>OU744247.1:11985000-16985000 GCA_916610215.1 Omphaloscelis lunosa
TTAAGAACTATTATATATTACCCATATTTGCAAAATAAATTTCTATTCTATTCTATTCTATTGGTGCCTGAAAATAAATCAGTCAGTTGTTATCAATCGCATTTATAATTATGATTCATTTACTGCATATTGAATAAGGTCACACTGACAGTGTCGCACTTTTGAAACAATCCACGAATATATTTTAAGCAGTTATCTCACCAACAGTCACAAAACTTAGATTTCATTTCGGGAAACTTTTTTTTAAGTGTTGAACATTAATATAAAAAGCTACTAATATTTGTTCAAAAACTTAGGAGAACCTTATCCCAATTAAGCAGAACTCTGAGTCAATCTCAACACAAAAATCCCGAATTCAACTTCACAGATAGGTAGGTACTAATTTAGAAATAATCTATTTTCTATTATTTTCGTAGCAACGCGTAACGTAGAGCTTGCTACGAGAAGCGTAGCTCCGTCAAATTGAGCAAATTATTGAACGTCAACGCATCAAACTGCGCTGTCTAATCTCACCTGCGTTGTATAAACCACGTAAGATCGATTCTAGACTGAAATAAACGAACTGTGAATTCACTTAGAGAGGTAATTTAGACTATTTTCGCACCGTAGCATGGCGACGTACTAATATGAGATTCTATATGATACAATCTGTCAGATTTCTGTCAATCGTTTAAATTATACAGACAGAATGACGTTTTCTGCTGATTTTTCAATAATCAGATAACTTTTATCATATCATTATTATTATATCATTATCATTATTTTCCATACAAAAAGTTGTCAAACCGCCATTTTTATTCCTCAGATAAATGGTATTTGACGACTGAAAAATGGCCATTTGATATATTTTTTTTTATTTAGAGGCTTTTGGATATACTTACATAATGAATTATTCTTATGACCAATTATATCGAGTGCGATGTACAAATATGCATCATCTCTGGCTCACAAGTGATTTAAGTTACATTATTGAATTCAGTTTTGTTGAAAATGTTCAGTCAGCGGAAGCCGAAAAGCTAAACCTCTCCTCTTGTTGAAACTTTTTAGATATATCTTTGACCGAACATACTTAATCAGTTATGTAAGGAACTCAACAGTAATAGGGATGATGACTATTTTTTTTTTTATCAGGTAGATTTAAAAAAAAATATTAGACACGTATTTTTATTTTTTTACGTAATCAAAAGATTACGGCCATACATTGAGAAAAATGTGCCATGACGTCACGAGTATGTAGATTTTATACTTGTGACGTAGTGACCCCCACTCCCCAACTTAAATGCGTTTTATCTAAGTATTTTTTTATTAATGTGATAAAACAGAAAATACGTGCCTAATATTTTTTACTATCTAAACTGATCGACTAAATAGTTTTTTTTTAATATATTGTTAAGTATATTCATTTATATTGGGGATTGCGACAGCACATGCGTGGCTAAACTTCGAAAATAACCAAACATTAATTTGCATAAGAGATAGACTTATCTGTATTTTCAATTGTTTTCCCTAAACTGAATACAAATAAAACTGTACCCGTGCTCTTAAAGAATAGCACCTATAAAAGTATCTATTTACTGCCCAAAACATCACCATTAGCGATCATTTAGTTAGAATGCACGATGAAGGCTAGCCGGCGCGGCACGTGAGACGCATACCAAACAAGATAACACGCTCCATTAAAATCTGACAACACAAAAATCATACCATTTTGAACCTTATACCTTCCGCTAATAAGCCAAATTTAAACACACCGGACAGTCAAGCAATCCAGACTGAAAGATACGGATAGCTGAATGGAATGGAGCTATTTCGAAGAAATGGTACGTTGATTGGGTTTTGAATTTGCTTTTACCGAATTCGGTGAGTTCTGACTTGAATAAATGCAGCGTCAGCAAGACAAATGCCGCAAATAAATGGTTCCTGCATACTACACAATTTTGGATGCTCACCCATCCCTCAAGTTATATTTATTATTCTCTGAGCATAATGCAAATAAAATATCACTTTGTACGTTCTCTTTTGTAAACATTGTTAACATTGTTCTCTTTCGTGAAGAAATGTATGTTGGTTATTTCTCCTCTCCGATCATTTATCAAGCCCGGGGTCGAGCAACAAATATCGCGGTCTCGTTTTTATTGAGGAGAATCCGTTTCCGTTCCCTGATACTTTATACGTATGTGTCTGTAAGGTAACCCAGATAATTTATTATATAGCTCCCATGTAGCTAAATTTAGGGTTACAGAAATGTTGACCTAATTCCCTTTAAAAAGGCTTAAATGAATACTTGGAATTTTAGGTAACTGTAAAGATTATAGAAATAATCTTTTCTCACCAGAGCAAAGGTATTGAAAAATATCGAGCATCGGATAACCGGTGAAGCCGCTGAACCCAAAATTGACCGTAATTTGGAACCCTGCTACGTAATAAATGATTAATCGAGCACTGAAAAGGTTCGGGAAGGAAATACCTCACCCAATGGTAGTAAATCAACAGCTATTTCAAGTGAAAGTGAACAACGAGAATGCTACTTAGTGGTTTAGAAAAATGAGACCAAATAAAAAGTACCTATAGAGTAGAGAAAAATCAGCTAATCGGTAAAGTACTTTCTAGAAATAAATTTCAAAGCCAAAGTCAAATAATTTATTTCAATTCGGCACATAAAAGGCACTTTTGAACGTCGAAATTTACAAAAAATTTAATTGCTTCTAGTCGCCCCTTCCAAAAGGTAGTTTTTGTATGGGGGGAAGAATGGGCAAGAAAGTCTTTTCCACCGTTAGTCTTTTAAAATGTTGTATTATGTCTAGGTATATATCAACATTTAATCTCTTATTTTGTTTCGAATACTTTGATGATTATTTATATCTCTAGTAATTTATGGCTAGCAAAAAATAAGGAAAACAGACAGAAATATCTTTTTTATATACAAAACTTCCTTGTATGTATTTCCTGCAACTGTTTAATGACTCACACGGGTCCTCTTTAACAGGATAAAAAATTGAAATATTTTTTTTTGTTTAGGCACAGTTACGTGATCCAAATTTCGCGTGACTTCTGCAAATCTAATAAGTCTTTATATTATGATTCATCATGAAATTTATTTATATTTTAAATAACTGCATCGATTTTCGTAGTGAACAATGATTTAGCTTATTGTAAACTTATGTGTTTTAATTACCCATACTGCCTACGTAATCAGAACTGGAAATTAGGCAAATCCTTAGTCTTGCCTCTAACTAGGTTTAATCACTAACCTGAAAACAACAAGCTTACATACTTTTCACATTAATCAATTTTATAGACCTGCAAAATAAGTCCATTAATAGTGCCACTTTTACATATTATTATAATTTACACAAAATGAGTCCATAAACTGCTTTTTAGCTTTTTATATTAAGCATAGCGATAATATTTTACTTCTCTTCCAATTATAATTAAATATTTTGCTTATTAATTTAGATTAAAAAAACTGAAGTGTTAATCGACCTTTGTTGCTGGCTGTACCTACAGTTTTAAATTAGGTATGTATGCACGCTTTAGATAAAGATGTTGTTTATAAACAAAGACAATACATTCCTTCTTGTATACTTTTGCCAAACAATGCAAAAGAATTTGTGTATGGATATCATACACATTGAATGAAAACACAATATTTAACTAAATAAATGCGACTTACGCATTTGTAAATGATGCTACAGATAAGTAATTCTAGAAATTTTATAATCAATTAGGTGCTTGAACGTTATCCCAGTGATATTGTAACAACAGATCTATATCCACAAACGTATCACACAATTTCCCTACGTAAATACGCATTAATCCCAAGATTAGTTGATATAATGCCGCTGCTTAGCTTAGGTTACTCCCAAATTACGTCGCATGTGCAAAATAACAATGAATTAATCGAGGGTGTTAATCCTTTTAAAATAAGGGTAATAAAAACATTATCAGCTTAATTGTTATTTATCAGCTTTAACTAAAATTTAAAGCAGATAAAGGTTAACCATGTAGTATATAAGTACGAGTCCTGACCATAAACTACAAACATCAACAATGCGCGCCGTTCCAGTCATCTGTCTATTGTTTATTAATTCCGCGTGGACCCACGAAACAACGGGAGAGGAATCGATAGGATGGCATCGGGAAGTTGGCATCAAAAATGCTGAAAATATAAAACTATCGGAAGAGGCAGCGGAAAATGGCCGCATCGTCGGAGGAGCTATCGCTCCGATCTTCGCTCATCCTTACCTGGCCGGTCTGCTCATCGATATCATCGGACTCACTTCACCGTCGGCGTGCGGAGGATCACTTTTATCTTCAAACAGAATCCTGACGGCAGCTCACTGCTGGTTCGACGGATGGAATCAAGCAGACCGAATCACAGTAGTCCTGGGTTCACCTTTCCTGTTCCATGGAGGTGTCAGAATTTCTGCATCTGCTATTGCTATTTTTCCAACGTATGACTCAAAAACATTCGCTAACGATATTGCGATGTTATATTTACCAGTTCATGTCCCTCTCTCTGGTGAAATTCAGCCTATAGCATTGCCGTCGGGGCCGCTCTTAGAAATGGACTATAATAACAAGCAAGTCATTGCTGCCGGGTATGGAAGGTATTCGGACGTCACCAATCCCACTACAAACACCATGGCTAGAAATGTTTTGCTTGAAGTGATTCCACTAGAAAAATGTCGGATGTTCTACGGTCACCTGGTCAAAGACTCGAACATATGCACAAATGGCTACGGAGGAGTTGGTATTTGCCAAGGTGACTCTGGTGGACCATTGACGATCAACAATCAAGGACAACAAGTGTTAATTGGCGTGAGTTCATTTGTGGCACGTGATGGATGTGAATTAGAATATCCTTCAGCCTTCGCAAGAGTCAGCAGTTACATCAACTGGATACGGGTACAATTGTAACTTCCACACTATGTTGGTCTCTCTAGAAAACACTATAGAGATCGTTCTAGACGGGTCACTAGTAACATCGAAAACAAGAAAGTGAATTAATTATGTATGCAACGTATAGATTCAGTTTTAAAATTTACTAAGACTTAAATGCGCACTCAATTAATTACTTGGTTCGTATGGGGAATATCATGTGCATGTCATCAATAAGAAGAAGGAAGGAATATGTTTCTTTCCTTTCATAGCGTTACATAGCTGAACTTCTAACAGTAGATTTTCGAGTTTAAGATCACCTTGAATATTAAATTCAGTTGTAGTAATGCTGTGTTTTCTTTTTTTTTTTTTCTACGTAGAGCAAGAAATTTAAACTAGCAAATGCATAGAATCACTATCAACATTTGATTCATACGTTTTTAAAGTTTGTAAAATCTGAATTGTAAGATAAAGCGCAGCGACACCCGCCAATATGTCAGAAATCTCTATCAATTGGAGCCAAAGGTCAGACACGAGATGTAATAAAATGTTCAAAGTTTAAATTTCAAACCACCCTTTTATTTACTACTTTTTTCTCAAATTACCCTCACATTTTCCAAAACAATTACATGAGTCTGTTCAGTTCCTGGTAGCCATCTTATGAAAAGCTTAAAGAAACGATCTCCAAGGACCACTTCGTCAGAGCTTATACTTATATATAAGCCATAAAACAAACCTACATCCACTGGGAATATCTCGAGTGAACCAGATGACCACATCTGAATACAAACTATATGCTTGATATAATTTTAAGTTTAACTGGTTACCAAATGGTTTCCAAAATGGTTTAAATTGTTTCTTTAAAAAGTGTGTATATGTCAGCTCTGACGCACGACCAAAGTTTACTCCTGTATACAAGTATATACATACAACCCCCCCCCTCCACCCTAATATAACTCAATGAAACAATATTTAGACTTCTCTTTGCAATTTAATTGGATGAAGTAAAGTGCAAGTAAATGTGTATCGCACGGCCGAACTATCTAGATCGAAATGTGAAATATGTAATAAGATTTTTTTTTTTGTCCAACAAGCGTTAACATTTTGTATTCGTAAATATACACTATTTACGAATACAAAAAGTTAGCGCTTGTATAAATTTCACTCCTCATAAAGTTTCCATACCCCCGGGGCCTCTATAAAAATCGATTCTTAAGGAGTAAACTCCAAAAACTGTATTGTAAGTGTAGATTGCTACATTCTTGCTAAAACTACCTTTAAAAATGGTGCTCAAGCTTTAACAGCTCAATAAAATTTATTTGATCCGATTCGGATAAATCTAGAACAAGAGGCCGTCACAAAATGGGGACAAAAAGACCTCGTTCCGGGAAATTCATTAATGGATGACAAAGAACTCGTAAATTATTAATTATCTATTCGTGTAATCTAAATATTCATGTCATTTTGTTCGTATTATGCAAGGGATGAAATGTGGATATAAAAATGGATATAAATTGGTGGATATTCGTTTGTGGCTAAGTATTGTTCGCGCTCACAATAATATGCGATCGTCGACCGCAGGGATTACTGCGGCTTTAATTGTACTTACTAGATACATAGGATTAACGTTAAAAATTTGAACTAATTTGAATTTTGTTTGATAACAACACAATAATATGACATTCTTAATCAGTAAACTAGTACCGATCCTGCTGTTTCTTCTGTCAAGATAAGACATGAACTGAAGAAAACGGCTACTAATCATAGTAACCCTTGTCTGTAGTTCGGAACCGTCAGTTTCAGCCGATATGGCGTCGAGCTGACCAAATAATTAAAGGCCGACAGTAGTTGTGATCTTAACAACCTATAACGAAAAAAAGGCTTTAATGATGAAGATGATAAAGAAACTCATGACCGCGCCATTTATTCGCAGATCCTCAAAAGCATCACCCTAGGATCGACTTCCCGACGCGCTACCTCAGCTTTGGAGAGACACTACGGGCCAATTGCACCACAGCACCCGCCGTACCAGCACCACATATCACGTGGTTCATTAATGGGAGGAAGGTAGGAGTAACCACCTTTATTTTAAACACTGAAGCTTTTTTTCTGTTTTCTCTAATAAATAAAAGGAGAAAAAACAGTAATTTGGTACGCCCGTTTCCATAAGCGCCGTAGCGGCTCGTAGCACTAGCTATGAAAAAATATTTTTTATTTATTCTTGTGTAATACTTTACTTATAGTTCTTTCATACATGAGAATCATGATAAACTAGCTTTTGCCCGCGACTTCGTCTGCGATCCAGGATGAAAGGTAGTCCTATGTCCTTCTCCAGGCCATAGTCTATCAATGTACCAAATTTCATTCAAATCCATTCAGCCGTTTTAGCGTGAAAGCGTAACAAACAAACTCATTTATAATGTTAGTTACGATTAGAGTTTTAGATAAAAAGCAACTGCAATCTTACTTTTTTAACCAACTTCCAAAAAGGAGGAGGTTATATGTTCGTGGCGTACGTATGTGTTTTTTTTTTTAATGTAGGTATGTCCACTGATTTCTTCGTCAATTATGGACCGATTTTGAAAAGTCTTTTTTTTTGTTTGAAAGGGTTTGCTCTCAAGGTGGTTCCATATAAATTTGATTAACTTTGTTTGTATAGTTTTTGAGGCTTCAATAATACGTATTTTTTTCCCACTTAGTATGTGGATTATATGATAAGTTCATTTCACTGTTTTTTACATAATCGAATTTGTGTGGGGTAGGTACCATAACTAAAAAGTAAAAATTAAAAACTTTTTACAAAAAAAATCAACCGTCTTCCAAAAAAACACTACAAAGTGAAAAATAACTTAAATTTC
Source organism: Omphaloscelis lunosa (assembly GCA_916610215.1). NCBI lineage: Eukaryota > Metazoa > Arthropoda > Insecta > Lepidoptera > Noctuidae > Omphaloscelis > Omphaloscelis lunosa. The sequence continues at coordinate 11,992,740 of OU744247.1, forward strand.
GGAAATCGGTGGCAAAAAACGAAAATTCAAAACCAATGACACCGACTTCCGAAATTAAAGTTATTTTTCGCTTTGTAATGTTTTTTTTTTGAAGTCGGTTGTTTTGTTTTTCGTAATTCGTAAATATATTTATGACTGCATAAATAACACTCAAGAAGTCTGACCCGCCACATTGAAAGGTGCTGAAAGCGCCTTCAACATTCACAATCCCAACTTCCACTGCTAAAAGCAAATTTCACCAGTAAAACTGAACGCGCCAATCACCACATCTAAATTGCGTTCAAGAGCTGTCAGTCTTCATTGTTGTGGAAGATTTGACACTGACACCTCCAGGAGCGGATCCAGCCCTCAAAAAAGGTTGTGGTCACGTTTGATTAGGAGTCCCTCACGGTCGATACTATAATATATAAGATACTAGCGGACCCGACAGACGTTGTCCTGTCCGAGCAGCACTACCTACCGGATCCAATATTTTCAAACCATCCAGGGACCCACTCAAATATACACACAAAATTTCATCCAAATCAGTCCAGCCGTTTAGGAGGAGTAAGGTGACAAACACATTTACAGAAGAATTATATATATAAAGATAAGTCCGTAGACCACTTTTACCCAATCTCCTTTGGTAAAGTTATAAAGTGTCCTGTGTACATCAGCCTATCGACCTCAATTAGGGTTGTGGGATGCCCACCGTGCCCACAACGGTGGATCCGCGCTCGGACAACTCTTGAAAGCGGTTAAGCGGATGTGTTAATCGAGTTCAGTTTCATAAATCAAATTGAACCTTACGCTTCTTTTTATTTACCAAATTGCATCTAGTGTCTAACATTTCTAGATGGACGAGCTAGTAGCCCACTCTCACAAGTTCCGTGTGCCAATGAGCGAGCGCAACGGCCGGCGAGGGCTACAGAGGACGTTCGAATATGACGCCGGGTTCAGCAGCCCTCCCCCCCTGCTGACTCTCACCCACGCCTCACACGTCGCGACCAGGCCGCCCGGCTGCAGCCTGAAGGAAAATCAGGTGAACGATAATGATGAAATAATTCAAAATATTACGGTAAAACGGATAAAACTCAGTCACATTACGGTAAACATCGACATACAACCTTGAGAATAGTCGGCCACAAAAGGAAGCTGTACTTTCTTTAAACTAATGTCACTTCAAACTGCAAGTTAATACTTAAGTGAGTCCCTAGGTATTTACCATAATAGTAAATTCTTTTACTTTTTTGCGATGCTCTAAAAACCTGACCTCCATTTAAGGGCCTACTACACGGCTGCCAACCGCGTCCCCGACAGAGGTGACCTTAGTTAGCGACAGGCAGAGGTGTCGGTCGTAAACCACCATCTACACGGTTATAAACCACCGAGGTAACCTCTGTCGGGACGCGGTTGGCGACCGTTTAGCAGGCACTTTATTGTGGTTGCAAGAATAAAAACACATTACCGCAACTTATTGCTACCTTATTTTTAACAGTGACGTACAATGAAGTACACTATGAAAAAACTAATTAAATTCTGAATTCAGTCTAAAATGACATGAAACATATTTTTTTTACATACATATATGTATACATTTAGATACGTTGGTGGCGCAAGGAAATTACTTTTATGCAAATTAACCATTATGCTCGTACGTGCACGTCTACCTACTGCCGGGAATACGTGGAAACACATGGAATATTTTTCCTTATTTACCTCGAATATACACATGTTTGGAGAACTTCCATCTTAGTGCTTTTCCCCCGAGGCAGTGAAAGCGGCGTCAAATGTCAAACGTTCCCCGCGGTGATAAGTTGACACAGAATATCTTTTGTACATAAATAAATCCTCAATCAATGGGTGGAGTGATGTTAAACATCAAACGTTATGATTCCTTCTATTGGGAATAGTTTGGGGATAAGCAGATTGATTTTATTCCCTGCTGAATAAAAACTGAATATTTTCAAATTTTTCATGGTGATTGCAGAAATCAACTTTTTTTTACGTTAGCTCTATGAAGATTTGTTTCAATGGATTGTAACCATTTGACAACATACCTAATTACTGAAACTAGACGAAACAAAAACCGACTGTAATTATGCTGAGGGACAATTCCCGTAATTTTTAAGAACGTTCGCATTCGCGATCTGTCAAAAATACAATCTACGAGTATTTACCTAAATTTTTGACAAGTTTGACAGATTGCGACTTGAATGTGAACGTTTTTTTGTGTACAAGAATTAGCCTTCTGGTATTTTGTATCCTTTAGAAAATAAACAAAAACTTAAGAGATCTTTTCTATAATTTTCCAGATGGCTGAAATAAAAGAACACGAAGAACTGAACGTCATTCATATGAGCAGTCGACACAAGAGTCGTAAACCAAACAAGAGAGATCTTTATGTGACCGTATCGGAGCTACAAATAGTGGCCACGGGCAGGCTCGAGATTACCTGTGTCAGCACGATACCGGAGTTTAGGAGTATCGAAGACAAGTTCGCCGATGTCAGAAACGATACCGTTATAGGTAAGACATTTATGCCCGTTTTCGCTAACATTAGGCATTCATGTTTATGAAAATGGGCATTAAATTTTCAATGTTCCGGCAGTTTTTTAGTTACTAATTTATAAAATACCGAATTATTATTGGTGGAATCTAGGTACCTATCCTTTTTAAACGATCCTCACCCCACTAATCCTTGATGGAGCAAAGAAAACTTTCCATTTCTATGTCTTCAAAGTCAACACAATTGTTATGGGGAATGGAATATTACGTGCGGTACAAGCGTGGGTAGGTATACAAGTAGGTAGTTGGCGTTATAAACTTTTAGACAACCCTAATAAAACACATCCTAGAACTTCTAAAATACAATAAGGAATAAATTATCCCTTTAATTTTAGAAACCTATCTGTATATTGACTACATATTGTTAAAAAAAACGCGCTCGGTGCTTGGTGTGGCAACACGCCGTGTTCGAGTTCGCGATCGTCATCCAGAGGAGCCTCGGTGAGAGGTAAAACACGTGTCGATTTCTTTCAGGGTATTTTTAAGACTCTTTAGAAATAGTTAAGCGGAACAGGTTACTAAATATATCCACATCATCATTTTATAATGGGTTTCCGCAAGGTCACGCCTGAATCAATTAACTACTTATAGTTATTCAAATATTTTTTTATACCGTTTACATAGTAGGTACAGTCACGAGCATACATTACATGCACTTACGCAAGATTGAAAAGCGATTTTCTCCTAGTGTTGAGAGATATTTTATGATGTAACGACGAACCACACATAGTAGGTTTTATCCAAGCCATACTATTATGAAATAGGTCATTTTTCAACGTTAAAATTCTTTTTTCACGAGAAAAACTCCTTTGTATTTTGTGTAACTGTAAGGTATTGATGCTCGAGACTGTACACCACAGTCCTCAAACCACGTTCAACTTCATTTCTCTTTTCATGGTATCTCCGTGAGGAAGCCATCATTATAGCCATGACCGAATGAGGCCGAATGTTTTAAGTTTAAACTTAATTAATGCAAACTTTTTACTTAGTTTGTGTTTTTAATTCGATCGACGATTAAGCCTGTGGCCAGTTGTTTACGCATTTTTTTTTGCATAGAACTGCCAATACTTTTGATTTCTCTTCTATTATAACCGTTTTATTTCAAATTTGGATAAACGTCAGCGATTAATCCATATTTATTGGAATTAGGGAATGCAACACCCGGATCCTGCGTGCATAATGCAGGACTAATCCCGATCGAAAATTGAGCGGGATCCCGCGGGACTGGCGGAATTACGGAGAAACGAAGTTAATCGTGTTTATCAGCGCGTTTTGATAAAGAAGGAGATGAATTGAGTATTTCGAGTCGGGTGGATTAAAAGGCACACACTTTCAATTCGACTTTAATTCATTAATGACGATTGTTTAAGCAGAACGAGCCTTTTTTGCTGCTCCCGGAGCTACCTAGTCGGAGTCGTTTAGCCGACGAAACAAATAATACTTCAACTTTTCTGTGCAGTTATTTTCAAACATATATTTAATTTTCTTGTGTTTTCTTAAGATGTTTATGTGTTATTGTCTAAACAAATTTATAAAGAGTTTAATCTGTAGGTAATAACGCTTGTTTAATTTAAGTAAAAACTATGAAAATAAGGTCTTTATTATAATTATTTTGAGAAGTCTACGTTCTTCCTGCGGGAAATCGCAAATACCTGGATTCCGCGGGATCAAGAAAGGTCAGTCCCGTAAATACCAGGATTGAAATTATCTTGAGGGATTGAATTCCCTAATTGGAATACAAAGTTGCCCCATCATCATTTTGAGCCTTAAGATGTCCACTCCATCTCTTCATCTCTGATTCGATCACGCAGGGTACTCCGACCATAGCCCTCTCTCTCTATTACCGTTTGGGTGACTTTTAAGTCTTCTAATGAGGCCCATTGTGAGCGAACACGTTTCAGTGTCACAGGTAATCACGTGGCAAGAGAAATGTTTTTTATAGACATTTGATTCTCATCATTGACCCTATTATCTTACGATTGGTTAGATTTTTTGTAACGGCTGAAATAACCTCGACAACTTTTTATGCTACAATACAACGGACACGGTCATAGGCTGATCATTCATAAAGTATTGAATAAACAGAAGATTAGAGATCGTATATTAATCACGTGAGGCTCGAAAGGGGGGGGTAGGGGTTCGGAAAAAAATCACGAAATATCACAAGGAGGTGAGATATCACGTGTATTTATTTTTTCGTTGAACGCGCGATTTCTAAACCTAAATCGGCGCGTAACCTTGACTCGCCGTTACCAGGCAACGATTATATCTTTAAAATATACGTGATTTTGGGTAGGGTTAGTCTAAAACCTCACCAGATATCTCAGAGGGGTTAAAAAGTTGCAAAAAAACATTACGTGATTAATGGACAACCCCTAAACACACTAAATAATGCATAATTTCTCTCTACTTCCAGTTGATGTCATCAAGCCCTCAACACTGTCTCAGCCGTCAGCCAACCTTACAATAGCTGACTCCAGCACCTCGGGAACTTCAACAAAATCTAAAAACCTATTATCATCTCTAATGTGTATTATATTCATTTGCTTGCTCACAATTGCTTGATAGAGCAAGTCATTAAAATTAAATAATGGGCTGTGATAAAATATGTAGTACGTTCATATTATTATACCTAATTATAACGCGCGTGAGTGAAAATGTGAATATGCTAATCGTGTACGGGCACAAACAAATTACCTAAATTGGATAAAATAAAAGGCCATGCGAGACTGCTTATAAAACCTAACAAGTGGTGCGCTATGTACACACGGCTACACATCAGCCTATACATTTCCAGTTTATGCTGATCTCGCAAAGTGTAGGATCTCCGTATAATGTGAGGTCAGCTTATACTGGAAATGTGTAGCTTGATGTGTAGCTTGATGTGTAGCCGTGTGTACCTACGTTCCAGTCAAACATAATACCCTCCAGTAATAGGGATGATGCCTGGGTCAAAAAAAAAGAAATTCTATTTAGTCCGTCCGTCTGATAATAAAAAATATTAGACACGTATTTTTTGCTTTAGCATATTAATAATAAATTACTTAGATAAAGCGCTTTAAAGTTGGGGAGTAAAAATATACTTATATAAAACGCATTAAAGTTGTGGGGTAAAAAATTACTTGGGGAGTGGGGCTTGTTACGTCACAAATAAGTATAAAATCAACAGACTCGTGACGTCATGACACATTTTAACTTAATGTATCGCCATAATCTTTTGAAAACGTAAAAGAAGAAAAATACGTGTTCAATATTTTTTAATGAATTACCTGACGGATACAAAAAATATTTTTAGTCGTCATCCCTATTCAACGATAAGACACTAATGAATTGACATCCCGTTACCTACATGAAACTTCAAGACCAGCACTCTCATTGCGTAACGCACGATCTATCACATCGATCTATTTAATTTTTACAGTTTAACAATATTCATTGCGTTATTTATGTTGTTGAAAAGAAAAAATTTCAAACTTATGAAGCAGTGGCTTAGCAATAGGTATCCTTCAAAATGGTTCAGATTGTGATTGATCTTGTGTTACGCAATTAGGCGATTCTCACACTGCCCCGCATGATGCAGCGTAGCGCGTGGATGCGTGTTCTTCCGTTGCTTGTAGCCATAGCAAATAATCTGCGCGCGGGAACGCGTCGCGCAAACAGATTGTGTTTTCTATACAAACTGGTACTATGCCCCGCGCCACGCTGCGTGATGCGGTGCAGTGTGCCAATCGCCTTAGGGTGTTTAGGAACAACTTGAATTTCAAAATCGTACCTACTCTAAGTAAAGTTAAAGTAACGTGATAATTATGGAACGTTGTTTATTGGGAGTATTGTGACTACATATTTTTAAAGGAACATTAAGTTAGGCATTATCAATGCATTGATACAGACAAGCAAAAAAATACAAATAAAAATTGCCACTGTTGTGCCTAGAAGACATTTTCAAAGTCGCCAAAATAACATATCATCTCCGTGAGAGAACATTTTAGTGTAGTTAGTTTTTAAATTTTTATTAGGGTACCCAAGATATTACTAAAGAAACCAAAGTGCTTAATTGTATAAATGTTGAGCTGTAGAATCAAATGTGAGGAATATGGAGAAACTTAATATAATTTTGTCTTATTTGGCAACAGACTGTTCTTGCTGTTTGAATTTCTCTTAATATGTAGGTAAGTATCTACCGGGGCAAAAGATTTAAGAATGTAAATAGTCAACTATAACTATGTTTTAAGAAAGTTGTGCGTATAGTAGAGGCTTCATCTTTGGCCTTCTGGGGAATACCCACAATGGCCCTAATTCGGTATTGCATCAACAAAAAATGAGCGAGCCTTACAGTAGTCGCATAAGATGTGTAACATCTGATATCTCACCTTGGTAATAAGCAACATTAAAGGGGCGGGGCCTCGTCAAGGTCGTTGCTAACGGTCAACTCCAGCACCGCGCGCGGTCAATGGTCAAATCAAATAGCGCGCGCTTCCCCGGTTTCCTGTGACACACTTCCGTCCCTTTTCACGAAATCTTTTTTGATTATTTAGATTTTGATTTTGATTGCAGGAAAGCGAGAGGAAAGATGATACACATCAAAAAGTAACTTATCATAATTAGATATAGGTTCAATCCTTAATAAAATGCTGTCAATTTGACCACAGACATATATCACTCACGCCTTTTTTCCTCGGATATTAGATATTGACATCTAAACGGTGTGGGCTCTAGCTCGACCACCATCGTTCCAGTCGTTCCTTTTTAGGCTTCTGGCTTGTTAATAACAGATATAAGTAGATCTATTATTCAGAACTAGCGTATCTATGGTAACCAGTGCCGAATCCAGGATTGTCGTTTGGGAGGGGCTTGATCCCGCTGAGGGTAGATTTTAGCAAAGTAAACAGTAAAAAAGCTTACAACATTTTACAAGCCTCCTCGGATTACTTTTCGTAAATTCCTCAATGACTCTGTTAGGTTGTAGACTACCCGAAATATCTCGGTGAATATACATGGCGGCCAAACCGGGCAGTGTGAAGACAAAATTCGTCACGTAAACAAAACATCACGTAAGGAAAAAACTTGAAAAGTTAATAGGTACTATCGAAGAAACGCATATCTAAGCAGTTTGAAAACAAAATCCCGTGAACATGATGATCACATCTGTTTAACGGCCGCTTTCTATAGCGGCTGAGCGCTGCAAGCAGAAACCCCTTACGGTGTATAGATATGCGTTTCTTGGATAGTACTTATTAACTCAAATATAATTAATGACAATTGTATAATAGGTACCTAGTGTAATACTAGATAAAAAGTTAATTAGAATAATATCAGTTCACTTTAAGATTTGTCACGAAAGACCTCAGACGCTTTTGGGGGCTTGAACCCTTTAGCCCCCCTCCCCCGGATCCGCTACTGAAGGTAACAGGTAACAACTTTGGCAAAATACATAATTAACACTTAGTTCAGTAAACATTGGTCTACTTAAATGTTTAATTGCCTAACTTACATCCTTAAATCTTTTTCCGCGTGCCCATAATTAGATTAAGTAAATACCTATCTACTTGCTAGTAATAGGTACTTCGATCAACTTCTTATTAGGTAACAAATAAAAATATTGTAAAATACCATTGTATCTCAAAGTAATTTATCTTAAATAATTATAGACTTTATACATACGTGCCTACCTATTCAAGAACGAGGCTTTGGCAAAGAAGTTATAGATAATGTCTTCAGGATTTGCCTTAAGTTGACTCCAAGATTTGCCTTTATGATAAAACGCTTGAAATTGGATATGTTCTATTGTACTTACGCCCAAATATCGCTACTGTAATGACTGGGACTACTGATAGGTAATATCGTGTCACATCATAATCTGCCCAGCGTTTTCCTAACTACAAAAGACAGACCCATCTGGGTCTGGAGGGGTCGGCTTCCAGTCTAACTGGATGCAACTGAATAGGTAGCGGTATTTTATATAGAGCGACTGCCCATCTGACCTCCTCAACCCAGTAACTGGGTAACCCCTTGGTACCATCCTCATCCCATGGACCTAACAAACAAGCCTATTGCCAATACAATCAAGTGGGATCAATTTTAATTGTAAAGGATGCGCAGTTTTATGCGAATGAAGTTTGCTAGATATAACAAGAGGTAATCAGCTTTTTTACGTATTCATAAAACACCCTATTGGATTCAATTCAATTATTATTTTTTTTCAATTTAATTTATTTATTCAGTAACAATTCACATTGTGTTGGAATATAATCCAGCATGAAATATACTCGTAAGTAGGTATATATAAAAGAAAATAACGATGTACAAAAAATATTTTTAAAATACATGCAATTCAATTTAAATTAGGAAAAATTAATTATATTAAAAAAAAACTAATTAAAATTTCCAAATTATCCAATTTACTAATGGTTTAATTTATTTTCTCAGGATATACCTACCATTTTACGGAGTGTATTCTTGTTGTGCGAAAAATATCTACGAAATAGGCTTTGTAAAAGAAAAACGATGTATGTATAACTAATGTGTCCCTCTTTATATGACCTAATATTAAGAAAGCTTATGAACCTTAAATTAAATGTATATAGATAGATATACATACTCGAAGAATGATACTTATTATGTAAGTACATATAAGAAAAAGATAACTTGTAAATACGTAATACCCATTACATTATCAATAAATAGAAAGGCAGGTCTGTAGGTACTATTATGGTACACACGGCTACATATGAAGCTATACAAGTCCAGTATAAGCTGACCTCTCATTGTACGGAAATCCTATACAATGTGAGATCAGCTTATACTGGAAACCTATAGCTTGATATGTAGCCGTGTGTACCTACCTAGTAATAAGTAAGTAGGTATATCCTAGTTAAGGAGACATTTTTACACATTATCAACATTGTGATCGTCATGAATATGTTATAATTATTTTACGTCATAAAGTCATAAGTACCTAAACAATTGTATAAAAAAAACTATTCACTCCGTGGAAATCAGCCAATACTCAATATATAATTGTAGTCTGTGGCCAAGACAAACCGCAAAACTAGATTTAGATTGAGATAAAAGTTTTAACACGATAATCCACGCAATAAAAAACCAATCCAAGATGGTTAATATCTTCTTTATAGTTAACCTACATTACAAATTAATTAACAAAGGCATGATCTAGGTAACCTTCAGACTATGTAGGTGTTACCTACGTTATAACGCATTAATTTGTTAATTCAAGCTCCTTCGTTCTTATTCTGTCAGTACCTGTTCATGTAACGAGATCTTGACGAGTTACTGAGATGACTACGTAGTTAAGTCTACACTCATGCAGGAACCCTTAAGATGCCACTAAATGCCAGTGGCTTCGAATGGTTAGCTTGCGTGTTCTGTGCTGAGCTCACGCAACGCACAGCGCTCCTTGATGGGCACTCGCCCATCAAGAAGCGCTGTCCCAAATTAGACGCATTTCATATTATTATTTATAAAACTAAAGGTATTTTAATAAAACATGTATACTAAAAGATAAATAATTAAATTATCTTTATAATGGTGAAAGTTTCAGTAAAATACGCTTGATAGTTTTTATGGTGGTGATTCTCAGTTTGTTATCCGCGTCCACGTTAGACATAACTTGACAAATTAATTACACTATGTAATATAAACAAAATCTAAAATATTCACAGATTAAGATATTAGAAATTGCTCTAATTAAACATATATTTTTTTCCAAATCATTAACACTAATCGTTTAGACGTGATCTTTATTATAAAACCATTAAAAGTCGGTCATTGTCGCCTTAAGATAGTTTTCCAAAATATGCTGCCTATAATTATGTAGTTAGATAGATACCTTTAAATAATTTTAACTATGATTCTAATAATGTAAATAGTTAATTATACTTAACTACATAAACAATTTTTAATTTTACCAACTGTAAATACATGGTTTTTACACTAGTAACAACATACCTAGGATTTATAATGAATTCTGATATATTGAATTAGGGTAAGTAGACACCTACCAAATGAAAAGTAAACTAAATAGATAAGAATTGTATCTGTACATAGAAAAGAATTTACCTGACCTAAGTACATCGTACTATCAGATCCAGAAATGTTTGTTTTCTGCACATGATAGCCGTTATCAGGATAGTAGGTAACATTGTAAGTGTGTCAATAACATTGCGGGTCTGACAGTACTGAGGCAATCAACTTATGATTGTCATTTAAGTATTAGATAAGTACGAACCATTCTTAGCAAAATACAAACCAAAAACTTGACCTTATAATGAAAATGAAACATATCAATTACCTATCTTTCTTATTTTAATAACTAGTTAGTTACGAAAAATAATAAGATTGCAGAATAAGCGTATTTACACAAATCTCATATCTTTTAGGAATCTTAAATTTAAAATGTGCTGTACATACTTATCAAAAATGTTATGAATTGTAGTGAAAACAAGTTAAGCTGTCCAATGAGTGAATTTTAAAATAATGTTATTTCTCATCAGATCATTATGTGATTTTCAATTATTTTCAAAGTGTTACCAAAGATTTTGTAATTGACATCAAAATGTCTGAATTATGAGGATAATGATTTGATAAATTAGTATAAATGGTACCTATTTTTGTTAAGTTTTTTCGGAGTTTATCTCTTCTTACCTTATAACTTAGCACAAGTGCATGTGGTGTTCACGATCTTCATTGAGCAATAGATACCTAGGTACCTATTGCTCATTGAATCCAATCCAATCCAATCCACCTACAGCTCCAATTGAATCCTACTACGATTAGGTACTACGATTTCCCAACATTAGTAATAGATTGAAGACTACAAATTCTTATTGACTGTGGGAATCCATGCACTTGTGCAATATTGGCTTGTAATCTGAGCGACAGCTGCAAGATCACTATACTTATTTTTAAATGAAGTGTCGGTTAAGTTTCAATTATTAGCTGATTATGCCTTAGGTACACCTTCTTAACTTTTTATATTGTGTTGATTGACTAGCCGAAGAGGTCGAATACAAATGATATGGACAGTGTTCGTGCTGTCTGTAATTATTCTAAAGTGAATAAGTACAGACAGTACCGGCGGACTAATGGGAGCGCAGCAGGTGCGGTCCGCCCCTGGCCCCCGGTCTAGAAGGGCCCCCAAATCTTTAGATATAATTCTTAATCAAATCCCAAACAATGCCAAAATATGTTCAAAGTTAAAGGCTATTTGTTGGGGGCCCCCTACGTTAGCTAAATATAAACGTAGACTGCTAAAATTTTCGGCATCAATTTTTTGCATCCTCCATTCTCCTTTTCTCAAAATGTTCTAGTCGACTAAGTAAGTCCTATTTATTTATGAACACTCAAAAGAGAACCTTACCTATCCAGGACGGGGTGCTAAAATTTTCGAACTGGCTTCGCTCTGTATTCTGTATAGGTCGACAAAGTAATTCCGATTTCTATATAAATGTTCAAAAGAAAATTTAACCTATCCAGACTGCAAAGTTTTTCGAGCACGCTTCGCTCGCTCTTGTATCTTTTCCGCATAATCATGTCAACAAAGTATCTCCTATTTCTGTATGAATGGTCAAAATAAAACCTAACCTTTTCGAGGCAGTGTGCTAATATTTCGTCGGGGGGGCCCAATTTAGTTCACCGCCAAGGATCCCGATAGGCTTAATCCACCACTGACAGACAGCACAAACGCTGTTTTAAACAGGGTTAAATTAAATTAGTTAGCGAAACTCCGCAAACTGACACGATAAATAAATAAAAAAACAAAAAAATGATTACTGATATTTCAAGTTAATACCAGTGGTCGTTGACCACAAAAAGTCTTGTTTTTTTTTTAAAGATTTTATTTTATCTTGTAATCGTGTTTAGATATCAATACCCATCACGTCTGTGGAGTTTTGCTTGCAATTTTTATTTGCCCTTGTCTAGGTATGTTCATCGATCTCTCCCTGACTTTATGATTGTCGCTTGGAAAGTTCAATTCGTTACGAAACGGTATTTTGTACCTATATGCAAAGTTATATATGATGTAAAATCGAATTAAATTGTTTTTTAAGCATTCAAATTAAAAACATACCTACACATAATGAATCTAAACAATAAAATACTTATGAGAATTAAAACAATTATGTGCGTTTTAATATTTCACATTCTTGATGACTCGTCATTGAGTCCTGGAAGTAGGTAGTAAATCCCTATATATTTTTACTAAAGATTCCGACGAACTGAGAACCTCTTCCTTTTTTTGAAGTCAGTTAAAAAAGATAAAATTATAGAAAAATAATATATATATTTTTTTTTAATAAATCTTTAATACATATAAAAAAATCCTAATAAAGGTAAAGAAACAAATAAAGTATAAAATAATAAGAGTAGCGATAAGAATTATTTTTATATTAGTACGTACAGAATCGAACCCTGCCGAGGAGCCCGTTCACAATTGCGGTAGCTTTACTATCCTTTAACTGATGGACATTTGATTTTTGACAAGTCAGTTTCATCACGGTAGTCCCGATAAGAAACTGAGAAACATAATAATTTCCATATTCAATATATGAATACGTTTCGGGTCGTTTTTCCCAGAAATATTCAGAACTATAGAGCTGAAACATAATAGATATTATGACTCGGCTTACCAGCAGCACATAGATATCCGAGGTCCCGTTTAGGAGATATGGAAATTTTAAAAACCAAATAAAAGTCGTCCAAATGAACAAAATTGGCTGTATGGATAAGTATGTAGTTTCTTTACATTAAAATGCCTTGCATTTACTTAATTTTTTATCTTTAGGGGGGGGGGCAGCTGCCCCGTTTGGCCCTTGGCGACGCCCTTGCACCTAACATTACGCAGGTAGGGTACCCAATTACTTTTTGTTAGGATTTATGCAGAGCTGCAGCACTAAGAACGAGTACAGGATTAGTATCTTTGAGAAGCCTCGTTTGGAATGAAAAAAAAACGGTAAGTACTTGTAATATACTTCTTTATTTCAATAACAACTAAATATACAAATAATTTAAGAATATTTTAAACGCTGAAAATATAACATCTATAACACAGTGTTACATGGTGATAATTATCACCTTTTATTAGGAATACATGATAGATAATCATTACAAACCTACACTATTATCTCGACAAAAATCTCGACAGCCTACTAAAGTGCAAGTTCATGCATGTTAATAATTTATGCATGGCATGTATGTAGTGACGACAAGTTTGTGTGCATAATAAAAAATCGTACTTATACGTATTAATTTAAAGTACTTTATTGATTAAACCTATGCGTGCCTTTATCATTACATTCTAAATCAAAGTGATCGCGGCGTATAAAGTATGCCGTGAGCCTATTGCGCCCTTTATTAATATATGTTTAATCAAATTTCAATTATTTTTTTTAGCATCAATATTTTAAACATTGCTGCCATCGAACGAATCCTTCTTTACACATAAAACATAAACGAATTCTTATGGCTTAACTTAGTGTAAGCAGATAAGCAACTGATATAAAATATTATTACATACCCAAAGCAGCACAAAATAAAATAAAATAATGACTTAGATGAAGAATATTTAATAAATATTTTAACCAAGGCCAAGGGTGGGCTCAAATAAACATTCGTATCGGCATCAAAGCGTAAGATATTCCATCCGTCTCTAATTGGAAAACAAAGAGCTAATCTAAGCCAGCCAAACTATCAATTACTGTAGTTCTATTTGCTTAATGTTCTTCGGCAAACCTCGTGTTTCGACAGTTGTCGGATTTCTATCAGTTGCCCTTTGCACTTGGTGCAGACCGGACGCTCTCAATCGACTTGGAAGTATACAAAAAATGGGAGGAAAGCTGCTGAAGTCGCAGACACAACAGATAGGAAAAATAGTGTTACAGCTCTATATTGTTCACACGGAAATCAAAACAAAACAACAATAAAGTACTTAGTTCTGAATTCAAATTATTATACACGATAATCTAATAATTGATGGACATGGAAATTAGCATTCGTTTGTATTCGGGAATGCGATGATACCCGAGGGACATTAACAAAATAGAAATACTATACTAATAAAGGCGTATTAAAACATGGTCTTTTAATTAAGAAAGATTTTTATTTAACAAAGCGCTACGACAGTTTGCTACATTACTAGACATTCATATAATTTCATTTTGAAGACATAAGTGTTCCGGAAACGAACTAAGTTACAAATAAATAGGTACAATATAAGGAAATGTAAAACCTGTGTGGTTTCTAAACCACAAGTAGATCGAATTATATCTGTTCGTTATAAAATTTATCGTGCGCGGCGCAGTTTAGTATCTTTCATAGTACTTAATTATCTATTGTTTGCCTCTCAACTAACATAAGTATTCCTTTGCAAACAAATTATTCCGGCAATAGTTTAACACCTCTGCATCTTTAATACACTAATCTATTTATCACATTTTGACATACCAAGACACATAAAATTAAAAATAGACACTTAGTAAATTTGCGGTAACATAAAATAATAAATAGGTATATATGAAATAAAATTTCTGCTGTCTTAAACTAAATTCGACGATATTAAAGTTACAAATATGAAAGCTTCCTACAGCTTCCTGCACCATTGTCAACGACAGCATAGAAGCTTCTTAGTCAAAAACAGAATATGATAATTTTTGAGTAGTAGAGTACTTAATATTATCTAATCAGTGTAGGTACACTGATTAGATAATATTAAGTCGTTAAATGTATCCTATATCATCTGTTTTAATTACTATTCACTGTTAATGAAGCAGGCGAGGCAGCCCACCTGATGATGTGTAGTCAGTAAGTAAATTTCGCGATAGCAGAGACGACCCAGCACGCGTAGAATTACCACCGTAGAAACGGGTTTGTCGACGTAAAAATAGACAAAATAACAGATAGACAATCACAATCTGTAATTTTGTCTAACCTCCCGTCGACAAAATCCATTTTTACGGTGGTCAGGAGTGCCATCCCAGACACTTAGATATGTATATACAGCAATTTATAGCAACGTTCCTGTATAGGTAATATAGGTTTTAATGTATCTAATACATATGCAGAAGGGATAGAAATCGATACCTAGAAATCATTTGTACTGAAATTGAATAAATATCATACAGAAAAGTATCAAATGGCTGACCTTTTCAAAAAGATCAGGCAAATAACGTAAAAGTTGCATCCTCTTGGGTAATAGACGATTAAGATGGCAATGCATGAAGTCGAAAAGGTCGCGGAAAGATGGACAGAATATTGAGAGGAGCTCTATCCAGATCATTTGCCCCAGTCATTCCAACCAGCTGATGTCTTGATAGATGTCGAACCAAATATACTCCACTCGGAAGTAGAAGACTTGATCAGGAAGCTGAAAACAAAGGTCCAGGACCAGATCGAATCACAGCGGTAGTAATAAAAGGTTTAGGACCGAACGGTGTAATCAGCTTACATAATATCTGTAACACTATATGGAAAACCGGGCACTGGGCATCGGACTGGGTACACTCTTCTATACTTCCTCTTCATAAAAAGGATCGTCTCGATCCTTTTAGGATCGCAAAAATCCTTTTAGGATCGAGACACAACTAGAATTAGAAAAAGCACAAAATAACATGGAACGTCTAATTGTGATTGGAAAAATAAAGGGCAAAACACCTAAAGGTGGTCCGATCAAATATTGGATCAATTGACGTTACCTATCAGCACCGCACTCCACCAGGCCACTGATCCTAACAGATGAAAAAGACCGTTGACAATTTGATACGGAGTCACGATTCTCAGCAGTGAGAGAGCGATTGAAAAGAAAAATACATATGCATTATAATATCCGCTATAATATGCCTTATTAATAAAATAAATTGACAAATTAAACATGTCCCACTTAATGGTGATAAGTTACACATGTTGCATGGAAGTAATATTCTTACTGAAAGAGTAACTTTGTTAATGCAACTAACACATTTTAAAATTCGATAGGAGTCACTAAAGATCGATATTAGATTACGTAACTTTCTATTTAGATTATTTTAATATTGTGTTTTGTTTATTCCAAGAAAAAATCTCTAATTCTTTAAAAGATAAGTGTACAACAACAAAAGGTGATAGAAGGTTACATACGTAGCCGAAGATGCAAAGTTCACGGAATAGGGGTACATATAGCCGAATCACAAAATAGCTAGCCGTAACATGTTACACTCTTGTTGGGGTCGACATGATTCGGCACAACCGGCTGTGCCGATTCGTGAAGAATTGCCAACCCGAACAAGTGTGCATAGAGTGACCAGATGTCCTGTATTTTACGGGTTGTCCCGTAATTTGGCGAAATCAAAACGGGACAGTACATTGTCCCGTAATTTTATGATTCAACGGCATTTAATGATAAAAATACCTATTCTAACAATATTTATTTTCTCGCACTTAGCGGTGAAAACCGCGCGATCCGCGCAAACGCCTATTCGGTCGAATGACGTGGGTGAAAGTGAGTGAGTGTGATAATTAAAGCGTATAAACGAAGAGAGAGAGGGAGACGGCAAATTCAAATTCGAAATTCAAATTTTGCAATTGTATAGGTTATTTAATATTATTTATTATACTCAATTTTTGTAACAAAAAATATTAATGTTGTTTTTTTATATAAAAAAAACGGCCTGTCCCGTATTTTAACCTTGAATCCCGTATTTTCAATGCAGTTGTCCCGTAAAACCGGAAATCAGATCTGGTCACCCTAGTGTGTAGCACGCCTAATACTACTAGGTACTTTGGAAAATAATCTAAATAATATTAGGCAGGTGCGGCTAAGCTATAGTTAATAGTAGCTGAACGCAAATGCGCAAAAGGAGCGTAACAACTTAGGATGAGAAAAAATTTGCTAACCTACCCCTCTACATTCCGGTAACTTGCCAAAGACTCAAATTTAATTCTTTATGTATTTATAAATAGACTTTTTATATGTAATTGCCTTTATGCGGTTGCAAATATTTAATGTTGTTTGTAATAATTTGGTTTTCTTTCTTGTGTTTTTATACTTTGCTGTCCAACTGTTGAACAATTTGATTTGAAACTACTTTCGTAGCTATGGAAGCATTTGGTATAAGGAAGCGGTCCATATCTTTTATCAAGAGATTGTCACCATCCGGTACACCATACTTGAAGGTAATTAATTCAGGATGTCTTTTTTTTGCAGTTATTTTAACAATAGTTGACAAAGGTCTTCTCGACATAACTTTCGCGGTGCCTCTTTTGTTTGGAATGTCACGTAAAACAATCAAGTGAGTTTCAGAAACGACCAAGTAAGAGTCGTGCATATATCCATTAAGCAGAACTTCTTGACAAGGGAAGCTGTCAACAACATTATGTTCCCTCAGGTAGGATTGCAATTCCACAATTTCTTCTAATGAATCAGAATCAGAAAAGTCTCGCCTGAGACTATCTGATCTTGAGTCATCATCTTCGTCATTAATGCTAAATACTGGAGGAACATTCCTGTATCTTTGCTCCTTTCTATCTCCAGCAGATACGTGCCATTCCCCATTATTGTATGTAGAATTCGGATTGACAATATATTCAATTAACTTACCCCTAACCTCTTGGCTCTTTGCTTTCATTGCTGAAGACAACTTACTGAATAACTGTTTGGCTGGAATATTATCCCTAACTTTGTTTTGGTGTATTTCTGCACCTTCATTATTGTTATTAGGTGCACAAACTAAACAAGTGGATGGATTGTGTTCCTCCAAGCAGTCAGTCATATGAGGACCAAAGTAGTCATGGATTGCAACAAATCCTCCCTCTAACATAGAAACATGTTTAGTATTTCTTTTTAAGAAGGATGCAACTACCATGTGTGCATAACTATCTTCCTCAGTTCTACCAGAACCAACAAAGCAAAGGTGTTCTCCAGCAGCAAGAGAACCAGCAGCCAGTGCTTGTCGCTGAGCATTCAGTAATCCTTGAACTGCTGTGTTGAATGCTGAAGGTTCTTGTAACATCAAGTTACAATCAAGGTGAAATGCTGTTGATAAGTGACCAGCATTATATTGCTCAGATGGGCGACAGTCGACCAAAAAGAACTTCACACTGTCACTGTTACCAGAATCTATAGTTGCACTTTCAATTAATTCATGTACAGCTACAGGAAGACATAATGCTTGAGAATAGAGTTTAGAATTAATTTCTACTCCACTTTCAGAAAACAGTACTTCTAAAACATCTTCACGGAATGACTGTGGAGTTTTTAATGAATAATAATGTGCAAGTGAACAAAAGTCAGAAACATCATTGGCTTCTAGATCTGAAGGCATCTGAATTAAAGTTTGAATTATAGCATCTTTGTCTTCGTTTTTCATTTGCAATAATTGTTCTCTAGCATTAATAATCATTATTAAGCAAAGGAAAAATATAAAAAAGGGATCAGACCTTTGAAAATATAAATCCCACATAAAGAGCACTACTTCTAGACTACATGTACCAGCAAAAAGAGATCTTAACCATGATAAACAATATTGCTCAGGAGTTATCCGTTTCGTGTCTAAAAATGAACAGAGCTCTGGATCATGATATTGAAGAATTAATCGTAATATATGAAATGGAACACCATTTTTGAAACAGCCTTGTGGAATGTACAGCTTCAAAACTTTTTCAAATAAATTGTATGTATCAGATCTTGGCAATTTCAAACTCAGTAAAGGCAACAAAATTTCAATCCAGCCATTATTTACAGAGTAATTGATGGACTTAGACTTACAGTAAAAAGTTATAATGGATTCAATATCTGAGATAACTGAGAGTTTATCATCATCATCGTTGCCAAGTCGTTTCACAAACTTCTTCACATCATCCCGGAGTTCGTTTTGATTTGTTAGATCAAATATTTCATCAAAAGAAAGCAGTTGATTCCCTGCTTCTTGGCAACTAAGACAAAGAAGCCAGACATCTGGACGTAAACTTTCTGGTATCTTCTTGCCTTTAGTGAGTACATTAATCTCTTGTGCTGAGCAGCCATCCAGAAGAGCAGACTCCAATTCAATTAACCTGAAATAGATATCTTGATATATTTTGTTTTGTTTAAAATTTGCTGTTACATATTTGCTTGTAACCTCAAGTAATGTACCAATTGTGAAAACATTCAACATGGTCGGAATTTAGGCAAATGTTTATTCACTTCACTTAGCCTTGTACACACGGCTACACATCAAGCTATACATTTTCAGTTTACGCTGACTTCGCATTATACGGAAATCCTATACAATGCGAAATCAGATTATACTGGAAATGAATAGCTTGATGTGTAGCCGTGTGTACAATACATTACAAAAAATACTATTGCCAATAATTCACATCTGAAACTACTATGTGTTCCATTTAGCTATACGTATAATTAGTACAAGAAACTGTAAAATTAAATTGTACTCGATAATTACCAAGTACTGTCGTCTTCGTCACTAGCCATCGCATTAAATTTTCGTGAAAACTGAAAATTATTGTTATCACTATTCCGACTGACTTCACACTTCAGTCATCAATCACGGCATTATTATACGAATAACATCATTGCCCGACAGTCGAGAGGATATTTATTCACACGAAACCACACTTTAAATGCTAAAGAAATGAGTTTTGCACATCCTGATTACTCAGAAAATGTAATCAATTATAATTTTGACATTTTGTAGTTCCACAACACCACAAGCACCAGCACAAAATTACTGGAATAGAATGATCACAAAGAATGATCCATGCAAGTTTGAACTAATTTGAACTATAAGTTCATCCAATAAAAGCTATTTTTGGGCTATGTAAAAATATTTACAACACATTTTTACCGCGACGTTATTCTGCAATATTATAGACTTTGAATCACTAAATAGAGTCTGGCCACACTAAAGTGCTTGCTAAACGGTCGCCAACCGCGTCCTGACAGACGTAGTTTACAACGGTATAGACGGTGGCTTACTACCAAATTTTAAACAACTCCGCCTGTCGCCAACCAAGGTCACCTCTGTCGGGGTCGCGGTTGGCAGCCGGGTAGACGTTTGCATGAACGTAATAAAATCACATTTTTCGTGCACTGAACTTTCAACGCTGCTGACCGCCGAGAGTTGAAAATACAACAGTGTTTTTTTTTTCAACGCTCTCGGACGAGAGTGCGTCCCAGCGCGTTGGATTCTCAACGCTCGGCTTAACTATGAAAGTTGAAAATCCAGTGCGCAATAAAATCCCGCCGCGATTTTATTACGTCCGTGCGAACGTCGGCTAACTCTGCTTAAGTGGAACACAACGTGTATTCGCCCAATCATGACCTATGCGGGTGCCATTTTTGCACAAGCAAAACCCAGTCACATCCATAAGATGCAGACATTACAGAACCGTTGCCTTCGGAAAGCCTCGGGAGGCCCTGGTTTGTTGGGAATAAGATCCTCCATCTCGACCTAAAAATCCCCACCATCCACCAATTTCTCAAACGCTCTTCCAAGCGTTACTTCGATACTGCCGCCAAACATCGCAACCCTCCGGTTGTCGAGGCCGCTAGTTACACTCCCTCTAGTATTAATCGAACTCACCGCCCTAAGCGAATTCTTACCGACCCTGACGACCCCATTATTCTCCTCCAGGAGAGCAGTAGGGAAACCAGCACAGTGTACAAAAACAGACGCCTCCCGTCATCCCGACCTCGCCGCCGAGGTCCTTTGCGATCTCTCCCCCCCCGACCCTTCCTTGATAATGAGGTGCGAACAATTGTTGCAGCTGAGCACGTAGCTTTAAATTCCCCGACTAATAATCATGATCAAAACTTTGATCCAGCATCACCTATAAACCACTTTCTCCCATAAAAGGCATAAATAAACACATCGTCTCAACCAAATATAGGATTCCAATTTTTTTCAGAGAGCTTTCTCCCACAGTTTTCTTCTTATAACATCTTTGGCAAATACATGGGTCCCCGTAATAAAATTTATAAAGACGTGCAACTGTGCTGCCATCGGCTATGAGCTTTCACTTTTTAACCTCATTGATCATGTTCCTATGTAGGTATCATAACATCACCTGCATCGGCACCGCGGTAATCAACGCGTTGATGTCTTTTACTCCACAGATCGTCTGTTGGCGAGTAAAAATACTTGCATAGAATATTGATCTGTAACGTATAAATAAAGAGCACAATCGCGTTTACAAAAATGAGGTGTCGGTAACAGTGTCACGAAATCAATTTTGATCCCATCTCAAAAATGCCCAACGCGCCTAAAGAAGTTTTCACGTTTAGACTAAATAACTATGGAGAAAACAGAGGAATAGTGGACCATTTAAGCGCAGGCCATACTGCCAGCTAGCGAGCGAGCCGAGGAACATCGTTTCACATATATGTAGCTTATCTTTGTAGTTCGGGGTGTGAACCGATGTATAACAAGAGGTGAAACTATGGTTCGCCCGGCTCGCTCATTCACTCGCTAGCTGGTGGTGTGGCACTTTAGACGGGGCCAATCCCCGAGAAAATCTACTATTCCTTTAATAGCCTCGTGGAAATAAGACATTCCACTACATTATATTCTCCTCAAGCCATTTTGCCTTTTCATTTTACCGGCATAATAGATTGACCTTGTCTAAATGGTCCTTATTAAAAAAAAACGTTTTTTTCTGTTCCTTGAAACGACTCCGGACGACTGGAACCGACGTAGAGTCCGCGCCACCACTCAAGTCAGTCAAATCCGATAAACGCAGCGCTAGTCTCCATGTCATTGCATCAAATTGCATTTTATTTTAAAAAAATAGTGCCACAATTTTCCGCCGGACTTCAGTGGTGGCGCTCGCGCCACTGGCGCGAGTACATAGCTGTCACAGACAAGACAAACATTCTATTCTTCTTTTCTTTATAGTACATACTAATTACTAGAGTGCGTTTCATCAAATACCTAGTTCCTTTGCCGTAATATTGGCTCCACTGGTAAACTTTAACAACGGACCAATTACGTAGCGCCCGCCGCGCCGTAGCGTATTCGTGTTCGTGCTACAACATTGCAACCAACAAACGCACTCTATTTCCATGACATTAAGGCTGCGTTCCGAGTAACGGTGTAATCGATTTGAGAGTGATTGCGATAACCATGTCCCGTGAATCGTCATAGATGACGTCATGACATGCGCCATCTTGCGATAACACCGACCATGCCCTTTTTTTTTTTTTTTTTTTTGAGGGTGGGAAATCATCAAATAACTTCTCCCGCTCTGGGCGGAGCGGGAGGGCGTGTCAGACTCTTACTGACTAAAACCCACCCGTGTTCCTTCGGTTGCCCTGTCGCCGGGGGCCACGATCTCCCTTTCGGTTTTCTTCGCAACCCCGGCAGGCATCGGTCCTAGTGGACCCCTTCAATTATGCTGACATCTCTTTGAGGCGCGCGTGGAACACAACGCGCCGTCGACCCGGGCCTGGTCCTTATCGGACGGTGAGCCACCCATTGCTCACCGCCCGCAAGCCCGCGCCTACGGTGGCCGGAAATCGCCCCGCGATTCCCGACGCCCTGGGCGTCTCCTCCTGCGGCGGTTAGGGGCGTGAGGGCGCGAAATTTGCCTCTCCCTCACGCGTTCCGCCTCCTCCTTCGCGAGCATTACCGCTTCGCAGAAGGAGGTGACGGCCTCCCATTTCCTCTCGCTCCGTACCATAGCCTGAACCAGGGCCGGACGCGAGAGATCACCGCCGCCGATCGCCTCCACGAGGACACGGCGATGCTCCGCCCAAGCTGGGCAGACCTCCACCGTATGCTCCACCGTGTCCTCCGGGCGATCCACACAATGGTGACACCCGGGCGTTTCCTCCCGCCTTATCCTGTGCAGGAACCTCCCGAAACAGCCGTGTCCGGTGAGGACCTGCGTCAGGCGGAAGGTGAGGACGCCGTGGCGCCTCTCAAGCCACTCCTCAAAGAGGGGTCTTATCGCCGCAATTGTGGCGTGCCCAGCGCTGGGTTGCGACAATCGCACTCTCCATGACGCCATGAGATCCCGCCGGAGCTCTGTCCGCTGAGCCGCGATTTCTCGCGGCAGCGGAGCTAAGCCCCGGCGCCTCGCCTCCTCGCGCCACTCCCAAATGTGCGCGAGGACCTTTGCCTCCAGATCCCATGGCGGTAATCCGGCAAGGAGGCTCGCCGCCTCGCAGGAGACCGTGCGGTATCCTCGGGCCAGCCGGATGGCCATGACCCTCTGGGACGCGTTCAACCGGCGGGCTGGCCGCAGCCTTAGTGAACGCGCCCACACCGGTGCCCCGTAAAGGGCCATGGACCGCACGACCCCCGCGTACAGCCTCCGGCAGGAGGCGTTTGGATCCCCTAGATTGGGCAGGAGCCGCTTCAACGCAGCCCCGGCCCGCTCCAGTCTGGGAGCCAAACGTCGGAAGTGTTCGACGAAGTTCCACCGGCTGTCGAGGACAAGTCCCAGATACTTCATCGTCGACTCGACGCCGATGTGAACCCCTCCCGCCATCACCTGGGAACCCGACGGTGGCGCATTCCGAGGTCCATGAAAACCCATGGCCTCGGACTTGTGCAGGGCCACCTCGAGTCCCAGCTCCCGAATCCTGTCGACGATTGTCGCAACCCCGCGTGTCGCTAGTTCGGCCGCCGCCTGGTACGACCCCCCCTGTGCCAGGACCAACGTGTCGTCAGCGTAGCAAACGACGCTGACGCCGCTAGGGAGGTCGGCGCGCAGCACCCAGTCGTATCCGATGTCCACAGATGCGGCCCCAGAACCGATCCCTGTGGGACACCGCACGACATCTCTCGCCGGTTCCACTCTCCTTGGTGACCGGGGTAGATGACGGCCCTGTCCGTCAAATAGGCCTCGACCACTCGACAGAGGTAGGTCGGCATCCGGTGATACCGGAGTGCCTCCCTGATGCAACTCCAGGGCAGGGTGTTGAAGGCATTGGCGATGTCTAGAGACACCGCCAAGACGACCCCACCCCGGGCCACAGCATCCCCCGTCGTGAGGGCCCGCACGCGCATGATGGCGTCCACCGTAGAGCGCCCCTTGCGGAAGCCAAACTGGCTCTCCGCCAGATCCGGCCCCACCCGCACCAGCCGCTCGACGAGGCGGTCTGCAATGACTCTTTCAAAGAGCTTGCCCACCTCGTCGAGCAGCACGATGGGCCGATAAGCGGACGGAGAGTCCGCTGGGCGCCCCGGCTTCCTGATGAGGACCAGTTTCCCCGTCTTCCAACGAAGTGGGAACTGGCCCCTCTCCATGCATGCATGGGGGCTCTCGGGCCTCGACTAAGGGGGCTCCTAAGCGCATGCATGGAGAGGCCCGAGAGCCCCCAAGGCCAGGACCCAGGCTTTTCCAGGTATGCCGTCGGGTCCTGGGGCGGTATTTTTCGCATTCATCTTGCGTACCGCCACTCTCATTTCTACCTCGGTCACCTCCGGAGCATCGTCGTCGTCGTCGGCGGTGTGGTCCGCATCGGGCACCACAGTAGGCGGAGCCATGGGCGGGGGAGCGTGTTCCCCTCTTGGGGGGAACAGAGCGCTCACCACGTCCCCCACAAGCTGGGGCCGGAGACTCTGCGTCAGCGGGGGAGCCCATGGGCGGAGTTTCTCCCGCACCATCTTGTATGTCGTCATCGTCCCCACGGGTCCCTGTTTAGAGTCTCCAGCAACTCCTCACGGGCCACTGCCCTGGCCCGCAGGATCTCCGCTTGGAGGGCGGTCTTCGCCGCTCTGTACCCCTCGTACAGCTCCGCCTGAATGGCTTCCGTATCCGGAGGGCGGATACGGAGCCTGCGGTGCCTGGCGTACCGGCGTCGCGCAGTAACGCACGCCCTGCGCAGGGTCTCTAACTCCTGCGACCACCAGTACACCTGGCGCGAAGCACGTCCGGGCCGGACCCGGGGCATAGCCACGTCACATATATTGGACATGGCCTCCCGGAACCACTCCACCTCGTCGTTGATGTCAGCAGGCCTGTCCGGTGATGACACCCAGGCCTGCACGATTGAGGCTTCCAGGAGGAGCTCCCGGTCCAGCTGCTTCAGCGCCCACCGCGGACCACTCGGGGCCTGTCGGACCGGCGCGCTCGAGGTCTGGGCGGAGACGTCAAACCGGATGTACCGGTGATCGGAATAGGTCTCCACCCCCTCCATGACGCGCCAGTCAATGACACGCGGTGACAGAGCGGGGCTGGCGAACGAAATGTCCACCACCGATTCACCCCGCATCCGCACACACGTAGGGACAGAACCCCGGTTTAGGACGACTAGGCCTGTCTCCAGAGCCCAGTCCTCCACCATCCTGCCCCGTGTGTCCGTGTACCGGGAACCCCAAGCCAGATTCTTGGCATTGAAGTCCCCGAGGACGAGCACGGGGAGGGAACAGAACCCGACGACGACGACTCTCAACTCCGCAAGGGAGTTGTGGAACTCGGCGAGAGTTCGGTTCGGGGAGAAGTATACCCCCACCACGGCAATCTCCCCGAACCGTGCTGCCACGCAACCCCGTCCTCTCTTGACAGACTCGAGAGACGGAGTTCCGGCGGCGGCCGACGAAATGAGGGTCACTGAGCCGCTCAGGTCCTCCACCCAGTCATCCCTGGGCGGGACAAAGTACGGCTCAGCGACCACGGCGATGTTAATCGACCACTGCGCCATGCTCTGGAGCAATAGATCCTGAGCGGCGACGCAGTGGTTGATGTTCGCCTGGAGGAGGCGTAATGGGGCCATTATTGGCACTCCATGTCTGCCCCCTCCTGAGTCCCCTGTGAGGGCACTGCCGCAGTGGACCGACCATGCCCTAAATTAATATCACCGTTAGCGCTGTCACAAATGACAGTTGTGCTGTTTTGTTTTGAGTTGCATCATAACTTTGCCATATTATGACGTCATCTAAGACGATTCACTGCACATCGTTATCGCGCATGGGTGTTCACGATTACAGAGTAACTCGGAACGCAGCCTTAATAGGAACGCGAAATACACACATCAAAAGTGTCTAGGGATCAACATATATTTTTGCAATAACTTTTCTCCTGATTGATATTAATTAAAATTTTCTTTAAGGATTCATCAAATAAAGTGTTTTCGTTTGTCACAGTAACGATAAACCAAGTCACCTTTGCATTAATAAAGAAATTTGCCATTTTCCTAATAAAGGGATTTTTGACATTTGAACCACTAACATTAAAGTTCGAAAAAAAGACTGAAATAACAGTTTTCTTTAAAATTTTATTGGGTAACTTAAACAATTAATAATCCGTGTTTCTACCGCGAACACTAACAACACAAGAACATCGGCTTGGCATACTCAAAATGAGTTCATCCAAATCACGCTGTGGAATGGCCGCCCATGTTCGTTGCAACAACAAAAAAAGGTCTTCTTGCGACTGGATACCCTCCATATTCGGCAGAGCTCTTCTCTGTAGCATATCCCATGCATGCTCAATCGGGTTCAAGTCTGGCGACTGAGCAGGCCAGAGCAGGACATTGATGTTAGCTGTGGCGAGAGTCTGTCTTACAACTCTTGCGGTGTGCGGTCGTGCTTTATCATGCATTAACTGAAATAAGGGACCGATTTGCACTTGTAGAGGAACGATGACGTCAGATACAATCGTCTCAGCATAAATTTGAGCGTTGAGGTTGCCTCTGATCCAAATCAACTCAGTTCTTCCGCCGATCCAAATACCCGCCCATACCATGATGGTTCCACCACTATAAGGATGGACTTCCTGGCAGGATTTTAATCGCTGTTGGCGTCCAGGGGTTCTCCAGTGTCGTATACGTCTTGTATCCGGTCTCATACCAAAACGAGACTCATCAGAAAAGCACACGAAACGCCATTGTTCTTCTGCCCAATTTCTGTGTTCAAGAGCCCATTGATATCGAATCCTACGATTGTGCATTGCTATAGGTGGTACCCGTAGCGGTCTTCGGGAATGAAGGTTCACTTCATGCAAGCGGTTTCTGACTGTTTGGTCGCTAATTAAGTTCCCTGAAGAGTGATGAAGCCTCACGGCTAACATCATGGCGGTTATTGTTGGAGCTCTTCGAGTTAAGATTTGAATGTATCGGTCTTGTCTCCGTGTGGTGCAGCGATACCGTCCTCCATGGCGCTCAGCCACGGTACCAGTGCTTCGGTAACGTGTCCAAAGTCGACTGATAACACTCTGACTTGTATTCAGAGCTAAAGCCACAGTACGTTGCCGGGAACCAGCTTCTATCATTCCCACGGCTCTGAGCATTTCTTCCCTGCTTAAATGACGTCGCCGCTCCATAATAACGTTGGTTTTAATCAGTAGTAGGGAAACAGTAGCACTAATAATGTCTTCAATGCGTTGTATGTTTTTATAGGGAAAATATTGACAGCTGATTTTCATCTTTTACTTGAATTTGATTAACAGTTCCTGTTTCAAATTATGAAATGCACCAAAAAGGATCCATATAAATTTATATAATCATAAATTTATTACAAAGCCACATCTCAATCTCAAGAAATCCGCATAAAAATGCTTGATCCCTAGACACTTTTGATGTGTGTATCTATGTGAGCGCTGTGAGCGATTAAGGCGTAACTCGGAGTGCGGCCTTTGTTAATTTTTAAACGTATACGTCAATGTCAAAACGCACTGACATAATGACATTGGTCATTGACATTTTAGTAGTGTGATGTTGATTTTTGGTGCTTTTGTTTGTACCGGATTCAGACTTCATTGGATTTTCAATGGGCGGATAAATACGATTCAAATAACAATTTTGAAGTAGACGTTGAGACCTTATTATTGAATGGGCTTGTAATAAAGCCACCTAATTCAATACTAAATCTGAATAATTTTGAGTGAAAAATGACACAATGTTCTAATTTGTTTCCCAATAAAGAAGCTTTTATAGTTTTTGCCCTGTATATAATTCTCTTCGTATTTCAAGGTAAGCTTTAGTTTATTATTCCACTGATGATAATAACTTATAATTCAAGTTTTTATCACTAACCAGTATGAAGATAAATATTGTAAAGGATGTGGGTACGGTATGTTGATTAAACAATTATTTATCTGAACTAAACTCACAGTGAAGATAAAAGCTGCAACTTTTTGTTTCATTTGTTTAATGTTTTTGTGTGATATATTTTTTAAATGATTGGGTCAGTAGATTTCCTTATTGTTTTATATTTAATTTGTGGAAGTTTGAGGGGCTCCATTGTACATTAAAGCCCGCGCGTGCGAAGTTTTTTTTCTATAGATGTCTTCATATAAAACGCTTTCGCAAAATTTCACACTACGCAAACGCCTTGTTTTCTAGAAAAAAAATGCTACTTTAAAAAAATTCAACTTTTTAGGTAATAGTTTTCATTAACCACAGATTTTGTACGAATTTCACTCTTAGGTTGTTCCGTTTTGCGTTCAGACAAAGTGACAGCGGATTTAAATGGTTTTCTGTATAAATATTGTAAGTTTTAACGTAAATTCATTTTTAAATAGCTTCTACCGCAATGAACTCAGTTATGAAGCAAATAATATAATTAATTAAATAAAATATAAAAAGTTTTATCGGTACTCTTTGAAGATCATTGGTTATGAAACATAATCAAATGTAGATGCCACAGGGCTGCTTTAATTACTCGTTTGACAGTTCTCACTCATCATATGTTCAAAAAGCAATAGGTAATAGGTAATACAGGCTGGTATCTGCAACTCCACGTCAAAGCGCGTATTTTGCCTACGGGTGGGAAAAATGGTTATTCGACCCACCCCAGCTCCTCAAAGAAGGCCAGCAACGCCTCAGTGTCACTGACAATGTCATGTAGGGTATCTGGGTTACCGAAGTACTTTGCCCTGTATGTGGCGACCACCGGGCAGTTTGACAGTACATGAGCTGCTGTCCTTACCAGAGTGCGTAGGTACCCGAAGGGGATTGACGCGATGGGTTCAGGCCCTACTGGTGCCATGCTCGACCCCCTTCTGGCAAGTTCGTCGGCTGCGTCATTGCCCCGCGAACCGCTGTGTCCTTTGATCCATTGAATGGATATATTATTGAGGTCACCCACCTGATTGAGCCGCTGGTGGCACTCTTATATCAGCCCAGAATCACCAGTGCGACTCTAGCGCTTGTAGAATAGCTATGCTGTCTGAGATTATTTGTATCAAGTGGTCCTTAACTTCCCTGGCTCTACGGGGCACAAACCCTCGCATCTGCGATCATCATGAAGTTGAATCCTGTATTTTTATCGAAGATAAATTATTTGGGTACCCCGTCATTTACGGCTTTCGTGATAGGGAACTCATTATTGAGTCCCTCAAGCAGCGCGGTGTGTTGTTTGACCCTCTTACCCCAGAGATCAATTGCATTAAGACCTACCGCCGCCATTGTCGCTGCCTGTTGTCTGAACAGGTGGAGTGGGGGCAGTCCCAGCATGGCTTCGATTGCTGCAGTTGGAGTACTCCTCATGCAACCCGTGGTCGCCAAGCAGGATAGTCTTTACTTGCGTTGTAGTTTGTTGGAGGCTGTAACCAGCTGAGTGCGGGGCCACCAGACCACGGCCCCGTACGCGATCATAGGGCGGATCACTGCTGTGTATTGCTACAGTATGATTTTGGGGGATAGGCCCCACTTCTTACCTATAATTCTCCGACACTGCCAGAAGGTAATGCAGGCCCTGTTTAGCTTGTTGTCTACATGACTACTCTTGAGTAGTCATGTAAACAACTTTAACTTACTGTCTAGAATGACCCCGAGGTACTTGACCTCGTTGGCCAACTGAAGTTCTGAAGTTACTAAAGGCAATGTAATATGGATAGTAGGGAAATTTAGGATGCAAGAGCGATCGTAGCAAGCTCGGGACTTGGGGCAACTCAAACAGGTTAGGTTAGAAGGGGATGGTCTAGTGAGTGAGCGAAGCGAGCGAACAAAGACCCCTCTATCCCCTTCATGGTTAGTTTTTTTTTAACAATTCAGAAATAGCTTTATTATTGCTTGAAAACTAATTTAGACCCGCCATGTGATCTCCTCGCCCTTAATACTCAAACTATCCCACCAATACCCAAAGAAACTGGCGATTCTTTTCTCGTCACCTGGTTTTGCGCACGTTGGGGTTCTCAAATATACATTAAAAAGGGTCTATTATATCCAAAAAAAATAGCTACTATAAAAACGCGATGGATGTAAAGTACAGTGGTTCCGTTTTAGGATTGCTTGAGTAGTTTTGTTCAATCCCCGAGAGCCCTTGATCACACCAGGTAGTGTGAAGCAGTGTTTTCCTTCTTTTTTAATGGTATTTGTGATGTGTTGGAAGTCCATAAAATAGTACTGAACATTAGGAAGTGTAGTAAAAAAAAAACGGTAGGAAACATCAGCAGGAAAATTAACTGAAACACAAATTGTAATCTACTACTTATTCCTTGTTTAAGTACCTATGTGTTTAATTGCTACTGATAAGAAGTATTCCCATAAATTCTTTTAATTGCAAAATGCATGAAAACTTAATTAACCATTAACCTGCAATTTAATTGTGAGTTTCATTTAGGTAAACTGTTCAACTATAACCCTTTGCATACAAAAAAAAACCCTGTAGGAAATAGTAATTATTTGGACATCCTTCCCTATTGTAACAAACTTGTCCAGGTCTCTCCAACTAACCAAATTTTGTCATGAATGACCCATGGCCTTTCCTGCTTCACCTATTTTTTATCAATTACACGGATGTCTTTATACTGTCCTTTATACTATGAACAAGAAATAATAAAAATGTTATCATACAAATAAACCAATGCTACAATATTCTTGCTTTTAATTAAAAACACTACCCAAAATAAGCATTTTTTTCAATTTATGTTATCTTGTTAGCTTCAAGGGTATTGTATATTTGTTAAGTTTTGCAAACAATGGGTAACCTTACACAAGAATAAAGGCAATGTAGTAACAACAATCAGTGTGATTACTGTGTTTTGGATTATACACTTCAACAATGAATGTATACTATGCTCAGTTTCTTCCGGTTCAGTGTTTAAGGTGAAACCCTGCCCGCGAAATTCAAATTTTCTTACGTTTTTTGTATTTCTTAGGTCAGTCTCAGATTTCATGTTAATGATTGATTGATTTGCGGTCGTAAAAATAATAAATATATATTTACAGAATGTTAATAATTAAAATCGTAAATACAATTCTCAGTGATGGTGTATAATGTCATAAATTCACGAAATTGACATTCTTAGCAGCAAATAATTTGATATGTTATTTAGGTAACCGTGAGATGTGGAAGAAATGGAGGGAGGCCATCTTTTATGACCGCCAATCAATCAATCATTAACATGAGATCTGAGACTGACCTACAAAATGAAAAGACATAAGAAAATTTGAATTTCGCGGGCATGGTCGAAGGTTCCACCTTAAGTGTTACACTAGAATAATCTTGTTAAAATAAAAATAAAACATGTTCTAAGACCTAATCTATACTAATACATGTATATTTTATGTTTGATTGTTTGAACGCGTTTATCTCTGGAGCTACCAAATTTGAAAACGGCTTTTTGCATTTGTGAGCCCAATTATTGAGGAAGGAAATTATTTAACATCACGCTACGACCGTTAAGAGCCGAAAAATGCGACGCAGTGAAGACCAAGACTATAAGAATATGGCTATGATTTTAGTATATTTTGGCGTCTTACGACTTCTATGCGAACGAAGTCGCGGGCAGAATCTAGTCTCCTTAGTAACTTGTTTCAAACTTTGATTCTTGAATTCATTGGCTGACAGGCAACGCATAGCCTAAAACCGCTGGGTCTAGAAATTTAGGTCATAAAATTTTGCACAAGAATTCCTTTTACTGCGAAAGTGAGCATTATGCTCATGTACGCACGGACGTAATAAAATCGTGGCGACTTTTTTTCGTGCACTTGGTTTTCAACGCTCTGCTCAGCGACTAGAGTTGAAAATCCAGCAGTGTGTTTTTTCAACGAGCTGGAACGAGAGTGCCTCCCAGCGCGTTGGATTCTCAACGCTCGGCTTAACACCGAGAGTTGAAAATCCAGTGCGCGATAAAATCCCGCCGCGATTTTATTACGACCGTGCGTACGTCGGCTAAGGAAGGATATTCGAACATTTATCCTGTTAAGGTACAATTGCGCAGCCGATAACAGGCAGCAGCAGCAGGCGACGCAGCAGCGGCGCTTGGAGTCGTAGCTTGTATTTTTTGCATGAAACTAAAACCACTGATGAATACAGATAGTTCACTCCGAAAAATCATTTAAATAAAAAGCGACTCTTGCTACGACTCAATAGAGTGCAATTCAGGTCGCACAGCGCTAATTACCTACAGTTATATTCACATAGAAGTTTCCTTTCTATCGCGTAACGCAGGCAACGCTTATATCTTCTGACTCCGTTACCCTCACTGGAATTGACCCGACAAGACGAGCCGGCCGCGATCTTGTAGCTTCATACCTAAAATGCTGAGTGAACCGTATTCATCTGTGCTAAAACCCAGGTTTATTGTTCCAGGTGTGTTTATAACCGCATCGAAAACAGAAAATGGCGGCTATGACTACAATACAACACTCGTGGTTTTCCTATCAGAACTACTTAAACTATGTATATCAGCATTATTGTACACTTATAAGAGAGAGTAAGTATACATATTGCAGTATTTCTACTATTTAAAAATATTTAAATACATGTAGTAGGTAAATTATTTCTTAATAGATGGGTAAATTCAGCATGTCCTATAGTAACACTTGAACTACAAATGTCGCCCTTAATGCTTGGGAATAAAGCCGCTTTCAATGTCAAATTGTTACCATGGACCTGCGGTTTACTGCACCACACAAAATACAAAATTTGTTTATTAGAGACGCATTTCGTCGCACATCTAAGGTAAATTCAATCTATTTTTAAATTAGAATGGAAGACAAATAATTAGGTAGCTAGGAACCTACTAGTCCTACTAGTTACCTAAATTATGGAACTATTGTCTTCTCGTGATTTACAGCAATGCTATTTTGCAAAGGAATAATAGTTGGTACTTATTCTTTATAACATTTGCTGTTAAAAGCTACAATTAAAAAAAAAAGTATCTTCTATGTATTAGTGGTTATTTAACTGCAGCGACGAAATACGTCACTCCAACATTTGCACTGCTCTCCTAAAACCATTAGCTGCGTTCAGCTCAAGTAACTCGCCTTTATCGGCTAACCGTACTGGCTCAAGTAACTCGCCTTTATCGGCTAACCGTACTGGCTATTATATATACCGGATTTTTTAAAATACGCCGACCGACCCGTGCCAAGTTTGAAGTTAGCCAAATAGTTAACTTTAAACTCGGCGCGAGTCGCCCATCTACAAAAACTTGACCGTAAGCACAGTAAATGTTACCAAATACCTCGTCAAAACGTTACTCTGAACTCCCCCTCTTTGCCACGATCTTTTATTAATTTATATATTACTGTTATGCTTATGATATAGGGAACAAATACTTTTTTATCATTTTTCAGTTTCTATCGACAAAATCATAAACCCTATGTGATTTATATGTAAGTACAAAACATATCTGAATTAAGAGTACCTAGTTAGATAATTCACCCCTTATGTCCCGAAAATAACGAGATATAACTTTATTATAGCACATTCTAGTACACAAAATTATTTCTTGAATCAACTTAGCCTATAGGAGTCCACTGCTGGCCCTTTTTCTACTTTTGCCAATCTACCGGTTCTCTGTCTCCCGTATCCAGTCGTCTCAGCCGCCTTTTAAGGTGGATCCGTACTTGTAGCCCGCGGAATTCAATTTTTCTTACGTTTTTTTGCAATTTGCAGATCAGTGTCAGGTTGTATTTTGATCAAAATATGATTCGCGATCATAACAAATATGTATTAAAAGAATTATAAAACATGAGAATCATGAATACATCTCTCTAAGTTAGATTTGTTCCATAAGAAATTTTCTTAAGACATTTGAAACAAATCTAACGTAAGCCGGTGTATGGCCACGCCTCTTTGTTGCGACGTTTTTGTGTAATTTTTCGAAAAAACAAGCGCAGGAGGTGGCTTTAGAGAGATCTCACGCTATGCTTTACGCCGCTTTTTTTTTGCCGTACGCCGCGCCCGTCTCCATCTCCATCTATGAGTTGTCTCAACGGCTCAACGACAATTGGTCCTTCGACCGACAGACATCATTATAGCCGACCTACTGCCACTTCAGCTTGCTAACTCTGTAAGCTATGTAAGTCGCTCCGGTTCTTTTTTTGGATAATTTAATTCCGATTTAATTTAAGGATAATATTTCTTACTGGTACCTAGTTATCTACTTTCATTACTTTTTCTACATTTAACAAATCGTGAAGTATTAAATAAAGGTACTATTTATTTTCAAATACATGTGTGGGTTATTATAGATCAATATTAGCTTTTCTCAGAGTAGACAAACGGCTCGGTTGTTATGAGAATAATTTTATTTTTATTAAATTATCCAGACAACATTAGAATCTATACTTAGATGTAGTCGTAGACCTTGACTAGGCCTGAGAGTAATTGGTATTTTAACTTTTAAGATACTCACTATTTGTGTATATTATATAATGCCATGTATCTCAACAAATGTGCTGTATAATCTGAAGTGTACAGATTGTGCAAAATACGACATACTTTTTTTAATCATTTACTATTTTTATTTATTATTTATTCAAACTTTATCTCGGATATGGTTTTTCAACTCTCGCTGTAAAGCCGAGCGTTGAGAATTCCACAGAGAGCATTCCAGCGCGTCGAAAAAACACACTTGGATTTTCAATTCTCGGCGCTAAGCAGAGCGTTGAAAATCCAGTGTAGGAAAAACATCCCGCCGCGATATTTTTACGTCCGTGCGAACGTGGACTAAGGATCGTCAGTCCATCAAAATAGAGGGCATATCACGCTATGCTTTCCGTTACGCGATCTCCATCTCCACTCAATGATTCGTTTCCTCCAACAATAATCGGTCCTTCGACCGACATGGCCGACCTACTGCCACTCGCAGCTTTCTAACTGCAAGCTATGTAGACAGTTACTAGGGACACTACAATTCACTCAAAAAGAATAGGTACTTTTATTCTCTCCTATGAGCGACGTTTTCGCTGGGTGATAAACGAAAATTAAGTTATAAAAAAACAGTAAAAACTAACAACTCTGACATTATTTAGAACATTGTGCTTTAATAGTCTTTTAAAATTTGGAAGTCGTTTCGATTTCTTAATTACTTTAGTTATAGCGTTATAAAGTTGATGCCCTCATTTACGATAGTCCTTCTACCGTAGGTAGTTTGTCCTCGGTGCTTTTAAATTATATGGTTACTATGGTTAGCCTACCTAACAAACAACAATAGCCTGCCTCGTCATGCGCTTTTGATTTTGCTTTCTTTTCTTAAATAATATTTGTGTATGTAGGTATGTATCTAGTCGTTATTTTACGAACAAGTACGCAAGTATTATATTTATAAAGTGGTTTGAAGATTCGTGCAATACCTAGTATTCCGCAATATTGTTTTTTTTTTTTTTTCAAAATGGCGGCTGCACTTGGTATCTATATGTTTAAATCGATAGCTGACATCAATGCAAACAGAAAAAATAAGATTAAACCTCGTACGTCACGTTTTCGAAATACACACATCAAAAGTGTCTAGGGATCAACATATATTTTTGCAATAACTTTTCTCCTGATTGATATTAATTAAAATTTTCTTTAAGGATTCATCAAATAAAGTGTTTTCGTTTGTCACAGTAACGATAAACCAAGTCACCTTTGCATTAATAAAGAAATTTGCCATTTTCCTAATAAAGGGATTTTTGACATTTGAACCACTAACATTAAAGTTCGAAAAAAAGACTGAAATAACAGTTTTCTTTAAAATTTTATTGGGTAACTTAAACAATTAATAATCCGTGTTTCTACCGCGAACACTAACAATACAAGAACATCGGTTTGGCATACTCAAAATGAGTTCATCCAAATCACGCTGTGGAATGGCCGCCCATGTTCGTTGCAACAACAAAAAAAGGTCTTCTTGCGACTGGATACCCTCCATACTCGGCAGAGCTCTTCTCTGTAGCATATCCCATGCATGCTCAATCGGGTTCAAGTCTGGCGACTGAGCAGGCCAGAGCAGGACATTGATGTTAGCTGCGGCGAGAGTCTGTCTTACAACTCTTGCGGTGTGCGGTCGTGCATTATCATGCATTAACTGAAATAAGGGACCGATTTGCACTTGTAGAGGAACGATGACGTCAGATACAATCGTCTCAGCATAAATTTGAGCGTTGAGGTTGCCTCTGATCCAAATCAACTCAGTTCTTCCGCCGATCCAAATACCCGCCCATACCATGATGGTTCCACCACTATAAGGATGGACTTCCTGGCAGGATTTTAATCGCTGTTGGCGTCCAGGGGTTCTCCAGTGTCGTATACGTCTTGTATCCGGTCTCATACCAAAACGAGACTCATCAGAAAAGCACACGAAACGCCATTGTTCTTCTGCCCAATTTCTGTGTTCAAGAGCCCATTGATATCGAATCCTACGATTGTGCATTGCTATAGGTGGTACCCGTAGCGGTCTTCGGGAATGAAGGTTCACTTCATGCAAGCGGTTTCTGACTGTTTGGTCGCTAATTAAGTTCCCTGAAGAGTGATGAAGCCTCACGGCTAACATCATGGCGGTTATTGTTGGAGCTCTTCGAGTTAAGATTTGAATGTATCGGTCTTGTCTCCGTGTGGTGCAGCGATACCGTCCTCCATGGCGCTCAGCCACGGTACCAGTGCTTCGGTAACGTGTCCAAAGTCGACTGATAACACTCTGACTTGTATTCAGAGCTAAAGCCACAGTACGTTGCCGGGAACCAGCTTCTATCATTCCCACGGCTCTGAGCATTTCTTCCCTGCTTAAATGACGTCGCCGCTCCATAATAACGTTGGTTTTAATCAGTAGTAGGGAAACAGTAGCACTAATAATGTCTTCAATGCGTTGTATGTTTTTATAGGGAAAATATTGACAGCTGATTTTCATCTTTTACTCGAATTTGATTAACAGTTCCTGTTTCAAATTATGAAATGCACCAAAAAGGATCCATATAAATTTATATAATCATAAATTTATTACAAAGCCACATCTCAATCTCAAGAAATCCGCATAAAAATGCTTGATCCCTAGACACTTTTGATGTGTGTATTAACGTTCAAAATTGATCACGTGACATTCATAGTTTTTTATCTTGCACATCTTGTTGCATAGATGTTTGAAATAATCACTCTGATTGTTTAATCATTTTAGTAATGATATCAAGCTAAAAATTATTAACTGTTATGGGCCATTTATAAATCTGCTAAAGTCTGGCCACGCTTTACAGCCCTACTAATAAAAATAGGTTAAACATCTGTTCGACTCTTGTATTTTTTTATATGGTATACTTTTACATCAGCCAGTTAATGTCAATTTCGGGGTTGTAAGTAGATTGATTGATTTTCATATTTTGCCTTTTGATTTTTGCATACTAGATTATGTGTACTACACTATGTCGTACCTATGCTCTACCTCCATACGATGATAAAACTATATCAAATCCACACTGCATCCTGCTAAAGTGACTATTCTTTACCAGGAATAAATCAAAATATAAACAAAATAACCTATCAAAAACAAAAAGACAATCAGAGTATCAAATTCTTTTTTCATAGGACAGGATGGTGTTGCCGTCTATTTTCAAATTCCACCGTTTTTTTACTTATGTAGACTTAGCGTGGCCAGACGCAACACACTAGCACAGCTGAAACTACTGTTACTAGGAACGTAAAATTTGGCACACGGCTTCCTTTAATAATGTAGAGGAGCTCCAAGAAGGGGTTTGGCTTTTGGAAATTCGACCATTAAGTGGGTGAAAAAGGGGTGATTTTGTTTATATGAAAAATATTATTCCTTGAGTTAATAAATGGCACGAATACTTATCGAAGTAAATTATGTTTAAAGTTTGTCGTTTTAAGTTTTTCAAAACTTTCCACCAA
The DNA here is from genome assembly GCA_916610215.1 of Omphaloscelis lunosa. Lineage (NCBI taxonomy): Eukaryota > Metazoa > Arthropoda > Insecta > Lepidoptera > Noctuidae > Omphaloscelis > Omphaloscelis lunosa. The sequence continues at coordinate 12,031,277 of OU744247.1, forward strand.
AGGGATTTTATTAACACCCTCCGTGTTAAAGTTTGTATGGAAGAACTTTAACGCGCGGTCCGATTAACTCGAATCACGGTATTTATAATTCGGAACGAAAATAAAGACTAACAACGTTTTTGGGTTTTCGAAAAATGACCCCTAACGGAGCAAAAGGGGGTAATTAAAGTTTTATGTGAAGGATTTTATTGCGTATAAGTTCAAAAGTAATATAAACATTAAATGGCGCAATACATAATTGAAGGTTTTGTAAAAATCAATATGTCGCTGGGATATTGTCAAATCAGTGATATTATAATTTCACTATTGAAATTATAATTGCACGAAATTTTGTCAACCGCCTCCATTTCTCACAATTAAACGGCATTATAATTCCACTGGAACGCTGTAGTAATTTTATAATAACTCTAGGTATACTATGAGTCAAGTTTGCAGTGGGGTCTTCGTGCATTTTGATTGGTCAACTCTTCTTCATCCGTCTTTAAGGTCTGCATAATAACGTGTAGAAGTTTATTCATTTTATGATATAAGTAAGGCATGACATTGGAAATGGGCCAATCATTGACCGTCTCACAATTTAACGGGCTTGCACATAGTGAAATTGTCAAAATATTACTGCCTTGCAATATCACTGTGGAGGTCCGTGAGCCCGCCCTAAGTAATAACAATTATAGTCTGATAATTGTTTGTATAACCTCTTACGGGAAAGCTTATTTAATTATTGTAGTTCGTTATTAATGTAATAAGTATTATGTTTTTCTACTTTCAGAAATAAGCCGCATATATTCAGAGCCATTCTCATAAACCATAAGCTGCTGATGCTGTACTTCATTCCATCCTTGCTGTACTGTTTCTACAACAACTTGGCGTTCATAAACTTGTCCCACTATGACCCCACGTCGTACTACATTCTGTTGCAGTTCCGAGTTGTGTTAACGGCTTTACTCTTTCAGGTAAACTAAACTTTTCTTACATCGAGTTTACACTCATGTACAAGTTGTGATACTTGTTTTCAACAAGTCTTGTAACTGTGCGTGTGACAACGCAACATAATTCACATAAAAACATGTTCAAATTTTTATGTGAATTATGTTGCGTTGTCACACATTCATCAGGAAATAACGACTTCAACATTTTTTTATGTGAATATTTCGCCAGTGCAAACGCACAGTAAAAGATTTGTCCAAAATATTTTTGTATAAAACATGACTCATAGATGTATTAACGTGTTCCATACATGTTTTTGTAATAATGTCGGTCAACTTTTGACATTTTAAGCATATTTTTATTACAATTAGTCTACAACTTCTTTAGGTGTAAACGATAAACGGACAACACGTAGATTACATGTTTTATACCTTGGGGTAAACCTAAATGCCTGGTGTACAGAGATATACCTGAGGCTGAATGGGGCAGTGATAAAGATTCCAATGATTAATCTATTACTTTTTGCTTTGCTTCCAGTTTTTATTCAAGCAGAAGTTGGCCTTTATGCAGTGGATATCACTGGGAGTGTTAACAATGGGATGTATGATCAAAAATTTTGATGCAGCGTCAATTCAATCGAACGGCGACACAGATCTCTGGTCACAATTATTCAATATTTATTTCTTATCTATAAATTTTCAGAATTTCTGTTCATGTCTGGCTGGTACCTATAACGAATATTTGTTAAAAACAAAAGGTTCTAATGTCGACATATTCCTACAGAATGTGTTTATGTACTTGGACTCTGTAATCTGCAACTTCTTTATTTTATTGTTTAAAGGAGAGCTAGGAACAATATTCAACGATTTTAGTTCATTAGCTGACACTTTTGTGATACTTATAACCATAAACAGTGCTGTGGTAGGTATAGTCACTAGTTTCTTTTTGAAAAACCTAAACTCTATTTTAAAAACATATGCAAGTGCTCTGGAATTAGTCATAACAGCTGTAGTATGCTATATACTATTTAATATTGTGATAACAGCATTTACAGTGTTATCAATTTGTCTAGTCAGTATCGCTGTTGCTATGTATTTTAAAAATCCAGTGAGTAATGTTAACATGAATATGGCAGATGGAAAAGATAAACAACCGCTTTTAGAAGTTACCACAAAAAAGTAATTAGATTTTAATTGTAAGGGCGAAATTCACTTTGCGTTTACTTTGCTAAGTAAAGTTCGCGTTGTATACCTTATTTTGATTGAAATAATGTTCATATTCGAATAAGCGAATGTGAACAAACGTTTCATTATACTAATTTAAACCTTATCTTTATACGAATAATGTTCACTTTCGTATGAAATGCTTACTGTACTTAGCAAATTAAAATAAGTGCAGTCTGAATCGCGCCATTACCTACTGTGAATAGTTCCTTATGAAGTTAGATCTTTCGTAATTTAAATAACGACGTAGGTATGAGTTATAAGCGTATTAAGTGTAAGTAATAGAATAGCTTGTTCTCCAACTTCGTACTATTAAGGTACAAATAATTATGCTCTATCCAAAAATGATGTTACTTTATTATTTTTATTCAAAAGTTTACAAGTGGAAATAGTATTATTATTACATAAATTATTACTTTATCAACAATTTGAAATGCTCATCAGATTTCATGTGGTCATACATTGGAAATGCTTAATGCAATCAAAATACATACATACTCGGAACAGTGGTGTAGTGGTTCAGTGGGAACGGCCCCGACTTGTAGGGCGTGGGTTCGTACTCTGACAGGCGTTTTACTTTGAGTAAATAATTTAATCACTACTGTTCTCAAAACGGTAAAGGAAAACATTGTGAGGACCGGCATGTCCTAAAACCAAGAAATTCGAAGACACGGACATCTACCATCCCGCACTGGGCCCGCGTAGTAGATTACGGCCCACTCCTTCTGGAAGAGAGGGGGCCTGTCCCAGCAGTGGGAAAGAAACATTGAAGAACTGCCTGATAATGAATCAAAATACTTAGGTACGGTCAGCAACGAAAAACGATTAACACTGTTAAGGCTCATGCAGACTGGCGCGAGGTGTTGCGTAGCGATTATGTGATATTATTGCCACGCAACACTTTTCAAAATAGCGCCCCGCAGTATCGACAGGTAGCGCAACGCGATACCAAAGGAATGTTTTTGTACGGCGTAAGACCTTGCGTCGATATTGTCGCGATAAAAGAGTACCTATTTTCTGTGTCGCGGTGCGACAGGTCGCTCTTGTGTGTAGTGTCGCGCGCGTTCTCATAGAAATAAATTGTTCTTCGGATATATATCGCAGAATCGCGTCGCGCAACAAGTCGCGCCCGTCTGCTCGAGCCTTTAGTTTTATCTGACACAACATTATTTTCATGTTCATAAACGATTCGTAGGCGTAGGCTGTCGCTGCTGACTGTACAATATAAGATAGTAGAGTACGATAATTCAACCATTACACTTATATAAGTAATGCTTATTTAACTAGGAGGCATAAGAAAAGAAAGAGGCATAGGTACATATCACTAGGTCTCAATTTATAGATATCGGATCGGCTGTGCACGCGTGTGCACACATTAGGTGAAACCAGGGGATATACTGCGGGCTCAAAGTCGACAATTGTTACATTTTTGTAAGTCATTATTACCAATTCTGTTATTTCAGTTCTAATATTATTTATTTATGCATTTTATGTACCTACATACTTAATATATTTTGAACAATTACTATGTTAAATTACTTTTATTACTTATTAAAGAAAAAAAAAAAACAGTATTTGAGGCGGATTTTTGGTTATAGTCTATAATCCTATTTAATTAAAATTATTTGCGTATCATAGAATCTCAAACATGTTGATCTTGTGAGTCGTTTTTTAAGAAATTTTTGTTCTGATGTTTTTTGTTAAGTATAGCGTTCCAAACGTACTTTTCTCTAAAAACGTCTCAGATACCTATCGCGGTTACATTATCTTAAATTCGTAACGATTGACTATGACATTGTGTTTAATCAGATTCGATCGGAACGCGACAAGGTTCGAATCACGCTTCACGCTTGTTAAAGGCAATAAACGCAAACGCATAGTACCTACATACATGTACGTACTTTCGCAAAATTCACCCAAAATAAGTTCCGTATATTGTGCAAGAAATCAAATAAATATTCTGACTACTCAAATAAATACTCTACTGTACCATTTTCTGCTATAAAACCGCGGTCAAACCCTTTAATATACCTAGGTATTCTTTGACTACTTATTATTTAGATAACCTGTATTTAATAGCAAAATTACATTGTATACTTTACCTAATTACTTTGTTATGATGCTCATGTATATGACATGACTGGCATTTTTGTAATTTTAAGTTTGTGGTTGAAATACCTACATTATTGTTATTATTCTCGGTATGTTCACGATTTCACACAGGTATAACATAAATTGTACAAGTAAAATAACATCAGATATTGTAAGAGTTAACTTTACAATTCGGCCGATGAGAATGCGTTGATGGATTGATGATACTGAGCGACACCTGTCAGCTGAGTACCAAAGAATACGTGTTTTACGAATTTAAACTTTGTAGTTCCTAATTTTATCCAACTGACAGGTGTCAGAAACGCATTCTCTCGGTGGCCGGATTATAGTAGTCATCCGCACGCCAGTGGTATAGTAACACTTGGACTACTGGTACTACTTGGTATAAAGACACCCTTACTGCAACGATATAAAGGGTTCTGTGTAGGTATGTCAAATTCTAACCACAGACGTGCACTTGACTGTACCTAAAGGGGCAAACCCAAAGAACATTTACTATGTTTAATAAAATTCAATATTAGAATATAACTAAGGTATTAATTAGCTTATGACAATTGATATACTTGTTACTAAGTTTTTACTATAAAATCATTTCAAATAAAACGAAATAGGTATTTATTCGAATAAATTTTGCGAATATTTTTATTGTTTATCCTTTCACTTCACTGTTAAATATTGATTTTACGTACAGTTATTAGTGGGTGGGAAAATCGGTTATTCGATCCACCCCAGCTCCTCAAAGAAGGCCAGCAACGCCTAGGTGTCACTGACATTCTCACGTAGGGTACCTGGGTTACCGAAGTACTTGGCCCTGTATGTGGCGACCACCGGGCAGTTTAACAGCACATGAGCTGCTATCTCGTCTTCCTCCATGCAGGCTCTGCACAGCAAACTGTCTGTGACTCCTATGGCAAAGAGGTGTTTATTGAATGACCCATGGCCAGTTACGGCTGCTGTAACTGTACGCATCTGCTGTTTCCTTAGTCGGAGAACATGTTTCGTGAGGCGGCCACCGATTGGCCTGCCTGCATTCACCGTGGTCCAACCAAAGTTTGTGATGTTGGTTCCTGGTTCGTTTCCCTACCAGAGTGCGTAGGTACCCTAAGGGGAGTGGTGCAATGGGTTCAGGCCCCACTGGTGCCATGATCGACCCACTTCTGGCAAGTTCGTCGGCTGTGACGTTGCCCCGCGAACCGCTGCGTCCTTTGATCCATTGAATGGTTATATTATTGAGGGTACCCACCTGGTGAAGGCGCTGGTGGCACTCTTATATCATCCCAGAGTCAACAGTGTGATTTTTCAGCGCTTAGATTGACCAAGACGCGGCCGCTTATGCTCTCCCCGAAGTGTCAGTCTCATTGAGAGCTCGTTTGGCCGCAGCCTAATCCTTCCAGTCGGGTCGCTGTGTCGGGATGGTCTCTACAGCCAGCCTCTCAGGAGTATCGGTTGGCGGTTGACTGGGCGCTGGTCGGGTAGAGCCCGCCTCTACCTGCGACCGCTTTCCGGCGGAGAAGTTGAGCTGGCCGTTTGAGACCTGTTTGTTTCCAGAGCCCTTTCCTGCCATTATGCGAGCCTGGCGACGCACCTGGCGTCGCTCCTTCCTCGTTACTCTGTCCCTCTGGTTGCCGTGTTCTGAGGCAGCTGATGGACCTGAAGGGTCGGTGGAAGGGCAACAGGCTTGTTGAGTGCCTTTACCCTTGCGTTTCTGCACCACTTGCCAGGCACGTCAGAACACGTCCTCGGTGCTGCCGGCCGCCTCCACTGGAAGGAGGCTAGAGGAGCCCTGTGGCTCCTCTAGCCTCCTTCCAGTGGCACCGGTACCGAGGATCATAACAAACACCCACCCACTCACAGGAGTGGGTGGGTGTTTGTTATGATCCTCGGTACCGGTGTTACCCGGCGCCGGGATCTGTGTGGAAAGGGTGGGACCGGGAGTGGAATTAGTCTTCGCCTGAGTTTAAGAAGGGTCGTTACTGGTCCCAATCAGCGACGACGTCCTTTGTTTGTTAAGGGACTTTTTGGTTTTGGTCTCAGCTGTGGTTCTCGCCACAGCCGGACCGGCGCCCGCGCTGGTACCCGCGGTGTTAACCGCCAGGCCACCAGGGGCAAGAGAAGTGCAGTGGTCCTACCTACCGAATGGTTTAAAAAAATTGTGATTAACATAATTTGCGTTTAGTTAGAAAGTTCGAATTCGACCGAAAATTCAGTTAACTTTGGCTGTGAATTGGTGATCAACTTCTAAAACATATGTATATCCATGTACTTATATTATTTTAAGTACTTCAACGCAACAGGGCTCGAATATTCAACAATAATATGCACATTATGTTTATACCAAACCTGTTTATATAATGTTATAGTTTGTGCCATTTTTATTCAATCTGGATAGCAAACCACCATCACATCAAATATTTTAATTATTATGATATTAAATTTGGATTTTTTTTTTTCTTAATATTTCTATAAAGTGAAGATTGCATTACCAAGTAGGTAATTTGAAATATATACTTTCAGAGTGGCGAAATAAAATAAAAAAAATTAATAGACCTTTTATTTACACACTAATGTTTACATAATTATACTTTAACAAAAAGCACATTAAATTTATACCTAACTAATAGATACAATCACAACAAGTCAATAATTTAAAAACAAATAGTACATTATCACATCTGGCTGCACTTAGAAATATGTAAGAATATTTATTTTTATTATTATTTGTCAAAAACTGTTGTCTATCACAACTATTTTACTGACTGATCTTATTTACACATACAAGTGCAGTCACCTTGGTATTCATATCACTAAATGTAACTTCTGAATCAGAAGTAACTGGGTCCCTTACTTGTTTGCTTATTTATTTCCCATTAAGACCATAGCAGTTGAGACACTTTAATTTCAAACAGTACAAATTAACAGACATAGAAAACAAAAATAATACTAAGAGCTTAAAAATTTTGTTATGCAGCAATTGCAGCTATGTATCTCTCTCAACTGCAAGTATTTTAGTGCCAAAAATGTATCTGGTAATTATGCAATTCAGTGATTTCAAAAAAGTAATATCACTTTTCAATTATTTAGCTTATAGGTGACATTTATGCAAAAGGTAAATTGAATACTGAAATAATGTTGTGCTTTGAAAACTATAGGATGTCAGATCACCAGATTTAGGATGTCAGATCACCAGATTAATAATTATATGGGCTTGTAAAGCAATGTAGTGACATACTTCTTCCTGTACCGGTGGGTTGCTGATAATACCATAACACCATCTTTTATGGACAAAGCATACAGGTGATTCAACATGACGTGATTTGGTTCTGGTAACAATGTTGGTTCACACTGGAAAAATAAGACAACTTAGTACTTTAGTAGTAAATATTTAGCTAAATTAAATAAAAAGTTCAACAAACGTTTTGCTCTGAAAATAAACTAAGCAGTGAGAAACTTACAGACAGTGGTGTATCTTTATTCAGAATGACTTGTAAGAGATGAGGTGGTAAAATAGGTGGGCCTGAAACTTTCTCCCATGGCTTTGACTGTGGTATTTCCTGAAAAATAAGAAATTAGACAGACATAAATTATTTTAGTATATCAGCTTGCTGTTAGATATTTATTTTTCCCCCACATACCTGAGAATACTCTGTTTGGGCACTGCTGTGAATTCCTTCACTATCCTTTGCAAGTGCTTGGAAAACTTCAAAATCTGACATTTTTACTGTTACCAAGTTATTTTTACTACCCATTCCATTGTCCACTACCTTCTGTAACAAGTTTATTATCGGCCTGAAAATATATATTCTAAGATTTGCAGTTATTAGTCGCAAGTTACAAGTTACGAAAATTCTAAACAAGCTTTAAATGAAACTTATTAACCTATCAAATGATTGTACTGAATGGATTTCAATTATATTAAATGTATTGTCTTATTGAGTTTTTTTTTAATGAAACATCAGTTAATACATTTGTTAGGTTAATGCTAATACATATACTATTTACTACTACAAAAAGTGTGTTCTTCAAATTTTGATGAAATTTATACTAAATCTTAATAAAACATACCACAGTGGGGTCATGTCGCCATTCACCATCAACAAAATACTTATACTGATGTTCACCTTCAGGTAAATCAATTATTGTTACAAAGTCTCCATGAGACTTAACCATAGGAATCGTTTTCCAGTCAGTAAATGTTCCACTAATATATACCTGGAATTAAAAATTAAATTAATTACACTACATTTAATAGAGAACGAACAAGTGTTATTGACGTATAATTTCCTTACTTGTTTGCCCCCTCCTTCCCATTTAAAAACAGTTGGCAAAACTTTAAGATCGTCAATAATCTTACTACCTTCAGTCAGAGTGTTGGACCTCTCTCGTGGCCCACTATATTCTACTTCACTTTCAGGTACAGCCTTGGTATAATATGGTGCACCATCTTCAATGTTATTTTCTTCATCTCGACCAATACGATCATCGTCAACCTTTTTATCAAATGTAAACGCTTCGCCTTCTTTGGCTGGCGAGGACGGCCCTACATCAGGAGCCTTCGTCACAGCGTCTCTGTGCCATTCTTTGGGTTGATTACTTCCTGCGTTTCCCATTGTTTTACCAATACTCCCCCAAAATGTTTTTTGTTACATAGATGCAAATCTTTGAAATCTTCCAAAATCTTCTACGACTTGGTAATGATTGTGTCATCTGTGACACTGGCATGACATTGACAGTTCATGACTACATGTGATGTACGATCATTAGAGGGACGACGCGACGTAGTAGCCTTCTGGAGCTCGCATTACAGCGAACCTTCTATGAACACACTCCGAACTCCTTTGTATTTGTCTCAAAAGCTTCAGGTTAAATGGGGTTAAAAACTACCACTTGCTCACTTAAGATGGCGCTGATCTTCAGCGTCTTATAATTTGAAAGCTAGCCATAGCCATATGTTTTTTTGTAAACAAGCGACTTCTTTAATTATAGGCATAATTAATTATTGAGCCCAGTTGCGCAGCTGCTTACTGCAAAAATACGGGGCCCCATGTATTTGCCAAAGATGTTATAAGAAGAAAACTGTGGAAGAAAGCTCTCCGGAAAAAATTGGAAGCCGATATTTCGTCAAGACAATGTGCTATCCATTAAACCTTTTATGGGAGAAATTGGTTTATAGGTGATACTCCCAAGGGAACTAAGTCTATTTTCATTACATACAGGCACTTGTGATGTAATATTGTATAAATTATAATATATGTAAAGTATGTGTGTGTTTATGTTATCGTATTAGATCAGTGCTAGAAGTGCTATCTCTAAAGTTTTTTCAGTGAGGAAGACCAAACCCGAGTTGGTTTTCAACTCTGATCAGGTTAGTTCTATCATACGCCTCTAGTCTATAACATAATAGGAACTTAAAGTTAACAAACACAAAATAACCCATAAATTATAAAACTTCAAAATTTATTGACTTTTCCACTAAAGCTCCTTTTGTTACCAGTGGTAGATGCTTCCCCTGTCCTTACCTCGTCTATTTATAGTGCTACACTCTAAGTCTCATCTATATTTATCTAGTTTTCGTATAATTTGTCGACTTTTAATCGATACAAAAGTTAACAAACACAACAAAGGCGGTTTATGAAGACGTACAACTATGCTGCCATCTGCTATGAGCTTTCAGTTTTTAACCTCATTGAATGGATCGCGCCGCCCAGCGCCCGAGGACGTCTTGCAAGTGTAACGTTCGAAGCGTGCTTGACAAAGGCGTGTCGTGACATCTAGACCAGCCAGACTATAAGCATTATTTTTACCCGACTACGGCGAAGCAAAAAAGGAGGGTTATGATTTTGACCTGTATTTATGTATGTTCATCTGTTCCCTCATAACTTCTAAACAACTCGTCATAATTTGACAAATGAGGTATCATTGGAAGCGTATTGATCATCCGCTGGTTATAGGCATATGTAAGGGCGCTCTGAAGCAATGCACGAATATGCCTTATTCTAGGTACACACACAGTGAATTTGATTGTCAGTGACTCGCTAGTGCCCATTCAATATAAATTTTGATCGCTTACCTACGAAAAAAAAGGGTTGTGTGCACGAGATTTTGTTTTCAAAAAGCTTAGATATGCGTTACCCCGATGGTACACATTGCAGCAATCACAACAGGTAAAAATAAATGTTATAAAACTAAAACTCTACAACGACAAAAAGGCAGCTAAAAAGGTATAAATAAGACTTCACAGACAGACAAAAATAATATTCGGAGTCACAAGTAATCTGTTCGATTTTTGAAAGCCGATGATCCAGTCGCTGGCAATGTCATTTATATTGAATGGGCATCGGCGAGTCACCGACTATCAAAGTCGCTGCGCGCTAGGATAAGGCATATTCGTGCATTGATTCAGTCTGTACATGGCATAAGAACCGCCATTGCCATGCAGACTACTACTACTGATACTTATCAATCTACTTAGTCTGTGTTAATAATCTATGAGCCAATTATATAGTGGTCTGGTCTCATCTCTATTGTTTGACGGTGACGACATCTACATTCAATCAATCGTTTCAAGTTTTTAGTCAATACTTCGTGCTAGTGTTGCCACCGTAGCCCTTTTCGGGCTAGATCTAGCTCTTTTTACCCTGGTTGAACCCGTTTTTCATCCCTTTAGCCCGAAAAGGGCAATCTAGCCCTAAATGATAAATTGTAAAGAAAAATTCACAACTGTCCTAAAATACTGAGACCCAGCAGGAAATAATCCATATCAGGATCATTTTAGCTTTACCACATTCAAATGCTGATGTGGAGCGTGTCTTCAGTTCCATGAACTTGAAAAAAAACAAAAAATCACAATAAAATGTTACTAAAAGGAATGATGTCGACTAGATAGGTATTAAAACGTTTAAAACAAACCTGATTCTCTCACCAATTACCTCATAAGGTAATAAAAAATAGTATAAACAATACTAAATACTCCTTCAAATTAGGGACCAACATCCGTGATCCACCGCAACCTTCAACATCCACAGCTGCAGCTACAAGTACTAAAGAAACAGATTCCTCTGAGGATGATTTTGATTTTTAATCATGTAGTCCATTAAAGACGATACGAGTACTTACCTAAATTCATTATCAATACAAGTTTTTTTTTTTAATGAACATTATTGATTTTCTTTAGCCCTTTTTTATTTCCTGATTCTAGCCTGTTCCCATCCTGATTTTAGCAATTCTAGCCCATTTCAGCTTCGTAAATAGCTTCTCTTAAAAAAATAAGGTGGCAACACTGCTTCGTGCTTACTTCATTCCATTCCATTGTGATAACGGGTGACTGTGTAGCGTATGGCTCTGCGTAATAATATTTACAATATAAGCATAAAAGTATAAATTAAAATAATGAACGATGAAAAGCAACCACTGCTCACGGGACCCAACAATCCAATTGAAAGTGTTGAACAGACAGTAGAATTAGTGACAGATCCAGGTTCTAGTGAGAAACCTAAAGATTATCACCCTGGTTCGGAAAGATGCTTAGAGCATCCAACTTCCAACTTCGATACTTTAATCCACCTTTTAAAAGGAAACATAGGCACAGGAATTTTAGCAATGCCAGATGCTTTTAAAAATTCTGGCCTCGTATTTGGTAAGTGTTTACATTTTGTGTGTACAAATATCGATTGTTTACTGCCATTCAATACTTCAACAAGCCAGCTCTTTCTTATTTTTGAAAATGATAATAAACAAACATACATCAATAAACATATTCAATGTAAAGAAAATATTTTAAGTAACAGCTTCATAATAATTTTATTTAGTTTGCCTATAAAATAACTCTGTTTCAAATATAACGTAAAAAAAACACTACTTATTTAATCAATTTAAGCAAATTTTTCCATTATAGTCGGCTAATAAATAATGAGAAAGGGCACATGAAATGATTAAGCTACTGCTGTTTGTACTTTGTTTATGTCTTTGCGGAATCTGACACAGGCATTGTTTGCTTAAAAGGAGGCTCCAAACACTAAAACCAATTTTGTAAACTGAAGCATAAAATGTGTTGTATTGTTTAAATAAAAATGAGATGAAAATTTATTTTTGTATCAAATAGATAATTTTTATTCAAGTTTAATGTATGAAAATATATAAGCTGGTGGTAACAGTTTAATTAGTGTCTCCTCCTGCCCAGGTGTATTTTCAACACTAATCATTGGAGCAATATGCACCCACTGCATGCATGTGCTCCTAAAATGTGCACACGAGCTCTGCATAAGAAGTCAAAAGCCAGCCCTTGGTTTCTCAGAAGTTGTTGAAGATTCCTTTGCATCAGGACCAGTTTCTTTGAGGCCATATGCAAAAAAAATGAAGTAAGTTTTTTAATATTGTTTAAAAATTGTGATAACTGTGTTATTTTAATAAGAATTAACATATCTTTACTTACAAGTAGTGTTTCTCAATTTATGATATTCAATATACAGGGTGTTTGGTGCATCGTGTGCCAAATTGAAATGGTCGACTGGGGGGGTCACCTGCTATCCTTTCAGACCCCTAAACACTTCTCATGCCCTGTGGATTTTTTTTCATCGACTTTTTATTGTTTTATTCACTCACAGTCAAACAGCAATGCGCCCGTGCAAAAAGACAGAAATCTTTTCAAAGGAGGTTTAGTGTAAACGTTTGGGCAGGAGTGACTGGGAATCAGGTAGTTGGACCGCATTACCTACCCGATAACCTCAATGGCGATAACTATTTGGAGTTCCTTCAAAACGACCTGCCCGAATTAGTGTCCGAGGTGCCCGTATTTAATGAAAATGTGCCCAAAGTATTCCAGCATGACGGCTGTCCCGCGCATTGGCGTTTGACTGTGAGGGAATATCTCGACGATGTGTTCCCCAATGCGTGGATTGGTCGCGATGGCCCTATTGCATGACCGGCACGTTCCCCAGACCTAACTCCGCTAGACTTTTATGTCTGGGGACGTGCCAAAGAGCTGGTATACGCCACGGAGGTTCTGACTAGGGAGGTACTACTTCAACGCATTGAAACGGCGTTCAATAAAATAAAGGAGGAAATACGACTTCGTACAACAACTGTGGAAATACGAAATAGATGTCGGGCCTGTATTCGCAATAGCGGCCAACAGTTTAAGCAGAATATGTAAAAATTATTAAATAAATGTTAAAAATGCAATTATTTTTTATTTCTAGTAAGACAAAGAGAGATACGAGACAGATTTTACCTTATAAGAGTGAGATAACAGATTTAATGAGTTTTTGAGGTATAATTTAAGCAAAAATATTTTATGCGATTCACAATTCTAGCGAATTCACAAAGTTGTAAATCACTAGCAAGAGAATAGACTAGAGAATTTCTGAGGGAGTTGGAAGATTCCGGTCGCTTTTGTATTTTTTTTATAGCCATATAAATAGCTGTAACATGGACAGCTTTAATTGAAGTCCGAAACTTTGCGAGTAAATAAAAAAAAAACTACAAGGCTAGTGTCACTAATTTTGAATTTAAAAGTACTGTAATACAAAACACATCTAAATAAAATTAAAATTCAGAGTCTACGACTTACACTTTTTTTTTAAATTTGTACTTGAATGTAAAATTTGGGTATTTTTTTTAATAAAACAATAAAAAGTTGATGAAAAAAAATCCACAGGGCATGAGAAGTGTTTAGGTTTTTAGGTTTTTTAGGTTTAGGGGTCTGAAAGGATAGCAGGTGACCCCCCACACAGTGGAACGAATGTATGGGAGCGGTTGGACGTAGACATGTCCGAAAAAAAAGAGTAAAATTATGCCAAACTAATGATGCCATCTTATTCGATTACTTAATGCCTTCATAACTTGTGGTGATGAATTTCTTCATAACTCCCATATTTCGGGAGTAATTTGAGAAAATGTGAAATTTTACTATGAAAATGAGTGTATCGAGCTCTCTCCCTCCTGATTCCGGGCTTGTTTCAAGTAGCGGTCTCTAATATCATAATGCTAATACTAAGAGCTATATTTAATACTAAGACACATAGTGCGCCAAATGTGCACTTTCTGGGATAAAGAGTGATGTTTATTTTATAACACAATTTTTTAATTTTTTGTTTATTTTGTTGATTAAAACCGTTTTTCTAAAGGTTTACCTTATTACAATAACATTTCTGATCAGCCAATTAGAGAAGATATAAGCTAATTAGGATATATAATTAGGGACTTAAGGTTTACATATAAAACTGATGCACTAATGATTACTGATAAGAACATTGCTATTATTTAATTACTAAATGGCTCTTAATACACTAATTTAGCATGCATCATTTACTAATTATCACAATAACTAATTACCTTGCAATATTTAACAAAGGATACCTGGGATACCTGGATTTTATATAAATAGGTCACTATTAGTAACTTTAAAATCAGTGTTGATTTACACCTCGTTGTATCCAAGCTAATCTCGCAATGTATTTTCCAAATTTTAATACAAATCTTGATATTCACGTTGCTTTATGCGCACGCGCACATAAAGATTTACGCGACTTTAACTATTTGTTCAGTGTTTTAAAAGATAACAGTTGTGTTCAGTTATGTGAAAGTGCTGAAACAAGTTTAAAAGACTGGTGTCGTCGATTTTGCTACCGCATTTATGCAAAATGGACACAGTCTGGAAGAAGCACAGATAAGTTTCGGAAGAAACATGAGATTTGGCTACAGGCTGCAATTCAATGGCCGGAATTACAGAATGAAAATATGGAACCTTCTACAGAAAATATAAGTGACGTCATCGAGCCCATAATTTCTCCTGCTAAATCTGATGCTTCAACTTGTACACATCCTAGTCCTCGTAAATCTTTTGAGGACCTTAGTAACCGGCAAAAAAGAAGACGCACCACTGAAGATAGTCTTTCATGCAGCAGTAGCAGCGCTGAAATTATGTTTTCGGCCGAAAGGGCGCTTCAAAAGGCAGGACAAAGCGATACAGCTTATGTTATGAAATACTTGACGGAGAATCCAGAAGAGGCCTCAAAAATCAAAGCCTTCATTGAAGGTAAATCAATTCAGGTACGGGAAATATCCCCTTTGAAGGCATTGGCTCTTTATGTATCGATGAACTTATCGAAATGGCGCTATAACACTCTTCGGGATTTCAACACTCAAGAAGGAGCTCTTCAATACCCGAGTTACTACATGTTGGTTAAAGAAAAAATTAAGTGCTATCCGGCCAAAGAAGATCTCACAGTTACAGAGAGCTCTGCAAAAATCAAATTACAAGCCTTGATGGATTTAACCTCAAGAAGACTTATTAGGTCGTTAGAAACCCCTGTTGATCCCAATCAACAGCTCGTATTGACCAGCAAATGGGGTTTTGACGGATCATCTAGCCAAAGCATTTATCATCAAAGGACGAGTGAAGATGAGCAAATCGATCTTGCTAGTAATTTTATGATTAGTCTTGTACCACTGCGGCTCGTCTCAAAAGGTGTAACAATTTGGGAAAACGAGCGACCATCTTCCACTTCATTTTGCCGGCCAATATTGTTTAAGTTTATAAAGGAAACCAAAGAAAATGTGCAGAGAGAGATGGCTGAAATCGAAGCAGAGATTGAAGCCTTAACTCCATCCACCATCACTGATGGAATTAGTGTCAAACACCAACTGCTGTTGACAATGATTGATGGTAAAATTCATTCCATTATATCCAATACAGCAGCTTCAGTGTGTGACATATGCAAGGCTTGTCCTAAAGAAATGAATAATTTAGAGTTAATCAAAGATAAACACGCAAACGAGGACATGTATAAATATAGCTTAAGCACCCTTCACGCTTGGATTCGCTCAATGGAATGCTTATTACACATTTCCTACAAATTAGACATAAAATCATGGCAAGTAAGGGGTGATATAGCAAAAAGGCAAGTTGATGACAGGAAGAAAAGAGTTCAAGAGGCTGTAAGAAGAGAAACGGGCTTACTTCTCGATGTTGTGAAACAAGGCAGTGGATCCACCAACAATGGCAACTCGGCAAGGAGATTTTTTGAAAACTACACTAAATCTGCTGAACTGACCGGAATAGATGCTATGCTTTTAAGAAAAATCTGTGTGATCTTGCAGTGTATTTCATCAGGAGAGAAGATCAACGTAACTAAATTCCGAGAGTTCTGCTTTGATACTGCTAAGCTTTACGTGGAGTTATACCCATGGTATTATATGCCTTCTTCACTTCATAAAATTTTAATGCATGGGCCAGACATAGTTCAGAACATGTCAATTGTGCCCATTGGTTTTCTATCCGAAGAGGCATCTGAGGCTAGAAATAAAGATTTTAGAAAATATAGAGAGGGGCATTCTCGAAAGCATAGCAGTATCTCATGCAATGAAGATATTATGCACAATCTTTTACTGTCTTCTGATCCACTTGTTACAAGTATCCGTCCAAAAGGAAATAAGTTTGTAAAAAAATCTTCTTTTAAGGAATTTTATGAGCTTACGGATTCTGAGAAAAGTGATATCGAATTTGTTAACATAAATGATTTAGCGGACATCGATTCTGAATTTGAATTAATTGATGATGATGATGATGACGAAGATAATTAAATGATGTTATTGTTTTAAAATGTGTAACTTAGTAAATTAGAGCTTACGTCTTAATTATTTATTGTACTTTTAATGAAACTAGGTAATTTATTATCAACTTACTTAAAAGTCATACTCTCATCAGTTCTTGTGAATATTTTTGTTAATATATATTTCTGTATATATATAATATATTTATAGACCTCTTAATAAGTCTGTCTGCGGTTTAAAGTAAATACAAATGGGGAAAAAACGTTTTTTTTTTTAAATTTTCATTTCCTTTTATCCCAGAAAGTGCACATTTGGCGCACTATGTGTCTTAGTATTAAATATAGCTCTTAGTAATAGCATTACGATATTAGAGACCGCTACTTGAAACAAGCCCGGAATCAGGAGGGAGAGAGCTCAATACACTCATTTTCATAGTAAAATTTCACATTTTCTCAAATTACTCCCGAAATATGGGAGTTATGAAGAAATTCATCACCACAATTTATGAAGGCATTAAGTAATCGAATAAGATGGCATCATTAGTTTGTCATAATTTTACTCTTATTTTTCGGACATGTCTACGTCCAACCGCTTCCATACATTCGTTCCACTGTGCCCCAGTCGACCATTTCAATTTGGCACACGATGCACCAAACACCCTGTATAATAGCACCAATATTATTCATAAAAATGTACCTATCGTTATTTGTTATGATCCAGAGCCAAAACAGTGGTTTTTCCTGATGTGTTGGATTTACCTATCTGTAATACAATACTGCTATACATCATTTGTATCCAATGTAAGACCATGGGTACATAGTACCTGCAACCATGCTAACTATTCAAATTATATTTGTTAACAACAATAGACACAGCAATCCAAAAAAAAATTCCAATCGATGACACAAGATGTTTACTTATCAATATTATAAATATATAATTACCCTATTACATTTGAATATTTATTATATGACTAGCTTTTTCCTGCGGCTTCGCCCATGTGGAGGTCAGAAATTATCCCACGGGAATGTACTACTGGGATAAAAAGTAATGTCCTAACCCAGGTCATGTTCTACCTGTGTGCCAAATTTAATTGAAATTTGTTCAGCCGTTAAGATGTGAAAGAGTAACAAACAAACTCACTTTCGCATTTAAAATATTAGTTAGGATATTTTAAACCAAACAACAAAATCTCAGCTATTTATAAATGGGAACTATATTTATTTCCTATATTCCAGTCAAATATACATTACAGCTTAATCTAATCTTTACTAAATTATCCCACCACACCATTTGCCAAATTGTACTTGAATTTAATTAATATCTGTTGTATGATTTCATCAATCACACAGCTCAATGACAATATGGAATTTTTATAAATTGTGTTGTCTGTGTTAGTGACTCAAAGCAAACAAAAAAAAATGGGAACTACTGAGAAAATAATGTTAATAGTCAATTATAAAACAGTATTTTCATAATAGTATTCTCAAATAGTAAATATGTACATTGAAAATTTCCTCTTCCTATTAATTAGGTTTATTTCTTATCATTGAGGAATATTACTCGCAAACAAACATTAAACAGACAGATTTACTAGCAAACTATAATGATGTTGATAAGTAGGCATGTTTTATGAAGTGTCCTAATATCTATTTCACCTCAATTCTTTTTTATTTATGATACCCCTGGACTTATCTACAACATTTTATGAATATTTGAATGTCTCTCATTACCAGAATCTTATTGTGTGATGTGTGTGTCATTCATACATTCACATTATAATATTAGAATGTTTTTTAGGTACTTATCTAGCATGTCTGGTTTTATCATTAAGATCAGGTTTTTATAATAAATAACACTTATGGCAATATGTATTGTTTCAGGAATGTTGTCAGTGTATTTTTGGTATTAACACAATTGGGATTTTGCTGTGTATACTTTTTATTTGTTGCCACTAACCTTCAAGACACACTACATTTTTTTCATATAAATTTAAGTGTACATGTGTACTTGGCTTTACTATTTCCGCCAATCCTTGCCCTGGCTATGGTGAAGAACTTAAAGTACCTGACCCCAGTTTCTCTGGTCGCCTCTATAATGACAGCTTGGGGCCTTCTGATAACATTTTACTATATACTTCAAGATTTGCCACCCACCCGTAATGTGAAAGCATTTTCTAGCTGGCATCAATTACCTTTATATTTTGGTACAGCTATTTATGCATTTGAAGGAATAGGAGTGGTGAGTTTAATTTTATATTAATGTATGTATTGTTTGTATACCCTGTAGTGTCAATTTGTAATTCGTCATTCCCATCCTCTACGCTATCGTATTTATAATAATTTATGTACCTATGTAGATTGCCAGCATTGAATGCTTTGATGCATCCACGTAGGTAGGCTTTAGTCTAATGGGAGAAGCAATATTAATGGATTACGATTATCGAGAAAAGAATAGCATAGGTACCCAGATGTTTTCAATTGTCACCTAATATACTAACTATATTGATTACGCTCGCCAGCCCTGTGTTGGTGATTCGTATGTTACCAAATAGGTAAACCGACCAGAACTTAGTAAATTTCAGTAGCATCTTCCATATACTCTACAAACCTCTACTTGTAGCGCACTGATGCTAATCAATTCGAGATGGTTATTTAAACCAGAGTTAGCATTCAAGCTTTCTGAATATAAATGAGATTTCACAGCTTAAAGTATAACAACTGGATAAGACCACTCGATTAATAGCAGTTGTATACGTTAATCGTCTGCAGTTTCTTCATAGGAACGTGAAAATATTCTCGACAATAGCATTAGAATGCGAAGATATAACTGGGGCAATTCCGTTAAAACGAATATCTTCGTAGAAGGTCGTTTCGCCGAAATGGTGGCTGTGGCCGCAATTTCTGAATACCTAGCTTTTAGATCCAGAGTTACTTGTGGTCCAAAATGTTCACCAAATGCAAAATATTGTAGTGCTGATGTTGAAATTGAACAAGTCATCTTGTTACAAAGCCGCGTACTATGAGCCTCAGTAGCGACTCTCGCAAACGCGGTCAGGCGCAAACAGTCGAAAGTAACGGTGTTATTAAAGTACATATAGCTATAACTATGTATTTCCGTTACTTTCTTATATCAATCTTGCCCTAAATGCAAATTTAAACCGCACAATAAGATTCAATCAGACCTTCTGGTCCTCTGAGCTCTGTACCAATGCTGCAGTGCATCAGTTTTGTTTTTATAGGTAGGTAAGTACAGTACTAAGTAAATACAGCAATCTGAATTAAGTACTTACCCTACAATTAATAACAAAAAACAGGTTTATGGTAATGGTCTACTTTAAATAACTTGTTGTAAAAACCTGCCTGTTTTTTGTTAGGTCAATGATATTTGAAACCTGATTTTAAATGACATGACATCACAAACATCATTGACCGTGAATGGCCAAATACAGGCGCAATTTGCCGGTTATGTCAACTTAAAGACAGCGAACTACCTACTACCTAACCGTATACCCAAGTTCAGGAAATGGGTGATTGAACTGATTGTACATAATAAATCTGAAACGACCGAGCGGACATGGGTCAATGCCGATGCTATTAACAGTACTCTTAGCTGTTGCTCGCAACTTCCTCTGCTATCTAGGATGAAAAGTAACCTGTGTCTTACTCCAGATCACAGGCTACCTACCTATCTGTCAAATTTCATTCAAATCCGTTCAGCCGTTTAGCGTGAAACGTACCTACCTACCTAACAAACAAACAAACTCAATTCATAAAATATAATCCACACAGGAATTATCTGCAGTGTTTCTCATGTTTCCTGTATACAGGGTCGCAGGGACATCGACGCGAAAACTGTTACAATGGCTTCAGTACATGAACCCTCCTGCGTTGAAATTTTTCGTCGGTTATTAAAAAAAATCAGCTATTTCATACATTTTGACCGCGTAGGTATATACGCATATTGCACTTTTCTATGAAACAACAGATTTTTTTTTAAATAACCGACGAAAAATTTCCACGAACGGGGTTTCAGAATCATGTGCTGAATCCATGGGAACAGTTTTCGCATCGATGTCCCTGCCATCTGTAAGACTGGTTTTAATATCTCAAACCCCTGGAATGTAATTGATAGTGATACAGTTTTATGCCATTATTAAAGCTCACATGACGTCAGTACCATGACATAGTTTGGTAGCGATGCAGAATTGTCGGACATTTTGACGTCATCCCTACTCACAAATGTGCGATGGTGACGCAATGCTTTTATGATCTCGGTAATAACAGAATCCAGTAAAAATGGAATAGGAAGGGTACTCATGTAGTTTGTGTTATGATCCAAAGTTGCGAGTTATGAAATCTCATAGAGATTTTTTAAAATTTATTTTGTGTATGTTTGTAATCAATAAACTCAAAAACGACTGGACCGATTAAAAAAATATATTTCACCAGTAGAATGCTGTATTACCACTGAGTAACATATGCTTTTTATTGATAAAATATTTATAAAGATATCACGCGGGCGAAGCCGCTAGCAGAAGTTAGTGTTAACTAAAATAGTCTACTTCATATTGATTCTTCTCACTCACATTTAATCCAAATGAAACCAAATTACTAATCGGTCACTATCCGCCCTACCCGTAGTATAGGATTGCAATTGCAGTAGTGTTTCAATGTTAGTTTGCACTCGGAGCTATCACCAGCGACTAATGCGTTAGTCAAAGATATAAATATGTCTAGATAGACAGTCAAACTGTGAACTCGTCGAAAAAAATAGCGTCCAATTGTTAGCCGCTAAATGCACACACACTAGACAAGCACAATGACGTGAGTATAAGACGTAGCTGTCACGCACACCAACACAAAAAAGTTGGCCTGTTTGTTTTAGTTCTTTTGCAGCGCGACACTATCAAGACATAAATAATCAAAGGCGTTATTACCTAACTAATTCCAAGTGTCTACCGGTGGTGTTTAGCGATGACCTTTCCATCCACATTTCCATTTGCTATCACTTTCTCTCGTGTCTACCAAAATCCTAGTCAAGCTATCCAGCAAGGTTGGTTGTTTAACTGGCTAATGTTTTCGCCGCCCTGATCAATTAGCAACATATTTGTTGAACTGAATGTTCTGGGCGCGCCCGTTCTATTTAGCTAGCATCACTAATTTACTAAGTGATGATTTGATACTGGCCTTAGGCATATTATATTATATATCTGTCGAGGTTGCGAAGAAAACTGGCAACAGGGCAACTGAAGGAACACGGGTGGGTTTTAGTCAGTAAGAGTCTGACACGCCCTGATAATTTCCCAACCAATTAAAAAAAGGCGTATTATATCTTGGAACCATCCGTCAGAATGCTTTATTGTTTGGAAAATAGATTAATGAGGGTGGTTCATAGTCATAGGTTAGTTATAAAATCAAAACATAACACCACTACTGGTGACGGAAACTGGCGGTGTTAGAATAGAAAGTTTTGGCGGAAGCGTTACTAGAAATTTGAAAGGGCCAATAACAGCAGGGCTAGCACTAGCTAATTCTCTCATTCCTACTAACTTATGATGTTGATGTAGTTTGATTTATGTACCTGTCGATTGGTAAATATTGTGGATTTGGTGTAATTCCTAGAAACCGCTGTCCCTGTTGTGTAAAACCCTGAAAAATCAGTCAATTATGTGTCAATTGCAATACTTATATAAAATCAGAAGTCACTGCACTCGATTTGTTTACGTAACTCCCACATTGTTTATCCACGTAAGACAAAGAAAACATAACGTAATATTTATACCTTTGCATTTTTATCTGAAGACAGTCTGCATAATTAACTGCTTTTACTAATTATCCTTCTCATATGTTTTTTATCTACCTAAGTATGATATAAATGGAATGTATAATAATTACATAATAAACTAATTGCAGATCTTACCTTTAGAAAACAATATGAAAACCCCTGAGGACTTTGGTGGCTGGAATGGAGTGCTCAATACTGGCATGGTAATAGTAGCCGCACTGTATACCGCCATTGGATTTTTCGGGTATTTGAAATACGGTGAACGAGTGCAAGGAAGCATAACACTTAACCTGCCCAGCTCATTGTAAGTATTCAGTAACAAAATAATTATATTTTACTCTTACTAATAGCATATTTTCGACTAGAAAGTCTAAATTAAGGTTCCGTTGGGCGTCGATTATTTTTCCCGTGTATGGGCGCTTCCGCGTCTAGCTGTCCACCTAAATATCCATTTTTGCCCTTTTCACTATTTATAGTCCCTTAAGACTGTTATTGGTACTATTTTTTTTTTTCTTTGCAGGTTAGCGCAAAGTGTTCGGGCAGTTATGGCAGCAGCAATCTTCTTATCATACGGACTACAGTTCTACGTACCTATGAGCATTGTTTGGCCATACATGAAATCGAAATTAACGAACGAACAAGTACTTAAACATGGTGAAGCAGGAACTCGGTTTGTGCTCATTTTAATAACATGTAAGTGGATTTTTAATTTAGATCATTTAAATTAATTAAGTACATAAATGAAATATTTTTTTAATAAAAAGTCAGCTAGTTTATCTTGGCATACATAGATTAATCATTATTGTTGTGCTCTCGTAACAACAACGTCTGCTTGGTTCGTAGGTTATCTAAGTAGGACTAAAACAATTGGTAGCGTCTCGCACATACCACAGGTACACACGGCTACACATCAAGCTTTCCAGCAAGCATTTCCAGTTTATGCTGATCTCGCATTGTAAAAGATTTCTGTACAATGCGAGGTCAGCTTATGATGAAAATGTAAAGCTTAATGTGTAGCCCTGTGTACATAATAATATTAATATATATACCTACAATCACACAATTAACACTTGCCTATCGTTGTTATCAAACAAATATTGATTTTTACCTCATTGGTATATGTTGTGGGAAGTACAATCAAATGAAAAGTCTCATGTTATACACGTAATAATTGAACTACGATAATATAAATAGGTGACTAAAGATAAGCGTTATTTATTACAGTTTTAGCGGCGGCCCTGATTCCCAACTTGAGCGGAATCATTTCTCTGGTGGGCGCGTTCAGCAGTTCGGCGCTTGCACTGATCTTTCCGCCGCTTATTGAGATAGTTACGTTCTGGCCCGACCAACTGGGGAAGTACCAGTGGAAGCTGTGGAAAGACATCGCAATCATCCTCTTCGGTTTTACAGGATTCGTATTCGGCACTTTTATTAACGTAGAGAATCTATTTTTTTAATTGATTAGCTTTCAGATCAATACTTGACAAAATAGAAAATATTAACCAAAGAGTTTTGTAATATTGTATGTTGTTTTAAATGATAATCATGACAATAATTGTGTGTAGTAAATGTTCCAAAATATTTTGCTTTATGAAAATATTTACTTAGCTTATAGGTGTTGATTAATTGACAAGCTCAGCTTATTTTTACACGTTTATTTTATATTGGACCTTTTTAGTATTGATATATCAGAAATATTTGTATGGCTATTATTTAAAAGTTTTGATAAACAGAACATGGGCTTGTACTCATGTATTCCTATATACATGTATACCTACCTATTATGTGTACATTAGCACATTAGCTCTAATTTAAAATTTTGAATAAGTACAGTCAACTCGTGTAACTTTGGACCCCTTTTTGGACCATTTCCATTTTATCGTGGACCTGTGAGAATCCTGGACGTGAAGGACAGCATGCATATGTGATCTTTAAAGTTTGTTGCCATAGCGTAAAATATTTGTACAAGATACAGAGAATGTGGCTAAAATTGCCGCGATTTGTGAGTGGCCAAATTTACATGGATTTTTGGGTAACGTTAAACCGATTTTTATTTCACTGAGAAAAATGGGGTTTTACGTGAATTACAAAGCATATATTAATATTGTGCCACATTTATTTTAAGAGACTAGCCAAATATACACTATTGCTATAATTTTATGAACAAATAATCATTGACTTGTCATGGACAGAAGGAACATAGTTATGAAACTTTAATTTAAAATAACACCCATAAGAACAATTAAAGATTACCGTCTTTTTGTTTTAAATACTTTTGTTTGGCAGAATGCCAATTGCCGCCTCCTGTAACTCATAATAACAAAGAGACAGAAAACCAATTATTTAAAATAAATAAAACGAGCTAGCCTTACAGTAATCGCCTGATGTGTAACATCTGACATCTCACCTTGAGCAACATTAAAGGGGCGGGGCCTCGTCAAGGTCGTTTCTAACGGTCAACTCTAGCACCGCGCACGCTCATTGGCTAAATTAAATAGCGCGCGTTTCCTCGTCTTCCTATACACTTCCGTCCCTTTTCATGAAATCACTCCCATAGATTTCCCACTCCACAGATTGCAGGAAAGCGACAGAAAAGATTTGTAGGAAAGCGAGAGAAAAGATATTACTTACACATCAAAAATTATGTTTTCGCTGTTGTGGTCCAATGTACAATGATGGTCCAAAGTTACCCGAGTTGACTTTATGTATTATGCGTATGAAAGCAGCTTACCAAAAAGTTACATATTATTTACCTTTTTTACATTCCACTGTTACACTAAACAGTCTAAGCTAAATGATGTTGTACCTGTTGGTATTCCTCTTATGTGATCGTAGTACCTTCCTATTTTTATATGTAATTATTAAATTAAATTATTTTTGTTAGATAACTTTAAAATCCTCGTTTAGTTGTTTTAGAACTAAAATCTATTTACAGCACGTAAATTAAGAAATAACTTTAAAAATATAGAAAAAAAATCATACTAATGTACAGTATCGAATATTTTGATCTTCATAATTTAAAAAAAATATAACTATACTTATTAGATGCATTTACAAAAGGTGCTTATGTAGTTCAATGTCTGGTGTCTGTTAAGAAATTGTGCTTAATGCTCTTAGCTTAAATGTCTTGCATATTGTGTTGCTTTAAAATCCAGTTTTGTTTTAAACCATGTTTTGAAATAGACATGGCTAAGCCTTATCTGTTATGTAACATTGTGTTAGAACCCGCGCAGTTTACGTTCCTTGGTATGAATTATAAGTAAAGGCGATAAAGTAGATGACAGTCTCGCAGTAGTGGTCATTAATGGTAACATAAAATAGAGAGTTTGAAACGCTTAAGGGGGAAGCGCTAAGGTAGCCCGCGAAATTCAAATTTTCTTACGTTTTTTGCAATTTGCTGGTCAGTATTAAGTTGTACGTTGATTAATATACGATTCGCAGCCGTAACAAATATGTATTTACAGAATTATAATCATTAAAGTCATCAACACAACTCTCTAAGACCACGTAAGTCCAAAGAATAACTGTTTCATGAAATCATCATTCTTTGGACTTACGTCTTACCTACCTCTCTACGACTTACGACTTACGACTTACGGACCAGCAAATTGCAAAAAACCTAAAAAAAATGAATTTCGCGGGCTACCCTGGCGCTTTCGCCTTAACGCGTGCCTGCGCGGGACTTATAGATAGTTAATTTCTTTATAGACAAGTTGACTAAATAATAAGCATTTATAATCGATAGTGGAGCATGTTATTAATTCATACATTTTATAATCACTGTAAAATATCTTACATAGTTTATAGTGATCTGTAATAATTTACTGTATAAGCTACTGCAAATCTGTATAGAATCTGTTAAAAAATAATCTCGAATATAAAAATGTTATAGTTTGCCTATTTAGTGGTGATGTACTTATGTCAAAGAAATATAGCTGTGGAGCAAATGATCTGTTTGTTTTCTTACACCAGCCAGCACCCTAATTTAATACAACACAATCTGTTTCGATTTGAAACAGATTGCTAATCCATTGTTTCATAAGTTGGAAAAAAAATCTGCTCAACAACGTAAATAACGCAATGAATGTTATTGAACTGTCAAAATTAAACAAATTAGGCCCTTATTGCGTAACATATTTTCGTAAACAATTTTGCCTAATTTGTTTAATTTTGACAGTTCAACAACATTCATTGCGGTATTTGCGTTGTTGAGCAGATTTTTTTTCCAACTTATGAAAAAATGGATTAGCAATCTGTTTCAAATCGAAACGTATTGTATTACGCAATTAGGGAATTGTAATAATTGAATTATAAACCGTAATTGATATGAATTAATCCCAAGAACAAATTTAACTTTGAAGTTGAAAAAAGGAGATCATTCATTTTGGGCTAAATTATGAAAGTGCCGGAAACAAAAAAAAAATTATATTCTGTTAGAATATGTTATTTTCTTCACTTTTCACTACGAGACCAAACCCTTAGCGCAGGGAATGCCCTACAGATTTGGTCCCTTAGAAAAAAGTGAAGAAAATAACATGTTCTACCGGAATATAACTTTTTTTTTAGTTTGACAGACACTTTCAAATTTACCCCAAAAATGTATGGACGCTGAATGATCTTTTCTCCCATATATCGATTTACGTCACGGTCAATTCTCCAAGTGCAAATTTAATCGCAATGTTTTTATTGTGTTATAATTTTATTTACAATTTAACGATTTTCGGACTTTTTCTTACTTGTGTTGTGAGACCTTGCTTCATGCCAAATTTGGATACTAGGTCTACGACCTAGTATCGTAGGTTTTGTTATTTATTCGCGAGTATCTAGAAGAAAAAAAAGGAAAACATCATGAAGAAACAAGCATGTCCTAGAAAAAAAACAAAAAAACGAAGACCTGTGACATCTACAAAACCGCACTGGGCACGCGTGGTGGATTACGGCTCACTTCCTCTAACTGAGAGGAGGCCCTGTATCCCAGTAGTTTTTTTATACTCTCTTACTTGTATAAAAAAAGGTCGAGTTAAGAAAACAAGAAAACTTCGTCATTGTCGAACAGACACGTATATACCAATGTAGTACTTACTATTTCCATGTACCTGTAGATCATTATGTTACACTATCGTGTAAACTCGATGTGTCATAATATCATAACAGTGCGCTTATTAAGGCGAAAGCGCCGACCCTGCCCGGGAAATTCAAATTTTCTTACGTTTTTTGTATTTTTAGGTCAGTCTCAGATCTCATGTTAATGATTGATAGACCTCAATCTAATTATTGTAATGTAAAGGGCTTGCTACACGGCAGTCGTCCCCAACAGAGGTCACCTTGGTTGGCAGCAGGCAGAGCTGTTTCACATTTGGTTGTAAACCACCAACTCCACGGTTGTAAACCACCAAGATCACCTCTGTTGGGACGCGGTTGACTGCCGTGTAGCAAGCCCTTAACGTTGTGCTCCGTGCCAAATAAGATATTATTTACGCTGACAATGTGCGATGTTTTTTTCCTTGGGAACTTCAGCGTCACTTGTGATATGCGTATTTGTGCAAATACCTGTGTTAATAAAAAGCGTGGGATCATACATTAATAAGCTGAGGATGATTATGGGTGCAGCAAGCCTAGACCGGTGGCTTCAATTAGAACAAATCACTATGAAGTTACAAGATGTATCTCTTTTTGTAGTGCTTTTTTTGTTTACCGACAGTGACGTCGTCGTCGCCGGCTCAATAATTTCCTAGAAAAGCGTTGGCTGCACTTGACGGCCGCAGTGACAGCTGTTATAAAAATGATGACAGCGGCAAAGATTTAAATCATTAGATTCGCCCTTCCGTGTCAATATATTATAGTCACGGTTCTGTTTCGTTTTGATACCTCTGACACACAATGACCCAGTGACTTCACTTGTTTATCATGGAACACTATAATAATAGAATAATAAGCAATAATAATGTGTAAGCTCACTGTTCTCACTATGTACATTTTTTTTGTGACCGAGTACGGTGAGAGCAAATCTAGCGATTTAAATCTTTGAAGGGTGGGGTTTACTTTACCATGTCAACAACGCACTCTAGGAAACCACACCAACTTACTTTCATAATCAACGTTTCTGTGACGTACGTGAGCGGTCACCGCTCTTCTGGGAAACTGTAGCTTTAGCCAATTCCCTTAAATAACGTTCAAATCTAGTCGCAATCTCATCTCAGCAATTATCAATGTTAAAAATTTCAGAAAATTTAAGGTATTTTTGACTTGTTTGATACCTCAGACTTGAGATTTGAATGCGAAATGCAACCGTTCTTAACAATACGTGACAGATCACTGGCCAGATGGACTTGCTCATCGGGTTTTTTTCATCAATACAGTACTACAGATATATTGGCACCTAAATGACATTGACAGGGGTTATGGTTATT
The DNA here is from genome assembly GCA_916610215.1 of Omphaloscelis lunosa. NCBI lineage: Eukaryota > Metazoa > Arthropoda > Insecta > Lepidoptera > Noctuidae > Omphaloscelis > Omphaloscelis lunosa. The sequence goes on from OU744247.1 coordinate 12,060,285, forward strand.
GGTAAACATTTAACTTGATTGAAGAAAGCGACGTTAGTTCCGAGTTTGACCACGTGCCGAAATAACCTTGTGGTGTTGTTTACCACAGGATACCACGTCAACATATATGCTATGGCAACCCTTATCATATTCGTTCAGAAAAACGAGATGTATGACAATAAAGTGACGACGAACAACAAACAAGCAAAGGCCGCATTCAAACAAAACGCTGAACTAGTTATTAAAGGTGACCTTGGTAGTTTACAACCGTGGAGTTGGTGATATACGACCAAATTTCAAAGAAACTCTGTCTGTCGCCAACCAAGGTCACTTCTGTCGGGGACGTGGTTGGCAGCCGTGTAGTAAGCCCTTTAAGAATATTCTATCTATCTATCTACATTTCAAACCAGTGGTATGAAAAGTATATTGCCATGTTCCATCACTAGTGGCGGTAACAGCACAAAGGTGGCGTTATTTTTTATGTTGGCCACGTGCCACAAGATCATACAGCTGTACATAATATTGCACCCTAAAGCGAACAATTAGTTCCCTTGTGATTATAAAACTAATTAATATTTTAATAGACATCTAGGATATCTGTACGATGCCTAAATATTATAGGATTATTTGCATTTTACAAAAAAAGTTTAGTACAAAATCATTTAGCCCACGTTCGCACGGATGTAATAAAATCGCGGCAATTTTTTTTCATGCACTAGATTTTCAACGCTCTGCTTAGCGCCGAGAGTTGAAAATCCCATAGTGTGTTTTTTCAACGCGCTGGGACGATAGAGCGTTCCAGCGCGTTGGATGCTCAACTTTCGGCTTAACATCGAGAATTGAAAATCCAGTGCGCGATAAAATTCCGCCGCGATTTTATTACGTCCGTGCGGACGTCGGCTTAGTACGTGGCCATGGTCATTGTAAATATCGAGAATGTCATGCCAATTTCCGAACGTGCGTAAGAAAACACGCAACACTACAGTGAAATGTCATTCACCGACAACAATTAAAAAATGTCGGAATCGTGTCAAGACGGTAATTGTCAAGGAAATAATGAATTTGGGCCGGACGAATCACCCACCAAACTTATCGTCAATTACATTCCTGAAGTCATGACGCAGGATATGATGTTCTCGCTATTTTCAACAATGGGTAAACTGGAAAGTTGTAAATTGATAGCGAACCGAGGCTATGGGTTCGTCGAGTACTCTCGTCCCGAGGATGCAGTCAAAGCACGTAAGGCTTTTAACGGTCTTCTAATGCAAAACAAGACGCTGAAAGTGTCGCACGCATTGCTGAATCCGGAGTTAAAACCCCCTACGAAACCAGAAGCCGACTGGAACCTCTACGTATGTAACCTGCCTAATGAACTGACCTTGCAGGATTTACATGGACTATTCGCACAATTTGGTAAAATAGTTAATTCTCGTATAGCAGCAGGAATAGCATTTGTTTTATATGAGCACCAGTATGAAGCGGAAAGAGCCATTCAGAACATAAATGGCACCACACCGCCTGGCTTTCTACACCCATTAACAGTTAAGTATGCTAATAAGAGTAACCCTCATAAACATAAAAACAATAATAATAACTTTCCTAAAAGTCCCCTTGTGAGACCTTATCATTGGATAAATCATATGAACGCCATTGGGGATCACAATTCTCCGAGTACGTGGTCTATATACATTTATAATATTGCTCCGGAAGTGGAAGAGTTGACTCTGTGGCAGCTATTTGGTCCATATGGTGCTATTGTGTCTGTTAAGATAATCAAAGATCATTCAACTAATAAGAGTAAAGGATTTGGATTTGTTACGATGAGAAATTATGACCAAGCAGCGATGGCAATACAAGCATTGAATGGATATGTTCTTCATGGCCAACCTCTATCGGTTAGTTTCAAAACTCAGAAGAGATAATGCTTATGTGAAAGACTTAATAAACTTTACAATATCAATACAGTAATAAATAGACAAAAACGATACCTAATTGATTGGCATTATGAAATATTGCAAATAAATAGTCCCGATTTCTGAATTTTGTGTACACACCCTAACCATATGTGCAGTCAGTTGACTCTTGTTGAAAATATTATATTACTTTGAGCTATCGACATTGTTAAGTTTGTTTATGAATAATAATTTATTCGGTTTGCTCGTTAAATGTTTCAAGTTTACTAGAAGTTTAAGATTGTATTGAATATGATTGTTGTTTGGAAGTCAACATCAGTTGTGAGCTGTAATGCTTTCATTATTTTAATCTTATTATTTAAGTAATAATAAAACCATTTTAAAGAAAGTGCTTTTACAAGATCTAACTAATTGATAAGCCACATTGAGATGTTTAATCAGCTACTAGTTTTAGTTGTACACTTTTTATAACATGATGTCTATTTAGGTAGTGAAAACGAAATCTAGATTATATCATATTTATACATTTAGTATAAAATTTGCTGAATTAAAGTTCATTTTCACAATTTTAAATTGTGTTTTGATTTTCATAATACCTGTTCCTATTTTCAGCTTATGTACTAGATAGAGTTATCTTAGTATAATTTATTGATGTGATTTCCATTCATGTAGTAGGTAGCTAGACATTACAATAGTAAAATGTTGGTAAGTCTGAAATAAAAATAAGTTTATCATATTTTTATCCATTAATGTAATAAAATTTGTTTTTCATAATACTTACTGTTTCTATGACCACATACAAAAGTACTCAGTTAAAATATCCAAGTGTATGGATGCTTAGATTATCTAATTATTTGTATAATAATAGAATATAGTTTTTTTTTAAGTGAGATGATTCCAATAATTTTAGTTTATAACCCACATTCATAGCATTGCCTCATAAGTTGGGCGTGAACTACTGCAATATCTTAGCATTCTTCTCAAAAGATGGCGCTAATCATTGTGTAGTTTCATGATAGAATATTATGTAATTATTTATTAATAATGAATGTCGTGTTTTAATGTCCTCCAAAGGGTTATGCAGAGGTGAACAACCTTAGTTTCGCCACGTGCAAGGCGTAATACAGGAAGAATACTGGTTATTAATGAACATCATTCAGTGTATATTACTGCAGAATAGGGTAATGAGTATTTTTTTATTCATATAATTATCTGTATAGTAGCCATATTTTTTATACGTAGCAAAGCTAACTAATATTTTTCCAATCGCCTTTCAGTCTCATCAATCGCAGCTAAATAATTTCACCAATTTCAATAAAAAAAATAAGAATTCAACGAAAAATGGCCAAGAGCTTTGTCCAACATTTCAGGAGGCTCTGGTTGGATGTCCATCACGGCCTTGATGAAAAAGCAGTTCTCCTCGTCACGACACTGACGACATGCATTTTGAAGAAGTACTGGTTTCCGAAAACATAACTACTGGTAAATTGGACCAAGATCTGGTCCCCATTATTTTATTAGATATTTAAAAAAAAATATAATTTATTTGATATTCATTTCATACCATAACATAAATACTATCGGGTTCTATTCTCGACTCGAACCCGGGAACTCACGGCTGGCGCGGCGGCGCGTTGCAGTCGCGTTTGCAACCACTGCGCAATCCGCATGCGCTGTGCAGGCGCTTTGCAGTCATTTATGCGGGTTACATGTCGCAATTGATCAAATATTAGATTATTCAATAGGCTGTTTCATTATCAGTTCTAATGGTTCAAGGTTTAGGTATTCATAATCATAAACATCACGAAGTGATACGGATTAGCGCCATCTATTGATACGTTTTTAAAACATGATACTATTAGATTTTTTGTCTTCCATTATAAATATTAGAACAGTCCTTAATTAAAATCAGTTGAAAAATTTAAAAGAAATCAGCAGCAGAAAGAAATCTAAAATCAGCCTCTTTTACTCGTGTCAGCTAAAATAATTCGAACTTTGGTTTTTACTTTCGATGGCTACTAGAGCGCATGCTCTCGAAACCATGAATCGATATAAAAGTAATAACCGTGTTAGGTGCCGGAGGTCACGCAATCTCCGATTTGTTTTTACTTTGTTTGAGAATAGTCCTTATAATTTTTAATAGTTGGAGTAGGACAAAGTTTCACAGTGCGTTCGTTTGCCGGCGCTACGGCCGTGGCGGACGGAGAGGGATCCGTGGTGGCGGGGGGCGTCGGCCTCGCCGTGAGTAGCAAGGTAAGGGAAGTGCCCAGTCCACGTTCCTCTCAGTTCATAGGATATTCATTAATGCCACATTAGCTTGAAAAGTGGATAGATACCTATGTTTGTGCCCGGGAAATTGACATCACCACCTAGCTTAGGAACAGAACCGTATAACAGAACGTGTTATTGTTGCGGTGATTTCAAATTTCTTAGTAAAACACGATGTATTAAAGTAATTCTAATATTTAATACGTAGAAAAGTGTGAAGCAACTTGATGCTGTGAATATAATAGCGAACTCATTTTTACAGCGTGACAAAACTTCAATTAGTGCTATAATTTGCTGTCGTAGGTTCACACTTCACACGGAGCTAATTACAAGACACAATGCTAAAGGTATATCTAGGCTACTTCAACATTTTGATAAAAAAATATAGATTATAAGCAACGGTACTTTTTAGAATTATTTGGGACAGCTAATTACCTATTTAAGTAGATTATACCTAGTACTTACATACCTACCTACCATGCAGAATGCCCGCATTGAAATCGATCGTCGCCAAAGTTACTGACTGTGTAGGTCTGCTTTTGCTTCCTGCATGGTGGTCGATATCTAATGGTCCATTTCGTTTTACATATGTTATCTTATTTTAATTTCTGACTAGTACCTACACAGTATCTACCTAGTACTTCGAAGTTCACAGCAACCACCAATTTCTGCGCCACATTGTAGAATCCAAGCAAATGCAAGGCCGTAGACGGATGGGGTTCAACCACTCCCGCCCCCAATTCTGAGAGAATTCTGAAGAATCCAGCATTCAATCCAGAGTTTTGTCACGCGCTTTATTTCTCATGATTATCCACGTCGTTTGCTTTAAAAAAATTATTAATGTAAAACTATATTATCAGCTTATTTTAAAATTAAGCTGTAACTTATTGCCTCTGGTTCAGAATCCAGAGCTCAAACCCCCTCCCAAGTGAATTCCTACGGCCTTTAGCGCATGTACATGTAGGTACCTACCTATGTAGTAACTAGCGTCCTTTCTAATGATGTCCCTCTGTAGGTGTACCCAAGTCCGGGGGCGGCGCGCGGCGTGTGGGCGCTGCCGCAGCCGCCCCCCTGCACGATGGCGGCGGAGGAGGCGCTGCCGCCCTGCGAGCCCATGTCGCCTGACGCACCCGCCGCGCCGCCGAGGACTATCACCAGCTATAACCAACACTCAGACCTACATCAACTTATATTCGAAGCTGTGCGATCTGGGTTAGAGACTTCACTGTTAGCCTGTTTCATTCTATTGCTGGGTCAAGGTTCACCCCATGACTTCAGCTCTTGCGATCCAGGGCTAATGTGGACCACTGATTAGAGACATCTTTTTCTTGAAAAAAATCAGTAAAGAAGACGATACTTAGATACACCCGTACCCTAGTAGGGATGATGACTGGGTCAAAAAAAAAAAGAAATTCTATTTAGTCCGTCAGTCAAATAATAAAAAAAAAAATTAGACACGTATTTTTTGCTATATGATATTAATAAAAAATAACTTGAATAAAACGCATTAAAATTGGGAAGTGGGGGTCGCTACGTCACAAGTATGTAGATTTTATACTTACTGTCCGTAGATTTTATAGTTACTACCGTATGGCACATTTTAACTCATGTATCGCCGTAATCTTTTAATAAAGTAAAAAAAAAAAATACGTGTCCAATATTTTTTTATAATCTACAAGACGAACAAAAAAAATTTTTAGTCATCCCTATTGCGTAATGCACGTTCAATCACAATTTGTTTCGATTTGAAACAGATTGTTAATCCATTGCTTCATAAGTTGGAAAAAAAATCTGAAATTCTGTTCAACAACGTAAATAATGCAAGGAATGTTGTTGAACTGTCAAAATGAAAGTCATATTATTATAATCGTTTTCGAAAATAAGTTACGCAATTAGGGAACCGGTTTCTGTAATGAAAATCAATACAAAAATTTACCAACAAATTGTCAACCGAGCGTCAAGTATAGCTTTGTCCACTTTGAAATGACGCACCCCACTACCTCATTACCCATATAAATCCGCATTATCGTGAGCGTAAATGCGGTACTGCGTGATTTCAGAGTGGACAAGTTATTATACTGCGGCATTAGGTAAGTCCACCTTTGTACTTTATTTGAATGCGAAAACTTTAAAGGCTCCCGCAGACAGGAGCGACGCGACACTAAGAAAACTTCACAGTAGAACAATTACCGGTGGCGCGCTAATCTGCACGAGCCTTAAATAAATAAATAACCGCTGTGTTAGGATGATTAAATTATCAACAACCAATTAGGTCAATTGACATGTTAATTAATTTAATTTAATTTGACGCTTCATTGATTTTCGTCCCAGAAACCGAGCGTTACCTTCTATGTTTATATTATTATTTCACAAAAATGAGATGTCGTCATGGTGTCGCGAAATCAATGGTTTACTCCCATCTCAAAAATGTCCATCGCGCCTAAAGAAGTTTTCACTTCAATAACCTAGGTGGTAGTGCTAAATAAATCTTCAAAACATCAAAAACGTTAAATAGATATATTTTTTTAGTGAAGTATCAGAAATCGAGCGCCTGGTAGAAAAGCTTGGCGTAGAAGTGTTGAGTGCCCGTGACCAGCATGGCTACACGCCGGCTCACTGGGCCGCACTGGACGGCAGCGTCGCCGTTATGCGCTATCTTGTCGAACGAGCAGCCCCCATTGATCTGTCTTGCTTAGGCACCCAGGTAATTTATTGTCTTCCAATTAATAAAAATCGTTTATTCACTGATGCACAACGTAGCCTTAACCGCTGGGTCAAGAAGCATGAAATTTTGCACAAGAGTTCCTTGAAAGTGAGCACTCAGGAACAGGAAGGATTTTTGAAAATTCTCCCTCTAACGGGGTTAAATAGGGGATAAAAGTCTGTATCGATGTTCGTCATTTTTGGCGATGAGAATCCTATCGGACACATGGCTTTTACCTATATTAAACTTGCAGTAACAGCTACCAAAAGACGTGTTACGGCTAATTCAAAACTGCTGTATCAATATTGTGAGTAACAACGCCTAGGATACCAGCTGTTATTGATATAAGTAGATACGTATGAATTGAGTACTTAGCTACCTCCTAGATCTATACTAATAATCCTATAAAATAAATGCGAAAGTGAGTTTGTTTGCAAGTTTGTTACGCTTTCACGCTAAAACGGCTGAACGGATTTGAATGAAATTTTCCAAATGGGTAGACCATGACCTAGGTTAGGAGATTTGACTTTTATCCATAGATATCCGCGGGGCGCTACTAGTAAATTATAATGCTGAATAATACACATCTTTTATGTTATGTATCCTCTAGGGCCCCCGTCCAATACACTGGGCCTGCCGCAAGGGACACGCATCGGTGGTTCAAGTGCTGCTACAGTCCGGAGTTGCCGTCAACGCTGCCGACTTCAAAGGTACCTTAGTTGACAAAACTTACTTCATAATGGGACCAGTATAGTGCAGCTATTCTGTACAAAACTCACCGTGAAAACTTCGAACTGTCGTCCCTTCTGATGGACGATGAGATTGAGACCGGCTGATCCATGCTAATTAGGTAATCTTAAAGGTATACTTACTACCAGGGCTAGGGCCATGACCTCGGGCCTCCACAATTTTTTATATTTCCATTTTTTTAAAGTTCAGTTGGTCCAATTCGCTAAATTGATCGTTTTGTATAAAAGCGATTATCAAAAAGATAAATCTAAGGAGATCTTCTACTACCAAATACTCGAAAAAAATTCAAAATTTCAGAGTTAATTTCCATATGTTGAAATTACGTTGAGAACTTGGTGTTGGTGGTGCACTGGAGGACGCTCATTTTCGAAGATGTAAATTTTAAAAAATATACTTCGGACTACAATGACACAGAACCGCCTACCAAAGTTATCCCTACTACATATTGAAAGTGATTTAATCCGAGAACTGGATTTCACCGAAACTATCAATGATTTTTCGACGAAATAAGCTCGCAAAGTTCCATTCGCCTAATATTTATCTTTTTTCTTTTGTATATTTTTAGTACTTACCTACTATGTGTGATTGAACACAATGTTTTTGAAGTGAAAACTTCTTTAGGCGCGTTGAGCATTTTTGAGATGGGACTAAACCATTAGATTTCGCGACACTGTGATGACACCTCATTTTTGTAAACGCGATTGTGCTCTTTATTTATATTGTGTTACGGATCAATGTTCAATGCAAGTATTTTTACTTTAAAGGTTTCGAAAGTATTTTTTTTTGTAACCGCGATTGTGCTCTTTATTTAGTTGGTTACGGACCAATGTTCTATACAAGTATTTTTCTTCCACTAAGGCGATCTTGTTCAAGTTTTCACTTCTGTCGGCACTCCTGGAGTTCCACCACTTTTTTTTATTTCGTCTTTTCCAAAAAAGAATCGGAGCCTGCACTTCTTGGTTGCCCCAGGGCCTCCACACCTTTAAATCCGGCCCCGCTTACTACTTAGTACGCAATATACTTACCTAGGTATATGATTTCGTTTGTATGGAGTGTCAGTGGTGTGCCTCTAGAGTACACAGAGACGCTTATGATTGGTCTAATTATTAGCATGGGTCTGACTTATCTATTTAGGAAGTGAGTGTGAACTCGTCTCCTACAGCTACGTATTACGTGCAAGTGCACCTAGTAGTTGTAGTAAGCGACTTCGTTTGTATGGAGCATCGGCCTGTCCACACACGTTTTGTGTGTGGGTAGTCATTGTCATGTTGAGCTAAGCCAATCACGGCATGACACTACTTCCTGGCCCACCTATTGCTGCGGGTGTGAGGTGAGCTTCTTTACATAGTTGTTATTTTATTAATCTTTGCCACAGGTTTGACCCCATTAATGACGGCCTGTATGTATGGCAAGACAGCGACGGCTGCATATCTTCTGGGCATGGGAGCAGCGACCCGGCTGTCCGACATAAACGGAGACACTGCTCTTCACTGGGCCGCGTATAAGGGACACGCAGATTTAGTACGACTGCTGATCTACTCAGGCGTCCCTTTACATTGCACTGACAATTTCGGATCCACTCCGCTACATTTGGCGTGTCTATCGGGCAACTTGACTTGTGTGAGACTGCTTTGTGAGAAGGTATGGAGGTCAACATCTGACAATTTAATAGTATTGAATTCCGTACCTGAAATTAATTACATCTATTTTTAGGTTAAAGCTGAACTGGAACCACGTGACAAAAATGGGAAAACGCCACTGATGCTGGCTCAAAGTCACCGACACTTAGAAGTGGTAAAATTGTTGCAAAAAGAGATGAAACGCAAATCACACTGGATGCCGCCCCTATCAGAACTGTGGGCTCTCTTGTTCGGGGGCGCTGGTGACTCTAAGGGTCCCCTACTCTTCTTCTTGGTTTCAGTACTTCTTTGGGGATATCCTATGTACGTGATAAGATGCATACCTCTCACATGGAACACGCTACGTCTTTCACATTACTGTTTCTTGTACTGGAATGCGATCATGTGGCTCAGCTGGGTCATTGCCAATAGAAGGGATCCAGGCTATATTCCACAGAATTCGGAGACGTATTACAGAGCTATCAGGCAGATTCCTTACTATGATAAATGGAAGAAACGGAACGTGATCTTGTCACGATTGTGCCATACTTGCCGATGTCTGAGACCGCTGAGGTACTTACGTTACTTCTTTATTTAATTAACACTTTCGACTACACCCATTTTTCAAAGAACTCACGCCATGTCGCTATACATATTGGAAGTGAACCCTCCGGGAGGGTTACCGGCATTAGGTATGTGCTAAAGTTAAAACCATCGCGGACGGTCAACAACATTAGGTTTAAAACCGTGTTATAAAATACTGTAAAACGAAGTAAAATAGTGCCCATCTAACACTTAGCCGTCAATTAGAGCTTGTTTTAGAACTTAACGAGATATAAAGGCGCTACAGCAACAGCACTTACAACTTTTGGCGACAAAAGAGCGTAGACAAGCAAAATATTTCACTTAATAGAGCTATACCACAGAGTTACAAGGGCGATAACAGGGTGAGTTTAAGGGTTAAAGACAATTTTTGACACTATAATACGGGCAAAGCAACTAGTGTTATAGGTTATAGGTTATATATAGGTTTAAGTGAATCTTACAACTATAAGATCTAAATGAGAAGGAAGCATTGACTACAACCCCCAAAGTGCTATGCAAGCGATAATAAACTCTCGCCAAGAACCAAAAGTTGCACAAAAGCAATAATTACCACTACCAGTTCTACAATGGTGTTCATAAACTCTTTTGTACCACCATGTGCCTGAGGAGGTACAAAACTCTCTTATGTCATAGAACTTCTAGTGCTTAATGTGACTTCTGCATAACTTTAGGTAGAGTAATAGAGCTTAATACTACTTCTGTACCCTTTTTGTTTTGATTTTCGAATTGATTTGACTAAGGCTAGAAAAACATAAGGAAACACAGTTAAATTGAAGTATTTTGCTTTATTGTGTTGTAATACTACCTAGCACGATACCTTAAACTAGAATAGGCAACGTTTTATTAGATTATTACAAATTTTTTATTTTACTCCACATGTAATAAAATATTTCTTTTCAGTAGAGACAACAGACATCGGGCGCTTGAATAATTTGTTAATAATACATATATTTATTCATAATTTAGTTACCTTCGCAGTAAAAAGTCAACTTCTGTGTCTACTAAGTTGAAACTAAAAGATTACTTTTAATTTCACTTTCACAAACAAATGGCGGCGTTTTGGATCCGACAAATATTAACATACGTACTGCTTGCATAAAAAACCTTAGATGGTAAACATTTTAGCACAGGAGGTCGTTTTTATAGCTTTTGTGGATCTATACTAGAGTTCAAAGCGTTAATAATCACTTATTTGCCACCCTCTTATCACTTAAAAATATAGTGAGCGACATTGTAGTTCTACTGTACCGCTTAAGGAGTTACTATTCTCCTATTTGCAGCCCTCTTAGCTCCCAAAGAGTTAATAAACGATATTTTACTCTATTGTACCACTAAAGGAGTTCATTTTTGCCTATTTACCACGTTTTTATTCCTTGTAGTTTCAGTTATCGCTATGTTAGCTCTCTAATTGCTTTATTATACCTCTTAACATATTTTATAACTCTGCTTTACTGCCATTAAACAACCTAAGGTGATAAAAAAGTGTGCCCATTTCGGGGGTATACTAGAGTTATAGCGCGCTCTAACTCCGAATGCATAACACTTATTTATAACTTTAGGATCTGGTTAGCGCTCTAATAGATTTACTATAACTCTTGCCTAAGCGCCTAAGTGTTAGTTGGGTGTTTTCAGGGGGTCTTGTCGCTATACGTAGTTTCCAACCTTTTAAATTTTTGGTGAATATTTGTAACCGTGATAAAAATAAAAAACCTCGGATTTTTAAACCAACGCCAATAACTCTTGTTAAAATATACATCAGATTTTATTTTCACGGTTTATAATACTGTATTTGCTAAGAAAAATCTACATTTAAAATTACCCCTCCGCGAGGGCTCCTGGCATCCCATATGCGACTAGGTGAACCCTCCAGGAGGGCTCCCGGCACTGAATGTGTTTACCTAGTTTAGAGCCACATCATGCACAAGGCTGTCAGGATACTGTATTTTTAGGCACCTAACACGACCATGGGTACCTTAAGAATCGCTCAATGAAGGAATTAAACATAACGCCAGCTGTACTTGGGTGGTTATTTTTATAACTTTCACCGATTGCAGTGTTCAGTTACCTACAGTGTCAATTTATTGCTGCAATCCGTCGCGCCTTCAGGCCCGAACGCCTACTGTTGCAATAGGCTGCGCTTATGATTACTCTTCGTGTATTAAATTGAAAGTTAAAATATTACAAATTCATACTTTTTACTAACAAATAATTAGGGTAGCAGTTTAAATCAATTTTCAACCGGCTTTTGTTTGTGAGCATGTTAACGTTGCGTCGTCATTAAAATTCGATATGCTAGCTATTTATTTTTAATAATAATATTGTTCACATTGCAACTTATTCTTGACCTACTTGCTTGTAGTAATACATACTACAAGTACCTATTCCATACTACTTACTTGATGATCCGTGCATGCTAACACAATACACTTTATACTAAAATTAAAAACAGTACCTAGATGTTGGAATGTGTGTTGATAATATTAATCTTTTTTTTCTGGATTCGATTCCTAGGGTTTTTCAGTAGAATGGTTTACCCCCTCTTGACTAATATAAAGTGGGTATAGGGTAGGTACCTACCTACTACCTGTACAGAGAAATACGAAACGTAGGTAATGTCCTGTAAATTCAATCCTTTTCTTGTCCAGGGCGAAGCACTGTCGCATATGCAAGCGCTGCGTGGCTTACTTCGATCACCACTGCCCATTCATCTACAACTGCGTTGGAGTTCGCAACAGGATGTGGTTCTTCCTGTTCGTTATGAGCGTGGCGATCAACTGCACCTTCTCCATATACTTCGCCTGCTACTGCCTGCTGCTCGAAGGCTTCGGACTGTTGTATGTCTTGGGCCTACTGGAGGCAATCACTTTTTGTGCTCTGGGGTGGATCCTTACTTGTACTTCCGTAAGTCGATAAATTATTTTATTTCGATTGCCTAAGCCATTAGGTGCAGGCACTTATGAAAAGACAAATTTAGTTTTAAGGAATCTACATTCAGTTAAAAAACTGCGGTATCTTTTAAAGAATCTGGAATCAGCCTGTAGGTATGCTATTTTTGCTTTCATGATATACATATAGCCATTATTACCCACTCAATTAACAAAGCAGCAACCAAATTGTTTCGATCAAAAAAACAGTGGCACTCCGGGAGTGCCGACAGAAGTGAAATCTTGAAAAAAAAATCGACACCGCGACACCGCAATCAACGCATTGATGTCTTTTACTCCACGCACCGCGGTAATCAACGCATTGATGTCTTTTTAATGGTCAAAAGCTGGTGTCATCACGGTGTTGCGAAATCAATGGTTTAGTCCCATCTCAAAAATGCCCAACGCGCCTAAAGAAGTTTTCACTTCAAAAAACAGAAAACACCGTTGTTATTTTAGAATCGTCAGACGTCACCGTCCGAATATTTAGAATTTTAGATGTTGCCAATATTTTTTGATGACACGAAAGATTTTCGTTTACCTACATAATTTTAAAGCAGGAAAATCGTCTAGGTACCTACTTAGTCTGTGCTGATATCGCCTTAATATCTTTTTTCTATTTCAGATTCTGCACGCTTGCATGAATTTAACTACAAATGAAATGTTCAATTACAAAAGATATCCCTATTTAAGAGATAAAAGAGGTCGTTACCAGAATCCATTTTCCCGAGGACCTCTAATGAACTTGATAGAATTCTTCGTATGTTTGCCTGACAAGTGCGATGAGCAAGATATCTTTCACGAAGAGAACATATGATGCGAGGCGCAATGACGCAACGACCTTACTAGAAAAAGGTCCCAAAATATTACAAAACAAAAAAACTCATTATTATGAACTATTTTTGCTAAGCTACGGTTCAAATATTATCTGCGTCTACGCAACAATTTGTAGCACATAAAAACAACGTATGATGAACGAGTGAATTGGGTCGGAAGTTAATACTTATCAAAATGCCTCTGATAAATAGAAAGACGAAAATAATGGCTCCTAATTATTTACCTACAAAAAATAAAAGCTAACTGCTAGCCCAATTTAGTCATTAGAAAGTCTCAAGTTGGAATACCACGGCACCGCTAACATTCTTTTATAACTAAGTTTAAAACCGGACCGTGTATCTAAATGAAGCACGTGTGCTCCATGCCTTACTCACTGAATGTTGAAATTAACACGTTCAGTGCCACCGACTCGCCCGGAGAGTCCACGTAAATTTTATTCCAGCGCCGTAGACTCGCCCGTCGAGTTCAATGTGTTTGCTATTTTTTTCCAAAATGCATGTGTATTTTCTGGTTAAAATGATACTGAAGACTAAATATACCCTAATCTAAAGAATTACGTGGTGGGCCGGGTGTGCAGACCCAGTTTATAATCGAAAGAAAATAAACTATTCTGCAATGCCTTGAACTCGCTAGGCGAGTTCACTGACATAGATTCTCAAACTTTTATTAATGAAATATCTATATGTACGGTTGATACTTTTATTTTCATTTTACCAAAAGTCACATTCACTCGTAAAACAACGGCGGATTGTGTTCTACATCTTGTAGGGGCTCGAATTTGGTGTTATTATATAGGCAAATTTTACCTTACACGCTACTTTATCACGCAATTGCCGACCTTATGTAAACACAATAAGGATAATAAATTGCATAGTTATTATTATGAAAAGCATTCCCAACCAATTCACATACTAACACGCAATTATCGAACTTATGTCAAAGTAATAAGGATTATGTAAGTGATTTGTGGAATATAATGTGCAAATAGTTGTCTATGAGCTATTTTATATTTATTATACTCGTACCAATTTTGTTATCATTGCTCTTGTGAGTCAGAGGAACTGTTTAAGTAACCATTGTTGTAAGTATTGCTCTTTAAACTCAACTCTCGGTCTATTACTTTAAGAGTTATAATTGAAAGAGGATCCCTTCGTATTGTTAAAAAATAGCCGGCAAAACAAAAGGCACCAGTATTTTTTAACATGAACGTGCTGGTTAGTAAGCAATAAAAGCACTGATAACATTGTTTTTTGCGAAGCTCTCATTGGCCAATCTTCTAGGAATGCACTTGCAAATAAACATTTCATTGAACCTATTGGGTTTCATTTTGTGAAATCATAAGCCCATTTTCTATAAACTATACTTTCAACAAATTCCTTTCTTATTGTTACACACAATCCTAGGAGTGCGAGCGAGAGTTCCGATATGTCTTTAAGTGTGAGCGAGCTTTGTAAATTTTATTTAAATTTTAGTGTTATGAACGACCCTTTCCTCATCGCACGCGTTTATCTGTTATCTATCTTTGTGACCTGGCTTTCGATTACTGGACCTGTTGAAGTACCTACTGTTTTAACCCCTGGCAAGCGTTTACTGGACTTTGAGATTCTTGTGTTTTTATTAATGTGTTTTGTAGTGGGCTGGAAATAAGGATCAAAAGTAGCCGCAGCTTGACTTCTGAAAATCTGTAAGTACTCTCTATTTGTGTTTATTTATTATATAAAAAGTTTAGTTTATTAGAATGTTAGATTCTCATTCTAAATATCTGCTTGAATTAAATATATTTCTAATAGTCCTTGTATTTATCCATACTAATACATAATATTAATGCGAAAGTAGATCTGTCTATCCGTGAGTCTGTCTATTAAAATTATTGTGATTGAAAGTTCGTATGGATGTTTCGTTTTTAAGCTAGAAACTTAAATCAATCGGTATGAATAAATATGACATTCAAAGCTTTCCAAATTTTTATCCCTGCATTTCCTTTTATAAAAGCCAAAGGGACTCATTGATTTGTATTTTAATGTTGAAAATATGTATTAAAGTAGAATCATTAATTAAAGAAATAGTAAAATAGTAATTTTTTGTCCAAGGCAATATGGATCCTTACGAGAACCCCGTACCTGGAACTTCTCATTCCTGGGAAGACCCCGCTTGGAACACGCTCCATATAGAAGAGACACTCAGGATGATGGATTCATTCAATGAAGAACCAAACAGAGAAGACACAAATTTACGTATCCATTCACCTTAATATCCAATCACAGATTCCGAATTATTTGGAATATTGTCGGAAAACGTAATAGATGAATTGGAGACCGATAATGATGGTGACTTTGATTTCGAATTTGTCGAAGAAGATACTCAACAAAACTATGTTGCGCCTGATGAAGCATGGATGCCCGGAAACCCACAAAACTCCAACGAATTCCCATTTGTGAAGTCCCCCGGACTGAAAGAAGATGTTGGTGATGAGCCCATTCAATATTTCGACACATTATGCACATCCCAGCTGTTGGAATTACTTAAAGACTGTTCCAATGAATATGGAGAAAATGAGAAAACGTCGGCAGCGGGTAGAAAAAGCAGAAAAATATCTTGGAAGCCTGTAACATGTCAAGAACTGAAACTTTTTTTTGGTCTCATATTTCATATGGGATTTGTAAAACTAAATCGCTTCAATGATTACTGGAAAAACGATGAGTATTTTAATCAAACGATATTTAGAAAGGCAATGTCAAGGAATCGATTCATGTTAATTTTACGAATGCTATGTGTGTATGTGGGACAAGTGACGTGTAGTTATGATAAAGTAAAAAATATTATCGACTACTTTAATGAAAAAATGATATCTCTATATTACCCAACACAAAAAATAACAATTGACGAATCAATGATGTTATGGAGGGGGCGATTAACATTTAGACAGTATATGAAGGGGAAGCGTCATAAATACGGCCTAAAGTTCTACGCACTGGCTGACCAGCTCGGGGTTATTATGAAATTACATTTATATGGCGGTGCATCTGATTATCTTGTAGGCGGCAAAAATCATGTGCAAAAAGTAGTTGACCATCTGCTTTCAAATTTTATAAATGTAGGACACCATTTATTCATAGACAACTTTTATACAAGCGTCAGTTTAGTCGAAAAATTGTATGCTAGTAAAACCTTTTGCACAGGTACGCTTCGACAGAAGAGGAAAAATAACCCTAGAGAAATCGAATTAAGTAAATTAAAAAAAGGCGAATTATGTATTGTTCACAAGAATAATATATGTGTGTTAAAATGGAAAGACCAAAGAGAAATTAGGGTCATATCAAGTAAATATAATGGAAATTTAGAACACACGCGAAATCGACGGGGTACATTAAAATTAAAGCCTCAAATGGTTATCAAATATAATAAAAGTATGAAAGCAATCGATCGTCATGACCAAATGCTCTCGTATTATTCATGCGAGCACAAATCTATACGATGGTATAAAAAAGTAATTTTACATGTCATGCAAATTCTATTGGTCAACTCCTTTTTTTTATATAATAAATGCAGTTCAAAAAAATTAACATTGTACGATTTCCGCTTAAGTGTAATTAAATCAATTGTAGAACCTCATTTGCCTTCCGAATTACAAATGCCTTTAAAAAATAAAGTTCATTGTATTATGAAACTAACAAAAGATACCCACGGCAAAACAAAGCGAAGGCGCTGCAATCAATGTTGGCGCACATTAAAAAAAAGGGTGCAAACCATATTTGCATGCGAAGATTGCCCTGGTCAGCCTGGATTGTGTATTGAGTGTTTTAGACCGTATCATAGTTATTAAGAATAAATACAAGAGTGTTGCCTAAAAAGTTGTTGATTATTTTGAGTTGATTTGTTGAGTTGATTTAAATTGTTTAATTGTTTACTATATAAGTTGTGTAATAAAAAACGAGTTTCGATTAATTTAATGTTTTATTTACCTAACGAATTTCAACTTAACAAACATAATATTATAGATTTATTTTTCATTAACACAGCCCTTAGACTAACTCAGACTTGTAGATCAAATAATTTATGTAACTAATCAACATATTAATAAACTATTTACTAACAGTCTTTCATAATTGAGGTTCAGTCATTCTATAATTTTTAGTGCCAGTTATCAGACCTTAAATATTTTGTGAATTGTTTTCAATCAGTTTAATTATCTGATACATAATAAAACGCCTTTTAAAAATAGGCACATTTTGAATTTCACGTCCAATAAAAATGCCAAAACCTTCGTTGGCCCTCTCTATATAATTTGAATTATCAGTATTATTAGTTTGAGTGCTGCTTTCAGTAAGATTTAAGTTTGTCGTATTTGTTGAAATGTCACGTGTCTGATACTTAATATTGTTGTCATCCCAGTCTTGAGAATTATTTTCAAACAGCGCCATAGAGTCGTCTTCTTTATCAGAATGATCTGAAACGAATATGAACTATGAATGCAACCAGTTTTTAGTCGAAATTACATTAAATGTTTGAAACTGGTTAAAGTTAATTAAATGAAAATTCCATCAAAATAGGTTTAGCCAAATAAAAGATAATCTCGGAAAAACTTACATACTAGTTAGGCTGACCCCACATTTGGCGTGCGCGATCCTCGGGCGTGCGAGTAGCGCGAGCGCCGCGCGCGCGCTGCGTGAGCGTCGGGTGTTGCCGCCGTGTGACGTGCATGCAGGGTGCGCGCAACGCGCGCGCGGCGCGCTCGCGACGCTCGAGTCGCGTTCTTACCCCTTCGCCCGCTATCCCTGCCGCCCGCTTTGGCCAGTGCCGTGTTAGCACACGTCGATGCGTTACTGTTACTGTGTGCATGCACGTCACACGGCGGCAACACCCGACGCTCACGCAGCGCGCTCGCGCTACTCGCACGCCCGAGGATCGCGCACGCCAAATGTGGGGTCAGCCTTAAACTGAGAACCTCCTTATTTTTTAAATTTGGTTAAATTAATAAGTTACCTTCTATGCATTGTCGCTTTCTTGGTATCTCCTCCTCCATCTGAGTTAAATCGTCGTCGTAAGACTCCGTTTCTGGCACAAATTGCACTAAAAACATACCAGACACTTCTTAATAAATTTCGAACGTAATCAAAATGTAATTTTACTTAAAACATTATAATATAACAAATTGAATAATCATTACATATTTAAACGTTATTCGAAACTTCACAGTAAACATTTTAAAACTGTACTGTTTTTTAAACTATATTCTTAAAAAGCCCGTATCAAAATGTTTCCGGGTAAAATTGGTTTTTATTTAGTCGAATTGAAAACCTCCTGTTTATAAAAACAATATTAGATATTTAAAATATAACCTCAATGTTACAGTACAATATCTTTGTGCTGTATCTGCAATCTACATCGCAATCTTATGTTCTTTATCGCACGTTCAATATCTATTAAATGTTTCTACTATCTGTTTTCAACACGTAGTCGTTAGTATATAAGATGCACCTTTGGATAATTATAACCAGACTATACTACATCTTTGGTCTCATTTATACCTAACCATATACTGCCAAGAAGTTTGGCAAATTGGTGACCCCGACGAACGAATACGCAGCAAGAAACATGGCGCAACCACCGTGCAAGGCGAACATAAATCAGCAAGGAACACTTGAAGTGGCTGCTGGCACCTCGGTTTTATCCCGCATTCCGGAATTTTGGAAAGACCAACCCAGATTATGGTTCACGCAACTAGAAGCCATATTAGCACCACAGAAGCAAGGAGACGAATACAAATACTGTACGGTAATAGCAAAGTTATCCAAGGAAGAAATACTACAGGTTAGTGACCTAATCACTTCGCCACCGACTACAGATAAATACAAAAACATCAAGGAACGTTTAATTGATTGTTACGAAGAAACAGAACAGCGGCAGTTTCAAAAATTAATATCAGAGACAGAACTCGGTGATCAAAAACCTTCGCAGTTATTACGTCAAATGCGAGTCCTCGGGAGAGGAAAAATCAGTGACGAAACAATTAAACTACTATGGTTCAGGCTTTTACCAACATCAGTTACTACGGTTCTAGCAGTTACGGAAGACATGGAAATTGACAAACTGAGCCTAATTGCAGACAAAATAATAATGAATTCAAAAGTAACCGAAATATCAGCGGTTAGCAACGACACTTCAAACGACAACAATACAGCATGCATTTTAACCCGGCTAGCAAAATTACAGATAGATATTGACGCAATTCAGCAAGGTCGATATGGCTATCGACCCAACACGCACAATCATTTCAAGGAACGTCAACAATTCCCGATTATGAGGCCGAGAACAAACTATAGAGGGGCAAATCGATTTTGTTACTACCACGGAAGATTCGGAAAATATGCAAGGAACTGCATTAAGCCATGCGGTTGGAAACCAATGACTTACGTACGGAACCAGGGAAACGAATAAGAGCACAGACAACGGCGAAACTCTGTGCAATCCACCCATCCAATCGCCTCACCATTACCGACCGAAAAAGTGGTATGAAGTTTTTGATTGACACGGGCGCAAATATCTCAGTCATTAGCAAGCAACAGAGATATTCAATTTTTCAAAATGAACAATACACACTATACGCTGCAAATGGGACTAAAATTAGGACTTACGGCGAGAAGACGCTTACCTTGAATTTAGGACTACAACGATGTTATAAATGGAATTTTATAATCGCCGATGTTACACAACCAATAATTGGAGCAGATTTTCTAGAGCACTATAAACTATTAGTCGACATAGCTGGTCGCAAACTTATCGACAAAGTTACAGAGCTGACAACGCATGTAACTTCAGAAAAAGCGGCACAACAAGCAATTCGTACTATCGCAGTGGGAACGAATCCACGTATTACGCAACTTTTAAACAAGTACGACGACATCACGAAAGAGTCCTCTCTACGCAATGCGCCCAAACATAAGATTGAACACCACATTATCACTATAGGACCACCCGTCGCAGCTCGGGCAAGACCATTACCTCCAGAAAAATACGACATAGCCAAAAAGGAATTTCAAAGTATGATAGAACTCGGAATTTGCCGACCGTCAGATAGCCCATGGGCAAGCCCATTGCATATGGTTAAAAAGAAAAATGGCGAATGGAGACCGTGCGGAGACTATCGAATGCTCAATAGCACGACAGTTCCGGACAAATACCCACTACCAAGATTAACTGACTTTACATACATATTAGAAAATAAGAAGATACTAAGCAAGATAGATATACGCAAAGCATACCACTGTATTCTTGTTAAGGATATAGAGAAAACAGCCATCATCACACCTTTCGGACTTTTTGAGTACTTAAGAATGCCTTTCGGATTACGCAATGCGGCACAAACATTTCAACGATTCATGGATTCCTTATTTAGAGATTTAAATTTCGTATTTATATATGTAGACGACTGTCTCATCGCATCGGACAGCGAAGATTTGCATTATCAGCATTTAGAAACGGTTTTCAAACGTTTACACGAGAATGGAATAACCATTAATCTCGAAAAATGCGAATTTCACAGAAGGGAAATAGATTTCTTAGGTTATCATATAACGAGCCAAGGAATACAACCTACCGAGGAAAATTACAAAGCAATCATGGAATTTCCCAACCACTATTTATAAGATTGACAGTCACTGCATAAATTACGAAACAAACTTACCTTTTCTTTTATCTATAGTGTTTCTTGCCATTTTTATATGTTAAATTACACCGTATGTTAGTTAAACACTTTTTAATTGCGTTAAACACGTAACGTACACTGTCACGGCCACAAAAATAACAAAACATTGTTTTCACCCTAACGCTATGCCACTGAACTCGCGTGGCGAGTCGATTCAATTCGTGTTACAGCGCCGGCGACTCGCCCAGCGAGTCCAACGTAAAATGTAGGCGGCATCCGGGACAACATCGCGAAAATCGTAGTGGTAATGAAAGTGTTAAAGACTTTATGCTAGTCGTGCATTTCACCTCTATACATAATTATTATGATTGGAGATGTATATATTTATTTATAAAAGATGGCTTTTTTATTAATATACTATTTTACTCATGACATTGTTGTTTTATTATACAATCACAGATGTTAAGTATCGTAATCACTGCGGGACACGCACGTGGGAAGTAGGTTATCTGACTGGCAAGGCTGGGTTATGTTATTATGTAAATAAAATAATTATTTGTTATTTTGTGCTACAGTAATATAATAATTATTATCAAACAATCTTTTACAACCAAAAAAAAAGTAAGTATTCAAGTAAGTTTCATGATGTGTGAAAAGTTTAATAATGGAATGACATTAATTGAAAAATACATGTTTGCATAATAATAAAAATAAAATTAATTAAAATAATTTCAAACATACTTTCTAAATTAATATTACCTACAATTGTTCACTTTCCGCTTACATACAGGATAATTTGTTACCCTTCTAATTATCACAATTCTCTTACACATCAGTCAATAAAATACACGTTGTAATAGCACATACGTATAAACGATTCGAGTAGATAAATAATTTACATCACAATAAAATCAATAGCGCATGAGCAGCCTAGGAGTCAGACCAGCTGATCCAACAATTATTTAACTTCTAATATAAATATGCTCTATGCGGTAATGTTTGTAATGCAATCGAATAATAAAATCATTTAAGCTTCGTGAAATTCTACGTACCTAATCTACAGAATGATGCGTATAAGTAAATTCAATTCAATAACTGTTTTACCTGCATTTCTGTATCTGCTTTTACAACATGAAACAAATAATTATCTTAAGATCTTATTTATATACCACATATTTCCTCAAAACAAAGATCAGCGTTTCTAAAATTATCAGTTTACTGGGACTTCAACAACTTAAAGTTTGTACTTACTTAACTTCTTACAAATGCAAAAGACTAGTTAACTGCATAATCAATTATATAAAAATAAAATAACAATATGTGGTTTATAATACTGATGTGTTACCTCAAATTATTTCTATCACATAGAATAACTTGTTCTGACATCCATAAACTTTTAGTTTATTTTTAAAAGTATGTTTGTTAATTTTCAATAACATTTCAAATAATTTCTATAATTATTTAGGGAGATCCTAAATTTTGAGAATATAAGGCGAGTTATGATTATAATGATTTCTGTATTATGATAGTTAGACCTAGGAAGTCCTAAGGGTGTATTTTAAAAGCTGCTGAAACGACAATAATAATGAAGTAGCGCGAAACAGTTAACCGTTCGACGGCCGCGACCTCGCGCCTCACATGGTGGATCTAAGGAAGTAGCGCCACACAGCAGGGTCACTAGCTGTTTGATATTCAATAGCAAACCTGTGTTTGATCTATTGCCCAAAGTGCATTCAGATAATACAATGTATGCTTCACAAGTATTTCTAATGTGTGTATCTATTTTATAAATAGATTTTTTTATCTCTAAATATCTAATAAATTAAATTATTTTATTTTATTGTGGGTAAATTGTAGCCACATTAAAAACATGCATTGCAACTAATCATCCTTGGGATTGATTCTAATAGCGGCAGCGATTTCTTCTTTGGATTGATTTTTGTCTCCCCATCCCCACAGATTATGAGAGCCGTCGCCCGTGCGCTTCACCCTGTTCTTGACGATATCCTGAGAGACAGTCTTCATGTCGTAAGCCCAACCAAGCTTAGCAAAGAAGTTAATGAAGGCGGTTGTGAAGTTCAATTTGTTGTTGCCAAGCTCAGCAGTTTTGTAATCCCAGGGGAAGGTGTGGTGGTAGTTGTGGAACCCTTCCCCGAGAGCGAACAACGCCACCGACATGTTCTCGGAAGGCTTGATGCTCTTGTCATAGGGCTTGTCTCCCCATTTGTGAGCAGCAGAGTTCACGAGCCATGTGACGTTAAGGATAAATGTGTAACGGAACATGGCCGCCACAAAGAACGCATTGGTCCAGGTTTCGCCCCAAAGGTACACCGGAATCACCGTGGGCATAAGGAAGCAAGCCAAGGGCATCAAGAGCAGATAGTACCTAGAAAAAATATCAATAGGTTAAATTAGGTTGAATTAGCTTAACTGCATAGATCAAAACAAAAATCATCAAACTACTGCAACTACAGGTGTAGGATTAATCAATTATCGAATCTTTGTTTTGTTACGACCATATTTTTGGGGTACAACCAGCTGCATATTAAAGCTCCCAAAATAAAATTAATATTTTCTTTTTAAATCACTGTTTTATCAATCGTTATTACCTTCTTTACATAATAAAACAGTTAAATCTCTAATTAATCTAAGTCTGAATCTTTATGCAAGTTCTACCACAGAAATAAAACCCTTGATCTTGGACTCTTAAATGTGTGGCTGATCATGTTCCACCACAGAAAACGTGATTTTTGAACTTGACCTCGAAAATGTGTGATCAAAGAAGCGTCACGTGTTGCTTTAACACAAACAGAAATGGCTGCATCCAACTTTTCAAGCAGAAGGTATTAATAAATTAATTAAATAAAAACTTTTTTCTTTACTAACTTTTTCTGGAATCTGAGAATGGGATCAGAAAGTAAATCGCTCATGTCGAGTCCTTTGCCCTTTTCTTTGAGGTCCGGATGTTTCCTGACGAGCAGCCAACCAATATGGGAGAAGAAGAATCCTCGGGTCGCATTGTGAGGATCAGCATCGGTTTCAGAGTACTTGTGATGCATGCGGTGGTCACGAGCCCAGTCCATAGCAGCATCCTAGAAGATAATAAATAATATGATATAATTTTTCTCAAATGTAACAGAGGATTACATGGAACAAATACATAACTGGCCAAATATGGTCTCTGTCTCACCCTTCAGCGAATGTACACATGATGTTATATTATGTCTACTAGGAAAAAATATGGAAAACTTTTCATTTTAGCCTAACTTTAAATAACACCGTTATCAGAGTTCTGCTGACTTCATAAGGAAAAAGGACACAAAAATACGTTAGTAATAATTCGTCAATGCATGACAAACAATTGTCACCTTGAAAACCCATTTCTAGGTCCCTTAGGAAAATTTATCACTAAGGTTTGTTCCCAAGGAAACTTACAAATTGATTTATAAACTAAACTTCCTCTGTAGGTAACTCACAAAATGTAGGATATAATTATTAGAACCTAGCTTAAAAACTACTAATGATTTAGGTACAATCTTGTTTTATTGTGACTATAATAGTTTGTATGTAGCAATAAAAACTCATGGTAGTATACAATGTCTTAAGACACTAGGTACTTATATGACTCAGTTATTTAGTAACACCATATATCTATGCTATGTAGTATGCATAGTGTACAACATATAGGTATGTTATCATGACAAGTCTGTGCCTGCAAAACACACTGAGTTACATAACATTTTAAAATAGCATATTTCTTGAAATCTTTTGCTGATATGTAGAAAAATATTTTTTCAAGCTATCAGTATCAACAGTAAGAGGAAAAAGGTTAATAAACTGCCCATAAGTAGTAAGTCAGCCATAAATATTGTATAGTTATAAAAGTCACTTTGATCTAATATTTCCATATTATTGAGTTCATATTACAATATGGCCAATATAACTGGGCCGTTCTGAATATAGGCACTACAAATTTTCATGCTTGTTCTCTCATATACACTCACCTCATGACACCATTTGGTACCTAAAAAATGTTATTGCGCAGCGTTTTGAGTGGAGTTCGGAACTACCAAGTTATATCGGCCGTAAAATATGTATAACTACAATATTTTTGTACTGTAATTATAATACAATTCAATATTTAGTATCTTACCTGGAAGGCAATTGTGTTAAAGATGATCAGGATCACTTTGAGCGGCCATTTAGCTTTGTAGGACTTGTGGGCCCACAAACGATGTGCTCCAGCCGTGATACCCAGCCCAGACATCACATACAAGATGTAGGCTGAAAATATACAACACACATTACTAACTTTGTATTATATTTAAATTGTTACCTCAATATTATGTAAATAAATGCACTAAGTATTCAATGCAAATGTATCATCTAACTATTTACTGTAATCAGTTTACTGCTGTATCAATTTAGGAAGTTTATTTATAGTTCAAGGCTACATTTGGCAACAATACTCACCAAATACGTCTGTTTGCCATTTAGCAGAGAAGAGGAACAAATAGGCGCCATATAGAGCTGCTAAGTGAAGATATGCAAACAACAAGATGTTCCTCCACACATATTGTTTGGGCTTGTTGTCTGCTTTTTGCACTGGCGGGGTGGAGAGGGCTAGGTCCGGTGTTGCTGCGTCGCTCTCGAAGAGAACTCCGTTCACATCCTCCGCTATGTTTGGAGCCATCCTATCGAACTTGTGTATACTGAAGACAAACGAAATAAATTAGTTCTAAAACACAAAAGTGCAATGAAAACGCTAAGATTGCTTTGCATGGTTCTATCTATAGGATATTATCATTTAAGAGGGCTACAAGTTTAGAATATTGGCACTCTCTACTGCACTTCAAGTCAAGTCAATAAATTCTGTTTATTAAGTTCAATTCTTAACACTAGGAAGGATTGTTAAGTATTAATTCAGTAATCATGTTGTTCTATAATCAAAATTACAGGAATGTCCATGGATAATAATTATGTAAATTCAAGGTTTTTTGCACCTACCGACACAGAACACTAATATTCGGTCTCAAGTAAGTAACGCACAGAGCATTTAAGTAACTAGTAGGTAACCACAGACTAAGTAGTACTCAGACGGTAATCTCCCATAGAAGAAAAATCGCTGTACGATTTGCGAGCTTTGATTGTGACGTTTAGTTTTTTTTTAATTTTAACCATTTTGTCGCTCGTTGTTATGAGACCGAGTCTTTTTGCCAACGTTTGTCGAGCCCAGAATATTTCGGAAAATAGCCTTTTAAGCCTTTAACCAACTTCCAAAAGAAGAGGTTCTGCTTTGATTCAACCAGAGGTTGTGATTGTGTGTGTAAACAGGTGTATGTATAGCACACCTGAGGTGTGTGTATAAGAAAAAGGAATATTAGTCATGTGATGAAAATTAAAAACATTCAATGTTATTTATTAATATTTTTATTTTGTCTTATATTTTATGAAAGCTTTCTTTTGCATTGGTGGCAAATTTTTGTTTTCCAACCTAAACACATCTGTGCCCTTTATTATCTTATTTATTACATTGCACCAATTAAATACTGCTAATCGAAGACTTAAATCTAAAAAGAATTCCTCAACAGCATCCCTGTGTATCACACAATCCAGAAAATCAAACGAATACTTAGATCTTATTTTATCTTTTATTTCTTTTATGATACCCGTTTGTTGTGGTGTGATTTCCAAGTATTCGTTTGCTTCCTGAATTATATAACCAAAACTCCTCATAGCATTTTCGGAAGGGTAGGTCAATTTTCTAAGGTTATTTGTGTTTCTGTATTCTCTACCAGATATCCAATTACTGGTAGAACTTGTTTCACGAGAAGTAAGGTTTGTTTCACATTGCTTACAATAATTATTTTTGTTTAAAATTTTTCTTATAACCCACACTGTGGTATATGCCTGTGAGTGAACTTTTAGCTTTTCTTGGATTGCAGTTGTGGGGATATTCTCTAGAACTGCACTCCGAAGGTTAGAGGATCCAAGTGAGCAGGCGCTGTCGGCATTTGTTTCATTATTTTTCGTGGTTTCAAATAAGGACTTGAGTTTTACTAGTTGCTCACCTAAATCCTCTTCACAATTATAACCATCGGAGTGAAATTTTATCAATCTTGTGATTAGAAGTGACTTAAAGGTGTTTTTAAAGGTGTGGCAATTTGGCAATCCAACTGTTTCCGGGATTTTAAATATTCGTGGTAGAGCCTGGCACATTTAGGCGAAAGAGACTTTTTGTTTAAAATAATACGTCTTCTTCGGCCACAATGCCTCGGAGTAGAAGGAGTAACTGCATCTGTAAATAAAAATAAATGATAGATAACGATAAGTCAACAAAATGAGTATGCTTTACAGATTTCAAAATGAAAAGTTTATTGTATAAAATAAAATTTTATAAAGTTATAATTTAAAGGACCCCCTTTAATTTATAACTTTAATTTAAATTTAATTTTAACTTTTTTTTAATAATCAATTTTATTACCTCTTATGATCTGGTTTTGAGAAGCTTCATTTCCACAGCCTGAAGTCGAAGGCACGTCAACTACCGATGTTGTAGCGTGATCCACAAGGTTAGGGTTGTTAACCATAACATCAAAATCTATAAAAAAAAAAAAGTAAAATGTGAATGTGTGTTTTTGGCAATCATGGAGTGATTGCCAAAAACATTACGCAAAGAAGTGTTTCATGGCAATTGGGCAAAATAGCCATCAAAAGACAATACATTCAGCAATTATAAAGTACTAGCTTCTGCCCGTGACTTCGTCTGCGAGCCTAGACCGAGATAACCTTCCTCAAGAATTGGGCTATCCAATGCAAATAGAATTTTTCAAATCCAACTGGTAGTTCCACAGGTTACCCCCTACATACAAACTTACAAACAAACAAATTTTTCCCTCTTTATAATATTAGTATAGATTTATTATATTATTAAAAACAAAAAAAAAGATAAAAGCTATGACTTACCAGTTTTAGTCATTCTACGTTTCTCAGTAGGTTCAAAGGTAGAGAAGGTATGATCCTCGTGCTGCCTTTTCTTAGCATATATGTGATCAGAAACAGCATTATCTGTAAAGAAATATTTAAGCTTATCAACAAAACAAAAAAATTACAATACGCAACTGCCCAAAATCACTAACAAGTTAAAAAGCTTCCAAGTGCGAGTCGGACTCGCACACAAGAGTTCCGTACCACCATACAATAAATACTTTTCGTTTTTATATGCCATTTTAATTTTTATCTTAACTTTATTTCATTTAAATAATTTTTTTTTGTTATAGGTGCCATTGTAAAACACTGAAAATTTCAAGTATCTACCTATTATGGTTCAAATGATACAGCCCTGTTACAGACAGACTGACGGACGGACAGAGGAGCCTTAGTTATAGGGTCCCATTGGCATCCTTTAGTTATGGAACCCTAAATAATAAATCTGGTTTTGCTTTTCAAAATACTATGTGATAATATTGTCTTATTTGACTGGATAGAAAAAATGTTAGTTACACAATATGAGTTTTTATTGTGAACAATTTTTATATTTTATCCCGGGTAAGTGCATTTTGAGCTGACGACCCACCGACCTTTGTCCCACTTTCAAGACAGAGCAACATACATTGGCATAGGATACTTTTTATTTTCCTTAAAATATATGGGTTTTATGTGAATTTCCACTGTGGAACTAAGACGACCCACTGACCGAAAATTCAAATTTTGAAACCCAAATAGCAACTATTTTTTATTTATTTTTTGAAAATTCATTACATGATGCACATGTCATTTAAGTACACAAGTGAGGAATATATGAGAACATTTGTATTATTACATACATTATTATCATATTATTGAGGTACTTACCAGTGGTGTGGTCAGCGTCCATAGTTTGAAACCGAGGAGTACCACTGCTGATTTCAGTTTCGGAAAACAGCATGGGATAAACTCCAACACGAAGACGAGTCATTGCATTGGTCGAGACGATGAACTTCTGTTCAAAGTGCTTTTGACAAACATAAAGCTTGGGCAGATCCTCTGCCCTCATGTTAGCCCTGCCCTCATTTGAGTCCGTATCTCACGTTTGGGAAATTGAAATAATCTAACGTCCTTTCGTTTACTAGCGCAATTCACAACACAACAAGAGTGGTACATACTGAACATTATTATTACACTATTACAGGTTTAAATTTGAGAGGATAAGTTACTATGGAAATTAATCAACGTAGAACTTAACTGTAATGGCGGGATGTAGATAACCACAGACTACAATAGAATTACAACAACAAATATGGCGTCGATTGCATAGGCGACAAAAGGGAAAGGGACGAGGGGCGATTGTCACTTTGGAAGATCGCACCATAGACAAATACGTCTATTAATGCCAGGATTTTTTGTTCAGAGATTACCAGCCGTGTAGGTAACGATTAAGCGCGATTCGGAATGTTGGATGTCTCAATAAATTTGTCTGTTTGACGTTTAGGGAATAAGGATGCCCTCTGCACAGATTGAGAAAGGTTATAGTTTATCGATTGTCGAGAAACACCACAATCGATAAACTGTTGCGCGTTTATCTAGAATTTAGATTCTATCTTTTGTTTGAATGTGAATAATGTGTTAACCTGCCTTGCTGAGTATACCTATAAGGGACCACCGAAAACAAACATAATATTGACGACGTGATCAGTAGAGGGTAGGAATGATAGTAAGTTCTACATAAACTATGTACCTAGAGATGGATAGGTAAGTCCATTCAAGGCCATGTGAAATTTTAAGATAAAATATACAGAAATAAAAATGAATAAATTATCTCATCAAAATTACTGATCAAGTGATAATGTCAGTTGAATGAGATAGGTAGGTACTTGGTTTTAAAAAAGATAGACTTAGGCCGATATGAATTCACAGAAGGTACCTAAAGCAGCAACTAAGTTAGGTCAGCGAACGTGTACCCACTACCCACCTATCTTACGTTAATCATTTTAGCCAATTACTGAATTAATTTGTGGTCCACGTGGTCAGTCTTAACGATTGACGTAGCCTTGGCCCTTGTTTGACCTAGCACGTCCTATCTAGGAACTATGATTTAGGTACCATAGTACCACAGATAACTATATACTAGTCAGCATAGTACCTACTCACCGACGAATCTCTACGACATCGACAGTCATGGCCTTCGAAATTTTCCAAAAAATTCTTTTGAGTTTGAGTTGTGCGAATTTGAGAAGGTGCAACTTTGATCGCGAGTAAGCCAGACAATAGTTTGTTGAAAATAAAAACAAACTATTGTCTAGTTTGTTGTTATTTTGAAGAGTTCTGAAATCATTTTCGAATCGAGTCTTGCAAAAAAAAATATCTAGAATGTACGCTGCATAATTATAGTCGTAAGTAGGTAGGTACATATTTTTGGAACATGCGGCAAAATTTGTTCGTAAACTCACGTTTGTTTGATCTAATCGATAAGTAAACACAATGGTGTTGTGCGATAAACCGATTTTCTGTAATGCCAAGGGACCAAATACCCACTGTTCATGCTGTGCTAACAAAAAAAAGCTTTCGATCCACATTCTAATTGAAAATTGGTACCTACCTAAATACTTGCTTAGCTTTTAGGTGAGTAAAACCTACATAAGTAACAAAAAAAACAAGCACCTATCTATCTTTCAATCGAAAAAAAATCTAGAATGTACGCTGCACAATAATAGTCGTAAGTAGGTAGGTACACATTTTTGCACCATGCGGCAAAATTTGTTCGTAAACTCGCGTTTGTTTAATCTAATCGATAGGTAAACACAATGGTGTGGTGCGGAAAACAGATTTTCTGTATTCCGCACCACACCATTCCAAATATCCGCCGTTCATGCTGTGCCAACAGAAAAAAACTTGCGATCCACATTCCAATTGCAAATTGGTACCTACCTACCTACTTCCTACTTGCTTAGCTTTTATGTGAGTAAAACCTACAAAGTAAGTAACAAAAACAAGTATCTATCGTTCAATCGAATTTTAAATATATTATAATCATTTAATTTTAAATAGTTTTAATAAAATCACCGACACTTCTATCTTTATAAAAAGAAAGTCCTTTTCGACCTTCAATTAGATGCATTAGTGTTATTTGCAGCATGCAGGTGAGACGCGGTGAGAGAGGGTTAACCCACTTCACTATAAACTGAAAGATAACACTGTAATAACACGACAGACAACATAAACGAAAAGTTATTTGATCTAGCTATTTATTAAGGAAATAAAATTTTTAAACTTACCAATAAATAAATGTAGGTATCAGTAAATTCTTAAAAAATTGCAAGGAGCAATTATAATTACACTGTTAACGGAGTGATAAATCAAGGACGAGTGGGAATCCTTCTTCGTTGAGAACGTTATATATGATCTGATAATGTTTAACCAAAATAACAATAATATTAGCAACAAACAGGCCGGCCGGTGCAATCAATAAGTTCACGTGTTGGACTGTGGACTTTACTAGCATAGGCACGCTCGTGGCGTTCGTTTCAGACTGAGTGAGTGGAGTGGTATGGTAGGCGCAGCCAATGCGCGTGGATTGGACGGAGAGGTGGCGCGATGTCGACGACCACGTCACTGGCTCGTCACGTAGATGGCACGATGTACAGTTGTGATCATGCGATATTATATACGAACTTCGCAGAAGGCAGGAGTTCGAACTTTGTTAGACTATTATGCCGTGGAAGTACATAGCTATACCTACTTAGTTCAAAGTTCTAGCTAGAGGGCGACGTGGCCATTGCGTCATTAAACCAAATATTGACGCTATGACTGGTTCGGCTTTTAATTACTAATGTACCTTATCATGTAGGTTATCCTAGGTTGAATCCTATAGGTATTTAAGCCTAATAGATACCACTCTTAGAACTAAGTATGTTTGTACCTATGTAGAAATTGGTACCGTAGCTACCTATAACACAATGCCAATTAGTAAATAGTCAAAAAGTTATACTAACGAAGGAAGTTCCCGTAAACCCGCGATATTACAGCGTCCATTTTTGGATATGTGAAAAAATTCACAGCAACGAAAGAAAATAGTTATCACAGCTAAGTAGGCTTTACAGGTTAACGAGTAATAATCCACCAACTTTCATTTGCAGTTGTAAAAACATGTTCTCCCATACATTCCGTATGGGAGAACATGTTTTTCAACTACAATATTAAGTTTGTTCTTGGGATAAATTCATCCCAACTACGGAACCCTTCATTTTGCGTGGTCCACCACGAATTGATTTTGGAGATAAGAAGGTACCTTCTTATATCCAAATCAACCTAGAATTAAATTGACTCATAAGAAGGTGGAAAGTAACTTGATTATTCTTTATAGGTAAGTTGGTTGTCGTTTAGGTAAGTACTTGGGTACCTACCTATACTTACCACAACAGATAAGCCCAGGAAACACGGGCGGTGTTTTCCCGCGGCGATTCTTTTTCGCACATTCGATTTTCAAGGCTCTGCTTATCGCAAAGAGTAGAAATTTCAACAGTGTATGTTTTCGACGCGCTGGAATGTACTCTGTTGGATTCTCAACGTTCGGCTCACACCGAGAGTTGAAAACCCAGTTTTTTTTTTTTTTTTTAGGTAGGGTACGTATTTCGTAGTTGACCTCTGAGATCATGACTACTTAAGGCTCCTACAAACAGGCGCGACACGCGACGCGACACAAAGGTACGTCGCGTCGCGCGACGAGCGGTGTCTTTGTGTCGCGCCTGTTTGAAAGAGCCTTTAACCGGGTTTTCCTGTGGCCTTAAGCTACATTCAAAGCCTCCAGCCAGGGGCAGTAAACAATGCTAATTAAAACTAGGTGAACGCTCGCGAAGGGCACCCCTTGTGGGGTACGAACCTCGGCTTAGGGCGTCAACCGGAGGGAGGACATCAAAGATGAGACGGGCTGGATCAAAGTTTAGATCATGATTTTGTAATCGGGGGGTTTTAAGCTACGAGCTCAGCTGCAACAACTGCTTGCACCTCGTTATCGAGCAAGGTGAAAATTCAGTGCTCGATAAAATCCCACCGCGATATTTTTACGTCCGTGTGAATGTGGCTTTACAGATAATTCCCTAGGCAATCGTAAGTTTGTTTTGATGATTAATTCGTAGCGTTTGTGAGATTATCATATTTGTAAATATTTAATTCAAGCAGAGTAGCGTGGTGTCCTGATTCCCAGATCGGACTGTGTTATCGGATTTTCTATTAAGATTTTTTCGGTAGGTAGCTGTTCGAAGTTAGGGCGAGTTTGTGGAACCTGCCTACGTCTTATTATATGATGATTTTACATGTAGTTACCGTTAGATCACGGAGTTTTTATTTAAACATTGCTTAACATTGACATTCAAACGCCAAAAATGTATGGTTAAACAGTAGCTAATCATTACTTAACTTTCAGCAACGTTTATAAATAAACCCCTATAGGTATATCAAAGTGCCGGTTCCGTACTTTGTTACTCCTGCGACAGTTTCCGCGATGACTTTTGACAAGGAATTTTGCCTTACAAGTTTATTGATGTAAAGGTTGATCCATTTTTACCAACTTGCGGTGCCACTTATTCAATCTATGTTGACTCTTGAGCAGAGTCGTGCGAATATAAAGGGTCACCGAAACAATCAATTAATTGCAATTATCGTAGTAATATTGTCAATAGCTTAAATTGCATTTGGTAAACTTATCTGACCTCAAAACTGCGCCCGGGGGCGGGGGCGGGGGCTGATTCATTCTAGCGCCCCTACATAAGATAATTTTTTAGATATTGTCATTTTTAGGTTTCCGTCCCGAAGGGTAAGTAGCAAATAGAACTCTAATATTTAATAATAGGTACCTATGCTTCCGTTGCCCGTCCGTCTGTCTGTCAGCGGGCTGTAGGTATCTCATGAACCGTAATAGGTAGACACTTGAAATTTTCACAGATTATGTATTTCTATTCCCGCTATAACAACAAATAATAAAAATTCAGTAAAATTAAAAATAATCTTGCCCTGGCATGTGGGGTATCACTGACTAGAACTCATCGTAAATATAATTTTAATTCTTTATTATCTTCAAAAATAAAGAAATGTATATAATCAACAACATATCAAAAACATATACCTACAACATATTAAACATGCTGATTCAAAAGTAGGACGGTTTTCTGCAACTACAAAAATAACTTTTTATAACTAGTTTATCACTTCTTATTCTAGTTTAGTCCTCGTAAAAGGGACTAAAATAGCTTTTTAATCCCCAGGGATTAAAAGTGATTGGAATTTGGAATGTGGATATTGTTAGTAAAAGTTCCAATCACCAAAGAGATCAAACACGAACATTGTATGATAGTTCATACAACGTAACAGGCTGGCAAGAGAAAGTCTGAATTTAGTCAAAATGAAAATCCAAGATGGCGGCTGCGGGAATATTCAAAGTTTTCGCCATTGGTGTCATTTCCATAGTTTTTGAGGGTGCTAAAGCCGATAGTGAGGTCAAAATGAAAATCCAAGAAAACGGCTGCAGAAATATTAAAATTTTTCGTCATGGGTGTCGTTTTCATAGTTTTTGAGGGTGCTAAAACCGATAGTGAGGTCAAAATGTAAATCAAAGATGGCGACTGTGGAAGTTTTCAAATTTTTCGTCATGGGTGTCGTTTTCATAGTTTTTGAGGGTGCTAAAACCGATAGTGAGGTCAAAATGAAAATCCACGATACCAGCTGCGAAAATTTTGTTTTTTAAATCATACGTGAGAAAGAACTTCGTTTCCGAGGGAGTTCGGATCACAAACGTTTGTTTTTCTCATAGAGGGTGATAAAAGGTAGAGTGTTCACCTTGGGAGTAACACTATTTTAAGCTCGAGTGACGTACTTTGAATCCCTTTCTGCGCTCAGGATTCTACTTTATAATCCCGAGCGTAGCGAGGTACTCTAGAATCCTTCCGTTCTGGATTCAGAGAAACACTCTCGCCTTAAAAATAGTTGTTTGCTCCTTTGGCAAACAATCTACTATTGTAATTCAGAGTATCATTATGAAATACAAATGCTCGACTTGGCGGGGGCACTTCTGTGCCCCTCGATTTATCTTTGCGATTTTTAACACTTGAGATGAAAAATAAACTTCGTTTAGTAATTTTTTTCGTCTGCCTATCTGTCTGTCCGCGGCTTAGCTCAGACTCTTAGTAGGTACTAGAAATATGTAATTTGGCATAGGTATAATACATATTAATCACGCCGACAAAGGGGTCAAATAAAAAAAATAAAAAATGCGGTATCCGTCCTAGGTACACGTAAAGTGGGGATATTTTTTTCAAAAGTCGTTTAAAAATCTTGTAAGTTCGTGAAACCATTTTTGGATTTAGGGATCCGTTAGCGAAATATTAAGCTTAAAAGTGAAAAATTTTGTTATAGTCAAGTGATCTTTCCTCCCGCCCTGCCAGCTAAAAAAAGAGTTTTGACTGCAATATATATTATAACGAAAACTATCACAGCTAAGTAGGCTCTATCAGTTAACGAGTAATAATCGACAAATTTACATTTGCAGTTGCAAAAACATGTACAGTATTATGTTTTTGAACATGTTTCAAGTACAATGTTAAGTCTGTTATTGGGATAAATTCACCCCAACTACGGAATCCTTCATTGTGCGTGGTCCGACACGCATTTGGCCAGTTTTTTTTTATTTTAACTTTGGCTTAAACACTTATTTTACTAAATGGTCTGGTGTGCCCTTTAATCCTAGGTAAGCTGTTAATAACCCATTATACCATGACTGTGATCCTTTATTAAATAAGTACACACGGCTACATATCAAGCTTTCAAGGATTTCCAGTATAAGCTGACCTCTCATTGTACGGAAATCTTATAGAATACGTGATCAGCTTATATTGGAAATGTATAGCTTGATATGTAGCCGTGTACCTACTGATAGTTGCCGTTAAAACACGCCTGCTTGTATGTATAACTTTTTTATCTTCTAAATACACTGTCTGAGAACTTTGGGAGAGATTAACGAAAGACTATTATATTATTTCTATAATAAAATAATTATTGTATGTATCCGTATTGGCGTATAAAATACTACTTAAATGCTATGATTGATTTCACCCAATATTAATCTACCTTCGCAACAAAAAAAAATAATTTGGAAACAGGCCTATTAACATTGTGATCTCACTAGGAGAATGTAAGAGCAAGTGCAGCGATCTAGAAATTTGGAGCACTGACTCGGATCTGGGTTTTATCAAAGAGCGAGCGAAGCGAGTCGGAATATTGGAGAATTCTGAACTAGCAGCGTAACACATGATCAATCATAATCTGAATCATTTTGAAGGACATTGCTTCATATGTTCTAAAAATGTGTCTGCTCAACAAATAAAAAAACAATGGCACTCCGGGAGTGCCGACAGAAGTGAAAACTTGAACAATTTTATTATGCAGGAAATAGTGATGTATCGCGCGTTGATGTCTTTTTAAAGCTGCTGTCGGCAACAGTGTCGCGAAATCAATGGTTTAGTCCCATCTCAAAAATGCCCAACGCGCCTAAAGAAGTTTACACTTCAAAAAACAAATAACGCAATGAATGTTGTTGAACTGTCAAAATGAAACATATTGTGATTGATCGTGTGTTACCTAATTTACTTAATTAGGGTGCGGGATAGATTATGTTTTCATTTAAATTTTACTAAAAGAATGCTAGAGCGAGCTAAATAAGATAGAAAATTGGAGCATCCTGACTGTGATATTAGGTTAAGCTGTTAGCTGTCATTGTGATTTTGTTTATTATTTATTTGCACATTTTACACAGTTACAGGCTAGGCTAAAACTAGTAAATGACCATGTTAGGGCGCAGCAAGTATTATTTCATTTAACTAAAAGCTAGGTTATACTTAAAGTTAACATCATATTGCATACCTACATACCTACTAGGTATCACAACATCTATAATCTTACTGAAACTCTTTCTAACAATTTATAATTGTTTAAATAATTTGAAACATAAAGATATTAATAAAATTACTTTTACATACCACCCGCTCGAAAATGTCAAATTATACGTCATGCAAATTTATTATTATTATTTATTTATTTCAATCACAATTAAAACACTTTTACAGACTCATCCAAGGCGATGTTATAAGTCACAAAGTACACAAAATTACAAAAAATAAAAAAGCAAATCTAGCATAAAGCAAGTCATTAAAACCCTACTCTAGCTGGGCAATAATAATCTTATCTACTGAGTTTCGTTTTGACCCGCTGGTGCATAATGTAATTTGAATTTGGAACCTCAACTCAAAAATTCATCATTGAAATGTTACTATAAAAATCTTTTATTTAACTTACCTGGTGAGTTAGTAGGTATATTATGCCTCAAATCTTGCAAGTTGAATTAAAACCACTTCCACATACCCTACTAAATTACATGTTGGTTCAGTTTCGGAGACAATGCATTTTTATGATGCATGACCTGCCTGCTGACCCAGGATTGACTCCAGACGAGGAAACTCAACAGCTAGACACAAAAATTTATATAAGTACGCATTTAATTATGATAGTCCCTTCTAAAGTCCACCATGACCTGTTTGCTGCACCCAGGATGGGCTCCAGAAGATGGAACTCCTCAGCAGTCAACAGCACAGACATGAAGTTTTATATGGGTACGCATTCAATTATGATAGTCCCTTCTAAAGTCCACCATGACCTGGCTGCTGCACCCAGGATGGGCTCCAAAAGAGAGAACTTCTAAACGGTCAACAGCACAGACAGGAAATTTATTATACGCATTCATACACCATGACCTGCCTGCAATCATACCCAGGATTGGCTCCAGATGAGGAAAGTCAACAGCACAGACACAACATTTTATATACGCATTTAATTATTATAGTCCGTTCTAAAGTCCACCATGACCTGGCCGCTGCACCCAGAATGGGCTCCTGAAGAGGGATCTCCTCAGCAGTCAACAGCACAAACACAATGTACGCATTAAATTATGATAGCCTGTTCTAAAGTTCACCATGAATTGTCTGGTGACCCAGGATTGGCTCCATACGAGAGATCTCCTCAGTAGTCAATAGCACAGGTGCGAAATTTTGTATACGCATTTAATTATGATAGCCCGTTCTAAAGTATGGCATGACTTGTATAGTGCAACTCGGTTGGCTTCACACCATGACTAGTGCAAAGGCCTGTTTGGGCTCGTTGGATTTTTCTTAACAAATACCTTTCAAGTGAAGTTGATAGGACAGATAAAGTTTAAACAAATTCTAATGCTAAAAAGTACGAAATAAAATTTAAGTGAATAGATACCTACCTTTTTTAAACGATAGGTATAATATGTGCCCGACCCAGGTAGATCGATCTATGATCATCACTGACGGGTCGATTGTTGCCAATTAGCCAGACATTTAATTGTGATTTTAATTTGGTTTAATTTTGTTTTAATTTTAATGTAATTTTTATTTCAATTTTTATTTTGGTATTGAATTTGATTGTAATTGAATTTATTGTTAAATTTCTCACCTATGTACTTATTATCAATATAAACAGGAAGAGCGGAAGTATCCAATACAAGCAATTCTTTGCTTAAAATATTTTTAAGCAAAACATTGCTTGTATTTCTTAACATTTTATTGTTATTTACATAATTCTTAGAAATAAAAGTTGTTTTATTTTATTTTCTTAATAGTGGTGATAGATTGATGAGAGCGGCGCACAATGAACCTACACTGTATGTCCATTCTGGGCTGCACTTGGTCCAATTTAACTCCCACGTATGCATGGTCAATGCCCTTTGGCACACAAATAGTTTATAACCTGGAATTCCGGCAAAGCGGGACGACGTGTCAAACTCTTACTGACTAAAACCCACCCGTGTTCTTTCACTTGCCACGTTGCCGGGGGCAACGATTCGGACTTCTTCGCAACCCTGCCAGGCCATAATGAAGATAATTGTAATCTATTTCGTATCTTAAGCGTACCTACTTTATAATCATTCTACAAAAGCAATAAGACTACGTTTAAGCATACTCTCAGGCTAAGAACTCACGTAGCGATTTTCACCCGCGCCCGCCGCTGTGGCGGGACCGCAAACACTCGTACGAACACGTAGTACAATACGTGCCACGAAAGATGAGACTTAACCGCGCCTCCCGCGCTCTTTCCGCCGCCCCGATGTCGCCCCGGCGCGGCGCAGACCTCATACCGCTAAAGAGACCCATAAATCGTCTACTGCGCAAGTCAAACCACGTGGTGTGTCAAGTCTCATCTCTAATGGCACGAGCTGTACATGGAAATGTAGATAGTAAATTTCACGACGCGACTTGTACCCACGGCTTGCGCGATTGTTTTCGGGTCCCGCTGCACCCGCCATCGCGGCGGGCACGGCTGAAAACCACTCCGTGAGTTCTTAGCCTTACTGTATTTTTATTGACTCTGCATTGTATGAATTTCTACAACTTCAGCATTCTCTGAGAATCTAACCTACCCGGTTAGGTAACCTTACCGGTAGGCGGGATGCTAAAATTTTCGAGCTCGCTTCGCCCGCTCTTGCATCCTAGATTCTTTTCATTCTCTAAGTTTTCTGCAAAAATCGATAAACTTACTTTTATATTTCAGTATAAACGGTCAACGGGAAAAAAACCTAACTTATTCAAAGCAGAATGTTAAAAATTTCGTTGCATCCTATATTCTTCATATTGTTCCCATTATGCTAGTGACCTAAAAGTTTTTGATCATGACTGCAAAGTGGCGGGATGAGAGAAACAGGGCTTTATTGAAATTGATAATAACTAAGCTGTTCATCAATTTTAATTCAGACTTAGAATGTCTAAGATCGCATAATCATTTTTAAATGATATTCCGCAAAAAACATCACAAAATGGTATTTAAAAATAACAATAAATAGTACTCTTTTATATATATATCTGTAGGTAATCTTTTTTTACCCTCTCTGAAGTCAGAAATACTTTATTTCTCCTAAAAAAAAGGTGGTTAACTCCCCCGAAATTAATTCGATTAATTTGATTTTTGAATTGTTTTATTTGTTTTATTTTTTATTACGGACGCTTTTATCGTTCTGCATCGTTCTCACATTTATAACTTTAACATGAATGATGTAACCAATATTTTGTAAACATATTGTGATTTAAAAGAGTGTCCATGGAGTTTCTTGCCCGTTCTTCTCCATAGGTACCTACTACGCTTTGGAATGGGCAACTAGCTTCATCTTTCTGACTGACCGACCCCTTGACAATTCAAAAGTGCCTGTAATTGGTTTATTTGAAATAAATGCTTTGAGTTTGAGTTGAGTTTGATTTCTGGCTACGGCCCTGCCTGACAACCAATCAAGAAAGATCATCATCATGTCGACCAAAAGTCAAGACCTGCTGGACTTAGCTATAGATATTATAATACTAGCGTATATTAGGCGCTACAGAAGCGCTTTGTATTTGATCATTGATTTTGTACACCTGTATAAATACCGAGATAAATATATAATTATGTATTGTTAAAACGCTTGTGTCAAATAATACCAAACAATTATAAATCTGGTTTATTTTCAGAAATTATGTTGATTTGTAATATGTAACATTAAGTATTTTATACGTTGTTATAATATAAGTTTATTCAGCTTTGCAACATTTATGTAGATTTATAAAATAAAAACTAGTAAATTGAAAAGAAAAGATTCCATTAGTAATTCAGTTGGTAACATTTTTGTTAATTAAGTACAATTTAAAATCTATGAAAAGATTATTTCATGTGTGGATTTTTTTAAGTTACCCTCATTCCTGGGTTGGGATTTTTTTATTTGTATCGAGTCGTGGATAACCAACAATAAATACTTGTATGAAAAGGACATTTACGGGGGTTACGCGTGCAGGTCAATCCCGCATGCGTGATGAAATCCGCACTATATTAAAAACAGCCTAAACAACTATGCGATCTAAATTTAACAAAGTACTTACCTATCAGGTAGTCTAATTTTATTTTCTTATTATTTCGCGTGACAAGTTTCCGTCACGGATTGGCTTGCAATGAGCAGCTCATAAATGTGACTCTGCATCTACACCTGATATAGGTTCGTCGATGAGATTATCTGGTAAGGCTTTAATGCACTGATTGTAGGAGAAAGAGGGACAAAAAAAGACTTCATAATAGAAAGTTCCTAATCTCTTCGAACGTTATTTCCTCTAACTACTTAGTGGGCGTTATTAACTTTAT
Source organism: Omphaloscelis lunosa (assembly GCA_916610215.1). Classification (NCBI taxonomy): domain Eukaryota; kingdom Metazoa; phylum Arthropoda; class Insecta; order Lepidoptera; family Noctuidae; genus Omphaloscelis; species Omphaloscelis lunosa. The sequence continues at coordinate 12,101,732 of OU744247.1, forward strand.
TAAGCGAGCCGTCCACCGCCAGCTAAACTAAGTTAATTTAGCTCACTAGTTTTTCATACATGTGGGAGTGGACGCACACAATGCTCTAGCATTGCTCTAAGATACATACATACATAAGACATGTATATAAAACTGGTGAGCTAAACTAATATTAAACTACTTAGTTTAACTTTCGGTTGGCGGCTCACTTAACACTCGTGCCTCAGTTACGGTGTAGTATAACTTTTTTTTTGGGTGGGAAATTATCAAATCACTTCTCTCGCTCTGGGTGGAGCGGGAGGGCGTGTAAGACTCTTACTCACTAAAACCCACCCGTGTTCCTTCAGTTGCCATGTTGCCGGGGGCCACGGTATCCCTTTTGGACTTTTTCGCAACCCCGGCGGGCATCGGCCCTAGCGGACCCCGTCAGTTCTGCTGACATCTCTTTGAGGCGCGCGTGGAACACAACGCCCGTCGACCTGGGCCTGGTCCTTATCGGACGGCGAGCTACCCATTGCTCACCGTCCGCAAGCTCGCGCCTATGGTGGCCGGGAATCGGTCTGCGACTCCTGCCTCCTTCTTTGCGAGCATTACTGCCTCGCAGAAGGAGGAGACGGCTTCCCACGCCCTCTGGCTCCGTACCATAGCCTGGACGCGAGAGATCACCGCCGCCGATCGCCTCCACAAGGACACGGCGATGCTCCGCCCAAGCCGGGCAGACCTCCACCATATGCCCCACCGTGTCCTCCGGGCGATCCACGGTGTAGTTTACCTAGGGTATAAACAAAATAATACCTAACCGATTGATTTACCCGTTCTTAAATAATCACCACCACCCACCGTACCACGGGCTGTAAGAGCGTAAATAGTAAGAGCGAGTACCCTTGTACAAAGATCGTAGGTAAATCTTATCATAGGTACGGGGAGCGCGGTAATCAGCTAGCCGCTAAGCAAGTTGCAACGGGTATATACTTCATAAGACAAATAGTTGACGATGACGCGTCATCTCTATAAGCGGCGGTGAGCGGCTAGATAGGTCTATTAAATTTGTCCATGTTAATGATCGAGGATTGTCTTAAATATCAGGTATCTCAGAATTTCTCATTAACTAGGGCAGGCCACTGGATCAGCAGCTAGCAGTAGCAACCGATGACACTGCTGGTTCACCTTTTATAACCAATAAAAGCGTCAGCCAGGCGGAGAAGTTGTCACCCTAAAAGCTATAGTTTCCTCGCAAAAATCCTGGAAGTATTTGACACAATACTGTTCTCAAAAAGCTCTCCGAGTCAGGAGATATCAGTGCCGAAAGTTTTGCAAAACTGGTAGGCATTCCTCTTTCCTCACTTTTGTTTAAATAATAATGTCAGAATAATGAATTATGTATAAAATATATATTTAAAATATACATAACTATAAATATACTAACTATAAATAAATCAAAGGGCTCTTACAGACGAGCGGTACTTTAACGGCTGCGGTAATCCCTATCGTCAGCAAAGTGGCGTTCGTCTGAAGGAGTACTCATTCAAATAGAATAAACGTTTTAAACACATCGGCGTAATTATTCAAGATAATATAATATTTTATGTCACATTAGAATTAATCATCATCACCAATTAATAAAAAATGGGTTTTAAACATTATTAACGTAAAAACTTTTATAATAATCTAAACATAAAAATAATATTAAAAGAACTAATTGTGATCAGTAATAAGTACTCTACGCAATTTATCGTGCTTTACGCACTAGCAAAACATACATCGCGATGATTTGAGCATGGAACATTTAATGCATAATGTGTAGAGGCTTTACCTTATTTGGTAAATATTATTCGTTGGGGTAATTAATGTCATTTGTATCATCATAATCATGAGAAAGTAGAACTTCGGGCCACTTCGCGGTGGCGGGCGGCAGGAGCGATGACGGACAAAGCAGGAGCTCCTGTATCGAGCCTAGCGTGTAGTTTCCGAGGCAGTTCAGAACCCATTCGTAGTTAACTGGCACGACACTCTGCTCCATTGCGAGGTCTGAAACAAATAAAATATTTAACACAACACTATTACTACACTTACCTTTTATTGTTAGGCTAAATACCTTCTTAAAAAATCTACCTACCTTACCTTATTCAAAATTATTTTCTTTTTAATTGTTTTATTGTTGTTTATAAAAAATATATACGTATTTTGTTTTTTTTTTTTAAATAATGTTCTAGTACGCTAATTGTCATGCTTTCCTATTATTTAGATACATGTGAGATCTATATTAAGACAGATTTTGGATTAATGCCGTATAAGTGTTTAGTTAGTAAGCCTTTACAATGTAAACTTTATTTATATATTTACTAGCTTTTGTCCGCGGCTTCGCCCGCGTGGATGGCATAAAACATCCCTCGGGAACGTACTACCGAGATTACATACCTAATAGCCGAGGAAAGGTCATTGACTAATAACGCTGCGCCCGCGTTGCCACATATTTTATTGGATAAGAATTAATATAATACCGATCAAAATAGCCCCGGAAATAATAATGAAATTTTTATCTAATCCTGGAAGATGATAATGGTTACTGTGGGTGATCCTTAAAAAATAGACATATGTCATCGCGGACTTTTTTGTTGAACTTTGTAAGATGAACAATACTGTAAAACATAAATTTTATGTATCATTTGCGGTTTACGCGGCACACGCCAGAAAAGATCCCAGTCGGTATGGTTTTTCCGACTTCTTCATCAATAATCGTCATATTTAAGCCAATTTACACAAATTTTAATGAATTATTCACCAAAACCTTCCTCAGGAAAACCGGTGAAAACCGTTCGGTAGTTTTTGAGTTTATCGCGTTCAGACAGACAGACGCGGCGGGGGACTTTGTTTTGTAATATGTAAGGATTTATGTAAAATTTACATAAATAAAATATATTTTTTGGCTTTGATAATGACATCATTTTGTCGCTTAAGTTTAAGTGTGGGATCTGCATACAAAAATCGGAACCCTCCTATTCAATTTAATGTTATCCTAATTTGCATATGCAGATGAAGTCATCCCCACGCCCACGCGACTTCGCTGTGAAAATGTTAGACGCACGCTGGATAGCCGGGACCGCGCGCACTCGACCAGATGTTTTACTACCAATTCAGTGCCATTTGTACAGTCGGGCAAAGTGACAAAAAAACAAAAAGCCAGCGTAGTGATGTCAGTCAACATATACCTTAGTCGTATAAAAATCATCGAAATGAGGAACCAAACACTCTGCTTAAGTTTATTTGTGCCGATGCAAAGTCGGAATCGATTTTGCGGTACTTGTAAGCAACAGGATGTTTTATTACTATGTAGTTACGACAGACATTGTTTTTATTCTAGTTTTTAAACGTGCACGCATTTGGCACCAATATACTAATTTATTTATGGGCTAATAATACGTATAGCTCGAACTACAGTTTATATTTAAATTTAATAACTATTTAAATTTAATAACTTTTTGATCAACAACGTACTTGTTTAATTGATCGAAATTATTTTGTTTCGAAGTTCTACATAAGCCGTATACCAAAGCCATTTATTTTTATGCAAGTCAGTTCCCCAATGGTGCAGAACATTTTTTTTATCAATGGGAGTGTAGAATAGATTGCTAAATATGTACAAGCAACACAAGCGTTTGATTGGATTGCTTTTCTCAAACAATACAATACCGGTACATACAAATTTTATTCAAATGGATTTCAAAGTGAGAATAAATACCGATATCATAAGGTAAGTAAGTTTAAAATTTACACACTAGCACTATCTCGTTCACGCATATTAGCCTCGGTACATGATATGGGCCAAAACGTTAAACTAACGTTTAATTCTAGCTCATTTCAGACATTCTAACCTACCTGCAGCGTGTGTTTCAAGGCTATAATTAGAAAAGATCAGTCTACGTGTACGATTGTGTCACATTTTTTGTGAAGAGCAAAACGTTTTCGCAAAGTAATCGGGTAAATTGACATAAACGTGTTTAAATTAATTAAACTTGGACGTTAGTCTAGTGGTTGCAAGTACGACTGTTGAACGCGAGGTTCAGCGTGATCTGGGTTTGATCGCTGAGTTGGGCATTGCTATTTGCGGGTTTTTCCGCCAGAAAAACTCCGAAGCAGCCCAGTTTCGAGTCTTGATTTATGATGGTTTAGTGGCAATACACGTCTATTCCCACTGCGATGGGATGTGTGTCCTGGCGATATGTGGGTTTTCTATAGTCGGCTTACCCCTTCGGGGTAAAATAAAAGAACAGTAGCTTGCGCTAGATCTCAATTTCCGATCTAGGCAAATTTTCCTAATTATTATGGCATTACAACGCCTCATTGAATCACATCTAATCTAATGTAGGTACACGTCATAGAATTACGTTTCTAAACTTGACCTGACCCACATGATATCCTTCGATCTTGCCATCATCATAACAAGTGAATCAGTAAACAAACAAAATGCCGGACGATCGTAGTGGTTATTCAGGTTATTTTTGTGAAGACTACACTTCGAGGGTTTCTCGAGTATGGATTAGTAATGGAGAACTATCGGAACTGATAAATAATAGCACTAAGACACCTATACAGATTGGCGGTGCGATTGCCGGCGATAAGGACTACTCACGATCGACGAATGGATTAAAGTTAAAAATGGCCTATGTCATAGGACATTTTTCGACACTCTGAATGCCTTAACTCACCTAGAGTATAAGATCAGCACATTGCCTGTATTTATTTATTTATTTAAACTTTTCACACTCAAAATGGTACAAAGGCGGACTTAATGCCAAAAACTTAATGCTTAATGCTTAAGTAAACACTACGACATTATTCGTAATTATAGACTTATGCGCACCTCACGTAGCTCGAGAGCAGGTTTTATTTAAAAAAATCGGCCAAGTGCGTGTCTGATTACGCACAATGAAGGGTTCCATAGTCTACTTCTTTTCGTGTGGTTAGTGACTAACCTGGTGTCAGAGATATAAAGCCGCCCATGGGCCTAAATACAAACTTAACATTGTAGTTGAAATATATGTTCTCCCATACATTCCAACTGCAAATGTAAGTTTGGCCGCACAATATTGAGAGATTTACCATGTTTATTTAAGACCATAGACTTCTTATATGTTTTCCTGTAATCTATAACCATTCTCTGTATTATTTTTCAAAAAAATTTTGGCTCACTTGTTTCGGAGATAAGGGGAGGAATGGTCAATTTTCTTTTATTTTCTCAAATATCTTTAACAGTATTTATTTTCAAATTATAAATAAAAAATATTTAAGATCTTCGCAACAAGCCCTTTTATTTGATATGTCACACGATACAGTTTGAAAAACTTTTTATTTTAATTTTCTTATTTGCTCCCAAAAGTGCCCTTATTCAAAATTCATTTATTTACGTTACACGTCCGTGTTTGGGTCACAGAAATACATATGTGTACCAACTTAATCGGTCCATTAGATTCGGAGTAAATTGACTGTGACAGACGGACAGACAGACAGACACACGAGTGATTCTATAAGGGTTCCGCTTTTTGCTTTTGAGGTACGGAAAAAAGTGTACGCTCACTCTATGTATTTTCTACTCCGTGGCGGAAGTGTTCTGTTTAAGCAAATAAGCATATGAAAATAAATACCTAAATTAGGATGAAAATGTTATAAGCCACATATATAAAAGCTTTCGCACTGGCTTTAAATTGAAGTTTTGAAGTGAATTCTAGCCATAAATTTTTTGTTGAGATTTCCCGGGTTTTCCTATGTTACGTAAAGGGTCGTATACCAGCCATTCCTTGTTTTTAACCGACTTCAAGAAAGGAGGAGGTTCTCAATTCGACTGTTTTTTTTAATTTATTGATTTTATTTTTGTTACCTCAAAACTTTCGACTAGGTGAACCGATTTTGATGATCCTTTTTTTATTTGTAAGGTAGTGCTTCCCGTGTGGTCCCATTTCAATTTGTTTAATGGCATCCATGAGAAAACCATATAAGTCTTAAATATGTGGATTCGGCAAGCGTTCTCCAACAGTCGTTTCTCTTTTGGACTGATCACCGACAGGACGTTTCTTTTTTGAGAGATTCGTCAATAGAACGTTTCACCTATGGATGTTTCACCGACAAAATGGTTCGCATTTGTTTGTTTCGACATGGCTTTTTCACTATTTAACTACAAAGCCACCAAAAAGCTACTAGCTTGCTACAAAGGCATGAAAAAAGAAAATGCGCGACAAATGGACGAATAACTCAATATCACGCCAACCGATTTCGATGATTCTTTTTTTAACCGACTTCCAAAAAGGAGGTGGTTATTTATGTTCGTAGCGTAATGTATGTCCACCGATTTTGAAAATTCTTTTTTTGTTTGAGAAGGTATGCTTTCAAGTTGGTCCCATATAATTTTTATTAACTTTGCTTGGATATTTTTTGAGTTAGCTTCCATAACACGTATTTTTTCCCACTTAGTATGTGGATGATATGATAACTTCATGTCACTGTTATTTACATAGCAGGTAGTGGTATTCGAATTTGTATAGGGTAGGTATCACAACAAGAGTGAAAAAAAAAAATTCAAAACCAAAGACACCGACTTCCGAAATGAAAGTTATTTTTTGCTTTATAGTGTTTCTTTTTTGGAAGTCGGTTGATTTTATTTTGTAAACTGTTTTTTCAGTATTGATAAATTATAAAGAAATTATCCTTACATGTAAAGCGATCCTCTTGCGTGCGCTCCGGTTCGGCCAGCACCAGTGCGGGTAAGTAGGAGTCCTCAGATATTCGGACAAGTTTAGGATCTCCTGCGACGCGGCCGCCAGCGGTCAATAGCATGTTCTAAAACAAACCAAGAAAAAAAAATGTCTATAGGATTTGTATGTTGCAAAAAACTATTTGCTTTAACACATAGAATGTAAAATAGTTTTATGCCTGATGGAGAGTTTTTTTATGTACCTACGAGTAAAATAGATTTACATTGCATGTATTACAATGGCACTAGCCAATAATACACTAATATGATTCAGCACATAAATGCAAACTCACGTGCAAAATTCACGTGTCTAACAATAAACTAACTCTGCGTCTATGGTTTATTAATAGAGAACATATTTCCAGCAGATATCAAGATTATTACTAGGTAATATGACTTTTATGGTCATGATATCCAACCCTATAATTATTTGTGAACAGGTTAAAGATCGTAACTATCCAAGTCTGTATGATGCAAGCGTGATCAAAACCACGCTGGAACCTGCTGATACTTGATAATGTTATAATATAATGAACTATCATTCTCACGTTTACATTGTAAAGGACTCTATGGACAGTACATTCCCAGTGAACAATACAATGTTAAAAACTGACCCTCACATGATCTTAAGCGCTTACAATAGCGCAGGTACTTATGGGTGCAACCACATCTGCCATCGGTATTCACGAGTCCATGTCAATCCATTCAAATGACAATCCATGTCTAAAACAGAGGACACTCGTTCTTTGTTCGAGAGTTCAGGTTCGGGAGCTGTTTGATTGCATCTTTAGTCCGGTTATAAGAAGGCTTGGCTCTATAAAACTGCCTCTTTAGGTCCGAATAGACAGAAGTACGAATAATCAATGAAATCCGAAAACTTCTCTCGTCAGATAGTTTTGGTGTTTCTTCTGTGTCACATACAGGGTCGCAGGGACATCGACGCAAAAACCGTTACCTTGGATTCAGTACATGCTTCTGAACCCCCCTGCGTTGAAATTTTTCGTCCGCTGTTCCATTCATTTTGATCGCGTAGGTATTGATTTCACTTTTCAATGAAACAGCAGATTCATGTACTGAATTCATGGTAACAGTTTTCGCGTCGATGTCCCTGCCACCCTGTATTAATTGTGCTGCAATGCATTTTACAAATAATCACAATATATTCGCTGTCATCTTGACGACAGATATTAATGAATGAATCATAAAATCAGATATTATTGCTAAGCTGTCCATAGTAATATATTTATGGTCCTCACTGTAAATACTTGGAAGAAACTCGTCGAATAACTTCCTTCTTCTATTGAAGTCGGTTAAAAACATAAACTTACCTTTAAAGTTTCGGGGTCGAGTACGCTAAAAGGCGGCATACAGTAAAACGTGATGCCTTCAAATAGCTTTTGGTTCGCGATCCGAGAGCGCTTGGGTCCCGGTTCACCTGTGCTATCTAGAGCTTCGTACAGTTCCTACAAGAACAAAACAAGAGATTATGTTATTTTGACATCAACTCTTAGATTGGGGCTGATTGAAAGAAGTCCGTCAAAGTCTAAATATTCATTTCAAGTAGGCCATTAAAAAATTTAACGTTATTCCAAAAGGCAGTTTTGTATGGAGAAGAATGAGGAACTTCATAGTTAGGTAGTCTTTTAAAATGTTTTACAATATTTTGTATAATTACATTAATTATATTATATGTGAAGACGAAGTAGGTACCTGGAATAAATTACCATCCTACAATAAATAAAAACTTAAAAAGTATTAAAAATAAGCATCGACAAATGATTATAATTTTGTCATAGATTGCTTAATTTTCGTTATTGATACATGGTGCTCACATATTTGCAAATATTGCACCCGTAGACGATGGTTCCATAACTACATATTATAAAACAAAGTCCGGGGCTGCCTCTATCTGTCTGAACGCGATAAATTTAAAAAACTATGGATTTTCATAAACGGATGGAGTGATTTGTGAAAAAGGTTATAATAAAGGTAAGGTTTTATTAGGTTCTATTTAAGGTCAACCTATGAACCTTAGGAGCCGAATAAAAAGACAAAAGTTTATAAAAATGTCGAAAGAGTTAAAAATGTGCGGCTGTTATTTTAGTATATTGTGTATCTTACCACTTCCTCCAGAAGCTGGTTTTAGACGATCGACGTTTACGTCGAAGATGAACAAAATGTCGTGGAGTGGTGGAGCTTTAGTTAAAATGGATGCTAAATATTTCCAGACCACTAGATGTCCTCTGTCATATAGTCTGTTCAAAGGCGAACCTTAACCTTTGAATGAACTCATTGTTCAATGTAGGTATCTGATCATAACATTTGTTAAGCATTTACAATACCTATTGCATAACACAAGTCCATCCCATATCGTATCAGATCTGATGGTATTTCATACCTACTTGCAGTGGCGTAGCTACCTAGGGGCTAGGCGGGGCAGTGCCCCGGGGCCCTCAAGCTCAGGGGGCCCTCGAATCCTTACCAGAAAATCTCGATCGAACTGAACTTTTGAAAATTTCTCCCATTTTCAAAATAAATATGACAGGTTGCAACCCGACTTTAATCATGGCAACTCAGTTGAGAGAAATTCGAAAGTTATACCTAGGGATTTCCCCTAAATTCTTTCTGTGGGTTGGCAGTGTTGTCAATTTGACGGATAGCGATATGTGCGTATTATTGTGAATTCGAGTCAAGATTTTTTTTTCGAGAACAGTTAAAAAATTAATGCTGTATCAGGAATAAGCTGATGTTAATAAACATTTTAGTACTGGTCAATATAGTGGTTAAATTTTATTTGATTTTAGTACCACTCATATTGATGTCTGTTACGTCAATCAATCATGTCAAATCTATGGATTTCAGCTACTCATTGTATAACGCGAAATATCGAGAAAAAAATGCAGGTCACCTGCAGTAGGTGCATTAATTCAGGTCCGCGCGCGAGGAGATCGTTCTTGGTCTCCACCGTTAAATGTGGTAACACTAGCGGCGATAAAATGTTTGCTGGGGATTCCCCAACGACGTCTTGTAGCGTATCATTACGTTTCTCCTTCCTTTTACTTTTAGCGTCGTCAGTGAACAGTGAGTACCTACTCGAGCACAATCTAATATAAATATTGCATAAATAAATTAGAAAACTAAAATTATGGACAAAAAGAATCCCAGTGGTGCATTTAAACGCAAACAACGCCAAGAAAGAGAAGATAGTAAACAAAAATTGCCCAAAATTGACAAGTTTTTTAGTCAGCCTTCTATAAGTACTTCTGGACAAAATATTTCTATTGATAGTGACTCAAATAATGTGGTAACGGCAGTGTTGGTTGAGAAGCCTACTGAAGAAGAATCGACAATTATTGCAGTTGGAAATACCTCCGCCACCGATCATGTGAACGTGGATGATGATTGCATGGCACACATAAGAGCGGAGGATTTGGAGGAACCACAGACCTCTACATTTTTCGAAAATGTGTACGATAAATCTTCTTATGACTTGGGAAACTTCACGAACAAAATATTAAGTGATAACGAAAAACGTGAAATTCTTGATATGGGGCCTTTACAGCCTTCAGGACCTTTTCCAACAGACATTAACCGTAAAAAAAATCATCAAAATCGTACTACGTTTCAAGTTCTAAATATGGACCAGTTAATCGTTTTTGGTTGTGTTATTCCAAAATACTAGACGCTGCCTATTGTCAACCCTGCTGGTTATTTGCTTCACAAAGGAATAATGTTTGGTGTACAGGAATTCGAGATTGGAAGCATTTATCAGAAAGAATTAAACAACACAGTTGTTCGAGTGGCCATACGGAAGCATGTGCTGTGTATGAATTTTGGAAAAAAATGATACTAATACTATCGACAAGGAACTTGAAAATGACATTCGTAAAGAAGCATCATTTTGGAAAATGGTTCTTCAAAGGTTATTCGATATCATACTTACCCTAGCAAAGAGTTCTTTGGCTTTGAGAGGACATCGAGAAGACTTAAGTCAGGCAGGATACCATGGAAATTTTCTGTCCTTTGTAGAGCTTGTCGCCCGATATGATCACATTTTGCGGCAAGTTTTGGATATGCCCAAAGGTAATAATTATTATTTCTAAGTTTTTTATCATTTTATTTTGTTTATAATTATTAACTGTTTAATATCAGGACTTTTTTGAAATTGTGTTTTTTTTAATGTTTTTAGGATCTACAAGATATCTGAGTGCAACAATTCAGAATGAAATGATTGAGAGCTTGGAGACCAAACTCGAAACCCATCTACTAGAACAAATTAGAGCGTCACCGTTTTTCGCCATCATAATGGATACGACACAGGACATATCGAAGGTAGATCAGCTAAGCATTGTTGTGAGGTATGCAGTAATAACCAGATCGGAAAATGGACAGCCAATTGATATAGAAGTAAAAGAAGTGTTTCTAGGCTTTTATGCTGCCATCAAACATGGCGCAGCAGATTTAGTCAACCAAGTGACTACATTATTTATCGACAAAAATATTGATTTAAAAAAATGTGTGGGTCAAGGGTATGATGGAGCCAGTGTGATGAGTGGTGTATATAATGGTGTACAAAAACATATTAAGGATATCCAGCCTAACGCGGAGTACGTACATTGTGCCACTCATAATTTAAATTTGGTGATAAATGATGCCGTTAGCAGTTGAGTGGAAATACAGATTTTTTCGCAACGTTGCAAGATTTGTATAACATTTTCGGAAACAGTATCAAACGTTGGGATCTACTGTCAAAATTCACTGGCGAATCGGAATCCACTTTGAAAAAACTAAATCCGACTAGATGGTCCAGTAGGATCAATACGATATCTGCAATAAAACTTCGTTTTTTTTTATATTATCAAAGCATTATCAGAAATAGTTCTAAAGAGTCCTAATAAAGATGAGCGTAGTGAAGCAGAGAGTATTAAAACAAAAATGCTAAATTTCGAGTTCGTGTTGCTTTGCAAATTCATGTACAGTGTATTGAATGAAATCAATTATGCATCCAAAACTTTACAGAAATGCGACATCATTTTGGGCGAGGCAAGTAAAGCTTTAGCAGAGACCAAAGCAAAGTTGGAAATTTATAGAAATGATTTCGAATTATTCAAGTGCAAAGCCAGTGAAACTGCAAGAAAATATGGTTTAGATACCCATTTTCAGGAAAAAAAGGCAAAGGAAAGTTAAAAAACATTTTGATGAATTAGCTGCTGATCACCGATTTCCAAACAGAGAAGAAATATTTAAAGTTGAGATTTTCAATAATGTACTAAACACATTAATAGCTCAATTAAATACACGTTTTACTGGTATGAGTGCAGTCTGTCAAAAATTCGATTTTCTAACAGCAACATTTTTATTACATGTTGATTAAGCAACTTTATTACAAAAGTGTGACGAATTTCAAAGAAAATATTCAGATATAATAGGTCCTAGCTTTTCACTTCAATTTATTAATATTTACCACCTAGTTTTACCTCAATTCTCAAGCATGGACTGTTCACCAATTATGTAAGGAAATAATGAGCAAATATGGAGTGCTAGAATGCGACCTAACGGAAGTATTTACAGCAATGTTATTATTCTTTACAATTCCTGTTACTTCTGCAGCAGCTGAAAGGTCATTTAGCAAATTAAAAATAATAAAAAAATATTTAAGAAATAGTGTGGGCCAAACTCGACTCCGACATTTATCGCTAATAGCAATTGAAAACAAAACCGCATCAAGCCTGGATTTAACCGATGTCTTATATTATCTGTGCCGATGTCATTGATACTTTTGCGAAAACTAAAGCTAGGAAAAGATTGTAAATATAATTGTTATTTAGTCAGTTGGTAGGTCCGACCTTTATATAATAAACCCTTGAATCTTTTCTATTTCGTAATTTATGTTGTTATTGTTTAATATTTTTATTACCTGCCCCGCAGTGCCCGAAATAGACCTGATGATAAAGTAGCTTAGCATTTTTAAAGTATTTGTATATTTCATATTTTTACTTGATAAAACCTAACCAGTTTAGATAGCAGTGGGGCCCCATTTTTTGATTTGCCCCAGGGCCCTTGGTTACCTAGCTACGCCACTGCCTACTTGCAGTTAAGTACGTACTTCTTTTTCTTAGTATTTGTACGTTTTGCGCTGTCTGATAAGCTGATGACACATTTGGTTATTTATATCTGCTAAGCGCCAAGGTCATATACTATTCAAAAATGATATGGTGCATATCTACATGACTTTCTAACATCTATGGATTTACATACTCGTTAGGTTAGAGTGCATCGCGCGACTTGAGGAACGACCACACGATAATCGATGACCTGTTTTTGTTATTATATGATTATTATATGACGTATGTATGTGAGTGCATTAGTGAATTGCGTGGCTTGTGGCCAAGTAATAACAGCCGCACGCGTCGATCGATAATCAAGCTACGATTGCTGCGATTGACCAGTGGATGGGGGACCATCTTTACATACCAAGACCCTTCCGTGCCTCGGAAAGCATGTTAAGCCGTTGGTCCCGGGTGTCATGCGTGGATCTTTGACAGTCGTCACCGGTCGTCAGAAGCCCGAACAACTAGTCTTACCAAGGGTTAGCGTATTTACCCCGTAACTGGGTTGTGGTGGTCAGATAAGCAGTCGCTCCATGTAAAATATTGGTACTTAGCTGCATCCGGTTGGACTGGAAGCCGAAGCCAACATAGTTGGGAAAAAGATAAGCAGATGATGAGTGCGTTAGTAAATTATTTTATAAGTATTACAATTTATTTTTTCATTTGTTCTTTTTTTTGCACAATCGAACGGGAAATAATCGTTCATTACAAGTACCTATACCGCAATCCCGACTCATGAAAACAGGAGAAAAACCGTGGAGTCCGACATAATCCTCCATTTACCTCAGTCGAACGATATCCTCTATTTATCCAATGATTACGACACGAGAAAAAAGTCGACTAAGAGCGTGTAGGACCACGCACATTGAGGCGTTCCGTGGTAAGGATGAATATTATGCATGCACAGTACTGACGCAAAAATAAGTTTGAATTTCATAGTATTGTCCGAATAAAAAAAAGGAGACCAAAGTTATTTCTGCGGAAACTGCTGTAACCGAAAATATCCCTTACCTCAAAAACTGACTTAAACAGCAAATTCACCAAGAAACATCAAAATCTTTATAATTATGGGATCCTACAATACCCTAAACGCATTGAATTTTTGTTTACATGTCATCATGTCACATTCGGCTTCATGTATGAGGGCTACATACAATATTTTTTTTCGTAATTTCCCTACATCATTGTTTAGCTGTGCACATGATACTCTTTCCAATTTTCATCAATATAATGCTAAATAGTCTCCTAGTGTACTATAGGTACACTTCTGCCCAACCCTTCGGGGAATACAGGCGTGATGTTATGTTAGTCTCCTAGTAAAATAGCTGTGTGACATCGGGATGGATGGACAGACGGACGAATGACGAAATTATAAGGGTTACGTTTTTGTCCTAAACAATCACGTGTCGGACCACGCACAATGAAGGGTATGTAAAGGTAGTTGGGATGAATTTATCCGTAAGTCGTAGGCTCGAACCCAGGCAGGCCTTTACTTGGCGTAAATTATTTCATCACCATTGCTCTCAAAATGGTGAAGGGAAACATCGTGAGGAAACCGGCGTGTCCTAGGACAAAAAACTCGAAGACATGTGATATCCACCAACCCGTACTGGACCCGCGTGGTGGATTACCCCCACTCCCTCTCATAGATAGGAGGCCCTTGTCCCAGCAATGGGAACACTGGGAACATTATAAGCTGATTATGTTCGATACTATATATATAATCGTATCGGTTAGCGTAGCGTAAGACGCCCTCCAGCTATAATATCTGGTCTCATCACGTTCAAACGGCGGCTGGGTCATATTGGATGCGAAAGGCGGAGAATCGGGTGCGCAATTTGAGATAGGCCTATGTGCACAGCAGTGAACAGTTGAGTTTTTACTTTCGATTCATTATCATCATCATTTCAGCCGAAAAACGTCCACTGCTGAACATAGGCCTCCCCTAAGCACCGCCCCTTCTACCGGTTCTATGCTTTTTGCATCCAGCGGATTCCTGCGGCTTTCACAAGGTCATAGGTCCACCTTGTAACAGACCTTCCAACGCTACGTCTTCCGGTACGCTGTCGCCATTCCAGAACCTTTCGGTTCCATCGGCCATCTGTTCTGAGAGCAATGTGCCCTGTCCACTGCCTCTTAACTTTGGAAATTTTTCGCGCTATGTCGGTTACCTTAATTCTACGGATCTTTTTATTTCTGATTCGACCACGTAGGGAAACTCCAAGCATAGCCCTCTTTATTGCCCTTTGGGAGACCTTTAGCCTTCTAATAAGGCCTATCGTGAGCGACCACGTTTCAGTGCAATAGCTCATCACTGGCTACACGCACTGGTCAAAGACTTTCGTCTTGAGACACTGCGGTATGTGGGACTAGAAGATATTGCGTAGCTTCCCGAACTTTTCGATTAACAGGTGATATTAGAAACATTATAGTGTAATATTTTACCTCATTAACAATTTCTTTAGTCTGCAAGCATTGTTTGACCCACTCAAATGTCACAATCCACTTAGAAGCCGCTAATGCGCACATGTATTTTACAGATCTGAAAAGAAGGTATATGTTAATTATTGTTTAGCTACACAAAGCATCATTGATGATAAATGGAAAATGTATGATGTAATTGTGTATGTGAAAAATACACACAATGTTCAGCGAGCATAATAAAATAAGGCATTGAACTTGAATATTGGCACAGTAAACAAAATTATTGTACTGCTTGTAAAGATAAAAATTACTTATCACATCCAATCAACAGAAATTTTGAGACTACTCTGAGTGATAATAAAATAGTTGCATGCAAACCTCACCTTTGCGATTTATTCTCTTCATCAACACCTACAATCAAGTGTGTGATGTCCTTTGAATACTTGTCCACATACCTCCACTTGCGTTCAATACAAAGAGCTTTAACTTTTGCTATTTCACTTAACGTTAAACACGAAGCAGCTAAACAATATCTTTTGTTATTGAACCCAAGGTTCCTAGCAGTGAGTGGTCGCGCTGCGGGCGTGGTAGGCGTACTCTCAAATGCTTTACTCATAAATTCCCTTTCTTGTGTGGTCTTAGCAATGACGTCAGTAGTGGGACAAAGAGTCTGCTCAGGGTCATCATCATCGTTTCTATTTTCAAAATTAAGTGATTTTCTAACCATTGGTGTGGACTTATGCTTAATTTGGTCTGCAAACTTGCTAATAGTAAGAGGGGTCTCCAAAGCTTGGTTTTGAACAGCAGTCTCAATGACAGTCACATCTCTACTACTTTTGTTAGATTCAGTCACAGTATCTGTTAAATTGATGATACTCTTTATGGTTGATGTCGATTTTCTTAGAGAAACCTTCTTTGTTTCACCTAAACTTATTTGTGATTGGTTAGATGTACTGGCTCGTTTCAGTTTCGGGATTGATAAGTTCCTAGAAAAAATAAAGTAAAATCGACATTACTATCCTAATCCTAACTAATATCATAAATGCGAAAGTGAGTTTGTTTGTTTGTTATGCTTTCACGGTAAAACGGCTGAACAAATTTGGATGAAATTTGGTACATGGGTAGACCATGACCTGGATTAGGACAAAGGATACTTTTTATCCCGATATTCGCACGGGATCGAGACTTAAGCAGGTGAAACCGCGGGGCGCAGCTAGTATATGATAAAGAAAATTTGTCCCTAACATCAAAATAAATAAAATATGTATCTTTATTGTGTCAACGCTGAATACATACTTTTGTGGAGTTTCTTCAAAAACACTCTTATCATCATCATAGTCTTGAGACTTGTTAGTTTTATTTGTCTTGATTATGCCATTATTACTCTCCTGTGTAGAAGTCAAATTATGACATAAAACTGGTGTTAAGAATTCTTCAACCTGTTGTGGAATCTGGAACCATAGAAACACTTGATTAGGATCAAAACAAAACTTGACAAAACATCGGGATTTCTTAGTTTTATGTAACTTTAATATTAACATATTATCCAAATAAACCTTACAGAATAAATTCACTAAACGATGGTGAAAATCAACGCAGACATACAAACACGAAAAGCTACTTTAATTTATAATATGTATAGATTATACATAAACTAGAAATGATGACATTTTTCAATCATTTTTGAGATAGTTAACATAAGGGTCAAAATTATGTTTTACATAGTTAATGATTAGGAGATAAACTAAAATTTTCAACACAACACATTTTTTCATGGCATCTGCTGTAAAATGCTTTTATGTGTACAAATGGAGAAGTAAAACAAACATTTAATACTCACTTTGCCAGTTTTCATTATTTCTGAATTTTCATCTTCCTTTTCTACAATAGAGAATACATTTTCACTGTGCCTTTCGTTGAAGTATTCATTTAAATTAGGTGTTATTTCAACATTCATTTGATTTGTAATCTTTTTAATTGTCTGCGTTTTTAGAGATGAAGTTTTCATGGTTGGTGCTGGCTCCTCATGATTTTTGCCAGGCCCTTTATTTTTCATAATAGAAGCACTGCCCACTTCTTGACTTTTTCTGATATCTTCCATGTCTGCATCAATGCTAGCAAACACTTGACCCATAATAGCATCATAATTTATTGGTTCACTGTCAGGCTGTACATCTTTAATGGTCTTATTTTCTACTGGGTTCATTTTAGTTTTCTTATTTGTAGGTAACAACTCTTCATCATTGTCTCTATCACGTTTTTCTGGAAGTTTTTGAGTTCTGAATTTACTATGAACTGTTCCTAATATTTCTGAAGGTGCATGATTGTTCAAAATATTAACATTTGCTTCCTTAACTGAACCACTATTGAAAATATCTAAATCATTTAAGTCATCTAAATTCTCTGTATGCTCAACTATTTTGTTTGCTTTTTGCTCTTTATTAACTTGTGGTACTTTGGTGGGAATGCTTTTAGGACTCTCTTCTTTGTCATCAATTACATCACACTCCATAATATGAGATAGTTCTTTTTCCACACTTTCAGTGATTTCAAATTGAGCAGTTGCTGTATCAGCTGAGGCTGTATTTTTCTTCCCAGATGTAGTTCTGTCCAAATTGGTTTCTACTACTTGTAAATTCTTATTTTGAATAATGTTAGGTAAGGGTTTTTGTATATTCTGGCTTTCATTTATGTTTACAGCAACAGTTTCTTGTTCCTTAGTTCTATTATGTTCTATGTTGATGTCTATATTAGGTGTATTGACATCTTTCGGCACAAAGACATTATTTTTATCAGAATGATGTGGATCTAGGGATGTCTGTACTTCACGGTCAGTATTAATTTTAACTTTGACATCACTTTGTTTTTTCTTAATCAGAATATTGGTTATTGTATTACCAACCTTAATGGTAATTTCGATGTCATCAGAATTTTCGGAAGCAACTGGTTGTACAAAATTATGATTAGTTATAAGGTCAAAATTATTTGACTTTTTGGGATTTAATGCACTTTTCTTTATAAATGGCATTTTAGTTACAGCTGCTATGCTATTTTGATTTACATTTTCGGAATATAATTTAGAACCAGTAAAATTTTCTTTCTCTTTAATATTGTTTCTATTTTCATCATTATGGTCATTTGTTGGGACTTGAACTTGACTTTTGACAGACTTATTCTCTGCCTCTTCCACTCTGTCTCTCACACTGTTTGGTTTTTCTATTGATTTTACTGCAGTGTTTTGATAAGCATTATCACCTTGCTGATCATCAATAGGTGCATTAGAGTTTATATTATATACTTCATTTTCTTTATTTGTATAGTTTGGTGTATTGTCATCAATGTTGTATGCCTGTGGAGTAACAACAGGTGTATTGATGGCAGGCTTCAAGTTCTGTGTTTTTTTAACCATTTCAATTGAAACATTCAGTTTGCTACGATTTTTCTTATTTAACTTACTGAATTCTTTTCTCATTTTTTTTACATTATTCCAATTTTGTTTGGCCTTTTGTGATTTCTTATCATTATCACCACTTGAGTCTCTAGATCTAGAACAATGCATGTTAGAAGATAATTCATTCACCTTGCCAGTAATATCATCACTTTTCAAATCCCTTTTCCTAGAGCTCCTGCGAGGATGATCTGTAGTATATTCAGAGTCCTCTACAAAAAATGGTTCTATATCCATAGGTCCCACAATATTTTCATTTTTTTTTGTAGTGACCTCAGTGTCTGGCATTGGTTCTATTTTGTCCCAATCATCTTGTGCTGGTGGGATATGAACCACTTTTGGAGGGGTTGCAATTTTCTTAGTGTCTGAATGAATTATGATATTGCTAGCTGAAACCTCTAATGGATTGGCTGGTTGTTGTGATTCTTGTGAGAAAGTTTCAGAGCTCTGAATAGGAGCTGAAAAATGATTTTGAGAGCTTGTTAACCAATCCTTTACATTTTTATCTGGATCTTTTTCTAAATCAATTTCACCTGGTGTGTCAAGATTAAATTCATCCACTGAAATTTAATAATTTACAATTGAATTGCAAATTAAAACAGTAGGAATGTAAACATTAGCAATGAAAATTACAGAAATATTAGTAAAGTAGATGTACCTGCCAACCTTGCTAATATTTCTGTAATGTTTTCTACTTACGCTTGATGTTAAAAAGTTTTTCAAATGCTTCTCCAAGCACTTGAACGTGGTCTGTCAGTGTTTGAAGTGGTATATTTAGCTTCAACGTCTTGCGGTCAAGATGCGTTGCACAAGCAGGACATGTGCGGCGACCTCGCCAGCAAGTATGACACAATGTGTGGCCGCAAGCTGCAGTCGCAGGTGCTATCAAGTATTTACAACTAAAAAATACAATAGATCATGTTTTCAGGTGGCTCTTATCAGAAATACATTGTGAGAAAACAATGTGTATTGGTTGAATTCAAAATAAATGTTTGACGTCATACCATTCCAAACAAGTTACATGATCGATTTGTAGAGACGTTAATTTTGATAACTTAGCCAAATCTAAGTCCTTCAGGCTCATTTTCCTAAATAAAGTAATTTATTCATTCAAACTTGCACTTGTTTCTCTCCACAATAATAACAATGTTGAAACGAAAACGTTACTGCAGACTTAGAGTAGTGCAAGCCAGCAAGCCTACCAATTTACTAACAGCAGCTGCCACAAATAAAGATCACAGTTTACTTATAACATGCCTTCAACTAACAAATTAATCCATATTTCCACAGCGAAAAACAAAAATCATTTAATAATTCCTTAATTTTTTTCCCGCCTTTGTTGTCACACGTCACTGCTGTTATTGTCTGTCAATGTCAAAATGTCCAAAAAAAGATAGTAAAAAATACAACTGGCTGGCTTGTTCAACGACAAAACCTTACGACGAAACCTCTCAGTTTCTAATGCTGTGACTACATTGTGACGTTATCGCAAACTATGTATACTTCACGCGCTCTCTGTTGCTCAGCGAGACATCGAGCATAACACGACAATGTAGCCTCAGCATTAGAAAAAGACAAACCTGCCACAGTGCAAGTTAAACCAGCAAAAATAAGTTATTTTACCAAAAAACTATGAAAGAAGTGATTTCGGTGGTTGTAACTGAAAAGATCTTAAAAAGAACAGTGGCACTCCGGGAGTGCGGACAGAAGTGAAAACTTGAACGATTTTATTGTGCAGGAATACGAAATAAGGGTCAAAAGCTGGTGTCTTAACAGTGTGGCGAAATCAACTGTTTCGTCCCATCTTCAAAATGCCCGTCGCGCCTAAAGAAGTTTTCACTTCAAAAATATGGACTCGGTATAGAAAAGTCACATAACATCATCTTCTTTTTAATTAACTAACTAATTTTTTTAACAGTACTCACGCTTATTCGTTGCCCGATCCTCCCTACCCAACAAAGTCAATCGTAAAATTTAAGTCATTTTTATTACAAAATGTTTATTTTTACATAGCATATAACATCACGCTCGTATTCCCCGAAAAGTTAGGCAGAGGTATGCCTATTTATAGTATACCCTCATTTTGCCAGTTATGTTTAAGTCCTATGTAATAGGGGGGCGAGCTTATTGCCATCAACCGGGCATAAGTTCAGATTCTTGGCTGCTAGATGGAAAATCTAATAACACTTTGCCCATCCCAGGAATCGAACCCTGGAACTTGCGACCACTAGACCAACGAGACGAAGGAGGGTTATATTTTGACCGGTACGTATGTAAGTATGTTCATCTGTTCCCTCATAACTTCTCAACTACTTACTTATCATAATTTGATAAAGTTAAACCTGCATCTACTCAGCTATCAACTCTTGCTCAAAAATGCTGACCTCCTACTTATACCATAGAGCGGATCCGGTTGAGTCCATTTTTCTAGGGTTAAGGACTTGCTAGACGGCTGCCAACCGCATCCCAACAGAGGTAACCTTGGTGGTTTACATCCGTGTAGTTGGTGGTTTACTACCAAATTTCAAGCAGCTCTACCTGTCGCCAACCAAGGTCACCTTTGTCGTGGACGCGGTTGGTAGCCGTGTAGCAAGCCCTTTAGAGAAAAAGATTTTTTATATTTCATAAATAGCAACACTGTGCACTATCTGTCTAGTGTAGTCAAGGGGTGCCGAGAAAAACGTAGTTTCTACTGTAAAATTCAATAAATTACGCTACCAAAAACCTAAGTAAGACTATTATTATTAAAATTATATGAAAGATCATGTTTTACATTTAATCGCTTATTATTTTTTGTCAATATGCAGTTTTTAGTTTGCTATCAAAATTATTACATAATCCGGGATTGTTTTCTTGATAAAAAAGAGTTTTATACCAGTTTTTCCAAAAGTAACACCCAAATTAAATTGTTACCTATTTAATATTAATGAACTGTTTATCGTTCTCATCTTTATTATTTTTACAGTAGTAAAACAGATCATTTTATAGGTTAGAAAATTAATATTTTACACAACTGAGGTTCAAGGATTCCTCATTCTTTTGCCCTTAACTTACTTTGTGAGATAAGTAGTAGACTTCGAATAACTAAAGAACCATTTTGGATCAATGTTGTCCGTACATTAAAAGTATATTTATGTATTACTGCTGGAAAAGAGTTTACAAGTTTAAAAGAAGGTTTTCTGTGGTAATATTAATTACTTTTTGTCAATCATGTAATATTGTAATAGAGATGATTATAATACATTGCATAAGGTTCACATCAAAGAATATCAGCACTTGAAATCAACTGTTTATTTTACTTGCAAGTCTTTTTTATGTAAAAGGTTCATTCATCTATTTACAGAATGTCTCTGGCATTCCGCAATGGGCTGAGGACTGTGGTGAGGAGGCTGCAAGTCCGTAACTATGCTGACGCTGCTAAAGGCGATGAAATGGCACTCACATTTGCTGCTGGCAACAAGGTTTTACTCCTCTTTTATTTGAACCCATACCAGCAGTATTATTTTTTATTTAAAATATATATATAATAATATTTGAGAAAATATGATGATTATTGATGTGTTCAGTAATCAAGTTTGAAATTCTGCAGGTATTTTATGACAAAGTAGTTGTCAAGCAAGTTGATGTGCCATCAATGAGTGGATCTTTTGGTATCCTGGCTAAACATGTGCCCACACTCGGTAAGTACATTAAGGGTGGCTTTTTTCTCCTAAACTGTATAAAATAGGTAGGGATTGGCAGAATGAGGACTGTGTTATTTGTAAAGTCATTTTTAACAACCACTGAAAATATATCATACAAACTGCATACCCTATAGTCAGCATCTAGGTCAGCTGGCCTTCGGTCATTCCTTACAAAATTCATTGGAAGACTCATATTGAATGGGTACTGTACAGAAAGATAAAAATATGTGACTTTCAAAATGAGAATTGGACCTCATTGTTGTTTATGAATTGTTTTATAATTACACTAATGTAGCTAGTTTTCTAGTTATAATCTTGGAATCTAATTTACCCTAAAAAGGTATCTTTGCTTCAGTAGATGGTTGCATTACTTAAGTACCCATAAGTCTGTCAATTTCAATATAGTTCAAATTCTAGTGCTTTTACAGAGTGATTGAACACCTGACTCATTCTCGATTTGTTACACATAGCAGTGTGTTACTAGGTGTATGTTTGAAGTATTTTTATGTGAAATCAAAGTTAATATTTCTTCTAATGTTTTTCTAGCTGTCTTGCGGCCTGGCATCGTGTCTGTGACTGAAAACGACGGCAAGTTGAATAAGATTTTCGTTTCCTCTGGCACAGTCACTGTCAATGATGATTCCTCTGTTCAGGTAGGTTGAATTTTCACTTTTAGATCATGTTGTTTTCAGATGAATATTATTACGGTAGTTAATTAGTCAATCAAATAAGAGACTGTCATTGACTGAGGTACTAAACTTTTCTTTGACAATTCGGCACATTTTACTTAATTGAAGTTATTTAACGGCTAAGGCCTCGTCCAGCCAGGGTGAGGAACTTGTGCGAGTGCTCAGACGGGCACGAATTTTCAAATATATGAAAACACAGTTTGAGTCTATTGTGTAGCAACTATGACGGGCGCCTAACGCAACGGTTTAGCTAACGAGCGACCGTCTATTGTTTTACCTTGTGGAAATCCGTCGTATATCCTCTACTGCCCGGTAAAGCTCTAGCCCCCGCGCATTCACCCTGAAAAAGGTCTTATAACTAACAATATGACGGAAGGTCAATCCTATTTATGTTAGTCGTATTTTATTATATTGGATCATTATATCACCATAAAGAATTCCATTCTTACCTTTTAACAGTGTGTATGTTAATATTTCAGGTCCTCGCCGAAGAAGCTCATCCCTTGGAAAACCTCGACCGTGGCGCGGCGCAGGAGTCCCTTAGCAAAGCTCAGTCTGAACTGAATTCTGCTGCCAATGACAAGGTAAGGCATAACTTTTTTGAAGCTCTTTTTACTAGAGATGGGTCGACCATGACAGTCGGCCAAGCCGATCAGTGCTTTCGGTTGAGTTCGGGTGATATCGGCAATGTTCGTGACGACGCTATCGGCATCTGACGAGCGGCGCCCGGCGACTAGGCGGACTTCATTAATGAACCAAACCGTTTGGCCAAACCTTTCATTTGGTCCAAACGAATGGTTCCTATTGCTGCCTATACAAATTTTCTATCCTATTCTAGATTGTACTTAAAGTAAACTGTAAAACTGATTCTATCATTTAAAAAAAAACAGTAAAGATTTAAATTTCATTTCAATCACAGTCTTTTAAATTTTTAAGCATATTAATATATTTAGTAGTCTGTTCCGCTTAGCTATTTCTAAAGAGTCTTAGACCCTGAAAGAAATCGAAATAGCTAAGCGAACAGGTTACTAAATATATCCACATCAATTGCATTTTATAATGTATTTCCGTAAGGTCACGCCTGTATCAATTAAAAATTAAATAACAAATCAATGTTGTAGGTGCCCATAAGGTACTATTTTTTTTTTTTATTGAATGTTATGTTTTGTAACTAGCCACTCGCGTACAACTTCTGAGAGTTCATAAAGTTTGCGACAAACTGTAATTTAATAGTTTTGTCATCTGGCAGTAACTTTGAAACATAGCTCCACAAAGCCACATTGATGTGCTAGTGATTTTATAGTCACTACCATAATGTTAAAAAGTTTGTAAACCAATGTGTCATTGCTAGAAACTGAAACCACACCTCTGATTATCTCTTTGGACATGACCAATAGGTACTACCCTAACCTTAAATACATTTTAAAGAACTGGCTGCAGTATCCATCTGTGAGATAATCATGATATTATCATAGCTCACGAATCCATTGGCGAAGCTTTCCAATAGTGGCAGTAAGTCGTTACAAGACAAGCAGTTCAATTTAGAGGACTGTGTTTAGTAGTGGTTATGATATGAGGTGGATAAGATGTTCTTGTTCCTTTATTCAACTATATTTTGTGACTGCAGGCTAAAGCCGAGGCAGCTATCGCCGTGGAGGTCGCCGAAGAGATCCTGAAGGCGGCGTCTGGTTAATGTGTTCGCTCATCACTGCCACCGAACAGTTAGTGTTAAAAGAACTATTTAATATTTACGTTTCTGTATAAATAAACACCGTCTCCAGTAGAACATATGTATTTTATTTATATTAGTTATAGTTATTTTTATGTAAGTATTTTATAAGTAAGTGGAAAACAATTAAAACAACATTGCGTAGTTGATATTTGAGTAGTTTATTTAACACAAATCAAACACTTTGGTACAGTTAGTTAGCTGTGGTTATCGATGTCGTATCGCCATAATAATATTTATCAAACTTACTTTCAAGTAGCCGCAAACCAAACACACATCGACAAAAGCGAAAATATCATAAACAATTAACCCCTCTGCTGCCAATACAATTAAGATTATGGTACAAATTTTAATTGATTATTTATCATATAATGTTGAATAAATTTTATTTATTTTGTTCACATTTCAATTTTAACTAGATTTTTTCATTAAATCGAATTCTAATTGGAAGGTTAAGAGAAGATTCTGTTGCTAGGAAGTCGCGAAACCTAACTACAAGCCTACTTAGCGAAGCTTACACCACAATACACAACATATAATGGGAAACACCTAGAAAATGACACTCGAGTGTCTTACACCTAGTCATCTGCGTAATATAGAAAGATAAAATTACGATTATGATTAATAAAAATGCACCTTACTGTACTAGATTAATATTTTAAAAGATTATTTTAAATTCCATGTCAGCAGTGTTTGTTACGTTTTAGATGATTTCATACATTGAGTAGTTCCTTGCTGTTTAGATAGGTAACTGTTTAATATTATCATTATTATGGTACGCTTCCTGTATTTCTTATTTCATTGCGTTTCAAAGAGTAGTTTAATTGATTATCATTAAATTTTACATAATAATGCGTAACGTGTGTTACTAACTAGCTACGGATTATATAGTACTTTGTTTAAAAGTTGATTAACTACTAATAAAGAAATTTATATCTAAACTTATTCTAAATAGTATAATGCATAAATGCGAAAATCAAAACCAACATGTTTGACACAAATAGGATGTGTGGCAATAACGAAATGACAAAGAGAATAATTAAAACCAATAACGTTAAAAGGAAGCATCGTTACAACCATTCGGTTGTGGTTACCTAATATTACCATCCTAAGAGTATAAATAAAGTTGACGTCAATATCATTCCAAAAATAAAAAAATGGGATAAAAATACAAAATATCACATACATTATTACATGTTGAGCTTAATTTAAATCGAATCCGAAACACCCCAAACCAGATGCATTTTCCTGAAGCTGTTTTTAAATTAAGCTAAACAAATAAGGTTAACTACAATTAAAATGACAGATAAGTCTGTAGTAAACATCCATCAAAGTTGGGCACGTTGGATGAAGGTATATATAATGTGTTGGACAGGACATAAACGCGTCACCTATCTATTTAAGCAAATATATCAATTTGAGATAACTACCACAACCATAATTTTCTGCTTTTACATGGTAATTCTACAGTGACGCATCAGGTTTCTCTAATCTGGGAAGGTAGAATCTAATTTGTACATGACCCAACTTTGCAACTTTACTACAGGTAGAACAAAAAAAAAACGCTTTAATAACTAAATTGAAAAATGTCCAGCCAACTAAGTTGGGGTAAATGTAAAAGTTTATAGTAACACAAAAACGCGACACACAAATGAAACTGTAAAAAAGAGTAGATTTGGCACGAGTATCACCATCTTGCTGCATGCTAGACCAAATCATAGAGCGAAGTTGCAAAGGAAGGTGTGAAAGATTTATACTGAAAGAAAGTTTCTGCTTAAGTCTGCGATCGGGACATCAGCAAGATGGTAATGGTCCATTAAATTAATTTAGTAAATGTGCGTGTGTCGCCGCGCTGAGACACGGGTCCACTTTACAGGTTACACTGCCACAGTATCGTAGGCTGTGAGTCCCCCCCGCCCGTGGACTGCTTGCTGGGGGATTGGGGTGGCTGCTTCTGGTCTGAAAACATAGTCCCGAAAATTAATGAACATGTTAACGCTTACCTCTTCAATGTTTACGACAGCTGCCAGTATTTTTTACATTTACATTCCTTTAAAACATTTTTATTTGTTTTGAGAAGCAAACGAGTTGAGCCTTAATATCGATAGACAGGCATGGATATACTTTTTTTTAAGCATTTGGAGGAAAACCATAGCACTGCTAATCTAGAGGGGTGAGTTTCTTTATTTATGGAACACCAATAGGTCCGCCCGCGTGGCGTCTATTTAAAGTGCTTTATAAATCTAATGGTATGTATAAAATGCAGCTAAAGTAAAAAATGGTTTGGGGAAACTATTCTTTGTAACCATATAATTAAATTATAAGCAACTAAATTCATCACGCACGGACTAAAAAGTAACAAGTGCCAGGGCTCTGTTATGTTTCATATTGGGCTATATTCATTTAAAGTAATGGGTATACATGGTATTTACATTTCATGCGTTTGCAACGCAATCTTCACAAAATAAAATCAAACTAGCCGAGGTATAAATAAATTATTCGCCTTACCATTCTTGGAGCAAAAAAATAACATATTAGTGCACATTGGTTCAGAATGTTAGCCACAAAGGTTAATTACGAAACAAAAATATCAGGCAAAAATAAGGTGGATTATATTCATTTAAAAAAATGTTCATTTTCACATACTTTGACTTACTGTTTCCTGTAGATCATGGATGCAGAACATAACACATGCTTAATAACGAGCATAGACTAGTACACAATGCTTTATTAGGTAAATATATCTATCACGTCACAATGTACTCGTGCTAGCGCACACACAAGGATCCGGCATAAGTATTAGTAGTGTATTCAGTGCGTGTGAGTATTCAGTGTTCAATCTTAAAAGGGGCAATTTTATTAACTCTCCTTAGATTTATGGTATCTTAACTAGACTAAATAAGATTTTTATTTCTTGTCTTTATGCAGTTTTTTCTGTCTGTGCTATACAAATAATTGGATTTATATTGTGAGACAGTGAACAAAAAATGTGTCCGAGTTATAGGGTACATTGTGCAAGGCCTATCAAACTGACCTGTCAATGAGTTTCCTCATTTCCTCGCTGTGCAAGCCGTCCTTGGCAGTGTGGGCCCTTACTGCAACAACACACAAGTCACGACGCGCTCTATACTAGCCACGGTACCCGGAGCCGCCTTCTACTCGACATCTCGAAGAATAACCACATTGCGTGCTCTATTCTCTAAGTTTACTAGTTGTATAATTTTATCATGCAGTGGTTATTGTTCGCGCATGTCTATCTCCAAAACACGTACTAAATATCTACATAATCATTTCAAATAGAATGAATTAGTTAACACAATCACGTCTAAGCACATAAATAGAAAGTTTAGATAGATTGATTCAAAGAAAAGTAATTAATGAATTTTCCCATTGTTGAATCTTGCACTTGTCAAAATGAATTGACGTAGTTTGATTTGAATTTTTTATTAAAATCATGTCTTTAATTTTGTCAAGTGCTAAAACCAAAAAACAGTAAAAGGTACATAATTTTGAAAAATAAAGATAGGTAAGCCAATTACAAGAACGCTAATCTTGAAGCTTTAATTCAATTGGTATTATTGATACAAATGTTGCATGCTGTCAGTCACAATAATTAGAAACATAAAGGAATCAAATAACTTGATCCAAAATTTTACCGTCTTCTGTTCAGGTGACACCCAAGTGTGCATAAAGCAATTCAACAATCAATTTCAAATTAACACTAACAGATTTCTCTAAAATTAAGGTAGTTTGGAACAAATGAATAATAACAATATCAAATATTTATGGAAACCATACTTTTTTTTTGTCTTAGCTGCAAGTTTTGCTGGGTATTAATTTGTTTAACTGGAGTTAATTCTTTTTCAAAGACAAAATATATTTATTAAAATCTATGTTTAAATTCGTTGTAAGGTGTACAAGTATTTTAATAAAATTAGTACTCTGCAAAAAGGTAAAAATATTTTATATTTATATTATAAAGCAGCATACATTAATCACTGAAAGCATCTTGACAAAAAAGCATGATTCCCTTTTAGTTTATATCAACAGGTCCAAATTGGGCCCCTGTCAGAAGTTTTAATTTAACACTGTTGGGAGCAAAATTCGATCATAATCATTTTGTCTATTTCCACTTGTTTTTTTTTTTTAAATAGAGAATAAAGACAGGGTTATCGGTTAGTCGCTGTTTCAGTTACGTACCGGGGTAGTTGCGGGGCTGGTCACATTCGGCTTCGGAGATTTCGTTCGAGTCCTTGCTCTCGTTGAAGGAGGAGGAGCAGTTGTTGTCGGTGTTGGCGTTGCGCGGAGGGGGTGGTGGAGGCTCGGGAGATCCGCCGCACTTGCGTGTTCCTACACAAACAATAATACAGCATATAAGAATTTACAATGAGATTCTTGACATTTTACGTGTTCCTGTCTCCAGAAAAAGCAGATCCACTTCCACTTCGCGTCGGTCAAATGCGCTTTTTCACTATAGCCAATAAAATGTTCTTACCCCAAAATTCTCAAACTTTAGGCAGTTTTCAAAATTGAGTTGCAAAATTATGCAACTTGAGTCGTATTTGAAGGATATAGATAGTGATACTGATAGTGTCTCAAAACTATTGTGCTGTAAAACTTTCGTCTTGATGATCTTACCAATGCTGGGGCGAGATCCGTAGTGGTCGGAGTAGGGAGTTCCATAGGCGCCGGTGTACTGCTCGTCTTCGGGAGCGCAGCAAGCGGGCTCATCGTACTCGGGGCCGCAGGCGTACATCGGGCGGGAATAACGGGCACGCTGCATACAATATACAGAGGGATTCATACACGCAAAATCAGAAAGTTCTTTATGTTAAGTTATGGACTTTGAATGGAGGGCTTTTGATAAACCTCTCATACTACTTCCATGTGCACCTAGTCTTCTGATCATAGGTTCAGCTGTAAACTTTGAAAGGCTGGGTTAATTGATTGTTCTTTTTTATCAAGCACACATAGCACGTGTGCCCGCTTACTGTGTGTGTATGTATTTATATACATATAAGATGAAATTCTTATAAATCTCAAGATTTCTACTAAATTATAATACTTGTAATCTACTGAAATATATGTGACAATTGCTTCAAACAATATGACAATTAGGAGGCTTACGTATTGGTCCTCTTCAGCGCAGGTGGCCGGGTCGTCGTATTCGGGAGCGGTCGAGTAGATAGCGCTCTGTCCTCCCTGAGAATTCTTGCGGGCATAACGGCTGTTGGCGCGGGGCTAATAACGATATAATACAAATTAAGGACCAGCTTTAAAAAAGCTACTTTGCCATATGTCTTAGGCGTTTGAGAGGAGCAGATTGCATAAAATATTTCTATAGTAATTTGCGGTTCAATCTCAGAGTAGTATAAGGTACGTCGTGTACTTATGTTAGACGCTACAAGATTAGATTCACAAGTAAGAACAATAAAAAAATAAGCCCAGAAGGAATTACCGAAAACAGTTCGACCGATTTTCACATTTTGAACAGTTCGAAGGATTTCATACATGATGACTGTATTTAATTCTAAATAAAAAGTACGCGAATCGTGTTATATCAAATTCAATTAAAGCATTTATTTCAATTAAACCAATTAAAGGATTTTTTTTACTGTCAAGGAGTCGGTCAGTCAAAAAGATTAGTTGCCCATTTCAGAGCGTTAAAGGTTCCTATAGAGAAGAACGGACAAGAAACTCTATGGACACTGTTTTAAATCAATATTTGAAAATTATGATTACATCATTCATGTTGAAATTATACATGTAAAAACGATGTAGAAAGATGTGCACGTTAATCGCGTCCAAAGTAAACCACTTCAATATGTAAAGTAAAGCTAGTTCTCCACTTACCATGCTCTGTGAGCCGGCGCGGGAGTGCGCGGGGTGGTGCGGGTGCGGGTGTGCGAGGGTGCCGGCGTGCGCGGGGTGGTGGTGCGG
Organism: Omphaloscelis lunosa; assembly: GCA_916610215.1. Lineage (NCBI taxonomy): Eukaryota > Metazoa > Arthropoda > Insecta > Lepidoptera > Noctuidae > Omphaloscelis > Omphaloscelis lunosa. The sequence continues at coordinate 12,132,479 of OU744247.1, forward strand.
GAAGGCCAGCGCCTTGCTGGGGTCCATCTCCTCGCGGAAGCCTAGCAGGTGGAACGTGGCGTAGGGGCAGATCTCGTCTTCCATGCCTGTTCACACATAATAAAGCACACATTACTAATAAGACCAAAAAGACCGGTCGGACGAATACGCGATCGTTGTGTTCATATGTTACTCATTTGTTCGGAAGGCCCCCTCTGCCGACACGACCACGCGTTCGGATGCGCCGAACAAAATGAACACGACGATCGCGTTGGGATTAGGACGCAGCCGTAGAAATGTTAATTGTGATTACATTCACAGACAGGGACCACGAAAGTGGCGGGCAGAGGGGTCAAATGCCCCCCCTAAAATCAAATGGGGGAGGGGGCGCGACCCCTCCAATTTGACTACTTGGTAAAGGTTTCTCTGTGCTATCCTTCACAGAGCTTTGTTTTTTCTTAATTGAAAAAGCGTATGTACGTAAGAAAAAGATTTGCTTTTTGTTTTGACGGAATTTAAAGTATATTATTTCGTTTTTGGAAAGGGGTGACCAAAGAAGTTTGTCCCCCATCATGGAGGTACTTCCGCGGTCCCTGTCTACGGAGTAGTAACGGTTTGGAGTACTGATTCAAGAGAAAGTTGTGTCTGCTGAAACAGCAGCGTAGCTTACAGATTCAAAAGAGGAAATATAATACAAATTAGTACTCCAATTTGTGAACTACTCTGTGGTTCCATTGTATTAGTACCTAGCAGTGTTACCATTCTCTGGAATATGCTACGAATAGTAGATATTCCTTAACCGTAGGTAATCCATGCTTAAAATAATGTGTAGTAATTGGTTATCATTTCAAAACACGCAACAAACAAACAAATATATGCTATTAAGTATTTCACCTATGTATATTTGTAGAACTAGTATCAGTTGATAATTCACAATCCTATAGTCCGTATTTGCTCGCGCTTTTTTTGCTGTTAATGTAGCTATGCATAGTAATCATTGAAATATCTACATTTTTCTAAAAGCAAATAAAAATAACTGGAGTTAGGAAAGTGCAAACAAAATGTAATAATACCAAATATATAGTTATCATGCAAAAAAAAATATAATGACCGATCTCATACTCACTCATTTGTTGTTAAAAGCAGTTCATTCAGATAAATACCTCACGATTATCATTCACTTGGAAACCAGATATGTATGGTCACCCCGATCTGTATTATACGTTTAATTTACAAAAATAAACTGTAAGTATAATACAATTGTTGTGACCTTTTTTGTACGTCATAACATGAGCATAGAAATAAAATCGATTGTTGAAAATAGTTCAGGTTTAACTTTATTAACACACTTGACATTTTTTAAATAAATATTTCAGGCTACGGCGGCGGATATCTGCTGGGTGAGAACTATTTGGTCAACCAGAATTCGCTATTATACAGGGTATAAAAAGAAAAGACTCGTCACATAGCCGTTATCTAAGCGTTAAACTAAGTAACATTGAACAAAAATTATTACTTGGAAACAACTTTTATAGTTGGTGTGATAGTTTTAAAGTTAGTTAAGTTATAAACTTATAACATTTAAAACTTATTTTTGTGAACTTAGTTTCTTTACTTTTACCAGTACAAAAAATATCACAATGACCGGAAGAACAAGTGACTCTCGGCTTTGTTATGCGTCTAGTCCAAGTCAGACTAGATACATCTCAGTTTGTGTCATGACAGTTTTTACTTGTATGCTCATGTACTTTGCATGCGGTGCCACTGACCTGTGGAGGCGGTGTCTCCGGATCCCGCGCGGCGCAGACGCGGGCGCCGCACGCGCTCGTAGTGATGGCGGCGCGGGTCCCACGTAGAGTGCGCGCCCACTGAACCACACTAACGTTACGCATGCGCTAACACCCCGCTACACCGCTCTAGAATCCTCCCACTCAATTTTCAGATTGTAAGCAATTTTGCTACATCGGACAACAGAGGCCATATAGGGAATTGTCAGTCATGTTTCAATGCGAAAAGGGATGGTGCTATTTGTCATGTATAGTTTAACTTATTTCTAGCACCTCCGTAAAAGATCGCATGTCGCTCTTTGCTGCACTTGTCAAGATTTTCTCGCCTCAATTGCTGGCCATAAAGTATATGTAATGTAATTTGATAGTTGAAAGTGAGTGAGATTATGCTGGAGACGATACCATAGAAATTTAGGGGAATTACGTTTGTGCCAACCGTCATATCAACATAGCTTCTGAGTTCTACACTTCTGCTAGAGCCGCCAGTCAAGTTGCATAAATTTAGAATGAAAAAAATTTACTTATAAGGGCACTATATAATTATGACGAGATTGGCACAACGTAAAGCTGAAAATTAAAAAAAATTAAAGTAATAAAATAGGCAAAGCTAAAATAATCATACGGCTTTGAACATCTATAACTTGCAGGTAAAAATTGCGATTGGTATTTCTACATAAATGGAAATTTATAATAGCTGGGCAGTCTTGGTAAAATAAATTTCCTGATATCTTTACGGGACAACAAAAATTTACAACATAGCTTTCACCTGACATTCACCACTAACATATCTAAGAAGGTAAGAAAGAAGAAATATTAAAGCACAGAGAAGAATCATAGCAAAAGTCGTGCGGTAGAAAGAGAAGTAAAAGAGTGTTAATATAACCGTTACCTCTTAAAATATCGACGCTTCCTTACAGGTGAGGAGCAGCTAAATTCCTATCACTTGATAACATAGGGTGCTTTGTGTGGGGTGAAACGTCGAGGAAAAAGAGTGTTATACGTACGTAATACAGTCACGTCCCAATTAAGGCCCAGTACCCATGTAAAGCGCGTTAGTCGCAACAGCGCGCTGAATGATCTCTAGGCACGCGTTTCGAAAGAGCGTGTCAATTTTGACTTGGGAACCGGGCCATCTAGTCATACAATCACGCCCCGATTTACGTGATTTTTCTGGGTCCGCATGCGTTGCCAATTTGCAATGTGTATTAACGTTAACTTTGATATAAGACTGTATTTAAACATTTGCAGTGTATAGTTTTGTAGTACAGTAGTACCCAACTGATATGGCTTACGGATGTACCTGCGCAGAAGATGAATTTTCAAAGCGCGGGAAATGCTATTGACCAATCGGCACGCTCCACGCACCGCGCTTCTTTTTTCTGTACCGCTATTGGTCAGCAGCTGCCGCCATGTTAGCCGCGCGCCGCCTGGCTTGTTAGTCGGCCGCTATACTTCTGATCGAGTGCACGCGCAACAGGCAAAAGTACACGTAGTGGCAACAAAAGTGTTTTCTTTTTTATGATTTAAAATGAGTTCTTTAAAAAGGGGGCAACCACTTAAAAGTCAAGCTCGGGAAATAATTTTTAATGTGCACGAGTTTATGAAGAAAGAAGCTCAGGAGTCTAAGAACACAACATTTATAAAAGATCGATTTTTGAAAATTATTGACCGAACGGCCGAAGCTACACAAATTTCAAAACGAACAATAACGAGAATTCTTAAAGAGAAGGATCAACATACGAGTGAAAACACTGCGGGGCCTTCTTTTAGAACGCCGAAAAAGGGTAAATTGAAAAAAACTTATCGTAAGGAATTGGACGATTTTTCATACCAAACCATACGTAGGAAAATTTATGACTTTCACCGCGAAGAAAAACAGGTAGTCACTATGAGAGCGCTATTGGAGAAATTAAAAAGAGATATTGACTTCAAAGGGGGTAGAGAAACTCTGCGCCGAATCGTTAAAGAGATAGGATTTAAGTTTAGGAAAACGCAAACGAACCGTAAGTTGCTGGCGGAAAAAGACGAAGTAAGGCTATTAAGAATACGATTTTTAAGAAAAATAAAGAAGTATCGGCATGAAGGAAGACCTATTGTGTATGGCGACGAGACTTATGTTCATTCGACCCACACCAAGGAACAAGCCTGGTCTGACGGTCAAGGCAAAGGCATAAAAAAACCAATTTCGAAGGGACCAAGGTTGATTATAGTGCATGCTGGTGGTGCTAATGGATTCATACCAAATGCTTTGCTCATGTACAAATCGGTTCAGACCACGGGAGACTATCACAGTGAGATGAACAAAGAAAATTACGAGAAATGGTTGCAAGAGAAATTAATTCCTAACCTCCAACCAAATTCTGTGTTTGTAATTGACAATGCGTCATACCATAGCACATTAGAGGATAGGGCACCGAACAGTAACTCTGCAAAAAAGATTATGCAGGATTGGTTAAAAGATAAAAACATACCTTTCAATATTAAAGCGTATAAACCGGAATTGTACGATATAATTAAACGCCATAAGCATCTCTATGTAAAGTACTCGCTTGACACCATAATGGAAGCTCACGGCCACACAGTGTTAAGGCTCCCTCCATATCATCCGGACTTCAATCCAATAGAAAACATTTGGTCGCAGGTGAAAGGTCACGTAAGCAAATTCAATGTTGCTATGAATTTGACCGAAGTGCAGCGTCTTTTATGTGAAAAATTCGCATCCATCGGGCCAAACGAGTGGCAAAAAGTTGTAGATCATGCCATCAAATGCGAAGACGAATTTATGACATTGGAAGAGGCCATCGACAATAGATTGGACCAATTTGTAATAAACACTAACGAAGAAACATCATCCTCATCGGATAGTTCGAGTCGTGATAGTGATGGTAATAGTAGCGACGCTCAGAGTTATGTTGAGATAGCAGGAGTGTGGCCTTTAGATTAAGCTTTTATTATTGTTTACTAAATAAATACCTATTTTTTATTAAATAGATCTTATATTTTAAATTAACTGTATTTTTAATTAAATATATACTAGACGTAAATTGGTGGCCCGATAAAATTGGCACGAAGTGTAATTGTGCGGAGGGGCGTGACTTGCGAGTGAGACGGAACTAACAGCTGCATTGTATTATGAACCTTATACAAATTTTCTAAGATTGATTGTAAGTTTTAAGCATTATTTCGTTAATATTCGGGGCCATACTTTCTTTTCTGTGCCAACGAAGATTCACGACGCGCCTTATCAGTTGGGTACCACTGTAACAGCTGCAGCGGCATCAAGAGTGTGACGTGTAAGATGGCGGTGTGGTATACTCACTGATGACAGCCTGTCGCTTGACGCGGTCGCAAGTGTTGTAGTTGGAGCCGGGCACGGGCGGCAGCTTGCGGTTGGGCGGCGCGATGTAGCCGAGCTCGTCGCGCAGCCCGCCGCGCTTGTCCAGCGTGCCGCCCGCGCCGCCCAGCGCGGCCTGCGACGCGTTGTATACTGCGTCGTCTGGCACCATTCATTAGATAAGTTGACGAAGTTATTTTGTAGTTAACGTTATATGTTGTTATGTCACCGATTAAATGTGAGTTCTTTAGTTATGTTTATTAATGACGAGCAAATTATATTAAACTGTGAATTTGGTAAATCAAAATACAAAATTAGAGCTTCGAACGTAGTTCATGCTAAGGATGAGTATATTATGTTTAAAAAGAAAGTTAATGGGTAAACTATGTTACAAAATGGTTAACTAGATGATTAATGATTAGGTCAAAATTAATCTATGAGATAATTCGAATTTGGGTAAAATAAATTGTAATAAAGCGGTGTGCCATGCCACCATACATACAATACATGTCTTTCTGACCTCGCAGGCGATGCGGGGTGTTCCTGCGAGCTAAGGTCAGACAGATCACCACCACGCCGACGATGAAGACCACAACCGTAGCCAAAATGGGTACCAAGACTTCAGGTTCAAGCCAAGCCTTAATCCACGGGGGCAGTTCCTTGTCAGAGCCGATGTTGCCAGGTAACGGAGCAATAGTTCCTATAATACACGAACATTAGTAGATATTTACCTTTGTGATGGTCCCGGGCGCCTCGTACCACGCAAACGACTACGATAGCAATGATGATGACAAGTATCGCGGCCACTACGGGCACGATTAGGTTAAGGTGCGACAAGATGATCTTGATAGTCTGTTCTGTGGTAAGAGAGCCGTCGCCGACCTCACGCGCGGGCGTGATCGTACCTGAAATGCAAGGCCCATGTTACAAAAGCTATTTATTTTGAACTAAAAGACACCGAAAGAATGATTAAGTTATAATAAAAAGGCGATGCATTTCAGGTACGTTTTTGATGTAAAAATCGATAAGCAGTAAAAGAGCATGCATTATGTAATGAACGTAGCGGTTATCTATAGTTTCAACTTAAGAACGTCTAGCGTCTGCCCGCGAATTCGTCATCGTGAAATTTCGTGTTGCTTCGTAAAAGAGTAACGGTGGAGTTTCTTACCCATTCTTCTCCATACGAAAACTACTTATATTATTTTGTAAATTTTGACGTTCAAAAGTGCCATACATGGGCCTATTTGAAATAAATGATTTGACTTTGACTTTGACATCGTCCGCCTGCGCTATTACTACGTTTTCGCTTAGCGTTCTTTATAAGTTTATTAAATTTTGCTCGTCTCCTAAGAGCCTATCGTGATGATAATCAAGCTTGATAATGAAACTATTTAGTTGAATAAGGATTAATATCATAATGCAAATATCATTAGCTTTCGATACCCATGTTTTGATTGATTAATTTGAACACAAAGCGGTTATTGTGACTTAACTGTAATAATTAGACATGTAACCAACTTTTTTGTGTGTAATGATGAGTACTATAAACATGTAGTATATTATTTTATGTAACATCAATAGTTTTTACAGCCCACGCTAATAATAACTTTTATAAGGAAATTTTTGATACCTTGGGTTACATTAATGCAATTTCCGCAGGGATCTCTATTAAAAAATCTACAGGTCAAATATTATTTTAAATCGGTTAAGTGTTTAAACAAATAAATAAACATACAAAAAATCTAATTTGTGATTTCCCGAAATATTTTTGTCATTTAGACGATTACTTACCGCCGGTAATAGTGAGAGTTGCAAATTCGTATTCAGCGACATTGAATCCAGCGTTGTTGTGGGCGGTAATCCTCAACACATACCATGTTGCAGGTTCCAGATCTATAAATGAAAAAATTCAACATTATGGTATCCTTTTGTTTAATGTACTGCATATTGTAATTATTTTGTAGGAGTACGCACCGAGTACTACGAAGTTTCCGCCAGGTTTCACAGCGTTAGAGATTTGATTCCATTCAGCAGCGCCCCTGTTACAATAAACATTTAATTTTACTAGTTATAACATATAAGCAAGCCTAACGTTTGATTTACACTGGGCACAATTAATTTGAAACATTTTTTATGATCAAGATGAATTTGTTACTAACAGGAGCTGCTCAGCATTTGCATAAATTATAGCCAAATAAATATATTATACTATAATTGATAAAAATAAGCGTATGCTATGCTAATTAACAAGCAATAAAATAAAAATACAATAATTAAATAAAATAAAAACAGTTTGAGGAGATTAATAAAAGTGATTGTCTACACGTGAATAAAATGTCATGAATGACTCACTTCTTCTTATTCTCAACGACGAAGTGGCTCATGGGACAGCCGCCGTCCAGCCACTGCTTGAGGTGCAGCGTGACGGACGAGCTGCCCACCTCGATGAAGTCCGCGGCGCGCGGCACGGGCGGCTTGGAGCCGCGCGTGCGCGCTATCACTACGTCTGATGCTTCGCCCGTGCCGATGCTGAGGGAAATGTTACGTTTTTATGCTTGTACTTGAAAAACAATGAAACTAACTGTATGTCCTCTTTTGGTATGAAGAGAAGCTGTTATTTCATCAACCATTTCATTCAATACCAGCATTTTGTCAATAAAACTCTCAGATATGTATTAATGTAGTTCGTGTTACTGTAGCGGTACCTTCATACAAGCCCCGCTAGCTCTGTGTGCCATAAAACTATAAAAAAAAACACGTAAAATAATGTGATATAATCATAATTTTGATAAAGTAAGCTAGTCTGTCGTAGTAACATTGATTAAACGCTGTTTATCATTTTATAATGAGGAACATATCCAAAAATTACGTTTTGCACTTTTATAAGTTCTGGTATAAACAATCGATTATTATCGACTATAGATAGTACCATCTATGAAGACACCCCCACTCCGTACTAAAATACTGCTTACAGTACAGTAATCGCGGAGTGGAGCGCGTCTTAAGTGGATGGTACTATCTGTAAACAAGATACGATTTTTGTCATGCCATAATCTATATATACGTAAAACAAAGTCGGGTTATTTACACCATTTATAACTCAAGAACGGATGGACCTATTTTTATGATCTTTGGTTTGTTGGATTTGTCTCCGCCCCGAATAGCAGAATAACTATTAAAACATCAAAATATGAAGGAAATTCACGTTCTCACACATTTTGTATGGATCGGCTTTTTTATGATATCTCGGTAGATACCTAGGTAGGTAAGTAGGGTAGGCAGGTAAATCAGCTGTTCCATACATTTTGACCGCGTAGGTATTGCACTTTTTTAATAAGCGACGAAAAATTTCAACGCAGGGGATTTCAGAATCATGTACTAATCCATGGTAACAGTTTTCGCGTCGATGTTCCTGCTACCCTATATAGTTAGTTACTTACCCATTGTAAGCCGTAACGTAGAGTTGATATCTGGATCCGCAGAACAAGTTTTCTAAAGTGTATGTGTCAGTAGTGCTTGGAATCTGAAAGAAAGGTAACATACATTTTAAGTCGGTCGCCCTTTTCGTAACTAAGACACACAAGACCCTGCGGTTTAGGCTGTGCGTTGTGTGTCAGTGAAAATGAATGAATGGATTTAAGATTGCATACTGCGCTGACCCCAAACAAGTTTGGGTCAAACCATGAAATATGAAACTTCAAGATGAATTGCCTAGTAATATAAAAATAGTTACCCTTACCTGAACGGTTTCCCAATCTCCGAACTCTTGTTTGTAGTGGATGGTATATCCGGCGGCGGGCGACTGGTCGACGTCAACAGACGGCTTGAGGCGCAACGTGAGGGACGACACGGACGATGATGCGATGCTGAGTTGAGGTGGGAAGGGAGGAGCTGGCGGGAAATACGTAAGTCTCATTAATTTATTTGTTCACATTTAAGCTTATCACAATTTTCTTTTTGAGTCGATGGTAAATGGCCACGCCAATCGCGGCATCAGTGGCGTTTTTTAGGTCCTCAGAAGTGCAGGTGTACGGGTACTTTGGACACATCATATGGAACATGGTTTCGTCAGGAGCACCGCATTTCACACATTCACACTAGTAACGCAGTATTTAGTAGAAAATTTAAACAAATCTTTCTAAACCCCTGAACAACTTTATACCATGTTTAAGGCAAATAGAGACTTATCTAAATGCAGCAATATAAAAAGTATTTTTTATATCACAGCAATAGCTCCAATAATGAGAAAATCTTATCTTAACGGGAATGCCCCGAAATATCACTAAGAACGGTCTCAGCACTAAATACTAGCTTAAATTAAGAAACAAAGTAACCATAAACAATCAGCGTATTTACCGAGAACAGAGAGAGTATGCGTAACGGTGTCAGTTCCGAACTGGTTATCGACATGGCAGGAGTACTCGCCCGCATCCTCTCGAGCCACGCCAGCGATTTGCAGGGATCCTTCGGGCAATTGACGGACGCGTTCCGAAGCTTCCAGGGGGTGGCCTTTCACCTAGGAATTTAGAAAACAATTTAAACAATATATCCAGGAGAACAATTAACAAACAAAATCGACACCAAAACTGTCCTACGAAACAAAAGAGATCTTTTTGTACAGTCGGTAGTGTCAAATGTTGACCCCCTATTCGCAGCACAAACCCTCATTATATCGAGATAGTTTCGAGGGTCCAGCTAGCTATGCAGTAAAGTTCGGAGAGGAAAAATAAATAGAGTCATTTCCGTACTTTGCATGCGTGCAATGCAAGCATGACAAGGTCTTAAATAAGCATCAAATCTCAGATAACCTATTGTTGTTTAGAAAAAAATATGAATTCATAAAATACCTTCCACAAAATGTTGGGAGGAGGAACGCCAACGGCCAGGCAGGGCAGTTTAACATCTTCCTTATAAGTGGCGGTGAACGATTCATCGAAAGAGGCGATCTTGGCGGGTACTGAAACAAATATAACAAAAAATTAAATAAAAGTAGCGGAACATAATGCAACATTGTAAAGACATTACTGTAAAAGAAAACAATAAGTAAAGTATTTTATCTCTGCGTAAATTAATTAATTTTGCCGTAATTGTATGACTATTTATAGAACTGAATAATTTCTTCGTCGGCTGCCCTCCTATGAAATGTCAAGCCTCGCGGCCTCGCCTAAGATTAAAATATTGCTTTTGAACGATACCACTGACGCCGTTTTTAATATTTTAAACTATTCAAGTCTATTTCTGAAATGCTTTCTCAAAAAGTATAATGATCTAAGTGGTTTCTGATATAGTATCTTATTTAACATTATTTTGTTAATTTTCTGCGTTGTACCAGAAGATAACCTTAAACAATGAAGTCTTATTGGCCAATTTACCTTTGTCGCTGGGGCTGCAGGACGCGGTGGCTGAGGGCTGGCCTTCACCAATGATGGTAGAAGCGGTAACCCAGAAGTCATAACGTCCGGCTTTCAGTTCAGTTGCGGAGTAGCTCGTTTGGGAAGCGGGTACCTATTACACAAAAAATCTTGTTAGTTATCTTCTTCTGCTACAAGTTTGCATGACCTGTTTAATGATAGTTCATGTCGTGGTAAAAAAATTAGTCAGTCAGTAGGTTGGTAGTGGGGATGACTGGAAAGGGGTTGCATGATCATTTGTATATCGTCTCTCAGCATTACCCCGTGTCTCTTTATTCTTAAACGACATTTATATCATCTTTTGTTTCAGAAAACAGGTCGAAGTCGAAAAGTGATAACAAACCTTATTAGGATGAGGTTCGGCGTTTTGTGCTTGAGTGTAGACGTTGTAGTGAGTGACGACACCGTTGGGCTGCGCGGGAGGTCTCCACGACACTAGGATCGAATCTTGTCCCATAACCAGGGCCTTTACAGCGCGAGGAGCCTCCGGCACTGCAAAGTAACCGTTATGATTGAATTAATAAAGTCTATTTATCTTTGAATTTTGTTCCATTTGCCTCCTGCATAATAAGTCAACACTCACCGTCTTGTTCAGTTTGGCAGTGAATAGGAGCAGATCGTACGCCATCGCCTCCGTTGGTAGTCGCAAGTACTTCCATCGAATAGTTTGTGAATTTCTTAAGTCCATGGAGAATAGTTTCGCTGCTAGCTGTAATCTTTGTGTCCTTTGACTTCTCATCTAGAAATAAGCATTAGTATAATTAAGAGGGCCTTTACTTGCGGTATCAATCGTTCAGTATTTGTCCGTCGACTTTATAATGAAAAGTTTTGTGACACTTACCATACCAGGTTTCACTGGGTCCATAAATCACTTTGTAAGCCTTGATAAGTCCGTTAGCGGCGGCAAGAGGGGGGGAAACCCATGACACGCGGATGGTTTGCGCAGTAAGAGTGGTGCAGAGAACGTCTTGGGGCGAGGCAGACGGTGCGCCTTCAGCGGTGTAAGCTCGTACTTCGCCGGATACGGGACCCGATCCCATCTTGTTGAAAGCTTGTACTACGATCGCGTATTGTGTGTAGGTCCTGGAAACAAAATAAAACAATAATAAAATAAGTTGTTTGTTAAATATCAGATCGTCAGTTATGCATTGTTGGTAATTTCATAAAGAGCTAGTAATCAATATGCGTTGGAAGTGAATTAGAAGAGCCACTTTATTGCATTTTTATGTCTGTAATCTGCAAGATAAAGACTTTGGTAATCAATTTTCTGTCAGAACTTACTTCAAATTCAAAATATCTAAATGGTGTTCCTTGCCAGATTCCTTAGAGATATCAACAGTTTCAAACACGAAGGACTTGTTGCTTGAAGCCAGTTGGTAGCCAACATAGTATCTGAAAAATTAAAACATCACTTTTATTTTAAGTTTCTTCGATATTAGAGATCCGAGATAAAGATTTATTCGATTGTCTGTTACCCCTGGAGTTCGCCGTTCCAGTCCTGAGGTGGGGGAGGCTTCCAGGTGACACGGAGGGTGTGCTTGTCAACGGCATCGACTTTGCAATCTTGTGGGGGACCGGTGGGGGCTTCTTCAGCAGTGATAATGGTGACAGTTTCGGATGGCTCAGAAGTTCCCAGTTCGTTTTCAGCGACGATCCTGATGTGGTAGGCAGTGGCTGGTCGTAAGCTAAATACTCCGGCTTCAGTCGCGTCTCCAGGTACAAGAACTCTGCAAAAATAAAATGGTTTTAAATATTTCCATGGACAAAATCGACATCTGTTATGTAAGAGAAACTTGTGGAGTACCTGTCAATATCTTTTTCCCAGTTACCCTTGGCGCGTTTGTATTCAATAAGGAACTTCTTAATTGGTGAGTTGCCATCATAAGGTGCGGCCCAAGACAGTTGCACAGTCCTTCCAGATTTGTCCAATACTTTCAAACCGTAGGGCGCTTCGGGAACCTCTGTAATATTACTTAGGTTGAGTATCTTTGAATATTTATTTACTACGGCTTATAAATATGTTTTTTTTTATTATCTTTTACCTTGTATGATCATGTTGATGCTGGTATCATCAGAACCAAAAGCGTTGGTAGCGACGCAAGTAAAGAGAGCGCTGTCAGATCGTTCGGTTCTACGGATGCTAAGGTCGGATACAACACCTCCGGGTAGAATTTCCTCGCGAATAGTGTAACGTGGGTCAGATTTGGGTTCGAGACGTTTGTTGTTCATGTTCCAAATTATACCGATTGGCTGTAAACAATAATTAATGTTATTGTCTTTTTAGTATGTTTGTTTTTTGTTTGTGCACTTGTCTTAGATTGTTACCTTTTCTCCTTTAGCTTGGCACTGCAGAACAGCCGGTTCACTTCGGCGCGCAGTCTGATTCCTCATTTTAATTTCGAATTGAGGTGGGGCTAAAATTTTAAAACACAGATTGTAATATATCAAACCGTGGCGAGCTGCTCTTAGCGTAGCTTTTTCAATCAGCTTACCTTGAACGCTAATAAGAATAACGGCAGACAATCCTGATCCGATTCCATTAACAGCTTCGCACAAGTAGTAACCCTCGTTCGTCTTTTGAATATTCGCAATGGCCAAAGTTCCATCCTCAACCTTTACATTAGGATTGTTTGGTTTAAGATCTTTGTAATCGCCAGGGGTATCACCTAAAATGTTTATACAAGATATTTTATATCTGTCGTGGAAATTATCTCTAGTTAAAAAAAAGTACAACAATGTTATAATTACCTTCCGCCCGTTTCCATGTGACTTGGGGCTTAGGGAAACCATCGGCTTTACATTCAACTTTAGCATCAGAGCCTTGAGCAAATGCCTTATCAGTGGGCTCAATAATCCAGCGGGGGGGAACTGAAATATCACCGACAGGTTATAGTACTTGCGCTGTCTGCTACATGAAATAAGGGCCAAAATCTTTTTGATTACTTATTGACTTTCATTCTCCATTTATTTGTTTATGTTTATAGAGAATGTGTGAATTACAAATAGTATGAGATTGCAAAGTTTTCGCTTTTCGGTTCACTAAATTTTAATTTAATTTTACACAAATATTTTTTCGGCGAAACAAAAGCCTATTTAATTTATTTTACGTTTTAAGCAAAAGATTTTGTTTCACAGTCAAGAAACGCTTTTTAATCTCGGCAATGTCCTTAATTTAAACTTAATTAGTGATGCTAATAATGATACAAAATCTCTTCCTTAATAAACTAGGGGGAATCTTCTTTTATTGAGTTTATTTGAGAATATTTAAGTATAGTGAACTTCATTTTTAATAAATTGCAACAAAATAAAGAAATAATATCATATTAAGTATTAATATTTAAAAATGTTTTTCCACATAGAAATTGGCATTTTATCTTCGGTTGCTTCTACTCTAGTTCATGTATACTTAAATATGATTATATCCTCTGAAAAGCTCCTGTAACGACTAGGTATTGAATATAGTTTCAGATATACTTCACAAGCATTGTATAAATAACAGATATTTGTATGTGCTTTAAGGCGGCGCCATAGAAGCTTTAAAGACGAATATATTTCACAGCTTGCAAAAAATATATTTAGGCATATCAATCTACAAACCATATATTATTAAATTGGATATAAATAATAAAACAAATTATAAATACAAAGCATATCTACACTCCACCATCAACAATCAAAGCAACGCGCTACAAATGTGAAGAAATAATGCTTTTGTATTACTGAAATCATTATTTCAACAGATAATATACATATTGTTAGTAAGCCAAGCAACAAGCTTAAAATTAATGGCTAAAACGCAAATAATTTAATGAAAAAAATATAAAAAAAGAAAGGAACCCAAAGGAGAGGAAGGTGTAAGGATCAAAATAAAATGCAAGGAGTGGATGAAAAGGGTACGTCGATGATAGCCGCAGCCGGTTCCTATGGAAAGCATTCAAAACGACTGATCTAAACCCTGTCTCGAGATTGATAACGAAACAATCTACGTTATCACCTAAACGTGATATGAATATTATAAACAAATTAAGACAGCTATGAAATGTGAGAGTCTCATTTATCTTCCGATCAACGATATTTTGGATTTTATTTTCTTTAAAATTAACGAAATAATTAAAGCATACAATATCGAATCTACGCAAAGCTGGTCCGTGCTAGGATGAAGGGTACACAGATGCGTGACGTATACCATGGACTTCTAGTGAGGCGGTATAGTTGGACATGCCAGCGGCATTGCGCGCGATACACGCATACGATCCGCTGTGCGACCAACTCGCCGGGTCGATCAGAAGCAAGGAAGCTCTCTGCGCAATTTTAGTTGCCGTCACGCCGGCTTTCTCCTTCAAAGGTTTCCCTTCAAAGTACCACTGAATATCGAGAGGTTGATCGCCCTCCGAGACCAAACATGTAACTTGACTGGCCTGCCCCGCAAACAGCGGAGTCTCGAACGAGAATGGAACTATGCGAGGCAGTACTGGAAATAACCATAGATTTTTGGGTTAGATCAATTAGGATATCGTCGAGGCAGGCAATGTTAGCGACTTGTGAGAAAAGAGGTATAGAACGGTGACTGTGAACGGATTGTCCTTTCAAGTGCGATATTGTGATGTTAGTTCCCATATTATTCGATTCAGTTGGCATCATAACATTATCAAATTTAGACGTGCCGTTGACGACGAGTGTGGCTGCATATTCTACGCGGCCGGCCGCATTCTGCACAATACACGTGTAGTTCCCTTGATGGTTTGCGCTCACGGAGTTGATGGTGAGGACGGAAGCACGACGACTGAGAGGCATCGTCGTGATGTCTCGCTGAAGGCTCGAGTCCATAGTCTCGCTGCTAAATGTCCATGATATGTCGAGAGGTAAATCTCCCTTGGTGGCAACACAATTCACTACCGCCATGTCGCCTGGGTTGAATGGCACCTCACCGAAATTGAACGGCATTATCAACGGTGGAACTAGGACAGTAAAAATTTATGGTAAAGTGAAATTAGGAAATGAAAGTTTGAGGTTAAAAGGACGGAAGCGTAAAAATAGTCACTTTTTGTTCGCACCCTTTACAACTAAATCGGTGGTATGCGAAACGACGCCCGCAGCATTACTCGCAGTACAATTAAAAAGCCCTGCGTGTGTTGCATCCACTGACTCAATGGTTAATACGCTACTTCTTCGGTCGTTGGTACTAACGCGAACTCCGGGAATGGATTTGGCAGATTGATTATTGACAGTCCAGTCAATAAGAACAGGTTGATCCCCATGGGTTACTATACACTGAAGAGCAAAATAATCCCCAAGAAAAGCCGGCTCTGGGCCGGCAATGAAAGGTGCAATCTTGGGAGGAACTGAAACAAAGTTTATCTAAATGACAAAATAAAAAAATTCTACCATATAGGAGACTAACCGTAAACAACTAAGTCAGCTGAATGTGTATTACGGCCAGCACGATTCTCCCCGATACATGTATAAGAACCGGCGTGTTTGGCGTCCACAGATTCTATTATTAGTAAGCTACTTCTTTTGGAATTGGTCACAATATAATTGCTATTCCTCTGAGATATGGATTGTCCGTTAAACATCCAAGTAATAGTAAGTGGAAGGTCACCATAATTTATAGTGCATGCAGCCTGTAAATATTCTCCGACGTTGGTGGGTTTTTCGCCGAATGTAAATGGCAAAATGTTGGGAGGAACTGGAATGTCATAATTAATTGAAAGTGAAATAACCGAATATATATTTGAGAAATAACCGAAAAATCTGATTACATAACGATAAGGACACAAAATAAATCTAATTTACCGAGCGAGAAATAATTAGGCACCGTTAATTATCAAAGTAGACGTGTGATAGTGGACTCCTGCTTCGTTTTCCGCAACACAAGTGTAGTTTCCAGCGTGATTGTGTGCTACTGAGGCTATACTTAGAATAGCACTTCTTTCGCCTATGTGAAATACGGTTACTCCAGATCTGGGTTTAATAGGTTCGTCGTCGAATAGCCATTTAAGTCGCAGTGGATGGTCTCCCTCAATAACAGAGCAGGGGGTTGTTACTACTTGTCCGGAGTTCATTGCGACTTCGCCGAAAGAGAAAGGTTGGACCACAGGAGGAACTAAACAGAAAGCAAGCACATCCGAGCTATAACGTTTTAGTACCAATAACGTTGAGAAGAGCCGTGTGGCTGGTGGTGCCTGCCCTATTCGTCGCAGTGCATGTATAGTTGCCACTATTAGGTCCCAAGGCGGTCGGTATATCGAGGACAGACACGCGTTCGTTTAAAGTTGTAGTTTTTACACCCATTCTGCGGGTGACAGGGTGTCCTTGGAAGCTCCAGGATATGTTCAGAGGTGTATCGCCCTTCGAAACGTGACAGTCGAGGTGCACAGACTCTCCCGCAAATACGGCTTCGTCTAACTCGAAAGGTTTGATGTGAGGGACGACTGAGTAAAGAAAATATTGCAACGTTAGTAAATATGTATGTAAGGCGCATGCTGCGACATCTAGTGGAAATACCCTTAATGTTGAGTGTAGTGGAATATCTATCTTCTCCCGCTTTATTTCTTGCGATGCAGGTATAATTTCCACTGTGGGCTCCCGTCACAGATGCAATAGATAAGAAGGATGTTTGCTCCGCCATTTTCATGGTTTTAATTCCCATATGAGTGGATAGATCTTTGCCTTCGAATGTCCATGTAATAGACATCGGTCGGTCTCCTTTACTGGCGTGGCAGGTCATTTGTACAGATTCTCCGTAATAGATGGATTCTTCAATTTCAAACGGTAGTATATGGGGAGGGACTGATAAAGGAAAAAGTGTTTGCTAAATGTAAATCTAAACGTGCATTATATCTATACACTTATGGAACAATTTTCTTACAGTAGCTATTGTACTAGGGGAACACATCCAATACCATGAATATTGACGAGGACAGAGTGATATGCGCGTCCGGCGCGGTTACTGGCCGTGCAAGTGTAGTTGCCGCTGTGCTGGCCCATAGCAGTTGGAATACTCAGGACTGAAGCTTTTTCTCCTAACTTAGTAGTTGTTATGCCCATGTTATTATGATAAGGGATTTCATGGCCTTCGAAACTCCACGATATTTGAAGAGGTCGATCGCCTTTCGATACATGACAAGTTAGGTGCACGGATTCACCAGCGAATATAGATTCTTCAACTTCGAACGGAATAATGTGCGGTACCACTTGAATAAAAAAAGAAACAATTACATTAAGGAAGATTTTACAGAAGTGGCAAGGGAAACCATTCAGGGATAAATAATAATGTTACTGATAGTAAAGATGCTGATTCTTATTTATCCTAGTTAACAAAACGTATAATTCCAGCTGGTTTTATTGTAGATCCGAAATGGAAATACATTCCATATTTTTTCCTATGAAACAGTAGTCTTTTTTTCTTTACTTTCTTCAATAACCTTTCCCGTTTAGTTTGTTAACCCTAGCAAAATATGAATAGAAGACAAAATATTACAAATCAGCGATATTCTTTGGCGTTTTTGTTGAAAAATAAATAATGAGGAATGAATAAAAAAATAAAAAAAAAACAAAATGCGTACGCTGCTTTCAGACGTGCTACAGAATTCATGCTGGTTCTGTCAGCAAAACCTAAAAGCATCGATTCGCTGTGATGAACGTAAGACAAAACATGTTTTATGATGAACAAATGAAACTGACCATGAACATTTAGAACAGTGGAATGATTAGTGGAACCGGCTCTGTTAGTAGCTACGCAGGTATAGTTGCCACTGTGACTGGCAGTTGCCGCAGAGATAGACAGAAATGAAGTACGTGACGTCATTTTATTCGTCATGATATCTAGATGCGATGAAGTATTGTCGAACCCATGAAAGTGCCACTTGATGCTTAAGGGCAAGTCACCCTTAGAAACATGACAATTGAGCTGTACTGGTTCCCCAGCGAACACCGACTCGTCAGCTTCAAAGGGTACGATGTATGGCAACACTGTTAATCCAGAAGGCTTTGATTATTGCAGAGATAAGCGTGCAGCGTGCGCGAGGCTAGGGCGGCTAACGGGTTTTGGGAATACCATGAACATTAACTGTGGCCGAATGAACTGCTAGGCCGGCACGATTGGCGGCGTGGCATGAATATTCGCCGCTGTGGCTAGCTAGCGCACTAGATATCGTCAACAAAGATGTCCGTTCGCCGATCTTCATCGTAGCAATTCCTTGATGCGAGGACAATTCTTGGCCATGAAAACTCCAACTGATTGTGATAGGAGCATCGCCTTTTGACACATGACATCCTAATTGTATAGATTCTCCGGCAAAGACGGGCTCTTCGGCCGTAAATGGAACGATGTGCGGAGGAACTGGTGAGGGCAAACAAATAATAAAAATAAACAAAACAATGGTAACACACTAAAATAACCAGTGTACCCTGAACGTTTAATGTAGCTGTGTGGTTGGTGCTGGCTACGATATTGGAAGCTGTGCAAGTGTAATTTCCGGAATGTTTCTCTGTTGCAGCTGGGATGGCCAAAATTAAACTTCGGGCTCCTACTTTTGTGATTACGACTGCGTCCGTTTTTTTTAATGGTTTGTTTTGAAATGACCAAGTGAGATCCAAAGGCATGTCGCCTTTCGGAATATGACACATAATCTGTATGCTTTCACCGTAAAAGACGGCCTCATCGAACTCGAATTGGGAAATAATTGGTGCCACTGAAAGAGATAGCCAAATATTCTTGGTAGTTGTTTTGTGCTATACATATACTAGAGGATTGGTGTAAGAGGTAACAGAACAACGCATAAGCAAAGACAATTCACCGAGACCATATACCCTTGACATTGAGCGTGGCGTGGTGGCTAGCACTGGCGACAAGATTAGAGGCGGTGCATGTGAAATTGCCAGAGTGTTTAGCCGTCACCGCGGGGATTATGAGAACTGAGCCCCTATCTCCCGCATTCATGATGTTCAAACCGGGCAGTGAACTCACATCTCCTCTGCTAAATGTCCACTTTATATTTAAAGGCTTATCTCCTTTAGGTACATGGCACATGACTT
Source organism: Omphaloscelis lunosa (assembly GCA_916610215.1). Taxonomy (NCBI): domain Eukaryota; kingdom Metazoa; phylum Arthropoda; class Insecta; order Lepidoptera; family Noctuidae; genus Omphaloscelis; species Omphaloscelis lunosa. The sequence goes on from OU744247.1 coordinate 12,152,029, forward strand.
GAACACCTTCTCCGTAAAAAACGGATTCGTCGAATTCAAAATGAGTTATAACTGGTGCCACTGAAATGTATTATATCCTAGAAGTTAAACACATGTTTTATGTGCACCTGAATGTTTTCCATTGCATTAATTTCAAATATTGACTAGATTATTGACAATCAATTTTATGGCCCGCCAAAGTTACATAAGGTAAAAATATAGAAAAAAAAAACTCAAATCACATCTAGCAGGCACAAATGCATTAATTCAAAATACCGTTGACAAATAACTCCGCAGAATAATTCATGGAGCCCGCTTCATTTTTTACCACACATGTATAATTGCCCTGATTTTGATGGCTCACAGAATCAATGTTTAGTTGACTCGATCGTTTCGTGTTCACAAGATTAATTCCGATATCTCCAGATTTCACAGGTTTTCCATTGAAAAACCAGTCTATTGTCAAAGGGAGATCACCTTTACTGACCGCACAAGTAACCAAAACCATTTCTTGAGCATTTACTGGTCCCTCGCCGAATTCGAAATGTTTTATCTGTGGAGGGACTGCAGAGGAAGAAGTAATTAATTGACAAGCAAAACTAAAAAGGTGGTGACAAGACACTGCGATTTAAAGAAATATCTTGTTTTGCGTGTTTAAATATTTGTTCTATGGTAACTTTGTTTTTTTTTTTTATATTACTATGTTTTTCCTCTTAGATTTGTTAGTAAAAGACATAACTATAAATGTTTCTGAATTTATCTAAAAAAGGTCCAGGATAAGTCTAAATTGTTTTGACGAGCGAGTAATATGTTATAAAATGTAGGACTAGGTTTTTGTATGAGGAGTAAATAAGTTATGAAATTACACTAATAAATAACCAATTAGTAAATCGTGCGAACAAAAGCTTAGCAACTTTTGGAAGTGTTTGTACTCGGTACCGTTCACGTTGAGCACCGCACTGTGGCTACTGCGACCGGCTTCATTTTCAGCTATGCAAGTGTAATTGCCGATATGTTCATGTTGAACGTTTTCTATGCTCAAAATTGATATTCTTTTTCCGTTTCTGTTTATCAGTATACCATTGCCCGAGTTAAGAGTTTTGTCGTTTAGTTCCCAGTGAATTTTCAAAGGTAAGTCTCCTTTGCCGACGGTACAAGTTAGAGATACTGTTTCCTCTGCGTTGAGTATTTCTTCCCCAAAATCAAAAGGCGTAACCTGCGGCACAACTATAGAAGTTTATTGTTATTAATCGAATTAACAATAAAACTAACTCCAACTTATGTATTCGAATTACATTTGTGCTTCTCAACGTCATAACATGGAAAGGATACCAACACTGTCAGGAAAACATGGATGGGTAATAAAAATTATGAAAACAAAGCAACAGATTAATACAATGCATGTGGTCATAATCGAGTTAATATAGATACCGTTAACAGCCAACTCAGTTGAGTAATTGGCATGACCGGCTCTGTTGGCGGCTGAGCAAGTATACACTCCTGTGTGTATGGATGCTACTGAGTCTATCGACAAGCTGCTTGACTTGTGACCGATCCTAGAAACGGTGATTCCCTGAATATCACTAGTTAGTTTCCCATTCAAGTGCCAAGTGATATTGACTGGCGTGTCACCTTTCGTCACCATGCATTGCACCCCTACTGCATCGCCCGCGTTAGCTGGTTCCAATCCGAAGGTAAAAGGATGGATTTGGGGTAGAACTGTTTAGGAAGCTACTATTAATTAGTGTAACATACCAAACGTACAAATTAAAATAATAAAGAAACTACATAGAAATTTAAGTATAAAGAACCATTAACTTCCAGCGTGGCACTGTGATTGACTTGACCAGCTAGATTTTCCACGTAGCAAACGTACAATCCCCTGTGGGTGCCGTTGACAGAATCAATATTCAATATGGACATTTTGCGACCCATGCCTCCAATAGCTATTCCGATGTTATTGTTCTGAGCAATTTTTTTCCCATTAAGACTCCATGAGAAGTTAGCCGGTAGGTCACCCTTATTCATAACACATTGAACCGCCGCGGGATCACCAGCGTTGGCTGGCTCGTCGCCGAATTCGAAGGGTGAAATTTGGGGAGGAACTGAAGTTATAAAAAGCGATTTAAAAAAAAAATCATTAATTAAATATAAAGCGGACCGTTGACGCTTAGAATCGTAGTGTGGTTTGTAACGCCGGCTTCATTCTTGATTTCACAAGTATAAGATCCTCGATGTACTGAGCTTATGGGTTCTATGTTTAATATCCATGTTTTCTTGCTGATATTCGTGAGTGCAATGCCGAGATTGTTGCGAGGTTTTATTTCTTCTCCATTGAAGCGCCATGTGAACTTCACCGGCAGATCACCCTTGCTCATTACGCATGACACTGATGCAGTTTCTCCTTCATTCAAAATTTCTTCTCCAAATTCGAAGGGCGTAATTTGTGGTGGAACTATTAAAGTAATTTTTAATTATTTGGATGCCTAATGAATTTATTATAGATTCTTCACTTGAAACCGTAGCATTTAGGGAGGGACTGATACAAGGGTGAATCAAAAATCCAATAACGTGAATATTGACGAGGACGTCAGAGTGATATTGCGGTCCCGGCGCTGTCATTGGCATGCAAGTGTAGTTTCAGCTGTGCTGCCCTATAGCAGTTGAAATACCCAGCACTGAAGTTTTTTCTCATAGCTTAGTAGTTGTGCCCATGTTTTTGTGATAAGGAACATCAAAGCTTTTCAAACTCTACGAGGTTTAAAGAAACCGATTGCTTTTCGGTACTTGTCAAGATTCACCAGCGAATAGATTGATGTACAACAAACTGAATAATTTCCAATACCACTTGAACAAAAATTTTAATTTGCAAAAAGGAAGACTTAACAAGAATTCTACTTTAACTAAAGCGAACATGTTTGTGAATGTGAAGATTCCTTCATTCATAAATGTCCTAGTAATTGCGAGACTAACGAAATAATTACCTCATTTACGTCGAAAGTAAGGTATTGGCATTATTAAAAGTCACAATCTGCTAGCCTTTTTCCAACTTTGTTGGGATCAGCTTCCAGTCTAACCGAATGCAGCTGAATACCAGTATTTTACATGGAGCGACTGCCTACCTATCTGATCTCCACAGCCCAGTTACTGGGTAACACGATACCCCTTGGTAAGACTGGTTGTCAGACAAAAACCTGACAAAAAGATTGGCATTATTAAAGGTATAGCGTTAATAATGTGAGATAAAGGAAAATGACAAGGACTGAAAACCAAAATAATTAAAGGCGTACGTTGCTTTCAGACATGCTTACAGAATTCATGCTAATTCTGACAGCATATCCTATTATTGATAAGCATCGATTCGCTGAGATGAACGAAAGATAAAACAAATGAAACTGACCATGAACATTTAGAACAGTGGAATGATTAGTGGAACCGGCTCTGTTAGTAGCTACGCAGGTGTAGTTGCCACTGTGACTGGCAGTCACCGCAGAGATCGACAAAAATGAAGTACGCGATGTCATTTTATTTGTCATAATATCTGGATGGGTTGACGTATTTTCCAGCCCATGAAAGTGCCATTTGATGTTTAGTGGCAAATCACCCTTGGAAACATGACAATTAAGCTGAACTGGTTCCCCAGCAAACACCGACTCGTCCGTTTCGAAGGGTACGATATGTGGCAATACTGTTAATCCAAAAGGTTTTGATTATTGCAGAGTCAAGCGTACAGCGTGCGAGAGGCTAACGGGCTTTGGGAATACCATGAACATCAACTGTGGCTGAATGAACTGCCAGGCCGGCACGATTGGCGGCGTGGCACGAATATTCGCCGCTGTGTCTAGCTTGCGCACTAGATATCGTCAACAACGATGTTCGTTCGCCGATCTTCATCGTAGCAATTCCTTGATGTGAGGACAATTCTTGGCCATGAAAACTCCAACTAATTGTAATAGGGGTATCGCCTTTTGATATATGACACGTCAATTGTATAGACTCTCCGGCAAAAACAGGCTCTTCAGCCATAAATGGAACGATGTGCGGAGGAACTGGTGAGGGCAAACAAATAATAAAAATAAACAAAGCAATTATTAACACACTAAAGTAACCAGTGTACCCTGAACGTTTAATGTAGCTGTGTGGTTGGTGCTGGCTACAATATTGGAAGCTGTGCAAGTGTAATTTCCGGTATGTTTCTCTGTTGCAGCTGGGATGGCCAAAACTAAACTTCGGGCTCCTAATTTTGTGATTACGACTGCATCAGTCTTTTTTATCGGTTTGTCTTGAAACGACCAAGTAAGGTTCAGTGGCATGTCGCCTTTCGGAATATTACACATAATCTGTATACTTTCACCGTAAAAGACGGCCTCATCGAACTCGAATGGCGATATGATTGGTGCCACTGAAAAAAATTGCCAAGTCTAGGTAGTTGGTAGCTGTTTTGTGACACTATATATAACTAAAATATTCTTAGAGGATTGGTGTAAGAGGTAACAGAAAAAGAACGCATAAGCAAAGACAATTCACCGAGACCATATACCCTTGACATTGAGCGTGGCGTGGTGGCTAGCACTGGCGACAATATTAGAGGCGGTGCATGTGAAATTGCCAGAGTGTTTAGCCGTCACCGCGGGGATAATGAGAGCTGAACCCCTATCGCCCACGTTCATGATGTTCAAACCGGCTAATGAACTCACATCTCCTCCGCTAAATATCCACTTGAAATTTAATGGCTTATCTCCTTTAGGTACATGGCACATGACTTGGACACCCTCTCCGTAAAAAACGGATTCGTCGAATTCAAAATGAGTTATAACTGGTGCCACTGGAAAGTATTATTTCCTAGAAGTTAAAAATAATTTCACGTGCCCAATAATGAATGCTGAGTAAGAATGAACCTGAATGTATTCCTTTGCTTTAATTCCAAATATTGGATTAGTGACAATCAATTTTATGGCCCGCCAAAGTTACAAAAGGTAAAATTATAGAGAAAAAAAAAACTCAAATCACATCTAGCAGGCACAAATGCATTAATTCAAAATACCGTTGACAAATAATTCTGCAGAATAATTCATGGAGCCCGCTTCATTTTTTACCACACATGTATAATTGCCCTGATTTTGATGGCTCACAGATTCGATGTTTAGTTGACTTGATCGTTTTGTGTTCACAAGATTGATTCCAATATCTCCAGATTTCACAGGTTTTCCATTAAAAAACCAAATAATTGTCACGGGCAGATCCCCTTTACTGACTAGACATATGACTAAAACCATTTCTTGAGCATTAACTGGTCCGTCGCCAAATTCGAAATGTTTGATCTGTGGAGGGACTGCAGTGGGATAGGAATTAATTGCGAAAACTAAAAAGTGGTGACAAGACTACATTTATAGAGGATTAAAAAGTAGATATGTTTTTCTTTTCGCCATATTCTTATTATTGTAGTATAGGGAAAACCTTTTGTTTGGCTTCCGAATATTCAAATTTTTTATGTTTTCTCAGTTCTATATTAAAATTTTGAAGAGAAATTCCGTCTTTTCTGACAATATTCTGCCATGATGCTGCTATCGTACTTTGCCACACACGATGGTATCATTATTTTGTAGTTTTAGAAAAATGTGTTTTCGAATCTAACTAAGCTAACGGACAGCGGATATAGTTAAGCTGCTACTATAATATTCGCAGCACATAAATTTATGTTATGTTTTTTAGATGTAGGACGGTGTTTTTGTGTTAGCAAAAAAATACAATTTATAAACGTACACAAAGAAAGTAACAGATAATAAATCGTGCGAAGAAAAGCTTTTTAATCGGTACCGTTCACGTTGAGCACTGCACTGTGGCTACTGCGACCGGCTTCATTTTCAGCTATGCAAGTGTAATTGCCGATATGTTCATGTTGAACATGATCTAATATCAAAATTGAGACTCTTTTCCCGTTTCTGTTTATCAGTATACCATTGCCCGAGTTAAGAGTTTTGTAGTTTAGTTCCCAGTGAATTTTCAAAGGTAAGTCTCCTTTGCCGACGGTACAAGTTAGAGATACTGTATCTCCTGCGTTGAGTATTTCGTCCCCGAAATCAAAGGGCGTAACCTGCGGCACAACTACAGAATAGTTTATTGTTATTAATTGATATGGAAAGGTGCTTAATACCTTAACTCTAAGCCGAATACTTCTAAGGTGCACTGTAAAAACGTTACTAATCAATTAATGTGTAGGTACTGTTATCTTACTTTTGAATTATTGCGTTATAATTGCTTTTTGATTTAAATTTGGATCAAGTCACGTTATATCAGTCACCACGCCTTTGTTGTTTTTTTTTTAAATATGGGCGTAATATTATGGAACAGTGTAGGTAAAGGAAATGTTTACAGGGATATAATAATGGGGAACAAAGCAACAAATCAATACGATGCATTTGGTCATAATTGAGATCAATATGGTACAGATACCGTTAACGGCCAACCCAGTTGAGTAATTGGCATGACCGGCTCTGTTGGCGGCTGAGCAAGTGTACACTCCTGTGTGTATGGATGCTACTGAATCTATAGACATGCTGCTTGACTTGTGGCCGATTTTAGTCATGGTGATCCCCGGAATTTCACTAGTTGGTTTTCCATTCAAGTGCCAAGTGATATTGACTGGCGTGTCGCCCTTCGTCACCATACATTGCACTCCGACTGTGTCGCCCGCGTTAGCTGGTTCCTCTCCGAAGGTAAAAGGATGGATTTGGGGTAGAACTGTTTTAGGAAGCTACTATTTAGTGTAAGGTACCAAACGTACTAAAGAAATAATAAAGAAACTACATAGAAATCAAAATATGAAGAACCATTAACTTCCAGCGTGGCACTGTGATTGACTTGACCAGCTAGGTTTTCCACGTAGCAAACGTACAATCCCCTGTGGGTGCCGTTGACAGAATCAATATTCAGTATGGACATTTTGCGACCCATGCCTCCAATAGCTATTCCGATGTTATTGTTCTGAGCAATTTTTCTTCCATTTAGACTCCACGAGAAGTTAGCCGGTAGGTCACCCTTATTCATAACACATTGAACCGATGCGGTATCACCAGCGTTGGCTGGCTCGTCGCCGAATTCAAAGGGTGAGATTTGGGGAGGAACTGAAGTTATAAAAGCGATTAAAACGAATACTAAATTAATAAAGAATAAAGCGGACCGTTAACGCTTAGAATTGTGGTGTGGTTTGTAAGGCCGGCTTCGTTTTTGATTTCGCAAGTATAAGAGCCTCGATGTACTGAGCTTACAGGTTCTATGTTTAATATCGATGTTTTCTTGCTGATATTCGTAAGTACAATGCCGAGATTGTTGCGTGGTTTTATTTCTTCTCCATTGAAGCGCCATGTGAACTTCACCGGCAGATCGCCCTTGCTCATTACGCATGACACTGATGCAGTTTCTCCTTCATTCAGAATTTCTTCTCCAAATTCGAAGGGCATAATTTGAGGTGGAACTATTATCAAATAATTATTGTTCTTATTTGAAAAGGGGTTAGGGTGGTTCTGGGATAATGCACACTACATAACCGAAAAAAGCAAGCTGAACGTTATTAGGATGAGTACCGTTGACTTCGAGTACAGCGCTATGATTAACTGAGCCAGCCATGTTCGTCGCCACACAGAGGTACGTGCCCCTGTGTATACCACTTACAGAGTCTATGTTTAGGATCGAGGTCTTTTTGTTGATAACGGTTAAAACGATTCCCATGTCGTTGTTCTTTGGTATTACTTGTCCATTGAGAACCCAGGAGATGTTAAGAGGTTGATCGCCTTTGCTCAATGCGCAAGATATGGAGGCCATGTCTCCTGCATTTGCTGGCTCATCACCAAACTCAAATGGTAATATTTGAGGGGGCACTGTATAAAAATATTTCTTTAAACTAAGCACTAGTGCAGGGGCGTGTGTGGCATACGATGTAGCTTTGGCGGGCATAAACATCTTAGTTATAAGTATTTTTATGAGTAGAAAATAACATTCATTTTGAATTTTGTAATTCTACAATTTGTTTATCTGAAAATAAATTGGATTAGCACACAATACACGTTAAATATAATACCATAATTTAGTGTAAGTAGCTGTTTTCGGTATTCATAGACTGATAGGTTTTTTTAAAACTATTTCTTAAAGTATCAGCATCAGCAGTTTTTTTTTTAAATTATGGTATTAATAAAGGAGAAACAACTGAGTCCCAGTGTGAGTTTAAAAAAAGTATTATCATAAAATATCTGAATATTGATTTGTAAATTTGAAAATGTGTTAGGAACTCGGTAACAAACCGTTTACTGTTATTAAAGAACATAAAAAAATCGATATAAGTATCTCTATTAAATTTATACAAGTCCTCCTGAAAAAAAAGTTTATTTGGGAATTCTAAATTGAGTGTAGTTTTCATAATATGCCCAGCAAACGGTTTTTTCTCGGAAAACAAACATCTCACTCATGAGGATTGTGAATGAAATGAGTTAATATCAACATTAAGTAAATCATGTCGTTTTTATAGTAGAATCAAAATCGAATAGACGCTTTTACTTGAGTATATATTTTTAAACATTACTTTATCTCGTTGAATGAAATCATTACACTCGAAAAAAAAAAAACTGTCGTTAAAAAAAAAACCTTTGAGATAAAATACTATTTAGTAGTAGTGTGAGCCTTATTTCATTGAACTACGTGCGTGAAAATTTTGCGATTTTTGCTTTATCATATTCGATTAGATTAGCTCGTTGAAATAATCTGTTGGTATGAATTCAGTTTTCAAAGCGATTGTTTTCTTGTTATTCATTCAAATTATTAATGTGTTTTAAAGATTGAAATGACTATTTGATTGTGCACTATTAGTATATACACTTATCGTTCATGTTGCAAACAGTTTCTCTAGTTGATCAGATGCCCTTAACTATTTCAACTGTGCCTTAAGAATTTTTGGATAACGGTGACCATCATTGGTTCTTAATGGAATTTAACAATTGTCAGTCTACATTTGAACACTCAAAGGTACCTCAACATATAAAAACTTATTGTATACGAACTTACCCATGACTTGTACTTCTAATGCTCCCTTAGCGGTGTATCCCTGGGAGTTTTTGGCCACGCAAGTATAGGTCGCTTCGTCGCTCATTCGCTCTACGTTTTCGATCACGAGGGTGCCATTGGGGAATACCTTCTGTTTGCGGTTGATAGGTAGTACCCTGGAATTTAAACGTTATTCAACATGAGTCACGGTCTATTCTGCAAAGCTTCGTTTGATAACCTACATTATACGAATAGAAAATGCATTTGAGGCAAAATTCTAAAATAATGGGTTGTGTCTCGTGGCACAACGTATTTCACGTTAGAAGTTTTATTTTTCGCCAGACAGTAGGTGGAGCCAAGGTGGTTTAGGGATGACTCAAAACGTTGTATACCGTTCGAGTCACTACGAGATGGAACAAACAGAATTCTGACTTATAAATTATTTGAGATCTATGTCCGATAGAAAATAAATTACAGTTGTTTGCGCGCAGTTGAGCTCGGACTTCTATATATTTTTCGCCTTACATTCCATGAAGTATCTAAAACAAGACGATACTTCCAAAATTTACTTAATAAAAAATCTTACATTACTACATTCACTGACAGATAACGCACAGCCTATATTGCTGAGTTTAGAAGCAAGACATTTTGCACTAATGTTGCTTTTATTCCGAAAGTGAGCAATAACGAAGGATTTATGAAAATTTATCAAGAACTATCTCAGACATTTTTGCCGGTTTCCTCACGATGTTTTCCTTCACCGCTTTTGAAGAAAGTGATAATTATATAATACGCACATGAATCAGAAAAGTCAGAGGTGCTTGCCTTTGGTTCGAACTCGGGACCTATGACTTGGCAGTCTGACGGTCACACCACTAGCTAAATAAAAATGGGAAGGGGATGAAAGTTTGTATGGAAGTTCGTAATTTTTGCCGATGGGATATCCTATCTGGCACAAGGCTTGCATGCTACATAATAAAAATCTAAAATTCATTCATTCATTAATTCACTGACAGACAACGCACAGCCTAAACGGCTCGGTCTAGAAGCATAGATTTTTACATATTACACATTATATAACGAAAGTGAACACTAAGAAGTTTTGAAAATTCGTCCCCTTAAGGGGTTAAAATAGGGGATGAAAGTTTGAAGTTCGTAATTTTTGCCGATGGGATATACCATCGGGCACATGAATTATAATAATAATAAATTTGCTTCATATTAACCTGTTATCACGTTCCCATACAATAGAGTCGATAGGATAACCAGCTACTGGGCAGTGCACAATGAGGTTGTCTCCGGCGACGACGGGGCGTTTCTTCATGGGTCGCACGTAGGGTAGGCCGTATACGTTGACGCGAGACGAGTGGGATGCGCTGCCGACCTGGAATTTACGAATGTCAATGAGTTAGCAGTATATTGTTTTTTGTTTTAGGTACCAAACCCTTACTCCAAGGGGAGGAATTCATTCGTTTATGAGATAATCTGAAATAGTTAAGATAAGTTTTTAGGTTTGCCAGGTCCGGATAGATCATGTTAATGGAATAACTTCGAAATATTGCTCAGTTCATAGAATTTTAGAAAAATTATTATCATCATCATCCAATAAACCGTATTCCGGTTTATTTCGTTGGCGCAGTATGTTCCGCCCAGAAACAAACAAATCCAAATATTTACCTTGCTAGACGCAATGCACGTGTACAATCCACCATCATTAGTATGCACGGAAGAGATGTTCAAGTGAGATTCAACGTTGCCATCAGCAGTAACAAACTGTCCGATCTGGAGCCTTTCGCCGCTGGTTAGTTTCTCGCCGTCCAAGAGCCAGGAAATGTCGGGAGTAGGGTTGCCAGATGCGACACATTTCAGACGGAGGGATGGGCCGGAGCGGAAAGTCTGTTCGCCGAAGCTGTGACGGATCAGTGGTGGTTCGACTGGAAGCAGAATTTTCGGATATATTAGTATTAGTTGTATTGGTTTTATATTAGTTGATAATAACTACGAATTACTAATAGTTAATAGTACTAGTTCAAGTGCGTTGTTTCAACTTACATCGTCCTCCCAGTTTCAGTTCAGCGCTGGCTCCTGCACTTTCTTGGTCGTTTCTAATGAAGCATTGATACATTCCCTTGTCTTCTTTCTTCACCGATTCAATCCTGCAATACGGAAGTATGTTTATATAAATCCTACTTTCTTATATACGTTAAATCCTTACACCATGAACGTAATCTGCAAAATACTTTTAACTAAAATGAGTCTTCAAGAAAAGATGTTAGACCTTAGAGTAGCATCATGGTGCTTCATGTCCTTTCCATCCTTAAGCCATGTGATAGTTTTAACTGGGTTTCCTTCGTATCTGCAAGTAAATACAGCGGGTCTTCCGAAGTCAACAGTTTGTGTAGCGGGTTCAACAGTAGCTTTAAGGGGAGCAGTGACGGTCAAAACAGTTTCCACGGATTCGCCTGGAAATGACAAGATTGTTAATGATTTTCAAATCTTATTAAAGTAGTTATACTTCTTCTTTATAAAAAATGATACTGACCACCAACGGAATTGTTCACAACGCACAAGTATTTGCCAGAGTCTTCCACTTTAGCCTCTTTGATAATCAAGGTTCCTGATACTTGTTTTACTCTGTCATCAAGGGTAACTGGCTGTTTCCTGGTCGTGCCTTCAACGAACTTGTACCATCTGAAACAAAAGAGAACCAGTTCAGACAAATTGTCGTGTATCTTGGTTTAAGTTATAGGGACCAGGGAAGTTGGCAGCTCATCAATTAAAGCAAATAATAAAGTTACTCGATACATATTTAGTCCATTAAGATGGTAGGTTGTTACAGTAAAAAGTATAAACTGGGGAATAATGTTCCTACTAGAGCCACCCACCTGAATCCAGGAACTGGAAAACCTTGACTTAGACATAAAACAGTGCCCGTTTCTCCGACATTCAACTCAGATTCTTGTAAACGACCACTAGACAGCTTGGGAGGAATACTGTTTGTTGGTTCTTAAAGAAGAAACAAAAGCAATCTAAACCATCATACTGCACATGTATGTTCGTGTGTAAAAAATACACGTTGCGAAGAAATTCAAACCATCACATTGAGAAATAAAAGTGATATACACGAAGATTTAATTAACATAAAAAGCTAGCCGTTGAGACAGAGTTAATATAAAGCTACCGCATACACCAGGGCTGTTCTTTTGCTACAAAAATAACTAAAGTGCAGCCTTGACTCACGAAAAGCACAAAGTAAAGATTAAAGCGTTTGAACGAAAGCAAGAACACCCTGACACTTACCAACAGGTGTCTACGCCGCTCAATCGTTACTTTGGCTGGGGACCGTAATAGGGCGCGCGGCCGGCCGCGATTCATCACGCCTTCATGTCACGTGTGGGCGGGGCGGCCGCCGCAACAGACTGCAATAACAACGGATATCAGTACATTGGATGATAGTGGTATGGTATGACTACGTGATAAATGAATGCGTGAGATGCCGGCGGCCGGCCCTAAATCTTTAAAGGCCATACCTCGTCAGAGGGGCTGGGAAAGCTTGAACGTCGCAAAGGAGCGCAAGGCTTTCACCTTGTCGACCTATATGCCGATTGAGCCCGTCGCCCGTCACCTTTGGCCCCGTCCTACCGGTCGGCTCTGGAATTTAAAACCGTCCCTGTATTGCCTACTCACCTAAACACGGGCGCCGGGTAAGCAGCAACTTGACACGTTAAGTATGCCACGTCCATTTGCGCCACAGTGAACACTTCCCACCCCTCAAAGTGTTTAGTAGAATCCTTTCGAGGGGCAATTTTATTGGTTGGTTCTGTAATTACAGAGACGACTATTTTGCAAACCCTGTTTGGAATGGTTTTTTTTTCATATTCTAATTGCCACTTTAGTCAGTTATCAGAAGTATTTATGTAAAATAAGATATCACTTACGCACATAGACGAGACACTCGACGCCCATTGAGTGGGAGGGACCATCGAATTATATTAGAAAATATTACCTACTTATAGTTTTGAGAATTGTAGATCTCGATGACTTTGGACTAAACAACAATGAACACAAGTTGACGCACCTTGAGACTGGCACAGGAAATCCTTGCGCAGGGCACAAAAGCGCTAGCGAAGTCTGTTGAGGGTAAGATACAGCAGCTTTTTGTGTTGTCGTGATACTTGGTGCTGCGCTCCCGATCGGCTCTACATAAAATTCGAACACATATTTACTTTCCTAAGTCATAACTGATGTGAGGAAATTCAAATCTTAACCGATCTTTTCAGAAGCAGTGACCAAATCAATTAACAAATCGTACAACAAACTTGCCTGAATACGGGTACGGGAAAGGCCTGTGCTTGACACAGTAATCCGAAACTTTGTCCGACGATGCGTATAAAAGTTGTGCTACGAGCGTCCGTTGAAAAAGTTGGTGCTTTGGAGGCCACAGGTTCTGTGATGTAAGAAAAAAAACACTTGCCTGAAAACCGGAGCCGGATAACTCTGAGCCTGACAAAGAAGTGTAAAGGGTTGTCCTTCACGCTTACGAAAAATGCTTCCCATTGATTCAGTGGAAAATGTCGGGGACTTAGCGCCAACTGGTTCTATAACATTGTGTTTGTACTACTAATTAATAAAATTAATTTTGAAACTTGCCTGAATATTGGAACTGGAAAAGCTTGAGCTTGACAAAGTAGAGCAAAACTTTGACCTTGATGCCTTTTTATAGACGAAAGAGCAGATTCAGTTGAAAAAGAAGGAGCTTTGGATCCGACGGGTTCTGCATACAAATCATAACAAGTTATTACTTGTGCCAAGAGATTTTTATCTCAGAAGAATTTAGTTGCAACCACCTATTATTAAAAAAATATGAACCAACTGATCTGGCTTATAACTATTCCAAAATAAACCGCAAATGGACTAGAAATACGTAATTTATTAAAATAGATCTTTCGACACTTGCCTGAAAATCGGTATAGGAAAAGCTTGAGCTTGACATAATAATGCGAAACTTTGACCCTTATGTCTTGTTACCGCTGACAGAGTGAAATCAGTGGAGAAGCTAGGCGGCTTGGAGCTTACGGGCTCTGGAGAAACAAATAATTTATTAATTTCGACTTACCTAAATACAGGAATAGGGGATGCTTGCGCCTGACAGAGCAATGCAAAACTTAGTCCGATTTCTCTAACGAATATACTGCCCTTGGAATCAGTCGAAAAAGAAGGAGCTTTTGCACCAACGGGTTCTAAAATAGGGACAACACAGTCAAAAACAGGACCTACCTGAATACTGGTTGGGGATACCCTTGTGCCTGGCAAAGCATAGAACCCCCAGAATTAGCTTCTATTTCATAATTGTAAGAACTTGCGGTAGTAGGAAATGCAGGTGCTCTCGCTGTTACTGGTTCTAAACCAAGAAAACATAATCTAAGTTATGAGTCACTCACTTGAATACAGGAGAAGGGTGAGCTTGAGCCTGACACAAGAGAACTATGGCTTGTTGTCTCACTTTCGTAAGAGTAGTGCTTTTAAATTCCAAAGAAAATGACGGCGCTTTGGAGCCGATTGGTTCTGTGACAAATACGGTAAATGTCATTGATGTTTTAAATACAAGGTTTTCTTACCTGAATACTGGGACTGGAAATGCTTGCGCTTGACACAAAAGAGCAAAATCTTGACCAGTTTTACGAGTTATCCCAGAGAACTGAACGTCATTCGAAAATGTAGGGGACTTTGAGCCAACGGGTTCTACAATTGAAAATATTAGGTATAATTTATTCACCTGAACACTGGTACTGGAAAAGCTTGAGCTGGACATAGGAGGTTTAGACTTTGGCTAGTATTCCTCATATACCAAGAAAACTTATTATCAGTGGAAAATGTGGGTGATTTTGATCCAATTGGCTCTAAAATAATAAAATATTGTAGTTATGTACCTGAATACAGGAATAGGATGTCCCTGGGCCCGACATAGCAAAGCTAAACTCTGTTCTATAGGTCTACTAATAAACCATGCCAATTTGTCATCAGTAGAGAATGTGGGGGGCTTGGAACCAACGGGTTCTGGAAATTGACAGAAATTAAAAGTAGGTAATTGTTCTCACCTAAACAGTGGTACAGGATACCCTTGGGCCGGACATATTAATGCGAAATCCTGTTTTTGTCGAATCTCAAACCAGGCTAGTTTTGAACCGCTTGAAAACGAAGGGCTTTTGGAGCCGATTGGTTCTAAAAAGATGAGTAGAAATACCTGAATAAAGGGGCGGGGTATGCCTGTGCCGGGCAAAGTAACGCGAAGCCCTGCTCAACGTTCTTTACATACCACGCCATTTTGAAATCCGTAGAGAATGTAGGGGCTTTTAAACCAACTGGTTCTAGAAACAAACGCGTCCTATTATTGTTGAGATAAAACTCACCTAAAGACAGGGACCGGGAATGCTTGTGCCAGACAAAGTAACGTAACGCTGGAGCCCATCGCGAATTCCACAAACTCTATCGTTTTAGTAGGTACTTTTGGCGGGGCGCTATTAATTGGCTCTAGAAGAAAATATATACAAATCACTTAAGTTTACCTGGATAAAGGTACTGGGAAAGCTTGAGCGGGACACAGCAGCGTTACGCTAGCATTTATGAGGGCACTAAAACCTCTAGTACTATCCAGTGTTGGGAACTTCGGAGGAACTCTTCCTACGGGCTCTGGACATAAATATAAGCATTTTGCTACATAGTAAAATCAATTTATTTTACCTGAATATTGGAACGGGGAAAGCTTGCGCGGGACAAAGTAATGTGACAGTGTTACTGAGAGATACTTCCGTTATATCGATCATTTTTGTTGCTACTTTCGGAGCGGCGCTACCCAATGGCTCTAAGAACAAGTTACATAAGAAGATATTATAATCCATATCTGCTAATATACCTGAAGGCCGGGGCAGGGTAAGCTTGAGCGGGGCACAAAAGAGTGACGCTATCACCTCCGTTTGCATCAAATGCACGACTTTTGTCGCCTGTTGTGAATTTTGGTGGAACTCGGCCAACGGGCTCTAGGATCAAATCAAATATATTTTTGTGGTGTTTAATCCATTGGGATTTTTTACCTGAATACTGGGACCGGGAATGCCTGTGCTGGACATAATATCGTCAAGCTGGCGTTACATACAGCGCTGAAACTTCTTGAACTATCCATCGAAGGGAATTTTGGTGATACTCGCCCCACAGGCTCTAAAGAGATAAGACCAAGATAAATCAATGTACCTGAAAAGTGGGGCTGGAAACGCTTGAGCTGGGCAGAGCATTGTCACACAAGAATCGGAGGAGAACGTAAAACTGCGTCCAGTTTCAGTTGATGGAAATTTCGGCGAGACTTTGCCCATGGGTTCTGTATAATTAAGAATGATAGACAGTTTAAGAATTACCTAAATGCTGGAGCGGGGAATCCTTGTGCAGAGCAAAGTAAAGGTACTCCATTGCCCATGTTAGCAATAAACGTCCTACTTATGTCTCCAGTTGGAAATTTAGGCGATACTCTTCCCATAGGCTCTATGAAATGAATGTTTGTAATATTTAATTTTGTTATAAAATTGATAAAATTAACCCTTACTATCAGAATTTTCTTACCTAAACATTGGGGCAGGGAATGCTTGAGCGGGACATAAAAGCGCTACGCTTTGATTGCTGTCATAGTTGAAAAGTCTACTTTTTTCTAAAGTTGGAAATTTTGGTGATACTTTCCCCATAGGTTCTGAAGCAAATTGAATGTGTTATATTGATATACTACGATATGAATATTAAACTGACAAGAATACTAGAAGTACCTGAAAATCGGGACTGGGAACGCCTGCGCTGGGCATTGTAGGGCAAATGAATTAGATTTCTTGGCTCCAATCATAGTTCCCATGACGACAGATGCAAATTTTGGCGGAACGCGTCCGACAGGCTCTACAGATGCAGCGAAAAGAAAAGTTTGAAGTTAAAATTACCTGAACAGAGGGGTTGGGAACGCTTGGGCGGGACACTGCAAAGCGTAAGAATCGCCTTTTTTAACTTCAAACATGGTTCCCGTCAAAACAGACGCAAACTTGGGCGGTACGCGGCCAACGGGTTCTAAAAATGTCATAATATTACTAGAATAGCAAAATGCCATACCTGAATATGGGGACAGGGAATGCCTGAGCTGGACATTGTAATGTAAATGACGCTCCCGACGTGGTTACAAACATCATGCCGACCTGTGTAGTAGCCAACCTAGGTGGCACGCGCCCTATGGGCTCTGAGGAATTACGTAAAACGACGTTAATGTGAATCTTACCGGAACATCGGTGCTGGGTAAGCCTGTGCTGGACACAGTACAGAGAGGCTGGAGAGCTCGGTAAACTGGTAGCCACTTGTTGTCGACGCGCTAGGGAACTTGGGAGGTACCCGGCCCACCGGCTCTGCGCATGTTGGGAGAAGGCGAGATCACGAACAGAGGACACCAAAACAGTCAATCGGAAAGTAGGCCCTAACACACCCTACTGATCCCTAAGGATATCAAAACTACCGCGAGTCAAGGCTCTGCAGGGTACCCTATCCCAACATTCAGGCAAGTTATAAGTCGAAAATGTTAAACTTAAAGACGCAAAATAGAATTTGCGTATTTAAGTTTCATAAAATATAACACAATAAAAATAATCTTTTTTAAATGAAAGCTCAGTAAATGAAAGATCAGTTTTTTAAATCAAAATAGTTCAGTAAGTACGTACGTTTGTAATAAATACATATATTTATTACAAATAAAGATTATAATTATTGCACAGAAAATCTTTTTACATGTTATTACAAATTAAATATTCTCGTTTAAGCACTGACAAGGGCTATTTCCACACAATTTAAAACTTAGAGGATTGTCCAAAAAATGTTTAAATGAGAATATTCATTTTCTTGTTTAGATAAAATGTTTTGCAGTGAATAGTGTTTAACACACGCATATTATTATTGGTTCCAAAACTGAAATTAGGTGCTTAATAAGATTACTTTAACGCTTTATTTCAATAAATAGTTGTCTATGTAAAAAGCACTATTCACTGTGAAAATAGTAAATAATCGCGCCATTAATTCATGATGAGAAAACATAAGAATGTGTAAAATAATATATAAAGACAATAATATGACCAAATTATTCATAACGTAACTAAAACATGAATTGATGACACTTTATTATTAAATGTTTTTTTTTTTTAACTCACCGGTAATGACCAGTCGTCCCTTTGTCGCAGATAAACGCGTTTCACCAGTAAGCCTGTGCTTTGTTCTACATTGGTATGATTTGTAACCATCCTCGGGTCCAACATCTCGAATATGTAATTCTCCAGATGGAAGCACTAAGTATTTGCCCTCTGTTAAAAGAAAAAGCTGTTGCATTAAGTCTATTAACATTTTCAGTTTGAAAAAGCAATTCAATGTTATGCAACGCAACATAAGGTTGCGATTTACTTATAAATGTCAGTGCATGCATTAAACTAAGGAAGAGGGATTAAGGATAAAGGTGAGCCGTGAGGCCCATGGAATCACGGGAACCCATCTAAGGAACAATGCCCTAACCATACATCGGTATGCAACCCTAGCAATGGACGCGGCCAATAACATTCAGAAAGACATTTTACTATTCCCCTGACATCTTATAATCCTCAACGCAAATAGGCTGTTTACAGCCTGAAAAACAATTCACTTCGTACCGTCAAAATTATTTGTTGATTCTAGTTTGATGTCTATTTCCTCGTCGCCTTCGCCGATGATCCAAGATATGACGTTAACATACTCTGATACAAAGCTTGGTATGTGGCATTTTAAAATAGCGCTATTGCCTCTCAAAACGTACTCTTCCATCAGATTCACGGCGTATGCCTGAGATACCACTGAAACAATATTGTGACACCTGAGACGAGTAGATAAAATGTTTGGGTAGTTACAACAGTCGTCAGTTTGTTAACTTTTAGTAAACAGTTTACGGTTTGCCAATCAGATTCCGTATTTTAAAACATGAATTGGGATGCAGAGTTAAGGTTGAACAGGATATAAGGAGCAAACACTGACACAGAATCAGTCGCACGATGTACCTAGGTCGGATGAATTATTCATTTTAATTTCTCGCTCTTTCTCGTCTTCAGAGATTATCCAGGAACTTACTGCCACGTATTCAGAGACAAAACTCGGAATTTGGCACTTCAAGATAGCAGCGTTGCCACGCAAAACGTATTCTTCCCAAAATTTCACATCATAAGAGAGACGACTGAAATCGTTGTCAATGTAAATTAAAATGCAATATTTCAAATTACTACTACAAGTTTCTTAAACAAAAACTTCATTCTTATGGTACTTAGAACTGATGCGAATCGATCTATTATAAACGTGACTATATTATGAACAACGTAGGAGGATTTTAGGAAAGGACGGACGCCTCGGTGGGGTCAAATTGTCAGTATATATGTTACCTAAATTAAAATCAGAATTTAAATTAATCTCCATTTTATCCTGTTCCCCTTCAGAGATAATCCAGGAAGTGACCGTGACATACTCGGTGACGAAACTTGGAATATGACATTTCAGTATAGCAGCATTTCCGCGCAAGACATTCTCTTCCCAGAGATTTACTGTGTAGGATTGGGAAACCACTGAAAATAGATAACAACTCATGACCGATTTACTTCGTCAAGGAACTGTGGTGAATCTACATTTTTAAAGGGATGGATATAGGAATTTGGTCCTCGTTTCAGTTTGTTGAATACCTAAATTGAATGTCTGATCTAGTTGAATTTCTAGTTCATCAACGTCTCCTTCAGAAATAATCCAAGATGAAACTGTAACGTATTCTGTTACGAAACTTGGTATGTGACACTTAACAATCGCTGAATTGCCGCGCAGAACATTTTCTTCCATCAAATTCACAGTATACGCTTGAGATACAACTGAAAAGTTCAAAATAACTTATGTAAAAATTGGAGATAGTGATGATGCTTAACTGAGGAATGGGAAAAGGGTTGGGTAGCGCAAAAAAAAAACCTATTTTGGTGAAACAATACCCAAATCATTAGATTCTGCTTTTATTTCCAATTCATCGGTTTCTCCTTCTGAGATAATCCAGGACGACACACTAACATACTCTGTCACGAAGGTCGAAATATGACATTTGAGAATGGCTGCGTTTCCACGTAAAACACTTTCCTCCATAAGGTTGACCGTATAAGCTTGTGTAACTACTGTAAATATGAATTCGAAGAATCTCGTGAGCATAATAAACAATATCATTATTCAAAGGATTTGGATGGGAAACTCAGATACAGTGAAGTTATCTTCATAGTAAATACCCTCTTTATCGACAGTATCGTTTATTGTTATTTCGACCTCATCTTCTCCTTCAGAAATTATCCAGGTTGCCACTGCTACATATTCGGTTACGAAACTTGGAATCAGACATTTTATAATTGCGGAATTCCCTCGCAATACGTTTTCTTCAACCAAATTAACGGTGTACGCTTGAGAAACGACTAGAACATGAAATTGCCAATGAGTTTTTGGGTTAAAATGTTATGTCAATTCTAATGAGTGACCCTAACCTAATACGACCGACGAACGACAGTGGACAGGATACAAAGGTGTATAATTATTCCAATTTTGAATCAATAGTACCGTAATTATGATTCAATGTATACTCTCCATCCTCGGTATCATGCCAAGAAACTACTTGAACATGATCTGACACAAACGAGGGTATGTGACACTTGAATACTGCAGCGTTCCCACGAATAACATAGATGTCATAGACCTGCGATTCGTAGAATTGATTTACAGCTGAAATATTTAACATATAAGGATAAGACTATGTATACATTTGTAGCTATATATTGACTCCGACACGGGGATTCAGTGGAGTGCGGATAGGGACAATTGGGGCCGCGCGTTGCTCTCTATTACCGTAATTGCCCTCGGAGCGGTTGAACGAAAACCCAGAGAGAGATTCTTCGTCTGCCACCCAATCCACTACATGAACGTAATCCGCCACAAATGATGGAATCGTACATTTCACAATGGCAGAATTGCCTCGTAAGACGTCTTCATCAATAACACGAGGTTCATAAGACTGATGTACCACTGTGGACGTTAAAAATATTACCTATTCTTGTAACAAATGTTAAAAAACTATACCAAACAGAATGTGTAGGATAGGGAAAGAGGTATGAAATACGTTTACGATCATGAACTACCATCGTTAAAATCAGAGTGCTCCTCAGCAGATACCGTGTCATTGTCCATTATCCAGGCCACAACATGAACAAAGTCCGCAACAAACGAAGGCACGATGCATTTCAGAATAGCTGTGTTGCCTCGCAAAATGAACTCATCGTTGACTCTAGCCTCATATACTTGGAGTACCGCTGTGACAAATCAAATAAAAGGAATCAGGAATGAGGATTGCTCTCTCTAAGTGAGAAATTACCCTCGCTACTGTTGGGGTAATATGTGCCTCCTTCGCTATCCATCCACATTTCAACGTATACAAAATCAGAAACAAAGCTTGGCACTTCACATTTCATGATAGCTGCGTTGCCGCGAATCACGTACTCGTTGTCAGCTTCGGCTTCGAAAGGCTGTGACACCACTTTACAAAAAAAATATAAAGTTATTTAATGAGATAAATCGAGGAGTTCATTGGGATGGGAAAACGGTTTTGAAGAAATCATTAGAGATGTACCCTGAGCTGCGTTTGTATTGTTAACTGTGAGGATTTGTCCGTCCTCCATGATCCACGCTTCAATGTAAACGAAGTCACTAACGAAAGATGGAATCTTGCAGTGAACAATAGCAGCGTTCCCTCTAATCACGTACTCGTTTTCGGCTTCGGTCACGTAATACTGTGATACGACTGAAGAATAACAATTAGACACATAAGTTGGAACGGTTCGAGGTGTAAGGAATTGTTGTGAGTACGGGAAGCAAGTATGATTTGTTTAAGAGGCCACTGTACCGAGGTCTCCTGAGTGAGAAATCTCTATTCCCTTTTCGTCGATCCATGCTTCCACCTTCACAAAATCAGCGACAAAAGAAGGAATGGAACATTTTAAAACAGCGGCGTTTCCACGTATGACATATTCTGTGAGAATCTCGGCTTCATAGAACTGATTCACAACTGAAAGAATATACGTATGTGGTCCATGACTAATGAAAGTCTCTAAGGCGAGGGAAGGAGGTGGAGGATAAGGAATGTTATACAGTTATTTGCATCTGAACTACCGATGTCATCGGTGGGTAGGTATTCGCCGCCCTCAGAGTTGACCCAAGCTTCAACTTTCACGAAATCGGCGACGAAGGAAGGAATATTGCATTTAAGCACGGCGGTGTTTCCTCTGATTACATACTCTGAGACTACTTCGGCTTCATAGTATTGTGTTACAACTGCAATAATAGCATCTGGTTGTATTTTTTTAAAGGATTGGGAATTGGCATGATAGGCATTTGGGAACTAAAATTTTATATTTAGTTGAGCATGTGGTACCATCTCCTTCCTTATTTTCCTCGTAAGTAAAAGAATTGCCAGCCTCGTCTTGCCAGGAGATAACATCCACAAAATCGCCCACAAATGAAGGTATGGAACATTTGAGAATAGCAGAGTTTCCTCGAATCACATATTCGTTATTTACTTCCGATTCGTATTGCTGCTGAACCACTGAAAATGTTATGTTTGTAGTTGAGGTATTTTCTAGAGTGGATAGTTGGATTTAGGAAAGTGACCAGAGAAACAAAACGGTGGAGGATTAACCGTAGTCCTCGCCGGGAAGGAAGTCTTCATTGTCATCAGTGTGCCAAGAGAGAACTTCAACGAAATCGGCTACGAACGATGGGACCTGACACTTGAGCACGATACTGTTCCCAGTAATGACATACTCCTTATTGACGTCGGTGTCGTAATGCTGGGCAACCACTTTTACAATATGGGCAAAGAATTGAGTATAAGTATTATTGACTATTGGTACATAATCACATGAATATTATTAATAAATACGGATATTTAAAACCTTTCATTGACGAAAATCTGTAAGAAAATTGTTAAATAACACAGCATGACAGTAATGACAAGTTTCCTTCATCGCTAGCGATTTTTTGTAAGATTTTGTTAAATATTCGAGTATTTTCACGATTTACTTAATATCATACAACTTCCAAGCAGTTAGACATATTTTATTGTAGACATACTTAAATGTTGACTGATTCGATCATCTTTCCTCTTGATTATTTAATTGACCGTATTTGACCTCGTGTCAAAAAGGGCAGCGCCCTATGATGGTCAATAAAACTTTCATACTTAATGCAGCTACATTTAAAGTGTCTTCGGACGAAGAAACGATTCAATTTGTCTATTGAAGTAACGTCCTACCAACATGTTTAAAATAGGTCTGTTGAAAGCTTTCGTGAATAAACTCGCATTATATTAACATTCTAATAAGTGTAGCGCCTAATATGGCATGCCCTATAATGGACATCGCCAATAGTCTCATTAAGCATGAGTGTGAAACATTCAATGCATTAACAATCGATTCAAGTCCTGTTTACTTCTCAAATGGGTACAAAATATGAATTGTACAGATTTTTATTGTACAAAACATGAACTGCCCAGTAGTCAAAAAACCATATCACATACAAATTAAAGATACATTTATCACTCAATAAACAGTTGACTATCAAATTACAAATGAAAAGGGGTGATAAGTCAACAAATGAAACCGTTCGGATAAACAGGAACATCATCGTGTTGGTTGACATAGATATAGCATATGTCATGTTAACCCATTAAATATTATTTATAAATCTGTCATGAAGTTTTATGGCTGCTTCTATAGCACGCACGCGATACAAGAACTTGGTTTTGTTGTAACACAATCTCGTGCTTTATGAGATATGGCTGTAACTTTAGTAACGTCGGCGCTTGCTTGACATGTGAGCATTTTGTCCGTTAGCAATTTGAAATATCGTTGTGGTAAATGTTTTTGTACTATATTGTTCTTAAAGTCACATGCCAACGGACAAAAGCTTAAAGAATGCGCCTCTTGAAATGAGTAATTTTATGCAAATGGTGCTTACCGGCTCGTACGTTAACGTCCCGGGAATGAATAGTGCCAACAGAGTTGCGAGCGAGACAAGCATAAACCTGAGCGTGAACCTCTTGCCGGTAATCCTCCGCTCGGAAAGGCGGGAATAGGAGGTTTCCGTTCGCTTGAACCTGGTGAACGAAAACGTAATGTTTAACGGTATGTATTCAGCTCCGAATTTGTGGAGTTAAAGTATTGAACTAGGTCTGTTATTCTGAAGGAAAAGGCTGGTTTAAATATAATTTATAAGCTATGATTCTATATTTAAATTTCTACTTTCAAACCATACATTGTTATCTTGCCCTAATTTCTTCGCCATCCTGAGCAAAAATATTACTCATTTACATTAGTCGATAGGTACTAAACCTCGATGCGCTTCATTACTGTAACACTATGCAATGAGCTGCATATGCGGGCAGTGCGGGCACCGATTAAACTAGTTGTCCTTGCCATTTAGTATAGGCATTAAATTCGACATTAAAACATCCGTAGATGATTCTACATAATTTTAAAACCTTCTGAACATATTAGCTGATATTGTACTTTCTTTTGGTCTTAATGCTTATGCCGCAGAAGTGATTTGGTGCTTAACAAATCCAGCCCAAAAACTATTATCATATACTTTCCAAAAAGTAAACGGTGCATTACTTGCATTTATAGGACACAAATATAAACGGTACAATAGAAGCTAGCCTCACCTGTCGCAATCCAGGGACATCACCAACAGCAGTTCCATCCGATCGCACCCAAATGATGTCAGGGGCCGGGGATCCTCGGGCCGCGCATTCCACAGTCGCTCCGGTCGTGTTGCTGAAGTCCACTCGGTTTGAAGGTTCCTTCATGAATATCGGTCCTATAGTTTCGTCCTCGCATAGCACTGACCCTGTAAAAATACGTCACTTGAACTATATTGTCGCATCCAGTTTTATATGTTTGATGAAAGGTTGTTGATATAAATCATGTTTAAGGCCGTCATGTTTAGTCCTCGTCGGACATGTTCAGTCTTATGGCAATATCTAGTGTACGATTTTTTACTGTAGGCTCTGTCTTAAATATAGTTATAGGCACAAAACACGATATAGATGGTAATCATCTGGACATTGCTCATCTCAATTAATGTTAATAAAATCTTTGTAGTAGTTAAATTCTTTACTAAATATGAATATTGATCTCAAAATCGAATACTCTTTATTATGTACACCATAAAAATTACAGACATAAAAGAAATTTCACATAGGGTGCCACAATGGGCGGGTCTTATCGCTAAAAGCAATATTTTACAGACAACCTTGAAGCAAGCCTTGCTTCAAGTTGAGCCATGAGGTACCTGTACTTCATCAGTGAGTGGTTTTAATTCCGTTAATGGCACCGTAACTTTTTACAGATTTCAAAAAAGGATGAAAGTCTATGTTCGTCTGTATTTTTTAACCGACTTCCAAAAATAAAGAGGTTATATGTTCGTAGCGTACGATTTTTTTTGTATGTATGTCCACCGATTCTCCGTCAATTATGTATCGATTTTGAAAATTATTTTTTGTTTGAAAGGGTATGCTCCCAATATAATAAAATTTATATGGGACCACATATAAATTTTATTAACTTTGCTTGGACAATTTTTGAGTTGGATTCAATAATACGTATTTTTTCCCACTTAGTATGTGGATGATATGTTAAGTTCATGTTTTTGTAGATGATGTTATAATAACTTTCTATCGCTGTTTTTTACATAGCAGGTGCGAATTTGTGTGGGGGTAGGTACCACAACTAAAAGTGTTAAATAAACACTTTTTAGAAAAGGTTGTTTTTTTTTTTGTAATAAGTTTTATAACAATACAATATCCTGTCGAAAATTGTCCAAATAATGGGTCGCCGATTGTTGTTACTATGATACTGGTGCAGCGCCACATCGTAACGAGAGGACACAGCAGCTGTGTCCTCTCGTAATAACTGGCGTAGTGCCTCACCCACCATGAGTTCAGCCATTATTTTCCGGAAACCATACGGCACTCCTATCATATTACGAATGTTTATAACAAGATTGGTTGGGACTTTGTACAATTTTTTCGCGGCTTTGACCTGAGCTTATTGAGCTTAGATCGAATTTGGTGGGTAAGTACTGTACCTTCTTATAACGATACTTGACTGACGTTGAATTTGTCTTACAACGATACTGAAGATATTCTAACGATCACCTCATGAATACATTTCTCAATACTGATACAACCTGTAATTACTGAGTCACTTTAACCTGATTGCATTTTAGTATAATAATCAATGTTTGTGAGGAACGTTGGCTCCTGAGATACAAGTATATTTTTACTTAATTCAGGGCCAGCTGTTCTACCTGATTTTGACCTCCACTTGTACTTACAATCATGTTTAGTGTATGACTAACTCTATGTGTTTTCTCTTTGTACAATAAACTTAATATTTATTTAAAAAACTATTACTTTTATCTTATATTATGTACCTACAAACCATATTTTAACTAAACTTTAATTTACTAGCAGTCAGTGGTTTAATTTCGAAAACACGAGTAAGCAAACCAGGAACGGCAGGAGGTACTCTAGTTTACGGGAACTAAAAATCCTCGACCCAGTTTTATAATGAAGCCTGGAAAAATAATCCAGCACAAGTGACACACTCTCATGCCACGTCTAGCTACTCGTTTCACTAGATGAAGAGCATTAGAACGACACTCACTAAATGTTAATTAATGACCTCATTAAGGCAACTTACTGTACGTCAAATGTTGTACATACTAATATCCTGTGCAGTTAAAATACTTCGGTTACCAACGAGAAATAACGGTTTTTATGGCTTTAAAAATCCTCAAGTTTATAGCATCCTAATTATAACCAAACGAGGCTAAAGACGAGTTTACTGCTAATGAATCTTGCTTAGGCACCAATACTTATTAAGAGCATAGCTTTATTATTTCGCTTTTGTCTCTATATTTTCCAAAACGAACAGTTAACAAAATTATTCCATCCATTTTATTTTGTTTTGTACATCATTTCTATGAACCTGTATCTGTGTACTTTTAGTCTAATCTAATTAGGATGTATTGTCCCATTGTAGGGCAAAGGCCTCCTTCCGCCATTTTCACACAATTCTATCTTTAGCTAGTACTGGCGACGTACTTATTTAATTTAAATTAAACGGTCAAAACTTTCAATTCGAATTGGGTTCAATGTCGATGGAAGACAAAAAATGCCAACAAAGCGAACAAAAAAGCGAGGGCGTGTTGAGCTTGCGACAGATGTGTGTCTGCGCACGCTCCTGATTGGTCGTACCCACGACAGATGTTCTTCACATCACAACCTGAACGCAGGATACTAATTCAACTAAGATTTATCACAACACTTGCATCGATTTCTAGCCGGTTTCAACACGAAAAAGTTATTATTGAATGTTAATTTTCTACGCACAGAACTGGTATCTGAACAGTAGGACTTCAATCTTTTGTACCTATGACATAGCGATATGCAGTCAGGTTAATAGGTCACTGTGTACTGTGTAGTGTATTTAACGCCGAGCACTGGTTAATGTTAAATTAGACAACATTATACAAAATACTTATTATTTGTATAATGTTGTACCTAGCTACCTAGATATTAAATTAAATTGACACCTACATAATGTTATTTATCATACATTCTGGACATGTTGTGTGCTATCTAAAATATATCTAGATAAGGCGATAACAATTTGGTGTAGATCAGTGTCAATCGTCACTTTCGCTTGCTACCAAACTACTTATTAATAAAATTGATTGATGCTTTTAACTTTCTAGCTTAACTTTTTAAGGTTAAGTACATTAATAATACACATGTATATGATCAATAATTATATTATATATAGAGCATTCTGTAAATATTGATCCATAAAAATAGTAAAACTTATCGAGAAAAATGAATGAATACGCACACAAAATAATGCCAGCAAAGGATATACTTACCCATAAATATATAATTCTGATGTATCTTTAAAATAAATTTATACTACGGCCTATAAGGTATAACTGAGTACTAACTAACGGACGGCGGTATACATGCTTTTACAGATACTAAATTATATAACAATACACAATATTCTACCGACATAATATGGGCTCAATTTTATAGTTGTGTTCATTTGGCGCTTCCTTGTGGTTATGGCTAAGTGATTCAAAAATAGCTTTTTTGCATAAAGGGCGTTGAACTCTTCATAAAAGTTCCTTCTGTCATTTCTAAACAATAGAATGACGACTTATTTTATGTGGAAGCTGTTTGTTTATTTCAAATAACAACAACAGTGTTTATGTTCACATGGAACACGTCATCCTTTCCAACACATGCAAATCTTAGCAAATCATACCTGTCGTTAAGAGTTCAAGGTAAGGGGCATAAAGATGACACAACTTCAACACATTTTGGCATATTTATACAATGTATTAATTATTGTACAAGGCTTTAAAAGTTTAAATGTTAGAATTTTTTAAGAATTAGTTAAATAAAAACAAGCAGTCGGATGATTTGGATCTAAGAAAATCAATATGATTCAAAATGCTTGCTTGGACTTGTTTTGTTGCGATGAAGGTAAAAACCGTGAAATCATAATTTCATTTGCAGACTTACAAATGTATGCGAAACCAGATTTACGAATACAACAACAAAGTTTTACAATATGTTGTACCTATGTATTGCTTACTTTACAACCTGACCACGAGATTATTAGCTCACATTTAGCAATAATGGTGCTCTCATCTCACGATATTGGCCGTTGCAAAATCCGTAAAATTTTTCAGGGTTCTGATTTAGGTAATTTTATTAACAATCTTTAAAATGGATGGCAAATAAGTACAGGCACCATTATTATCAGATCATCAGGTGATAATAAGTGACCTGATTGTGGTCACCTATGTCCTGTGCTAAGGTATGGATATCCGGAATCTACAGAACCATAAGCATCGCAGGTGTGTTGTCATCCCAGAGACAAAACTGGAATGACCCATGTGCCTGAATTTTGCGCTATCACCTCGCCGCTTTCGAAGTATTGAGATGTGAATACAAAATCTGTATTCAGAGACTGTCGCAGATAGGTACGCATGTCGGATAACGGCACACATGGAAGTAGCATAGGCACTTATATGTATTTCCATGAAATTAAGATGACCTATTACATGTATTCTTTGACACCTCACACCACAGACACCACGGTATTTTAAAGAAACTACCTGCTTATTTCCAAAGTTTTCGATTTTTTTAATAAGTCCGGGCTTCCTTAATCTTAATTAAAAACTGTATAGAGGTATAAGGAACAGGGTGTAAAGTTCACTCATCCTCTATAGAAAAGGGGGGATCCTCCGACTAGACGGGTGTCGTGTCTGGTGGGCCAGTGCCTGGCGATAGATGTCGGAAGGTTACATATATGCTGATCGCGCGGTAAACCCTGCTTGCGCGATAAAAGATTTGTGTGACGTCAAGTCTTTGATGCGTAGTTCGCATCCACATGCGAACTACGCATGCCGTAATTTCCAGAGAATTTGAGACTCAGTGGAATCCTCGATAAGACATATTTGCACAGCAGTTTATGAAACATATCTATACTAATTGCGTTTAAATTCTTAATGAGTAACACGGTGAGCTATGAGCTATCTGAATAACGAACAAACGCATCGGAGAATTCCAATAGAGAATGTACGCGATGCTCCTGTGGAGAATTCCAAAAACTAAACGGTATGTCGCGCGTCAACTTGCTTTGATTTGAATTCCTAATTTAGAAAACAATCAACCGTTCGCCTTAGTGGTAACAGCCCATATTTCAACTCCTTTATTATGAAAATAGTGTCAATTACCATTCTATTGACTAGCTATGCTCACTTTATTACCTAATCAGTAGCCAATAAAGAATGGCGTGTCCAGCGTTTTTATTATACTGACTCAATTAATGGTTTACATTATTTGTAGGAGACGATTTTCTTTCACAGTATCTTTAGTTAAAAGAGATTCGATTAAGAAATAAGGAAATCATAAGTAGTTTGTAAACAATGTAAATGGTTTAGTGTTATGAACATGTAACACTCTACGGGCTGTGAATCTATTTGTGGCCGTTGACCCGGTGAAATTCTTAGCTGATGTCGGCAGCTACCGTGTTATTATTATCATCATCATGTATGCTTATCTTTTGTTTCTCAACGTCTTGCAACACTACTTGTGCCGTTATAAAAGCGCTCATAAGCTCGACATTACTTAGAAACTTTAAATACAAAGATTAGGTACATTGTTTATCTCGTCTTTTGTTCTGTAAGTAGGACCGTAATTTATTTCCATAATAGCCATAGTTAATTGGCTTATTTAATGCAATGACGAATTGTTGTATCTGTTCTTATATTTATAGGCAATCAATTTCATTGCAAATTTTCTTTTTGGTGATTATAGCTTCTAAGATCGGATAGTGATTGGATACCTTTATGGTGTTTCTAATGCAGCGTATAGCATTAAGGCTCGTGCAGACCAGCGCGATATCGCGGCCGCTACAAGGTTCGCGCTACCTGTAGCGCCCGCGATATCGCGCTGGTCTGCACGAGCTTTTAGAAACACCATAACTAACACTCACAATGCTCACACAATGCTGAATGCAGCTTTATGTACACTGTTTGTTGTCACTTTGTTAGTATAGTTGCATTTAGGACTTAGATTAAACCGTGTGTAAAGTATGACGGGAATGTGTAGCTTAGCCCACATACCAAAACGTGGCGTCTCAAAAAAAAAAAACAATTTCAGTTTCGTTAAAAGCTCAATTGGCCTTGGAACATTTGCTTAAATGGCGATGGCAACGAGTTATTTAGGGGACATCCAAATTAATTGCATGTTAGCAACAGTACCATGTGTGTGAATTGGGCCCCTCCTATGTTCATAAGCAACGGCCATATACCAATGCGTGTTTTAACGAGAAGCTCGGTACCGCGCGTTTTGAAAAATCGAATGTTCATTAGCAGTTCAGCTGAGCGCTCTTTTAATCGCTCATTAACACGTGCTTGTGGCTGTTTGTTGATAAACAGTGTGTTCATATCGGAATAGAGATAACGAATAACGAATGGAGGAAGTTTATTCATTATATATAAGAAATGGTCAAGATAACGGTTTTCACGTTCGACACTGAAAGACTAAAAATACGGAAGCAGGAAGAGCAACCGGGCTGAACATTCAAGTCACTAATAACAGTAACAAATAATAACACACATTTGTCATCTGTTGAAACTGCCTTTGTAGTGGATTCCTTCTTTCAACATTGAATTATCCAGAGACCGTTATAAACGGAATTATTGCATGATTAATCTCTGGCCTCGTCTATTGGTCCAGAATATTTATTGCTCATACATGAACAAAGGAAGATTTGGAACTCAAAGGGTTTAAGAGACCTTAATTAAGAATTGTAACAATGTTTGTGTATGTGGTTATTGAATGAGTGACTACAATAAATAAAAATAGCTCATGGTTGCGTGTCAATCTGTCATTCTGCTGTCTACAGGGACAGTTTTTATTCCGTGGAATTAGTTTGAATTACTGCGAGAATATACCGTATAATAGGTAAAGTGGTGCGAAAATAAACGACTAAATGGTAAAAATAATAAATTATACTGCCTCTGTTTACGTTATGTTTACACTGACCCGAAATATTATGATAGTAATGAACCGAAATAGTAAAAATAACAAGGAGCGACGCTTACTCACAGACTCTGTTGTAAAACATATTTACATAAAAATCCATTCCGAGTGATTCAATCATATTTCTAGGATGACAGAATTTTGAATTAGGCATCTTATAAAAAATGCTACCATTTTTGGTCGTGTTGGTAAATATATCTTGTTTTTTTTTTATCATTCATGTTAATGTGAAAAACAAATACTTAGGTAGGTACTTATCGTGCTGATAAAAGTAATTGTTATTTTTAGGTATCTGCATTAGAATTTATTTATATACGAAACTCCATACTTATAACTACTACAATAAAGGCATGTTCTCAAACTTAATTTCCGACATCTCGCACTTAGCTGGCAGCATTAGTCATTCGTTCGCTTTTTTTTGCAAAAGTTGACTCATGCTGATGTAACTGATGAATTGATCTCTTTAAATGTTCGTCCACTTAACGTTTATTTTACACACAGTTGCCGTATTTCTATATTATTTGAAATATTGCATAGCAGTAGAAGATATCGTAGCATTGGAGTTACGGCCGTGACCTTCGCGCGTAGAAAGGCCAATGTTCTGCCGTGTTTGTGTAAAATCTAGCAGTTAAACTGAACCTGACGTCCTCGCCCACACGACTCGTTGCGAGTTCGCTTAGTATGGACTAGGCATAGAGGGCGACTGCAGATCTATACACTGCGAGCTTAGGGTGCAACTTTATAGAAAAACTACACCCTCACAACACAGGGAATACTAGTGCGGGTTTCAAAGAATTTGCAAAAATCTAGCACCTGCCTAAGTTCCTATATTATAATCAATAATAGTTTTTTTTTTAAATATTGTACCGTGTTTTTCTGAACTAAATAAAGTTTTTATATTTATTTTATTACTTATGTGAAAACTATGTTGAAAATTTCTAATGAAACCCGGGAAAGTATGGTGTTGTGTATTCCGAGTAACAATAGCATTAAACAACTTGAACTTTCAGTTCGTACTTTCACATTATCTTGGAGTTAGCTCTTTAGGCTGCAGCTGCATTTGGAGGGCATTGGTCAGTAACATACATAATATACGGACAGTCAGATGGATATAACAAAGTAGGTACGTGAGGTACAGAGGAGCAGCCGGGCCTCGCCGGCCACCATAAGGAGGGGCCTGCGGGCGACAAAATTGGGGCTGTGTCGTTGCCTGCGCAGCAGACCCAAAGAGGAGGCACGCAGTATTGCATGAATGCATGCGCGCCTTTATGGGAGAACGTGCGGTCCTGGCATCGGCCGCATTGGGTGAGGGAGTCCGACATAACCCTCCGTTCTCCCAAGACGGAGGATATCCCTGAGGATTTCACCACGAAAAAAAAGATACGTGAGGCTCCATTTTGTGGGATTTCATTTTATTGGCGTTATACAGCTTGTCTGATTTATACTTTTAAAACCAACGCTTACAAAGAATCGCTTGGTGTCGTAATTAATAATTATGAGAAAAGAATACATATAGCAATTAGCAGTATAAAATGAGTCATACAGTTGACTGACATGATCTGCAGGTGCTACCAGTTATTTTAATAACTACATGATTGCGTCCGTTGTGTTGTAGATGTTGTAGTCAAGAAATTTTAATGACTTTGCTATTATTAATATGTAAAAATCGGCCAAGTGCGTGTCGGAGCACGCACAATAAAGGGTTCCGTAGTTGGGATGAATGCTACAAATAATGTAGGATGAATGTTTTCCAAGAACAAACTTAACATTGTAATTGAAAAACATGTTCCCCCATACATTCCAACTGCAAATATGTAAGTTTGTACGCACAATATTGAGTGATTTACCATGTTATTTTAAGACCATAGATTTCTTATAGCTTGTCATCTGTTTAAAACCATTCTCTGTTTTTTTTTTTTAAATTTTAGGCTCCGTAGTTTCGGAGATTAGGGTTAGAATGGTAAATTTTCTTAAATATCTTTAAAAGTATTTATTTCAAAATTATACACAAAAAAAAATGAGGTTCTCAAGCCCTTACATGGAATATGTCACATGGTCCAGAGTGCAAAACAATTTTTTTATTTTTACGGTTTGCCCCCAGAAAGTTACCCCCATATTCAAAATTCATTTATTTTCGTTACACGTCTGGGTCACAGAAATTTATATATGTACCAAATTTCAACTAAATTGGTCTAGTAGATTCGGAGCAAATTGGCTGTGACAGACGGAGAGACAGACACACGGGTGATCCTTTAAGGGTTCCGTTTTTTCCTTTTGAGGTACGGAATCTTAAAGAAGAAAAGCTATGTTCTTAATCCTAGTTACTAATATAGCCCGCTTTGTTACGTTAAATACGCTTAGTCAAAGGAACTCGTATTGAGCTCATTAGTAAGATTATATCGCCACCGAGAAATTCTGGGTTAAAACGAAGCAAAAAGGCAAATCAGAAAAGTGTTTAGAGCGTAATCATTGCTGTAGTACCTATGTAGTTAAGCACCCAATTTAAATATATTTACTGAGAGTGCAAATTCACTGTCTGATTTCTATCCGCGCATAGGTAAGTAAGTCTGGACGGTCGAATTTCCCCAAGAGTCCAATTTTATGGATTTTACGATGCGGTTTTTGTGCACAGCTTCTTCTGTTTCCAAATGGTGACCTCGAATAGGGACTACATGCGGTTGCCCTATCCCATGTGCTAGCTAGAGCAAGAACATCGGGCATAGTAAGGTAAATCACAAAAGTTGAAGTCGGCTTCTAATACCGGACTTGACACTAAACTTCTCATCGCCTCCCATTTACTTTGCAGCCCAACTAGCAAAAAAGTCCTATAATGAAAATTATAGGACTGCTAAGACTAATAAAACTCTTATATTAGCCAAAAAAATTAGGTAAAGACTTCCATTCTTTTAATAACATTCAACAAGCTTTGATATACTCAAGATCACTTGTTCTTATAACTTAGGCTTATAGTAAAATAAAGGATGTAATACTCAAGATTACTTGATCTAATGACTAAGGTTTTTTAGTTCACTACAAGATTAGGTTATAAGACAGTTGTAGAACATAAATGCATGTAGCAAGACTAATATCTGTCTGTCTTTGTAAAATTCTGCTCCTGTAGTAGCATTTAGTGAGACTATAAGAATTAATGACATGCTTCCCTAAGTAGATCTTATTTAGGTATCCCCTAGACCTGAATAAGATTGTAAAAATATAGTCTTGATCAGAATTATTATAAGAGTAAAAGCACTAAATTAGAGCGCTATGAGATCAATATAAGTTTATATTAACATGGAGGCGAATAGTTCTAATTAAAATTTAAATAAGCGTTATTATGCTTATAATAGTCTTAACACAATCTCAATTAAAATCATTTTCAAATATGGCGAATATTAGATAAATTAGATTGTTATACATTTATTAAAACAATTGTGTAACGTTAAATTTTTAGAGGCACTTTAAAAAAATAATACAAACGTAGCATATTTTAACATTGAATATTATTTCCCAATGATTTCACACCCTATATTCACATTCTCACATACTATGCTACCATAAATAGTAATAAGTAACACTTATGATAAAAAAAATTATTTAATTTAACGATTTTTCGATTTAGTGTTTGCTTCGAAATTAAATATTTTTTTAAACACTTAATTCAAGTTTTGGAAAATATACTTATAACCAAGCCAGTACCAACCAATACATTACTAGCATATTATAAACAAGTTTTGTTTGGTAAGGAGCTTGTATCAGAAGCTTATAAAAGTTATCATACTTTAAAGGTTGTGTCTATAATTGTAGGACTTATTATAGGTACTTCTCTAATGCTATTACAAGTACATCATAGGAGTTAATAACATTCTGTAAGTTGACTATACGATTGTTATAAAAACAAAATGCTTCTATAAGTGTTCCCAAATCCAGGGTTGTAGCAAGCTATAAGTATCTTATAAGCGTTAAAAAGAATCGTCTTGTAAAAAGATAGTTATAAGGACATATTTTGCTATTTGGGAGGTGTCAAACTGCAGGGACCTGCGACCTCAGAATTTTGAAATAAATAGGTACTGCCGCAACCACATGCGGGCACAAATAAAATATGATGAGTATGACCTTTTATGACGCCCATGAGAAGAAGGGATGGGGTAGTATATTCTTAGAACCATACCATTCTTCCTCTTGTTTGCTACTATGTAAGTATGGAATAATGTACGCCATAGAAAGCTGTAAGTGTAGAGCTTACAACCTGTGTTTATAGCTTTTAGACACACGATTTTGGCCAGTGGTCGTAAACAGTGTTACGTTTGAATAGGTTCGTTGCCCGGCCGCGCTGTATCGACCCGTGACGTCACGAGCGTGCTCGCGACGCCCGCGGTGTGGGGTGGACCGAGGATAGTACCCCAACGATCGCGACGCGCGCTTTCACGCGCTAGCTGCGTAGAACGTATCGGTATAAAATTTTCAAGTGCATATGCACACGTGTAAATTGTGTAGGTATAAACTCAAAGTCAAACTCATAGCATTTATTACAATTAAACCATTTTCAGGCACTTTTGAATTGTCAAGGAATCGGTCAGGCAAAAATATGAAGCTAGTTGCCCATTCCAAAGCGTAGTAGGTAGGTACCTATGGAGAAGAACGGACCAACGTATGTTGTCCAACTGCCATTATTTTCACGTGATGATTAATTTATTCAGGAGGCGCAATTTATAATTACTGTTACAGTAATTATAAATTACTGGTACATCATTCTATCGATAATATTGAAGCATTACTCAACTCATAAATTATCATAAGTCGTCCGTGACACAACCACAATTTTTGGGGCACATAGATGTTGACATTAACATATTTTTCCCAGAACGATTATTGTAATGTCCTTTTTACTTATTCACGATTAATGGTTTTATAAAATAAATGTCATTGAACTTACCTATAGCGGCCAGTGCCACGAGGGCAGCGAATCCAATAAACGACATGTTATCGCACTTCGACACTTCACAGATCACTTTGGTTTCGTGCACAACCCAGAATTAAAAATTCTACTATAGAAATAAAACGAAAAAGATCGCTGTGCCGCGATGCGGCTGGGCTCCGCCCGAATCTGAAACAAATCGAAATTACATTTAAAATTGGATCTACAAGCAATTTTAGCAATAATAGAGGACGGTAAAGAGACAGGAAGTGGAGTGGGTGCCTACTTAGGTTGCTAATTTAAAAAAGTTGAAAGTCAAAGACTTGATTGAAATAACATCATTTATTTGTATTATTTCTACCTTAATAAATGTAGGAAGTACCAAAGAGCTCTCTGAGTAATTGTTAGGACAAAAGGCCGATACTCCCGAAGTCGCTTACACACGTATACTTATTGTAATTATGGTATGAGAGTCTATGAACAAAATTGTTGCTTTACGTTTTCCGAAGAAAACCGTATAAAATCGATAGATTTGGTTATTCTGAATCCAAAAATCCTAATTTCAGAAACTTTCCGCGTCACGTCTTACTAGGCCGCATTTTTCATAGCAATCTGTCTTATTTTCAGAATGTAGTTGAACGATAGATTTTAGATACCTACCGAAAACACAATTTTCACCAACCAGTAGCGTCACACGTAAGGAGACTATAAGA
Organism: Omphaloscelis lunosa; assembly: GCA_916610215.1. Classification (NCBI taxonomy): domain Eukaryota; kingdom Metazoa; phylum Arthropoda; class Insecta; order Lepidoptera; family Noctuidae; genus Omphaloscelis; species Omphaloscelis lunosa. The sequence goes on from OU744247.1 coordinate 12,189,434, forward strand.
AAATTTAAATTGAGGCATAAAATAAAACCCATAAGCAACCTGTCTGAAAATCTTGTTTTCAGGTGAACATTGGTAGTTGATGCGAATGAATCATTTTTTGTTTCAATCGAAGAAAATGTGAGCAGCTTATGTGTTGAAACCATTTCGAACGTGTTGAAAAATTTTACCGATCGGTAACATAGCATTCTGTCTGAAAACTGTTGGACATGATGAAAAAAGTTGCCCAGATGTAGAAAAAATTATATCAGAAAAATTTACACACAAAATGTCGGAAAACAAACTTTTTCGTAATCAAATTACGAAACCATTGTACATTTTATATATCAGATATACGATTTTTTTATGCCAAAGCTACTGCCAAATTGAATAGTTTAATTTAACGCGTTTTATTGCGGAAAGGACTGGAAAACAATGCCAACTTACTCTATGTAGGGGATTCGTTGTTCCAAGTAGGGAGAAACGATTTACGGTGACTCAAGCAAGATTATTGGTATGTCAAGGTTAGCTCGATAAAATGTGTATTATTGAAGTGAAAACTTCTTTAAGCGCGTTGGGCATTTTTGAGATGGGAAAAAAAATTAACTCGCGACACCGTTACCGACACCTCATGTCTGTAAAAGCGATTATGCTCTTTATTTATGTTACGTTGCGGATCAATGTTTTATGCAAGTATTTTATTTTACTTTAAAGGTTTTGGAAGTATTTTTTTTTAGTTTTCACTTCCGTCGGCACTCCTGGAGTGCCGTATTATTTCATTAAATATGTTCTTACTTCAATTAATAAATAGTGTCCATTATAGTCAACAGCAATGAATATTTGCCATTTAGCGGTTTTGGAACCAGAGCAAGCCAGCTTTTAATTATTTTATATTTGAATGCCTTTCTGAAAGACCCTTCGTGTGGTTAAAATAAAGTCAATCGACACCTGTTTCAACCCAAATATTCCGTAAACTACTTACGAAATTAAAAATATACCAAGTTTCATAATGTTTGGGGGGCAAAAACTGGGCGGAAATACGGTCAGTCACGCAAGGATAAACCAATTTGGTGTAATGTACGCGCGTACACACTCCCACTGTTTTGTTAATGCACTTCTACAGTTTTGTACTCAAATAATGTGAGCATCAGTAAAAAAGACCACACCAAGTATTAGCAAGAACATTTTTTGGGCAGCTGTAGTCCGCTATAGTGAGTTCAAGGGCGTTCAACCCTATTTCTGTCTTGTATATTGTTTGCTATCCCCCTCTCTAATTTATTTAAAAGGGAGGTGTAAGCTGAGGGATTAAGAGCATTAACAGATGGACGTTATTACTTTAGTTCCTGTCCGAACGAACAAACATTTCAAACTTTTACCTGCTAAGTTGATTATAGTGTGGTTTTAGCGGATATTTTAACGGGTTTCAGCAAATAGCCTTTTTTACTTGAAAATAGTTTTAACTACAATGTGTTTAGCTAATAACTTCTCGTAATACATATTCCATAATAATAACCCAGACTTGTCATGTAAACTAGTTTTAGTAGTTTGAATACATTAATGTGGTAAACAAAGAACAAGATGTAGTATTTAGATCAGACACTAGAGCAACGTTAAGTTTATCCTGTGAGTGGCAAAACACGTCTGTCGTTGTACATATTTCGACTAAATGCTAACTAACACTTGGAGGACGGTGACATCATCGCGCCAATTTGTAAACTAACCCAATCACTACTGGACCTAGGAATCTAGATCACCTAAAGCAGCATGAAAATGTAAGTATGCAACGATCGAATTAAGGACGTTATCTAATTTTTAGGGTTCCGTACTCTAAGGGTGCCAACAGAACCCTATTACTAAGGCTCCACTGTCCGTCCGTCTGTCAAAGGGCTGTATCTTTAACCGTAATAGGTAGACATTAGAAATTTTCGAGAGTGTGTACAGTGCGTGCCACTAAAGATGAGACTTGACACACCACGTGGTTTAACTTGCGCAGTAGACGATTTATGGGTCTCTTTAGCGGTATGAAGTCCGCGCCGGGGCGTCATTGGGGAGGCGGAAGGAGCGGCGGGAGGCGCGGTTAAGTCTCATCTTTCGTGGCGCGTATTGTACCACTGTGGCCGCTATAACAACAAATAATAAAAATATGTAGTGTTAAATATTGGACGGTGGTGCGGAACCCTTCGTGTGTGAGTCGGACTCGCATTTGGCCGCTTTTTTATCATCCTATGGATCTTTAGCCCAGCGGGGTCCTGTAGACTGAAGAAAAAAATTTTTTTTTCCAGGTGACATTTTTTTACTAGTGTAGCTACTTATTATTATAAGTCTTATAACGTCTAGCGTCTTGGCTCTTCATAATACTGTCATGGCTAGACGATCATTCATGCTATTCAAATGACGTTTAATTGCACCATCAACAACTCTTTGACAGACCTAATCAGCAGTTTGCTTAGGTTGGTCATTACTGTCGCGTCAGGAAGACGTTAATGACGAACAGCGATGGTCCAAGCACATTACACAAGCGATTTACCGGAAAAAGTGTTGGTTTAATCCGCTGACGGTTTCCGTAACCACAACCGCATATCTACAGTACAATCCCAGCTTCGTACATGAGTGACGGAAGACTATTTTGGGCTCCATTATCCAGAAATGGCTACGCACCGCTCGTGTTTGGATTTAACGAGTGAGCGTTTGGGTACGTACGTTACATACATATAAATAACAGACGAACGTGGAACGCTACATAATATTCAATGTTTGATTTTATTGCAAAGGAAGAAGCGAAATTAGGAGATTTGAATTTAAACGCGCCCATTATTTCCGTAAAAAAATTGGCAAGTGTTATTCCATAAATGTATGAGACTTGGACAGTGACAGGTAATACCTAAGGTCATCATTACCGGTTCTTTAAGTAACCAAAACGTTTTAAATGTATGTTAATTAACTTTTTAAACAACATACCTACTCGATTCTTACTGATTTTATCTTTCTACCGTATTGATAGGGCAATTTTACTATCTTATTCAATACAATCACAGTGGTTACATACACTTATAATATAATTTGACATTGAAAATGCTATTCCATGCAGGAAAAAATCGTTACAAAAGGTCTGTCTATGTTCTCTACGGCGACGGGACGTAGGTAGCAGTTGTCGTTATAGATATTTGGTTCAATAGAATGGATCGACTCGCCTCCGAGCCGTCTGAGAAGCTGCAATACGAGTCCCCTCCCCCTCCTTGCTAAGTGGAAGTAAAGATAGCGAATTCCTTCCCCCCTGTCCTCGCAAGCACCCCTCCCACGCTGGAAGACGTTAAATACACCATTTGTTCAGTTAATAGATGTGGGCTGATAGTTAGGTTTCAAAATTGAAAGCTTTATATCCGTGGCCATGGTGGAATTGATTCGATTAAAAACTCGTTTGATTCTGAATCTAGAATAAATAAACTATTAGTACTTATATAGTTTTCTAATGCTCAATAATATTCTTAAGAGACATGGCTTTAATTTAAACCCTTAACTCTCTTTCAGGATCTTCCGTATTTATGACCTCTATACCTCTAAGTACTTATTTAACAAAAAAAATATTACTGGCTATTTATCTTTAACAGTTAATATGAACAGCTCAACTAGCATGTTGTACTGATTTTCGACAAAAGGGCCAATTATTCTTTCCTTTTTTCCTTTACCTGCCAACCTGTATAAAAACACGCTCCATCTGTTCGAACGTTTTGCACCTGCCTCCGAGGAACAGGCTTTTTTCGGCCAATCTCTTTGCATCGCTCAATTTCTCGATGTATTTAATTTCATTGTTGCTGGCCTTTTTGTTTCATAGTCAAGTTTGTGTGCAGTAGTTCCAATCGAATTGTCACCCCCTCTAAACTGTTGACATGAGGGAAAGCCGGTATGCCAAAAGGGTCGCCGAAATGAATGGCTTAAATGAAATGAATGTTATGAGTTTATGAGTACCTATAGTACTTACACTTAAAGTGAGGAATGAAACGCCAGTAAAAACGACTTAGGAATGACCATTATTTTCTTCGTGCTGCAAATATGGGAAGACCGGTTTTCCAGGCAGCGAAAGCTAGTCTGCTTAATGGTCTAGAATCTATTTATATTGAGTAGTGGTCTAAATCTGGGCAACTACACAGTATGAGTACTAAGAACTGATTTACATGAGCTTGTCTATACATAGCGTCCTTTTGTTATTAAATCGTTACAGCGCATATTTCAGACCGCTCGCGCTACTACTAAATATCGCATGTATGGGAGGTGTCTGCTCCACCACGTGCTTCGACTCACAACTGAATGAATCACACTGATTAGTCAAAGCTTACTACTTGTATGTGAATGACTTATTATAATATCCGTAGCTTTATTCATAGCAACGTACTTACATTCACAAAAACATGTTCAACTATACCTATTATCATTTGGGTAAGCCCTTCCGTGGGGGAAATTCTTAGCCAGGAATAATTTAGCATTTAACCTGGGCAGTTAAATATTCACTAATTGTATTATTGTGTTGATCCTTTCTCATATTAAAAATAACATCCAAATCAGATCGATAATTGCGAAACGTGAGTGGCCCAGCGCTGTGTCTCAATATCCGCCACCCACCGGCATTTCGTTCGATTGAGACAAACTCGTACAATAATGTAATTTAGAGATGAGTTTAATTCAAAAACTTTAACCAAAATAGAATATTATGTGCAACCCAAGTAGGTACATGCTTTCGTTAGTCGATAGTCGGAAGACCAGCCAAATACGGGAGGCAGGGCCGATATACTGAATCAAAGTTAACATGCCGTCTATAATTAAAACATTGTATACAAATATAGTACGGTATCGGAGAAGGAAATACCAAATTTAAAGCAAGATATAGCAGGCGACTCTATATCTACAGGGCCAAGACAACATCGTTATCGATCGTGGTCGCGCATTCGCCGGGTCGGCGCTTTTGCAAAAAAAAAAACCCTTTATAACATAAACACGAGGGGATAATGAGTGGAAAGGTTTTATTGTATTTCTTGACTTTTACCTGAGAAGACCGAGTGGCGGCTCAGCGCAGCACCCACAACACTTTAAACACAACACACGCGAAGAGACTCGTGGCGACGACCGACCCGCCCAGGCTACAGACGCGGTATGAGTAACTTGTATAGCTATGTTATAAACGGCCGTTGACATCCGACCACAGAAAAGGATGGGAGTACTATATCGTATCTCCTCTACGCCTCAACGAATCAACAAGAGCGGTCCTGGCCGAAACGTACCGATTTTAACCGATGGCCGAGGGTCGCAGGACATGAAAGTAATGCGCACGCATGAAATTCGTAAAGATGAGCGTGCAGTTCGTACTTTTGGTCCCTTGTTCAGTCAAGTATATTGAATTCTAGGTGTTCTGCGGCGTCTCACTCTCACTTCGTTACAGGATGTGTTGCGTTATCGACTGGAACATTATTTATAGCTGTCTGACTGTACTATGTATGTGTGTTTTATTTAATTTGACTGAAAATGTGTAAAATATACGTATAAAAACGAAACTAGATTGATAATAATATTTTTATTAAAAGTAGAATAATAATTTATAACAACATAAATAAATAACATTTCTATGGCAGCATAAGTATAATATTATATCTGGTGTATAATATAGAAAAATATTCTTAAACATCATAAACCATTAAAATCAATACTTTTATCTTATATCAATTTATTTCTACACAGCTTCGTATTGAATGTGACAATATGGAAGGTTTCGAAGATATAAATATTACTTTTTTATATAATAGTATAGAAACTATATTTCACGAATACAAAAATGTATGGCACATAAAAATAAATTCTTGTAATTGTCTTATTATTTCTTATAAATACATAAAATGAAACAGTAATGGCTGAAAGTGAGAGTTTTAATAGCCTTAGTTATTGAGTTAGGTACAATCGAACATTTAACATATAGCTTTATAATGCTCACGGCTTCGTGTTTACTATATTAATACACAAGATCTACTCATAATTTCCATTGAACAATATTATTATATCTATCTAATTATATATTTTTCTAAATACATTCAATTCTCAACATCTAATCTAATAGCTTTCAAAATTTACTTACACTACATGAGGTTATTACAATATTTTATATAACAAAGTTTATTAAATAATGTTACAAAACCGCGACCTTGCTTATTATAAAATGAAAAAATTGCCGCATTTTGCTTTGTTACGGTTTTGTAACAATATTTAATGAACATAGATTTAAAATTAGTATAAAACGTCTACTTCTTTGTTTACACCAAAGATGAGTAATAATTTCTCGGCACTACTACAGATAAGAGTGGAAATAGGAAAGTTATACATTTACATAAATATATCGTTTCTTTTTTAAATATATTTCTAAACATTGGAGGCTTTTGCAAAGATAACTTTTATGAAAATATAAATGTGTGCTAACTAATATGCTTTAGCTGTACTTTCGAGACTTCAACAGATTGGTGTTAGGGTAACGTTAGAGAGTCCCGTTCTAATATCATGGTGAGCGAGCGCGGGGAGGTGTGGGATGAATGGAGGATGATCTTACACGTCACCGGGTGCAGGCAGCTTCTCCCAGGAAGGTTCCACGCCCCAGATGTCACGCGCGTACTCCGCAATGGTGCGGTCAGATGAGAACTTGCCAGAAGACGCAATGTTCTCGATCACCATCTCAGCCCACTTAGCCTGGTTCTGTGAACGCGAAAAATATATAATAAGTCGCAGATTATCTTTTTCCAATACTTGGTATAAAACCGAACGTTTTCGCAAGGCAAACATGTTCGGATTACGCAGGGAAATGAATAAGGCTTTTTATATTTGGAAGTATGTTATTTAGACGTTATGATTGTTTTGTAGTCAACGAATGTCTTACAACATATTTTGACCAATCTTTCATAGTATCTACGTAATGTTGGCAAAATTGTGAGTTGAAGATGGCAATTTTAAAATAATACATTATTGCGCAAGCAAAAATTATAAGTACTTGTGGATCTGGCAACTTGTAAACAAGGGTACCTAATCACTTTAACCCATCAGCTAGTGATATGCTTACGTTCCTATTTGCAAGTTGGGGGTATTAATGCCTGTAATTTTGTATCAGTATGTATCTGACAACTTGTTCTCCTCGTCGCCGTCGCGCGTCGTAAAACCGACTATGTATATCGCAGTTGGAAAATTATTCATTAAATAAGCTTGGTAAACTAAGGCCCTTTCCTCACTGGTAGGTACGTTTATGGTACGGGATTGTTTCAGTACCGATGCAGTAAAACGCGTGACGTAAGCTTACCGAGCGCCTTATATATATATAAAATTATAAATGCGAAAGTGAGTTTGTATGTTTATTCGTCTTTCACCATAAAACAGCAGAAGGGATTTGGATGAAAATTGACACATAGGTTGACCATGACCTGGATATACACAGGAAAACACATACAAAATACCCACACACAAATAGACACACAGGATACAGGAGGGGTGGGGGAGGATACAGGGTGCATAGGATGCTTTTATCCTGGTAGTACATTCCCGTAGGATAATTTCTGACATGCACGCGGGCGAAGCCGCTGGCAAAAGCTAGTAAATTATATAGTACGAGAGGTCACGACCAAAACCATGTCACATCGTTTACGGCCAAAACCGTATAAAATCGTTAGGTTTGATGATTCCGAACTTGACCCGTCAGAAAAATCATAGTTTTATGGGCGCCCATTTCTGTTATTAGTTTATCTGAAATTAGTTTTTTAATGTCAGAATAACTAAATTTATCGATTTTATACGGTTTTGTTCGTAAAACGACAAGGCAAAAATGTTGGTCATGGGCTCTCGTACCAATACTCGTAGAATTGATTTTAATTTGGAATTATAAATTAAAGCAGTGCAGTACCGTCTCGTTACAGATTGCTTCGGTACAGATTGCTTACCGACCAATGAGTAAACACCGAACTCTGAAAATCCTAGTGATGCATAAAATCACGCATATGAAATCTCTCACTATTTTAGCGATAACATGCATGTATGGAAGCTATACGTTTACGATGTCTGGTAACGAGCTCAGTGCCAAATTATGTCAATAAGAGATACATTTTCTCGTGTGTTATTAATATAATTTGTACGAAAGGTTAAATAGTGCAGAAATGACTCATTTCACTAGTGATGATTAAGACAAACAAAAAAAAAAAACTCGTAATTTTTATATAATTTATCAAATGCTTGTAAACAAAATCGTTATCGCTGTTAATTAGGAAATAATTCGCACGTTATATTAAGCGATGAGGTTTATTTTTTTTATCTAAACGGGCTTGATATAATGGCAAACTGTTGGCGGGTAAATTCGATGAAAACACGCGAATATGACACTTATGGTCAGTGTTATTGCGTGATCGGATTGTTTGGGGTTCCGATGACAACCCGATGTGGTGTTGCTGAGGAATGTAGATAAATAAATTGTACAATGTTATTTAAGCTCTAAAATCCGTTTAACCCTATGTTCTAACTGAAAGCGATTGTCACACGACGACGCGATTACGCGATCATTTATATGAATTATGACGTACATACGCGATTTGAATGATCGCGCGCCTCGTGAGTACAACCGCTTCCTATGAACATGCGAGACCATAATTGTTTGTTCTAGATGATCGCAGCGTTACATAATGACTCTGAAAAACTGGACAAGTGCGTAACGGACCACGCACGATGAAGGGTTCCGTAGTGGGGATGAATTTGTTCCAAAAACAAACTCGACATTGTAGTTGAAAAACATGTTCTCCCATACATCTCGATACGTCACGGTCAAGTCTCCAACTGCAAATTTAAGTTTGTTTAGTTTTGTTTCATGTCAGTCAGTCATGGAACCGGGAAGTACCCTGTAGGTTTTGATTTATTTGCAATTATAAAATATGTCGCATAAATAGCCGTATTTTATTACTGCGTTGACTTAGAAGCTTGATTTTTTTTAAAGCTCCAAGGGACCATAGACCTACGTATTTGATATTTCAACTGGATACCTCCACGCGTTCATGAGAAAAACGGACTTAACATACTGACAGACAGACGGAAGCACAGTGAAGAGATCCTATAAGGGTTATTGTTTTTTCCTTTGTACGGAACTCTAAAAACAACGCCGAAACGAACTCAAGTCCATATCATGTGCAGCAAAATCTGTATTAGCTCTTTACGGGAAGATCATATTATGAACCAACATACCTGATAACACGCGGAGACCTTGTCCTGTGCCTCAATATATGCGTCGTAGTCCGCAAGGTGGAGGAACCGGTCGTGCTGCAGCAGAACATCGGCGATGTGCGCGAACTTGCCCGGCTCGCCCGGCGAGAAGAAACCGCTGCGGATCTGCTCGATACACTGCCGGAGCTCCGGGTTGCGCTCGTAGTACTCGTACGCGTTGTATCTACGCACATTAATAAAAAAAGCAAAATTCATTTACCTCCTTAAATTAGGCCGAGAATCAGCACTTTTTGAACTTCACTTGACTTTAAAAAAGACAGCCCCCAAACGTTCCCTGACCCTGTACGACTTTCTACGACGACCTTTTTCTGGGAGGAAACGGCGTAAAAAAAAGAAAGAAAAATAAACAACCGAATTGATAACCTTCTCATTTTAGAAGTCGGTTAACGCCCTAGATAGTCACGTCGCTGCCTATACAGTTTTAAAAACTATAGGTATTGTGAGAAAGTTCCTCTATCTTCCATAACAACCTGTAGTTTGGAACCTGTTCATAATGCGGGTAGTATTATAAGTTTTTGAAATACTCTGAAGGTTGTGATTATGAATGTCTGTGATCTGTTCTTTAATCATTTATTTGAGAAATTGCAACTGGCAGAGATGTGTTAAAGTATATCAATAACAGTTCACATGGTTGCTATATCGTTCTAACACGGAGCGTAACGTTATAATAATGTATGAAGCAGATATACCTTAACTTCTTTGGTATATGAATCGAGGACATCCCTAGACCGGGCAGACCATAACTGACTGTGAATCCTTGTTATTTATTCTCTAAGTTGAAATTGTGCCAAGTAAATAACGATAGCGTCGCAGATGGGAGTGGATGATGCCAACATCGGAATTGTCAACGGTACCCTTTCCCTTTTACAGATTAAAATATTTAAGATCCTCGCAAAAAGCAAGCTAGCAAGCTATTCATTTGATGTCACACGATACAGTATGAAAAACTTTTTTTTAATATTTTCTTATTTGACCCCCAAAAGTGGCTCTCATAATTATTCAAAATTTATTTATTTACGTTACACGTCCGTGTTTGGGTCACAGAAATACATATGTGTAACAAATTTCAACTTAATCGGTCCATTAGATTAGGAGCAAATTGACGGACGGACAGACAGGCACACGAGTGATCCTATAAGGGTTCCGTTTTTTCATTTTGAGGTACGGAAGCCTAAAAATTATTAGTTCTTCTTACAACCCCGAAACTGACATAACTAACTGATGTAAAAGTATACCATATAAAAACTTTTAGGGTTGCCCATTTATTCAAAAAGGCTTAAAAGTAATTAATACTTCTTACATAATATACAACACTGGCATTATATCGTTGATTTTTTCGATGTAATTTCAAATAGAGAGCATTTTCTGACATCTACAACCCGAAGAAATCATGTAGGAATGTAGGTCATTTAGATTAGCGCTAGAGGTCGTCACATCAGCTGTTGAATGAAGCTGATAAATTGCCTAGTGCTAGATTATATTAGCTACTAGTCAGCGAATATAACTTAGCTAGTTGCACTGATTATAATTTATTTATAAAGCAATTATGCGTCACACTGCTCTCACATGTTTTGCTTCGCGAATTATAATATTACTTATCGATAATACGATGTTTTACGAACGATTATGCTTATAGTGAAAACAAAAGATAAGTAGGTACGAGGTTACATTTGATAATGTAATAGCAGAGAAGACCTAAGTGCATGTACCTTCAGATGAGCGCATTTTACGCGCGTAATACCTACTGGATGCAACAAGGCGCGCAGAGTATTTTGAACTTTCGCGTAGGTACGCGAGTGAAATGCGTGCATGTGATCGGAATATGAGCGGAGTGTGTGCAATGTAATCTTTTTAACCCGAAGATTGACTGGCAGAGAATGCCTTGATGCATTAAGTCCGCCTTTTGTACCACATTTTGTATATCCTTATTAATATTATAAATGCGAAAGTGAGTTTTTTTGTTTGTTATGCTTTCATGCTAAAACGGCTGAACCGATTTGGATGAAATTTGGCACAAGGGTAGACCATCATTTGGGTTAGGACATAGAGTACTTTTTATCCCGATATTCCCACGGGATCCAGACTTCTGCGGGTGAAACCGGGCGCAGCTAGTGAAGAAAAAATAAATAATGTATTGGCTCCTAGTATCTCAGTTATGTCAAAAGACAAAAATAAATAGAAGTATTACTACACTTCCGGACTCTTAAATCAAGTCACTGTGCATTTTTATGTTTATAGGCCTAAACATCAAAATAATGATAAAACAGAGAAAAAGTTTTTATGGAGTTTTGAAGCTGACATAATGGCCATCATTTGTTCCAAATTTGAAAAAGAGAAGGTAATCGGAGTTTGATCGCTCTTATAGAAGCAACGAGCTTTGATTAGAGCATCTTTATGTCAATAGTTATTTCGTAATTTGTTTTTTTTTTGCATAAGAAGAGTATCGAAATTGCATTTCCTAATTTTTTTTTTATCCATTCTGACGTACGAATAATGGATACAGCACCTGAAGTAGTAGCGCAAGCTGTGAGACTTCTATAATCTGGGCTTAGTCAGCGAACCGTAACTACACAACTTCATGTAAGCTGTTCTGCTGTTCAAAGAATTTACCAGCAATACCTGGAGACTGGCGGCTTCGTGCGCGGGTCCAGGAGGACCACGAAACCATTACAGCACGACTAGATCGGTTTATCTTAACCACCAGACTGCGTAATCATCATGTGACCTCCGTACAGGTCCAAGAACAGCTTCGAGATTTTCCACGGATTGACTGTTTGTGTTCGAACTGGTAGAAGGAGAATTTAAGAACGTGGCCTAAGCCTCATAAGCTAGCCAATTGGTCCCAAACTGACACCGAGCTCATAGAATGACGCGCCTACAGTTTGTACGCGAACATTTGCATTGGACTCAACGTCAATGGAGCCGTTCTTTTTACGGATGAAACCAAGATGATGCTATATGGTAATGGTAGAAAAGTCTACCGAAGACAGGGAGGACGTTTTCAACAATGTTGCATTACAGAGAAGGTGAGTTATGGCAGTGGGTCATGGACAGTCTGAGGCAGAATTTCCACCGAAGAAAACACTGGCCTTGAAGTTGTGTAATTTGTTGTTTAATTTTGGCACTGAGGGACGCAAAAAGGCGACTTATTGCAATTGAAACAGTTTTTTTTTAGTATTCCGATTTCAAATTTGGAACAATAATAATCGGAAATGGTAGTGAGTGACTGGCTTCAAAACCACATTTTTTGTTTCTTTATACTACCATTATTTAAAAAGATAGCGTCCAGGAGTGTATTACCACTACTATTTTTGTTTTTTACTTTTTATCGAGGTTTGTCTTCACAATGGTGATCTTTTAACAGAAAAAAAAAAACACTTCAAACTGCTCACCCTCGCTTCTCCAGAGCTTCCACATCATCGACCCTCATGCCGAATATGAAGAAGTTATTCTCTCCGGCCTCCTCTGCCATCTCGACGTTAGCGCCATCCATAGTACCGATGGTTAGGCCTCCGTTCAACATGAACTTCATGTTACCGGTACCTGAGGCTTCGGTACCAGCGGTAGAGATCTACAAAGTAATGAACAAAGTTTATGTATCATTAAGTAATAAAGAGAATGAAAGTATTGAAGTCACTCGAGCCACCACGACAAATTAGAAGCCGATGCAGCATCCTATATTTTGGCGTCGCTTTTCTCGACAGATAGTTTTGGTGTTCCTTCGATGTCACATATTTGTGCTGCCGCCTTCCTCAAATTGTCACATATATTTGCCGTCAGATATTAATGGATGAATCATGCAATCAGATATTATTGCCATTCTGTTCAAAGTCATATATTTATGCTTGTGACTGTACGTTCCGGATATTTTCTGATAACCACGCAGGCGAAGCCGCGGGCAAAAGCTAGTTCCTTATAAAGATAGGACCGTTAATGGTTACTACTATTCGGTCTATCATGACGTTCACGAATCTTTTTCTGACCAAAGAAGTCGTTAAATATGAATGAGGTAAGGTTTCAAGTTTTATTACTATCTCCAGTCGATCTTTACTGTTTTTATGACTAACACGTGATTCCTGATATATCTCGGCGATAAAGATGCTTAAATGACGATATTTGTGATGTAAAATAATGACGGTAATGTCTCGGGCTACGTTAATTGAATTGCAATAACTTATTTTTCTCATTTCCTCTCACCTATTACGTCAGAAATGACATCACCTCTCTCAAGATTTCAACCATTTTGAATAGATTCTGAAGTTAAGGAACTTCAGAATCATTGCAGAATTTTTAGTACGGTTCAACTGGACCATTCAAAATAGGAACTCGCAGGCCACTGCTGGAAATAAGCCTCTCCCAAAACGCGTCACAGCAACCGCACCCTAATTACGTAACACACTTTCAATCACAATTCGAGTGTTTTGAAAGAAATTCCCAATATATTGCTTCATAGGCAGGGACCATTTTGGTTACCCATTGAAAGGGTTTTTAATAGGGTTTTGACAAACTGTTGTTTTAAAACCAATTTCATATTTATTACCATCTTTTACGAAAACCCTCATCAATGGATAACCTCTTCCAAACCCCTTTGATTTGTTTACCTGTTTATTCAAAAACCCATTCTTGGTGGTTATACTTTTTAATAGTAAGACGTTTTGAATGGGTTACCCCTTCAACGACTGTAACAGAGTTACCCATTCGAACTACAAATATTGTAATTTTATCTCTCGTGCCTTACTATAAAGTACTAAACTGTATGCATTCAGCGGGTGCACGCGTCAAGTCGCAACACGCAGTCTAGGACCTAGCGACTCCACAGTTCATACACATTCGATTATGGTCATTATTACAGTGATTTTAAAGTTAAATGTATTTTTTTTTTTGAATAATCGGGGTTGTTTCATGTGTAATCTTGTCTATTTTACGGAATCATAAATGTCATTCCATCGGCTCACTCATTATTTAGTGCCCGAAGGGAAAGGAGCAGCGTCAAATTAATAAAAAAATGCCACAACCGAAGCGAGATGCCGTACATAGATATTATGAATACGATGCAACTACTCAGAGCAGTCAATGCAATTTATGTGGAAATCGTATAAAGGTAAGGTCATTATTATTATGATGTGATTTTCCCAATCTTCTAATCTAGCAGATACCAGTTTGACGACACTTCTCGAGGTTATTTAATTCAATTGTAACCAGGGCCGGACCACCCTCGGCAGCGTCTATGTGCAAAACCTGTGACGCGTCTCTTTTATGAGTGTTTTTGTATTTCGATTTTGTTTTTACATATCGGTTTAAATTATGATCTCCAGTTTAGTATAGGTACCTAGTACTAGTTTTGTATAGGTACCTAGTACTAGTTTTGTATATGTACCTAGTACTAGTTTTGTATAGATACCTAGTACTAGTTGTTGCCCGCGGCTCGGCTCGAATACGGCTCTAACGATTTCGAGGAAATTAGGAACATAGGGGGGCCGATCATGAAAACCCATGGCCTCGGACTTGTGCAGGGCCACCTCGAGTCCCAGCTGCCGGATCCTGTCGACGATTGTCGCAACCCCGCGTGTCGCTAGTTCGGCCGCCGCCTGGTACGACCCCCCCTGTGCCAGGACCAACGTGTCGTCAGCGTAGTCAGTAAGAGTCTGACACGCCCTCCCGCTCCGCCCAGAGCGGGAGAAGTTATTTGATGATTTCCCACCCTCAAAAAAAAAAAAAAAAAAAAAAAAAAGGGGGGCCGATCAAAAAGTAGATAATAATATAATATTATCAATCGGTGGTCGATTTATTTGTGTAACTTTCTGTGCTGATGACGACGGGTTCAAACCCCAGCTTTGGACAAGTCTAACTTTGTTTTTTATTCTTTCGAACTGAGTTTTTCTTATCAGAATTTGTTTATTTAAGTTTTAGACAGTGCTCAATATAATACTCATTAGTATAAGACAACAAACAATACCTATTATTAAATGAAAAATTCAGTATGCTTCCTAGCACTTTCGAAAATTTTTGGAATTGTTTTTATTCTCGTGCTCGTTAAAACGGGGAATACCCGTGGACCGCGGCCGGCCCGCATCGGGGTTGCGTTTACAAACTTAGGTACCTATCTACGGCTCAGCTTTGTAATAAAATGGTCGGCTATTGTAGCGATACGACTACGGCGGTTTTTTTATTTTATCGTAGAGCTCGATATCAATAATATACAAATAGTAGACCAAAACCCGAAGTAAAAACAATGGGTAATGAGTTGGTAATAGAAACATAAATAATTAGTGTTCAATTAAACCACGAAGAGTGAATTACTTCTTGGAAGACTATAAGTACTTACTTAGCGATACTCGAGTAAATGTTATGTTTATATGTGACAAAATATCATTACATAGTATAAAACAAAGTCGCTTCCTGTCCCTATGTATGCTTGGATCTATAAAACTACGCAACGGATTTTGATGCAGTTTCTAATAGATAGAATAATTCAAGAGGAAGGTTTATAGTATAATACACGCATAATATATTTAATATCACCAATGCACCCGTGCGAAGTTGGGGCATGTCGCTAGTTTTGAATAATTGGCACGTCTGTTTCAATGACACATCGATACCGGTGATAACATGATTGTCACCATTTTAATGGCGCAGCCATTTATCCAACTATGTACTGAGTGTGAGTTGTTTTTACATTAACTTGATCGAGACGTTTATCGCGTTTGGCTCTCTGATTGGGAAAGAGCTTGGAGCAAGCCAATCCGAGCGCTGAACGTCATAAACGCGTCGATTGCGAATCGAATGCCTAGTGTGAGATAGTTTTACGCTAAAACGCGTAAAACTAACTCACACTAGGCACTCTGAATATTAATTTTTTTTGTTTTGTTTTAGGGAAAACACACAACTAATTTGAAAAACCACATTTCTATAAAACATCCGGAAGAATATTTAATGGTAACTAATATAAATAAAGAAAATATCAATCAATCAATATCAAATACGTCTAAAGATACTTCTAACTCGAAAAAGTAAAAAATTTGTGTGTAAGACTAGTTACTACTCATGGACGACCATTTGCGATGCTACAAGATGCTGTGTTTCAAGAAATTATTGATATTGCAGTTCCATCCGATTCTAAAACAAAAGGGATAAATTTAAATGTTATTAAAGGAATGATACCTCAAAAGGCATACCAAATAAAAAGGAAAATTTCATTAGAAGTCAAAAATATTATGATAAGTTTAAAATTGGATTCGGCATCTTACGTAGACAGGATTTTTTTGGGTATCAACTTGCAGTATATGAAAAACGGTCGGATTATAATTAGAAATCTAGCTGTATTAGAAGTGTTGGAGAGACAAACCGCGGAATATCTAAAGGAAAAGCTTTTGGAAGTTTTAAATGAGTTTATGATTTCACAAACATAAATTTATTCAATAACCACAGACAACGGTAGTAATTTAAAAAAAAAATGACAAAGTTGTTGACTGAATTTTGCTACACAACTGCTCAAAATGAAAATAACTCCGATTTCGATAGTGAAGCCAGCGGTGAGTACGAGGAAAATGAGGTAAATGATTATGATGATGACGATGATGAACAAATAGCTGACAGGTACGAACTCAATGAAAACACGGACCTAAACAGTTTCATCAACAGTGGGAACAATGACTCATTCAAGCCACGTGCAATGTTTTGCGCTGCACATACTTTACAACTTGCTGTAAAAGACGCTTTTAATGAAAATTTGGATGCTAAAATTGCCACACAAACTGCACGAAGAGCTGTTAAAATCTTAGGACCTCGAATTTAAATAAACCGATAATTGACTGTCCAACTAGGTGGACGTCTACCTATCAAATGTTGTCACGTTTGTATTCATTAAAAGATGTTCAAGACTCTGATCTTACGAGTATTTTTTCTGATAGTTTCTGGATGGAAATCCAAAATTTAATTGCTTGCCTTAAACCTGTTTATGAGGCGACAGTAGCATTACAACGCGAACATCTTACAATTGGTGACTTTTTCACAGAATGGCTTAATTGCAAAATAAAGTTGGAAGCTATTAGAACCTCATTTGCAGAGGACTTAGTTAAAGCTATGAAAAGTAGAGAAACTGATTTATTAAATAATGATTTAGTCCTAGAAAATTTATATTTAGATGGTCGCCTCAACGTAATTTTATGTGATCAAGAATGTGAGAAGGCAAAAACATTAACAGCGCAGACTTTCCAGCAGTTACAATCTCTCACACTATCTGAGTCTTCAATCGAAATTTCCGAAATACTAGATGACTCTAGTACCAGGCAACATGGTCAAACAACATTACCATTAGAAAATTATTTAAAAGAAACTGAAGCAAATCGTGGGTTAGCTGGGAGGTCGTCATTGAATACATTTGATGGAATGTTAAGTAAATTAAGATTTGAACCCAGACTACCCTTGAATACCAATATTTTAGCCCACTGGGCGAACAAAGGAGCCTCGATTGATCCCTCTCTAATGAAAGTAGTTAATGTAGTGTTTGCAGCTCCTGCAACGCAGGTATCAGTGGAGCGGTTATTTTCATCAGTAAAATTTATATTAAACCCTCTAAGAAGTAATATGGGTGGAATTTTGTTACAGGATGTAATGTTGATCCGTTCAAATCCAGATTTATTCGAATGAGAGAAATACTTTTAAAACGTGAAAAGTAATATGTTCTGATTTTCTTTTGTTCTCATTAGTTTCAAAAGTAAAAATAAAAAGTAAGTAGGTACCTAACGTTGGGAAACCACTTAGTATATTAAAGGTGAAATAGTTAAAAATATGGTTTGCTCTGACTAAACCGATTCATTAACCATCGAAATACCGAGATTTTTTGGAGCGTGAAACGAGCAAGAAATATTTTTTTGTGCTTTTTCACCTTTATTATATTTAGCGGTCTCCCAACGTTCAATAAATAGGTCCTTACATATCATTTCACTTTTTAAATGTTTTTTTGAGCTAATTGTTTTTTTTTAAAATAGGGCCATAATTCCGTTAATTGTTGATTTCCATTTTTTGTGTAATAATTTTAAATAACGATGTCGTTATTGAATAAATAAAAATCTTAAAAAACATAGTATTATTTATTATTAAAATACACAATTTTTTCCTTATTACTGGTATTGTTGTTCTTTAACACTTTGCATAACCATATGAACTATTTGATACATACATTTGTTACGTCGTCCTTCTTCTAATTTGCTTAGATATTTTGCAACTAATAAAGAAAAAGAATAACACTCATGAATAACATCTTCCTTGCTATTGTCTGAGTTATCAGTATTTATAGCCTTATCTTCCATTTCTTTAGAGTCATTTTCAAAAGATAAATCGGGAGTAGACGCATTATCGTCTAATGTCGGTTGCAATCTCGGTATTGACTCACATGAAGGATCGATTGTCCTTAATTCCTCAAAATTTATTGATTCACTTTCGTCTGAGCTTCTATCGCTGTCTGAAATATATATATGTGCCCTAAAAAACAAGAATTATATATTATTATAAAATTAGTAATAAACAATTAAGTGGCATATAAGACTACAGAAATGCGGCCATTTAGATCTTGAAAACTAATTATTGCAGAGACCTGAAATTTTGGTAAATAACAGATTGAATTTTTAAAGAAATTGCTAAGATATAGAAAAAATATCCTGTATTTATATTTTAGGAGCTGTAAGACGGCAAATATTGGCGAAAAACTAATTTTTCACCGTGCCAATGGAGTGGTCTTGGGGCAATAGTATTACAGCTCCTAACATAGAAACACAGGATTTTTTTCTATATTTTTTAAGTTCAATATGGTATTTACTTACATTTCAGGTCTCTTCAACGCTTTATTTTAAAGATCTTTATTCAAACCCTTATATTGTAGAACTTAATAAAACTTAACAAAGTATGTAACTAATTCACGTCGGTATAGATATAAATTATACACTTAAGAGTATATTATAAGAGAGAGTGAAATAAGTACCTATTTTATAAAAATAAAAAATTTATCTAGAATTTTTATCTCTCTGTCTCTTTATTTATTAAAAAAAGCTATACTCGCGACGATTTATCGTCCGTATTAGACATTTTCCTGAGGTTAAAGCTACCTGAAATGTTCACTAGGATATTCAGCCATTACCATAACAACTTTAATCAAAATTCATCACATACTTTTAGCGACATAAAATGTTCAAGAATTGGTTATTTAGTATCTATACTGATTGCAAGCCCACTAAAAGTTTAAAACACTTTCATACAGACACAGGCTATTTACAGTTTTATTATATATGATATTTAGTTAAAATACACTTACTTACCTTTGTTCATCTTCAATATTCAGGCGTCCTTAATTTAAAACTTAAAAAACAGCACCGTCCTATCAAACCGAGTAAGAAACACTAATGAACAATTCTATATGATTCCAAAATTTCAAGGACAAAATCTATTCCTCCACTTCAACGTAATTTAAAATGATTTGATTTAAAACCCTTTGATTACCCCGACAAACCCTTTCAAAGGGTTATCGCTTCAATTGGAAATCATAGAAGAGCCGGTAACATCTTGTACTAGTTAACTTATTGATAGGGTTACCCTAACGCTAGGGTTATGAACGGGCTAACACTTCCAAGAGGTAACATTTTCCGTTGCTGTAGGCGTACATTCTGTAACACTTCCGAAAGAATTAACTTATATTCGGGGTTGTATGGTCCCTGTTCATAGGTTTGAAAAATTCGTCTGTTCAACGATGTAAATAATGCAATGAACGTGGCTGAACTGTCAACATGAATGGCATTGCGATAGATTGCCATTGCGTGTTATGCTATTACCCCGCAGGTTCACTTTTTCAGTCTAAGAGATTTGTGATCTTTAAAAAATGAATTATATGATATCAACTGTATGAAATACAGCTGCAGTGTTGTATTAAACTTTGACAGCTCTGTAACAAAATCAGTTTGTTGATACAGACCCTATCTGTCAGACAAGTCTAGAACCTACCTGTTCGCTGAGATCAGCTGCGGGCATGATGCGCTCAGCCAGCGTGACGCGGTAGTTCTCCAAGAATATTAACTTCAGCTTGTCTCCAACATCTGGGTCATTGTTTACCTGGTACAAAGAAAACAACATTAAGTACAAAGATGGTCAGTATTAACCATTTTATAACAATTTTATCTCAATGAAACCAGCACCCTAATTGCGTAACACAAGATCAACCGCAATCTGTGTCATTTTGACAGTTTAACAACATTTATTTACGTTGTTGAGCAGACTAATATTTCGAACATATGAGGCAATGAATTAGCCTTATATCCTTCAAAAATATTCAGATTGTGATTGACCGTACGTTACGCAGTTAGGGTGCAGATTGTCGCAGGACGATGTTATTATTATCTTAAAGCACAGTTGTGGTACTTTTCACATTTAATAACAACTGCTCTTTATGGATATTTATAACTAGCGACCCGCTCCTTCTTCGCATGATTTTTACGACTTGACAAAACATGAAGGTATCTTTATTATGTGTCAGTTTATTATTAATGTATTATACATACACATAAACCTTCCAGAATAAATTCTAGACTAGAAAAAAAAAAAAAAAACAGCCAAGTGTGTGTCGGACTACGCATAATCCAATACAAACTTAACATTGTAGTTGAAAAACATGGTCTCCCATACATTCCAACTGCAAATGTAAGTTTGTACGCACAATACTGACAGATTTACCATGTTATTTTAAGACTATAGACTTCTTATAGGTTTTCCTATAATCTATGAGTAAAGAGCCATACTATGCATTTTGTTTTTTCAAAATTTTAGGTCAACTAACCCTTTCATTTGATATATCACACGGTACTGTTAACAAAACTATTTCTTTTAATTTTCTTGTTTGCACTCCAAAAGTGACCCTTATATTCAAAATTTATTTATTTACGTTACATATTCGTGTTTGGGTCACAGAAATATGTGCACCAGAACAAAACAGACACACGAGGTTCCGTTTTATTCCTTTTGAGGTACGGAATGATGGTCGAAACCTGAACAAAATCCGATGATTAGAATAACAACGCGGTTACACAGACGGACACGAAAAGCGCCTTTAATTTATAGTATGTAAGTATATGTATATAGATACACTAAAATAAGCACCCATATTGACACAATCTAAAAATACTCACAGTGTTTCCGACAGAACAAGCCAAGGCAATAATTTGCTTAGCAACATAGTATCCGGGGGCAGCCTTCCCTCCGATCATGACCGTCCGGGGCGTGACGGGCGCGCTGGGGTCGCGCTTGATCCGGTTGTACAGCGTGATCACGTGCAGGATGTTCAGCAGCTGCCGCTTGTACTCGTGGATGCGCTTCACCTGCACGTCGAACATCGACGCCGGGTTAATCTTTACACCCGTATCCCGCTCAATCAACGAAGCAAGCCTCAACTTGTTCTCCTGCTTAACCTTCATAACCGCCCGCTGGAAAGCAGGGTCTTTCGACCAGCGCTTCAGCTGCTGCAGTTGCTCCAAATGAACCGTCCATTCCTCACCAATCTTGTCGCTGATGAGATCAGACAGACCTGGATTGCACAGAAGCAGCCAGCGACGGGGAGTGATGCCGTTTGTTTTGTTCTGGAACTTCTCGGGCCACATCTCGAAGAAGTCCTTGAAGATGGTTGCTTTGAGGATTTCGGAGTGAATAGCCGCGACGCCATTGACCGCGTGTGAGCCGACAATGCACAAGTGAGCCATGTTCACTCGTTTCTCGCCCTCTTCTTCGATGAGTGACATGCGGCGCATGCGGTCCTGGTCGCCCGGCCAGCGCTTCTCGACTTCCTTCAGATGCAAGAAGTTGATGTGGTAGATCAGCTGCATGTGTCTTGGCAGCACATTCTCCAACATACTGGTTGGCCACCTCTCTAGTGCTTCAGGTAAAACAGTGTGATTCGTGTAAGCGCAGCATTTTTGTACTAGCTCCCATGCTTTCTCATAGGACAGTTTTTCAACGTCAATCAAAATCCTAAGTAGCTCAGGAATGGCAAGTGCAGGGTGGGTGTCATTGAGTTGTATAGCAACTTTCTCAGAAAAACTTTCGAAAGTCGTTCTGACGGCCTTGCGACTGCCGAATTTAGAGTTTTTGTATCTCCTGATAATATCTTGTAGAGTAGCAGCGCACATGAAGTACTCTTGACGCAGACGCAACTCCTTGCCTTCGAAGAAGTTGTCATTCGGGTACAGAACTCTGGAAATGTTCTCCGCAACGTTACGGTCTAGGACAGCTTGGATGTAGTCGCCAGAATTGACTGAAAATAATTTATTTATTGGTTAATGTAGTTTGGCGCCAACTAATAATGACATCATGTTTAATTTGAGTGTAGTTTCTACTACTTACAGAATTTCAGGTTGAAATCGACGGGACTCTTAGCAGACCAGAGACGCAGCGTGTTGACGACATTGTTGTTGTAGCCAGGAATCGGATTGTCGTAGGGCATCGCGAACACAACCTAATAACAAACAATGGACGTCTTTGTCAAACTCTTTATTACTTTGGTTTATGACTATCAAACAGAATTCAGCTATTTGGTTTCCGTGCAAGTAAAACGTTTGCATCCTATATATCTTGTTCAGAATTTCTTATAGTCATAGTCGTAATTTTGTTGAAAGGTTTGTGAGTTTTTGTTTTATGTGCAAGTGATTTCGGAGTTACTAATAATGTGTGCGTATTTTATCTAATTAACCGGCCAAGTGCGAGTCTGACTCGCACACGAAGGCACATCTCATTTTTTTTTTATGCAAGGATAAATTTGTTTCATAATGATACTATGAATTACAAAATTATTTTTTGCAGATGCAGATAATCACCCATATTTAAATAAAATACGTTATGAATCGGCGTTTTTAGTATTTGTTGATTATATATACTAAATGGTACATGATGTACAGAAGTTTCAAGTTTTTAACTTGTTTAGTTGTTGAGATAGAGCTCGTACAAAAATGGTCTTAAACTGACAACTTTTACGGCTCCCTATTTATTCATTTTTGAAGATAATAGTAGATTATACAACAAGTGAAAAAAAGGGAATTTAATTCGAGGGACTAAGTTGGATCCCGAGAGCAGCGAAGGCAAATTTTTTTTTTTCACGAGTTGTGTACTCCAATTTTTACAATTGACTGCGAGAAAATAAATAGTAGTTTAAGTAGTATTTATGTTTTATAATCACATTTTTGGCGACAAAAAAATTATCTACTATAATTTTGCTTTAGAGGAGCTCGTGGCTAAGTAATAACAGCCGCACGGGTCGATCCATCAGGTTAAGCTATGCTTGCCGGGGTTGGTCCGTGGATGGATCTTTACATACAGACTCCTTCGTGCCTCGGAAAGCACATTAAGTCGTTGGTCCCAGCTGTCATTCGTGGATCTTTGACAGTCGTTACGGGTAAATACAAAAGTCTGACAACCAGTCTTACCAAGGGGTACCCTAATACCCAGTTACTGAGTTGTGGAAGTCAGACAGGTAGTCGCTCCATGTAAAATAGCGGTATTTTACCGCCGACCCCAACATAGTTGGGAAAATGCTAGACAGATTGATTAAATTGATGCTTTAGAACGAAATGATTCCGAAGTCAGTATCTCATTTTTGTTACTGGAAGAAGTCATTTTATTATAATTATGTTAACAGATTTTCCAATGATATAAAACAACCACGATAACAAATAGAAAAGAACCTAAACTAAAATTGGCGGGTTTTTTTAAATTTAATTGTATAGCTCTATAGCTCCATTTAGCCAGCCAGTATGTACTTTCAGCACGTTTTATTAATTATCGTTTGTACATGATTCGTACAATTCGTGCTTGTTCCAAATTCAAAATGTTTTTATTAACTCAGTGAGTAAAAGAGAGTTTTATTCACTGTTATCGATATAAAAAATGCTCTTTATCGTGTGGCAATAGTAAAAAAAAATTGTTCTCTCCTCGATGAGCTCTAGACTATGATACTCCAGGGTTAAATATATTTTTTTCGAAATCAAAAGTTTAAATTTTTATAATTTGTTGTCATAGCGGCAATAGAAATACATAATTTGTGATTTTTTTTTACTGTCTACCTATTACGGTTCATGAGATACAGCTCGCTGACGCGACAGACGGACAGAAACAGACAGACGGACAGCGGAGGCTTAGTAATAGGGTTCGTTTGGCACCCTTAGGTTGAGGGTCATATCAGACACGACCCAGTCAGCCATGTACAAAACATTTATTCAGCATGTACATAACATGCGCGTCATACATCACACAACTGACAGCATAGGAACGGGATATTTATTTTGTTGTTTACACAAGATTATCGATAACAAGGACTTTTCTCTGACGGCCTATTTGCAGATAAGTACCATTATCATAACATATGTTATCTTCTCAGAGTTCAAGTTCAAGAAGGAACATCTCAAGAAATACAATAATATGTTAATGGTTTTAGATATTAATAGTGTTATTTTACAATTTGGATAGTGGGGAGCGTAACAACTGTGTAATATGGTCAATTGCTGCACAGGAAGCGAATATGACTACGGAGCATTGTCGCCTAGTTGTGTGGGTTCGCTTGACTATCAAACCAATATGATTGACTGCTTTGGCTAAAGAAAAGTTCCATTAATTGTAAAAAAAAAATGGCGATACACCGTTGACTATTAACGGGTTCTGTTCGGATACATTAGTGTCGTATCGTACAAGCGCGACGGCTATGTTGCGATGATATATCATTTATATTTTGATATGCTACGGAATATCTAATTGTATAACATAAATAAAAAATGTCCTTCCTTAAATTATTCAATAATTAGAAACCAGTGATTTTATATTACTGGGTGTGACAATAGTCTTTATCTCCATAATAAACAATAGTCATAGTTTTATTTTGCTTTTGATTACACTATTCACGGCAACTAATTGGCGTTACAGATAGAATCACTCGTGTATGAAGGTATGAAATATAACTTGTAGTAAGAAAAACCTTTAGGTAGGTATGTATCGTATCAATATTAAAATACGTAATTAAATAAACGAATGAAGTTATATAGAATCTTTGATGTCGCCATTAATTAAAAAGGAATTAATAATAATTGACAGTGACACAATGACGGAATCCTCGTCGAACTAAATTAGACTGAGCAATGGCTTGAATACGCACCCGGACTCCTAAATCAAGCCACCGTGCATTTTTATGTATATAGGCCTAAAACATCAAAATAATGATAAGTCTGCAAAAAGTTTTTATGCAGTTTTGATACTGGTCATCATTTCGGCATCACCATTGTTCCAAATTTAAATTCACAACTTTGAAAAAGAGAAGAAAAAAAGTTTGGTCGCTCTCAACAAGCTTGATTAGAGCATCTATAAGTCAACAGTTGTTTCGTTATTTGTTTTGTTTTGCATAAAAAGAGCATCGAAATAATTGTGTATTTTTACCACCAGCCTGCGTAATCGTCACCTGATCTCAGTACAGGTCCAAGTCCAACAGCTTCGAGACTTTCACGGACTGACTATTTGCGTTCGAACTGTTAGAAGGAGACTCGAAGAACGTGGCCTGAAACCCCATAAGCCAGCCAATTGGTCCCAAACCGACACGAGCTCACAGAATGACGCACCTACAGTTTGCACGCGAACATTGGAGTCAGATTATGCTGTAAGGTAATGATGGACGTACGAAAGTTTACTGAAGAAAGGGAGAACGTTTTCAGCAATGTTGCACTGAAGAGAAAGTGAATTATGGTGGTGAGTCATGGAGAGTCTGGGGCGGAATTTCCACCGAAGGAATTTTATGCATGATAATTTATAACGCAAGGGCGCACACTGCTAGAATTGTTCGAGAATACCTGAATGACGTTAGTATGTATCGCAGAAATGGAATGGCAAGCAAGACGCCCTGATACGAATCTAATAGAGCAATTATGGGATGAGCTGAAGAGGCGTGTTTTAGCTAACCAACCAGCCCCAGAAACTTTACAGGAGCTGAAAACTGCCATCTTGGAAGCATGGGAGAACATTCCAAAACACGCCATAGTGGTATTAATTAATTCCACGCCGAACTGAACGACGGCCGTCGTAAATACTCATCATTGTTTTCTTCAAACATTCAACGCGAATTTTGCCCCTGAGAAACGCAATAAGGTTATATTGCACTTAGAGTTTTTTTTTTTTGTATTCCGATTTCAATTTTGGAACAATGCTAAATGATAGTGAGTGACTGGCTTCACAACATTTAAAAAAAATTGTTTGTACTACCGTTATTTAAAGACGACCTAAGACCTTTAAAAAAAACATGTAGAGTGCTCGATTCGGAGTGTATTTTATGACAGGAGTTAGTAAAGCTGGTTTGACAGGAGGGCAGAACAGTAGGACAGAACAGTTTGGAAGGACAGTAGCATTCAAATATAGGGCTAAATAATAGGACAGTCCGCGAAAGATAGCGATAGGTCGACGACGACAATGGCAACATTTACGATACTTACTTAAAATTGCAGCACAAATAGCTCTGAATGAGCTAATTGAAATTGTAAAGAGTGAAATAAACAGGAAAGAAAATCTTTGGATCAGACAACGCCACATACAAAACAAGCAGGGACGCGCGCGCACACTATCCTGCCTTTTGCACTACACTGCCCTCGCGTTCACACGAGTCCAGGCACAAGACAGACGAGCGAGAAAGGTGGTAAAGGGCGCAAAGTGCCCCGAAAAAATTGACCAGCGAACTATTAACTGGTCTGCCTTGGTTACTGTCAAGACAGTACTGTTCTGTCTCGGCGTGTGTGTTCAAACAGTAGCAGTACTGCGCTGTCTCCTGCTCTGCTTCACTGTTCTGCCCTCGTGTAAAACCAGCATAAGTATTATTACTTTTGTCCGTGGAACTAAAGTGAACAAATAAATTGGTTTGACCATTAATTAACCTTAGAAAAAAGAATGGTATGTTGATTGAGAACTCCACAAAGCAATGGGATGGCTTTTTAAACCAAAAAAAGGAGGTTCTCAATTCCTCGTAATCTTCTCTTTTTAAAATTAAAGTTTTAGTTACCTGGGTGTCAACCCATTTCTTGCCTTCGGGCGTATCGACCACGCGTCCGTAGAAGTTGACGGGCAGCATGAACTCAGGACGCGCCTTCTCCCACGGGTTGCCGTAGCGTAACCAATCATCAGGCTCCTCTTGTTGTGCGCCGTGCTCAATCTTCTGTGTGAAGATACCGTACTCATACCTGATACCTGTAAGGAGTCAAATTATTGATTTGTTTAATTGAAAAGTAGCAGTGTCAAGAAAAAATCATGTCAGTTAGAGTACCTATGTCATAATTTAGTAGTCTCTATTTTGTATGCTATACTTTGCATGACAGTAACAATGTACAGAACGGAAGCATCACAACAAATACCTAACCTAAAATCACCCCTGTATTCCCCGATGAGATAGGCAGAGGCTTGCAAGTACACCCACATGTTGTCAGTTTTTTTATATTCCTATGCTATAGACTCAACAAGGCAATTAAAATATATTTCATGACTTTAATTGAATGTGACATTACATAGCCAATAACCAGCGGACGATCAAGACTCTTAAAACGATACCTCATTTGTCAAGTAATGATCAGTAGTTTAGAAGTTATGAGGTAACAGATGAACATACATACATAAATACATACCGGTCAAAATCATAACCCTTCTTTTTGCTTCGTCGTAGTCGAGTAAAAAATCATAACCCTCTTTTTTGCTTCGCCGTAGTCGGATAAAAAGGTGAGGCAAATTAATTTTGCTATTTGCGAGCCTAATGCCATTAATCGGACACACATTTTCCTATTGGAAAAACCCCGATAACACTGCCCAACCCGGGGTTCGAACCCAAGATCCAGGAGGTTAAATCAGTACCTAAGTACTTTCTGTATGCAATGCAACCCTTTGCATTTAAACTCAAAACTCAAATCCAATATTGTAAATCTGTTTGATCCTTTATTCAGAGATCAATGATCAGTAACTAATTCGTATTACGTTATCAACAGATAATAAAAAACAATTTATTTTAGTGAATAATTATGTAAACGTAGATAAGTCTAGGCTGATGTTCATTGCGTGGTGCGCGGACGTTGACCTTTATCTGCCGGCTCTTATCATTATTTAATTTTTTGCGGTCTACCACTTTGAGAAAAGTTTGAGATATAACTTTCTGCAAATAAAATATCCTATCTATTAACATGACTACGTTAATCTGTCATCGCATCATACTTCGATTATGTAATTTCATAATCTCGGCATTAACATAACGTAAATCATAACAACACTTGCATGTAATATGCAATTGCTTTTAACACAAAAAGATGATCCCTTTAGAAATCTTTTATTTATTTTTTACTTTTAAAGGTCAATAAAGAAAGGCGTTACAATAGTAGAAAGAATAATGTAGCTAAGACTATAGATATTGTGTATTATAAGTTTAAAGTATTCAATTTCATTAGTACATTTATAATTGGCGGTACGCCAGCGACGGTGTTGTCAACTGCTTCAAATTAGTTTACACTGGTAAAAATAATGTCAAGTATGTTTCCAATGGCTTGTGGGTGTATCATGGTTGTTGCATTTTCAAAAACATTGAATGTTAGCTTTGGTTCAATTATGTTTAAGTTCTGCTTTTCTTTTAAATACAGTAATGCTGCATTTGTGCACAACCTAATCAGGTTACCTAGTAATTAAAGTGCATCATACAAATAAAATATTACCTATATGAAAAGCTATAAATGGGCATCATAAAGTTCTGACGCACCAATCTACAAGAACACAAAGAGCAAGTCATTCACAAAAAAAGATTCTGATATGTCACAGTTCAAAGTGCTGGACAAATATTATGGTTCTCCAAAAACTGGAAATCAAAACTTTTTTTTAATATATAATTTAGGTGTAGTTCAATTACCATAGCCATAGGCAGCTAACCCAAGAGTAGCCATGGAGTCAACAAAGCAAGCAGCCAGACGTCCCAGACCACCATTGCCAAGACCAGCATCCTCTTCCAGCTCCTCCAGCTCTTCAATATCTAAGCCGAGCTGGTACAGGGCTTCATCCACAGTGCCCTGGATGCCCAGGTTGATCATGGTGTTTTGGAGTGACCTCCCCATGTAGTACTCCAGGGAGAGGTAGTAGACACGCTAACACAAAAAATATTGAAGATTAGTTCAATATTTTAAGAATAAAAGGCATGGTATGGAATGTTTGTTTGTTTGTGATTTAGGATGTTTGTAGCTTGGGGAAAAAAATAATACACATTTACCTGTAATATTACTGTAAAATATAATGGACTTTTTATCTGGTTTCTGTTTTCATAGCTAAAAGATTGACTTCTCAAATGATGCATGTATTTTGAAATTACCATTGTGTTTGTTTTTATTTTTTTATGAATGGTTATTAAGCAGCACCCAGTTTAATATCATTTATTTTCTTTTCTCATTTTTGTATCGTAATCTCAATTTGCAATTAAGTTTTTTTTTTAATCAGAGAAATCAGAAATTCTACTAAGGTTTCTGAAAGTAGGTAAGATAAAATAAGTAAGATAAAGATTTTAAAGATGTAGTTTTTACATTTTATGTGAACGATGAGCAAAACTTGACAAACAAAACTTAAAAAGTAAAGTGGGTAGTAGACCATTTTAAGTATTGTTATATCATTAACTTTTTATTATTGAGTGTATTTACCTTGGGGTCCTTTTCATAGTAGTACTGTTGGGTTCGAATCCAGCGCGAGACAAGGTGGTCCCTCACGGTGTGGGCTAAGGCAAAGTAGTAGTCTCTTGGAGTAGCAACATTTCTATCTTTCACCAAAGTGTAATGCACATGACGATTGAACGCTTTCTTCACCTCAGTAACATTCTCTACTGCTACAATACCTCGCACAGAGATTTGCTTCCGCTTGTCCGAATCGCTTTGTACGCTCATCTTGATTTATTCCCTGACAAAATCCGGTAAGGCCCGTGCAACCGCTAGACCCTATCAACCCTGACTGATCAAACGCGGTTCGCGATATCGGTCACCTTGAGAAGGTCAAACATGTGAAGCTACCACAGACTAATATAACCGGTTTATTGGGAGTGTTTATAGTAAAAATAAAGTTTTCAACAATCCCCAAGTTTGTTAAATAAAGACATATAAATTTACACTGTTAGCATTTATATGTTTTTATTCAAAATAGCAGAATAATCTTCTTTTTTTTCAGCCGAATATAATGAAAATAACATAACAGGCAAATGAGGCGAGTCAAGGGATATTCTCGTTAATGTGATTGTTTACTCTGAAATTAGAAATTGATATTCTCGTAGTAAATAAAAATATAGTCTATGGTATAGATATAGGCCCTAATGTGCATGGTGCGCAAACTTGACGATATTAACCGGTGTTATTACGTATTAGTACACCCAATGGATTTTTTAGACAGGCGGCCTGCGGTTGGGGACAATAAAATTAATGTACTTACTATCTGTTATATCACACGTGCTAAAATAATATAGTACCCTAAAGTCGGCGCCAAACATAGCAACAATATTTGATTAATTTTTTGATCACATGTCTGGCAGGGTGTTTGGGTATTTGATCAAAGTTTGATCACTTATTTCAACATTGCCATTCGGTGTCGGTTTTTTCGAAGCTGGCTGGCGCCAGACATAGCAACAATATTTGATCACTTGTTTGAACGTTTGTTTGATAACATGTCTGGCACGGGTGTTTTGGTATTTGACCATTTATTTCAACTTTTCCATTCCGTTTCGTTTTTCGAGCGGATATCAAAGCGTTAAAAGTTCAAATGTGTGCGTAGCACATATGGTAGCGTTGCAAGTTCAAATGTGTGCATAGCCTGCAATTCCAGTGTCTCGTCAATCACAGGGCGGAACGGTCGCTTTGTTCAGTTGCAAGATTAAATGGAGCAACGAAAGTGTCCTGGAATTTATTGAGTTGCTTGAAGGAGAAACATGTAGGTATATGGAACCCTAAAAGTAAACATCGTAAAAAAATAAAAGTTATAAAAACTAAAACTCAACTACGACAAGAAGTCAACTATAAAGGTATAAAGAATTAAGATATCACAGACAGACATATCAAAAATCCGAGTCACACGAGTTAGGACATAAGTCAAACAGATTATGTCTCACTCTAGATTTTTAATGTCTGTCTGTGATGTCTTGTTTATACCTTTTTAGTTGACTTTTTATCGTAGTTGGGTTTAGTTTTTATAACTTTTATTTACATTATTTTGGGGTTATTGTATATATTATATGTATATATATATATTTAAAATGTGCTACTTAAGCCCTTTCAATTGAGACCCAACACGGCATTATTTTTTTTATTTTTATATCATGACTTCATGTCCTCTAGAGGGAGCCATATTCATTTAATGGGACGACACATAGCCTATATCCGGCGGACGATCAAGACCCCTCCAACGATAATCCCTAATTTGTCAAATTATGATGAGTACTGTAACGTTACATTTTCCCAGGAGGGAAAAATGTAAGGGAAAATAATATAATTGAATATTATAATATAATTAAAAATACAAGGGAGTACAAAAACACAGTTTAACACTACTGATCAGCACTACACGTTTAGGAGGTTAGGCCTCAGAGGTGGCCTGCAGCGGGAGGTGGTCCTCGGGAGATGGAGGCTCCGGCAGGGAGTGATTGACGGCTGGTGGTGAACTCGGCGGGTCGATGACTCCGAGGGAAGGAAGAGTTGGCTCCGGCAGGGAGTGGGTGAGCCCCGGAATGGCCAGGGCAGGCCAAGATGGACTGTAAGAGAGACAGACCCTTTTATTATAGTAAAGTCGAAGATAGAATCGGAGATAGAATGGCGATAGAATCCGAGATAGAATCGCCCGTTGCTTCTGACGGCCGGGCGGCCTCTGCTTTTATACCCTTCAGCTCGTTTCCAAAATCAATATTCTTTTCCATTTTCAAACAGTGGTTTCTTCAAATATAATCGGACCTCCTTGGAGTGCGTAAATTTCATAAATGAAATGTAGAACAATAGTTAATTTGTAGTTATTTTGTACAATCATAATATAAAAATAAATTATAATTAATACAATGTTTTAGCGATATCAATAAAAATAATTGAAACTATATAAACCAAAAAGTAACATCATAGACTAAGCCAAACAGAAAAATAAAAAGAAACTGACAGTTTAACATTTGACATAGGTAAGTGCATTGAGATAGTAAAAACCAATGAGATAGTAAAAACACGGAGGCGCCGCGATATTCTATACATAAGTTTGCTTATACAAATATGGGTGAAAAACGAACTAGAATGTGAAATATCGTGTTATTTCACTCTTTCTAATGTTGTAATCGTATTTGATAAAAGAGACAACAATATTTCAGTTGTTCCTCATAATGGCAACATTTTGTTGAGACGTAGTAACAGTTGTAGGTAAGTGCCATATCCGCCATAATATGCGACAAGTTCATGGTAGTTCTGCTGTCAAGTGGTTGTTTACTTTTTGTTTTATTGAGATTTGTGAGAAAATTACGTGGAGTTTTCCTTTAAAACTACATATATACGTTGGAAAACACTAATTCAACATGCCTGTGTGTTGTATTGTGAAGTGTGGTGCAAGAAAGAAGGAAAATCAACCTCAATTATCTTTGCACAGGTTAGTAGCCGGTTTTCATGCAATAGTACATAAAGTGATAAACTTTCGATGAAAAAATTGCTAGGTGATCATTAAATACGGCTTAAATTTTAATATATGGGTTTATTTCCGTCCAACAGACCTTTTTATTATTTCATAATTTCATTCGTTTGTTTACAATGATATGTCATGGTGGAATAGTGTTGTACCGTTTCCGTAATAGTTTCTGATACTAGTTCCTTCGCTGCGCTGAAATGATATTGCTAGGTCCGGCCCGTGGTTTACAGCAAACTGTACTCTTTGGTTCATAGCACCGAGAGACCGTTCCGCAGAGTTTTATGTAGTGTATACGATTTTTTTGTTGAAGTTTTTAAGATGAACAATACTGTAGAACATACATGTTATGTAACTTTTATGATTTCCGCGGCGCACGCTAATAAAGATCCCAGTCCGCATGATTTTATCCGACATCTTCAACAATAATCGTCAAATTTCAGCCAATTTACACAAAACTTTAATGAATTATACACTAAAACCTTCCGCATGAATAACTCCGTCCATTAGTGAAAATTGATTGAAAATCCGTTTAGTAGTTTTTGAATTTTTCGCGTTCAGACAGACAGAAAAACAGACAGACGCGGCGGTGTACTTTGTTTTATAATATGTAAGGATGTGTATTATTCCGAATGTTCATTTATGATAAAATTGTTAAAAATTTAATTCACTAATGCCCGTTTTCACCGACAGCTAAGTGACACTTAAATGAATACCTAAATAAAACTGCACTGTTTTTCAACTCTCAGCGCTGAGTCTACCGTTGAAAATCCAACAGTGAACTTTTATTAGGGATTCATTTAAGTGTCACTTAGTGAAGGTGAAAACAGGCATAAGACTTGCATGCTCACTCGATACTAAATATTTGGCTTTATTTAAACGTTCACTTGCCAAACATTAGTTTTGCGTTACAAATATTTGTGAAAACTTTATTTGCTAAGTAATAATTCTATAAATGAAATTATAATTATGCGGAAAATTGTTTGAGAAGTGATAAATTGTCAATACTCGTTTTTTTCTGTTACAACGGACTATTAGCTAATGTTTTTTTAAATATGATTCAACCGTGACATCTAGTAAGATTCGTTATACTATTACGTATTAATATCGATACTCGAAATAGTAACACCATGTTCCCTGAATGACACAACCCTAGCATTGGCAGCCATTTTATGCGACATTTTGAGTTGTAGGTATGCACCTTTTTTTTGTAGTTATTTCCAGTCCATACTTATTAAATGTCTATGGGTAAGTGTCACAACAAGAAAATCTACAGAAAATATCAATAACAATGAAATACAGAGCCTCAGGAATATTTAACACACCGGCAATGGTCATGCATTTATCTAGAGAGAACGTATGATAAAAGACCAACATTTTAACAACCAAACCGTAAGTAAAAATATGCAACATTACAGTACTTAAGAAGTTATGAGAGAACAGATGAACATACATACATACTTAACGCCGTTAAGTATGTATGTATGTTCATCTGTTTTCTCATAACACTCCTTTTTGCTTCGTCGGACTCGCACACGAAGCGTTACGTACCACCGTAAAATAATTAGCAAAAAAAACGCTGAAATTCTTCGTATTGTTTCATGTTCCTTTAATTTTTAAATTTATTTTATATTGGGAACCCTAAAGTGTGTAGTTTCAAATATTGTACGGTGGTACGGAACACTTCATGTGCGAGTCCGACTCGCACTTGGCCAGTTTTTAGTTCAGTTAAATGAAAATACTAAACGAAGTATATATTTCATCTCGAATTTTATATAAAATCGCAAAGTTAAATTTTTATTTTCATTACGATACTGTGAATTACAAAGTTATTTTTTGTAGTTGCAGAAATCGCTCATTTTAAAATAAAATACCTTAGGAATCTACGTTTTTAATATTTATTGATTATATACAGCAGAGGTTCTCAAACTTATTTCATTTACCGCCCACTTTAAAAATCAATTATTCTTCAGCGCCCCCAATTCTTTTTTTACTTTACCACATCTTAAAACCACAATGACATTATTTACTTTAATTATAGTGCTATGTTAGCTGGTCTGGAATTTAAACTTACATTCTCAACGAGACTTTTTTAGCAGTGAGAGCAATTAAAACGCAACTTTATAATTTTAAGAGTATATTTAATCAAATTAAAACAAACATAATCAATTTCAATTTTAAAAGTAATCTAATGTGAAGAATGAATCTGATGATATTTAACAAGTTTGTTGATATCAGTACCCTAATTGCGTAATACAACACAATCTGTTTCGATTTGAAACAGATTACTAATCCATTACTTCATATGTTGGGAAGAAAAAATCTGCTCAATAACGTAAATAACGCAATCAATGTTGTTGTACTGTCAAAATGAAACAAATTAGGCAAAATTGTTTACGAAAATAAGTTACGCTATTAGGGTACAACTAAATAATCAACGTTGTGTAGTAGGTAGGTTTTAATGTCAGTGAATTTTTAAATATTAAGTAGATGAAATTACAAATCAGCCATCGCCCCCTAAATCACTTCAACACCCCCCAATTTTTTCTGGACCCCTTACCGCCCCCCTCTAACCCTCCAGCACCCACAAGGGGGCGTTATCACCCATTTTGGGAAAGACTGATATGCAGTATATGGTACATGACAGACAGACGGACGGACGGACAGACAGCGGAGGCTTAGTAATAGGGTTCCGTTTGGCACAGTTCGGGTACGGAACCTTAAAACTAAAAGAAACACGTTATTGACCTAATACAGGGAATATTTAAAAAAAAAACAGGGGCACTCCGGCAGTGCCGACTGCTGACAGAAGTGAAAACTTGATAAAAAAATCGGCACCGCGGTAATCAACGCGTTGATGTCTTTTACTCCACGGTGTCTGTAAATTCCGTCAGAGTGTTGCGAAATCAATGGTTTAGTCCCATCGCGAAAATGCCCAACGCGCCAGTGCATTTTTTGCACATGTGATAAATAATAACATACACTTAAAATAATATAGGTATACCGCGTCCACAAAATCGTTATCCATCCTGTTTGTTGTCTATTAGAGAACTGTGAAGCGAACGTGCTGCAAAGCATGTCTGTCAGGTAATGTGCGCTCGAAAAACCGACACCGAATGGCAAATTTGAAATAAGTGATTAAATTTTGATCAAATACGAAACACCCGTGCCTCACATGTGATCAAATAAAGTGTTCAAATATTGTTGCTATGTCTGGCAGGTAAAAGCAAACAAGTGTTCAAATGTGTGAGGAAAGTCTATCAAAGTGTTTGTTCAAATGTTTGAGTGTGTGTCACTATTCAATGGGGTTAAAAAAATATTTGACGACCGATTAACCGAGTTTCCTGTAGTAGTGGTAACTGAATCTTATATCAATAATTAGATATATAGTTCAATTATATACCTGTGAAATTTCAGACTTGTACCCTATTTAATTATCGAGATAATCGAAAAAAAAAATATGTATGCGTGGTAACGACCAAAGGAGGGAAGGAACAAATTGAAGTTTCATCATAACTTTTTAATTACGTGTAGGATACTAATGAAACTTCAGTACCATTTATAGGCAGTAATTACCTATAGGTATAATAACGTTTCAAGTTAGTCTATGGAGTGCTTATTGGAAGTGCTAGGACCCATGGTATAATAATATACTTCGCGAAGTATGTTATATAGTTAAAAAGCATGTTTTTTTAGACCATGCTAGGACCCATTAAAGCATATTTCTATTTATTAAAATAACTTCAAAACGGTGCATTATTGTGGATTCTTTTAGTGCGTAACAAATTATAACTAATTAGCCAGATGTCCTGTACAAAAATTATAATCATCCGTTTACTCAATTCCAAGATGCAGCAATCGTGCAAACGTTATCGCAGCAGGATTTTAAATATCTTCGCATCCTTATCAAATACAAATACAAATTAAGTTGTAACATTTGTTTCAAATTAATATCTAATTATTTAGATAACATTTATTTCAACATACCCGTTAGAAAACAAAAGATCTGGCTGCGGTAACGTTACTCCAGCCGGAACTGTTTTTATCAAATAATTAAAAAAACTATCAGCTTAGGTACCAAATGAAAACATCTGCTTACCAATTACAGAAGCTATAACATAGCTTCTGTAATTGGTAAGCAGATTTTAAAGCAGATATATCTAATTATCTATTGCACTTAGATGACGATTCTCGACATTTTCTGGCTAGGGTAACGCACACGGTATATCTCGTAAATTACTGAAGAACTAATTTTGAATTCATCATTATCAACGTTGATTTCTCGGTAAAAAATACAAATGTTTCATTCTTTTTGTATACGAAATGAATCACATATGTATAAGGGTACTAATTATTTGTACACTTAGGACAGCTGTAGCATGCCCTGTTTTTCGGACCACCGTCGTGACCACCTTCAAAGTCAAGTTTCTCGAAAACTACTAAGGTACCAATTTTGTTGTTCGAGTACTAATTGGTACCAATTGAGTACTAATAATTTACCAAATATGGAAGCGATTGGCGTTGGTGGTCACGGGCATGAGATTGGTCGTCTGTGTGACTGTGACCGAAATGGGGTTCGAAGAATCTGAAGAAGAATCTGTTGAATACTAACTGCCCAATTGACCATTGTTCGGATGTCTCGTTTCTTTTTTACTTGAGGGTAGTCAGAAGACAAAAATAAAAACTGTTTTAACATTATAACATTTATTTGGTAGGTAGGTATATGGTTTGCAGTCATGCTATGGTTACATTATCGCTATAAAGCGAACTATTCTTCGCGTGCTCTCGCACATCGTTCGACGTCTCGCTGTACAACAGAGACACTGTCCACCGCACCGTGAACAGAACGTCAACGAGAAACGAGAATACGCGGCGGCGGCGGGTAAGTATCGTCTCTACTTCGTCGTCGTCATCTCGTTCCCGTTAACATTCCATTCACGGTGCGGTGGACAAATAGTCAGAGCCCGCGCAGTGTGTAGCCGTAGCATAAGAGTAAAAAGCTGGGCCTGAGAACAAAGGGTAGGTTCTTCTACGCATTCATTATTGCGTTCTACACTAATCGTACATATTGGCCGTCTTAGAATAAAAATACGTTATTTTTATTAGTCAAACTAAAACTACTTTTCAGTTCTTATAGTTTAGATAATATCTCGTGTGATGAGTGTTAGTCTGTAACATGTCGTGGTATCCGCACCTCGTTTGTTATTATTAGTTATTATAAAAATAAAACTTAAATTAATTCTATCAAATTTTATAATACATCAACATGGCGTAGCATATAATGAAGTATAAGTATAAAATCTCAACTTATAAGTGTATAATAAAATTAAGTGGATTATTGTCCAACAGATATTCATAGAGACACTTACATTATGTAAAAAAAATACCTTTTTAACGAATACTAATAAGGCAACAAGAAAATAAGTTACTTTTAACAACATACAACTCAATAATATTAACTTCGAATGATAACATCAATATAATAATAAGATCAATATCGTGTTTGTTTAGATCTAGACCAGGGATTCCTAATAGGTGGGGCGCGCCCGCTCGGGGGCCGGAGGCTAACTAATGGGGGCAGCTCTAAACTATAAATTTTCATGTTCTTGATTTAGAAAAGGTAAGGCTTCTTTTCAAAACCCGAAAGTTTCTTAATATTGTTGGTGTTTTTTGTTTGTTGCTTATTTTTTCTGCCTAAGTCCAGAAAAAAAGTTTTCCTACTTCTATATGAATGGACCAAAGAAAACCGAACCTATCCCAGGCGGCGTGCAACATTTTTCGAACTCACTTTGCTCGCTCTTCCATTCTACATTCTCTTGATTCTTCAAGTTTTCTATATATTTTCTATAAGTCGACAACGTAACTCCTTTTTCTGTATGAATGGCCAAAAGAATAATGTAACGAAACTGAAATTGTACCTACATTTTTCGAGCTCACTTTGCTTGCTCTTTCATTATCAAAAGAAAATCTAATCTATCCAAGGGGGTGCAAAAATTTTCGACCTCGCTTTCGCTCGGTTTACATTCATTAGCTTTTCTCTTTATGTCGACAAAGTAGCTCAGGGGCGTAGTGATTTTAAAAGAAAGTTAGGGGGGCGCGTATGTTAAGAGGTTTAGAACCCCTGATCAAGATTGACCAAAAAAGGGTAGACCATGGTAAAAATGTACTTTCCTATTTTTTAAAGAAATTTAAATATAATTTCAAATTTTATCCCTATCCTATAATCAATATCAATAATGTTCATGCAGATCTCTATTTATAAAGCGAGAGTAAACATATAAATCGTCTCTCAAATACACATACAATAAACATATTTAGTAAATGGAATAATACTAAACTTATAATCGCCTAACTTATCAAAATTGCCGCCGAAAATTGCATTTTAAATTGATATTTTATTGCATTTTTTTGTAATCAGCACCCAAGTATACACTTGATGAGAAATTGACGCTCCGATTTTTTTTAAATGCGTAAGTTTTCGCACATGCGTAACATTGCTATGAAAACACGCTTGGCCCGTTAGCTTCATAGGATTTATTACGAAATAGAGTAGACTGTCCGTAGGTGATTCAGTCCCTAATAGGGGAGCTTGTGGCCGGACTTATGTAGATCTGTTCAGGGTAGAGGTCGCCTCGTACGCGGACTGCGCGTACGCCTTCTGCGGATGCGCGGAATTCCAGTTCGCCAATCAGTAAATCATCTGCATATATCGCCCAATCTGCTGGCTGACGAACTATCCGCAGTGTTGTCTGGAAGTTATAATTAGTAAGTTATATAAATGGTGTAATAAGTTCGCCGTTAGATCTACACATTCTGTATAATACATTAATCTAAGTAACATCTTGCGGCTTGCCGTAGGAATTGACGGGTAGAAATTGTCACGTTATCACGTAAAGAAGAAGCGTTATGCCCATTCCATGCGACTTTCTCTTTCTCTCTCTGTCTCTTTCTATTACATACGAGTGTGTGTGTGCGTGCGAGTATAGCATATGGAACTTCGTTTCTGACGGGCGTTCCTCGACCGCATGTTTTTATTTTTGATGTGAAGAGTCGCTGTTTACGTCAGCGCTCAATATGACGCGCACAAAACATTGTGCTGATGGGTGCATGCAAGGAGTTGTGGGGGTATTTAAAGGTACGTAATACCATTTAAAACTAGTATTTGTGAAAAAATTACGTTAGAGCCTTCAATATCACTGTAACCAGAGGGTTTCCAGGTGTGATCCAGTACAAAAAAATAAAATCATAATGACCTGACCTGGAATATAAGTGAATCTCGGTTTTGTTAAGCGTCTTTTTACACTCATTATATTTAGATTGTATTTCGAAGGAAATAGAATGAGGAAGTTGCCACTTCAGGATCGTGTTTATCAAAAAAGAGCAAGAGGGAGTCTAGTGCGAGAGGGAGAGGCAACTCAGCACCATCCATTTTTCATCGGAAAAATGATGGCTTTAAAACTTCGTAATTCGGCGCAAGTGGACTCGCGTTGCTTCACCCTAGCCGTGCCCTGATGGCTTGTAGCCATCGCGGGTAAACAACAAAAGAGGCCTATGAAATTAGGCTGTTGATGATGACGATGAATGTAGGTCTTAGAAGATTTTTTTATGATTGTGATTTTGATAATTATAAAGAATCATTAATATCTACTTACATAAGTCCCAGGTATGAGCCTAGCGGTACGCTGCCGTCGTTCAACCCCCCAGTCGCCGAGCCACGCGTTTAGCACGACCAGCTGTCTTTCCCGCTGGGACTCGAAGTAGGCGCGCACGTTCACGTGAGCCAGCACGTTAGGACGCGGCCATTCGCGCGGAGTGTCCATCAGGTCTATTGCGAATGAGTGGAGGAGTGGGCGAAGTCTGCAAAGGAGTAGGTGGTACTGAACTTACAAAAGCTTTATTTATTATAATACAAGCAACCCGCCGCTTTTTTACGAATTGACAAGACATAGAGATTACTTTATTATGTGCAAGTTTAATATTATACACATAAACCTTCTGGACTATATTCTCTAAATGATGGTGAACACCAAAATCATCTAAGGCTTTACAGCCGCGGGGGGCAATAGCCTGGTCAAGTATATGTCTCCAACGTGATCTATTTCCGGCTTTTTCTCTCCAATTTCTCACTCCAACAGTTCTTAAATCTTTGTCTACGCCATTCAACCATCTGAGCTTGGGCCGCCCTCGACTTCTCCGGCCATCCGGTGTACTATCCAGTAAACGTTTGGATGCTCTCGTTCATTCTTGCGACATGTCCTGTCCATCGAAGACATCCTATTTTGATGGTTTTAGTTACATTAGGCTCGTCGTAGATCTCGTAGAGCTCATGGTTGTACCGCGTTCGCCATTGCTCGTTTTCCAGCACTACACCGAATATGCGCCTGAGGATTTTTACTCAATCGGTATTTGGAATTGGCAGATTTTTCGAACTGAAAGACCTGAAACCTCGCTGCGTAATTAAACCAGGAGGCTTAGTTCAGGTCCAAAAATAATGGAGCAGTCGAACATGCAACTGAACAAAACTGTAAGCATTCATGAACACAATAATTGCACACGGAAAACTGGTTGGCGAATCGACCGTG
Organism: Omphaloscelis lunosa; assembly: GCA_916610215.1. Lineage (NCBI taxonomy): Eukaryota > Metazoa > Arthropoda > Insecta > Lepidoptera > Noctuidae > Omphaloscelis > Omphaloscelis lunosa. The sequence goes on from OU744247.1 coordinate 12,230,959, forward strand.
AACTATGAATTTATGATTATCGATAACTTATAATAATGCTGGTACCCTAACATGAACGAGCTTATTGTATTATATCCCAAAATCAATATTATGTGATGTAGGCACATAATTCCAATAAAATGTTAATGAAACTGTATTTCGCAGTCGGGTGATATTGGAAGTCAGCCAACATTCAGGTCAGAGGCGTTGAGAATATTGAGATGTGGTTTACTGGAAACTATCGATTTCAAACATTTTTCTGCATAGACATGTAAATATTTTTTTTTATATTTGGAAATTACGACTGATGTGTTGTTCAGGTGATAATATCTCTCGACCTTCGACTTTTTGATTTTACAGTCATCGCCGAAGATACAGGAACGTAGCTTTTTTTTTGGGTGGGAAATTATCAAATAACTTCTCCCGCTCTGGGTGGAGCGGGAGGGTGTGTCAGACTCTTATTGACAAAAACTCAACCGTGTTCCTTGAGTTGCCTATATTGCCAGGGGGCGACGGTAACCCTTTCGGACAATAATCGCAACCCCGGCAGGTATCGGCCCTATCGGACCCAATTAGTTCTGCTGATTTCTCTTTGAGGCGCGCGTGGAACACAACGTGCCGTCGACCCAGGCCTGGTCCTTATCGGACGGCGAGTTACCCATTGCTCACCGTGCGCAAGCCCGCGGCTACGGTAGCCGGAAATCGGCCTGCAACTCCCGACGCCCAGGGCGTCTCCTGCGGCGATTAAGCGCGTGAGATAGGAATGTACCTACAGACTTTTCAAAATGGCCAGAACAACGGACTAATATTTTTTTACCCTATTTTGTAAAGCTGACCTCTACCAACTAAAAGCTATTATTCATACAGAAACCGTAAAGTGTGACTTACCTGCCGTAAATAACAAGCTGGTGTCCTTCGGGAATGCCTTTCGATAACAATGCGATGACGTTCGGTTGCCATGTAGGCTCACCGTCTTCTGGTAATGAATCTACACTAGGTCTTAAGGGAACCTGGAAGAACAAAATATTTTGCCATTTTAAAAGCCATGATAATAATAATATCGTCCCGGCCGAATTTCGAACACGGCGGCCACTCTCAATGGAGAATAGCCAGGTAGGTACGCAGATGTTATATTGCACAAGTGTATGCGCAAGCACAGGTTCATTCTCTTCCTTTAATCTCATAGACCGAAGACCGAGAAGACCAGTAGTGATAATCTAGTGGTGTGACCGTCGGACTGCCGTCGGAAGTCATAGATCTCGAGTTCGAACCCAAGGCACGCACTTCTGACTTTTCGGATTCATGTGCGTATTGTATAATTATCACTTGCTTCAAAACTTTTCCATCACCGTTTTTGCTTGAGAGATATATTTCTCGACGGCTTGTGAAGCCAAGTCAGAGGCCCATGGGCGGCTTTAAAACTCTGATACCAGTACACTAATTGCGTAATACAACACAATCTGTTTTGATTTGAAACAGATTGCTAATCCATTGCTTCATGAGTTGGTAAAAAAATCTGCTCAACAACGTAAATAACGCAATGAATGTTGTTGAACTGTCAACATGAAACAAATTAGGCATAGTTTACGAAAATAAGTTACACAATTAGGGTACAGGTTAGTCACTAGCCACACGAAAAGAAGATAGACCGATGGGACGGCAATCCGACACGACTAGGGAGAGATCAGTCGCAGAAACAACGACTTTACGTGCTTTCCGAGGCACAGATGTATCACACCACTAAGTTACAAACTCCAGGCTGCTTCTGAGAAATTCCTAATGGAAAAACCCAAAAACACTTTGCCCGATCTGGGAATCGAACCCAAGACCCCACACGCTCAGCAGTCGACTATGACCATCCCAATTTTTTTTTTTTTTTTTTGGGATGGGAAATTATCAAATAACTTCTCCCGCTCTGGGCGGAGCATGACCAAGACTATCCCTGTATTCCGAAATGCGCTAAAAGTGATACTATCGCGAATCCGACCAAATTTAATAGTCACAAAATTTAAGGGCTATTGAGTAATAAATAATAATTGTGACTTTGGTTGGATTCGGGATATTATCACTTTTATCGCATTTCGGAACGCAGGGTCTGATAAACGACAGGTCGGTAACGGCAGTTTCATCAAAATTTGTCTAGTTTTATGTAATTTAACCTAATTTTATAATTGTATGTGTAACTATGTACTATTATTGACCAACTTATATTTACTGTCCGAACCACAAATATAAGTTTATTTGTGGTTCGGACAGTAAATGGTTATTAATAAATAAATAATAACACTTGATATATAAAATTGTCCTGCGCTTCCCGCATCCATTCCGATGACCTTGACTTCGTCAGTCATTTTGCAGGGGCGTAATCAAGAAAACTTATTATTACGGTACTTGGTACTCACTTCAACAGGTAGTGGAGCTAATGAGGGGAATATATCAGTCTTCTGTACTTTCAGTGTCGCATCTCTGACGCCTGTCACTTGCACCCACTCAGCGGTCAATGGGCTCGGATTCCTATGAGTATAGCTGCAGTACTGCATCCCGTCGATCGCCCATAGCGTCTCTTTCTCATCAACTACAATCTCTATCGTGAATGGGTGATCTATTTTGAAAGGAAACAGTCTGAAAAATAATAAAAATACTTTGACGTTAATAATGCTAATTTGGCGAACTGACTGTAAATGCCACTGCATTTTTAAAGTACGTTAATTGGACACATTGGTCGATAATTTGGGCGTGAAGTTAACAACCTCTCATGGTTGCTATGCTGTAATAGTTTATCAAGCGTTTCTTGTTCGGAATGTTCAGAAACATGAGAAATTACTTACTGAAAGGGAAATTATGGAACGACGTGGAACCTGTAAAATGGGTCACTGAGTCGTAACACGTAACTAAATGAAATTAATATGTATATTTCTGTAAGTAGATGTTTTAAGACATTTTTCACGTACATTTTCTGGTCAGTATTTTAAAACCAGATGACGCCGACATTTCCTAGCTGACTGATCCCTGAGAAGAAATGCCGAATGTGGTCTAATAAAGTCCAAACATTATAATATTTTTGAGATATTGTGTGACTCTAACAAAACAGGGCTTTGTCTGGAAGGGTCTTTTGAAGAAAGACCCATTGCAGCTTTGAGTTAACTTGTCCCGACAGACGGCACACATGCATCAGTCATCGTGTAGCTCAACCCTATTATAGGGAGCTCAACGACTCGTTACACGACCTGCTTGAACTTATTACCTGAATGCAGTAGTCTCCTCAGGTCCCCATTTGTTGTGTCGCCGCGTATTTCGGACCACATAGCATTGCGGAAGACGTACGTTAAAGTGCACGGCAATTTCGCCGTGCCCCGTGTCAGGTTCCCCACTTCCAATGTTCACTGCAAACCTAGTACAGATAGGTCTTGATACAGTGGAGATATTATAGATTAGATAAAATAATGTTGATACAGATAGGTCGTTGACCAAACTAAAATTCAGAAGTATAAATACCGCCTTATTCATTGATACATTTTTAAACTGATTGGTCTACAAAAGGCTGGTCTGTGCTATAATACCTTTATCACGGTCAATTCCCAGGAGCGCGGCAAGATTTGGAATACTCACAGAACAGGTTCTGTTCTGATAAGTACCTAGGTACTTTATTATTGCTCCAAAAGTTGTCAGTAGAAAATCAAAGAAAGTTATCCGGACGTCAAATGTCGTTGAACAAACTCTACTGTGATTACACAATCCGTACTTTCATCGTTATGATCTGGATTTGCGTGTTAGTAAATGTATAGCAAGCTGTAAGGTCATGTGGAGAACACTGCGGGCGCTGACATTTATTGCCGAAATTTGGCAGCTATTAACCGATTTTAGTGTAGGCAACGGCGAGACCAGATTATCCATGAAATGTTTTTACTAGTTACAACAGCTAATTGAGTCCTAAGTCAGTTTGTTGTTTTGTTACAAAGTTTAGAATAAAAAGTTACCAAGGTAAATCGTCGCTTGGTGTCCCCGTGCATATGATGTGTGATCCGATACTCAGGGGCTCTGACAGGGTCTGCGTAAACTTAACATCCCGTGCCTCTGCCAGTTGAGACTGAAATAATACAATCAAAGCTTTTATAGGCTACATCAACGTGTTTTATAGTCAATTTTAACATTAATTAGTGGATATTGTGCTACGTAGAATTTGACATTCGCGGTAATTCCTACCGAAACAAAGTCTTCTCCTTTCTTCATAAAAACACGTTTAGCAAGTGATATTAACGCACAAGTGCCCATAGAATATGACAACTGCGTCGAAGCCTATGCGTTTAAACGTTCGTACTATAATAATCTAGTACCTTGTGAGAAAGTGACGTGATCGACAGGAAGAGAATCCTGTCGCAGTAAAAGGTACTTATCACTGTAGCATATTTTATATTAAGATTAAGAATATTTTTAATTGGTCCATTGTTACAAAAAAAAATCAGAAAATAATGATATTGTATTGTAAGCAGATCAATTTCGGCAAGATGACGACCTGTTCTCAAGTTTTGGCATGGAATATGATTGCCGTGTCGTCTGCATAATAAATTATTTCAGCGTTTTGAAGCGGTACATTAAGGATGTCGTTCATATAGAAGGCAAAAAGAGTCGGACCGTGAGTACTACCTTGAGGAATTCTAAAGTTGATTGGTAGTAGGTAATCCACTAGAGTAGTCACCTACTTTTACTAGTTGCCGGCGATTTGTTAAATAACTACGGAACCAGTCTAGCGCATTTCCTCGTATTCCTATACCCTCTAGTTTGGACAAGAGTAGAGTTATCGGTATGGTGTATTAGCTGTTTAATGCAAGAAGAAGGTTTAGTCAAATCTTTAAAGGGGCTGACTAAAGAACATGTGCTGGTAGATTTTTCTTGTCAAATAGTTCTATCAATGAACTAAGAAGACCCAACCCTCTGTTATATGTACAAGTGGTATTTCCCATTTACTTTTTTGACCGCTGATTAGAAGGTCAGTTCTGTTTCGGACGTTAACAGGCTGTTGAAAAAAGATGTGAAGCGATGTCAAACTAATTAGTTCCCCATTTCTTTAGTTAGATTTTGACAAGGTTAAAAGTAATGGTTATAGCGCTTAACTACTCAAATACAATGTAGGAGCTACTTGTGTACTTTATTTTGTTTGTTTTATGAGTCATTATTTCGCTTACTTTGTGAGTCAAAGTAATCAACAAACGATGCACGAATTCGCTCACCAAAGTCGTCTATTGAATTACGCCGATGAGCTCATTGGGCATGGCTTTGCCTTAATTGGTGTCAGGGTTTTTTTAATAAGACATTGCAAGTTGCCCAGGTACGTACAGGATGGTGTCTACAAATACGGACTAGGTGTACATTGGATGCGTATATAATAGGTAAGTTGCAGCAACCAACGGTAGGTTGTCGCACTATAGCCTATAGGTGGAAGCAGAAACTGAAATACTGTTTATAAAAGTACTGAAACAGAGAAACACACAACATGGGGCAATATATAAAATTTTCTAAATTAAACACATACACGATTAACACTGATTAGGACATAACTACTATGAACACCTTGGTTATAATAACATGCAATATTTATTACATGGATGCTGTGTGCCATGCATCTATACATATTATAAAACACAGTAGCTTTTCGCATTTGTCTGTATGTCCACGTTGTTCTTCTAAAATTCGCAACGAATTTTGATGAGGTTTTCAACATAATTTAGAGAATGTATTCCGGAAGGTTTATGTGTATAATACATTAATATTAAACTTATAGATAATTATAAAATCTCAATGTTTTGTCAAGTCGTAAAAACCTTGCGAAACAGGGGCGGGTTCGCTAGTTATAAATATTTACGAAACTTCAGCATCCACGTACCTATATACAGAGGTTTTGCTGCAGTGTAGATGCATATAGGTAAAAGGTATCTACTGTCTACTATATCTATTAGGGAAATGTGTTGTACGCCTAGAATATCGATCATGTGTGAAGAGCACCGTGATAATTCCATTTCCTTGGTTGGGTAAACACCTGTAACGACCTGCATAGGATGGAAGGTAATCATGCCCGCTAGTTTGTCGTATTATGTGCGCGTAGGGAAAAAGAGAATTTACTAAAAATAACTTTTCATCATGATTATAATCAGCGTGTAGTGTAAGTTGGAGTTACTACCCAACTAACAAATTAATATTTCATCATAGTCTAGTTAACGTTTTAAGGTTGGTCGTATAGAAGTAAATATAAACGTTTAAACACAATAGGAATAGGCCCAAATTATACGACAATATCATCGTTTAATAGGTAGTTATATAGAAGTCAGCCAATGACCGTTCAAATTAAATATTAGTACAAATACCCACTTTTCGGTTAAATACTGGTAGTGATGAGACCCTTATTTGATCGCTTAAGTCACATAGCAGTTATATTAATGTTTTAAAATTACTGAAACGTTGTATTAGTGTCGAACAACGACCCAATGACAACCCTTTGATTCGCGTGTCAAATATTGTGCTTGCCAGTGTGTGCACCTACCTATATTATAAAATTTATATTATTATTATATATAAATAATATGTTTAGGTACGCCTATTTTACCTCAATGGACTATGACGTTTTAATCATAAAACTAAAATGCTGTAAGTAAGTATTTACATGAATCAACGATAAGATATTTCGATAGTCATACCTAACAATATTATGATACATGAAACAGGATTACGATAACTTTGGACTATCCACTATAGAGCCGAGTTTTAGAAGTTTTATCACTAAACTTAATGTCTTCCTACATTACGAGTTTACGACCTTTGAATATGTCTGATGGAATTCTATGAATGTATAAGTTTGTATGTTTGGTACTCAGTCACGCTTAAACGGCTGAACGGATTTGGCTGAAATTAGGCATAGGTACAAGACTATCACTGGAATCAACACATAGGCTACTTTTAACCTGGATATTTGCATTAATTTCCCTAGGATGTGAACGAAACTTCGGGCAACAGGTCGTAATGAATAAGTAATAGGTCTGTATAATTTACGACGCATGCATATGTGTTAACGTCTATTTATATTGTACTTAACAGCTAATGACCATCACTGTTACTTAGCGAAATTATCGTAAACGCTTGGCTGTTGTAACTTGTATTGTAAGTTATGGGTAGGCATGGGGTAAGTTCGCGTGTCTAAGCACAATCAATGTGCACCTAACTTGATATAGAGCTATGTAGTTACCTATATCCACTACAACTGTCGGTGTACAAATTTCAGAGCCACGTAGTTGTTTCATGTTTAATCAATAAGTTTTAGTAGGAGTATGAACATAATATAGCAGTATTGTACCCACAATAGGCTCTCTGCTCATATTGTATTGTTACATTTAATTAAAACGACAGTGATAAATGTTTATGTGTCTAGTGCCAGTCTAGCTAATTTCTAAAAGCGACGGCGTGTTAATCGTATAATTTAGGACATATCACGATAAAACCAAATGATTTCTTATCGATTCTGTTTGTCGTTCGATAGATAAGAATCAAAGACAAATGAAAGCACTTTGGACACGTTTCGTCAATAGAGCTCTGTCTGTTATAGTTTTTCGCAAAACACCTAATTACTTACTTGTTTATTTACACACATTCAGAATGCGTTACCTAGAAACTCCTTGTGGATTGATGTCATCAAAGAGGAAGTAAAGGATTATCTGCTTTTGCCCCTAGATATAGCTTAGCTATCTAGAGGCAAAAGCAGATAATCTTTTACTTCTAAAAAAATAAGTAGTACCTGGCCTACTTACCTATAATTTTAATGAAAAAAAAAAAAAACCATAGGTATAATATAGGTACCTATTTAATATTTTAAAACATGAAACGGTACGTAGGTAGACACTATTGTTATGATTTACCTGTACTGGCTGCTGGTCAATGATTAGAGCCGTTCATAATTAAATGTATCGCGCTAATTAGCATTCCGTGTCACTATTTAGGCGGTCTATATTAATTTCGCGATATACTTAATGATAAATCCGCTCGCATTATTTTAAAAATTGCAGTGAGCTCAGCTAACCTTCGCACTGAAAATAAAATACCATGTTGTCCGTTGGTCAGAATAAAATTGTTTTCACAATATTGTGAGGACAGCCGCACTCGTTGATTACGACATCTGCCGGTGTTAAATATTTTGAATAGGTAAATAAATATTTCAGTATAATTATGTACATATACGATGAATACATTAAGGCACTTTCAAACAGGCGCGACACGCGACGCGACACAAAGACACCGCTCGTCGCGCGACGGGCGGTGTCTTTGTGTCGCGTCGCGTGTCGCGCCTGTTTGAAAGAGCCTTTACATTACATAAATATTAAATGTTACCGGATTGTGAGATGAGATTATGTCTAACAACTGGCCAAGTGCGTGTCGGAACACGCACAATGAAGGGTTCCGTAGTTGGGATGAATTATTATCTCAAAAAGAAACTTAACTTTGTAGTTGAAAAACATGTTTTTTCAACTGCAACTTTAAGTTGGTCGATTATTACTCGTTAACTTGTAGAGCCTACTTACCTGTGATAGTTTTCCTTTTAATTTCGTTATATTATAAACTACTGCCTTGATTTTTTCCACACATCAAAAACCAACCATTAAGCTTGCAGGGACACACACACTTGACTCTAATAAAAATTAGCACTTTAAAGCTTAATATTTCGCAAACGGATGCCTGAATCCAAAAATGGTTTTGACACACTCACAATTTTAAGGACCTTTCCAACGATACCCCACACTATGAAATAGAAAAAAAAAAGAAAGTGATGGCACTCCGGGAGTGTCGATAGAAGTGAAAACTGGAACAAGATCGCCTTGGTGGAAGAAAAATACTTGTATAGAACATTGATCCGTAAACTTCTCAAAATAAAGAGCATAATCGCGTTTACAAAACCTTTAAAGTAAAAATACTTGCATAGAACATTGATCCGTAACTTAATATGAATAAAGAGCACAATCGCGTTTACAAAAATGAGGTGCCGTCATGGTGTCGCGAAATCATTGGTTTAGTCCCATCTCAAAAATGTCCAACGCGCCTAAGGAAGTTTTCATTTAAAAAAAAACATTACTTTATGTGACGAGGAGGTAACGTAAAAAAAAAATATTTTCGTAATTTTATTTTACCACTGTACGCGTGATTAATGTATACCCATGCCAACTTACAGCTTTCTAGTACTAAGAGTCTCGGAGCTAGACCGCGGACAGACAGACAAACAGACGGACATGGCGAAACTATAAGGGTTCCTTTTTTACTACGGAACCCTAAAAACGAGCGAGCCTTACTTAGTCGCATATGATGTGTGAACATCTAACATCTCACCTTGGTAATAAGGAACATTAAAAGTCGGGGCCTCGTCAAGGTGGTTTCTGACGGCCAACTCTAGCACCACGCGCGCTCATTGGTCAAATCAAATAGCGCGCGCTTCCCTGGCTTCCTGTGACACACTTCCGTCCCTTTTCTCGAAATCACCCACAGATTTGATATATGTATATTGCAGGAAAGCGAGAGGAAAAATGTTACATATTTTTTTTTTTACTTTTACTCTTTTAGATGAGGTTAAGGTGTATGTGTGATATAACCCCGTTTTATCTTAACTTGTAGGTACCATACTGGGAATTCTGCATCGTTATAGTCCGTAAGCCACTGTCTGATTGCCGATTTCTGGGAAAAAATTACTCAAACGCATAAAATGTCGGTACTTATAGGAAAGAAAAGTGAGTTAGTGATTAAGTAGTAGGTAGGTATTAAGTAGGTACTAAGTATTTATTATCTACATGTGATCTATTTTCTTTAAGATTTTATGAATATTTTCGAAGATAGATGTTCTGTTTTTATGATAGTTTTATTAATGAAATTGTCCATAAAAATAAGAACAATAGCTCCACAGGCGGTAAGTACAAAATAATTACATTGTGTTGAATTTTTCTCAAAGATAATATTATTTGAGATTTTCATGGCCATCGCCATCGCTTGCGTCATTTTGTTTGAATATTAAAGGTAAGCAGACGTAGTTTACCTACTTATTAAAGTATTTAATTGACTCATTCAATAGAAATTCATAGGTAACCAAATTGATTTTTTTTTAGTGTCTCGGTAGTTCTAAGCTGCGAACCATGTAAGTGATTACCAAAGTAATGCTATGTGAAGCTCATGTCGCGTCGGTACTTCGATAGCAGCTGGTGATAAGAGTGTCAACAAAAAATATAAGTAGGCCGTATTTAAAGTTCACGCTGGCGGCAGAAAAAATTACACAAACTTAGTGAGTCATGTTATGTTCAAAATGTTCAAATGAGTCACTTCAAGGTGGAGTAAAAATCACTTCACGTATAGTTTGTTAACAAGGATTTTCACGTCAATTTTATTGTAATTAAAGTTATGGTGGGAAATAAACAGCCTTCAATTATAAAGCAGTGTAAAGTGCGCGCGTTACTCTATAACCGATAAAGGCGTAAACTAAATAACATTCATTTAAATAACTAAGCATAAATTAAATTAAAATTCAATATTTATCATAAAAATTACCAAAGAAACCGGTAAGTTTTCTTCATTTTCATCTGTCTCCGGTGGTCGGGTTCGACAGAACAAACGGCGGCAAAACGCGCCGCAGCCGCATCTATCGCCGAAACACACCATGATCGACGTTCATTTATTTCACAACACTCACTGTACGAGTCTGTAGCGCGACACTACGTTAATCAGTGAGATTACGAATTCTACAAAATTCGCGCGATCACTGCATCCCACGAAAATATCTGCTCCAGCTGCGCTCAATAGCGGTGCTACGATTAGCTGAGCGCGCCTAGCCAACTATTCTACCGCAAAACTCGTCGATCGTAGTAGAGTATTATAGCTAGTAAGTTGGTTTGTTGTTTTGTTATATACACAGAATATACACCTGCACCTGTATACTATACCCAATGGCATGACTGAAAGAGATGACAATGATCTGCCTTTTCACTCTCACACCATAGACAATAGAGGTGGGTTGTAACAGGTTAAACACGATATCTGTTATCACTGTTATTGTTATACAAAAATAACAGATCCAAATATCTGTTATTAAATAACAGCCTGTTATTTTTGTACGGACGATAAATACGTATTTAAATATCAATTGAATATCTTCTTTATTTCTATTCGTTTTAAATTTGTTTTACAATAGTAACTGATCAGTAACAGGTAACACACGACCTAATTTAGGAGTCACTTTTTCGTAAGTTTTTTATCTTGTAAGACCACCAACTGAATTTTTAGGGACAATAAATACTAAGGGCTTCTTTTTTTAGCTTAGTTTAACCGCGCTTTAGTAAGAGTGAGAAGTAAACATATTTCGAAGTAAATAATAGGTGTTTCTCTATTTAGCAAAGGTCATTCCTTAATGAGGAAGAAAAATAAATTGTTAACCTTGCGATATTTCTTCCTTTGCGTGAGTGTGTATGTAAGTAACAGCAGTCATAACAGTCTGTGTGAGATTGTTATAATGAATTAACAGTAACAGCCGCGGTAACAGTCTTTTAGGGTCTGTTATTTCAAGGAACAGATATTTATATTGTTAGGAACAACTGTTATTTGTTATTTTTAAATATCTGTTATTTCTACCTGTTACGATAAATACGCCTCACTCCTAATAGACAATCATGACTGAACCCCGAAGAGTGAACTGCACTGTGACACTTTGTTGTCATGGTTATGTTAGGACCTGGGCCTGGGGGGCCTATTATTATGATAAGAGATGCCGGTTTGATGGCGAGGGTGAAGTTGTAGAAGGTGTCTACTGTTATAATACTTTTTATTTTAGATTTAGGAATGTTACGCAAATTCTTATTCTATGAAAGGGTCGCTAGATACATTTCGAATACTTGTGTTGCGAATGCAAAGTGCATACATAGCCTAGGACGAGTCCTCATTAAGTATTCTGGAAGAATAACTTGTGACTACTCTTCAATTGGAGACTAATTTAATCATCTTTATACCGTTATATGTTGGCCTAATAGGAGGTAAGAACCGGTTACGGCAATCAAGGAATAAATTAACTTCATCGAAACGGGCAAAAGTATCTCAATCTAATACGTTATTTCTGTGTCCCAACTTTTTTTGCAAGACACCATAATGAACCTTAGACAATATCTAAAGTTAAGACTTAAGTTATGTAGAAGTTGATTAGTAGGGTGAATGTTATTAAATTAGCGTTAAAACTAACCTCAAAGTCCAGTGCATCTTCGGCGAAGTCGTATTCAATAAAATCTCTTGGTATCGTCCCTTCTTCTACGTCATAATCCATTCTAACACAATTCACACATTTCATCACTTCAACGGGCATGCTTCATTAAGCGTCTTGTTAGGACTACACTCGGCACTGACAACTGTCAACATTGTTCTACATAAAATCAATACATGACACAGATTACCGCAGAGCGCAGAACGTCAGATTTTAATAAATAGACGAATTGTTAAATGGGCAGTAAAATAGTAGGTGCTTAATGCACTGCAGTTGCGCACTGCCTAGTGCCTGTTGCCGAATAAAAACAAACAAGATAGTTATGTCGTAACAAAACCTTTTGTATGCGACGGCAGTGATTAGTTGTTCTCTTTCTCTCTAGTTGCAAAATATCTGCGAGGGACAGAGATAAATGCGGTGAACTCGATTGAAATGACAAGCTTTATCAGGTTGATTGAACAAAGAGTAAACAAACCGAATTTGAATGTGATAAATCTTCATTTGCACGGCCATATGCAACACTAGATGGGCCATATTACATTCTACAGGCGGGCAAAAATTATGGAATTAAACTAGTCAATGGTCTCAAATTCTCGGTACATATTTTTACCCAACTGCCCTAGAAGAAGGGTAATGTTTTTTGAGTATGTATGTTTATTTCTTTGGCACGCTCTGTACCCTAAACGACTTGATGGATTTTAACATTATGAGGTATCGTTAGATTCGTCTTAATTGTGGGAGTAACATAGGCTATATAATATTTATATATTATATTGCATCTGCAAATACAAAAAAAGGAGGGGTAGGTTTAAAAAAAAAACAACATTATTGGTATCAAATAAAAGCTAATAATGAGTCAATTTTAAATATTTTTAAATATATATATATTAATTAAACTAAAAAGTTTGAAACAAAGCAAATTATTTACAAAAACAAAAACCCCGACTGCTTAAACATAACTGAAAAGAGAAAAACAAGCATTATAATTTATAGAATTTTGATATTTTAGGTGGGGACAAACCAATAACCTGAAATTTTGGTGTAACTTTTGTTTGTCCCCGCCTACAGTACCAAAATTATCCAGATTATAATGCTTGTTTTTCTCTTTTCAGTTATGTGTTTTTGCAGTCGGAATTTTTTTTTTACACATCTCCTATATCTATCTACTCATTTTCCATTGGAAATATTTTGATGCTTCATTGATAAAATGAGTAAATAAAGGCGATAATTAGGCTATAAAAAAATATAAATATTGGAAACTGATCAAGAAACTCTTTTTGATTCCTGTGACTTTTAAATTGATAGGTACCTAATCTGTATAAATGAGTATCAAGAGTACGTGTGGCACGTTAATTACTACGTCTTAACAATAGTTACCTACAATAAAAACGCACAGTGAGATTCAATCATTTATTTAAAAATACTTATTAAAATACTATATGTACACAATACCAAAAGATTAACATCACACTTTGACTACTACAAGGCATGATTTTTAAAATTAAGTCTGATTAGAAAATGAAAATGATCATCTACTTACATTTCATTTTTTATTTTATCTTACCTACCGCTTTAATTGTTTTTTTCGTAGTATTTTTGGAAGTTGGAAGTGTTATCTAGAACAAAAAAATATATTGTTGGTACTTACACGAACTTCGAGTTTAGTGGGGACAGCAAAAATAATTACAAATAATTATTATATATATATCTAATTTTTCCTATGGACGTAATCACGGTGTCCTAGGGCGTGAATGAGGGGTTAACCCCCACTTTTTTAGAAAATACGATAAAACTATAATGTCAACCCTGTTCATCTGGAGGACGTTGATAACTGATAAATGGTATTTTTAGACGGAAAATAAGCGATTAAATTGTGGCGTTAAAGATTTTTAGACCCCTCTGACATCCAATTACTGGAAAACAGCTCTTTACTCCGTCAAAATAAGCATTATCGGAGACTTAATGATTTAGAGATTTGAGTCTAAGGCCCGTATTAAAGAGCATTACTTAAAACTCGTTTAAAGCCGTTTGATTAGTCGAAATTAGTTTTAAGTAATGCTTGAGTCTTGAGTGAGGTTCTTTAATACGTGCCAAAGTTATCTCTCGAAGTTTTACTCTTGCCGTAAATCAGTGGTATTCAGATTAAGAAAGAGTATTCAGATTATAAGAATCTCCTAATTTTTTTTGAAGTCGGTTAAAACGGAACCGTTTTTCGTATTAAGTATATCTAAGTATAAAAAACCCGCCACACTCGGCTCCCACAACACTATCACCACATTATCTAGACAAGTTCTTTAAAAAATACTGTTAGTTGTTTTACCAAGAAAGGGTGATGTGCCCTCTGATGCTGCAGCAGCTTGGCTCGCGTGGCGTACTGGCGCGGGCATGCGGGACACATGGCCGGCTCACACATGCGCGTGCCGCCCTCCAACGCCGGGCCACGGACTTTAGAGGCCCCTGCACATAATTATTTATTTATTTTAAATGCTTAACAACTAAATACATTCACAGCACTAACCCACAATCGATGAAATTATAGATCTCAAATGTAACTACTTGTCTAAATAATAGGAAGGAACGGCACTTGTAGATTATACAAAAGGGAATACTTCTCTTCTTTTCGTGTGGTTAGTAACTAACCTGCTGTCAGAGTTTTAAAGCCGCCTCTGATTTTTTTTTGTTTTTTTTGAGGGTGGGAAATCATCAAATAACTTCTCCCGCTCTGGGCGGAGCGGGAGGGCGTGTCAGACTCTTACTGACTAAAACCCACCCGTGTTCCTTCGGTTGCCCTGTTGCCGGGGGCCACGATCTCCCTTTCGGTTTTCTTCGCAACCCCGGCAGGCATCGGCCCTAGTGGACCCCTTCAAATCTGCTGACATCTCTTTGAGGCGCGCGTGGAACACAACGCGCCGTCGACCCGGGCCTGGTCCTTATCGGACGGTGAGCCACCCATTGCTCACCGTCCGCAAGCCCGCGCCTACGGTGGCCGGAAATCGCCTCGCGATTCCCGACGCCCTGGGCGTCTCCTCTTGCGGCGGTTAGGGGCGTGAGGGCGCGAAATTTGCCTTTCCCTCACGCGTTCCACCTCCTCCTTCGCGAGCATTACCGCTTCGCAGAAGGAGGTGACGGCCTCCCATTTCCTCTCGCTCCGTACCATGGCCTGAACCAGGGCCGGACGCGAGAGATCACCGCCGCCGATCGCCTCCACGAGGACACGGCGATGCTCCGCCCAAGCTGGGCAGACCTCCACCGTATGCTCCACCGTGTCCTCCGGGCGATCCACACAATGGTGACACCCGGGCGTTTCCTCCCGCCTTATCCTGCGCAGGAACCTCCCGAAACAGCCGTGTCCGGTGAGGACCTGCGTCAGGCGGAAGGTGAGGACGCCGTGGCGCCTCTCAAGCCACTCCTCAAAGAGGGGTCTTATCGCCGCAATTGTGGCGTGCCCAGCGCTGGGTTGCGACAATCGCACTCTCCATGACGCCATGAGATCCCGCCGGAGCTCTGTCCGCTGAGCCGCGATTTCTCGCGGCAGCGGAGCTAAGCCCCGGCGCCTCGCCTCCTCGCGCCACTCCCAAATGTGCGCGAGGACCTTTGCCTCCAGATCCCATGGCGTTAAAGCCGCCTCTGACTAGGCTTCACATGCTGTCGAGAAATATCTCTCAGGCATGCCGGTTTCCTCACGATGTTTTCCTTCACCGATTTTGAAGCAAGCGATAATTATACACACTACTAGAATATTCTATTTACAGTACTGTAATATCCTATTTACAGAATAAACAATTTCACTTCATTTCTAGGCTAACACTGCTTAGTCTTAATACTTACATGTGCCTTAATCCCTATATGTATACTTGTTTTAAAAATTATATGCAAAATAGATTACGACCACATAGATCCAATTATGGACCACGACATAACGCAACATCACCTGTATTTCCCGAAGGGTTAGATACAGAGGTGTACACTACACTCATGTTATGTCCGTAATAAGGAGCGAGCCTTTTGATATAGGGCACACAAAAGCCGTGCTGATACTGAGTAATTAACAATGGAAGTATCTGTGAAGTTAGCTGCGATTATTACTGGTCTTATTTACAGAAGTTGAAAGAAATTCCAGAAATCTCTGAGAAAACGGTGTCTGGCATAAAACCAACGCGCCGAATGCATAACTTTCTTTTTAAGACCCTTTTGTATGAGGAAACCCAATCTGCAGATAATTTCACAGATCGTCCCTGGCGCGAAGTGTACAGTTTCGTATCGTACAGCTAACCTTACCTGGATGATGTTTCTGCACATGTCGGTCGCGCTTGGCCGCCGTCCTGTATATTTTGGGGCACGTTCCACACGGAAAGTGGCGCACGCGTCGCTCCAGCGGAACTCCCGCAGACACCGTGTTGTGAACGCGCCATAAATGATTCACCAGCATGCCTCGACGCTGATACGGCAAAATAGTCATTACTATTCATACAAAACTTTGAAATGTGCGTCTTTAACATTTTCTCCAGACTTTCATCTTCATTTTCTTCCTTATCCAACCTCGAAGTTTGTTAATTGTCATAGTAACATGGACTCTGTAACTAGCTAGTTATACGGTTAAAAGGATACAGCCCTGTGACAAACAGACCAACGGCGGACAGAGGCGTAGTAATAGGGTTCCGTCTTCGCCCTTTCGGTACGAAACCCTAAAACTTTTGTTATTAATAATATTCGTCCTTACTGACCTTGAAAGAATGTTGGCAAAGTTCACATTTGTATGGTGCAGGGCCTATGGCCGGGGCAGTGCAGGTTGTATTTATGGTGACAGCAGCCTTATTATTATCATCATTGTCCTGTAAACAAAATCAAGGAAAAACAAACATAAATAACTTTATGTTTATGTGATAATAATGTTTATGGTACCTAACGATTTTTATTTCGACTTACTTTCTGCAATGGGCTTTTGTTTGAATGTTGAGTCCAAATGTGTTCCGTAAGCTGTTTCATGTTTGTGAAAACGGTTTCGCATCCACATTTAAATTGACGGCCAGGACATTTACTGTGAATACATAATAAAAAAAGGAATTTGGTATATTTATAGATAGTTTATTTTAATAGAACCTTCTCATATTTTTTGTGTTTAGTAGGTTTTGTGACATTTTCTCAGTATCTCCCCCATATCGCTAGCGAAATGAGTGCACTAAACAGACGTATACTGCCCTATTAAGCCCAAAGCCGGTATCTCTGAGATCGACACTTTTAGATTTTTTTATACCATTCAATAGCTTTAACAATTTCGCATCTAATGGTATAAGCGAAACAGCGCTATCTAATTTAAAACATTTAAAAAAACCAAAGAAGTTTTTTATATCTCCATGTTTCCTTAAATTTCAATTTATAAAAAGTCAGTTTTCTCAAAACTTACTCCGGTTGAGATACCGCCTTTGTGCATAGCAGGGCAGTATACACTAGTATCTATACAGGAGAAGTATGTATGTCGTATGTAATAACGATAATCAACCTTTTCTCATTTTTGTATTTTAAACTTTTTTTTTCGCAGCTTTACCGCAAATAAACGTTTTTTTTCTTTCTTT
This sequence comes from Omphaloscelis lunosa, assembly GCA_916610215.1. Lineage (NCBI taxonomy): Eukaryota > Metazoa > Arthropoda > Insecta > Lepidoptera > Noctuidae > Omphaloscelis > Omphaloscelis lunosa. Next base: position 12,248,770 of record OU744247.1, read on the forward strand.
CTTTCATAATATAACGCCTTGGAAGTAAATAATTGACAACCACGGTCATTGCAAAGCGATTCAAGGTTGCGTTCTGGGTCCATGGTTGGGTAATTAAGGTTTTCTTTAAGAATGTATCAGAAGCAGGCCGTTGTTTTGAACTGAGCCTGTTGGTGGTTCAAAAATGTTGTATTACGTAAAACCTTTCTATATTTTCGAATAATGTCAAGTGTAATTTAAATATCTTTAATTGAAATCTCGTGGTATTACAAAAAAAAAAAACATATTTAGCAGGACTGTCGTAAGTGCCGCCAATCATCGTTCTCAATTAACTATCATTAATTACTCGTTGTAATTTTTTACTAACAAAAAATAACTATCCAGATGTAATCGATAAACCAATTAAACCAAAAACAAGTTATCTTACCACATCTTATACTAAAATAAGTACACAAAATTAATATTTTCGCCCCGACCAACAATTGCTTAAGGGGGATGCGCTAAGGTAGCCCGCGAAATTAAAATTTTCTTTCGTTTTTTGCATGTTGCAGGTCAGTGTCAGGTTGTATGTTGGTTAAAATATGATTCGAAACCGTAACAAATATGGCTTTACAGAATTATAATCCTGAGAATCAGCAATACAACTCCATAACTTAGCATAATCCTCAAATGTCATGATTTCATGAACTAGTCATTCAATAGGATTACATAAACTTAGAGAGTTGTATTGATGATTTTTTTATTATAATTCTATAAATAAACATTTGATACGGTCGCGAACCATATTAAGATCAACATATCCCTGGAGTTTCTTGCCGGCTCTTCTCCATAGGAAACGACCGATTGGAACCGTGCACCTAGCTTCTGACGTTTCATAAGTGCCCATGTAGGTCTATGTGAATTTGAATTGAATTTTTGCATACAACCTGATACCTGCAAATTGCAAAAAAAGGTAAGAAGATTTGAATTTCGCTTGCTACCTTGATGCTTTCGCCTTAACATAAAAGATGGCCGAAGGGGCGAAATGTTTGGGAGTAGCGACCGCATACTGGAAGGTGCAGCGTGTGTAGGTCAAAGTAGAGGACATGCTGAAATCGGGAAGTCTGGGACCAATCGTCATCGCGATGCTTGGGGCAGGCTTATGTCCACTATGTCCAGTACTGGACATGTTAATCTTATTAATGGAGACGGTTAGTTTTATACCTTACGTGCTGACGACCCTTTCCTTTAGCCACAATTTGATTGCAATGAGGACATGGGACAGGAATCTCTTCGACTTGTTTCGGTTGTTTCTGAAAGAAATGTTTTGTTTTTATTTCTATCAACACATTAAAATTACTCTATTTACTGACGACTATACCTTGGCCTAATCTATGCATTTATTCGAAGAAAGAATAGGTATAATTCAGTGGCGGTACCTTCATAGAAGCCAAAAAGCCCGGCTTGCCCTAATAAAATCATAATTCTCAAGAACAAACCTAGGCCTACCAATAAAAAGAAATAAAAAAGAAACAGTCAATGAACTCGAACTCAATCATGCATGTCATGGGAATAACCAAATTTCGAAATCCCCGTTTTTTCTGCCGCGCGCACTGAGCTAGGTTGCCAGATCTACGCACTCATTGAACTCGAATCATTCATTTAGTAATCATATGAATAAAATTTAAATTCCGCGCGCTTTGTTGCGCGCCAATACAATGCATTAAATTGCGCCTTCTCGCTCACACTCGTGGGCTTCTTATCTGGCTTGCCTTACCTTTCTTTGTCTCGCAGTTTTCACCTACAAATTGCTATAGAAACATTTACATTAGTTGATATATTGGTAAGTACATATACGCAGATTTCTATGAAATGAATAGCCCGGCTTTCGAATGCACTGAGTACTTTTTATTTTGAAAGGTCTTAAGTTGGCGCAAACGGCGCAAATGCACTATCCGCTTTGTTGACCCGCGTAAAGTGAGTTGCAAGTCCGTGCGACGCGACGACGAATTTGTTATTGTATATGTTTTGAAATTAATATTTTGAGACTAGAATTTCATTTTCCACGTGCTGAAGTAATGAATTAGTTTTATTGTTTAAAATGATGTGATAGTTATTGCGGCGATGTCATTCCGCGCTTTTGTAAGTGATTATAGTGTTATTTTTATCATCAAATTCGGAGACTGTGTTCGTGAAGGTATTTTGAGTTTGAGCATATTGAGTTTTCTGACAATAAGTAACTCTTTACTTCACCGTAACCAACTTCAAATTACTGTAACTATTTCTCGGAAATAAAAAACAGTATCTTTATTAGTCGAAGAATATATTGAAATACTCGTAGGCATTCGATTGTCTATTATACAAATTTATGTAGGTGAATAGCTGGTGCCATGAAAGCACATGACTAGGGTTGTTTTTATGGAATTCGTAGTTTTAGTAATCCACTGAAAAATAAACTATCTTATGTACTACATCTTGAGATCATAAAACACAATAATGTTCGCATCGAAGAGATTCTTCATAGGTGTTTTGAAATAAATATTAGAGTTGGCTATTGTCATTAAAATAAATTATAAAAAAAAATTTAAGTAGGTAATATCTCATGTTAACGTTTTCAATCGACATTAAATTTTAACCTCGTAAAATTATGCGTAAGTACGGCAATAGAACAACAAATCGATAATGTGGGAGCCATCTAGTGGCTTCTGATTGAAAAAATGTAGATGGCGCTTATGACAATTACATACTAATGCCAGACCTCTTCGAATTTTAAAGGTTTTCTAGCCAAAATTATAATAATGTTTTACCATGAGCAATATATAAAAATCAGTAAATACCTCACTTGGCTGTTTTTTTTTATCGTAAAAAGTTTGGCGGCTTGCCCTAATTTTGACCCCTAGGCACGCCACTGGTATAATTCTGTAAGAAGCATTGTATATCCTTCAATGAATTACAAACCTCTTTCGTAGGAGTTTCACAATGAATTGGAAAATCCAAATCGTTGGTTAACCCATTTTCATCTTTATATCCAATGGCGTAAGGATTAAAATCATTATCAGATCTGGAATTCCCGGAAATATCAAGACTGGATATACGGTCAGTATCAAATAGATTCGTGGAGAAGTCTAATCCGTTTGTATAGTTTTGAAAGCTTTCGTCTGAGGGTAGTTTATTGTCTTCAGAGCACATCGATACATTCACTTTCAATGGAGGCACTTCCACTTCCAATAACGCTTTGTTACTGATTTCTATATTTCTGAAATAAAATGTTGTCTTTTTTAATCTTCTGGTTGTTTCTTGCGAGAATACCACACTTTAATACTACTCGAAGTCTTAAACCCCCACTACACTACTCGCGAAGTTGTTACGACGAAATGCTTGTCGAAGTGACCGAAGTCCGAGACTACACATTTGTGCGAAGAACTACAGGACGCTTCGAGTCTTTTGACTCGAGCGCAAAAACCAACATCGATTGGAAGTCACCCGAGATGAGCGGAGGTTGCACGTAGCGGACCGAAGTGCCCTTCTGCACTCACGTATTCGCTTAACTTCGATCAATTTCGCGAGTAGTGTAGTGCAGGCTTTAAGAAAGTGACATGTTGTCAGATAGTTGGTTAATAAAAGCACCGGTCCATACACCCTCGGCTAAGCTACGCACGTGTACGTATTTTCGTTATGAAAATGTAGGCGGGATTGTCCACTGAGACCCACGGCCACCCCACGTACTGGCGTGGCTGGCAAACAAATGAACCGCGCAGCTAACGTGGCAAAACTCCTCGTGAACATTTTACTCACCAGTGGACGGCGACTTCATGTTACAAATAAACTATTACGTCACGAGCAAAAATATGCATACACTTAGCAAAATTCAAAATTATTTTCTCGTGGAATAACCATTGCAACTTGACATAAGCCCTATGTAGTGTGGAACTGTGGGTTCCTAAATACTATATCCATAACAACATACAATTACAATCAATACAGTTGGAGAAAATAACTCTTAAAAGTTCATAATTGTATACATATTAGTGCTCGTGACTGTACCAACTTACTTTTTTTCTAATTTAACAGGGCAATGATGAGTCGTATGTCGCCTTAACCTGAAATAACAAAAATCAATAAAACAACAGATGTTTTTAAATTACCGATATAAAACTTTAGTATGTGGCACTAGTACTGGTCCTACACAGAAATAATGAAAGACAAGAAAATAAACATCTCTGGTAAAGGAAAGGTTTTCAACACCAGCATCCTTTCTATACAAACATGGGCCTTGACCAAAACCCAACAGACAAAACTTCAAATGTGACAGCGTAGTATGGAAAGGAGTATGATGGAAAAAAAAAGATAGAAAGAACTAATCACTGTGTAAACAGGAAGGCAACAAAAACACAAGATGTAGTACCGAAACTGAGAAGATTAAGATGGAGATGGGCCGGCCACACTGTCAGGGGAAAAGAGAAATGGAACGAAACAGTGACCTTATGGTACCCAAGGGAGGGGGAGGGATAGAAAGGGAAACCCTTGAAAAGATGGCAGGATCACTCGGTACAGACGGCGGGAAAGACAAGGAACAGGGAGAATTGGAACGGGTTGGAGTAGGCCTTTGCCAAAGGGAACACAGAGATTCAGAACCGAGATGAAATAAATTTCGGTTCAAAACCCGAAGGATGCCAAATGGAACCCTATAACTAAACCTCCGCTATCCGTCTGTCTGTCAGCGGGTTGTATCTTATGAACCGTAATAGGTAGACAATTTAAATTTTCACAGATTATGTATTTTTTATTTATTAAAATTAAAAAGTTACTAATTCCCCATAAAAAAACCTTTATTTTTTTCGGCATCTTTTGCTTGATCTTAATACGATACGGAACTCTTCATGTGCGAGTCCGACTCGTACTTGGCCGGTTTTTTTTAGTTATACAACTATAGCTCAGAAAAAAGGCTATAAATATGTTAATGTATTAGGGGTCTACCGTGAATTATGGATCTTTTGGAGTAAATTAAAGAATAACTAAAGAAAAAACTGTGTTTACTTCATTGCAAAATTATTTTAGACTACACTCTATGACACTTGTCACTAACTTATTCTCTTATCAAAAGAGCTAATACAACTCGACAAAGCAGGTTTCATATCATAACAAAATAAAATAAAATAATATGGCACTTACGCAAATATTTTGGAAAATGTTCGCCTACAATGCCGGCAGCGATACCGCCGCTTAGGGGTTTCATCCTCGTCCTTTAACAGAAACTACAATATTAAATAGAGAAAATTGTGACATATGAAAATGAGACGCTTACCAAACCAATTAACTATCATCAATGATAGTATAAGGGTGTATAGTAGCTAAATGCCAGTATCGCTTCTTCATCAGCATATTTCTCTCTAATAATCTCTTAATCTAGACTGTTATAAAGAACACGTGAATCAAGTGTCTTCCCCTTAACTTATAGTGAACAAGAAAGACGTTATTGAACGACTTTTTAATTTTATAGTTACTTAGCAGTTTAAGTTATATTTAAAACTTATTAGCTAATAGGCTTGATTGTAATGTGAATAAAGTGTCACCAATTGTGAAATTTTACAAGGAAAAAAAAAAGAAAAAAAAAAACTGTATTAGCTTTTGGTCCACTGCTGGACAAAATCATCTCTCGATTTTCGACCACTCCCATTTCTAGATACAAGAAGGGCGCCCTAGTCAAATGCCAAAAATTCAATACAAGTAAGTTTTATTCCCATTACTCATCAACTGTTACATAAAACTGGCATTGCATTATGATACATTTCGTGTGCACACTACATTACCTTATGACAAAAATATGAATGAGTTTCGAGATGTTTGGCAGATCGCAATGTTTGTTGACATTCGTGGCACCACCATGTCTTTTGAACTTGAGGTTCTGTGAAATTGGAAAAGATGCCAATTGTAGATAATAGCATTTGATGACCTGACCTATTTAGATACAAAAAAGGCTCTAATTAAGGTTCAGTGACCGACAGATTGGTGGCGAAGAGCAATTTATCAGTTGCAAGGTATACCGAGCGGTCTCACCAAGCCGGCACGCCTCGCCTCAGTGCGATTCTTAGCGCTTCCAGCCGCGCATCGCTTTGTGTGTTTTTATTATATAATACATTTCAACCGTATGCTAAAGTAAATAAAAACGTTTTTTAATTGTTATAGAATTACTCGCTTCGTCGCCACTCTGTCGGTCTGCGCTGACCCTAAAGGAGTCTGCCCACTACACCGTACCACACCATGAACGTATCAGGCACGGAAATAAACATGACACGTATCAACAGCGTATCATACCCGTGCAAAACGGTTTTAGTAACCGTAGCAGCATCTGCGTGTCATATCCGTACGGTTCTCGTAGTTCACCTGTGTTTTCGCGTGAGGCAGACGCGTCAGAGCGGGTTAATATTTTTGTTTAGAAAATTATTTCCTATACCATACTATACAATTTATAACGGGTTTAGAACGGTCATCACACGCGGTTATAGCCCATATGCTCACCGCTTCGCTCAGTGTATCGGCACCGGCAATTGTTGACGCTCCGTGCATGGCACGCGTCAGTGTTAGTCGGTGACTAAACGGTCATAATATCATACTTTTCAATAGAAAAAATATCGTGACACGTTCCTAGCACGGTCATGGTATGATACTACATAGGGTGTAGAGTCCTGAAGGAGTCTTCGGCTAGTTTGGCTATCCGACCAACGCGACGTCGATGTTTACGCATTCCCCCCTCTGTTGAACTTCCTTACAGGGTCAATAACAAACAGCCTATTTGCTCTGCATTCAGTGATGTCTCTTCTAACAAAAACTGTCATATGCTCATCTCATTGCAAGGTCTGTTTCGTTATTCACCAGTGCTGATAATTCTCGTTTTATTTAGGTACTTCATAGCACACTGACTAAGTGTTCATTTATGTGTCATTATAATATTAAAAAAAACCTTTAAAAATATTAAAAATAGTAGCCCACCGGTATCGGTAACAGGATTATTTTATTTATGTAACATGCCAGCCCGGCTCCTCAGTGAGTCGCAGCTTGTGTGCCATGCGTAGATGACACGCATGCGTGTTGTGGATCTGTCAGAATGGCAGCGGCTTTTTTTTTGAGTGACGTTAGATTTTTTTCCTCGTGTATGATTTATTTTACAAATTAAAGTGTTTTGTATAATAAGTGATGATAGTATTATTGAGGAACAATCTCTTTACATTTATTATTTTTAAGTTGATCACTCACCTTTATCAAAGTCTTTTGTAGGTCCTATAAGTCCATAGGCATCAGCATATTTTTTACTGTAACCAAGCATCAAAGGCTTTCTGGATGGCACAATTTCTGTAGTGATGGTATATAATTCTTGATTTTCTTCATAAATCCAGACATTTGCAGAGTTCTGATCGCCTAGGGGTAGTAAGCCAATCCAGTTGGATTTGTCTGAAAATATTCATTTGAAACTATGTATTATCGATTTTGTTGGTTATCACAGAACAGACTAGTTATAGACAGTGCCATCCACGCCTACACGCCCCACGCTTACAGTACAGTAATGGCGTTTAGGAAGAAGATTGGGGCGCGTCTTCGTGGATGGCATCTAAATCTACTCTAAATCTGTGATCTAAATCTTTTGAACCTACAATAATTCTTTTTAATATTATAACAAATACCTTTATCTGAAGTATCAATGTGTGTTATAACTTCGTCCATGTCTTTCATGAGAAATAATGGTTTTTTATTTGAAGTTGCATTTAGGACTAGTTCAACTGCTTCTGATTGAGATATTTTAACTTTTATTCCTGAAACAATTTGCTCATGTAATGTTAAGATAACCTCTATTGCAGCTTGGCAAAAAAGAGTAAAATCAAAAGAGGGCGCCACTTTCGCATTTAGGTCACTTAGGAAATGAATAAAAAGTTTTTTCTTGTTGTTAAAAGCACTGCTTTTTGGTGACTCAAAACCTACTAGCACTCGTCGGCAAAGTAGTGCCATCATCATAGGTCTGCATTACTTAAGTGTTTAGTTCCAAACGTCACCACGTCAGACTCTTTTATGTGGACCTTTAAGGCTGTAAGTACAAAAGAAAGTACTATTCACAGTATTTGCTTCTGCTTACCCCTTATAAGAATAGAGGCGCGATGTTTTTTGTTTCCATTTACATACCTTCTACAGGACCAAAGCGTGCCCTCTCAGGCAATGTTCGTCGTGTTGCAATGATGGTTCGTCGTTGTATTTGAAGTACCGTCGGCAAAACAGCAAGGGCACGTGGAGGAACAATACGGTCCGGTATTTGAACTGTAAATTAAATATTAATATTATTAACTTTCTTTCTATTTCTCTTCTTCAACTTATCCACCCAATTATTCTAGCAGGAGTAGCTGAAAACTGCTGTAGTAAAAGGTATACGGGATGTATATATTATATGATGGCACTCCCACATGGTCGGTCTAAGTGGCACTGGAGTCACAATATTTATCAACTGGCCAGAGCAGAGTTAATAGCAGTACTGGAGCAGAGTTAACAGCAGTTCAAAAGTCTAGAGAAATAAAATAAAAAGGAATCAAATTTGTGCTATTGTACTCTCTACCTCGAAAATACAATAGAAGTGGATATATTTAGTAACCTGTTCCGATTAGCTATTTCTAAAGAGTCTTAACAAAAGCCTGAAGAAATCGACACGTGGTTCACCTCTCAACGAGGCATCCTCAGGATGACGATTGACTTGTCGCCTACTCGAACACGGCGTGTTGCCGCCGCACCCACTTATATACTGCTCGCCCACTCAAAGGCAAGGCTCACTCTGTGCTTGGTGTGGCAACACGCCGTGTTCGAGTTCGCGACAAGCAATCGTCTTAATATCCTTCATCCTAATTTATGCGGCATGCTTCTATTTATAAATGTAGATTAAATCAGCATCGTAACTTACCATAATTTTTTACCATCTGTGTACTGACATCATGATCTACTAGTTTTGTCCTATCTTCTTTGTGATAATCTTTCAAATCTCGCATTGTCTCCATCATAGGAAGTTGTTTGGTGTTGCTACACTCCATTAAAGAAGTTTGTAGTTGAACATCGAAGTCTGGCAACACATTTTGTATGTTTTGTTTCTTTTTATCTACTATTAATCCCATAATTTTTGCTGGCCCTTGACTTGAATCTGCAATAATTTTGATTCAGTTTAATTAATAGTGATAAGTAAAGAATTTAGTATTAGGTATACAAATTTTCTCCGTTACAAACAGTAAATCATGCTCATAGGAATAAATAGTTACAACTTAATTCATAATTTTGAAATATTACAATAGTAACTATTGTTAACAGCCTTCCATTGTGGCCCACAAAACAAGGTGATTAAAGTACAAATATAAAATTCTGAACAAGTAGGTACAGATGCTTATATGTACCGGTGATTGTATGTTATTAAGCTGCCTAGAAATGATGATAATAAGATGAAAAAATTACCAATGAGAACTTGTAGCTGATCCTGCGCTTCTTTTTGTTTCAAGGGAATCGGCAATAAGTACTGCTTGGGACCAAACTCTAAGCTCTAAAACAAATAATTATTTAATGCAATAATTACTAAGCTTTTGTATTTATATGATTATTTATACAAATTAAAGAAAAATATACCTCCATAATCTACTTACATTATCCAATAAGTGGAGAGGAAGAACTTGTTCATTTGAACTTAAATTTATGCTGGAATCCATTTGGAGTAAGTAAAGATGTGTTGGTCCATTGGGTATTTGAGGATCTGTATGGTTCATTCTGCAAACACAACAAAATCTTTTAAAGAATCAAAGTTAACTTACTGCTTGTTTGGGGTGTACTTAACTACACATAACAATACCACTTAACTTATAAACATTAAATAACTTACTTGTTTCAATATTCTTTACGTTATTTTTTTAAATCAGTGATTTTATTTACTGTAATTAATATACCTACATTAACTTAAACAAACATCAACCAAGAAGAGCTGAAAAAAGTTCTTAAATTTATTGTAAGACTGATAAAAAGAATAAGTATTAATCAATAATAAATGTTTAGTAAATGCAGATCTAAAATAAACAGTTGAAAGTTGAAATAAACCGGCTGACCGATTTGGTTTATTTTCTTTCTATCAATCTTGTGTCAAATCGTGGATGACATTCATGACATTTGTCAGACTGAGAGAAAGCCAGTCAGTTTGACTCTGACCTAGGCTGCGTTCCGAGTTACGTTGTAATCGATTTGAACGTGCAAACACCCGTACCGAATTGCGTGAGCGCGATGACGATGTCATAGATGACGTCATGACATGCACCATCTTGCGATAAGGCTGACCATGCCCTAAATTAATCACCAAACAAACCCAGTGTGATTGCCTTTTGGGAATACCGCTTTAGTTAGTGTTGCCAAATGTATAGTTGTCATAAGTACAGGTCGACATAAAAGAGTCTGACGTGGTGACATTTGGAACGAAATATTTTACAGACCTATGATGATGGCACTATTTTGCCGAGGAGTGGTAGTAGGTTTTGATTGGCGCTACCCGTATTTTTTGTTGCACATTTATTTTAACAATTTATTTCCCATTCGAAGTGACCTAAGAGCGATAGTGGCGCCCTCATTTTACTCTTCTTTTGCCAAGCTGTATGAAGGAGTCACAGAAGAAGTAGGTGGGTCAGGGTGAAACAAAAAGATGGACATAACAAAAAAAAAAAAAAAAAACCGCCAAGAGAGAGTCGAGCTAACACAATTGTAGTTCTGAACCAAACTGTATGTTGCCTGGCTTTGGAGCGGTCGCTGGCCATCCACAATTACTGTATTTGGCTAAATCAATAAACCTACGTAAGCTAGCTCCTAAACTATACAAACATCTAAATGACCAAGAAACAAATGATTTGCACTATTTTCAGCTTAGTAAGTACTCGCAACTGGCGTGCGTATATGAATGACTGAGTAATCGATGCAAAAGGAGTATTTAAACATCGTAGCAGGTGGTGTTCTGTAGTTTCTGCTTACCCTCATGCAGCGCCGGCTCTAGGGTAGAGCGAGTGGAGCGGTCGCTCTAGGCGCCAGATGGCAAGGGGCGCCAAAAAAATGCGAAAAACAATTTCGATCGCACAATAAAATTTTGATAGCGCCTTTTGAGAGGTGCGGGAGCATTTTTAACCGACTTCAAAAAGGAGGAGATTCTTAATTAGACTTTTTATTTATTTTTTGTTTACGCGATTACTCCGGCATATGAATTGATTTGGATGATTCTCTACTACTACTTTAATTTCGGAAGTCGGTGGCAAAAAACGAAAATTCAAAACCAAAGACCGCCGCCTTCCGAAATTAATTAAAGTTATTTTTCAGTTAGTAGTGTTTTATTTTGGAATTTATTGCTTTTGAAGTGAAAACTTATTTAGGCGCGTTGGGCATTTTTGAGATGGGAAAAAACAATTGAACTCACGACACTGTTACCGGGCCGTTACCGACACCTCATTAAAAGTATTTCCTGCACAATAAAATTGTTCAATTTTTTACTTCAGTCGGCACTCTCGGAGTGCCACTGTTGTTTTTTTAATTATATGGTGGCTGATTGAAATGAACACTAAAAACTAATTTAATTATAAACCAGTAAAAGCGTTATTAAATGTTAAAGAAACGTATACTAATTAGAGCTTCTTAATTTTAAATTCAATAAGTGTTGGTATTTGCACTGCGAACTAAGGGTGCAGGTGCCGTCCGCCCCGGGCTCCCAAAGCTCGAGAAATATTTTTTTATCAAATCCCATAAAATATCAAAATATGTTCTGTAAAAAGCAGTTCGTAGTTCGTTCGTATTAGGTACTAAAATTTTCGAGCTCACTTCGCTCGCTCTTCCATTTAACATTCTCTTTTTTTTCCAGATGTCCGAATTGTCAATAGAAAACTTTACCTATGGGTGCTAAAATATTTCGAGCTTGCTTCGCTCGTTCTTGCATCCTACGTTTTCTAACTTTTCTATAAAGGTTGTTATTTACATTTTTTGGTACAAAAATATTCACCATCTTCTATCATTCTAATGCCCTACCTAGCTCTACTGTTGTCAACATATACAACAACAACAAATATTGTATATATATCCAAGATAAGAGTGCTTGGAAACATGCTGGTCCTGCTCCATAGGACAATTTAGAATCAAGACAAAATCAAACAGGTTGCTAATTTAATTGTAAAATTTATAATTTTGTTTTATATGACATTGATTTTAAATTCTGTGATTACTTCCTCACACACTGACTTATTAATTTTAAAAAAATTAGGAAAATCGTCTACTTTTACAATGTTTGTAAATATGTGAGCACCATGTATCTATCACATAATTAAATTATCTGTCGTTGCTTCATTTTTAATTCTTTTTACCTATTGTGGTATAGTAATTTTATTCTAGGTGCATCGTCTTCACATATAATTATTTAACTAATGTACGTACTAATACAAACTATTGTAAAACATTTTAAAAGAGTAACGGTGGAGTTTCTTGCCCATTCTTCTCCATACGAAAACTACCTTTTGGAAGGGGCGACTAGAATCAATTATATTAGTCTGTAAATTTTGACGTTCAAAAGTGCCATACATGGGCCTATTTGAAATAAATGATTTGACTTTGACTTTGACTTTGAACAAAGTATCTCCTATTTCTGTATCAATAGTCAAAAAATATATTATAGTTTTTGAAAATTTGGGAATTATTTTATCTTATTATATTGTGTTAAACTTTTTGTTTGTAACATAGGTTTCTAAACGCAGACAGCTCTATCTGTCAAAGTCAGACTAATGTCATTATTCCCTCCAATGTTACTTTTTTTTTTTATGAAAGCGTGTGACGCGCTAAATAAAACTAAAATAAAACTCAAGTTATGTTTAATTTCATCGGCCTCTGGCTATAAATAATAACAGCAGAGCGTGGTTTCTGTCCTCATTTTGCCTCGATCTGTCATCATCTCTCCGACCTCTACCGTCATCTCTCTGTGGTCTGTCATCATGCCTTTGATTTCTACCTTCTTTTTGGTTTCCTCTGTCATCATCTTTGCGAGCTCTTCCGTCATCTCTTTGTTGCCTGTCATCGTCTCCACGGCCTCTACCGTCATCTCTCTGTGGTCTGTCATCATCCCTTTGATTTCTACCTTCTTTTTGGTTTCCTCTGTCATCATCTTTGCGAGCTCTTCCGTCGTCTCTTTGTTGCCTGTCATCGTCTCCACGGCCTCTACCGTCATCTCTCTGTGGGCTCTACCGTCGTCTCTCTGTTGCCTATCATCATCTCTACGGCCTCTGTCATCTCTTTGAGGTCTTTCATCATTTCTACGACCTCGTTCCTCGTTTTGGTTCCCTCTCTCATCATCTCTGCGACCTCTACCTTCATCTCTTGTTCTTTCATCATCTTTTCGGAACCTTTCGTCATTTGGCCTTGCCCTGTCATCGCCTCTCTGGCCTCTGTCATTATCTGTTCGATTTCTATCATCATTTTGCCATCCCCTGTCGTTTTCGCGTTGCCTAGAGTCGCCATTACTTTGTTCATTTTCGTCAAACCTCCTTCGACGATCATCACCATTTCTCTGATCCATTCTATCGTCATTTCGTCTAACGTCTCGAGGTCTGGCAAAGTTATCCCTGTCTTGACGCATATCAGGCCTGTTTTCCATCCTTCTAGCGTCTTTGCCATACGTATCGTAGAAGCCATCATGGCCCCATCTTTCGACAGGTTTCTCTGGAAGATGATGAAAGAACAAGAGATGAAGGTAGAGGTCGCAGAGATGATGAGAGAGGGAACCAAAACGAGGAACGAGGTCGTAGAAATGATGAAAGACCTCAAAGAGATGACAGAGGCCGTAGAGATGATGATAGGCAACAGAGAGACGACGGTAGAGCCCACAGAGAGATGACGGTAGAGGCCGTGGAGACGATGACAGGCAACAAAGAGACGACGGAAGAGCTCGCAAAGATGATGACAGAGGAAACCAAAAAGAAGGTAGAAATCAAAGGGATGATGACAGACCACAGAGAGATGACGGTAGAGGCCGTGGAGACGATGACAGGCAACAAAGAGATGACGGAAGAGCTCGCAAAGATGATGACAGAGGAAACCAAAAAGAAGGTAGAAATCAAAGGCATGATGACAGACCACAGAGAGATGACGGTAGAGGTCGGAGAGATGATGACAGATCGAGGGGCAGTGTTAAACTTTTTGTTTGTAACATAGGTTTCTAAACGCAGACAGCTCTATCTGTCAAAGTCAGACTAATGTCATTATTCCCTCCAATGTTACTTTTTTTTTTATGAAAGCGTGTGACGCGCTAAATAAAACTAAAATAAAACTCAAGTTATGTTTAATTTCATCGGCCTCTGGCTATAAATAATAACATATTGGAACAATAAACAGCAACATTCTGCAATATTACATACAGAGAAACAAATAATCTAAGTAATAATGTAGCCCACAGCGCTGTTCACTGATTACCATTATTAAATAAAACCTTAAAATCACTAGGAAGTGACCTGTTCATGCATGATACTTACACTAATATTATAAAAACAGAAAAAAATAGTAAATTGTTTATTAAGGGAGCAAACGAATATTTTTAAGGCGAGAGTGTTCAGTGTTCAGAATCATGTACTGAAACCATGGTAACAGTTTTCGCGTCGATGTCCCTGCCATTCTGTATAATATGTAGGTACATTAGCGAATATGACCGATAATGTCCAAGTAATGTTAAACGATGAGCCACTCAGTCGGGTTGATGATCATCACCTACCTTTGAGTATATATATAAAGGGCAGCATTTGTACTAAACAAATGAAACCTAATAACAACGAACGGCTAAATTTCCACAAGTGTGATTATGCGAAGGTATAGGTGGCTATCTAAGAGGTTGATTGGGCTACCCTATCCCTCAAGTGATATCGACCGGGCGGTGGATGAGTTTTACATGGCTCTCATCTCTATAATCAGCAAGCATACACCCACAACCAAATTGGGTGAGTCTGCACAGCCTTTCTGGTACTCACTAGGTCTTAAAAAATGTCTCAATGAGAAAAATAAATATCACAGACACACACATACAAAAAATATAAAAACCCCCGTGATTATGACACCTTCTCAATGTTGCGTGGTAGGTGCAAGTTACTGACAAAAGAGTGCTACGGTTCCTTTACAACATCCATAGAGGACTGTTTATTTGATAATATCTAATAATTTTGGAAGTTCGTCAATAGCAAAAAAGGTACGAATGCCTTACCACAAACAATGATGCGGTGGAGTGGTTTCATCTGACAGTCAAGTAATTAGCGAATTTTTTCGGCCTTTTTTAGTTCAGCTTTTGAGGATATGTCTGGACCTCCCCTTCGCGGCGGGGCATGTACAGGTGTTGAATCCAACTCTTTTTTATTGGAGATTTGACAACTGGGTCATAATAAATGCGCTTGTCCGGACGGAATACCTTCTAGTTTCCTGGTCAAGTGTGATGAAGAGCTATCATCGCCACTCTATTATTTGTTTAATCGATCTCTAAAACTGGGTATGTTTCCAAAATGCTGGAAAAAGGCGCACGTTGTGTCCATTTATAAAGATGGTGACACAACAGGTGACAGCATTTTTATTCTCATTTTAAACCGTATCTTCCCAATCTCAGCATAGATTCGTACGAAGTAAATCAACACTCACAAACCTGCTCGAGTACAAAAACTATCTGTGTACTGCTTTCGCGAAGGGTGGTCAGATAGACTCAGTCTAAACAGACTTTCGGAAAGCGTTTGATAAAGTTAACCATGCAGTACTGCTTTTGAAGCTGAAATTGTACGGTAAACGTGGTTCCTTGTTTCGGTGGATATAGACTTACTTAAGAAATAGAAGCCAACTCGTTTCTGTTAGGGGACACTTGTCGTTACCGGTTAATGTTGCGTCAGGCATTCCACAGGGATCGCATTTAGGACCCCTACTTTTCATATTTTTTATTAACGATCTCATGACAAAATTGATATGTGCCTCTTGTATGCCGATGATCTGAAGATATTCACGTCGATAAAAAAACACATCCGACAGTGAATCCCTTCAGAACGATTTAAATATCATATCTGACTGGTGTACCCTTAAACGAAAGAAATGAAACATAAATAAATGCTTTACGAAAAAACGTAAAAAGAACACCTATAACTATAGATTCGAGGGTCAATCGGTAGAACAAAAGCACGTAGCCAGAGATCTCGGTGTGTTGTTTGATGAACATCTTTTAGAGATCATTGTAATAACATGACGAATAAAGCATTGCAACTTCTCGGTTTTATATCTAGGTCTACCAAAGGATTTAAAAAACCTCAAAGCTTCATATTAGTATATAAAAGCCTAGTAAGAAGTGTATTGGAATACTGTTCGATAATTTGGTCACCGTGTAACGCAGTACACTCTGACAGAATTGAGAGTGTGCAAAGAAAATGTGTTAAGTCGGTCTCGTACCGGTACGGCTTCTCTAGAACGTTACAAAGCTGTTCCGAACGCCTTGTGAAATTCAACTTGGAACCTTTTCATGCTCTTCGCAAATAACAAGACTTAATAAACCAGCACAAGATCTTGCATTCCACGCTGGAGTCTTCAGCTCTGCTGTCCTTCTTAAACATCAATATTAGATTTATACCTACATAAGTTTTCGGTGTTCGGGTGTCATCACCCGATTAGGGTATAGATTCGGGATCCTCGTAAAGAGCAAAAAACTTAAGGTGCCATTTACTCGAAACTACGAATAACCTCCTTACTTCACTTCTAATTAGCGCGGCAGAAATAACACCTCATATACAACCCTATCGTTAGAATGTGTCGACTTTATAATAAAATTACAAAGGACAATAACAGTATCGACATCTTCGATTCTCGTGCCGCTACTTTCAAAACTCATGTACGTACTCTTTCTTTTTAATTTTGTAACGCTTTAAATACTGTTTGTTCTCTTTAAATAATGTAACTTTGTGTCAATTATGTACTATACCTGGCGTGTTTGGTCTCCTACACATTCCTTGCCTAAGCAGAACTGTGTCGGAGGGCAGACGCACAGACCTTGTAGCTGTAATTTTGTGAACTAAGCTTTTTATAGTAGTTGTCATTTTTAGGGTTCCGCAGTAAACAAGGAACCCTTATAGTTTCGCCATGTCCGTCTGTCTGTCTGTCTGTCCGCGGCTTAGCTCATAGACGCTTAGTGCTAGAAAGCAGAGTGGCAAAATAAATTATTGAAGAAACAAAAAAAAATAAGGTAACTCCGCTACACGTAATCTGGGGATATTTTTTTTCTGATCTATCCCATAGTGTGTGATGTTGTAGGAAAGGTCGTTTAAAAATATTGTGAGTTTGTAAAACCATTTTTGGATCCAGGGATCCATTTTTGAAATATTAAGTTTTAAAGTGCAAATTTTTATTAGAGTCAAGTAAAAAAATTCACGGCAGTAATGTATATAACGAAATTAAAAGGAAAACTATCACCGTAGGCTAAGTAGGCTTTACAAGTTAACGAGTAATAATCAACCAACTTACATTTATTTTGCGATTGCAAAACATGTTATCCCATACATTCCTTATGGGAGAACATGTTTTTCAACTACAAACTTAAGTTTGATCTTGGGATAAATTCATCCCAACTACGGAACCCTTCATTGTGTGTGGTCCAACACGCACTTGGCCGGTTTTTTATTATTATTGTTGCTAGTCATGTTGTGCGATTACGCTTTGGGTGATAATCAGGTCGAAACCTATAATGTGAACCTAGTGACATACTGTGATTGTTACCGCGTTAATCAACGCGTTTATGTCCTTTTACTCCACGCACTGCGGTAATCAGCGCGTTGATGTCTTTTTAATGGTCAAAAGCTGGTGTCATCACAGTGTCGCCAAGTCATTGGTTTATTCCCATCTTAAAAATGCCCAACGCGCCTAAAGAAGTTTTCACTTAAAAAAAAAGAATATATGCAAACATTTTTGTAAGTACAAGAATTGTACCTACAGGTACGACTTAGGTACTTGTTATCGGACAGTGATAATTGGTTTACCCTTCGATCAAGAATACACGGTTTACCCCTAGGCAATGCCCTAGGGACTAGGGCAAAAATAGTAGTGCCTAGGGCCTACGCCCTAATAGTTTTTCTCGCACATGAGTGATTGATTGAAGAATCCGCCAGAAAAGAACATTAAAAAGTCTCGTAATTAGGAGATAAAAATGTAATATGTGCAGACTTTTAAACTTAATTTTACTACTTATTACTATAGTAAAAAATTTAAAATCAGGACAGTACACTCAGGTACAGAGGGAAGTACTTAAAATAACAAAATAAATAATAGTTATGTACCTATGAAATTGCCGTTCTGCTGTACTGGCTATTTCAAGTCCAATTTATTCTTTTTTCGCTAAGAATTTTAAGTTCAAATTATTTTTATTTTTTAAATATGTTTTTTTTTTTGGAAAATTATTATTAGTCATTTGTTTAATAGTTAGCGTTCTGTTTTCATCGCATTTGTACGTTTTTCGTCATCATGGATACGTTAAAAATTCGAGTGATTATGGAGTATGAGTACCGTCGTGGCAGCAAAGCGGCAGAAGCGGTACGCAACATCAACGACGTATACGGAGCGAACACTACTAATGATCGCACCACCCGTTATTAGTTTGCCCGCTTCCGTTCTGGAAATTTCGACCTAAGAAATGAACCCCGTGGTAGACCGAAAACTTTAGTCGACAATGACGAATTAAAGGCGATTGTGGAAGCTGATGATTCTCAATCTACAGCTGAATTTGCAGCAGCTTTCAATATTAGCATCAAAACAATTTTGGTCCATTTGCGTCGAATTGGCAAGGTAAAAAAGCTTGACAAATGGGTGCCCCACGAATTGAATGATCGCCAACGCAAAGCACGCGTCGAGTTGAGCCTTGCACTGCTCAGCAGGCACACAAACGAAGGCATATTGAATCGCATTGTTACTTGCGACGAAAAATGGATTCTGTTCGGCAATCGCAAGCACTCAGCAAGTTGGTACAGCACCTAAACAATGCCCCAAACGAAAACTGACCGCTAAAAAAGTGATGGTCACTGTTTGGTGGTCTAGCGCCGGTGTCATTCATCACAGCTTCTTACCAAACGGGATGAGCATTACTGCAGATGTGTACTGTGAAGAACTGAACATAATGATGGAGAAGCTCGCACATCTCCAACCAGCTTTGGTCAATCGTTCAGCTCCGCTGCTCCTGCACGACAACGCGCGACCTGCACAGCAGACGGTCTCCAAGTTACAAGAGCTGAGGTTGGAAGGTCTCCGTCATCCACCGTACTCACCAGACCTTGCCTCTACAGACTTCTACTTTTTCCAGAATTTGGATAACTTCTTGGCGGGGAAAAAATCAATAACCGAGAGGCAGTTCAAAATGCCTTTGAAGAATTTGTTGCGTCCCGTCCAGCAGACTTTTTCAAAAAGGGCATCAATAAGCTACGTTGGTAAAAATGCATTGCTTGCATGGGTAATTACTTTAATTAATAAAAATAAAAAATATAGAGAAACAAGGGCGTTAACTTTTTCATGAAAAACGGCAATTTCATAGGTAAAGACCTAATAGTTATTCTTACATATTGAGACCTATTTATTTTGTCACTTGTATCTTGTTGGTACAATATTAACCATAGATGATTACATATATTATATATGTTACCTATATTTTAACCATCGCCACCAATCAATTCATTTAGTAAGTACAAGTACCTATCTATCCAACAGTTTAAGGCACTACCTAAGGTACTAAGGTAGCTATACCCATTTACAAAATATTATTTAAAATAATAAACCTAATTTTTGTCTGGGTTAGGAGACTCATAATATTAAGATGCCTAGCATTTTGTCATTAGCTGTTTACATTTGCAACAATCCAGTCGCTATAATGAGAAACTCGAGCACTGACGCCAGGGTAGAATGAATGAGCGCATTCGTAGCCCCAGGAAGTTACACCGACTATGATGCTGCCGAAGTGAGCGAGGGGACCACCAGAGTCGCCCTGGCAAGCGGCCTTTCCACCCTGATCCAAAATACCGGCGCACACCATGCTACTGTTGATATCTGGCCAGTTCCCGAAGGTTGGCAGAGTCTTCAGGTAAGCATAACGCTCAGCACACCGCTGTTGGTTGATGACGTTAATGTGAACGTGCATGAGCTGCTCGGAAGATTGACCCTGGTGCTGAAAGTAACAGAAAGTTTTTGAATTACAAAGTTTTCAATTTGGGAGTGGAATTGTTAATTCTTATAATGTGTTTAGGCTCGCTCCCTATGGATTTAAAAGGAACCAAAAAATTTAAAAGGTTGGAAGCTACGTATACAACGTGTAAACGTTTTACAGTGTTTTATAACACGGTTTTAAACCAATGCCGTTGACCGTCCGCAATGGTTAACTTTAGCGCAAACGTAATGCCGATAACCCTTCCGAAGGGTTAATTCCAATTCCAATATGTATGGCGACATGGCGTATGAATTCTATGAAAAGTAGGTGGAGTCGAAAGTGTTAAACTTGCACAAAGGATACAAAATTAAACTGCAGAGTTACCGGTAAAAATATATATTTATCTCAGTATACAAACAAGTTACATAGTACAAATACCTCGGAGAACAATACTTAGTCTAGTATTCAATCATGTAATAAATAAACCTATTGAGATAAGTAGGTACCACTGCATATAAACGCAATACATAACGTGCGTATTAGCACCTACTGAGTTAGATAAATATTCGTAATTTGCACTTTGTTCGTACATAGATTACCTATCTACTTAAACTATTAATATTTATTATATTACACCTACGTTCGTAAAATCGATACCTACTTTTTTTTTTTTACTTTTAACATAACAGCACAGATATTATAATACTAATATCAGTTACCTATATCTTTAGATTACGTTTGCGACAATCCAGTTGCTATACTTAGAAACGCGAGCACTGACGCCTGGGTAGAAAGAATCGGCGCATTTGAAGCCCCAGGAAGTTACACCGATGACGATGTTTCCGGTTTGAGCAAGGGGACCACCAGAGTCACCTGAACAGGCATCCTTACCACCCTGGTTCAAGATTCCGGTGCACACCATGCCACTGGTGATGTCAGGCCAATTCTGGAAGCCGGGCTGAGTCTTCAGGTAAGCATAACGCTGAGCGCACAGCTGTTGGTTGATGATATTGACGTCAACGTGCATGAGCTGCTCGGGAGCTGGGCCATCGTACTGAAAATAACCATAAATTTAATTGAAATAAAATTGTTAATGTATGTAGCTCAATTTCAATAGTCAACTGGTTTCAATACAATTTGGTATAAGGGTGGATTTAATACAAAATTTTATAAGAACCGAGAGTCTGCCCCATCCAACGTATGTGAGAGTGGCGCCATCAGGAACATTGTAGTTTGCACTAGCGATACTAGCGGTCTGCACGGAGCTGGAGAACACAGCCGGGTTGTTGAGGCGGACAACCGCCACGTCGTTGTTAAGGGTTGCGTGAACGTACTGAGGGTGCAAAATAATCCGGAGGATAGTGTGCACGTTGCCGCCGCTGTTAGCCATCGAGCTGCCGAGAACTACACGCCATTGCCAAAGTTGGTCGCCACTGCAAACAATTTCATGAGAAAATAATTCTATAATCGAAATTCCTGTACAGGGTATAAAAAGGGGAACACCTAAATACTCAGAAATATTTTATTCCGAATTTCATTGTTCCGATGTTCAAAAGTCCGAATTTCATAATACCTAAGAATTATAATGTCTATTATTAAAAATCACGAAATTTATTTTACCGAAAGTCGTAAATGCGATTTGTTTGTTTGAAGAATCAAATGCTCGATGGGTTCTCGGTGCGAAAAACGACATCCCGATTTTCAATACTTCGAGTAAACTGCTAAAATGCCGAAAGAAAGCGCGCGAGCGCGAGCGACTCACGCGGATACGCAAGACTCGCGAAAGTAAGAACAAAATGTGATTCATATTATCATATAAATTAAGAGTAGAGTAAAGGCTCTTTCAAACAGACGCGACAGGCGACGCGACACAAAGAGACCGCTCGTCGCGCGACGAGCGGTGTCTTTGTGTCGCGTCGCGTGTCGCGCCCGCGCCTGTTTGAAAGAGCCTTAAGTCTCAAATGAATCAGTAATGTAATAAAAGTAATGAATAAAAAAATCAGTAAGTAATAAATACACAAATAAAAGTATGTAATTTTTTTTTTTCTTTTGAATAACTGTGTCAGGCTTTGAGGGCAAAATGTACGGCTAAATATGAATCTGTGTCCGGCTTTTCTATTTTTGGACCTGGCAACCCTTATCGCGTCGTGCGTGAAGCCTTCTGACGCAGTATTAGCCAATCAAAACTCGTTGTGATTTGGCGTAGTTCTGAACAGATTCGTTTGATTAGTGTATCCCCCGTCACGACACAACACGATACAGTAATATGTTGGTGGCCTATCGTATGCAAAACAGTGTGCTTATGGGTGCATGCAATTGTACAGGACACAGTGTGCACGGACACACTGTGCACGGAATGGTACAGGGGTAGGTATTGAAAGTTAAGTTATACCTAATAAACATTTGAAACTTGTCGTGAAATAAAATAAAAACAAGTTGGAACTTTGAACTTCAAAATCTTCGTAATCATAAGGTTCCCAGGTATGGTCCAGTATCGACGGGGTCCGCTAGGGCCTGGCGGGGTTGCGAAGAAAACCGAAAGGGAGATCGTGGCCCCCGGCAACTGGGCAACCGAAGGAAGATGGGTAGGTTTTAGTCAGTAAGAGTCTGACACGCCCTCCCGCTCCGCCCAGAGCGGGAGAAGTTATTTGATGATTTAGGTATGGTCCAGTACAAAAAAATATCACAATGACTGGGAGTATAACTGATTCTCGGCTAGTTATTCGTCTTTTTACACCTGTTATAGTAGGTATTTGTAAATATTGTCTTGGGTGCTTCTTTACTTACTAAAAGCAGTGTGCAGCGGAGAGCACCGCGGTTCTGGTGATCAGAGATCCGCCACAAGCCTGGGTGTTGTAAAATCTATTTGGAAGATACTTTTTGTTAGGTTTTATGTCATTAATAATGTCGATAAAAAGATATTCGAAATTTAATATGCTTGTAACTTGACGTTTGAAATAGCAACCATCGTACAATGTTTTCTGAGTTTTTCTTTTCCTTTCTTATTTCCCTATTTCCACGAACGTGATTCTTCATATCTATTATCATACCTATTACAATCACAACACGTTATCAGCACGAAGCTTTGTATATTTTATCTACGATCGAATTTAAAAGGAGATTGGTGGTGAAAATATGTCGTCTGCAGTTTCTGGTATGTCACTAAATGGTATTCCGATACTTTGTAATAGAGAAGGATACACTGTGTGGAAATTTAAAATGAGAATGCTATTAATCCATGAAGGATTGTGGGAAACCATAAGCGGAGTAGTTGTCGAAGGCAATAAGACGGCCGACGATGTACGGAAGGATGAAAAGGCTCTTTCTAAAATATGCCTTACTGTGGATGGCGCTGCTATTTCGGTTGTTCGACCAGCTAAGACCGCAAAGCAA
Organism: Omphaloscelis lunosa; assembly: GCA_916610215.1. Taxonomy (NCBI): domain Eukaryota; kingdom Metazoa; phylum Arthropoda; class Insecta; order Lepidoptera; family Noctuidae; genus Omphaloscelis; species Omphaloscelis lunosa. The sequence goes on from OU744247.1 coordinate 12,272,321, forward strand.
GCGTGGGATGCTCTTATGAAATCCTACGAGGATCGAAGTTTGGGTCGTAAACTGTCGTTGGAACGTAAGTTGTACAGGTACACCTTATCTGACTTTTCTAATTTAGAAGCTTACATAAATGCAATAACTACAACAGCACTAGACCTGGCCGATATTGGCAAAACTATAGAAGATAGTTCTTTAGCAGCTATTATATTGGGAGGTCTAACGTCTCGCTACGAGCCTATGATAATGGCGCTTGAGAATGGGAGCGTTGAAGTCACAACAGATTTGGTGAGGACTAAGTTGTTGAGTGAAATGACGAAGGAGACTAAAGATGATGTGGCTGCGTTGAATGCTAACAGGCAGGTTATTTGCTATCGTTGTAAGAAGCCAGGGCACAAGAGTCCTAATTGTCCTCTCAAAAAGAAGGAGAAAAAGGCAAAGGCGAGTTGCTCTATAGAAAATTGTTCTAAAGATAAGGGAATGAATGTTTCTAGTTCAGGGAATATGGATGCATGTGTCACGGAATTGGCTTTGGATGGTGTCAAGGAATTGGCTTTGTCTGCACCAAGTATTCAGATGTCTGAGAAGTGGATTATCGACTCTGGTGCGTCTACTCACATGACTCCACATGCTGAATGGTTTAATAGTTACCGACCCTGTGATGGGAAGATAACTGTAGCAAATGGTAAAAGTTTGCCGGCTGTGGGTTTAGGAGATGTTGCTATTGACACAAAAACCGATTTCAAGAAGATTAAAAATGTTGTACATGTTCCTGGCCTAGATTGTAATTTACTCTCAGTCAAAAAGGCAGTAGAGAAAGGTTTCTCGATTGTTTTTGATACGAATGGCTGTAATTTTTATTATTCTAATGATGTTTCTTTTATAAATGATCCTGTTTTACATGGTTCTATTTGTGGTGGATTGTACACTTTAGATTGTACAGTAAAACCGCAAGGTGTTTCAGCTTATAATGTTCACACCAATTTGTCCCAGTTTCAGCTTTGGCATAAGCGTCTAGGACATCTCTGCCGTATTGGTATGGATCTACTCAAAAAAGGTCTAGCTGTTGGTGTTGAGTATACTGAGGTTGACAAAGAACCATGCGTACCTTGTGTAGAAGGTAAGCAGGCCCGGAAGCCTTTCAAAGGGATAAAGTATAAGAAGGCTTCGTCACCATTAGAATTGGTCCATACGGACGTTTGTGGTCCCCTGACCACTGAATCTTTTAAAGGTAATAAATACTTTATTATTTTTGTAGATGATTATACACGTTTTATATCCCTTTATTGTATGTCATCTAAGACAGAAGTTCAGAAGTATTTTTGTGCTTTCCAAGCACTTGTTGAGAGACAGACTGGCAGTAAGATTCAAACCCTTCGGTCAGACAATGGTACTGAGTATGTCAACAAGGAGCTGACAGATTATTTGCAGGCTCAAGGGATTCGACATGAAACCTCTGTACCATACAGCCCTCAACAAAATGGGGTAAGTGAACGTTGCAATCGTAGTATTGTGGAGAAGGCCCGTTCCTTGCTAGCACATAGCTCTCTGTCGAAAGCTTTTTGGCAGGATGCTGTTGAGACTAGTGTTTATTTAAAGAATAGGTCACCTCATCGTGCACTTGATGGTAAGACGCCATATGAAATGTGGTGTGGTAGTAAACCCGACCTGTCTCATTTAAAGGTGTTTGGTTGCCGAGCTTTGGTTCACGTGCCTTCATGTCAGAGAACTAAGCTTGACATGAAAACTTCTGAACATATCTTTGTTGGATATTCAGACGAGCCAAGGAGTTATTATTTCCGTAGCGCGGAAAACCCTCGGAGGTTGATTAAGTCACGGGATATTACGTTCTTTGAAAATAATTTTTCAGGATTGAAGGATAAATCTGTTCAGCCTGAAGTTGTTGTGAGCCCTAATGTCATTAATCTTTTTTCACAAACTTCTTCAGATACCACATCGCCACAGGAGATTTCTATCTCATCTGCTTCTATTTCTTCACCTCCTTCAGAAAGTGTGGACATGGAGGTAGAGCAAATTGACGATTTTGTGGACGCGACTGATGAAGCTGGTGGGGTTGGCGACACAGAGTCTCTACATTCAGGTGAACAACGTGATCTGTCCTTGGTTCCTTCAGATGAACCCAACGATGTATGTCCTGAGAGAAGATATCCTAATAGAGTACGTAAACCTCCAGATTATTATTCATATGGCACTCACGGTGTTGATTTGTTGTGTGATGATCCGAAAAGTTATCGTGAAGCTATTAATAGCGATGATAAAGATAACTGGATTTCCGCAATGAAGGATGAGTACAATGCCTTATTGAAAAAGCAGACTTGGACATTAGTGGATAAACCAAATAAAAAGGTTATACCGTGTAAATGGGTATTCAAGGTAAAGAGGGACGCGAACGGTGCAATAGTTAAGCATAAGGCGCGACTAGTTGCGAAAGGTTTTAGTCAAGTTTGGGGGACTGACTATAACGAGACTTTTGCCCCTGTAGTTCGAAATTCATCTCTACGTACGCTTATAGCGTTGGCGGCAGAAATGGATTTAAAGATCCAACACATGGATGTTGATACCGCATTCCTCATTGGGGACTTAGAGGAGGAGGTGTACATGCAACAGCCTGAGGGATTTGCTGAGCGCGGGGCAGAAGGTAAAGTCTGTTTGCTCAGAAAATCAATTTATGGTTTGAAGCAGGCAGCTCGAGCCTGGAATATCAAATTGCATCAAGTTCTATCGAAAATTGGCTTTGCACGAACATCTGCGGAATCATGTGTTTACTTGAAAAAGTTTGGTAATGAAATCATAATACTTGCAGTCTATGTTGACGATCTAATTGTCTTTTACAAAGAAAAATGTTTGTTTGACGCTGTCAAAAATGACTTAGAAAAATTTTTCTCGCTAAAAGATTTAGGTGCATTATCATATTGTTTAGGCATAAATATTAACCGTGTTGACGATAAAATCATGGTCAGTCAGAAGACCTTTATTCAGGCAGTGTTGGAGCGGTTTAATATGAGAGATTGTAAGGAGATGTCTACACCTTTGGAGAATAACAAGTTGGAGAAAGGTAATCCATCATCTCTTGGTGAATATCCTTACCAAAACTTGATAGGATGTTTAATTTACCTAGCTGTGAATACGAGACCCGATATAGCTTATGCCACAAGCTATTTAAGTCAGTTTAATAACTGTTACGATAAGAGGCATTGGTTGGCCGCTAAAAGAGTGTTACAGTATTTGAAGGGTACTATGGATTACTGTATTACTTACAGGAAAGTCGGTAGACGTTTGTGTGGATTCACGGATGCTGACTGGGCGAACTGTGTACATGACCGTCGGTCGTACACTGGTTTCTACTTCACGCTAGCGGGCGGACCTATTAGCTGGGAGTGTAAGAAGCAGCCGACGGTAGCCTTATCGTCTACAGAAGCTGAGTATATGTCCTTAACCAGTTCTGCAAAGGAGGCTATTTTTCTCAGACGGTTAGTGTGTGACATTACTGGTTTTTCTGATAGGGTGTTGCTATACAACGACAGTCAAAGTGCACAGAAACTTGTGCTAAATCCAATCCACCACAATAGAACCAAACACATTGATACGAGATATCATTTTATTCGTGAAAAGGTTACTGAGGGTGTTATAAATATAAAGTTTATACCTACGGATAAAATGACAGCCGATGTTTTAACCAAGCCCTTAAGGCGCATAGCTCATCTTAGGTGCGTTGTTAATATGGGTTTAGTGATAAACAAGTAGAATAATCTTCTATTTATTTATTTTTCGTCGGTTTATATTTTGTATTTGTGTTTAGTCTGGTAGTAATGTTTTATTATTTTCAATTGTGTTTAGCATTACTACTTTATCTTTTTATTTCCATTAAGGGCGGATGTTGTAAAATCTATTTGGAAGATACTTTTTGTTAGGTTTTATGTCATTAATAATGTCGATAAAAAGATATTCGAAATTTAATATGCTTGTAACTTGACGTTTGAAAAGCAACCATCGTACAATGTTTTCTGAGTCTTTCTTTTCCTTTCTTATTTCCCTATTTCCACGAACGTGATTCTTCATATCTATTATCATACCTATTACAATCACAACACGTTATCAGCACGAAGCTTTGTATATTTTATCTACGATCGAATTTAAAAGGAGATTGGTGGTGAAAATATGTCGTCTGCAGTTTCTGGTATGTCACTAAATGGTATTCCGATACTTTGTAATAGAGAAGGATACACTGTGTGGAAATTTAAAATGAGAATGCTATTAATCCATGAAGGATTGTGGGAAACCATAAGCGGAGTAGTTGTCGAAGGCAATAAGACGGCCGACGATGTACGGAAGGATGAAAAGGCTCTTTCTAAAATATGCCTTACTGTGGATGGCGCTGCTATTTCGGTTGTTCGACCAGCTAAGACCGCAAAGCAAGCGTGGGATGCTCTTATGAAATCCTACGAGGATCGAAGTTTGGGTCGTAAACTGTCGTTGGAACGTAAGTTGTACAGGTACACCTTATCTGACTTTTCTAATTTAGAAGCTTACATAAATGCAATAACTACAACAGCACTAGACCTGGCCGATATTGGCAAAACTATAGAAGATAGTTCTTTAGCAGCTATTATATTGGGAGGTCTAACGTCTCGCTACGAGCCTATGATAATGGCGCTTGAGAATGGGAGCGTTGAAGTCACAACAGATTTGGTGAGGACTAAGTTGTTGAGTGAAATGACGAAGGAGACTAAAGATGATGTGGCTGCGTTGAATGCTAACAGGCAGGTTATTTGCTATCGTTGTAAGAAGCCAGGGCACAAGAGTCCTAATTGTCCTCTCAAAAAGAAGGAGAAAAAGGCAAAGGCGAGTTGCTCTATAGAAAATTGTTCTAAAGATAAGGGAATGAATGTTTCTAGTTCAGGGAATATGGATGCATGTGTCACGGAATTGGCTTTGGATGGTGTCAAGGAATTGGCTTTGTCTGCACCAAGTATTCAGATGTCTGAGAAGTGGATTATCGACTCTGGTGCGTCTACTCACATGACTCCACATGCTGAATGGTTTAATAGTTACCGACCCTGTGATGGGAAGATAACTGTAGCAAATGGTAAAAGTTTGCCGGCTGTGGGTTTAGGAGATGTTGCTATTGACACAAAAACCGATTTCAAGAAGATTAAAAATGTTGTACATGTTCCTGGCCTAGATTGTAATTTACTCTCAGTCAAAAAGGCAGTAGAGAAAGGTTTCTCGATTGTTTTTGATACGAATGGCTGTAATTTTTATTATTCTAATGATGTTTCTTTTATAAATGATCCTGTTTTACATGGTTCTATTTGTGGTGGATTGTACACTTTAGATTGTACAGTAAAACCGCAAGGTGTTTCAGCTTATAATGTTCACACCAATTTGTCCCAGTTTCAGCTTTGGCATAAGCGTCTAGGACATCTCTGCCGTATTGGTATGGATCTACTCAAAAAAGGTCTAGCTGTTGGTGTTGAGTATACTGAGGTTGACAAAGAACCATGCGTACCTTGTGTAGAAGGTAAGCAGGCCCGGAAGCCTTTCAAAGGGATAAAGTATAAGAAGGCTTCGTCACCATTAGAATTGGTCCATACGGACGTTTGTGGTCCCCTGACCACTGAATCTTTTAAAGGTAATAAATACTTTATTATTTTTGTAGATGATTATACACGTTTTATATCCCTTTATTGTATGTCATCTAAGACAGAAGTTCAGAAGTATTTTTGTGCTTTCCAAGCACTTGTTGAGAGACAGACTGGCAGTAAGATTCAAACCCTTCGGTCAGACAATGGTACTGAGTATGTCAACAAGGAGCTGACAGATTATTTGCAGGCTCAAGGGATTCGACATGAAACCTCTGTACCATACAGCCCTCAACAAAATGGGGTAAGTGAACGTTGCAATCGTAGTATTGTGGAGAAGGCCCGTTCCTTGCTAGCACATAGCTCTCTGTCGAAAGCTTTTTGGCAGGATGCTGTTGAGACTAGTGTTTATTTAAAGAATAGGTCACCTCATCGTGCACTTGATGGTAAGACGCCATATGAAATGTGGTGTGGTAGTAAACCCGACCTGTCTCATTTAAAGGTGTTTGGTTGCCGAGCTTTGGTTCACGTGCCTTCATGTCAGAGAACTAAGCTTGACATGAAAACTTCTGAACATATCTTTGTTGGATATTCAGACGATCCAAGGAGTTATTATTTCCGTAGCGCGGAAAACCCTCGGAGGTTGATTAAGTCACGGGATATTACGTTCTTTGAAAATAATTTTTCAGGATTGAAGGATAAATCTGTTCAGCCTGAAGTTGTTGTGAGCCCTAATGTCATTAATCTTTTTTCACAAACTTCTTCAGATACCACATCGCCACAGGAGATTTCTATCTCATCTGCTTCTATTTCTTCACCTCCTTCAGAAAGTGTGGACATGGAGGTAGAGCAAATTGACGATTTTGTGGACGCGACTGATGAAGCTGGTGGGGTTGGCGACACAGAGTCTCTACATTCAGGTGAACAACGTGATCTGTCCTTGGTTCCTTCAGATGAACCCAACGATGTATGTCCTGAGAGAAGATATCCTAATAGAGTACGTAAACCTCCAGATTATTATTCATATGGCACTCACGGTGTTGATTTGTTGTGTGATGATCCGAAAAGTTATCGTGAAGCTATTAATAGCGATGATAAAGATAACTGGATTTCCGCAATGAAGGATGAGTACAATGCCTTATTGAAAAAGCAGACTTGGACATTAGTGGATAAACCAAATAAAAAGGTTATACCGTGTAAATGGGTATTCAAGGTAAAGAGGGACGCGAACGGTGCAATAGTTAAGCATAAGGCGCGACTAGTTGCGAAAGGTTTTAGTCAAGTTTGGGGGACTGACTATAACGAGACTTTTGCCCCTGTAGTTCGAAATTCATCTCTACGTACGCTTATAGCGTTGGCGGCAGAAATGGATTTAAAGATCCAACACATGGATGTTGATACCGCATTCCTCATTGGGGACTTAGAGGAGGAGGTGTACATGCAACAGCCTGAGGGATTTGCTGAGCGCGGGGCAGAAGGTAAAGTCTGTTTGCTCAGAAAATCAATTTATGGTTTGAAGCAGGCAGCTCGAGCCTGGAATATCAAATTGCATCAAGTTCTATCGAAAATTGGCTTTGCACGAACATCTGCGGAATCATGTGTTTACTTGAAAAAGTTTGGTAATGAAATCATAATACTTGCAGTCTATGTTGACGATCTAATTGTCTTTTACAAAGAAAAATGTTTGTTTGACGCTGTCAAAAATGACTTAGAAAAATTTTTCTCGCTAAAAGATTTAGGTGCATTATCATATTGTTTAGGCATAAATATTAACCGTGTTGACGATAAAATCATGGTCAGTCAGAAGACCTTTATTCAGGCAGTGTTGGAGCGGTTTAATATGAGAGATTGTAAGGAGATGTCTACACCTTTGGAGAATAACAAGTTGGAGAAAGGTAATCCATCATCTCTTGGTGAATATCCTTACCAAAACTTGATAGGATGTTTAATTTACCTAGCTGTGAATACGAGACCCGATATAGCTTATGCCACAAGCTATTTAAGTCAGTTTAATAACTGTTACGATAAGAGGCATTGGTTGGCCGCTAAAAGAGTGTTACAGTATTTGAAGGGTACTATGGATTACTGTATTACTTACAGGAAAGTCGGTAGACGTTTGTGTGGATTCACGGATGCTGACTGGGCGAACTGTGTACATGACCGTCGGTCGTACACTGGTTTCTACTTCACGCTAGCGGGCGGACCTATTAGCTGGGAGTGTAAGAAGCAGCCGACGGTAGCCTTATCGTCTACAGAAGCTGAGTATATGTCCTTAACCAGTTCTGCAAAGGAGGCTATTTTTCTCAGACGGTTAGTGTGTGACATTACTGGTTTTTCTGATAGGGTGTTGCTATACAACGACAGTCAAAGTGCACAGAAACTTGTGCTAAATCCAATCCACCACAATAGAACCAAACACATTGATACGAGATATCATTTTATTCGTGAAAAGGTTACTGAGGGTGTTATAAATATAAAGTTTATACCTACGGATAAAATGACAGCCGATGTTTTAACCAAGCCCTTAAGGCGCATAGCTCATCTTAGGTGCGTTGTTAATATGGGTTTAGTGATAAACAAGTAGAATAATCTTCTATTTATTTATTTTTCGTCGGTTTATATTTTGTATTTGTGTTTAGTCTGGTAGTAATGTTTTATTATTTTCAATTGTGTTTAGCATTACTACTTTATCTTTTTATTTCCATTAAGGGCGGATGTTGTAAAATCTATTTGGAAGATACTTTTTGTTAGGTTTTATGTCATTAATAATGTCGATAAAAAGATATTCGAAATTTAATATGCTTGTAACTTGACGTTTGAAAAGCAACCATCGTACAATGTTTTCTGAGTCTTTCTTTTCCTTTCTTATTTCCCTATTTCCACGAACGTGATTCTTCATATCTATTATCATACCTATTACAATCACAACACTGGGACCATAAGAAACCCAACGTAAACTGCATGTTGGACATGTAGGGGTAGGTCTCGATGTCGGTAGCGGAGCCACCGACGATGCGGCTATTGGCATTCCTAGGGATCGCTAAAAAAAGATCGAAAAAGGTTATTATTACGTGAAATAATTAAGTATTATTTATTACCTACTTATAAAAGCAGAAATTAAATATTAGTTATTTGTGCAACAAGAGAGCAAAGTTGGTTTTTGCTGCGAGTGTTGATGTTGAATCCCGAGTAAGCGTAGGATTCCAAAATTGAATCACGTGCGTAGCGAGTGATTCTAGGTTAGAATCCTGGGCGCAGCGAGGGATTCAAAGACACGAGATACAAATAACTTTGGTCTCGTGTAACACATGCAATTTAAAATTTTCACAACCGCCATCTTGGATTTACATTTTAATGTCATTATCGGCTGTAGCACCCTCGAAAACTATGAAAACGACACTCATGACGAAAAATTTGAATATTTTCGCAGCCGCCATCTTGGATTTTCATTTTGACCTCACGATCGGCTTTAGAACCCTCTAAAACTATGAAAACGACACCCATGATGTAAAATGTGAAAATTTTCGCAGCTGTCATCTTGGATTTAAATGTTGACCTCATTATCGGCTTTAGCGCCCTCGAAAACTATGAAAACGATACCCATCATGAAAAATGTGAAAATTTTTGCGACCGCCATCTTGGATTTGCTTTTTGACCAAATTCACACTACCTATCTCTCTCTCTCTCTCTCTCTCTTTCTTTCTCTTTGAATTAGAAGACAGTCGCAAGCGCCCTTTCGCGTGACGATTTCTGCCAGATCACTCCTTCTGCAAGTCGCGTTAAAGAACTTCGTTCCATAAAATATAATAACAGCACTTAAATAAAACCTTAACAAATGATTCGCAATATTACGGTTTTATGTGTATCCGAATGTTTTATTGTTTGTTTCTGTTTTGGGTCTACTAGCTAGACTAGCTATGGAATTTAAAAATCGAACTACGATTCGACTTGTTCTGTCTGTCGCTCTTTTCGTATCGAAGTGAAAGTGACAGGACAAAGTGAAATTCATATCTTTCGAATTTTGTGAGTAGACCCGGCACAGTTCTCGGCATTAAAAAAAAAAGTTACTTTGTCTCACGCTCGCAGCAAAATCTAATTTTGTTCACTGCAAAACACAGCAAAACCTGCTTGTTTGAGGTGCTGAGGTGAAAAATATATTATCTTCTAGAGAATTATCCCTTCCTTACAAATTACAAATAATACTTATTTGACTATAGGCGAACTCTTTAATGAAAAGCTGCATTTCCAATGTTCTTATTATAACGTGTTATATGTTATTATAAGAACAAAATAAATAAATATACCTACTTATATATAGTGTGCTTTTTGGTCTGTGCTAAATAAATGTATTTTCTTTCATTTTTCTTTTTTTTTTCTTTCTTATATATGCATTACTTTCAACTAACCACTAGAACGGCGAATATTTAGCATCAGTGATTATTTATCGTTCAGAACACGGTTTTTAAGTAACGAATATCACTTTTATTAATAAAATGGAAAGGTTTATATTAGGCACAAGCTTAAAAATAATCTGAATATATCTTACCAAGGGCAGATCCCAAAAAGGCTAAGAGAAAAATTACGCGCATTGTTCAAGTTCAAGACACCCAAGTACTAAGCTAAATAGACGCTAGCTTCGTATTTTTATAATTAAATATCTATTATCTTTATCAAGCAAATAATATTATTATCTATAATTTGAAGATAATCACAATTGTTCGTGTAGAAATCCCCAAACCGTAAGTACATATTTCCACCTATATAATTTTATCGAAGTTTTTAATGATGAATGCATGAGGAATGTTATTTTTGCCCCTTAAACTGTCGATAAGTTATCTACTTACCTTTTATAAAATTTTACCTGTAAAAAATTGATGATAAAACTAAGACCCAACTTATTATATTTGCATATGATCATATTTTTATTGAAATCCAAATAAGAAAGCTAAATGTTTTTATTTATTTATTTTATTTATATATACTTTATTGTATGCTACAAAAATACATAACAAAAAAAAAAACAAACACTACAAAATATACAATAGGCGGCCTTATCGCTTTCCGCGATCTCTTCCAGGCAACCTTGGAATGGACAGTGATTTGCCTGGACATAAAATGGGGATGTCTTTGGTGCAAATAATAAGTATACACTATACTAGAATAGATACACAGATAAATACTTACTTACTTACTTACTAAATATATAAGCAACAAAAATAAATGAAGACTATAGATAATTACAGTTACGAGAACAAGATCACAATGACAAGTTGTTTCTTTTACGAGTCTCTTAAAAACAGGTAACGATTGCGCGCGTTTTATTTTGTCTGGCAATGCATTCCACAAACGAGCGGCCTGGACAGTAAAGGACTTGTTGAGGAGTGTGGAATGCATAGGCATTTTAAGCTTCAAGTTATCTGATGACCTTAAAAATTTCGTGTGAGAGTCGCAAAGAAACTGGAAACGTTTCTTGAGATAGAGAAGGGTGGAAGGGGAAAAAAGTACATTATACGAAAGGGAAAGAATATGAACATATCGGCGAAGGCGAATTGGTAACCACTTGAGCTTCACACGAAATTCGGAAACATGGTCATATTTGCGCAAACCAAATATGAACCTTACACAAAAATTTTGAAGCCGCTCAAGTTTATCGAGTTGGTCTTGGGTAAGGTCAAGATAGCTGGCATCAGCATAGTCAAGGATGGGTAGAAGTAGCGATTGTGCAACCGCAATCATGGTGGCAGTCGGTAGAAAATTATGTAACCTCTTCAAAGATGCAGCGGATGCAAATAGTTTGAGGCTAACTTCCTGTAGCTGGGTAGTCCAAGAAAAGTTTTTATAAATGAAGATCCCCAAGTTTTAACTTTTTCACTGAAGGGAACAACTGGCGAAATGTGGGTGTGCCTGCTACAGGGACACCTCTGCCCAACCCTTCGGGGAAACAAGGCGTGATGTTATGTATGTGGAACAACTGAATTGTCAAAAGAAACTTGGGGAAGAGTCTTCCTGTCGATCCTTGACCGTCCTAGAACTGCCTAACAACACAACCAGCGTCTTTATGGGGTTGACCATAAGTTTATATCTCTTACTCCAGTCGCATCTACGGGCCAGAAAACGATTAATCGTTGAGATAGCCTCGGATAGATTTACAAGAAGAGCTCGCGAGTAAATTTGTAAATCATCTGCATAAAGATGGTAGCAACAACTTAGTTCGTCGGAGATTGAGTTAATAAAAACTGGGAAAAGTAAAGGAGACAGAGCGCCACCCTGAGGTACACCGGCAGAAGTATTACTCAAGGACAAGGTCTCCCCAATGAAAATATGTTGCCGGTGGCCGAACAGGTAAGTACTAAATCAGTCAATTACCGATGGAGATATGAGGAGAGGAGATATGAACCAATTCTACTGGTAGCAATCTAAAAGTTAGCAATTTACTGCATTTTTAAGAGCTATTGCTTATCACGCTGAAGATCCCCGTCAAATCATCACCATTTTTTTATGAGACCAACTTAAAGTTACTCAAATTCAAATTCAAATTATTTTATTTCACATAAACCTACATGGGTACTTATGAAACGTCAGAAGCTAGGTGCACGGATCCAAGTGGTCGTTTCCTATGGAGAAGAGCTGGCAAGAAACTCCACAGCTACTCTTTTAAAAATAATTGGCTTATACAATACTTTCAAATAACAGTGTGACTACGTATGGGAGGACAGTGTAGGACTTTCAAAAAGTACCAGGTACTTAAAAAAATAGAAAATGGTCAACAGATCTACAGTCCAGTAAGCGTTCTCACATTCACAATATAGAAACGAATTTATACAAAAGATAAATAAATTAATAAAAATAAGAACCTATTTTAATTAAACGCAATTACATGATTGCTTTTACAACGAATAAATCTGAATAATTATCAGGTCCACAAAAGCCACTAATACTAGTTACTACCAACCTTACAAATAAAAATAAAAACCATCGAAATCGGATCTCATAAGGCGGAGATATCTTTTGCCTCCTTTTTGGAGCAAGTATCCCTCAGATAAAAAATCTCCAACGATTAAAAAGTCAAAAAATTCGTAAAACCTGTAAACCAAGTTGGGTTGGGTTGTAAAATACGACCTGTACAGGAGTGCCAACAAACCGACACACGAAAGCAAATTTTGACAAACTTGAAGCAGAGACGCTTAATTCGATTGCTTCACTCGCTCGGTCATGTAGGAAATGGAAATCATCTACCTACGGCTGTGAATATTATTTTTTAAATATTTAACACGTTCAGTGCCGGGAGCGCTCCTGGAGGGTTCACCAAGTCTCATATGGGTTGCCGGGCCGAAAAACCTACTTTCAAAATGAGCCCTCGCCGAAGGCTCATTTTGAATCCCAAATCCTTAAAAAAAAATTTCGAATATAAGTACCGAATTAAGAATAGGTATCAAATAAATTAAGTTTGTGCGAGGAACACTGATAACTAAAAAAAGTGTCGGAGCAAGTGGAAGGCTCGGTATATTATCTGTGGCTCGGTCAACGTGGCAGTCTATAGCAAACATAGCAACTAAAGATAATTATACTATTCAGAAAACAGTGAGAACGAGTTTCGGTCTTCAACTGTGAATGACTGCCTTAGGGTTTGGACACGTACCTACCTACAATAAAAGGAATATTGCCTGATATTATTTGTAAAGAATACCTTAATTAATTGAGCAAATAAAGACACATTTTCATTTTATTTATTTATTTAGTACATGGAGGACTTGCAGCTAATAAAACAGACAAAAGAGGAGACCAAATCAAGTATATTCACGAATATACTTGTTTTATCAGTTTCGGTTTGCGTTGGCGACAATCCAATTACTAAAATAGGAAACGCGAACCGTGACACTAGGGTAGAAAGCATCGCCGCAGTCGTAGCTCCAGGAGGTTACACCGACGACGATGTCACCGAAGTGAGCGAGGGGACCGCCCGAGTCTCCTGTGCAGGCGTCTTTTCCAGCCTGATCTAAGATACCGGCGCACATCATGCCACTATTGACATCGGGCCAGTTCTCGTACCACGGCTGTGTCTTCAGGTAAGCATAACGCTCAGCACATAGCTGTTGATTGATGATGTTCACATCAACGTGCATGAGCTCCTCGGAAGATCTCGGATCATCTGCCTGAAAATAGTACTAATATTTAAAAAAATATTTTTGTTTTGGAATTGTTCATTATTCTGTAGTACCCATATGTTCATTAGTCCCAGTAGTGTAAATGCAGAATTGATACGTACATCAAGTCTGCCCCATCCAACATAGGTGACATTTGCGCCGTCAGCAATAATGTAGTTGGGACCGGGTATTCTAGCGACCTGGACTCTGCTCGAGAACACGGCCGGGTTGTTCAGGCGGACGATTGCCACATCAGCGTTCTTGGTATCGTGAACGTACTCCGGGTGCATGATAATCTGTCTGATATTGTGAACGGAGCCGCCGCTGTGCGAAAGCGAGCTGCCGAGAACTACACGATAATCAACATCGTGCTCATCGCTGTAAATAACAATAAATTACTGCTTGATGTAAATTGTAAATTTTAGTTACTTGAGCTACAATTGTCTTACTAGAAGCAGTGTGCAGCGGAGAGCACCGCGGTGGAGGTGAGCAGAGACCCACCACATGCGTGATGCCACCAGACTCCATCAAAGATGCGCTGCATGTTGGACATGTACGGGTAAGTCTCGATGGTAGTAGCGGAGCCACCGACGATGCGGTGTATGCTCCCGGGTAGGGCTGTAAGGGTGTTGTACATTATAAAGTTTTTTAACAATATATGATGTTACTCATTAATGAAATGTTACGACATTAATATTACAAACTTACCTAGGGCACAGCCCAGAAGGGCCAAGAAAATGATGATATGCATGGTCCAAGTTTATGATACCCGAGAACCTTCTGTACCAAATGGACGATAGCTACGTTATTTTATACTGAAATCTTTATCGTCTTTGTCAATTAATTCTACGAATATACGAGGACAATGATAACAAAACAATAGCAAAATAAAAATGTTGTTCATACTAAGTACTATATATTGCTGGGTTATCAATTTATATCATAGATTATTTCTTCTGGATTAAAATACAAGGTCAAACTAAATTAACAGACTTTTCAATTAGATATCCAATTTTAATACTTTTTTTTTCACTATGTGTAAACCAGTCACCGACACCGTAGACAGGTAGACACAGCCACAACAATCGCGTCAGGTCGCAAAAAATTCTCTATACCTACTGAATTTTTTGGGCTACAATTTAAATGCTCATCAAAATAATTTTTAGACCCTAAGACTAAGTACCAAGTAAAATAATTATGTTAACTTCAAATAAAATAAACCCACTCTATACCGAGGTACCTAAAGAACAACGTTTTAAGTTCCAAAATAATTATACATTCATCAGAATAATTGTACGTGTTGTATTTATATTCTTTTTGCCTACCAAAATGCTCACCAAATCTTGTTTCTCTGAAATAGTAACATTAATACCCAAAAAGACAGTTCGACGATTTTAGGCAACAGTTTTTTTAGTGAATGGGAAGTAATGACACCAAACATAAAATACTAAATTTCTGAAAAGTCAATATGTTGTGCTATAATACATATAAAAGTTAGTGGCAGAAACGAATCGCTGCGAAACCGATTCCACGTAGTCTTGTCTGACCTAACCCTTTTTTTTTTGGTTGGGAATTACCAATTAACTTCTCCCGCTCTGGGCGGAGCGGGAGGGCGTGTCAGACTCTTACTGACTAAAACCCACCCTCGGCAGGCATCGGCCCTAATGGACCCCGTCAATTCTGCTGACATCTCTTTTAGGCGCGCGTGGAACACAACGCGCCGTTGACCCGGGCCTGGTCCTTATCGGATGGCGAGCTACCCATTGCTCTCTGTCCGCAAACCGCGCCTACGGTGGCTGGAAATCGGCCTGCGATTCCCGACGCCCAGGGCGTCTCCTCCTGCGGCGGTTAGGGGCGCGAGGGCGCGAAATTTGCCTCTCCCTGACGCGTTCCGCCTCCTCCTTCGCGAGCAATACCGCTTCGCAGAAGGAGGTGACGGCCTCCCATTTCCTCTTGCTCCGTACCATGGCCTGAACCAGGGCTGGACGCGAGAGATCACCGCAGCCAATCGCCTCCATGAAGACACGGCGATGCTCCGGCTGATAAGGCGAGCAGACCTCCACAGTATGCTCCACCGTGTCCTCCGGGCGATCTACACAATGGTAACACCCGGGCGTTTCCTCTCGCCTTATCCTGTACTGGAACTTACGTCATGAAATTACGTCAGCAAACGCTGTATTGATTTTTCGGAATTTGTAGTATTTTATTCGGTCGTTTCTTTATTTGTATTCGCATATAAGCTGTCGGAAAATTAGTATTATTGGGTGCGGAGCGGCAAGGCCGCTCGCGAGCTGAGGAGCAGGTGGTTTTATGCGGTGGTGAGCGTTAAATCCATCTGCGATGATAAGCTCGCGTGGGACCGCCGGAGCCCCGCAGCGCCGGAGCTGTGACAGAAACCATGCCTGCTGTATATTGCATGCTCGCTTGCATGCTGCATGCATGATGTATGCTTGTTTGCATGTTTAAAAAATATTACGTCAGCAAACGCTGTATTGATTTTTCGTAATTTGCAGTATTTCATTCGGTTGTTTCTTTATTTGTATTCCCATATAAGCTGTCGGAAAATTAGTATGTATGCAGCAAGCAGTAAATTTCATATTTTGAGTATGCTCATATTTTAAGTTTTTTTTCGGAGCGTTTATTACTACCCATAAACAAGTAACATGTGTTTGGGATACGCAAATTTGATATTTGATATTCAAAAAAATGGTACGATCGACCGTTAGTTTTTTTGCCTCAGTAAAACTGACTAAATTGAAAGTCGTGAAATATTGGTAGGTAACATCTATTTAGCGATAATATAAAATAGTTTGTCTGAAGTTAACTTTAAAGGCGTTTATAATTTTTTATGGCATAGAATAAAAAGGAAAATAGGTTCATTCCTACAATACTTTATGAAACACAATGTGGTGAGCATTTATCCATTCTGGCAGGTATTTCGAATGTTTTGGTAGTAAAATAGGTACTTTTCTGGTAGGCGTTTAAACACAAGCCATTTTTTTGAGATATTATTAGGATAGATACATGTATAACAGTGTAAAACCAAGTTTGCAGCTTCGAAAGACCTATGCTAACTGCGAAATACTCGAAAGAACTCGACATTTTCGAACTTCTTTCAGTTTTTGACTTATAACTTTTAAAATCATCCTACTGAGTCAAATCACCCTATATATTTTTAAAGTTTAAAATTTTCTTCAGTTTGAGCGTAATGTTTGAAGTGCTGTATCTTGGGTTCTATTAGACTTACAGAGCAACAACTACGCTCAAATTGTAGAAAATTTTATACTTTGGTAGCCGCGTCAAGAAGGTTCGGCTGTTTTGAAAGGACGCCTAAAATCTTCGTTTTCCTTCACCAGAAAAGGGCACTGCCCTTTTACGTCGGCTACCACGTTCCTAAATCATGACGCCACTGTCTTGTGGCACTATATGGTGGAGAAAAAGACGACTCTGTCCACAGCCTGCGTTACGGGATATTTGTCCAATCTGCTGCCAACGCCAAGTCCACCTCGCTCGTCTGCCCCGAAGAGGCTGCAGCCCATTATTCCTACAGAACCTACCACCAGCTGCAGAAGTGGTTGGGGGTAGGGAAAGAGCAACCACCTACTGGGGGTGGACAAGAAGCCAGCAAGGGCTGACACCAGTAACCTCAACTAAGGAACCAGCGCCGCTAACCCTATTGACATTCCTGTTATGCAGGCAAAAAGGATCCGGAGGAGGGCGATGCTCCTGCCGGACTGAAAAGCTTTGCTCCCATGACTTGCCTCGTAGGATGAGTAGCACAATAGCTCAAATTGTAGAAAATTTTGTACTACTTGTAAATGTATACGATGACTTTTTCCGTGGGACCTTATAGAAGTAAAGTAAATAAGCATGTTTTATATGACTGACTTAAGGGGTACTTATGAAAGAAGCCAGGAACACTGTTCCAATTGTTTTTTTTTTTTAGGTAGGTCGTCTCGTAGTTGACCTCTGAGATCATGACTACTTAACCAAGCTTTCCTGTGGGTGCCTTAAGCTACTACACTTAAAACTTCCAGCCAGGGGTTATTCAACTATGCTAATTAAAACTAAAACTAGGTGATTAAAACTAAAAGTGTGGGGTACGAACCTCGGCTTAGGGCATCAACCGGAGGGAGGACATCAAGGATGGGACGTGCTGGATCAAAGTTTTGATATTGATTATTAGTCGGGGAATTTAAAGCTACGTGCTCAGCTGCAACAACTGCTGGCACCAGCCGCTGCCAGAGAGTTGTGATGTTTGGCGGCAGTATCGACCTGTATCGAAGTAACGCTTGGAAGAGCGTTTGAGAAATTGGTGGATGGTGGGGATTTTTAGGTCGAAATGGGCTGGGAATGGCATTCCTAACAAACCAGGGGGCTGCCGAGGCCTTCTGAAGGCAACGGTTCTATAATGCCTGCATCTTATGGATGTGATTGGGTCTTTTTAAACGGTTTTGAAAAGAGAACCG
This sequence comes from Omphaloscelis lunosa, assembly GCA_916610215.1. Taxonomy (NCBI): domain Eukaryota; kingdom Metazoa; phylum Arthropoda; class Insecta; order Lepidoptera; family Noctuidae; genus Omphaloscelis; species Omphaloscelis lunosa. The sequence goes on from OU744247.1 coordinate 12,290,522, forward strand.
TGAATAGTATAAAAATCAGGGGATCCCTGAGGAACTCCGGCGCGAATGGGACGGAGGGAGGGAGGACCTTCGATTCGATAGCGGAAGGTGCGATTTGAGAAAAAGTCTCGTAAGATGAGGACGAGACGGTCGGGCACCCGAGTTTGTAAACCTTATATATTTAGCCGTTGTGCCAGACTTTGTCGAACGCTTTTGCTATGTCAAAAATACTGCACCGGTCAACAAACTACGCTGGAACCCAGCGCTTATGTGTTCTGTGATCCGGTGGGCCTGATGCACGCTAGAGGGCTGGGAACGAAACCCAAACTGTTCGTTGGGCTTATAAAAAGCCTCTCATAGACTTTTCCTAGGACTTTGAGCAGACTAATGGGACGGTAACTACCAGGTTCGGACTTGGGCTTGCCGGGCTTAGGGATACCGATGACGGTTGCTTCTTTCCATGCTTGTGGGTAGATGTGATTGCTCAGGGCACCTTTGAAGATGGTGGTTAAGAGCATTATTAAGTGGTCTGGAAAGAGTTGGATCACCCTATTGGTGATTCCATCTGAACCGGGGGCTTTTCGGACTTTAAGACGTTTGATAATGTCATGCACTTCAGGGGTGACGGGAGGCAGAGGGTAATCAGGGTCGTCAACAGGAGGGAGGGATGCTCTACGTTCGACTTCGGCGTCTACCTCAGAGAGGAAAGCTTGGTCTACTGGTAGTGTGCTGGGTAAGCATTGAGTTAAAAAAAAATATAAACAGCTAAAGGCAGAGGACGGGGTCTTCCATAGTGGAAGAGGGAAATTCAAAAGGGACCTAATTCTCTTATCGTTTCCTAAACTTATCTCCCCGGTGGGTTGGCAGGTAATGTGTAATTCAATTCATCTAACTCTAATGAGTTAGATGACTCATTTCATTACTTATCTAATCATTATCTAATCATTAGCGCTAATGCGCTGAGAATTAAAACCTGTTTGTTATGAATATTACGAATGTTGAAACAAAATCTTTTTACCCAGGAGTATTATATTATCTGTGACCCAGGCGACTATTCTTATAAGTTTGTTTAGTTTGCTATATTTTTCAACATCTATTATAGGTTGCCGAGCGTCAGTGTTAAGGTAAGTATTTATTTCATTTTTATCAGTTAAGGTTTTATTATTAGGTGTAACGAATGAATTTTGTGTTTTATGAGTTTTTGTTTCAGATGCTGATTGATTAGGTAGCTTGCTTCGTCGGTGTCAAGGATGAGCCGATCTTGGGTGAATATTTGCTTTTATTGGTAAGAAGATGCGTCAGTGAGCTCGGTTATTTCAACCGCCCTATTCGCGACAAATGTTTTGAGTTTGGTCGGATTACTTCTGAACCATGCTAGCACTACGCTTGAATCACACCAATGAATAAGTCGTGACGGCTTGTAGCGAATAGACTCAAGGACACTTTTGCATAATTTTGCAGTCAACAACGCGCCGCAAAGTTCCAATCGTAGTATTGTCATAGGATTTATACGAGCTACCTTAGATTTAGCAGCTAGTAGTCTTACCGTGAAGTCACGGTTATTTTCCGTGCTTCTCATGTATACACATGCTCCGTATGCCTTCTGTGAAGCGTCACTGATTGAATGCAGTTCTATTAGTTTCGGTGAATCGCATAACACTCTTCTAGGTATTTGTAAATTAAATAAACAGTTCAAATTACTCGCAAATTTTAACCACCTTTCCTCTATTTCTTTAGGGATAGCTTGGTCCCAGTCTATTTTTTGTTGCCATAAATTTTGTGGTATCATTTTTGCTGTAATTATACATGGACTTAACAGCCCTAAAGGATCGAATATCTTAAATGCATTTGATAACATGCGTCTTACTGTTATTTTATCATGATTATGATATGGTTGTACAGGACAGTTTAAATGTGTGTGTCGTCAGTGTTTGGCTCCCACCCTAAACCCAGCGTGGTTGATGATTCACTTACCTATAGTTAATTAGTCTGAGTAGTTATAGATGAATTTTTTAATAGGTTTTTAGAATTATTTTTGTATTTGCGTAAATTAAAACAGGCTGACTTTAGAGCGGAGGATATGAAATTTTGAATATTAATTAATTTATAGTTTCGTCCCCACACTCCTCGTCCACCTGCCACAGACAGCGAGTGCGCTCGCACTTGTGGTGCCATAAGTAAGAGTATTCATTTGCATCGTTCGGATGGGCAAGGACTCATCTTCTCTCCATAGAATTAATTGCAAGTTTCTACAGGATTCATCTACTCTCAATTGTCTGTACATTTTTTCAATGTCACCAGTAATTAAATATTTATATTGACTTGCTGTTATGAGTATGGAGAAAAGAGAATCCTGTATATTTGGGCCCACCATAAGAATGTCGTTAACAGATATACTCGAGGAGGTGGGGACGGATCCATAAAAAATGACACGGACCTTGGTTGATTCGCTATTGTCCTTTAATACCGCATGGTGGCATAAGAAGTATGAGGGAAATGTTTACTTTTAGGTACTACAGACATGTGTCCTAGCTCTTCATATTATTTCATAAAATCAACGTAGTGTGGTTTTAGTGTAGGATTTTTTCTAAAACGTGATTCTAAATTAAAAAATCTTTTTTTTGCAGTATTATAGGGTTCACCCAAATTGCTTGGAGAACTATTTAGAGGTAATTTAACATTAAACCGTCCGTCATTCAAACGGACCGTATTTTGTAAAAAATGCTTTTCACAAGCCCTTTCCCTTTCGCTTGTTTGGGAGTTCTTCAATCTCCCAGAATTTGGTAAGTTATTTATCAATGCAAGACTCTTGAATCTTGCTATTTTTTGCACTTATGCTATTATTGCAATATATGCTATTCAAATTATTTTTATTTATAGGACCGGCTATTAACCAGCCCAATCTGGAATTTCGTAACTTTAGGTTATCTGGGCCTATAGAAATTTCTTCATTTCCTAGGCTATCCCAGAAAAGATTGAGATTTAGAGGTTCATTAAAATTAGGATCGGCTAATTTTATATGTTTAGGTATTTTGAATTTAATATTAACGTGGCTTTTCGATAAATAACCAGTTAACGCTTTCATGACGAGCTTATTACCTATAAGTAACATCAAAGTGTAGATTGTAATTTAACAATACAGCTCTCCTCTACCTTATTAGACAAGTGATTTCCTATACCTATAATATTAATACTAGTTATTGGAATAGAATCAAGTGATAGTTTATCTCTTAAAGATTTTGTAATATTACTGCCTTGGCTACCACAATCAAGTAATGCACGTACTGTTTCATATTTATTGTTATTAGGATTATTAACTTCAATTAAAGCAGTAGATAAGAGAACATGATTGAATTGATATTCCGCTGAGTTAACGTTTATAGAATCCGATTCTGTGAATGTTAACTCAGCGGAATAAGTATCACTGCCGGTTTAGGGTTACGCAGAAGACGATTATGTCTTTTTTTACAATCAGGACATGGTCCAAATCCACAAGCCTTTGCTGGATGACCTTGGTTAAGACAATTAGAACAAAGTTTATATTTATTTACATCTGCCCATTTTTCTTGTATAGTTTTGTTTTTGAAACTAAGGCACTGATATGTTTTATGATTTTTACTGCAGATACGTATTTACATGATTTTTAAAACTAAGACTTAATAATAATAATATGTACAAATTCTAAAAAAGGGGGGGGGGGATAATCATAGAGCATCAACAAATTCGTCCGCATCGCTATCAATAGGAAAAGTGCCCAAAAGGCTGGCAGCATTGCCACGTTGTATGGCAATGCTGATTTTTTGGCCAAAGAATAGGCCAGCCCTCTGGTCACGTGAAGAGTCGACCAGTCGCTTGGCAATGTCTTGAAAAACTAGGTGGGCACTCGGACCCCATGGCCCTAGTGTTTCAACACCAAACGGCTCAAACATATAAGTCCCAATAAGATTGGAGTACTGGGAAGATGGGATGGCGCAAGGGTGGTCGACACACGTTGCATCCCACACCAAAGGCCTACCTATCTTCCAAGCTACGTGCCGAAAGCTGCAGGCAATGTACATATGTACAATGTATATATGTATCGCACACGCTGCTAGTAGATATTTAGCAGGCGAGCCTAAACACCATCTAGTGACCTTATTGTAAAACTAATATTAATTATATAGATTTTAAAGGGCCTATGCCTGCCGGCGGTGCGAAGAAAACCGAAAGGGAGATCGTGGCCCCGGGCTACAGGGCAACCGAAGGAACACGGGTGGGTTTTAGTCAGTAAGAGTCTGACACGCCCTCCCGCTCCGCCCCGAGCGGGAGAAGTTATTTGATAATTTCCTAACAAAAAAAAAAGGTGCCCCATCAATCCCTACCTAGTAGTTAAAAAACCAATTCTACTGAGGAGCTATTTGCTTATCATGCCGAAGATCCTCGTCAAATCTTCACCAATTTTTTATGAGACTAACTTAAAGTTACTCAAATTAAAATTATTTTATTTCACATAAACCTACATGGGTACTTATGAAACGTCAGAAGCTAGGTGCACGGTTCCAATTGGTCGTTTCCTATGGAGAAGAGCCGGCAAGAAATTCCACAGTTAAGGGCCTATACAACCTCAGCTCAAATTCAAATTTCGCCCCCACTTCCCCGCGCCAACTCACTCTTTATCTCGCTCGCACACTACTGCTCGCGGTCACGGGGTCACACGAGTTCGAAGCGATTTTGTTAGAGTACTACCTACACTATTGTCGGCCGAGTAGGTACTTAGTAATAAAATTATCTACCAATTTAATTTGTCATTCAATGAACATACAATTTCATATTGATAATTTTCAATATTTATTTATTTATGCACACACGTATAAACAGACAAGAAGAAAGGAACAGAAAAATACGTGCAAAGGCAATGCTTATTTCTAAAGAAAATCTCTTCCAGCATACCTGCTCGAATGTTCTTACTAACGGCTACATATCAAGCTATATTTTCCAGTATAAGCTGAACTCTCATTTTACAGAAAGCGTATACAATGCGAGATCAGCCTATACTGGTAAGTTATAGCTTGATGCCTTGTGCACTACTTTACCTACTGCTATGAAATACTAGTCAAGTTCGAGCCAACTTTACACTGATGGTTCCGCACATATTGGTTTAGTAGTAAGTTTGCGTTTTATAGTTTTCGTCGTCTATGTATGTAATGTGACAGCCGTTTGCATAATTATGTAATTATATAGGTAAGTAGTAGGTCTATGCAAGTACTTACATATAAATACCTAAATGTGAAATTTTACAAACCGATTCTGAACCACTGCATAAATTCTACTGCCCCAAAAAACTAGTCAAGTGCGAGTCACCATTGCATTGAAGGTTCTGTATATTGGTTTGGTAGTAAATTTACGCTTTGCCATTTTACAATCTTATATTATAGTTTTCGCCTTGTATTATTAACTTATTATGCATACTTATACGGATATAAACTTTATGCAATTTTACATACTTGTCACGCTCAAAAACAATGCAATATTATAGTGACAGCGAATGAAACACATCATCAATAATCAAAATGAATCCCTATGTCCCTTGGTCACGCCATAATTTGTGAACGGCTGCACCAAATTGGATATTTTTTTTTTGTTGTATTCGTTATTCTCAGGACAAGGTTTCAGGTAGGTAGGTTGGATAGGTTTGAGTAGGATAGGGTAGGGTAGGGTAGGGTAGGTTAGGGTAGGGTAGGTAGGTAGGTAGGGTAGCTAGGTATGTAAGTAGGTAGGTAGGTAGGTAGCTACCCTACCCACCTACCTACTTACATAAGTAGGTAGGTAGGTATGTAGGTAGGTAGGTATGTATGTATGTAGGTAGGTAGGGATGTAGGTACGTAGGTAGGTAGGTATGTAGGGTGGAGGTTGGTAGGGTAGGGTATGTAGATGGTAGGTGCGCCGTAAAAAGTATTTAGTGCTACCCGTGCGAAGTCGGGGCGGGCAGCTAGTATACCATAAGTTTTTAGAAGAAATGAAACATCGTCAAAATTATACAACATTTATTTCAAATCGCTTAAATCTCTAATTGGCATATTTCGAACATGTCTGGGATCACATAGCTCAGGCAACATGCATGTTACATAAAAATGTTCTAATTTAGGTTCCGTTTGTTCCCAATCTTGGTCATCTCTCTCTATAATTTCAACTTTGATCTCTTTTTCACATCCAGACCATACTCCGAAAATACATTGTCGCCTACCGGTGATATGTAATTGTCCCTGCACTTGTATGTACCAAGGATGTTTTATATTTATGACAAGTCCGTTTTTAGTTTTTTTTCCAAAACTCCACTTTTTTCTTATGTATAGCTTCATCCAAAGATGTTTTAAATGCTGTAATTGGACACTTGATTTCAACGAGTGTGTCTTCTCCCACTACTCCGTCTGGAGTTGCACCTAGAAAAGGCTTTTTATCGATCAAGAGACCACAAGGCTCTATTTTGATGTTTAGTTGTGATGCTATCTGTTATGTAGCTGTTGCTTTATGTTCTATACCATGTTTCAAAGATGGCACATGGCTTAGATTCTTTGGGTATATAAGATTCTTTACCAAATTTCTTACTGTCGTACTTTGACGCCTATTGACTACTTTGGCGAAATTAGACGCGGTTAGTTTCCTTCTAAGTTCTGGCTAGAACTTAGAAGGAAACATAGGATCATAGCCCCGACGAAGGAAAAGTTTATGCGTTTCCCGCCAACAAATTTGGCAATAATGCTGTTAAAAGATTCTACTTTATTACTATCACTATTGTGCATCAGACTTCGAGCTTTAGCTGCTACAGTGTTTACTATAAACTTAATTCTGTACCACATAGCACACGTCTTCAAAGTTAAAGTAAGATCTTCACTATTGTTCTGGCTCGTACAATAATATGGTTGGCAGTTTTCGTGGTTACCGAATGCATGATTGTAAGAATTCATGATATCTCAGCACAGCACACAAAAGCTTCTCTCATAACAGCTTTTCCCTTCTACAGGATTATCATAACTCACTTCGTACCTGAAATTACCAGAGTAAAAATATTAGATGAATTCTTGCAAAACTGCATAAACTACAACCTTCTCATATAAAAATCTAGCAATTACCAATTAGTGTCATTATCACATTCATCATCTGATGTGTCGTACTGCGGAGGATTGTGTGAACATCTGAAAAAAAAGGTAATTTTGGTGTAAATGAAGTAAGAAATTATAATTACTAATAAAATCAAGAGTATTATTAAAAAACTTACGCATCCAATGTTCTTTCGTTACTACATGTATTCAGTGAACAGCTCATGTCCTCAGGTGATACTTGTGATCTGCAAGAAAATTCAGAATTCCTTATAAATACCTATATTCTTTACTTACTAACATAGTTTATAAGCTCCTGTTGTTACTAACCATAATGGATCATGTTGTCTGACATATAAATATATAAATAAATAAAAAATAAAAAAAGTACACCTGGAAGCGTAATTTTGCCAACATGAATAAATAATACGGAACCCTAAAAAGTTCAACATTATGAAAAGTTTTATCGTGAATTCCCCAATTTAGAAAGAAAGAAAAAACGTTTGTTTCGTTTATTTCGTGATAGTACCCGTTATACGTTAGTACCAAGCGGTAGTACCACGGGGAAGCAGCTAATTTCGTGATGTCCAAACACGTATGATACTTACAATTCTATATTTTGTAATATTTGAAGATTTGTTCCGTCCGAATTTATTTCTATATCTTTCGAAGTTACTTGGGTCCTGTAACAATCACACGTGGCAAGTGAATAATACCTATCTAGATCTTACTTATTTTTATTTATCATTTGGATATGGAACCCTAAAAATAGACAAAAGAAGACGAAATATACATATATTATAATACAAATGAATTGATTTTCGTTATTTGAAAGGACAAGGTTTGTAGGCTAAGTACGTGTAGAGAGGTAGGTTGGTATGTAAGTAGATAATTATGTAGGTAGGTAGGTAAGTAGGGTAGGTAGGTATGTAGGTTAGATAGGTAGAATAGGTAGGTAGATATGTAAGTACGTAGGTTGGTGTAGGTAGGTAGGTGTATGTAGGTGTAGGTAGGTAGGTAGGGTAGCTAGGTATGTAAGTAGGTAGGTAGGTAGGTAGGTAGGTAGGTATGTAGGTAGGTAGGTAGGTAGGTAGGTAGGTAGGTAGGTAGGGTAGCTAGGTATGTAAGTAGGTAGGTAGGTAAGGTAGGTAGGACAGGGTAGGTTGGTAGAGTAGGTAGATAGGTCGGGTAGCTAGGTATGTAAGTAGGTAGGTAGGTAGGTGGGTAGTACCCGTTATACGTTAGTACCAAGCGGTAGTACCACGGGGAAGCAGCTAATTTCGTGATGTCCAAACACGTATGATACTTACAATTCTATATTTTGTAATATTTGAAGATTTGTTCCGTCCGAATTTATTTCTATATCTTTCGAAGTTACTTGGGTCCTGTAACAATCACACGTGGCAAGTGAATAATACCTATCTAGATCTTACTTATTTTTATTTATCATTTGGATATGGAACCCTAAAAATAGACAAAAGAAGACGAAATATACATATATTATAATACAAATGAATTGATTTTCGTTATTTGAAAGGACAAGGTTTGTAGGCTAAGTACGTGTAGAGAGGTAGGTTGGTATGTAAGTAGATAATTATGTAGGTAGGTAGGTAAGTAGGGTAGGTAGGTATGTAGGTTAGATAGGTAGAATAGGTAGGTAGATATGTAAGTACGTAGGTTGGTGTAGGTAGGTAGGTGTATGTAGGTGTAGGTAGGTAGGTAGGGTAGCTAGGTATGTAAGTAGGTAGGTAGGTAGGTAGGTAGGTAGGTATGTAGGTAGGTAGGTAGGTAGGTAGGTAGGGTAGCTAGGTATGTAAGTAGGTAGGTAGGTAAGGTAGGTAGGACAGGGTAGGTTGGTAGAGTAGGTAGATAGGTCGGGTAGCTAGGTATGTAAGTAGGTAGGTAGGTAGGTGGGTAGGTAGGTAGGTAGGTAGGTAGGTAGGTAGGTAGGTAGGTAGGTAGGTAGGTAGGTAGGTAGGTAGGTAGGTAGGTATGTAGGTAGGTAGGTATGTAGGTAAGTAGGTAGGTATGTAGGTAGGTAAGGATGTAGGTACGTAGGTAGGTAGGTGGGTAAGGTAGGTAGGTAGGTAGGTAGCTAGGTATGTAAGTAGGTAGGTAGGTAGGTAGGTAGGGTAGGTAGGTAGGTAGGTAGGTAGGTAGGGTAGCTAGGTATGTAAGTAGGTAGGTAGGTATGTAGGTAGGTAGGGATGTAGGTACGTAGGTAGGTAGGTGGGTAAGGTAGGTAGGACAGGGTAGGTTGGTAGAGTAGGTAGATAGGTAGGTGCGGCGTAGATAAGTAATTAGTTCTACCCGTGCGAAGCCGGAGCGGGCACCTAGTCGCCCATAAAAGCAGACTTGCCTACATTTGTACGACATTTACCCTAAAAATAGCAGATTGAATAACAATGAATAATTACCTACCTACGTTTATTATGGAAATACAAATCTGGTGTAGTACACACGGCTACATATCCAGCTATAATTTCCAGTATTAGCTGACCTCTCATTGTACGGAAAGCGTATACAATGCGAGATCAGCCTATACTGGAAATGTATAGCTTGATTATGTAGCCGTGTGTACTATTATCTGATCAGTTACATGTTTAGGTAGGTACTTAGAAGATACTTACGAATTTACTGCAATATTCTCCTTATCACCATTGTCTTCAGTACTGTGTAATGGTCGTCTTCTGGAAAGATACGTGAGTAGGTTCATAATTTGTAATTTAGTATGTAGGTGGTAGCTACCTACCGTAGTAAATCACAGGTTTGTAATTAGATAAGTATTTAGGTACTTACCGAACATAATTATATTTTTTTTTTACTTTCTAAGCGCTTCGTTGCTGCACTACGGTTCGCGGGTTCGATTCCCGCACGGAACAAATTTTGTATGGCTTGCAGATAGTTGTACCGGGGTCTGGGTGTTTGTGAATGTGAAGATTTATGTTTGTAATCGCACCGTCCCCGATTCAGGAGAAATCCTGGAGTAGAGCAACGTTATAATTTCGGTAGCTTTTTATCTTATTTATATAAGTATACTTTATTGTACACCACAAAAATACATTACTTACAAAAAAAATATATATCTTTATTTTTTTATAAAAGTTGCCCCACACCATGATTTCTCCTGAATCGTAGACGGTGCGTTTACAAACACAAATCTTCACATATGCAAACACCTGCGACTCCTATGGCAGCAGCCAATCGCTTAGGTACTACACCAACCGCGTCGCATACTATCTACATGTTTGTAATCACTAATACTGTAAGTAGATAGGTCGGTAGGTACTTACTTTTTTACGTCGATCATATGTTTGCCTGTTTTTTACGCCAACCCAGTCGCTTTTTATTTTTATTACGCTTATTTCCCATTGCGCCTATCACTATAAACCTAAGTAATTGAATAATTTAATTTTACGTCGTCCTGTTGCGTAATTGTGTGTGCTGACCGCAAGCGACACAGCTCTCCCGTTCGAAAGCCGAAGCGAGACTGAGCGGGGTGTTGGGCGGCAGGGAGGAAACTTCAATCCGCCGATAGTTTAGGTAATTTCTTTTTACGATGAAAATAATGGTAATTAAAAAAAAAAAAAAATACATAGTCGCTGCCTTATAGTTAGTTCATCTATTATGCAAAGTTTCATGATTTAATTTGAAGTATTTTTTAAATGCCAGCGGTTTATTTTTCAGTTTGGAGGTAACTTTGTGATTTTTTTCTATCGAGAAAACTTTATGGAATCGTGTTTTCGTCAGACATAGTACTTAGCACTAATCCTCAACTTTACCATATATTTATTTCAAAATTATTGCTCCAGTATCTTCGGCGTATCGGAGGATCGTGCTAAGCAATTTGAGGTATTACAGGCCCTTAATCTTTTAAAAATAATTGGCTTTTACAATACTTTCAAATAACAGTATTACTAGGTATGGGAGGACAGTGTAGGTCTTTCAATAAGAACCAGGTACTTAACAAAATAGAAAATGGTCAACAGAACTACAGTCTACTGAGCTTACAGCGTTCTCACATTCACAAAACAGAAAAGATATATTTATATTTATACAAAAGATAAATCTATATATATAAAACAAAGTCGTGTTAGTTACACCACTTATAAATCAAGAACGGCTGGACCAATTTGTATGATTTGTGTTTTTGGACATGTCTTCTTCCGGAATAGTATAATAACTATTAAAACATTGGAAAAATTCACAAAAAAAAAAAACATGAAGAAAAATGTTTTTATAAATTTTGTATTTATGATATCCCGGTATAGGTATATGCCATAAATCCTAACACAAAGTACTAGGCTTGCATGAATTTTGATATCTCGGGAGATGGTAGGTATGTACGTTGGTTGGTAGGTAGGGTAGGTAGGTAGGATAGGTAGGGTAGATAGGGTAGGTAGGGTAAGTAGGGTAGGTAGGATAGGTAGGTAGGGGTAGATAGGTAGGGGTAGGTCGGGTAGGTAGGTAGGGTAGGTAAGTAGGGTAGGTAGGTAGGGTAGGTAGGTAGGGTTGGTCGGTAGGGTAGGTCGGTAGGATAGGTAGGTAGGTAGGTAGGGTAAGTAGGTAGGGCAGATAGGAGCGTAGGTAGGTAGGGTGGGTAGGTAGGTAGGGTGGTAGGCAGGGTAGATAGGTAGGGTAGGTAGTTAGGTGCGCCGTAGATAAGTTCTTAATGCTACCCGTGCGAAGCCGGGCCGGGCAGCTAGTAAATTAATGAAAATAAGAACCTATTTTAATTCAACGCAATTACATGATTGCTTTTACAACTATAAATCTGAATAATTATCAGGTCCACGAAAGCCACTAATACTATCTCAAGTCGCGAAATCGGATCTCATAAGGCGGAGATATCTAGTAGCCCCCCTTTTTGCCCCTTTTTGGAGGAAGCACCCCTTAAATAAAAAATCCCCATAGACTAAAAATTAAAAAAAATCGTAAAACCTGTAAACCAAGTTTCGTCTAGATGGGTTGTAAAATACGACCTGTACAGGAGTGCCAACAAACCGACACACGAAAGCAAAGAATCATGACCATCAACGGTACTGGTTTTTCTAATGCATCAAGATAAAAATTATATTACAATTATTTTCTTTATTTTTGAAGTCATTCTGCAATTAGAATGCCAATTTTGTATAGGGGTTTATTTTGTAAACTTAATAAGTTATGAAATTGTTTTGATAAAATAAATTACCTACTGCCGGCTATTCTTACGTTAAAGTGTTGCCATAATCAAAATAAGTAAATATATTGACAACTCTAATCGATTTTTTTGTATACGATTACAAATTAATATGAATGTAAAGTCATTGGAAAGGTAAATCGCGGTTTTTTATAAATAATAAAGCGAGATCATACTACTGTGGTGTGAAATAATTAGTATTTCACACACACAGTAGTCGTATTATTTTGCTTTCAAAACTTTTTAAAGCAATTTCACTTTGTTGGCTAACGATACATATGAATGATTGCATAGATTTTTTTTTAATTATCTTGCTTCGGTTTGATATAAATCGAACCTTTTTAATAAATTAATGATTATAGAACTAAATCAGTCATTTAAAATAACATGTCATGTGTCGAGTGTATTTATTCGAGTAATCGATTTTTATTTAAAATCTAAAGTGGCAACATTGGTGTTGGTGTCTCAAATTGAATTGTCATTGTCAAAAAGTCCAATGTCAATTGCGCATGCATTGCATGCTAAGTTTGTTCATTGCGATTTAAATATTACAGTTTTTTTTTGTTGTGTATACAACAATTATATAAATATTTTCTTTTTGTATGAAATGTTGGCTGCTGTGCTCACATAATGACAGTGGTGTGGTTTTTGAGTTGGGCTCGATACAATGATATCACTGCTCCAGCATCTTATTTAGATGATTTTTTTAATGAAAATGATGAATGAAGTCATTCGCTGTTCCTATATGTATAGGTACCTACCTACTTACTGTAAGGGTTAGATATACTATGATTGATTATATACCTACCTACATGTTTGAAGTGCTACCAGTGTCACTGGATCAAATTAAAAATCTATTTGAATTCTATTGTTTTTTTTTTACAGCTCTCCTTTTTTTTTGTATTTGTAACTGTTTTAACAGGAAATATAAAGGCAAGGTACTGATTTATTTAAGTCTCTATCCCATCAGATATGCTAATTAATCTGCTCTCCAAACTACGACCTATAAACTTACCTCTATACACGACGGATATTTCTATTTTGAGGTTAAGTTACGTTTTCTAAAAAAAACTTGGAAATGCGGGTTTTGATTCCAAAATGGCAATTGTAGATGGTTATTTGGTTAATTTATAAACCATCTAAAACAACTTTGGAATTGACGCAACTCTGTACCGTGTTCCATATTGTCGTGGTCATTCTCCTTTTGCCAGACTTGAAGCAGAGACGCTTAATTCGATTGCTTCACTCGCTCGGTCATGTAGGAAATGGAAATAATCTACCTATGGCTGTGAATATTATTTTTTAAATATTTAACACGTTCAGTGCCGGGAGCCCTCCTGGAGGGTTCACCTAGTCGCATATGGTCTGCCGGGTCGAAAAACCTACATTCAAAATGAGCCCTCGCGGAAGGCTCATTTTAAATCCCAAATCCAAACAATTTTTTTTTTTTTGAATATAAGTACCGAATTAAGAATAGGTACAAAATAAATTAAGTTTGTGCGAGGAACATTGATAACTAAATAAAGTGTCAGAGCAAGTGGAAGTGTCGGTCAACGTGGCAGTCCATAGCAAACATAGCAACTAAAGATAATTATACTATTCAGAAAACAGTGAGAACGAGTTTCGGTCTTCAACTGTGAATGACTGCCTTAGGGTTTGGACACGTACCTACCTACAATAAAAGGAATATTGCCTGATATTATTTGTAAAGAATACCTTAATTAATTGAGCAAATAAAGACACATTTTCATTTTATTTATTTATTTAGTACATGGAGGACTTGCAGCTAATAAAACAGACAAAAGAGGAGACCAAATCAAGTATATTCACGAATGTACTTGTTTTATCAGTTTCGGTTTGCGTTGGCGACAATCCAATTACTAAAATAGGAAACGCGAGCCGTGACACTAGGGTAGAAAGCATCGCCGCAGTCGTAGCTCCAGGAGGTTACACCGACGACGATGTCACCGAAGTGAGCGAGGGGACCGCCCGAGTCTCCTGTGCAGGCGTCTTTTCCAGCCTGATCTAAGATACCGGCGCACATCATACCACTATTGACATCGGGCCAGTTCTCGTACCACGGCTGTGTCTTCAGGTAAGCATAACGCTCAGCACATAGCTGGTGGTTGATGATGTTGACATCAACGTGCATGAGCTCCTCGGAAGATCTCGGATCATCTGCCTGAAAATAGTACTAATATTTAAAAAAATATTTTTGTTTTGGAATTGTTCATTATTCTGTAGTACCCATATGTTCATTAGTCCCAGTAGTGTAAATGCAGAATTGATACGTACATCAAGTCTGCCCCATCCAACATAGGTGACATTTGCGCCGTCAGCAATAATGTAGTTGGGACCGGGTATTCTAGCGACCTGGACTCTGCTCGAGAACACGGCCGGGTTGTTCAGGCGGACGATTGCCACATCAGCGTTCTTGGTATCGTGAACGTACTCCGGGTGCATGATAATCTGTCTGATATTGTGAACGGAGCCGCCGCTGTGCGAAAGCGAGCTGCCGAGAACTACACGATAATCAACATCGTGCTCATCGCTGTAAATAACAATAAATTACTGCTTGACATAATTTGTAAATTTTAGTTACTTGAGCTACAATTGTCTTACTAGAAGCAGTGTGCAGCGGAGAGCACCGCGGTGGAGGTGAGCAGAGACCCACCACATGCGTGATGCCACCAGACTCCATCAAAGATGCGCTGCATGTTGGACATGTACGGGTAAGTCTCGATGGTAGTAGCGGAGCCACCGACGATGCGGTGTATGCTCCCGGGTAGGGCTGTAAGGGTGTTGTACATTATAAAGTTTTTTAACAATATATGATGTTACTCATTAATGAAATGTTACGACATTAATATTACAAACTTACCTAGGGCACAGCCCAGAAAGGCTAAGAAAATGATATGCATGGTCCAAGTTTATGATACCCGAGAACCTACTGTACCAAATGGACGATAGCTACGTATTTTAAACTCAAATCTTTATCGTCTTTGTTAATTCATTCTACGAATATACGAGGACAATGATAACAAAACAATAGCAAAATAAAAATATTGTTCATACTAAGTACTATTTATTGCTGGGTTAGGTATCAATTTATATCATAGATTATTTCTTCTGGATTAAAATACAAGGTCAAACTAAATTAAGAGACTTTTCAATTAGATATTAATTTCCAATACTTTTTTTTTCACGATATGTAAACCTATCACCGACACCGTAGACAGGTAGACACAGCCACAATAATCGCGTTAGGTCGTAAAAAAGCTATTCTTTTTGCCTACCAAAATGGATAAATGCTCACCAAATCTTGTTTCCCTGAAATATTAACATTAATACCCAAAATGACAGTTCGACGATTTTAGGGAACAGTTTTTCAGTGAATGGGAAGTAATGACACTAAACAAAAAAATACTAAGTTTCCGAAAAGTCAATATGTTGTGCTACAAAAGTTAGTGGCAGAAACGAATCGCTGCAAAACCGACTCCACGTAGTCTTGTTTGCCCTACCCTAAAGTGTTATTTAAGCCTGCGTAGGCACGGAGGGGCGAGGCGGCCCGCGAGCTAAGGAGCCGGTGGTTTTATGTGTATGGTGGTGAGCGTTAAAACCATCTGCGATGATAGGTAAGCTCGCGTCGGCACAGTGGGAAATAATGGAAACAATTCCAGCCACGCGTCATTTTATGAGGTAGGATCACACTTTTTTTTTAATCTCTTTAAAATGATATATATTTTAAGCTAATTATGAAATTTATCACTGTTTTTTTGTAATCCAGAAAAACATCATACGTCTAAGCTAATTTACAACCCTCAACCCACCTAACCGTGGGTACAGCGAGCTAGCTCGGTATTTTTCTTGAAATAATTAAATTTCATACTACCCATAATCAAGTAACATGTGTTTGGGATACGCAATATGATATTTGATATTCAAAAAAATGGTACGATCGACTGTTAGCTTTTTGCCTCAGTAAAACAGACTAAATTGAAAGTCGTAAAATAAAATATTGGTAACATCTAATTAGCGATAATATAAAATAGTTTGTCTAAAATTAACTTTAAAGGCGTTTATAATTTTTTATAGCATATAATAAAAAGGAAAATAGGTTCATTCCTACAATACTTTATGAAACACAATTTGGTGAGCATTTATCCATTCTGGCAGGTATTTCGATTTTTTTGGTAGTAAAATAGGTACTCTTCTGGCAGGCGTTTAAACACAGCCATTTTTTTTGGGATATTAAACTCAAACTCAAAACTCAAGGCATTTATTTCAAATAAACCAATTACAGGCAGTTTTGAATTGTCAAGGGGTCGGTCAGTCAGAAAGATGAAGCTAGTTGCCCATTCCAAAGCGTAGTAGGTACCTATGGAGAAGAACGGGCAAGAAACTCCATGGACACTCTTTTAAATCACAATATGGTTACAAAATATTGGTTAAAGTCATGTTAAAGTTATAAATGTGAGAACGATGCAGAACGATAAAAGCGTCCGTAATAAAAAATAAAACAAATAAAACAATTCAAAAATCAAATTAAATAAGCCATGGCAGCTAGAAGATGACCAGTCCCTACTGACAAATATAGCATGGGTTAATAAATGAAAAAAAGCCAAATCAGGAAATCCTATACTTAAAATTCTTATTATTAACCCTAATTGTCTTAAAGTTGATAAAGCAATAATTTTCTTTAAATCAAACTCATAATTGGCAGAAATCCCCGATATAAATATAGTTAAACCAGATAATAATAAAAATAACTTTAAAAAAATATACCAAATAATAAATGATAATGATAAATGATTTTATTTCTGTAAATAGGTTTGTACAAACACTTTTACACGTCAATCATATTTTAAAAACTAGATGAGGTCGGCGTTTCCTATCTGACTACTCTGAGAAGAAAGGCCGAAACAAACTCAGAGGTCACAGTCTCTTTTAAAGTCCAGACATAATCTTGGTCAGATCATGTGAAGACCATATTAAATCGAATCTGAATATATTAAATCGAATAAATAAATAAACCCCAGCTGTAACTAAAGTAGAAAAATGTACTAATGCTGAAACAGGTGTAGGGGCAGCTATAGCCGCAGGTAATCAAGATCTAAAAGGAATTTGAGCACTTTTTGTTATTGATGCTTAAATAAGTAAACTAATTATTTTTATTTCTCAATCATTTCTTATAATCACAAAATAAAAAATATAATTTGAACTCCCATAGTTTATTATTCAAGAAATTGCTATTAATATTTATATTAAATATTCACGAGAAACACCTGTATAATATATATAAATATCTGAATAATACTTTCCATGTTGAACAAATGAATACAAGTATAATCTATAACCAGCACTAAAAAATAAAAAAATATTAATATAGAAATTCAAAAAGATCATCTTATTAATCTATTAATTAAACAAATTTCCCCTATAAGATTTAATCTTGGAGGGGCAGCTAAATTTGAAGATATTAATAAAAATCACCATAATCTTATTGAAGGTATAAAATTTATTATTTCCCTATTAATATATAATCTTCGTCTATGTAATCATTCATATCTAATATTTGCTAAACAAAATATTCCAGATGAACATAAACCATGTCCAATTATTAAAATGTAAGATCCGACTTTAAAATAAATAAATCACCCGGGAGAACTCGCGAAGTGCTTGGGAACAGCTGGTCACCTTTCCTTATAGAATTCTACATGTACAAAAGAATTTGGCAACCAAAAAAACACTAACCTCACAAATTAAAGAAAACTGTAATATTTCGGCTCATAATTTGGATTCCAAATTACCGACACAGAGATATACCCTTTCAAGAAGTATATCACATTTCGTAGAATCGAAGTTAGGGGAAGGTGACATTAGTGGAGCAGCCAGGATTCTTTTTAGTGGTGATGTGGTGGCACCGTGTTCTCCAGAAACTCTCGCAGCTCTGGAGAGCAAACACCCTGCACCAGTGGATGGCATTTCTTTTCCCGACCCCCCTGATCCGGATAATCACTCCCTCACCATTACAGGTCGAGAGGTGATCACAGCCACTTGTTCCTTCCGGAGCGGCTCCGCTGGTAGCCTTGACGGCCTGAGTCCTCAGCACCTAAAGGATCTTATCTGTTCAGGCGCCGGGGAAGTTGGTGAGTTGCTTTTGAAGGAGCTTACAGCTCTGATAAACCTTATGCTCTCTGGCAAGGTGAACGAGGCCGTCATCGACGTTCTATACGGGGCCAATTTATGCGCCCTGCGCAAGAGGGATTGCGGCATTCGTCCTATTGCCGTGGGAACTACATACCGTCGTATGGCAGCCAAGATTTGTTGTAAATTTTATGGTGAGGCGGTTTCGGAAAAATTTCAGCCCCTGCAGCTAGGTTACGGCTCCAAAGGGGGCTGTGAGGCTGCCGTACACGCCTTGTCGACCTACCTAAATTCTGGCAAAGGAGAGGTCATCCTGAAGGTTGACATAAAGAATGCCTTCAATTCAGTGAATAGAGACACCTTGCTGGCAGAAAGTAAAAAAGAAATACCCCGAATCTATAGTTTCCTTTGGCAATGTTACAGACACCCATCTAAATTACTGTTTCGGGACAACCTTCTGGAATCTGCTGTCGGTTGTCCACAAGGTGACCCCCTCGGGCCAGTGATTTTGAAACACACTCATCTTTTAGACAAAATGGACCAAATTATCCGGCATACATTAACCTCGATCTTAAATGTGGCCATGGACGACCGAGCTTGGGCGCAAGCTACTCTTCCTATCCGTATGGGAGACCTCGGCGTCCGCAAAATTTCTAGTATTAGTTTACCGGCTTTCATATCCTCGGTTCTCGGTACTGAGAAATTATTCAGGAAAATCCTAGCTTCCACACTGATTAATTTTGATGTGCCGTGCCTCACGGAGGCTATGGATGCCTTTTTTTTTTTTTTGAGTGTGGGAAATCATCAAATAACTTCTCCCGCTCTGGGCGGAGCGGGAGGGCGTGTCAGACTCTTACTGACTAAAACCCACCCGTGTTCCTTCGGTTGCCCTGTTGCCGGGGGCCACGATGTCCCTTTCGGTTTTCTTCGCAACCCCGGCAGGCATCGGCCCTAGTGGACCCCTTCAAATCTGCCGACATCTCTTTGAGGCGCGCGTGGAACACAACGCGCCGTCGACCCGGAGGCTATGGATGCCTGGAGACTCGCTTGCCCGAATTCAGATCCGCCCGACAATCCATTTTCCCAGAGACGGTGGGATGAATCGCTCATTTACTTGATACGTCTGTTACCACTGCGGAGCGTGCGCGCCTGCTGGCTGTGGGTAAATGGGAGTCGGGCCTGTGGCTTCATGCTCTACCGTCGTCGAACTTAGGCACTTTGTTCAACGACACTACCTTCCGCATTGCTGCTTCCCTGCGTCTAGGAGCTCCTTGTTGTTCTCCTCATCGCTGTCACTGTGGCGAAGTTGTCAACAGCCTCGGACACCACGGCCTGTCTTGCAGCCAGAAGTGCGGGTTGCTTAGCGCGGCATGCGAAGATTAATGACATCATCCGACGAGCTCTTGTCACCGTCGGCGTACCAGCTGTATTAGAACCCAACGGCTTGGCACGCGACGATGGCAAGAGACCGGACGGCATGTCTTTATTTCCATGGAAGATGGGTAGGCCTTTAGTGTGGGACGCAACGTGTGTCGATACTCTAGCGCCATCCCATCTTTCTGGCTCAGCGTGCTGTGCTGGCGCTGCCGCTGCGGCTGCGGAAAACCTCAGGCGGCGAAAGTATAATAACCTTATAGGTCACTATATTTTCGAGCCGTTTGGGGTTGAAACCCTAGGGCCGTGGGGTCCGAGTGCTCACGGTCTGTTCAATGAAATCTCCAAACGACTGGTTGACACTTCCCGTGACCCAAGGGCTGGTTTTTACCTTGGCCAGCGGCTAAGCATTGCCATACAACGTTGCAATGCGGCCAGTGTCTTGGGTACATTACCAGTCGGCAGCGACGCGGAGGAATTTTTCGACGCCATATTTTAGTTTAATTTTAGTTTAGTTTTAGTCAAATAGTTTTAGTTAGGTTAGGATACAACGTCTATTGTATTTTACCAATAAGTTATTATTTAAATATTATTACTTAGTTCCTTATTGTGAATAAATCAACTAGTTAAGGTAAAAAAAAAAAACAAATAAATCCCCAATAATTTATAATTATAATCTCTCTAATAGCAATTCTTATATGAGCTACAGAAGAATAAGCAATTAATGATTTAATATCTACTTGACAAAAACATTTTAATCTAATATAAAATACTCCAATTAATCTAATAACAATTCTAATATAATTTAATTTTAAATTAAATTCTTGTAAAAAAAAAAATGTAATAATCCATAACCCCCTAATTTTAACATAATACCCGCTAAAATCATTGAACTTGAAACAGGAGCTTCTACATGAGCCTTAGGTAATCATAAATGAACAAAATACATAGGTATTTTTACTGTGTTTAAATTAAAACATTTAAAAAATAAATTATTATACAATCTATTTCATTAAAAACATAAAAAATACCTATGAATAAAGGTAAAGAAACAAATAAAGTATAAAATAATAAATATATTCCAGCCTGAATACGTTCAGGTTGATACCCTCAACCAATAATTAACAATAATGTAGGAATTAATCTACCCTCAAAAAATAATTAAAATATAAATATATTTATTGTTCTAAAAGTTAAATATTTTATAATTAATAAAAAAAATACATAAAAAAAAAAAAATATAAAAATCTACCCTTTATAAATTTTCTCTAGCTATAATTATTAAAATAGAAATTCAAATTCTTAATATAATTAAACCATAGGATATAATATCACAAGATAATATATAATTTATATTACAAAATAAATTCAATCTTATTCTTATATTTATAAAAAAAAATATTAATAAAAGTAATATTATTTGAACCATTCAAAATATATTTTTTATAAAACATTAAACTTTATTTATGTATATATCATACAAAATAAAATATAAGTAATAATAATAATTTGTATGTTTACTAATAATAATAATGTTTTAGTATTTTGCAAAAACATTTTTACGGCAAGCGGTCACATTAACAAAAAGGAGGGTTAACATCTACAAAAAGTTACTCATTGTCTAAATATTCACGGCAAGCGGTTTCAAGACCGCTTGCCGTGAATAAGATAGGAGGTTCAAATTTTTGGCACGTAATGTGCTTTTTGACATTGATTATATATAAAAAAAATGTATTTTTCTATTTTGTTTTAGTAATATTAATGAATAATTAAAAAACCCAGAATAATTAAATACTATAATAATCATTTAATATTTTTTGTGATTGCCGTTATTTAACAAAACTTTGATCTTATTTTACTGCTAAGATTTATATTTTACAATTTGATATGATAATTTACAGTTATCATAATATACATATTTTGCCAACTGACACAAACGGGTCCCTACGCGTGACATCCTATTAACGCAAAAGATAAAATAAGAAGCACTAGTACCAAACAATAGTTTCAAGAGAACGAAAACGGCAAACGTCACGTAACGTCGTCGTGATCAAACGTTGTAGTTATAATTTGAGGGTATGGATTAATTTTATAAAGAAAACGTTAATGGATACCCTCAAATTATAACATTTACCGATTAGACAGAGACCTAAAGATAAAGTGACTTGGACGATAGTAGATACTTTCATCACAATTCACATGGGTTCGCTGGCTAGTTCGTCAAACTGCCGCGTATAAGTAAGTATAACGACGCGACGGCGACGCGACGGTTCGAATCCAAGTCGAAACAATGAACTCTTTTTAAAAGTATTCTTTAGATTATTCGTAACAAATTCAATGTTGTAGCAGTGTAACATTTTAAAACTTGAGGGGCTAGCACATGCTGACGATGTGTGTACACCGTAAAGTAAAAACTTTTTTACGAAATACTTAAACTAAGCTTGTAGGTACATAATCCGCACAAAATTGACATATTCTAAACTCAACCATATAAAAATAAAATAATAAGTAGTCACGATAGATAATTACTACCTATAGATAACTAATACACGATAGATAACTACTTACACGGAAATATTATATAAAGTAGGTACGTAGACATCGAATAATAATACTTTGTTGATTTAATGAATGAACGCCCACGAGGCTCGGCCTGCCACGTGCATGGAAGTCGGGTACAGTACGAAACAACTTAGATGTAGCATCGGCTAAATTCGTAAAACCGATCACCATCTGAACAAAGTGTGCCTTCAAAATCACCAATATTTATTACTGCTTTAGGAAAAAATGATCTTTACGCAATAACTTGTGAAGTCATATACCTACCCAAATACATTCGTAAAATTGAAATGAATGAATGCAAATTTTAACATTTATGCTACATCTAAGTTGCGTCGTACTGTACTTATTAGATTATCTATTAAAGTACGGCGATTGACTAAGATTGCGTTAATGCCAGTAAATTTATATCATTAAACATTCATTCATAAAACCGAGTAATATACGGTTTTGAAAACTTCCGAATATTTATTTTCATCAACTTCGATAAGCACATACGTAATAACTTTTTGTATGCGGTTAAGGTGTGAAAGTGATAGAGAGGTTTAAACATAGGTAGATACTAAAATGAGTTTGAGGGTCTTGCGGCTAAGTAACAAGAGCCACATGGTTCGATCGATCAGGTTAAGCTACGCTTGCCGCGGTTTTTTTCCGAGGATGTGTGACCATCTTTACATACTTATCAAAACCCCTCCATGCATCGGAAAGCACGTTAAGCCGTTGGTTCCAGCTGTCATTTTTAGATCTTTGACAGTCGTTACGGGTAGTTAAAAAGTCTGACAACCATTCTTACCAATGGGCATCGTGCTACATAGTAACTAGGTTGTGGAGATCAGATAGGCAGTCGCTCGAAGTAAAATACTGGTATTCACCTGCATCCGGTTAGACTGGAAGCCGATCCGAACATAGTTGGGAAAAGGCTAGGCAGATGATGATACTAAAATGAGTTTATAAAATAACTTAAGTATATTAGTTAGGTACTTATTACCTAATAAAAAGGTAATTCTAATTAAGTATTATATTATTTCAAGTCTTTCTATAAGTAGTTATTTGAACAATTGATTTTGGCTGAACACTTCTACAAAGAAAACATCGTCGTAAAAAGTAGGTACCTACTCGCCTACTTACCTTATTATTTATTTACGTTTCTTTCCATTAAATCGTAAAACAAAAACATTTTTATGAAGTAGACTAAACTTGTACACAACATCCCCTCGCAAAAAAATCGACACATTCTAACTCAATTATTCAAAATTAAAATAATAAGTACCGTGAAACCTGGCAACTTTGCCACTTTACGGTGGGTAAAAGAGTTTGAAAAGGTTTTTCTTAAAAAATCTCTATGATGTTATAAAATGCAATCAATGAGATATGTAGTAAATTTTATGCATTATTGAAACACAATCTTATATCTATTGTTTTCTCATTCTATAATAGTCCAAAAACCTTTTATGGCATAGTCAACTATCAGTTGTGGTAAGATTGTCATCCCAAAATTTTGGAATAATTTAAAAGAGTTACCATAAAAAGTCACAGTCATCATTTCCGCATGTTTGGTCACAGTAAAAATATACTACAGTTGTATAATATTTTACACTGGCAATTGAATTTCCAAAATGTAGCAAATTCACCCGCCTTGTTTCGATTTTTTCAAAATAAATAGAAATAGCTGTCAGGATTACATTAGGGATACGTAAGTAGGAAACAAAACTAAATAACAGTATTTTAGTTTCTTTCTTGTGACAGCCCTAGCCTCTAAAAAAATATGGCAAAGTCGACGTTACTAAAACTTTGCATTGGGTTGGTATATTTGCCAACAGTGATTTCTTAGGTTTAATTGGTTAAAGAGACGTAATTATCATGATTTTAATTAAAGAATATTATTAAGAACGTGGTATTAAAGTTTGACTTATCTACACAAGGTATATCCCACTTATTTTCATTAAAGTTTCGGAGCACAAAGTCACTCACAATTAACGCGGGAAAAAGTAACCGCCAAAAATGACAGTTCTATGAGAGCCGGGTTGTTATATACAATAAAATGTTGCCAATCAAATATTCAAATTTGATTTAAGGGTATTACAATTATTTTGCCTCCTAAGGCGGTATATGGCAAATTAAACAACCTTTGGCAAAGCTACCAGGTTTCACGGTACGCGGAAATATTCGCGCAGAGTAGTTACGAAGGCTAAATAATACTACGTTGATTTTATGAATGAACGGCCGAGGCAGTGCCACGTGCCACGTCCCATACAACGTGTAGGTGAGCCCTGGCATCGCGTCGCCGGCCGACGAACGAGGGAAGTTCGCCATTTACAGTTCTGCTAATGGCGTTAATTCAAGTTTTTAAGTTAATTCTTGTTTCGGTAGTATTCGTTCCAATCGAAGTATACTTTTGAATATTTCCGAATTATTGCGAATACTACCGAAGTAGATTAGATTCGATCCACAGGTCGTGAAAAGGGTTCTTTTTTTTAATATTTGATTCTCATTATCTACTCTGAGTCTGATTATGGGTATGGCAATAGGTACCTACATTAGGGGTGCTACACACCTGTTCGGGTCGGCATGATTCGGCACAGCCGGGCGGTCAAATTTATTTTCGACTAGCTTTTGCTTGACGAAAGTTTGCTCACGGGAACGTAATACCGGGATAAAAAGTATCCTATGTTCTAACCCAGGTCATGATCACGCCTAACAAACAGTTCCATGCATAGGTGCTCGTACATCTGATGGAAAATGCGTCGTGTTATCGTGTATCGTCGGTCGCGTAACGCCAGAACAGACAAGGAGATATAAAACATTCAACCTTTAACACTCAACCGATGACGCGTTAGTACGTCGAGCGAATAGACGTGTCCGAAGTTACGCATCTTCCGTCAGATGTGCGAGCACCCTTAATAAACCGAACCTTATTAAACTTCGATGTTTTTTCCTACGATATGCACTGCACCATAATTTTAACACCATTTGTAGCGCCATGTAGGTTATAGTTACTGTCATATTGGTCAGAATTACTATTGAATAAAAGCAACTGCAGTGCTACAAGAATCTTTTGGCGCTTGAATGATGTTGATAGGGGGGCTGTTGGAAAACATATTTTGTTGGGAGTGCCTCTGCTGCCGGCGCTGGCTCCAAAAAATAACGCCATTGGGAACCGGCATGACATTACTGCCGGTAGCCGAGATTAAAAACATCGGCTGCTGGCACATTATATACTCTGTGGCCGGCACCATAATGGACACCGCTGGTGCGGCGTTTATGGAAACCCTTCCAGTGTTCAGAACTCCAACTAAACCTAATTACAGTATTCTTTTTAATATATTCTAGTCGTTTTTGGCACTCGTCGGCCGCTCGCTCGCTCGGCCCGTGCGTAGGGGGTCACAGTTCTAACCTAACCGAACCTTTTTTGCGAGTGAAAATATTTAACCTAATCTAACTACTTCGGTTCCGGGTGCTACTTACTACTTGATTACTGGAATATGGAAATCATTGATTTTGGAAATATAAAACTGGAAACAAATTATGCTTTACTACTTACATGTTATTTTAATTATGCCTACTCCGCCTATCTACTCCATTATGCCAAATTGCCAACACCGTTATCCGCAATTTTTTTTCAAACTCAGCGCCGGCAGCCAATTCGGGAGCCAGCGCGTCACCAGAGGCACTACCTATTTTGTTTTGTGAAATGTCACTTCAAATGTATTTAGTTTCGATTTTGGCCATGGGTCAAAATAACCATGTTGCTATTAAGTATGTACTGTGTAAATTCAATTTAAATCATATTTGAATGGCAGAAAATATAATGACACGCACACATAGATAGCAATCACTACCTAGGTACTTACTTCTAAGTTTTTGTCGTTAGCCGTGTGAAAATTTCATAACTTAGTTTTACCTATTTTAATTTCATTTAAAGACTTTACGATAGTAAAAAAAATTAGGCTTTATTTGTTCAAGATAACAGAGTTATAGCTGATTTTGTAAATTTTTGATTTCTTTTTTTTACCGCCATATTATTACGTATTAGGATTTGAAACTAGGACTGAAATGTTCTTTTTATTTACACTTATGACCTTACAAACAAAGGAATCCTAATATAGCAGGATATGGGAATTATTGTAATTCAAACTTTTTTGATTAGGGTTATCACCTCGTAAATTTATTAAACTTAATATTTGAAGTTATTTTTTAATGTTAGTAAGATTATACAAGAAGACATTTTTATCACATTCTAATTGTATTTTGAGTGTTAGGTGACATTCGAAAATTCTATTTTTAAATAAAAATAGTAGGAAAACTTCCCAAAAAAAAAAAAAAAATTAAAACGCGAGTATTGTAAAATGGTGCGAAGTTAAGTTCATGGAGGATTGGAGGTCTTCCCTTGGCCGCTGCAGTCACTCAAACTCACCACCATTTACGTAAGTTGAATTTATATAAATGGTTTCAAATACAGTGTAAACTCTTTATAACGAAACTCAAGGGACTGAGTATTTTTGTCGTTATAGAGAGTTATCGTTATATGGAGTGAACAAAAAAACAACCAAATTAACAAGAATTTTTATTATGTATGTCTTAGATAATAAATGCTTATAAATTATTGTTTACACATATAGTTTGATAACTTTGTCTGACGTTTTTTGCTATGCCATGTTAACAGTTTCACAGTAAGGTTTACGACTGATAATACGATAGGTACCCAGTATGCTTGGTCAAAGACCATCACTTCCGAGAAAACAATGCGTCATACTGCACGTGTTCAAGGCAATTAAGGATAACAAAAGCTAGACCGACCTCGGATGTTTCGGAGCTTCAAAGTCTTTTGTTACCTGATAACATAACATAAACAATAATACCGATAATGAATATTTACTGTCTAAAAATATGAACACATTTCTTCGTAATAGAGAATGGCGCTATAAAGAGTTTTTCAATATGTGGGTTTTAACGCAAACCAACCAAGTTGGGCTCACTTCAACGTTACAGGGAGTTTATTGTTATAAAGGATAACGTTATAAAGAGTTTACACGTTAATTCCCATTTCTTAAGTACGCCGTAATGTACAAAGACATCCAGATAAAATTTAAATAACTGTAATTGAACCCACCAAACATTCTAGATTAATTTAAAAAAAACGGAAATGAAGACATAAAGCTGTCTTAAATCAACATCTATCGAAATCTTTTACAATTTCTAGTAATGAAAAATAGTTAATTGTCTGTTTTTCGGGCATCTACGCAAAGATATTAGGAAAAAGTCAATTCACTTTATTCCCCATTTATATAGCGCCTTGTATAATCACAGTATGATATGCATTTTGCAAATTGACGGAGACTTTGAAAGTATGAAGGTAAAATTTGCAATTTAATTTGCCAATTCGGCGCGGTGACGTATTTTATCGGTTTGTGTTTGTGCATGTGTGTGTGAGTATGTACACAGCACGCTACGCACTGTGTCCATAAGAATTGTCTTTTTTTGGATAAGTTCGTGATGTCTTATCTCAATTGTTTAGTATTAAGACGTGATACTAAAGAAAAATCAGGAATTTTATTGCTTTTCTTAAAAAATATAATTTTTAAAGGAGAATGACCACGACAATATGGACCACGGTACAGAGTTGCGTCAATTCCAAAGTTGTTTTAGATGGTTTATAAATTAACCAAATAACCATCTACAATTGCCATTTTGGAATCAAAACCCGCATTTCCAAGTTTTTTTAGAAAACGTAACTTAACCTCAAAATAGAAATATTCGTCGTGTATAGAGGTAAGTTTATAGGTCGTAGTTTGGAGAGCATATTAATTAGCATATCTGATGGGATAGAGACTTAAATAAATCAGTACCTTGCCTTTATATTTCCTGTTAAAACAGTTACAAATACAAAAAAAGGAGAGCTGTAAAAAAAAAACAATAGAATTCAAAGAGATCTTTAATTTGATCCAGTGACACTGGTAGCACTTTAAACATGTAGGTAGGTATATAATCAATCATAGTATATCTAACCCTTACAGTAAGTAGGTAGGTACCTATACATATAGGAACAGCGAATGACTTCATTCATCATTTTCATTAAAAAAATCATCTAAATAAGATGCTGGAGCAGTGATATCATTGTATCGAGCCCAACTCAAAAACCACACCAATGTCATTATGTGAGCACAGCAGCCAACAGCTCATACAATTTTTTTTTTAAAATATAATTGTTGTATACACAACAAAAAAAACTGTAATATTTAAATCGCAATGAACAAACTTAGCATGCACCACGCGCAATTGACATTGGACTTTTTGACAATGACAATTCAATTTGAGACACCAACACCAATGTTGCCACTTTAGATTTTAAAATGAAAATCGATTACACGAATAAATACACTCGACACATAATTATTTCAAATGACTGATTTAGTTCTATAATCATTAATTTATGAAAAAGGTTCGATTTATATCAAACCGAAGCAAGATAATTAAAAAAAAAAAATCTATGCAATCATTCATATGTATCGTTAGCCAACAAAGTGAAATTGCTTTAAAAAGTTTTGAAAGCAAAATAATACGACTACTGTGTGTGTGAAATACTAATTATTTCACACCACAGTAGTATCATCTCGCTTTATTATGTATAAAAACCCCGCGATTTACCTTTCCAATGACTTGACATTTATATTAATTTGTAATCGTATACAAAAAAATCGATTAGAGTTGTCAATATATTTACTTATTTTGATTATGGCAACACTTTAACGTAAGAATAGCCGGCAGTAGTTAATTCATTTTATCAAAACAATTTCATAACTTATTAAGTTTACAAAATAAATCCCTATACAAAATTGGCATTCTAATTGCAGAATGACTTCAAAAATAAAGAAAATAATTGTAATATAATTTTTATCTTGATGCATGAGAAAAACCAGTACCGTTGATGGTCATGATTCTTTGAAAGGTGATGAAAATGTTTGCCTGTTTTATGAACTGTGTTGAAGAACTAATATGAAAAAATAACTTCAATGTATTTATGCTAATATTCTTTTGTTTTTAAATGTTTAGTTTAAAATCCAATGAAAGGTAATATGTGGTGCAGGGAAGGGGTCCGCCCTCGTTAGGCCACGGCTAAAACCTTGCACCGACACATATTTCCTGGAGGAACGGGGGTGAGGCACCATGGAGCCGTCACAGACCCATGGCGCCACTTTGCCTCAACAGGACCTGACCCGCCCTGTTGAGGGATGTCTGTCCGGGCTCCGACCGGCTGACTTACTGCAAGGAGAGCATGAGGGCGCCAACCCTCATGTTGGTTCACGAGTGGCAGTTGATGAAGCTGTGGATAACGCCACAGCCGGTACTCTTCATTCTCCGGGAGTATTCGCAAGTACGCAAGGAGAGGTAATTAGCAGACTCGATGTATATAAAATGTTAATCGCCAAATCAAAAGAAATGGGATCTAAAATTCGACCTACTGACTTGCCTTTAGAAGATAGATCAGAGCTTATCTTGACTATTTTAGGATTTAACAAAACTGAACTCAATGATGAGAAAGCATTTAAAGAGGCAATAGCTAGATTCACGTATAAATGTGAAATGCTTTACAAAAATTGTAAATATAATTTTAAATTTTTTGCAAAGAAAAACAACAAATGGCTTAAAGAATCACTAAAAAATGACTTAAATAAATTTTTCTTTAGAGCATTACAAGACGCGTCACTTTCAGAGTCTGTTATGATTACTGATTCTGAATCAGAATCTAACATATTGAGTCAATCCCCTGACAGACATGAACTTGTACCTCATCATCAGCCACTAATTTCAGATTCCAATACTGACCCAAATTTTAGTGTACAAGATTTACCTACAGTAATTGAAGAAAATACTTTTAATATTGCAATATCCCCCACAATCGATACTATTGCTTCGACTTCTTCTTGTCTGGTCTATGAGTCACTTAGTGACAGACAAAAACGAAGGGTGTGCAAAGAACTTCAATATTCTTTAGAAAGTGAACCTCCTACAAAAGTTATTAAAGCTGTTTCGAGTGCATTAGAAGCAAAAGGACAAAAATTAAAAACCAATGCGTCAAAGGATTTGCAATACGTTATTAATACTTGTCTTGAAAGTCCAACACGACCGACTAAAATAGCAACTAAACTTCGCGAAGACCCTCGTCCTTATTCCCCAGATGAAGCTTTAGCAGTATTTATAGATAGAAAATTTACTGTAGAGACATACAACTTTTTGCAACAAGATTTAAAATCAAGAGGATTTCCAGCATTTCCTCCATATAATAAAGTGTTCGATGCAAAACAAAAATGTTATCCGGATAGTGCGATTCAAGTAACAGAAAGAGAAGCCTTTGTTCCATTTTTTAGTTTACTTTCTCACACTCTTCAAAGATTAATAAACTCCTGCGACGAAATTATATCAGCATATTGTGAACAAAAAGGTCTAGATACGGTAGATTGTATTTTTGAGGGGAGTAGAAACTACGAGTCTTAGAGATTTGAAAATTTTGATGACTTTAGTTAGCAAATCTTGCAAGCTGAATTAAAACCGCTTCCTCTTATCCTACGGAGTTGAAATTTTACATGTTGGTTCAGTTTTGGACACAATGCACCTGATTCTACCCCCAAGATAGGTTCCAGACGAAGGAACTCCTCAACAGTCAACGGTACAGACACGGGATTTAATGATAGTCCGTTCTAAAGTCTACCATGACCTGGCTACAGCATCCAGGTTTGACTCCATACGAGGAAACTCCTCAGCGATCAACAACTGAGACACTCAATTTTGTGTTTTTAATTCAGCTTGCAAGATTTGCTAACTGTTAGCAAATCTTGCAAGCTGAATTAAAACCACTTCCTCTTATCCTACGGAGTTGAAATTTTACATGTTGGTTCAGTTTTGGACACAATGCACCTGATTCTACCCCCAAGATAGGCTCCAGACGAAGGAACTCCTCAACAGTCAACGGTACAGACACGGAATTTAATGTATGCATTTAATTATGATAGTCCGCTCTAAAGTCTACCATGACCTGGCTACAGCATCCAGGTTTGACTCCACACGAGGAAACTCCTCAGTGATCAACAACTGAGACACTCAATTTTATAGACGCATTCAATTACGATAGCCCGTTTTAAAGTTCACCAATGACCTGGCTGCTGCACCCAGGGTTGGCTCCAGACGAGGGAACTTCTCAATAGTCAACAGTACATACAAATATAATTATGATAGTCCGTTCTAAACTCCACCATTACCAGGCTGCTGTACCCAGGATTGATTCTAGAAGAGGAAACTTCTCAGCGGTCAAAAGCACAGACACAAAGTTTTATATACGCATTCAATTATGATAGCCTGTGCTAAATAAAGTTCAGCATGATTTATTGATTGAATATTTGTATATATATATCTACAGAGTTACTGGTTATACGTTGGCAAAGGTTACCTATCATAAGTTCAAAAAATATTTGACCTACTTTCTTTACCTCATACTTTTCAACTATTATCGTTTCGTTTTTTTGTTACTTCATCGAAGTCACGTCTGCCACTGTATCAGTTGACCTATATTATCAATTAGATTGTTTTCGTTACTCCGACGTTTCATTTGGTCGAAAAACTTTTTACCGAAGTTACACTTAGCCGAAATAACATTTGTTCGAAGTAACAGTTGATTATGAACAAAAGTGGTTTTAAGTGGTCCCAGTAAGAAGCATGCAAACAAGGATGCTTATTTCAAGCATGCAGCATGGAAGCAGGGATGCAGCGAGCAAGCAGGCATGCAAGCATGCAAGCAGGCTTGCTGCAACGTGCAGCAAGCATTGTTTCTGTCACGGCTCCGGCGCTACGGGGTTTGGGCGGCCCCACACGAGCTTATCGTCACAGATGGTTTTACGCTCACCAGCGCAGCTTCGGCTTGCAACCGTCATCGCGGCAGGCCCAGACGGAGATGGGATGAGCTGGACTCCTTTAAGAAAGATTGGTCCTTGGCAGCTCTGAACAGCAGAGGTGGAAAGAGAGTACGGAGACCTTTGCCCAGCAGTGGGACAATAATGGCTAAAAATATAATAAAAGAGCCATAAATCCTAATTTCTTTCAGGTTTTTTTTTTAGAAATAGCGGAACAGGTTACTAAATTTATCCACGTCTATTGTATTTTAACATAAACCATAATCGTCATAGATTTCATGATCATCCTCCTTCATTCCATATTTAGTCAGTGGTTTTTATTGAAATAACGGTTTAACTTAAAACTTATTTAATCTTCTCATCCCGTAAAATATGAATATAAATAGCCGTTCATTTGATTTGAAACTATAAACCAGAGATTATTTTGGCGAGTTGAATTTCGTTTACGTATTAGAGATGATCCAGTTAGTGTATTGACTGATGCGAGCATTGATACCAGGGTAGAAGGCATCAGCGCACTGGAAGCCCCATGAGACAACACCGACGATGGTGTTATTGTTGTGAGCGAGAGGACCACCAGAGTCTCCCTGGCAGGCGTCCTTGCCGCCGATGTCCAAGATACCAGCGCACAACATGTTGTCGGTGATGTCGGGCCAGTTCTGGTAACCGGGCTGAGTCTTCAGGAAAGCGTAACGCTCAGCGCACAATTCCTGGTTGATGACGTTGATGTCGACATGCTGCAACTGTTCGGGGAATCCACCTCCGGACTGTAAAAATTAAATAGGAATAAATTTAATTAAAAGAACTCAAAAAAGGAGGAGGTTTTCAGTTTGTCACGTTTGGTTTTGTTTAGAGCTTTGTTACTATTTTCGAAATAGATACTTATTTTCGCTAAATCTTGTAACCAACAAAATTATTCTGGCCCAAGAAAATTGATTTGAAAAATCGAACAAATAGCGTAATCTATTCCATTCCATTCCGTGAGAACAATCTAACTAACATAGCAGAAAATTCATCATCATGTTAACATAGAAAAACAAAATATTCACCGCAAGTGCTCCCCAACCGATGGTGGTTAGTAAAGTACCGTCAGCAAGTGCGTAGTTGCTGCCAGGGATACTAGCGGGCTGGATGACGTTGGAGTAGACGGCAGGGGTGTTCAGGCGGACGATGGCGACGTCGTTGTCCAGGGTGGAAGGGCTGTATCCCGCGTGGAGGACCAGTTGGGAAACAGCGTGCAAAGAGCCGCCGCCAGACGAGAGCGAGGTACCCAGGCGCACGCGCCACTCCGCAGCAACATCACCGCTGCGTTGCGTAAATAGATATAAGTATATAGAAGAAATTTGACAATTCATGCGCCAAATATCGACGCACACATCGATTAGAAACTTATTTACTTGAGTCCAGTCTAGTATATTTAGTTAGATGCATTAGGTAAGTTTTGTACCAT
The DNA here is from genome assembly GCA_916610215.1 of Omphaloscelis lunosa. NCBI lineage: Eukaryota > Metazoa > Arthropoda > Insecta > Lepidoptera > Noctuidae > Omphaloscelis > Omphaloscelis lunosa. The sequence continues at coordinate 12,324,188 of OU744247.1, forward strand.
CTAACACATTTCTAGGGCATAGAACAAGTTCGTCAATGAACCTACTGTCTGCTCTAAATATTTGTGACGTGGGGACAGACAATAGGCACCCTTAGAGAATGGGTAGGTACGTGAAGTAAGTAGAACTTACAAGTAGCAGTGAGCAGCAGAGAGTACAGAGGTGGTGGTGATCAGAGAACCGCCACATGCCTGGTACCACCAGATGCCCCACACACCGTACTGCATGTTGGACATGTATGGGTATTGCTCAACGCTGGTGGGGGAGCCACCGACGATGCGGTTGATACTCTTGGGCACCGCTAGAATGAAAAACAGAACATTATTACCGATATCTACATATATCTGTTATTAAGACAAAACAAATTGCATGTTGCCTGCGTCAGTCTAGTGCTCGCAAGCTACTAGCGAGACTGCTGATCATAAGGTCTTGAGTTCGATCCCCAGGTCCGGTCAAGGTTTTGTCTATTGGCATTATTTCTCAGGACTGATTTGTGTATAAATTTAAACCTGCTTGCTAAGTTAACATTGCGATTTATTTACAGAATATAAGTAAAAATTACAAAATACTTTAAAAACTGACAAATTTAATAATCCTTATTCAAAATGATGACTTATTTCAGGATGATTCTCTATTTTGATGGACAAAACGAAGAAACCGTTGGCCTACATTAGCCTTAGACCGAATTAACTGGACGTCAAGAGAGAGGCCTTTGCCCAGCAGTGAGATTGGCATGATGTAGTTACTAGCAGCCATTATTTGTATTTAATCAAAGTAATTAAAGTGAGAAGCTTGTGGCTAAGTAATAACAGCCGCACGGATCTATCCATCAGGTTTGAGCTACGCTTGCCGGCGGTACATACCGACATTTACATTTACATACCGACCGAGACTCCTCCGTGCTTCGGAATGCACGTTAAGCCGTTGGTCCCGGCTGTCATTCGTGAATCGATTGACAGTCGTTACGGGTCGTCAGAAGTCTGACAACCAGTCGTACCAAGGCGTATCGTATTACCCAGTTACTGGGTTGTGAAGGTCAGATAGGCAGTCGCTCCATGTAAAATACGGATATTCCGCTGCATCTGGTTAGACTGGAAGCCGAACTCAACATAGTTGGGAAAAGGCTAGGCAAATTGATTGAATCAAAGTAAGGTAGCTCACCGAGTGCGGAACCCAAAAGGGCTAACAGGATAACGACACGCATGATTGTTCAAGTTACTGCGCCTACTCTGTCTAAAGACCTAAACTACGTTCTTATATATTAAATGAAAATCCATTATCTTTTATATCAAGTACTTAATTATGGTTTACCTATCAGGGGAAACCAAGCAGTCGTTAGATTAAATTGTTCGATAGGTAGGTAATCCGACTCGAGGTTCCTAATACCGTAGGTACTAAGTATTAGGAACCTAGGTCGAAATTTCCAGAATGGAAGCGGGCAAACCAATAACAGGTGGTGCGATCGTCAGTAGTGTTCGTTCCGTATACTTCGTTGATGTCGCGTGCCGCTTCTGCCGCTTTGCTGCCACGACGGTACTCATATTCGATAATCACTCGAATTTTTAACGTATCCATGATGACTAAAAACGTACAAATGCGATGAAAACAGAACGCTAACCATTAAACAAATGACTAATTTTCAAAAAAGAATTCCATATTTTAAAAATAAAAATAATTTGAATTAGAATTCTTAGCGAAAAAAGAAAAAAAAGGACTTGAAATAGCCAGTACGGCAGAACGGCAATTTCATAGGTTAAGACCTATTATTAAATTAAATACGGGGCCAGCACCCTAATTACGTAACACACGATCAATCATTATCTTCATCATTTTGAATCCAATCTAGCTAATCCATTGCTTCATATGTTCGAAAAAATTTGTCGGCTTAAGAACGTAAATAACGCAATAAATTTGGTTGAACTGTCAAAATGAAATAGATTGTATTTGATTGCGTGTTAAGCAATTAGGGTGCAAGTTTGAATTAGGTACTGGTTTTGTTTCCACTAACGTGCGGTCGAGTGTACCTACATCGAGCTTATTTTATTTTTATTATTAAGGGGTCAGTTTAAATGACGAAGGTATGCAAAGCAGGTGGCGGAGAGGGAGAGAGAGCGTACTCTCGCTTCATGGGTCTCCTTCGGATTCCAGAGCCCCGACTAGGCACTCATTTGGGTTTTAGAGTCCAGCAGGTATAACCCTCCGGCCCCCACAGACGGATCCAGAGAAAATTAGTAGGTAAGTAATCCAGCTATTTCCTTTTGTACAGAACCCTAAAAGTAAAGAGACCAAAGAAACGGCACGTGCGTGGGTACAGAGGTACCCCAAAAATAATGAATTAGCCTTTAATGACTAATCGGAGATTATAAGATATTACTTAAATAAACACAACAAGTACCTAATAATCGAAAACAAAAAGATTATTCACTAACGTACTGCTACGGCTGATACTGATAATGTCCGACCGAATTGCAGTGCATCTTGAACCTTTCCGCCGTTCAAAATCAATCTAACTAGTCTAGCGTCTAGCATAGCTTAAATTTCGTAAGTCGGTGTCTTTGGTTTTGTATTTTAGTTATTTGCCACCGACTTCCGAAATTTTATTTTATACTTTTTAACATTACAATTTGTTTAAATATCCGTTCTATCAGCTTCACTTGAAAGGTACTTGTAAAGACAAATCCAACGAATTCAAACGCATTTACACAAGTCATGGTGTAAAGCCATGCTATACTTTAGAACGGGCTATCATAATTGAATGCGTATACAAACGTTCGCGCCTGTGCTGTTGACTACTGAGGAGATCTCTCGTGTGGAGCCAATCCTGGGTTAGTAGGCAGGTCACGGACGTATATAAGGGGGGGTTTTGGGGGTCCGGACCCCCCCCATTTATATTCATCTTACTTGTCCAACAGAAAAAAATTACATGCACCGCGCCGATTGTAGAAAACGATAGTTGCTTAGTCCGCCGCAGTGCGGGGAGCGGGAGAATGGGCACTGCCCCCGCCGCCGCCGCCCGCACTTCGGCGGCATGGCGGGGCCCAAATCAAGCTAGTCTCATGGTATAATAATATGATACCATGGCTAGTCTAATCTGTTTTGTCTCTTCGCGTTGCGCAATCGTTATACTACAGAAAAACTGTGTCGCTTTTAAAAAGTATGAAACGAACAAATCAAGTATCTCTTTTGAGTTTTTACATTACATATAAGTTTTTATTTAAAGGCTACTTAGAGTAACCTAAGTTAAATATTATAGATTACCCGCGACTATACTTGCGTGTTATAGTCGCAGGCAATATTTAATTTGTAAATGATAGATTTAATTGGCGTTAGAGCTCTGTTTTTTTTACTTTGGGGACCCCCCCCTTGTCAAAGCTATAGCTACGTCCGTGAGGCAGGTCATGGTGTATCAATGCGTTTATAAAATTTACTGTCTGCGCTGTTGACCGTTTGGGAGTTCTCTTGTCTGGAGCCATACCTGGGTGCAAAACCAAGGTCATGGTGTACTTTAGAACGGGCAATCATAATTGAATACATATATAAAATTTCGTGTCTGTACTGTTGACCGTTGAGGAGTTCCCTAGTCTGAAGCCAATCCTGTTTGCAGTAGTCAGGTCATGGTAGACTGTAGAACTAGAACATTAATTAAATGCGTATATTAAATTCTTGTCTGTACTGTTAAATGTTAAGTAGTTCCCTCTTCTGGAGCCAACCCTGGGTGCAGCAACCAGATCATGATGAACTTACTACGAACTAAATTTTGTCTCTATGCTGTTGACTATTCAAGAAAGCCATCATCTGGACCCAATCCTAGGTGCAACACCTAAATCATGGTGTACTTTAGCACGGGCTATCGTAATTTAATGGTTTAAAATTTTGTGTCTGTGCTGTTGACCCATGAGAAGTTTCCCTAAAACCAATCCTGGGTGCAGCTACCTGGTCATGGTGGACTTTAGAACAGACTATCGGTAATTTTACCGTTTTACATCCCTATCTGTGACAGTAGGTACCTAACAGTTGTGCCGCAGATTGTTCACCCATCCCCCAGAACAGGAAGTGTTACAAACCCCAAACTAACACGTATCGTGAGTGCTTGTTATTTGTGTGTCAAAAAATAGGTAGGTTATATTTGCAACTTACGACAGGAAGTCATTTATTTCGTATTGCTGCCGAACTGGACCGCACACCATTTCGCCGAAATTATTATATATAAGTATTGAATTATTTTATTTTCTCGCAATCGTAGTGAAAAGTAGAGTGTTACACACGGCGCTAAATACCCATTATAACTCGGTTTCTATTTACTCCTCACGAATTTTAGCTCCTCGTATAACAATCTACTATTATTTGACATGGCATTCAAAATTTAAGCTCTTAATAAGTGCCAGGAATTTGTGTGTATTCTTATTATAAAATTAGCTGCAACCAGTGCTATTATGCTCGTTCCTTCTATATGTAAAAGGCTAAGCGTATGCTGAGACAGGTGACGCAGGTTCATGGCACAGGGCAGAGAAGATTATGTAATGCATGAACTTACTGCCAGCTGCGTACGCTGCGGCACAGGCATGTCTGTCCTGCTCTGCGTCTCGTTGTAGAGCCAGCACAGATTTATGGGCGACGCGTCATCACTTGTTTTTTACCACTGATTCATAACGGCCTATGTCTGTCTCGCCTGCCCTACCCTGCAAAATCTGTACTGTGCTGTGCTTCGTCACCTGCGCCTCAGCATATGCTTAGCCTTACAGTTTTTTGACAACTCTCACTCTAGTTAGATAACTATTATCTGAAGAATAAATATGAAAGTTTGACATATTTTCTATACAAAAGATGTGAACCTGCAATATTTATTCCTCAGATAAAAGTTATTTGACTATTGAAAAATCAGCCCTTAGCTTCATAGGTTTAGGTGGTGAATAAAACAAACTTCTGGTATATAAGTTTTATTGGAATGTCCTTTAGAATACGTACAAATTATATAAGGGAAATAATATCTCTAAATAATTGAACCTTTAAGCTGTTACGAGGAAACAATCCAAATTTCAAAAATATGGAGGTTAAATGTAATCGCTTTGGTTACTTACTTATCCACAGTAAATATAAGGCATCACGACATAAGGAATTGCTCAGATTTTGCGAAAATTTAATTATTTAATTAACACTTTACTTTTATTACGGAACTTTGCAATTTTTTGCAATTTGACAAAGTCTGTGCAAGCCTTTATGTGATGACAAAAGAAATAATAACTCAGTTATACCTTAAACTTGAGTGGTGGGAAAAACTTATATTAAATTCATACTTCGAACACGGATTAGGTGCGTACCTACCTATGCAACGAACTAGGAAATGGTATCTAGCACAGTCAGTACTTGCTTCATCGGTCGATTTAGTTAAAGCAATGGGACGTGAAATTTCATCGGAGAGGCGACCGGATAGCGAATGGTAATCTGGGTCTTGAAGTGATATTATATATTGATATATACGAATTCCTTGCACTTATTAGAGCTTAAATTTTGAATGCCCCCGCCCCCGTCCATTTGGGGTCCATTCGGACGGTACGAGGGAGTTCGGTATCACTTCAAGACCCAGATTACCATTCGCCATCCGGCTGCATCTCCGATCAAATTTTACGTGCCATTGCCTTGAATATAAGCTATTAAAGGTAGGTGGAACAGATAAATTTGCTTTTACCGATACCATTTACTAATTACAGTATGTACAATTTCATCGTCTGTCTTATATAAAATAATTTATGTTACAATACGTTACGACTATGTGTCCGTACAAAAAATAAAAGTAGTATCAAAACTCAACAGTAACTACGTCAAACCACAGACAATTCAGGCAGGAATATTCAGAATAATTGACGAAGACAACATTTTATATCGATAAAATATTTGTAGATTGTCTATAAACTCTGTATGTTGCTCTAAATCATGGAGATGGAAAGGTAGCAACTCATGGAAACAATTTTATTTGGCTGAATAATACTACTTGCATATTAAATTACTTTTGGTTATTTTCATTCCTAAAGTAAAAATGCATTCTAATACCCAATATTTTATTTCCATAGAGCAGACTTTCCGGGCCCTTGATAAAACGTAAAAAAATAATTTATATGGTGTCATAACATTTGTGTACCTAGTTCAATTTTATGCAATACAAATTACAATCCCAGTATAATTTTCAGTTACTGAATCTTTCTCCAAAATGTGACCTTCGTCAAAAGACAAGGTAATACATTTAAAATATTTAAATTCCGCGTTCCGTAAGTCAAAACCAAAATAAAATAAGTTATTTTTGTAATTAAACTGATTCATATAAAATTATGCTGATTGCTCAACAATTCGATAGTTGCACATTATATAAATACATAATTTTAGTAACTTTTTACGCACAATCGTTGTAATACTTACGGAAGACTGAGATAAGTGCACCAATATTTCGTTTGTTTCTTCGTAGTTTCTAACAATACGTTGTAGGGCCTGTTTCCAATAATTATGTAACAGGTTTTTAATTATAATAATAATTATGTGAGCTTAATCATCGATCATGAATATTCGTGATCGAAGAATTTAACATGTTGTTTTAGGTAATCTGGAATCTCAATTCTTACTTTGTGTCGATAAAGAGTACGGTGAAGTTTTTCAGTTGTAACAGTTGCATGAATTAGAACGAAGGTAACTCTAATGATCATTATTTATATAAATCAGTTTCACAAAAGATTCAATTGAGGCATATTATACGCATTTTCAGAGTTTATATAGAATAAAGGAGAATAACGGTTCACAATACGCTATTAAGTCTCTCCCGTTGTGAATAAAATTAACGCCTACGATAACCTAAACTAATAAAGCTTTGTTGGTGATTACATCTAATTAATGAGACTCATATTTACACAAACAAAGTACAACGAAGACAAACATGTAAAAGCTACCAGATTATTCAAATTACAAGTCGGTGTTTTGATTTACGTTGGGTCTTTACGTTGAGTACAACTCGAGTACATAGCTGCAACAGACGTCGAATAAGTTACCATAAACACAGTTCTAACAATTTCATGAGATGTATCTACTATGAACTATGTTCAACTTGCGTTATCATTCTATGTATATGTTTAATCATATTTTAAACGAGTACTATTTGTGCTAACGCATTTTTTCTCTTATTGTATTAATATTTGGCAGGTTTCAAGTCTGTTTATAATTAGGATTACATGCTATAACTACTACCTATAACTTACGTCACAAGATTAATCTCATCAAATATGATGGTGGGCTGTAATATTCGCCGTTAGCGTACTTATCAAATGTGTAACAGACACCTCAATGCATTCGTTTGAAAAGTTGATCAAAAATATAAAAGCCCACAATTTATTTGACTGATTACAAATTCTTAAACTAATTGGTGTTCACTTAAAACTTCGGTTCTTCTTATAACTAACCGTAATCTCGAAATACTAATCTAGATAACTATAATCGATAAATAAATTAAAGCCTACGTAGTATCAATATTGTATTCAATAAACATATATTAATAAATAATATATATTACCCATAAAACGTTTGTTATATAAACTGTCTGATTTATACAGATAGTTATAGTAAAACGAGACTTATAACAACTGTATCTAAATATGTCAATTTAATTGAGACAATAACGTCAACCATTAATACCATAATATATAAGGTAATAACAAATTAATCTACGAATACATACTAGTACCAACATATTACGTAAAATTACGCCAAAACAAACGCTTCACGAGAAGCACAGAAAAGGCACGAAATTCATAAGACAGCGCATGTTTTAACATTGTAATTGATATACTATTATATTTTTCATAAGAGTAATTTTATAATTGAACTTTGTTTTTTTTTTTCATTTTCTATAACAAATGTAAGGACTACAGCTACCAAAATTTCAAAGCTACATTCGTGTTTATTATTTAATATTAATTAATTGGGAATAAATGGTTTGCAGGAATAGGGTAGCAGCAATAATTTAACCCATGCGATTATAAGGTCATAATATTTTAAAGTATTGGACAGTTTATTAGATAAACTTGTAATTGACAAATTTACCGCAATGTTATCTGTGATAACAAGGTAGTGTAGTAGTAATTAATTATAATTATCTACTTTTTGTAAAAACCAGGTACAAATAAATAAAACGTATGTTTTATCGAAGAATAGGTCAACTTCCTGCAATGACTAAAGTGTAGCAAGAACAATAATCAAGTCTTTACGAGGTTTAAAAGTAGCATTACAATCAGTAGGTAGGTACAATGTATGATTAAATAATCAATATTAACAACAAAGGACATCTTTAATAGAGACATTTGTTAGTAAAAATATTTAGTTACCTTTTATCCTTATTGGAATCTCGTACGGTATGAACAAAGGTTTGAGGAATGCAAGAAATCTTCATATATGAACTTTGCCATCTTTCAATAAAGCGAGTAACAGCTCATTCACACGAGGACTATTCGTGTATTTTTCACGATTTGTGATTTTTGTTGACGGAGGCAATGGTTTTTAAATGGCCGTATTCACACGAATCACGAATCGTGAAAATTGACGGATACGTCTTAAATGACGTACCGTCGGTTAAAAATCACGTTCGTCAAAAAAACACGAATCGCAATTTTTTTTTTGTGACGGGTCCGCTGAAGCTTTCGCGCCCGCTCTCTGAATCACGAATCAAGTGAGAACATCTATTCAGATATTTTGACGAATCGCTAAAAAAATTCGTTTCCGTATTGTGTGAATGCGCATCCGTCACGAAGTATCTTTTTTTTTAACGAATCGCCAATGTCGAGTCCCGTGTCAATGAGCTGTAACTGTTAACCGCTTGAATGTTTCATTTTCAATCTCCCTATTAAATATGAACTTGTAAATTTCAAGTTGAAAAGTTCCATTGCTCATAAATTTAAGTCATGTTGAACTGTCAAAATAATGCGTATCTCACTGTCGGTCGACGGTCCTCTTGAGCCACTGTGTGAAGTGCCTTAGCTGCCATACTGCCCTTGCAGACTCCTCGCGTAGCCGCGCGTTGTGTCGCCGTAACCGACGGACCTACCAAATCAAGGATAATATAATTAGTTAGTTAAGCCAGACATATTTATCTTAATCCTGTTTAAATTAAAACCTTATCATTTATTTACGTCATTATCAAAGATGCTTTAACTCGTGCACTGCTGAACATTGACCAACTGAACTGGTTTAATCGACTATCTCTTTGATTTGTATCTTTCAAATAAAAACAAACACAAGGTGAATACCTATACTAAACCCCAAAACTCATGGCAGTCGCCGTCATCGTGCAAACAGGAGGGTGAATATTTAGTACAGGATTTCTAAAAACTTCATCATAAAATTATACATAATGAGTAGCGCTTTCGTGTCATTTCGCTCCCATGTATTTTGAACGCAGCTGCCACGAACGGTAGGGTGTACTCATGGAATTAGTATGTACTATTTTGAGATGGGGCAGTAAGGACAGGTAACTTAACCGTTGTCGTTATAAGAAAATGGTCTTAGGAGACTGTCCTTAACTTTTTGAGACGTTTTGATCTGCATTCACAGATTTTGAAATAAATATACAGGCAGCAAGAAAACGGGAAATTTTCTCAAAAACTTTTTTGATGCCAATCGATCCTGTTTCTTATAAGGATAAAAACTCTATTGGAACAACTGAGATTTGATTACTTGAAAAGTCAGAAATAACAAAAGTCTTTTGTACGAGAGGTTGGTGTTCTCCTTTTCAAGACCATTCTTTCCGTACGTCCATTGCTAATGCAAAAGAACCTTTAAGTCAAACGTTTAAAGATTATTACTATTTTCAATTTGAAAGACAGAAAGCACTGCAGATTTATTAAAGCTCCTTGTGTGTACTAAATCGATCATATTTTTTTAGATCAATAAAATATTTTAAACAAATGACTAAACGCTATCGCTACGTTTCGTCTTTAAGCTGTTAACATTACTGGAGCTATATCAACCTAAATAATCGGGAAAAACCGATTTTTGCGACCTTTGACCTTGAATAACTCACGACGCAGACACGGAAACTTTTGAGACAACGTTTAGAACGAATGAACGTATAAAACCAAAATTAATGTGTATACAAGTTTCCAGCTTATTATCTCTCATTTCGAGGTTTACCCTCTTTTTACGCTAATTTGACTGGCCTAGTAGTGATAAACAAATGTAAAATATCGTTCTGTCTCTATCATCTCCAAACGTTTGACAGAAACAAAACGATTTTTAAAATTGATTTAGCTCTAAACGTATTTAGTGACTTGTAGTGTAGTTTTAAATTCATTTAGCTCTAAACGTATTTAGTAACTTGTAGTGGGCCTAACTCTGAAAGGTACAGCTTCAATTTATATCACGTGTCAGATGTAGATATTGTAAATAGTAGCGTGGGTCAAGTAGCCGACGTGATGACTAGGAATTTCCTGTTTACTTGTTTTTATTTTATCAAACTAAATAAGAATGTTTTATGATAAGATATTTTGGGTTTTTCTATTACGCGTTTCAATTTTCTTGTCTTTTACACCATAATTTTAACCATATAAGCACACTTTAAAGAAAAATTATCACTACATCTATCTAATCTGTCGTTATTTTTGTCAGATACAAGTTATCTGAAGACTAAAAAATCGGCCGATAGAAACATATCAAAAGAAAAATATAAATTAAACATCCGTCAGACGTCAGAAGATAGACAGAGAGAGTGAGTATCTGTGTTGAAGGAGTGAGAGAGAAAGTGACTTTCGTATAGCAACGAAATAAAGGCCATAATGCTTCAATGTTAGGTTTTGGTTTCCGCATTTAGTCCGTAAGGTGGACCATTGTGCGTGGCCGTTTGGTGGTTATTCCAAACAGCCGACCTCTCTCTAGAAGTTGATTAAATCTCCTGGTCTGTTCACAATATCTGTGAAAGATCTGGGTGACCCGAGGGTTTCTGTTCTAATCTGGGTGACGCCTGTGCATTTGAATGCACAGGCGTCACCCTGAGGAAACCTGAGGACCCTGAGGAACCCAGGCTGAGGAAACCGATGCGCACGTGCACTTTGAAGTGCACGTGCGCATCGGTTTCCTCAGCCTCCATGCACGCCCTGCACAGAGGACTGTCCGGTCCCCGTCACCAGGTGCAGGCCGTTTCTGTCCAGGCTAGAAGGGGGGGTGAATACCCAGATGACGACTCATAGTATGGAATCCCAGATCCCAGAAAAATTGGGATACGGGCAGTAGACTGATGATGATTAGAGAGTGCAGTATGACGGTCACCTCTTCCTCCAGCTGCTGGCGGTGCCGCTGCGAGGCGGCGACGTCGCCCTCCAGCGCGGCCAGGCGCGCGCCCAGCCCGCACGCGCACGCGCACGCGCCCGCCGGACTCGGAGGGGCTTCGGGTGCCGGAGGGGGCTGGAAGACGATTATTTTATTGTACACAACATTTAAAAGATAGCTTTCGTCAAGAATACACTACATTCAGGGGTTCGTCTCAAAAACGGCTCGAAAATAAAAGCAACGCGGCCTTAAATAGTGCGATCAAAAAAAGAATAAACCCAACAATTTTTTTTACTCGTATTGCGTTGATTTTTAGTTTTATTTTATTTGATTAACACTTCCTCCAATGACCGACAGTCCTAAACATTAATATATCGCAAACATGGTTCCACTTTATGTTCGATTATTAAGGTTCATAATAAACCTTTTTTATAATTTAATTATACAATACTTATTAAGCCAATTGAGCAATGTTCCTGACACCTGTCAGTTTCTTACTAATGAATAAGTGTTTTATCCTTAATACTACTAAAAATAGTGTTGTGTGTATTGAGTGATAGATGTCAGGAACGCATTCTTTCGACGGACGAACTGTAATGTATTCTTGATTTAAGAACTCAGCTCACAACTATTAATTCAAAGATAAAAAGATGGAAATAAAGGTTTTCTGTAAATCCTTTTTTTAGCCACAGCATGACTTACTTCTTAATCATTTCATGATAGAAGAGAAAAAATACTCCAATTTTTGAATGTATACCAAGCAGTGCACATATTTACGTTTACACAGCAAACATTACTGTAATAAAAAGGTCAGCAAATGAGAAAAGATATTATAAATAGCTTACAACAGTGACGTCACTCCAAGATTCGTTGGTGGGTTCGTTCGCTAGCGTTTCTAATGAGGGGTCGGTGTTGTCCATCGACGGGTACTGGTGTTCCTCGCAGATCTAAATCAAGATAAACGATATTGTAAATAAAGAAAAGTTTTAAATTTATAACACAACACATACAGTACGCGGCTATGTTATAGAGACGTTGCTAAACGAAAAGGATTTTTTTCTCCGTCTGTCAATATCTGCAGTCAGGCACCGCTAGAAGTGCATCTAGAATAATAAACTTATTATTAATATTATAATGAGCTAAAATTTGTTTGTTTATATGTAGGGGGTAAATCTCTGGAACTACCAGTCGGATTTGTAATTTTTTTTTTTGCATAGGATAGCCCGATTCTTGAGGGAAGGTTATGATGGGATATATAGGCTCGCGGACGAAGTCGCGAAGTTCATATTGTTAATAGAACATTACCTACTTTGTACAGCTTTTGACTACGAGTATCACGCCATGAAAGGTGTCGTGTCTACACGACCGATAGTCTCGCAAGGTATTTGCTGCTCAAAATAAATATAAAAATAATAAAGGCATTTCACAGGTCAACCTAGGAGGTTGTCGGCTGCTTAACCAGACTTTCCTGTGGGTGCCTCAATAAATTAAGGTCTCCAACCAGGGCATAAAACTTACAAACTAAGTGACTGTACGCTAATGGCACCCCCTGTGGGGTACTGGGGGTCGCTGGGGGAGGACAGTAAGGCAATTTTTACCCGTGGCGATTTTTTTATCGTGCACTGGATTTCCAACGCTCAGCTTAGTGCAGAAAGCGGAAAATCCAACAGGGTGTTTTTTCAACGCGCTGGGACGCACTCTAATGGATTCTCAAAGCTTGGCTCAACACCGAGAGTTGAAAATCCAGTGCGTGATAAAATCCCGCCGCGATACGCGCGGATGTAGGCTAAGGGACAGGCTGGATCGGATTATTTGCTGCGTGGAGCTGCTAATAAAAAAGCACGCACCGCCCTTCCGTTTGCACACCGGCGAAGCCTTAATAGTTGGGCCTGGTTGCCACCTTGCTCATCATCATTTTCTTGCCATTATCACAATTTATTTGGTGTCGGCAACATGTCTGTTTCGTTCAAAATTCTCTATTAATAGCTCACATATCACCTCGAGCCATTCAGTATTCTTTGTATGGAACTTCCTACTGCAACGCACACTAATCGGAATCGTAACCTAATCGTCTTGCCTCGGGACTCTCACTAACCGCGGTACGGTGGTGGTCAAATTGCAGTTCCCGCGCTTACGTCTCTTCTCCCCCTCTCACTCATCCCGCGGCCTACCTGCAGCCTGTTGCTACGTGGCAACAGTATTCACAAGGCAATTTCCAGTCATGTTGCGCTCGTTTTATTGAATTTGTAGACTAGATTTCAAAGAAAATATAACGATGAAAAGGGAGCGCGAACCTAAGCGCGGCTTCGCCTAGCCGTAGCCGAGTCGACGTATCGGAGCTGCTGATCTGCTTTGGTTACGTGTTTACGTTAGGTTAACGCCTGTTTGATGGTGAGGTGAAAAGCGATACGGTAATGGTCTATTTCAGAGTTGATATGTGTGCTATGATCTTAGGTCGTCATCCCCTTTCTAACCATATAATTTTTGACACAGTCCATCCATCGTTTGTTTCTACTCTTATAGCCATCCACATTCATATCTAAAACTTTCCTCATCCTTCCTCCTAATACTATCTCGCTGACAGGCTAATATTTTTACCACGGCAGAAACTATTATTTATCTTGTGGTTATACGAGACTAAGAATAAGTGTGAAGTGTGTATACCTGCAGCATAGCTCTTGTGGCAGTGTGCACAAGCGCAGCCCAGTCGAGCGCGCCGGCATCCGGCAGCGGCAAGGGCGCCGCGCCCGGGGCCGGGCCGGGGCCGGCGCCGGGCGCCAGGCCGGGGCCGGCGCCGGGCGCCAGGCCGGGGCTGGCGCCGGCTCCCGCGCCCGAGCTGGGCCCGCTGCCGGCTGACCCGCGCCCGCCCTCGCCTAGCTCAGCGTCCATCATGCGGATAAGGTCCTCCTGGATATGACAAGAGAATACAAATTTTAGTAACTTTAAAACTTCAAGAAACTATGTGTGCGTCGTTTTTCATATAGTCGCAAGCAAGGGCTAGGGCCGGCGCTCACTTGTCAAGGCTCAGCGCAGTGCGGTTCTCACTGCCAAACAAATATCGACCTTGCTCCAGTTGAAATAAAGTTGAGAAACACAAAGAAAGGACATTTGGGTAGGCCGCATAAAGTCCTAAAACTGCCAGATCATCATTAAAACTAAATGAGAAAGAAAACAATCAAAAACAAAAGAAATGACCCACACTCACAATATTTTGGAATTTACTCAACCGCGGCAAATTAATATAAGGGAGGATACCTTACATATTGATAAGTACCTCCAACCAGTATGAGCCCTTAATATAGAGGGGTACGCTCAGAGGAACCCGTCAGGTTAATTTAAAAAAATTGATTATCTGAAATACTCGAGCGCGTCAGAAGATAAGGGGAATTAATTACTAGCTAAGAAGTGTAAATTTTGCTAATCTGACGATTTGAGCGTAACCTAAGGTTATTGAGGGTAACAAAGTTGCAAAAAAAAAAACGATGTCTTGAATTACTCGAGCGCAGTTATTTTTGAAATGAAAACTTCTTTAGGCGCGTTAGGCATTTTTGAACCATTGATTTCGCGACACTGTTTCGACACCTCATTTTTGTAAACGCGATTGTGCTCCTTATTTATATTAAGTTACGGATCAATGTTCTATGCAAGTATTTTACTTTAAAGGTTTTGTAAACAGATTGTGCTCTTTATTTATATTCATTACGGATCAAGGTTCTATGCAAGTATTTTTACTTTAAAGGTTTTGGAAGTATTTTTTTTGTGTACCAAATTTCAACTTAATCGGTCCATTAGATTCGGAGCAAATTGGCTGTGATAGACGGACAGACAGACACACGAGTGATCCTATAAGGGTTCTGTTTTTTTAGTTTTGAGGTACGGAACCCTAAAAATCATTAATTAAGATCAGAGCGTGCAGCTAGGGTAAAGCATGTATCCCACTCCGCGCCTCTCTGTCCCTTTCACTTTTCCCCTATATCTGACTCTCTCGCACCTTCCCCACTTTTCGACGCCATGACACCATTACAGCTGTTCATAAACCACGTTTTTATGTTATATGTATGACGCTCCGGTTTGTTTCTGACGAAAAGTTGGTTTTGTAAATAAAATTTGGTGAGTTTTGGTGAGTTTAGATATAAATATTGATATTATGAGTAATAATGATATGAATTATGTCTTCTGTGAAGAAGATCTATCTTCTAGAATAGTGAAACTTACATGTGAAAAATTAAAAAAAAAAAATGTAAAAAGGTATTCGAGTACCGTCGCAGTAAGCCACCTCAAAGAAAATCTCGCACTACGTATGATTATATTGAATTTCCGCCGGAACCTTCAATAAATCAAGGTTATCAAGCGCAGTGCTACAAATTATTCACTGCCATCAAAATACCTGTTGATTTTCAGAAACCAGAGCAACAGGACAGTGTAAAAAAAAGTCATAATGCACCGCAAGTTTCCGAGGATAGTTGAGAATCGCATGTTCCTGTGACTTCATCCCCACCACGCAAATCGGCAGATTAATATATATTTTATATCAGAGACATGTTGGAGCATGAAAAATATCAATATCTGACATGCTTGAGTATTTCCATGTCATTGTTTTTTTTTTACAATTTTGAAAATCTGTAGACGCTTCCCCCACTGCTGAAAGTGGAAACATTATAGGAGCATTTATTCTTCCTATTATCTAATGTACCAAATCTAATAGGTTTCCACGAAGGTCGAGTAAATCCACATTTAGCATCTACTGTTGATAAGGACATGAAGAGACGGGGCGATCTTGTCAAAAATATTGCTTTTATCAAAGTATAAGTATGTGCAAATCAACTTTTTCTTTAACTCAAACTCAAAGCATTTATTTCAATTAAACCATTTACAGGCACTTTTGAATTGTCAAAGAGTCGGTCAGTTAGTCAGAAAGTTGAAGCTAATTGCCCATTCCAAAACGTAGATCTCTATGGAGAAGAACGGGCAAGAAACTCCAAGGACACTCTTTTAAATATAGATATTACAAAATCCTGGGTACATCATTCTTGTTGCTTCTATATGTGAGAACAATGTACAAAAAATAATCAAAAGCAATTGAAAATATAAGATTAAAAATAAGCCCTGGCAGATAAGAGATGACCAGTTTCAACTGACGGCGCCCGTTCACGAACATGACGCGTGGATCAGCACCATCCAGCTCAACCATTTTGTAGTTGTTTACTTACCGTCATTCAAAATAAAATAATTAAAATATTCATTACAATTTCTAGATATCATCTCTCAAATTGAGAGCATGGGGTGGGCTACTGTTTATGTACGCAAATGTATTTGAACTCACAGTAAGTGACGATGTATTAGCAGAGGCACGCTTATGTCTCGCATGTCGGGGCGACGCCGCGTCGTCGTGTGAACGTCGCCGTAACGCGGCTGCTTCGGGCGCTGGAGACGTTTGAGGAGACCGGCGACCGCTGCGACATGACCCGCCTACAAGAAAAAAATTATGTTATGAAATCTCAAGTAGGTTTTTTTTCATTACTTACATGTGCGACATTCAAGATATCGCAATGGTCCGAATACAAGAAATATTGGAAAATTTTATAGTGTGCGTCTACGGCTGCCGCCGACGAGTGCAGTTGTCTCTGCCGTTGGCAACGCACCGCTCGTGTATATGACCACTAAGGGACTAAGTACACTTATCGATGCCGAATCGGGTTGAGCTTTATGTCCATGAAATAAAAGCGAAAAAGATGGTACATGGTACAATGGTGATCATGCTAATTCCGCGTCGATAAGTGCAGTCATTCCCTAAAGGCAACAACATACATGTGCGTGTGTGCGTGTGTGCGTACCTGTGCCGTAGCCGGAGCTGTCGGAGCGCGGCGGCGAGTGTCCGCGCTCGTAGGCGCGGCGCGGCCGGCCCGGCTGCTGCGCGTCGGCGCGCGCCAGCGGCGCCCACTCCTCCAGGCCCGCCTCGCACTGGCATTTGGAGCTCGACGCGAATGTTACCGTCACCTGTAACACAATTTAACATTTTAGACTACTACATGTTGTAAAGCAATTCCAACAAATATAAAATCTGAACTAAAAAAAAAACGACGAGATTCATTATTATTTTTCACATTTTTGTCATTCGTTATAATTTCAATAAACCTATTTAGCCTTTGTGCCAGACAGATGTCAAACATTGGAACACATTACCTACTATACGTTTGCACTGGCGTAACTTTCACATAAAAACATGTTGAAATCTCTATTCCTGTCGAACATTGACACAAAATAGGGATTTCAACATGTTATTATGTGAATGTTTCGCCAGTGCAAACGTACAGTTAGGTAAAAAACCCCCAATGTATATTCGTTCGCTCACCGTAACAGGGTCGGATGTCTTCAGCAAGTCAACAAGTTGGTCGTGGTGTAGTGCGACCACGGCGGCGCGGCACACCTCTAGTAGCCGAGCGCCGCGCTTGATACCGGCGCGGGCGGCGCAACCAGTGCTCTCTACTAGCGTTACTAGACCGTCTGGTTGAACGTGAAAACCTGGGAAGGAAAATGTTGTTAAAAACTTGTCAGAGAGGTTACCAGTCTTTCAGGCAGTCACAGAGAAGTGTCATAAAAAACGTCACCTTGACTTCCCCCACAATAATTGCGCTTAAA
This sequence comes from Omphaloscelis lunosa, assembly GCA_916610215.1. Classification (NCBI taxonomy): domain Eukaryota; kingdom Metazoa; phylum Arthropoda; class Insecta; order Lepidoptera; family Noctuidae; genus Omphaloscelis; species Omphaloscelis lunosa. The sequence goes on from OU744247.1 coordinate 12,342,117, forward strand.
ATGATTGGTAAGGCCCTAGAAAAGAGCATGATATTATTTCCTGAAAGCATAAGTTGTGGTATATTTAACTAGAAGCGAAAGGTGGTCGTGCCACATTTCAGCGGTTTTGTTTATGTCACATGTTAAAGGGAGCGATGTCTAACACATAGTAGAGTGTAATGGCAATGAAACAATTTTTGTGTCTTTCTAGATAGTTACCGAGCTGCGGGTTGGCGCCGCGCTCGAGCGTGATCTCGTGCAGCGTGTGCGCGTGTGGCGGCGCCACGCTGGCCAGGCGGCGCAGCAGGCCGTCGGCGCCGCCGCGCAGGCGCACGCTCTCGCCGCGGTGGTAGTACACGCGCGTCCAGCCGCCGCTCACCACCCATCCTGTGCACACGTACACATCACTATTACAGGAGACTCGGCGCAGAGTTGAAAATCCAACAGTGTGTTTTTTATATGCGCTGGGATGCTTTCTGTGGAATTCTCAACACTCGGCTCAACACGGAGAGTTGAAAATCCAGTGCATGATAAAATCCCGAAAATCATATAAAATCATAAAGGGTAATCAGTTATGCCCGTTTTCACTAACGCTAGGCGACACAGCTGTCGGCGCTTAGCCGAGGTTGGAAAATTCAACAAGGCACTTTTATTTAGGCATGCATTTAGGTGTCGCCCAGTGTTTGTTTAAATTGACATTAGTTTGCTCAACGACTGGCACATAAGTCAAAAGTGCAGAAGGTCGGAAGATCGCGGACTATGGCTTCGTAACTACCGTCGCACAGAATTCCAAAATTCATTTCAGTCATACACGCACAGCCACCATGCGAGATTCCTACTGCAATTTGGAACATAACCTCCGCCCACTTCCCCAAGCAAGTTACTTACTGAATACTGTGACCATGTGAAATCAAACTGTTCGACTTGGGTGCTATTTGTATGCCTTTCGGGATGCTTATGCCGAAAATGAGATCAAAACCAATAAGAATGATGAGATGACATTCAAGTAAATTGTCAATTAAACATGTAGCAAGAAGCTGCTTAAGGCCCGGACTACAACAAAGCGGAGACGATTTTGTTATTCACACATCTCGTACTCAGCTTCAGTGGCGACCACTGAGCGGAGATATATCATGTTTGTATAGCGCGATCGAAGCGGAGATTTGAGCTGTGCTTCGCCGAGATTAAGCTGAGCGGCGGTACAAAGCGGGAGGTGAGCTGTGCCTCGCAAGCTGGCGACGGCGCGCAGCGAGGGCGAGAAGAGATGTGGGCGGCGTGCAGTGAGCGGTCAACATCCAATGGTCACCGCACGCAGCTCAGTTCCACTTTATCTAGCACACATCTCCGCTCTAGCTAGCACACATCTCCACTCCAGTCTAGTCAGTACGCATCTTCCGCACAGCTTCGATGGATACACTCTAGCTGAAAAACATCTCTTCTCGTCTCCGCTTCGAACATCGCCACAAAACTCAGCTTTGGTGGAGTCCGGGCCTAATTCGATAAATGAACTATTTATTTGAAGTATCAATCAATGATAATTATATGAGATTAAAAAACGTCGTGACATAGATTTTAGATACTCACCTAGTAACAAAGTAGTGGGTAAAACTAGAACAATTTGTCGCGTACTATCCTCGACGAACACTACCGTGTCCGCTGATACGCCCATTATGCAGTCGAGCAGGGAACCATTCGCACCTTCATCTTGTACTTGCACCTAAAATAATGATTCACCATTAATTATTGTACATATTGAAAACAAGGGCCGTACCTACTGTGACGTGTTAGACCTATTATTGTTACACTGTGAGAGAGAGAGAGAGAGAGATGGAGCTATACAGAGTGATATGATCATTTATCCCGTTTTGGTTACTGAAACTGATGGCTTGTAACTCTAAGGGCTACATTGCTACGTTGTAGTAGTTGAGTTAGGGATCTCGTGACTAGACGGCCACGACCACGACTTTTGGTCGCACCGACCAGGTAAACTATAGAAACCGGCTAGTTGGCCGTTGCGACCAAGTGGGCGATTCGTATCGGTTTCTATAGTTTACCTGAACCCTAATTGCGTATTACACGTTCAATCACAATTTATTTCGATTTGCAACAGATTGCTAATCCATTACTTCATAAGTTGGAAAAAGAATCTGCTCAACAACGTAAATAACGCAAGGAATGTTTTTGAAATGTCAAAATGAAACAAGTTTGTCATAATCGTTTACGAAAATAATTTACGCAATTAGAGTACTGCTTGGTGCGACCAAAACTCGTGGTCGTGACCGTCTAGTGCGCGAGATTCCTAACTCAACTACTACGTAGGAATGTTTTAAGGAAATGATTATGCGTCTATAACTCTGTAAAGAGAATGTTGCTTAGATGTCAATCAATCTGCCTAGCCTTTACCCAACTATATTGGAGTCGGCTTCCAGTCTAACCAGATGCAGCTGAATACCAGTATTTTACATGGAGCGACTGCCTATCTGACCTCCACAACCTAGTAACTGGGTAATACCCACTTGGTAAGACTGGTTCTCAGACTTTCGGGCTTCTGACGACCCGTAACGACTGTCAAAGATCCACAAATGACAGCCGGGACCAACGGCTTAACGTGCTTTCCGAGGCACGGAGGAGGCTAGGTATGTAAAGATGGTCACCCATCCACAGACCAACCCCGGCAAGCGTAGCTTAATCTTATAGATTGATCCGTGCGGCTATTATTACTCAGCCACGAGCTCCTCTTGCTTGCTTAGATGTGTGGATAGTAAAACTCACGTGAAAACACAGCGCGCCTCCTACTAATACGTCATTCGTGCAGTTTTCCACTCGCGTGATTAAAGTGCTGTTCGCAGAATTGTTGCCGCTTTTCATTAGTAACGATGAGAATATAGCTGGAGAAAGAAAAAATATACAATGATTATTCGTCTTTTATTTATAATAATACTAAATCTTGACTTGGCTAAATCAAGATTTAGTATAAGTCGACATGTGGACTTTGCGATCATTGTGCTGATAGTCGTGACAGCCAATGGCCTAATAGCTAAGAGCATTGACTAATAATTGAGGAGGCTCTCGTTGGGCGGCTGGATCAGGGGCTTGATTCAAACTCAAACTGCAAGCATTTATTTCAATTAAACCATTTACAGGCACTTTTGAATTGTCAAGGAATCGGTCAGTCACAAATATGAAGCTAGTTGGGCAACCTACTACGCTTTGGAATGGGCATTCCAAAGCGTAGTAGGTAGGTACCTATGGAGAAGAACGGGCAAGAAACTCCACGGACACTCTTTTAAATAAAAAATTGTTACAAAATATTGTACATTAACTAAAAACATTAATAATTGTTACATTGTTAGGAGGTTCCTCTCTCTGGAGCTCTGATCGCCGGTAGCTTGGATCCTGTTCCCGATACCGGTGGGCTACTATTTTTTATATCTTTAAATGTTTTCTTTTTTGTTATTACAAAAATATTAAAAAACGTAGATAATATGTTTATAAATGAAATAAAGGAATAATACTAATAAATTTTACTTACAAAACTTTTGTCCAGTTTCAACAGTGGTAGCAGTCACATAATTCTTCGCTAAATCTTTCAGGTACTCTTGACGGGTGCGCGTTGCCATTGTACTAAACTTTGGTGATTGAATAGCAGCGTTTTCGCCGTTAATAACCTAAAAAATATAGCAACAATTTATAATGACGAAATTGCCATTAAATCCTTTGATTTTTTTAAACAAGTTTAATTTTATTTACTTACTTTACTTAATAGTAGGTCGGTGAACGCTTCTCCTTTAGGGTAGATCGCACCATCTTTTATTGGAGGTCCAAATAAAGGCACTTCTTTAGCACGACTCACAGCTATACTATAATGCGTATTCTCTGTGCATGGATCTATCGCTCTAACTACAACAAAAACGTGTTGGAACTGAGAACGAATGTTCCGCGGTGTGAACGGCGCAGCACCGGGTTCCTGGAAGACTATAGTTACTATATCGTTGCCAATATGGCGCTTTCTTAACAACTGCTGTCTGTTATTCGGCGTATAAGGCAGCATAGTCGAAACGTGAAACATGATGTCGCAGCCCTGGTACGTCGTGAACACAGAGTACAGTCCAGTGGAGTCAGTTCTATTGTCGAGCCCAGCCTTATACTTATCAAAGTCTTTTAATCGAACTGTCTGGCCCAACATTTTGAGAAACTCTACAAATGCAGGCCCAGCTTCTTGGTTATTGTACATCTCTTCTTCAGTCGACTGGCCACTCTTGCAATACATGACTCCAACCTTGTAGTGTCTGGTGACACACTGTTCGTCTAGTCGTAAAAGTTGCTCCTCTGCCCCGCCATTGTTTATACCAAGCCTGAAAACGAGATAGGTCATTATTTTCCGATAACACTGAATACATACGACATGGGGAAGCTATTGAAAAGAGGGCAAGAATTATTGTTTTGCATATGAAATTCAATATCCGTTTCTAAATCCTTTAACAATAGCAAAAAGATAAATACATACGCAATTCATTTATCTTTCCGTGTGACGCAATTTGTAAATTAAGATTAGTCAATAATTTGGAGATATTATCATAATCTAATCTCGCTTTTTAATCATTGGTGCATAATATACCTTAAACAGCCAACTTGCAACTCAGGCGCGATGTATTCCAAAGCATCTTTAGTGTTGTAGGTAGCGCTGTTGTTGCTGGGCTTAGCCGTGGGCAGCGCATCTTCGAGTACGGAGCCGCGTAATGTTAGCAGTTCGGAAGTTCGTACGATTAGGCGGTATTGCCAAGCTAGTTGGGACGCGGGCGCAGACACATCGCCACCCCCACGACGAAGCTCTACCCTCTCCTTCTTTATAGATATCGCGACAGGTCCGAGATTCTCATCCATTCCAAACCAATTTTGATGAGCTATGGGAAAAGAGAATATATCCTTGGATTATAGTGCAAAACTTATGACAGGTCAAGATTTGTATTTCTGAAATAGACAACTGTGTCAAATCAAAGATTTATTTGAAGGGGTGTTCCAAGAGGCCCTTTTCGGCTAAGTGTCATACTTAATAAGCTAACCTGTCATCACATCCTAGTAATTTAACTGGGAAGAAAAAATTACAAACTCGAGTTTTAGGAAAAACGACTATAATGCCTACACGTAAGGTTCAGTTTGCGCTACAACTTCATATTTTTTTATGACTTGAAAAAGTCATTAAAAATATCGGTCTACAATCAACTTTATTTACATTTACATAAATTTGATGTTAGTCTAAGTGGAAAACTCGTATTTGTTATAAATTGCGGACGCAGATAAGTAGATTTGTACAAAGCGATTATGGTACACATTTTCTACAAAAGTAGCAGCAGAAGGCAAAGAAAAGAAAGTGAATAACTCACGTTGATTGTAGAAATAGTTCCTATAGTATAAGGCGCCGAGATCTTGGCTCTCTATTGGGAATGGTGACAGGGATCTGGCAAATGGGCAGCCATGACGCCAATGTGTGTGTCCTGGAGGGAACTCCAGCATAGAAATCCCGTAAGCGGCGCGTGGACGGTGCCAGCCTCCAGACTGGCCAAGTATAGCGCCGCGAGCGGTCTTCCAACATAGTGACACACAACGTTCTTCTTCACCTGAAAATTGACAATATCATAAACTAGGGGCATGACCGAATTTATGTTCTTTATTATAATGAAAACATTATTAAATATAAAAAAACAGCCGATATAAAAAAAAAACACTTCAAAGTGAAAAATAACTTTATTTTGGAAGTTGTTATTTTTTTTTTTACTTTTAAATTGTGGTAAAAATTTTTTATTTTTCACTTTTACGTTCGGTGAAATCTACCACCTGCAATCTACAATCTACTACCTGCTATGTAAATAACTGTGACAGGAAGTTATTATAACATCATCCTTATAGACAAAGTGGGAAAAAATACGTATTATTTATTATAGCTAACTCAAAAAGTACCCAAGTTAATAAAATTTATATGGGACCACTTCGACAGCATACCCTTTTAAACCAAAAACAATTTTGCTAATCCATCTATATATGACAGAGTTATGTTGGGCATAACTCTGTCATATATATGGATTAGCAAAATTGTTTTATAACATAAAAGAAAAAATATATAAACATACAAATTGAGAACCTCCTCTTTTTTTTGAAGTCGGTTATAAACAATATTGCATGAAAATAAAAAAGTTATTTATATATTAATTACAACAATTCATCACTTATGTTTTTGGATTAAAATGATTAATACTTAGATCTTTTTTTCAACATGGTAGCAGTTTTATATTTCTATCATCATTTTGGAGCAATAAACATTTGAATATTCCAACTCACAAAATCCATATCCCTGGATATGGATTTTGTGAGTTGGAATATTTCGGCTTGATTTTTGGTTAAATTTTTTATACAGCATGCAGTGCAAATTTTATTATAATTAAAAATTTGGAACCCTGAGGTTTCCAAAACCTTGAATGATTTTAGTTTACTTCATTATATTTGCACAAAATGAGAAAAAACGTTGATACCTACTTTTATATCAAAGTGGTATAACAAGACAACCCTTGTGTCGGAAAGTTCCTTGTAAAATAAAAAAATAAAAACTTATGAATCATTATTATGTTAGCTTGTAAACTCCTAAATATAAGCTGCATATTTCCACATAACATATAATTGAATAATGGAAATTATTTAGTCATACATTGAAGTGTTATTAGAATTTCACTTACTATTAATTTTAAATTTTCTGAACAAGTAAGAAGCAGTAATAAATGAAAGTGCAATCATTTTCCTATAAAAAAGTGGATGTACATTATACTGTGTTGAGTACAGTTAAATACAGTATTTATCTAATTGCAATTTAATCAAAAATTTAAAAGTTGCCTTTCAAAAGGGGTGTACTTGCAAATGGTTATGGAGACATTATTTCAAGTAGGGACCATTCAGGGTGCCTTTCCACCAGAGATGTGCTATGCTACATTGCTATGGATGCGTTTGATATCCACAAATCATATACATTGGCCCACATAGCATAGCACTGGTGGCAATGAGTTCAACTAAGCTGCGTACTATGGATGGGAGCTATGGATGTGCGAGTGGTGTAGCTATGTGCAGAGGAGCCGCAGCTGCTCCCTGTGCCTTCCCTACTGTCGATGCATCACATAGCTTGAGCTGCGCATCTTCCTTGCACAGCTACCTCGCGGCGGCGCATCTTCATAGCACATCTTACTCACTCCGCTTCACAGCTTAATATTAGTGGAAATGGTCAAATAGGTTCGTAGCTTAACTTGCACATCCTCACATACCCCTAATTCTAGGAATAAATGTAAGTACTTATGTAACTATCAATTTGATAAAATTGATAATTAGAACTTAAACCTACTTAATTAATGACTTAACAGTAGTCCTCCTGTCCACCATCCCATGACTCATACAAAGACTGACTGACTTAACTTAACTTGGCAAATTCATTAGAAAGGTTACCTAATGCAGGTGAGTTTATGCAGTTATAATCTCATATTACTATTACTTTTAATTTCAAAGTTATTTAATCTAAGTATCTAATTGATCTCTTTATGTTAGCAACTGTACACTGTTAACGCATGACTAACTGGCTGTGCAGTAATTGTTGCATTAATGAATAAGTTATATTGAATGGAAGCATAAAATGTTTGTAATGTAGTAAGCAATTAGAACTAGTTGACCACAAGGAGACAAGTAACATTGCATTCATAGCTATTATAAAAATAACTTCTACATGGCAATTGCAAAATCAAATAATTTGTGACAATTTCCTATGTGTTTTGACAGCTTATTTTTTGCATTTGAGTTATATTAATTTAATACTTATACATTATAATATAATAGTTAACTCATTATTAAAAAAAAATGAGAATGATGTGTTAATATTGCACCAATTATTTTCTCATGAATGAAAGGCAACTGTAGAATATGTTGTTATGTAAACCGCTTGGCATCCTGCACCAATTGCAAGTCAGCTGAGGGAAACAGGCTATCATGGTGTATACAGACAATTGAGTGTCTTCCTGTCGCTACTTACACACAATTGTGCTCATACGGCTTACATACCATTTACACAAATCACACAGGATTCAATATTAACAAAATAGGTGGGTTATTTTGCAAAACTTATTTACAAATCTTCAGTCAATAAACCACATTATAAAATACATAGGTATGATAAATAGAAAAACATGGATATTACTGTTTTTTTAGTGTCAACTATGACTCATAAATACTACATTCTTCCAATAACAATGTCAAGTGTAAGAGCATAATTTGTGTCACCTGATTCACAGACAACACAATGGTTATTTTGTGGTAAGTAAAAAGCAATCATAATCAGCCTATAATGTTCCCACTGCTGGGACACAGGTCTCCTCTCTTCAAGAGGGAGTGAGCTGTAATTCACCATGCGGGCCCAGTGCGGGTCACATGTCTTTGAATTTTTGGTTCTAGGACATGCCAGTTTCCTCACAATGTTTTCCTTCACAGTTTTGAGAGTAGTGGTGATGAAATTATTTACACAAAGTAAAAGTAAGTCGGGGTTGTTACCACTGGGCCACCACTGCTCTAGTAAAAAGCAATGCAAAAAGATAATTATGACTCCTACATACTTATTAGTGCCGTATGTCTATATAAAGGTTTTATTATGTTCATTTATTTTGTAGATATCAGTAGGTACAAATAGGCAACTAAAAGAAGTATAGGATTGAAATACATAGGTAAGTGCACTTAAGTTTTTGATTTACTTATTTTGTATTAATTATGTTCATTTGTGATTTAGAAATTCTTGAGATGGTATAACAACAGTGTCTTACCTCCTAATTCATTCCTGAAGAATGGACAGCCTTCTAACAACTCATTTGATCTTCCATCGCCTGTGTCTGGCACTGCATCATCTCCTGGAGGCAGTCCACGAGTTGCAAGTAAAGATGCAGCAGATGCTCCTGTCGTAGTATTACGACGCCTACTTAGCAACGCTCCACGGATCTCAGCAGCATAACTAAGGTTAGCTAGGAGTGACTGGCAGTCATAATGAGCAAACTGCTTTCTTTTGTTACCATCCGTTACTGCAGAGAGGCTACTATCGTCTAGAGGTGGACGGTTTAACACAGGTGCTGCTCCACCCCACAGTTTATTCAATTTGAGCCTAGGTTTTGGACTGGCACTTGATCTAGATGGTGGTCCATCTGCATGGTCACTGGTAAGGCCATCAGCGATCCTATCGACGGCGCGACTAAGGCCTGGCGTCTTGTCCGGTGCCGACACACCGCTGTAGCTGTGTACCATCGCGGGTAACCGGTCGTTAGCGCCTCCAATTACGTCAATTGAACCATGACTTCCGTACTCCCGTCGCAAGCCATTCCCCGAGGGATGCTCAGCATATATCAAGTCAAGACTTGAATTGCTGCGGTAAATAACATCTCTGGGTTCCTTTCTTCTATTATCTGGAGCGTACATGGCATTATTTTCCCAAGCAACTTAGTGCATTTCCAATCAACGAAAGAAAGATGTGCCAGTTGAGTTAAACTCCAATTTATATATTTATTTACACATCGATGTAAAATTATATCTTGGGAATTAGCACAATAAAGCAGCTCAGATGAAAAGTAAGACCAGATAATAAATCAAACTTATTTTAAACATAATCACAAGAAAATTAATGTACGAAATTGATCACCAGTACAATTACTATCACTTCTGTTGTTTACTTGTTACAAAATCACTCTTAATTCAACTTGAAATCAATGAATAAATAAAATTAATAATTTTGCAAAACTTGAGGTCTTGTCAGTCAACCACATAAAAAAACCATAGATCTAAAAATACAACATAGAAGATACAGGTACATTCCACAGACAAATAAAATGAGTGAATTCATGGATGCAGTATGATCAGCACTGGTACAGAACGACATGGCTCTACTAAACTATTGTTGCGCAAACGAGCGAGAACCAACATTACTATGATTTGCAACTGTACCATGACCGCCACCATCACCGTGTCTGTTTCAGACAACCCATAATGCGTTGCTCAAACAAGTGGCCTAGTGGAGAGTTGGATATTATAGCCTGTCTGACAATTTCGCACCTTGTTATTATCACAATAAAGCGCTTACAGCGTCAATAATAATCGTAGCTCTGTGCATAGGTACCCTAACCCGTCTGCGCACCAACAGCTTCATAGCGAGTGTGCAGAAAGGAGTGACATGCGCTGTCAGGTTTCCCGTTCATTCAATGTTATTTTTCTGGAGTTTTTGATAAGAGAGCACCTCTTATTTTATAAAAATTCCACCCCATACGGCCTTGATTTTCGAAAAAATCTGCAACACGTAATTGTTTATTTACGTAATTTATCCTTCCTAACTTTGACACCCCTGAACCCTCTGTAAACTCCCCTCGTTTATATAAACGAATACATATTTTTAACCGACTTTAAAAACAGGAGGAGGTTCTCAGTTCGTCGGAATATTTTTTTTTTATTATTCCTAACCTAACCTTGACAATGCTTGCCTCGGTAAATAATAATAAAATATGTATTCGTTTTATTATTTACCGAGGCAAGTATTGCCAAGGTTCAGTTTATTAACCAACGGAATAATCAAGTCACGCAGTAAAATCTTCCCCATATAAATTGTAAGTATCACTTTTTGCCCTGTTGATTGGGTAAATTGTGCAAAAGATCAAAGAAAACAGCCATTTAAGTTAGGTTATCCTAACCAAAGGTAACCTAACTACGCGTTTACACACAGAGCATGTAACTTTCGTTTACACTGGCGAAACATCCCGTCGAGAAATATCTCTCGGGCAAGCCGGTTTCCTTACGATGTTTTTTTCCTGTACCTATCGTTTTTGAAGCAAGTGATGATTATATAATACGCACGTGAAACCTAAAAGTCAGAAGTGCGTCTTGTTAGCCTTGGGTTCGAACTCGAGACCTATAACTTGACAGTCCGACGGTCACACCACTTGGCTATCACTGCTATTTTTATGTAATTAAATGGAACCCAATGATGAATAGTACACACGGCTACACATCAAGCTACACATTTCCAGTTTATGCTGATCTCGCATTGTATAGGATTTCCGTAAAAAAAGTCAAATTATTTATTTCAAATAGGCCCATGTATGGCATTTTTGAACGTCAAAATTTACAAAATAATAGAATTGATTTCAGTCGCCCCTTCCAAAAGGTAGTTTTCGTATGGAGAAGAATGGGCAAGCAACTCCACCGTTACTCGGGTTTTAAATTTTCTTTCATTTATTTGCAATATGTCACAAGGTATTTTGTTGTAACATTTAACACAGTACAGGTCGTGCCATTAAAGATGAGACTTGACCGCGCCTCCCGCCGCTCTTTCCCCCGCCCCGATGACGCCCCAGCGGGGACCTCATACCGCTAAAGAGACCCATAAATCGTCTACTGCGCAAGTCAAACCACGTGGTGCGTCAAGTCTCATCTTCAATGGCACGACTTGTACACCATAAAGGATGTATGTACTTTATCTGAAAAATGGTTGATCTAGTTTATCTTTATTTCGAGTATTAAAATTTTGTTTATCACTTATTTTATTTTAAAAAATTGGATTTTTCGCACGAGATGTTATATGAGGTCCCCATTGTAATTTCTCGTCTAGCGTGGTTCCTAGGAAAATCATTTGATTAATAAATTCCAGTTTTTCTTCATTCAATATAATGTCACATTCGCTACTTCTAACATTAGGTAATTTAAATCTAATACATTTGGTTATTTTTTGATTTTATTTAGTTTCAACATTATTTACCGTAAACCAATCTTGGACTTGCAGAATAGAGCTATTCACGTTTTCAAGATTTTGTGACCGTCGGTTTAAAGATTAATGATGTGTCATCTGCAAATAACACTATTTTCGGTTGATTTTGAAGTAATTGGGGTAAATCATTAATGTAAACTAAAAAGAGGAATGGACCCAATATCGAACCTTGAGGAACGCCTATTGCCATTTTAGACCCTAATGAGTTTACGCCGTTTACCTGAACTTTCACCTTTCTATCTTTGAGGTATGATCTAATGAAATCAAGAGCTGTATTCCTAACCCATAGTGCTCTAGTTTCAGCAGAAGTGTTTCATGGTCTACACAATCGAATGCCTTCAAGAGGTCGCAAAAAATTCCAATGGCATCTTGTGCTTCTTCTCATGCATTCAAAATGTTCTTTATTAGGGTGACACCGGTGTCAGTGGTACAACGCCCTTTGGTGAAACCGTACTGTTGTTCATGAAAAATAGATTTTTTATTAAAGTGACGTAACATTTGATTGAGCATCAACTTTTCAAACACCTTACTGAGAACTGGCAGAATTGATACAGGCCTATAATTGTTGGGTTCTTTACTATTACCGGATTTGAAGAATAGAACTACTTTATTGTGTTTCATGAGATCCGGAAAGACTCCTTGGTCTATACTGGTGTTAAATATGTAAGCTAAATAGGGTGCAATGGTTTCGATTCTAGATCTACAGACTTTTACAGATATTCCCCAGAGATCTTCTGTTTATTTAATTTTAAGATCTTTAAAAGTTTTCATAACAGCCTGGGGGTTTATTTATATGCTGAAACCTAAACTCCAAAGGGCATGCCTTCACATTCTGTGTAAGTAAGGTAGCAGAAAGTACGGGTGAGGAATTTAAAGCTTCTGTAGTTTAATTGGGGAATATTAGCAAAAAAGTTTTCAAATTCTGGAGCTATTTCTATATCTGAGTCAATGGGACCATGTGCAGTCTCTAAATTAAATTCAGTATTTCGCTGTTTTTTTCCTACCTGTTTAATTATTTATTATTTGCCAGGTAGTTTTTATTTTATCATCAGCTGATTTTATTTTATTGCTAATATAAAGAGCTTTTTTGCACGCACATTTAAAAGTTTTTGAATATTTTGCAACATAATTATGAAAGCCCTTATTATTCATATGTTGCTTTAGGCCATAAAGTTCAAATAGTTTTTCCCTGCTTTTACTAATACCTAGAGTCGCCCAATCGCTAAATAAGAACGCTGTATAAATACTTTTAATCTTTAGTGGAAAAGTGTCATTGTGTGTTTAATAATGAAAAGAACTCGGCGTAGAACACATTTGGGTCACCTATATTATTAAAACTCTTGAACACATGATTTATTGGACAAAAAATGATTTAATTTCTCTAAAATTTTACATGTAATTGGCCTAAACCTTATTTGAATTTTTTGTAAAGGTATGTAGGAGCAAAATGTTATTGTTTGTCCACTGTGATCTGATGGCAACTAATTTACAATTTGTTTGTGTAGGTAATCACAGTTACAAAAAATATTATCTGTACAGTATCGACCAAAAGTCCATAGGCAAACTCACAAACCAATAGACTGACGCTGCGGTTTGACTTACGACCTTCTTCTATAAGTTGTTACACACACACATACTTACTTTGTCTGCAACTCATACTAGTTCATAATTTCGAGCAATACTGTATATAGCATGCTAGCTCAGTGGATAACCTGCTTTGGTATATGCGATTATGGCCAGCCGAGAGGGTTCGAATCTCACGTGCGGTTAGTTCGTCATTTTTTAATTCGTAGTTTTTGTTATTTTTTAAATAAAGACTAGTTCAATAATCATTTCTTTTTTGGTTCATTCGTCTTGTTCACATAAATATTAAAGTTTAGCAGGTAGACCTCAGAAAACTAAGTAAATTATTTCGATTTCTGTGGGGTAGACAGATGCCGTTCGTTACGAGTATTAATTTAATAGAACTTTGTTGGTTCGTGGTTATTGTTGGTGACAAGTAAAAGCCGTGTTGTGGTTATTATTTTCAAAATGCAGTCAAATATAAATATTGAACGGAGATCAAATATTGTTGCGCTGCGTAAAAGTGAATGTAATTTACACAAATATCGTATGAAACCAGACTAAGTGTGAGTGTTATCATTTATATATTTCATATTTGACTAAACATAAATGTTAATCAAAGGTATTGTTGATCGAACAGAGGTATTGTTGAGACAGAAGATGCCTTTAAAGTTTTTAAATTTATTATGAGGTTTAATTCGATTAGTGAATGATAAATAATTAGTATGTGTAATAAATACGATGTTATTCTTTGTTCTAGAGAAATACTGTGAAGGTTAAGAGATATTAGGAAGATGCTTGTTATCGAGAAGCAGCGACGTCAAATGGTGAATAAATATGAAATAAATGGTTGCATATCAACGGGATATTTTGCTGAATTATTAAACACGGTATTATGAACCGTTCTCCGTGCACTCTGAAGGCTTGCATCACTGAAGACCAGCTAGGAAACCATTTTTGACAGAAAGGCATAAACAAGAACGTTTAAGTTTCGCACGATAATATTAAGACTTCAAGAGGGACACTGCTATATTTTAACCTTAAAATATTTACCGTTCTAACTTAATAAACAACACATTCGTTATTGCATGAATTTGTGGTAACGATTTTTTTAAGTATGTAAGAAATACGACAAAAACCATATTGAAATATGGTGTTTGTCGTATTTCTTGCAAATTGACCGAAAATGTTTAAGATTATTTTAGTAATATTATTATTTTAGAATTAAAATCTGTGGTTTAGTTTCAATCTTCTTTTCGTAAAGAAAATGAATACTTAAGCTATAACCTCAATACCAACCAATATTTATTAAAGCCAAATAAAATGTAAAATAATTAATGTAAACAAACTGCCAATATTTAACCTTAAAATCACCTATTTTGTAAGTAGTTTTTTTTACATTTTGAGTAGTCTAATATTCTTATTTATTGCTTAATTACTTCGACCATGATCAAAGCTTAATATTTATGGCGAAAAAATCCATTTAAAATTTAAAACATTTCATAATTTAAATATGTCAAAATAATACAAATTGCTTCTAAGTTTCTTGAGATCTATATCTAATAAATATTGTTTAATTTTGTTATCACATATCTTTTATTCTAAACCCTTTATTGCAATATCAAAATTAATAAAAAAGGCATCAATATTATTTTTGCTAACAAAAATTATAAATTTCGAAAAGAAAAAAACCGCGCTGTTCTTTACGAGATCAGAACCTAAGCCAGCTCGAATCTCAGACCAACTCTTTAAAGCCTTCTGCTATCTGCACACACAAGATTAATTTGAATTTTAGCAATGACATAAACTGGCCAATGTCACGCGCATGATGCGTGTGTGTTATCGTGTCTAACAAAAGCGACGGAGATATATTTTTGTTTCGCGAGTACGTGACGACAGTGTGTAAAGCGTTCTCTGTGGTGTTTGTGCCGTGTTATTTACACATACAGATATACGGACTATACCGCGTGTTCACAGCAAAACGACTCTTAACGTGCCTATCCACTTTTGAACGCTTACTGTACAAGTGGCAGAAGAAGCTGTCACTCGGGTTGGTTCAATAAAAACATTTGACAAATCAAATGACCTAAAAAGACTTAATAATCTGACAGTGTTCGAGTTATTTTCTAATAAGTTAATATTAAAATCACCACATATGATTATTGACTTACTATTAGTACTAAGTTTTTTTTAATACATCTTCCATTACAGAATCAAACACAGATAGATTCCGGTATGATAAAGTATCAGAATAAGGAAAAGCACACAACATCAGCTTTCCTACATTTAATTTTAATAAGGTGTCCACACCATCCACTATGCCCTTTTTGGTAATACCTGTACTATTACCTAATAATAAAACCATTTTAGAATAATTATCTAGGTTTGTGTATAAAATTCTTTTAATAATTTGTTTAAAACCTATGTTATGATAGCTATGATTGGTAAAACTATGGCTAAGGTAATTGAGTAAAATTTTCCCAAAGGCTGAAACTAATTCGTCACAAAAAAATATTGATTTATTTTTCTGTGACTTAATACAAGTCTCTGCTACACCGGAGGGGGCAAGTTAGGCTGAGGCTGAGGAGGTAGTGGTTGGTTTGCACAGCTGTATGAGAGGTTATTAGTTAGGGACTCATACATCTCAGCATTGCACATCGCCAAATCCAGTAGTTCCCCAGCCTCAAGCAAGCGGTTATTTACTTGCTGTGGTGAAGTCTCATATTTTTCAAAAATATTCTTCAGCAAGCGCTCCTTGTGTAGTATATCATTATAGAGGAGCTGGATATCATTGTCATATTTTCCCCTACATTTATCTATCTCAATTGTACAAGTATTTAAACAATGCGAGGTCAGCTTATACTAGAATGTATAGCTTGATGGGTAGCCGTGTGTACCATATAAGTAGGACATACTTACTAATTCCATGGTCAATACGTATTAACTAAAACAAGATGACGTTAGTACCGATTTTGGCCACGTGCCAAAAGCTCCTTGTACATCTGTCCTTGTCGATCAATCTACTTTCGGATCCGCAGTGGTAGCCTGCGAAATTCAACTTAAGTTTTTTTGCAATTTGCTGGTCAGTGTCAGGTAGTATCTTGATCAAAATATGATCAATCATTTACCTAAGTACCATATAAATAGTAGTGCCATCCACAACGACGCGCCCCACTCCGCTCCGCTCCGTACTAAAGTACAGTTATCGCGTATCATCATAAGAACTGTACCTTGAATAATGGAAAGATGTTATGTACATTGCGTTCATTTTAACTTTACTTGCGAACGGGATTCGCACTGAATTTTGCAGTTTTCGTTAGTTCAAACGGCGAGTATGGCGACTGACAGGACAGTAGGTACTACCAATCACATGACTGCAAAATTCAGTGCTACTAATCGCGTCACAGGTCAAGATAATTAACGCACTGTTTTGGGTGCCAGTGTATCTATGTGCAGGCACAAGTGACAAGAGGTATTTTAGAATAAAGTACGTTTCATCAAATAGTTCCTATGCCGTAATGTTGGCCTCACTGTTGTAGGACGAACACGAATAAGCTACGGCGCTACGTACTAAGTCCGTTTTAAGCGTAATTCCAAAAAGAAGGAGGTTATTTGTTCGTAGCGTGATGCATGTCCGCCGAGTGTTCAGGGCTTCCCACGGATATGCCACATGGAGGGAATGTACCTTCAATATTGTAGATGTAACATTTTACTGAAAGAAGACATTATTTGAATTTAAAAAACAATTTAAACTGCATTCATATATATTTAAATAATTACATGGTTGAACCGGGAATCGAACCCGTTACACAAGAAAAATAATCACCCCGTAGCTTTATCATACCGATCGAAAGGCTTCATCATAAGGATTATTTTTTGCTAAATAACATAGTGTCAAAAATAAAAGGAAGACCATGAATTTTAACATTTTTAATGCAAAATTAATCAATTTATCAAATGCTCAAAATGAGTCCCTTCCTGTTGAATACAAAGTTGCACTCTTTTGATTATTTCGCTCCCTGTCGATTTTTTTATCTTGTTGTGGTGGATATTTAGAATTACCGCAAAGGAACGCAATGTACTATTCTGTCTATGCATTTCAGTTTTCGTCTTTGCCAGCCAATGAAACACGAAATTACAAAGCAACCAACATTTTAATTAATAATAATAAATGCATGAAATAATATTAGAGTAGATCCGCAGTGATAGCCCGCGTAATTCAAAATTCCTTACGGTTTTTGCAATTTACAGGTCAGTGTTAGGTTATATCTTAATCAAAATATGTTTCGTGACCATTACAAATAAGTATATAAAGAAATAAAAACTGTTTATTCTACACAAACAAAACGCACATAAAAAAAGACAAAATACACACATACAAAGTTGTAGAATTATAATAATAGTATTAGTGCGTTTTCGCACTGCATTCGATCCGAATCCGAATTCAAGATCCGAATTCAATCCGAATTAGGAATGTTTTTTATTCGGACTGACTAAGATAGGATCAAGTGCACAACCCCTCATACAAATAGTAGGTTCTATGGCTACTTCGGACAGACATTTCTCGGATTCGGATCGGACGTAGTGCGAAACCGCTCTTACGGTTGGTATGGAGTAGAACTTATTTTCAGAATTATAATTGACCGAGCGAACGAAACGTCTCTGCTGAAAGTCTGGCAAAATTTGCTTTCGTGTGTCAGTTTGTTGGGTACCTCCCAACCTCTACCGGTTGTATTTAACAACCAATATGAACGAAACTTGGTGTACAGGTTTTACAACTTTATAGATTTTTTGTTTGTCGTCGGGGATTTTCGATTGGATGGCAAAAGAGGGGCTTATTGGATATCTCCGCCGTAAAAGATCCGATTTCGATGATGAATGAGCAGAATAGCTCCTTAAAATGTAGTAAATTGTTCACTTTTAGATTTTTACCAGTGGAATCGGCCCTTTAACTACTAGTTAAGGACTGATGAGTACCTGGGATCACCTTCTTATTACACAAGATGGCGCTACTGTGCACCTAGATCGCGCTGTCGTTGGCGCTCACCAAATGATTACGTCCCGTCGAACATTTTGTGTGACAGTTTTGTTAGGTGTAAAATATTTCAAAAGTAAAGTCTGTGGGATAGTATAATTCTGTTTAATTATCGTCTGTGTCGTAAATAGTTTGTGCTCGCGAGGTCTACTATTCGCAGGACCACTAGTAATTAGAACCATTAATACATCTCTCTATTCTGTAAATGCATATTTGGTATGGTCGCGAAGCATTTTTTTGATGTTTGATTGTTTTTATACTATAATATACAGGGCAATGGTACGTACAATATTATCGGAGAGGCAACCGGATGGCGAGTGGTAATCTGGGTATTGAATGATACCGAACCCCCCGTACCGTCCGAATGTACCCCAAATGGACGGGAGCGGAAATATGGGATGGGGCCAAACATTTTCTTTTTTGACATGAGATTCAAAATTTATTATTATCTAAATAAGCTCTATTATCTACAAGGAATTTGTGTGTATCCATGCCACCTGTGTTTTGATAAAATTCACTCTCATTTTCGGTGATAACCAGTGATCGGAGTAGGTAGATTGATTTGGAGTCAATGAACTGGCACGTATATATTAGTATAGATATGCCCTCCGGGATTCCGGGATTGGGAAATCATTAAGATTTTTTTAAGGAATTTCAAATGTTGTAATGACATGTGTAGAATAAAGAATACATCAATATGAATAAGAAATGTTTAACCTTTTAGCTGTTATTGCATTGAATCCGAAAAAATATTAAGAACTATAAAAAAAAAATTTTATTTATTTATTCAAGAATATTAACAATTACAAGCAGCAGATAATATACTCACAAGAAATAACTACTAAATTATTTAAGTTTCGAATAGACACACAACAGTAAGATTCACTTTATTACTTCATAAATAAGAAAAAAACAATTTTAAATGTTAATTCATTCTATAAATTTCTAATGTAGGAGTTTAAAAATCCTTACTTTTACAGTACTTATTTGATTCAATCCCGTAAGTACCAAAATGAAATCCCGGAAAAAAGGCTTAACCATGTTGTGATTTGTATGGCTAATCATGATGCGAGTACGTAAAATCAATCTACCTACTCCGATCACTGGTGATAAATTATCGGTAAGGAGTTTCAAGAATTATATGCAGCTTAAGATATTATTTCAAATATAACCATGCTGGAGGGTGGCAACCGGATGGCATAACAAATTCCTTGCACAAAAAAGCTTAAATTTTGAATGCAACTAAAAAAAAAAAACGTTTTGCCCCATATCTCGCCCCCACCCATTTGGGGTCCTTTTGGACGTTACTGGGGGGTTCGGTATCACTTGAAGACCCAGATTACCACTCGCCATCTGGTTCCTTCTCCGATTAAATTTTACGTGCTTCAACAATAATGCACAAGCGCGCTGCATCAATGGTGGCACGAGCCATGGCCAGCTTCAACCCCCAACAGAGTTCTGAAAATTATAGTTGACGGATTGGATTGTCCGTAGATAATTCACTGCTGTCAGTTACATATGTCACTGTTTTGTGTTGTTTAGGTACTAACACGTAGTTTTAAGGGCAATGTTACTAACACTGTATTTAAGAGTTTTGGCTCGAAATAAAGTTTTTGATACGATCAAGATACAAAGTGACATTGACCTGCAAATTCCAAAAAACGTAAGATTATTTGAATTTCGCAAGTTACCACTGCAGATCCATTTTAAGTACTGAATAAATAAATGTGTAAGCATACCTAAAAACTATTGATAGGTCAATCCCTATAGGATATGGTTAGTTCACTAAGGTCATCGTAGAAAAACAAGGAAAGCTGACCTATAATCATCGCGAAGGGTTTGATTTCAACAACAAATTAGGTCTCCAACCCCAAGGAAAGGACACAATTCAAAAGGTAAAAAAAAAAATCACTTGTGAATGTCGCTTCAGGGGGCCTCTAATCAGCTGCGTCTTTTCCCTCCGGTTTCTGTTCAGGTTCTTCTGGTGGGTGGCCAGAGTCTCCAGACTGCGGTGCTGGACCTGATTGGATTTGTTTATCTTGTGCCATAATACTTGTACGAATACGGGTTATTAATGATTGCCGTTCCCCTGTTGTCAAGGTGGCTTGCTTAGGCATCAAGTTAGAATCATAAGAAGTTGTCGAAGATATGTGCAGTTCTTCTGGAGCTATGGAGACACGGCTTGGCGTGAGTTTAGGGTCAGAAGCGGCCCTTGAGCCCGAGGTGTGTAAGCTCATTAAAGACCTGAATTCTACTCTGGAAGTATCTCTTAAGGTCGTTTCAGTAGGATGGGTTGGTTTTTTGGACAGGGCTGGTTTCAAGACGTTCGTTCTCGATATCTACAACATTGTTAACAGGTTAATAACTTAGATACAATTGATACTTAATTATTTCTGTTTATTAATTGAACCAAGCACTTATGTCATAACGTCGTAAGAACTTGCAAGATGCGTGCATATAAACAATTATATTTGTAATACATACTTGGATTAGTTAGATGTCTAGCGGCCAGTATGGAAAAAGAAATTTATTTTTTAAATAATTAGTCAAATCAAAATTACAATAATTACACACTTGATGTATAACAACTTTCCTCTAGCTTTCCTGCAATCTGTGGGAGTAATTTCGTGAAAAGGGACGGAAGTGTGTAACATGAAGCCGGGGAAACGCTCACTATTTAATTTGACCAATGAGCACGCGCGGTGCTAGACTTGACCGTCCGATGGTACCAACTACCAACCCATTTTCCGAAAGGTTGATACTAAGTATCAGCCAAGATGTCAGATGTCCCACATCTGTGACTACTGTTAAGGCTTGCTCGTTTTTATTTAAATGTTGTTGTTTTTGAGAAACAAAGCTGAAGTCGCATATCTGCGATGCCTCTGCACGCTTAGCTTGACCACAATAGAAACGGGTTTTGTCGACGGAAAATAGCCAAATGACAGATAAACAATCACAATCTGTCATTTTGTCTATTCTGCCGTCGACAGAACCCGTGAAAAACCCGTTTCTATGGTTGTCATTCTATGCGTGCTGGTATTGCAGATGTTAGCTGTCGGCTTGTTTGTCATCCAATAACAAGAGGTACATAAAAAGTATGAATCCTTTGTAAGTGCAACATTGCAGCAAAGCAACTAACCGTTTCCAAGTCTCTAGCTTTCAGAGCCCTTTGGACTTCCTCTTCAATTCGTGCAGCTTCATCTCGTTCAAGTATTTGTGCTTTCAGGGCGTCTATTGTCGCCGCAACCATCTGTTCTATTTCCTCGACCGGTAGTGTGATACCGCAGTCTAACGAAAAATTAAATGAAAGTAAGGTTCACAACGTTTATTACGAATGGCGCACATCATCGATACATGTAACTGCAAAAAGTTCAAAATTTTATTTAAAACTATAGATTATTTTTTTTTAAACATGGCATCTCGCAGTTTTGACCACTAAGGTCTTGGCTGCTTAACCGGACTTTCCTGTGGGTGCCTTAAGCTGCTACACTCAAAGCCTCCAGCCAGGGGCAAAATACTAAACTAAATTAAAACTAGGCGAACGCTCGCTAAGGGCACCCCCTGTGGGGTACGAACCTCGGCTTAGGGCGTCGCTGAGGGGAGGACAGCAAGAAGGGACAGGCTGGATCAAAATTGGTTTATATCATGATTATTAAGCGGGGTAGTTTAAAGCTACGTGCTCAGCGGCAACAACTTGCTGGCACCTCGTTTTCGAGCAAGGGTCGGGGAGGAGTATCATTTACTCAGGGACACGGTCGCGGTCGCAAAGGACCTCGGCGGCGAGGTCGGAATGACGGGAGGCGTCTGTGTTTGTGTATAGTGCTGGTGGCCCTATTCTGCTCTTGGAGGACAGTAATGGGATCATCAGGGTCGGAAAGGAAAACGATAGATTTTAACTGTTTGCTGTTATAGGCCGACCGCTTTAAGTTCAACATACATGTGTAGCTATCGCTATACATTTACCTTAAAGCAACAGATCGCCTCAACATAAAATCATGTATTTAAGTGGACCAACCTTTGATATCTTCCACCACGTCAAAGGAACGAATGCGTTTAATAGTATCCATGGTAACTGGATTCTGGTCGTCGATGAGCGATCTAATAAGAGAAGCCATCGTCTCGGGATCATCTGAAATATGGCGAGGATGAGCAGATAAACAAAAGTAACCACAAATATTAAACAACAAACAATAAAGAAATCGGCCAAGGGCGTTTTGGACCACTAATCGATAATCTACATGTGAAGAATCCACAAACTGCAGTATCAGGAAGAAGTACTTATGGCACTGCACCTCGAGTTTGAGAAAAAGTTCGGCTTTTTAGAGCGTTGTCTTTGTCACTCATGAGAGCGTTTTAAATATTGAAAGTTGGCAACGTTGCTAACAGCTGTAAAAAATTTCGCTGTTTTAATTTAGAAATATTACTTTATGGAAATAAGAAATATGTCTAGTGAACTAGAATATTAAAATGAATTGCAATTATAACACAGAATTTGATGTTGTAACCGTTTTAGGTGTTAAAAGGCATTTCGAAAGTTTCAAAATACTTGTTTTACATCTTGTTCTTGTGTGGATAAGGTTGATTTTTTACTGCTCAGGATTTTGATTCGCGGCGAGAGCAATGAAACGCGGGTTTAGTAAACGAGGTCTGTATTGCAACTGTATTGAAGGAAACAAATTAACATTAGGAGCGGTTACGCACACATTCAAACTCAACATGCCGCCCACCAAAGGACCTAGTCCTTTACTAACTTAACAAAGTAAACAAAAATATAATTAAGACTTAAGTGGACTGTATACTTAAATTACAATAATGAAGTTTTATATAAACTAATCAAATTTTCTCAAAAAGTTAACATAAAGTTATTGCTAACATTAATCTTTATCAATTGGTAAAGCACAAATCCTAGAGATTGATCTTTTAACAATATTATTGCGGTATCTAATACTATAAACTCGAGTAAGACCGTCTTCTCCTGGATGTTTGGCAGTTATTCTACCCAAAGCCCATTTAGCAGGTGGCAATTGGTCCTCCTTCAAGAGCACGATATCTCCAATTTCATATTCCTTTTGCTGTTTAATCCACTTCGGTCGTGTTTGAAGGCGTGTTAAATATTCGCTCTGCCAGCGATGCCAGAAATTAGCTACCAGACGTTGGCAGAGTTGCCATCTGGAGAAATGGTTGATGTTGACTTCATTCAAGTTTGGAGTAGGTATTGTAACAGGAGCTTCGCCTATCAAAAAGTGTCCAGGAGTTAATATTTCTAGTTCAGTGTCAGCTGTATCCACGGGTATCAACGGGCGTGAGTTGAGACATGCTTCAACCTGGCATAATATTGTTGTCAACTCTTCGTATGTCAGGTGAGTGTTCAGGATTCTCTTTAGGTGGAACTTTGTAGATTTGACCGCAGCTTCCCATAGTCCACCGAAGTTCGGGCTGTACGGTGGTATGAAGTGCCACTGCGTACCGTCTGCTGCGAGCATATCTGCTAGATGGCCTGGTAAGTTTAGATTAGCCTCTTTCCATGCTGAATGTAATTCTTTATTAGCTCCTACGAAGTTACGTCCATGATCGCTCCAGATATGAGCGCACCTTCCCCTTCGGGCAACAAATCTGTTGAATGCGCCGATAAATGCTTCTGATGTTAGATCGCCAGCCAACTCTAAATGGATGGCCTTTGTGGCCATGCAAACGAATATGGCGATGTACGCTTTATAAGTTTTTGCGCCTCTACCCTTTGACATCAGTACTTGTAAAGGGCCGGCAAAATCTATTCCACTATTAATAAATGGACGAGCAGGAGTGATACGAGCTTCAGGAAGGTCACCCATAAGCTGAGTTCTCGATATCGCTCTGTGTCGAGCACACACAATGCACTTGTGTTCATGCGTCTTTATAATGTTCTTTACACGTATGATCCAATATTGTGATTTAATGTAACTGAGCATTAATTGAATGCCTCCATGTAATGTCTTCTTGTGTGCATCAGCTACAATAAGATGAGAAAGTTGATTCTTCGTACCTAGAATGATTGGATGCTTTTGATCATTACTAATATTTGCGTTTCGTAATCTTCCGCCCACCCTGAGAATATTCTTGTCATCTAAATATGGATTTAGTGTTTTTAAACAACTTTCTTTCTTCACGTATCTTCCCTTCTGTAAACTTTCTATTTCTACTGGAAATTCTTCGCTTTGTGCTATTGTTATGCATTTTGTTAATGCTTCTTCCAATTCAGTAGTTGTAATAGCTGTATCTAAGTTTTCAGGATTCTTCTTAAATCGTAAAAATCTTAAACTGTAAATTATTGTTTTCAAAAGTTCATGTAGCGTAATAAAGTCTTCAAATTTCATTCTTAGCGTTTTAAAATTCACTGATATGTTTTTCATTTCCAGTTCCGTAGGTTTTATGTTCGGTTTATTAAATTGTATATTTTTATCCTTTAGCCAACCTGGCCCTTCCCACCATAGTTTATTATTGACTAGGTTGTCTACATATGTTCCTCTAGAACCAATATCGGCTGGATTGTCTTTTGATCTTACATGGTACCATTGTGAATTGGGAACATTATCCAATATTTCAATAACACGGTTGGTGACAAATATTTTCCATCTATTTGGATCGCCTGCAAGCCACGCCAAAACCACTGTGGAATCGGTCCAGGCGTAGACTTCCTTGTCTGGTAACCTCATTGCTTCTCTCACTTGCGTCAAGAGTTTGGCAAGAAGCACGGCGCCGCAGAGTTCGAGACGGGGAAGAGAAACTGTCTTAACTGGTGTCACTTTAGTGCGGGATGCGATTATTCCTGTTTTAACTTCTCCATTTTCTTTTTCTACTCTATAATATACTACTGCACAATATGCTTTGATTGAAGCGTCACAATATCCATGTAAACTTATCTTCTCATTTTCTGTCTCTGTATGTATCCATCTTTCTATTTGTATCTCATGTAAATTGTTAAAACTTTCTCTAGTTTTATTCCATTCTTCTTTATGTGTATTCTTAACCTCTTCATCCCAGTCAAGTCTATCTTTCCAAATATTCTGAATTAAAATTTTAGCAGGAATGATAGCTGGTGATATCCATCCTAACGGGTCAAATAAGCGTTGTAAATCCGCCAGAATATTTCTTTTCGTAGTCAAAGCTGATTTAGGTGGTAGTTTGATTTGATAGTGAAAGGTATCTGTTTTCATATTCCAAGTTAAACCCAATGTCTTAACAATACTCTCGTTTGTCTCAGCACTTGCACTTCTCAGTGATTGTGGAATTGAATCTATAAATTCTTTACTATTTGATGCCCATTTCTGTAACGTGAACCCTCCACATTCTAATAATTGACTTAATTCTTGACTTGCTTTTATTGCTTCTTGTACTGTGTTACTCCCACTGATACAATCATCTACGTAAAATTCTTCTGCTAGTATTTTGGCTCCTACAGGATATTTATCCCCTTCATCAATAGCTAACTGTTTTATTGTTTTGATTGCTAGGTAGGGCGCGGAGGCGGTACCAAACGTTACTCTTAACATGCGATAGTCTTCTATCTCGTGCGTGGGATCCTGTCTCCATAATACTCGCTGATAATCTGCATCCTCTTTTGTTACCAATATCATGCGGTACATTTTCTGTATATCGGCTATGAAACAGATTTTCTTCATACGACATCTCATAATTAAACTTCTTAAATCTTCTTGTAGTTGGGGTCCAACTAATAGCAAATCATTGAGTGAATTGTTTTTTGAACTTTTGCACGACGCATCAAAAACAATCCTGACCTTCGTGGTCTCGCTATCTCCTCGAATGACTGCATGGTGTGGTAAATAAATTGACAAATTATTTTTCTCTTCTTCAGGAACTTTCTCCATGTGATTCAATTGTATGTATTCTTCCATAACTTTACAGTAATCTTCTTTTAATTGTGGTTTATTTTATAATCTTCTTTCTAGTTGTTCCAGTCTCTTCAGAGCTATGTTTCTCGTCGATCCTATTTCTTGTGGTGATATTTTAAAGGGTAATTTTACGATGTATTTTCCAGCTAAATCTCGTGTATGTGTTGCTTTATAAATATCTTCACATGTGCGTTCATCGAAGGTAAGTTTGCGATTTGTAGTATCATCAATGTTCCAAAGATTTTTCAAAAGATTATCCATATCTATTTCTATATGTTGATGCATCACTACTATGTCGTTGCTGGTATGTTGACATTCTGAGATATTGCCGAACAATATCCAACCCAAACTTGTTTCTTGAGCGGAAGGTGTGCCTGGTGGTCCCTTTATTAAATTATCTTTCACAATCTCGGTGTATACGTCAATGCCAAGCAACAGATCAATTTTGTTTGACTTGAAGTATTGTGGATCAGCCAACGTTAAGCCGTTCAGATGCGACCAGTTTGATCTATTTTCAATTGTGGAACTGGGCAACTTCGACGTTATGTGTGATTTTAAAACATAAGCCTTCAGAGGGAGATTGAATTGTTTGTCATATCTTGATGAGATCTCCAACTGTACTGCATAACGTACTGAAGTTGTCGTGGATCCTACTCCTGTAATAGAACCTCGTACAGGTATTTTCTTGAGTCGAATTAATTGAGTTGCATTCTCAGTAATGAATGATGCCTGTGAACCAGGATCGATTAATGCTCTTAATGTAGTCACGCGACCGCACTCACTCTTGATCGGTACCAGAGCTGTCGCTAATAACGCTCTTCTCTGCTTGTATGCGAAATTCACTATAATTGACTCATCCTGATGATTTTCTTGTGTGTTACTAGGCGTTTGTGTTGAGGAGATTACAGGTGGGTTGTTATTCTTCTCTGTATCCTGAGAATCTTCTCCCTTCTTCTTTTGATGAAGAAGTGAATGGTGACGCCGTCCACAAATCTTACAAGAAGTCTTCTGCTTACAATAATGCACTGGATGGCCTGGTGATAAGCAGTTGTAGCATAATCGATTGTTTTTAATGATCTCATATTTCTTATCCATGTCAAGTTTCACAAATTCTTTACAGTGGCATAGAAGATGTTGAGCGTTACATAATTTGCAAGTAATTGTTACAGCTGACGTATGACATGCACGCTCCTTATTTGTTTTTTGAGTGCTAGATGAAGGCGAACACGTTAACTCGAGTGTATGGATTCGATTTTCCAAAAACGTAATCATATTTTGTAAAGTAGGTAGATCAGTTTCACATTCGCGACTTACGTGTGATTCCCATTCTTTGTGTGTATCAGAATCCAATTTCTGCACGGTAATGTGAATGATTACTGGGTCCCATGATGTTGTTGAAATATTCAAAGAATCCAAACTATTTAAACACTCCTTTGTACTATCTATCAGAACTTTCAATTGTCCCGGCGATTGTGTGCTAAACTTTTTAACTGAAAATAGCCTTTTCAGTATTGCATTCACTATAAGCCGCTTGTGGCTATATCTATTTTTCAAAGTTTCCCATGCCCTATGATAATTCTGTTCTGTGACTGGAATATGTTTAATTGTATTTCTAGCTTCGCCAGTCAAGCACGAATTGAGATAATGCAGTCTTTGTACGTCACTTAATGTCTTATTCTTCGAAATTAAAGCTGTAAACGTATCCTCAAAAGATTGCCATTCTTCATACATGCCCGTAAATGTGGGTAAGTTGATCCTCGGAAGTTTGACCTCGGTGCTGTTCGAACTGTCCTGTTGTGATGAACATGATGATGTATTTTGAATCACATCTCCTTTCTCTGTATTCAATAACTGAAGCGTATCCGTCATGTCTGTCTTCACATCCAAATATATTTCTTCACACTGGCTGTATAGATCGTCGGTGAAATAGGTTATGTTTTTCCGTTGTTCTTTCTTAGTAATCTTTAATAACTGCTGATAATTATTCCGGTATGAGTTCCAATATTCTTCTAAACACTGTAGTCTTGCTTCAACGTAGCCTTTAGTTAGTCTTGCTTTCGGTGTCTTTTTAAAGTTTGCCTTAGCCTTCAAAATGTTGTCCGAAAAGTGTTCCAAAAGATCTAATGTTTGTTCCACGTTATCCATTATAATAACTTGACGATATTAACAGTCTTTACAAAACGTTCACTTCGTTATTTTAAACACTAATGTTCATCACACCACATAACTGCGATTTGTATAACAGCTGTCGATACTCCTTTGTTCCGCTAATGAGCTTCATATATAAAAACTACTCGGCGACGATTCTGAGAAGTCGGGTCACTGATAATATTATTTCTTCAATCCGGCTCGAAGGACCATGTTCTTGTGTGGATAAGGTTGATTTTTTACTGCTCAGGATTTTGATTCGCGGCGAGAGCAATGAAACGCGGGTTTAGTAAACGAGGTCTGTATTGCAACTGTATTGAAGGAAACAAATTAACATTAGGAGCGGTTACGCACACATTCAAACTCAACACATCTAAAACGAAATATTCGGTGTTACGATATTAATTATTGCATTTCATAATCAATATTTTAGTTTACTAGTTAGCCATATTTCTTATTTCCATACAGTTACTAATAATGCCAAATTAATCAAAACAGCGAAATATTTGACAGCTTTTTGCGACGTTGCCTACTTTTAGTATATATGCTCTTAATACTTGTGTGAATCTCTCTAATCCTCGATGTGTCACGTCCGAACTGGTGCGGTTACTGTTTGAGACTTGTAAGCTTCTAGAAACAGTGTTCTGGACACTGTAGGATGGAGGTACTAGAAGGTATATATCACCAATATCTTTAGCGCGCGCGGAGTGCAATAGTGCTGCGATGGCGGGCCCAATGCGATCTTCAAGTTTATCATTTGTGTCCGACATATCCTTCAGAGCTTCCTCCAAATTGTCTATCACCTCATCGCTAGCTTCTGGAGATTCCATTGCTTCCAACTACGACACATACAAATAACAAATTAAATAACAACGTAGGTACCTAAATCGAATTACAACGTAATCTAGATGTAACCAAGGCCTTTCGTCCAGTAAGTTCATGATTTTATTACCCTCTGCATATTTTTATTTAATTAAAAAGGTCTCTTATCTTTATAAATAAGGTCATTTGTTCATACACGTATTTCTTGCTGTGAAAGATTACTTTTTATTCGCCGTGTGTAGGCAGTTAGGCACGGTCTTCAGTGTTGTATCCATGTAAGATTGTTTACAGATGCGTGCCATGTACAAAGGGCCTTATGGCAGTACAAAGAAAAGAAAAGTGGTTTTTAACTCAAAACCCTTTTTTTTTCTTTGTCCTACTATTATTTAAAAAGATGCTTTAAACAAAAAATGCAAGGTGGCTCGATTCAGGTGTCCGGGAGTGTAACTATTCACATAAAGATGCTCTAATCAAAGCTTGTTGCTTCTTTAAGAGCGACCAAACTCGGATTTTCTTCTCTTTTTCAAATTCGTCAATTCTAATTTGGAACAATGGCGATACCGAAATGATTGCCAGTGTGTCAGCTTCAAAACTGCATAAAAACTTTTTCTCGGACTTATCGTTATTTTGATAATTTAGGCTATTAAACAAAAAAAAAGCACGCTAGCTCTACGTATTTAGATACTTACTTGTTGATTGACCAAATGCTCGGTCAAAGCTGCCAGATTATCGAATGCTCGAGTTTGCTTCTTATATTGACTCGGATCACCACCAAATTTCAGCAGCCACTTTTTAACGAGACTGTCTACCAATTCATATCGGGACAACAGTCTAAAACATAAAATGTAAAGTTTTAGTTGTCAAAATGTAGGAACGACAGCAGAAAAAGTAGACCGCTGCGATCACGAGTTGAAAAAGCGTTCCTCCAAGACTAAGGTAATTAACGAAAGAGTTTCTTCTTCGTTCCAGCATGTTTAGCATGACCACGATAGAAACGGGTATTGTCGACGGAAGAATAGACAAAATGACAGATAAACAATCACAATCTGTCATTTTCTCTACTCATCCGTCGACAAAACCAGTTTCAATGGTTGTAATGCTACGCGTGCAAGCAAGATATGCACAATAGCTGGAGTGTGGCAAGTCTAGCTTAAGCATTTTTCTGCCTCAAAAGATGTGCTGCGCCGAGTCCAAATTAATTGGGATAAGGACAGGAGGTTAATGAATGACGTCTGACGGTGAGTGAACTTTCGACTCCACCCATTTTTTATAGAGGTTATCCGCCATGCCGCCATACATATTGCAAGTTTACTCCAGGAGGGTCACCGGCATTACGTTTGCGCTCAAGTTAACCCTCGAGAAGTATCATCGGCATTAGGTTTGAAATTTTGTTAAAATATGCAATTGATTTTATTTTCACAGTTTATAATGCCGAATTCGCTAAGAAAAATCTACATTTAAAAAGAGCCCTCCGCGAGGGCTCCCAGCTTCCCATATGCGACTTAAGTGAACCCTCCAGGAGGGCTCCCGGCATTGAACGTGTTAAACAAACCCAGTCATGACTTCAGGCAGCCGTTCCATGATTTCACGCAGAAGGATTTCCGCGTCGTCTCGCGTCACTCGCATCGAGTCGAGGCAGTCGAACAACAACGTCGTTACATTATCTGCGCCTCCAATATCCATTTTCGAGCCTATGGGTGTTCTGTAACCGGAACACATCATAACATCACACTTGTATTCTCCGATGGGTAAAGCTAGTTAATGGAATTTTACAAAAGTCGGCCCCTGATTTATCTATAGTTTCTTCAGACATATCATTAATGTTTGATTTGTACATAACTAATGAGTGAAGACGTTGGATAACTGTGTACCACGCATCGTTAAAAAACGAAACTTTAAAAAAGCCTACTGGGTAAAGTATCGTCACTATGTTCAAGAAATACTAGCTGAGTGTACATTGCCTGTTGGTCCCCACGAATCGTATAATAGATCCTGCCTGCCGGGGCTGCGGTTATTGTCCGAAAGGGTTACCGTGGCCCCTGGCAATATAGGCAACTGAAGGAACACGGGTGGGTTTTAGTCAGTAAGTCTGACACGGGAAATTATCAAATAACTCTCCCGCTCCACCCAGAGCGGGAGAGTTATTTGATAATTTCCCAACAAAAAAAAAACGGGCGCTAGTCCTACTCACACTTGTCCGGTTTAAAAAAAATATAAAACAGGTATATATGATTCTAAATACATTACTTAAAATACTTTTTTTTTTTTACTTTTATTATCACCATTAATTTGTAATACCTATTCTAATGCCGCCATTGAACTCGTAATACCTACATGTTAGAAATGACTTTAAATTGTAATAATTTTTGACCGAGTGGTTTTTTCAATTCAAAATTTGAATTCAAAATACGGATTATGTCTATTTTTCCAATGACTTAAATCTCTCGAAAAGAAGACACAAAAAAAATCGTTATTACCTGTGAATCTTATTTTACCCCCTTGGGGGATGATTTTACAAAAACGCTGAAATTGCATAAGAATTACGCAATTTCAGCGTTTTTGTAAAATATAATTCTTACCAAAAGCATAAGTTAGAATTTTCATATCCCTCATATTTTCATATCCTTCATATCAATAACTTAAGAAATGCTGGATTTTCCATACAAACTTTCATCCCCTATATCACCCCCTTTATGATTATTTTTGAGACAAAAAGTACCCAATGTAAGGACATAGGGTTTGAAATTTGGCAAGAAGATTGAAGATTTGAGAAGAAGAGCCAAGTGACGCCCAAGAAAAAAATTATAGATAAAGAAATAACCACTATTTTTTACATAGAACTCGGTTGGTCTTTTAAAAATCAAATATCAAAAATAAAGGTTAATAAAAAACATATTTATAGTTTTGGTATAATCCATTTTGCTATTATAGTTCTTATTTGTATATCTCTTGTGCCTATTTTGCGTTGGTATAGATGATGAAAGTGCTTTCTTAATACAGATTGACCACAGTTCACACAATCATATTTGTCGATGCCCAACATTTCGTTCTTGTGGTACAGAAGGCTGTTGTGCATTCCTTGCCAACATCCAACATTGGTGACACACCAGTCTATAATCTGAAATATAATTGCATACTGTCATAAAAATTAATGATGCCTATTAACATGCTGTAGCATCAAAACGTCTTTATGTATAAATACATTGAATGACACCATTCACCGGTCTCTTGATA
This sequence comes from Omphaloscelis lunosa, assembly GCA_916610215.1. Lineage (NCBI taxonomy): Eukaryota > Metazoa > Arthropoda > Insecta > Lepidoptera > Noctuidae > Omphaloscelis > Omphaloscelis lunosa. The sequence goes on from OU744247.1 coordinate 12,374,602, forward strand.
CCATTTTTGATTATCATACAATTTATTACTTATGTCACATAAAATATGTGGCAATGGTTTGAGACAAAACAAACTTCAATTATTTATTTCTATGGTTTTCTTGACACTAACCAACCGAATGATTCAATTCAAACCTAATGGTACGTAGCTATGCAATAAAAGTTGTTGAGTATGTATCTTATGTGTTTATAAAGTAACCTACTTATTGTGGTACAATCCATCGCTGAAAAATATAGACCGAACTTCCACATTGCTTAACGTAAATCTCTTAAGTCTTCGTATCCACGCCACAGTTGAGATGGTAAGTTCGTATAATTCAGGTATATACGGTATCCATTGGCAAGCTGGTGTCCTCGTGGGAGGCGGGTACAAAATCCAATGTAAAGCCAAGATCGTCATCGGGAGCGATTACAGGGTCCATAATCGTAATCAAAGTCGTCGGAAAATCAAATAGAAAAACGCAGTAGAAAAAATACACCACCAAACAAAATGTGAAATATCAATTTCAATCAGTCGTCAATTACGATTATTATTGACGTTGGTAGGGATGCGATATGACATTGATTTTTCGAAAAATCTATTTAAAAAAAAAACAAACTGGAAATAAGGAATCGGTTCAATAGATCATATTTAGAAGCCTGAAAATGAACAAACATTTTCCTTTGTCTCTAAACAAAAGCGTAACAACTGATGCTGACGAGACGCTGGGACAGTCAGACCAGATGCTGCACAACCTAAATGGAGCCTCTCAGCGGGTTTGCTTGGTAGGCACAACTTTGAGAAAGAAGCCGACAGAAGGATCCAGTTAGGTTGGGCAGCGTTTCGAAAACTTTGTCTTGTCGTCGCCAATCCCGCAATGTTTGAAGACGCTATAGAGCGGGTTATGTTTGGAGTTTCTTTGAAGGATAAGATCAGAAATGAAGTTTTCCGGAAAATAATCGGAGTTACCCTAATAATCGGACACCCTGCATAGTAAGCAAGCTGAAGTGGCAGTGCGCTGGTCATATTTGTCGAAGGACCGATGGCCGGTGGAGCTGACGAGTCCTAGAGTGCAGACCGCGTATCGGCAAGCGTAGTGTGGGACGCCCCTCAGCTAGATGAACTTACGGCCTTAAAAAGTTGGCTGCGACAAACTGAATGCGGAAGGCGGAGGGCAGGGTGTTGTGGCGCAGCCTAGGAGAGGTCTATATCCAGCAATGGACTGCGATAGGCGGAGTTGATTGTAACAAGTACATAATAAAAAATAGATTTAAAAAAAAAATCTCTTTTTGGTAACCGGTTTTGAGTGTATCGATTTTTTTGAGTAAAAGTTGTTATCCCTACTTTGACAGGATTGACCAACAATCGGAAGTGTTAGATAAGAAAATAAACGATTGAGTGTCTTGATTAAATAGGTGTTTCATTCCGAAGGTTTCGTTACAAATAAGTAACACCAATATTTTAGTTACTAAATGGGTATTTTTTGTAATTACCACATTGCCGGGCAAACCATGGCCAAGAATGGGCTATTCCCTTTCGCAATAAGACGCCCCATCCCCATTACGTAAGTTAAAAAAAAAAAGGTTTTTTAAATATTTTTTCCGCCGATAAAATTAAGCATAGATTCCCTCATTTCGATTTGTGCACATTTTAAAGACTCACACTGTATTATAAATAAGTGGGAAGTAAGATGCGGACAACGTTGTTTCCTGCGCTATTTAATACTACCCCGACGACGACATGGACAATCTTTTTTTTTGTATTATATTGACGCAGAAATAGATTCGTTCGGTCTTACCCCAACCTACGTTATGGAAATTTTATTCCAGGTGCATCGTCTTCACATATATAATTATAATAATTATTTATTTGTTTATTCAATAAATATATTAGTATTTTTATGGGTAACTCACACAGGGAAGTATTTCTTATGGTGATCGATGTAGGACCTCGGGGCCATGCACAGGTTAACTTCTGATTCCTGCTGCTTTGGGCGCCTAGCGCTGTCCGGTAGTGGAGGCAACTCTGACAACGGCTTCAAACGAAGATTATGGATGTCTTCTTGTAGTCGCTGTTAACATGGTTTTAATTAAACAACTGCGTCAATGCTAATGCTAAGTAAAAGCAAAAAAAAATAAGTAGAATGTGACGTTTTTATTGTAAGTACGATATCCATATTTTTACTGTGAAAGTAAATTACGTTCTCACGGCTAGAACCGTTAAACCAATTCTGATAAGATTTGATATCATGTTAATTAGAACCCTGAGACGAATTACAAGGGCACGCTTTTATAAATCAACCTCTGTGGGAGTAAAATGGGATGTTGTACGTTGTATCGCTGCGAAATCCAAGGGACGAGGTAGCAGTTAACTGGCTAATTCTAATAATAATAAATAGAGTACTAGAAAGATGAAAGATCTTTTGGCGCCTGAATGACATTGACAGAAGGGGCCTCCCCCTTCGCTTGTTAGTAAACATTCTGTGACAATGTCACAAATTTTTTATTGAAAAATCAAGATGGCGGCGTTAATTCCGATTTTAGCCACGCGCCAAAAGTTCCTTGTATCGTTGTAGACACCTTTATCTGTTGTTTCTGCCGTGCCCGCACTATTAGTAGACGACTAACGTCGCGCTGGTATTGCCTCACGTTGTAGCCACCGGGCATGTCGCCGGGGCTCTTAGCGGCCTGTAAAAATAAAACTTGAGTCATTATTCTTAAGCTGGGGCCGTCTATCTTGACGAAGCTTCGTACAGAGGTACGATACACGCAGATGTGACCAACCATTATTGGTTATCGTCGCGATAGTTCGGGCTGCGTAGAACTTATCGCCCGGGTGGCGGTACATAAAAAGCGTGGTGTGTGGTTGGACTAGCGTTGGTAATTTCGACGGTTGTTCCCGGACTGCGTAGACGCTCTGCCGAAATAATGGAGACCCATCTTGGATTACTGCACGATAATTTGTTAAAATTATGAAGCCGCTTATGTAACCACCGAATTAGCGCGATAACTTTTTAGCGAGCATAATATACGAAGCTTCGGCACGCATTGCTTAATCACGATAGATGCAGATGCGGCACCAGGGTTACACCGCACGGTGGTCCAAGCGCCCTACAAGCGCGGTCACAAATACCTTACTTTATTAAATGAGATTTTTCTGAAGGGTAAATAATAAAAAAATACTTCATAAATGTCCATTAATGCTTTATTTACATAATTTAATACATAATATACTGTACAATATGTACTATTTATATATAAATTTAAATAGTCAATATTTGAGATTTATTGTCCCTCGTTCGGAAATATATCTGAATATGATATTAACGCTTATCATGAAGGGGATCTTTTATATATTATACATATTATATACAGCAAAAAGCGAGTGGTGCACCGCTACAATAAAAGAAAGAAAGAAAGAAAAACATTTATTTGAACACAATCATTTATTGGCGCTCGAATAATGACGAATAGGGGGGCGCTGTTGATAAACATTTGTGCAATGGGGAAGGTTGGTCAAAGCTAATTGAAGATGTGGCGTGACCATAGCTCGGCCTAAAATAAATTTGACATTTCAGCCATTCAGTACATTTCTTGTTCAGTAATGAGTTTGGTATTATTTCACTATTTCGTTATTTTCGGTGATTTCAATATTTTAAATTAATTAAGTATTAGACATGTAAAGTGGCAGAATTTAAAATTTTAAATATTGCTTATTTCTTCGTAATCTCTTTCGTCACGGTTAATCTACGATCAAATAGGTAAGCATTTTTCTCCAAAAATAATCTCCTCAACCCCTTTTGACCAAGATATAAGGTTTGTAGAGTTAGGCCTTGTAGAGTTAGGGGCTTGGCTCTACATTAGATCTGATAACTTAAGGCTCTAGACAAACGGACTGAATTCAACTGCAAATTTGCAGTTTGAATGCAGTTAGTACGACTGCAATAGACACACACAATCGTACAGTCGTACTAACTGCATTCAGATTGCAAATTTGCAGTTGAAATGCAGTCCCGCCTGTCTAGAGTTTAAGGGAATGCCTCCGCTGCCAGCGCCGGCTTTCAAAAATAACGTCATTGGGAACCGGAATGACATTACTGCCGGCAGCCGAGATTAGAACCTCGGCGGTGCGGCGTTTATGGAAACCCTTTCAGTATTCAGAACTCCAATTAACTAACCAAAGATTTTTTAAAATCTGTTATAGATTGGTATTTCTCATGTAGAAAGGGTTTTTACTCACTCCCATTAAAAAGAAAAAAATATCATAGAGTAAAATTGAAAATAAAACTGAATTTTATTACCTTTGTTGGTAAAACATCTGCTTCTAGCGCCGCAGCCAAACGGAGGCGATCAGAGTACTGATTCAATGCGGCAAGATATTTCTTTTCGAGACTACTGTGGCGCTCCTGAAAGATTTGTTGTCGTCATTTTATTAAGTCCAAACACCTTCTAAGAGGGTTACACTGCTACCAGTTTTAAAATGATATTCGCTATCTAATTGCGTAACATATTTTCGTAAATGATTATGACTCAGTTCAATAACATTAATTGCGTTATTTACGTTGTTGAGCAGATTTTTTTTTTCGAACTTGTGAAGGAATGGATTAGCAATCTCTTACAAAATGATTCAAATTGTGATTGATTGTGTATTACGCAATTAGGGTGCAGGTTTCCAAATTGAGATTTTGAAGTTGAGAAATTCTCAAACAATACTTTTTTTTATCTTAAAAGTAGCTTACGGACTAATAACAAGGCTAGCATTACTTTTAAGATGAAAGCCCGCAAAATTAAAATTTCTTTGCAAAAAACGTAGGTAAGTGATTTTGATGTAAGAAATTACCCTTAACTTAGAATTATTAACTCGGAAACCGGGTATATGAGTACAATCACGAGCATAAATATATGGTCCCATTGAAATAGATGGACAAACTTTTAGAGATCATTCAGACCACCAAAATAAGGACAATGGTAAAATAATAATAATAATAAAAACGCATTACAACTTACAAGAAAAAATATCAGCTAACGAAAATACACTAAAAATGTTGGTTACTAATGTTGGTTTATTATTTTACGTCAAAATAAAATCACTTTACTCAGTGTTTTGTTTTGCTTGGATATCTTTGGTTAGACGTACTGAACGCTGTGTTAAAATTTGTCCATCTATTTTAATGGGACCTTATATATTACTATGGGTAGACAATTCAGCAACAATATCTGCCTTTATAATTCATCCATTAATGTCTGTCGTCAAGATGACGGCAGTTATATGTGAATATTTATGGAAGGCATATACAAGTGACAGCACAAATATCTGACATCGAGGGAACACCAAAACTATCTGATGTGACAGGCGATGCCAAAATATAGGCTGCTGCATCGGCTTCAAAAATATGTGAAACCTCTTAAAATGCTGAAAACTGAACCGATATCGACTATTCTGCCAGTATCAATTAATGTTTTGTTGTAATGGCTGTCATATCCATAATCAGCCAATGTTTTTCACTGGTAGATGTCACATGTCTTCGAATTGTAGGTTCTAGGACATGCCGGTTGCGATATTTTCCTTCACCGTTTTGAGTTTTCCTTGGCGACATATTCAGGCCTATTTAAAAAAGGAAGTAGTTAGTATTGAGTACTAACTCGCCAGCTCCGGAGCTGCGCGACGATGTGTGGCAGCGTGCCATACGTCACGGAGTACTTGTGGCGGCGCGCCATCTGACGCAGCTGATCGTCCAGCGTGCGGTCCACCTTAAAAATAATAATAATAATATAGCCCTGTAAATATAAAATAGAGCCCTGACCATCGGCAGCTTGGCCACAATTTCCTGATGCCGATTGGCCACAATTTTAAATATTTTTTAATGTTTTTCTTATAAAAATATTTTAAATGTAATTAATATGTATGTAAATTTACGCCCGTAATAAAAGGACACAATTGTTGCCTATTCGACCGTGTAGCCTAATCTTCACCATTTTTGAAGCAAGTGATAATTATAAAATACGCACAAGAATCCGAATACTCAGAGGTGCGCGTCTAGGGTTCGAACTCGAGACCTATGACTTGGCAGTCTAACGGCCACACCACTAGCCTATCACTGCTCATTTAACTTTGGTAAAAAGCAACATTATATCCTGAAAAAAATGAGTCAGGTATTACGCCTATCGTCGTCCATCGTCATCGTCCATTTCGTTCATCTGACGGCCAACGGAATAGATGTTCTATGTCACGAAGTCTGTTTGGCTATGAATGTTGTCAAGCGTGCACATGCACATTGTTTTTGTGTGCGTAACCTCGAGAGCGCTCAGTGTCGATCGGGACACGGTCCGGATCAGTAGTTGTTTTTAGTTCGCGCCAAATTGTTTCACGGAGTAAGGTCAGCATGGCAACAAAACGAAGAAGAGTTGTCCATAGTGAGGTAATATTTATTTATACGTTTTCAATTAAAATGTTATACAAAGATACTTAATATAGCAATAGAAGTATTTATAAAATGAATGTTTTTTTGTGTTATAAAATGTTTATATTACTTAATTATTTTGATTACATTTTGTTTTAGGGTCGAAACATGATAGCTAGTGTTTATCATTTTCTGCGAGAAGAATATAAATTTACAAAATCATTAATGGAACTCAACTGTGATTTGTCTCATTTACGAGACATTACACGCCGTACAGCTGAAGCTACGGGTGTGAGCCAAAAAACAGTTCAAAGAATATTAAAAGAAGAGAAGGAATTGCCATCCACTTCATCAAAATTCACTTCACCTCTGAAGAAAAGGAGAAAGCGAGATAATAAAGTGGATATAGATAATTTTACAGCCGATGTGGTTCGCAGTACTGTACAAGATTTCCATATTGTCCATAAAGAAATTCCAACATTAGCTAAGTTAAGAACAGCATTGAATGAAAAAATCGGATTCGAAGGTTGTTTAGAAACTGTTCGCAAGTTACTGTTGAAATTAGGTTACAAGTGGCGCAAAACAGAGAACAACCGTAAAGTCTTGACGGAGCGTCATGATATACAAATGTGGCGTTTAAAATATTAAAAAAAAATAACAGAGTACCGCTCTCAAAGTCGGCCCATTCTCTACACCGATGAGAGCTACGTCCTTTGGACACACGTGCGAAACAATACCTGGGCAAAAAAAAAGGAAAGAACTCCGTTTAAAAAAAAAATTAGCACAGGCACTCGCTTTATTTTAGTGCACGCGGGAACCAAGGATGGTTTTATTGAAAATGCTTCCTTGATTTATAAGGCCAACTCAACAGCTGGTGATTATCATTAAAATATGAGCTATGATAACTATGTAAAATGGCTAAATGAAAAGTTGCTACCCAATTTACTTCCGCGCTCTGTCATTGTCTTAGACAATGCATTTTATCACAACACACGGGCTGAACGACTACCGACGCAATCTACAAAGAAAACCGATATGCAGCAATGGCTCAGGGATAAGGGTATAGCATTTGATGAATCTCTTCTTAAATTGGAATTGTACGATACAATAAAGAAGTACAAAGCCCAACACGTAATCTACAAGATTGACGATTTTATAAAAAGCAAGGGTTTTGATGTCTTACGCCTTCCCCCTTATCACCCAGAATTAAATGCGATTGAAAATATTTGGGGGATCGTTAAAAATTATGTCGCATCTAAAAATATCGAGCAAAACATGACGAATACGGAAAGACTGATCAATGAAAGTTTGGGCCAAGTTAGCAGTGAAACGTGGCAAAAAACTTGTGCTCATGTTGAAAAAATTGAAAAAGACTACTTGAAATATTTTGATCTCGATTTTGAATTTATAATCAATGTACAAGATGATTCTGACGACAGCAAAACGGAATCGGAAATCGAAAATTTATCTGATAGTGATTGAAAATACTGAATAGTCCTACTTGTTTCGTTTCCGTTCTGTAACACCAATGCTTAATTAAATGCCTACATATTCTTAATATTTTTGTATTTATTGCAACCTAATCTAATTTATTTACAAAATGTATATACTTTTAAAACCAACATTTTATTTAGATTATTAAATCTCGACTTGAATATATATCAGATTTTTTTGCTAACGTTACCTACTTTTACACACACAAGCGCGCTTGTCGGGATACGTCACTACTACAATCAAAGCCGAACGGACTTCGTGAAATAGAATATCTGTACCACGCTGCCAGTTTTGACCAGTTTTTACGACCGGCCGAGATTTGTTCGTTGTGTAAACAAAAAGTTTTTATGGTGTAGTTATTGTTTCAAATGGAATGAGTTGTGTTATGTCTGTGTGTGGCCTACACATATTATGTTAACGTAATCAAGTGTTTTTTGTCGAATGAGTGTGTGAATTCGATATATTGTGATAACATTTTTAAGGTTATACGAGTGAAAATTATCAAAAAAAAAAAAAAAAAAACATATCACATCACTGCGAGATTAGGTCATTTTGATTTGCTTATTGAATGAGAATGATGACTTGTCAGGTTAACTCATTTGACAAAAATGCATAAAATCATCTTTTGCGAGAGACTGGCGTCCAAATTAGGATAGCCTGTGTGACGGATCACCAGGCTCTCTCTCTCACCCCGAATTTAATCTAATTAACATTACAATGGTCAATTTTCAAACTCTAGACAAATTATTTATTGATGAAGGAAAAAAAAAACAGACTGTTTAAATTAATAAATAAAATTTTTTTTTTAAAAAATAATAAAATTTGTATAGGGTAATTCGTGTGTAATGTGCAGGTGAAGTGTGAGAATAGGTAGAATGATGGTGTGAGTGTGGGTGTGTAGGGATTTTGTGACAGTCAAGAGCCAGAAATTATTATATATTACGAGGGAACAGTGAGTAGCTGCTCCGTGGCATCATAGTTCAATTTTTGTAACCAGGCTGAGAGGGCTTTTTTGCATCGCTGTTTGGGTAGGACATACATTGACAAAATTCCATTAATTTTGTTATACAAGTAATTTCCAAGAAAACCGAAACGTCGAGGGGAGAAAGTACTATGGAGTTGTGGAACAAACTGCGTGTTTACGTCGCTCGCTTGCCTTCAAATAAGAGTAGGATTATAGGTAAGAAGAGTTTTTGCGTAAGATCGTATTTAAAATCAAAAGTTGTGGAACAGTTAACAGTGCAGTTTGCTTATAAAGTTCTCTGGAGGGAAAAAGAAAGGCAGGAAATTACTAACCTTTAGAACTGCCCTTTGTGCACGTTCGATCAGCAGCATTGATGTTTTTGTCGTACCACCCCATACAGATACGCAGTAACAGATTAGCGTTTGGCATAACGTAAAATAGACTGCTCTCAATAAGCCAGCGTCCTCAACATGACGAAGATTTTTAAACACAAATATTAGTTTACGGATTCTAGCTGAAAGAGCATCTATGTGCGGTTGAAAACTTAGAGTGTTATCTAGCATAACGCCCAAGTACTTTACTGAATCTGTTTTATGAAGATGGAGACATAAGCAATGAGTATTATGAGACAAAATGCATGAGGATGAATGAGCGGTAATTATCAAATTATCGAGTGAATGAGTAGGTTTTTTATGTAGATAGAAATATACTTTGTCTTATCATGTAAAATGGGTTAGCACAAGTAAAGCGTGCGCCGCTTTGCGAATGAAACCCACGGGCGATTTTTTATCACACACTGGATTTCAGCATGCTTGGAGCAAAAATCTAACAGTGTATTTTTTGACGCACTGGGATGAACTCTGTTGGTTTTTTAATGCTCGGCTCAAAACCGAGAGTTAAAAATCCAGTGCGCGATAAAAATAGTCACGTTAAAAAATCATCCACGAGAAACTGAGTAGTCTATGTTTGTGTGTGTGTATGTGTGTTAGCTTGGATGCTTGAATGGTTTGGAAGGCGCGGGCCACACAGAAGGGAGAGTGAAGTGAGACGAGGACGGGACGCAGATGCGGCAATAGTCTTCTTCTTCGTGTAGTTAGTTACTAACACGGCAATAGTATGCAAATGGTAATAGTGTGCAAATGCAAAAAGCGACCCGTATGCCGCTTGTCGTTTGTGTGTTTTGTGCCAGATCGCGTTAATACATTTTGTATGAAGAATAATGAAGATACTCGTACGTGTAAGGGACGCCGCGTCTGCGTCCCATCCTCATCTCACGTTCTTTCTGTGTGGCCAGTGCTTTAGGGAGAGGTACTAGGAAGAGGTACCTTGCGCGGCTTGCCGAGCTTGCGCGTCAGCACGTCACGCATCTGCGCGCGCAAGTTCTCCGCATCTGCCTCCATCGCTCTCAAGTCCACGTTCATGCGGAATAAGTGCGTGCGGTTGATCCTGTAGAGAAACGTCATTATTATAATATCACCATCATTTTACTTAGTTCTAAGTTAATAGTGTAAGAGTAAATTAGGTTTATCATAACAAATTGATATTATTTTACCGATGCTCTAATTTAACATATATTTTCTCCAAATCATTAACACTACTCCTTTAGACGTGATCTTCAGTATAAAATCATTAAAGTATCAGTATGCATTTTAGCGAAAATTGCAGAGTTATTTTTTTAAATAAATAGACTCAAACTCAAAACTCAAACTCAAAGCATTTATTTCAAATAAACCAATTACAGGCACTTTTGAATTGTCAAGGGGTCGGTCAGTCAGAAAGATGAAGCTAGTTGCCCATTCCAAAGCGTAGTTGGTACCTATGGAGAAGAACGGGCAAGAAACTCCATGGACACTCTTTTAAATCACAATATGTTTACAAAATATTGGTTACATCATTCATGTTAAAGTTATAAATGTGAGAACGATGCACAACGATAAAAGCGTCCGTAATAAAAAATAAAACAATTCAAAAATCAAATTAAAAAAGCCATGGCAGCTACAAGATGACCAGTCCCTACTGACAGCGCCCGTTCACGAACATGACGTAGAGTCGTCTCAACACCTCTCCCCCTTGAATTTGTATATATGTATATATATAATATTGGTATATATTATCTATATACATATATATGTATTATAAGTTATTAACCCATTTATGTCCTGTTGTTCCTAATTATTTTATTTCTAATGATATATTACGGTGTCAGAGGATATATTTGAGCAAAACCTGCCGCAATTTATTCAAATGGCACAAATAATGATTGAAAAAGGTTTAATAGAATAAAAGTTGTCATGTATAGAGTAATTGTTATATTACTATAATAATAATTAATATTTAATAATTATAATGCTTTGTAATTCTGCTTACAGGTTATTTTTTTTTTTTAATTTGTGTACTTTGCGACTTATAACATCGCCTTGGATGATTCTGTAAAGGTGTTATAATTGTGATAAATATATAAATAAATATTTAGAATAATATTTTCCTTTGTTCCTCTCAAACAGAGCACCTGCCATATAATTTTTTCACCACCCTCGTTGACTGGTATTTGTACCTTTTCCAGTGTGAAAAGTTTAAATAAATAAATAAATTAAAAGTCAGTTATCGTCGCCTTGAGATGACGATATTTATATATGTTAAATTAGATCAACCATTTTTCAGATTATCTAAAGTACATACATCTTTTATGGGGTACTGTGTTAAATGTTACAACAAAATACCTTGTGATATATTACAATTAACTGAAAGAAAATTTAAAACTCATATTAAAAGTACACTTTGTAAAGAAGCATATTACAAATTAGAGGATTATATCCAAGATAAGAATACTTGGAAACATGCTGGTCCTGCTCAATAAGACAATTTAGAGTCTAGAAGAAATCATACTGGTTGCTCATTTAATTGTATATTCTGTGATTACTTGAACTCACACACTGACTTATTAGTATTAGTTGTAAAAAAAAAATGGTATGTCGTATACTTTTACAATGTTTGTAAATATGTGAGCACCACTATCCATCACATATTTAGTTTATCTGTCATTGCTTCATTTCTTTTATGTCTTTTACCTATTGTGGTAATCATATTCCAGGTGCATCGTCTTCACATTTAATTAATGTATACAAAACATTGTAAAACAATTTAAAAGAGTAACGGTGGAGTTTCTTGCCCATTCTTCTCCGTACGAAAACTACATTTTGGAAGGGCGATTAGAATCAATTCAAATTTTTTGTAAATTTGATGTTCAAAAGTGACTTTTATGTGCCTAATTGAAATAAATTATTTGACTTTGACTAAGAGCATTTTTTAAATAACTTAATAAAGGAATGTATTAGGTTATGTTTAAATTACGTAGTGAAATTATTTTGTAAAGTTAACGTGGATAAAAAACTGAGAATCATGCAAAATCTATCAAGCGTATATTTCCGAAATCTTCACCATTTTAAAGATAATTTTATTATTGTTCTTTTAGTATACATGTTTTATTAAAATACCTTTTGTTTTACGCATAATAAATTAATAATGCGTCTAATTTGGGACAGCGCTCCTTGATGGGCGAGTCCTATTACTGGCTGAAGATACGACGCGTTGCGTGCAGTACACGCAAGCTAACCACTCAAGGTCACTGGCATATCTGCGTCTTAAGGAAAGTACTTAATATAGAGCGTTTTATCTATCTATCAATATTTGTGAAACAGACCTTACAGAAGGTATGTTTCACGATTTCTGTACGACTGTACTGTACGACGATTGCGGTAAAATAACCTGTATGAAAGCTGATAAGTAAGTAGACAGGAACCTAATCGTAGGTAGGGTAAAAAACGCTGCCTCTTGTCACTCATTTTGTTTTTTATTTGAACTTACTTCTGCCTCATCTTCTGTAGCCTGATCTCCTCCTGTATCTCAAGCACTCGTCTCCTCAGCCGGGCCAGCAACGCTTCAGGGAACACCACGGTCTCCGACAGGCCCTTAGCTCCGGTGCAACCATTGATAGCTGCTGCTCTAATCTGATCGTACCGAAGTATCACCACTGATTCCACCTCGTTCAAGCAGGATTGTTTTTCCAGCTGAATGAAGCAACATTTGTATTTTTAGACTTGGGGATAGTTTTTTATTGATGGGTTCCTTGAAAACCGAATATGTAATGTTTCAGAGTAAAAGAACGTTGTCCTTTTTTTTCGTCGGTTAAAATAGAATTAACTGGGCAATATAATTTAAATCAAACGCTAGGTAACGTCGCGGAAAACCAGGGCAAAGATGATGGGACGAAAGGACCCATACAAAACAAAACAAAAAATAAAAAACAGTGCCACTCCGGGAGTGCCGACAGAAGTGAACACTGGAAACAAATCGGCACTGCGGTAATCAACGCATTAATATCTTTAACTGCACACATCGCGGTAATGATCGCGAAATTGTGATGACAGTGTCGCAAAATCAATGGTTTAGTCCCATCTTAAAAATGCCCAACGCGCCTAAAGAAGTTTTCACTTCAAAAAGGTTCCGACGAACTGAGAACCTCCTTCTTTTTTGAAGTCAGCGGGAGAAGTTATTTGATAACTTCCCACCCAAAAAAAAAAAAAAACGCTCCGACTACGTTACGCTCACTGAATTGACCCGACAAAACGAGCCTGCCGCGTGCTTGTGCTTCATACCTGAAATGCGGAGTGCTCCTTCTGTACTATTCGGTGGTTAGGCCTTTAAGAACTTCAAGGCCGCGTACTATATATATATGTTTCAAACCAAATAAAAACCAAGACATGGCGCTGCGAAAAATGCAGTGAAGCATGCCAAAACTACATCTCCGCTCTGTGCATACTCGCTCACACGCACACATTTACTTTACCACCATTTACAATCAAACTACATCACACTAAGTGCACACATGTTTACAAAACCGGCTTTACGTCACTGTTGACAGCGCTATGTCTTGGTTTCTTATTTGGTCTGATATGCATGTAACATTTTCTAGATAATTCTATTGCCATCTTACCATAAATTCCCTGAGATCGTTCTTCCTTGTTTCCAGTTGTATCGACAGCTTGCGCTTGATCTTGTTGTGTGCTTCAATGTCTCGCTTCAGAAGCTCCACCATCCGGTCTTGCTCTAACATTTCTTGTTCATGCTTATGTCTGTACACATACATTAGTTAACGCCTTTTGCCTTACAACATTATCCAAGTTATTTTTTTAAATCTATTGTAGTCACTGTCAAGTAGCTCCTTAAGAAAGAACTGTACCCTAATTGCGTGATACACGATCAATCACAATTTGTTGATTGAAACAGATTGCTAACCCATTGCTTCATAAGTTGGAAAAAAATCTGCTCAATAACGAAAATAACGCAATAAATGTTGTTGAACCGTCAAAATCAAACAAATTAGTCATAATTGTTTACGCAATTAGGGTACTGTTTTCCGTCGTGATGTAAAGGTACTTATGAGATAAGTGAAAAATCATAACAAATAATGGGTTGTGTGCCGGTAACGTCACATGGATTAGTTCACCGCGTGCATCGCTCACTGCAGCACGTTGTTTTGTTTATATTTGAGGTGAAAACCGTGAAAAGCATTGTCAAATGGACGACTCACTTATAATTCTATTAGTAGAATTTTTTTAAATATATCGACAAGTTTGTACAAAACTTGTAAAGAAGAAATAATATCCGGGTACAGTGGACGAATGTCATCGGTAAATCCCTTCAATACATTGCGTGCCGTGCGTGCGTTGCGGCCGGTGCGGACCAGTGGATGTTCACCTTAAGAGGTAGAGTTACATTTATGAATGTTGGATATTAGAAAAGTTTTATCGGTACAGAGATTGGAAAAATCAGAACTTGTACAGTTGAAGGCGGCTTGTCGTGAAAATCTGATCATTCGAAGTCGACAGCCTTTTAGAATTGACGGTACGGTTGGCGCAGTGGTAAAGCGATTGACTGCTGCACTGCGTGTCCCGGGTTCGATTCCCGCTCGGAACAAATATTTGTATGACCTACAAGTAGTTGTTCCGGGTCTGGCTGTTTGTGTATGTGAGTTTAAATGTTTGTAAACGCATTAAAAATACAAGAGAAATACCTAGTGTACGAACGTGTGTGTAACGTTTACAAAAAAAAAGAAAAGAAAAGAAAAGAAAAGAATGCTCTCTATCGATTTGAACTAATTTACAATAGGTGTGTACATTTGTGTTATTAACCTGGTATTCCTCATTTCGTATGTTTGTTCATAGATTTCGTTTTCACATCCCTCGGGACAGATGTTAGGGTCGAGGCGTATTGGGCCGATGTCACGACTGTCAACACTTCCCTCTTCCTCTTCCTCGCTAGATGATTCTGAAGACTCGGACTCCGATGATTCTTTAAAATTATCAAACACAATATTACTTATAAGTTAGGTTTTTGATGGTTTATTCCAGAAATCCCCACCGACAAATCACCACCAGTGGGGATTGTTATTTTTTTATCCAGAAATCCCCACTTAAATAAACTCAGCCTTTTTTTCTAAAATTCAAGTCGTTTTTGGCACAGTTCAAACCTAACCTAACCTTTTAACTAGTGGGGATTTCTGGAAAAAAAAATAACAATCCCCACTGGTAGGGATTTGTTGGTGGGGACTTCTGGAATATACCGCTTTTATTTCAAGCAAAGCGTTCTTTCGTTCTTTCTGTAAGGTAAATTGGGTATTGAATAAGAAGCCCGCCCATCTGATACTAAGTAATGATAACCATAGGCTATGGATAGCTCCAGTATCAGAGAGGTCACTTCACGAGTGCGTCGCCATCACGGAGTTTTATCTACTCCGTGGTTGCTAAACCAAAGACAAAGCTGGAATGTCTCATATCCCTGATTTACAACGTCACCCATTGTTACCGAGTAGATAGTTGTTTTTTAGGGTTCCGTACCTCATAAGGAAAAACGGAACCCAGGAGCACTTCATTGTCCGTCCGTCAGTCTGTCAAGACCCATTTTCTCAGGAACGCGTAGGGGTATCAAATTGAAATAAATATCAAATACGTACATTAATGTTCCCTTGAAGTTCTAAAAAAAAGTCAAACTAGTCTAAGCTAAACTTCTAAGTCAACACAATAAAAAAATACGGCCATTTATGTGACATATTTTGATATTCGCAAAAAAATCAAAACCTACAGGCTACTTCTCGTAGACCTAGAATCATGAATTTGAAGGGAAAGCCCGAAAATTGATCATTTTAGTTTCACCACATATTCTTTTGCGATTACAAACTTACATTTGCATTTGGAGAATTGACCGTGACATATATCGATGTATGGGAGAACATGTTTCTCAACTATTAAGTTAAGTTTGTTCTTAGGATATATTCATCCCAATTACTACGGAACCCTTTATTGTGCGTCCGACACGCACTTGGCCGGTTTTTTTTTTAAATGTACCTTTGGCACCTCGCAGGTCAACCTGTGAGGTTGTCGGCTGAATAACCTTATAAATAAGGCCCCCAGCCATTTACCAGCGCAAAAAACTTGTGAACTAAGCGACTAAGTGCTAAAGCACCACCTGTGGGGTACGCACCTCGGCTTAGGGGGTCGCTGGGGGAAGGCAGCAAGTAACAGTACAACAGTAGACCCAGTCTCGAAGCTTTTAACTGTCGGGAAACCATTATTCCCATTTACCATCATCATCACGAACACGTGGTGGCCGATACTTCTTCTTGAATATACGGCGCAGGAAGTCAGCAAACTTGTTGTCTTGCACCAGCCGCTTGAACTTTCTCTGTAGCTCCTGACATTGTTGCTCCAGTTCGTCTTTCTCCGTTAAGTGTTCTTCAATACGATGCTCGCAGTCGCTGATCTGTTCTTGTACTCCACGGACCTGGTAGGGCCATGATTGTTAGATGTTCCTTCTGTATGGGTCGAAATAGTTCGACTATAGCGTATTCTCTGTCACCGAGAGAGTGGGAGAAACTCTCACGCAGGTACCTATGTACGATGGTCTCTCTCTTAAGCTCAACACACACACAAGGCGGATGAGTATAATGTGGAAGGTTTGCTAAAGGTTCAGCAAAAAGGCGCGACGAGACAGCGCGACGGGACTCGAATAAAACAATTTCTAAGAAAACTGCACAGTAAAACAATTACCGGTATAGCGTCGCGCGATAAGTCGCGCCAGTCTGCACGAGCCTTTATTGTGTTCCTTGGACATTTTTTTTATGATGTATTAACACTTTCAACTCCACCCACTTTCATAGAACTCATACGCCATGCCGCCAAACATATTGGAAGTGAACCCTCCGGGAGGGTTACCGGCATTAAGTTTACGCTTAAGTATTCAATTACGGACGGTGAACGGCATTAGGTTTAAAACCGTGTTATAAAACACTGTAAAATGAATTAAAATTCGTAAAAAATAAGTAGTTTCCAACTTTTAAATTTTTTTAGTGAACCGTGAACAAAAAAATAAAAAAATAAATAAAATGTTGGATTTTAAAAATAAACTAATAAATCTTGTTAAAATATACATCAGATTTTATTTTACGGTTTATAATGCTGTATGCGTTAAGAAAAACCTACATCTAAATTGAGCCCTCCGCGAGGGTTCCCAGTATCCCATATGCAACTAGGTAAACCCTCCAGGAGGGCTTCCGGCACTGAACGTGTTATATTGAATTGCTTTCACCTGCATTAATTTAGTATACACTCTTTCGGCTAAGCGGTCTTCATGCATCTCGAATTTATTTAAAACATGCATTTCTCTGTGCAGCTGGCATAAGTGAAGATGCAACAATTGGTCCTTTTCCTGAAAACCATAACATTTTAATTACCTACAAATAAGTGGGTACCAATATTGTATTATCCCGCACTAATCATCTGTTAATTTTGACGGTGCATTTTTAACGGACTTGAAAAAAATCCTGACCTGCACTCTTATGCGCTCCCGTTGCAATTCTCTCAAGCGAGAATCGAACTTCTGCACTGCCATATCAGCTTCCATGAGCAGCATGTCTTGCTCAAAGAGATGTCTGTAAAACAATGTAACTTATACTATTATTTATTTATTAGTGATTTTTTTTTTTATGGTTGTTGTTATATTGTAATTTAACTTAACAGATCTTGACATTACGAGATTATCTAAATTCTTTATCTAATAATAATTGTGATTGTTGTTAATGTTTTGGAATATTTTGACATTAAGCTTTTCGACATTACTCATTTCGACATTTAGATTTATATGTAATTCATTAGTTATATTTTTTTTTTTTTTTTTTGGTTTTGATGTCTGATCTGTAACAACCAATTAAATTCGACTATGGCTAATAATTATTGTAATAGCTGTATCTATATTAATATTTAATTCAAACCCAATATTTTGCATGCCGTAAGGTAAAATGTTTCGGGACACTTAATAAATATTCCAACCTATATGTATACCTACATTATCAGCAAATAAATGATTTCTTTCTTTCTTTCTGCTAAAAATATAATGTCAATGTAGCTTAAATAATACTTTATATTTACATACTGTTTTTAGAAAGTTTAGTTATTTGCCATCTTCTTTTTATGGCAAATATTGTTCGAAAAGAAGTTAAATTTTGTTTGCCCCAGCACACTTAGCATGACAACAATAGAAACGGGTTTTGTCGATGAAAGAATAGACAAAAGGGCAGATTAAAATCACAATCTGTCATTTTGTCTATTCTTCCGTCGACAAAACACGTAGAAAACCCGTTTCTATGGTTGTCATGCTACGCATGCTGTACACGAGTATTTTTACCTGCATTAGTACCTACCTAAATATATAAAATGTAATGAGTTATATTAAGATTATGAAAATGCATATATAGATTAATTATTTTCTTTATGGCCCTCAGCATACTTCGTGTTTTGTCAGTCGTCGAATTTCTATCAGTTGCTCTTTCTTTACACTTGGTGTAGACCAGACGCTCTCAATCGACTTGGAAGTATAAAGAGTTGTTAATACTCTTTAACTTAATATAATTTATTTAAAAAATGGGAGGAAAGCTGCTAAAGTCGCAGGCACGAAAATAGTTATACAGCTCTATATAGTTCATTTGGAAATCAAAACAAAACAACAATGAAGTAGTTAGTTCTGAATTCAAATTATTATACACGATAAATCTAATAGTTGATGGACACGGATATTATCATTCGTTTGTATTCGGAAATGCGATGATTCTCGAGGGACATTAAGAAAATACTTACTTAGATTTTGTCTGTCTAACCGTGTAAAATATTAATGTCTCTTTGTGTGAATTGAACACACCTGTTAATGCGTCTTTCACGTACTTCAATCTCTAAGGGCGACGATTCTTCGTCTTGCCTTATTCTCATAAGTTCCCAAGAGGCAAGTAGTGGTCGTGTTTCTGAAATTATTCATTAGTTAGTGATTCGTTAGAACAGCCTTTCTTCTCCCTAGGTTTAGCCCTTGATCAGGGTAGAGCGATATTGTATTTCGGCGCCCTTTGATCGACGCTTTCATTTCACGTTGGTGAATTCTACTTCGGTTTCATGTTAAATAAATAAAAATTCCCAAATTTAACAAAATCTACTTTAATTACAAATATCAACACCAATTATTGAGTTTAAATTAAGTAGCTATAATTAGTATACTCCTGCTTCTATAACATTGAGAAAGTTTAACGTTATGTAACACTTTATACAGCTTTTTATCTTAACGTTATGAAGCCCTGATTTCAGCTGTGCACACTAGAGCAGTCCATGTAACTTTCCAAGAAACACTGTTTACGTACTAGCTTCAAGACTAGTCTAGCCGATCCAAACAGTCAGATTTAGCTTTTAAATAAGTCAGTTTAAGCTTTTAAAAAAGTCTGTAGATATACGGATTTATCTAGAGGCAATCACGGATTTTCCAGCATCACCCTATGGATTTTTTAAAATCTGATCTGGCAATACTGCTCCCGCGTCTTTCAAAAGGCGATTTTTTTTTTTTTTTACGCTTGAATTGTTATTACTTTTCGGATTTGGCTTTTTGGCGCCCCTTGCTATCTGGCGCCTACAGTGACCGCATCTCTCGCTCTACCCTAGGGCCGGCGCTGTTCATAGTAAAAAATAGGTCTTAAAAGATAAGTTTTCCATGCAAAGTTGACGATCGCTCTTAAGCCGATATCAGACGCTTCACTCGAGTCAGTGGCGTAGCGCGTATTTCTGCCGCCCGGGGAAAACCCTAAATTTGCCATTTGCAAGTTATTTTTATCAACTTCCACTTGTCCCACTGTCTTGTTTTTCGTTAACAAGTACCTGTGTAATCTTGATGACAGTGTAGTTATTTAGTCTGATGAAGACCTGACGCCGCCGCCTCCGGTATATCTGCACTGCCCGGGGCCATGGCCATGGCCCCCTCTGCCTCCCCACGTTACGCTACTGACTCGTATGAAGGTTCACTTTTGTTCGAATTAATTAACGTTCATCTGCTCCTTTTATTTAATTTTTCGATCTTTCGATAGTTCGGTACGTAGGCGATTAAAAGATGGGCAGTCGGTACTGGGCATTTTGCACTCACCTAGCTACCAACGGTGCAAAGGTGATCCAACGAGAATAAAAAAATATTTACCATTAATCGGCATAAATCTCTGAACCCTTGCTTGCCGTACTCTGGCAGTTTGAAATACCCCAGAGTATTTTTTGCGTGCTTGCATTTGTGACGATTTCTTCGACATAAGCGCCCTGGAACTCAATGATATGGGCTCTGGTTTCACCTATGATTAAACAGTGCTCTGAGTAATCGTCTTCGACATAGAATAGCGTCCTTAGCATAGATATAAGAAAGAAGTTATAATAGCATAGATGTAAGAAAAAAATATTATTTCTATGTTTTTTAGCTTTTGAAGGGGGGGGTCATAGAAGGTGAAATTCTATTGTTACCTTAATAATAATATTGAGGAGGATTCAGGGCTAGGTTATCGATTGAGGAGAGGTGGTCAGGTTATATCTCACCTCCTTTACATGGATGACCTGAAACTCTTTGCCCCCAACAATTTGCAACTGCTGGAGCTACTGAAGGTAACCGAAACTTTCAGTAGCGCCATCAGGATGGAATTTGGTGTGGACAAATGTGCAGTCATGCATGTAAAACGAGGGGAGATCGTGGAATCCGTGGGAACCCAACTCTCGGATTCCATACAACTAAGATCCCTCTCCTCAATCGAAACCTACAAGTATTTGGGTATGTCGGAAGCGTTAGGTGTCAACGCTGCTGACATGAAGCAATCGCTGAAGGAGCGTTTCTTTAACCGCCTGAATAAAGTATTAAATAGTCTTTTATCAGGTGGAAACAAGGTGCGCGCCTTCAACGGTTGGGTCATGCCGGTTTTGATGTACTCTTTCGGCATACTCAAATGGACTCAGACGGAACTTGACGCCCTGGATAGGAGGGTCCGCACACTGCTGACCGCAAATCGCATGCATCACCCACGTTCATCGGTGATGAGACTGTATATCCCGCGGAAGTGCGGAGGTCAAGGCTTCTTAAATGCTAAGACCCTGCACAACCGTGAGGTATGCAGTCTCAGGGAATACTTCCTAGAAGACGACGTGGGGATGCACCGAGATGTGGTCACAGTGGACAAAGGCCTCACCCCGCTTTCCTTAGCTAACGAGAACTGGCGCAATCCTATAGTATTAGATACTAATTCAATTCAATTCAAAACATTTATTTCAGACTCTTCGGTCCATAGAGTGTTAGTAGTACATCAAGATGACTTAAAACTAACTAACAAACTAATGACCGCAGGGAGGTATGGCAGAGCAAAGAGCTTCACGGGCGCTTTTACCGGGCCCTACATGGGCCGGATGTAGACCTGTTAGCGTCCGTATCCTGGTTGCGATTCGGTGACCTATTTGGGGAAACCGAAGGTTTTGTCTTTGCGGTTATGGACGAAGTTATGATGACGAACAACTACCGGAAATATATTGTGAAGGACGGCACGGTTGACATCTGTCGGGCATGCCACCGTCCCGGGGAATTAATCCGACACATTATCTCTGGCTGTTCTCGTCTGGCTAACGGAGACTACTTGCATAGGCACAACCTTGTAGCCAGGATTATCCACCAGCAACTTGCTCTGAAGTACAGTCTTGTGGAATCGGAAGTACCGTACTACATATATGTGCCCGACCCAGTCCTCGAAAATGGCAATATCACGTTGTATTGGGATCGATCTATCATCACTGACAGGACTATTGTTGCCAATAAGCCAGACATAGTGGTGATAGATCGATTAGAGCGTCGCACAATGATTATTGATATAGCGGTCCCGCATGACGAGAACCTCGTGAAAGCTGAAAAAGATAAACAGATCAAGTATCTTGACCTAGCTCGCGAGGTTGTCGACATGTGGGATGTGGATACAGCAATCATTGTGCCGATAGTCGTGACGGCTAATGGCATAATAGCCAAGAGCCTCGACCAACACCTGAAGAGGCTCTCGTTAGGCAGCTGGATCAAGGGCTTGGCAGAAAGCGGTACTGCTGGACACGGCGCGTATTGTCAGGAGGTTCCTCTCTCAGGAGCCCTGACCACCGGTAGCTTGGACCCTGTTCCCGACACCGGTGGGATACTATTTTTTATATTTTTAAAAGTTTATTATTTTTTGTTATTATATGAATATTTAAAAATATAATTAATGTGTTTAAAAATTAAATAAAGGAAATATTAAGTATGTGAAAAAAGTTATGAAAACCCAAGCGATTATAATGCTCATTGATTTTTACATAGCTATTTTGCATGTCATCAGTCAATAATAATCTCTGCCTATTAAACGGACAGAGAAGAGCAGTGGTGGCCCAGTGGTAACGGCCCCGACTTACGATTTGTAGGTCGTGGGTTCGAACTCAGGCAGGCGCTTTACTTTGTGTAAACTATTTCACCATCACTGCTCTCAAAACGGTGAAGGAAAACATCGTGAGGAAACCGGCCCGTCTTAGAACCAAAAATTCGAAGACATGTGACGTTTACCCACCCGCACTGGGCCCGCGTGGTGGATTACGGCCCACTCTCTCTCACAGAGAGGAGGCCTGTGTCCCAGCAGTGGGAACATCATAGGCTGATTAAGATGATGATGATTAAACGGACCGAAAATGTATTAAAATTTTACTGAGTATGTAGGTAGGGTACCTAATTAATTGTCTCAGGTACGTTGCCATCCCAAAAGGTAATGCTGGAATGTCGTGGCACCCACACAAACCCTCAAAAGAATAATTACTGATATGAAAATCATAAGTCATCATAGTGCTTAACTTCCTTACCAAACTTCTTATGAGTTGGAAAAAGTAACCAGCCGATACTTTAAGGCCCGGACTCCAGCAAAGTGGAGACCTAACGAGAAGAGAGGAGGTGTGTTTTATTATTCACACATCTCGACTCCACTCAGCTTTAGTGGATACCACATTCATATGTGGTATCCACAGCGACGTGCAGTGAACGGTCAACATTCAACGCTCGCCGCACGCAGCTCAGTTCCGCTCTAGCCAGCACACATCTCCACTCTAGCCGTGGAGTCCGGGCCTGACCCCTTGGTTTTTGACTGCCTCTTTGGTCTAGTGGTTGCAAGTGCTACTGCTGAGCATGAGGTTCGATTCCCGGGTCGGGCGAAGTGTTATTGGGTTTTCCATCTGGAATTTCTCGGTAGCAGCCCGGAATCTGGATTTGAGTCCGATTGATGGCAATAGGCTCGCCTCCTATTACATGGGACTTAAAAATAACTGGCGAAATGTGGGTGTACCATAGGTACACCTTTACTTTTGCCATAAGGGCGTCTTGTATGTTAGCGAGGACCAAAGAAAGTTAAGAAATTTATGTTAGCCGGAACGAGGTGGTTTTTATATAGTTACTGGTACGAAAAAATGCTAGATTGGTGGCAGGAATAAGTATGAACAGTCACAACCAAAATAAGTTCTTAAGAGTCTAACAGGGCGGCAGGGACATCGACACGAAAACTGTTACCATGGATTCAATCCATGATTCTGAACTACCCTGCGATGAAATTTTTCCGTCGGTTATTTTAAAAAAGTCAGCTGTTTCATAAAAAGGTGCAATACCTACGCGGTCAAAATGTATGGAACAGTAGATATATTTTTTTTATAACCGGCGAAAAATTTTAACGCTGGGGGGTTTATAATCATGTACTGAATCCATGGTAACAGTTTTCGCGTCTATGTCCTTGCCACCCTGTATAATACCTCAAATTGCTAACTATGATCTTCCGTTATATTGAAAATACTGCAGCATTAATTTTGAAATAAATAATTGATAAAGTTGAAGATAATGTTAAGTACCGATGGAAACACGATTTCATAAAATTTTCTCGGTACAAAAAAATTTCAAAGTTACCTCTAAACCGAACAATAAACCGCTAGTATTAAAACATACTTTAAATTAGATCATGAAACTTTGCATAATAATTGAGCTAAATATAAAGCAGATACTTTTATGTTTTTTTTTTAATTCCCATTATTTTCACCGTAGTAAGAAATTCCCTAAACTATCGGCGCCCTGGAGCCTTCTCACCGCCGCCACCGCTCAGTCTCGCTCTCACTCAGTCCGCGAGTAGTAGTTTGCGAGCGAAATAAAGAGTGAATTTGAAGCGAGATATTATGGACCCTTAAGGACTATATTTGTCTGTCTATTGCACGATTACTGACTCAGCTTACATATACATATTGCGTCATAATGTCAATACCGTAGAATGACATCCAGCCACCATTGTTAACATGTCAGGCCGATTTTAAAATGTATTATATCCATTTACCTAGCGTACGTAACAACTTTATGAGCGTTTCTGGCTGATTAAACTGTAGATCACACTAATTTCGTTTTATTTCGTCGTTTTATTCGGGAGCAACAAACTGCCTCAAGGTCGTTATACATAGTCAAAAGCTATTATATTTTGATCTTTATTATTAAGTAATTAAATATAGTTTTCAGTACCATAGTCTGCTCAGTACTGTAGCAACAAAAGGTATTGTGTCCTAATTAGATAAAGGAAAAAATATGAAAGCTGACAAAGGTGTAAAAGACTGTTCTAACCTCAAGGTGTCTCTCAGGGAACTCAAGGTCTTCGTCAAACTGCGGCAGTGCGGGCGGGGACCTAACCAGCTTCGGCGGTATCTCTACGCGGATCTCCAAAAGTCGCTCCCCAATGTCCTCCATAACCTTCACCATTTGAACTTTTCGTTCGCGCAGCTCTAACACTTTCTCGTTAAATTCGCGTTTTAAGTCGTAGATCTAAAAACAGAGTTTTAAAATAACTGTTACGTGCAATATAATATTTGCTTGGTAAGCTTGTCGTTATATTTGATTTTCTCCTCTGACTTTTAGAACGAAAATTTTCTAAATAAGTTCATACTAACTTAAGAGTTAACGTGAAACTTTAACTTTGATTGTACACAAGTATGAGGCCAAGTATATGCTAAGACGCAGTTGACGCAGGTCCACGCAGTGATGGCAGAGCAGATTTTGTAATGCATGAACGTACTGAGAGCTGCGTACGCTGCTGCGGCGCAGGCATGTGCTACGCAAACATGTGTCTGTCCTGCTCTGCGTCTCGTTGTAATGCCGGCACAGATTTATGTGCGACGCGTGCAGATCGTCGTGTGTTTTTACCACACCTCTATTGTTTGTACTAGCTAGGACGCGAATGTGGCTGTGTAGCTGCAAAATCTGTACTGTGCTGACCTGCGTCGCCTGCGTCTCAGCATACGCTTAGCCTGAATTTGAGTGTCAAAGACGACATTCTACAAAGCCGAACTTTTTCTGAAATTCGATGTGAGTACCTACTCATTTAAGCTAACCTACATAGAGGATAGTAATACATATAGTATGGGGTAGGATCTAACCTCCTTAGAGGATAGTAAGTACCTAATACAGTATGGGTAGTAACCTCTTTCCTCATGAGACAGACACGTATCTGCGTGTTGTGTCCGGGCGGCGCGACGTAGTCCGGGTGAGTCTTCAATACGCGGTTGCCGATGGTGGCCTCCGCTTCCTTCAGAGCCTCAGCCGCTCCAGGAGGCATGGCGTTTGGGTCCGGTTTACGATTCAGATGTTCTTGCCACTGCGAATATTACGTACTATGTGTGATAAGTAAGATCCTTTTCACAACATCTTGCTGTCTTATTTTTGGCGCCGGGAAGCTTTTACAACTACCGCCAAAATAATTTCATTTATAATCTATACTTTCGCCACCACCAGATAGCTGGAATGTTAAATGGACTTTGGAAACACGGAGTCATAATATCTAAGTAGGTACTACTTACTGCGTTTATTTATTCATTTTTCACAAAACACCACTACCTATCTCGAATCTGCATCTTCATTTAAATGTATGTACAATAACTTAAACCACAAGGAAGTAAATTCTAAGAGGACGGGTAATAAAGATGCATGTTAAAAAACGGTATATAAAAATGGGTACATGGGGATAAGAGCAGAAGGATAGTAACAAAAACTTACAAATGTAGGTAAATAGAAACAAACCTCAATAAATTGAAGATGATGTCTGTTCAGGCGTATGTGGTAGTTCTTGAGAGCTTTCTTTAGAGGATACGGTGGCTTTGGCGGCAAGCCTAGTAGGAAGGAGGCGACTCGAGGAGGTCCGTACGACGTTTTCCGTTGGCCTACGCGCCGAACAGCTGACTCTGTATGTCTGTTTGTAAAAATCAGGTTAAGTAAGAAACTGGTATTAGATTATGGCCTTATCACAAATACTATTTAATTTGAGCACTGTGGTTCAGTGAATAGTCGCTCTTTGGGAATACGATACAGCAACTGAACGCTGCAACACACGCATACGCACACGCTGCAGCATCGAAACAATTATAGCTGAAACGTAGAGAGTCGCTAAAACGATGTTACATTCATGAGGTCGCAAAATCGCTGATCCAAGATGTACAAGTAGAATACCTGCTAAAGCCCATAGCAACAAGAGTGTAGTGCGTAGGTTTACCTAATACGAATCTGAAATTATAATGATTTACTTACTGCAATTCCTTATCAGCTAACTCCAATAAATTCATATTCCTAGCAGCATGTACATATAGAAAATACAAGTTAGACACAATCTCAGTTCTCAAAACCCTTGGATGGAATTGTGATTCACTATAGAATAAAATAAACAACATTAGATATGATAATATACAACCTTCCTCTTAGAGCTGCTTCAGCCATCTTCTGGTGGACTTCCTCCAGTTGTGAGTAAAAGTCTTTCGAGAGATTTTTTTGACGAAAAGGTCTTAACTTTACTGCAGGATCACTGCATGATAAAATTGAACAGAAATACATTAGTCCTACGAAAAACATAAAAAAATTGTATAGTATAAGGATAAGGAATTAAATGATCGTAAGTTCCGTTACAACCCTAATATTAACTATAAGTAATTCACATTCTTGAATATGTTTTATATATATTGGTAACAAGCTTCTGCCCACGACTTTGTCCGCCAGCCTTTAACCTT
The DNA here is from genome assembly GCA_916610215.1 of Omphaloscelis lunosa. NCBI lineage: Eukaryota > Metazoa > Arthropoda > Insecta > Lepidoptera > Noctuidae > Omphaloscelis > Omphaloscelis lunosa. The sequence continues at coordinate 12,401,894 of OU744247.1, forward strand.
CTTCAAGAATTGAGCTATCAAATGCAATTTTTTTTTCAAATCCGGCAATTTCGGAGATTACCCCCCTTCATACAAACAAACAAATTTATAATATTATAAGTATAGATAGTCTATGTTACTCAGTGATAATATAGCATTCTACTAGTTAAATATTTTTTTTAAATCGGTCCAGTAGTTTTTGAGTTTATTAATTACAAACAAATGAAACCTTTTTTCTTGATATGTATAATATTAGTTTAGATTAAAACCAAACCTGATTGCTCTCAAGGTGAAAGGGTACACATCCAGCATTATAATGTCCAATGAATGCATTTTTTGTAAGCCTAAATCAGAAGCTTCGAGTTGATGCGCCAATTTCCTTTTAGTCAGTGCTTTAGCATCGTCCAATTCTCTTTCTTGTACTTCTAGAGGTCGAGGGTCTAGGGTTTCGTCTATTTGTTGGGAGTGCGGAAGTGCTCGGTTCCTGCAGATTTTAGTACATGTTTACATCATGACCGTAATTGAAACCGTGTCCCTTACAGCACATCAAGCTTTAAAGCGCTAACACACAGGGACGTCATGGCGACGTCGCTGGCTATGTAGCCATGACTATCTCTACCTACCTACCGTAGCCAAATGAGGTCGCCAAAAAAGTAGCCGGTAACACGTGGGCGTCCGTCCTGACGACCAGTTTGCCACTGAGTGAGGGAGGCGTAACTTATTTATATACAAAATACTGGCGACTTGGCTACGCGTCGCCAGGTCGCCAGGGTATCCAGTCTCCACGTAGGGGCCGATCGGTCGTGGCTACGCTTCCAAATTGGCGACGTCGCCAGACCGTAGCTAAGAAAGTTAACTGTTTATACATTTAAATACAAATTGTTTGGATACGTAGCCGGCGACGTCGCCATGGCACCGCAGTGTGTTAGCGCTCTTAGAAAACCATCTGTTTTGTAGAGAGTCGTCTGACATACATATTTACCAGTCTTTCTAGAACTTTGAAGCCATATTATCACTCGGGTACTATTTATTTGGTTTTGATAGCCATAGTCAAAGTCAGCATTCTTCAGAATTTTGCTCAGAATGTTAATTAATTAATTTAATTGTAAGTATTTTGACTACAATTTACTTCAATAGCTAGATTGTTGGTCGTTAGTGTTATTACTCATACTGTTATTATTTAATTTATCAACTCACTTATAAATAAAAATAAACCGGCCAATTGCTTGTCGGACTACGCACAATGAAGGGTTCCGTAGTTGGGATGAATTTAACCTAAATACAAACTTAACATTGTAGTTGAAATACGTGTTCTCCCATACATTCCAACTGCAAATGTAAGTTTCTACGCACAATATTGAGATACCTATTTAGCATGTTATTTTAAGACCATAGACTTTTAATAGGTGTTCCTGTAATCTATGAGTGAAGAACCATTCTCTGTAATTTTTTTTCAAAATTGTAAATATTATTGAACCTTATTATTATTTATATTTTTACAAAAACTCGGGAGCATGGTTCCCGGTCCTTTGGAAGGCGTACGAGGGGCCGAAGCCAACTCGCAGAGGCCCCTTACACAAATTTATATGAAATGAGACACCAACCGACAATTATCCCTGTTCGCACTATGCAAGTGCACCCAAGGACAACCCCCGGTTGGTGTAGGACTATTGCAAGATATGAAAACAAAGCTATTGGGCTATGTGTTTGGGTGGCTGAAGTTGACTGGCTACCTGAAACTATGGAAGGACTATGACCCCTGCCTGAACAGTGTTGTTATGTCCACGGATAAAATGGCAGGGGTTACTTGCACACTCAATAATGGGCCCCCGTAAAACTTTCGCTAGCACTTAGTGACGTAGCGACAAGGGGGCAACAAATCCTGAGGTGCTTGAGGAGTGGAGAGGTATTCCACGGCTTTCAGAACAATCCCAGAGCCCGGAAGATGGTCAAGATCCCTACTAGTACTTACTGGAATACTTCATTCCTCCGAGCACGTTTGCTCTTGCGAATCTCCACTCAAGCCGGCCAATTAAGGCAAGAATGAGGTGGGAGCTCCGTTCCTCGTCAGTGCTCACTCCAGCCGGCCAATAAAGGCAAGCCAGAGGTGAGGAACAAGACGTCTCCCGGGAGATAGGGTCCGTGGGGTCATTACTGCCCAACAGCTCGCCATTTGTTGCCCTGCAGGTTTATGTATCTCTCTTGGTCTGGCTCCTTACCCTAGATCTGTTTCGGCAAAGTAAACTCTACCGACACAGATCGAGAGTTCGGAGCGCGCAAGCCCCACCACGACGTCAACGTAGAGATACAACGGTGGGGTTATTATTATTATTATTGAGCCTAAAATTTTGATATACGATCTAGAGGAATGTGACTGCTTTTCTTTAGATCGAATTTTGTTGCTTCGTGTCTCAATATGAAACTTTATAAAAGGTGTTAGAAAATTCTAGACACACTTACCGAGGGTCCTTACTAGCCGTTATTCATAACTCCTTCTCAGTCACGAGATAATCTATATATATAAAAATGAATCCCTTTTTCCCTTGGTCACGACATCACGCTAAAACGGCTGAACGGATTTAGATGAAATTTGGGATATGGATAGACCTTGACCCGGAGAAGGACATAGAATACTTTTTATCCCGATATTTTTACGGGATCGAGACTTATGCGGGTGAAACCGCGGGGCGCAGCTAGTATTTTTTTAAAGGAGTGACGCTAGTGGATCATTGGGCGCCCTCTTAAACCGTTATAAATAAACCACCCGTACTGCCCGAACCGTTATAATATACCCTTTAGCCGTTATACGAAAGAAATTAATAAAATTCCGCTTACGCTTTTATTAGTTTGGTATATTCCGCTGTAAGTGCAATCAGCTGGTCGCGAACTCTTTTCTTATGTGCGTTGGCGATCGCCATCATTTTGTCGAATTCCTCTTTTTGCTTCAGTTGTTCGTGGGACATCAACTCTCCTTCGACAGTGCTATGCTCTTTTACTTTTGTTACTTTCTGCAAAATTAATCTCTTAGTAGTTAATTTGGCTTGAACAATTTACCGAAAAAGTAATGAACTTGCTTGAATTTCCAAATTCACAATGACATATTTATATTTTATTTATCAGGGTGAAGCTCTTGGCTTGTATCTCACCTGATGGTAAGTGATGACTAGGTGGAAGCGAGATTCACTCGGAATCCTCAACCACAGAGGAACAACTGGCTATCTTACCTCTAACTGCCGAAACACAACAATGCTGTTAACATTATTGCTATGGCGACAGACTTAAATGAGACGGTGGTAGCTAGCCAGGCAGACTTAGAACAAGCCCTACTACCAATCAAACCAAGCAGAAAATTTGCCCCCACTGGGAATCGAACCTGAAATCTCTGGGTCTGGGACGAGTGCTCTAGATCACAGAGGCGGTACCTATATTTACTTTGTGTAGTAATAAATGATTTTAATTATAGTGTATGTGAGGACCATGTGGATCACTGTAATTTTTTTCTCAGTTCGTTTTTATGATGGTCTCGCAGTTTGAGTAATTTATGCGGCCTACCCAAATATCCTTTCTATGATATTTTGATGTTCTGAGTTAAGCAAATGCTTTCACTGACTGGACGGGTCCACTCAAATCTGTGTGGTTCTTTTCTTAAAAGGCCATTTCAGACACTAATCTACATGGTTTTCACATGATCTGACCAAGATTATGCCTGAACTTCAAAAGAGACTGTGACCTTTGAGTTTGTTTCGGCCTTTCTTCTCAGAGTAGTCAGATAGGAAACGCCGACCTTATGTAGTTTTTAAGATATGATTGATGTGTAAAAAAAAGTGTTTGTACAAACCAACTTATATAAATAAAATCATTTATCATGTATCAAAAGAAATTTAAAAAATTGTTTATGGTATATACGTTACGATATACTTGCGCAAGTTTAGACTTGCACAAGTCTGCGTGACACCGAATGGCTCGGATACTTGTGCTAATTCATCCCACACACAGTAAAGTATACTTGTGCAAGTCCAATTTTGCGCAAGTATATCGTACCGTGTGTGGCCTGCATTAGGATTAAATCCGTGCACTAGTATATTTTAAGGTATAGGTACAGGGACTAGGTGAAGTTTCGGCAATTAATTAGAAATAGTCACATAAACTTGCACTTTTTCTATTACTCGTATAAAATATAAATTTGTTAAAAATACTAACAAGTGATTCTGGAGGTTCCGGAAGCTCCAGTTTTTCGAGCAATCGTTCTGGGAAGTTGACCTTATAAGCGAATATATTTCCGTCGGCACCAGAAGAGTATAGACGCCTGAAACAATGTTATGATGAGGACGAATTAATATTAATTTCATCATTCTATGTAGGCTACATCTCTGCTTAACCCTTCGGGAAAAACGACTTGCTGACGACTCGGACACAATATATTCGGACAGTGTCCGAATTGACACATTTTAATTTCAATATTTTTTTCACTGACAATTCGGATACCTTCAAATTATTGAAGCTGTTTAGTACAGTCAGATAAAAAGTTTTAAAATATAATAAGTGGAAATAAAGCGTTACCAAAACGATTTTAGGGTGGCTTTAAGGCAGCATCTTTCGTTAAAAAAATTGCTTTGTGGCAATGGTACACTGTAAGTCACTACATTAGGCTATATTACATACATGTTGAAAAAAAAAAAAACATAAATCATTCAAAACGTAAATAAAAATTAACATCTAAATATTGGTGATATTAATCTACAATATAATCACATAAAAAATATGTCGACAGCAGTCACATTGATTGCTTTGGCATTACTTATTATTTAAAAGTCATTACCCTTAGAATGTATAAAACTCACAGATAATAACCTGTTCAAACATAAGACTAAAAACTATATAACTACTACATATTTGTTTGTTTTACTGAAAAAGCAATAAAAATTTTGAACAAAGTTGGCAGTTTTTTATCTGACTGTACAAAACAGCTTTTTTATTAGTGTCCGAATCATCCGTGAAAAAAAATCGGATTCGGACACTGTGTTCGAACATATTATTTCCGAGTCGTAATGTGTTTCTGCCACCAAGCAGTTTTGTTGTGTTTCGGTTTGAAGGGTGTGGGTGCCTTGTCTGTCACATGAAACATTTTTGCTACAGGAAAGACGAAAAAAATTTTTTTTTGGCCCTCATGTAGATTATTAAAAAATATTGGACACGTATTTTTCCTTTTTATTCGTACCTAATCAAAACATTACGGCGATTAGTAATTGTAGATTTTATACTTAGGTACTTGTGACGTAGCGACCCCCACTCCCCAGCTTTAATGCGTTTTATCCAAGTCATTTTTTATTAATATGATATACCAAAAAATACGTAAAAAAATGCAATTGATGTGGATATACACACATCAAAAGTGTCTAGGGATCAACATATATTTTTGCAATAACTTTTCTCCTGATTGATATTAATTAAAATTTTCTTTAAGGATTCATCAAATAAAGTGTTTTCGTTTGTCACAGTAACGATAAACCAAGTCACCTTTGCATTAATAAAGAAATTTGCCATTTTCCTAATAAAGGGATTTTTGACATTTGAACCACTAACATTAAAGTTCGAAAAAAAGACTGAAATAACAGTTTTCTTTAAAATTTTATTGGGTAACTTAAACAATTAATAATCCGTGTTTCTACCGCGAACACTAACAACACAAGAACATCGGTTTGGCATACTCAAAATGAGTTCATCCAAATCACGCTGTGGAATGGCCGCCCATGTTCGTTGCAACAACAAAAAAAGGTCTTCTTGCGACTGGATACCCTCCATATTCGGCAGAGCTCTTCTCTGTAGCATATCCCATGCATGCTCAATCGGGTTCAAGTCTGGCGACTGAGCAGGCCAGAGCAGGACATTGATGTTAGCTGCGGCGAGAGTCTGTCTTACAACTCTTGCGGTGTGCGGTCGTGCATTATCATGCATTAACTGAAATAAGGGACCGATTTGCACTTGTAGAGGAACGATGACGTCAGATACAATCGTCTCAGCATAAATTTGAGCGTTGAGGTTGCCTCTGATCCAAATCAACTCAGTTCTTCCGCCGATCCAAATACCCGCCCATACCATGATGGTTCCACCACTATAAGGATGGACTTCCTGGCAGGATTTTAATCGCTGTTGGCGTCCAGGGGTTCTCCAGTGTCGTATACGTCTTGTATCCGGTCTCATACCAAAACGAGACTCATCAGAAAAGCACACGAAACGCCATTGTTCTTCTGCCCAATTTCTGTGTTCAAGAGCCCATTGATATCGAATCCTACGATTGTGCATTGCTATAGGTGGTACCCGTAGCGGTCTTCGGGAATGAAGGTTCACTTCATGCAAGCGGTTTCTGACTGTTTGGTCGCTAATTAAGTTCCCTGAAGAGTGATGAAGCCTCACGGCTAACATCATGGCGGTTATTGTTGGAGCTCTTCGAGTTAAGATTTGAATGTATCGGTCTTGTCTCCGTGTGGTGCAGCGATACCGTCCTCCATGGCGCTCAGCCACGGTACCAGTGCTTCGGTAACGTGTCCAAAGTCGACTGATAACACTCTGACTTGTATTCAGAGCTAAAGCCACAGTACGTTGCCGGGAACCAGCTTCTATCATTCCTACGGCTCTGAGCATTTCTTCCCTGCTTAAATGACGTCGCCGCTCCATAATAACGTTGGTTTTAATCAGTTGTAGGGAAACAGTAGCACTAATAATGTCTTCAATGCGTTGTATGTTTTTATAGGGAAAATATTGACAGCTGATTTTCATCTTTTACTCGAATTTGATTAACAGTTCCTGTTTCAAATTATGAAATGCACCAAAAAGGATCCATATAAATTTATATAATCATAAATTTATTACAAAGCCACATCTCAATCTCAAGAAATCCGCATAAAAATGCTTGATCCCTAGACACTTTTGATGTGTGTATTTAGTAATCTGTAAAATGTCGATTTCTTTCAGGGTTTTTTTAAGACTCTTTAGAAATAGCTAAGCGGAACAGGTTACTAAATATATCCACATCAATTGCATTTTATAATGGATTTCCGCAAGGTCACACCTGAATCAATTAACTATAAAAAAATACGTGTCTAATATGTTTTTTTATTATCTGAGTGACGGACTAAATTGAATTTCTTTTTTTTACCCTAGCATCATCCCTATTCCAGGCATTGCATCGGTCAAATACCGTCATTTGAGCCGCCTTGCCCGTTTCCCTAACAATAACGTTAAAAAAAGATTACACCGTAATCGCTCTTACCTTGAATTGTGGCTAAGTTCTAGGCAGGTGATAGACCCTGTGTAACGATCATGCATCGGTAAATAGTAGAAATCATTGAAGTCTATGCGAGGAATTGGTTGTTTCTGAAAATTGAAGGACATGATAATTATAATTAGTTTATTATGTATGCCTATTAGACAGCATGACAGCCTTTAATATAATGTAATATGATACTCAATCGATAGCAGCGTACTGCTGGATCGAGGCAATAACCTAATATCCTATACTAGAAACTTGCAATATAGGGGTTTACGGAGGCGAAAAATCGATCTAGCTAGGTCTTATATCTAGGAAAATTCGTTTTCTCTGTATTTTCACTATAGTAGAGCTCGGTCGCCCAAAGTATAGAACAAGATGGCTACCTTAGAATAATGACATGGCAGCATGGAATAAGTAAGTACCCACTATCATGGCAGCATGGAATTAGTATATACTATACATAGAATTAGTATGAATTAGCCTTTATTATTAAATGACTATTCTTTATTTTCACCAGAGCAGAGCTCGGTCGCTCAGGTACATAGTAAATAGTTTTAGGTAGTGATGGCCTACTGCAGATTAAAGGCCTCTCTGAACTACTAAGAACTAACGTTCTCAAAAAATAGAAGGCCCATTTTGACATTTGTCATCGCGACGTAACTAGTGAAGTAACCACACTACTCGGTACTCAGTACTCTCGATAAACCGATTCAAGTTTGTATAAGTATTTGATAGATTTGATATGTATTGTAAAGTGCAGAAAATTTAACTTAAACTTTAACATTGTTGGTATTTTGAAATGGTATAATGGTACGAAACGTCAGTTTGTCTTTAATTTAATATTTTTAGTTACAATAACATTCACTCAATTACAAAAAGCGAAAGTGACTGAATCTTCATTCAATCATTTTCTTTGGATGAGCCAAAATCGTCAGTTGAGCTATTGTCACCTGTAAATATAGTTATTTCATTTTCAATTTTATTATCAATATTGACGTTTCTGTCAAAGTTTTCCTTCATTATTTTTCGAGTTTTTTCTACCACTTTTGCCCAGGCTTCTTTAATAATTTTGGCACAAGCTTCTTTCAGCAATGTCATCATTTTCTTAGTGGAGAATTGCGGCTTTGTATTGAGGCGAGCTGCGTATCTTTCGACTTGAGCCCAGATCAACTCAATAGCATTGTACTGACAATGGTACGGCAGCGTTCTTATCACTTTGTGTCCATGCTGAAGTTCCAATTCATCAATTTTATATTTTAGTTTCGCAGGTTTATTTTCTTTTACCAGTTTCAGCAATTCAGCTTTCAACAATTTCATGTCAGCTTCAACGCCTTGTCTTTGTAGCCATGCCACTAAATCAGCCTTTTTGTTTGCTTGAGTAGCTGCTTTATCATAATGATTATGCACTGTTCGGGGAGGTTTGTTAACAATTTAGTAAACCACTGTGCGAATGCGAGTAAGGCATCATTCAGAAAACCTCCCCCGGCTGATCCGGCGTGGCAGATTATTACGCGTCCACCTTCTCACATTAGCACTTTTCAGCAAGATGCCTTGGTATCGTCCGTCCACGACTAAGGCACGGTATGATTCGACTTCAGCCAAGTCTCATCGATAAATGTGACATTGTCCCAATTTGTGATTTTTTTCATCTCCCTCAAGAATGATACTCTGTGCAAAATTAAATCATTTCAATTTTCCTCTTGTCGGTTTTCTTGTATTTGAATCCAATTTGCTTCATAATTGTTATTAAAGACGTGAAACTGCCACTAAACAGACCACACTCTCGTAGTGATATCAGCAATTTACTCAAATTTGGGTTTTAATTTCTTGTGTAATAAGCATACCTACACGTGGTTTTGAAAAGCATCTGCGTCAAATGTGTCAACACCTGTTACAGGCTTGCTTTTTTTCCTCTTTTTTGGCGCACGTAATACATTTTCTTCATTTCCGGAAGGCCCATACTTTTCCTTCAAGATGGTTCGAATAGTTTTTTTTTGCTGATTCCAAGTGTTTTTGTGACGCGATCTTGCACTTGCGTTACGGGCAATAAAGGTCCACCATTAAATGATTCGCGTTCGAAGTATTCGATTAACTTCACAACCAATTTGCGTGACTGGCTGTTGACCTACGTCCTCTTTTCGACGTGTTGAAACAGTTCGTACAATATAAAACAAACACCAAAGTCGAGTCCAAATCACTATCTTTAAATCAATGTCCAAAATAGAAGAGCTAAGGTCAACGTGATAGTAAACAGAAATAGTCCAAAAGCAAAGCCGAGTCGAGAAAAAAATATCAAACATAAACGAGCGCACAGTCAACTTCACAAGATGGCGAACGAAAGACTGCGCAGTGCGCGCGTGGATGCTAATTCATGTGCCGCTTGGTCAGAGACAAGCCATTCCATAGAAACCAGTGTCGCCAATTCAAAATTTTATTTACGGCTTTGAGCGCCAAGCTCATTCTTTTTAGTAAAGATCACTACACAATTTTTAATTACTATTAAAATAGAATGAAGCTGGTGAAATTCGGTAATTAATTGGTTACAACAATAGTATTTAAAAAAAAAAGACTGAGAACGTAACTGTTTTTGAGACGTTTCGTAATAATTAGAAATTTCATGCTACTATAAAGTAAGCGCGAAAAGAATACTCGCAATATATTCCATCATATTATTTAACGCGCCTAAAAAATGTATGTATTTTTTTAAAACACTTTAATGTAATTAATTATTATTTTATTGTTTCTTTCAATTTCGTTCCAAGTTACATTCTAGGGTCTTTTTCAAACGTCAAAATGGGCCTTTTATTTTCCGGAAACTTTAATCCTGTAATCCGAATGTACCGAATGTACTTAGATGCCAAGCTCGTCCCGTCATCTCCGTCTGCGAGCGTAGCACGACATCCATAGAAACGGGTTTTGTCGACTAGCTGACGATTCGGACAGTGTTCGAATTGACACATTTTAATTTCAATTTTTTTTTTACTAACAATTCGGACACTCAAATTAAGGCTCGTGCAGACCAGCGCGATATCGCGGGCGCTACAAGGGTCGCGCTGCCTGTAGCGCCTGCGATATCACGCTGGTCTGCACGAGCCTTTATTGAAGCTGTTTAGTACAGTCAGATAAAAAGTTTTTAAATATAATATGTGGAAAAAAAGCGTTACCAAAACTATTTTACGTGTATCACTCTAAATCACCACATTAGACTATATTAGATAAATGATCAAAAAAAAAAAAACATTCAAAACGTATATTTAGTATAAAAGTCAACATCTTATAAATATTGGTTTATGTTAATCTACAATATAATCACATAAAAAATCGCGTATCTATGTATGTGGGTTTTTAATATTATTTATTAATAAAAACGGCTGCTTTCGTTAAAATCCGGTTAAAAACTGTTTTTTTTACAACTATAGGCTGGGCGGAGGACGGATTTCTACAATAAAATTAAGGTATAAGTTTGGAAATTTATATCTGACTGTACAAAACAGCTTTTTTATTGGTGTCCGAATCATCAGTGAAAAGAAATTCGGATTCGGAAATTGTCCGCATTATATTGTGTCCGAGTCTGCAATTCATTTTGTAGACAGAAGAATATACAAAATTATAGATTGTGATTGTTTATCTGTCATTTTGTCTATTCTTCCGTCGACAAAACCCACTTCTATTGTGGTCATGCTGAGCGTGCTGGCTCTGCATCACGATGCCCGAAAAACATTTCTTTCTTTCAATGTTTGTTGCAATAGTGTCCCAAATTGTTCATATATGAGGCAATGAAAATAAAAATAAACGGCCAAGTGCGTGTCAGACCACGCACAGTAAGGGTTTCGAAGTTCGGAAATAAATAAATTTTCATTCTTTTTTCTTAAATAACTTTAAAAATATTGGTTACGACAAAAAAAAAAAATATACTTGAGGCCCTCACAGTAAACCCTTTCATTTGGTCACACGGTACAGTGTACAAAACTATTTTTTAATTTTATTTTTTGTCTCCCAAAAGTGACCCCTTTTCAAAATTTATATGTTTACGTAACACGTCCGTTTTTGGGTCATAGATATTGATATGTGTACCTGATTTTAACTTAATTGGTCCATTAGATTCAGAGCAAATTGCTGTGTGTGACAGACGGACGACAGACACACGAGTGATCCTATAAAGGGTCTTTCAAACAGGCGCGACACGCGACGCGACACAAAGACACCGGTCGTCGCGCGATGAGCGGTGTCTTTGTGTCGCGTCGCGTGTCGCGCCTGTTTGAAAGAGCCTTAAGGGTTTCATTTATTCATTCGAACATACGTTCATTCGGACGTACGGAACGTAAACATAAACAAGAATGATATGTAGCTGACCTCTTCTTTAGCCAATCTTCTGCCTTTAAGTTTTTTCAGTAGCTTCTGTATCGCATTTACCCACACCGAGTGATGAAGAGTAGGGTTGTCTTCCTCTTCAGTGGGCATACGTACCACTCGTATAATGCCCGTGTTTGTCCCAACTACGAGATACCGCTTTTCACATCTGTTTCAACATCAAACGTTTATCGACCCAAGAATAGTAACATTAAGGTGCGCTAAGAAAACCAGTGAAATCAAAATTTTCTTACGTTTTTTGCAATTTGCAGATATTGTGCCAGGTTGTATCTTGATTAAAATACAATTCGCGACGGTGTCAAATATGGCATTACAGAATTATAATCATTAGAATCAACAAGCAACACAACTCCCTATGTTAGAATACTTACATCATAAAATGTAATGATTTCATGAAATAGTCATTCAATAGGATTATATGAATTTAGAGAGTTGAATTGACGATTTTTATGATTCTAATTTTATAAATAAATATTTGATACGGGCGCGAATTATAAATTTAGATCAACATACAACCTGATACTGACCTTTTGAGAAATTTTGAATATCGAAGGCCTTTCGCCTGAACCTGTCGTATATCAACGCTTTGAAATAAGTTACAGTAGGCTGCCGGAGCGTATATCTACGGGTTTTTATATCACTCGCTCGGGTCGGGAACCATATTCCGCGGCAGACAGCGCTTTATGTACTCGGCACACAAAAGGTTAAGGGCTGAAACACACGATGCGTTGCGGCGGCGCGGCGTGGCCCCCAAGCGGTGCCGCTGCGGCGTCCTACATACAAATATCCATCGTATGCCACCGGTGCGTTCCGATGTCGCACCGCACTTACAACCGACTTGCAATCCGCGAGACGAGGCGGGGAGGGGTGTATCTCGCCCTAACTAGCGCATTCGCCGGAGAATGTTTGAAAGCAAGTTAAGTACAGAAGTATGGAACATTTTTACATGATTATTAAAACTCAATAACTAAAATTGGGTGCTGGGTGCTTTTGTAATTTGCCGATGCACGACGCGTTACGTAGTAAATTAAAAAAAGCGACCAAATCCATTTCAAGCCTTTGCAATATCTATGCCTCGTCAAAGAAGTCAATAGATTCGTTTATTCAGATTTGATCAAAAATAAATAGTGTCATGGATTAGCATAGCCCAGGAATACGTACGAGTTTGTTACTGAGTTAAGGAGTATAAGCTGACCTCGTATTGTATAGGATTTCAGTACAATGAGTGATCACCTTATACTAGAAAATGCCAAAATGAAAATGTGTCACTTGATGTGCCGTCATGCGTAATAAGTAAATTCTATCTTACACAAATTTTAATGTCGTAAAATGTTCACACCAAGCCCCAGGGATCGGGGCGTACTTGAGGATTTTGTTGCTTCCCGGCTGGATCAGGAGTAAGGCACCGGTGCCGCGCTGAACGACCCATACGCCGTCTTCCCAATAGTAGGCCCAAGTGACCGTTGTGCCCAGCATACTTTCGCTTTCAACTAAAAAGATAATGGAGATATTAAAATCATAAATCATAATCAGTGTAATGCCTGATTTAAGGCTCTTTCAAACAGGCGCGACACGCGACGCGACACAAAGACACCGCTTGTCGCGCGACGCGCGGTGTCTTTGTGTCGCGTCGCGTGTCGCGCCTGTTTGTAAGAGCCTTTACGCGGTACGATTTATTGTATAATTTGATTATAATAATGTGTTATAGTTAGATATCTATATTATTTATGCACGGTGATTCCTGCGGATAATTTTTTATGTTATATAATTACATTTATTCTTATATTTCGTTGTGTATTTGTCTTTTATTCTAAGCACTGTTTATTTTAATTTATTTTGCTACCTGCCTATTTAATTAATAAATCACTGAACCCTGACTTGATTTCCGTACATCTTTTTTCGGGTGACCACTGAAAATCAGCGCTGTACGGTGAGTTCCGTATAGCACAGCATCATGCTAAGTGGAAGCCTTCTTGTCACAGTCATGTCGTGCAGCTGCCGACTAATTTCTGTTTTATGCTCGTGATTTATTATGTACTTTTTGTTGTTTTCGTTTACTCTTGTCTTTTATGTATGTACAGAGACACGTGTCTGTGACAAATAAACCTTTTTTTTTTCTTTCTTTTTTTTTTAATTTCTATTTGATTGCCTGTGACTTCTATAAGTTGTAGCATCAAGTTGTTTGTTGCTGTAATTTTATTGTAAGCCACATGCACAAACTATTATACTTTTACTTAGAAGTTTAGCCAGATGAACATAATGAAGCTTAAAACCCAATTAGACGATGCAAGTTTGTTGAAACTTGCAACGTCTAAATGGATTTTAAGCTTTATTATGTTCTCACTGCTGGAACAGACCTCTTCTCTATGAGAGGGAGCGGCCCGTAATTCACCATGCGGACAAGTGCGGCTTGGTGGATGTCACAAAACTTCGAATTGTTGATTTTCAGTTCAGTAAATTTTTCAGAGTAAAGGGACTAAAGAGAGATTACGTTAAATATATATTATAAGACATATAATAATTTCAATAAAACCAACCTGCTCGCTTGTAATACAATATACTACTATGCTATACTTATAAATAATAGTCTAGCTTCTACTGACTGGACAGGTCCACTCAAATCTGTGTGGTTCTTTCCTCAAAAGACCAGTTCAGATCTACATGGTCCTCATATTTTATGACCTGACCAAGATTACGAGTATGTTTGGACTTTAAAAGAGACTGCGACCTCTGAGTTTGTATCGGCCTTTATTCTCAGAGTAGTCAGATAAGATACGCCGAACTCATCTAGCTTATTTTTAACATTTTTTTAATATGACGTATAAAAGTGATTCCGATATCCTATTTACAGAATAAACAATTTCATATCATTTTATTTCCACCTAGAATCTAGCTTGTATAGCCAATACCACGTCGTTCCCGTTAAGGCTTGTACAGGCTGGTACGACTTGTCGCGCGACGCGACACTGGTAATTATTCTACCGTCAATTTTCTTTAGATTATTTTTTATTAGAGTTGCGTCGCGAAATCGCTTCGCATCTGTTTGCTGGTTGCCTTTACGGTTTTTATTTTTTATTATTTCTGGACGGGCCTGCTTTTGATCTCGATCTCGTCTGACGGAGAGTGATGGAGTAAGTTCTCAAAGAAATAGTAGGTACATACTTAGTTCCACTTCGCCGGCCCATTCTGCTTCCTCTTCCTCATCTTCTCTTTGTGCAGCCTCTTCTTTAGCTTTCAAAGTCTCTTCGTCAATGCTGGCAAGATCTTCTTCTTCAGGGAAAGGTCTGTGGCGCAAGCTACGAATTTTGAATCGTATTTTAGCTCAGTATGTGTCAGTTTTTTTTGTTAGCCTTTTTTATTGTGTCCCACTGCTGGGCAAAGGCCTCCCCTATTTTTAAGCCTCCCTGTGCAAAGATTATCAATCAGCTCATCACACCACTTTCGCCATGGTCCTCGACGGCGATGTCCTCCCTCAAGTGGCCAGTGAATGACGATCTTCGCTCACGTCTCCGGGTGCATTTAACTGACTGGAAGACGAAGACTGACCTGAACCAACACCTTAAGACGAGTTGACCAGGCATTGCCAATTGTCATTGTTATGAAATTGGTACCTTATCATCAACACATAAGATCTCGATGCTGAATGCAGTACTTACTAATGATTCTTCACCAAAGTCTCTTTATAGGATACAAAATCCAACTTGAAAGTTGTTATTTCAGTGTATTTGCGAACTACTGGCGTCGGCAGCACCGCTTCCATTATAAGGCCTACTTGCCCACAAAGCAAGAGCACATGTTCCTGAAAACATAAAATGCGAGCTAAAATGTAAGGTACAAACAAAAGGTACAATTAAAGAAGTATCTAGTATCTACTAGAAGATGCTGTGTAGTTTATTTAAATGCGATGGGCTGACACGCACGTGGGAGAAGGTTTTGTTCTCGAATTGTCTTGCCCGTTTAAATGTCTGGGCATTTATGCGTAAACATATTCATGAATCCTTTCGGCGTGAGATGATGCGACATAACGAATCACGCTGCGCATGATTGCTTGACTGGAAAAAAGTACTACACCCCTTACCTCTTCAGGTTTCCAGGTCATATACGCGATGTTATTTGGCGTTTCTATGAAGCCGATTCTCTCAAGTTTGAACGGAGTGCCTAACTCCAACTTGTACATGAATATGGTGCTATCTTTCCCACAAGTTACCAGCATTGTGCGCTGCGTGTTTATTGTTATTTGAGTTATTGCTTTTGAGTGCGGTTTTAGTAACTGAAAACACAAAGAATGTTGCTGACTCATTATTCTTATTGCTACCATTACGACAACAATCGACAGTAAGTAAGTAGGTACTACATAAACAGTTAATTTACATCTGATCTTATTGTGAAAGGGGAGAGTTCGCTGCACATCTAAAATTAATTACGTACTTCGTTCACCGTATGTCTGATCACTCGCAAATATTTTACGCTTTTGTAGAAATCAAGAAGATGGTTTTCTCACCGAAATGATATCTAGCATGTCAGGGTTATCAGATTCCGCGCTATGGATAGTGAGAGTCGAATGCACTCGTATGTCGATCATGACCATTTGAGTCTCAAGTAAGTCTGGGTGCAGCATTAGCGTACGCATTATACCGTCTTCGAAACCCACTATTAAAATGCATGACGTTTCATCCACCTGGAGATTTAAATAAAATACCAATTTTTAGATTTTTGGGTTTTCAATAATAAAAGTACTCAAAATATCTTGTATTGTATGAGAAGGTGGAAGGTGATATTGTAAAAGTTAACTTACGTCCAAAGGTGGATAAAGCATACACGAAATCGGTTTTGGGAAAAGATACCGAGCAAGCAGTTTATGTGTATCAGTATTGTAAGCTTGCAATGTTCCGTCTTGTCCTGCCGTTATTAGTATGTGATGTGTCCTTAAAGCTGCCATAGCAACAACTCCCCCGGCATGACAAGTTATAACCTTTTGATGATCACATTCTATTTTATCAATTTCTAAGTCTACAATCCAAATGCCTCCGTTGCCATCCTTGGAAGAAATAAAAAGGTTAGAAGCTTATTTAGCTGTCGCTGTCCATTTAATATTTTCCGACTCGTTTACGTACTTGGTTTTTATACTCACTTGTGCATACCAATACAGGTCTTTTCTATGCTTAAGACACATTATTTGGCAATCGGGTACCTATAAATAAAACCTCAAGTTCAAATAATAAATCTTGGCTAAACAGTTGATTACTTAGGTCCATTACTATTACATTCCTGCGATACCGATAAGGATACGTACACATGTCTCGGCAACAGGATTGAGTTCAACGTAAGGGTCTTCCTCGGGGGGATCAGCTTGATCCACCGTGTCCCAATACCACGCACGGATGCACCCATCTTGAGCTATCGTTGTCACTTCATCATATTTTGGGCTCAACATAAATTGAATCTGTAAAAGCGATTTAGAAAAAAGTTGGAGCAGAGTAGCCATTTGCTCAAATTATTTAACGACTATAAATCTAAACTAATTTAAGAAGAGAAAAGGTTTGTTTTTGTATGTCTGTTGGTTACGCTTTCACATTAAAACGGCTGAGCAGATTTGGATGAAATTTGGCAAATGGGTAGACCATGACCTGTACTACAATACTTTTTATCCCGATATTCCCACGGTATCGAGACTTTGCGGGTGAAACCGCTGGACGCAGCTAGTATATAATTAACCGTTAGGTTCATACTGGAACCTTGAGGTCGCTATAAGTTCATAAGTTCTTTTAACTTAATATTATATATAGTATATATTTATGTTTTACCGGAATAAAAATCGAACACGTTAGATCTGATGTAAATTACCTTTGCAATGGGATTTTTGCATTGTTTTCTCAAAACGGCGACCGTGGGTCTGAGAACAATATTGTACTTACAATAGGTGCTTTATGGCAGTATTTTCTTCCTTTCTGTGTGACTTCTAGTTTGACGAGGCCAGCCTCCCACACTAATATGTTGCCCCATTCACATCCAGATAAAACCTAAAAATATTGAAAATTAAGCCATTTTTTTTTACAGATTACGGTTACTTTTGTTACAGAAATCGGTCTACCCTCATAATATATTCAAACGTAGGTTTCCCGTATTTAAAAGTAAATAGCTTAAAGGTCAGTTTCAATGTTTTTCGTAACAAAACGTGACCTTTAGGTACAATTTTATTGTTCATAATAAATTCGTATGATTCTAAAAAAATTGCAGGATCAATCTAACTCCTCCTCCTACTCAAAGAGAAACCTCTGTATAAAAGTCTTGTTTTTGTAACGAAGTTCTTTAACGCTTGCGGTTGCGTTAGGAGTTGACTGGTAGAAATCGTCACGTAAGGAAAAAGCGTTATGCGACTTTTTTCTTCTTTTTCTTTCTTTTCCTTGAGAGTGTAAATTTAATACGCATTTGTTTCGAGTATTATTAAAAGGTTGCTCCGGAAAGATTTTTTATTTTTAAGTTAGTTGGATTTAATTTAGATTTTTGTATTTTGTCATTTTTATTATTTCCTCATGCTGTGTCCTTACAGGGTCCATATTTTTGTACCTAGCTCTAAGTATTATGTTAACATCTTTTTACAATATGAAATGCAAATAAATGTTTAAATTGTTAACCTTTTCATCGGGCATTGGATAAACGCCGAGGACATCGCAGATTTCTGTTTTTCCAAATCTGCCCAGTTCGCCTTTTAATTTAAGTCCAGTGAACGTCACTGCCATTTTCCAGAATTTAATATGAGCAGCACCTAAAAAAGATAAAACCCCTTCAGATTTCCGTACATATATATTTATACCGGCTTGTTATCACCCCAATGCCAGAGGCTACTTCTCATACACAAAAAGAATGAGCAATAACCAAGCTTATGTACAGTATTTCTATTTTCTTAATGTCCCTCGGGAATCATCGCATTTCCGAAAACCAACGAATGCATATCCAAGTTGATCAAATATTAGATTTATCGTGTATAATAATTTGAATTCAGAACTAAGTACTTTATTGTTGTTTTATTTTGATTTCCGTGTGAAATATATAGAGCTGTAAAATTATTTTCGTGCCTGCGACTTTAGCAGCTTTCCTCCCATTTTTTAAATAAATCACATTTAAAAGAGTATTATCAACTCTATATACTCCCAAGTCGGTTGAGAGCGTCCGGTCGGCACCAAGTGCAAAGAACAACTGATAGAAATCCGACACGAAGATTGCTGAGGGACATTAAGAAAATAGAAATACTGTGGAAATCTACACGCGAGCGGCACCCTAATTGCGTAAAACACGATCAATCACAATCTGCATCATTTTAGGATATATTGCAAATCTATTGCTTCATATGTTCGAAAAATGTCTGCTCAACAACGTACCTACTAAATAACGCAATTAATGTTTTTGAACCGTCAAAATGAAACATTTTCATTGATCATGTGTGACGTAATAAGGGTTAAGTACGCAGTAAGGTTGGCGATTCCAGACACCAGGCCATTATGAATCTAGGTTTTCTCACTATATTTTCCGGGCTGATAACGTTTCTCATATTCATAATTTACCATATACAATATGTAAAAAAAAACCCCTCTGATCCGAAAGGGTCGCACAAGGTACTGCAATAACATTACCAAAAAGTAAACAAAAAAACAGTGGCACTCCGGGAGTGCCGACAGAAGTGAAAACTTGAACAATTTTATCGTGCAGGAAATAATGTATCGTGCGTTGATGTCTTTTTAAAGCTGATGTCGGTAACAGTGTCGCGAAATCAATTGTTTAGTCCCATCTCAAAAATGCCCATTGCGCCTAAAGAAGTTTTCACTTAAAAAATCTTATTATTATTGAAAATATTACTGCTATTCAAAATTCATATTTTTAGGGTTTCGTACCTCCAAAGGAAAACGGAACCCTCATAGGATCACTCGTGTCTGTCTGTCCGTCTGTCCCAGCGAATTTGCTCCGAATTTAATCCAAATTAAAGAAATAAAAAGTCTAGGGTCTTAAAATAAATGGTAAACCTCTCAATATTGTGCGTACAAACTTACATTTGCAGTTGTAATGTATGGAAGAACATGTAAAAATTGTTATTGAATACATGAATTGAATTGAATTGTATTTCAACAACAATGTTAAGTTTGTATTTGAGATAAATTCATTCCAACTACGGAAACCTTCATTGTGCGTAGCCCGACACGCACTTGCTCGGTTTTTAGTACCAAAACTTCCCCAAATCTATAGAAAACCCCTTCCTATCTGCGGGAACGCTTTTCCTACGCCAGTCCTTTTGATGCACCTTGCAGGTCGCATTTTAAAAACCTCCTTAAATCCCCCCCCCTCCACTCAACCGACTTCTATTCCTACTCCTTCACTGTGCACGCGGTTCGGTTGTGGAATTTACTTCCGCCTGACATAAGGGACTGTCGTACTGTTGAAGCATTTAAACGAAGAGTGAAAGAACATTATCTTTCCACTTCGTCATAGTTGCATAGTTATTTTAAATCACATTATATTCATATATATTGTAGTGATATTTATTTTAGAAGTATGTATGTAAGTAGGTATATTCTTATATTGTAAGTAGTTTGTGTAAATAGTAAATTGTAATTTTTTTTTCTTCTTTGATTTATGTTTTTGTTTTATCTTCTACGGTTACACACGTTGTCTACATCTCATTTTTTTTATAATTTTCTCTCGCAGGTATGCTGGAAGAGATTTCTTTAGAAATAAGCATTGCCTTTGTACGTATTTTTCTGTTCCTTTCTTCTTGTCTGTTTATATGTGTGTGCATAAATGGTTAAATAAAAAAATAAATAAAAAAATTAGCAAATTTTTAACAGGGGTCATAAGTTATGACTTGTAGACACCCGCTAAATGACGGCCACCCGCGCCCCATGTAGGTAATCCAGTAAAATTCCCCATTGACAAAAAATGAGGCGTTCTTTTCACATTCTTTTTTCTGAAAATTAATACGTAAATAGACCTTCACTACGATACTTAACAACACCCTCACAGATCGGACAGGGTATTTTTTACATGTTGTAATAGTCATAAAGTATAACGCTAAAATTGATTTATCAGTAAATAACCTGCAGTAGTGAGTTGCCCTTCACAGTAAGGTGAAAACATGACGGCGTTAACACCATAAGTAAAAGCGCTTGTGCGCAGAAGAATCTTGTGATACTTCCAGTTCCAAATGGTTAGATTGTAATCTGGTTCTTTGCCCACCGACGCTAGCAACTCACCGTCGGGACTGCAAAGGAAAATGGAGAATTCTATAAGCAATTTTTCAAATATCCAGTAGATATGCCATAGCTTAGGACGGATTGACCGGATTGACCGGATTGCCGGGCTGTCGAATTTTTAAAAGGAAATATATAATAAATATTAATAGGATCTCGTAGGATCTCCGTGCCTCGGAAAGCACGTTAAACCGTTGGTCCCGGCTGTCATTTGTAGATCTTTGACAGTTGTTACGAGTCGTCAGAAGCCTGAAAGTCTGACAACCAGTCTTACAAAGGGGTGATATCCAGTACCTAACTGGGTTGTGGAGGTCAGACAGGCAGTCGCTTCATGTAAAATACTAGTATTCAGCTGCATCCGGTTATACTGGAAGCCGACCCCAAAATAGTAAGTAGGGAAAAGGCTAGGCAGATGATGATGATGATCTTCTTGGAAAACCTCTTTCCCTTAAACTATTGTGCTTCTCTCGTTAGATAGAAAAACACGTTTGGTTAAAGTTAAAGTAGTGCGGGGAAAATATAGTGTACCTAATAGGTCTTACATCGAAAAAGATAAACCTATTCTGTCGTCGATTATAGCCAACTAATTTCCTGACTCTACAAGATTTTAGCTAAAGGTCGTATTTTTATAAAATTATGTGACTTTTCTCATGGTTCAGAGCGTTATAATTACCTGAAGTCTAGAATGGCATATGCATTGGTAGTTCCATCGCGAAGAACTGCATCTATTTCCATTTGAGGCCATGTGTACAAGATTATCAATGGCTCGCGTTCGCTCTCCCTGTCCTCTGCTATCGCTATGCGGTAGTTGGGGTCTTCTCTGAAGGACTACAGATTGTAAAGAAGAATAAAAATATTATGAATGATAAATTGTGACAATAATTAGTTTGTAATAAAATGTAATAATGAATTAATTAATGTTTATTAAAGATTTTTTATAATTAGAATCAATATTATATTATGTAATTTAATCATTTGATATGTAAACATTAGCAGTGCCCTTACAGGGTGCATGTCTTAATACGGTGGCATGAAATTTTAATGCATGCCTACTAACCAGTGTTTTAAATGTTAGCAAATAAATAAATAAAAACAAAGCTATCTGATATTATTCGATGAAGATCAATAATTATTAGCAATTCCAGCTTTTAAGTAGATAATTATGAAGATATATACTGCCCTGCTAAGCACAAAGGCGGTATCTCAACCAGAGTAAGTATTGAGAAAATTGACTTTTTGTAAATTGAAATTTAACTAAACATGGAGATATAAAAAACTTCTTAGGGGTTTTTTAAATGTCTTAAGTTAGATAGCGCTATTTCGCTTATACCATTAGATGCGAAATTGTTAAAGCTATTGAATGGTATAAAAAATACTGAAAGTGTAGAGATACCGCCTTTGGGCTTAGCAGGGCAGTATAGTACGGTCAATAGCACCCGCGGAGCCGCGTGTCGCGTTGGGCGGCGCGCCCCGCACCACAGACAATATAATAATACACTCGAGAGCAATGAATCCGGGTCACTTAAAGAATCCTAAAAATCTCGGAAACTAAAAATGCTAGGTTAATGCAATAAATTGTATTTAATAGACAATGTAATACTCCTTAAATGAAGGTATTAAAACTTCTTAGTTATTGTAAAGTTATATCATAAAAAAATCAAATTTGAAAAAGGGCCACTTTCGAAGATGGAACTACGAAATTACAGCATTTGGTTTTGCTTTTGTTTGTAATCTGTCATTTATGTGGGTACATAAACCATGTTGATAGTGCTCTATATTCATTATTCAAGCTGAAATTATGTCGCTTACGCCTGAAGAATGCACCAGAATACTTACAATGCTGGAAACCGGCCGGAGTCAGCGCGATACAGCCAGGACTGTCGGTGTGTCGCTGTCAACAGTACAAAGAGTTCTCCGACGTTACGAAGAAACTGGTTCTAACCTACGCAGACCAGGAACGGGCAGAACCAGGTGTACCACAGCACGAGAAGACCGATACTTGGTGAACACCATGCTTCGAAATCGCTTTCTCACAGGAACTGAACTCACAAATCAGTTTCGACGCCTCGGAGGAAGTAACCCAAGTGCATGGACAGTAAGACGTCGGCTTGCTGAATCTAACTTAAAACCCCTTAGACCTGCAAACGGCCCTAAACTGGAGCGTGGGCATCGTATTTCAAGACTAAGATATGCCCAGAGCCACGTAAATTGGAGTATTGAAGATTGGTCAAAAGTTATGTTCTCCGACGAATCAAAATTTATGCTCTACAAGCACGATGGAAGACACAGAGTGTATCGAAGACCAGGGGAAAGATTCAAGCAAGCATGCATCGAAGAAAAAGTAGCCTACGGTGGTGGGTCTGTACTTGTGTGGGCCGGAATTTCTTCTGAAAGTCGCACAGAGCTGGTGATCATAGAAAACGGCTCTTTAACTAGCGTAAGATATGTGGAAGAAATCCTCAATGATCACGTCGGTCCATTTATGGTCAATTTAGGTGAGGATGCTATATTTATGCATGACAATGCCCGACCTCATACAGGTAGGATTGTGAATGACTACCTTCAAGAGATGAACATTACTAGTATGGAGTGGCCAGCGCGCAGCCCGGATATCAACCCGATCGAGCATGCTTGGGACGAGCTAGGCAGATGCGTAAAACAACGAAACCCTCCCCCAATCACGCTTCGTGAGCTCAAAATTGCTCTCACAGAGGAATGGGAGAATATTCCCCAAAATCGTAAAAGGAACTTGGTGTACAGCATGCCAAACCGCGTAAACGCAGTAATGGAAGCAACGAGGAGGCAATACGAAGTATTAAAATTCAAGAAAATCGTGATAAAGTTCAAAAATTTCATGTTTCCTATTTTTGTTTTAAGGAGAGATCAGCAGTTTTTTTCTTTATGTAATTTTGTGTTAATAAAATGTATGGTGACTCATATTTTTTTTTACTTTCATTTAAGGAGTATTACATTGTCTATTAAATACAATTTATTGCATTAACCTAGCATTTTTAGTTTCCGAGATTTTTAGGATTCTTTAAGTGACCCGGATTCATTGCTCTCGAGTGTACTACGCCCGCACTAAATTCAAACATAATATGGCGTTCTATGATAGCATTTACGGACACGCCATTGCTTGAAATGCAGGCAGAATCCGCGGATGGCATCGCCGCGTTGCACGGTGGGCTGAAAATCGCCCTTCATACAAATAGAGACTTGAATTTTGAAGGGTCCCATTTTGGCCAGAAATGGATTGTGCTGACCATTACTGTAATATAAAATTTTGTATGAGACAATTGCGCGTACAAATGAAGGAGTTACAATTTTTAAAAGAAACATATAAGATTAAAATAATGATAATAATAAGATTTCTTAGGAAGTTTTGGCCTACGGTATAAAAAAAAATTGTATAAACTAACTTGGCATCCTTATATTTAAATCATTTAAGCATTTAAATGAATCATCAACATAAAGATTCTTTTTTTAATTTTGAGGATATCAAAAAAAGAATCGACTAAGTGCGTGTCGGACTACGCATAATGAAGGGTTCCGTAGTTGAGATGAATTTATTTATCCCAAGAACTAACTTAACATTGTAATTGAAAAACATGTTCACCTATACTTCTCAACTGCAAAATTAAGTTTGTACTCACAATATTGAGTGATTTACACCATGTTATTTTAAGACCATAGACTTCTTATAGGTTTTCCTGTAATCTATGAGTAAAGAGCCATACTAGGTATTTTTTTCAAAATTTTAAGTCCTATAGTTTTGGAGACAAGGCCCCCCCTTGTCTCCAATTTTCATAGCATTTCTTAAATATCTTTAATAATATTTATTTTTAAATTATATAAAAACTCATTTTCGTATGTTTAAGATCCTAGCAACAAGCCTGTGAATAAATGAATTTTGAAAAAAAATCTTTAAAAAATTATAACTCCTTAATTTGTACACGCAATTGCCTCATACGAAATTTTATACTACTTATAGTAATTATCAGCAGAATCCATTTCCGGCCAAAAAAAAAAA
The DNA here is from genome assembly GCA_916610215.1 of Omphaloscelis lunosa. NCBI lineage: Eukaryota > Metazoa > Arthropoda > Insecta > Lepidoptera > Noctuidae > Omphaloscelis > Omphaloscelis lunosa. The sequence goes on from OU744247.1 coordinate 12,426,783, forward strand.
CCTTCAAAATTCAAGTCTCTATGTGTATCAAAGGGATTTTCAGCCCACTGTGTGTCGAACGCGAAGTTTATCGCGGCGGCGCACGTAGCAGGTCGGCTATTCCTGCAATTCTTCGTTCACGGTAAAACGTAGCGACACCCGCGCGGCGTCGCATGGTACGCTTGGAGACGCGGGCCGCTACCCGCGCCGCTTTTTACAAAAATAAAAAAACAACAGACTTTCAAACAAAAAACAATACAAAGTGAAAAATAACCTTAATTTCGGAATTCGGTGGCAAAAACGAAAATTCAAACCAAAGACACTTTTGGAAGTCAATTGATTTTTTTGTAAACGTTTTTATTTTTCACTTTTTAATTGTCCCCCTCCCGCACAAATTCGAATACCACTATGTGTACCCTAATTGTGTAATACAACACAATCACAATCCATTGTTTCATGAGTTGGAAAAAAAATCTGCCCTGCAACGTAAATAGCGCAATGAATGTTGTTGAACTGTCCAAATGAAACAAATTAGGCATAATCATTAGGCGTAATTGTTTACGAAAATAAGTTATGCAATTAGGGTACCTACAGCTATGTAAATAACAGTAACAGGAACATATTATATTATCCACATATTAAGTGGGAAAAAATACTTATTATTGAAGCTAACTCAAAAACTATCCAAGCAAACTTAATAAAATTTAAATGGGACCTCCTCGAGAGCATATCCTTTTAAACGAATAAAGAATTTTCAAAATTGGTCCACAGTTGAAGGAAAAATCGGTGGGCATAAATAAAAAAAATAAATAAAAAAAACTTACGCTACGAACGTATAACCTCCTCCTTTTTGGAAGTCGGTTAAAAACAGACGCGCCGCGAGACGTTAGGCCGCATGCGACTTGCGACACCCCGCGTCTCCGTAAACGAGGCCTTATGCATCGTTTACAGAGACGTAACCTCAGTTGATCTATGAAAATAGGTCTTACTGCTTCGACATAATGGCGCTTTAAATGTGGACGTGCGGTTGACTTTACCTTAGAAAAGGGGGTAATCAAAGGATGCCGATGTCCATACGTACTTTATCTAAAAGAATAATGACGTGCAATTAAATAGCAAAATAGTCTCTATTTACTGTAATACTCCCAACTGTTCCGCCGGTCGTGCTTCGTCGAAACCATGTCTGCTTCGTATTGACGTCGAGAAAAGTAATCATGCTGCCAGCCGAAAAGCACACGACCATATCGTCGCACGCGCATAAGTTGAAATACTTATGACAGTTGTAACCGAAAGAATATCTTTGTTCGGTTAAGGAAATTTAAAAAACCGGCCAAGTGCAAGTCGGACTTGCAAGCGAAGGGTTCCGCACCACCGTACAATATTTTGCAAAACACGCCGAAAAAAAACGTTTCTTGTATGAAATAAAATAAAGTAGATATTTAAAGGAGGCCTTTTAATTTATTTTGGGATCCCTAAAAATCTGTAGTGTTGTACTTAATTATTATTATTTGTTGTTATAGCCAGTGGCGGTGTAGGGTAGATTGACACCCCGGGCGGTTTTGTATTGAGTTTGAATATTTTAGTAAAATAAAGTCTCGTATAATGTGTCGTATTTGGTGTTTTATTTTAAGTACACCCCTACTTAAAATAAAACACCAAATACGAAACATGCTTACGAGACTTTATTTTACTAAAGTATTCGATCACAGTATCAAAATTGACGTCCCTGTATCTTTGAAGTGATAAAATCGAAAGATTGTTAAGTCACGATTGGCTCATTGTGTAAGAAATTATTAATTTTAACTTTGAAAAGCTTCTATCACTTTCACTACAGAATTAGAAATTATGTTCGAAAAAAAAACCGAAAATATAGTTTCGATGCGTTTCAAAATATAATATTAGTATGAAAGTAGCTAGGTACAAGTGTAGGTAGTTATTTATTGATGTCTTTAAAGAGAGAGAATTTGTGCGCATTCTTTGGCTGTACGAGTGAGTTGTCGTTGTCACCCGTTGGTGCTTGGCACCCGGGGCGGACCACCCTCTCCGCCGCCGCCGCTCCTTTACGCCGCTACGGCGGCAATAAAAATACATAATCTGTGATTTTAAATGTCTACTTATTACGGTTCATGAGATCTAACACGACCTACTGACTGATACAGCTTGCTAACAGACAGACGGACGGACGGATGGACAGTGGAGGCATATTAATAGGGTTCCGTGTGGTACCCTCGGGTACGGAACCCTAAACACCAGAAATTTTCTACTGTTTGATATTATAATAATTACTACTTGGGCATTTTTAATGTAGGAAATTAGGTAGGTACACTACAACGTACACACGGCTAAACATCAAGCTGTACATTTCCAGTTTATGCTGATCCCACATTGTATAGGATTTCTGCACAATGCGAGGTCAGCTTATACTGGAAGTGTATAGCTTGATGTGTAGCCGTGTGTACCATCGAGTTGTAGAAAAAGTTCGACTTTGTAAAGTGTCGTCTCTCATTATCTGTGTGACAATCTTGTAGGTACATAGATTTTTCATACAAAACAAAATCGCCGTTAAAGGTTCACTTTCGCAAAATCTTAAAAGACCTAAAATATAATTTCAACATTTGGCTACAGGCTACGGAACCTTAATTAGGACAAATCTAGATTTAAATCAAGATGAATTTTAACCAACTTATGTTCAAAAATATGAAAAGGATACTCAAAATCGAACATATCGTTCGGTATCGAAGATGTTGGGCTAGTAACAGCCCCAGAAATGAAGTCGTCAGGGTCATATTCTGAGAGGACGGATTCTTCTTCCACGTATTCACCTTCTAATTCTTCTGCTGACATGGACTCCTGAGCCTCTTCTTCCCCTTCTGTGATGAAAAACATGATCATGTTCATTTTCTTTTCCGCTGCAACATCGCCTTTTCAAGGCCGAACCCAGTCGGCCTGGACGTAAGGTTGCTGCTTGGCTTAATCTTAGTTTTAAGAGTTCCAAAGGAACTCAAAAAGATTCCCCAAGTCCGTCTGTCTGTGTGTCCGAGTTTTATCTCTAAAACTTTTGGTACTAAAAATCTGTAATTTTGGGATGGTTATTACCTAGGTACCTACATAGTAATCACGTTTGCTTTTCTAACGTCGCCGTCTTTCTTTTGAGATAGTTAATGATTTTGAACGGAACAGCTTCATCATTCAATATGCGCTATCAAAATTCGACTGTATCGGGCTGCCTATTAGCTACAAATGCCTAGAACGTATAAAGCTGTGCTGTGCTAAGGATTGGTTGAGAGCGTATGTCTCCCTCACCTCTTACTGGCTACTCTGCGCTTTCTGGGATGTTCCCTAAATAAGACTAATTTCTGTTTTTACTACTATCTCTACCTACCCCTTTGGTATTTATGTATTTTTTTCTTTTCCCTGTAACATAATCCTTTAGAATATGGAACAACTGTAGGTATTCTGAGACCTATACCAATGCTATGGTAAAACTAAAAATAATTTACACGGTACCAATTATTCAATGCTCGTGCTCATGAGCCTTAGCCATGCTGGCAGTTACTGCTTCAGTGGGGTATTATGCACTTGATGTGAAAATGATAATAGCGCAAGCATATTTCCTTTATTTCACTATTTACATATAAATTATATTTATGAATATTAGAATAAAATAATTTAAAAATATAAAAATTGTAGCCCACCGGTATCGGGAACAGGGTCCAAGCTGTCAGGGCTCCAGCGAGAGGAACCTCGTAACAATGTGAGCCGTGTCCAGGAGTACCGCTTTCTGAATCAAGCCCTTAATCTAGCTGCCCAAAGAGAGCCTCCTCAGGTGTTGGTCCAGGCTCTTGGCTATTAAGCCATTGGCTGTCACGACTATCGGCACAAAATCGCTGAGTCCAGATCGCGAGCTAAGTCAATATACTTGATTTGTTTATCTTTCTCGGCTTTCACGAGGTTCCCGTCATGTGGGACCGTTATGTCAATAATCATTGCGCGCTGCTCTCCTCGATCTACCACCACTATATTAGGCATACCACTATTATTGGCAACAATAGTCCTATCAATGATGATGGATCGATCCCAGTACAATGTGATATTTTCATTTTCGAGAACTGGGTCGGGCACATACCTGTAGTACGGCACTTCCGATTCCACAAGACTGTATTTCAGAGTAAGTTGCTGATTGATTATCCTGGCGACACGGTTGTGTCTATGCAAGTACTCATCGTAAGCTAGACGAGAACACCCGGAGATAATGCATGCCCGACAGATGTGAACCGTGCCGTCCTTCATAAGGAATCTCCGGTAATTGTTCGTCATCATAAATTCGTCCATAATTGCACAGACAAAACCTTCGGTTTCCCCAAAGAGGTCACCAAAACGCAGCCAGGCTACGGACGCAAGTAAATCTACATCGGGTCTGTGTAGGGCCCGGAAGTAGCGTCCGTAAGCTCCTTACCCTGCCATACCTCCCTGCGATCGTAAGTGTCAAGTATTACAGGTTTGCACCAGTTCCCTTTAGCCAAGTAGAGCGGGGTAAGGCAAGGGTCCATCGCGACTACATCTCGATGCATCCCCTAGTCGGCTTCAAGGAAATATTCCCTGAGACTGCATATCTCGCGATTGTGGAGGTTCTTAGCGTTTAAAAAGCCTCGACCTACACTTTCGCGGGATATACAGTCTCAATACCGATGACCGTGGGTGATGCATTCGATACAAGCATAATACTATTATGTATTCTAATAAACATATTACTAAAGAATAACAAAATACCCTTATTTCCTCCTTCTCCACCTTCTTCAGGATTCTCAGGCATTATCTATGACTTCGAGTTTCTCGTTTACTCTTTAAACCGCAAATAAATTATACCTTTAGTTTGCTTTGTCAATATTTGACTAACAAATTACCGTTGCCAGGATACGGATTTAAAGTTGCATTACATAGCGCCTTGGCACTACCGATCAAGGAACATTATACTCTGTTATACTCACCTACGGCGAGATCCCGAGACAACGACTAAATACAAAGAGTAAGAGTATGCACATTTTTTGCACGACAAGACGTGTTGCGGCCGACCACAAATAAATTGGGATAAGATCAGGAGAATTATATTTGGTGCCTTAGCACATATATAGTAGTAAAAAAAAATTACTCTGTGAACTAACGTTTGGCGGCACTCAATTCTTTTTTATTCGTTACTGTTCCGTGTTTTCGGATTTTCTGATACAATTGTGTATTTTTTTAACCAAGTTGTTTCCCTGCCTAACTATACGATATTTAACGATAGCCACGCATGGAATAAATGGGCTACCCCAAAAAGTTTTATATATGGGAAATTTTATATCAGTCAGTTATGTCAGTTTCGGGGTATTTGTGCTGTCAGATTGCTTACGCTTTAAGTTGTTTTCATAAAGTAGAAAAATGGTTAAACCCATTAAAAGTAGAGTGCGGGAGTTATATAATTATTATAATAATATGTAAATTCCCAGATGTGAAGGAACAGCACGATGTCGTCCTTTACCTATGTCGTACCTATGCTCTGCCTCCATACGATGACAAAACTGTATCAAATCCACACTGTAATGTGCTATTGTGTATAAGTGACTATTCTTTACCAGGAATAAATCAGAATATAAACAAAATAACCTATCGTAATAAAAAGACAATTTATAAAGTGGATAGATGGTGTTGACGTCTATAGATTTTCAAATTCTACCGTTTTTTTACTTATGCAGACCAGTACTCTAATTGCGTAATATACGATCAATCACAATTTGTTTCGATTTGAAACAGATCGCTAATCCATTGCTATGTAATATATATGTTGGAAAAAAATCTGCTCCACAACGTAAACAACGCAATGAATGTTGTTGAACTGTCAAAATGAAACGAACAAATAAGTTACACTATTTGCGCTGTAGCATGGTGCGGGTGACAGTTTCAGTAACATTTCGTTTCACTCTTGAAAGTTGCCGCGATTTACAATTTATGACTTAATATTTCAGTTGTACCACATTCGTAATATATTAAATAATTAATAACTGTAGTAAATTAAATTAAACCCAACCAGAATGTTCTAATCAAGAAATAAAATCAAATTGAATGAAAAATTAAGCAAAGTGTTATGCGTATAACGTAACGCCATAGACGTATTTAGTGATGGGATGTACTGCTACGATGGATAGTCGATATTTTTTATAATAAAAAACGTATATTGTGCGTAGGTCAATTTTTATTTTTAAAAGGTCTAATTATACAACAGAACATTTATAGGGTAAGGTTGCTTAAAAGGTTGCTAAAAAAAAATACATGTTATTCGTCTAAACTCATATCAGAGTCAGGAACATCTGAATTGTCACTCAATTCATCATCTGAATCTGTGACGGATATTATTAACGATGACTCAATTATGTTGTCAATATGTATGTCACGATCCCAATCAGACATAATGTCCCTTTTTGTTTTATTCACGACCTTCGACCAGTCTTCAGGTTGAACATTGTTGATGGCCTCTTGTAATAGGGCCAACATCTTATTTGCCGTAAATGGCGGCGAAGTATTATTTCTTGCGGCGTAACCTAAAAATAAACGAACTTATAAAAAAAAGTATTCAAATAATCATCAATCAGCCTAATCTAGTATCTGGTAATGTTTTTAAACTAGGTACATGCTACGATCGGAAAGCTGATTTTTTTATAAAGCTTCAAAATGGGAATTGAAATTAAAAGCATACCTTTTATTTGGGCCCAAATCAGCTCAATAGCGTTATACTGGCAATGGTAGGGTGGTAGTCGAAGGACCTGGTGGCCTTTTTCTTTTGCCATCTCGTCCAGAGCATAGGTAGGAGTTGGTGGCTTATGGCGTCGGACTAAGGTAATAAGCTCCGTCTTTAACATTTTTATATCTGCTGTAACTCCGTTTTCACTCAGCCACTTCACCAACTCGCTTTTGCGGTTGGATTGGTTTGGGGGTTTATTAACTTGCACCGAATGGTAGGGTGCGTTGTCCATTATTATGGTCATAGGCTCTTTTAAATTGTTTAATAGACCTATGAACCAATCTTTAAATTTTTCGTAATTCATCTCCTCATGATACTCCGTAGTTTTTTTTGACTTAAAAGCCAGCAAACAATCAGGGACGAATCCACTTGCTGTACCTGCGTGACAAATAATAAGGCGTTCGCCTTTGCCTTCCGGCACTTTGGTACACGATTGTGCCGTATCGTCGGTCCAACTTTTACCCACTGTGTGGTTGGCGTTTAGCCACGTTTCATCCAAAAAGACAACTTTGCTCCAATCACTTATGTTTTTGGCCTTCCTTAAAAATCTACATCTTGCTAGGGCAATGTCAGTCCTATCCATAATAATCTTTCTTTTGTTAACTTTTTTGTAAACAAAGCCAATATCTTTTATAACTTGCCGTAGCGAAGTAATACCTCCTTTGAACAAGTCAGCTTCTTTTAATGATTTTAGAAGCTTGAGCAATGTGGGTAGCTCCATTCTTCTATAATAATCATAAATATGATTTCTAATAGCAACCTTAGCAAAATCATCCAAATCTGTGATTGGCTTCACCTTGGTCCGCTTTTTGTTGGGTGTCGATAATTTATTTTCAAACATCCCATCTTGGCCAATTTTCTCACGTGTTATACGCGAAACAGTATTGCGGCCAATATCAAGAGCTTCGGCTACTCGTTCTACAATATGATTCAATGGTAACAACGGTCCATTATTTTGTTGTTCTCTTTCAAAGTAGTCTCGGAGGCGAACAACAAGCTCCCTGGCCTGACTACCCAAAACAGTTTTTTTTGTATGCTTAGGCATGGTAATAACAACAAACTCAACAAACTTATAACAAATAACAATTTAACAAAAATGAAAACAAACAATGAAATCGTAATACGTGTCACATTAAGTCACAATATAACGCGCTTGCACTCGTACTCGCACTCACAGCATCGCACGGGTAAACAACATGGCCGCCGCGCCGATGCACCATAGAGCAAAAATGTTGTCACGAAAAAAAAACATAAACCCGATTTTGATTATTTTATATAAGTACAAAGATAATTATGTAGCCATAAAACATTTATATTGACAAGTTTATACACGTAGCACACACGTAGTTACACTGCACAACTGAATAATACACTAATTTTCATAACAATATTAAAGAGAACTAGATTCACGCTGCGAGTATCGTTAGCGATAAAAATGAATTGCATAACCTCACATCCCTACGTGGTACTGACAAATGTCAACGTCATACGGGCAACTGTCACCCGCACCATGCTACAGCGCAAATAGTGTACGTAATTAGGGTACAGAAAATTAACGAACCAAAAAAAATAAAAATATTACGGAGGAGGGAAAAAAACACAGTTTCCACATATGCTACGGTTTCGTAGAAGAACCGTGACTTCAGTGACGTCATTCGCCCGTAAATTGCGGACGCTACGTGAGCCGTCACCGCTCTTTTAGGAAACCGTAGGTTCACTTTTGATATAAAGAAGGAGACATACAAGTGGTAGGCTTGGAGAGTAGCGAATGGCTTAATCTGCACACAGAAATACAAAATATTTATATTAGTACTGCTACTTTCAGAAATTGGCAAATAACAAAAAAAAAAAAAAACAGTGGCACTCCGGAAGTGCTGACAGAAGTGAAACCTTGAAAAAAAAATCGGCACCGCTGTAATTAACGCGTTGATGTCTTTGGTCAAAAGCTGGTGTCGTCACAGTGTCCCGAAATCAATGGTTTAGTCCCATCTCAAAAATGCCCAACGCGCCTAAAGAAGTTTTCACTTCAAAAACAGTTTTACACACTTTGTAAAAATATATTGGACGCACTGTAGGATAACTCGATAACAGCGTGTTGGTAGGTTGGTAGCACTTCATAAATGTCAAAAAATCTGCTGTCTTTGATTTGTCATTTTACGACTTGTCAAATTATTAACTAACATACAAATCAAAATATTTTAGTTTTTTGGACTATGAACTTTGTTTTGGGCTAGATCGTTGTATTTTTTTTGTGAAAGGTATCGTTAAAAATGTCACAACCACATCGTATAGCAGTTTTGAATCTCTATAAAACGGTATGCATGAAGTACTATTGCTATCTATTGCTTAATTTTTTGCGTTTAATGTTTACGTGACCTTGCGAATGATAACACAAGCAAAATATTATACTAAAGATATATACGCAGTACAATTGCCTATTTTTTTTAACAAATCTTTGTTGTTTTCTAGTTATTACATCTGGGTAAAGACTGGCCTCAAGGTTACGAGCTGTTCCGGACAAGACTTCACAAAGTTTTTTTAAAGAACAGTGGAGAGCAGAACCCTGAAAAGGTCAAAATGATGCTGAAGCATGGAGATTTCGTGGTCAAAGAAATTGAAGCACTTTACATGTTGAAAAAGTATAGGGCAATGAAAAGACGCTATTATGATGAAAATTAAGGCGGTAAGCTGTTATTATTTTGGATCTAAAGTTTACAGAAATGTACAAAAACTATGATGTAGTTACTCGTAAACCCAATCATTATACACAGTATAATTTTAGGTATTTTAAATAATACCTTTAGTGTTTATGGTCAATCCAAGTAAAGGAAAATGTTACGATGTAAACTTAGATACTGATTAGAATTTTATTGCAAGCAGTGCAGATGCAGCTAATAACACTAGATTTTTTTTTTATGTTTAGGCAATTGTAGTTAATTACTTTTATAGAAAGGTAAGCATAATTTTTATAAGGTTAGCAGTTCAAAATAAAACAAATTGTCTATGTAATTATGTATTATAGACATTTTTATAGTTTACATAATTCATTACTATTATAAACTCTAGTAAAAATTATATTGTGTAATAATAAAATAAAATATCTAAAATTTCTAAACAAAATCTTAATAAATTCTTTAACACAATAATGAGACATGATTTTTTATTTAAGTGGCAAGTGATATGATAATTTATTTTTATCAATCCATTTCAGAGATAGGTATATACATTATATCTATGATAACAATTTTGTGTCAACAAAATTACAAGTAAGCTATATAGTTGGTGCAAGAGATGGGCAATGAAAAGATACAGATAAACCCTGCATATTTGTGAATATCTGAACTACAAATGAAAGTTTCATTTAACATTGGTTACATTTTTACGATTCTAAAGTTAGCAAAGGAGTTTTGTAACAAACAGCAATGATTACAACAGCCCAACACATTAACACCACTTTGTATACAAGCTAACTATCCGATGATATAACATTTTACACTTGAAGTGTGATTAAAATTTATATTTCACTCATAGAAATTGCTATAATACAGGTTTTGCTTGAAAATATAAACAACCTGTGATTGCGATTGGTTGCTTTCATTAGACACTTGTGTAAGTTATCAAAGTTAAATGACATAAATAAAAACTCACTATTGTGTCCATTGTTTTCATTTCTTATAAATAAAATATTATTATATATATTTATATATATATTAATTATATTTATGTTATTGCATGGATATGTTTTTTTTACTCATGTCATTATAACTTTGGTCTGGCATCTAATCATCCACAGTTCTTAGTTTAACAGTTCATTGAAATTATTTTAAATGGTTAAATATATTATTGTACAGCCTTTTCTAAGGTGTTAGGAATGACTGGTACGTCCATATAGATTTATTGGAATTGTGATGCCTACAGTGAGAGAGTTAGGTTGGTACAGCATGATGGAGTACGAATCATGTCCATAGTTCCAATTTTTCTTAATATTATATTCTAGCGATTATTCACATGTTTCCTGGCGTTGTTCTTAATATTACAAAATGTTAATAATAAATAGCATTTGAAATATCTATATTGTCAATTCTACCGAGCCTCGGCCGCTCGATCGTCACGGTGAGAGATTATAAAGTTAGTTGAGTGGAGCTACAACAGATTCACACAGCCGCCCAAATATTTCACTAGATGAAATTTTATTTTAAATTTTTTAAATTAAGATTAGCTGTACCTGAAATGTTCTTTAGAAGGGACAGGCAAAACATTTATTTCTTCACATTCTTAACGCGAGGGACATCCTGAACTTTACCGACTGTCAATGAATCTGTTGCATTGTTGCTATAAATAAGTTCTATATTATATTAACATAGTAATTATATTTATTGTTAAATACAGTACTTGAACCACAAGTCTATTCCTACTTGTTTCGTGTTGGTGCACTTCTAAATTTACTTGAAGCCCGACTCCGTTACCCCTATAGGTACATAGATATAAGTACGTAAGTATAATGTGATTGTGGAATTTAACATGTGATTACATTATATACACAATAACACATATGTTTGAGATCAACAACAGTCAAGCTTTAGCTAAGTACGTAGGTATAAATAGGTACTCGAACCGCGAAGTTTAAAGATGTTACGAATATTAAATACCTACCTAACAGTAAAATGTTGGTACCTTGAACCGATAGTAATGTTATAACAGGTTCACATCGTTCGATTTTAGTTGATAACTGCTAAGTCGAAAGAGATTTGAACCGTCTGAACAGACTTTCGATCAAAAAGTATTTTTTGTTGAACAACAGTGTTCAACTAAAATCGAACCGTGTGAACCTAGTATTAGATAACTTGCGACGAGATTTATAAACCATTCTAGACGAACCACTTACCGACGCGACGAGACGAACAGCAGTCTAATCACGTTTTAATATTATATCGTAAAGAACCATTTAAACGATTTGGAACTATTTAACAATATAATTTTGAAGTATAAGTATTTTTATTTGTAGGTAGTCTTATACGTTTGACTAGTTTCGATGATACCACGTATATTGAGTGTCCATTTCGTATCGTTTAAATTAAAATAAATTATTCTACTTAACCTAAATCATACAAGTATTTCTGTATAAGTACTTAATTCAAAATAAGACGTTAAATTAATAAATCATACCAATTAACCGATGGACACTGGACATCAGAAGATTTCAATTAATTAATAAAAGTGTCATGCCTTAAAATAATAATGATTAGATACCTATACAATAGGCCTATTGTTCCTCAAAAGAAGAGAATAACAGTTTCCCAACAAAATTTATGTTGCTGTCTAATAATAAACTAATTAATAATCTAAACATAAACTAAACTTCGTCGCTTCATTCTCTTCTCCGAGGAACATAATGTTATTATAATAAAAGGGTATCAATACTATAACACTTATATGATAGTAAAATAGAATGTAATAAATTTAACAGGATACAACTTATTTACACAGCTTCATGTAATATGTTTTAAATGAAATATATGTTGGATTACATGAACGTCAAGTAACGGCTTTTGATAACAAAGCACACTTATTAAACGAAGCTAATTATTTCTTAGCGAGAATTTTAAAATAAACTTTTATGTGATAGACGCTAAGAACGTGGAAGTAGCAAAGGAATTCTAACAATTATCCCTACACTCCTCACAACAACTTACATATTGCTAAACCAACATTCTTACAATTTAGCAAGATTCGAGTATTAGTTAGTCGAGACGAGATGAGAGAACAAGACTCGATACATTTTGCGCCGATGCAGTCGCTAATGCAATCAAATTATCTACCTAAATCAACGGTTATGTCATCTACTTTATCCGTGCGATAATCCAGAACCAATCGCGTCTAAAGTGCGCAGACGCAAACTTATCGGACGATAATTTAGCATAGATTTGTTAAGCAACATTCAATTTAGCAAATCGGTTAGGTCTTGGGGTTGAAGAACAATATTAAATTTCTTTACAATTACAATTTTTACCGTAATATTCATTATATTGAAAACGATTAAGACAACATTCAAATCACATTGATGAAGCGCTAACTATAAAAGTTCAGCAGTGGACACATAGTTGATCCAACGTAGAATTGGTTTGAATAGAACATAACAGCAAATATACTTAACCAACGTAAGAATAAATAAATATAAGTCGCTTATTCTTCACACTCGTACTTCCATGTTTGTAATTTCTGCTTTTCATACTGAAACCATAACAAATAGAAGACATTTTATTATATATAGGTAAAACAAAATTACTTTAGGAACCTACATTTTATCTAGTGTGATCGTGAGGTAAAAAATAAATCATACCTGCCTATTATAGAGAATCTTTCCTCCTGTCTTTATGTACCTAGTCATGGAAAATCACATACCATAACTCCATACAAATGAATATCGAACAGACGCACCTCAGTTCAACGTTTAATCCTTCTTCTCTCCATCATCGGGGTCTTTGAGTGTGTGCCACTGCGCAATTGGGCGCCGCGGGCTAGCCAGCATATCGGACCAATGACGAAGCTCGGTGCCTGACGCGTTGTACCCCAGCACGACCTTGCCGATAGGCTCCGACGTTCCGATGCGATCGTAGTCCACCACAGTGACCACTAGGTTTACTTTCTGCAGTGCGATTCAGATAAATGACATAACAATGAAAGCATTTCATGAAAACTACGAGAGCTAAGAAAAATTGCTAATGTTAGGCAGATTAAGAGTTTTATACACGATTCCGAACCGTTATTAGTTAGGTATATTAGAACTCTTAGAACTTTGCCCATATGAAAGCGTATGTTTTATAATTATGTAGCTTAGTAGGTAGATACTAGAAAGTGCATTCCATCCTTTTGAAGCATTAACAGCTTTTCAGGATATACCTCTGAAATATTAGCATGAGCAATTTAGGTACCTAAATAATCATGACTACTACGACTTACTAAAACGATTAGTTTTTAATCACTTTATGAACCGGGTGCACGAATTCGCGGTTTGGTAGCTACCAGGCCCCGAATTCTATTATTATTTAGGCACGACATCAAATTATAACTACCTACTAGTTTTGAAAATTATTTTGTAATTTAATTTACTTTATACATTCCTCGATGTTTTAGTAATTTCAGTCTATGATTAATGTTGTTATAACTAATTAAAACACCGGGCAAAGTACAAAGTTCATTAACCCACAAAATTTAACTCTAAAACTAGTATAATTTTAAAACCATATTAGAATAAGGTTTTTTATAAGCTCTCGTAAAGCAAAACTACGATAGGTATGTGATGAAGTTGTGTCGAAAATATTCACAGAAATATATTGAATGAATCAAGTAAGCTTCGCCATAGAATTTAAATCATTCCCAATATTCCGCTTTCGTAGAGTTCTGCGAGCCATATACATTTCTCAAAAACTGAATTCTTTCGAATAGGTACTAGAATGATATCGTCTTGGGTATTTGTAATTATATAGGTACCCAAACGTAATGAAATAATTCCCTATTCAAATTAGTTGATCGATTAATTTATAGCGAAACATGAATCTAATGATAGTAGATACCTTTGGTAGTATTATACTATCTGTGGCTTTAGTAGACACATGTTAACCTGCGTAGGTAGATATATAACATTATAGATGTGTAAGTTAATGTACGCATGAGACAAGGATAGCATAAGTTAGATGTCGAAAGCACAGTGAAGACATAAATAGTATCTACTACTTGAGCAAACCTTAAACAACAGCATAAATATAAAGTAACAGCAACAGGTCGATACATACCTCACAATAAATAAATTAACGCAACAAGGGACAAAGCATTCATACGGATAAAATATGCGAAAATATGGAAAGATTAATAAGAATGCAGAAGAAGAACGAGGAACTGGATTCCTTAAACCATAAGTAATTACAGTTTGAAGTAACCAAATTGCAATGCAGTCACGAGGGGAGATTGCTAACACCACTCAGATTTGAAGGAGGGGGATACAATATTAATTAAAGTCAATCAAATTATATTTAAACGAAAAATAAAAACCTTCAATTGAAACACGCACAGCAACCACGTTACAAATGAAGGTCAACATTTTATTGTTACCGAAATATAAGATATTGACTTTGAACAATATAAAAAGGAAAAGACGGGCAGGACACAAATGGGAGCAGAGACAGATGACAGAATGAAAAATGAAATAGCGGAACTCTATTCTAAGGGATACTACACATAATCTAACTAGACAACATCCATAGAAACAAAAGAACATACCAAACAATAAATGATTTGGGACATACTACAAACAGTTAACTGTATACCAACAACAAATATTTACTTAGTATGATCTCGTTTTTGTGGAACTAATTCCATAAAGATTCGTGGTATGCCAGTAATTGCAGAAGGCATAGCTTTTTAAATTAAGACAAACACAAGAACAGATAAAATGATACAACTCAAATATGTTATGTATAGGAAAGGAACGGGTATGGATGCAAGTGGTGTACATAATTCATATATTCACAACAATTAGTCCACAACATCAAATCGTGCACAGTTAAGACAATTTGAATGAAAAATACATATCTATACCATATGTAAGAACAATAAAGATATATTGTGCTAAGGAAATGATTTTTCCGTATGTATTTTTCATTGATTGGTTTGTCCAGACTATGCGCTGCGACATCGAATTTTGCATGAATCTCGGCTCGCACCTGTATCTGTTCGAATGGTACTTCAAAAGTAAATGACTCGTTGTAATAGGGATTCAGTGTGCATTTCTTGATGCTCGTTTTCTTCTTCTTGAGACGTTTGCCATTTTGCATGAGTGCTATCTTTACGTACGGATCTGTGTGCAGGCGCCGCATCAGGAGTAGAATATGAAACAGATAAATTTGCATCGATTAGTTTACTGTTAATATTGAGTTTATAAATTGATAAGTAAAAATGCTGAAGATTAAAAAATAACATTTGAAATATTTTAGCATCTCTTGATTTAGAATTTATCTTTATGTGTTCTGATTGATATGTAGGTGCACGTAAATAGTAAAATAGTATTGTGTGGATCAATTAAATGTAATTATTTTTTAATAAACGAAACTAAAGTGATAGTTCAACAAGTGGAAGAAATTAGACGATATTAGGTTATGTTACCATGAATTGATATTGTAGCTACATATTACATGAGATGGTTTTGGTGGATAGTAGGAGTGTTAAAGACATGCAATGTAATATCGGTTATATTGTTTTAAGTGATACTACTACCCTAGAGTTTATATAGAAATCTCTAAGCAGTTACAAAAATAATAAAAAGGTATAGGTATATCAAATGTTTACCCTAAAATCCCTGTGAAATTAGACATGGGTGTTATCAGTGTACTTGGTATAAAAGGTAAATAATATAGAATATAAATGATGCATATAATATTACCTGATAGACCGCCGACGTCCATTTTCTTCAAATTCTTCGCTTCCAAAATAACAACTGTCAGTTTTCCGGCCGTCGGTACATAACGCAATGAGAAACAAATGTCTCCCAACTTGTTGTCCTGCAATGTGCAACGTGTAGCATGACTCTTTGTCCTGACTACAGCAGAGATTGAAACCTATCCCCACGGTAGTGAAATATAAATATGTAATCAGTATTATTCGTCACTGTAATCGTTTCTTTGTACAAAGGATATTGTTTTATCAATTACGTAAAAGGTATTACGGTGATGTTTCTCGTTGTAAATGTGTTTTTAAAATTACCATTGTCAATAAACAGAGTTGAACAAATAGTTTATTTGGATGTGAGTTGTATGGAAGATAACAGAGGAAAAGTTGTGTAAGGAATATATAGCGTTCAGAGAACGGGTTTGAAAAGCTATTTATAAAACACAAATAATATGGGCCATAAATAACGCGGCTTAGGGCGGGACCAGGGCACTCAAAATCTCGTTACACGAAATAAAAAAACAAATAAACATAACAATAGCTTCGTGTAGTCACCTAGAAGCGTATTTATGGTTGTTGGTTTATCGGCACAGGGCTTCAGTTCACTACGGCTTTAAATATTTAGCTTTAATGAATATTCATATGCATATTTATTATACAGAACAACTGAAATACTGCGCCGAGCCACGTGCTTAGGATAGCCCGTAAACAATTGAGATTAATAGCCTCGAATAAAATGAATTTTGCAGCTAATCATACGCACATTTGACGAACACTTTCATTGCGTTACATATAACGTTTTAGCACATAGATGTCACTTTATCTAATAAGATAAATTAAACACGATACATATAACTTTTTGGGACATATCTAGACGAACAAAATAAATATATACATCAACGTTCATATCAAACCTAATATGAAGCAGTTTTCCGCTGAAATAAATAAATTTATATTGGTAGGTAGGAGGATAGAAGATGAGGAGTGTGTTTATTACGATCTGTTGCCGAAATGAAGCCAATTTATAATTTTTTGTGACACCCAGCTCAGATCATCAAAATGCGAGAAATATGTAGTTAATCTAGTTCACCTTTCCTAAAATTTGCTACGATTTGAGTCCTACCACATTGAGTTTTCCTAACAGCTTATATTAACATGTTACCTTGAACGATGTGCCTAGTCTGCAACAAAGACTAACCATTTTAGGAACAGATCGCAATTAGCTAATAATACACATATAGGTACAATACACACATACAACGAACAATAATGAACCATTGAAGAATTATATAAGCTTTTAGGAGAAAATAGAGTGTACGTACTTACCTGGTAGATAATAAAAATTAGAGGTGAAACTTAGTATCATGGTCGATTGTAATGTAACATTTCTTCAATGGATCTCTTAGTATATTACTATATATACATACATACATCGATAGGTGCTTTCAATACAGCACACTAAACAGATATTTCAATAACGTTCTAGTGTAATGACGGTGTTAGTTATAAGCTGCGCTTTGTGAGTTATTGATAGAGGTGTAGCTAAAATATGTTCTTGAAGGAAATGTACGCTTAGACTAGTAGATAGATACAGAATACTAAAGAAGATATAGATAGTTCCTGGCATATATAGCTTCTAAAGAACATAGTTTCGGGCGAAACACATTGTATTGGTGTTTAAAGTAGCTAAATATGTTAAAAGTAGTTAATTATTTTAGTAATTACTTATACGACCTTCACAATGTGCTTCCCCTTGGTTACACCAATACCACAAACATGCAATAAGTACATATTGGTTCGGTAGGACATTACTAGGATAGTTCTTCGTTCGTCGGTCAGAAGGTGACCTGCAACATACTTGAATAAATGCTCCATTAATCATTAATAAATTGTATTCCATGAAAATGTTATGAGGATCATAAACGAGATATAGTCATATGGGAAACATCATATTACACACGTAGGGAAATATTTGTGCGACTGCTTGTAAGAATTTGTAATTTCAATAATTTTGACATGTCTGAGTAGTGAAGGAACCAATGTACTTATATTGGATAACAAGTGAAAAAACACCAATACATAGCCAATTAAATGTGTATCACAATTAATTCTGATTTGTCATTTCGTTCGTATTCATGTCGATACGGCATAAAGGTATGAACAGTGATGGGGACACAAAATGGCAAGTCAGACAATATACGAGCACAATAAGATGACAAACATGCAACATTCCCCAGCCGCAATATAAAATAAAATCAAAGTGTCGGATGGATATAAATAATAAGACGTAATAACAAAAAAAGTAAAAAAAATATGCGGTATGACGGGTGATCACAGGTTGGGTGAATCATTTTTAGAATTTGAGATGTGGATCAAATATTATGTTCCATCAATGCTGCCTAACATCCTAGAACAAACAACGCCATGGTCTGAATCTTGGCCCAATTCTCTTTACATACCATTGTAATATTGAACCTTGCTTATGATTTGGTTAAATAAATAACCTGTAACCATTGGTCGGTCTCGTATACCAGCACGCCATTTTGAGTACAGTTCATGTATAATTTAATAGTAAATAATCTTGATGTGTCTCAAAATAATACTTACGTGAATGATCATTTCGTTTTTGAAGCGGCATGCAAGATTGTTCAGGACACAATCAAACACAGCCAAGCAGAGCAGAGAAAATATGGAGAAAAAGAGAAAAACCAAGTAAATACATTTTTGCTGTCGAAATTAATTTTATCAGAAAAATAAATGACGACTCATCCATGTTGAGGTGCCTTGACTGCCGAGATTTCCTCCTTTACACATTATGAAATGAATAAATTATTTGTTAACATCGTCAAGGTTCCTCGCATTAAAAAAGTGCAATAAAATTGTAAAAATGTAGACCATTCTTCCAATGAATACTTAAATAAAAAATCTAGAAAGATAAAAATCTAAGGAATGCTGATGAAAAAATTTGACTGAATATTTATAAATGGATGACGATAAATGGCAAGTTTGATTCAATGCATTGATTGAAAGAATGGTGAAATGTTAATTAAAATAATGCTGTTCTGCCAAAACACAAATCTGGTAAAGTAAAGAGTTTTGTAGTTTGATGTAGGTACGAGTAAACTTATGTTTGTCTTGTGTGTTTTGCCAGACTAGCCTAAGCTAAGAAAAAAGATAAAATAGTTTCCTCGGTTGATATGTTTCAGATACGTATTTCGTTGGTGTTGTAGTCTTATTTCTATATGTGCATTCATTGTTCGTAGGTATATAATGTTCCTAGTTGGTATTTATTTGTGAATCAAATGATGTTGATGTGACCTGGGTGTGATTATAAAGATTGTAAAAATGTACCAATTGTGATTTGTTGCAACATCTGCCTAAGACAATAAGAAAATATTCCCTAAGACTTCTAGTCATAACATAGCAGCGAGTAAATCTAGTGACTTATTTTTATGGCCCAACGTGCAAAGCTTTATTATTGCAGAAAATAAATTTACCTTTAATGTAAAGACATGTTGTATGTGTGGAACATTGGACTACGAGTGCCAATAAATTTACATGAGAATTTAATGTTATATTGCTAGATAAAATATCATTCCAATTCAAAATAAGAATTTGCTGAAAGTAAAGCTTTATAGAAATTATGTTACATTACAATGGAGACTTGTTACAGGCACTTTGATTTTCATTTTATAAAGATGAAGATTGTAGCTATGAAGTATTGGCTATTTGAGGTAAAGCAAGTGTAGTCCATAACTTCTGTGCCTTCTGACCGACACGTCGTAATTTAAAGACTCATTTACATTTGTACAAGATACTTGGATGTTTCAAGGTGGACGATAATACTTGAGATTTTTTTTGTGTGTGTGTATCCGCACCTGCCCCCCTTCTCCTTCGACACTCTGCAGCTCGCGCCACTCCTCGATAGTTTGTGCCAAGTCTACTTGACACAGCGGCACCTTCACCTCACCGATTTGGTCGTGTTTTGAGAATCGATCGAAGTCGAAGATCGCAAACACAAGAGTTTTGTTCATAGCATCAGCGTAGGGCACGTTCTGTATAAACAAGTTGAGAATAAGTAACAAAATGTCTTTAAAATGTATGAAAATCAGCTGTGTGACACCTATGACTTACCTTGAACACAAATATTTCGTTGAAAACGGGGTTCAGAGTCTTCCGATGAACCTTTGTTTCAAACTTCTTTTTCTTATCAGGGAGTAAGTAAACTTTAACGTAGGGGTCAGACGTGCCGCCCATGTCCAGGGCAGGGAGTTCCTCAGCTTGAATGACAGTCACAGACAAACTGTTGCTGTTAAAATCATACTCCAGCTGCAAACAAATACTTACATGAAAGTAGGCGTTAAAATTGTACGACCATGATAGTGAAAGTGCAACTATTGGGAATCCTGGTGATAAACGGTTTAATGATGCAAATAATTGTTGTTAATTAGCCATAAGTGGCACAAAAAACACTCCGCAACGGTGTGGCGATGAGGTCATAAAACAAATTAACGAGTTGAATGAATGAGTTAATTACGAAACAAATAAAAACTCACAGTCTAAAGAAATCTTAAGATGTTAACATTGTTAATTGGTGTTTGATAAACTACTGAAATCTACGAGATAGAGACTGTATGGAATGTTAAAATGGACTATTGTTTTGTTATTCACAAACCAGTTTATTGTTATTATCTTCACGGGTCATTTTTTGCCATGTAGAATACTGGTTTGATTCATACCTTGTATTGGAGTTTTCCTAGCTTCTGTTCCTCTTTCTTGGAGTCGCCGTCGTCTGGTTCCTCTGCGTTCTCCGTGAGCTCTTCCATGTCAGGCTGAACCTACATGCACGTCCCGCGGCAAATTTCATATGAATATCGTATTTCTTAAAAATAGTTGTTACCAAATTTTTTCTCTATGAACTCGTGCCTTTATTTATGAAGGCTCACCGACTTTTTCAATTTTTATCAACTTTTACTTCTCATTGGCTTAAAAATACTGCATAGTTTTAATTCTTTAATATCATTGTTTCTATATAAAAAATTGAGAGAGTCTGTTAGAGGCACCCTTAGGCGACATTATCTTTTCAATTATTTCAGACACACTTCGTCGGTAGAGTATTTATTAACCAAGATCTCACACCAAGTCAGATCTATCAAGAATGTTAAATTGGAGAATCATGTGTGAAAGTACCAAAACATTACCTTCTCTTTGTAAGCGGAACCGAGTAGCTGGACGGATTTTAGGTCTACACCTTTCATGCCCTTTTTGCCATCCTTAGAGCGCCGCTTGCGGAAACACCGCCTGATGCAGCAGAAGCATATGCCGAGAACCACCACTCCCACACCTTGACAAAAGAACGTGAGGAACATCAATGTTAAGTAGGTGTCTTTGGTTTACCTTATTTACCTACCCAAGGTAAGATTAACCAAAGAAAGACAATGGGAACTGAACGGTTCAATGATTTCCAAAATTTGAATGACGCAAAAAGAAAAATTATTATAATTTTGTAACTGGTACTACTTAAAGGATAATCCAGTACCAAAGTCCTATTGTTTACAAGCTTGTGGTGCAAATGGCGTGTATAATTAACCCATGTTTAAAAATAATATCTACATACAGGTAACGGGACGCATATAACGCGATAAAGGCACTATTTGCGTTACGAATAGGTATATGTTAATTTATGAAGAACGTTAGTAAATATTACGTGGTATTTATTATTCAGTAAACCTCCATAATATTACAAAATGACTGTTTTATCAGACATCACGACTGACTTATACGTAGATCGTGGTCGGTACTTTTTCATGAATAGTTTGTCATTGACGTCGTTAGCATAATTGTTAGCCTAAATTAGTTTGAGGTTAAAGATAAGGATAAGGCTTGCTCAATCTTTGTCCACTTTTAAAATTCTGGTGAAAAAACACTTCCTCTCTCCTTAAACATCATCATTACATATAGTTCCTTGCTCTTGTTTCATGTTTATAATTTTATGTACAATATATCTGTTATTTATCTAATATATATATATAGCTAGTATATGCTTTATGTATCTGTGTATCTGTTGTATATGTAAATGGTACACCATTGACTACCTGCAGTATTGTCTCTCCTTTTCCATTTAAATCGATCCAAAGGTTGTCTGTAAAAGATCGCTTTTAGCGATAAGACCGCCCATTGTGTCACCCAATGTAAAATTTCTAAATTTATGTCTGTAATTTTGATGGTGTACATAATAAAGAATATTTTATTTATCTATTTAAATATGTTCGCTAAATAGTTAGAATATAAGTAGAACTTTAACATCTTCTCTGAAGTGACACATGAGACCTAATGAAGTGTGGTCGTTAAAGTCTTTCGTATTTGGCAGAGCCCCATATTCATAGCAGACATTACGGGGTTCTATATAACCATAGAAATCTTGAACCATGGTTATGTAACACAGTAAGCGCCATTTTGTCCAGTTCTTCAACTGGAGGCTAATGAAGTAGGAACGTGATCCAGATACCAATGACTTGAGTGCCTTTAAGGTCTTAAGCTCTCCATCTATAAGAAGGTACATGAAAACTATCTTAACCATAAGACTGGCCCAAAGACGTAAATCACTTATTAAAATTGTGGAGAAATGAGGTCATACGTTTATCCAGCTCAAAGGAAGGACACTTCAACCGTAAGAGCGTCATTGCCTGGATGAACGCGGCCTGACGGGTAATAGTTTCGTGTCGAGCTTTTCTTGCGTGATTTAGAAATTGTGAAACAGCTGTATATTTACCTGCACCTTCCAGGATTTAAACAAAGTAAATGATCGAGCTGTCCAGGTGGCTACATTCTGGTTGAACAACATTTTATCAAATCGACACCTAAAGAAGAAGGGTTATTTGTAAGGCACTTACCGACAAGTATAGCCACTAGCTGCCATGGTTCTATGTTCATCTTGCGAGCTATTTCTGCGGTCTTCTCTCCGATGGTCTCCTGGGTCGGCGGCACTGTTGAGGATGTTATCGGCATGGAGGTGCCTCCTTCTGTGGCTGCTGAAGAAATATTGTTTTGTGAGAATAATGACTGCTATATGGCTCGTATGGTTATTGGTTACCAAATATTGTTTGTAGATATGTGAAGTGCCCTATCTACTATTTAATTGGAAATTGTTAATATCTTTGTTTTCTTCCTATAGGTTCGGTTCTTGGTTTATGAATTCAACCAACCAGCAATATTGGGTTACTTCGAAGAAATATTTTCATTACTAGTCTTAGGAAAATTACTACTCAACTCAATCATCCCCGATCTTCTATTAAAATATTTTCTCAATAAGATTCAAGACTTAAACCAATATATAAGTAGTAAAAAAACTTTAGCTATTCCTAATTTCGCAATACCTTATTTAAAATTTTTGCAGTTACATCGCGTCTCCTAAAATAATTTTAATACAGAACAATGCTTTTTGTAAGAGCAATTCAAATTGTAATTTGCTAGAGATAAATCAATATTGTTCAGATAGTCTTAAAGAAAAAGAAGGCATCGACTTACTGAGGTTTTTCAATGTAGGCGTAGATGTCTCATCCAGTACCTCCGCGACGGCCTCCCGCCGCCACCGCAGCAGCGTCTCCAGCAGTGGCGACATGATTGTCTGTCACAAAAATAAAAATAATACATTTTAGTAAAACTTCTCTGCACACTTTATAGTTGCCTAGTCCTTTCTCAAAAAAAGAGTGACAACAATTATTTCACTGTAGATAATCACAATGGCTTTGAAAGAAACTGACTAATCAGTAGTTTATTTTAAAAATGTCTCTGTGAGCTTTTTAGTCACTATACAGCAAGTCCTTTTTCATGTAAATTGGACATGCTACTCATCCTTGAAGAAATGGTGATATTATTTAATTTAGTCCAAGAAGATCTTTAATCCTTTCTAGTCACCCTAGGTGATAGGACTTTTTTCTTATAAACTGGCTACTGTAAAATGAAGGTTTGACGCTTCACAGCTCCGAAAGGACTTTTAATAAGTCGACTGTCCTTGATCCGATTTGTCACCAAGGGTGGACCAATAAAACATAATTATAGTTTGGTAATTGCTAACTAATCTAATTTCGAAAGCTATAATGCTAAAAGTTGTCTATGGTTTCGAACTAGCCCAACTGGAACCAGAAATACTGGCCTACATATCTCTGTTATTGATCTTATATGTTGGCACAAGTATGATGAATTTGACCAGCATGTATTTGGTATATTTCAGATTTTGAAATGGAATTTGGGAGATGTCTTTGTCATTTTGTTTATAATTTATAAGAGCAACGATAATTTTTAAAAGCAAGATTAATTTTGTTAAAAATATAGTTTCTTCATTCCAATTTCGATACTATTTTTTAAGTATTGCTATTATCATTTTAGTTTATGCTAACCCCTAAAGTTTAACACCGTCTGCGGTAACATTTCATAAAGTTTTTAAGGTTGCTTCTGTTGTTAGTCTTTGTCCCTGAAAAACTTCCTTGACTTAGGTGATTGAGTGGGTAGCGGGGTAGGCACCACAACCTAGCTGCCTACGATTAAACCGTCTTCGTCATCCGATTAATAATTTTAAAGCGCTTATATACGATCTACTTAACTAATTTTACACGCAACTTCGTCTTACGCATGGCATTCGACGAGGACCGAAGCTGAACAAACTGTCAAACTCAGATAAGACTAACTCTATATGTACACCCTATAGACATTTATGGTCATGTATGAACGCCTTGAGTTATATTAATATGATTGACTGTAACACTGGTCTGTATCTACTTCAATTTGAATATTTGCAAAAAGGGTGTGCAAAATCAGATTCCAACACAATATACTGAAGGAAATGATCAGAAACAACCTATTACTGAAATAATAATTGCAGTACTCAACGTACAGTTTCGATCGCGCAATTTGGTAAAGAGATCCGTACACCACTGACCTTATATTTGATCCCCTATTCAGTTAGTTGTCACTCTATCTAACAATTACTATTTCTGTAGTCACTTAACACGGGTTTGGTACATTTCTGTCGAATATTTTATTCGACTGGAACCACGACTGGGTACTGAAGCCGGGATGGCGAAGCTGCGCGCGCAGGCGATCGATTGCCGCTGCGCGATGCGATGCCACTACGTTCAGTTCCTGGCCAAGTCCCGATGTTTACGTCACTAGTTGCGTACATTGACGGCCAAGCTTAAAATGTTAATGGTTCAATGTACGTGGAAGCTGTATCGGTGGTAAAATTTATTGAAAGTCACGCTAATCATAGCTTTCCCTCATAGAATTTATTACTACTGAGGACTTTACGCTATTTTACCTTAGTTGATATTAAAATTTTCGTATGTATTAACTGGCAAAGTAAGAAATCAGTAAACGTAAAAGTAATTTTAACAACTTCAAAGCAGCTGGTATCCTATCATTGGTTTTGGTAATTCATATTCCATATTGGTTAATTCTAAACCAGAAGTCGAACTGGAGATTAAATATGTTTCAACAGCTCTACCGCAGATTGTTCGAAAACATTTATTTTAGAAGTCTGAAACTATTGATTGTTTACGTAATAAAAGAATGTTTGTAGACGTATTCGTCGCACTGTAGTTTTTCGGTCGAAGAGGTAATTAATATACAGAATCAGTCCTTTAATAAAACAATATTTAGCACTGAAATGTTTGCCTGAAGGGTTATGCTTTTAACTTACTCAAATAATATAACACTTAATTGGAGGATCCATATTCGAGGATTCCTTATCCTGCTATTTCAGCCTCTGATTAATTTTGACTTCATTGGAGAATTTTGTAACAGTAAAGACTGTTTAGCGAGCAAAACTTACTACAACAAGGCATTTTGTTGGAAGTTTAGATGAGTTTATCTCTTGAAAAGGATCAAGCGAAAAGGTGTTTCTAAAAGTAAATTGCTTTTTTAATCTTTCACGATCGTGGGTCCAATTACGGCAGATTTTGTGTCTCTGAAAGGTCATGTTAGACGTCAACCGTAATAATGTATACGGGGTCTAATCTAGAGTTTTAAAATTAGAAGTGTTGCCGTGATAACATCCTTTGGAACACGTCGAGACGCCGCCGTCGCCTCGCCCACGCATACGCCTGAGCTTAGGACAATGACGGTTCATTTCACAATTATTATGTTGTTACAATATCTGATATCTTGACACTAAAAAACTGCGGAAAGTTCTGAAAATATATTTATAAAACCTTATTTTCATGACCGAGCGACCATTCTGTACTATTTATGATTTTAGTTAATACAAATGTAAGTTACTTGGTTAGGTATCTAGATTAACAATTTGGAAGTAGATCTGTGTGTGAGTAGGTACCCACCTTATTTTTTATCTTGTCAAACTGCATACGAAAACTAAGACGGGCGCATCCTTGTCCCCTAGTCTACAGAAGTGCGGACCTAAATCATGTTTTAAAACATGACAAAACAAGCGAACTGAATAATAATTATGGTATCAGCTGTAATTCATTTTAAAAGGTGCTTCATAATAAAAATAAATAAGATAAGTTAGCTTTAATCAAAAGTTCTAAAAGTGGATATATGAACAACATAGTGCAAAAATATGGCTGATGCACGTTCAACAAACCTCAAAGATAGACTGTGAGGTTTGTTGAACGTGTACCCATAGATATAATAATATACAGGGTTGTTGGTTATATATCGGCAATCAGTTATGGGGATTTAGGAGAGGTCATTTGCAACCAAATGACCCCTGATGACCCCTATGCCAATGTCAACCATTTTCGAGTAATTTTACATTTTATATTTTAAAATGTATGAAATAAAAATATAAAATGTCCAATAACTCAATTTTTTTTTTACATTAGATTAAGAGTCAAAAGAATTCATTTGGTTGTAAATAACCTCTTTTATATCCCCATAATGAATAGCCGACATTTAACCAATAGCTAACCCTGTATTTTTATCTATAGTTCACCCGTTATAAAGGGTTTCCACAATCGTGACGTCAGGAGATAAGCGAACAGAACAGAACCACCCACATATTTTAATTAATGAGAAAAAATTCTATGTAAAAATATCCAACGACTTTATAAATTATAATATGTTACTGTCATGTAGGTTTATTTACAGTTCTAAAAACAGCTTGAGTCCAACATCAGAAACGGAAGGTTTCGCCTACGTCCTTAATGATATTATCGTATAAAATTATGTTTAAAATTCTACGTATAACTTTTAAATATAAGTACTTACATACTTACGTAAAACTTTTAAGTACAGCTAGGTACCTACGCAATGGCATTTAAACCGATTAAATTGTGGTGGTAAGGTTCTAGAGGAAGACGTTTAATCAGGAATTTAGTACCATGCCAAGTATACCGCAGAATCTAATGTAGGTAGGTATAGGGTGCCCCGCGGCCGCAAGGGTACCTAGGTAAGAAACTTGCATTAAAAGGTTTGTAGGTATATTTTATAACTGCGATGTATACCTAGAGTTTTATGGAAGTAGAAGATAATTATGATCCGATCGCCGACCCCTAATTAATACGGATAATGGCGGGAGGATGACGAACTCAAGTTGGTACATATCGGAATTTCCAATTCACCATCTGTCTTTGAAGTGTTAATTCCAGATTTGGTTTCTGTGAGTACCTACCATAACCATCTATGACCTTTTAGTAGAATGTGGACTCATCTGGTATATACCTACCTAAATAACTATGCATAGTAGGTACCTAATCTGTCTGGTCGGTATTTGCGTCGCCACATTGAAATTTAAGATGGCTGAAAGCGTCTGGGATCTTCGATAATAATAGGTCATGTACCTACAGACTTTGTAAGCGACTCGTGTCTTGAATCATATACCATACCGTAGGGATGCAAGAAGTATCAAAAAGTATCGATATATATCGTATCAATATTTTATAAAAATATCAATATCGATTTCGGTATATCGAAAAAAAAAAAACGGTATATCGATATTTTTTGGCTCTTCTTGTCTACCTACCTACCTTAAAATCACCTTGAAAATATTTAGCATAATTATTTAGCCCACTCACTTGTTGATATTTTCTTATTTTTTCCGAGCAAAGCAAGCAGTCACGTCACAGATAGGTACTAAAAAGTCCAGCGATTTAGTCAAGGGCGACAACGATGTTGCTATTGGAAATATATCGAATTTGATACATTTTCAATACTTGATATTTTATATACATAATAAATATCGCCTAAAAATATCGATATATTGATCAAACAAAACCGGCCAAGTGTGTACGCACAATGAAGGGTTCCGAAGTTGGGATGATTTTTTTTATTTTATCAGGAAAAGGAATTTAAAAAAGGACGCCTCTTTTTTTTTCAATGGGGAATTTTACTGGATAACCTACATGGGGCGTGGGTGGCCGTCATTTTACGGGTGTCTACAAGTTATAACTTATGACCCCTGTTGAAAACTTGCTCATTTTTAATAGATTTGTGGAAATTTTGGTACCAAAAACCGGCCGAGGTGCATGTCGGACTACGCACAATGAAGGGTTCCGTAGTTGGAATGAATTTATCCCAAATACAAACTTAGTTACAAATACTAACTTCAAATACAAATATTGTAGTTGAAATACATGTTCTTCCATACATTCTAACTGCAAATGTAAGTTTGTACGCACAATATTGAGAGATTTACCATGTTATTTTATGACCATAAACTTCTTATAGGTTTTCCTGTAATCTATGAGTGAAGAACCATTCTCTGTCATTTTTTCAAAATTTTAGTCTCAGTAGTTTCGGAGATAAGGGGGGATGGTCAATTTTTATCAATTTTCTTAAATATATTTAAATGTATTTTCTTTAAAATTATTTTAAAAATATATATTTCATATCCTCGCAACAACCCCTTTCGTTTGATATGTTATAACTGTCATAAGATACAGTTTGAAAACGCTTTTTTTAAATTTTCTTATTTGCAAAAGTAAAAAATCATTTATTTACGTTACACGTCCGTGGTTGGGTCACAGAAATACATATGTGTACCAAATTTCAACTTAATCGGTCCATTAGATTCGGAGCAAATTGGCTGTGACAGACGGACAGACAGACACATGAGTGATCCTATAAGGGTTCCGTTTTGAGGAACGCAAGCCTACCATACCGAACTGAATAGGTTCCTTTCTACATATTTAAACTATTTATTTATCAATTTACTATGCTGCCAGTAAATGTAGATAAGACAATCTTTTTGCAGAGTTTTCTTAACAATATTGACCGAAAACCTGATCTTAATGCCAATAGCGTGCACCGGTTACAGTCGATACAAGCCGAGATGAAAAAATAGGGTATTTATTTGGTAGAAATGAAGCCAGGGAGCTCGTAAACAGCAGCGATGTACACACGGCTACACATCAAGCTATACATTTCCAGTATAAGCTGACCTCGCTTTGTACGGAAATCCTATACAATGCGAGATCAGCATAAACTGGAAATGTATAGCTTGATGTGTAACCGTGAGTACTAAGAAGCTCATACCTACGTATAAGTAGAGCAGCTATAAATCTCACTAGCAGTATAATCCTATTGCACTGAGGCACTGAATATAAATGTAGAGTCGAGTGCTGCTCAAATAACTGCGAAGGAGATCGGTTAAAGTCGGAAAATGTCGGCCCGTGTCCTTGATAGTCTGGGCCGTTGAACTGGTAAGGCTAATTAAGTATATGTAAATTGTGTTTTTTCAATATGATAGAAAGAAAATACGACATTTTCTTTATGTTATTTCTTAGATATTTCACCCTGCCAGTACTAATCAACTGGCCGTCCATCATCATCACGAAAAGTCAAAGAGTAGAGAGAGAAAAACGTAGATAGATTAAATTTTATGCTTGCTCGCAACTGTGTGAAAAAATAGTTATTGGAAAAAGCTTGGAATAAATCCAAATGATGTGGATACGAGTGGCGACGAACGACCTTGTGAAGGGACGGAGTCGCACTCTGGTGTGAGTGGTTTCGTTCTTAAGTCGGCGCAGAATGCCTATTATAGATACGTGTTCAATATGTGAACACTTGCCTTACTTAATATTAGGTAGGTATTAACTCTATAGCATGGCAAACAAACAGGCAGTAGACCTGATGATTAATGGTCATTACCGCCTATAGACATTTGTAATGTCATTCTAAAGACAGATAAAATTACGCCATCACCGAAATAGGTGCCTGCCTCTGGTGTTGCTATGTCCTACTAGCATGGACTAGCTCCTTCACAAGGAGCTTTGTTACTTTTCAGTCTTCTTCTAATACTTACATAGAAAATAATTTCTTTACATAAGTCTCAAGTCGAGTTTTCCCCACCGTACATCATTTGTATCTGCACGTGTAAGCAACGCGTGTCACAATGAAATATTGAAAATGTGGCCGTGCGAAACGGAGCGTCGTCTGAGGCCGTGAAAAAAATCAAAAAGCTTAAGGTGGATCTGCAGTTGTAGCCCGCGACATTCAAATTTTTAATTCGTTTTTTGCAATTTGCAGGTCAGTATCAGGTTGTATCGTGATCACAATAATATGATTCGCGACTATAATAGATATGTATTTACAGAATTTCATAAGAATCATTAATACATCTCTCTAAGTTAGATTTTTTCCATAAGATCTGTTCTATAAGTAATTTGGTTCTTCACCTTAAAGGCGTCGCTCTACAGCAGCCCACGACTAAACTATGCCTGTGTTAGCTTCGCTTTGTATGAAAATGTATGTGGGATCGTCCACTGCGACCCACGGCCTAATGAATCTTGTAACTAACATGGCAAACTCTCCGTGTACATCCTACGTAACAGTGGACGGTCGACTTAAAGCTTCGGCCAAACTTGAGCGACCACAACGCGGGAGGCAGGAAGCGAAAGGCGGAAAGGCGGAACACGAGCAGCGTCCGCCGCTTAGACGCTCACGCTTCGCTTCAGGCGGTGTTATTATATGCTGCCTTGCACATCTACGCGACCGCGACGCGGGAACAGTGCGTCGGCAAAGCGGGAGTGAGCGGGAAGCACGCGTCTTGTGGTCAGACGTGTGTACAGATCGTTACATTATTACGGACGTCTCATTATTTAAACTCCACGATGACAGACTATAATAATATAGAGATGTTTATTGAAAAAGTAAGAGAACATACTCTTCTATACGATCTGAAAAATCCTGGATATGAAAATATACGTAAAAAGGCTAAAATATGGGACTCAATCGGTCCGTTCCGCAAGGGTAAGCAATAAAAGGTCTCATCAGAGTCAGACTCTGATGTTAAATATGAGACTGACATAACACAACAATTTAGGTGCTACACTAAGCTATAGACGTGCGGCTGTGACTATTCACTAAACAAAATGAAGTTCGCTGTTCGCGCTGTAGTCGCGCAGGTGTGCAAGATGATTCCCGCGTTAGTTTCGTCCCGCTTTGTAGTCGCTCAGGTTTGGCCGAAGCTTTATACTTCAAAGTGGCTTGGAGTGGAGGACACCTTTGTAGTTGGATACCAATAATCATGTTAAATTACAAAGAACCTTCAATTTTTTTCACTGTAATAAAATATTCTAGACGAAATCTTTTATATAAGCATGTTCATAGATCAATTGAGCTGAGAATTGTAGAACCAGAGTAATAAATGTACAGTGAACTAATATAAAAGAATGAAAGAATGTGGTATGCTGGAAAATATTTCTTTAGAAATAACTATCACCTTTGTACGTATTTTTCTGTTTCTTTTTTCTTGTCTGTTTATATGTGTGTACATAAACTGTTAAATAAATAAATTTATAAAATTTGACTTCATATAAAGTAGGTACCTAATAAATGTATGAAGGTATTACTTTATATGAAATCAGATTCTTAATTTATACGAAGTTTATGTTCGTATAACTCGTCATAATGTAGGGTACAGCAGAGTTTTTTTTTTGCGATTTCAGGTTTGGTCTCATAGTAAAACTTGTTCATAATGATGAGTAAAGTCACGTGTTTAAGTTGGCGCACTGGTTAAAAAAAAATCCTGTATGTGCTGACTGTTCACCAACTTTTCTTAATGCACTTAGTATTAAAACAGCACATGAGGAGCTCGTGGCTCAGTAATAACAGCCGCTCGGGTCGATCTCGAGAGACTCGGAGGAGTCTCGGTATGTAAAAATCCTCCGTGCCTCGAAAAGCACGTTAAGCCTTTGGTCCCGGCTGTCATTTGTGGATCTTTGGCAGTCGTTACGGGTCATCAGAAGTCCAAAAGTCTAACAACTAGTCTTAGCAAGTGGTATCGTATTACCCAGTTACTGGGTTGTGGAGGTCAGGTAGGCAGTTGCTCCATGTAAAATACTGGTATTCAACTGCATTCGGTTAGACTGGAAACCGACTCTTACGTAATTGGGAAAAGGCTAGGCAGATTGATTTATTAAAACAGCACACCATGCTTACCTTTATTACTGACAATACTAACAAGAGACGGAATGATGTACATCTAATGCAAGCTCAAAACATGTATTTGTAAAAAGATTTTTTATTTTCGGAGGCCCATTTCTGCACAATAAATAGAAACTTAACTTATTTATAAATTAAATTACTTTATCTGTAAAAAACATATACTTAAATATTTACTAACCTAAAGATCATGCACAGACAGAAGATCTACTTGTTGTCTGCAAATTGAACCATGCTATTTTACTTTTATTTGCCTAAATTTAATTTAGTTAATTGATTCAGGCGTGACCTTGCGGAAATCCATTATAAAATGATGATGTGCATATATTTAGTAACTTGTTCCGCTTAGCTATTTCTAAAGAGTCTTAAAAAGACCTGAAAGAAATCGGCACGTGTTTCACCTCTCAACGAGGCATCCTCAGGATGACGATTGACTTGTCGCGAACTCGAACACGGCACGTGGCCACACTAAGCGCTGAGCGCAGACTGCTTCGTTGAGAGGTGAAACACCTGAAATTATGGTGCAATGTATAATGCTTGTTTTTTCTTTTCATTTATGTGTTTAATTGCAGTTGGGTTTTTTGTTTTTTAAATAATTTGTTATAAATAAATGATTACTAAAATATAGTTTTTACTGTGCGTAAATATACGTAGGGAACCCTTCACTGTGCGTGGTCCGTCACAGGCTTAGCCGGTAGTTTTTCTTTTACGACAGAAGTACAAATTCTCATTTACCTTTTTATTTTTAGTATTTAATATGATAATACAAATCAAACAGCACTGATAACGGTGCTCGTGCTATCAACAAATTAAAGGAACAACCCACGGGTGGTCTATATAAACACAATGTGCAAAAGGCAGATATTATGATGTTATATTTGCTTGTGTGCGAGATAGAATTATTTGCGTAAACCGATAACAGCTCCGGACAGCTGAGATAATGAGGAGGCACGTTTTCGTTAAATGTTGAATGAAACATCAGTGTTTTTTACTATAATATTAGTATTTGCGTTAATACCTACAATAATACAATATCAGCCTGTATACCTGTGTTGGCAGGGACATCGACGCGAAAACTGTTACCATGGATTCAGTACATGATTCTGAACGCCCCTTTTTTTTTTTTTTTTGAGGTTGGGAAATCATCAAATAACTTCTCCCGCTCTGGGCGGAGCGGGAGGGCGTGTCAGACTCTTACTGAATAAAACCCACCCGTGTTCCTTCGGTTGCCCTGTTGCCGGGGGCCACGATCTCCCTTTCGGTTTTCTTCGCAACCCCGGCAGGCATCGGCCCTAGTAGACCCCTTCAAATCTGCTGACATCTCTTTGAGGCGCGCCTGGAACACAACGCGCCGTCGACCCGGGCCTGGTCCTTATCGGACGGTGAGCCACCCATTGCTCACCGTCCGCAAGCCCGCGCCTACGGTGGCCGGAAATCGCCTCGCGATTCCCGACGCCCTGGGCGTCTCCTCCTACGGCGGTTAGGGGCATGAGGGCGCGAAATTTGCCTCTCCCTCACGCGTTCCGCCTCCTCCTTCGCGAGCATTACCGCTTCGCAGAAGGAGGTGACGGCCTCCCATTTCCTCTCGCTCCGTACCATGGCCTGAACCAGGGCCGGACGCGAGAGATCACCGCCGCCGATCGCCTCCACGAGGACACGGCGATGCTCCGCCCAAGCCGGGCAGACCTCCACCGTATGCTCCACCGTGTCCTCCGGGCGATCCACATTCTGAACGCCCCTGCGTTGGTATTCCATCGGTTAAAAAAAAAACTGCTGTTTAATAGAAAAGTGCAGTACCTACGCGGTCAGAATGTATTGAACAGCATATTTTTAAAGAACAACCATCGAAAAAATTCAACGCAATGTACTGAATCCATGGTAACAATTTTCGCGTCGATGTCCCTGCCACCCTGTCTACAGTTAGTCTCTCTGCAAAAAACAGGGAGTATTGATCACGCTTGCTTACTACGTGTTGCCGATTGATTTCAGACCAAAAAAAAACAAAAGTAAACTTTCAGGACACTGAACCATATGTATTAAATTGCATGTAACAATCTTATCTATCCTGACTAATATTATAAAAGCGAAGGTGAGTTTGTTTGTTTGTTACGCTTTTACGCTAAAACGGTTGAACGGATTTGGATGAAATTTGGCACATTGGTAGATTATGACCTGAGTTATGTCATAGGACATTTTATCCCGATATTCCCACGGGATCGAGACTTATGCGGGAGAAACCGCGGGAGCAACTTATTTCTAGCTTGCTTTGTCCCAGTGCAAAAGGTCTTGTTTTTTTTAACAAAAAACGTTTATTTATGTTGTCCCTTTGCCGCTATACAGAGACATGCGACACCGGGGGCCTAAAACGGCCGCATTAAGCAATTCCTCAAAAAGCAATTCATTTTTCGAATTCCCAGCATTAGCAATTCCTCTATGGAAATGGATAAAGTAAAGAATCACAGTACAAATGAACATAATGGCGCCTGAAATATTATGAATGCTACTGTTTGTCAGGTTACCATTTCTGAACTGTAAAATCCAAAAATTCAATATTTAGTCAATTATTATTTTAAGTCACTAAGGCCCACTGGCGCGTTAACAGCTAACTCAGGGTTAATCCAATAATTATCTTTGGATTAACCATTTTTTTTGGGTGGGAAATCATCGAATAACTTCTCCCGCTCTGGGTGGAGCGGGAGGGCGTGTCAGACTCTTACTGACTAAAACCCACCCGTGTTCCTTCGGTTGCCCTGTTGCCGGGGGCCACGATCTCCCTTTCGGTTTTCTTCGCAACCCCGGCAGGCATCGTTCCTAACGGACCCCGTCAATTCTGCTGACATCTCTTTGGGGCACGCGTGGAACACAACGCGCCGTCGACCCGGGCCTGGTCCTTATCGGACGGCGAGCTACCCATTGCTCACCGTCCGCAAGCCCGCGCCTACGGTGGCCGGAAATCGGCCTGCGATTCCCGACGCCCAGGGCGTCTCCTCCTGCGGCGGTTAGGGGCGTGAGGGCGCGAAATTTGCCTCTCCCTCACGCGTTCCGCCTCCTCCTACGCGAGCATTACTGCTTCGCAGAAGGAGGTGACGGCCTCCCATTTCCTCTCGCTCCCTACCATGGCCCTAATCAGGGCCGGACGCGAGAGATCACCGCCGCCGATTGCCTCCACGAGGACACGGCGATGCTCCGCCCAAGCCGGGCAGACCTTCACCATATGCTCCACCGTGTCCTCCGGGCGATCCACACAATGGTGACACCCGGGCGTTTCCTCCCGCCTTATCCTGAACAGGAACCTCCCGAAACAGCCATGTCCGGTGAGGACCTGCGTCAGGCGGAAGGTGAGGACGCCGTGGCGCCTCTCTAGCCACTCCTCAAAGAGGGGACTTATCGCCGCAATTGTGGCGTGCCCAGCACTGGGTTGCGACAATCGAACTCTCCATGACGCCATGAGATCCCGCCGGAGCTTTGTCCGCTGTGCCGTGATTTCTCGCGGCAGCGGAGTTAAGCCCCGGCGTTTCGCCTCCGTCTTTTCTCTAATCTTTGGATTAACCCTAAGTTAGCTATTAACTCCGAGTTATTTAGTTAACCCATGGACGCCTTAACGAAATTGTCAATGAAATACCAAGTTTTCTCATCACCTATGACTAGATCGCTGAAACCGCTGATAATTTTAAATGCATCGCTGGCTCTGCTATGTGCCTAGTTTCTTACGTACACGAGTAGTGATGGCGGCCTAACCCGTGTCTAACCGCTGGCTGTAACCTATTTCCGTGAATAGCCGCTTAGAACTCGCGCGTTGTAAGTCGACAAGCTGCTGATATACGTTCATGGTGCTCATGTTAGTGTGCAGTATGTTAAATGGTTTATAAGTTTTCAATTATAACCAACGTTGACTGTTTTAGGTACAAATAAAATTGTGTAATTATAGATCTGACTGCCCCGTTGGTCTAGTGGGCGCAAGGGATACTGCTGAACATAAGGTTCTGGGTTAGATTCCCAGAATGCGTAGCATGACACCATAGAAAATTGTGTAATTATAGATCTGACTGCCCCGTTGGTCTAGTGGGCGCAAGCGATACTGCTGAACATAAGCTTCTGGGTTAGATTACCAGAATGCGTAGCATGACACCATAGAAACGGGTTTTCTACGGGTTTTGTCAACGGAAGAATAGACAAAATGACAGATAAACAATCACAATCTGTCACTTTGTCTATTCTTCCGTCGACAAAACCTGTTTTTATTGTGGTCATGCTAAAGTGCAGATCGGGCAAAGTGTTACTTAATGGGTTTTTCCATCAGGAATTTTTCAGTAGCATGCATCTGGATTTGTGCCTGTTGAAGTTTGTGCCCATGGAATAGACTTAAACTTATCTAGCGAAATGTAGATGTGTATTTAGTTGTTTTACGATTTTGTTTTATATTTGAAGTCTTTTGTTATTGATTTAGTGTTTACATTAAATTTTTAAAACAATATGTAATAAATACAATACAGTATCGACCCTAAAACTTTAAATTGTTAAATACTCTCAAGGATTCCATGAGACAGGCTCGGCCTAATACGAAGTCCACAAGTTAAAATATTAAAGTTATGTGGGAAACATAACTTTAATATTTTAACTTGTATTTTAATCATTTTAGAAATAGTTTATTTGTATTATTTTTAAGGAAATGTAAAAATTCTTTATTTGGTTAATAAACGATTTTGTTATTATTTTATTACTATAGATAGGTACAACTCTGTATAACATTTCGTGGATTACGAGCGTGTTATTATGTTATGTAATTAATAGAATGTGCTAATTCAAGTTTTGAGAAGCTTTCATTTACTTAACATTCAAGATGAAGCTCTTCCTTACCATAGCTCTTAAACTGAAGAAGAATATCAATAAATCTTTGCGTACCTACTAGCTCATAAGTAGGCAAATAGGACTTGGGTCTATTTTAAATTTTCTCAGGTCAAAGAGAACCGTCTGTCACCGACAGATACCGGAGCGATTCGGATACTTTTTGCAGTGAACACTAAAACTATATTTTCGTTGCGAAAAAGAAGGAAGTTTATTGTGACCCCGACGGAGATTAGATCATGAAAAATTCACGTTGATAGAGTCTTAAATAAACAGGTATCAAGCAAAAACTCCAGTCCAAGGCCCCGAAAAACTTCGGAGTATTCAAAGAAAAATTCAAACGGATAAATACTTCTTAATTCCTGAAAGTTAAGCTGAGCCGAAATTAATTTGGATAATCTTTTAATAAGGAGCAATATTTTAACTGTCGAAAGATGCGGGTTTGCCAATGACGCTTAGCAGGATTTTCTGTTTTAATACGAAGGACTCTACATACAAAAATACTTAGGTATAGTTTTTAACAAGATTTACTATGTAACTCTGTTCCTGCAAATACCTAGATAGGTAGATATTAATGTCTAAAGGCTCACAGGCGCGACACGCGACGCGACACAAAGGTATGTCACGTCGCGCGACGAGCGGTGTCTTTGTGTCGCGTCGCGTTTCGCGCCTGTTTGTAGGAGCCTTTAATCTGCCATTTTCTATTCACAAAATAGTAATTATGATTATAGGTAGCAAAAAAAACAGTTAAGAAAACACAGAAACAGTACAAACAGTTTCTTAGAAGAGTTTTCAGGAGATCTCCTGGGAACGTCTGATCAATGATTGCAATAGAACAATTACTTCAGATTTATTTTCTAAACAACATGTCGTCCTGTGCAAACTTCCTTCTTTTACTTCCCAACTCGGTTCACAGAGTACGTGTGATAATAAAGGTTGTGGTACACGGTACAATCACGAGAGTCGATAAAATCGATGTTTCACACGATCGCACGTTCACACGATCGGTTAGACGGTAGCGGTACACAACGTAGGTACCTTGTTTAAAGTGTATACCTGTTTGTCAGAAGTTGAGATCTAATTGTTTGTACATAAGTATAAACAATACACAGCCACGTAAGTACACAATAGTACACAGCTAATAGCTGCGTTGTAATTGAACCAATGGTTGGTTCAACTTCAGTAAAATTCACAGTTAATTGAATATGCTTTATGATTCAATGAGGTGGATCGTGGAATCTGTCCTCAGTAACGAATCACCTAAATTATGCAGTGTTTGTGAATACTGAATACCTCGCAGAAAATAAACAAAATAAGCCTATTCATTTATAGGCTAAAAATATTATGACTGATATTATGCTGAGCATGAGGTCCTGGGTTCGATTCCCAGGTCGGGCAAAGTGTTATTGGGTTTTTCTATCTGAAATTTCTCAGAAGCAGCCTGGAGTCTGGTTTTGGGCCCGGTTGATGGCAATAGGCTCGCCCCCTATTACATGAGACTTAAAACATAACTGGCGAAATGTGGGTGAACCTGCTATAGGGACGCGTCTGCCCAACCCTTTGGGGAAACAAGGCGTGATGTTATCTTGTTGTATTATGACTGAAATTTTCAATCACTATACCTATATACCTACGTAAAACGTTAGCATTCCTAAGTAGGAATGATGTAGGCTCATGGGATTATGGTGCATAACAGATTTTTTTATCGCACGAGTTCAATAAAACTTTGACTTTGGCTTCAACCTCTAATTCTGTATAAACAAAGACTAGTACTACAATATTAATGATAGCTATGATTTTTTTTACGGACGGTCTCAGTATTTTCATGAAAATTTTTAACTGGAACTGTATTTTTGAAAAATAAAGATAAATATGCATTTTAAATGAAAATATTATAGTTCAAAGGTAAATTAAGCCGATTTAAGAGTAGGTAAATATTTTGACTTCTGTTGTTTAACATACGCAAAATACCTATCTAGGAGCTTGTAGGTACATACCATCTACATTATGTATTTATTAACAAATGAAATCCATTTATGTAGGGACAGAAAAGGATTTGAGTAAGTATCTAATGATGAGGAAAAATGACCTGAAGTGCTCAAACTTCAAAGAGGAATAGGCTTATCTGACTTGCA
Source organism: Omphaloscelis lunosa (assembly GCA_916610215.1). Classification (NCBI taxonomy): domain Eukaryota; kingdom Metazoa; phylum Arthropoda; class Insecta; order Lepidoptera; family Noctuidae; genus Omphaloscelis; species Omphaloscelis lunosa. Next base: position 12,466,359 of record OU744247.1, read on the forward strand.
AATACTTTTTCAAATATTACGAAAAAAGCTCCATCTGATATCGACAACTTTTCAACTTGACAACGTAATTTTATACAAAAAGGTGTCGAAATGTAAGTTTAAAATTGAGTTGTCGAGTAGAGAACTTGTGTGAAGTGGAATAATGCTACCAAAAAGTACAATACCTACCTAACTTAAAACGTAACGTAACGTTAAGTTTCAATCGCTTTCTACCAGTTTTACCGTCGTAACTATACTTAGCTTAATTAGAAATTTCTCAAAAGCAACCCGCAATTCAGATTTGTGCTCGCTCGAAGACGACAGGCTCACCCCAAATTTATATTTGACTTAAACATGACAAAGTAGAAAAACGTGACATTTTTAACTGTAAAGCCACGTTATTTTAACTTCGTTACATAACAACGTAGTGATGCAAGTGTAAGGTTGAAGGTTACTTAATGGAGTCTAAAAGTGCTTTAATAAAGCCAGCAAATGCCGTAAACGGGAGCTCGTTTACGCGTTAAGGACGTTACGATTTACGTCATAGTAACACAGATGACGATAAACCTATTACGTTACCGTCTAAAGAAATGAAAAATACACGTGTGTTTTAGTAACGTTTTCTTTGGCAAAGAGATGTTTTATTGATTTGGAATTATTTATTTATTTATTCTTTTTACACAAAAAAGGTTGCGCCTACGTAGGACTTAATGCCTTATTCATGAAATCTCTTTCCTTTCTATCGGTTTACGAATCCTTGTTGAAAATACGAACAATCAACTTCGAAATAATAAAATAATACCTATAGTAATACAGTATGAGTCTTTTCAGTAGGAGTCACAGAAACGAAAAAATAAATAAAAAATCCATTAAAAATTTCAATAAAATATTTAGAATTTTTTTATCATTTTTTCCGTCGATAAAATTAAGCAAAGATTCCCTCGATTCAGTATGTGCAGATTATAAAGACTCACACTGTATAATATGAAGCAGTTTCGATAGCTGCCAAATTAAAGGCACAACTCTTAATTTGGCAGCTTTCTGAATCTGTTCCGCATCTAGAATCCCTGACTGTTTTAATTAAATACATTTTTAACATACCTTAATTAAATAAAACATATCTACTTACAACATCTTTTAAACTTTAGCCACAATTCTACATAGCCTCGTATCTATAGTGACCTACTACATAATTATACTAAACTGAACCCGTCCTTTTTTCTCGGGAAAGGTCACAATAAGTACTGTATATCAGTAGGTAGAAAATAATATCGATTTATGACTACCGTGCGGGAATGTTCTCTTTAATAACTAGTTATATTATGTTTTATTGTGTATTGCGGCATGTAACGCACTATGTATGTCTACTGTAGATATAAGTATGAATGTATAAGTACATAAGAATATACTTATGTACGTATGTAGATGTTATGTAGACTGATCCCTTTTTCAGTAAGCAAAAATATGAATAGCCAGAAATCGTGTTTACAAGGGAGGGCCTGGAGGGCCTGGAAGGGCCTGGAAGTTAAGGGTTGTTGAAAAGGGTACAGGTAGGAGCCTTTTGTGCCTATATAATATCACCCCGTGGTAACTGTGTCACTTGTATAATCAACATCCACTCATTTTACGTCTCTTCACAACGATTTTTGTGTAAATATTATGAGCACAGGAAACCCGATAAGTTGTAATTGTAATGCGAGACAAATCTAAAATGGACGATTTCGGTCGTTAATATTTTAATTTACGCCGATAAAGATTTTATATCATCCTTTGTTATAACTTCATTGATAAAATATCAGTTCGTTTTAAATCGTGAATAGAAATTCAATTAACAAATGGATGGATAAAATAATCATGCATTGACACATGTAATTTTCGATTTCAATTTCTAAACAGCCGTTGTATTTTGCAATAAAGAAAAACATTTAAAACTTACCGAGTGTTTATAGATCACTAAATATGAAAAACAACAGCACTGGCTATTTCCATCACGCGGTTAGTTTGGTACACAATGTGCCTTTCAGCGCAGTTTCACAGTAGCGTCGTGGTTTGCGCCTGAAACTGGACTGGGTTCAGAGGCGCTGTTGTCGCATTCCCGCCCCTGCAGCGGGCTTACAGCGGCTTCAGCGGACTATGTTCAGCGGTCTGTGATGATTTTTTGTGCTATCATGATAATGCTACATTATGGTATACTTTGAATTGCTTATCTACATATGTTGTGTGGGTTTCTATGTCTTAGTAAACAATGCAGGGTTTTGTGTCTATATCTCTCTGAAAGCTATTCTGATAAGTTTGTTCGTAGTTAGATTTGAAAGATTTTATAAATTACCTATATGTAATTAGTAGGGTTTTCTTTTTATGCTAATAATATGTGCTTATGTTATTATTTTTTTTTTAAACTAAGAATTACAGTTCATTTATTCTGATGTGACAATAAACTTTAAACAAAACCTATTTACAAAATAAGTTGAATAACTAGAACAAACCCTGAACTTTCTTTAGTTACGGTTATTGAATTTGTGTCTACAGTAATAAGATCGTATTATGATTTTAGCGAATAAAATATACCGCAAGAAACAAAAGCGCTGTAGCGGCTGCGTAGAGAACAGTCGACATCGTATTGCTAAACCTCATTGATTTTCAAACAGCTTTTATCATCAGATCTCATTCGAAACCTTAACCAAATATCATTGCAGTTGATGAAGGTCCTTCTGTGGAGGTCAATATGTTAAAGGTCGAAATTGTAGGTCAAATTAATTTTAAGTAAACAAATGCGAATGTCAGAAGCAGAGACACGGTCTTTCTCGCGATGTGAAGCCTGTGTCCATCAGTAGACATCTATCGGCTGAGTACTGAGGATAATGGTTCAGAATGACAAATCCATAATTTCATAGCTTAATAAATAATTTTCTGAGGAAGTAGTAGGTACCTACTTAAATAAAAACTATTATGCAGTATGTTTAAAGCTTCTTCTGAAACCAACTGATATTCAGTCTTACTGTGACTAGTTTATTTTCCTTCAGCTTAGAATTTATTCATGTATATTGTGTAGAACCTTCACCTACTGAAATAGAAGGATTTCTAGTGCGAAACGTCGCATTTTCAGTGTCATCAATATACCATGTCAGGGTTCTTTGCAGTAGGTAGTTAGGTACTTAGGAAAAAGATGAGAAAAGTAGTTTAAGCAAATGCGTGTAGAGTTGAAGGTGTAGGCGATTAACAAGTCAGCTTTTGGTTAGAGTAGGATGGAATTGCTTTAAATTTCTGTTGCCAAGACACACTTACGATGTTTCGGTTTAAAAGCCCGGTTGTCTGCTTGCCAAAATACGTAAGTATATTTTCCAAAAAAAAAAGGTGTCATAAAATTGGTGAGTAGGTAGGGATTTATCTCGTTGAATGTTATTAACGTGCTCAGAGCTTGTTTTTATTTTACGTTAAAAAGATTAACTAGAAAAAAAGATCTTTCGCCAAAGCCGAATAAGATAAATAAATAAGAAAAATAAGATAAATAAAATAAATTTTCAATCCGAAGTGACGCCGTAGATAGTTAATTCGGTCATAGTCATCCTATTTACTATGAATATCAATATCCATCCATGTTAAAATTACTGTCTTACTGTTAGCCGAAGATCTCCCTCAAAGACTTCCACATATCTCTCATGTCATTGAATTGGAATATTCAATCCATCCAATCCTGAATTAATCCAAAATTAATTCAACGTTTTCTAGGCATGCCTGACTCTAGGACCTGAGGCATCTACTGCGTGATGATCCTGGCTGATCTATTGTTGACATTGTTTTATATTTTTTTATGAATCTGTTGTATAAATTATTATTTATGAATTTATCTAGGGATATTGCGAAAATGCGGATAATTAGACAATGGTGAAAACATTTCTGCGAGCATCTTGGAAGTAGCACTGGCCGGCCGCTGCCGCGGCACCGCTCGCTCCGCTCGCTCGGCTCGCGCGTCGTAGGTCACAGTTCTAACCTAATTTATTTCACCCAGTTAAATATGACGAATCATACAATCTACCTGCGTCTAGATAATTAGACAATGCTAAAAATATTTCTGCAGAACCGGGTGAAACAGGTTAGGTTAACTGTGACCAACCGCGCGAATACGAAATATTTGCCGAATATTCGATGCATCTCTAATCTATATATACTAATGAACACATCACAATACACATTGAAACGTATTGATACTTCAACGCGTCCATCTATAACTACATGTAGTATATACAGCTATGCATTGATATTCGATGCATATTTTGTAAACATATTGAAAATTGTGTCCTATTGACTGACTGAAGACAAAACAATGTTTAGTTTATTTGAAGTAGGCGTTCAATTGCAGTTGCTTACTGCTATTAATTGATATGGAGCTCGACTACTATAAGGTGGTTATATTCAGGTTTTTAAAGCGCATCATTAAACTCCACAAAATGACAATAGCCTGAGCTTCAAATAATGGTGATTGTATAATAGGAAAATAACTATATTTTTAGAAAAAGAGGTTGTTTTAAACCGTTGCAAAACAGCTATACATGTATTTAAAAAACACCATTTCCCTTTAGCTATTAAAAACAAGTGAAAAACGCTTTCTTAACCTCAACTTTCATTTAAAAAAAACTCAATTTTGTTACACTTACCAGAATTGGTGTTTAGGGGATGAAAAAGTCAAACTGACTCACATTTTACTCTGATTCGATGAATGGCTCTCTAGGGATAGTCAGGAATTGTATTCCATTTGTTACCCAATGGAGTCAGATCAACAGTTCCATAACAATGTGCAATATTTTATAAGTATGTACCAGTAGTGAAGGGAATTTCTTTCGTAAAAACCAAGGGTTTTGATCAATGTATTCTTCAATAAAACTATGTACGTCCTTTTCTAAACATGCCTACGAATCTAGAATTATTGAAAACTCTATTATACCTACAGCAATACATTTTCTAAACATAATAATGAGTATAATCTGGAGAGTTTTTCCCAGAAATCAATGAGTATAGGTACTAAGTATCTACATCAGTGTACTGTTTATTTTTGTACCTACGCTAGTTACAAGTGGCGCCACCCCAAACGCAGTTTGAGTCAGCTGAGCGTCAAACAAGGACAACCGATCGATAGCATTTTTACTATGGCGTGATTCTTTATTCCTTTGCTCAGCTTTAGTGGACTTATTACTAGCTCGTATTATTAATCTATTATAGGGGAGAGGGGTATGAAAGTTTATTTAGTTGTTGATTTGTGAAAAGAGTATTGTTATTTAATAATGATAAACAAAAAATATTACATATTCTCTTAGATTTATATCAGAAATTCATTAAAAATACAATGTAAAAATAAATTGCTAGCTTGTTAAAAAATCTTTGGAAGGTACTCTAGTGGCACTCGTGTGAACTAAAAAGTAAACTGCTCTCCTGGTTGCAAAATTCGTCGCTTCGTGTTATGGCACATTTTCAGTTTCAGTATTCAGACGAGCAATGTTCTATTACACCGGTTAACAGATGGCGTGGCTATACTACCTCTAAAGGCCAAATGCAGATGGCGGTGCGAGAGAACTCCGGTACGTAATTTGGAGTCGCGGGGAAAAATAATTCGTGTGCACTTATTTGCACAGCTTTTTGGGGTTGATATTTAATGAAGTAACATTCATCACGATCAAAGAACATATATATATATAAGCCCTTTTTTCATTACGTGTGTTGGATTTTATTTAACTTATTTGGTAGGAATTGTTTGTTTAATTAACTGTACACGTATTTGATTAAATGTAAAATTATAATAATTTTCTGCATTAACGAACAGATCTGCTTTTCACTTAAACCCTGTAGGCAGATACCCTAGTTATACTGGTCCGTTGTATACAGGGTAAGTTTTTAACCAGTGCGCAAATTTAAACACGTAACTTTACTCATCATTATGAACAACATTTACTATGGGACGAAACCAGAAATAGCGAAAAAAAAAATCAGCTGTTCCCTATACTTATGTTCGCATAACTTGTCCAAATGTAGGAAACAGCTGATTCTCTTTGCGCACTGGATAAAAAAAAAAATCTGTTTAAGAATGGTTTATTGAAGTAAAATATTTTTTGATAACATTCTTCGTAGATAACTAATCTTTTAATAAAAATTCAATGCCACTTAGGTTGAATTTAATAATTTCCCGAATAATGTCTGAGCTTACTTGGTTACCACCTACTTGTCGAAATTTTTTTTAAGCTGCGGATTTTCTGATATTTATTGGTTTTCAGCTTATACATTTACCTGCATAATTAACTTAACTCAAGGACTGTAACTCAAGGACTTTCTAGGGCAATCAAGATAACAGCTTAAAAAGCTTTTTTATTTAGCGTTTCCTGAATTATGCAATAATCCAATGCTTAGAAAGTAAGTGGTTATGAATTAATGAATTACTGCTAATTTCAGTTTGGTATTTCGGATTCATTCTAGATTTATTCAAAGTAATGTAAAGACACTGACTTATTTATTATTTCAAGCATAAAAATACAGTGAGGCGGACTTAATGTCATAGATATTTTCTACCAGTCACTTTTGAGTGATGCATAGACAAACAGTAGTACAGTTTGACAGGTTTTTTTTTCCAAATTACTAGAAAATTGTATCCAGCCCGAATCGAATTATTTCATACTTCGGCCCTTCTAAAGAAAAACGATGGAACTATTGACCGTGGTCAAACTATACCTGTACAACTGCCATATATCAAACGTAGAACGACGTTACGCTAACTGGACTGAATGGTAATTAAATAATTGTATTCATGCATACATTGGGTACAACTAGATACTTAATATTAATTCTCCTCAGCTGAGACGTGACACTGAATGATTTAATAGGTATTAGTGGATAAATTTGCCGCTTAGAAGATGAAGAACATACCTGAAACAATTTATCTTATTTTCTCGTAGTTTTTGAAATTATAAATGCCCATTTCCGTATGATTGCTGTTTGCTTTGGTGTAACTATGTTCGATCATAATCGGTTTTATCAAGTTCCTTTTTCATTCAGGCATTGATTTAGGAAACATTCCTGAATCAATGCCTGAATAAAAAAGGATCTGTGTGAAATCGGGATACAGAGAACAGATACTTGTAGACACTTGACAGATAAATGTCAACCATTGTTCCCAATGATGGAACTTTTCAGTTATTTTAATGAAAGTGCGTTTTGTTAATCCAAACTGTTGTTGTTAACACGTTGTGTTGGTAAAACATACCTATTCGGCTTAGTCTTATTGGTTTTTTTATCGATTGTAAGTATAAAAATAAGAGTCTATAAATACCAGAATTTTCTTAGCATGGTCCTCTGTTATATCGAAATACTGCAGCATTAATTTTGAAATAAAAATATGGTAAAGTTGAGGATTAATGTTGAGTACTTTGTATGTTTGACGAAAACACGATTCTATATTTTCTCGACAGAAAAAAAAAAATACAAAGTTATCTCCAAGCCGAAAAATAAACCGCCTACTAAAAAATACTTCAAATTAAATCCTGAAATTTTGCATAATAACTGAACTGAAAAAGCAGATACTACGTTTTTTTTATTAACTTTATTTTCACCGTAAAGAGAGTTTACCTAAACTATTGGCGCCTTGGAGCCTTCTCCCCGTCGCTCAGTCTCACTCTCACTCAGCCCCGAGCGAGATACAGAGTGAATTTGATCTGAAGTATTATGAACTCTAAGACTCTTAAATGCATGCAGTGAGATGTAGAAATAGTCGCAAATAAATCATCATAGAGTAAAGACGTTTGAAAGATTTTCTTAAACACCGTTCCAAGAAAGTAAAGCATATAAAAAATCTTCATATATTAAGTATTACGCATTCCAAAGCTATTTGAAGTTCTTGAGTAGGTTGCTGGTAAACATGTGTGAGTGAGTACGATACTTAATATCACGCTATGACATTATAGCGTTGAACAATAAAGAAAAACGCCGTTATTCTGAATGTCAGACCAGACATAAGATTGGAACATAGCTTACCCTCATTTGTTAACAAAATGGTTACGATTTATTTTCCCTTTGTGATCTTGTTTATAGATAGTTTCATCTATTGAGAATATGAAGCACATGTATAATACGAATGTGTATTATGAAGTTTTGGACTAGCTGGACCGTGTCGGGGGGTGACTGCGGGAAGATTGTGTTCCAAACGAAACTGTACCTATTATAAACGGATTTAACGGATCAAACCGCATCGTTTTTCCCATCTTTTTGTGAGCCAGGGAACATCCGTAATACTCTTCTCATGTATGTTACAATGTATTGGTAAAATATATTGTTTTTATAAAAATACGCGTCCTTATATTTTGATATAGGTACCGGCTGTCTTCAAATTTTTATAAACGTAGGCATTTACATTTGGTTTAGAATGCCTCCAGCCAGTTAATGTTCATAGAAGCTCGTAAATAAAAACTAAGTCGTATTGTAACCTAAATCATGTAACTCCGCCTCTTCTTCGTCCGTTTCTCAAGAGACGACTTGACTTATGGATTTAACTGGAAAAGTAGATTTACTGTGTAACTAGCGTACCCTGGCATAAGCATAACCAGTCTATTGTTTTCCCACTGTTGGGACCGTAATCCATCACGCGGGCCCAGTGCGGGTTAGTAAATGTCACATGTCGTCGAATTTTTGGTTCTAGTACACGTCGGTTTCTTCACGATGTTTTCTTTCACCGTATTGAAAGCAGTGGTGATAAAATAAATTAGCCAAAGTAAAACGTCTGTCTGGGTTCGAACCCTCGACCTACAAGTCGTAAGTCGGGGTCGTAACCACTGCGCCCCCATTGCTGTACTGGGCCACTCGGCTCTGGCTTATTTTAATACCACGGCCTGCAATGCTTTTACATATCTATCTTCTTAGCTTGTTGTGACACCAGCGAAAAGAAAAGCTAGTGTAATCGATCCTAATTTTGATAACAGTGGTCAAAAAACTCGGTTCCATTTCTTTCACGAGTTACAAAAGTCGTATACACAAAAATACATACAGATCATAGAACCTCCTCCTTTTTCAAGTCGGTTAAAAATAAATCTTAAACCTATTTTAAGTATCTACCAAACATGGTAAGGAAACCGGCATACCTGAGAGATATTTCTCGACGGCATGTGAAGCTAAGTCAGAGGCCCATGGGCGGCTTTAAAACTCTGACACCAGGTTAGTCACTAACCACACGAAAGGAAGAAGTATCTACCTACCTCTAGATTTAAGGCGGTTAAAGTTTAAAATTCTGCAAGAAGAATGACACTAGAGTACCTATATCCTTCGAGAACAAGGTAGGCTTCTGTTCTAAATATCGAAAATTCGTTAGCACAGGAAACGTGCTAGATGGAGAGACTCACTCTCTCAATTATTAGTGTTGTTGAAATGAGACAAAGCTCTATGATGGGCACTACGCTAAGTAATGACTTTAGGCAAAGTGGATGTACCGCAATAGACTTTGAAATAGTTGGGATGATGAATAAACTTACATACATATAGAAGCTATAGGCTATAGCTATACAAACCAACTCAAACTTAAAGCATTTATTTCAAATAAACCAATTACAGGCACTTTAGAATTGTCAAGGGGTCGGTCAGTCAGAAAGATGAAGCTAGTTGCTCATTCCAAAGCGTAGTAGGTACCTATGGAGAAGAACGGGCAAGAAACTCCACGGACACTCTTTTAAATCACAATATGGTTACAAAATATTGGTTAAATCATTCATGTTAAAGTTATAAATGTGAGAACGATGCAGAACGATAAAAGCATCCGAAATAAAAAATAAAACTATTCAAAAATCAAATTAAAATAAGCCATGGCAGCTAAAAGATGACCAGTCCCTACTGACAGCGCCCGTTCACGAACATGACGCATGGATTAGCATCATTCAGCTCAACCATTTTGAAGGGAGCTAAATGATCCAACACACGCCACCGTCAGCGAGACATTAGAGCGAGTATGACATATTCTCAGCCGCAAAGGCACATTCAAGTCAATGAAAGACGTACCTAGTAAATGGTAGCTTTATAGTAGGTACATAGTACTCACACGTGTTATGGAATTATACAATGCTAAGGGATTGAATTTATACAATGCAAAGATAAGTAGTTTTTTAAATCTTCAGCAATTCCAACAGTATTTTCAAATGCTGCAACATAAACATATCAGTATTATATGTTATAGATGTTAAGGCTAAAACCCGAAGTGCGGCTACACCTAGTTTTAGCCGGTGTAACTAGGTGTAGCCAATAGCGGCTTAGTTGGTTAAACTTGCTTAAATGGACCCTGGCGGTGTGTTATGTGCTCACAGTTCTAACTTAACCTAACCTAACTTTCAGCCATTTTCATTTTCTACAGCTAAATTTAACTAACTGCTACCGGCTGCACCTAGTTGTAGCCGGCTAAAACTAGGTGTAGCGGGTTTTAACCCAGACATATATATAACGTTTGGTAGGTAGGTATAAATTGCGGAATTGTACGTATACCTACCTAGTATCTCGTATTTGCTGTATACAAATTTTAGCTTTACAACCCTCGTTTATAAAACGTGCTTCCCAGATAAAAGCGTAAAGATTAATTGTGATCCTTATTCCCTTGTACGGGACCAAAACTTAATTTTCTTTCTTAACTCGTCTGCAACAGAGCACTTGATTAACTCCTTTTGAACTCTCAGAGCTGGTTGCACTAAGACTTAATAATATAGCTTTAAACAGCTGTTTAACGACACCCAAAAAGTGCTTGTTACGTAATTAAAACTCTCGGGTTGCATTCACAGACGTGAACAATAAAAAATGCTTTCGTATTTTTTTGTAATCATTAAGTTAATTGCTCCTAAAGTAGTATTTAATTATGTGCTATCCACCCTCCGGATTTATCAAGGAAAGATTAAATAAACTCTTCACTTATTACTTAAGTACTTAACCTAATTAAAAACTAAATGTTATTCTTTCCAGAATTTTAATTTAACCCGGCTTTCGTGATTTTTACGACACGGGTTTCATTAGGCATTTCACAAAATATTTTATGGACGCAATAAAAAAACTCAACAGTGTTGGTTTTATTTTAAGGGGCTCCTTGAGGTTGAACTGAAAAAATACAATCGCGGGTCTTGAAAACTTACTCCTGATTACTTCGATCCCTGAAGAGATTCGTAAAACCCCGACTTATCCCTTGCCTAAGACCTGAAAGCCACCATGCAAAATCGATAGCCGGGACCCCTATTCTGTAACTTATATTCAGCAAGTTGACACGAAACTCTCCGAACTTGAAAATTAATGGTAAATTCGACATTCAGCTTGATGTAGTATGAAAGAAGTTAACGAATCAGAATTAATTTTGCTCGTGTAAGGACAAAAATTCATGTCGGAAAACATTTGACTTTCTTATATTATTTTATGAAATATATTTATTCGTAAATTATGTCAAGAACATTTTAAATCCCCAATTTAATATCTAAATAGAGCTTATCCCCAATTTGCATTAAAGGAAGTAAATCAGTCTGCTATGGGCTTTGAAGTAGTTTTAATCCATATATAGGGCAGCTATCCGAATATCAAAAAATATTTGGCCTAGGACTTAAGTGGGAGGCGTGAAAATTGATTCGCTGTTACAATGATAGATAGTAAAATAATAATAGATACCAACAAAAAAATCCAGTTATTATAACGTCAGGTAGGTATATTGATAATTAAATTGTATCTGATAAATACTCAGGAATAAAGAGCATTTAGATATTAGATTTGTGGCAATCACCTATCGCTGTAAGAAACAGATAGAGCTCTCAACCTCTGCATCTGATACCCTCCTAAACCTTTGAGGTTCGTGACTGCTGCGATAATTTTGATTGATGCAACGGTATTAACTGCATTAAATAGACTAGGTACTAAATAATCTATAGTCAAAATCACGTTTTCCTCGAATCGATCGTACCGCAACATTTGGTTGATGACGCTATTATTTGAGTCTCATCTCAATTTGTTGGGCCGAGCTACATCGAGGAACTCTGTTAAAGTTAATGTAAACAAACAGTGCTAAATAAACTAAAAGATTGAACGCCCTGAACTATTATATTTCCCTGTTCTATACACACACGACATGGAATAGAGGTCACGAGAGCCGCAGAATATAATGGAATCTAATCTCGAGTAATGAAATTCTAATCTCCATGTGGTACAAAGCAATATCTACCTGTTGGCTTTATTTTTGTTATTGCATTGTAGTATAATATAACAAAGGTACGGGATAGATTTTGTTTTAGTAATATTATTAATAAAGGCTTTTGTATGAGGATAGAAAAAGGGACTAAATCCACTTATTCAGGCTGGCTCCCCGTAAAGTAAATTATTATCGTCAAAAACATCGCTGTGGTCAATTGGTAAAAAGTGAGACCAGCGAAAATTTTTATTTTTGTTAAAAGCTTCGGGTTCCGCCTTCACGCTCATTTTATTTTATGTGCTGGACGCTTGGAACCTCGCGATTGATGAAGCGACACGAACGTTAAACACAAGAAAATTGTTGAAATTACTTCTAGGTTACATATTTTGAAACTGCATTTCAGCTCATATGAAAAACATGATCGTTATTCAATCTTGAAACCCAATAATCAAATTCTATTTGATTTATTCCTTTTTATACCCCGTCAAAACACCCGACAAATTGATTTTCACCAATGGTTAACATTATGCATATGGGATACATAACGTGTTGATTGTACTATTTGCCGATTGATTTATGCATTAGGTATTAAATACAACTGAATTAAGCATAACGCTTACCAAAACACTACAAATTACTAATAATCAGCAGCCTAGTTTGACCAGTCCTCACGGTTTAGTTTACATTTAAAATGTATGTACATATATTCAGTTGAAATCGTTACAATTTGCGATGTAGTAGTGTATAATACGCAATCAGGATCGCTTTAACCGGACCCGTTTGAATAGGGAGGCAACGAGCGTGATTTTGTGCCACTATGACTGTGCTAGTTAAGGATAAAATTGTATTAAAATTTGCAAAGTTAACCGCTGAGGTGAATATAATATGAAGCATCACTGAACATACGAATAAATTCTCGCATTCGATCGAGGGCATCGTTTTATGTTTCCACGAAAATAAAACTATGCCGGAAATGGAAAACGCGTGGTCAACTGTAATGGAATTTCTAAGTTATTGACTTTCGCATCACGTTATCAATACACTCCGTGTGGGATTTACTTCTTGAGGAAAACGACAAGGCATCAAGTATCGTATCTCTATCGAAATCATGCAGTGTTCCGTGTAGTATGTTCACTGTTCAGTCATGTGGCTTTGTGAAATTTTGCCATAGGCTCCCCGGTTTCCGTTCAAATGCATCCTCGATAGCGCGACTGTTAGCTCTCACAGCAGCCGCCACGTCGTCGAGTGCCTCTTTGCCCTCCCATGGGCTCTCTCACCACAACTAGGTCACCCCATACATTCCTTATGCAGTCCTTTAGTTTGTTCTCAACACACCTACTTGTCTTCACACTCCTTTTTCTTTGGAAGGGTTGATTCTGAACCTTCATACTTAATCTTTGTAGGGACATCTACACGTGTCGGAGTGTTAGAATTAAAATCTACAATTATTTTCTGAATCTTATATTAATTTGCTTGTCATAAACTTTCCCAATTACATTAGCATTACTAAAAGTAGATACCTAAACCTAAGCGGACCTAAAATATTTTGATAAATTATCCCTCAGCCAGCATTGTGTATACTGGATGATTGTTTCTACTTAAATTACCTCCATTGTTGTTCATTGTAGTTAGGGACTTTGTTCCGCGGGTCGATCTCAATTAGATTACCGTGCCTATCTCGGTAAAACCTATTTCTGACATGTTTACAATCTTCTTTACGTCAGTTAAGAAACTCAACTGTGTGACTAACCGAGTTGGGAACTTGCCGGAAGCGAGCGTCATGAGCAAAATCTAAGTGAATTTGTCAAACCCGACTATATAATAAGCTTCCAAGAAAGTTGCTTAACAATCTATGTAAGTATACTTATATGCTGATGTTCCTTTATATTTTCTAACTATAATGTCAACCTAATCGTGTTTTGTTGCTTGCTGAGCTGATTTTCCTTACGAAATCTTCTTTTCGTAAAGTAACGTATAGATAGGGTAAGACGGGTTTAGTAACAATACGATTGAAGGTATAATGAAAATGGTTCTGGGTGTAAATTAATGATCTAAAGCTCCTCATCCAAAATTACTAAGAAACAAATGTTGAGCAAGTAAAACATTTCCTATATTTATTTTATTCAGATTTTCGAATTTCCAGAATTTGTGACCATTAGACAAGAAAGTGCTGAAATATATGGGTGGTAAGATTTAGGCTGCTGGGAAGTTTCTTGCACCACTTCTTTTCTCACTTTTCTTCCCTAAGGGTGGGCGTTTTGGGGGACTATCACAAGTAATTTGTATGTTCGAAAAGTGCTGATTCTCAGCCTAGTTTGAATAAATGACTTTTGGTTTTTTGATTTAGGACTACTATTCCTATAGTGCAGGCAAGTCAAATCGCTTCGCCCATCAGAAGAGTCACAAAATCGACATCAATTTATAAATAGAGAGCAAAATTTCCGCGGAAAGCCGCTATCCGATTATCTTGGGAATGTATTCTAAACGCGTCGATTTCTGGCATTTTTAAGTTGTAAGCTGAAAGCGACGCATGTAGGTAAGAATAGGTATCAGTAAAAAGCCTACTTTATGTTCTTAGTGCAGCAATTGGTAAATGGATTGGGTTGAAGAAAAGAAATAGCACCTAATACGTACATTATTTGAGTGGTGGATACAGCTAAACTTGATGCCATTCTATATTATTTCTTCAAGCTTTGATCTCCTTTATTTTTTTTAAGGAATAGGTAGGTACTTATATTTATCGCCTCTTGACTTTGCCTTGGGTGCGATAGATCTACCTGCTGCTGAACATAAGAGCTATATTCCTCCATGTAGGTACTTGCAAACTAACTACTACTTTCTACTACTTATTAAGATAAGTAGGAAAGTACAAAAAAAAATTATTGATTAAAATACATTAAAATCCAATATTTTGTAACTTGCTCTTAACAATAATTTAATACTCCCGTCGCGAGTATATATACAATGTTACAGCAGCGTAACAATTTTTTTCCCGATATCAGTGCAGTCGTTCAATTTTCTCTCGATCGCTATCTTTCGCAATTTGCGAACGGCGTGGAGCGAAATCGCTTCCCGCGCGATAATCGACAGGCGACAGCGATCCGACATGGAGAGACTCTGATTTATGGAGCAATATTTATGAAGGGAGACGATGCTCGACGCCGCAGGGTTCAAAACAAACGCTTTGTAATAACCTTTTTAAACGCCAGAGTTATAGGGTAAATCAGCATGTCAAGAAAATTCGGGGAAATATTTTTTCTTTATTTGCATTCCGCATAATACTGATGTCTATCCGGCATTTTAAGAGCAAAAGCAGATTTGTTGGTAAATATAATATTTTCGTTCGACTAAAATTTTTCGTCTTGTTGGCATTTTCTATCGACGTCGATTTATTGAATTTCCTATTTCCTTTATCGTCTTTATTTTTTATATATTTCTAATTGACCGAAAGCTAAGAGACATTACGATACCTAGCTCATAATAAAAAAAAAACACTAATTACCAGCAACACATTCCAATTAAATCGAACACAATTGCAATTTGCATTTGTTAGTAGAATTCGGGTATTGGGCATGCAAATAGCTTTTTACTAGAAACAAAAATCATAATACGAATTCTGGTCGTTCGTACCTACTCGATAAACAATTTTTCTACAAAACCGAGAATACAAAATCAACACATTTCGAGCATACAATACACAGGTAAAAAAAAAAAAAAAATGTGGTACTCCGGGAGTGCCGGCAGAAGGGAAAACTTGAAAAAAAATCGTCACCGCGGTAATCAACACGTTGATGTCTTTTTAATGGTCAAAAGCTGGTGTCATCACGGTGTCGCGAAATCAATGGTTTAGTCCCATTTCAAATATGCCCAACGCGCCTAAAGAAGTTATCACTTCAAAAACTTTCAACTTTTTCTTCAGGCCATGCCTTTTGAGTCCTTAGGCCTGAAATACACCCAATAGTCAGAAGCACCATTTCAAAACTTTTCTTATATATTACGTACCTTTTCATTCCTAATCCTGTCTATTCGTGTGACCCTCATTTCGGCTGAGTGGAGATATTTCTCATCGACGTATATCATCGGCCAACATTGTGAGATGGACAATACGATAGCTCTTTTATAATATCTTGGACGAAAGACTTGCCATTATACTCGGGTTTAGGACATGACTCAGACATATTGTGACTTTTTGTTACAAGAGTGGATTTTCATCGTAGAGAGATAAACTATTTCGACGAAAATAAACAGACTTAACTATCGAAGATTTTTATACTTACACTAGCAGCGCCCCGCGGTTTCTCCTGCATAAGTCTCGATCCCGCGGGAATATCGGGATATCCTAGTATGTGTTAGTGCAGGATATAAACTATTTGTGTTCATCCAAATCTGTTTAGTAGGTTTAGCGTGAAAGAGTAACAAACATCCATCCATCCTCACAAACTTTTGCATTTATATAATATAACTTTATTAATATATATATTATATTAATTAATTAATTAATTAATAGGAAGTAGGATTATTTTTGCTTGAAACAGGCATTTTCTTTGAGAATCGAACCAGAGATTAATATTTTTTTTGAGATTATTCCATATACATTTTCAATTTAACATGCCTACGTATAGTCACATTAAAACCCTGATATTTATAGTGCCCAAGATACAGGCTGTGCCTAATTTGGGACCAACGATACCTCCATATTGTTAACTTTAATGTTGAAATTAACGATTTTACTTTACTTTAATTTTATTTGAACAGTAATAATTAAATTAATGTATCATAATATGCCACAAAGTTCGCTCATACCAGCAATTATAAGTTACACTCGGTAAGCCTCGGTTGATGTATCAAATGAATTTCGCTCCCGACAACGAGCGCCGCAGAAACTGCTTGAAACGTCGGGATATATAAAAAGTTGAATAAAAGCGCAATATCATGGATCTGCACAGGGTTCAAACCTTTCCATGTAACAAAAGAATATCATCACAATCATCACACATTTTTTGGTAAAATTCGACTATTATGTTAGGGATTGTAGATGTAGCAAATAATGTAGATAGTCATGCAGAAAATAAGCCCTTTGTGCTTGTGTTTCTGGATTAATTACGTCAATTATCAATTAGCTACCAACGTCCATTGCTATTATAGTCGGTACGATTCGTGGAATATCAACCTTTAAACGGCACTCACGGACAAAGTGGCATAATTACATTTATTAATGACTAGTTCCCCAATAACTTCACTGTTAACGATTCATCAAATATTCATTAATCAAGTTACCGTAACATGTAAGTTTAATATTATAGCGAGCCGAAATTAGTGTGCATGTCGCGCATAAATTGGGAATTGTTCCGGAAAGGCAAACATGTTTCATCTCGTAAAGTAGCCGTATGCCCTCACATTGTAATGTTAAACACTTTTTAGTTAATTACGACAGCCCTAACGGTTGAGTGAGCAATTTCGTGGGCGCAGCAGTGACGTCAGACCTGTATATCCCGGTTTAATCAGTGTTACGAAATGCTTTCTCTACGATAAGGTAAGTTATCGACAAGTAACCCTATCGAGAATTAGACAATAGAAATATCCTTCTAATAACAGCGTTCCGCTCCGACGCGCCGCCTTTGATTTCAGTAAATTAATGACCTATAAATGTGAAGTTGACTTCGACGTGGGAGTAGTTATTTTAATGTTTTAGTGTCTCCCGAGTTGCCTTTGTTGAAACTAATGGTTTCTAAGTTGTTACGATACACGAAATATACCTAGTGATAGGCAAAAAAGTACCAAACCACACCGGCCACATGAATATGACTTGACATTTAGGATACCACTCTAACAGGAACGCACCTGAGATTTTCACAAACCCAGGACCAACGAAAAATTCTTGGTCCGGTTTTAATGCTGTCATTTAGACAGGAGGAAAGGGTCACTTTTTGCATTGGGGTTTTATGTGCTAAATAATGTGACATTAATAAGTCTCACCTCCCTTTAAAGGGGGATGTCACGTACGTATTTGGGTCAGCTCTTACATTCATGTCGCTTTGATAAATAATTAGGGTCCTGTGACAAAAAATACTGAACAATGAAACCTTTATGCAACTCAGTGATGTCCGTCTGTTCGTTACGCACAGTTAAACATAACGTCCCTAAGGTTTTGTGACAATATATCATAGAACTGAATAAATTCCTCATCATGAAGATAGAACCAGCGTTAAGTTTTTGCTAAATTCAGCCCTGTTATCGGTACCCCAAAAAGTGTATGCTTAGAATTCGTGGTGTGTGATTATGTCTCGCTCTTGACCGCTTTTTATTTAAATTGGGACTACGTACTGGTTACCCGTACAAAACGTGACCCATTTATAATTCATGTAGATTTAAGACTAACCAACTTACGGTACAAGCGAGTAAAAAGTAATCCCGACTAGCTGTATTTTGTAAAATATTTCTGAAAAGAAATATTATTCCATAATTTAGGTAGTGTACCTATTTAATGAATTTTACTGTAATTATTTAAAAGTATGAATCCCAGATAAAGAGATAACAGACATCATAACCATAATCAAGTAAAGTATTCCGTAAAGCAACGCATAAATTCCATGAAATAAAACTGAATGTTACGCCAGCTTTGATACAGTCCCACCGCACATTTGAATAATAGACTATATCCCACAAATATAGGTATGTATATCTACAAGGTACACAATTCAAACGCGCAAGTAAGTACAGTATATAAAGCAGAATCGAAATGTTCGCGGGAAAATTTTCCTCAACACACAGCCTTTATTTGCATTGGAGCGAAAATATTTAATCAGGCGTATAATCTTAGCGTACTGTACGCTTTTGTGGTACATACGCGCACCCGTCAAGGCTACATGGGTCGTTTTCAAATTTAATGTATATTTTTTTGTAATTATGTAAAATAAAATAAAATACAGTTCGAAATGTAAACATATAAATCAACATTCAGACTAATTAGTAATAGAATTGCAAGTAGGTTTTTTAAATATGTAAATTAAATCATTTGTTTCCCATACAAAATTGCTATTTTCACAGTCGCGCGTATTTAAAAAATGCAGCAAATAATAAATAATGCACGCACTATGTAACCAGATTCAACAATATTTTGTCAGGTGAAGGGGCAAGTTATTAGAAATTTACTATAAAACAATGAAATTTTAATAAACCATTTATTTATTTGCTTATAAACACGTGTCTCAGATTCCATTCCATTAAGTGATTCCTTTTTGTAACGTTGATATTTTATAATAATAGAAGTAAATTCCAAATTTAGTATGGGAAATCTATGCGTCAAAATAGTTACAACGAGAGGGTGCTAGTTTCTTTCGACTAAGCCATTTTGTTTAGTAACTATGGGTTTCGATTCGTGCGCGTCGTATAAAGGACTTTAAGAAGTTGTGATAAAAGTGCCAAATAACGTGAATTCGGTAAGTACGAATAATTACTGTATACTTTACAGTGCAGCATGTCAGTGTAGTTAATGGTATAATAAAGTCATATGCATGTTTCACAAGTAACTTGAGGGTGAAATTACAAAAATATTTTTTTTTTAATGCTAGGGAAACGTTAATTTTATTCGATTGTGTGACCATTATGTTACTATTTTTGTGTCACGTAACACTTAGGGCTTGTCACAGTATATTCACTTAAATTTGAATAGTAATTCCGTTTCCGTTTTAGGAAAGTCGCTGAACGATAAAGACGTTACCGAGAACCTTTAAAATCAAAACATACATGAAAATGGAAGGATGTACAAGAAAAAAAAAATTGATTTGTCGACTTTATTGTGACTTTGCCCTTATTCTTCAATTGTGTTACTTTTGTGTTACGATAACACAAATAAATGTACATACATTTTGAAAACGACCCACATGGTGTATTGTGTACGGAACTC
The DNA here is from genome assembly GCA_916610215.1 of Omphaloscelis lunosa. NCBI lineage: Eukaryota > Metazoa > Arthropoda > Insecta > Lepidoptera > Noctuidae > Omphaloscelis > Omphaloscelis lunosa. The sequence goes on from OU744247.1 coordinate 12,486,410, forward strand.
TAAATGTTTTTCAAGATTTTTACTTTACATTTTTCGAGAGCTTAATAAAACATTGCTTAATTGCGTATGTACAACAAAAAAAAAATAGATCTGTAGTTTTCATCGCAAGCGTATTTGGTGTATTATTGAAACAGACACGGTTTATCGTATTTAAGGTATTGTAAGAGAAATTATTGTAATTACCATGCAGCCGTGAGCGATACTTATAGGGTTATCTCCGCAGCATTTTTAAACTTCAATCTATAATTTCTGAGTCATACAATAAGCTAAGGTAACTAAGGCCCGTATTACATAACGTCACTCAAGATTCAAGCATTACTTAAAACTAGTTTCAACCAATCAAAAGGCTTTAAACGAGTTTTAAGTAATGCTTGAATTTTGAGCGAGGTTATGTAATATGGGCGTTAGAGTTTGCTTATTAAGTTTTGTGCAGTCCACTATTAAACCAACTCTGTCTTTTTAAATTGTTTCACACAACGAGCACCGTAACCAATGCCGTGTTAAAATCAAACTTATAACACCCCTCTTCATACGTCGGGGCTTAATAATAAAACAGTTATACATTCAAGGGGTTAACCCCCCAGTTCCAAACACATAATGTAAAACTCAATCAAATCAGTTAACCAACAAATGTATAAAGAGTACCGTTCACCGAATTAATCCCACTCTCAACTAGTGCAGGCCATAAAACCAACAGAGATAACACGTTATAAAGCCTTTGGGTTCGGATTGAACGTTAACAGTTATAGCTCTGATCTGGTTTGTAACATTCCTTGTAATCATGTTGAATGCTGGTACTTCCGCACTCGTAAATCTGGTTAGAATGCGCCAGTTTAACAATGTACGTATTCAGACGTTTGGGGAAATGAACCAGCTACTGTCCGTCATTCGTAGGCGGCGCTTGTCTCTTATATCAGGTAACATCAAGAGCCTCGCAACAGCGAAAAGAGCGTTTGACTTAGTATTATTTGTCGAAGCCCTGTTCTACTTAAAGCTGAGCTACAATTCAGTAAAACTTGAACCATGTCCTAAATAATAATAGCAATTTGACATAATTAAAAACATAAACATAACCTAACATCACGCCTGTAATCCCCGAAGGGTTAGGCAGAGGTGTACCTATAGTACACCCACATTTCGCCAGTTACATAATTCTAACCACAAAATAGGGAAAAAATATTAAACTTCTGCAAGTTTCTCCGAATTTTAGAGCTTAGGATTTACTCTAGTCAACTAAGCCCCGAGGATTTATATGGCGTTGCTCCTACCCTCGACACCATTGATCTATTTTAGATATAACCTATAATCATTATCCCTATCCCTTTGTGGAATAATGCGTGGCGGTATCATCATTATCATGGCAACCTTCTTACCTACCTACATAAGCTCACAGTCGGGCCATACTCTATTCTGTTCCATTACGGTCTCAATCATCCCATCTAGTATTTAGATAAATGTAGTAAAGTAAGAAGCACCTAATGTACGAAGATGGGTAGCGTCCCTCAAAACTCGAGTGTGCCTAATATATTATGCGTTATTCGGCTTCAATTTATCGATTTTACTTCGGCGTTGTTAGAAAGCGGGATTTTCGCGATTTTCCGCACCATTAGTGATGTGACAAACGGCGGTTTGTACTCACGATGTCGTTTTCGTCCATTACGAGATTTCAAAGATCGAACATTCGTATTCGCTCTTTTAACTTCGATCAGATATCGCACTTATTTTCGCAGTCTGCAAACTTCACGGATATTAACTTTGATAAATACTGTGATGATGATAACTGATTCCTATCAAAGGAAATCTTTTAGAGGAATATTTCGCGTTCCCACGAAATTGAAAAAAGCTTCGATATTTTCTCCCTTCTTAATTTATATGTATATTTTACCAGCGTTTGTACATAGAGTAGTTAAATTTAGTTAATTCCGCGTAATAAATGTGTAACATTCCATATTCTCTTTCATTAGATGTGTACTTGCTTCCCAACGAGCGTATTTACATTTACTCTAACTGTTATTTACATGAGGTGGGAAAGACAACACTAGAATATTGTTAAATCTGACGTAATTACTGAAGTTACCTTTAATGGAAACTGTGGGGTAGCTTTTAGTATTTTTATATTGATATTTATAGATGTACTACAAATAGTACCTACATATATATGTAGATATCATATTAGTTCTGCTGATCATATCAGTTGCAATATTACAAGGCGGAGTTGAGTTCGATAGCGAGTAAACGAGAATGTGGGAGAAGGCAATGAACGCAGCAACTTTTCGACTCAGTCGAGCAGTTTTAGAGGTAGATTCCGTTATGCGGGTTTCAAAGTGTGGAACCTGCCACCAACTGTTCAAGCAATTAGAACGATGGACATAGTTGGAAGACGCCTCTGGCAGTATCTCATGGATGCGCAACAGAAGCTAGACCATGATCAATTTGAATGTTTCATTGATATAAATTATGAAAAAGTTATCTATTTTATTGACGATAGTCCTTTGTTTATTATGCAACCATACCATTTTATATTTTATTATTTTGTTAAACACCACTGTATAAATCTTCAATTATTTTTAAACATAATTATATCTAATCGATTTTATTATTATGTGCTACAGATATCAATGTTTTTAAATATTATATTTACACACACTATAAAATTGATTTACATGCGTAAGACGTCCTTGTAACATAGGTACAGTTGAAAATCAGCGTCTGGCAATAGGTGTCTGGCATCAAAATGAAAAAAAAAAAACAGAAAAGTACATTTCTGGCGCCTGTCCACTGGAGCGGAGCGAGGCAGCGGAGCGGAGAAATGTGCCAATATTAATTAATAGGCTCGGAGCTCTGAAGCGGAGTTTAGATTCTATTGGTTAATATTATTGGTACATTTCTCCGCTCCGCTGCCTCGCTCCGCTCCAGTGGACAGGCAGCCTTAGGATTCACAAAAACAAATTTTCGAGTAAAAAATTATCATTACAGAAAAAAGTGTATCGTTGGTGCCTGTTCTAATGAAAAATCATAGTATCGCAGAAAATTATTTATACTGAACTGGGCCTATTTGGCGCAGCCGTGTGGCACACAATACTGTGTTAAGATTTTTTCTGTTTTTTGTGTGAATATTGTGTGCCTTAACTTGGGTCAAATAAATTTATTTTCTTTCTTACTTTCAAGTCGATACAGGTAGAACATCAAAGAGAGAACTCATTTGACTTAGTACCATCATATTGCGTGCGCAACACTGATTTACAAACGTGCAGTGTTATTGATTAAATTGGTAAAGGTTATACATATCAATATATATTATGTGTAATTTTTTTGATTTCAATAATTTATATACTAACTGTACCCACAAATGCATGTTTTTGCCTACAGGTACATAATTGTAGGCAGCTTTCATTCGTAAGTACAGTCGCCAACAAGTCTTTTAATACTGTTTTTCTTATACATTATCTAAAGTGATACAAAATTTTTCGATAGTAAAGGTACTATCGAATATTACTTTTCAAAATTTTATGTACGTATAATAGTTAAGAGTTAATTAATACTCCTTCAATTTTTTATTCAGATTTTATATAAATGATTTGTTCAATAATTAAAAAAATAAATAAAAAAAACTGAAGTGATTACACTTTGCTTCTGTTGGAAATAATTGTTGCTACATGGCATGTATATTAGTAGGACCTTTTGACTCAGTTCTTTTCGTAATTTGACTTTTTTTAAAGAATTTTAAAATTATAGCTCTCTTGCCGTTATTCCAATTTGTTTGGGGTCGGTGCATATCGTCTTCCATAGTTCTCTATTAGTGACCGTCGTAACAATTTTTAAATACATGGATTGTATGAGTTGGCATGATTTTTATTCCATTCAAGAGATCCTACTTACTCGTAGCATTTTGATGTGGATCCGAGCATCGTTTTGAAAAGCGGTATAGTGATGGTGCAGATTCTATTCGCGTGCACATCGAGTTATTTACCACAATGATCGATTCCCCGACTGATCCCCCCGTACTTCGTGAGCGTAAGAGGAAGCCATACCCGATTTTTCAGCATTATTTATGAAAATATCGCAATGATGAAAACGATTTTTAATAATTCGTTTGTGATGAGCTGAATTTAGGCTTTTGTTTCAAAGTAGAGTGCTATTAATTTTTTAGTAACCAGTGAGTTTGATTCGAGAAATCATACTTTGATATATGAGGTCAAGTGATATTATGACAATAACAAAAACTTACTAGCTATATTCTAGAATTTCATTACTACCTACGTAATGGAATTCTAGAATATAATAGAACTTATGTATATAATAACTATAAAACTAATATTATTTATGCGAAAGTGATTTATTTGTTTGTTTGTTACGCTTTCACGCAAAAACGGCTGAACGGATTTAATTGAAATTTGGCACATGGGTAAACCGTAACCTGGATTAGGACATAAGATACTTTTTATCTCGATATTCTTACGGGATCGAGAGTTATGTGGGTGAAAACCACGTGGCGCAGCTAGTGTATATAAGTACTTACATTTTTATCAGTAAATGTTATTTATGAAAACAACTAAATCAGTCAGTTTTTGTTTTGATTGAGAAAGGAAACTTCAGTTAGAGTCCTACAATAATATTTGTATGGGAGAAAACTAAGTCTGTCTGGGTTCGATCAGGAGTTTAGTTCTGAACACAAAGTTTTAGCTCGCAAGAAATCCTATACGCGAGTCCGTGGGCAAACCACAAGCACGCAGCGACGGCGGCGAGCGGCTAGAACTTCAGAAAAAAATAAAGAAGTGTTGGTCGGAACAAATTGATCAAGATTTTTTGTTACGTAAAATAATTAGGTACCTAGGTGTATTATTTGCAGAAAAAAATCAAATTGAAATGCTCCCTAGGAGATAGGAATTTCTCAGTAGCAGCCCGGAGTCTCGGTCTGTGCTTGGGTGTTCGCAGTACGCTTGCTTTAAACATAACTCGCGAAATGTGAAAAACTATAGGCACACCTCTGCCCTACCCAACGGGGTAAACAGGCGTGAAAAATGCGTGGCGTGTGGCGGGGTAAATATTGAATTTTTACAATTAACTAAAAACTGGATGAACAAAATAAAAAAAGACGCTTTAAACACTAAACTGTTCTCCGCAGCACGAACAGTTGTCGTCATCTCTATTAAATACTATGATCTGTTTATTCCATCCCAGCAGCAGTGGTATAAAGACGCCATCGTCACAGTGCTCGAAATGTGTTCGTATAATTTTCTCATAGTATGTAGCATGAAAGCCACCTAAGGGGCTCAAGGGAGCCGCACCGACCGGTGCCGGAAGGACGTGCCGTTGCGCGCCCGCTACCGGTGCCGGCCGCCGTCGTCACATCCGCCGCACTGAGGGGAATTATTTTAACGCCAGTAAGAGCTTACGAGCTCCCACTCAGCAATTACATTAAGGGCCTTTGATGCAAAGCTTTTTATTGCTACATGTGCGAAAAGCAAGTTCAATAGAGCTCCACTATTATCAATAGAGCTGCCGGGCTAAAATAACGAATGGCATATTCGAACTCGTATCGGTTATACGTTGCAGGTGCTCTTCACATTAAATTGTGTAGCAGGACTTTTATTTTTCATGTTGTCTGATTTTTTGATTCGAGAGCAAAATGTTTTCTAGCAGTGTTTTATATTTTTCATTTCAATATTATTAAAATATACTCTAGCTTGCAAATGAGGCTTCATGCGCGCTTCTTTGAGAAGGTTACATTACGTATATGTTTATTGAAGCTATCTTAGTGTGATATTATTATGTTGTGACTATTTGTGATATACATGATCAACACACAAAGCACCAATGACACCATTGTATAAGACCACAATTCGTATGGTATCGATATTAGAATTTGTAAACAATTCGTATGGTATCTCTAGCCTAGCCTATGGGTAGCTAATTTTTATAACATAAGGCTATAGAGAGCAGTGATAGCCTAGTAGTGTGACCGTCAGACTGCCAAGTCATAAGTCTCAAGTTCGAACCCAAGGGACGCAACTCGGAATTTTCGAATTCATATGCGTAATGTATAATTAACACTTACTTCAAAAACGGTGAAGGAAAACATCGTCGGGTGCCTGAGAGATATTCCTTGACGGCATGTGAAGCCAAGTCAGAGGCCCATGGGCGGCTTTAAAACTCTGAGACCAGGTTAGTCACTAACCACACGAAAAGAAGAAGATAACATAAGGTTTTCCAGCAGCACCGACTACCAGAAAATGATAGCAAATTCTATCTCATAAACTTCAAACTTTAGCTTTGTGCTATATTTATTCATTTATAAATACTTTATTGTACTTAAACCATGAAAATACAGAACAAAAAATAAATCAAACACTACAAAAACTGCATCAAAATCGGACTAATAGTTTTGCAGAAAAATGACAACATGGATTGGCACAAACAAATATCCTCTCCGTTCTGTCGTGGGTAAAAAATATACAATGACTTGGGCCTATATTTTGGTGTATAAGCAATCGCTGTGTCAATCAAGCAATCTTTGTATCATGGACAAGAAGTAACAGCAAGTAATTCATATCACATTATAACAAGAAAACATTTAGACTCAAGTCTGAAATAAATAACTCGTGACTTTTTACTCAGTTTTATTTTTCGTAAAATGATAATAAATAATTTAAAATCATTAAGAACCTAAGTTCTTAATGGAGGAACCATTATTGAACAATGAATAACAATTTCTGCGATCCTTTTATGGAAAGTGTCACCGAGCGTCGTGAGGTGGTTTTCAGAGGAAAATTATATTTAATTTTTCACATTTGAGTTATTTGAAGGTAACTATTGTTAGCTTGTATCTGGTAACCCCACTTATTTAATCAACTAATACTCGAATGTCACTCAATCGATTATTCGTTCATCAAGACATTCACCGTCATTCACTATGGGAGACAACTGACAGCCGGCCTTCTTGTTCGAAACACCGAGCAGTGAACACTTAAAAAACAACTGCTTATCAGATTGGTATAAATTTGATTCTTAGCAAAGTACGTACAGGAAATAATTATTTTGGTGATCTGAATGTTTTTACAAATATTATGGAAAAGGAAATAAATATGTTTGTGTTTAAATAATGCGTTTAGTTTTCTATTGCGAACCCCTTCATTTCTGAGCTGTAGCTTGTACTACACGTACCTCAAATGTGAAAATTATTTCTATTTGCACTATATAAATGTTTTACTAAGGTCTTACCAAAGAAACGGATGGCTTCCCATACCGCGGGCAACCGTGCAGAGTCTACACAGTAACCCATGATATGTCTAATAGATTTATTGTCTACACCGTGCACAATAAATCTATTGTACCTACCTATCTACCCTTAATACATTTCCTAACCCACTTGTCCAAATGTTATAGTTCAGTCAGTGATAGTTATTTACTACCGACTTCAAAAAAAAGGAGGGTCTCAGTTCGCCGGAATATTTTTTAATTTTTTTTTTTATTTATGTTCTCCCATTTACTCGAAGACGGCTGAACCGATTTGAAAAATTATTTTTTTGTTTGAAAGTGTATACTTTTAAGTTGGTCCCATTGTCATTTGGTCACGATATGATGATGGAATCTTATCAAATATTATAGGCACACCTTTAGCGATTTGGGTTTTTTTTTATAGTAACTCGTGCATTTGCTCTCGGAAAGCACCATTTGGTAAAGTGGAACTGATGATGAAGGTCACAAATGGCCACCGGAATTATTCAATAATATATATTTCATGGGTTGCGATTCGATTACTTTAATATGGTTGTCAAGCAATTGATGCTCGTTACAATGCATATGGTGAAGTGGAGCTGATGGCGAAGTACTAGGAGAACTCCTCAACAAATGAACGTTCCTGCATCGGGAAATATTTTGTAAAGGGTGATGAGCAGTTGGCATTAGGCTATTGTAACTTATATAAATTAAAAAATAAAATAAAAAAAAACATTAAAAACTGAGAAATAAAAACTTTTTTCACAAAAAGACAACCACTTAAAAAGTGAAAAATAAAGTAACATTTCGGAAGTCGGTGGCAAATAACGAATATCCAAGTATACGGAGGACAAAATATAAAATAAAGGAACAGCTCATTGAGCATACAAAAATTCGTCCGCATCGTTTCAGTGGGAAAAGTGCCCAAAAGGTTGGCAGCATTGCCAGGGTGTATGGCAATGCTGATTCTTTGACCTAAAAATTGGCCAAGCCTCTGGTCACGTGAAGAGTCGACCAACCGCTTGGTAATGTCCCGAAATACTCGATGAGCACTCGGACCCCGACCTCCTTCAGTGAGTTTACTTGATTCATTTTCACACGACTCAACTGAAAGTTAGCTTTATATCCGCAGAAAAACGCAGGTTAATTCACACTTCGAAAAGCAAAAATAAAACTACAGCACACACAGACTTAGCCGCGGGGCACAGCTAGTTTATTATTTCTGTTTGCTTGCTCGCAATTATCACTTCATTCCGTCGTTCGCAAATTGCGACGGAAAAAAAAATACATTTGTATCGGTAAAGTTTGTACAGTTTTACGTGTAAAAATCGTACCTCTGATTACCTGAGGTACACACCATTACAACAACAAATAGGAAAGTCAGTAAAATAAACGAAATGGCTAACAGGAAGAAGATCGATTGTGTACATGACTTGAATATTGTATGTAATAAGGATTTATCTTGAATGGATTTATTTTATTTATTTAGGTTAGATTTCGGAAATTAGTTTTATCGTTAAAATACATTATGGTATGTAATTTTGAGATAAAGGTAATGTAACTAACTGAGTTTGAGTTTAACTTATCTTTGACGGTAGGTATTGTAAAAGCTGACGGAAAATGTTTGTGCATAATATGAGATTTTTTCAAGTAGGTATGTCATGTTCAACTGGTTGGCTATTGAACATAACTACATACAAAAATGTGCTTTGTGAAAATTCAATAAATCAACTATAGAAAGATAGTTCAGTCAAGCCAATTGCATGATCAACCTATAATGTTCCCACTGCTGGGACACAGACTTCTCTCTGTGAGACAGACTGGGTCATAATCCACCACGAGGGCTTAGTGCGGGTCGGTAGATGTCACATGTCTTCGAATGTTTGAGGTTCGTTCTTCGGGTTTCCTCACAATGTTTTCCTTCGCCGTTTTGAGAGCAGTGGTGATGAAATACTGGCCGTTACCACTAGGCCACCACTGCTCTAAGCCAATGATAACTTCTGTTGTCACTTATTTACTCGAATAGAGAAATTAAGAGAATTACTGTGCTTGCACTTATGAAAACAAACAAATTAATTTTAACAAAGCTGTGTTAGCACGACGCAATTAGGTAATTTAATTTCATAACACCCTTAAGAAAACAAACATTACCAGCGACATTTCGAAACGAGAAATTACCATTTAAAACGAAATAACACATGTATGAAATAATCATGTCTTACCGCATGAGACGGAGCTAATCCCGCCGACACACTAATGTCTTAACGAGAAGAAAATGCGGATTTTCTTCCATGACATATTAGGTTAGTTGCACACACGTATTTCATCCGTCTAGGAAAAAGTATCACGTAGGAGTAACACAACGTCACTCCCTAAACGGCTGCCTACTGTACTAGCCGTGCAATAAATAAAAAAGACGATTTAGGAAATCCCGACATGACTCCCCGGATTTATACAGAGTGTTCTGACGCAAACTTTTCCTTGAGGTCATCAAAATTCTCCCTCCGTGCGGACGATTGAATGTTATGGGCCGCGAGACGCTCTCCACTTCTGAGTTATAGCTTGTTGCCCCTGACATGCTTACGGTACTGATTTAATTCAATGATTATGTTGCGCCGCCACACGAAGCCCTAGCTTTCAGGCCAGCTTTAATAAAAAAGTTACATCGTTATGAATAAAATAGACAGTCAATGTACGTAATATGTAAAGCGTGGGTAAGCTTAAATGTTGCTGATTTTTTTGTGTAGTCGAGGTAAAAGACGGGAGCTTTTAGTTGCGACGGCTTACTATCGCCGAGTATTTTAGCTAGTGAAATAAAAATTATGATCCTCGCTATAGGGCGTTCCTCTAATATACGTAATAATGTTCAAATGCTATCCCGAGACCGAACACGACTTATTTTTTCAGGGCAAACAATTTTGCGGTGTTCAATATCTGATACTGCTAACTTACTCGCGTCACGTAAGCAATACACACAAATAATATCGACAAAAGTTTGTCTGTAAATACGATATAAACTTTATTTATGAGATATTTATTATGGTTTTTTTGTTGTTTGTCTGTTTGCAAAGGAATTCAATGACAATGCCATGACAATTTTTTTGTTGTGAGTCCATTGTCGATATTCATGAATGCAGTGTGATACCGTACTTGTGTTCGCTCAATAGTTATTTCATTTTTTTTTAGAACGCAAGTAGAAATCAGAAAAAATAAGTACCACATATTTGGGCGTTGCCGCGTTGTAAATGTTTGTTGAGGAAGGGCTTTTTAACAAGTTTGATAAGTGAAGTTCCTTAAATGAAGCAGGTATTGCGACGTTATATAATAAAAAAATTGACCAACCAGAGTCTAATTGCGAACACACTTTCTATCACAATCTGAACGATTTTGAAGGATATTACTAATCCATCGCTTCCTATGTTCGAAAAAAATGTGTGCTCAAGAACGTAAATAATGTAATGAATAGAAAGAAAGAAAGAAAAAACGTTTATTTGCGGTAAACATGACGCAAAAAAAGTTTAAAATACATAAATGAACGAAATGATGAATGTTCTTGAACTGTCAAAATGAAAGCCATTGTATACGTTACGCAATTACCCCGCTGGCTATTTCTATTGACAAATTGATGATCACTGTAAATTTTTCGTGCCTTTTTAATATTATGGACTGATTAAATTAAGTCAAGTTTTATATTATGGATTGATTAAATTAAGTCAAGTTTAATATTATAGACTGAGTAAATTAAGTCAACTTGGTTTTCAGATGAAAATTTTTGTGGGTCGTCTACTTACCTCGCTAATTACTACCTAATTATGTAATGATTTCCCAAGAGATTCTTTGCTAGGAATACGAATAACTCTCATACTCTCATGTCGTCATGTATGTCGGAGCCAATTATGTCAACTGAATGGGCAATAGCGTCCTCCTGTGTACTAGTAACTAAATACTGCTATCACCGATCTGTTTGCCAAGTCATTGTTACGATATTGGGTGTCCATGTTCATTATTATGACGATAATCAGTAGATAAGACATAGCCGAAGAATTGCCAAACTTAAGTGGTAATGGGAAACGCTCATTGATCGCAGAACAGATGGCCGATGAGGCCGAAAGGTTCTGGAGTGGCAACCGCGTATCGGAAGACGTAGTGTTGGAAGGCCTCCCACAAGGTGGACCGATGATCTTGTGAAGGCAGGAATCCGCTGGATGCGGGAAGCATAGAACCAACTGAAGTGGCGGTGCTTGGGGGAGGCCTATGTCCAGCAGTGGACGTCTTTCGGCTTAAATGATGATGATAAAGATGAATCAGTATCGCCTAGCTTAAGGCACCAGTCTCTCACAGTATTGATAAAACTTATTATGTTTTGTTCTATGATCAGTTGAAAATGTATTTTATATTGTGGTGAGAAATAAAATCTCATCTTATCTTAATTAGTAGGTAAAGTCAGGGAAAATAACTGTTTAGCAAATTGACAACCAACTTATATTAATAGAAATTGTCCGTATATTCAAATCACGATTGTCATTCTTTGACAGTTCTATGAAATGGCTATAACTCGGCAAATTGACGTTGGGTGTCAATTTGGTTACCAATTCATGTCTCTCATTGTACTAGTACCTAGTAAATAAGACTTTTCTAAAGCTTGATTGATTCATTGAATCAATTTTTTGGCTTGTCAATTCGGATGAGTATTGGTTGTTTACTGCTAAGCGGTTATTGACGCCTAGTTTAGGTAGGTATCTACTGATAAAAAATTTGAACAAACCTTCGGTTGTCTACGGAAGCACAGTTAGATAGAGACATTTGCTACTTATTTAATTAATTTGGGTATTTAACGTCCAAAATGGCGTTTTAATCGTTGGTTTTAAATAAGAAATTTATAAAATGAAAATAAAGGACCGGAACACTACCAGCGAAACCTACATTGATTGCATAGAAAGTTTAGTATGCACGTTTACCTTGCCGAACGCGGGTCATTTATAAGCGCGGTTCATATCGTGCCATTTGGTTTGCTAAACAGAGTGAGACATGAGCGAGTGTCAGCCCGCGTTAAATGTATGGTACTCTGCTTAGGCTGCTTTTCCACCGGAGTCGTTTGAGGTAGTAAGCTAAGCTTCGAAACTAGAGTCTAGACACGCTAACTCTGTAGAAGTAAAAAAATGGTGGAATTTGAAAATCTATAGACGGCAACACCATCTGTACTACGAAAGAAGAATTTGATACTTTGTTTGTCTTTTTGTTTTTAATAGGTTATTTTATTTATATTCTGATTATTTTATGGTAAAGAATAGTCACTTTAGCACGATGCAGTGTTGATACAGTTTTGTCATAGTATGGAGGTAGAACATAGGTACGACATAATCTATAAAGCAAAATTGAAAAGGCAAAAAATCAAAATCATTAAATCTACTTACACGTCATATTTTCGATATTTTGTAAAGATTGTCATTTTTGGCTAAGGCATCGTGCTGTTCCTTCATGTCTTGGAATTTACATATCATAGGTATAACTTTTCTACTTTATTTTGTGAAAACAACTTACAGCGTAAGCAATCTGACAGCTCAAGTACCACGAAAGTGACTGAAGTAAAAGCATACCATTTATAAAACTTTTTGTTGTTGCCCATTTATTCCATTGCAGAGTAGCGTGGCCAGACTATGTGTTATGTGAAACTAATTCCACCAAAGTTAATTGGTAGGAGCGGGTCTGATATGTGCTATAAAGAGATGCGCTTGGCACGTATGTAAAAAAACTTGTCTTCTTTGAACCCTTTTTCCACCAGAGCTAAGACAAGCTACGCTATGAAAATCGAACGATCTATATATAATTGGTTATTATCATACTCAACCATCGCAGCTTAAGACAATTGTAACAGATAAAATAAAAAAAAACCCGCCTCAAATATTTTCTCATTTCTCTTTCCTACTCCATCACCAAACTCTATTTACCCTCTATCTATAACCTATTCATTGATACCATTCCAATGACCCTAAACACGATACCTAGTATATATATAGTTGGGTATCCTGCAAATTCCAGATGATGCTGTAGCATCAGTTTATGGATACTATGTTCTTTTAATATCATTGAAGTAACAAAATACCAAATTTCAAATCGATCAGAACTGTGGAACATACTCACATCTATTCATCAACTACAAAAGAGCTGATAATCTTCAAACGACTGAACCGATTTTGATAAAAGATGTCTTAGAACCATCGCTAGAAAACCTGCTTTCAAATAAAAAAACCGCACTCTAATCGGTTCACCCATTTAAGAGCTACGGTGCCACAGACACACAGACACACACACATGGCGGTCAAACTTATAACACCCCTGTTTTTGCGTTGGGGGTTAAAAATAGGTATTTTTGACAGATTGAGACTGAGATTACAATGCGAATTCAAAAATATAGGAATTACCCATCTGTTGTGTTCTAACAAAGCGTTCCCATGGTAATGTAGCGCAGCACGTTTGGATTGTTTCCACGAAGAGGGAATAAAATAAAATAAAAAAGAGCACCTCATAGCACAGCGCAGTATAGCTTGATTTTGATAAGTCAGCCTTATACTTGTTGGCGATAAGGCCAATTTATACGAGAACGAGTACGTAGACTACATTAAAACCGATAGTATACCCCGAGTCTCACACTCCCGCTGTTTATTTCTGATTATATTATTAGTTCTTGTGGTAAATTGGGATATCGATTTCACTACCTCTGACATTTAAAAATATTTTATTGAAGCTATGAGCTTATTATTGAAGGGCTTTATTTCTATTTATGGTACCCACGTACAGGTGACTTTCTGGAGTTTATGTTTTCTCGTCATAACTATATATTCTATTTGAGGAACTAATGCGATTACTGTACCTACGTAATTCAGGCTAATTGGCATATTTATTTAGAAGTTATTTCTAGATTTTGTACGTTTCTAGTAACCACTTACTATTATAATTTGACAAGTGATTGACATTCTTATTCCTAATAATATAATATCTTTGATGTTTGTTCCAATTTTAGTTGCTTCATTCATTTATTTAATTAATGTAATTTTAAAACTTAAAATACCCAACCATCTGTAATGTACCACAATTCTTACAAATAAAGGAGTACCGGACAAAATGGTCCGCATAACTAAACATTGCAACCCTCTGGCTGTCGAGGCCGCCAGTTATATCCCAAGTAGGATTAGTTAGACCCGCCGACTGAGGTATATTCTCACAGACCCAAATGACCCCACAACCCTCCACTAGGAGAGCAATAGGACCACCAGTACAGTGCACAAACACAAATACCCGATATTCCGACCTAGCCGACGAGGTCCTCCGCGACGGCGACCCCGAGTAAATGAAACTCCCCCCGACCCTTGCTCAAAAACGAGGTGCCGCCAGCAGTTGCTGCAGCTAAGCATGTAGCTTTAAATTCCCCGACTAATAATCATGATCTAAAGTTTGATCCAGCCCGTCCCATCTTTGATGTCCTCCCCCTCCAGGGACACCTTAAGCCGAGTTTCGTACCCCACAGGGGGTATCCTTAGCAAGCGTTCGCCTAGTATATAAGTCTAATTTGTATGCCCTTGGCTTTGAGTGTAGAAGCTTAACGCAGCCACAGTCCAGGAAAGCACGGTTAAATAGTCATGACCTCAGAGGTCAGCATTTCTGCCGGGGGTGCGAAGAAAACCGAAAGGGAGATCGTGGCCCCCGGCAACAGGGCAACCGAAGAAACACGGGTGGGTTTTAGTCAGTAAGAGTTTGACACGCCCTCCTGCTCCGCCCAGAGCGGGAGAAGTTATTTGATAATTTCCCATCCAAAAAAAAATATTCAGAGATATACAGGAAAAAAAGGGTCGGCACGACCAATAACAACCACACATATGTCATTAGATAGGCATTTTAATATAGACTAACAGCGACTCATTTCAAATTGCTGTGTGAACAAA
The DNA here is from genome assembly GCA_916610215.1 of Omphaloscelis lunosa. NCBI lineage: Eukaryota > Metazoa > Arthropoda > Insecta > Lepidoptera > Noctuidae > Omphaloscelis > Omphaloscelis lunosa. The sequence continues at coordinate 12,501,568 of OU744247.1, forward strand.
GTTGTGAAAGATCGCAGGAATGACCTGCGAAAGGTCGCTAGATAACGGAATCACTTCTAGTGGTCTAGTTTGAATATTATTCAAATGTATGTATTGCGATGATAATACAATAATATGGTACCATTGAACGGATCTGATGGACCTGAATACTAGACATCGGAACTCTTGAACAGCTACTAGAAAAACCCATCGAGTGTGGGCTCATTATATGTGTCAACGAGTCCTGTTAATTTTATGTCTTGTAATTTCATTTCATTAACAATTTAGAAAATGTATTGGTATTACTGTTAACGAACTTGGTGATACTTGATAGCAAAATATTTCTATGTGTGCTGCTGGTATCGAAACGTCTAACTGGTATAAAGAATCTGATAACTTTGGCTACAGAATTCTCTTCCATTGAAATTTGGATCTGAGCTGCATGTTTATTAACAAGTCCCATTCAAATATAAGTTCGGCTGCCATAGTTGTACAGTTCAAAACTTTCTACGTGATCAGTATTCTATCAGATCGAACTGAACTCGCCAAAATGGACAACTGTGGGGGCAATTACCATAAATAATGTGTCAGTTCTAAATTAATAAACGTTTGGTCAATAACTCAGACTAAAAACGCAATGCGGTGGAAATTACACAAGCAATTACACTGTAATCAACTTGTATCGTTTGCAGCCTATTTTCATTTGCGCTAATCATTTTAAATTTTAATTGAATTATTATTCGCGTGGCCATAAAATATGTTTTGTATTAGGTCGAAAATATCTAATAAAACTTCTGATATTTTCATTGCTGGGCAATCCCAGCATTGTGGGATTATGACTTATGGCTCAATAGCTATAAGTCATAATCTCCCACGCGAGCCCAGTGCCATTTGGTGGATGTCACATGTCATGTTTTCTAATTTTGAAACGGATTTCGATGCATTAATTTTTCAGTTGGTGTAGTGCTTCTCGTAAGTGTACCTGGATACCTACTACAGAAAAACTGATCAAATCAAAATGTATCTGACGTAAGTTAATAGATTTTCCGATAATAACAAACAATAAACTTAAAGCGATATAAAAGCTGCACTGTGTTATTTCAACTAAAAGCAATTTGGAATTTCTAAATTGTCTATTTGAAGTAAATTCGAAACTGACACGGCCTGATGGAAAAGGTTCGGTAAATGATAGTGATTTCAACTTTATGTTCATTCAGTAATATATCGAGTAGTAATAGGTAAACATTACGCTTGAATCAAATTATTAGACGATACCTGAGACACAGAGAGAAGGTTGTGTCCCAGCAGTGGGAACGTTACAGGATAATAATTTTGATATCTGAGACAATGCGCGCATCCTAGGTCGGAGAACATCAATGATGATATCCAAACACCAAAAAAAGGGTTTTGAAGGCGCCAAGAGAATTATGTGATTATTGACTGTTCTTCTCTTCTGTAATCAACTGTGTGACAATCGATTATGGAATAACCTTCAACGCTTATAGCAATCAACGGGATGATCATATTCAGGGCTAAGTATTCATCTAATCTATACTTAATATAAATGAAAGTCACTTTTCGTGTAGGCCAGTTACGATAGTTATAAGAAAGAAGGAGACATGCCCGGTAGTTGATAACATATCGAAGCCCAATGTCTCCAATTTGCCCCCACCACGTCGCCACAACTACACATTCAGATCAGTAAACCGAATAGATACGAAGTCGCGCTCACACTTGCAATTCATAAATCAGAACGTACTACACAATCAATTATAAACCTTATTCCATCAAAAACAGCGTGCATTACTATGCACCGTAAAATATACTCACACTAAAATATCAATCGCTATAGTTGTGCAGTGCAAAAGCTATTTATTTTACATATACGCTAGTGATTGACTAAATCGGAAAGTTATCGATTCTCCTATTCGTGTTAAGTTCCTTAAAAAAAAAAAACTATATACACATTATAAGATGATATAAATAAACAATACGTAGCTTAAATATAATAATTTAGTAAATCAAAACATTTCAACATTATGAAGAAATGTAAATGAGTATAAAACAAGATTTCACATCGGTCTTCCAACCAGGCTATAACTGTTGACAAATTAAAGAATAAACTTTAATAGTAATACAAAATTCATACGACAGTCTATATTGTTGTCGATAGCCTACGTTAGTGGATCTGCACGGACAAGCACATCACTAACTCGTCGCATGATACAGCAGCCGTATTACGCGATGCAACCGCATAACTAAAGTATCGTTTTATGATTTTTACATTGCTTGTCCAGTCGGTAAGTAATAAATTTAGGTAGTGGTTAACAAGCAATATATTTGCTGCAAAAATAGGACAGTCGCTGTGATATAAGAAAAAAAAAAATACCAAGAAATATTTTACGATTTGTTGTTTTTCATGATTTTCAAGACAAATATAGTAAAATTATTCTTCTAAACTCCGCATAGAATTCAGATTCGGTTTTCACCATCATTTAAATCGTTTGTTCGGGAAGTTTCAAGTGTACAATAAAGTAATATTTAGGTTAGATATAACACAGAAATCTTGATGTTTTGTCAGGTTGCCGCATCAGAAGATTGTACCCGTGCGAACCATGGGCAGGTCGTTACTGTAACTACTATACAAGGTGTTCCTTTTGATATCCCATAATTCTAGGATATTAATGAGACTATGTCAAAGAATCAACAGGCATATGAACTATTTTTAAATTATTTTGTTTTTTTTTTTTATTTTCATTTTAAATAATTCGACAACATCACGATTTATTAAAAACATTACATGAAATATAAAAAAATAAAAAACATTTAATTCAGACTATTTATGTTCATAAAAAAAAATATGACAACGTCGCATTTTCTTAGCTTTAAATATGAATGATTGGTTTGAATGAAAATGACTTACTAGTACTTATCAATGAAATTTAGATACACATATCGAGAATCTAGTACCTATACGTTATCTTGAAAAAAAAAAATGGCAACACGGTTCTTTGGTATGGTCTCATTAATAATACTCTAAATTTATGGGATATCAAAAGGTTCACTTTACATAAACCGGTAACTATAAACTGCTCAGGTGAATTATTCTCCTTAAATCACAGCATGTCTTCCAGGACAGTCCCACAGCGCTTTGGATAAGCATTGCGATGCTAAGTCGCTCGTATACCAAACTACTTTGTCAACTCACAGTGCCACTTAATGGCACATACAGTGCGGGACAACGTTGAAGTGCGGAGAGAAAATTGGTCAATAGTGACTATACAAAGATAACTATAGAAGATCGAAGTACTCATCTATATACATGTAGGTGGGTATATAATATTAAGTTGCGTAATTCTCTCTTTTGTACAGTGTGAGTCTTAATAATGTGCACATATCGAAGTGAGGGAATCTATGCTTAATTTTATCGACGGAAAAAATATTTAAAAAATCGAAGTAAATATTTTTATTTTTTATAGAATAAAAAAAATTGTAACAAAACGGTGTAACTTTTAAAGTAAATAATCTATCGCGATGAATCAAACTCCATACTGATTGGAAGTAATTAGGCGTACCTACTCATAAATGAAAATATAAGCAAAAAAAACTACCCTCAATTGAAAATAAACATAGCTTTTTTAGCAAAACTCTGTTTTTTTTTCATCAATATTTGCAATAATCGTACAAATTCTCAATAAGACGACAAACAGAGCAAAGAAAAAAAGTTTTGTTTAAATTTTTTTTTCGTCGATAAATTTAAACATAGATGGTCGTTTCGATATGTGCAAATTATAAATACTCACACTGTATAATATTAAGTTGAATATTCTGAAGGTTTAAGAAATCGATCGTTTGAGTAAAACTGTATTATTTTTTGTGAAATGGTTGCAGCATGCATGTACCGTCGTGACCTTTGTTTTGACTTAATGACTAATCTGTACAAGACAGATTAGGTGTATGTTATTAGAATAAGAGAAAAATGTCGAGAGAGGTGAAATATGTATAAGTATAAATATTTCCAATTTTATAGAAAACACGCCAACGAGCCTACGCCGTAGCCATGGAGCTACGCCATTGCTACGAGCGTATGTGAGACGATAAGTGAAGAGCTTATCGATATAATCGTCGATAACGATTCGAATAATGGACTCTCATGTTTACCATAATTGCAAACATATGGCCCGTTATAAGTAAAATAAATTCTTTATTCCCTGAAGCATCATAATAAAGTAATTCGAATACGGTTTATTGTTTATTTAGTACAAAGTTTTTTAGTATTTAGTAAACAGTTTCCCGTGAAAATCTGTTTTTCCAAGTACCTACTTCAAAAACGTAGTGAGTTTCAATTCTAATATAAATATTCAAAGTACCTTTGTTTTTGTTTAAGTAATATTCTCGTATTGGTGTATAAAATACTTGTTGAATATAAAACATGAAGTCTTTATTTCATTTATCGTGCAATTCTTGTTGAGATTTTAGTACTCGTAAAGTTATCGTTCGAATTTTAGATATCGTCGCTCGGCATCCAATACCGCGAATGTGTCATTTTTTTTTACGAAAATCAGATTTTTGTTTTATTTCTTTCCACGCGTTCAAATAAGTGATCCTGCATTTAAACATTATTTTCGTAAAAAATGTCACATTCGCAGTATTGGGTGCCGAGCGACGATATAATAGATACTTTTTTGATCTTTCTTTTTATAACAATCAGTTTATCATACGATCGTAGAATATATAGGGTTACGTTGATATAATAAAAAACCGGCCAAGTGCGCGTCGAACCACGCACAATGAAAGGTCCCGTAGTTGGGATGAATTTATCCCAAGAACAAAGTTAACATTGTAGTTGAAAAACATGTTCTCCCATACATTCAAATACAAATACATACAAATGTAAGTTTGTACGCACAATATTGAGAGATTTGCCATGTTATTTTAAAACCATAGACTTCTTGTAGGTTTTTCTGTAATCTATAAGTATAGAACTATTTACCGTATTTTTTTTTCAGTTATTTCGGAGATAAGAGGGGGAAATGCTCAAATTTCATCAATTTTCTTAAATAACTGTAAAACTATTTACATAAAATAAACATAACATCACACCTGTAGTCCTCGAAGGGTTAGGCAGAGGTGTACCTATAGTACAGCCACATTTCGCCAGTTATGTTTAAGTCCCACGTAATAGGGGGCGAGCCTATTGCCATCAACCGGGCACAAATCTAGACTCCGGACTGCTACTGAGAAATTCCAGATGGAAAACCCAATAACAGTTTTGCCCGACCCGGGAATTGAACCCAGGACCTCATACTCAGCAGTAGCGCTTTGCGACCACTACACCAATGAGGTAGTCAAACAGTAAAACTATTTATTTTAATATTATTTAAAAAAAAAATAGTTTGAGACCTTCATACCCTTTCAATTGATAAGTCACATGCACAGTTACATATGTCACATAGCACAAAACAGTTTTTTTAGTTTATTATTCAGCTTACAGACTAATAACATTATAATAACAAAATTATATAACTCAATTGCTATTTACAAGCTCCCACAGATAAATACAAAATGATTACTCCCTCATAGCCTAAGTTACATCTTATCTGTACTATACCTACATTATAAGCAACTAAATTATTTCTATTCTATTCTACCTAGCTGTTCCCTCAACGTTGGTTAATTCTTTTTTAATCTTAAGCCAATTTGTTAAAATTTTAAGCCAATCCGGACAACAAACAATTCAAGTACAGGCGGGTGCCTCTTATACAAAAAATGGCTTTGCCAAGAGCTTCCTATAATTAGTGTTTGCAAGGGTGCATGCAGAAGTGGTTGCTGTTGCAGCCCCATCTGTTTAGTGCGTATCGTTCAGGACAGTAAATTGAACCATTTGCGATATTAAACAAGTAACATAATACTATATCATTAATATGACGTCCACGGTCAAGCGGCAGAAAATGATACCTTCTGCATCAGTGATTGTAATCAACAGATACTTGTTTCGAGATCAACTCAAGACTTGCACTTTCCATTCGTATCATATCCGTTTTCCAGAGTAAGCATAATTTCGTAATAAGCGCAGTTAGCACTTAGCGTTGTGAGCCGTGAGTGAATAAGCAAGTTGTGAGCGAGAAAGCTCTTCGCACCACTTAGGCAATATGGTTATTAAATGTAAGCCAATTGAAATTTAAAATGATATTATAAGTGAGCATGGTGTTAACTAAATGAGAGTTTTAACAGTAGTAATAATTATTTCTTCTTTCAATTTACTTTTTTCGGCTCCTTTGATTTATTCTGATGGTCGTTAATGCAATCTTGAGTTTAAGTACCAACCGCTCATCCAAAAATCATAGCGTAGGAAAATGAGAGGTATGAATGTCGAGAAGTCGATAGCTGGTTTGAAATGTATATTCAAGACGTTGGATCGGTTTTTGTGTTGCTTTATTAAACTGTAACTTAGCATTCGCAAGATGAATACAGATGGGACACTCCGCATTTTAGGTATGAAGCTACAAGTAGGTACCTACGCGGCGGGTTCGACTTGTCGAATTCAGTGAGCGTAACGGAGTCAGAAGGTATAAGAGTAAACCGACGTTCGCAGGGACGTAATAAAATCGCGGTGGGATTTTTTCCTACTTTGGATTTAGTACTTAGCACCGAGAGTTGAAAATTCAACAGTGTGTTTATTCGAGGCGCTGCGATCCACTCTGTTGAATTCTCAACGCTCGGCTTAACACCGAGAGTTGAAAATCCAGTGCGCGATAAAATCCCGCCGCAATTTTATGACGTCGTTCGTGTGCAACTTCTAGTTGAATATAACTGTAGGTCATTAGCGCTGCGCGACCCGGATTGCACTTTATTGTGTCGTAGCAAGAGTCGCTTTTTATTTATATGATTTTGCGGAGTGTCCCATCTGTACTAATCTGTGGCATTCGTTTTGAAGAAACCATCAGTAAAATAACATATTTGCCCAAACAATTTACTCCAACACGTAAAATACATTTTCAAAGGCGTTTTCCAAAATAATATTTCTTTTATTTATGACATAAATGACAATGTTTACAGCTTAGAAAAATATATCGTCCCACTAAACGTAGTGTACGATAACCGCCTGGCAAAAATATTAAGACAGTGTGATAAATAACGAAATTTTCAGGTCTAATAAACTGTCAGAAGAAAGTTAGCCGACGAAGCAATACGGCACAATGTTGGTAGACCGAGGCCTACGAAGTAAAATAATTTCGGTTTCACATTTTTCAATATACCTATGTAGGTACCTACTGCGTGGTACTCGGGTCTTCTTAGGCTTTTTTAGAGACATTTCACGAGTCCTTCGGCTATTTCACTCTATTTCTCATATATTAAGATTAGATGTGATGGCAACTCCAACGGTTTATTAATCCCCGACGCAAAAAGAGGGGTGTTGTAAGTTTGACCGCTATGTGTGTCTGTCTATGGCACCGTAGCTCTTAAACGGGTGAACCGATTAGAATGCGGTTTCTTTTATTTGAAAGCAGGTTTTCTAGCAATGGTTCTTAGATATGTTTTATCAAAATCAGTTCAGCTGTTTGAAGATTATCAGCACTTTTCTAGTTGATGAATGGATGTGAGTATCTTCCGCAGGTCAGATCGATTTGAAATTTGGTATTCTGTTACTTCAATGATATTAGAAGAACATAGGCACCTTGAACTGTTGCTGCAGCATTACCTGGAATTTGCAGGTTATCCAACTCCCTTACCAACTTACAGCTCAGGTATCGTCTTTGGGCTCAGTAGTATTATATTATCTGTGGCTCAGTGGAATGGTCTCAATGTATAAGTTACAGATAGACGATGAACAGTGTCTGGTGATATAGTAGGTAACAGAAATGAGGAAATGTTTGCGTCGGGTTTTTTTTTAAGTTTTAATTGTTAAAATTGCGTTTGTAGTTTATGCGGTAAAGCGATAATGGAAATATTACACAGTTCACTCATGATTTTAAGTTTGGATGAATCAACCAAATTGTATTATATGTAAACATAAAATTGAATAGAAATAGAAAAAAGTTTATTATAATATAATAAACTTTTTTCCATCATGTTGTACTTATGGCCAGTAAGCCATAGGTTAATCAAAAGTTGAGACAACATGCTAGACGCGGCTGCCAAAAGCACTTAAGTCAATTTTTGCTCAAAATTATAAAAACTCACAGCACCCATGTTTTTGTATTACCCGTCGACTGGAATAAGCACGTAAGTCGCGCGTCACTTTGAAGAGTCTCAACACTTGACTGTACCATAAAGCTTAAGTCGTATCATTAAATCGAGCGGCGACAAAAATACCTTAAGTCGACTTAAGCTTTTATTCCCGGCTTGGCAACTCTTAAGCCGACTGACTTAAGTAACATGGTAACAGTAGTGAGGGTTAGCACTTGAAATTTTTTCAAGTACCTGCCCTCACTTTACTCTCTTTTTTAAGTGATTGATAAAAAGTTGACGAACGATGTGGGTAAAGTAAAATTAAATACGTATTTCTTAATTAGTGTTTCGGTGTGACGGTCGTAGTGGTGTTGTGCATTAACTGTATTAATAATGAGTTCAAGAGCCAGGAAGTTAGTAAATCTCGTCATAAATAATGAGAATAAAGGTAAGTTTTGAATGTTTTCCTGGCATTTTTATGCAATATGCAAAATAAATGTATGGTCATGTGTCATTTCACTTTTTTTTACAGGCGAAGAAGACCCATTCTCTAATCCGCAACCAAGTACATCTGGAACTCAAAAACAAATTACTCATGATGAAATCGCTATTGACTATTCTAGTGACGATTCTGTTGCTGATCCTACCTACTCTCCAGACAGTCTTAGTTTGCTTACACAACATGAAGATGAGATGGAAACCACTGTTTACGATGCATCAGTAGATGTACAGATAGCAGCACAAAATGCAATACCTGAAAGTATTGAAGATACGTCATTACTACAACAAAACAATTCCGTGCCCTGTAGAAGAAGGAAGCAAGATAATAAAATAAAAAGAAATTTAGGCCAATCCTATTTGACAGCTACTGGGAAAACTATCGCCAAACGTCAAATGAAGGAATTACCTAATTGTCGAAATAAGTGCCGTCAAAAAATAAGTGATGAGCAACGAGCTGTAATTCATAAAGACGTTTGGAATCTTGGGTCTTATGATTTAAGGGCAGCGTTCGTTTCATCTTTGATTACCATTCAAGAGAAAAAAACAGAGCGTCGTCGGGTCGAAGAACCTAGTTTACAAAAAAATAGACAGTGGACTTATAAGTATCATTTTAACGTCAATAGTGAAAAAATATCCGTGTGTCAAGGTTGCTTTCTAAAAACCCTAACGATAAGTGATAATTTTGTAAAACTAATCGGTTTGAAGAAACGTGGCAGCTCGAGTGGAATTATACCATCAGACAAACGTGGCACGAATACACCAGCAAACAAACATTCCGAACAAAAAATTCAAGAGGTGATTAATCACATCAATTCGTTTCCGCTATATGAAAGTCATTACACTAGACGTAGAAGCACCCGCAAATATTTACCATCGCATTTGACAATTTCAAAAATGTATTCTCTTTACTCAGAATCACATGAAAATCCTGTAAGTGATAAGATATACCGCAAAGAATTTCATAAATTAAATTTAAGTTTCAAAAAACCAAAAGTGGACACTTGTCACAAATGCGACCTCTTTAAAATGAAATCAAACATTGCTACGGATGAGATCACAAAATTAGCCCTTGAAGAAGAACGCGACTCTCATCTGCTAGCAGCTGATATGGCGTACAACGAGAAGCAGTGGGATAAAAATACCGCAGTTACAAATAACCAAATCAAATGTCTGACTTTTGACTTACAGCAATGCTTGCCAACCCCAGCTTTACAATCATCTGTAGCCTTTTATAAAAGACAACTTTAGACCTTCAATCTTACAATACATGACAACGCAACAGGAATGTCAACGCACCACATGTGGCACGAGGGTATTTCGGGTCGAGGTGCTAATCAAATAGCCTCTTGTTTGTTTGCATATTTACGAGAACTACCAGAAAATATCTCAGAAGTGATTTTGTACTCTGAGGACAAAACAAGAACACTCACGTGGCTGCAATGTTTACGTACTTGTTGACTGTAAAACCCTCAATGAAGATGATACATCATAAGTTTATGATACCTGGTCATTCACATATGGAGGTTGACTTAGACCATGCAATTATTGAAAAAAAAAAGAAAAATACCGAAATACAAATTTATCACCCACACGATTGGATGCAGTTAGTAAGATCGAGTAGCAAAAAAATTACCGTTAGAGAAATGCGACAAAATGATTTCTTTGATTTCGCTAGTCTATTGAAAGGTCCCTTAGTGGCCCGAAAAAAAGACGACGACGGAAATATTTTCAAGTGGCATGAAGTGAAGTGGCTGAGTTATGACTCTGAGTACGGCGTCATAAAATACAAAACATCTCTTTCTAAAGATGAATCATTTAAAACTATTAATTTCAAACGGAACACGCGACGACCCAAAGAATTTAATTTGATGCTGATTACTGACAAGCCAGTACCAATAAGTGTCGAAAAAAAAACGTGATATAATATCACTTTTATGTTTAATACCAGAATGTTTCCATAATTTTTACCAAAATTTAGTAACCACTGACGATACCAAGGATGTTGATCCAGATATATCAGATTCAGAAGACAGTGACTTTTAGTTTTTAACTTTACTGCATGCATTGCATCATATTATAATATTTTAAATTGATAAGCATAATTATCATTCAAAATTATTCATAGTTTGTGCTTTAATATTATATAATAAAATAAATAAGCCAAGTAATTATAGTACGGTAATAAATACTTAAGTCGCAATTTTTTGACGTTCAATGAAACTTAAGTCGGATATCTTAGTAAATAATAATAATAGCCTAAATATCCATACTCTGATATGTAACTAGTTCATAATTGTGTAATAATAAATAATAAAAACAAAAACCGTAGTAATTTTTTTTCATACAAATCGAATAAAACCTCCTCCTGTAAAATTTTTGCATGCAAAAAGATTTGACTTAAGTGTTTAACGCTTCCGCGTCTAGATGAGCGACTTAAAATATTACTATAATTAGGTTACAAAGTACTTAATATTTGCCTGTGGACCCCAAATTAGTCTAGATAATGAAATCATTAATAATGTCAGTCATGGTATGAACCGTGACATTATCTTAAAGCACAATGAACTGGTTTCGTCTGAAAAAATAAATAAACAAGTTATGTTAAATTAATGCATCCTTGTTTTCGTTGCTCAGCTTAAGCTCGCCCGGGAGGTCAGACGGCAATCGCTCGGCTATAAGGATAACCAGAAACTCATTATATCATGGCTTAAGGGACTAGTTGTACGCTTGTAAATGCTCATTAGCCCGACGGTCCCACGCTAAGAGGACCTGGCATCGAGCCAGCATACCACAATAAGAACTTGCTTATGTACATAATGGAATATAATAACACCGTAAATTGGCCTCGGCTGTCTAAATATAAAATAAAATAATAATTATTAATTTGATTTTTTGTATGTTTGTTTGTTACGCTTTTACTCTTAAACAGCTGAACAGATTTATATAAAATTTAGCACATGGGTAGACCATGACCTGCGTTAGGATATAGGATACTTTTTATTCCGATATTTCCAAGGAGATGCTGAGATGGTTTGGGCATGTTGAGAGGATGAATGAAAGGCGACTAACAAAACGTATTTACAAGGCTGATGTGAAAGGAAAGGCCGGTCGGGGACGCCCTAGAAGGACATATACTGACCTTATTGGTGATGTTCTTCAGAAAGGCCAAGTGCGTAGTACTCGCAACCGGCGGGAGTGTATGACCAGATGTATGAACGTAAACGAGGCAAAAGAAGTATGTAAGGATCGTAGCAGGTGGCGTTCTGTAGTTTCTGCCTACCCCCATGGGAAGAAGGTGTGAGTTTATGTATGTATGTATGTATTTCCAAGGAATCGAGACTTATGCGAGTGAAACCGCGGGGCGCAGCTAGTAAAAAAAATATAATTCCGAATGCAAGTTCACATTAAATAGACGCCGAAGAGAAAGTTCACGAAGTAGGCAACAAAGTCAGAAGTTACGAGTACTTAATGCACTTTTGAATATAAACACGGAGAAGTTACATTGTACTATAGTTAGTACAATGCAACCGTCCAACAGTTGCAGTTGTGCTGCTATTTAATACTGGCACGTTTCGCATATCAAAAAGTAATATTTATAGAACAAATTAAGTAGATAGCAAGATTCGATAAAACCAGGTGTAAAATATTATACAACAGTATTTTAATGCCACTGGTTTCGTTACAGAAGAATTTCAAGACATGTTTACGGAAACACACATTCCCTGCCTTAGTAGAAGTGTGTCGTAGGGCAGACGAACAGACCTTGTAGCTGTAATTTTGTGAACTAAGCTTTTTACTGTAGTTGATACTATTATTTTTAAAATTTCATGAAACATAAACCCATTCCCATTTATAACCCTTTAATAAATAATCAATTTGATTTACTCACTACAAAGATACTGTGTTTCCATTTATCGATGTGTACCTAACAATGGTTCATGACAGAGTGCCGAGATGGGAATTTTTCGTGAGCATAATTAATAAATTCATGGGTGCCGAGATAGGACTAAACCGTGGAATTGATGAACAACATTCATGAAAGCTACTTCCAATCGGATAGTATTAAAATTATGTTTAATTATGTGGAAATTAATTCTTGAATTAATCCGATTCACTCGCTGCGTATTTTAAATGTTTGTTCATGAAAAAGTTCATAATTGTTTATTGAAAACTGGAAAATGTTGGTAACATTTTAACAGGTTTTCTAGAAAATTTTGTTTATAATCTGCATTTTTTTAAAGCAGTACTTTCCTACGTATTAAAGTTTATAAAGTGTCAGCAAACATTATAATTTAAATTAATTATACAAATCGATTTGCAGTTACAGGTTAAGTCTGTGAGGGACAGACTTAACCACTTATCGTCCATTAAAAACATACTGAATCAAACGTTGATAAACCGCCATGAGCGATCACTTGATACTTATTCATTCCGGGCGTTTCATAAGCTGGCCATTTGCCAGTTTCGTGGGAATGGGTCATACGCTCTTAAACATGCGACCATTATCGTCTGAATGAACTCGAGAGGTATTCTGTTAGGCACGGTTCCCACTGTTTCGTGACTGTTTAATTTAAACTGTGGCTGTATATTTAAATGGAGCTAATCATAAGTGACCGACGACCTTGTGAAGGCTGCAGGAATCCGCTGGACTGGTCGACGTTGCGACGCTTGGGTGAGGCCCATGTACAGCAATGAACGTCTTTCGGTTGAAATGATGAGAATCGTAAGTATACTATGGTGATTTGCTATTTTTCTGGTTAGTTATGTCTCCTCGCGACTCAAAAGAAGTATGGCTACCTACATGCTAGCAGAAGCGGAGGACGTCCAACAAAAATGTACAAATAAAAATCGTCAAGATAGGTACAATATACTCTGTACGTAAGGATAGAGGGAATTGAATACAGCTTAGTCCCAAAACAATATACTTAAAAATAATAAACAAGAATAAGTTATTGAGTGGAAATTTAAGTACAAAAAAATTACAATTTCCATTTTATTACGATTTATTCTATGAGGCACGTGTACCTACTCGTATGTCGATAATATATTATGTTCATTCAACATAGGTTTTCCCCACAGACCGCCTGCTGTCTGGAGTTAAGATGCTCTCAGCAATACGTTTGCTCTCTAAATTAATAATTGAAATAGCCAACTGCCCGTTCCAACAACAGTTTTATATAAAAAAAAATGACACCTTTTGTTATTTATGTCTAGATATAGTGTTGCGCTGCAAAATAACTAAAACAAACAGGGCAACTTTTTTAGGCTGGTGTGCGTGACAGCTACGTCTTACACTCGCGCCACGTCATTGTGCTTTTCTAGTATGCGCACATTTACCAGCTAACGGTTGGACGCTATTTTTTCGACGGGTTGGTTGACACTTTGGCATACCAATGCGAAAGCAAGTATATATTCTTAGATTCCAGTGACTGCTAACTATAATGTTTCATCCTCATCATCATTCTCATTCTCCTATCTTAATAATTAACTGAAAGCGATGCAATATATCACAGAAATTAAGATCTATTTATATATATGTCCAACATAGCAAATTAACATAGATATGCAGGTTCTATATTTATTAATACTCTGCAGTGTGTACAGAATAGAACACAGAGGAACTCCTGAGGCTAAGTAATAACAGCTGCACGGGTCGATCCACCAGGTTAAGCTACGCTTGCCGGGGTTGATCTTTACATATCGAGACTCCTCCGTGCCTCGGAAAGCACGTTAAGCCATTGGTCTCGGCTGTCATTCGTGGATCTTTGACAGTCGTTACGGGTCGTCAGAAGCCCGAAAGTCTGACAACGTCTTACCAAGGGGTATCATTTTACCTAGTTACTGGGTTGTGGAGGTCAGATAGGCGAGCTCCATGTAAAATACTGTATTTAGCTGCATCCGGTAAGACCGGAAGCAGACCCTAACATAGTTGGGAAAAGGCGTGTGTACAGAATACAGATAAACCTGTGCGCGAATTAATGAGAGCCCAAATAAAAGCCATTATTTTACGATATTTTGCAGTAGTTATACCTATGAGGTTCTTTGAAAAGCAGCCCGAGACGTTTTAATATTTAGTTAAATCGGTAGTTTCTAAGCAAGAAACGCCTTTGTTACAAACTTTGTTTTCTTAAAGTTAAGATGAAAGATGGAGGCAGTGAGTTAAGAGGAAGTTTATATTAAACCTACTTATACATGTGAAGATTACGGGCAAAGTATATACATAAACGTTGTATATTTATGTATAGATACTTGAATGTAACATTGTACGTGTGAATTGTACTGGAAGATCTTCTTTGGGTATTCTAAAATACTCAGTAAAAGTAGACAATGTAACGAGTTCTTTGTGTTAGTACCACAAACATTTATTTTATTCTTACATCAGTAGGCAGAACATTGCCCACTTATAAACATAAATGTACTGTTTTTCTGTGTGAGCCCAAGTTTCTGAATACAAACATACTTCCCTAGTTATTCTCGTTTTAGGTTCTTTAAACATTAAATGTAAAAGCATCCTTTGTTAGCGGTAATATAATAAGCTGTATCTACATTTTCCTAATCCGATAAATAATAGGTATTGCATTAAAGTATCCTCTGTATTCTTTTCCTCGTTTAGTCCACAACATACAGTAAGGAAATTGAAAAGCTCGCGAAGGTTCTGAGCGTAAGCTGGCTAGCCTAGCGACCTAATGGGTTTACTATCTACTGAGTCCGGGAACTGAGCGTATTTGTGTTACCAGACTTTGTTTATTTTCACAGACATGTCTTAAAGTTGATCCTACCGAGATACTCGGGATAAACGAGTAAGTTTAGCCAATCTACTTGTCATTGCGTAAATATTTGAAGAGTACTCACCTACCTACTTAAAAAATTGTGTTTTTGGCAGCGATTCGTTTGAAGATTGTGATAACTTTGAATATTATTATGGGGTGTAATGTTTTATTAAATAACTAGTGATCCGCCCCTGCTTCATACGGCTTCTAGGACTTGACAAAACATGGAAATTTCTTTAGTATGTGCAAGTTGGGAATAAGTTCTCTGAATGATGATGAAAACCACTCGTGGCTAAGTAATGGCCGCACGGGTCAAGTAACAAGTCTTGCTGGGGTTGGTTGGCGGATAGGTGACCATCATTACATACCGAGACTCCTCCGTGCCTCGGAAAGCACGTTAAGCCGTTGGTCCCGGCTGTCATTCGTGGATCTTTGACAGTCGTTACGGGTCGTCAGGAGCTCGAAAGTCTGACAACCAGTCTTACCGAAGAGTTTCGTATTACCCAGTTACTGGATTGTGGAGGTCAGATAGACAGTCTCTCCGTGTAAAATACACGTAAAATACTCCGTCCAACATAGTTGGGAAAAGCTAGGCAGATTGATTGATGGTGATAACCGCATCAAAATCTGTTGCGCAGTTTAGAAGAATAACGCGGTCACACAGACAGACACGAAAAGCGACTTTATTTTATAATATGTAGGTATAGATAGAACAATAGAATGAAATACATTATTATTAATTGCTTGTAAAGTCAGGGAAATTAATCCTAACTAATATTATAAATGCGAAAGTGAGTTTGTTTGTTTGTTACGCTTTCACGCTAAAACAGCAGAATGAATTTGGATGAAATTTGGTACATGAGTAGACCATGACCTGGGTTAGGACATAAGATAAAGTTTATCCCGATATTCCCACGGAATCGAGACTTATGTGGGTGAAACCGCAGGGCGCAGCTAGTTGTAGAAACTACCATTTTAAATTGTTCGTTCATTGAAATCATTGAAGTTGTATAAAATGTCTATATAACACAGCAAATTGAAGAAGTAGCTCAATTTGATAAACAATTAATTTTCCTATCTGGATTTAAAAATTCACGGGTATTTAAAAGAAAACAATAACTGACACTTGTCTGTTATGTTAGACAGACGGCGTTGGAGCGAACTGAATGTATCGCCCACCAAAACTTTTGCTTCATTGACTTACAATGGACACAAGTTTAGCTTTCACCTAAGAGAATAGTGATTTACAGATCGTAAATAACACAAAATTTATCGCCCCTGTATCCGTGAAAGTTTAACATTCGACTATAAGTAAACAGGTATAGCATTACATTTGTTTTTTTTTTGGGTGGGAAATGTTAAACAGACTCTTACTGACTAAAACCCACCCGTTTTCCTACGGTTGCCCTGTTGCCGGGGGCCACGATCTCCCTTTCCGGCAGGCATCGGCCCTAACGGACCCCGTCAATTCTGCCTACATCTCTTAGACTACCGCATCACCCGTGGTCGATCAATTGATATTCGATTATTTGGCATTCGATTGATTTATTTGCTAACATGTAAAAAACTGGTTTGTAGACATGCATTAAAATTTCATGACACAGTATTAAGACATGCACCCTGTAAGGGCACTGCAAATGTTTACATATCAAATGATTAAATTACATAATATAATATTGATTCTAATTATAACAATTCATTACATTTTAATAAACATTAATTAATACATTATTACATTTTATTACAAATAAATCATTATTATTAATTCATTTTAGTCATTATAAGTAAACATAATATTATGGTAATATAGTAAAGTAATTAATTATTATTTTTAGATTTACGTCAAGCTTATTATTACAAGATCAAACGATTCACCATTTGTCAGCTTTAAATTCCTCTACGGTATAGTAGCCTTTCTTTATTAACAGAGATTTCAACTGCTTTAAGAAATTTGATTCATTTGGTAGGGATTTTAAACTTTCCGGTAGCTTATTAAATATATTAAATAGTCTTGAATGTGGGCTTTTCCCAATAACTTTTATGTTTGTGATGGGTAGTATTAGTCTATTCTTGTTCCGTCGGATTATGCATAGTACACCCCCATAGAAAGCCGCATTACCGTTGGTGTAAATGCGGTAGTGGGGCGCGTCATTTCATACTGGAAAAGCTATATCTAAATAGGTAGGTATCTATATTAAAAACGATCCTAGTTCGTCAACAAACATTAAAATTTTTGGCACCACTTCCTGTAACGCAATTAAAGAAACACAAACACAAGTTTAATGTATTCCACTTAAGTTTCTGTTGCTAAATTGCCGGATACTTAAGTTGCCAAAACTGTCGCCCGGTGTACTCAAGCGGCAGAAACCGCTAGACTTATTAAGTACGTACCTACAATTAGGTACTAGGTCTCCAGAGATTCTCGTGAGCCCTTTTTACAGTTGCTAAAAGTCACTCAATATATTAAGGTCGGTTTCAGCTGGAGTAATTTGTGAAATTCGAGCTCAGGGACTGTTTGCCTGGCCACGCTGTCAGATGTGAGAGGGAGAATTCTGTATTATTAACTTTGTGGGTGTCCGAAGAATGTCTTATTAGTGCGAATTGAATTGAAAATTTACTTTATGTTTGTTCTTGAAACTTGGAATTCATTACACGTTTACGGCCTCATAGCTATTAATAGTACCAGTATTGACTGAGGCACAGGAAGGCTGTAGAATTAAACCACAAACAGTAGAGCGGAGTGTTGGTCGCCCCAGCCATTAGATAGACCATAGATGTAGGTATTATTAAAACTAGCGTAGACAGACTTCTTGGTAGTTAAAGGTTCTGATAGCCATTGGGTACGAGTGACCAAAAATAAGTTGTTGTATCCTACACACATATTAAATAGATAGAATAGTTTTGATTTTTTTAAAGACTATAATATTGTAACATAGCTCATATACCTATGATACCGTTATTTCATATATTAGGTACGTATCAGGCCAACATAATATGACGGCAATCAAATTGCTAGGTCTGGTGCCATATTTTTTAAATTCAATAATTCATAAGGACCCCCATTTTATAACTATTTTATAGCGAAGTGGTGAATCTTCACCTTTCTCGAAGTTTCGATTCCTGCAAATATTTATATGACCCCAGGTTATCGTACCTCGGTGTTTGTGTATGTCATTCATAGAGTGACGGCATCCATTATGGTGTGGCTCTATACTTACCTACAAGACGCTTCACACTCTAGGTATAAATTATTATGTAGGTATCTCGGAAAGTGTACTCCTCGTGTTTATCTGGTTACAAATAAATGTCGGTAGGCACTATGGGATAACTTAATTGACTTAGCCATCTGGCAAACAAAATTCGATTGCGATCTCCGAATGAAATATTTCCATCATCTATTTTCGATCCGTTCGTTATTTGATCGAACATTGTTCCTACCTGATATATTTTTGTGCACAGTGGATAAAATTATGTTGAGTTGAGTCCATTACAGGCAGGAAGAGTCGAAAACTTCCTCCTAAAACGGAAATGAAAGAAACTGCCGCTGCCGCCCAGCACGTACCTACCCAGCTACCCTACCGCCCTCCATGAGATATAGGAATAAACCTTTTTTAAATCAGCCATTTAAACAATGTTTCACAGTCGACGACTCGTGAACGATATAATTATGTAATTAGATAATTTCATTATCTTAACAACATATGGGTTAAGTGCTGTAAAAACGAACCCGTGTTGGAATAAAAATGTTATTTAATTACCAGGACAACCGCTTCCTTTTGCTTTATTCTTGATTAACAAGCAGGTTTGTACAAACATTTTATGTAGTCTTTGTGCCACATGTATTGTACTGCCTACCTATCTATAAACAACGTGTACTAACAGCGGCAAGGTAATTTTTAAAATCACAATTTGCGTAATGTTAATAGCAATTGAACGCTGCGACGATTTCCTTTTACATTCTTGCCAGTTTAAAACAAGTAAACCGTTTTAAATACTGTTTCTTATTCCAAGATTTTTTTTACTTTAACTTCGTAAGTAGCAAGCTTTACACGTAAACCTACCTTTGTCATATTCGCATCCATAGAAAATATTCAAAAGAAATAAGTAATTTTTGTAAGTACCTCGTATAAAAATGTAACGTAATTTTGTCACAACGGATTTTGTCACCTTTGAAAACACGAAAATGCGAAGCCAGTCATTTAACACAAAAGGTGTTACAGGTAGAATGTGTTAAGAGTCCCGACTCTTAAATAAAAGGTACGAACAATAATGAGGGACGCTCCTAAAAGTCAAAGCCAAACCGAGGTGGTGCGTTCAAATGTCGAAGATAGAGGGAAAAAACAAGTTTAAAAAATCCACATCGGAAGCTTTTCAGAGCGTGACTAATAGGTGAACGTCATGGAACAGAAGACTTGAAAGTAGAAAAAATACGTAGCAGCTGTTCCAATGAAAAATAACGTGTCATTAATCATAACGTTGAAAGGAAGGAGCGACAAGGCTGTACGACAAATACCTTCCTGTAGACGCGTCGTGTTTGCACTTACGCGTCTCGCCGGCTACGTTGTAATGATATCTCTGAGCAGAAACAACGTTTACTACTATTGTTTACGTGAACAATAGCAGAGAAAAACAATACGCGTTCGGATATCGCCGACGATTGAATCAAGATCTTACTCGTTTAGCTGAAGTGGTGTATTTTGTCGCGTCTGTACCTAAAATTCGTAACATAACAGATAGTTCTAGACGTGTTGCTGTGATATTTGTTGCATCGCTTCTTTTGTGGTGAGAAAAAATGATCGTTTTTCTCGTTTTTCGTTTTTGAGGAATTCTCGAATTTCAGAAAATTTTGAGAACGAATAGAACGATGCAGTTAAACTGATGATCAGTGATTGTTTAGCAATATCTATTGTAACTGATAATTCAGTATAGAAAATTATAGCTAATATTTTAGTTATTAGTACTATATCGGAACTAGTATGCTTTAGGTTGACTCGTATGGATTCATGTTAGCTTTTGTTTCACTCCTAACTAATAGCGTTATTATAACAGATATTATTTTCGTATTAGTATATAAGTAGCAAATATTTGTCACATTACCGGCTCAGGCAGACCGTGGTCGGTAATAGGGTTGTCAGGATGGGCGGAGTACGTATGCGTGTAATTTTATTACTGGGGCTGCGATAATTTTACATACGGGACTTGTTTAATATTTGAAAATTTACCCTAGTCTCTGAAGGGAAATTTGACTTCAACTATTTTATACTAAAATGTTATTTTTTTTTTAACCTAGTGCATGACCCATTTTTTGCAATAATATTTCATGTTATTAAGAACCAGGTGCTGCTTCTTAAACTTTAAACTTCTGCGAAAAAATACAATGAATATCTAAATCTCAATGATCACAAGAAAGAACAATGCCCTAAAATGTATGGGAAAAAACCCTGAGTCACTGGAAAAAAAAACTTATTTCGGAGACAAGGGCATTAAATGTATATAACAATTATTTAATGACTTTCTTTAAACATATCCCCGTGATCGGCTATTAGTCCAGTCCAAAATCGACACAACAAACGCACATGTAACTACGATTTTTTATATGTTGTCTCTGAGAGTGGTTTATACTCAAGTTTGCAACGCTGAAAACCTACTCCCATGGTGCTCGAAAAACTGCGAAATCAACTAATGATAACTAAAACGTCCTATAATCATTTAGTTCTCTGCTAGTGCTAGTCAGTCCAGTCATACAACCAAATACATACGTACGTAAAATTGAAACGAATGAATGCAAATTTTCCAACTTATGCTACATCTAAATTATGTCGTATTGTACCAGATTGAAAATCAGCTTTTTACGCTCTATGTATATGTGTCTTTCTAAGTCAAATAGTTTCAGGGCAAATCATTGGCTGAAATTTTTCTCACACTGTCTCAAAAGTTTTCCCTTTACCACTGCTTCAACATCATCATTTCAGCCGAAAGACGTCCACTGCTGGACATAGGCCTCCCCCAAGCACCGCCAACTCGACCGGTTCTGAACTTCCCGCATCCAGCGGATTCTTGCGGCATTCGCAAGCAATTTAAATTACTTCTATGAACATTTACTTCCTGTAATTCATAGTATAATTGTTTGGGCACATGAATATTGAATCATAAATTTAGTTGTATGAAAAGTGCGAGAAATTGATCAAACGAATTCCTTCGTTATTTTATGGAGCTTTCTACTGTCCATTTCCGTACTATCTGTACGCTTTGTTTTGATTCAGTGAGAGAGCCTTAGTCAAAAGGCTCTTTCACTGAATTTCTGGCTAGGTTATCGCATCAGGACTTTTGTTCTCACACAGTAGGTAATGAAAATTTCATGTTAATTGCATTAGCCGTTTTTTTTCCTGAAAGCTTATATAGCTTTAGGGTAAATACCTACTCTTTGTTTTAAAAACATGTCTGTTTTTAAAGTGGATTGTTTTGAATACCTAACAACGGCTTTTCGTGTTGTTTATATCCTTAGAAACGTGTTCACAGTACACCTTTTTTTTTGGGTGGGAATTTATCAAATAACGTCTCCCGCTCTGGGCGGAGCGGGAGGGCGTGTCATACTCTTACTGACTAAAACCTACCCGTATTCCTTCGGTTGCCCTGTTGCCGGGGGCCACAATCTCCCTTTACAACATAAAAACCCCAACATTAAAAAAAATCGGTGGTCCGTGCTCCAATGCCCGAGAGTTCTGATGTTCTCAAATGAGCGTTGAATCAACAGACAAAAAACAAAAAAAAACAACCGACTTCCAAAAACTTCCAAAAGTGAAAAATAACTTTAATTTTGGAAGTCGGTAGCAAAAAACGGAAATTTAAAACCAAAGGCAAAAGAAAATACTATAAAGTGAAAAACACTTTATAGTACTTTTTTTTTAAGTCGGCTATTTTTTCAAAAATGTTTTTGTTTTTAATTTTTTGTCGTTTCACTTAGTCTATGTGAATTTGTGTGGGTGCCACACAAATTCACATAGACTAAGTAGGAAAAATACATATTATTGAAGCTAACTCTAAAACTACTCAAGCAAAGTTAATAAAATTTACATAGAACAACACCGCGCAAGCTTTCTTTTTCAAATGAAAAAAAAATATTTTTTAAATCGGTCTACAATTGACGAAAATATACATAAAAAATACAAAAACAAAACATGCTTTAAGTCGAACATAAAACTTCCTCCTTTTGGAAGTCAGTTAAAAATTACAAACGATCGTTGTCATGTAACAGGCACAGGAATTGTCGTCAATCAGCCAATATGATTTTAACAAAATTAAAAATGTAGTAAACTAAATGTACTTCTTGTGGAAAAGTGATAAAATACAATCCTTATTCTCTTATACTTTCTATTTACTTATAGGAAGCAAGAGAATAATTTCATGGCAGCCTTCTGAAAAAAAAACCTTTTTCCGAAAGTCTCCTCAGTAAAGACTTGAGTGTAGTAGACAATTTTACCTACTGCTGGGTAAAGCTTCCTAGATATGATCTAAGGGACGACATTCACCGATCCGTTTAATTGATGAAAAGTATTTTATATCAAATTAACAAAAAAAAAAGTAAAGCAAAGTAAAAAAGGAAAGTGGTTTTAAAAAAAAAAATGTTATTCTTAAAAAATATATTGCGAGTCGGTTGGCTAAAAAAATCCTGGCCAGACTATGAGTAATTAAAAATTCATGAAATGAGTACCCACTCACAAAAAAAAAAAAATCCTGGTATATATTTTTTTTTTTTTCTTTTGGGCATCTCATAGCTGACCTCTGAGGTCATGACTACTTAACCGGTCAATCATGTGGTTGCCTTAAGCTGCTACACTCAAAGCCTCCAGCCAGGGGCATACAAAACTAAGCTAAAAAGCTAGGTGAACGCTCGCTAAGGGCACCCCCTGTGGGGTACGAGCCTCGGCTTAGGGCGTCACCGGAGGGAGGACATCAAAGATGGGACGGGCTCGGCTATCCATTGACATATTATGTATTACTTATTCCTTAACTTAGGTGGTCAAGTAGTCACTACTCCAAATTGACTAACAATTGCCAAAAGTCGAGTTAGTAGCAGAGGTTTACCTTGAAAGTTCTTTCCATTGGTATAGGTATATCTTGTAATGTTTAAAAAAATACATTTTTGTTTTTTTTAATAATCACAGTCTGGCCAGGTTTTTTTTTTGCCAACCCACTCGTGATATACTTTCTAATATGCAAAAAATTATTTAAAACACTTTTCATCCATTAAACAGATGGGTGAACGTCGTTCCTAGGTCGGATCCTTAATAGCAAATTATGAACAACTTAGTAAGTGATGTTTAGGAAGAATGAAATATGGAATATACTAGGTTGCAGTAAATCCTAATATATATTTAATGATGCATAGTCACAGAAGCTAACTTAAAGTGGAACTTCAACCATAATTCTCTCCTAGTGACATGATCTCCGGTAAATGTACTGACATTACTGGATCCTGGTAAACTTTACCGCGCTATCGCGTTCGCAGGGTTAACCGATTTCATAGTTTGATTGCTATTGTGTCAAACGATAGAACGGTGCAGTTAAACCGATTGTTAGCGATTGATTAGCGATATCTACTGTGATTGACTCTATATAGGAAATTATAGTTAACATTATAGCTGTTAGTTCTAACCGGAGCTTAGGTTGACTGACTACCTAATATACCTACAACTTAGAAGTTAGAAATCGATTATAGAAAAATAAAGAGGTAATTTAGTTAAATTGGTAACATCCTAACGATGAAGGTCTGACGATGAGAGTACGTTCAAACTTTACGGTCACCTATCATGTCCTTTTGTTCATACAGGTATTTCTTTGAAATTGTTATTTTTTCTTCATACGCAGAAATACAAATAATATTTGTAGGTACTAATATTACCACAACGAATCTTACAAAACTACATACCATTACTTCGTGTATATTTCCCATCAAATAAATAGCCACATATGATTAATCGAGCAGTAACCTTCAGGCTTCGGTTTTTCTGGTCAAGGTTAAGTAGCATTTGAGGGTTGAGTTTGTAGGGCCGCATGACAGACGAGACGCATAATACGGCCGCTTTATATTGACTGACATGTTAGATAAATCCGCTAGAAAAAGTAAAAGGGTCTACTGGTGCGTTATTTTGTGTGGGCTTACCTACATTGTCTGGAAAATGAACCTAAAATGTGCTTTTATTTTAGAAAAGACGGTACCGCAATCTGGGGGTATTTCTACTGCTGGGTTGATTCAATTAGATACGTGTTTTCGATAGTAAACTAATCTAATCTTCATATCCTAACTATAATAATATTATAAATGAGTGAGTATGTTTGTTTATTTGTTTGTAACGCTTTCATGCTAAAACGGCTGAAGAAATTTGGATAAAATTTGGCACATGGGTATACCATGACCTGGGTTAGGGCATAGAATACTTTTTATCCCAATATTCCCACGGGATCGACACTTATGCGGGTGAAACCGCGGGGCGCAGCTGGTATTTAGTCAAAGTGAAATTCTGTTTTTATGGAAAGAAAAATTGGAAAAGTTTCTCGGGGAATTTACAAATTCGGGTAAAACTAAATGTCTTTTTTCCATGGGATTTTTGTATGAACTCAAAGACCATGACTCAAGATTTTGGAATGGATGATGTCTGTCGGGTCAGATAGTCAATCTATCATCTAAATAAAATTGGAATGCTGTTCGTCGGTAAGAACATCACATGAGGACGGTTGGACCGATTACGCTATTTTTTGTTTTAAAATGTTCGTAATGTCCGAATAAGGTATTTAGGGATTTTTTTTTAAAAGCCCCCCGAACATTGGAAAAGTCAGAAAGTTTGAAATGTTCGCAATAGTCTGAATTAGGTTTATATGGAAAGACAAATTTGAAAAGTTTGTCTTTTTTCTACGACATTTTTGTATGGATTATTAAAAGGACAGGTCTGTCGAGTCAGCTAGTATTAAATAAATCCCACACCATCGGCAAAAGATAGTTGGAGGTTTGTCTGTCTGGTGATGTCGTTAATAACGGTCCAGGTACAATTTAACCCCTTTTTTTAGGAGACATTGCAAGTGTCTTTTTAAATGTAAAAATTTAGGGAATATTTAGTGAATAGTCTGTATTTGCGTGGTGTGTAGTCTTTTTTGTTATTGTTGCTTGTTTTCGTAATAGTTATAATCAAGTAATAGTTGTTTTAGTTTAAGAGAAGTGCATCTTCCTTTTTTCTTCTAGTCTCCTTCTTTGCGTCTTCACTGTATCTTTAACTTAGGTTATCTGTGCAAACGTCGTCGATTGTACATTTACCCACTTACAATTATTTTGTAATCTTAGATATGACGGCGCTTCGATGTTTTGAGAGTGTCAAGAAACGTCAAAAATGACAGCGCACATTGACAAGCTTGGATAGACGTTTATTCACTCTGACACAACACCGGGCTCTTTTGCACGCGACTGTCAGACGGGACACAATCCGTTTGCATCGTGCTCAAGCAAGACGTGTTCGGTGGAGCGTCTCTGTATTTCGATTAATTAGAAAGTGCTGATTGTAATTCCGTTAATAGTTTGTTGAAAATAATAATTGTGTATCGTTGATCATCTTCAACACGTGGTTTTAATTCTCCTCGCCCGCCTACCCACGATAGCTCGGCAGCCGTAATGAACCCAGAATTGACTGATAATGGCCATGTGCCGTTATCAGAAGTGGGATGTGAAGGGCTTGCTTCAGAGGAGAATAGGCGTACGATATCTTCAGCGCCGGCAACAGAACCAAGCCTGTCTCAACAGATGGAGTTGTTTTTAGCCCGATTGATGGCTATATCACAGCCGCAACCTTCGAGCAGCACATCTGCTCAGTTGATTGAGTTTGATCCTGATGGCAGCGAAGCGGACATCGAAGGTTGGTGCAACGTGACAGAAATCGTAGTCAAAAACCGTAAGTTAGAAGGCGCAGAACTACTTTTGTTACTTACACGTGCACTCAAAGGCCGAGCTGCTACCTGTTTAACACGACTGCAGGCATCGCAGCTGACATGGCCTCAAATAAAAGAAGTATTGCTTGCGAAGTTTGCTAAACCTATGCTGCCACAAGATCACTTCGATGAAATTCTACGTTTTCAAGTTGGTGTTAAAGAAACCGCGAGTGAGGCGGCCATGCGCCTTTGGAACATCATCGAACGCATTCCGCGGATGGAAATGTCTGAAGATATTACAACGGGATTTGTATCTTCAGTTTTATGCTAAAAGGAAGCCGTGATCCGCCGTGAGCTCTACTCTCATAACCTGACCACTAGATCTCAACTTCTGCGCGTTCTCAACGGCATTTCACTGAAGCGAAGGCATGAGGGTAGTGATGACCATACTGCGGATGTGAAGAGGACCCGATTCAACGAAGCACGCTTCATGGGAACATGTCACCGCTGCGGTGCTTCGGGTCACAAAGCGATAGACTGCCGCAAGCGAAGAGAAGAGCCTGCTACTTCAGAGAAGACGCACGACCAAGCATCCAGAGCCGCTGATAAACCAAGACCTGCTTCGCGTGTGGACGACCAGGACACTTGGCATCCGCGTGTCCAGATCGAGCGGGTGGCAGCAGAGCAGCGGCGGTCAAAGAAGTCCATGTGTGTGAACGCAAGGCATCGAGGAGCACCTTGACTACATCATCCGGTGAGCCAGTTTCCTTTCTTTTTGATAGCGGATCAGCTTGTTCATTAGTAACTAACAGCTACGCCGAGAAGTTCCCTGGTTCTGCGCAGAATGATTTAGTTTATCTGACGGGCATTGGTAGAAGGGATGTGGAATGTGTTTCCCAGGTTATTAGCCCCATCAATGTCCAAGGCCTATCGCTTTCAGTGTTGTTTCACATAGTACCTGATGGCACTATTGCTGAACCAGTTGTAATAGGTAGGGATATATTAGAAGATAATGTACACGTGCATATGGATAACGATCAAGTAACTTTTTCTCAGCGTAAAGAAGTTAATTTTTCTGACAAATATAGTAACTTTGATTTTATGAATATTGATACAGACTTACGAGGTGATGACAAATTAGCATTGATTACAATTTTAGAAAAATATAGTGAGTTCTTCACAGACGGTATACCAACGCGACGGGTTACGACAGGCGTTCTCCATATAGACCTCATTGATCCAAATAAGACCGTGCAAAGGCATCCCTATAGGTTAGCACCCGCGGAAAAAGAAATAGTCAACGAGAAAATAAAATCCTTATTAAAAGCGGGCGTTATTCGGGAAAGCAGTTCTCCTTTTGCTAGCCCCATTTTGTTGGTCAAAAAGAAAGACAACACTGATAGGATGTGCGTAGACTATAGGGAACTCAATGCTAACACGCGTCCCGAGCATTATCCGTTGCCCCGTATTGACGAACAAATCGACCGTCTCCATGGCGCGCACTATTTCTCGTCATTAGATATGACATCTGGTTATCACCAGATAATCGT
The DNA here is from genome assembly GCA_916610215.1 of Omphaloscelis lunosa. Taxonomy (NCBI): domain Eukaryota; kingdom Metazoa; phylum Arthropoda; class Insecta; order Lepidoptera; family Noctuidae; genus Omphaloscelis; species Omphaloscelis lunosa. Next base: position 12,529,454 of record OU744247.1, read on the forward strand.
TGACCCCGATAGCATAGCAAAAACGGCATTCGTGACGCCGGATGGTCAATTCGAGTATTTGACGATGCCGTTTGGTTTACGGAATGCCGCTTCCGTATATCAACGGTGTATAAACACAGCTCTAGGTCCCTTAAAAGACAAGGTAGCGCTGGCATACGTGGATGATGTCATGTGCTATTCAAATGACGTCACTGCAGGGCTAGAACGTCTAGACCTAACTTTGAAAGCTCTCACTGACGTGGGCTTTTCGTTAAACTTTAAAAAATGCAGATTCATGAAAAAGGAAATAGATTAACTTGGTTACGTCATAAAAGCAGGAGTAGTTACACCGAACCCTAGAAAGATACAGGCTTTAGTTGACGCTCCGACTCCAAAAACAGCTACACATGTTAGGCAATTTTTAGGCCTAGCTTCTTATTTCAGACGGTTCATACCAAATTTCACTCGTATAGTAGGACCTCTTTACCCATTAACAAAATTGAAAGGGCCCATCAAATGGACAGATGCTCACAACGATATCCATAAAAAAATTGTTGACATTCTTACGTCAGAACCGGTTTTAACGATATTTGATCAAGATTTGCCCATTCAACTTCACACTGACGCGAGTTCAGAAGGTTACGGGGCTATATTGATCCAGAGGAAAGATAATGTTCCACACGTGGTATCTTACTTCAGCCGCCGAACGTCCGACGCGGAATCACGATATCATTCATACGAATTGGAAACCCTGGCGGTCGTTCGTGCGGTTGAGAACTTCCGGCATTACTTATACGGTCAGCACTTCACTGTCTTCACCGACTGTAATTCTTTGAAAGCCTCCAAATCAAAAACCGACCTAACTCCACGCGTACACAGATGGTGGGCTTTCTTACAAGCGTACGATTTCGACATTATTCACAAGCAGGGCATTAGCATGAGCCACGCTGACTATCTATCAAGAAATCCCATTTCGGAGCCCACACGTAGTTTGCAGGGATTAAATGATTTAACTGTCGCTACGAGTAGGAATAAGAAAGTTCACTTTATAGAGTTACATCAGGGCTGGCTAGCTGTGGAGCAAAAACGTGATAGCGAAATTTGTGACCTTATCAGCAAACATCAAAACAACGAGTTACCAGAATCGATTGCACACACGTATGACGTGCAGAAAGGCATACTGTATAGGAAAATTGAACGCAATAGAACCAGCTCTTGGCTACCAGTTGTACCAAGATCCCTGACATGGACACTTATTAATCATGTTCATACAGAAGTTATGCATCTAGGGTTGATAAGACGCTTGACAAAATATACGAACAGTATTGGTTCCCACAAATGTGCAAGCAGGTGCGTAAATTTGTAGATTCATGCATGGTATGCAAAGCTTCAAAGGGATGTTCGGGAACGCAGCAGATTCGATTGCATCCAATACCTAAAGTGTCTACGCCTTGGCATACGATACACATAGACATCACGGGCAAACTAAGTGGTAAAAGTGATAGGAAAGAATATGCATCCGTTATTGTCGATTCGTTCACCAAATATGTTCTCTTAGATGACACACCTTCTCTCGATGCTGCTAGCGCAATTCAATCTCTTAAAAGGGCAGTTTACCTATTTGGTGCACCGAAGCGTATAATATCAGACCAAGGTAGGTGTTATATTAGTGCAGATTTCAAACGGTTTTGTAGCGAGCATAGTATAGAGCTTCACCTTATCGCTACTGGCTCCAGTAGAGCCAACGGTCAAGTTGAGCGTATAATGCGCACTCTAAAATGTCTGCTCACAATAGTAGAGAACGATCCAAACAAAACATGGCGCGACGAACTTCCTGAAGTTCAGCTTGCCTTGAATAGTACTAGATCCAGAGTAACAGGCTACTCCCCAACGGAATTGATGTTCGGCATACAAGCAAAATCATTAGGACTATCAACCTTATCCTTACATGCTGAACCTGAGCCCCGTTTAGATTTAAACACCATTAGGCATAATGCTTCCGAGAATATCAAAAAGGCTGCTTCATCAGAGGTAGAACGCTTTAACCGGGGTAGAGCAATAGTGAGACTATTTAGTGTGGGCGACTTTGTCTTTATCAAGGGTAGTGAGCGTAATCAAACCAAACTACAGCGAAAGTTCAAAGGTCCTTTTACGATTGTCAAGGTACTAGATCACGATAGATATGAGCTGAAAGACATTGATGGGTCTAACCGAACCTATAAGTACGCCCATGAAAACTTGCGCGCAGTACCCAGGGGCTACGGTGGATTGTTTGAAGTAGCTACTTCTTTAGTCAATGAGTCAGAGGAGGCCGAGACGGCGGAAGTTCATAGTCATGAGAATGGAAAGGTAACATCTGATGATGATAGTGACACAGTATCGGTATCTAGTTCACACACTTTGACCGCAAGCTCTGGCACCCTCTCTGCCTCCGAACATGATGAGTAGTAAATGGTGAGTTTATAACAATTGCGTAAATCCTGTGCTTTTATCGAGAATCGATCTAGAGCGTAGGGCACTGGATAGGCAGTTGGAAGCGGCGTGGTTGATCAATAGGGCTGGCCTAAACCGGGTCGATGCCCCTGATCAGACTATGTTTTCCTACGTGGTATGTAGTGTAGTTGATCGACTGGGCTGGCCTAAACCGAGTCGACGCCCACGATCAGACTACGACTTCTCTGGTATGAGCTGGGTGGCAGGAGATTGGTCTGGGGCTGGCTTATGCGGGTCGACGTTCCAGACCAGTCGATTGCAGCAGCTGTGTGTGGTTTTCGTGACTGGTGGAAGGGGCGCTGACGGGTTGTCCGGTCTACCGCACCATGCGAGTTGGTGGGTGGTCGAAGGGGCGCCTGAAGTCAGTTGTCCGCCCAGTGTGTTTAATTCAGATGTGAGGGGTGAAGATCGAGGTATTTTTAAACGGGCAGCATAAATGGGTAGTCAGGGATGGGCGAGCATGCCCAGACGTGTACTACAGATTTGTATTTGGTCTTTGCAGATAACTCGAGGCGTGAGCAGTCGCACGAGGACGTGCGAATGTCAGTCCGGCCGTGACGGCGCTTCGATGTTTTGAGAGTGTCAAGAAACGTCAAAAATGACAGCGCACATTGACAAGCTTGGATAGACGTTTATTCACTCTGACACAACACCGGGCTCTTTTGCACGCGACTGTCAGACGGGACACAATCCGTTTGCATCGTGCTCAAGCAAGACGTGTTCGGTGGAGCGTCTCTGTATTTCGATTAATTAGAAAGTGCTGATTGTAATTCCGTTAATAGTTTGTTGAAAATAATAATTGTGTATCGTTGATCATCTTCAACACGTGGTTTTAATTCTCCTCGCCCGCCTACCCACGATAGCTCAGCAGCCGTAATGAACCCAGAATTGACTGATAATGGCCATGTGCCGTTAGAGACAATTGTTTGTTTTCCCTAACAAAATAAAAAAAAATGTAGGAAGAATGAAAGACTTTAAACTTCTTTAACAAAGATATTTTTCGGGCTACTCTTTATACAGGCTGTTTGGTAGAAGGACGGACACAATTTTCTTAGGCATAGGGAGAGTCATATCCTAGTTTTCAACCATAAAACCTGTGTGTTAAGTGTCTCGGTAGGTAATTAAGATAATATATTTTAATTTATTTTTTATTATCCAAAATGTCATCACAACTTACTTGTTTGTGGTTGTAATACAACGCAATAATTTTTGATGTTATCGGCAATGACATTTATGTACGGATCGTTTTAGAAAAGGACTTTTGTGCTTCTTAAATCTTAAAATTGTGGTAAGGTACGGACAATTTTAACCTTAAAATTAAATTTGAATACGAAAAATAAAACTTTTATTTTGCTAGAAAATTACACCACCAATCCTTAAAAAAATTGTCCGTCCTTCTATCAAACATATATAATTCTTCTGTACGTCTGTAGGTATGTCACTGAACTCCTCCTAAACGGCTGGACCAATTTTTATGAAATGTTCTGTGTGTGTTTGAGTGGATCCCTGGATGATTTAAATTCACTTATGAAGCCGGTAGGTCGCTCTGCGTTCGGAACAACGTTTGTCGGGATCGCTAGTATAATACATTAGGTACCTATGTTTATCGATCGAATTAAAATCAAATCAAAATCAAATCAAAAAATCAAAATAGCCTTTATTACTGATAACATCATTACATTACATTACATTTTAGTTCTATCTCTCTTGTAATACATAATTTTCAATATATTACAATGCCTTTCATATTTATTTTAATACAATCAGTTTCATGCACATTTAGCAATTTCATTTTTATTTCAATTATGATAAGATTACATGCACTTTTAATCATTAATAATAATATTTAATTAAATAATATAAATATAAATTAGATTCATTTTAATTTTCGACATCGGTAACTTTATTATCAGTTTGCCTTTTGGCATAGGCCTCCCCTAGGCTTTTCCATCTATCTCTATTTGTGGCTTCTCTTTGCCATGTTGTTCCAGCTACCTTCCTAATATCATCCTCCCATCTTGTTTTTTGCCGTCCTTTCTTTCTTTTCCCATCCCGAGGATACCATTCAGTAACATCTTTTGTCCATTGTCCCAAAAAAAATCAATCAAATCGATCGAATTAAACTAAGTTCTAAAAGAACGGAACATTAGTCTACGTAAGCACTTCTTTCTCTTTTCCTGGTTGTGTAAACAAGAAATTAAAATTCTCTCCAAAGGAGATTAATATCGATAACTTGAACAACTTTCCAGTTCGAGGAATGAGTAAGGACCATTTGAATTCTCTTAAGGAAACTTTAAATCGATTTGTTTGACTTAGCGAATATTTTCACAATGTTTCTTTCAGACGCCATTTAAATTTATTGTTCGCCTTATTGCTATTTGATTACCAGAAAGTACTAAATTAGAATTGTGTTTTACAAGGAGATTACAGATAGATTTTCTTACCGCGAAATATTAATTATGAACCTTTTCATGAAGAGCATATTGTGTTATTACTTCAAGCGTGTGTGCTTTTAAGTGAAATAGAACCTGCTTATTCCAACTCCCATAACTCAACTAACATCCGAACTAAATTAGTTAGTTGTGACTATTTAAGTTCGGATGTCAATTTGGTAGGTTAATACTCGTAAACTTCTAATAAACGTTTATTTACATGTAAAATACGATAAAAAATTATAGTTAATTTGCAATTCAAAGACTCATGCACCGCTAGCGTGGTCCATATAAAAGCGTTATAAATGACAAGCGAGTACTTATATGAAGGCGAATGACACGACTATAGTGTGTTTCCTCGCCATAAACTCACATCGCATGCAAGACATCACTTTAATAAAACGTGTTTTTTCGTAAACATTTTTTAACCTTGAAGAAGTTGAACCACACTGCCACATTGTTACTTATGGCACCCACAAACTACGGCCTTCGATGAACTGGGCGTTTGACACGTGAAACGAGACTCGACTGCATTAGCCCGTGTGTAGCCAGCCACACACCAGCAAAGTAGCCAAGATGAGGCGGCCAGTGACACTCGCACAGTGGAAAACTGATGTCGGCCACTTTATATAAGGAATTTGTATAGGTGCAGTCAAGGAAGGAAATATGTTAAGCACCTTAAGTTTTATTTTTAATCGACTTCCAAAAAGGAGGAGGTTATATATTATGTTCGCAGCGATTGTATTTTTTTTTGTATGTCCGCCCATTTCTACGTCAATTGAGGACCGATTTTAACATTCTTTTTTTTGTTTGAAAGGGGATGCTCTCAAGGTGGTGCCATATAAATTTTATTAACTTTGCTTGGATAGTTTTAATTTCATTTTCATTTTAATAAAAACTTTTTCAAAAAAAAAAAAAAACACTACTAAGTGAAAAATAACTTTTATTTCGGAGGTCGGTTGTTTTTTTTTTGGAAAAAGTTTTTTTATTTGTACATTATTTCTGCGACTACGTCATTGCTAATATTTTGTACGAAAAAGACAGTTCGTAAAGACAAGATGCGCCTGTTATGTGGGAAAATAATTTATTTGAAAATGGTTAACATTATCATTTGTAATGATTGCATCAGTCGTCTCATAAATTTGCGATACCGAAGGTTGCATTTTTCGTTTGTTTGTGGGCGAATTGTCTGCTATATGCTTTCAGTAAGCATTTACCTGAAAATTCGGAATTCCACGTTCCCGGTTAATATTCTATATGGCACCTCGATTTTGTGTGCTTGTTATATCAAATCATTTTTTGTTTCTTTTTCTTTTTTAAATATCGTCGATAACCTTGTGAATGACTCAAGATTATTATCTTAGTGCTCATATACACAAGCGGCGTGTTGCCAACGGCAAAAGCAGCCTTCGAAACTCGTCGGTGGCAGCCGTAACTGAGTCGATGGCACGTCTGTGGCTGCCGAGAACAACGTGCCGCTCATGTATTTGAGTACTCGTCAAATACACGAGCGATGCGTTGCCAACGGCAGAGGCAACTGCAACCATCGTCGCGTGTACAGTCACGAGCAATAATGTGTATACACTTAGCAACTTTATAAAGTGATTTTCTTCTACTATGTAGGCTGTGATGTTATGTTGTAATGAACATAGTATTTTGTAACCCATACTAATGTGAAATAGGTCTTATCTCAAAGTTGCAGTCGTTATTTCACGAGAAAATCGCTTTTTAATTTTGCTAAGTGTATACATATTATTGTTTGTGAATTTACGGTTGCCGCCGATGAGTGTCGACAGCTGCAGTTGCCTCTGCCGTTGGCAACGTGCCGCTCGTGTAAAGGAGCACTTATTGCCAAGAGTTGTATTTACTCTGTCAAAGAAAAGGCGAATTGCAAATAAATCCCTTAGCATCTATTGTAAGTGAAGGCTTAATAACGTCGCACAGCCTTTTTATCTTCACCTACCCTATATTAGCAAAATTTTATTAGACTCCCTTTTTTGCCGGCGGCGTAAAAAATAGGAGTTTAATAAAATTTAATACTTGAATTTTCAATTTAATATTTGATGGAATCAGATTATTACGGTATATTTATAGAAAATTTACTTAGTGAAAAATTAAGAATTCAATACGTGTTACCTTTTAACAAGATTAGCTTACATAAAAGCTGGTTGTTGTTTTTTCAATGCAAACAATTTAAGGTTTTGAATAGGTGCTGTCTAATATCTACTTATGTACAGTCACATCCCAAATATGTTCGTTACCTTAAAGGTCTATTTTATCTGCTCATGGCACGGCAGAATCTGTTTTCATACAGTTTTATCCAGAATATGATTCTGAACTCCTCTACGTTGAAATTTTACGACAGTTATTTAAAAAAAAAATCAGCAGTTCCATATATTTTGACTGCGGCCGCGAAGGTATTGCACTTTTCTATGAAACAGCAGATTTTATTTTTATAACCGACGAAAAATTTCAATGCAGGGTGTTTCAGAACCATGAGGACATCGACGACATCGACAACAAACAACATGAGGACATCGTCTATGGTAACAGTTTTCGCGTCGATGTCCTCGTCACCCTGTATATAGCTTCGTAGTGTTAATGCCGCAAAGACATACAGCCATCTTCCTTACATGTCAGGCCGAATTCAAAATGTTACATTGGCTGAATCTGACTGTTATTATAAGCTAGCTTCTGCCCGTGACTTTGTTCGTGTGGAAGACATAACATACTAGAATATACATATAATAAAAATATAAAATAAAATATACATATATATTATATACTAATATGATAGCCACATTTTATTTAAAAAAATCCTGTATACTACGTTCGTAGTTATGGTCTCAGCAGCCAAAATATACAGAGAGTTACAACTGGTGATTTATATCTCATAAAACGGCCAGGCCATTAAAATGGTTTTAACTTGAATGTCACCTCGACATTGGTCAAAGGTGTATGCTATTTTGATCTTTGTTATCAAGTAATAGCTGTAAGCCGTAGCTTTAAAAAGTATTATGTAGCACGCACCGCTGGCTCGCGCGCTGTGCACGCTCAACACAGTAGTCAATAGAAAAGATTTATTTTCTTGAAAACTGATGAATTCTTTACTCTAGCGATCTCTAGGGTGTTATGTTATAATTAAGTTAAAATATACGTGTTATGTTTGTTTATTTTATTGAGAATTTATATTATAATAGTATATTTGTACCTAATTAACTACCGCATTAGGGCAACCCTTAAAGATATATTTAAGTTCTTATATTATAATAAAGGTCATCGGTCCATCTTGTGGGAGGCCTTCCAACGCTAGGTCTTCCGGTACACGGTCGCCACTCCAGAACATTTCGGCCCCATCGGCCATCCGTTCTGCGAGCAATGTGCCCTACCCATTGCCACTTAATTAAGTTTGGCAATTCTTCGGGCTATGTGGGTTACCTTGGTTCTCCTGCGGACCTCTTCATTTCTGATTCGATCAGGAAAACTCCAAGCATAGCCCTCTCCATTGCCCTTTGGGTGACTTTTAGCCTTCTGATAAGGCCCATTGAATCCGCAGGAATCCGCTGGATGCAGAAAGCACAGGATCGATCAAAGTGGCGGTGCTTGGGGGAGGCCTATGTCCAGCAGTGGACGTCTTTCGGCTGAAATGATAATGATGATGATTATAATAAAACAAAAATAAATGTGTCCTGAATAGATAATGGACAGAATTTAAAAACTGATGAAGATGTAAAAGACATGACTGTACATACACACAGCAACTAGGCAATGTTTTTTTATCGTTTTCTGTGATACTTTGATAAATCGAAGAAGGAAGACTATGCGTAGGTAGTAAATATTAGTCTACCTATAATATTTGCAGCCCCTTTGAAAGTTCAGTCTACCTACTGAAATAAATGGGAAATCCTAGTAATGTTGCAAGTTACCATGAAAGCTATGGTTTGATAGTTGTTCCTAGTTTGCCACCGGTTTACCAGTACGCTGCCTTACTCCGGCGCCTGCGCCGCATCTGCTTAAATGTACAGTCAGACGAGCTATTTGGAATACAGACAAGAATCGAATTAGATAATTTCTATGAAATAGCGTGAATACATAGAAACCAGTTGTGTCGCGGCGACACGTCGTCTGCCGCTTCTGCCTGCAGTTGGCTAAAGACATGTACCTTAAAAAATAGATTTTGGTAATTTGTATACAATAATTAATCTTACATTTTAATAAGGTCCCCTTTTAAGTATAAAAATACCTGTGTTTGGAGGCCCCTGTCTTTATAATTGATTTTATTGTGTGTGTAATAATTAACTACGTATAGAATTAATTTCTCAGCACACTCATAGTATTGTTTGTAACCAGTTGCAAGTTAGTTGTCTAAGGCCAATATTTTATATTCAAATCCTTGTTTCCAAATTGATGTTAGTTCAACTTAAAGAAATATAAACTTTGCAGCAGTTTAAATTAAGTTGACTTCAGAATGGCTAGTATTGAAAAAGTTATCAAAAGGTTTATTTAAATTTTTACCGCAAACGGAACTTTTTGTTTGAGTTTGAAAGCAATTAAAAAAAAATACTCAACTATTTGTTTACATGTTTGAAAACTAAGTTTCAAACGCAGGATTTAAAGCTTATCTGACTCCAGGTAAGTACATTTATCACGTTTTACAATCAAATTCGAAGGTAGTATATAACGTTCGTTAATAAATAAATGAATCTTAGTTACCTCATATTTTCTCAATTGCGAGAAATATTTCCGATATTCAACAGTAATGAGGAGCCGGTAGCTGATCTTAGGGTTTGAATGACACAACAATGGGTCAGTAATTAATAAGACTAATTGGTTATACTGTAAGGCCATATTGATTTCTGATAGTTTCCGGATTGTTTTACGAGAAGGCAATTTATTTCTGTATTATTTCTTCAATCTGCCTAGCCTTTTGCCAACTATATTGGGGTTGGCTCCCAGTCTAACCGGATGTTGCTACCAATATTGTACGTGGAGCGACTGCCTATCTGGCCCCCACAACCCAGTTACTGGGTAACACGATACCCTACGCCACGAAAGACCGATTGTGGAGACTTTTGGGCTTTTGCTGACTACCCATAACGACCGTCAAAAATCTACGAATGACAGCTGGGACGAACGGCTTAGCGGGCTTTCAAATATTACTTATCCTACTAATCTACTATAATATTATAAATGTGAAAGTTTGTGTGTTTGAATGTTTGTTACTTAATCACGCAAAAATAACCTGAATTAATATATAGAATACTTTTATCTCGGTAGTATATTTCCGTGTGATAATTTCTGACATCCACACGGGCGAAGCCGCAGGCGAAAGCTAGCTAGAAATAAATAGGAGAAAAATAATTACAGGACAGATTTTGGTCGTACATTTACTTTTATTCTTGTGTTAAATTCTTGCATCAAGTTGAGGTAACCTTTCCTAAATATTTTCTCAGGGACGTTGTTCAGGGTCTCACAATTTTTTAAGTAAAATTATCCGTTTATTTGAGTAATCATTTCTATCACCTATCGTTGTCTTTAACCAACTGTAGAATAAATGCCATCTTTTCTAGATGTGGCTAAAATGTTTCTACTCTAAGTACCCGAAGACGCTGTTACAAAAACTTTTTCCAAAAAAAAAAAAAAGACTTCCAAAAAAACACTAAAAAGTGAAAAATAACTAATTTCGGAAGTTGTGTGTCTTTGGTTTTGATTTTTTTTTGCCACCGACTTCCGAAATTAAAGTTATTTTTTACTTTGTAGTGTTTTTTGGAAGTCGGTTGTTTTTTTTTTGTTTTTTTTTTCATTTTTCACTTTTTATTTGTGGTACCCCACACAAATTCGAATACCACTACATGCTATGTAAGTAACAGTCACAGGAACTTATCATATCATCCACATACTAAGTACGTATTATTGAAGCCAACTCAAAAACTATCCAAACAAAGTTAATAAAATTTATATGGAACCAACTTGAGAGCATACCCTTTCAAACGAAAAATTATATTTTTAAATCGGTTCATAATTGACGCAGAAATTGGCGAAAAAAAACTTTCGCTACGAACATATAACCTCCTTCTTTTTTGTAAGTCGGTTAAAAATACCTTTCATAAAATATAGAGTTGCCCTATACCGATACAGATAGACATAGCCATGGTGATAGCCTTTAACATACATATGTGTTGTGATTGTAATAGGTATGATAATAGATATGAAGAATCACGTTCGTGGAAATAGGGAAATAAGAAAGGAAAAGAAAGACTCAGAAAACATTGTACGATGGTTGCTTTTCAAACGTCAAGTTACAAGCATATTAAATTTCGAATATCTTTTTATCGACATTATTAATGACATAAAACCTAACAAAAAGTATCTTCCAAATAGATTTTACAACATCCGCCCTTAATGGAAATAAAAAGATAAAGTAGTAATGCTAAACACAATTGAAAATAATAAAACATTACTACCAGACTAAACACAAATACAAAATATAAACCGACGAAAAATAAATAAATAGAAGATTATTCTACTTGTTTATCACTAAACCCATATTAACAACGCACCTAAGATGAGCTATGCGCCTTAAGGGCTTGGTTAAAACATCGGCTGTCATTTTATCCGTAGGTATAAACTTTATATTTATAACACCCTCAGTAACCTTTTCACGAATAAAATGATATCTCGTATCAATGTGTTTGGTTCTATTGTGGTGGATTGGATTTAGCACAAGTTTCTGTGCACTTTGACTGTCGTTGTATAGCAACACCCTATCAGAAAAACCAGTAATGTCACACACTAACCGTCTGAGAAAAATAGCCTCCTTTGCAGAACTGGTTAAGGACATATACTCAGCTTCTGTAGACGATAAGGCTACCGTCGGCTGCTTCTTACACTCCCAGCTAATAGGTCCGCCCGCTAGCGTGAAGTAGAAACCAGTGTACGACCGACGGTCATGTACACAGTTCGCCCAGTCATCTAGTCAGCATCCGTGAATCCACACAAACGTCTACCGACTTTCCTGTAAGTAATACAGTAATCCATAGTACCCTTCAAATACTGTAACACTCTTTTAGCGGCCAACCAATGCCTCTTATCGTAACAGTTATTAAACTGACTTAAATAGCTTGTGGCATAAGCTATATCGGGTCTCGTATTCACAGCTAGGTACATTAAACATCCTATCAAGTTTTGGTAAGGATATTCACCAAGAGATGATGGATTACCTTTCTCCAACTTGTTATTCTCCAAAGGTGTAGACATCTCCTTACAATCTCTCATATTAAACCGCTCCAACACTGCCTGAATAAAGGTCTTCTGACTGACCATGATTTTATCGTCAACACGGTTAATATTTATGCCTAAACAATATGATAATGCACCTAAATCTTTTAGCGAGAAAAATTTTTCTAAGTCATTTTTGACAGCGTCAAACAAACATTTTTCTTTGTAAAAGACAATTAGATCGTCAACATAGACTGCAAGTATTATGATTTCATTACCAAACTTTTTCAAGTAAACACATGATTCCGCAGATGTTCGTGCAAAGCCAATTTTCGATAGAACTTGATGCAATTTGATATTCCAGGCTCGAGCTGCCTGCTTCAAACCATAAATTGATTTTCTGAGCAAACAGACTTTACCTTCTGCCCCGCGCTCAGCAAATCCCTCAGGCTGTTGCATGTACACCTCCTCCTCTAAGTCCCCATTGAGGAATGCGGTATCAACATCCATGTGTTGGATCTTTAAATCCATTTCTGCCGCCAACGCTATAAGCGTACGTAGAGATGAATTTCGAACTACAGGGGCAAAAGTCTCGTTATAGTCAGTCCCCCAAACTTGACTAAAACCTTTCGCAACTAGTCGCGCCTTATGCTTAACTATTGCACCGTTCGCGTCCCTCTTTACCTTGAATACCCATTTACACGGTATAACCTTTTTATTTGGTTTATCCACTAATGTCCAAGTCTGCTTTTTCAATAAGGCATTGTACTCATCCTTCATTGCGGAAATCCAGTTATCTTTATCATCGCTATTAATAGCTTCACGATAACTTTTCGGATCATCACACAACAAATCAACACCGTGAGTGCCATATGAATAATAATCTGGAGGTTTACGTACTCTATTAGGATATCTTCTCTCAGGACATACATCGTTGGGTTCATCTGAAGGAACCAAGGACAGATCACGTTGTTCACCTGAATGTAGAGACTCTGTGTCGCCAACCCCACCAGCTTCATCAGTCGCGTCCACAAAATCGTCAATTTGCTCTACCTCCATGTCCACACTTTCTGAAGTAGGTGAAGAAATAGAAGCAGATGAGATAGAAATCTCCTGTGGCGATGTGGTATCTGAAGAAGTTTGTGAAAAAAGATTAATGACATTAGGGCTCACAACAACTTCAGGCTGAACAGATTTATCCTTCAATCCTGAAAAATTATTTTCAAAGAACGTAATATCCCGTGACTTAATCAACCTCCGAGGGTTTTCCGCGCTACGGAAATAATAACTCCTTGGATCGTCTGAATATCCAACAAAGATATGTTCAGAAGTTTTCATGTCAAGCTTAGTTCTCTGACATGAAGGCACGTGAACTAAAGCTCGGCAACCAAACACCTTTAAATGAGACAGGTCGGGTTTACTACCACACCACATTTCATATGGCGTCTTACCATCAAGTGCACGATGAGGTGACCTATTCTTTAAATAAACACTAGTCTCAACAGCATCCTGCCAAAAAGCTTTCGACAGAGAGCTATGTGCTAGCAAGGAACGGGCCTTCTCCACAATACTACGATTGCAACGTTCACTTACCCCATTTTGTTGAGGGCTGTATGGTACAGAGGTTTCATGTCGAATCCCTTGAGCCTGCAAATAATCTGTCAGCTCCTTGTTGACATACTCAGTACCATTGTCTGACCGAAGGGTTTGAATCTTACTGCCAGTCTGTCTCTCAACAAGTGCTTGGAAAGCACAAAAATACTTCTGAACTTCTGTCTTAGATGACATACAATAAAGGGATATAAAACGTGTATAATCATCTACAAAAATAATAAAGTATTTATTACCTTTAAAAGATTCAGTGGTCAGGGGACCACAAACGTCCGTATGGACCAATTCTAATGGTGACGAAGCCTTCTTATACTTTATCCCTTTGAAAGGCTTCCGGGCCTGCTTACCTTCTACACAAGGTACGCATGGTTCTTTGTCAACCTCAGTATACTCAACACCAACAGCTAGACCTTTTTTGAGTAGATCCATACCAATACGGCAGAGATGTCCTAGACGCTTATGCCAAAGCTGAAACTGGGACAAATTAGTGTGAACATTATAAGCTGAAACACCTTGCGGTTTTACTGTACAATCTAAAGTGTACAATCCACCACAAATAGAACCATGTAAAACAGGATCATTTATAAAAGAAACATCATTAGAATAATAAAAATTACAGCCATTCGTATCAAAAACAATCGAGAAACCTTTCTCTACTGCCTTTTTGACTGAGAGTAAATTACAATCTAGGCCAGGAACATGTACAACATTTTTAATCTTCTTGAAATCGGTTTTTGTGTCAATAGCAACATCTCCTAAACCCACAGCCGGCAAACTTTTACCATTTGCTACAGTTATCTTCCCATCACAGGGTCGGTAACTATTAAACCATTCAGCATGTGGAGTCATGTGAGTAGACGCACCAGAGTCGATAATCCACTTCTCAGACATCTGAATACTTGGTGCAGACAAAGCCAATTCCTTGACACCATCCAAAGCCAATTCCGTGACACATGCATCCATATTCCCTGAACTAGAAACATTCATTGGGATTATCTTTAGAACAATTTTCTATAGAGCAACTCGCCTTTGCCTTTTTCTCCTTCTTTTTGAGAGGACAATTAGGACTCTTGTGCCCTGGCTTCTTACAACGATAGCAAATAACCTGCCTGTTAGCATTCAACGCAGCCACATCATCTTTAGTCTCCTTCGTCATTTCACTCAACAACTTAGTCCTCACCAAATCTGTTGTGACTTCAACGCTCCCATTCTCAAGCGCCATTATCATAGGCTCGTAGCGAGACGTTAGACCTCCCAATATAATAGCTGCTAAAGAACTATCTTCTATAGTTTTGCCAATATCGGCCAGGTCTAGTGCTGTTGTAGTTATTGCATTTATGTAAGCTTCTAAATTAGAAAAGTCAGATAAGGTGTACCTGTACAACTTACGTTCCAACGACAGTTTACGACCCAAACTTCGATCCTCGTAGGATTTCATAAGAGCATCCCACGCTTGCTTTGCGGTCTTAGCTGGTCGAACAACCGAAATAGCAGCGCCATCCACAGTAAGGCATATTTTAGAAAGAGCCTTTTCATCCTTCCGTACATCGTCGGCCGTCTTATTGCCTTCGACAACTACTCCGCTTATGGTTTCCCACAATCCTTCATGGATTAATAGCATTCTCATTTTAAATTTCCACACAGTGTATCCTTCTCTATTACAAAGTATCGGAATACCATTTAGTGACATACCAGAAACTGCAGACGACATATTTTCACCACCAATCTCCTTTTAAATTCGATCGTAGATAAAATATACAAAGCTTCGTGCTGATAACGTGTTGTGATTGTAATAGGTATGATAATAGATATGAAGAATCACGTTCGTGGAAATAGGGAAATAAGAAAGGAAAAGAAAGACTCAGAAAACATTGTACGATGGTTGCTTTTCAAACGTCAAGTTACAAGCATATTAAATTTCGAATATCTTTTTATCGACATTATTAATGACATAAAACCTAACAAAAAGTATCTTCCAAATAGATTTTACAACAATATGAAGACGTAACTTTGGTAATGCGCCGTTACCATATAAGATCGGATAGGGAACAAACACGTCCGCGGCTGCTTCGGCATACGTAACGTAATAGACACGCTGCTGGAATGCGTGCGAGACGGCAGGTGCAAAGAATTTTCACAAACAGTACGAAAATGGCCGAACCGTAACTGTCACCAACACACCACTAGCTTAACCTACACTCCGGATAAAAACCCGGAAACTGACAATAGGACTATAGATTTAGGAAAGGGCAATAAAAAATAAATAATTTGACCTTTCATAAGTACCATAGTCGTGAAGGTTGCCTTGAAAAAGAATGAGTAGTATATAAACTTAGACCTAGATAAGTCCTGATTTGTAGGTCCGAAATCGCATCCCGGGGCAAGTTGAAACATAGCTATAGAAACAAAGTCAACAAATCGTTAATTAACTTGAGGTCTAGCTGCAAAATAAACTTATAATTAACTGCAACAGTTCCATTAGTTTGTCTTTATTTCTTTCTACTATAGGATGTTTGTTTTGGCGAAACTTAAAAAAATCCGGAGGCGACACTCTAGCTTATTTTAATTTTCAACCAGTGCAGGCATAGATGTATTATTTAAAATTAAAAGATGAAAATTGACTTAAAAGATGTAGGTCGTAGATTCGAACCCTGACAGGCGCTTTACTTTGTGTAAATTATTTAATCACCACTGCTCTCAAAACGGTAAAGGAAAACATCGCGAGGAAACCGGCACGTCCTAGAACCGAATATTCGAAAACATGTGACATCTACCAATTTGCACTGGGTCCGCGTGGTGGATTACGGCCCACTCTCTCTCGACGAGAGGAGCCCTGCGTCCCAGCAGTGGGAACATTATGGGCTGATTATGCCATTTATTCCACGAAAGAGAGCTTTTTTTTGAATATACAACATTTATCATAACCCAGAGAAAGCCAATTTTGAATAACGCTCATCTTTAAGTACATATATCATGCACGGAACGTACAAGATGCGAAATATCTCATTCAAGCCGATGTTTAACATATAAATTGGTATCAATTTTTTTTAGATCTATATTTTCGTGGCTGCTCGACGGAGATAAGGCGCGGGGGCGCGCCATCGTGGTTTTATTGCCTAAATGCAGAATGATATCCCACTGGATGATAAAAAAGCGATTATGGAAGTCTTTTTAATACGTATGTACTGCAGAAGTGGATAAAGATTGAGAATTTGATTTTATATTCCGGCGGTAAGGAGCTGCTTTAGTTTGATCGTTTTCTGGAGATTTCGTTTTAATTTTATGGTTTTTAAATAGAAACTGCATCGTTTACCTGTTAGTCAATAATTTATTGTGATTGGAGTTGTTAGTACTTATTACTTTCCTTTATGGTGTAAGCTCATGATTTCCGAGAATGATACGGTGAGTAAATTGCAATACCTATTATCTATAATTATGGCTCGGCACTAGTAGTCCTTTAAACAAAATGGAAACCAAACACAAAACCGCAATAATAACAACAGAAAAAAGCTTGAAACATTTTTATTATAATTAAGTTGGTATCTCACTTTTTAAAGATCAATTTTATGTATTCACCTACGTATAAAACTACAGTGAAAACCGTTTATAGCGACTTCGCTTAAAACGTCGAACCTTCGCTTATTACGACGAAATTTTGAGGTCCCAACATTTTTGTTAACTTATCACAATTTTTGGTTAAAACCACTATCGGCTATAAGAACTGTAATCCGACGGTCCCCTTCGAAGTCGTTATAAACGGTTTTCACTGTACTATTAAATAAAAATAATTAAATCACCATAACCGACACCAACATGTTCGTTGTTTGATATCAGATAAACGTATCAAATTAAAAAAGCCTGCCAGTAGCAGCAACGTCGGCGAGTTGATGCCAGCTCGACGGGATTTCGTTAAGATAACGCTGTGATCGCCACCCAAACAAATTCACCCAATATTATTTCTACGCCTTTCGATATTACCAAATTGAATTAACAAAATGGAAGCTACAATTTAAAATTCCTTGAATTTGTCATTAGATATTTTCTCTCTGGGGATTTTGTTTATTATTATTGGTCCATATAGTTTTGAATTAATTAAAACGAAATTGACGAATTAATTTGTCAAGACAGACGGTGTTGCGTAACAGTCTTAGAGCTGAAGACTGCCATTGTCATGAAAATTATTTATTTTAATTTATTTACGACTTTTAAGTTCACCTTTTTGAATAAAAGGCACGAAGCTTTGCATTGCCAACTTGTAAATATCTTTTCCAATGAAATATTGCAATACAACGTAGCAATGCTGCCAGTCTTTTGGGCACTTTTCCTATTTTTTATGCCCTATGATTGTTTTCCCTCTTTTTTATATACAAACATGTAAATATTATATTCCAAAATAAACACAGATATATTTGAACAAAAAGAAAAGAAATATTAAATTATGCTGTTATATAAAAGAAAGAAAAATATTTATTGGACTCGCACAGGAGATCACAAATTAAACTTATTTAAAACAACTAACTAAACATAAATAAAAAATCAAATAAAAAAACAAAGGAAAATGAAAACAAAGTCCTGTAGGAGGCCAAAAGGCTCCTATCTCAGCACGATGCTGCGACATCACTTGGAATTAACTTCATTACTTTTCCAGTAAATAATCCTTTTGGCGTAATTCTTATTAAAATCGAGCACAGATATTTCCATGAATTTAAGTAATTGAGCCATATCACGTAAAGATAAAATACGAAACGATACTCGCTTTTGACCTCCACACGATAATTTGACTACAGCAAACACTCGAGTTGCCCGAATAAAGCTCACTGATAACAGATTTATTATTAACAAATGACTGGTCAATAAAATAGCTTGTGCAATTATCGGCCTTGCGGTCAAATTAAATGAAACACTATGCTGACCGAGTATGTACATAGACCGCCAGTGGTTAGATAATACCTACTAGTTGTGGTTCAACCTGAGCGGTCAGTTAACAATGGAACGGTCAACTATTTGATTGTAGGTACTCAATGGTTGTACTGGAAAATTAAACGTCATCCGCGACTTCTTATATACTTCGATACTGCCGCCAAACATCGCAACCCTCTGGTTGTCGAAGCCGCTAGTTACACTCCCTCTAGTATCAATCGAACCCGCCGCTCTATGCGAATCCTTACCGATCCAGAAGACCCCATTACCCTCCTCCAGGAGAGCAGTAGGGAAACCAGCACAGTGTACAAAAACAGACGCCTCCCGTCATTCCGACCTTGCCGCCGACGTCCTTTGCGATCGCGACCGCGTCCCCGAGTAAATGATACTCCCCCCGACCCTTGCTCGATAACGAAGTGCCAGCAGTTGTTGCAGCTGAGCACGTAGCTTTAAATTCCCCGACTAATAATCATGATCAAAACTTTGATCCAGCCCGTCCCATCCTTGATGTCCTCCCTACGGTTGACGCCCTAAGCAGAGGTTCGTACTCCACAGGGGATGCCCTTAGCGAGCGTTCACCTAGTTTTAATTAGCATAGTTGAATACCCCTGGCTGGAGGTTTTAAGTGTAGTAGCTTAAGGCACCCACAGGAAAGCTCGGTTAAGTAGTCATGATCTCAGAGGTCAACTACGAGATGCCCTACCTAAAAAAAAAAAAGCACGACGCGTGGCACTGCGTTTGTCACAATATTAATGGATAGGTATAGAATTGAGAATCCCACCTTTCTAGTTTTATCATAAATCAAAAGCTCTATTCCAGTTAAACTTGATGAGAATACCCCAGATGGTTAATAGATATCCAGATAGAATTCGTAGAAAGATGTTGATTCTCGAAACCTTTCAAATCAAACAAATGCGAACCTAAATTAAAATGCAGCATTACTAAAGTTCATCTATTATTTCAATTTCAAATACATACCTACTTATAAAATTTCCGAGAAAAACGTCTGAGATCAACAGACTGGCATGGTGTGATTTCATAAATATTATTTTTTTGCCAATGATTGTTAGTTTATCTAGATTTTAAATTGAGTTTTTATGAAGTAAACCTAGTTACCTACCTACTGTAAGCAGACAATTTCTCACACTTTTTGAGAGTGAGCAACGAGACAAGTGCCAGCTTAAATCAAACGAACAAGTTTGAAATGACTTAAGTAATTGAATTTCAAGTCGAGTCAAAATAATTATAGGCACTTATTCTTCTTTCCGTCCTATACGAAACAGTTTAACTGGATTTTCGAAATTGAATTGGAAACTGCTGAAAAATACTTATGTTAGGTATATATGTACCTAAAAGTAAATGGCTGTTTCGTAGTTTAACTGCACGTTAAAAGCTTTCGTTCTATTTTCAGTTAACCTTGTGTTTGTACGTCAGTTCACTCAAGTGCAAGCTCGCTATAAAGGCGGGACTCCACATTCGAATCTGCACTGTATTTGTATTGTCACCTGCTATCACAAATTAAAACGTTATTCTAAAAGTTTCGGAACTTGTCGCGTAAAAAGCGTAAAGCGAAAACGCCTATACAAATTTAAGCGCGCTAAGGTTATTAGATATGAATTTAAATTTGCATGCAAATGCAGGCTTAATGTAGGTGCGGGATTAATTACATGCGAGAATACCATCAAGTTAAAGCGCTTATTGTGTCGCCGTGCGCGGCGCGGTTACAAATCAACCCTGCCGATGAAATATCCTGTTTCGCTGGATTCTCTCTGTTTTGTTCGTTCCCCACTAAATTGAAGAAGTGGTGGATCTTGTACCTATTATTGTATTGCGCCACAAAACAGAATTGAACAAATAGCTGCGATTTGTTTGTCTGTTTTAAAATCGCTAGAAGCTATTGTGGGGCTTTTATTGTTGAAACATTATAATAGTTAAAAGCGAATTGCGTTTTCAGTGGTTTTATTAGATCATGTACAAAGGAAAACTCATCATCTAAACTAATATTACGAAGAAGTAAATTGTTTGTTTTTATGTATGAAAGTACTGTTCCGATTAAAAAATATTTCACTGTTCGGCCACGACCTCATCAAAAGAGATCGTCGCGCTGTCGCGAATGAGATCGCTTATTTGCTCGATGTCAAAATGCTTGTGCTAATAAAAGCGATCGCCGAAGATGGACAGTCACATCGCGTATTCGTGTCATTAAGTCCCATTTCAATATTCACGTCAGAAAAGCTCAGATAAATGAAATTTTTTTGTAGTTTACAACAATTTTTTTACAGAACTGTTTTTACTTTTGTTTCCAACAAACATCGAGACTCTTTACTTCTGCTTTCCGCTCCCCCAATCATGTGCGGTATGATGCTATAACGTTCGCGTGAATATCAATTAGGACACCAGATCCACTCCGATACTTTTGATCGCTAGTTTGTACTAACAAAGTTCGCACAAACTTGCGATGGTCGCTTAATCGCATTCTATTAGGACGCGGGGTGAGAAAGCTTCACTATTGCCGAGTTCCATAGGAAATATTTTATGGTAGGCATAGTTGCGGACGAAGTCGTGGACAGTTGCTAGTAACTACTTATAAAAAAAAGTATTTGTACATTTAAGAATCTACTTTTGAATTTTTCACCATTAGGTATTAGGCATCGGTCCGACAGGCCCCGAGTGGTCCGCGGTGGGCGCTGAAGCAGCTGGACCGGGAGCTCCTCCTGGAAGCCTCGATCGTGCAGGCCTGGGTGTCATCACCGGACAGGCCTGCTGACATCAACGACGAGGCAGAGTGGTTCCGGGAGGCCATGTCCAATATATGTGACGTGGCAATGCCCCGGGTCCGGCCCCGACATGCTTCGCGCCAGGTGTACTGGTGGTCGCAAGAGCTGGAGGCTCTGCGCATGGCGTGTGTTGCTGCGCGACGCCGGTACGCCAGGCACCGCAGGCTTCGTATCCACCCTCCGGACACGGAAGCCATTCAGGCGGAGCTGTATCAGGGTTACAGAGCGGCAAAGACCGCCCTCCAAGCGGAGATCCTGCGGGCCAGGACACTGGCCCGCAAGGAGTTGCTGGAGACTTTGAACAGAGACCCGTGGGGACGCCCATACAAGATGGTGCGGGAGAAACTCCGCCCATGGGCCCCCCCGCTGACGCAGAGTCTCCGGCCCCAGCTTGTGGGGGACGTGGTGGGCGCTCTGTTCCCTTCAAGAAGGGAACATACTCCCCCGCCCATGGCTCCGCCTACTGCGGTGCCCGATGCGGACCACACCGCCGACGACGACGACAACGATGCTCTGGAGGTGACCGAGGTAGAAATGAGAGTGGCGGTACGCAAGATGAATGCAAAAAATACCGCCCCAAGACCCGACGGCATACCTGGAAAAGCCTGGGTCCTGGCCTTGGGGGCTCTCGGGCCTCGACTAAGGGGGCTCCTAAGCGCATGCATGGAGAGGGGCCAGTTCCCACTTCGTTGGAAGACGGGGAAACTGGTCCTCATCAGGAAGCCGGGGCGCCCAGCGGACTCTCCGTCCGCTTATCGGCCCATCGTGCTGCTCGACGAGGTGGGCAAGCTCTTTGAAAGAGTCATTGCAGACCGCCTCGTCGAGCGGCTGGTGCGGGTGGGACCGGATCTGGCGGAGAGCCAGTATGGCTTCCGCAGGGGGCGCTCTACGGTGGACGCCATCATGCGCGTGCGGGCCCTCACGACGGGGGATGCCGTGGCCCGGGGTGGGGTCGTCTTGGCGGTGTCTCTAGACATCGCCAATGCCTTTAACACCCTGCCCTGGAGTTGCATCAGGGAGGCACTCCGATATCACCGGGTGCCGACCTACCTCTGTCGTGTGCTCGAGGCCTATCTGACGGACAGGGCCGTCATCTACCCCGGTCACCAAGGAGAGTGGAACCGGCGAGAGATGTCGTGCGGTGTCCCACAGGGATCGGTCCTGGGGCCGCATCTGTGGGACATCGGATACGACTGGGTGCTGCGCGCCGACCTCCCTAGCGGCGTCAGCGTCATTTGTTACGCTGACGACACGCTGGTCCTGGCGCAGGGGAGGTCATACCAGGCGGCGGCCGACTTAGCGACACGCGGGGTTGCGACAATCGTCGACAGAATCCGGCAGTTGGGACTCGAGGTGGCCTTGCACAAGTCCGAGGCCATGGGTTTTCATGGACCTCGGAATGCGCAACCGTCGGGTTCCCAGGTGGTGGCGGGAGGGGTTCACATCGGCGTCGAGTCGACGATGAAGTATCTAGGACTCGTCCTCGACAGCCGGTGGAATTTCGTCGAACACTTCCGACGTTTGGCTCCCAGACTGGAGCGGGCCGGGGCTGCGTTGAAGCGGCTCCTGCCCAATATAGGGGAGCCAAACGCCTCCTGCCGGAGGCTTTACGCGGGGGTCGTGCGGTCCATGGCCCTTTACGGAGCGCCGGTGTGGGCGCGTTCACTAAGGCTGCGGCCAGCACGCCGGTTGAACGCGTCCCAGAGGGTCATGGCCATCCGGCTGGCCCGAGGATACCGCACGGTCTCCTGCGAGGCAGCGTGCCTCCTTGCCGGATTACCGCCATGGGATCTGGAGGCAAAGGTCCTCGCGCACCTGTGGGAGTTGCGCGAGGAGGCGAAACGCCGGGGCTTAACTCCGCTGCCGCGAGAAATCACGGCACAGCGGACAGAGCTCCGGCGGGATCTCATGGCGTTATGGAGAATGCGATTGTCGCAACCCAGCGCTGGGCACGCCACAATTGCGGCGATAAGACCCCTCTTTGAGGAGTGGCTAGAGAGGCGCTACGGCGTCCTCACCTTCCGCCTGACGCAGGTCCTCACCGGACACGGCTGTTTCGGGAGGTTCCTGCACAGGATAAGGCGGGAGGAAACGCCCGGGTGTCATCATTGTGTGGATCGCCCGGAGGACACGGTAGAGCATACGGTGGAGGTCTGCCCAGCTTGGGCGGAGCATCGCCGTGTCCTCGTGGAGGCGATCGGCGGCGGTGATCTCTCGCGTCCGGCCCTGGTTCAGGCCATGGTACGGAGCGAGAGGAAATGGGAGGCCGTCACCTCCTTCTGTGAAGCGGTAATGCTCGCGAAGGAGGAGGCGGAACGCGTGAGGGAGAGGCAAATTTCGCGCCCTCACGCCCCTAATCGCCGCAGGAGGAGACGCCCAGGGCGTCGGGAGTCGCAAGCCGATTTCCGGCCACCGTAGGCGCGGGCTTCCGGACTGTGAGCAATGGGTAGCTCACCGTCCGATAAGGACCAGGCCCGGGTCGACGGCGCGTTGTGTTCCACGCGCGCCTCAAAGAGATGACAGCAGAATTGACGGGGTCCGCTAGGGCCGATGCCTGCCGGGGTTGCGAAGAAAACCGAAAGGGAGATCGTGGCCCCCGGCAACAGGGCAACCGAAGGAACACGGGTGGGTTTTAGTCAGTAAGAGTCTGACACGCCCTCCCGCTCCGCCCAGAGCGGGAGAAGTTATTTGATGATTTCCCACCCAAAAAAAAAAAAAAAAAAAAGGTATTAGGCATAGGTATGTGGCGACATCTACATCGCCACATGCGAACTACGCATCAAAGACCTGACGTCACACAAATCCTGCATCGCGCAATTAGAGTTTACCGCACGAACGACATATATAAGGCTATCCGACATCAACCGTCGGGCCACAACACCCGTCTGGTCGAGCGATTCCTTTTTCAATAGAGGATGAGTGAACTTTACACCATGTTCCTCATACCTCTAAAGGTATAACTTTAATATAAAATATTACCAAGGACTTGGCCAGATCTCCGAAAAAAATAATTACGTAAAGAATATTTTGCACCGATATTCATTTCACCCTACGATTGAATTGGAAGGCGCGGCATTGTACCGGGCCACAACCGCACACTCTATCAAACAACATAGATCCTACCTGACTAAAACTTTTCCTTTTAATATTTACCGAAAGGATAAAAAGCGGCACACGAAGGGTTCCGTACCAACCTACAATATTGAACACTAATTTTTTTTTAAATACTGTTGTAAAAAAAAACAGTGGAACTCCGGGAGTGCCGACAGAAGTGAAAACTTGAAAAAAAAATCGGCACCGTGATAATCTACGCGTTGATGTCTTTTACTCAACGCACCGTGGTAATCAGCGCGTTGATGTCTATTTAATGGTCAAAAGCTGGTGTCATCACGGTGTCGCAAAATCAATGGTTTATTCCCATCTCTAAAATGCCCAACGCGCCTAAAGAAGTTTTCACTTCAAAAACGTTTTTTGTATGGAGCCCTTTTAATTTTTAACTTTTGTCGTCACTGTGAAAATTTCAAGTGTTTACCTATTACAGTTCAGAATATACAGCCCTTTGACGGACAGATGAACAGACAGAGGAACCTTGGAAACCGTACGGAACCCTAAAAATGCAGTAGTTCATAAACTTCGGCATATGGTGCATTTCAACTCGAGCCGAGGTATTTTTGCAATAAAGTTGACACGGCATGCATGGGTGAATTTCAATAGATCCCGCCTGGACATGTAGTGAGAATAATATCAAGTCTCATATTAAATTGAAAAGTATTTATGCCTACTTGGAAAATGGAAAAAAAGGAAAGGAAAATTACCTTACCCTTTAAATTCCACAGCGATAACGTTAGCGTTTTGCAGTGATAAAGATGATTATTTTCAAAATCATAATGATTCTCTTCAGTAAACGGGTTTTGTCGACGGAAGAATAGATAAAATGACAGATTTACAATCACTATCTGTCATCTTGTCTATTCCGTCGACAAAACCCATTTCTATGGTCGTCATGCTACGCGTGTAGGAAGTACTTTTCACAGCAGCACAGTGAGCTGCGCTAACTATATACATTATAAACCCATAATAATAATTTGATTAACTACAAAGTCTGGATTTGTGCAATAGACTCGCCCCATATACATGAAGACTTAAACATAAAGCCTCATTTACACGGTGCAAGTTTCTGAAACGTTCAAAAGCAATAATCGCATGCCATAAAGCATGTTCAACTATTGCCATTCGAGAATTGCATGCAAGTGTTTGACACGCGTGCGATTTCCGTAAAATGGCATTCAATATTTACATGCAAGTTTTGCCATTTAATAATTGCATGCGACTTCTGTTTACATCAAGGCAATTATTACATGTAACTTTTGCCCGTCTAAACACAGAGTTGCACAAGCTTTTGACGATTGATTATTTATTTATTTATTTAATACTTTAAGCACATAAATGTATAGAGGCGGACTTAATGCCATAGGCATTTTCTACTATTTCTTTTTTCTATTATTGTATTTGCGCTACCAAATATTTCATTCAATTTCATTGAATGCCTTCTCAAGATATTTTTTTAATTTGTTTCATTCGATCATGTTTGAATGATAGA
Organism: Omphaloscelis lunosa; assembly: GCA_916610215.1. NCBI lineage: Eukaryota > Metazoa > Arthropoda > Insecta > Lepidoptera > Noctuidae > Omphaloscelis > Omphaloscelis lunosa. The sequence continues at coordinate 12,555,484 of OU744247.1, forward strand.
AAATTTTCATGCCATAATATAATGCGATTTTTGTGTACGTGCTGTTTAAACCTATAGGTACTAGTTTTGAACGGCAACTAACTGTCCCTTAGTGTGCAACAATTGTACGTGTTGCCAGTGCCAGTTAATTGTTGTTTCAATTTAATGTAATGCCACAGGCAATAAACTTGCACCGTGTGAATAGGGCTTTACTTGCGAAATGTGGGTGTACTATGATACACATCTGCTTACTGCGGGATTTACAGGCCTGATGATATGTTATGTTACAAAGTCGGTTAGTCAAGTTTGTCATATTCGATGTCGTACCTCTGTAACATTGAGGCTAAGTATAATGCTTGACCCAGGTGACGCAGGTTCAAACAGCGCTGGGCAGAGGAGATTTTGTAATGCATGAACGTACTGACAACTGCGTACGCTGCTGCGCAGGTACGTGCGACGCAGATATTTGTCTGTCCTGCTCTGCGTCTCGGTCCAGAGCCAGCACAGATTTTTGCGCGACGCGTGCAGATCGTCACGTGTTTTTTTACCACTAATTTTGTTGCAATTACAGAACATGACAACTCTCATGTCTATTGTTTGTACTAGATAAGACGCGAATGTGTCTGTGTAGCTGCGTCGCAGCATGCGCTCGCGGTCTATGTTTGTCTCGCCTGCCTTACCTTGCAAAATCTGTACTGTGCTGTGCTGCGTCACCTGCGTAACCTCAGGTTAAACCGTTCGTACTCAAACTTAATTTATAATCGCTACTATAACATCCAGATCATCTGCCTAGGTTTTTCCCAACATATTGGGGTCGGCTTCCAGTCTAACCGGATGCAGCTGGATACTAGTATTTTACATGGAGCGACTACCTATCTGACCTCCACAACCTAGGTAACACGATACCCCTTGGTAAGACTGGTTGTCAGACTTTTGGGCTGCTAACTACCCGTAACGACTGTCAAAGATCCACGAATAGCTGGGACCAACGGCTTAACGTACTTTCCGAGGCACGGAGGGGTGTTGGTATGTAAAGATGGTCACCTATCCACGAGCCATCCACGGCAAACGTAGCTTAACCTGATCGATCGACCCGTGCGGCTGTTATTACTTAGCCACAAGCCCTTCAATTTAACAACCAGATACAGAGAGTAAGCCGACGTACGCACGGACGTAATAAAATCACGGCGATTTTTTTTCATGCTCTGGATTTTCAACACTCTGCTTAGCACCGAAAGTTGAAAATCCAACTGAGTTTTTTTAACGCGCTGGGATGAGAGTGCGTTCCAGCGCGTTGGATTCTCAACGCTCGGCTTAACTGAGAGTTGAAAATCCAGCGCGCGATAAAATCCCGTCGCGATTTTATTACGTCCTTGAGAACGTCGGCCTAAAACTTACAATTGAATCCGTCGAGTTCAACAAAGACTTACAGTAATAATAAAAGCGGCGTTACACCGTTTGACTTTGTAATTACTGTTTTGTTGCTAAGCTTCCACTAAAACACGATATCAATCAGTAAGGTGCTTTGATATCGGAATCGACTTCTAAATTATAAATTTTAGTTCTAGAAGCAATTTGTGCTTGCCTTGATCAAAAATTATCATCGGTTAACATTTTTGTAAATATTTTTTAGTTGACTATTTTTAAGTTTAATGAGGTGATCTGAATGGTTAAATATTTGTATCGCTTTCATTTACAACATTTTTCCATATTTTTCTTCTAGCTCAATTTATCTCAAAACAACAAATACTGAGAAACACCTAACTATATTAATATCTCTAGGATAAATTAAACAGACTCCGTAATACAGGCAGGCAGCTGAAGGAACCTACTTTATATGTATACCCAAAAGCATAATTAAGAAGGTAATTTCACGGAGGTTTTTCCGTGAGCTCATCACCGCATCCTACAGATACGTACGTAAATTTCTTTGACGAAAACGTGCGCACGTGAGTTCCGCCCTGAACCCAGTAGTTAGGCCGACACGTGCGCTCGATTACCCCTCTACATATGTACCAAAACCATCTATTACTAATACTTTTTTAGTTACACGTAAAACCATTTATCTCCGCAGATAGAATATCATAATACTCAGGCAGAGTATAAGGAAGGCAGTTATTATAATTTCAGTTGTTCGGCTTAGTATCGACATCAGTAAGATTACCACGTACAATACATTAATATTGCAAACCGGTTTTGGGTAAAGTTTAGGATATACTGCTCCCAAGTCGTCTGGATCACAAAATACATACCAACAAGAAATATGTACGTACGTACACACCATATACGTGTGAGTTATATGCAAGATAAAGTAAATTATTATGTGGATCTTTTAGATTACGTTGAATTTATTATAAAGGCTTGGCGGAATGTTTCAGAATAAAACATGTTAATCATTATACAAAACCACTACGTAGGTGAATACTTAAAGATAAATAACATAATACTTAATATAAAGTAGAATTAAATCATGGAAACGTTAAACAAAAGATACATCGAATATCTAGTGGCTTTGAGGCACTAATTCTATTACTTAACTACTGAAGATCCGATCTTTGATTAGAATTGAACTAGGATTAAATTAGGAACTTTAAAGTACGGCTTTGGAATCCTAAAATTTAATTGCGAAGTCTTTGATCGTCTAGCCACTTACTATGTTCGTAACACGCCTCTAACCTATCGAATAGCTTTTCATTCGGTTTTCACTTTTAATTGAAAACTCCTTTCAGTTGCGGAGCAGTCGTTCCCGGCTTTTAAAAGAATGACAGCGATTGAACTCATTCGAAATTATAATTTCAATGATTGAACGAGTTCTCTTTGTGTTGAACTTTTAATTATAACAAATCTATGTAAAAGTTACCTTTGTAAGCCGCGCTGTGGATTCCTCTTCCGTCTTCGAGGATAACTCAAAGATGGTTCTGAATGGATTAAAGCGTACCCAAGGAATGAAAACTACGCTGCGCAGTACGTCTATCGTTTCTTTACATTTTTTGTTGCGCGTTTATTATAGTCATAAAATGATATAGATACCATATTAAATTATACTTCGTAAAATATTATGTCAATAAAAATTATTATCTCTGTTCCAATGTTGGAATTTAGTTTCAATGCAACATTTAAAATCAGAACAACAATGATATTTGCAAATCATTTAATGATAACCAGTGATCAGAGTAGGTAGATTGGTTTGGGGTCAATGAACTAGCACGTATATATTAGTAGTATGGATAAGCCTCCGGGATTCCGGGATTTTGAAATTATTAGGATTTTTTTTAAGGAATTTCAAATGTTGTAATGTGTAGAATAAATAATACATCAATATGAATAAGAAATGTTTAACTCTTTTGCTGTTATTGCATTGAATGAGTAATAATATTAAGAAGTATAAAAAGATATTTTAATTTATTTAGGTATTCAAGAATAGTAACCATTTCAAGCAGCAGATAATATACTTACAAGAAATAACTACTAAATTAGTCACATTATGCAGGTTTCGAATGAACGCACAACAGTAAGATTCACTTTATTACTTGATAAATAAAAATAAAAAACAATTTTAAATGTTTATCTATCGCATTCTATAAATTTCTAATGTAGTAGTTTAAAAATCCTTACTTTTACAATGTTTGATTCAATCCCGTGAGTACCAAAATGAAATCCCGGAAAAAAGGCTTATCCATGTTATGATTTCTATGATTATTCATGATGGGAGTACGTAAAACCAATCTACCTACTCCGACCACTGTTGATAACACCGATAACATTTTCTCCATAATGGGTTCATTCAAAAACTTAGACTGAGAGTGATCGATACGAATTGTGCTTCCTTCCTCTTCTATATTTAGCATTTGTTGTTCAATAATTAATTCTCGGGAACATCATTAAATAAAAGTTACGAAAATTAACTTTAAATTAAACCAATTACCTGTATACGAAGAATGTTTATGAGAACCGCAATCGAATGCTTATTCAGCTTCCGTTTTCAAAATTAGGCCGATGTTACTAGGCGTACTCTCAAGAGTTTAGCAAATAAATACCACGGTCCTTGAGTAAACACAACCCGTGATTGCAGAACGGTATTATTATGCCGCTGAGATATACAGCCTACCTACTCAGGCAGTACTACAACCTAGGGTGGGAACTAGAATGCTTGGAACACTGCATTCGGATGTCTTATTTCCTGAGTCTGTTGACATTGTCACTGAAGACCGTTAATAATGTTTCGTGTTGATTTATATTTTAAAGGTTTCGTCATAGAAATTCAAAAATTTCAGCGTTTAAGGATTAATTATTGGTACCACTAAAACAATAATTAGCTTCAACTTAAAGTAGATGATTTAATTCAAAGTCAAAGTCAAATGTTTTATTTCAAATAGGCCCATATACGGCACTTTTGAACGTCAAAATTTACAAAATAATATAATTTATTCTAGTCGCCCCAAATAAATTGAAATAAATGCTTTGAATTTAAGGCCAGTAGGGTCATAGCCAATGTAAACCGACCTTACTGAAGGACCAACGTGGTTAACTTCCTTTAATAGAAACTTCTTATTCCATTCAGAGTTACTGTGAACACTTGGCCGGTTGTTTTTAATCCTCTTAGTGGCACAGTCTTACGCTATTTTGGTTTTAGTTTTTTACGTACTCCCAATGTTTGTTATATACTTACCCTCGTGGGGACCGCCCCGATTTGCCGCGTGTTTTGTAACTCTCCGTTGCCTCCTCTGGGCTTTGATGGCAGGAAGAGAATATTAGTGTATGTTGGGATGGAATATAATGGAACATATCGCTCAGATTCCACAACACATACTTTCCTTCCGCTTTGTGGTATTGAGTTTGAGTGGAGAGAACCGACGGAATAATCAAGTTTCGTATCGGAAATAATTTCAACCCCCAATTTGGTATAACAACGTTTATTTTGATTTCCCCCAGCCCCATTATTTCGTGACGCACTAAAGATTCCATTGAATATCACGATTAATGGTGTCGTTACTTGAATGCAGCAATCCGTGAGACAAAACCAGAGGGTCGAAGGCGAGGAAATAATTAGAGAAACTAGTTTGTTCTCTACAGACGATTAATGTTAGTTTACGATCTAGATTTACAACGGCGCTCGCTCGAACTTTGCTCTTGTGCACTAAGCGTTTTGATTTGTCAAGCAGCTCCATTTATTTTACTACCAATGTTGTACTTGTATATTTCTTTTATTCCAGCGTAAAGATGTACCACTTTGTGAAAAAGCTTAAAGATTTTATTAAATGAAACTGAGGATAAATGAAAAGAACTAATCTAGGTAAGGAAATCTAAAAGCTGTCGTGTGTTCAGGTCCCGGTCAAAGAAAACAAAAGCTGTTTTCTTTAGAACTAGCAACGTCACTTGCAACCCCTTTGATGATGTGGCAAAGGCAAGCGCACCAACGAGTTGTAGTAATTAGAAGCGTTCCTCTGAATATACTAAGCGATAGAAAGGATTATTCCGATTTATTTTCCGTTCGTTTTATCTTTTGAAGTGGTTTTCTTGCATGGCAGCAGCTTATTTTATCGTTGCATGTAAGAGGCACACTGTTAACATTTGTAATAACCCGCTACCATATTGCGGATAAATTCAATTTCTTTGTATTGACTGGTTATATTGACTGATTTAGCTATGGTTGTGAGAACTGTATAGAACAGTGATGATAGCCTTAATGGCGTGACCGTCAGGCTTTCCAAGTCATAGGTCATAGAAACCCAAGGCACGCCCCTCTGACTTTTCGGAATCATGTGCGTATTGTATAATTATCACCTGCTTCAAAAACGGTGAAGGAAAACATCGTGAGGAAACCGGCATGCCATTAAGGCCCATGGGCGGCTTTAAAACTCTGACACCAGGTTAGTCACTAACCACACGAAAAGAAGAACTGTATATCACGGTTTGTTACTAATTAGAAGATAATTTCGGTTTGTTTACCTTTAATGATTTCAGTTTTGTTAACTCACACGAAGAGTTCATATCACTTGACAAGAAAGCCGTATCCGAGAATTATATGAGTGGTGCCATATTGCCTTAGAATAGGGCTCCGGTGAATGTTGACTCACGCGAGGATGTGCGGACATGTGTCGATTCAGACGCACTCTTAAAGGTGCGTTTATTTACGTTCCTTTAGAAATAGGTGATGCGTCGTGTTCACGCCTTTCGACGGGGAAAAAGGCTTATTTTTTCACACGTTTCCTGTTTTCCTTTTTTCAAACGGTCCCCAGTGATGATCTGTTCTGTATATATAAGTATGTGTCATTCCAGAGCGGGAATGTATATTAATAACTCCGCGGGGATAAGAATAGAGAACGGATGCTTGCACAAAAGGCTTATCTACAGTAAAGACCTAATTCATTATGAACGGAAATCTCTGTAAATATGAATATAGTAAAGTCATTTTAATTTATTTCAGTGGCAGTGTACAAAATCAAGATTCTAAGCGCATAATACACTTATAATGAATATCTCCACGTCATGAAAAGCTTTCGCCAAGTGCATGTACCGTCAAAATAGTAGGTTGATTACGTAGCGGCCCTCAAAAATTCCCCCTCACATGCACGAAAGCAATTCATGAAGCTAGCTTCGTTTGCCTCAACTCGTCTGCAATCTTGTATCTCCGGAGTTTAAGTGTTTGACCTCCCTTTGCCCAAATGAAGCTCACGAACATGTCTACCAAGATTTTATTTGTTGCCATTTGACTTTTATTTCTTAACAGCTAAGGTCGATATTACATTGTTACGTGGTCCCAGGTAATTTTGCTGGCGGACGCCTTTTGTATTTTTTTTTCCGTTTTTTACTCCACCAGGAGAATTTACCAGCTCCAATCCTAGTCTATGCTTGCCCAAGAGGAAAACGGATAGTGAAACTGAATACCTACATGGTATGCTCATTTTCTGTTAGATGTGGGACCTAGCTATATTTTATTTCAACAGCTTAAATATTTTATGTATCTTAGGTATTATTTATCAAAGAAATGTCGACTTTAAATTGGATTTAAACTTGTTCGTATATTCAAAGAAGTATCTTTGTGAAACTATTAAAAGTTTGACATCTACTTGCTTTGTTTCTTAGTGGATTGTCATTAGATTACGCTGTTTTGTTGAGGAAAGTCTCTGTCTCTACTTTAGTAGAAACTTTTAAAGAGATCTTTAGGTACAGTTGTTAGCAAAGCAATTTATTTTTGATTTTGAACAACAAAAGATTTATTGTAAAGTTTTTAGCTACTCAATGTCACCCTGTGTAAGTCTAGCTAGAACATCAGTAGAAATGCAAAAATACCTTAGCATAGGTACTAACACCCAATTATAATACATAAACAATCTGTCAAGTGAGTGTTGGACCAAGCACAATTAAGGGTTTCGTAGTTGGGATATCTCCCATACAATTCAACTGCAAATGTAAGTGTGTACGCACAGTGTTGAGAGATTTACCATGTTATTTCAAGACGATGTACTTCTTATAGGTTCTCTTATCTATACTTATAGATTACAGGAAAAAATATTACAATATAACAAACATTTTGGCTCAGTAGTTTAGGAGATATGTGGTGGGAATGGTTTTTAATCTATTTTCTTAAATAACTTTATAACTATTAATTTATTACAATTTATTAAAAATATAAATTAGACGCCCTCACAGTACGGCCTTTTCATTTAATGTGTGGCACGGTACAGTTTGTAAAACTTTTTTTTTAATTATCCTAGATTGTGACGTTACTTGTCCGTGTTTGGGTCACAGAAATTCATAGGTAGGTATACCAAATTTCAACTTAATCGGCCCATTAGATTCGGAGCAAATTGGCTGTGACAGACGGACAGACAGACACACGAGTGATCCTATAAGGGTTCCGCTTTTTCATTCGGACGTACGGAAACCTAAAAATACCTTTTTATTCTTTTTCACGGTTCATTAACGTGTGAGTATTACGTTTCTTGGTAATATATAATAGAACGAAGGATTTCCCGTCGGCTTCGGCTCGTAAGCCTTTGATTATGACCCAATCCGATATTTTACCCCACAAGAGCTTATGACCAGCGTCAATTACCGATTTTGCTTACAAAGTCGGGTCGGTCAAAGCTGAATAAAAGGGTTGTTTTTGCTTTTGACTTTTCATAACAAAACGCTGAGCCGGCCGTTACCTAGCTACCTTTAAAAAAATATACGAAGCGTATTTTGGAGGCGTACCACCCAAGCTGTATAGTCACTGGACTACAGAATTTTTGAAAACTCGAAGCTCTTTTGCTTTGGAGTCGGCTGTACAGCTTTTAAAATTCTAAATTTGGCCCCAAATTAACCAGCCCTAAGCATTAGTAGCTTGTTTACAGTTGTACAGAGCATTGCAAGAGCTGTACATGGGCTGTTCACTAACTTCATCAAAATATTTTTATTTCACATAGTTCACATGGGCACTTATGAAACGTCAGAAGCTAGGTGCACGGTTCCAATTGGTCGTTTCCTATGGAGAAGAGCCGGCAAGAAACTCCACGGTTACTCTTTTAAAAATAATTGGCTTTTACAATTTTTCAAATAACAGTATGACTAGGTATGGGAAGACAGACAGATAGCTATCAATAGTCCACGATCCAGCTCTTTTAATTCTCTAAAACAGCCAAAAGATGTTTTATGGCTTGATAACGGCTTTTGTTAAATATCTACAAAGAAACAGGTGAAAAAAAAAACTATTCGTGCAGTGCAAGTGTTACGTCAAATATTTATTTATTTTATTTATTTAACTATTTATGCACACACATATAAATAGATGAGAAGAAAAGAACAGAAAAATACGAACAAAGGCAATGCTTATTTCTAAAGAAATCTCTTCCAGCATACCTGTGACAAGAAAGTATATAAAATGAGATGTAGACAACGTGTGTAACCGTATAAGATACAACAAAAACATAAATCAAAGAAGAAAAAAAAATACAATTTACTATTTCAATATAAACATACAATATAAGAATATACTTACATACATACTTCTAAAATAAATATCACTACAATATATATAATTATAATGTGATTTAAAATAACTATGCAACTATGACGAAAAGAAAAGATAGTGTTCTTTCACTCTTCGTTTAAATGCTTCAACAGTTTGACATATTATGGCGGACTAACTTTTTCTGTGGACAAATAATAATTATTATAAGGTAAGTTTGTTCACGTTTGTTTTGTATGTCTCATAGGTCTAAATTGTGGTGCCATTTATTGTTAATATATATAGGTGATATTATCAAATATTGCACGCGCCATCGAAATATTATAGTTTTACTAAAAATATTAGTAATACAAAATAAATACGGTGTACGAATTATTCATGGATTTAAATCGAATTATTCCATTTATAAATAAAGCATCCATACCTATTTAAAACGGTGAAATAATGTGTTTTTACTTTGATAGCTCTCAAATATAACAAATATCAGTGGTTTTGTGGTATTCATATGGCGTTGATTCGTTAACACGTAATAATTATAGCTTAATTCCCTGACAGAAATAATGCCATTGAACAGAAAAAAAAGAGGGTCTTTTTTGTTCAATGTTCTATTTATCAGCAAAAAATTGTACGCTTGCTGTAAAATGGTTTTCAGTTGTTCCAACGATTGCCTAAAGACGTAAAGTGAGAGTATAACAGTGTCTTAGGGATCTGTAATCTTGATAGAAAACTATTTCGTACTCAAGTAGCTTACGCACTTCCCTCGATCTTGTGATGCTCCTTAGTCTCGCCAGTTATGCCAAACTAGCGAGCCATGTTGCTTAGAAATACTAATTTAACCTTTAGAGCATGACTGACATTATATGTCGTGGCCAGATCGTAGAATTGACCATTTCATGAAATGGCCAGCTGTTATTGGCCATATCGTTTAGACGTCAACGTTCAATGATATGTCAGTCGACGTTTGGCCATATCATTAATGTAGGGTATCCATGGTTTAAGATGTAGTAAAAATAGCCAAGTAACCAACTTGGAAGAAGCGCTCGACGGCCGCTGCCGCGGGACCGCTCGTTTCGCTCGCTCGGCTCGCGCGCGATTGTTCACCGTTCTAACCTAACCCATTTGGTCGGGGTGCCACATAAGCGGCGTAATTTTTTAAAACTAATTTAAAGTGCTATGGTGCAATTCACGCCATGGCAGCGGCCAGCGAGCGCTACTTCTAAGTTGATCGCTGTCCATAATATCATATTTGGAAACCCAATAAAAGTCAACGCCTCTACCGGTGGATAACCCAATTATTTTACGATATAATCATTAAAGTTTGGCCACGTCATGAAGTAGTCGTTCGTTTAACAGGTAATGTGACCAGCGGTCGATGTTCATTTCATGAAATTATTAATTCTGAGATCTGGCCACGACTTATAAAATACAAAAAGTTGTGCCCTCAACGCCACGACTTTCTAACGCCCATACAATATTTTTCTTCTAATTATGTCCTTAATGGTATGAATTCTGGGATTTTCAAGTGACGTGATTTTTTTTATTTCAGCTAACCATGTCTCAGAAGCAGGACAGAGCAAGTAAAGGGCCCACTTACAGTATTATCAAAAGAAGAGGAAGACTATAAACATTTACAACAAAAAAACCTAATATATTTTCTTTGAATAAATATATACGTTATTTTTACTGCCTTATTTGTTTTAATACAAGAAATGCATTTAAATGATACTTACTGTGAACTTTAACATTAAGGTGGATCCGTAGAGTAAGCCCGATAAAATCAAATCAGTAGCTGATTGTAATTATGTTGATCAAAATATGATTCACGACCATAACAAATATGGATTTACAGAATTAGGTATCATCATTAGAATCATGAATACCTCTCTAAGTTAGATTTATTCTATTGAATTACTTCATCTTGAAATCATAAAGAAAAAAAAAAGAAAAGTAGGTTTATTTGTCACGAAACACGTGCATACAAAAAGACAAGAGTAATCAGAAAACAACTAAATAAAGTACATACCTAATAAATCACGAGCATAAAACAGAATTAGTCGGCAGCTGCACGTCATGACTGTGACAAGAAGGCTTCCACTCAGCATGATGCTGAGCATAAAACAGAAAGAGTTTGCAGCTGTACGTCATGACTGTGACAAGAAGGCTTCCACTCAGCATGATGCTGAGCATTAAACAGAAATAGTCGGCAGCTACACGTCATGACTGTGACAAGAAGGCTTCCACTCAACATGATCCACAGCGCTGATATTCAGTGGTCACCCGAAAAATACGAACGGAAATCAAGTCAGGTTCAGTTATTTGTAAATAATAAATAGGTAACAAAATAAAATAAACAGTACTTACAATTATAATACAACGAACTATAAGAATGAAATATTATTAAATAACATAAAAAAATGGATCCAGGCATCATTATGACATTTGATGACTAAAGGTTACATGCAAAAGGCGACCTTATTTCGTACAGGCTGTTAAGAAAATAACTATGGTTGCATTCGATCATTCAAGCGAATTTGGTAATTCCAAATTCGCTTGAATTTTTGAAAAGTATTCTAAATAAAAAATCTGTATAAAAGTAGCCACCTAGAAGAGTACGCGCTTCTCTATAAAAATATAAAATAAATATAATAAAGTAAGTAAATAAATAAATAAGGGATTACATGGGACTCAATTAATCTGGCGAAATGTGAGTGTACTAGGTACACCTCTGCTTAACCCTTCGAGGAATAGGTACTTACAGGCGTGATGTCATGTTATGTTATATAATAAAGTTTATCATCTATGTTCTACGCCCCCAGACATACACATTAGCCAGCGCTCTTCTAGCGCTACAGTACCTACGATCAGAAAAAATGCGAAATTTTATATCCAGTAAGAAGATTTTTTCCACCCTAATGTTCGGATTAACGAATAAGTACCCGCTATTGTGCAGACAGTTAAAAGAATAACCGAAGTGAGATGTTCGCTCGTCAACAACTGTCGACGCCCTTCGGTTCTTTTGTTACCATGGAGGGCGGATGCAGTACCTACCTACTTATTACGATTCAAACTAGAATGTATTTAGTATATCCTCTAGTTGAATTAGCATTCAATAGGTAGACAGTGTAAAATAGGTTAACGTATTAAATAGGTATTCTACGTTTTTGAAGGGATCAGTAACCTAATTGGCGCTTGGTCGAATCAAATTATCATGAGTGTGTATTCAGCAAAAGAACGCATAAGCACGTAAATAATTCCAATACTGGCATTTTATCAGCTGAATGTACAGCTGAAAATATTCCAATTCTATTGTTTATTTATTTAAACTTCTCGCACACAATAAAGTACAAAGGAGGACTTAATGCCTTCGTGGGGAAGTCCGAAAGGGATGCCGTGGTCCCTGGCAACATGGCAACCGAAGGAACACGGGTGGGTTTTAGTCAGTAAGAGTCTGACACGCCCTCCCGCTCCGCTCAGAGCGGGAGAAGTTATTTGATAATTTCGCACCCAAAAAAAGGCATTCTCTACCAGTCAACCAAGGGTAGTGAAGAGATTGGATGGCAGGTGCTCTGAATGACTAAGTGTTAAGGAGATAATAAAAATAAAAAAAATAAAAAGATAACAAATAATGAACATACATACATACATAAACTCACGCCTTCTTCCCATGGGGGTAGGCAGAAACTATAGAACGCCACCTGCTACGATCCTTAAATACTCCTTTTGCCTCGTTTACGTTCATACATCTGGTCATACACTCCCGCCGGTTGCGAGTACTACGCACTTGGCCTTTCTGAAGAACATCACCAATAAGGTCAGTATATGTTCTTCTAGGGCGTCCCCGTCCTGCCTTTCCCTTCACATCAGCCTTGTAAATACATTTTGTTAGTCGCCTTTCATTCATCCTGTCAACATGCCCAAACCATCTCAGCATACCCTTTTCAATTTTTGTCACTACATCTTCTTTTAAATCACACCGCTGTCTTATCACAACATTCCTCAGCCTATCATTCATAGACAAACCACACATGCTTCGCAAGGAACGCATTTCCACAGCATTTATTCTACTTTCATGCTTATTTTGCCACACCCAACATTCACTTCCATACATAAGCGTGGGCACCAGCACACCATTGTGAACAGCCAGTCCAGCCTTTTTAGACATCGACTGGTTGGTCACAATCGCATGTATAGCACCATTCATTTTATTTCCCGCGTTTACTCTCCTTTCTACATCCCCATCAATTTTCCCATCCCTTGTAAACAGACTCCCCAAATATATAATGAATTGTAAATAAAATAGGTACACAAGTACATAAATAGGTTATAAACTTATAATACACATACATACATATTTACTATATTATATTCCTACATTATACATATATATATGTACATTCATAATTACAAACTCAAGGAAAAGAGGTAAATGAGATGACTTTACGCTATTTGTTTTGAAAGCAATAAATCTATTAAATCTGGTGATGACTCATAAAAATATGCGTAACATATGAAAAGTATTTTTTCAAAAGCTTGCAAGACATTTGTCGCGCTTTGTGCCCCTTAAGAATATCATAAAAATAACTTGTTCGTATAAATAACGTTGATGAAAATATATATCGGTGCTTACGGTGGCCACAAATCAGAGTAAAGTGGGACTTATCAGGCCCGTCTACATAAGTAAGCTCCAGTGACGCCGCCGTGAGAGAGCGCTTGTGGTTTCGTCGACTTGCGCCAGTAAATAATTTCTTATTTTTGTCAACAACGACCTCAAAGTATAAGGTTTTATTCGTACACAAGTATTTCGGTTTCATGTTAATAGGATTTTCGTTAATTAAAATTTTGTATTCAACAATATCTTGAGTTGGTAATTGATGAATACTCGTGTTTCCTTTTGTTCTTGTACATTTCCATTTGATGTGGAATATTTGATGGTTCCCCCTTTTTTCCATTTACCTTTTAATTTTACATTTCTGTACATTCAGTGTAAAATTAGATTCTCGATTGTGCAGAGATGTAGACGGACACGCAGTTGTTGAATTTAAAATGAATATGAAAGTAAAAAAATCGAATATTGTCTCGCGCAGCTACTGGAGGGAAGTACCACGAAGGCTTTTTCAATTTCATTTTGTCCTTTCGTCACACCGTCCGGGCAGTGTCACTGCTTTTTGCGTTCATGTTTTTATTTCATGCACTGTAGTCTGTGCAAAGCATTTTTCTATGAACACTCTATTCTTCTATAGACACGTACTGACCAGTCTTTTACAGCATGCCATCATCTGCCTAGCCTTTGCACAACTATGTTCGACTGTGGTTGGCTTCCAGTCTAACCGGATGCAGCTGAATATCAGTATTTTACATGGAGCGACTGCCTATCTGACCTCCACAACCTAGGTAACACGATACCTCTTGGTAAGACTGGTTGTTAGACTTTTGGGCTTCTAACTGACCCGTAACAACTGTCAAAGATTTACAAATTATAGCCGGGACCAACGGCTTTTAACGTGCTTTCAGACGTACGGAAAGAGCCTTGGTATGTAAAGATGCTTTTACAGCATGTACGTCCGCTTAATAAAAATACTTAATAAATACTGTAACCCGACTGCGGAAAAATAAAAGTGATCTCAAAAGTACAAAACAAGAAAATATTTCAGACAAAAATCAAGGCATAGGTATAAAAATGGTCAAGGTAAAGCCGTGATCGCATACTTGTATACCATGTGGGTGCCAGGAACACCTACAAAATTATATTAGCAAGCGACGACGCTGCCTGTAGCGCCAGTGATATCGCACCAGTTTGCACGAGCCTTTAACTCTTGATATCAATAATATTTGACTAACTGTGCGTTGGTAATCATATTCATGCTTTTTGTCGTATAATAGGTATTAATTTTACAGTCGCGCCGTAGTCTCACTTTTGCTTGTTTTGAACAATTTAAATATATCTATTTGCTTAGAAAACATGATATATAAACATATTTGTAATGTGCTCGTCAAGATCTTTTGTTTGGTACCAAACATGACATGATTATCTCAATGTTATTTTTTTCGATGTCAGAAATTTGCGTGTAAAGTCCAACATATTAAATTTAGGGTGATTTTATACAGCCTATTTCACCCAGACCATTATAACGAATCTTTTGATACCTCATTCATCAAAATCGCTCTAGTAGTTTAGGCGCTATGGTGGAGCACACGTAAAAACAAACATACATACATAGACTGCTAAAATCATAACCCTTCCTTTTGGCTTTGCCGTAGTCAGGTAAAAAGTACGATAACATGAACATTACCTATCATCTTTAGTTGACCCTGATAATCGGTAGAAAACAAAATAATATCAAGTTTCCAATATCTTCGTCCATATTTCTACAACTGTAAAATAAGAAAACCCTACCTCACACGTCACTACCTATAAAACTGAATAAATACTACCTATTTGAAAAACTTTATAAAACTGAGTAAACTCTTTGAAAGTAACACTTTTGAACATAAACTGTAGTACCTATTACATAGTACATGGTATTTAATACGATATTTTCCTGAAACGAACCCGACCCACCACTAACGAGCCAGCTATGAATATTCTTGATTTCTTGCATATTCAACAGGATATGAATCACAACACTTTTGTATTTTAGAACTTAATAAAAAAAGTTGCTGCAGATTTAATTTTTTGGCCATAAAGTGGAATAAATTAGGTTTTATTGGCGTTATGTTTTGATAACATTTATTTTTATGGAACTGAAAACAAACAGTAGTATATTAAAAATAAACAGAAATAACTAGATATTTAATAATAACTGGTGCCCAGCCCGTCCCATCCTTGATGTCCTCCCTCCGGTTGACGCCCTAAGCCAAGGTTCGTACCCCACAGGGGGTGCCCTTAGCGTGCGTTTACCTAGTTTTAATGAAGATAGTTGAATAACCCCTTTTTTTTTGGGTGGAACATCAGTAAATAACTTCTCCCGCTCTGGGCGGAGCGGGAGGGCGTGTCAGACTCTTACTGACTAAAATCCACCCGTGTTCCTTCGGTTGCCCTGTTGCCGGGGGCCACGATCTCCCTTTCGGTTTTCTTCGCAGCCCCGGCAGGCATCGGCCCTAGCAGACCCCGTCGATTCTGCTGACATCTCTTTGAGGCGCGCGTGGAACACAACGCGCCGTCGACCCGAGCCTGGTCCTTATCGGACGGCCAGCTTACCCATTGCTTACCGTCCGCAAGCCCGCGCCTTCGGTGGCCGGAAATCGCCCCGCGATTCCCGACGCCCTGGGCGTCTCCTCCTGCGGCGGTTAGGGGCGTGAAGGCGCGAAATTTGCCTCTCCCTCACGCGTTCCGCCTCCTCTTTCGCGAGCATTACCGCTTCGCAGAAGGAGGTGACGGCCTCCCATTTCCTCTCGCTCCGTACCATGGCCTGAACCAGGGCCGGACGCGAGAGATCACCGCCGCCGATCGCCTCCACAAGGACACGGCGATGCTCCGCCCAAGCTGGGCAGACCTCCACCGTATGCTCCACCGTGTCCTCCGGGCGATCCACACAATGTTGACACCCGGGCGTGTCCTCCCGCCTTATCCTGTGCAGGAACCTCCCGAAACAGCCGTGTCCAGTGAGGACCTGCGTCAGGCGGAAGGTGAGGACGCCGTGGCGCCTCTCCAGCCACTCCTCAAAGAGGGGTCTTATCGCCGCAATTGTGGCGTGCCCAGCGCTGGGTTGGGACAATCGCACTCTACATGACGCCATGAGATCCCGCCGGAAGTTGAATAACCCCTGGCTGGAGGTTTTAAGTGTAGTAGCTTAAGGTACCCACAGGAAAGCCCGGTTAAGTAGTCATGATCTCAGAGGTCAAATACGAGATGCCCTACCTAAAAATAAAAATAAAAAATATTAAAAAAGAACAAACTGTTGGCAAACGTAACCGTTGTCTTATTGTTACTTGCACTTTAACCGTTCTATTATTCATAACAAACAAAATTATGTTTCAGTTGACATAATTGATATAGTAAGTTGTAGATGGTAAGTGGTAACTTAAAATCCGGAAAGGAGACTGTTTTTCATCCCGGAAAATTAAAAAGTTTTCACATGGGTTGGGCGCGTGCTCAGCTAGTTACCTACTTATCTACCTACCCATATTTTAAGAGTAGCATTAAATTATCGCAGCGGTTCTACGTTAAAATTGTCCCCTTTACAGTTTAGGCTTGTTGTTTATTATAGATACACATAATACTTAGTCGTAGTCGTATTTATATTTTCTTTAAACTGTACACTCATTGAACACTTTAGAAAAAAAAAAAATTGCTACGGGGTGTGGGAACGAGTCTGATGCTGAAAATATAGTTCTGATTGAGTATTATTAGATTGGCGCAAAAACGGCTGAACGAATTTGTATGAAATTTGACACACAGGTCTTTTATAACTTGAATTAACACAGGATACTTTGATCTCGGTAGTAAGTTCCCGTATGATATTTTCCGACATCCACGCGGGCGAAGCCGCGTTCAAAAGCTATCATTGAATGAAATAAACTAACTGTGGGTCACAGATTCACTCGTATTCTAGGGTAAATACTTTAAAGTACCCGGAAAAAAACACATAAAATTATTTTTTGCGGGTACTTTAAAGTGTTTAAGCTCTGAGCGAAATTTCTGTAAAATCGGTTCAATTGATGACACGTCAAGTTGGGACTAACAAACAACAGAATGGACATCCGTTCTGTTTCTTTGTTTCCATGTGTGAGGCTCTGAGCGTACCCTAGTCTAGGTCTGACTCGTGTTCTGACACGATAATTTAAGTGAATACCTTCATACTTTCACTTGGTTGTGTTAGGGATGATTTACGAGTATTGAGTTTTTTGGGTTCCAACTTAAATAACTTTGGAGAACTTAATATGGCTGGGGCATTTGTGCTGGGTTCGTAGGCGACTAGATAATCCAACCATAATTTGTTTGTTTTCTTCTTTCATAGTTCTTTCAATGTAATTTTATCTGGTTATGGATTAATAGAAAATGTACTAAGTTTGACTTAACAACCGATTTTAAGAAACCCATCGTTTTTTCTCCTTAAGAGTGAATTATTTTTAACTTTTGTGCTCGGTATATCTACGTTATAATCTCATTTGATCTAACTTTACCATCAGATTGCCTTTTCCCAACTATGTTGGGGTCGGCTTCCAGTCTAACCGGATGCAGTTGAATACCAGTATTTTACATGAAGCGAATGCCTATCTGACCTCCACTTCCCCGTTACTGGGTAACACGATATCCTTGCCATCAAGTTGTATGATTGGAAAAAATGATAGAATATCTAAGAAACGAGAACTTGTTTTCGAAGCTTTATTTCGTTTTAAACCCTACCTGCCTGCCTGCTGTAAATAAATTTCAAATAATAAAATGTATTAGATGTCATTATCTCAAATTGGCTGAAGTAAAACCGATAATACAAATTGCTTCTTATCTGTCAACAGCTTCTTGCGCCTGATAAATGAATTCGTCTAGTAAGTATTTATACCCTGTGTTATTTATCAATATCGATGCTGTTACCTACGAATTAAATAATTGCATTTTGAGGCTCATTTGCACTAAAAAACATTAAATACATTTAGCACTAAACAAGATTATTTAAAACTCCATTCGGTCTTTGTTATCTTCAAACGATCGATACAGATTTATTATTACCTATTTGCATTGATTAATAATACATTTTATCTGTGTATCTTTATATACATACATTATCACCTAACTCCTCCTTAACGGCTGGACCGATTTCAATGAAATTTTGATTGTATATTTGAGTGGGCCCCTGGATGGTTTGAAAATACAATAGGACGTAGGTGGCGCTGTTCGGACAGGACAACGTCTGTTGGGTCCGCTAGTTTTATATTAAATATTGGTCAGGCAGGGACCATAGTCTTTCCATCGATCTAGATAACCAGTTTACTTTAGCCACCCAAACCCATATTTCAATATCTTTGTTTCCATATCCTGCAATTATAATAATTGTACTTCAACCAAGGGTTATCCTTAGGTGCACTTGCATAGTGAGAACATAAATAATTGTTGGTTCGTTCCTCATTTCAATAAAAACATCTAAAGGGCCTCTGCGAGTTCAAGGCTTTGGCCCCTCGCACACCTTCCAAAGGTTCGGGACCCCAGGGTCCCGAGAAACGTCAAGAGATGCAAATAATAATTAAAGTAAAATGTGTGTTATAAAAACTCGTTAATCATTGATATAATACTCACATTAATTCTCTCTCGATTCATAATAATTGTTTAACATAGCAATTAATTAATTCTATATCGATACTAACTAAATGAGCAGTTCGATGCTTATTGGAGTTTACATCATTAAATTGGGATTTGAGGCAATAATGTCCGTTATTATTTTGCCTAAATGTCATCTAGACCAAATTAATGAATAGGCAAAGGCTTTCCCCAAATGAGATATTAATAGTCTTAATATTACGCAAATATGTCCATTAGTAAGTGGTCTACTTAGTGTAATGGCTCGTTGAGGGAGATAGGCTATTGTGGTGTAAATAATGTAGGTATGAAAACTGTCTTGTGCATATTCTCGCTGGACCAACTCGGCCTGTAGTCCGGGAAAGGGTCAGCTGTAGGACCAGCTTGTCTTAATGAAACATGAAAATATGTGTCTAATGCCCGTTTTCACCTTCCTTTTATTTAGATATTCATTTAAGTGTCATTTAGAGAAGGTGAAAACGGTATTTTGTTAAAAATCTCCAATACTACATATTTCTTAAATTATTATGACATCATTTTTTTTCAAATATGTGCAAATAAATGCATACAGAACATGACGCTATAAAATTAAGGCTACCCGAAAGAATCCTACCGGTATACTCGTTTCTTCAAAACAAAAAACATTGAGATTATAATAATACTAGCTGTTGCCCGCGACTTCATCTACGATCTAGGATGAAAAGTAGCCTATGTCCAAATCCATTCAGCCGTTTTAACGTGAAAGTGTAACAAACAAGCAAACTCACTCTCACACTTATAATATTAGTTAGGATGTTGAATTAGTCTAGTAACTAGAATGATACCTTATTTAAGAAACGCAGCAGTTCAGGCCCCACTCTCGCTTGCAGGCGGCATGCGCTTGCGATTTTATTTTTAAATCCCTACTTAGCTGAATAACCATCACAAATTCACAAACTCTCTCGCTTTAAAAAAGGTTAGCATATACGAAGTATTTAAGGAATATTATATAAAGAATATATATGGAATATTATATCCTATACTATTAATGAGCAATATTTGTATACATATATTTGTAATCACGTTCTCGAAAACGGCTCTAACGATTTCAATGAAAGTTACAATATAGGGGTTTTTGGGGGCGAAAAATCAATCTAGCTAGATCTCATATCTGGGAAAATTTGTTTTATCTGTATTTTCATCCAAGCAGAGCTCACTCGCCCAAAGTTTATAACAAGATTAATTTATAGTATAATGATATGGCAGCATGGAATTAGTGTGAATGAGTATTCTCTATTTTCACCAGAGCAGAACTTGGTCACCCAGGTAAAAAACCGAAAGGGAGATCGTAGCCCCCGGCAACAGGGCACCTGAAGGGACACGGGTGGGTTTTAGTCAGTAAGAGTCTGACACACCCTCTCGCTCCACCCAGAGCGGGAGAAGTTATTTGATAATTTCCCACCCCCAAAAAAAAAAAACATAATAAAAATGGTCAGCCAGGTACTTATATAGTATGTAAGGAATATAAGGATACGGAGGTGGACTGGCCTCAACTTTCACTTGTCTAATGAAATTAATACTACTTATTACATCTTAATTTGTCTTATTAATGTAACGCGATAGAAACAGGCCAAGTCTCAAGTGAAAAGTTAAGATTAAGTTACTTTTGCAGGAAAGATCCTGCTAAAGCATGTTAAAAGAAAAATGTTAAAGTTATTAATAACGGCTTGGCAAACAGGCTGGTTTTTTTAAGTCAACATAATAACGTAAATGAGAAAAGTGGCCACATTCTTGTGGAAACTTGTCTTTTCCATATCGTAAGATATGAGAGAAAACTGAAACCTCATCTTGTTTTTATTTTGTTTGCTTGGGTACTATTGTTTTACCGTACTAGAGATCATGAAATAAAAATCTGATAATTTAAATTCTTTCACGAAAAATATTTTAAAAGAATTTTCCTTTAGCTCTTTTGATTTCAAATTTCCCGTTACTGTTCCAGTTCAATAGAAAACACTGTTAGAAATAACATTGTCTTATGAAAATCCTTTATTTCAAACACAGAAAACCTTTCAAACCTTGGAATAATACCGATACCAGTTACTTATCCAGTTTTGCGGAAATGTGACACAGTGCAGTCAATAAGTGTGTAGGATTACGTGAATAAACCTTCATTAATTTTTTGAAGCGAAAACTTCTTTAGGCGCGTTGGATATTTTTTAGACGGGACTAAACCATAATTTCGTGACACCGTGATGACACCACTTTTGACCATTAAAAAGAAATTAACGCGTTGAATGAAACGCGTGACGATTTTTTTCAAGTTTTCACTTCTGTCGGCACTCCCGGAGTGTCACTGTTTTTTTTTTTATTCTTTAGTTAACATAACATAACATCACGCCTTGTTTCCCCGAAGGGTTGGGCAGAGGTGTCCCTGTAGCAGGCTCACCTACATTTCGCCAGTTATGTTTTTGTATTCTTTAGTTATACTAATAAAATGGTAGCGGAAACTACTCGCGGCCATCTGCATTCACTAATCCAATCCCAGGCATGCACTTAATACCTAAAAAGCAGTAAAAACACCGTTCAAAAAGTTACGCTGCGCTCAAAAGCTAAAATAAAATGTTTAACGTTGTTACAAACCCTCTCAATACTTGAGCGAACTGAGTTGGAAAATGTTGTCGCATACACTCCAACATTTTTGATGTCCATAGAATAACATTATTTTATCCATTGAAATGAGAATCCACTGGATGCGGAACTGCAAAACCGGTTATTATTATTGTCCCTGGGGGGGAGGACGGGCTCGTGGTTAAATAATAACAGCCACACGGGTCGATAGATTTGGTTAAGCTATGCTTGCCGCGGTCGGTCGGTGGATGAGCGACCATCTTTACATACCGAGGCTCCTTGGTGCTTCGGAAAGCACGTTTAGTCGTTGGTTCCGGCTATCATTCGTAGATTTTTAACAGACGTTACGGGTCGAAAGTCTGACAACCGGTTATCAGTTACTGGGTTGTGAAGGTCAGATAGGCAGTCGCTCCATGTAAAATACTGGTATTCAGCTGCATCCGGTTAGACTGGAAGCTGACCCAACATGTTGGGAAAAGACTAGGCAGATTGATGAGCTTTCCTCATATTTTTTATAGGTATAAGAGTTCGTGCAGATACGAGGGAAAAAGAAGCACACGATAATTGCTAAAATATTATGAATAAATTTGTTGTTATACAAGGTTTGGTTAAACATTATCCGTTCAGCTGCGTTCCTAGTCGTTTCGTGAGAGGAAAAGTTCTGAACCTGACAATGATTCCGTTGAAGAAGATGCAAGTATCGACAAGGCAATCTTAAAATTTCGCGGTTCAAAAATATAGGGCAACCTTTAGCGCCGTCATTTACTAACTGTTATAATCATGTTTCTGTTTCTAGAACATCAATTTAATAAAAAAGGTAAATTGTTGAAATTAAGTGTATTCGTGTGAAGCCACTAATAATACTTATTATTAAAAAACATTAAAGTAGGTAAATGAAAAACATTCCATTACCATTTTACTAAAGGATGAACCCAAAATTCTAAGACATGTGACATGATGATGTCCACCATACCCACGCTCAGTGTAGTGGACGTCATCATGTCACACTCCCTCGCACTTGCAAAGAGAGGAGGAGGCCTGAGTCCCAGCAGTGCTAGGTTGATAATATTCGAATACAAATTCGGACATAATTCATCTTAATGTCCGGATGGTTGGTTAGAGTGTGACTAGAGAGTCTGTGCAAAGTGCTTGCTTTATTCATTCTAATATAGAACGCAACTCTTTTTACATTTGCACTTATTTCTCGATAAAACTAAATCATCACTATTTTAAGGTGTCCAGAATATTTCAGCCCTATAGAAAAGTGAATAAACAAAGTAACCATAAATAGTACCATTGTCTAATTAAATTATTTAATTAACCAAAGAGTGGGTAACGTATCGTTTTTCTAATTTGGCTTAATATGCAAATGTGAGCGTAAATTTATTCTCGGTTACTTGTTAGCTCCGGTTTTGATTAGTTCCACCCTAAATAAGCCTGTGTGTGAATTATCTCCAGTCTCCTATTTACTTAGGTTGGTTAAGCTGTTCTTGAAACGTACAATAAATAAAGAATGGAACAGAATTCCCGGGAACAATGGCGAAAAACAATTGCTACGTTTTTCGCCATTGTTTTACGAAATTTTGTTATCCTTACATATTATAAAACAAAGTCCCCCGCCGCGTCTGTCTGTCTGTCTGAATGCGATAAACTCAAAAACTGCTGAACGGATTTGCTAAACGGTTTTCAGCAATGGACGGATTGATTTATGCGGAAGGTTTGAGTGTATAATTTATTAAGGTTTTGTGTAAACTGGATGAAATTTGACGATTATTGTTGAAGATGTCGGAAAAATCATGCCGACTGGGAACTTTATTGGCGTGCGGCGCCAAAATCGTAAAAGTTACATCAAACTTATGTTCAATAGTATTGTTCATTTTAAAAACTTTAACAAAAATGTCCGCAATGGCATATGTCTATCTTCTAAGGATGACCCAGAATAACCGTTTTCATCTTTCAGAATTTGATAAAAATTTCATTGATTATTTCCGAAGCTATTTTGACCGGTATTATATTAATCCTTATCCAATAAACTATGTTATTTAAATTGAGCATTTAATTTAGATTTAAAAAAAAATTAGAAAAAAATATGCCTTGAAATCATTTCATTTAAATGAATGAAATGATTTCAAGGCATTGTTTGCAAGGCAATGTTTTAAAGATATCACAGATTCAAAATTACGCGTAACAAAATAATTGTGGTTGACGACAACGCGGGCGCAGCGGTAGGAGTCAAGGACCTTTTCCTCCGCTATTAGGTATGTAATCCCGGTATCGGTAGTACGTTCCCGTGAAATATTTCCCGACATCTACGCGGGCGAAACCGCGGGCAAAAGCTAGTAATTTATAATTAAGCGATCGCTAGTCACATGCTATCATTTCTAATCCTATTATTTTTGTAATTCGTAAGCTGTTTTCGAGAAAAAACATTTGGTAGATGTTAAGCTGATAAGTTTTATTTATGGAATAAGTAGGTACGAATGTGGACTTCTTACATAAATCTATATTTTCTCAAACATGTTTGGAAATTCGAACATTATTTTGAAAACCATCGTCAAGATAAATCAAAAATGCTGTACTGGTCGAATACACGTGAGCGCCCGGTCGGCTTTGTTTGTATCAAAATCCATATTTATTGTGTATAGCGGCCGAATGAATTACTACGAAAACTCATATCTGTTGTGTTGTATAAAAATAGAATGAACTTTATACTTCAACACATGGCAACCAATGAGATAGTGGCTTGGAAATGAACTGTTTAAAGTAAAGAAGAAACTAATGAACATAAAAGAGCGTGAAAAATTATCGTTGTTCGTCTTTGATTCTGGAATTTATAATTAATTAAATGTTTGAATTTTTTGAGAAAAGTACTATACAAGCCTTGACCGCAACCAGGCATTGATGGACTCACGTATAATGTGTGCCTTGGCTTCGCCTCGGTCCACATTTTTACGATCGTCCATCGCTCTTTTTGCAGGCGGTGACAGTAATGTTATTGTTAATAATTTGTTATAAAACAGGTCTTCTTTGTTTTTGATGAGCACTCTTCTTCGACCATTTGTGTATCGTATATAATATTGTTACATTTTGATGCTCAATTAAATACATATTTTTTCAAATGCCAAAAAAAAAACAATTATAAAAAAAAAAAGCGATTATCTCACCACACAGTATTCCAAACACGTACACACATAGCATATTATGGTATCGGGCATATTAAAGAACAAATTCGTTTTATTTCGGAGGTAAAAGTGTCACAAATCTGTAAGTACAAATTGTCTTCGTAGTGACAGGCGCAGTCTGTTTTCAAATAATTACTTCTGAAAGCCGAGACGGGGAAATTAATTTCTTTGTTAATTTAACGACATCGATGTGGTACTATCTACTTTGTTATCTTTAAAAGGCGTAAAAGAGGATATTATTTATTTAAAAACAGAGTTAAAATCCTAACTACTATGGTCGTTCAATTTTAAATTGATTATAATCTAAATGAATGAAGTTTCAGTCTAATTGAACTATAATTTGATTTCTAAAAATAGAAATATAATATAATTTGAAAGAACAAAAAGCTTACTGTTCCCGCAGTTGTAATTTCTGTCTGTTTCCCGCAAAACAGAGATTATTATAGCACTCGGCACAATTACGACACGGAGAGGGTAGCACCTTCATGTTTAATTAGAAAATTTAAATGGCCGTAACTTTGATAAAAGAAATAAGCCGCGAAGACTCTGCTACGATTCTACGCTACTTTGATCGTACTAAAGTAGCGTAGAATCGTAGCAGAGTCTCTGCGGCTCGTGCCGCTATATCGCCATCCTGTAGGATGGAATGATGATAATGTACATTATACAGAAAGAAAGAAAGAAAAATAATTTATTTGGGACTCGCACTGGAAATACAAACATTAATAAAAAGTAAAAAGGAGCTTACAAAACTATTTTTTTTTTTTCGAATAAACGAATAGAATTTTTTTTTTAATAATAACGAGCTGTGCGAGGCCAAAAAGGCTCCTATCTCAGCATATTTATTTATTATGTATATTTAAAAAATAAATACCGCAGATAATGATTCATAGTTATTTTTGGTACCATGCGAGAAAATCAATATTTTGTTGTATGTTTTTTTTTCTTATGCGTAAGAAACGAGTTAAATGCAGCAGAAGTCAGACCACACAACAATGTTTGTTAATTAGGTATAAGGATTCTTCTTCTTTTCGTGTGGTTAGTGACTAACCTGGTGTCAGAGTTTTAAAGCCGCCCAAGGGCCTCTGACTAAGCATTAAGAACCTAGTACTAATTTAATTGTATGTCGCATGGCTGCGTTCTATAGGTACCTATCTAGTTCAGTAGGTATTAGTCAGACTAGTCCGTAAAGGGTTGCGAAGATTTCCGAAAGGGATGCCGTGGCCCCCGGAAACATGGCAACTGAAGGAACACTGGTGGGTTTTAGTTAGCAAGAGTCTGACACGCCCTCCCGCTCCGCCCAGAACGGAAGAAGTTACTTGATAATTTTCCACCCAGAAAAAAAAAGACTAGTTCGTAAAGAAAATTATGTTGGGTTGATAAGAGTTGAATAGAAAATGCAGACGATTCGCAAACTAACCATTTCATCGATAAAAGACTCGGTCCTGCAATTGAGAGGGGGAAAATTGTCTTTAAGAATATCTGACCCTCGAGATAAAAGAAAACCTTATAATGAAATAATTTATAAGAATTCTTTGCAGCATTTATCATTTTAACAACTGTGCATTCATTTATTAAAGCAACAAAATCAGAACTTAAGACCGTTTTATAAGAAGGGAAACTGACTTAATAACATTACGTTAAAATATCTGAATTAAGTTACAAAACTTTACTTTAGAGTGGCATTATTCTGAAAACTTTGCCATTTTTAACGAATAAACCTGTCCTTTCCCTACTATTCATTCATAGTTTTACCTCTTAGTTGGAAAGTAAATTAACAAAACAAGAAGAGGCGGATATCCTGATTACATTTTTCACAGTGGCACAAAGCCCCTCTCTCACTTTGCGTCACCTTAAACCACTTTAAGCGGTAGCCTGTCTAAAATCATAATGTGGTTATTATTTCACCCGGGCTCGTGGCAGAGGCACTGCTGTCGACAAGGCGGCCATTTTCGCAAAATTATCGCTACTCGGCCGCGCTACGACAGCATCGAGGACGTACCCGCGAACTTGCAGAACGCATTAACGAAAAATATTATTTCGGCCAAGAAAATACCCTTTCTGGCCTTAATATAAATAAACGAGCCAATAGAGTATAATTCTAGAGAATATTATCTATCCCACGCCCAATTAATACACAGTTATAACAATAGAATCTAATTAACCCACGTCAGATCCCATTGGGTTAAAAAGAAATTTATTAGTTATGTATTCGTATTTATGATAATAATAAACGCATGCGATTTGGTATTCAGTAAATACAAATGACGCTATTATGCACGACTAAAGCGAAAAATACTCGAGGTCTATCAACATTTTACGTAACATTTTATCATTCATTTGATTTTAATTTAATTTTGTTTTTGTTTTAATTTTTGTTTTTGATTTGGAATTTGTTTTAATTTTAATGTAATTTTGATATAAATTGTTTTTTTTTTTTTTTTTTTGGTAGCATTTGGTATTAATTTTTAATTTGAATTGGATTTATTGTTAAATTTCTCAAATATGGATTGTTGAAATAAACTGGAAGAGTGGAAGTACCTAATACAGGCAATTTGTTTCTTAAAGGGTACTTTCCATAAGTTTTAGAAATTAAAACTTTTTTTCTTATTTGTCATGGTTGTCTATTGTGTTTCAATTTTATTCACACTGTGACAAATCGAACTGTGAATAAACAATGTTACACAAATTGCGTATAGGAAGTAATTAACAATTTCGTTCAAACCAAATTAAACGGCATTCTTAATTTTTTTTTTTTTTTTTTTAAAAAAACCTCGCCCCACACTAGGAATTACTCCTGTATCGTGGGTGCGTTTCACAAACACTTAAACTCACATACACAAACAGCCAGACCCGGAACAACTACTTGTAGGTCATACAAATATTTGTTCCATGCGGGGATCGAACCCGCGACACGCAGCGCAGCAGTCAATCGCTTAACCACTGCGCCAACCGTGCCGACAATTATATCTATAAAATCCACAGCAAACACTGTTTTTATTTATTTACTCTACGCAATTCGCGTTTTCTAGAAGTTCTGTAACTTGATTCCATGCTCATCAATTCACTTCTGAATTGAGTTGTCTTAAAAACAATTTCTCAGCAAAATCCTCTTTAGCCAAGGGAATATTTGATGAAGAAAGCAACTAAATTTAAGAGAAGCTACTAAGATTTACTGGTATATGACGACAAAGGCACCGGCAGCTATGCGGAGAGGGCGGGTCGCGGTAAGAAATATCTCCTGCACTTGCCAAAACTACGGAAGGAATAAAATTTGACAAAATTATTTCACATGCTAAAGGAGAGAGATATTATATTTAATGTTCGACGGTAAATTAAAGTAATCCTGGGACTTTTGGTGAAAATATAATATTAAGTTTTTATTTTATCGAGTGGAGAAACAGTTTTATATTTGATTAAATCTATTGGTACAACACTTCTGATCTGACCGTATTTCAGTAAGAGAATGCATTATATTTCGATTATAATAATTTTATATTTATTTTTAAATAATATCTAGGTTTGTATGTTTCTTCTTGAATCCTGTAAAGAATTAATGATTTATACGAATTTATTAGGTAAATATTTTTATTCAACGAAACTAAGAAAAACAATATCGTGAGATATTTGTAATATCTCACGATATTGTTTTTCTTTTAAAAAATACGAAGTGAATGAAATAAAAATTGTTCACCTTTGTTCCACAGTACGTTGAGGTAACATTGAATATTTTGCTTTCAGCTCGCACACAAGTTGGTTTTATTGCAAAAGGTTTAAAAATCTGTGCGAATTCTGATCGAGACCAATAGTCACTGGATTAAAAAAAAAACAACATATTGCATAGGAGTCTTTGAATATTTTAGAATAAAGAAAGTATCAAAATATTCGTTCTATAATAAACTTTGCGGTTTTAAGATATTTTTAGAGCGTCCTCTCTCCGCATTACGTATATTGGCATCAACAAATGAGACTATAAAAGTTCTCAGTAAGGATATTTTTAAGTTATTCCTTATTTAGCATAAACCTCATTTGCTATATAAATCTTGAAGGTTCATTTTCGAAAGCGAGGATCAGTGATGAAAACAAATTGGTATTTTATTCCTAAGTGATGACGGTTGGAGTTTGGGCACTACTTATGCTCGAATACTTCTTCATTCCTTCGCAAACTGTGGGTTTTTATAAAATGATTTTGAAGAAAAACCGTTTCATATATTTTCCTTGGTTAACTTTGTCTGAACGACTTTCTAACTTCTGCAACAATTAAACAAATCAGGTTTACTGTCTCCTCCAAGTGCCGGGGTCCTTAGCCAAAGATCTCGTTTGCTCTATAAAGCTAACACACTTTATTGCCGTACTTGGCTTCAAGCGCTCGTGACGTAACATACGTCTTGGCACCATACAGACTTCGAGCAAATCGTAAGGGAAATCAGCGATATACAGAACATGCTGCATACACAATGAATAAAAATCAGGCAGAAAGTAAGAGTAATCCTCGCACAAATTGAATACATGATTGTGTTAGCTATGTTTGCTTACATCTCCATGTATTCTCTTAAACCGTGTCGTTTTCATTGAAATGGTGTACCATGATTGGAATAAAATTCAAATTCTCCTACTGTATCGGGAGTGAGTGGGTCGTAGCCGGCTTGTAAGGAAAGATTCAATCAAATAAGGATTCGTCTCTGCTATATACTGTCTCATTTAAATGAACGAACAAGCTATAAAAAACATGAGATCCAAATGACATTTGGGAGTCAACCAACGTTTCGTACGTTTCGAAATCAGAATCTGAATCCATTATGTTTTGTGTGTCAATAAAAAGTATGGAATTTTAAAAAGACTGACAGTAACTAAAAGAAATAAGAAATTGGAATTAAAAGGGTTTCTTCTTTAAGAAAGCGAGTTTAATATAAAAACTCTTTTGTAAGGTAATCTGTTCGTCCGTATATATCTACATTTTATAGATATAAAAAAGGTTTAGTAACGATAATTTTTTATATTATATATAAAAGTTTATTATTTTCGCAGGTTACATTATTATTAACTTCTGAATGTTTCGGATATTTTCGACGAAATTAAATTTTAACGGGATACCAATGTTATACGCGTTTCTCAAAATACATGTTAAGCTTTTTTTTACCCAAGAGTATATTTTCATATTGACTATTGATTCTACCTACATAGTAGCTGTTATTGTATACCTATGTTATTTATTTAACGACTTTTTTTTTTAATGGGTCAGAAAAGACTATAAAAAAATAACTGAAAGGAGAGATCAAGTCCAAAAGCTGCCACGAACCACCTGTTATGGGATTTTAGAGATTGGATTCCATATGGCCAAAAAATACCACCCTGGGTATAAAAGGTCTCGGGGACTTCAATGCCTAGAATGTGGCTTGGGGTTCCTGGTATACGGACACAAGGGGCAGGATGGTGAAAGACTGGGCACTGGAGACAAGCTTGGTCGTCCTAAACCGGAGTTCTGACCCCAAGTGTGTGCGGATGAGGGGTCAGTGGTCAGCTCTTTGAGGAGTGGCTAGAGAGGCGCCACGGCGTCCTCACCTTCCGACCTACGCAGTTCCTCAGCGGACACTGTTGTTTCAGGAGGTTCTGTTCAGGATAAAGCGGGAGGAAAAGCCCGGTTGTCATCATTGTATGGATCGCCCGGAGGACACGGTTGAGCATACAGCGGAGGACTGCCCGACTTAGGCAGAGCATCGTCGTGTTTTCGTGGAGGCGATCAGTGGCGGTGATCTCTCGCGTCTGGCCCTGGTCCAGGCCATGCTACAGAGCGAGTTGGCATGGGAGGCCATCACCTCCTGCTGCGAAGCAGTAATATTCGCGAAGGAAAAAGCAGAAGGCGTGAGGAAGAGGAAAATTTGGCAACTTCCGGTCCCTTACCGCCGCAGGAGACGCCCTGGGCGTCGGGAATCGCAGGCCGATTCCCGACCACCGTAGGCGCGGGCTTGCGGACGGTGAGCAATGGGTAGCTCGCCGTCCGATAAGGACAAAGAGATGTCAGCCCAACTGAAGGGGTCCACTAGGGCCGACGCCTGCCGGGGTTGCGTGTTTGTCCGCTTTCATCGGTTCACTACGTAGTATTTCGTGTAACCGCACAATACCACAATAATTCGCCGATGACGTAGAATTTGCCAGCCAATGCCTTTACCACAATAATTTAATTAATTCTATAAACTAGGAAGACAGTTTTTGTACGAAGATTTAAGGCATCTATCAGGTAGCAAAAGAAGTATATAAGGATCGTAACAGGTGGCGTTCTATACTTTCTGCCTACACCCTTGGGAAGAGATAACCACAGAACAGTGTTTGCCTAATGGTGTGGTCGTCGGATTGCCAAGTCATAGGTTCTCGAGTTCGAACCCAAGGCCTTTGAATTTTCGGATTCATGTATGTATTGTATAATCATCGCTTGCTTCAAAAATGGTGAAGGAAAACATCGTGAGGAAACTGGCATGCCTGAGAGATATTTCTCGACGGCATGTGAAGCCAAGTCAGAGGCCCATGGGTGGCTTTTAAACTTAGACACCAGGTAAGTCAGTAACCACACGAAAAGAAGAAGATGACACACATCAACCATAATTATGTAGTTACGCGTAATTTTGAAACTGTGATACCTTTTAAACCATTCATTTAAATGATATGATGTCAGGCAAATTTTAATTTTAATTAAATGCCCAATTTAAATAATATATTTTAATAGATAAGGCTTAAAACCGCTCAAAAAAGCTTCAGAAATAAAAATTGTCATTTTCATAAAATTCTGAAAGATAGTAATGGTTACTGTGGGTCATCCTTAGAAGATAGACATATGCCATTGCGGATTTTTTGTTGAAATTTTTAAGATAAACAATACTGTAGAACATAAATTTGATGTAACTTTTACGATTTCCGCGGCGCATGCTCCTAAAGTTCCTAGTCGACATGATTTTTTCCGACATCTTCAACAATAATCGTCAAATTTCAGCCAATTTACACAAAACGTTAATTAATTATACATTAAAACCTTCCACATGAGTCACTCTGTCCATTAGTGAAAACTGTTTGAAAATCCGTTCCGTAGTTTTTGAGTTAATCACGTTCAGACAGACAGACAGACGCGGCAGGGGACTTTGTTTTATAATATGTAAGGCTGTTCCCGTGAGATAATTTCCGACCTCACGACGGGGGATGCTGTGGCCCGGGGTGGGGTCGTCTTGGCGGTGTCTCTAGACATCGCCAATGCCTTCAACACCCTGCCCTGGAGTTGCATCAGGGAGGCACTCCGGTATCACCGGATGCCGACCTACCTCTGTCGTTTGGTCGAGGCCTATTTGACGGACAGGGCCGTCATCTACCCCGGTCACCAAGGAGAGTGGAACCGGCGAGAGATGTCGTGCGGTGTCCCACAGGGATCGGTCCTGGGACCGCATCTGTGGGACATCGGATACGACTGAGTGCTGCGCGCCGACCTCCCTAGCGGCGTCAGCGTAGTCTGCTACGCTGACGACACGTTGGTCCTGGCACAGGGGGGGTCGTACCAGGCGGCGTCCGAACTAGCGACACGCGGGGTTGCGACAATCGTCGACAGGATCCGGCAGCTGGGACTCGAGGTGGCCCTGCACAAGTCCGAGGCCATGGGTTTTCATGGACCTCGGAATGCGCCACCGTCGGGTTCCCAGGTAATGGCGGGAGGGGTTCACATCGGCGTCGAGTCGACGATGAAGTATCTGGGACTTGTCCTCGACAGCCGGTGACCGACGTTTGGCTCCCAGACTGGAGCGGGCCGGGGCTGCGTTGAAGCGGCTCCTGCCCAATCTAGGGGATCCAAACGCCTCCTGCCGGAGGCTCTACACGGGGGTCGTGCGGTCCATGGCCCTTTACGGGGCACCGGTGTGGGCGCGTTCACTAAGGCTGCGGCCAGCCCGCCGGTTGAACGCGTCCCAGAGGGTCATGGCCATCCGGCTGTCCCGAGGATACCGCACGGTCTCCTGCGAGGCGGCGAGCCTCCTTGCCGGATTACCGCCATGGGATCTGGAGGCAAAGGTCCTCGCGCACATTTGGGAGTGGCGCGAGGAGGCGAAACGCCGGGGCTTAACTCCGCTGCTGCGAGAAATCGCGGCACAGCGGACAGAGCTCCGGCGGGATCTCATGGCGTCATGGAGAGTGCGATTGTCGCAACCCAGCGCTGGGCACGCCACAATTGCGGCGATAAGACCCCTCTTTGAGGAGTGGCTAGAGAGGCGCCACGGCGTCCTCACCTTCTGCCTGACGCAGGTCCTCACCGGACACGGCAGTTTCGGGAGGTTCCTGCACAGGATAAGGCGGGAGGAAACGCCCGGGTGTCACCATTGTGTGGATCGCCCGGAGGACACGGTGGAGCATACGGTTGAGGTCTGCCCAGCTTGGGCGGAGCATCGCCGTGTCCTCGTGGAGGCGATCGGCGGCGGTGATCTCTCGCGTCCGGCCCTGGTTCAGGCCATGGTACGGAGCGAGAGGAAATGGGAGGCCGTCACCTCCTTCTGCGAAGCGGTAATGCTCGCGAAGGAGGAGGCGGAACGCGTGAGGGAGAGGCAAATTTCGCGCCCTCATGCCCCTAACCGCCGCAGGAGGAGACGCCCAGGGCGTCGGGAATCGCGAGGCGATTTCCGGCCACCGTAGGCGCGGGCTTGCGGACGGTGAGCAATGGGTGGCTCACCGTCCGAGAAGGACCAGGCCCGGGTCGACGGCGCGTTGTGTTCCACGCGCGCCTCAAAGAGATGTCAGCAGATTCGAAGGGGTCCACTAGGGCCGATGCCTGCCGGGGTTGCGAAGAAAACCGAAAGGGAGATCGTGGCCCCCGGCAACAGGGCAGCCGAAGGAACACGGGTGGGTTTTAGTCAGTAAGAGTCTGACATGCCCTCCCGCTCCGCCCAGAGCGGGAGAAGTTATTTGATGATTTCCCAACCTCAAAAAAAAAAAAAAAGGCGGGCGAAGCTAAGCAAAATCTTGTCTTATCTAAACTAATATTATAAAGAGAAAAGATTCGATTGTGTGTTAGTATGTTTGTTTGTAATTAATAAATAAATAAAAATCACTAGTAGAATGCTATTTTGTCACTGAGTAACATAGGCTATAATTTCTAAAGATATCATGTAGGCGAAGCCGCTGGCAGAAGGGGGTCTTTTAAATAATTACTGATGTATGATGTACATTGTACAATGAATATATTAAATATAAATCTCTCATGCTCAATGAGTCGAATAAAATCTGTCAGGTATAAAAAAAAACGAAAAACGTTACGGATAACAAAGCAAAGATTCCTTTCAACCAACACATATCTATTAAAAGACTTACAGGAAAAAGTAGTTAATTAAACAGGATCAGTAAAACAGAACTGTAATAAGTGTTAATTTACCAACAGCTCCCAACGGAACCAAGTAAATTAAGCTCTTCGTAAATTGCCAACATATTACCCGAGCGCGTTACAAAGATTTTTCAATTAATTGTTTAAATCGAGTAACATTGCTAAACTATTTTGGTTCTTATTTGTGAGAGTACTGGGTTACTTTTTAATTACTGGCCAGTAAATTGAAATAAGGTTTGATAGATTACTGTCAGTGTTGTTGGGATAGACTTTGAAAAATTACTCTTTATCAACCCAAACTACAGTTTTTACGGAAGGGTGGCCTTTTCCCTGCAATGGGACAACTCAGTCTTATAAAATTTATATAATAAAACAGTTTTACGATCACGTATACCGATTTTTTAACCCAATGATTATCTATTCTATGCTGGTTTCAGGGAAGATCAAAGCAGATTAAAATAATATTTCAATTCAATAATATAATATAACCATAGTTTTTTTTTTCCATTCGAATATAAACCTCTACACGTGCTTTCAACAAGATAACCTTAACACTTTGAGGAACACTAAACGCTCGTAGGCTTTATAACAATAAAAGTTATATTGTGTCTCGTTCAGTATCCTTGCATGCGTTAACATTTCATTTCCAGAATGCCATAAAGTTACCTTGCTTTGTCCACTCAGCCTATCACAGTCAAGTGCTGGTCAAAAACCTCCTTTTTCTCGCAAAAATATCAGATAATTTCTTAATTAATGGTAGCTAGCTATCGTTTAACTAAAGACATATAAATCATTGATGTTCTGCGATACGGCTGCTGCGCTGTTGGCCAAACGTTACTGGGTACTATAACTCAGTTGTTGCACCAGCACTGAATATTTAATGGTTGATAAAATGATTCGAAAAAGTATGCATCTCAATGCTGTTAATGTGTCCTATTTATGGAACTAATTGACGACCCTTTTTCTAGTGAGTTGTTTGTTTTCCTCAGAGGTAAAACCATATTTTAATTTGGTATTTTCTTATGTGCCCTATGATCAAGATATAAGCATAAAGCTAAGCATATGCTGAGACGCAGGTGACGCAGGTCCACGCAGCGCAGGGCAGAGCAGATTTTATAATGCATGAACGTACTGACAGCTGCGTACGCTGCGATGCAGGCACGTGCGACGCAGACATGTATTTGTCCTGCTCTGCGTCTCGTTCTAGAGCCGGCACAGATTACTGCGCGACGCGTGCAGGTCGTCACTTGTTTTTTTATCACTGATTCTAATTTTGTTTCAATGACAGATTATTTGTACTAGCTAGAACGCAAATATGTCTGTGTAGCTGAGTCGCAGCATACGCTCGCGGCCTATGTCTACCTCGCCTGCCCTACCCTACAAAATCTGTAAAGTGCTGCGCTGCGTCACCTGCGTCTCAGCATACTCTTAACCTTATTGTCGTAGGTACTTAAAAAACGTTAATTTTTTGTCGCAATTTCATCTCAGCTCCGATAAATGTAAATTCTAATTTACATTAATCGGCGCTGAGATAAGAATGCGACAAATTTTTTATCGGATCTCAGAGATTAGAATGTAAACGTTCTTAAATACGGGAATTTCTCCTCTGGTCAGCAGAATGCTACCGCAACAAATGCTAGAATACCCAGACAAGAAAAGTGCTCAAATTGCAAGCCATTTCGAAGCGCGTGTGCTACGTCCAATTATCTAATGCTGCACAATTATCTTAGTCGATCTGATCGCAATGCACTTTGTAATTATTACCCTATATTGTTAAAATTCGTTTACAATAAGACTTTTTATTTAATATTGTGTAAGTAATACAAACGAGTAACATTATACATATAGGAGGGTCTTTAAAAATTAAAAATGCCGTTTTATTCTCTGCCAAAATTGAAGTCATGATTTCTGTGATCTTTTTTCACTTCTAGTCACAGTTTCAGATTCATCCGATAAGGCTTTGGAGCAG
Organism: Omphaloscelis lunosa; assembly: GCA_916610215.1. Taxonomy (NCBI): domain Eukaryota; kingdom Metazoa; phylum Arthropoda; class Insecta; order Lepidoptera; family Noctuidae; genus Omphaloscelis; species Omphaloscelis lunosa. The sequence continues at coordinate 12,591,748 of OU744247.1, forward strand.
AATGAAATTACTCTTTTTTCTTTTTTTTTACAACTTTGACATACTGTATTCTATGTGTCAGATTAAACCCTGTTTAATAAAATAGAATGGGGTAGGTGACTTAAATAAGTCCTTATTTTTATTATTTTATTTACCTTTTACATAGATTCTTCTCTTTTAGATTTTTGTGAATGTGAGAACGTTGATAAGCCTACACTGTCCTCTCATACTTATTAACACTGTAATTCGAAAACATTTTAAAAGCCATTTATTTTAAAAGAGTAATTGTGGAGTTTCTTGCCGGGGAAATCTCTCCATAGGAAACGACCAAATGGAACCGTGGATCTAGCTGGCACGTTTCATAACTGCCCTTGTAGGTTTGGGTTATCTCTATTTGGCAGAATCTTGATACCTCGAAACATATTTGGCATAACAGACTTAATCTTCTTTACACGAATATTTTTATGGCATAAAAATCATTTAGTATAATTACTGTTTGGCCGAATGTTTATGTGTCTGAATTTACAATGGCATACTTTTCAGATAGCAGATTTTTATTTGGAATAATTTTATTAGGCATAATTCCATTTCTATAAGATAGCATTTTTAACCTGAAATTAAAAGTAAAATATTGTATTTAAAAGTCAGTATGCCGAATTGCCCAATTGCGAAGATTGTATGATTTGTCATTTTGAACTGGGTGAAATAGGTTAGGTTAGAACAGTGACCAATCGCGCTACTTCTAAGTCGCTCGCAGAAATGTTTTCACCATTGTCTAAATATCTAGTCTCGCTTGCTTGCTGCAGGCTTGCTGCATGCATGGTGTATGCTTGTTTGCATGTTTGTATGAACTTTCTTTTATATGACGGTTTTTCTTTTTAATTATTATGGATATGAAATTTATGCCAAAAGATGATTCTGACTTACAAAATTATCAGTTTTGAATGTATGCTAAATGAGTGTATGCCAAACAATTATCTGCGAAATGAAGATTATGCTATCCATTGTTATGCAAAGGCTTATATGAAATAAAATATTAGCTTTAGCTACGTTTAAGCATAATATGAATTTGAATTACCTAAGTATTCTCTTTTATTAAATAACTTACTGTCATTTAACAATGATTATTATAATTATAACAACACACATAACATCGTAGAGGTGTCGCTACATTTAGTACACCTACATTTCGAAAGTGTTATTGGGTTTTACCATCAGGAATTTCTCAGTAGCAGGCCGGTGTCTGGATTTGTGCCCAGTTGATGGCAATAGACGCGCCCCCTATTACATAAGACTTAATTATAACTGGCGGAATGTGGGTGTACTATCAAAATTATATTAACCTATAAACGTACAGCTGAATATTGGTATTCCAAAAACAGCCACAAAAACAAATATGCATGCATGGATTTTCCACAAACTGACGCGGATGGTAAATCGCAGTATATTTTTATTAGCTGATAGCAGAACGCCCCTCACATTTCAAAAACAGCATATAAACAAACGTAATATTAAGTATGTTGCCACCAAAACCACTTACTTTCCAAATTAACATCAAAACAGAACCGCATAATCGCCACTAAAGCCTCAATCACACTGGATAACGAAATAATTGAACGGAAATTATTCTATTGCATACATTTACAGACCGAGGCTCAGGACGTCTGTCGCGTCTATATATACACAACAAGAAACAATGGTGGCTCCGCGAAATTCTCCAGTTTCCTTAACAAGGCCTTGGATGACGGCCAAAACAACGAGCATTATTTAAGGCGGGGTACAGACCGGCGGATACGCGACTCCACTTTGATTTACTTTAATATGAACTCTGGCAGGATATTGAAGTTTTCAAACGGTTTCGGTGCTGTTTGTTCACAGTTTTGTTGCATGATAGCTGTTTTCTGCAATTGCTTCGGTTATGAAATTGTTAGTGTTGATTGTTAAGTTTCATGTGCTAGGGATTCTCTTAAGGTTTTAGCATGTCACGTTTTAACTAGGTATTATAATAATATAATATATTATGTTGTTGTGTCAAACTTTCGTATACCGAAACCGTTCAGCTGAGAATTTAAAATTTGCAGAGCCGTGCTTGACAGACTACAATCGTGCATAATTGCTTCATGTAAATACCTTCACATTGTAAATTATACCATACTCAAATAAACCTAAATTCTTTTTCCAACCGCATTCCAAAAGCATTCAGACCAGGCTTTAATTAAGTAAATAAAAGAGAGAGAGAATAGCATTACTTGACCCAAGGTCCATAAGTTCCATTAAACTTTAAAACGAAAACTAGAAAAGGCGAGCACAGTCCTTGTATAATTAGAAACCATGTAATAGCGCTATTTGAAATCCTACAAAAAGTTTTGAATGTGGCGTAAATAAACGCACATGCACTCTGCGCTTTATTCGAGAGAATTGCAGTTGCGCTGTTGTGAGCCACTCACTTTAAGAGGGTATGACCATTTAATTTCCTTTAAAAATCTTCCAACAAAGCAAATTTCTTACGTTTATAAATCTATTCAATTTTGTTGAAGAAATGTGAGGAATTCTGTGAATGGATGATGCTCTCTTTTACTAAGTTAGAGTGATTGATGACTATTTTACGACGAGTATCAGTAGTGCCCTTAAAAATGTAAAGTAATGTTTATCATTCTTATATTTTATTTTCATTGAACTTAACATTAAGTACATTTTGTCAACGTGCCAACAATTATATTATTATCATCTTACAAATTAATTCTTAATTTTCTCAATTCAAATAATATTTTGTTGTATGGTTAATTGGCGTGACCTTACGGAAATCCATTATAAAATAGAATAGACGTTGATATATTTAGTAACCTGTTCCGCTTAACTATTCCTAAAGAGCCATGAAAAACCCTATAAGAAATCGACACGTATTTTACCTGTCAACGAGGCATCCTCAGGATGACGATTGACTTGTCGCGAATCCGAACATGGCGTGTTACCACACCGAGCGCTGGACGCAGAGACCTGCGCTTGTTAAGCGGAACAGGTTACTAAATTAATACGTCTATTGTATTTTATGTTGGTGTATTCGGAGTACCTAACTAAACTAGTTATAAAGTCAAAGTCAAATAATTTATTTCAATTAGGCACATTTATGGCACTTTTGAACGTCAAAATTTACAAAAAATATAATTGATTCTAGTCGCCCCTTCCAAAAGGTATTTTCGTATGGAGAAGAATGGGCAAGAAACTTCACCGTTACTCTTTTAAAATGTTTTACAATATTTTGTATACATTAAATATATAATTATATGTGAAGACCATGCACCGGGAATAATATTACCAGAAATAGGTAAATATAATTAAAAATGAAGCAATGACAGAAATATTAATCATGTGATGGATACATGGTGCTTACATATTTACAAGGATTGTAAAAGTACTTATACGATATTCCTATTTTTTTTTTACAAGTAATACAGTCAGTGTGTGAGTTCAAGTAAGCACAGAATGTAAAATCCATGTTATAATAAATTATACAATTAAATTAGCAACCAGTTTAATATTGTTCAGATTCTAAATTGTCCTATGCAGCTAGACCAGCATGTTTCCAAGCATTCTTATTTTGGATATAATCCTCTAATTTGTAATAATATGCTTGTTTATAAAGTGTACTTTTAATATGAGTTTTAAATTTTATTTCAGTTAATTGCAACATATCACAAGGTATTTTGTTGTAACATTTAACACAGTAACCCCATAAAAGATTTATGTATTTTAGATAATCTGAAAAATAGTTGATCTATTTTATCTTTATTTCTAGTATTAAAATTATGTCTATCACATATTTTATTAAAAAGATGTAGATTTTTTTCTTACATACATAATATTTTCATAGATGAATTGCTAAGGTACCGTCATAATTTTAATCTTTTTAAATAGTTCCCTGAGAGATTCGCGATGACGTAGATTATAAATGGCTCTGACAATTCTCTTTTGTAAAAAAAAGATGGATTCAATGTCAGCAGCCCGACCCCACAGTAAAATGCCTTACGACATAATGCTGGGAAAGTTGCTAAAATAGACCAAACGCGCGGTTTCTACATCTGTTAACTGTCTTATATTTCTAACAGCATAAGCGGCCGAGCTTAGCCGCCCCGCAAGAGATGTTATATGAGGTCCCCATTGTAATTTCTCGGCGTGATTCCTAGAAAAACCGTTTGATTAATGCATTCCAGTTTTTCTCCATTCAATATGATGTTACATTCGCTACGTCTAACATTCGGTAATTTAAATCTAATGCATTTGGTTTTTTCTCATTTTTTTATAATACCTGAAGGCTAGATCCCTGTACAAGGAATGCTCATTATTGGTATCTTATAGGAGGCACTTTAGCACCTGATACTATAAAATGACGATACCACCGTGATGTGTGGGTATGCAGCTAAGTGATCTCGCGCACTAGTAGACGGCCACGACCACGATTAGTGGTCACACCGACGAAATAAACTATACAAACTGGCTATTTAGCCATTGCGGCCAAGTGCGCGATTCATATCGGTGTCTTTAATTTGCCTGCACCCTAATTACGTAATATACGATCAATCACAATCTCGAATAATTTTGAAAGAGATTACTAATCCATTACTTCATAAGATCGAAAAACGGCTTAACAACGTAAATAACGCTATGAATTTTGTTGAATTGTCAAAATGAAACACATTAGAATTAATCATTTATGAAAATGTGTTACGCAATTAGTTAGCTTGTCGGTGCGACCACTGGTTGTGGTCGTGGCCGTCTAGTGCACGAGATCCCGTCGTCAAGTATAGATAAAATCTGCTGCCCACCTTATGTGAATGAATTTAATATTTTTTCTATCAATCTAAAACTTTTTATGCTAAATTCGACCTTTTAGGTATGGTATATAAAATTGCAGCAAATTGCTTATTTTGACCGAAAAGATAATCAACCTACTACATACATGCGCTTGGTACATAGGTTCATGATTTTCAGGGTGTACTTTTGAATTAACGAAAACCATGGTAAATCAATAGATTTAATTAGTGACATTGTGTATTTCCTTATTATTGTTATGCTCGCTGCAAATGATATAATTTTGAATTTATTTCTTTTGACATTTTTAATTTTACTGACGTGTTTTTTTATTGCTAGTTTACTATAAATGGTTGCATCACACGTAAACACCTTTATTTTAATTACCTACTTTCTAAGCAAATTATCGATTATTTATATTTCTTTATTTATTTTAATAAAATTGGTCAAAGGAGTCCAGGAATTGATCCTTATCAACAAAATTATAAATTTATCGGATATAGACCACATAGCAAAAAAATAACCAAAATAAGGTTTTGACTCCTGCATGCTATTTTCTGTATTTCTTCCTAATATTAGTTTTTAATACTAAACAATGAAGTGTGTTGTAGAAACGAAAATGTTGGTCTTCCTTAAACACCGCACGAGTTTTTATAAAACTTTCCTTTACCCACCCACACCTACACTTAGTTGAGGACTATATTTCTACTGTAAAGGAAATAATAAAATCTGGGATATAAAAGACTTTCTGTGTATTGCTCGCACTGTCACACCTTTCCAAGGAAATTTATTGGATGTCAATACCATAAATGTCACCAGTAATAGGAGACGTTTGTACTAATAAACGAGTGACAAGTCACTGAATGGAAAATCTTTAGAATACCTACACTTCCTTGCTTTTATGTGTCACTAGCAACCCGCCCCTGCTTCTTTCTTTTTTTACGACTTGAAAAATAATCGAGATTTCATTATTATACATATGTTTGATATTAATGTAAATATTATATATATGTTTGATATTAATGTATAAATATACAAATTAACCTTTCGGGATAAATTTTCTATTTTTAGATCGTTCGGTAGACGAGCAAAAGAAATCCAACATCTTTGGATTGGTTCACTAATGAATTCAGTTCTCCCTTTTGATTCGTTTTGTGTTCAGGCGACTCACTTCAAGTGAAAGATGCCGAACGAAAGTAAAAACATTACACTCCTTTTTGGGCACAGTCGATTAAAAATTAACAAAAAGTCTTATAGCAGCTTTAAGGTAGATAATAATATGAGGATAGGAACCTATTTTCCCTTTGAATCGATATTTATGAGCTACGTTTAAGCATAAATAGAATCCATCTAAGTTGTTTACACCGTTGTCTTGTTTTCATCAATAGCGACCTAACTATATTGACGGGTTTTGGGACCGGACTTGACTGTATGAATATTGATTTTATCGTCTTCCTTCAACTACGAGACAATAATTATTTAAATAAGGTCTCTAAAGTTTATGTCACACTGCCTTTTGAATTGACTGTATTGCGGATGTGGCGGATGCTAGATGATGTAGATAATTGAATTTAACAACTCAAAATGAAAAGCTATTTATTCAAACAAGTCTAAGAATCAGCACTTTTCGAACGTCAAAATTACATAACAGTCCCCTAAAACCCAGCCCGCCCTTCACCACGTCCTAGTACTTTAGCTGGGAAGAAGAAGTGGCGCAATAAACTCCCGAGCATAACAGCTATCTATTCAGTTAGAAAAACTTGATTCTATACTTTCAGTTTGTTTTTTACCTTGTCATATTTTATACATCTAGGTTGCTGTCCAACAGTTAATGGACTTTGATAAACCAAGCTAAGTTTATGAAAGACAGGAAAAATAATAAAATTGATCAATCTTTCACAAAAAAGCACTACAGTGTACATAAAAAAAATGTTTAACGTTGGCCCTCATGGTATCCTGAGCCACAACTGCACCGTGGGTGGTAGGTGACAGTTGGCACGACGTTCAGCAAACTGGACCTTCAGAACGTCTGGGAAAAACTACAGACGAACCAGCGGAACGAGTTCATCGGTGTTACATTCCACGTTATTCGGTTGGTAGAGAGCGCCCGTTGGGTATTTTAAGAATATGTTTTTTTTTTTTAATTGGGTCTTTTAGTTGATCTTTGAGATCATGACTACTTAACCGGGCTTTCCTGTGGCTGCCTTAAGCTACTACACTGAAAGCCTCCAGCCAGGGGCAATAAAATATGCTAATTAAAACTAGGTGAACGCTCGCTAAGGGCACCCTCTGTAGGGTAAGAACCTTGGGCTTAGGGCGTCAACCGGAGGGAGGACATCAAAGATGGGTCAGGCCGGATCAATGTTTCAAAGATCATGATTATTAATTGGGGAATTTAAAACTACGTGCTCAGCTGCAACAACTGCTGGCACCTCGTTAACGAACAAGGGTCGGGGGGGTGTATCATTTTCTCGGGGTCGCGGTCGCGATCGTAAAGGACCTCGGCGGCGAGGTCGGAATGACGGGAGGCGTATGTTTTTGTGTACTGTGCTGGTGTCCCTATTGCTCTCCTGGAGGAGGGTTGTGGGGTCATCTGGGTCGGAAAGAATATGCCTAGGGCGGCGGATTCGATTGATTCTAGAGGGAATGTAACTAGCGTCCACGACAACCAGAGGGTTGCGATGTTTTGCGGCTGTATTGAAGTAACGCTTGGAAGAGCGTTTCAGAAATTGGTGGATGGTGGGGATTTTAAGGTCGAGATGGAGGATCTCGTTCCTAACATACCGGGAGCTCCCGTTGCCTTCCGAAGGCAACGGTTCTGTAAGGTCTGCATCTTATGGATATAACGAGGTTTTGCTTGTGCAAAGACGGTGCCCGCATAGGTCATGATTGGACGAATGCACGTTGTGTAGATACGCAATTTGAATCGTAATGACAATTTGCTACGTGCATTTAGGATAAAATGAAGCCTTCGAGAGTGAAAGCGGCTCACGCACGGGCCTGCTTTATGTGCTCTTTGAAGGAGAGATGTTGGTCAAGGAATACACCTAGGTACTTGGTTTGCTTTCCCCAAGGGATATACTTGCCTAGCATGTTGATGGGGGAGGGGGAGTTTGTATATTTTATGCGGTTTCGAAAAGAGAACCGCTTGGCTTTTGGCGGGATTGACTTCGATCCTCCATTTTCTAAACCAAGCACTGAGTTTATCGACTGCGGAGCCTGTAATAAATGGCCGTGTCGTCTGCGAACAGAGCCAACTGCGCATTTTTACTTATGGGAATATCGCTGGCAAATAGCGTGAAAGTGAGAGGAGATACCACGGAGCCCTGAGGGACTCCGGCACTAATAGGACGGGGGGAGGATAGAGCACATTCGATTCCATAGCGGAAGGTACGGTTCGCCAAAAAGTCTCGTAAGATGAGCACGAGACGATCAGGCACACCGAGTTTGTAAAGCTTATATATTAAGCCGTTGTGCCAGACTTTGTTGAACGCTTTTGCTATGTCGAAGAATACTGCACCGGTCAACAAACCACCCTGGAAACCATCGCTTATGTGTTCGGTGATCCGGTGGGCCTGGTGCACGCTAGAGTGCTGGGAAGGAAACCCAACTGTTCGTTGAGAATAAGGCCTTTAGTCTCGGCGTAGTCTCTGAGACGCTTAGAAATAAGCCTCTCATAGAATTTGCCTATGACTTTGAGCATACTAATGGGACGGTAACTTCCAGGTTCGGACTTGGGCTTGCCGGGCTTAGGGATACCGATGACAATGGCTTCTTTCCATGCTTGTGGGAAGCTGTTATTGCTCAGAGTATTATTGAAGATGGTGGTCAAGTGGGCTGGGAAGAGTTGGATCACCCTATTGGTGATTCCATCTGAACCGGGGGCTTTGCGGACTTTAAGATCCGTTGCCTATCTTATTGTAACGGGATCCTAACTAGTCTAGCGTGAAGGGTATCAATATACCCGACCCCGCTAGGTAAGTCGCTGTGGAGAAAAAACTGTCACGAGTGTCGACTAGGAGCTCCTCCAAGACCGAACTGTGGGACCCGTCCAACTGACTGCCTCACTCTGAAGGCGATCGGCGGGTGTGATTACGACAATACCCCCTCGGCTTCGTTGGCACTGTATGGTACCCACCGAGGACCACGAAACTGGTTTTGCCCGGAAGGGGCCAAATGCCTCAACAAACGTTTTTGACTGAAATCTTTCAGAAATACGCTAAATAATTGTGTCTTGAAAAAGACACCAATTAATCAAATCGGTGGTAGTCGGATGACTACGAAGATCGTCTCAGGGACCACCAAGGAACACTTGAACCAGAGTATCGGGAACTCTGGAATCAGCAGCGCAGCACAACCGTCCGCAACCGATGCCGAGCGATCAGTGTGTGTTTAAGAAAATGTCCGACATTCATAGTTTAAATAACAAGAATAGACACAACCTTGCTGTACATTGCACACGTCTCCACGGTGTAGGCAACTCGTTCATGGTTTAATGTATACGCTTTTACAACAAACTTCCCATTGACATTAAAAACTTACCCATTAAACGATTTAAAAGTTGTAATAAAACCAATCTTTATAAAAAAGGGTACTTTAAAATTTCAGATTATTTAGAAAATAAAAAACCTTGGGATTGAGCTGCTCGCTCTGACATTATAATTATTCAGTAAAATTAACAATTTTATATAAACATTGATATTGTTTAATATTTCATACAAAATAACAAGATTACTTTGTAAAGTATTCACAATAATTAAAATTATTTTAATTATTGTGAATGTGAGGATTATGTGGATATTTTTATTTTCTTTTCTATTCTTTCATTATTTTTACTTTCTCAGTTAGCGTTAATGATGGTCTGGAAGTTTGAGTAGTTTCTGCAGCCCACCAAAATATCCTTTCTTTGGTATTGTTCGTCGAGTTCTGAGATCGTGGTTCACTTCACGATTACTGACATATGCTTGCACTGACTGGACAGGTCTACTCAAATCTGTGTGGATCTTTCCTCAAATGACTATTTCAGACACTAATCTACATGGTTCTCATATGGCCTGACCAAAATTATATCTGGACTTTCAAAGAGATTGTGAACTCTGAGTTTGCTTCGGCCTTTCTTCTCAGAGTAGTCGGATAGGAAACGCCGAACTCATCTAGCTAATTTTTCATATATGACGTGGAAAAGTGATTCCAATATCCTATTTACAGAATAAACAATTTCATTTAATTTTACCTAACATACCTATGAAAAAATTTACAATTTTTTTCAAGTCATATTCAAATGTAATAAAAATCAGAAATATTATCAATAAGAAATTGTAGACCAGCTGTAAAAGTGAACTAATAGGTTTTTATTCTTAGATATAACGCTGCACTACACATAATAATATATCAGAGCTACAATAAAATAAGTTTCCGCATACGTGTGTGATCGTCTACAGGTTGGCTGAGCGTGATCATCCCACGGGAGGTGCGTCTAAGTTTGACCGCGGTAAATCTCGCTCAGCATTGGGCCCCGACGACTTGTTCAACATTCAGACAGGATATTCTCTGAGGGGACTCGTCATTCATTGCTGCTACTTGTTAAAACATTTCGTAGTTAGATTATGAGAGGATATATTTAAAATAACTAGCAAAGGCAGGGCGATGTCTGTCTGTCCGTCTTTTAGTACGCTAATAATCTAATAAGTACCTGGACGACCGAGCTCTGCTCTGGCGAAAATAGAGAATGCTCCTTTAATAGTATAGGAAAGTTCATACTAATTGTTCTAAACTTTGGGCGACCAAGCTCTGCTTGGGTGAAAATACGGAGAAAACGATTTTTCCCAAATATGAGACCTACATCGATTTTTCGCCCCCAAAAACCCCAACATTGTAACTTTCATCGAAATCGTTAGAACGATTTTCGAGAACGTGATTACAAATATATAGATAGATACACACATACAAATATTGCTCATTTAAAGGTGGATCCAGACTTGGCGAGGCATGCGCTCCGCACGTCGCACAACGCATACCTCGCAAGGTGTGTACCTTTATATTCGTGGCGAGGCATGAGCTACGAAGTCAAAATCGGTTGAACGGACTGTAAAAACGTTTGTTTAAATGTCAAATCTTATTTCAAATGGAGTATTTGTAGTACATAATGCACGTAGGCATGCGTTGTGCGCCGTGCGGAGCGCATGCCTCGCCAAGTCTGGATCCACCTTAATAATAAAGGATAGGATAGGATACACTTGTACCTAGCTGAAGATCCATCAATATCTAAGTGTGATTATTTTGTTTTGTTAGGGTTTTAGTAAGTAACGTGTAAGCAGAGCCAACGGCGCAAACTAGTAGGTTATATAATATAACTACATCACAGAACATCAAACAGAGTTAACTTAAAAAAAAAAAACATTTTCAATCCTATTAAAAAATAACTAAGAACAGACATTGCTAAGCAAATGTATAATAAATTTACTGCTTGTAAAGAAAAACAACATAATGAAAAAGGAAGATAAAAAATATGCGTGTGTAGGTGAAGAAAGAAAAAGTTAAATAATATCTCGGCAAAGCCTTAGAAAAACTTCTACACAAGTTTTTGCTGGCGGCTATAAAGAAAGTGGGGAGTGGGTAATAACAGATTGTTTTCATTAACTTGGATAAAACACATCCTTTGTGGTCGCGGTTACACTAACCTATTATGTTTTATATTTGCCGTAGAATCATTGAGCACAAATGTCTCCATCAAACTCATTGATATATAAAAACCCAAGATGCACACTCAACGTCTAAAAAACGTCCCCAAAAAATGAGCGCAACATTCTAAATTGTGCGCTCATTTCAAATAGTCTCGCGTCGCTCGCGTCTGGAAGCAGTCGTTAAAAATGCCGAAGTGTTCTGTGAGAAATTGTAAAAATATTACGTCAAGAAGGTTAAAAAAGAATGGGATATCGTATTTTCGGTAAGTAAAAAACTTATTGACTAGTTTTTGCTGTTTTTATGACCGATTATAACAAGCAATGTGTGATTTTGATTTATTTTTTCTAAAAACTTTATTCAACGCTCAAAGTAAAATACGGCTAACTTCAATGGCTGCTTGGTCAGTGTTAGAACAACGCATTACAGTCTCCTTTTTATTTTAGTCGCATTATAAAAATGACCCTGTTCTAATAAGTGGTGTCGATTTTTTTTTTTGTTTGTGTTTCTTTTTATTAATAAATTTATGTACTTTTGAACCTTTTTTGTATGTAGTTTTTGAAAAATATATATATTTACGTTACATAACGTGTAGGTCAGGAGGTAGCCAATTTAACATTTTTATAATGTTCGTAAATATTATGATGTATAACGATTCATTTATGGGCCAACTTATGAGTTCGCGACATGCGGCATGCTAAGGATAGACTGAAATGTCGCGTAGTCTGTAGTCTGTAAGTGTCACATTAGAAACTTCATGGAAACTTCTAATTTTTATATTTTAGTTTTCCTCGTGACCCAATACGATGTGGAGAATGGACATCAATCGTCAGCCAACAAAGGCGAGAAGATTTTTTTAAGTCGAATAATTCAAGCGTCGTTTGTTCCGGGCATTTTTGGATGAAGATATGTATGTCACTTTAAAAGGCATAAAACGTCTTCGTAAAACGGCTGTTCTTTATATTTGAATAAACAATTTTAACAGTTATTATTTGTTTTTTGATATACCCATAGGCTACCCAAAAACATATTTATGCAGAAATAAAAGTATATTTATGTGTTTAAAACACAATTTTACAAACTCTTAAAATACTAACTAATAACGTAAGGTGAAAAAAAAAAAGTCATGTTCGACTCCACTCAATACCTTGTCCTACCGACCACGGTCGGTCGTAAAATTTTATTACTTTAAGTACCTGCGTTAAAATAACAACTTTAAACAATTGGCGTAAGGTTGAACTTGCAATAATATATGCTTGTAGCTTATAGAAAGAGACAGAAATAGAGTTTCGGGACACTTTCGAGCGTTACTTTTATTCGAGACTGTGCATCTTGGGTTTTTATATATCAATGATCAAACTAGAGAAAGCACCAAAACTGTCTCCAAACTGCCGTGAGATACTTCGGGTACAGTGCCCGCAGTAACAGAAAAGATAGAGGGCAAAAGACCTACAGGCCAAAGCCGAAAACGATGGTCGGACCGATTGTCCCAGCAATTGAAGGGGTGTGTAATATATGCATAATAAAAGATAGTATAATAACGTGTACATGATATAATTTTCATATGCTATAAAAACAAATAACCTAATTTCATATGATCTAATGTAAAAAAAAATAATACATCTATTTCATAAAACCATCTTTTGCTCCAGTAACATTTAGTATAACGTTCATTTCATATAATTTTAAATTTGTATAATGCTTTTTTATACAACGTTCAGTTGAACAAATTTTCAATTTTTCATATTTACTCATTTCTAGACAAAATTCTGTAATGAATAAGTAAAAATCAGGAAGCATCATACTGTTAGAACACAAATGAATCACGAACAATGAAGGGGATCTGGCGCACGGCGGCTACTGGCGCGACACGCTTGCTTCGCTCGCTCGCCTTCGCGCGTTAATGGTCACTGTTCTAACCTAACCTTTTTTTTTTTTTTTTGTTCCGGGGTGGAAAATCCTCATGGATGTCCTTCGCCCTGGGGCGGGCGAAGGGGTCTGTCAGACTCCTACTGACTAAAAACCACCCCGGTGTTCCCTTCCCACACTTGGACCGGGGATCATGGGTTCTAGTGCGCCTTCCATGATCCCCGACTGGTGCCGGCCCGCTTTTGCGGACCACTTCATGCCCGCGGGTGGAGTGAGGTGTTACACTCCCCCCGCGACGTCAAATAGGGGCGCGCGTGGAACACTACGCGCCGCCACCTCGGGTCCTGCTGGATGGGGGGTGGCGGACGTCCCCAAGTCCGCCATCCCTCCGGATCCGTTTACGGGGGCTGGAAGAGGGCATTGTCTGCCCTCCGTCGACGCCCAGTCCGCCTGCTACGGATCAGGAGAGTGGTCTCGATCTCCCTCTCCCTTTCCGCAGCCTCCTTCTGTGAAACTACGGTTTCACAGAAGGAGATCACTGCATCCCACGACTCGGCACTCCCGACCATCGAACGAGCGACAGCCGGCAGCGCCAGGTCGGCTCCGACTTCAGATACGAGAGCACGGCGCGGCTCCTCCCATGCGGCACACTCTGCCAGTGTATGCTGCGCCGTGTCCTCCCGACAGTGAGTGCAGTGATGGTTCTAACCTAACCTAACCTAACCCAAATGCTACCCAACCCAAACCCAACTAACCAAACCCAAATGGCAGGCGTTTAAAATCTAATCAGTTTTTGCAAAAATATATAAAACAAAGTTCGTTTCTCAATTATATTAAACGTTACTTATAGATTTTGAATATTAATTTAAAAGTGCATTATAGAACATGTTCATTATACCATATAAAATTAGGTAAAATTAAATTATATCAATAATTCATTATATAATTTCATCGTTATATTAAAAAAAAAGTATATTAAATGAAAATAGGTCATATGATCAGTAGAACTTTTGTTATTACTTCAAACGTTATTCACCCCAATTGGAGATACCAATCAGGGCCGCACTCCGCCAGTCCATCGATCGTAATAGTTGGAGAAAGACCGTTGACAATGTGAAACGGAGTCACAATTCTCAGCAGTGAGAGAGCAATTGAGAAGAGAGAGACTCATTAAGAACAATTGATATAAATATAGTAGCAAAGCGTAAATATGACATACATCGAGCTCTGTATCATATTTAATGAATATACACTATACGTTTTTGTTTAGTAGGTACCTTATTTACCTGGTACTTGTTAATAGGCCTAGATTGTCCTCTCATATTTTAACACTGTAATTTGAAAATATTGTAATAGCACTAATAGCTATTTTTTTTTTATAGGCTAACCATGGAGTTTCTTGCCGGCTCTTCTAAAGAGGAAACGACTAATTGGAACCGTGTACATTTTTGTGTAATGTATTAATTTGAAATTGAAGAACAGAGGGGTAATTTTTCAGAAGCTTGACGTGCCATATATACCGTTGTGTAGGTACTTTTCGTAGTCAATTTTTAATTCTAGTTCCTACCACGACCCTCGGACTAACTCAACGAGCTAATCCTGTCATCGTCCAATCCCCAAGCGTGTCAGATCGGCTTTAATTTTAACTAAATGCATATAAATGATGCTGGAGACGAGACAATTTAGTAATAACATCGTGATCCCGGCCGCTAATTGTGGAATTGTCAATTCAAATTAATTTTATGCCAAACACTTCGACAGTTGGCGACTACCTCTAGTTATTAACTCATTATTTCGAAAGAGACATGACAATATTAGCTGTATCTATCAAGATTAGTTGGTAGTAATTTTTATTGAATGTTTGTGTATGTATCGGTTGTTTAATAATAAATATGATAATTATAATATTAATAATAAATATTTTAAAAAAATGCCGTAACGGGGGTGACGTGACAGATGTCACCCCCAATAAAAACAAGGAAAATTGGAACAATTGGAATGAAAACTAAATGTTGACGAGATCGGCCGCACGTTTAGCACGCCCACCACCTCCGGACTCCTCGCTCAGCTCCGCCTCGCCGCCGCCGGTACCCAGCCCCACTGTGAGCGCTACGACGACACCGGCCGCGGTAGTTGCGTCGAGCTCGAGAGACGAGTATTTTTCCCCGCCGACGTCGCCAACACCTGTACGTCGGCAGGGCCCCCCGGCCAACCGGCCCCGAGCCGGGTCCCCGCTGCCGGTGGTTGTGTGCAGCGCATGAGATGGACTCAGTCTATGAACGAGAACGTCATGCGCGCATATTACGGGTCTACAGAGGGAGGAACTAACCTCACTGCGTACCGTGTTAGGATGCTGTCTCTGTTTCAGGAACTAGAGCCAACCGTCAACGTCTCGGCCCAACGACTGTCGGATCAGGTGCGTGTCATCCAACGCAACCATAGGTTGGACGATACCGCACTTGATAGGCTGCGCTCAGAGGTACTGAGCAACCATATCGTCTCAACTAGGGCACAAACCGCGGCACAAGCGTTAAATATTGATGCAACCCCGCCGCGGTTCAATCATGGTGTTGAAGAGGAGGATGATAGGGTTGCCACAGTAAGTAGCCAGTGTAACAACCGATTGAGGAGCGCACTGGAGGATGCGTTTCGCGAGTATAGGTACACTCCGACCGAACTTAGACCACGATTACCACGCCTACCCATGCACAACAAAAATAGGGCGCTGGTGTGTGCCCTGGACTCGCAGCTTACGAATTTTTTCGAGAGCAGCGAGGATCTCATTGATACACACTCGATCCTGTATTGCGCGGCTGTTGCGGCATGTCGTTTAGCTAACGTCAAGTTTCCAAACTGCGACGGAGCTACTCGACCCAAACCAGTCGTACCAGCCTGGCAGTGCAGGATCGAGCGACGTATCGATGGGGCCAGGGTTCTCATCGGCAAACTATACTGCTTCAGGGAGGGAAATACACGACCACGAGTGATGCGCTTTGTAAGGCGGGCATTCTCGGGGACTGGAATCAGTCCACAAGACTATATGTCCCGTGTCACAGAGCGCATCGACTTCCTGAAGCAGAAAGTTTGTGCATGGGCGAGTCGTATTCGGCGGTATAAGCGGCGGGTTGATCGATACACGCAGAATCGCATGTTCCAGAGCGATGAGAGGTGGGTATATAGAGCTTGGGAGCGACCTGAACAAAATGTGACAGACGTGTGCTGCCCGGATGATGCCACCACAAGTGCATTCTGGCGCAGCATCTGGTCGGTGCCCGTTTGTCATACTGAGGCTGGCTGGATGCAGGATGTCGAGCGAGTGTGTGAAACTATACCAGTAATGGATGCTGTGTTCATCACACCATTAGACGTAGCCAGAGCAGTCCGTCCGTTGCCGAATTGGAAATCACCGGGACCGGACGGACTGCACAACTTTTGGTTAAAATGGCTGAGTAGTTCGCACACTCGCCTGGCATCCCAATTCCAGTCATCCCTAGAGTCTGGGTCGCTACCTCAGTTTCTAACAACAGGCGTTACCCACCTGCTCCATAAGTCAGGTAATCCCGCGGAACCCAAGAATTATAGACCGATCACATGTTTGTCGACGGTCTATAAACTTCTTACATCCATATTGAGAACGAAAATTAACACACACATTGATAGTAACTCAATTATGTCAGCCTCTCAAAATGGATGTAGGAACGGATCCCGCGGTACTAAGGAGCTTCTCCTCATCGACATGGCCATAAGCCAACAGGTTCGTCGATCCCGCAAGGATCTGTCGACATGCTGGATAGACTATAAGAAGGCCTATGACTCGGTGCCACATACATGGCTCATGAGGGTGCTAGAGTTGTATAAAGTAGATACAACTCTGCGCACCTTCCTGATGTCGTGTATGGGGCAATGGAGGACGGTCCTTCGCTACCCAGGATGTCGACAGACCCAGGGGAATGACGAGCCTGTATGGATTAAACGGGGAATATTCCAGGGCGACAGTTTAAGTCCACTCTGGTTTTGCTTAGCTCTGAATCCTCTAAGCACACTGCTAGAGGATTCAGGTCTAGGCTATAGGCTGAGGAGAGGTGGTCAGGTCATATCTCACCTCCTCTACATGGATGACTTGAAACTCTTTGCCCCCAACAAGTTGCGACTGATGGAGCTACTGAAGGTAACTGAAACATTCAGTGGCGCCATCAGGATGGAATTTGGTGTGGACAAATGTGCAGTCATGCATGTAAAGCGAGGGGAGATTATGGAATCCGAGGGAATCCAACTCTCGGTCTCCATACACCTCAGATCCCTCTCCTCAGCCGAAAACTATAGGTATTTGGGTATGTAGGAATCGCTAGGCATCAACGTTACTGACATGAAGCAATCGTTGAAGGAGCGCTTCTTTGGTCGCCTGAAGAAGGTATTAATTAGTTTTCTTTCAGGCGGAAACAAGGTGCGCGCCTTCAACGGTTGGGTCATGCCGGTCTTGATGTACTCTTTCGGCATACTCAAATGGACTCAGACCGAACTTGACGCCCTGGACAGGAGGGTACGTACACTCCTGACCGCAAACCGGATGCATCACCCACATTCATCGGTGATGAGACTGTACATCCCGCGGAAATGAGGAAAGAGGTCGAGGGTTTTTAAATGCAAAGACCCTCCACAACCGCGAGGTGTGCAGCCTCAGGGAATATTTTTTTAAAGCCGATGTGGGTATGCACCGTGATGTGGTCGCAGTGGACAACGGGCTCACCCCGCTTTCCATGGCTAAAGAGAACTGGCGCAAACCTGTAGTACTTACTACAGATGACCGCAAGGAGATATGGCAAAGCAAGGCGCTTCACGGGCGCTTCTTTCGGGCTCTTCACGAGCCCGGTGTAGATTTCTTAGCGTCCGTATCCTGGCTACGTTTCGGTGACCTTTTCGGGGAAACCGAAGGTTTCATCTGTGCAATTATGGACGAAGTTATCTTGACGAATAACTACCGGAGACATATTATGAAGGACGGTACGGTTGACGTGTGTCGGGCATGCCATCGTCCGGGTGAGTCCATCAGACATATTATCTCTGGTTGTTCGCGTCTAGCTAACGGCGAGTACTTGCACAGACATAACCAAGTAGCCAGGATTATGCACCAGCAACTTGCTTTGAAATATAAACTTGTAGACTCTGAGGTACCGTATTACAAGTATGTGCCAGACCCAGTTCTTGAAAATGACCATGTCACGTTGTACTGGGATCGGTCTATCATTACTGACAGGACTATTGTTGCCAATAAGCCTGATATAGTGGTGATAGACCGATTAGCGCGCCACGCAATGATAGTCGATGTTACCATTCCACATGACGAGAACCTCGTGAAAGCTGAGAAAGAGAAACAAATAAAATATCTCGACTTAGCACACGAGGTTGTTGACATGTGGAATGTGAGCTCAGCTGTCATTGTGCCGATTGTCGTAACGGCTAATGGCCTGATGGCCAAAAGCCTCGATCAACATCTCTCGAGGCTCTCGTTAGACGGTTGGATCAAACGCCTGATTCAGAAAGCAGAACTCCTCGATACTTCCCGCATTGTGAGGAGGTTCCTGTCTCTGCAGCCCTAACCACCGGTACCTTGGACCCTGCTCCCGACACCGGCGGTATTCTATTTTTTTATATTTTTAAATGTTTTTATATTTTATATGTTTTAATATTTAAAAATGTAATTAATAAGTATTTAAATGGAATAAAGAAAATAATAATATGATAAAAATAAGAATAAAACATACCTTATACAAGAAAGTTTAAATATTTATTTTACAGTTACACACTTAAACTAAGTTTAAATTTCATTACCTACCTCAATAATTTTATGAGTTCAAAACTCACTCGCTGGAATTCAAAATCATAATGAAATCATTACAACATCATTAGCTTGCCGACGTTCAGCTCCTCAGTTCGCATTCTACATTTCATTTTCGATTGTTTTACCATAATACTTTTTAAATCTGTTGAGATATTTTTGTACTCGCAGATCCGCGGAAATAAAGAACATTTGATACTACTTTTCAAACTCAAACGCAAAAACTTTTTAGTTAGAGTGACGTCAAAATAAAAATGGAAAAAGTATGAAACAGTCTACAACTTTCCATTTACTTTGATGAAGACAGAATAATGTTATGAAAAAAAAAAAAATGTTAGAGAATATTATGAGCAAGCTGTCCATGTAGGTAACCGGGGCACGCTCGCAAATTTTTCAAACGGTGAAAAGTCAAAAGCTGGCCCTTAAACGTACCTATGCAAATACGCAGTGGTGTTTCGTAGAAACTAATCTCTTAGCTCGTCCTCACGTGTTTTATCCAGCAAGCGTGGCTAATTTGCAAGCTGCACTAGTACCCCGAGCTTTTAGCCTGCCTTCCTTCCGCTGCTGTTTACGCGCCGCGGACTTAAACGAGGGTACTCCGACTTAATGACGACCACCGCCATTTTGGTAACGACGAGTGACATAATCATTCTCACGTCAAAATAACGTGTCGCCCTTATGAATATACGATTATAGAGAAATTATCACGCTCATCGAGAACGCTCCAGATTGCTGTTGTTCTCGATGTTTACACGAAATTATTCCACGTTGTAGACTTTGTTCGATTTTTTTTTACACTGTCCCGACTACGGCGAAATAGATAATGCCTACATCTGAATTTATTTATGCTCATATTGACTCAGTGTTCTACGTATTTTGATGATATGATGTATTCATGAAATAGTTGAAGAGCGTATACCTTTCTTGAGCCAGGATTTTCTAAAGAAAATTGAGTTATAAGCTGCAAGAAACTTGGATAGGGTACGGGAACGATTCCGAAATAAGCCGAGCTAGGCATAATTTGATATTTACGCTTTTCAGTTTACACACGGAAGATTTATGTTTTGTAGCGAATTAATTGATGAAAAAAGAAAACTATTATAATATTTATTTATATTCTTACATAAAATGAACTGTTGCCAGTTGTAAATAACATGAAAAAAAAAAGGAAGAAACAGGTCAAAAACAAGGCATAGGTTATATAAAACTACTTCGATCGAACCACATCATTATGCACGT
This sequence comes from Omphaloscelis lunosa, assembly GCA_916610215.1. Taxonomy (NCBI): domain Eukaryota; kingdom Metazoa; phylum Arthropoda; class Insecta; order Lepidoptera; family Noctuidae; genus Omphaloscelis; species Omphaloscelis lunosa. The sequence goes on from OU744247.1 coordinate 12,612,161, forward strand.
AATAGTTGGGAAGCAATATACGAAACTAGGACAAGTACTCTCTAAACAAAAGGCGAAACTTTTACGATAAAAAGAGTTATATATTCGGGAGGCACAAGTGTACTTATCACCGACATAAACGCGCATAGATTCGGGAACGCGTCGCGTGACGAATCAACGATGTTGAATTTCAGTACGAAATAAAAAGTAGAGTGCTGAAATAACAGATCAGTTACAAATAATCGAAATAACACGTGCCGCTTTAGCATACTATGCGATAAACCTTATGAAGCATAAAAAATAATGTTCAACCAAGTAACGCTTTGTCGATTTAATCGAATTTATTTCTGGGACAATATTCCATAATTGCAACTGACGGTAATGATTCAAAAGGATTGTGTGCAATTGTTATTTACGTGACTATAACCATTATAATATTAATAATACATTTCAGATTAAAATGTTAACGAAGTATGTGTATTATTTTGCTGTTACAAACGCCCAATATAATTAATCAAAAAGCTCTATTTATACGTGGAAAGCCTAAATGGGATTATGTATTTAGGTTTAACATTTACCTACCTGGACATAGTTTTTACACCTAAAAATAATATGCACTATTAGAACCGGAATCGTTCAAATAATTATCGTGAATTCCTTTTGGCATATAACTGTTCGTAATGTAATGTCTGTAATATATATTATCTTCACTGTGTGTGGTGGTCCATTAAATTGAACGGTGAACGATATTTCGAAGATAATATATATTTTATATTATATTCAAAGTATGTGACGACCTTTACAGTGGCGCTACTACATTCCACTTCTGCATTGAAATAAAATAATGCATATTGCTGTCGCACGAGCGTACACATATCAATTCTTATTGTATCCGCTACACAGTTGGAAACACGCACGATGGGCTTCACAATGGCCTACAATAAATTCTAGGCTTCTCACTTTACCTACTGAATGTACACAGAAATGAGACCGTATGTTCTACGAGGATACTAAAAGCGTTTCAAAAATTTATGTGCGCGCTTAGTCTTCTGTTTAAGCGGTTTTAGCCGCCGCCAAATATAGTCGTACATATTCGCACATGTACGTGGCGAGTTAACCCACTACCGAATAATGTTGTGTTTAACATGTTCAGCAATTTGGGCGTTTTACAACAACAAAATTATAGTTACACGACATTAGGGTAGGACTAATGGGTTAATGTAAAGTAATTATGTTAGTAAATGTCTTCACGATTGTACCCAGAATTCTAATAACCGTTTAGATAGCCGCGTGATTGGTATGAAACATGAATTCCAAATATTACAACTTCGACGGCTAATATTGATTTGTGTAAATGTGTACGGCTCATAGTTTTGGAATAATATTTGCAGTCTATTATCATCATGAAGTGGTAGTAGTACTAGAAACTAGTCCACTAAAGCCTCCAATGGGATTCTGCTCCCCTTGAACAAATCGTTTAGTTCCTAATATCAAAACCCTTTGCAACAGCTTTGGAAGTAAATTTAAGGCCTCTAGATTTTTTATATGTATGACCATTTTCCCCAGGGTTGCTCTATGCCATATATTTGAAGTAACTTTCCATAATTGTGTGGGGTTCCCATAATTTTCTATGCGGTTCCAATGCAGTGAAGAGTTAGTTCGTCAGGCCCCAGTTCATTACGAATACCTTTGAGAAATGTTCGCACCCTTTATACATTATTTAGTTATAGACTAGTTGAGTGCTCCTTTTACTTATTCATAGTCACAGAGTTGGTCAAGAACGACTCGTACGTTTGTGGAAAATTCATTCGTATAAATAGGTTGATAAATATCATATCTACTGCGAAGTGATTGTTGGTTATTTTCATCGAGAGAATCATCTCATAATTATCTTATTTTGGTAGTGCCACAATCTACAGATCTACATGATGAATAAGTTTGTGATTTCTCATACTTAAACAAAAATGAAAAGAGTTAAGTAAGTAAGAGCGTGTTCTTTTAATATAGGGTTACCGTATCTCCGGATTTGGCCTGAGATTTCAGGATTTTTAGACTCTTCTCAGGATTGCGGCTGAATTTTGCAAATCTCATGAACTCTCAGGATTTTTAGAATTTTCAATAAAATACAGCTTACATTTTAAAGATCTCTTTAATAAAAAGTTAAACAAACTAAAAATAATCTTTTTTTTGGTAATAACTGCACAATTAAAATCAATACTTATTGATCCAAGTAGGTACCTACTTAATCAGTTTTATCATACTTAATATTTGAAGATATCTTTTATGGCGATTGCGTGAGCGAGATCCACAGTGTATAAAAACGATAATATCACAACTTTTTAAAATTGTTAAGTAAGTTTGAGAGAAAATTCTCAATGTGTAAAAATATCAGGATTTTTCAATGGAAATCGGGACTTTTCTCCGGACTTTTGATTTTTTTGATCCGTCCCTATTTTAGTAAGAAGATGAAACTTATTCTTGTTTCTCACCCCCAAAGAGTCATAGCATTAACGTTGTTTGTTTTAAATTATTCAATCCGAGGAACTGTCCTAACCAATACAAAACAGAGTACGGCTCCCAAGTTATCTCTGAGACACACACGCCTAAATGACGAACACCACTCAGACATATGAAGCGTAACCGACGGTTTAATGTGCCTTCCGTGCCCCGGCACGTAGATATCAAGTGTCATAAATTGGTATCGCCGCTCACTTGTAGCTTAACTTGTCCTAAGCTTATGCTTAATCGAAATACGTAAACACGTACAAGTAAGCTAGTTGACTTAGGAATAACAGGTTCTATGTAAAAATATTATTAAGCACTTACGACTACACCCGCTTTTCATAGAACTCATACGCCATGCCTCTATACATTTTGGAAGTGAACCCTCCGGGAGGGCACCGACATTACGATTGCGCTAAAGTTAAAACCATCGCGGCCGGTCAACGGCATTTTGTTTAAAACCGTGTTTGTTTTAAAACACTGTAAAACGAAGTAAAATTGTGTTTTCAGGGAGTCTTGTCACTATAGGTACGTGGTTTTTTAAACACGAATATTTTTTTTTTAAAATGCTTGGATTTTAAAACCAACGCAAATACTAATAAATCTTGTTAAAATATACATCAGATTTTATTTTCACGGTTTAAAATGCTGTATTCGCTAAGAAAAATCTACATGAAAAATGAGCCCATTGCGAGGTTCCCGGTATCTCATATGCGACTAGGTGAACCCTCCAGGAGGGCTCCCGGCACTATACAGTGTCTATCATGTCGTCTATGTAAATGCTTTGACAGTTACACACTAACGCCTAAATATTACAGTGACTGTTATCCTTTTCTTTACTTAATTTGTGGCTCAAATGGTAGAACAATTAGGCATATTACTAAGCTTCCACTAGCTGGCTGCTCGAGATGCACCCGATGTCTTTAAATAGGCACTCGTAGAAAGAGAGGTCTTTCTTTTCAAGCATTATTTTGTGTAAATAAAACCGGCCAAGTGCGTGTCGGACCACGCACAATGAAGGGTTGAGATGAATTTATCCCAAAAACAAACTGAACATTATAGTTGATAAATATGTATGGGAGAACATGTTTTTGCAACTGCAACCAAAATTTCATTATATTTATAATTAAGTACTATTGCCGTGAATTTTATCACATATCCAAAACCAACCGATGACAGACACTTGACTCTCACAAAAATTTACACTTTCTTTCAAATCTTAATGTTTCACAAACGGATCCATGGTTCCAATCGACAAATGGTTTCCATACATTCACAATATTTTTAACGACCTTTCGAACGACAGCCCACATCGTGAGATAGACGAGAAAAAAATTACCTCACTTTACGTGTAGGGGAGGTACCCTAAAAATATATTATTCATGATTTTATTTTACCACTTTGTCGGTGTGATTAATATGCCAAATTACAGCTTTCTATTACTAAGAGTCTCTGAGCTAAGCCCTGGACAGATAGACAGACAAACAGACGGAAATGGCGAAACTATAAGGGTTCCTTGTTAACTACGGAATCCTAAAAAGGTAATTTTATCTCTACAAAATCGATAGTTAACTTGTAAAAAGTAGGCATTAGATTCAATTCTGAATACCAAACGACCGAAGCCGAATTCAGCGGCCATTTACTTAGTTGTGTAGAAAAGTTCCTTGTTGAATAATGGATCATTCAAAAGTAGCCAACGCCTATTAACACAGACATTTGAAATTCATAGAGGGAGCACCTAAAATCAGAAGTGTCCGAGCTTTCATGCTAAAGAGCTTTAACAGTGCTCTAGGACCAGTGGCTGTATTGTGGGCTACAACACTGTAGTTATAATTAACATGTAAAATCGCTTGTCTGTGGTACCTATATTAAGGTAAACGAATGAACCGATTGTGATGACAGTAGAAAATAGGTTGTTTCGTTTCTGGAAAACACAAAAACAAACATATCGTATTATTGAAATCATTGGCTATTTCTAAAAAAATACAATCTTGACTTTATTTAGATCTGTTACAAAAAAGATAGGTTGTTAGCTTAATAATAAACCAACTTTATTTTATATTTTATTAGGAGTATGTATTTATGTAAGTATATTATGTACGTCCTTTGTTTTTTGTATTGTGTACTTTACTCTTACACAGGCAAGTATGCTGTTAGAGATTTCTTTAGACATAAGCATCATCTTTGTGTGTATTTTTTGTTCCTTTCTTCTTGTCTGTTTTTAAGTGCTTACATAAGTGGTTAAATAAAATAAATAAACATATATACCTACTGTTAAGTATGGTACAAAAGGTACCGAAAAAATATGAAATAAAAATTCGGAGAATTTTGAATGCAGAGTTTTTATCTTCGGTGAGCTGCACAGAAAAAAAGTACGATTTTGCGGTGTAAGCTGTCCCCTTTAAATTTGTAGCGCACGCGAAAATACGTGGATACTGTTTACGGCATTCATTAGTGCAGCAGAGTTTCAGTTAAGAGGATAAAAAACTCTAATTAAATATATTGTCTAAAATGTTTAATTAGCATAAATCGTGGGCCCTGATGCTATAATAAACTGAAGAGTATTTATAGCAATTACTGAACAAAATTTGTACTCTGTAGTGGAATTGTGGTTGCTTCAAGCTCACCATCTAAAATGTTTTGGCATAAAATTCGCACGAATTCAGCAACTGGCAATGGCCCTTTTTTATGACTTTTCTTTTTAATCGAAGTTAAATGACGCAGTCGTTAATGTTTATGATCCTCGACTTTTATCACAATCTAAAAGCCGTGTTAGGAATTCATGTCGTGTGACAATTAATACTTAACAGTTCAATAATCTCTTGGGTCATTTTAGTTGGGATTTTATTGCTAGTGACCTTGCCCATTGTATTACCGATGCGTGAGAGGAAATGTGAAAATTGTTCATTTCCAACAATTGTATAAATATTTCATCACGGTAAACAATAAAGGACGTTCAAGTTTTCAAACGGTCCAGCTAATTATAGTCTTCCGACGGTACCTGCGTGCGGCAATAATCACATATCTAATCAAATACTTGGCAACGGGGAAACTATTCACTCCGGTGTAACATCGACCGCTGAGCTCAGTCGAAATCATTGTTCTAACGTTTATTAGCAAAGTTGAACGATCAAATAGGTACATTAGAATGAGGATAAGGGCTGTAACATACCTACGACTAGACTCTTCAAAAACTCAAGTGTGTAAACGGAAGAAAGTGATTGCGTCAAAGACTTTGATTTACGTTTGCTGTCATGTAATTATTTGTGTATAAAATTCTGGATTCACAAGTATAGTCTGTTTGAAGAACGATTTTTTAAATAAATTCGTTGCTTTTTCTGAACTTTCACTGCGCCTCAGGCATTTCTTTCCTTAAATATAAAAGTGTTTTTTGCGAGACAAGAGCATATAAAAACTTTTCTTAAATGTCGACGAACCAGACCGTGTGTGAAGGTTCTAAAAGTACATTATACCTATTGAACACTTTATGGACTGCACCTACATTTAAGTTGGTACTTATTTTTATTAAGGCTAATGTTATATGACGTGTAAATAAAAAGGAATCGGCACTAATGCTAACGTGACCGGTGTAACAATGTATTTGCTAACATTCTACCTGTCGCAAAGAATAAATAAAATGACACTATTTGAGGAAAAACTATGAAACTGTCAGTAGGTTGCATGTACACGATATGTGTGTCCCAGTTATTATTTCTGCCTATGTTTGTGTTCCGAAAATAAATTGAGGATATATTTTCAGTGTCTACTCACTGTAACATTCTTGAAAATGTTTTTAACTTGTGATATTTTGGTCCAAATTTTTTTAACTCTTGCGCTTTTTAGGGTTCCGTGTCCGAGGGGTACAGAGCGGCGAAGACCGCCCTCCAAGCGGAGATCCTGCGGGCCAGGGCAGTGGCCCGTGAGGAGTTGCTGGAGACTCTAAACAGGGACCCGTGGGGACGCCCATACAAGATGGTGCGGGAGAAACTCCGCCCATGGGCTCCCCCGCTGACGCAGAGTCTCCGGCCCCAGCTTGTGGGGGACGTGGTGAGCGCTCTGTTCCCCCCAAGAGGGGAACACGCTCCCCCGCCCATGGCTCCGCCTACTGCGGTGCCCGATGCGGACCACACCGCCGACGACGACGACGATGCTCCGGAGGTGACCGAGGTAGAAATGAGAGTGGCGGTACGCAAGATGAATGCGAAAAATACCGCCCCAGGACCCGACGGCATACCAGGAAAAGCCTGGGTCCTGGCCTTGGGGGCTCTCGGGCCTCGACTAAGGGGGCTCCTAAGCGCATGCATGGAGAGGGGCCAGTTCCCACTTCGTTGGAAGACGGGGAAACTGGTCCTCATCAGGAAGCCGGGGCGCCCGGCGGACTCTCCGTCCGCTTATCGGCCCATCGTGCTGCTCGACGAGGTGGGCAAGCTCTTTGAAAGAGTCATTGCAGACCGCCTCGTCGAGCGGCTGGTGCGGGTGGGGCCGGACCTGGCGGAGAGCCAGTTTGGCTTCCGCAAGGGGCGCTCTACGGTGGACGCCATCATGCGCGTGCGGGCCCTCACGACGGGGGATGCTGTGGCCCGGGGTGGGGTCGTCTTGGCGGTGTCTCTAGACATCGCCAATGCCTTCAACACCCTGCCCTGGAGTTGCATCAGGGAGGCACTCCGGTATCACCGGATGCCGACCTACCTCTGTCGTGTGGTCGAGGCCTATTTGACGGACAGGGCCGTCATCTACCCCGGTCACCAAGGAGAGTGGAACCGGCGAGAGATGTCGTGCGGTGTCCCACAGGGATCGGTCCTGGGGCCGCATCTGTGGGACATCGGATACGACTGGGTGCTGCGCGCCGACCTCCCTAGCGGCGTCAGCGTCGTCTGCTACGCTGACGACACGTTGGTCCTGGCACAGGGGGGGTCGTACCAGGCGGCGGCCGAACTAGCGACACGCGGGGTTGCGACAATCGTCGACAGGATCCGGCAGCTGGGACTCGAGGTGGCCCTGCACAAGTCCGAGGCCATGGGTTTTCATGGACCTCGGAATGCGCCACCGTCGGGTTCCCAGGTAATGGCGGGAGGGGTTCACATCGGCGTCGAGTCGACGATGAAGTATCTGGGACTTGTCCTCGACAGCCGGTGGAACTTCGTCGAACACTTCCGACGTTTGGCTCCCAGACTGGAGCGGGCCGGGGCTGCGTTGAAGCGGCTCCTGCCCAATCTAGGGGATCCAAACGCCTCCTGCCGGAGGCTCTACGCGGGGGTCGTGCGGTCCATGGCCCTTTACGGGGCACCGGTGTGGGCGCGTTCACTAAGGCTGCGGCCAGCCCGCCGGTTGAACGCGTCCCAGAGGGTCATGGCCATCCGGCTGGCCCGAGGATACCGCACGGTCTCCTGCGAGGCGGCGAGCCTCCTTGCCGGATTACCGCCATGGGATCTGGAGGCAAAGGTCCTCGCGCACATTTGGGAGTGGCGCGAGGAGGCGAGGCGCCGGGGCTTAGCTCCGCTGCCGCGAGAAATCGCGGCTCAGCGGACAGAGCTCCGGCGGGATCTCATGGCGTCATGGAGAGTGCGATTGTCGCAACCCAGCGCTGGGCACGCCACAATTGCGGCGATAAGACCCCTCTTTGAGGAGTGGCTTGAGAGGCGCCACGGCGTCCTCACCTTCCGCCTGACGCAGGTCCTCACCGGACACGGCTGTTTCGGGAGGTTCCTGCACAGGATAAGGCGGGAGGAAACGCCCGGGTGTCACCATTGTGTGGATCGCCCGGAGGACACGGTGGAGCATACGGTGGAGGTCTGCCCAGCTTGGGCGGAGCATCGCCGTGTCCTCGTGGAGGCGATCGGCGGCGGTGATCTCTCGCGTCCGGCCCTGGTTCAGGCTATGGTACGGAGCGAGAGGAAATGGGAGGCCGTCACCTCCTTCTGCGAAGCGGTAATGCTCGCGAAGGAGGAGGCGGAACGCGTGAGGGAGAGGCAAATTTCGCGCCCTCACGCCCCTAACCGCCGCAGGAGGAGACGCCCAGGGCGTCGGGAATCGCGGGGCGATTTCCGGCCACCGTAGGCGCGGGCTTGCGGGCGGTGAGCAATGGGTGGCTCACCGTCCGATAAGGACCAGGCCCGGGTCGACGGCGCGTTGTGTTCCACGCGCGCCTCAAAGAGATGTCAGCATAATTGAAGGGGTCCACTAGGACCGATGCCTGCCGGGGTTGCGAAGAAAACCGAAAGGGAGATCGTGGCCCCCGGCGACAGGGCAACCGAAGGAACACGGGTGGGTTTTAGTCAGTAAGAGTCTGACACGCCCTCCCGCTCCGCCCAGAGCGGGAGAAGTTATTTGATGATTTCCCACCCTCAAAAAAAAAAAAAAAAAAAGGGTTCCGTGTCCAAAGGGTGCCGACCCTATAACAAAGTCTCCGCTATCCGTCTCTCTGTCAGCGGGCTATATCTCATGAACCGTAATTGGTAGACAGTTGAAACTTTCAGAGATTGTCTATCTTTATAATAAAATAAAATAAAGTTAAAAATTAAAGGAACGTAGGAACGTGGTTTTTTAAACGAAAGTATTAAAAAAATAATGCAGGGTTAAGTATTATACAGTTGTGCGGAACCCTTCGTGTGCGAGACCGACTCACACTTGGCCGGTTTTTTAAGAGTGGTTTTATTTGTTTGTTTGGGATTTAGGTTACGCTTAAAATAATAGTATGTATATTAGCAAGTTAAAAATTAAAACATTAAGCTATAGGTATGTCACTTCATAACTACCTAGCTAAACTTTTAACTTATAACCAACTGCGACTCATTCCTCAGCGTCTATGACATTTGTAAAATATGAAACTCAGCTCATTTCTTTAGATATTCTTTTTCGATCGCACAAAAGATTAAACGAGGTCTGCGGCCAAAGCCACACAAATCCGACTAGACTGTAATAAAACTAAAAAGTAAAGTTTACACGAGTTTTTAGCCCGCAATGGAATATTAAATAGCAAAGGTTTATTATCCAAATTTTGTGTTGTATAAAAACTTTGTACCTCTTTTTTGTTGTTGTCAATAAAAAATAAATAGGTACCTGCTCGATGTGGTCGTTGTTGGGCATTATATTGAATGACGGTGCGGCCATAAAACCTAATTGAGTGTATGTCCATTAGGGTAGGGAATCATCGCGGAGTATCAGACGATTGACAACAACATTTTTACGCCGAAATAGCCCAAATGTTTATTCATAACTCATTTTCTGAAATGGTAACAAAATATGCTTCTGTTCGCGGCGCTGCGATTAATTATTTTCCGTTACGTAATCTGTTATTAAAAATACTCTTCGTTGCTGGGTCCAGTTTTGTTTGATTTTATTAATTATAGGAACTCTTGTTTTGAGGAGATAATATTCAAGATATTTGATATTTCCGCATCGCTGCCAATGCCGTGAAGTGTCGACTGTCTCGGACACCATGGCCTATCCTGCAATAAGAGCGCAGGCCGGATAGCATGGCACGCCAGCATCAATGACATCATCCGTCGTGCTCTTGACACCGCCGGAGTGCCAGATGTTTTAGAGCCCAATGGCTTGGCACGCGACGATGGGAAGAGACCAGACGGAATGACCATGATGCCTTGGAAGTTAGTAGGCCTTTGGTGTGGGATGCAACGTGTGTCGAAAACCCTTGCGCCATTTCATCTTCCTAGCACAGCGGGCTTTGCTGGGGCTGCTGCTGCAGGTGCGGAAAACCTCAAACGGCGCAAATAATCCAATCTTATTGGGACTTATATGTTTGAGCCGTTTGGGGTTGAAACACTAGGGCCATGGGGTCCAAGTGCCAATGCAAGTGCATATGCAAGTTTTTCAAGACATTGCCATACAACGTGGTAATGCTGCCAGCCTTTTGGGCACTTTTCCTATTGACAGCGATGCGGACGAATTTTTTGATGCCTTATGATTATTTCCCCCCCCCCCCCTTTTTATATACTTGTACATATTATTATTATTAAGTCTTAGTTTTAAAAATCATGTAAATACGGATGTGTAAACAAAATACTTATTTATCAGATATTTGACTAATAATATGCCCGTTAGTTTCCGAATACTTACTTGATTAATAATAATACGGAATACCCGTTAGTTTCCGAATACTTACTTGACTAATAATAATACTGAGTGCCCGTAAGTTTTCGAATACATACTTGACTAATAATAACACGGAGTGCCCGTTAGTTTCCGAATACTTACTTGACTAATAATGACAATACGGAGTACTCGTTAGTTTCCGAATACTTACTTGACTAATAATGACAATACGGAGTACTCGTTAGTTTCCGAATACTTACTTGACTAATAATAATAATATGGAGTGCCCGTTAGTTTCCGAATACATTCTGTGCCACGAATGGAAATTAAAACTACGAGCTGACATAAATATTGAGGTAGCTACTGTAACGTATTTTTGATACCAAGTTTTGCAAATATGTATATAAGGTGCTATAAAAATATCTGCCACGGCTGCAATGGGAGATAGTATTGTGTTTATAGATTACAATAGTAAAGATAAATTATTGATTATTTGTCATATTTTTTTTCATACAAAAAAAAGTACGTATAAATTTGAATTGATTTATTAGTATAAAACCATCCCGTAGTAAGCTGTTGCCGTACCGCACCGAATTCAATTCATAAACGCCGGCGACGTTCATACACTGTTGCCATTCTTATCAAACAAATGCCGCCGTGCACGGCGGCCGCTCTGTCTTCGGTCGCGCAGCCCCGCGCGCCCCCACCCTCACCCGCACTACCCCGTTCGTCGCACGCGCCAGCCGACCGCCCGCGCCCGCTCCCGCTCGCCAGTCGCCAGTCGGCCCCCGCCCGCTCGTAGCGACGGGAATATCGCGCGCGTTTCATTAAAAATGCCTCCCAGACGACGGTATTCCAATCAAGACTATCTTGAAATGGTATTGTGCTACCGCGAGTGTAACTCTGTAACTGCGCATGCAGTAAACTTGTACCAGCAGAGGTTTGGTGTGCGAGTGAGCCATCACACCATTCTGGACGCCGTGTACAGATTTAGACGACACGGCCGCTTTGACCCGCCTCCGGTTGACGCAGGCAGGCCTCCATACTCTGCCGAACTCGAAAAGGAAGTGTTAGACTTCTTCCGGCGTCATCCTCTTGCGAGCACCAGGGATGCTGCTCGAGTCTTCGACGTGAGCGACAACTACGTGTGGCGACTTTTAAATCGGGAAGGGCTCCATCCTTACCACTTCACAAGAGTGCAAGAATTGCATCCACATGACTACGCGGCTCGCCTCGCGTTTTGTAATTGGCTTCGAGAAGAACGCCGCAACATTCTGTGGACTGACGAGTCCACATTCACACGGGTTGGTATGTTCAACATACACAATGCGCATTATTGGACTGAGGCGAATCCTCGTGTTGTGCGGCCTGACCACTTTCAGACTCGGTTTAGCCTTAATGTGTGGGCCGGGATACTCGGCAACAGAATTCTAGGTCCAGTGTTCTTGGACAGACTGAACGGAGACACGTATCTGCGCTTACTACGAACCCGTGTGAGAAGAATGTTGGAACCTATTCCTCTTGAAGAGATAAGAGGGCTGCACTTTCAACATGATGGAGCACCACCTCATTTCGCCATCAGCGTAAGGGAATTTTTAAACGGTGTGTGGTACGGCGGTGATAGGTGGATAGGCCGAGGAGGGCCAGTACCGTGGTGTCCACGCTCGCCGGATTTGACGCCTCTAGACTTTTTTTTGTGGGGTCGTGTAAAGGACCTTGTGTACGGCCAAACCGGTCATGACATTAGAAGTGTGGAAGAACTAAAAAGGCGCATCAAACGCGCATTTAGGCAAGTGAAAAGTGAAACGGACACATTAAATAAAGTGAAGAGACATGTGCGTAAGCGTGCCTACATTTGTGTGCAACGCGAAGGCGGACTAGTGCAACAGTTTTGTAGATAAGTAGGTAGGGAGTGTGTAAATAACTGTAAATACGGTGCAATTGTTGTAAATAAGATGATTAAACTTTTAAACACGCCAAGTTACTGTAATTTATCGTTATTTGATATTAATCTAAGTAAGGAAGTACCCTATTGTTTAAAAATAATAAGAAAAAAGTTGCGATTCTTACACTAACTTGACAGTCCAAAGCCTGTTTTAAGTGTGATGGGAAGTTTATCATCTTATTTACGTCAGTTTTTTGGAAGAATGCGGTAGCTGGTAAGTAATTGCTTTTTTAAAACACTTGGCGTATTATTGCGTACCTAGTAGATTGGGTAGTGACGAACTAGTCAGCTGATATCAATTTTCATTCACAGAACAGATGGAAAGAGATAGCAGTTGTTTTCATTGAAAAAGCGACACATCGCGCGTAATTTGTGAACCACATTATGCAGAGTAGAGTCAATGTTTATTTAACTACTTTATTTTCTCAAATTGAAATAAAGGTTCCTGGGCACGAAAGTTCTTCACTATTGTAATCTATAAACACAATACTACCTCCCATTAAAGCCGTGGCAGATATTTTTATAGCACCTTATATACTTACAGAAATAAAGCCTCTGCAATTCTGCAAACCTTTGTATCATCACGCTTGATTTCCACAAAGGAGTGTTCCGTAACAGATTTCCTTATGCTTATATAGTATTTATTAAAGATATTTTTTTTTCATTCATGTGTATTTTATTTATTTGTTAGTATATCCCACATAATATTAAAAGAAAGAACCGATTTCCCATTAAAATATCTGGACTGTGTAACGCATTCGAGGATTAAGGGCTTAGAAACAGGTCATAGTTCAGAATGGCCTAGATAATGTGGAATTGGTAATTGGTAATCAGAATGGCCTAGATATTGTGGTTTGTTGACTTCGGGCTGAAGGAGCTTGATCAACAGACAATGAATATAGTTAAATAATATAATAAAAGAAGGTGCAAGCTAGATCTGTTGTTGGTTTTATTGAGCTATATTGCTGCAATAATTGTTGGATATATCTTTTTATCTTAGAATGAGTGTTTTTATTGATAAGTCAGAGTTTTGTAAAAAAAAAAAAAACTAAATACTTATATTTGACTAAATACAAATAAAAATTTGTGAAAATATGATGTCGTGAAACACAGAGTTGAAGAATATGGTTTTGAATCGTTCGACTCAAAGAGAAGCAAACTGTTGTGCGCTTTTATAATTTCTAACGTAACGATATTATCGTGGACGTCCACGACATCACGATAACACAGGGAAGTTATATTTATGGAAATATATATGAAGACGCACCACGCTTTTTTCGTATTTATTAAAATATATATACTTATGTATATTTCCATACATTTTACTGAAATATTATTTTATGTTCGTGGACAATACGACCACGATTATATCGTCACGTTAGTAATTATAAAAGTGCACAATCGCTAATTAGTAAGTTGGTACATAATAAATTCTCGTCTCTTAAGAAAAGTTAACCTTCTATTCTTTGTTTTATATTATTTCATTATTAAACTGGTATCCGAAAATCCAACTTTTTAAATCCATTTATTGGTGGTTTAACATTTATACGATTCTTAGAAAGCTATCAACTTCTAAGTATTTTGCTTTTAAAAATCTTATTGTTATACAAAAGGTAAGATCAAATAAAACAAATAACATCAGGTTACCAAAAAAAAAGTTTCTGGTTTTCTTATCATTAAATATGTACCTACCAAGAAAAGTTGCTATTTTCAAAACTGAAAATAAGTATTAATGGTTGAATCGCACGAATTTGCTCGCACGGGCAAATCGACGCTTTTAAATGATGTTATATTTTCTTGAGGCGATTCGTACGAAGTTAATTTATTTGTTTGCGAATCGACAACTCTATAAATACGTATTAGGCAACTGGCACATTTTGAATTTTATACAGTAAAGTTAGTATACTTTTCCTTAAATTTAAAATATTGCGTCACAAGAAACCATTATAGTGAAACCTTGCCTTACTTAGATAGATTTCTTTCATTCCTCAGAGAAAGGGGTAAATATAAACGTTTTCTAATTATTATGACTAAAGTCTGCCCAATGCACCGTGAGACCTCCCGATCTGCAGGGCAGCATGTGGCGAGCTGTTGGGCAGTAGCGACGCCACGGACCCTATCTCCCGGGAGAAGTCTTGTTCCTCACCACTGGCTTGCCTTTATTAGCCGTCTGGAGTGAAAACTGACGAGGAACGGAGCTCCCACCTCATTCTTACCTTTATTGGCTGGCTTAAGTGGAGATTCGCAAGAGCAAACGTGCTCAGAGGAAGGAAGTATTCCAGTAAGATACTGGTAAGGATCTTGACCATACTTCCGGGATTGTCCTGATAGTTTTGGAATACCTCTCCACTCCTCTTAAGCACCTCAGCACATGTTGCCAAGGGGGCAACACGATCGCTACGACACTTCGTGCTAGCGATCGTTTTCGGGGGCCCATTATTGAGTGTGCAAGTCATCCCCTGCCATTTTATCCGTGTATACCATAACATTGATCAGGCAGGGGACATAGGCCTTCCATAGTCCTAGATAACCAATCCACTATAGCCACCCAAACCCATAGCCCAATATGTTTTGTTTCCATTTTCTGCAATAGTCCTGTACCAACTGAGGGTTGTCCTTGGGTGCATTTGCATAGTGCGAACGGGGATAATCGTCGGTTGGTGCCTCATTTAATTAAAAACATCTAACGGACCTCTGCGAGTTGGCTTCGGCCCCTCGTACTCTTTCCAAAGGTCCGGGACCTAGGGTCCCGAGAAAAGTAAAGACATAATTTAATAATAATTTTCATTATGATTAAATTATGTCTTTATATAATATAATATAATCTTAGAAGTATAATGGTAATTATTATTTAAATACTTCTAAGAATTTAAATAATAATTACCTACATTATTCTTATGCAATACATAAAATTAAAATAACTAATATACTATACCTATATACACAAACTTAATAATGTACAATATATACATACTGCCTCGTTGGTCTATTGGTCGCAAAGCGCTACTGCTGAGTATGAGGTACTGGGTTCGATTCCCGCGTCGGGCGAGGTGTTATTGGGTTTTTCCATCTGTAATTTCTCAGTAGCTGCCCGGAGTCTGGATTTGTGCCCGGTTAATGGCAATAGGCTCGCCCCCTATTACATGAGACTTAAAATGACTGGCGAAATGTGGGTGTACTATAGGTACACCTCTGCCTAACCCTTCGGGGAATACAGGCGTGATGTTATATTTATGTTATATACATAATTATACACCCAATTAAACACATCTAATAATTTATAATAATATTGAATTGCTACTTAGTCCTCTTCCTCTCTCCTAATTTTGCTGTGCCCGACAGGGTGATCTTTTACTTTGATATACCATCTATGAAATATTTACGGAATGCAATAACGAATTGAGTATTAGTATTGAGTATGCGACTTTGTTTCATAGATAAATGTCCATATATCATTGACCGTCTATCATATGACTAACTTTTTACTCTTTAGATAGTTTCTGTATTATGTACAATCAGGGTAATTCATTGGTAAACTGACAACCTACATCAATGTGCCGTGTTAAAGCAATTTAGTATAACTATTTGAATATACGGATAATTGAAGTCGGTAGTCAATTAAAATTAATTTCCTTAACAATTAATTTCTCTAAATTGACCTACGTACTCAAGAGCGGCACTCCATCACAGTAACTAGAGAAAGTAGTCTCAAACTTAATTTATAAAGCCTTGAAAAATAACGAAGCGTTTCCTTTCCTACAAAGAAAAAATAAAAGTGTAGGAGCTTGAGTGCCGGTTAAACACACGCTCTTTAGAATAATGTTCTTACCAACTGAATTTACATAAAGCTTAGGTAAATAAGCTAAAAGCCAGTAAGGTCTCGTATCTTGAACTTTTAAGAGTCTATAATATTTCAGATTGCTTAGCATGATCCTCCGTTATATCGAAAATACTGCAGTAAATATTTTGAAATAAATATATGTTAAAGTTGAGGATTAATGTTTGACGAAAACACGATTCCTTAAAATTTTCTTGGTAGATATTTTTTTTTAAGTATCCTCCAAACCAAAAAATAAAACGCTGGTATTAAAAAAATACTTCAAATGAAATCATGAAACTTTGCCTAGTAACTGACTAACTATAGAGCAGTTACCTACTACGTTTTTTATTTTATTATTTATACCTTTAAAAAGAAATTACTTAAACTAATGAATGGCACCTTGGAGTCGCCGGCACGTCACTCAGTCTCGCTCTTACTCAGTCCACGAGCAGTATCGTGCGAGCGAGATAAAAAATGAATTTGAGCTGAGGTATGGGCTCTTAATAGAGCTTAAAGATTTTCCCATCCGTATAGGGTAAAGTGGTGCAAGAGTGCGCGGTTGGTAAAAGTACGCATCTAACCTCCAGGAAATAATGTGTGACATTTGCAACTAATTTCAGTCAAATTTTGGTGATGAAGTGAACCTGTGCGCCCTCGCGATAAATTATCTATGTGAAACTATAGACGTAGGTTTTAGGTAAGCCACTAAGTTTTTACTTCACTTGATATAATATTTTAGTGTTTTCCATTGAATGCTGTTCGAAAATTATACAAGAAACAATAATATAAATTTTTCATTATTACAAAACTCGGTGTCAGTTCAAACAGATTTAAAAAGAAATATGTTGCAAGAGATGTCGCTTGCAGCATGTCATTCTACGTTAAGCCGATTCGTGTAAGAGTGCACACTGTAGGCGCATGTACGACGGCGCGCGCACTCTTATAAATAATAATACTAAAAAAGGAAGATGTATAAGAGTTTTGATTAGATTAGAATAGAATAGAACAGAACAGACTTTATTGTACATCATAAAACAATACACATAAAATAAACAGTTTGTGCAATTTAATAGTACAATGGGGGGTCTTATCCCTAATCATTAGCAGTTCACCATACAAATCTGAATTCCAAAAGAAAATTAATATACAAAAACAGTTAAAAAAAATACACACTCATATCTTATCCCAGCAAATGTCAAAACTGAAGAAAAAGATGTCAAGAGCCTAAAAAACCAAAGAATCTGTCAAAAAAGAAAAACTGGCGCCATCTGATGGCTGCCAGGAATTATACAATGAGCCTATAATTGAAGATTAGATTGAGTGTTCAGATGGTAAAGAATGTGTGTGAGGAGTGCACCGCCTATTTTGTCCAAGATTTCTTTATGTGTGACTTATGCGCTCATATTTAAATGCGCACTGTTATACACTTTGACGCGCACTCTTATACGATTGGTTGTTTATGAGTGCGCATTTCCCCTTTTTTAAATGTGATTCTCACACCTCAATTAATAGTTATAACTTGTTTAACTTCATGTTGATTTGTTCTTAAATAGATAGATAATTAATATAAATAAAGTTGATTTCTTGATTTTTTGAGCCTTGTTTATAAAGTGCGCGCTCCTGCACCACCTTACCCTATTATGAAATTCAAGCAGTTTCAAGACTAAGCAAATTCAAATCAGAAACATCATAAGGAAACCTGTATTTGAAGGTCTCTTTGAATACTGACAATACGCAGTTAGTGCAACATAATAACGGAGAATAATCCAACATTATGGTGGATATTATACACCCAGAAACATGGCGTTTTGGCGACAGATTCATTATGGGAATCGCTAAGGAGTGGAGTTCCTTGACAGGGTTTTTAAATATCCAATTAATACCTACGTCTGATGATAAATGTCGTGATGGCCACTGGACCATCATGACATTTATCGACCGCGCATTTATCAGGTGTGACCTTAACCACTGGATTAAAGCCACGACTCTCATGCACGAGGTTGTGGGTGCAAATTCGGGCAAGTTACAATGTAACTTTTTCAATACATATGTACTTTCTGAGTTTATCTTGGACATTATTGATATCGGTGAAGCAAAAATAGAGGAAACCAAGATCTAGTTAATATTAGTCTGAAATCGACAACCCCTCTTGAGCAAGCTTGGTGATAAATACTCGTGCCTTCTTTATATGAGAAGAGGCTTTTGCCTTGCAGTGGGACAATAATAGGCTGATATTATTATTATTCTTATTCAAATGTCTTTGACACATCTCAAGACCCTGGGGTCCCGGACCTTTGGAAGGCGTACGAGGGGCCGAAGCCAACTCGCAGAAGCCCGTCAGACGTTTTCAATGAAATGAGGTTATCCCTGTTCGCACTATGCAAGTGCACCCAAGGACAACTCCCGGTTGGTGCAGGACTATTGCAGGATTTGGAAACAAAGATACTAGATTATGGGTTTGGGTGGCTAAGTGAACTGGTTATCTAGAACTATGGAAAGACACAAAATATTGGTTAGGCAGGGGCCATACCCAACAAACTACTCAATACTCAACCAATATTTTATATAAAATACACAGGTAAAATGGCAGGGGGTGACAACGGTCGCTAGCACGAAGTGTCGTAGCGATAAGGGGGCAACATGTCCTGAGGTGCTTATGAGGAGTGGAGAGGTATTCCACGGCTATCAGGACAATCCCGGAAGTACGGTCAAGACCAGCATCTTACTGGAATACCTCCTTCCTCCGAGCATGTTTGCTCTTGCGAATCTCCACTCAAGCCAGCCAATAAAGGCAAGAAGGAGGTGGGAGCTCTGTTCCTCGTCATTGTTCACTCCAACCGGCCAATAAAGGCAAGCCAGAGGTGAGGAATAAGACTTCTCCCGGGAGATGAGGTCCGTGGGGTCGCTACTGTGTAACAGCTCGCCACTTGTTGCCTTGAAGGTTTCTGTATCTCCCTTGATCTGACTCCTCACCCTAGACCCGTTTCGGCAAAGTAAACTCTCCCGGAACAGACCTAGAGTTCGGAGCGCGCAAGCCCCACCACGACGTCAACGTAGAGATACGACGGTGGGGTCATTATTATTATTATTAATACATCTAGGCAAGCTTGAAACTAGGCATCGGATTATATGCATTTGCATGTTTACATATCGTCATTTTTAAATGCAGGTTCACGTATTTGAACGTGTAGTCTGAAATCAAACAAAAATCTCATTTTCGTCTAAAATGTCACATTCGCGGTATTGGATGCCGAGCGACGATATGCAAATGCATAAAATGCTATTTTTATAGTAGGTATTATTCCACATTTTAGTACTTTTTCATTGATAGTGCTTATTAAAATTAAATGCTACATAAAAACGGTACCGACCAAACTGTGCCTGAAGAGGTTTCTGCAGAAATAGCGCCAAATTTCAAGTTCGGTCTTGTAACGTTAGTTGACGTGAAGAGGACATTTTCTTAAAAATTAATTGTGACAAACGTCACAAGTTTGCTCTAGAAAATCTAGAAAAATATGTATTGGATAGTGTCACAAGCATTATAACTTAAAATTAATATAAATATATTGTGAAAATAAACTTAAATTCCATTAGTAAATAGTATTTTGATTGTGCATAAGTTGTGCATATTTCGCCCTTTTTAGGGTTCCGTACCTCAAAAGGAAAAAAAAACGGAACGATCACTCGTGTGTTTGTCTGTCTGTCTGTCCTCCGTCTGTCACAGCCAATTTGCTCCGAATTTAATGGACCGATTAAGTTGAAATTTGGTTCGCATGTGTATTTCTGTGACCCGAACATGAACGTGTAACGTAAATAAATTAATGTTGAATACGGGGGTCACTTTTGGGGGCAACAAAGAAAAATAAAAATAAAAGTTTTGCTAAATGTACCATGTGACATATCAAATGAAATAATTTGTTACGAGGATCTCAAATATACTTTTTATATAAAAAAAAAAAATTACAAAAAATTGGTTGTATATTTGTTTTTTTTTCACTTTTTTTGTAGGTTGTTTTGTAATTTATCGAAATAACAATAGCCCAATGTCAATTGCTCATCACCTTTTACAAAATATTGCTTTTCCCAATGCAAGGACTTTAATTGTTGAGGAGTTCTCCAGGTACTTTAACATCACCTCCACTGCACCATATGACTTGTGACGAGCATCAATTGCTTACAAACCATATTAAAGCAATCGAATCGCAACCCATGAAAAACATATTATTGAGTAGTTCCGGCGGCCATCTGTGTCCTTCATCATTAGTTCAATTTTACCAAATAGTGCTTTCTGAGAGCAAATGCACGAGTTACTATAAAAATACCCAAATCGCTATAGATGTGCTTATAATATTCGAAGAGTTCCCTCGATTTCTCCAAGATCCCATCATCAGATCGTGACCAAATGACAATGAAACCAATATTAAAAGTATACCCTTTCAAACAAAAAAAGAATTTTTCAAATCGGTCCAGCCGTCTTCGAGTAATCGGGGAACATACATAAAAAAAATAAAAATTCCGACGAACTGAGAACCTCCTCTTTTTTTTGAAGTCAGTTAATAAAATTTTTAAAGATATTTAAGAAAATTGATAAATATTTACCATTCCTTATCTCTGAACTACAGAATGTAAATAATATGTCAATAAATATGGCTTAGGCCGTAACCAAGCAACCTACTATACAATTGTCTTTTAGTGCTTTTATTTAAATGAACTTTGAAGCTAATCCTCTGTGCTCCATTAAAATTGCGTGGGACTCTGTGGGAGCGGCTAGGGAAGCTGCGGTACATTCTCAGACCGCGCGCCAACGTGACTAGGATCGTACCTACATATTTGTGGTATTTGCGGACAAATGTAATAGTAAACGTTGTGTACGCATAGCAATCTAAATTGTTGTGTTATATGCGACGAGAAACTGAATTTAAACCACCAGAGTTGGCATTTAAAGGCGGTTTTTTTTTTTGCTGAAAAACTGAATAAATTAACAAATTTTTATAATGAAATACGGAAGGGATTCCTATTGTGTTTTTTTTTTGTCCTAATTTGTTTCTGTTTTCACCGACAGTTAATTAACAAATTTTAATTTAACAAGTAACTATTGACAAAAACATGATTAATTGTCATTTTATCATTATACAACAAGTTTGCCAAATAATTCACTTAAGATAATAATCATCCGATATTCTTTTTTTTAATAACATGCTATTTGACAAACAATTAATTTTAATTCATGTTATCTCATAAAACAACATAATAACATCACGCCTTGTTTCCCCGAAGGGTTGGGCAGAGGTGTCCCTGTAGCAGGCACACCCACATTTCGCCAGTTATGTTTAAGTCCCATGTAATAGGGGGCGAGCCTATTGCCATCAACCGGGCACAAATCCAGATTCCGAGCTGCTACTGAGAAATTTCAGATAGAAAAACCCAATAACATTTTGCTCGACCCGGGAATCGAACCCAGGGCCTCATACTTAGCAGTAGCGCTTGCGACCACTAGACCAACGAGGCAGTATATATATATATATATATATATATAATATAAATATTGCTCATTTAATAGAATAGGATTGTAACAGTAAAAGGAAACGTGATTTTTCCAAAAGAATCTAAATATTAAACAAAAATGTATGCATGATTAAATTTCATGCGAAAGATTTGTAAAAAGAGAAGCATTTGCCAAGCATTTGTAAAGCGAGTGTTTATAAAATATAATAAAACATTTGCGGAGTAAGTTGTTTGTGAAACAAATAGTATATGTAACGTTGGTTGTAAACTAAAAATTCATAAACGGTGTTTTGGTGAAACATTAGGGAACCTCTGTTTTACAACTTGATACTCTGGAATCCCACCAATATATAATAATTACTACCACTAATATATAATAATTACTACCACTAATATATAATAATTACTACCACTAATATATAATAATTACCACTAATAATAATAATTAAAGTTTTTTTGGTTTGGATATTTGTCTCAATCACGCAAAAAGGCTTAACGATTTGGATTAAATTTAACACACAGATAGTTCATAACGTGGATTAACTTAAAGGGTACCTTTTATTCCGATAGAACGTTCTCATGGGATAATTTAAGACCACGACGCGGGTGAAGCCACGGTCAATAGTTAGTAAAATGATAAAACTGTTTCTACATTTTTGGAACATTGAATAACAAAGCTTTTATGATTTTTCCATTTTCGGGCCATCGGTATGGTTCAATGGCATCTAGTTCCCGGAAAAATACAAAAAAAACGGGTTTACCGGTAACGGTACAAAATTGTACGTTGAATTTATTCGTGTCATATTATCAAAAGCTAGCTTTTAGCTTACGTGAAAGTTATTTATTTGTACTTTCGATATTCAACATTTCAATTGCCTTTATAACTTCCGTTCTAACGTGAACTATAAACTTTATACTCCACATACGGGTATGAAACATGCATAAACTTGAACAACGACTTTACCTATCTTGTAGTTTAGGTAAGGTTTTGCCTTAGCTAAAGTACAAGATATTTCCCTTAAACACACTTACATTATTCTCAAAAAATGGGCAAAACTTTGATAAAAAATTGAAAATTATTTTAAAAAAAAATCCTCGTCTCGATACAACGGGGGCTCAGACACCTTTTAAGGTGGTTGAAGGGGCAGGACTAACTGCGTAGTTTGATTAAGGGTAGGGCTTGTGTCAGTGGGGAGCGTGAAGGGTGCTCCAAGCTCTCTCAGGAGCTTGGCCTCCGGCAGTGATAGCGCACGCGTCGCCGTCTCACCTGAAGTACTAATGTGATTACGTCCTACGATTGTTACAATAGCACGCACTTCACAAGTTGTAAAGCATTTTTTTTTGTATTGTTTCACCTTCATGTCTAGACATTAGACTCTGCCATCAATAGACTTAGGTATCTACATATTTGAACTGATGTTTGCATACCTATGTAACTATGGAATTTTTGTTCCTCGAGAATATGGTAGCAGAAAATTAATATTACGACGGTACCTTGCCAATTCATTTATGAAAATATTATGTACTAGTGGATACAAGAGACGTTGTCCTGTCCAAATAATAATACATACCAAAACGTATTCTTAGTTAGTAGTGGTTAGTAATTTATTTATTTATTTATTTATACAGGCGTGATGTTATGAAGAAATCTCATGTCCGCAACTTTTTCGCGCAACTGTCCTTTCGCGCAAATGTCTTTCGAGCAAAAGTCCATTCGCGCAAGTGTCCTTTCGCGTAAGTGGATTCGCGCAAGTGTCTTTCGGGCTAGTGTCTTTCGCGCAAAAGTCCATTCGCGCAAAACTCTAATCGCGAAAAAGTTCATTCGCGGAAATTTCTTTACACGCAAGTGGATTCGCGCAAGCCTTTTGCGCAAGTGTACCAGATACCGAGAATATAGCTTCATTATTTTCGTAGTTGACATTTGGCGTAGCGCGATAGTGGCAGCGCTTACGCGTAGCGTAACGTGTAGTACAGATAAACGCATAGCGTATCACCAAGAGCGTAGCTCGTAGCCTTCTCGATCTCGATGTCAGAATGTAGATAATAAATAACCGGTTTTTTTTTCAAAGCTTTTTATATTTATTTCTACTGAGAACTTTATTAATAAAAATATACTTATTACTGGCAAAATATAAAACGTAGACATTGAACACATCCAAAGATAATCTAAATTCCAACGTCAAAAATATTTCATCCTACGCTTACGTCCTCATTATTTGTCTCAGCTCGTAGAGACAAGAAAATGTAGATCTTTGTTGTAATTATATCAAGCCAATCTGTCACTAATCTTAATCTGTGTACAACTTCGGAATTTCATAAGGGAGGCTTATAGTACACTTGTTCAGAAATTCTTCAACAAATTAATTCCTTGGTATTAGGAGACAGGGATAATAAATGATGGTGTAATACGTATAGTTTATTGGATCTGAAGCTTCAAAATGTAATAAATTACTATATAAATTACGTTGCTTATATTGACAATTTATAATAAAAGCTTTTAGTGTTCATAAAGTCTGTTCTATGAACAAAAATATAAACAACTTCCCGACTTGTACCGTGAGTAGCAGCCATCGATCGTAACTTCAATTATTACTCGCTAGTACCGCTTCTCACTGGTGGACTCAGGAAGGGGCTGCAGGTACGGTCCACTCCGGGCCCCCGGTTTTGGGGGGCCCCTAAAAGTCAGAAATACTTTTTTATCAAATTCCAATCAAACAAGACCAAAATGTATAAATAAAAAGCAGTTTTTAGTTGGGGCATGTTAAATATAAACGTAGGGTGCTAAAATCTCGAGGTCGCTCCGCTCGCTCTTGCAACCTACATTCTATTTTTCTCAGACTTCTCTACGTAAGTCGACAAAGTAACTCCTATTTATGTACGATTAATATAATCAAAACTCACCTATCCGAGGTGGGGTGGAAACGTTTTCGTACATCATACAGTTTCATACTTTACTTTTCTGTACTATTGTTCAAAAGAAAATTTAAACTGTGCAGTGCAAATTTTTCAATTTGTCTAATGCTCTAGCTTTTCTGTTGTCGATAAGATCTAGAAGAAATCTGCCTTTTCAAGGCAGCATGCTCAATATTTCGACGTTCGTTCCTGAATCCCGGTAGACCCTATTTAGTTTTGCCGCCCCGGGCCCCCGACAGGCTTAGTCCGCCACTGCCTCTTCTCTTCCATTACTCGTTCTAACTACTGTCTATATCAGAGAAAAGTGTTCCCAAAGAATTTATAGCCGCCCCTCTAATGGAATTATTAACGTCATCATTTACAGAGGCTCTGTAGTCTACACAGATGGCTACCTCAAGTGTATTTTAAAAGTTTTTTTGCTTAATATATCCACAATTCGAGTTAATTTGAAATTCCATTCTGTGCGGGTGGAAGTAACTATTGGTCAGGAGTATATTTTAATTTAAACAGAGGAAATTTAGTCGCACAGTTTATTCTGGTGTGGTGAAAGCAGGTGCGGACTGCCTCGAGCTCAGTAATTAACAAAACAAAGGCTTTTCACTACGTTAACAGTACTTGATGTTACTGCCTACATTATTTTAAGAACTCAGATTCTTGTGGTTAATAGCTGACTCGTGAATTTAGTTTGTTTTTATGTTTAAATACTAGAATATTCCACATAATGCTTCGTGGTTTTCATTTTGAAATGTTTGAAGCAAAAATCAATTAGCAAATGATTGAAATAATATTCAAAACAGGTTCAATAATGATTGTGAGGTAGTGGTTGCGTGGCATTATTCCATTAATCTTGTCAAACGAGAATGAAGCGGTCAGACGTAACCCTCATTTCTCAAAGCAACGGCGACTATTAATTAACGTGAAATTTCCTATCTATGCTAATGAAATTCTACTTGAAAAATGTCATTTGGATGATGTTTCGTTTAAATGGGTAAGTAATTAACTGGACAATAGGTACACAGACACATTTATTTAAACAATAGTTGGGACGCAAGTAGAAAGGTTCGGTACTTACCGTGCTTAGCTTTATTTATTGTTTTTAATGGAAATTTTGCCTTTATTTAATATATTTCGTAAAAGCCCCGGATACATTTTTGTGGTGTGGTGTGTCGTGCGGCGTTAAATCCATAAATTAGACGTTACGCTCACGACACAATACTCGAAAACAGTGTAAATCTTCCAATAGTAAATGGATAGAATTTAATATATGAAATGAAATTAAATTGTTTATTTTTAAATAAGATATCGGAATCATTTATACACGGCATATAAAAAAAATAAGCTAGATGAATTCGGCGTTTGTTATCTGATTACTCTAAGAAGAAAGGCCGAAACAAACTCAGAGGTCTCTTTTAAAGTCTTGGTCAGGCCATATGAGGACCATATAGATAAAATCAAAACTCACCTATCCGAGGTGGGGCGCAAAAGTTTTCGTACATCATCCAGTTTCATGCTTTACTGTATACGTTGAAAAAGTAATTCCTATTTCTGTATAAATGTTCAAAAGAAAATTTAAACTGTGCAGAGTGCAAATTTGATATAGTCTAAACTGGTCTTTTGAGCAAAAAACCACACGGATTTGAGTGGACCTGTCCAGTCAGTGCAAGCATTTGTCAGTAATCGTGGAGCTCAACTCGACGAACAATACCAAAGAAAAGACATTTGGGTAGAAGATATGCAACAGATGACGTTATAACGAATCACAATACAAAAAATTGAACCTACTACTTCAAACTAAAACAATGCTTTTAACATTAAATAAGTAGCTAATACGATGGAGTAGGTAATACGAATGTGAATAATATATTTTCATTTAATTTAATCTGACGTTGGTACGTTAGGTAAAATGACCGTATCTCTAGAGTCTTGTGACTCTGGGTCCCTTATCGATGGAGCTAACGTCCCCTTGCCTTGAAAATGGGTCTTCCCTTTGAGTTTATAATATTTAACTTTGACGCAAAATACTTCCGTTTCATAAGTATTTCGAAGGAATATTTTCATAGATCTTATCGTTCAATTTTAATTTAAAATAAGAAGGACACAGAATTTGATCGTATTTCGTCATTGTCTTTACATTAAACTAGCTTCTACCAGCTACTTCGTCTGTCTATAACCTTCCTCTAGAATTGGGCTATCCAATGCAAAAATAATTTTTCAAATCCGACTGGTAGTTCCAGAGATTACTCCCTACATACAAACTTACAAACAAATAAACAAATTTGCCCTCTTTAATCCTCTGTAATCCCCGAAGGGTTACACAGAGATGTACCTATGGTACACCCACATTTCGCCAGTTATGTTTAAGTCCCATGTAATAGGGGGCGAGCCTATTACCATCAACCGGGCACAAATCCAGACTCCGGGCTGTTACTGAGAAATTTCAGATGGAAAAAACCAATAACACTTTGCGCGACCCGGGAATCGAACTCAGGACCTCATACTCAGCGGTAGCGCTTTGCGACCACTAGACCAACGAGGCAGTCAATATAACACATACATAAGATCACGCCTGTATTCCCCGAAGGGTTAGGCAGAGGTGTACCTATAGTACACCCACATTTCGCCAGTTATGTTTAAGTCCCATGTAATAGGGGCAGTCAATATATTATTTAATTATTATATTATGTTATATATTATAATATAGATAGTTCAAATCACCATTATGATTGAACATCTTGATAGCTCTTGTGCATCTCTTTCTCAATCTTGACGGTATATTTCCGCTTTATATTTATTTCAGATTTCCAACTTTTGTGATCATAAGTTTACCAAGAAACGACAATCTAAGTAGTTCGTTGAATCGAGCGCAGAATTTATAAGGCTGCTAAGTTCAACTTTAGCTTTACGTATAAAATTCCTGAAGCTCCTTCTGTATTGAAGAGCCTTTTAAAGTAGTTTAAGGTTGCATATTTACTAGAAAATAAATAAAACCTTGTTAGGGTTCCGTATCTTAAAAGGAAAAAACGAGACCCTTATAAGATCATTCGTGTGTCTGGCTGGGTGTCGGTCTGCCCGTCTGTCACAGCCAATTTGCTCTGAATCTATTGAACCAATTTTGTTGAAATTTGGAACACTTACTAATTTCTGTGACCTAAGCACGGACATGTAACGTAAATACATGAATGTTGAATATCCCCCATATTCAAAATTCATTTATTTAAGTTACATCACTTTTCGAGGGCAAATTGGAAAATTAAAAATAAAAGTTTGACAAACTGTACCGTGTGACATATAAAATGAAAGGGCTTGTTGTGAGGATCTCAAATATTTTTATCATTTTAAAATAAATATTTTTAAAAATATTTAAGAAAATAGAATAAAATTTACCATTTTTAGACTCAGTAGTTTCGGAGAAAAGGAGGGCTTTTCTCCAAAACTACTTAGCCATAAATTTGAAAAAAAAAAAATTATACCGAAAATTGTTCTATACTTAAAGATTACTGGAAAAATCTATAAAAAGTCTATGGTCTTAAAATAACATGTTGAATAACTATTACTCCCAATTAAAATATTTAACCATTTGAAAAGTAAATTAAGAAAACCTAGTGTATAATTATGGTATCCTATTGTTAATCATCATTAATTATAGTCGTGAGGAAACCGGCATGCCTGAGAGGTATTTCTCGACGGTATATGAAGCCAAGTCGGCTTGGGTGGCTTTAAAACTCTGACACCAGGTTAGTCACTAACCACACAATAAGAAGAAGATTAATTATATTAAAACGGGTCTAGCTTTGCGCTTGTTATGAGAAGCATGTGTCGAACTGGTTTTTGCAGAGTAACCATAACAATGAGCCCTTCCGCGAATAATTACCAATACCCTAATTGCGTAATACAACACAATCACAATCTGTTTCGATTTGAAACAGATTTCTAATCCATTGCTTCATAAGTTGGAAAAAAAAATCTGCTCAACAACGTAAATAACGTAATGAATGTTGTTGAACTGTCAACATGAAACAAATTAGGCAAAATTGTTTACGAAAATAAGTTACGCAATGAGGGTACTGGTCCTTCTCTTTGATAAAACAAAGAATAATGAAACGAAAACCTAATTATCGTGAAAGAAATGTTAATTTTAAATTAGTACTAATAATTTGATTCGTATTAAA
This sequence comes from Omphaloscelis lunosa, assembly GCA_916610215.1. NCBI lineage: Eukaryota > Metazoa > Arthropoda > Insecta > Lepidoptera > Noctuidae > Omphaloscelis > Omphaloscelis lunosa. The sequence goes on from OU744247.1 coordinate 12,641,046, forward strand.
GTCTGTGATTTAAAAAGTAATAGTCATATCTCATTCTGTGATTTAAATATGTAGTAATACTTATATCTCATTATTTTTTATTTCTATTTTAATAACTTAATATTTTTAAATATTTTTTTGTAGTTGATTATTTGTATTTTATTTATGTAATTCATAAGATTGAAATATTATGAATACAGGTCAATTTGACTTAGAGAATGGACTTTTTATTTACGCTCATTTATATTTTACTAGTTTTCTGTCTACAGACTTCGTTAAATCTTGTGGGTCCAGTATTGACTTACTTACAGCTTTATTCATAAAATTTTATTAACATAGAATTGCACTAAAATTCGTTTGTTCTTATCTGCAGGGTTGGAAAAAAAAAACAGTATATATTATTTTTTTTAATAAAAAAAAAAGAGTTCCAAATGTTTTAAACAAGAGATTTTTTGTTTTTTTTTTATTTATTTTATTGAGCGATTTATCAATTTTATTATCAACACAAATCGATCAGGCCTAATTTAATTCATATCTATTATAGTCAATTTTAGAATTTACCTCAAGAAATATTAACAAAAAACGATCAGAATAACATAATAATCACAACAACGTAAAACTAGTTATAGTTAGTTAGTACTAATTAATAAACCATCTAATTTTTGAACATACTTTTTTTTTGTAATTTATCTAAGTAGGTATGTAACACAGATACTGAATCAGATTTGCAAATTCCGATTTTCGTTCTTAGATGTACACACAGCGGGGCTGCGTTGAAGCGGCTCCTGCCCAATCTAGGGGAGCCAAACGCCTCCTGCCGGAGGCTTTACACGGGGGTCGTGCGGTCCATGGCCCTTTACGGAGCGCCGGTGTGGGCGCGTTCACTAAGGCTGCGGCCAGCCCGCCGGTTGAACGCGTCCCAGAGGGTCATGGCCATCCGGCTGGCCCGAGGATACCGCACGGTCTCCTGCGAGGCGGCCTCCTTGCCGGATTACCGCCATGGGATCTGGAGGCAAAGCTCCTCGCGCACCTGTGGGAGTTGCGCGAGGAGGCGAAACGCCGGGGCTTAGTTCCGCTGCCGCGAGAAATCACGGCACAGCGGACAGAGCTCCGGCGGGATCTCATGGCGTTATGGAGAATGCGATTGTCGCAACCCAGCGCTGGGCACGCCACAATTGCGGCGATAAGACCCCTCTTTGAGGAGTGGCTAGAGAGGCGCTATGGCGTCCTCACCTTCCGCCTGACGCAGGTCCTCACCGGACACGGCTGTTTCGGAAGGTTCCTGCACAGGATAAGGCGGGAGGAGACGCCCGGGTGTCATCATTGTGTGGATCGCCCGGAGGACACGGTAGAGCATACGGTGGCGGTCTGCCCAGCTTGGGCGGAGCATCGCCGTGTCCTCGTGGAGGCGATCGGCGGCGGTGATCTCTCGCGTCCGGCCCTGGTTCAGGCCATGGTACGGAGCGAGAGGAAATGGGAGGCGGTCACCTTCTTCTGCGAAGCGGTAATGCTCGCGAAGGAGGAGGCGGAACGCGTGAGGGAGAGGCAAATTTCGCGCCCTCACGCCCCTAACCGCCGCAGGAGGAGACGCCCAGGGCGTCGGGAGTCGCAAGCCGATTTCCGGCCACCGTAGGCGCGGGCTTGCGGACTGTGAGCAATGGGTAGCACACCGTCCGATAAGGACCAGGCCCGGGTCGACGGCGCGTTGTGTTCCACGCGCGCCTCAAAGAGATGTCAGCAGAATTGACGGGGTCCGCTAGGGCGGATGCCTGCCGGGGTTGCGAAGAAAACCGAAAGGGAGATCGTGGCCCCCGGCAACAGGGCAACCGAAGGAACACGGGAGGGTTTTAGTCAGTAAGAGTCTGACACACCCTCCCGCTCCGCCCAGAGCGGGAGAAGTTATATGATGATTTCCCACCCAGAAAAAAAAAAAAAAGATGTACACACAGCTCTATTATGTGGTTAGTAGTTAGGTTCCCAAAAGACATGTGCGTTCAAATCCATGATAGACCCAAGTTGCTTTTAGTATTTTGCAAAAACATTTTATTATAATTAAGGTATTGTTTTAGAGAAAAGGTTGACATTTACAAAAATTATTCAACGTCTAAATAGACCGAAGGTTTCAAGACCGCTTACCGTGCATAAGATAGGAGATTCAAATCCTAGACACGGAATGTGCTTTTTGTCATTCATTATATTTTTTGAATAGTATTTTTCTATTTTGTTTTAGTAATATTTATAAATATTTAAAAATCCAGAAAAATAAAATAATTTAATAATATTTATTTTTGCCATAAAACTTTGATCTTATTTTACTCCAAAGATTTATATGTTACAATTTGATTTGATAATTTACAGTTATCATAATATACATATTTTGGCAACTGACACAAATGGGTCCCTAGACAAGTGACATCCTATTAACGCAAACGATAAATTAAATAGGAAGCGCTAGAAATAAACAATCGTTTTAAGTGAACGTATACATCAAACGTTGTAGTTATAACTTGAGGGTATGGATTAATTTTATAAAGAAAACGATAATGGGATACCCTCAAATTATAACATCTACCGATCAAACAGAGACCTAAAAATAAAGTGACTCGGACGATACTAGATAACAATTTCATCGCAATTCACATGTGCTCGCTGGCTATGCTAGTATGACGACGATAGGTGATGCGATGGTTCGAAGCCAAGTCGAAACAATGAACTCTTTTTGAATTCTTTAGATTATTCGTAACGACTTCAATGTTGTAGCAGTGTAACATTTTAAAACTTGAGGGGTTAGCACATACTGACGCTGAGTGAACCTTACCTAAAAGTATATTTTAATAAGGGGAAGTTTCCAAAATTATTTCGGGGAATTAATTACCTCTTTTCGACAAGTGATGAAGTATAGATACATAGGTAGGATGGACTATATTTAAATAAGGGGAATCCCTAAAATAGTTGCGGAGAATTACTCTTCATTTCGACCGGCGACGCAGTGTATAAAACTATTTAATCTTTTTCATTTCTTTTCGAGCTATTTGAGGACTAGAGCATAAGGGAATAACCGCTCAGCACAACCTACATGATGTCATCTCTACCATAAAATGAGACATCATTTAAAATGCCCCGATTTTATGTAAAAAATGTCGTAATTTGGGAATAAAAAATGTTGAAGCGAGTGTCCCACACTCTCAAATTATTTTAATGAAGCGACTTGTCTGTTTTCCATGAATTCGATTTAATTTCACGTAGGTAGCCTTTGTGAGACGAATGAGCAATTAATATGATTACTGTACGCATTCCTATTTAAGTAAGTTAAGTTATTATAATTTGAAAAGTACGATAATTAAATAGACGCATGAGATAATAAAAAACAACCATAAAACTGAACGCTTTAAAATTATTTAGAGAAGGGTAAAGGGGAAAGAGAAGAATAGTTCCCTATGCACATAAAAATAAGAACACATGAAATCCAGAAAAAATTCAATCGATCATCTTAGTCCCACTCTACTGCCTAAAAGAAGTCTAAAAAAAAACCTGTCGGATCACGTACAATTAAGGGTTCCATAGTTGGGATGAATTAATCCCAAATACAAACTTAACATTCTAGTTGAAAAACATGTTCTCCCATACATTCCAACTGCAAATGTAAGTTTGTACACACAATATTGAGAGATTTACCATGTCATTTTAAGACCATAGACTTCTTTTAGGTTTTTCTGTATAATCTATGGGTAAAGAACCATTCTCTGCATTTTTTCCAAAATTTTTGGCTCAGTAGTTTCGGAGATAAGGTGGTAATGGTCAATTCTAATCAATTTTCTTAAACATCTTTAAATGTATTTATTTTAAAATTATAAATAAAATATATTTAAGATCCTTGCAACAAACCCTTTCATTTCATATGTCACACGATATAGTTTGCAAAACTTTTTTTTTTAAATTGCCCCCAAATGTGACCCTCAAATTCAAAATTCTTTTATTTACGTTACAAGTATATGTTTGGGTCACAGAAATACATATGTGTACCAAATTTTAACTTAATCGGTCTATTTGATTCGGAACAAATTGGCTGTGACAGACAGACAGACAGACAGGCACACGAGTGATCCTATAAGAGTTCCATTTTTTCCTTTTGAGGTACGGAACCCTAAAAAAGGAAAAATAAGTTTATTATCTATGTGACACATATTACGTAGGTTCTTTACTCCTCGCTCGTCATAAAAGACGAACACATCAAATCATGTTTATGTATCCGCGTAGTGTAATCCAGTGGGCCAGAAAAAATATACGGCTGCGACAGGCCAGCATCGTGTGACGAAGGACAGCTTCGGCAAGAACTGACAACTCCAATATTATACATATGGCATCTTTACTATTATGTAGCACGAAAAATATCCTTGGAATTCAAACTAATAAATTGTAAGTATGTCAGCTTTGTTGTTTTGGACACCACAGCGTCTTGGGTATGAAGTTCCAGAAAAGGCGTGTGTGTCTACACTCTATTAACCAAAATAAAAAATATTACCTACTATTTATAGAAATGCAGAAACTCAGTTTTCAAATCAGCCATCGAATCATCTTTGTCAAGACAATTATTTATTTATTTATACTGCTTGTACAAACTGTGGTACTTAATGTAGACAAATTTTTTTTTTTTTTTTTTTATTTATATTTTAAAGCTTCCGATTTTAAACTAGTAAGTGGTTTATTTCGCCAGCACACCACATCATCTAGTAATCCGTAATTACTTCCCTAATGAAACAGTACCCAGCACTGATTTACATATAAATTCACATTTCAAGTATTTAAATATTATGACTGATATGAATCAGAGAATATGTTGCAAAATCATTTGTTGATGCAGATAACGGCTCGTAATTAGTGTGACGCAGTTTACGGAATAAAATTGCATCGCCAGTATTAAATTTTAATTGCGACGCTGACTTCATCGGCCTTATTATAATAAATTGGTTAAAATTAAAAGCACAAACATTCAAGAAGATATTCGAATACTCATTATTATATTTTCAAATATGGATTTCAATGATAAGCAATTTAACAAAGCGTGATGCTTTCCTTACATCTTAATTAAGTTTCTCAGTACATATTATTCACAAGTTCGCTTAGATTTAATTCGTCGTGAAAAATTCTATTACCGAGAACACTACAGCGAGTAGTTGAAGTTCTTAATTGTTCTTTTAATAAGTTTCGAAGCTTATAATGTGAAAATTCGTCAGCAGCATTTGAGGGCGACAGGTGCGGTAGGAAAGTAACAATGTAATTACGTGAACAAAGGCAACACGGCACTCCGTATGGTCTTTTGTAAACAAGAAAACAAACTCCCCTATAATATTCGGTTGGGGAGGGAAAGGAGAAGGGAAAATTAGATAAATAAATTTAAAAAGCAACTTCTAAGACATCTGAGAAATAATAGTCATTGCGTGCGGTATTAAATATTTGTTGTATGCAGTTCGTAATAAATAGATACCTACCTAGTGTTTTTTTCCAGTAGTTATTTTTTTTAATGAACAGTTCGATAAAAATAAGAATTAATAGCCCTGCAACTCTACACTTACAGTGAAATGTACTTTTCGAACCATTTTACACATTCGTGAAAGCATTTTAATTCGTGCAATAAAATGATAAAGGCTTTGTTTGACCTAAATTGATAATTAACGACGAGGTACAATGTTAGCTGCATAGCGATAAATAACTGAAAACGATACTGATCTACAAATCCTGAATCCTGACATTTTATACCCATCAAAAGTGAATGAAATGAATGAATGTGTTCATCATCCGTTTGACAAATTTTCACGGCTTTGATGAAGCGAGAGCTTGATTCTTGGAAAAGAAGTGACGGAATATTATCCCAAAACTGTAGAAAATAAATGACTAACTTATTTTTAGGAAATACGCAACAAGACGGGATCCAAACTACGAACACAATCGCTCACTTCTCGTCTAATCGAATAATGAAAACGTCGACGTCACCGCCTTCCCTTTATTACTTTCGACGGAACAATCAAAGCGTGATAATTTATTTTTGGGTTTTTTAAAAGCGTAAATGTCGAAAACAAGCAACTTGAAACTCAGGGGGTGAAGGCGGCCACCCCACTTGTGCTGAAAAAGCTTTTGAATTGATTGTCCAGTGTCAGGAAATTGTTGGTTGTCGGCATTGTTTCTGAGGCTCACGAAGGCTATCCAACTTTTCTCATTAGGGCGATCTGTTGCGGCGCACCATCGAAACGCTTACGATATTACAGGGAACCGTTATGAACAATAAGCAATTTTATGAAACGCCAATTTTCAATTATATTGTTACGATATGGCTCTTCGACATTAATCGGAAATTAATTAAATATTATGATTTAACTGTAACAACAAACGGATTTCGCCGTTAAATTGGATTGTTTTATGTGTATCAATGTGTGATTTATATTTACATATTTTAATGTTGAGCGGATCATTGGCTTAAATGTTTAAATAAATTTGACGTATTGCGTACCTACCTATCTATGTTATCTAATTAGGTTTTGCTAAGAAGTGTAATGCTATCGGAAGCACCTGGGCGACCCATTTTTCTCAGTCAAGATGGAAGCGGAAAAACAACAAAGGACATTTTGTTTCTTTCATTTAAAGTAAAATGAAAATCGTAGGTTAATATTTATTTTCTTACTTTGTCGCATTATAGGGCAGAGTTTAGCCTGAGCATTTGAGTTATCGCACATTTTAAATTATTTTGTCAATTTTCGGTTTTGTTTACTAAGGCTCTGTTTTGGTTTTCTTTTCAAAGATGCTTTTAGTAAAAATCTTTTAGCACGGTCCAAAGAAAAGCGCAATCATTCTTCTAATTATGGTTTTTCATTTGCAAATGTTTTATTCACAAACACATATGTAATTGGACTAGTTCTACTGATGCTAACAAGAATACAGACAGACCATGTTTATAAAATGATTAAAATTAAAATAAAAACTTTAAAGTTTTCAGATAAATACGTAAATCTGCCTAAAAATACAGGCTGGCAGGTACATCGACGCGAGAACTTTTACCATGGATGCAGTACATGATTCTGAAACACCGTGCGTTGAAATTTTTCGTCAGTTTTTTTTTTTTTTAAATCAGCTGTTTAATAGAAAAGTGGTCAAAATATAAAGAATAGCTGATTTTTTTTAAATAACCGACGAAAAATTTCAATACATGGGGGTTCAGAATCATGTACTGAATCCATGGTAATAGTTTTCGCGTCGATGTCTCTACCACCCCGTATAATCTACAAAAAAAAAAAAAAGTAACTCTAACTGGGTCACCTCCCACGACGTTAAAGAGACGGTACCCAAAGCTTATTCTAATCCGGGGAAACACTCAACTCCTAGTAATAGATTTAATCAAAAACCTATCACAACCGAAAACAGTTTCCGCAACCTCATTAACTTAAGCTGAACACATTACCATATCTAAACACACCTATACATCTATACATGTATGATGTATACATCTGTACATCTATGCATATACTGATATTACGGTAAATTTACAGTTTAACAGCATTACCTTGTGACGCACATAATTGCAAATTTGCGCGGTAATAGATACCAACCTAATCGAATCTCAACCATAACATAAATTTATTCATAACAATCTTGACGCCGACATCTGCCGCTCTAAAGAAATCGTCTCTCGAAAATTATTACAGTAAATAAACCATGCCAAACAAGTTTTTCATTTAACGCTTATTTATGCAACATCAGCTGCTATTAAATATGTCTCGTCAAGCATATTTTAAAAGAAGTCGGTCGCGTTTGTGGAGATATTTTATGAAATAGGAGCAAAGATATTTTCGTCATTACGATTTTCTTTTATGAAAGTTGGCTGCTATCTAGCTGTTATCCAGCAGGTATGTAGAAATATTACGTTCATAAAAGGATTGTTCGTAGTTCTTGTTGTAACATGGTCGATTTTGTAGGCTTAACAGACTGTAGATTTGTGGGCCTTTTTCTATTTTGCTAAGTACCTGATACTTGTTGATAGGCCTACACTGTCCTCTCATACCTATTAATTGACAGTGTTAATAGGTATGAGAGGACAGTATTGAAAACATTGTAAAAGCCATTCATTTAAAAAAAAGTAACCGTGGAGTTTCTCGCCGGTTCTTCTCCATAGGAAACGACAAATTGGAACCGTGCACCTAGCTTCTGACGTTTCATAAAATAGATTTAACTTTTAAACAGCAGCACAGCAGCTGATTTCTGTGATTTACATCCTTCCAGAAACAAATCGTACTTACCTAAATAAAAATTACCAAACAATTATTTTTGTACTTATATTTAAATACACTACCTAGCTATCTACTAAGCCTAACGTTACCAATCCTAGTTACATTTTTACTTAGATATATATTTCTTTATTTTCCAAAATTATATAAAATACGAGCACCTACACAAATTCTAAGGTGCCAACCCTAGTGGGGCAGAATCCACAAGATTTAAAACTAGTGGAATCTGCCCCACCTAGTCGAACCAGTGGGGCAGCAAAATTTTAGGCATTCCATTTTGCCCCACCGCGGCTTGTTTGGGCAAAATGGAAGTACTCGTTTTTTCCCATAGGAAAATTTTTGGTCATTCTCCTTTTCTTCAAAAATTATGAAAAAATTACACCTAGTAACTCATTATTTCTGCATATTCTGATAATGACCGTAAGAACGTATTATACAAGGCGAGCCAGGTTATTTAAATTCATAATTATTATAAATCAGACGAGCTAATCAACTTATCGTACCATTAACGTAAAATAAAACTCATCATAACCCTATTAGTATAAAATAAAACCCTACGTTTATCCATTACTCAATATATCGATAAAGCAATTGACGAGCCCGATCGGCAAATGTTTTCAGGACAATCTTCCTTATTGCTTAAGAACAGAGTACGTCACAGGTAGAGTTACCTCGAGTTAACTCACTGCCAAGCCGACGAGGAAGGCGAATTCTAAAACATACTCACGTACCTCATTTCCTTAGTAATGGGGTTATATTCCGCGGCACAATTTTCAATTTCCTAACCTTTTTCTATATTACGAACCTTTTTACAATGAATTGTATTTTGAGACGTAAGAGATCTCGCTTAAAAAACGTTTAAGCTAACTGAATTCATGTCTTACTTTTTAAATATTATTCCCTGATATTATTACACTTTTTTCAGGCTGCCAAAATATTTTTTATTCAGGAAACTGGTACTTGCGATGAACAAAATATCCAATATTCGATTTTTCATATTGAATACGTGGTGGGAAACTTTTCATTAACGCTCGACAGGCCTAAAAATATAATGTACGTGTGCACTATAAAATGCAGTATTTTATCATCACATTTACATAAGCTAAAATAAATCTCCAGAAGGATATTGAAAATAAACACCACGCTTGGGAGACGAATTGCAAATCGCAGTATTCAATATTTTGATAAGCAGAAACATGGGCACTATCATCGACAAAAATGATTTACGATAACTTTTTCTGGAAACAAGGTACAAATGTGACTGACTACTTTTACTTAATTTATCTATCTACCATAAGATATAACAGCTGTCGACAACTTTTATCAGAAGTTCAACCTATTGGCAAATTACGGTAGGTAGGTGAAGAAACCCTGGATACCCATCCTCATCCCATTATGTACGAAAAAGGTCGGGCTCGATGCTAAACGGAACTTTTTATCTGTTTTCAGATTTCAAGGCCATTTGTATCATATTTTACCTAGTTGACGGCTACCGGAACTCTTTTTTTCGGCTTAAGACCAAAAGATTAAAATTAGATTTAAGTAAAGTTGCTACAAAAGGTATTGAGATAATAATGTCTGCTATTATCTTACCTTTCCGCGCTTTAAGGATAATTTAAGTAAACCCTTCTTAGCACAAAGTGTAAAGTGTAGTGTGTGTGTGTGTGTGTGTGTGTGTAGTGTGTGTGTGTGTAGTGTGCGTGTGTGTGTATAGTGTGTGTGTTTAATTGTGCTCATTTTTATTTATATAATTAGGCATATATATTATATTTATAGTTTTTAATAGGAATATGTGTATCTTGATATTTGAATATTTTTTTAATCCTCAATTTTTCCTAACTGTACCTACCTCTGTTTGTCTCTGCATCACCCACAGGTTGACTGGTAGAAAATGCCTATGGCATTAAGTCCACCTATGAACATTTCTATGCTTGAAGCATTAAATAAATAAATAAATACTGTGATTAGGTTTTAATAAAATAAAATTAACATTCATAAAATTCCTGCTACGACATAGATCCTTTTTCTAAACATTTCATTCTGATGATTGTAAACTGTAGGAGATAATATTTTTATATAAAACATCCACCAGGAAGCACGAAACCCTGTTGACTAAGTATTACTGTTTATCCCACCAGAAATATAACCTCATTTTTAAAGCTGAAACTATTTGTTAATTAGGAAGCAGCGATGTAATTAACTAACCCTGACGTTATGCATTTGCTACCAACATTCAGACCGAACTTACGCGCGTACAATTATTTCGCTATAATTGGCGGACTGCTGCAGCATTTTAAATGAACACGAATGTATGTTTTCTGATAAAACTACTCCTCCACCGTAATGCCGATTAGATGTTATGAATATGTAAAGTAAGCTTCACAACTCTGTTGCATTTTCAAGTTAAACCACTTATTCTTTTTATTTATTTAGTAATTTAGTATCTGGTCCACCGAGCGGGTGAAAATATAAACATCGTTCAGGTAAACTAATTTTTCCAGACATGAGACCTAGCTAGATCGATTTTTCACCCCCGTAAATATATATATATAATATAAATATTGCTACCAACATTGTATCACATTCCCGAGGTTGTGAAAATAGAGAAAACTAATTTTCCCAGATACGAAACCTAGCTAGATAGATTTTTCACCCCCGTAAATGTATATATATATATATAATATAAATATTGCTCATTTAATAGAATAGGATTGTAACAGTAAAAGGAAAATATTTACACATTTTCAGAAAGAATATGTAATAATTCTTAATTTCGTCGCGATCGTAAAGATACAACGCGATACCCGTACACAAGTCTTATATTCCCTCGCGTATTTCTCGAAGGAACTTGTGAGTTCTTCATATAAATGGAGAACGTTACGTCGCCGAATAGCAGAGTCAATCAATCGCGCCACCCGCCTGTGTAGCGGCAAATCGAAAAATCTCCAAAATGTCTTTGATTTAGTCAACACGAATGAATAAGTTGTCGTAAACACATACGATACTTCAATACAGACATGACCTTAATACGGAACTAATGTCTAACACATGAGTCAGTGAAACTGGACACAGGTAGGTAGGCAGGTAAGTTATGGAACAATTTTAAGTGGTGGTATAGAAATTAACATTAAAAATATTTTGTTTTTTGTATTTTTAGGTTTCCGTACCTCAAAAAGAAAAACCGGAACGCAAGATTTGAACGTTGAACGTTCTAAACGTTGTCCGTCCATTCGTCTGCCTGTCTCTTTTTTCTGAAGAACGCGTGGAGGTATCAAGTCAAAATTAATAAAAAAAAAAAATACATAATAAATTAGTATCATTAATTTAGAAAAATAAAGCTTCTCGACATATTTTGATACCCGCAAATAAATACATTTCTAGTTGGAGAATTGACCGTGACGTATATCGATGTATGGGAGAACATTTTTTCAACTACAAAGTTAAGTTTGTTCTTGGGATAAATTCATCCCAACTACGGAACCCTTCATTGTGCGTGGTCAATTGGCCGGTTTTTTTAATATACTGGCTCTTGTGATACAGGAACTCCTAGTACAAGAGGTTACAAGGATGTTTGTGTCCTGAAGTGAAAATAAATAAAATATAACTTTAAAAAAATTTAGATGAGAAAACCAAAAACATTTTCCGCTAACTACCTTCAATATTGTTATTAGGAAAAGCTTCTCAAATTGTTTGTTATCGAGAAGTAACACACTTGGGAGTCGCGGGAAACTGAAAGCTATGGTCATTAATTTGGGCAACGGTACAAATGTGCTGTCAGACTTATGTGCATAATTAAAATTTATTACCGGCTTAGCGGTGAAGAAAAATATCATCAGGGTGACAAATACGGTATAATAATTTCTTAAATCAGTTGGTTTATATTTTGTGTGATTAAATAGGGAACTGTAATTGATAGAAGCGAGCAGTGGTGGCCCAGTGGTAACGGCCGCGACTTACGAGTTTGTAAGTCGTAGGTTCGAACCCTGACAGGCGCTTTACTTTGTGTAAATTATTTCATCACCACTGCTCTCAAAACTGTGAAGGAAAACATCGTGAGGAAACCGGCATGTCCTAGAACCAAAAATTCGAAGACATGTGACATCTATTAACCCGCACTGGGCCCGCGTAGTGGATTACGGCCCAGTCCCTCTAACAGAGAGGCCTTTTATTTTTCTTTTTTTTTTGGGTGAGAAGTTATCAAATAACTTCTCCTGCGCTGAGCGGAAACCCACCCGTGTTCCTTCAGTTGCCATGTTGCCGGGGGCCACGATCTCCCTTTCGGACTTCTTCGCAACCCCGGCAGGCATCGGCCCTAGCGGACCCCGTCAGTTCTGCTGACATCTCTTTGAGGCGCGCGTGGAACACAACGCGCCGTCGACCCAGGCCTGGTCCTTATCGGACGGCAAGCTACCTATTGCTCACCGTCCGAAAGCCCACGCCTACGGTGGCTGGAAATGGGCCTGTGACGGGCGTCTCCTCCTGCGGTGGTTAGGGGCGTGAGGACGCGAAAATTGCCTCTCCCTCACGCATTTCGCCTCCTTTTTCGCGACCATTACTGCTTCGCAGAAGGCGGTAATGACCTCCCATTTCTCTCGCTCCGTACCATGGCCTGAACCAGGGCCGAATACGAAAGATAACCGCCACCGATTGCCTCCGCGAGGACACGGCGATGCTCCGCCCAAGCCGGACAGACCTCCACCGCATGCTCCACCGTGTCCTCTGGGTGATCCACACAATGGTGACACCCGGGCGTTTCCTCCCGCTTTATCCTGAACAGTAACCTCCCGTCACAGAGAGGCCTTTGTCCTAGTAGTGGGAACATTCTAGGCTGATTATAATTGATTGAAAGTTGATGTAGTAAAAGTATATAAAATGTCGGTAATCTTGCACTATAGATACCAATCTGCATCGAAAAATACAGCCGTGGCGTTATTACATCTAAGTTTCAATCATCTCTGCAGAATATCGACTCTCAGTAGCATCAAACTCTCAGCGCAGTCTAGACTTAATAATGCTTTTCAAGACCTGTTCAAGATACCTACTTGATTTGAAATTAGCCCCCACACACTCCTAGATACTACTTTGTAATTACATTTGTCCATATTGACAAAAACTTTGGAACAATGAACATGTCATGTCACTTTTCAACCACATAATAATTCTGCGTACAATCAACTCATAATTAATGCGAAAGAATAAACTCATACACCCTTGTTTTTCGGACCCTCGCTTACCTACTTCAGGAAAAGGGAAAATGAACTGACATTAACACGAAACAGTACTTACTCAATAACTGGCCTGGTCAGTTTCATTTTATTCAATGGAGGTGGTAATTACAAAGATATATTATTTTGGGTATGCAAAGCCGGGTGACCGCGCACCGCAGTGCTAATAGCCTAAATTATTCGTCACCGTAATGATCCCAATCAAGGATGGACACACGAAATCGTGCCGCGTTAAAACTTAATTACATTGGGCAATGCACACTTGATTTCCGGATTTTGATTGTAATAAAACATTAAAGACCACGTAGGTTTTAGAGCATCATCCATCTGGAAAAAAATATGCCGAGTAAGACACTCGGCATGTTAGGGTTAATTTTTTTCCCAGATATAACGTCAATCATGAAAGGAGGATACTGCATCACAATTCTCCCCACAATAACATGGATACTGCAATCTTCAATCCACAATCCAATACGTTTTCCTACGTAGTGTTTATGACACTATATCCTCACGTCTCGTGACCGGTCATTCGTTCGGACGGGCATGAAAGTTAGATTCTTTTTGACGAATATCCAAGCCTAGGAAATAAGCAACATAACATAACAGTACACATACATACAAGAGGTAGTCAGTGGACTAAATCTACATGTAAATATTTGAGCACGTATTTTTTTAAATTAAACGTTGATAGCAAAAAACAAACGGCAAATCGCAAGAGCAGTTGCTTTTCAACGCCAGAGTCATTAGTGTACAGACAATTCAAAACAAAGTACGTAATTAATCTACATCAGTAAATAATGGAGGTGGACAGAAGAGCAACTCCTTATTAATTTTACAAACGGTTTATATTTGCTTCTAGTTTTATTGAAGCATAACATCAAGTGTAAATCGTCCTATTTCACTTGCCCGCTCAAATCACGATGTTTTGAACGAAGTTTATATTATTTTGTTGCCTCTGTGAAGCTGACGTAAACTTTACATAGACAACTTAAATGTTTTTTGTGTGTGAATTTATTTTTTACAAAAGTTTCAATTTGGACAAGGTCTTTGTACTCAGGGTGGCCTTCGTGGATGTATACATCTTTTTGAGCCATCATTCTGATTTGGCGAACATTTTTGGAGTTGTTTGAAATATTTCTTATTTAAAATACGGCAAATTTAAGATAGTTAATTGATTCAGGCGTGACCTTGCGGAAATCCTCTCAACGAGGCATCCTCAGGATGACGATTGACTTGTCGCGAACTCGAACACGGCGTGTTGCCACACCACGCCGAGAGTCTGCGCTCGGTGCTTGGTGTGGCAACACGTGTCAATTTCTTCCAGAATCTTTTTAAGACTCTTTAGAAATAGCTAAGCGGAACAGGTTACTAAATATATCCACATCATCATTTTACGGCAAATTTGTTTTGCATAGTCTATTAGACCATGACCAACGTAATACGTTCAGTAATTTTATCGTGAAGTTCTTAGGCAGTTGTCCCACCGCCGGCCGGCAATTAACGAGTAGCGAGTAGAGCTAGCAACTGAAAACGAGTTGGCGAGCAACGAGATTGTAGTTCCAAATTTCCGATAGTTTTGTCGCTAGGTTATCAGCGAGTGTCCGAGTGCGAGGGGCGATTATTCGCAGCACTCGCTCGAGGCGAAATTAGCGCTGTTTGGTCTCTCTCCCTTGGCGTGAGTTTTGACCGGCAAGCGGGCATCACTGAGCAAGTATCGCTGAGCGAGTATTAGCTTTGATAGCTCTCGTCGCTCAGTGACAAACTAGTGGAGCAAATCATCGCCGGCGGTGTGAATAGTCAGCTATCAACTATTAATATATGCATCTCTTTTGTTTACACGGAATGTATATCTATTGTACGTTTCTTGAGCGAGAAAATAGCCGATAGTTAGTTGCTTCCTCGCAGGCGGTGGGACAACTGCCTTAAACGGATCGAAAAACGGACCAATTTCTCAGAAAAATCATTACGAGTGACGAGTACCATTTTGATCACCGAGGACTTCGCGACACGTCCTTACTTTTTTCTGCGATATTTGTGACTTAATGAATCTCACTAATCTAACAAAGATTATGAAAATTTGATGAAAATCATTATGAAAAGCGATCGTAGTGATTTACCATATAAAAATGGCCAAAAATTAATTATGGAAAAAAACTCGGTATTTTTTGCTTGTAATAAAATCTTTATTTAAGTTGCATACTACCGAGTTGGCTACGCTACAACAAGTTGGTCACAGTTACTTGGCTATTTATTAAGCATTTTTAGGTCCTTTAGGAGCGCCTTTATGACAAAATCTGAAAGTATGCTAAACAAAAATTAAATAATAGCGCGGGTGACGTGGTGATAAAAATTTCACGCAGACGAAGTCACAGGCAGAAGTATCACAGGGAGAAGCAAGTACGTGTAATAAAATAGGGGAAGTAATAAAGGTTCCGAAAAACAAATTAAGTTCGGACGATCTGTGGTTGACTGTAATACTAACTAAGCTGTGTTAAAATGAATTAAATACCGAAAAATTAATACAAAATTAACCGAAAAAAAAATTGCAATTAACAAACAAACATGAGCTTATTTATTCAAATGACGATTCTACGAAAAATAATCTGTACTTTCAAATAATAAACTAAATTTCCAAAAAAAAAAATACGTTTCCGAAAACGTATGTTCTGCTAAAATAATACGTTCGTTCATGTTTTTGTTTACGTTTTGCTTTGAAAGATAGGTTAGGTTAGGTTAGAACTGTGACCACACAACACACGAGCCGAGCGAGCGAAACAAGCGGTGCTGCGGCAGCGGCCAGCGAGTGTCAGGGTCCGTTTCGGCACAAGATAATGTAAAATACCACATTCCCAAAACGTTACATTCTCTTGTACTTAAACAGAGGCCAAAACGTACCTGACGGAGAGTCAGTGGCTGGTTCAGGCCATGGTACGGAGCGAGAGGAAATGGGAGGCTGTCGCCTCCTTCTGCGAAGCAGTCATACTCGCGAAGGAGGAGGCAGAACGCATGAGGGAGAAGCAAATTTCGCGCCCTCACGCCCCTAACCGCCGCAGGAGGAGAAGCTCTGGGCGTCAGGAATCGCAGGCCGATTTCCGGCCACCGTAGGCGCTGGCTTGCGGACGGTGAGCAATGGGTAGCTCGCCGTCCGATAAAGACCAGGCCCGAGTCGACGGCGCGTTGTGTTCCACGCGCACCTCAAAGAAATGTCAGCAGAACTGACGGGGTCCGCTAGGGCCGATGGTTGAATGGATGCCTGCCGGGGTTGCGAAGAAGTCCGAAAGATAGATCGTGGCCCCCGGCAACATGGCAACTGAAGGAATACAGGTGAGTTTTAGTCAGTAAGAGTCTGATACGCCCTCCTGCTCCGCCCATATTTTTATTATTTGATAATTTCCCACCTAAAAAAAAATGGTGTCCCTATATGCAATATGTATGAAAAATCTGTTATTTTTTAAGGTTTTAATAAACGTAATAAATATGTATTTAATTATGAAGCCAGCAAAAGTAGGTGTACATATTTTTTGATGATCAACAATTTGTTTCAAATCGAAGCAAATTGTTATTGATTACGCAATTAGGGTACGAGTCCAGCGTCTATAGAAATTTGGCCGATGTTCTTCAGATATAATAGGTGAGTTATGATAAAAATGACTAACTGTAGTTTTCAGTAAAACGCAATTTAAGCTGGTGGAAAAAGATTACATCAGCAAATGCTGTATTGATATTTCGGAATTTTCCGTATTTGATTCGGTCGTTTCTTTATTTGTATTCGCTTAAAATTTGTATAAAAAGCAGTAAATTTCATATTTTGAGTATGCTTGTATTTTTCGGAGCTTTTATACTGAATATATTTGTACACTGAATATATTTGAAAAAACTCTTTTACAAAAAATACAACCGACTTCCAAATTACAAATGGAAAAATAACTTTAATTTCGGAAGTCGATAACAAAAAACTAAAATACTGACCCAAAGAAACCGACTTCCGAAATTAAAGTTATTTTTCACTTTGTAGTTTGGAAGTGGATTGTATTTTTTGTAAAGCAGTTTTTTTTCTCTCAGTTTTTTGTTGTTTGTAAGTTACAATAGCCCAATGTCAACTGCTCATCACCTTTTTACAAAATATTGCTATTCCCCATGCAGGGTCTTTAATTGTTGAGGAGTTCCATAGGTACTTCACCATCAGCTCCACTGCACCATATGAATTGTGACGAGCATGAATTGCTTACCAACCATATTAAAGTAATCGAATCGCAACCCGTGAAATACATATTATTGAGTAGTTCCGGTGGCCATCTGTGTCCTTTAGCATCAGTTCCACTTTACCAAATGGTGCTTTCCGAAAGCAAATGCACAAGTTACTATAAAAAATACCCTAATTGCTATAAGTGTGCCTATAATATTTGAAGAGTTCCCTCGATTTCTCCAAGATCCCATCATCAAATCGTGACCAAATGACGATGGGGCCAACTAGAACTATTTCAAACAAAAAAAGATTTTTACAAATCGGTTCAGCCGTCTTCAAGTAATCGGGGAAAAATCAAAAAAAAAATCCGACGAACTGAGAAACTCCTTCTTTTTTTTAAATTGGTTAAAAAAGTAATTGCTACGAGATGTGAGAACGAGTCGGATGCCGAAAATTTACTTTTTAGAATTTTCTGTCTGTTTGTCTGGATGGCGCAAAAACGGTTGAACGGATTTGGATTAAATTTGGCAAACAGGTAGTTTATAACCTAGATTAACACACAGGGTACTTTTAATTCCGATAGGACGTTCCTGTGGGAGAGTCGCGAGCAAAAGTAGTAAGTAGTTAAGAAACTATTTAAGAGGAGGCTCCTGACTGGAGGATGACTTATTGGATCCTTTTCTTTCCAAATATAAGACAGTTACGTAATTGGAACATTTTCGCTCGATCCATTTTTATTCGACTACATGTCTTTTTTAAAGATGATTTAAAACAAAAACAAGATTATTCGGCTTTTATATCTAAAATAATGATTGACAGTACGGAAATTTCGTTTATTATTCAAACATAAGATACTTTTTCTCTAGATTAGTTATAAACGAAATGAGAATTGAGACTTACGACATTTAGTTCCGTGCTTGAACACGACCAAAGAGCGCACGCGATATTCAACTTCATTATTGATGTGTTAGCGTTTAGCACATAGTGGAGAGGTGGGGTGCAAGGGGGCGGAGTTTGCGTGGCAATTGTGTTTGGAGTGCCTTGTCTTAATAAGTATTACTTACGATCTGTCCATAAACTCATTAGTTAAAAGACGTTCAAAGTCTTATAGAAAAAATTAAAAAATATTCCGAAGGAACGGAACACGTGCACGTGTACAAAACTCTGTTAGATTTATTTTCCCGAAACGACGTGTCACTTCAACAGAAACAATGAGACGTTAAGAACAGAGTTTGCAAACACAACCTTAATAAATATTTCAAATGGAATTTCTTCAGGCATTAAGGCTAGGAAGGAAGTACAAAACAATTTGTACTTTACTAGCTTTATGGCAGGGGCATTTTCATTTGGGCAATTATGGCATTGCTTATGATAATTTTATTGCCTCATCTACGTAGAGCTATCAAAGCAGTTTTGTGTGATACTAAGTTACTATTCCGTTTGTAATTAAATTAAAATATAAGACTGACACCTTAAAAGTCAGCCTTTAAAAGTCGAGGAGGAAAATATACGGTGTTTTTGCATTCACTTCACTGTTAACCTTTCAGGGCATGTAAGTACTAATGATTATGAGTACCTATCACTATGAGACCAACTCTGAAATATCTAAAAAAATATCAGCTGTTTCATACAAAACTGTAATATTTACGCGATGAAAATGTATGAAACAGATGTACTTTCTTTTTTTTTTTTTAATTGGTTCCATAGCGATGACGTGCAAGTGACATTCATCTTTAGGGTGGTAAAGAAATTAGGAGGTTGACTATACTTAAAAGCTAAGTAATTACGATTCATCATCAATATCTAGGACTTGAATAGATTGATGTCAGCCATATAAAAATATAAAAAACGAGTCGAGGGTACTCCGTCAGGAAAAAAATTCTTTACGCGCTACTCGCACGCATACACAAATTCGTAAGTATATGTATAAAAGAAAGAGACAGAGAAACTCGTATAACGCTTTTTCCTTACGTGACGATTTCTACCAGTCAATTGCTACCGCAAGCCGCGTTAAGGAACTTCGTTCCAAAAAGGCAAGCTATCATTTCATCAAAAGAGAATAAAAAATATCTGCTTTGACGGATAGGTTGTTCTAGCTAACTGACATAACAAAACTTTCAAACTCAACTTGCCGCTTTTTCTCATAGAAGAGTGCCTGAAGCGATTTGCTACTGCCGTTAGATAAAACAAACATGTCGGATACTCCAAAAAGATTTTACGAGGTTAAACTATACGAAACCCGCTATCGATGTCGCTTCCAGCTATTTTAAAGCGATGAAGCAGCTTTCTTCTGTTATGCCATTTAATAAACAGAACCATTTTTATTTAGATACACATACTTTATTAGAAAATTGGAGGAGCTCGTGGCTAATTAATAACAGTCGCACGGGTCGATCGAAGGTACTTTTTTTTTGGTTGAGAAATTATCAAATAACTTCTCTCGCAATGGGCGGAGCGGGAGGGTGTGTCAGACTCTTACTGACTAAAACTACATTTTTCTAATAAAGAATGTGTATCTAAATAAAAATGAGACCAATGGCGCAAGTGAAGCCATTGGTCTCGGCCGTTATTCATAAATCTTTGACAATCTTTATCTACGATTAGTCAGTAGCCCGAAAGTCTGACAACAAGACTGGTTGTCAGAATTTCGGGGTAACGTGATACCCAGTAACTAGGTTGTGAACGTCATATAAAATACTGGTATTCAGCTGCATCCGTTTATACTGAAAGCCTACCCCAATATAGTTGGGGAAGGTTATAAAAAAGACTGTATTAAAAAAGTAGATGTAATACCTACCTTATGTAGGATACATATTTGAACGTCGAAAGTTTAAATACCTACAGGTAAATTCAATGTTCAAAACATCGAAAATTTAAATATCGAACGACAATAAAACCGAAATTTAAAATAACGTAAGTATAAATTGTCGAATGGTTAACTAACCTACGTCCACATAACATCACGCCTGTAATCCCCGAAGGGTTAGGCAGAGGTGTACCTATAGTACACCCACATTTCGCCGAAGTCCCATGTAATAGAGGGCGAGCCTATTGCCATCAACCGGGCACAAATCCAGACTCCAGGCTGCTACTGAGAAATTCCAGATGGAAAAACCCAATAACACTTTGCCAGACCCGGGAATCGAACCCAGGACCTCATACTCAGCAGTAGCGCTTTGCGAACACTAGACCAACGAGGCAACAATTAAAATAACGTAAGTATAAATTGTCGAATGGTTAATTAACCGTCGTCCAATGTATCTAAAATCGAATTATCTACAAAAGTGACATCAAAAGACCTAAATATCGAAGTACAGAGTATCGAATCATTCTGAAATCATTGAATTGCATGATGTAATTAGATAATCATATTAATTAATTGCATTCCAGCTCTTAATATAGACACAAATAGACATCAATCTCCGATTGTTATCATAATTATTAATTATCTCTTTTGTTTATTTACTTAATACCAATATACCTACTTATGTACATTAAATACCGTTCTTAGTATTTCAGTCACAATAAAACAAAATGATGGAAATTGAACAGATTGTCTGTCAGTGGTAATTTTATCAAAGCAACTGGACCAGCGACCTCCACCGGAACTTCATAAACGTATTATTTGAAAAAATATACACAAGCTTATGAACACAGACTTCATCATCAGCACAGATTATTACAGACGCTTCACTCCACAAAATCATTTAAATAAAAAGCAGCTCTTGCTATGACACAATAATGTGCAATTCAGGTCGCACAGCGCTAATTACCTACAGTTATATTTACCTAGAAGTTGCTTTTCTATCGCGTAAGCTGATGTTCGCACGGAAATAATAAAATCGCGGCGGGATTTTTTCGTACATTGGATTTTCAACGCTCTGCTTAGCGTCGAGAGTTAAAAATCTAACAGTGTGTTTTTACTACGCGCTGGGACGAGAGTGCATCCCAGCGCGTTAGATTCTCAACGCTCGGCTTAACACCGAGAGTCGAAAATCCAGTGCGCGATAAAATCCCGATTTTTTTACGTCCGTGCGGACGTCGACTTACTCTTAGATTTTCTGACAACGTTACACTCACAAAATTGCCCCAACAAGTCGAGCCCGCCGCGTATTTGTAGCTTCATACCTAAAATGCAGATTGAACCATTTGTATTAATCTGTGTATCTGTACTCAGGTGAATGTCGATGCGATCGGACTCCATGACATCACTGAATTAGTGCGAAGACTAGAAAGGGTAAAACATTTTGAGCTAGTTTAGTGCAGTGTGAGTAGGGTCACTATTTTTAAACTTTTGTTGGGACTTTTAAAATTTTGTCCGGCTCTTTATTTTTTCCGGATTTATTGCCTTAGATAGAATACGAGTAATAAAACTTATTTAAGTAATACCAAATAAGTCTTTATTATCTATTAACTTCTCATTTATCTAAAAACAAAATATAAATCTTCTTTAACAATCCACTTAACGAGATCAAACAATAATTGGATTTAGTGACTAAAATGTCCGGACTTTTATTGAAATGTCAGGCTTTTTGTCAGGACTCTTCAAATTTCTAAATGGTATACCTAAGTGTCAGTGAACTTAAACAACAGTGCAAGTGCTGACTAAGGAACACGTAAATTAAGTGTCTTTCCCTTAACACAAAGTGAATAAGCAAGACGTTATTAGACAGTTTAAGTTATGTTTAAATTACTTATTAGCTAATAGAAAAAAAAAACTAAATTGTAAATATTATAATGATAATAAAGTATCACCATCCCTGATACTGTTTAAATGGAAAAAAAAATTGGTGGCACTCCGGGAGTGCCGACAGAAGTGAAAACTTGAACAAGATCGCCTTGGTGGAAGAAAATTATTGAATAGAACATTGGTCCGTAACCTTATTTAAATAAAGAGCACAATCGCGTTTACAAAAAAAAATACTTCCGAAACCTTTAAAGTAAAAATACTTGCATAGAACATTGATGCGTAACTTAATATGAATAAAGAGCACAATCGCGTTTACAAAAATGAGGTGTCATCATGGTGTCGCGAAATCAATGATTTACTCCTATCTCAAAAATGCCCAGCGCCTAAAGAAGTTTTCACTTAAAAAAACTAGACCAGACCTTTTCTTCTGAAAATGTGAAAATTCAACATTTTTATAAAATTCTTATACACGAATAACAGAAAATAGGAAAAAGTAGTTTTTGCATGTTTAATGAAGGACTGGAGAGAGGGCAAATGGTCCTATACATTTGTAATAATAAAATACAGTTGTCCCCGATCGGCCTCCTAACTAATTTTAAGACAAAGGGATCCCTGATAACTATCCATACTTTATTTCATTTTTGTTGATGAGAACTTCCCGGTCGGTCGAGTTGGCGTGTGTTTTATTGTCGTAAGTAAATAAAATTTAGCGCACATGGGCTCCAATTCATATTTTATCGATTCTGTGATTTTATTTGTCCATATAATACGAGCTTGGGTGATGGTATCTGAGATGCCTTTCTTACCTACTTACATAGCAGGCTGTTTTGAAGCATCTTTTAAGATAACAAGAAGAATAAAATAAAAAGATAAATATTTATTGACCTATCTTGTCCTACTTCTTGTGTTTATATACATGTAAAGAAAATGTATTTCTTGTTGTAGTTATTAATATTTATTTGTATAGTAAGAATAAAGAGTTTCTTTATGACAGTGACAGTTAGTACGGATGTCAATGTCAACCAGAAAAAGTTAGAGATGTCAAGATGACATGAAAAATACAACTAAGTTTTAGTTGTTAAATATTTTGTTATTAGAATAATATAATAGAAGGAGAATCGACATAGGTGTAATAAAATACTTTAAATGCCACTTTTAATGCTTACTTTTTTGTTTGTTAGTTTATAATGCTCCTTTTTTATTTTTGTTCATGTTTATATTTTTTTTTTTTCATTACTGTTTTGTATTTCCTATGCGTGTCTCAAATAAAATATTTTCTTTCTTTTCTTTAAATGTCGTTTCTTTGATTTCAGGTATGTATTAGTAGGTTTACAAATACCTAGTACATACATAATTTTAGATTACTTATATTTTATTTAGTAAAACTTGTATAATAAATAAATATCTTTGATTTCAGAAGAAACACATTTGGTTTTTATTGTTACGCCTATTAAGATAACAAATATCTTATTTACATATCGAAATATGGCATGTGTGTAATTAACTGTATAAGGTGCCAACATACGTGCGAGTTCATGCGTTGAAATAATAACGATGATTGAAGTGTAGCGGCTACCAATTCCTTACCAAAACTATTTGGTACTTATTTAATTACACTGTACTTTTCAGCTTTATTATCTACTAGCTTTTGCGTGCGGCTTTGCCCGCGTCGATGTAATACATTATGATGTTAAGTAGAATACTTAATAATGTAATAAAGCGGAAGAGTTTGTTTGTTTGAACGCGCTAATCTCTGGAACTGCTTGTCGGATTTTTTTTAAATTCTCTTGTTACCCAATTCTTGAGGAATGTTATAGCTATTTAACATCACGCTACGAAAACGTCAGAAAGAACGCTACGCGAAAATGAAATAGTAGCGCGGACGGGCGATGCGATGCGACGCGGTGAGTCGGGGGCCGAAATTTCACGCGGACGAAGCCGCGGGCAGTTGCTAGTTGTTCATAAACGTTTACGTTCATTTTTATTGTTTACCCTTATAAAAAGGAGGAGGTTTTTTAATTCGTCGGAAACTTTTTTGGTATGTATGTTCAGTAAGTTTCCACGCTTTAGACAACCGTTTTCCAAAAAAAATACTACAAAGTGCAAAATAACTTTAGTTCCGGAACTCGGTGGCAAAAACGGAACTTTTGGGTATTGTTTTTTTTTTTTAATGAATTTTTTACATTAACGTGCATTTCAGTGTTTCCGGCCGGGTAGCGAATTCAAAGCCTGCTTGAAAAACGGTTTTTGGATTGCTTGAGTGCAGGTCGTTTGGAAATGCACCCACCACGATACAAGACATTAGCCAGTTTTTTTTTTTCACAAACAAGTTGACTGTTTATGAAAAAAAATTGGTAGTCTAGGTATATTGAAAAATATTATATCATCTTCTAAACTATGCAGTACCTTGTTCACCTTATGTACGTCACGTAGTACATCTACATCTACATCTACACAGCGCATTGAGCGAAGCCGTTCAAACAGCAGATGCTAAATAGGCGATGGCCAATTTATAGGAACCAATTTCGCTGAGTTGACTTTTACAAATTACAGGGAAATACAAACAGCTGATACACAGGGTGTTCTTCTTTCCTCAATCAGTGAGAAAATAAATTATTTAAGTTATATGAGTGTTGCAGGGAAAGGGGAAACGGGGCCGAAACGTCGACCCATGTCAAACAATATAAACAGTGAGCTAACAAGTTTAATAACATTAATAAATGCGCAGAGAATATACAAATATTGGTTGATTTTCAATTGTCAGTTATCTTTTAGTAAAGGAATAATTTTGACAATTTAAATCTGTCAAGTCGTCAACATTATTCCTCACTCGCCAGTCGCCCTTTATGACAGCAACAACGGTGCTTAATAATTAATTCGAATACGTGACAGATTTACCTCGACTTACGTTACTTCGACTTATGTTACCTCGATATACGTTACCTCGAATTACTTTACCTCGACTTACGTTACCTCGACTTACGTTACCTTGACATACTTCAGTCCTTGAGTTGAAGAGATTTTTGACTACTAGGTATTCTTTGAATCTGCATGGCGTCGAGGCATTTTGCTAGGAAACATAAATTCGGAAGTAAACGCCATCTTTGTTTTACCACTTAAACATGAATCTGTTAAGTAAGATAAAACGGGGCTCTCATCATTCACAAAACTTAGTATCATGATAGGTAGCTACCTATTTAATTGACGGGGTCTGCTAGGGTCGATGCCTGCCGGGGTTCCGAAGAAAACCGAAAGGGAGATCCTCGGCAACATGGCAACTGAAGGAACACGGGTGGGTTTTAGTCAGAAAGAGTCTGACACGCCCTCCCGCTCCGCCCAGAGTGGGAGAAGTTATTTGATAAAAAAAAAAAAAAAACTAAACAATCAGAACAACACAGAGGTGCGATCAGTAAACAAAATAAAGCAACAAAACACCGAAACATCTCATCAATATTAAAATAAGCCTTTATTTAAACAAGAAGCACTTAGAATGTTAATCACGGAATATAAATACGTGCAAATTTGCTTGGTAATAATACAAATGCTGTGCAAATACGAACATTTACCTATTACTCAACGATGATTTCACTGGATGGTTGCCAAGTCGTGTCTATTCTCACATTTAAGTTTTGGCTGAACAGCTCCGTGTTACAATATCACAAATGCAGTCCAGATTAGATTGCTTTCGCTAGTCTAAAACGGTTGCTAGTCAGTCGTAGTAGTAGTAGTATATACCTATTAAACTTGACTTAGGTACACATTGCTAATTAAAATGTGAACACACATTGCCAAACAATCTAGGAGAGTGTGTTTTGTATTTGAAGTTGATGGAGTTGATTTCTTGTATTTGCTTGATGAGACTATAACTATCTAATCTGTTTAAATAATTAATATGTGAAAGTCAACATTTTGTCATTAGCTTGGTACCACAATCAGATAACAGATGGCGTTGTGCCGTTTCGTCACTTTTGTAGATCGCGGTGTCGAGATTCTCTTGTAAAACATGATGGCGCGGTACTTATGTAATAAATTTTCTTGCTCTGAACACCCTTGATTGATTTAAAGCGAGATATTTTTGGGACGTTGTATCCAGCCCGTCCCATCTTTGATTTGATGTCCTCCCTCCGGTGACGCCTTAAGCCGGGGCTCGTACCCCACAGTGGGTGCCCTTAGCGAGCGTTCACCTAGCTTTTTAGCTTAGTTAGTATGCCCCTGGCTGGAGGTTTTGAGTTTAGCAGCTTAAGGCAACCACAGGATTGATCGGTTAAATAGTCATGACCTCAGAGATCAGCTATGAGATGTCCTACAGAAAAAAAAGGGACGTTGTACAATATCACTTCCTCTATTGCCATTAATTATGTAGTTTGAAAGTGTTAAATGCAACAATATCTTTCTAAAATTACTTTGCATGAATTTTATTTTAAAAACTAGCTGCGCCCCGCAGTTCCACCCGCATAAGTCTCGATTCCGTAGAAATATCGAAATAAAAAGTATCATATGTCCTAATCCAGATCATGTTCTACTCATGTGCCAAATTTCATCCAAAGCCGTTTAGCCGTTTTAACGAGAAAGCGTAACTAACAAACAAACAAACATCGAAAAATCAAAGCTCACTTTATAATATTAGTTTACATATTAGTGTTGATAAACTGTGAGGACGTTGAAATTTACCTCAAAGTCCCATATTTAAACATAGCAAGCAAGCATCTCACAAAAAGGGTAGTGTTAGTATTTCGGCAATACACTCACCACAGGACTTCTATCTCCTGGGGTCGCGGGAAAGTCCGAAAGGGATACCGTGGCCCCTGGCAACGTGGCAACTGAAGGAACACGGGTGGGTTTTAGTCAGTAAGAGTCTGACATGCCCTCCCGCTCCGCCCAGAGCGGGAGAAATTATTTGATAACTTCCCACCAAAAAAAGGACTTCTATCTCATAATAAACTTTCCCTATCTACCAAAGCGCTAATTTACCTCGACCTCACGGAAGAATAAGCACGTATTACACAGAAAAGTAATCACGACGGGAGTATAAAGTCTTTACAATTTTTTTCCCTCATCGTGCAATAAATAGTAAGTAATGTGAATGCATCGAAAATCGATAACTATTCCCACCATCGTATGTTGTATAATGTATCAATATGTTGTCTTTCACGGAACCAATTTCTTCACACTCCCAAGTGTAAGTGGCGCCGCACTTTATTCGGATTCTTCCACGGTAACAGCTGTTCATCTTTGTAACAACGAGGAGGCTACTATGATCATAAAACTCATTCCAGCTTCACTTAAAATTTTCCTTTTTGTTTAGCTGTTGCGAGTTTGGGAATAACAAACCTGTGGTAACACCACCTGAATAAAGAATTCGTATTTTAAATTCTCCGGAGAAGTCTTGAGAACTCCACAACTAGAGTTTATCATTACAATGCAACTGCAGTGCAACAAGACTTCGGTTGTGTTGTGGTTTTACTTAGTAAACAAACGTTTAGTTTAAGTATTTACCATGTAACACTGTAATGTTATTGTGTTGCTTACTTATATGTTTACAGTATACCTAACTATTTTCCTAATGTCCCTCGGCAAACTTGTGTTTCATCAGACGTCGGATTTCTATCAGTTCGCTCTCAATTGACTTGGAAATAAATAGAGTTGTTAATACTCTTTTAACTGTAATTTATTTTAAAAATGCTAGGAAAGCTGTTAAAGTCAGAGGTACAAAAATAGTTTTACAGCTCTATATAGTTCACACAGAAATCAAAACAAAACAAAAATAAAGTACTTAGTTCTGAATTCAAATGATTATACACGATAAATCTAATAATTGATGGTTATGGAAATTAGCATTCGTTTGTATTCGGGAATGCGATGATTCCCGAGGGACATTAAGAAAATAATCAGACTGTACTTATCTGTAAGTACTTACCAAAACCACATTGGCAATTGTTTAAGAAAAATAAAAATATTTCATATCTTATGAAATATGCCGAATTGTTTACGTTTATTTAACATGCATTCGGCATACGGTAAAGTTAATAGTATGTTGGACGTGAATCAGCATAAAAAATGAGAAAGGGCAGGCCCTATTGATTCTGACAGCTTGAGTGAACGCTACATGAAAAAATAAACAAATGGATATACTGCTCGACGCTGAACTTTACACGGGAAAAGAGACCTTTATGATATTGTCCGATAAATTTAACTTCTACCAAAAATAGTGCAGTTAAATAAATGCCAGGTTCGTATATATAGTCTCGGATTTACGCTTAGGCACATAAGGCACTGGCCTAGGGACCCAGCCAGCCTAGGGGCCACCCCGACTAGGTAGTTTGAGTACAGTGACATACTTAGCATAGCCTGCGTTATTTCGGATGTTTATTTGTAGTACTTGATTAAAGTCAGTTAAAAATTAGTAGAAAAAAAAGTTTAAAATTTTCCTGTACTTATGCATTTTATTTAATAAATTTACAAAATGGTTTCGGAATGTGCGGGCATCAAAAGTCGAAGTGCCTAGGGGCCCTAGGTCCGGTAAGTTCGGGCCTGCGTATATTGTGTGCTACATACCTCTGAAACCAACTCACCGCATGCACTTAGCAGCTACTGACCTGTTTATAATAGTTTAGTCGGATAGTTCCCGGGAACTCAATCTATTTGATTTAGTGCCGCATACTCAAACGTCCAACGTTTAAGCGGCAAGTTACAGAGGGCTTAGTAACCAACCAGCTTGTCGCCTAATTACCTATACTCCATTGGTTTAGGTAATTAACTAAAGGTATTGCATGCAGTGATAGCCTAGTGGTGTGACCGGCAGACTGCCAAGTCATAGGTCTCCAGTTTGAACCTAAAGCGTATTGTACAATTATCATTTGCTTTAACAACGATAAAGGAACATCGTGAGGAAACCGGCAAGCCTGAGAGATATTTCTCGACGGCATGTGAAGTCAATTCAGAGGCCCATGGGCGGCTTTAGAACTCCGGCAAAAAGGGTTTTTTCATAGATGACACTTTTTTGTTTAAAAGTACGTTATGGCCAAATTAAATTTATTTTTGATTTTTACGATAGTTTCCACTTTTGTTAATATATATATATATATTAAACTTTATCATTTATTCTTAAACTACTCTTCGTAGATAACTTTGCTTGAGCACATTATTTTTAGTTAGATTTTATAATCTTTTGTAAAGAGCCTAAAAAGACAGGTTCTCTAAACCTCAACGAATTATAACGTTATTAAATTGAAGAGTACAACTGTGACATAGCATGACAACTGAAGTGACAGGTATTACGTTTAGTCGATTACCCAGACGCCTTTGACAGCACTCTCGTCACTTTTTTTGTGTTTCGTACCCGAAGGGTAAAACGGGACCCTATTACTAAGATACTGCTGTCCGTCCACCAGGCTGTATCTCATGAACCGTGATAGTAAAACAGTTGAAATTTTCACAGATGATGTATTTCTAGTGCCGCTATAACAACAAATACTAAAAAAACAGAATAAAAAACATATTTAAGGGCGCTCCCATACAACAAACGTGATTTTTTCTCCGTTTTTTTTTTTACCTTTAAATAACTACCTAAACTAACGAAGTATAAGTTTACATATGTATCAAAAAATCAAAACTTCATAGAATAAGCTCAAAATAAATGGAAATATGGAAGTGAGAAAATGCACGTTCCCTGATTTGACTAATCCCATGCTATTTTCAGCGATGTGCGAAAACATTAAAGTGATGAAACAGTTTAAAATTTGCTTAGTAAAATGCAGGTTTCCAACTGCACTCTAATTTTCGCTTTTCGCTGCTCATTGCACGTGCATGACTGAACCCGTGAAAGTACTAAGTGAATTTTGCCGTAAGGATAATTTTAAACTGAGTAGGTATAGAATAGAGATTATTTTCAATTACTGTGTGCCTCGAGTTGAAATTTAATTTTCTAGGATAAAAAGTAGATAAATATTTATTTATATTTTATAGAACGCAGCTACCACTCTGCCAAATTAATCTGAACGTTCGGTTTAACTCAAAAGTTCAATACAAAACCCAGAAGCCCCTAAATATCGCAAGAGACGCTTAAGAAAATTAAAATTTGAAAGAAAATGAACATTTTATTCTTATTTTTCAAATACTTGTTGCCGTATCATTTATCAATCAATCAAATGAGAGAATATGTTTTCTCAAACATGCTTGGAAATTCTATAGTTATTTTGACAACCTTCTTCGAGATATATCTAAATTGCTGTACTGGTCAAAAACAAGCGATGGGCAATGTTAGGCCGTTGCCACTTTGAACACTAATTTATATCGTACGTAAACGTAGAACCGTGGTCGTACGAATTGAGTGCGCACACTG
Source organism: Omphaloscelis lunosa (assembly GCA_916610215.1). Lineage (NCBI taxonomy): Eukaryota > Metazoa > Arthropoda > Insecta > Lepidoptera > Noctuidae > Omphaloscelis > Omphaloscelis lunosa. Next base: position 12,671,740 of record OU744247.1, read on the forward strand.
AATACGTTTTTCTCCGTCAAATAGGTAGTTTTCCGTTGATATCGCATTGAACGCACAAAAAATCCCAACAAGTTCGGATTGTTTTCGAACGTCAAAATTATACGTACGTATACGTACGACTAACTCGCACCCAGTCTATGCGCTCCCTTCGTATTTGGAAGGCCGGGATCGTTCGTGCGTGTTCGCACGAGTGAAATTCGTACGAAAACGCATCCAAACTGCGCGCGGCCTAACTATGAAAATCCATGACTGTCATGTTTAGCGGCCAAATAAATTACTATGAAAACTCTTTAAAATTGAATTAACTTTTTACTTTGACCCAAGGCAACCAAGGAGGTAACTTATCAAATATTTTATTTAAATTTCGAACTGGCTTAGCAAATAGAGCTGTTTAAAGTAAAGAAGAAATAATATCGGCGCGTGAAAAGTTTTCTTTGTGAATTTTCAAATAATAAATTTCCGCACATTGTTTTAGAAAAGTACTATACAAGCCTTGGCCGCAACCAGGCATTGCTGGACTCACGTATGTGTGCCTCGGCTACGATCGTCCGTCAATGCCCTAATTGCTTGTCGCGACAGTAATGTACTATAAATGCAAAATTGTCATTTACTTACATATGTTAGAGTACCTCATTGTCTTCAACGTTTCTCGGCGGTGTGGTAATAACTTTAAGTCTTACAATGTTCCGTGTTGGGTGACTGTAAGGTTCAATTTACATTGCCGTGGCATGGAATGGAAGCTTCCATTCCGTTCCGCGACAATGTAAATTGAGCCTAACTGTCTCGAGCTCTCCTCAAACTTTTGAGATGCAATTTAGTCTTCACCATACAAAACTTGCCTTTTGTGTACCAACAAACAAGTTTCAGGTAAATATAAGAAAATTACAAGCGTAGTTATCTCGATATGAAGCGCTTTCTAGATGCGCTGGGTGGGATTAAATGGGTTTCGTGACGTAAGGACATTTTCAAGTCGTTTAGGTAGGTACACTTTGTGCTTAGTACTTTCATGCTAAATAGAAAAGTTTGATTGGTTGACCTATTCGTTCTCATAAAATTTACTGCAATGCTATTTTCTAATAACTATATTTAATGTTTGTTTTTGAATCCGCAGTGAAGGCAAAGTTTGGACTACGAAAATTAACCTGCAACGTTTTGAGATCGTTATTTAAAGCAGAAATACGGTATTTTTACCCGACTACGGGTTCGGTACGGCTAAAGGAAGGGTTATGATTCCATTTCTGTTATAATTTTTTTTATTTTACCTACTGGTGATAATTATAAAATTTACTTGCAGTAAATAGAAACTCCCATAGTAAACAAACATTAACTTAACGATCACATATTTTCCTCAAGATAACCATTTTTATTAGTGACACGGCACGCCGACATAATTACCGTTTAAGTAATTGAAAAGCCGGGAAACAAAATATGGGAGCGCGATTATTTGACAACAACAACCAAGGACCGGCTTCATGGGTAGCTCGCCGATAAGGACCAGGCCCGGGTCGACGGCGCGTTGTGGTCCACGCGCGCCTCAAAGAGATTTCAGCAGAACTTACGGGGTCCGCTAGGGCCGATGCCTGCCGGGGGTGCGAGGAAGGCCGAATGGGATACCGTGGCCCCCGGCAACATGGCAACTGAAGGAACACGGGTGGGTTTTAGTAAGTAAGAGTCTGACACGCCCTCCCGCTCCGCCCAGAGCGGGAGAAGTTATTTGATAATTTACCACCCAAAAAAAAAGGACCAGCTTCATCTACCACGACTGCCACCTACCTGTACCTACATAATAAAAATGTAGAAAAAATAACTGAATACGATCGATAAAATCCCATGTTAACATGCACTCCCGAAATTATCGTTCTAATTATACCAAATTATGGAAGATTTGATGAAGAACATCCACTTCTAATTATATAAGTACTCGTACACGCAGGATCGTGTTCATCTTGAAAATTTTGTGATATAAAGTGTTATTATGTCATCTGCCAGGATTAGAACCCATTACATGAGATGCTTTAACGTTTTCAATCTAGAGTTCATTTAGACACCTTTATTCCAGATTGTGATGTACCATAAAGAAAATGAGCACCTACCTACCTATCACATAACTTATAGATGCTGTTACTATAAAACACTCACGAACATCGATTAGCGTTTATGCACCATTATGTTGGCACACTGGCTCTTGGTACTACTACTTGATGTACTGGCCAGAAACTGATAATGTATCTACCTATACCTAGATATAGCTAAAAGTGCGACGACTTCAATGTCATTATTGTTTGTTTTAAGGTCATAAATCTTGTCCTAATTAAGACGCAGATATGACAGTGACTTCGAGTGGTTAGCTTGCGTGTTCTGTACTGAGCTCACGCAACGCGTCGTACGTCCAGCCAGTAATAGGACTTGTCGATCAAGGAGCGCTGTCCCAAATTAAACGCATTATTAATTTATTATACATAAAACAAAAGGTATTTTAATAAAACTCGTATACTAAAAGATCAATAATTAAATTATCTTTAAAATGGTGAAGGTTTCAGAAAAATACGCTTGATAAACTTTGCGTGATTCTCAGTTTTTTATCCGCGTTAGATTTAACTTTACAAATTAATTTCACTATGTTATATAAACATAATTTAAAATATGCCTATATTAAGATACTAGCTGCCCGTCCCAGCTTCGCACGGGTAGCAGTAAGTACTTATCTACGGCGCACCTACCTATCTACCTACCTACCTAGCTATCTACCTACCTATCTACCCTACCTAACTACCCTACCTACCTACCCTACCCACCCTAACCTAGCCTATCTACCTACCCTACCTACGAAACCTACCTACCTACCCTACCTATCGTACCTACCTACCCTACCTATGAAGCCTACCTACCCACCCTACCTACCTACCTAACCTACCTAAAACCTTGTCCTGAGAATAACGAACACAACAGAAAAAGAATTAGCGAAATCGGTCCAGCCGTTCACGCGTGATGCCGTGACCAAGTGAAATAGGGATTCATTTTTATATATATAGATTAATAAAATGCTCTAATCTAACATATATTTTTTACAAATCATTAACACTACTCGTTTAGACGTTATCTTCAGTATAAAATCATTAAAAGTCGGTTATCGTCGCCTTAATATAAGTATGCGATCGCTGCGTTCATTTTGTTCTGTGAATCCGAACGCGTCGTCGCGCCGGCAGAGGGCGCCTTCCGGCTTCCCGAACATGACCTAATACTGTCAAACTTATGTCAAACCTGCATATGCCAGCCTTTTGGAAAAATATCTTAATGCTTCAGAACACGGTAATAAATATAAATACTCATATCTTTTTAAAGTAAATGGACCATTTTTTTATTCAGTATATATAAAATACTGACACTGCCCTCTCTGTAAATATTTGAGGTTGCGGTGTTTGTGAATACCAACCCAAATTTATTTCCCAAGCTTTCTGAATCAAATAATTATATTATGTTATGTTATATGTTATGTGCAAGATAGTCTAAGACAGCTCTGATGCATAAAAGTGTTTTCTGCATGGCACCAATTATATATGATCGCATACCAGAATCAATCAAAACCTTAAATTTTAATTTGTTGAAAAGACATTTAAAAAACTTTCTCATAAGTAAATCGTATTATAATATCTCGTAGTTCATATCGGAAAAATCTGTGGGACCTATATCGATGTTGTTGTAATTTTAAATGAATTTATGAATGATTTCCTGGTACTCATCTTGTTTTCAATTTATTATTCTTGACATGCTCTTTTCAAATAATTTAAAAAATTAAAATGAATATACCTAATAAATTATTTCTTTCTATCTAAATATTTTTACTTATTTAAATTGACATACTTGTATTGTATCCATTGACATAGTTAATATTGTAGCCAGTAACATTTGATGTAATATTATGACATTTTATATTTATTGTAATTCAAATGATTTGACATTAATTTGTAAAATGGGATTATGATAATATTTCTTATGTGGTTAAAATTATATTTGATTATGATTTACATGCCCATGTGACGGCAGAACATTTATGATAGTTAATTGATTCAGTCGTGACCTTGCGGAAATCCATTATAAAATGCAATAGAAGTGGATATATTTGGTAACCTGTTCCGCTTAGCTATTTCTAAAGACTGACAATCAGTCTGCGCTCAGTGATCGGTGTGGCAACCCGCCGTGTTCGAGTTCGCGACAAGTCAATCGTCATCCTGATGATGCCTCGTTGAGAGGTGAAACACGTGTCGATTTCTTTCAGGGTCTTTTTAAGATTCTTTAGAAATAGCTAAGCGGAACTGGTTACTAAATATATCCACTACTATTGCAACTAACTTTATGATAACACCTATGTATAAATTTACCCATGTTTACAAAGACATAAATAATTTGATTTGTTTTAGTCCCAGTATGTAATCACAATTACAGGATATTAAACCTTATTACAAAACATGACAAAGTTATCCACAAAAGGTACTAACACAATACTCTGAAGGTTCACTTTTCACTATACAACAAGCCCCATCAAAATAGTTAGTAAACTAAACAGTCAATAGATGCTGACGTGTTGCCTACACCATTTATTATGCATAGGAGGCATAATAACATTAGCTGAAAGTTATAGATGGTTTGAAAGTTTTAACTACAAAGCGATACTTAGATATCGATTATAACGACATCGATGCGGATTTGTGACATCACCCGTGTGAGGGCAAATACGCAATGACTTGTCCATTACAAAGGTGACTGCAAGACTATTGTCATAGGCATGGAATCGGACTTTACCGTTGACCAACTAACAACACAATAGTTTCGTCACCCGTCTGGAAAATAATATGATGTATTAGAGAACGTTATAACATTAATTAGGAGTTTTTGTACCTGTTATGATGAATCGCTGAATACAACATTTATTTTCGGTCCACTATTTACATGAAAAAAATTGCTCAATACATAGGTACAGTTGTATGAAGTAGGAATGTGTGCATAATAACGTTAATTACCACCAGTCCCTCATTAAGGCCTCATGCGCACTAGTGGCCGCCTAGGCGGTTTATATAAGCGGCCAGCCGCCTGACGTGGTTAAAATAGCGGCAAACCGCGATGTTGAACAGCATCAAGCGGTTGGACCGCTTGAAGGCGGAGTAGGAACTGTCAGTCAATAAAAAAATGAACGTTGTCGAGGTAGCTTGTGCTATCTATTATTACCCCCGAAAACAACGAAAGAAAAAAAAAACCATTAAATTGTCTCCATTTTAAATCTCTATTCTTAATGTTGGTCCTTCACAAATTCAAATAGCTTCACGTTGTTGAATTTCATCAATAAATTTCTCAGTGTCGAAGTTTACAAGGCTGCGCAACTCACGAACGCTCGCTGCAAACTAAACCGCCCATGAATCGTCTAGTGCGTATAGACAAGACGGCGGCTAGCCGCGAAGCGGACTGCGGCCCTTTTTTTTCCATTCAACCGCCGCGGTTGAAATTTTGTGGCGATTCATAAGCGGTTGTATATTCAAATAAAAAAGCGGCCAGCCGCGCGGTTAACCACTAGTGCGTATGAGGCCTAAGGGTCCCAGTTGAAATCTAGATAAATCCTCGCGAGGGAAGTGTCACAACGCTCACTGACCTGCAGATGTTTTATATTACAAAACTAAATTCGACTTTCGTTTCATTAGTTAGTTTTATTTTTGAAGTGAAAACTTCTTTAGTCGCGTTGGAATTTATGAGATGAGACTAAACCATTGATTTCGCGACACCATGACGACACCTCATTTTTGTAAACGCGATTGTGCTCTTTATTAAATTAAGTTACGGATCAAAGTTCTATGCAAGTATTTTTACTTTAAAGGTTTCGGAAGTATTTTTATTGTAAACGCGATTGTGCTCTTTATTTAGATAAGGTTACGGAGCAATGTTCTATACAAGTATTTTTCTTCCACCAAGGCGATATTGTTCAAGTTTACACTTATGTCGGCATTCCCGGAGCGCCACCACTTTTTTTATGAAGTATTATCACGCTGACATGTTTCTGGCGTGGGCGGAACGAAACCTTTACTCATCTTCGTAAAGCTTACGTGAGCTCATATCGTGATCCTTTATAGAAAATATAATCGTAGGTATATGATTATGAATTAACCAGAATCTCTGTATTGTCTTAAGTACCTAGAATAATAAGTAAGATTGACTTTTGTGAGAACTTGCACGAATCACTACATGTGATAAAACAAAGTCGTTGCCGCGTCTGTCTGTCTGAACTTGTTAAAACACAGAAAATACCGAACGGATTTTCATACGGTTTTCACCAATGGACGGAGTGATTCATAAGGAAGGCTTAGGTATATAATTCATTATTAAATCAATCTGCCTAGCCTTCTCCCAGCTATTTTGCGGTCGGCTACTAGTCTAACCGGATGCAGCTGAATACCAGTATTGTACATGGAGCTACTGCCTATCTGAGCTCTACAACCCAGTAACTGGGTAATACGATACCCCTTGGTAAGACTGGTTGTCAGACTTTCGGGCTTCAGACGACCCGTAACGACTGTCAAAGATGCACGAATGATAGCCGGGATCAACGGCTTAACGTGCTTTCCGAGGCACGGAGGATTCTCTGTATGTAAAGATGGTCACCTATCCACGGACCAACCTCAGCAAGCGTAGCTGGGTCGACCTTGACGGATCGACCCGTGCGGCTGTTATTACTTAGCCACGAGCTCCTCTGTCTATTTCATTATAATTTTGTGAAATATGACGATGATTGTTAAAGATGTTGAAAAAGCATCATGCCGATTGGGAGCTTAATACCGGCGGCGGCTTTCGCCCGTAAACCGTAGAATTATATGAAAACAATGTATTACGGAATATTTTTGAAAAAAAGTAATTGATTCGATGTGTGGGAACGAGTCTGGTGCCGAAAAAATTGTTTTTAGAATTTTTGTCGGTTTGTCCATCTGTCTGGATGTAGATATGTTTCGGATTGGCGCAAAAATGGCTGAACGGGTTTTGATGTAATTTGGCACATAGATAGGTAGTTTATAACCTGGATTAACACGTACGGTACTTCTAATGCCGATAGTACGTTACCGTGAGATATTTTCCGACACCCACGCGGGTGAAGCCGCGGCAAAATGTAGTGGAAGATAAAACTTAAACTTATTCTTTATACTTAAAAGAAATTGTCAACCGATAGCCTATTTTGAGAAACCAGATATAGTTTTCGAAAAATAGTCCAATGATACGATTCCAGATTAAATGGCAAATTAATATTTAATTATGGAAAAGTAATAAAGCGAGATAAGTCCTACAATGGCTAAGGTGATAACTTAAAATTGAAAAGGCGAATGTTTCAATCCCAGTCTGTTGAACCACAAGGGTGTATCCCTTTTCTAGAAAAAACGGACTAATTAACATTTTGACGTAAAATATAAATAAAATAATACTGAAGGAACATTAATTATTTTTATTTTTTTTTAATTAACCCTGACTGAGGCCTGCCGGTGTGGTTTATTTCAAACATACACAGCTCTTATTGAGAAAAATAACATACCTGCTATTAAATTTTAATAGGTACCATTGAATTTAAAAAACAGATAATACTTATATCAATCTAATCCAATCGATATAATATTTTATTGATACCGAATAAAGTTTAGTTTTATAGTACGTTCTATTCACATAACCACGAGATTTTTTGAGCAAAATATTCAATAATTTCCAACGTTTTTACGATATTAATACCGACCGAAAAGATTATTTCAGGTCAGCAATCAAATGTATGGCTATCAATGCCGTTTCAACATATAGCATATATTTATATAATATTAATAAAGCTGTAAGTTAAAAGTAATATGTTTCTGTATAATGTAAATACATGATGCATAAACGTTTCTGTAATGAAATATGCCATGACAGCCAATGACCGTCGGGTGCGATTTTTTTTCAATAAACATCGAATAAAACAAAAATTTATATGATATTTTTTTTTTGTAGTGCTTCCTCATTTTGGAAATCATGTAAAAATTTAATAACTTATGCGCCTCCTCTGTTAGTCCCTAAATAACATCTTTACATATTATAAAACAAAGTTGCTTTTCGCGTTTGTCTGTATGTCCGCGTTTTTTTTCTTAATATTAAAGTTACGTTTACCTAAGAAATCTCGGTTTTTTTCAAGTCGTAAAAACCGTGCGAAGCAGGAGCGGGTCGCTAGTAATAATAGTATAAAAAAACAGTGGCACTCCGGGAGTGCCGACAGAAGTGAAAACATAAGTAAAAATACTTGCATAGAACATTGATCCGTAACGTAATATTAATAAAGAGCACAATCGCGTTTACTAACATGAGGTGTCGGTAACAGTGTCGCGAGTTCAATTGTTTATTCCCATCTCAAAAATCCCCACTGCACCTAAAGAAGTTTTCACTTCAATATCATCGGAAGCGAGGTACTCGTATAGATAAACAGGACGTTCTCCCGAAATTGGGGACTTAAGGCAACCCTATTTATGAGCGTCCCATTAGGAAGTGACCTAAATCCGTTGCTGTCAACATTTCTCGTGTTTCACCGTTCACTTTCATGTATGTAAATTAACTTAACGTCATAATATATTGGGTTTACTCGTAACTGGGGACTTTTTATTTATTGGTGAATCTATAGACGTTTAATTAAGACTTGAATTATACAATTTATGTAAAATTCCTGCATAATAAGCGAAATATATAGCCGGCCTCGTAATTACGTATCGCCCTAAGGTTGAATGTCAGTCACCTGGCCACTTGCACATCTTAAAACGACGAGCGAGGTAATTGCATAATACACAAACAATTGTAATGCATTTTGACAATTCGACAACATTCATTGCATTATTTACGTTGTCGAGCAGACACATTTTTCAAACATATGACGCAATGGATTAGCAATTTGTATCAAAATCTTTCGGATTGTGGAAGAAAGTGTGTTAAGTACGCAATTAGGGTGAAGGTTCATTTGTCTGTGTGACAAGTAGATTTACAACCTTCAGTAACAATATATAATATAGTTATACTGGGAATTGTTGTCAAAACTGGTAATGCAATTACCTACGAGGTCGACTATTTTACCTGTTCAAGTTTGTAATAAAACAAAGGACTATGATATTGATTATATTACTATGTCTTTATATCTTAACATAACATAACACGCCTGTAATCCCAGAAGGGTTAGGCAGAGGTGTACCTATAGTACACCCACATTTCACCAGTTATGTTTAAGTCCCATGTAATAGGGGGCGAGTCTATTGCCATCAAAAGGGCACAAATCCAGACTCCGCATCCCGGAGTCTGGATTTGTGCCCTTTTGATACTGAGAAATTCCAGATGGAAAAACCCAATAGCACTGCACGACCCGGGAATCGAACCCAGGACCTCATACTCAGCAGTAGCGCTTGCGACCACTAGCCCAACGAGGCAGTCTAATAGTCTTTGTATCTTAAGTGTGTACAATTGAAGTAGCAATATTCCAATCTAGCTGTTACCCGCGACTTCATCTGCGATCCAGGATGAAAAGTAGCCTATGTCTCTTTCCAGGTCATGGTCTACCCATGTATCATCCAAATCCGTTCAGCCGTTTTAAAGTGAAAGCGTAACAAACTGACAAAAACTCACTTTCGCATCTATAATATTAGTTAGAATTAGGATAGGATTATTCGGTTTTGAATTTAAAGACTAGGTTTGCCTCAAAATGGTCGATGTAAATTCATTTTATATAGCTGTGAAAAGAACTACGGCATGGATGGAAATTTTGATTGAATTAAAAAGACTTCTGCCGCAACTTGGAATTTTCTAGGTTCCATTTAAACCAAGATGACTGAAGCGAACAAGCGCGGCTCCAGACGGCGGAATAACTTTTTTATTTTGACATTTGTTCATTCCACACTATTTTTATTTTTCTAGCTTAGGAGAAGTTAGGAAAAATTGTGTAGTACTAAATTTCAACGACAACTCTTAGTCATTTTTTGGAGCAATACCGACAGTTCCAAAAGATTAGGTACTTCTCAAATAAAACACGTAAAAAAATTACCGCACTTTTTAAATAATTAGAACGTCATACGAAATTAAACCTAAATCTTAATTAATGAACGGTATTCTCAGCCGAATTTACTATTCCAGTACCAGGAAATACACTTAATGAAGACAGCATTAGCAGCAGCTGATTGATCCTTTATAATTCAGATCTAAGATAGCAATGGTTAGATTCCAATTTAGCAATCTGCTCTGACGCATTGGCACTGCCTAGATAACGTAGCTACATTGATCTGTGTTTGCCAAGGTATAGTGATACAGAATGTTTTTTTTTTTTAACTGGTACCGTATGGAGAAATCTGAATCTATAGGAGATAACCGGAGTCTTAGGAATCATCTTGGCATACATTTTTTTTTAGCCAAAGCTTTTAAGGTCGTTAGTAAGACTTGCCAAGAAGTTGTTGGAAAAGCGCAGGAAAACAGACAAGAACTCGCACAGGTGCAACGTTGAATAGAACTCCAAGATGTGGCAATTAGGAACATTACGTAATTGGCGTACACGTCATTTATGAATTTCTAAGACCGCTTATAAATTACGGCTTAAGTTGTTAGGAATGTTTTTTTTTTTTTTAAAGACACTTTGTTCAAGATCATAAAAGAATTAAGTGCGCTTGATTCGTAGATTTTACTCCAACTTTGAAGGTAGGCACAATGGGCCGAATTTCCGCATAGTTACCTTTAAGGTGATAATCGCATAGCACGGCTCTTGTCTCTATCGCCCGATGCATGCATTTCGACCAATAGGATGCACGAAGCGTATTTAGTCGTGTTCATATTAATGTATAAAAGTGTGACACTCACACTAGATGCGTATTATGCTCACTTGTTTGTAAGATGATATTTTAATGGGCACAGCAGTTCATACAATGATATCAGAGCTTTTTGTTTATTGTCCACGCAACTTTCGAAACTGTAATAAAACTAAGTTTACTATCTAAGTACCATTGTTATTTAGTGGGAATGTCGTAAAGTCCGGTTAAACAATAGTACGGCTTAATAGAAGGGCTACAAACTACGTTCGCAAATTTTTTGTTACACGCCCTGTACTCACACTAATGCATATTGTTTCTAATTGGGTGAAACCAGGAAGGGGTGCGGTAGCCGCGCTGCCGCAGAAATATTTTCTTAATTAAGTATGCGTAAATTTTGCTGACTGTACATAACAAGACAAACATTATTTATTGCATATTACGCACACGGCATATCGCTGTATCCTATCACTACCTCAATAATAAATATGAGAGAATTGACTGTGTCGTCACCAACCTTTACGAATAAATAAAAAATGCAAAACGTTGCGTTACAAATCAGAACAAAGAGCCACGATCCATCAAAGGTTATTAACGTCACCATTATTTCATAAAGTGTTTACCGCAATGTAAATAAACAAGAGCTTAAAGCGACGTTGGCTAGTGGTAAAAAAGAAGTTAAAGTTTCCACATTATTCCTGTTAGGAGGCAAGAAGTGTGGAAGTTTGCGGAGGATGTTTAAATTGTCGCTCGGCTACACGAAACTGTTGGCAGACTGTAGCGCCATCTGTGGCCCACAACCAGAGTAATGCCCCATTGAAAGGTTCACTGATTTGTTTTATAAAAGGTAGCCACCCGTGGCACAACACTAAGCTAAGTAAGATAGTGCCACACTCACTTACGTTACTTGGTCTGCACTGTAGTGAGTGCCAATTTGACGTCAAAGGTCTAGAGGTATCAGGAACAGAAATGTTGCTTACAATTCCCTTGTAGGTATGTACTATTGAGCTTATACCACAGTGCGATTGACGTGGATTATAATGTGGTCACGTCCAAAACTGTACAAGCTTGATACTGTTGCTTGCCATCAAACTGGAAATACCTCTTTAACTTTGACCATATACGGTTTTCTTGACAAAATTACAATAAGAATACGTATTATTTGGTGCAGATGACAAATACACCTATTATTATTATCTTCATGTTTGCATATAATTGCGTACACACAAAAACAAAAAGACAATAATAGAGGAGTAGTAGATTGTTATACAGAGTGTTTAAAAATGGGTGAAAGTTATCAATTTCTACCTAGCCGCCCGCCCTCGCTACGCTGGGGCGTCTAAATACCTCATATGGGAATTGATTCCTTTCCTTGTATAACAATCTACTATAGTAGTTACCAAGATACTGATTACATTATTTACAAACAAACTGCCGGTAGATCTGAGACATGATAGATTTATGAAGTGACAAAAACATAGCACCTTGTTTAAGTATTTGTGTGTAGGTGTTAGGTATGTTTTGTTATTTAATTATTAAGTGTTTGTCAGCATCTTTTGTGTCCAGATAACAATACATTCCTACCATGACAAATCCTCCTGTAGGTGTGATGATTATGACATTATCACGCTTACTTGGATCATTGTAGCCCACATTGTATGCATTGTGTTGTAGCGGTATACAATAGCGTCCAGAGATCTTGATAGGCAGTGTAAATACAAGGATTATGAACGCACAAATGAATAGACACTTCAAAAAAAAAACGGCACCGCGGTAATCAACGCGTTGATGTCTTTTACACCACGCACCGCGGTAATCAACGCGTTGGTTTCTTTTAATGGTCAAAAGCTGGTGTCATCACGGTGTCGCGAAATCAATAGTTTAGTCCCATCTCAAAAATGCCCAACGCGCCTAAATAAGTTTTCACTTCAAAAACCTCGGAAACCGTTTCCTAAAACATTTACCTCCAAAACAGAAACGTTAGAAACGAATTGGAACGTAATAAAAATAAAACCAAAAATGTTTTCAATGTAAAAGTAACTTATTGGAAATACTCAATGGCTACCGTTGGAGCGGTTCGGAGTCAAGTTACGGATGGAGTCTAAAATTTAAACAAAGTTTGTTCCGGTTTCTGGACATGGATGGCCACTCGACGGCCAAAGCTACATTAGAGAGCGACGCGACCTGGAAATATAGGTACACTGTATATCATAATATACAGAGTTTTTTTTTAATTGATTGGCGAAACCTTACAGGCCTGATGGCAAGCTTGTATAAACTATTGAAACAAATAAATTAATATTCACGTGTGTGGTTACAGTCACGAGCATAAATATATTACTTACAGCATTAGCCACCTATATTTTGGCTCGTCAGATAGTTTGGGTGTTCCTTCGATGTCACATATTTGTGCTGCTTATATCCGCATCCCTGCTTATATTTGTGCAGCCTTCATTTTATGACTACAAATATTAATCGATGAATCAGATATTATTATGTAACACATGTATGCCCATGACTGTACGCTCAATACGAAAGTGTTAGTTTTTTCATGCGATCTGAACAACATTAATGTAAACACGGAATTGGCTTCATCGGCGAAATAAAAGCGATTTTTCCGCGTAGCCGCACAATGTTTTGCGATTCGCGACGTGACAGGTAGTCGTGTTGCGAATCGCTGCCCAATGTAACCTCAGCCGAACGGTAAGCTGCAGTTGCACCAGCTTGCAAATTACACCAACAAATTGATCGGTGAACTCTTCTAACGGTCAAATAATCTGCGTGTTTTTATTCACTGCGATGGAAAACATCGTATTTATATTCTCGCAGTTTTGATTGATTGACAGGTTTCATAAACTGCTGTGTGTGCAGGCTGTTGTTGTGTCAACTATTAACGGGTTATTTTAGCCGGGTTAACAACTTTCCCTACTCATACAAAAACACCTTTACGTCATCTGATCTGTTGATTACTTTTGTATGAAAAGCCGTTTTTTTGGGAATCTCTTATAGGTTCCTTGGGGAAAATTTGTCACTATTGTGAGTAGAATCGGCCCTTATATAGGTACAGATGATTATATCAAGAGCTTGGATAGGTAAGTAATAAATTCTTTTCTTTCTTTCTTTCTTTCCCAACACAGAATAAGTCTCTTGGCTACTCCCACAGTAAATTGGCCATTGCAGCAGTATTACAAACTGCACGAACAAATTGATCGACAACCACCTAGCGGTTTTATCTGTGAGTTTTATTCAGTGCTTCACTGAACACCGTCGTTTCAAATCCTCATTGTGAGTGTTAATTGATGGGCAGTTCTAATTAACACCCGCGAATCCAAACGCGATGTTTTCTAATGGAATTCTGATAGGTTGTTGTAATGGAACTTTGATTCACGTTGGAATTAAAGTTCACAAACAAACAAACGCATTACCGAATAGTAGGTTAAAAAAAAACTTACGAAACGTCAGAAGCTAGGTGCATGGTTCCAATTGGTCGTTTCCTATCGAGAAAAGCTGGCAAGAAACTCCACGGTTACCTACTTTTTCAAAAATAATTGGCTTTTACAATGTTTTAAAATTACACTGTTAATAGGTATGAGAGTATAGTGTAGGCCTGTCAACAAGTACCTACAAGAGTTTGACAGATACTCAATAAACAGTTTATCCATAGGTGCAAACGGCTACACATCAAGCTATATATATATTTCCAGTAAAAGCTGATCTCGCATTGTACGGAAATCTTATACAATGCGAGATCAGCATAAACTGTAAGTGTATAGCTTGATGTGTAGCCGTGTGTACCACTAACATAGCTACTACTTTTATAATAGTTTTATCATGAACTCGCTGCCGTCAATTGCAGGGATTTGCAAATTACACTCGGTTAACAAATTGATCGCCGAACCACAGCTTACTTAGTTATTATTAGTTAATGCCTTACTAACATTATAAAGAGAAAATATGTGATTTTTGTATGCTTGTTTGTAATGTTTAAACTCAAAAACTACTGGACCGATTTTAAGAACTCTTTCACCAGTAGAATGCTACATTATCACTGAGTAACATAGGCTATAATTTAAAAGATATCATGCAGTTTTTAAATTTTATCCAGTGCTTTGATCATCTATTTTTGGTAGGTCGGCACTCTTATTATAAACATTATCATCATAACATTGTCAGTAATACTAATGACTGATCTGATAACGTGGGTTTTTATGAAACTTAACGCCACCAGTTGGCTCCACTTGGCTGGCTTGGCTTGGCTTGGCTTGTTGGCTTACTTTATATTTGTTATTTGTGTTTTTTGTTTCACGAACTGTGTTCAAATAAATGTTTTTCTTTCTTTTTTTTCTTTTCTTTTCACTTTGACAAGAGATCTTCCATTTCTATATAAAAAAAAAGTTATAAATACTAAAACCCAACTACGACAAAAAAGTCAACTAAAAAGGTATAAACAAGACATCGCAGACTGACCAATAAAAAATCCGGAGTGACACGTGTTAGAACATAAATCGAACAGATCACGTGTGACTCCGGGTTTTTTCATTTGTCTGTCTGTGATGTTTTGTTTATACCTTTTGAGTTGACTTTTTGAAGTGAAAACTTCTTTGGGCGCGTTGGGCATTTTTGAGATGGGAATAAACAATTGAACTCGCGACACCGTTACCAACACCTCATTTTTGTAAACGCGATTGTACTCTTTATTTATATCACGTTACGGATCAACATTCTATGCAAGTATTTTTACTTTAAAGGTTTTGGAAGTATTTCTTTTTTTTAATTTTTACTTCTATCGGCACTCCTGGAGTGCCACTGTTTTGTCGTAATTGGGTTTTAAACGCTTCCAACATTACCTCATTTGTCAAATTATATTGAGGAGTTTAGAAGTTATGAGGGAACAGATGAACATACTATACACACATACCAGTCAAAATCATAACCCTTCCTTTTGCTTTGCCGTAGTCTGGTAACGAATATAAAATATATGAAAGCGTTCATCATTCGTTTTATTCATTCGTTCATCATTCAGTCACGATTAAACAAAATATACGCGTATTGAGACTTTTGACAGGTGCTCGGACCTGACATCTCAGTGCTGTCACCTACTGAACGTCATTTCAAAAAACCGTCATTTTGGGCTAAATGTGAACAAAGAAATAGACACATACGGTATACTTATAGACCTAGGTTTTCAACCCTCATTTATCATTAGGTTCGCCAAGAGACCGAAAACTCTAAAAGTTATTATATTTTAATCAATATCGATTGTCAATTCATCATAATGTTACTTAAATTAAATCGAAATTTATTTCATACAGTACGGATTACAAATTATTCCCAGGGCAATGATTTGCAATTAATTTGCTCCATTTAGAAAAGCTCTGAAGCGATTCGTCATTTTGCATTGACAATGACATCAAGTACTTATGAAATTGTTCGTTCAGATTACGGTACGTCCTATTGGCTGACCTGCGGGGTAATTAGATAACACATTTACAATGGCAATGCCTTTAATTTGAACCGTTCAACAATATTCATTGCGTTATTTACGTTGTTGAACAAACGAATGTTCAAACATATGTAGCAACGAATTAGCAATTTCCTTCAAAATCTTTAGTATCGTGTATGAAAGTGTTTCACGTCATTAGGGTGCTGCTTCATACCGCAATAAATTGTGAATTCATCGAAGCCAGGATTTGCTCGACGTCCGGGAGTTATGAGGAAATTCACAGTTGCGGCCGGTGTCGAACTGTTGCCGAATTGCTCGATATATGGCAATAAACTCACCCACTGAACCTTGTTAACTAATTACTTAATGGTGATTCGCAATATTTGGAATAGTTTACAAAAGGAGAAAATGTTTCCAAGAACTGTGCTAAAAGTACTGTAAAAATATACTTATAGTGTGTTCAAAAGATATCTGTTAGGTTAACAAACCATGTTCAGTGGGGTGATTCGTAACAGACATAACATGACAATTGATCGCAAATGTTTCATTTTGACATTTTACCCAATTTTTTAAAGTGAAAACTTCTTTAGGCGCGTTCGGCATTTTTGAGATGGGACTAAAACCATTGTCTTTATTTATATTAGGTTACGGATAAATGTTCTATGCAAATATTATTACTTTAAAGGGTTCGAAAGTTTTTTTTTTTTTGTAAATGCATTTATGCTCTTTATTTAGATAAAGTTACGGACCAATGTTCTATATAAGTATTTTTCTTCCACCAAAGCGATCTTGTTCAAGTTTTCACTTCTGTCGGCACTCCCGGATTGCCACCACTTTTTTTTTTTCATTCAATTCGTTGCGTTATTTACGTTGTTAACAACAACGTTGAAAGTGTGTTACGCAATTAGAGTGCTGGTTAAATTCTTACGCAATCAATAATTCAATAGGGAATTAGTATTTAGAAGGTTTTAGCTTTATATCTTAAAACTTTTTCTAACGATTATTGTTTGAATAACATGATTAATATGTAATTGAAAAATTATCGACGAAAATTAAGGTTATAAAATTAACCTTAATTATCTTACGAAAAACATCTATACGATGATCTAAAATTAGAATTTCGGATTTAATTATTCAAATATATGAAATCAAAGTTGTAAGTGGTAACTATTAAAATCTTTTGGACCGATAACTTGTGGCATGCGTGATGCAAACTTTAAATATAAGTTTGTTATTAATGAAAACAAATGGACATCTACAGGTACATTTCTCGAACCATTTGTTTAGTTATTCATCAGAAACTTTTGGAACACACCATACATTTACGCGTATATTTATATATTTATGCGTTACGGTAGCAGCGCACGGCGCGGCGCCTGGGCTATGCCGATGCGATGCCACTGCGGTTTCCTACATACAAATATTATTGTTCGTCACACGATGCGCTCCGGGCGAGACTAGGCAGTCTCGCTGTGCTTGCGGCGTGGCGCCCGGAGCGCCAGCTACCGTGTCTTGGGAGCCTTCCAAAGACACGCTAGCTGGTTTCGTTTTCGGTTACGTATTTTTGTTTATTTTTATCAGAGTTTAAAATATCAGTACCTACCAGCGAAAAAAATATTGACATAGACTGAACACTGTTCTGTCGTCGCCACTGCGGCGCCGCACTACGGATGTGACCGCCAATGCAATGAAAGCTTTGCGGTACAGCGCCGCAAGCCATCGTGGGAACAAGCTCTAAGCAGTGCCCTGACAGGGTTCATCTACAAAAACCGACAGTAAATATTGTAAAATGTGTTATGTGCATGAGAGCGAATAAATAAATAATTAAATTATTTATTTCCTCAGCGCAAAAATAAACAAGGTGTAAAAAAAAAACTGAAATAGATCAAAGTTGAAGTCTAGTTTCTACAAACAATTTTTTTGTCTTGCAACATCATTAGCGCACCAGTACATCAGCAAGGGCACCATTCGAGTCCAATAGTCTATCGAGCAATCCCTCCACGTGAACTTATAGTAGATTGTTTGCCAAGGGAGCAAACAAATATTTTAAGGCGAGAGGGTTTCTTTGAATCCAGAGCCGAGTGAACGATTCTAGAGTAGAATCCGGAGCGTAGCAAGGAATTCTAAAGTAGAATCCTGAGCGCAGCTTGGGATTCAAAGTACGTCACTCGAGCTTAAAATAGTGTTGCTCCCGAGATGAACACTCTACTTTTTATCACCCTCTATGAGAAAAAAGTACGTGTGTGATCCGACCCCCGTCAGGAACGAAGTTCTTTGTGACGTATGATTTAAAAAGCAAAATTTTTGTAGCCGCCATCGTGGATTTGCATTTTGACCTCACTATCGACTTTAGCACCTTCGAAAATTATGAAAACGATACCCATGATGAAAAATTTGAAAACTTTCGCAGCTGCCATTTTGGATTTACATTTTGACCTCATTATTGGCTTTAGCACCCTGGAAAACTATGAAAATGATACCAATGACGAAAAATTTGAAAATTTTCGAATCCGCCATCTGGGATTTTCATTTTGACCAAATTCACACTTTCTCTCTCTCTCTCTTGCCAGCCTGTTACTTATTCATACAATGTTCGTGTCTGATCTCTTTGGTAATTGGAACTTTTACTAACAATATCCACGTTCCATATTCAAATCACTTTTAATCCCTAGGGATTAAAAAGCTATTTTAGTCCCTGTTTACGAAGAATAAACTAGCTCTTTTTGAATACACGTACTTAATATATTTTTATCACAAAAAATATATTTAGTACCTACTGTGGAAAATTTTTAACATCAAAGTGTCTCAACACATATTATATTCCCAGATACGCTCACACGACTTGTTTTAAAAAGTGCTTCCATACTTATTGCAATTTTGCTTGTCAAGCGAGAGATGTCTCTTGCAGAAATTCTTATTATACTCATTGAATTTATTTTATTCCTTGTGCATTTTCTCCTGTTCACGTATGCATTTAATATATCACAGACTACTTTAACAATTTACTTTCTATTGATTTTATGTTTTTACTTACAGGTGAATCATTTTAGTTTGTTTAAAGATATATGTGGAATAATATCATAAAAGCAATCGTTTTTTTTAGTTTTGCAAAATGATTTATCGTGCAATGCATTGTTTTTAACAGTGGCATACCATCTTGGAGTGGTGTAAAGAAACAACACAAATTCTTGATGGTCTGGCGCCAGTTTAACTGAACTTGTCCAAAGTTCCAGCGTTTGGTATTTCAGTTCCTAATATTGTAGTTGTGCCTACCTCTGTCCGGTTTTTGACTAATTACCAAGTAGGTATAACATGATACAGAGTGGCGATGAGATTGCCACATTATACAGGTTTGCAGGGACATCAATGCGAAAACGGTTACCATGGATTCAGTACATGGTTCTGCATCCCCATGTGTTGAAATATTTCGTCGGTTATCTATACATACATATAATAAAACAGTAAAAAAACTGTGTCTGTACATTGAATATATTAAAAAAATAATAATTGAGGGGGGTTTAGAAACAGTAATAGAGCACGAAACCAAAAAAAAAAATCTGTCTGTTTGTCTGTGTGTCTGTTTGTCTGTTTGTTTGTACACGCTAATCTTCGGAACTACTGGACGGATTTGAATGATTTTCTTTTTGTTGTATAGGTATTAAGTCTGGGCAACATATAGGCTATAATTTATCTTGGAAACTTGAACACCTGATGCAGGACCGCAACAGACCAGCTGAACTATAAGAGATACAAAAATGGTACTATAGCAAAAATTATTTCACGTCATGAGCATTTTCTGCTAAGAGAATAAATTTGAAGATCTGAAACAGCTGGTGTGGAACTCCAACAGCCCAGCTACACTATTACAAATATAGGAATGACGTCTTAGCAAGAGTTGTTCAACCTGATGAGCACTCTCTGTTATCGTATTAAATTTGAAGATCTGGAACAGCTGATGTGGAACTCCAACAGCCCAGCTACACTATAACATATATAGGAATGACGTCTTAGCAAGAGTTGTTCAACCTGATGAGCACTTTCTGTTGTCGTTTAAAATTTGAAGATCTGGAACAGCTGATGTGGAACTCCAAGAGCCCAGCTACACTATAACATATATAGGAATGACGTCTTTGCAAGAGTTGTTCAGCTTGATGACCACTCTCTATTGACGTATAAAGATTGTAGATCTGGAACCCCTGATGTGGAAATCAAAGCTATCACTAATTTCACTGTATAATTATAAAATAACATAAGCTGGGAGTACCTCCACGCGGTGAAGGCGGTAACAGTTTAGGACTGATTTTCGATGGACATTCTATGAATCATTGAAAATTTGACTCTACTGGCTAAAACTCCCATTTATTATTTTATTTTATCGAGTAAATATGCCTTCAGGCTTATGTTATTTGAGTGTTTAATTTCTTTTTCCATTTATCTTCGTGACACGTCAGCCTACCCGGTAACGCAGGGGAGCAGTCACTTAGATTTTAATTGATCAGGTATCTTCAGAATAAAACTATAACCACGACTAGAAAGAGGTCAAATCTTTCCCAACGTTCCAAAGAAGCTAAAAGATTGAGGATCATAAGATCCCAAGAATCTACCGAAGAGCGTCAGGATAGACTTGATGCTGTTCGAGAACATCAGGCTGCAACTCGCTCCGTAGAAACCTCTTCAGATCGCGAAGCTCGCTTGCGTTCGCAGCGTATTTATGCATCTACATCCAGGTCTCTAGAGACAAGTGCGGAACATGATGCGCGACTGTCCGCTGATCGTGAACGTCACGCATTGTCTCGCGAGTCGGAGACGTTCACTGATAGAGAATTACGCTTGAGTTCTCAGCGTATCTACGCATCTGCTGCTAGGTCTCTAGAGACAAGTGCGGAACATGATGCGCGACTGTCCGCTGATCGTGAACGTCACGCATTGTCTCGCGAGTCGGAGACGTTCACTGATAGAGAATTGCGCTTGAGTTCTCAGCGTATCTACGCATCTGCTGCTAGGTCTCTAGAGACAAGTGCGGAACATGATGCGCGACTGTCCGCTGATCGTGAACGTCACGCATTGTCTCGCGAGTCGGAGACGTTTACCGATACAGAATCACGCTTGAGTTCTCAGCGAATTGGCACATCTAATACAGGTCTTTTGAAACGAGTGATGAACGTGATGCGCGACTAACTGCTGATCAAAATTATCATACATTGTCCCGAACACGCACACAACAAAATATTCATAATCAGTTAGAAAGTGAGAGAGAAAGAATTGCTGGAGTACGGCATGAAGAGACAGAAGAAGAGCGCAACGAACGTTTGAATTCTGATCGCCTTAGGCTATACATAATTTATTTTGGAAAATGAACAGATATAAGAGAAATAAAAATGGTGCCATAGCAAAAAATATTATACGTGAAGAGTATTTTCTGCTGTGAGAAAAAAATTGAAGAACACCTGTTGAACACCTGTTGTGGAACTCCAAAGCCCAGCAACACTATAACATATTAAGGAATGACGTCTTAGCAAAAGTTGTTTAGTCTGATGGGCATTTCCTGTTGACATACAAAAATGAAAGATCTGGAACGACTCCAATCGTCTCGCTCATCCCGTTGTTTTCCCGTCCCCTTCCGCCTTAGAATTCTACATCAGACGTTTCAGATCTTCGATTTTGACGACCCCGTTGTCGCTGGCATAAGCAACAGGATCCGCGTACGAAGTCGCGGGCAGAAGCTAGTTAAAAATAAAACAATCAACGTAGGGGTGTTGAGACGCGCGCGCGCCTCAAAGAGATGTCAGCAGAATTGACGGGGTCCGCTAGGGCCAATGCCTGCCGTGGGTGCGAAGAATACCGAAAGGGAGATCGTGCCCCCCGGCAACAGGGCAACCGAAGGAACACGGGTGGGTTTTAGTCAGTAAGAGTCTGACACGCTCTCACGCTCCGCTCAGACCGGTAGAAGTTATTTGATAATATACCACCCAAAAAAAAAAAGGAGGTGTTGAGAATCATGTTTTCGCGTCGATGTCCCTGCCAGCCTGTATAGTACAGCGGTAAAAAAAAGGTAAAAATTGTCACGAAATAAACCATCCATAATAATAATAATTATTCGTTTACCAACCTGTAAAAGCGGCAATGGCGAGTACGTGGCAGCGACTCGACTATAACTTGCCCATGCAGGCAGCAGGTACGCGCTGGGCGATGGTATCAATAATTTTACACTAACATTATGGTACTGTTTTTAGTCAAATAATCACTCAACTTTAATCACTACTTACCTATCTGTCTTTTAAATTTCATACTTCGAAGACATACGATTTCGCACGAACTGCAACACCATTTAAGTAATTAAGCTAAAACTAATAGTTCCCGACTACAAACAAAACAAGAAACGGTCAGAGGATACGAAACGGGGCACAATGGAAAAAAGGACTTTAGAAAAATTTCACCAAAAACCATCGCCTAATCAAGCCTTCGGGACCTGGAGGGATATGAGAAAAGTAGGGTGGGGGAACACAATGGAATACCTCAAGGGTATTGAACTTGACCCCAGGCTACTAGACCTTGAGGTCAAGGTCAACGACACGAACGTCTGGATCCTCCTAGTACATTCACTATGAGGTGAAGGTCAATGTCCACTTTACAAAGACTTTACTAGGTCACGTGACCTTGCGAGTGTCTCCTGGAATTCGAGTGCCCTGACAATACCAACACCTTGACTTGAGGTGCATAACAGTACGTTTATTTCTTCTAAAGCTTATATCTCGAAAACGGTGTGTTCTTTCGCAAAAATAATGAATCGTAGACAAAAATGTCTTATATTTAGGTGTTTTCTACGAAAGAATAGAGAAACGAAAGACATACGAATATGAAAATACAAAAAAAATCAAGTCCCAAACGCCTCTGTAAAAGGATCCCTTCGACATAATTTTTACGACAAACGGCTAGTCGGGGACAAAAAACACCTAGATGCTTTTAGCCTTATTTTTAGTTGTCCATGTTTTATACGATAGAGATCGAGAAACTAGCGATTTGCGATAATAAATCTGTTTGTTTAAAAATTTGTTATAGAGGCATGAGGAACAGGGTGTAAAGTTCACTCAACTTGCATAGAAAATCCTCCTGTGTATAGTGAGCAACTCCCCGACGACTGTTGTCGGGATGTTGTATATATGCCAGTCGCGCGGTGAATTATGCTTGTGCGATGCGGTAGGTACCTAATCTGTTGAAAAAACGTCATGTAGGATACGTGGTTTCATTTAATGGGATAACTTTATTCACCTCAACACCTTATACTCTGTCCCTATTGTCTTGATCGACAAGTATTGGCATTCTAAAAACGATTTTGTTCTTTTGATAACTCTTAGGTTTTGTACCTACATTCCCAGTTTATGCAGTGAACTGGGTAGCATCCAATCGGTTGATTACAATCATTGAGAAAATACCTCAACGGTAATAAAAAAAAACTTATAAATAGCGCTTTCAATTAACATGAAACGAAAAATACAGATATGAAAATCTGAAATCATAAAACCGCTTTCATTTGATACAAATTGTGAAGCCATTTATGAATACCTATCATACATACACTCGTCCAATTTTGTTAAATGTAAAGGTACTATATTTCAGTAGTTAATTCCACACTTCATGGTATTCATTCACAGGTAACATGTTAATAAATGTAATTAATTGGCTTATTTACTTTCGCAAAGTAAATTTCGTGCGCTGTAAAATTATGAGGCTGAATGTATTTGGGAGAACTTGTGTGACATAATTGACAACGTGACAAAAAGTCAATATAAGACCGTAGAACGGACGGGACAAATAAAATTGGTGTCGTTAGCGCCAGCCAAATTAGGGTGAACTTGCACTCTGATAACATTAAAGAATTTTTGATCACACTAAAGAATTGTAATTGTACAATTGTACTGTCTACTCGGCACGAATATTAAATGAGCCTTAATGCCCTGTCAAAGGTGAGAAAACGATTATTAATGGTGTCTTCCTGTCTAGGACTGGGATAACTTTGTTAATTCTCCGAAGACATAAATAAGTTATACAATTCAATAGGAATATTAATAGTTTGTCCATAATGGCTGTGCGAATAACAACAACAGTTCACAATCAATTGTTGAAGCTAAATGCTTCTCATAACACATATTTTATACGTCCGCCATATGTTAAAATGTGTGACGGGACAAATAACTCGATCATTCTGTTTGTTTTAAAAACACACAGCATGCTACCTTTTCGAGGGTTCCGTACGAAAGGTTTCCGAATATTATTATGAATATTACTTATACATATGTATCGAAAGCTTGTTCTCCGCAACAGACATAGATAAAATAATCTTGTTTTTTTAATAGTTATAGAATATTTTATATTATTAAACCAGTTTATATCATTGACTGCCTCGTTGGTCTAGTGGTCGCAAGAGCTACTGCTGAGCATGAGGTCCTGGATTCGATTCCCAAGTCGGACAAAGTGTTATTGGGTTTTTCTATCTAAAATTTCTCAGTAGCAGCCTGGAGTCTGGATTTGTGTCCGGTTGACGGTAATAGGCTCGCCCCCTATTAGATGGGACTTAAAACATAACTGGCGAAATGTGGGTGAACCTGCTACAGGGACACCTCTGCCCAACCCTTCGGGGAAACAAGGCGTGATATTATGTTATGTATTAAACTAGTGGCAGTCTTAATATATTACCTAGTTTCCAACAAACACTAAACAAAATTTTGCACACTGCGTCAAGTTTAACTAATTAAAATCTAGCTTTAGAACGTCATGTCATGTTCTGAGCTGCAATATTGAACATAAAGTTTTTACAGATTCGCATTTAAAATCAAAGTGGTAGTAAAGAATCCAGTTCTGGATTGGATATTCAGAGGAGCAGATCCTGTTTTTAATTTTTTGAAGTGAAAACTTCTTTAGGCGCTTTGGGCATTTTTGAGATTGGACTAACCTATTGACTTCGTGACACCGTGATGACACCAGCTTGTGAATATTAAAAAGTCATCAACGTGTTGATTACCGCGGTACGTGGAGTAAGTAACTTAATTTTATAGCTGATTACCTTTCCAGGATGCCCAATCCTGATGAGAGACCGTCCCATGCAGAATTGACAGTACACAGAATAATAGCTCAACTAAAACATAGCAGTGTTTCAGATATAGCGTTGACAGAAGAAATAATAAGGGATGCATCAAGGAATGATCCTATTTTCAAACAAATATCGGAGAACATTAAGACAGGTTGGCGGGAGAACTCATATTTAGACATCTTAAAACCATCGAAAATAAGATTTTGATGTGGCAGGGTCGAATAGTCATTCCGAACACGCTCAGGAAGGCTACATTGAAATACCTGCACACAGGACACCCAGGAACTTGTGCAATGAAAGCACTTGCACGTTTTTACGTATGGTAGCCATCGATCGACGATGATATTGAAGAGTACATCAAATACTGTCGTAAATGTCAACGCGTTGATTACCACGGTGCTGATTTTTTTTTTCAAGTTTTCACTTCTGTCAGCACTCCCGGAGTGCCCCCGCTTTTTTATTTTATTTATATATTTATGTTTCCATGTCTGTGTTTAGGTTTAATTTGTGATCTCCTTAAGAGTTCTAATATATTTTTTTTTTTTTAAATAAATTTTGCATTCTAATCTTAGTCTCATTCTGTAATTTATTTTTGTAAATTTTGGACATTGATATCGCTGAACAAGATTTTGAACGTTTTTGATTACGGGATTGGCGTAAATATTAATATATGTAAACTATCACATCATTCTGGTTATACCTATTGTTATAGACCTACTCGTAGATATTGTATTTTAGTAAAGCTCATCACACACATTGAAGAGAATATATAGTACCTGGGCGACTGAGCTCTGCTCTGTTGAATAAAGAATGCTCATTTAAAAGTATAGGAAAGTTCATACTAATCCATGTATATTACACACTTTTCCATACTGCCATGATTGTAGGTACCTACTTACTAATTCCATGCTGCCATGTCATTGTTCTCATGTCATTATTCATTATCTCTTTCTAAACTTTGGGCGACCAAGCTCGCTCGGGTGAAAATACCGAGAAAACAAATTTTCCCAGATATGAGACCTAGTTAGATCGATTTTTCGCCCCCGTAAGCCCTATAGTGCAACTTTCATCGAAAACGTTAGGAATTGATATACAAACAAATATTTATACAAATATTTCTCATTGAATAGTATAGGATTATGCAGCGCTTAAAAATTCTATAAGGTAAAATATATAAGTAATTATTATCTTCACTGTGTGTGGTGGTCCATTAAATATAGCGATATGACGAAGATAATATAAATTTAATTTTATCTTTAAAATGTGTGACGACCTCAACTTCGTTATTTGCAGTTGAACAAAAGTTTACTGGATCAATAGTGTTAAGAGCTAGAAGAAGAAGCTAGTGCATCCTATTTATATTTAATACATTGCAACAACAAATAATGGCTGGATCCTAGCTGCGAGCCAGTCTGACCTATTTCTTTAAATTGACGTTTATAAGGTGGACCTTAGACGATAGACAATGGTTTAGTTCTCAATTTAGTCGGTGATAGTTTTGCTACTCATAACTTTTATATAAGGTAAAAGGAATATTTAATCTATGAAAAAGCAATCTGAATTAAGAACATATTAAGGTTAAATATTATTGACAAAAAAGGTTTCTTTTTTTAACTTTTTTTTTAAATATTTAGTCAGTGATCGATAAATCTTCAAATAGACTTTGTAAAACAATAGAATACCTACTTGAAACGCAATTTTTGGTTATTGAACTGTCAAATATGGTGGTAAGAATATTCCCTTTGCCTTATAAAGGGTAATTAGTAACGTAAATGACACGGTCCACATCACTGATTCTGTAAAATCATTAACAGAATCAGTGAACAATAATCGTACGTGCATAAAGTCTGTCGTCTGCAGACCCCCTTAGTCAGACAAAGGCAGACAACAGAAACATCCAGTTTGGATTTATACAAAGATCTTCTAAGGAATCAAAATTTCAAAGTTGTGAGAAATACAATGTATCTTGGACAAATACAAAAAGGACATGAAAAATTCAGCATCTCTATGGAGGAATTGTTTATGTTTATTTATCATACTTACTTACTGCAAGATTGTAAACTCCAACTTGGTTCTTTATATAACACTTCAATCAAAGATCGATAAATACTCCATTATCACCAGGATTGGCAATCGCCAATCCTGGTGATAATGGAGTAATGGTAATCACCAAGCGTGGTGATTAATGATATGGTGATTATCTACCTACAGTTCTTGAGTTGTTATAGTTTATAGGTGAGTGGGAAAATGCATGGTCGGTACACATGATGACAGGTAGAGATCGTAATGAAATGATATTACAGGAATACCCAACCACCTACTTATACAAAAATTGGGTGCTAACCCTTTTTCGACGACTACACAGCCGTGGTCGAGAAATGGGTTTTGTAATAATTTAACATTGCCCCTGTTATTAAATTTACTTTTCTTGCCACTTGAGATTTATAAAATCTTCGTCCGTTTGGTGAAGAAAAGTGTTGCTTCGCGTTTTTGTTGTTTTAAAAGAACTTCATAATAAATCTTTCAGCAAATGATATACTCGTCTGTTGTGTATGTGCGCTGTACCCAATGTTTCACGTTTAATCTGAAGCGCGTTTAATCGCTTTAATAGCTTTAAAGCGATTTCAGCGCATCAAGCACAGTGTAAAGGGATTCATTATTTATTTAAATCGACTGTTACTGTAAAGTTACTTTTATTGAAATACATTTTATATTTTTCCTGAGGCAACTTATGTTTGTTTAATCTCCTCTTTTACCAAAAAATACTATTTATCTCGCATAAAGTCGGCTTATTATTATTTAATGTATTTTGGATTACGTTAAATAATATTAAACCATGACGTTCGCTAATGACAGTAATATCAAATTTATAAAATATTTATAAGAAATTCTTTGTCAATGAAAAGAGCGATACTAAGTCTTGCCCATTCAATACGTAATCTAGAATAAAATACAGAAGATTCATCAATTGCTTTTTAAGGTCTTAATCTAGTGGAATTTCTTGGCTGATAGTCGTGGCCATTACTATCCATAGGTCTACCCCGTATCGCGAAAGTACTCTACTTACCCTCTAGACTCTAAGGATTACAAACCTAGCGGTTATATAAATAGTCTTTTGGCTTGGAAGATAAATTTTAATTCCATCAACCGGATTATGGGCTGACAGATTTGTTGGTTGTATGTGAGAATGGCGCACACCATAGTCGGGCACCGTTCATATAAAGATTAATAGGCTCGCAAACGTGACACATGGTGTACGGGAAGTTGCAGTTTATCTAACACATAAAACCGTTTGTCTTGTCTAACTCATCAACGCACAACATAAATTTCGAGGGAAACAGAAAAGTTGCGCACAGTAATTATACACTCGGGTGTACAATCTCTGTATACGGTTTAAAAGTACGTAGGGAAGGGGAGTACTGAGGAATACTTATTAAACTTGAGTAAAAGCAAAGTCGTCTCCAGAAACCCCAACATTACATGTTTTGTAATTGTATTTTCGTTTACGCCAGCAGCACGGCCCGTTCGGCTAGTTTAGAACATTTCAACGATGGACACGCCATTTTTCCTCCTCCGAGAAAATTAAAAGTGCTTCGTAAAATCTCACTCCAGTTCATTGCGGGACATAATGTAAGTCGGAGTGAATAAACAAGAAATATGCGGTCGCCCGTGTTTTGTTTTAGCGTTTATAAAGCGAAGAGCTTTTATGGTTTATGGCTCAATAATATAGGCCGTAAAAACCCCCCGGACCCACGTCGGATCTCACTCTGTTCCACAATTGAGTCATCTTAGTGAGTCCCTTCGACTCCGTTAGGACTTCTTGAATAATTCCGCTTTGTTGGTACCTAACAAGACGGAAATGTACTTTGTAGTCGCTTCTTTGTTATCTGCGTGGTACAGGTCAGCTCACTTACGACGCTTACTTCACTATATTACATCTCCCGGGAGCGTAACTAACTGAATTTAAAAGAGAAATCCATATTGTAGAGATGCTCTTGAGACGGTACGGAGAATAGGTACTAGATATAAAATATTTTCCTGTAGTTAACTTGGGCGAGAGTACTTCGATCCTTTGTTCCATCTTACTTTATATGGCTTTAAATTTAAAATAAGAATAGCTTAGATTGCGTAAGTTTCAACTGAAGTTGCACAAATTATTTTCAGCACGTAGTTTAAAAGGTCAGTTGAGGCGTTGCAGCGTTGGTCTGCATTGCAGGAAATTCACGATAAATGTCTGGAATTTACGAGAGACCTTGACCGCTGAGTTTGTTACAGCATATCTCCGCAGCGGTAGTTAGATAGAAATGCCGACGCCAGTAAGCTTGGAAAACCGTGACTTGCAAAAGGTTTAAAATTCAATTTCAATTCAATAACCTACGCATCACACTGACGTCACCTGCCCCCGCAAGCTGTGTTTACCGTGTGACTGGCATTATATACAACGTCCCAACAACAATCGTCAGGACGTTGAATATAATGTAGTTCTTTCAATTAAGTTTTAAATTATTACACGAAGGAGATATGATCATTCAAACTATTGTTGTATAACATTTCATACCCATTTTGAAAATTATTTTTTCGACGTCCTGTTGCTGGTTACAGATTGGAGAAACGTATAATAAAACAACACACGTTGAAAAAATCGCATAGTTATTGGTTACATTTTGAATTAGAATCCAATACCTCATACGCGGCATCCCGCACTATTTTTACCAGTAATGCATATGCGGGATCCGCATTCGAAAAAATATTTTATTCGCCTCGGCTAATTTATGTGTGTATGTCAATGTCACAAACTACTAAGTCATTCAACCAAAGTATTTTGTGTTAAAAAAGTTTTTTTATTTTATTTTATTTAGAGCATATTTATTATTGACCGAAAAATTCTTGTGCTATCAGTAAAAATGAGTGTCAATGTGGTTTATAAAGAGTAAGAGTATGGTCGAAAGAAAGAAAGAAAGAAAAGTATTTATTGAGACTCGCACAGGAAATCACAAATGAAACTAATACACACTCATTAAAACATTAATAAAATTTAAAAAAAAAAACAGTAAAATAAAAGCAGAAAGTCTTGTACGAGGCCAAAAGGCTCTTATCTCAGCATATGCTGCGACATTTAAAAATAAATGTCGATGATGGTTTTTCGGCTACATGTAAATTATACCCTGCTTGTTCTACATACCTCTGCTCGCTGTAATAACTTTATCTTTTCATCGGAAAAACTATTAAAAAAATCACATAATAAAAAATCACAATTTATGTTTTTTTATATATAAAAAATCTTGTATTGCAATCAATCTATCTGTTTATACATTCAGCAATAGGTAGAAATTTGTTGTCCGTCTTGTGAGGTACTTGCCCATTGGCAAGTCCGCTTTTCGTTTCAATCTATAATGATAAATCCTGAGGGTATTTTCTTTTGAGCCTTCGTGGCATGGTAGGATCCATCCATAAGGCTTTTTGCAAATATGTTACGATGGTGCGCAATTCTTGCCTTATATAATATGTAAAAAAAACCCTGTCCAATCTAAAAGGGGTACAAAGGTACCTACTGCAATAAAACTACCAAAAAAGTAATAAAAATCTTATTATTATTGAAAATAAAAAGTGATTGCTATTTAAGATTCACATTTTTAGTACCATAATTATCCAAAATCCATTAAAAATTAGCAAATTTTCAACAGTGATCATAGGTTATGACTTGTACACATCCGCCAAACGACGGCCCCCCGCGCCCCATGTTATAACCCGGTAAAATACCCCATTGAAAAAATAATTAGCCATTATTTTTTTTTTTTTTTTTTCTTGAAAATAATCACATATATAGACTCAGTACGATACTTAACAACAGCCTCACGCATCAGACAGGGTTTTTTTACATGTTGTATGTATTTTTTGCAGTCCATCAAATCCCGCGAAGCCGCGGGATTGGAATTTTGATGCGAGATTGAATTCCCTAGTTACATTTCATGTAGCATAGCATTAATTTGGACGGCTCACTTCTGTCACATGTTAAGTTTCACAAATCGATACCGTAAAACGTACACATCTTTTAAAATTCATGTTTCTATCTTCAATTGGCTGTATATTCTCTATCTGGCAGACAATCATTAAACTGATTTACATGTGAAAGAGCGAGATAGTAGAGGAATAGCTATAGAAGATGAATAGAGATAGCAGATAATCTGTCAGCTTTTATATAAGTATAGAAGTAAAAAGTTCACAGCGTATCGCAGTATCATATTACCCTTTTACTAAGTCAACTTTGAAACTTGTGCGCGATCAAAAGCATTTTCAGTCTCTGTTTATCATTTACTTTCAGTTTTAAACTTAAACAGTAACTTACGAAAGGTTCCTGTAGATATGTCAGACAAGCTACTGAACGCGACTTCGTCCACGAGCCTATAACTTTTCTCAAGAAATCCGACTGGTGGTTCATGAGATTACACCCTACATACAAACTTATAAAAAAACGAAAAAAAAAACCTTTTATAATAATAATAATATAATATTCCCATCGCCGTATCTCTACGTTGACGTCGTGGTGAGGCTTGCGCGCTCCGAACTCTAGGTCTGTGCCGGTTGAGTTTACTTTGCCGGAACGAGTCCGGGATGAGGAGCCAGACCAAGAGAGATACAAAAACTCGCAGGGCAGCATGTGGCGAGCTGTTGGGCAGTAGTGACCCCACGGACCTTATCTCTCGGGAGAAGTCTTGTTCCTCACCTCTGGCTTGCCTTTAAT
The DNA here is from genome assembly GCA_916610215.1 of Omphaloscelis lunosa. Lineage (NCBI taxonomy): Eukaryota > Metazoa > Arthropoda > Insecta > Lepidoptera > Noctuidae > Omphaloscelis > Omphaloscelis lunosa. The sequence continues at coordinate 12,703,830 of OU744247.1, forward strand.
GGCCGGCTGGAGTAAACACTGACGAGGAACGGAGCTCCCACCTCATTCTTGCCTTATATTGTGTATTTTATTTAAAATATTAGTCAGGCAGGGGCCTTAGTCTTTGTATAGTTCTAGATAACCAGTTCACTTAGCCACCCAAACCCATTATCCAATATCTTTGTTTCCATCCTGCAATAGTCCTGCATCAACCGGGAGTTGTCCTTGGGTGCACTAGCATAGCGCGAACGGGGATAATCGTCGGTTGGTGCCTCATTTAATTATAAATGTCTAACGGGCCTCTACGAGTTGGTGTTGGGCCCCTCGTACACCTTCCAAAAGTCCGGGACCCCAAGGTCCCGAGATGTGTCAAAGACATTTGAAATATAATATAATAATAATATATTAGTATATAGAAGTAATAGATACCATAGATTGTATAGAAGTGATAGACCGCATCGTTGGTCTAGTGGTCGCAAGCGCTACTGCTGAGCATGAGGTCCTGGGTTCGATTCCCGGGCCGGGCAAAGTGTTATTTGGGTTTTTCTATCTGAAATTTCTCAGTAGCGACTCGGATTCTGGATTTGTGCCCGGTTGATGGCAATAGGCTCGTCCCCTATTACATGGGACTTAAACATAACTGCCGAAATGATGGTGTGCCTGCTACAGGAACGCCTCTGCCCAACCCTTCGGGGAAACAAGGCGTGATGTTATGTTTATGTTAAGTAAGTAATAGATAGAGAGGAATCATATTGTATCTTTTGTTTTTTCTGTGGTTAGTGACTAACCTGGTGTATGCCGCCCATGGGTCTCTGACATGGCTTCACATGCCGTCGAAATATATCTCTCAGCCATGTCGGTTTCCTCACGATGTTTTCCTTCACCGTTTTTGAAGCCAGTGATAATTATACAATACGCAATATATTATGAAAAGAATAAATCCAATTGGATGACGTCATGGATAAATGGTTTATTAACATTGAAGGTAGCAGTTATGGCTCAGAATAAGAAAGTTTCAGTTCGATACAACAAGAAGAATTAGGTTAAAATTTACTTCTAAGATTTTATTAGTTAGTTTCGTTTGTTCGTTTGTGTTTTTATAGTTATAGTTTATAGTTATAGTTTATAGTTTGTTTAGTTAATTATAAGAAGTGAATCCAATAAAAGCAATGTTAAAAATAGTAGAATAGCTTTATGAAGATTAAATAAAATATTTTTTGTAGGTAGAATTATCTACCTACAATTTTTTTTTTAATTTACATTTATTTTTTAATTTACCTTTTGTTAATTTACATAAATATAGGTAACTGTATCAGGTAAAAATAAAAGGTCTAAAAGTCTGAACGTTTTACCGTTTTAAAGTTACTTACAAAATCTGAATGTCCGTTTATGTTGTTGTTGTATATAATTTCAAAACTACCCGAAACAAATAAAAATTTTTTTTGGGTGGGAAATTATGAAATAACTTCTCCCGCTCTGGGCGGAGCGGAGGGCGTATCGGACTCTTACTGACTAAAACCCACCCATGTTCCTTCAGTTGCCCTGTTGCCGGGGGCTACGATCTCCCTTTCGGTTTTCTTCGCAACCCCGGCAGGCATCGGCCCTAGCGGACCCCGCTTGCCTAGTCTATGTCGCAGTAAGATGGTTAAAGTCATACCGTATATAGTAATATAGTTATATGAGAGCGGTTCCTAACTGTCGTACTAGGAATATAACTATGATACGTGCACGATCTAGTAATATAACTATTAGAGCACTCCGACGGTTAGGTTATAACTATGACCATCTTCGTCAAAATTGGTTGCAGTAACAAAATTAGGGTACTCCGACAGTTATGAGCCGCTCTCATATAACTATATCACGGCTTTAACCATCTTACTGCGACATATAGAAAGGTGTGGTGATTTAAATTATAGGACATAAAAATGCTTAAGTTCAGCCGATGCCGAGTTAAGCCCCTCCTCTTCTCGGGATTATTATCTTTGCAGCGACGCGATTCAATCGACGATAAACTTCTACTTGGACTCGAAACTGCCATTAAAGAATATTTTATGAAGCGTTTACTGGTCTTTGTAATATTATAATGCTGCATTTAATTGTTGTTACAGGCGAGAAACCTTTTAATCCGATGAATATAAGAAACGAGACACTTCAGACGTATCAAATCATCATCTGCCTAGCAAATGGTTAGGCAGATGACCACAACTGTGTTGGGGTCGGCTTCCAGTCTAACCGGATGCAGATGTAAAACTATGCCAAATACCAATATTTTACATGGCGCCACTGCTTATCCTTCTGATGTTTCATAAGTGCCTCTGTAGGTTTATGTGAAAAAATATATTTTGCATTATATTTTTTATATGTCTCCCACAACCCAGTTACTGGGTAATACGATACCGTAAGACTGGTTGTCAGACTTTCGGGCTTCTGACGACCCGTAACGACTGTCAAAGATCCACGAATGGCAGGCGGAGCCAACGGCTTAATGTGCTTTCCAAGTCGCGGAGGGATCTTGGTATGAAAAGATGGTCACCCATCCACAGACCAACCGGGCCAGCGTAGCTTAACATGATCAATCTTAACCACAAGCCCCACGTCAAACCTATCTATGGGTGTTATTAAAGACCACAAAATTTGGAGAATAAAACCGATGATCTAATGAACCGGTCATCATCATCAATGAAGGGACTGTTATCAGAATTCTGAATAACAACATACTATCATCACCAATCCATCAACCAAACCTGATGATTGCAGCCCCGGATCTAGGGGGGGGCAAACCGGGGCACGTGCCCCGGGCGCCAATTTCAGGGGGCGACAAATTCAAATGTAGTAGACAAGTGCACCACCCAGCACATCGCAACTTTGCAATAAATGAGACGCGCGGCACATTAACCTTTCTATTTTTTTCTTTTTTACAACCGTTACGGCGCCCCTGTTGGACTGTTGGACCACTATCGTTCGATAAAATTTTATTAATATGTTGCTGGCAATCATTTTGAGAAAATTTAAATTTCACGGGCTAACTTAGCGCATCCCCATAAAAAATTGGCGGGGGCCGACACATGGCAGCTTTTGCCCCGCCTCAAAAAAAATCTAGATCCGGGGCGGATGATTGACAACCTCCAAGACCATTCAACCATTTCTGAACACAAGTAATCCATAATAGATTTTAATGAAGGGCTTATCTACAGCAATAGACGAGATATATATTATCTTAACACTAGACGTAATATCGAGTAGTCTTAGATACTCCTCGTTACTATGCTCACAGGCATAGTAATGTCTGTATTAAACCCAGCGAGCGAGTGTTAGAATATAGAATATGAACAAATATAATTGGAGACACTCATTAGTCATAATGTCAATAGTATTTTGAGTTTGGACGCCATGCGCCACCAACATTCCACTTTAGAGCCCACAAGCATGTGGCTAAGTTGGAGAGATTACCAGGAATAAATCAAATCAAATATGTTTATTTGTGCACACTTGTGTTCCGATATTATAAAGTGGTTGTCACTGTGTCCTGCCACAGTAATAAGTACCTACCATTTTTTTATTAACTTTGCTACCTACGCTTTTATAAGCAGCTCAAAAAAAACTGGCCAAGTGCGAATCGGACTTCAAAATCCAAATTTTATTGTATGGGGTATATATTTACATACAATAAAATTTAATTTTTAACTTTATTTAATTTATTACTTTATTTATTTTTTATTATTTGTTATAGCGGTAAAAGAAATACATAAGCTATGAAATTTTCAACTCTCCACCTATTACAGTTCATGAGATAAAGCTCGCTGACAGACAGAGAGACAGCGGACGGATAGTAATAGGATTCCGTTTGGCACCCTTTCGGGTACGGAACCATAAAAACATGTTTTTTTTCTAGTAGTGTGAAATTCCCATCTTTAATTATCTCAGCTGAAAGATGTCCACGGATAGACATAAGCCGGAATAAATAACATGCCACAATGACTGTTCATGCGCTGCCCGAATTTTAGAAAACAGACCTGTACCCTAACTGCGTAACACGCTGTCAATCACAATCAGAGGGTTTTGAAGGATATTCCTAATCCATTGCTTCATAGATTTGAAAAAATCGTCTGCTCAACGACGTAAATAAAACAATGAACGTGGCTGAACTGTCAAACTGAAACTCATTGCGACCAATTGTCATTCTAAGAAAAGTGTTTTACAAAATTACCCCGTAAATATGTACTATAACATATATTCTTATTTCTTTCTTTCCATTACATATTTTATGTAAAATACGTATGCTCATGTATCCCACACACTAAATTAAATTATTATATTTTTTCAGGTGAGCGAGTGAATTAAATTATAATCCTACACTAATTAAGTATTCACCCATCGTATGTTGGTACTGCATGAGACAAGGTGGGTTTTGTTTTACTAAAACACTGCATACGTGTGGGGATATTTAAATTTCACAAAATTATGTTACATAAACAGCTTGCATTATTTTGAGGAACAATCGGATTAAATATTTTTAACGCTTTTATTTCATTTATTAAGGCTTTATGCAAAAGTAAAAAATACTACAAAGGCGGACTTAATGCCTAAGGCAAAGATATAAATATGTCTATAAAGACAGTCAAAAACTATGAACTCGTCGAAAAAATAGCGTCCAACTATTGGCCGCTAAATGCACGCACACTAGAAAAGCACAATGACGTGCGCGAGTGTAAGACGTAGCTGTCACGCACACCAGCACATCAAAGTTGGCCTGTTTGTTTTAATTCTTTTGCAGCCCGTTCTAGACTTAAATAATTAAAGGCCTAAGGCATGTTTTACCCGTCAAGGGTGATGCAGAAACAAAACATGGCATATGTAACATAAAAGATATCGAGACATATCGCCCGGAAATTGCCGGTGAATGACGTCACTGTAACGTTATTATTCAAGTTGGTGTGTTTTCCTAGAGAGCGTTTTTTTGATAAAGTTGTCATAATTTTCATGACTTTATCACCGAGGAAAATACTCTACTTTTCGTACCATTTGCGAAAAAATTAACACAATAATAATATGAGATAAGCATTTACTAAAAATAATGACAGTTAAAAGTAAAAGTTAACATTCGAAACATTGGTCCAATTATTGATAGAGAGAGTTACATTTTTGTTTGGTACATTTATTGTTGATGAGTTGATTTGAGTATTTCTCTGTTCTTGTGTCTGAGGAACTTGCGTTTCATTGTAGATAGTATACGTCGGAGATAGTGGTGGTGGTGCATCGTGAGTTACGGACGAAGATAAGACGCCGGAAGTTGATGGTTGTGGCTCTGATGGATTAAGTTTTATATTTTTGTTAATTTGACTGCTTAATATGGTTTTATTCGCCATTGAGCTTTCGATATAACCCTCAGCTACTCCATCAGAGCTCCAACCACCGTGTCTTTTTATTGACGTAATATCCGCCCCTGAATCCGCCAAGAAAGTCACCGAAGTTCTTCTAAAGCAGTGACCGGTGTAGAATTCAACATCTTTAAGTTTTAAATATTTAGCAATTTCCTTTGGCATATTGCTAATTTTATTTTTGCCGATGGCTTGTCGAGTACATTTCCCATTCCGATAGTTTATAAAAAATCTATTGCTTTCCATGTTGGTGGGACGTAATGCTTGGTATTCATGAATGATTTTAGTATATTGTCCTTGTACAATGAATGACCGATTTTTCTTTGTCTTAGTTTCCTTTACATTAATCAGTAGCAACTCATTGGAATGATTTTCAACGTCCTCCACCTTTAAGTTTACAAATTCACATCCGCGGCAAGCACCATTGAGTCCAAAAATTAAGGCCACCATAGAATAATTACCATTACTAAGATCCGAAATATTCATAGTTAAATCATGTACTTACTTTTGTGGCCAGAAAAATTTCGTCAGGAGAAATTTCTTCATTAAGAAATTTTTCCACATTTTGAGTCGTAAAAATTTTAGACTTCTTTGCGAAATGCCCTTCGGATTTTTTTTTTAAAGCCAGTATTTTCGTGAATCTATTTATTTCAATGCTGTGTTTGATGCTTATTGTAGCTTTCAGTTTTGAGTATATGCACTAAAGTGTATTCGGATTCTTTGTCTTGGATAAATAATCAAAATAGACAAGAAGTACTCATTCTGAAATTGATAGGCCTTTCGCACTTCTCCACGTTGAAAATTCTTCATAAGTTTTTAAATAATTTTCCTTGGATTTTGTTGGAAGCAAATTATTTATAATTGCGGCAGCATTTGCACTGATGGAATCCGACAATTCACTGTCACTGTCGCTTTGATTTAACATCGTAACGTATTTTTAGAACATTAACTTATTTATAAAAATAAATTAAAATAAACTTAACGTTTATGTATTTGAAGAAAACCAAAAACGCGGCAAATTCCTAGACTAATAATTTTTTGTCGGAAAAGCAAAGGCATCAAGCGCATACGGCCTCGTCGGTTTTCGTAATTTTATTTAATAATCATAACTGCATAATAAATGCGTATTCCTTTTTCAAAAAGATGTATTATGCTTTATATACAAACTCAATGGTGTAAACACAGATGTAGTTCAGTATAAATTTCGGTAAGTATTCCAAATTTAAATCACATTCTCCCCTAGATGATGAATGAAACTCAGTACAATTTTCTTTCCCTGTTTTTAACAGATTAAAAACGACTATTGTTATGTTCGCTTTTTGTGGCATAGAATGTCACTTTTTTGAGCAAGTGGTACGAAAAGTACATTACAGTTCCGTGCCTCGGAAAGCATGTTGGTCCTGCGCCTGATCTCTCTCCGCCGAAGGCTAGTCTCCGTTGAGATTGGCCGCCATGGCTGAAACATGGTCTGGAGGACTATAAGTACAAATTTTAAGATAGTATTATTAATTTGACTGCCTCGTTGGTCTAGTGGTTGCAAGCGCTACTGCTGAATATGAGGTCCTGGGTTCGATTCCTGGTTCGGGCAAAGTGTTATTGGGTTTTCCATCTGGAATTTCTCAGTAACGGAGTCTGAATTTGTGCCCGGTTGATGGCAATAGGCTCGCCCCCTATTACATGGGACTTAAACATAACTGGCGAAATGTGGGTGTACTATAGGTACACCTCTGCCTAAGCCTTCGGGGATTAGAGGCGTGATGTTATGTGTATTATTAATTTCAAATAAATTATGTAGGATCATAAAGTACCTACTCAAGTCACATTTTATTAATGCCTTTGCTAGTCTGCGGAGCCTTTCAAGAAAAGCTACCAACATCTTCTTCTAAATTGTGCACAACTATAGCTGTTGCCCGCGACTTCGTCTGCGATCCAGGATGAAAAGTAGCATATGTTCTTTTCCAGGTCATGGTCTACCCATGTTCCAAATTTCATCCAAATCCGTTCAGCTGTTTTACCGTAAAAGCGTACCAATCAGACACACTCACTTTCGTATTTATAATATTAATAATAGTTAGGATGCTCGCATATGAAATACTTAATAATGTATTACCTGAAAACTACACGAGTCTTTTACACCACAGTCACTAATTTCGCTCATAATTGTTGTAACTTAGTCGAGAACTCGTTTAAGAAGTCGTACATTTTATACAACTATTGGGTACTTGTACAATGCACCATAAAATGGCGATAAAGTCCATCTTGGCTTCAAAATTAATAAATTAAAACCAATAGAATAATATACCAACAATAAACGCAAAACATCACGAGACGAAAATTGCGGTATAATTTAATAAGCCGCCATGTCTGCATAAATCATTATAGCGTAATGGTTAACAGACCAAAAACGTGAACATCGACCACAATTCACAAAGGCCCGTCACAAATTACAAACTAATCATAGTCCACCAATTGGGTCGCTCGGAAGAGGTTAATTTTCCCAATCCCGACGCCCGCTAACGCTGTGCCCGTTACGGCCGCCCCACCAATTAGCTTTTACTGCCCTTGTGGTCCGATAACTACTCTACGAGACTTATCTATCGAGCGATCCGGGTATTATGTCCTAGTAAACACTCGTAGAAATTGTATCTAAGCGCACTTTACTTGTCGATAGCAAGTGCTTCACGGCCTTATTATGAAGTGTTGTGTGATAATGATGATGGATCGGCTTGCTACTGTAGTGTTGAACTTGGGAATATCTTTATGTATTACGTTGATGGCGTTTTAAGTGGCTCGCCTTGTACGTAAAAAACTTGAGTGGTTGTGTATGGTAAAAAAAAAATTACAAAAAAAAAAAAAACAATCGACTTCCAAAAAAAAACTACAAATTGAATTATCGTTTTTTGCCACCGACTTCCAAAATTAAAGTTATTTTTCACTTAGTAGTCGTTTTTTTTTTTTTTGAAATCTGTTTTTTTTTTGTAAAAAGTTTATATTTTTCACTTTTTTTATTGTGGTGCCTACCTCACACAAATTCGAATACCACTACGTGCTATGTAAATAACAGTGATAGGAACTTTCATTTCATCCACTTAGTATAGTGGGAAAAAATACGTATTATTAAACTCAAGAAGTACCCAAGCAAAGTTAATATAATTAATATGGGACTACTTTTGAAGTATGACCTACCATAATTAGCGGAGTAATCGCATAACAAACATACAAAAAAAAATATATGCAGTCGAATTGAGAACCTCTTCCTTTTTGAAGTCAATTGAAAATATACTAACAGCAACAGAATGTCAATTTTATAAACATATCTAAGTGCATTCAAAATCGCAGTGCATTGTTACGACTGCAATATCAATTTTCTATAAACAATAGAGAAAATATTGTCTTGCAATTGAATCATAGCGTTCACGTACACGGCAAGCAAGCGGTACCTAGTCGAGTCGGGGCGATATCTCTCACAACGACACGCTATAAGTAACTCCGCCAATTCCTTTCCCTACACATAAACATCTACCGTGTATTGTTTAACTTTTCTCTCTCAGGACGACACATGAACTCGTCGCAAATCCTACAGAGGGTTTGAGAACGTCGTCTCAGAAATCTTCCAAGTCAACGAAAGCAAGAAGCGACAATCTCGCCGACCTACGTCTTATTTTTCAGGAGAGCCGACCCGTTACAACGACAGAGATTTACATTTGAAATAGGCTGAGACACTCTTTTATTTCGTTCCTTTTATTTTTTCTGTCTGTTCTTACTGAAGCAGCTCTCCTTACATCTGGCGTATCTTTCGACGCGACTAAATAAAACTTGTTCTCGTTACCTGTATAATTTCATTAGAGAAAATAGAATTATTTATCGTAATTGAATTTTCAAATTAAACACGGTCGGATAGCTACTAGTTTTCTCGGGTTTCGACTCGGCAAATTACAAGTATGCAATTATGAAAGTTAATTTACTACTTAGTGATCTCAAAGTGAAGCGCGCCGGCCGCTTATCTGATTAAAATGCTAATTTTTAATTATTCGTTCACGTCTTGGAATTAACAACAGTGATGTACTATAATAAGATTGAATAAGCTTTAAAAAAATGAATAATTTATCAGACAATATTCTGGAAACAAATTTAGTGGGATGGTGCTATCCATCAAAGATTTTCTTTTACAAGCCAAGCAGTAGGTAGGTGCGTACACGTTCCTACGTTATACAACGTTATTGATGGACCCTCGTAAGCTATTACCCTTGCAAAAAATATTAACCCGTTTCCCTCTTTTTATGACTTGCAGTTTATTTTAAAGCATTTTAATGACTAACGCAACGCCGCGTAATATGCTAATCACAGAACAAAAGTTCAACCCAAAAAAATGGATTTAATGAATTCACGTTCATTACTTTGGAACATAAATAATAATGTAAATTAAATTCCGATTTTAATCGTTAAAGCAATTTTTTATTTCAAGTTAATTTTGGTTTACAATAGCTATCTTGTTAGACAATACATCATTTTGAATTAAGGTCTGGCAAGAAAACCTTTGGGACGCATTGTATCTAGATTAATGACGACCGAATATCCTACATTCTTATACCTACACAAGTATGTATAGTATAGTAAGTAGGTACCCTTTTGTCTCCTTATCTACGGAATATATTATCTCGTCTATGCAGTACTATTAGGAAGTGTTTTAGCGCCATCTGCAGCCTGTTATACTAAATAATCTTAGCGTTGAACAATGCCATAAATAATACACCTACCATACATCATTAAGAGATATTGAGAGATACTGCAGAACTAGCCTCGGAGTACAATTTCCTTGATAAACTGCTTAATCCATAAATATTATTCACAACAAACTTCAGCTAAAATAACTTATTTTACAAGTCATGAAAGAAACATTTAAATTGTTTTGAAACATTAAAACAAACAAACAGACAGCCATAAATAAAAGCTAAACAGACAATATGTAAATCTCTGGTACAATTTTGCGGAGCCATCCGAATTGGGGGCTCACCAATTTATGCATTTGTTAATTAAATTTTATCATGAAACACTTTCCCATGAGGATCTTTTAGTGTCCCACTCATAAGATCGGAACACATAAATTAATGGGGCTATTCGTTATGCCAAGCCACGCGCGTTTAATTATTAAGGTGACGTACATTTCTCCACGGAACTTGGGCATAGGGCCCATAAACAGAAACGTGTCAAACCGATACTAAAGGCGGAACTTAAACAAGGTTACTAACTGCGGTGTTATAGCGTATAGCACCATATCAACAAGTTATTGTCCTGATAACTACGCAATATCAAATGAACTAAACAACTACTTTATTACGCGACATTAGATCTCAAATGTGGATATGGATTGCATCCAGACCCAAAACAAAGACGCCGACGAAAAAATATCTTCTACTTAAGGATGCATTCATCCTTGGAGAGTCAAGATGAGGCCTACGGGCGGGAACACTGCAGCCGCAGACAAAAGAAAACTTTATACATACTTACTTAGTGCTTTATGTCTAAATCGCGCAGTAGAAGTCACTTTAATATTACCTCTAAATTCTTTTTATTTTACTTTGTAATTAATCATGTTGGCTACTCTTCCTTCACTTAGCTCTGAGCGTTTTCTCGGCAGCAGCTGAGCAATTTCATTTATTCAACAGTACGTAGCCATTGTTTCTTACACTTGTTCAAAGTAGCTTGAACTAGATAAATTAGCAGGGCTACTGAGTTGTTTATCTTTGAAATTAGAGATTTTGGTGTCTAATTGGCAATGTTTCATAAGAACATCTTCAGTAGAACTAAACTTTGTGTCGCCAAGATTTGTGTAACTTGATTTTTAAGGTTCCATACCTCAAAATGAAAATCGGAGCCATTAAAGGATCACTTATGTCTGTCCGTCGGTCACAGCTCATTCGCTCCGAATCTACTGGACCAATTTAGTTGAAATTTGGTTCACATATGAATTTCTGTGACCCGAACACGAACGTGTAACGTAAATAAATGAATTTTGAATATGTAGACGAATTTCGGAGACAAATTGAAAAAAAAAATAGTTTTGCAAACTGTATCGTGAGACATATCAAATATGAAAGGGCTTAATGTGAGGATCTCAAATATATATTTTTTTATCATTTTAAAATAAATACTTTTAGAGATATTTAAGAAAGTTGATGAAAATTGACCATTTGAAAAAAGTATAAAAAATAGTTCTATACCTACTTATAAATTACAGGAAAACTAAATAAGAAGTCTATGGTCATAAAATAACATGGTGAATCTCCCAATGTTGTGTGTACAAACTTACATATACAGTTGAAATATATGTGAGAACATATTTTTCAACAACAATGTTAAGTTTGTCTTTTGGATAAGTTCATCGCAACTACGGAACCCTTCATTGTGCGTGATCCGACATGTTCTGGGTCGGTTTTTTTTTTTTTTTGTTGTCTCCGGAATATTTGGCTATCATCTGTACCTCTTGAGCTCTCGTTAACTTATATATCTCATCACATGTCTGTCGTTCCCACCGATACTTACTTTTTCTATTCACTCCGCTAGACGCTGCTATTAAGCTTTTTAAATACGCATACGGCGAATTTTCCACCCTTTGAAAGTAAACAGGCAGCGTACCTCAATACAGTGCAGTGCAGAAAATAGTTGAACATGTTTTTTTATTTTTATTATTGTATAATAGTTTATTAATAAGATTATTAAACTATATTATTGTTTCGGAATATTTAACCAAACTATGACAACAGAAATGTTTGTTTGGAAATCTAAAATTTTCTGTTCAATTATTATTAAATGTTAAATCTAAATTCACAATCTTGTTTATTAAAGTATCCATGAAAAATACATTTACATGTAAGTAAAGCAACATAAAAAATAAAAATATAAAACGCGGCTACAGAATGGGATATTGACACGGTTTGACTCAAACGAATTTAAAAATTTATGAGTAATGTAAAATATGGCGGGCAGTTGTAGCCAAGCGCATTTTTACATTATTACGTACCTATCACAAAGCTAAAAAATATATTGAATATCAAAATGTTTCACAACTGATATCATTGTGTAGGAAACTGAAATACATTTCATACTCATGCGGCGTCGGCTACATTGAATAACTGTCAAACATACATTGAGCTAGCAATATTACACATGCTGAGTACAAATATAAGGGGCTACGGAAAATAGTCCGTGTTTTTCCTTATGTTGCAAGCAAGTGTACGGCACTTTATTGTGGCGTCATCAGAGCCTTCCCTCGTGACAGCTTACACATGAATTCGGGGATAGACAAAGAGTGTGCACGATGAAAGAGCTTTTCATTCATCCTAGCTTCCAGACGGAGTTGTGCGACTGCTGTGCACGTTTTGATAACAGTTAACGAACCCTTGGAAGTAAATAAATCGTCATTACGTGAACTTATCCGAGTAATAAATATTACTGTACAGTTTACAGCGCGACGTTGTGCACAAATTTGAATTCTTTGATAAAGTAATAGCTGCCAATTTACCACTTATCAAACGTCAAGCCGCATGCCGCGTCTATCATTCTGAGAAATATGCACATCCATTGCATATTTTTTGTTTAGGGAGCAGTTTTACGGCAGAGATTTAGAATAAGAAAAAGAGATGCAGCAATAAATGGAGAGTATGCATACATACATCATTATACAAAAAATGAGGTCAGTAAGGCTTTTTTAGATTTACGGTCAAAGAGTTCATTAGAGTCGCTCCAATACGTTTGAAGATTATCGTCAACGTGATCCAATTTGGGTAGCTTTATATCATTGCGTTTTTCTTTTCCTGTTTTTTCGGTTGTTTCCGTTCGCGACACACGACTGACTGATTCAAGAAATTAGCATAAACCCGCTTCCTAGTATCTAAGTTTTTAAGCGAAAAGTTAATAAATAACTGTTGTGTTTATCAGCTGTTTATCATCTGCGTAATTGTCTACCGGGGAAACGATTACTATAACTCCCGGAGCCGATAAGGGAGTCTACCTGTACCCCATTATAATTATTATATTCAAACGTAGTACATCTTTGGCTAATTTACTACTGACACTTGTGAGTTACAATGAAAACCGAAGCATAATATGAAATAAAGCCTGTGTAACAAGGTTTTGGTGTAGTGCAAAATCATTTAAAATAACACAGCGTGGAAACGAGAAGCGAGTTAAAAAAGGAAGTTTCACTTTACGAACGTAGAGTGAATGACACATTCGCTCAATATTGACACTGCCTGCGTCGAAAAACGCTGTGAAATTAAAGAGGAGCTTACCGTTTTACTCTACAATATGTACCGGTTACCGGTTAGTAAAATTGACGATTGGTGGAACTTCGTGATTAGCGTTTAATGAAACTATGCGATTTTTACATAGATTTGTAGGTAATTATAGTAGGTACATTGCATGATTAGCTAAGTTGATGTCAAAATGATAGCCAATAGTCTTCTCGTTTGCGCTCATCACTCTCTTAGTTCTAAAATAACTATTATTAGGGTTCCAGAAGGGTGCCAAATGGAACCCAATTACTAAGCCTCCGCTGTCCGTCTGTCAGCAGGAACCGGTTTCGTGAACCGTAATATGTAGTTAGATGAAATTTTCACAAATTGTGTATTTGTATTCCCACTATAACAACAAATAATAAAAAAATAATAAAGAGAGTTCTCATACAAGAAACGCTATTTAGTCGGCTTTTTTTTTCTAAATATTGTACGGTGGTACAGAACCCTTCGTGTGCGAGTCCGACTCGTACTTAGCCAGTTTTTTTTATTTTTATTTATATGTCAGTTTTTCCAGTCGCAAGCTTTATTTACGCAATTGCTCGCCAAGGTGAATGAGCTTACCTACGATTTTTAGGGCCGATTGTTGCCACAAATCACTACACGCGTTTACCGATAAACATATTTAAAACATCTTTCTGTTTCTTTCAATCATTTGAAGATGACAGAGACAAAATGATGTATTTAGTGAATTGTAGTGCAAGTGAGCCTCAGTATGACCTGGCGCAGCCATTCAGCCCTCTTATATATATTTTTTATTTTTATTTTTATTTGACAGCATTGGTTCATTGGTTAGTACAAAAAACAAACTTATCAACTAAGGGTTAGTATATATTAAATGTATACATAATTACATTTAATAAATACTAACCAACCAACCAACGTACTATCTTATCAACTTTGCTAAAGCTTCGGTTTTCTGAGAAACTGGTGAATGGTAACACAATAAAGAAAGAAAAATATTTTAATTTGGGACACGCACAGGAAATACAAACAGTAATAAATAATAAATAAAAAAGGAGCACTTTAAACTAACAACAAAAATAATAACGACCTGTGCAAGGGCAAAAAGGCCCCTATCTCAGCATAATGCTGCGATATTTAAAAAAATAAATACTGCAGCGCTGGTATTCTGATAGCCCGCCCGCTGTGATGCCACGAACACACCAACGGACATATTTATATACGAGTATGTCCGTTGCACTAGGGGAGTATAAAATAAATAAAAACAATCATAATAATAAACAAATATAAATAAAAATAGAAACTATGTATAGTTAATTGATTCAGGCGTGACCTTGCGGAAATCCATTATAAAATGATATAAAAAGACCAGATTCTTGATTCCTTCCAGGGTCTTTTCAAGACTCTTTAGAAATAGCTAAGCGGAAAAGTTTACTAAATATATCCACATCATCATTTTTGAAACTATGTATGTACAATAATTATAAGAATCGACTTACGCCCGACGTTCCAACATAATTTCTTCATGGTATGGACTATTAACTGGTAACGGTTTTTGACACCTTATTACCAAATACTAAAATAAATGGCAAATTTTCATGACTGCCGTAACCTTTAATAATATGACAGTATTGCTCTTCTAGGAAACTTAAGCTTAACTGGCTAACAAGTTTGTATTTTACTACGGCCTTAGCAGTGATAGCCTAGTAGTGTAACCGTCGGACTGTCAAGTCATAGATAGGTCTCCAGTTCGAACCAAAGGCACGCACCTCTGACATTTAAAATTCATGTGCTTGTATAATTATCACTTGCTTCAAAAACGGTGAAGGAAAACATCGAAAACCGACATGCTGAGAGATATTTCTCAACGGCATGTGAAGCCAAGTCAGAGGCCTATGGGCGGCATAAAAACTCTGACACCAGGTTAGTCACTAACCACACGAAAAAGAAAGAATTATAAAAAAGAAACTACGGCACCCGGCAACTACTCTCATATAGCTTATTATGATAAAAAGAAAATAAACATTAAAGTTTACCAGCTTATAAGTTAGTTACCAATGGCATGATGAAGCTAATGGTGCCGATTCTCTTGTCACAAATGCCTCTGAACTCGACAAAATATCACCAAAATTTAGTTTATTCCTGTCAAACGAAGATTTCCTTTTCTGAAATAGACTCAAGTGACACAACTTATTTATATTTTAGTTTGAAAGCACTAAGATGGCACTGTGATATTAATTTAGTGAGAATGGTAATTTTGCTATTCAGAATTTTACGCTTTACGGCAAAAGTTTTAAATGTCGAACTATTTCTAATCGCGATTAAAAACGAGTGGAATAAAATTGGCCGTCATAAACTTTAAATTCATTCAACGCCGACTTCAGGTGCAAAAACAGTACTGTACATCTGTGACTGTACCTTTTTTTTTTCTTTTGCTTATATCTCGAAAATGGTGTGTCCTATCGCAAAAATAATGAAAATTTCGACCGCCTTTATAAAACTCATAAACCCCTTAAACACAACATGTAAGTTTTTTTTTTTCATACAAAAAGTGAAAAAAAATTCATATAAAACACGTCTTAGGGTGCCCCCCAACGCGGCTCGGGCTCTAAAAAATTTACGGGGTAAGGCAAACAAGTACCTACCACGTGAAGTCGCGATTGTCAAATGCGATTTAGTTGTGTCGAAATTATTTTTAAATTTAGTTTATTTTTAATAAATAAAAAATAAATTTTTATTTTTATTTTTTTATTTATTTTGCAGAACAGCTTTGAGATTCTCATAGCCAAAAGTTAGGAATTTCAGTGATAGTTTAGTTCATTGTACAAGAGAATCAGCACCATTGTCTGTAATTTTTTCTGTAAAATAATTTTTAAGCTAAAATTTATATCTATGATTTTTATGGTGTACATAATAAAGAGTATTTATTGTATCTATTGATTTTGTTTCGTGTTATTTTTTATCGATGAGGTTTTTTATGTATTTAGTTAGTAGATTAGGTAATACAACGTGATGACTAAGATTAATTGCCTCGTTTTTCAGATTGACTGCCTCGTTGGTCTAGTGGTCGCAAGCGCTACTGCAGAGCATGATGTCCTGGGTTCGATTACCGGGTCGGGCAAAGTGTTATTGGGTTTTTCTATCTGAAATTTCTCAGTAGCAGCCCGGAGTGTGGATTTGTGCCTGGTTGATGGCAATAGGCTCGCCCCCTATTACATGGGAATTAAAACATAACTGGCGAAATGTGGGTGAACCTGCTACAGGGACACGTCTGCAAAACCTTTCGGGGAAACAAGGCGTGATGTTATGTAACTAAGATTAATTCTGTAAATTCGTGTCAAAATATTTTTTACCGTGATTTAGTACGGTCAGCAACGAAAGTCAATTAAAGGTACAATTCCGTAGCCGACCGCAGGCGGCTGCAGCAGGCGACGACATGTCGCCGCAACACGACTGGTACTGGAAAGGCCGGGAGGCCCTAAGAGGACATATACTGACCTTATTGGTGATGTTCTTCAGAAAGGCCAGGTTCGTGACACGACTGATACTGGAAAGGCCAGAAGGCCCTAGGAGGACATATACTGACCTTATTGGTGATGTTCTTCGGAAAGGCCAGGTGCATAGTACTCGCAACCGGCGTGCGTGTATGACCAGATGTATGAAAGTAAACGCGGCAAAAGAAGTATGTTGATCGTAGCAGGTGGCGTTCTGTAGTTTCTGCCTACCACCATGGGAAGAAGGCGTGAGTTTATGTATGTATGTACCTTCCATAGCTCACACGTCGGTTTCATAGAAACCAGTCGTGTCGCGGCGACACGTCGCCTACTGTTGCCGCTTGTCGTCGGCTACAGAATTGTACCGTTACAGTTCAGTATTTTTTATGTTAATTATTATAAGAAACTTTACAAAAATATATGGGAACAGGTGTAAAAAGCATAAAGGGAGTGCCTCAGCTGCTGGCACCGGCTCCCAAATTGGCTACCGGCGCTGGGTTTGGAAAAAAAAAAGTGGAAAACGGGTTTGGCAATTTGGCATATTGGAGTAGACAGGCGGGGCAGGCATAATTAGAAAAACATGTAATAAAGCATTACTTTTTTTCAATATTATATTTCCATATTCAATGATTTCCATATTCCAGTAATCAAGGACTAAGTAGGTACCCGGAACCGAACTAGTTAGATTAGGTTAAATATTTTTATTCGCAAAAAGGTTAGGTTAGGTTAGAACTATGACCCCCTACGCACGAGCTGAGCGAGCGAAGCGAGCGATGCCGCGGCAGCGACCGGCGAGTGCCAAAAACGACTAGAATATATAGAAAAAAATACTTTAGTTAGGGTTAGTTAGTTGAAGTTATGAATACTGGAAGGGTTTCCATATACGCCGCGCCGCCGGTGCCGGTGCCATCGCCAGTTACCGCCACAGAGTATATAATGTGCCGGCAGCTGATGTTTTTAATCTCTGCTGCCGGCAGTAATGTCATGCCGGTTCCCAATGGCGTTATTTTTGGCAGCCGGCGCCGGCAGCAGAGGCACTCCCTAATATAAACTCTTACTTGCACTTACTCTATTACATGAATAGCGGAAAAGCAGTTTTTGAATCATTTTGTGTTCATTTTGATCAGAAGTGAAAACGATGGTGTTAATTGAGTTTCGTTGCTAACCATACAAAACGTATAATCAAAACGTTGTCCACGTGACATTTCAACAGATTTCTAAAAATAGTATTTATTACTACACCAAAATATAAATAAAATATTTACTTATTTATTTAAATAGATCTAGTAGTCTAATTAATTAACTGTGTGTACTACTGTAACTGTGTAGTATCGAAGTAAATTCAGTGTTATTTGCACTGGCTCGGACTGCGCGTCGTTTAGCAAAATGACGGGCCCTTTTTATCTTAGTCGAGCTGCAATTTGTTTCTGGCTCTATTTTCTCGAGACCGCAAACCGACGGTTGTTATTTTGAATATCCCTTTTCTTTAAAATTAAACTGTGTACGTTACTTTGGTGGTGAAGCTCATCATTTAGAACTTGAGAATTGTTTCATTACCATTTGATACATTTGTGGCTGTTTCTCTTAGATTTATGTAGATATTTTATCTATTGTGTGATTTAAACACAACATATTTTATTAATATATAAAATATTAATTTATTTCTATGAAAATATTAATTTCTTTCCTATAGGAACACAACCGGATGAGATTAGCCAGTGGTTCAGGGCAGCGTTTTGGGAGACTGATGATGAAATTTTGACGTTCGTTAATTGTTGATACTCATATCAGCCTAATTTGAATAAAAACTTTTGATTTTGATTATATACCAATTTTTTTAAGTGAAAACTTCTTTAGGCGCATTGGGCATTTTTGAGATGGGACTAAACCATTGATTTCGCGTCACTATGACGACACCAGCTTTTGACCATTAAAAAGACATCAACGCGTTAATTACCGTGGTACGTAGAGTAAAAGACATCAATGCATTGATAACCGCGCTGCCGAATTTTTTTTTCAAATTTTCACTTCTGTCGGCACTCCCGGAGTGCCACTGTTTTTTTTTTATATTTAAAAGATGAGAAAGTACTTACAAACCAGGAACAGAAAGTAGCATTAAGTATTTTTCTGTGGCCTAGAAAACAGTATTTCCTTTTAGTTGAGAAAACGGGTTTCTTGACACAATAGCATTTGAAGTAAGTCGTACATAAAGCCGATCTATCTAAGCCGATTGTAGCTAAAGTCTCGTTGTTATTGTATCTCTTTCTGTACCTATTATTATTTTTATTCTTGTCACCTTTTATATTTTATCTCCCGCCTGATTTATTGGTCCCAATTAATAGGAAAAAAGTCTCACAAAATTACTTGTAATAAATCTTCGGAACAAAGAATTAACAACCCTGTAAGTCTGTGGAGATGTATTCTTAATAACAATAATATAATTTGAAATCCTTCGTATATTTTTGTTATGTTATGCCATCTAATGGCAAATTAACTGAACGCGATCATCTAAACTGCGTTCAAGAGCAATCAGTGTCAATAGTCCATAACAATGATGACA
This sequence comes from Omphaloscelis lunosa, assembly GCA_916610215.1. NCBI lineage: Eukaryota > Metazoa > Arthropoda > Insecta > Lepidoptera > Noctuidae > Omphaloscelis > Omphaloscelis lunosa. The sequence goes on from OU744247.1 coordinate 12,723,499, forward strand.
CTTATAGCTCTTGAACGCGATCGAGTTCATTGGTGAAATTATACCTAAAGATATTTCACCAACAGCATTATTCTTTGTTCACTTAAAGTAGATAATGTTTTTCTGTATGTAACTTCCATATACCCTATGAAATCTACTCTTACCTATTAACAGAGAGTATCTTTACAATTCCCTTAACGTTGAAAAACTACATAAGAACAAGATGTTATATTATTCTATAATTTTTTTTATCAAATTAGATTTGTTACAGCTGTAGTTGCAATCATATCATTTGGTTTAAATAGGTCCTAATTTTTTTATTAATCTTTGATATAGATTCGTATCTTTCAGATTTTCTAAATGTGAGAACATTGTAGGCTGTAGACTTGTGGGCCATTTTCTATATTGCTGGTACTTGTCGATAGTGCTACACTGTCCTCTGATACCTGTTGACACTGTAATTTAAAACATTGTAAAAGCTTTCAAAATTTATTTTTACAAGAGTAACCGTGGAGTTACATGCCGGGTCTTCTTCATAGGAAACAACCAATTCGAACCGTGCACCTAGCTTCTGACGTTTCATAAGTGCCCTTGTAGGTTTATGTGAAATAAAATATTTTGAATTTTACTAAACTTTAGAATCAAGACTTTCAACTCAAGCGCAAACTAGTTTCAATTAGATAAAAGGATATTTCTAACTTTCTTTGCACGAGCATAATACATTTTTTTTAACCAGTGCGCAAACTTAAACACGTGACTTTACTCATCATTATGAACAACTTTTACTATGGGACCAAACCTGAAATCGCGAAAAACAATCGTCTGTTCCCTATATTTTGACGAGTTATGCGAACATAAATGTAGGGAACAGCTGATTTTAGCCTAGACTAGCCTATGTCCTTCTCCAGGTCATGGTCTATTCATGTGCCAAATTTCATCTAAATCCGTAAAGCCGTTTTAACGTGAAAGCGTAACAAACAAACACATTATAATATTGGTTAGGAATTAGGATACCGGTTTCTGATTTGAGATTTAAAGTTGCGATCTTATTGAAGTATTCTTTAGCATTACATAAGGTGATTCCTTCAATGTAGCCCATGACATTCACAATTTCTTACGTTTTTTGAAAATAAATGTTGAAAATCGTGGGTTTTCACCCGTCATAACATTTTTTTTTTGTTTCTTTCAAATAAATGAACATGCAGGCAAGTCTTTCGCTCATCTCGTCGACTCACTGTTACAGTGATCGAGGCGAAACCCATAGCGTGCTCATAGCTAAACGAACATTTATATAAGTCGGGTAGTACCGCTCCGCTTTCTGTTGATCCATTCGGCAGCGCTTTTGAAAAGAGCGCCGTGTCTTTCTTATAGGTCCTTTTGACCTTAAACTTTATTTTCATCATGATCTAATCATCGAATCTAGGGTCACCGGAGTAGAGGAAAAACATCCAACAAAAAGGTAACTAGATTTCTCGAGCCTAAACAATTTTTAGCAACCCTCAAGGTACCGTAACATCAATAGAAACTTGTTACACGTGTTGTACCCGGTCTACCACATACATGTGTAGCTATTCCTAATTCACATAGTACTATCACGGGTTTAATTACCACAATACCACAGACATTTCTGTTAACACAAAGTTTGTAAGCTGGTAAGAACAACACATTTGGCATCCGTATCATCTACGGAAATATGTAGTGCTTTATGGCAATCGTATGAAGACCATCGCGATTCGTGGAAGGACGTAGCGGCTCGTAGCAAGCGCTACATAGTGAAAGAATTAAAAAAAAGAATTTAAAGAAAGAATGAATAATGTCTAACTTATTTCCACTTTACATACTAGTACATACAGCAGATGCCTTTTCTTAGCCAGCTGCTTGTTGGTGATTTTAGACTAATACTTTCGGGTTGCCACCATGTTTTTCGAAAACTCAATGAGTAACTTTTTCAAAACTCAACATACTCCAATGTGATGGTGGTAGTTTTTTTTTGTTTTTTTTTTTGTTTTACGTAAAGTAGAAGTAGGATATGGCGGTTTGAAAAGTTCCTTAAAGCTCATTGTTAACTGCCTGAAATCTTCCTCTCATACCAATTCAAAAGAGCGAACACTTCCGAATATATTTAAGAAATCCGACTGCGGCCGATAAATCTTGTAGTTAACAAGCGTTCTGAGGCTCGTCGGGTAGTAAGTTCACTTGAGTCGGGCCGGCCGACGGTTCCCGAGCTCCCGAGCGCACTTCGTTTGTCGCGATATCGCTCATAAGCGCGCGCTATCTCGGAGCGCCGCCGCGCCGTCGTCCTTTCACCATTCACCCGAAATAGTACCTCAAGGAGTTTGGTAATGAGTTCCCTTGAAAACTGTTACTAGCTCCCCCACTATTTTTAACGACGTCATTTTTGAAAATTGACTCTTTGCGGTGTACGTTCCTTCGAGGAACGTCGTGCTTGTGTTACTCTATTTAGCTGACGCTAGGATTTTTACGTAAAACGTTAACGAAAAAAAAAGAGAAACGAGAAAAAAATTCTAGAATGTAAACCGTTTTGCAACGGTTTACATTCTAGAAATTTTGATACTGTATTTATGTGTTTGTATCCGTTTTCCATACTTTGTGAAGCTTTTATTATTTTGGCGCTAGTCAAACTTTTTACCAATGTTTTTTTCTGTTCCTATAATAACAGATTAGGTAACTAAATAAAAACAGATTTTATCATTATTTGACTTTTTTATAAAACAGCGTCGTATGCAATCTGCATTGTTGTTACGCTCAATTTTGTTGTGTGCCATAAAATCGTTTTTTAGCTAGCTTACAAAATCTCGATACTTTAATTAAAAGTTCATAACAAGGCAACACAGTACACAGCGACCGTCAGCTACCGTTTTAAGGCCGGCCATTTACTTCACTTTGCCCGTCCGTACGCTACCGACTAACTAAGGAAAGGTAAATTTACATTACAAACGAGCGAAATACAAAATCTACGTTCGTATATCATTACAAATGTATTTGTACTGAGGAACTGGGATATTTAATATGTTTGCTTTTAGTTCAGAATTAAGTTACGGTTTCACTCGAAGGTACATTTTCAAGTACAATGTTCATAACTTTGTTATTTATATTTTATCTGAAGGGTTAGTCAGATTGAAGGAATACAATTTTAACGCGTAATTGATGGCTTATATTAATTCACAAAACTCGTAAAACGATCCAAACATTTTTGAGGCAATACACAAAACATAGATTAATAGACTTTTGAATCCGTTCCAATTTACTGAAGCACAAACATTTTCCGACCGCAAATGGAAAAAGTTTGAAAAAAATCAAAAACATTCGACGTGACCGCCAATGGAGGTCGAACGCCGCCTACTCACATACCTGCCTCTGTTTCGCAGCTTTACAAATTGATTCCTTAACCCGGTTCGATGGAATTTATTTACATACATATTATTATTTACCCATAGAACCGTATCAACGTATCTGCCTACGTCCGCTTTATACCTTGCTCAATTTTATTTAACAAGATCCCAGGGCATATCATTGAGCTTGAAATGGGAAGTTTGAATCCCATTGAAGGCATTTTAAGGATGTTTAGCAATGAAGACAAATCTGATGGAATTTATTTTATTGTATCTTTTGCCATTTTCCCTAACACAGATGACGAAAAATTATAAAAGCCAGACGTAGATATGGAACCTGGAATTAACAATTTTATAGTCGATCATAAAAATGGGCACCAAATAATAAAGAAAATGCTTTAAACGACTTAAAAATTCACCGGCACGTCATTATGAACCGACTTCAAGGTAATAAAAAATGTTTATTTAACAACAAGCTGTTGTATCATGGACACTTAGGTATGACAATCTAAGTCCCATATGTACCTAAAGAAAGAATCTGAAAAGTTATTAAACTAAATTGTTTTTTTTTTAATTTTGATTCCACGGAGAAGAATTGGCAGGAAATTAATTAATTACTTCACTGAATATTAAACTAGACCTGTACAAAACAAATACTATTTCAGGCTTATCACTTCGCTTTTAAAACAATGAAAAAGTACTCAATTATCTAACAATGAAAACTCCTAAAGCCAACAATTTGAATGCTTACCTACCCTCGGGTTTTAACTTCTTTAGCAACGCGCGAACATCGACCAAACAGCGCGGCGGCGGCGGCTAGCATTGTATTAAATACCTCCTTCTCACGAAGAAATGGCGTGATAACAGCTTACATTACTTTAACACTTACGTAGCTGTGAGTTTCCGAAACGCGAACTCCTGTCTCAAACTGCACTTGATAACATTCAGTAAAAATCGTTTGCGTTCCGGTCTGTCTGTGCCATGTACAATCAAACTGAAATAAACCCGCCAGAAGTTTTATCTTGAAAATATTTTTGGGCGAAGTCTTGTTTTGTATAAACCTACCCGTATTTTGTATGTTCTTTCGTTTCCTTCCTCTAAAATTCTCAGAGTCGATTTTTTTTTACTTCGCTATTCACTAGAGTACCTCTCAATTAAATAAGTATTTGCCAATTTTGAGGGTAAGAGGGGATCGAATTCCTCGCCGGGTGAAATGGGAACAATACAAAGTTCAAGCCTATTAAGCATTTTCTTACTTTCCAGATAACATTTGATGTTATAGTGGGCGCACAATATAAGAACGAGTTTTACAAGTGCATGATATTAACCCAAAATCTTGACATTTCAGAATAGTCTATTATCTCCCCCTTTCTAACCAGACTGTAGGGAATACACAAACACAATGTACTTATATCGAACAAGCTTCAATGAGGTAAAGATTATTATGGTAAAAACTATTAGAAGTTTTGATTCGCTTGGACTGAATAATACTAAGTACACACGGCTACACATCAAGCTATACAGTTCCAGTTTACGCTGATCTCGCAATGCATAGGATTTCCGAACAATGTGAGGTCAGCTAATACTGTAGATGTAGCTCGATATGTAGCCATGTGTACCAACCCATTCTATCACTGAAAATAACAAAAACAACAGGTCAGTCAGCTTTTGTAGAGCAACAGAAGATATAAATATCAATGTTCTTGTAGGTGTTTCTAATGAACCAGGAAATTAATAAAAAGTGGACACAACCTCATTGCTTGGAAAGCAAATCTAATAAAGCCCCTAACAAGAAGCAAGGAAATCGGTTTTCTTCTCGCACGATACTAAATAACATAGAAACGACATAACAAAGTTACAATAAGGGTAATTTCATAAGTTATAAAGCTTATGACTTGCAAAAAATAAGTAGGTATTCAGTGCGTAAACTTTTATTTTATTGAGGCGGCGCGCTCACTCGATACCGTGACGGGTAAGTTTACGCGTTCAGCTATTTCTTTGTTAATTCAAAAGATCGGCTTTCTTTTGCACAAAATAATATGAAACATGACATGAATTGAAAAAGTTCACCGCGGAGAAACTCGTGACGAGACAGCCGAGTTCTATTGTTGAAAACGACGGTTACTTTTTTTTAAAAGGAAGACCTCCAGTACCTTTTTTACAAAAGTACCCGCTCAAGTCTTGTAATTACAATGTGTTTGTTTTTCTTTTATTGACACGTTTAACCAGTAGCTCGTAAAAGCTTCATTTTAACGATTCACCTTCTGCCTTCAATTTTCTCAGATATAAGTGTATCTTTTATCCATCAATTCTGATACGTTCGTGTAGTCTTTGGAGCAAGCTTTGGCATAGTAAACAAGTAATGCATTTTTCACCCGCAACACAAATCAGTGTACATAGAACACCTCGTACTTTTACGTTTTATCTCGTTTGTTGAATTTCAGAGTATGCTTTCATCAAGCAACGGAGATAAATCTACTTTTTATGCTTTTTAATGTGTAAATATAACAGTGTTAATAATATTCCTGCCTTTGACCTTGTTCATCGCTATTACTGCAAAAGATGGTGGCCGGCGGGCGCTAGGCGGTAGGATTTTGTCGTTAGCAAGACGACGGCGCTTTGTCGAACTTGAAATGGAAAAGCATCGACATCAACATTGAAATACCTAAATATTTATAGGATAGGAATTTTAAATGTATTCGGGTACGTAACGGGGCCGTGTATCGCAAGCAGAGATCGCCGGCAACAAATTGCGGTTGGGCGAGATAAAAAAGGTCCGTCCGTCATTTTGCTAAACGACCGGAGTGCGGCGTGGTCGGGTTGCGGCCAAAAAAACGACGCCGGCGACCCTTGCCGGGAGTTCCACTTCTGTCTTGAAAAAATGATACCACTGTCAATTCTATTTACTAGAGTTTCAAGTACTCTTTGTCCGGAGCGCGCCTAGAGGCAGACTGACTTGCAAATCAAGGACGATCCTCTGTTTTTCTTGGAACACAATTATTAATTGATATATATTTCCAACAGTCTGTATACCTAACTTTGATATAACATCATTTTCCTTTATAGTTTCCAGGAATATTGTAATAGACATAAAATGGAATGGGATAACAGAACTCCACAATATACTACTGTTCTCGAGTTATTGAAGGAACATATTGGATTCTTTGAACTCTTTTGATTACATTCTATTTTCATACCAGTCAATCGCATAATGGCTTCAACATAGAATAGCTTTTTAATGCAGATGGAATTCAAATAATGTAAAATCCTTTAACTTGAAATTTCGTTTGATATTCGAGTTATCTATTCATAGTCTGGCTTGATTCACTATCTATGGTATCTCCATAATACTAATGCGGTTTGGTTGCGCAAATAAATACATACACAATTGATAAACCGAAATGAAAACCATTCCACAAAACTACAAGATTCCATCAATCGGTAGCAAGTTTTCTGACTGTAGATAAAAAGGAAAACCGCCATTCTTAGAAATGGGATCCGAGATGGGTTGCGTCTATAGCCTACTCTATATACACACGTACGTATAGTACATACCCTCCATTGTCTACACTATATAAACTCCTTGCGGTTTCTTTGGGCAAAAGGTATACGTTACATACTCGACACTGGCAACTAATTTCAGTACCGCCAATAACATGATACTGAGTGCCGACACAATCATCTATGCATATTACAATCGTGTTACAACCTCATAGCAAAACAATGCGACCATTCCAAATACGCAATATCCTACCTACACTGAAATACTTTGCACTAAAATTAAAATGAAGCGAAATAGCGGACACAGTTAACATGTAAATATGGTACAACAACGATACAACTCTCTGGGAATTGAACACATTTTGTTTTCAAAGGTGTAGGGGTGTTCGTTCCTGCCATAATGAGACAATTCCAGAGCAAACAATCGCCGACTACGGTGAATAGAGGTGCACAGTTATAAATGACGCTAATTTCATCGTATATTGCGAACAACCTATATTTGCGGAGCTGAATCCGAACATAAGTAACAATACCTAACTAATCACTAATTAGTAATACAAAGTATTCCCGACTGTGCTCTGAATCGAGAAAGAATTATTGACTAGCTGGATAATATTATAGATAGAGTAAGTACTTTTGTACATATTTTGCGTACATATCTCTCACTCCATAATAGCGAATATATATTAGATAATTCAGCTAATATTACTTTTCTCAAAATACATCATTAGTTGATCATTAGAATTGGTGAATATACCCACTAACCCTCGATTCCGACAGTGGATATACGTGAAATACGGAGCGCCCGCATTTGACCCGTGACACCTGGCCAATCTGAATCTGTCGACTTTTTAACAAGGTTTGGTTACGACCCGAATTTGGGAGGAATCCCGATGTTGAAACGTGTTGTGGTGGTCCCATTTTGTACTTAGAAATATAATTACGTGGCCTGACTACGTTGGTTTTTGATTTTATGCGACCACAGTAATTATCATATCGATTAATAGGACATTTATCCCATGGGGTGTTAGCTTGGGGTTCAAGATTGAACACTCCACTCTCAAAAGGGTGTCGTAAAAGGCAAATAAGGGATTACAGCTATTAAGAAGATGGGTAGTAGCCATCTCGTGGCTGCTAATAATATACTGCGATCGCAAAAACACAATCCATCTACGAAGAGCGTTGATTTATTTCCCGTATTGTGCACTAACTTTAATAGTTTAACAGCTGTGCTGTGGGAGCAGTGGTGGCCCAGTGGTAACGGCCCCGACTTACGAGCAAATCGTGGCTTCACCCAGGCAGGCACTTTACTTTGTGTAAATAATTTCATCACCACTGCTCTCAAAACGGTGAAGGAAAACATCATGAGGAAATCGGCATATCCTAGAACAAAAAATTCGAAGACATGACATCGGGCACGCGTAGTATTTTTGCCCACTCCTTCTCGAAGATAGAAGGCCTGTGTCCCAGCAGTGGGAACATTATAGGCTTATTATTTACTACTGTGGCTGTAACATAATATGTTCACAATGGATAATAATAATAATATTATGACTTACTGAACTAATACGGATCTTTTTTGTAGTGAGAGAGGGTTGAATAAAAAAAAAACAATTATAATTGAGCGTTACTTCAATGAACAAAGGATGATAACATTCTAATTGATTTCAAAATTCCAACATCTTTTCCATTATTATAATAAAATTATTAACTTACACCGTGAATAATCCACAATCTGACTGAAAGCTTCGAAAGGCTTCTCGGGCAGTAATTTGTGGAAGCCATTAACAATAATTATCCTATAATATTTCAGCTATAATACGTCAGGTATTCAATTAAACTGCGAACAGCTTTTACTGATTCCATCCACACATTATCCACCAAATAATCCCTTCATGTTTTACGTGTGAACGTGAGAATTTAAATCCACAAATGCTATGGAAGGTTGATTGAATTACAAATGAATTAAGGTCTTTAAAGTTCATAGAACGTCATAAATTAAAGTTAAACCAAATTTCTCTGGCCGAAATTCTCTGCCTTTGACGATATCTTAGTAAGTCCGTCCAAATTCATAGACTCCATAGTCTATGAAGGAACAAAGGAGACTTGCGACAACGTCATCCACCTAGGTCGTAATCTGAATAATCAATCTAAGTGCATGGTATTAGATTTGTCCGGGCCGTGTCTACCGTCAGCCGGATTCACTGAACAATAACATTAAATCAACATGAACTTATTGCTAGAATACGCAACGGGTACGCGACGACATCGTCCCGACAACGGAAAGGCAATTTACAGCAACAATAAAAGTATCGCTTTTATTGGCGAACACACAATTCGTTCGGACAGCTGTAATTGCGCTCTCTCGTACTGTCTATTGGTTCCGTAATTTAGATCCCACAGTTTTAGCATCATGTTCGTGCACTGAGCCGATTTTTTTTTTATTGCCTGTTTTTTTATGCACTAACTAAACGGCCCTATAAATAACAGGCTGTACAACTATAAAAATAGCAATTGATTGAACTTTTAAAAGCAAAAAAAAATATAATAAGATATGGTGTTTTAATTTTTATTAAGCCTTTTCACAATGAAATCCATTAAGGTCTTTACACACGTAACGTTCACATGTATCACGAGGTTGAGAAATTCTGTAATGACCGCTAGTTACTGGTACAGAGCCGTCAAAACAACCTAATTGATCAAGTTACAAGTTCATCAATCGTTACAAAGTGTCGTCGTGAGCGCGTGTGAAACTCCGCCGGCCGCTGGCACTAAGCCAGCATTATCCTGAATATTTTTGGTTCGTTAGTTTAACAAAATTATTGAGCTTCGCTAAAAGCACCTGAGTTTATAATACTGTAGTCAAATTGTGAAAGATAAAAGGTCGGCGTTGAAAATAATTTCGTGAGATATTGACTGTTTAATTTAGTCGTTTCATGAAACCTGAATTAAACGATATTAAAAACAGAAATTCCGCATCGTATTAATATTCTCTATCTTCTTATAATCCATTTCAAATGATAGCTATTGTTTTGGGTTCAAAAAGATTTGCAGTTTTAAATGTGAAAGACCGTGACTCAAAATCGTATCATTTATATTTTCATCATGCGAGTCAAGAAGAATTTGAGATATAATTTAGTTTTTATTCCAAATTCCAAAACAGTGGATACGCAAGCAAAAGCTAATATTTGATGTAACACACAAACTGAAAACTGTAGACACACCAATGCAAAAAGTATATATTATATAGTTCAATTTGTTTTTTAGTGGTTCCTTTTCATGATATTATTTAAATATATCGACTTAGTATTTAAAAGTTTTCAATCATGAAAATCCATCTAATACGTTTAATCTCTTAGTACCAAACACTACTTGTAGAACAGAAGCCAATTTTAGGTAAGTTTCCACGAAATAGTTATTGGATAATAATAGTGTTCCGAATATCTACTATTAGCGTTAATTATCACAAGAATCTGCGGTAATCCTTTAAATGAGACTGGTCATCTCTTAGCTTTTTTTTTTTTGGGTGGGAAATCATCAAATAACTTCTCCCGCTCTAGGTGGAGCGGGAGGGCGTGTCAGACTCTTACTGACTAAAACCCACCCGTGTTCCTTCGGTTGCCCTGTCGCCGGGGGCCACGATCTCCCTTTCGGTTTTCTTCGCAACCCCGGCAGGCATCGGCCCTAGTGGACCCCTTCAATTCTGCTGACGTCATCTCTTAGCTGCCATGGCATTTTTAATTAATTTTAATTTTTGAATTGTTCTTTGTTTTATTTTTTTATTACGGACGCTTCTAACGTGCACGTCTTTCTACATTGTTCTCACATATATAATTTCAACATGAATGATGTAAGCAATATTTTGTAACAGTATGTCCGTGTAGTTTCTTGCCCGTTCATCTCCATAGGTACCTACCTACTACGGTTTGGAATGGACAACTAGCTTCATATTTCGATCAAACCGACTCCTTTATAATTCAAAAGTGCCTGTTTAATTTAAATAAATGGTTTGAGTTTGAGAAAATAATCATTATTGGCCGCTTACCGAAATAGTACCTATTAGGTCTAAAATTCGCCTTACCAAAACACTTTTCCATCTTCGGTCCGTCGTACCCGACGCTAATCAAAAGTAACGTGTTAAAAACTTAAATTAACAATGAGTAACCAGAATGTCACAGCACATAGAGTACTTCAGTGGCGGCTAATTTAGTGATTTGAGTTTGTTACACGTTAAATTTTAGCAGTGTCGTGGACGACGGGCCTTAGGCGATTCGAAAACCCACGTCGATTAAGACGACCCAGCGTTGCCTAAAAATATTGAATACCCAAGAAGTAGTTCGGTCGTGAGCCTTTTTTAAGGTTCGGTCGGGTAGCAATCTAAAATACAGAGAGCTGATTTAAGCCCTGAAAACCTACTGAACGAGGTTAGGATAATTCTGGCCCAAAACAATAAAAAAGAATAACTTCATCCAGTATTTTATCCAAGACCGATATTATATCTAGAACGTGTACGGAACGCCTGAGAACCGTTCATGAGAATTGCACTTGAGACGAGAGAAGGGGTCGTAGAGTTTGTTAGTAGAGTAAGCGTTTATGTTGATAAAGCCTAATCTTGGTCAATAGTTGAACAAAGTTATCATCGTCAAAAGCGGCAGCAGTCCACTTCTGAACATAGACGGGTAAGTTCAGTGAACTGTTATCACAAAAAGCAGTTTGATGCAGTAAAGTTATTTATTTTTTACAGCTTACTAAACAGCATTTTCGACCAGGTGTCTACATAGAGATTTTGAAGTTACTATGAACACAAAATTTAAGTTTAAGGTCTCATCTTGAAATTCACAAATCAGAATTTGGGTGTTAGATATATCACCGGTTTTTTTGCGAGTGTGCTATAATGTCAAAAAAATTAAAAAAATTCATGAAACCATAGACTCAGGTCTATGCACAACCTGAATCTAGGATCAATGTAATTTATTTTATTTCTTAAGAAAACTTACAGCTGGGATACAGATAGTTAGTGTAAAAGGCCAATTAAAAGTTTTCACTGACAATATTAGGGTAGCACAAGAAACAGCAGACAAGCAAGCGAAAGTAAGAATAAGTAAGGACTCGGAATTAAGAAAAGACTAAACGGACTAGTGATCTTCAAAGAAGTTTTTACACAGTATTTTTTTAAGTTTAGGAACACTAGTGGAGAAGAAATCAAGATCATCAACACTCTGACACATCGAGTTGTTTGCCCTACTAGCTCTTTTCATATAAGACTTTTGTCGATATATGCACCGCACAGAAGGAACATACAGAGGTTGATGATTCCTTAAGGTAAAGGATGGAACACGCAGCCAAATTATACTCATCAATTCAAAACAGTCGGATGAACCATTTGCCAAATAGAACAATAATACCATATCGGCAATTTTTCTCCTCTCAATTAGTGGAATAATGTGAAACTTCCTGCAGCGGCTGTAATTATTAAGCAAAAATAATTAGGCAAATAGGTTTTGGATCTAAACTGAATGTACCTTAAGAACTTCTTTTGAATTCTTTCGATGCGATAAATAGTATTCCACATTGGTGAGCAATATTCGAGATGACTGCGTACAAAAGCACAATAAAGAATTTTGAGTGTTTTGATATTTTTTATTTTTAAAATCGGCTGATATCCTCAAAATGAAACGTAGTGCCTTAGAAGCTTTTTTAATAATATTATCGATGTACGTGTCAAAAAGAAGTTTCGAGTCAAAATTGACGCCTAAGTCTCTAATTGTATTAACTCTAGCTATTGAAGTGTTGGCTAGTTTGTAATCGTAAAGAATAGGTTTAGGTTTACGAGTGAAGGTACATGAGTAACATTTCGAGACATTTAGATTCAAGTGGTTGGCCGTAAAATACTCTTGGAATCTGTCCAGATCGTGTTGGAGACGTTCAGTATCTTCACAAGTTCTGATTTCACTTAGATATTCATGTCGTCTGCAAAAAAAAGAACAGTTGAGTTAGAGAAACATGAAGAGACGTCATTGATGAAAATCTTGAATGAAATGAAATTGTTTATTCTGTAAATAGGATATCGGAATCACTTTTACACGTCATATTAAAAAAATAAAAAATAAAAATAAGCTAGTTGAGTTCGGCGTTTCCTATCTGACTAGTCTGAGAAGAAAGGCCGAAACAAACTCAGAGGTCACAGTCTCTTTTAAAGTCCAGACATAATCTTGGTCAGGCCATATGAGGACCATGTAGATTAGTGTCTGAAATTGTCTTTTGAGGAAAGAACCACACAGATTTCAGTGGACCTGTCCAGTCAGTGCAAGCATTTGTCAGTAATCGTGGAGCTCAACTCAGAACTTAAGGAGCTCAACTCGACGAACAATACCAAAGAAGACATTTGGGTAGGCCGCACAAACTACTCAAACTGCCAGACCATAATTAAAACTAACTGAAAAATGAAAATAATAATGATATCCACATAGTCCTCACATTCACAATAATTAATTAAAATAATATAATACTTTACTAAGTAATCATGTCATTTTGAATATAATTTTCAACAATGTCAATCTGTATATAAAACTGGTATATTTTGATGATTTTACAAAATAATTAAAATGTTAAGTTTTATCACAAGGCTTAGCTGAGCGAGCAGTTCAATCCCATGCTTTTTTATCTTCTAAATAATCTGAAATTTTATAATACCCTTTTTTACAAAGTTTGGTTTTAATACAGATTTTAAATCTATTAATGGGTAAGTTTCGAATGTCAATGGGAAGTTTGTTGTAAAAGCGTATACATTGACCCATGAACGAGTTGCCTACTTTGTGGAGATGTGTGCGATGTACAGCAAGATTCTGTTTATTCCTGGTATTTAAACTAATTCATAGTTTTCGCACATTTTCTTAAAATTTGATATATTTTTGTGTACATACAATAGGTTTCAAAAATATATTGTGAGGCTACAGTCAGAATATTTATTTCTTTGAATTTTTCTCTAAGGGAATCTCTTGGACCTAGGTTGTAAATGGCTCGAACAGCCCTTTTCTGTAGAACAAAGATAGTATCAATGTCCGCACAGGTTCCCCAGAGAAGAATCCCATATGACATCAGACTATGAAAATAACTACAATAAACAATTCTGGCTGTATCCACATCAGTTATCTGTCTAATTTTTTTAACTGTATAGGCGGCCGAACTTGGTCTTCCTGACAATTTTTCTATGTGTGGGCCCCATTGTAATTTACTGTCAATAGTGATTCCAAGAAAAACTGTCGACTCAACAGGGTCCAACTCTGTTCCATTAACTTGAACATTGGTAGATAGCTGCCTGACATTTGGCATTGAAAATTTAATGAGTTTAGTCTTTTTTCAAATAACAAGGGTCCCAGAAGTGATTCCTGTGGAATCCCCGAGGGGGTAATTATAGTTCTCGATGTGTATCCATTAAGAACAACAGTTTGACATCTATTGGCCACATAAGATGAGAACTACCTGAAGAGATTTCCACTGATACCTATAGCCAATAGCTTACGCAGAAGTATAGCATGATCCATGCAATCAAAACACTTGCTCTAATCTGTGTAGATTACATCTACTTGTGTATGATGAGCCATACATTCAGTCAAGTAGTCACCGCAAAGAATGAGATTTGTGGTTGTGGACCGACCTCGCAGGAAACCATGTTGGCGGTCACTGATGCTTAGTTTAAGACACGCATAAAGCTGCTTGTGTATTATTTTTTCCAGGATTTTAGCGAAAATATATGGTTTGAATATGGGTCTTTTCCTATATATACTTAATATACTACATACATACTTAACTAAGCATAATCTACATATACTTAACTAAGCATTACACCTTGGATAACAAAGCATGTTCTGAAAAGCTTGAGATCAAATGCCACTCCTTGCTTTATTTTAACTTTAAATAGAAATATTTTAAGTTCCGTTTCCTTGAATAAAATTTTCCTCGAGTGAATAAGAGAAATGTGTACTTATTTGAAAGGTTCACTTATCTTCATACATTGTTATGTAAGGTATGTATGGAAATATCTAAGTCGAGTTTATTTCAAAGTATGTTAGAATTTATTATGACCTATACTGAGTTCAATTTATACATACTATTATTTCCATAGAATCAAGTACAAAACGGTGAAGAAACAATGTTCTAGAACCGAGAATTCGAAGACATGTGACATCCCCAACCTGTACTGAGCCTGCGTGGTGGTTTACGGCCCACTCCCTTTCACAGAGAAAGCCTGTGTTCTCAGCAATAAGAACGTTATGGGCTGATTATGGTTGTAAGTACAAAAAATCGGTTCACCAATCCATTTTCTTAGCCGCCAACAGAAGTGAAATGCCAAACAGCAACATTGTTTCCTCGTTCATGAACTTTGTACAATTTATAATCTAGTTTTTCATTGTTTCTGTCCAAGCTTGCTTACTTACCGCACCTTTTAATTTATAGCGATTTCGACTGCTCACTTCCGAGGGCGACGCGGCGCAGCGATTCCCGCAATTTGATTTTGAATTTATCTGTTCCTCTAAAAATGTTTGTTTAATTCAAAAGCTAGTTGTGAATGCACAATGTCCGGAAACTACAGTGTATGAATAAAATGCACATTAAGAATTATTTTCTATTTCGAATCAAGTTTATCATTCCAAATAACTGCTTTTTTTAACTATTAGTTTAACAAAGTAGTTAAAATTGTTTGTGTGTAAAAGGTAATAATGTCTGAATAATACTGAGAAGAACAAAAATTCTTTTACAAACAGCTACACTTTTGCCAAGTGCCCTAGGATATTTTGAGGACGAGTAGACGGAGGAAGTTGAAGCTAGAAACTAGTATTAACTAAAGTCTGAATAGTAAACAAGCTTCTAAACATTACTCACTTTGACGAATCATAAGTCCACGTTTAGCTCAGAATCACATAAAAGCCCTTAGATTTATGAATAGAATTGAGCCGGAAATATCCCTGGTCTAAATGAGTATCGTTCCTAATTGAAGTGCTTTCAAACGCCATAGAATATAGATTGCAACAAGACGTTTGCATTTCCAAACAAAAGATAATGTTGAGTAGCATTCATTCAAATATCAAAGCAGATCGTTACTCCTATTAAAGCACTGAGTTTACTGTGTAATGGAATATTTACGTTGGTAGATTTCGATATTAATGACGATTGGGTTACTATTGAATAATATTATCGTGTTATTTTACCTCCCCTGGGTTTGTTCCGAGTTCGTTGGAGTCGGTTCTAATCTAAGCAGGACATGACAGCTTTCAGTATTCAACTTTCAATAGACTAGTTTAACCTAACTAGGGGGAAAATCACTAATATTTTATGCGTAGACTGTTTATCGATGGAATATCGAATTTGTATTCTACTATAATTACTGTTTTAAACTTTCATGGATTATAAATACATAATACATAGTCACCAAACGGGTATCTTTTGTGATATTTTGTTATCTGCGTTTGATAAAAGATAAGGAAGTTCGAGTAAAATATGGTTAATGGTATCAGCCCTTTCAACAAACTACGCAGTTTTTAGAATGTCTTGTCCTACGTTTACATTAGTCACAATCGAAACTGTGTGCATACGGGAACCAACATATGAGAGGAAACGACGCATATTGCATATACATGTGTTTAGTATAATAGGATCGACCACTGACGCTGTTTTGATCGGATGTTCCAAAACCTACAGGTTGGTTTGTCTTCAGTCTGTTTTGGTGTTTCATGTAGGGTATTACAGTTTAAATTGTTTTTAAATCTATATCTGGTTACCTAAGCAGACAAACAATTAAACCTACCTAGGTTTATCGTTAAATGTCGCTAACCAATGAAAGAAGCTCACTTAAATTAATGACCAGATACATCAGTATTTAAACTTATGCAAAATGCCATGCTTATTAAAAAAGTTTTCCATTATTACTCTTCCGAGTTCTGCAGTCAAATACGGCCTTGCGACAAAGATTCGGAGCATGTCACACACAACCAACATGTTCCGACTAAACGCAAACTAACGAGTCCTGTGGCCACAACTTTTATATCAACTTTGGTAGCTTTCCAAAGTCGTTTCCCCAATTTCAGCCACGTGAATGCCGAGTAATAGTTGCCTGTTACTTTTTTATTAACATTGATAACATCGTACGACACAACAGGACCTTTTATTAAATAATGAAACTCAACATAAACGAGTCTGAGGAAGTTGTAAATTTTCTTTTAAAACGTTTTTATGTTGATGTTGGAATGAGAGGAGCTCTTGGCTAAGTACTATCGGCCGCACGGGTCGATCCATCAGGTTAAGCTACGCTTGCCGGGGTTAGTCCGTGGATGGGTGACCATCTTTAAATACCAATACTCCTCCGTGCTTCGGAAAGTACGTTAAGCCGTTGCTGCGCTCTTTGACAGTCGTTACGGGTAGTCAAAAGTCCGCAAACCTGACAACCAGTCTTACCAAGGGAGGTATTACCTAGTTACTGGGCTGCGGAGGTCAGATAGATAGTCGGTCTATGTAAAATACTGATATTCAACTGCATCCGGTTAGACTGGAAGCCGGCCCCAATATAGTTGGGAAAAGGCTAGGCAGATTCATTTTTGGAATGGGAGAAACGTCCGCCCTGCGCACCCACGTAAGTTGGAGAAGTCAATTTTATAATGTTCGTACGTGGTCCTGTCCACGTCTTTGTGCTTTTTGATATTGTTTACTATATAATATCAAGTATTCCAGTGAGGATTTCCAGTATTTTCCACTTCCTAATATTGGATAACTAAAACAATTAAGACAATTGAAAATGATTTATTTCAACTTTAAATTATGATTTCATGTTTTCACTTTCTTACAAACAATTATTTTAAATTACTTATCAACATCAGTTCAAATATGAACGCATTTATTTACAAGTTCTTAACTTTCTAACAATTCAGTATTGGGTTACTTTAATCACAAGTCATCCCATCTCTAGTAGAGTATTATAAATGTCCAATCACATATATTTGTCTATTAAATCAGACGTACCTACTAATATTTACAAAACATCTACTTAATTACGATATAGTAATGACGTCAACCATTCCGGTCTCGGTTGCGAAGGCTTGTACTCCGAAGGGCTTAGAGCCAACGGAGACGCAGCATCTGCTAAAGCCACCGAGGACGATGTCTCTGTTACAGCTATGCTCGGTTTTGGTTTCAGTATAGAACGCAACTCATCGTTGTCTGAAGCCCGATTTCGTTGCAGATTCTCCCGGGTCTCTTTCATTCTTGAAAGTTGTTCTCTCAAACTTCTATATTCCTCGAGGAATTTTTCTAGTTGGGAAGCTCGGAAATCGAAGTCCTCAATAGGTTGACCGGTACGCGAATAGTCTCGCAATCCGGAAAGATCAAGAAGTGGTGTGGCAGAGGGCACAGTGGGTTGCTCCCTCGAAGGCGATGCCGGGAGACTTGGATTCCGGCGTATTCTATTTCCACCTGAGGAAAGATCTAAAAAACTATTCGACCTCCGGCCCGACCTCTGCCGGCTTTTTTCGTACGTTCTGTCCAAAAAACTGGCAGAGTCTGCACCGGAACTGTTTCTTCTGCTATTAAGAAGAGGACTACGACTATCGCCATCCCTTTTCCGTGGTATTGTGTAAAAGTAGTATGGATCATGTTTCATTTCACTTCGTAAGTACGAGGAGGTTCCTAGGGCACTCATTTCAATGAGGTCGGGGTAATTCTTCTCGCTGTCACTTCCAGACAGGTCGTTGTCGAGTCGCTCGCGAGGCCGCGTACGTGGACATGTGCGCCCATTGTTATTAAACCGACTGTTTTCAGATAATATCTCTACGTGGGCACTCATCATTCCCGTGGAATTGGAGCTTTGCACTGACTCTGACGTGGCATCAGATCTGAAACAATAAACAGATTTCATTAAAATATGGAAATGGAATAGAAGAGAACAATGCGAAATGACGATTGTGTCACTGTATATCTGTTTCATTGCATTGTGCTACGTGAATCAATATCTTGCAAGCGGGCAGACGGCCCGTAACAATCAGCAATCAGTCGGCTGCCTCACAAATCGAAACTATCCACGCATGGAAAGATGATTGGCACAATCACTGTACCCGTCTCGCTGGAGACATGAACACAGACAATTAAACCGTTCACAATTTACAAAATAAACTTTATTCCTTCCAACGATTGAAGCCAAGACCTCTTCGTCTGAGACATTAAGCTACTAAACCAAGGGGATTAGACAATAATTACTGAACTAATTTTCTCTCGTGCTCTCTAGGTTTGGGGAGATTTTCATCACAAACTCGCCCCACGACCCACGTTAATTTGTAGTAGGTTCGCAATCAGTTGCGATTTAGGCACTTGGCTTAGCATAAGCCCTTACAGACATAAAAACCCAACATATAAACGTTTAATGACCAAATGGGATCATTAGAAACATTTACGTAATATTGTGTAGACTTGTGAGTTTTTATTTTATTTCTATCGTTCACTATTGTATCTAAAGCAATATAAACCTCCAGATAATGAGAATTGACACCTTTCTGAATGTCTTATATTGATAGAATTCGCAAGCAGGGCAGTAAAACTTTGTCTCGCTCCGAAGATGTCATATTGTTTCGCATGTGTTATTGTTTCCTGTGACCCTGACAGCGATATAAATAACACGTATTCCATTTCAGTTACCTTCACAAAACCTTTTAACTATTGAGACTGAACATTGAATCAATCAATCTTTGTAAGTATTACAGTGATAAAAATAACTCTGTCAATATGGCTTTTTTTAAATAATGAAACGTGAAAGCATTCTTTATGGTTCTTATTTTTCAGTCAGAAATCTCAAAAAATGCAGTTTTATTAGACAATAATTGTTCTTTATTAAGTAATTAAACTTAACAACTTTATGACTTCATTAATAATATTACTATACTCGAAAATAATTAACTTTCTGGAGCGCTCTGAGATCACATAGTAATTATGGCCAAATCGAGTTACTAATTAATTATCACGAGAAGTTGCTTGAGAAGACAATATTGAATTACCGTAAATTGTAGTCGCTGAACCTTGGTATGTGCAGATCTCGTTCGGGTATGTTGCCCCTTGAGTTCGGCGGCTCGAAATCAGCCCTGCGCCACCCTGCCTCCATGGGCGGCGTCTCAGAGCACTCCCTCTCTTCCCGCACCTCACCCCTTAAATACCCTTCAAACTCGTCCTCTGGATCATGAGATGGCACATTTCTATAATCACCCCTTTTACGAGCACTATCAGAAGCTATTACTCTTGGTACTTCAGCATTAGTCTTAAAATTCGCTTCTAATTTATCATAACTGTCATCACGGTGATTTGTCGTCACTATCTGTTCGTTCCATCTATCTAATTGTCTTTTCTTACGAGTCTCGTATACACACAGTCCTATTAAACACGAACTTAACACTATCACTGCTGACACAGCCATCCCCGCCATCAGTGCACGCCCACCAAAGCTTTTGTTTTCTGGTTTCTTTTCTATAGCTAAACTTAAAATCACCTCTGCTTTACCAGCACGATTTTCAGCATTACACGTGTAAGACCCTGCGTCTTGCAAGTCTGCTGATTTAATGGTTAAATTACTAGTTTGTCCTTCACTACGTAACATAAAAGCTCTACCGGAATTGACATTATTTGAAGTTGTGTTGGCGAGCAGGCGACCCGCTCGCACCCACCGCACTCTTGGCGCAGGCACTCCGCTCACTCGGCACACTAATGTCACTTCATCACCCTCCAACCCTTTAAATTGACTAGCTGCGCTTACTTCTGGGTGACATGCAAAGTCCTCTAGATCTAACCTATCCCATGATTGGGACATTAATCGTGGTGGCAGTGCGCAGTCTGGAACCACTGTTGCTGGAACATTTTTTCTTATCATCCAATCTCTCATTGGTCTCAATGCGCAAGTACATTCCCAGGGATTATTCGCCAGCTCTAAACCTTTTAGAGATCGTAGCGGTGCTAAGACCGCCACGTGAAGTACCTGCAGTCTATTTTTACTAAGCTCCAAATATTCCAAGGAAGACTCAAGCCCTGCAAATCCGCGTGGCTCTATTTCGGCTATTTTGCAAGCACTGAGTGTAAGTCGCACTAAATGGGGGAGTGCTATAAAGGATTCGTCTCCAACTTTTGAAATGGGATTACCACCGAGTCGCAGTTCTCTAAGCTCGGGGATTGAATCAAACGAATGTGAAGGTATTGTTTCCAGACGGTTGCGCGAGAGATCCAATTCGACTAGGTTTACAAGCGCTCGGAAAGCGTATTGTCTGATGGTTCGTACGTTGCAGGAGGGGAGATAAAGGCGCTGAAGGTTGAGGAGACCGGCGGCTGCGAAAGCGTCGTCGCGGACGGTGGGCAGGCGGTTCTCAGCGAGGTCGAGCAGCTGCGTGGTGGGGTCGAGGCGAGGTGGCACGGAGGTGAGGCCGGCACGGGCGCAGAGCGCGGACTCCTTGCCGCTGCGCCACTTGCACTCGCAGTGGCGCGGGCAATCGGCGGAGGCGGCCGCCGCCAGCGCCAGCACCAGCAGCACCCACATCCCCGGCGCCTGCTCACCCAGCGCCGCGCCGTTCGTCTTCACCGCCCAGCGTCATCCCCCGGACCAAGTGCACCCTGTCGACAAACATTTGTTTTTAATTGTTTACCCTTAAAGCATGTATTTGTAAAAGAAGCCGCTATTCTGTTAATAAACATGTCCCCATTAAATTATTGTGGTGATTGTACAAGTTGTGGCGAGAGACGTTCTGATTTCGTCCACGTGTACAGTATTGGCTCGTGTGGATCTGGGTTAAACTTCGGCTCGACCTTGACCTTTTATCTAAAGACGAATATTCAAGTAGGTACCAGATTCTATATTTGTTTCAGTTTTTACGCCTACCCAATGTAACTCAGTAGGTTCGGGCTGCAATAGTATTTAATTTATTATATAATATGGTACCCGTCAACAAAAATATTTTTTATTAGATACCTACTTAGGTATATTTTGCGGCTGGCTATAAACTTTATGTCGTTACAGCTTGACCGAAAAAGGAAAAAATGGGTTCGCTGCCCTGTGTTTTATAGAGGTTAGTAGAATTGCAATATAAAGTAAAGACTATAGTTTCCTCTTCGACATTCTATTTGTTATAAACTACATAGTGGGTTCTAAAAGTGCTTCACAGTGCCATTAACGTTGGAGCATGGAGGTTGTAAATGAAAATGAAACCCAGGTGTGAGGTTATAGATACGATATGATAGCTATAGAGAAGGAATCAGATCGAATGGAACTCACCACAACTTTGTAGAGCTGAGCTCTCGTGCCAAATATTACTTTACAGCTTTGCGGTTGTTATGCAAATACTGATATCAGTTCGGGCACTTACATACCAACATTGTTGTTCTACCGCGGAGTTATGGTTAAATAAATATAACTTCCAACTTAGCGAGCGATATTCCTGAACAAATGCTTTCAGGTATGAATTATATCACATTCAATATTATATTCCGTACTTATCGTTTTATTCTCAGAAACATGATTGTTTTTTTATTTGTTTTCCGATAAAATGTTACTAAAGCTTGGCTTTTTATAGTTTAGCTTTGTTTTAGAATTGAATGTTATTAGGTACTTATGAAGCCATAAGGCCTATTTTAGTCCATGCAAATTATAATTTCATATTTCGTGTATTGTATAATGAACACGAAAACCCTTGTTAAATATGTGGAGAGTAATAGACCTAAACTGATTTCTCGCATTCAACCATAACTATAGGCGTTCATTATGGACGTCACCTTTATATCTCAAAATAAAAAAAATAAAAAAATTGGTACAGGACCTATTTATTGAAACTGATATAAAAAATCATACCTAAAGTGGACGAAGTACCTGCTTAAAAATATTGTTTTCTTCTAATACTTTATTATACTATATTATATTCATCGAAATAAATCGAAATTGCTGTACTGGTCGAATACATGTGAGCGCTCGGCCGGCACTGCTTGTATGAAAATCCTTTTACGTCGTGTTTAACGGCCGAATAAATTACTATGAAAACTCATGTCTGTCGTGTTATTTAAAAATGGAACGAACTTATTACTTCAAAAAAACGGCCAAGCCCGTTTCGGACTACGCACAATAAAAGGTTCCTTAGTTGGGATGAATTTATCCCGTATACAAACTTAATATTGTTGATGAAATAAATGTTCTCCCATACATTCTAACAGCAAATGTATGTAAACGACAGTCTTACAGAAGTTTCGATTAGAACAATAAATCTTTATTGGAACGAAGTTCTTTATAACGCGGCTGGCGGTAGGGGTAGAGAGAAATCGTCACGTAACGAAAAAGCGTTATGCGACATGCAACTTTCTCTTCCTCTCTGTCTTTTTCTATTATATACGAGAGTGCGTGCGTGCCAGTATTGCGTAAAGAACTTCGCTTCTGATGGGAGCCTCCGACCGCACACATTTTTTAGGGTATCTACCTCAAGTTGGCAAAACGGAACCCAATACTCAATATCTTTTTTTAAATTGCTTTACCATAATGTGTACTTCGGTGGCAATTATATAATTTCGATCATTATGGACCCTGTAGGGCACAGCAAAAAGGGTAGGAGTGAGGAAGCACTGTTTTAGGAGATCATTAAGTTGTTTTTGTGGGAACAAGTTTTAACTTACATATAATAATCAAAGTCAGGAGATCGCGAATAAGATTCTAACATTTCGCTTTTCTATTATTTATGTTTTATCTGCAAAAAGTACTTAAATATTTTAGATTATTTTTATATACCTGTACATGTTTATTATAATTCTGTTTATTCATATAAATAAATTGTTTTCCTTTGAATAATTATTATTGCTGTATTATTTAAGTTATTATTATTGCTATTTTATTTATTTATTATTTTTGTTATATTGATTATTATTTGAGTCTTTGACGTTTCTCGGAACCCTGGGGTCCCGGTCCTTTGGAAGGCTTACGAGGGGCCGAAGCCAACTCGCAGAGGCCCCTTAGACTATTTTAAATGGAATGAGGTACCAACAGACGATTATCCCTGTATGCACTATTATTATATTATTTATTAATGATTACCATATCATTAATATATTTTAAACATACTTACCTATAAATTGCGTGATTATCATCATTATATTATTAATTCTACTACTACTATTATTTATGTTTATCATTTAAATATTCATCTAAGGAGTAATAGCATTTGTTTATGAGTATTTTTTTAAAGTTTTTTGTATAAATATATTTAACTTTTCTTCTTTCTTTATTATGTCAGGTAGTTTGTTATATATTTTTATAGACATTATGTAGGGACTTGTAGAATGCATTTTTAGCTTGGATGTTGTTATGTATAGCCTAGATCGGTGCCTAAGTGTGAAGTGTGATTGGATATCGTCGCGTTTTGTGTAGCAAATTAGCAAATTTACTTATTTTTAGAATGTAAATACTGGGGAGAATTAGAATATTATGCTTTAGAAAATAGGGTTTGCAGCTGTCAGTTTGATCAATGTTTACCAAGATTCCAAGTAATTTCTTTTGTTGGGTAAAGAGTGTCAGTGCATCTGTACTATTTCCCCAGAGGGTTAGCTAAGCCATGCATTGGCATACGCATAATAAATAGGTGGTGAGGGTAGTTTGTAGATTGGTTGTTTTTTTTTTATTTCATGGAGAGCGTATGAGAATTTTAAAAGTTCTGAACGAGTTTTTTATATTTTCCAGTTATTATGTTTATCTATTGTAAACTAAAAACACTCGTGTGTCTGACTGTCCGTCTGTCACAGCCAATTTGCTCCGAATCTACTGGACCAATTTAATTTAAATTCAATACACGTATGAATTTCTGTGACCCAAACAGGGTTTTGTAACTAAAATAACTGAATTTTGAATATGGGGGTCACATTTCGGGGAAAATTGAAAAATTAAAAAAAGAGTTTTTTAACTGTACCGTGTGACATATCATATGAAAAGGCTTATTTATTATGAGGATCTGAAATATATTTTATTTATAATTTTAGAATAAATTATTTTAAAAATGTTTAAGATAATAGATGAAAATTGACCATACCCCCTTATCTTCGAAGCTACTGAGCATAAAATTTTGGAAATAATAAATAGAATGGTTCTTTACTCATAGATTACAGGAAAATCTATAAAAGTCTATAGTCTTAAAATAACATGGTAAATCTCTCAATACAGTGCGTACTCACATTTGGAATTGGAATGTATGGGAGAACATGTTTTTCAACTTCAATGAGAAGTTTGTTCGTGGGATAAATTCATCCCAACTAAACCCTTCATTCTGCGTGGTCCAACACACACTTGACTGTTTTTTTCTTAATTTGAAAGAGCTTACAAGTAGTTTCTTGTATAATCTTTTCTGACTAACTCCTTAACAATTCAAAAGTGCCTTTAGGGCATTTTAATTGAAATAAATGCTTTGAGTTTTTACGTGATAATTATTTATTATATACATATGCCTACTTATAAGAATTTTCTAGACCCTAGCTTCAAATAAACCATCATATCTTTAATTTATTTTAAGTGGAAGCTCTCTTACCAATCATTAAATCAAGAGTGCTTTATGAGTGCTCAAAAAACGGACCCACCATTAGCGCACGGTTCACCTTTATTTCGATCGCAAATGTCCTTCACCTTTTCTTGGGCATCGAATGAAAAAAATGTACGAGTAAAAGGAACAAGTGTCGGCCGATGAGGTTCGTATTTCATCCAAGTTTCATTATTAGTAGGTAGCTAAGTATATATATCTCTAAAGTGGCTAGTAGTTTTCTGCAACTGAAGGTAATCCAGGCAATTTTCACGCTTGAAATTCAAATCATTCGAACAAAAAGGGACCCGACAACTCACGGCCATGCCACTACTAAATACAACGTCACAGTACCTACATATTGCAGTTTAGACAATGCATAAAATCAACTGTCCTTCGCAAATCAGTCCCCATTTGCATATGCCTTACTTGAACCCGTGCCACTGCCGACTGTACGGCACGCCTAATTGCACTGCAACAAATCTGTGGCGCACGGTACCCCCACAACTCTATGGCACTGACGTGTAGACCTAATGGCCGCCTCTTCGATCACGCAACACTCGCGTGTTTCGTTTCACTCACGTACCTCATATGCAATGTATGATTATTCGATTCCACGTGTTATAAGCCCTGCATGCCGGTAATGTAGGACACGAGGTCGGATCGCACTCGTACACACACACGCGCAGCAAAAGGGTTCAGTCTGAACATTGTACTCATTTAAATAGCTATCTAGGGACTATTAATAAGCTGACGCCCACAAAAAATGTTTGTTTTGACATGTTTATCATGTTACAGCACTTTTACTAACTAAGCTATATGCACAAAATAAATGTTCTGTCGCCTGTTAATTTCCTATAAAACTATAGAGTACTCGGATAAACGTCCTGGACGATTTATGTCCAATAATGAAATTGCTGGCCAAAGCTAGTCCACATTTTAATCCTTCGATAGTCGTTTACGTTGAACTGAATCTGCCCTCTGACGGAGTACTAGATTTATTGTTAAAATGCACTCAATCGTCCGATAATCCTAGTGTAGCGTGCAGATGTAGATTAATAAACGTAAATGTTGAACCATTTGATAATTCTCCAAGCAAAAACTTCGACCTTTCAGATAAAATGGCGCTTTTAATACACATTGCCCGTTACCGGTTCATCCCTAAGTCCACAAAACTCTGTGAATAATTTAAAATCAATTGGATTGCTCCAATAATCTGGAACTTTCTCGTGAAAAATGTTGTACTTCGTGGACTTGAACAAAAGGGAACCTCGGTAACTAATTCAATAATTTCACACGTAATAACATCGGACACTTTCAATTCATGAGGTAACTTCTCACTGAGCGTACCTTGAGGTAAAATGTCGCAATTATTTACGACTAGCCGTGTCGGCCTTTTAGGCCTTTAAGGAAAATGTAAACGCCTTTATTGGGCCTCTTAGTAAAACGTTAGAATTCATTTGCGTTTGTGTAACTAAATGAGTTCGCCTGTGGGCCCCGGGTGACTTCTACTTATTACAATGTTGGATAGTTTCGTTTCTTTTTAGTTCTATATGCGCTAACATTATAATTATTTATTGACTTCTTCAAGTTACGTTATCAACTCGAATAATTATATTATTTAAACAATTCACAAGGCCGAACGCCTTATCTTTACGACTTGTTGTAATAAATGTTTGTTATTTTATAGCGTAAGGTCTTTCCAAATTGAAACAATAAATCTTTGTAATATGCTATAATAAATAATAGTCCCAACAAAAAAAAAAAAAATCCCAGTAAAATGATATTGGGGCGATTTTATTTATTTTCGGTAACCATGCAGCGATCCTGCGTAATAGACCTAATATTCTTATAGGTGTATCTAAAATTTTCACATGTTTGTTTATTTATATAAATGTATTTTGCTGGCACGGTTCGCTTCGATCCCCGATCAGCGCTAGTAAGGCATAACGTTAGAGAAAGTCGTTTCATACAAGTTCGTGACCTCATTTTGTGCAATATATGTGCGTACGAACATTTTAGGAAAAAACTCTTTGTAGGCATTACTGATACAAACCGACAGGTGAATGACGACGGACAAATTTATCTGTTAGGGTACGAAGAAAGAATACTAATACTTGGGCTTCGCTACTTTCAGAACTGACCGAGTGGATTGTGAGAAGTGACTAACAGAAATACTGGAAGTACAGATTAGCTTTGTGCAGTCCACTGTGCAAATAAATTTCAGTACACACTGTACTGAAATCCCAACATTTCTCGGAAACTGCAAAAGATAAACATTGTATTGAAAAGCGCGTTTTTCCAACAACAGGCTCGAACTGTGTACCTACTCGAACCGATAATTGAGATATTTACTTAGTTTAGTTTGGCGACTAACACTGTAGAAACAATAACTAATGTACCTATGTTAGAGAATAATAAAAAAAGTGAAAATAATATCTACCATAGACCGTAAAACAAATCTAAAACTGCAAAAGTGCAAACTCTCATTTTGTACATAATTATTATGAACAAAAACGTTTTTCCAAAAAAAGCAACAGACTTTATAAAAAACACAAAAAGTGAAAATTAACTTTAATTTTGGAAGTCGGTGTCTTTGGTTCTCTATTTTCTTATTTTACCACTTTCTGAATACGATTGCTTTTTTATTAATGAAAATCTAAAAATCGCTATATATATGCCTATAATATTTAAGGAGCTCCCACAATTCCTTATGGATCCCATCATCAAAACTGATTTTGATAAAAATGGGACCACTCTGGAAGTATATATCTTCAAATAAAATAATTAATCACGTTAAAACAATAACGGAACAATGAAACTAGGACGTTGGTAATGAAACCCAATATTTCCATTATCTCTTGCTTATGCAAATTTATTTTCATTATAAAGTTTCTCTATTAATATTGTAGAACGAAAGTTGTGAAATATGTACAAAGCTTCTATTTTTAACACGAACGATATGATAATTCCATTGATGATGTAAAATAAAAGTAACTCTCTTTGTGAGATTACGTCTATATGGGACCGCTAGATGAAATCTAATAAACAGAATTTGGACAAAATACTAACACATTAGAATCCAATCAATCAACTTTGTGTACAACAATCTACCAAATCTATTTAATCTAGGAATTCAAGAACAATATTTTCCTCCCATATGTGTAGTTATTATTTCCGAGCCAAATATTCTCACGTTCATTATAAGTTAAAGGCAGTTCCCAACTTGTCTTTGTAAGCGCGTAACATTGTAATTTTCATCCTTGTAATTTTCAATTAGTGTTCTTAGTGGAACAAATATGTACATAGTTTACAATCTTGCGTGACAAGCAAAATCGTTATTTTCATAATTACAAAGTCATTAATGTCTTGAGCACAAAACGAGAGGAGCAATCAAGTGAGGAAGCTACCCGCCTACCTTTAGGATGTTGAGACATTGCTCAATCGGATATATACATTTACATAGCTACAACTTACTGTAGTCCATCGTTTATGTCAGAAATGTATGCAGGCTTTCGTACGGAAAATAACTTATGAAATTCACGAAAGCGTAGTAATTTATCATTGTAATTATTTATTATAGTTACCTCAGAGGGTAATAACTCAGTTTGGGCGCAGATCGTTCGATTACGACGCTTAACACGTTCGCAGTTCTACGTTTATATTATGTAAACATGTTCCTTAAATAATGTACAGACCCCATCGGCACTACAAACTCGGTATGGGACATTAACTATGGGTTCTTTCTCGCTTTTCCTTCCATTTTTACTTCTAGTTAATTTAGTTGCGGGTTCGAACAGTTTAAGTAAGGTAGGTAAGTATCGTACCAAAAATAAATAGCGGTGGGAGTATATTGAGCGTAGATTTAGTTAAAAGCTTTGTAATTTTATATTGTAATGGTTGATTCTTACTTATGCAAAATTGAATGTATGTTTAATTTAAATAACTGTAACTGTATGGAATAGCGAGCCTTTAAAGGAGCATTTTAACGACAGAAATAGTAAAAATACTTGAATACGACGCCATAACAGTAAAAGCATCGTCTTACTTAGCACAGCCGTTAGTACGACCACTATAACACAACGAGTAAAAACCATAGAAACGCATCTCCCGCCGTTAACCCTTATGGTATTGCGCGGCTCTGAACGTTGTTTTCCTACACTTTCAGCACCGAATGGGAAATTTCCCAGATCACATATTGGTTCTACCTAATCTTCACTTTGAGCGGTACAACATAGAATTTATCGAATCGGATATTCGGAGCGGGTAATCTTCAATAGGGGACAGACCCAGCGGTCAGTACCACATTCCCGTGGCTTTTGTTGAGCGTGCGTGTCGAGTTTTATCCGCAAATGGCAACATTTGTTTTATAGGATACTATCATGCTGTGACGGCTCTTACATTCGAACCATAAAACCATGTGGAACTCATGGATTTTATATTTCACTTGCCCGTGTTGCGTCTTCACATCCCCTGTCTATTTTCAGACATTCGTCGTTTTGCTTGAGTACACCACGTTTGAGAGAAAGGTCAAACGGCACATCAGAGGCTGCCTTTGTCAGCTTCACACTTCTCATTATAATGAAACTTAAGAATAATGACTTGGGTTGGGAATAAGCAAAAACGAACATGACGATTTAAACAATCGGTTTGGCTCAATTTCGGTGGCTATTCTTATGAATATATGAACTAAGCCAACACGTGGCAGATACACTCATAAAAAAGGCCATGTGTCACTAAATCCGATCGAAATGTTCCCTGGATTATGTTAATCCTGGCCATCAGCTGGTATTGTATGCAAAATTTCCCCTCTCTCTAGTTGTATTGTGGGTAGGTATATGTAGTAGGTAACTTGTTACTATGCAGGTTTAGACATAACATAACACGCCTATAATGTTCCCACTGCTGGGACACAGGTCTTCTTTCGGTGAGAAGGAGTGGGCCGTAATCCGCTACGCGGTGGGCCCGCGTAGTGGATTACGGCCCACTCCTGCACGTTGCTAGATGTCACATGTCTTCGAATTGTTGGTTCTAGTACATGTCGGTTTCGTCACGATGTTTTCCTTCACCGTTTTGAGAGCAGTGGTGAAGAAATAATTTACTTAAAGTAAAGCGGCTGCCTGGGTTCGAAATCACGACCTACTCGTAGGTCGTAAGGTCGTGAGTTCGAACCCAGGCAAGATATTGCATGATATTATACAAATAAATATTTTCTCTGTTTCATAATGTCGGAAATACGATCAAACCAAGTAGTTTATATCCAAAAATGTCTTGTAACATAGTAGATGAAGCCAATGATTCAAACATTTACAATGGCAACACGGCGCTTGTAAAAATCACAGTCGGATTCCCGATAACTTGAACATTTAGCATCTCAGAGAGCAATTACGATATCATCGACGCGGAAGAAATCGGTTGCAAATGTTCAAGTACAAAGTAAGTGTGTCGAACACATACTTAAACAAGTTGTAAGTACATGTCAAACAAGCATTATTGTACGACAGAAATTTTAACGAAAGACCTCTTAAGAAAACAGCCCATTACTCCGCTAAATGTAGCACTTTATATGATTAGTTACACTTCCCTACTTCAACTTGAACGTTGCAGCGGAGCTTAAGATTTAGAGGTCTACAACTTGTATGTGCACCAAGCCCCAAAATGAAATACGGTTATACATGATACATGGTATAGCAAACTGGATTATTTTCGTAATTGCTGTGCTGTAAGTTGTTTTAGAAGCGCTAAAAAAAAGGCTAGACATTGAATAAGAAAAATTAAGCAAAACTAGACTAAAAAAATAATGTTGTAAGACTTAAAATTAAGATTTTGTACTGAAACTCAAAAAAAAAAAATTTGCCTTCTTTGGGTAAAGATAACTTTGTAGAATAATTAATTATATTTATTTTTCATTCAGTGGTATACTTACATCTTTATACATAAGAAGTTGGTGCAGACATAAAGGCTCTTTCAAACAGGCGCGACACGCGACGCGACACAAAGGCAGCGCTCGTCGCGCGACGAGCGGTGTCTTTGTGTCGCGTCGCATGTCGCGCCTGTTTGAAAGAGCCTTAAACTCATTAGAGTTTTAACGTGCACGAAAAACCATCGAACACATGATTTAGACAATTAAAAAAAACTTAATATCTTAAATATAACATGAAACAATAACAAAAACACAACGAGGGTATATATATACAGCGTGTATCAGAAATATGTGGTCATATTCACAGTGCAGATCATCAAACTGAACAACTTTCTCGATGATTTCTTTCATCATGGTAATCACGAAAAAATTATCAGCTGTCCCATACATTAGCCATTAATAGATTTAAAATCTGTATTAAAACTAAACTTTGTAAAAAAGGGTATTATAAAATTTCAGATTATTTAGAAGATAAAAAAGCATGGGATTGTACTGCTCGCTCTGCTAAGCCTTGTGATAAAACTTAACATTTTAATTATTTTGTAAAATCATGAAAATATACCAGTTTTATATACACATTGACATTGTTGAAAATTATATTCAAAATGACATGATTACTTTGTAAAGTATTATATTATTTTATTTAATTATTGTGAATGTGAGGACTATGTGGATATCATTATTATTTTCATTTTTCAGTTAGTTTTAATTATGGTCTGGCAGTTTGAGTAGTTTATGCGGCCTACCCAAATGTCCTTTCTTTGGTATTGTTCGTCGAGTTGAGCTCCACGATTACTGACAAATGCTTGCACTGACTGGACAGGTTCACTCAAATCTGTGTGGTTCTTTCCTCAAAAGACCATTTCAGACACTAATCTACATGGTCCTCATATGGCCTGACCAAGATTATGTCTGGACTTTAAAAGAGACTGTGACCTCTGAGTTTGTTTCGGCCTTTCTTCTCAGAGTAGTCAGATAGGAAACGCCGAACTCAACTAGCTTATTTTTATGTTTTTTAATATGACGTGTAAAAGTGATTCTGATATCCTATTTACAGAATAAACAATTTCATTTCATTTCATTTCATTTCATTTCATTTCATTTCATTTCATTTCATTTCATTTCATTTCATTTCATTTCATTAGGGTCGAGTAGGTATTGAAGTTTTGTATGGGACAGATGATTTTTTTCAGTTTGATGGTCTGTACCACACCCTTAAATATAACCACAACTTTCTGATACATTTTGTATTTATTTAATATACATAACATACCTTAAAACGTATTTCTATTCTACATACTTTGTCGGACATAAGGATTCTTCGTACTGATAATAATCAAAATAGTTTCAGATGGATATGTGCACATTTTTAATGAACATTTTTGTTTGAAATTCTTAACAACCATTTGCAGGGTAAGCTCGCATACCTACCAGCCAATTCCTTTCTGAATTTGAAACTGATAACGGTCAAATTAATCCTATGTTTATAAGCAAACTATTTAACAGTGTCACTTAAGAATGGTATATGTACTTCTCATACTAATACATTTTCCTACTAGTGAGATAATAATATATATAAACATTTTATTTTACGTACTCACACAAGTTATGTACTCAATGCTAATTTTTGAAAACTAACACAAATTATTTTACTCAGTCAAAAGCATTTCTACGGGTGGATAGACTTTTATTGATTAAAAATCCTCCTTCATTGTGGGAGTCTATTTGATATCAGTTGGTCAGATACAGGAGCCAATTAGTAAAAAGTTAAATTCACTAAGTGCCTCTAAAATACAGGAATGGAGAATTAATTGGTGATTAGAATATTGTCAGTTTCCCTTTTGCTGAATAGAAATGTGTGCAAACGAGAAATAAATTAGTTCGTAAGAACATGGGTGTTTTCGCATAGCATTCCTACAATAAATCCGGCAATCAAGCTTAAATAATGTATGCTAACATCATCTGTCTAGTCTTTTCCCAACTACATTAAGGTCGGCTTCCAGTGTAACCGGAGGCAGCTGAATACCAGTATTTTACATGGAGCGACTGCCTATCTCACCTCTACAACCCAGTTACTGAGAAACACGATACCCCTTGTTAAGACTGGTTGTCAGACTTTCAGGTTTCTGACACCCCGTAACAACTGTCAAAGATCTAATCAAATTATTATCTTTGTAGGACAGGACATGGTACAACTGTAGGAAACTATTTTGTTTGGTTGTCGAAACTGAGTGGAGGCAGATTAAGTAAATATTTTGATAAACTTGACTAACTATTGGGGGCCGCTGTACACAGTGGGAACCACCACGTGATTTGTGATGACATAATCCTGAAAGATAACCACGTAAAACCTCATTAAACTCTGGTTCAAAAAGAACAATATATTTCATGGATCATTAAAACAGTTTTAAAATTGAATAAAATTGAAACAAAGTGAATGGTTTGAATTACTTTTAACTTAGCCACTTCTAATAAAACCTGGATGTTTTATAAAAATTGTTTAATGTAATGAAGTCGGCTAAAATTGAATAAAGTATAGCATGTTTGTATTTCTCATGATTATGATTTGAAACCATTGTAACGTAAGCTGATAAAATGTCAAGAGCGTATTTTAGACGCTGCACATTTGTATAAAATAAGATGGATGATATCTTCAAATTCTCCCTGAATTCTGAAAACTGCACGCAAACACAGCATCAACATAAATTAAATTCTATGAACGTGAATATTCATCTCTCTCTATATAAATGAACTAAGAACTATCTCATATTTCTGAGTAATATTCTTCATTCGTTAAAACCTTGTCTATAGGGTTTATGGAAAAAAATATCACATTAAATGTCGATTAAGTTGGTTGGAGCCGCAAGCGGCGTCGTGTCGCCGCGGAATGAGACGAATGATCGATTAGGCTAATTTACCGACTCACCTCAAATACTCTCTATGCTTCGCTCGAGGAAAGATCGCGTCATCTGAAACCAAATAGTTTTTCTTACTTATTACATAGAAATATATAATTACTTAATTTGAATAGATAAATTACTTAATTAATTTAAGCTTTTTCACGCAATAGAGCAAATGTGATTGCTTCATTTTTCAGCCCTCGCATAACAAAATCTCTGGTTCAGCACAGGTGCGGAGAATGTGCGAGAGAATCCCGCACATTCTTCCCAGACGGGTTTTCACGAGCCTATAAACAAGAGCTTAAAAAAACAAAGGCTCAATTTTAGACTGATAATTCCTAGCATCCTTAAACAGCTGGCACTTGATTTGACTTGAATCTCTGGGAACTAACTGGTCTAGTGTTTACCAGCACAGGCTACCCGATTCGTCCTCCCCACATGTCACTTAATGTGACGCAGGGAAATAGAGAGAAAATGTCCGGAGTCATATTTTGTCGTTTGTCGAGCGCAGAGATTAAAGTCTCACGTAACAGTTTCATGTAACATTACCTATAGTAGGCGACCCTTGTCCAACCAAAGTAATATTATAAAAGAGAAAAAAAATGATTTTTTGTATGTTTGTTTGTAATGAATAAACTCAAAAACTCCTGGACCGATTTTAAAAACTCTTTCACAAGTAAAATGGTATATTAACGCTCAGTAACATAGGCTATAATTTATAAAGATATCACACGGGCAAAGCCGCTGACGAAAGCTAATCATACATACATACACACAAACATAAAATTCACGCCTTTTTCTCACGATAATAGGCAGAAGCTACAGAACGCCACCTGTCACGATCCCTACACACTCCTTTTGCCCTTGAATTGTAGTGAAATCAAAATGTATCAGAAGTGTTCTAATACTTACTCTGTCCCCAGGATCTTACAAACAGGTAAGAAGTTACTTATGCTATCGGTATTTATCATGTCTCTAATAATTGAGAACTGTGTTCAGCAACAATCTCTATCAACAACTGAGCACAAGTAGAATAACTACAGAGCTTTTAAGATTTCAATATCATCTAGTGTCCTATCACTAATGGCATAACTTTTAGCCGTCCCACGTACGACCTTCAAGCTTAACGTCAACTCAAAACTTCTGAATTTCTTTCTGTTAGTATTAAAACCTTTGTGGAAAATCTAAAGAGCGAAAAGTAAATCCCTGCTCTGAAAAAAAATGTAAAGCTTTCGTAAAATGTTAGCTAATGACGTCACAAAATTCGAAGGCTTAATGTTATCGAACGACATCTGAAATAGACGGCTTAAGTGCAAATTAAAGGGAACAGAAGGGTGGGCTGTCATTCATATTGATTAGTGCAATGCCTTCACTTCGGAAATTAATTGTCTTAATGAGGAAATGATAATAACAGAAGCCGGAGTTCAATTAGCTATTGTAATATTTCTTGGTATTAATTAATTGAACGTAACAGGAGACTTGTTCTATGTAGGTAATTTAATCGATCTTGATAGCTAATAGAAGCGAATTTCTACATATAATTAGTAGGCGAATGCTCAGAAACAGGAAACTCACGAAACAATGTTAACAATAAAGATCAGCCTTTTAAAAATCTTTTCTAAACACCGTCGATTCGTAAAAGGTCCCTTATGAGCAGTATTCCAATATTTACGGCAGTCAAAAGGTTGAAAGACTGACCTCTGATATACTAATACTATACAAGAAGACGTATTGACGACCTGCGACGTATTTAATATCGGAAAATACCCAAGATATATGAGAAAAACTAGAATAAACATGGTTAACTAAGTCGATATAACATGCTCTTGATTTATTGGTCCACTTTCGTAATGGATTTTTTTTTCTACAACACGCAGACCTTAGGGGCCTAAGCAATAAAAATAACTAGGAAAATAGGGACCAAAAAAGCTAATCTCTTTTTTTAATCACGTAATTTGTTAGGAGTGGGGTTTGCTGTGCCGAAGGCGGATTTTGCGGCGTAGCAATATCAAGCGAGCGGCGCAGACGTAGAAGGTTTAGCCAGCGTAGCAATGTAGCGCTGCTACGCCGCGTGGTGTAGCACTGTCTTGTGTGACGTACTTAGCTGTTTCTTCGTCAGATAAACTCATAGAGTGGTGTACAGATACAGTAGTGACTTTTACCTAAGATTATGATTTAAGGAGATTATGAACGTAGCTTAACCGAGGAACTTGTTGCACTAGAGGCTTTCTTTTAGAAACTAATTATCAAATCATTCATCATAGCACTTAATAATACTTCATATCTTTTTATGAAAACACAAAAATATCCATGTGAATTTATTAATAATAATATAAGAAAATACGTAAGAAAATATACTTCTTGATTTTCTGTAAATGGTTTTTCTATGGCATACTAATTACTTACTAATCGCTCGAGGGTAACTCATCAATCTCGTCACGTTACGCAGATATTTTTATATCTGTGTTATTTTTTCGTACTCGTATTACTTCTTTCCATTAAGAAAATATTTAGTTTTTTCAGGAATACGTGATACCGTTTCCTTTTTTTTTTGTGTAAAATATTTTTCAGGTGAAGTTGAAAACCAGCGTCAGGCACTAGTTTTCTGGCATTTTTGCTGAACTGGGCCGTTTTGGCGCAGCCGTGAGAGTGTCACACTTACCTGCTAATTTCTTACATCGCACTTTTTACATGATTTTTATTTATTTTTTATCTACAGTATATTGTTGTTAATAATTATTAGGTTTTTTTTATCTACAGTGTGTCCCTGGATAAAGTGCACAAACGAAAATGGGTGAAACTAGACTATTAATCATCGACAAAAAAATAAAAAATAAACCTAATAATTATTATCGATTTTTTTTAACTATTTTACTGCAAACATAATAACTTTTTATTGTTTGAGTCAATTTCGTGAAAATAAAATGAAACGTTAAAACTAATAATGATGCCTGATAATTTGATGTTGCATGGCAAAATAGTCATGAAGTAAAAAAACACGTTTCTTTGAAGACATTTTAAACTTTTTGTCTGATTTTTTAAATATATTTCTTTTTAGATTTTCTTTTAGATTTATTTGATCTTTTTTTTTATATTTATTTGTCGATGAGTAATGGTATAGTTCCATTTTCGTTTGTGCACTTCATCCAGGGATACACTGTATTGTGTGCCTGGGTTGAAGGACGGCGGCAATTTTTTGCATCATCGCGGTATTCATCATATGGATGCAAGCCTGTCAATAATGATAATTATGGCGGTTCTCCTTATGAACGGTTGGGGTAAAAAAATTGTGTTCATCATGCTTGACAGAAGACTCGACGAATTTCCATCACCGCAGCAGGTCAGGTTTCCAGGAGGATACCGCACCATAGAGCACATCCACACATTGCGGCAAATTATACAGAAGTCCGAAGAGTACAATCGGCTACCATGTCTTGCGTGGACTGTGAAAAAGCTTTTGACTCTATCGAGACTAGGTCTGTTTTGGAATCTCTGCAGCGATGCCAAGTCGACTGGCGATACATCCAAATGCTCAGATGTCTTTATGAAAACATGAAATAATCGTCCCAGTCAGGACTAGCGAACTGAACATTTCCCACTGCATGGAGGGGTGAGACAACGGGACGTAATTCTACCGAAATAATTCTCAAACGCATTGAAGGATGTGTTTAAGACGCTGAACTGGGAAGGACGCGGCATCAATATCAACGGCGAATACATCTCACAATTGAGATTTGCAGATGACATCGTCATACTGGCTGAATCACTGCATGACTTGCAGCAGATGCTGTACGGCCTACTTGTTTCTTCTATACGCATTGGTCTTCGGATGAACTTCGAAAAACCCAGGTTATGTTTAATGAACACGACCCCGGGGTTGATTTCTGCTAATGGCGGGGTCTCAAAGTTATTCGAGTAAACTCAACAGTCTGGAAAGAACATCTTTGAAATGGAGGCTAACAGAAAATTTCAGCTGGGCTGGGCAGCATTTGGGAAGCTTCGTCTAGTCTTTTCGTCGCTTATTTCACAGAGCCTAAAGACTAATAATCTTCACATCAACACACGATGACGACGAACAGGTCTTCAATCAGTGCGTCCTGCCTGTTGTGATTTACGGAGCCGAAACGTGAATACACACGGTACGGCTGGTCCATAAATTAAAGGTCACCCAAAGTGCTATGGAACACCAAGCACAGCCCATGCTTGATGTCTCTCTAAGGGATCGAATCTGGAACTAGGTGATCCGAAGGAGAACCAACGTTGTCGACATAGCTCACAGAATCAGCAAACAAAAGTGGCCATGGGCCAGCCATATTAGTCGTAGAACCAATGACCGTTGGGGTAGACGTGTTTTTGAGTGGGGAACGCGAATCGGCAAACATAAGGTAGGACGCCCTCAGGCTAGGTGGAGCGACGATCTTCGCATAGTGGCTGGTAGCAACAGCTGGATGAGAGTTCTGGGATAACAGCCGCGTACTGGAAGACGTAGCGTTGGAAGGTCTCCCACAAGGTGGACCGGTAACCTTGTGATGGCCGCAGGAATCCGCTGGATACGGGAAGCACTAAACCGGTCGAATTGGCGGTGCTTGGGGAAGGCCTATGTCCAGCAGTGGACGTCTTTCGGGTGAAATGATGATGATGATGAAGATATTTGAGATTGTCTATACTGTAGTTTCAATATAAGCCAGCCAACCAGTCGGTAGCAAGCTGACTACTTAAAGAGCGCCTCAGACTGACCTACATTTTAGTATGGCCACTCGTGAAGACTATTTTAATCCTATTTACAACGGATTTCTCATATTCCCCTGTTCGTTTCATCCCTTTCAGAGTGATTGAATAATATTGGGGTCACAACTACCGAGCTTCCGCGAAAATTCTGATGAATAGACATTGTTATTACTATGGCGTGTGTCACATTGTTGGAATAATTATATCATTCCTACATTTATTTCGAACCGAGCAATCATTGCGGTAACTAATAATGGTACGTTTTTCCTAAAACCTGATTATTGTTGCTATTAATAGAAAAAGCCTTTGAGCAATTCTTGTCTAACCGAGTTGTAAAATCATAATAGGCTCCCGGAAAATGTTATGGTGACTCCCTCACTGAATTGCTTTGAGATCGACTGGTCAGATTAAATATCTCCAAGCTATTTGATTCACATGCATCTGCTAATTAGCTGCTAGCGTGTTTAACCAAATAATTATAATAATATATCAATGTTGCCAGATTTACATAAACACCAATATTTTGTTTGAAAATGTTGCTGATAATACAATTATATTGAATACTAGCTGCACCCAGCGGTTTCACCCGCATCTCGATCCGGCAAGAATATAGGGATAAAAATCCTATGTCCTAACCTAGGTCATGGTTAACCCATGTGCCAAATTTCATCCAAATCCGTTCAGCCGTTTTGACGTGAAAGCGTAACAAACAAACTCATTTTCGCATTTATAATTTTAAGGATATATATACCTATACTAGGCTGATCAAAAAGTAATGATAATCGGTTATTTTTATTTTTGCTCGGCACCTATTGGTCCGAGCGTGATGTTAAATAGCCTTCCTCGAGAATAGGGCTATCAAATGCAAAAATGTTTTTTTTTTAAATCCGACTGGTAGGTCTAGAGATTAGCAAATTCAAACATACAAAAAAACT
Source organism: Omphaloscelis lunosa (assembly GCA_916610215.1). Classification (NCBI taxonomy): domain Eukaryota; kingdom Metazoa; phylum Arthropoda; class Insecta; order Lepidoptera; family Noctuidae; genus Omphaloscelis; species Omphaloscelis lunosa. The sequence goes on from OU744247.1 coordinate 12,763,369, forward strand.
CTTCAGCTTTATAATTAATGTAGAAAATATGACCCGATTATTTATCATTACTTTTAGATCAGCCTAGTATAACTTAAAGGATGGTTCATGATGTTGTATTCATTAGTCCCGGGTTCGTTTCCTAGGTGGGACAAGGACTAAAGTGTTATTGGGTTTTTTCATCAGAGCTTTTTCAGTGCCAGTCTAGATTCTGGAATTTTGCCCCATTAATGGTAACAGGGTCGCTGCCTTTTAAATGGGAATTAAACTTAATTGGCGAAATGTGGCTATGTACTACACACATCTGTTCACCGCTTCGAGCATGCAATCGTGATGCTGTGTTTTTTGTTTGAAAATGTTGCTATTAATAAAATATATTATATCGAACAGATATCTATGTTATTTCCTTTATTTTATATCCCCAATTTACGAGCAAAGCCGTTTAGGGATTTCCAGTCTTTGCTTACCCATTCCGCGAACAGCCAGCAATATTTATTTTGGACCGGAAACTTGGACTTGTATCTCATTTTACCTTACCCTTTATATCTCTTATTACGGCTACTTTAACTGTTTTCTAAATAATTTAAATGTTATTGTCTTGTTCTTATGCTTGAAAATTCTGTCTTATTAAATATTACCCTTAACTAGCGACCCGCCCCTGCTTCCCACGGTTTTTACTACTTGACAAAACATCGAGAATTCTTTATTATTATTTATGTAAGTTTAATATTACATAAATTTCTGTTTTTTTTCTTCTAAATTATGGTGAACCCCATCAAAGTCCGGCGATGAAATTAGTATGTACTATACATAGAATTAGTATAAACTATCCTATACTATTAAATGAGCAGTCTCTATTTTCACCAGAGCAGAGCTTGGTCGCCCAGATACACACGGCTACACATCAAGCTACACAATTCCAATATAAGCTGACCTCTTATTGTACCGAAATCATATACAATGCGAGATCAGCTTATACTGGAAAAATATAGGTTGATATGTAGCCGTGTGTACTTATAATATTAGACGATCGTAATACTACCTAGTTACTATGTTATATAAAGTCAAAGTCAAAGTCAAATCATTTATTTCAAATAGGCCCATGTATGGAACTTTTGAACGTCAAAATTTATTTATAAGTCTAGTACTTTAATTATCAAAAGAGATTACCCCAGGAACGTTATTAAATATACGTCTCTATCATAGACGCGGATATTTTTAAACATGAATGTACATGTTTATATGTACCTACAAACAAAATGGTACCTTAACCTTTTCGAAGTAAGTAGAAGAGGATGAAATGTTTCCCTGTGGATCAGACCAATATATAAAATGTATATAAACCTATAGTAAAATGTATATACCTTATAGTAAAATGATTCGTTTATGTTTTCGAATGCATAAATAATTTTCAAATATTTTTGTTCCGATGTTTTTTTTTTTTTTAAATAGAATTTATTAGATATCTAATCTACAAATCTTTAGAGATATTCACAAAACCTTGATTGCATTGAATAATAGCATATTCTTTTATTCTATAATACTGAATAATGTTTTACCAAATATTTGAACAATTAGTTTAGTAAATACTTTAACCTTATATTCAAGGTTTAAAAACAAAATTAATTGCGCCTTCTTTATAAAAAATACCAAATGAAAGCAGATTTACACCAATTACAAAGGAATAAGGCCCTATTAAGAACACTTATGTATTGTTTTTCTATGAACCTAATTATATTAATTATAATATTTGAGGAAATGTAAAGCTATTGCCATAACTAGGTCAAACCAATTACCGCAATATTATACTCTAGCGCAGAACAATATTTTAGTTACTTACTTTAATATTTTATAGGAAACAGATAGAATGTAATCCCTTCATTTTATAAACTTTAGGTGAAAAAAGCTTTACCATATAACTATACTCCATTTGAAATAAGATTAGACATTTAAATAAACCATTTTTACAATCCGTTCAACCGATTTTGACTTCTATTGCGTTGGTGTTATGACAAATGGCAGCTGCAGTAAACAATTGGCATTGTAACCACTTTTTGCTTTTAATGCCATCCTTATGCCTACGGTATAGAAGTCAGAATCGGTTGAACGAACTGTAAAAAATGTTTGTTTAAATGTCTAATCTTATTTCAAAACGAGTATAGGTGATATAAAAGGGCAATCGCATTCAAAGCTACAACGATTTTCAACACGATTGACATAAGCTTTGCGGTACCTTATGTCAGTCCCATACATGTCATGTACGCTGATGGAATTTCACTTTGTCTAGGACTTATTTTTAAATGTTTAAAACAATCAAATACGAGTAGTGCGTGCCTAATTTAAAACAAAACAACTTAACACATAGCGTGATAAGAAAATCAATCTTTCCGACCGAACCGCCCGCGAGACCTTGCCGGCTTTATTTTTACATGCCAATTTCGGGTTCTTCTTTATAATAGCGACATTCGCGTGCCGAATGAGCATGGGTCATTTTGCTGTAATTGTAGTGTGCCCTTTGGTTATCACGCGATCGCGTGCCGGCCGCGGCAACTTGCCTGAGGGCGGCAGCAAGCGACGCCTTGCCGACACGACCAGGTCAAGTTTTCATAGCTCCTGCAGCACAACTTCTACAGACAATAAAAAGCTATTTTTCTTTGGACAGATTTGTTCGCGTTCCCCTTTGTGTTTTAGTTTTCAGTTTAACGTTTATTCGTTTAGTTTCTGAATTGGTTTGTAAAACTATAAAAGCACTTGCCAACTAAAGTGGTGGTAATAAATTGAAATGACAAGATTTACGAAATGATGCACTTGCTTAGTTTCCTCTACTAGATAAATAGTTAGATAGAATTATATGTTTATTATGTACACTATAAAAATTACAGACATACATTTAGATATTCTACATAGGGTGTCACAATCGGCGGTCTTATGGTTAAAAGCGATCGTTTACAGACAATCTTTGCCAGATTAGAACAAACAAATTGCCGAAGATTCTTTTTGTTTGAGCCACTTATTCAGCAAGCGCAACCCACTTTAGATACACTCACAGAATGACCTCGAGCCCATACAAGTGCTCACCTGAACCCATTTCACCCATTGCGATTTCGATTGAGCCAATCCAGGTCAAACCATCTAAAAGACCTGTAAGAACAATTTAATTTAATGTTGACAAGCAAACCAAATCCAATCAACAGTTACTAAATAAGGAAACGAGAAAAATTGAATTTAAACTCCGCTTTCAACAAAGTTTTCCAGTTTCAGCAAACCAAAAATGATTCGACTACTTTTGAATGGTCGTTGACTCCGCGAAACGTTTTCAGGCAATTCGCAACCAGTGGAGGGGTTTCGCAAATGCACAAAAACTCCAACTTACCAAATCCTTATTGCAAACTTTTTAATTTAAGAAAAAACAGAAATATTTTCGCGTTCTACTCTCGCTTGCGACCTGTAAGGGCCCTTGTTAAAACTTTCTTTAAAAGAAATCGTTTAATAAGTAGCGTTCACCTTACAATATTTAAATCGTTTAAGATTTTTTCATTTTCCAGTTTTTTTAAAGTTGGATCGTTCGAGGCTTTCAAACAAAAAAGTTGAAATTTGCATGTAACATGCAAACAAAATGAAAGTAACACATTTCCACGACGGGAATTTGCACTTATTTTACGATATTACTGGAATTCGCACGCAACCGCCGCGTCAGCACTGCGAACATTTTTTGTAAAAGTAACAAAGTGCAATGATACTTGTCAAGCTTACGAGCACAAGTCTTACACAAAACATTCCAAATGTTGGTAAAAACACCCAAAGTTTTCCCACAAAGGTTTGTACAATGGAGGAATTATTGAGCTCGCAACATTATGTTTGCAGATATACAAACATCCCTTTATGCCACTCTAACATTTATACCTCTGTTGCAATCAAAATGGCATTAGTAAATAGCAGATAATTTACATAAATACGTACTTATGCTACGTCCATTATACCTATTTATCTATGGCAAAACTCTATAGTCTTTACCATAACGTGTTACAACGAATGTATGATTTATGGTTAATGTTGTCAGTGCTTCCTTCATATTATGAATGTAGCCATATTATGCTTCGATATTCGGCAAATAGTTACGAGCAACATTGTTAAGTAACAACCGAAACTACCTGTACGTGTTTATTCGAGAGATCTCCTTTAAAAAACTGTCATAAAGTACCTAAAGGTCATCAAATTTTCATGAGTTTTTATCAACATCATAGGGGATGCATAAACCCGGGGAGGGCCGAAGGCTTCTGGTGGGTTGGGTCTCCGCGCAGGTCAAACTGCTGGAGCCCAGACCTCTGAGGTGCTTCCGCTGCCGGGTGGGCAACCACGTGGGAGTGAAGTGCGTCTACCTCCGGGTAGACTTTAGTGATCACTGCTTCCGTTGCAGTCAGCCCGGTCATAAGGCCGGCTCGTGCAACGCCACGCCACACTGCGTCGTATGTGCGGCGGCTGGCAAGCCGGCCGATCACCGGGCTCGGAGCAAGGCCTGCGTCCCACCCGCCAAAACCAGAGGCAGAAGCAAGCCCTCCGATACCGTCGTCACCGCCGCAGCCGCCGCCACTACTGCCGCCACTGCTGCCGCTTCCAATGTCGTCGTCGCCGCCGCTGCCGCCTCCAACGTCAGCGTCACCGCCGCTGCCACCGTAGCAGTGCCCTCACAGGGGTCTCGGGAGAGGGTTGAAATGGAGTGCCAATAACGGCCCCATTACGCCTTCTCCAGGCGAACATCAACCACTGCGCAGCCGCTCAAGATCTGTTGCTCCAGAGCATGGCGCAGTGGTCGATTAATATCGCCGTGGTCGCTGAGCCGTACTTTGTCCCACCCAGGGATGACTGGGTGGAGGACCTAAGCGGCTCAGTGACCCTCATTTCGTCGGCCGCCGCCGGTACTCCGTCCCTCGAGTCTGTCAAGAGAGGACGGGGTTGCGTGGCAGCACGGTTCGGGGAGATTGCCGTGGTGGGGGTATACTTCTCCCCGAACCGAACTCTTGCCGAGTTCCACAACTCACTTGCGGAGTTGAGAGTCGTCGTCATCGGGTTCTGTTCCCTCCCCGTGCTCGTTCTCGGGGACTTCAATGCCAAGAATCTGGCTTGGGGTTCCCGGTATACGGACACACGGGGTAGGATGGTGGAGGACTGGGCTCTAGAGACAGGCCTAGTCGTCCTAAACCGGGGTTCTGTCCCCACGTGTGTGCGGATGCGGGGTGAATCGGTGGTGGACATTTCGTTCGCAAGCCCCGCTCTGTCACCACGTGTCATTGACTGGCGCGTCATGGAGGGGGTGGAGACCTATTCCGATCACCGGTACATCCGGTTTGACGTCTTCACCCAGACCTCGAGCGCGCCGGTCCGACAGGCCCCGAGTGGTCCGCGGTGGGCGCTGAAGCAGCTGGACCGGGAGCTCCTCCTGGAAGCCTCGATCGTGCAGGCCTGGGTGTCATCACCGGACAGGCCTGCTGACATAAACGACGAGGCGGAGTGGTTCCGGGAGGCCATGTCCAATATATGTGACGTGGCAATGCCCCGGGTCCGGCCCGGACGTGCTTCGCGCCAGGTGTACTGGTGGTCGCAGGAGCTAGAGGCTCTGCGCATGGCATGCGTTGCGGCGCGACGCCGGTACGCCAGGCACCGCAGGCTCCGTATCCGCCCTCCGGATACGGAAGCCATTCAGGCGGAGCTGTACCAGGGGTACAGAGCGGCGAAGACCACCCTCCAAGCGGAGATCCTGCGGGCCAGGACACTGGCCCGCGAGGAGTTGCTGGAGACTCTGAACAGAGACCCGTGGGGACGCCCATATAAGATGGTGCGGGAGAAACTCCGCCCATGGGCTCCCCCGCTGACGCAGAGTCTCCGGCCCCAGCTTGTGGGGGATGTGGTGGGCGTGGGCGCTCTGTTCCTTTCAAGAGGGGAACATACCCCCCCGCCCATGGCTCCGCCTACTGCGGTACCCGATGCGGACCACACCGACGACGACGACGATGCTCCGGAGGTGACTGAGGTAGAGATGAGAGCGGCGGTACGCAAACTAAATGCGAAAAATACCGCCCCAGGACCCGACGGCATACCTGGAAAAGCCTGGGTCCTGGCCATGGGGGCTCTCGGGCCTCGACTAAGAGAATCGATGCTTTGCGATAACTACACGAGGAAAACACAAATGTCAGTAGACAAAACATGTTCGCGCTTGCTTCACGAATATATCTGTTATCAGAAACTGTCTAGACTTTCTCCAATTACCGGTCGTTGGTCACACACGTGTCAATAAAGACACAACTGTATGGCAGCTGTAACTGTACGCTAGTACCGATAGAAATGTTCGATTCAATCAATTGAGTTAGTGCCGCGATGCGGCACAACCGAAACATGCAACTGTTGCAAAAATCCACAAATTTGCCGTGAGGCACAAAGATTGGCGGTGGAGGTCTGCCCAGCTTGGGCGGAGCATCGCCGTGTCCTCGTGGAGGCGATCGGTGGCGGTGATCTCTCGCGTCTGGCCCTGGTTCAGGCCATGGTACGGAGCGAGAGGAAATGGGAGGCCGTCACCTCCTTCTGCGAAGCGGTAATGCTCGCGAAGGAGGAGGCGGAACGCGTGAAGAAGAGGCAAATTTCGCGCCCTCACGCCCCTAACCGCCGCAGGAGGAGACGCCCAGGGCGTCGGGAACCGCGAGGCGATTTCCGGCCACAGTAGGCGCGGGCTTGCGGGCGGTGAGCAATGGATGGCTCACCGTCCGATAAGGACCAGGCCCGGGTCGACGGCGCGTTGTGTTCCACGCGCGCCTCAAAGAGATGTCAGCAGAATTGAAGGGGTCCACTAGGGCCGATGCCTGCCGGGGTTGCGAAGAAAACCGAAAGGGAGATCGTGGCCCCCGGCGACAGGGCAACCGAAGGGAAAGAAGAAAAAGCTTCATTTGCCGGGGTTGTTCTGTGTATGGGTGACCATTTCTACATACCGAGACTTCTCCGTGCCTCGGAAAGCACGTTAAGCCATTGGACCCGGCTGTCATTCGTGGATCTTTGACAGTCATTACGGGTCGTCAGAAGCCCGAAAGTCTGACAACCAGCCTTAACAAGGGGTATCGTATTACCTAGTTACTGGGTTGTGGAGGTCAAATAGGCATTCGCTCCATATAAAATACTTGTATTCCGCTGCATCCGGTTAGACTGGAAGCCGACCCCAACATAATTGGGAGAATAGGCAGATTTATTCAAAACTACAAAAAAAAAACAAAACAAAAATATAATAAGTACCTACACGAACCATAGACATTAATACACGCTTATAAACCTTTTTGTCGTCATTGTAATGCAGCTCGCGATATTGTGAGACATTTGGAAGTTTCTTTTGTAACATGCTGGATGCATGGCGGAAACATCCATTTATCAGGCTATTGACTTTTAGCACGAGTTCTTTTACATGATTTGACTCGTTTCCCCGTCAATTCTTTACACAATGTCGTTTTAAACTCGAGGTTGCACTCGCGGTAAAGAAAGCAATTCTGCAATCATTATTCTGATCACACCCTTAGAATAAATTGCTCTTTTTATTTCGTAATTCGAAACGTAAAACGTTCCATTCTTAATAAAACGTCTAAGTTACGTTAAATTTTTTTTTTCTTTGATTTATAATTTACTAAGAGTGAAATGGGGATAAATGAAACGACATTGCTTAGCAAATTAAACGATTTACTTGACTCTGTCTCAAAGTTAAATAAAGTGTTTACGTGCCAAAATTACAAAAGTATAACATCTTTATTTAGATCGTATAGATTTTCATTAAAAATCAAAAATAGGACGGAAATTATGAATGTTTTGGGTGTAGGGAATAAAAATAGAGGGCAGGTAATGAGAACTTCGAAAGATTTGTTCGTTCCAAAAGCTTCCCTATTAAACAGAAACGTACAGTTGGAATTTAATCGTCGGCTAGTTTATATGTAGGTAATTGTAGCATAAAGTTGGAACAAATGGAGTGACCCTCGTCAGTCGTAATCCGGCGACAACATTACTGTCTTGTGACATTGTTTGTAATTAATCTCAAATATCATCTCTACATTCATACTATGAAACTTCAACGTAGTGTTAATTCCTCGTGTTCTATGGTAAAGGGACTACTGCGGTCAGTTAGATTAATTGTGTGGCTGAGGTATCATTTTACAGGGTATTAAATTTACTTATTCATGATCCTTGTGGTATTACGGTAAGAAAGCAAGCATGTTTGACTAAGTTAGTAGGTAAAGGCGATGAAGACATGAACTCAAGATGGCTTAAAACAGCCCGGAAGCCGGGGCTCGGAAACCGGTTAATTTTTCAAACCGGTTTTGGTCATTGACCTCAAACCAGAAACGACAGCGGTTTAGATTTCGATTACCGGTTAATGGTAAAAACCACTTTTTACAAATTCTGATTCTGATAAGTGAAATCAACCGGTTATTTCGAGTTCGACAGTATAAACGAGTTCTACGCCATCTCTCTTACACCTACTATAACAAAACTTTCGGTCCACGCCAACAAATACGCAAACTAACGTAACAAACGGCGGTGGCGGGTGTACATCTGAAAAAAAACCGGTTTATTCAGGTTATCGTGAGTTTTGAAATTCTATTCTCTGTAATAACCGGTAACCAAAAATTATATAGGTTTAGTCGAATCCGATTTTATAATTAACCGGCTAATCAATTAACAGTATTATAGCGGTTTTATGAACGATATTAGCCGCTATTTTAAAACCGATTTCAAGCCCTGGTTTTAACTCAACTAGAAGAACTCTTCTATTATTCTTCTTCTCGACATTATCATCACGTTCATGCAGTAGTAAAAATTATAGTCAGACAGCAAGGTGCTAGTGTCGCTAACCAAATTCTGCCGATCACCAATCCGTATGCCAAACATGGCGGTTCTTACAAAGGAGCTACAGAACAGCACCTATTCTATTGAAAACCAATTCCTAGACCTCCTTATACGCCATGACTTTCACTTGCTCGCTTCTGTTTTTTATGGCAATAATTCCCTAAAAATAATAGTTAATGATCTATTCAAAGTTATATTCAGCAGGTCAATAATAGTTATGGTAAATATTAAATAATTGGACACGCATACCGTACATTACGCAACAATCTAAATTATATTTCAATTGGGTCATCCTGACATAGATAAAGCGTTATGTAAATATAGTCATAGAAAAGAAGCAAATAGTCACGCAACGCAATCAGTCGCATGTTTGCAGTGCTCTCCATTACTGCTTTGTGAAAAGTGAAATTAGAGGAATAAGTTCCCTATCACATACAGCTGTTGTTCATCGGAAAACACGCATGAACAATGTTCACTCGTGTGGGAAGAGCCAAGGAACAGAAAAATAAAACATAAAATAACAGAGAACATAACAAAAGTTGTTGGAGGATAACAAAACTTTCGAAATTATTTCAGTTACGTTGTTTGGCCTTTTCTAAGGATTTAAAATAACAAGGGAAAGCCATTCATATTTTACTGAATTTCATGCCTAAAGAACTACAAAAGCATGGTGTGAATTTCGGGTATTTTTTTTTTAATTACTATTTCGGAAGATTTAGAGTCGCGAGTAATTAATACATAAATATAACTTTAAATAAATGTTGTAACAGGAATACAGCTGAAACAAGAGGAAATTTTAAAGCTTCCTCAGTTTCACCCTCGAGAAGAGATTGAAATTGATACTTATAAGCCAGGATGCTCTGTCAACGGAGCAGCATTTAGTTTGCAGTTTCAACGGAAAGATTTTTAACATAAAATACTATTAAGATTTCCCTCCTGGTTCATTTTCCGTTTAAGCGCATAGCTGAACAGCTCATTGCTTGAGATGGGTATTGATTTATTTTTTTCTAGTTTATGTTGTAATTCACGTGTAACTATAGTGGATTATTTAATATTTCATTTCAGTATTTCGCGTCTGTGAATGTGCACCTGCATGCAAAAATTAACTATAATAATATGTACTCGTCCTTGATTACAGATAGTTTCATTTTAATTAACAAAATTATTCCAGACTACATTCCAACACTCCGAAAATATAACAATTTATTTAAATTAAAACGTCAGTAAACGAAGTGTAGATTGATGTAAAACATAACAAATATTAATGAACCATACAAAAACTCTGTACTTAAGATAAATAAATCGTTTATTTGCTATCCCATACGAAATCGTTGGTATTTTTTAATGTAGCACAAACAAGTAAACAATAAAATTAAATTGTTTTTTCGTCAACGTGGCAATCTGTAACAAATAAAGCCATCGGGACATATGACTCGGAAAATCCGTAATAAAACGAAACTTACGTATCATTTAACCTTTGCAGTTTAAATTTTTGGCGCTTTTCAGCCATTAACAGCATTCGTGGTTACGGTTTGTCTGACCATATGAGACATTTCACCGCTTCGGTTACCACCAGCGCTATAAATGGACGTAAGCATAGAGAAAACTATATTTACCACAGCGATAACCGTTAAATAATTCGTATAGTTTCATTTCATAGGTACATAGAACATTTAGGAGGTAACGACAGTAACCATTTCCCTTACCGTGGTCCCAGTGGACTTTCGTAGTCCATATGTGGGATTAGAAATATTTTATGTATATTTATTTTATTTGACAACATTGTTCAAATCGTTAGTACAAAAAAAAAAACAAATTTATCAACTAAGGGTTAGTATTTATTAAATGTATATATTATCGTTAGATTACGGAATACATTAATATGCGCATTAACTAGGTGATCTGAAAATTAACAGGAACGATCCGTTATAGTGTGAAATTTTACTTAATATAGCAGATTTCTGCACTTTACCTAGTTAATATGTATATTAACAGATGCTACACCGTTAAATCGCGGAAGACAGTGAGCGAAACACTTTTGTCTCCTTTTCTGCGTAATTTGATCGGGTATTTCAGTGGAGTAACATACGAGTTAAATTTTAATGCTTAAGCGTTTAACAAATTAAATAAATAATTACAATGAATTCGAATGTTTTATTTAAGCAAAGAACCAGCGTATGCTTCGTCGTTAATCTGCAGATTATCTAGTTAATGTAATAACTGAAACAATGTTTTCCTCTTTAACGGACTCAACCAGATAATCTGCAGATTAACTAGTTAATCTGCATTCGAGATTTACGCACGTTAGCGGTAACATATACATAATTATTGTTCATCCCTGCCGCCAAGCAATCTGACAGTGTCTTAGCATTGGTGCATCATGCTGTTCAGCTAGGGTTTTCAAAATACTGTTGCTGCTAGCCCTCATTCTGCTTATTTAGGATGTAAATATGTACGTAACTTTTTTATTACTCTACTTATTCCGAAGCTACGTTAATTTTATTTAAGAATGAAAATGTTTAGAAACATTCACTGCTCAGACAGATCAAACTAAAAAAAAAAACCGGTCAAGTGCGTGTCGGATCACGAACAATGAAGGGTTCCGTAGTTGGGATGAATGTTGACAAACATGTTCTCCCATACAATCCAACTACAAATGTAAGTTTGTTCGCACAATATTCAGAGATTTATCATGTTATTTTAAGACTTCTTATAGGTTTTTTGCAATTTATGATTAAAGAACCATTATCTGTATTTTTCTTTTTAATTGTAGGCTCAGTAGTTTCGGAGATAAGGCTAAATTCTCGTCAATTTTCTTAAATAAGTATAAATCTATTTATTTTTAAATTATTAAAAATCCGAACAACAAGCCCTTTGCATTTGATGTCACACGGTACAGTATGCAAAATTTATTTTCAATTGTCCAATTTGCCCCCGAAAACTGACCCCATATTCAAAATTCATTTATTTACTTTCACATCCATGTTTGGTTCATAAACATTCATAAGTATACCAAACAACTCAATTGGTCCAGTAGATTCGGAGCAAATTGACTAATCCTATAAGGGTTTCGTTTTTACATTCCGACATACGGAATCCTAAAAAAACTACTCAACTTTTTATTAAAATTTTATTCTACGTAGTTTTGTAATTAAACAAGTTAATTTTCACCTTTATGAACGGTCCATTGAAGGTAGTAATCAATATTAAAATATAAGAAATGTTATTTTTTAGGGTTCCGTAGTAAACAAGGAACCCTTAAAGTTTCGCCATATCCGTCTGTCTGTCTGTCTGTCCGCAGCTTCTGAGCTGCTAAACTACTACTACAAGAAAGCTGTAATTTGGTATGGGTATACATAGGTATTAACCACGCCGACAAAATCGTAAAATAACAATTTGAAAAAAAAGATTTTTAAGGTACCTCCCCTACACGTAAAGTGAGGATGAATATTTTTTCCTTATCTATCCCACAGTGTGGGGTGTCGTTAAAAAGGTCGTTCAAAAATATAGGAAGTTTGTTAAAACTATTTTTGGATTCAGGTATCCGTTTTTGAAATATTAAGCTTGAAAGTGTTAATTTTGTTAGAGTCGAGTCCCCCCCCCTTTTTTTTTTTTTTTTTTTGGGTGGGAAATTATCAAATAACTTCTCCCGCTCTGGGCGGAGCGGGAGGGCGTGTCAGACTCTTACTGACTAAAACCCACCCGTGTTCCTTCGGTTGCCCTGTTGCCGGGGGCCACGATCTCCCTTTCGGTTTTCTTCGCACCCCCGGCAGGCATCGGCCCTAACGGACCCCGTCAATTCTGCTGACATCTCTTTGAGGCGCGCGTGGAACACAACGCGCCGTCGACCCGGACCTGGTCCTTATCGGACGGCGAGCTACCCATTGCTCACCGCCCGCAAGCCCGCGCCTACGGTGGCCGGAAATCGGCCTGCGATTCCCGACGCCCTGGGCGTCTCCTCCTGCGGCGGTTAGGGTTAGGGGCGTGAGGGCGCGAAATTTGCCTCTCCCTCACGCGTTCCGCCTCCTCCTTCGCGAGCATTACTGCTTCGCAGAAGGAGGTGACGGCCTCCCATTTCCTCTCGCTCCCTACCATGGCCCTAATCAGGGCCGGACGCGAGAGATCACCGCCGCCGATCGCCTCCACGAGGACACGGCGATGCTCCGCCCAAGCCGGGCAGACCTCCACCGTATGCTCCACCGTGTCCTCCGGGCGATCCACACAATGGTGACACCCGGGCGTTTCCTCCCGTCTTATCCTGAACAGGAACCTCCCGAAACAGCCATGTCCGGTGAGGACCTGTGTCAGGCGGAAGGTGAGGACGCCGTGGCGCCTCTCTAGCCACTCCTCAAAGAGGGGACTTATCGCCGCAATTGTGGCGTGCCCAGCACTGGGTTGCGACAATCGCACTCTCCATGACGCCATGAGATCCCGCCGGAGCTCCGTCCGCTGTGCCGCGATTTCTCGCGGCAGCGGAGTTAAGCCCCGGCGTTTCGCCTCCTCGCGCCACTCCCAGATGTGCGCGAGGACCTTTGCCTCCAGATCCCATGGCGGTAATCCGGCAAGGAGGCTCGCAGCCTCACAGGAGACCGTGCGGTATCCTCGGGCCAGCCGGATGGCCATGACCCTCTGGGACGCGTTCAACCGGCGGGCTGGCCGCAGCCTCAATGAACGCGCCCACACCGGCGCCCCGTAGAGGGCCATGGACCGCACGACCCCCGCGTAGAGCCTCCGGCAGGAGGCGTTTGGACCCCCTAGATTGGGCAGGAGCCGCTTCAAAGCAGCCCCGGCCCGCTCCAGTCTGGGAGCCAAACGTCGGAAATGCTCCACGAAGTTCCACCGGCTGTCGAGGACGAGTCCCAGATACTTCATCGTCGACTCGACACCGATGTGAACCCCTCCCGCCATTACCTGGGAACTCGACGGTGGCGCATTCCGAGGACCATGAAAACCCATGGCCTCGGACTTGTGCAGGGCCACCTCGAGTCCCAGCTGCCGGATCCTGTCGACGATTGTCGCAACCCCGCGTGTCGCTAGTTCGGCCGCCGCCTGGTACGACCCCCCCTGTGCCAGGACCAACGTGTCGTCAGCGTAGCAGACGACGCTGACGCCGCTAGGGAGGTCGGCGCGCAGCACCCAGTCGTATCCGATGTCCCACAGATGCGGCCCCAGGACCGATCCCTGTGGGACACCGCACGACATCTCTCGCCGGTTCCACTCTCCTTGGTGACCGGGGTAGATGACGGCCCTGTCCGTCAAATAGGCCTCGACCACACGACAGAGGTAGGTCGGCATCCGGTGATACCGGAGTGCCTCCCTGATGCAACTCCAGGGCAGGAGTCCCCCCCCCCCCCCCCTGCCAGCTAAATGGTTGAATTTGGGTGTGTGAAAAAATTACATAGCAGTAGTACAGATAACGAAATTAAAAGGAAAACTATCACAGCTAAGTAGGCGAGGCAAGTTAACGAGTAATAATCGACCAACTTAAATTTGCGGTTGCAAAAATATGTTTTTCACCTACAAAGTTAAGTTTGTTCTTGGGATAAATTCATCCCAACTACGGAACCCTTCATTGTGCGTGGTTCGACACGTTGTTGGCCGGTTTTTAGTAAATTGAAGCGAGCTTTCGTTTTTTATAATCACAGTGTTTAGTGGAGGGAGAGTCAGATTGCATAAAAAATAACCAAAACAAATACAACGCCATTAAAAATATTAAAAAGTTGATTTGCATTTGTTTTATGGAAAAAATACGGATAAAATAAAAGATAGCTCAACATTTCATTTTTTGTTTTAGTATGAGCTTTTTTATATTATCCTATCTTATAATACCTTGAATTTATTTATTAAAATGGACAGACACTTCCTTATTTGTGTTCATTATTATTCTAGCGTATAACACTCGTGGGTTGCAGCTGAAAATCAGCGTCAGGTGGTCACACTTTGTGTTATTATGCTGAGCTGAGGCCCTTTTGGCATTATATTAATTGTTTTCTATTTTTATAGTTTTAAGGTGTATTTTTGTGTTGTAATGCCAATAAACACAATTTTCTTTCTTTCTTTCTTATTTCTCCTATTTTTTAAATATGGGAAATTGCTCAATCAAACATGTTATAATAGCCTCTCTGTAAAATAACAAAAAAAAAACTGATTGATTGACGTTGTTTGTGTAATGTGACATACGAAGATCATTATGAAGGGACTAAATTCAAGATTTCCAACAAAAAAATCTTTATTCTCATTACTATTACGTTAACACGAGGTTTAATTAAAGCAGACAGTTTGCGAACATGTCAAAACTAATTACCAATAGGTAGGTGGGAGGCCTGAAATTTGAACGCAATTTCCTCGTGAACTGAATATAGGTACTTCATTAAAATAAAGTATTTCAAGGTTTTAAGGGTAGTTTTTATCATGTTCAAATTGAAACCGATTAAGAGCATTTATTCTGAAAATGGGCAAAGTCGCAAATAGATGTCAAATATTTCGCTGTTTTGATTAATTTGGCAATATTACTGTATGGAAATAAGAAATGTGGCTAACTAGTGAACTAGAATATTAATAATTAATTGCAATTATAACACTGAATTTGATGTTATAACCGTTTTAGGTGTAAGAAATGCATTTGGAAAGTTTCCAAACACTTTTTTTACATCTAAAATTAAATATTCGGTGTTACGATATTAATTATTGCATTTCATAACCAATATTTTAGTTCCCTAGTTAGCCACATTTCTTAATTCCATACAGTAATATTGCTAAATTAATCAAAATAGGTAAATATTTGACAGCTATTTACGACGTTGCCAACTTTTAGGATAAACCCTCTTAAATTATTTTTTAAAAAATCACCAAAACTTAAAAACCTCTGGATTCTTTTAACCACTTATTTCATTATTTAATAAAATGTAACAACGTTCTAAAAATACCCGAAATAATAGCTCAACAATCTAAATACGCCGAACAACAACTTAATAGCTATAATCCTTAGATAAACAAATAAACACAAGGAAAAAAAACAGCAAAAGAAAAGGAATTGGCACTTGCACACTTCGTGACTTAAACAAAAGCGTCGTTAACAATTCGTGGTTATTAAAGGACCCGAGCATAATCACCCCTTGCAGAATAAAATTACCGTTCTGACAATCCTCATTACCATACTTAATAACATTTCAAACGGTTTTCACACTGAAGAATACGAAAAAGTCGAAATAAATAATTCAATATGTTTTAAATGTTTGTTTTAAATTATCCCGTGAAGGGAACTTTGAATTTTTTAAGGACGCAATGTGAGGTGTCGGCGATAACACAGAATTTGCATCGGCATTTGCGGAGCTCGGTATATATTCGTATGCAGTGCTTACGAACGTTATTATTTATGAATCCTGAACTATAATCTCAGACAAGTATTCATATAAGTTTGTTTTATGCATGACTGTATACATTCTTTCATTCTAGTTTATTGCATCATTCTAGAACTGTTAATCCTGGCAATTGCCTGGCTTCGTTTAACATAATCAGCATGCGAGGTGTGCTAGTTCCATATACCCGTCTGGGTGTGTGTCAATAGAAACGGGTTTTGTCGACGGGAGAATAGAAAAAATGACAGATAAACAATCACAATCTGTCATTTTGTCTATTCTTTCGTCGACAAAACCGGTTTCTATGGTTGTCATGCTAAGCGTGCTGGTAATAAAAACAGAGTCGAGTGACAATTATAGTGTTGGACAGTTCTCAATTCATTGTGACCTGTAGTTTATGGTCAGTGCGTTGATGACCACAGTTGTTTACAAAGGCCGATGTCAGACATACTTTAACTTCCATCGCTCCGTTTGGAAGATATCCATCAATATGTGGCCAAGTGATGTCCACGTTTGAATTATATATCGAGGGTACAGAAGCACAGGAATTTTCTCGTCACTCGTAATGAAAAATATTAAAGTTTCCTTGTATCATCTGCCTAGCCTTTTCCCTATTCCAACCGCGGCAAGCGTAGCTTAGCCTGAGCGATCGACCCGGACGGCTATTATTACTTAGCCACAAGCCCCTACATCAAAGTTTCCTTGTAATTACGCATAAATACTCAAAGAAACCTAACATATTAATTGAGTAGGTATAATTAATATTAAATTAACTACTATAATAATATTAAAATCTTAACGAATAGAACTCAGCATATTTGAAGACTCAGTAAACAAGCGTAATAAGACTAAAAAGTGTACGGTGCGCCCCGCAACTAACAAACTACAAAGAGATTTGCTGAAACCCCAAAAGGTTGCTTGTTACTTAATCCAATTTCCACGCAATCTTTCGCTGAAATTCTTTTTAAATTGTTGTCACGCGCTTGGTATTGTATACAGTTTGTACAATTTAGTAATAACACCTAGTCGTTGTCATACTGTGGTTTTGTTACTCTACTGCATTTTCATAAGTTGTGTTTCATACTCTGTGACCGCGCCAAAAATTTTCCATTTTCATGGAATTTTCAGGTTTTAGATTGAATAGTGTAAAGATGGAATACAAATTCTATCTTTAATTAAGTGATTCGTAAATTTTACATCAACATAAATTGAATTGTTTAAAATAATAAATAATTCAATGAACTAAACATTTAATTAAGCTCTCAATTCTATTTTAAATAAACAAATTTTTAGAAGTATTAGACTGAGTCATAACACCGTTCAATTTAAATGAATTAGATATTTGAACTAAACATTATTATTTTGTAGGTGTTAGGAACCCGCTCGAGTAGGTACACGATTAATTTATTCCCAGTCTCCTTAATAATTTCATCACGAACAGTACCCCGTTTAATTTAAAATAAATAAGGCGTTTTAAAGCAAAAACCTTCACACTCTTGTATTTAATTCGATGAGTATTATTTGGACGAAAAGGGTTCTCCGAAAGTGACTTATTAAGAATTTTGTGGAATTATAGAAATGAAGGGAAGGTGCGAGGTGTCATCAAAATATTCAAATCACGAAAGAATATTTCTTGCAACAACAATGCTGAGTAGAAAGTATTTACTTATAAATCTTTTATAAAAAAAAAAAACATGAACCAATTTTAACGAGAAAATTGTTTTGAATTCTTCACCAGGATTCTTTGGAAATATTTAATCTAAACTATGTAGAAAATAACAAAAAAAAGTATTGTTAATTTTGCTTGAAAACTTGGATGTTCGACAACAAAAAGTTTTCTTGCTTTGTAAGTTGGAAAAATGTTTGATTAAAAGGTTATATGGAAAAAACACTGTCGCAGACGTCTGGAGTAAAACTGGATTAAGTATTTGAGGAACAAGGCCAGTCATTTAGGGTAACGAGGCCAAATCGACCAACCTTAGGAATGAATTAGAAGAAAAACAGTCACCGAAAGAATACTATTATCTACTAGGCAAAACATAAGAAGTACTTTATTTATCTACACGAATGCCATTAATTAGTACTTTATCAAAACGATTAATCCCTTTCAGGCTTTTAGTAAATTAGACCAATTGTTAACGCCTTAAAGTGCTCCGGGAGTATTCGCCTGTTATGTTACGCTCAGAGCCGAGCATTGCATCAGTGAGGGAGGAGAACCGAGCATTACAGTCCGCAATGTCCATGATATTTAATCGGAAATGTTGCAAGACAGGCGAATGCTCGTCAGTCAGTCAGTATTATAACGTAATGCTCAAAATCGAATCCGTAACGTTACCATTACAGGCGAATGCTTCAGGTGAGGGAGCACCTTTAGACAAACACACTCAAACTACCAGACACAATAACAGCTATCATATAAAAACGATAGCTGAATCAATACTACAGTAAGTACGTAACATATACATACGTATTCGTTTTGTAACAAAAATATTGAAAACGCTAGATTACCATTCGACACACGCCGAAGTAAGGACGTGATTCGTTTTCCAATATTTGAAACAAAGCGGGCTCTTGACAAGAAAGCACAAATCAAACTATGGCATATCCGTTCAACTATTTTAACTGTCGTAAATAAAAATTTATTGTGGTACCGATGTGTTTGCTATTTTATTGTTCCTTTCAAGTTGTTGTTCAAGTTTAATTGTTGGTGACCACGAACTATGTACGTACTTTAATTGCTGTTCCAGGTACGATTATTTTTGTTGGTTTACGATACCTATAGAAAGCAAAGATTTTAATAATTTGATTTACCGTCACCGTCTTTATATCGCGTGAAAAGTATTAATACTAATAAGATCACACATCCCGTATAAGACGTTTACATGGCAGTCATGTCAATTCTTTGTGTCAAAATGCAACAGAAACGCGACCATCATTTGATGCGGTAGGGTGAATTTTACGATTTTAATCTTAGATACAAGGTGGATTATTGCGCATTATTTTTGTGGCCTATTTCGTGTCACTCTCTCTCTCTCTAACCTCTATGCAGTTCCGTATCTTGCAGATTTCTGCTCCGTATCGTCACGCCAACACCGATGTGATCGACCTCGACGGCGATATCTTTCCTCAGACGTCCAATTAGAGTCAATGTTTGTCCAATGTCCCGGATGCATTCGCCCGACATGTACAGTCTTCTTCAGCCTGGCTGGTTTTGTATACAGCAGTCTCAGCTTGAATATTGTAGCATGTTGTGCTGTTTCTTACCCAATATTGTTATGTTATTTTACCGCCCAATGCTGCACTCTATTGCTAAGGGTCAATCTTGAGTTTGGCCTTATTTTCCTTGATCAAAGGCCCATCAATTTTTGATAATCTATTCACGATAATTTATTTAAAATAATAATAAAATTATTTCTGTAGAGATATCTATATATACACTTAAACCTAATAAAAAGTGATCAATAATTGTTGTCCGTTTGTGTGGATGTATGTTCCAGATGGAAGCAAAACGGCGTATTTGCATGAAATTTGGTTCACATATAGTTTATAACATGGATTAGCACATAGGGTACATTTCATACTAGAAGTACGTTCCCATGGGACATTTTCCGACATCCACGCGGGCGAAGACACAGGAAAAAGTTTGTTATATTATAATAAACTTCAACACACTAATTATTATCGATGCTACCTTTTTTTTGGACGGGAAATTATCAAATAACTATTCCCACTCTGGGCGGCGCCGGAGGGCGTGCCGGACTAAAACCACGATCTCTTACTGACTAAAACCACGATCTCCCTTTCGGACTTGTTAGCAACCCCGGCAGGCATCGGCCCTAGCGGACCCCATCAGTTCTGCTGACATATCTTTGAAGCGCGCGTGGAACACAACTCACCGTCGACACGGGCCTGGTCCTTGCTGGACGGAGAGCTACCCATTGCTGACCGTCCACAAGCCCGCGCCTACGGTGACCGGAAATCGGCCTGCGATTCCCGACGCCCAGGGCGTCACCTCCTGCGGCGGTTAGGTGCGTGAGGGCGTGAACATTGCCTCTCCCTGACGCATTTCGTCTCCTCCTTTGCGAGTATTACTGCTTCGCAGAAGGAGGTGTTGGCCTCCCATTTCCTCTCGCTCCGTACCATGGCCTGAAACAGAGCCGGATGCGAGAGATCACCGCCACCGATCACCTCCACGAGGACACGGCGATGCTCCGCCCAAGCCGGGCAGACCTCCACCGTATGCTCCACCGTGTCCTCCAGGCGACCCACACAATGGTGACCCGGGCGTTCCCTCCCGCCTTATCCTTAACAGGAACCTCCCGACACAGCCGTGTCCAATGAAAACCTGCATCAGGCGGAAGGTAAGGATGCCATGGCGCCTCTCTAGCCACTCCTCAAAGAGGGGACTTATCGCCACAATTGTGACGTACCCAGCACTGGGTTGCGACAATCGCACTCTCCATGACGCCATGAGATCCCGCCGGAGCTCTGTCCGCTGTGCCGTGATTTCTCGCGGCAGCGGAGTTAAGCCCCGGCGTTTCGTTGCTACCTGTCGTTCCCTACATCCATATTTGATATATTCGCGTTTAGATATACAATTACAAAACTGACAAAAATAATAACAAAAGAGAAATATTTCTTGAAATACATATTTGCTTACAGCGCATGTGCTTATACAAAAAAAAATTGCAGTATGTTTGTAGATGCCAATAAGACTTCCAATTAGGGTAGGTAACACCATAAAATAAAGTTCTCAAACAATTACATAAACTGTTGGAAACTCATCGAGTTTCCATTGTTATAATGCGCTTATTGCACTTGAACCATTAATAGTTCTAAGGAAATTATTGAACTTCGTTGAACAATCATTCAGAATTAATTTGTTGCTATTGCTGTTTTCTTATCATTATTATAGAATAGAATACTCTTACTCCCTCCCCCTCCTCTTTCTTACCTACTCTCTCAATCAATCTGCCTAGCCTTTTCCAAACCTTCCAGTTGGGGTCAGCTTCCAGTCTTACCGGATGCAGCTGAATATTAGTATTTTACATGGAGCGACTGCCTATCTAACCTCCACAACCCAGTAACTGGGTAATACGATACCCCTTGGTAAGACTGGTTGTCAGACTTTCGGGCTTCAGACGACCCGTAACGACTGTCAAAGATGCACGAATGATAGCCGGGATCAACGGCTTAACGTGCTTTCCGAGGCACGGAGGATTCTCTGTATGTAAAGATGGTCACCTATCCACGGACCAACCTCAGCAAGCGTAGCTGGGTCGACCTTGATGGATCGACCCGTGCGGCTGTTATTACTTAGCCACGAGCTCCTCTGTCTAATTCATTATAATTTTGTGAAATATGACGATGATTGTTAAAGATGTTGAAAAAGCATCATGCCGATTGGGAGCTTAATACAACTCAGTAACTGGGTATTAGGATACCCCTTGGTAAGACTGGTTGTCAGACTTTCGGGCTTCTGACGGCCCGTAACGACTGTCAAAGATCCACGAATGACAGCCGGGACCAATGGCTTAACGTGTTTTCCGAGGCACGGCGGAGTCTCGGTATATAGAAATGGTCATCCATCCACGGACCATCCCCGGCAAGCGTAGCGTAACTTGATGGATCGACCCGTGCGGCTGTCAGTACTTAACCACGAGCTTACCTACTCTCTCTTATCATTTAATACACAGATGTAAACTTCAGGCTTTTTCGCTAGATGTGGTACCTTTTTTGCTACTTCATAAATGTGCTTCTGAAATAGGTAGGTAGGGTACGAACGCTTTTTCTAACCAGAATAACGTTCCACTGCTTTTATACCTCGGTTTTTGGTAACATAGACATATTCACAGTACCTATATAACACCCCCCACCCCCGTTTACTAACCTATAGTCTTCTGGGTACGTTTTCGGATGACAGCGATGCGGACGAATACTTCGGCGCCTAAATGTCCTTCTGTTTTTGTATTTATTTGCATAGTTAGTTAATTAGTCATTTAATGTAGTACCTAGTGTAAATAATTGTCTTAACAAATATGAAAATCTGTGATTCACAATAAAAAATCAAACCTTTTCCCAACTATTTTGGAAGCGCTTTCCAGTCTTATCGGATGCAGGTGAATACCAGTATTTTACATGGAGCGACTGCCTATCTAACCTCCACAACCCAGTAACTGGGTAACTCGATACCCTTTGGTAAGACTGGTTGTCAGACTTTCAAGCTTCTGACGACAAAGATTTACGAATGACAGCCAGGACCAACGGCTTAATGTGCTTTCCGAGGGATGGCGAGGTCTCAATATTTAATGAATGGTCACCCATCCACGAACCACCGACTGCCGCAAGCGACCCGTGCGGCTGTTATTATGTAGCCATGAGCCCCGTGATTCATCCGTGATTCACAATAATTCTATTAAAAGAAAAAGGCTGGGGAATGATTTTAAAGTTCTTCTACTAGTACCGTTACGAAGCTAAAATTAATTCAGATTGACATAGGATACGTTTTCCTGTAAATTAATCCGTACGATAGGATAGGATGATAGGCCGAGGCGAATTCTATTCAATTTTCCCGGAAGCTCATCCCACCTTGTGGAAAGGTTTTAGCTAATAAAAAACTTTCCGTAAACAATTATCACGCTAAACAGTGTCTTGTCCCCATTTTTGTACTGAACATAAATAAGTTTGGAATAATAAGACATAAATTAAAACTAGGACGATGGTGTTAAAAAGTAATTAGCCACATTTTTCGCAATAAACAGCCACTCATGTGCATTTGTAATTAGAATTACTTTGCTTCGCGTGACCATTACCCAATGGATGCTTAGATTCCTGTCGCCACAGTCACGCACGCTTCACTACCTAATTCCAACTGAAATAACTACAGCGGTCGTTTTTACTGGGATTAATTAACTCGTGTTTCTGCTAATATCTTTATTACACGTGTTCATAAAATGAATTTAATGCCGAATTGAGAACAGACTTAATAAACAAAATGGTTTTCCCTTTTATGAACATTTCGTGGTTTATGTTAACTGCTTTATGTATGGATTAGTCTGCAGTTAATTGTATAAGTTTTTGAAAGTAGTAATTGACAAATACAGGTATCTAAATGGCCACCCTTTATACTTTTATTTGCACCAAAGACAACCCCATTTTATGTTCAGAAAATCACTGTCCATTCTAAGGTTGCCTGAAAGAGATCGCAGTAAGCGAAAGCCCGCTCATTGTACATCTTGCAGTGTATTTTTTTTTTTTTTTTTTGTAATGTTATCTGGTGTACAATAAAGTAACGACGAATTTGTCAAATTTACCTACCTGACATTAATTGTGTCTACTTTACCATAGCCATTTCACACAACACCCCACAGTTGTGTGAAATAGCTATTACACGGTAAATTGACGTAGGTAGTGTGTCGTTTCGAAACAAAATTAATTTTCCTGACTGTACAACAATTAATGTTGTTTACACAGTAGCACACAAATAATCGATTTTTTTTTGCAAATATGCTATGAAGATACGGTATGGCGGTTCTCTTTCGTATCGATATCAACTGGTACCTATACTCCATTTGAAATAAAATTAGACATTTAAACAAGCCTTTTTTACAGTCCGTTCAACCGATTTTGACTTCTATACCGTAGGCATAAGGATGTCATTAAAAGCAAAAAAGTGGTTACAATACCAACTGTTTATTGCAGATACCATTTCAAAGCAATAGAAATCAAAATCGGTTGAACGGACTGTAAAAAAGGTTTGTTTAAATGTCTAATCTTATTTCAAATTGAGTATTGTTTATTCCGATAAAGTAGATAAGTTTGGACTAAATAAACACGTTACGTTAACTTTACATTCCAGCCAATGTTTGTGCTAGCAGTACTTATAACATAACATCACGCCTGTTATACCCGAACGGTTAGGCAGCGGTGTACGATCGAAGAAACGCATATCTGCACACTGTAAGGACTATTCTTGCTTGAAGCAGCACTCGGTCGCTATAGTATCGCTTACCTACGATATAAAAGTGTCGTAAGCACGGTATTTTGTTTTCAAAGTGGTTAGATATGCTTTACCCCGATGGTACCTATGGTAAGTATGCACATCCACATTTCACCAGTAATGTTTAAGTCCCATGTAATAGGGGGCTAGCAGTACTAATTAGTTATATTGCATATTGCATCCTGGCACTAGCCTTCAAGAAGCGTCCGTTCATTAAATAAGTAAAGTGATCAGTACTCTGATAAACGAACAACAACGGTCTGGTGAACTGCAAGTTTGTCTAAGTTACCGACCAGTACATTATTTAGTCTGTGTGAGCACAGTCGACTGAGTTCGCAAAGATTCGGTGCACTCGATAAATAGTTCTTAGAACATCAGCACTGCAAGCAAAATGGATAAAAAATATGAAAAAAGCGAAAGTATGTTGCAAGAAATCCCTGATCAGTTATCAAATTATTGCAGTTGTTGAAAAGGGAGAGAAGACAAATTATTGGTCAAATGTATGTTATAAAAACCGTCCAAGTGCGTGTCGTACCGAGCACCATGGAGGGTTCCGTAGTTGGGATGAATTTATCCCAAGAACAAAGTTTATGTAGTTAGTAGTATTTTTGTAGTTGAAAAACATGTTCTGGAATACGGAATGTATGGAAGAACATATTTTTGCAACTGCAAATGTAAGTTGGTCGATTATTACTCATTAACTTGTAGAGCCTACTTAGCTGTGATAGTTTTCCTTTTAATTTCGTTATATATACTACTGCTGTGATTTTTTTCATATAGCCAAAACCAACAATTTAGCTGGCAGAGGGATACTTGATTCTAACAAAAGCAAAAGGCTATTTCAAGCTTAAAATTTCGCAAACGGATCCTTGAATCGAAAAATGATTCTCAGACACTCAAACTATTTATAAAAAGTCTTTTCCAATGACTACCCACACTGTGGGCATAGACAAGAAAAAAAACATCCCCACTTTACGTGTAGGGGAGGTACACAATTTTTTTTATTTCCTCATTTTATTTCACCACTTTGTCAGTTTGATGAATATACTCATACCCATGCCAAATTACAATTACTAGTACTAACGAGTCTCTGAGCTAACCCACGGACAGACAGACTGACAAACGGACATGGCGAAACTATAACGGTTCCTCGTTGACTACGGAACCATAAAAAGAATTAATAATAAAATAGTAGGTACCTACTTATTTCACCAACAGACGTTATTGCAATACAGATACTCATTTTGATATACGTCTGAAGCCGCTGGAACATAAGAACCTTATTGCTTCTCATTACAGTGCAGAAATATGCAAGGGAACCGCATATCAACTTTATTACTAGAAAAAAAAAAAAAACACAACACAACGGTTGACGTAATATTATGTTCTGCATCTTCAATAACTGTTCCACAATACCTGTTCCATAATATCTGAACAGCCAAGATTTCAGTAAATAATATTAAGTTTTATGATCCACCCATATGCTCAGGTGAAGTTTCCAATCTTCTTCCGGTCACACCAACGTCAACTTTGATAAAAGTAACAATATTTTTGGGAAAGCAACTGAATTTGGGATTCGTGTATTTTATGCTTCTTTTGTTTTAGTTATTTGTTAAAGTACTTCAAATATTACAAAGACGTATAATGTCTTCGACATTTCACAAACTTAGTGCCTTAGCAATAGTCATTCAAAATCTACTAAAATCACCCCGTAAATTATTCAGTTCTATTGTTAGACTTTTGCAACTCAATTGCCGTAAAAAGAGGCTCCTGGCTAAAGTTCAACCGCGCTGATCGAACCACAAAGTTAATTTAGTCTGCGCTTACTGCGACCAATCAGCGAGTTAATTCTGTATCAGAAAGCACGTTAAACTATGATAGTCAATAAGAGAGAAAGCCTGAGTTATATCGGTATCAACTAACGACGTCTTTCGATCCGTGTGAAAGTTTCACAATATGTTTTGACTGAAATCTGACAGCAATTCAAATTTCGTATTACTTCAAATAATTCCGAAAAGAGTACCCCTATAGATAACTAAAGAAAAAGTATGTATATGTATCTATATTTGATGACTAGGCACTCAAATGTACATAATAACCGAATCTTTTCCGCATTGTTTCAAACAAATGAGCTGAACTACGTAATCAACCTTTATTATAGACAAGTACTCAAGTAAAAAATACAATAGAAGTGGATATATTCAGTAACCTGTTCCGCTTAGCTAGTTCTAAAGAGTCTTAAATAAAACGCTGAAAGAAATTCCTGAAGAATTTGACTTCTTTCAGGGTTTTATTTAAGACTCTTTAGAAATAGCTAAGCGGAACAGGTTACTAAATATATCCACTTCTAACATAAAAACAAAACATCACGCCTTGTTTCCCCGAAGGGTTTGGGCAGAGGTGTCCCTGTAGCAGGTTCACCCACATTTCGCCAGTTATGTTTTTTTTAAGTCCCATGTAATAGGGGGCGAGCTTATTGCCATCAACCGGGCACAAATCCAGACTCCAGGGTGCTACTGAGAAATTTCAGATAGAAAAACCCAATATCACTTTGCCCGACCTGGGAATCGAACCCAGGATCTCGTGCTCAGCAGTAGCGCTTGCGACCACTAGACCAACGAGGCAGTCAATATCCACTTCTATTGTATTTTATAATGGATTTCCGCAAGGTCTCGCCTGAATCAATTAACTATCTTTAACTACTCAAGTTCTACGTCATAAAAACACGTATCTCCGAAACTTTAAAACTATTAACCATGTCCAAACATGTTCTTTACGTGGCCCTTCTTTGATTTTTCACCCGAGCGCGCTTGAAGTGCGCTCTTTAGGTGAACAGGGCGAATCTGACAAGTCTGAGATACGGACCGTAAGTAGAACGACGCGTCGTAAGTGGCCCAGTTAGAGCTTTTGTCCTATCTAAACAGTTGTTTCTGTCATAGGCAGCCGGGGACGGTTGTTTCATAATAATACGCCTGGTACAAGTACGATGCAAGTGATTCTTTCAAACTGTTGCAGTGACGTTTGTTGGTGACAGATATTACAATGTGTGTTGAAATATGTGTTTAAAATACAATGTTTTAGAGTATATCGTTACTAAGCTATAGTATACAGGGTGGTAGGGTCATCGACGCGAAAACTTTTACCATGGATTCAGTACATGATTTTGAACACGATTTTTTTTTTTGGTGGGAAATTATCTAATAACTTCTCCCGCTCTGGGTGGAGCGGGGGGCGTGTCAGACTATTACTGACTAAAATCCGCTCCCTTTCGGACTTTCCCGCGATGCCTGCCGGGATCGCGGAAATGTCCGAAAGGGATACCGTGGCCCCTGGCAATAAACAGGTAACTGAAGGAACACGGGTGGGTTTTAGTCAGTAGGAATCTGACACGCCCTTCCGCTCCGCCCAGAGCAGGAGAAATTATTTGATAATTTCCCACCCAGAAAAATAAAACAGGGGGATCCAGAATCAAGTATTGAATCTATTGTAGCAGTTATGGCGTCGATGTGAAAAATTATATAAAAATTATATGTTTTTTTTGTCAACCAATTGACACTTGAACCCCATGAATTAATGTGTGTAAGTACTTATTTTCTTGATTGATGTAAAAAGGGGGCTTATATTTTTAGAACAAAATATAAAACTAGTAGCTGTTGCCCGGGACTTCATCTGCGTTCCAGGATGAAAAGTAGCTTATGTCCTTCTTCAGGTCCCGGGCTACATATATCCAAATCCGTTCAGCCATTTTAGCGTGAAAGCGTAACAAACAAACTCACTTTCACATATTTATGCTATTAGGATTTGCCTCGTTGGTCTAGTGGTCGCAAGCGCTACTGCTGAGCATGAGGTCCCGGGTTCGATTCCCGGGTCGGGCAAAATGTTATTGGGTTTTCCATCTGGAATTTCTCAGTAACAGCTCGGAGTCTGGATTTGTGCCCGGTTGATGGCAATAGGCTCGCCCCCTATTACATGGGACTTAAACATAACTCGCGAAATGTGGGTGTACTATAGGTACACCTCTGCCTAACCCTTTACAGGCGTGATGTTATGTTATGTTTATGTTAGGATTTGGATTATTAAGTTAGGATTTTAAAACTCGATAGTTTCAATATAAGTACACACATATCAAAGTACATACCTACGTATAAAGCCTACGCTTATAAAATCATCAATTTAACAGCATTAAAACTGTGTGAAACTCCACGAGCTTTTAATAAGGCCTAAACAATACGTTTTGCCTGTCACGTTCGGTCTGAATTACGGTGCGTCACGGATACACTAGTGACAGGCATTCATGTCGATGATAGACACACGATTAAGTACTGCGTGCTCGACAAAACCTACAAAGTGATCATTCATTTTTCAAATCGAAAATATATACGGAAGTATAGGAGTAAGTTTTAACCGAAAATATTGTCTATTATAGAGTTTTTGGGTGTCGTGGGTACAGTGTATATAGTATTTGTTTCTCACAAAGCGTCGCGCGTTATACTTGTGGTAACTAAGTTTACAAACATGATATGAATGTGTGCGTGAAGACGAGTAGCGTCAACACATCATAACACACTTACGCACACACACACACTTCCGACTTTGCCATTGTATCGGACGGTACCGAGAACGCCAGTGCTTACACACACATTCACAGCATGTTTGTACATATATTTGGTAACCATAAGTAAAGCGCACGTCGCTTCATGAGATAACCTACCTATACACGCTACAAAATATTTTGCCATAATAATCTCTCAATCTTACGACTTTTCGCGGAAAGACGTCGAACGACGACAACGATCTTTTTTCGGGGGTAGGTGTAAAAAGTTAACACGCAACTTCGTAAATCTATTTTAAATAAAATTATTATTAAGTATTTTAACTTGCTTTCGAGTAAAATTTTTGCTGCATAAACTACTAAATAAGCAGCACTTACATTGGTGAAACATTCCATGTAACAAAAGCACTTAAACTACACCACCTGCCAGCTTCTCACTAGTACTAGTCACTACAAGTTTAAACACTTCACCATGTCATCGTCATCGCAACTAGATGATATCCAATCAGCCCAGAGGAATCTCGAGGAGTGTTTCCTTAAGAAGATGGGTGAGCTTGAGACACAGATCCAATGTGCAGGACCCGCAAAGGACACCGTTGCAAAGATTGCTGAAGAGTTCCGGTCATTTCGTGAGCTTATGTTCGGCGTGCTTGGACTTCTTAGGAAGCAGATCTTGGAGTGCTCTAGAGCGGTTGATGGATTGGAGACAAGATCTCGTCGGAAAGCTCTCATTTTCACCGGGTTTGCGGAAGCCGATAAAGAGGATTGCAAGGCTCTCGTTTTAGGAGTTCTGAAGAACAAACTGGCACTGCCTGACATCACTGCATCATCCATCAAAGTGTGTCACAGACTTGGAACATCAAACAAGGGACCAACATCTAGCAGACCTATATTGGTAAGGTTCTCCAATGTTGATCTGAAATCATCTGTTTGGAAGGCCAAGTCAGCACTAAAGGGCTCCCCGGTCACAGTCAAAGAGTTCTTGACCAGGTCTAGGCAAACTGTATTTAGCAGGGCGCGCCTGCACTTCGGGATGCCGGCATGTTGGACTCAGGACGGGGTTATTGTCATCAGATCGCCCGACGGAACACGACATAAGATTTGTTCTTTGGAGGAACTCAATCCCTTGTTGGCGAAGTACCCTAAGAGGACCGGAGAATCTTCGGTTGGCACTGGAGGCAAGCCCAATAGTGGAGTACGTAAAATCTAAGTGTTTGCAACTAATAGTATTTATGTGGTTCTTTATCAAATTTTAGTCACTTTTTGTGCTTGGGACGTCAGTTCACGTAAATATTATTGTTATCGTACATGTCTACCGACTCATTATTTCTCATTTCCACTTTAAAACTACTTAAATCACGTTCTGTCGGTAATTTGCTGTTTACGTACTTTGTGTTAGTAAAATAGTGTCGTCATGAGTTGTCACTGTCACCTGTCAATTTTGAATTTGTTTAAATTTTGACGTCCCATTTTCCTTGTTCCACCTTTATTCCGTTTTTGCATGTAACTTTGTCATGTATTCTTTTGTTCTTTGCGTTTTCATAATATTATGTGTTTGTTTGTGATGCTGTTTCCTCTTTCATATTGATGTTTTGATTTGTGTGATTATGTGTTATTACTACTGTACAGTACGACAGGGATCTTTTGGTGATGATTTTAGAAAATAAGACGCTTTAGTTCCGGTTTTGGTCACATGCCAAAAGGTCCATGTACAACAATACTGGTGCTGCTGGTGGGTGGTGCATAGATAGTGGTGTGCACCTAAAGCGAAAGCAAGCTTAGCTAATTTATTTATTTTTATATTTATCAGTTATTTATATTATTTTTATTTTATGTTATCTGATGATGATTCTTTTTACTCTGCCATTGATTCGTCTAGCTCATCCGCTAATGCAAGTTTTAGTTCCTTGACTGACACCCTTGGTGACTTTGTGCGTCGGAGCTTCAGTCAACAGAAAGGTCATTTGTTTAATGTCTGCCATATAAATGCGCAAAGTATTCCAAGTCACTACAGTGATCTGTTGGACACCTTTTCCGACGCCAATTCCCATGCCGTTCTGGTTTCTGAGAGTTGGCTCAAACCTCATCTTCTCTCCACCACCTACTCTCTCCCAGGTTTCACTCTTATCCGTAATGATAGAATCGGAAAGGGAGGGGGTGGTGTAGCTATCTATCTTCGTAGCGATTTCCCATTCAAAATCATTACCTCATCTCCCGCACAATATCATGCTTCCGCTGAGTACCTCTTTTTGGAGGTCTACGTCAAAGGCGTGAAGACCCTTCTTGGTGTTGTCTATTGTCCACCCGCCGTTGACTATTTTTCCAAACTTGAATTGGCGCTGGAATCCGTAGGGTCAGAGTATGCACATTGCGTCATCATGGGCGATTTCAACACTGACCTTGCTCATCACAACCCGCGATCCCGTAAACTCCTTCACATCATTGAGTCCGTTAGTCTCCATATACTTTCACTACAACCTACCCATTTCAATATCTCAGGTGATGACACTTGGCTCGACTTAATCCTTACATCCACTCCCTCTCTTGTTTCCTCTCACGGTCAGTGTCCCGCTCCTGGATTTTCCCATCATGACCTCATTTTCCTCTCGTATGTCCTAAAACCGCCTAAACCTGTCCCAAAAGTACTGCGCATGCGGTGTTTTTCACGCATGAATGTTGAGAAGCTTCGTCAGGATGCTTCAGACCTCAGTTGGGAACACCTGGCAGCGGCGACAGCTGTAGACGAAAAACTGCGTATTTTTGATCGGACGGTTCTTGCTCTCTACGATAAACATGCTCCTGTCAAGACGATTAAACTTCGGCGTCCTCCTGCCCCTTGGATGACGGCAGGAGTTCGAATGGCGATGAGGCGCAGAGATCGGGCCTTTTGTAAATTTAAAAAGGATCGTAGTGAAGAAAATCGGAACTTTTTCAAAGCTGCTAGAAATCGGTGTAATCAGATGATACGCAACGCTAAACGCCGCCATATTCTCGAGAATATATCTTCTTCTTCACCTGCTGATATCTGGAAGTTCCTTGGTACTCTTGGTATTGGCAGACCACGTCATGTGGATTTTCCTAATACAATTGGCCTTAATGATATCAACCGTCACTTCACAACCACTTGTCATTTGGATTCCCAAATGTTGTCTCAGACGGTCGATTACATTACTGGCCTACCCAGTCCCATCATAGAACCATTTCACTTCTCTCCGGTCACCTTGGACGAAATTAAAACGATCATCTTGTCCATAAAATCCAAGGCTATGGGCCATGACGGCATCAGTCGTAGTATGATCGTTTGGATCCTTGATATCCTTCTTCCTCCGATTACCCATATCATCAACTTTTCTCTTGATTCCGGACAATTCCCATCCCTGTGGCGTATGGCCTATGTACGTCCACTCCCAAAAATTTCAAATCCCTCCCTACCCAGTCACTTTCGACCCATTTCCATTCTTCCATTCCTATCTAAAGTCCTCGAGGCCTGCGTACACAAGCAGTTTACGGGGTTTGTTCACCGGAACAACCTTGTTAGCTCTTTTCAGTCTGGATTCAGGCCTGGGCACAGTACAGCCTCCGCTCTCCTCAAAGTGACGGGTGACGTTAGAGAAGCGATGGAGGATACCAAGGTTACCGTTTTGGTATTAATTGATTTCTCCAATGCCTTTAACGCCGTTAGCCACGATATTCTCCTTTCTATCCTCTCTCATCTTATGGTTTCGCCCGAGGTTCTGGAGTGGTTCTCTTCTTATCTTCGGGGACGTCAGCAGTCGGTTCGTGTTGATGAGCGCTCGTCGAGTTGGCGCGACCTGGATGCTGGTGTTCCACAAGGCGGTATTCTCTCTCCATTGTTATTCTCCATCTTCATTAATTTTATAACTCATTGTCTTCGGTGTTCGTATCATCTTTATGCCGATGACCTTCAATTATATACAGCTGAGCGGGTTGAAGGTTTGTCGGACGCTATAGCAGATGTAAACCGAGATTCAGATGCAATCAAGAAGTGGTCTGATAGTTTTGGGGTGTCAGTAAACCCCTCAAAGTGTCAGGCCATTGTAATTGGGAGCTCACGCATGATGAGTAGGGTGACGCTTAGCTCACTTCCTCCTCTTATTTTCAATGGTACCGTCATACCCGTTACCTCTACTGTGAAAGATCTCGGTTTGCATCTTGACTCGACGCTTACCTGGCAACGCCAGGTCTCTAGTGTTAGTCAAAGGGTCAACGGCACTCTGCGATCCATGTATCGTCTGAGAAACTTTTTGCCCGCTAAGACGAAAACTATGCTTATGCAGGCTTTGATATTCCCTATCATCGACTATGGTGACGTGTGCTACTTTGACTTGAATTCGGTTTTGCTGGATAAGCTCGACAGACTGCTCAACAATTGTATCCGGTTCATTTTCAATCTCAGGAAATATGATCATGTGTCGAGCTATAGGTCTGAGCTCAAATGGATGTCCATTCGCCAAAGAAGAAGTTTGCGCGCTTTGACCACGCTTTTCTCCCTTCTCAACTCTCCTACTCCTCCTTCTTATCTTGTGTCTCACTTCCAATATCTATGTTCTTCACACACTAAGAATTTGCGATCTTCTAACAATCTTCTCCTACTTTGTCCTTCTCATACTTCTGACTTTGTTCATTCTTCCTTTCACATTCAGTCCATTCTTCTATGGAATGCGCTTCCTCTTGATATCAGGACGGCCACAAGTCGGTATGCATTTAAGCGGAAATCGCAGAGTTTTTTTCAAAACAAAGAGTAGAGTAGAGTCATCTCAACATCTCTCTCCCTTAAATTTGTATATATATAATAAATATATGTATATTACATTAAATATGTATGTGTATTATAAGTTATAACCTATTTATGTACTGTTGTTCCTACCTATATTTTTTTTATATTTATATATTTTTAATAATTTTTTCTTTGTTCCTCTTAAACAGAGCACCTGCCATCCAATCTCTTCACCACCCTTGGTTGACTGGTAGAGAATGCCTAAGGCATTAAGTCCGCCTTTGTACCGTTATGAGTGTGAAAAGTTTAAATAAATAAATAAATAAATAAACGATCCAACCTTTTAACTTAGACACACTTCATAATCTGAAAAAAAAAAACATTTACATCAAAATTATGAAAAAAAAGAACAGACTTTTAACAAAACTCACCACGCATTGTACCCTTATAAACTCTCCTAAAAATTACTTTTCTGCCAACCCCTTCCAACTTACACATAAGCGTGACGACTAACCTCAAAATATTCCATAAAAAATGTTTTACCAAATCCGTTTTATACAGCAATTAGGGTAATATTTCTAAGGAACGATTCGTTGATGTAATTTTACTTTTTATACAAAGCCTTAGTACAAAGTTCTTGATCGGTATTGTTCTTAGTTGTTCAAGTACTAAGTGGGTATGATGTCCTGCGTAATTTGTACTTTGTAGCACCAGATGGGGAAAAGCTAGAAGGACTTGCTTGAATAAATAAAGTATTATCTATTTTAATATTATAAAGAGAAAAGATTTGTATTTTTGTTTGTAATGAATGAACTCAATAACTACAGGACCGATTTTAAAAATTGTTTAACTAGTAGAATGCTATAAATTATCACCAGTGATCGGAGTAGGTAGATTGATTTTACGTACTCGCATCATGAATAGTCGTAGAAATCATACCATGGATAAGCCTTTTTTCCGGGATTTCATTTTGGTGCTTACGGGATTGAATCAAATATTGTAAAAGTAAGGATTTTTAAACAACTGCATTAGAAATTTATAGAATGCGATAGATAAACATTTAAATTTGTTTTTTTTTTCTTATTTATCAAGTAATAAAGTGAATCTTACTGTTGTGCGTCCATTCAAAACTTACATAATACTACTAATCTCTTTATAAATTATACCCTATATTACTTTTCTGCCAACCCAGCATATGCAATGCCAATATAGCATTCTACTGGTGAAAGAATTTTGTAAAATCGGTCCAGTAGTTTTTGAGTTTATCCATTACAAATAAACACAAAAAATAAATCTCTTTATAATATGAGTTTACAATACACAGATTATTTAAAATAATTGATTTGGGTTGTAACTAAACGTTTTTGAACGTAAACGAAAAACAAATCCCTGTACCTGACTTGATTTCCGTACGTCGTTTCTTTTTTTTTTTTTTTTCGGGTGACCACTGAAAATCAGCGCTGTGCTGTGGGTTCCCCATAGCACTGCATCATGCTGAGTGGAAGCCTTCTTGTCACAGTCATGTCGTGCAGCTGCCGACTAATTTCGAGTGCTTTCTACCTCTTTACCAATATTATATCTAATTTGCAAAATCTAATGATGAGTCGTAAAATATTGTGTATGCTATTTATATTTATGTATATGTACATATTATTAAAAGCGCTGCATACAAGAAACCGATTCGCGCTCTTATGACCAAAAACATCAAATTGAATAAACCTTGATAGGTAAAGAAAGAAAGAAAGAAAGAAAAAACGTTTATTTGCGGTAAACATGACGCAAAAAAAAAAGTTTTAAATACATAAAAAAGTTAAAAAAGGTTGGGGAAGCATGCGTCACATCCACGCAAATCGGCTATCGCTCAGCATTATGCTACGACCCTATGCAAGACAGAGCCCCAGCGCTGGTTTTCAGCGACAGCCGGCGCCGACGTAATACCCGGACGTAACGGTTCCAGAACATCGAACTCTATCCAAAAAATGTTTTTTTTGTAAATAAAAATGTAAGTATTCATAAAATTCCGGATATTTTGAAAGACATACGATCGAATGAGTAAAAATATATTCGATTACTTATTCATAGATCGCGATAGGCCAGCTAGTTTATATCTCATCATAAAAGCGAATTGCATATCAATTTACCGAGTGACTACATGAATTTTTAAAAGCATCGGAAGAAACTCATATTTATTTCTTGGAGAACCTTCTTGAATCATTTTAGTACTACCTTTTTACTTTAAACCTGTTTTGAATAAAATGTTTGATGCAATTTAATCCTTAATCGGAAGAGGGTAAAGCATAAAATTATTTGCAGTTTATATAAATTTTTATTTCATGGAACGAAAGAATGTTCCAGTGATAGTTAGAAAAGTTGTTTCATAGCTGCTGAGTATGATTTAACGAGACACTGCTCTTCTTTTAAAATTGCTTATTTATTCGAGATCAAACGCCTCCCTTCTAAATAACTGCCGTGTCGTCGCTGCTACGCAAATGCTACGTAATGGCTACGCAAGTGCTGCGATTGAAGTAAAGTAAGGCTCCAGCTTTCAGCAGCTCGGTCCTCACCAGGGGCTTTTTCATTTTTAAGCTGTTTAAGAGCCGCCTCGATTTCGTTTTGGCTGACTTCTTCCGTGAAATGGCGAGTTAAGGTGGCTCTAGAATCCTAATTTTCGGGCTCAGGTCGAGATGCGTGCGATGCGTACAACTGGCCGTTGAAGTTTTCTACTTCCAAAAGGAGTTCCGGCTTCGAAACGACGATATCCCCACTTGGTTTGGTCAACTTCGTCAGGTGGCTCCTCCCGAGTGACTGGATGAACACTTTCGACCCCCGATTTTGCTCAATCGCTTTCTCTCTAGAGCGCGTATTGGAGTGTCGGAGGTCGCGTCGTACCAGTGTTGTTATATTTTTGTTGAGTGCCCGTTGTTCTGACGAATTGATTTTCACGTCGTTCCGTCGTAAGCTCCAGTCTCATTTGAAAGTTGAGACCTCTTGCCCGTTCGCCGCATTTTACAAAAACGCGTGCCTTCCTCCCTGAGGATTTCCGCTAATTGGTCGAGTGCCTCGTCAACGTCGTTTGTGGTTTCCACGGTAGCAAATCGGTTCTCCAGGTCTGACTGGAACGCTTCAGATACTAGCATAGTTTGGAGCATATTTTGATGGAGCCTAGACCTCATGAAACGAGTTCGCTTTAGCTTGAAGGTGACATTCAGAGAGCCACGGACAAGTCTGTAATCACTGCCGGTGTTGAACCTGTTGATCACTAAGAGGTCCCTGAATATATGCTATGCGAAATCTTTACCGTATTTGTTTATCAAATAAATCACGAAAGAAAAAATACTCAACAATAATAGTGACTTGACATCATCGGGACTACACGAGGCACGTTACTGAGATGGAGCAAATACGTCGCTGTCAGTGATATTCGGCCTTGAACTCAGTTGACCAGTGACAACCATTTTGTTTGGTTTTCCTGTTCCAGAAACGCAAATATTTATTTCATGTCAATATGATCAATAATATCCTTATAATAAAACCAAATTACAAGTCGACAAGAGATAATATTTTATTATAATAATATAATCCATACTTATCTTGACATATAATAGAAAATCATAAACCTCCGCCCGCCGTAGTCGTAAAAACTGTACTGTGTAAACATAAATATTTTTGAAAAAAATGTTTGCTCAAAATTTGGGAACGATTCTGATGCCGAAAATATAGTTTTTAGAATTTTTGTCAGTTTATCTGGATGTATGTTCCGGATTGCCGCAAAAACGACTGTATAGATTCCGTTCAAATTTTGCACAAATAATCCTTACTGGTCTGATCATCGCATAGGCTATATATTCTCACGCTATTTGCTTATTTAGCAATATTGTATTATGTCCGTACTCCTCAACAGGTCACTGCGAGATTAAATTAGACGAGATTAAAAAATATTAAAATTACAAAATATTGCAGATCAATACGGATTTAACCTTTGAAATGAATATCATGACGACATACCTTCAATGAGCTAAGCAGTCAATCTTGACATGTATAAGAACGGCTATTTTAGTAAAATTTGACAACAGTAAACAGCGGTTCCACGTTCGCACCCCAATCGATGTTCATTTTTGTAATTGCTTTTTAATATTTTTTTAAAGATTTCTGTACATTTTACACAGGTTTTTTTTTATGTAAATGTGGCAGTTATTTTAGTATATTATTGTGGTGTCCTACAACTTCCAAGCGAACCAAGTTGCGGGCAGAAGCTAGTAATATTATACATGTGAAATTAACTCTGCTAATATTAATATAACTTTTATCCCGGTTGTACGTTCCCGTGGGATAATTTCCGATATCCACGCGGGCTGGACGGGATTTCAAAACTGCGGGCAAAAGCTAGTGTATAAACTAAATAAGGTAAAAAAATCAATTGTAACACAATATTACCGCGCCTACTTAAAAGACTTGTTACGGCACCTGACAACGATATAGAATCACTAGAAGTTCACTTTCCTGCTTCGTAACAAACGGTCAGCAAGATATTAAGAATTAGGTATCTATTTACCTATATTATGTTGTTTTAGATTAAAAATAATTGGAATAAGTAACTCTTTAATCTATATATATATAAATTAAGTGCCGTGTATTAGCCTCGCAAAAACTCGAAAATAGCTCGAATGATTTGTTTTTTTTTTGTTTTATTCGCCTGAAACCTGGGGTCGTTTAGGAAAAAAGAAAGTTACGAAGGATCATAGTCGAAAAATCGAAATCGACATTTTGACAGGTCAAGGCCTGACGGGTCAGCGAGTAATTTATATACACGTTGCTACACTAAACAAATTCTCCAGCATAAGAGCGTTTTCAAACACAAATATCCAGACGTACCAAATATCAGGCTGTAGGAATCACAAATCTTTGTTTCGTGTGGAAATCGAACGTGAACGTCGCCTAGCTACTGCGCCACCCGGTTATCTGTAGATTAGTACACCTGATACAAGGCTAGATCCTAACCCTAATCTGAGCTTGTGACATGGGACGAATTCTAAAGTTCTAACGCATTAGGTCCGAACTTACGATCTCTAGATCGCCATTCTACGCCATAACCATTGAGATTTTGCCACTAATTATTTTTTCTCTGAGCCAGAATCCAATTACACAAAAGATTTCACTTGAACACGGTTTATGAAATATTCTTTAGTGAGGCACTTGAAGATTGCTCTTAATAATTTACTGAAAGGTTTCCAACTCAGTGCCTATCTAGGTATTCACACTGAAGTAAGTGGCTCTTCAGGGAAACAAGCTACAAGTTACGGCTACAAGTTATTACTGTGACTTGTACACAGGGTGGAGTAGTCTTATCTTCATTACAGGGGTTTTGACTGAGTTATCACCGACTTGAGTATTTTTATAACTTGCTCTATCGTAGGTTTTTTATTTCAGTGACATGGTATGTATATACAAACTCCCAGAACAGGAACATAACCCATAGTTTATTTTCATTTTTTATATACTTGTATTTTATAATAGATTTTTACCTGTAAAATTGCCGTTCTGCCGTACTGTTAAAATAAAATAGTGGTTTTTTTTTGGGTATTTCGCCTACAAGAAAAGTGCAATACCATGTTAAGTGTTCTTGGGATAAATTCATTCCAACTACGGAACCCTTCATTATGCGTGGTCCGACACGCACTTAGCCGGTTTTTATTTATTAATATGTGGAAAAATAACTACAATGGCTTTTTCTGTGAGTTTTATTTAAGCTTTAAAACAAAGAAAATAGGTTATATAAAATAAATATTGAAGAGTGTACTAACCTTCAAATTCTCAAGAAGTATAAACAAAAGATGGGATCCCTCTCGTCGTACTCAAAACGTTAATTTTCTTAAGATCCATTAATTTCAAGACGACGACAATATTAAAATTATAGGAAGTACGTAATTAGATTACACGGATGGTCGTGAGTGGAGTGACTACTTAATTAAGCAGAGAGATCAATTATGTATCTATTTAGTTGTATATACATAATTTACAAAATGTATAATCAAATATTATTGAAATAAACTTGTCGGTATACATTATCTAGTAGATTGATATAGCTGGGAACTGAAACTAGGTTATTAGGTGGAAATACTGAATAGGTTCACAATGATAGGGGCTTACATCAATCGTGGTTAGAAATGGAAACTAGCTGCATTTCGAATTCATGCTACATGAAATCAAACGTCTATTTATTCCTTGAATATATAAAACAATATTGGTAAACTAGAGAGTAGCTGTTAGTTTTAACCGCTACCGGTCGGTTAGATATTCAGAGTCACATTAAAAAATTACTGAATACGGAATAACATAAGATTTTAAACTTTTCTCTTGTCTTGCCCAATATTAAATAGGACCATTATTGTGTATTTATTTGTGACCATAGTGCAGATAAAAACCACTAATGAACCGAATAGCAAAAAAAAACAACGCTACTTTTCTCCCATGTACATTTTTACTACTGTGGAACAGCGGTCATGGCTTTAGGAATGCGCGGCGAGGCGAGGGGCGTTGACGAATGAGCGGCGGACGGGACGCCCCGCGCGCCGTATGCATTGCCGAATGAGCAGACTGCACTGCCCCACCGATCTCGCCGCGTACATACCTAAAGCGTGGAACAGCGGTCTCGGTCAAACTATACAACATAATTTCAGTTTTACAACAACCCGTGCGTTTCTTGTATATAACGTTAGAAACGGCCATAACTCACAGAAGAGATCTAAAAGCAAAGAAAGGGCTCGATTGTAATCGGTCATCTATTCTTGTATAGGAAGGCCACCTATTCAAACCGGGTGGCCGAGGCTTACTATGTGATCGAACGGTCTACCCTACAATTGTGGTACAGGCCTTAAATAACTACACTTTCAATGGCCAATAGTTTCGTTTGGGATAAACGTTTGGTCGAAAAGGACGCTTCAATATAGACCTTAAGTCCTAAGTATGGGGATTTATTTCTTCTTTCTGTTTTATTGAATGTTTATACCGATGTTTTTCAACGAGATTTTACAGACTACTAGTTATGTGCAAAGTTGTCTCGTTAACAAGTTCATAAAAGCTGCTCTTGCGTATAGTTGGTTCAGTACATCTCGTTGGCCAGTCGTATATTGGTTCGTAATTGAGTTTTATAGTTAAATCTGTTCATAAATATTTCTAGTTCAACGATTGGATAAGTCTATTAGAAAAAGCGGCCTAGTGCAGGGTTGGACGCGCACACGAAGTGTTCCGTACAACCATACAATATTTATCCCTACATTTATTTTTGAAATACTTTAGTTACTTGTATGGGGACCCCTTTAATTGTTAACTTTATTTTAAGTTTGTTGTTGTTATAGTAGCTATAGTAGTAGACACTCTGTGAAAATTTCAAGTGTCTACCTATTACGGTTCATAACATACAGCCCTGTGACAGACGGATGGACGGATAGTGGAGCCTTAGTAATGACTCCCGTCGGCACCGTTTGGATACGAAACACAAAAAAAGAGTGACTAGAAAATCACAAGGAATTTAGTTTTGTTATTCTGAAAGAAATTTCAATAAAATGTAATTGTTTCTTTAAAAAACATTGTTATCGTAAGCTAGCGTGCAATGTAATGTGGTTGTTAACCTTTACAGCTCTATTACACACGATCTTTGACCGTTTACAGGGTGTGTCGTAAATAGAGGATATCCCTTAATTGACCGTTAGGTAAGAACTATACAGGATGTTAAACGAGAGACATACTTTAAGGGAGTGTAGTAATCATGAAAATGAACACTATGGGGCCAACACTGAAATAAGAAAAAAACAATCTGCTGCTACATACATTTATTCGCATATCTCGACAGAATGGAGATTGTAGATGTAATTTTAGAGTTGTAATCGTAGTAAAAGTTGTTCATTTACATGAGTAGATATTACACTCTACTCCCTTATAATATAATAACCTTTGTTCAACCTAACACCCTGTACAGTTTATACATACATGTATATCACCAACCGCGTAAATGTATGAATATTTTTAAATTAATCTTCTTTTATTCTTCTCTCGTATCAGGACGGGATATGATATAGATTATATAATTGCATAGCACATGTGTGAGCACTATGTATCATTTACTGGGTGCGTCTTTCATTGACTTAAATGTGCCCTGGCGGCGGAGAGTATGTCATGCTCACTCAAATGTCTCGCTGGTGGTGGCGTGTGTGTTGGATCACTAAGTTCCCTTCAAAATGGTTGAGCTGAATGGTGCTGATCCATGCATCATGTTCATGAACGGGCGCCGTCTGTAGGGACTTGTCATCTCTTAGCTTCCACGGCTTATTTTAATTTTTGTATTGTTTTTGTTCTTATATTTTTATTACGGACGCTTTTAACGTGCACGTCTTTCTACATAGGTCTCACATGTATAATTTCAACATAAATGATGTAACCAATATTTTGATTTAAAACAGTGTCCGTGGAGTTTCTAGCCCGTTATTCTCCATAGGAACCTACTACGCGTTGGAATGGGCAACTAGCTTCATCTTTCTGACAGTTGAAAAGTACCTGTAATTAGTTTATTTGGAATAAATGCTTTGAGTTTGAGTTTATTATGGGTAAATAAGTTCATCCGATTCTCCAGAATGACGTACACAGGCCATACACACAACAGTTTAGCGTGTTTCAATTCAATAAACTTCATTGATAGACTCGGATTTGTATTTCAAGTTCCAAAAATAGATACGTCTATTTACGTATTTTCCCACACAGGTTTATATCTATTCCAGCTAGAAACAGCTGTCTATGAATCTGTAGTCATGCAGTCACTATTTTCAACACCCTCCCTAAGGGAGTGCGGGGGTGTGGTTGAAATGATGGCAAGCAATGTAATTATCAGGATGTAATGAATGTACTCTTGTACGACGATACTTTGGCCTATCTTCTCGTGAAGTTGTTATTTGTTCAGTAAATGCATTAATATGACACTTCGAGCTTAAGACAGAGACTAACAGATAGGTATGAGTGATGGAGACAACACACTATGAAGAGACTGTCAGATAGATATCGGTGTCGGACATAACGCGCTACAAAGAGACGTCAGATAGGTATGAATGACGGAGACAACGCAATGCAGACTGTCAAAAAGGTATGAGTGACGGAGACTACACACTACAAAGAGA
This sequence comes from Omphaloscelis lunosa, assembly GCA_916610215.1. NCBI lineage: Eukaryota > Metazoa > Arthropoda > Insecta > Lepidoptera > Noctuidae > Omphaloscelis > Omphaloscelis lunosa. The sequence continues at coordinate 12,806,030 of OU744247.1, forward strand.
CTGTCAGATAGGTATGAGCGATGGAGATGACGCACTATAAAGAGACTGTCAGATAGATATCAGTGACAGAGACAACGCGCTACAAAGAGACTGTCAGATAGGTATGAGTGACGGAGACAACGCAATACAGACTGTCAAAAAGGTATGAGTGACGGAGACAACGCACTACAAAGAGACTGTCAAAAGGCATGAGTGACGGAGACAACGCACTACAAAGAATCTCTCAGAGACGTATGAGTGACTGAGACAACGCACTACATAGAGACTGTCAGATAGGTATGAGTGCCGGAAACAAGGCACTATAAAGAGACTGTCAGATAGGTATGAGTGACGGAGACAACGAACTAAAAAGCTGATTTTTGTCTCAAACTCGATGTGCCGTTTTAATAATAATGACAATGTGTTTATGAGATCGTTCATTGTTTCATGATGTCAGCGGAAAGACGTCCACTGCTGGACATATATAGACCTCCCCAAGCATCGCCAATTCGACCGGTTCTGTGCTTCTCGCATCAAGCGGATTCCTGTAGCCTTCACAAGGTCATCGGTTCACTTTGTTGGTTGCCTTCCAACGCTACGTCTTCCGGTACCCGGTCGCTACTCCAGAACCTTTCAGCCCCATCGGCCATCTGTTCTGCGAGCAATGTGCCCTACCTACTGCAACTTTAGTTTGTAGTTGTTCGTTGTTCAGAACTGTGATATTCTAGCATGTTTTAGTACGCAAGATGAAATTCGTAACACACTTTCGCTATGCAAGTATGAACATTAGACTTGCACAGCACAAGTCTGTTTCGAATTTGCAAATTACACAAGCAAGCAGTAGCAGCTTGTCACAGCAAGTCGACTTGCTGTGGGCTTTACTTACTAAATCAAATTAGTTAACTTGCTACTTAGACATATACACTGGCCTTCAAAACTTAGTACCACACTTTTAAAATTGCAATTTCTCCTAAACTATAGAATTGAGAGTTTTAAAATAAAAAACGTTTTAAAGCAAATTTCATCAACTTTCTTAGAAATTATAGGTATTATACATTAGTAACGTTTTTAATATTAAAAAAAGATAAAAACCAAATATTCGCTATTTTTAACTTACCGGCAAAAAACTCTAACAACATTTATAAGTATATTTTACACCTTATTTACATTTTTATAACTGGTATCGCTTCCTCGGACTCTGATACAGAGCCGGTTTGGCATACTGTTTGGCGATTTTGGGGAATATTCTTCCATCAGGGCCTGTTTTATGGCCCTGAGGGTGAAAGGTCTGCGGCTTCTGATCAGCCTCTCGAGCTCATCCCAGGCATCCTCGATCGGGTTGAGATTAGAGCTTCTTGATGGTCAAGCCATCAAATTGATACCAACCACCAAAATGTACTCTTGTGCGACCCGAGCGGACGTTATCCTGCATTATGTAGTATCGATCCATCACCCATGTTTACAAAATATGGCCCTGCATACTCATTAAGGATCTCTTGATCTCTACTCATATCTTTCCCCACTAAGGAGGCCATCTTCTATAGCCATTAGCTCTGTGCGAACTTCTGAAGAGATGCCAGCCCATACATGTACAAAACCTTCACCGTATTCGACTCTTTCTGTGAAGCAGGCTTGAATGTATCGGTCACCAAGTCGCCTGTACACTCTTCGCCTTATATCGAAAGTGAATAGTGAGAATCGAGACACATCGCAGTGACCTTTAAACATCTTGTAAGTTATTGCAATTTAAAAAATGTGGTACTAAGTTTTGAAGGCAAGTGTAGTAGAATGTAGCCGTAAATATCATGTCAAAGTCAAAGTCAAATCATTCATTTAATACATGACTACCGAATACTATGCTGTGCAATTACTATTCAAGTAAAAGTGAAACCCTATGTTTGAATCTTTTAAAATCCACAGTAGAGGATAAAACTGCCCACCTCCTCACACATAATAGGTGAAATATAAAAATACAGTTATTGTTATAGGCGCACGCTGAGCTGCAAGCAACGAAATAACTACCAATCAGCGAGACACAAAAAGTTTTGGAAAATAATAAAAGAATCGAAAGAACAATATACTCCACAAGCACTGTTGTCAAAGTTCCGTATATACTAAAAGCAAACAGCAATCCAATTTTAAAATTGCCGCTCACATAACCATCTAAAGCTAAACAAACGAGAATCGATATAGTTTTCCAATGTTTGTTAAATATTAAGCGCTCACTACCAGTATTCGAATTGTTTTTTCCACAATAGTTGTAGCGAGAGCTCGGCTACATAAATGTATGTGCTAACTTGCCACGCGTGTGCGCCCGGAGTACGCGGCGCCGATAATCCCCTTAGTGGGTAACGAACTGGCCAAGTGCCGGACAGATAACTAGCTATTCCACTTTAGGCTATCTTCGAACTGGTAACATAGAAATTCTCCTGTGTATTCAATAGAGATCCATTTTTAACTCTAACCACGTTTACTTTCACTAACGTTCCTCGACTACACTTCTTGGAAACAAGACGAAATTCTTGAGAAACCGTTAAGATTGAGAGTAGGTAGTTAAAAACTGAAAAATATGAAAAGCTTAAAAATAAAATTTCAACGCACTTGAAGAGGTACATTTATATCGCGCAAAGAACTTGTGAAAGAAATATTTTACGATTCTATATAAAATATGAGACATTTTTAACGACTGTCATGGTTTTCGCATTGAGACAAGACACAGACGACTTTTATATCGCCTGCAGCCTAGAACATAACAATTATATTTCGTAGAACATTGTTTTATTTTATCATAATTTTTCAGACGTTCACAAGAACCTTAATATCACTTGGCTTCACTGTAAGGTGTAGTCTTTACTGTTATAGTGATATCAATCGTACGATGCTGTAAGACAAGCAAAACTAGTTTTAGAGCTTCGTATGCTATTTTGGTTTGTGCTCCCGAGAGACTTCGGTGTTGAAGCGAAAACTATCTAAAACGTAGCCATATCGATTTCCTAGTGTGAATTGAATGTGCTCAAGAGCAACACTGATACTGGAAGGACTGATTTACACAGACAAAACGGAACATAAAAATAGAGAAAATTGCCTAACGTAGTATCCAGATGGACTGACGACCACAGCAGAGACCTATGCAGTTAACTGGAATAACCAAAAATGATTAATTGGTATGCATCGGGAGTGTGATAAATGGATGACGCATTCATTGGTATGGAAACTTGAAAAAATAGCAGAGGTTTGAAAAGCAATCTAGGAAACCATGCCTCAGCAACATCAGAAGCTACGAAAAAATAACGGTACATTCTAAATTCCGCAATTTAACGTGAAAATCAAACATGAACCCTTAAAATAACGAAAACCCAAAGAATGTATAACGCCCAGCAATAAGGCCAGAGTTTGACATAGTCAAACACTCGAACAGGGAGAAGCAGCTAGTTACCGAACTTTATCTCGCCCCGATTCCAGTTTGTAAATATTAATTCAAGCAATTTGCTAAATTTGTCCCGCGTTAATTAAATAGTAGTCGCTTCGTAATCCAATAAATAAATCGTGACGATAAATACCGGCCTATATAATTGTAGGACACGACTCTCCGTACGTAAGTAACGGTCGACTATTGTGTCTCTGACGGCAATAATTCACGAATGACGAATTCGTTGTAATACCTACCATTGTGTTATTGTCCCACGGAAGATGTATTAATCGGATTTTATTTCTTTTGTTAACTGTTACGAGTTTTATCTTTTCGGTTTTCAGTTAATATTTTATGGTCAATGACCTTATTAGAGGATTTTTCGGCCTCTAGGCTTGATCTTATTTGCATACAACGTTTTATTAAAAGTGTGTACACGGCAAACTATTATAAATTCTCGATAGCTGTTCAACTTCTACAGAGTTGAAATCACGTTATCAGCCGCACAGGGGTTCACATCGGCGTCGAGGCAACGATGAAGTACTTGGGACACGTCCTCGACAGATGGTGGAACTTCGTGGAGCACTTCAGACGTTTGGCTCCAAGACTGGAGTGGGCCGGGGCTGCCTTGAAACGGCTCCTGCCCAATCTAGGGAGTCCAAACGCCTACTGGCGGTCGTGCGGTCCATGGCCCTTTACGGGGCACTGATGTGGGCGCGTTCCGTGAGGCGGCGGCCAGCCCGCCGGTTGAACGCGTTCCAAAGGGTCATGGCCATCCGGCTGGCCCGACGATACCGCACGGTCTCCTATGAGGCGGCAAGCCTCTTTGCTGGATTACTACCAAGGAATCTGGAGGCAAAAGTCCTCGCGCTCAGCTTTGGCGGGATCTCATGGCGTCATGGAGAGTGCGATTTTCGCAACCCATTTCTGGGCACGCCACAATTGCGGCGACAAGTCCTTGAGGAGTGGCTAGAGAGGCGCCACGACGTCCTCACCTTCCACCTGACGCAGGTCCTCACCGGTCACGTTTGTTTCGGGAGGTCCTGTTTCAGATAAGGCGGGAGTAAACGCCCGGGTTTCACCATTGTGTGGATTTCCCGGAGGACACGGTGAAGCATATGGTGGAGGTCTGCCCAGCTTGGGCGGAGCATAGCGGTGTCCTCGTAGAGGTGAGCGGCGGCGGTGATTTCTGTCGTCCGGCCCTGGTCCAGGCTATGGTACGAAGTAAGAGGGCCGTCACCTACTTCTGCGAAGCAGTAATCCTCGCGAAGGAGTAGGCGGAACGCATGAGGGAGAGGTAAATTTCGCGCCCGCACGCCCCTAACCTCCGCAGGAGACGCCCTGGGCGTCGGGAATTGTAAGCCGATTTCCGGCCACCGAGCAGAACTGACGGGGATCGCGGGATACCATGGCTCCTGGCAACATGGCAAGTGAAGGAATACGGGTGGGTTTTAGTCAGTAAGAGTTCTGACACACCCTCCCGCTCCGCCCAGAGCAGGAGAAGTTAATTAATAATTTCCCACATAAAAAAGGGCTGGTCTCTGACTAGCCATTTAATTAAGCCCTTAGTTTACCTAAGCACTGTTCATAAAACGAATTGTACAGCGTCCTCTGTCTCCATTTCTGCTGGAAACTACACAAATAACATTAGGTTTAGCGCAATAATATTAAATTAAAATTATGCTATTGTTTTAACCTAATGCTAACATTGTACTCATAAATTATTTTAGAAATGTACTTAAACGAGCCATAACTGTGTACCTAACAATCGAATTAAATTTTAACTAATTTGATTGAACAAAATTATATCTGCCGGTAATGCATATTGTATCATGTTTTATTTAATTTAAAGGTCAGTCATAAAACCGTGAGAGCTTATATAACTCGAATGCCAGTAAAAATGCATAGTATGCAAAGCCACAGCAGTTTTCCAGGGTCATAAAATGCCCAGTTTTATGACATCAGTGAACCCAAGCATTCAAACGTATTGAGTAGAAGACGCTTGCTTGTAATTGAAGTCGTTTGAAAAATACTTTGTATATTATTCACGGCTCTCTCCCTAAAACATGGGACGTGGCTCGTTAGTGACATTTGAAATAAAAGCTTTGTTAGATTACACTTACACTGGCCTTTTTAACAGTAATTATTTAAAGCACAAAACAATTACTAAATGAATGCCACGTATTACCTACATTTAATTTAATATTTTATATCCTCATTTTGCCAGTTATTACGGATGTTGACGCTATTGTCCATTTTTAGATACGATAATGTTATGTTAATGTCGACAACCCGAATACCCACGAAATTTCGCGTTGTTGCATAATTTTTTAATTAGTCGAGATTTTCAATTCATGTTCTTCTTGGCACCTCTTTTAGGTCATGAACTATTCGCTTATAAAAAAATGTTTGGCCTAGGTTTAAAGGGGGAAGCGTGAAATTGATTCACTGTTACAATGTACAGTACATAGTATTCATTCGGACTCGGCTATTTATGGAGTATAAACATGAAACTGTGGTGCGTGACGCGTGACTACGAATTGCATAGCGATACTTATCGGTGTCTCTTATTTCCAACCATATATATAATTACATGCCTACCAACAGGTTCCACAATTAAGAAACCGCCTCTGTGGTCTAGTGGTTAGACCACCTGTCTCAGATCCAGAGGTCCCGGGTTCAATTCCTAATGGGGGATTTTTTTCTGCTCGGTTTTTTTGGTGGTAGGGCTTGATCTGAGTCCGCCTGGCTAGCTACCACCATCTTATCTAAATCTGTCGCCCTAATAACAATGATAACAGCATTGTTTTGTTTCCGCGGTTAGAGGTAAGATGAGTAATTCATCAAGTCGTCCTACATACCCACGGCCCATTTAGGACGACTTGCAGAAAATCAAAATAAATAATATTTTCAAAGCCAGTTCTTCTGTGGTTGAAGATTCCGGGTGAAGCTCGCTTCCACCTTCGGCCTGAACATCATTTACCATCAGGTGAGATGCAGACCAAGAGCGACCGCGTCGTGGATAAAAAAATTAAAAAACCCTAATGGAAAAGCTGTTTAGAATCAATATACAAAGTAAAAATTTATATTTATCATAATTTAAAAGATAAAAGTAAAATAGTTGTGATTTCTGAAACGACTACCTAAATATCAAGTCTGTTTCAATGAGTCTGACACACCCTCTCGCTACACCAAGAGCGGGAGAAGTTATTTGATAATTTCCCACCCAGAAAAAAAAAAATCTGTTTCAATAGTAGAGCATTGTCTACAACAACTCGAATCAAAACCATAAAACCCCACTTAGCACTTGAAAGAATATAGATCCTTCCCAAAATTTGCTAGATACGTTCCCCGCGTTTAACATAAAGATGATTGAAAGAAGGAGACTGCCACTCACAAATCCCAATATTTTCAATCAATCTGCCCAACCTTTTCCCAACTATATTGGGGTTGGCTTCCAGTCTAACCGGATGCAACTGAATATCAGTAATTTACAAGGAGCGACAGCCTATCTAACCGATAGTATCAAGACTGGTTCTCAGACTTATGCAATGGGCTTCTGACGTCCCGTAACAACTGGCAAAGATCTACGAATGACAGCCGGTACCAGCGGCTTCACGTGCTTTCCGAGGCACGGAGGGGTTTCGTTTTGTAAAGATGGTCAACCATCCACGGACTAACCCCGGCAAGCGTAGCTTAACCTAATAAATCGACCCGTGTGGCTGTCGTTACTTAGACACGAGCCCCGCCCACAAATCCCAATAGGTAATCTAATGAAGCAAATAGTACTTTGTAGTCCAAAAGACAAACTTTAATTCTGAACCATCTCATAATATTGTTATTAATTAACCCAAGTCAGTCTGATTAAATTCAAACCGAAGGAAATGGCCGAAATGATATAACGGTAATTTAGCCACTGACACTAATTGCCACGGAAGATCGAAATTCGGAATTATTTCGTGACTGTCCATTATAAATGAAGAGCAGAATATTAAGACGTTGAATGAAATACGCGACACGCCAGGGTAAGCTGTAGTGATGTACCTACCCCCCGCATTTTGATGAGGGCGATATTCAGGCCCATATTAGATAAGACCAGCCTACTGATTTTTATAGGTCTTTCTTTATTAAAAACCTCATTAAATTACGAACGATCGTCGCTCACTGGACGCCTGCAGGATTGCCGTCGAGGTAGACCACGGCGAAGGTGGTGTGACGATCTAATCATGTTAAAAAATGCCTAAAATTGCGCAAAACAGAGAGATTTGGAAGGAAAAAGGCGAGGACCTTGGCCAGCAGTGGGACACAATATAGCCTAATAAAAAGAAAAAAAGATTGAAAAAATAAAACCTTTCCCTTAGCTGAGAATGGAACCAAGAATCGCACGCGGAAACGGCCACCACAAATTACTAGGTAGTTAAATAGTAATTATGAAATAATATAGTAATTATTTATTTCAAGGGAAACAATTTCTTAAGACAATTGATTGACAGTTTTCCTTGGATATTATAAACGGGCGTATAATATCACAACAGTAAATACTTACTTACCATGATTATTTCATCACAAACATCATTATTGGCTAGTCAAAGTCACTGCTAATTAGGCAGATCCTAATTATCTGCAATGATCGCTCAAATATTGCACTAATCAACGCTTAGCTTATAGGTTCTTTGGTCCAGAATACAAGTAGATGTGTTTTACAATACCTATAGCAGTTGAACTATTACAACTATTTTTCGGTAGCGTAACTTATTTAGTCAAGGTTTTTTGTTCAATATTTCAGTTCCTAAATCCAATATCAAGCTTGTATTCCCCGAAGGCATATGAAGGTATAAAGTCAAAATCAAATCATTTATTTCAAATAGACCCTTATAAAGCACTTTTGAACGTCAAAATGTTCACAAAAAAAATATAAATAGAATTGATTCTAGTCGCCTCTTCCAAAAGGTAGTTTTCGTACGGAGAAGAATGGGCAAGAAACTCCACCGCTACCCTTTTAAAATGTTTTACAATATTTTGTATATGTACATTAGTTAAATAATTATATATGAAGACGATGCACCTAGACCAAAATTAGCATACCACAATAGGTAAAAAGAATTAAAAATGTAGCAACGACAGATAAATTAATTATGTGATAGATACATGGTGCTCACATATTGCCATAATATATGATACCCATATACAATAGTACACCAACTGACCCACGTTATCACCCACACATCAGGATCAACTTCATCATCCGGATAAAACAGCTCTATGTGGAAAAAACACCCATATCAAGCCTATGGGTAAGTCCCATGTGATAGGAGGCAAGCCTATTGCAATTAACTGGGCACTAACCCAGACTCCGAACAGTCACAGTGAATTACCTTTTTCAAGAAAACGCCGACGATTAAAGAACAATATGCCTAGGCAAATTAAGGTCAATGGACCCAATAAAACGTTGCTCAAAGCCTTGCCCTTTAAACTAGACGAGTAACTAATTAAACATCCGTTCCACTATTCATTCAAGTATATTATGCATATATACGGGGAAAAAATGCTAAATAGATACCTGCAAGTATAATTTAGTAACCTTCCCGGACAAAAATAGCTACATAGATACCCTTCTCTGTTCGTCCTCGGAAGTAAACCAAACCTGATTTCCTGAGGGTCTCTGAAGGGGCTGTATAGAGATTATATTATACATTTATGTACAAGTAAAAAAATACTGTAGACTGTTGACATATAGCTGTAAACATCTATCTAATTATTCCACAAAAATATGTTCTTACCCATGTTTAGCAATCTATTAAGACCGCTACGTGTCTAGTCTAAAGATATGGTAATCAGCAAATCTCAATTTTCAATCTTAAAGGATTAAATTAACGTAAACCTGAGAATACGAAACAAAACTAACAGCATTCCGAATTACAACAGGAGAGGTAGGAGATCAAGACAAAAACGTCGTACTTCGTAATCAAACGGTATCTACGAGAAAATTAAATGTAAAGAAATTAAACCTCTTCACACCTACAGATCCTCAATTATCGCTTCCTTTACATCATGAGGAAAACTTGGCATTAATTAAACTCAATTCTATTGTGTCATTTTAGGATTAATCAGCCAGAAACGTGTCCAAATCTAATTAATTTTTCGTATCTACACAAAAGCATAAATTGTCATTTGAAGTAATCATCAGAGCTTCTCTTTGAATAAAAATATTACAAGTCAATTTACTTAAATACTTTCCGAGTTTTCACATTAGTTTGCTTGCTTTCAAAAATAGTTTCTTACGATTTCCAACTCTTAATATACGTTCTAACATTTCCAAGCGAACTTAAAAAGAGCACAACATTACCTAAACTAATTCCGAAACCTTATTCTCACCTTATTAAATGCCATATTTTTAGTAGGCCGCCTTAGCATCATTCCCGACGTACTTAAGTCAATTTTGTTCGCAATCCAATGCACTTGTAAAAAAAACTTTCAACACTATCCACAGGGTACTTAAACTGTTGTACAACTATTTAAACTATTCAAGCTATTTTTATCACGCTTTTATGATTTTTTATTAACAACAATAATTGTTTATTTAACGATGTTAACTAAAATTGCTGAGCAACAGACACACGACAATCTTCGGCCGCTGTGTTCGAAGACTGGATTTCCGCCCGCCCAAAAGGACCGAGGCGGCGCGAAGTGCGCCGAGCCTTCCCGACTGGAACCCGATTCATGAAACCCACTCGATGAAGTGGTAAGTTTTTACGACTACCCGTTGGCGAGCGCGGTCGGGACCAATATAAAAGGATGGTTTGACACCTGTTTCTGATTATCTTCCTGTATTCACTTTCTATTCTATTCTTTTGTTATTAATATAACCTGAAAATCAGAATATAAGCTTCCTCAGAAAATCGTACTACACTGTAAAAAGTGTACCTAAAAACAATATTTATTGTTTTAATAACAATACTTGGCTCGCACAATCTCACATTGTTTGCCGTGATCATTAAATAATCCGATTAATTAAACTTCATCAGTCAGTTATTTTAATAATAGTTTAATACTTTGACAAACCACTATTTACTGCAGAGTTACAAATGCATTTGGAAATTTATTCTATGAGCATAGATCAATAAAATTAAAACATATTTCAACAAATTACCACCCATCAAGTCTTTTCTCTAAACTAAATAACCCAACATTCAACTCAAACATACTTAAAAACTAATTATTTCTGTGAAGACCCGGCTTTACAGCGGCTGGGTATTCAGTAAGCATCTAATATCCGCCAGATTTACAGCTACCTGTGAGCTAAAGGTAGAATATTGCATTGAGAAGTGCAATAAAATCGGGATCAACTGTTATGACTCTTCCTGTACGGTGCGGTGTAACAATGGCATTAAAATGGCCCACGTTTTGTATGGAGCTGGGGCTCGCATACTGGTACTGAATAGAGTAAGCATTCAATTATTTTATTTTATTATATATATAAAATATTTTTATTTGTTTTTTATTTATTTTTTATTTGTTGCTCATTCTCTCTTTGAATTAATCAGACAGAAAATCTCGTAAGCCGTTAATATAAAATAAAAATCTATAAGCCATTTAAATTTTCGTTTCGTGCGGGAGATCGAATTGGAAAATCCAAAGCCAATTAGTGGTGTGGTAATAATATTTCAACTATTTAAAATAATCGGGTATTACAGGCTGGAATATAAGCTTTATTTTCAATTTAACAGCAGACATCATTAGTGGACTTTATGGTTTCTGCGAAAAAGAATTGGTTCGTAATTTCATTTTATTTTAACCTGAGATCAGCCTGAAATTTAATATTTTATATTTATTCCGACTCGAAGTCAAAGGAGAATGGAAACTTGAGCTCGAAAGAATATCCCTGCTCTTAGTGACAGGCTACAATCAATATCGAGAATTATCAAACGCTGGTTATCCGGATAAGCAATAAATAGCAAACTAGATTGCGACTGTGGGTTCTCTCGCATGGAATTTGGGTTGAGGCCTTTATTGAGACCTATTTAGTCTTCTTGCACCGAAAAACACGAAGATCGGTTTAGTCGTTAGGGCTGAAAACGGACAAACAAATTCACCTTCACATTTATTCTTGGTGTATAAAAAGGGATACGCGTTTCCTCGTAATTTTTCGGCGTCAGGTTTTTTACCGCAAATTATCATCCCACCTAAAGTTCAAATTTCTTTTCAGACAATTTCTTGCGAACTTCTGCGGCCGTTCAATCAACGTCTTCTAGATAAAATAACTTTTTGTACTTTGTTAGTCAATCATCTTTTAGTCCATCCATCAGGCGAGCCCTATTGCTAAATCTATTATTGCCTTCAGTAAGTGAATCCAACTGAAAAGCGTGAAATTAATTGTAGCTAAATTAATCAAATAAAACTAAAAGTTTGTCGAGTAAAGAAATAATGAGTATTGTTACTGAGTCTAGCTCGGGTTTTGTTAGTTACAAGTAATTTGGCCAATTTGAAAATACGTGATTCGCCCTTTTGATACGATAGACCTCAAATCTCTTTGCAGAAAGTTTAGAACCCGGGCTTAAATCTTTTGCGGGGATTCAAAGTTAGTTAAATATCAGATATTCCACGAGCCGCCGACGACGGTGAAACCGCATTGAAATTTTAGGTAGGTATTATTCATTACAAAACGAAATTAAGGGAACAATAATAAATTGTCAATGATTTATATTATTGTATAATTTTATTTGGTAGCATTCTCAAATATTTCACATCCTTTAAGGTTTATAATTTTTATTGCCATATCTCGACAAACTAGACTCGTTCTTGACTGATTGGCCGGAAAAATCAGCAGTCAGTGATGCATGGAAAATTAGGTATGGGGAGACCTTTACTCAGCAGTACTGAGGGACAATACAGGTTTAAAAAATATCACTGTGTCACTAGCTATAAGATTGTAATGATAACTAACATTAATCTGTGATTTTTACTACAAAGTACAAAGCGTTTACTATATTAAAAAATCGGCCATGTGCGAGTCCGACTCGCGCACGAAGGATTCCGCACCCATTATCTATAAAAACGAGCAAAAAAATCACGTTTGTTGTATGGGAGCCCCCTTAAATATGTATTTTATTCTGGTTTTTATTATAGCGGTATTTGTTGTTATAGCGGCAGCATAAATCCATCATCTGTGAAAATTTCAACTGTCTAACTATCACGGTTCATGAGATACAGCCTGGTGACAGACAGATGGACGGACGGTCAGCGGAGTCTTAGTAATAGGGTCCCGTTTTGCCCTTTGGGTACAAAACCCTAAGAAATAATATATCTCATTGTTACGGGTTACTTGCTAGTGTTCCACACCGCACACTAAACATGCGCGGGGCCACTGCTAACGCTGTTGAAGTGACCGAATTATAAAAAAAGCTAACCTTTCGTAGCTCGTTAAAAGCTACAATACTTTGTAGGGATCTACGTAAGTCACGGAGCTGATGCCAGGCCTATACTTTTTTAAATCAAAACTAAATAGGTAACTAAAGTGGAACTATCTTCATAAATGTCTATTGTATGTTCTAAGGCTTAGTACTTATATATTAAAGAAGTTAGCTATGGTTGTGAGTATTTTACGGGATATACAACAAAACAAAAAAAAAAAAACTTCAAAGACAAACGGACAAACATTCTAAAAACGACTTATATTTTTGGTATCAGACTCGTGCCCAAATCTCAGCAATTACTTTTTCCAAAAATATTCAGTGTACAGTTTTAGCTTCGTTACTATTTTTAGGGTTCCATACCTTAAAAGGAAAAAACGGAATCCTTATAGGATCACTCGTACGTCTGTCTGTCCGTCTGTCAGATCCAATTTGCTCCGAATCTAATGGACTGATTAAGCTTAAATTTGGTATACATTTTTGTGACACAAATGTGTAACGTAAATAAATGAGTTTTGAATATAGGGGTCCCTTTTGGGGGGTAAGCAAGAAAATTAAAAAAAAAAGTTTTGCTATCAGTACCGTGTGACATATCAAATGAAAGAGCTTGTTGCGAGGATCTTAAAAATATATTTTATATAATTTTAAATTAACTTTTAAAGATATTACAGAAATTCGATGAAAATTGACCATTCCCCCACTTATCTCCGAAAGTACTGGACCTAAAATTTTGAAAAAAATACATAATATGGCTCTTTACTCATAGCTTACAGGAAAACGACGTATATGACGTCTATGGTCTTAAAATATCATGATAAATCTCTCAATATTGTGCGTACAAACTTACATGTGCAGTTGGAACGTAATGGGAGAACATGTATTTTAACTACAATGCTAAGTTTGTACATGGGATAAATTCAACCCAACTACGGAACCCTTCATTGTGCGTAGTCCGACACGCACTTGGCCGGTTTTTTTATTATGTCTATCTATACATATAGGTTAACGTAAACGCACGGTTAGTAATCCAACTTTTTAGGTAACATAACAACAGTAACTAGCAGGATGATGTTTCAGATTCCATAAAGTTAGAACGTAAACTTTAACTGCTCATTAAAATCGGTCTTGGTGAGCACTTGTATACAATTTTGAATCGCAACAAATAAAATTAATTATGGAAAGGTTTTTTTTTGTAGAGTTTTCATTTATTACTTTCTAATCATCTTTTGTTTCATTTTTGTGTGTCTTGTGTCACACTACACAAGGATTGGTAGCCTAAAAACAAACAATCAAATTTAATTTTCACACAATACTACAAAAAATAAAACACATTTTTATACAGCCGATCGTTCAAACTGAACTCAAAGCATATAATAATTTATTTAAACCATTTACAGGCACTTTAAATTGTCAAGGTGTCGATCGAATTAGTGAGAAAGTTGAAGCTAGTTGCCCATTCCAAAACGTTGCCCATTCTTCTCCATAGAGATCTCTCTATGAAGAGCTGGAAATTCCAGTTCCATCATAGCGACAATTTTACCCGGAATCGTAACGGATTGAACAATTACTGTCTATAATAGCTCAATAATAATAACCCGCCAACAGGGAATGATTCAGAAAATCGTTAGGAACTCCACAATCAGACTCACTACATCGTAAGCGATTTGTGTTTGAGCGAACGTAAATTTTCGATTTCCTTGAATTTCTCACAAGAAACTCCATTTTCAAGAAACGAGTGGTGCTGACTGAGTATCAATTTATATTTCGGGACTATTCTACACATTTCCGCTGCTTTCCTGGTTGGATTTCTATGTAAAGTGTGTTTTTCTTTATTCATCTTGTTTAGTAAACAAATATGGCTTACTGAGAATTGAATTTGTAGAAAATTTGCTGTTCCTTAATGGTTGATTTTAAATATTCTTGCCAAATGTCTTTCTTAAAAGGCGGCTTTCAATTTGGTATATCGTGTTTCAGAATGAGACTGCCAAATAAGGACATAATAGAGGTAGAAACAGCTAAATTATCAATCTTTTATTGCTTGAATACGAGGGTTTTGGCTACCTAATTTTTATAATTTTTCTTTCTTTATTTTCTTTTTTTACAGAGACAACGCTGTAGTGCGTTGTTAAACTTGCGAAGCTAAACTTTTCGATACCTACGAATATGTAGTAATTTTCGTATCGAATATAAAAATAAGATAAGTACTATAAATGCTAAATGTTAAGAGGTCTGCGGTTTTTGCCGGTGTTGCGTTATTTTAGGTTGCTAGATGTACGGATTAAGCCGAACAATGTTTGTCTTTTTATGCTTTAATCCGGATAAAAATTGCACATTGTGGCTGGATCAGATTTTGTTGCAGACGACTTTTTTAGAATGACAAATTGGCACGTGGTCTTAAAAGTATTAAATTACTGGCTGTCGCTCGCGCTACGTCTACGATCCAAGATGAAAAATAGCCTATGTCCGTTTCCAGGTTCCAGACTACCTATCTGTCAAATTTCATCTAAATCCGTTCAGGCGTTTTAGCGTGAAAGTGTAACAAACGAACTCATTATCGCATTTATACTTAACTAGCTGCGCCCCGCGGTTTCACCCGCATAAGTCTCGATCCCGTAAAAATATCGGGATAAAAAGTATCCTATGTCCTTCCCCGGGTCAAGGTCTATCCATATCCCAAATTTCATCCAAATCCGTTCAGCCGTTTTAGCGCTGCTTTCTTTATTTATCCTATCATAATCGTCGTCATTGTAAAATACTGTTACTATACTACTATCTGCACAATTGGACATACTGCATAAATATTGTAATAAAAATGTGCTGGCATTTGTTTTGCCACAACCACTGCTAATCATGGGCTAGCCCTTAATGGAGACGTATGTTTTTTTTTTGGTTGGGAAATGATCAAATAACTTATCCCGCTCTGGGCGGAGCGGGAGGGCGTGTCAGACTCTTACTGACTAAAACCCACCCGTGTTCCTTCAGTTGCCAGGTTGCCGGGGCCCACGATCTCCCTTTCGGACTTCTTCACAACCCCGACAGGTAACGTATGTACCTACATACTATAAAAGGGCAGTGCAAATTCTTTTGAAAAACCTACAAGACGCCTTTTGTGACACCCACTGGAGGCGACGAACAATAATATTCTCATAGGCAAGCCACTCGTCACCAATGTATGAATTGTTGTCTGAGAATTCTAGGAACGCAGAATGAGTTAACAACCTGGGGCCTTACTGTGACGTGTAATAGTCATTATTGTTCCGCTGTGAAAATGGGACAGTGCTATTTATGCTGTATAGCTCCATCGCTCACTCAAAATGGAACAATGATGGGTATAACACGTCGTAATACGGCCCCTGGCCTGGCCTTTATGCCTATAACACCAAACTCAGTTTCAAGGAGTCTTCATCTTTGAAATTCTGCCAAACTCATTGTGAACAGCAACCACGATTTTATATTTTATATTCGAAATTTAATATTAATTAACGAGCACTTCTTCCGTTACTTTCTAATTTGTTCTTACCTTTATAAAAATACATTTTCGGTCCGCATGTCCGAGGGTGGGGGAGGCTCTAAATCATTTTTCCCGCAAGTAGGTGGCTGTATATATACCTATTACGTTACTGTAGCCATGACAGCGCCCGTCTGCTGAAGTAATGGGTTGGTCCGGTTCGTTAGCCCGATTCTGTCCCCTACTCTGATTTAGTCAGTACCGGCCAACCGAATGTCTAACCCCATTCTCCCTCCAATAAAAGAAAAAATAAACTTGTTAATTGGAACATTACGATTCGTAATATACCGGCTGCCAGAATTTCGTCTGTTCGTGGTCGAATACAATAAAATTTAATTAACTCAAATCCCATCCATACATTTCAGTGTAAAATCACTCGGTTTTTCATTAATAATTTTATTTTTACAGTAAATATTAGCAGTTATTACTTTCAATACAAATAAAATACTTTATACAAACATGAAATGTACGAAATGTGAATTCAGATGTGAATCGGAAAATACAAATCGTGTAATCGGCTACACTATCGTAGACGTTCGTTGCTCACGTAGCGTAGCGTCTATTAGCGTAGAGTTGCTACGACGTAGCATGTAGCTGTTCGGAACTCTCGATCTATTGGGGAAAACGAGGTACTCAACCAGTATTTTTTAACTTTAAATTATAAAACGATGTTACGTAGGTACATGTATACCTAAAAGATTGTAACGTAAAATAAATATTAAAAATACAATTTCCAAATAACAAATCAAAAATAAAGAAAATATTTTTGATGACATTACAATACATTGATTAACATTTCACGACAATTCGCGTGAAATTATATTTTTTACCATTGGAAAATCATATATCAATGGAAAATCTATTAACATAATTATAATAAAATGAGTTCTTCCAGTGACGAAAATGAGATACTGACTTACTGGATCATTATATACGGAATCATTTCGTTCTAAAGCATCAACTCAATCAATCTCCCAACTATGTTGGGGTCGGCTTCCAGTCTAACCGGATGCAGCTGCATACCGATATTTTACATGGAGCGACTGCCTGTCTGACTTCCACAACTCAGTAACTGGGTATTAGGATACCCCTTGGTAAGACTGGTTGTCAGACTTTCGTATTTCTGGCGACCCGTAACGACTGTCAAAGATCCACGAATGACAGCTGGGACCAACGACTTAATGTGCTTTTTTCATAGTTTTTGAGGGTGCTAAGACCGATAGTGATTTCAAAATGTAAATCCATGATGTTGGCTCTGAAAATTTTCAAATTTGTCATCATGGGTATCGTTTTCATGGTTTTCAAAGGTACTAAAGCCGATAGTGAGGTCAAAATGAAAATCCAAGATTTCCGAGCTGCGGAAATTTTCAATTTTTCGTCATGGGTGCCGTTTTTGTAGTTTTTGGAGGTGCTAAAGTCGATAGAGAGGTCAAAATGTAAATCCACGATGGCGGCTGCGAAAATTTTGGTTTTTAAATCATACGTGAGAAGGAACTTCGTTCCTGAGGGAGGTCGGATCACACACGTTTGTTTTTCTCGTAGAGGGTGATAAAAAGTAGAGCGTTCACCTCGGGAGCAACACTATTTTAAGCTCAAGTGACGTACTATGAATCCCTCGCTGCGCTCAGGATTCTACTATAGAATCATTTGCTCCGCTCTGGATTCAAAGAAACACTGTCGCTTTAAAAATAGTTGTTTGCTCCCTTGGCAAACAATCTACTAGTTATTTTTTTTTGTTTCTATGGATGATAAAACGTTTTCTTGAATGACGAAACCGTACTCTTCTAAATACTGGCACCTACACAATATAAACGATACATATATAAACGATACATATATAAACGATACATATGTGCACCATTTTATCAACGTCTACAGTTATCATCATCTAGCAGTACGCCCGTGTTCATGACCCACTGTATTATGCACATTGATATGAATAGCTGAAGAAGCCGCCGACATAAAAAATGCACCATCGCCTGTAATTTGGACATCAGAACAAAGACGTCCAAAAATAATCGTCAGCTGTGTAATAAAAATAAACACAAATTGAAAAAAAAAACAGAAAAGCTGCTGAGTAATATCTTAAATGAAGACACTTTTCCCTTAGGAAATCGACAACGCGGCTGCAACACAAGCGACCAGTTAAAAATACACCGTATTACTATTTTAATAGGAAAGAAGACAAGTCGAAATAGACAATTGCAATCGTTAAAATTCCCTTTACGGCGGACGGGGGAGTTTGAAAGGGCTCTTTAAAGCCCGGATTTACTTCGGAAAATTATATCTAAGACTGTCGGAATCCGTCCACATGCGAGATGCCGATTTAATTGTGTTTACCGAGATTTAGTTAGCAAACATTGAGCTACTTAATTCAGGGAAATAGAGGAAAGGAAGTCTTTTATTGCTACGCGCTAACAAATTGACGATGTACGTATTAGAGAATGGTTATTAGTAGTTTTGGGTGTGGCATTTTAAGAATTTTAGAAGAAGTTTCTGTAAAAATCACCGATGATATTGACCACTATGACTAAGATTTACTATGGTTTTTCGATGGTTTTTTTTTAACTGCTACGGTACCGTATATTTTTCACCGTTAAGGCCCGTACAGACCAACGCGATATCGCGGGCGCGACAGACAGCGCGACCCGTGTCGCGCCCGCGATATCGCGCTGGTCTGTACGAGCCTTTACACATAGTGCTGTAAAAAAATCGTATAAATGTTATTTCAATTATCCTAATTTAATATTATAAATGCGAAAGTGAGTTTGCTTGTGTTTGTTACGATTTCACTCTAAAACGGCTGAACGGATTTGGCACATAGGTAGACCATGACCTGGATTACAACATTATGATACTTTTTATTCCGATATACCAACGGAATCGAGACTTAAGCGGGTAAAACCCCAAGACGCAGCTAGTTATTTATAAAAATAAAAACATTTTTATTAATGGCGAAACGACACAATGGCTTTACCATTAATATAATATATAGTTTGTGCTATTGAGAGATACTGTAATAAAATCGGATCACATATTTCAATAGTACATCCATGCATTAGCCTCTATTAAAACGGACAAATGCTTTAATGGCGATCATTCGACTGATCTCCGACTAATAACAAGCACATGCAAAGCGATGGCCCGAGGGAGCTACTAGAACGTTACAGATTAGTAACACCCTCGGGACTTTGCCCAAGATATATATACCCCTGACAAACTGAGAACTATTTGCATACATAACGTTACCATGGAGGTACTGTCCTGTCTTGGGTTGCAGGCTTTATAAATGAACAGTACTTTTTCTTTTTTTTTGTACCGAATTATAAGTGCAATAAGGATTTCTATTTTCATGATTTCTTTGAAATTAGATACCAATCTTTTAAATTATGATTTAGATAAAAAAATATTATTGATACTCAATCATTTTTAGGGTTTCTTACCTCAAAAGGAAAAAACGGAACCCTTATAGGATCACATCGTTGTCCGTCAGTCCGTCCGTCCGTCTGTCTGTCAAGACTACTCAAGCCCCTCTTCTTCTTGAAATTAATATCAAATACGTAGGTCTCTCGGTCCCTCTACGGTCCCGTGGAGCTCTAAACAAATCAAGCAGCATCTAAATCAACGCAATAAAAAATACGGCCATTTATATACAACATATTTGATACTCGCAAATAAATCAAAACCTATACTTAAAGTTCTTCCCGTTGAACTAGAATCATGAAATTTGGCAGAAGCAAGGTCTCACAGCACAAATAAAGGAAAATGTCCGAAAATCATTAATTTGTAGTTTTACCACTTTTTTTTTTGCCTTTACCAAATTGCGTTTGCATTTGGAGAATGAAAAGTGGAATCATCGCATTGCCGAATACAAACGAATGCTAATTTCCATGTCCATCAATTATTAGATTTATCATGTATAATAATTTGAATTCAGAACTAACACATTCAGAACGAAATAACTATAGTTCACATGGAAATCAAAACAAAACAACAATAAAGTACTTATACTTTATTGTTGTTTTGTTTTGATTTCCATGTGAACTATATAGAGCTGTAAAACCGTTTTCGTGTCTGCTACTTTAGCAGCTTTTCTCCCATTTTAAAAATAAATTACATTAAATTAAGAGAGTATTAACAACTGTATATACTTCCAAGTCGATTGAGAGCGTCCGGTCTGCACCAAGTGCAAAGGGCAACTGATAGAAATCCGACGACTGACGAAACACGAAGTTTGCCGAGGGACATTAAGAAAATAATTATACTGTATATCGATGTGGGGAAGAACATATTTTCAACAACTTTAAGTTTATTCTTGGTATAAATTCATCCCAACTACGAAACCCTTCATTGTACTTGGTCGCACTTGGCCGGGTTTTTATTCACAAAGAGACATTATTAAAATATTTATTAACTTCGTAACTATAATTTACTATAATAACTCTGTAACAACCCTGATCATGAAGACCAAAACTGGGTTTAATATTTATAAAAAAAAAAATATAAACACAGTTTTCGTATTCATAACCTGAGTGAGTAAGAAAGGTATATAAACCTAATCGTATAGCAACTTAAGTGTAACAACAAGGCAAAGATGCCACAATTAATAATTCAAAGACACCGAAGTAAACCGTGTAGGTACATCCCCCTTTTAATCCTGCTTGAAGAGGTGACGCCGCAGTAAAAGCCTTCAGTAGTGCCACTTCAATCTTCATATAGGCTGGTAATATCATATTCTAGGCACGAATCTCTTGCAACAGTCAGAGTGCACCATATATAGGGTAATCTAATAAACGACCAGCGCCCATATTCGCCGCATGCCAATATAAACGCACTCTGACGACGAGATTCACTGAAGGGTGCTTTTACACAATTTCCTTGGCATACCCTTTTCGCTCGACACTCCACCTTTTTGCCCCCTCAGCCTTAGCACCTCTCTTCACCTTTTTATAATCAAAGGGAAACAAGTGTCTCCATTTATTGAACTTGTCTTTACATGAGTTGTATTAGGATTTTATTGTAACGTCATTAAATATCTCAAGAAGGTGACGCAGTCAACATTGTGGAGATTCTTTATTCTTCTAGGTTTAATAATAAATATTAGTATTATATCCAAAATTGTATAATATATCCCAAACAGAAAGTCTTCGTGGCGTGGATGAAAACGCCACTAAATATTTTTTCTTAATAGAAAATGTCACGTATATGTATTCTGTATCTGTATCGTTTCAATAAATATTCTAAAAACACTCAATATCAATAAAGGTAATAATCTCAATCGAGGATAGGTACCCCTGGTAATATAGACAACTGCAGGAACACAAGGATGGCTTTTAGTCAGTAAGAGTCTGACACGCCCTCCCGCTCCACCCAGAGCGGGAGAAGTTATTTGACAATTTCCCACCCAAAAAAAAAATGGTTAGGTACCTACTTTCCGTCCCATAATATTTTAATACAAAGCTATTATACAATTTGTAACTAAATTAATGCTCATTATGAAAGTAGTTTTTACCATTGCCACTCGAAAAAGAGCATTTTATTCATCGATACAGATGTTCTATGTCACGAAGTCCGTTTGGCTATGAATGTTGTCAAGCGTGCACATGCACATTGTTTTTGTGTGCGTAACCTCGAGAGCGCTCAGTGTCGATCGGGACACGGTCCGGATCAGTAGTGGTTTTTAGTTCGCGCCAAATTGTTTCACGGAGTAAGTTGTCAGCATGGCAACAAAACGAAGAAGAGTTGTCCATAGTGAGGTAATATTTATTTATACATTTTCAATTAAAATGTTATACAAAGATATTTAATATAGCAATAGAAGTATTTATAAAATGAATGTTTTTTTGTGTTATAAAATGTTTATATTACTTAATTATTTTGATTACATTTTGTTTTAGGGTCGAAACATGATAGCTAGTGTTTATCATTTTCTGCGAGAAGAATATGAATTTACAAAATCATTAATGGAACTCAACTGTGATTTGTCTCATTTACGAGACATTACACGCCGTACAGCTGAAGCTACGGGTGTGAGCCAAAAAACAGTTCAAAGAATATTAAAAGAAGAGAAGGAATTGCCATCCACTTCATCAAAATTCACTTCACCTATGAAGAAAAGGAGAAAGCGAGACAATAAAGTGGATATAGATAATTTTACAGCCGATTTGGTTCGCAGTACTGTACAAGATTTCCATATTGTCCATAAAGAAATTCCAACATTAGCCAAGTTAAGAACAGCATTGAATGAAAAAATCGGATTCGAAGGTTGTCTAGAAACTGTTCGCAAGTTACTGTTGAAATTAGGTTACAAGTGGCGCAAAACAGAGAACAACCGTAAAGTCTTGACGGAGCGTCATGATATACAAATGCGGCGTTTAAAATATTTTAAAAAAATAACAGAGTACCGCTCTCAAAGTCGGCCCATTGTCTACACCGATGAGAGCTACGTCCTTTCGACACACGTGCGAAACAACACCTGGGCAAAAAAAAAGGAAAGAATTACGTTTTTAAAAAAAAAATAGTACAGGCACTCGCTTTATTTTAGTGCACGCGGGAACCAAGGATGGTTTTATTGAAAATGCTTCCTTGGTTTATAAGGCCAACTCAACAGCTGGTGATTATCATTCAAATATGAGCTATGATAACTATGTAAAATGGCTAAATGAAAAGTTGCTACCCAAATTACTTCCGCGCTCTGTCGTTGTCTTAGACAATGCATCTTATCACAACAAACGGGCTGAACGACTACCGACGCAATCTACAAAGAAAGCCGATATGCAGCAATGGCTCAGGGATAAGGGTATAGCATTTGATGAATCTCTTCTTAAATTGGAATTGTACGATACAATAAAGAAGTACAAAGCCCAACACGTAATCTACAAGATTGACGATTTTATAAAAAGCAAGGGTTTTGATGTCTTACGCCTTCCCCCTTATCACCCAGAATTAAATGCGATTGAAAATATTTGGGGGATCGTTAAAAATTATGTCGCATCTAAAAATATCGAGCAAAACATGACGAATACGGAAAGACTGATCAATGAAAGTTTGGGCCAAGTTAGCAGTGAAACGTGGCAAAAAACTTGTGCTCATGTTGAAAAAATTGAAAAAGACTACTTGAAATATTTTGATCTCGATTTTGAATTTATAATCAATGTACAAGATGATTCTGACGACAGCAAAACGGAATCGGAAATCGAAAATTTATCTGATAGTGATTGAAAATACTGAATAGTCCTACTTGTTTCGTTTCCATTCTGTAACACCAATGCTTAATTAAATGCCCACATATTCTTAATATTTTTGTATTTATTGCAACCTAATCTAATTTATTTACAAAATGTATATACTTTTAAAACCAAAATTTTATTTAGATTATTAAATCTCGACTTGAATATATATCAGATTTTTTTGCTAACGTTACCTACTTTTACACACACAAGCGCGCTTGTCGGGATACGTCACTACTACATTCAAAGCCGAACGGACTTCGTGAAATAGAATATCTGTAACAGTGAATAAAACTCTTTTACTCACTGAGTGAATAAAAACATTTTGAATTTGGAACAAGCACGAATTGTACGAATCATGTACAAACGATAATTAATAAAACGTGCTGGTAGAACATACTGGCTGGCTAAATGGAGCTATAGAGCTATACAACTAAATTAATAAATTAAGAAAAAAACCGAAATTTTAGTTACGTTCTTTTCTATTTGTTATCGTGGTTGTTATAAGTAATTGGATAATCTATTAACATAATTATAATAAAATGAGTTCTTCCAGTAACAAAAATGAGATACTGACTTCGGAATCATTTCGTTCAATCAATCTGCCTAGCCTTTTCCCAACTATGTTGGGGTCGGCTTCCAGTCTAACCGGATGCAGCTGAATACCGCTATTTTACATGGAGCAACTGCCTGTCTGACTTCCACAACTCAGTAACTGGGTATTAGGATACCCCTTGATAAGACTGGTTGTCAGACTTTCGTATTTCTGGCGACCTATAACGACTGTCAAAGATCCACGAATGACAGCTGAGACCAACGACTTAATATGTTTTCCGAGGCATGGAAGAGTCTCGGTATGTAAAGATGGTCACCCATCCACGGACCAACCCCGGCAAGCGTTGCTGAACCTGATGTACCGACCCGTGCGGCCGTTATTACTTAGCCACGACCTCCTCTAAAGCAGCAATTATAGTAGATAATTTTGATGTCGCCAAAAATGTGATTATAACAGAAAAATACTACTTAAACTTCTATTTATTTTCTCGAAGCTAATGGTAAAAAGTAGAGTAGATACACAACTCGTGAAAAAAAAAAGCGGCCCCTGCTGAGCATTCCCACAGCGTGTCGGCCTGGTGCGGCGTGTTGGCTTGGTTCGGCGTGTCGACCTGGTGCGGCGTGTTGGCCGCTATTCCAACATGTCAAGTAATACGGAGCGCATGGCTGCGTGTGCAGCTGCTGTTGTTTTATTCAGCACAAAACAAAGCAGAAGAAATGCGCCCGTACAGGCCGCGACAAGCGCCCTCCTGCCACGTACAGGCCGTGGGGACCATCGCATACGGTGGTCCCCACGGCCTGTCGGCCTGGCCTGGGGCGATCTAGCCTGTGAAAAAAAGGGCCGTGGGACGGCAGCATAATGTGACCACATTTTTCTCCCATAATCTATATTAATTTAATAAATAACAATGCTTTATACATAATAGTAAACAATCTGTGTATTTAATAATGATTATAAGTAACATAGTATTTGGGTGTTTGGTGGTGTGTTATTTCCAAGGCATGTGTATGGAATGTTTTTATTAGTACGCCATAGTCACTCGTTTTGTATATTTTTACCAATGGACGATGGTAATTCTTTTTTTTATTAACAATGCCCATAACAGACCTGTCCGAGGAGCTTTGTGCCTCGTAATATTCAATTCAGTGCCATACATAAATAAAGCCATGAAATGCTTGGAGAATGTAGATAATCATCGCGTGACTACTATAATTGAAGGTATAGACGGAAATACTTCCGTTTTCATATGAAAACAAAATGGGGGTAACTCCGTAACATAATTTGAATGAAATAGTCAACATATATTATTATCTGTTATCGTGGAAGTTTGCTCGTTTAAGCTCGTGACGTCATTGAAGTAAACGAGTCACATGTAACCGATAAGCTTAACGACAGTTCCGATTTACTACAAGTGAGCGGATATCCGACAATGGTTTGGGAACGTGCCCCCGACTGACGGCTAGGTATTGAAGCTTTGTGGCTTCGGAGCCGGCTTGTTTTACTTTCTCAAAGGCATTTTCTCGGAACACCGAAAATTCCACCGAATTGAACAAGGAACTATATCAATACTTGGTTTTGCAAACACAGTGCATGAAAAAGGGAAACTGTATGTTGGCATCTTTGTATTTTTATTCATTATCATAAATATTTCCTTTTATTAACCTATTGTTTTCATTGAATCGTTAAAGATCAAATGCGTCAAGACACACAATTGTTATGAACCCAGCCAAGATTGAATAACACTCTACAAGAGAATAGAGAGAAACTGAAGAACAATATCTATATATCATAAATATATTTTTATAGAATCAAAAAGAAAATCCTGTTAGTTTAAAACTTAAAAATATACACTACTTTCTGCCCGCGACTTCATCCGCCTATAATCTTCCTCGAGAATTGGGCTTCCAGAGCAAAAAGATTTTTTTCAAATCCGACTGGTAGTTCCAGAGATTACTCCCTAAATACATTCTTACAAACAATTAAACAAATTTTATCTCTTTATAATATTAGTATAGATTGTACATGTCACGTTGCCTGCGTTTAACAAAAGCATATCAACATTCACAGAAAATGGTCGCAGGAATTGAGAGAAGCAGACGGATTTCATTACGGTAAAACCGATAACTCCGCTTTGCAATCATAGGTTCATGATATGGATGACGTCTGTATAAAGCATACTCAGTCCAATCTATTCCACAAGGGTACTGTTTCAATAGAAATATGAACGGCTTTTGTAAGATTTCTTTATAATAAAATCGTTTAGACGTTTGTCGATGTAGTTTTCGATTCAGTTTCAAGGGTACCTTTAAGAGCGTTTATTGTGAAAGTGGGCAACGTCGCAAATAGCTGTCAAATGTTTCGCTGTTTTGATTAATTTGGCAATATGACTGTATGGAAATATGAAATATGGCTAAAGGTCAACTAAAATATTGATTACTAGCGCTCTACATCGCGTGGAAGTCGAAGTCAAAAGTCAAAGTCAAATAATTTATTTCAATTAGGCACATTAAAGGCACTTTTGAACGTCAAAATTTACAAAAAATACAATTGATTCTAGTCGATAAAAGTCGATAAAATACAACCCATGTTACTCGCTGATAATGTAACTTGCTATAGGCGAAATATTTTTTTTAAATCTGTTCACTAATTTTTAAGTTTATACATTACAAACAAACATACAAAAAATCAAATCTTTTCTCTTTATAATATTATTTTAAATTAAATGCAATAATTAATATCGTAACACCGAATATTTCGTTTTATATGTAAAAAAAGTGTTTGGAAACTTCCCAAATGCCTTTTTTACACCTAAAACGGTTACAACATAAAATTCAGTGTTATAATTTTGCAATTCATTATTAACATTCTAGTTCACTAGTCAGCGATATTTCATATTTCCATACAGTAATATTGCCAAATTAATCAAAACATGTAAATATTTAACAGCTATTTGCCACGTTGCCAACTTTTAGAATGAACGCTCTTAAGCCGATGAAATCGACTGTGCCAGTGACTTATTACGGTACCTAGTCTTTAAAATTTGAAATCGTAAGCTATTACAATTATTCTAACTACAGATTTTTTTCGACTAGTCTGTCGTAATGCGTGGGATACTGCAATGTTTCGAGTATCTACGTACAGATGTCTGAATCAATGTTTGTATCTGTTGATACAGCTGCTGCCAGCAGAAGTCTGTATCATCCCATTGCTCGACACAAAGTATCAGCCGAAAATTCGAGAATCTAAAAAGTATGAGGAACAACATTTTTGTAGCTATGTGCACAAGTTTCAAACGACATAAAGCGCTATGCGGACAAAGTACACTATTGTTTGTTGCCAATGCAAATTCCATCTGTAAACGTATCTACAAACACTACTTGCTCTATAATGCACACTCAAAAAGTGTTTATTTACTCCCACCATCTGGGAAATCACTCGTCGCTTATTTGATGATGCTTGGTTGAGTTCCTTTGCACTATTACAAAAAATAAAAAAAACGATGCAATAACTCAAAATCCACCTCAGTGCGCTAACCCTTTCAGTGTCCTCAGACCAAATCCCTATTATAAATGGACTCGAGAGGCGGATTGTGGATATTCAATGTGTTGAAATATAATAAAATAGAAGACCGGCTTATGTAGCTAGTGTAACTTATAATATATTTATTCTCCATCTATTGTAGTGCTTCAAACTGAATCATAAAACTGGAAATATATTAAATATTGTCTAGGTTACTTTACATATAAAACTATAATTCAGAACCAAAAATTATGTTATGTGGTACCACGCACTGTTAATATACGTAGTATCCGTGCAGGTACCCTATTTGCTGTCAATACCTGTCGAACTAATTCTGGTTTGCGCTGCCCTATCCGTCGAATGGTTGAATCTTATAATTGTAATTTTGTTAATATTGATATTTTTGTATGCTCAAAATCCAAATTTAAATGTAATGTTATGAAAATTATTATTAACCAATAATATTATAAGGAATGTAAGCTAGTCTATTTTCTATTATTTACTTGTTTTTAGTGTTAATTTATTACCTTGTTGCCAAGCATTCAATGAGAATCTCAATTTTGCATGATTTAATTTATTATTATTAATATGATGTAATTAATTATTATTAATGTGATGTAATTAATTATTTTTAATGTGATGTAATTATTTATTACCTATCTAGTGGCACCCATTATCATATTTTCTTTTGTTAATATGCGGATAATGTAGTGGGCTGCAATATTGTTAATATTTTGTATTATCTTTTCTCAGTTCCAACCCATATTGTAGCTGTTAATTGTCCCTGAATAAATAAAATAAAATAAAAATAGTTATATGAAAGCGGTTCATAACTATCTTACTAGGAATATACTTAACTATGATACGAGCACGATCTAGTAATATAACTATTAGGGTACTCCGACCACACAGGTTAGGTTAGGTAATAGGTTGGAACTCTGTGTCGAAATTGGTCGCAGTAACAAAATTAGGGCACTCCGACAGTTATGAACAGCTCTCATATAATTATATTACGGTATATAGCTATATCCCTAGGGTTGTAACTATATAACGGCTTCAACCATCTTACTGCGACATAATGTCTATAAAATATAGAAAAAGAACAATAAAGATTTATAATAAAGATTTAGGAAAAGAACTTGCCTAAATCTTTATTAGCTACAACGAAAAAATCCTGTCTCCCACGTCATGTTTGACCCAGAATTCACATTATTAAGTATTAAATAATATATAATGTTAGTAACGCTGTTTGTAGGAAAACCTCGCAAAAGTAAAAATGGAACAAGTGGAAAAACTATGTATTACGTGACCGAGATCTGAATACAGCTCTAAAAAACTTTGTTGAACCAGTCGTTTTTTTCTATCTCTACATTTAAAAGCAGTGCCTTTAACTGTAGAAAAAAACCGTCGTTATTATTTTTAAGATGTACAATTATGTTCTGTTCACCCTCCTTCTTTTATGCTTGTTCCAAAGTATTGGGCACAATATCTCCAGGACATCTGCCTCTCTGTTGGAGGTGTACCGCTGGAAAACAAGTAAACTAAATCAATTAGGTCCCATATTCCAAAAAGAAGTAGACCATTATTTTGCAAAGAAAAAAGTATATTTTAGTCATGGTCTTATATGTAAGGTGCCTACAGATTTGGTCGATTTTTAATTATCGTTATTGTCGCTCAATATGCTGTGTTTTGACGATCAATAAGATTTGTCGGCTAGAGATTTAGTCTATGTTATCGATCGTTATTATCGCCTTAAAGGGTCTTTCAAACAGGCGCGACACGCGACGCGACACAAAGACACCGCTCGTCGCGCGACGACCGGTGTCTTTGTGTCGCGTCGCACGTCGCGCCTGTTTGAAAGAGCCTTAACGATCGATAAATATCAAGGTCAAAATCAAGCATCACTTTTTGATTTCTCGATCGACAGTGTAGATCGACAAAAAATACGATGTCGATGCTAACATATTCAATCCATTTTGTTTGATCTCACGTGTCGATTGTCAAAAATCGAAATCTGTAGGCATCTTACATATAAGACCATATCTAAAAATACTTTTCTCTTTGCAAAAAATGCTCGACTTCTATTTCTATAAAGGGACTTACACTATACCTAAATAACATTCTAGAAGATGTAAGTGTATACCTGTTAATGAATATTATTATCATAATTTAAAAAATATCATAATTTTATATGCACCCTTACCTATGCCACATTCTTGGGCACAATTAAATTTTCCTGCATTTATGTATGTCACGTTATCCGTACCACACACCGGATCATATTCTGATGTGGTCGAGCAGTCTTGTACACATTTATTTTGAGTTGCTGCGTCCGCGGTACTGAAACTAAAGAAAAAACACTGATATACAAGTTAATGCAATTATTAATTAAGAATTAACGATGATATCAATTTACCTGTTATCAAGTACAGCTTGGCCGGTTGATGCGGTTGTCGGTGGCACAATCACCGGTTTTCCCAAAATGGCTGCTGTGTCATTATCATTATGGTTTGGAATATTTCCTTGGTTGATGGGTAATTGAGGCTGATTAGGAAATACATTATTAAAACCTGGATTAACTGATGGACCTGGAAGAACGTTTCCTGTTCCTCCAGGATTCGGTATACCTTGATTAGGATACTGAATTGCTGATGGTTCTGCGTTTACATCACCTGGGTAATTAGTTGGATACTGTATGTTGCTATCAGGATTGTTATTTGATGGATAATTTGGAAAATTGCCAAATTGTGCTTGAACTGGTCTTAAATTCTGATTTTGAGAATTGGTTTGTGGATAATACTGGTTGTGCGGATATTGATTTCGTCCACCGGGAAAATATATATTCGTATTAGGCAAATTGCCTAAATCATCAGGGCGAAAGTTGGCGTTCATGTCATTCGGGTTGCCGTTCCCTTGAAAATTTCCCTGAGAAGGATATAAGTTGTATTGTGAAGGGTACTGGAACGACTGCCCAGGACCGCCCTGATTTGTTGGCATTCCTCCATTTTGATATGGTCTACTTATGTCGCCTGGATACATCATAGACCCATCGTCTGGTCTATTTTGATATGATGGTCGTTGATAATTCGGGTATCGGGTGTTGCTGTCTCCCTGATACGGGTAAGCATCTTGGTTAGGGTATCCTCCCTGAACCGGCCTGTTCTGAATGTTCTGATTAGGATATTGCGGCCTTTGATAGTTCGGGCTCGGATTCATGCTGTCACCCTGATACGGATAGTCTTGCTGATTTGGATAACCTTGCTGGTTAGGGTAACCTTGAGGTGTAGTTTGAATATTGCCTTGATTTGGGTAGGTCAAACCAGACCCCTGTTGAGGCCATTGCACGTTGTTATTCTGAAAAAAAAACAGGAAATACATAGGTCATCCTATACATACATACTACAAATAAATAAAATTGAAGCGTCTGTTTGTAATGTCAAAATAACAGGTTTTTACTAAATGCATATGGAAGTAATTATACGGTACATTCAACAAAAACACAATTCTTAAAATTATTGTCTGTCTATTTGTTTGTTCCAGCTAATCTCCGAAACGGCTAGACCGATTGATTACTTTTGTTTGAGAAAAAGTCTTAGAGTTCCGCGCAAAAAAAAAACCCATGAAATCTGTATCTACACATCTTCTTTCTTCTATACATACAAATAAATAAAATTTAAGTGTCTGTTTGTAATGTCAAAATAACAGCTTTTTACTAAATGCATATGAAAGTATAAACGGTACATACACACAAAACACAATTTAAAAAAGTGTCTGTCCGTCTGTCTGTCTGTCTGTCTGTTTGTTCCGGCTAATCTCCGAAACGGCTGAACCGATTTTGATGAGACTTTCAACGGAAGCTATACAAATAAATAAAATTGATGTATAGAATTCCACGCGGACGAAGTCGCGGGTAACAGCTAGTATTTATATGATATTATTAATACAACATAGGTTTTTAATTTAAATTGGGAACCTACTAGATTTTTTTATAATCAAACGAAAACATTTAACAAAACACTATCAAAAAACAATCCTCTTCAAAATACTTATAAATTATTGTAAAATTACATTAGGCAGTGCACTACGCTTAAAAACTAGAGCTAGGGTAATTAATTAAATAGTTTAAGTAAATAAACTTTACCTGATTTCCGTAAGGGAAAAAGGAATTCGTTGGATAATTACTTGTCGGATTTCCGAATCTTTCCGAGCCAAAGTTTGGGAATCCCTTGGCGCCGACATCGGAAAATCTCTGCTGTAGCGAACTTGGGGAGCTGCCTTGATTACTACTTGTGTTAGGAACTTGTTGTGCTCCAAGTAATTTTATTAATACTAAAAGAAACAATGTCAATATTAATTTCATTTTCATACAAATAATAAATGATTTATATAGCACAGCAATTAAATAACACTATATTGGTAAACTTACTTAGGACAAAGTAACATTGTAAATTCGTTCTTTTATCAATCATTTTAAATTATTTATTTTATAAAATAAATAAATAAACTCGCCACTAATTCAATTATTCGCGGGAACAACTTGTATCTAATTTATACATTGTGTCCATAATGACGAAAGACACCAAACTAACTTATCACTCACTTGAAACAATCGTTATCAGCCGTTAGCTGTTGTTTTATAACAGGCACAGAATATTTGCTTAATTATTGGTCATTTATTACTTTTGGTAAGTTAATTGACGATGGACGGAAATTCCACATATTAAGAAAATATTTCCCGGGGGTAATTACCATCATTTTAGTCGTAGTTATATCAAGAACTATACAGGTTGGCAGGGACATCGACGCGAAAACTGTTACCATGGATTTTCAGGACCTACATGATTCTGAACCCCCTGCGTTGAAATTTTGCGTCGATTTTTTTTTTTTAATTGCTGCTTTAAAGAAAAGTGCAATACCTGTTTTTTTTTTTAAATAACCGGCAAATTTCAACGCAGGGAGTTCAGAACCATGTCCTGAATCCATGGTAGTTTTCGCGTCGATGTCCTTGCCACCCTGTATATTCTACTTTCCAACTATCATTTGGCTAAGCTCATCAGTTAAATGTGGTACAATCTATCGCTGATAGATTGTAGGTACCACATTTACTGTATCGCTCTAGAGACTGCTATCTGTAGGCAGCCTAAGATAGGTAATTCCTACTCAATGTTTTATTTAAGCTTTCGGGATGATTATTTTAGCCTTCACGAGTGGTGAGAAGTACTAAGTAGATACGTTTGGCGCACCATGAGCAATTAGAAGAAGAATCAGAACCACTTTGGTGACTGGTAAATATTGCTTACCATGGGATGAACTATTCGCATTTATGGTCTAGAATCTAGAACTTGTCTTAGTTTGTACCGATATGTGAGAAGAAGATTCACGTTTGGATATCCTGAGGTTAGATCCCTATTTATAGAGACAAAAAATCTGTTGATTTGAGTAGCTAGTTACTCAAGTACATTCCTATCTGGAAAATATTTACCAGAACCGTACAAAATACAATCCTGTATAGAGTACCTACAAATAAATCTGGCGATGTTAATTATAGCAGTGCCCAACAACCGGTAAATGTACCTACCCTAATAATACCATTCATTAAAAAGCTATGTGGCATAAAGGACGAGTGCTCCCGACTCGACCCCCGAACGTGTCGAAAAATAAAAGAGGTCGGACTAACACAGGAGGCAATTACCCTTCAAACGTTCTTTTATATTGTTTTTCTATTTTCACACTAGACACTTTTTACGATGTTAGATTATTAATTTTATGACAAAAATCTCAAAGGGGATTTTTTAGAAAAAAAAAAAATTGGGGAAATTAAAGCTTGTTTATTATTGTACCGGGCTAGATGGACCAACATGGCAACGAGCGGCATTAGCAGACTGGATATGGAAGGTAGAGGACCTAGTATCTTTGCCTTTGTGTCATGGAAGGAGCCGTGTCGCAGTAGGTAGTAGCTAATATAATGCACGCACTACTAAACTTTACAGACTCCTTTTGTAAATAAAATGAAAGTGTAGATCCTCACTAGGATCATTTTCCAGTAACTATAGCCAATAATCGGCCAACATTTCTTTCTTCTGTGTCTCGTTCCTTTTCTTCGTGTTTGTACGCACTTCTGTGCTTTTATTATGATAAGTAATAAATTACCTGAGATAGTACGTACTGTCCCAAAGAGACAGACAGCGCCATCTATGTAGACTATGCAACACGAACTTCAGTCCTGTTGCGAAAGCGAGTCACTGGTTAACATTAAATTTATGAACAAGCATTTCTTCGGTAAATGGGAGATGTCTCTGTAAAGGGCTTGCTACACGGCTGTCAACCGCTTCCCAACAGAGGTGACCTTGGAGGTTTACAACGTAGTATTATATTATCTGTGCAACCGTGGAGTTGCTGGTTTACGACCACATTTCAAACAGCTCTGCCTGTCGCCAACCAAGGTCACCCCTGTCGGGGATGCGGTTGTTGACTTATATTGCGTTGATGGCATAACAAATGGCAGCTGCAGTAAACAGTTGGTATTGTAACCACTTTTTTGGTTTTATGCCATCCTTATGCCTACGGAATAGAAGTCAAAATCGGTTGAACGGACGGTATAAAAGGTTTGTTGAAATGTCTTATCTTATTTCAAATAGAGTATAGGTATCTACCGCTTTTTGGATGGTAAGATGGTGACAAAAACTAAGACCATTTTATAGTAAACTAGCTGCCCGCCCCGGCTTCGCACGGGTAGCACTAAGTACTTATCTATCGACGGCACACCTACCTATCTACCTACCTACCCTACCTATCTACCTACGTACCTACCTACCTACCATACCTACCCTACCCTACCTACCCTACCTACCCTACCTACCCTACCTACCCTACCTACCTTACCTATCCTAACTGGTCTATAGATGGTCTGAGAACCAAAAAAGGAGAATTGCACCATTTTATTGAAGAAATTCTTATTTTTTATAGCTACTACTCTACATACTTAGTACTTACATACATGATACAAGACCTCCTTTTCAACTTGGCTGGATCCGAAATTAGGTGATGGGGTGAGTATTTACACATTGCCTACTATCTCTTGTTATTTAGTCAATAAGTGCACCAATGTGTGAAAAATAATCTAAACTAAATATAAACTCGTCCAGCCCACTTTGTCTACCGCTCCGACCCCACAGAACATTTTAGGGTGCGTTTCCACCACAGTTTCCACTGAAAATGAGACGAGCGGAGCTGAGCGGAGACCCGCAGGAATCGACCAATCACAATGGTTGAAATTCTCATTGCGTCTTTCGTCTCGTGTGTAATTGGACGATTCCTGCCCGTTTTTGTTCACTCCCGCTCATGTCCGCTTAAGTGGAAACGCACCCTTACTCCTATTTCCGTCATGCTCGTCGCTCTCCCGTCAATTTTGTAGTTTACGAAGAACGCTGTAACAAAGAAAAAAATAAAGAAATACCCATACCGACCCTTTTCATTAATTTTTACCGTCCTCTTGAACTCTTCATATTTTCAATGTTTTCGTACTTAGATCCCGTTGGAAAAGATAATAAAAATACTACAGCAGACTAAAATAAGACTATCTAAAACAAATCAATGAATCGCCAGAAATGCTATCTAGGGTCCACGCCACTACTGAAGTCCGACAGTTTGTGGAACTATGCAATGACCATTGAGATAGAAAAAACATGGAGGCGCCGCGATATTCTATACATAAATGCTTATACAAATATGGGTGAAATACGAACTAGAGTGTGAAATATCGTGTTATTTCACTCTTTCTAATGTGGTAATCGTATTTGATAAAAGAGACAACAATATTTCAGTTGTTACTCATAATGGCAACATTTTGTTGAGACGTAGTAACAGTTGTAGGTAAGTGCCATATCCGCCATAATATGCGACAAGTTCATGGTAGTTCTGCTGTCAAGTGGTTGTTTACTTTTTGTTTTATTGAGATTTGTGAGAAAATTACGAGGAGTTTTCCTTTAAAACTACATATATACGTTGGAAAACACCAATTCAACATGCCTGTGTGTTGTATTGTGAAGTGTGGTGCAAAAAAAAAGGAAAATCAACCTCAATTGTCTTTGCACAGGTTAGTAGCCGGTTTTCATGCAATAGTACATAAAGTGATAAACTTTCGATGAAAAAATTGCTAGGCGATCATTAAATACGGCTTAAATTTTAATACATGGGTTTATTTCCGTCCAACAGACCTTTTTATTATTTCATAATTTCATTCGTTTGTTTACAATGATATGTCATGGTGGAATAGTGTTGTACCGTTGCCGTAATAGTTTCTGATACTAGTTCCTTCGCTGCGCTGAAATGATATTGCTAGGTCCGGCCCGTGGTTTACAGCAAACTGTACTCTTTGGTTCATAGCACCGAGAGACCGTTCCACAGAGTTTTATGATGTGTATACGATTTTTTTGTTGAAGTTTTTAAGATGAACAATACTGTAGAACATACATTTTATGTAACTTTTATGATTTCCGCGGCGCACGCTATTAAAGTTCCCAGTCCGCATGATTTTTTCCGACATCTTCAACAATAATCGTCAAATTTCAGCCAATTTACACAAAACCTTAATGAATTACACTAAAACCTTCCGCATGAATCACTCCGTCCATTAGTGAAAATTGATTGAAAATCCGTTTAGTATTTTTTGAGTTTTTCGCGTTCAGACAGACAGAAACACAGACAGACGCGGCGGTGGACTTTATTTTATAATATGTAAGGATGTGTATTATTCCGAATGTTCATTTATGATAAAATTGTTAAAAATTTAATTCACTAATGCCCGTTTTCACCGACAGCTAAGTGACACTTAAATGAATACCTAAATAAAACTGCACTGTTTTTCAACTCTCAGCGCTGAGTCTACCGTTGAAAATCCAACAGTGAACTTTTATTAGGGATTCATTTAAGTGTCACTTAGTGAAAGCTTTATTTGCTAAGTAATAATTCTATAAATGAAATTATAATTATGCGGAAAATTGTTTGAGAAGTGATAAATTGTTGACTATTAGCTAATATTTTTTTTAATATGATTCAACCGTGATATCTAGTAAGATTCGTTATACTATTACGTACTAGTATCGATACTCGAAATAGTAACACCATGTTCGCTGAATGACACAACCCTAGCATTGGCAGCCATTTTATGCGACATTTTGAGTTGTAGGTATGCACCTTTTTTTTGTAGGTATTTCCAGTCCATACTTATTAAATGTCTGTGGCAATGACATAGACACTAGCGCCGCGTCTATCGGACTTGATCCATTGAGATAGTAAAAACACGGAGGCGCCGCGATATTCTATACATAAGTTTGCTTATACAAATATGGGTGAAAAACGAAGTAGAATGTGAAATATCGTGTTATTTCACTCTTCCTAATGTGGTAAACGTATTTGATAAAAGAGACAACAATATTTCAGTTGTTCCTCATAATGGCAACATTTTGTTGAGACGTAGTAACAGTTGTAGGTAAGTGCCATATCCGCCATAATATGCGACAAGTTCATGGTAGTTCTGCTGTCAAGTGGTTGTTTACTTTTTGTTTTATTGAGATTTGTGAGAAAATTACGTGGAGTTTTCCTTTAAAACTACATAAATATACGTTGGAAAACACCAATTCAACATGCCTGTGTGACGTATTGTGAAGTGTGGTGCAAGAAAGAAGGAAAATCAACCTCAATTATCTTTGCACAGGTTAGTAGCCGGTTTTCATGCAATAGTACATAAAGTGATAAACTTTCGATGAAAAAATTGCTAGGTGATCATTAAATACGGCTTAAATTTTAATATATGGCTTAATTTCCGTCCAACAGACCTTTTTATTTTTTCATAATTTCATTCGTTTGTTTACAATGATATGTCACGGTGGAATAGTGTTGTACCGTTGCCGTAATAGTTTCTGATACTAGTTCCTTCGCTGCGCTGAAATGATATTGCTAGGTCCGGCCCGTGGTTTACAGCAAACTGTACTCTTTGGTTCATAGCACCGAGAGACCGTTCCGCAGAGTTTTATGTAGTGTATACGATTTTTTTGTTGAAGTTTTTAAGATGAACAATACTGTAGTAGATACATTTTATGTAACTTTTATGATTTCCGCGGCTCACGCTAATAAAGATCCCAGTCCGCATGATTTTATCCGACATCTTCAACAATAATCTTCAAATTTCAGCCAATTTACACAAAACTTTAATGAATTATACACTAAAACCTTCCGCATGAATCACTCCGTCCATTAGTGAAAATTGATTGAAAATCCGTTTAGTAGTTTTCGAATTTTTCGCGTTCAGACAGACAGAAAAACAGACAGACGCGGCGGTGTACTTTGTTTTATAATATGTAAGGATGTGTATTATTCCGAATGTTCATTTATGATAAAATTGTTAAAAATTTAATTCACTAATGCCCGTTTTCACCGACAGCTAAGTGACACTTAAATGAATACCTAAATAAAACTGCACTGTTTTTCAACTCTCAGCGCTGAGTCTACCGTTGAAAATCCAACAGTGAACTTTTATTAGGGATTC
This sequence comes from Omphaloscelis lunosa, assembly GCA_916610215.1. Classification (NCBI taxonomy): domain Eukaryota; kingdom Metazoa; phylum Arthropoda; class Insecta; order Lepidoptera; family Noctuidae; genus Omphaloscelis; species Omphaloscelis lunosa. The sequence continues at coordinate 12,844,186 of OU744247.1, forward strand.
ATTTAAGTGTCACTTAGTGAAAGCTTTATTTGCTAAGTAATAATTCTATAAATGAAATTATAATTATGCGGAAAATTGTTTGAGAAGTGATAAATTGTTGACTATTAGCTAATATTTTTTTTAATATGATTCAACCGTGATATCTAGTAAGATTCGTTATACTATTACGTACTAGTATCGATACTCGAAATAGTAACACCATGTTCGCTGAATGACACAACCCTAGCATTGGCAGCCATTTTATGCGACATTTTGAGTTGTAGGTATGCACCTTTTTTTTGTAGGTATTTCCAGTCCATACTTATTAAATGTCTATGACTTGTGATCACTTGAGTGAGTACTACTTAGTCTGTGCTTGAGTGGTAGCGCGGACTCTAAACTTATTGTGTGACGATTGGTTGGTGTACATATATTATCTGTGGTTGTAGAAGCGAGAAAATTCCATAGCCGACCCCGGCCAACTACCAAGTGTCAATTTATTTGTTGCGGTATTAGCAGTGCGGTATTCTACGTTCTAATAAAAAGTAAGGAAATAATCGTTATTTTACAAGATGCAACGTTATTTTCTACTTCTATTTGAAGCAGCTTAAATTCTAATCGATATTTGACAAATCGTGACTTTACATTTCTGTTGTGTTAATTATTCATTTTGCCGGCAGCTCTAGCAGTGATAATCAAGAAAAATGAGTTGTCCATTCAACGAGGAGCAACTGAATCAGTTGAAAGCATTCGTTGAGTTTTGCAAAGAAGAACCGCAGATAATACATCACCCAAAACTAACTTTCTTCAAGGAATACCTGTCTGCTCTGGGGGTTACAATTCCGGGCCCAATACCGAGTGCTAAAAACTTTACACCATCGGGCGATACGTAAGGCTTACTTTAATTTAATCTATATACTCCACTTCTTTTACACATTTTCAAACTACCGAAAAAAAGGTTTGGACTTTGTCTTCCATGGAAACCAGAGTAAGCGATATTTTCAAAATTACCATGCAAATATAATAAAAAAAGATTGGTAATCAGAAATAATACATACAATACACCATATAATTACACATACGTGGTACCAAATTGTTAAAAACTAGGTGGCACAATTGATGGCCTTATACCTTTGTAACCGTGTATGTTGCTGCTTACTCTTTTGCCATAATCCTTCTGTTGTAACAGTAGCTGAAATTATGCCTTATTAGTAGCTGGCGAGTACATAGCTGTTCTTATAAATAATTGAAGTTTCAGCAATACATCAAACAGTAATGCTGACGATACTACTCCAACATCATCTGGGGAGGAAACTACTGAAGATTCAGATGTAGAGCTGAATATGGAGGGTAATTTTTGTGAAACATACTACATAATTATACTCCGTTGGTGTAGGTAGTTAAATAAAGGTAAACAAAAAAAACATGTGATGAGAGTTGTCAAGTAACCAACTAAATGTAATACCTATTACTGCAGTTGTCATGCTACATCACATTTGTATATCTCAATTTTGCAATGTGATAATTTGTTGACTTTTATAAAACTTGTCTTTTTGGGCTCCTTACATTATACAGAGATTACAAAATATTATATTATTAATACAAATCTAACAAAAAAATTGTGCCCAAGCAGTTATATAGATGAAGAGTAGTTTAAGAATAAATGATGATATAGTATACTATACAATAATATATACTTTTAAAGTATTATATTATTTAAATTATTGTGAATGTGAAGACTATGTGGGTCATTCTTTTTTCTTTTTGTTTTTAATTTTTTCTCACTTAGTTCTAATTATAGTCTGACAGTTTTGAGTAATTTATGCGGCCTACCCAAATGTCCTTTCTTTGGTATTGTTTGTCGAATCGTTGAGCTCCTTAATTCTGAGTTGAGCTGCACGATAACTGACAAATGCGTGCACTGACTGGACAGGCCCTCTCAATCTGTGTGATGCTTTCCTCAAAAGACCACTCCAGACACCAATCTACATGGTCTTCACATGATCTGACCAAGATTATGTCTGGACTTTAAAAGAGACTGTGACCTCTGAGTTTGTTTCGGCCTTTCTTCTCAGAGTAGTCAGTTAGGAAACGCCGACCTCATCTAGTTTTTAAAATATGATTGACGTGTAAAAGTGTTTGTACAAACCTATTTACAGAAATAAAATCATTTATCATTTATAGTTACACATTAATAAAAGAGAAAACTATAGTAGAATTAAAAATTAATTTAATTCAGTTATAAAATATTTTTAAACAAGAAAGTGTCATCTATAAAAACCTTTTTTACGATTTGTTCACCTTTATTTAACTACCTAAACCAAAGTTTATAAGTTTTTGGAAGATTTTCCAACCAGTTCTATTTGTTCCTTCCTAGCCCATTTTTATTTATTTATTTTTAGCCTTATTTTGGAGTTAAAGTTGTTACAAAAATGTTATATTCTTAGTTTTGAGACTATGTGCCCTTTGGCAAAGGCCTCCTCCTCTTCCAATTCTCTCTGTTCCTTGCTTGTCTAGTCCATGTCTTTCCTGCCATCCTCACCAAATCATCCTGCCATCTTTTCAGAGGATTCCATTTCTTTCTCTTCCCCTCCGTAGGATACCATAGGGTAACTTTTTGTTCCATTTCTCTTCTCCCCTGACAGTGTAGCCGGCCCATGTCCACTTTAATCTTCTTAGCTTCAGTACTACATCTTCAGTTTTTATTGCCTTCTTGATGACACTGATTAGTTCTTTCTATTTCTTTCCCCATCATACTCCTTTTAATGCTACGCTGACACGTTTGAAGTTATGTCTCTTGAGCTATAGTCCAGGCCCATGTTTGGCATCCGTAAGTTAGTATAGAAAGGATGCTGGTGTTGAAAAGTTTTCCTTTAACAGAGATGTTTATTTTCTTGTCTTTCATTATTTCTTTGTAGGGCCCGTATTTCTTCCATGCATGCCGTTTCGTGTTTCTATCTCTTTGCTGGATGTGTTATTTGTTGTGATTATTTGCCCTAAATATGTATAATCTTCTACGTAATCTATTGTGATGTTATTTACTGTGATTGTTTCCTTTGCGTTGGTCATTGCTTTAGTTTTCGATGTGTTCATATTTAAGCCTACATTTTTGCAGTGTGTCTAAGTCAGTCAACATTTACTGCAGTTCTTGAAACAACTTTGCAAGTAAGATGTCAGCAAATCGCAAGTTGGTTAGGTATTCAACATCAATTTTTAAGCCATGGTCAGTTCACTCAAACTGCCTGAAAACATCTTCCAGCACTGTTGTGAAGAGTTTTGGTGAGAGAGGGTACCCTTGTCAAAAAAAAAAAAAAAATGTCGCATGCCCTTTTCTATGCAGTTGTTGTTTGTTTTGTTGCAGTATTGCCTGTTTATATTTATTATTATTCTTATGTATTTTTCTTCGACTCCTTGCATTTTCAAGGCGTTTCAGATTCTGTTGTATTCTAAGGAGTCGAAGGCTTTGCAGTAGTCTACAAAACAGCAATAAAGTAATAGGTCGTATTCTTTATACTTTTCAAAAACTTGCTTCACAGCATGGATGTGGTCAACTACAAAGTATTTGCTTCTAAAACCCGCCTGTTCTCTGGGTTGGTTTTCGTTTAGTATAATTTTAACAAAAACTTGGTAAATATTTGACATAAGGCTTATTGGACGATAGTTACCTACAACGCGTCTACGGACTTAGTCCGCTGCGAAAGTATGACTTCTGTTGCTCTATTCTAATGGCGTTTTGTGTTGCTATCAAGAGTTCGTTGGTTACACTGTTTGGGCCTGGGGCTTTGTCCCTTTTATGTGATTTCAGAGCCTGCTACTTTCTCTCTTAGTATGGGTGGTACGCCAGTTGGGTCTTCTAGTGTAACATCATCCATAGTAATTGATTTTGAGTACAGATCTCTATAAAGAGTTTTTCGATGATTCGATTGTATCTGGTCGCTAAACATTAAAAATAAAAAAGGCAACGTGAAGACAAATCTTCATTTCGCCTTTTTTATTTTTAATGTTTGGTATCCAGTCTTCTCTATTAAGCATTTTATTGCCTTCTTCACTCCCTACACCTACCACATAATAATATGTATATTAGTCTGCGTAGATTGAGTGATCTTAAAATATAGATAAATGTGGAGTTGGGGGACCAATAAATACCAACATTTCTTAAAATATAAGGTACCCTAATATTGATAGTTGGCACTGACCACAAAGCTTGTATCTCAGACCAAATAAAAATCAATCGAGCGCTGCAAACAATACAGTGAAGCATGCCAAAACTACACCTCTGCTCTGTGCATACACACTCACATGCACACATTTACCACCATTTACAATGGCACTACAATCAAACTACACTTCACTAAGTGCACACATGTTTACGAAACCGGCTTCACGTCCCTGTTGACAGTGCTATGTCTTGTTTTTTTATTTAGTCTGAGGCTTGTATGCCATATTTCCTATTAAGTTGGTAGTTGCTATGTTGGGAAAATAGTGCATTAATGGTAAGCAGCTAACACTAAATTGTTTTCAGAGTATTTCAGGTCACTGGAACATTCCGATTATTACTAAATATTATTATAATTTTACCACCACTTTAAATACATAATAAATGCATGCCTTTGTATAAGAAGTTGTAAAAAAACATTATCAGAATGCTATGTTACATAAATATGTATGTGGGACAAGATAAATGAGCTATTTATAAAATAAAACAGTACACAACGACAATTATTATGAAGATCATCATAACACATACTACAATTGATTTATATTTGAGGAAGAATTTTTGATACGTTTTGAAGTTATGTATAATGAACGCTTTGAAGTTAACAACAGACATTGAGAAGTCAACAAAAGGATTCTTCATAAAGAAGAATTGTCATTAAAATTGTTGAAAGCCACAATATGCAATATCCATTTCAATTAATACTCCACAAAGGATGTAGAATTTACAATGTTCCGAAATATTTAATATTAAATGCATGACAACTACAGATTACTATGCACCTTAGCTAGGTATACTCCTTACTCCTATTTTTACTTCTATATTATATAATAATAGTCAATAGCCTGCATCCATCTCCTGTTTTTAATAATTGAGGGTCCAGAATAACCAAGTCCCTTGTTCATTTTGCAAACAGGTGTTATAGATGCAGATAAAGTGGATGATTCTCAGATCATGGGTGATGAGTCAAAAGAAGTGACAGATGAGGAACGAGACCAGTCTGATGAGAAGAGGTCTGAGGCAATGAAGGCTTTCTCCGAGCAGCAGTATGATGAAGCAATCAAACTGTACAATGAAGCTATACAACTGAATCCTCAGAGTGCCTTACTTTTTGCTAAACGAGGACAGGTACATTGCATTGACACTTTTTTAAATATATCGTTTGAATATGTTAATTCAGGAAATATAATAGTGTACATGAGATTATTCATCTCAGATGTCTATGAATGAAGGATTTTTAGTGCTTATTTATGTTTTTTAGGGTTCCTTACTCAAAGGGTAAAACGGGAACCTATTACTAAGACTCCGCTGTCCGTCTGTCTGTCACCAGGCTGTATCTCATGAACCGATAGTTAGCAACAAATACTAAAAAACAAAATAAAATAAATATTTAAAGGCTCCCATTCAACAAACGTGATTTTTTTTGCTCATTTTTATAGATAATGGTACGAAACCCTTCGTCCGCGAGTCCGACTCGCACTTGGCCGGATTTTTTATCACCATGTCATTTTCAATTTCATTGCTGTTATATATATTTCATATATTGTGTATATTCATGTTTTTCGTAGATCTACCTGAAGCAGAACAAACCAAATGCTTGCATCAAGGATTGCACGCACGCTCTAGAACTCAACTGTGATAGTGCTGCTGCGTATAAATTCCGTGGAAGAGCTTACAGGTGGGTTTCGTTGTCCCAAATAAACAATTATATGAAATGTTAACAAAAGGTGGACGAATAAGAGTATTACTAAAACAACACAGTTTTCTGTTAAATTTGTATGGTATAATAACGCTGTTAGCAGATTTACGATAGCATAAACATGTTAATTCAAATAATACTCATACCTTTTTGTGTAAAAAATATCACATGACAATGCTAATAGTTTTTTCATCAGACCAAAATATTTATGTAGTTTCTGGCTATATTTCCAAAATATTTTAACTGCTGAAAACTGTTTAAGGAAAATCATAAACATGTTATTAATTATTTTAGTTTGTGTTGAGGTTTTACAATTTTAACCAAAACAATTGCAGTCATGGATTACTTGTTTTGTGTGTATCATCCTGCCTTTATTTAAATTAATAAAACGTACCTGGGCGACCGAGCTCTGCTTGCATGCTGTCATGTCATTATTCTAAGGTAGCCATCTTGTTCAAAACTTTGGGCGACCGAGCTCTGCTCGGGTGAAAATACAGAGTAAACGAATTTTCCCAGATATGAGACCTAGCTAAATCGGTTTTTCGCGCCCCGTAAACCCCTACGTAGTCTGGTCACAAGTTTTGTCACATACGGAAAGTTACACAATGAGTTACGCACTACAACCATTTACGTAGTCGGGCCATAAGTTCTATCACATAGGTAAAATTTCGAATTTAGAATGCAAGCCGAGGAAAATATTATCGAAATGTCCTCCTCTTGCTTCGATACAAGCCTTCAATCTGCAAGGCCAGTCATCAATCGAAGCACGCACGATGTTCATGTCAATATACGCGACTGCTTTAATCAGGGATGCTTTAAGTGACTCCAAGCTGCGGTGGAGTTTAGCGCAGACCTCCTCTAAGTGCTGCCATATTTTGTAATCCAAGGGATTCAAGTATGGACTGGATGAGGGCCAATCCTCATGCCTGATAAAGTCGATTCCGAGGGTCGTGAGCCAGTTTTCGGTACTTTTCGCCTTATGAGCCGGCGCAGAATCCTGCTGGAATTCCCAGTGCTTGTTTTCGAACATTGTTTGTGAAAGAGGTTCCTCAATGTTTGTTAGGACTGTGTTTTGATATACGAGGGCACTGGTTTTCACTCCTTTTTCACAAAAAAACACCTCCGTTGGACCCAAATAGGACACCCCAAGCCAAACCATGAATGCCGAAGGGTGATGACCACGCTGAACACGTGGCACACGTTTGGTCGCTTCTTCACTAGAGTGTGCATACACTTTATTATTTTATTTGTTGAAACTCTCTTCAACATTAAAAATTTTTCGTCCGAAAAAAGTATTTCGCGGTATTTATTTCCCGCGTACCGCCTTAACAAATCCCGGATTCGCGCCTTCACTGCTTTGATGACCGCTGGAGTCTGAACAGTACGAAGTCGACCGCTCCTTTGTTTATCTCCTAATCTTGAATCTTCGCTGAATCATTAGATAGTACGATAAATAAATCTCAGAAATTTCAAATTTTTCAGCAGTTACAATCTCAATTGGCGCGTGACCGCAACGATGCAATGCAATTACTGCGTCTCTGCCTTCTTTGCGCGTCCACTCCATTTTAGAAAATGAACAAAATTCCAGAAACCCTTTGTTTTTATTTTCTTTAAATTTTCAAACTTCGAATGCCCATAATATTTTCCTCGGCTTGCATTCTAAATTCGAAATTTTACCTATGTAACAGAACTAATGTCCCGACTACTTATATTGTAAATTTCATCGAAATCGTTAGAGCGACTTTCCAGAACATGATTACAAATATACATAATATATATACAAATATTGGTTACACCACAATACTTGTTATTTCTTACTCTGTCTTAAAAAGTCTGTCAGTCACCTTTACATTTACTGTGTGAATCATTATACAATTTCGTTATCATTATCTTGTTTTGTAATCTATTCAACAGGTTACTGGGAAAATTTGAAGAGGCATGTCATGACCTCTGTGAATCTCTTAAAATTGACTATGATGATCAAACCAATGAATGGCTGAGCGAGGTCAAACCCAATGCTGAGAAACTGCGTCAACACAAGCTCAGTTCTCAACGCAAGAAGGAAGAAAGAGAGGTAGTATATTAAAGAAATAATGCTTTTAATAAGTCAATTTTGACTTTCACCCAAGGGATGGTCCCTTGGGCCAGTGGACAGTGGACTATCTATATCTGTGGCCAGCAAATACTCCTATTTCTTTATATACCATGTACTGTGTAAGTAATACAACACAATGAGCCTACCACAAAAATATGATCATTTCAGCATCGCGACAAGTTGCGCAGAGCTCGCAAAGCTCAGGAGGCGAGGGCTCGCGCCGCGCGTGAACAGGCCGAAGCAAACGCCCGCGCGCCGCCCACCGTGCCACCCGGCTTCCAAGCTGGAGCCGGCGGCTTTCCCGGAGCCGGTGGCTTTCCCGGAGCCGGCGGCGGTGGCTTCCCTGCGGGACTCAACCCGCAGGACTTCAGTAACTTGCTGTTTGACCAGGAAATCATGTCGGCATTCCAGGTATGGAATTAGATATTTTATTACTAGCTTTTGCCCGCGGCTTCGCTCACGTGGAGGCCGAAAATTATATATTATGCTATATTATTGTAAAACTTCACCAAAATCCGTTCAATAGTTTTGCGTGAAAGAGTATAAAACATCAATACACCCATCCATCTTCACAAACTTTCACGTTTTTAATAGTAGTAGGATATACATAACTTCAAGTAACGTACGACGCGTGGGTTTTGAATACGTGGTGTTAAGCTGTCACACACAAGGCGGGTGCGTGTCGGGCGCGGGTCGAGGCGGTAGTACGGCGGGCGTATATATATTGTAATTCCTTGTATTATATAGATGTCAGCACACGAAACGCGTGCGTAGCTCCCGCTCCAGACTCGCTTCGTGCTCGACCCGAATTAAAAAAATTATGGGCCCTATATATTACACCTAGAAAATGTGGCATGGACACATTGGACACCTATGCTTCCTCCTCAATTTTTTTTTAAGAGTTTCCATTTGTTTGTCATAGTAGTCCTTCACTGTGGGACCAAAATTGTCACTAACATGGATTTCAAACTTTAGGACCCAGAGGTTGCTGCTGCATTCCAAGATGTGTCATCCAACCCAGCAAACTTCGTGAAGTATCAGAATAACCCAAAAATTGCGGCGGTTATAGAAAAACTGCAAGCCAAACTCGGAAAGGGTGGATCTGGCGGCTTTCCAGGTACTTATTTGAAAAATTTAAATTAAAAGTATGACGTAAACTGACCGCCTTAAATTAATTTTATTGGAATCTCCGTATGATGAACTCTCTCGTCAATTGAAGTACGCGACTTCAATATCAGCTGTAGTCCAAAAATAAACAATAAATACATAAAATGAGACTACGAAGTGTTTTAGTTTCGGGCGTCGCTATCTTTGGTTTTGTTAGGTTTTTGTCTATGGCCAAATTGCCACAGACTTTCAAAATTATTTTGTACTTTGTAGTCGCTTCTTAACCGGCTTCAAAAAAGGAGGAGGTACTCAGTAGAGATGAAAAGCGTTTCGGCAAATCAAATTGACCAAAGATCTATGGGATTATCTATCAAAGTTTGTACATCCATAATCGAGACCAGCACTTACACCAGCACTATACTTAGCTTTAATATTTAATTTGTATGTGGATCAAGGAGTCTTCCCGGATTTACCACTTTTAAATCTGGAGACAGTAAAACACCAACAGCAGTAGTGTTAAAATTCTCTAACGAATATAGGTCTCGCCGATACAAAATTTTATATGATGGTTCGGAACCCTCGGTGCGTGAGTCCGACTCGCTCTTGACCGGTTTTTTATTCTTTTAAGATAAAAAGACGTATATCAAATCTTGACGACGTAAATAACGCCCTACTGCAGGTCCGAAATTGGTTCACTGCTAATAATTTAGTATTACATGGGAAAAAAAAAACGAATGCATAAGATTTGCTTTAGTGAATGTTAAAAGTAGTGATTGTGACATAGTATTGAATAAGGAGAAACTAGAATTATTCAATAAAACTGTTTTCTTGGGGATCATGCTCGACTCAAGGCTGCAATGGGGTCCTCATTTAACATCTCTTGCAGGACGGCTAAGTTCAGCAACATATGCTGTGAGAAAAATCCGTCAATTTACTGATGTAGATACTGCGAGTCTATTTCAGTTACTTTCATAGTATCATGTCTTACGGTATTTTCTTGTGGGGACGGGCTGCAGACATCGAGTCAATTTTTTTTTCTGCAGAAAAGAGCCATCAGAGCAATATATGGCCCCGCAAACGCGATTCTCTAAGGGAACTGTTTAATAGTACATTACTTCAGAGGGAAGAAAGTGACAGTTCCATACCGAGATTATGGCATTTGCGCCACGAGCTTGCGAGGGGCGCAAACCATTTGAGGTATGGAACTGTACTTTATCCTGAGGGATGTATAGTGCTTTTTATTACACCTACGAGGAAAATTATGGACATAAATGCATAGAAATGTTTATATTTAGTTAAAAGTACAATTATTAAAAGTGCAGCTATTATAAGATGTTACATTTTGTCCGGGTATCTTGATATTTTGAGACATGTTTACATCTTGAGTTATTTGAAGGCTTGAAGAAACCACTTCTTCCGTGATTCCGCGCGTTTTATATACAAAAATAAGTTCGTTTTTAATTTTCTGTATGCACCAAGGAGGTTGGTAACTGGTAAAAAAAAAAAACTGTATGTGGCCAGTAACAATTTACTTGAAATTTAATTAGTAGACAGTTAAAGTCTCTCGGCAGTATGACTGCTGACAAATTAAAAAAAAAGAAAAACCGGGTATGTAATGGAATTTCATACATACTTCCCACCCTTGGGTCGGAAGGATTTTCATACAAACTTCCATACCTTGGGATGAAAGGATTTGAAGGGCGGGATAAAGGCGTTTCTTCCCTCTAATTGGTATAATTAGTATGTATTTTCAGAGCAGGTGTGATAAAAAGATATTAACATCACGACGATACCTTGTCAATATATCTATGAAAACAGCATGTACGTAAGGAAAAATCTAAGTCTTTTCAGTAAGAGGTGATAGACACAATTATAGGACTAGAAATAGGGACCAATTAGTTCAACCGGGTTTCAGACTGGCTAAATTAGACTCATCCTTCATGGGGTACTGTTTAAAATGTTATAATAAAATACCTCCCCATATACTCCAACTGAACGAAACGAAATTTAAATCTTGTATAAAACCCACACTATGCTGCCAAGCATATTATAAGTTGGGGGATTACATCGCTGTTAAAAATGCTTGGCTCAGTGGTGGTGCAGCTCCACAAGGGCGCATAAACTAATTGATTAGCATTCGAAAGTATTGTTGCAGCTGCTGAAGATTTTAAAAACTATCTTTGCTTTGTATAAATTCAATCGCTCATAAGTTTTGAAATTAATTTTTTGAGAAAAGTATTTTATTTTCGAAGTGCTGAAATAATGAATTAGTTTTATTGTTTAAAATGATGTGATACTTATTCCGGCGATGTCATTCCGCGCTTTTGTAAGTGATTATAGTGTTATTTTCATCATCGAAAAGGTATTTATATTGAGTTTTCTGACAATAAGTAACTCTTTACTTCACCGTAACCAACCTCAAATTAATGTACCTAATTTCCTGGAAATAAAAATAAGTATTTTTGTCAGTCGAAGAATAGATTATCGAAGATAGGCATTTGATTGTTTAGTACATAAACTTATGTAGGTAGCTGGTGCCATGGAAGCACATGACTAGTGTTATTTGTAGTTTTAGTAAACCACTGAAAAACAAACCATCTTATTAAATAATAAATCTCATTGAGATCACAAAACAATAATGTTCGTATCGAAGAGATTCTTCATAGGTGTTTTGAAATAAAGATTAGAGTTGGCTATTGTCATTATGATAAATTATAAAATTTTATTTAGATAATATCTCATGCTAACATTTTCAATCGACATTAAATTTTAAGCTCATAAAATTATCCATAATTAGCCATCTAGTGGCTTTTGATTGAAAAAATTTGCATGTGACAAGCGAATTTGAATTATGGTAAAAAGGTTCGTCTAAGCGGTGTGATTACGTACATTCATTAATATAGATGGCGTTTATGACAATTACGTACTAATGCCTGAAATAATAAATGTAGACCTCTTCGCATTTCAAAGGTTTTTTAACCAAAATTATAATAATGTTGTACCAGAACAACATATGAAAATCAGTCAATCCCTCACTTGGCTGTTTTTTTATCGATAAAAATCTGGCGGCTAGCCCTAATTTTGACCCCTAAGCACGCCACTGAACTAAACGAGTTAGTAATTTGAAACTTCTGTATATCATGTACTATATACTCTATGTAGGGTGGCAGGGACATCGACGCGAAAACTGTTACCATGGATTCAGTACATGATTCTGATCGCCCCTGCGTTAAAATTATTCGTCGGATATTTTTAAAAAAAATTGCTGTTTCATAGAAAAGTGCAATATCTACGCGGTCAAAATGTATGGTACAGCATTTTTTTTTTAAATAACTGATGAAAAATTTCAAACCTCATGCTCAGCAAAAGCACTTCGACCACTAGACAGGAAGCAGTTCTCCTTAGTTCTTCCTTCGAGGGAGGCCTCCTTTTTTCAAGATGGTTAAAAATAATAAAGTAATAATGTTCACAGGTTTCGGCGGCGCTGCACCCGGAGCAGGGGGGCCTAAAGCTCCCACGGATGACGACGTTGGTCTTGACTAGATCGCACCATTTCTTATGCAAATTTGGTATCAAATTATTAATCAGAGTTGCAAATTCACTAGGTATATAAAATACAATATAGCACATGTATAATATGGAGTGGGTATTATAATTATCTACGTGAAAACACGAACCCATATGTGTATATTTCAAGCATTATGATAATAAAATTGTACTTCATAAAAATGTCCACTTTTGCAATGTTTATTTACAATTATATTTTTTTGTAAAACTTTATTACACTGTAGTAGTGCAAAGCTAGTTGCTACTTCCCATTGTAAGGTTCATGCGAAATATATTCTGATATAACCATTTAAACACGTTGTCGTGTTTATAATCTGGGGGAAAACTCCAAATTAACTATTTAATTAGCAATAAAACAAACACATTGCTGTTTTTGAGGATCGTCCAATACTAAATTGGTTAAATCCATTATAAGCTTTTTACTTTCACTGCATTTATTGTAACTAGGTATTCTGATAATTTACTTATTTAGTTTTCGTTATGCCATATTAATTGTGTGATTTCTGAGTCTAAATTGTATAATGATTTTATTATCTTTTTAAGCTTAAAAGGCAAAGAATTGCTGTCTTAGTTAATGGATCAAAGACACGAATGTGTTTTATTTTTTATATTTTAAATACGATTAGAAAATATAAAGTTATTATTTTTATTGTTGCTTTTTCTATATTCAAGGTAAAGGTTTCTGCTCAATTTCACCTTCAAATTGTTAAGCAAACATGATATAGACTGTATAGGTTTTTTTAGATGTAGAATTTCGATAAAAAGTACAGAGGGAAACCAAATTCGTTGCACTATGTATAAAAATTTGTCTGATTTAAGAAAGTTAATTTTTATTTTTTAATGTTTAATAAAAGTACGTAACGGAACCTGTGTTTTATCTCAGTTTTTCCTAATAGAGTACGCATTGACTCGGAACTTATTCCACAATATTTGTAATTATAACGGGTGTAAACGAAAGCGAGAGTCGCGTGTGACAGACACTGACATGGCCATCAGGGATTTTAATTTTGATAACAGAAAAAATTGTCGCCAAATATCAGAATTTGTCCATCACTGGTTCAAAAGTTATGAGGGTTTATAACCCTCATAACTTTATATATATATATATGACCCTCATAACTATATATATTATAACCCTCATAACGTTTGAACCAGCTGTGGACAAATTCTGATATTTGGCGACAAATTTCGACAATTTTTTGGTGGCCGATCTGGGGGAGCATTTCCCCAGGTTGGCTTAATTGAATCTCAAAACTACCTAGCGAAGATCTGTTTTCTCCCAAATTTTGTCGCTAATTAGCAGTAATTAGTCGCGATTTTTCGCCAAGTCACAGGTTTAGTCGGTTCTTAGTTTAAAAGACATTTTTTTTTAAAGTATAGTCCAAGAGCTAGATTGAAATTTTTTCGTAAACTCTCCAAGCTGGGGAGATGCTCATGCTCCCTAGATCGGCCACCTATAAACCCTTATAACTTTTGAACCAGTGACTGACATATTCTGATATTTGGCGACAAATTTCGACTAATTAGCGACAATTTTTTTATGTTTTCAAAATTAAAATCTCTGATGATGGCCATGCCAGTGTCAATCGCCCGAGTCATTTGTTCTCCCCATTATTATCAGGATTTTTTTTTTCCTGTGGCGCATATACATCTCCACAAAGCCAGTACGAAAACTTTTACACTTCACCTCAGATCTTTTGTCCATTCATTCAGAAAGAGAACCGACTATATCGATTTATACAAAGAAACTTAAGAAATAAAAGAGCGAAGCAAGCTCGAAAATTTTAGTACCCCGCCTATGGGTAGACATTTTCAGTTCACCATTCCTGTGACCATTCATACAGAAAGTTTCAAAATTAAGAGAATGCAGAATGCAAGAGTGTGCGAAGCAAACTTGAAAATTGAAGCACCTGCCCCGGAACACGTTAGGTTTTTTTTGTCCATTCATCCAGAAATATTCCTATTTAGCCCACGTTGGAACGGGCGTAAAAATATCGTGGTGGGATTTTATCATAATTTATATGAAAAAAATAACTGGAACATTAAAAACTATTTTTGATTGATTTTTTTAAAAGAGAATATTTAACTAGCACTCGAATCGAAAATGTTGATTTTAAGAATGCCAGAAATTTTATGGATATTGATGACGTATACTATGGTGCTGCTGCGTCTAATACACTACTAAGTAGTTCAGAAAATCTAAACTCAGATCAAGTAAATTTGTTTAAATGCAGATGCCTAGATTTTTATATCGAAGCTTTTAAGCAAATAACCACGCGGTTTCCATTAAAAAATAACCCAATAAAATGTTTAGACATAATTGATCCAAAAAAAATTAAAATTGGCAAAACTGCTTCGATAGTTCCTGTGAGTAGGCTCTTTCCCAATATTGTTCACAGCAATGATTTCCAGGAAATTGATACAGAGTGGCGCATTTTAAGAAATTGTGAACAAATCAAAACATTTCCTGATGATGTAGAACTATTTTGGGATGAAGTAAGTTTACTAAAGCGTGGCGATGAAACTCAAATGTTTCCATTGTTGTCTAATTTCATCTTTAATATTTTATCACTTCCCCATTCATCCGCTAACGTTGAACGCATATTTTCACATATTAATCTTTTAAAAACAAACCAGCGAAATAGGCTATCTACTGAATCAGTCACTGGTCTATTACATTCAAAACGACTCTTTAATACAGCTAATTATTACTATTTTGAAATTAATTCGAAGATGACCGCGGCTATGGCCAAAGAATATTGGTATAAAAAATAATTATGATTGTTACAAATTAGTCTGTAAGTTTTTTTTAAAATAAATAAACGAATTTTATTGAATATTGTATTTTTTTTTGTCAAATACCGATTTTGGGTACAAATATACCGATTTTAGCTGGCAATTCTACCGATCTCACTCTATGACGTTCGAGACCACTGTTATACGAGTGTGTGCGTACCAGTATCGCAGAAGGAACTTCGTTCCTAACGGGGGTACTCCCACCGCACACATTTTTTTTGTTTCAGATATATTGCTAAGTAAAAAGTTTGTTCATCTTAAAAAAAAAAACTACAAGTAATTGTATACAAATAAGGCGCAAACGATAAATGAAAACAGTAGAATACATGCATTATTTTATACCTTGTTGTAAACGCGGGGTAAAAATGTAAAGTCAAAAACATTGCGTTAGATTCAACTGCAGTCATAGTTCCTTTATTTAGGTACCCTGACCTGAGTTAATAGTTGGCCGCCTATAATGTGGTCGCCATAGGCCTTTGGGTCTTTGGCCTTATTAAGTCCGCCTCAGCTGGCGATTCTCGCCGTTTTCGAGATGGAGGAGAGAAATTTGAAGGAGATAATATTTCGCAACAAATAAATACCACAGTATCTGAACTACTTAAAACTTTTATTAAATCTAAACATCATTTACTCTGCCCCAACCCAACCTAATTTTCTGTTCATGTAGTTTCAACCATGATGGCATGTTCTTAGGGAATGGTTGGGCATTGGGGAACTTAAGTGGAGGTGAAGGTGCCTTGAAGGGATCCTCATTTTTCAACTTGCGCAATAAATACTCTTTGTTGATCTGCTTTGGATCTCTGTACTTATCCATGTATAGGTTGAATGGTTTTCTTCGGGGGAACCATTCTTGAGGCTTCAAGTAGGGCTTAGGGAAGTCATACTCATAAACTGAAAAAGAAAATGTAATTCATGAATTTATAAACCATCTTTATAAAAGACGGCATAGGACAAGAACTATTTTGTGCTGCTAGTTACCTGGCTCCTTGCTTTGCAGCACTTGATGGAAGAAATCTCTAACTGTATGGTCCCAGTTAGCTTGGTAAAATGCTAGTCCTGCAGGAGTGATATTGTCTTGGTACTTTTGGTACCATTCCCTTGTCACAAATGTTCTATCTTCCAGGGGTGATGATGAAGTTACTGGAAATAATTACATTGATTAGAAGTAATATAAATAATTATTTATTATTGATGATTATACTTTTCTATTACAAAATTCTACCTTTTGTCACATCATAAGATACTTTTCCATCTTGCTTATAAAGAACAAAGGCATATCTGTGATAACCAGTACCCTTTAACGGGATAGGTTGCAAATATTCCACAATGGTATCTCCTTTCTCAATAGAGTTTCCAGGAATATTGGCTACAAGCCAGTGTACATACTCCTTATCACTCTCAGTTAAGTGGCCATCTAAACTTGTAAGAGCTAGTGTCCATAATGTGTCTACATCAGATTCATAATTAACAATAGGATATTCAAGTGCTTCTGCTGGCTTAATGTCATTTCCAGTGTAAATCGGGAGGTAGGAACCATTTTTCAAATCATACAACACTTCCAAATTCAAAAATGGTACAAAGTACCCTTCTCCATACAAGTGTTCAAATATGCCATAGTGATCAGCAATTTGTTTTTTGTGCTGAGGACCTAAAGTTTCAAGCCATTCTTTTTTTACTTCTTTCAAGTTAATTTCTAACTTGTGAGTGCGTGCAAGCTGTTCTATGTTCTTATCCGCTTTTATGTTTTTAAGATGTTCCAGTCTTGAGATACGGCTGCCATGTGATGATTTCCTGAAACAGTTTTTTTTTTTATTCTTATTGTCAAGTATGTAACCTGCATGAAGCTGGCACAGGAGTGTAACAAGGAGAGGATTGGAACAAGAAAAGAGAGGCCTATTGAACCAATGAATCTGCCAAGTTCCAAGCAATGAGACATAATTAAATAAATTATGAATAAAAAACTTTCGGTCAGTGGGTCGTCTTAGGGGCGTTTCAGTTATTTAAGTTATTAGATATACTCACTTGGTTCGGGGCAAACCGATATCAATTCTGGTTGTATATAATTCATCTTTATAATTTAGTTCATCCAGACGTTCCTTTATCGTGCGACAGAAAATAGGAGCTTTGCCTCTTATCCTATGTGCGTATCTTATCTGCTGTAACTGAACATTGGCTGTCCAGACTCCTCGAAATGTATTTAACATAGTTTAATTATACTTTACAAATTTCAAGATAAAATTATATTAATACCACAAAACATTGAGGTTAAGTTTTAATTTTGACAATGACAGATGACAGATACATTAAGACAGTTCTAGTCCAGTGTTATCATGTTTAATAATCTAGGGTCAGTAGTAAACAGTAAACAGCTGATTGGGACCTCTTAGGTTAAAAAATGTACACAACGACACAACGGCCGGGCCCCCCGACTGCAATAACAATTTTAGTTATTTGTTTAGTCAGCGAGTAAATGAGTGACCTTTCGCTTTGTATAAACAGATTAACTAATACAACTTGTTTATTACTTTTTAGTTCGTTTTTTGGCAGGACAGTTGTTTTTAATCATTTATTTTTATTGTATACATTTTATTGTCAAGTTTTATTGTACTTCGTTTAAAAAACGAAATAAAATTTGATACTAAAATGTATACAATATATAAAAAATTTTCTTTTTTTTGTACGACATCTTGGAAGTCAACCTAGGAGGTTGTCGGCTCTACGTTCGACTTCAGCGTCACCCTTGTCCAGGTGCACTTTGTCGATTGGCTGCAGTTTTATTATCGTACAAATCTGAGCTGCCGTGTCATATGTCTAGTTTGCCGTATTTTATGGAAAAAAAATACTAAATTGCTCAATTTATATAAAAATGTCTATTCATCACTTGTTTCTTCCCCATAAAGGTTTCTTATCTGTTATATTACTTTAGATTCATGTTTATCTAATGTGTACTTGTTCTTGCTTTTCGCACAATCATTTCGCACAGCCTCTTCAGGTGACAATATTTGGGCTTCATTTTCATTTTACAAAACATTACGATTCTTTTCACTTATACGGTATTCTAAGATTATTTTTTTTTCGGAAAATACGGCATATGGCAGGTCTCTCATTGCCGTATCACAAAATACGGCACTTGAATAGTATAGTAAAAAAAAACATAATAAAAAAATACGGCAATTGCTGTATCAGTAACAACGCTGACTGGTTGGGAGCTGGGAGAGCATTGCTGCATTGGGATTTGGGCCTCTAGACTGTCGGCTAGACATTCGGCTTTATCGGGATTGTCGAAAGCAAAACTCTTGTCGGGACGGATTACAGGAGGCATGGTAACCTCTTCAGAGGAACGTAACTTCCTCTGTAACTGCCAGAATACTTGGTAACTCGAGTTCGCCCAACAACTTGTTCCAGCCCTCGGAACGTAGCTCCACTATACGTTTCTTTACAGCACGCTGTAAATGGCGCATGTGGGCTTTGTTCGCGTCATAAGAAAAAGAGTCATAGGCACTGGTTGGGATCGCCAGGGAAATGGGTAGGATTCATTGGAGCGATGACATCAAAATTGAGAGTGGAACCTAAGTTGAACACGGTTCTACATCTGGTAGAGCTCGTGCTGCTCCAAGTGGGATGTTTGGCATTGAGATCACCCACCAAGATGACGGAGTCACTCAGACTCAAGAGGGCAGTGAGGTCTCTGGTGAGAGAGATGGGATCCTCGAAAAGTAGGTGGGATATAGGTGGAAATGATGGTGATTGTTTCACTCTGTGTAAGCGATGGACGGCCGAAACTGGAATGCCTTGGGCAGTCAATTCGTTCAGGATGTCTTCAGTAGGAATCTCCTTTGGGAAGCGCCTAATGACAACGCAGGTTGAACGAATAGTTCCGAGCACGTAGGAGACGGATCGGTTCCCTGAAGTCTGAAGACGAGAGAACGACAACTGTAATGCCCTGGGGCCTTACTGTGACGTGTTATAGACATTATTGTTCCGCTGTGATTATGCTCCCCGACCAGTGTTTCTTTCAGGTACTGAAATGGAAAATCTCAGAAGGCAGGCCATGAAAAAACCCATTAATGCTGAAATTATTCAACAGAGTGATAGTGAAAACGAGTTGAATAGGAAGGGCTTAAAAATACTTTTGAGAGGTTTGTATTTTTTAATAAAGGAAGAAATAGCTTACACTACTAAATACGAGAGTTTGATTGAAAGTATTCTTGACAAAATGAATGGTGAATTTAAAGCATGGAGACATGCGCTAAGTGAGCGGTCTAATTATAGTAGTAAGGAAACAGCTTGTGAACTACTAGAATGTGTGGGTGAAGTTTTAAGAGATGAGTTGAAAGAAATATTAAAAAACAAGAAGTTCTCCGTTTTAGCTGATGAAAGTACTTCTTTAAGAAACGAAATGGAGCTAAGTTTGATGTTCAGAGTAATGGAAGATAAAGTCCCCGTGGAAAAGTTCTTGGCAATTGTCATAATCCCCGATGGAAAGGCATAAACTATTGCAAATGCTATTGACAAGGAAGTCACTGCTCTTAATTTAGATTACAACGATATTATTGCTTTTGGATTTGATGGTGCTTCGAATATGGCTGAACGTTGGTGGTGTGAGAAGAAAGCTATCAGAAAAGGCAAATAAAGAAGTTCTTTACATACACTGTAAAGCTTATATTGGCTCTGGCAGCAGCTTCCTGCAGAAATAAAAATAAAAAGATTAAGACATTTTTTTAATGTTTTAAAAGACATACACAAGCTGTTTAGCAAATCTCCTAAAAAGGAAAATATTCTACATGAAATTTCAGCAGTGATTAACGATCCCATTCTTAAGATTCCAGAATGTATTGAAGTAAGATGGCTATCACATTACAGGATAGTAAATGCTATTTTTAGGACCCTTAAGTCAATTATAATGGCTTGTGAACATATTCACAAAGAAGGCGCAGATCCTGCATCACTGGCAGGGAGCATCTTACTGGAAATAAGAAATGAGAGTTTCATCGTCACCTGTCACGTAATGAATGAACTTCTCAGTGCACTTTCTTACCTCAGCAATGCTTTGCAAAAGAAATACTTGTGTCTCGCCAAAGTAATTCCTATAATTACCACCACAAAATTACATTTGCAGGATATTACAAAGCAATGCGAAGATGTCAATAGCCCTCTGCAAATAAGAGTTCAGCTCGAAATAGAGAAATTAAAATCTGATGTGCACCTGGTTACTGGTGAAAATGCAACTGAAACATTTAAAGGGATTAAGATGCGTAATTAATGAAACAGAAGACAGATTCAATGGCAAATCAATTGATATCATGACATTTTCAAGTAGTTTTGAGACCTTTCAATCATTAATAGCTTTACAAGACACAGAAGTAAGAAAGTTTTGTGACAAATTTCTTACGCTCAATGCGGAAAATGTGATAGCAGACCTTAAATCATTTAAATTTTACATCAAGTGAATGCTAGAAAGCGGAAAGTACAAGGAGACAGGTGAAAATCCAATCGTAAAAATCTTAGAAGCAGACTTAGGGTACTGCGAATTATAAAAACTTTGTGAAATCCTTCTTGTCATTCCCGTAACCACTGCCTCCGTCGAAAGATCGTTTAGTACGATGATCAGAATACTAATTAAGGCAAGAAACAGAATGCTAGAAACTTTGACGCATTGTTTAGCATCGAGGGACCAGAGACTCCAAAAGAAGAATATCTAGAAAAAGTTGTTGATTTGTACGCAAGAAAAAGCCACGAAGAATAAGATTTTTGATTCTTCGTGGGTTTTTACAATGTTACTTTGACAATTTTGGTTCAGCTTATAGCATCTTTTATTCATTAAAATATTAATAATAATTGCAATTGATTTTAAATATTACTTTGTTTCCTTTATTTACTCCGCCCCCTCAGATCTCTTAAGCGCTCACCTGGAGAATTTTGCCTGAAAGAAACGCTGTCCCCGACCCATCACATCACTATGCTAGGCAAGCCTATCCCTTGGGAGAAGGGAGCCAAATACCTAGGTGTAGTCCTTGACCACCATCTCTCCTTCAAATAGCACAAAAGGCAAGCCCGCACGCTAGCCGCTTGGACTCTTTGCTTCACTCAATCATAAATGCACGTAGCAAATTGTCACTACGGTGCAAATAGTGTATTTATACAACGTGCATTTGCCCAATCATGACCTATGCGGGTGCTGTCTTTGCACAAGCAAGACCAAGTCATATTCATAAGATGCAGACCGTTCAGAACCGTTGCCTTCGGAAGGCCTCGGGAGCCCCTGGTTTGTTAGGAATGAGATCCTCCATCTCGATCTAAAAATCCCCACCAACCACCAATTTCTCAAACGCTCTTCCAAGCGTTACTTCGATACTGCCGCCAAACATTGCAACCCTCTGGTTGTCGAGGCCACTAGTTACACTCCCCCTAGTATCAATTGAACCCGCCGCCCAAAGCGAATCCCTACCAACCCAGGCGACCCCATTACCGTTCTCCAGGAGAGCAGTAGGAAAACCAGCACAGTGTACAAAAACAGACGCCTCCCGTCATTCCGACCTCGCCGCCGAGGTCCTTTGCAATCGCGACCGCGTCCTCGAGTAAATGTTACTGTTCCCCCCGACCCTTGCTCGATAGCGAAGTGCCAGCAGTTGTTGCAGCTGAGCACATAGCTTTATTTTCCCCGACTAATAATCATGATCAAAAGTTTGATCCAGCCCGTCCCATCCTTGATGTCCTCCCTCCGGTTGACGCCCTAAGCCGAGGTTCGTACCCCACAGGGGGTGCCCTTAGGGAGCGTTCACGTAGTTTTAATTAGCATAGTTGAATAACCCCTGGCTGGAGGTTTTAAGTGTAGTAATTTAAGGCACCCACAGGAAAGCCCGGTTAAGTAGTCATGATCTCAGAGGTCAACAATGAAGAAAAAAGCTATTTATGCTGTATAGCTTCATCTCTCTCTCACACTGGAACAATGATGGCTTTAACACGTCGTAGTACGGCCCCTGCTGAGTAAAGCGGGCATTGGTGGCATTGTGTTGGCACATTTTGGATATTTTCGTCCATTTGAACTTATCCTGAATGGGGGGAGGGGGACGCTGCTTCTTTTTAGAGTCCAAAGTGAGAGGAAAAGCCCTAGGGCTAGGAGGGCGGCTGGCCTGCGAAGAGGTTGGAGGTGGGGTGGGAGGGCGTGAGGTAGGTGGGGAGGGGATATTGACATCCGCGACTGTCTTTTTGGCTTTATTGGCCTGGAAGTATGCTCCGTTTTTCCTCTTACCTCCCTTGAGGACGACTTCATAGTCATCTGCAGAGGAGGACGAGGCTGAGCGAACGTTCTCTGAGTCTGAGAGCAGGACAGACGTGTCCATGTTCTCAGGTTTGGCGAGGTTTGCAGCTGCGGAGCGCACCTGTGTTGGGGTCATTGTTTTGGAAACAATGGTCGCGGCGGATTTGGCGGACTCTATTCTTGGGACAAACAAAAGAGCCGGGAATTCTAGAGACGGCATTGCTAATACCGTCCGAGTAATAACTTTGTCGGCCAAAGGCGGGAAGAGAGGGATCTTTTTTTTTGTATGACATCTTGTACGTCAACCTAAGAGGTTGTCGGCTGCTTAACCGGACTTTCCTGTGGCTGCCTTAATAAATTAAGGCCTCCAGCCAGGGCATAAAACTTAGAAACTAAGCGACTACACGCTAAGGGCACCCCCTGTGAGATATGGACCTCGGCTTAGAGCGTCGCTGGTGGAGGACAGCAAGGGACAGACTGGGTCGGATTAAGGCTTTAATATAGCACTAAAGTTAAGAAAAAAAACGAAAGAAAATATGTTTATTTGCGGTAAACATGACGCAAAGAAAGAAAAAACACGTAAACACATCCACGCTAAACGGCCATCGCTCAGCATACATCCTTTAAAAAATGCGTTATGCTTTAAAGGTGGTTTAATACTCTCACGGCGGCGAGGCGAGGTGAGGGGTGGATGGCGTGAGGATGAAATGTTTGTTTTGCATATACACCCTGCCTATGTAAAATGTATGCCAGTAAATTATATAGTTTTAGAATGTGGTCATCAAAGCCTTCAATTGGATACCCATATGGTACTTAATAAATAAAGAAATTATTTTATTTACTTTGTATATGGAGCCACACGGCCGCCATTTTTATATGGCCTGTGTCACTCGGGATGATGTGAGAATTCTAACGATACCACATACATTCAAATCTGTCCAGGCATTTAAAAGTTATGGTGCCACAAAGAAACTCGCATACATACTCGAACCCTGAAAACATTACACTCCTTTTTGGGCAGTCGTGTAATTAGCAAAAAAAAAAACGATATTTACCTACAACTGCATATTTTTATTAGGTACATCTACGAGATGATGAATCTGGCCTAAAGTATTGGTAGGTACACCATTTATGATGTACACAAAATAATCAAAACTTTACACTTATGTTCCTACTTACCTATATGTATATAGGTACCTAACTATTTCGTTTCTGAGTCACATAAAAGCTTACAACCGACTTACATAACTTGTTGCACAATGCTTTTAGATCGTCGTTCCATTGCATCGTGAACATCATCGTTCTTTCTCTTAGCAAAATACAATTTTTGTTTCGCAAAATTACATTGGTTTGTTTATAAGGCTTATAATTACCTACTAGGTATTTAGTAGGTATTGGGCACGAAAAGAATGCAATGAAATCTAGTAAGACAGCAGCCAAATGATATTTCCTGTTATTTTAACAGTAATTTATGTACTTACACACTTTATTTCTAAAGAATTACACGCATTGATTCTTCCCTTTCTCTAGAAGATAAACAAAAGCGTGAGCCTGCTAAGATTGTGTAGGTACTTATGTTGTATTATGCAATGTATCATAGGTATCTGAAAAAACCGAACTTTACGCTATGTAGGTCAAGGGTCATCAAAGGTCAGCGACCAGTGTCATCATTTAAACTATTAAAGTCTTAAAATAAAGGTATTTAAGTATAGGTAATTAAAAAGCGAGGCTTTTGGTTACCGATAGAACGCGTGCAATTTAATTTTCTAACAGTCTAACCGAATAATATAATATATCCACGATATCTATGAATATACCACATGCATGGCCCAACCTAAGTTTCTTGCGTCACCATCATGACACAATCACAACAAATCCGTACTAAAAAAAGATGGCGGATGGAAGGGATTCCATCCGCCATCTTTTATTAGTATGGAATGGATGGGATGGGTTCTTCTTTTTCCTTCGAAGTGAATGCAACGTACTTTAAAGGGCTTGCTACACGGCAGTCAACCACGTCCCAACAGAGGTGACCTTGGTGGTTTACAACCGTGGAGTTGGTGGTTTACGACCAAATTTCAAACAACTCAACTGCCTGTCGCCAACCAAGGTCACCTCTGTTGGGGACGCGGTTGACTGCCGTGTAGCAAGCCCTTGAGTAACATCAATCACGTGTACGACTCGACCCACTGGCCCACCCACTACAACATAGGTACCTACCTACCAATCTACAACGCAACCACCTGACTATTCTGCTGATTTCTGCTCCTACCCTATTTTTATAACACGAAATAAATTATCATCTTGTACCTACTTTGATTTATATTTTATTACATCGATAATCACTCTGTCCCCTAAAACTTTAATAAAATAGATTTTTCCGAAAACATCATGATGTTTGTGTGCAGGGCTATGAACGCCATTTTCTTTCTTTGTCTAAGCTAATTAATAGAAAAAGGACACCAACTTCTACTAAAAATTTATTACACGAGATAGAACGCCTGTTACGCCTCTCTCGCTCGTAGGGATTACAACTCTCCCGGAATTCCGGGAGTCTCCCGGAATTCAGATAATAAAATTGAAATCTCACGGCTCCCGGAAGGAATTCCAAATAAACAAAATTCTCTCGGAATTTAAAATTCACGTGCGCTGGCGGAATAATTGACAGACAACATGTAGTATTATTATATAATAATTTTATTTTTGTCTTATATTCTCATTGTATGCTGCATCGGTCGACGCCAGCTGTCGTTGAAAACCAGCGCTGGGGCTCTGTGTCTCGCATAGGCTCGCAGCTTTATACTGAGCAATAGCTGTTTTGCGTGGATGTCACACATATTTTCACCTAACTTGTTCTTTTTTGTTTTGTATTCTTTCTTTGCGTCAGGTTTACTTTAGACAGTGGCGAAAATCGTACGACCGCGTACGGTAGCACGCTACTGGCCAATGCAGTTACGAACTCGCGATAATTGAAACTACGTTTTGTTCATACCTGTATCAAACGCCGCCTGCGAGCGTGTTTTTATTAGTATTCGATATTATGGACAAAAGAAAGAACCCGCTGAAATAACGAACATGTCAAGGCAGAAATCCAAACATTTTCAATTTTAAAATGGACTGCAAAGAGTTTTTTAGAGTTAGTTCATGACCAGATATTTTGAAGTCTGTACGTTCAAATGTAAAAAATAAATTTAAAAAAAAAACAGTGACACTCCGGGAGTGCCGACAGAAGTGAAAACTTGAAAAAAATCGGCACCGCGGTAATCAACGCGTTAGTGTCTTTTACTCTACAAACCGCAGTAATCAATGCGTTAATGTCTTTTTAAGGTCAAAAGCTGGTGTCGTTACAATGTCGCGAAATCAATGGTTTACCGTTTAGTCCCATCTCAAAAATGCCCAACGCCCAGTTTTCACTTCAATAAAATAAAAAGTAAAAAAAAAATAGTTTTTTTCTCCCGGATTTTGACTAACAAGAGGTTGCAGCCCTACTCGCTCGCCATCCGACCGAAGCAAGCATCCCGACTGCGACATAATGACCAATGAGAGAGAGGGAGGGAGGAAGAGCCCAAGAGCAAGTCGGCGATATTATTGTATGTGCATGTGTGTGCGTAATATTTTTGACGAGCGAGCTGCGTTTGAACGAGGCATCAATGAACGAATCGAATCGTGGTCGAGTGAGTTATCAAGTAACTGGCTGGTTGTGAGATTGTGACTAGCCAGCTTTTGTAAACGAAATCGTATAATCAATACTAATTTTGTTTCATTATTGTTATATTACTTTTCGCTTGTGTTCAAGGCAATCAGTGTTGATATTATATTGCATTTAAAATCGTATCATATGGTCATAATGCGGATTATAATAATGGCAGTGATATAGTGTATTTTACTATCTCTACATTTAAGGAGCCATTTACACATGGCGAGAAGTCACGTAGACTTTTACTGCGAGTGAAATGTTTCACGTAGGTACGTGAGATATTGTGAGATAAAATATTTTGTTATTTAGTGTGGCTTTATTTCGTTAGCGAAAATGGATAGCAAGAACATTCAGAAAAATGCCATGCATAAAAGTGCAGAATTCACTTTCACACCACCACCTGAAGCACCAGTTTTTGAACCCACGCCCGAAGAATTCTTGGATCCACTTGGATACATAGCTAAAATCCGCCCAGTTGCAGAGAAAACGGGCATCTGTAAAATAAAGCCTCCGTCGCGCTGGCAGCCACCGTTTTCATTAGACGTGGACAAATTAAAATTTGTCCCGAGGATACAGAAAGTGAACGAATTGGAAGCCATCACGCGTCTAAAACTTTTGTTCCTTGAGAAAATTTTAAAATTTTGGGAACTTCAAGGATCGCCATTAAAAATTCCAATGATTGAAAACAAAACATTGGATTTGTATTGTCTAAAATTTTGGGTAGATGAAGAGGGCGGCTTTGAAGGCTGTAACACTCCTAAAAAATGGCGTAAGATTGCAAACGCGATGGGTTACAGTCAGCACATGAGTACTATGAATTTTCTTAGAAGTAATTATGAAAAAATTTTGCTTCCTTATGAAATATTTGAAAAAAGTAAAGCCGATATATTAAAAACTGTTAAGAAGACTGACACCAAAATTGAAATAAAAGAAGATGAAGTTGGAAAACCTCAGATTACAGAAGTACCTATAGAAAGGATAACTAAGATCAAAGTAGAATATAAAGAGGAGAAACCTCACACAAGTATTAAGAAAACAAAGACAGGATCTGATATCAAAGTTGATATGGATGGCTCTAAGAACAAAGTCGAGAGTGAAGAGATAAAACGCAACAGAGAACTAAGAAGGTTAGCTTGCTATGGACCTGGACCAAAAATGCCTGGACTAAATGATGAAGAATTTGATATTACAAAATCAAGGAAGAGGCCCCGCTATGATCTTGATCCGTTAGCAGTTTATCAGTGCGCTATTTGCCAAAAAGACCATAGGGATGATTTGCTGTTAATATGCAATGGTTGTTCTGATACCTATCATACATTTTGTTTAAGACCTCCATTAAACTTGGTACCAGACGGAGATTGGCGTTGCCCTTGTTGTATTGCTGAGGAGGTTCATAAACCTGCTGAGGCATTTGGATTTGCTCAGGCAGAAAGAGAATACACATTGCAACAATTTGGAGAAATGGCAGATAAATTCAAATCTGACTATTTCGCCATGTCTGGGCATTTAGTTCCAACAACAGTGGCTGAAAAAGAGTTTTGGAGAATTATTTCTTCAGTAGAGGAAGATGTAACTGTAGAGTATGGTGCTGATCTTCACTCAATGGATCATGGATCAGGTTTTCCAACTAAATCTTCACTAAATCTTTATCCTGGTGATCAAGAGTATGTAGATTCGGGATGGAATTTAAATAACCTGCCTGTTCTGGATGGGTCTGTCTTAAGATTTATAAATGCTGACATATCTGGCATGACTGTGCCTTGGATGTATGTTGGTATGTGCTTTTCGGCATTTTGTTGGCATAACGAAGACCACTGGAGTTACTCAATTAATTATTTACATTGGGGTGAGGCCAAAACTTGGTATGGAGTGCCAGGCAGTGGTGCAGAATTATTGGAAACTGCTATGAAAGCAGCAGCACCTGATCTATTTAAATCACAACCAGATTTATTACACCAACTTGTAACGATAATGAATCCAAATATTTTGATGGCAGCTGGGGTACCAATTTATAGAACTGATCAGCATGCTGGAGAGTTTGTGGTCACATTTCCCAGAGCGTATCATGCAGGTTTTAACCAAGGTTATAACTTTGCTGAAGCTGTTAATTTTGCCCCTCCTGATTGGCTAAAAATTGGACGTGACTGTATAACCCATTATAAAAATCTTAAGAGGTTCTGTGTCTTCTCTCATGATGAATTGATTTGTAAAATGGCACTGGAAGGGGATCGGTTAGACTTGGAGACTGCACTAGAAACACAAAAGGAATTAGTTAAAGCCACAGAGGAAGAAGGATCTTTGAGGGCTTTAATAGCTAAGAAAGGTCTTAAGAGTGTGCGTAGGACTGCATTTGAGTTACTTGGTGATGATGAACGGCTATGTGAAGTGTGTAAAACAACATGTTTCCTATCTTCAGTCTCATGTTGTGATTGTAAACACATGGTTTGTTTGCAGCATGCAAGTAACTTATGTCAATGCCAACTAGAGAAAAAGACATTAAACTATCGTTATGATATGGATGAGCTGCACATTATGCTACAGACTATAGATTTTAGAGTCAATAGTTTCGACAAATGGATGACTGAAACTAAGAACATACTACTTCCCACTGCTCCTGACATTGGGAGACTTCAAAAGTTAAAAGTATTGATAGATGAAGCAGAGGAACTGAAAATACCAAAGTGTGCATTGTTAGCACAATTAAAGGAAGAGTATACAAAAGCCACAGAAAATGTTGAGCCAATAGTTATAGAATTAGATGATGATTGAGTTGGATCAGACTGGTTTAGTACAAACATAAGATCCCTTTTATTTTGTATATTGTGTAACTTCCTACTTATTACTTGAAAATAAATATGTATTGAATAGCTATAAGTACCATACCTACATTCTTATCACATTTATGTTCTCATCACAATATAAGGCAGCTTTAAGTATGGTATACTCTATCTAGATTTTATTTTATATTTTATTCAAATATCCAGATGTTTATTTTTATCTGTAATGTAACAACAGAAGCCGGTACCTATATTTTCAATTTTGTATGATGAAAAATAAGTTTTTTTTCATTGCTTTGAAAATGAATACATACTTGATATTAATAAACATTCTTAAATAAAATAAAAATACTTTATGGATATAATGTATATTTGAGACATGATTAGGATATTTTACTCTGTAAGGAAGTATGTAAATATTACAGCTTTTCCATTTCTTGTCACGTTGAAGTAGGTATGTCGTATCGTATTATTATAGTGATTTCCCACCGTATCATAATGATAAGATTTTTAGTTTTCAAATAATTGTTATTATTTTCTTATCTATAAATATGTAAGATTAACAATAAATTCATTTATAGTTTGTGAGCCAAACGTTTGGGAGCTAGTTCAGTAATAATTTTGTTCAAGTATTTTTGCACTTAAATGTTCCTTTTAAGTAATTAATGTATGTAAAGGCACATGCGAATGTATACAGTGTACCTAATGTAACAAAATATCTTAGAACCTTCAATTTCAGTAGGAGATGGAGATAAATATTCTGTGTATACCTAGGCGTAGTTGTAATTTTAACTGAAACTAAATCCAGATCTATTATTATTTTTAATAGATAAACACCTACCTTAAAGTTCTTGTTAATATCTCAAATAAATAAACGAAAAGTAGGTATAAAATTTAACAAATTGAGTTTATAATATAAATTTAAAATTGCATGTCCCCAGCCTATACTTAGTTGTGTTGATCTCAATAAACAATCAGCATTATATAAATATGTAATCACAAACTTTATTATTTAGCCTTATGGACTTGCAATAAGGTTGAAATTGTTATATATTTATGATGTTGAGATTACTGTACTGAAACATGTTATGTTAGCACTACACACTTCTGAAAATTATTGAATAGGGTTTGTAATTTATAGGTTTGTATGTTTATCAGGTAAATCAAAAGCGTATAAAATTGATATTTAATAAAAAATTGTTGCAGTGATTAGGTATGCACTATGTGCATCAGTTGAGAAGGTACTCTTACCTTAAGAGTAAGTACCTACCGTATTTATTTTGCTTTCTCAAATTTTGTGCATATTTTGTGTAGGGGCACATATATTATGTATCTTACATGGACATTGATAACATTTGTTAAAGTGAGGACTATTCGATTAAGCCCTCTAGGTAAGTAGGTAATAGTCTTAGAGTATGCATGAATATTGGTTCACCACATCAGTAGTAGGTGTATTTACTTATTCAGCTATTAATTAAAACTAGATTAGAAGATAATTGTGGAAATGGTATGAGAGTAAATGCGATTATTAAAATGTAGGTAATGTTAAATTGTATTACAGGCTATGAAATGAGTATATTTATATTGTGTGTTTATTTCTAAAAAGAAAGTAGCCAAATTGATATTTATTTATAGTTAATTAAGATTCACCATGAATTATAGTGTGACAACTATAAACATGACCATATGCTCTTAGTAATGGATTAAAATTAAAGCAAAACTAAAGTAGCTCCTTTTGTTGTGGGTTATGCTTAACCAGAACAGTGGTGACCCGGTGGTAACGACCCCGACTTTCATCACCACTGCTCTCAAGACTTCGGCATGTCCTAGAACGAAAAATTCGAAGATATGTAATATCTGCCAACCCGCACTGGGCCCGCGTGGTAATTACAAACCACTCTTTATCGAAGAGAGGAGTAGCAGTTCCAGCAGTGGGAACATTATAGGCTGATTATGCTATGTTATGTTAACTGGAGCTGGATGATGGTCAGGTTTATTTTTGTTGTGCTTATAGTTCACTTATAGTGCATTATTATGTGATTAAGATCTATGGCATTACAAGGGCTGATAAATTATAAAAAATTAACTGAATTGACATAAGGGGCCGTAGGTATTTCACAGGGACTCCATGGCGACGTCGGCGTCGCCAGGTCGCACTGCCAACTAACGTATACAGTTAAATGCTGGGTGGCTCACCTAGCCTCCGCTTGGTTACGCAGCCAACCATACATTTTGTTGGCGACGCGACGCCAGGCGTCCCGGTGAAGTATCGCTCTAATAGACATCTAAATACACCCCTGTACCTAATCATTATTAATGTTCCCATGATTCTTATGTCATTTAAAGGTTAACACAATAAAAATGTACGCCATTTTTTTTTGACTGATTGCTTGTATTCGTAGGTTATTAGTTCTTTATGTTATAATATTAGTGAACAGTGAAATGTGACTAGTAAATTATTTTTGAGTTGTGTGATTTATACTGTGATTCCAAAATTTTATTTGCTTCTGACATATACGAAAACTAATTAAGAGTGTGAGTACCTATTAATTTCGATATAGTTATAATTAATTAAATTCTTATAATATATATGTGTCTTTTATTAAACCTTTTAAACTTCATCCTCAAATAAAAATCAACTTGTGCATACGTATTATTTATTAAAATCGTGTAAAACTTAACATTATATAAGTAAGCATAAATATATTTGGTGTTATAGCCGTGATTACATCACCATAAAAAATCTACAAGAGTTTATTATCCTTAAAATATTATTATGCCCAAAAAAATTAGGTTATATCTTTTTCTTTAAGTAAATGGACACACTCGGTTTATTCTTATGAATATAACAATTTCAAGGAATATATAAGTTGCATTTATTTTACAAAATAAATGATAATAGCGCTAGGATTATGATAAATGTTACATTCCCTATTTGTACACACAATTAATCCTGATTATAACGGGATATGTAGATCATGAGTAGTCTCTTCGCCTCATTTTTAAGTGTCGTCAGAAATTATAACAAATTGGCTGGATAAAATTGAGATACAACTGTTGAACAGATGATTTCATCTTATGAGGTAACTGCCTTTTGTATTATCTTGACGGATTATTGTCTAAGTACATTGGTAAAATATTGAATCATCTTATTATCTTAGGTATTTTTCTTTCGTTTCATACATAATTATTTAAAATTATTTTCTCATTTTTTCAGGTTATAATTTGGTTATAAATATACATATCTATAAATATACAGCATGTATGAGACAGGTGTGGTCAATTAGTCATATTTAAGGGTGTGGTACGGACCATCAAACTCAACAACCTTCTCCATGGAACCAACATCGTAATCGCGAAGAAATTATCAACTATTCCATACAAAACTTCAATACCTACTCGAATGCGCGCGGTGTGATGAAAGTCATTTTCATACCCAAACCAAGGGCTGATCCAGTCTTCGAGTCAGGGGGGGGGTCACATAGTCGGGGTCCAGTCAGGACAGGTTCCAATCAGTGGCGGACTAAGCCAGTCGGGGCCCAGGGCAGCAAAATAAAATGAGGCCCCCGGGTCTTCTCAGGGTAGGTATTTCGAGTTCGAGTAACATTTCGCAAAAATTTATAATGACAGCAAAAAAGGAAAAACGGTTAGGTTCCTAATAAACATTAGTTGCTTTGTCGACATATGCAGAAAAGTTTGAGATTTAGAAGAATATACAATACAATAGCGAGCGAAGCGAGCTCGAAAATGTTAACACACCGCCTCGTGTAGATAAGGTTTTTTTTTTGACAAGTCATACATAAATAGTAGTTCCTTTGTCCACTTAAGCAGAAAGTTTGAGAATGTAGATTTTAGCGAGCGAAGCGTGCTCGAAATTTTTTTTCCTCAGCCTCACAACTCTAAACTGCTTCTTGCATCGGGTCAAAGTCGACTACTGGTATTTGCCCCCCCAACCAATGGATCTACCCTTGACCCAAACCTGCAAAATCGATTATACACAATCCAAGGCTTATAGACCTATAAGCCTCACATCCTTCCTTGTGAAATCCCTAGAGAGACTGTGACAAGCACATCCGAGACGGACCTCCTAGAGTGAAGCCACTTCACAAACAACAGTATGCGTACTCCACAGGCAAATCAATAGAATCAGCGCTGCATAGAGTGGTTTCTAAAATTGAATGCGCAGTGGACCACAAATGTGCAGCATTGGCCGCCTTTGACAAAACCATGTTCAACAGTATAAACATGGCCCTCGACCGACACAGCATAGACTCGACTCGAAAGAGCTGTACAAGTCACAGTAAATGACGCTATACAAGGGCCATCGTTGCGAAGGGCTGCCCGCAAGGGGGCGTCCTCTCGCCGCTTCTATGGAACCTAGTAGTTGACAGCCACATCAAAACACTCAATGACAAAGGTTATTTCACCGTAGGCTATGCCGAAGACATAACCATAATAA
This sequence comes from Omphaloscelis lunosa, assembly GCA_916610215.1. NCBI lineage: Eukaryota > Metazoa > Arthropoda > Insecta > Lepidoptera > Noctuidae > Omphaloscelis > Omphaloscelis lunosa. The sequence continues at coordinate 12,877,839 of OU744247.1, forward strand.
TAAACGGGATCCACGAAAACACTGCAATCTCATGCGTCAAGCTCAGAAAATAGTAGAGGAATGGTGCAACAAGCACCAACGCTCAGTGAACCAATACTTGGCAATACTTCGACTGCCGCCTTTACACCTCATCGTGCGAGAGGAGGCGGCGCTGGCCGCCTTTAGGCTCCATTTATCGGAAACCCTAAGCAAAGACCCCAAAGTTAAGCACACACGTATAAATGAAGATGTGATCAAACGACTGCCAATGATGGCATCACACTACGACAAAGCCCCGAAAACACACCACTTGTCTGTGCGGTGTCCTTTTACACAGCGGATCGCTAGGTAATGACGCAGCTGACGAACTTGCTAGACGAGGATCCAGCACGGCAGTATGTGGACCCGAGCCTATCGTACCCATCCCCTTCAACCAAATACGCAGGTGGCTACAGGCGTTCACCCACACACAAGCGGGGAACTGGTGGACTTCGACACCGTGCTGCAGGCAGTCCAAGGAAGCTATGCCATCCTTGGATAGCAGGCTAACTAGGCGTTTATTACGCCTGGACAGGAACGGCCTGCGCCTGGTGACGGGGACCATCAGGGGACACTGCTCGCTAAACAAACACTTCCACACAATAGGCATAACGGACAGTCCTCTGTGCAGGGCGTGCATGGAAGCTGAGGAAACCGTCGCGCACGTGCACTGGAATGCACAGGCGTCACCCAGATTAGAACAGAAACCCTCGGGTCATCCAGATCTATTTAATTAACTTCTTGAGGGAGGTGGGCTGGTTAGAATAACCACCAACGGACGCCATGGCCCACGCACAATGGTCCACCTGACGGAGTAAGTGCGGAAATCAAACACCATAACATACCTACTCGAACCAATTGTATGGGACGGCTGATAATTTTTTCTCGATTAGATCGACGAAAGTTCTTCAGTTTGATGGTCTGAACCACACCTTAAATATGACCTTTCTAACACCTTTCTGATACATGCTGTACATGCTTTTTTATTACCTAGTCTTCTTTATTTAGGTACTATAACAATAAGTACTAAGTTTATAAAACTGTGAGATTCTTAAATGTTACAAATCCTATCTCACATAATAATCATTATTATTTCATTAAAAAGTACCGCCATAGCACCTTGTTTAAGTACTGTATTATATCACAACCTTAAGTTAATTAGTTACAAAATTTAACGAGAGTGTTCTCAGGCATACGACTGATTTAATTAAGTAACTGGTTTTCAGAATGAGGATGCTAAAACTGCTTGTCCACTGGAGCGGAGACGAGAGGAGAGGAGCGGAGCTGAGCTGTGCCAATATTAAGCAGATTTAGATTCTATTGGTTAATATAGGCACATCTCTCGTCTCCGCTCCAGTGGACAGGCAGCCGTAAGCTTTCGATTTTCAGGATCCTAATACATGTATACAAATAGATAGATGTGTATAATAGTCAAAGTGCCAGCTAGCCAGATTTCAACGATGGAGTCCTTGCGTTGCGTTGTCTATGACAAAAACATCAAGTTTGGAAATAGTAGGTATTTAAAACTGGTAAAACGCTTATGATGATATCGAAGATAATGTGATTAAAATATGTATCGGACTTCAGCTGATCTGGGATCAGACTGATAACGGCGTAATTATTATCGATAGATGTAAACATAAACTTTAGTATCGAATGTCGTTGTGTTTGGTTGCAATCATGGCTGGCGAGCGTGTGGTCTTTGATTATTTGCTAAACTATGGCAATGACTGATTGAAACTATATAATAGGGTAGTTGCCTAGGTAAAAAAAAAACTATTTAGTCCGTCTTTCAGATAATAAAAAAATATTAGACACGTATTTTTTGCTTTATCATATTAATCAAAAACACGCATTAAAGTTGGGGAGTGGGGACTCGCTATGTCACAACGCAGTATAAAATCTAGCAAGGCGTGACGTCATGCCACATTTTAACTCAATGTATCGCCATAATCTTTTGGTTATGTCAAAAAAGAAAAAATACGTGTCCAATATTTTTTTATTATCTAAAAGACGGACTAAAACAATTTTTGGACCCAGGCCTATTATCTTAAAATCTATCGTATGTCTGAGCTCTAAATAATACAATATAACGTTACATATGAATACTGACGTTTCAGTGGAAGACAATAATCGCAAATTGGACGGATACATTTCTGAGTATTAGTTAGTATTGAGTATTTAAGTACATTTTGATGATTAAATTGCATTATAAAATATTAAAATTAGATACGTAGCTACCAAATTGACTTAAGATCTAATTACACAACTCCTTTACTTGAAAATGGGATTATAAATGGCGACACCATACATTATTCGCAATAGTGTTGCCAGTATACATAATCTCAGTATTTTAGTTAAAGAGCTGTTCAGTACACAAACATTTCAACAATCACTTCAGTTCCATAAATAATAAGAACATTTTCTGGAAAGAATCTGTCTGTCCATATTAGTAAAAAATCTTACATCATACATGTTTGACTTAAATGTGTATTTAAAAAAATCGACTTATAACAATAAATTGTTCCCTCAAATATTTTATCAGTAGTTAATTGCCACAGGAATTTTATTCGAATTGAATATAAATGATATTATTATTCATCTTTTCTAATCGACGGGATGTAGCCAAAGGCTGAGATTAAGCTCCCTCCGAATGTAAAATAACGGCTGCAAGTTACAACACCGAAGAATATTGACGACACACATTTACATGTTTAACGTCCTATAATATTTAACTCGTCGTCATACCCAGTACTGCTGTTAAGTAGCAAAAGACTAACTTTCAAAAGTCAGATTTGGAGTCTGACGACGTAAATAAGATTACCAAGTAAAACTACTAATAATATAGTATACAGTCTGTCTGCGACTAAGGCCCGCTTGTATCGCAAATCAATAAACACGTTTAGCTTAAACTCTTCTTCTCAGGGATCAGTCGGCTAGGAAATGCCAGCGCTATCTAGTCTTTAAATAATTGACCAAAGGATTTTATTTCGTATACGAATTTAAGGCTGACTGTCCAGTGGAGCGGAGAGTAGAGGAGCGGATCGGAGCTGTGGCAATTTTAATGGAATTGCATAAAATCTCCGCTCCGCTTCAGTGGACAGGGATTTGCGAACTTGTTTAAGAATTCATACAAAACCGGGAGCGGAGCGGTGAAGCGGAAAAAAACCGGCCGTGGGGTATTGCAGCCCGTTTAAATTACTCGTCGCGTGAGCTCGGCCTAGCATCAATGGACAGACACAGTCCGCAACTCCACTCCGCATTACTCCTTCGCTCCGCTCCGCTGTCTCGCTCCGCGTCAATGGACAGGCAGCCTAAAACGACGTTCCGTTTCTGCCAATTGTTTGAAGATGACAGAGACAGAATGATGTTTCGCGCTAAACGCTATTTGTGTTGAAAGCGGGCCTTAATATAAATAAAAATAAGAATGTATCGTACATTTGAACGACCTCACGGAAGATCGCGGTTTGGTCTAGTTTGTAATCGTGACGGTATCCCTCATCTCCCGTCCTTTGGTTTCTATGGGCAGTGCAAGGCACGCCCCCGCTGCTAACACGGCCACTAGAGAGTATACGCTTGTTGCTATCACTATAGAGTTCTTTAACAGCACCTGGAATGAGATATGGACTGATTAATGTCATTATACCTATGCAATGGAATAAACGGGAACCCCAAAAAATTGTATACATGGTATACTTTTACATCAGTCAGCTATGTCAGTTTCGGGGTTGTAAGTAGTTCTAAAGATTTTGATATTTTGCCTTTTGATTTTTGCATAATAGATTATGTGTAATATACTATGTCGTACTTATGCTCTACCTCCATACGATGACAAAACTGTATCAAATCCACACTGCATCGTGCTAAATGACTATTCTTTACCAGGAACCAATCAGAATATAAAAAAATAACCTATTGAAAACAAAAAGACAAACAAAGTATCAAATTCTTTTTTCGTAGGACAGGATGGTGTTGCCATATATAGATTTTCAAATTCCACCGTTTTTTTACTTATGCAGACTTAGCGTGGCCAGACTCTATCTAACTTTGACAGCTTTTTTATTGACAGCCACAAGTTATAAACAAGAGAAAGACAAAAAAAGATATGTTTTATTGCTGTGTCACATAAGGCAGCGATCTTTTCTTGCGCAAAATTTACATAAATCTCTCTGATGTTGCATTCTAGAGATCTTTATTCTCGCTGTCAGTGGTAAAATAGTAGTGAATGTGTGATGCTGTTCGTCTGGTTCATTTTATAACGCCATAGTAAGGTCGGAATATAACCTAATTTTTATCGTCAACTACACGGTTGCTAGCCATGGATTTAGATATATGTGAGTTTGATAAAACCATTCATGTCAAGAAGCAAAAAATCACCTGTGCTACGTATGGCGTGATCATTGCGCCCAATCTCGCCACAGCGCTGCACGCACCCACCGCAGTAGCTCTTAGAGCGGTTGGATACACCTGAAAATAACAGGGCATTTATAATTAGAAGTTTTAATAAACAGTTAATTGGCGAAATTTGTATGTTGCTATAGATACACTACACTTCTGCTTAATAATAATAATCCCCGGGGGATTACAAGCGTGGTGTTATGATATACTAATTGTAATAATTTAACGTAAAATAAAGTAATTACGATTAAGTTGAGACCATTAATACACCGAATGAAATAACAGTAAAGCCTATTTATGAGAGCTTTTTTACAAGCCCTATGCTTCCATCTATACTATTACTATAATAATTATTATAAAGAGGAAAGATTGTTTTATTGGTTTGTACCGAATGAGCTCCGAAAGTACTGGACCGATTTTAACAAATATTTCACCAATAGCAAGCTAAATTATCAGGACGAAACATAGGCTATAATTTTTAAAAAATGAGATCCTTAAGAAAATTGCAATAATGTAACCCAAAGTAGCAAAATTTTGCAAATAAGATTAATGATGAAAAACTATTGATGACTAGTTTTTAATCGTACGTTGCCGTGGGTCATACACGCGAGCGAAGCCGCGAAAAAAAGCTAATCATTCATAAGAGTCTCTAGAAGAGAATAAAGAAGGCTTCAGAGGAATATATATGATCAAATTAAATAATAAATTTAGGATCTCTTTCAATTACCTCTGGTGTATAAACGTAGGCAGCTTGAAAAAGACCAGCTATGATGCCTCGTGCAAGGAACAGAACACAGGTCAGGAATGTACGGCTAAAATTATAGGAAAAAAAAAATTATAATTACCAAATAACTCACTTTATAGAAGAATGTTTTCATTTACAATACAATAGAACTTACTTTCCGTTGTATATTAACACGCAGACGCACATCGCAAATATAATGAACTGTGTAGCCATTGTCTTCTTGCGACCATACTTCTCAATGATGAATATTGTGGCGAAAATACCTGCAGAGGAAATATAAACATTTTAATATTTATCACCTAAGAAGAAAGGAAGAAAAAGTATTTATTGGGATTCGCAAACAAAGAAAAATACATCTCCAAGTTCGGTTTTGGGAGGGGTATTGATTGTATTCAATATTAGTGCAGATGAATACAGATGAGTCACTCCGCAGTTTAGGTATGAAGCTACAAGTACGCGGCGGGCTCGACTTGTTGGGCCAACTCAGTGAGTGTAACGTAGTCGGAAGATCAGCGTTACGCGATAGAAAGAGAGGCAACTTCTAGGTGAATATAACTGTAGATAATTAGCGCTGTGCGACCTGAATTGCACTTTATTGTGTGTATCGTAGCAAAAGTCACTTTTTATTTAAATGACTAGTTGCGCCCCGCGGTTTCATCCGCATTAGTCTCGATCCTTTGAGAATATCGGGATAAAAAGTATCCTATGTCCTTCTCCGTGTCATGGTTTACCCATACGCCAAATTTCATCCAAATCCGTTCAGCCGTTTTAGCGTAATGCCGTGACCAAGGGAAATAGGGATTCTTTTTTATATATGTAGATTTTGCAAAGTGTCCCATCTGTATTAATCTGTGATATTAGGTAGCCTATTGCTTGATTTTCTATGCATTTAACGCCCCCTATTTACATAGGATTTAAACACAACTAGTGGAACGTTGGTGTACTGCACTGCTGCACATCTCCTTATACAATATTATAAGGAGATAAAATTAAATACTGTAAGTTTGGATGAAGGAGGTAATCTTCCGATTTCAAAAATTATTTCACTGGTAGAAAGCTACGCTAGTGTCGAGTGCCATGTATGTTCAAACACGGGGGGCAAAGTCGCAAGCAGCTAGTGCTTAATATAGTATCGCGGAGAGCTAACTAGACTAGGATCATTAATACCTTACTAGGGAAATCAGCGAGTGTATTCCACAGTAGGTTCAAGTAGTCAGTACTCTGCAGAGGTTTACAATCAGCGGCGCACGGCTCTTCCATCCCACTGGGATCCGTTTGTGGATAGACCCTACGAGTACCTACATCAGCATAGATAATGTATACCTTACCAGGGAACTCAGCGAGTGTAGTCCACAGTAGATCCATGTAGTCGGTAGTCTGAAGAGGTCTACAATCAGCGGCGCACGGTTCTTCCAGTCCGCTGGGATCCGTCTCGAAGAGTTCCGTCGTCATCAACACCAGGCCATAGTAACAGAATGCGCATGACATCCTGGAAATATAATCAATTTTGTCGTGATTTATATTTTTATCGTTGATTTGATATTTTGATAGCGTGCTTATTATTAACAGCCGTGCATGTCGTCTGAAACTGAATACCTGCTTTACTTTCCATGTCACCTCGGTTATTGCAGGTCACAGCTTATAGCAAAAACATATACCTAACGTAGATAATAACAACCGCGCGGGTCGATCGGTCGGGTGCCTCGGAAGGCACGTTAAGCCGTTGGTCCCGGCTGTCAATCTTGGATCTTTGACAGTCGTTACGGGCCGTCAGAAGCCCGAAAGTCTGACAACCAGTCTTACCAAGGGGCATCGTAATAGTCAGTAACTGGGTTGTGGAGGTCCGATAGGCAGTCGCTCGTAGGCAGTCGTCGTAAAGGCTAGGCAGATGATAATGATATTCCTATGTAAATAAAAATGAATGGTTCGTAGTTGGGATGAATTATCATTACATTTTGATCAGCCTTGTACAATATAATTAAATATTCTATATTATCGTTTGACCACATTGCGCATTATTATACTTATGTTGAATAATAAATAATATGTATAATACAGACATAGCGGAACTCATGCCACAAGCCAGCAGAACACTATTGCAGCTAGACTTTTATTGAAGTACCTATTAAGATGGAAATTATAATTAACCCTTTGGTGACTGGTTATAATAATATACTATGACTACAGGGTGGGTTTTAATGAACCGTCAAGAATTCAGCTAGGGGAAGTCTAAGTAAAACAGCCCTGTGAAGTTTTTTGGAATAAAAATACAAAAAACATTCCCTCATACATTATTGGCTAACAGCAGCGGCAATTAATGTAGGATGTTTTTTTTTATTATTATTTTTTCCAAAAAATACTCAACCCCTGGTTGAATTCTTGAAGGTTCATTAAAACCCATCCTATCTAAATCAGACTATCGCCCATATAAACTGAACGCGTTCTATCAGTACCATTTTTATTTATTATATTATATTTATTAATTTAGTAACCGGGAGCCTATTACCCTTCATTCTTATATTATAGGTACCTAAATAGTTCTGTGCCCAGAAAAAACTACAACTGTGCTTTACCCAAAGCAACCTGCTAGTAGGTAGGTAGGAAGGAGGACATTTTCATTGTGAATAGGGATTGCAATCCGGCGTCATGTCCAATCCGGCCGAATTCGGCTGGATTCCCATCGATCGGGCCGGATCCGACCGGAATGTTCAAATCAGTATAATTTTCCCTTTTCGTTCCTCGAGTTAATCGAGTACTAGGTTGTTTATAAAACAACTGACTTTAGAAAAAACCGGCCATGTGCTTGTCGGACAACGCACAATGAAGGCTTCCGTAGTTGGTACGAATTTATCCCAAAATCAAACATAACATTTTAGTTGAAAAATATGTTCATATTAGAACATATTTATTTCTCAACTACGTCACGGTCATTTCTCCAACTGCAAATGTAAGTTTGTAATTGCTTCTTTGTTTTAAATCTACAAATTAAAGATTTTCGAACGTTTTCTTTTACATGTTGCTGTGAGACCTTGCTTCCTGCCAAATTTCATGATTCTAGGTTAACGGGAAGTACCGTTGGTTTTGATTTTTGAGTAACAAAATATGTCGCAAAAATGGCCGTATTTTTTATTGCGTTGGCTTAGAAACTTGATTTTATTTTGAGCTCCAAGGGACCATAGACCTACGTATTTGATATTAATTTCAACTTGATACCTCTACGCGTTCCTGAGAAAAAGGGTCTTGACAGACTGAGAGACAGACGGACAACGAAGTGATCTTATAAGGGTTACGTTTTTTTTCCTTTTGGGGTACGGAACCCTAAAAACATATATATGAAATCGAGTTTTCCTTTTTCATGTTAAAAAAATTATACTTAACTTTATAAAATGTAACATAATGTAACTCTGCGTAATTACTATTTACTGAGATCACAATAATTTGAGAATGCTAACAATTATTTATTAATAATGAGTTTGTACTATAAATCTACTCTTTGGTTTAATCAACTTACGATAAATAATTGTTTTAAGTACATAGAGATACATTATAAAAAAAACACTTTGATTTTGAAATAGAATCGTAGAAAACAAATAGTATTAATTATGTCATCTGCCAATCGACTTAAAATAGAGCTACAAATTACCATACAAATTACGCATACAGCTTCGCAAAAAAGAGTCTGGAAAAATGAAGGCGTCACTATCGCAGTTATGTGACTTCGAATAGGAAATGAGCAGGGTTGGCTAAAACAAACAAGTGGTTTTAAAACACGTATTTTCAACATTGTTTAAAACAGTTTGAAATAAAACAATGTTTTTTTATGAAGTGTTTAAAATTACAGTAAAAAACAAGTTTAAAATAATGTTGTAAACATTACGAAAAAATAAAACATGTTTTTAAATCGCGAATGAATGGAATAAAATTAAAAGTTATAAATTTTTAGGACTTGAAATAGCTCGAAAATAAATTAAAAAGGTTAGATACACACATCAAAAGTGTCTAGGGATCAACATATATTTTTGCAATAACTTTTCTCCTGATTGATATTAATTAAAATTTTCTTTAAGGATTCATCAAATAAAGTGTTTTCGTTTGTCACAGTAACGATAAACCAAGTCACCTTTGCATTAATAAAGAAATTTGCCATTTTCCTAATAAAGGGATTTTTGACATTTGAACCACTAACATTAAAGTTCGAAAAAAAGACTGAAATAACAGTTTTCTTTAAAATTTTATTGGGTAACTTAAACAATTAATAATCCGTGTTTCTACCGCGAACACTAACAACACAAGAACATCGGTTTGGCATACTCAAAATGAGTTCATCCAAATCACGCTGTGGAATGGCCGCCCATGTTCGTTGCAACAACAAAAAAAGGTCTTCTTGCGACTGGATACCCTCCATATTCGGCAGAGCTCTTCTCTGTAGCATATCCCATGCATGCTCAATCGGGTTCAAGTCTGGCGACTGAGCAGGCCAGAGCAGGACATTGATGTTAGCTGCGGCGAGAGTCTGTCTTACAACTCTTGCGGTGTGCGGTCGTGCATTATCATGCATTAACTGAAATAAGGGACCGATTTGCACTTGTAGAGGAACGATGACGTCAGATACAATCGTCTCAGCATAAATTTGAGCGTTGAGGTTGCCTCTGATCCAAATCAACTCAGTTCTTCCGCCGATCCAAATACCTTGATTCCGCCCATACCATGATGGTTCCACCACTATAAGGATGGACTTCCTGGCAGGATTTTAATCGCTGTTGGCGTCCAGGGGTTCTCCAGTGTCGTATACGTCTTGTATCCGGTCTCATACCAAAACGAGACTCATCAGAAAAGCACACGAAACGCCATTGTTCTTCTGCCCAATTTCTGTGTTCAAGAGCCCATTGATATCGAATCCTACGATTGTGCATTGCTATAGGTGGTACCCGTAGCGGTCTTCGGGAATGAAGGTTCACTTCATGCAAGCGGTTTCTGACTGTTTGGTCGCTAATTAAGTTCCCTGAAGAGTGATGAAGCCTCACGGCTAACATCATGGCGGTTATTGTTGGAGCTCTTCGAGTTAAGATTTGAATGTATCGGTCTTGTCTCCGTGTGGTGCAGCGATACCGTCCTCCATGGCGCTCAGCCACGGTACCAGTGCTTCGGTAACGTGTCCAAAGTCGACTGATAACACTCTGACTTGTATTCAGAGCTAAAGCCACAGTACGTTGCCGGGAACCAGCTTCTATCATTCCCACGGCTCTGAGCATTTCTTCCCTGCTTAAATGACGTCGCCGCTCCATAATAACGTTGGTTTTAATCAGTAGTAGGGAAACAGTAGCACTAATAATGTCTTCAATGCGTTGTATGTTTTTATAGGGAAAATATTGACAGCTGATTTTCATCTTTTACTCGAATTTGATTAACAGTTCCTGTTTCAAATTATGAAATGCACCAAAAAGGATCCATATAAATTTATATAATCATAAATTTATTACAAAGCCACATCTCAATCTCAAGAAATCCGCATAAAAATGCTTGATCCCTAGACACTTTTGATGTGTGTAGTTTTATACACTTCGTCGCCGGTCGAAATGAAGTGATTCCCCTTATTTGAATATGGACTATATTCAAATAAGGGGAATCCCCAAATCCTATCTACGTATATTTATACTTCGTGACTTGTCGAAAAGTGATTATTCCCCGCAATAATTTTGGGGACTTCCCCATATTTAAATATACTTTTAGTTAAGGTACATCTAAGAAGGTAAATCGGAATTCGCAATACGTACAGAGTGTTTTGGGTAGTTCAGTATCTGCGTTAGATTGATAAAAAAAAAGTATGGTCTCAGATTAGATAGTTTATTAATTAGTACTAATTAACTATATCTGGACTAGTATTACGTTGTTGTGATTATTATGTTATTCTGATCGTTTTTTGTAAATGTTTCCTGAGGTTAATTTTAAAATTGTCTAATAATTAATTATATTAGGCCTGATCGATTTGTGTTGATAATAAATTTGATAAATCGCTTAATGAAAAAAAAAGAACCACAAAACTCTTGTTTAAAACATTTTGAACTGTTTGTTTTATAAAAAAAATCCAACCCTGGAAATGAGTAAAAGAATTTAAACAAATTTTTAAAAACGCTGATTGTGAGTAACTCGAAACCTACTAACACTTGTCGGCAAAGAAGTGCCATCATCATAGTGTTTTCATTGATCAAATGTCACCACGTCAGACTCTTTTATGTCGACCTATACCTACGCATTTAAAGTACCAAGTTATACAACAACGCGATTATTTTGGCAAAAATTGCTATTAAGAGGAGGCTCCCTAAATTGTATGTTAATTTGCATTCATATTCTGAAAAAGTCACACATACAATCAGAATGGAACTTTAGTATATGATTTATTGGACCTCTTTCTTTCCAATTAAAAGACAGTTACATAATTGGAACATTTTCGCTCGATCCATTTTTTATTCGAAAATCATGTCTTTTTTAAAGATTATTTGAAACATAAACAAGATTACTCGGCTTTTATGTCTAAAATAATTATTGACAGTAAGTAAATATAGTTTATTATCCGAATATAGGATATTTTTTCTCTAGATCAATTATTACTTTAGTTATAGACGAAATAAGAATTGAGACTTATGACATTTAGTTCCGTGCTTGAACACGATCAAAGAGCGCACGCGATATTCAACTTTATTACTGATGTGTTAGCGTTTAGCACAAAGTGGAGTGGTGGGGTGCATTGGGGCGGAGTTTGCGTGTAAATTGTGTTTGGAGTGCCTGGTCTTAACGGATCCAGTATATTGGTACTAGATCCGGTAAACGTTTAGTGCCGCCGGATTACCGGATCCGGTTTTCCTGCAATCCCTGGTTGTGAACCGTGAAATGATTTAAATTTTTTATCGGCAAGGCCTATATTCGTCAGAGAATTTTAACACTGCGGTGTAGAATATGGCTGTTTTAGGTCAGCGCCATCTCTTGACCGATAGTGGAACTAATGCACTTTTTGTTGATGATTTCTGAAAAAGTGTACTATTTAGAGACATCTTTTTATTTTTCCTGTATTCTTGCATAAACTTCTATCACATAGAATTTTTTCAGATTTTTCTCTATGCAAACTTCGGAGATAAGGGGGGCATAAAATATCTATATTTTTATTTCTTTCTTATATATTATGTAAAATAGTTGGGACAAGGTCATCTAAAACTATTCCAAATTTCAAGTTCATAGCATTTATGCATTGTAGTTATTGAGATATCCAGCTGTGACAGACAGACAGAGTCGCACCATGAGGGTTCCTTTTTACAATTTTAGTACGGAATCCTAAAAACGAGCGAGCCTAGTAGTCGCATATGATGTGTCACACCTGACATCTTGGCTGACGTCTATATGATAGAAACAATATTCATCACCATCACCATCACCGTAATCGTCATCATCATCATCCTGTTTACAACCTCTCGGAAAATCGATTGGTACCATCTGACCACAGACTAAGTAGTCATCTGACGGCCAACTTAAGAACCGAGTGCGCTCATTGGTCAAATAAAATAGTGCGCGCTTTCCCGGCTTCCTGTTACACACTTCCGTCCCTTTTCACGAAATCACTCCCACAGATTTTATTATTAAGATTTTGATTGCAGGAAAGCGAGAGCGACACATAAAAATTGTGGATATAGCATACTAACCATATAAACCACAGCAATAAGCTGGTGTTCCTCAGATGTGGAATGAGGAGGTGTTTCAGCCTTCCTCGCTGGCCGATGCCCACGGAGTCGTCGCACACTAAGCGACCAAGCAGCATCGGTCTGCCGTTGTCTTTTGCTATCTGAAATGTAGGGGAACACCGCTTCAGTCATTTACTTTTTATTTCATTCCGAAAAAGTGTCCCCAATGAGATTTTCTAGTACCAAAACTCACGTGCTTCTATTCAAACTTTCATCCCTATTTAACCCTTTCAGGAGATGAATTTTCAAAAATCCTTCCTTAGTGTTTACATTCGTATTTCATGATTCCAGACCCAATAGTTTAGGTTGTACATTGTCTGTCAGTGCATGAATGTAAGTTTTTTATTAAGTAGATCGTCTCACTAGTGCAGTGGTTTTTCTAAAGAAGAGGGCTCGTCCTCTCATAACAGACTTTCTTCGGTATGAGAGAGATAGCTAATTACACAGGACTAATAGCACTATCTCCTTTAAATCAGTTTTGCTTTCGAAACGTCGTAGTATGTACTAATGTGGTACAGAGGCCCTAGTGTGAGTTTATTTTAACCATCTCGACTTCACGCATCGACCGCGTTCGGCGCTCCGATTGGCCTTTCACCAGTGAAGGCCAGTGAGATGGTTTAAAGAAATTCAAACTAAGGGATCTGTTCTTGTCAGTAAAGATGAGACTTGACACACCATGTGGTTTGACGTGCGCAGTAGACGATTAATGGGTCTATTTAGCGGTATGAGGTCTGCGTTGGGGCGATGGAAAAAGCGGCGGGAGGCGCGGTCAAGTCTCATTTTTCGTGGCGCGTATTGTACATGCTCATGGTTTTTGTGATCACCATTTACTCTATAATTTATTTTGACAAGTAAATGTTAGATTATAAGCTGTCGTATTTGGAGCATTACGGATAGTGTCTTGATGTGTAGTATTTTGATTGTATTCTGAAGAAAATAGAACAGATAACTTTAGTCATACCTGTTCTAACGTAGCCAAGGCTTTATCGGGTTCACCACTCGCAACATGGTATCTTGCGGATTCAGGAAGCCACTGAAATAAATTATTGTTAAAGTTGAAATAAGTCAAATAAAAATTTTGGTAAAATTCCTTAAAATTTTCTGAGTTTGATGCTAGTGTATGGTAAAGATAGCAGGTTTTATTTCAAGAGAAAAAATTGTAGTAAAATAATCATACTATCATGTTTTGTACAAGCATGGATTATTAATTAATAACCCGAAAAACTAAAGTTCGACGAATAATACACCTTAGATATTTCATAGTATGCCGAATGCTGTACTTACAGGGCATATAAGAGCGAACAGCAGTAGTGGTATAGTCGATAATGCCAGGAGCCAGTGAACGCCTAACGTTGGCATCACCACCAGCGCCAGAGCGACTTCTAAACAAGCGCCCAGCGCCCAGAAACACTGGAATAATGTAAAATGGAACATTGTCATGATAAACATTTCTAAAGGGTCAAGTTACAGCAGCCACTAATCCCGTTCCAAAAATCTTAATCAATTTCTATTAACGGCTAACATGACGAGTCTGTTCAGTAAATAAACTTCGTGTATTTATTCGTATTAAAAATTGACGAGAGATTGTTTAGCATTTAAGCTCTGAGAGCTGAGGCTGCCAGAAGTTAGGGGTTTTTTGGTTCTGTAAATGGGCAGATGGGTTTATAATGTTACTGAATACTTAGGTAATGGGATATGCAACTTGAATAATGAAATAATTTCAAATACTTACATCAAGAAGCACAACACATTTTGCCCTCTGTTTTGTCGGCAAAAACTCAGCGTACAATGTGACACTGAAATTAAATGAGGACAATTTGTGTTCGTTTTTCAGAAGTTAAAATAAAGATATACTATTCTATAGTTTAAAGATGGGACGCGACTCTAGTAGAACAATTTCCATGAAGTTTTCATAGAAATTGTTCAACTAAAGCCGCGTCGCGAATCCAAAAATGTCTTTAGACTAGAATATATTTCTATTCTTTAAATTAAGGTACATATGAAGTCTTTTAGTTTCACATATTTTACTTACTTATTTCATGCAAAAAATACCTTAAAATACAATTATAAACCAACAATATTCAATTGTTACTACTGAGGTCATGTGACCAAAAAAATACTTTAAAATTAAATTATATTACTAGTGAGATCAAATGTATTAGTGTTAATTTAATTAATTACATTATGTATAATAAGTTAATATTTTGAACTTTGCTTATAGTTTAAGAATTCATTTATAGTGTAGAACACATAATATAATTTAAGAGAAATAACTTACGATTGTGGTACACATCCTATAGCAAATCCGACAAGACCTCTTAGGAATAATAACCAGAGGAAGTTTGGTGCTATTGAACTGAGCAGACCGTAGTAAAACAGTAATACTCCACACATACTAAGAGCCTGTAAACAAATTAAACAGGCATGTAAGAAATCTGGCACACATCTCAATGCAACATACATATTTGTAAATCCAAGGTTCTTGTTTGCACATTATTCACTTGAATATAAAACTTTTCTATTTTGTATTTTTCATATTAAAAGTAAAAGAAAAAATAAATAAATTGCATTTAAAGTATTATCATGCTTGTTCATAACGAAGCAGATAGATTATCAAAAACAGTGAAGAATTTGTAATGAGGCTTTATTCCACATATTATGATTGTGTGCCAACCAATGCAGTGTTTGGAATAGATTTAATTACTTGATAAATACAACACAATATATAACTATAATAGTTTTTATAATATATTTTGTATTTTTTTTAACCCTCAGTAAATTAACTTACAGTTTTCCTCCCATAACGGTCACTGATATTACCCCAAAACGTGGAACTCAACATCATTCCCATGAACACTATTGTGGTGGTCAGTGCTTGCTGGTATCTGTAATTGAAAAGAATTGGTCAAGTAAGATGTGTCCAGTGTGTTTTGAGATCTAGATTTCTATTTGTTCAATTGTATGTTTTGTTTTCATTTCAAGATTTTTATTTCTGGTTGCAAGGAATCGTTATACTGGTTAGGCTTCTAAGTGAACAACTATAATTTTCTATACCCTGTACCAGGCACTGAAAATATAAATTACGGTACACTTATCGAATAATTTTGGCTACTTCTACAACTAAGGTAACCGCTATCTGAGTAATCCAAGAAGAAGAAACATGTTTCCTCACACACACAGGCGATGCACACCCTTTGACTATTGCCAACGGTACGAGTAAGTTAGATATAATTTTTATTTCAGTAACTGGTATTAATAATTTACTTTCCTTCAATTTAAGATAACTTGTAAAACATATACCCATATTGATTATACCAGTTTTGGTCCCTGCCCAGTACGTACCTTAGTAGCCCATTTATGCAACTAAACAGACCAGTTAACGTTTATGAATTCGAACATCAGTCAGTTTAATCAGTTATACTTACTTGCTGATATTCCATTCACAATGCAATGCTGGAGACAAAATGCTCAAAATAGTCATCTCCATAGAATCTGCCATCCAACACAGGCCAGTGAAAAGTGACAGTTTGACTTGAAACCAGCCAAAACCAAGAGCATTCACTGCTTGAGTGACAGTGAAAGTATCTGAAACATTAACATGTTTATTCGCTGATTCAATCGCAAAGTTAATTACTGCTTAACGTACATCATGAGAACTGCTGATTAAACGTTTTTTTCGTGACACATGATTGATACATGGCAGATTTCTAAACAGTAAACATGCCTAAGAATGCCTGTGTATGATTATTTGAAATCGTTTTCAGAGCAATATTGTACAGTATTATGAATACTAATATTTAAGAGGCTATTAAAATCTCTAAAGGAAGTGTTCATATAAGAAAATGAAAGTTAACGTACCGTCAGGGACTACCGACACCGATGCCATTTCTATCTCTTGGGGTGGAGGCATCGGTGGCCCCGGAGACCGGGTCCTGATATGGCTGTCATCCAAGTCCTGGTACCCCTTAGACCGACCCATCTTGATAGCCTCTAAAAACAAGAATACGCTTCTGACGTGGATATGAACTTGCGAATGCCGTGTAACGGGAATATTAGCGGTTTTTACATTCAAACACTTAATTGTTAAGATTTTGTCGCACAAAAATACTCCAGACTCACTGGAAAGTTGCAACAAATGCACTAAATAATTACTTTCACATACATTCAGTCTCTAAAATAATAAAAAGTAAACATAACTAAGCAGTCAATTTGTTTTGATTTCATCTGTGGCATTTTTATACAATGACATTGACATTGAATGACGTCAAGTACTGACATTTATTTTTAGTGTTGCGATTAGCGATATTTACAGTTATTTCCAGCTTTGAAACTTAGGTGTTTTGCTTAGAACATTAACGAGTTTTCGTTCTAAAATGGGGATACAAACTGCCACTTGCTCACTTCAGATGACACTGATCTCTAGCGTCTTATAATTTGACAGCTAGCCATAATTTTTTTTAAACAAGTGACTTCTTTTACGCATAATTAATTATTGAGCCCAGTTGCGAAGCTGTTTACTGCAAAAATACGGGGATCAATGTATTTGCCAAAGATTTTATAAGAAGAAAAATTGGAAGAAGAAAAATTGGAATCCGATATTTCGTTGAGACGATGATCCTTAAGCCTTTTATGGGAGAAAAAATGGTTTATAAGTGATACTTCCAAAAGAACTAAGTATGCTTTCATTACATACACGCACTTATGATGTGATATTATGTAAATTACAATAAAGTATGTGTGTGTTTAAATTATTATATTGGATCAGTGCTAGAAGTGTTATCTGTGAGGTTTTTCAGTCAGGAAGATCATGCCCGAGTTGGTTTTCAACTCTGATCAGGTTTTTTCTATCGAACGCCTCCAGTTTTTAACAAAAAACTAACTTAATGTGAACAAACATAAAATAAACTATAAATTATAAAACGTTCATAATTTATTGACTTTTCCACTAAAGCCATTTTTTACCAGTGGTAGACGCTTCCCCTGTCCTTAGCTCGTCTTTTAATAGTGCTACACTCCAAGTCTCTTACATATTTATCTAGTTTTCGTATAATTTGTGATCGACACAAAAGTAATCAAAAACACAACCATGGCGGTTGAAAGACGTACAACTGTGCTGCCACCTTTTATGAGCTTTCAGTTTTTAACCTCATTGTGAATTGTGTTCTTTAATTTATTTGAAGAATATTTATTTATAGGAGAACCAACAGCTATATCAGATGGATAATAATTGTATATGAAATATAGAGCTAATTACAGGTTCTCACGAGTAAAATGTTAAAAGCACCCCGACCCGCTTTAAAAGGTTATAACGCAAACAATTACCGTAAGTAAGCGGCCCGCATTTCAGAACCTCACTCAAAACTCAAGTATTACTTAAAACTAGTTTTAACCAATCAAAAGTTTAAAGTAGTTTTAAGTAATGCTTGAGTCTTGAATGAGGTTCTATAATACGGGCCTTAGACATCTTGTCGCGCCGCGATTGATGTTAAGATATTTTGGATAGCCGATTGATTGATCAGTTTTTTTGTCTATGCTCATGGGTGCTCCGCGCCCAATATATACCTCTCATGGCTGCTAATACCCCCGAATTAGTCGTACCCGCCGTCCTAGGCACATTCTCACAGGCTCAGATGACCCCATAACCCTCCTCCAGGAGAGCAATAGGGCCACAAGTCCAGTATACAGATGCCTCCCGTCATTCCAACCTCGCCGCCAAGGTCCTTTGCGATCGCGTCCGCGACGAGTAAATGATACTCCTCCCCGACCCTTGCTCGAAAACGAGGTGCCAGCAGTTGTTGCAGCTGTGAACGTAGCTTTAAATTCCCCGATTAATAAAACTTGATCCAAAACTAAAACTTGATAAACTTTGATCCAGCCCATCCCATCTTTGATGTCCTCCATCCGGTGACGCCCTAAGTCGAGGCTCGCACCCCACAAAAGCTAGGTGAACGCTCACTAAAACCTAGCTCTTTAGCTTAGTTTGTATGCCCCTGGCTGGAGGCTTTGAGTTTAGCAGCTTAAGGCAACCACAGGATTGACCGGTTAAATAGTCATGATCTCAGAGGTCAGCTGTGAGATACTCTATCGAAAAAAAAAAACACCCCCGAGCACCTATAGAGTCGGCGCCCCTGAATGCTCTAATACGTTCACTACAAAAATCTGAAATATTTGTGTAGTGAACTAGGTAGGGTTAGGTAGGTTTTGATATTTAAACATCAAAGCTTACCCTACTCGAAATTGAGCTGTTAATGGTGCATAGGTATGTTTGTTTTTTTCTAATCAAGATAAGCCACTAAAAAAACTATTGAAATAACGGTTCAAAATCAATAATTTACGGTCTACGTCCGCGACGACCAATCAGCGTAAATTATGAGCTATATTAGTTAAATCTGGCAAGTCCATAGTGATTTTTGAAGTGAAAACTGCTTTAGGCGCGTTGGGTCTTTTTGAGATGGGAAAAAACAATTGAACTCGCGACACCGTTACCCCCAAAAATACAACGACCAAATATTATACGAAACATTTTCTGCGAAACGAAACTATAAAATTTCTGTCTGCGAAACAAGGGGACACCATTTTTATTTCTATCCTAATAAACACAATTTCCTACACGGCTGAGCGTTAATATGGAACCACATAAACTCATAACTTAAGAGCGCACTGAGCTTCTGGCGTTAATGAATGGTATGGGCAAAATAAAGAATGGGCTGTTCGCGCGCTAATTTAGGTATTTCCTTCGTATTATTATTAATTAATAAATAAATAACGACCTTCCGTGAAGTATTTACGCCGTACTAAGGGTGGGTTTATTTTGTTTTTTAGAGATTACTTGTGATTATTTTTCTATCAAGGAAATTACACACAGTTTCTAAAGTGTACTATTTATAGAGTGAATCTTTAAATATCTTACTTATTAAATGCATAACTAAAACTTAAGTAATAACGATGCAGCATGTGATCAAACGAACGCAATTATTTCTCAATTACACATCGTTCCCTCGGTGCGCTCTTAATAATCTATAACCAAAAACATAAATTTATTTTTATCACATCTATACAAAAAGAGCCAGTTTATTCCTATTAATTTAGTCCTCCTGTAGGAGTCTCCTGTCGTGTAGTAATTTGGAATGTGTATATGGTTAGTAAAAGTTCCAATCATTGTATAAATTAGTAACAGGCTGGCAAGAGAGAGAGAGAGAGAGAGTGTGAATTTGGTCAAAAAAAACTTCAATTCTTATGGCAGAAAATTCAATTGACAGTTAGCCAGATTACCGAGATACAGGCTTATTTCTAGAATTGAATGTTATAGGACGCTTCTATTAATTGATAGGTTCTGTCAATTCCATCACTGCGCTTTTCAAGGGTTGTTATATTGTTACCCGACTACCCAACGGCAAACCCAGGGTTATGTTATTCACGCGTAACTATAAAATATCTGTATGATGTTTTTTGGTAGTTTTCTAAAAATGAAACTTAGCTAGATCGATTCATCGCCCCCAAAAAATCTTGCACACTAAATTTCATGAAAATTGTCGGAACCGTTTCCGAGATTCAGATTATATATATACAAGAATTGCTCTAATTCTGTGGTACCCTCGAAGCATCCTAACAGCTGGTTGGATTTTGATACATGAGGTGTCTATCGACTCCTCTGTGGTGGTAATAGGCTAGGTTTGTTGTTATACAATCAAATTAAAATCAGATTAAACTAACTGTGGTAAAATGAACTGTGAGCTTATGTTTGGAACTTTCAAGTAGCAGGCGGATATATATTTTTTGTCCTATTATACTGATTATAAACTTTGTCTCATACGGATTTAAAGATACTCCTATAAACTAGGAATAGTCTTATAATCGCAAAAAAATATACATTGTTTTACTGACTACTCTCTATCTACGGTATTGCTACGAGTGCTACGACTTAGCCGGCTTTTTATATGACAGCTCCGTAGCTGTACGTAAAAGCGTAGCACAGTACGGACTGTGCTACGCTTCTGTAGCACAGATAGTAACACATTTTTGTTAAATCTAAAGTATTGTTCTAATGAGAAGTGTCTCCTTCGTGTCGTTGGCACTACAAAATTTCAGATCTTGTTGGTCCAAAACTCGAAAGAACTCGTGGCTAAGTACTAACAGCCGCACGGGTTGATCCATCAGGTTAAGCTACGCTTGCCGGGGTTGGTCCGTGGATTTTGACGTTCAAAAGTGCCTTTTATGTGCCTAATTGAAATAAATTATTCGCCTTTTTTTCTACTTTTGATAGGTGACCATTTCTACATACTGGGAGTCCTCCGTGCTTTTAAAAGCATGTTAAGCCATTGGTCCCGGCTGCCATTTGTGGATCTTTGACAGTCGTTACGGGTCGTCAAAAGCCCGAAACTCTAACAACCAGTCTTCTTACCAAGAGGTATCGTACTTCATAGTTACTGGGTTATAGAGGTCAGATAGGCAGTTGCTCCACTGGTATTCAGCTGCATCCGGTGAGACTGAAAGCCGACCCCAAAATAGTTGGGAAAAGCTAGGCAGATTGATTGTTGGCCTAAAACTTCGCCACTTCCACGGCGCCGTCGGTGGCACCGTCGAGGTCACTTTGACTGCATGTGTTGGGACATAGAGGAAAGAGCCAGAAGGTGGAGCATAGTTTGTGACATGGCTCCAAGGTGCAGGGTGTGTACTATAGTAGTCGCTAGTAATATTTGCTGACTGTAAAAGCTCTGAATGATCGCTAAAAAAACTTCTTTCTGTTATCAAAAGGCAGGCTTAATTAAGGGCACGGTAAATAATAATAAGAATCACCTGTATGTGTATTTCTCCTGATAGAATGCCTAAGGCATTAAGTCCGCCTTTGTACCGTTTGAGTGTGAAAAGTTTAAATAAATAAATAATAAATAAATAAATAATCTGTCCTAATAAGCTATTATTCACAACTTTACTTGGAAACAGGGTTTCTATACCCTAAAATACCATTTCAGACACTAATCTACATGGTTCTCATATGGCCTGACCAAGATTATGTCTGGACTTTAAAAGAGACTGCGACCTCGTATGTCGGAAAAAACAACGAACTCATCTAGTTTCATTTTTTTTTTAAAATGACGTGTAAAAGTGATTCCTATATCTTTTTTATTACAGAATAAACAATTTCTTTTTATAATCCTTTGTTAAGATCCACGAGCATTTTCTCTTTTCTTTTTTAATTTCGTCGGTAATTGTAAAAGCTATGAAGGATTGTTGGTTTTAATGAGGAACAATAACGATCCTATCCTTGAGCATCTCGTGGGCCTTTCATAAAATATTCATACAAAATAGAAACGAGAATTAGGTACCGAATAAATATATATCAAAAATTGGCACAGATTTTTTTATTTTTATTATGTATCTTTTCGAGATTCACCAGAATATTTTTTTTGTAAGCACTTCATCGTCTTGATCATCGTCAGACTGGCACGCACCTCTGACTTTTCGCATTCATGTGCGTATTGTATAATTATCACTTGCTTCAAAAACGGTGAAGGAAAACATTGTGAGGAAACCGGCATGCCTGAGAGATATTTCTCGACGGCATGTGAAGCCAATTTAATGGCCCATGGGCGGCTTTAAAACTCTGACACCAGGTTAGTCACTAACCACACGAAAAGGAGAATGATCGTCTTGAGCAAGCATGGTGATTAGTGCTTTCTTTGTATGAGAAGAGTCCTTTGCCCAGCAGTGGGAAACTACTAGGCTGGTATTATTATTAATAAGCACTTTATGAGTTTTTATTTTAAATATTGTATTTTATGTTTTCATGAGGTGCAAACGCCCTCGTATTTTACCTTGTGCCTTTGTGTGAACATTTTAACAAATAAAAAAGTTTTTCTCATTCCTAATTACTTTAAAAAACCTTCCAACTCTTTCATAGAACAAAAGAGAGAAGCCTTCGGTATGGCTCACGTTCGTTGATTATTCAATTTAGCCGAGAAATTTCGCAGTATGGAAATAAAGGACGCTTGTGGGCGTACTGGGAAAAGGTCAAAGGTAAAACGCGTAGGTTTGCTGTATCAGACTATTTCATCCCCTTCTCTGTATTTATCTTAGAAGAAAAATTGTGTGATTTTGTTAACAAATTGGGCTTATTTTATTAGGCATTTTGTTATGCTGTTACTATTTGAACCTCTCATAATTCCTTACTGTGTTCTTACTAGGTAGGTACTCGAATCGATACTTGTACATGTTGAAAGTACTCATAGTTACTAGAAGTTTCTATGAACTTATCTTGTTCGGGGTAGCTTTACTGGCGTATCAGATTTCACCACTGTTAGTTCAACAGTATTGCACTGTCCTTATTTCATAGAGCCAGTGTTATGTTTTTTTAAAGAATACTTTACCTATCTTAAGTATTTTACCTGGGCTTCGAGATGTTTCGGGACCTATTAAGCATTTAAACGTAACATTTTATGCGAGTATTCAGGTCAGAGTCTAGCTGCCTACCTTTACCGAATGATTGATGAATGACTAAACTTTGAAAACTGACCTCACCCATTTACAGCTGGGAGATGTGGATATTCTCAAACTGAATCTCTTCCGACTCAAAAAAAAAAAAAGACTAAAATCATTAGATTTTCAACGCCAAATGTCAGGCAGCTATCTACCAATGTTCTAGTTAAAGGAATAGAGTTGGACCCTGTTTAGTTGACAGTTTTTCTTAGAATCAGCACTATTGATGGTAAGTTACAATGGAGCCCACATATAGAAAAAATGTCAGGAAGGCTAAGTTCAGCCACCTACACTGTTAAAAAAATTAGACAAATAACTAACGTAGATACAGCCGGAATTGTTTATTTTAGTTATTTTGATAGTCTTATGTCATATGGGATTCTTCTCTGGGGAACCTGTGTGGACATTAATACTATCTTTGTTCTACGGAAAAGGGCTGTTTGAGCCATTTACAATCTAGGTCTAAGAGATTCTCTTAGAGAAAAATTCAAAGAAATAAATATTCTGACTGTAGCCTCTCAATATATTTTTGGAAACCTATTTAAGTACACAAAAATATATCAAATTTTAAGAAAATTTCCGAATTTCATAGTTTAAATACCAGAAATAATAATTACCCATTACATGATTACTTTGTAAAGTATTATATTATTATTTTAATTACTGTGAATGTGAAGACTATGTGGATATTATTATTATTTTTATTTCTCAACTAGTTTTAATGATGGTCTGGCAGTTTGAGTAGTTTATGCGGCCTACCCAAATGTCCTTTCTTTGGTATCGTTCGTCGAGTTGAGCTCCACGATTACTGGCAAATGCTTGCACTGACTGGACAGTTCCACTCTTCTTTCTTCAAAAGACCATTTCAGACATTAATCTACATGGTCTTCATATGGCCTGACCAAGATTACGTCTGGACTATAAAAGAGACTGCGACCTCTAAGTTTGTTTCGGCCTTTCTTCTTAGAGTAGTGAGGTAGGAAACGCCGAACTCATCTAGCTTATTTTGTTTTTTTTTTTTTTTAATATTGCGTTTAAAAGTGATTCCGATATCTAATTTACAGAATAAACAATTTCATTTCTTCAAAGACACACAGGTATATCCTGTATTTCCTAAACAATCACAATTTCCCTAAATAGGTTTGTGCAGAATTCTCTTTGGTGCATGCTTGTAAGTTACCATCTCATTTGATGGTGTTTAGGCTCTTTCCGTGAGGTCGTAAATGGCGTCCAAAAACCATGGTATCTTCTTCCTCGCTACGAAGAATATTATGCGAGCAAAAATATTATCAGCTATATCGACTTAGCGACTTTATCTAAAGCTGCTCATCCACGAGAAAATTATTTTTCTAATAGCGGCTCTCTTACTGCAAATTTTCCTATAACAGTATGCTTCGTTTAGGTATATTTAGCTACGGATCACTTCAGCTCGATCATTCGAGTACCATTTGTAGGTATATTTTCTATACTATGTTAATTAATCTCGAAGACAAGCGCTCTCTCGAGGTGCTAATTAGTTAAAGTGGTGTAGACTTATAAGATGTTAATTTGATGATTTGAAATGGGACTAGTAGAACAGTCTAGAGATAGCTTCATTATCAAGAAACATCTTTAGTGATTATCTATTGTGAGATGACTTCTTTTGTAGATGATATGTGATGATGATGTCTTACTAGTATTAAGTAGGGCGAGCTTTTTTAAGCAATAATGCCAAAAGGAGCAAAGAGGTCATCAATAAAATAAAATGCAGTAAAAGATGCTCGTACAATTTACGTAATGATTTTAATTATTTTTTCTCGTTTATATTGATACAATTTCATAGCTCGCTAAAGTCCGGATTTGTGTCCATAGGTTCTTCTCAGTTACAAGTATGCAATAATTAAAAAAATACCTATCTATTAAAATACAGTAATGCCTATATAAAATACAAATACACAGATAGCAATTTATGTATCTACAGATAGACAATATTCTGAGCAATACTTTTCAAAACTGCATCTAAACACCTGCTTGGACAAGTTACCATACAAAATTAATTTTCTCTACATCATTAACTGCTTCAACTATTTTAGGAGTTTGCGGATTGCAAAAGGTATAGCTGAGATTAAACAGTAATGTGTGTACAGAACCCTAACTGTATTTTACAATTTATTTTAATTTTAATGTTAAACATTAACTAGTAATACTTTACAGGTTACATTACATAACATTAGAACTAATTTCAAGGATCGTGTAGTTCAACATAGGAAAGTAATTTGACGTTACTTTAAACAGATATGTACTTTTGAAAGATACAATTACTTATCAAATCTTAATAATGATGATTTCTTAATTAGGACAAAGTTGGAATGATAGAAAATGTGGGTACAAAAATGTTTTTTTTTTACGAACGTAGGCTAAATTTCATGATAAAATAGCAAATAGAAAAATGGGTTAGCAAAGATTATCATTTTTTTTTTGTGTTTTTATCGGTCTCATAGACCAGATGCATATTAAATAACTTTAGGTAAGAAGCAGTAAAGCTAAAATATCACGTAATCCTCCCAATATCCAAATCCCAAGAGAATCTTAACCCTTACAGATAAATAGGTATATTCATATACTAAGTATGTGTACGTTTTTGCTTCGCAAAAGGTTAGTTTCATGGTATTGTCTGCATAGACCGTTAGTAAGTTTAACTTAAAATAATGAGTTAGCACCCGAGACAAAATACAATGTATACCAGATAGGCCAATAACGTATGTCGCATGAACAAACAATTTATAAATTAATTTAGTAACTATGAAAGAACGATTAATACTTAGTAATGTGAAGAATTCGTTTTGAAAAATTCCTTCGACGTGTTTGCACTCGAAGAAGCAGTAAGGTATTAGCTAAGATGTTTACCTGCAGCTGTTTTATACAAAACTGAAAAATACTTTAAAAAAAAAATCTTATTCTTAAGATTTTTAATGTATTGACTTCTATCTAAATAATTATAAGTCTTAGACGATCAGTACCTACCCATATTTACAAATTGCACTCATCGTGCGACATAGTAGCTGCCATTTGAAGGAGCAACTTTTATTATTATACTATCATGCATTTTTCAGTCAACGACTCATTTGTTCTAAATGGAGATTATAGTCACATTTTGTACCATTTATACCCGTACTCACGCTTTACATTACTACCTACCACTAGTTCTGTACCGGAAGAAGTGTTCATAGAGATAGAAAAGGATCTTCTTAACTTTTTTTTTTGTATTATAATCATTGACACAAGATTACTTATTATTCGAAGTGGACGACAAAACTTTATGAAATGGATACATTGTACGCGTGACAAATGTTAATATTTTTTTGTTATTTTCTTTGCCCGTAACGCGAACGTTCCACGATGTCGCCGCTGCGTAATTATTTAATCTACTTATTACTCAGTCTCATATTTGTTGGCGATAATTCTGAAGTGTTTGTTTAAGTGGCGATGCGGTGTTTTAGGCCTCGAAGTTCCCCAACAAGATCAGCGTCGTCCGCAATAAAACGTTTTTCGATTCTTCGTCCTTTTGATGGATTCTGTTGACAAGGTTACATAATGTTAATTTAGAAGTCATTGAAAATTGTTTCAAATTATTAATGAACATATCATTAATAATTTGAAACAATGTTCATCTAAGTTGCTTATAGCGAGGTACGTGGTGGAGTTGTGCTGGTACTCCCCGGCGCCGATTGACCCGGCCTCGGGCCCACTGTGTCACCCGCCACTCCACCACTCCGCCTCCCCCGGCCCGGCCACGCTATTTTTAGACTTCGGAGCTTCCACAGTCTTAGTGCGTCCCCAAACAATGAAACGTTTATATTTATTGACTTCGAGTACATTTTTAATGAAGTCAAGGGTAATAATTGTTTATATTGAATCTTCGGAACCTAAATATTTGAGAAAAAGAGTACAACAGTGTTTAGTTGCTTAAGTTTACTTACTTGTAAGTTATTGTTCGTCTTCTTGTCTGCGAAGTATTGCATGATAGTATCGTAGAAGGCATTGCTCCTTTTGTTCTGAGTATTCTGGTGTCTATGGAATGGATTGTTTGCAGGTCGTGGCATCACAACTTCCTTGTCGCCAGCTTTAGGAGCTTCAGTAGACATTTCCGGGGCAGCAGTAGTCACGCTTCTCTTGTTTCCGTTCCAGTTAATGAACCCATCGTCTGATACGTAGTCGTCTTCGTCTATCTTGGGCACGGTCTTGGGCACATGGTATAGAGGCTTGCCTGCTAACGCCTTCAATTCTCTAACATCTTCGTCCTCGGTGTCATGGTCCTCGTAATCAACAGGCGGGAAGGCTGCGCGGGCATTCTCGCGCCGCCTCTGTGCGTCTTGTGCCATTTGTGTAAGGATCAAATTGTCGAGGAAGGCTGCACTGACGTCATCGACATCGTTGGACTGCCAGCGGGGCGTGGTGTCACTCTCAAACCAAGTTTCTTGTCCGATAGGCAGTGCGGCTAGTCTCTCTTCTTGTCTCTTCGGTGCTTCATTAGCAATGAAGTGGCCATATGGGTCGTAGAAATAAGGGTATGGCATTTGAGCGTGCATTTCGGGCACACTGATCGCCGGAGCGTCATAAAAGTATTGTACTTTCGGGGCATAGTAATATTCGTCATCTGGGTACTCCCTGGAGGTTTGCGGGTACATAGGCCATCCCTGCATTGGATAAGCCTTTGCTTGAGCTACTAAGTAGCCAAGTAAGACTGATAATAGCCTAAAACAAAATAAAATACCGTTAAATATGAACTTTAAAAAATTCAAAATTTACTTTGGAACAATACCAAATTATTACCTACAATTTATTTGTCTATTTACTAGAATTTAAAAAAAAAATAAGATCAAAAACCACCGAAGTGCAAAATATTTTTTTACATTAGTTCTGAATTTATTTACGAGTTATGAATGAATATTATAAAGAAAGCTTACCTCAAGCTCGAAAGCCGCATGTTGCACATAATTCACTGATAGATGTTAGTCTAGGCGCGATCAGAACACGACTACAAGCAGGAGGGGAGGGCCGGCGAGCTTTATAAGCAGGTCGCCCACGCGCGCCGCCCACACGTTCTCAATGAAACAGCGCTCCCCGTGCACCCCCCGGGCGCCCCCAGCTTACCCCCAACCTCACGCCAGTCCCGTGACCCGGCCCCCTCCATCTACCCTCAACCCGCGGCATTCTGCTATCGATCGCGCCCACAGATTATTCATCTTGCTATGACACTGTTTTTACTCATAGAAAATTGTTGACGACAATTGACAAGTGGTTACTTCATAACGTTTAATTACAGTTCAGAAATATCGATGCATTTGCATATGTCAAGGGGTTAAGTATCCCAGAAGGGTGACTTGCCTACCGCAACGTGGGACCCACGACATTCACATAACGCTCGTTTAAGCAGACACAGTATAAGAATAGGCTACAGGTTAAATTTAGAACAGGATCCATAAGGACGAGTTCAAAATGTTTAAGATAGCATTAACTACTTCAGGCTCTATTGATATTCTTAGTTTAACAATGAGTGGTTTGCAACAGAATTCTTAACCGTTTCTAGGCATGTTAATATATTGATATTGAAAGCTTGAAGTTTCTTGAATTTTCAGTTTTGACATCATTCGAAACTTAACAATTTAAAAGGCGAAAGTTTCGAGTAAAGGCTGTATTTTTTCATGGCTGTAAGCTACGAATATAATCGAAAGACAAGATTAAGATATATTTATTTTGTAAAATATACACATTTACAAGTATAAATGTTGTTAAAACTAGAAAGTAGTGATCCTTAGCCCAACGAAATCTTTAAGCTGAATAATTTTAATTATAAAATTAATTTTCATTCATACAGAAATCTTCATTCAGTTTATTCGGTGCTTCATAGTATTCATATGTATGACGCAGGCAAGGCAATTAAACCCAAGAGCCTTTTGTAATAGCTGTACTCCGGGTAATCCGACATAAGTGTAGTTCAATATAAAACTCGTGAAGGACGTAATGACTGTTCTGCGTCATGGGGAAGATGCTCCACGAGTACGAGAAAGGCTGCGTCAACTTTGTCTGCGTGTGGAGGCGGAGTTGGTACCTACCATACATTTTTATGATAATAATATTTTTGCTCGCGACTTCGTCTGCGTTGACTTCGGATGAACTTATCACTAGGTTATTCCCGCACAAAATGGATATTTTCAGTGACTTAGGCTAGACGTTCTCTCACAGTGAGCCATGAAAGGTGCCTAAAAATAGATAGTCATGTCATGACAAGATCAGAAACAAGAGAGTAGAATAGTGTAAAAGATAATGAGTGGAACCTACCAATAGATTGGGACAACTCCAGGAGAACGAGCCTGTGAAAGCTGAAAGATTACGAAGTGAAATATCAATATAGCCTAGTATTCAGACTGATGGTAAACACATCATATTTTCATCTTTTTCGTAGGAAAACTGGAAAGAAAATGGTACCTATTTAATATTGGTTTAGTAACAGAGTCTTCTGGATTTTTGGGTATGTAGTAGGTATGGATTGAACAAAGTGGTGCCTAGTTCGGAAGCTCATTCGACTCTTGTACTCGTATTGAAATTGACTAGGTACAACTTATTATCCTTTAACAACGTTTAATTTTGTGCGAAATATCCTTTCAACTATAGCTTTGTACTTTGGAAAAACAATAGACATTGAATCAACTGTTCGAAAATGTTTCAGTCTCTATTTCAGTGCCATTTAATATTTATAGTTTTGAGTCGTTTATGTAAATAAGAGCAGAAAGTAAATTTATTTTCAATGCCTCTGCGGTTAAGTCTGTCTATCTGTAAGAATAAATCATGAAATCGAGTATTTGCATTATTTTGTACCTGAATTCAGTTACATTTAAATTCATTAAGCAGTTTTAGAATTAAATTATACCGATAGAAGAAGAGTTTTGTATGCCACGTTGGCAGCAACTGGTAGTCTTAGCAAAATTCATTAAAGAAAGTTTTTCTAGGAACATGAATATTCAAATAGGGGGGAATTTTAACAAACTGTTTTTCCTTTATGCTGGACTATTGAGTCTGCATCAATTTGATATGGCTTCAAAGGTGGCTCTTTGAAAATATGATCTGCTCTAAAAATAAAACACAAATATGTTTTTATAACGACAGCCCGCATATGAAAAGCTTTATGTTAAGTTACTTTAGTGTGGCAGAAACATCTGACGGTAATATTAAATGTTATTAATTTGTTTTTTGTGGAAGCAACATAATTATTGTTGCTGGTAGAAAAGTCACAAAGGTTAAAGAATCACGTGTATAAAAACGTTGTTAAAAAACTGGGCAATAACCTTTAGGAATTTTCCGCCAAGCTGGGCTCGTGAAAATTCGAGACAAAAGTTAATTTTGAAAGACACTACGCGTAGGAGTTAGTTAACGTTCTTGAACCTACGTTATGGAAGCTAATTCACCTAAAAACTTAAGAGGACGTTGTCTCCTATTGAATACCAAGTACATTCTTTCCGTTTAGTGTCATTCAGAATATGAATAAATTACAAATAGAATAGAATACTCATTATTACGTGCCTCATCAAAATTACAGATATAAATGAAGAAATTTTACATACACAAAAAAATACCCCCTGTATTTTTTTAAATCCTTATAATTTACGAATAGCTCGTCGTTTCTTCAGTAAACATCGAAAAACTACTTGTGGTCTACGTTTACCAATTCTCATAAGATTAAGAATAATAAAGGAGTTAATTTATTATCCCAGAGTGGAAAATATTCCTAGCCACTTAATATTTATGAGGGTTACCGCTAATTCGCAAGTAGTTGTAAGGCATTTTATTTGTGGCAACTTCTATTTGTAAGTCTGATTTTATACTGGTATATTCTGTTATAAGGGTATTCAAAAGGTGTTTTTATACGCGCTTCGTCAGCGCGTCAATGGTACGTTTTCTGCCTTGAAAAAGTGACGCTAGTTGCGTTTGCAGCAAATAAACATTCGTCGACGACGTGCAAAAAAACATCACATGTGTGAACAGGCACTAAAACAAGCGTCATATTATTTTATAATAAAATCTTTAAAAGTATTTTCTCTGGTTTCCTTCATAAGCTATTTTCTAAACTAATACAGGGTGTAAGGGACAGCCCTCCGCATACTAAAAAAAAGGGTACATTCAGCTCCTTATTCTGAATCATATTCCACCGAAAATTTTCCCAGGAAAATGTTTTTTTTTTTTTGCGTTTTTTCATTTACTATTTCTTTCTTTCAATGTAAAATTACATTCTCTGTACGCAGTACTCCATTAATGTAAAAAGAACAGGCAAAACTGAAAAAAACAGCAATGGATGTTGAACAAACGACGCGTGAAATCAGCTGTTCAATTTCTCGCTGCGCTGCCGTTCGCTACCTACCTACGTGCGTTTTGCCACGGTAGTGATACATTGCGTGTAAGGTAATAAAACAAATCAGGTTAATTGGATTCCCATAACATTCCTGAAATAATTTCATGTACCGGTCATCTTAGTATGATATACTGACTTCACCCTATCAGTCTGCGGAGGGCTGTCCCTTACACCCTGTATATGTTATAATAAAGAGAAAAAAAATGATTTTTGTATGTTTGTTTGTTATGCTTTCACGCTAAAACGACTGAACGGACTTGGATGAAATTTGGCACAAGGATAGAACATGACCTGGGTTAGGCATACAACTTTTTATCCTAATATTCCCACGGTATCGAGGCTTATGCGTGTGAAATCGCGGGGTGCAGCTAGTAATTTATAAAAGTGTAAAGCACTAGTACGGAAACTGGTAATAGCTCATAAAACATGTAGTATCGTAAATATTTATGACAGAATGGATGCTTTTTAGTCGATTTAATTCCTACACGTGGATACATAACTCCTTTATAACATTCATACTTTGTTCAAATCCTTT
This sequence comes from Omphaloscelis lunosa, assembly GCA_916610215.1. Lineage (NCBI taxonomy): Eukaryota > Metazoa > Arthropoda > Insecta > Lepidoptera > Noctuidae > Omphaloscelis > Omphaloscelis lunosa. The sequence continues at coordinate 12,910,127 of OU744247.1, forward strand.
ATGACTTGTGGGAGAAATAAATTAAGCTATAAAATGAAATGACATAACATAGAATCACGCCTGTAAATATAACTTGTAGGGGTAAGCAGGGATTATACCTACGTTCTTATTTCGACAGTTATTTAAAATCTCGAATGGGATATGGTGGCGAGTCTATTGCTATAGACTAGGCATAAATCAGACTTCTGGAAAACACGGAGATATTCATCATTTCATTTATGCATGTTCAGCGATCTCTTCACCAATTGTTAAATAATTTGGATAAGTAAACTCTAGATGTGGTTCCGTTTAAATTTGATGAAGACCTTCGGAGTTAGACAATGGAACTCCTCACTAATGAACAGTACACGTATTGTGATTCGATTATTGAACTGAAAATCAAAGAAAATTGCTGATTAGTTACACATGGAACTGCTCGTTGAGAAACAGTAGGTATATATATTGAGAAAGGGTAAACGTACGTAAAATAAAATAAAGTCGCTGACCATTCGTGTAGATACCTCTAGTACGTAGAGGTACCTACACGCATTTGTGAAACCATAACTAAAAAAAACGGCCAAGTTCGTGTCGGACTACGCATAATGAAGGGTTCCGTAGATGGGATGAAGTTATCCCAAGAACAAAATGAACTTTCTTGTTGAAAAAATGTTCTCCTATTTTATATTAATTTCAACTTGATACCTCCACGCGTTCCTAAGAAAAAGGGGTCTAGACAGACAAACAGACGGACGGACGGACAACGAAGTGATCCTATAAGAGTTCCGTTTTTTCTTTTTGAGGTACGGAACACTAACAATGAAGAAATATAACCGACTCCAAAAAGAAAGCACTACAAAGTGCAGAATAACTTAGCTTCGGAAGTCGGTGGCAACCGGCAAGAAATAAGACAAAACTAGTCCAATTGACATTTGACCAGTTTTGTTTTGGCCTCCTCCTTTTTAAAGTCGGTTAAAAACCCAATAACACTTGATCTGGGAATCGAACCTAGGACCTCAGACCCAATAACTGGAATGAAATAAATAACCTGAATTTCATTAAAAGTTTTCAGGAAACCTCTATTTTACGCAGATATAGGTAATTTGACTGAATGCTAGATGCATATTCATATCTGCAAAGATTAAAAATAGATTTATGAAATGGAAGCGAATACAATGAAGGTCCATTTTAACGAACTTTGCCGGTATTTTTTGGATCTGTCAGTACAATTTATTCCGGTTTTATCTAGAGTAGTCCGAGATGTAGGTATAGCACTTACGGTTTTTCCCACGCACAATCTAAATAATCCTAGCTTGTCCGGGGTGTCTATTTTAGGTGACATATCGAAAGTTCAAGGATCGGTAACTGTGCACCAATCGGTTATATGGATTCAAAGTACTGGTTTCGTAACCATTATGGATCGCAGAAAATTCCCACGGGCGGCGCTCCTCGGCTCCATGGGGTAGGTCGGGAGAGGGGGACGTATCGGGTGAAATTCGGTGCATTCGAAGTGCATCGTCAGGTTTGGGAGCGGAAGTCGTCACAAACAAGGGGTCAATGGCCGCCTGGCGCCTTGCAGTCGAAGTACTAGTCGATATGTTGCAAAAATTTACCTTTACTGGAAACCTGTCAAAAACGTTAAAGTCTGTGAAACTTTGAAACTTACGTAAAACGTTTTCTGGCTTCGTTTGGAAACGGTCACGTTGACGGCCGCATTTTTAATTTGTTTACGCAATGATTTCGGTCAGTTTATATGACGAAATACACCGACTATTTACTTATGAATTATATTAACAACGCATTTCAATGAGTTCTGGTATCTACTGTTGTTGGTTTTTGTGGTATGTTTTGCTGATATGCATAAAGAAAAAGTAGGAAGTAGGGTAGGACAGGCGCTTTTGGGGATATCTAATGTAATATTGACGTTCATTAGAAAGTTCTAAATCTTGGCCTAATTTCAATAAATGATTTTTGATACTGTTTTGATTTGTACTCAGAGGTAGACATGAGATCATTTTTAAAGAAGGAAATATACTTATAAACAAACTGCCTCAACATCATTTCCTGGTGGATTAACGTCAGCTCACTCACCGCCTGACCAGCGTGACTGCTGTCATCTTTTTTTTTTTTTTCACTAATATGTACATTACGTTATGTATAATCTATACTATCCTAAACATACGTTTTTTGTATTTTATAATTTTACTATTCTGCAATAATTAATAATCTAAGAATATAATATTTTCAAAATAATAATACCCTCCTTTTTAAGGTTCCTTAGTAAACAAGGAACCCTTATAGTTCCGCCATGTCTGTTTGTCTGTCTGTCCGCGGTCTAGCTCCGAGACTCTTAGTACTAGAAAGTTGTAATTTGGCATGGATATACATATTAATCACGCCGACAAAGTGGTAAAATAAAATGATGAATATTTTTAGGGCACCTTCCCTACACATAAAGTGCTTATGTTTTTTTTTTTTTCTAGCCCGTGGTGTGGGGTATCTTTAAAAAGATCCTTCAAAAACATTTGAGTGTGTTATAAACCATTTTTGGATTCAGGGATATGTTTGCGAAATATTAAGCTTTAAAGTGCTAATTTTTGGAGTCAAGTATCCCCCTGCAAGCTAAATGATTGGTTTCGGATGTGTGAAATCACAGCAGTAGTTTCTATAACGAAATTAAAAGGAAAACTATCACAGCTAAGTAGGCTCTACAAGTTAACGAGTAATAATCGACCAACTTATGTTTGCAGTTGCAAAAACATGTTTTCCGATACATTCCGTATCGGAGAACATGGTTTTACCCTTCATTGTGCGTGGTCTGACACGCACTTGGCCGGTTTTTTATTATTTGTTTATATATTTTTCTGGATAACTTAATTTAAAATTGTGGGTCTGTAAATACTACTTAACAAAAGTCTTTCAATCTATTCAATAATTAGTAGTCACATTGTTAACAATCATAATTTTATATGTCAAAAGAAGTTATTTAGACTATTTGAATTTGCTCGGAGTATGCTAGTTTACGTTTAGAATAATATATTTTTGTTATTTTTCTGTTAAAAAAACCTTTACAGCAATGAATATACTTACATATTTTGAAAAATAAGAAATCTGGGTAGTTTTGAGAACTGAGATCATCGTTCAAAATTTTTTCATGACAGGAAGGTTTTAAGAAAAAATAAAAAAAATACTGTACCGTATTATAGATATACATATTTACCTACATACAAGTTAGCACAGGACTACAGACATGTATCCAAATATATGTATACATACAGTATGTTAACTAACACGCGCACTTGTCAAACTTGCCTTTCCACGTTGAAAGACAAGTGCGCGTGTACAGTGTTTATTTTACGTATCAATTTATTATTTTTGTGAACGTAATACAATAAAAATAAAAAATAAAAAACAGTGGCGCTCCAAGAGTGCCCATAGAAGGGAAAACTTGAAAAAAAATCGGCACCACGGTAATCAACGCGTTGATGTCTTTTTAATGGTCAAAAGCTGGTGTCATCACGGTGTCGCGAAGTCAATGGTTTAGTCCCATCTCAAAAATGCCCAACGCGCTTAAAGAAGTTTTCACTTCAAAAATCTTTATATTTTTTTTGCATGGTATGGACGCTATACTATTGCGCGTTAGCGGGAACGCCCTTCGTTAGTTAACATACTGTATATAGCTTATCTTTCGTAATATCACTTTACTGATGTAAAGTGATATTGCAAAAGATAAGTTATCCAATAGCTATCTATATCCCGTAAATACCTGCAATTATGATCACATAATTGCAGATATTTACGTCATTCAAATATTTATATTCTCTTTTATCTATACCCGGCTTATAGCTTTGTCGAGAGCACTTACTAATTTCGTATGTAATCTTTAAAAGGCTGCCTAAATTATGTTATGGAAATACACTCGAGAGCAATGAATCCGGGTCACTTAAAGAATGTTAAAAATCTCGGAAACTAAAAATGATAGGTTAATGCAATAAATTGTATTTAATAGACAATGTAATACTCCTTAAATGAAAGTAAAAAAAATATGAGTCACCATACATTTTATTAACACAAAATTACATAAAGAAAAAAACTGCTGATCTCTCCTTAAAACAAAAATAGGAAATATGAAATTTTTGAACTTTGTTACGATTTTCTTGAATTTTAATACTTCGTATTGCCTCCTCGTGCTTCCATTACTGCGTTTACGCGGTTTGGCATGCTGTACACCAAGTTCCTTATACGATTTTGGGGAATATTCTCCCATTCCTCTGTGAGAGCAATTTTGAGCTCACGAAGCGTGATTGGGGGAGGGTTTCGTTGTTTTACGCATCTGCCTAGCTCGTCCCAAGCATGCTCGATCGGGTTGATATCCGGGCTGCGCGCTGGCGACTCCATACTAGTAATGTTCATCTCTTGAAGGTAGTAATTCACAATCCTACCTGTATGAGGTCGGGCATTGTCATGCATAAATATAGCATCCTCACCTAAATTGACCATAAATGGACAAACGTGATCATTGAGGATTTCTTCCACATATCTTACGCTAGTTAAAGAGCCGTTTTCTATGATCACCAGCTCTGTGCGACTTTCAGAAGAAATTCCGGCCCACACAAGTACAGACCCACCACCGTAGGCTACTTTTTCTTCGATGCATGCTTGCTTGAATCTTTCCCCTGGTCTTCGATACACTCTGTGTCTTCCATCGTGCTTGTAGAGCATAAATTTTGATTCGTCGGAGAACATAACTTTTGACCAATCTTCAATACTCCAATTTACGTGGCTCTGGGCATATCTTAGTCTTGAAATACGATGCCCACGCTCCAGTTTAGGGCCGTTTGCAGGTCTAAGGGGTTTTAAGTTAGATTCAGCAAGCCGACGTCTTACTGTCCATGCACTTGGGTTACTTCCTCCGAGGCGTCGAAACTGATTTGTGAGTTCAGTTCCTGTGAGAAAGCGATTTCGAAGCATGGTGTTCACCAAGTATCGGTCTTCTCGTGCTGTGGTACACCTGGTTCTGCCCGTTCCTGGTCTGCGTAGGTTAGAACCAGTTTCTTCGTAACGTCGGAGAACTCTTTGTACTGTTGACAGCGACACACCGACAGTCCTGGCTGTATCGCGCTGACTCCGGCCGGTTTCCAGCATTGTAAGTATTCTGGTGCATTCTTCAGGCGTAAGCGACATAATTTCAGCTTGAATAATGAATATAGAGCACTATCAACATGGTTTATGTACCCACATAAATGACAGATTACAAACAAAAGCTAAACCAAATGCTGTAATTTCGTAGTTCCATCTTCGAAAGTGGCCCCTTTTCAAATTTGATTTTTTTATGATATAACTTTACAATAACTAAGAAGTTTTAATACCTTCATTTAAGGAGTATTACATTGTCTATTAAATACAATTTATTGCATTAACCTAGCATTTTTAGTTTCCGAGATTTTTAGGATTCTTTAAGTGACCCGGATTCATTGCTCTCGAGTGTATTTTAGTATAGCTGTGCCATTATTCCTTTTTAGGGTTCCGTACCTGAAGGGTACCAGAACCCTATTACTAAGGCTTCACTGTCCGTCCGTCAGTCTATACGTCTGCGGGTTATATCTCATGAACCGCTATTAAGGTAGACAGTTGAAATTTTCAGATTGTGTATTTCGATTATCGCTATAACAACAAATAATAAAAATCAAATTAAATACAAAGTTTTTTGCTCGATCGTAATCGAGTATCGAATCGTAAATCGTTTTTATTAAAACCTGACCAGAAAAACTACAAATGAATCGTAAAATAATGTGAAAACTTAAAGTGCTTGTTGGAAAATTACTTCATGAAAATGACAAGTTTTCAGTACATCGCCTACTTTGTGAATGTGTTATGTTAAACAAACCTTAGATGGCTTTCCAAAGCGAGCTCAACTCGAAAGGCACACTTGAAAGGTTTTTATTTGCTATAAACATTATCAATAAGTAACCCATAAACTTTTCACATTCGGCTTCATTGCGAGGCTCGAGGCCTCAAACGGTGCAAAAAGATCGGCAGTACAAGAAGTTAAACCAAGCCATCCCCTAAATTAAAGACTAGCTTCACCCGCGTGGTAGAAACAATATTATAAAACATACCCTATGGTACTCGGAAATAGTGGAGCTTTCTGCCAGTGAAAGATTTATTGGAAATCGGATCAATTCTTCCTGAGCTTAACGTCCTACATCCAAACTTATAAACTCATAAGCTTTAGGTAGGCACCACTTTATAATATTAGTTTACATAGACCTTTTGCTAGAGTATAATATATAATGTTACTGCTAACACCCAAGAGAATATAATTAGGTCATCCAAACTTGATCACGTGAACATTGAGCCAAACCGAGCGAACGAATTGTCCGATTAGTAAAGTCAGGGAAATGAATTGTTGAGTCAATTGACTACCAACTTAAATTGTCGGTATATTCAAATTACAACTGTCCTTCTTTGACAGTTGTATGAAATGGCTATAAAACGCCAAATTGACGTAGGATGACGTGTGGCCCTCCAAGGCACGTATACATCATCATCTGTTTAGCATTTTCCCAACTTTTTTGGGGTCGGCTTCCAGTTTAACCGGATGCAGCTGAATACCAGTATTTTACATGGACCGACTGCCTATCTGACCTCCACAACTCAGTTACTGGGTAACATGATACCCCTTGGTAAGACTGGTTGCCAGACTTTCGCGCTTCTGACAACCCGTAACGACCAACGGCTTTACGCACGTTTCTTACGTTATTCTTTTAACTTTTTTTTCTATTTGATTGATTAGCGAATAGCTTCATACAGTGTCGAATCCCAGGAAGAGCCCGCAGAGGCAGGCCGGCACCAGCTGAGGGCTTCGTTGAAGAAGGCCCCGTAGACCCCGGTGCAAGTGTGCGAGTGAACCTGGGGTGGTATTAATCAGTAGAAGTCTGACAGACCCCTCCGTCTGCCCTAGGGCGGAGGACATCCATGAGGATACCAAAACCAACCCGTTACCAAAAAGTGGCTTGCAGTCACGCGCGGTCGTCCAATGCCACATTTAAAATGGATGTAAAACTACTTCGAATAATTGGATCGACTTTGTCTAAAAGGTACTTCAAATAATTAGATTGATTTTCTCTAAAAGAATTTCTTTATTCTAGTATTCTTTTTTGTTATAAAAGCATATAAGATTGTGACATTATAGATTGATAACGCATATGATTCCAAGAATAGTTGGTGAGTGAGTCAGTATTAGAAGTTAGTACACACTTACACAGGTATTCATGCAAGCTCGCTGAACCAATGAATCATTCGAGGTCAGAGGAAAAGTCCAACGGAAAAACAACCACGAGTGGCATCGCGGAGTAGAAAACACTGTTTGTTTACTCTTGCCAGTGACATGAAATACACAGCGCTATAAACGAAATGTAGTGACAACCCGCCAGCCAGTCCAGTAGCAATTTGTACTGTGATAACTGTTCTCTTTTGGTAAAATACTGGTATTCAGCTTCATCTGGTTAGACTGGAAGCCGACCCCAACATAGTTGGGTATAGGCTAGGTAGAATTGAACTGTTCTCTTATGGTAGCAAGTATTCATAAAAACTAGACATTTATCTTACTAGCTGCGCCCCGCGGTTTCACCCGTATAAGTCTCAATCCCGTGAGAATATCGGAATAAAAAGTATTTTATGTATTAATCCAGGCTATAAACTATTTGTGTGCCAAATTTCATCCAAATCCGTTTAGTATTTTTTGCGTAAAAGAGTAACAAACATCCATCCATCCTTATAAACTTTCACATTTATGATATTATATATATATAATAAAATAATAAATAATTTTATAATATAATAAGTATATATACTATTGTAGCCAATAAGCCTGATTATGATTGTTGATATTGCTGTCCCTCATGACGAGAATCTCGTGAAAGCTGAGAAATATAAAAAAAATCAAGTATATTGACTTAGCACACGAGGTTGTCGACATGTGGGACGTGAACTCTGCAATCACTATACCAATAATCGTTACAGTTAATGACCTAATAGCAGAGAGCGTCGACCAACACCTCAGGAGTCTCTCATTGCGCGGCTGGGACAAGGGCTTGATTCAGAAAGCAGTACTCCTACACACGGCACGCATAGTGTGGAGGGAGCCTGACCACCGGCAGCTTGGACCCTTTTCCTGATGCTGATGGGCCACTTTTTTATATTTTAAATGTTTTTTATAAATATAATATATATACATATTTAAAAATGTATTTAATATGTAAAAAAAAATGAAAAAAATACAAAATAATATTAAATATTATAAGTAGGATATAATATATATAAATATACAGCAGGATGTCAGTCATCATACTTCTACCCTTATACCAATTTATTTGGGATGAGACAAGGCATGTGTTCTTCTTCCATACGTCTTACTGATGTTATTTCAATGAAATCAAACAGTGGATTTTTATGAATAAATAGGGGTGTTCGATTGCGTATAGATAATTATCCGATTATTTTACATTATCAATCTATAAACCTCGTCTTTTCTGCCTTTTGTGATCAAATAAGAACACTTTTTTTCATTCTCGAAGGTTGCGTCTTTGGTTACCTATTCAATTAATTTTAATTCGTTAAAATTGTAGCAAAACTAGTGATGCCCGGGGCCCTGTAGGCGTGGAAAGTTTTAACAGTTTCAGTATAAACTCCCCGACCTCTGTACTTAATATGACCTAAGTTAGTTCCGACATTACGGTCTCATTGAACAAAAAACTTTCGAAGTTTTTAATGATTAATTCACGTTACGATTTCATCAGTCTTATAATCAACTAGCTGCACGCCGCGGTTTCACCCACATAAGTCTCGATCCCGTGGGAATATCGGGATGAAAAGTGTCCCTTTCTTCAGGTCATGGTCTGCCCATGAGCCAAATTTCATCCAAACCCGCTCAGCCGTTTTAGCATAAAAGCGTAATAAACAAACATACAAACCAACAAACAAACTCACTTTCGCATTTATAATATAAGCTAAGTAAACATGTTGTAAGAAGATTACTTTTCTATTGCATTATTTATTTAAATAAGTACAGAAGAACCAACGCATTAATTAAATCAGGTTCTTATTTTTTTAAAGATGTTTAAAAGTAGAAGTTTTAATAAATCTTAACTAATAGTTAGGATTTATCAAAACTTCTACTTTTAAACTTCTCTCACGGAAACATAAGAACCCGATTCAATTACTGCGTTGGTTCTTCTGTATTTATTTAAATAAATAATGCAATAGAAAAGTAATCTTCTTACAACATGTTTACTTAGCTTGAGTGATAAGTGGGTACTGACCTGAAAATGCCTGGGTAGGGTTCCAGGTGTCCTATGGGTCAGCAAACTGTGTCAGGTCGGTAAACTGGGTCACAGCCCCACGGGTCCAGCTGAGCTCGACCGGCGAATTGTTATAATATGCATTAGATATGCAATCTGATGATGTAGGCTTTTGTTATTGAAAGGTATTTAATAAAAGGGATATTTAGTAGAGTTAACTGGAGGAATTTAATTCACAATTTATGTATTAAACTTTCTACATAATGAAAGTAAAAAGACGGACTGTCAATTGTGATAATTAATCAAATGAATCGCGTTCTTGTAAATATTTGGAAAATACTTTGTTGACAAAGGGTACAAATGATGAGAAAAATCTCAGGACATCAAAGTGATGTCCTAGAAAATTGTTACATTAAGGGAAAATGGCTTTAAGATTGTAAGAAGGTACGAATATTGATCACTATGAATTGTACATGACCATGTGGTCCGGTCTTTCAGAACACAAGCTCTTCGGGTTACTTAATTTTTTCCCCGTTAATGTAAGTCAGAATAGACGACTGCCAAGTTATTATTTTTTAATTTTTTTTTTATCTACACACTGTAAATACATAAAGAAATGAATTAATTATAATTTAGAGTACAAAGGTACTGCTTATTTCTTAAGAAATTTCTTCCAGCAGACCTGCGAAAGGAGAAATGAGAAAGAAATGTAGACAATAGTGTGTGAGAAAGAAGAAGAGATAAGATATGGATATGCGAAGTCTTAAACTAAAATATTAAAATATACCTACACATATAAACGTAATAAATTAACATATACTTAAATAAATACATAAAGCTTAAATATATAAACATACATACTATAGGTATATAAATACTCACAGTTGAGAGGAGAGGTAATGCCCTTTTACTCGATATTTGAAATGAGAAACAGTTTTTAAATCACGAATGCTAGGCGGAAATGAGTTCCACAATCTTACTGCATGGACAGAAAAGGAATAAGAATAGTAGCTTGTTTTATGAGGTTATCTTTAAAATTGTATTAAAAAAAGTCAGATAATGTAAGTACATGACTGTTTTTAAAGTAAAAACTTCCAATATATTGTTTACCTACGCGTATCTTTTCGTAGAATCTGCTAGATACAGTGATTCTTATAAACCCAGGCAGTAAACTTGGCTTGACTGTAGTCCTAGGAAAGCCAAAGCCACGAGACATGATTCATTGAACGTGGGAGGCTATACAGCAACGCCCTCGACTTTGCAGACTATTTTCTTGGAAATATTTAGTTTAAAGGTCTTAGTATGAAGTTGATTCTTAAATAGAGAGCTTAGAAGGTATGATCAGGTCCGATTCAGCGAAGGTGCTTTAAAAATCCTAATATCTTTTAATATTTTTTTATCTCTTATAGTTAAATAAGTAGTTAATTGATTCAGGCGTGACCTTGCGGAAATCCATTATAAAATACAATAGAAGTGGATATATTTAGTAACCTGTTCCGCTCACACCGAGCACCACGCCGTAGAGCACGAGTCTGCGCTCAGCGCTCGGTGTGGCAACACGCCGTGTTCGAGTTCGCGACAAGTCAATCGTCATCCTTTTTTTTTTTTTTTTTTTGAGGGTGGGAAATCATCAAATAACTTCTCCCGCTCTGGGCGGAGCGGGAGGGCGTGTCAGACTCTTACTGACTAAAACCCACCCGTGTTCCTTCGGCTGCCCTGTTGCCGGGGGCCACGATTTCCCTTTCGGTTTTCTTCGCAACCCCGGCAGGCATCGGCCCTAGTGGACCCCTTCGAATCTGCTGACATCTCTTTGAGGCGCGCGTGGAACACAACGCGCCGTCGACCCGGGCCTGGTCCTTATCGGACGGTGAGCCACCCATTGCTCACCGCCCGCAAGCCCGCGCCTACGGTGGCCGGAAATCGCCTCGCGATTCCCGACGCCCTGGGCGTCTCCTCCTGCGGCGGTTAGGGGCATGAGGGCGCGAAATTTGCCTCTCCCTCACGCGTTCCGCCTCCTCCTTCGCGAGCATTACCGCTTCGCAGAAGGAGGTGACGGCCTCCCATTTCCTCTCGCTCCGTACCATGGCCTGAACCAGGGCCGGACGCGAGAGATCACCGCCGCCGATCGCCTCCACGAGGACACGGCGATGCTCCGCCCAAGCTGGGCAGACCTCCACCGTATGCTCCACCGTGTCCTCCGGGCGATCCACACAATGGTGACACCCGGGCGTTTCCTCCCGCCTTATCCTGTGCAGGAACCTCCCGAAACTGCCGTGTCGGGTGAGGACCTGCGTCAGGCGGAAGGTGAGGACGCCGTGGCGCCTCTCTAGCGTCAATCGTCATCCTGAGGATGCCTCGTTGAGAGGTGAAACAGGTGTCGATTTCTTTCAGGGTTTTTTTAAGACACTTTAGAAATAGCTAAGCGGAACAGGTTACTAAATATATCCACTTCTATTGCATTTTAAATAAGTATTTTCTGAAAGTATTTTGTAATCACTAAACGATCTATGTTGTTAAAATAGTAATAGTTTGTAAATCAGTGGTGATTAAAATATTTGTGTTGTTTATCTTCAGGCATATTTTCTTAGATTCACCAAATGTTTCAGTAGAAACATTTGCTTTTACTGAGACCTAGATTTTTAGAAAAGGATTTTCCTAGATTATGGGGGTGGCCGAAATTCTCTCTGTAGATACAAATTCCGTGTAGTTTTATTTACAACCACTAATTCGACATGTTATTAGGTTACATCAATTCTCAAAGGGTGGTCGTGTTTGAATATGATCCCATTGTAAGATTTGTGTGTGGGCGCCTAAAACAGACTGAGTTTTAAGAAATACATAATTAACTTTAATGTTAACTTTAAGGGCCGGTTGTTTCAAACGGTTGGTTAACGTAACATACGTACGTCAAATAATAACGATTACGTGAGATGTTTAACGTTCGTTAAATAAAAAGCGTTGTTTCACACCAACATTTCGCCGTTCACGTCAAATCAAGTGACAACTATGTAATTTGGATAAGAGTACAATCAATTGCACCCAATACTTTCGGATATCTAGATATTTTATAAAAGTCAGTTGCAACAGCTAATCTTTCCTCATCGTTAGCTGGCAAGCTTAAACAAGGCGTTCCTTTTGATATACTATAATAACTCTAGGGTACTAAACGAAACCATGCCAAAGAATTAACTGAAACAAAAAAAAAATCTACAAGTCACGATTATATGTAAAACACCCTTCCGTGAAATATATTTAAAAAATGCATCTTAATTCAGACTATTTTATCCATTTTTTTTTTTAAATGACTGTTTCGTATTTTCAATAACAATAGAGCTTTGATACGATTCTTCCTTTGAAACGCGATATCTTGCAATAAATTTCTACTCGTCCCATAGGTTTAGGTTATCAAAACGAGTTTTAAAAACGTTTTAAAAAATGGTAAAAAAAAATAAAAAAATCTTTCTTTCTATACTTTTTGTTTCATCATGAGATGAACGATCGTCGAACAAAATTAATTACAACAAAAGAGCCTCCATAATGTCCAGATGTTTGAGAGTATGGTATGACATTGGTTACTGTAATCGTTATTTTTTAATGGATGTTAGGCCATAAGTTTGTGAAACTACCCGTTTTTTGGTTTGACGATAGTTAGCGCCATTATTGACGTATACGCGTGCGTTAAGTGGACGTGAAACAACCCGCCCTAACTGTTTGTATGATAAAACCCGCCCTGATATTCTCTTTTCAATTAAATCAGCTCTGTGTGACGCCTACGTTCGTCTGTCTTCAGTAATTGAAAGCTAGTCTGCCTGAGGCTTCCACCCTCTAACTAAAAAGGATTTATTAAAAATCCTGTGTGATCACAGCGTTATGTAATCTGTATTTTATGTGATGCTTTTTTTTGATGGGAAATTATCAAATAACTTCTCCGGGCGGGAGGGCGTGTCAGACTCTTACTGACTATAAAACCCACCCGTGTTCCTTCAGTTGCTTGTATTTTGTCAGGGGCCACGGTATCTGTTTCGGATTTTCCCGCGACCCCGGGAGGCATTGGCCCTAGCGGACCCCGTCAGTTGTGCTGACATCTCTTTGAGGCGCGCGGGGAACACAACGCTCTGTAGATCCGCGCCTGGTCCTTATCGGACGGCGAGCTACCTATTGCTCACTGTCTGCAAGCCCGCACCTACGGTGGCCGGGAATCAATCTGCGATTTTCGACACCCAGGGCGTCTCCTGCAGCGGTTAGGAGCGTGAGGGCGCGAAATTTGTCTCTACCTCACGCGTTTCGCCTCCTCCTTCGTGAGCGTTACTGCTTTGCAGAAGGACGTGACGGCCTCCCATGCCCTCTCGCTCAGTATCATGGCCTGGACCATAGGTGGTCGCGAGAGATCACCGCTGCCGATCGCCTCCACGAGGATACGGCGGTGCTCCACTCGGGGTTCGATTGGCAGTACTATAGGTCCACTTTTGCCCAAACCTTCAGAGTGTGCCTATAGTACCGGCAATTGAACCCAGGACCTCATGGTCAGCAGTAGCACTAGCGACCACTAGACCGACGAGGCAGTGAGGCTCTTAGGTATTTTACTGAGGTAATAACAACTTTACAGAAAGTAACCTAGATATAAATAAGACAATCTAGACAGTTAAATCCTATACTATTAAATGAGCAATATTTGTATATATATATAAATGGTGGTTGGTAATTGGTGACAAATACTTAAACACGTGACTTTACTCATCTTTATAAAAAAACCATTTAATACTTAGTATAGGAAAGTTTATACTAATTCCATGCTGCCATGATAGTATGTAGATACTTACTACTTCCATGCTGCCATGTCATTATTCTAAGGTAGCCATCTTGTTCTAAACTTTGGGCGACCGAGCTCTGCTCGGGTGAAAATACGGGGTAAACGAATTTTCCCATTTATGAGACCTAGCTAGATCGATTTTTCGCCCTATAAACCCCTATATTGCAACTTTCATCGAAATCGTTAGAAACGGCTCTAACGATTCCAGATCGTGATTACAAATATGTCGGAGACAGGTATGTGACTCTCTTGTTATTATCAGCGATATTTTAACTATTGTGGGCGTACTGTGGGTAGTGTTCGTTAATGCGCAATAGAAAAAACGTTTGCAGTTCAGATCACATTATAATTTACTATCAAATTAATCACACTAGCAATACACACACTGGGTGCGATACATGGTGTTTATTAAAATCACAAATGAACACAATAATCACAAATTAACTGAGCATGACGAATCGAGTACAGTTCGACGACGTCTTAACTCCGATGCGATCAGAGACTGAATCCTCTTCGCCGTGGCCTGAAAACATCACGACTCTGTTGAAGTGCGCTTTAGGTGTGGGTAGATCACGTTATGTCGCCAGTGATGCGCTTGTGATTCATTTCGTGTCCGTAGATACTAAGAACCGAATCCGATATAAATATATAGGGTGACTGGTAATTAGTTACCGATACTTAAACACGTGACTGTACTCATCATTATGAATAACTTTTACTAAAAAAATATCAGCTGTTCCCTACATTTTGACGAGTTATGCAAACACAAAATAATGCAAGGAACAGCAGATTTTTTTTTCGCGATTTCAGGTTTGGTCCCATAGTAGTAAAAGTTTATTTATTTATTTAGGATCTCCAACAAAAGATGTACACAATACATGACACATAATTAAGGGCAAGATCGGGTATTGAGTAGGTATACTCCTTCACTTATAGGAGACCACAGCATGCACAATAAAGTTAAAAACTAAGCTAACAAAGTTAAAACATTAATAACAGATAACATTATGAAAATAAAATGATGTTTTACAGGACATAAAAAAGAAGAAAATTAATTAAACATTTAGAGATACCATTAAATTAAGTCTAATAAACACTTATTATATTTGGACAGAGACTCGCAGATGTCTAAGTTCGTAGTTTTAGCTAACGTGTTGTATTGCCTACAAAGTCTTGGCACAGCGGCGTAATGACCAAGGTTAGTTTTTGAGCCAGGAATGTGAAATAAATTGTATGTGTTATGCCTGAGAATCCGAGTCGGAATTTGAATCCCTAATGAGCTCAAAAGTTCACTGCAATCTATCCTTCCACAGAAAATCTTGTGAAGTATAAGGCAGTCCAGTTTCTTCCTACGACTGGCTAGTGTATCCATGTGATAGTGTTTCAACCGGTCAGTGTAGCTAGTAAGTTGTTTAGCCAAGTGATCTCCGTAGCACAGATAGTAAAGGAACCGCTTTTGGACACTCTCTAATCGCTTGTAGTAAACTTCGTAATGCGGATTCCATACCACGGAACTATATTCTAGAATTGGACGTACAAAAGTGTTGAAAAGCTTTATCTTAGTAGCAGGCCTTTTAAATCCCTTACTGTTACGTAAAACAAATTGATGTTGAAGTTGTTCATAATGATGAGTAAAGTCACGTGTTTAAGTATCGTTCATTAATTACCAGTCACCCGATGTATATATATTTGTAATCACGTTCTGGAATCGTTAGAGCCGTTTCTAACGATTTCGATGAAAGTTGCAATATAGGGGTTTATGGGGCGAAAAATCGATCTAGCTAGGTCTCATAACTGGGAAAATACGGAGAAAACGAACTTCGTTTTCTCCGTATTTTCACCTGAGCAGAGCTCGGTCTCCCACAGTTTAGAACAATATGGCTACCTTAGAATAATGACATGGCAGCATGGAAGTAGTAAGTAGCTACATACTATCATGGCAGCATGGAATGAGTAGTTACTGTAGGTACATGGAGTTAATATCAACTTTCCTATACTAAGTATTAAATGGGCATTCTCTATTTTTACCAGAGCAGAGCTCGGTCGCCCAGGTACTACTCTTGAATAACAATCGACGAATTCTAAATACGTAGGATCTATTTTAAAATGTAACACAATGCTGTTATTGAAGAAATGCGTGGGTTGGTCTTCCAATAGGAAGCTAAAAATATTAAAATCAATCTATCAAATATTATAAATTGAAGTCACTTTTCTTAAGGTTATGTGACCGCGTTGTCCTTCTAAACTACGCATACTGTTCTATGTTCGTCCTTCAGGGAATACACGCGTGATGTTATGTTTTGTTAAAATACTTAAGAGGTTTCGCTGAATGTTCACTTTAATAGTACAAGCTTTTGCTAAACCCATACGAACTTGACTATATTAATAGTCAGAGAAGTAGTAATAGAGAATTAATTTTTTAGGGTACTGAGTCTACAAAAAATATGATACTTAATCCTTTATGTCGTGAGAACTTTGAATCTTAATTTGCACAATCACAGAGGAGAGTATCTTTACGAGGGTGTGAGTGACGCACTAGGAAAAGACTGATGAGTAATAATGATTTTATATTTTGGGGATCAAAATTATGTATGTAATAATAATGTACTCGAGAGCACTTTATACATATCATAGGCGATCGGTTGGGTGGATATGACGGTCATATTACAAATTGACATTCCGCTAAAATAAATAACAATTTGCTTCATTTTACGCTAAAATTGTGTTTCTGTGTGAACAAGTGCCTATGATTATTTATTCACAAATGTAAATCATTGAACGATAAAATTAACCTATGACATTTCAAATTGTTTAAGTAATATACATGTGTACCTGAATTTTCATAACCTCGGCCTCAAAGGTTCCACCAACAATTTGTTTGTGGAAACACTCTGTTTACTCATGAAAATGAATGTTGTATTTAATGTTCCAAGTAATTCATTAGATTTGTTATGACCTCTCTGCCATACACAAATATGGGTGAAAAAGCTTTATAAACAGCTTGAATCCTGACGACTAAATGTGCCCTGAATTTTGGTAGAAAAGCTGGGCAAACTTTGTTACGTTGAAAAATCTTATAATATACCTGTCAATTTATAGCTATACCGGTACCCTAATTGCATAATACACAATCAATTACAATTTGTTTCGATTTGAAACAGATTGCTAATCCATTGTTTCATAAGTTAACAAACAAAACAAATAACACAACAATCAAACATAATCGTTTACGAAAATAAGTTACACAATTAGGACACTGGTCAAATTAAATTATTATTTTAATTTGACCAGTGCCCTAATTGTGTAATATATTGACCACCCTAATATATTGATACCCATCACGTCTCTGGAGACGTGATGGGTGACAGGGACATCGACGCGAAAACTGTTGTTACCATGGATTCAGTACATGATTCTGAACCGCGTGCGTTGAAATTTTTCGTCGGTTATTTAATTAAAAAATCAGTTGTTCCACAGGTACATTTTGACCGCGTAGGTTTTGCAGTTTTCTATGAAACAGCATATTTTTTCGATGACCCTGCCACTCTGTATAAACATGATATCAAATAAAAATTTAAAAGTTATGATAATTTTTTTGGAGGTCGTCGTTAGACCGCCGGTATTTTTGTTACTTGAAGTATAAATTGAGAAAATCTGTTTTCTTTTGTTTTGTCGTGTTTAAATGTGGATTTTACGACCCATTACTTACTTAAACTGATATTTCAAGTGGCTACAGTAACTGCGGTCGATCACCCGACAAAAGAAATCATGTAATTAATCGCGTGATCGCGTATCTCTCGCGTCTGCAGAATTTCGCTAATTTGACCCTGTTCAAAATTCAAAATATTTTATTTTACATAAACCTACATGGGCACTTATGAAACGTCAGAAGCTAGGTGCACGGATCCAATTGGTCGTTTCCTATGAAGAAGAGCCGGCAAGAAACTCCACGCTTCCTCTTTTAAAAATAATTGACTTTTACAATACTTTCAAATAACAGTATTAATAGGTATGGGAGGACAGTGTAGGTCTTTCAATAAGTACCCGATACTTAACAAAATAGAAAATGGTCAAAATATATACAGTCCACTAAGCCTACAGCGTTCTCACATTCACAAAATAGAAAATAATCTATACAAAAGATAAATAAATTAATAAAAATAAAAACCTATCTTAATTAAACGCACTTTCATGATTGCTAGTACAACTGTAATAAATCTGAATAATTATGTCCACAAAAGCCACTAATAAAGAGTTAAAATTAAATCGTGGGTATATAATGTCAAATAATAGGATGAATATGTCAAGGACGAATGTAAAAAAATAATATATATAGGAACACAGATGGCCGATGGGACCGAAAATTTCTGGAGTTGCCACACGAATCCGCTGGATGCGGGAAGCACAGAACCGGTCGAAGTGGCAGTGCTTGGGGAAGGCCAATGTCCAGCAGTAGATGTCTTTCGGCTGAAATGATGATGATGGATGACGGATGAAAAGATAGAGGAAGGTCCGCGAACTTTCTTCTCCAAAGAGTTCTAAATGCTTGGTACTAATATTAAATAGTGAAACAGTGAAGGACGTTGAAAGGAAGGAAATAAGAAACGTGGAAGGTCACACGTGTAATGCATATTATGAATAAAAGGTACGTGGAAACATCTCACGTTCTTAGAACTAGTAGTTTTATGTAAGTGCGTATTTTAATTAATTATCTTATAAAATACTAGCTGCGCCCCGCGGTTTTACCTGCGTAAGTATCGATCCCGTGAGAATATCGGGATGAAAAGTACCTATTCTATGTGTTAATCCAGGCTATAAACTATATGTGTGCCTTTCCAAATCTGTTCAGTAGTTTTTGCGTGAAAGAGGAACAAACATCCATCCATCCTCACAAACTTACACATTTTTAATATTATATATATATATAGTAGGACTAGCTTCTGCCCGCGACTTCTTTTCGAAATCTAATCAGTTGTTCTGAAGATTACCCCCTACATACAAACTCACAAATTTTTCCTCCGTATTATGGGCCTCCAGACCCAATTTCGGTCATGGCGGCCATTCTCAGCAGAGACTACTCTAGTATGTGCGCAGACACAGGCACTGGTGCAGGTGACAAGTATTTTATACACTCAGTGTGAAGGGTACCTATACAAAACATGATATATGTAGGCTTTACTAAATAATTATTTCATATATATATACGTAAGTAATTGACGCCTGTTTCTCATGAGTTTGATAAAAATTACAGAACAAAAAACGAGCGAGCCTTACAGTAGTCGCATATGATGTGTAACATCTGACATCTCACCTTGGTAATAAGTAACATTAAAGGGGCGGGGCCTCGTCAAGGTCGTTTCTGACGGCATTTGCCGTCTAACACCGCGGGCGCTCATTGATCAAATCAAATAGCGCGCGGTTCCCCGGCTTCCTGTTACATACTTCCGTCCCTTTTCACGAAATCACTCCCACAGATTGTAGGAAATCGAGATGAAAGGTGTTACACATAAAAATAGTGAAACACTAAATAAATAATTACGGGTTATTTTATTTATTTAGTATTTATTTTAAAATGTTCCGCACATCAAAACAATGTTTTACGATAGTGAAAACTGAAATGTAGTTCGTTTTTATGATTTAATATCGCGCAGCTATAATATTTTCTTACACACACGTCCACCCCCACACACCACACACACCACGCACACGCACACCACGTACACTCACACACATACTAACCCTAGAATAAGTAATAATCAATAGTGTAATCTCTCTTTTTTCCTGGTTTCATATAACTTACCGCATTTGTGTACGTGTGCATAATCCTTAATAAATGTAACTGCTTCCAAAGGGGTGGAGACCTGGTGTCCTGAAATAGATACAGGCCTTTCGTCTAGCTTAGGCACGAGTCTCCCACAGTATAATTAAAACTATTATGTATTTTCCTATGATCATTTGAAAATGTACTTTATATTGTGGCGAGAAATAAATAAATCTTAGTTATGATAATAGCTGTATTTCAGTATTCAAGGATGTTACATATCGGAACTGCCTCATTGGCCTAGTGGTCCCGTCCCAACCTTCTGCTGAGCATGAGATCCTGGCTTAGATTCCCGGGTCGGGAAAAGTGTTATTGAGCTTTTGCATCTGGAATTTCCTATTACATGGGACTTAAAAATTACTGGTGAAATGTGAGTGTACTATAGATAGGTACATCTCTGCCTAACCCTTTGGGGAAATAAGGCGTTATGTTATGTATCGGAAGTATTTCCCGGGAAAAATAAATTCCACGAAAGACATGAAATAAAGTTGCGCAGGTAGGCGATATCTATCTCTTTTCTACATAAGTTTAATATATGACCCCGTCCCTTTCTCCAGTGGGGGGTAGCTGATGCTATTTTTAGAACTGGCTGGTACTTACAACTAAAATATTATTGGGCATCAACTTTACTCATTATGCTGGCTCAGTGAGGTTTAAAATAGAAATTGGTGGAACAAGTACACACTAAAAATACCCATAACTCAATAAAGGTTCGTCAATATTTTTATTTCATTTCTGTCTACATATCGCGTCGCTTCTTGGAAGTAATACAGTATTGGCAGTTAGACGAAAAGCAATTTATTTATAATCCAATTAAGTGAGTAAAGGAATAGTCGCTTGATTCACTGAAATGCTTGTTAAGTCGTATACAAATATTCTTTCATTCATTAGACGAGTCTTTTTCCAACTATGTCGGGGTATAGGTGTTGTTTATTTTATTTTGCTACCTACCTATTTAATAAACAAATCACTGAATCTGACTTGATTTCCGATCATCATATTTTTTTCGGGTGACCACTGAAAATCAGCGCTGTGCTGTGGATCCTCCATAGCACAGCATCATGCTGTGTGGAATCCTTCTTGTCACAGTCATGTCGTGCAGCTGCCGACTAATTTCTGTTTTATGCTCGTGATTTATTATGTACTTTTTGTTTATTCTTGTCTTTTATGTAAGCACGTGTCTCTGTGACAAATAAACCTATTTTTCTTTCTTTCTTCTTTCTGATAAACTTGAGCATTCTCTTGTAACAAAACATCGAGCATTCGCCGTTTCTAAATTTGTCGAACTGAACAACGACCAGGGCCAAGCATAGAGTCAAACATCGCTACGAGCATTTTCACGATCATTCTAGTTAGCGAATGCTCTAGTCAATGCTCATCAAGGGGTGCGGGAGGCGTAGAATGACAGCGGCGGAACAATGGCAGAATGGCTCATCTCGGAAAAAAGCTCGAAGCAAGTTTACTGTCCTTTCGCTAGAATACTCGCTAGAACGGTCGCTAGAATGTTCGCTAGAATGCTCGCTAAAACGCTCCCGTTTTTTTTCCTGTAATGTAACATTCGATAGAATGCTCATTTCAAGTGAATGTTCAAGTTTATCAGCACCTTAATGTTAGGATGTTACAGGTGGAACTATATAAACCCATTTAAAGGGAGGTAAAGACTATAATTGTCTTTATTTCTCTTATATTGGGTTTATTTGGTGAAGGAAAACATCGTGAGGAAACCGACATGCCTGAGAGGTTCATATTTCTAGACGGCATGTGAAGCCAAGTCAGAAGCCCATGGGCGGCATAAAAACTCTGACACCAAATTAGTCACTAACCACACGAAAAAGAAAGATGATTCCCTATAGTCCTAAGTTAACGTTAGACGTAAAGCTAATATGAGGATAGTTCAACTAAGAACTACCTCTATGCTAATATGATTAATTTTCCAATCAACCAGAATTATCGTAAGTTCAAGGCATGATCTTCGCAACGCAACGAACAACAACTCTTTGGTTTAAGCATCTTAAAAGATTAAAATATCGTTAATTAACGTAAATTGGTTAAGGTAAATTTAAACCGATGGTTTTGTATTATTTATTTACGTATTCACAATAGAGATAGTATTGGGTTTATTATATGAATGGGTAACGTGTACAAGCGTAGTAGCAATGGCGCATGGCCCACAAAGAAAATGACTGGCGGGAACTTTTGGCTAGTTGCCTGAATACGATGTACCTATATAAAATGCCAGATTCTGTTAGTGCTGGCGATGGAGACTGTTGTACAATAAATAGTATTAATACTGAATTATTATTGTCTGTATTGTTAATGTGTCTCGTGGTGAAGAAATGTACAAATTCTTGTACATTTTTCTTGTGTGTAGTTAAAAGATCAGCTTTTGAACTACATCGACAAGGTAAAATACTACAAATCAATGCAGATGACGTCCTTACTTACACTGAACATAACAGAAAAGATAATTCCTCCTAGTTTCATCTAATCGGCTCCCTGATGCATATAGAAGATACAAATGTATACCCTAATCGGGTGCGCCGCGTCGCAATTCCTTGCATTTATGACCTTTAGTAATTGCATTGGAAAGGGGATGCTATGCCCACGCACTGACGTTGCGGAGCCTGACGTTGACGCCCACGTTCGTCCCGTGTCAACAATAAAAAGTCTTAATGTCTATCTATTTATAGCATTTCCCAGAGCTTAACAGCATTTGACAATGCTAATTGGATGTTTCTAAATCTACATTTCCGATTATTTCAAATTAATAAGTAGGTTTAGAAATATGAGTAATAATGAGATTTTAGTGACTCAAACTCTAGACGCTCTCCATGAAATATAATATGCCAGGTCATTTAGACAAGCAATTGTTCTCAGATTGTTGCTCTATATTGTATTATTAGGAACCTACTTATCAAAAGCGTAGACGATCAATTTACGCACAAGACAGATGAGCAGATTCTCGACTTTATTAGATTCTATTTTTAGACCAGATGAAAATTATCGGAAAATACTAAATATATTTTTCACCAGCTTACTTATCTTATCAGTTAATTCAAATTGTACCGTTGCTATGTTAACCAGACTATATTTGTGAGGTAACCAGAGCAGGTTACCGAAGTAGGTCATAAATCGATAAAGCTGCACTATACAGTGATAGGTAGTTTGGCCTATGCTTATCCACACTTCTACAGTGCAGCCGGGCCGTTTCCTTGATCCACTTTCAAACTAGCACAGAACGGTAGCAACAACGTATAGCTTATGATTTTGCCTGTGTCCTAGATTATCATGGATATCTTTATTAATATTTGCATAGAGAGTACTGTAGAATAAATAATACTGTCTGCTAGAGACACAACAAACTGCCATTAACAATTAATCTTTTAAGTTAAGGCAGTTTCTCTTTGAAAGTTCGTAGTAGGTTATTCAGATGTCCATGTTCAAAAGAAACTGGAAGATAGTTTTATATTGGTATCCTGGCTTAAAAGATTTCTTATAAGATAGTTTTGATCTTACCGCAGTAGGCGGAACGTGGGCATAGTTTCTAATTAGTTTTGGTTTGAACTTAGTAACAGAGGGTTATCTTAGGAAAATGCTCTTTCGTGGATTGTAAATGTGCTTCAATATTATAGAGTCAAACTGTATGTACATTTACATAATAGTTTTACTTAGATTTGCTGTTGCTTGATCTGTTTAAAAGTATTATCATAGGCGTGGCTTATCTTTATGAGAATCCACTATATTTATTATACATGAGCAATTTATAACCTATATAAAAATATACATACATTATTATCATTCTCGTCACTAATAAACCACTTGAAAGCTCACTTTGTTATGAACCTATACTATAATCAATACAATTCACGTATGGAAAGGTACTAATCAAGCCATAGCAGGCTTGGGCTTCATCCATTCATGAATGTAAGAGCTTACGTCAGCAGCTCCCCCCTAGGAGGCGCGGTCCCCCTTCGGCACTAGCGCACAAAAGGGAGGGAGGTTGTGACGTCAAACCTTCATGCAACAAGTGCTGATAGAAACGTACCTAGGTATAGGACACAGTTTATTTTTAGAATGCCGAAAAAGGCTCTACCTTTGGGCTGTAAGTAGGTTCAGATTACATAGTGATATGATGTTGAATGTTATAGTTACATGTATCTTTTGATCTTTCAACGAATGGTAACTAGTCTCTTTTGGGAATATGTTACAGACTAGCAGTTGATGTAGATTTTGTTATCCCTGAGTAATTGGGTTGTGGAGGTCAGACGGATGAATACTAACATTCAGTCATTCTTATCTAGCTAGTCTGGAAGCCGTGCCAAATAGCTCGGAGAAGTCTGCTGTTAGACAGAAAATAAAAAAAATCAATGGGATTGTAAATTCTTGTAGTACCTCACCACTTTGACACGAGAACTGATTTGACCGGAAAAAAACACAAGAGTAATTAGAAAAATATAAGAAACCAATGTATGTTTCTGTGATGAACATCAAACGGTTACAAAAACACCAATGATCATAAATTATACAATAACGATTTAAAAAAAAATTCAAGCATTTTCAAATTCCAATCTTTCAAAATGTACTCGTCGATAAGTGCTACGCTTGATCTGAGCGACCCAATTAGAGACTAACTAGAAAACAAATAAATATATACGTACCTCAAGTACGTACTGAAATAAAATCTAATTCTGACATTTAACCGGTCAAACATGAAGCTGACCTCAGTTTATTTTCAGAGAGGCTAGATTTATTATTGGAACAAAACAAAAGACATACATCCAGTTATAAATATCCGTTTGACCCTAAAATGTCCCCAAAATAACACTAAAGAATTGATCGAACTATTTCAGACTTAAAGAGACCTTAAAAATATAAGTACCTCCTATATAATGCATTTTAAAAATAGAATCCAGTCGATCGTTAGACGTAGACGAAATTATTGCCATTCCGAGGAGACATAAAACCTCCTTCCCTCCTTGTTGCCACCCTTCGCCGTATCGAACTGGCTTGAAGAACTTCGTCATATTAAACAAGGTAGCGACCAAAAAAAATCAAGGACTACATTTGCCCACATTAATGTTTACATTTCAATATTTCCATCATATAATTATATTTTAATAAACGGTATAATTAAATTTATAAAATGATAATTATAGACAAAATATTGTTAGCATGAATTTGACATAGCGTGCAGTGTCGCCATCTATGATAAAAGTAGATCAAAAGTTATAAAACTCATGCCTTTGACGATTTGGAGCTGACGTTGCGTAGCATGGAATGCATTTTGTAGCGAAGATTTTAGTGAAACAATTTGATACTATTTACGTTAACATTATTGTACCAATTGGTACTATTATTATTTGCAAAAAAAGAACTACGAGTAGATTATTAGCCTATGTAGATTATTCGGATCATTTTGCAACAGGTTTAGTTATGCCATCTATATTAAATGAAAAAGCAAAGCATTTGATGATAAAGCTCGCGATCTTTTTTTGACGCTTGCCTAACTTTCTACTGTGTGACAGCTCTAAACTTTTGTGTAAAACCTGTTGTAAATCATTTCAAAGTTAACTTTAGTTGCTTGTCAAAATTATCCTAAGCGTCTTTAAGTAAAATGAATACGTTATATTCTACGGATTGAAAAGGCAACAACAAGATTATGCAGTGATCGGTATAGCGCCATCTATAATAAAATCGCTTACCCTATACGAGCTTACTTTAAAAGCTCTCGCTCTCCAAACTAACTAACTAGTAGAAAGACGGTTGAAGCAGTTGGAGGGTGAGCTTTACGTAGCGGCCGGTAGATGGGTTTCTATGCATGTTCTAGAGCTTTTTGCGAGCTTTACTATTGCAATATTGAATGAAGCATATTTAAGGATTTAATTATTTAGAGGTGAAGATGTTAAATTAAATTTTGAAAAGACGACAATTTTTTAAAGCGTACATGATTATTTATGGTGTATTATATTTTTATCTATTATACATTGTAACAGCGAATCAACTTTACTCCCCCTTAAGACCTAGGCCAGATACTTTTTGATTTTCGGATAGCTCATAACCTAAAGAGGTGCCATAAAGAATATGAGTTAAAAATCTCGACTAATTAAGAAGTTATGCAAAAATCCGCGAAGTTTCGAGGGTATTCTGGTATAAGACGTTATAATGATAAGAATCTATTGATAGTAAAAGTAATATTTAGAAATAGCTACAGATTTGCGTACCAAATTGGTATCGCGGTCGTAGCACCCATCTATTCCATTGATTTAATTGACTGATTCTTTATAATTCTTATAAGCATTAATGCATAAAAGAAAAGATTTATTTTTAACAAAATCATTAAAAATATGAATTATGTCATGTAACATGCATTTCGACTGATATTAGAAGCCAAAACGAAGTAAATGATGAAAATTCTTCAAAGTTTATATTTTCATCATTTTTTTTAGTAACTTTTTCTGCGTAGCTCACAGATTATATCTACAAGTAAAACGTCTAAGGTACTTCGAAGTGTGTTAAGACTGCTGCGAATAATAAACACGGCAATTGAATAAACAGTGTAGCAATTAAGCAAGCATTGTGTCAAGTTGCCACGGAACTAACTGTTACAAGCACAGCTGTTGGATGCGCAAGAGCACGCGCCTCGTAACCGCATATAATAGACATCAACGCACGCTAAACGATGTGACATCCGTGGAAAGCTCTTTAATTACTTACATTATATTTTGTTATCGAATCAAGATTTATTTTCACCTAAATATTTGATTAGAAGAACGATTTAGGACCTTAATAACTATTAGCTGAGTTTGTGTTATTCACATAAATTATTAGGTATTTTAATGTATGTAGGTTTTCGTCTGATCCATTTAGATAATTTTAAAGTATGCTTGCTACACATTTGGACCTAATGCAGCTGCATAAATAAACAAGTTGGGTTTTAGAAGATTAAAAACAAGTTTCCATTATAAATAACTATATTCGCTGCCTACCTATGCACCCGTAAGCTTTCTTGGAATGGTAAAGTGACTCGTATCGAACAATAAATAGTAGAATCCTTCGACGTCCATTATCTCGGCATCATCATCACGCAGCTACAGTCGAGAGCTTTCAAAGCTGCGGGGGAGGTTCAATGCGACGGGGGAGGGGCACGGGCCGGCATGGAGGCCTCCGCCTGCCAGTGCCGCGCCGACTGCGACGCCGCCCGCATGCCGCATACAACGCGTTCTTTACTTGTCAAACATAACAAAAACATAACTGAAAAGTGCTTTCAAATTGTGTTGCGTGTTATCGGGTGACTATCGTAATAAGAGTCTTGTTTAGTGCACATCGGGACATAAGTGTGAGACGGCCGTAGATAGTGTTTTGTCACGTGTTTACGAATGAATGTGACGGCGTAGGCGCAGCCACGGCGGGTCGCACTCTCCGTGAGATATTCGTGCGCGCGCAGGTCGTCGCGGCCATGCTGCATACCTGACGAGAGCGAGCGCGCGAGTCTGCGCGAACGGGACACAGCGAGCGCTCCCAGCGCGCGTCAACTTTCCCTGACGAAGAACAACCCTGCGATGTTTTTGTCGGTGTCATGACGAGGATGGGGCGATGGCACGTGGCGCTGGTCGCGCTGGCGGCGCTCCTAGGCGCGGGCGTCAGCGCCGCCGCAGAGCAGATGCAGTCCCGCGCCGTCGACACTGGCGTCGACCTTCGTGTGCCCGAAGACCAGCCCGTCGGCACCATCGTTGGCAGGATTCCAACAAAACCTGGTTTCACTTACCGTTTCAACGAACCTCCCAGGGAATTCGTCCTCGACCCGGTGTCTGGTGAGATCAAGACCAATTTGGTCCTGGATAGGGAAGCCGTAGACCGTTACGCTTTTGTTGTGTTATCCAGCCAACCAACTTATCCAATAGAAGTGCGATTACGGGTGACGGATGTGAATGACAATTATCCAGAATTCCCCGAACCGAGTATAGCGGTTGCGTTTTCCGAGAGTGCCGCGGCCGGGACAAAGTTATTGCTCGATGCCGCAACTGATATGGATTTAGGAGAAAACGGTATCACGAATGATTACAGAATAGTTGATGGTGACACTGAGGGGAAGTTTAGGTTGAACGTCACCATAAATCCAAGCGGTCAAACGTCTTATTTACATCTAGAGACAACGGGAAAGTTAGATCGAGAAACCACCGACTTTTACATCCTGAACATATCAGCACGTGATGGTGGTAATCCACCTAAATACGGGTATTTACAAGTGAATGTTTCTATTTTAGACGTTAACGATAATCCACCAATATTCGATCAAAGTGACTTTTCAGTGTCTCTAAATGAGAGTGTACCTCCGGGCACTACAGTTCTAAAGGTAACAGCCACGGATAGTGATTTGGGTGATAATAGTAAAATAACTTATGAAGTGACCGATACAGAGAGACAATTTGCAGTGGATCCTGAATCTGGAGTGATTACAACCACGAAGAAGCTGAATTGCCCTAAGTATTGTAGCAACACTACTTGCAATATGACTTGCGTTCTTACTGTTATTGCGAAAGATCATGGCGTACCGCGGCAAGATGCACGGACCTACGTCACTGTCAATCTCATAGACGCCAATGATCATGATCCTGTAATAACGTTTACTTATGTTCCTCCGACAGCCAACTTCGCCACTGTAGACGAGAATGCAAAAAATGGTTCTCTTGTAGCTGCTATTACAGTGACAGATTTAGATGCAGGTTTAAATGGCATTACTAGCATTAGTATAGTTGCAGGTAATGAGCTCAACCATTTTCGTTTGGAAAATTCATCCAGTGTGTATATTGTGCATGTAAATGGTGTGTTAGATAGGGAAGAAATTAGCAAGTATAATTTGACTGTTGTTGCTACTGACAGAGGATCTCCTCCACGTACTGCTACCTCATTTTTAGTAATTCATGTTAATGATGTAAATGACCATGAACCCGTGTTTGAAAAATCGGAGTATTCAACGGTTCTGACAGAACTCGCTCCATCGGGATCTTATGTGGCTAGCATAACTGCTACTGATGAAGACACTGGAGTAAATGCTGAAATATTTTATGATTTCTATGATGGGAATCAACAGCAATGGTTTACTATCGACCATTTGACAGGTTTGGTTACAACAAAATCAATGTTAGATCGAGAGATTCAAGGAACTGTTGAATTGAACGTTTCAGCAAGAGACGGAGGTCCTAATCCTAAATGGGCATACACTAGACTAAAAGTAACTATTTTAGATGAGAACGATGAAGCACCCTACTTTTCACAGCCTCAAATCAATGCAACTTTGCATGAGAACATAAAACCTAACAAGGAAATACTAATTCTTACTGCATCCGATTACGATCAGGGTACAAATGGTTCAGTATCATATTATTTACCTTCAAGTATAGAGAGAAAATACCCTAATACTTTCATACTAGATCCTATTACAGGGCAGCTTAGTACAGTAATCGAATTGGACAGGGAAAGAATACCTTTATACGAAATACAAGTCCTTGCGAAGGATCAAGGGTTTCCTCCCCAATCTTCTACTGCTACAATATTACTGAAAGTTCTTGATGTAAACGACAATGATCCAATGTTTTACCCTCAAAGATACATTGAAAGTATCAACGAAGAGTTGCCAATTGGAAGTACCGTGTTACAAGTTCGAGCTTTAGATTTGGATGAAGGTGAAAATGCTAGAATCATGTACAGACTTGAGAGTGGTGGAGACGGTTATTTTGATATAGAGCCATGGACAGGAAATATAGTGCTACAGAAAGATTTTAGAAAAGCTCCGGAGACAGTGTACACACTTAAAATATCCTGTAAAGACAAAGGAAATAGACGAGCTTTTGAGGATGCTATAGTTGAAATAGTAAAAACATCTCAACGCAAAAATCTTCAATTTGACGGTTATAATGGGTATACTTTCAAAATTTTGGAAGACGAAGGCACATCAAAGGCAGATATTGGACGCTTTGTAGGAAAAGTGAATGCCAGAATATCTAGTGACACAATATCTTACTACATCTTAGAAGGTGACCCAAAGCATATCTTCAAAATGGATGAAAAAACAGGTGTGATAACAACAGATTCTAATGTAGATCGTGAAGATAAGATGACCTATCACCTGAAAGTAATGGCAAAAACCGGGGTCGCATTCGGATTTACCACCGTCAATATTTCAGTTTTAGATGTCAATGATAATTACCCCATATTTATTGAAGACAAGGATGAAATTCATATTCCTGAAAATATGGCAGTAGGACAAGAGGTTTATTTTGCCAGAGCTACTGACCGTGATTCAGGCTCTAACAGAACAATATTTTATACGCTAAGTTACAACCCTGAAAGTAACTTTCGAATATCGGAAACGACAGGAGTTATTTATTTAAATAAGCCGATATCCAGTGAGCCAGGCTCTGTTATGTTTATTGAGGTAACAGCCACTGATAATGGAACTCCAGCTCTAGCAGCAAAACACTCCATATCAGTTATTGTTGATGAC
Source organism: Omphaloscelis lunosa (assembly GCA_916610215.1). Lineage (NCBI taxonomy): Eukaryota > Metazoa > Arthropoda > Insecta > Lepidoptera > Noctuidae > Omphaloscelis > Omphaloscelis lunosa. Next base: position 12,940,540 of record OU744247.1, read on the forward strand.
GTCAACGATCATACTCCAGTTTTCGATCATACATCATACGAAACATCTCTGCTTGAATCGACATTAGTGAACACAAGATTTTTTGCAATCTCTGCATCGGACGCTGATCTAGGTCCCAGTGGTAGAATATCCTATTTTATTGCAGAAGGAAACACTGATGGCAAGTTTGGAGTATTTCCAGACGGCTATCTGTATGTGAAAAGTCTACTGGACAGGGAAGAACGCGATTACTACTCATTAACGATAATCGCAACAGACCATGGTAAACCAGTGAGATCATCTCAAGTGCCTGTCGTTATTCACGTTCTGGATGAAAATGATAATAGCCCTCAATTTACTAACACCACGTTCATATTCAAAATCAAGGAAAATGAACCACCTGATACTTTTGTTGGAAAATTAACAGCTACAGACCGAGATATTGGACGTAATGCTGAGTTAACGTTTTCCTTGCCCATAGCGCAAAATGATTTTAGAATAGACTCCAGAAATGGCTTTATAAAAACGTTGAAGTCCTTTGACAGGGAAAGCTTGGCACAACATTCAGGTCAAAACTACATTACGTTAACTGTGACTGTTAGTGATAACGGTAAAGTTAAATTGTCTGATTCCGTGAGAGTTACGATTTACATAACAGATGTCAATGACAACCCGCCTGTCTTTACGCGAACTCCCTATAAGGTTGAGGTATCCGAAGGTGCCGCCGTAGGAGCTTCTATTATGCGAGTGTACTCGACGGATGCTGACGAAGGTTTGAATGGTGACATCTATTACAAACTGATTGGAGGTGACGATTTAGGAAAATTCGCTTTAGATGAAGCTACCGGACAACTACTCATTAACAAACCCTTAGATCGTGAAACAATGGATCACTACAAGCTTACCATACTGGCTCATGATTCCGGTCAGATAATTCGTCTGTCTGCCACAACAACCATCACAGTTGACGTTCTTGATGAGAATGATAACGCACCAGTATTTACTCAGACACAAATGAAAGTGTCGGTGCTAGAAACGGAACCAGTAAATACAAAGATTATTCAATTCCACGCAACTGATGCCGATTTGGGTATCAATCGGGAGCTGCAATTCTCAATTACGTCTGGTAATAGAAAAGAAGCATTTTTTATTGACAGCTATTTAGGCGAATTGTTCTTGCACAAACAATTAGATTATGAGGATTTAACTTCGTACGTTTTGAACATCACTGCTACAGATAACGGGAACCCGAGCTTATCATCAAGCATATTATTTACTGTAAATGTAATCGACGCAAATGACAATGCACCTATCTTTACGAACACAGCTATTGTGCGTCAAATAAGAGAAGGTATTCCGAAGCATACGCCTATAGTGACAGTCACTGCAGAGGACCCAGATTCTGGATTAAATGGCAAAGTTTATTATTCGATCACGCACCAAGACCCTAATGACAGCAAGCGGCATTTTGCCATAAATAACATCACCGGGGTCATACATACTTTATTACCTATTGATAGAGAAAGTATTGACACGTTCAGAATAACTGTTGTCGCTTATGATAGAGCCGAGCCACCATCCGCGCGGCTATCTGCAGAGAAATTAGTTACTGTAATCGTCGAAGATATTAACGACAACGCTCCAGTTTTCGTATCTATGAACGCAGCCGTGATCAACACGGAGAGACTAGGAAGAAGTGCAGGTCGTGGAATATTTATTATGAATGTATTAGCCCGTGACTTAGATTCAGGAACAAATGGATTGGTCACTTACAAGCTTATCCACGGTGGCAGCGATCTATTCGATCTGCACAGAAGTAACGGCGCATTGACTTTACGTTATCCTCCGGCGACACCGGAGGCACGCTGGAATCTGGTCATAAAAGCTACGGACGAGGCAGTGTTGAGTGAACAAAAAAGTACTGAAGCTTACCTCACGGTCATCATGGGGGGAGCAGAGTTACAGGGTGTCACTTGGACTAATGTAGGGTCAGTATCCGTGGCTGAGAACGAACCTGCGGGTACGGCAGTGTTAAACTTGACTAATAACTATAAATCGGGTTTAGAATATTACATAGTGAATGTGACTGGTGAAGGTAGACAAGTGGACAGGTTGTTCGACATAGATTCGTCGCTGGGAATACTTTCAACGGCTGTTTCTCTGGACCGAGAAGCTGGTGTGGACCGGTACGAAGTGGAGATCTGCGCAGTTTCATCAGCCACGCCGCTAAAAATGACAACGACTAAGGTAAGATGAAAATAAAATAATATAATTAATTGGACAGATTGTTTGGTCGTATCGAGTGATTTTTAGCGTTGTTGTACAGTTAACAATTCAAAGCGAACAATCCAATTAACTTGGCACAATCGCCGGTAGAGACAAAACATCGGCACCGTACTGTTGTTAAAACAAAAATAAATAAAAAATGTATGCTCGTTAGCGTATGTCGGCCGGCGCAGTCTAATCGGGGGCTCTAAATTACGATAAGTCGCGTCTCGCAAACGATATCAGAACACTCGTTCTGAAACCTTCCAAAGATTAAATGTACGTGAAACATGAGTTTTGTTTGTTACACGTTTCATTTCATTTATATTATCCCCAATGGTATAGCTATTGTGTTAATATAACCTATACAAAGATATTAATATTTTTATTCATAAAAGTTTGTTCATATTTGCTTCAATACTTGAGGCCAAATATTTTGTAGTTCATTGACCATAATCTACCTCAATAATAATTTAACCTTTGATCTGAAAAAGCCATTTTCACTCACAAGTTTTAAGCGCAATTTTGTTATTTGCGAGAGAAATAAAAAGTACCTAAAACTGGTCGTGTGGTCGTAAAAGATCTCGTCACATTACGATTACGATATTGTACCTCACCTTTTGACGAATAAAATGTTGATCCTGTGACATGCGGGTGTGGCCGTGTACTTTACACCGGCCGTTTACAATTCACCCGTTTTATTTAAAATACTTTTCTTCGAAAAGAAACTGAGTTTACACGTCAAGTACTTACTAATACTCAATTAGATTATAAACTGAGAACCTTATAAAATCATTATTTTTACTATAAGAGCAAAGAGAGCTTGTTAATTGCCAAGATCATAAAATAAAATATAAAAATATCGTTACAGATAAAAGTTGGCATTAAAAAAATTCCGTCTGTTATATAAAATACTCAAGTATCCTTTTTAGTACAAAAGCTGCTTATTTATAAAAAAAATAAACAGTGACTAGATTGAAAGCTGAATAACATGGTTAGGACTTCAGTAGATATTATCAGGCGGCGAACGTAATGGCTCTGTCATAAAGTTGTTTCTTACGACATCAATAAAACAGTGACTTCAGGGTGATTCAATGTTAAAATCCTGTCATGGCGTCGTAAATGTCACAGCATGCGAATTATTCTATTTAGGAAGTTTTTTAAGTAATCATGTCATTTTTGTCATCAGCCAACACATAAAATTGGCAGTTATTTTACATCGGCAAAGCCGTTATCTTTAACGGGTGTCCGAAACGTCCCCGTACTTACAGTAAAACCTTAAGAATCGGAGAAATAATAAAAGCGTATTAAAATTCGAGTCTTGCTTATTTGAATATATGAATCGAATATCTTACTTAATCGACGGCAACCGATTGGTCGTCGAGTGAGAAGTGTCACATTAACTACTCAATATATTGTCATAAAACAGCACTTTTTAACAACATTTTATTTTGTAATGCGGAATCTCGTTATTTCAGCTTGCTGATTTACATACAATTAGGAGTTGGTGCCTTTATTAGGCAATATTTCGTTTCATATATGGATAAAAGAACGTCGTGTGGAAAATCATTGAAATCTGATATTCTGGGGCATTTAATTCACAGTGGGTAACTGGAATCTTCTGAAGATTACTGGTTGCTGTGTCATTATCGACATCAGTTGCTAAAATCTTATTTTAGATAAGATTCTGGCACACTAATGAAACATTACAAAGTTATTTACCTAATTTAGTAAAGCAATGGACAGTAACTTCCATAGTTTATTGTTATTTATCTAGAATACTTCCATAGTTTCTGCGTCATCAATTGCTAAAAATGGACCAATTGAAAGCCACTAAACCGTTCCCTTTTTAATGTAACTTTGGTGTAATTCAGACGAGAAATCCATCTTAAACCCCAATTTTCTGCAAGTCTGCAAATTTAATCTTACCTGCATGAGTGAGCTTAAAGCTTGTCATCCATGTCAATGCACGAGCATCAAGTTGGAAGTGTTAAGTTTAAGAAAATGACCCTAATTATTTTTATGATCGTAATCTGAAAAGTGGTCAGGTGCGGTCAGGAGCGGTCGGACTCACTCGCAGCCATGTCTTCACAACCGTTACGGGTCAGTTGACAACAAATTTGAATTAATTAAGCTATATCTCGTAACGATGTGAACCAACGATTACTGGCAAATAGAACCTTTTGTTTTAGACAAGTTTCTTAGACGTAGTGATTTGTAGAAAAAGTTACCATTAGATGGATTACTCATGCATTTCCGATCTCAAATGATAGGCCCCATGTTCGAGCCTAAAACGTGCCGCATATGCAGCACTAAATGTTCAAGCTATTGATGTGAATCATCATTTTGGTATCCGTTGCGTTATTATCTACTCCGTGCATCAACTTACCTAGAATATAAAACATTTCATACGCTACATTTTGTGTAGCCTTAAAATTCGCAGAATGCACGGTTTGTTGTAACTGTCCATGCGCAGTTAAGTCAGCCTCAATTATCATTGCATTTTTAATCGTGGACGCCATAAAATTATTGGGGGTATGATTGTGTGAAAAGGAGCGATTTCAGGAAAGAAGGGGAGGGGGGTGACTATCAACCGACACCGAAAGCGCATTAGGGCGCCGGGCTGCATTCCCGGGACTGATTTATGCAACTTGCACCCGGCGGCTCGGCCATCGACACCCGCCTTAATGAACGTACAACGTTACGTTATACTGTGAAATGGGTTTCATTATTTCACGCCAATATTAATAGACCTGTGTCTACGCAGCGCGTTTAACCCCCATTCGCGTACTGGGTTCTTTATTCCTCTTTTAACTGGCTGAAGTTAATAAATGTTGCAGATATGAATGCTGAATGCTAAACAGATGGGAAAGTTTAACATTGCCGCAGTAAAAATGCGTTCGCGAACAAAGATGTTATTAAATTCTACTTTTGTTTATCTGTATGGCAAAAACAAAGTTCAGAAATTGGTGTGATAAAGACTTACTAGGAAAAACGGATTACTTGTAACGGTCGTGTACACTGAAGTACATAGTCAATCGTCTACGTTCTATGAACTCCGTAGCAACACGTTTTCATCTCATCCAACAGAAAGCAACGCACGCTCAAAACGTGAGACGTCACGAGGTTTTTCGCTAATTCCCACATCAGTGCGGAAAAAACATTCTTCGGAAAATACACAAAAATCGATGACTCCGATCGACAAGCGCGTCGCTCGGAATTACCGATTTACCGTCCGGCCGTTTTTAACTTATTAGCGTTTCGGTTTTTATCAATGAATTTATCGGTGGCCAGCCAAACGTGCCGATTGGAAGAAAACTTTAAATGTTAAATAAACGTTTATTTTAACCTGTTACCCCGCCTAAATGCGTTCCGAGGCGCAATTGATAACGAATTTGGGTGGCTCGTCCCCTAAAAGCGTTATCATTGGAAAATAATCACTCACCATGCTTTTTCAAAGGTAAATTATCAAGACATTTGACATTTAAAAAAGTATTAAGTGAGTTCCGTTCTTTGGTGATGAAAGTAGCAGATTAATTACAAAAGACAACCTTTTCTAATTCAATGACTTAAATTTGAATAAATATCGTAAAAATCATCGACCATCATCATTTCAGCTGTAAGACGTCCACTGCTGGACATAGGCCCTCAAATCGTGAACATACATTGCCCTATCTATTCAATTTGTACTTGCTTGTATGATCTCACTTTTAACTAACCTAAATTCGTAAAGGCGACCCCAGAAGTACAGTCACTAATGAGTTAACAGTGACAATAATTAACCAATTATAAAGCTCGTGTCACACGACTACATTTGCCATTATATTGCTATAATCGGATAGATAACCGGTGACTGACAAGTTGCCGAAAGACGTCAGTCGTGACTGGAATCGCAGTATCCTAAGTGAAATCCTACGCTGTACCATTTGAGTAAGTTGCGTAAATCAGCGAAATCGTGCGAGGTTTAAGTTTAGTTCGGTATCAAATTACTTACACAGCCCTAGTTGCTTAATTCTGCAATCTTAACGCAAAAGGATATTTTGATTTACGTGCTTTGGAGGGTAATGTTAAAAAACAGATAAAAGGAAACGTGTATCAATATGTTTTGCGTTATATTGATACTTAATTTTATTCAATGTCTTTAATTTAAAATAGAATCAAATAGTTCACAGTAATAGCAGAATAACACTCATCTGAGTTTGTGCTGTAAAATTTAAAGCTTCGTTGTCTGTGTTCTTGTTCATCTTTATTCTTAATATTTTCGACATCGGCCCATTAACACGCAAATAAAATTAAACATTCAGTCAATCTCGAAAAGTAGTATTTTATCATCAAACTTAGTAACGATTAAGAGGTTCGACAGGTTTTGTCAAACAATAAAATACAAGAGTTATAGACGTGTGCTGACACAAATGATTACTTTATCGTAACGGTTTCCTGTTGACACTGACACCTAGTCAGTGCAATTTTTTTATTTATACCTACTAATTGAAATCTCATATTTTATATAAAGTAATGTAAAGAAACAAAACCTCTTTCTTAACTCTATACAAAATGACAACCACTGAAGTAAAAAAAATGTAAATAATACATACATACATACATAAACTCACGCCTTCTTCCCATGGGGGTAGGCAGAAACTACAGAACGCCACCTGCTAAATGTAAATAATATTTCTCAAAATGAGATAAAAGATTGGAAACCGACAAATTGAATCAATATTTTATATTTACAAGCCTTTCAGTTAGTATTAATTGCTGTCGATAGCTTGGTTATAAGTGACTTGAAATATTTTTAAATTGCAGAAAAACTCAACCCGAATCTGCGGCTAGACATTCTTAGATCACTGATTTATTAATTGTTTACCACATAAAATATAGTCATTGATACTTTCAAGGATAACTAGGTTTCAAGGAAATAAATGTATTGTTTTTTTAGCTTTTCTGTTGTATCAAATTATTGATTTATCATGAACATTTCAATAAGATAATCTAGCACTAAGACATTTGAAAATGTTTTGGCGCTAAGTAGAGAATATGTCACGTTTACAACATGTGAAAAATCCCTATTCGATCTGCGAGGGTGTTGTTAGGTATCGTACTGAGAGTTTATTAATATAGTAATTTTATGGAAACTCAAAAAAAAAAAATCGTCTCGTTTTTCTTCAATGGAGAATTTTATTGGGTATATGGGGCACGGGCGGCCGTCGTTTAGCGGGTGTCTGTGAGTCATTACTTATAACCCCTGTTGAAAAGTTGCTTTTGAATTTGGGATAATATTTGTACTAAAAATCTGATTTTTAAATAGCAAAAACTATTTTTTTTTTCGAAAATAATTATATTTTCTATTACTTTTAGGTAATGTTATCAGTAGTTCCTATATGTCCCTTTCGGATCGGACAGGGTTTTTCTACATATTGTAAAATAAACACTTGACAATATATTACCGTGTTCCAACTTTCGACAAAGAATTTCAAGCATCAGACATCTCTCAGTGCTAATCGCCAAGACGTTCATTTATAAAACATAGCGCAGTAAATTATAAAGCTATCAGGTGTGGTTCACATGTTGGGTAACTTTTTCATGGCAATGGAAATAGAAAATCGGTTTGTGTAACCGACGCAGATGCAGACGTCGCGGGAAGAGAGATCGAACTGCCTCTGTATACTCACCTAGCGAGAACTAACTATGTTCTATATCCATCGGATAGTTATGAGACCTAGATAACAAGCGTATTGATCAAAAACCCCATTTCCATAAAAGGAATAAGTAAATTACGGTTTGATTAATACTCGGAACGAACGGTTAATTAATGGACGTTAATTATAGTAATAGGAAAATGTTATAAACTTATGATTTGTTTGTATTAGATATTGGGTTGATCATTTAAATTTCCTTTTGTATTTATTTATTTAATTAGAACTGCAATTAATGATGTTGATACTGGACCGCTGACCAAATGACTAACTGGTCATGTTGGGGATTAGGTAAGGTATGACAGTTCCCGCGTGTTTCTCTTTATTCAAATAATCTCTGTTGCCTCAGTTTTCATATCTTATTCTTTAGGAGAAATTACAGTAAAATCCAAACACATATTTGCTTAAGTATCAATCATTTTATAGCAGCGACTATTCTTGTTATGGTAACTTTCTTTTGTAATCAGTCAATCTTAGGAATATCATTCTCTGAATTTGATTTTGCTTCAACATTTGATATAAAAATATCTAGCATATTTTAGTATGAGATCCTGATATTAAAATATCTAAATATAAAAATCTATATAACACTTAACATTGATAAATAGCTAGAGACGTGAAATAATTAAATATCTCATTTCTCATTTAGGTGTTTAATTTGTCAAACTTTATAGTCTGATACTTGTTTTGAAATGAATCTCTAATGAGTTTGAGGTTGAAGACAAAATCATAATTTTGTAGATTACCAAATAATGTGAATACTTTATTCAGTTGATTAATGTTCAATTTTAGGTGGTGGCTTTGGTGGTGACCTCGGCAAAAATGCATCTTGTGGAAACTTTCCACCAGGAATTTCTGAGAGCTGTGCGATGAAGCGGCTTGGTTACCGAGGAGATTTCCTCGCGCAGCTAAGTTGGAAAGCCTAACATTCTGTAATTTTTTTTTGTGGAATTGTAAAGACGAAGTTTACAAATAAAGTTCCACAAAACATAAAATTAAGTTTAATGAATAAGCAACTGTATATTAATAGAATGTTGTATTATTGGAATGCATGGACTATCTCTATTGGCATCTTTTTCGCAACAATTTTTCAATATCTGCCTGTAATCACAATATAGATTGTTTCTTGACAGTCCTTCGGTCCAGTCCGCTTTCTTATCGTTGTTGACTATAACGACCACTGAAGCATGACCTGTCCTGCCCGCCCCTACATTCCTGCGCCGAGACCTGCGCGGGGACACTGATCGCGCTGTCATAGGCCTTACTTAATTGGACAGTTTATGTGTGTGCATTCATGTGAAGTTGGACCGGTTCCTAGTGGTTCTGTTGCTTTCTACGTCATACATCGATGTTTCTGTAGGGATACTTATGAGACCGTTGTGTGTATGTAGTTCACAAGTTTGAAGTTGTGTGAAGTTTATTATGATTTGTGTATCATTGGCGGAGGCGTGATGGGAGTTTAGCTGAAGCGAACTTGTCACCGTCCTCTTTATTATGTTCATATCTTACCCGCAAGAAATGTACGCCAATGCAATATTACACAGCGGAGTCGTAGCTTTCCCATCCCGGAACACATCTCCTCGTTTCTACGGAAGACAAGTCATATTTATCTACCATCTAATTATATGAAAATGTTTTATCAAACTTGTCAAATAACTTTGAGATATCGTTAAACAAACTTCTGAATGTAAAGCTGTCCAAAGAAATAAAACCACTAAAATAACCCTTACAGAGTAATTTATGTGTATTGATTATTCAAATTAGCTAAACCGAATGCATGGAATTTTAATCTGAATGTTCAAAAAAATTATAGTGTGTTCATGTAGTGGTACATTGTACACGCGTATCGATATACTGTATAACGAGATTTAAGATTCGAAAGATTTATTATAGAACTATAGTTGCCTTCCTGCCTGCAGGTGTATTGTACTACGCAACTTAATTTTTCGATCATGAGAGCAGTCTTATAGTGTCTATAAAATGTTTACTGCAACCCAGCAGTTAAGTATACGCCAGCTTTACAAGAGACACGAAAAGATAAATTATATGATTTTCAACATTTTATTTGGCTTTTCTACAGAAATTGTTGCGATAATCGTCTTGAGTGTTCGCTAGCAAAGGTTTCGTTCCACCTTCATACAATTTGGAAGCTCAATAGCTTTTAAATCGACATAATACCGCCACCTGTAGCTAAAAGGCCACAAACCTTACGCCTCCACGACGTTTCATTGCAAAATTGATTTCCTGATGGTATCTAACCTCCCGAGGGAACGTTGGATAAATAAATACTTTACGATAATCTTCTGAGATCTGAGACAGGCCAGAATTACAGCAAGGCCGGGATATTACTGCGTTTTAATTCCGTTCCCGACACACCTCCGTCGCATTACGATTTGATATGATTTAGTGCGTTATTGTACGTGCCATGCTCAACCCTCGCATCGCATAACTCAAATAAATTTCGGAAAGGTGGCAATGAGCGTAGCTGGCTGATCTCGATATCTTCTGCATGTATTACCTACTAAATTACAATTAGGATCGCACTTTTGACATATCACATTATATGTATTTAAGCGTGCTATGTGCTTATTATTTTGCTTTAGTAAGCGTGTTTTGGCATGTTTTATGCTTATATCGTTTTTTAGTGGAGCTGTTTTTTATTGATAGTTATCGTTTTATTGTTAGCAACGAACTTTGTATGCGATATCCTTTGAATGCTATCGTACGTTTTACTGGATGTTAATTAGGATTACGGTAAAGATATGTTAAAGGTAATATTGAGATAAAAAAGCTGGATTGAGAAACGTAAATAAATCGCCTAATTAAAATCTCGGGTATGAATATAGACACTAATCCTTTTAAAAGCCTTGAGACATATAAGATAAAATGTAAGCAATATGGAAGATGCACTGATTCTCGCCATCCGCGGCAGAATCTCGTTTAGTACATCGATAAAAGTTGTAAAATGCAAATGGAGCTAGTGAAATGTTAAGAATCTTACGCCCACGCCTTTAGCACCGTTACTTTATTCACATACATATATATTTTCACACATTACGTTAACTTTTCGTATTTACCAATAAATATAAATAATGATACTTTTTATATAAAGAGTACATATATTTCACACTACTCGTGTCAATACAACATCGTATCGTATCAATTTATCGGACAAACCGTTTAGTTCCACGGTAAATGTTATCTAAGATGTTACATTTGGTTTAAATATCACCCATTTATAGTCTGTCTCTGTTGACATACAAGTTACCAACTAAATGTAGGGTTCACTACTTCCATTTCTAAATGACAAATAACGAAGTTTCCCGCAGGAAACGTTGGTAATATTTCGTCTTTTGTTCTGGACTAGAAGTTGGAAATAGCAATCTGTCGACCTGCCTGAACCATAATATTTAAAAGGATTTACTATTATTTATAATTACTCTTGTCTATATATTAATCTCTTGAGTTTCGACGGCTTGACTTCTAAAGACATTCCGGCTTTTAACGACTTTCGCCTGACAGCTTTTAAAGCATCCTTATCGCTCACCTAGTGACATTTTAGTACACAACCAGGGACTTCTTGGCAGCGCGAGGATATAAATACTATATGTTCTAATCAAATTCTGGGAATTTCCATTAGAAAAAGACTGTAAATGTAGTTTGTGATGAATACTTAAAACTTAAGTTGCTCTGTTATAGATCATGATACCGTGTGTAGACTTTATTATGACTATTTTATCTATTCCTGAGTTAAGAGAGGCCGGAAATGTCAAAAAATTACTGCAAAATGTTGCATTATTTTTTCTTACTCATCAAAGCCTTTAAAAGTTTTATTTGTTGTAATTTTTTATACCGTTAGAAGTCTATTTCGAGTTTTGAACTTCAGCAGATACTTACAAATGTTCTTCCATCTAAACATTCAACAACGTTCCACAAAATAAATTATCTTGAATCTATAAAAATACATATATCTAAATAATAATTCTACGTAGCAATTTGAATGTGATGGGAGAGCCGAGTGTGGAGTCCATATATCTAGAAGGGCAAGACAATAGACTATAGCAGTGACTACATTTCATCCAATAATTGTAGAGGGCGCGTGAGTCGATCGTCGATGCGCAAGCGCCCCGAACGGCAGCTAAACGCCATTTTGTTATTAGGGATGCGATTCATCGATAATGTTCACTATAATTTATTATATCGATACGTTATTGATAGTTTAAAATCTATTAAATATATATTATCAACATTCCTTTTACTAATAAGGCACACACGAAAATCTAAACGATTACATTTATCTCTTAGTTGTCTAATGAGGTAGATTTATCTGTTTTACCACGGATAATAATTTATGCAATCTAGACAAGTAGGTATGTCTTTTGTCTTTTGGTGTCTCTGAGCCGAGTTATTTATGAATGCCTACTCAAATTCCTAACCTAGAATTATGCGACAAATATTGGCGTCTGGTAATATTCAGACATGACAGCTAATTGTAAAATACATAAATATTGGCTGGTGCAAATTTAAATAACGTTAATGACTGTGAAATAAATTATTTAAGAAAGAAAAATACATTAAAACTGCAATGAAAATAAAAGAGATCAATGACATCTTATATAGATAACAAAAAAAAAAACCGCGTGCACTGACACATCACTATTCTGAGGAAACGGGCCGTTACAAATATTTAATTTGGTTGGCGCGTAACCCATAATTACCTGTTACATAGTTATTCACGATACACAGCCTGTGAGTAAATCCACTGCTCAAGTGGTTTGGAAATGTTTACAGAAATGTACCCGACTGCTTGTTGGTTTGTTTGTGAATTACGGCCGCTTGGTCATTTAAATTAATTACCGGCGCCCTGTAATCCTGAACTGAAGTGTTTTTACATCCGTGCGTCATATCTGTACTCTGTGAAACGAGGAAATAACCATAAAGCATTTCAAGAGTTTATTTGCAACTAATACTAATTCAATCATAGCTGCAACTTTTTATCGTTTTATCATAAAGCGATTGAATCGATTCTAATTGATACAATATATCTGAGAGGTTCGATTTTTGAAAAAAGTTTCGCTTGTACTCCGTATTTCATTACTATTAATGGCTTACTAAAACCAATTAGAATTTCTGAAACCTGTTTGCAGGTTCTAGAACAAGTGTGAGAACTTCAATTATTCAACAGTACAAACATGATCCCTCTTCTTTCCTTTAGTAATAAGCCTATTCAATAATATAATTCAGTTAAGCAAAGGGGTTCGAGTTTTTCTTCAACTTGAGTGCTTTGATTCTGGCAAAGACGAAAAGAGCTTAATTATTAAAGAATGACCTTGTGGAGCGGTAGAGGTCGATGACACCGTTTGTTTATAGTCAAATCTTAAGTGCAATAATTGTGTGATCACTGTCACTAATGAGCATTTCTTAAATAGATAAAATCATTCTACAGGAGTTGGGTACTCACATTTACTGACGATATTTGTTCTGTAAGAAAAAGCTTTGAAATCGGTTTCTTTAAGTTGTGAAATTTCATATCTATGGCACAAGAACTCTCACTTTTGAATTTAAAAGTAAGTTGCTAGAAAAAACTAAGAATATAAGATTAATGTACGTGTAAGAAGTGTCGGGATTTTTGACATTTCAAATGTTGAAAGCAGTTTTTTTTTGCTGTTGAGCTCCTGCTTTTGTATACCGTTACGTGAGTCAGGTAATTTCTTAGAAATATTGCCCGCATGTTTTTGAAAGCTATGTTTGCAGGTTCTTTGCACCAAACTTTGTGAATATAAAAATATTCAAAAAAATGCCAATTAAAATACCAGGCAAAGGATGAGACATTAAAGTAAAGACTAACAATTTAAAAAGGTATCAGTTTTATTTATTTCATACCACGCTGTCGTAGATAATGATCACAAAAACATAAAAATCTGTTATATTATTCTCTTATCTCTGAGATATCTGTTATCTTTATCTTATAGTGGCAGTGAAACAAGCCCTGAATCTAATAAATATCAATGATGTTTGTACATAAACCAAGGAAACAGGTTTGGTACTCCGGCCGCGAAGATATCAATTTTAAAACGCTCGTAAATATATAAATATTCAGCAAAAAAATCATTATAATCTGTCTACATACGTACCTACGAGAAAAGTAGATTGTACGATTTGAGCGTGCTATAATGACTTTAGGTCGGAAATAAATCACTGAGGACATTTACGATATAGCTTCATTTAAACTATAAATAATTACGAGTTCAAGTGCCTCAGAAAACGTTAAATCAAAACAATTTATGTATTAGAATGACACTAAATTACGTCGCTATTAAACAATAACATTAAGAATTGACTGAGATTGTGTATAGGGACTGGGATTATAATTATAGTTATAAGATTGCATTTACAAATTATGTGTTGAATAAATATTTTTCAAAGAGAAGGATTTATAAAGAAATATTCAAGAAACAATAATACTTATACTCAGTTTACCTGCAAGAGAATAGGAAACTTTTTGATTATTTGACGACATGCTTTGTTGGAAGCTGAACACCTCATCCATTCATTGAAGAACTCATATATATATAATTCTATTATGTGTGCGTCTTACTCAGCTGTAAGAAATGCAGGTACTTATAGTTTGTGAAGGTGAACAAAGTTTGGTCCAACAGTGGGGCCAACTCGGCGTGGCATCCGCGCTCATCCTTACGTAGCTCGCGGCTATAAAGGTGCGCCATAAAACGGGTCTCATTTTATGACCATTTGACGAAGTTATATACGTTTTTGAAGTCATTTCTTAGTCGGGCCGACCATTGTGGCTGCGTGACCACTTCGCAGCGTCTCCGTGCCATTCTTATTATTTTAAAGTCTTACGCTATTGCGAGGGAATGGATTTTTAGCTCAAATTTCTTCGAGATATACGGATATATTATTTACAGATCTAATACCATTGTCAGATAATCAGTTTAGGTTAATTCGTTTACGAATCGTGCTGGCAGAGAGTAAGGGCCCGGGCTATCGCGGAGGAAATCTGCAATCTCGACAATGCTGTATCAATATTCATGCTTACGGTCGCGACCCCTACTATTTGCATAACTGCGCAATGCATTCTCTCGGTTGCAACTGTTCTATTGTTTTATGATCTAAATGACCACGCGATATAGGGCCAGTCACGATAATCATGTATGTTAATATGTATAGATGCATGTTTATGGTTTGCACTATATTGTACTAGTCTAATTTTGCTCTAGAATGCAGATCTACCTATACTTAGTTACAAATTTCCTAATTCTTTTACATTACAAAAACTCAACAGTAACAAGTTTACTGTTTACTTCTTCTCCATACATATAGCAAGTTAAATTCTCCATTCAGTCAATTCAATCTGTAACAGTCAATTAAAACAACAACATATTGATTGTCTTGCTATTGACAATTACAACAATTAGTAATTGTGCACGCTCCATTCGATTTGTGCATGGTAGGAATTTGATGATGGAAGCTGTATGAAACGATTTTAATAGAAGAACCGGTTGAGAGCGAACTTGAACTGAAACCACTAGGTTTCTAGCAGAAATTTCTCGAATGAATTACTCTGGAAATAGATAAATTTTAATATAAGCACGAGAGTTTAGAACGCGTCCTCATTAATGTTTAATTAAGGCCAATATAGTACTGATTTTAATGTTTTCTCTACCTGCCATAAATTGGTAACAGGAAGAGAAAAAGTGGTTAGCAAGAAGATCTCTTTATTAAGCAGAACCATGTTCGATGTGAGCTGAATAAATAAGATACGTTAGTGGAATTTGCTAGAAGCAAACAAGCTAGTCACTGGTGTTGCACTAATTAGCTAACTCATTACCGGTCGTTCATAAATTTTATGATAGATATAAAGAGACTGCATGAACGCGGGGCACCTTTTTTGGCATGAGTCTCTGGTTTGATCTTTAGAGGACAACAGCTGATTTTCAAGTTTATTTTGTTTCGTGTACCTTCTCATAAGCCATTAATTAAATGCTCAGGCAGCTTGCAACATCCTAACTAAAATTAGAAAAGAATTCCGAAAGTGAGTTTGTTTGTTTATTTGTTTATTACGCTTTCACGTTAAAACGGCTACACGGATTTGGATGAAATTTAGCACATGGATAGACTATGACCTAGGATTTTTTATCCCGATTTTCCCACGGAATCGAGACTTATGCGAGTGAAAATGCGGGGCACAGCTAGTTAATAATTATAAGCTTATGCATAAAGTCTCCGATGGAAACAGAAACTTATTGGACATATTCGAAATTCCGATATCTAAGTTGAAGCCTTAGTTGCAGCATAAAATGCCTAAACATCAATAACTGTTACGTTACATTTCCTTTGTTATATTCAAATGGAATTCTAAATGTAAGTGATGTCCTCTTCCTTGTCTTTGTTCTTCAAGCTATTGTCGATGCCCAAATGTTTAGAGGAAGACGTGAGTGTCCGTATTTTATGCAAAGGATTTAACTTTAAGATCATGATTGTACCTTTGGAAATAACTAACACTTCCTATCTTCGTTTCAGGTAAACATCGCATTACAAATAACTGAGCTTTGTTCCCACTCTATGTAAGTACCTTAGTACATAACCTAGCTCATTCCTTGAGCATGTATGTTATTGTTTCATAAAATACTGGTATTCCAGTGCATGTGAAACCCCATTTTTATTACCATTCAGGCCAGCTTGTAAGTGTGTTTAGATCAATAAAAATGACAAGTGGAAGCGCAACTACAGATAACTTCCACTAAGCCTTTTAAATAGCGGCCTCTTGGTAATAAATTATGTTTAATGACCACTAAAATAAAATAAATTGGAAAATACGACGCTCCAGAGTACAAATAAAAGATCGCTTCCCTTTACAAATCCTAAACGCATATATTAAACTTGATAGAGATATTAAAGTTATAAACAAATCTCATAAGTGCGCGTGAGACTATAACGGAAAGTCACGCCGTTAGAAAAGGCTAATTCTAAATTAATTTTATTTATTGAATTAATCAGTTATTCGAAACTTAATCACGTACAATCAAAGTTGAATTTTCTAATAAATTTCACAGTAAATAACTCAGCAGTGGGCTAATTGGGTTTATCTAGAAATATTAAGATGTTGATAGACTAACATAGTCTTTGATCAGCCGTAGATTTGGCCGGACACGGAATATTTAGATAGTTGGAGGCTGTATGTTGTGTGCTGATGCCTAAGAATAGACTGAAGCGTTTTATTGTTACTTGACTTGGGTTTCTAATATGGAGATGAATAAATTCATGTAAGCTCCTTTAGCTGCATGGTTAGTGTTCACTCTCTTTGTGTTTTTGTCATGTATGAAAAACATTGAATAATGATTTCTTTGGCTTGTCACAGTCACAGTGTTGTATTTAAAATTTGTACTGTAAAGCATTGAAGTTTGTTGGGCAAGGGTTAAAAATAACTTCTGTGGACATTTTTCCAATTATTATAATCATACAATACATGTTATACCTTGCGGAAACCCATTATAAAATACAATAGAAGTGAAAATATATTTAGTAACCTGTTCCGCTTAGCTATTTCTAAAGAGTCTTAAAAAAGCCCTGAAAGAAATCGACACGTGTTTCACCTCTCAACAAGGCATCCTCAGGATGACGATTGACTTCTCGCGAACTCGAACACGGCGTGTTGCCATACCAAGCGCTGCGCGCAGTCTGTGTTACACTTCTATTGTATTTTTTTAAATACATATCAAATCATATTGTTTATATAAAGGCGAGCATTCAAGAGCAGTGTAGGAAGGTAACCCATAAGTAATACATGGGTGGTATAAAGATCAAGAGAAATATTAATATTTAATCATTTATTCAAAAACATATAAACACTGAAACAAGAAACAAACTTTACTCCTATGCAAGTAAGTCACGAGAATTTCCGCAGTGACTTCATAAACATTGCTCAATTCACTTCGAAACAGCAAGAACGATCTAAAGCTGACCGTTTTAGACAAGATGTACTTATGAAGACAGTGACAACGATCGCAGGCGTAACTGAACGATAACCTTACAACCCGACTCAACAGCTTGTAAAGAAAATGTAAGCCTTATTATATGGGCACAGGTATCTTTGAGGCAGTTGTAACAGTATTATTGAATAATTATGCTATCTTAGATATCTAACGCGCTCTAAACACGCTCTATGACAGTGATGGACCGCTGGGAAATTCGTTTTGAAACAATATGTCGCGGGTAAACGGTTACGTTCGGAATTTTGATGCTTTACGAAAAACTTTTTTTTATGGCGATAATAGAGGCTTGAGAAGGAAATTCTAAAAAAGACACCTTTGTGGAATGAATAGATCATTCCACAAAGGTGTTTTTGCTGGTAAGTGAAAAGAAAGGATATAATTTCATCTAGTATTCGTAAAGCTGTTTTAGTACATGTCTGCCTACTATGATGAAATGCAAAGTGGAGAGTATGAATTATTTATATTGGAGTAAATTGCATAAAATAACGACCCACTTTATATTTAGGCATCATAAGATAAAATAAGAATAAAGACTGTGGGCACCAGGGGTTCACAATAAGGTCTAAATTCGCTTAAAGCTACCACTGTTATTTGTGCCTACCTAAGCAATTATTTGTTTATTCGATTCGCGCATTCACTCGTGCGCTGGGATCATTATGAAAGTTCGTATTATACAATATTCCTGCTACATAAATACATTTTTTTTACTTTGATTAAGCAATTTATATTCAGTGTGTAATGCTATTTTGCCTAAAATGTAAATAGACACCCATTTTTGGGAATAAGTAAGTTAGTGAGAAATTTGCGATTGCATGTGATAACGACTTCCAAGTACACGAAATATATTCTCATTTTATGGACACAGCCGTTATATCTCACCAGAAAAAAGGTCGAAATTTGAAAAAGTTTAGAATGCTTTAATTAACTACGAGTTGGTGCTTATTCAGGTAGATTCCTCTAATTCTACGGATAGTTTATGTCCACAGGGGTCAACGGTACCTTGCCCATCAAGGCATTAAAAAAACTTGACTAGATACACTAGTACGATCGGTTTCAGAACACACCAGCCATTTTTAATTAGCGGCTGTACACGCACCGATCGCGGGGTAGTATTAAAACGATACAATAAATTAATTCTTGACGGATCCATCAAGTGGTGCGTTTACAAGCCATTGTGAAGTTGTGTTACTATGCAGTAGATAGGTACTGAATGTGAAAATTGATGAAGACAATTAATATTTATGACCAGAAGATCATAGCTGTTGGTGTATTTGGCTTTATCTTCAGCTTATTTCGAAGAGAAAATACAAACACATCAGTTAATGACTTCTATTTTAAAATTTAAATACTACAGACTTCCCACGGCGTCGTTCATAATGGACTACGGCTATAACTGTTTTAGAATCTCTATACCTATTAATAAACTGCTTTAGGGAGATTCCTATTCTCCGTTTTTAACATAGTTACCTACACATTCCTCCTGCAAAAGTATTTTTCCCTCTTTCCTTTTTTTTTATGTGAAAGCAATTACATTTTCATTTTTAGGGTCCGGTACCTCAAAAGGAAAAAAACCGAAACCCTTATAGGATCACTCGTGTGTCTGTATGTCCGTCTGTCACAGCCAATTTGCTCCGAATCTAATGGACCGGTTAAGTTGAAATCTAGTACACATATGTATTTCTGTGACCCAAACACGGAAAGTAACGTAAATAAATTAATTTTAAATATGGGGTCACTTTTGGGGGGCAAATAAGAAAAAAAAAAGTCTTTGATGCTGTATCGTGTGATATATTAAATGAAAGAACTTGTTGCGAGGATTTCATACATAATTTTTTTTTATAATTTAAAGTAAATGTATTTAGAGATATTTAAGAAAATAGATGAAAATGAACCATTCCGTCCCTTATCTCCGAAACTACTGAGCCTAATATTTTGAAAAAATCCAGTGAATGGTTCTTCACTCATAGATTACAGGAAAACCTGTAAAAAGTCTATGATCTTAAAATAACATCGTTAAGTTTATATTTGGGATAAATTCATTTCAACTATGTAACCCTTAATTATGCGTAGTCTGACACGCACCTGGCCGGTTTTTTTAATTTGAAAATTTTGAATTAAATTCATTTAAATCTGTGGTGGGTGCGTTCCCGGATGACAGCGAAGCGGACGCATACTTCGACGCCTAAGTGTCCTTATGTTTTTGCATTGATTAGTATATTTAGTTAGTTAGTCATTTAATTTAGTACCCAGTGTAAATAGTTAGTTGTGTTAAATATTGTAAAAATAATTTTCAGTTATTAAGCATATTACATTTAAGCATGCATGCATATTAATTCGTCCTATACTCATTATGCCCGTATTACTAATAAGAAGAAGAAACATTATCTAACCACTAGCAAGAAATGAGTATCAACAGGATGTTCACAAAAAGATACACACTTATGTACTTTTAAAATAGTTCGTAGAAGCTTCGCAAAACTTCCAGTTGCTATACGATATTTTTAAGTATCGTATCTCATAATAAGACAAAAGATGGTCATGCATAAGTATCGGGAGGACGTAATAGCATTGTCGTTATAAATCACATGGAGATATTGATCGTAAATAAACTTGCGATTTATGACAAAACAGAGATATCTCGCGGCGTTAGTGGCTCGTGTAAGGTAGTACGTATACATGCAGATACCCTTTGCTCCTCCATCTGATGGAAATGTCAGCTTTCAAGTAAATAAACGCATAATAATGTTGCCTTTTCACTTACATTCAGACATAACTGTAGATGTAATTATTTTCATATTAATGTGAAATGTTGATACTAATAGAGATAGAGACTACATATTTAAATGCACTTACTTATCAGGAATAACAGGGTTTTTATGACAACAATAACAATGTTTAAACCGCTTTAATGTCTGTAATTAAACATTGATATTACAACGTTTGAAGTAACAGCTAACACTAACTCACACTCGACACAATTGCAACGTCGCAGCAAGTAACAAGTTAATAAATAAAATTGTATGCAGCATTCGCATTTAAATCACACTCTGTGTATAGAGATGAGGATGTTTAATACACCCTTTAATTGATATGTTGCGTGCTGACTTATAGATCTGATCTGAAGCTAGGCGTGTTCCTCCGGCAATTCTATTGGGCAATTTATTTATATTGATTCCTTACCAATCCCTATCTGTCTAGATAGCTCATGGCTTTATATATTGCCTCTAAAACCTGGACTGATATATTAAATTATATACTTGCTAAATTATCTAGCGTATAGAAGGAACGTGGGTTGATTTACTCGTGCTGAAATGTATAGGTCAACTGTGAGTCGAACATATTTTTCAGATGTTCATAGAAAGTTTCCGATAGAGCTTTTACCGAATTAACGTTTAGTTTTACCATTCAACAGAATCAAAACTATTTTATAACTATTTGATACACCTGCTTACGTTAACTGAGAAAAAAGGTCGTGACATTGAGAAAGATAGATGACCAAAAACAAGTACGCATAGTCACAGATAATATAATATTAGTATAGTGGACCGTTTTTCTAATTTTCTGAGGAATTCTTTAAAACGAGCAAAGAATTTAGGAAGTTAATTAATCTCGGCTGATGAAGTCTATTAGTTAAAGTTAGAGATTATGTTTGAATAGATTAAAAACAAAAGTTGGATGTCATTTGTCTTCTCTGCTATTAATTGTTATGAGAATATATTTTGTTTAATATTAGTCTAGACTATGAGCAAATGAAATGGTGTTTAACTATAATTAGGTATGGGCTTAGTTTTGTGTTATGTTTTTTGTTTATTTAAGTGTTTGATTAGATATCAGTTTCGTCTTTTATTGGATTTATTTTTCTTATTTTATTTCTTTATCCATAGTACCTGGGCGACCGAGCTCTGCTCTGTCAAAATAGGGAATGCTCATTTAATAGTACATAATAGTTCCATGCTGCCATGATAATTAATAAGTACATACTAATTCCATGCTGCCGTGTCATTATTCTAAGGTAGATATCTTGTTCTAAACTTTGGGCGACCGAGCTCCGCTCGGGGGAAAATAAAAACGAAACGAATTTTCCCCGATATGACACCTAGCTAGATCGATTTTTCGCCCCCGTAAATTTATATTGCAACTTTCATCGAAATCGTTAAAACCGTTTTCCAGAACGTAATTACAAATATATATATATATATATACAAATATTGCTCATTTTATAGTATAGGATAGTGGTAAGTCCTGTCCATGAATGGCGAATTAAGAAAACAAGATGTGAAGGTTACATTTTTCACAGTTTGTACTGAACGTCTATTCAACAATATTTTCAGGTAATTTCACAAAAAAAAAAAATCATTTTGTGTGGGATTGTGTCCAGTTCATAAGTTCATCGGAGTAGAGTTTGACCGTTTGACCCCACGACCACGTGGCCGGTAATCAAGGTCCGACGTGAAGCTATTGTTGCCTTATTAACATGTTCAGTGCCGGGAGCCCTCATGGAGGGTTCACTCAAGTCGCATATTTTTCGCGGAGGGCTCATTTTAATTATAGGTTTTTCTTAGCGAATTCGGCATTATAAACTGTGAAAATAAAATCAGTTATATATTTTAACAAGATTTCAAACCTATTGCCGGTGACACTTCTCAAGGGTTAACTTAAGCGCAAATGTAATGCCGGTGACCCTCCTGGAGTCAACTTGCAATATGTATGGCAGCATGGCGTATGAGTTCTACGAAAAATGGGTGGAGTCCAAAGTGTTATAAAACCTATCATTAGGTAGGACACAATTTTAATAAATATCAATATTGGATCGGATTTGCATTTTTTTTTTCTAAATTCTCTTTTAGGTGTAGTGAAGCCGGCTAATTTATTAGATTATTATGTGAATAAATATTAATTTTATGCATCGTATCATGACAAGAACACGAGACACTTGTTAGATCATTGTAGTCACAGCAAATAGGACTTTTTTTATAAGCTTGTAAATAATTTATTCAGAACGTCGTCTGTCGGTTAAGCGTCCAATTTGTCATGGACAAATTCTGTATGTTAGTTTAACACACCGTAGGTACCTACCCGCTGCGTTTGTGTGTTCTTGAATAATTGTTGCATTTACTTACATTTGATGAACACTTGCTTCAACACGCAATACTTAATCATATTGATATTTAGAAGTAATTGCTTTCATGAATGACCGATTTATCAAAACTTGCACCTGTAAGTTGGGGTCACACTCAAGTTCCACGTGAAATAAGCTGGATCATGACCTCTATTAACTGTCTATCCCAGGTAAGTTTTTAACCAGTGCGAAAATTTAAACACGTGACTTTTCTCATAATTATGAACAACTTTTACTTTTTTTTTTAAATCAGCTGTACCCTACATTTATGTTCGTATAACTCTTCAAAATATAGGGAACAGCTGAATTTTTTTTCTCGATTTCAGGTTTGGACCCATAGTAAATGTTGTTCATAATGATGAGTAAAGTCACGTGTTTAAGTTTGCGCACTGGTTAAAAACTTACCCTGTATACTTCTACACTAATATTATAACGCGAAAAGATTTGTGTGGTAGTCATTTTGTTTGTAATGAATAAACTCAAAAACTACTGGACCGATTTTAAAAATTCTTTCACCAGTAGAATGCTATATTATCACTGAGTAACATAGGCTATAATTTATAAAGACATCACGCGAGCGAAGCCGCTGGCGGAAACTAGTGTGTAATATAAGGAATAACTGTTTGATTAGAGAGTGAAATCATTCAGCAGGTTCAAGTAATCGGATCGCCTAAAAGCAGATAACAATTTAATCGTAATTCAAACGATTCTTTGTTCGAATGATGTTATTATATTAAGGCCAGTTCTTTTGAAGTGACTATTATGTAATAGACGTAACGAAAACGTCCGAAGGTCAGAGCTGGCAGCGTGAAGTTTGAAGGTGTATCTCAATCTCAACTCGATGTAGATTACCAAAGGGAATTAAAGAGAAATATATGGCGACATTATGCGCGGGCGCAGGCATATGAATAGCTTATCTACCGCGTAAGAATGCCAATAGCGTGAGAACTGTCCGTGTCCACTTCCAAATTATTCTGAATACGTTCGATCCACGTCCTTGATGCGTGACCGGTTGCTAAATTAGCGAGGAGCGAACAATACAGCACAACGTGTGTATTATTTCACTTTGCACGTACATACACGCAGACTACCCTTCATCTATAAAAATGTCATATCGCGATCATACCTGAACGAAGATAGTGCATCGCGCTATTGTTGTAGTCCATCGCGTGTTTTCTTTTGCTTAAATATAAATAGGTTTTAAAAACATACCGTTTACCTGATGCGATTTTTCAAGCGTCTGCTATACCTACTCAGTGAGCTTTTTGCGTCATTCAATAGCGAGGAGCTTTTGAAACTTAATCAATTGCCAGTTCATTGAACTCTGCTACTTAGCTTACACAAAGAAACTTTAATCCAATCTATCAATTCTATTCAAATGATGTTTTATGTATAACATTTTGAGGAAAGAATATAAATAACAGTAGTAGCATCGAAGAGACAAGCGGATATAGCACGTGAATCGAAGTTAAACGATTAAGACGAATAAGCCGTATCGAATTTGATTATGGCGAGGCGCGCTCGATTCGGGTTCCCGATGACAGAATCGAGAATGCGATTTAAGATTTTGAGAGGGCTATGTGTACGTATAATTAGCGGTGCGGAAGCCGAGTAGTTAGTGCGAGGGGCGGGTTGTCCTCGTAACGATAAATCATAAGTGCGCAGGAGTCGCTGGGCGGACGATGGGCGGAGCGAGTGATTTTTAAACGGTTTTTTGAGTTTCGCGACGGCCAATGCACGAGAAATTCGGGCATCCTTTTCTGGCGCCTCGATATGGCGACACTTTTTCGTTAATTAGGAGAACCATGATTACGACTAATTTTCCGGACAACGAACTCGGCGGCAAAAAGTGGTATTCAATTAAAACAATACATATCCAAAACGTAAGTTGTGAAAGCTTCATAAAACGGATACTTGGTCTCCGCCAAAAAGTATTTTTCGAATGAGAAATTCTTGCACAGTGGTCGTAAAGCGTTCGCTTCCCGATTTTTTGGGTGGCTTTGTCACCCTATGGCTACTAATTAATACCCCGCGGTCGGTGCGCGGGCGCAGGTACGCTCCGCTCTGTTTGTGCTCGCTTGCTGCTTTTTGTTCGGCACTGTCTCTATTGTTCTCTGTCGGATCACATGATGTCGCTCTTAATTCCTTCTCACTGCCTCATGAGCTCTGAATACTGATTGAACAGAGACATATACAGCACGTATTTATAACTGCTATAATCTTCCAGACGGTCGCTTTTCAATGGAAAACTGAACTGGACTTGTCCTTGTTTTGATCGTATTAATTGAGCTTATAAGAAATTGATGTTATTACGCACAAAGTTGGCATAATTATCTGTAGGTTAATAAAACTGACTGTATATGTACTGCAGATGTTAGGACGCCAGGTAATGTCTTTATGAATGTTGTCTAGGGATCATAACGTATGTTAATTGTAACAGAATTGATCTACGCATAGAGATGGTTGGTCGAATTCTCATATACATTTGTCTCGTTTTATATTCTTACTTTATGTTCGATAAAATGGTCTTTTGAAAACATATAATGTACATGGCCGGGCTCATGTAACAAGTAGTTATAACTTGATACGTTATCGGCCTACCATCTTGTTCGAGTGTTCATTTGAGTAATCTACGAGTCGTTCGATCGTTTCGTTAACTTGATACGAAATAAATTAAAAGAGCAAATCAAAATAAACATTCCCAACCCTGATAGAGATACAAAATATCATATTATTTGAAATGCGAGGCAATATTTAAAATGCTTCATAACATCTAGTGATCACCTCGGGGGCGTTACTATCAACATATTTATACCAGATATAATTCAAAACCAGTTTCTTCTCGCCACTCGATTCTAACAAGAATTTGGATTCATACAAAAATAAATACTGTCCACGAAACATGAGAAAGGTAATATCGTCATATTAAAACATTTGTTAACTCAATTTTGGTCTAAAATAAAAGTTGTTAAGATTTGTTTTCGGTTAACCGGTGGAACGGTAGTGAGATCGAAATAATTCTGGAAATGAAAAGCTATATATGGCAGTATTTATTATGACATCCGACAGTAAAGTACAAAATTGATTTTATCGAGGCTTACCAACATGCATAGTTTAAATTTCTCTACAGGTCTGTTAAACTACGCTGTACTAGGGTAATTACTTCCATGCTATTAATTAAAATTTAATTTAGGTAACCGTATTTGAGTAACGATATTGTGGGCTGTAATATATGGTAGTACTGCAAGCATGCCACTACATTAAACGGCTCGGAACAGCTCCTCGCGCTCATGTTGTGACAGACTCATTGCACGTTACATCCATACTCTACACAAACAAATATTCAGATAATTTTCTTACGTTCTCATGCAAAAAACTCCAATTTGTATTGACTAAAGTTAAAGATAAATTAAACCTTATTAACTTTTTGCCAGCAGTTTTTAGCATCGTTTTTCTCGTACTTTTTTAAAGAGCTTTAATGAGGCGAACCTTTAATAAACTATTGATTATTTGTTATTAATTGAACTCGTTTATTTTATGCAAGAATAATAGTTTTGTTAACCATTTTAATATGCACATCATCTTGCTTAACATTCCATACAAACTTTGTTAGAAGCGGAACGATGTGATAATTTATTTGTTCACAACAGGTATCCATAAACTTTTAGATAAAAAAACGAAAATAAATAAAGAGCCATGCCCAGTTTACTAGTTACGCTACTTTATACGTATCAATAACTTGCGACTTTATAATGATTAGAATTTTAAGTTCATTCAACTGTTACTTTCATTCGAACATGTTTCCCTGTCCAGCGTATTCAAATGCAGCTAATATTATTAAATTGTAAATTAGCCTTCAGGATAGCGTGACATAAAGTACACTATGGCCAGCTTTACGACAACGGCTAAACACGAGATAAGGGTGCGCTTTATTCGTACCATGTCCCCTTGAGTAATCGTTCAGATAGTTGCTATCTCCGCCGTGAAGCCTTCGTGATTTTTACAGTCTGCTCGAGGCATTAGTGTGCCTGTTTATACCAGACAATGCTTGGAAATGCGACACGTGTATTTATTATATTGATTTGTAATATGAATTGTAAGCCATTTAGTAAATTTCATATGTTTCCCTACAAGTCTACGATGTGACTTTATTGTACTTTTACTAATATTATAAATGTGAATGTTTGAGAGGATGGATGGATGTTTGTTACTTTCACGCAATAACTACTGAACAGATTTTGATGAAATTTGGCACACAGAAAGTTGATAACCTTTTATCCCGATATTCTTACGGGATCGAGATTTATGCGGGTGACACCGCGAGGCGCTGCTAGTATATAATTCTTTAAATAAAGGTGATTAACGTAATAGATTCGCAGTTACAGCCGTTTTGCAGCAGTTAGTTAAGGATAATGCACATTTTTATGGACAATAAAATGAAAAGTAATTATACGAGCCTTTTG
This sequence comes from Omphaloscelis lunosa, assembly GCA_916610215.1. Taxonomy (NCBI): domain Eukaryota; kingdom Metazoa; phylum Arthropoda; class Insecta; order Lepidoptera; family Noctuidae; genus Omphaloscelis; species Omphaloscelis lunosa. The sequence continues at coordinate 12,968,075 of OU744247.1, forward strand.
TATTGGCAAACTCAATTATTGTTAAGTACGCAATAGAGTCCTAATAAATCATTTAAGTTTACTCACACAAATTCCATAACTCATGCGTTATGTATTTCCAACATTTTGCTGTGGCACTAAAATGCGGGCTATTTTAGTGTATGGTGGACAATGCATAGCAGCGGCGAGGCGCGGGCGCAGAGCGGAGGGACCACGACGCGACGCGCGTACGCAGAAAAAAAGAGAAAATCCTCAATAGTCCTCCACGGCCCACACGCCAACCTATGGCCACTCAATCGTTCGTATTCCTCTAGCCAAGCTAGGAATAGAAAAAGTCCCGGAGACGAATTTAATGCATTTTTTTTTATACTCTCATTCTAACGACAGTCACAACATGTTTCCTAATCTTTAATCAGTGTAAAATATAAATATTTTATGTTCCACGCATACTTTAATGATAATAAATGAAGCGTAAAACAACATATTTTAAATATTATACTTTTATTAGCTTACGGACGAAGAATTTCTCAGAATTTAACAGGTGATATGATAATTAAAAAACGTCGGATTTTAGCAGTAATTAATGATAAAATTGTCGTAAAGTTTAATTACTATCAGCTATGGAAATAAATATCAGGTAACGTCTACCTTATAGCACTTGTGTTCAGTTGGGCTCAAGCAATGATACAGCGCTTACTCTCAAGAGATACTTGGATTCTTTAGGAGTTAACTTTGAGCCAGCCTAGCTAACGAGTAACGATTGACGTGAGTATTTTCAAGTACATACCCGACGCCTTAATGATTTATAATGATTTTGATGTAGAAACAATAAACAATGTATCGCTCTGGAATATTTTTTATGCTTCGTGAGTCGACAAACGTTCATAAGAAAACACTACACGTTTTTCAGTTGAATTTAGTTAAGTTGTTCAAGAGGCTCGTAAAATCTGGGGAATGTGTAGAATTCCTAAAATCTTTATTCATCTTTAAGTATTCAAATCATTTTAACAAGACGTGCAGGTACTCATTTAAATAAGTTGAATTGTTTCCAATCATAGTTTGAAAGTCATGCTCGTCCTGCGCCTAATTATTCGAAGTCAATGAAGATCAAATACAAACATTCAAATTTGGACCAGAGGAGGGACACACCCACGCCACATGTACGCAATGTTTTTCCACATTCAATTCAAATAAGGTCCATAACCATCGCTTTGTACATTCGTCTGAAAAAAATTAAAAATAGTATCGGTATGTGTACAAGATCATGAGAAATTCATGAACCAAGTTAACATGCTCATAATACATATTAATTGTATTGATTAATGTTCTTATACAAGCAGTTTTACCTGAAACGTATTGCACCAATATACACTTAAAATAAATGTTTATATTATGGTGTAGTAATGTAGTTATTAAAACGAATCATTCTGTAGAGCTTCGTTCAGGAGACCGAGAGACAGATGTGCAATAATTGCATTTAATAACAGACGGAAAATGAAAACGTTTGCTGTAAATAAACATGAATATATTATTAATTACTTCGTTATCTATCTATTAAGAAGATAATTAACATATTTACGCTATTTTATCTTAGTTGTGTTACTATTTGAACGGCACATTTAATATTTCAGAGTAAAGTATATTGTAATAGAGATTATGTACAAGAATGCAAATTAAGTTCTAAGTGAACGACGACACCATCTTAAGTTAATAGGAATAAATTATATTTTAGGCTGTCGGTCCTCTGTTCTAAGGGTTTAGTACAAACCGAATGCTTGTAGTCTCCAATAATTCTCTCATGATTAAGACACTGGGAAACTTGACCTCCATAATGACGTCCTCTATTTGATCATTCTACTTCTAAGAATGGAATTTAAGCTGGGATAACATTGAAGAGGATTAACCGCAGCTTAATAGACTCAATGTAAAAATGCCTACGACTGTAAAAGGATATACACATACGCCTAAAGTATTGTCTGAACAATGCCTCGGCTGCACGACGCGCAACTCAATGCCTTTCAAGTCAGATTAAGTTAGGAAAGGCGCATTATTAATAACGGCCAATAACTTAACTGCTGCTTGAAATATCGAAGTTACTTTTGCTTAAGCGACACTCATATATTATCTGAACTAAGAATATGTTTCCGGATCGAGAGAGGTTTTGTCATTGGTTCTCAAGCGGGATTATTTTATTTTGTAAGCGTCAATTGTAATGTTTACAATTATTTATTTATGGCTACGTTATTTACCTACATTGATGATAGATGTTGTGTTACTTTATTTTGTTAACGATTACATAGCGTATAACATGTGACTTAGTGTTGGTTAAACTATTAGATACCCAAATCGATAAACTAGTGCTTATAAAGACGAACCAAATTCGCAGTAATTGTTCAAATAAGCAAATGTGGTCAAAGCGTTGCTTAAGTAGCAAAAAGTATATGTAAAATATTCTCTGTCGTCATTGTAAAGTCCTGGAAGTTGAGCAGTGCGAATGTTGATAAATTGAATGCAGTCTACAAAAAATATGGTGATTTTATATAATGGCGCTTGTAAAGTTGCATTTGGACAAATGTGTGCGAACACGCCTGACAAGGGTCGTGAATACTTTTAAATGTTTTGTGAAACAACATTAAAACATGCACCCAAATTATGTTATAATAAAGAAAAAACCTTTTAAACATAACGTTTTTTTACAAAAAGTTGCAAGCGACTTCAAGCGAGACAACTAATAACTGGCGATGTTTTGACATGCAGTGTTCAGAGTGTTTAGCGTTTACATCATGAAATGTAAATAAGTATTCATGTAACTCTCTGCTGAGTAACAAATTAAAGAAGTAAGCGCCATTTTAAAATTACAGCTGCGTTTCAATTGCTTTACACATTTACTGAGGTAATGAACTTAGCACTTTATGTTTAGTATTTAACAAATAGCAAGAAAACGTAAATAAGTGAACTAGAACCTGAACAACGCCTGTAGAACGCGCAGACAAAGTGGTAACACTTTGTATATTTCAATCTGGAAACGATGCACTAGTCAAACGAGCCGATTTATCTTGGCAACAAAAGCAAAATAGATAAATATATTTATGGTGCAGGCAACATATCGTCCGGAGGTTGTTACCAGGTTTATCTTCACTTGGGCTTAATGCCCTGTACGGCCTCGGAAAAGCTTTTAAAAGGTTCGCTCATCCCTCGAGCGACGAAAGCTCATATTGTGATACAAGTCTTCACGTGTTAAAGTTTTTTTTTATTTTAAACTTTACCTCGCTGTGAATGCTTGCATTCCTATAAGTGAATGGTTAGGAGCTCGCATCACGATACCGTCCCGAAGTATCGCACCGCTGTTCTATAAGTAGCCGTATTTAAATGTAGATGAGGAGGGAATAATTCCCGCATTAAGGATGAGTGAGGAGATTTAAAATACACTACAATGTAATTCTGAATATATGAAAGTAGGTATTGAAGCTTTTGCAAGTTTCTTTTTCAGAGAGCTTTTGGTTTCGATTTCTACGATTTTCAGAACTGCCCCATATTTTGAAATGATGACATATTAGTATGGAAAGTTTTCCTGTTATAAATAGTGCAATCCACGAAGATGCGCCCCACTCCGCTCCGCTCCGTACCAAAGTACAGCTTACAGTACGTAATCGCGGAGTGGGGCGCGTCTTCGAGGATCGCACTATTTGTATACATTTAAATAAGATTCACAATGTATCGCCAATATGCCAAATGAACTACAGAACTATATTTTCACGTTTTTAGGGTTCTGTACGTCCGACCGATAAAATGGAACCCATAAATGATCACTCGTATGTATGTCTGTCAGTCTGTCTGTCCGTTTGTCCGTCTGTCAGAGTAAATTTGCTCTAAGTCTAATGGACCGATTAAGTTGAAATTTGGTACACATGAATTTCGTGACCGTAATTAAAATAAATGAATTTTGAATATGGGATCATTTTTGGGAGGCAAAAAAGAAAATTTGAAAATAAAAAATACGTTTTGCGAACTGTCCCGTCTGACGTATCAAATAAAAGGATCTTACTGTGAGGATTTCAAAAATATTATATTTTTTATAATTTTAAAATACAATCACTCTCTGGGAAGCACAGAATCGGTCGAAATGGCGAAGCTTAAGGGAGACCTGTGTCCAGCAGTGGACGTCTTTAGGCAGAAATTATGAATTTAAAAATAAATAGTTTTATAGTTATTTAAGAAAATAGATACAAATTCACCATTCACAATTGCATCATTATCTCCGAAACTACAGATCCTATTTTTTTTAAAAATAAAGTAAATATTTTTATACTTATAGATTATAGGAAAACTTATAGGTTAACTTATAGGTCTACGGTTTTAAAATAACGTGGTATATCTCTGAATATTGTACGTACAAGCTTATATTTGCAGTTGGAATGTATGGGAGAACATGATTTTCAACTCCAATGTTAATTTTGTTCTTTGGATAAATTTGTCCCAACTACGTAACGTAACCCTTTGTTGTGCGTGGTCCGACACGCACTTGACCGGTTTTTGCACTTAGCTCAACACTTGATCAAGAAAATGTAAGAAATATCCTTTAGAAAATGATAGAGCCATCTTAATATTTCATCATAAAACCCTTTACAAAGTGGTTCATAACTCAAATATTTTACTTCACACGTGCATCGTCGCTCACATAAAACTTAATCTCTCACTTAACACTGTTACTGAGCGCTGCTTAATCTGCTCCTGGCTTAATCTTTCTTGTCAACGGCTAGGATAATCCGACCTACGAGAGAGTGAGAGCAGAGCTTTTTGCTAAATTATCAATAAATTTTATAACATACTTATATTAAAGCGTGTCGATAATTATACACTATGAATAATGCAAAAAATGCTATAAAATTTTATTTAAAAACTTTTCGGGTGTTTGCCATTTTTTTCTGTGGTCATTGAGATATCAACTTCGAGGATTTTATTACAAACGTCACGGAAATGTTCGTTGGGCGGGCCATTCTGTAACAAATCAAGTAATGCTTTGTTTTGTTTCCATTTCAATGACTATAGTTAGAGTAATATATTGTTTTCCTATTTTTTTACCAGGTTTTGCATGCTAAGGTACAGTCAGCCAGCCATCCTTCTTGCCTCTTACGAGCAAAATCGAATCTATGAGAATAAGGCTGCTTTTTGACTCCTGACTTTAAAAATAAAGCTCTATCTTAAAAACCACAAATGCTTCTTATACCACTTAGCTTACAAATAGTATTTTTTACTTTACCTATTTAGTGTGTACTTTAGAGCCTGTTTAATATGGTGCTAGTAGGTGTCCCGCTTGCGCATTTTACGAGGGGTTTAAAGCGTCGTCGGTCAAGATGTAACAATTCGCTTTGGGTCGCTTTGTCGGCCGTCCAAGGGAGACGCTTCTCCTGTTCCTAACGATACCATGTACCGAAGTTTATTTTTTACTGGCTCAGATTTATTGAGCCAAATATTAAACCGGAAATAATCACTTAGATAACGATGGCGGTTGTTATTTCATCTCATGTTAGATTTATAGTGTGATAAAGGCAGGATGAACAACGAATAATGTGTCTTAAGGTGTTGAATTTCAATGTCAGCTTAGGTACACAAGTTATGTCTTAATATATATTTTTGACTTATTAGAGCTAAAAATAAGTCTTAAGATAAACATAAACACGCATAATAGAACCGTTACTTAGGTATGCCCTTATCTACAATTTGAATTAATTAAACACGAAGACAACTTATATCGCTCCAAGAGATTTGATAACATTTATTTAAAAAAAAAAGACCTTTTACGCAACACGTAAGATACTTATCTAACAAAAGTTATAAAAGGAGTTATCAGAATTAGTAACCGATTGATCACGTAATTATATGTTTTCTGAACAAATTCAATTTTATGTGATTATTACGATTATGAGATTTAATTTCAAGGCTCGGTCTAATCCGTTCATTATATTTTTTAGGATAATTTATTGAACCGGTTTATTATTTTTGAGCGCAATCATGTCTTGAAACAGAGACAGTGGTGTTTTCAAAATGAGCAAGGCGCCATGCAAGGTAACTGCTTATTCACTATGCGGTTTCACTACTCAGGGCTGCCGCGGATGAAGTTTATAATGGAAGCACCATGGCCACCATGGGCCACGACAGACAAACCGTAGCGATATGAATGGGCAGATTTTGTAGAAGTATTTATAAAACATGAATTCAAATACTTTGTTGTACCTGTACCAGTAGGTACATGTACAACAAAAAAGTATTTGAATTCATGTTATCTAAGAACTAAGTAAGAGAAATCATACTTTTAGAAAGATTTCAGTTTCATGACATTCTTTGTTCTATAAAAAGCTCAACTTAGTACCTAACTAAGTTGTCACCTTTTGAAGTTTTCATGCAAGTGTCAAAAATGTTATAAGAAAAAGTCTACCATAGAGAGCACTTTTAAAATGATTTACATCCCTGCAAGACTTATGATAAACAGAATTAATAGGAACCAGATACATTAGCACAAAGGGTATTTGCTAATATTATTTAATAGCTCAGTTACCTATAATTTGCGTTATGTATCTCTGCAGATTTATAGACACTAGGATCGGCGCCGGCGATTTGAATGGCGGCGTGTGATTGGCGGACGCCGGGTGCAACTCAGGCGCATGTATTTAGGTCACCGCGCCGCGTGGGTCTAGACTAGCAACAGCTTTTATAACAGGGCTAGCATAAAACGATTACTAACCTTATGTCAGTAATTATCTGAATGTGTATAATTATATAAATGACGTAATTATGCGTGTATAAAATGAATGATTAATATCTATTATGCAGGTTAAGGTTTGTCAAGCCTAGAACTCTATTGCCGTACCTACATGACGTTAGCAAAATATGTCAATATAATTTTTATGATCGTTGAATTGGTCTTCTTCTTTTTCTTTTCGTGTGGTTAGTTACTAACCTGGTGTCAGAGTTTTAAAGCCGCCCATGGGCCTCTGAGTTAGCTTCACATGCCGTCGAGAAATATATCTCAGGCAAGCCGGCTTGCCTGAGATATATTTCTCAGGCGTATTATATAATTATAATACGCACATGAATCCGAAAAGTCAGAGGCTTCGAACTTGAGACCTATGACTTGGCAACCTGACGGTCACACCACTAGGTTATCGGTCTTCTTCAGTCATTTAGTTACTTTTCCAGACCATCATTGAATGTTTCCATATATTATAAAGAATCTACATGTAAGCTCTTGTAAAATATCAGCAGTTAAACAAAAACGATCCCATATAAGTTTCTTCCTAGTAAATAGCCAGCTTTAAAAATGACTTATGACTGGCTACAGCTTAAAATTCCTATTCAATGAATGTTTCGGTAAAGCGTAAATTAGATTTACGCGGCGGACGCCTGATTCATTCCATCTAAAGGCTATAAAATCTAAACTTAAAAAGGGGATTTCTGGAAAAGTGCAAGGGACTGAAATAATCATAGGAGGTCTGAGCACAATAGGGCTAGCTCGTCTCAGCTCGGAGGGCACGTATGCTCGTAAATACGACGTCCCTTATTATTAGCAGCCATTGTTCGGGATTGCTCGGGTACAGTCGGCAGCGGCGCGGACGCAGCCAGCTTGTCACATGAGCCCAGTTGCTTTGGGACATTTAAAAACATGCATGTAATTTATTTTCATAATTCATGCCCGTTTAGTTGACAACAAAAACCTACACGAGTTAACTAAGTGATAGCAATGAATCATTACAAATAAATCATTCGGTAATATTCTTGAGCAATTCAAGCCATTATCGAACAAAGGCATAACTTTCGTTCGCGTTCAATTCTTAATTGATTTAGATAAAATGGTGGATTGAGTTTTATTTCTCGCGACTGTACTTCTAGCTCGACGTCGGATATCCGACACTCGCAGCTTTAATATGCAGCCCTGGTTCGACCGACCATTGCGCAATTCAATCCTAAATAAACGCAATCCCGCCATAATTAGCTATGGAACTGATGAATTCACGAACCGCCATTAAAAATTCTGAACACAGCTTAATTAAAAATTGTGTTTATTAAAGCGCATTCCGACTTCGATAGATGTTAAAAATCGTTGGTAGTGTGTATCAAGGTGGGAGAAGTGAATAAAGGCTTTTATCTCAGGTAGAGTCGGTGCATGCGGTTGTGGGACGCCAAAATTGGAATCATTCATCTTTTAATCTGACGTGTTCTATTGTGGTCGGCGCTGGCATGGGTTTAGTGGGAGGCCCGGCTGTGTTACTACGAATATTTATTGTTGTTCAACATATGGCCAGTATATCTGTATAATACTGATAATTTACCTGAATGCTTTTAAATACGGAACATCAGATTTGATTAAATCAGTGAATACATGGTCGCCTACGAGGACTTGTATATTTGGGATCAAGTAGGTAGGAACTGTAGTTAAATGTTTATATTTTTTGGTTTTGTAATAAAGATAAACGGTTTATATAAATACTTATTACAATTAGTGGTCGCAAGCGCTACTGCTGAGCATGAGGTCCTGGGTTCGATTCCCAGATCGGGCAAAGTGTTATTGGGTTTTTTTATCTGAAATTTCTTAGTAGCAGACTAGAGTCTGGGTATGTGCCCGGCTGATGGCAATAGGCTCGCCCCCTATTACATGGGACTTAAAAAAACATAACTGGCAAAATGTGGGTGAAGCTGCTACAGGGACACCTCTGCCCAACCCTTCGGGGAAACAAGGCATGATGTTATGTTATGTTATTACAATTATAAAATATTAACAATCTTTATAAAGGTGTAGAAAACCTATTCAAAAAACGAATCAAAAAGATAAATAAAGAAGATTAAGCACTGTTATCTGAATGATAACATATTTATTTAATTATTTACTCAACCGTTTTATTACTTCGAAGCTAGAAAACAGTGTACAAACAGGTGCTAAGATAACGAGAACAGAACTGTTGTACAAACATTTAAATAAAAATTCTAAAAAAGCTTTGCGGCGGCCATTAAAGGGCAGTCGATTAGAGGCTCGGCAGTAAGAGAGGCTTTTTAACATCGATCCATCAGAGCCTGGCCACAGATAAGGGCATATACCTGTCACAGTAATAAGTATTAAAGATTGAATCATACAAAAAAGAAAAAAAAACTTTTGTAATGGTCCGGGTTCCACAGGCGAAGCTCTCGATTGATTAATACATACAATTACAAAACAATATTCAGTTGTATGTATAAATTGGTGTATGTTAACGAAACTTGTATTCTGTCAATTTTATTTGGAATAATTTTTCCAATTATTTAGTTTTTTAACAAGTTTTCATAAAAATGTGGTACTTTAGGGAGTGAAATAAAATAAAAAGTGCGCTACGAGAACTCGTAGCAATTGCTACGAAGTTGACATACATTATTAGACTTTGTAACAAAGATTCGTTTATCTAACTCATCTATTCAAACATATCCTAATACTTGGGCTAAAAGCTACATAAGTCTCCCTTTAGATTATTGTGTTTCTAAAAATAAAACGGTATTCGTATTAACTGTCATAAGAGACCGGTTCTTGGCACCTTTTCAATGCACCTGAGTAGATTCCCGCGTTATGTTCGTTACATTTCTTCGTAAATTCTTTACTTATCGTCGAGTTCAAGTTGTTTTTCCTCAAAATGGTAAGTAGATCGTAGACTGGTGGTAATGTCTTGATCTTGTAAATGTTTTTTTTTTTTTTTTGTAATTTGTTTGTAGTTCTCATTTGATGTTTATCGATGTAAAAATGTGTGTAAACAAACCAGGTAGATACAGGTGAATGTATTTAGTTGTTGAATATTTCAACTTATCTTGGAAATAAGAAATATAACTGTGGGAAAAACTAAATTGCCATATGTATATGAGCACATTACTCACTTTGTCATTTCCCTGAACGCTCAATTTAAAAGTTTACAGCGGTAATGTTAGGTTACCACGCAAAGCTCGTGCATTAACGACTACGTAGAGACAAATTGCTGACTGCTGATTCACTAAACCCAAACATTTTTTGTCGACATTTGAAAGTAACTGTCTCAAAATCCGTATGTGGCAAGATACGCATCTTAAGTAAAAAGCTGTAGCGGCAACTAATGTATGTTGTTGATACTCGTTGCTTGATAAATGTTGTAACTGACAACTGGAGCCACTACCTGAATGAAACGCTCCAATTACTCTTGATAATATATTGGTCTGACATCTTAAGTTAAATATTGTGTAATGACTCCTTGGGCTCTAGTTTTGCTCTGGTACATGTTTTTGCTTTTTCATTTACGAGGGATCAAATATCAAGATTAGGAAATAGTCACACGCAAGCCCATCTAGAAAAAAAAAAATAAGCAAAAGCTCTTCTGAATTTTATATGGTTGTTACACGAAAATTTCTGTTGGTAACGAATATGTTTTCAGGAATTTCGCCTATGTTGCTGATTTAAATCAAAGTTTAACCGTACGTAAACTTAATAAAAAATTGATAATGAGAAATTTCCTTCCACGATGTTATCACTAATTAGTAAGTAGCAGTTCCACGGAGGCTTCTGTCATACGATACATGTAAGGAAGTGAAAAGTGCTATGTAACATTTGTATACGAATCCATTATACGACGAAGTGTTTACAGATGAGAAAATCTTATTACGTGTAATCAAATTTCATTAGAGATAACACTATCTGTAAGAGCTTCGATAATAACTAGCATGCCGCATAAATATCACATTTATTCGCTAAGAAAAGTTTAATGCGAAATATCATTTCACATAATTAGAAGGAAATCATATTGCGTATGACGTGTATTACTGTAAGGAGACTTAAATTTATTATTGCCATCAAAATAATACGAGTAATAATAGTTTTACAATCCGAGTTTTACTATGAGTGGGGACCGTTCGGTATCTATGCTCGTAAACTTGGAATTACCTAATGAATAACACGGGATTAAGTTTAATGGCAACGTTACAAGTCTTGTCATTTGTGAGATTTTTATAATTATAAATTATTATGAATCTAGTGATCACCCGCGGCTCTTCTCAATGGATATTAGTTTTATTACGGTGAGCTCAGCGCATTGTTGGTATTTAATGCCTAACTTATGGAAAGCCAGAAGTTTCATGGGTTTCGTTTTATGATTATCTATGACCCTATGGGTTTAAAAACAAGAAATGAAGCTGAAGAAATCCCTTTCATTCGATCACTAAAAGAATGTCGTCTTCGGTATTTTAACAGTTTAATGAAAATCCTAACTAATCACAGTGCGCAATCACAAGTTAACGTTTAGCATTAACATGAGAACATAACGTTTGTATGTTTTTGTATTACCCTTTTCACCTGTAATTACGAACGGTGAACATTAAAGTTTTGCTGGACCACGGCAGCGAATATAAATCGGGTGTTTCATGAAATATCGAGTCGCAGCCGTGGGCTACGCGGCACGAACGCATCGCCGCCCTTATCTCTGCCGATACGATTTTATACGTAATTCGATTTTTCTTTTTCTGACTTTTATGGATCGGTTGTTCGCGGTGTATCGATAATTCGAGATCGGTCTTTTATGTTATAATTTCTATACAGGTAGCGACGCTCGCTCTGCATCGCTCCCGGTGGCTTCTAAAATACAACATTATAAGATTGATTTGTGGAGTACTAATAAGCGAGCAGCTTTGGCACTATTTCAATGTTCTCAAGTGTTTCAGAAATCGCTCGGGTTACGATGGATCCTTTTTCCTATAAAAAGCGTTAAGCCATATAAACCGGTTGCAAACCGCGTTCTCACAACGTACGGCCGCTTCATAACTGGCTACTTTATGCTATTGTAATGATCTAGGAGCTGCTACTGCCCACAAAAACACTCGCATTGTTTCTAGACGTGTTACCGTATACAGCCATGTATTTTATCACTTCGCGCGTCGACGCAGACACTTCCGAGAAAAAAGTTTCAAGTCCCTGCGTTTTTTTCTCTTCCATTTTTTTTCTCAAACGCCAAGCCGAGCTTATGCTAGGTAAATACGGACGGAACTGTGACAGTTTTCATACCTTTATATTATTTGTTTAGGCATCCCGAGCCAATAGGCCGTGTGTGCCGAACAAGTTGTAAAGATTATCTACATGTGCATACATAATCGTTATAACTAATACTAAGCACCAACTATTTCACGGTGCGGTCGGCTAATGAGCATAAAAAATGGAGATGCTGCTTATGAATTCCTGTTGTGTACACAGTTTTCGAAAAAGTTTCGCAGACGAATTATTCATAATGAGTATCAGAGAATGGAATTATTTCAGCGAATTTTATGACTTATAGCCATATTATTACGACACTTTTCTGGTTGGCGATTGTCGCGCCCATGTTCGGAATTTATATAACGTATCGATTTTAAATTTTAAAAAATACCGTGTTTGTTGCTCGAGGGTTGAGGGTACGATCGATTGAGTTTATGATGGGTATTTTTTATTATATTATGTTAATTCACTAAATATGTAGTTACACAGTATGATTGCATGTATGAAAATTTTATCAGGAACCTGCGTGTGCGCATCTGGGACTTCTTTAATTAGTAGCGACTAGCAAAAAAAAACCCTTACCTGCAGTGCATTGACAGACATTTGATTAGATTGAAAATATAGAAGCCACTGTTTACAAAACTTGCAGTAAAAGTTATTTTTAAAATTGATGTAAATGTTATTGAAATGTACGTAATTTTGTTGACTGAATGACTTACATATTTATGAATTAAATTCTATAGAACCAATTTTCCTAAATTAAAAAAGATTTACTACAATAATTTAAAGAGTATTTATAATATTTTATAGCCTGAAACCAGTTATTACAAGCTGAAAACTTTTCTTTTTCCTATTACAAGTGCTACACTAACACGTCAACTTAGAAACACGGAATCAAGATCGAAGTATTGGCAAAAAACGTTTTAACAGGAGTCGGTATCAAAAATAAATAAAAAACTTTTATCACGGGTAGTGTCGGCTCTTGCTGGCGTGTCATAACTTGTCGCGGCCAGGTTCGTTACACGCCGGTAACGTTACACGACAAGCAACCGGACACCTCGTTGCGTGTTGCATGCGTGTGGTGGGCGGTATCCCCCCGGCTCCCTACAAAATACAACAATAACAAACCAATAATGCTACCTTATATACAATACAGCTGCAGTATTAGCACCGATCTGTTCTACGCAGCGGGAATAGCGGAATAATCTGTGTAAATAACATAGGTCACGAGGCTGCGCCCCGCTGCACGTATCACTTACATTCTTACTTACATTCCGGATCCTAAAGACGTCAATGTGTATGAGATGTAGCTAATCTTTTACCAAAACTAGTGTTGATGGGTTATCCAATTCCAAATATAAAGAAAATTTTCGATTCTCAGAATTGCGAGAATTTTACTACTGGCCAATCCGAAGATTTGATGACCAAACAGGATGTTACGCCACATAGAAACGACTCATTCTGTTCATATTAGTAAACCTAAACTGTCATAATCTGTTACTTTATTTGCATAATAAGGCAATATATTGGGATTAATTGGGATATATATATATATAAATTTTAACAATGTCAAACATCCATAAATATTGTATTACAGTTTTTCACCATTACTTTTTTATTAGAAAATAGCGAGATTAATCAAGCTGTTACACTTACATTTGGATTTACTAACTCGTGTGGTTTAAAAAGGCGTTAAGTGAAAAAAAAAAAGTACAAACTGACGCCTTTTTCCCTTGGAGGTAGGCAAGTATTTAATGTTGGTGAATGAGTAGGTATCCCATAACTAATATTACTCAATTTATTAAAATCTCTGTTTAATAAGAGTGTTATCTTACATTTAAAACGTACTTCCAAAAAAACATGCCTTTACATAGCGTAATGTTGCGGATTAGACAGAGGCAGTACTTTACAGAAATGGCGTAATAATGAAAGCTCATTAAAGCTCGTTCATGCTTCATGTTAATTAATAAACGTTTGTATTTGCAATTGGATTTGTTTCATCATCGTTTCAATAAACTGTGAGGAAAAGTCATTCTTTTTCAAATTTAACATGATAAAAAGTTCTAAACTATAATTAATACATTTTCAACTCATGGATAATTCATATAATTAAATAAAACAGGCAATCCAACACATGAAGAAATATCGTGACTATTTTAGAAAAAACCTAATATTGATTGTAAGCTCAGTAGGAATATTCCGCGTACGCATGATTCAATCACGTGAGATCAACGACCAGTCATTGTATCAATTTAGTTGTCAACGTAATAAATCGATTGTATCCTGACCCTGGCAGAACTGTGAGCATTTGCAAACCGCTCCCTAGCCTCGTAAATAAAATTTTAATAATAGCCCGTGAACTTGTTCAAAGCTTTGGGCTATAATTTTTCATTTATTTATTGATATCTAATTATTTAAACTATCCTTAAAAATAATACAACATAACCTTCTAATCGTATCGTTCTGCCCCCGTTCCTAAATCTACCATGCGGCGGAATGCCGGAGAACAAGTTTTGTATCCGTCCTGCTCGTTTCTACGTTATGCCTATTTCCGTCCTTGTCGGGCGCTTGTCATTTTCTATAAGTTTTTCTAACATTCTCCGCTTGCACCGCCCCCTCTATTTCGGCCAAACGCCTGTCTTATGAGCGATAACTTTTGTTTGTTCAACAGTTATGACTATTGTTTGACACACCGATGCTTGTTACGCTCACTCTGAGTGTTTACTCACTTAATGAAGCTCTGTTACCTCATCCTTCTAATGACTCTTTATTTATTTCAAATACACATTAGTGTTAGTCGTCACCTTCAGTGTCACGTTACAAAATGGCAAAGCAATGGAGCTGCTAGCGCCGAGCTTTTGTGTCTATTCTTGTCACAAGTTTGTCTGGTGTTGCTATGAGACTTTTAACAGCCAATAGTGGCTCTGGTCAACATAAATTAAAAGTCTCCCGATAACATTGGAACCAATAAAATACAGCAATATTGAAAATGTTCTTTGACCGCGGCTAAAATCTTAATCTAACCATGCGGACTCAGCGGCCGCGGCTGCTTAATGCTAACGAGTTACAAATTAAAAGAGACCGAGACGTGTGCCAAAGGTAACTTTATGGGCTTCGCATGTCTTATATCAATAAATTATTAACTACGCTCCTTGTTTGATTTTGCATTCATACTTATTATTATTTACCTTAAAGTAGACTTTAGGCCCTTTGTCTATAGTCCAAAATTGTGTACAAAACATTTGAGCTGAGACTTTGGAACTTAACCCTTACGACACGGCATTAATGTTCAGTTTGTAGTGACATGGGTGGGGATGAGCATGTACAAATAGTAGCAAGTAAGTACGTATTTGAGCGTAAGCGAGGAGAGGCGAGAATCTTTAGTTTTAATTAATACGCTGAATCTAGGCACCGCGTATTCGCTATTTTCAATTAGTCGTCGGCGCCAGTAGCATGTTTTGAATTATGTGATTTAATGGGATCCCGTATTTCCCATACAATTTATTATTAACCTATAAGTTTGGTCGGGAGTGGGGTCAATAGCTGGCTCAGTTATGTTACTGCCGCACTAACAATCATAGAGTGGTCATGCGATAGCTTATAATGAATATTTCATTGTAGGACGGTGCCTTTTACAAGCTGTGTACCGCTAACGTCTGCAAGCGTATATGAGTCAAGGGTCATTAAAATTAATAGTTTTCAGCAAACTCTTAAGTTAAGCTTCGGCTTTAGTACGGTACATTGCTAAATACGTGAACCGTTAACTATGGCTTATGCTAAACGGCTATGATATTTATCTAGATAGTCGAAACTTTATACCTACTTATCAGAACACTCACAGAAAAATAAGAAAATGCGCATGTGTATAAGTTAGTCGTACAAGATAAAGTTGTCAATTTACGATGAGGTTTCCGAGTAATTATAAAGTTGAAAGCAAGTGTTCGGTGCGCGGCGACGCTCGCGTCCGACTGTGCGAGTGTCCGGGCGTCCGGGTGTCCGAGTGTCCATACAGTCACGAGCCCACGTTCACTTGATGTTATTCTCACGACTTTTCTCACTATTTGACACCAAATAATAATTATCACGTCGCTTTTCAAATATCTTGTGTCAAACAGATCGCCTACACTTACTAAATAAACTATGAAAGCAAGTGTGAAATTAGTTCGTGTACCGAGAGTTCCGTATAACACCATAATCATGTGAATACGGTGGTAATTGAGATCGGGATTTCCTAGTTCCTCTTTGCGATCAACGGATTATTAATTTTCGTATGAATGGTACGTTGAAATTGTGGATTTAAATGTAACCGCATTGCTACGTTTATGTTCGTAACTTGAATTAATCCTGAAGCCCAAAAATTTTCTTGGTTACATCCAGGACAAAGCTATTTTAAACGGAACAGCTGATCTGAATATGTCAATATAATTCAATAAGACGTACTTCCGTAGTAGTATAGTTGTCAGACCGAAGGAAAGAGAGAGAGAGAGAGTGAATTTTAACATCACGTAGCACGGAAAATTCTTCGTAGGCATCGTAGCGCGTCAGAACAAACAGGGTCATACATATTTCCATGCTTCTGTCTAATACATTGATTAATTGACGGTAATCATATGTACATATTTAGCTGTATTGTAAATTCAATCTTTAATATATAATGTCGATGAACTCTTGGACAAGTGGGAAGATAAGCAATAAACATTTTTATAGTCTAACCAGCCTATTCCTTCGGATTTGGTTTACGATTTTCTTCTTACCATTGCGTAACTAATGTCAAGCAGTTGACTGTTGATTATGGCATTTATAAGGTTGTTTGTTTATGTCCCTCTATTTCGGCGACCGGCTTCACTAATGCCCCGTAGCGATTGCAATCGAATAAAACGTGCCGCACAGGCTGACCACGCGGCTACTTTTCAGCATTAATGTAATAAAACTGCCTACTCTCTGGAAGAGAATGCGATAGTACGGCAACACGACAGAGTCATACGCTGTCGGCTTACGTTAGAAACTTTCCGCCTTCTCAGCCACCACGGCGTTTAGCCTCAATACAAGCCGACGCCTTTACCTACCAATCAACAACATAATGACCGTCTAATCAAAAGTAAGGCATTAATTTATTTAACTCGAGTGAACCAGTAGTTACAGTCGGTTTAGCGCAGTAAGTCGCAGATTCACAGCGGCATGTAGGAGAGAGGCTTCCGGAGCGCACGTGCGCTTTCACGACAACAGACCTCAGAGCCAATCGCCTTTTATGTGGGATCGTAAATTTCACGACACGTTATTTTATTATAAAATTATTCAACATTAAATGCTGTTTATTGATTAGAGACAATACAATAGTAGCTACTAGCAATGTTTCTGATTGTTATGTAGTTATTCAATGAAAGCCTCCGATTGAATTATTGCGGAAATCGTATGATACTTGCATATATCTGTCACGAATCAATTTAACAAACCTCTGTACAGAAAGTAAAAGCGTCTCAACGAAGCAGGAAATTTAGTTACGAGTAGTTTACTCGAGGTATTTAATAAGAAAAACGACAATAATCAAGTTTAAAGAACATTTAGTTAAATTAAATAAACACGGAATGTCTTGTTAAAAAACGTGGAGGTACAAACAAGGTCTAAGGTTCGGAACCGAAATTAGTTTCTTAATCAGAATGCTACGGTCATTTTAGTAATTTATAGCGTCGTCTATACGTTGGTGTTTGTTTCCTCTATCGTCGGGCAGGTAACATATTTCTTGAGACAGCGGGGGGTGTCTGGGGCAAAGTTAAAAGATGCGCAGGAGTGCCCCTACGCGAAGGCGGCATTAGTTATATATACCATATCGAATTTATTGGTTCAAAACCTATAAAACAATAGTAACGTTGAGAAATGATGTTAGTTACACAGCTAGGAACTAGGAGCTCTAATTCTTTAGTACGGATTACTTAATAGTAATAGTAGTCTAATGACTATACTATTAAATTACCGTGTGGTGGGACCCCGGTGATCTGCTATTCAGGTATTCCTAGTGAAGACACCAGTCTCTCAGAACCTATTTTCAGAATTTTTCAAGTCTGTCTAAGTTATAAGATGCCATTGTTTGTGAATTTGTAATGAACAATATTTGTATATTTATAAATATTTGTAGTCACGTTCTCGAAAACGGCTCTAAGGATTTCGATGAAAGTTGCAAAATAAGGGTTTTTGGGGGCGAAAAATCGATCTAGCTAGGTTTCATATCTGAGAAAATTCGTTTTCTCCGTATTTTCACCCGAGCAGAGCTCGTTCGCCCAAATTTTAGAACAAGATGGCTACCTTAGAACAATGTCATGGCAGCATGGAATTAGTATGTACTTTCCGCTACTATTAAATGAGCATTCTTTATTTTCACCCGAGCAAAGCTGGGTTGGCCAGGTACTAATAATTACGTAAGATAGATTAGAAATTAAAAATGCAAAAACGAGCCTACCGTCAATCTCGTTTAATATTCTCTGGCTGTAGTCGGGATGTCTCGCACACCTGTGACACCTTAATGACTCTGTGATAAGTTAACAATTAAGATGGAGCTATGTACAAAGCCGTTTTTCTCTCTAATTGCTACGCAAATAGAATATTTTGAACCACACAACATAAAGGAACTTACTTAGACATGCTTTGCTTAGAAAATACATTGATAATAACTCGTACACGATAAAACGAATGATGCTAACAGAATAAGCCTCAATAATTCAGATTTAATAAAAGCACTTCAACATATTTAATCTGTTAACAAACAATAACTCATCTTTAAGTAACAAGGATCATTACAATAGGTATTTATTTACACAGTTATGTAGTAAATACACTTGCAGATAGTCGCATAAATAAATGCACTTTATTGTTGTTAATAAAATTCTATATGCAGCTCCTGACGCCCCATCTTTTTATAGGGCACCTTTGTAAATTACGTTAGGGCAGAGCTTACCTGTGGCTTCGCCGTGGAATCGATTAGGTGCGTTTCGAACATATTTTCGTTGGAGTTCCATTCGATGTCTCGCTTCAACTTTTGTCGCTTGATTGCTTTTTGATGTGGCGATAAATGTGACTTATGTGGTTTTCGGTTAACAGCGAATACATTTGTGTAATGATGGGTTTGTGCACAAAGGGCGGGGACCGTTTACACTTTAATGTGTTAACGTTGTTATTAAGGTTTCTGTACCGTGCTACAGTTGAGCGGTTGCGTGAACACAGCGATGAGTTTCATTCATTCCCAAATTCATAAACAGCTCATTCGGTAATAAATAGTTAAATACATTAATAAATTAGGCACATAAATGAAAATTATTTATCGTATGTTATGCTGCATACGTACTCTACAAATAGTCTATTAATTATGCGTAATATGCCATTAATATGTTACTGTTATATATGATTGATTCTGCAATATTACATAAAAATAAATTTAATTTTATAACTGGTCTTGTGCTAGGTGGTTTTATTACACATGTAGGTAATATTATTCACATGGGGTTAATATACAAAAATTTTATGTTCCAGGTATGTCTAGCCGAGTACTTAGAAGTTCTCAACTATTGGGCGGTGAGTTTAATAAACAATTCGAGTTTTAATGACATGTCTCGCACGGCTGCATTATATCCAACACACGAGATAATCACAGAACACTTATCAAACAAAAAGTATTTTAATTTACCGAGGGGCAAGAGCTTCATTCCTGCATGCCAGCATGCTCTCAGATAGATCGACTCAACCTAGATCGCCGTTGGCAAAGAGCATTCAGCTACTAGTCAATCTTGGGCAGGCATGCGGCGGCCATCTTGGATCCGCGGACAGACGGACGGACGAGAAGACGCTCCGACTGTAATTGCAACGCTATTCGCCCCCAGCCGTTTTTCTAGAATAGTAATCCTGCAAACTATGTTTGATACGGTCGTGTGGGCTGTCCCTAAGACCCGCGACACTGCCGATACAAAGTTAAATCACATTCTTACTTAATTCAATTGACTCTATCTACTTGAAATCTCCCATGATGTCTTTTTGTAAAATCACTAAACATTCATGTTTTATAAAATTACTGGTAATTAGTTGTTACTTATCTCGTTGGCAAAGTGTCTAAGTGTAATTATCATAAGCAGTTCTCAGTGACACTCGTATCAACAACTATGAACTTGCTCCGAGCTATTTCAGGACAAGTGTTGAAAAGGACGTCAATACATTAACGTCCCCGTTTGTAGACTAACAGCCGATAGAAACTTAAGATAGTATTTCTTTATAGAAAACACTAAGATTTTAACTATTATGTAAGGCACGTAGTCGGCCTTAAATGGTCTGTAATTGTAGGTAGCTGTGGAGAAGTTTTTGCACCTGTGATTACTGTCGCAACGATCCGACACCAACTTTTTACTACTTCCGAATGATATATTGTAGGTTTAGACGTGAACGGTGCGCCCGCGCCGGATACCGGCCTACATGGACAAATAAAATACGCCTTCGTTTTCAAAGTAAATTACGTTTTGAATTCAATAAGATCAACTTTTCTGTGAGTGTAAAAATACCTACACAAATGTCAATCAACAAAGTATTTCTTATCACTGACACAATTTTAGTTTTCCTCTTCAGTGTTTATGAAACTTGTAGCAGAATACACGAAACAGAAGCGCTCGGGAGCTTTGATGATAAATATGATGTAGATTTATCACTGCATACTACACACCAAGCAATTACATTTCAGGATTGGTAATTTTAAACAGTAGTTGCTCGTAATCTAACAATTGCAGAATTGTCGCCGTTATTTCTCCAGCATGATAAACATAGATAAATTAACGCGCCTAATTCCAATCTAGACTCAAGCCTCGATGACCATACTGGGCGGTGTAATGTAACTTTCGAGATTTCCCGAATAGACCGGTACAGTCGACTTTTACCAATAGCATAACTTAAATTAAGAACACAAATACATTTATCATTCGCCTTTCGGAACAATGAGAATAATTTATGTACTGCTTTTCTAGCCCACACGAGTGCCGTGTTCGTTATATGCACGACATAGATTTTGAATCTTTGACATTTGTAGATTGTGCTTACATACGTCTGTCCTCTACGTCTTTATTTTGCACACATTCTTATTTATTTATTGCTTTGTCTTTCCTGACGCATATTGCTTTGCGATGACATTATTTGTTTATCAATATGGAAATATATTTTACCTGCGATAAAGCTAAAAACAAACTTGATAAACTAACAAGGTATCTACACTTTGCAGTGACCAATACAAAACATGTTAGTTGGTTTGTCACCAATAAAAAAATTGCAGAATTCAATTTCAAACTCTATGCAAAACTTTAATTAATCGTTAATTAGAACTAACTGTACCTTTATGTAGATATATGACATTAACTCTTTTTCTTGAAGTACGTTTACTCATTCACAGACCTATATACATATATTTTATCTAAATTTAAAGGCATTTTAGATATGGCTTAATTAGTCACTAGTGACATGCGACATTTTGACTTATACTGAAGGAAGTAAGTCGTTTTATTTGGATCACAGAAACTGGAGTGAGTTTGTCATTCATGTTTGCATGTTAGTCGATTTTGTTTGTATAAATGTCTCAATTTCTATTTGACTTGGTCCGCTGCGGAAGTAGTGCGCCAGTTTAAACCGTGGCGTGTGTCCGAGGACTGTGAGAATATGTATTCATTACGCTTTGCATACGAGTATGGGAGGTCTATTCTTAGATTAATGACACTGTTAAATTTAATCATCTCTATCTGTAATGTAATGAATCAATCAATTATTCTATAATGTAGCGAAACATTCGTTTAACGTAATTAATTATTCAATAAGTTGCAGATTTTTTAATCGACATAGTTGTTTTTGGTATGACGGATTTATAAATATAAACGCATTATTCTCATAAAACCAGTTTTATAGATTCACTTGTGTGTTCACTATACAACGGATCGCTTTAGGAAAGATCTTAGAAAGATAAAATTGTGTGCTAATGAGTCAGCGCATTTTATTTTAGTTGTCCAAAAGAAAAATTTGACGCAGTAACCTGAAACTGTTTTGTATATTTTACGCTGGCTCGCGGGCGATAATTTCGATACTCGCTCGGCCGTCTGGCAGGGCTAACGTGGCATTTATGATTTATAATCCGGCCCCCGTCGGGTCCCCTCTTCTCAGAGACAGCGGACTTAAAAATAATTTTGATTTTAAATTGGAAGCAACTTATTAAACTGGGGTTTTATGTGATGGGACATTGTAAATGATTGGCGGTCCCAATGTATCGGCGTACGAGTCACATAGTACGTATTTTTGTTCATATTCTTATACGGGGAAGTGGAAAATCTAAGATGGGTAATCTCGAAACAGTTGCCGTAAAAGTTAATCAGCTACCCTAGAAATGTATACTTCTGGTATGGCAGGTTAGCTCTACGCAAACAATTATAGTTATATTATAAAAACTTCGATATTGATATCGATCAATATTTATTACATAAATTAATAAACCCCATTTCTGCATAGTAGTTACAGTTCTGCTTATTTCAGAGAAAAAAGCTCGATCGGCATTCACATAGTTATAGTGACTTAAAATGAATAATGATTTGCAGACAACATAGCATACAAGGTGTCATAAAATAATGTTAGTTAATTGCGCATAGTACGAGCAGCTATTTAATAAGGGAGATAATCTTGCGTGATGCATACTGCGAGTGACACTCACATGCGAGCATAATGCAGTGACAAACTGCTGACGATTCCTGTATTATGTATCGGCCAACGTTTAACACGAGCTTTGCTCTCGCCACCTAATTACGACAGTCACGCTTCAACTAAGAAAATCTTTTGTGCTCTTTTTCCGAGCGTTGAGAAATGTAACAAAACGGGTTGAAGAATTTTTTTAGTCGGAATGACTTTTAGTGTCACGGCTTCGACCGGTGACGGTTTAATGAGAAAGCTTTGTGATCGCTGAGCAAGTCGACTCTGTGTCGAATTGTCGTTGTGATGTTCTTTAAAGTTTTATTTTACAAGGATCGCGACGGATGCCCATGTAATCCTTATACTTGCTCTTTACGACGTCGACCTTCGATCTTTCAATGTGCTAGGAGAATTCCTTTGCCTTTTTTGTAAAAACGACTATGGCGAAAGATTTGCAAGTTAATTCGATATAATTATGTAAACTGTCCAAATTATTCTTTTATAACGGTATCGTGATTGATGTAAAAAATATTCTTTGAGGCCGATAATTTACGAAGAATATTCGTCGATACAAAAAAAAGAAATGTGTTGCAGTGAATATTGAAATTCATTAAGTTTGTAGCGGGGTACGGTTCGGTGGTCAGATGGGGGGAGGTGCGCTCGTGACGGTGCGCCGGCGGCGCAGCGCCGCGTGTCGATATCGTGTCGCGCCCGTGACGAATCCTCCTCGATGACCATACCACTGACCAACGCTCGTTATGGATTTCCAATGCTGTGTTGCGACACTTAATTTAGTAAACAAGCAAAATCGAGAGAGCATTATGACTGTTTGTTATAATGTAACATGGTTTGTTAAGGAATACCCAATAAAATAATTTCTATATATTTTGGATAAAGCCATGCATGAAAATTCTTAGAATGAGTACTAATATAATTTGTCTGCTACTGACTCTAGCGATAATATATTGTGCCACTTGAGAGTTTTAGTATTATCTACAGAGACATTTTCATATAAAGCCGCACTATAACTATAAAAATTTGGGTCAAACCTCACCCAATATCTTTGGTTCCCGCAGCTAATCTAACAGCCTCCAGACTAGTACGATTTACATCGCAATTGCACAATTATTTTATTGCAAAACATAGACAAACCAGTCCCAATGTTGTGAGTAGCTACCGACCCACCTGGTTATAGCAATCCGTACAATTTTGTTCTCCCTGGAAAAGATTAGACCTAAGTTATTTTAGTAAATATTTATTTATATGTGGTGTATTTGCGAGTGTGTGATCACACATCAAGATATCTGTCGACTGCAGAACGTAGAAGTCTTTAAGGACAATTTTAATTAATGGAAATGAGTGAATAATTGTCAAGTTAAGTCACTATGTTTTCATTATTTAAAAAAAACTGAGCTTTGTTTGTTATCAAGGACAACGCAGAAGATCCTTCGTCCTTAGGGTCCCTGGGAAGTTAAAAATACCTTCCAATATATTTTTCCAAATAATAAACTTCTGTTCATGATCTAAACAATATAGGTTAGTGAAATTTAATGTAGTGGCGTAAGGGTTTTAAATGTATGTTTAATTTAAAATGATTGCAAAACACCGTTAACTGCTCCAGGTTAACTGGTATCCATCAAAGGAAATTATATGAAATTGGCCATTGTGTCGGCTGAGCCCATAACTCGAACCAGCTTAGAAGGATCGCTCTTTAACCCCCGGCTCGCTTCGTGATGTCGCCTCGACCCCGGGCGAATCTATTTTGCCCATCATAATCGCTGCTTTCAATTTACGGTGGCTATTCTATCGCTTGATATATAGCACCGTTCGATTTCCAATGTTGGTTATTGTTCGATATCGTTTTAACCCTTGAGGTGTAATGTTGATACTATTATTACAAGAACAATGCAATGTAATGAGGAGCATATTTTAAACTAATGCCAACTAACATCTATGTACATATTAAATACCGTATAAGAATGCCGTATAGATAGAAATTACACTAAATAAACTCAGAAGCATTCCGATACACACGGGAAGTATAGAAACCTTATCAATAAGGCGACGGGGAGTCCGATCATATCGCTCGTTGAGCACAGGAATATCTAAACAGAGAGTTACGAATACACTCGCACATTACCTTATTTCGAAATCGTGACTGGAAAAATATTATATTATCCATTCATACACATTATGTTAATGTTTATCTGTTATGTTATTGCCCAAGTATCGAATTGGGCATAGTTTCAATTTATGATTGAATTATTTTGAGTCTCCAGACATTTTTGTTTATTCAGGTCGGGGTAACTAATGAACTATAAAACGTTGATGGTGTAGAGATATTTTTATAACATTTTGTTTAACGTTCTTAAAGTATCGTTTGAATGTAATTAGGGAAACATTTTATTTTCGTGTGACAAATTTGAGTTTGTGAGAACGTGCAGCTTTATGTTTCTGTGGCTTACTGAATCGTGAACAAAGATGGCGTCCGGGAAATTGTTATTGGTAATGGTTGGGCCGAGTGGAGGCGACTGCTGGCGAGAGGCGGCGAGTGGCGAGCGCGCCGGTTCGATGTGATTCATCAATTTTTGTTGGTCTGCCACCATTCTGAGATTTTTCCTTGAGATAGTGTTCTTGTGACTTGTAGCACTGGTTACTCATGTTTAAATTGCCTATTTGCATGTCACTCAATACTTTAAGATATTTGATACATTCTAAACTTTTGTGGACCCAATGATATTAGCGGTTATGTTGACTTCACAATTCTGTACACAGTAGTTCATCATATAAATTAGAATCTGGAAACGATCTACAAAATAGTGCGTAATATGTTACACAAAATAATCATTTTATTGCAACACCTATCACTTTATGTTTCACCTCCAATTAACTAACGTGAGCTCGGTATTCAAAACTATGCATCACACAAGCTAAGCGCTTACAAATGATCTTTAATCGTAACCGCCAGGTATAATGTACCTAGAACTATGGTCTGTGTAGTCTTTACTTAGAATTCTACTGTCTGTTCCAAAAGTATGTAATGAAAGTGTAAACAAACCCTGTTCAAGTTAAATTCTTACCATTCACTCGCTAAAGGGATTTAGTAACACATTCGTCTGTATTTAGAATATTTCAACTTTATAATTATCTCACATCTTTTTCAGACAATTGTAATTGAAAAAAAAATCATCGGCGAAAATTGAGGTTATAAAATTAACCTCAATATTAAAATGAAAATCATCTTAAAGATGATTTAAAATTAGAATTGGGGGCTGGGAGAGCATTTAAATAATCAAATCAAAGCACACAATTTGTAAGAGGAACTACAAATTGGCATTCAAAGATGCATTTTATGATCGATTTGTTTACATTTTCATCAGATATTTGTGGAACAGACCATATGTACAATTTGTGATACATGTCGTAGTAATTCTGGGCTCTCCACAAAACGGGTGCATCAGTGTACGATGCGTCTATAACCTAATGAAGAACAAGTGTCAAGACATTCGATAACACTTTGTATCACTAGTGCTAATTGAATTAACACCTGCGTGTGCTTACGTTGAAAAATAGTTCCCAACGTACGCCAGGTGTTTTATTTATGAGTACAATTTCTTTGTTTTGCATTCTTCGAGCTCTTACAGTATCTGAAAGTAAAAGAAAAATATTGAATGCTGTATGTAGGTTACTGTTTATTTTTTATTTCAAGTATAGTGGCTGCCTTAGTCAACGTTGAGTACAAAGCTAAGAAATTACTGTAGCTTGCTAGGTTTATCTCTGAGTTTCCCAGCTCAGTTGATCTAGGATCGTAGACTAAAGATTCAAAATAGTCGCTATTGTTTTTTTTTACCTCTACCGGGATGCTCTTGGCCTACATCTCACCTGATGGTAAGTGATGATCAGGCTTAAGGTGAAAGCGAAATTCACCCGAAATCCTCAACCACAGAGGAGCAACTGGTTATCTTTGGCTCTAACAGCCGAAACACAACAATGCTTTTAACATTGTTGTTATGGCGACAGATTTTGATAAGATGGTGGTAGCTAACCAGGTGGACTTAGGACAAGCCCTACCACTAACCAAACCGAGTAGAACATTTTTCCCCCTCTAGGAATCGCACCCGGGACCTCTGGGTCTGAGACAGGTGATCTAACCACTAGACCACAGAGGCGGCGGCGGTTACGTTACGTTTAAATAACTGTACGTATTTTATTTTGTTCTGATCCCATTGTATGATAGTTTCTTTACGTGAAATACTTAATATAGTAACAGGTATAAACTCCCATTAGTAATAACGAGTAATAACACTGCACACACTATTGCTAAATCGAATCAGCTATCGTCTATGGGAAATTACTGAAAGCTCTGTCAAAAACAATAGTCTTCTGCAATAAAACCTATGAAACCCGGGAATATACCTGATTATTCCATATCCCGTCAAAGTTAAAGTCAAATAATTTATTTCAAATAGGCCCTTGTATGGCACTTTTGAACGGCTAAATTTACAAAATAATAGAATTGATTCTAGTCGCCCCTTCCAAAAGATAGTTTTCGTATGGAGAAGAATGGGCAAGAAACTCCACTGTTACTCTTTTAAAATGTTTTACCGTCATAGGAGCAATTACTTATATAATAGTAGCCTATTATTATCTCACTGCAAGGCAAAGGTATCTTCTCATACAGAGAAGCTGAAGCCAGAAGTCAAGACGGGATGGCGATTTCAGAATTATATTAACTATAAGTCCAGGTTTCCTTGACCGATGTCAGTAATATCCAAGATAAACTCGGAAAGTACTATCGAAGAAATTTGTGCACTGTAAGGACTATTCTTGCTTGCAGCGCTCAGCTGTTATAGTATCGCTTACCTACGAAAAAAAAAGGGTCGTGTGGGTGGGATTTTGTTTTCAAAATGCTTAGATATGCGTTACCCCGATGGTATATATGAATTGAAATAGTCACATTGCCCGTAATTGAATCCACAACCTCAGACATGAGATGAGGTCAACTGCTGGGCCATCACGACGCTATTATACCTGTACAAAAAAAAAAAACTACAAATATCAAAATTTCTTAATTTTTTATAACAATTTTTCGTGAGATCGATGTCTTAAAGCGTGAATTACAACATTATAGGGTTGTCACTGATGTCAATAACTATTTTGACCAGTTTTTTGGAATTGAGACATTACATACATAATCAGCCTATAATGTTCCCACTGCTGGGACACAGGCCTCCTCTCATCGAGAGGGAGTGGGCTGTAATCCACCACGCAGGCCCAGTGCGTTTAGTAGATGTTATATGTCTTCGAATTTTTGGTTCTAAGACATGGGTTTCATCACAATGTTTTCCTGCATCGTTTTGAGAGCAGTGGTGATGAAATTATTTACACAAAATAAAGCGCCTGCTTGGGTTTGAAGACACGACCTACAACTCGTAAGTCGGAGCCATTACTACTGGGCCACCACTCGTCTTGTAGAATACAATATTGCATGTGCTGCTGTAGATTACGAGATTTGCCTTTGTGTCACCGTACTTGACCGTATCTACCTACCAGATGCAAACTGCAAGATAAGTACCAGACACATTTTTGTCAAATGGACAATGACTGTTACTTATCGAGGTCTTTTTCCAAACATTACATTTTAGATGTTTTAAATATTTACAAACTAGTGACCCGCCCCTGCTTCGCATTTACGACTTGATAAAAAAATGTGATTTCTTTATATTAGTTTAATATTAATGTATTAAACACATTAACGTTTCGTTCCGGAAAAAAATCTCTAAATTCTATAATTTAGAGATTTCTATCGAAAACCACTTCAAAATCAGTTGCGTAGTTTAGAAGAACAACCTAGTCACAAAGATAAACTCGAAAAACGACTTTAATTAATAATATGTAAAGAATAAAGATAGCTGGCTCCATACGTTTGTTTAAATTTAGAACAACTTATAGGTACATTCACGAGTATAAATATATTACTATGGATGGGTCGGCAATAATATCTGATTTCATGATTCATCTATTAACATATGACGGCAAATATATGTGATAATTTGTGGAAGGCGGCAGCACAAATATGATATCGAAGGAACACCAAAACTATCTGGCGAAACAAGCGACGCCAAAATATAGGATGCTGCATCGTCTCCAAAAATCCATATAATGTTTCACTGCAATATTAACCGACATGTCTTGCGTCACAAATATATACGCAGTTAAATTCAGAAGATTGTGCTACTTCGTTGTGATTGAAAATATCTGAGATCACTTTGGCAGCATAAAAACCTGTGTTTTATTAATGGATGAATCATGAAATCAGCTGATACTATTGCCGAGCTGTCAATAGTAATATATTTATCCTCGTGGAAGTAGGTACACACAGCGTCAGTTTGTGCTAGCCCCTCAACGTCATCATACTCATGCCGACAGTTTGACGAACTAACCAACGAGCCCATGTGAATTGCGATAAAATTGTTATCTACTATTATCTTTAGGTCTCTGTCTAATGGGTAGATGTTATAATTGGGGTAAGGGTATCCATTAATATTTTCTTTTTGAAATGAATCCATACCCTTAAGTTATATTACAACGTTTGATGTATACGTTCACTTAAAACTATTGTTTATTTCTAGCGCTTCCTATTTTATCGTTTGCGTTAATATGATGTCACTTGTCTAGGGACCCGTTTTTGGCAAAATATGTATATTATGTTAACTGTAAATTATCAAATCAAATTGCAAAATATAAATCTTTGTAGTAAAATAAAATCAAAGTTTTGTTAAATAACAGCAATGATAAATATTAAATGATTATTAAAATATTTTATTTTTCTGGATTATTTTATTATTTATAAATATTACTAAAACAAAATAGAAAAATACTTAAAAAAAAATATCATGAAGTTCCGCATTCCGTGCCTAGGATTTGAACCTCAAGGTTTCAAGACCGTTTGCCGTGCAGTGGCCTATCTACTGCACGGCAAGCGGTCTTGAAACCTCCGGTCTATTTAGACGTTCAATAACTTTTTGTAAATGTTAACCCTATTCACTAAAACAATACAATAACTGAAATAAAATGTATTTGCAAAATATTATAACCAACTTGGGCCTATCTTAGATTTGAACCTTTTGGGGGGTAACTACATAATGGAGCTGTGTGTACATTGTCTATCGACACGACACAAATCCTGAATAGTGAGCGGGAAATTTGAAAGAAAAGAAAAATGAACAAGAACAAAATTGCATTAAAACAAAAACTTTTACCTCGTTAAGTAAGTTGAAAGTAGGTTTATACTCTCATCCTCATAGTTCGTCGATAAAAGCATTAATTTTCTGTATGATAAGAGGCGAATATATCACATTTATCGGCGACAGTCACTATCTCGATCTTAAACTGAGAATTGTCGTAATGAGCCTTATCTAACAGAAAGTTATGTTCTCTATAACTTGTAATATTGTGCTTTATATTTTATTTGACTTATCTTCTTGAGGAAATGTGTGTATAAATAAAATATGATTGGGAAACAGCCACAATTTTCCATGTATTCATTATGTGCCATAAAAGGGCTACCTTATCGCCATTTTTCGGACACAGTTAATAACTTCAAGCTGCCAATGAAAATTTCTAGACAGTCACACCCAAATCAAAAACCTTATTTTCTTGGTTTTTTAGAGTCTCTCCATTTTCATTGGATTTAGTATTGTTATTTTCCACCACAATTCATCATCATCTGCCTAGCCTTTTCCCAACTATGTTGGGGTCGGCTTCCAGTCTAACCGGATGCAGCTGAATACCAGTATTTTACATGGAGCGACTGCCTATCGGACCTCCACAACCTAGTTAATAAGACTTAATAAGACTTAATAAGACTTAATAAGACTGGTTAAACATCTACAAATGACAAACGAGGTCTTGATATGTAAAGATGGTCACCCATCCACGGACCAACCGCGGCAAGCGTAGCTTAACCTGATCGATCGACCCGTGCAGCTGTTATTACTTAGCCACAAGCTCCTTTTCCACCACAATTATTTTTATAAATAATTAAACCTAAACACAATGATATTTTCATGGTGAGATACTTTTTCAATCACCATCGCTCAATATTATAAACAATGCCTTAGAAGTCGTGTCCGGGTTCACACGCGCTCTGCTATCACGAAAAGCTATTTACTACCGACACACTTCTGTCCATCTGTGTAGATAATAAACTGTACTGTTAGTGAGCTGTATGAATTATTATGCCATCTCTAGGAGAACATCACGCCGGTTGGAGGTACCTTTGTTTGATACCTTGTTATAATGGTGAGCGACCTTATTATGTCCTGTTGGGCCCAGATGTTGATTCAGGCTGTGCATTGAGTTAGGGCTTTGTGATTGGTCGCGAAAATGCAATCCTAAATAGCTACAGTTTTGGTTTCCAAAGAAAACAGTGAAAGTTCACAGATTATCGGCTGTCCAATTACAGAGCGTTTTTTGAAACTTTAATGTCAAATACTGGTGAAAATTACAGAATTTTATATCGGTCACCGCTCTTCTTGGAAACCGTGGCTTAAGTTCTAAATGAAACCCGTAACGTGTTGCGGTTTAAAGAGAAAAGAAAGATAATGGTCATTACTTTAAATTAACACATATTGTTCTTCAATTCCATAACCAGATTGCAACAACAACGTGGCATTTTAAAGACATGCGAAAGAACCTAAATTTTTCTTTTCTAATAAAATTCCCGCTCTGTTCCACGATTAAATTATTATTCATGCGACTAAATTCGAAATCAACTATTCCATTTATAAAATTGTTATCTATGGTTACGCTAAGCCACGCTGGCCCGCGGCAGCACCTAACGCGCGCTGTTCGTACCGTGGCTGTAGGCTAAACACGGAAATTAATCACGCTTTATTAGCAAAGCTTCCTTATATGTGAATCATATTAAGATATATCTTATGAATAATGTGGATGATGTATAAAAATTTATTGATTTTAATTTTGAGATGGCATCTCCTCTGATTTTAATTGACATTATGAAGTAGTTGTTTCGTTTGGCGACTGTGTTGATTAGATTTTTATTTTTATTTTTTTGTACTGCTGCATCGATCAATATTCAAGTGAGAACTTCGATGTACATGTATATTTGATGTTTTAATAAAAGGCCCTTCTCATTCCTAGCATACCTTAGCTAATTCAACAAAAACTCGCAATAAAAGCTCCTGATAGCGCCTATTTATTCCGCAACAATTTTATTCATCGTACATGTAAATAAGCGATATCTGCATGTTTAGTTTTTACTATTTTACGGCCGACGATGATTATAAATATAAAATCGCAAACCGCAGGCCTTGTTGCGTGGCGTCTTTTGATTCTTTTTGCGACGTGACAGCGCCATTGCGTGTGCGCACTTATTGGGAACATTGAAAGACGCCATAAATTGTGCTGCGTAGTGTAAAAATACCATTTAATACAATAATTCCGAGTCACAGATAAGCAATTATGTCTGTAATTGATATGTACGGGAAGTTCGGTAAAAGTGTTGAGTAAAAGTTGTTCCGAACATTTTATGCGTGAAAACTGGGGCGAAATGGTATTGGTTATATCTCTAAACGTTGACAACTTTATTAGCAGCGAACGGTCGTAGAATTTTAACTAAGGTATTCGGATGTGAATACCACAAATCACACGGAAAGTGTCTTTTTATCTCAAACTTTCGTCAGCCTTGCCTTTTATCAGTCTACTCTTTGTTGGTTTCACATTTTTATTAATATTTTAATTGAAGTTATCTGCTTACAAAGTAGTTAACAACCCAATTAAAAAGATACGAGAAAATCAAAATATACGATTTAATTTGAGAGATATAGAGATTTTTACTCAAACAATTGGACAACATTTTGTCACTACAGTTAACAAGATACATCCGTTGCTTAACTAGTTTGTAAACATAAACGTTACTTGACCCGATTAGAAAGTCGCTTATCTCTGATCGAGATGTAGATACCGTGCGACTTTTAACTTCTTATATACTCAATTATAATCGTCATGAGAACAGAAGAGATCTCATTAAAGAACTTTGGAAATGTTATGATAAACTCGGGATAAAAATATGTCCCATGAAGTTATTCTGTAAGGCGTTGAAAATGATCCGAAGCAAAACATACATTTGAATGCTAATCGACGCCTCATTACTAAATATTTCAGTATTAGAACTGTGAATGTTATTGGATAATTTATATTTAAAATTATAGCTTTTTATTACCTTGATAATTTAAGATGATAATTTTGAAAGGAAATCTTGTCGTTGATATAACTCAATTATGTTGTAGTTGGAATGTCGCATGTTACTTTAATGGCAATCAACTTGTGAAAATGCTCTAGTTACCGTATAACATTACTACCGAAACACACTTTTACTTGGAAGACCTCGAAAATATATTTTGACACGAAGGAGGTTTCACACGCCTTCAAGCAGTAAGTGTGACGTCAGATTGGTCGTAACAAAGGTAATTATTCTTTATCTGATGCCAAATGTGCGAACGTCACGCCGAAGTCATGGGATCATGGGATGCTGCTTCTCAATTAGGTACTTGCTTTAGGTATTTGGTACGTATATACAAGTTAATTGTTCCACTATAACTCGGTCTTGTACAAGCGAACCTCACATCTCTATGTATATAGTGCGGTAGGGATGGGAACTGTACGTACTTCTTGCTGATTTATATTTTGCTAGTAGTGTTGGAAATCTGTACAAAGTTCTAAAATTAAATATACAAGAGTTTTTTTTTTCGGATTTCGCTAGGTACTAAAAACCGCTAAGAAAATGTAAGAAAAGTTAGAAAAAAATAGGGGAGTTAAGTTGTTGTTTTGTAGCTAATTCATAGCTAGTTAATACTTTCTCGATGACAATCTACGTTAGTAATAATTTGCAAAAACCACTACATTAACTAACTAAATAAGTAGCGGAATCAAAATCAGTTTACGCATTTACAGAATAATAAAATATTAATTATTTTAACTAATCGCAGTAAGTCTGATTATATTTTCTTGAAGTTATTTCATTGCATTTTCATTTAGTCGGCTATAAAATATGGCATTAAATTATTGTTAAGGTTGAATTTTCACGTTAAATGTTGCTAAATGGTCGAGTCTAATGAAAGTGAGTGAAATACTCGATAGTCGATTGTTGTAAGGTTTGTGTCCCATCCCTAACACAGACATCTGAACGAGGTCTAGTAATTAACGTGCCCCTTGATTTGTGGCGTTATCATGATGTCTCGCGAAACACCAATTTATAGATGCATTTAAACCGTTGTATCTATTGCTATACTTAATGTTAGACTTATTAGAGGGTTAAAAACTAATTTCTCAGAAAAACGGTCGCTGTATTCGAATTTAACATAGGATTAGATTCGATTGTTGGTTTTATTAATGATATCCGCTGGAGTGTTAATTTTATGGCTGCTAAATGTATGAGATATAAAATTCTTCGGTTATGCTCTTTGTTACTTCTTCCTCTTATCTAGTGGCAAGCTTTGTGTAATGTTGGTAAATATGACCACTGAAGTTGTTGTTTTCATATTAAAAACAATTACTAAACCGTAGTGATTTAAATCTGGACCAATGTGTTTTTAAATGTTTTCGTGAGTACTAAAAAGTAATCCCTAACACAAAGACATAAACGCGGAAACAAAAAGGTGCTTCTTTTGTTCTATGCCAATGGTCAAGATTGAACACTCTTGGCCTTTTCACCATCTCCAGATAAGTTACAATTAAATTATCTTGCAGATATGCTTTGTAAATATTCAATTCCAAATTAAATTGATCTAATGGATAGTGCCCGTCCGGAGGTGGAGAAATGGGCCCTTTAAATTTCTGTTACAACTCGCTTAGGTTAAAGCAATTGATCGCTTGTTACCAAGATCGTTGCCATCATCAGCGATAAATAGTAAAATATGTTATTATAAAGTTCCGTAACCTTCAGAGAAATATGATATAGTTCGTCTAACTATAGTATACGTACTTAAGGTATTTTTATTCTACATCAATAATTTCTTCCATAACCTTTTTATTACTTTTCAGCTCAATAAAAAAAGTATAATCACCAAGTAATTCGCACTCATTTTTATTGGCATTTATTCGACTTATAAACCTTATTCGCTCCGCATAAAGACATTAAATAATAATAAACTTTAATCGCAACAGGTAACGTGAACTACAACATAATAACATGTTTACGATCCACTTCCGTAATAGACGGATGCCAGAATACTTTCCATTCTTCTCCTTAGGATTTCAACTTAGAAACCGTACGTGCTTCGTTTCCTGTGAATTTAATTAACAGCATAATTAAGTTAATGAAAAAATCAAATACATGTTGACATACAAACCTCAGTAGGTACGTAAATACAAGTATTGCCATTTCATTTAAGTACGTGAAGATAACTTTTGTATTCTTTCACTTTACAACCGTTAACGGTTGGGTTTCAGTTAAATTATCTAAAACCTGTTTACACTTAAACTTTAGAAACTTTACTACCTCTCAGTTAATGGTTTAACTTCTAGGAACCACGTTATGTGGGTAACAGTTCAACCTCAATTTTTCACAGGTACATAAACTGGCGGCAACAAATTTCAGTTGTTGAACAGTTTGCCCCATCTATTCTCAAGTCAACAAATAACGAACGGCGAGCAGATGATATCTAGTCAGATTCCGGGTACGTTGTGTGAGTTTGAATGCCTAACGGACGCGTCTGCGTCTAGAGTTGGTAGTGCGCGGTGACGGCCGGGCCTGGGTCTGTCTTGTCACTCAATCTTTCAGGCGATTATAAGCCACGTTAACAAATAACTGTACTGATACTAAGACATTTAACAAATACGCTCCCATAGAGTGATGTTTGATGACCTGAAACAATATCTACATTGAAAAAACATTCTTTAATTAGTTTCTTGAATCGCTTTCCGAAGTAACAATCAAACTGGCAAATAATAAAACAAAGAAACCCGTAGTAAATGAAAATAAACAACTTTAACGTCTTACTAGTGAGCGTTGGCCTGTAAACGACTCGATATATCTGGGTTTAATTGAAAAAGGAAGAAGCGAAATTACTCGTAAAACTCTGTAGATCTTACTCATTTCATTATCTGATTAACAATCTTTAATATTCCCGCAAACAAATGTTTGTTAAGAAATATCGTGAAATTATGAATTAGAACGATGCTAATAAAGAACCTGATATAAATTGCCCTTTGCATTAAAAATTATACCCAGAGATGTACTTAGTGGATTTATGTGAATCGCTTTAGCCAATAAAGTAGGAGATGTCTCGTAAATCGTGGGTACATCGGGACGGATGGTCGGCGCAGCCAGGCGACACCTACGGAGTGGGCGCATCCACCGTTAGACGCTAGGCCCGGGGCATACGAACCTCAGGGATCACAAGCCTTCACTTACCTACACCCTCCTATTTATTCTCAGCTCCGACACTGCCTTTGTTTCACGCCAGATTTTGTTTTTGCACGATAAACATCAAAAGCATTTCAAACAAGATATCCAATTTGGGATAAGTGCAGATCGAATCGGTTCTCAGAATTACTTGTAACCTTCCAATTTTATGACTTATCTGTGCCCTAAATACCATTCTTATAGCACGAACAGTAACGACAGTGTGTTCTCTATCTTATGAACAGAGCATATTGCTGACGTCGACGGTGTTCTAAAAAAGCTTACATAATTCGCGAGAGCCGACCTTACACCTTCTAGCACTAAATATCTCGAGACGAGATTCAATCTCCTATTTCTTATTCTTAAATGTCAAAGTGTTAAAATCACATAGCTGGAATAACAGTACAAAATGTAACGTCAAGCGATACTATGCGTAGTGTTCGGCATACCGCATCATTTGTTTGTCCCAGAGGCGAAATGTCGTCGTCCTACATAGCAGAGTATCATTTATCTGGTATTTGATTAGCACGCGTGTAACCCTAACTGTGGGCTTGAACGGTACAAATAGTTCGCACCGCGAGCTTAGCATCGATCTCGACCTACTAACAGCCGGGTGTCGGGTAGCGCAGTCGGTTCGTCGAGGTCGGCCAACTAACTAATGAACAAAATTGATATTATATACCAATACGATGTACTCCCTTATACGAAGGTACCAACTACAAAGTTGCTTTGAATCAATTAAAATCGTTGACGTCGTAATCATTTTCCTTTAAGTGTCATTTTCGATATAAGGGAATCTCAGCACCATAAAATTGTTTGATCATCTCAAGCACATCGGATTTACTTAAAGCTAAACGTGTACTCCCATCGCGGCTGGCACAGGACAAATTAATAAATCTGTATAAATTAGTGTCTCAAAGCAAACGAATAAATAAGTTCCTACTTACATACAAAGATATATATTTCTCGCAATGTTTGTAATTTTATAGTTATAGCTGTTAGCTCAATAAACTTGATTTACATGCCTGACGCTGCCTTGCATGCCTCAAAAGGATTCTAAGCCTTTGGGCAGAAGCAAACTTGAAGGCTTTGTCTGAGTTAGTTCTAAGATTAGCAGCAGTTCTCAATGACCCCAAAACATGGACCATTAATCAACAAAACCTGCTTCATTGGAAATTCTTAAGTAACTCCATTTATAAAGCTTATATATTATAATAGAATGAATGAAAAAAGCCAGTAAAATAAATAGAAACACGTGCAAAGATCATCGCCTTCGTTTTGTCTTTACTATAATTGGTTAAAAATACTGCCTAGTCTCAACCCGTTTCCTCAAGTTCTTCTTTTAACTCGATATAAAACAACGGAATAAGTTATCAAAGATCTAGGCTTATTCGAATGCATTTTCTGCAAATTATAGCCATGTACAATTCATTCGTTGCAGCAGTTATATTGAAATGTATTGATAACGAGGCCGTTTGTGAAAGATATTCTTTCATGATCGATACGGACGTGAAAGTTTTATGTGATAGGCTCATGTTAATTTGATTTAGATACAAATCGCGTGAGGAATAAAGCTTAAAGAAAAATAAAAATAAATTCGCCGTAGCCTGTTGGAATAATAAAGCTGACAGTTGCGAGAACTCTATTCGACAAGGATCACACTGACTCATTTCCGTTGTCATTCTTTTTTAATTCTTAGGGCAGTCTGAGAACATCTTAATTCCAAGTATTAATACATAAAAAGCCATAAAAGTGTGTAAGCCGATAACTGAGCCGCGTTCTTCATACTATCAAAGTATCAAGCATTCTCTCCAAATCCTAGAACCAGTCCACCGTTTATACGTTTACGGCGAGGACTGTACCGATAGTGACACCCGGCGTCGATCGTCATGACCCGATAATGTTGTAACATTGTACCGCGCTCGATACCGCCATGTATTTTATGTATTATGTATTTTATTTAACTCGCCAGATCTCGACCCTATTTATATAATTATCTACCAACTTTGTACTGAATTAACTTACCGTTATACGGAATAGTCTTTAGTTATGTGGTAAAGTGTTCAATGGGACAAGGTTAATTTAAAATGTAAGGGGAAATAATCAGTTTTGATCATGTGCAGCTGACACTTATTCAATTCAATCGGTCCATCATATTGCACATCAAAGTTCTTAGTAGTCGATTGTCTCCAAGCAATTTATTCCGCAAGATATCAACTAAACTATTACTGCTATAAACGCGTTAGTGTCTACGTGTAACTCACCAAAGTAAATCCATCCCACATAAAATCTATCCAATAAATATCCAAAAAGCTTGTTCTGCAAGCATTCCTCGTCCATTGTATTCCTTGCAGATATATCTTGCGTAAGGAGCATGCGATTCTTGCGAGCTTTGCTTTCTCCGCAGCCCACGCTCAGTGCTCGTCACCGCTGATTGACAAAGTATCCATTACCACATCGAACCCACTTTTATCAGAATCGATGTAATTGTAAGAAGAGACGACTGAGGAACGGAAAATGTTTGCGATGCTTTGAGGATTTCGAGTCGCCCGCGGTGACCGGTTACCTAATGCAATAGTTGACAAATCGCTCAATTGTCCCAACTTGGTGGTTTGTCGAGCCAACTAGTTGGGTGGCGGGTTGCGCAACCAGTGACCACTACAGTTCGCTTGACGGATGCCGGAAGACGTCCAACTTTATTGTGCTTTATTGCGATTGGACGGTGGTAAATAGTTGCGAATCTCATCTGTGAGAACATTTTGATTATCGGGAACGATTCTATTGAAATTTATTCAGAGATTCAAATAAAACCAGTTATAAAGAAAATTTCGATCTTCGATCTAAAATATTAGCAGCTACTTAGTAAATGGCTACGGATGGCAGACAAGTTTAATAAATGCATTATCAAATGATTAAAGTAAATATTATAACATTCCGGAATAAATCAAACTTAAATAATTTCATATGTTTTATTTTTTTTATGCAGTAAAGGGAAAATGTTAGCAGGGCCATAAATATGTCTCGTATAATCACAGCAGGGTGTGTATTTGCAATTTTCGTGGCTTCTCACATATTTGCATAAAATCTAAAATCGCTTTTTGATCCATAATTTACATTTAACATTCAAAATAAAAGAATACGTTATAAATGTATCATAAAATTTAAACTATACTTATACAACTGCTTTATGTGAGCACTTTGCGAAAAAAAAATGTCTAAAAGCACATAAATATTATTTCAACGAAGCCATCGATTGATTTTTTATATACCAGGGTCTATGTGTTTTAATTTTAACGATCGCTCCAAAGAAGTCATGATAGTTTAGGCACCACCTAATTTGTATAAACAGGCAGATCTATTGAATAAATATCATCGTCGACAATGTAAAAAATGTGTACATTTACGTTATATTTGCATATATTTCTTGCTTATATCACACAGGACGCCAACTAAGCAGAAAGCGAAATGCTAATGAAGTGTGGTTATCTGTTTCGAGGCTTTTTATTTGTCGGATAACCCGTAATGTGTTTTAAAGATATGTTCACCTTCAAGTTTTGATGTTGTCTCGGATTATTTTTTACCTCCTGCTCTTAAATGCTCGTAATGCGCAACGATTCTGTATAGCAACACTTTAACGCTATCACAGTACCTTATTTGGCATGACTTGTAGCTTTTAGGAAGAAATACCATATTAAAACATGGTGTATATAGACTTGTTAAGGTTTCTTAAAGAAAAGTGTCTGAATTAGATCTTCTCAAGAGGAAAATAACCATACTTCTAAGATACCGGTACATATAAGAACATTGTTAGAGTATATTCACTTAGTGATTAAAGCCTCGAGGCACATCATGATAATGCTGCATACGTCACTACTAACAGTTGCCAGTCAACATCCTACTTCCTCCACCTGACTCTCAGCACTCGCGTATGATACGATATACACTGTTTTTCTGCCATTCCCATACTTGCTTGCAAGTTCTTAATTAGACTTCATTAATAATACATGTAAATTGTCTCATTTAGAGACACAGTTACCTCTCAATGCATTGAAATACAATTTTTATTCGATCTCACAGATTACTGTGCGTATTAACGCATCCACTTATACAAGTACGGTATTAACCGAAAGAGTCCCGGGAACAGATTGTACTTATTACATTTGTAGGTCTTTGAATTTAATTGTATCTGGGTACCTATACAGCGTTAGATACTATTGTTGCTCATGAAGGCAAAAGGTCAAACATTGTCGCTACTTTCAAACAGAACGCAACGACCACTTTTAATGTAATGAGTCCAATATTTCCATACAATAATACATTGTTACGTCTCAAGCTAATTGAAATAATATCCATTTTAAAGGTCCAGTCACATGATGTAGGTACATTAATTAAGTACGCAGTTAAATATTTGCGAAAGTCGTATTATCTGGTAACATGGCATAAATCTCCCGGAAATGGAAACCAAGGTTTTAGTAGTTCGTAGTAATTCAGCTGGCTCAATATATTTTGATGTTAAGGTATATCCACACAGTAATTCCGGTAAAGCAGATAAATCATATAAAACTGGTAGGAACGAGAAAATGGTATTTGAAAATGTATTTCTGTAGCAAAAGCAGAATGAATCGTGTGAAACACAAAGAAATCTACTAATGTTTGTCCGAGTGGCCGGCGGGGAGGCTGTACACCGCGAAATATTTCCCAAGATACATCGGCACGAGTGCGATGTGGCGATATCTTAGGTGCGCGCCAGTTCGAATCGTCTATCGAGTCTATGATCGGCTCCGTCGAGGGGTCACGCGCGTTAAACGTAAATCAACATATCTCGCGACGGGAGATCTAGCCGAGCATGCGCCCGACCAACAAAAACTGAATTTTATAGCCGTAACACTACACCTGGGAAAAAAGTAAATAAATTGGACGAGATCGAGTGAACGACCCGCGCCCGACCCTCCGACCACTACTCCCTCAAACTGGCGTCACGGGAATATTTATCTACCGTCAAATATGAAACTTCCTATGCCTAGCAGCAGGCCTTGTAGAGAAAGTTTTGTGACTTCAAATTGCAAAGTCGCATACATGAAAATGATTAAAATAGAAGTCGTTTGAAACACTGAGCATCCTGAGCCGCTTGCCACTGAGCAGCTTGTATTGAATAAATACACTTTGCGTAAGTATAGAGCTGGAAAGGTTGCCTAGTAACGTGTAAATTAATCAAGATTCATTTAGCAGGTAATAGAATGGCAGTCTCTTTCATTACCGGCTCGATGCGCTACGTCTAACCATAACATGAAGTAGGTACAATTAATTGATCGTAAATGGAAATTGATTGCACTCATAAAACAATTCCGTATTATTACAATTCAAGACATCCATTCACGAAAGTTTAAATAATATAACGTCTGACTTTCCATCTTGGTTAGAATATTTTGATCTCCTAATTACGTATTACAACAGCTGGCAGCTTAATTAAATATTAGTTAATTTTGCTGAATTTGGCCACAGATATAGGCGCCACTATCAAAATAAAATTGCTAATGATATGTACCGATTGTCCACCTATCACTCACCTATCTATTTAGCTTGTAATATCCCACTGCTGGGTAAAGGCCTCCATTTCCCTTTTCCATACACGTCTGTCCACTGCCAGTTACCCACCTATGCAAACAAAAGGATCACTAAATCTTTGAATAGATTAATGACTAAATAGTATAGTAATAGTGGTACTAGGTATCCATTTATGGAAAATATTACTTAACTTTAATAAGTGGGCATATTATGATATAATCCATATTGTAAAAGGCAATGTCCATTAAAGTCATATTATAACATTCAATCAAGCTTTTTCTTCAGTGTATACGTAGACGTCGATTAGCAGGTATCATATTGTACACATAAAATTCTAAGTTCTATGTTTTGTCATCTTCAGGCCTAATCACTAAGATCTTATCGTAATTACAGTGTGACGACAGAATAGCTTTATTATTTAGTTGCTTCAAATTTCCACTAGATAAATACAGTTGCGCTGAGCTTAACTACTAAGCAATTATATTAATTAATTCAGAACTTCTGATTACGTTTCCAATAATGTTATTACTAGCACAACATCATTTTAATTATTCTGTTCTAAATGAAGTCTATCGAGGTTGTGTTCAATAAATTTCCGCTCTATGTCATGTCTATTAAGGTTGATGTTCCGGGTGGGGGCTGGACGGGGTGGTTTCTCTGGTTCCCGACCGAGTTCCGATCGAGAGAGTCGATCCGTATCTTCGCGATCGATTCTTATCGTGACAGTTTTACGCGTCGCGTCGCGATCTCACTTCCAATACAAGCAACGCACAACACTACTCTCAGTCCTCGTCATCTCTACTTATTAACCAATAACACACAACATTTTACAAAACTACCTACTTTTTGCACTGTTCGAAATGTCAACCGAAGATTGATGGAGGTAGGTACACTGCTAGATTTTAGCTCCTATATTTTGTCCAGCCAGGCAGTAGATACAAAAGATGTAACAACCTAATATACATAGTTATGTATATTAGGTAGTTACATCTTTTGTCGGTGCTCGTATCT
The DNA here is from genome assembly GCA_916610215.1 of Omphaloscelis lunosa. NCBI lineage: Eukaryota > Metazoa > Arthropoda > Insecta > Lepidoptera > Noctuidae > Omphaloscelis > Omphaloscelis lunosa. Next base: position 13,010,749 of record OU744247.1, read on the forward strand.
TGTCAACGACTTGTCAAAGCTGCTCATGTTTTGGCTCGTTGAAACTTACATTTGAATAACAAATTGTTTGCCCGAAGTCATCTGGCGATCACCACCACCGCCATGCGATATTATGCTGTTTGAATGACATTATTAAGTTGCAATTCATTTAATTGCTTCTTTTATCTATAACCTATTAATAATCTATTCACGATTATGTAAATGATTTAATCTGTGTTACTTAATTAATTAACAAGATAATATTGTGTTACTTAAAGCGACATAATCCATTCGTAACGTATAAATCGGCGTGCACTTGTATAGGTTGGCGCAAGGAGTCAATTATGTTGATTCTACGACAGAAAAAGATAAGAAAATCTAGGCATTCAAAAACTATAGTAGCGAGTCAAGTTTAAAGAATCTGAAACAGTAATCTGTTCGCTAAAAGCATTGAAAGATAACACACGCTCACATCCTCACAATCTCGGGCCGGGCGAGTGATAGCGCTAATGAACCCATGTTGCCGTCACAGAAGTGGCACGGTTTGAACGATGGCATGGCCATTAGTGGGAAACTCAAGGCCAGCCGAGGGCGGACAGCTAGCCGTAATTATCTAAAACAAACCAAATCGAAAGGCGGATATATCGCCCGCCGCAACACTTCGCTGAGGACATGCCTCTCTGCATTCAGCCGATAAATGAGCTTAACTATACTATGCTGACTGTACAGAAACAAAAGTTAATGTTGCGTATGTGAATAGGGACAAATTTTCTAGTCTCTTAGGCAATACTTACGTAAAAGCAGTTTTTTTTTCTGTGTAAGTTTGGTCGTTAAGAAACAAACACGAAATTGGTGTTTAATATACAAAGCTTAATGACAATAAAACCGGTTTTATTGCTGCAAAATAACAGTGAAATATTATTATGTAAATGTGTATTTATATGTGCTAAAAATACACAGTTTTACTGAACACAGGGCAACAATGAATATAAATGTTTATATAGATGTGCTGAAAACACACAGTTTTACTGAACACAGGGCAACGGTGCCGAGCCTTTACCTCAATATTATTAACAGTAAATCTAAAGATGTATTAACGATAAAAGTTTATTTCGTTTCTTTGTGTATTTTGACACTAACGGTTCTGATGATTGAAAAAAATGTAATTCGCTAAGCTTTTATGAGAAGACAAGCCAGTAGCTCTAAGTAAAGCCAGAAGTTTTATTTAGATAAAACAATAGGGATGATGCCTGGGTAAAAAAAAAGAAATTTTATTTAGTCCGTCAGTCAGATAATAAAAAAATATTACATACATACATAAACTCACGCCTTCTTCCCATGGAGGTAGGCAGAAACTACAGAACGCCACCTGCTACAATCCTTACATACTCCTTTTGCCTCGTTTACGTTCATACATCTGGTCATACACTCCCGCCGGTTGCGAATACTACGCACTTGGCCTTTCTGAAGAACATCACCAATAAGGTCAGTATATGTCCTTCTAGGGCGTCCCCGACCGGCCTTTCCCTTCACATCAGCCTTGTAAATACGTTTTGTTAGTCGCCTTTCATTCATCCTCTCAACATGCCCAAACCATCTCAGCATACCCTTTTCAATTTTTGTCACAACATCTTCTTTTAAATCACACCGCTGTCTTATCACATTATTCCTCAGCCTATCATTCATAGACAAACCACACATGCTTCGCAAGGAACGCATTTCGAAAAAATATTAGACTCGTATTTTTTGCTTTATGATATTAGCCAAAAATGATTTAGATGAAACGCATCAAAGTTGGCAGTAGGGATCGCTACGTCACAGGTAAGTATAAAATCTACATATTCGTGACGTCATGGCACATTTTAACTCAATGTATGCCGTAATCTTTTGATTACGTAAAAAAAGAAAAAATACGTGTTCAATATTTAATAATAATTCTACCTGACGGATGAATTTTTTTTTGTCATCATCCCTATTACCTGATGAGTAAGGTGTCAAATTATTTCAAACTGTTCATATTTAAAATCGAATCCGACGCACTTTTTCAGTCTTATATTTGTGATCTATAGGTATTAACAACAATTTAACGCCATTCTTAGCCCATTTTCAACGTTTATAGCTACGTCACATATAATAATAAATCCAGTAAATATCAATGTAAATACTTCAAGCACCGTTATACTACAAACCGATAAAAGCTCGTAACACATTTACGACGATCTTGATGCATGACGATAACTTTGATTGAGTCCTGTTGCATAGCTGGACGGACCGCTACATTGATAGATCTAGAGAAAAGGCTTGACTTACTGTTGCTATGTAAGACTGTGGTTAATTGATCTTACACAATAAAAGGGTGTGTTTAGTTAATTGTTTGCAGTGTTAACTTGGCGTGTACACTGACCGACACTATACTTCAACGCAAATGGACGAGTTAACTTTTCGCCAATAAACATATACGTAATTTTACATGTCAATTTTTTTTTCAGTTGTTTTGATTTGTCAATCAGTTATTTTGTAGTTTCTTAGCTGACGACTGTATGTCGGTATCAAAATAATAATTTAGATCTAACAAGTTAGGTCAACTTACGTTGTGTCACTGCTGGAAAATTGGATACGCTATTTTCGATTACAATCATTCGAAAATCAGTGAGCAATGAAAATGTAGTACTATTTTCGTGGCTGCAGGATACATGACAGTGGGCGAGTATCTAATTGTTGGTACTAGTCCACAGGCTGTATTAATATTTCAAGTGTCACTCAATGCTGTGACAGTAGCCAATTGATAATATTTAGTGCACCAAATTAAGTAGACGTTTGATTGACTGAGACGTATTTATAGTCCCATTAACTTAAATTTCTAAACGATTTTTATTTCTTTTAGTAGGTACGTGTTACGTTATGAATTTAAATTGTTGGCGGCTGGAACATGATCTGCTGTAATTTACTAACTTAATTTCTCAGGACATACCTATTTGCCCACATCACTTTTAAAGGATCCATTCAAAGTATATTACGGTTTTTTCCCCTTAATGTGACTATGTTATAATAACTAAGTACTTGTTTTCATTCTTTTACTTTTGTATTAAACTTTTTAGTTCAAGCTGTTGAATAAACTCTTGATGATCAATTTCCTAAGGTTCAGATGTTGTTTCGAACCGCCCTTTTCCTACTTTGGCATTAAAACTAACCATGACGCTAGCAAACCGGGTCTTCATATCTTGATGGAACTATCTTCGCAGAATTTGCTGTCACCTGGGTGGCCGATTGTTGCAGCATCAACCTATAATATTGGTTTAGATAATGAATGGTCTATTCCTGTTGATAAATTATCTCATGGAAGTTCACGCAATCACTCAATAAAGGGAAAGCAACACATTCATCTGTATTTAGAAGGTTTCAACTTTATACATCACCAGTTTTTCCAACAATTATTGCATTTGAATAACATTACTAAATTGTAATACATTATTCTTCGACGAAAATTGAGGTTATAAAATTAACCTCTATTATCAAATTAAAAACATTGTAAGGTGATTTAAAATTACAATGTCGGATTTAAGTAAGCAAATAATTAAATCAAAGCACTCAATTTATAAGTGGCACTACAAATTGGCATGCACAGGTACGTTTTCGAATCCATTTGTTTACATTTTCATCAGAACAAACATCTATAGTTTGTTACATACATAGTACATTTACTAATAATACTAATAATTCTCCTTAGCTTAATTAAACAGTTTGACCTCTAAGAAATTTCTCTACGAAACATGTCATTTATCAGTCGATAGCTATCTCATTAATTCGCAGTGATTAGTCGATGGTATCTGGGCGCAAGTGGGGCGCACGCGTCACAGTTCATTATGAGTGCGCCTGCGCCGCGCTGTCGCTTGCTCCACTTCGCTTTACGTGACGAGCGTGAGAAACAACGCTCTTGAAAGTTTTTAATAAGCGTGCTAAATATAATATTATGATTCTCGGATCACTAGGCTATACGTATCGGTATTCGGAATTCTCAAAAATAGAAAGAAACCGGGGACAGTCTAGAGCCTTAAGGCTTCAAGTCCAGTAGATAACTAACTAACCTAAACCTCTGAAACAAAATCAAACAGAGTATGGAGCATTCAAGTTCAGTAGTGGTCTCACTACTGTTTCTTTACTCAGTTCATATTTGATCCACTACTGATAACTTAATTCTTCCTCACCAGAAATAGAAGATTGGAAGATAAAAAAAGCCTTATAAGTTTCATCTTGCGTACGCCTCTTACCTCTAACTTATTGTACCTCTCTTCAGGTTAAAAGAAGAAGAATAGAAGATAAACAAAGCCTTATAAGTTTTATCTTCTGTACGCCTCTTACCTCTAACTTACTGTACCTCTCTTCAGGTTAAAAGAAGAAGAATAGAAGATAAACAAAGCCTTATAAGTTTTATCTTCTGTACGCCTCTTACCTCTAACTTACTGTACCTTTCTACAGGTTAATAGAATAAGAATAGAACATAAACAAAGCCTTATAAGTTTCATCTTCTGTACGCCTCTTACTTCTAATTTACTGTACCTCTCTACAGGTTAATAGAAGAAGAATAGAAGATAAACAAAGCCTTATAAGTTTCATCTTCTGTACGCCTCTTACCTCTAACTTACTGTACCTCTCTTCAGGTTAAAAGAAGAAGAATAGAACATAAACAAAGCCTTATAAGTTTCATCTTCCATGCTCCTCTCCTCTAACTCACTGTACCTCTCTCCAGGTTTTCAGCCCGTTGTAGAAATGCGATTAAAAAATAATTATAGTCGTACCAAAAAATATCAAGGTATCAGCCAATAAGCGCTCATATTGGCTGATATTTTTTCTTGTATGATCCATACCCATGTCTCCCATTATAGTAAATATATTGTAAGTAGGCATGAGATGCCAGAACTCGTTTGCCTGAGTTGACTTTTACTACTGACACGGAAAAATAAGCAGCTTATTTGTTTTTCTTATTTAGTAGTTAAGGTCAGTTGTGTGACTGTTTCAAAATAAGTATTCACTTTCATCAACTTTTTTATACTAAGATCATAATTTAAAAACATTCAAGTGTTTTCAATGTACTTACTCCAAGACATCCTTTTGTTTTTAATCGTTTGGATGGAAATATAGGTAATCATTATGCTTCTCGATTTTCAGTTAAGCCCATGTAAAATCAAAGTTGAAGTGACTTTGAACTTGATTTCATTATCCTTTTGAGTTATCTCGCCAAGAATTAATGAAAAAATTGGTTCAAGTTCACTACCTCCCCTCAAAGAATGATTGAACGATCCCTAATGAACTGGCTAAGCCCTTAGGTAATATAATACGGAGTTAAGAACCGTGCAGGCTGTTCCTAACTTGTTTTTCGATCATTAAACAATTGAACTTTTAAGGTGCTGATAAACTTAAGCATTCACTTGTAACAGAACATCTAGTATTCGTTTTTAAATTCGTTATCGTTTTTAAATTTGTCGATCTGAACAACGAACAGAGCCAAGCATAGACCCAAACGTCGCCAGAAACATTTCATCACGATCATCCTAGCGAATTCTGTCCATGCTCGTCAAAAGATATTCTTCACGAAGATGTTAGACTTGATGGTCGCGTGTGGATGGCTCGGCTCGGCAAAAAGCTCCAAACAAATTTACTGTCCTTTCGCTACAATGCTCGCTAAAACGCTCCCGTTTATTTTTCTGTAATGTAACATTCGCTAGAATGCTCATTACAAATGAATTCTCAAGTTTATCAGCACCTTTACGTTCTTGTAAAAATACAATTGTATATTAAGATAAACAAAAATGATTGCGGGTTCATACAATTGTTTGTTAAGCAAAATTATAAAGCATATATATACAAAGCTACTAGATATTTATGAAATTAATTGGAATTTATAAGTTCTCTGCTTTTAGCTTGTACAAACAAAAAGTTATTGATGAAATACTCTCACAAAATATCAATAAATTACATATTTTTCGATTTTGTGTAGTGTGCAACCATCTTAACTTTCGGCGGGTTGAAATGGGTGTGAATTATTTCCACAGTGACGTCTCATCAATTTTTAGCTTTTCGATTAAGTTTAGGGCACGATAATGAAGCTTGGATATACACGGCGAATTTATTACGTAGGCCTTATCACAATTTTTATACGTCATTAAATTATTCGGAGCACTGAATAACGATTTGAATTTTTAAATGTTGTGATACGTTAAAATGTGCGGTCTTAAACCTTAAATTAAAATAAAAAAAAGCTTTCATTAAAATGTTCCATGTTATCACATCACTAAGCATAATTAGGTACCTACCTCCGTTTTGTTTTCTGTTCTCGAAGTTTATTTTGAATGTCAAAACGATATACTGCAGTGGGTAATTGATTTTTGAATAAACTTTACTTACCTACCTAGTTTTGGAAAGAAAACTTGGCAATATTAATCAAATATCTTTAATTTTGTATACGTGCCATATCTACGCGTAAGTTTGTACATTACAAAGACCTCCTAATATCGTGACTATCTTATGCATGTCTGAACAGGTAACAATCATTAGTTTAAGCATCTTAGTATAATAACGTTAGGTGGCCTACCGGTCAATGTCAGTGTAATTGATTTAAGCCGATTGAAAGCTTACTCTCCGAGCTTAGTGTATAAACAATGTAACTAGTCATTAGAAAATAATACAATTTGAGTCTATACTATTAATAAAGAGCGGATAATATTCGTTCTGTAAACTTTTATAAAAACTAAGAACCAATTTATAACGGTTTCTTGTTAGCAGTTCATCGTTTATTTAAAAAAGAATAGTGCAAAGAAAAAAAAACGGTATTTAGGTAACAACACTATCGGAGGGCCGTTCGTTAGCCTGAATTTCGTCGAACGGGAATCGAACCCGGGCCCGCGGCCGTCGTGGCCAGCCGTAGACAACGATCTCGCTCCCATTGTGTACTTTGGAACTTGATAACATTCTACTTTACTGTTAAAAAGGAGTATTTTAATGAAACTGCGAAAGAAAAAAGTAGTCTTTCAAGTGTTGGTTATCTCGTTTGCTATTATGTTCTATTTTCGAACATGTTTATTATGAGATTAAAAAGCATCCAATTATTAGTACTGGAAACTGTTTACGTTAGTATTTGCCTGACAATAAAATGCTGAAAAGAATTATGAAACCTAATTTATGTGTTATCTTTTTAAATTGAATATCCTGCAAATATATCTACGTTGCGATACTATTGTTCTGCTAAGTAACAATCCATCAAATAATGACAAATTCTGATAGCAAATCGATTCCGCATGCGGACAGAATAGGTACCTATTCATTACACAAATGGCAGGCCATTGTCGATGGATAAGTTTTTTCTTTCTTTGGAATAATGCTTTGACACTCCATTAGCAAGTGTCCAAACAAAAGTCAATGCCTTTAGGTGTGTCCGTTAATAAAATATCACACATCGCTAATATAAGAAAATGTGAAAAAAGTGTGTTAAAAAATCGACATAATGTCTCTTGACACCTTCACAGATTTATACAATCATGCGGACTTTATAGATTTATGATTTTTATTAGAGAGGCAATATTTAAAAATCTATGACCATATCTATAAACCATTCATAAAAAAACTGTTGTTAAAAAAAATATTGTTTCGACCTGTTCTCTTGAACTTTTCTACTGTCATACAATTTTATTAAATCAAAATAAAATTCTAATTTAATTTAACCATATTCATATTAATCAAGAATACGAGTACATAATTAAAGTCAGTAATTGTTAAAATCGAACACAAAGAAGCCCACAGTTATTCACTTTTCAACTTGTACAAATATTTTGCCTATAGATTGATGTAGCTCGTTAGAAAGTTTGGCCTCTAAGTGATTGAAGCTCGAGTCATTATTATTAATTACTGAGTTATTGTTAAGTATAAGCACATACCTACATAGGTTTCTATTCACAGATATTTTGCGGTTAACAGCTGAACATCCTATACTACCTTTTGAGCATGACTTTGTCTGCGTGAAATTTGGAAAACACAGGATATCGGATTTTTCTATAACATTTAAAAAGCCTGTAGCGGAAATAAGATTATCCTGAAGCATAGAGGGTGGTAAAATTTTATTCCATACGGGGTTTTTGTATTTATTTATTTACTTTAAAAGGCACCAACTCCCAATATACTAATCACAATTACATACAATTAATTAAATTCATTACATCAATAAAACCAATATAAGTACATTAAAATTCATTAGATCATTAAAGTAATATATGTACATTAAAATTAAAATTACATTAAAACTGAGTAGTCATTAAAATAAAATTTCATTAAATTAATATTTATGTCAAAGTCACTTTTCACGTGTCTATGTGATCGCTTCGATCTTCTATTAAATTACACAATGGATTTTGAGGCTGTTTTGCACCATCATTTAGAGCATGTACTCCGGAAGGTTTTAAATGTGTATAATACATTAGTATTTAACTCGAACCACTTCCCACAAGGTGGACCGATGACCTTGTGAAGGCCGCAGGAATCGGCTGGATGCGGGAAGCACAGACCGGTCGAAGTGGCGGAGCTTTGGGGAGGCCTATGTCCAGCAGTGGACGTCTTTCAGCTGAAATGATAATCATGATTTAACTTAGATATAGCACAGATATCTTGATATTTTGACATGTCACCATTGCACCCGAGCAAAGCAGGGACGGGTATCTAGTTTTAGATAACTCGGTCACAGAAAATAATTATATATATAGGGGTCTGCTGTCACTTGTCTAAATAGATAGGTAAAGCTGTCTATGCGTGTGATGGATGTTAGCCATCTCAAGTGCTGAGTAAAAAACTATAGTTCTGTCATTGTAATTAATGTTTATTTTAATTCTAATTGTATTCTCGCTGGCAAACGGGATTGTCAGTGAGGGCCTCGGCTAACGATAGGCACATGCATAGAATATGGGTATATCTTATATCTACACACATCAAAAGTGTCTAGGGATCAAGCATTTTTATGCGGATTTCTTGAGATTGAGATGTGGCTTTGTAATAAATTTATGATTATATAAATTTATATGGATCCTTTTTGGTGCATTTCATAATTTGAAACAGGAACTGTTAATCAAATTCGAGTAAAAGATGAAAATCAGCTGTCAATATTTTCCCTATAAAAACATACAACGCATTGAAGACATTATTAGTGCTACTGTTTCCCTACTACTGATTAAAACCAACGTTATTATGGAGCGGCGACGTCATTTAAGCAGGGAAGAAATGCTCAGAGCCGTGGGAATGATAGAAGCTGGTTCCCGGCAACGTACTGTGGCTTTAGCTCTGAATACAAGTCAGAGTGTTATCAGTCGACTTTGGACACGTTACCGAAGCACTGGTACCGTGGCTGAGCGCCATGGAGGACGGTATCGCTGCACCACACGGAGACAAGACCGATACATTCAAATCTTAACTCGAAGAGCTCCAACAATAACCGCCATGATGTTAGCCGTGAGGCTTCATCACTCTTCAGGGAACTTAATTAGCGACCAAACAGTCAGAAACCGCTTGCATGAAGTGAACCTTCATTCCCGAAGACCGCTACGGGTACCACCTATAGCAATGCACAATCGTAGGATTCGATATCAATGGGCTCTTGAACACAGAAATTGGGCAGAAGAACAATGGCGTTTCGTGTGCTTTTCTGATGAGTCTCGTTTTGGTATGAGACCGGATACAAGACGTATACGACACTGGAGAACCCCTGGACGCCAACAGCGATTAAAATCCTGCCAGGAAGTCCATCCTTATAGTGGTGGAACCATCATGGTATGGGCGGGTATTTGGATCGGCGGAAGAACTGAGTTGATTTGGATCAGAGGCAACCTCAACGCTCAAATTTATGCTGAGACGATTGTATCTGACGTCATCGTTCCTCTACAAGTGCAAATCGGTCCCTTATTTCAGTTAATGCATGATAATGCACGACCGCACACCGCAAGAGTTGTAAGACAGACTCTCGCCGCAGCTAACATCAATGTCCTGCTCTGGCCTGCTCAGTCGCCAGACTTGAACCCGATTGAGCATGCATGGGATATGCTACAGAGAAGAGCTCTGCCGAATATGGAGGGTATCCAGTCGCAAGAAGACCTTTTTTTGTTGTTGCAACGAACATGGGCGGCCATTCCACAGCGTGATTTGGATGAACTCATTTTGAGTATGCCAAACCGATGTTCTTGTGTTTTTAGTGTTCGCGGTAGAAACACGGATTATTAATTGTTTAAGTTACCCAATAAAATTTTAAAGAAAACTGTTATTTCAGTCTTTTTTTCGAACTTTAATGTTAGTGGTTCAAATGTCAAAAATCCCTTTATTAGGAAAATGGCAAATTTCTTTATTAATGCAAAGGTGACTTGGTTTATCGTTACTGTGACAAACGAAAACACTTTATTTGATGAATCCTTAAAGAAAATTTTAATTAATATCAATCAGGAGAAAAGTTATTGCAAAAATATATGTTGATCCCTAGACACTTTTGATGTGTGTAGTTGGCCGACATTTGTTAACTCCATCCTCCCCTTATACAGAACAACAGATAGAGGGTGTGGAGAAAAATCATTGAAAAATACCAGTATTTTTTTTAATTATACGTATTTCGTATACAAAAAAAAATAATTATAAAAGTCATTAAAAAATAACCAGTTTTTTTTTTAAATTATTTATTTGTTTTACAATACATTTTCCTATTACGTCAGCACACGCCACATAATTCTAGCCAAAACAAAATTTCTGCGAAACGCCAACAGTCAGGCAATCTAATAGTGTAATTTTTAATTATTTTGCCCTGGTAGCAGCTAACATTTTTTTAACAAAACGCGTTACACAAATGCGTAATTTATAAATAAACACTAGGACTGGGTAATTTTATGTTTTGATCGCAATATTCTAATAATATGCCTTTTATTTGCGATCTTTGATGTGTACCTACGTACAACCGTGCCGCTGTGAAAACACGATTCTTCATTACAACAATGATTAATGTAATAATGAAGATTTTCTTTTAAGCGGTTCCAAAGCAGAAAAAAATCTCCCATCTGTTTATACAATACATTCTGAAGTAAATCTTAATTCATGGATAATATTCTATAATAATGTACCACTTGCAACACTGATCGATATTTTTTAAGGTTTTGTGGTCCTGACAAAAAAAAAATGTTAGTAAAGTGACGCTGGTTTCACAGCTATCCGGCAGACCCGCACGAGCCACCCGAATACGGGAGACCCGTACGGGTAGCGGCCTCAGTACTCTGAAACGAGGGAGTTAGTACGATAAGGTTGCTAGCGTTGTACGGGCTCTACCCGAAGCGGGTCACGTACGGACTAATCCGCGTCGCTGTGAAACAATGTTCTAGCGCCTCACTTGTGTCTCCGTTCCGGAAGCCCGTGCGGGCGGTCCGCACGGGTCTCCCGGACAGTTGCTAGCGTTGTACGGGCTCTACCCGGAGCGGGTCGCATACGGACTAATCCTCATCGCTATGAAACAATGTTCGAGCGCGACATGTCTCCGTTCCGGGTCTCCCGGACAGCTGTGAAACCAGTCTTAAGTAAAATGTCAAGCTTCGGTCTGGAGTCTGAACTCGAATTATGTAGAATTACTCCACATTGTATGATACTTTGTCTTTACGTGGCTTAAGATCGTCGCATAGACCTTCATTAAAAAGACTGGCCTTACTGATCATACAACGGACTATTAACTTATCCTAAGCTTGGCTCATCCTGGATTACAAATGGTTCTTACAATATTTGCTATAAGACTAACTTAATAAAAGATATTGACAATAACTCTTAACTTTAACTCTTAACCTACGGTACATCAACGTTTTAATCATAACGGGGCATTTAATAGTGTATTCGAAGATATTTGAAACACAATAAAGGACACATGGGAATCATTCGTGTTTTATTTCGCGTGCATTTAATGAGTTAACAACACACACTATTTATTAGTTTCTCAATTAAACTTTGGTCATAATATATGGGCATCATAAATGTTTTAAAATTTACTACCAATTACATTTACCAAATGAAGTTATCACAGTAAAGTCACTAGTTATTAGAGCAATAAATCGTAAGGGATAAAACCCTATCTATTATTATTTACCTTCAAAGTTGAGTTGAGTGAGATCTGTAGTAATAATGTCGGGCTATTAAAACTCGCCTTTATGATAAACTTTAGGAGATAATAAAAAGAATATAAATTATATCTGTAATACAATTCTCTCTCGATGTGTGACAGAACGTGTTTTCCATTTGATACATGATAGGTACGGACATGGTTCTATTTTATTCAATATTATTAAGTACTTTTGTTACCTTATCTATTTGAAAGAATAAAACTGAACACTGATATTATTGCGAAAATATGTGAGTGTTTTAGGTGATGCATATTGCTTTGATTAATAAAATACACTAAGCAATTTTCGGCAGTTATAGTGCGAAAATAATATGGATCAGTTTTCTCCGGCTTCACATTTTCCAAATATATATATTTTACTTTCCAAGGAAACATGTGAAAAAAAAAGATGTAATTAAACTACAGACACACTTTCAAAGTCAATGTCAAATCATTTATTTCAAATAGGCCCATGTATGGCTCTTTTGAACGTCAAAATTTACAAAATAATAGAATTCATTCTAGTCGCCCCTTCCAAAAGGTAGTTTTCGTATGGAGAAGAATGGGCAAGAAACTCCACAGTTACTCTTTTAAAATGTTTTACAATAGTTTGTATAAGTACGTGCATTAGTTAAATAATTACATGTGAAGACGATGCACCTAGAATAAAATTACACTGCATAGGTTCTTCATATAACAGAGATCGGAACGTAATGTATTTATGTACTCCCAACATTTTATGGTTATATCTGATAGGCAGCTTTTGCGCTCGATCCTAGCAATAAGATCCGCCTGCCTACAGTTAAGAAAACGAATTCAACAACGGTCGCTCCTTCAGAAATGTTTTAATTAAAAAGAACTACATACCCATGCATAATTTAGCACCCATAACTGTGTGTTTTTAACACGTTGCCTGTTAGCCCGCCTATAAACACAGCAAAAAGCGAACATGTGTATTTATTTATTTAAACATGTAGGTATTATATATATTATATTATTATATAATATATATAATAATATAATATATATAATAATATATATATTATTATTATTATTATATATTATTTATAACCGATAATTAAATAAACAGGTCTAATATTAAGAAAGAAACAGTACCTAAGATAATTACAGGTTTACTCTTTTAAATACTGTTTGTATAAAATATGGTGTGTTCAGTCAACAAAAGTGTTTAGAGTGCAGGCAAGATAGAAATATAATTTTGCAATGATCGCAATATTGATTATTATTGCAAGCGTAAACTTAAGTTAGTAATAACTTATAGCTTTTGTCATACTCAGGTGAACTGTGTCAAAGATTCGAATACTCAGCATACGCTCAACATGATTTTAAGTTCGCTGCCTACCCTTCCCTCCTACCTTTACACGATATCCCCCCCCTATCACACGATTATTAAGCAGTAACATGAGTATTTACTTGAAAACTTATTAAAAGTAAAACATCGCATATAAATATAAAAGTGCGCGGTGAGCAATGCGTGCATCAGGTCCATCGTATTGTCGAGCTAATCAGCGGTGCTCTCACCCATGGCCGACAAACGAGCGTAGTATTCTTCGACATAGCAAAGGCGTTTGACAAAGTCTGGCACAACGGCTTAATTTATAAGCTCTACAAACTCGGTGTGCCGGATCGTCTCGTGCTCATCTTACGAGACTATTTGTCGAATCGCACCTTTCGCTTCCGCATCGAAGGAGCCCTTTCCTCCCCCCGCCCCATAAGGGCAGGAGTCCCTCAGGGCTCAGTGTTAGCCCCCCTCATTTTCACGCTATTCACCAGCGACATCCCCAAACACAGATCGACGCAGTTGGCTCTGTTCGCAGACGATACAGCGATCATCTGTAAGGGAAATTCAGCTACGATGCTGCTAAACCTCCAAAGGGCTGTCAACAACCTTGGCGCCTGGTTTAGAAAATGGCGAATAGAAGTAAATCCCGACAAAAGTCAAGCGGTTAGCTTTTCTAAACCGAGAACTAGACCCCCCCCGTTCCCCCGACCTATCACCATGTTCGGCAAACCAATCCCTTGGGCTAGGCGCGCCAAATACCTAGGTGTTATCCTAGATCATCATCTCTCCTTTTCTGAGCACATAAAGACGGTTCGTTCGCGAGCCGCTTTCGCTCTAGGTAGACTCCATTTCGTTCTAAATGCACGCAGCAAATTGTCACTTAAGTGCAAACTGCGCATCTATACATCATGTATCCGACCCATTATGACCTATGCGGGTGCAGTATTCGCCCACGCCAAGTCCCATTCCATCCATAGGTTGCAAGCCTTACAGAACCGTTTCCTCCGTAAAGCCACGGGAGCTCCCTTCTATGTCAGAAACGAGATCCTCCATCTCGACTGTAAGATCCCTACGATCCACCAGTTCCTTAAACGCATGTCCAAGCGTTACTTTGACTCCGCTCCTAGACATCGCAACCCCTTGGTTGTCGAAGCAGCCAATTATGTCCCTTCCCGTATTAGTCAGATCCGCCGCCCGAGGCATGTCCTTTCCGACCCTGATGATCCCATCACTCTCCTCCAAGAGCAGAATAGGGCCACCAGCACAATACACAAGAACAGACGCCTCCCGTCATTCCGACCTCGCCGCCGAGGTCCTTTGCGACCGCGACCGTGTCCCTGAGTAAATTATACTCCTCCCCGACCCTTGCTCGAAAACGAGGTGCCAGCAAGTTGTTGCCGCTGAGCACGTAGCTTTAAACTACCCCGCATAATAATCATGATTTAAACCAATTTTGATCCAGCCTGTCCCTTCTTGCTGTCCTCCCCTCAGCGACGCCCTAAGCCGAGGCTCGTACCCCACAGGGGGTGCCCTTAGCGAGCGTTCGCCTAGTTTTAATTTAGTTTAGTTTTTTGCCCCTGGCTGGAGGCTTTGAGTGTAGCAGCTTAAGGCACCCACAGGAAAGTCCGGTTAAGCAGCCAAGACCTTAGTGGTCAAAACTGCGAGATGCCCGTTTCAAAAAAAAAAAAAAAAAAAATGAGCAATGCGTTTAGTGTCGCCTGAGACTCGCAGCAGGAGGCCCCTAGTGCGCACACTGCAGCACTGCCACCAATGGCACACCACAGCTTCATAGATTACCACGGCTCGTATTACAAGACACTTTCAATATTTACTGATATTACCTTAAAAGATACACAAACATTATTAGCGACGCTCCGTTCATATTTACTTTAATTGAATATGTCCTTTACTTTGCCTATTATTTTATGCTGAATAGGGATATACATGAGGTCAGTTTTATGAGGTAAAAGCTTTTTTACTTTGGCTTTTAAATTCCTTTATCAATTCATTTTATTTTAGTGCGCTTTTCGTTTAACCCGCGTTTGATGTAAAGATTGAATTATGATTTTATGAGTTATAAAGCTGTATAAGGTTTCAAATTTTCCTCTATCTCCCATAATAAACAAACTACCTGCACATAAAAATAAGTAATTCACCAGCATTTTATAAACAGGTACTTAAACACTACCGTAAGAAACGTAACTAGAAACAGTAAATATATAAAATGAAATATTATTAGTTAATACCAAAAGTAAAGGGGGAGATGAGTTGTATCTGCGCGCAGATCGCGGCACAAACTTGAAAGTTAGATTATCTTAAGCAGTACAGCGAGCAGTGTCGCGGCAGATGCTTGATAAACGCACTAACAATGCCACATTAGTATGAACTTAGAAACAATGTAAATTATGAAGATACCACCAAGTAGGTAATTCTTAGCCAAATACTTGTTTGTGTTGGCTATCAGCATCACAAATGCCGACATTCCTCACCACCATTGGCTAAACTAAGAGTTAGCCAACGAGTAGCATCAACCACTGACTGTAATAGAGATAAGTTTATCTCGACTCAAGAGTCATAAACTTCATCGAATACACGGCTGAGTCGCCGCGCGCTCGATAGCTAAACTCGCGACGTACAAATCGGCGTGCAACCAGCAGATCTAGCTAAACTAAACACGAGTAAAAGCAACAATAGTCTCACCCGACATGGAAAAAGTCGTGACCGACTCGAGCTCGGGTCAGGCAGGATGCTGCGGGCGTAAATAATGCCGACGTCCGATCTTAATTATCGCTCCATCGTTAGAGATGACCGACGGGCAGGCCGAAATCGGCGAGGTGGTTGCGACATCGCTCCTCTGTCGGGCGAAGTGCCCCGTCATTATCGAACGGTGTATCGCCCACCGATAAATCGCTAGAACCACCTGCGAGACGATCTGACGACCGCTGTTATTGTACGGTTTTGGCAGCAGACATTATAATTCTTTTGTTGCTATTGCTATTATTTTCATCGCGATGACTCGTCAATTTAATACATTCGAAGATTGGAGATAATATCGGATGATTTTAAAAGGATTTGATTTGAAACAAAAGATTATTTTGAAACAAATGGCTATAGGAAATCAACATTATGGCGCAGAAATATCTAGGATAGCCTCGTAGCTTATTTACTATTTAATAGAGTAAGTGGAGCGCTGTATCATTGGAACTTATTCCAATTTAAGTGAGAAAAAAAATGAAAATTATAATCTTCCGAAAATATAAATGATTATGCTCTCATTTGGTTTCAGTTCGTTAATCGTTAAGTGCTTTGTGTTCGCCGCTGCGCTTGCGCCGATCTCGATCCGCGAGCGACGTTGAAAAATTCAGAGCTCGTGATTTTCGTTCGTGTACTTCATTTATTTGCACGGAGACGGCGAATATTGTTTACTGCACCACTCTCAGAGCTTTCCGGCTTTCACTTTGAATGCATAATAGAAAATAACGTTCTATAATTATGTACTCTACATTTTAATGGGATACTTCTAAACTTTATTTCTTGACATAAACTGTTAAGCTTATTTTCAAAAACTACCCACTAGTTAATGATATGCCCATCGAATACCGTTCTGAACTTCCACAGCAACTAATTTGTTAAATCTTATCTGCAAACCTTTAAAATCAGACGGAATTCGCAGTCGTGTTCCATGCGATATGGAGCTAAAATGCACCACAATATGAAGTATATGCACCATTTTGTTATTCAAGTTTTTCCGAAAATATTTGAGACGCGCGTAGTTATTACGAAATTATACTATCGATCAGGCAATAATACGAGGATAGTGCCCTCGGGTGGCGAATTTAGGAGAAATTGAGGGTGCCTGCGTGCCTTCCCGCGAGCTGTATCATCCTTGCATGCATGCATAATAATAAATGTTATTCATCAAGATCATATAGCACGGGGGAAACGATTTACACAATCAAAATACTCTCCGAACTACAAGCATACGTTGATTCGTCATGATTACTTGTCTCAAACATGATAACTCTGCTGTAAAACAACGGTACCATTGAAACAGATCCAGAACTTTAAGATATTTACAGATATATATTTACCCAACCATCAATACATAACGGTGTTTTATATTTGAAAAACTTTATTACATTGCAAATATTTCTACAGCACACTTTTTCGATGAGTCACTCTAATTAACATTTATTGTCTCGATAATAAATCAAGCCTGATTGTATCTATTAAGTATATAGGTAGATAAGTACTGCTTATTATTAGATATATAGGTATATCGAGCAATCTGTTACATAGTGGACATTATTTTCGGTAAACATAGGTCCGAAACGGTTTCGATCGATGTGCTCAGGGCGATGCAAATTGCGTCGCCTGTTATCGGTGCACTTTATCCGGGGTACTTTTGTGCATATTTTACATATATTTGTGGGGATGCGGCGATAGCTGGCGTGGGCGGACCCAGCGGCCGCATGCTAATGCACGCGGTAAACTGCGCGCGCGCAGACTCGGACTTAGGTAAATTAAACGTTAACATGATCATACTTTACTGAGTTTTAGCTTATCTCAGTGGATTTGCATATTGCTTATAACGGTGCTAGATAAAGGATTCACGTATTTAGAACCAAAATATAACAAAAAAAAAAAAAACACTTGTAAAGATTACGCACGCTGCTAACTCATTTTCATATCTGAATATCGTTCAAAAAGACATAGATCAAACTCGTAATACATAGGCACAAAATAAATAGAGGCAATAAAGATCAGTATCGCTTCTCTCAGCCACTAATCTCTGACACCATAACATAATTGTGCAGAGTCCCGGGGGGATAGCGGCCTCGCTGCGGTCACGAAGTGCTCTAAACATAGAGTCTAGCCCTAAACGATGCCACCATATCCGTCGGCGGACAACATCCACTCATAAGTTCGTGTAGCCTCAGCCTCACGGGCTCAGGGCTAGCACAACATACCTACCTGTGTACGTACATAGCTCTCTACACACTGTATTTTCCAACGGTATTGAAGATTTGTCCAATGTTTTACAGCGCTATGTACGGTTTACAACGTCTTACAATGTTTCAATTCTTGTGCAACAATAGGCCATCGAAGTACATGTTTATTATTTTGTAATGCGGAAAATTAATTTCGTTTACGATGAATGTATGTAACTTTAGACACTCTTTTCTTATTGTAAATACAAATTAAAATAAGTTACTTTCAAACGTAGAGTTGAATGACGTATCAGTACATTTATCTGTATTCTCTATATTTAAAATAAATCTCTTTGCATAAAATCTGCCAATATTTGTTCGTAAAAGTAATGTACTGAATTTGTAAAATACTTATTGACTTTACAACTGAACAATATTTTTAACACCTTTTACATTCCTTCAGCTTATATTCCGAACAATATAAACTTGTTGGTTGAAATTAATATAATCCATATGTATATATGTGGCAGAATGTCAATAAAAGTCAGTTGGTCAGTAATGAATAGTAAGTGTGCCGGTCGATGGGCGCCTGACATTTCAGTTGGCGACGATAACAAGAGCCAATAGTTTTTTTACCGCAAGATAAACCCGTATAGTATGGTAATATATTTCATCGCATAGTTATACTTGAAGGTACAACGTTATGATCTAGTTTCATTCAATTTTAAAGATATCTATATCTCCAATCAGGAATTCAGAATGTCTTGTCCTCATTTTTATGTATCACATCATCAATAAAAAATAAATTCTCTGTGGTTAAAACAGTTTTATTGCACACAAGACGAGATTGCATTAAAAAAATGGAATGAGGTAATAAAGGGAGTGACGTAAAATTTGGAGGTAAACGACTTGAATGATTGATGTTCGTAAAATTACACTGTTTTAAAAATGACAGTGTTGTGTGGTCATCTTTCAGACCTTAAGGTTCACGTTCGGCTGAATCCGGATTCTAATTACATGAGAAATGTTAATCTTGTATTAATATTGGAAATGAGATTGCATTAGGTACCCATGTGTTAGATGGATTATATTATGATTCCATCGACAAATACACAACATAAGTAAATCGTTGAATATTAAAAACGTCTTTAATCCATAGCTCGCAGGTTTACTTGCAAGTTTCAAACTAAACAGGGAAATCGTAGGAATGTAAACTGGCTGTAGTTTTTCTTCGTACTCACGTACAAGGCTTGAATTAGACAAATGGCAGTCATTTATCGTTTTCTACACGTAATTTCCATTTCAATAATAATCTGTGTAAGTTATAGCGCGGATAAATCAAGTTCATAAGTGCCATCGAGCGACCGGCTATGCATCGCACGCTGTACCAAAAACTGCATGAAACCCATAAAAATAATTTACTTACTATTTGACACGAATATCTTGGAGTATTATTAGGAGAATTGAAATATAAAGAAATAATATTTATGATATATGGTTTCTTACAAAGAAATCAAGCAATCTTTTTCATGAATGTACTTAGAATCAACTTATAGAATCGTTTGTCTGTGATTTCACTAGCAGTCAGTGAGTCGGCATCCTGTCGCTACTTATGCGCTATTGTTATGGTAAGCTCAACCTGTTTTTACTGTACCTGCCTGATGCCGTCTCCTAATACTCCTCATGAGGCCTACCCGCGTCCCAATGCGAACGTATCGCATTTTTATCAACAACGGAAACATTCCGCTCTTAGCACTTTTATTCAATGGCGGCATTCGTTTTCCTAAATTATGATAATTGCATAGGTTCTTGTTCAATCCAGTGATTACAGAACTCGAAGGTGTCACTACATAAGAAACTTAATGGTTTTTCAACTAAGTATTATGTAAATGATATTACAATTTATATTCCTAATAGATTCCACCGATACGATGTTCAAGTTTTGATATTGTCAATTTTTTACATCTATTAAGTACGGGTCATTATTCAACACGCACGCTACAAGGAAACATTCAATATTTCTTATTAATCTAGTAGCGAACCGCAATCAATTATCGAAACTTGACTAATCGACGATCCCAATAAACCGACGTACTGTCATTTCTCTTCCCTTAATCGATTACTTCAAACATGAACTCTAGGGGGTCCACTAGCTCACAGCGCTCACAGTGCTCCGAGTGTTCAGACTATGCCGTACGCGTACCCATCGCGTACCTAACCTTTTTGTCCATAATAAATCTTTTTAGTCTTTTTGTTGTGAAGTATGTAGCGCTTGCCTGTTCAACCGTTCGTTGTTTATGCTCGCTACACGCCACTACCGACAGCGGTCAACAGTCATATTTTGCTATCTCATACAATTTAATATACTGTTTGATTTTATAACACTTTACACAGTTTATGTGCGAGATGCCACTGTCAAGTGTGCCGGACCGCTGAAGGAGCTGCGCTCATCAATAAGACAATTAAATGTACAAACGTTGTCATTTCCGTATTATATTGCCTCCATTCAAAAATGTATAAAGCGGCTGGGAATTTGTACGGTAACAACTATAAAGTCAATGTTTACAATCGATCCCTACGGTTCTCATGCATTCTCATTTCGTGAACAATAAATTTTATTAACACGTTTCAATTTATTTCCTCGAGAGCTAAGATCACACAATCAGCGCTAATTGCTGCTTCTCTTACGTGCGGTATCGTGGGCGTGAGGATAGGTTCTACGGAGGCTTCTTAAGACGGCACCTTCGTCCAGATACAAAGAAAAGATTGAGTCATCATAACAAATGCGCAGGCTGTCCTCACCGACGCGGCTGCGCATGCACGGTGCGGCAGGCGGCCGGGGCTTCGAGGGCAGAGAACTCGCTACAATTGGCCTCTTCTTATCTGTGACGGCTCCGATCATTGTGTCCCGAATACTTCGTGCTTCACAGTACGAATGACGAAATACTGCTACGTTTTAGTCTTTTACTTTTCTCTGTCTTTGTTGACTTGTCGAGTTCTCTTCGAATGGTTTTTTGTAAATGTTCAACCGCCACGCTTGTAAAGCTTGCTCTGACTTCATAAGTCTTATCTAATTCATCGCATCAAACGAGAATTAAACACCTTGTACCTTCGTCTTAAGACCACTAAGTAAAAAAATAGTAACAGTACAACGTAAAAAACATTCGCCCATTGGTATTGGTACCTACCATCAATAAAAAATATGTCTATCAGTTATTCGTTAATGTTGATCAATAAATACGTAATTATACTCTGATGTAATCAATCTTCGCGAAATATTCAAACAAAAACTCCTTAAAATGAATAATGAAAAAATGGGACCCACCGAAAAAGTAAAAAAAAAGTTTAAATTACAAAAAAAGGAAAAAAAACTGCTCCATTAATCATATTGATGAATGCACTTAGTATCACAGATACTAACATCGAATGCGATGCATCCTACTCGGAATATTATTTTTGATTTTCTTTCAATTCAACCCTTTTAAGTTGTCCGAAATATTTTAATAATGCCTCATGTTCTCTCGCGTTACATTTTGGAAAATGAAACGTCACGTAATGATGTTTCGAATCGCGGGTTTGATTGAGGTGACTGTTTAATTAACGCATGACGATCATTCATTTCTTGTTGTGTAATTATTTTGGTTGCAAAGGTTATTGCTAATGATAGAGAAATATTTGTGTCTGCATTGTAATTTGTACGTGGAGTCTGACACAAACGATTCTGTTTCACAATTTTCGCATAGCTCTGGGGCATGCTACAGTTTAGTTATAAAAATAAAATAAATTTGTTGATTATCGATGTTGAAACGCATCAAATAAAGGGCACAGGCGTATTTTGTCATTCCGTCGTCGGTCGTCCGGCGCGCGTCGACCGGGCAGCCGAACGGGCGGCGGTCAGCCCAGTCACACATTTGTCCAGCCACTCGCTCGCTGGCTGCATTTTTAGAATTATTAATTTGGTTCGTGTTCTTATACTGTGTTAAAGTGGCCGATTTTGTGCCTTCCTCATAAATAAAACAGCACCAGACTTCTCTTGGGACTGTTTTGTAGAAGTCGACGGTTGCTTAAATACGTTATTATTAAGTTGCATTGTTTTACTTTAAAAGGCATTGTTTTTATAACACGGCAAATTAAGGACGTCATGATTTCTTGGCTTTACATAATTAATTAATTATTTTAAATTCTGGAAAGCCAACGAATTTATTGACTATCTCTACTCTATCATTTTAGATTATGCGAAAACTAGCCTTAAGGTGACGATAATCAACTTTTAATGATTTTATACTGAAGATCACGTCTAAACGAGTAGTGTTAACGATTTGCATAAAATCATATGTTAAATTAGAGCATTTTTTTAATAACTTAATTTTGAAATATTTTAGATTATGTTTTTATTAGATAGTAACGTGGATAAAAAACTGAGAATCACGCAAAATCTATCAAGCGTATTTTTCTGAAACCTTCACCATTTTAAACATAATTTAATTGTTGATCTTGTAGTATACGTGTTTTATTAAAATATCTTTTGTTTTACGTATAATAAATTTATAATGCGTCTAATTTGGGACAGCGCTCCTTGATGGACGAGTCCTATTACTGGTTGGACGTACGACGCGTTGCGTGAGCTCAGTAAAGAACACGCAAGTTAACCACTCAAGGTCACTGGCATATATCTGCGTCTTAAAATACAAGCAAACTAACAGTTCCTTTATTTTTCAGGTGGAAGTCGTAATCCTGGACAAGAACGACAGTCCTCCAGAGTTCAAGAATATCCCGCCGGCTTACCTCGCATCAGAGGATATGGCTCCAGGGCAGCGCATAGCAACCATCGCAGCCGAAGACCCTGACACTATCGGGAGCATCTTATACAGCATCCAGAATGATGAGACAACGCCATTTTCTCTGGACCCTCAAACCGGACTGCTCACTCTCAAAGATCCCTTGGACAGGGAAACGACTTCTGAGTATCAGGTGATCGTGAGAGCTGACGATGGGGTCCAGTTCACGGATGTCACAATCGTTGTTCAGGTTTGTTGTTTTTTATATGAGAAACTCGAATAACGTACAGTCGTAGACGTAATAAAGATACTTAGATCTCGTAACATCAGCTGTACACTCGTTAACAGAAGCACTTTTCCGGTTTATGTTAGAATGTTAGATATTATGGTGTTTAACAGACTCTTAAGAATGTTGTAAAATGTATGAAGTTGGTTAGAATGTATAATAATTGTCATCATTTTTAATATAGTTAGGAGTAAGTAATTATAAAAATTTTCAATGTTGTTAAATCTTACCGTTTAATTGTTTATGAATTCAATTTATTCAGCTATAAACACAGGCCTCAATTTCATTTGTAACTTTCCCTTAATATGAAAAAACAAAATTCCTAACTAACCAGCAATACCCAGTAAATATATAATACTGAAGAACATTTCAGCTTTGGCTATAAACAAACCATCTTGTGTCGTGTGAAGTCATGGGAAATAACTCTAACACGCTACTAAACATTTCATAAACCGTTTTGTTACCGGCTGTACATGAGTCCAAACATCTGCATGTCGGTTCGTTGCCGCGTCGGCTCAAATCAGTAGAGTTCTTATCACCTCGTCTACGTCCACTTGTCCGGCCGACGTATGACCACCGATTAAGTAATCATTAAAGCCTCTTACATACCTACCTAATGTTTACGATATCTAAGCACTTTTCTGCTATTTATTTACGATCAAATTAACTTTCAAATATTCAGCTATGTTAATTTTTTTATCATCTACCTAACAGTATCTTGCGTCCGTTGAAAGTTTTAAGTTCTGAAAGCTGTTCTATTTCCGTATTCCCACGTATTAATTTAATTTTCAGGTGACCGATACGAACGACAACCCGCCAGTTTTCAAGGAAAATGCTTACTCTTTCGACATTGCCGAAAACGCAGCGAGAGGTGCAATAGTTGGCACCGTTGCGGCCATTGACCTCGACACAGGACCCAATGCCCAGCTCACTTACACCGTCATCTCGGACTGGGCTAATGACGTGTTCTCGCTCAACCCTCAGACAGGGGTGTTCAGTCTGACAGCGAGGTTGGATTATGAAGAGGTAAGCTTCACTTTAGAATATCTAGGAATTTTCTGTGCTCAGAATTATTCTTAAAATAGATTATTTAATGGATCACAGTCGATTAGGCCCTAAGACTCTTCCGTGGGCATTCATTAGCAGAATAACGGTTGCTTTTTTAGAAAACTTCATACAAACACCATTGAATCGCCAAAAAAAAACTTCAAAGATAAAACAGAGATTAAGGTCACGTCTAAAGTACGTTACGCATGCTTATTGCTCAAGTCTCAACGAACCGAACCGAAAATAAAATGACAGCAAATGTTAATTGGGCCTTACAACGATTGAGTAGTAAATGTACATTGACAATAACCTCACAGCGGGCATACCGCTGTACCGAGATACGGAGGCATAAGAGTTTAAAAACACTCGTAAAATGGCGCGACATCGTCGTAAAAACGGACGAAATGCGCAATTAAAAACACTTAAAATAGATTAAGTGATTACCGTGGAAAACATTTGCGAAGGATCAAAAAACAAGCTGATTGAACGCGCCTAGACCTTGGCATATCGAGTTCGAACTACGAAAACGTATTTTAAATAGCACATTTGCAATTTTCGCGAATAATGATTACTGGAATGCCTTCCGAAATATGAGCAGTAATACATAGAATTAAAGTTCATATTCATCTGATCGGTATACGATCGTCCAGTTACATGGATGTAAATGCCCTTCCATGTACTAAAATAGTCTGATTGATTGCAATCCAATCGTTGATTGCTAGTCGGCAATAAATAACAATTGTATCAGGTAGATGTTATTGCATTTCAAGGTTTTTATTTTGAAACATGTGCTTGTGTAAATACGGAATTAATTAAAGCTTAATTAATTGTGTCAGTAAATTGTATATGTTCTGTAACGACGACACGCGACCTACACTCCTGAAGGTATAATCAATTTAATCTGCATTCATTTAAGTTTTTACATACAGGACGATGCTTGCTTATAATGAAAAAGCGTCAATTTAATTCCATCAACAACACTTTTTTTTTTTATAAACGTGTTGATCCTTCAAACTATTGAGGTTAATAAAAATGATATTTTTATAAATTACATATGAAGGTATGGAAGCACAATCCCTGTCATAGGCAATTTACTACTTATTTGTTTTATTATTTACTAGCTTTTGCTCGCGGGTTCGCCCGCGTGGATGTCGGAAAATATCCCACAGGAACGTGCTACCGGGATTCAGAGTACCCTGTGTCCTAACCCAGGTCATGGCCTATCCGTATGCCTTTCATCTAAATCCGTTCAGTTACGGCATGAAAGGTAACAGGCATATAATAAATCTGTTTTAGGGTTCTGTACCTCAAAATGAAAAATCGAAACCTTTAAAGGATGACTTTGTTATCTCTCAAGACCCTTTTTCTCAGGAACGCGTGGAGGTATCAAGTTGAAATAGATATAAAAACTTAGATCTACGGTCTCTTCGAGCTGTAACGAAAATCAAACTTCCAAGTCAATGCAATAAAAAAATACGGCTGTTTATGCCGCTTACTTTGACACTCGCAAATAAACCAGTCTATTTGGTACTTCCCCTTTGGGGGGTAATTTTACAAAAACTCTGAAACGCGTAATTTTTTATTTCTTGCCAAAAGCATAAATTTGAATTTTCATATCCCTAACTTAAGAAATGCTGGATTTCCCTTACAAACTTTCATTCCCTATATCACCCCCTTTAGTATTATTTTTGAGACAATAAGTAATAATATCCTTCTTCAGGATGCCATCTATCTCCTTGCCAAATTTTATCGAAATCCGTTCAGTGGTTCAGCCGTGAAAAGGTAACATACAGACAGACACGAGTTACTTTCGAATTTATAATATTAGTATGGATCGATATAAGAAAAACATGGCGTCCTCAAAACTTGTCATTTGAGACCTGTAACTAATTCAAAGTTTACAACTTGGCTAAGGTAGTAAAGCCTCCATGTCCGTGAAAATGTTCGATCTTTGTAAACTAGCTTTTGCTCAAAGCGTCGCATCTCATCGCCCGCGCGCCCGTACCCGTGCCCGTATCTATACTTCGTTTTCGCTTAGCATTCTTTCTAATTTTTTTTTTATCCGCTCTTAAGGGTAGTAAGCGGGTGGCATAGTGTGATGTTACATAGCCTTTAACCTTCCTCGAGAATTGGGCTATCCAATGCAAACATAATTTTTCAAATCCGACTGGTAGTTCCGGAGATTACCTCCTACATACGAACAATGTACATATACATTTTACCTCTTAATAATATTAGTAAAGATTACGTAACGATGTTTACATAATTATGTAACCGTGAACATACATAGTTTCCTACTTTTAACTTTATGAATCATTAAAACTTTATTTTTCTAGTATCTACGAAAGATTTTCGCGTACTTTTCAGAACAGCGGTCAGCACAATCTCGCAATTAAAATTGTATTGCTTGGATAAATATCAGTGTTTTGCGTTTCATGGCCGTGTTATTTTTTTCCCAAATTACTGCGAATAATAAAGATCGCAATCTTGTTTTGTCTACTTTAGGATTATTTACGACTACACTCAGCTGGCACGTACTTTAAATTCATAAACGTAAACGTTGTCTGTCGCTAACATTGTTGAAACCTTTGTATGGGTGCAAATGAGTTG
Organism: Omphaloscelis lunosa; assembly: GCA_916610215.1. Classification (NCBI taxonomy): domain Eukaryota; kingdom Metazoa; phylum Arthropoda; class Insecta; order Lepidoptera; family Noctuidae; genus Omphaloscelis; species Omphaloscelis lunosa. Next base: position 13,037,831 of record OU744247.1, read on the forward strand.
CACCGTAACTCTAGCATAATAAAATATTAATACTTTCATCTGCATATTCCATACAACAATATTGAAAATTGGCGCCGCGTTGATGAGACGCTTTAGTAGAGAACTATGCTTTGTTATGCAACCATTACTTTGTGGACTATGCTAATGGGATCAATAGAACCTCTATCCGCGTTGATTATTATTTTCAAGAAAATGTCTAAAGACAGCAATCAAAGAAGATGCCAGAACAGGAATATTAGTTTATATATATAAGTATGACGTTACAGGAAGAATAGGTCGAACGCTAGATGCTATGTTGTGGAAAATACCTACGTTTTAGGGCGTTTTTAGTATTATGTTAAATAATAAAAAATCATTTCGTGCATGATACAGGTTGTCGATGGCACATAGATCCCTTTCAATAACATATCTCCGGCATGCATCGCTCACTGCCACGCCTGCAACATTTCATAATAATTTCATGTACCTTGCAATTTTTTAAGTGGATGAACTATTTATAGTGTTTTGTACCGATTCATATGTGCCAGCCCCTTTCAGCTTGCGGCCATACATTGCGGTTGAAAGAATTATCGTAACATAGATCTTGATGAGGGCACTGACCGCTCGGCCTCCACGCGTCACTTTTTTAACTACTTCTTAATAAGATTATTAGTTTGGTTATTGTTATTAGAAGATACGTTAATCCAAAGTTTACATCTGACATAAAAATGCGATTAAACTTTTGGTTAGATCATAAAACTGCGCAAGAGTTTATAGTCTGCTTATTTACTTGAGAGAATGTCACAAACCTTTAGTGTGCAGTTGACATGCCGAATAGTCAGCTCGATATTAGATAATGTAGGTATTGGTAGGTAACATGATTAGGTAATCTATGCAAAGGAATGCAGATTTTTTTTCCGCTTTCCGCTATGAGACTTTTTAGAAATACCTAGGCACAGTTGACGAAATACTAGGTAGGTAAACCAACCACCCGTATCTGCGCGGGTGTACCTTTATCACGTAGAAAGTACAGATATGTTATTAACTCAATACAGTTGACACTATCATGTTTTAAGTACAATATTCGTGAGTTTTTAAAGTTTGTACAATTAAATTCCCCATTTATTTTTAGTTTTTGCTTAATTTATAATAAGCTATTCCACATTTATCAGTTTATCTGCATGATAATCTTCATACCAGTAGTGTACGGACATGATATACACCGGACATTAATGTCTTTTCGCAAAAATAAGACAGGACTGAGTAAAATTTATTATGGACCATGAAAAATATTGCAGGTTGTAGATAATATACGCAATTTAAAAACGAAGGACAATATTGCCTTCGGGCTAGGTAGGTAGGTATTTAATATGGAGCCAGTCCACTCTGACGTGTCCGATAATAATGTTGGCTTACTTTGTACCACAGAATTATTTTACATATCAAAATCATAAGTGTAATTTGGACTTTCTAAAATTGTATTTACGTAATTTATTTACATCTTTTGCCTGATATTGATCAGTATTTTAAGTAAAGACACGTTTTTGACTCTGCATGCAACGGTAAACTACCGATATGCCGATATGAATATTTCTATTTTTTTTTTCCGTGGGGAAATCCTCATGGATACCCTCCGTCTTGGCAGATTCACAACTTGAAAGGAAATAGTTGCCCAATAAAGAACAGTAAATGGTCAAACATGATCTCATATCGTTCTCACAATTATGATCTGACCATTACAAGAAATTGTCTGAACTTCAATGAATGGTGTTATTTTCCTCACAAACCATGTTTCATTACAAAAAACTGAATAATATTCTTCCAATTCAAACCTGATACAAAGGTGCCTTCAAAAGTGTAAATTAAACGAAGCTTTTGCTAGCCATACAACGATTCTAAGTAGGTATATTTTGTTGGAATTGAACAGTTCGACCAAATAGACACATAGGTACAAAAGAAAATTAATGCTGCGATTAATGCGTTTGTGTTAGGTTAAGGATACCGGAAAATCTCAAATCGATGAAGCGGTTAAATCCTTTTCATGAAATATTTCGCTTTTACAAGTAATTATCTGGCATTGTTTAGAAGCGTTGTAATTACAAAGGTACCGCAAAATGGAAATAACGCAAACATCATGAAATAAAATACCACTTAGGTATAAGATGTCCACTTTACCGTTGTAAAATAAACTCAAAACGCCGTTTTTAAAGTTGAAGTTAAACTCTGGAGACGGCAGCTATTGCATTCTTCAACATTTGCATGTTAAGTGAACAATCATAAAAAACTCCGTGATTGAACAAAGCGAGGCACGCCTTAAACTTACGAGTATGCTATATGCACCAAGCTTTTTTATTTGCACTAGCCCAGCATAAAGCCTATTTAACATGTTTTTGCGGCAACGCATCGCAACCGCCTTATTGTACTCATCAATGCTGTAGTAAAATGACAAACAAGTCGTTAAATTTTCTATGGACATAAATCAGAGGTCGTTTTGTAATTTTTCGGTATTAGGAAGGAGGGGATCTTATATTTATGTGCAATATTTCTAAAGCATTTCAAACAAATATTTACTACGTCGATCGATGAATGTTATCGCTGTAGGCACGGGTGTAATTTAAAAACTTGTTCATCGATCTTAGGAATGCTATTAAGATATAGTAGACTAGACATTATGCATCAGATCTTTGTCCCGCTCTTGGCCGATTTTTATTTGTGCCGTTAACTTCAAACGGTACGCTTCGTCAGTGGACAAAGTTTCAGGCAAATTCGTTTTCCACTAAAGTCTTAAACAAAATCCTATTCCTAAAATAATCAAAATGGTATACCTATATTAAATCAACAGCCCACTACAATAGGTACAGAATACAAATAAGTAATCCGTCAGCAGGTTGGTGATGTCAGTCACTAGGTAGCCTACTTAGCTCCCGCGGAGACCCCGTAACATCAACAATGCAGCAGACACTTTTTCAGTCTTGAGCTAAAAGAAACTCGTTCCGTTGTTTTTAAAAATTATCTTCTCGTTACGTCCGTCGTGTGTATGTGCTCGCAGACGTGTCTCCGGCGCGATACATAAGGGCGGTGTTCGCGAGCCATCCGCGTGCACTGGACTCATCAAGTCGGCCGGCCCCACTAATTAGTAAAAACAATTCGCTGGGTACATTCGTTCTCTCGACCGCCCGCCAATTCCGCGTACCCCGCTAGAGAGCTGCTAATTTCATCCCGGTACAGTTTTTTCGCGTCGCGCATCATATTCGGCATTTGCCCGCTCGATCCGCCATCGAAATTAAGGCTCGAACAATGTCTGACAAAGCGGCCGTCCGCAAAACATCCCCGAGCCGGATTCCGCGACCACTACTTGTTTTTTAATTCGCCATTTCGCTCCACGATCCGCGAATGAGGGAGCTTGTCATAGCTGGGAAGCTTCGGTGTCCTATTATATGGAAAATCTGAATGCCGCCGTCATTCGTAAAATGTTAACGTCGTACTTCATGTAATGCTTTGTTTAGAGTCCAGATTTTATTGATGGTTACTTACGACGTTATTTCATACAATCTTAGACATTGTAAGCCTTTACAATTTAATGTTACGATTATGACTGGTTCTCATTAATGGCACACTGAAAATACATTTCTACCGATAAGGTTAGAGGAGGTACCTAATAACTTGGGTGCAAGAATATTTCTAACTATATGTTTATTTAGCATTATCTTGTTTCAGACTCAACACTACATATTGGTTGCGCAAGCGCAGGACAATGGTCACCCCTCTCTTTCTGGCACTGTCACGGTCTACGTCAACGTGATTGATCTTAATGATAATGCACCAATTTTCGACCCCATGAGCTTTTCCAACGAAATCCTAGAGGACGTCCCCGTCGGTTCTTCAGTGGTCACTATAAGCGCTACTGATCTGGATTCAGGTAAACAAATACATAAATTCTGTACGCAGGTGGAAGTAGAATAATGTGCTAATTACATTATTATTGTATGTTCTGATAATTAATTCATACAATTTATACTTTAATGCAACCAGAAGACTAAAACAGGTAACGTAGGACCAAAATTAAATAGACCTAAACCACGTACCAACATTAAATCCAATTTTTAAAATCTTACAGGTCTAAATGGCAAAGTGACATACAGCATCAGTTCTGGTGACGAGGGTCAGGACTTCAGTATAGCTGAGAACGGTACGATATACACCGCGAGGCTATTGGATAGAGAAACTCTTCCGATCTACAACCTCGTAGTTACAGCTAAAGATATGGCTAAGCCTCCTGAGCCTCAGCTGTCTTCGACTGTACAGGTACTAGTCTATTAGGATATGATAATTTTATTGTGTGATAGTGCTCCTTACATACATACTCTTTCTTTCTTAAAACTTTTTGCCACTTTAATTCATAAACGCTTATACTCAAACTTATTCGTTTATTTAAACTTATTCGTTTAAATAAACGAATAACTAAATAAACGAAAACTTGCATGGAAGTGTTTGTTTATTTATTTAAACTTTTCACACACAAAAAGGTACAAAGGCGGACTTAATGCCTTAGGCATTCTCTAACAGTCAACCAAGGGTTGTGAATAGATTAGATAGCAGGTGCTTTGTTTAAGAGGAATAAAGAAAAAAGTAATAATTAAAATATATCAAATGTTCTTGTGAAATTTTTACTAGAAAACGTCCCATCGATCAAGTGGATACGAGCAATTTATAAAAGAGTTGTCTCGCACATTCTTATTACCATATTTTTTAAGACATGTTCTAACGTTTACTTTCGAACAGCTTACATCATGTTTACATGGGAGTGGGACGCCATATTTACCTTAAAAGGGTAGTGTCACTTTTAGAAAGCTCTTACTAGATATGTCTACCTATATTATATTGTAATAATTGAGGATTATTAAGCCGTTAGGTTTCAGTTTCACCTTTTTTCTACCAAAAGGTTTAAGCAACTTCGTTCGAGGTTCCTAATTTATTTTATTGTGTCAGTTATTTAATGTCACCACCCGTTTATTACGCAGTCGCAAACATAGATATGGAAGTAATAGTAATTTAGTTAACTTAAATGTTACATTCCAAACCCTTAAAAATCATGTTCATTACGAGCCATTGTTAAGTGCGTCTATTGTTGGGTTTCACAATATGCCTCTGATGAGGGCAGACGGAAGCATTGGACGCGTTTTGCTTTATTATTTTACTTGTATTAACTTTCTAAGAAACGTAAGATGTTGTTTTCAAAAAACATAACAAAATTCAATTGACGCTACATCCGGTAACTTTTATATTCCATTTGTCCGAGAAAGCCTCTCAACTGAAAAGATTTTAGTTTAATTTATCTGGTTTTTATTATTTTTGTATGTTTCGTTTTCACACACTTTTATGGCACTGTTTTATTGTTACAGGTTACGATACAACTAAAGGATGTCAATGACATGGCACCTGAGTTTGTTACACCCAATATAACAACAGTGTCGGAAAATATTCCACTGAATACAGTCGTAATGACAATAAAAGCTGTCGACAAAGATGAGGGAAGAAATGGATATGTCGAATATTTTATGACTCCAGATCCAGAAATTAATGGTTACTTTTCTTTGGGAAATGTAGATGGTATATTACGAGCAACAGGAAAACTTGACAGAGAACTAAAGGCAAGCTATACGATTACTGTCACAGCGAAAGACAGAGGTGATCCACCCAATGTAACCAAGTCCAAAATAAAAATAAATATTTTGGATGAAAATGATAACAGCCCAGTATTTGATCCGAAGCAATATAGTGCTTCAGTCCCAGAAAATGCAAGCATTGGAGCTAGCGTCTTACAAGTACGTATAATACTGATATAGCTTGCAAATTATAGTTCATTTGTCATCAATTTGCTGTTCAGATAACAAATATTAAGTACTTTTATAATAAAACAAACCCTATTTATTTTACAGGTTTCCGCTACCGATATAGATGACGGTGCAAATGGAAGAGTGAGATATGCAATTGCTTCAGGCGATGAAAATAGAGATTTCAGTATAAGTGAAGACACTGGTATCGTGAGAGTTGCAAAAAATCTTAATTTTGAAAGAAAATCCCGTTACCTGCTAACAATAAGAGCCGAGGATTGTGCTAAAGACGATGTCAGATTCGATACGGCTGAATTATCTATTTCAATTCAAGACATAAACGATAACCCACCCACGTTCCTTGATTCACCGTACTTAGCGTACGTAATGGAAAATGTAATCCCTCCCAACGACGGGTACATAATAACAATTCATGCTTATGACGCTGATTCACCTCCATTTAATAATCAAGTCCGCTATTTCATAAAGGAAGGCGATGCGGATCTTTTCAAAATAAACGCTTCGTCTGGGCAAATTTCATTGTTAAGAACATTAGATCGTGAAGCACAGGATGAATATACTCTAGCACTCGTGGCAATGGATACCGGTAAGTTATACAGTAATAAAAATAATAATAAAAACGTTAAAAATTTGCACAGTTTTGTGATGTATTTTTATTTTCACTCAAGTATTTTATCAGATATCTTAGTATGTTTAAATCTCTTTAGAATTATTAAGATACTTTTTTGCACGAAAACGTAGTTTTCATTCTAATTACTCGGCTCCGAGTACTATAATGAAATTATTATTGTAGTAGTAGTACTCTCCTGCCCTTATAACGAGTAATGATTTGGTTGTTGATTGAATTTTTTTCATTTATAGGGTCTCCTCCACTCACTGGATCAGGAACAGTGAAAATTGTGGTACAAGATGTAAATGATAACAGTCCGGAATTTGAAAGGCAAAGTTATAGAACCAACGTTAAAGAAAATTTATCTTCTGGAACTGTGATTCTTAGTCCAAAAGCAACAGACAAGGATGTTGGTAACAATGCGAAAATAAGATACAGTCTTCTTGGTGACAAATCGGAAAGATTTCAGATAGATTCTGCTACAGGCGTTATTTCAACCAATGCAACACTAGATAGAGAAGACTGGGATGTTTACTATCTGATCATAATGGCGCAAGATTCATCAACCACTGACCCGAGAACCGCTACTGCCAACCTAACAATAATAGTTGAAGATGAAAATGATAATACACCGACATTTGCTCATCCGGTTTATGAAGCTCACATATCTGATAGGACTGTTAAAGGAGATTTTGTTTTTGGAGTAAAAGCCAGCGATAATGATATTGGACTTAACAAAAAGATAGTCTATGACCTAAAAGGCGAACATGCAAACTTATTTGTTATAAATAAAGAAACCGGAGTTATAAAAGCCAACGATAATCTAATGAAGTATAAGGATAAAAATGGATCCACTTTCAATCTACTTATAATAGCCACAGACAGTGGTGAAATCGCAAAACAGAGCACAGCAGAGTTGATTCTAATTCCAAAGTCGGTAAAGAATTTTCCGAAGTTCACAGTTACAAATAAATTGACTTTTACTTTTTCGGAAGATACACCAGAAGGTGTTTTGGTGACAAGATTGTCAGCCACATCCCCGAAAAAGGGCCCAACTGGCCTACTACAATACGGCATTGCAGGAGGGAACGTTGGTGATGCTTTGAGAGTAGAACCTATGAGCGGTGAAGTATTTGTTACTGGAAAAGGGCTTGATTATGAGACGATGCCTCTATACGAAGTGTGGTTTGAAGTGAGGGATTCTGATAATCCTCCATTAAAATCATTTATTGAAATTGAGATCAAAGTAACGGACGCAAATGATAATCCTCCTGTTATTGAAAGCGCTTTATACAATGCAACTGTATTAGAAGAAGAATATCCGCCCCAGTTGGTAATTAAAATTGATGCACATGATGATGATTCAAATGAAAATGGCAGAATATCTTTTAAATTGGTCAACGACTATGACGAAACATTTAGAATCGATACAGAAATTGGAGAAATTTATACAAACATTGCTTTGGATAGAGAATCCATTCCATTTTATGAATTAATTGTAGAAGCGGTGGACCATGGAGTACCTCAACTCATAGGAACTTCAACAGTTATTGTGACAGTTTTAGATAAAAATGATAACCCACCAAGGTTTACTCGGCTTTTCAGTGTAAATGTTACAGAAAATGCTGAAATTGGGTCATTTGTGATAAGAGTTACAAGTTCTGATCTAGACTCCGGTCCAAACGCGAATGCTACGTACAATTTCGTTGAAAATCCAGGTCAAAAATTTATAATAGATCCAATAAGTGGAAACGTTACTGTTGCCCGACCGCTTGATAGAGAATTACAAGATGAGTACATTCTCAAAGTAGCAGCAACTGACGGAGCTTGGCGTTCTGAGACGCCACTGACGATCACAATACAAGATCAAAATGATAATGCACCAGAGTTTGAATATTCATACTACAGCTTCAATTTCCCAGAATTACAACAGAAAAACAGTTTCGTTGGTCAGGTTATTGCTACTGATAGGGACAAACAAGGTCCCAACTCAATAATATCGTATTCATTACAACAACCATCTGATTTATTCTCAATAGATCCCGCAACAGGAGAGATAATTAGTAAATTCAAGATGAATTACAAAAGAACATCAATCAATTCATCACCTGAAAATACGTATTCTGTTATTGTTGTTGCTACGGATAATGGAAAACCCCCTATGTCTTCTGAATGTTTAGTTACAATAAATGTGGTCGACGCTAACAATAACGCACCGAAATTCAAAGATCATGAAAAGTTTGTACCTGTACCAAAAGACGCCACTTCAGGAGAAAGAATTATAAAACTGACAGCCGAAGACAATCTAGATTTTGGAATAAATGCAGAAGTGGAATATTATGTATCAGGTGGAAATGGCACTGCATATCTAACTATTGACAAAAAGAGTGGCTGGATAATTGTGAGTAAACAGTTTTACTACTTAGGCCAATACTATGAACTCAAAATAAAAGCAGTTGATCGCGGAGTTCCTTCACAATCTGATGAAACGACAGTAATATTTGTTGTGACTGGTGAAAACATTTATAGCCCCAAATTCACCGCTTTAAGTTACCAAGTTATTGTACCCGAAAACGAACCAGTAGGTGCGCCAATTTTAACGGTAAAAGCAAGCGATGAAGATGAAGGGCCTAATGGAATCGTGCGATACTCTATTTCATCTGGAAATGCAGGAGAAGAGTTCAAAATTCATTCGATATCAGGAGCTATAAGTATTTTGCGTCAACTTGATTTCGATACAATTCAAGAATATAGACTGAATATCACTGCAAAAGATCTTGGCTTCAAGTCAAAAGAAGCCATTGCCACACTGACGATCATTTTGACCGACATCAATGACAACGCTCCACAATTCAACCAAACAAAATATATTGCATATTTACCAGAAAACTCTCCAGTAAATAGTTTTATATACAAAGTTACAGCAGTTGATATAGATTCACCGAAGAACGCCATAATTAAATACTTCATAAATAATGATATGGCTTCATTGTTCCACATAGACGTCAACACTGGAGAAATATTCTCAAAAGAAGTATTCGATTATGAAGAAAAGAGACTTTATACTTTGGAAATTAGAGCTGAAAATCCTGATTCGATCATGCGTAATACAACTGAAGTTATTGTTTACATAACGGGGGTGAATGAATATTATCCTAAATTCAAGCAGCCCGTATTTCATTTCGATGTATCTGAATCTGCCGAAGTTGGAGCAAATGTTGGTGTTATTCAAGCTACTGATCAAGATAGCGGAGATGACGGGATAATATACTATTTATTTGTTGGCTCAAGTAACGATAAGGGCTTTAGTATCAATTCACAAACTGGTGTTATTCGAGTTGCTCGCTATTTAGACAGAGAAACACAGAACAGAGTGGTTTTAACAGTCCTAGCGAAAAATTCTGGTGGTATACGTGGGAATGATACCGATGAAGCACAAGTTATTATTTCTATTCAAGACGGAAATGATCCACCTGAATTCTTGCGCCATTATTACGAGGCTACTGTGTCGGAAGGAGCTAGTATTGGACAAGAAGTAATTCAAGTAAAAGCAGTGGATAAAGACGTACGGCCGCAGAATAATCAGTTTAGTTTCTCCATACTGGGTGGAAATACAAACCAGGACTTCAAAATAGATCCTCAAACCGGGGAAATTGAAGTTGTTCGCCATCTGGACAGAGAAACCTTGCCAATGTATTCATTAATCATTGGTGCTATTGATACAGGTATTCCACCGCAAACTGGTACAGCCACAGTTAAAATTACTCTGTCGGACATCAATGACAATGCACCTATATTCGATGCAGCTGGGTTTGAAGGTTCTGTTTACGAAAACGAACCTCCGAACACCAGCATTTCTACGCTTTCTGCTAAAGACCCAGATTTACCACCGAATGGAGCACCATTCTCGTATGCTATTGTAGGAGGAAAGCATCAAAGCTACGTAAAGGTTCACAAGCATACAGGCGTGCTTTTGACAACAACGAAAATAGACAGAGAAGTAACACCTACTCTTGAGGTAATGATACAAATCGAAGACAGTGGCAATCCAGTTATGAAATCAAATTACACCATATTTATAAAAGTTTTGGACAGAAATGACAATCCACCAACACCAAGATCAGCTCACGTTATTGTTTATGCTTTCAACAATAAAGTTCCACGTGGCAAAATCGCCGATGTGAAACCAAACGATCCCGATATCGTAGGAGATTATAGATGCAAGATTATCAAAGAGTCAACATCTGAAAATACAATGTCACTTCTCAATATTCGATCTGGATGCAACTTGCATACTAACGCTGTTAAACCTGGACAAGGATATTCATTTTCGGTTTCAGGAAATGATGGCGTTCATAGAGACGTTTTATCTTCAATAAGTGTAGAATATTTTTCCTTTGACAATAACACCGTTGAGCAATCTATCACTTTGAGAATTTTGAACATGACTGCATCAGATTTTTTAACTCATTACTACCAGAGCTTACTAGAAATACTAAAAGAAAGTCTGAAAAGTAGTGAAAGTATTTACTTGTACAGCATCAATGAAGTCGAAGGTAATTTAGATTTGACGATAGCAACAAAAAGTAATCATTCTATTTGGAAAAGAGATATGACTGAAAAATATCTAAAAGCTAAGGAGTTCCAAATGACAAAGTTATTGAAGAGCCAAATAATAGTAGCCTATTTTCCGTGTGCTTTTCAACAATGCAAAAATGATGGACTTTGTACAGATTCAATTCGAGTATTGGATGATACAAAAATAATAGAAAGCCCCTCCCTCATTTTGTCTTCGCCATTAGTCAGGCACGAATATACTTGCCACTGCACAGATGGATTTATCGGAGGCAATTGTGAAAAGCGCCAAGATCCCTGCTCACCAAATCCTTGTCGCTTTGGAGGCATATGTCGTAAACAGGGTCACGATTTTACATGCACATGCCCAGCTCGCAGAGATGGTAAAACTTGTGAAATGGAAAGAGATGACGTATGCAGTAGTAATCCATGCAAGAATGGGGGTTCCTGTAAAGAAAGCGCTGATAGAAATTCATTCTTCTGCTTATGCCGCCCTGGATATCGTGGTAATCACTGTGAAGCTTTAGTCGACTCATGCCGACCTAATCCGTGCATGTACGGAGGGATATGCATAAGTCTAAAACCAGGTTACAAATGCAGCTGCACAAATGGTCGCTACGGAACACACTGTGAAAGTACTACTTTTGGATTTGGCGAACTGTCTTACATGCAATTCCCATCTCTCGATGCGTCTACCAACGATATAACAATAATATTCGCCACAACAAAGCCGGACGCTTTGTTGCTATATAACTATGGTGGCCAGACAGGCGGTAGATCAGATTTTATAGCAATTGAGTTATTGGGAGGAAAGCCAGTGTTTTCGTTTGGTGGTGCTAGAACATCCATTACTTCAGTTGCCATAATGAATTCTAAGAAGAACCTAGCTGATGGAAGCTGGTACAAACTAACAGCTACCAGAAATGGACGAGTGATTTCATTGAGTGTGGCGACATGTACTGATCATGGAGACGTTTGCACAGAATGTGATCCTGGCGATGATTCATGTTACGACGACGACACTGGACAGGCCGGGTATGTACTAATTATAATTATTATTATACTACATAAATACTTTTCCATGTAGGTTGCAATCTTTACTGGCGATTGCAAGGTTAAAGTCACTATTCGTCTTTCCAGTAATACATTTCCATAAGATTCGAAATACTTAGGCCTAAACCTAGTCGAGGCGATAATCTTCGCAGACTAGGATAGAGTGGCCGAAGATGGAGTTCTTTGATATCTAAATGAGAGAGTGTCCATATCAAACAGTGGATCTGTATAAGGCTATTCATGATAAAACAGACCTGTGTTGCCTTACACCTGTGTATAAGGCAACAAAACTACAAAACAAACAACAAAACAGACCTAAGTCTGTTTTAGAATTGTATTTTTGTCGCTTAATAAGACTTCAAATTTCTTTTCTTAATACAACTCAACCACGTTACATAAAATAGATGGTCAAGTATAAGATTAAATGGACATATCAAATAAATATTTCCTTTTCTTCTTTTCAGAACCTTGAATTTTAACAACGAACCACTACTCATTGGTGGTCTTCACAAAGCGGACCCAGTCCTAGAACGTCCCGGACAAATTCATTCTGATGACTTTGTTGGATGTATGCACAGTATTACCATCAACGGACGAATGCTAAACCTTACTAACCCTATAAAGGCACGAAGCGTGGAACCAAAGTGTGAACGCTCAGAAGGAGGCGCCTGTTTCAAAAAAGATGTTTGTGGCTCAGGAAAATGTTTGGACAGATGGAAAGCTAATTTGTGTAAGTGCAAAGGTGACTTAATTTCTTCTGACTGTGGTCTTTCACTGCAATCTATATCAGTTGCCGAAAACGGATTTATTACTTACTCAATATCTGAAAAGCATAGAAGAATGCAATTGTTGGAAACATTTTACGGAGGCAATACTGGCTGGTTGAAGAAGAACAGCAAATCTTCTGGCAAAGTTATTCCTAAAGTCAACAGTCCAGCGAAAAGTTTATCGTTCTTCTTTAGGACTCACAGAAAAGACGGTGTCTTATTTTATTCAGCAACTGACAAATATTACACTGTGATTGAACTAGTAGAAGGAAAAGTTTGCTACATCTCAAAACAGAACACCGTTGTTAATATGAGCCAATCAGAACAGAGTGATGTTTCCGATGGTAACTGGCACAACATTACTTTAGTGTCTGTCGGTAGAAGTATACGCCTGCTTGTAGATAGCAAAAATGTAGGCGAAGAACTGGATTCCGCTGGTGTTCACGACTTTTTGGATCCCTATTTAACTGTCATATCAATTGGAGGAGTTAAAACTGAATGGATAACAACATCGAGCCAAAACAAGTTTGAAGGATGCTTGGCAAATTTTTCGATCAATAACGAACTTCAACCATTTAGTGGAAACGGCAGCATATTCAAAGAAACAACTCAGAGAGGCAAAATATTAAACGGCTGTCATAGTGCTTTTGGTGTTGGTGCAGCGCAAAATCATCCATTACGTATTGGCATAACACTAGTAATAGTGTTTTTCGTTATTTTATTAGTGGCAATTTCAGTCTCAATAATCTTTTATCGACTTCGTAAACAGAAAAAAGAAAAAGGCAACGGATCTGCTAGTAAAGGCAATATTGTACACTCTAAGCAAAACGGAGGCCCTGCTATGTTAAACGCACCAAATCTAATAGCAGGTACAAATGACAGCATAATGAATAGAAATCTTCACAATAATGATACAAGCCTCAACAGTTACATGTCCGAAAATGCCGATATAACACGTAATGTCGGCCATATAGTTGGCCCCGAACTATTATCAAAGAAGTACAAAGATAGAGAAATAATGAACATTGATCCACCGAGACCACAACGACCAGATATAATAGAGCGTGAAGTTGTTGGAAAAAGTCCAGCTCTTCGGGAAGACCACCATCCACCGCCGCCACCATCTACAAATACATCGCACCACACTCATGATCACCCCAGTGGTATGGATTTAAATTCAGAAGTGCCTGAACACTATGATCTTGAAAACGCTAGCTCAATCGCACCTTCAGATATAGATATTGTTTATCATTATAAAGGATTCCGAGAAGCAGCAGGTGTTCGCAAATATAAAGCTACTCCACCACCCATCGCAGGCTACCACCATAAACACCAAACCCCTCAACATCGTCACTCACCACATCATCCGAGTGGCTACCCCTCTCGAGTACCGCAAGCAGCGCAACCTCCACCACAACCAAGACAACATCAAACAACCCCATTAGCACGATTGTCTCCTAGCAGTGAACTCAGTCAGCAACCTAGAATATTAACTCTTCATGATATATCTGGCAAACCATTACAGAGTGCTTTGTTAGCCACTACGTCTAGTTCGGGTGGCGTTGGTAAAGATGCTTTGCATAGTAACAGTGAACGTAGCCTGAACAGCCCCGTTATGTCACAATTGAGTGGGCAAAGTTCTTCAGCAGGGAGGAAAACACCCAGTGCTCCACCACAAGTTCCACAAGTAGTGTCTGTTGGTTCAGGCGCAGTGGGACTAACGGCAGAAGAAATAGAAAGAATGAATGCAAGACAACGGACATCCAGTTTAGTGTCCACATTAGATGCAGTTTCAAGTTCAAGCGAAGCACCTCGAGGAGGAGGAGTCGGTCACCATATGTCGCATAGACATCACTCACCTCCAGATGATAACAGAAGTTCTACCGGGTCAGACGATGAAAGTGGAAATGATAGCTTTACTTGTTCCGAAATAGAATATGACAACAATAGTATAAACGCAGATAAGTTAGAGGATGTTAGAAGACAGAATATTAGCAGTGGAAGTAATCCTAAGAAACCGATTTTACCACCACCTTACGAAAGCTTTGATTCCTCGTTCCGTGGGTCGCTGAGCACTCTAGTCGCATCTGATGATGATTTAGCCCCTCATGTAAGTGCAGCCTTGTATCGGCAAGCGAATGGTTCCCCCGCATCAGCTACTCTAGGTTGGGGACCGGCTGCTCTCGACCTGTTCAACTGGGGACCGAATTTTGAAAGCATGATCGATGTATTCAAGGATATAGCTGAATTACCTGATTCTGTAAATGGGAGAATGTCTTCCTCGCTAAGACTGCAGAATGGCACCCCGAAACCATCAGAAGAATACGTTTGATGTGTTAGAATAGATTTAGACTGTAAATATAACTAAATATGTATACGTTTTAAGATTGTGTAAAATTATTGTTGTGATCTTGTATCAAGGTCTCTATATTTTCTTGCCATATGTTGTTTATATGATTTCATAATTAGATGAGTATGCCTTGGATATACCTTGTGCAAAATGTATTTGCTGTTGCTGCGTAAATATTTTGACGTCCTTGTAACTTTCGGCGTTAATAGAAATGCCTACGATCAATTTCTGTATCATGTAAGAATAGTGAATATTCGACACTAGATGTATCCAAGGTACATGTGTAGTTCTTATGATAGACGGTTTTGTTTATCGGCGCTTGAAGCTAGTAATAAAACAAATGGTTAAATCTTAAACCAATAAATGTGTAGTAAAAAACTCTGGTTATACATTTTGTTCAATTCCTCATTGGTTTATTACAGCTTCAAGATGTAAAACCTCATTGTACATAAAGTTTGTAAATATCCGAATACAAATTGTGTGTAAATATGTAACAGAATTAATTTAGGTTCAAATTGTAACACAAAATTGTTGGAGCTCTGACTGAATGGGTATAATAATGTGTAACCGTCTCTTGTAAATAATATAAATACGCTTATTTAATGGAATTAAAAAAATCCATGTGATAATGTTTGTATCTACACATATTCATATTTAAATGGTTGTAGTCAGTTTCTCATTTAGACGGAAATGTAAACAGTCAGAGCTTTCTTTCCCGTTATTATCGCCATATTATTTAGTAAAGTGCCAAATGACTTTAAATAATTTTAAATAACTGACTGATTTCATAAATAAAACATAATTTAAATTACATATATTTTATTTTTATGACCCCAAAACCAACCTACACTCACCAGTCACTGAACATTTTATAGTATGGTACACGGTATAGTAGATGCAAAGGTATGATGCCAATTAGCCACTTATTACTACACTAGCTTCTGCCTGCGACTTCGTCCGTGAGCCTATAACCTTTCTCAAGAATTGAGGTATCGAATGCAAAAATATTTTTTCAAATCCTACTGGTAGTACCGGAGATTACCACATATATACAAACTTACAAATTACAAAATTGAAACAAATTTTACCTCTTTATAATATTAGTATAGATTTTCCGGAGAATTTAACTATACTTGATTGACTTATTGACAGAAAGGCTTTTTATAAAGCACCTTCGTAGCACAGCATTGGATGGTCATGTTTAAAACAGAGCTGTGATTGATAGTCTCTTGCTGGCAAAGTCTCTGTAGACCAATAAATAGCAAGGTATCTTAGATTCCATAAGGATACGAATGAAATGAAGTATACGTAACAACGAACATACCTTCAAGAACATAGTTCAAATACAGTCAGAATCTCAAATCAATTATATTACCAGCGAACCTTTGCTCTGGTCGAGATTTGAGCACATGTTATATATACGTACGTCGTGGTCCGATCGTAGAAATGTCTATGTGGTGATTTGTCTGGCCATTTCACGATACGCCGCCATTTCATGATTTGACAATCTCACATCCGCCATATCGTTCAACGCTCAGCGTTCGACGATTCGCCCGGCGATCTTGGGCGATCTCGTAAAAACCCTGCCGCATTCGGGTAATAATTCCTATTCAACCTATTCCTACTCGAAATTACTATTTTAGGGTCCTAAAAGTACTAAATAGCCAAATAACTGCGACCAACTTGGATGTAGCGCTCGCTGGCCGCTGCCGCGGCACCGCTCGATTCACTCGATCGGCTCGCGCGCGGTTGGTCACCGTTCTGACCTAACCTAAGCCATTTGATCGAGGTGCCACTAGCGGCGTGAAATGCAACTACTTTGCAATATGCCCAGTGGTTAGTGGGGAATATCGATAAATAAACCTATTTATCGATCCGCTCGATTTTTCACTACCGGCGAAATCATGAAATGGCAGCGTATCGTGAAACGGCCAGATAGATCACGATATGGACATTTCTACGATCAGACCACGACATATACAACGTATCTTGTGATTAGAGATGGATGCCAAATTAAAGCAAATTGAAATATGAAACGTAAGTACTACAGCTTATAAGTTGGTACTGTTAAATTCATTATTCATGCACAGCAAACAAATTACTTTTACCTATAAACACAAAAAACGCTAGTGGAATATATATTGTTCCGGTGTCTTCAAACAAAAGATAAAGATATATTTAAAAAACAAGGCTGAATCATAAAATTCATATTGTAAAAGCAAACAATCATATGTAAACAAACACAAGAATGCCCTTAATTCACTATCAACGGACTTTTCAGCAGTAATTAGGTACCTATAAAGAAAACACAGGAAAACACACCAAACGCAGATAAGATGATAATGCATGCTTGTTCCCTTACGACAATTTCATTGTCATTTACATAATAATTTGGAACAATAGTACGGAGGAGTTGTTTCTTAGTGAGTTTTTTTTTTCTGAATCTGATCATCCTTATCATTTTTGGCAAATTTGCTCCAGCTACAGTTGAGTATAGTCCTGCCTTTTCTGCCATAATTTCCTAGTCTGTGCGAGTCTCTTCCAGGTCTTCCCCGCGATCTTTTGAAGGTCGTATAACCACCTGGTTATTTAATCTGCCAACGCTCCTTCTACCGTTTTTCGGCAACCATTCCGTTAGGGCTCTGCTCCACCTGCCATCATGACGTCAAGCCAAGTGTCGTGCCCACCTCCATTTCAGAGCGGGTACCCGTAGTCCTACGTCGAATCTCTGAAAATCTGATACTAACTGAAATTTGAGCAATGAATACACTTTACACATTGAAATAGGTAACTGTTTTATTGATGATATGAAATCAGGCGTCATATAACCGTTTAGGCGTTCGTCAATAATGATTAGCGTGATTTAACTGAAATAAAACAGTACATAATACCTTCGCAGTACGTAATACCTTCGCAGTGATGGGCGTAAGTGGCGAATCTTCCAAAAAGACTGCAAGAACATAGCGCACCTGGGTTAACTTAAAACTTACTGTGGTCTCTATATCGTGTCAGCACGACCTTTGTAAAAATAGAGATAACAAGGTAGAAAATGTCATGATATATTTTCTAGATAACAAACCTTTTTGAATGTTGTTTTTTTTTTTAAAGACAACAACGAAAACTATTGTCATTGTCATACATTTATACATGCCCTTCCGATACTCTTTCTTTACGAACATTTTATTAATTCCTTAATTAGTGTTTCTTATTTTCAGCAAATAATATGTTTTCTGTTGAGAGAAATAAATATCTAAAACTATATTAGCATTAATTTTATGTGAAGTTGAAACAACTCGGCTGATTTGAATATAACGCCCATCATGATGTCAGATTTATGTTAGTTATGATCATCATTAAAATTCTTATAATACAATATAAATATATGAACAAGTGCTTACAACTAAATGTTTCAAGTTTTTTTTTTTTGTTTGATCTGATACCTGTATTAGTCTTCAATCAAAAATTATACGCTTGTTGCAGCCGAGTTATTTTAGTTTAGTCCGGTAGTACTTAGTGGAGTGATAAGCCCGTACAATGTTCCTAACAATACAGTTGTGTTTCGACTTTGCATCGAATTAGCGAAAAGTCTGATAGGAACATCCACAGTTTTCATTGTTTTAATCAGCTGTTTGGTCGGTAATGCGTGAAGTTTGGCGGCTCAGAAGGCACAGTGTACAAAGTCTATATAAATGTGTCGGTGAGCCCTTTGCAATACTAAGTTGGAAACTATTTATGAATTGTCATAATGGTTTACATAATTTTGTTTATTAACTTCATCTACTTATGTGAGTATTGTGATAAAATCAATTCTTCCGGACCTTTTTGTATATTTATATTTTTTTTTTGTATCTAGATTATTAGGTTCGTCGATCTTAACTGGATAATCTCTTAATAACCGACGTAAAATTTCAACGCAGGAGGTACAGAAACATGGACTGAATCCATGGTAACAGTTTTTGCGTTAATGTCCCTGCTACCCTGATACTGAATTGAAAATAAATTTTAAGTATCAAATTGCTTTTATTCAGGAATTCAAATTAATTTATATGTTCTTAAAATATTAGTAATGTTCCTATTTATTTAAAACGGTCAGAAGAAAGCTATTATTGCGTAGGTACTTAATGGGTAATCAGCCCAGATTTATTTTCGTATAAAAAATAAGGTTCAGAATATCTGCCACTTAGTATATTCCTATAATAATTTACTTGAGCAGAAATAAGTTTTTAAAATTATTACGCTGACGCAATTTCTTAGTTACACTTTTCTTCATTTAGGTATATTTTATCTCTAAACTACGTACCTTGAAGTGTCGATAGATACGCGTCAAATTAATTAACTATAAAATGCCTTAATGCCGGTTTTGTTTTTGTTTTTACTATCAGAAGGCTTAATGATGGTAGTTAAAACATTGAAGTATTTAAAACGAAAAGTTTAATAGTTATTCCCTAAATTACCAACTATAATGAAATTCCTAGGTTATCTTTAAATTGAGAAGTTCAGTCATTTCTTTATTTGACATTTTCTATTAGTCCTTTCTGACCGAATTTCGGCCATTGGAGCCAATCTCAGTGGAGACTAGCCATCTACGCGAGAGATATTATAGTGCACAAGCGTTTGAGCAGACACAGGTGCACTCCCTCTTCCCTCACTCTCATAGTCCGATGGGACGGCAATTCGACACGACCGGAGAAAGATC
Organism: Omphaloscelis lunosa; assembly: GCA_916610215.1. Classification (NCBI taxonomy): domain Eukaryota; kingdom Metazoa; phylum Arthropoda; class Insecta; order Lepidoptera; family Noctuidae; genus Omphaloscelis; species Omphaloscelis lunosa. The sequence continues at coordinate 13,057,716 of OU744247.1, forward strand.
AAGCGCAAGATCAACGGCTTAACGTGCTTTCCGAGGCACAAGAGTATCACACCTCCAACTTCGAAACTCCGTGCTGTTACTGAGAAATTCCTTATAGAAAACCAAGTAACACTTTGCTCGACCTGGGAATCGAACCCAAGACCGCACGCTCAGCAGTCGTGCTTGCGACCACGAGATGAACGGAGCAGTTAGGTTTATCACAAATGCAGACTCCGAACTGCTACAGAATCCTAGTGGAAAAACGTAATTAGGCTATAGGTTCTGCCCCTGTTACCTACTTGGGACTAGAGATAACTGGCGGCCTGTGGGTGTGTACTATATAATTAGTGTTTTTGAAGGTATTCGTTCAACCAAAGCTGATTTTGATTGCATTGCACCACCGATGGAGTGTCCCAATGAAAACGTAACATTCTGGCTTTATACTAGGTAAGTCGGTATTGATAATGCCTTTTCATATTATTCGTTTTTTTTTGGGTCATTTGAGATTGCCTTCCGGTTAGAGCAGATATCGATAATGATGTCTGCGTCTGTAAATAGAGAGACTGCCTTCGGCAACATCTGGATACTGTGTTCGATGATAAACCGATTTTCAGACTTTGCCTGGGACCTATAATATTAAAAGGAGACTGGCTAGATCTTTCGACATATTTATCAATCAATCTGCCTAGCCTTTTCTCAACTATGTTGGGGTCAGCTTCGACATATTCATCGTCATAAACACGATGAAACAAGAAAACAAACTTGTACGTTCGGGGGACCTCGTCAGGAACGAGTTCCTTACGCGATACTCGCACGCACACACACACTCGTATATAATAGAAAAGACAGAGAGAGAAAGAAAAAGTCGCATGAAGGGGGCATAATGCGTGGGCACACTGGGAACAAAGCGAAACGAAGCTAAGTTTCTTCCGCGTCTTTTCAAACTTCGGTTCACACAGCGTTCTAAGCGAATCTTCGAAGCAGAAGAGGAGACGCGGAGGAAAGCTAAACGAACTTAGCTTCATTTCGCTTCGTTCCCAGTGTGGCCTGCGCTTTACGCTTTTTCCTTACGAGAGGATTTCTACCGGTTATCTCCTACCGCAAGCCGTGTTAAGGGACTTCGGTCCAAAAATGATTTTCTATACTCATACTCCAAGTAACTACTGTTGATTACGGAAATTATGAGTTTAGAAAAATTCTTTTGTTTCATCGTGTTAAGATGTGTCCAACTCCAAACATTGAGCAGGAAGAGCGCGGCAGCAACACGTGGCGTTTGCAGGACACATTTCTGCCGCGCTCTGGTTAGGACCAAACTGACGAATGTTTGCGCGGCAGTACTGCGCGGCACATCCGAGAAACGCCGCGCACTTTAGTTGGTAATATCACAACACAATATTTGACAATTAGTGACGAATGTTTTCTAAACATGCTTGTGCGCGGCAGGTAGACAGAAGCGTTTGCGCGCGGCAGTCGTCCAAACAAAGCGCGGCAGGCCGCGCGCGGCATCCGCGCACTATTTCCGCTCGATGTTTAGTCACACTTTTAAGATATCCTGCCATAAAATCCTGTTATAATTGCCACACCTAATCACATAAAACCATATCAACTTGTTAATTCACTTGCCATAATAATTACTTAGCCACGAAAACCTAAGAATAATAATATCTTATCAGCATTAAGAATAAAGCAAAGCATGGCCAATTTATTGGCATTTTATGACGACTATTACTCGGTCTCTTCTCGGCCTTTAAATCACACATCGTCGCTCGGCATCCAATACCGCGAATGTGACATTTATGACGAAAATCATTTTTAAATGCAGGAGCACTTATTTGAACGTGTAGAATGAAATAAAACAAAAATCTGATTTTCGTCAAAAATGTCACATTCGCGGTATTGAATGTCGAGCGACGGCAACATATTACGATATATTTTATATTAAATTTTTAAGTAACGCCTTTCAAACATTTCATGGTTTCCACAGTTATCAGTTCGAAATTAAGTAGCGGTTTTACTTGAATTACATGTATTCAAGTAAAACCACTACTTAATTTTTGATTATTTTTTAATGATATTCAATTCAATTGAGTTTCAGGATTTCTTTAAACTTGTATAGTTGAAAAAAATCTTAAAACTCAATTAAACAATTTCATCCTATTTTCATTTAGAGAAAATGAAGAAAAGCCACATCAGGTGCTGGCTATGGATCAGCAGTCTATTGAGTCTGCACCCTGGGTGCAAGACGCCCTTGTTAAGATACTAATCCATGGATATACTGGCCACAAAGATTTCTCGCCGAATACAGAAATACGACCAGGTAAACTTTTTAAAATATACCTCATTCAATTATAGTAGATTACTGTCGCGGCCTGCAACTCCCATCAGTGCCTGGTTATAGCCAAGGCCTGTATGGTACTTTTCTCAAATAATGCGCGGAAATTCAAATTGAATAAATTAAGTATAAATTCCAGAATCAACAATGACGAACAACGATATTTTTTCACGCGTCAATATGTTCTTTTGTTTCTTCCTCACTATAAACAGCTATATTTGCAAGCCAAATCGTTTAAATAACTATTCAATAAGTTACCTCTTTGGTTGCCATGTATTGAAGTAAAAAGTTCGTTCCATTTTTAAATAACACGTCAAGTCTAACATCATCTTTTCGTGGTTTGAAGGAACGCAGTCACGTCATCGTCACAAGATTTTGTCTTGAAAGTATTTTCTATTTATAGATGATAGATTTATTATTTTAATGTAGGTAAAGCACAGATACACAGTTATTGGGTATTTATTTTATATTTATTTTAGTTTCGTAATTACGACACAACGTACACACACGTGTATGTCACAATATTTTATTGATTTGGTATGAGCTTTTTTTATATTGTCCTATCTTATATTACCTGTCATTTATTTATTAAAACGACAGACACTTCCCTATTTGTGTTTATTATGACACTCGTGGGTTGCAGCTGAAAATCAGCGTCAGGTGGTGCACTTTGTGTTGTCACCTGACATTATGCTGAGCTAAGGCCCTTTTGGCATTATAATAATTATTTTCTGTTTTTATAGTTATAAGGTGTATTTTTCAGTAGTAAAGTCAATAAACGCATTTTATTTTTCTTTCTTCTTTCTAACTTCATAATAATAAAACAGCTACATTATTTAAAAAGTACTGGCCGAACAATACACAAAAAAAAAATACGAATGCCGTTTTTCACGACGAAAAAAAAGAATAAACTTTAATGGCGTTTTATATTGTGATATTGAAAGGCCAGATTTTAACCAAAAATGTTAAAAAATTTGGAAAATAATTATTATGTATTAATTATTATGATAAGTAACCAAAAAGTATTTGCGTTAATAGTTAGATATCATTTGACGTGTCTTAACTCCAACAAAATGTTGCCAATGTTATGTCTATTATAATTATAATATTAACAATCTTATCAATACAAGCTGCTTTGCGCACCCACAGACTAACGGCTTTGATTAGAATTGGGATGTTACCTTCATCAGTATCTAAATTATAACAAACTAGTTGCGCCCCGCGGTTTCACCCACATAAGTTTCGATCCGGTGTGAATATCGAGATTAAAGGTATTTTATATCCTAACTTAGGTGATGGTCTACCCATGTGCCTAATTTCATAAAAATCCGTTCAGCCGTTTTAGCGTGAAAGCGTAACAAACAAACAAACTTACTTTTGTAATTTTATTATAATATTATAGTTAGGATATCAACAATATTTTCAGCTTACATGGATTGCTGCAACTACAACGTAATATCGGTGGACTACAACCCGATAGCCCGAGAGCCGTGCTACATAGAAGCTGCCCGGAATACGGAGCTAGTGGGAATGTGCACTGCCCAGCTGATCGACCAGCTAGTCCAGAAGTATGGCTTCAACCTCACACAGTTCCATATTATAGGATTCAGTCTTGGAGGACAAACGGCTGGGTTTATCGGCAATTATGTCACCTCTGGGAGGTTGCATAGGATTACTGGTAAGTATATAGATAGGTACCATCGGAGTAACGCATATCTAACCAATTTGAAAACAAAATCCCGTGCACACGTGACTCTTTTTTTTCGTAAGTTAGCGTTACTATAGCGGCCGAGCGCTGCAAGCAGGAATAATCCTTACTGTGTACAGATATGCGTTTCTTCGATAGTACCTACCTGCTATTTTAAGATGAAAGTTTTTCAAATCAAAGGTTTTAAGATCCAAGCCTCCAGGAGGTCGTTTCGCTTTGTAACCAATGCAATGATTCCATTAAGCAACAGCACTACACAATAGACAACTTTGCCCCTGTAGTAATAATTACACGACTGCACGACTGTTAGCCATTAAATTCATCAAGGCACTGCAAGCTAAATATACACAACACCACGCACACACACAATCACGCAAACTTTAGAAAATCCAAAAGAGCACTCCTCCTAACGCCCTTTACATTTTTATTTTTTATTTTAATTTAAGTCAATTAAACGACATTGAATTAAACAGCCATTTTTAATACGAAATTAGGGGAAGAAAGTCTAAAGTGAATTTGAAAAATGATCTCGATATGTGGAGTATTGCAGACGTTATCGTGACCACACACGGGATCTATACGTACAGACACACACACGGGCGTCCATAGTTTTTATTGTCCAATCAGTTTTTTCTTTATATAATACACAATAAATGTTAATTGGTTATTATAATTGTGTTAAAAGGATAGTTTTTCTACATATCAGTGTACACATATTAAATTATAAGGGAGGCAATCAAAGTTCAAGACTTGTTTTTGGCAAGTTAAGAGTAATGCACTTCCTCAAACGTTTCGCGTTATGAGGCGTGCAAAACACACAATTATATTTATTAAAATTAACAGAGTCCTACAATAACAATATTCTACAGCACTGGACCCTGCCATGCCTCTGTTTGTGACCACCGACTCAACGAAGAAAGTAGATAAAGAAGACGCGAAATTCGTCGATTGTCTTCATACTAACGCACTGGAGAAGGGCAAGTTGGAAGCTTGTGGACATGTCGACTTCTACGCTAATGGCGGCATCACACAGCCTGGCTGTAAGGCTACTAAAGAACAAAGTGAGTCTGTTATAATCCTGGTTACAGTTGCTTTAAGTTATAAATTAGGTTTGGTTCTTCTTACAGCTAGATTGTGCTCAAAACAAATATTTTCTAAAATTACCATAGGTCTGAGAGTTAGTAAAAAGTTTTTTGAAAATTATTACATTCACCTTCTTTCCTGCAAAAGGAGAAAAACCTTATTATTTAGTAACTTTTATAGTAAGGTATATTTAGTAACCATATAGTTACTAATTACCACTTATATTCTTTACTATTCGTAACATGCGTAAAACTGTTATCGTGCATGAAAAAACTGTAAATTATTTAATTCTCAACTTAAAAAATTATCTTCTCCAGCAAAATCTGGCTGTAACCACGCCAGAGCGCCGAAGTACTACGCAGAATCAATAACCACAGACGTTGGTTTCTACGCAACCAAATGCTACTCCTGGATCATCTACATGATCGGCTGGTGCGAGATGTTCAACTCGGTCGATGAAGTGCTTTTCGGGGAATATGTTCCGCAGAAGTAAGTATTTTGCAAGGGTAGCGAATCGAGTGCAAGTTACAAAACTTGTAGATAAGTCGAACTTTCATTTGAGAAATCTCACTTAGCTGCAATACTCTGAGTCGAAGGAGAAACGTTATCTTAAACTAATTAAAAGTAGAGTAAGCTAGCGTTTATTAATTTTTTGTCATTTATATATATAAAATGTGTTTAAGATCTAGCAAAAGTTTTCACAAAATTTGGGCTTTCTGCATCTTGGTAAAAACAGGCCAAGTGCGTTTCGGACAACGCACAGTGAAGGGTTCCATAGTTGGGATGAACATTTATGCAGGCATAGTAGTAATTTTAAGGGTCAGACGAAATTTTAAGGGTTCCATTTTTGTTATTTGGCTAAGGAACCCGAAAAATGGTGATGAAGTTTATAGTGAGGACAACACACTACACACTACGTGGTAACGACAGCTAGGAAAATACCGTACTTACTTTAAACTCCTTTTTCTCAACAATAGTGAATAGCAGTGTAAGCAATTTGCCAGTTCTATGATTAGTGCAGGCACCGAAACACTTTCACTATAAACAGTTTCCCTTTTCATCAGCTTTGCTTCCTTCTCATGACGATGTTATAATTACAAGCCTTTATTATATTATTAAGTACTTTTGTATTATGACATCGAGAAGGTAAGCTATGCACAGGTTGACTAGTTCAAATACCTTTAGTTTTTCATTACTAAAAGTTGTATACACCGGTGCAATAAGTGGACAAAAGGCAATAAATTATAGGTATAGTGAGTAGATAATAAGATAATACGAGATCATAGTTCCATACAACTTTTCCGTGATCTTGTCTTTAAAATGTAGTTATAATAGGTTCGACTTTCCTTTATAATATACATAACCAGTTACTTCTACTCTTACATCATGGTTTGACAAGATAAGGGGTTTACGTGGATCTCTACTGTCTGACCGAAGCATGATCACGATTCTTAGAGAAATGAGACTTCATTCAGAAATATGAATATGAATGTATAGCGAGTAAAGGTCTTGCACCTATATACTGTTTCATTGTGTGACATAATATTAAAAAAATTAGCATGTCAGAAGGTACCCATCAAAATGACCTTGGCCAGACAGCAGATGTCGAAAAAGTTATTTCAGTTTTATAATATCGCTTATTTTGAAATTGTTTCAGTGCACGCGGGTTATACTTCTTTAGTACAAACTCGGAGTCAACATATGCACGCGGTTCCAATCAGAAGAGCAGACGAAAACGAAGTTCCAATTATTTTAGACGACAAATTAAACGGTTATTGAATTAACTTTTTGTTTCATTAAACTTATACTATTAAACGAGCAATATTTTTATATATATTTATAAGTATGTATATTTGTACTCACGTTCTCAAAATCGGCTCTAACGATTTCGATGAAAGTTTCAATATAAGGGTTTACGGGGGCGAAAAATCGATCGAGTTAGGTCTCATATCTGGGTTTTCTCCGTATTTTCACCCGAGCAGAGCTCGGTCGCCCAAAGTTTAGAACAAGCTATTGAATAATGACATGAGAATAATGACATTAGAATAATCACATGGCAGCATGAACTTAGTAAGTACATGCTATCATGGCAGGATGGAATAAGTAGGTACTATACATGGATTAGTATAAACTTTCCTATACTATTAAATAAGCATTATCTATTTTCACGAGAGCAGAGCTCGGTCGCCCAGGTACTTTGTTTAATACTACAATTTCCATACACCGTTTTTTTAAATATGCATATCATCAGCCTATATCAGTCTACTGCAGGTATAGGCCTCCCAAATTGCAAGCTATTTAGTCTGGTCCTCGGCCACACTCATTTAGTAGCCACCCTGCGAAGATTGACGCTCCATCTAGCCTGAGGACTAGAACTTGAACTATGAATACGGTAAGGCGCCTTTGATTAGTCAATACGATCATTTTGATAGCAATGCTGACTGCCCTTGGTATGTTGTAGAAGAAATTAATTATCCACTATACGTAAATTATTATGATACTTTGTAACCGTTACCAAAAGAGTGCAAATTATTTCATTTGATGTGCAATTTTACGTTATTGCAACTTCTGTGATTTTGTATAGACTGGTTTACCTAGTTACTTACCTACATTGATGTAACTCAACCTCCAAAGTGTAGATAAATTATTGATTATTTTATTACTTTCTCTCCACATTTACTTAATTTTTCTTGACACTAGAACTATTAAATACTTGCCGAAGTAGGTATCTAATTTGCCTGTTAGGTATACTAATATTTATTTTCAACCCAAACTTGATTTTTCAAGAACGTGCACTTGGCAGTTTAATGCAAACCACTTTCAGGTACCTGTAGCGAGGTAACAGGTAACCAATAGGTTCAGTTCGTTCTTCCGTATTTCGCGAATCTTGATAACCTTACTTATTCAATCCTGTGTTTATGTAAGTTTACATCAAAATTCATTTAAACTGAGTTACAGGCCGGTCCATGTATTGCCTAATCTGAGTTTTGAACCGGTATTATCAGTTAGTGTGTGCTCTACATAAAAACGGATGCGTAACAGGCGCCAGCTACATACATAATTAGTAACTACTGGTTTTCCTTGTTTTGAATGATGATTTTAATGACTTCGAATCTTTCTCTGCAAAATATTCTAGAATATAATGTACGTCACACTGGAAATCGGTTGATCATATTAGCGAGTGTTTCTATACCATGTCGTGACTACAGATAGAGTACCGCTTAATATCTATTTAGGTAGCAGCAAATTTCACGGCGCGAGATCTATAATTTGACTAAAAAACAGCTTGAAACGAAGCAGTGGGAACAGCACATTTATTAAATTCCTACGAACCGACACACACTAAATACTAGGATACTATCAAAGCAGCCTGTATTTAAATATTTCCAAACCGTGCTACCGGATAACCAAGCCATTGATAATGACGGAGCGGACATTCGTATGGGCTTTCCCCACATCCTTGTCGCTATCCTCGATTGTTGGTTGCAACACCTCGCAGCATTCATGTTGCATCCATGGCCTTATTTAGACCCCATCCGCGAATTGGGCAACGCCCGTGTGAGTTACGTACAAGAGTGCTCCGGGCCTTATCGATTATTGCCGTAAGATATAAACTCGATACAGATGACGAAAGCTCTCCACAGGTCTGCAGGATTCTATCATTTTGGAATTACTTTTTACAATCCATATCCATCCAGTGCTATGTAAAACTACAAGAAAATTTTGTTATTTTTTATAAAGGTTATTAACTATGCAATGTTTATAGTTTCTTAGCCAAGTTTTATGTAAAATGTTTATTGAATATCAAGCGAAATATTTCGATATACCTACCGAAATATTATTATTATGTCAGTGCCAATTCACATACTTAAAAAAAAACGTTCAAATTCAAGTCTCAATCCAACTCACCGACAATAAATGTCAAAATCTTGTCAAAAATTTGGGTAAAAAAGGGGTTTTTTTTTTTGATAGATTGAGACTGAGATTAGATTGCGAACGTTCTTAAATAAGGGAATTGAATTGTCCCGCAGTTTTCCCGTTAGATTTACAATTTAAAATAACATTAGGTTACATTTGCTCATAATAAAATAGCTATACTAACCAAATTAATTAACAACACACGTATTGTAGAAACCGCACAAGACTCGCGTGGTGGATCATGGCCCTGCACTCCCTCTCGCAGAGAGGAGGCCTGTGTTCCATCAGTGGGTACATTATAGGCCGAATAAGCTTATGCCATGCTATGCGTTGTAAAAATAACTTGCCAACTGTTGACATTTCTCAATTTGAAACTTGTCTAGTTTTCTCTCATATTGACGCCGACATCCGACACTCAATCGGTGATGTCGTTAACTCACGATTATTCTTGGTTGGGCAATATCTACCACAATACATAGGTGCACAGGTTACTGTGTCAGTACACGTCTTATAATAATACCTATTGTAGTGTACATGGATGTTAACATGGCTCATCTTTATATGCATTAGTCTTACCAAATCATTAAATGAAATATTGAATGCGCTATCAACTGAACTAAAGTAGGCTTTATACACAGACTCAATAAATTAGGACACGGATCTGTATCGTCCTCAATTTCGTAGCTTCACAGTTGAAACCTGAAAAAGAACACTGAATTTGAGCTACGAAGCCAGGACTGGTTGTCCGCTTCAATTTAATGTTACTGTCTCTTTTCTGGGCTGTTGGAATTACAGCATCATAATATCAAAATCCTGCATAAAATAATGCCTAATTCATAAAAAAAATACATGTGTTACATTAGTTGCATAATGCAAGTAGCTAGAAATTAGAATTAAACTAGATTAGCATTCTAAATACCTAAGTAATTTTAAACTTAACTAAAAAAACTGTACCTTCGAAGTGAGTTATCATATCACGTATTAAAGTGGGTCCATTTATCATAAAAATTTAAAATAGTAACTTATGTAATGAAATTGTGTTTTTGTTGGAATTCTCCGAAGTCATTCCGGTTTATGTAACTGATTCAGTTTTTAGGCAGAGAGCATTCATATTTGAACTACGCCCTTCATGCACCTATTTGCAGAAATTATTATGACCTCATATACCTATTTTAACTAAATTTAATTATAAGGGTATATAATATATACCCTTATATTAATGATATATTATATCACCACTAAATATTAAGGGTACCATATCAATATAATATAATAAAAAAATATTTTTAGACATTTTGGGCCCTGTTTTATTGGTAAATTGAAGTTACAATGCAATGCATGTCATAATACATGACATGCATTGCATATTAATTAAATTATTTTCTACTATAAAAAAAAATACATACAAAGAGTGACCGAATTCTTGCCGAAATCGCAGTCTTCATATGCAAAAGGGGGGAAGTTAGATACGAGCGAGGGTCAACATCATGCAGACACTTTCGCTCGTTCAGTACCCGTACGAAATACTCAAGTGGCACACGCATTTATGGCACACAGAAAATAATATTACAATTATCATAAACAGTGCGGACATTTTATTAAACAAATTATTTTTATTATTTATTGTGAAACATTTTTTGTGATTTTATTTTGAAATTAATATTCAATATTTTTCTAAGCTTAGTGTGGTTTGTTTTGTAAACAAACGGTTGTTTATGTAGAAGTAATTAGCTTTGTATGAAAAAATTTTGAATTCAAAAATGATAACAGGTGCAAAGTGGTTAATTTTTGTTGGAATAACTGTGTTGCAAATATCCGGTAAGTTAATCGATGTTATTTATTTTTCTTCCTTAATATAAATTTGTAAGGAAAATATAGTAAAGTTTTTCCAGAATATTATTTCTCGACTACCGTGCCAATATTTACGAAACCTTTCGTTCTGTTTTATTTAGTTTTAAATACCTATTTAAACATATAAGGGCCCTTTAGTTCATGATGTTTATCAGTTACTTAATGCTGCATCAGCTTGAAGTGCAGCAGTAGTCTGGTATTCACAATTTTCAGATAACAATAGAATTCTGACCGATGATTGATTAGCCCTACAAATTAAATGTCCTTATTTAAAACACTCGGTTTAAGATAATTATATTGTTTAAATATAGTAAAAGGGCCACATTAAAAGACAAAAAGTTTTTTTTTAAACTTTTAATTGGATGTCATAACATGAAATTCTGCGAAGAATCGCGAACTGCAGTACATAATACGGCGGCCATGCACCGACATACATAACCTATAACTGATAATGTACTCATTGCGTAAGAGTATTAAGTTTGTTTTGCTGTAACCGGCTGAGTAGCTTCCTCATCCGCGTAGTGATGCTGCGCGGTACGCGAATAGATGGAACGAATAAAATGGTATTACTTTTTGTAACGTTGCTTTATACCTATTTAGCTTCAATCCGTAACTTCGTCCGTGTAAAATTATATCCTATGACACTTAGCAGTACTGTAGCTTCCTATTAGTGAAAGAATTTTCAGAATTGGATCAGTAGTTCCGAAGATTACCCCCTGCATACAAACTCTCTTTTTTTATATATATATTTATTTGTAAAAGTAAATCAGAAAAGTTTGGTTAATTGGAAGGTCATTTCAGAAATTACCATTGATTTTTGACCTTGCTATTTTATGGTTGAACAATAATTTCTCAATTATATTTTTTATTATTATGTGAGACCTGATAAGTTTAAAACATCGATGAAGCGATGTCTTTAGCTGGGTAAAGGTCAAGGCCTGGGCTTATTATTAAGCCTAAGAACGTTTGGTTTTGCCTGGATACATCTGCTGCTTGATCATAAAATCATACGACAAACTAAAAACAAAACTATTTTATTTTCTAATTGCCAATGAACACCAAAGCATTCCACTGGGGATCCTAGAGCCATAAATACTAAAGATGGCTACCCTATAAACCCTTTCGCTAAACATATTATTGAGGAAATCGTGGGAAAAATCCAAATTAAATACAATAATATCAACGTAACCAGATAATCATACAAAAAAAAAAAAAACTCCACAACTCGTGAACCACGTGTTTCGTGAAGCATGAATCGCAGGTGAGTTCTCATACAATAGCTACTTCCGAAATGTTACTCGACCGACATTCTTGTTGCATAAGATGGCTCACCCACTCTCGACTACGCGCGTCGTGCAAGCTTGCCCAATCCGGTTAGTTGTCACATTAGGCTAATAAACGGTGCCGCTTTACTTTTAATATCAGATTTTATTGAGGAAAATGATGCGAATTATTGTTTTGGGTTGAAATTCATTGTAATTATTTATTTGTGTAAATAAATATTTTGTACGAAGACAATGGATGAATACTTAGCTAAATCTTAAAAATTAATAGGTCTATTTTAGGCGGTATTTTGTAGCTTTTGCATAGTAGTTTTGTAAGTATAGCTAATAGGTATATTTTAGGTGGGATTTTGTAGCTTTTGCATAGTAGTTTTGTAAGTATAGCTTGTCCTGTTTGAAATGACTCGCCCCACTACCGCATTTTACGTACGAGCCGCGGCGTCAAATACGGTAGCGGGGGACGTCATTTTAGATTAGACAGGACAAGCTACATCGTGGCAGGTGGCGTTCTGTAGGGTCTGCCTACCCCCATTAAAGAAAGGCGTGATATTTTTTATGTGTTTTGTAGTAATGTTTTGGGTAGTTATAATTATTAATACTTACAATGATTAATTTAAAAAAGTTTTCAAAATTATTAATAATTAACAATAAAAATAAAGGCATTATTTTAATTATAATAATATCTAGGTGAATTGATTCATTTGCCCCACTATTTTTTTCTTTAAAGCGTTGCCCCCCCACACTAAGAATGTCTCCTGTATGGTAGGTGCATTTACAAACATTTAAACTCACATACACAAACAGGCAGACCCGGAAAAACTACTTGTACGTCATACAAATATTTGTTCCGTGCGGGAAACGAACCCGCGACACGCAGCGCAGCAGTTAATCGCTTAACCACTGCGCCAACCGTGCCGTCAAGGTACATATTATATGTTCTTAAATCTCTTACGCATTATTATGTGCTCAAGTGGACCGAGTTGATCGATTACTTTAAAGTTATATAACATTAATATCTTTTCATTGTATTATTTTCCTCTTTCATCATACTCTTAAACATATGACCCAGGCGCGCCCTTTTGGCCTGAAAACTTTTCATCCGTATAATTTTACATTTATAAAACCTGCTGCTCAGGAGGAGATACAGCACAGATGACTCCGGCCTGGAGTTTAAAAAATATGGTGATCTCCCACAAACAATAGGGCACTCAACACGTTCAGTGGCGTCCTGGAGGGTTCACCTAGTCGCATATGGGATGCCTGGAGCCCTCGCGGAGGGCTCATTTTAAATGTAGGTTTTTCTTAGTGAATACAGCATTATAAACCGTGAAAATTAAATTTGATATAAAAAAGATTTATTAATGCGTTGGTTTTAAAATCCAAGCATTTTTATTTATTTTTTTGTTCACGTTTACAAATATTCACAAAAAAATTAAAAGGTTGGAAGCTACTTATAGCGACAACACACTCTTTTTTGGCGGTTTTTTTGTTTTTTGGTAATTATCAAATAACTTCTCCCGCTCTGTGTGGAGCCCGGGCGTGTCAGACTCTTACTGACTAAATCCCACCCGTTTTCCTCCCACCTTATCCTGAACAGGAACCTCCCAAAACAACAGTATCCGGTGAGGACCTGCGTCAGACGGAAGGTGAGGACGCCGTGGCGCCTCTCTACCACTCCTCAAAGAGGGGACTTATAGCCACACTTGTGACGTGCCCAGCGCTGGGTTACGATAATCGCACTCTCCATGACGTCATGAGATCCCGCCGGAGCTCTGTCCGCTGTGCCGTGATTTCTCGCAGCAGCGGAATTAAGCCCCAGCTTTTCCCCTCCTCACACCCTCCTCACATTTTTTTTTTTTTTTTTGTGCGTTGGAAATCATCAAATAACTTAGGGCGTGTCAGACTCTTATTGACTAAAACCCACCCGTGTTCCTTCGGCTGCCCTGTTGCCGGGGGCCACGATCTCCCTTTCGGTTTTATTCGCAACCCCGGCAGGCATCGGCCCTAGTGGACCCCTTCAAATCTGCTGACATCTCTTTGAGGCGCGCTTGGAACACAACGCGCCGTCGACCCGGGCCTGGTCCTTATCGGACGGTGAGCCACCCATTGCTCACCGCCCGCAAGCCCGCGCCTACGGTGGCCGGAAATCGCCTCGCGATTCCCGACGCCCTGGGCGTCTCCTCCTGCGGCGGTTAGGGGCGTGAGGGCGCGAAATTTGCCTCTCCCTAGCGACAACACCCCCTGAAAACACAATTTTACTTCGTTTTACAGTGTTTTATAACACGGTTTTAAACCTCATGCCGGTGATCTTCCGCGATGATTAACTTTAGCGCAAACGTAATGCCGGTAACCCTCCCGGAGGGTTCACTTCCAATATGTATGACGGCATGGCGTATGAGTTCTATGAAAAGTGGGTGGAGTCGAAAGTGTTAATGTCGTGTTCAGCGTGTCCATGTTTGCACGCTACAGGAGATGGACGCTACTGAAGGTTCCAAACTCGAAGGCAAATTCTGGGCTGACTCTATATAGCCATCGACACGATACGAAGAAGAATATTATTAGTTACAAGACATACAACTAGGTACTTAAAAGCCTTTTTCTGTAAGTATAATGTCGCAGATGTCATTGGGTCAAGGCTGGTTGTCGTAAATGATGCATGATTACAATGGTAGAAATTAAGTATGAAGACTGACATGTTTGAACAAGCGTACTTGAGACGAGTTTATAGATAATTATCGTAATTGTAATTACACAAAACCCTGTTAAGCAACGCTTTCAATATATGTAGGTACAATAGGTTGATTTGAAACAATATCGTTGTAGATAGGTAAGTTGTAGCAAACTCTACTTATACTCAAATATTATGACTAAACTCTGAAAAAATATAATACTAAAAAGATAATTGATACATAATGTTACAAACTGTTTCTCTCTACAAAAAAAGTAGATGGCCTCTAAATACCAAAGACCTATAAGAAAATAATTAATGAATGAACTTTTAATATACAAAACGATTTCTTTTCTAATTAACATACGTTTTTCAAACATAGTTGCCGACCTCAAATTACGTCATTCGTTCTGACCGTGAAAACCGTTATTTGGTTATGTTATGATTGTTAAATAATTTCAATGTTTATTAAATTAATGACCTTACTAGTTTGTTTCTTGCAACATTATTAATTTTGTTGGAACCGGTTCTCGACGCCTAATGAGTAATGTGTGAATAAAACAACAAACTTTTATTTATTTATGATAGAATAGTAAATTATGTCTTCATCAGAAGTTTATTGATTAATTATGGCAACATCAGATGATTTAAAATGAACACAGAATTTTGCAATCGTAAGACCAAGTGTGAAGATTATAATCTAAAAATATATGGTTCGTCGTTGGTTTCATTTAGAGTTCAGTAGTAATAAGCAATCATACGGCTTCTAAATTATGTATTCAATATTTTGAATCTTTAAAAAATAATATAGTTGAGTTCAGTTATTAATTTGAATAAGAGTCTTTGATAGCTCCACTATCTTACTCTGAACTTTTTTAAAGGCCGAGTCTTAACTAACATCTTTAGGAACTTCAGTATTTCAAGAACTTTAGGATATGAAGTTTAAATAACTTGTTCTACTTTGTTTTTAAAAGAGTAATCTTAGGTTCTAGAATTTAAATAATAGAAATATGAAAGAAATGACTGCAAGGAGTTGCACATGGTCAACGTATCAATTTCCACCTCGGAGTACCAACGTAGAAGGCTCAACGAGAACGCCATCAGAATACAAAGTCCTTTACCTTTCAAAACTACTTAATTAATGCGAGATACCTTCGGAATGTCTAAGCGACTCGCCCAAAATACCATCAGTAGGAGGTAACTTTTATTACTGCAATCCATGGAGAAGCTAATGTCAAATTATACCTAAAAGTAGCTAATTACAATATTAAAGGTCAGAGAATGATTAAGCAAGATAAGTAGTGATGGCCTTAGGATATAAATATATGGATGTGATTCTGCAACTTCGGATATACGACAAATGCTTGTGTTGTGAAAGAAATCGTGGAAGTTATGACCAAGCTTATTACATTGGCCGCAGGGCGACCATGCGTGCATTCCATTTACGCAATTATTCATTAACAGTTACTACAGTAGGTACGTGTGATGTCTTAGGAATCTAATGCTCTGGAGTTTCTTGACCTGCACTATTTGGTACATTGATAGCATATTGATTAAACGACATTGCTTGTAAATAACTTATCTCAACATTTTGCGGCATTCCAAATTTTTACTTTAGTACTAGGTATAGTCAGACATAACCTTAGTATATTATTTAGAACGAATTGTTTTCTACAAATTACAAAATATCTTAACACAAAGCTGCGAAACTGACATTCCAAGGAGCCACATAAAACCCATATCATTAAGGTTACGTTAGTCGGTCATTCTTTCATACTAACGTTGTATGGTGATTAGTCATCTGTTTGACGGTGTACGTTCAAAACTAAAAATTATATCAATTTGTTTTCTCCTTATCTAGCCTTCATGGAAACAGAAAAAAATATGGTTTGGAAGTTATGAGCGTCAAAACTTTCATATTTCAACACTAATTTTAACTTATCTTTGGGCGTAAATAAATTAGTTATGTAGTATGAAAATGGCAAAATAAAAACTGAATAGGGATAGATTATTTATTTAAAAGTTCATTTAATTTTATTTTGAGTGGATACCAATAGTTTTTCTATAATATCTATACGCCCAAAGGTCTGTTCATGAAATTTTACGCTCTCGTTTTCGTTATAAATCATCGTCCATTTCACTAAATGAATATGTAAATAACGAAATAAAACCTATATCACCAACGAGTTCGAGCCGTCGACTAGTGCAACCTTAAATAAAAATCATAAGCCACGAAACAATACAACAATATGTTACGTCAGTGCATCAAATAACCGTGTTTCGTGCATTTGTAACAGCAAGAATATGAATGAGCCATAATTTCTCATCCACTAAACTAAGATAGACATCACGATGCATTACTTAATGCAAACTCACACGTAATGGGAACAAGAAATAACAACATTGTTGGCTATTCCTTACAAAACACCACATAACATGACCAATTTAACGAAGTCCCTCACTACGTACTTATTGATGGAATATAAAGGTGTTCGTTAATTGGTTGGATATGAGTCACAGTGCGATAGGTTACAAGTATGGCGACACTTTCACTGCTCAATCGATTTACTTGCAGTTCATAGTTTCCACCGAGCCATCGATGTGAACTCGTAATCTGGTTCATTATGATTATACAATCGGTGCACTTGCCTTTCCACGATTGTCGCATTTCCTACTGTTCAGGTTCTGTTGAAAACTGATAGCGAATACCAGCTGGTTATTAATATTGCCGCGGAGAAATGCGGAAAACGGGCTTCTTATATGATAAACGGATAATCTGGCACTAACTGGACTATGGGGCCTGAGTATTAGTAATTCAATGGTCACAATAATATAGTAGAGGTAAGATGCCTGCCTGTTTTCCTTTAAGAAAATTAAGTCGAACAACTATTGATGCACCTGTACGATTTATATTTGATGGTTCAACCTTCACGATATCGATAGCTTATTAAAAAAATACTTCCGTCGAATACTTTAAGTGCGAACAAATGTATATTAATTGATGTAGTATGAGATTTTGAACGAATTCGAACTAATAGAGCTCGTTCCTCACACAGAAGAATACCAACTACGCTACGCTTACTCACTGTGGTCACCATGTCATTGTTTTCCTCCACCGAATATAAATAGTCATGTCAATATCAGCTTTTTTGCTTTTTCTAACATCAATTAATTATATTAGTAACCGTCTGTCATACAATTAACTAAACGTTTTCCAATTAAATATAGAAAGTCAAAATTAATAATATTCAACACTATTATGACATTCGATTTTCCATATGATTATGGCTGATATTTTATGGGACATCGAGGTCAACCACCTAACTAATTACCATAGAGATGGAATCGATTAAATTAGGATATATTTTGAATGCGAAATGAAAACAATATTGTGAAAGATGGATTAAATTCAAGGATAAAAAAACATAGAACTTACTTACGTTTAAATCTCAAAATAAACGTTTTAAACGTTTAACTTATTTTATATACCATTATTATCTGGTATATTTAAGAAAATACATGCAATTTTTGACGAAGGCCGTGGCACTTTCCATCAGAAATATATATATTAACGTTCCGTTATTTCTAGTCCATAAACCACTTATTTGACTTCGAAATGTCTTTTAAAGTAATTTGAGTCGCATTCCTTTGGTGTCGTTCGTCAGTTAGAACATAATTAGCTTGAAATCGCAACACTCATTTGGCACAACATTTTGTAAGTGTACTACACAATATATTATTGCGTAGATAGAAAAAGCGGTATGCATTCCTAGTGGAACCATTGCATGATTCCTCTTTTGTTATTTTTTTTTTTTTTGTGAGAAATTATATTATTCTGATGTTGTCTATTATTATGTAAAGTTAACAAGGATCGATAAGTTCATTTTATTATTCTGACTTGGATTTTCTTTATAGTTTTTTACAATATAATTATTACATTTAATACTCGACTTAGTTAACGCTAATAAAGGCAGTGGTTTGTAAAAATATTTTATTTAGTAAAGAATATTGTTTCTTCCGGCGGATATTCGTAATCAAGGTTGCTAAATCAAATTAATGACTACCTAGAGTCTACACAATACGCTATAAATGCAGATAATAATCAATCTAAAACTATAATTAACAACATTACTAGAAAGAACGGCCAAGAAGATATTGTCGTATAAAGCAATTATTATTTAGGTCACTTTGTCATAGATAAGAAAGGGGGCGTTTTGCATGGTTTATTATTGGTCCATAATAAAAAAAATTATGGATATTACGTACCTACACTTACCCAAATTGAAAAATAGGTCACTCTCCGTCTATATTATACATATATAAAAATGAGACAATATTAACAAATGAATATTAAAATTAAATAATATGCGTTGGCATGGAGGTCACATGAATTCTAAAATAAAACGTTTACTTATTGGTTGTTACGACAGAGCCGCTATAATATTCCACTATGTAAAATATAATTGATCGCTCATGGCTTTGTTTTCAATAAAATGTTAATGGAATTCAATGGACCGTTTTTGTTATGCAAATTATAGCTCACGAATATAATTTGCAGAATAATCATAATATTCATTGGGTAATCAGTAATAGTTTTATTGAATAATGCGTTTTGTTATTTAAATATTTATGCTATTAATTGATTTATCCTGTATTATCTTCAGGACTTGGGGTGGCCTTTGCCCAGCAGTGGCACAAGTATATGCAAATAAAAATATACCTTTAGAATGTTGTAAATTTAACTCTATAACTGAATAATCAAGATACATTTTTGCGGAGCCACTGAATTAAACCTAAGCTTTACTACACAACCAGACTGCTCACGTAAGGAAATTGGCCTTGTGAACGTCATACCGAAACTCTCACTAAATATTAATTTATGACAGTTATTTCCGACAAACATCAAACAAAAGTGTCGACAAGTGTCGCTTTGTTCCTCTCAAAATAACATAAAACAGCATTCACGTATTACATAAATCTTTTGTTCTTGTCGTCGAATGTCTAAATTCTCAATAGTCTCGAATCTCAATGTAAAGGCGAAAATTCATACAAAATGCTTAACACAATGACAGCATGTGCCATGCAAGAGATGTAAACAAGAGCTCGCGAATTAGAATTGTTAGAAATAAACAGAGCATGAAAAGTGCCGCGTCTTTGCTTGCAAATACAAACGTACACTATAACGACCTTCACTTTAATATGTAATTTTCTTGGACTATATTTAAAGAAAAATATTTTCTTTTTAACTAGGAATAATGGAAGAAAGGCAATATGTTTTTGATACTATCTTTGTAAGTATTGAGAGTTAATTATGAGGTTTAAATGGAAAAAAAAATGATGATGTGGATATATTTAGTAACCTGTTCCGCTTAGCTATTTCTAAAGAGTCTTAAAAAGACCCTGGAAGAAATCGACACGGCGTGTTGTCTGCGCTCGGTACTTGGTGTGGCAACACGCCGTGTTCGAGTTCGCGACAAGTCAATCGTCATCCTGAGGATGCCTCGTTGAGAGGTGAAACACGTGTCGATTTCTTCCAGGGTCTTTTTAAGATTCTCTAGAAATAGCTAAGCGGAACAGGTTACTAAATATATCAACATCATCAGTTTATAATGGATTTCCGCAAGGTCACGCCTGAATCAATTAACTAGTTTAAATGGAAAGTGAAATATAAAAGCTGTGCGATATATAATAAAAATTATAAAATGTAACGAATAGAGTTTTCACTAGGCCAACGCACTTTGTTACTTACCATACTACTTTTCGCTATAATTATTTAAATCTTTATAATTAAATATTAATAAACTATTATAAAACTTATAAGAGATTACCTATATTCAAATTAAATTTATTCTTCTTTGTTTCAGTATCAAAAAGTCAAGAGGAGCCTCCTCTAGAGAAGAAGCCGCAGTCAGTAAGAGATCTTCTGAATACAACATCATGTATACAACCGCCGTATCGGTGTCCTCATCCTAAAATGCAATTCTATCTCTATACTAGGTAAGGGGCCGAGAATATCTTAACTGTTCAAAATAGGTCTGTAAACCTAAAATCCCGAAATAAGTTTTGGGTCATTAAAAAATCCTGTTATTTTCTCAATTTTGGATACTCAAAAACCCGTACTTATATGTAATTAAGGCCAAAGAATCAACATTGTCATCCAAAGAGGCAACGCTACCTGCCTTTTGGGCAATTTTTCCGTTGACTTTTTTGACGCCCAATGAGCTCTTCTCTTTATTTTTATTTTTTTCATTTTTCCTGTACATACTTGTACACAATATATATAATAGTTAGTTGTATTAAATAATTTAATAAAATCATTAGATATATAATGAGACTGTAATTAAGTAACCTATTAAAATTGTAATACAAAGATTTTTTTTAAAGTCAATTATTTTCTTATTGATACTAGAAAATTAGCAATAACCTTTTTTCACATAGGTATTCACACGGTTGAAATCGCAACACTATTTATCTTATAAACAATGAATAGTAATTGGTGGACAAAAAAATGGCATCGAAAACAATAGTCGATGTTTGTCAAACTTATGTACCTATATTTTCAATGTATTAGCCCCGCGGAAAGAGTACCGGACTTCGAATAAAAAGCTCTGTGTTCGAATCTTAATCATTCAAGTTTAGAAAAATACTCGTAGTACATAGTCCCATTAAATTTCTATCGAATGAAAAAAAAAGTCTTCTTGTTAAGGCTCCGTGCACAAAAAAAAACCCTTTTTCCCCAATAACTTATGTAATTGTAAACAGAGAGAGCTTAAAATAATTGAAACATTAAGTTTGTGTGAGTATAAAAGTACAGTTTTCGTGGTGCGAAATCATTCGTATCAGTCACAGCACCTGTTAATAGTTACATCAGTTTTGCGCTCTCGAAAATATGGTTTATTTCGCCTTTGATTTACTTAATGAAGATATAGTATAATATAAATTAAAAGAGGTATCATAAAATAAAATTTTGATTTTATTTCAAGGATAGCTGAAGACTAATGTGTGATTTTTAAATTTCTTGATATAGTTTGCTAAATAATAGGAAAAAATACATTACCCGCCTTTAGGCTTAAGCTTCTGTACCTTTTATTTAATGTCACCAAAAAGGAGTTAAGAATTACAATTATGTTCAAAAGTTTTCCACCTCGTTCTATAACAAACTGGATTACATCAAAAAACTTAAAAAAAAACATCAATTGCCTTCGAAGAAAAAAAAGTTCTTTTTTTATTATTTTCATCTCGAGTGGCAAGCGACAGACTGTTCGATTAAACATATTATCAATATAACCGCATTGGAAGTATTTTCAATCAACAAAAAAAAAGTTTAGTAAAATAAAATATTGTGTTAGCCAGTAAAATCACCAATGTAAAATTACACGATGTGAAACCAAACGTTAAATTAATTTCCAGAACAACTCAAGAAAAAGGTGAACTGATAAACACCTTGGATAATGACTCCCTAACATACTCGAAGTTCAACACCAAACATCCGACGAAGCTGGTGGTCCACGGCTTCGGCGGAGGTCGGAACCTTTCGCCGAGCACGGACATGAGGAAGGCATACTTCACTAGAGGAAACTATAATATTTTCATTGTGGACTATGGATCACTTGTGAAGGAGCCATGTCTTAGTCAGGTATGTTTATTTAATTATTTACTAGCGAGCCATCCCTGCTACGCACACTTTTATGATTTCAGAAAACATCGAGATTTCTTTATTATACCTATGTAAGCCGACGTGCGCACGGACGTAATAAAGTCGCGGCGGGATTTTATCGCGCACTAGGATCATTTGTTTTTAGCAGGGGAAAAACACACTGTTGAATTTTCAACTCTCGGCGTTAAGCAGAGCATAGAAAAAGAAGTACACGGAAAAAATCGTCGCGGTGTTATGACGTCCGTACGAACGTGGGCTAAGTCTAATCTTAAACTCGTGGTGAAATAACAACAGCCGCACACGTCGATCGAAAGTTCGGCGGCGTCATACGACAAGTCGCGCTAGTCTACACGAGCCTTTACCTAGTAACTGGATCGTGGAGGTCAGAAAAACAATCGCTCCATGTAAAATACTGGTATTCAGCTGTATCCGGTTAGACTGGAAGCCGACCCTAAAATCTTAGTTGGGATCGACAAGGTAGATTGATTTTTTTTTGACACTTCAATCTTCCGATGGTAAAAACCACATCAAAAACAGTTGCGTGGGTTAGAAGAACAACGCGGTCAAACAGACAGACACGAAGAGCGGCTTTATTTAAGTAGAATCTTTACTATTGTTTACATGCGGCATGTGAGTTAAGGTGCAGGCAAACAAATTCTGATAGTGTTTGCCTTTAAATGAAGTAGAAAAGTTCAGACAAGTTCTGATAATGAATTAACCACTCACTTAACACACCAAAAACTTTGTGGAAAAGCAGATGCTTTTATCAAAATATGTAGGTCTCAATTTTACCGCATATTTAACTATATGTAGCAGTGATAGCCTAGTAGTGTAGCCATCGGACTGCCAAGTCATGGGTCTCGAGTTCGAACCCAAAGCACGCACCTCTGACTTTTCGGATTCATGTGCGTACTGTTTAATTATCACTGGCTTTAAACCGAATGCCAGAGATATATTTCACGACGGCATGTGAAACCAAGTCAGAGGTCCATGGGCGGCCTTAAAACTCTGACACCAGTACCCTAATTGAGTAACTTATTTTCATAAACGATTATGACTAATTTGTTTCATTTTGACAGTTCAACAACATTCATTGCGTTATTTACGTTGTTGAGCAGATTATTTTTCCAACTTATGAAGCAATGGATCAGCAATCTGTTTCGAATCGAAACAGATTGTGTTGTATTACGCAATTAAGGTACTGGTTAGTCTCTAACCACACGAAAAAAAGAAGAATTTTATCACCATATAAGAAAAATTTGGTCCAATGTGACTTGTCCCTTCAGTCAAGCTTACATATATGACGAGGATAATCTTATACATACACTATTATTATCCTATTGTTATAAACATTATAATTTTCCAAATCATATGCAAAGTCCCGTTTAAAAGTTGCAACATGTAAGGCATTATAGGTTGATAAAAATGAACTCCAACGAAATATCAAAAATGTGTTCAAGTATGTAAAGTTAAATTACAACATACCATCGAAGAAACGCATATCTAAACACCGTAAGAACTATTTCTGCTTGCAGCGCTCGGCCAATAGAGACACGCTTACCTACGAAAAAAAAAGGGTCGTGTATACGGGATTTTGTTTTCAAACTGCTTAGATATGCGTTCCTTCGATAGTACATTGTACTTCAGTAATCGCTGAGCTTATAGTACTTGTTCGAGAACGTTATAATTGTCACCAATTCCTCTGAAATTCTCAAAACACCTTTTATATGTTGTAATAGGGATGATGACCAAAAATTTATTTTTTGTCCGTCCGGTAGATTATTAAATAAACTTGGTTCACGTATTTTTTTTACGTTATGAAAAGATTACGGCGATACATTAAGTTAAAATGTGCCATGAGGTCACTAGTACGTAGATTTTATACTTACTTGTAACGTAGCGACCCCCACTAATATTTTTTTTTATTAATAAGATAAAGAAAAAAATACCTGTCTAATATTTTTTTAATATCTGACTGACGGAATAAACAAGTTTTTTTTTTGACCCAGTCATCATCCCTATTCTACAATATATCTAGCTAGGAATCATTTGCCAACTTAACACATCGTTTTTGAAGAGTTTTGAAGGTTTTATCGCCCTACTTACGAAACGGAAAGTAGGCAAACAGCTGATAAGTGATGCCAAGCAGTTTTTTTCATTACCACTTCACCGGCAGCTTGCAAAAAACAGTTGCATAACATAATCATTCTAAGATGAACTGCATTTGACTCTAAACGTGCACTGTCATCCATATCTTAGTATTAGTGAAAGAGATACACATTACTAAGTCACATAACAAGTTAATTATTTGCGTTCCCAATTTATTAGCAATTGAGGTCTGTGCACCGTCATGCTTGTCTTATAAACGGTTAGCTGTTTTATTTTTTATTTACATTTGTGTTCTAAATTCTAATGACGTTGAGATAACGACGTAATTGGCAAACAAACAATGAGATTGGAAAAGCTCATTTTCCGCTATTTTTTCAAAAACTTGTTGCCCTATACTTTTCATATCGATGAATTTCTAAAATCACCTTTAATAAAATCAAACCTTTATTAATGAAACCTACCTAGGAGGCTAAGTAATAAAAGCCGCACGGGTCGATTCATCCGGTTAAGCTACACTGACCGGGGTTGGTCTGTGGGTGGGTGACCATCTTTACATCGAGACTCCTCCGTGCCTCGGAAAGCACATTAAGCTGTTGGTCCCGGCTGTCATTAGTGGATTTTTAACAATCGTTACGGGTCGTCAGAAGCCCGAAAGTCTGACAACCAATCTACCAAGTAATACGATACTTACCCAGTTACTAAGTTGTGGAGGTCATATAGGCAGTCGCTCCATGTAAAATACTGATATTCAGCTGCATCAGGTTAGACTGGAAGCCGACCCCAATGTAGTTGGGAAAAGGCTAGGCAGATTGATTGATTTTTTATTAATGAAACCTACGAAATTCAGATTTAATTGTTTCTTCTTTAATTCTTGAACGTCAAACTATACGCGGGACATAACCTACTTAATATCACTTTGATGTCATTTTTCCAGATAGAGTGGGCGCCTCGGTTCGCCAGCCTCTGTATTACTCAGATGGTGGAGTACATTCAGTACCACCCTGTGAAGTCGGTAGTGCCTGACAAGCTGCACACCATAGGGTATAGTGTAGGGGCCCATATACTTGGCCTGGTCGCCAACTACCTGGCTAACGGGAAACTTGGAAGAATTACTGGTAAGTTTGAGTATCACCAGTTTTGGCATAATTAGGAAAAACTAATATTAACCTAGGGTAATGTAAGAACAGTCACATGTGGTACCAAGCATGCTACTTTCAACAACAAACGCAACATCTAACTACAAAAATATGCAGTTTCCAGCCAGCCTCTGTTCCAGGTAAGTACTTTATGTCGGAACTGCATTAAAGAAGTAACTAGTACGGTAATAAAATTGTCGTCAATACAACTTCTGCAAGTGCGCTTCGAACTTAAAGTCTTGCAGAGGTAATATATTTATAAATTCCAGGAAACGTTGCGTACGCTCTCCTTATTTGCTAATTAATTTTTGAAAGTGAGTGAGATCACCAAAACCTGTTTGAATAACTTCCTGAATCAAAAGATAAACAACAGTTTATGCAACATTCATTTTACGTAAATACAAAAGGGATTGGATGACATTGAAACTCCTATTTCAACATTTTATAATTATAGACATCGTTTCTGATTCGCTCAGTAATAAACACTTATTAAATAATGGATTCTATAGTATAATATAAATATGGTATTCGTAAATAATCCTTATTGCAATTGCATTACATGTAGTGGAAACAAGGTTTGACTGCATGCTGGTGGTGGTAACTTTGATTTTGAAGTGGCCTAGCGCTAGTACGAAGTTTCAATAGAACACGAGGCCAGTTTATTTTTTGTTACCACTGACGTGCGGCTGACTGTATTATATTTTGAGCATCATTTATCTTTTCCTCGGTTCTTTGACCTCTGTTTATTCGATATACACAATGTCAGTGTCAGGAAAAATAATTATTTATTTTAAACTGATTTTTTATTTTTCTTTTTTGCTAGGTTTGGACCCAACAATATTTTTCTACATGGGCACCAACCGCTCCCGAGACCTGGACTACACGGATGCTCACTTCGTGGACATCCTGCACACGGGCGCCGGTATCCTGGGCCAGTGGGGGCCTAATGGACATGCTGACTTCTACGTCAACGGCGGGTCCAGCCAGCCTGGATGTGCTCATGACACAATTTTCCGTAAGATATTTTTTTAGCTTTACTTTAGATGCAGGACGTTATGGGACGAGACTTTTGTCCAGCAGTGGAATGAAGCAGGCTGACAGTAATCAGTGTTTACCTAAGAAACTTGAAATTACTTATTATACGATTTCAACTACTGTTACAACAGCCTTGCCCATTTATTCTTTTATAAAATAAAGTTGCTTAACACACGACCCTCTTCTAAAAACTTTTGGAACTATCCAACCTGCATCCTTCCTTCATACAATCGTGTAACACTAACCCTCACAATGGATGGATGACAGTTTCACAGTAGTCCATCGCACCAAAAGGAGGTGTCGCTATAGTCGGCGAATGCAGCGCCATCTATCAATACTCTAGAAAAAGTATCTAAGTTCCATCAACATTAAACAGAGGGCGCTTTGAGCCTCATCAATACTTACCAAGTAACTAACAAAATTATTTCTCAATTTCTTTTCAGAAACCCTTTCGTGCGACCATACTAAGGTAACTCCATACTTCATCGAGTCGATCAACAGTCGCGCTGGTTTCTGGGCGGGTCCGTGTAACACTTTGTTCTCGTACCTCATCGGATGGTGCGAGCCCAAGGACTCGGAGTACGTGCTCATGGGTGAACACGTCAGTCAGAAGTAAGTGCTCTCAATTGGGGTAAATCGTTGCGGCAATTACGTCACTGTTGAGATTTTTTTCAGAAGGTCCAGTTTAATTCTCACCGATAAGTTTTGAAATATCGTTTTATGAAACACCAATTAATACACTATTGGAATTCCAATCGAAAGATTTTCTTTAAAACAATACTATTTGTCATACAAAACCCTGTATAACTCACCAGTTATTGAGATGGCTCTTTTGGCTCCTTGGACCACTTTGCTCTACTTCCTAAAGTTTATTTTTATTTTTAGTAAAGTTGATATAGTATAATTATAATCAACAAAACTTGTACTTAATTTACTAGTACCTGCGTTCAGACCAGATATTTTCTGAATATTAGCGATTTCAAACAGTGTTCTTTTTGTCTTTCAGTGCCAGAGGTGTCTACTACGTTACCACAAACGCTAAGCCGCCGTACGCAAGAGGGTTCCCCGGCAAATCGAGAAGACTCCGATCTATCACACCTTACAGCTGATGAATTGACTAAAACTACTAGAAATATAAACTTTACCAAAATAATTTATTAAATTAAGTAGCTAGCCATTGTTGTCGGGGTTTTAAGAAATTAAAGGTACCTAATAAGAATACGAAAATAGTGCTAAGCGAATAGGGTAGATGAAATAAATATGAATTGTTTTACCAATAGAATGCCTGATAAATATAAGATTTTGTATAAGAACTATATAAATATATAGGGTGACTGGTAACTAGTGGCCGATAGTTAAACACGTGACTTTACTCATCATTATGAACAACTTTTACTATTGGACCAAATATGAAATCGCGAAATAAAATCAGCTGTTATGTTCGCAAAACTCGTCAAAATTTATTTAATAACAGCAGATTTTTTAGTCGGTCGGATCGGTCACCAAACACCAGTCACCCTATATATTTTATCGACAGTTAAATATATCGTGGAAGTAGTCACCGCCGTTATTATATCCGTGGATATGATTGTGTAGTTACTCAAAATGAGTGTTAATTTATTTCGATATTTAAAATTTTTGTGATAATACTGTTATTTAGCATTAAACATTGATTTCAAAGGGAATGCAGTATTTTATTACCACCTGACTTTTCCCTGCTGTTAAGTTTAGGTACGTCTGTGAAATAATGGTGTAAGTTCTACTAGCTAAAAGTTCTTACCTTTGTGCATTGGTTAATGTGAACGCGGCAGTCCATTCAAGATGGTTGGACTCTCTGTCCCGGAACTAAACGTTATATCCTTTACTATTAAACGAGGAATATTTAAATATATAATTGAAATCACGTTCTCGAAATCGGCTCTAACAATTTCGATAAAAGTTGCAATATAGGGGTACGGGGGTAAAAAATCGATCTAGCTAGGTCTCATATCTGGGAAAATTCGTTTTCTCCGTATTTTCACCCGAGCAAAGCCTTGTCGTCCAAATTTTAGAACAAGATGGCTACCTTAGAATAATGACATGGCACCATGGAATTAGTATGTACCCACTATCATGGCAACTTGGAAGTAGTAAGTACCTACTATCATGGCAGCATGGAATTAGTATGTACTATCCTATACTATTAAATGAGCGTTCTCTATTTTCACCAGAGCAAAGCTCTGTTGCCCAGGTACTTTATTTGAAAAGCACGATACCTCACTGGGCCATTTAAAAACTCATAAATAAACAAACTAGGGAAAAGCGCCACCCGTTAAGTTAAATGCAGTATTTCGAATCGAATTCTAAAGAACTGAAAGAGCTGAAAGACTGCCTCGTTGGTCTAGTGGTCGCAAAGCGCTACCGCTGAGTATGAGGTCCTGGGTTCGATTCCCGGGTCGGGCAGTGTTATTGGGTTTTTCTATCTGGAATTTCTCAGTAGCAGCCCGGAGTCTGGATTTGTGCCCGGTTGATGGCAATAGGCTCGCCCTCTATTACATGGGACTTAGACATAACCGGCGAAATGTGGGTGTACTATAGGTAGACCTCTGCCTAACCCTTCGGGGATTACAGGCGTGATGTTATGTATGTATGTTCTAAAGAAACTACACTCGCGGGAAATGAATCCGGGTCACCAGCTTTAATATCTCGGAAACTAAGAATGTTAGCTCATGCAAATAAAAATTCTAAGCACTATTTAATACTTCTCAAGAAAATAAGAAAACCTCTTAGTTATTATTTGTTTTACTTATTGAAATACATACGTAAATTAAAAATGCGTCAATTCTATAGCAAAACAAAATTGAAATTATCCATGTTTTGCTGCATCTTTTGTTACAGATTTATAAGATTTTTTAACAAACACACTTAAGTACTTATAACTAAGTCTGTGCGTTTTAAATTCAGATATTGGCTTGCTGTACCTACACGAAGTCTCTGAGACGATATTCAAGAAAAAAAATCAAATCATCAAAATTGGCGCTTAAACGTCCAAAATCGCTCCTCAGGCTCTTCGGTCACCCATAACATACTTTTTTTACTATCATGTTCAGGTTTCCGAGACATTAAGGATTGTGCCATTCATTGTTCTCGAGTGTAGTCAGATATCTAATTTCAAAAAGCATCTCGAAGCACTCGTGCAATAAACTGGTTACCATAAATGAGACCTCAGAAAGACTCTGAGGGCCTATTAAACGATGTCCGAATAGCGAATAAATTAAAAAAATAGAAGAGAATTAGTAGGATATTATCTGCCAAGTAAATTAATGAGAACTTAATCGTATGAAACAGGCTCTAAGAATAATAAGAAATTGTACAAAAGGGGCAATACAGGAACAGAGTAGGTTCCTGTATTGCCCTTTTTGTACAAAAGTGTTGGAGCATGGCTGAGCGTGGTAATTTTAGTTCAAGTTCTGGCAATTTTTTAACATGACGATTTTTCATCGCTGACTGGATTTTCAACTCTAGGTGTTGAGCCTACGATTGAAAATCCAACAGAGTGCATCCCAGAGCATCAAAAAAATTCACTTTTGGATTTTCAACTCTCGGCGCTAAGCAGTGCGTTGAAAATCCAGTGCCCAATAAAAAATCGCCTTCGCGATTCTGAGACTTGGTTTGGCAGTTGGTTTTTCACTACTACAAGTGACGGTCGTGAGTGAGTAAGGTAAATCAGGAATAGGCACAAATTGAAACAACAGTAAATAAATTTAAAACATATATTAGGGAAGATAATGTTACCATTTCGAAACGACAAATGGGTACAATTTTAACAGCAAGCACATTTAATAGAAATACACACGTTTTGCTCTACGGAACAATGACATAACAAATATGCATATTATGACTGTATGGAAAACAGCATCAGTTTAGTGAATGAGATCATATTGAGATCATTGTTAAGATATACTTATTAATAATTTAGTATAATATATTTAAAACAAAAAACTAGAGTAATTTAATATTATTTTAACCTCTAATTTATAAATGAAATAATAAAGTATACTATCTAGAAACCAAACAATCGAAAACATAAACTTCTTCAACATACAGTGATACCCTTATAAGTTTTTATACACCATACCATTCCACAAAGGACTTATTTGGTTAATAATATTTTTTAAACCCTGATGAAATTTCCCAAAACCATTTTTAAACAAAATTAAAACAGACATCGACAGAATAAAAAGACACATAAATAAATATTTACATTTTTATCTACTTATAGTATATTATGATCTTACATCACTAAGTATAATAAATTAACTAGATATTTTTATTTCAACAAGCACTGAAAAGGCTAGAGTTCGTTTAGAACGAAATTTCTTTCTGTAAATGCAGAGCGACGCATACATACGATGATGTAGGTAATCCTAAAAGTGAAATCTGTAAAAGCAGCCTACACAGATAAGATAGAACATGATTGGTTGTTATAGGTTCCTACTGTATGCCTGCATACATTCTAAAGCCCATTTTCATCATGCATAAGTATGAATCTCAGTTAAATACTAAATTTGATTCAGGTTAATATTAAATCAGTAAGTTTTAAAACAAGATTCATGCTTGAGCACCGTTCTTACACAGAATTTAGTGTATCAACGTTATCGTAGATCTAATGAAGTCGAATTCTTGTAAATTAAAATCAGTTTAACTGATCTGTCATAAAAATATAATAGAGTAAACTATACAATAAATACCTAATTTATCCTATTGTTTTTATATCTAATCACATCAGATAAGAGTAAGTAAGAATCGTTGTATCATAGGAGTTGCCCAAACACACAGCCCTTCCTTAAAACATTCTGTAGACATACTCCTTAATAGTTTTAATTTTTAAGGGTAATTTGATCTCAAAAATGCAGCTAGACGAATATATTATAAATATTTTTTGAAGCCCTATAATTGCCCTTTTAAATACTTTTACATATTATTATTATTAATTTTAAACAGTTAGCTCGTTATTTGGTTTGTAATGCCACACTACGCAAGAAATAAAGAATTGCTTCTCATATTGTCCACTTATTTACATATTGAGATACCAGCACTAATATTGATATTGATAATGATGTAATATTTGATCACAGAAACTTCCAGAATCGAATAGCAGGACGAGTTACGGTTCACCAATATATTATCGTGAAAATGTGAGTATGCTCGAATGACGTCAACGGAATTTGAAATAGGTTAGTAGTTATGCTATCAGAATAAGCGCCAGTTTGCCCAGAGACATTGTCTCGAGCTGTTATAGTACAGGTTAGTATTTAAATTTTATATTATTTTATTTTATATCCTAAGTTGTCAAAGGATCTCACTCTATCTCACGTAAAATTACCTAAAATAACGGCATTATTTACAAAGCATTATACTTATAATTATTTCCTCCTTATCTGAGCCCAAATAAACGTTAATATCTTTTTTTCGTTCTAATCCTATTAGCTATCCTACATGACTAGATTTAACGGTGTTCCCTTGGCTGGTATAGAGTCAAAATTTTCTCAAAATCTTGACTCACTTGACACTAGTTTTTCTCTATAGAGAGTGCTTCGAGATATACCGTTGCTTAAATATTGCATTAATTAATTACAATAGCTTTTACTCTATGACATTATTTACACACTAAATCGATAATAGGCCAGTTTGAAACAAACTTCTGCTGAACTTACGAATTTACAATAAATAACTAAAATTTGAAAAACTACAGAGTGCCGGAGTTGCCAAGAAATGGAGCTTGTTAGGTGAAAAGCACCCAGCCTGAAAAGTTACTACTCTAGCTCTAAAACAAAAACTACTTGAATGGTTAGTATTTTGAAAGGCTTACTAAATTAAACTATAAACTATCATTATTTAAATTATAGTTGTGTATTGGCGTCCACATTTTTGAATGCTATTAATTTTCCTGTAAGCGTATTTTATTTTAATGGACTTGTGATGTAACAGCGTTGCCAACTCACAAAAAATAATTACTTCAGCTTACTAGATTATTTTTCCGGCACCGCTTCTGTACACTTATCCAATGCCATAGCGATTAAACCTAACACAGACCAAAATAATTCGTATTTACTAATTAAACTTCCATTAAATAATGCGATACCTAACTGCAAGCCCAATAATACTATAAAAACTATGTAAAGTAATTCTGCAACTATATGTACTGATAACTAAAAAAATGCTGTCAACTAAAAATTTAGCTCTCCTAGAACAATGTTAAAAAGCGACACAAACTTATTTACAAAATTATTTAGCTTCGATACTATCAGGACTTGGAAAGCAATCCTTAAACATGAGCCTAATCAGTAATTGACTTGTGACAGTGCTTCCGTGCAAGTAATATCTTATCTAAATAACTCTAATTTTAATAACTACACCGTCCTCATATTTTATTATTACTAATATCATTATACCTAAAACATATATAAAAATACAAATTAATCGGTTTACGGCCACTGAACGAGACACAACAGAAGTTACGCTTATCGGCGTTTAGTGTCTCTCAAAGTGTTAAAAACTCGCTCCTTAAATAAAACCGATACTAAAGTAACTTCAGCGAAATAATTAAAAAATAATAATGGTTTACTTGAAAATTCATCTATCGTTGAAATTAATAATATAATATATATATTTTTTTTTTTTTTTTACCAAGTATGAAACGACCATGAAATAAAAAAGACGTGTATTCAAAATAAAGTAGATACTTAAAGTATTTGCATAAACACGCATTATTATAATATTATTTCTTAGATTAATATATGTGTATATAGTATTGTCTTATTTATTGTTATATTTACAGCTAAGGGTCGCTTTATCAAGCTTTATTGTCACCACAGCCTTATAGAGTGAGATCACCCCGTTTACAATTATTGTCCTATTATAAGCCTATCGTAAACCTTACATTTTAATATTATTGTACTTTTTATCATATTTTGCGTACCATAAAAAATTAACTAAAATATTTACGTATTTACTCAAAAAGTTAAACCATAGCACAACGAGCTTTTATCAAATTATGGAATTAAGAATAAACACATACCTATTATAATTTTTATTTTCCAATGGCGACTGTAAAATAACAGTAATTCTGATGATCCTAATTAATTGGTTTTTACCTTGACCAGAGGCTAAGCATTGCCATACAACGTGGCAATGCGGCCAGTCTCTTGGGTACGTTACCGACAGCGATGCGGATGATTTTTTTTTTTTGATGCTATATTTTAGTTTTTGAATAGTTTTATTTGAGTTAGTATACAATTTTGTTATTTTTATCCTATAATGTTGTAATTACACCAACCTATATTACCTAATAAATAAACAAACAACCTGATCCTAATGAATAAAGCTGTAACTTAAACCAGTTTTATATATCGTGCAACTTGGTTTAGTTAGTACTAAATTGTATTTATATTTAACAAACTTCTGCAAGTGATGCCTGGATTTTCGCCATTGGATTAAGAACTTATTATAAATATATATTTTAAAATATTTATTTTTATACTTAATAGTATTGTCACTCAATCACAAAGTATAAAAGTGCGCGCTTCAACAAGTGCGTGGGGGATCCGTACTCTTACCGCCATAGCTTTGGACATTGTGAAAATTATCATTACAAACAATATAATATATGAATAGAAAATATATATAGGTTTGTATGTACAACTTGTCTATTAAATAGTCCTTATAATATTCCATGCACATGCCCCGGCCAACGAATTCCAAATTAAAATAGAGAAGTAGACAGCTCTGCTCGTTAGGTTTAAAAATAGATACTAATGTATTCAAGAGATGAAGATTATGCTTCTAGTTAAGTGATAAGATATTATAGGTAAGTTTCAGTGATATGCGGTTACACTTTTATTGCTCAATCAGTGTCTAACTTTGACACATTTAAACAAAAACAAAAAAGTTTTAACAGTCGACCTCCTCGTTAATCTAGCCCAGAACTATTACTTTCCATTCGACTATTATCGATCTCAACTGATTATATCGCTAAAATAACAATAGAGGATTTATTTATAAATAGATACGAATCACTACACACTCAAGTAATATCCTTTCAAAGTTAGTCAAAGTATTTTTACATCACAGAATTGACGGCGTAGAGATTATTTAAAACAACGACTTTGCTTTATTCTATATAATTAAGTCTATCATTTTAACGTTTTTAAGAAATATTTTAAATGAAAGTCATCTGATAGGTATGAAAATATATAAAATGTACGTTTGAATTCGTTCAAGTTTTTGTTTAAACAGTATATTTTTGTCTTTTATGGTCTAAGATTGTGTGAAACGTTTGTTGCATTGTAAATGCAACAATACAATATGAGATGTTTTTAAAAGATCTTCGTTTAGTTTAATAAATGAAAGTAATTTTATGCTCTACGATGTATGACGTTTGCAATACAAAGCACAGAATATTAAAATTGGAAGAGTTAGATTGAAAGTATTTTTGACAGTTTACTATAAATGAAACGACAAAGCTGAGATTTCGTTCAACTTGTTTTTATTGAACATTCACTGAATAAAACTTTTATAAGAATGTTTTTTGTAACTGAAAGTATAAATCGGATCCGAGATGATAATTCTCACCCATGTCCAAGAAACTAACTCTTACTTCTACGCGAATGTATCTACAATAGCTTGAATACGTTAGTCGTCACTGTCGCAGTTCTTATGCTTCTATTTTTATTATATTTACAATACTTACTACTAGTAACGGATATCACGCAAAAATGTATCATTATAGTAAAATGAATTATAATACTGCAGTTGCATTATTATTATTTAGTAGTTTAATAAACTATTTTTTGTTTTTCAGTGAAAACTTCTTTAGGCGCGTTGGGCATTTTTCAAATGGAACTAAACCATTGATTTCGCGACACTTCGATGACACCTCATTTTTGTAAACGCAATTGTGCTCTTTATTTATATGACGTTACGCATCAATGTTCTACGCAAGTATTTTTAATTTAAAGGTTTCGGAAGTATTTTTTTTTTTGTTTGTATACGTGATTGTGCTCGTTATTTACATTTTGTTACGGACCAATGTTCTATACAAGTATTTTTCTTCCACCAAGGCGATCTTGTTCAAGTTGTCACTTCTGTCAGCACTCCCGGAGTGCCACCAATTTTATTTTATTTTTTCAGTACCTATTATGTAAATCTGACCGCTTCCTTTGCTTCTGTCCATGAACAATATAAAAAAGTTTTTTTTTTTTGCATTTTATATTGTATAGCATGTTGCAAGATTTTTCAGCAACTTATTTACTCCTCATATGTAATGTGACAAAACTCATAGAAGAAACAAATTTTAAGCAATTACAAATGTTACATATTTTCCTTTCATATTTATTTTTTTACTGGAATTGTTGTTCGCTCATTTATGTAAACTCGAATAAGTAGGTAATAATAATAACAGGCATACATAATTGTATGAGATATTGCAAAGCAAATGCTACAACAGTTACGAAAACAGAGAGTAGAAACCTAATATTTTAAAAGCTTCTTTCATTGATGTTCTAATGATTTTTATATTCAACAGATAATTTGTTTTTTTCATGTGTATTTTAAAAGTTAAGTAAATAAAAATACATGTACTTCCCTCATTTCTTATCTAATAAGTGCTCATTTTAACGAGTGATCGTTGGTCTCAGACACCACCAGTCAGGTATTATTGTCATTACGTCAATCTTTTCTTTAGAGCTCATATTTCCGAATACATAATATATATACATATATATTCGTATACATTAAGAGGGTAAATTATTGCCTTACGATCACTTAAAACTATAAGCGATTGTGCAGTGAGCAGCATGAGTGATTAATACTAGAAAGATTTATCTACAAAGGTCTGTCTGTCTGTCAGTCCGTCGAATTATTGTCGAAATATATTCATACGATATTTTCGCTTTTTATACTTGCACGCGATCTTATATACTACTTAGATACTTATACCATACTTACTTGCGATGTTCTTTTTACATACACATGAATGAATATTGTTCTAGTTAACATTTTAAGCTGTTTTATTCTTAAATACACTAAAGTATAGGGTTCTAAAGTTCGGTTCCTATGAGAAATTTTGACAAAATAAAAGAGTGCATGTAAGAAGACAAATGTAAGTTTTTTTTTTTTCATATTTTTTGAATAATCTATTGAGATTTCATTTGATATTAAGGGAGCACAAAATGGAGATGATTGGATTTTTGAAATATAACTCTACGAATTGGTGCAAAGTACGTGCGAATGTGCATTTTGTGAATAAATAAATAAATGGGTTTACGAACTTACCTTACTATATACTCAAATATATTACTCAATAAGAATAGCCGTTTGCTCTGCTATTCCAATGGTAATAAATCCGTTCTAATATATTATCACATTATTATTATGTGGGTACGTGCTTACGACTTATAACTTATGTAATATTTACAAAGATTTGAGAAAATCTTTCGTAAAAATCACGAGAAATTGTAACATACAAGTTAGAAGTGTTTATTTTTGTTTTATTTTTTAATATTTTTTTTAGCTATTAGTGTGATAGTCAAATTATTAAGTAAGTACACTAAAGGTCTCTTTTTTACTAATGTTATAGTTATGCGAAACTCCTCCATCATTTTCACGTATTATTTAGCAGGTTATTTATAATATTTATGTTCTCGGTATTTTCTAAATTTTTAAGCATAGAGTTAAGGAAGGGACATGTGTTTTAAACAACCACCCTAACTATATTCAATGTCTATTTTAAACCAAAGTTATGCTTAAATAAATTATACCTCCCATTCTATTTATTTTATTACCACTATTAAATATTTACACGTGACGAATAAAAATAAATAAATGATCTAAAATTTAATTAATTCCAACGTCTAATTTGCAATATTAACGTAAATAATGTAAAAAATAATATTATAACAATTAAAATATCAACAAGAATGATTACATTACTTCCCTTTATAGTATTAACATTTTATTTAAATGTCTACTCCTATGATACATATACATTTACGCATCCAATTAAATACAATTCTAATTTTTGAACAATTCAATTATTTCGTAAATATTTATAAACATTTTACAACAGTTTTATGAAACTTAGTAACAAGGACTAGAAATGTTATAGTAACCATTAATTTTATTAAGTACGATATCATGAGGCAAAACTAACTATAAATTGATTACTAAGCTAAACCATCCAGTGACAAATTTAAATATTTCTACTGTGATATGCCAATATAATTTATATACACCTGTACACGTACAAATGTAAATAAAACAGGTACGTAAGTTAATACTGATTTAATGTAACTTAAGCGTGACATGTTAGTATAAAGCTCAGATTTGTCATTTTAAAATTAAAGTAACAGAAACATCGAGATCTTTGATTTTGATAAAACAACCCAATTTACGCTTAAACGCTAAACGATTTAACATACAAGCTAACGATGAGAACAATATACTTTCCTATAAAAATATGAGCCACACGGCGAGTCGTTCCGGGAACTAATGTCAGAGTTATTTGTAAAAGTATTATATGTACCTATTACATTAAAATGAGAGGTAACATTGATAACGGGCGAAGCACGCCTATGATTCAACTGTCATTTACATTACAACATTGATATTACAAGAATTAATTTTGAAACTACATATGAAAAAATCCGGGAAAATCACTGAGTGTCTATGGCCGCTGTTCTTGTCAGTTAAGCCCCATTTACACGGTGCAAGTTTCTGGAACGTTCAAGAGCAATAATTGCATGCCATAAAGCACGTTCGATTATTGCTATTCGTGAATTGCATGCAAGTGTTTACACGCGTGTGATGTCTATAAAATGGCATACAATTATTGAATACAAGTTTTGCCATTCAATAATATAAGCATGCGAATTCTGTAATTCTGTTTACCAAGACATTTATTGCATGTTATTTTTGCCTCGTCTAAAC
The DNA here is from genome assembly GCA_916610215.1 of Omphaloscelis lunosa. Lineage (NCBI taxonomy): Eukaryota > Metazoa > Arthropoda > Insecta > Lepidoptera > Noctuidae > Omphaloscelis > Omphaloscelis lunosa. The sequence goes on from OU744247.1 coordinate 13,096,442, forward strand.
ACAGAGTTGCACGACCTTATACAATTGATCAAATATTGCTTGTATTTACGCTGACAAACATTTTATTGAACGTCTTCTCAAGATTTTTTAACTTGTTTCGTTCACTCATGTTTGAATTTGATAGTTAATTTTCGTGCCAGAATTGAACGCGATTTTATTGTACGTGTAATTTTATTGTACGTACGATTTTATTGTATGTGCTGTTTATATCTATACTAGTTTTTAACGGCAACTAACTTACCCGTATCGTGCCCGTTCGTGTTGTTTAAACGGTGCCAGTCAATTGTTATTTCAATTTTATGGTATGCCACAGGCAATATACTTGCACCATGTGAATGGGGCTTTAGCCAAAAAAACTTACTTTTGTGGAGCTGTAATGCTGAAACTTCTCGCAATGTCGTTGTGTAAACGTAGAAGAATTTTTAGACACGTGTCTTTCATTCAATATTGGCCTCTACTCAGGGTAGTGTTGTTCGATGGCGGCGGGCCCGTCGTAATAGTCATGTGCCGGTGGCTGGATGGGCTCGGCCTGGTATAAGGCTCCCGATACAAAGGGATTGTTGGGCACATGAGCGCCGGGCGCCGGCGGTCGTGGGGGCGCGATGGCGCCGTATCCAGCCTGCTCTGAACCCTTCAGAGGCACTGTCGGTCTCTCCGTCTTGGGTGGAAGAAAATGGAACGGTTTAATGATTTGAGGGAAAATACATTCTAAGTTCAAGAGTAAGTGGGGTTACTGAACCTCAATTTATAATGTTGTGCAAAAAAAATAAGCACCTTAAAATAAGAAAAACTAAAAGTGCTTCCACGTCAAATTAAAAGCAACTGGTGTATACTTACAAATGTAGTTTCTTGGTCTAAAGACTTCATTGACTGAGGCTCATCCACAGCGGTCTCAGCCCATGGCTGCAGCTCTCCTGACGCGAAGATGGCGTATATTGTGATGCCTACGAAGTGAACTGTGGCGCCCATCAGGAACACCGCGCGCCACTCCGTTATCGCTTTCTCTAGTTGATTCTTTTAACAATCGAGAGTAAAACGTTCGGTCACCATTATTGGCCACAAGTTTCACCTTCAGAAATTTAAATCATCTTTAAGACGTCCAGTGCTGGACATAGACCTCCCACCAAGATAATTTACATAGTGAGGATTATATACAGCTACTGAAAACAAATAAGGTACCTAATTGAAAGTACTTTGTAATGAGTCGTTCCAATTTACCTGTACATTTCATGCACGACATAGACTCTGCGTATGAAATTCTATACTTCATAGTCAAACATACAAAAGTCTGCCTTAACCCTGTTACAACTTCTCAAAAGCGCAAAACAATAACAACATTAGCCACACCCGAAAAGCTGACGAGATTTCCAAAGTTTCAGATAAGCATATCTGTAACAAATATCTAGTAAGTTGCCGACACAATGCAGTCAGTCGTGCGCGGCGTTGCGCGGCGGCGGGCGATAATAAAGTGCTCAGCGGTGGCGTGCCGCATCGTCGCGCACCCACAATCCTACTCATTTCATATTCCGCGCGCGACTCCATGGAGCTCGATTTCCTTTTTTAAATTAGCCACGGACGAATGTCCTTTTTGTTTCGCTAGTTCGCGCCTGAAAGCGATACCGTTCTATTGCATTGGGGGAGTATCTAATAAAAATTCAAGAACATATTTATTGAAAAACATTTTCCCTTTGAAAACTGATTCTGTTAGTTAAGCCGACTCTTGAATAATGGGTGCCTTTGAGCAAAAATATTTTTAGAATTTCAGATGAAGAAATGAACAGGTTTTAAGATTCTACAATCTGTTGAGAAATGAATTCTTAGAAACCAATGTTTTTTAGACTTTCCTTATGTGGGTGTCCTTCCTTGGAATAATTTCATATTCTTACCTTCTCTTGCGTCATATAATCGATAACGATGGGCACGACGAAGCCAGCGATGGTGCCGATACCGTTGGAGAGCCCCATGAGGATGGAGGCGTATCGAGGCGCGATGTCTAGGTGGTTCACGTTGTAGCCAGATATAGCGAAGCCACTGCACGCCACGCCTAGGGTCAGCTCTATTGTCGCCACGTACTGATAAATTACAAATTATTTTAGATCTTCAAACAAAAATAACCTTAGAAAACACATGGGCAAACAAATACTTTGGATTATTTTGGGTCATAAAAACGAAAGTTTAAATAACAGTACCCAGAACTAAAATGAACGGTTAAAAGAAATAATACTATAATGATAATTGATAATTGTCTGTATGCAGAACTAGACACGATTTAATTTTCTTTTTCAAAGTTCTGGCCTTAAAAATAATATTGCAGTATTCACTTTTTTCATTAAAAACTTCATTTACCTTGTTATTAGCATAAGCGACGAGCACAAAAAAGAATGCCTCCAGTCCAAATCCTCCACAGTTGAAGAGTTTCCTCACAGTGGTAGTCGTCATGATGTTGTTTTTACGCAAGTAATCGGCCATCATGCCGCCAATAGGCACCAGTGACGTCATTATTAAATGTGGTATGGCGCCAACAAACCCAGACTGAAACAACGAAATACAATAAAGGAATAGCCACTCAAACTTAGTCTAGTTTGGGACGACGAACACATCACCATACGTGGATATGTATCCAATAGACGGTTACCTCTGTGATCTGCATGTTGAATCTTGAGTTAAAGTATGACGACTGGAATATGACGAGTAGACAGAAGTTCCACGTTCTGCAGAAGTTCGCTACGATAATGGCGTACACCTAGAAAAACATGGCGTTTTTAAAAACAACCTTCAGAAGAAAAACAATAATCTCAAAAATTTTGAATTCCGAACACTGTTATTAAAAGTTACACAACAGCCTATATCAGACTTAACCAACAAAATAATTGAAGATTAATTGTAACTCACTGGTGGAGAAGTAGCAAATGCTTTCCAGGGCGTGGCCCAGAATCCAGGCATGGCGGCTTGTGTCGCAGTGCCAAGGGACTGTTCGATGTAGGTCAACTCTTTGGCAGCGATAGTGGGGTGCTTGCTTGGCCTTTCGAATACCAGCCACAGCCATAGTACGTACCTGAATGAATACTTGAGTTAGCAACTATATCAATAAAAACTACGTATTTTAGATTGCTTCCTTATCAATCACTTGAGCACTTTAACTGAGCTGTTAAATAGATATGTATTTGCAAAACGAATGTAGTTATTATAAAAAGCTAGTTGTTTACCAGATGACACCACCCACTCCGTAGAAGTAGAATGGCGCCTGCCAACTGATATAATCCGTGAGTATTCCGGACAGTGGCATGCCAACGACGATGCCAGCGTACGTGCCACAAAAGGCAAGAGTGGCCAGCCGGGAGCGCTCCATAGGAGGCGCCCACATCCGCCAGATACCGTGGCAAGATGGGTAGGTCACACCCTACAAACAAACGAAAATATTCAGAAAAGAAAATCTTCGAAATAAATATTTCACATAATTTTGCTGTGCTTTAAAGAACTGTTCTTTATTATTAAATCAAATAGGAATAGGTGGATTAAAGAGTTCTTTATTATATTATGTCAATGGTCCCAATCTTTAAGATTTAATAGGATAGCAGTGGCATTGAAGAATCAACTAAGCCGGGATATGCGGAGACGAGCAAATACGTCGCCATGGCAACGGAGGGCCCGGTAATCCTGAAGAGGCTTTGTACTTCGGTAAGCGATGTCGACTATACTGAAGTGCGATTGACGATAGATACCGATCATTCTGTAGGCAATCATTGAAAATCAGTCCTTTGAAACCGAAATAGGAGGTGTCAGAATCAAAGTAATTTTAAATTCATTTCAAGTTGAAGCATTTTAAATTAAATTTATTTTTTCGGTTCTCTTTCCTCTCAACCTGGTCAGGGCATTTAACTACTAAAAACTACTAAATGTAGGAACTATTTGACCTGAAAGTCCTAACTATTTATCCAAACTACACAAAACATATTCAACATTACATGACACCTGTCATCTTCAGAAAATGGGATAAGGAACTCGTCCTTTAGAACAAAAAGGGTAATGTCATAGCATTCGAAGTGCCAGAAGTACAAAATGGGGGAGTATTAAAACACAAACGTGACAAGTGGGACGAAATGATCCCGGGCTTGAAAATTTGAGCATTGGTAATAAGCTTGATCATGCACCGTCACGTTCCGAATGTCAAATGTCCTAAATTTTAAACGTGTGACATTTCACTCGTTACTACATGTTTCCCTACAGCTTCATTACGAGTGTTTCGTGATGGTGAAAGTATTTTTGGATTTAGTGTTTTCGCATGCATATGCACTTTATTTGTGAAGCTAATGCACTGTATAATATCTGTGGAACCCAAATGTTTGTTGTTTATGAAGTTACATATTTATGTTAGGTGAGATATGCATTATTTAGAGGGTCTAATAAATAAAAACAGACAAGGCAGGCAGGCATATGGTTTATAACGGCACTGTTTATTTGGTATGCCAAATTTACTGAATATCGAAAAGTAATACGAGAGGGTGCACAAAAATCTAAGTATCTATAGCAACTCCACTTACCTCGACAAATCCCTGCGCGACTTTCAAGATGACGACAGCAGCCGGGCCCACGGACATTGCTCCAGGAATCGCCATGTTGAATATAGCTGACGTCACGATTGCCACGCCAAAGATCTTGTTAGCAGGATACATGGAGGCCAGGAAACCACCGGGTACTTGTGTTATGAGGTACCCAGCAAAGTACGACGAGTCTATCGAAGACTCCACGCTCACAGTCCATTCGAATGGAGCTTTGTCTGTTGAGTTTTGCTGTATGACAAGTAATTAGTTTAAGCATCAAATCCAGGTTTATAGTTTACATGCATCAATGTTTTCAGACACAAAGGAAACATACAAGGAATTTTTTAATGCAACGTACTATATTCATTTTAATTTTCCCCTAAAATTTTGTATTAATGAGGAATCATTGTTGAATTTGTGAGCAATCGATCTTTATTGCCAACGAACCCATAAATTGAAAATGTACTCCTCCTTTTAACCCCACACTTCCTAGCTATAATTGTAAGTTAACAAAAACAGGTACCTATAAGCTAATGCAGTACTTACGGATTGTTTCTCAGTCATCTTGAGCTTGGCCATGCTCATGTTGCAGCGCATGCCGAACATAATGCTGAAGCCGAAACACGCCAGCAGGGCTACGGTGTAGCGCGCGCTCAAGCACGGACATTCCGCGCGCACGTACTTGTCTAGTGGGAGAGTTATTTTATTATAAAGGAAAGTACTTCCTATTAGTTACGTTCATAATTTTACTGATGGCAATGAAGATACGGATACGGACACAGAAAGATATTACTACATACAACTTAATCCTCTGCAGTAAGGCAAAGAAAAGTTCAGTACGTATATTAATCTTTTCAGGGTAAGACCACGTTGCGAAACATTGCAACATAGCTTCTTTTGTACCAGATGAATAAAAGTTAATTTAAAAAGTCAAGTATATTATAGGTCAGTGAATAGTGGCTACAGACCTATAGCTCGTGGTGGAGGTCGGTCAGGCGACGGTGGTGTTTCCAAGTCTTCGCCATCGTACATCGGGTCGTAACCCTTCTGATCAACGTGGAAGTTCTCATATTGAGTATTTCTGAAACAAAATTAAAACCATGATGATTATTTAAACTCATCAAAATTACATTAGCGGACTGCCATTGACGTCGAGTGCTGTTTGCAAAAGTTGAAAGTTATGTAAATTAATCATCACACCGAGTAACTTCTGATAAAATAACAAATAACTGCAATGATGTTAAGTTTTAATATCACAACAATTATTAGAGGCTGGAAGAATATCACTTCTAGAGTCTTGAATATCAATTCTCTTGCAGAGTTATCACAATATCAAGTTTACTTTCAATTACAAAAATAATCTCCCTACGAACTCTTTCGCACAATATCCCCAACATCAAACACAGACTTATAGACTTTCAATTAGTTTATTCCGCGTTATTTTGCGCTATTTTCCCTGTAATTGAAGCGGATGGGAAGCGACACACCTAGCCGGAGAAAATAAAATTAAAAACGTCTGCCTGCTAATAGAGCTGCCAACATGCACGATCGCACCTGCGCTTCGAAACGGCGCTCACAATGGAAACTAATCATAAAACACTTAAAATACGACGATAAAGGTAAATTGTTGGATTTATTTTATTTAGAATATAAAACTGAATTAAGACCGCATGAAACTCAGCCCAGGACATTTCTAATTAAGTGCGCAAAAGAATATCAAAGACCACAAGATTTTATTGAAATCTTTCACAATAGGAAAGTCTGCAACTTCTACGAAACTTATCCAACTTCCTTTCTTGTCAGAGATTCTTCAGTTATCCATTGAATAGTGCACTACAAGTAAGTAGGGTACGCAGTGACTTGGAAGACCGCACAACTTTTATACCTCTATTGAAATTGTTTTAAATACTTGGCAAGCCACGATTCAAAAGAAAGGTGGAAATCCCAAGGTTTGAAAGTTTAATGAGAAAGGTATGAAAGTGCTATAGCTGTTAACATTCACCCATAGTTTCATTCATTTCATTCGCTTAGCATTTATATTATTTGTGCTTAACGAAAGTTACTAATATAAGTTTTTCTGCTAATACTTGAAAGTATTATGTTACTATCTGCTAATTATCATTCTAATTATCTTTCCAGATAAACTGTCTGTAGGTATAAAAAACCAGAATTTAAAAAAATACTGATAAATGATTAGCTCTAATACAGCTGTCATAATTTTATTCAAATTCTGAACTTGTTTTATTTTACAACACATTCAAGTTTTCTAACCATACCGTAAGTGCAGATTTGTGTGTCTCTGTACCCTTGAGCCAGCTCGGCTTGCCCATTAGTGGACAAATTGAATTATTCGCCGTTACGTGGCGTCGCGACTCATTGTTTGCAAACTGATAGGCTCCACTTTTGATGGCTCAGTTAAGGGGGATTTTAGAAAACCTGTAACTTCGTTAAGGTCTCGTTTATCGTTTGGATAAACTCTAAACAGATGTTTAAAATGAGTAAAAACCGAAGTAGAAACGAGTAATTTACTACTTTATTTTTACTCGTAACAGTTTTGTAACCACCGACATTAAAACGTCAATTTCTATCCATTGTTATCAGTCAATCTCACTTCCGATTAAAATGACTTCTTTCAAAATATACGGAAATCAAAAAGACTGTACACAAAACAACAAAATTCAAAAGCCATTAAATGTAGCTATGAAAATAACGACTTGTGGGCGACAACGGCACTGCGTAAGTCATCGGCGTGTAAATTCATTTTTCCGCTGACAAAAGTAATAAATGTGGCTATCTGTCCCCGTCCCCCGTTTAACGTTGTTGGTAATGAATCGTCGCATAAAAGGCATAACCAAGTGGAAACGAGGCGCGAACGCTACCCGAGCCGACCGACGCCCTACGTGGCGCTTGGGTACCCACGCCACAGCAGCGCCACGCCAAGCGCCATGACGCTGGCTCCCGCGCTAATGCATTTAGCTGTGACTGGACGAGATACCGCCGTCAACAGTTACGTTAGTCCGACACATCTGCAGGGATGTTGTGCTAATTACACAATTATGCGATTAAACGAAGGGTGAACAAATGGTTTTAGTGGAAGTTTTTAAAAGCTTTTTGAACAATTGGGTTTTTATAATAGGATTCTTTTCGGTTTACATAACATCACGCCTTGTTTCCCCGAAGGATTGGACAGAGGTGACCCTGTAGCAGGTTCACCCACATTTCGCCAGTTATGTTTTAAGTCCCATGTAATAGGGGGCGAGCCTATTGCCATCAACCGGGCACAAATCCAGACTCCAGGCTGCTACTGAGAAATTTCAGATAGAAAAACCCAATAACATTTTGCTCGACCTGGGAATCGAACCCAGGACCTCATGCTCAGCAGTAGCGCTTGCGACCACTAGACCAACGAGGCAGTCTCAGTCTTTTCGGTTTATTTCGAGATATTATTATTTTTAGTTATTATTTGAGATAAACTTGAGTATAGCCATTAATTGGTTTAACTTTTGCAATCGTAATCAACCAAATAACTTTTTAAAAAGATCTAAAGACTTCAATGTCTATCCTTTCTACAAAATAACAAGTCATTCTTAGATCAATGTATGATCATAATAACTAGCTTCGCTTTCGAGCAGTGATACGTATACTCATAAAAACATTTGTGATTATCATTTTTGTTACGTAGCCCCCTTTAGATCAGCCCCTCAAAAGCGTCGCGCGTCGGCGGCGTTCATTGTACCACTAATGCACCCTATACACTGTTCCTATAATTATGTGACGCAACTCCTAAATACTGTAATTACTGTTTTGTCCCCGTTTGTCTACGTAAAGTTAATGGATACAGTCATTTTCGAATTTAAATATTGATTGAGATAACATAGCATGGTAACAGATTTAATACGGGTTTACTATCACAGCAATATTGTGATTTATTGGACAAAATAGTTAAGTTCTTACTTAATTAAGTATGGACTTAACTATTTTATTTAAAAAATATGTGCTCTAATTAGAGCTAAGCAGAGATCTAGGTATACTAAAGAATTCCAGCAGCAGAACATTCTCGAGACAATTTTGCAGAGCAAATTGAATGAGTGACCGAGTATGGAACTCGGTCAGCGATTCACTTCGCAGTTAAACTTCTAAGCCAACTTTGTCATTTGACACTTCGTCGCTACGTTCTTGCTGTTAGCTGGAAATCCTGAATTATTACTAGAAAGGGTTAACCTTTTGTGTCCTCTGCAATGAAAAGCTTTTTGGCACGGAGTAAAATTTATCGATCTTTATTTCACCCGACATAAATTATACGTATTGATAAACTGTAAGGTGTTTCAAACGATATTGTTTTCGAAATATAGGTGACAATAAACTGTTCTCAAAATTAGCCATGCGTATAGGTTTCTTGACTTCTCGAAGACAGAACTCCTGGATCAGACGTGAAGAGCAGAGGGGCACAAGACTGGGGGGTGCAGAGGGGGGCTGTGAGCACAATATGCACTTCAACATTCCCCACTATGAATACCTACAGAGGGCAGGGCGGGACGCGAAGACTTCTTAATTAATTAAAACTTGAGATATGAGTGACTGTTTAATTAACGCAAAATATCGTCAACTATTTGAAGGCCTTGTAAATTGTTCTCAGTAATTTACTTTGACCTATAGACAACTGAATAGCCTACTCTAAGAACTCGTAATTTGTGATATCTGAATTCAAAATAATTTAAACAATAAAGAAGTAAAACATGCTCAGTAGAAAATCCAGGCAATGTGGTCCTATGATACTAAATGTAACAGAATATGTATGACACGTTCGATTCCGGCCCTGCCACGCTCGGGAGGGGGTGGCTATTACACCCCGTAAAGCCACCCTCTCTAATTGATTTACAATTGTCGGTTAAATTTGTTTCCCGACCACCCTCTGCGATCACCGATCGCAAATGCATTTTGGGATACTATTGATGAACCGTGAAAAATACAAGACATTCTTCCTTTAGACTTTCGTAAATAACTGGCTTTAAAATAAAAATGAAGTTCAATCAATCTATGGGGCTTTTTTGGCGATATTTATTAAATAAAATGCAAAAACGCTAACAATATTGAAAAAAAAAATATTGTCATAAGAGCATAAAACTGCATATGGTTACGTCTGTCATATACGTGCTAAGCGCTGAACTACGTATAGATTTCTATTCATGAAAATACATTTTTATGTAAAACTTTTAGTTTTATTTTACGGTCTATTAATAAACACATACACTCAGGCACTACATTTATTAAATATAAGAAAAAGTTTCAAATACACAAAAAGCTCGTGCTACGGTTTCTCGTAGCACCGTAGCACTGCTACGAAAGACGAACGAAAATACCATTGTCGTATTGTGTGCAAAACTTAGGTGATATTTAACTGAACTGGGACACTAGTTTGTAAGCCAGTCTGTCAACGATCCGAAACCGGCGGGTGGTGAATAAAACATGTAATAAATAAATGTAACCAATGTAACGTAACGACCTATTACAGCTACGCGCACATCGGTATGGCTACGCATTTATTGAGTGGGACTTAACACTAGACTTCGTCTAAGTACGAGTATCATTGTACTTGCTTGTTAATTTTGTCGCTTTTCATTTTAATGTTTCTTCTTGATATAAATAATATAATTTACTATTTCATTATTTCTTGTAAAATGTTGTATTCCTTTATACGCTTTGTGAAGTGCTTGTAGCTACGGTTAACGTGTTCTACAACTCAACGATGCACCCGCTCGCACGTCCTACATTGTGCAACCTTGCTTTTGTGTACGCTTGTTCACAATAAGCCAACGTATTCATCACAGCATGCTCCTTGGGAACAACTCCACAAATAAATCAAGTAAACGATCTCGCATTTCGACACTCACGAACATAATAGAGTTATGACAAAAATGGCAACGCGAGCTAAGAAATATCACTTGGTGAACCCGAGACGCTTGTTAGCGTCTCCTTGCTTTTATTTATGGCCAGATTTATTTTATGGCCGTTCATGGATGTTGGGGAAATCGAATGAAAAGAGATAGCAGCAAATAAAAAAATAATTTCATCGATTTGCGACGCCGAGCACAATGTAGAGGAAAGTAACTTCTCTGAGAAGCTCAACCAGTGGCATTTCTTTGATCTTAAGTTTTTACTTGGGAGTTGTTATTGCCCGTCAGTATTTATGTAACTTTATTCTCATGAATTAATGTCGTACGTTATCAAAAGAGAGTTAATGAAAAAATTGTATGCAATAATACACTCCTTGTATTATTTCATATCACAGTACTCACAACTAGCTGCTATTCAAGTAATAAAATCGCTCCGATATAAGCCAATATGATGAACGTGCTCCAGAAGATATTTCCTATTTCAAACACAAATTTTATTTTCTCGCTACTCGCAGCGCACAACAAATATCATAAAAATGAAGGCAAACAAGACAGCTCGTTGTATTTGCTATGATATTCGTATTTGGCTGATAGATTCTTACTCTCTTTGCTGGGGCCTAATCTGTCCGGCAGCGCGTACCTCACGTTCGGGATACGACTGTGTTGTTTCTTGATTTTCCGGTCCATTTATATTTTGTTTTTCGTTTTGCTAATAGAGACGTCTCATTTTGAATTTTTGTTTTATTTAAAAACAAACTTCTTTCCACAATGAAAGTTAATTCAACTTAATTTTGTTTTTGAATGCTCCAACGTGTTTCTCTCACAATCACAACAATAGTAAAACAACCTTTTCAAATAAAATATGCAAAACAAGAAAAGGTCTAGCTATAACGCTGAACGGCATCAGTAAACGTTATTCGCGCTCAAGACGAGGTACAAGGCTGTAAATAAATTGAAGTGAATTCGCGAAGAAGGAAAATCCAAACAAATCCCGTCTAATCCGGGGAAAAGCGTTCTCAAATCCAGGTTAGTTGTAAATATCAATTACGCAAATATCCCGGATTAGGAAGTATTGGTTGGCGCGGGTATCGCGTGCGTTTGCAGGGGGGGAATTTGCACTTCACGCGTTTTTAAAGTTGCCTTTAGAAGCACTTAAACTTGAAAGAAGAGTTAATATAAACTCATTTTCAATTACTTTTCCGCGTTTACATTTAATGAAAATAAACAAGGTGTTTACTTTATAAGTAATATGAATGCATGAAAAACTAATTATCTCACTGCCTAATAATATATTTATCTGTAGACGATAATTAATTAACAAGGTTATAATGATCGACATAACGCAGTAACGTAACAAACTAATAAAATGTACAGTAACAGGCAATTGAATAAAACTCCCGAGGGCGATTTTTTCCCTCAAATCTAATAGAGCTGGGAGCCGGGGACAGTCAGCGACAGTCGTTTAAGACTTGTAGATAATTTTAATATTCGTGTCGCAGGCCCCGGGAGTCGTGTATCGATCTCACGTCAATCTGGTAGACCTGTTATTAGGTCAAAATGGGCTTAATTGTTCTATGTAGGTACGTTTAATTAGAAAATAAGATGAAATTATCTATAAAAAAAGTTTTGAAAATTATCTCTAAAAGAGTTTTGTAAAAAGTAAAAATGCGTTCATATTATTTTGAAATTAAAACCGTTTACGATTTTTCCTTTTTCAGCTCGAAAGTATATCAATCAATTAACTTGCGCATTGATTTCCGTCACTTTTTATCAAACATATAAGAAAAAAACCGGCCAAGTGCGTGTCGGCCCACGCACAATGAAGGGTGCTGCAGTTGTGATGAATTTATCCCAAAAACAAACTTGGCAATGTAGTTGAAAAACATGTTCTCCCATACATTCCAACTGCAAATGTAAGTTTTTACGCACAATATTGAGAGATTAATCATGTTATTTTAAGATCATAGAGTTATTATAGGTTTTCCTGTAATCTATAAGTAAAGAACCATTCTCTGTATTTCTTAAAAATTGTAGGCTCAGTAGTTTCGAAGATAAGGGGGGAATGGTCAATTTTCATATATTCTCTTCAATATCTTTAAAAGTATTTATTTTAAAATTATTTTAAAAAAATTAAAATCCTCATAACAAGCCCTTTCATTTGAACTATTTTTTTCCAATTTGCCCCCGAAAAGTGACCCCTATATTCAAATTGATTTATTTACGTACATTATACGTACGTGTTTGTGTTACAGAACTTCATAATTATGTGTACCAAATTTCAACTAAATTGTTCCAGTAGATTCGGATCAAATTTGCTGTGACAAACGGATAGCCAGCCAACCAGCCAGACAGACAGACACGAGTGATCCAGATAAGGGTTCTGTTTTTTCCTTTTGAGGTACGAAACCCTAAAAATGACACAAAAAGTGTATATCGATCTTTCAGATCATACAGTTCAATCATAAAAATAAATTGGTCTACCTGTGACATCATAATGCCGTCTCCTGAGACCGTTCCAGAGGGGAACGATGACGTATGGAGACATAAATATAACCGTGGCTTATTGTGCCGTGACGAGGGACTAGTGATTCTGAAGAAATGCCTCATCGGATTTGAGTTATCACATAAAAATGTACTAACGAAGGTAACATAAATATCTATCGTTGGTTTTCTTTTTATCGAAAAAATAGACTTACAAACTGAAATAAAGTCTAATACACAAGCATTTGCATAGGTTCACAAATTAGTATTTTTAATTTAATAAACGCCGAATCACAATGTTCGCCTTTGATAAAAGTTAATCAGAATATTATATATCTACAAGATACAAAATGTACGAGATTTTGCAATCGATTTTTTTTAGTCTTCATTAATAAAAAGTTTAATTCCCACATATTTTTACCAGAAGATTTTTTCATTCAAAACAATACAGTCAATATTTCAATGTTACCCACTTTCTTTCCTTACTCTTTTGCCACTATTTTCCAATGTACCTATACCACCGTACATTGTGGCAGTATTTCTAAATACTAAGAGCGAATAAAACCACTTCCAGGGTGTAAATTCTCAATAAATCCGCACGATTTTCTTCGTCTTAAGAGAATACTTACAGTATCCTCCAAAACATGTTCCCTGAGGATTTTCTCGGTGTAATCAACAGGTGCTATCAGAATTCACACCCCCAAGTCTCTTGAGCAACTTACTACCTTATACTTGTGTTATAAAGTCCGAAATTCAACTACGTTTCCGTAGGATATGAAACACTATGAAACAACAACCTGTGGATTTCTTTAAATACATAAATAAACTTAAGAGAACGTGAGCAGAATTTTTCCAAACACTTTCTGGAGACACTAAAAGATTCACAGTTTTTATTAGAACTAAGCTGGCGAACACTTTATATTTCACATTACAACGCGGTCATTGTGTTCAAACTTCGGTCAAGTATAAGAGAACGATTGATCAAGAGTAATTTATCGTATATTTTAACGAAGGAACGAAGAAACGGTAGTGATGTGCCGGGAGCTGATATCAAACTAGCCAGAAATGCGTGCCACGCTCCCTCTGTCCTCACTCACAGTGGTATTCTGCAAAGACGTTTGACCTGTTGCTCATTTATTTAATTACTTATAACGTGCGGAGTCATAAATTATGTCTCTTATCTCTGTTACTGAAAGGTCAAATGTATTCAATAAAAAGCATCTTTTCAAGAGACCTGTGTCCAGCAAAAGCGGCTGTAATCTAAATGTTTAATAAAATACTATAATTAATCTTATTGCAAAAATTATCTACTAAAATAACAAAGTGTTAGCCTGGCGGCATAAATATGGAACAATGTTTTACGGTAGTGATAAGTATAGTTGTTACGGGCAAAACACATAGGTTATAAATTAGTCTGCTCTTGTCCGGAACCGCTGCTAATTGAATATTACTATATTTATCATTCGAAATCATTAGTGACTTGACATGCCTGTGTCTCATAATAACTTTTTCCAATAAGCGGATGCATAACTCATTATACATTCAAAAATAATCGATACAAAAGCATCTTGTCGACCTATTTCTATCTATTTCACAAAAGTTTCTATCACAAATATTAAGTAATATTTATTGTAAAAAAGTACCGAATAACACTGCGGATTGATCCTGTATTCTGGTGACAGGAGTGTATATAGTGCTAAGTCCTGTGCGCCAGAGCGAAACGAAACAGCATCAGAGCGAGAAAACAAAAGGGAATTCATTCAAGATCAGCTATCTTATTCTGCAAATATTCTATGGCGATAATAATAATCAATCCTTATCTCTCCTTGTCTGCCCTTAAGGAAATTCTATGAACGAGAAGGAGAGACGTACAGTTTTGGACTTTAGTATTTTTCTTCGTGTTGCAGAATGAGTCTAAAAGTCTCGCGAATGCTCCAGATTCACAGACAATGCCCCAATTTATATCCAACTCACTTACTGAAGTCAGTGGAGATGGGGTGGTTAAAATAGGAAGGATGTTGTAGTAATATGCATGACACACTAGTATTGTATGCTAAACCCGAGCTACTGCTGTTCATTTGTTTTACTTTAGCACATTATTAAGATGATATAATTCAATTTGGAACTTTCTGACTATGATTAAGTAATGAACCAATTAGTAATTGCAAGCTTATTAATCTCATTATAGAAGAACCTTTCTATGAACACGTAAACATAATGTGTTTAAAAATAAAAATAATTTTCCTGACCTCGTTTTGTACTTCATGCATCAAACTTTATTGCTAACTAGTTATAAATAGCGTTCAATAAGGAAGTACCACAAATAATTAAGACTAAGTTACAATGCAACCAAGGGAGTGGAAATAACTGAAACTTTCCGTGTGTTACGCACACATGTCGAGGAAAGTGGGGTAAAAAATCGTCTCACAAAGCCAATTACATTAAAACATTCGGCGCGGGACAAAGGGCGAGAGAACAATGGAGCTTGGAAGGAACCCGCGATATGTCTTTCAATGCTTTTAACTTTCCGCTGATGGCGGCGCAGCGAGGGAAAAATAGTGACGTCCCGCGACAAATGCCCGTGAAATAGTGATGTGTCGATTTCTTTTATTTATCGTTTTTATTTTATCAAGGGTTTTTTATTATATGCAACAAACTTTTATTTTAGTAAATGTATATTATTGAGTTATTCGGTTTACTCCGTTCATTTTAATTATTAGTTAACGTTATTACTGGTTATGTAACTACTTATAGTTTCGCTTAAATCTTGAAAGTCGATGAAAAATTTACCTCCCTCCCTAGGCCTGACGGTTTTAAACATGTACGTTAATTGCTGAACCTACTGTCTGACACATCTGTTGTTTTTTATGCTATACTTCAATGTCTGGCGTGTTTGTACTTGACAGGATAGTCTTATGGATACCGAGATGATCTAATGCTGCAGCTAAGAGTTCAACATAAAACACCTTTTTCATCAAATTCAGAACGACTGTTTAACTATAGTTAGACGCTAGAAAACTAGAGAATGCAAAATTAGAGAATAAACAAGACAAATAATAATATAAATACGCATACTCAAATGGACTCAGACCGAATTCGACGCCCTGGATAGGAGAGCCCGTACGCGGCTGACTGCATATCGAATGCATCACCCACGGTCATCGTTAATGAGACTGTATATCCTGCGAAGAAAGTGTGGAGGTCGAGGCTTTTGAAACGCTAAGATCCTACACAATCGCGAGATATGCAGTCTCAGGGAATATTTCCTAGAAGCCGACGTGGAGATGCATCGAGATGTGGTTGCGGTGGATAAGGGCCTCATCTCACTCTCCTAGGCTAAAGAGAACTAACGCAAGCCTGTAGTGCTTGACACTAACGATCGCAGGGAAGTAGAAACTTAACGGATGTTTTTTCCGGACCCTACATGGACTCGATGTTGATTTACCACAGTCTACGGACTGTGGCAAATCTACTTCGGGGAAACCAAAGGTTATGTATGTGCAATTATGGATGAAGTTATCATGATGAATAATTACCGGAGATTCATTGTGAAGGACATCACACACATCACGGACATTGTCGGGCATGCCACAATAGGAGAATCAAACCGACACATTATCTCCGGGTGTTCTCGTCTCGCTAACGAAGAGTACTTGCATAGACACAACCTTGTAGCCAGAATTATCCATCAGCAACTTGCTCTGAAACACAGCCTTATAGAATCGGAAACGCCGTACTACTGGTAGTGCCCGACTCAGTTCTCAAAAATGGAAATATCACATTGTACTGGGATCGATCCATCATCACTGACTGGACTATTGTTGCCAATAATATAGTGGTATGCCTGATATAGTGGGCCAATAAGCCTGATATAGTGGTGGTGGATCGAATTTAGCGGTGCGCAATGATTATTGACATAACGGTCCCGCATGACCAGAACCTCGTAAAAGCCGAAAAAGATAAACAAATCAGGTATCTTGATTTGGCTCCCGAGGTTATCAACATGTGAGATGTGGACTCAGCGATCATTGTGCCGATAGTCGTACCAGCCAAAGGCTTAATCGCCAACAGCCTCGACCAACACCTGAGTGGCCAACAAAGAGCGGCATTTTTAGGCGTGCGAGTATTGTTAGGAGGTTCCTCAATCTGGAGCCCTGACCACCGGTAGCTTGGACCCTGTTCCCGATACCGCTGGGCTACTATTTTAAATGTTTTATTTTATTTTATATATTCCAATATTTAAACATGTAATTGATAAGTATATTAAAGAAATAAGGAAATACAATAATAATAGCGTATTTACAAGGCTGATGTGAAAGGAAAGGCCGGCCGGGGACGCCCTAGAAGGACATATACTGACCTTATTGGTGATGTTCTTCAGAAAGGCCAAGTGCGTAGTACTCGCAATCGGCGGGAGTGTATGACCAGATGTATGAACGTAAACGAGGCAAAAGGAGTATGTAAGGATCGTAGCAGGTGGCGTTCTGTAGTTTCTGCCTACCCCCATGGGAAGAAGGCGTGAGTTTATGTATGTATGTATGTATTAAAGAAATAAAAGACAATAAAAATAATCAACATTTATTTATGACTAATGGCGAATTTGACCAAACTTTAATACCAGTATACTATAGAATAGGTTTTGCATACAAAACTGCCCGACGTCCATTTTATTCCACGAATAAAATATACTGACTTGTACTGACTTTGGTAAAATCAGCCCTAAGAAAAACTATTTAAGCCGGAAAATTGAAAAGGATAGAACTGGCAGAGAGTGGTATACATGTACAGAGCATTTAATCTATTACTTAATAAAGGTACACAAACAAACGTGGATTATCAATATCATTACGATATCTCTATATGAGAAGATAACAAGTACATTATTAAACTTTTTATCGATACACACGCAACTTCCCAGCCGGAGCGTCACTAATAAAGAAGTGAGACGTAACCAATGGGGTATCACGGCTTGGTTGCACCGCAAACTCATTTTATAAATCGTCCGTCCGCTCGCCCGGAACCACGCGTTAACCCTCCCTTCTAATGCACCTCCTTTGTAAACCAACTCTATAAAAAAACTACGTCCGAAATTACTTTTTTATTTGAAAAAAAAAAGTTGTAAGTCGTATTTTATACGTATCAGTTAGTTCATTTAATATAATAGTACCTGGGCGACCGAGCTCTGCTCTAGTGAAAATAGAGAATGCTCAATTAATAGTCTAAGATAGTTCATACTAATCCCATGCATAGTACAAAACTCAAATGGAGAAAAACAGACTCCTATGGAGAAAAACGGGCAAGAAACTCCACGGACACTCTTTCAAGCCAAAATATTATCACATACTAGTTCCATGCTGCCATGTCATTATTCTCATGTCATTAAGAATCTATGATTATTCATTATCTTGTCCTAAACTTTGGGCGACCGAGCTCTGCTCAGGTGAAAATACGGAGAACACGAATTTTTCTCTGATTTTCTCAATTTTCTCAGAGACGTAGCTTCTCAGAGACCCGAGAACGTGATTACAAATATAAAATATTGCTTATACAGATATTTCTCATTTAATAGTATAGATTGATGATTGATGATGTAGGAAATATTTTGAAAAGCATCTTCGATATAAAATATTGAATGCCAGTACATCATATAAAATGAAAAAAAAACACCAGTCAACGACAACAATACAGCCCAATCTCGAGTTGCTCAATAAATTCTATTATTAGACCTCATATCTTTGTATTATCACTAGATAGATATAGGATATATTTCGGTCAACACATCACATTATACTTTTATAAAAACGACCGTCCTCTTTCGTAGAGCACTCGCTTAATAGACAGTATCAGGCCAGAGATCTTAAGTAAATCAAATCGCCCCATGAATGGCGAATGAGTCCGGGGCTTTTCACGGACTTTTCTACAGATGACTATCACAATGGCCCGGGATCAAGAGAAACTTATCTCAGAGGAGGTCGCAAAAATGTTTCTTAATGCCCATTTAAGTTGCATCCATTTGATCGTATCGCGTTGCTGAGATGGTAAGCTGAATTGAAGACCCTTTTCTCCAAGAATAAACTTGGACACATCCATATTAAACCACCGAAGAAATGGTAGAAAGTTTTTTAGTAAAATATGAACGAAGTTCTAAATATTTTCTAGGAGATTTTGGCTAAGAATTTAAGCGCTACAGTCTAGACTCTAGAATAGTTTAATCCAATTTAGTGTGAAGTGCTTTATAAAAAAGAAAAATGACTAAAGTTCAACTGCAAGCTGCCTTAACTTAATTTTCATAATAATAATGTGATACCACAAATCTTTAATAACAATCGTCAAAATACAAATTCAGAATTGTGATTCACCAAAGAACCCATAAAATGATTTAATGAATTCACATAACGTTTTTATGAATCCTAAACACTCAATAAATCCGACCGCGGAATATAAAAGCACCCACCGTGTATTAAATGTGCAATGCGTAGCTACAAATCTGTTCGAGGCGAAGTGAAACCGCGGTAAAACCCCTTTCAGATGGGCGAAATGTTACCAGCTTTGAAAAACAACAATAACCCTCACCATACGTATGTATGAGGCTACGCAATATACTTTAAAAGTACGTCCACGATAGACTAGCGAAGCTGTAGAGACGACACTCGTGTGCGATGGATAAAGTTCTTTTGTAGTAACCGACCGAGGCATTTTTACGAAATGAATAGAGCATAACTAGATGGATTCCTTTGTATAAAGTATTTTTTTACTAAACAATGTAATGACATTTTTCATTATCAGTAATTAAAATTTTGTAATTTAAAAAAAAAAACATGATTTATGAGTTCATGACCAAAAGGACAGTTTCCAACATTAACCATAGCCATATTGTTAACCACAGTAGTGCTCTCCGGTCCTGCGTACATCGTACAAGTCTGTCGTCTGATTTGCATACATCCTCGTCAGCGGACGCTTTGCGCATTTTATTAAGTCTACGCAACCCCTCTCAGTTTGAGAGCCACGCTATTTTCATGTTTCGGGACTACAAATGGGAACCCATTTAAATACTAAGCCTACATTTCAATACGATGCGATGTAAGTGTTTATTGTAAGATTGATGAATATTGCCGAGACGACATTATTAATTTGTCCTTGTCGTTGGCGTTTCGTGATTTATATACCTATTTAGGCACTAGTTTCTAGAACTTTTGCATTTCGCAACTTTTACTATTTATGTTTTGTGTCAAAATGATTTCATATACATGATGATTGAAATGTGAAGTGGTTCGAAAAACCGATGTTCGTGTCGGATTACGCACAATTCCGTAGTTGGGATGAATTTATCCCAAATACTAACTTAACATTGCAGTTGAAAAACATTTCTCCCATACATTCCAACTGCAAATATAAGTTTGTACGCACAATATTAATAGATTTACCATGTTAATTTAAGACCATAGACTTCTTATAGGTTTTCAACATTAATTTATCTACGTTACACTTCCGTGTTTGGGTTACAGAAATACATATGTGTGCCAAATTTCAACTTAATCAGTTCCTTAATTCGGAGCAAATCGGGTGTGACAAACGGATGGACAGACAGACAGACAGACACACGAGTGATCCTACAAGGGTTCCATTCTTTCTTTTTGAGGTACGGAACCCTAAAAATCTAAGGAAAAGATTATAAAAATCATTTCAATTTTTTTTTTAATTGCTTCATTAAATCGAGTTCGTAATATCTACACGTAGTAAGCTCAGCCTTTGTAACGTTTGTAAGCGTGGTTCAAAGGAGTGCCGCGCGCCGGCGGATCGCTCAGGCTTCTCTTTGAGCGTCACTTGAGGGGCTTGCATGAAATAGACTCGATTGTACCAATACGCTTATTTGTTTGCCGTTGATCGACTACCGAGGGTGCTCCGCATGTAGAAATGCAATTTTGTGGTTTCCACTGTTCATATGTTTTGATATATCTTATATTTATACATCAACAAAAGAAATATTATTCTCGTTCTTGTGTTTATTTTCAGGGAAGTATAAATATTTTTCAGCACCAAGAAGCCCTCCATAACTTTGATCTAATAAAGACAACGGCAGCACGTCACCGTCAATTACATCAACAACTTTACTTTCTCCAAGTTGTCGCCCCCGAGATTGTATTTTAGATAATGGCTCGGTAATCACGTCGGTGATTTATCACGTCGCTATCTCAGCCTTCACTGTCCATTAAGCAATGCGAGTGCAACCCTTTGTTGTGTACACACGGGGAAGCTGTCTACTCACCCCGTCGTCACTGCGTGAATGCGCGGTGACTTGTGTGGCGTGCATTACTTGTTTTGTCTTACAATCTGTGTGAGTGAATGTGCAATGCTTACGCTGATTTGGGGCTTAGAATACTTTCTGGCTTGTACCTACTGAAAGCTATACGTTGAGTTGGTTTTGATGAATGGTGTAGTAGCACCCAGTCAATTTTGTGTCATAATGCTACTATTCGTCTATCGTAAAAAATAATTTTAAATTCAATCATTCAATGGTACTCGACAAATAGCGATCCTTAAATCAAAATGATCCAGTGCTTTTTGTTTATATTCGACAGACCCTTTCATATTTGACTCCTAGTGCAACTGACATCGATGTTTATATGCATTTATTTTCGTTGGATACCAGTTTTAGAACCCAATGGTGACTGAAACCTCTTTGAGACACTGAAGGAAATAAAAATATTAACAATAACACAGTAGAAGTAAAGCCACAAGAAAAATTAGCATAACATTTGGAAACATGCCGTTTTTATCATACTTAAATCTTCCTAAAACGTTTAACTCAATATTTTAAAATGAGGACCAGTATTGTCGCCTAGAGAGTGGATGTTCAACAAAGTTAGGGGTACAACAATTGACATGCATTAACGGTATTTCCGCTGGCGTTGGGCCTCAACGTCGTTACCGCCCGGAAATTCAATCGAGCGCTGAAACGTTCAGCTTATATTAACTTGTTACAAACATTATGGATTTAGAAATATACGTGCTAACTTTTCTTTGATAGGTTTCTTTAACATTCGTTGAAAGTTTGGATACAGAAAAGTTACAAAGGTTTGTTAAAACAATAGGTGTCCAAAAATAATAACAAAATTACAAACCTAAGTTGTGGCGACGAAGTCTTAAAAATGTGGATAAGATTTTGCCGAGAAAACAATTTAACAATCCCAAGAACGTGCTTAGTTACAAACTTCGACACATCGACGAAGCACAAGAACTTTATCCACAGCTTTTCAGCAAAACAAGTGTATAGATTCGTGTCAAACATTGTTTTCCTCGCAGGTCTGTGTGAGGGTCGGGCAGAGTGCAAAATTGCACGCACACCAGCTTACAAGCACTCCAAACGTGACGGAAGCGAGGAGTGCGAGCCGTCATGATCTCTCTCCTGATCAATAAGTCTTGGCGAACTCAAATATTTGCACACCACGTACATTAGAGGAGGTGGAGGAGCAGACAAAACGACGAATGTCGATCGACATCACAGAGTAGGTGACGGACAGAGAAGACAATGGTTTTTTTTTTAGTTATTATATTTTGTGATAGAGAGTAGAATTTATTTAAAGTTGCATGAAAGTTGTTTAATACTTATAAGCTTTAACCTTGTAAAGAAAATTAGGAAAAACTATATCGTGTCATCGCTGTTTTTTATGTAGACTTTTCACAGTCCCCTACTTTTACACAGCAGGCATAGGTTTCGAATTCAAACCCAAGGGACACACCTCTAAGTTTTCGGATACACTTGCTTCAAAAACGCTGAAGGAAAACATCGTGTGGAAACGCCATGCCTAAGAAATATTTCTCGACGGCATGTGAAGCCAAGTCAGAGGCCCATGGGCGGCTTTAAAACTTTGACACCAGGTTAATCACTAACTAAACGAAAAAGAAAAATACACTTTTACTTTTTATTACCTTTAAGTTAAACATGACTTTAATAATGTTTTATTGGAACAAAACTATTTCCAACTAACACTGGATATCTGAACAGACCTATTATGGAACCAAAGAAAGAAAAGAAAGAAATAAAAATAGGTTTATTTGTCACAGAAACACGTGCATACAAAAGACAAGAGTAGGCAACAATAACAATAACAACCAACCACCAATAACCAACCAAGTAACCAACAACAACTGGTAACCAACAATAACAATTGAGAGAACTGCCATGAAACTTGACAGTCACGAGTACTCTGTACGATTTGGTAACATTGTAGTTTATGTAGGCGCACGAGAGTGGAATGAGCGGCGCCTCGACGTCTACCCTCTATTGGCGCCAGACATCCGTCTTTGTTTTAAATACACAGGATTTTTACGCTCAATCTCGATGTTAGTCGGAATAATGGTTTGTGCGGATCACAGAGGAGCTAACCTTAAAATCTTAGTCACAGTTTATTTGCAAAATAATTTCAGGTCTAACTGTCTATGTTATTGGAAAACCCTCCTTTCGTAGAAAGGTTCATATAATGAATATTCTAGCTAGATAACAACAGCTACCAAATGTCAAAAAGTTTCTACTACAACGAAAACCCAGTTCCAGTCAGAATAAAACCAACATAAAATCACAAATAGTCACATCAACTTCGTATCAGTTCAGAGCCAGAAATAATTAACTCGAGCAAGTCAAACTACGTTCATTTGAATATAATACCGCTATATACAGGAGCCTGTAACTCCAGTGTGTCCTTTGAAGTGGGATTAATACCGCCCACCACCCTGTGTGGTCGCGACCACGCAGCAAATTAAATCTGTGTCCTTTCACAGAGGATTCTCATTACAACAATTTAGTACCCGTAATGAGTATAAGTCAGAGGGATGATGAATACACTTTTTTTAATCCGCCTGCCGGTGTCGACGTTGGATGATTGGATTTTTTAATTTATTTGGTAGGTGGATTTTTTATTGAAAATGATATGGTTTATACAGATTTGAGGAGCTCGTGGCTAAATAATAACAGTTGCACGGGTGGATCCATCAGTTTAAGCTATGCTTGCTGGGGTTGGTCCGTGGGTGGGTGACCATCTTTACGTGCCTCGGAAAGCCGTTAGTCCCGGCTGTTATTCATGGTTCTTTGGCAGTCGTTTTACGGGTCGTCAGAAGCCCGAAAGACTGCCAATCAGTCTTACCAAGGAATATCGTGTTACTCAGTTACTGGGTTGCTGGGTTGTCAAATAGGCAGTCGCTGCATGTAAAGTACTGGTATTCAGCTGCGTCCGGTTAGACTGGAAGCCGACCCCAATGTAGTTGGGAAAAGGCTAGGCAGATTGATTAATTGATGGTTGATACAGATTTATCATCAGTCAACTAGCAGTGCCCCCGGCTTCGCTCACTTAACTCTGTATTCTATTAGCATTATAATTTAATAGGAACGTGAAGTCATAGTATATTAGTAATGTTGTCTACAACATGATTGCCTCGTTGGTCTAGTGGTCGTAAGCTGAGCATGAGGTCTTCGGTTCGATTCCCAGGTCGGGCAAAAAGTTTATGGGTTTTCTATCTGGAATTTGTATGTAGCAGCCCAGAGTCTGGATTTGTCTGGTCTGTTACATGGGACTTAAAACAAAATTGGTTAATTTTTTTTATATATATATGTTGGATCCGGTCATAGGTGACATAACCCGATCTACCCACACCTAAAGCGCGCTTCTACAGATTCGTGATGTTTTAAGGCCACGGCGAGAAGGATTCATTCTCTGATCGCATCGGAGTTAAGACGTCGCGGAAATGTACTCGATTCGCTATGCTCAGTTATTGAGTTAATTGTATTTTGTGATTGTTGTGTTAATTTGTGATTTTAATAAACGCCATGTATCGCACCCAGCTTACACCCAGTGTGTGTGTTGCTAGTTTGATTAATTTAAAAATAAATTATAATGTGATCTGAACTGCAAACGGTTTTTCTATTACGCATTACCAACCCTACCCGCACGCCCACAGTAGTCAAAATATTGCTGATAATAACGAAAGAGTCACATACCTGTCGCCGACATATATGGTGACTGGTAATTAGAGACCGATACTTAAACACGTCAGCGGTTCCCTACATTTATGCTCGCATAATTCGTCAAAATGTAGGGAACAGCTGATTTTTATTTTTGCGATTTCAGATTTGGTCCCATAATTAAAGTTGTTCATAATGATGAGTAAAGTCACGTGTTTAAGTATCGGTTACTAATTACCAGTCACCCTATTTAAATATAAATGAAAGAAAATATGTAATTGTAATTCATAATTTCTCCTCATCCCGACGGTTAAAATCGTTAAAATGAAACAAAACTTTAATTGTTCGTTCATTTCGTTGAGGACTTGATCAGCTGATTGACGAACAAAAATAAGTGTCTCTAAACTAAAGTTTGCAAGTTTATTATTAATTTTCATTGAGTCCGGACCCTTTCATTTTCATTATAACACAAAAATCTATGCAAATAAAACTTTATTATTGAACTTCGTCTAAGAAGTGATGTCAGAGACTCACAGTCTTCAAATTACCTCTAATTAAGAAGACGTGCACCTAATACCTCAAAATTAACCCCAAATAACCGATAGAGAGATAAAGAAATCATAACAAATATAAATAATTTATAGCAGTAGCGGTTTATAAGATTTATTTGCGGATCCCGCGTCCCCTTGGCGCCGCGCCGTGCCGCCGGCCCCGGCGCCGCGCCGTCCCGACGGACAGACATCACGGCGGCACCCGGCTATCGATCTCGCGAGATGACGACACGATTAGCTGGCACATTTTACTTTAGTACTGGAGATCACACTCATTTCGATTGGTGTTGTTCATTGCTTTCGTGACAGAAAAATAACGGAAGAAAAGCGAGTCTTTCAAAAATAAATCGTGTAATAGCTCAGTTCGAGTTTTCAGAAATCTAATAGTACATAGATTCGTAAGGATTTCTACTCATAGAAATTAAGGCCTACTTACTACTTCAACTAGTATTCTGTATCATGCACGTAAGTAAACATGATGATTTTTTATTAACCGTTTGTTAAAAAATGTTGTTAACTTTTTTATGTGTCAACCTTATAATTTTCTATTTTCTCTTTTATGTGTCTTTAATTATTTTGATTAGATTTCAACCCTTTTAAATTAAAATAAATAAATTATTATTACTTAAACATTAGTCACTGTTTACACTTTTATTGAATACCGCCCATCTTCTTATACTCATTTAAACTCCTGACAAGTCTATTCAGGTACTCTTTGAATAAAATATTTATCATTAATTGGCCATGTCCACCCGCATCAGGAGCAGAAAGCAATCCTCATTAAAATTTCATCCGCAAACCCTGAGGCGAAAGCTTTGACAACCAATTAGTTATGTAACATAACACTTTGACGTCAAACTCTATGGTGAACCTCTAGTGTCTATGGACTAATATTATTTGAATCATATTACACGACTATTGTGTCGGGACAAAAGCTTGTCTTTTTAGCTTGTTAGTAATAGTATCAGGTATTCAATGGTTGAGCAATTAATGCCTGTAAACCAGACAATAGTACGTCAAAGTTGTCAAAATTTGAAGTTAGAATACTGACTTGAATATCCATTATCATATTCCGCTACATTGTATTCTTGCATTTTACTGGAGATAGTCGTTTTTCCACGATTATTTTACTATAAAGACAAATGCATTATTAATATCTCGCTGGTGTTTGCCTTTTGTGCTATTTAACATTAAAACCGTTAAAGTTATGCATGTCACGAGATACTCAGCTGACATTCAACCTTGTCCTTGTCGACCCCTACTATGGTGTGATGTATTCAGATTCGCATGATAAAAAATGGGTTTGTAACGGTCAAACGTTAATAAAATAAGAAACACACGTGTTGAAATCTGCTTTGGGTGCTTACAACAGTTCACCATAAAAATAAAGCAGGCAAGAATGAATTCTTTCTGAACCACCACTATTATTATTATTATTTTCTAACTCATACGTCAACTTATTCATTTAATTTTGGCGGACACGCTCTTGTCGTACAGCATGAATGTATTTCCTTCAACTTAACTAATGCACGTTTTAAACATTGCAAAGTAACTACAGTTGAAGATTTTTGAGTTATTCGGAGCTACCCAAAAAAATATATCCTCTATAGAAATATTTTATTAATTATAAGGCATAATAACTCAATCTAGCTAAAATTCGTAGACAATCGCAATCCACCGACCGACAATATTTTTGTAGCTAAATGACACAGCCGAAATTACCTTGATACCTTGATATCCCCCGTACTTCCTGCACATTGGTGCAGGAAGTATGGGGTGCGTTTCTCCCGGATAGCGAAATCATCCACGAAAAGGTGCAAATTGAGGAAATGTGTTTACCTGTTATTTGTTCCTCACTCAAGTAATGGTAGACAGAATTGATTTTTTTGGGGTATTATTATAGCACGAGTGTCAGAGACTTCACACAATTTGTAAGCACCTTTTTATGTAATAATAAAGAAAGAGAAAAAAAAGTATGCTAGTACTAACTCAATGTTTTGTTTTAAATGGTAAAACACACAAGGCACAATCTTGTTTTAAGTAGCTACCTGTCTTTGACTTAGCTTTACAATGGTGCCGATCCTCTTGCACACCGAACTAAACTAACTAAACTATCACTAAAATTCCTTACTTTTGGTGTTGGTGTATATAGTTCATAGTAGTTGGTATTTCATGACAACTAATTTTATTCCACACCTTTTTAATCGCGATTAATAATAGTCAGATCTAATTACACAATCAAAATTTTAGGTGAAAAACGTCAAATTCAGAATAGCAAAATTTGCCATTTTTACTAAATTAATAACTTAATTGGCACTAAGTTATTAATTTAGTGAAGATTGCTATTTATATCTTAGTGCTTTCAATCTAAAATATAGTTAATTTGTGTCACTTCAGTTTATTTCAGAATGGGAAATCGTCGTTTGACAGTAATAAACTAAATTTTGGTGATTTTTTGTCAAGTTTAGAGGCATTTGTGACAACTGAATCGGCACACTGTTTACATAATTAATCTTTACTTTCCTCAATTTTCTTAAAAACCACATGAAGTATATATCAATCTAACTCACAAATATTGAACAAAGTTACAATAAATGGAATCACTTCTTACTTAATTAAAATTGATATTATTATTGAAATGAGTTCTTATTTTGTTTCCTTTTTGCTTCCCCTCTCATATTTTTTGCTATTTTAACAGTCGGTTTTGTCTTGATCAAAATAAAACAAAGTGAGCAGAGAGCAATTAATTTAGGGATCCGTTGTGCAGCAGCGTCCTCCGGCGGGTGGACCAATCTAGTAATTGTCGCGAGCAATATTCAAATGGCGGAAACAATTAGCGTAAGTGCTGAACACGTATTTAGTTGTCTAGACCTTTAAATGCCATGCCATCAGTACAAACTGATTGCAAAACAATTATGAGCTTAACACATTTGAGCAAATCTATGTTTTGGCCAATGCAAACGTGCTTTAGATTTACAATATTTTGAAACTGGAACATATTAAGGTAACATAAAATATCTAAGCTTAGGCGAGCTCTGTGTCTGTGTTAAAACATACCTATTAGCAAAAATGTATTATCACCAAAACGTACTAAAATAGATTTCGTGATAGCAACAACTCTCCATCAAGACAATAGCCATTTCTAATAGGTGCCTCCAAGCTCCTCTAAAATCTGAAGCACCCAATTAAAACATTAATCCTACCATTAAAAGATCCTTGTACAATCAAGCAGTACACGGTACAATATAGCTAAATATTATTGAATAAAAACTGACGGGTCCCTCCCCCTGTCAGCTCGCTCTAAATCTCTTTTGTGTTCTGCGATAACGCTACAAAGCCTGCTAATGTCTTTTAAGGACTTAGTGATTTAAACGGACTAAATAATGAACCGACTACCCTTCTATGCTCGGAGCTCGCTATGCAATTTATGGGCTTAAAACCTTAGGGATACCTCGCGGGTCGCAGATGTAGATATGATTGTAGCTAAATCGAGTGGTCATTTTTTGTCCAGTGACTTTGTCAATTATGAGGATAGACCAAAGACATTATTTTAAACAGGCTGTAGTGTCATATTTTCTGAACTATTTTAGTAAAGATTGATTTCATTTCTTTAGCTTTTCTAGCTAGAGGAGGTAAACTAGAAAAGCTTCTATTTTACCTCCTCTAGCTACATATTACCTATAAAACAAAGCCCCCCCGCCACGCTGCCGCGTCTGTCTGTCTGAACGCGTTAAACTTTTCATGGTTTTGTGTAAATTTACTGAAATATGAAGATGATTGTTGAAGATGTCGCAAAACATCATGCCGACTGGGAGCTTTACTGGCATGCGCGTTACGGTAGTACGTTTCTATGGGATATTTTTCGCCCTCCACGTGAGTGAATCCGTGGGCAAAAGCCAGTATCTATTAAATTAATGATATAATCTGTCATTTTTACAATCAAAATTGACACATATTATTATGATACGTACGTTCGTCGTCGGTCGTCGTTCGTTGTACGTCTTATTCTTAAAACTCAATGAATTGCGATAAAACAATTAACCTTTCAGAACATTTTCATAACTTCACAAAACATGTTCCGACTTAACTAAAATAATTCATATTTCGAAACACTCTCAGATTTGTGAACAAATCACCGTTACAATGTACTTATATGCTCGTAGATACTCGGTTCCTTGCATCGGGAGCGTTCGCATGACGACACAAATCCGGATGATGTCTGTTTGTTATCAGCGCTGAGCACTCGACTATACCTCTAGGGCTGCCACCAGCTCACACAGTAATCGCATTATTTATCGAATCCGGACCATTTGGTATTATGATCTGTAAGGAGGGAACTTTGTTCTTATTCCTATTAAGACAACGAAAATATTGATTTGTTATTTTCGTTGTTTTAAATATTCATAGAGATATTTAGATAAAACAACTTTTTCTATGGGTCTTTTCCTTTTCGTCCATTTAAATAAATTCAGTAATATAAAAGGAAAATCAGACAT
Organism: Omphaloscelis lunosa; assembly: GCA_916610215.1. Classification (NCBI taxonomy): domain Eukaryota; kingdom Metazoa; phylum Arthropoda; class Insecta; order Lepidoptera; family Noctuidae; genus Omphaloscelis; species Omphaloscelis lunosa. The sequence continues at coordinate 13,126,361 of OU744247.1, forward strand.
CAAGGCAGTGAAGACTAAGGAGGAAAATTGGCCGTTTATAAATCAACATTAAGCAAGAATGGGAGGACAGAACTCGTCTCTACCCTAAAGTAAAAATTGATGATGATGCAGACATCTTAAATATCCAAGTCAGAGCTTCGAAGTTGGCTATCTGCATTACTGTGATACTTTACCGGGGGAGTTGTGACCGATACTAAAACTATTTTTTTTTTTCAGGTCCTTTCAAGGTAACTCGTATAAAATGATCGCTCAGTTACATTGATGGAATCGCTGGCCTGTCTTGTACCAAGCTTTCTACCACTGAAAGCCTGTTCTAAAAACCCGTGTCCAGGAATTATGCTAAACTGTACCCTAATTGCGTAACTTATTTTCGTAAACAATTTTGCCTAATTTGTTTCATTTTGACAGTTCAACAATGTTCAACAAGATTAGAAATCTGTTTCAAATCGAAAAAAATAGTAATTGATCGTGTATTACGCAATTAGTGTACTGATTTCGTTTTGGCACAGTACGGAAGATAATGAATTAGTTAGGTAGTTTAGTTTTTTTTTTTTTTAACCATGTAGCAAATACTTAATTTATTTTACCCAACTGTCATTCTGTCGAAATAAACGTTTCCTTCTTTTTGTTTTCAAAGACAATTGTTCCCCAAAAATGCGACCCTACGTACAAAATGCTTGTTAGAGAATCGTCCGAGATTTCTCCGCCCTTATATTTTATTTCAATTGCAACAAGTATTATCCGCCTGTCAATATTATCGGCGATCGTCTCGCGGCTTCCATCGAAATTGCTTCGATTCCCCACGCGTTGCCCAACCGTCTATTGTTTCTTTTTGTTTATACTCCGTTTTCATAGTCTCCATCTTCGAGAAATGCGAAATAAAAACGCCATTTGCTCATTTGTTTTTAAATTGGTTTTGTTTGCCCGTTTCTTTTATGGAAAGTTTAAATTCTAAATAATTATAAATTCCTTAAATTAAGTACAAAATCAGTGAGTGGTAGATCTCATTTGGATTATTTTGATAGGAGTAATGGTTGCTTCAGAACCGAAAACCAAAAGTAGGAACTGCTTTTGATTATAATATGGATGATGACTAAAATAGTTATTTGTGCAAAAAGAGAGCAAAGTTGGTTTTTGTTGCAAGTGTTGATTTTAAATCCCGAGTAAGCGAAGGATTCTATAATTGAATCACAAGCATAGCAAGTGATTCTAGGTTAGAATCCTGAGCACAGCGAGGGATTCAAAGACACGAGATGCAAATAACTTTGGTCTCATGTAAATTACAGACTGCGTCACTGGACTCACTCATATTTATTTTTTATTATTTTTATAATATTCAACGTGTATCGAACTTTGTAGCTAACGTAACAGAAGAAGAAAACAATATCAAAATTATCCCGCAATTTTTTAAAGATGCGTTCTGAAACTGCAGCCGCGGTATTCTGCCACAATATTATAGATGTTTAAACTGGAAATAATTATGTAGATTCATGGTAATCTTTGTATTTATTTCTTCAATATTCTCTTTATTTGATTATTAAAAAAATATAATTTGGATTATTTAGAAAAAGTAAAATAATTTACATTTAAAACCATAACAGATGATTTGTAATTTTACGGCTAAATGTGTATCGGAACGTTTTATTGTTTGGTTCTTTTTCGGCCTACTAGATATGGGAATTTGAAAATCGAACTTCGAATCGCCTTGTTTCTATCTCTCGCTTTTTTCGTATCGAAGTGAAAGTGATAGAAGAAAGTGAGGTTCAAATCTTTCGAATTTTGTGAGTAGACAGCACTGTTCTAGGCATTTAAAAAAATAAATTAAAAAGTTACTTTGTCTCACGCTCGCAGTAAAATCGAATTTTGCTGTCTTTAAACAGCAATACCTGCTTGTTTGAGGTGCTGAGGTGATTTTTATTTATCCTTCTAGTAATTTAAAAAAATGGTCTAGTAATTTAAAAAAATGGACACGTATTTTTTCTTTTTTACGTTATCAAAAGATTGCGGCAATACATTGAGTTAAAATGTGCCATGACTTTTTTTTTACTTGCAGGTCAACCTAGGAGGTTGTCGGCTGCTTAACAGGACTTTCCTGTGGCTGCCTCAATAAATTAAGGCCTCCAGCCAGGTCATAAAACTTAGAAACTAAGCGACTACACGCTAAGGGCACCCCCTGTGGGGTACGGACCTTGGCTTAGGGCGTCGCTGGTGGAGGACAACAAGGGACGGGCTGGATCGGATTGAATATTATTATTAGGGATGTGCCATGACGTCACGAGTATGTAGATTTTATACTTACTTGCGACGTAGCGACCCCCACTCCCCAACTTTAATGCGTTTTATCTAAGTATATTTTTATTAATATGCTGACGTAAAAAATACGTCTCCAATATTTTTTATCATCTGACTGACGGGCTAAAGAGATTTTTTTTTACCCTGGCATCAACCCTATTTATAATTAATTAAATGAAAGAATTTTAATTTGTAATCTGTTGTGAATTTTCTGTAGGTGTATTTCTGTATTAAAAAATATTTGTTTTTGAATTATATTACAGAAGTAGATTTAGTTTTAGAATATAATAAATATACACGTGGTACATGATGGCTCTCCGGTCAATTGTACTTTAATAAAGTAATTAGAGACCCGCCCCTGCTTTGCACGGGTGCAAGGGCGACACGTCAAAACATGGATATTTTTGTGCTATATCTAAATTAAATGATTATGAATGACACCTTGTGGTTTTTTGTGATTGTGTAATTTACAAGATCTAAGTGGTTACAAGATACACACGAAAAGCAATCTAAGTGGTTACAAGATACACACGAAAAGCAACTTTCAAAGTCGCATATGTACAGAAGTAATAAAATTGCCGTAAAAACAGCCTCGTTGGTCTAGTGGCTTCGTTTATACTCATTCCTAGTTCGAACTCGCCCGTTTTTTTTATATTCTTATCACCTGCAAGTGTACAGTTTGTTGGAAAAGTGCTACGATGTAGAAAACAAATACTTATAAATACTGATCACGTATTAATTTTACTATGGCAGTCTTGATCTTTTTCTATATTTTTTAACAAAATGACCTACTTAGATTCCGTGCAAATAAGTAGTTATTACTTATTGAATATTGAAATCCTAGAAATATTACAATAACTGAATTGAATTATTCTATATACAGACTGTGATTTTTTAGCACAAAGTTTTAATAAAACAGACAGTCCAGAGTTGTTGTAAGTTTGTTTTTTGTAAGAATACAAAAGTAGATATAGAAAAGGAGAATACAGCTACAGATATACGCGATTCTCTGCAGACGAGTGTTCTCCTGACTGTTAATAAGGCACTAAAAGTCAGTAAAATAACTTAAAATTCATAACTCGGCCCGAGATTAAAACGGGCTGATGTGCCAGCAATCCAAACAACTTTTATCTTGTCCACACACTGCCGACGCACCACGCCGTTCGCCCGGCTTTTGGTTTGTCTACCATGCTGAGTTCGGTCGTGGTGGACACACGTCGTTACCGGGACGTCACGTCCGGCTTGAATAATCTCGTTTCTCGGTAATGACATCCCGAAGATAACGACGGTGGACAAACGCCCTTACTCAGACCGGACATTAAACAATCAGAAGCAATAAGGTGTTCTTATTCTTCAGCACTTTTGCGCCTTCTAGCGTACATGTAGGTAGAAATATACGGACCGGGTGAGTTCGAACTAGGGATGAGTATCATCGAAGCCGGACTAGTGGTTGCAAGCGTTACTGCTGAGCATGAGGTCCTGAGTTCGTTTTCCGGATTTGGCAGTGTTACTGAATTTTTCCATCTGAAATGTCTCATTAGCAGCCCGGAGTTTGGATTTGTGCCCGGTTGAAGGCAATAGGTTAGCCCCTTGTTATATGGGATTTAAACATAACTGGCGAAATATGGGTGCAGGTACATGGTGCACCTGTGCGTGAGTGATATTATAACTAGCACGCAAAGCCACCAGATATTGCAGTTTAGCAGTACCCTGTGTCATTTTTACCGCATTGCTTCAAAACCAGACCATTATTTGTCTTATTTGACTGCCTCATTGGTCTAGTGGTCGCAAAGCGCTACTGCTGACTGCTGAGTATGAGGTTCTGGGTTCGATTCCGGGTCGGGCAAAGTGTTATTGGGTTTTTCCATCTTGAATTTCTCAGTAGCAGCCCGGTGCCTGGATTTGTGCAAAAATGTAAATACAAAACATTATGTACTACCGGTAGGTATTACATTATGTTTTCTAAGAATACAAATTACAAAAATATTTTTAGTGATAGAAGGCAAAATTTTACTACTGACCGTTTAGAACAGTACTTGAGTATCAGAAAAATAATAATATATGTCGTTGACAATTTAGTCATTGTTCTATTTTAAGGTAATCATACAGAGTTCTGAAAAAAAAATCCGTATTATAGTATTTATTTTTTTAATTTGATGATGCATATTTTGGTACATTTTGTCGATTTTTTTGCATATTTCGATCATTTATGATGCATGTCTAAGCTTATGACGAAACAGGTTGTTGATCGAATTAACGGCATGTGACCCCAAAGGAAAGATTCAAATCGTCCCTAAAGACAAAATTTGAACGTGTCATGTGCTTGCTCATGATCTATCCACTGCTAGAACTCATCCTCCTTCCTGACAGCGGGAGTAGACCGTAATAAACCATGCGAGCCCAGTGCGGGTTCTTGGGATTCCCATGTCTTTAAATTTTTGCTTCTAGGCAGTACCTTACGAGGTCTTCCGTTACCCTGTTTAGGGTGGGCAGTGGTATTAGCAATACTGCTTAGCAGCGGAATTAGTTTCCTTCTGTGATAGCTCTTCCCCTGAATAACTCTTCGACAAGGGGTCTACTTGGTCCCGTCTATAACATACTACTTACTACCTATAACTTAATTTTACCTATAACACGTAATTTGTAAACCTTTATACCTTTTTTTATAATTTATAAGCTGTAACAGGCGCAATCACAAAATTCTGCTGGTTTAGGTTTTAATTACCTACCGTGCTGATTTCTAAACAATACCAAATCAAGTTTCTTGACTGTAATTTTCTCAAGGAAATTTCTAATATCAATATTAAAGCGAATTTATAAGAAACCTAAACAAATTAAAACGAATTGATCACATGCTTTTGCATCACATTAATTTCCATTTCTTTTTTCTGTGTTCACTGATTTAATTTAAGTAAAATTACCTACTTTAGTCGTTTTATATAATTGTGGCTTAAGATCGAGATGCTCACATAGTTAACTTTATAATAGATTCTCCTCATTTAGTTCAATAATTTCCGATGTTCTGGCTTGAAACATGACAAATTTGAATTAGGAATATTTTATCTAGCACATATTATGTACCATTTCAAAATGTCCCCCTATTGAGAAGCTCCCTTTAGCAAAAATATTGGGTATAAAACCATGCAACTTACTTGAACAGAAGGGGTTTGTTGGCAAAGAGCCCCGAGGCCTTCTCCTTCGCGGCACTGAGCCCCTGCATGCTGCCGGTCGCACGTCCCTCATCAAATGACACTCTTCACTAACACCTGCAAACAACATCACTGTTACTATTGCGACCATGGATAATTAGCCTTGCTGCCTAATTATCTTACAACGTTCCCACTGCTGGAACACAGGCCTCCTGTCATTGGGCCATAATCCACCACGCGGGGCCAGTGCTGGTTGGTGACATACTTCGAATTTTTACTGCTCTCATATTGTTTGTGACGATTCGAAAGAAGATAGAGGTGTCTATGAAATAAGATGATATTTCTATTTGAAGTAAATTTTGGCATATTTACACTAGTATTTAAATTAAATAGCCTCGGCATTTCTGCTTTTTTTCTAACTCGATTCTACGTATGGGTACATATTCCGTAAAGCTTAAGAATGTATTCTTTCTTATGTGACGGTATAATAGTTATTAAGAATCATAAGCTAAAATACGAGTACAAGAATAAATGGTTTTTATTACTATGGACTGGAAACTGAAACGTTGCAGTTTTCTTTGTTCAATTTTCCAAGTTTATTCTGGAAACTGGGTAACAATCAATATATGCGGCAGTTTTAAAGAAATGTTTGAATTTTTTCACAATGAAGTATAAATTAAATATCAATAAGTACCCAAATGATTTTTCGGATGAAAAACATTATTTTTTGTTTAATATCTTTTGAAAGCTGGATCTTTTGAAACACATTGGATTTTGTTCCTAGTTCTAAAATAATTTGAAAAAGACAACTGATCCGCGATATCTACCGCCCTCCTGTTACATAATCACTTAGTATGTACTGGGTACCTACCTATACATGAGCATGTACATATATACCAATAGCAGTAGTTATATACATGTACAAAATTACACAAAGTTATAATAAGAGTACATACAGATACATTTCACAGCGAAAAGAAAGAGATTCTTTACAAATATAATAATTAGTACTTACATTTTTCAGTTCCCTGGCGTAGCTGCTCCGCTGTAGCGTCTGTCGATCGTGTAGCTCCCCGCGCGCCTCTACGGCGTAGCGCTACGGCTGCGCGTAGCCCCAGCCGTCATTGGCCGCTACGAGTGCGGACGTAGACGAACTCCGACGAATCACAGCCGGTGCTGTAAATGGGGCGGGGTTTGTTAGAGTTCTGAAAATTTTCAGGAGGTCCCAAAATATGTACTATTGATGTCAACCCTAGCAAAGTTATACTGAGCAGGCAGCCATGCATAACATATAGCCTGACATACCCACAGACATGAGGAATTCAAGTGAACTATCTGCAAACAGTACATATAACATTGAAACTTGGTACTATCCTCGGGTAATCGATACTCTTTGTGTCATTAACTGCACAGTGGCATTAGGTATGATCTATTTAGCTTCATATTTCATACTTTATAGTTATAACTTCCATGTAATAACTAACATGTTTAAGCGTAGATTCAATCCTTTGTGTAAGTTTTACACGTCACTGCTCCTCAGTCATACTTGCTTTGTACCAGTAGCCACAAAAACTATCGACGGTTTTATAACTCAAATCATTGCATTTATTTACACAAAATAAATAAAATGTAACCTAAATGAGTTTCTTATCATTTTTAAGAACAGAAATCCCCTTTACATATTATAGTGCATTCCTACAAAGACTAGTTTAAATTCACCTCTTGTGTTTCTGATTTTAGATAATCCCTTCAACTCATTGTAAAATCAGGGAAACCTGTTTAGTTAGGTTGTATATTAAAAAAAAAAAGTGCAAAGTGAGTTCACTATAAAGCTTTGACTACACCCAGGGGAACCAAAGCAAGGAAACTCTGTTATCATTAACAATATTGTGTAAATTATGAAGCTTTACCTTCATCTTATGACTGAGAATTTTAACTAGACCATCAGATGAGATAATATTCAAACGCGACCCTACCTACACTCATATTATACACAGATTGTATTAAAAGATTTGTATTTTTGTTTGTAATGAATAAACTCAAATACTACTGGACCGATTTTAAAATTTATTTCACCAGTTAAAGAAAGTAGTTAAAAGATATTTTTAAAGTATAGCCTTTTTTACTCAGTGATAAATTTATCACTGAGTGACTGGCTGCTGGCGGAAGCTATACAATAATAAAACAATTTTTTTCAAAAAAAATTGAACGCCGTAAAACGAAAATAAAAAATAAAAACCTTTTAGTCTAACTAATGAATAATTATTTATAACTAGCAGCGCCTCGCGGTTTCACTCGCATAAGTCTCGATCCAGTGGGAATAGCGAGATAAAAAGTATTTTATATATTAATCTAGGTCAGAAACTATCTGTGTGCCAAATTTTTACCAAATCCGTTCAGTAGTTTTTGCGTGAAAGAGTTACAAACATCCATCCATCTATTCGTCCTCACAAACTTTCGCGTTTAAAATATTAAGTAGAATTTAGGAGCTAAATTAAATAACAAATTTTGAGTCGACGGCGCCAAACAAACATCTATGAAAATCAATAAAGCTGCCACCATTTTACTGGGCGTATTTTTTTTTTTTTCTACTTCGGGAAAAAAACTTACTAAATTAATTCAGCTCTTAGAAATAATTATGTCTGTTCTTTATAAAAAATATTCATTTTATTAAAGCACGTATCAAATTAAACTAACCCGATTACTGAAAAATCTGTAATTTAAACTAGCTTTGCCAAATAACACAGGACTATGACATAAACGTTTGAGACAGACAGACAGACGCCGAGGAAACTACGTCACAACCTAGTTCAGTATTCTTACTGATGCTTTTGTATGATTATAATGTTATGAACGTAATAGGATTCATAATACCATTTCAGCAGCATTACAAGTAGGTATATTTGTATTTGATAAGGATGTTAGGAATTCTGAATGTCTCTACGACAATATTAATATATAGTAGATCCTATACTATTAAATGAGCAATATTTGAGTATATAAAATATATATATTTGTTTGTAATCAAAAATGTTGTATACGGGGAAGAAAAATCGATCTAGCTAGGTCTCATATCTGGGAAAATTCATTTTCACCTTTTTTTTTATTTTCACCCGAGCAGAGCTCGGTCGCCAATTATAGAACAAGATGGCTGCAGAGATAAGTAGACTATAAGATGGCTACCTTATAATAATGACATGGCAGCATGGAATTAGTAAGTACCTACTATCATGACAGAATAGAATTAGTCTGAACTATCTATGAGCATTCTCTATTTTCACCCGCAAAAAGTTCGGTCGACCAGGTAATGACCATAATGGCGTAAAGATAATTCATTTCATCTATACGACGCAAACGATGAGACCGTAACACCATATTCTGAATGTCCTAATACCTGCACATTAAAGTAAGCAATGAACACTATTGATAATGCTAAACTCGTAAATAAACAGCCTAAAACAATTTTAGATCTCTGTCAGCTTACGAAGAAGGAAATAGAAACATTTACATTCTCATCTATATAGCCTTTAACCAACATGTTGGGGACGGCTTCCAGTCCAACCGTATGCAGCGGAATACCTGTACACACGGCTACACATCAAGCTATACATTTCCAGTTTCTGCTGATCTCGTATTGTATAGGATTTCCGTACAATACGAGGTGAGCTTATAATGGTACCGAATAGCTTGATGTGTAGCCGTGTGTACTTTACATGTAGCGACCGCCTGTCTGCCCTCCACTACTCAACACAAAAGATTCTATTAAGTAGTGCAGTAGAAGACTGATCGTGATTCATAATTCTTGCCCTTATCCCAATTTATTTGCAGCTTGTCTTCTTGCATACTTCTCAATTAGTGTATCATTTCAGTAGTCATCCCCTTTCTAGCCTCACCATCTTTCAAACGGTTTATTCATCGTTTCTTTGGTCTTTCCCTACTATTATTTTAGGACTAACTTCACCAATGAAACGGAATACGTTCAGCACCTCTAAACCGCATTCAAGAAAGAAAGAAAACTTGTTTATTCTGCACAAACAAAAGGCAAATTTAAAAAAAATTGACCGAAAATACACATATACAAAAGTAGCCAAAAGCCTCGTATAGCCTCGAAACCAAGATCTGTCAATGTCAGTATTCTACAACAACTTTGACACTGACAGTGACAGTTATTAGTGAAATCCGCATTTTGAAACTTTCGATTCATATAATGAAAGCAATAGCTCGGTAATAATCGTTTCAGTTATATGCGTGGCCGCACCCGATGCCGATATAACATGATCGCTATATCGAGCCGACTTCATTTCACGGACAGAGGAGCTCGCAAATGAAGTTTCCGCGGTCCACCGAACGCAAAGCCATGGGTCTCGACCACCATAACTCATCCGGCGACGGATGCGGTAAAATAATGCTCAGTTATTTTATGTCTTTGGAAAAGATTCACCTCATGCATTCCTTTAAATAAAATCTGAAAGATTAATCAAGATTAATCAAAATAACCTTGAGTTAAGCTATATGTAAGTATAGTATGTTATTTAAAATATCTCAATAAAATTGTTTTACTATATCTCTGCTTTCCAATTTAGATTAATAACGAGTTTTTTTTTTACTTTTTCTTTTTATAGTCAAAGTGCTAAAGAGTACGTAAATATACAGGGTTATTGCTTATATGTCGGCAATCTATTAAGGGGATGTAGGAGAGGTCATTTACAAACAAATGACCCCTTTTGCAAATGTCAACAATTTTCGAGTTATTTGACATTTTATCATAGACATTTAATATTTTTATTTCATTCATTTTAAAATATAAAATGTCAAACTACTCGAAAATGGTTAAGATCGTTTATTCTGAAAAAGGGCAACGTCGCAAATAGATGTCAAATATTTCGCTGTTTTGATTAATTTGGCAATATTACTGTATGGAAATAAGAAATGTGGCTAACTAGCGAACTAGAATATTAATAATGAATTGCAATCATAACACTGAATTTGATGTTGTAACATCAACATCAAATTCAGTGTGTTTGGTGTGTCGTTCTGTGTTTTTTACAAAAGGCATTTGGAAAGTTTCCAAATACTTTTTTTACATCTAAAACTAAATATTCGGTGTTACGATATGCATTTCATAAGCAATATTTTAGTTCCCTAGTTAGCCTCATTTCTCAATTCCATACAGTAATATTACCAAATTAATAAAAACAGGTAAATATTTGACAGCTGTTTACGACGTTGCCCATTTTCAGAATAAACGCTCTAAACCATTTTCGAGTAAAACATAGGGATCATCCTCCTTACATACCCTTAACGGATAATATATTCTTCAGATTAGTTAAACATTACACATAGAACCAAATTTTAAACAGGGTCAAATTAAATTAGCTAGAGAATCTCCAAAGACGTGATGCATATCGATATCTACACACGACAAAATAAAAACTATTTAATTTTTTTTGGGGCAATGAACGCTGAGAAGTGTTGTAACTTGAAGTGTGAGATTGATAAAATTAGAAAAAAAGACTATTTTTTCGTGTTGAGATTCGATCACCAGTGAGAGAAGTTTACACTGATTTTTAAGCTGATATTTTAAGACCACACTACCGGTGGTTGATGACCCCAAAAACAAAACATCAAATAATTAATTTCTTTTTTGTTTGATCAAGTTTAGATTCGCAAAGTTTCGCTAACTAATTTTATTTTGTCCCTGTAAAGCATCGATGAACTCAAGCAGTGATCATCTGAGCCTTTTAAGAAAGCAAAAAAATATATACTATGTTTCAAAGCTATAAAACTTAGAGACAATATTTCCAAAATATTCACTAGCACTATTATAACGAAGCACGACATGGCCATTACTCACTAAAGATATTCATACTGTGATAAATTCTGTCAGACCAAAGCTAGCCATCCATAAAACCGTTCGTAGCACGTCGTAGCGCTTCGTAGCTCCGGTCCATGATTCATAATGCTACGCTCGCTGAATAACGCGTTTGAATCAAAACCTGCCCATCAGACCGTTTTAACTTTTTTATAGGAGTTCCTTAAAGCCTTTGAAATGAGAGATATTTTTCAGAAACTCCATCGACTGTTCCCAAGTCTTTTAGATTTTATAGTACACCAAATTTAAATGAAAATATTTTTTTTAATTTAATGCATTCAAAACTATTTATGTGAGAAATTATAAGCACGTTAACAGAATACAGGAGGCATTAATTATTTAAATTTTATGCAGAGTGTTCTCTTTCCCAAAGAAAGTAGTTAAACAAAGAACGACAAAATTTTAAAATACGTGTACTTAGTTTAGCGTTGTTATAAATTTAGCTTACGAAGCGGGACCACCCTCTTCGCGGGCGATTAATGTATATTTTTATACCGTGAAACGTCAGATTAGGGGTGAAACTCAATCCATTTAAATAGTTATAAAACCGCTGAGCTTGCAACTTGATTATTACGAGTTTAGATGACGTCAGTTCAAACTGATTGCATGTAATAAACTAAGTTATTGGAGAGAATTTTATGTGTTACACTAAAGTGGGGATTAATTATTAACTAAAATAACGTAACTCGACTGAATTTTACTGTACTATCACTAAACTAAATAATAACCAACGTGAATAGGCATAAAATAGGGGAAATAACTGTTTATGTTCATTCTGCTTTTGTTTTCGTATTTCTCATGACTGGTCTGGGCAGATGCTTGTTTAAAAACATTGGAGCGCGGTAATTATTGTTAATGGATTGAACATACACGTTTAGTTCCGGGGGCCCTCTAGCAGGGTTCACCTAGTCGCATATGGGATGCTGGGAGTCCTCGTGGAGGGCTCATTTTAAATGTAGATTTTTCTTAGCGATTTTTCATTATAAACCGTGAAAATAAAATCACATGTATATTTTAACAAGATTATTAGTAGGTATCTGCCTTGGTTTTAAAATCAAAGTATTTTTTATTATTTTTTTATTTTTGTTCACGCTTACTTAATATCACAAAAAGAATAATTAAAAGTTTGGAAACTACTTATACCGACAAGACCCCCTGAAAACACTATTTTACTTCGTTTTACAGTGTTTTATAACACGGTTTTAAAACTAATGCCGTTGACCGTCTACGATGGTTAACTGTAACGCAAACGTAATGCCGGTAACCCTCCCGGAGGGTTTACTTCCAATATGTATGGCGGCATGACATATGAGTTCTATGAAAAGTGGGTGGAGTCGAAAGTGTTAAAGAATAGCGACCTGCCTCTGACCATAAAGTAGTTTTGAAATCGATTCTGCAACTGTGACACATTTGGCTTTGACCAATGCTGAAAACTACTTCCATCAAAGTTATGCGAGTAACAAGTCCTTATATTTGCTTTTATCCTTAGTTTCTGAAGAAATATTACAATATAAGACATATGTATAATTTCCTCAATCGTTATTTAAAGGCTACTTATTTAAAAGATATACTTAAAATAACATAATATCCCACAAATTGCTAGAGTCGCTAAAAACGCGTTCAATATCAATATTTCTTCAGACAATAAGACTTGTCTAATAGCGTACGGTTTATCCTTTAAAATGTCGTACGTGATTTTATCGGCAAGTGTTATGAGTGGCAAGTGGCAGGCACTTGCCAGTGATCGACCACTCATCGATACAGCGCACTCAGCGCTTATCGACTCCGTCGCTTACCGCTTTACAACGCAGTGCATTTGGATGACCCTCCACAGAAACAATGAGACTTTCAACCTGTCCTAGATACTGAGGGGTAGAGAACCGCTTTAAATAGGTAACGCTTTATTCTGCCTACAAGAAATGATACTTACTACCTTCATTCGTCAAGGTAAAAGTTAAGAAAAATTTGCAAATTTAGCTCTTAATGTTCTAACATGCTGCGCTTGACCCCAAATAATTCGGGATAAGTACAGGAGTATGATGATAATGAGCTCGTAAGGCTCGCCTATAGACAAAACGTGTTCTGGGTTTTGAAAACTTGACATAGGATGACTTGATAAAGAGTCGGCTATAGGCACTTACTACCTTTAGTTTTCTGTATAAACTTACCCAAAACACAACACGAACTGCCTATAATCGACTCTTAATGTAAACATTATGATGAGAACCTAACAGTCTAGATATCGAGCCTATTTATAAAGATTATTTTCAAATGAAAATTCTATGTCAAGTTCTCGTATTTTCGTCTCGGCGATACCTGAGGGGTGAGGGAGGCAGGGGAGGGGTAGGAGACGCAGAACCTCTGTGCATGTCTCGACAAGCTCAAAGCGGTTTCCTGTACCTATGCTTTTAGCGTAGGTGTAATTATTTTATTCGCAATGTAATTATAAAGGAAAAAAATATATAAAACAACAATGTATCATTAAACCTAAACCCCGCGTATTTGAAGTACGTCGCCATAATAAAAAAATATATATCCTACTAGATGCTTCAAATGACACTTATTTCAAATCTGTTGGATGGTGGGGACATTTCTTCCCATCGTCCTTTCGACGTAGCTGTTATAGAAAATGAGGCAAGGGAAACCATCAAGAAAATTTGATGAAATATACCAGCACATTTTTTTTAAAGTAGGTAAGTGCTTACTTCAGCACCGAAACAATTTGTGATTGCTCAGTCACCTATCAACTCACGGTATACCGCTTGGAATTACATAAAGGACAATAATGTTACACTCAGTCGATAACAGACAACTATATTGTCGAAAATCGCAATTTTGTGACACCTCATAGCTCCTCCAAACGCACCTTTTTCCAGACGATTGCCTATCACCACCACTACCTGGGGTGACACACCCCTCTCTCTCTCACTTACACATATTCCATCGCTCTGTCCCCCTCTAGCTTGCTATTTATGACTTATTAACTCCTCTAAGGTATCATGGCAACCGCTCCCACGTCGCTCTACGATTTAATATAGAAAATTGTGAAGTCAACCGAGAATAACTCAGGACACAGTTTATTAAATTCTCCGTCCACGTGCCGATTCACTTTTTAAGAGTTCATCAAGCAAGCTAATTAATTTAGTATTAGTATCAAGTGCAAAGGTAATTAAATCACAACGATCATGATTTCAAATTCCGTCAAATCTTATATTATAAATCTTTGCTTGACGATTTTACCCTAGTTAATAACAATAGATTCAGTAGGTACATACATTTCCAGAATGATTTCTTTATTTGCTTGCAAAGTTAAATATAACAATAGCACTTTATGAATAATTTAACGATAAAGAATCACATGTCTAGTCTAATTTTCCACCATCACAAAACCAACAAACAGGCATTTTTACCAACTCAACACAACAAAGGCAAAGGTAAAAAGTAAACGTTTATGTTAATTTTATTTTGGTATTGAATTTCTACAGTGGAAAGCGATACGGGGCCACAAGCCGTATCCTCCAGCGCCAGATTGCGATGTTTGCCAACCGATCGCTCCTTGGGGACGCGACTCAACCAGTTTTCGCTCACGAGGCAATAAAATACCCCTAAACCCTCCGATATTTATTGAGAACTCACTGATAGAAAAGACCAAGTTGCTGAATTATTAAATTTTAGTGCGTGAAAATGTGAGAACTGTTTTCTTGGTGGATGGAGAGTAGCTTTTTGGAATAATTATGAATAGGTACGTTAATTGTGACGTAAAGATATGTAAATATTAAAAGTTGGTTAAAATAAAAAACAGAAAAAGCCAAGAAACATAAAAAGTACGAATATAGGCAAACAAAAGCATACCAGTCTAAAAAAAATGTTTTAATTTTGTATTCGAAGTTTTCCTTCACATATCGGTTACCGTTTTATTTGTAAACAAGCAGTATATTTTTAAATATAACCTGATGGAGCCACTTCACTTACTCTTAACTTGCTCTTACTTATTCAATTAAACTTTCGAATTCCAACCGTTAACTTAAAGATGTGGTTCTTCTGGCTTAGGCTTACTGCTTATACTAAAACCTGAGAGGTGTTCATTGAGAGGTGTAACCTCTGCATGTTATGGTTAGTATAGTTATTTATCAGGTAGATGCAGTTATGACAGTCTAACGCGATATAGATATTTGCAAATGATACAGTTTAAGATATTTTGTTTCACTGCAAAAGAGTAAATTATAACTATTGAAGTATTCACTTCTATAAGGGAAACATAATAATTATAAGTAGGTAACGGTGTGACTGGCAAAATTTTAAAGTTAAGAAAACAATTGGTTGAATATTTTCAATAGCTTTAATAGCCTATTAAAAGTTGGAAGATATTTTGATTCCATAATTACTGTAGATAATTGATTATAGAGCTGTGTTGCCTCATATACGACACTTATCTTTAAGATTTTGCATTGAGGAGTAACCTCTAGCTAGACTAACCATGTTATGCAAATATGTTCAATGTTCTGACTAACTCACGGACTCCTTGACTATTTAGAAGTATCTGTAAATGTCTTTTAAATAAAATAAATGGTTTGAGTTAATGGTTATTCTAGTAATTTATCAGGTAGATTCAGTATTAAAACATTCAAACGCGTCTCACAGTTATATAATATGCATGTAACAGTAACCCACAGGAGCCGACGGCAACGGCCAAACGTGTTTTCTAAGACCCAGGTAATTTCACAGCAAAATAATATGCAAACTCAAAGCATTTATTTCAATAAAACCATTTACATTTAGTTTTGAATTGTCAAGGAGAAAGATGCAGCTAGTTGCCCATTCGAAAGCGTGACCTTAAACAGGCTGAAAAATTCATTGGCGATATTTTATCCACGTATCTAACCTGCTATTTCTTCATTTAAGGCAACAAAAATTAAACTTAATTAAATAAAAATAAAAATAAAAGATAAACAATAAAGACTTTCAAGGGGAAGATTGAAACAAAACAAATATATATATATTGATTTAACGTTAATTTTCACTTTTGGTGTATTTTTTTTTCGATTTTGTTTAACTGAATGAATAGGGATCATGGTTAGAATACGTGGTTAAAATATTGCCAATGAATTAAATTTCAGCCTGTATAGATAAATTGGTCGTTCAAAAATAACACGTTTAAAAATAACATGCCGTAGTATAATAATTACCAGTCAGCAAGACGATTGCGGGGCTATTTTAATACATAAAATGCAATGATTAGGTTAACAAGAAAGCCGACGGCTAGCTTTGTGAAAATTGGTTATCAACTTGCAACACTTAAAGGGGTAAGAAGATGCAATGACAATTTGAGACAAAGCTCACATAATCGTGGTTTTACTCACAAAAAAGTAATAACCTAAATGCGAACATTGTCCTACGCAAAGGAAGGAGACCGATCAGTTTTGCATCTCATTTCCTCGTTTCCAGTACGAATAATATCGACCGATGATACATAGCAACCTTTAAAATAAATAGCTATATGTTAATGAGATTTCAGGTGAGGAGAGGCGGTGCCGTCCGCGGCCCCGCCCCTACCAGCCATTGTCTTCCTCAAACCCACCCGAAATTGAATAAATTAACGCAAATTTAATAACTCTATTAACGTTTTGTCGACGCAAACAAGTCCTGACGTATAATAGTTGAAACGTTTTCAGGGGCGGGTTTTTATTAGATTAGATACGTTCACTGTTTAGGGGGACGAGAAAGCTTTCCATACTGATTAATATCATGAGCCAAATAAAATGGTACACAAAACAAAATTATTTTTATCTGATGTAAGAGCTTGTCAGCTTTTGTTAGTCACTTTGCAATATTTTTTACTGCTATTTTGTGTGACAGTCGTTTATACTGATAATAAACATTAAAAAATCAAGTTAAAATCAAGATTTAGGAATTTATGGACAGCTAAATTATACCTACACTGTAATTTTACCTTTTCTAAACTGACTTTTCTACTTATCATTAACAACGTAATAAAATTTGTATGCTCATTATAAAATAGTTTAAATAAAAAATTGTTTTACCAAATCAAATTCAACGTTTGAAATAATATTATTGTTGGTCTTTGTTATAATTATTATATTATATAAAGCAGTGAATAAAATAAACTCCTCTCATTTTTCCTATAAAATAGCACCTATTTCACATAGTAGAATTATTTTTTCTCAGATTTGTCTAAAAAAAAGGAGATTTTGGTCCAAAAACAACATATCCGTACTCTTTGTGATGTGCCACCATTCACTTTCTAATCGTTAATATTTACAGTTCTGTAAACCACTTAACAGAACTGGAAATATTAACTATGTACATATTGTTATGCCGTTTCTTTGTTAAGCTGTTACGTTTAACACAAGATATCCTGATATACCTACTGATTATTCCTTCAATGGAAAGCCACTTGTATCACAGAAGTTGCTTTCCAATGGTTAGGATATATTAATTAGGGAATAAAAGCCAATCAATCGTTTTGAAGCAGCTTTATTCAAATTGCTTATAGACAAATTATTTTATTCAGTGAACGAGAAGGTGTGAAAGTGTACATACACTTTAAAGATTCATACTGGCACTGTCCTCCTATAATTTCATAAATGCTTGACATGATAACTTGACTCGACAATAAAATAATAATGCTAATGTACCAATTTTATAAGTTTCGCTTATTTAATTAATACGTTCAATAATTTTGCATGCTTGTTTTAGCAAATTGTTTTAGAAACTGTAAAAAACTGGATCATCTGTAATGTACTACAACTCTTGCAAATAAATTTCATCGTTTCATTTAGGAAAGTTATATTTACATAGAGGTTATTATAAAAAGCATATCAAAAATGTTAAAATAAATAGCGCTAAATTCATCTCTGCTATAAACTTTAATAAACACTGAAACTGATCATATTATTAGCTATCTAATTGCGTAACACATTCTCGTAAAATGATTAAAACTAATCTGTCTCATTTTGACAGTTCAACAACAATAACTGCGTTATTTACGTTGTAGAGCAGATTTTTTTCGAACTTTTGAAGCAATGGATTAGCAATCTGTTTCAAAATTATTCAGATTGTGTATTACGTATTTAGGATGCTGACCAAGAATATTATTATCTAGTACTTTAAAAGAGGCTGTGACCTCTGAGTTCGTTACAATGTTTCTTCTCAGAGTAGTAAAATAGGAAACACCGACCTCAACTGGTTTTTTCAAATATGATTGACGTGTAAAAGTGTAAATATCATTCACTGACATAAAGTTTCGGATTTTCTGAATACTCATAAAAAATTAGTTTTCAAAAGGCGGTCTTATATTCCTTTTACAAAAGTTAAATCAATGAGCCTGGATTCGAACTCTATTCTTCGTCGTACGTCTCTGCTCAACGTCTTATCATTTTGGCTATGGTCACAATAACAAATAAATACAAAATTAATGAGCGTATTGAGATCATAGATTACTTCAGCATGCGAAATAATAATTCTTCTACCTATATCAGAAACCTTACTCTACCTGAGTTACGATTTTAGACCCAATCTACACCGTGATGAATATTTTAAATAGTGCAGTGTAGAAATAGAAAATGAAATTTGGAATTAAATGGTTAAGTACATGTTTCAAGTTGAGGTAGCAAAATCAGTAAACATCTCATAACAACATAATATTTGTTCTATTTTTTGTCTTGTAATGTTATGATTGTGACAGCAGCAGACAGCAATATACTATGTTTCATGTAAATAACAAGTTGAAAAACAGACAGCAACTTAAAACAAAAAAAAATAATTTAAGATAAACAAGTTTGATGTTCTTACCTGAGATAAAGATTTTCCAATACACCTTAGTTTACACCTACTAATATATTTAGCTACACATTATTACAATTATATCTAGTAGATGCAGTCTATTCTAATTAATGTAGGAATTAATTAATTACGATATTTAATTAAAAGATATGTTAAAATTAGTTTGATATGTTCTGTATTGATATTCTTTAGAGTGGTTGTTGTATTATATACAATTTACTCTAATTCAATACGTAAACATTGATTTGAAATGTTATTTTCGATATGTAATATAAGCTATTTATATCCAGATCTAAGAAACAGTCACACCGGGGGGCATCACTCTTACGGGGAAAGCGACTGGAAAATTGTAGAAATAAACACACTAAAAATAAAGTTCCGTTAGTGATAGTGGAAGTGTTTTCGAAACGTTGTTATGGTGAGATGGTGTTGTTACCGATTCCACCCTTAAGAGTGATGCGCCCCCGGCGGGCGCGCCACGTGACTGCCGGCGTTGCTGAAGCTTTGTGTTTACATCCCCGAGCACCCCCACCCCACCTCCGCCGCCGACCCATCCCCACTCGTCATATTGTTCGCAATTTTACTGTTATACAGTTCAGGAAAATTTTCCATGGTAAAAAAGTAGTTATGTTTTCTTGGTACCCGATCGGATGCCAGTGAAAAAGATTTGTTTCAATTACTGAAATATATTTTTCCATTGAATTCATAATTGATGAATGGTTATGAATTCAATCTATTAACAGCACAAGGCTCAGTTATAGGACCCTTGCATTATTTAGCCTACGTCAATGACATGGAGTATGTAATAAGCAAATTGCGCAGTCTATCAGTACGCGGACGACACCTATCTCGTAGCAGCTGATAGAGACTTATCTAAGGCTGAGCAATCAATTCAAAATATTTTTGATAATTTGTGCAAGTGGTCTCATGTTGCTGGACGTTCGGTCCAATCACTTACTAAACTCTGACAAGGCAGTTAAAATAATTGCGCACGCTCACCAATGTTTGCATGAAGTGCAATTATCTATACTTGGATGCAAATGTGAACCACTGGAACAGATTACCAACTATAAATATTTGGGGTCAATCGTTGATAACAGATTTAACTGAGGCTATCACATAGACTTCATTTGTGATAAACTGCGAGCAATGCTAGCCAAATTTGCAATAATTAAATACAAAGTACCTTTTAAAATATTACTTAACTTTTATAATGCACTGCGGAGTCAATAATTTCATATGGAGTTACTAGCTATGGCAGAACATTAAAAACTTACCTAGATAAAATATACAACCTACAACTTCGTTTATTAAAAATAATAATACTATATTATTTTTTTTATTTTTTAAACACTTTATGCTAGTGATGACGTAATAGGTTTCTTTAAATATTCTAAAATCTTACCAATACACACTAAAATACGAAAGTGGTAATTGAAAGAACAGTTCACCCACAAAGAACTTCAAATTTAATTCCATCATAGCATAGTAACAAGAATGGCAGCCTAATCAAAACTGGTAGTACTGAGGTACAAAAACTATTACGGGAAACGAACGAACGCTTATTTAATACCTACTCTAATTTATGATGTTCCGACAAAAATTTAATCGGAAATAACAAATAATAATTATAAAAATAAATTCAAAATTTTCTTTGTTTATCTTTGAAAATGCATCACCTGATTAAATTTCATTCAATTAGTAATTAGCATTGACAGACTGCCTGACCCACGCCATCGTCGTTTTTGTGCTTTCTCAGTTATTATTACAAACTACCTTACAATATTTTATAAACCATGTTTTAACCATAAATTTCTTTAGTATTAAGATTGCCTAAAAGTGTTTCAACATCCGAACAAACCTATTGAGATTTTTGTGATGTTTCTGTTTATATTTTGTTTTGTTCCTTAATTAATAATCAGAAAAAAAACCTATTAATATAGACTATCGCTAAAACTTTTATAAGTTTAGTAATCAAAGGACTGAAGTCATTATGAAAAACTGAAAAAAAAATCGTAGTTAGGTACAGTAAAACATTAAAAAGAAAACTCTTTCAGAATTCAAGAATTAGAAGTAGAAGTAGTGTTAGATCCTTTGTAAACAAAACATTACAACTGACGGACAATCACATCTTAGTAAGTCGGACTGAACGGGACCTTTGCTCAACTGGCAACTGAGATAAGGGGATTGACGCCATAAAAACAGAATTACCTTCACGCCGAGTAAATTGGGAGCGGGAAATTATTTATTATAGCTCATATATTGGGTGCTAACGTGTCAATTATACTTAGGGGGGAAAAGATTTAAACATACCTTATTTTCTAACAAATTGCTATAACTAGACATTGATATTTTTTCAAGAAGTTAATTGAGCTAGAAGAATAAGTGTTAGTTACAAAAAATTACAAGGGTAGATTATGATCTGAAAAATCATTCATAAATTAACCAAAACCTGAAAATACGTGCACTCCATTTTTACCAACTGCTGATAGTAAGTTTCTTGAAAGTATTTCCATAGATCTTTCTCTCTTATCGCATGCTTTTCCTCAAATTTAAATGGATTTTCTGGATCTTGATTTATGTACATTGATGGGAAATGCACCAACGACTCCATACCAAGAATACGGCAATGCTTTTAAACAATATTAAAGCGTAGAATTATACCTCTATTATTTTGATAAACAATTACAAAATGGGGGACGTAACGATAAATGATTTTATTTCTGTATTTTATAAATTAGATGAGGTCGGCATTTACTATCCGACTGCACTAAGAAGAAAGGCCGAAACAAACTCAGAGGGCGCAGTCTCTTTTTAAGTCCAGACATAAGCATGTGAGAACCATGTAGATTGGTGACTGAAATGATCTTTTGAATACGGAACCACACAGATTCATGTGGACCTGTCCAATCAGTGCACACAATTGTCAGTAATCGTGCACCTCAACTCACAACTTAAGGAGGTCAACAATTCAACGAACAATACCAAAGAAAGGACATTTGGATGGGCCGCTTAAAGTACTCAACCTGCCAGACCAACCTTAAAAACTCTTTAAACAAAACAATGATCTACATAGTCCTCACATTCACATTAACTGTTTTAAAAGCTGAGATCAGTAATAACCGATAGCTACACAATTATGTGAGTAATGGCTTCCCTCCATTAGCGCCACACGGCGACACCGTCGGCCTGTCTGTCACGCCATTCACATAATTATTATTGTCCTATACCCACTATTTATAGCTGGGATTTAGTCGTCGTGGAAACACTGTTATTTACATTATGCCTTATTCTTTGAAGACTCATTTTACTAAATTCATAGCCATCCAACTGAAGCACAACAAGTGCTTCAGTTGGTTATGAATTCTGGTAAGATAACATAACATAACATAGCTACATACCCGAAGGGGTAAAGTAAAGGTATACAGGGTGGCAGGGACATCGACGCGAAAACTGTTAGCATGGATTCAGTACATGATTCTGAACCCCCCTGCGTTGAAATTAAACGTCGGTTAATATAAAAAAAACACAGCTGTTCCATGTAGTTTGACCGCGTAGGTATTGCACTTTTCTATGAAACTTTCAATGCAGGGGGTTCAGAATCATGTACTGAATCCATGGTAACAGTTTTCGCGTTGATGTCCCTGCTACCCTATATATTACGCCAAACACTAGCACCTAACACACGCAAAAATTCCAACTTCAAGCTGCTATGAGAAATTACTCATAGAAAAACCCAACAAAACACTTTGCGTAACCTGGGAATCGAACCCAGGGCCCTACTTGCACGCCATGGGATCTGGAGGTAAAAGTCCTCGCGCACATTTAGGAGTGGCGCGAGTAGGCGAAACGCCGGCGCTTAACTCCGCTGCCGTGAGAAAACACGGCACAGCGGTCAAAGCTTCGGCGGGATCTCATTGCGTCATGGAGAGTGCGATTGTCGCAATCCGGTACTGGGCACGCCACAATTGCGGTGATAAGTCCCCTCTTTGAGCAGTGGCTAGAGAGATACCACGGCATTCTCACCTTTCGCCTGACGCAGGTCTTCACCGGACACGGCTGTTTCGGGAGGTTCTTGTTCAGGAAAAGGCGGGAGGAAACGCCCAAGTGTCACCATTGTGTGGATCGCCCGGAGGACACGGTGGAACATACGGTGGATGTCTGCCCGGCTTGGGCGTTGTACCGCCGTGTCCCCGTGGAGGCGATCAGCGGTGGTGATTTCTCGCGACCGGCCCTGGTCCAGGCCATGGTACGAAGGGAGAGGGCATGGGAGACCGTCACCTTCTTCTGCAAAGCAGTAATGCTCGTGAAGGACGAGGCGGAACGCGTAAGGGAAAGGCAAATTTCGTGCCCTCACGCCCCTAACCGCCGCAGGAGACGCCCTGGGCGTCGAGAGTCGCAGACCGATTCCCGGCCACCGTAGGCGCGGGCTTATGGATGGTGAGCAATGGGTAGCTCACCTTCCGATAAGAACCAGGCCCGGGTTGACGGCGCGTTGTGTTCCACGCGCGCCTCAAAAAACTGTCAACAGAACTGACAGGGTGCACTAGGGCCGATGCCTGCCGAGGTTGCGGGAAAGTCCGAAAGAGATACCGTGGCCCCTGGCAATACAGGCAACACGGGTGGGTTTTAGTCAGTAAGAGTCTGAGTTGAAGCTAGTTGCCCATTCCAAAGAAACGGACAAGAAACTCTATAGACACTCTTTTAAATCGAAATATTGCTTATATCAGAAAGACGTGCGCGTTAAAAGTGTCCAGAGAAAACAAAAAAAAAAAAGGCATGGCAGCTGAGAGTCTACTAATCTCAACTGACGACGCCTGTTCACGAATTGACGCATGGATCAGCACCATTAAGGCCAACCACTTTGAAGAGAACTTAATAATCCAACACAGGCGCCACCATCAGAAAGAAGAAGGAAAGAAAGAAAAATTGTTTATTCTGCACAAAATAAACGCACATTTCAAAAAAAATATATCATAAAATACACATTCACCAAAAGCCAAAAGCCTCGTATTGAATATTCGAAAACTAATAAAAAGTTTCACAAATTTTGTGTATTGCTTATGCAAAGCCAAGACCAAAGACAATTCAAAATTTTGTATGTTATACAATACCAAATGAAAACAACAAACAATCAAAACATAAACAAAATGCTGATTGCTGAGTGGAATTATAAAAATTCATCAGCGAGACATTTGAGTGAGCATGACATACTCTCAACTGCCGGAGAACCAAGTGACACTGGCTGTAATGGGAAATACCTAACGTAAATCCCTAAAATGATTTTTCCTAAACAAACTGCACAGGGAACATTTCTGTCCGTTTGATTAAATTCAGAACTCCGCCCATAACCCCTTTTTTGCATCACGCTGCGCCTTAAAATATGGTTATTTGTTCTCTTGGATTTAATTTGTAATCTTTTATGCATTTTTAAGGAATGTTCCTGATTGTGTTATCGTGTAACTACCTTTTGTTTATCTTACATTGTTACTGTAACATAAACTACGACTTCGACTGATGTTGCCCTCGAAAACTTATTTTTTTATTTTAAATGTTGTGTATATTTTATGTTCACTTTATTCGTGCAAAAGAGACTATGTTTATTTTTTTACATAAAACTCATCAAAATATAGAAAAATAAATATCAAACGAAAAATTATTCCGATTCTCTACTCGAATTCCTGCATTTGTACTGAAAATATCCTGTCAAAGAGTTCCACGAAGTTCTATGAGACGCAAATACTGAGAATTGATTCCTCCCTAATTAGGTACCAGATACCTGAGATACAACAATATTCCCGGACTACAGGTTACGAGTGGTGTAACAACTAGTAAGGTAATACCGACCGACCCACGCCAACTGCTTACCTACCATTATAGCAACAGTTTCCGTACTACAAAGCCTCCATAAGCCATCGTAAGCTGGTCTAATTGGTATGCTCTCAGTGATATTATGAGTGGCGTTGCCTCGTTAGTAGATATTTATAAAAATCAAGAGTTTCAATGGAAAATCACTGTTCATTTCGTGCTTTTCAGTTTCTAAATACAAAGGATCGTTGTTTTTCTAAGCGTAAGTGGAAAAGTTGAGTTTTGCCGCTGCTAAGAAATAGCAATACTTAAATTTTCAGGAAAATCTATCCTGAAAAACGGAAAATCTTTTGAGATCTATATTGATGAATTATATTGATGATTATTCTTAGTATTCCTTATAGTTTAAGTAATCACCAGCCTTGAAGTCCCAGCATAGGTACCAATCACTTAACAAAAATTCTACATTTACGAAAAAAAAAAACTAATCACCCAAAAGTCACGTTTGTGTATATAGCAGATTAAAATAATGATAACTGAAACCGAGCTTATTAAGAGCTATTACATTCATAACGGGCGCTGAATGACTGCTTATTGAGACCGTCGACAGACAGCCCGCGGACAAATCATTAATACGAACCGGTATTCATCACCATGGCGGCATTGAGATCCACTGAATGCTATCCCGAAATAATCTCAGTGGGGTTCGGAAAAATACTTGCGGGGTTCCGAGGGTGTGGGAGGCGTGGGGTGAGGAACAACAGCCTCGTTACGTCAGTTCCGCCGGATGTCGCCTCGCAATGCATTGTCGACGCCTTGGAGGGTGGACATCGATGTTTTTATTTTCATCACAAACATTAATATGTTCATTCGGCCATACTATATTTATTACGATTCTACGATACGTTGAGTAAAACAAATTGCTGGATAGCAAATGATTTATTCGTTTTCTGCATAACGATGATAGTGTTGTATTTATACTTAGGTAATATGACTAAACGTATCTATCCTTAATACTTATACTTACAGATTCATAAAATTCAAAGAAAAGAGAGAAAGAAAGAAAATACGTTTATTTGCGGTAAGCATGGCGGAAAGAAAGAACAAAACACGAAAATAACAATTTAGGGGAAAATATGCGTCACATCTACGCAAATCGCTACGCAGAAGGCTATGAATCTGTGATTGTACACACAGGGTGACCACCTCGAACGTATACAACTTTTTTGGCAACCATTTAGATTTGGCGCCAAATATTTATTTATTTTAACAGTTTTTGTACACACATATAAACAGACAAGAAGAAAGGAACAGAAAAATACGTGTTACGTGTGTGTATTATGGTTGTTTGATATCCACTATTTTAGCGAATTCGTTATGCACCATATGACCAAGACTACTGCATTAACTTCAGTAATTTCATCCCAAAGAACCTAAATAGATTGAAAAAGGAACCAATTTCCTATTTTAACAAGTATATGTAAATAAACAAAATGTTCACTATTATAGACAAAAGTAACCTTTTTTGACCACGTAGGACCCCTAACTCCGAACTCAACTAGCTTATTTTTATTTTTTTTAATATGACGTGTAAAAGTGATTCTGATATCCTATTTACAGAATAAACAATTTCATTTCAATTTCATTTCATTTCATTTCATTTCATTTCATTAAATTCTCTTTGCCTAACTTGTTAGGTGCAATAATTACACCATTCTTTAAAGAGTCTACCGGACATGTGCTACGGTTACGGCGACTGGCAATAGTAATAATGTTAAAAGAATTATACAAATTAATTATTTAGACCTATAAAAAATAACTCGCAAGTTTTGCAGACAGACAGACACCGGGATAGGTGAAACTAAATAAAAACTTGCAAAAAGACGTGGACGTCCCATAAGACGGAGCCAGAAACCATACAGCACGAAACATAATCGAAACTTTGAGAGGAATGTTTCCGAAACAATGAATTCCAAGAAATATTGACATTAATAATTGACCCCCACAAAAACACCAGATTAGACAGGTCCTGACTTTTATTTGTGGCGTTATCTAAAGGGACGTGTCCTGTACTCTAATTACGTACGACACGATCAATCACAATCTGTTTCGATTTGAAACAAATTGCCAATCCATTGCTTCATAAGTTGGAAAAAAAATCTGCATAACAACGTAAATAACGTAATGAATGTCGTTGAACTGTCAAAATGAAACAAATTAGGCATAATCGTTTACGAAAATAAGTTACGTAATTAGGGTACAGGTCAACTTTGAACACTAAAGTAGAATATTGGGGGGGATAGTGGAATACTTTATAAAGCATGAGAATAATTGGTGAAAAACAATGAAAAGTGATAGCATTTTAAACCAGCACGAAGTTGAATATTTGGTGGATATTATTTTTCATACAAAATTGCAATAAGTATGCAATTTTGTATGAAAAATAACTATGGGAAAATATCTGCAAATTTTTGTTTGTAATAAAAATAAACTTGATTTAAAATTGTTCTTTTGTTTTTTTATAATATGTCCAAAGACATTTAAATATAGGTGTTGGTGTCAAATGCGTCTTTATAACAATATTTTATGTTGTGTAAATTAAAGAAGGAAGAACTCGTGGCTAAATAATAACAGCCGCACGGGTCGATCCATCGGGTTTAGCTACGCTTGCCGGGGTTGGTCCGTGGATAGGTGACCATCATTAAATACCGAGACTCCTCCGTGCCTCGGAAAGCACGTTAAGCCGTTCGTCCTGGCTGTCATTCATAGCTCTTTGACAGTCGTTACGGGTCCTCAGAAGCCCGAAATTTTGACAAACAGTCTTACCAAGGGACACTATTATTGGGTTGTGGGGTCAGATATGCAGATTCAGTTGCATCCGGTTAGACTGGAACTCGACCCCAACATAGTTGGGAAAAGGCTAGGCAGATTGATGTTGTGTAAATTAAAGATTGATGTTTAAATAGTTTAATAATAAATAATTATCTTCAATGTATGTTTGTATGTAGGTACTTACTTAGGTATTAATATTTGCATGCTAAAATATGGCGATATTTATTTACCACCTTTTGTATTACCGCATTCAAAGCAAATAATAAAAAAACTACTTCCACTCAACATCTATAAATGACTTTGACTTTGATATCTAATTGAAAAGAACATTTTAGATTTTCATTAGAGCTCTACTCATCCTTCACAATCCATCAAGAGAACATTTTTTGTATTGCCAACCCCATATTTATGCTAGTTAGATATCCAAATCAATTAAATATACCTACACAGATTCATTCAGAGTACAACTTTAGTCCCTCAGCAGTCGGCAATTAAGGCTAACATCTTGACATTTATTCCGAAGCACCAATAATGATTACATCACAAAATAATTACGAGTGCTCAACACATCAGCAGCTGTCCACGGTATGGGAAAGTAATAATGTGGATGCAACGGAGGTGTCTTTTCGGTCTGTCCCCTTGGGAAATCACGGTAATCCGCGATGTCGACGGCGCGCCGGGTAAATCTCTGTCGAACGTAGTGCTGCGACAGTGTGGATACATCCTTATAATTGATATCTATCGGAAATTTTATAAACGAATCGATATTTACTGTGAAATAAGGTTTGACGTATGGTTTGTAGTCATGAATTGGAGATCAACATGTAGTGTGATAAGCTTTTGTATGATAAACTGGCCGCCTTTTTCAAACAATTAATGAAATCCCTCTACACAACATAAGCTTTTAGTTACAATATGAACGATTTTTTTGTTTTTGTAGTTAGGGCATCTCATAGTTGACCTCTGAGATCATGACTACTTAACCGGGCTTTCCTGTGGGTAGCTTAAGCTACCCCACTTAAAACCTCCAGCTACGGGTCGAAGTATATCCAACATCAATTCTTAACATGATACAAATCATTAAAGCTACGCTATTGTTATGTTAGATACTTTAGTAGGGTACTGGAAGATTCGTCATTTCAGCCAAAAGACGTCCACGGCTGGACATAGGCCTCCCCCAAGCACAGCTATTTCGACCGGTCTATGCTTCCCGCATCCAGCGGATTCCTGCGGCTGGCGGCTGAACTGGAAGATTACCTTAAAGCATAGATAAAGGAGAATTTACATTTGAACATATTAAAAATGTCAAAAAATCATGCATCTTTATTTAAAAATGTACTCCGGAAAAATCGTTCTTATCCTCATCTCTATATAAACCGCAGCTGAATCCAAAGATCGCAGTGAATGGGCTGTGATGAATCATGCCCGTTCACACGGAACGATGTACCACGCATTAGAGCCCCGATACACAAACCACCGTAGAGGGGACTTAAACTTGCAAAGAGGTTTGCTTGCTCCCTCGGATGTTGAGAACATCGGACCAAAAATATAAATCCAAATACTTTTTGTTTCTTAAAACCTTAGTATTTATTAAGAAACTATGCAAGTAAGTACATGGCTTTTACTAAATGCTAAATAGTATATTTCGATTTAGCAAAGTATGACGAAAAACACATCAAATCACCAATTTAGAAACGACTGTCAAACAAACGTTTTTTTTTTTTTCAACTATTTATACCCAATTAAAACGTCAGTATCCAAACGTGTCAACGTCAGTGTTCCTACCATCAGTTGATAACGAGCTCTTCCACGTAATATCCGAGATGACAATTATGGAGTTGGAGAAGCGACGGGGCCGTCCAGACTCATAAGTCTTCATTACTCTGTGCCGGGACCAAGTTGCTGCCGCGGCGAAACTTTGACGCGTCGATACTGAGCTTAAAGATGATCCGCTAACAATGTCCACGCTCCCCCTCGACGGTTTATCTTTATCCTTCTGCTACATTAAAAACTGCAAATCATTGTTTAGAGTATTTTAGGGTTTTATCCCTTTGAGTAAAACATTTCTGGAAGAGTTGTACAGGTTTAATAGTTTTCTGAAATTAATCCAACAAAAAAAATACCAGTTTTTCAGTTAGACTTAGTTTGTCAAGTTTTGTTAGCTTACAACCATTGATATATAAAAACCCAAGATGCACACTCAACGTCTAAAAAACGTCCCCAAAAAATGAGCGCAACATTCTAAATTGTGCGCTCATTTCAAATAGTCTCGCGTCGCTCGCGTCTGGAAGCAGTCGTTAAAAATGCCGAAGTGTTCTGTGAGAAAATGTAAAAATATTACGTCAAGAAGGTTAAAAAAGGATGGGATATCGTATTTTCGGTAAGTAAAAAACTTATTGACTAGTTTTTGTTGTTTTTATGACCGATTATAACAAGCAATGTGTGATTTTGATTTATTTTTTCTAAAAACTTCATTCAAAGCTCAAAGTAAAATACGGCTAACTTCAATGGCTGCTTGGTCAGTGTTAGAACAACGCATTACAGTCTCCTTTTTATTTTAGTCGCATTATAAAAATGACCCTGTTCTAATAAGTGGAGTCGATTTTTTTTTTGTTTGTGTTTCTTTTTATTAATAAATTTATGTACTTTTGAACCTTTTTTGTATGTAGTTTTTGAAAAATATATATATTTACGTTACATAACGTGTAGGTCAGGAGGTAGCCAATTTAACATTTTTATAATGTTCGTAAATATTATGATGTATAACGATTCATTTATGGACCAACTTATGAGTTCGCGACATGCGGCATGCTAAGGATAGACTGAAGTGTCGCGTAGTCTGTAGTCTGTAAGTGTCACATTAGAAACTTCATGGAAACTTCTAATTTTTATATTTTAGTTTTCCTCGTGACCCAATACGATGTGGAGAATGTACATCAATCGTCAGCCAACAAAGGCGAGAAGATTTTTTAAAGTCGAATAATTCAAGCGTCGTTTGTTCCGAGCATTTTTGGATGAAGATATGTATGTCACTTTAAAAGGCATAAAACGTCTTCGTAAAACGGCTGTTCTTTATATTTGAATAAACAATTTTAACAGTTATTATTTGTTTTTTGATATACCCATAGGCTACCCAAAAACATATTTATGCAGAAATAAAAGAATATTTATGTGTTTAAAACACAATTTTTCAAACTCTTAAAATACTAACTAATAACGTAAGATGAAAAAAAAAAAAAGTCATGTTCGACTCCACTCAATACCTTGTCCTACCGACCACGGTCGGTCGTAAAATTTTATTGCTTTAAGTACCTGCGTTGTAATAACAACTTTAAACAATTGGCGTAAGGTTGAACTTGCAATAATATATGGTTGTAGCTTATAGAAAGAGACAGAAATAGAGTTTCGGGACACTTTCGAGCGTTACTTTTATTCGAGACTGTGCATCTTGGGTTTTTATATATCAATGCTTACAACTTGTCAATTTCCACGTAGGTACGAATACCCACCTCAGGATTTTTGAATGTACGGTAGGTGCCCATTTCAACAAAAAGAAGTTTGTGAAGCTCAGAACAATTAAATGACAAATGTATCTCTAATTTTCAGTATTCGTCAACAACTAGCCGTATTTCGTATACTTAATAACAGCTAAGGGCTAAGGTTAATTTTTTAATTTACTAATTTTAGTTTTCTAATTTTAGTTGGCTAAGGGCGTCATACAAGATACCAGGCTCTCTTATAGACGCTGCTGTTCATGGGGCTTATTTGGTGATTCGCCCGACACGGACGAATCGACACGTTTAAATTTTTTTTTTTTTTTTGAAGCGATTCGGCCGAAGTAAATTTATTTGTAGGCGAATTGATTTCTGGAATTGTCGATTAGCCTATAAAAAAATTAACTTCGCGCGAATCACCAATAAGCCCGTTTATCGACATAAGCCATAACAAAACAAGGAAAGCCTCCAACGTCAAAACTGAAGAGATATATTAAAATGAAAAAAGCAAATTACTTGCAGAAGTCTATAATTTTTTTCATCACAGTTCCATCATTTTGTTTAAATTATGATCGCGTATTTAATGTCTTTATCATTATGAGAGTTGTTGGTTCTAAAAGCAAAGTTAAAACTTAATACATCACAACTTGGGCCTCTCATTAAAAGTGACGAATCATTAGGGAGCCCGTGACAATAGGATAATGTTACCCATTATAATTACTGCTTCTATATTTACAAACAGCGCTCTGTAGATAGATAAAGGAACAGTGGATTAATTAACTTTGAGTGATACTAGATTTTCTATCAAGTGTAACTTGGTGTTGGTACAAATTACTGTTTGTGGTTACCCTGCTATTTAAAACAAGCCGAATCCTAATACATTTTTGTGTCAACATTTCAATTTTGTTTATTTGATGATAAAGCGTCGTGCAGACACGCGCGACGCGACACCGGTAATTGTTGTCTGCACGAGGCTTAATGTGAGAAGGATACTTACAATGAATGAATCATATTATGGTGAAATAATATTAGCGTCTGTTGGCATACATAATAGGTATTTTATTTACAACATATTACATGACGCAGAAAAGTTGTAACATTTTTAATAAATTTTATATATACATATCCCTAGTACTATATTATCAATGTGTGAACAGGTACGATTCTTGTAAATTTTTGCACTATATACCTACAGACAGTGCTACTTAGCAATAACAGCCGGTATTAAACCAGTTTACTGCAATTTGAATAAAATCCCCCGCTAAGCCAAACTTCACACACATCAGCATTCGTACAACGTATCCGTCATTATCATATTGAGCGAACATTGGGAATGAGGAAGCGAGTGAGCCGGGAACAGCCGGGAGGCGCAACGATATTGCTGTTTGCCATCGACAAACATTTGCACGGCCGGCCCCCGCCCCGCTACTTACTGGAGTTAAATCAATATTTAAATAATTTCAAACTTTGATTAATTTGCAGATATATTGTTTGCAATGATGTCGTCGGGCCCGGATTAGCGGCTCGATAATGTTATTGCTTTATTCAATATTTTACTCGGAATATTTCTACGCTGTGTTTTTTGCATTGGTACCTAAATAATTATAGAGTAGGTAATGGTACTCACCTACTATAGATCAATTGTTAAGGAGTGTTTACCTAAGTACTCTTTTTTTTTGCGCTTAACGGCTAAGCGCAAAAAACGAGTGAACTTATTATAGTTATTGCTATCATAGACATAATAAGGAGTGTTTATCCTACTTTTTTCGCGCTTAACGGCTGTTTTTCATAGTCGATAAATTTTAATAAAAAATGTTAGTTAATCCGATAAAATAACTCATATGCTTTTAGAAATAATAAACAGAATCCAAATCGAGTCAATAACATCGAAGATATGGCAAAAAAATTTAAAGCACACACGCTACTCAAAAATTAAAAATTGAATAACATGAAAAATATTAAAGATGACCCCCCCTTTATAGTCGATTTCCGATATTTTTTCATGAATATTCAGAAAAATATGGGCGGTCAAATGCCCATGGGCGACATTGTAGATCCAACTGTCAGTTAATTCATTTTATATTAGGTACATACTAGCTGACTTGACAGATGTCTTGTCCAAATTTCAATACTTAATTCATACAAAAATTCCATAGAATTTAACATTTTACTATTTCCAGTAATTCCGGAATTTTACTTTTTTTTTCCTACTAACCTTATTCGGACTATAACGAACATTTAAAAAAGGAAATTATCCAAATCCAAGCAGTTCGCAAGTGATGCGCTTACCAACGAACAGCATTTATTTTTTAGTACCTGGGCAACCGAGCTCTGCTCGGGTGAAAATACAGAAAACGATTTTTCCCAGATATGAGACCTAGCTAGAGCGATTTTTGCAACTAGTACAAATATTACAACTTTAATCGAAATCGTTAAAGCAGTTTTCGAGAACGTGATTACGAATATTGCTCACTTAATAGTATAGGATTTATATAGATATCAACAATACCAACTATGCATATCAAATAAATCGCAACATAAACGTAACAGGGTGCGAGCATCGCTAGTAAGTACATCGTTCTAAACTGTGGCTATTAACCGGTTTTAGGGTATGAATGTTTTATGCGGCTCGGTGTCACCCGGCTCCCGGGGGAAGGGTACGGACAAAACTCTACTAGCACTTAATTAAGGGGTAGCTTCGAAGGGAATAGATTTTAATTAATATTACGCGGTGATTCGCTCCACGGTCTTATTGTTTAGTTCAGATTGATAAAACCCCTTTAAAAATACGGTTGAAGTTTCTGCTAGGCAGTTTCAGTTTATGTAAAACTGTACTAAAAAGCATGTACTTATTAATATTCCAGATTAGGTATTTATTGGAAGATTGGTACCTAACTGGTCTGTAAAACGTTACGCCGGTTATAAAACCAATCATGTTCCAAGTTGGTAAATATTTGTTTAAAAAAAACTTTAATCAAAGCTAAGCAATTTCCATCTAAAGATTTCATCAAAAGATAAATCAACTAAGTATTTTGCTCACAAATAAACTTACCAACTCATTCAAGGCTTCCGAAACTCAAGGACCTGAGCGTAAGAAGACAAAGAAAATAGAATATTCTTTTAAGAATTTAAATAAATTTCCAATAAAGAGGGAGAGTCCGCTCCCGTTACAAAAAGGAAAACGAGTGCTAATAAAAATGCCGAAGTTAAAACGTGCCATTTTTTAAAGTAGTGTCGAGTTAATACATACTTAGGTATGATATCCGTTTTTAGGATTCCGTACCCAAAGTGTAATACGGGACCCTATTACTAAGACGATTATTAACCGATCTCCGTCTATCTGTCTGTCCGTCTGTCACCAGGCTGTATCTCATGAACCGTGATAGTTAGACAGTTGAAATTTTCACAGATGATGTATTTCTGTAGCCGCCATAACAACAAATACTTAAAAAAAGAATAAAATAAATATTTAAGGGGGCTCCCATACAACAAACGTGATTTTTTTGCTCGTTTTATAGATAATGGTACGGAACCCTTCGTGCGTGAGTCCGACTCGCACTTGGCCAGTTTTTTAATTCGATTCGGGTTGGTGATATTTAAAAAGCATTACGGTATATATTATACCGAGTTAAACGGTAGACTGAGCAGTAAGAACAGCATCTGAATAAGATTGTTTTACGAAAATACTTGCAATTTTTTTTAAGTAGGTAACTAAACATATTACGCGTTTCAGGGCTCAGACCAAATAAAAAAACCATGACAAATCGCTATGAACAATGACGTGAAGCCGGTTTCGTAAACATGACTGTGCACTTGGTGAGGTGTAGTTTGATTGTAAATGGTTGTAAATGTGTGCCTGTCAGCGTGTATGCACAGAGCGGAGGTGTAGTTTTGGCATGCTTCACTGTATTGTTCGCAGCACTATGTCTCGGTTTTTTATTTGGTCTGAGTTTCAAGGTTCGTGAAAACCGTTGAATGCAATAACAATGGATACTTTAACTGAACAGTGAGCGATCAAACTGAGGTGCGTTTTTCATTCCATAGTATCTTCTTCCTAAGTATTTAACTTGTCATGAATGCTCAACAGCTTGTTTTCATGAAAACGAAGGAAACGAATTCTTCGACCATAACAAATTGAATCGGAAGTGGTTGTTTTTTTTTTTTACCGATGATACTTGATGTCAAACAAGCTGACAGCGTGAGGAAACCGGCATGTCTTAGAACTAAAAATCGTAGACATTTGACATCCACCAACCAGTACTGGGCCTGCGTGGTGGATTAGTGCATCATTTTAAACATCGAAGTTCAGTACTTTTTTTTTTCTGGATAAACTGCTATATATAGCCCGTCCCTTTATTGTCGTCTTAATTTAGCGCCATCAGTGCAATATCGGCACCCTCCCATTAGACGTAAGCAAACAACACTTGAGCGCTCTCTTCACTCTCTTATTTTGGCAATATCGATCTAGTTTTGCGGTTGTTCTACTTAAGGCGAACGCGCCAGTATAGGCCGCAAAATTCAAATTTTCTTACGTTTTTTGGAATTTGTAACCCAGTCAATAACAACAACAAACGTCACGATTATTTTATATGTTGTTAAGTCCCCTGAGAGTAGTTCATTGTACTCAAATTTGCAACCCTGAAAATCTTGTGCTACTCCCATGGTGCTCGAAAAACTGCGAAATTCTGGCACCTGTTTCAGTTTTTTTTTTTTGACAAATATACCTTAAGGAAAAGAAATGTATCTTAAAAGGGTATAAACTACTCTCAGTGAGAGACCTAACAACATATAAAAAAATTGTAGTTACATTCGCATTTGCAAGGTTTGCCTTTTTTATGTCGATAAAGACTGGGCTATTGCAGGTCAGTATCAGGTTGTTCATCAAAATATGATTTGCGACCGTGACAAATATGTATTTACAGAACAATAATCATTAAAATCATCAATAAGACTCTCAAAGTTCAAATTGGCCTATTGAAGGACTATTTTATTAAATTACTGCAAATAGCAGCAACATATGAAAATTCAAATTTCGCGGGATACCTTAGCACATCCTCCTAAAAATACTTACACATTATTGGCTTAATCCTTAGAAAAAATAGAAAAAAAAATTAAAATCATCTGCAAATATAAAAAAAAAACTAAAACCCGACTGCGTAAAAGTGAACTTTAATAAAAACTAATTACAAAAACAAACAGTTTTAATTTTGAAAGTCGGTGGCAAAAAATGAAAATTCAAAACCAAAGACACCGACTTCCGATATTAAAGTTATTTTTCATTTTGTAGTGTTTCTTTTTTTGAAGCCGGTTGCTTGTTTTTTGTGAAACATATTTAATTTTCAATTTAATGTTGTGGTACCTACCCCAGACAAATTCGAATACCTGCTATGTAAATAACGGTGACAGGAGGTTATTATTACATCATCCACATAGTCTCTGTCGGAAAAATACGTATTATTGAAGCTAACTCAAAAACTACCCTAATAAAGTTATTTAAAAAAAAAATAGGACCACCGCGCAAGCCTCCTCTAACAAATGAAAAAGTTTTTTTTTAATCGGTTCACAATTGACAAAAATAAAGCCATACAGACAAACATCCTCCTTTTGGACGTCGGTTAAAAAAGATGGAAACAAAGATGACCTATATCTGTATCCAATCCCTCTTAATACCATAAAATTGTTGTCGATTGTTTATAGTGGGATTGGATTGGATTGTATAGTAAGCTTAAGGCTTGAACTTGTTTTATTTTACACTTTTTAGTCAGGTTTTTTTTTATAATTTCTCGTTCCAAATTCCTACATTTAAACATATAATTTGTATATTTTTTTGAAATAACCTTTTATAACCCTTTATTTTGATACCCCACTAGATAGATTTGGCAGTTTTTTTTTAATTATAGAAACATTTTGGCGCCAAAATTCCGCCATTTTGATTTTTATAAATTGAATATGACACTCGCGCAATAAAGACGAATCTAACGACATATCAAAATCGGTACAGGCGCTTAGTAGTTACGAGGGAACATAGAATTAACTGGATTATTATTATAGAGACGGACATACATACATTTAGGTCAAACACATAGCCCTCCTTTTTTGGCTTCGCCGCAGTCGGATAAAAACGGGTGCTTTTCACTAGTAATCAACCACTTGGAAACAACATGTTTGAAAGACCATACAGTGAGCCAGTTATCGAATGGCTCCAAACCAATACACCAATGTTTTAAAACATTGATAATAAACAGGAAAATACGCGGTCAGACGCAGAGTTTTAGTGAAATTAGCCTGTTATCATATTACCTACCAACAGGAAAATAGTTTTTAAATCATTCTTATTTTGACAAGGATTACCTAATGATAAATACTATTTATTTATTTCCTGGATCAGGTCGCAGATTTGAATCCAGACAGGCGCTTAAATTGTTGCATCACCGCTGCTCTCAAAATGGTGAAGGAAAACATCGTGAGGAAACCAAGAATTCGTAGACATGTGACATCTATCAAGCCGCACTGGGCCCGCGTAATGGATTACGGGCAAGACCCACTCCCTCTCACCGAGAGTAGGCCTGTGTGCTAGCAGTGGGAATATTTAGGCTGAACAATTCTTGGCCCATGTCCAGCAATGGATGTCATTCGGCTGAAATGGTGATGACAAAAAATCTAGTTCATTTAAGTACTTGGGTACCTACCTATGCACTTACCTATATGGCAATTTCCTAGGCATAATATCTACCTGAAATCATGCCTAGGACTGCAACTGTTATATGGATCTACGAAACATAGGTAGGTAACAAATTAGGTATACATACCTACCTATCTAAACGATACCTATAGCTTGCTGTAGCCACCCTCTGGACGAAAACGTCAACCGTGGCGATTCGTCACGCGGTCACACCACCATTAATTTCTATAGAAAAATACACTGGTGCTTTTACAGCTCTTTCGATAACATCAAAACTACATTAGAGTCGTTTTTCATGTTACTTTCCCGGTCGTTTGAAATACCAAGTACATGCCACTTAGGTAGTTACCTACCTACATAAAAAGACGTTCTTGTACACCGGTTAA
Organism: Omphaloscelis lunosa; assembly: GCA_916610215.1. Classification (NCBI taxonomy): domain Eukaryota; kingdom Metazoa; phylum Arthropoda; class Insecta; order Lepidoptera; family Noctuidae; genus Omphaloscelis; species Omphaloscelis lunosa. Next base: position 13,164,679 of record OU744247.1, read on the forward strand.
AACTGTCTACAAGAATTTAAATGTTAATTTTTATATAGCCATCAGAAATGCGCGAGAGGCATACCAAAAGACTATCCATCCGTGGCTCTTGGCGACCAGCCTCGCTAACAATCTTGGTATTTGACTGTTCACCCCGATACAAGCTGTTCTTGCATCGTCAAATATAGTATACTAGCTTTTGCTTGCGGCTTCGCCCGCGTGGATGTCGGAAAATATCCCACAGGAACGTACTACCGGGCAGCACCGGGATTACATAAATAATAGTCCAGGAAAAGGTTATTGACTCCTACCGCTGCGCTCCAACCGTAATTATTTTGTTACGCGTAATTTTCAATCTGTGATATCTTTTAAACCATTCATTTAAATGAAATGATGTCAAGGCATATCTTAATTTAAATTAAATGCTCAATTTAAGTAACATCGTTTATTGGATAAGGATTAATATAATACCGGTCAAAGTAGCTTCGGAAATAACAATGAAATTTTTATCAAATTCTGAAAGATAAAAATGGTTATTATGGGTCATCCTTAGAAGATAGATAGATATGCCATTGCGGACTTTTTTGTTGAACTTTTTAAGATGAACAATACTGTAGAACATAAATTTTATGTAAGTTTTACGATTTCCGCGGCGCACACCAATAAAGCTAAGTCGGCATGATTTTTTCCGACAACTTCAACAATAATCGTCAAATTTCAGCCAATTTACACAAAACCTTAATGAATAATACACTTAAACCTTTCGCTTGAATCACTTCGTCCATTGGTGAAAACCGTTTGAAAATCCGTTCGGTAGTTTTTGAGTTTATCGCGTTCAGACAGTTAGACAGACGCGGCAGGGGACTTTGTTTTATAATATGAAAGGATGTTGGTTGAGGGTCTGGTTCATAATATCGACAGTCACTACATCGACGGTCGCTGTATCGAAAACGTTCCATCGACGGGTTAATGAATCGACATTACCCCAAATTGATGGTACGCTACATCGACAGTACACCAAATCGATAGTGCGCTGTATCGACAGTCTACCATATCAATAATACGTTGTATCGACAGTACACCATATCGATGGTACGCTGCATCGACAGCCCGGCCGGACCCAGATTTGATAAAAAAACATAAGCTTTTTTAAAGTTTTTAATCACAATTTGTTAAAGGAGACTGTTCAATAGTGGTCTATGGACCAATAGCGATATGGTTTTGATATTTGTGTAGAGATACCCCATCTTAACCCTTGTGCAAAAGGGCATCAAAACCTAACCCGGCAATTTTGAGAAAAATACACTTTAATAATAAACAGGCTGGTTATTCAGACGGGTCGTATGGACCTTAATCGTTGTAGCTAGGGTTGCCAACCACACTTTATAATAACGTATCCTACTTTATTTTCGATAAGTATACTTTTTTTTATACTTTTGCCTAAAAATAAATTATGCAAAAATACTTTATTTGTAATCTTTACTGTGATGCGTTAAACGAAACACTCACAGTGCTACCCATGGGTAATTAGTTAATGAACTATTTGTCGATACCTATATGTCAAAAAAGAAAATCTATTATTATTGTTAAAAATTGACAAAGAAAAACACTTTTGACAAATGGCAATATTAAAAATGGATCTGATTTATTTTCTCTCTATTCCCGCCACTTCAGCTTTCACTGAGAGCTTTTTTGTTAATTAATCTGAAGTAGCGAGAAGAGAGACACAGATCGACCATAAATATAAAAAAACGAGTCATTTATTTATTTAAATATAAATTTTGGTTGTAAAACTAGCTTTGAAAAATTCAAAATACAAAAAAAAAATTGTTAGCGTTTGCTAAAAGCACCCTTTTTTTTTTAACAATAAAAACTTTTCGTTTTATTCCTGATACTTTTTTTTCTCAAAGAACTTGATACTTACGTTATTTTTTTTTACGTTGGCAACCCTAGTTGTAGCAAGAGGAAAACATTCTTAGAAAACTCTCCTTTTTTTTAAACATTTTGACCCGTCAGCAAAGAATTGGCAATTTACACTAAAACTTCCTTTGATGACGTTTCTAACAAGGATCAAAAACTCTAGGAGATCAACCGAGGTTAGTGTGTTAGAAATGTCACAAATAGCAATATACCTTTCATAAAAATATTTGGCAGTGATCAATAATCTTATCCACGTATTTTTTATATGTCACCGTAGAATTAATTCCGATAGATTATAAACAAATGAAGTTCATACATTTTTTTATAATCTATCGGAATTAATTCCGTTAGTTTATAAACTGTCGAAAAATTGTGAACTGCAACAAATCAACTACAATTTAACGCATAAGTAGCCTGCCTAGCTGCGAGCAACTTGGAAGTAGTTATAGTTTACAAAGTTGTCAACCCATACGATAATTATGGGAGCCAATGGTACGATGTACGAAAATGACTGTCTAACGTACAGGGTTGGCATAAAACAAATAAGTTGTTTGAAAACACGTATTTTAAATTGAATTAAATGAAAAGTTATAAATTATTAGGACTTGAAATAGCTCGAAAAGGAATTAATAGGTTAGATAGTTTTTACTCTTCGTCGCCAGTCGAAATGAAGTACAAGTCGTGCCATTAAAGATGAGACTTGACTCACCACGTGGTTTGACTTGCGCAGTAGATGATTTATAGGTCTCTTTAGCGGTATGAGGTCCCCGCTGGGGCGTCATCGGGGCGGGGGCAAGAGCGGCGGGAGGAGCGGTCAAGTCTCAACTTTAATGGCACGACCTGTAATTCCACGCAACTATTTTGGGGATTCCCCTTATTTAAAATATTTTCCATCGTACCTACGTATGTCTATACTTCGTCTTTTGCCGATAAGAGGTAATTCCACGCAATAATTTTAGGGACTTCCTCATATTTAAATATAATTTTGGGTAAGGTACTACATCTGAGAACCAAAATTGGAATTCGCAATTCTGAAAATACAGAGTGTACTACAGGGTGGTTCAGTATCTGAGTTACATATCACTTTGATTACAAAATAAAGTAAGTATGTTCACAGATTAGATAGTTTATTAGTTAGTACTTACCAACTAACTTTAACTAGTGTTACGTTGTTGTGATTATTACGTTATTCTGATAGTTTTTGTAAATGTTTCCTGAGGTTAATTTTAAAATTGTATATTAGGCCTGATCGATTTTTGTTGATAGTAAATTTGATAAATCGTCAATGAATAAAAAACATTTGCTTAAAATATTTTGAACTGTTTGTTTTATAAAATTTAAAAAAATAAACTAATTTTTTGCAACCCTGCTAACGTACGATAATCAAGAGCTTTGCAAAAAAAAAAATGAAAGTTCCATTAACAAAACCTATTTGTCAGATAAAATTAAATGCAGAAAAAAAATGTAAATGACAATTGTCAAAAGCTACTACAAAAACCAAATAAAAACTACAAATCGGTACTAAAAAACTGTTGATAGCAATAAGCTGGCCCCCTATTACATGGGACTTAAAATAACTGGCGAAATGTGGGTGTACCTACTAGGGTTCACCTCTGCCTAACCCTTCGGGGAAACAAGGTGTGAAATTTTGTTATGTAAAAAACTGTTTAGGTGGCAAGTGACTTTGCCCAGTAGAGAAACACATAAATAAAGTCAGAAATGCCCGTTCAAAATGTTTCTAATATAAAAAAAGCAAGAAATTTGAATTCTAAAGACTTATTTTTCTCAAATTTGACGAGCTAGATTTTAATGGCCCTTTGCACAGGGATGTAGTTGAGGTTTGCCCACAGAAATACCACTACAGTATCGCTATTGGTTTATAGACTTACTTCCCATACTTTCATTCTGACCCGCTGGTCATTAATGTTATTTGAATTTAGAACATAAAGTAGAAATCACATACGAACATTTACGATAGGTAGTAGGTACCTACATACTAATTCTATGCATTCACCATCTGCACTAAAAAATAAATTGTTCGAAAATCGAACTGGCCACCACTAGTACCTAGAATATAAATAAAAGAAAAATAGAACACAAATTAAAAAAAAGGCGCGAATACTAAAAATTGCTTTGCTTTGTTGTATCTACAACAAATTACATAACTACAAATTCTCACAAAAATGTCGAGTGACGATAGTGATTTGACTCCAGAGTACATTAAATCCGAAGCCATTGGCATTGCCAACAATCTACTCCCAGAAAAGTCCAAGGAATCGTACATGAAAGCCTACGACAATTTTTACAAATGGAAAATTACAAAGGGCATCAAGTCTATCTGAATCAGTGCTTTTAGTCTACTTCCAGCATTTATCACGTACAAAGAAGCCAAGTAGCCTATAGTGGATCTATTCGATGCTTAGGTCAACTATAAGCATAAAAAATAATATACAAATTAATACATACACCAAATTACTGCCATTTTTAAAAAGGAAATCGTCCTTTTTTTTTGTGGGTCGGAAATCATCAAATAACTTCTCCCGCTCTGGGCGGAGCGGGAGGGCGTGTCAGACTCTTACTGACTAAAACCCACCCGTGTTCCTTCGTCCTAAGAAATAAAAAGTTTTCACAGCTCAAAATGTGGAAACGTTCCTAAACGAAGCGCCTGACCACAGCTTTCTTGCCACAAAAGTACCTACCTTTTGATTAAATTTTTAGTAACTAAAATAGCTACATACTTACTATAGGTAAGTATAGGTACTAGCTACCCGCTCATGAATCGATCGCTTGTGTGCGATCTACTGATGTCGACTCTAAGTTAAATAATAATTATTATTGTAAACCTTCGGAAGGTTTATGTGTTATTATTAAAAATATTAAACGTTCTTAGATTTGACTGACACACACATGAGTGTGTCAGTCAAATCTAAGAAAGTTTATAATATGTAATAGGTACATAAAAATTAATATATTACGTAAGTTACCTTCCTACTTAAATACTAACCTACCTACCTATTTTTGTTACAGATGGCATTGATTTTTGGAGCGAATGGCGCTTGTCGTGCAAATGAACTCGTAAACATTAATATCGAAGATATCGAAAAACATTCAGATTTGCTGCAGGTAAATTTGCCAGATACAAAATCAAAGAAAGAACGGTCATTCGTCGTCGGTGGAGAATACGTATGAATTATCGGAAAGTAGCAACACGCTGCTCTACACGGGCCATTGTTTCAGGAGAACATCGGCTACCTATTGGCGGATTCAGGAGCAGACATGACCCAGATTAAAAGACACGGTAGCTGGAAATCTGATGTAGTAGCAGATAAAGTAAGCTGCCGCAATGGTGATAACATCAAACTAAAAACACCGTTGATAACTGATCCTTGGTCACCTTTGTCCCACAACCTTCCACATCAAAACAATATTCATCTAGCCAGCTGCCTCAAGCACCACCTTCGCCAACTTTCACAATCCAAAATGGTCCTCAGCAGACCCAAGTTTCTGAAACTTAACAGTAATACTCAAATAAACTCTACCTCAATTTCAATAAATGTACCGAATAAAAACATAACTTTGTCTTTCCACAACTGGTCTAATGTATCAAACATTACCTTTAACATTAAATTGTTTTAAATAGGTATATTAACTGTAATTGTAATTTTAATCAATACTTTGATTCTAGTACTATTGCTTTTTATTGTATCGTAGATGGTGTGAAAAGAGAATCCTTCGTTTTGCTCGGGATTACGAAATACGGCGCCCGCTACATAAGACACTACTTTATTCCCTTAGTGCATAATCTACTATTAGTCATAACTGTCATAAGGCAGAACTTTACAGATTAAAACGCCTGCTATGCAAGATTAGATTAGAACCCTAAAGAAAAAACGGTTCCATTTAAAAGTACAGTAAGCGTTATGAGGTTAAAAACTGAAAGCTCATAACAGGTGGCAGCACAGTTGTACGTCTTTAAGCCGCCATTATGTTTACTTTTGTGTCGATAACAAATTATACAAAAACTAGACAAATATGTATAAGATTTAAAGTGTAGCACTATTAAAAGACGAGCTAAGGACAGGGGAATCGTCTACCACTGGTAAAAAAGCAACTTTAGTGGAAAAGTCAATAATTATGAAGTTTTTATAATTTATAGGTTATTTTGTGTTTGTTGACTTTTAAGTTCGTTTTTTGTTAAAGACTGGAGGCGTACGACAGAAATAACCTAATTAGAGTTGAAAACCAACTCGGGCATGATCTTCCTGACTGAAAAAGCTCAGAGATAGCACTTCTAGCACTGATCTAACATGATAAAATAAACACACACATATTTTACTATAATTTACACAATATCACATTACAAGTGTCTGTATGTAATGAAAACAAACTTAGATCTCTTGGGAGCATCACCTATAATTCACTTTCTCCCATAAAAGACTTAAAGGATAGCACATCGTCTCGACGAAATATCGTAGTCCAATTTTTTCGGAGAGCTTTCCCCCACAGTTTTCTTCTTATAAGATCTTTGACAAATACATAGGTCCCCGTATTTTTAACTCATAATTCATCATTTTTATTCGCGCAACTGGGCTCAATAATTAATTATGCATAAAAGAAGTCGCTTATTTACAAAAAATGTATGGCTGGCTGTCAAATTATAAGACGTTAGAGATCAGCGCCATCTGAAGTGAGCAAGTAGCAGTTTTTATCCCTATTTATATCTCGTGATACATAATATGTAATAATAATATATATCTCCTATTGCGAAGTCAGCTTTATAAAATATAATATTTACTGCTTTGGCCATATTTATTGCTTCATCTAAGCTAAGCCGTTCTAATGAGTCAAAAATCTTATTGTAAAAAAAGATGTAATTGAAAACAATGACGGTTACATTTTCAGTTACTTCCTTTTTTACAAAAAGATTTTTTTACATCTCAGTGTAAACGGTTCCATATAAGTACTTATGTACGGTGAACAATATTAATTTATATCTCGAGATGTAATTATATCTCATAGTGAGAAGTCAAGTCACATTTACATTGATGCAATCACCTTAAAATTTCTAAGGATTTGACAAATAGCAACACTGACATGTTTCTTTTTAACATTCCGTTCGTTCTGCTCCTCCCATAGATATAATAAAATAGGCTCCTCCGTATTCGTGCGCCATACTGGAAAAAGGGTTGTCAGTCGTGTTATTTTTTGAAGTTCTGGGGAAAATGAACTCATTACATTGTGATGGCTTTATTAATAAATATATACAAATAAAAATGAAATGCTGTTCGTGGATAAAAAAAAAGCCAAACGCATCACTTGAGAATGGCTGCACGCGTAGCATGACAACCAGGGAAACGGGTTTTCTACGGGTTTCTACGGGAAGAATAGACAAAATGATAGATTGTGATTGTTTATCTGTCATTTTGTCTATATTTCCGTCCACAAAACCCGTTTCTATTGTGGTCATGCTAATCGTGCTGAGCCGATATGGCGATTTTTTGTTTTAAAATGTTTGTAATACTCCGAATTAGGTTTTTCTGGTAAAAAAAAATTACGATCGAAATAAGTGTGTTCATCCAAACTCATCTCCTTTTTTATTAAATTGTAATAGATGTGAGGAGCGAAGGTTATATATAAATTTTGGTCCAAATCAATAATATCGAATGAGTGTGAAGGCCGAATGAATGTTAATTCTGAAAAGTGTTTCCGAGACATCATTAAACTTTCGTATTCATTTTACATGTAACTTTGGAAAGGATTCGTCAAAAATTGGGGACCCTAGGAGGTGAGGAGAAGTGAAATTTTACGATGGTAGTCTGTCTGTCAATAGTTTGGAGCAGATAAATTTCACATTTTGAAAAGTCAAGTTTTAGGCCAACGGAGCTGATTTTTTCTTATAAAAAGTAAAAATTATTAAGACTGTCTATATATAACCTCCTAGGGTTCCGTCATCATTGAATTTGGAATTTTGTTCTCGAATACTTGGATTTATTGCCAAACTAAAAGTTACTAGCCCTGTAAATTTTAGGTTTTTCCTTACTTTTGTCGACAAGGTTCAAGTTCTGTTTACGAAATTGAAAGTAATAATAGAATTATATTAAAATCATCAATACAACTCTCTTCAAATTCAAACTACCCCATCAAATGTCTATTTCATGAAATCATGACATTTGAGGGCGGCAGCGTTTCAGTTTCTACTACCACGTGTCTAAGAATTGGACAGCCAGTTGTCACCATCTATCTATATATTTTTTTGTAAACAAGCGACGTCTTTTACATATAATTACTTCATATGCGCAGCTATTGATCCAAAAAAATTGTGAACCATGCATTTGCCAAAGATGTTAAAAAAACGATGAACGTTGTTAAAAAAACGATAGATGTGAAAACTGTGGTAGAAAATTCTTCAAAAAAAAATTGGAAACCTGATACTTCGTCGAGACTATGTGTTATCCTTTTTAAATCTGAAGACTTTATGGGAAAATTCGTATGCAGGTGATGCTTCCAAGAGAACTAAGTCTGTTTTCATTATAAACAGGCACTTGCTGTGTGATATTATGTAAGTTAAGTAAAGGTGTGTCTGCCTTTATATTGTCTTATTAGATCAGTGCTGGAATGATCTCTGAAGTTTTTCAGACAAGGAGATTATCCTCTAGTTGGTTTAAGTTGATGGGTGGAAAACCAACTAGAGGATAATCTAAACAAGCTGAAATTTTAATGGTTGTTTTTCCGCAACAATATGATTTTATCTTAGTAATACGATAGATTTATAAAAATTAAAAATAACAGATTCAAAAATGGCGGTTTTAGAATTGTGAAAAACAAAACTTGAAAGCAACCTAGAGCCCATAGTATCTCTATAGCGCGATCGACTGACTGTACGAGACAGGCGTGAGCGACGCGCGATCGTTGACCCTCCCGCTACAGCTGATAACTCCTTTACCTAAAAGTTATTCAAATTTTCCCTTCATACTTTTACGGGCTTAGAATCGCCATAAATACTTACTTTACCTTCAACTTACTGAACACGAAACTAAAAAATATTTTCTGAATTTAATAAATAAAATGAATCGAAATAACAGTTATTCCAATTCAAAATTAAATATTTAAGGCGTATTAAAAAATATTAATTATCTTATTTACAATGATTTTAATAACTAACCTACTTTAAACTGTTCGCCATTTAGAAAGGTTGGTACTACTAAGGTAGGTAGATACTTACACTTCCCGGTAACGATTTTCTATGAATTACTGACAAAAAGCAATTGTGGCCGGCGCATTCGCTTTCGCATTCGTTTTCGTGGAGTACATGAACTTTACGAAAATGATAGGGATGCACAATAGCACAGTCACACACACTTTACAGTCGTTGTAAGTGTCGTCTTCCCATACGTAGTATTGGATTGCGTCAAACTTAGCCGGAGCCATATGTGTACTTCGACGAAAATCCCATTTGAAGTACTCGATGATCTCGTCGAGTTCTAGCGAACGAATGCCCGATCGACCACTATCCTGTGCATGCGCTGGTGTCTTGAAATCCCCATGTCGAGTAGCCGCTGTGTTGCCGCTACGATCGTCCGGGCCTGTGGGACATTGGGGTTCAGAACTCCGTGAAGGCGGTACGACTCCCAAGATTTGCGGCTCTGCGTAAAGTTATAACTAGCCCTAGCGGTACAGTTTGTACAATAGCGACGTACTCCAAATTGGAATAACTGTAATGTCCATCCATTTTTGCAAATAACGATATCGTATTACGCGTCATACGACGATCGCTGGTCAACTGAGAGAGCCGGCGCCGGCGGCGCAGGGTGGAGTTGCGTAGGGAGAGGCTCGCTACCACCGCCCGCGTGTGTGCAGACTAATTTATGCCGTATCCTAAGCGCGACAGCTTATTTTGGTCTAAACATTTACGAACCGCTCTTCGTTTAGTCAGAAGCGCGCCGCCATACATGTGGTTTGAGAAGTACCTACGTTATGTCTAGTAGCTACTATTGTTTCTCACGCTTTCAAGTTCATGCACTTTTTTTTATAACATTTCATTTTTGTGAGTTTAATTCTATGATTCAATAGTACTACTAAGGGCAAATCGTTCTGCCGCGGAAAAACAACCATTAAAATTTCAACGTGTATTCCTGTGACACGCCTCCAGTCTGGTGAGGTGATCGTAGGTGATTGAAGGTGTTCCAATAAATAAATAACTAAATTCTGTAAACATATATTTGTAACGGTCGCAAATCACATTTTCATTAACATAAAACCTGACTCTGACTTAAAAATTGCAAAAAAAAGTAAGAAATATTTAATTTGTTGGGCTACCCCGATGCTTTCGCTCTACAAACAGCTTGAGCAACCGCAGCAGCAGCGCCAGCACAAATATGAACCAATCCATCCTAAAAGCGTCTAGTTCGTCCCGCCATCTACGCCTGGGTCTTCCGCCATGCCGTTGAACGTTTTCAGGAACCCATGCAGTAGACGTGTTTGATCCAATCCCATTTGGGCTTGGTTGAATTAAATATATAGACAGAAAGTTCATGTATTTTATGCGAAATTAGGGACATTTTAGCAGTCCCACTTGGCAACCCTGGACCTATCGAATGATTGTATTGTTCACGTGTTCAGTCGGTCGGTCGGCATCGTTCGTTCTCGCTTCTCGTTCACCTTCCCCGCCCGCCGCCGCACTGTCCCCTCCCTCATTCAATACAGTACAGACAGACGCCGCCATATTTTCTTCCCATCACGTTGAGACTGGCAGCAACTCGATTCTCAAACCTAACGTTTTGTTTGTTATCTTGTTTGTTTGACTACATTAATAGTTAGGCTTTACAGCTAGTTTTCACAGTGGTAAGTGAATTTATCTGATATCTGTACTAAAATAAACACGGACGAACTTAAAAACGTTATAAAATTGATTCGCCATCTTTATTTGCAATCATATATTTTTACCCGCTACCTGTAGATATGTATTAACAATAATAATTCTTGTTATTAATTTTACTGCGTTATAAAAGTGGTAAGCGTTAGATTAACAATTATTTTCAGACGAATAACTTTACTCTCTAAAACAAACAAATTTTTTTTTTCATGCCACCTTCAGGACATACCATTTTACTTTGTTACTTTTTTTTTACTCGTATTTATTTGGCAATAAAATATGGTAGTGAAATTCCGTCTCACGGCGATCGCCGTTAATAATTTAGCAATAGGTCCCGCTATGCGCTAAGCTCAGCATTCTCGGAACAGGAATATGATACGTATGGACTGTAGCACGCCTTTTATCTTGTTATTGCACCTAATAGGCCCTTTAACTTGACCTACGTGCTGCGACAAATGGCCACCAAAACTAATAGGTAATTTATTTTAGTCCGGTACGTATTCATAACCTGGGTACTTACTTACCTTACACACTATAAACTTAGATTTCATTTGTAATAATAATTTACCAAGTTTAATAACAATTGCTGAGCTTCGTACTGCGTATTTCATTTTTTTTTTGCGATTCCCCGCAAGACCATATTATGTAGTGGATGGTCATTTTTACAACCTTTATTTTAACAGAGGACAAAAAAAAAATTTAGGTTTCTCAATTCGATGTGTTCGCGGATAACTTCGTCGTTTATGAACCGATTTTGATGATTCTTTTTTTGTTGAAAATATATCCCAAGGGTGGTACTAAGTTAAGGAAACCAGGATCTAATGATGGGATCCCGGATAAATCGAGTGAACTCTTCAAATATTATAGGCAAACCTACAGCGATTTGAGAATTTTTATAGTAACTTGTGCAGTTGCTCTTGGAAAGCACCATTTGGTGAAGTGGAACTGATGATGAAGATCACAAATGGCCACCGGATTTACTCATTAAGTATTTCACGGCTTACGATTCGATTACTTTAATATGGTTGCAATGCAATTTATGCTCATCACAATGCATATGGGGAAGTGGAGCTGATGGTGAAGTACCAGGAGAACTCCTCAACGATTAACATCGCTGCATCGGGAAAAGTGATGAGCAGTTGAGATAAATTACAGACTACCCACCAAAAAGCGAGAAATAAAAACTTTTTTACAAAAAAAAAAAACGAATTTCCAAAAAAACTAGAAAGTGAAAAATAACTGAAATTTCGGAAGTCTGTAGCAAATTACTAAAAAACGAAAGACACAAACTTCCGAAATTGAAGTTATTTTTCACTTTCTAGTGTTTTTTTAGAAGTCAGTTTTTTTTTTTTCTAAGAAAGTTTTTTTATTATTGTAGATTTAGTTAAAAAAAAAAATCCATTTTTTTTTATTTCACATAACCTACAAGGGCACTTATGAAACGTCAGAAGCTAGGTGCACGGTTCCAAATAGTCGCTTCCTATGGAGAAGAGCTGGCAAAAAACTCCAAGGTTACTCTTTTAAAAATAAATGGTTTCTATGTTTTCAAATTGCAGCGTTAATAGGTATGAGAGGACAGTGTAGGCCTATCAACAAGTACCGGGTACTTAGTAAAATAGAAAATGGTCCACAAGTCAGTCTACAACCTACAATGTTCTCTCATTCACAAAATCTAAAAGAAAAGAATCTATATAAAAGATTGACAAAATAATAAAAATAAGGACCCATCTATGTTCTTTGTTATGGGGTTTGGTTTCCGCACTTAGTCCGTCAGGTGGATCATTGTACGTGGGCCATGGCGGCCGCTTGGGGGGTTATTCCAACCAGCCCACCTCCCTCCAGAAGTTAATCAAAACTCCTGGTCTGTTCAGAACATCTGTGAAAGATCTGGGTGACCCGAGAGTTTCTGTTTTAATCTGGGTGACGCCTGTGCATTCAAAGAGCACGTGCGCAACGGTTTCCTCAGCCTCCATGCACGCCCTGCACAAAGGACTGTCCGTGTGTCTATGCCTATCGTGTGGAAGTGTTTGTTTAACGAGCAGTGTCCTGTGATGGTCCCCGTCACTAGGTGCAGGCCCTTCCTGTCCAGGCGTAATAGACTCCTGGTTAACCTGCTATTCAGGAATGGCATAGCTACCTTGGACTGCCTGCAGCCCGGTGTCGTGGTCCACCAGTACTCCGCTTGTGTGAGGGTGAATTCCTGTAACCACCTGCGTATTTGGTTGAAAGGGATTGGTACGATAGGTTCGGGTCCACAGACTGCCGTGCTAGATCCTCTTCTAGCTAGTTCGTCAGCTGCGTCGTTACCTAGCGATCCGCTGTGTCCTTTTATCCATTGCAGTGTCACCGTGTTGCGACTAGACACCGACACCTGTTCTAGTGCATTGTGACATTCTAGTATCAACTTTGAGGTAATATATTTTTTCTTCAGCGATTGGAGAACTGAGGCGCTGTCGGAGAATATGCGTATGTGAGTGTCCGTAACTCTCCTGGCCTCTATGGCTTGGTCCGCTTGTATGATGCCCACACACTCCGCCTGATAGACGGTGTTGAACATTCCTAGTGGTCTGGATATCTTTATGTTGAGATCGTGCGAGAAGACTCCGACTCCGGTACCAGAGTCGGTCTTCGATCCATCGGTGTAAACCCTCAGCTCTTTCGGGCTTGGGTTGTCGCACTGTTCTTCTGTAAGTATTATGTTGTAGTGCTTTTGAAAGTGGTGTGATTTCGGTGCTTTGTCGCAGGGTGATGCCATCATTGGCCGTCGCTTGATTGCATCTTCCTTTATGCGTGTGTGCTTAATTCTGGAGTTCTTTGCTTAGAGTTCCTGATAAATGTAGTCTAAAGGCGGCCAGGGCCGCCTCCTCCCGCACAATGAGGTGCGGCAGTCCAAGCATTGCCTGTAAGGCGGCAGTGGGTGTAGTTCTCATACTGCTAGTAATTGCGACACAAGCGAATCGCTGCAGTTTTTCGAGATCTTTTTGGGCTGTACTCAGGTCTGTCCTGGACCACCAGACCAGTGAGCCGTATGTGATAAGCGGTCGAATGACTGTAGTATATAACCAATGGGTGACCTTGGGGCAAATCCCCCAATTCCTGCCAAGCAGTCGTTTACACTGCCACAAGGATATGCTGGCTTTTGTAGTGATATAGTTCGTGTGTTTTGCCCAGTTCAATTGTTTGTCCAAAAAGATGCCCAGGTATTTGGTTTCAGTTGAGAGGCTTAGGGTTGTTCCAAAGAATCGTGGTAGTTGTAGTGTGGTCAATTTCCTCTTTTTTTGTGAAGAGGATCAGTTCGGTTTTTGTGGGGTTCACTGAGAGTTGGTGCTTGCTGCACCATTCCTCTACTAATTTCAGGGCTTGACGCATGAGATTGCATAGTGTTTTCGTGGGTCCCGTTTATTATTATGGTTATGTCATCAGCGTAGCCTTCGGTGAAATAACCTTTGTCATTAAGTGTTTTGATGAGGTTGTCTGCTACCAGATTCCATAGAAGCGGTGAGAGGACGCCCCCTTGCGGGCAGCCCTTCGCAACGATGGCCCTTGTAGTGTCATTTACTGTGACTTGTACAGCTCTCAATTTGAGCATATTGGTGATCCAGCCACTCAGGGTCGAGTCTATGCTGTGTCGGTCGAGGGCCATTTTTATGCTGTTAAACATGGTTTTGTCAAAGGCGCCCTCAATTTCAATGAAGGCAGCCAGTGCTGAGCATTTGTGGTCCACTGCGCATTCAATCTTAGAAACCACGCTGTGCAGCGTTGATTCTGTTGATTTGCCTGTAGAGCACCCGTGCTGTTGTTTGTGAAATGGTTTTACCCGGAGAGGTCCGTCTCGGATGTACCTGTCACAGAGTCTCTCGAGGGTTTTCAGTAAGAAGGATGTGAGGCTTATTGGCCTATAAGCCTTGGGTTGTGTATAATCGGTCTTGCCAGGTTTGGGTATGAAAATAACTTTCACCTCGCGCCATGCGAGAGGTATGTATCTAAGTGCTATGCAGGCTCGATAGATCTCCACCAGCCATGGTGTCAGATGATCCACCCCCCACTGCAGCAGGGCCGGGAAGATGCCATCCAGTCCTGCCGACTTGTATGGTTGAAAGGTGTTGATAGTCCACTCTATGCGGTCTTCTGTTACTATATTGCGGGCTCTTGACCAGTCTTGATCCGTTGGGGTCCATTCTGGTTCAGCCTCCCACGACCTGTCCTCTAGGATTTTACAGTCTGGGAAGTGAGTCGAGAAGGACCTTACTGGTTTCATGGTCAGTTAGTGTGTATGTATTATCGGGTTTTTTCAGCGCGCCGAGAGTTCGGTCCTGATCGGTTGATAGGATCTTTCGTACCCTTGCCGCTTCGTTGTTAGTTTCAATTGATTCACAGAATTTCCGCCATGCTTTCCTCCTGGCAGTTCTGATTTGCTTCTTGTATGTGTATTGGGTCTCTTTGTATAGCTTCCAGTCCTACGGGAGTCTGGTGTTTTTGGCTCTGTTGAATTGTTTACGTAGTGTGTCTCTTGAGTCTACTAAGTTCAGCGTTCCACCAGGGGTTTCTCTCACTCTTGGTTCGTGGCGCTCTTAGTTTTCAAGCATGGTATGTCTCGGTTAGGTATTGTGATAGTTTTGTTACGGTGTATTCTAGTTGTGCCATGTCTCGTAGGGTTACCTGTGATAGATGCCTCGCCAAAAGGGAGGCTAACAGGCGTTTATACCCGGGGACATCGGTGCGCCGCGGGTTTCGCCTCGGTGTGGTTTTCCTTGTGTTTGTAGTTAGTGTAAAGCGGATTCTTCTGTGGTCTGAGCAAGAAGGCTCGTCCGATACGTGCCAGTTTGTGATTAGGTTTGTCGCGTTTTCTGTAGCTTGTGTTAAATCTATGATCGTTTGTCCGCGGACTGTGACCCAAGTGGGTTCTGAGCCACGGTTAATAATGTTGAGGTTAGTAGAGAATAAATAGGTGGATAGTACCTCTCCTCTGGAGTTCGGTGCGTCGCTGCCCCAGAGCGGGTGGTGGGCATTCGAGTCGGTAAAAATAAAATAAGGACCCATTTAAACCAAATGACATGATTGCCACTACAGCTGTAATAAATCTAATATGATTAAAAAAAACAGAAAATTGTAGGTATATAATGTCAAATAATGAAAAGATTATGTCAAGGAAGTATGTAAAAAAAGTAAAATAAAATAATCATTGTAATTTGGGAGCAGTTAGTAGACATTTACATTGTCATTCCGTTAATGAGGTACCAGGGAAGCCACACGTCCAGAAGGAATTATTGCCAAAGTTCCTTGTCTTCAACATAGTCTGTAATCTTATAATATGCTTTTTTGATAAGGACACGTTTGATGTTGGTTTTTAACTTTCCATCGCTTAGTTCTGTAACCGACTTTGGCAACTTGTTGCAAAAAGCCAATACTGTTTATAAGAAAAGACTTACTAGTTTCAGTTTATCTAAATTTGGGTGTCACAATTTCATGTTTACTATGTATATTTATATTATGGAAACCGCTTCTTATTTTCAAGTCTTAAGTTTTTGCGAACATACAAAATACTTTCTAAGATATAAAGAGAAGGCTGAGTCAGTATATCAATTTCTTTGAATTTATTTCTAAGGGACTCACGAGGACTCATTTTGTGAATTGCCCTCTTTTGTGAAATGAAAATTGAATCTACGTCAGCTGCCGATCCCCATAGCAGAACGCCATAAGACATAATACTGTGAAAATAAGCAAAGTATACTAACCTACCTGTGGCTACATCAGTTAACTGCCTTATTTTTCTTACTGCATATGCAGCTGAACTTAATCTACCTGAAAGAGAATATACTGAATATAGAGTAATTCCTAGAAACACAGTTTCCGTAATGGCAAAACATATCGTAGCCTGCTTATTCAGGTTATAGTTTTGGTAGATACACAATTATTTTTATGTACAACGGCTACATAACAAGCTATACATTTCCAGTATAAGCCGATCTCACATTGTAAAGGATTACCGTACAATGAGAGGTCAGCTTGCTATGCTTGCTTGCTAAGCTTGTTATGTAGCCGTGTGTACCTGTCAGTCAAAATTCAAATCTATTCACATCTAAAGCATAGGCTATTAACACACTGGGTTAAAGCATGATAGAGTAATTACCTACCAAACAATCATCCCTAAGATGACCCTCTGACAGGTATATATAAGATTAGGTACCTACTCTAGTGCTTTGTAGGGCCAGTGCCCCAAATTGAAAAAAAAAATGGTCTTTGTTTTATTAAACCTTCAACTTCGTCATCCTGACCATTCAAGCAGGTATTCATAATTTCATTACAAGATGTCAAAAACATTCTATCAAGTTTCTGCTTGTTTGTAGATGTCTGAACCTGGGAGAGGACGCTCCCGTGGGCGGGCTGGTAGAGGCGGAGACAATGCTGGGCCGCCTCCGCGTAGACCTGGCGAGAGACCTCCCCAGCAACAACAACAACCAGGACCCCGACCTCAGCCACAACAATCAGCAGGCCCCTCAGGGCCCCGCCCTCAGCCACCATCAGCCTGGGGCCCTCCATCATTAACCCCACCTGTTAGGGCTGGTGTGCCTACACCAACTGTTCAGGGAGGCAGGGCATCTCACAGGTCTACGCCAACAACCCATCAAGAACATCCTGGAGATGTGGATGTACAACAGCGTATGCTGAGCATGCAAATTGGTGAGATAATAATCAAATCTTGATTATCGCAGCCTACTGCTGGACACCTTGCCTTCTACATCCAATCTGTCCCTGCTAGGTGGCCTAACGACTTTTAAAAAGAGACAATAATAAATATTTCATTAATAAATAAAAATCATACACTGTTTCCTACTTTGATAAGCATAGAAATTAGAGATTTATTCCTTGTTTTGATAAGAAAATTATTTTAGCTGGACCAGCACCAGCAAGCAGCGGTGATCCAGGTGCCTTAGTAATCGGACGTGGGTCACGCCGTGGCGGCGGTAGGGTTCTGCCGGAACAAATGACCATTTTGAGAACTCGCCCAACAACAATACAGTCTAAGAAAGGTTTGCTTACTTTTTTTTTTTTGTATAGTTTTCATGAAAACTTGCTAGTCCTAATATTTGTCTAGACTTGATAAACATGATCCTTTTTCCATGGCGAAAATGATGATTATATTATGTACAAAACAAATAATGGTTAGAGGAGGAATTACTCAAAATTATTTAATTTATTTACAGGTCACTCTGGAACTGTGATAGATCTTAAAGCTAACTACTTCACTGTTCAAACAACACCCCAGTGGTGTCTATACCAATATCATGTCGACATCTCCCCAGAGGAGGATAATACAGCTATCCGCAAAGGCCTTATGCGTATCCATGCAAAGACCCTTGGAGGGTAAGTATATTATGTTACTAATCGTAAGAACAGCTCATAATGACGTCTTCCACATAATGCTGTTATAACAGTTAGAGTTACTAAAGTAATAAAAGGTTAGTTGGCTTTCTTAGATTTTTTTCATAAATAGTTCTTATGTTTTAAAGGTACTTGTTTGATGGAACAGTATTGTATACTGTAAAGAGATTACATCCTGATCCGTTAGAACTGTACTCAGACAGGAAAACCGATGGAGAACGAATGAGGATCATGATCAAGGTAATGTGCAGCAGATTAAATACAGAAACATATCCTAATAAAATTTTACTACTATCAATATCACTTCCATTATAACTTAAAACTATTTATTAGACCTCATTAAGTAATAATATTGTGTTAATTGGTTTGTTTGCAGTTAACTTGTGATGTTAGCCCAGGGGATTACCACTATATACAAATTTTTAACATAATAATCCGGAAATGCTTTCAATTATTGGACTTGCAACTGATGGGCAGAGACTATTTTGATCCAATAGCTAAGGTATGTATTTGAGTCCCATGAAGAGTGATCAATTATTCAAATGTATTTTATGACATTTTTAAAACATTTCAATATTTATAGGTTGACATCCCAGAGTACCGTTTACAAATTTGGCCAGGGTACAAAACAACCATAAATCAGTATGAAGACCGTCTATTGATGGTAACTGAAATAACGCACAAGGTAAAGCATCTCTGTTTCTTTTTAACTGACTTCCAAAAAGGAGGAGGTTGTATGTTTGTTTTTTTTTTATGTATGTCCATCGATTTCTCTGTCAATTATGAAAATTATTTTTTTGTTTGAAAGGGCATGCTCCCGTTTTATGCCACCGATTTCCACCGATTTCAAAGTTAATAAAATTTATATGGGACCTCATATAAATTTTATTAACTTTGCTTGGATAGTTATTGAGTTGGCTTCAATAATACGTATTTTTTTTCCCACTTAATATGTGGATGGTATGATAAGTTAATATCTGTTTTTTACATAGCAGGTAGTGGTATTCGAATTTGTGTGGGGTGTAGGTACCACAACTAAAAGGTGATAATAAAAACTTTATACAAAAAAAATCAATAGACTTCCAAAAAAAAAAACACAAATAAAAAGCGAGAAATAACTTTAATTTCGGAAATCGGTGGCATAAAACGAAAATTCAAAACCAAAGACACCAATTTCCGAAATTAAGGTTTTTATTTTTTTTTTAAATAAGTTTTTATTTCAATAAATCTTTTTAACACTACAACTAACAAACTTTTTCATTTTAAGTTTTTGAGTTTTTATTTGTCGAATACAAAACTTTTGGCTACTTTGCATTAGTGTATTTCATAATGTGTCTTATTTGTTGTAAAATATAAGGTTTATTCTTCTTTTCTTAACTTTAACTTACTTTTTTTACTGTAATGAAATGTGTGTATACAAGTGGTTTTTGTTGTTTAAAATAGGTGCTCCGTCTAGACACTGTGCTACAAATGCTTAGTGAGTATGCTGCAACAAAAGGCAGCAACTACAAAAAGATCTTTTTGGAGGATATTGTTGGTAAGTCACCGTCACAATGTTATCAGATTTCATTTTTTTGGGGTCCCCAAGAACCCGTCTGGACGGATAGCAACATGGCGAATTCGCGAATACTACCTGTTTTGTTGTTGATTGCTTAAAATGGACGAAGTGTAGGATAAGTAGCAAGAACTTACGCTACCAAAAAAACAACAGTAGTGCTTCTTCCTTCAAATCCATATAGCAACTGTAGTTGAATTGTCAACTACTCCAGCGGTTGAAGACTACTGCGTTAGCAGTTAAATGTCTGCTCAGTATCTCTTCTGGATTAGTTTCCCAAGTCAGACAGTGTTATTGGATTTTTCAATCTGGAATTTCTCAGTAGCAGTCTAGGGTCTGGATACAGATCCAGACCCTGGACTGCTACTGAGAAATTCCTAGGGTACAGACCCTGATGGCAATAGGCCCGTGCCATGGCGGGGGACCCCGGAGCATGGGAATACTGGCGTGATGTTGTGTTATTAAATAACTCATTATGTTTAATTTATTACAAAGCCTTTTCAATTTGCCTTTTGGCCTCGTATAGGACTTTGTTATTTTTTTAAATTTGTTTTAAATTTTTTATGAATGTTTCAATGAGTGTGTTTTAGTTTAATTTGTGATGTCCTGTGCGAGTCCCAATAAATACTTTTTCTTTCTTTCTTTCAATTATAATTCATCACAGGTCGCAAAGCATTTGTTGGTT
Organism: Omphaloscelis lunosa; assembly: GCA_916610215.1. Classification (NCBI taxonomy): domain Eukaryota; kingdom Metazoa; phylum Arthropoda; class Insecta; order Lepidoptera; family Noctuidae; genus Omphaloscelis; species Omphaloscelis lunosa. Next base: position 13,185,073 of record OU744247.1, read on the forward strand.
GTATTATAAAAATCTAAACAAAAATATTACAGGAAAAATAGTCATGACCGACTATAATAAAAAGACTTATAGAGTCGACGACGTGTCCTGGCAAGCATCCCCGAAATCAACATTCAAGATGCGGGAGGAAAATGTTACTTATATGGACTACTATAAAAAGGTATAATAAATATAACATGTATTTCCATAGGATATTTTTAAGCAACCTCGTTATATGTACTGCATATTTCTTACTTTCAGAAATATAACATCAATATCCATGATGGTGGCCAGCCTCTGTTGATTTCTCGCTCAAAGCCGCGCGACATCCGCGCTGGAATGCCGGAGCTGGTATACTTAGTGCCTGAGCTGTGCCGTCAGACGGGCCTCACCGATGACATGCGTGCCAATTTTAAGCTCATGAGGGCCCTTGATGTGCACACCAAAATCGGACCCGATATACGTATTCAAAAATTATTGGCTTTCAACCAACGCTTAACAAAATCTCATGAAGTGGTGAAGGTGTGTATATGGCCTTCATTTATTTAATGGCAGAAATTTCGTTTTTTTCATTGATGCACATATACGAAATGAAAATTTGTTTGTTTTTATAACTAAATACTTTATTTTTAAGGAAATGGGCGAATGGTCTCTAACTCTGTCACAGGAGTTAGTCAAATTTAAGGGTCGCCAACTGCCTCCTGAACACATCGTGCAGGGTAACAATCTCAGATACCCAGCTGGGGACACAACAGAAGGATGGACCAGGGACATGCGGTAAGATAAAATTAGAAATCTTAACTTCGTTTTATAATTACGAAAATATTATAACTAATAATATGATCGTCATTTTTATCAGGTCAAAACCGTTACTAGACATCGCGCAACTGCCATCCTGGGTTGTTATTACACCAGAGAGACAGCGTCGCGACGCTGAAGGTTTTGTTGACTTGATTATGAAGACAGCTGGAGGTGTGGGTTTCAGAATGCCCAAGCCCGAAATAAGTAAGTAACAATTCTGATACATACTACACTCGCGAGCAAAAAATGGAATCACCTCTGGCGGCTAATTCACCTCTGGCGGCGTGCCACTAGTTAAGTAAAATAAGAGGTGTGAATTTTATAGCTACCTACACCATCAATTAAAACAAACACTAGAATTGTTCTTAATAATTAAAATAGTTAAGAAGCGCTTCGATATACATTTTTACACATTGTAGTAGGGCACACTGCTGGCTCGTGCTTACTGCGATTGGGAAATTGAGCAATAGAGATACGTTATCGAACGAAAGCAGAACTTGCCTGCATGGTAACGACCGCAGAGGAAGAATCTACTGGCGACCTGGCGAGCGATTCGCTTAGTGTTGTTTAGTTGAAACCGTGGCTTACGGAGGTGGCTCCTGTATGATGTGGGCCAGCATTTTCCAAGTGGGAAAAACTACGCTTCTTTTCGTGCCGAGTGGAGGTCGGGGACTAACCGCAGACCGGATTTCATCCTAATGCACGATGTTGTCGCTTGTTGTCACACCGCACGTGAAACGACTAGATTCCTTAGTGAAGTCGGAATCGCTACGATGGACGGGCTGGCAACCTGGCACTCAGTCCTGACTTGAATCCTATTGAGCACTTTTGGGATGAGCTCAAAAGAAGGTAGCAAGAAGTTCAGCTCCGGCTCGATCGATGAATTGATAGCGGCTTGACAATTATTGATCAACGGTTTGTTAAAAATCTTATTCAAATAAAATAGTGTTGTAGGCCCCCCCCACGTCAATGGTAACATAATCAGTATCGGCTTTCATTCGTTTTTATTCGTTTGAAACTAGTACTACGTTATGGCAGCTCAAGGTTCAAGCTGCACTCAAATCTCACATGCATTAACAACCAAACTTATCACAACTGTAAGCTGAAACCTGGTTGCAAACCACGCTAACAAGATCTATTGTTAAGAAATTAAATCTAGCTAAATACGTCATCTGTAACTAACTATGTACACTTTATAGTTCCCATCAGGAATGACGGTCCTATGGAGTATGCCAACGCCTGCGAAGGCGCCATAGCTCGAAAGAATCCTGCTATGATACTGTGCGTGTTGGCACGTCAATTCGCGGACCGGTGAGTTTTTAAAAACACTTCAGCCAACTTCAAAATGATTTTGTTTACTTCAGTCAAAATGACCTTAGGTATTACTCTTATTATTTATATTAATGGCTATTTTGCCAAACCATTGACCACCTCATTGCTGAACTAACTACCCCTGACCCTTGTCTGCTGTTTTTTTACTTTCTCCCTGAAGTCATAAAAAAAACAATTCCAGATATGAAGCAATTAAAAAGAAATGCACGGTGGACCGTGCCGTGCCTACGCAAGTTGTTTGTGCTCGCAATATGACTTCGAAATCAGCTATGTCAATTGCTACAAAAATAGCAATTCAGATCAACTGCAAGGTAAGCATTATGTGTGTCTGTTTTGTAATGTAACATGCACGTCTTTGCTGCATTTGAGATATATTCAAAATAAAGATGTTACTTGTATTGAGTGGTGGCGTAGCAATACATTAATGTTTTGATGATGTACAGCTGGGTGGCGCCCCTTGGAGGGTGGAGGTACCACTCCAAAGCATCATGGTCATCGGTTACGACGTGTGCCACGACACCCGCTCGAAGGAGAAGAGCTTCGGCGGGTTTGTGGCGACTCTGGACCGTTACTTGACACGCTTCTACTCAGCGGTGAACTCCCACACGTCGGGCGAAGAACTGAGTGCGCACATGGGCTTCAATATAGCTGCAGCCCTTCGCAGATATCGTGAAGTAAATGGTAACATATTTCATTAAAGACATTTTTTTTTTCATCCGAGGCTTGTTCCATCGTCAGTTTTTATTTTTTTGTACAAAAAAAATATTTTTCCAAAAATATTTTTTTTTCTGGAAATCACACAAATAATTAAATTTCCTACTAGTTGATTTGAATGTTTTATTTTTCAGTAAAATCTCGAATTACACATAAAAATTTAAAAAAAATCGTTATCTTGCAGATGGTAATTTACCGCAACGTATATTTATATACCGTGATGGTGTAGGTGATGGACAGATTCCCTATGTGCACAGTCATGAGGTAAGTCAACCACCATGTACCTAATTTGCACTATTGCTTGATGAATAGATTTGTTTTTTGGGTTATAAAGAAAAAACGAAACGATCACTTCGTTGTCCGTCGTGTCAGTCTGTTAAGACCTTTTTTCTCATAAACGCGTGGAGGTATCAAGTTGAAATTAATATCAAATACGTAGGTCTATGGTCCCTTGGAGCTCTAAACAAATCAAGCTTCTAAGTCAACGCAATAAAAATACGGCCATTTATGCAAAATATTTTGATACTCGCAAATAAATTATTAAAACCTACAAGGCTTCCCGTTGACATAGAATCATGAAATTTGGCAGGAAGCAAGGTCTCCTCAAAGCACATGTAAAATGAATTTTTTTTTTCGTTTCCTAACTTACATTTGCAGTTGGAGAATTGACCGTGATGAATGGGAGAACATGCTTTCAACTTCAATGTTAAATTTGTTTTTGGGATAAATTCATCCCAACTATCAACCCTTCATTGTGCGTGGGCTGACATGCACTTGGCCGGTTTTATGTTTGTACAGTAACCCCGGGGGCGTAAAAATTACGTGTAGAGAAAACACGAAGGTATACTAGTAGCCCACGAGTTCCACTATGAAATTAAATTGTTTATTCTATAAATAGGATATCGGAATCACTTTTACACGTCATATTAAAAATAAGCTAGATGAGTTCGGCGTTTCCTATATGAATGACTACTCTGAGAAGAAATGCTGAAAAAAACTCGGGAGGTCGCAGTCTATTTTACATAATCTTGGTCAGGCCGTATGAGGACCATGTAGATAAGTGTCTTTTGAGGAAAGAACCACACAGATTTGAGTAGACCTGTCCAGTCAGCGCAAGCATTTGTCAGTAATCGTGGAGCTCAACTGGACGAATAATACCAAAGAAAAGACATTTGGGTAAGGCGCATAAACTACTCAAACTGCCAGACCATCATTCAAACTAGCAGAGAAATAAAAATAATAATAATATCCACATAGTCCTCACATTCGCAATTATTAAAATAATATAATACCTTACAAAGTAATTATGTCATTTTGAATATAATTTTCAACAATGTCAATATGTATGTAAAACCGGTTACCAGCTGCAATGAATAGTATCCATCAGGACGGTTCCAATGAGCTCAAACAAGACTGGTATTCTATTAGGAACGGATGAAAAATATTTTTTCTATACTTAGCCTGGAGAAAAACAAAAGAAAATATTGAAAAAAAAATTACAGTTGACAAAAAACTGGAATATAGGTCTCAGTCGGTAAAATTTGTTTGGGTCGTCCCTTCATCTGAAAGACTGACTAAATTGATTTTTTTTTTTCCTAGGCATCTACCGTATTATGTATGTATTATTTCTAGGTGACTGAAATTAAAAAGAAACTGAATGAGATTTATGCCGAAACCGAGTATAAATTGGCGTTTACCATCGTGTCCAAGCGCATTAACACCCGCATATTCCTGGACCGCGGCCGCTACGGCGAGAACCCGCGCCCCGGCACCATCATCGACGACGTCGTCACTCAACCCGAGCGGTTAGTTGACATTTTATATTACTACCATCTTCAATATTTTGTGATTTTGACATAACGCTGATAACACAGGACAACAGCATGTCTGTTACGTGATTTTTTTTTTTCATGAATCTGAATAGTTCTTCCACGCTAATTTCAAAAACATGCCGTTTTTATCTAGAAACTAGTTTAGCGGCTATGAAGTGACTGGATTTTTTCACAAAAAATGCACATAGTTCAAAAGTATAAAAATTATTAAATATACTTATTCGGGATGAAATTATCTTTTATATGATTTTCTCGCGTGAGGTGTGTTAGAATTACTATTTTGAATGCTCCAACAATAACACAGATAAACAAAATTTAACTTATTTTTGTTTTATAAAGTTTCTAAACTGCTTCTTAGTAATTTGTGTTTGCTGATTTCATATTGGGGGTAGATAGGATAGGGAGTTTTTTCCAGCAGCTCTAGTTTCCCCAATCAAAATCACTCCAATCAATCTCCACTACTGTCGTCATTATCAGTTTTTTGACTGCACTCGGTTAGATGTTCCGAAGATGTATGTACATGGATGCTGAGGTACAGATGTGTCACTAGTATTCAAGACTGGTGTTATAACAGATTTTAAGTTAGGATATATCCACTTCGAGCAATTTCTATGATTTTCGTAACACAGAAATAACGGTCATCGTGATGATTGGATGGTTCACGCCAGATATAGGAGCTTTGTACTTAAAAGAGGATCTTTTTTGTTTGCCCATAATCGCAAAGACTCCACACAATTTTTACGTACCAAACTAGATATCTAAGCTTGGCGTTCGTTCGCGTTCGACGCCGCAGGAGGAGACGCCCTGGGCGTCGGGAATCGCAGACCGATTTCCGGCCACCACAGGCGCGGACTTCCGGACGGTGAGCAATAGGTAACTCGCCGTCCGATAAGGACCAGGCCCAGTCGACGGTGCGTTATGTTCCACGCGCGCCTCAAAGAGGTGTTAGCAGAATTGACGGGGTCCGCTAGGGCCGATGCCTGCCGGGGCTGCGAAGAAGTCGGAAAGGGATATCGTGGCCCTAGCAACATGGCAACTGAAGGAACACGGGTGGGTTTTAGTCAGTAAGAGTCTGACACGCCCTCCCGCTCCGCCCAGAGCGGGAGAAGAGTTATATAATAATTTCCCACCCAAAAAAAAAGGGCTTAGTGTTCGTCAGCAATGGAAACCCTAAGTAGTCCTATGCTTTTTACACGAAGTCGGACACGTTCAAACGTTTTAACATATATTCTCCACAAATAATACAAAAACAGTCAGGGCTGAAGAAGAAGAAGGCTAGTAAATTCAAGACGGGTACCTGTATCTCGCTAACTTTAGCTGCTACAAAAAATCTGAGGGTATATTCGAAATCAGTGCAAGCAAATTAGTAAACAACCAAAGATAAACTTTATGCCACAAAAAAAAAAACAGTTCGATTTTGTTTTCCTGTTTATTTAAATGAAATCTCTTATTGCCAGATATTAAATCCACTTACGAGTAAAACACACATAAATACACACATTGATAACGCAATAAATATAAAATAACATAAATATAACACATTCACATTACACACATCGATCTAAGTAATCGGCGTGTGGTAGAACTGCCACCTTTAATGTAAGGCACCCTTAATGTATAACTATGGACAGACTTGCGTATTAAAAAAACAGACATCAATCCTCGGTGTCATCTGTATCTATGGTATGATCGAAAATAATAATTATGTTAAGAATTGACATTGTGAACCCTACACACTTTGACATTCGTCGGAAACCTCTGATTACTAAGCTAAAATTTGTTTCACTTTACAGTTACGATTACTTCTTGGTGTCGCAGAACGTGCGCGAAGGCACAATCTCACCTACCTCGTACAATGTTATCGAGGATACCACTGGACTCCACCCCGACCGGGTAATTAATGCTTTTAATTATATATTTTTTTTTTTTATGTCGGAAAATATCCCACGGGAACGTACTTCCGGGATTAAAAGGAAGTGAGGCGATAATCGCATATCTAATAACTGAGAAAAAAAGGTCATTTTTACTCTATTCTTAGCGCTCCGCCGCCGTCAACCATAATTATTTTGTTACGCGTAATTTTGATACGGTGATATTTTTTATTTAAAGTATTCATTCAAATGATATGATGGATTAATATAATACCAGTCAGAATAGCTTCGGAAATAACTTTTTTTTATTAATCAAATTCTGAAAGATAAAAATGTCACTGGGTGGGGTCATCCTTCGGAGTTTCTGACAGACCCCGCGTTCTATATAAAAGCGATCGTCGCGTTAATTAATACACGATAGTTCGAACTTTTTGTTCAGTGAACCTGAACGCGTGGTCGCGCCGACAGAGGGCACTTTCCGGTTTTCCGAATAAAAAGTGACTTATGCACGCGACGATAGCTTTTAAATAGGACGCGACTTTCGCAGCGGCGGGATTTTTTATAATATAAAAGTATTTTGTTGGAAGCATGCTGTTATACATGAAACATTGTCAACTGTTAGTCAGAAATCTGATTGGTTTATCAACCAACCGTTATTACAGATGTTCAACTGAAAATGCCATAAAAAATTAAATTCATCTTTTATTACAAGAAAATTTATCACACATGTATTGATTTCAGATGCAATGGCTGACATACAAACTGACCCACCTGTACTTCAACTGCTCGTCGCAGGTCCGTGTCCCTTCTGTGTGCCAGTATGCTCATAAGCTGGCATTCTTGGCTGCCAACAGTCTACACAGCCAGCCGCATTACACCTTAAGTGATACTTTGTACTTCCTGTAAATTAAAATTGAGAGAGATTTTTTTTTATATTAGTACATACAGATCACGCCTAACTTTTTAAATACAGTCAATGTTTCTTAAGAGTCAATTCACACCGAAATGCGCGCCCTTTCGTAAGATAACTAAACAAAATTATTTTTGAATGAATCTAGTAGCAATTCTACACGCGGTCCATAGCTGCAGCGGACTTCTTCAAGCATCTATATGCGAGTTGCATCAGTGTGAACTGACCCTTGTAGTCGATGCCAAAATGTCGCCACTGTTAAAAACATCTCGTGCTGTTATTTGTCTTTACCATGTGATTAATATTAAATGGATAATTTTAAGAAAAACGGAACTGCCTAGTTTATGTCGTCACTATATGACCAATATCTGGCTAAGGGTTTTGAGGCGTAAAGGTATGATTCCGAACAGCGCAGCACGGTCCCCATACATTTTCTATAGGTTTATATGAGATTACTGCCGTGCTCGGAATGTAATCTCATAGAAAATGTATGGAGATCAGTAATGTGCGTTTTTCGGAATCATACTTTTTTAGCCTTGCGTTAGGAAGTATTGAAGCCTTATACTCAAAATTTGAATCTTAGTTTGCTCGAATTTGCAGACAGTGACTGAAATAATCTGAGCAATAAACGATTCTAAAGTAGGTACTTGATTCAAGCAAAATATGACATTTTCTATGATTCTTTCTTTAGGTTAGTTACGCTTAGGTTTTGCAGTCCATGCGACTGTATTAATTACCTCATTTTAATTTCTCTTTTTTTTGTGTGTATTGCTAGTTATTTTTTTTTATATAAAATAGCTCTGTTGGTTATTTAACCAGTTAAAATACCTTAATTACAGGAACAATTAAAAAGCCATTGTGTCTCGCGTGGATACAAAGGGTTAAAGTTAACTACATGCTAGTCACATGACATACCACCGAGCAGAAGTCGTATGTAGTGTGCGAGCTTGTTTTACATGTACGCTAAACATGTGAAGTCATAAAAATATTGTCCTTAAGTTACGCATTTTTGAAAATAAGTATTTTTAGAATGTGTCTAAAGTTTAATGTTTAGAAATTGCCACGGGCAAAAAGCTATTTACGTTATTAAATTGCCATAAAAATATGCCACAGGCATAACTATTTTTGGTACTACTATTATAATAAGTTCTTTAGATGTAAGCGTTAATTTTGAGTAAAAAAAAGTACATAATTATATTGACGTTACTCTTTACATTCCCAACTGATTGTTTATTGCTTTTAGCCCAATCGCTGATTTATAACAATTTTCTGACGAGTAATAATGACCGTAATATTCATGATACGATTTGGATCAAGTTAAGAATTCTAGCAGTATCGCGAATTTTTAATGAAAGCCTCTGCGTTCCACAATAAAATACAGAAATTGGCTTCAGCGAAAGGGTTATCAATTTTTTCGTAATTTTTTAAGCCTTAGATCTTCCAACATTAGTAGATCTGATATTGTATAAAAAGGTGTTCTGTGAGTATGTTTTTTATTGTTTATCGTTTTGCCACACTGCTGGGGATTCACCACCTCGCCACGTGACAAGCTCATGACAGAATCATTTATGAATTCGGAACTTGTGTGGAAAACACGTGGGTAAAAACGGTATAACGATCAAAAAATGCCTCTTGAAAAAACTGAAATCAGTTATTTGCAGACAGCCGTTTAGAAATGAATGCCTTCAGTATCCTTAAAACTTTGTAATACTTTTTTTTTACTTAATACAGTGATCTTCTTTATGTAAAGATATGTTTTATTTATTTATCAAACACTACATACCCTCGAGATGGATGATACGGGCCAAGTTCGCGGGGGCAGGTACACAATTTTCGTGTGATTCTCCCTGGCCGCGCCACAGTGGAGAATTAAAAAACATGTTTGCATGTGTTCAAAAAGAGCGTTTTCCAAGTAGCCAAACTGGGTGGTTTTTTTTTATTAGTGCTTTTTAGTTTTTTTTTTTTTTCAATTTCTAACTCCGTCGTCGGCCCGACGCAGTTTTTATTATTTGAGAAAAGTTTTACAAATTGGATGATGATGATGATGATAGCGATGATTATGATAAAGAATATTGTTTGAATTACACAGGCCGACAAAATTTTTAACCAGAAACCAGACTATATATTTCCGAAGGTTTTCGATGCGCTAAATCCAAATTGGCCTCAGAATTGCATTAACACGTCAGGTTTCTGAGATATCCTAACCAATAAGTACCGTTTTGCCCGATTTTGAGGTTATGTAGACTCACGAATTACTTTCCCTGCCGTCACCGTAATATTCAGTGTTTTGATGCTGATGCCCGTGGCGCTAATCCCGTAATATTAAGTTCTATTTTTTCGATGTCCAATTCTTAACTACATTTAAAAAAAAACTGAAGAAATTTGATATTATTTATAATACTTCAGGATGTGTACTTTACAACAATAAAACTTTTAAAACTCAGGCTCATCATTTTGAAAATGAAATCTAAATGCAGTAATCAAATGAGGTGCTTTTACAACCCTGACACACTGCGCCGAACCCGTAATTTTAAGTGGGCTAGTGATGCGCTAGTAGAATCTCAATAATAAAAAAGCAATGGTTTTAAATTATTAATTATCTTGTTAAACCATGTCTAGACTATAAATTAAAACTTTAATGGCTTTTTTTTTAAATTGTCATTTGAATAATGGACAACAATTGAAGAGAATCTGTAGAAAATTACGAAATCAAAAAAAAAATATTCTTGGTGTCGATATTTTTGGGACGTCACTAATGCAGTTCCAGCCTGACGGACACTGGCCGCCATCACCGTGATTTTCCGTGCGGCGCAAGCGACACGGACGCCATATTTGTTGGTAAACACCAGTAGCCGCAGCGCCGTCCCCGTGATAACAAGTACGCTTCAGATGCCTAGTGTTGAGAAACATTATGATGGAAGACGACGAATTATTGGATATTTTAGAAGGAGATATCAACATTGACAGTTCCAGTTCGAATAGTAAAAGCGATGAAGAATCGGTAAGTTAGTGTTCCCATAATTTTAGACTTGATAAAATATAATAAAATGAAAGCAAAGCTGGACAACATAAAGTTGACAATTTTACATTCCAAAAGATATTCAAAATAATTATAAAATAGATGGAAAAGAAAAAGCCAATTTTTTTAACCAAAGACCAAAAGACCCTCGTAATGAATATTTTGCTTCCCTAATAGCATTCGAAATGGAGGCTGTTCGACCAGATATGCGATCGGTATTATATATGAAAATTATTAATCTAATATAATCTCCACGAGCGTGGTCGCTCGTGGAGATTCAACAGAAGAAGTTCAAGAAGAAATCAGACCGTGTTCATCTCCGGAATATTAAATTAATGAATTATGGTTGATCAGATTATGAGTGAAAAATTGATTTCAAGTGTGTTAATTATAATTACCTATTATTAAAGATTACTTGCCAACAACATATGAGTGTTTTATTTTGCATCAATCTATATACCTACGGTTCTACCTTAAGGTTTTAAACACGATGTCGCAAGCAAGAGCTAGTACTTATATAATATCGATAACAATTTATTCAGATTTCCCAACACTGTTCGAAATTAGACCTAAACACGTCTGGCCCTGGGGGCACGATTACTGTAGCAAAATCTGGCAGGGAAAGGGTTAAAGAACAAGGCTTCCTCTTTCAAATGCCGTTGAGTTTGCTCAAATATATTTTTTTCGCTGAGATATCGTGTTTTGAAGAGGTTTTGAAGTTCTCATCTTTGTAAAGGGTGGGGGTTTGCTGAGTTTGGAGTGTACTAGGTTAGTTCGCTTGTGGTGTGAGAATTAAAGAATAATAAGACTTACTTCAAAAAATATGCGACTTAACTCGCTTTCCCCAGGGTTAGGTGGGTTAATTTGCTTGAGGTTTGGTAGGGGTCGTGTCCGTTGGTCGTGGCTGTTGTATTTGTTGGCCTGCGTTATTTAAATACGTCAGCCAAGATGTCGGATGTTACTACATGCATCATATGCGACTACTGTAAGGTTCGCTCGATTTTTTTTTATATCCTCGCACAATAAAACGTATAATACACGTGCGTAAGATGATTTCCGACTCGTGTCGATTTATACACTCGCTCGCTCGTGAATAAAAATGCCACTCGTCGGAAATCATCTAGTTTCTGCACTTATACAACTATTCTAGATGAATTGGACCATTTATGTACTATACGGTACTTGTAATGAAAATAATTGTACCTGAACGTAGAGCCGGCTTTACCTAATGCGCAGCGCACACGGACGGGGCGCCGAGCACTACTACTACTATAGTGCAACGCGACACCTCCACAGAGCGTGCGACGCTCGCGGCGCCCGCCGGTGGAGCGCTTCGGCGCCTATCTCTCAAAGACCCTGCACCCTTCGTGTTAAGGCTCGTACAGACCAGCGCGATATCGCGCTAGTCTGCACGACCCTTTATGGCCGACGCTGGATGCGCAAGCCGCTCCACGAGCGGCTTGCTTTGCTCTACCTACACTATAACTATTGTTACAACGTGAAATCAGCCTTAAAATAGATAATTAAAGATTATATTGGCGTAGTGTCGCATCGCTACCAAAGGCGCGTGTCGGCACCTGTTTTGATTCGTTTGAAAACACGCCGACAATCATTGCTGTATTAGAATAGCATAAAATTCAAATTGCCAGGAACGCGCGCGGCATTTTCAAAGGCGCGTGTACGCTATTTGTATTTTACCGTCATTTTGCGAGATAAGCCTTAGCTCAATGGATTAAGGCTCGTGCAAACTGGCGCGATATCGCGGACGTTACGAGCAGTGCGACCCTTGTAGCGCCCGCGATATCGCGCTGGTCTGCACGAGCCTTTAAGGGCTATTTTTTTATGTTTGAGTACATGAAAATCGGCTTTTCTTTTGATTAAAATTTGATTAAAACTAGTTGTCACAATAATTGCGACTTTCACCGGGGTCAGAGCTCATAAAAAATAACTAGCGAAATCCTAAGTCTATGAAAATAACAAACAGAGTGATAGTGACATCGAAGATACCTACCTACCTCTAATTATTCATCTGTTTTTCTTAGTGCAGTGCGGAACAACGGTAAGTTAAAGTGCTTAAAACGTACCTACTAGTATAGTTAGGTATTAATTTAGGTCTTACATGTAACCACTGACCAACGAAGTTTTAAAACATATGGGTTTGTGCCCACTGAGTGTCGTGGATAATAAAATACGACTTTAAGGCTCGTACAGACCAGCGCGATATCGCGGGCCGCGCTGCCTGTCGCACTTGCTTTTGCTGTCGTTTTTTGTTTTTGCATTAACTGATTATACTACACCTGCTTCCTTGGCCGCGCCAGTGGTTCGCGCTCCGGACTACGAAGCCAGGGGTCGCAGGTTCAAATTCCGCAAAAGGCAAATGTTTGTGTGATCAACGAGCATTGGTCCAAACAATGTATTTCTTATTTATTTTATTTATTACTGATACCTTATCACTCTGCCACTGGATTTAATTACCTGAATTACTCAATTCTTTTTTTCGATTTATATACACTTTATTTTTCTATTTTGTTAGATTGCTTAATGTAGGTCCGATGATCGATATGTGTTATATGATAATACCTAGTTCAATTTGCAACGATTTATTTGGGCCTATATTAATTTACATCGATAATAATTTTAGGACTGCCTCGTTGGTCTAGTGGTCGCAAGCGATACTGCTGAGCATGAGGTCCTGGGTTCGATTCCCGGGTCGAGCAAAGTGTTATTGGGTTTTTCTATCTGAAATTTCTCAGTAGCAGCTCGTAGTCTGGATTTGTGCCCGGTTGATGGCAATAGGCTCGCCCCCTATTACATGGGACTTAAACATAACTGGCGAAATGTGGGTGCTACAGGGACACCTCTGCCCAACCCTTCGGGGAAACAAGGCGTGATGTTATGTAATAATTTTAGGTGCCAATACTTTTAAAACACCTACATGGTTTTAAACATTTTATTATTTATTTTAGATGTCTGATGGCGATGGAAAAAAAACTGTCTGGTGCACAGAATCGGAAAAGAAAGCTAGAGAAGGAAGTATCTCTGAAAAAGAATACAAGTTCTATCAAAAAGTTTATTCTTCGACCCGTTCCATCTTCAGACGAACATCTGGAAACATATGAAAACCAAGATAATTCTACAGCAGAACTCGTCTCTTCAACGCCGCCGCCGCTGCTGTCTTCATCACAGGTACTCGAAGAAGATGAAGAACCCCCTTGTGCGGAAGCGTCCCCGGAGAATATACTTCGAGAAGATGTAATGAATGATCTCGCGTTATGGCCACAGGTGTTATCCGACAAACAGAGGATATTTTTAATGGAGCGTGGGCCAGTACAGGTAAAAGGGATTACCTATCCTTCGAATAGTTCGAAATATTGTACACCACAAAAATACATAACAAAAAATAAATCAACCACTACAAAATATACAATGGGCGGCCTTATCACTTTCCGCGATCTCTTCCAGGCAACCTTAATAGTAGATTGTATCATAGGGAAGCAAAATAATATTTTTACGGCGAGGGCGCTTATTTGAATCCAGAGCAAAGTGAGGGATTAAAAAAAAATTTCATCATCTATAAGAAAATAAAAAGCGCCTCATATTTTATTGTAATATTATTATTTAATAAACATAGAATAACAACTAAATTGAAATTACATACGAGGGCGACACTGAAAGTTTTTAGAACTGACCACTTGTAAACGATACAATAAAAAAAAACAGTTCAAATTGAAACTCAAATTGAAACTGGAACTCTTTGCCAATATTATTGTGTATGTATTTTATTCATTTGTCATTTGTTTACGATTTGGCGGCAAATTGAAAATTGATTGTGTCACGTCAGCATGAATTTAACACGAGAAAATTTTCGTACATAGATTTTTTATGACTTTCGATGTCATTTAAGTCAGCAAGAAAGCCTATCTCGTGCCACTGTTTACAACTGGTTTAATGAGTTTGAACGTAGTCGCACTAATCTCACTGATGATCTGCGTGAGGGACGGCCTTCTACGGCGACGACTGAAGATAACATCAGTGTTGAGCGGTGTATGATAGGGACTGACAAAAGAGTGACTTATCACCAGATTCAGACAAGCTTAGGCATCGGTATGAGTCAACTGCACAAAATCCTCCGTGAACATTTGGTGTTCAGAAAGCTTTGTGCCCGGATCTACTACTTGGCGACGTCAAACGTAGAATTACTGGGTCACCCGCCCTATAGCCCCGACCTCGCACCTTGTATTTATTTCCGAAAATTAAAAATAAACTTCGAGGAAAACGTTTTATGGACGCCGAAGAAGCAGTGGCTGCGTTTCAAAATGCCGTCGAAGAGACCCCTAAGGACGAGTGGGTAAAGTGCTTTTCTCAGTGGTTCCATCGGCTGTAGCGATGTATTAATGTAAATGGACAGTATTTTGAAAAGATATAATAAAACGAATAACTTGCTAGTTTGTTCAGCTTTTGATTTTCTAAGAACTTTCAGTGTCACCCTCGTAGTATATATGTAGTAGTAGTTTTCCACGATGCGTTCACATGTTTTCGCCTTGTTCTCAATGGAATCTTCTATATACCCCTCTGATACTGCACTCGACTTCCATCCTCCATGTCGCTTGAGTACAGTTAAGTCCGCTCCAGAATCTGCCAAAAGGGTAGCAGAAGTACGACGAAAACAATGTCCTGTATACAGTTTGATATCTGGTAACTTCAAATAAGTAGCGATTTCTAGTGGTATGTTTGAAATTTTACTTTTTCCCGTAACTTTTTTGAAGCACTTGCCATTTTGATAACGGATGAAAAACCGATTGGTCTTCATATCAGCAGAACGCAGGTCAAGGTATTTCTTTCTGTACAATAGTTTTGTATTCTCCTGGGATTACGAAACATCGGTCAATTTTTGTTTTTGTGTCTGTCAACTTTACTAACAGTAAATCATCCGAGTGATTTTCGACATCATCAACAGTTATTTTTAATAGTTCATTGCCACGACAAGCTTCATGTACTCCGAAAATTAAAACCTGTAACAAAACCGAATGTTAATAAGACCAGTATTTATCGAAGTACAGGTTACAATAAAATGCGCATTTTAAAACACTAATAGTTATACTTTACTAATCCACCATATACATAGTTACATACTTTTACGGAAAGAAAGACTTTGTCGGGTGCCTCATTAAGGAAAGTCTCGACGTTTTTGATTGAGAACACTTTGGATTTTTTAGGTTTAAATCCATCAGACATCCTCTTCAGATACGCTATTAATTTCGAATGTGTCCAGTTTTACGTCGTTATTATAACTGACTGTTGATTTTAGCATTGAGTAGGTACTCCAAAGAGTGGAAGGTTGTTTAGTTTTGGCTAAGTACTGGAAGTAGGCCAAAAACACAGATTCTGAAAAATTCTTGGCGCATCTTGCATTTCTCCATTTATTAAATTTACCATAGGCTTTCATATATTCCACCCGCGATTTTGCAGGTTATAGATTATCCATCACAGTTCTTGCGTCAGTTCTAATACTGTCAGGAGTAAATTCTATACTTTCACTGTCACTTGAAGAATTCATTTTTCAAAACAAAACCATGAATTTCTAACAATCCGTGAAAATTGACGTAAACGCGGGCTGTAGTTCGCGCGTTTTAATTTGATTCTTTTTTTTTTATTCAGCCGGCGCGGCGGCGGCGCGACTATGGGCCGTCGCACCAGCCAGTCTTTATTCAAAAAACATTTGCGTTCGATTTCTTTGGCGATGAACACTAAGATGTTCCAAATTCAAAAAGTGTGCGGCAAAGATAATTGCGGCGCACTTATAAAAAGGATTAAAAACTCATTACTGCCCACTAAAAGTATTTTATAGAAAACACCACCTTTGGGTGCACTTAAAGGCGAACCAAGTCGTCCTTTTCGAATAGATAGAATTTAAAAAAAAATGTTTTTCTTGCTTTTATTTTTCATGCCAAATTACAAGAGTCTGAACTAAGCCGCGGACAGACAGATATGATTTATATCCACCCACGTAGCACTTATGTAGCCCACACACAACACCCGTCTGGTCGGAGGATCCTCTCTTTTCTATGGGGGATGAGTGAACATTACACCCTGTTCCTCATGCCACTAAATATGGGAGGATCCTCCTACCAGACCGGGTGTTGTGTGTGTCTGTGTACTACAACTAACTGTCCGACGGTTGAAGTCGGAATCTTGTATATATGTCGATCGCGCGGTAAACTCTAATTACGCGAAGCAGGATTTGTGTGACGTCATGTCTTTGATGCGTAGTCTGTATGTGGCTGTGTAACCCCTACACCTTTTCCAAAAGTCGGGACTTACCTCAGAAAAATTGAGGAGGTTAAGTGAAGGATTCATTAAAAAAAAAAAACCATACCAAGATCAAAAGTCGTCGGTAGGTAACCACACCCCCAACGGCAACAGGGACGTGAAACTTCACCATCTATAATCGATACCTTATTATGTTTACGTTTTCAAAGTCCATAGCAACGCTGCATTCACTGTGTAGACTGTCACAGCATAAACTTACAATGTGTGTGGTGATGTATGAGTAGGTAATTGACTGTTTTGTGATCTAATAAAAATGGAAGAAGACAAAGGAAGTGAAGAAGCTGAAAATTGGAAAGTTTACGAAGCACTGAGCAGCAAAACTCCAACCGAGGTACTTACCTGCATTGTTTTGTTTAAAATGTGTGGGGTAGGTACCATATCAAAAAAGTGAAAAATTAAAATCATTTTAACAAAAAAAAAAAAAAAAACAACCAAAAGAAAAATAACTTTCGGTGTCTTTGGATTATTTTTTAGTTTTGTGTTACCGACTTCCGACCTCATCCTCCTACATTTTTCACTTTTTAAGGTTCCATAGTCAACAAGGACCCTAGTTTCGCCATGTCCGTCTGTCTGTCTCTACGCGGCTTAGCTCAGAGACTGTTACTAGTAGAAAGCTGTATACATATTAATCACGCCGACAAACTGGTAATATAAAATCAAAAAAACAATTTTTGTTTTTAGGGTTACCTGCCCTAGACGTGAGTTTGTGAAAACCATTTTTCAATTCAGGGATCCGTTTGCGAAATATTAAGCTTTAAAGTGTAAATTTTTGTTAGAGTCGGATGATTGCTAGAAGATTAAATACAAGCCCTTAAGATTAACTACAAACAAATTACAAATGCAAATGTAAGTTTGTGCGATCTATGAGTAAAGAACCATGATCAGTATTTTTTTCAAAATTTTAGGCTCAGTAGTTTCGGTGCTAGGGGGGGGGGGGGGAATGGTCAATTTTCATCGATGTTCTTAAATATCTTTAAATGTATTATAAAAACATTATTTCACTATCATTATCTAACCGACAAGAATACTATACAAAAAAACCAAAGTACACAATCACCAATCTTTACAAATACTACACTTGCGTCCTTATTAAAAAAAACATCACCAAATCCGTTCAATCAAACATACAGCTACATATGAAAAATATAACATACAACGTAAGGAATAAAAACAAAATCCAGTAACAACCAGCGCGCGCTCGCACTAATTATGGCAAAAAAACAATATTGGTTGAAGGAGCACGGCTGTTCAAGATTTACCGGAGGATATAAAAAATGTGACAATATAAACACATTCAAGCGCAGATTAAGGCAATACACCACATCATTTGAAATAATATAAAACAGACTATGCTAAATATGCTTATATAATGTCTCCAACACCCTAGAGGTAACTAACTAATGTCAATAGTACTATAAAAATAATTTTGTATCTCATTATAAGCGAACTACTAGTTTTTAAGTTCTGATGAGCAATAAAGTTCTTTAAACCCTATTTACTTTAAAATTATAAAAAAAAAATGATATTCTAGCAACAACCCCTTTCGTCTGATATGTCACACAATACAGCTTGAAAAACTTTTTCTTTTAATTTTCTTATTTGATCCTAAAAGTGACCCCTATATTAAAAATTCATTAATTTATGTAACACGTCCGTGTTTGGGTCACAGAAATACATATATGCACCAAATTTCAACTTAATCAGTTCATTGGATTCGGAGAAAATTGGCTGTGACTGACAGACAGACACACGAGTGATCCTATAAGGGTTCCGTTTTTTCCTTTTAAGGTACGGAGCCCTAAAAACGTTTTGAATATAAGAAAGGTAGAATGCTTGCCTGTTATTTCGTTAAAAGATTCTTAACTTTCCGTAAAAGTTTTATTACATTTCGAATTATTAAGCGAGCAATACTTATAATAACCGATGATAAAAAAGTGGTGGCACTCCGAGAGTGCCGACAGTGGTGAAAACTTGAACAAAATCGCCTTGGTGGAGGAAAAATACTTGTAAAGAACATTGGTCTATAATTTTATATAAATAAAGAGCACAATCGCGTATACAAAAAAAAAAAAACTTCCGAAACCTTAAAAATAAAAATACTTGCATAGAACATTGATCCGTAACTAAATATAAATAAAGAGTGAAAAAAAATGCGGTGTCAAAAACAAAAATGGTTTGTTACAAAAATGAGGTGCCGTCATGGTGTTGCGAAATCAATGGTTTAGTCCCATCTCAAAAATGCCTAACGCGCCTAAAGAAGTTTTCACTTCAAAAATAAGATTAGTAGGTATTTAATTCTAGTGTTAAAACACAAATCCTTTGTCGACAGTTTGCTATACGATGTTTTTAACATAGATAATCATAAAGATATTTTGCATAATTCTATTGACCAGCAAACATGCGGCACCGCAGCGGTAATAACCAAGATGGAGGCAAAATGTATGAAAGTAAAAACAGATAAAGGGAAAAACGCGTTTAAAAAAAAACATTAAATAGTTCTTCCATATAATTTATTTAATAAACATATAAAGATGATACTGCGATAGGTCCATCTTCGACCTGATTAACGATGGCGACTGGTACGTAGGCTCCGGTGCGCGCTGGTTCGACTCCAGCATGGAAAATGCAATAGATACTTATATTCCCATACCGTTTCTCGATGTTTGCGTAGTAGTTACCCATCATTTTGCACCCTGGTTTTGCATTTAGGTAGGTATGACTTATGTCAAAATGTATAATTGTCCCACCATGCAATAATAAAGGGGGGGGGGGGGAGGAGCCCTGTCTCCTGAGATTTACACAAAACACCATAACAAAAATCCAATAACACTGCTTGTATCGGTATCGAACCCAGAACCCTAATTGCTTAATACGCGATCAGTCACAATCTGAATAATTTTGAAGGAAAATCCATTCCATTTCCATTCTAATCCATTGCTATATATGTTCGAAAAATTTGTCTGCTCAACAATGTAAATAACGCAATAAATGTTGTTGAACTATTAAAACGAAAATGATTGTGATTGATCGTGTGTTACGCAATTAGGGTGCAAGACCACACTCAGCATTCGTGCTAATGTGCTAAGTTTGGTAATGAGTTTATTAACGTATTATGTAATGTCATCTACCACGCGAAATTAAACGCTCAATAAAGTAAATTATAAGGCATTATTAATAGGTATCTAAAGAGGTTAAATCAAATGGTCGATAAGTTTAACGAGAATCAGAAAAATGTTCGTTGAAGGGGGTGATAGCGTGCATCGTCCCGTACCTCGCACGGATTTCTCGTGGAATATGAACATAAGTACTTATACCATTATAGTATACATTCCTATATACATTTATGAAGCAACCAAGTCGTAGATTACAAGCTTCCCTTTCATAAACATTTCCGTATTTTCCTCGTCTACCTGCCACAATACAGCGCTCGATTAGATGGCCGTGATGACATCGCAGCTATACCACAATCCAACCAATTATCATGTCCATAAAAATCGTGATTTGGGGTACGCTCCCCATCGTTTATGTAAATGATAAAGCTATGCATGTTAGTACCTACCTTTATAGGTCGGTGAAAAGATATCGTGACTCTCGGTCGGTAAGTCTGAAACCTCGAGCCGGATCACGCTACATTTCAAGCAAGGAGAGGTACTTTACTCCACTAGTCGTCTTTTGCTCGTCACGAAAAACTGACTTCTTTTTACTGTAGTGTATAACAAGATCTAGTTCACTATGGAGTTTTGTAAGTCTTTCAGTTTGAAACTTATCAATTTGAGTTGACCTAATCAGTACCCTAATTGCGTAATACACGATCAATCACAATCTGTTTCGATTTGAAACAGATTGCTAGACCATTGCTTCATAAGTTGGAAAAAAAAATTGTTCAACAAGGTAAATAACGCAATGAATGTTGTTGAACTGTCAAAATGTCATAATCGTTTACGAAAATAAGTTACGCAATTAGGGTACAGTGGATAAAAAAGTTGCACAGTAAGATCTGAAAATTCAATATCAATTAAAATTTCTTCAGATGGAGGCCGACGTTGGTAACGACATAATAACCAGTCTTCGAAGTGATCTCGCTGGTCTCCAGTACAAGCGGGATAAGCTATTATCTGAAGTGAGCCAATAAACTTCTTGTCATATTTATTTGTTAAAGTAAAAAAACGAAGCCTTTAAATCGATTCCTTTACATACTTATTGCAGAACAGTGACTTAAAAAATCAAATGTTATCTCGAGATCAGAGAATACTTGAGCAGCAAGTAGAGATCGATCACCTTCGTGAACAGAATGCTCGCCAAAATGCTATCATATCATCTCTTCGAAAGAAGATACAAGATCTCGAAGAGATACAGCGAAATCTCCAGACATCGCATGGTCGAAGTGAAATCACGGTGCAAACCCTACAAAGAGATAACCGTTATTGTGAAGAAAAGATTAAAGATTTAGAGAAAAAACTACGTTCTCTTGAATTAGAATGCCACAGTGAGGAACAACAAAAAGAAAACGCTCGTTGTCAGTTTCACGATCTCATTCGACGTATGTCTGCAGCATTGGAATCTGATTTTTGTGATACCGCACACACTCATTCTCCGGAAAGTTTAATTATAAAGGCCGCTGAACTCGTCCAAGAAATCACCAGACTAAAAAACAGATGTATGAATACAACCGAAAACTTGTCAACCGTCGAACAAGAACTGAGGAGTTGCAGAGATGCACTAGAGAGATCTAATACTGACAAGGATATTTTACAAAGGCAACTATCAGTCCAACTGCTAGATCTCGAGAGGCTTAAACAAGAAAAAGAATCTTTATCTGTCCAAAACAGAGTTATCGAACGGGAACTGCATGAAGCAAGAGAGAAATTATCACATTGTTCTAAAAACTTAAACGTTGTTACTGATAATGTAAACCAGAATGAATCTATAATAATTCAGCTGAAAGGTATTTCATAAATTAATTACAAATTAACAAACAATACTGATACGTGTTATATATTTTTTTACTCAGGTAGGTAATGTGATTTTCAGAGGATTTGAGGCATCGAGATGAAAAGTATCAAAGGCTACACGCGGAATTCCGTAATACCATGGAGTCGATAGCAATCTTATTGAGTTTGCCGACACGGTTTGTGGAGGCACACGAAAGTACCATCAAGGATAGAATACGCGAAATTTTAAGTGATAATAAAGACAAATCTGTAGTGAGTACAAAATAAGTCATTAATTAAGTAATAAGTAATTATTGTTGTCTTGTCGGCAACAACTTCCAAAGTTTTGGTTTAGAATGTTCTTTGGCTCATAATGTCCCAGTGCATCCTCTAAAGTATTAACGTCAATCATTTCATTTGCTTTCATTTTTGCAAAACATTGACAGTTGGAAGGCATTGGAGAGATACCGAAAAAAAAAACCATATCTCATATTGATGGGATGGATCTATCTAACGAGTTAGAATCTCTGCCTTTATTTTGTATAAATAAATCATGGATAAATAGACTACAGTAACAATTTAATATAATGTTATTTTGATTGCAGCAAATAGACGCATTGCGTGACAAGTTGGGTATGGAGTCTCAGCAGTTGGGCAGGGCGGCACACTTACATGACCAGGCGACCACGCGTGTGCGCATTCTGGAGGATGAGAGAAACATGCTTGAAGCAAAAGTACACAAGTTGGAGTCTGAACTCAACGCCCAGGAACTTTCCAGGGAGAACCTACGCAAAGATAAGGCTAATGTGAGTATAATTTCAATAAAATATTAGTGTATTTGAGAATCGTGATCTACTTTGTCGTGTTACTGATTTCGACTTTTAAGTATTTTGTCAGGTTACTTATTATAATAACTTAAGTTATTCTAACTATTTCCAAGATAACTACGGTCAAAAGACCTACCGTTTAAAATACCTAAAGATCATTTCACCGATTTTTGTAATGAACGAAATCCATAAAGGAGAATTCATCTATGGTTTATTCAACTACAATTAATTCACCTAAGGTTGATTAAACTAACGGACGATTCACCTACTGTTGATTTATCTGTGGTCAATATTTGTAATTATTTTAGTCAGCGTAGTCGACGGAACCCCGCTTGGCGGGGATCCTATTTCTGCGTGGTTTAAAAAACATGAATATATTGTATCATATCGTATCGTGTCGTAATATTGTTTCATGTCATTCAATGTTATATTATTACGATATTTAGGACATTTGATACTCTGTACTTCGATATTTTCAAGAGCGAGCGAAGCGAGCTCTGGACTTGGGGCACCCCGACTCGGACAGGTTAGATTAGTGTTTTTTTTTTAAACCACACAAAAACAGGAGCCCCGCGTCGACTAAGACCATCTTTGCAATGTATAAACTCAAATCTAAAGGAGATTTGTATTATAAATTGTATAGCACAGGTGTGAGCACTATGTACTAAAGAGTTACCATTTACCGGGTAATACGTCTTGCATTGACTTGAATATGTCATGGCGGCGGTGAGTATGTCATGCTCACTCAGATGTTTCGCTGATGGTGGTGCGTGTGTTGGATCATTTAGCTCTCTTCAAAATGGTTGAGCTGAATGCTGCTTATCCATGCGTCATGTTCGTGAACGGGCGCCGTCAGTTGGGATTGGTCATCTCTTAGTTGCCTTGGCTTATTTTTAATTTATTTTAATTTTTGAATTGTTCTTTGTTTTTTCTTTTTGTTACGGACGCTTCTAACGTGCACGTCTTTCTACATTGTTCTCACATGTATAATTCCGACATAAATGATAACCAATATTTTGTAACAATTTTTTATTTAAAAGAGTGTCCGTAGAGTTTGTTGACCGTTCTTCTCTATAGGTACCCTACCTACTACGCTTTGGAATGGGCAACTAGCTTGATATTTCTGACTGACTTATTCCTTGACAATTCAAAAGTGTCTGTAAATGGTTTAATTGACATAAATGCTTTGAGTTTGACTACTCTGACGACAAAAAAATATATTTGCCCAATAAAATTATGAAATAATATAGACAATACAGAAGACATTGACATTGTAACTACCCACCACTTTAGAAATCAATCCAGCGCGCAGTATTAATAAACTGTAGGCGAGTCGCCAATTAGGTATTTCATACGTAGTTGAAATATCCAATATCTTAAAATAATATTAGATTAATCGTTCGTTAGTACGATTAATTTTAGTTTATTCATAATTATGTAAGTAAAACAGTAGTTGAGTCGACCAATATGCGTTCAGAACATATGTGAATCAACCGTAGTTGTCTCGAAAATAGAATAACTTTAGTGATGTGTTACTAATACGTAGGTAACCATTTTGTCACTTAATATGTATTTGTTTTGACGAAAGCTCAGCCACATCGCAAGTGTTAGCTATATCCTCGCACAGGTCTGTGATAGTGCAGGTTCTACCTGTCTGTGATGCATCTCCACAGTTGCATTGTGACTTATCAGAGTACCTATCCCCACTTTTTCATCCCCACAAGTTGAACCTGCAGAGTCAGGGGTTAGAGGGCCGCTGGAAGCTTTTTTGCAGGCTGGTAGAATCATCAGCTGACCACGTGGAGCTGAGAGATGTTTGTGAAGTTACGGTTATATTCGTTCTTTACTAGGGCTGCCATCTCAATGTGTGGTTTTGGCGAACAATCGAACTGAAAAACTTTGTGACTAGGGTTTGTATAAGTTCAATTTCATCTGAAGAATCTGTATTGTTACAGTTTGTTGCATTCCTAGAACGTCTAAGCAGAACACTTAATATGGATGAGCTAACCCAAGATATCGGAATAGAATTGCATACTGAATCTATTATACACCGCGCCGAGCAGTTGGCGCGGCTTGAGAGCGATAAGATTGTCGACAAGGTTAGTGTTAGTAGGTTCTACCGACAGCTGAGCTGATGCTCAGTACGCTGCTTCGATATAACTCTTCATTACAGATTGTCTATTTCAATAGGTATATTATCATAATACCTACTGAAATATTTCTCCCCCAAGATTTGACTCTAATATGAACACATTGATATTCTAGTATAACTTTTTTATTAGAGTCAAATCTTGTAAATGTTGTAGGTTGTCAATTTATTATTTATGTATATGGGAGTAATATGAAGATTCGAATGACGTTGTTTAGAGGTACGCTGTTTCTCTCATTGCTTTTATTTCCCTAAACCAATCCAAAGACGAGAATTAATGTGTCTCATCGGGCTCGTGAGTTCCATTTCTAGACAAATTGACGCAACAGTGTCTTTGGATACTAGCGCTAACGTACCTACCATCCAAACATTTTTAGCATCAGCGTGCGTCGAAACAACGTCATTCGAATCTTTATACCACACCAAAAAAAAAAAGGTATATAATGTAAGTACCAATGTATCAACATATTCATACCTATCTAACTTTTCCACTAGGTAACTCCATAACTGTTTAGTATTTAATTATTATGTTAATTCCACTATTATTATTAAACAGCTATGGTACGCCACCTTAGCAGTGTAATAACATGTACAATAGTACGTTACCTTCACCTTTAGTGTCGGTACACTTGCTCACGTGTACACTTGTACAGGTAATGTTGCAACTTGTACAAAGCGTTCGTCATCTGTATTTGTCTGTGTGTTAACCCGTATGTGTTCTGTGTAGATGCTATATTACGGATACTATGGCACGCTCCCCAGACTGCGCAGAGAAAGATCTTTCCATGATTTGCCTTATCTTAAAGAAGTAAGATTTGCACTTGAAACTAATTGTAATGACAGTGCTCACATACAATAGAAATTAAGCAGTCATACTTACAGTAATTTGGAGAAACCACACACTAATATTCTCAGTTGCATTTTAATTACTTGTGCATCCATCATCCTGCACAGTTAATTAGCACTTAAAACAATACTTAAATAATAATTTCACACCATTCAATTGTAATTAGAATCACTAGGTGCAGTTAATCTGCTTTATTATTGTCTATAAAGTAGGTAGATACAATTCATTTACGAATAGGTATAATAGTTTATATACCCATAGCTGCATTATTAAAGGCTCTTTCAAACAGACGCGACACGCGACGCGACAAAAAGATACCGCTCGTCGCGCGACGAGCGGTGTCTTTGTGTCGCGTCGCGTGTCGCGTCTGTTTGAAAGAGCCTTAAGGTGAGTCACAATCATCACTGGACTTAAACGGAAACGTTGGTATAAAGTACCTACCTAATGAAAGTTTCATAGAAATGCACTTAAATAATTAAGAAAGCATCACTGAATGATTTTCTTTGAAAATGAAATAAGTACTTACATTTTTACAGCATGTAGGAAAGGATATGTAAGTAGATACCTACCCGTTCAATGTTACAAGCACTAACGCAATCACCTAAATAAAAAGTGGGGTGAAGAAATTGTACCACAAAATTGTAGTCCCATATTTAAGGAGTTAGATTATGCTATCCGTAAAAACGAAGTTTTGTTGAAATAGTGCACGTTTTAGAACTTTTTACGTCTGAAGCAAACTTAACCGATTTGACTTGGAATGTACAGTCGGCACACGCGATGTCGTCTGTATCGATACGAACAAACACAGTACAGTCACGCACACATTTTGCATGACAGCGCTGATTTATAGAGCAACTTTTATCATTTGGTACCGTGTTTATTTCCATAACATGGTTCCTGAATTTCAGACTGCAGTAGTTTACCAGCTACAAAGACGAATAAGGATTCTAAGAGAGCAGTTGCAGAGAAAGGACCTGCACCTGGACTTGCTGCGACGAAAACTTAGCGTGCAGGTAAGTGGTAAAAACGGTCTACTTACAACTCAAACTCGTTGAAAGTAATGCAGTCTTATATTATGGTGTACCGAACTGTTTACCCACACTTCTTCTTAAGGTTCGCGTCTAGTTGAAGTTGTTTGTTGGTGACTGACCCATACATTTAAATTTTTGATTAGACATGAATTTAACGTGGGCACATCCGGCAGGACGAGAGCTGCCGCGTCCGAGCCGTGCTGCAAGCGGAGCGCGACGAGGCCGTATCGCGCAATAAGAAGCTGGCGCGACAGTGTGACAAGTTGCAAGTGCAGCTCAGTGACGCACGTGCGCAGATCCGCGACCTAAACGCGCAACTTGTCGACGCTGCAGAGTATAAGGTACCTACTTTTTACCCGACTGCGAGCAAAGACTGTTTTATCTAAGTATCTTTCTTTGTATTTTTGTTTTATTGTGCTTCTCGCAGCTGAGCTCAGAGGTCATGACTACTTAACCGGGCTATCCTGTGGCTACCTTAAGCTACTAACTTAAAGCCTCCAGCCAGGTCCGTAAACTAAAACTATATACTAGATGAGCGCTCGCTAAGGGCACCCCCCTTGGGGTATGAACCCCGGCTTAGAGCGTCGCTGGGGGGAGGACAGCAAGATGGGATAGAATGGGAAGATTATTAATCGGGGGATATATTTCTTTGTACCTTATGCGGGATTCTTTGCACCCTCAAAATATCCTAACGGATTTTAGACGTCCTCCGTAAGTAATTTCTTGAAAGAAAAAAGTAAGTACCTAGTAATAGGTATCAAAATAAAGGGCTTTTTTTTTTGGGTGGGAAATCATCAAATAACTTCTCCCGCTCTGGGCGGAGCGGGAGGGAAAATAAAAAATAAAGGGCTTCAAGTGACGATTCCAAAAATATAATATATATAATACAGAAGGTATATTAATTAACCCGTAGTATAGCGTCCATACGTGCTAAAAAAGCATTAGTGGACAAGGGCGCAGTGTATGTTTCTTTAACGTATCAATTTAATTATTTTTTAAAAATATTTTAATAAAAAAATAAATACAGGGTGTCAGGGACATCGTCGCGAAAAATTTTACCACCATGGATTCACTACATGATTCTGAACTCCCCTGCGTTGAAATTTTTCGTCGGTTATTAAAAAGCAACTACTGTTTCATAAAAAAGTGCAATACCTACGCGGTCAAAATGTATGGAACAGCAGATTTTTTTTTAAATAAAAAAAAAGTTATCGCGTCGATGTCCCTGCCACCCTGTATATTTTGTTTTTGAACAGTAATATTTTTGTTAGCATATATTGACTATGGACGCTATGCTTTTGCGGGTACTGTATAATATAAATAAACCGAATAAAAACTCGACTGTAATTAAAAAGTTCTAAAGAAGCTCATTTTTAAAGCTTCACATTCATTTCTTTTTTTTTTGTGGTGTTCCTAGCACAACAAAATATATGAAGGACATCGAAGATCAATCATAATATGGGGAGGCATTATTTGTAAACTTTCATTAAGGCAGTCATTGTGAGGGCTCATGTTCAGCTGTATTTTTATGGGTTGATTTTTCATGTATGTATATTTATATTTTGTAGTTTAATGGTCATTACAGGCATAGTAGGTCCTGCAACTGCCTATAGTAACTGCACCAGTGGTCAAAACGCAAGTGATTATTGCCACAAGCTCGTTCAAAATCTGACTTCCATCGTTCGTCTGCATATGTGGCACTACTGTACATTTGGCCAGTAACCGACGAAGCTCAGGCGAATGACAGTCGGCTTTTGTCCCGGGAGACTTGTTTTACGGTCACTTTAGTATCTACAAATCCATGATGTAACAATTGTATGTAGATGAAGTAGGTAAATCTAGACAGCGAATTACTGGAATACCTAATTTGCATACAAGGTTGAAGTGATTTGTTTAACAGAACCATGATCTCATTTATTGTAGTTGAACTTTATAAAATGTATTCATTTATTTATTCGAGTCATCACGCTTTACCTATCCCACACCGGCCTACATTAGAGATTATGGGAACGTCATATTGTCGTATAGACCATTTTACAATCGGTAAATACCAAAAGTACCTACTTACTGAAATCCAGGTTATTAAAGTTAAAGGTAATCATTTTATTGGCGAGGTAGTAAAACTGCACTTGCGTCAAAGTAACCATGTGCTTGAATCTTCCTGCCGAGGAAAACAAGTTGGGAATGCGATTCAAAACACAAAGCCTGCGTCATCAGTGGCGCCTACATTCTTTGTCTCTTAAACAACACAGATAACATCACTGGAGCGGGCCCGGAAGGTGGAAGAGCTCCAAAAGAAGTTAGAGGAGGCGGATCTACTGCGCGTTCGCTATAACCGCAAGGTGAACGTACTAAAGGAGCAAGTGCGCTCGACTGGGGAGACCTTCGAGCAGGAGCGCTCTTCCAACGACCACCAGATCACTATCCTACGGGATGACCTGGCGCGAACCAAGGAGGCGCTCGCTGAGTGCCAGCGCAGGGAAGCACAGCTCACCAGTTTTAGGTTGGTTCCTATATAGCTTAAAATTTACTGCAATGTAGTAAAAATATTAATAATGTGATGCGATGCGATAATGTTAAAATGTTTGCTGTTTTGTGAGAAGACAGAGTGATAGGATTATCTTAATTTATTTAAACGGCTAATTTTGGTATAATATATATAAAATAATACATAAATAGTAAATTACACTGCCATGAATTTACCAATAGAGGATTGGCGCCTGCTTCCGATACGTATTGACATTGTTGTAGGTAACATTGAAGGATCAAAGGGAATAGGTGCGTTTTTGGAAACAAAGAAACGGGGTCATACCCCTATATTTCTGGCTACCTCTGTACAAACCAAACGCTTTTTCAGGAACTCGATAGCGAAGCTGCTAGGCATCTTAGTGCCGGTGTCGGTGTCAGACTTCGAGATGGTGTCCCGGCTACAGAAGCTGATCGATGCACACCACGACTTTACGGTGGTCTCGCGGCGGTACGACGACCCCACGCTGCTGCGCGCCTCCTCCCGCTCCCCGCCACCCTCGCGCTGCCGGACCAGGACACCTGACAGGTAAGCCTCAGAAATAAGGTATCTACCTATATGGACTGTCATTACAAACAAAAGTAGCTGCTGACTTAAAAAACAGATCACAAACAAGTGGACAAGCATAGGCCAGAGTCTATTTTCCATAAACTTATACCTATGCCTCTTTTAGAAGACAGCCAGAATATCGATCAGCCTGGTTCTACGCATTCTGAGTTTAACCTGCCCCTGGCTTCTCCAGGTTGTTGGTTTATTATTTACAGGCTGATAGGAAGACAGAAACATTTGTTTCTATGAGTAATAATTGCTCTGAATTAGGGGCTTAGCTACCGCCGTATCAGCCGTATCCATAATACGGCGGGCCCCCAAGCTATAAGGGCCCGGCTCAAGGTTATGTGACGTGTTAGCAAAAATTCGTAGAATATTATCCAAAACCTCAAATTCTTATTGATAAGTGGTCCACAATTAATTAATACCAAATAAAAATGAATGTAATTCGTTAATGACTTAGGTACAAAGGCTTCAAGCTACAGGCGCAGGACAGTTTTCAAGCTATTTGCATTCATTTACTAAAATCACACAGAAAATCTAACCTATCCCAGACAGGATGCTCCAATTTTCGAGCTCGCTTCGCTCGTTCTTGCATCGTTTTAGTAAAACGACAATGACAGCTAAACCTCCCGAATCAGGATGCCATATTATTTATTTTGAAAAAAAAAACACTACCCTCCCTTAGTTCTGATAATGGTGGTTTATTTACAGGTCACTACGGTACGACGACTCCGGGTACGCGGACCCTGCATTCGAGCTGGACGACGACATATACAAAGCGCGTGCGGGCTTGTGACACGCGAGGCGCCGCGCTCGCTTCTAGACCTGAACCTCTCCTTATTGTGCATGACCAGTCACACAGACACAGATACTGAACAGAAATACCACTTC
The DNA here is from genome assembly GCA_916610215.1 of Omphaloscelis lunosa. Lineage (NCBI taxonomy): Eukaryota > Metazoa > Arthropoda > Insecta > Lepidoptera > Noctuidae > Omphaloscelis > Omphaloscelis lunosa. Next base: position 13,215,616 of record OU744247.1, read on the forward strand.
ATAGAAGCGTAGCGGCTACCTAAAAACATCAGTGTCATAACTTTGACGTATCGAGTGTCAGAAAGGATTTTTGGAAGTTGTCTCACCATCGGCGAGGAAACGACTAACTATCGGCTATTTTATCGCACAAGAAACGTATAATAGATATACATTCCGTGTAAACAAAAGAGATGCATACATTAATAGTTGATCGCTGACTGTTCACACTGCCGGCGAGGACTCGCTCCACTAGTTTGTCGCTGAGCGACAAGAGTTATCAAAGATCATATTCGCTCAGCGATATTTGCTTGGCGGTCAGAACTCACGCCGAGAGACCGACGAGCGGTAATTTTGCCCTGAGCGAGTGGTGCGAGTAATCGCCCATCGCACTCGGACACTCGCTGATAGCCCAGCGACAAAACTATCGGAACTACACACTCGCTACTCGTTAATCGCCGGCGGTGGGACAATTGCCTTAAGGACTTGAATGTAATCCACCATTTTTGCATTTCCAAGCTTTGTCCCAAAATTGATCAAAACATTAATTGCACATTCAATTTCACATACAAATAATCTCCAAATGAAGACTTGTTCAATGGTGCATTATGATATGCACGAACAACAACGAAGTAAATAGTACTACGACTACTTGTGTGGGTTTCTCACGCGTTGCATGAAGTGGCCTCTCGGAGTTCACATAAAGTGTCATTAAAACTAACATCGTCTACTGACCCCTTAACGCCCAAAGTATTTAGAACGCGAAATTGATTGCATCTTTCAACATTCTTCTGCAACATTACATTTTGGGCTAGTGAGACTAATCGCAACACAGAAGTTGAGAAATGTATCGTCTGCCTAACTGCCTATTGTGGTTCTAGAGTTGGACGTTACGAGGTAAGATGTGACGAATGTGACGACATGTTCAAACATTTGAACAGAGGTAAACCACCGTAACGAGTAGTGGCGATTTTTATAAATCGTAATTTCTGCTGCAGTTGATGAATTTTATTTCAAAGAACTCCTGAAGTTACACAATAAGTCCAGGTCAACAGATAATAGCGAGCTAACAGCGGTTGGTGATGTCAGTAGCAAATTGTCTCGTGATATATAACACCGAAGTATTTTTAAGTAATATTTAGGAAGTTAAGACTCCGTCTATACCCCTCTAACAGGTACCTACAACATTTGACTGACATATTAAATGTCAAATCATCTAAATTTTAGTCGAAAAAATGTACCCACAATCAATTTCATGGATATCAATATTTATAAGCAAATCACAATCGAGACACATTTTTCAGATTCTAAAGTAAGTAAATAATATTTTTGATAAGCAAATATCGCACCAAAATTATTGTCTACACATGTTTTTTATGTATAGCTATAAGATCATATAAAGGCTCGTGCAGACTACACCGGTAATTATTCTACGGTGAAGTTTTCTTAGAAATTGTTTTGTTAGAGCCGCGTCGCGCCGTCGCGCCGCTCCTGTTTGCACGACGCTCTAAACGATTATGTCTGACCGAAAAAAATCAATCGACCTAAAAATATTCGGCTAACGTGCTCACTAAGTCACTACCTACTCATATTTTTTTTGTTATTTAGATAAATGTTACACATTAAGTAGCCACTATTTAATTGTATGTATGACAAGGAAGTAGTTATTATCTTAAGAATGCTATAATGGCTTATGTTATCCGTCGCAAATACTCTATGTTAATTATATTGGTCCAAATTGTTGGTGTTCCTATCTTGAGTTGAAGTCTTCCATTACTTTGTCAAGCAAAGATATTAAGTACGTATTAAGTTTTTATTTTATTTTATTATGGACCTATTTTAGTAAAAATGTAAAACTGTGCTAGAAAGATGTCCTAGTTTCCATGAAACCATTACCACAGTCTAATAAAGTAACAATATTATATCTCGGCAGTGACCATGAAATAATTACCTACGGTCGCTCGGTAGATAAACCTTCCGCGTCCGTCCGTAACTGCCGCATACTCAAGACTGTTGCGTATTGATATACACTAACATTTCGAAGCGCGTCGTTTCGACCGTTTTCTATGAAGACATAATACTGTTACTTATTTATACTGTGCCATAACTTAAGCAACCATTAAGTGTACTTACATTTTGTTAGGTTCGAAACAAATACTTAGGTACCTAGTTAATTAATTGTGAAATGTATGATCTCATAATTCTATAGTGCAATTATTAGAAGTAAGACCCTATTTAAAGAACCTATGTTTTAGATTAAAAGTGAGATTTTAATTGCAAATAAAATATCAATTTAATCAATAAATGTTCTGCTGTAAACCGATTTTCTCACTTTTATAATAAGCTTCAAAATAACATAGTCGGTTTGATTTCAGATAAATTTTCCTTACTAGTCCAGAAAATTGCAAAAACTAAATTCAATTTAATATTTTAGGTCTGTTTTATTATTAACGTTAAGCAGTAGACGACCACCTCCTTAGAAACATGTATCTGTATGAAATACATTACAACATACCTATGTTCTGATGTTTAGGTTTTGTTAAGACTGTTGATAGCAAAGTACATAATTGCCTGTAACAACAATAATTTTCAGTAATATTCTGAACCGACTCTAGTCCAGACATAAATTAATTAATTCATCAGCATCACCTAGGACGAAAAAAATATATCATAAATAAGATTTATTAAAATTATTATTTAATCTACTCAAAGTCGTGGGCGGTCACTAGTAGGTTGTAGTTCTATAAAATTTATTAATACGTTACATTCAAATTCTTGCCGGACAAACATATTGCGTAGTTCCTCTATGTTCTTAATGTCATATATTATTATTTATAATTATTAGAAACCTGTAATTACTACTTAGAAACAACATGTCCATATGTAGGCACCGACGTTACTTAGTATTCCGCATCCAGTAAATAAATATGTACATAATTCAAGTAATTGCTTTATTTATTCGATTTTTTCGACACACTCTATCGAAATGGCTAGTATGATATAATTAACATAACCACTTAATGTTAGCTGACCACCACTTGTTGGTTTTTGTATGATTTATCTAGATAATATACGCGTAACTAATTACGTTCAATGATAATGTGACTTACAGTAAGAATAATGCTTCGTAAAATATCCAATAATTACGCTATCAATCATTAATTCGACCTCGATCGATATGTAGATAAAACGTTCGTTTTTTTTTTAAATCGAGAAAAATAAAAAAGCTTGAAATATAGGTAATGCAATCAACTAATGACGCAGACAAACTTACATTTACAGATTCAGGCCCTTTGAGCTGATGACTGACAAAATGCAGGTATTCTTCAAAAGTAATGCTAATTGGTTATAATGTCGCAAAAAATATACATGTATACCTACTTAATAAAATAATTTTAAATAATATTCTATCTATGGTGTGTATCGTGTGACACATCCTTTAACTATCCGATTTTTTTAACGTTGAGGGTACTCTTACGTTATTAAAAAAGTCATCGACTATCTACCTTATACAAAAGGAACACGGAAGCCAGCTCACTTGAACAAACGTGTTAACACTAGATCCGCCTCTAATTATCGAACATGTGCATCAAAATCGTTTATTTCATACTTTTCATCAGTTCCGGTAAGTACCTATTGGCTGCATTTCGTGCAATATTCAATGCCTATCGTAATTAAAAAAGATGTATCAATCTAAATTATTTACCACCATGCGGTGCTAATGAGCATCATTAATGAATGGCGGAATATAATTATTAATCGCTAAAACATTGTTAGAACGACTTAAATAACAAGTCGTTAGTAAAAAAAAAAACAACCTTGTTGTGCAATTAATCATCTCATCACTCGACACTCGTCTAAACTATTCTAGAAATGATAAATGGTCACTATGTAATTGATTTCTATGCATAAAAAATAGGTAAATATTTAACAGATCAATGTTCATTTTTTCATCTTATAGTGTGTTCGCGACACATGCCACGTTACGCCGATCTCGACGATGAAGACCAGCACCTCTTTCGAGCGGCGTACGATACACCTGCTTATGACCACGACGAGTACCAAGAAGATGATGACATGCCTCTGGGCAAGCTGGACTTGCTCAAGGATGGACTCTGGGCAGTCAAGGCGAAAATCAAGGAACTGAAAGCTTTTAACAAAGCTTTGGCTGCAAACTTCCTGTCCACCAAACTGAAGGTGAAAGAGTTAATCGCGGCGAGCTTGGTACTGAAGAAACATCAGCATGGAGAAGTGGAGAAGAAGAAACCTGCCTACAACTATCAGGTATATGCACCTACTTAATACCACGATTGTAAATAATTATGAGTTTCAAGGTGTTCACTTTCACGATCTACCTGATTGTCAGGGTTGGAAAAAAAACAGTTTTTTTTTAAATCTTTTAAAACAAATGGTTCCAAATGTTTTAAGCAAGATTTTTTTTTCATTAAGCGATTTTATCAACACAAATCGATCAAGCCTAATATAATTCATTTCTAGACAATTTTAAAATGTACCTGAGGAAACATTTACAATAAACGATCAGAATAACATAATAATCACAACAACCAGTTATAGTTAGTTAGTACTAACTAATAAACTATCAAATTTGTTAACGTACCCAGTACACTGTACGTTCAGAACTGCGAATTCCGATTTTCGTTCTTAGATGTACTTTACCTAAAAGTATATTTAAATATGGGGAAGTCCCCAAAATATTTGCGGGGAATTACTTCATTTCGACCGGCGACGAACTATATAAAACTATCTAACCTTTTTATTTCTTTTCGAGCTATTTCTAGTCCTAAAAATGTATAACTTTTCATATATTTCTATTCATTCGCGATTTAAAACATGTTTTTCTTTCTTTATGTTTAACATATTTTTTTTAACTTGTTTTATACTGTGACTTTAAACAATTAATAAAAAACATTGTATTAATTCAAACTGTTTTAAACACTGCTTAAAATACGTGTTTTAAAACAGCTTGTTTGTTTTATGCCAACCCTGATTGTACATGGACAAGATTTACCTTAGGAAAGTAGCTAGAAATATTGATAAATTTAATTGGCCCTTGCACCGTGGATAGACGTTCTACTAGATGAATCGACAACCTACTGAAGGTACTGCTAGGGCAGAAGCGGACCTGTCGTTGTAACCGAATCTTAAGCCGAGCCGAAACTTGGGTTAAGCCAATAGGTATTATACCTACTACGGGTATGTCATCCAGTAGCTCAGAAGTTTCCCGGCTGAGATTAAGACGTACCCATGTCTCTTTGGACTAAATAAGAATATTATAGAGCAACTACCTATTACAAGTTCGGTAATAAATAGATACCTAAGTTTTTTTTTTAGTGCCGACATTGAACCACGCTTCGTGCGTTCAAGTATATTCGGCGAGACCGCAACACGAAATCATTAACTAGTGGCTGCATACCATAAAATCAGTAATAAGTAAGCAATTAACTCACGTCAAAATCGTGGGCGACTTGCAGACGCAAAATACAATGAAATACAAGTTTCCCTTCCGTGCTTTTGATACATACCTAACTGTTCTATATTCTAAGAATTAATGCATAATATACCTACTATATGGTATATATCCTAAAAGTATACCAGCCACCAGTACCCTAATTGCGTAATACAACACAATCTGTTTTGTTTTGAAAGAGATTGCTAATCCATTGCTTCATAAGTTGGAAAAAAACATCTGCTCAACAACGTAAATAACGCTATCAATGTTGTTGAACTGTCAAAATGAAACAAATTATGCATAATTGTTAACGAAAATAAGTTACGCAATTATGGTACAGGTATACAAGAAAGAAATAAAAAGTATTTATCGAGACTCACACAGGAAAAAAAGAAATTAAAAATAAACACATAAAAACATAAATTAAAAAACAAAGTAAAATTAAAATAAAGCAGAAAGTCCTGTACGAGTCCAAAAGGCTCCTATCTCAGCACGATGCTGCGACATACAAAAATACTAAGTACGTCCCTATTCAAATCTCAATCTTCCTTCTCATTCTTGTCTGTAATTTTTATAGTGTACATAATAAAGAATATTCTATCTATCTATTTATTCTTTATTAATCTTATGTTTTAAATTGTTTTATTTTTACATTGATCTCACATAAATAGAAGCAACAAGAACAAAATGCACCCAGGATTTTGTAATAATCTTGTCCTTGAAGTTTCTCGCCTGTTCTTCTCCATAGAGCTATCTACGTTTTCGAATGGGCAACTAGCTTCAACTTTCCGACTAGTACTGACAATACGAACGTGCCTGTAAATGGGTTAATTCAAATAAATGCTTTGAGTTTCAATAAAACTGGTTAAACTGACCTAATTAATAAAACCACCGGGATTTCACCAAGTTGACTACGCGTATTTTTCATTTCTCATACTTGGAAAGTAGTGTTTGTTTGATCCGAGTAGCGGGTGGAAGTTGCTACTCGGACCCACCCTTTGGCGGGAAAGACTCATAGTAACTGCTTCTCTCTCTAGGGCGGGAATGAATTTATAAATAGAACTAAATTGGGTTAGGTAGTCGGCTACGAAATTTTTTACTAAAGGGGGTACACTATCATATCTATGAACAAAAGATTTAATGAAATTTAAAATAGACATTTATTATGGCTATGTGGGAGACATAGCCATAATAAATGTCTATTTTATCATTTATAGGGGGATATTACATTATCATATTATATCATATACCTATATAGCTACGAAGCTCACAAATTACTCATGGCTATTTTATAATTTAACTATATTTTTTATCATAGATATGATAGTGTTATAGGTATCTTGTAGATAAATCGATTATATAAAAAACAATGCTGCAGTCTTGTTAGTGTATAAACAGCCAGTGTGAATTTAAAAAAATACCTGTAGGCGGGACCTCCCGCGGCGGTGACGCGGTGTCTTCCTTAATTAAAATTTTAAAAGACTTAGGTAGGTACTAAAATACTCATGTTATCAAAAACTAAAAATTTTTACTTCCCTAACTTCGAAATGAAAAGTAGAGTGTTTAACATAGGTGAAAGTCATCAATTCCTTTCGACCCTTGTATAACAATCTGCTATTTCCTCATTGAGTCAAAAAGTCGACTAGTTTCAGGTACTTAAATTGCCAATGCAATTAAGAAATTTCTCAAGTTTCTATGCAAACCGCAAAATGTTTGGTATTAAGTTCAATTTCTTTTTTAAGTAATGAAGTTTTAATTTATTTTAATAATGTATGTTATTAATAAAATAACCGTCTTGTCAATTAAAAAAGTGCGTTGTCTGCTAGTCCAACGTTTACCAATGCTCAAAACTTCTACCTACCCACATGAAGTATTTTTAATCATCTTAACGCTTTTAGTTAGGTACTCAAGAATTCAGTCAAATTTTGTATTAGGTACCTTTTATTGTTCCATGTCAGATCAAGTCAGATATTTTATCGTAGGCCGTAGCATTGATGCTGAAAAAACCATAAAATATTACTGTCATGACTTGAAATTAGACAAAAAATAATCGTGTTCTTTATTTTTACAGGCTCCATCGTACCAGCCTCAGTATGGGCCCCAGTACGCCGAGACACAATACGCGCCACAGTACGCCGCCGAGCCTCAATACGCACCTCCGCAGCCGCAGTATCAGCACGACCCTTACTATGGACACTAATGCAATAAGTCTCTTACATTACGTACCCCAGTAGTTAGCCTTTAAGTGAGAGTTTAACTTTGAAGAGCTCTGTCAGTTAAAAATTTATACATAAGAAAAAAAGTTATGCAATAAAAATAATAATCAGATTGATAGTAACTTTATACTTATACGGCTATATCTGTACTATTTATACTGAAATTAGAGAAAAAAAATATTATTGTGTTCTTTATTCAAACGAAAATAAAATTCAAATAAAGCTTGGAAAGCTGACTACTGGGTGTTTTACCCTATTTAACTTATTTATTATTATTTTCCATCTATCTCTCTATATTCTTTACCAAAGAAAAAGAGTTGATCACTGTTTATTTTGTAAATTATCCAACTCGCAATAAATTTTTATAATTAATTAAGTTACTAACACCAATAAATTATTACCGTACAAAACGTCTTTGTCTCATCATAGATGTCGATTCATGTTCTCGAGCCGCCGGCGTAACACGTCATAAGAAAGTGCATTAATAAAATAAATTCTTAATTGTTAAGGTCACCAGTAGGTACTGTTGAGCGGAGTAGTTGAACGCGGCGCGCGCGCAGGCCACTCGTGTAGTAGAAGCGAATCGCTTTTTCGTGTTGAATAGCGAATCAGAGGAACTCGCTTAGTGTTGCATAGAGTCCTGGAGCCGCCCTGTACCCCGCCTGTCCCGATGTGCCGAACATAACACCTCCCCTTTGTTCCCTCTATAAGATGTGTTTGTTAGTAATTCCTGTCAGAGTGGACATGTCATTATCGATACAGTAGACCTAACTAGTGTGTTAGCTAAAGTGCGGCGTTGTCCTGCTACGAAATGAGTTACAACCTATTATGGATTTTTCTTCTGGTATGATCATTTATATATTTTCATTTAACATCCCTCATTCTAACAATATGACATTTGAATATTGTAAACAAACAAATGTGTATACAAGTTTAAATTTCGTCACCGAAACTAAAATTTTGAACGCATTAACTAACTGTTTCTGCCGTAGTAACAGTGCCAGCTTGTTCAGTTAGTCTAAAATATCAAGTACTTTATAACCTTAGATCATACTTTTAGATTCTAACTTCCGATCTACTTTGTTTCAATCTACTTGAACTAGTTTTAACTTGATCAAAATGCACATGATTCGAAGAAAAGGCCTGTATTTGTTACTGACTTTTATGGTAGGTCACCATTCCTCCTGAAATAAAGGTCTTCCTTTGCATCATAGCTTTCTTAAGTAATCTAGGTACCTTGCACCTACTTGTAAATATTCATAAAAGTACTAAGTATAATGGTTGTTATAAACATGCGCGGGAGTTAATATGTAGGTAATAACTTGGGTTTGGCACTTAATTAGGTATTCATTAGTTCTTCACTGAACTTCTTTATGTACCCCAAGCAAAGCCTTCCCTAAAGCCTTCGATTTGAGTCATACTTTGGTAGGTAAGATTCAAAACATGGCTTTAGGGAATCGAGTTGAATTCAAGTCTGACTAAAGAAGGTCTTTTCGTCGTATTTAGTCTTTTCCAACAGATCTAGTGAAATTCCTACTTATAGGTACCTACTCGTAGTTGAACGAAAACATACTGCATGTCCTTACAATAAATACACCTATTAGATACTAGCAGCGCCCCGCGGTTTCACCCACATAAGTCTCGATTCCGTGAGAATATCGGAATAGAAAGTAGTATAGTAGTGGAGTAGTGTGGTAGTAGTATTAATCCAGGTTATAAACTATGTGTGTGCCAAATTTCATCCAAATCCGTTCAGTAGTTTTCTTGGAAAGAGTAACAAACATCCATCCATCCTCACTAACTATATTACATATTTAGTAAGATTATCATATTATACTTTGCTTTTACCCGCGGCTTCGCTAGCGTGGTGGTCTTAAATTATCCCACGAGAACGTGCTACCGGGATGAGAAGTATGTCCTATGTCCCAACCCGGGTCACGGTCTACTGGTGTGCCAAATTTCATTCAAATCCGTTCAGGCGTGAAAAGGTAGCAGACAGCCAGACAGAGTTACTTTCATATTTTTAATATTACTAATAAAACTACTTGAAATTAAATTGTTATTGATCGTACCTAAATTAATTGAATCAATTGTTATTAATTTAATTATATTATTATAATATATTATTTTAACTATCCTAAATAGAACTTTGTTTATATGGATTATATTACCTACATTACTAATGAGTTTAATTTCGGAGCTCGTGGCTAAGTAATAACAGCCGCGTGGATTGATCCATCAGGTTAAGCTATGCTTGTCGGGGTTGGATGGGTGACCATCTTTACAAACCGAAACTCCTCTGTGCCTCTGAAAGCACGCAAAGCCGTTGGTCCCGGCTGTCATTCGAGGATTTTTGACAGTCGTTACGGGTCGTCAGATGCCCGAAAGTCTGACAATCAGTCTTACCATCGTATTACCCAGTTACTGGGTTGTAGATAGGCAGTCGCTCCATGTAAAATACTGGTATTCGGTTGCATCCGGTTAAACTAGAAGCCGACCCCAACATAAAGAAAAAGCTAGGCAGATTGATTGTAATGAGTTTAATTTAAATTTTAAATCTGATTTCTAGCAACAAAATTTAAAAAAGTCCCAACTCGTTTACATTAAGCTAATAAAGCGTAAACAAACATACTTAGCGGACATTTTTATTACACTTTTAATTGCATGTCACTGCAGCAAGGTTGGTGAATAATATTTAAATACATACACATATAATTACCTCCACAAAATATTATAATCGGGCATCTATTTTTTTCGTTTAGCTACGTATCTTAGTTCTGTTTTAAAACAAGCCTTCATGAATAATGTCTTTATGCAAGCAGGCGCGCGATCATGCTTGCAATTCCTCATTGAATGCCAGAGATGCAAAGAGTAAACTGTTGAACTTGAATAAATAGAAGTAACCTTACTTCTAGACTCAACTACCTACCTAAACCGATATAAGTCAGACTAGTTTAGCGTAAAAACCCAAGGAATAAAAATAGAAAAGTCCCTTAGCAACAGCTGAGGCTGCAGCGCCCTTCGCGAGTTCAAAGTAAACATATTTGTGTGATAAATGTCAGAGTGATCTTTAAACAAACTGGATCGGCGTCGCACACTATTTTCGTTTCAGCTGAGGGCGAAACGGCTCTAGAGCACTTCCTGGTCACTGGCACTTTTTATGAAATGGCATCAGGTAGGCGTGCTCGTACATTTATGGACGTAATATTGTCTTACAGTCTCCACTTTATTTTCGATAATATCAGATTAAATTTAAACCATCAGATGGCAAGCGTATCTACTTCCTGTGATTGACTAAAGATATCGTAAAATGTGTTCTCGTAAATCCATATACAAAATTTTCAAGAAAGAAAAAAGAAAGATCATAATCTATCAAGAATCGCGAAAAATGCATGGTGTATTTTCGGATACTCCTGAGGAATCTATTTTTTTTTTATCACGTCACTATTTGGACCACTTTTTTTTTAAGGTAGTGCATCTCGTAGTTGACCTCTGAGATCATGACTACTTAACCGGGCTTTCCTGTGGGTGCCTTAAGCTACACTACACTTAAAACGTCCAGCCAGGGGTTATTCAACTATGCTAATTAAAACTAGGTGAATGCTCGCTAAAGGCACCCCCTGTGGGGTACGAACCTTGGCTTAGGGCGGCAGGACATCAAGGATGGGACGGGCTGGATTTGGACCATCCTGTATACATCATGATATGTCAGCTGAACATAATATAGAATAGAATATTTATTTGCTCCAGCTGAGGTGATTTGTGTACAGTATCGTATTTAGAGCATAACTTAATTAAGATCCACATGCTAATATAGAACATGAATTTCCAGACCAATCTTCAGTGAATTGCTACATGAGGGTAATTTAACACACGATCGACTGACAGCTGTAATTAGGAGAATTAAAGTTTCACATCGTTTCCGCTATATTTTAAAAGACCACGATCAGTTGAATAAATCTTACAAAAATTCAAATCCTATTCTGCGAAATTACTTTTAGTGATGGTATTTAAGTTCAAATGAGGGTCCTTAGAAAAATATTAGCCACACATAGATCTTAAGACGCAGATATATTCCAGTGACCTTGAGTGGTTATCAAAGGGAGTGGCTTTCGTGAGTTTGGCTAAGTTGTCGATCGTTCAGATCGCTATTGTTTCGACACTTCAGCTCCTTTGTATTGTAATCACGATGTGATATGGTGGTTATCTTGCGTGTTCTGTACTGAGCTCATGCAACGTGTCGTAAACACGGCTGCACATCAAACTATACATTTCCAGTATAAGCTGACCTCGCATTGTACGGAAATCCTATACAATGCGAGATCAGCATAAACTGGAAATGTATAGCTTAAAGTGTCTAGCCAGTAATAGGACTCGCCCATCAAGGAGCGCTGACCCAAATGAGACGCATTATTAATTTATTATACATAAAAGGTATATTAATAAAACACGTATACTAAAAGATCAATAATTAAATTATCTTTAAAATGGTGAAGGTTTCAGAAAAATACCTACGCTTGATAAATTTTGCGTGATTCTCAGTTTTTTTCCGCGTCAGATATAACTTTACAAATTATTTTCACTATGTAATATAAACATAATCTAAAATATCTTCATATTAAGTTATCAAGAAAATGCTCTAATTTATCATAATTTTTTTTCAAATCATTAACACTACTCGTTTAAACGTGATCTTCAGTATAAAATAATTAAGAGTCGGTTATCGTCGCCTTAAGCTAGTAGGTACGTAACTTTGTACTAAACTCAATAAAACGCATTACTTATTGCAGTAATTGCAATCGTAAAATAATGTTGAAGCTAAATAATATCTGTGTAGTTAACTCCAATGCCACGTCTGAATAGTAAACTACAATACTTACAGATCGGTATGCACCATCTTTTCTTTGTGCTCTCAAGTTCTTTATCATGGGTCAATTTATTTGCATTCGAGTTTAAAATACCGCACGATCTGGTAAATCAGAACTGGTTTGCTCGCTCCTCGTCCACTGTCCGCAGACCTTATATGGATAATAAAGACAAAGAATTACTAAATAAATCTCTTTTCATACAAATGCCCTATGAGCTCATTTCTTATCGTTGCGGACAGCAAAATATTTCAAATTTTAAGAATATAGATTAACTTGTTAAAAATTTCAAGCGTTATTTAGTAATATCACAAATCTGTATCTGCAAGCTGATCAATAAATTAATATGTAGCGAAGTAGTCGTTGAGCTCCTAAGCTATGAGTTAATCTGCACGATAACTGACAAATGCGTGCACTCAATCAGTGCGGTTCTTTCCTCGAAAGACCATTTCCGACACCAATATAAATGGTCTTCACATGATCTGACCAAGATGTTGTCTGTATGGACTTTAAAAGAGACTGTGACCTCTGAGTTTGATTCGGCCTTTCTTCTCAGAGTAGTCAGAGAGGAAACGCCGACCTCATCTAGTTTTTAAAATATGATTGACGTGTAAAAGTGTTTGTACAAACCTACTTACAGAAATAAAATCATTTATCATTTAGAACAAACAATACATGAGTTAAAAAGTTATCAAGCGTAGGTATATTGAAATCAAAAAGCAAGTAAGTTATACACTATACAGGCATACAGGACGAAGCCATTTAACGAGGAAACACTAAATTGGCTGATCGGCTATCTGGCTGACCAATCTATCCATTATTATGATCAAATAACTCGATTGCAATTTGCAATTACATTACCTTGGCTACCATTATTTGTGCAGTATTAACCTACTGTATTCCAAAAACTCCGGTCGTGAGGTCAAAGGGGTCATTCTTAATCTGAGCCAAAACAACTTCGAAGACCAAAAGTCTACCAGGTATTAATAGGTGGGGACCTAGTTTGCAAGTTGCTACTGACCAAAACAGTCTGTCGGCTTCATCCAGGTTTTCCAACTTCGATTCGGAACAGTAAATCTATTATACATCAAAGTCAAATCATTTATGTCAAATAGGCCCTTATCATGCACTTTTGAACATCAAAATGTACAAAAAAAATAGAACTGATTCTAGTCGCCCCTTCCAAAAGATAGTTTTCGTATGGAGAAGAATGGGCAAGAAACTCCACCGTTGCTCTTTTAAAATATTTTACAATATTTTTATAGGTACATTAGTTAAATAAGTAAATGTGAAGATGATGCACCTAGAATAAAATTACTATACCACAATAGGCAAAAAGAATTAAAAATGAAGCAACGACAGATAAATTAATTATGTGGTAGATACATGGTGCTCACATATTTACAAACATTGTAAAAGTAGGCGATATTCCTAAAATTGTACAATTAATAAGTCAGTCATCAAGTTACATCATACCTGCAGCACCACTCTTTTTATTAGTTTGTACTATGTTCTACATTGTGATCATATCGCTACACAAGCAAGTCATTGCTTTCTGACAATACTTCAATGACATGATAAATAGATTCCTTACGTATTATAAATATAATGTGTATTGTGAGGTGACACGACGTGACGCAGGTGCGACAGTTGCCACAATCGTTCAATTAATTAGCTGGCAATATTCGCGCATTGTCCGGCACAGCAGGCGGCCTTCGAGGAGCACTTTTATCTAAAGAAACGCCCTTAATCGTTCGCGCAAGTCTAAACTAGCGACTGGCTCTGGTTTTTCTTGAGCATTCATTAAGAATGTACCTACATTAACTAAGGTTTATTTAGCCCTGCACACTTCTCTTATGGATCGAGGTAAATTTTATTCGTTCTCGTCACGGCTTGTTGTTCTGCCAATGCAACTAGGTATCAAAAATAAGAAAGTATGAAATTTCTAACAACTGTATTTTCCTGGCAGTGGTAGTAGCGAACATAACTGCAGTTAAGGACAATACGCATAAAGAGCACCTAGAATAACTTTAATTAGTTAAATATTATTAAAAAATATTAATTATATTATTAATATTTATTAATATATTATTAAACAAAATTAATATATTATTAATTTTGTTTAATTACTTTAGTATTATTAGTGGTTAGACCACTAATCGAATCCGAGACCTCTGGTTTTAAGACAGGTAGATGACTTAGACCCAGAGGTCCCGGGTTCGATTGCCAGTGGGGGCAACATTTTCTGCTCGGTTTGGTTGGGCTTGTTCTAAGTCCGCTGGCTAGCTACCACCATCATATCTAATCTGTCACCATAACAACAATTTTAACAGCATTTTTGTGTTTCGGCAGTTAGAGGTAAGATAGCCAGTTCCTCTGTGTTTGAGGATTCCGGGTGAAGCTCGCTTTCACCTTTGGCCTGATCATCATTTACCATCAGGTGAGATGTAGGCCAAGAGCTTATCCGTTGTGGTTAAAAAAAGACGACATTATAGGATTGTCTCGAGAAATGTTTAAAAAAACATTTTGTTAATACAGAACTTCTAAAATTATAATTTGTTAGTCTAACTCTAGAACAGTAATTAAAGTTACCGGAACGCATAATCCTACCTACCCGTTATGTCATACCTTTTGTTAGCTATAAAGTCCAAGGCTCTTTGCAAATTGTAGCCTAATCAAATTACATACGGGTACTGTAGCACCTGGTATCAATTAATATTATTCTGAATTCTCAGAAATACAAAGTTAACATTGGAAAATGCTGACGTGATAGTGATAATTGCCTTTACTTTAAGTATATTTTGTTTATTTTCTGGATACAGAATAATAAAATAAATAATAGGTAGATAACTTAACCTAACCTAACCTAGACACTAACTTAATTTAGCATTACGAAAGCTACTAAGTATTTCCTAAACCATGAACTTAATCAATTTAATTAATTATCCATTCTTTTTCCATTTTTTGCTTGATTTTGTTTTCCTAGATGAACCAAACAATCAGTTTCAGTGCTTTTAGGTATATATTTTTACTTTAGCAATGAAAAAGGGGACCATTGATTGAACCTTGTGGAACCCTCTGCCTACAGCTCCTAGAGATCTTCTAGAGCTCGATTGATAATTTTACTAAAATAAGGAACATTGGTGTTTGTTAATTCATTACAGTACCGTATTCAAATTCAAAAGTCATTCATTCAAACTAGGGTGAGAATCAGCACTTTTCAAACGTCAAAATTACATAAGACAGTCCCCCAAGACGCCCACCCTTCACCACTTCCTAGTGCCTTAAGCTGGGAAGAAGTGGCGCAACAAACTCCCCAGCAGCACAGCTGTCTGTTCAAGTTAGAAATGATTGTATACAATAGTATGCAAAATAATTTACATATGCAGCACAAAAAATAATTTAAATGATAGATTATTGGCCATATGCATGGCACACGCCAATATACCAACAAAAACATCAAAAACAATACTCAAGCAGAAAAAAAAAAACTGAACGTAAACAGAACTAAATATCTAAATAAAGCCTCCAGGCATAAAGGGCGTGCCCGCTTACATAAAGCTATATATAGCTGTAATTGGAAGTTATGAATGATAAACTAGGACCATCGAGGTAAAAACCATAATCGTGCAATTTCCTGAATAAAATTCCTCTACAACGCAATGAAAGGCCCACACCGGCCTTTAACTAACTAAAGCATCGTATTTTCTGCAAATGTACGTTTCTATATGAAAATCTCAATGACAGCAGCTTCGATCTGACCAATAGATAAATTGTTCTGTCCTTCGGTCTGCTTTTGTATTTTTTTTTAATGCAAATAAATGGTTTTGACTTTGTAAATGTATAATAAAATTTTATCACGTTGCGTTTACTTTATAGTACATACTAATTCCATGGGTAGTAATTTTTTACTAAGGTACTACTAAGAAAATGGACCAGCCATTTCTGTTTCAAAAATTGCGATGCCGTTGTTACCTCTTAACTCTTTTTTTAAAATCAGGTCTTTTTATTAATTTTAACTCATTATAATTTTCATGTAGGTTCATTTTAATCAGCCTGTATTTTTATAAAGAATTTTATTAAAAAAAAAAAAATTGCAAACACTTTTTCTATCTATTCAAAGAGTGTAGGTGTAGATTATAATATTTTCAAATTCAAAGTAGGTATTAGCGTATATTTATTTATTTAATACTTTAAGCACACAAATGTACAGTTGCGGAGTTAATGCCATAGGCATTTTCTACCAGTCAACCTTTGGGTGATGCAGAGACAAACAGTGGTAGGTGCAATAACGAAAATTATGGAATAAATATTGAATTAAATATAAGGATATACATATACCTATTAAAAACTATGAATATAATATTATACCTAATCCTACATAACCATAAGTATTTTTATAAATGATAGTAGGGCCGAACATTGATCCCTGTGGAACTCTTCTCATCCACATCTCCTTACACCCTCTAAAGATCTTCTGTGTAGAGTCTATTCAACAGTATCTAAGATTTACTAATTATAATCATATAAAATATTATAATCCTTATAATTGATTGACTAATATATTCTTGTGTAAGTATATAATGTTGACGAAGGTACGGAAAACCTGAATCCGTTTTACAGAATAAGACTTCTAGTGCGCGTCCGTCTGTAAAATCGCGCACCGTGGGAAGCCGCAAATTGATTCCGATCCATTCCGTCTTATTACAAAAAACGAAATAAAGCTTGCTTTAAACTGGGTTTATTGAAGTTTAGGTACTTTTTAATTCAAACTTCAAGTTTGAAGTCCTAACCTAAGCTAACATTGTAATAATTCTTAGTTGTAAGAATAGGGAGGGGGAGGGGCAGCAAATGTAGGGTTTACCGATGGCTGAAACACGCTACGCCACTGGAATAAGTATCTCTTATATACAGACATGCGACAGAACCTATTTATCGATTATCATTAGGATTAATGATTGAATACAGTGATACACTTAACGTGTTATTAACTGTTCGTTTTTATACAAGCTTGCGGCCTTCACGTTTTTCACTGTCACGTCGCGGGCACGTGTGTGTGGCGCCCACCTGCCCACTTCGCCCATGCCCCGCTACACCTTCTACAGATTTTATATCTGTCTGGCATATACGACTATCAAAAGGTCCATAAAAACTGTTGACGCACTCAATCATCAAAAGACGTTTTTCTAATTGGACATATATTTTTAGCCAATCCACTATTGGGCAGTGGGTCCGTATACATATAGAAAAAAAAAAGGTAAATACCTACATAATTATATCAAGCATCATGCTGTTTCCGCGTAGAATCGAAAACATGTCTACGCGCCCAGCGCTGGTATTTCCTAAATGTGTCACAGAAGCTACAATTAAAGTCCATGTATTTTGCGCACCCGCACCTAAAGACCATTAAGAGTTAATTGAAACATCTTGTTAAGTAAAACATTAAAATAAAATATACATAACGGTCACACCAGTTTATGTATACTTAAACAAGTCTGTTTTGTGGACTAATTTTATTCGCATATTTTCTTTATTAATTACCAACATTGAAAATCGATTACCTAATTAATAATTGTGTACTTTGTATTTGTAGAGCATTTTTTCTTAAAGGTCACATTCATATTCACTTTTAGATTTAATGTAAGGTCAGTATGTTTCTTCATAGCGGATTTTTGTTAGCTTCCGCACGGTCGGCGGCGCCTGTTGCCATTCCACCCACTACTAATTTGGGTTCTTTATTTACTTTACAAAAATATCAATTAAGTAAGTAATTACTAGATTCAATTCAATTCTCGAGGGTTGAATCCTCAGGTCTCGATAATTACCTGCACGAATGTTGATCCCGGACGCTGGGCTTTTCCAAGAACGGAATTGGTTGACATGGATTGCAGTGTTCTTATTCATAAAAGTAATACAAAAAATATAAGAAATTCGATATATGCTTAATTAATAACGATGTCATCAATAAACAAGTATCTTATTCGCATTTCACACTCGTGTATAACAAGTGTTCAACTTTTTGTCAACGAATTCCAATGTGATCAAGTTCAGTTTTTTGTCTAAGTAGTTATAATATTTTCTGGTACTTAGATAGCCAACAAAAAAATGTTGTCTGTATTAGTAAAGAATTAGGTAGAATTTTCTAATTTATGCTTTAGTTATTAAATTAATCATGATATGGTTGATATCTTTTTGGTGTGGAGCAGACTTTTTAGTGTATTTGAAGTAAAAAAAATATGCTTATCAAATGAAGGCCCCTAGTTAACGATGGCTGCAGCAAGCGCTACGCCCATTATCATTGAACCAGCTCATACCGAATCTTTTAAAATCCACAAACTCTGAAGAAGCGGAAAACGGGTATCTTGTTTAACTTTTTAGGAAAAGCATGGATGCCGTACGGGACGTACTTATTTGGTTGAAGTCTTTCAGTACAAGTACAATAATATAACATAACATAACCTTGTTTCCTCGAAGGGTTAGGCAGAACCTACCTATAGTACACCCGGGGTGCCATCAACCGGGCACAAATCCAGACTCCAGGCTTGTTATTGAGAAATTCTAGATGGAAAAACCAATGATAAAAGTACAATACTAATTACTTTATTAGGTTCGGTCCTCTATAAGAGCAGTGGCTCGTTTAGTTAAGTACGACTCGGCAAGGACGCCCACGCGGTCACTGACAGCGCCGCCTGCGCCCGCGCCGCTGTCCTCGCATCCGCCCGCCAGCCACCAGACACACTCATGCCACTAATTTCCGCTCTGAACACTAACTGATCAAATATGATATCGCCGATGACGTGTGATTGTTAAATCATTAATTAATATTATGCTCAGTTCCCCTATGTCTTAACTTAGGTATCGAAAGTAGGCCAACGATTATTTGTAATTTCCTGCAAAAATAATACACTCCGGACACCTTACACAGTGCGTCTGTGCCTAAATCGAGCCACCCTGCATATGTATCTAAATAATGGTACAAAGAAAAGAAAAAGTGGTTTTGAAGCCAGTCACTCACTATCATATCCGTTTGTTCCAAATTTGAAATCGAAAAATACAAAAAAAAAAGTTTTATTGCAATAAATCGTCTTTTCCCGTTTCACAGGGGCAAATTTAGCGTGGATTTGAAGAAAACAGTGGTTTACATAGATAAAAACGTTTATTTAGTCATTTGTGTGCCTCCAAGAGCATTTACGACAGCCATCATGCAGTTCGGCATAGAATTAATTAATGCCACTATGACGTGCTGAGAAAAGTTCTCCCATGCTTCCAAGATGGCAGTTTTCAGCTACTGCAAATTTTCTGAATTCTTTAGTTCAGTTAGTAGGTACACACATACCATCACGCCCGTATGCTCCGAAGGTTTAGGCAGAGTTAGTACACCCACATTTCGCCAGTTACGTCAACCGGGCAGAAATCCAAACTCCAGTTTGGTACAGTCCGACTATTTTCTTAATGTCCCGGAATGTGTCGAGAATCTCTCACTTCCGAATACAAACGAATGCAAATTTCCATGTCCATCAATTATTAGATTTATCGTGTATAAGAATTTGAATTCAGAACTAAGTACTTTATTGTTGTTTTGTTTTTTTTTTCCATGTGAACTATATGAAGCTGTTACTTTCGTACCTGCGACTTAAGCAGCTTTCCTCCCATTTTCAAAATAAATTACATTAAAAGACATAACAACTCTATATACTTCCAAGTTGATTGAGAGCGTCCGGTCTGTACCAAGTGCAAAGGGCAACTGATAGAAATCCGACGACTGACGAAACACGAAGTTTGCTGAGAGGCATTAAGAAAAAGGTTATACTGTAGTGAGAAATTTCTAATAGTAAAACCCAATAACACTGCCCGACCTGGGACTCGAATCCAGCACCTCATGTTCAGTAGTAGCGCTTGTGACCACTAGACCAACAAGGCAGTTAGATAATAATATTTATCTTCACCCATGCTATATAAATCCTCTATATAAGTTTCTGAAACAGTTAGCTTATTGCCAACATTAAAACAGCCAGTCTCATAGTAACTCGAATTTCAAAAAAAGAACATTGTCATGTATGCAACTCCTTGTTTCCATCAACTTTAGTAATGGAACGTTGAAGCGGGGGACAGAAGCGCCCGCTGTACGCATGCGCGGGGATGTGCTGCTGCACGCGACACTCATACGTGCACTTGTACTGAATTTCGTGGGTTTTTTTAATTCTTGATCTTGAATTACAAACACTCATTGGTTTCAGAACCTTTTATAGAGGATTCATATCATGGGTGTAGATAAAGCCTTGTATGCAACTGTTTATAAATGGTATTAAAACAATCATGTGATACTATTATCACCCACATTCGTGTTTTAATACCCCTTATTATACAACAGTTATTGCATAAATAACTATAATATTACGACTATTCAGTAACAATGATTCACTATCTAATCTTCTGGTCTAGATCAGCACTTAAAGATACGTAATAGCTAACTATTGAGTACGCGACCTTATCAAATAATTAATTTTGAAACGATTTTTTACAAAATTCAAGGACTGCCGATTCCAAAGTTTTGTCTAATAAAAATAATGTATAAATTGAAATCATACTTTCCATTAAACTCCTATAAGTATTTTTTTTCAAGATTGTATTATTAAGCAAGCAAAATGAATAATAATATTAAAATCTGCTCATACACGGCGCTTGTGACGTATCGACAAGGAAATGTAACACATGACAATATAAAAAGTTACTTTAAGCCAAGCTGACCTACGAAATATGTGGATCTGGTTTTAATATGAAGAATGGAAATGCATCTGAATACCTAATTACACACCTCCAAGTGGGATATATGAATTGTAAAGCATGAACTACACACTTCTTCGGGTCGGCACTACACTAGGCTGCTTTTCCACCAGAGATGTTAAGTAATTAGATTAATTAAGCTACGAAATTATGTGACCGTTTCCGTAGCATTCCGAATATAAAGGCTCACAGATGCTCCCATCCTGCGCTTAACACCTGTAATTGCCGTCCTATTCAAAGAACATCTTACGTGAAGTACCTAGGGGTGCACATTGATTGCACACTAAGTTGGAATAAACATTTAGACGTAACAGTATCTCGGGTACACAAGCTTATGTTTCCAATGAAAAAGCTCAGAAATGTAGTTGCTTTCCCGCTACCTATTGCATCTCAGTTTGGGTTGGCACTTTTAAGACCTTTATACTTCACTTTGAGAGTGCGCAGAGGGCCGTTTTGAAGGTGATGCTTCACAAACCATATCGCTACTCTACAACCCAATTATACAAGGACATGATTGTGCTCACTTGCAGGCAACTCTGTGCACTCAATATAATCCTACGTAAGCATTCCTCCCTTAATAAATAAACGTCGTCGTCGTCGTCGGTTTGCCCTCCTGTTAGAATCAAAACTGCCCTGGCAAGTCGAAACTATTTGAGTCTGAGTGGCCGCCTTTATAATGTAATTAACAAAACATGTAACATTTATCCCCTTCCAAAATACAAGTGTAAGACCGTAGTAAGCGAATACCTTCAGGGTCTTACTTACGATGACACTGAAAGACTGTTCGCCAGGAATGCATAAATAATAAGCGCTAAAACACACACAAACATACATAAACGCAGTCAAACACACACACACACACATTCACCTATTTCCTTGCATGCCTTAAAATAAAAGTAAATAAATTATTCTCAATCTAATTATATTCAATTCAATTCAATTTTTTATTATTTTGATACTTAAAATGAGCGTAACTTAATTTGTACGAGAACTATGTTTATCATTATATAATAACGAATAGCAAATCATGATTGTAGGAGGAAGGCGCCGATGTCTGTCACACAGTTAATACTAGCACAGACATCGTCGTTAACTCTATCTTTAAAATACTCTAAACTTTGTACATTGTGTTTTTGTTACAGGACAGATAAGTTGTAACAACATTATTGTTAGTAAAAATATTGTTATTGTATTGTTTATCGACAGTAGGGAAGGCACTCTGCTCTGCACATAGCTACACTACTCGCGCATCCATAGCTCCCATTCATAACTCGCATTCTTCCATATAAAAAACATAGCTTAGTTGAATATAATTGGTGGATATCAAACGCATCCATAGCAACGTAGCATAGCCTATCTCTGGTGGAAAAGCAGCCTTAATCGGCACAATCGAATTCATATAAGTAAGTAGTAAATGTTTCGGGTCGGCTTTGTTCTTCATCAAATTTTGCCGAACCGAATGTATCGACCCGAACAAGTGTGTAGCAAGCCTGAGCAACATTGTTAACAATCCTTACATCCAACATCCATACTAATGTTTTAAATGCGAAAGTACCTCACTCTGTCTATTACCTTTATTACATTATGTCTATTACATTTTCGATGACATTTGGCACACAGGGATATAGGATATTTTTTATCCCGGTATAGTACCTACGTTCCCGTGGAATAATTTCCAACTTCCACAGAGGTGAAGCCACGGACAAAAGCTAGTAGGTACCTATACCATTATACGTACCTGTATCCTATCCTATACTATTAAATGAGCAATATTTGTATATATATATAAATATATATTTGTAATCACGTTCTCGAAAACGGCTCTAACGATTTCGATGAAAGTTGCATTATAGGGTTTTACGGGGCGAAAAATCGATCTAGCAACGTCTCATATCTGGGAAAATTCGTTTTCTCCGTATTTTCACCCAAGCAGAGCTCCGTCGCCCAAAGTTTAGAACAAGATGGCCTTGGAATAATGACACGGCAGCATGGAATTTGTATATGTACTATACATGGAATTAGTATGAACCATTTTGTTCTGTTTTATACTTAAGTCAAAGATGTTTTTTTTAATGATTTTATTTTGTTTTCCATTTTAATTAATATTTTATTTTTTAGTAATTTTTTAGCAACCTTCTTAAATTATTTTTTTAATAATTTAAGAAGGTTGCTTTGTTTTATTTATTTATTTAACCATTTATGCACACACATAAAAAAAAACAGACAAGAAAAATGGAACAGAAAAATACGTACAAAGGCAATGCTTATTTCTAAATAAATCTCTTCCAGCATACCTGCGACAGGAAAGTATATAAAATGAGATGTAGACAACGTGTGTAACCGTAAAAGATAAAACAAGAACATAAATCAAAGAAGAAAAAAAGAAAACAATTCACTATTTCAATATAAATATACAATATGAGAATATACTTACATCTATACTTCTGAAATAAAATATCACAACAAAATATTTATAATGTGATTTAAAATAACTATGCAACTATGACGACGTGGAAAGATAGTGTTCTTTCACTCTTCGAAATGCTTCAACAGGTTGACAGTCCCTAACGGCAAGCGGAAGTGAATTCTACAACCGAACCGCGTGCACAGTGAAGGAGTAGGAATAGAAGTCGGTTGGGAGGGGATTTAAGGAGGTTTTTAAGATGCGACCCGCAAGGTGCATCAAAAGGACGGGCATAGGAAAAGCGTTCCCGCAGATAGAAAGGGGGTTTAGGGTTGTGAAGGATGTTGAATAGCAGACATAATATCCGAGAGTTCCTGCGAAGTCGAATAGGGAGCCACTTGAGTATCTTGCGAAAGTTAGAAACGAGATCATACTTTTTAAGGTTAAAAACAAAACGAATACAGATATTTGCAAACGCTCAAGTTTATTTAAAAGCTCCTCGGTGGCATCCAAATAACAGGCATCAGCGTAGTCTCTGATGGGCTGTATGAGAGTTTGAGCAAGGGAGATTTATGTGAATGTAGTGTACACCTCTAATTGGTATATACGTGTATAAGAGCCCATACTTGTTAACTTTTAATATTTAATGTACAATATATATGCTGTTGGCGTACCGATTTTAAATAAATAAACTTTCCTATTAAATAAGCATTCTCTATTTTCACCAGAGCAGAGCTCAGTGAAATGTCACTATAATACCTACTATAAATACGAAAATAATTCTGTTTTTCCATCTGTATGTTAAGGTTCCCCGAAACGATCAATTGCTGCAATTGATAATTTTTACTTGATTGATACACATTGATGCGCAAATTGATCGTCTACCTGGAATGCAACTGAAGCGATTGACAATATTACTACAATACAAATTTAAAAAAATACAAATGGCAATTGATCGTTTCGGGGACCCGAACCAATCGTTATATTTGAGCCTGGAGAAAGAATAGGCTACTTTTCACCCTGGATTATTCAAAATACACGCAGACGAAGTCTCGGGAAACAGCTAGTCTTAAATAAATCGGTACAATAAATAGAGAGAAATGTCAAGCAAGTTGCTCACACTCCGCGCCTGGCATCGGACGCGGACGGACGTGCTGCGCTGCTGATCGTGGTTCCTGATAGTGACTCAAGCGATCCTGTTGCTGAGTCATCGTTTCGTCGCGTACTGCGACGCTCTTCATAGTCGATTATTATTAATCGACTATCGTCGACCAATTAATCGGAGTCTTTTTCAAGATACGATTAATTATCTGTTTCTTTATCAGAGTATCGTCAACTGACTCTTCAAGTCATTTTGCCCCTTCAGGGAAAAACCACAGTTTCGTGGTCCTCGGTGGAAACCATACGGTGCCAACGAAACCGAGGGGGTGTTGACCCAATCACACCCGCCGAGCCCCTTCAGGGTTAGGCAGTCAATTGGCCGGGTCCCAGTGTTCGGCCTTGGGGGGTCTCCTAGTCGGCATTGGTGACAGTTTTCCTTCCTCAGCAACACACCTAGTGTCGGTCGGGTGTGTCTACACCCGGCGCACTAGACTGGTCAGGACCCCGTTGCACAATAAGATAGGCAACGGGCAAAAGCAAGCTTAGGGCTCACCATTAGGCACACAACCTCCCTGTCTACACCCGACAGGGAGGGTTTACACATCCCCGGTAGTCCGCCCGGGGAATTAGGTTATTAGGATTTTTATTAGGGAAAATTAGGTCCCAATTTTAATTAATCATTATGGAGGCCGTACAGAGTGACATTCAGTCACTCCGTAACGACCTCATTTCCCTCAGGAGTGAAAACTCCAAACTCCTTGACCTCCTTAATAGAGTCCTTAAAAAGGACCCTACCCTTATCAATGAGTTCGGTAACGAACTAGAAGGTCTCGCTGCTTCACAGCAGACCATAACTAGGTCCCAATCCATCGCTGATTTCAGCGATGTAATCGAGGCTCAATTTAGTCCCTGTCCCTCTGACAGCATGGACATAGTAGAAGTTGCGACCGCCGTAGCCCGCGCCCCGACCCCCCATCCATTTTATACCCCCGACTCAGAGGCCCTAGCCTCTGCTCATTCTTCTTCCTCTTCCCACTCGGATGACGAAGGCTTCACGCCAGTCACCGGAAAAGGGAACAAGAGGAAGAAGAAGAAGCAGAGCTCGTCCCAAGCGAGCAAAGTAGTCGTCATCGACGACTCAATCATAGTCGCCCCTCAGGCAACCCCCACCGTCACTCCCGCCGCTACTTGCACCCCCGTAGCTTCCCCCTCCACTGCCCCCCGCCCGATTGCGTCATCCTCGCAAAATGACGCACCGCGATCCGCTCATAACTCCGGCCCTAAAAAGGTCGCGCCGCCACCCCCTGTCTTCATCCAAGACAAGGACAAGTGGACGGCAGTATCAAAGTGGTGTGTAGACCTTAAAATAGGCTACACTAGCGCCCGTTCCACCCAACAGGGTATTAAAGTACTCGTCCCTACGTCGAAAGACTACAGGGACTTAACCAGGGTCCTGAGAGAGAGAGGTGTGTCATTCCACACCTACTCCCTCCCAGAAGAAAAACAGATCAGGGTTGTGATCAAAAAGATCCCCAAAGAGATCCCCTCCTCCGACATCCTAGCCGACCTTCAGTCGCAGAACATCCCCGTGGATGAAGTCCACCGTATGCACCGCTCGCGTGGCAGGGAAGCTTACGACATGATCATTGTCGTGTGCTCCCCTACCGAGGGGCATCACCCCATATTTAACGTAAAGACCATCTGTCATTTAGGGGGCTTCACTATCGAGAAGCCCTGGAAAAACAGCGCCATAGGGCAATGCCACCGTTGCCAACTGTATGGCCATAGCCAAAAGCATTGCCATGCGAAACCCAGGTGCGTCAAGTGCCTGGGAGACCATGGCACTGCAGACTGCACCCGTCCCAAAGATCGCAGCTTATGCGTCACCCCGCCAAGCTGCGTGCTGTGCGGCCTCGAAGGCCACACGGCTAATTACCGCGGCTGTCCCAAAGCCCCTAAGGCTAACACAGTAAAGCTGTCTAAGCGTTTAGACTCTAGGCAGCAACGCCAACAGGTTTACCAACCTTTCCCCTCGTCCCAGTTACCTCAGAGGCTTAGTCCACAGAGACCTAGCCCTTGGTCTCAGCTAAACTACAACCACCAGCAGACCTTCCCGGCTCTGGTTACCCCGCGCCCCCCTCCCCCTCATACCCCGCTATACTCCTTAATGGACCCGCGAGTCCGCCCTCCTCCTCCCCCCGGCTTCCCCGCTCCCCACGCGTCTACACAGCGTAGCGCACCCCCCGCACCCCCCGCGCCCCCCGTAAAACCCAA
The DNA here is from genome assembly GCA_916610215.1 of Omphaloscelis lunosa. Lineage (NCBI taxonomy): Eukaryota > Metazoa > Arthropoda > Insecta > Lepidoptera > Noctuidae > Omphaloscelis > Omphaloscelis lunosa. The sequence continues at coordinate 13,242,706 of OU744247.1, forward strand.
TAATAATTTGGCTCCCCCGCGTCACGTTCCCACTCCCGTGGCTAATAAAAAAGATATTTACTCGGACCCCGCTAAAAATGCATTCAGCATTATCAGCTCAACTTTCATGACCTTTTGTACCCCCAGGGCTCAACAAATGGCCTTAGACATTGTTGAAGCCAAGAAATCAGGTTGCTACGAGCAGGTTCAAAATGTGTTCCTGGCTTACGAGGATATTACCTCCGCCCTCACTTCCTTCACTAGACCCTCATAATGTTTAACGCCTCTTATGAAAGGTTTAAACCCCGATCCCTAAAAATAGGAACTTTCAACGCCAATGGCTTATTTAATCAGAAAGATGAAATCGCGGAATTCCTCCGCGATCATCAGTTAGATTTTCTCCTCATACAGGAAACTTTCCTAAAGCCCCATAAACGAAACCCCTCTATTGCTAACTATCGTTTAATTCGAAATGATAGGACGCGCTGTCACGCGGGTGGCACTCTCATTTACTATAAAAAGGATCTGTATTGCATCCCTATGGACCCTCCACCTCTCTCCCGACTAGAAGTATCAGTCTGTCGCCTAGGCATGACTGGTCACTCGCCGATCACTCTAGTGTCGGTCTATATCCCTCCCATCCCAGCTCAGGCCTCAGAAAACTACCAACTTATTTCTGATGACCTACAGCTACTCTTCGGCATGAGCGACTCTGTCATAATGGCAGGGGACTTCAACGCCAAACATCCTTCTTGGAACAGTCAAATCACTACCCCCAGGGGCCGACACCTGTTCGACCTCTCTTCCACTCTTAACTTCGACATCATCGCTCCGATGAATCCCACTTATTATCCCCATATGGTTAATTACACCCCTGACGTCCTTGACATAACGCTCCTTAAGAACGTGAACTTACGACTTGACTCTATAGAAACGGTGCACGAGCTTACCTCTGACCACCGCCCAGTTATTATCCATCTTGTATCCCGCATAGGTCCCTCTGACCCAAACCACCCTCTCCCCACTAGAAAGGTGACGGACTGGAAGAAAGTAAGCGAAAAGCTGAAATCCAACACGTCCCCCTTACTAGACTCTATTCCGGACCAATTTGACTCTGTCGCTAACACGACAGCTGCGATTGACTCACTCACGGAGCACGTGCAAACCGTCCTGAGCGATTGCTCAAGGGAGGTTCCGGCAACAGATCCCTGTTACCTGAAACTCCCGGACGATGCGCGCGCCCTGCTGACTGAGAAGAACGCAGCTGTCCGTGCCTACAGCAGCTTTCCCTGCGCCGCTAACAAAGCCCACATGCGCTACTTACAGAGAACTGTGAGGACACGTATGACGGAGCTGCGTGAAACGGGCTGGGACAAGATGCTGAGCGACCTTGAGCCTACCCACCTTGCCTTCTGGGAACTCCAGAGAAAACTTAGATCCCCTCACTCAGGCCATATGCCCCCCTTAGTCCGCCCGGACAAAACATTAGCCTTCGATGACATCGACAAAGCCGAGTGCCTAGCCGACAGTCTTGAAGCCCAATGCTCTCCCAGCACCCTACCAGTAGACAAAGCTCACCTCGATGAGGTCGACGCCGAAGTCGAACGTAGAGCCTCTATCCCTCCCATTGAAGACCCTGATTTTCCCCTGCCCCCCATCGAACCAGATGAGGTACATGAGATTATCAAAGGTCTGAAAAATCGTAAAGCCCCCGGCTCAGACGGACTCACCAATAGGGTGGTCCAACTATTCCCAGCTCACTTAATTATGCTTTTGACCACTATCTTCAATGGTGCGTTAAGCAACAACATTTTTCCCCAGACGTGGAAAGAGGCCACTGTCATAGGTATCCCTAAACCCGGAAAACCCAAAAACGAGCCATCCAGTTATAGGCCCATCAGTCTGCTCAAGGTTCTAGGCAAGATCTATGAGAGGCTTATTTATAAGCGTCTCAGAGACTATGCAGAGACCAAGGGCCTCATCCCCAACGAACAGTTCGGCTTTCGAACTCAGCACTCTAGCGTGCATCAGGTCCATCGTATTGTCGAGCTAATCAGCGGTGCTCTCACCCATGGCCGACAAACGAGCGTAGTATTCTTCGACATAGCAAAGGCGTTTGACAAAGTCTGGCACAACGGCTTAATTTATAAGCTCTACAAACTCGGTGTGCCGGATCGTCTCGTGCTCATCTTACGAGACTATTTGTCGAATCGCACCTTTCGCTTCCGCATCGAAGGAGCCCTTTCCTCCCCCCGCCCCATAAGGGCAGGAGTCCCTCAGGGCTCAGTGTTAGCCCCCCTCATTTTCACGCTATTCACCAGCGACATCCCCAAACACAGATCGACGCAGTTGGCTCTGTTCGCAGACGATACAGCTATCATCTGTAAGGGAAATTCAGCTACGATGCTGCTAAACCTCCAAAGGGCTGTCAACAACCTTGGCGCCTGGTTTAGAAAATGGCGAATAGAAGTAAATCCCGACAAAAGTCAAGCGGTTAGCTTTTCTAAACCGAGAACTAGACCCCCCCCGTTCCCCCGACCTATCACCATGTTCGGCAAACCAATCCCTTGGGCTAGGCGCGCCAAATACCTAGGTGTTATCCTAGATCATCATCTCTCCTTTTCTGAGCACATAAAGACGGTTCGTTCGCGAGCCGCTTTCGCTCTAGGTAGACTCCATTTCGTTCTAAATGCACGCAGCAAATTGTCACTTAAGTGCAAACTGCGCATCTATACATCATGTATCCGACCCATTATGACCTATGCGGGTGCAGTATTCGCCCACGCCAAGTCCCATTCCATCCATAGGTTGCAAGCCTTACAGAACCGTTTCCTCCGTAAAGCCACGGGAGCTCCCTTCTATGTCAGAAACGAGATCCTCCATCTCGACTGTAAGATCCCTACGATCCACCAGTTCCTTAAACGCATGTCCAAGCGTTACTTTGACTCCGCTCCTAGACATCGCAACCCCTTGGTTGTCGAAGCAGCCAATTATGTCCCTTCCCGAATTAGTCAGATCCGCCGCCCGAGGCATGTCCTTTCCGACCCTGATGATCCCATCACACTCCTTCAAGAGCAGAATAGGGCCACCAGCACAATACACAAGAACAGACGCCTCCCGTCATTCCGACCTCGCCGCCGAGGTCCTTTGCGACCGCGACCGTGTCCCTGAGTAAATACTCCTCCCCGACCCTTGCTCGAAAACGAGGTGCCAGCAAGTTGTTGCCGCTGAGCACGTAGCTTTAAAACTACCCCGCATAATAATCATGATTTAAAACCATTTTTGATCCAGCCTGTCCCTTCTTGCTGTCCTCCCCTCAGCGACGCCCTAAGCCGAGGTTCGTACCCCACAGGGGGTGCCCTTAGCGAGCGTTCGCCTAGTTTTAATTTAGTTTAGTTTTTTGCCCCTGGCTGGAGGCTTTGAGTGTAGCAGCTTAAGGCACCCACAGGAAAGTCCGGTTAAGCAGCCAAGACCTTAGTGGTCATACTGCGAGATGCCCGTTAAAAAAAAAAAAAAAAAAAAAAAAAAAAAAAAAAGCAAGTTGCTGGGCATCTGGATTCAGATTCAGAACTTGCTTGACATTTCTGTCGCGCTTTGCGTCCATAAATATCGCACGTATAATGCGTTTACTGGCTATAGTATAGGTATGACATTATAGCAATAACAATGTGGTTAACATAATAATTGCCACGCTGTACACTATTGCTATAATAATTTCCAGTAATTAAGTGAAACTGCTGTAAAATAATATCATGATTAAACATGAGACGCATTTATAGTCAAGAGGTGAGCGGCATTATCCGGTGAATGTTTCACGACGACACTTTTGTTATAATAGTTACCTGCATGCACTGACGTGGTGGTTATTTACTTTCCTGCACTATAAAAAACTATCGTTCCATAAAAAACATTTATGAACAATACGTAGGTACAGTCATGAATAAAACGTTTTTCTTTTCCCTATTATCTCGATCCATAGATAGAGTGTCCATGGCTGCAAATCGTGCAAGTTGTCTTCCAGTTTATTCATATCGTATATAATATTATCAATAGATTCATTTACCTTGATGCGAACAACATTTTTCCAGCCCACATTCCTCGGTATAGTTTGTAGAGCGGAATGTGTTAGATGTGTTACGGTTTGTGCTTTCATAGCACATTAAATTAAATCATTACTTCATTATTAATTCATTTTAGCACTATTATCGTAAAACAGTTGAATTTGAACTAGGTACTTGGTTACTTTTTAAGTTGTTAAAATCATCAATGCTACATACGCCGAGTTTTGATTATTTATAGGGTACCTATGTATCTTATTTTACAAGTTCCCAAAATATTAATAAGACGAGTATATTCCTATAACTTCATACATTACCTTGAGACTAAATCGACAAGCTATTACTTAACTATTTTTAATCATACCTTGTTCTAACCTCTCTCCTTGAAAACCTAGCTAATAAATCTTGTTTCAAAGGAAAATATTATGTCAACATTTAAATAAAATGTTGGAGTTATTTTATGTTCTTAGTCAATACATATAAGTAATGGATACCTACTTTGCTTTATTTGCAGATCCTACAAAGTTTCACGGCGTCGTTCCCAGTACCAAATCAGTATGATTTGGGCGTCATCGGCATCGATCAGGAACCTATGAACAATTCTCCACCAATATCAGGGTATGAAGATTCACCTGATTCCTCAGACGAAAAAGTTATATCAGTGAGAATAACATCATCAGTGGCTGTCGGACGCGGGAGAGGAAAACCTACCTATAGGTTTCCAGGTGACATGTTAGATGATGATCAGAAACATGCTCCATCTAAAGTGTCTCCCTCAGGTGCACAACCCTCAACCACACCGTCCAAAGTTAAGGAAATTACGGTATCCGAAGCAACAGACGTACCGCCAAATCTTGTAGGTGCTAATATAGAATATATAAAGCAATTGAATGCGAAAAAAGAATCAAAAGAACACAGTGCAGACCCAGTTCACCCCTTCGAGTTAATGTTTCAAGGTCAAAACGACGACGATGATGAACCCTCGACCAAAATGGACGAATATGAAGATGATATTCATGATATAGTACTGGCCAGAAAAGTCCCATCATCAGCTGATGCTAACATATTTCAAGATCAGAAAACAATACATAGATTTCAGAATCCAGAAATCAATCCGCAAGCTGAAGCTCACGTTAAAAACCAACATATTAATATGACAAGTGACGCGTTATTTTTACCTCTCATGAAATTGGGGTTAGAAACGAATAGTAATAATGATAATAAAAATAAAGAGGGTGTTAAAACTTTATCAATTGTTGACCAACAAGCGGATAAAAAAGGGACAAGAAATATAGATCGGTTGACAAGTGTTGACACATTTGCTTCTAATAGTAAAAATTACCAAATCGATGACTCTGTAGCTGAACCTTCTATAAAGTCAGTTGAATTTACAAAATATAACGAAAGAATTGAAAACATTCCACCGACAGAAATAATTCCACCAGTGCGTTCTCCAAATAACGTTCAAGGTTTGACAAATAGACCACAGAACGATGGACGAAATAATCCAAGATTGACCACTGTGAGTTTTAATATAGTACACGATACTCACAAACTAACTAATGACAATGAACGTGGTACCTCGTACATATCGTCAAGTCAAATTATTCCTAACCAAAAACAGTTCTACGACCCTCAAAAAGTTTATAGTGAACCAGCAAAAATATATAGTGAACCAGCTAAGTTCTACAGTGAACCGGCCAAGATATACAGTGAGCCAGCTAAGATATACAGCGAGCCGGCTAAAGTGTACAGTGAACCTGCTAAAGTGTATAGTGAACCGTCCAAGTTTTACAGTGAACCTGCTTCTTTGCATCTGGCGCAAAACGTACTTTCAAGCGTCCCTCCCAACTACTCGCCATGGCGAAGACCTCAACGTCCGTTCGGAAGCACTACTGTGAACACAACACCCATAAGCACTGTGACTAATGTGTTCCAACAAGAGACCACAGTTGAGCACCAGCCGGAGAAAAATTACGAAGTAGACGAAAACACCAGCGTGCTCACCGACGGTCGCAGCTATGGCGTGCAACAAGACACTACCACCGAGAAGTGTAAACAAGACAACTGTAAAGTGGGATATGTGTTGGAAGGTCGCCAGTTTAAGAAGTATCGAGTGGAAGAAAGAACTCCGGATGGTTTCATCGTTGGAGAATATGGCGTAGTGAGAAACGAAGACGGCGCGCTGCGGGGCGTGCGGTACACGGCCGACGGCGACGCCAGTCCACGCCTCATCCACGACGCGCTCATGAAGTTCCTACAGCTCACTTAGGTATATACACTTGTCTGGTCTGAACCCAAAATAAATGCACAAATAACTTACTTGCTCATTTAATTAAGTACTTACATCAAATATCATAACTATATGAATAACCAACAATAAAAATACATTTTAACAGTTTACTATGTATTATAAAGACTGAATGATTAAATATAATGCAAATCCATATATTTCAGTTTAGTACCTTCAACTTGTGTACCTAAAAGTTACTGCAAATCGGATATCATGAGGTCCTAATTAAATAAAAAAGGATAATCAATCTTTTAACTGTGTCGGCACTCGCAATCGATCAAATAATTATGTTCTTCTTTACTTCGAATTACTGAAAAAAAGTAGGTCCGACAAGTGATGTATCATCATTCCTAAATGTTCAAATACCTATGTTTTGTAACAGATTGGGCTGATCAATTGATCGAAATTATATATGTGTTATTTATTGTGATGCATTGTTAGATGACCATCATTCTCCTTAGTTGTAATTAAAACAATTTCAGAATAAGGGTAAAGGAAAATCTCGATGTTATCTCTATATTAAAACTTATCTAATAATAATTCTGGTGCCATGTATATCACTGTACACGAAATTATTAATACTTTCACTGCCACCTCTACGTTAACTTTATTGATATTATATTGTAAATAAATAGGTAAGAATACACAATTGTGAGATAAATATTGATGAATATGCAATAGTATTTATTTTCTCATTGCTCAGTCATACTCATCATTCACGATATGCACTCAACATGGAAATCCTTTTTCTTTTAGTTTACAAAAAAAATATTAGATCAAAATTTCTTAAGGAAAACTAACCAATAAATGGGTTGGCTATTGGCATAGCAATGCATCAAGCAACGCTTATCAAACTTTTCCTTAAATTATGGTGAAAATGAGTTGATAGTAGAAGTTATTAAACTCGAATAAGCAAAATTATTGATAGGTACTGTAAATAACTACGTGGAATTTTATTTGAACAAAATACGAAATATTTTAGCATAAATTACTTGTATACTCAAAGTAAGTGGTAATTCAGATATAGTTTTATAAAAATATACACGTACCTAATTCGGTACGATCGTGGTTCAACTGGCCGCCACACTGGACATAACATAAAGGATATGCAACAAACAACACTTCATATTGTGGCCGATAATATTCATTAACATCTAACACAGTGCTCTATATTCATATTTATGTACTGTATTATACAACAAAGCCAAACGCCTATGTGTACACGTTTACAAAGGTTTTAGGCTAACTTTCAATAGTAATATATATTAGATACTGAATATAGTATAAATAGTAGAGAGTAAATATTAGATATTTTTTGAAAAGTTTAAAATTGTAAAAATTACAGTATAACTCTTAAGCATATTTCGATGATAGGAAGTTATAGGTATTGAGAGTAGCAAATCAAAAATTATGATAAAGAAATTCACAATACATAGAAAGATATGTTTTAAATTGGAACAGTTATCAACAAAACAGCTCTCTATAAATTGAACTACAGTTGTACATATTAATAAATATTAAATACATTAAAGATAACATTATAATTAGGACTATCATGCTTAAAAACTATATATATCGTAGCGTTGGCCTTAATGATTAGGTACCTAACAATAAACTTGCTTACCTTTGATGAACTTTAGCCTAGCGCACAAAGTTATATTGAGAGTCAATTTTCCCATTGGATGTAAGTAAATAATCTATCGGGATGAGATTAGATTTGGTCATTTTTCATAATAAATTAGTTTAAGTAATATTAGGTACTCTCAAATTCATTAGATATTTAATAAAGGTTAGCTATTCAATTTCAAGGATTAACATTCTTCTTATCAGATATCTATAATAAGAAACTACATTAACGTAGATAACTGGAATATCTTATTCTACTCTTATATCTCGTAACATATAAAGCAATATTATTATGTTGACAACGCTTCGTGCATAAATTATCAACAATAACCGTTCGTGGAAGCACATTAAATCAATGGAACAAACGTATGGTTGTCTGATGGCGATGCACGATGGACTTAACAACGCGAACGAGTAAAACAAAACCTATTTTTTTAACAATGGCAACTCGTAGTTTTGACCACTAAGATCTTGGCTACTTAACCGGACTTTCCTGTGGGTGCCTTAAGCTACTACACTTAGAGCCTCCAGCCAGGAGCAAGTAAAACTATTCTAAGTTAAAATTAAGCGAACGCTCGCTAAGGGCACCCCCTGTGGGATACGAACCTCGGCTTAGGCCGTCGCTGGGAGAGGACAGCAAGAGGGGGCAGGCTGGATCAAAATTTGGTTATCATCATGATTATTAGGCGGGGTATTTAAAGCTACGTGCTCAGCTGCAACAACTGCTGGCACCTCGTTTTCGAGCAAGGGTCGGGGAGGAGTATCATTTACTTGGGGGCACGGTCGCGATCGCAAAGGACCTCGGCGGCGAGGTCGGAATGACGGGAGGCGTCTGTGTTTGTGCACTGTACTGGTGGCCCTATTCTTCTCCTGGAGGAGTGTAATGGGTTGGAAAGGAAAACAAAAGTTAAGGTACCTACTGCTTTATACTCGTTTCAATATTTATGGGCCTCTGGAAAGTTTAGTTGTATTCTCTCTATGGTATATTTATTTACTTATTTGTGAGTTGGAAACATACGTGGGTGAACCATTGCAAGCAACGCGCAGTTCGCAAAGAATGAAACAAGCGGGACCGGGCAGCGCTACTTGATTTGTATAATTATATAGGTACCAAAGATTAATTTATGTATCACATGTGTAGTTCACCTTCACTTCCGTTACAAGTTAGTTCGCTTTTCAGTGCCACTGTATTGTTAGTGAGTCTATAGGTACATACATACAGAAAAGTTTATGCGCTTCGGTAATTTTCGGTTCCAAATTAGTACGAACATAACCCCACAGAGGCAAAGTTTCCAAGTTTCGTAATGCCGCACTAGGTCGTTATAGTGCTTCTATTATTGCACGTTGTCATGAAGCGTTCTCTCTTGAAAGTTTGAAATGTTTTTTAGAAGTGCATAGAGTGGTTAATCTCAAACTTTATAACAATGGTACCAAATATAAATTAAGTAAGTACTTTCATGGTTGTAGAAGCTCAATATTAGATCTTATAATCGCGTGTCCGTAAAAACGGAAATCCGAAGACGATGATTACCGAAACGCATACTTTAACTGGGAGACATACGCTTTAAGCAGCCATACTTTTCACGTTGAGAGTAATGTGAGTATCTGGGTAGTGCAAACATCGCCAACAGATAATCAAAACGTTTGCCGCGTGGTCCTTACATTTAACACTACTGCCAAATATTATCACAATTGTCGCTAATACAGTTTGTGCAACAACATAACCAAACGAACACCTAATTGTACAATTGCACCTAGCTTTAAAACATTCAAATAACGCGATCATAGCCACACACTTAGTTTCATTTACCTACTTACGCCGCGCCTAGCCTTGAACACATGAAAACCATTTAGTATTTCTAAAATATTTATATTTCGCTACAACGATGAGAAAATAGCTCATTGCTAGAAAACTATCATAACAAATTACAAAACTTAATAAGTCAGTAGAATACAAGAAGTTCCGCACAAGTGCCAGCATTAAATTTTTTTAGAACACCATCAACTTTTTGGCTACTTTATTGTTTTTAGTTTCCTTTAATAATTTTTAATTTAGTCTAATCACTCGTTTATATTCGCATTAAAGTTTATAATATTATAAAATCTGGCACTCACTTTTCCGTTCGATGCGCATATCGTTAACATAGGCAGCGAAGATAGGATATGAACACAAACAATAACAAAATACCTTCTTGAACATTTTAGAGCTATCACAGAGGACAACATAAAGATTATTAAGATAATTATACGTAATTCATCATCATGATAGTTAGGTAACTAATAACATGTGGCAATGCGGCATAAACAAATCCAAAATGAAGTACTTACCACCTATTTAAGTTTTGCCACAAATAATTGCTACATTAATTTATCTAGATACTTACAACATTTCGTCTATATTTTTGCAACTGTATTGGTATTTAATAAGTGTAGTAATATTTCACATTTCAGCTAAGTAAATAGGAAGATTTAAATAATAAATTGGTGCAGGGTGCAGAACAGTATCCTAGGTAAAGGTAAATTTTTCATTCTTTTTTCAACTCTGGAACATTTTTTGCTTAATTTTCAGTGTGACGCAATAGTCTGTCGTATCCAAACAAATGTTTAAAGCAAAGCTTTACATTAGATCAAATGTACAACATTTAGTTTGAACAAGTTTAAGCAAAAGCGTCACTCCTTCATAATAATATCCAGATTTCTTCGTAAACTTTCAAAAGCAGTCAAAAAAATATATGTTTTTTAAGATGTGACGTAAGAAAAATATAAGTAAAGTAGAAACTAAGTAGCTTGATAAAGTTAGAGCGTAATAAATATTTGAGCGATCAGCACAGATGACTCCAAACTAGTGCAAGCCCGATTCCGTCGCTTCGAGAAGATTCCATTGAGGGCGCGTTGCTGCGGACACGCTTAGTCGTAGTTCTCAGACTCCTGCTGCACCAGCTTGAACCGGCGAGGGCTCTTCACGGCGATCGATCCGTGCCCGTCGAGCGACAGTCGGCCCTTCATCTGAAGGTATCTGCAAATAATGTCGTCATGAAGTTTAAAAGGAGTTTCAGAAAGGCGCAGTCCACAAAAAGTTCTGCGTCGCTAGATATTTCTAGGACTCATGTAAATGTAAATATCTAATGATTGGGTGTTTTCCAACGAGCAACACGCTTAAATGGCCCAAGAATTATGTAATTAAGTACCTTTTAATATAGCGGCATACGAGCTTCGTTGGTCGCTGCTGCCATTCATCCAGCACTTCCTTAGGAGCTAACACCTGTAATCACGTTTTGATTCATTTTAGAAGAGTAACGTAGTTTTCCTAACCTGTCAGTTATCTCAACTGTTTTAGTGACAATTATTCTGGTATTTGCAACTGTTGAACCGAAGGTATAATGGCCAACTTGTCTACCTGGTCTCCCCTCAGCCTATCGAGCAGGGTGACACAGATGACCGCCGCCTTAATGCCCGCGTGGTGCGTCAGCGCAGCAAACGCGAGCGACTCCATCTCAATGTTGACGACGCCTGACTTGTGAATGCCTTCCAAGTATTCCATCTTGTCGGCTTCCGTGAAGTCGCAGAACGCTCCGTCCAGGCGACCCTGACCTGGTGTGACGATAACGCAAAAGTATTTGTTAGTGACCTCAATACAGCACTGCGAAATAATACTACTCTATGTCCGCTGATTTGATCTCGAGACCTATCTATCTATCACGCAAATTCCAATCAGTTTCCTTGTTTCTGTTTGAGATAAGCTTAGAACAAAGAATGTGTCCTTTGCGTCACCGACAAGGTGACGCAAAGGACACATTCTTTCTTTACCAGTTCGGTAAGGAGAACATAAAATAGACATTATGCCTTTTTTAGGTATGTCTAGCCAGAATGACCCAGCTAGTATTTATTTTCTGGTTTGTCTTATTTAAAATGTTTATTTCCGTGAACCGTTGTCTTCACGCCATTCAGAAATTACTTCACTTGTTCCAAATGGCTTAAAGTCAAAGTCAAATAATTTATTTCAAGTATGCCATTGAGTAGAGGCATTTTTGGACGTCAAAATTTACAAGAAATAGAATTGATTCTACGTAGGTGCCGCTTCCGAAAGGAAGTGTCATATGGAGAAGAATGGCTGTTCCACTGAGTCCATGATAGTCCCTCGATGAAATTTAGGATAGCGTCGTCAATTATCTTAATCTGTCTAAGTTCTGAGAAGTGGTAGAAACGGTTACCTTCGTAAAAGTCGTATGTGCACATGGTCCTGCCATTGACGGTGTCATAGGGGTCCTCGGGGTCCGCTAGGCCTTTCAGCTCGCGAGCCAGCCGCTTGTCCAGCTTCGCGGGCCTTTGGATATTCTTGCCTAATACTGTCTGAAATTGATAAAAGAATATATTATTTAGTTGCCATTTCCAAGTAACTCCCAACCACATAAATTCAAGCTTGTTCATAATAAGGTAATTGGATATTTAAATCAAGCATTTTTTTTCAAAACCGTGCGTGCCGCACTCACCCTTCCGATCAGATCTCAACTCAGCAGCTTTATGAGATAGTTATCTTTTTAACCTAGGTTATTCTTCCAGTTATTCCTCTGCTGGACTAACATCTGCCCCATATCCCTTATTGCAGTTGAAGATGTCACAAAGCCTTTCACTAAAACGTACCAGTTCGAGCACATTCCTCAGGGCTCCGTCGACGGCTTCTTCAGAGATGACGACAGTGCCTCCCTCGTAGCCGATGCCGCCGCACGTGCCGATCCTGAAGAACACGGGGTCGCGCACTTTCGCGTGGTACATCAGCTTGATCACCTCATGCAGCAGGATGCCCACCGAGGGTATACCCATGCCGTGCTGTATACATAAATAATGTATGATGTAGAAACATTTCTTTTTTGTCCTATGTCAGTGTCCCAGTGCTGGGCAATGGCCTCCCCATTTCCGTCCAAACCTCGCTATCTTTGTGCAATGTCTAGCCATGTTGGCCCTGCAAAGGTGATCAGATTGTCACACCACTTTCACTACGGTCAAATACAAGCAAATAAAAGGTGAGAAATAAATTAATGCAGAACTGCAGAATGCACGAGAGATTGCTGGTAAGAGAACCATATATTGTCGACACAGTGATTTGGCTCTGAAAAACGTTCAATAAGGAGACCATTAAGGAGATCTGCGTTAGGACCTAGGATACTTTTATCCCGGATGTACGTTCCCGTGGGATAATTACAGACCCGTACGCGGTCAATGCCGCGGGCAAAAGCTAGTGGGTACCTACTCAATAATGTTACTAAAGATGCTGGAGACGGGAAACTTCACCGTCTGACTTGGACACAAATACGCAATGCAAAAAAAACATTCATTGGATATCTACGTCGCATTTTGAATTAGGTAGCTAAGTATTTGAAAAGACTGTTTACGATAATAATACTCACTTTCATGATAAAATTCATATACCTACATATACTTAGGTATATGAATTTAGCATAAACATTTGCATTTCAACATAAATGAAATGTGGTGTTTTGTATCGCCCGCAGTTTTACCTATATTGGTCAAATATGGGCGCATCGCGTTACTGATAGTTTTCTATCACAAAGCAATATGAAACCCAGCTTCGTTATTTACAGGACACTCTATAAAAGATAGAAAAGTTAGACAGACCACATATTTTCATTAAAAGATTTGCCTACCCACTAAGTATGGAAATGGTACTCTAGTCTGTTCTCTACAATACGAACAAAATTGTCTATTTGCTCACGTGCTATGCTATCCTTGGTTGGTAATCCCATAGAAAAACCTTTTTACTCGCAGATTTTTATCTTAGTAAGTAAAGAGCAGTACAAACACATGCGAGACACCCTCTTCGTTGTAGTCTAGAGATTTTATTTATAAAACTTGTAACACAACATTTCGCTGATATTCCACTAAACTTTATTGCTACCACAATAAAATGTCCAGATAACCCTTCTTCCTGAAACATGTACAATGAAACAATGTTTTATATCGTATACCGTACATAGTTGTAAAGAAAAAGGTCACCGTCAAACAATGGAGGGTCTCAAAGCGTTTCCGAAAAGTCGTTAACAATTATCGCAATTTACAATAGACCCTCACATAAAACTACATCCCTGTCCGGAAATTGCATGGCTTTAATACGTAGATATGTAGCCCTGCATACTTCACTAACAGTCAGCCAGTCATGGGGATAGGTTAATTAAAATGACTAGCTACTGCGCGGACTAATCGATCCATTTACGAGGCAAATCAACATTTCCGCGACGAGGTCCGTGCCTAGAGCACGTTATGCAGTCTCACGAGCAAATTGCACCGACGTCATTCAGAACAGATTACCTACTTCTCATCCCGACGAAATAAATCAAATACCTAAGTGAATTTCTGGATTTTTGCAAGGAATTCCTAAATTAACAAAATATATTAGGTATTCTGTTTTTACCAGGTATAGCTGAGTATTTTTATCATATGCACTTCTCTTATAGAAATAAACTGCTAGCAAAAAGATAATGTATAAATAATGAGGCGAAGCCAGTTCCAGTTAAATATACATTACCATGTCAGTGATGTGTGAATTAATGATGATGGGATCTCATTATAGGCTGCCAGTCTTTATTTTAGCTTAAACTCAAAGGAAATTCAATCATACGAGGAACGATATAAAGATACACACTATCATGGTCTTCTATATATGACTTCGTAAGGGGAAAACAATTTAATCAAGTTAGGAGGAGCCAATAATTCAATTTGATCTTCAATAAGAACATAGACCATCAGCTAAATGAAGTAATGACGTCTACAGCTAGTTATGCAGCAGACAATCATAGTAAGACGTAGTATGATCAAGATGTAGGTATGTAAATAATAAATTGTTTCATTTGAAGATGTCGCATTTAATACAAGTTTTAATTCATGGTTGTCAAGTTCGAAATGCCCGAATATCCCAATTAATACATTACATTAATTTCTTTTGATGACATTGTGGCGAGTGGTTCACTATTATTTGTTGCACTAGCTAGCAGATTGGTAACTTAGTCTGTTGACAAATAGGTGGACGGCCCACCCAATGAAAACTACGGTCGCCTAAAGTTATGGCACTTGAACTGTCACACCAGTATGACATTGGTGATGCGACTTTCCCACCTATGGTAGTTCTATCCACTGACGAAAACAACGTAGAAGTAGGAGAGTTCTGAGTTAATTTAATATTTAACAGGCGCTTGACATAAAACCTGAACCTACATACAGCACTAACAGATTACAGCCACTAAGAATGAACAGTGCGATGGTAACAGCCCTACTCTTGTTTTATCCACTTACCGTATCTCACACGAGATAGTCACGAGGCGTAATACACGTGGATCGCAATATAGCAAGAGTAGAGAGTTAGGTACTGCAATTATCTTAGTTACCGCTAATTAGCACCCGTTAATAAGCGGTTACTAAGATTACGAAAATTAACGAAGTTTGGACTAATTTAATTTAAGTATAAGTTAGGCCACACGTACGTGCAAATAGGAAGCTTTTGATACACAATGCACGCACGTACCTAGCAGCCTAATTCAATACTGACTTACCTAATATTATCATGTCAGTATTGAATTAGGCTTTGATTATACCTTTGTGCAGTTAGAATTGAATTAAGAACTAGTTTTGTATCGCAAGCAATAAAATGCTTTGTTGACTAAACCTACACACGTTATCATAGATTTGAATATTTTAGATTTATTTATTTATTTATATTTAGATGAGCGATCTAAACATTAACATTTTGATAAAGACTACACAACAGAAGATATGTAATTGTTTATATTATGACGAATAAGTATATTGAGCATAGTGATATCAAACTGAAATTGATATCATAAAAAAAAAACTGAATAACATACCTATTGTGTACAGTGTACCTACGCACTTCGCAAGAAGTTAGAAATACGATATGATCATAATGACCTGAGTGCAGTTCAACTGCAAGTGGTTGAAGGCTCCATCGCACCATCAAAACGCAAATCACTATTGAACAGTGTTTCTGGAATACAGGTAGGCTGAGTTTGGTACTTAAGTAATATCAAACCCGAAACACGTAAAATTACGGTGATTTCAATTTTTGGTTAAGATAAACTGTTAGAAAATTCTCAATAGCGACTTGAGGTTGGATTATAGCGAGGCTTATATCGTAATTGCATCTTCTCATACCCCTTCGGGAAATACAAGATCTTGATCTGGTTACTATGTTATACTCTTCTCTCATGTCGGCACGAGATAAGATACGTGAAGAACTGGATCATGCAGTGAGCCAAGATTAGCCAGTCAGCAGGTTGGTAGACCGGCAGACTATCGACGATGCATCTGTGTCTATGCTCTATACTATTTTATAATTTGGTATTGCTATGTAAAACTCACACTGATGCAAAGCACGGGCCCCACTTTATACATGGAGTATCTGTACGAGAACTGGCTGATGTCCTGCAGCGTGGTGCCGCACGGCAGCTTGTGGCCGATCTCCGCCATGATCGTGTACGCAAACTGCTCCATCCGCTTCGGGGTGCCTCCCATGCACACAAACTGCAGAAAAATCAGAAAAAAAGTTAAATGATATTCCTACGTACTATTTTCACATTACTTAGTAATCATTACTAATGAGAATGTCTTATAAAACAAGAGCATCTTGAAATGAGATGCTAATGCCCGTTTTCACCGACAACTAAGTGACACCTAAATGAATCCTTAAACAAAAGTGCACTCTCAGCAATGAGCCTAGCGTTCAAAATCCAACATTGCACTTTTATTTAGGGATTCATTTAGGTGCCACTTAGTGTTGGATAAAACAGCCATAAGTTTGGCACCGAATTCATTTCGAATTTGACTGAGAATAAAAACATGTGTTTGATTATTGAATCTGTGATAAACTGATTAATGTAATGTATACAACACGTCTACTATGCCAAATTTTTTCAAGGCAAGTCTAACCAGAAATACCTACTAGTAAGTAGGTATCGACTGTAGGTAATAACAATAAGTATACCTTAACATCGCCGAACATTTCAACAAGATCGTGGGAACCGCTGCCGAGTGCCAAGTGGTATAATATATCTTGGTCCATTAGCTCGATGTTGGGGTTCCGCAGGCGCACCGTGCCATCAGGATACCTGGCGAAAAAAGGGTCGAACATGAGTATCTATTACAAGCTTACAAGTAAGGATAAGTCCTTTCATATCACTAGGTATGTTAACATTACAACGTCCACAATATTTTTTACCGTGAACCTTTCAATTTGTATGATTTCAGAGGGGAGTTTTTATTCGCAAGACTTCCCAGGACCCAGGTAAAGTTTTCAACAATAGCAAATTGTTGCAAACTTTACCTGGGAAGCCCTATATTATACCGTTTGTAATGTTTACGTCGTATTTCAACGATGTGAACATGGGGAAGGAAAACCAACACAAGAAATAAAATCGTCCGGTCAACTCCCCAACTGTTGAACTATAAACTCGCAAAAACTAACTCAAACTCAAAGGGAGAATAAGATTTTCGAGAACCCTCGAAACTAAAACCACAGCTGTTTGCAGGTATTGGTGCCGATTCTCTTGTACACCGAACTAAATCACAAAAGTTCCTTACTATGGCTATGAGAATATTAAAGCTATTCTGAAAAGTTTTCACTTCTATCGGAAGTGCCGACAGAAGTGAAAACTTGAAAAAAATCTGAACCGCGGTAATGAACGAAGGCTGATGTCAACACGGTGTCGCGAATCAATGTTTTAGTCCCATCTCAAAAATGCCCAATGCGCCTAAAGAAGTTTTCACTTCAAAAGTTACTGTTTTTGCACCTGAACTGTTGGTGTGAATTTGTTGTACATGACAACAATTTATTCCACACCTTTTTAATCGCGATTAAAAAGATAATCGAGTTTAGCGAGAACGAGATTTAGTTAGACAATCAAAATTTTAGATGAAAAAGTCAAATTCAGAATAGCTAAATTGCCTTTTTCACTAAATTAATAACTCAGTGCCATCTTAGTGCTGTCAAACTAAAATATAGTTATAATATATAGTCACTTTAGTCTATTTCAGAATGGGAAATCGTCGTTTTTCAAGAATAAACAAAATTTTGGTGATTTTTGTCTACTTTAGAGGCATTTGTGCCAAGAGAATCGGCACTATTATGTCAGCATGTTCTGTAAATGGAATAGAAGGAAACAGGAATTTATTTAACACATCATCGATAACACATTTAGCACCAGGAATTCCAGACAGAAAAATCACGATTTTTTCTGCATCCATAAATTACTTCACAAGTCACAACCTAACAGTATCTCTGTCTACTGGTTCATCAGTGATGCTCTCCTTGACTTCTTCTTGATCATTATCTTGGAACAGCTTTCGATGTGGATGATGGTGCCCATTCTGACCGGTCGAACTCCGATGATTATTCATCTCGCATCTGTTCTGATGCTGAGAGCATGCACTCGAATCTTCCACCTTGCAGTTACACGGCATTTGTCTATAACTTCGGATCCTAAATAAAAAAAAAAAAACAAATTTGTTAAGTTTCTATATATATATTTTTTTTTTTTATGAACATTGGAACTGAAATTAAATGCATCGGGAATTTAACCCTGCTGACCTTACAACGAAAATGACATCACTTGGTTTATTCAGCGAATCCGATCATATTATCATCAAAGGTTATCGCATGATGTTATTTTTTGTACGTTGCGATGGTAAACTACGTTGATACAATCTGTTTGCAAACAATTTAATCAAGGTTAGCAACTAATCGATGTTGAAACTTGAAAGAGTTAACTCTGATAGCAGCAACTGTTTGAAGTATTGTTTAGTTACGGCGAAAAACTTATTAATTATTCTTTAACTATTCAAAGCTGTTTTTATTTATGGGAAATTTAAATAAGGATGCAAGTTTGCAATAAAAAATAGGTACAATATTATTTCATAATTATTAAGAAAATCATCAAGTTCGATGCAAGTGAAACTTACAATAAATTACTAATTAAAATATAAATTACGAGTCAAGTAAAAAACGCAATCGTGTTAAAAAATAACTCACTTACCTTATTTAATAAATTAATAATATTTATATTATCACACGCGATGTTAACCCGACACTTACTGCCTCACAATAAATTACGAAAAGCCCACGAGAACGTATCGCGAGCACGGCGCAGTTGCTACGTATTGTTGGATCGACTTTCCAATGGCGAATACAGCAATCAACAAACACTAGCTGGACGGTTCGCATGAAGCAGGCTCCGGGAATCCACGAAAACTTTTATTACACGACTTTGAAATTTGATCTACTCGTTATTTAAAAAAAAATTGACCAAATACAAAGTTCCATTGAGTGTACTCACAATAAAACGATGTACGCTCTCGATCCACAAGCCTCGATGTATAATGAACCATAATTTATGTCACTACCACAGAGACATTCCTAGTAAAGGAATTGTGTGGAGCGCATTTATTAAATTGTTCACGAATGTTATGCAATTCAGTATTTTAAAGATGATGGCTTTGTATACCTACCTACTTAGCAACCATAGAGGTTCCGTCGGAAACGAATTGGATCGGATTAATGGGTGGTAATCAAGAGAAATACAGTAGTAGAGTACCTACCTAAGCGAGGCCATTCAAATTTCAGAACGTAGTAAATTATTTTCGTCATAGACTAACCGGACGATTTCAGATGGGTTTCAGGGGTTTTGATATAAGGGGGTGGTTGCTCAATGAAGGACTATGCAACCTTTTATATAGGTAAACTACATTTTACATGTTACTAGTGACCCGCCCTTGCTTTAATCGATCAACTCGGCCTATCGCCGTCCACTGCTGGACATAGACCTTTCCCAGAAAAACTCTCCTTCTCCGGGAAAGAACAGGAGTTACCGACATAGCTTGCGGAGTAAGCATACTGAAGTGGCAGTGGGCTGGCCATGTTTGTCGAAGGACGGTGGAGCAGACGAGTTCTAGAGTGGAGACCGCGTATCAGCAAGCGCGATGACCTTAAGAAATTGGCTAGGATAGATTGGATGCGGAAGGCGTGTTGTGGCGCGCTTCGCACGGATGCAATCTATCTACTTATTAATATAGCAAACATATCGATTTCTTTAAAAAATCTCTAAATGATCTATCACGTTATTCAGAAAAACTAAACGGTCACACAGACAGACACGAAAAGCGACTTTATTGTGTAGGTATGTACCATTTATTATTATAGTTTATATATATACGTATGTAGATGGACCAGCTACATATATTATATGCTTGTCTTTCCTCTGATTTGCACAAATATTTACGAACTTTAACAATTGTCCTGCTAAGACTAACGCTAAGATGACGTCAGCTCGAATTTGCAAACGTGATGTGACGCAGGTCTTAGGTGGAACACTCATAGTCAACAAAGGTAAATCCCCAGTTGACTTACCTATTACAACATACGTTTGTCAGTTTACAACATGCGTGATAAAGAAAACACATTTTAGTTCCGTTTGTTATGTTTTTAAACCCACGATTCCAGACCACAGACACAGTGTAGGTATCACAACATTAATACGTTTTCGTAACCGATTATGACTAATCGGTTTCATTTGACAGTTCAACAACATTCATTGCGGTATCGTTGTTGATTTTTTTCCAACTTATGAAGCAATGGATTAGCAATCCGTTTCAAAACGATTCAGATTGTGATTGATCGTGTATTATGCAATTAGGGTACAGACTGATATCGAGATGATAAGTGTATTTAATGAGTTAACAACCCACATGGATTGTAAATGACAAAGCAGTACCTACATATAAAAATAGGATTTTCCGTCCAAACGTAGTTCGAATTTCAAACTCCAAACTCATTAACAGACTTCCAAAACGGAGAGGTTCTTAGCGTACGACCGTCAGTTGTGGACCGATTTTAAAAATTATTTTTTTTGTTTGAAAGGTTATGTTCTCGAGGTGGTCTCATATAAATTGTATTAACTTTGCTTGGAAAGTTTTCCAGCCCGTCCCATTTTGATGTCCTCCCTCCGGTGACGCCCTAAGCCGAGGCTCGTACCCCATAGGGGTGCCCTTAGCGAGCGTTCACCTAGCTTTTTAGCTTAGTTTTGTATGCCCCTGGCTGAAGGCTTTGAGTGTAGCAGCTTAAGGCAACCACAGGATTGACCGGTTAAGTAGTCATGACCTCAGAGGTCAGCTACGAGATGCTCTACAGAAAAAAAATAAAAAAAATTGAAAGTTTCTTTTTTTTTGAGTTAACTTCAATAATATGTATTTTTTCCCACTTAGTATGTGGATGATGATAAGTTCCTGTCACTGTTATTTACATAGCAGGTACTGGTATTCGAATTTATGTGGGGTAGGTACCACAACTAGTTTATATAGGTAGTGTCAAAGACTTCTTTGAAAATAAATGTTAAATTATGCTTGCGAAAATTTGCACCCTTATGACTGTTAAACTTTAAGATGTATGCTCTTGTATATATATTTTTTTTATTTTACCATCTTTTTATACCATGTTTTTAAGCAAATAAATATTATTCTATTCTAACTAAAAAGTGAAAAATAACTTTGAAATTTCGGAAGTCGGTGGCAAAAAACGAAAATTTAAAACCAAAGACACCGACTTCCAAACTTAAATTAATTTTTCACTTAGTGTTTTTTTTTTTTTGAAGTAGTGAAGTTTTAAATTACGATTTGCCGAATGATGCTCACTAGTTATTACTAAGTACTGTAACTTTGCATGATGATTTACCCAACATCGGGCCAACATTCATAATGAGAAGGTACCTCCGATACCTAGCTGTAGCTTCATCAAAATAACCGCTAGATAAATAGGTACGTATCTACTCAAATTTTGACAGACAGTTTAAGTGGTCAAAGTTTGAGCGCCCTTATTGGGAAACCCTTTTACCAACAATTTTACTTATTAATAGTTTACATATAGGGGCTTGTGGCTAGGTAATAACAGCCGCACGGGTCGATCGATCAGGTTAAGCTACGCTTACCGCGGTTGATCCGTGGATGGGTGACCATCTTTTCATACGAACGAACGAACGTACGAACAAAGACCCCTCAGACCCTCGGAAAGCACATTAAACCGTTGGTCCTGGTTCTCATTTGGAGATCTTTGACAGTCGTTACGGGTAGTCAGAAGCCCAAAAGTCTGACAACCAGTCTTACCAAGGGGTATCGTGTTACCTAGTAACTAGGTTGTAGAGGTCAGATAGGCAGTCGTTCCATGTAAACTACTGGTATTCAGCTGCATCCGGTTAGATTGGAAGCCGACCCCTACATAGTATGGAAAAGACTAGGCAGATGATGAATAGTTAATTGATTCAGGCTTGACCTTGCGGAAATCCATTATAAAATACAATAGACGTTAATATATTTAGTAACCTGTTCCGCTTAACTATTCCTAAAGAGCCATGAAAAACCCTGTAAGAAATCGACACGTGTTTCAACACGCCGTGTTCGGGTTCACGACAATTCAATCATCATCCTGAGGATGCCTCGTTGACAGGTGAAATACGTTTCGATTACTTACTGGATTTTTTATAGCTCTTTAGGAATAGTCATTAAATATATTAACGTCTATTGTATTTTCGATGATGAATAGGTTACATAGACATACCACTCGACAATAGTACCTACCTACGCAGCGCGTTCAAATCATATTTTGTTGTGGCCGTATATTTTGAGAACCCTCCCTTCACGCCTCCTAGTACACTACACCACCTGAATGACCCATTGGAACGAAATATTGCTCTAATCACCGTATAAATTATATCTCTACCAAGCTATGAGTTTCATAGCGCCCATTACAATGCAGTGTTCAACTTTGAAGTTGCAATGTAATGGGCGCCGCCGCGCCGCATTGTATACTAGATTACTAACTTAGCGAACTTCCAAGGGGTAGCCAAGTAGATCGAAGATTAATTCCAACATTCGATGTTAAAAACCGGTTTCAATAACATATAAGTAGATTATGCTCAAGGCCGTAGCCAGTGTGGGGGTTCTAAAGCCCCAGACTCAATTTTTATAGTGTCAAATAGGTATAATTGGTTTTAACTATTTTATCTAAGTTCCTATACCTACCTATCTATTCAATTATCAAAGGGCTAAAACTGATGCCGAAAATGTTCTCGACAAATCTGCAAATGTGGTAAACAAACTTTCCTTGGACGCAGGCACTCGGGAAAATATAAGAGGTACATCCACATAGTAGGGTGGGTTCGTTTTTTACCACCGACTTCCGAAATCAAAGTAATGTTTCACTTTGTAGTGTTTTTTTCGAAGTCTGTTGTTTTTGTTGATACATTTTTTTTTTTTTGTGCGGCACCTACCCCACACAAATTCGAACACCACTACCTGCTAGTAAATTACAGTAAATCCTGATAGACTAAGTGAAAAAATACGTATTATTGAAGCTAACTCAAACACTACCCAAGCAAAGTTAGTAAAATTGATATGGGACCAATTAGGAAGTATGTTACCCTTTCAAACCAAAAAGGAATTTTCTAAATTGATTCAGCCGTCTTCAAATAATCGGGAAACATAAATAAAAAAGAAAAAGCGAACAGGTTCCGACGAACTGAGAACCTCCTCCTTTTTTTGACATCGGTTAAAATTCATAATGGATTTGCACAGATTCTAAATAAGTAAATGAATAATAAATTACTTGGTGACAATATTATAGCAGTTCTGTACCCTAATTGCATAATGTACAATCAATCACAATTTGTTTCGATTTGAAACAGATTGCTAATCCATTGCTTCATAAGTTGGAAAAACATTCTGCTCAACAGCGTAAATAACGCAATGAATGTTGTTGAACTGTCAAAATGAAAGATACTTGTCATAATCGTTACGAAAATAAGTTACGCAATACGCAATTAGGGTACTGGTCTAACCGCATTCGCGCAATCTCCAGCTCCTCTGACGTGTTTAGCGTTTTGACAACCTGCCGTATCCGCAGTATAGTTGGTTATCCAGTAGCTTTTGTGTCAGTTAGGTACATGCGGAAGGTCAGTTCAAATCACTATGGATCGATAAGTAGGTAGCGTTTCATCATATTCTTCCTTCACTACTTCTTTGGTCATGCCGACGGTACACACCACTGCTTGGGCGTTTTGACGACGTAGTATCAGATATTAATTATTCGGGTTAAGATGACTCAGGCCAAGCTGTCACTGACCCCCTCAGTCTACCCAGGACATAGGTTTATCTTGCTACGTTGCCTTTCGGTGGAAAGCCTATTCATGTAGCTAACAGCTGTCGTGCAACTAAGGTCTGTCTGTGGTATATGACGCAAACTCCTGAGCTGAACTGCGGTTGGTTATATCCAACAAATCGAAATAAGGCGCGGATCACACTCGTAAGTACCAGCTAAGGGGTTTGTCATCTATTTCGTGTACAGCCCCTGGATCTGTTCTTATATGAGTGAACCCGCACCATGAATTAGATCCTGTGATTTTGTTTACGTCACAAAGTTTTTATATAGAGACCCTTTGTTAAAGTAATTACCTATCTACTTACTCTTCTACAGAAAATGTAGCATTGGGTACCTACCTTGGGAAGCCCAATCATATTATGTATTATAATACCTAATAGCCTCATAGAGGACAAGTTAATGGTAACTATAGTTGCACTCACACTTAGCGATAACTAATTTTAGACAATCCCCTAATCACATTAGGAAAGATAAGATAAAGAATTTATTGATTACCAGCTATTATCAAGACGTTGGATAATCAGGTCATAATGCAGCAGTCGCAGTCGGTACAACTAAGTAGGTACAATACTTAAGATTTTTTAGAAATAGGTTCAAGTTTTAAGATATATTTAGTTTAGCAGACCGTAGGTAAAGGTCAGTTAAATAAATAGGTAGGTACTATACCTACTTAAAAATAATCTTAATAATAATCTTTAATTAAAAAATGATTTATTAGACTCTAATAAATATTTTTTTAATTCACGTCAAATCTCCAATAAACGGTCTGATTATTAGACCGTTTCTTGAAGACTGGTGTGACTACCTCTACCTGACAATCGTTTGGTATTGTTTACAAGCAATAAAGATGCTTCATTCAGCGTGAACAACACAACATTAACGATTGTACGCCTCAACAATTAAAAACATTGATTTCTTATAGGTAGCTATTGTACACAAACTGATGACCCATAAGCCGTAACCCAACCTACTTGGGTTACGGCCGGCTCAGCTTTTCAGCAGGGTATGTGTACCTACTGCTATGTTCAGGTTTTAAAATATTAAGTAGGTAAGTAACTAGCTAGCTACTATTGTACAACAGTAAGCAAAAGAGAAGATAGCGAGTAAGCTTAAGTGATTTTGTGTTTACTGAAGCAACAATCTGCAAAGCAACATATTCGCGCTATTCAGCAACGCCTGTGTCTTGCCATGTTTTACTTTACTCCATTAATACTTAAATACTTAGGCACCTACTTAATTAAATTTTGAAACACAATCTTTCAACAATTAAAACTTAACTCAACTTTTCCTGCCCTATGTTTCGTTTACCTAAACATATTTCATCCTAGTAGATAATTTTCAATAAGATTGAAATATCGCACAAATCCATTGCCAGCCACAACTACGTATAACACAAAATATCTAGGTTTAATGATTTAGTAAATCCAGTCATTGATTCACCTAGTTTAAGTTGTGGCGAGTGACAGTCATTGCCGTAATAAGTACCTAGGAATACTGAAAAGATGTGAGTTAACGATACTTACTCATCGCGGAGTTCGTCTTTATCGAAGGACATGTTGTATTGTTATAATAATTTCACAGGCACAACACAGTTTCAATGAGCGCGTTAAGCACAGTATCAGTGTGAAGACCGATCGATGAGTGTCGCGGTGGTAGCGAGCGGTGCGCGACTGTCTGCTATCAGCTACCAAAGGTTTTCCGCCCAGAGTAGCCAGGGCGCGGGCGAACGAAGGGCCTGCGCGACCGCTGTGCGCGTAGACAACGATACGACGAACCCTCTCTGCTTCCGGAAAGGGCGCAGGAAAATGATTTGACGCATTTCAATTTGTTTACCTTCCCTTTGTCACTTGTAACCCACATTTCATTTGCCCTTACTGTTATTATCTTATTACATACCTAAACCTAAGCATAATATAACATTACGCCTGCTTTCCCCGAAGGGTTAGGCACAGGTATGTAGGTACACCAGGCGCCTCTGTGCACACGTACATTTCGCCCAAAATACTTATGAAATGTTATCATCTGCCTTGCCTTTTCCCAACTATGTAGGGGTCGACTTCCAGTCTAACCGGATGCAGCTGAATACCAGTATTTTAAATGGTGCGACTGCCTATCTGACCTCTGCAACCTAGTCATTAGTTAACACGATACTCCTTGGTAAGACAGGTTATCAGACTTTTGGGCTTCTGACTACCCGTAACGACTGTCAAAGATCTACAAATGACAGCGTGCTTTCTGAGGCACGGAGGGGTCTTGGTGTCTATGTAAAGATGGTTACCCATCCACCGACCAACCAACCAACCCAACTTATGAAATGTCTCTTTAATTAAATAATATCTACTTACCTACTTGTTTGTAGAAGTGTATGATAATCAAACTTTTTTTTACCTATCGTGCGATCGGTAATAATATTAACAGTATTCTATTCTTTAAACTTTTAAAGGTGCACATAATGCGATACCTACAAACAAACAATAAAAATCAACATCTTGAAAACGATTGCGCAACACAATTTATTGCTTTTACTTACCTACTTAAGTACCCCTTTCGAGTAAATCAATAGTTAGGTACTCGTATATAGGTAGCTTAGGTACATTATCATCTACCCCACTCGATAAATAAGAAATGCCTACTTGTACTTATGGGGTGGAAAGTTGAAGCGGGCCCCGGAAATATTGTTATCAATATTTTTCAAAAATAAAACTGCATTCATTTATTTATTTTTTTCGCTTGTCTGAGCCCGGGTATGGAACCAACTCAAATGCAGAAAAATAACACCTGTATTTATGACACCAATCGACAGGGTCAATTATTTTATGTAGTAACTAACTGGTGTCAGAGTTATAAAGCCGCCCATGGGCCTCTGACTTGACTTCTCATGCCATCGCAAAATATCTCTTAGGCACAGGCGTTTTACCCAAGATGTTTTTCTTCACCGTTTTTAAAACAAGTGATAATTATACAATACGCACATGAATCCGAAAATTCAGAGGTGCGTGCCTTGGGTTCGTTCGAACTCGAGACGACTTGGCAGTCACACCACTAGGCTATCACTGCTGCTAATCTACAGTAGGTATTCACATAAAATATCTAATTGCTTGGTTCTGCAAGCTTGAGCAGCTTGAGTAGTGGTGGGGCATCACTACTCAGGAACCAGGGCCGGGCCCTGACTCACGTATCGTCGGTCCGGGAGGTACCGTTGCAAATACAAAAGTCATAGTAAGCCGGCTGATGTTGACATCGATAGTTGATCTTATATGACTAATAAGTGTACCGACCGTCAGCTGCCCAAGTAGCGGTGGGTGTGGGTGTGGCAGGTTGCGAAAGTGGTAAAAAAAGTAAATAGTAGGTACGCCGACTGAAACTCTTTCATAAATAGACATCATACTGAGCTGAAAACGGCGGCTACAGCGGCGCGGTCTAGGACCTGAATAACGCTCAACTGCCCAGCGATCCGAGTTCGATCTTCGCCGCGGCGCGGGATGATTTTATCCACCCCCTGCTAGTTAAATGGTTGAATTTGGATATGTGAAAAAATTCGCGGCAGTAGTAGGTATATACAAACGAAATCAAAAGTAAAATGATCACAGCTAAGAACGCTCTACAAGTTAACGAGTAATAATCGGCCAACTTACATTTGCAGTAGCAAAAACATGTTCTCCCACTTTGCCATGTTTTTGGGACAAATTCATCCCAACTATGGAACCCTTCATTATGCGTGATCCGACACACACTTGACCGGTTTTTATTTAAATTAATATTCTTTGAAAAGAAATGACTTCCCCTCGTAGGTCGTACTTATGTAAGTTGTACGTATTACTAATAAAAAATCATAGTTAAAGAAAATGTTTTAGAAACAAATAGGAACCCATTTGGATAATAACCATTTTAGAAAGTAGCCACATGTTGATGATGTGAACTTCAGTCACGTATTGTATTTACTTATTGCTGAACATCGTAGTAAAATTCATTGTTTTATTAATTTCTAAATGTTTTAGAATAAGGGTAGTGTAAACTAAGATTATTGTCTGCTACATAAAAATGTGCAGTGGTGGCCCAGTGGTAACGGCCGCGACTAACGATTTATAGGTCGTAGGTTCGTAAATTATTTCATCACCACTGCTCACCAAACAGTGAAGGAAAATATCGTGAGGAAACCGGCACGTCCTAGAACCAATAATTCAAAGGCGTGACTGATAACGTGGTGGATAACGGCCCACTCCCTCACTGAGAGGAGGCCTGTGTCCCAGCAGTGGGAACATTATAGGCTGATTATGTATGGTTATGGTCATAGATATAAGATATTTCTATGGTTATGGCATGGCATTTCTTTAAGTAATACTTAAAAAAAAGTAACTGTTTTGTGCAGATATTATATCCGCACCAAATGTGTTTTCAATAGTTTTAAATTGTAGCGTGTTATATACATATATAAATACACATGTTATATACTTCCCGAAATTATCATTCAATTGTCACTTTTAACGGTTAACCGGTTGCCGGTGAACTCGACCTCCGATTCAAAAGAATGCATTGGCTGCTTGGAAGAAACTCCATGCTGTCCGTGCAAAACAAATTGTTGTTATACAGACAAGTTCTGATTCCAGTTTGGACTTATGGTATTCAGCTATGGGGCTGCACCAAACAGACCAATATATTACTAATACAACAATTACAGAACAAAGCGCAAAGGGAAATTGTAAATGCACCTTAGTACATATGAAATGATGACCTCCACCGGGACCTAAAATGTGAGTTCATCGAAAAAGTGATCCAGAAACTTGCAGAAGCTCACGAAAAGAGACTTTACCAGCATGTGAACGTCGAGGCAATCCAGTTTCTCGATCACACAAACATAGAACGAAGAAAACCGTTCGAGCTAGTTTAGTGTAAAGTACAAAAGTGCCAAACAAACACAAGAACGAAGTGTATTCGCCTTAATAGAGACAATAAGAAAAGTGCAATTGAACACATTCTTAGTAAAGGACAATTGAATAGTTTAGGTTATAATTAAATTACTTATTAGTCTATTTATAAGGCTAGATTGTATTAAGATTAGGGTCCATCCTATTGTTGAACCTAGGACAAGGCAAAAAAAAACTGGTTGAAATTTAACAATGATAGTTTAATAGTTACGTTTGCGAAAACTATCAGTCAGGTGGGTGCGGGCAGGGGAGTTCTGTCAGCTGGACCGTGAAAAATACTGTGCATTGCTCGAATAATCTGTATCTTTACTGCATCAGCTGACGGTATTTCCGCCGCTACCCTTGCAGCTGACGTTTTTTCATACTTTTAATTTATTTAAACAATCACCTAGTTAAATTTCATCCGGCGTACTGAAACTTTAAGTTTTTTTTTACAAGTTCATGCGAGCACCTGACGTATAGTCCCCCCCTCCACGATGCAGTTGATGATTTTTTTTTCAACTCACTATGGTGTCAACTATTTATGAAAAAAGTTTCAACCGGCGTACTATTACTTTTTTTAAATAATTTTTTTATCACTTTCGCAACCTCCCACACCCACACCCACCGCGGGTGCGTCAGTTGACGCTTGGTTCACTTATTAGTAATTCGAGATCCATTAAAAAAAAAGATGGCAATCGATCGGCGTAAAAATACTACCTAAAATGCAACGATACCTCCCGGAACACCGTGGCCCAGTAGTAACGGCCCTGACTCACGTATATCACGTAGGTCGTGGGTTCCAGGACATGCTAGTTTCCTCGACGACGTTTTCCTATACCTATTTGAGAGCTGTAGTGATGAAATAAATTACACAAAGTGCCTGCCTGGGTTCGACCACTGGGCCACTATTACTCCAGCTCCACTGACCTTGCCTTGCCAGTCATAAAACAAGGCACTTGCGCTATGTACAGAACCCGGGCGTTAATATGACATCGTGGCTTAAAAAAGTTTAGCTCGGCTATTAACAGCGTAATTCTGTGAATTGTGATTCGCGTTCCCGGTTTGTGGAAACTCAAACCATTAATCGGATCAGCGAGATGTCTGCCTAACAATTACGTAACACCTTTTTAAAGTTTTTTACCCTAAGCTAGGTACAAATCCAGACTCCAGACTACTAGTGAGAAATACCTGATGAAAAAACCCTATAACACTGCCCTACCTGGGCATCAAACGTCCAGCAGTCGCGCATGTGACTACTAGACCACCGAGGCTAGCTAAGGCTAGCTAAGGCTATAATTAAAAATTAAACATCGAATAATGCTTGCAGATTTTATTTCTGAATAATTAGATAGATCATATCAATACACTGATAATACACAAGGACAATTCATTTTGGCAAAATTATTGACAATGTGTTTAATGTCCCTTGGAATTTGTAAAATAATATACGATACAAAGTATGCTTTTGTTTCTAGTTGGCGAAATTCGGACTTTATCACAAACACAAATTCTTTCAACTAAGCTAAAAACAAAACTAAGTATCAAAATATATTTCACTTCTTAAAAATTTTCAAAAAATATAAGGCTGGGAAATGAATTGGTGATGTCGAATTATACAAAATAATGTTAACATAACTAATTAAAGCTTAATCGAGTTAAGAAAGGGAAACAGTCGAAGCGTCCAAAAACAGATAGCACTTAATCCATCTATAACAAATTCAGTCCGTATGAGCCTAATTTTGGCTTATACGTTTATTGGCATATATTATTATTCAAAATGAAAGCAAGATTATGCTAAATTATAAGACTACTGACTAGTAGATGAAATGTACCTAAAACTTAAGTTTTTAATTCTAGTACCTGCAATGGCATTGTTTTAATGAATAGAAACAAATGCAAAACAGTGAGATCACAATCGACCTCGGTGATGTCAGTTTTTATAAGCCTCTTTTAATAAAGCATTACCTTATATTTGTAAAGTCAAAAAAAAAAAAAAAAAACGGAAGATAATAAGTAATAACCTATTCAATTCGCCTCTTGAAACAGTTGATCGTAAGCATAGAAATGATATAAAGCCATCATTATACATATTATTAAAAAAAATTGTAATAATAATATGTTTGTATAAATATACATCTAATTGATAAGAAACATTTCAGTGTAGAAGCTATTATAACCTTAATTTGTATAAGTATTCATAATTATATAAGGAAATAAAATTCCGAGGATCACTAGTCTTTCATTAAAATGGAATTACGATGACTAAAAATATAACTAATGATTAATTTAGGTACTAGAAAGAATTATACATTCAGACGAGCTAAAATATACACAAAGTACTTTCTTTTCTAACATTATAAACGTGCATAATTGTGTATATATATATATATATTTTCTAACAATTTAATTTAAAAAGTTAAAATTCATACGCGTTCCGGATTAGCGTTTTTTTTTTACTAAGTAGATTCCTATCTGTACCTACTGAATTAATTCGTAAATATTATAAGAACATTACAGAGAAAAATAGCCTTTACTTGAAATCTACTCTGCACCCTGATTGCGTTACACACGATCAATCATAATGTGTTTCATTTTGCCAGGTCAACATTATCAGGTCACTGTATTATTTACGTCGTTGAGTAGACAATTTTTTCAAACATATGAAGCAATAGATTAGTAATATCCTTCAAAATGATTCAGATTATGATTGATCGTGTATTACGCAATTAGGGTGCAGGTCTTATCTTACTAAACTAAAAATAAACCCAAGATTGAACGATACTGAAGATGAAATTTGGAAAGTTTTGTAATCACATGCCTATTACCTACACTTACTAAAGTTAGAAGAAGTCTTTGTTTTATTTAATTTAAGGTCTGGCTTCATAAGTGCCGAAAATAGGCTCAATTAATAAATTTTCTTGAGAAAAATAGGTACAATTAAAACAGGCTTTATGCAAATTGTGTTATGGCAGTAGGCGAGTTTTAATCATTTATCCTTAAAACGTTAAAAAACTACACTTGCTTAGTTATTTCAAGTGATACAAGTTGCAAATAATCTCAAAATTAATCAAATGAACTTCGGTAATCTTCGTGTTATAGATACCTACAATGTGCACTAGTCTTAAAGAGATGTTTTTAACAGATTTTATACAGTTTTTTTTATTACTCACTCGGTAAAAATAAAAAATTATATCCCTTGCACGTATGAAGGCAGACTATTATATACAGGAAACACAACACAACAAATTGCTGGTACTACGTAAACGTAAAATTCACTAAATCAGTCTGCAGGAATTCAATTACAATTGCAATTCTAAAATTAACACGGCGTATTTCAGTAAAGGTAGTTCTTTCTAGGGAATATAGCATGGGGTTCCTTATAATTAGGATCAGGCTGGTTGCGGTATCGTCGGGCGAGCCATACAGCGAATAACTGAAACATAAAAATAAAGTATTAGATACGCTATGTACTTACGAAAACAGTACATCAGTTGCAATAGAAACAAGCATGCGCGTGCAATCGTGCTAATAATGTATTGTGCAATATTTAACATAAGCACGCAATGAATAAAATTAAAACGATTACAGAAAGTATAAACACTGAATGACATAATAATATTATCAACTTATACCAACAAAATTATAAATATAAATAAAAATCGCTTAGAAAAGTTACACGCGTAAAAATCTACAGGAAATTTCAGTTTTCAATTGTTATAACTCCAAATTATTATATTATTTATTTGGTATTACATTAAGTTGGTACTACTGTCATGTGACCAAAATAATTATCATGAGACACTACAATCGTAAGTTCGTTAGTTTGAAACTAAGTGTTCGAGTAATAGTAGTTCTACTGACATAAAAAAAAGTTAGTAATATTAAATTTCAATATTTGACGACGAAAACGTTAGCTATAGTTTGACCGAACCCGCTGTACCGCGGCTTAGGTGTATGCGCGACGAGACGGGGCGTCAGTGCAGGCCGCTCATTTTTCAACGCTCACGGCATCACGTTCTCCGCCTTGCTGCGCATTTCTAAGACACGGCATAGCGGTTTCGGTCAAACTATAACAGGTTATGTAATAATTGCTATTTAAAAAATTATACCGAAGAATTTATTGAAAGTCCAACTATTTAGAAAGCCAAGGGCATACTTCCGACACTTATTATAATTCATAATCTATATATATAAAAATGAATCCCTATTTCCCTTGGTCACGACATCACGCTAAAACGGCTGAACGGATTTGGATGAAATTTGGGATATGGATAGACCTTGACCCGGAGAAGGACATAGGATACCTTTTATCCCGATATTTTTACGGGATCGAGACTTATGCGGGTGAAACCGCGGGGCGCAGCTAGTAGATAATAATGTAAACAAAGTACATACACTAGTAATTCTAAAGTCCCTTTCATATGAAACCAAACTGAGTTCATCAATTATATGCAAGCATTTCGTTTTGCCTGCCTTACTACCAATTTTAGATTTTCTTATAAATAGAGATATAGTATAAATACTTAATTAGATGGATTGACGAGATTGATTGACAAATATTTGCCTTCTGAAGCATTGTTGTTCATTTATAAAATTATAACACATTTATTATGTCAGTATTGTTTCCTTCAGCTTAACTATTTATAGCATATTCGTCGTTCGAAGTTATATTGTATAGCATTCTTATTGAAACAACAATCGTGGTATAGCTCACATTTGAGGCAATCAAAACAAACACTATTTTGTACAATTTTTTTTACGCTTTTTGTTGGTCTTTTAAGGTGATCGCACACTTATCCGAGCCGAGCCAATAAGATAATTTATTTGCCGAACACGTCGAATGAACCGAACGACACGAATTTTAGAATTCTTTATATGAAGTTCTATGAAACCTCGCACACCTGCCCGCGTCGAATCGTCCGAAACTGGAAGACCGTTCCTAGCATTCCCGTTGACATCGATGCGTTCGGCTCAGATAAGTGTGCGTTCACATTTATTATAAAATAATATAAAATAGACCAGTATTCTCCGAAGGGCTAGCCAGCAGCGTATCATGTAATAGAAGGTGAGCCTTGCCCTTGAGCCTTGATTTATATGTATTGAGTAAATTCACAAATAGGTGACCTATTGCAAATTCCAAAAGAAAAAGCGGCATGCGCACATCAATAAATTAACACATGCAATCCAAAGCAAAACACCAATCCACCTCAAGTGATTAAAATCCACATCGTCAGATCATTCACAGAAATGCACTGGGGTTAGCACGCGGATCCTTTTGGTTACGGTATCTTACTGTCAACCATACACCCAGAAACTGCAAGTTAATCGTCCGAATGTTAGTTACAAGTGCAAGCGAAATATTAAGAAATGTTTCATGTACAGATATACACGTAGAGTGTATACAGATGTAATGCCGACAGCAAGCCAACTACCAATGAATATTATGTAGTTTGGATAAAATTAACGCGGAGTCGGCACAGCGAGATCCATCGCAAATAAGTGCCCATGGAGTAGATTAAGCTTTTGCTTTGTGTTCACGCCTAACCTGCGCAGACTCGCTCAAAACAGACTATCCGTTTCATCTTCTCATATTTTTTTAAATTGTTAATATTCACATTCTTCGTAGAACAAACAACATAACATCAGGCTTGTATTTCCCGAAAGGATAAGCAGAGGTGTACGCCCACATTATGCCCGTTATTTTAAGTACGGCAAGCCAATTGTCACCAACCGTGCACAAATCCAAACTTCGAGCTGTTACTGAAAAATTCGTGATGGAAAAACCCAATAAAACTTTGCCCGTAATCGATCCAGACAATGCACGCTTTGTGACCACTGAACCAAAGCGGCAAAAACTGTTAATTTAATAACAACTAACAGCATTTAGCACTCAGTTAACAGTTGTAGGTATTTAGTATTGTATGTTGGTAGTTTATTGCAGTCAATCTGTATACATGCTACATGATAATTTTCACCATATTTAGGTAACAGTAACAAGTAATTAGCTGCTTCTAATGGAGCGGTCATCTGAAATGCTTCAACGTTAATTACAGAAGTATTAGAAAAAAATAAATGAAATCGAGAACAATAACTTTATCCATGCTTAATCCTGATTGTAGTACCTCGTATCTACATGCAAATATTAATTTACAAAATAATTATTGTGTGAATAGAATGTGTTATTATTGTGAATGGTGATTGTTGTCCCGCATTTCCACATCCAAGAAATGTCTGACATTACAGTCAGATAGTAAAATTCCACTTGCAAGTCTTGCTACGCAGTACAAATACAATTGCAAGTTGCTATGGGATTACAATACAGACACTCAGACATTTTTCAGAAGTTTTATTTTTACGCGTGAAAATACGGTCATAATATTTACGGTTATAGTATTTTTTTTCTACCAAAGTGTCTTTAATGCTTTCACAAACTATATAAATATAAATGTATTGTTAAAAAAGTTGTGTACTTAATTGTGTATCTATTTAACATGCAAAATTTTAAATCGTATTTTATAGACAACATTTTATTACGCAGCAAGGCCATCTATTTCTTTATCATGTAACTATAATATACTTTAGGTACAAACGTTATCACCATTGCAACTATTTGTTTTAATTTAACTAAATATTACTTATTGTTCATTCCAATCCTAATACACACAGGTTGAATAAACTTTAATTCAGATGCAGCAGTATTTTGAACCATATCAAACTGTATTTATTTATAGAGGTACTATCATTGAACAATGATAAAGTATAGATAACTAAAGACAATAGAACTCACCTCAGTAAAGCTGAAAAACAGTCCAATGCCACCGCACAGTTTGAATGCATAGTCAATAGTCTCCTTCAACTTCCCCATACATGGCGCACATTGGCAATGTATAGACTCAAATGTATTATGGCAACAAATTTTCTGTAATTTAGAAAAACAGTTATTAAAACAATCAGAAAAACAAAAAATTAAATATGAGATAGTGTTTTTGTTTGTCAAAAAAGAAATGATGATGTGGATATATTTAGTAACCCGTGCGCTCAGTGCTTGGTGTGGCAACACGCCGTGTTCGAGATCGCGACAAGTCAATCGTCATCCTGAGGATGCCTCATTGAGAGGTGAGACACGTGTCGATTTCTTTCAGG
Organism: Omphaloscelis lunosa; assembly: GCA_916610215.1. Classification (NCBI taxonomy): domain Eukaryota; kingdom Metazoa; phylum Arthropoda; class Insecta; order Lepidoptera; family Noctuidae; genus Omphaloscelis; species Omphaloscelis lunosa. Next base: position 13,278,937 of record OU744247.1, read on the forward strand.
GTCAAGACTCTTTAAAAATAGTTACGGAACAGGTTACTAAATTTATCCACATCATCATTTCATAATGGATTTCCGCAAGGTCCCGCCTGAATCAATTAACTATCTTTTTGCTTGTCTACATTAATATTATAAAGAGAAAAGATTTGTAATTAAAAAACTCAAAAACGAATGGACCGATTTTTTAATACTGTCACCAGTACAATGCTATCATATCACTGAGTAACATAGGCTATAGTTTATAAAGATATCACGCGGGCGAAGCCGCTGCGGAAGCTATTATAATATGTTTTTATTGAGTTGTATGAGTCGCTTTTTTGTTTAGATATGAATAATGGTGTTTATAGATTATCGAAAGGTTATCGACAACTGGGCTATAGTAGTGTTTTGTATCAACATAATTATTATCTATTTAGAACAGGCTGATAATTCCAGTTGATTTTTCTGTTTGAAGATATTTCTTTTCTTTACAAAACTCTGGACTTAAACCTGAGAAAATGATTTCTCTGCTTCTTACTCATTTAGTTACTCAAATCTGTTGTACAGGCTATTTGACTTTATACTAGCTTCTAGTACTTACGTCGACTAGTTCACATGAGGGATGTTCAGCAGTACCATTCTCTGGTATTCTGCTCTGGAAACCACAGCACTGGAACCTCTCCTGAACTTGTTCTTTGACATCCACGGTCACCTTGTTCCATCCCTTGAAACATAAAAATTAATTTATCATCATCAAAGGTTCCAAGTTCATCACTACGTGTATGTGTATCCTAAACTATCGAGAAATTTTCCATTAGGGGTCAAAGATCATTTGGAATATTCGACTTAGGAAAATGTTTTTCCGGAAACTCTGCCACTATTTATATATTTGCGAAGCTGTCTGCAGAGATCTAAATATTCACATAAAAATATAGTGACATTAACTGATTGCACAAGAAATTAAATATTTACACTGGCCTGAGCGACAAGACAAGATACGAGACGACGACAAGACAAGATACCACAACAAAATGTCATGTTAAACATAAAGACAAATGATTATACTTTGTAACAGCCAGAACCGGAATATATACAATTTTATGAATTAATGAAAACAAACCACAAAATACACAAATATCACACTAAATAGTTTCAGTTCTGGCAGCAAACCAGCCACAATTGAACTTTCCGAAATAAGACAGTGTGAATCTCTTCACATACCTACAATACAAAGCGTGTGATACTTTTTCTTGTTGACCTTCTAAAGTCGTCACAGTGTTTTAAGCACATTTTGAAAGCTGATGGATATAATCATTTCAATGCAAGATTTTGTATGCAGACGAATTTTTTTATGTCCTATGATTCTTTCCCCTTTTTTATACATGTACATATTATTATTGTTATTTAGACTGTGAGCTTATAAAATCATGTAATTTATAATCTAGCTATATACAAGACACCAGCTCATGTGCTGCTAAACTGCCCGGTGGTCATCACATAGAGGGCAAATTACTTTGGTACCCCAGGTACCCTATGTGAGATTGCCAGTAACACCAGGGCATTGCTGGCCTTCTTTGAGGAGCTGGGGTGGATCGAATAAGCGATTTTCACGCCTGTACGGAAAATACGCGCTTTGACGTGGAGTTGCGGATACCAGCCCGTATTACCTATGTATATATATTTCAAGACTTTAAAAAAATACCACATATATATTATTTTTATTATTAAATTAATAATAGACACCCAATTAAAAATCTTAATCAAATATAATATGACACCATTATTTATTCCTTGATAATATTTTGCACATGCATGAATGTTACCAACAAATAAAAGGAGGAGGTTCTCAATCCACACCTTATATTTTGTTTCTTTTTATTTTATTTATAATACATTAATATGCGGTTATCTACAAAATCAATGATGTAGTCATTGAATGATCTCTCTTGTTAATACATCTCATAATTAGTAGTACATAAATAGGCTGCTGAGTGCTGAGTCTACAAACTGTCTAAGAAGTAAGTGAAGATGTTTTATGGGATAAAAACCCCATAATCCCAACTAATATTATAAATGCGAAAGTGAGTTGTTTTGTTTGTTGGTTAATATTTTTGATTGTAACACTTTCACACTAAAACGGCTGAATAGATTCAGATAAAATTTGGCACATGGGTAGATTTGGGTACGGATAGACCATGACCTGGATTAATTTTTATCCTATTAACTTATGCAAGTGAAACCGCGGGGCGCAGCTAGTATGTAATAAATGTAATAATTGTTATTTTTTACATAAAAGAAAGTAATTTAGTTAATTAACTCACCTGTCGAGCCAGCATTTCCTGATGGTCGGAATTAACAGTGAGGCAGGCACATGCCACTGAAAATTGTACCAAGAACAGAAGGAATAGAATCACCATGTACTGAATAATAAGTTAAGGTTTTAGATATATTGAATTTATCTTTATTGTAAACCATAACAAATTAAAAATAAGATCTTTTAAGAGTTACAAAGGGGGTCACAATGGGAAATTGTTTTTGTACTGATTAATTACTCTATAACATTTATTTTTCTTAACCACAGCAAGTTATAGATAAGGTGTTACAAACATTATAAAGTAGATATCTCTGTGTCCTGCCACAGTAAGTGGCATACAAATATTACAAAGTAAGGAACCAAAAATGGTGATCAAAATAGTAGGTAACACTGCAGATCCCTGAGGAATATTCAGCTGCCAGACTAAGAAGATCAAGTCTGTATTTACCTCTTATGTGATAGAGAAAAACATTACATGATTTTATGTAAAACTGTTTATTCATTGCAGTAATGGTAGCAGCACACGTAATTTGCTTACACAAATTTCCCTGACGTCAGTATTGACCACACATGGCTCAAGTATGCTTGTAATGATATTATTTCTGTTTAGCGACTGTCCAGGTGTGTTGTGAGCACTTTTATTGTAGATACAAAAATTCTACTGAAAATTAACGCATTTGAGTTTGTGCATATTTACTTGAGCATATGTGGGGCACATTCTCAAGCAAATTCAAACTCAAATTTGCACAAGCTGGGAATCGAAAATAGAAAATTACAAAATCCTAGAAATTTACACAAATTTTTCCCACACACGTCTACAAAATAATAAGAATATTGTGTTGTGTTCCTACTTATTACGAAATCCTTGATGTATTTGTATAGCAATGTAGCACAATTACTTTCTAAACACTGTGTGCATGTCTAACTATACTATGCAAACAATAATTTTAACATCATCAGACTGTATGTTGTATATTGAAATAGGTAAATAATGTTATTAGAGGCACATAATTGACTTTGAAAAAGGATACAAAGAACAGCATAACTTGATGATGTTTGACAGCTCCCAGCAGTCCCAGCAGAGATATCAAAATGAGGAACACCCCACATGCTAGTATTCCTCCCACAATCGGCAGGTTGGTGACCAGTGACGATGCCTGCCCATACACTGCCACTGATATCAGAATGCTGGCCACTACCTGATGATGTTTTTACATTCGCATTAGGGAAAACAAGGTTTAACGACAATTAGACACTACATGTATGCATAAGACCTGTAAGAGTTATCAATATAAAAATACCACATAATATTATTAATTTTTATAGTTTAAGATTATTGTGAAATAAAATCTTACCACATATAGAATGTTTAACGCAATAAGCGCGTTTTTGGAACAAGTGAATCCTCCGCACATGTTGACGCCAGTTACCTACTTAAACACAAAATCGCTAATTCATATATACGCAGTTGTAATAGCGAAAGTGTGTTCGAAAGATACGACACCTTGAAATTCTTTTGTCAATCTATCTATTCAGTATTAGTACACTTACACCGTCACACACAGAAACTGAAAGTTAAATGAGTTGAACTCGAGCTGAACAAATGAGTGTGAAGAAAACTTAACACAATTTAGATGCTAGATAAACAAAAAAGTATATTTAAAATTTAAGCTACGAAGTTATTCTTTGCAGAATCAAAAAATAAAGAAAGTAATCCACTCAATGGAAGGGCAATTTGTTCATTGATTTGATTCAAAAGAGAAATAATATGACTGACTGTCACTGTCAGTGTCAGACTGCCAGACTGTCTTGTCCATAGACATTGTTTTTTCTATCTCAATGGTCTTGTCCATGTCTTGTCCAGACATGGGTGAAGTAGAGCTGCCAATAGAACCTACTTATTTTAAACCGCTGTACCGTCCCAGAAATTATACAAAATCTAATCGGTATACGAAAAAAAATTTTTTTTTCGTTTGTAACAAATAATAATTGCTCTTGATATCTGGTATTATTAAATGAAATAAAACGATGAGATACACGAACGGTACAGTCTCAGTAGTTAATAATTAGCCAGCGATACATACATACATAAACTCACGCCTTCTTCCCATGGGGGTAGGCAGAAACTACAAAACGCCACCTGCTACGATCCTTACATACTCCTTTTGCCTACATACATCTGGTCATACACTCCCGCCGGTTGCGAGTACTACGCACTTGGTCTTTCTGAAGGACATCACATCAGCGATATTTCGCAAAAAACTCGCTAACCACAAGGCAATTAGCTATACAAACAATTGCGTAACATAATTTCAATCACAATCAGGATTCTCAAAGAAATTCATCATCATTGCTTCATAACCATAACTTTAAAATATTCATCAGCTTGACAACGTAAATAACGTAGATATGAATATTGTTCCGTAAAACAATTGTCACAATGCGAAAACGTATTGGGATTGCAATTGTGCGTTACAGAATTAGAGTTTGGTACATGACTTTTGAGCCTGGGATATAATTGTAACTTTTTTTAAAAGTGTAACATCTTTCCTGTCGCTATCCTGCAATCTGTGGGAGTGATATCATGAAAATGGACGGAATTGTGAAACCAGGGGAAGCGCGATCTATTTGATTTGACCAATGAGCGCGCGCGGTGGTAGAGTTGGCCGTCAGATGGTACCAACCCATTTTCCTAGAGGTTGTAAACAGGATGATGATGATAATGATGATGATGATGACGATGATGGTGATGATGATGATGATGATGAATATTGTTTTTACCATATATACGTTAGCCAAGAAGTCAGATGTTACATATCATATGCGACTACTGTAATAAAACTGATGTTATTTTTTATTATTTGTGTTTGTGATGTTTTATACCTTTTTAGTTGGCATTTTTGTCGTACTTAGTAGGGTTTTTTAGCCATAGTCAATCCCGCAGGATACATAATATGATGACGAAATTAAGACGTGTCTCCTACACGTGTTTTTTCGAAAAATAACACATATAACTTTACACATAAACATTTGTTTTCATACAAACTCCTGCGTATTAAAATATTTTTAGATTACTTAATCCTAACACATTTTGTGTAGATGTCATGTCGTAATGAGATCCGACGAGGAACACGTACTTAAAAAGTGAAAAACAGTATCTCTATTCCAATTCTAACCCATCGTCAATTTATCACAACTTGTTCACAACTATTCACAAGACAATATAACCTCAAAACCTGTGTTGACTGACAGTGACAGAAGTGCGCGGTACGTGCGGCGGTTGAAAGAAAAGCAAGAAAAATAAGACAAATTCTTCCCCTCTTCACCCGCGCGGATAATGTTTTCCATGCAGCTCTGAAAACAAAAACGTCGTATTTGCATACACAAATGTGTATGGCCACGCCTCTTTGCTTCGATGTTTTTGTGTAACGTATCGAAAAAACACGGGAGACACGGCTTTAGAAGTCTAGGGATGCTGGAAGGCAAACAAGTATCGATATATATAATAAATTGTATGTACTATATCGATGTTTTTTCAATGGAATTAGTATGTGCTATTTGTTATTTAAGGTCCTTGATGCTTACTGACTTTGATAATATTTCCGAATTCTGCTACAAAATTGTAAAGCTGACATTCAGATTCAAAGAAATAGCGGTAAGACGTGTTAGTTAATATAGGTCTTAGCAAAGAAACGGCTAAGCGCATCATCAAAAATGCCAGTCTAATACTAATATTAGAGTCCGCGCCACGACTAAAGACCGGCGGAAAATTTGTGGAACTACATTTTTTAATATGCAATTTGATGCAATGACATACACTAGCGCCGCGTCTTTCCGACTTAAGTGTTAGCGGGGACTCCTAGACTCACTGACTGTCATCCTCACTCGCCCAAGCAAGCTTTGACTCTAATAAAATTAAACCTATTAAATATCCGAGGCGAGATGATAAAATTAGAGAGCTCGCTCTTGCAGCTTTAATCTTGTACCTCTACCTACTATTCTGCATAAGTGTACCAAATTATTCGGGTTATATTTCTATATCAATGGTCAAAAGGGATGTTATTTTGCAGGGCTGGGCAGAATCGCTATAGGTCAGTAGGTACTCCTCAACCGAAGCACGTTGCGAACTTTTGGGGATCGGTACGACTCTTGAAAGCTTCCATTTTGATGGTTTTCCGTAGGTATTTGATCCAAGCTTTGATTATTTCACTTACTGTACCTAATGCAAATATGCAATGTTTCCGTCCCTGACGATATAATCAGCCCGGTAACTAGCCAAGTCAACCAAGGTTCTAAAACAATAGTATAAAAAAACCAGCCAAGTGCGTGTCGAATCGGACCACGCACAATGAAGGGTTCCGTAGTTGAGATGAATTTAACCCAGGAACAAACTTAGCATTGTAGTTCAAAAACATGTTCTCCCATACATTCCAACAGCAAATGTAAGTTGGTTGATTATTACTATTTAAGGGCTTGTTAAACGGCAGTCAACAGCGTCCCAACAAAGGTGACCTTGGTGGTTTACAACCGTGGAGTTGGTGTTTTAAGACCTTTACGAACAAATTTCAAACAGCTCTGCCTGTCGCCAACCAAGGTCACTTTTGTTGGGGTTGGGGACGCAGTTGACTGCCTTGTAGCAAGCCCTTAACTTGTAGAGCCTACTTAGTAGTGATGGATTAATTAGCATTCGCATTCATTGTTTGTTAGCATATGAATGCTCATTTAGCATTTAGCAAATGAAATGTAGTTGCGAAATTATTTGAAGTGCGAAGAAAATTTATCGCTTCGTACTTTTTTATACTTAATTAAATATCGGTTTCACGTGACCGTGACATCGTTCGCGAGAGAAATTTATTAGCAGGTGCTGCGAAATAGCGAAGAACGGGTTAAGCAATTGTTATCTTATTATTAGGTTGTATATTGAATGAATGCTTGTGATTGTTTAATTTATTGAAATTATTAGCATTAATAGGGTGGTGCAAAGAATGATGTTTAGTAATTATTACCTTATTGTCTTCGATTTTGTCGTACTTAGGGTCGTGTATTGATTAAATGAATGCGTGATTGTTTAATAATAATTTGTGTGGCACGCGTGTGGCGCGTGTCGTTTTGTGTCAAAGTTCAGTATGTTTTGGCAACTGATAGTGACAGTTTTTTAATTCGCATATTAACAAAATTCACATACTTCATTATTATCAATTTTATCGTCATTTTAGCAAATAGCATAGCAATAGCAATTAGCATGATAAGACTCAAGAATTCACATGCTAATGAAATTTAATCGAAATCGCATTAATTGACTTTTCTACTACTTAGCTGTAATATAAAATGTACATATATATAAAAAAAAATATGGCATCTCGCAGGTCAACCTTGGGAGGTTGTCGGCTGCTTATAAGGACTTCCCTGTGGCTACCTCAATAAATAAAGGCCTCCAGTTATGGCATAAAACTTAGAAACTAAGCGACTACACGCTAAGGGCACCCTCTGTGGGGTACGGACCTCTGCTTAGGGCCTCTTGGGAGAGGACAGCAAGGGACAGGCTGGATTGGATTAATATTATTATTAGGGGAATTTAAAGCTACAGGCTCAGTGGCGCGGGTTGCCTCGAACTAAGGTCGGGGCGGAGATGGACGGGGGCTGCGAGCCTCGACGGCGAGGATGGAAAGTCGGCGGTCGGTTTTTGTTTTTGTGTGCTAAAGTACTGGTTTCCCTACAACTCTCCTGGAGGAGGGTTGTGGGGTCGTCTAGGAGTCTAGGATAGTGAGAGTATGCCTTCGCCAAATCTTACTTTTGCGGGAGGGAGTGTAACGGGTGGCTGCCGCAATCAGGAGATTGATGTGCTTTATAGCAGAGTCGAAGAAATGGTTTGAGAGGCGTTTCATGAACTGCTGGACGATGGGCATTTAGAGATCTAAGGGAAGATCCAAATTGCGGACATAGAAGGGGGCTCCCGTAACCTTTCAAAGGAAACGGTTTTGGAGGGTCTGCATCCTTTGGAGCCCCGTAACCTTTCAAAGGAAACGGTTTTGGAGGGTCTGCATCCTTTGGAGCCCCGTAACCTTTCAAAAGAAACGGTTTTGGAGGGTCTGCATCCTTTGGAGCCCCGTAACCTTTCAAAGGAAACGGTTTTGGAGAGTCTGCATCCCACATAATTTTTGAACAATCTTTATCCCCACTTTAGGTGTAGGGGAGGTTCCTGGACGATAAAATTCTGTCGGCACTCCCGGAGTGTTTTATTGCGTTGACTTAAGAGCTGATTTTTTTAGCTCTCCAAGGGACCGTCGACCTACGTATTTGATATTAATTTCAACCTAATACCTCCATGCGTTCCTGAGAAAAAGGGTCTTGACAAACAGACTCGACGGACAACAAAGTAATACTATAAGGGTTCCTTTTTTTCATTTTGAGATACGCAACCCTAAAAACAATGACGCAAGTTAACGAAAACATTTATTTCTTACTATTCCTACTCAACATTTTTATACAGTTTATAATATAGGTTACACTACGTAGTGATAAACAATCTACCAATGAACAAAATATGAATTTAGTCTAAAGTTTCAGCATCGTTTGTACTTTGGGAGGCATTTAAATCTTTAAATTTTTGTTCAAAAAATTGTTTCCTATGAACTAAGGCTATACGGGGTTGTCGTATACCAAAATTTTCATTTCCCATTTTACTGTATTTATTTTCTCCTTCTCTCCCCATCAATTCTCTAAGAGCTTGATTTCTATTTAAATTTTTTTCATAAAATATTTTACCACTTTCAACAAATTCAGGACCAAGTTCACATAATCTCTGGTCAGTGTCTGCTTCATAATAAACTTCTGTCATATCTTTCATAAGAAAATATGTACCTGATGCGAACATGCCTATTATTGAGTATAATACCCCTCTTATAAACGGAGGTGCTGCATATAAGTTTAATCTTCTATTAAGAAATTGAGAAAGATTGTAAGCAAGAAATAGGCATGTGAACGGATATACAGCTTCATAAATTATTTTGTTATTCTGCGTCATCATGATTTCTCTACATATAGCAAATTGTTGCACTTTTTCAGGAAGTATTATAGCATCAGCCAATTTTTTGCCAGCTTCGGATTCCCAGTCGACTTTCTTTTGGTTCACCTGAAAATATTTTATATACATGTGAGTTAAATAATGATTTGAATCTTGAACAAATAGTTTTTTTTTTTTAAATGTTGCCCCACACTAGGAATTTCTCCTGCATTGTGGGTACGAACATTTAAACTCACATACATAAACAGCCAGAACCGGAACAACTACTTGTAGGTCATACAAATATTTGTTCCAAGCAGGAATCGGACACGCAGCGCAGCAGTCAATCACTTAACCACTGCGCCAACCGTGCCGTGCTGTGTGTGTGTGTATTTCACAGTCGGTCTTTAAATGAGTGACAATCATAGAGATCCATGCCTCGTAAAGCACGATCGGCTTATCGTGTTTTACGAGGCATGTCGTCGGTCGGTTGAGGTCGGACCTAGCTGCTAATCATACATAGGTCTTTGATACTGGTAGAGCTTGTCCACTCTGAAATGACGCGCCCCACAACCCGATAATTTACGCACACGGAAATGCGCAAGTGGGACGCGTCATTTCAAAGTGGACAAGCTATAGTCAGGAGCCTGAAAGTCTAACAACCAATTTTACCCATCCACAACAAGTCTTAACACAATACCCCTTTATAGTGTTACCCAGTATCTCGGTTGTGGAGGTCAGATAGGCAGTCGTTCAATTTAAAAGACCCCTTTTATTTTACATTGATAGACGTGCGAGCAAGTACCTACGCGTACTTTATGACTTGGCGACGATTTTCGCCCGTCTCCATACTAAGTAGGTACGCGTACTTTAAAACCGCTGAATAAGTTCGTAGGCGATCCAACATATTTGAGATTTTGCTCGTAGCCCGCATATCTTCGTAGTTTCGTAATCTGTCAACGCCGCGAGTCGCAAACCACCATTTTGTTTCGACATTTGTGTAATCTTTTTTTAGTTTGGTTCAGAAGATTCGACAACATCGCGATACAGTGTGAGCAAGCTTCACGTGTGTCAAGTAAGTTCGCGAACTTAAAAACCGCTTACTTTATGTTCGCACGTCTATCACCCATTAAAAATACCAATACAAGTAAAACTCCGGTTAGACTGGAAGCTAAACTTAAGATAGTTGGTAGCACGCTACTGGCTATACAGTCGCGAACTCGCGACACTCGAAACTACATTGTCTATAGGTACCTGTATCAAACGCCGCCTGCGAGCGTGTTTCTATTAATATATTGTATTCGATATTTGGGACAAAAGAAAGAACCCACTGAAATGACGAACATGTCAAGGCAGAAATCCAAACTTTTTCAATTATAAAATAGACTACAAAGCGTTTTTTAAAGTTAGTTCAAGACCAGGATATTTTGAAGTGGTGTTTTGAAATAGAAAATATAAATTCAATAAAAAATAGTTTTTTTTTTCTCCCGGATTTTGACTAACAAGAGATAATCCTAGGTATAGTCTATCCAACGGGAATAAAAACTGCCACTTGCTCACTGTTACCTCACATTAAATTGAATATGGCGCAATCTAGAGGACATAGTCATGTATGAACTAAATATAATTAATGATGCCATGTTGATTACCATACAACCTGACCTAAGAAAGTTTGAATTTCGCGGGCGTTTTCGCCGCACACATATATCCAAAAGAACCGTTATTTGTCTAATCTATCTTAGGTATACCTTTAAAAAAGTTTTATACGCTTCTTGTATAAAAGGAGAAACTGACATATCAGCGCACAGCCCAAACAAGGGTCATTTTTTAATGTAGGCTAACTAGTGCTAGCCTACATTAAAAAATGAACCCAGGGATTTTTGAAAATTCACCCTTTTAGGGAGTGAAAAAGGGGAAATTTTGTTTGTATGAAAAATTTTATTCCTTGGGTTAATAAACTTGAAACTTGGCAATACATTTGCCGATTAACTTGAAAGTCGGTACCTATTGATAATTTTGACAGAAAAGGAAGAATAACGAGATTTTGATAACTTCGAAAATCGACTCCTAACAGCAAGAAGGGGTAATTAAGTTTTCAGGGGAGGATTTTACTGGGTAAAGTTTGTATTCATAATATAAAAATGATGAAAAACATGTTTAAAGATTTCCACATGTTTAAAAATCAACCCATCAATCTGCCTAGCCTTTCCCAAACTATATTGGGGTCGCCTTCCAGTCTAACCAAATGCAGCTGAATGAATACCAGTATTTTAGATGAAGCAACTGCCTATCTGACCTCAACGACCAGTTACTGAGTAATACAATAAATACCGCTTGGTAAGATTGGTTGTCAGACTTTCGGCTTCTGATTACCCAAACGACTGTCAAAGATCTACAAATGACAGCTGGGACCAATGGCTTAATGTGCTTTCCGAGGCACGGAGGAGTCTCGATATGTTATGGATGGTCACCCATCCACCAACCGACCACGGCAAGCGTAGTTTAACCCTCTCGATCGACCTGTGTGGCTATTATTGTTTATGAAGGGTTGAAAAAGAGGAACCAGTTTAAATGAAAGATCCTATTCCTTTGATCTATAAACTTGACAGTTGTAGGTAAATAAATCGCAATCATTCATTTACGAAAACTACCTTTTGTAGGGGTGGAATTGTTGAAACTTGTAGGGCAAAATACTAAATCCACACAAACTAAGTGGAAGTCGAAGCGCCAGTGTTATTGTAATCTGCAGATTTTACATAAATTAGCAGGTTTCTGTACTTAAATGTTTAGGTAATTTTTTTTTTTTCAGTAGTATAATATATATAGGTAATTTTTTTTTTTTTTCAGTATTTCAGTAGTATAAAATAGTGCAGTACTTACTATTGTTTTTTTTTTTTAAATATGTTCATGGCATAACATGGGATTTGACAAATTAAGGTATATTATTACAACTAAATTGAATGTTTTTTTCAAGTGAAGAACCTATTCTACTCACTTAAAGAAATGCTTGAGTCTGCAGATTAAATGTAAGAACCTAAAATAATTCTTTATTAAAATAATTATTATTTTGCACTTTAACAGGCTCAGCCAGATCAGCTGTAGATTAACTGATGTATGCACATATGACATCAAAGTTTTAATGTGTAATAAAATAAATTTTGTTTTGACTATCCCCTTTCGTAATGTATAAAATTATGGCAAGGATTTCTTGCTCAAGTTTACTAGAAATGATAATCACCTGAATATCATCTGCTTCTAAATCAGCCAAGCTTTTGTAGTTAAAGTTCACTGGAATACCAACAGCTACTCCAAATTTTGAGTTCATACTACCTACAACAAAATTAGGTATAGTACTTACTTGTAAACCTTAATTTAAAAATGATTATCTTCTCCGCTAGTGCTGTGCATTGCATGTCTGTAAGGGATGAACTCACAATACCTTATACCGTATGTAAGTTTTATTTGTGTATGTTTTAGTGAGTAACTTGTTGGTCAATAAATTATTTATTTAACTCTAGATTAGGTTTGCAATACAGCTTAACTGTCAGTTTCAAAAATAATCTCCTGTGTACCACCCTGTAATATACCCAGATAATGAAAATGAAATGAAAAATGGTTTACTATTTTAACAAGTAAACCTTAACAACTAGTGATTGAAGCCTTCTTTTAATCAAATAAGCCTGTGTTAGGAGACTTCATGATAAGTTTATTACTTGCATGGTAATTCTTTTGATTTGATTATTCATTTGATTTTTTTATAAATCATTGACTAGCGTTCTTCATATATGGACTAATAGTAGTTAATAAGCATAATAAGTAAAAGCCAAAAGAGCCTTGGATAACAGGTTATAGGTCCGAGTCTAGCACTTTTAACCTTTTAATTATTGACTTTCAACTTATACAGGTTTTATTCATTAGTTAGGGCAAGCTTCTATAATAATAATAATAAATTATTTCTACACAACATTAAACTTCAGGATCACCTGAAGTTTAATGTTAATTGACTATTTAACTGTAAACTTACCAGCATGAAATAAGTCATATCCAAAAACACTAAATGGCACAATCAGTTTTCTTTGAACATCAGATATATTTAGGATGTCCAGACATTTTGAGTACCTGTCGCTAAGTTCCTTAGGTAAAAGTGCCGGCTGGCCGTTGCTGAAAAGTGAAACAACTCAACAATTTTATACAATTGCATTGCCATAAAATGATTTAACTTAGCTAAACCAACTAACCTGTAATAATGCACGAAGTTTTTATATTTATCCAAGAAAAAAGTATGTGGGCCGTATTTTGCTAATGTACACGCAAGTCCAGTGCCCGTAATAACAACAAACGAAAACTTTCTGCCCGTTTCAGTCAAAAACCAATTAATTGGTTTTCGCGTCGCCATGATAATAGTTATAAGATAATTATTTATTAACTCTATCTATATGTGCACATGCACGCCGAATTCTGAAATTCGCCGAAATTACAATCTTTCAAAAATGACAAGTAATATGACAATCATTTTTGTTTACTTGTCAAAAATAGGGAGACTACGAACTAGTGAACTATTTACGTCAGTACCGGTTTTTAAATTCAGTAGAATCGTGTTTCATTATGGTAAAAAAAATATTTCTCAATATAAATTTATTTCTCAATAAAAAATTACAAAGATTTCACTTACTTGAGAACATTTTTATAACTTAAAAAATATATATGAACTTTGACACACAAACTAAGCAGCTATTTCGTTTTTCTTTTATAACAAATAATTTACGCAAAAATATTAATTTTGCACGCAAAGCATGCAAATAACATTACACAAGTCACAAAACTTAAAACTTTTTGATCCACCCACAAAATAAATAATTACTGTGGTCGCAAGTATTCCTAAGGTGGGTATTACACTATCATATATATGATCATAGATTTATGATCAAAGATATAGTGAAATTGTAAAATAGACATTTAACATGGGTGTATCCCTCTTGGGGGATATTACACTATCATATACCTATCTACGAAGCTCACAAATTACCCATAATATGTCTATTTTTCAATTTCATTATATGTGCATTATAGTCAAAGACGTAAGGATGATTACGCGCTTAAAGTCGGCTCTGTAAACAACAACAATGACTAATAATAGTGTGTTACGATTTGCCAGCTTTAATTGTAGAAGTGTTAAGCGTTCTATTGAGGGCGTTCGTGAACTTTGCGGAAAATGCGACATATTAATAGCGCTTCAGGAGTGCTGGCTGCTGCCGGAGGAGCTACCCTTCCTGAGCACCATCCATGGTGATTTCAGCAGCACGGGGACGTCGACCGTTGACACGTCTGCTGGCATGCTGCGTGGGCGACCCTATGGCGGGGTGGCTCTGCTATGGAGAAAAAGTGCGTTCAGTGATGTGTCGGTCGTTCCGAGTGATAACTCGAGAGTGTGTGCGATACGTATTGATACGAGTGACAGGCCTTTCATTGTGATGAGTGTGTACATGCCCACGGATGCTGTGAGTAACCTGCCTGATTTCTCACATTGTTTAGGACTGGTAAGTGCGATCGTGGACAGTAGTGATGTGGAGGCGGTTTATTGTCTTGGTGACTTTAACGCACATCCGCATGGACTATTTTTTACGGACTTGTTGAACTACTGTAGTGATAATCACTTTTCATGCGTTGATGTAGATAGGCTGGGATTGACGTCGAACACGTACACGTATGTCAGTGATTGTAACGGGGCTAGGCGATGGCTTGATCATTGTCTCTGTACAGAATCGTCTCTTAAAACTGTTCGTAATGTTAGCGTTAAGTATGATGTTATGTGGTCGGATCACTACCCATTGTTGATCGAATGCGATCTCAATATAATTGGCCCGAAAGTGAAGCAGAGTATGTCCTACGACAACTTTGTTGTGTGGGGAGAAAAAAGCTTAGAGGCTATCTACACCTAGGCATGAATGTCATCGGCGATTGCGAAGTATTGACTTCCCGCGCGTATTGTCCAATTGTTGTGATCGCGTGTGTAGTGATTCGGACCACAATCTAATAATTGATTGCCTGTATCGGGATGTGGTTTCCGCTCTAGGGGAGGCCGCCATTGTTAGCAGGGAGGCACGAGTAGTTGGTAGGAGGCCGAAGCGCGTGGTGGATTGGAATAAGCACGTCAGCGAGGCTCACTCGTACGCTAGGCTTAAGTTTAAGGAGTGGCTTGATTGTGGTAAACCTACGTCTGGCGTGAGTTACGAGGAAATGTGTGACACTCGTAAGATCTTTAAATCCAAATTAAGGTGGTGCCAGAATCACCAAGACCAAATACAGATGGACATCCTAGCCGAGTTGCACACAAAAAAAGACTTCCGGGGCTTCTGGAAGTCTACAAAAAAGCACAACCTTAGGCCTGGTTTGCCGGTGAGCGTCGATGGCGTGTCTGCTGAAAGGGATATTGCCAATGTTTTTAAATCCCAGTTTTGTGTCGAGCCAAGCAGTATTCCACCCTCAGAGGTGGTCGATGCTGAGTCACAGTGTACTGTCCTGGAACCAAGAGTTAAGTTCTCAGCTGCGGACATAGCTAAGACCATAGGGTGTATGACCAGGGGTAAGTCTCCAGGACATGACGGACTCAGCATCGAGCACCTTCAGCATGCAGGTCCCCATCTGCCACGTGTTTTGGCCATGCTGTTCACGTTCTGCCTTCGCCATTCGTACTTGCCGGACGAACTGATAAGGACGGTCGTAGTACCAGTTGTCAAAAATAAAACTGGTGATATATCAGATAAAAGTAATTACAGACCGATCTCATTAGCGACAGTCATTGGGAAGGTATTTGACAGCATGCTTAATGCTCAGTTAAACAATACAATAAATTTGCACGATAACCAGTTTGGGTTCAAGCCCAAATTGTCCACAGATAGTGCTATACTGAGTTTAAAGCATGCTGTCAGATATTACACGGATCGGAGCACGCCTGTTTACGCCTGCTTCCTGGATCTGTCCCGAGCGTTTGACCTGGTTTCGTACAAAGTGTTGTGGAAAAAGTTGCTCGATAGGCAAGTTGCGCCAGAAGTTGTTAAAATCTTCCAGCACTGGTACGGGAACCAGGTCAATAATGTTAAATGGTCGGGAGCTCTGTCGGACTCATACAGATTGGAGTGCGGGGTGAGGCAGGGAGGATTGAGCTCACCAACGCTCTTCAATCTGTATATTGATGGACTTGTAGCCGAGCTCAGCGGCCGCCATATTGGATGCCATGTTGATGATGTTTGCTTTAACAACATCAGCTACGCTGATGATATGGTGCTGCTGAGCGCGCCAATAGGGGGACTCAGAGAGCTAATAAGCATTTGCGAAACGTACGCTCATACTCATGGCCTAAAATATAACGTTAAAAAGAGCAAGTTTATGGTTTTCAATGCGGGTTCGAAGTGTCCAGCGGAGGTCCCACCAGTAAGGCTATGTGGGGTGCCCTTGGAGCGGGTACATGCTTTTAAGTATCTGGGCCACATTGTGACGTCCGACTTGAAGGACGACGCTGATATTGAGCGAGAAAGGAGGGCGCTATCGGTGAGGGCGAATATGATTGCCCGCAGGTTTGCTCGTAGCTCCAAGGATGTGAAGATCACCTTGTTTCGAGCCTACTGCACATCTTTTTATACGAGTAGTCTGTGGGTGTCATATTTGCAGAAATCCTACAGCGCTCTCCGCGTTCAATATAATAACGCGCTGAGGGCGCTGCTGCGGTTGCCTCGCTTCTGCAGCGCATCGGGAATGTTCGCGAGGGTCCGCATTGACTGTTTTTATGCCAGCATGCGCAAGAGGGCGACCTCGATGGCGAGTAGAGTGCGGGGCAGTGGTAACAGTCTTCTTACCGTTGTTGCCAACAGGTTAGACGGGCCTTTCATGCAGCACTGGCAGGCCTTACATGCACCCGTATATCGGGCTTGGTGCAGGTAAAAATTTAAAATGTTATGATTTCTTATAATTTGTTTATTTTTAGATTTCTAAGTATTTTGACATTCTTATAAAATTTTACTCCTTATCAATTTTATATTTGACACTTTATTTTATTTTTTCCATTCTGACATTTTTATAATTTTTTGACAATTTTATTTAATGAATATTTTAAAATTATTGCATTTTGGATTTTTATCCGTGAGTTGTATTATTTAAATGTAACTATGGACTAGATTATTGTCTGAAATAAATAAATAAATTTAATTTAATTTATTATATGATAGAGTAATACCCCCTAAGGAATGCGAACCTGGTGCCACAATAAAGCAACGCACCAGTAGGGCCACGTCCAGATATGGTAGTAGTGTTGGATCATTTAGAATATGATTTTTTAACTTATTTTTGAAGATATCAAACGAGTTCGCATTATTTACCTCTTTACTCATACTACGTTTGTTATTAGAATAACCGACTAGCAAAATCAATTTTCCATACAATGTTTGACAGAAAATAGAGATATCAACATGTTTTCTATGAATGTTTCGCCAGTGCCAACGCACGGTAAGAAACCGTAGCTTTAGTCCGCTAGTGCTTTTTTACGGTTTTGAATTCCAGCGGTTTTAATCAGTTGCGACAACGGTGTTGCTATAGGAAATACTAGCTTTTGCCCGCGGTTTCGCCCTCGTGGATGTTGGAAAATATCCCACGGGAACGTACTACCGATACCGGGATTACATACCTAAAAACCGAAGAAAAGGTCATTGACTCCTACCGCTGCGCCCGCGTTACGGTCAACCATAATTATTTTGTTTTGCGTAATTTTGAATCTGTGATATCTTTTCAAATATTTATTTAAATAAAATTATGTGAAGGCATATTTAAATCTAAATTAAATGCTCAATTTAAGTAACATAGTTTATTGGATAAGGGTTAATATAATAAGGGTCAAAATAGCTTCTTAAATACCAATTTTTTATCAAATTCTCACAGATAAAAATGGTTATTGTGGGTCATCCTTAGAAGATAGACATATGCCATCGCGGACTTTTTTGTTGAACTTTTTAAGATGAACAATACTGTTGAACATAAATTTTATATAACTTTTACGATTTCCGCGGCGCACACCAATAAAGTTCCCAGTTGGCATGATTTTTTCCGACATCTTCAACAATAATCGTTAAATTTCAGCCAATTTACACAAAACTTTAATGAATTATACACTAAAACGCATGGATCACAAAATTGTTTGAAAATCGGTTGAGTAGATTTGAGTTTATAGCGTTCAGACAGACAGACGCGGCGGGGGACTTTGTTTTATAATATGTAAGGATATCGTTTTTCATACATTTTCAATACTCGATGTTATATCGTATGTACAATGATATAACTAACAAAAAATATGGATGTATCGATATATCGATACTTTTTTGGCAAGCGTATTCTACTGCACCGCACTACTGACAGTAAATCATTCAAACAACCATAGACATTTAAACAACTGTCAAGATGTTATGTGACTGTGAGGTACTGAAGGGGTTGGAATTTATTCTACACAGATGCGTCTAAATTTAATTTTCCCCAACAGGATGCACAGCAATTGCAACATACTTCCAGAATTACCAGTATCCAACCCGACATCCAACGGAAACCTTGGTTTTTTAAATGCATTAAATTATCTAACAGAACTGTTTCATCTTTGTATAGACTTAGACTCGGTCACTGCTGCAGTCCAGTATTTCTTTATAAGATTTGTGTTCGTGACAGTTCCTTGTGTGAATGCGGACTTGATGAGGGTACTCTGGACCATATCTTTTTTTCATGTACTTCAAATTCACAATCTTTTGATTTATACCTTAAACTTCCCAAAATCAAAATCACCCTTCCTACTAACTTCCTGATATGAAACCTTCTTACGTAGTAAGGAGATCATTTCGATTCTCCATCATACATTATATTGTCATAGTGATTTCAAACCGTAGTGTCAAACGATTTGAAAGCTTCTAATACGCTATGTAATTTTATTGTGGAATAAAACCAAGATTTCCTTTGGTTTTGTCTTTATTGTGTATCAATTTATTCCACAATAATTGTTATCGCAAAATAATATCAGATTCTTATAGCACGATGTCTCAAGAGAAAGTAACTCAATATCTTCGACCCGATCATTTTGACGTGGAGCCTGCTGCACCCGGTGCCGATCTAAAGTGGGCCCACTGGAAATACACCTTTGAGAACTTTATCGCACAACTAGGATCGCCCGATAAATCGCCCGATGAATCGCTCAAACTGAAGGTACTTGTCAACCACATTTCGCCAACAATCTTCAACAACATCCGCTCCTGCAATAAGTACAGCGACGCAATAAGCAAACTTAATGATGCCTATGAAAAGAAACAGAACATAACCTTAGCAAGGCATCGACTTACGACTAGGAAACAACAGCCTGGAGAAAACATCGCAGAATACTCTCGAGCGCTTAACATCCTTGCTCATGACTGTAATTTTGAAGCAGTGACAGCAGAAGAACACCAGGACCAAGCCATACGTGAGACTTTTATCAGCGGGATCTTATCAAGCAAAATAAAGGAACGGCTTCTAGAAAAATCTCTGACACTAGAAGAGACTTTGAACCTTGCAATTACCTTAGAAACTGCAGAGAACACCTCTCAACTACTAGTACAATCTCTTTCCTTCAATCCTAACCCTGTCAATGCTGCCACTGAGGCAGAAACACGAACGCAGCCGAACCTAGCAACAACTCTCCGCCGTCGTTGTTTCTTTTGTGGGGGTAATATTCATCAAAGATTAAAATGCCCCGCCCGCAACGCGGAATGCCAACTCTGTTCGAAGCGTGGCCATTTTGCCAAGGTCTGCAGAAGCTCTAATCGCGATTCTAATAATAACTCAACAAATGCAGCTGTCACAGATGATGATACGCAAGTACAATCTGCCGGCTCCCAACTATCAGCATTTTCTGCCGCTGCTCCTTCTAGTCTCAGCAAAGCTACAACTCCCATTACTCTCAACAACTACCGCGCTGATGCACTCGTCGATACTGGCAGTTCTATCAGCTTCATTGACAAGAATCTTGCTCAAATTTTGAAGCTCAAACTTAAGCCTTGTAGACAGGCTATAACACTCGCATCTCTCAATAACGTTTCCTACGTCGATGGATTATGTTACGCGACACTTCAAATAGGTGGCCATATACACCGAAATCAGCCTTTATTGATCATCAATAATCTTTGCGCCGACGTTATTATTGGACATGACCTACTCCAAAAGCACTCTTCTCTTGAACTTCAGTTTGGAGGTGATAAACAACCGCTAAAAGTCTGCAACGTATTAGAGGCTTCCGTTCCGCCTGTATCAGTATTTACGAATCTTTCTCCAAATATCAAACCAATCGCAATCCGCTCAAGACGCCACTCACAAGAAGATCAAGATTTCATATCGAATGAAATAAACAATTTGATCAAGGATAAAGTTATTGAGCCCAGTGTGTCACCCTGGAGGGCTCAGGTTCTTGTCGCTGGAGGAGGGCACCATCGAAAACGTCTTGTGATCGACTATTCACAGACTATAAACAGATTTACGAAACTTGACGCATACCCCCTTCCAAGTATCGATTCTATTATAACGCGAGTATCACAGTACAATTTATTTAGCCAAATAGACCTCAAAAGTGCATATCACCAGGTGCCCATTCTGGCCAGAGAACAAAAATATACAGCTTTTGAAGCATGCGGGAACCTATATCAGTTCACACGGATTCCTTTTGGAGTAACGAACGGCGTGGCAGCTTTTCAGAGGACTTTACAATATATCATCGATTCGGAGAACCTCAAAGGCACATTCGCTTACCTGGATGATGTCACTGTATGCGGTGTCAATAAAAAGGACCATGAAGAAAACCTTCGCAAGTTTACGGAAGCTGCTAGAAAGTACAGACTTACGCTTAATACTAACAAATGCACGTTCGAAGCGGAGTCAATTAACCTCCTTGGTTATAACATACACAAAAACATTATCAAACCAGACGAGAACCGTCTTGAACCCCTGATGAATCTTCCTGTTCCAACTGACTCGGCAACTTTGAAAAGAGCCCTTGGCCTATTCGCTCATTATTCGAAATGGGTAGAAAACTTCTCATCCAAATTAAGACCACTGGTCGAAGCAACATTTCCCTTATCTCAAGACGCTATTAATTCTTTTAACGACCTTAAGAAGGACATTGCTAAATCGGCCTTGGCTGGAATTGACGAGAAGGAAATATTCTCGGTGGAAACCGATGCATCGGAGTTTGCAATTGCTGCGACACTGTCACAAAAAGGAAGACCTGTAGCATTTTTTTCACGGTCGCTAAATGATGCAGAAAGGCGACAGCCATCAATAGAAAAGGAGGCCTGCGCCATTGTTGAAGCACTTCGAAAATGGAGGCACTTTCTGATTGGACGTCATTTCTTACTAATCACAGACCAACGATCTATAGCATTTATGTTTAACCAGACGCACTCTAATAAGATAAAAAACGAGAAAATCGAGAGATGGCGCCTGGAGCTCTCCTGTTTAAAATACGACATAATCTATCGGCCAGGCAGTCAGAACTTTGCCGCTGATGCTTTATCAAGAGTTTGCATGCACATCGACAGCAACTCTCCAAGCAAACTCATTTCTCTACATAACTCTCTTTGCCACCCTGGTATTTCACGCATGACTCATTGGGTACGGTCCAAAAATCTACCCTATTCAATCGAAGATATCAAAAGAATGACCGCTGCCTGTCCAGTATGCGCCGAAATCAAACCCCGTTACATAAGAAATGAAAGGCGTCTCATAAAAGCTACATCGTCATTCGAGAGATTAAACTTAGATTTTAAAGGCCCACTTCCTTCAAAAACTTCGAATAAGTACATTCTAACTATAATTGATGAGTTTAGTCGGTTCCCTTTTGCATATGCCTGTAAAGACATAACGTCAGCAACGGTTATAAAATGCTTAATTGATCTGTTCTCCACATTTGGCACGCCAGCATACATACATTCCGATAGAGGGACGTCGTTCTTATCGGATGAGCTCAGAAAGTTCCTGACGTCACTTGGTACTTGTGCAGTCGTACAACTCCATATAACCCACAGGGGAATGGCTTGGTTGAACGCTTAAACGGCACCTTGTGGCGTACGATCCAGCTGTATCTTCGCTCCAACAACGCTGACATTAGTGACTGGGAGAAGGGCTTGTCTCCAGCCCTACATTCTATTAGATCCTTGCTTTGCACGGGAACTAACGCAACTCCTCACGAGCGCATGTTCAATCATCCTCGTCGCTCGGGGAATGGACAATCGCTACCGACATGGCTCCACTCTCCAGGGCCAGTCTTTATGAAGAGAAACGTACGAAACTCTAAATATGAACCTGCGGTAGAAGAAGTGGAACTACTACAAAGCAACCCGGAATACTCATATGTACGCCTACCTAATGGCCGTGAGACAACTGTTTCGAATAGATCCCTGGCGCCTCTTTCATATACTGTAGATGACGAAGAAAACTCCGACGATGAACCACCACGTGGACCATCTACTGCACCTACAAGTGATGACGAGTTTGTTGACGCAACTGGGCCAGCTGAAGTTGAAGACATTGAAGTTCCTCGTCGTTCTACTCGAGAAAGAAGACCTCCGGCTTATCTTCATGACTACGTTTCTTCATAGAGCATGGGTGAATGATATGAAACCTTCTTACGTAGTAAGGAGATCATTTCGATTCTCCATCATAGATTATATTGTCATAGTGATTTCAAACCGTAGTGTCAAACGATTTGAAAGCTTCTAATACGCTATGTAATTTTATTGTGGAATAAAACCAAGATTTCCTTTGGTTTTGTCTTTATTGTGTATCACTTCCATTCCCTCCTGACTAACTTTTCCCCTAAACTGATCCAAGTCCTAGCAAAAATTTTAAATGACAATGATATAAAAATGTAGTCTGGTGTGTAATAAATAAAAAAATAAAAATAAAATAACTTAGTTATCAAAACTTGTCTTGTCCTTTCAGATAATAACTAAATAACTACGTAACTACTAAAAACTACCACGAAGTGCAAAGTTCGACGGTATATATATTCTGTGGTTCGACGGCTTATCGGGCGGACTCATTGAGATAGAAAAAACATTAAATGTCTATGGGCGGGCTCACCATGCTTCATGTCATGGCAGAATAGTCGACATCGGCTGACATCGGCTCAGTTGCTAAAAAGAGGAAAAAAAAAAGTTTTGACATTTTCTGATCGATTGATGGAGATGGAGCTAACTAAATGCTTACTGTGTTCTGTATCAACAAGGAGATGAGATTTGAATACTGAATGAAAGTAGAAGTTTTGTGATACTAGTGGTGATACCTACATAAAAACAAACACCCAACAAATTTTACAATGGCTTTAGTGGATGAATTAAACAATCTGCGCCTGGACTATCTGGACCACGGCTGGGTTAAAGCTATTTATCAAGGAGAATTTCTTGAGTTTTGTGATTTGCCGCCTAAATATGAGAACGAGATAGAATCTTTAGATTTGAACACAACATTTATGGATATAATAAAATCGACTGATTTATGGATTAACTCAGAAGTAATACCTAGTGAAGAAAAGTCTTGGGCGTCGTTATCGCATTTGGTGCAACAGAAGAAAGTTTTAGCCATTTTAGCGTACTATATTGATTATGGATGCAAAAATGTCCATACCAAGGAATATAGAAACAATGGTCTATTAGCATCTCGCGTTTACTTTAAGTTGTTGATAATCCCAGGATGCAAAGCATATCGTATCTACCATTCACAACTATTTGCTCAGTCGCTGGCATGTCTCCGCTTTCCATTAGAGATGTGTGATGAAGCAAGTAATTTCAACTCTAAGGATCTGACTAATGAAGTCAACCTTGTTTTGAAGCAACTGTCAGAGTTTGTGGAAGACCTGACAGTTGTTGTAGAACATTTACAACTGAGCCCTAGTGATATGAATTTTGAAGAAATATTAAGTAATTTAGTAGACGTTACGGGTTATGCTATTGTTGACAAATTACATGTGGGTAAGTGAAGTTTGTGATATACCTTGACTGTTGCTATACTTATATTTAAGTAGCATAATGATATCTTTAAAACATTTCAGATGTCCTACACCTACAAGAAAGTATGTCTGAAGCATTTTGTTTTAATTTTTTTCTAATTTTGTTGTGTTCTTATTTTTTTGCAAACTGCTTAATAGACATAATTAGATGAGGTTCTTGTGTAAAATTAATAGTAATAATAATTTCTTTATTTACATTACAAAATCACTTCACAACTCATTTGAGTTATTCCTCCTTGTCAGGTTCTTGACTAAGACTATGTACTGTGTTTTACTCAATTTTCAGTATTTTGATCTTAAGAATAATTGATTCATTGATAAATATCGTCATCTAAGCTAATATTAGAAAGAGTAAAGATTTGATTTTTTGTATGTTTGTTTGTAATGAATACACTCAAAAACTACTGGACCAATTTTACAAATTCTTTCACCAGTTGAATGCTATATTATCACTGAGTAACATAGGCTATAATTTATAAAGATGGAAGTGAAACCGCTAGCAGAAGCTAGTCCTAAATATGTTTAAACCATGAACCATCAAGTGGTTGGCTCAGATTAGCTTTTTGTCAAGGGTTTTTAAACTTATAATATGTTGTATAGTCTGTTCCAAAAGTATCTGATGCAAGTGTAAACAAACTTATGTTCAGGTTAAATTCATATGTACTCACTCACTAAAAGGAATTAGTAACACATTCATCTGTATTTACAAGGTTTTAACTTTATATCTCCCACTTTTTCCAACAATTATTGTTTCAATAACATTAAATTATAATTGGAAAATCATCAACAAACTTATGGTTATAAAATTAACCTCGATTGTCAAATGAAAAAAGCCTTCGGTACATCTGAAAAAAAAAACCGCATAACAGTTAAACTGGCCTGAGGCTTTCATTTCAAATGGATTCATAAGACAATTCTTGACTTGAATTTTAGTTTGTTTAAGCATGGGACCTAAAATACACAGTAATTCCCATTGTATCTTGTCCTATTTTCTTCTCTAACACTTTTCTCTTTCTGTTGCTATTTTTTGTCATAGTGGGGTCCTTAGCTCATCTGACCACCTCCTGATTTGTGACCTAGCTGTCTTGATGTCTTCCTTCTTATTGTATTGGGCAATCCAGTCTGTGACTTTTTTGTCCAGTTCTTTCTTTGTATACTGTAATAAATACCAAATGCCTGGTGGATCCAGAAACACCTCACAACAGTATTCCTCACTTTCCAGCACCTTGCCAGTTGCCTGATTTTGTAGATGACTGGGTGTAGGTACTTGTTTTTTGATTGCGTGATTTTAACTAACTCTAAATTGATGTTTCATCATTTTTATGTTTTCGTCAGACTGGTTTTAGACAATATAAAAAGATGTTTTCAAATACCTTTGGTAGGCATACTTGGAAGGAGACTTATGGAATTTGTACATTTACGGGTTGTTCAAGCTTTGCTATTGTGCATAATTGTGACTAGCACTTTTTTATAATTTTTTTTTTGAACAACTGCTATCACTCCTTTCTGGACTATTATCAGTATGGTTGCGTGAATATAGTTGGGGTTTCAGGTACAGGGGCTATTGCCACTGCTACTTCTTTAGATTACTTGACCTCTCATAAGTCGATTGACAGATTCACTACTGTCCAGCAATTTAACAGCCAGAGGATTTGGGTGGTTGGTGAGTCGATCAGTATAACGCTTTTTATATTTGTTAATTTCGTCAAAAATAGTAGGAGTGTTAAGATAATCATGGATTTGTTCATTCCGTGTGAACCATGGTGCATTGACAATGTTCCTCAAGATGGCGTTTTGGGCTCTTTGGAGGCACATTATGTTAATTTTGCTGGGCACTCCCCATAGTTGGATGCCGTATGACCATATAGGTTTTAATAGAGAATTGTACAGCAAGAGTTTATTGTCCAAAGATAGGACTGAATTACGACCCATCAACCAATACAAGTTTTTTTATTTGGTGTTTAGTTGTTCTCTTTTTGTTTTATATGCGTCTTCCAGGTGAGCCTTCTGTCCAGGCAAAAACCGAGATACTTACCACAATCTGTATGTGGTAGAGTTGTATCCCCCAATGTTACTGTGGGACAGTCGCTTCTTCTCAAAATGAAGTTAATATGATTTGATTTTTGAGCACTGGTTTGTTCAGTACTATTTGTAATTTGTTACTGGCGATATCCGGTTCTTTGGCGCTTACCAGGTAAGCAACGTCATCTGCGTATGTCACTACCGTTACATCTTCTGTGGTTGGAAGGTCAGATGTGAAAACATTGTATAAAGCAGGTCCCAGAACCGATCCCTGTGGAACTCCAGCTTCGATATTATAAAGCTTAGATCTTTCGTCTCTTTGTTTTACTTGGAATTGTCTGCCATCTAAATATGAAGCTATGATGGGAAACACTGAGTGGAGAAGCTTGTCTTTTATTTTGCACAGTAAGCCCTTGTGCCACACACGATCAAAGGCCTGTTGCACGTCCAGAAATGCCGCAGAGGTGTATTCCATTTTCTCGGAAAACCTAGCGTATTGAGTGGTAGACTCAGTGAACTTGTTTGGTAGTTGAATGTGACTTTCTAATTGAGGCAGTCAGCGCAAAAGCGGCCTAACCCACATTTTTTTTTTTAAAACAAAAAACATGTGGGTTAGGCCGCTTTTGGGCTGACTGCCTCAATTCCGAACTGGTGTACAGGGATCAGGTCACACTCGTCCATGAATACTTTTAGTCTGGACAAGAAAATTCATTCCCAGAGTTTCGATAACACTGGTGTGAGGTTTGTAGGTCGGTATGATGTGATATCGTGTGCTGTTTTACCAGGATTAAGGAGATTTTCCATAGTTTGGGAACATAGCCCGTTCTAAATATTCCGTTAAACAGACTAGCCAGAAATGTAACTGCTTTTTTGGGTAGATCCTTAAGAACTCGAGGCTTGATTCAAACTCAGGTGCTTGGATTTGACGATCTGATTTCCATCGCGATTTCTTTGGGCGATGTTGGTCTAATAGGCAAACACAATTGAAAGTCTTGATTGAGTATATCTTTCAACTTATTGGATTTGAAGACGCTTGCCAAGTGTAAGCCAAACGCCTCAGCCTTTTCTTTGTGTTCTAGCCAAAGATGAGCGTGATCTGATGGGCGGATTGTGATTTTGTGACTTGTCCAGATTTTAAACTGCCTTCCACAAGGAATGTTCGCCCTGATCCGAAGCAGACAACATTGAAATTTGCTTTTGCGGTATCCCTTAGCATAACTTTTAGTTCCTTTGTGGCACGGTTAAATTTAGTGTTGTCCGACGGATGATGAGAAAGGTGCAAAGCTCTTCTGAGGTGACGTTTTTATTCTATTTTACATTTAATGTCAATAAGTTGTGAAGGAAGTTTGCATGACGTTTTTAACTCAGGTGTATTGATCCAACAAGCCACTTGGGTCACGTTGGTGATATGTTTGCATGCATCCTCGATGTCATCTGGTGACTTAAGTGCTATTTTTATGTTTAAGTTGTCTTCAAGGTAACCTCTGAAACCTTCCCCGTCTGTTTTGAAGTTATGCAAGGATTCAGCTTCCCCTGTGGTGATAATGTTGCTGCTAATGTTAAGTATCACGGGAGTGTGATCGGATGATCCGTCCAGGCATGACTCTACAGACAAGTATTGATTACTCATTCCGCTTGAAATGAAAAAGTCCAAAAGATCGGGAACTTTCTTTGGATCAGAAGGCCAGTAGGTGGGATTACCATCTGACATCATCATCATCTGAGGATTTCAAATTATTTTTACCCACTGAGTTTTTCAGTGGTGCTTGGCCTCTGGTTACCGTGCATCGTGAGCCCCAAAATGTGTCCAAGAGTCTGGAAATAATTTGTGAACATTTCTTCGCTTATTTTATGCTTTGGGAGACAGTAAATTGCTGACTAGATGATTGGACCAGCTCGATCTTCTAGCCTGACTGTGGTGGCCTGTAGATAAGCCATTGAGTGTGCTTTCAAAATGGAGTGCTTTATGTTAGATTTTATAATGAGTGCTGTTCCTGCGTGAGTGCCATCGGGATGGGGTGTAGCATAAAATTCAAAAGTCATTTATTCAAACTAGGCTGAGAATCAGCACTTTTCGAACGTCAAAATTACATAAGACAGTCCCCCAAAACGGCCACGCTTCACCACTTCCTAGTGCCTTTAGCTGGGAAGAAGAAGTGGCGCAAGAAACTCCCCAGCTGCACAGCTGCATGTTCAAGAAAAAAAAAAGATTCTTTACAATAGTATGCAAAATAATTTACATTAAGCAGCACAAAAAATACACAAACTCATACATAAACAAAAATTAAATAAACTCTTAATGAGATTATAACTTATAAGTATAACTAACGTGACATCATTTATTTTTTGACTCAAAACGGGACATCGGTTTATTTATCTCAATTAGCAGGGCCGATTCGTAGAGGAAACTCAATTTTGAGAATAAGTACCAGCCTAGGTTCCCAATGAAATAAAAAACTCATTTTTTTATTATCAAAATTATTTATTTAAGTACTAATGTATTACAAATTTAAAAAGTTAAGTAAGATTAATTTTGAGTAATTTTTATATTTGTCAGCAGAACAAAGTTTTGATGCAGCTGAGCTGGTGATCATGATTTTATGAAAGAAATTAAGAATAAAATTCTTGGGATGTTTTTTTTTTATATTTACCTATTAGTTATCATAATCGCCATAGGGACCGGAACCTGTAACTGGGTTTTCTCAGACGTCCACAATTTATTAATTGAAGAAAATACTCTTTCTATTGATGCATTTGTGCCAGGCAGACATAGAATATATTCAATTCAAATACAAAAGCTGTCATGCTTAAGGTTGTTGGTGTGAAATTTCCACCCAACGCATTTGCGTCCCCAGTCTTTTAACCGAAAAAACCCGTTCAAAACGGGACGTATGGTCACGTTAAGTCTAACCAAACCAGTTTAAAAATTCATCATGGCAATGAAATAGAACTAGGGAAGTCTATTGAAGCATTTTCTTTTATTTTATTTATTTTTATTTCAGACAAGCTCATACTTCAACGCATATCTAATACTATATATAAAATAATACATACTTTAGTATGTGGTGCAACGGGGGAGTCCAATGAGAAGGCAGTAACATTGCTTTTTAAATGTATACTGCCGAAGCTCGTCAACTCAAGTTTGGACAGCAGGCATGCTAATGTAAGCATATATTTTTTATTTTATGGTTTTATGGGTGAACGATGGCGATGCTTGATAGGCGTTTTTTATGTCTAGAAGTTGATGTCTTGCGGCTGAGTGATGGTAATTATAGATGTATAAATTAATTTAAAGAAAAGATGGATATATTGTGTGAAGGATGATATGAAAGAAAAAGGAGTGATTGATAGTGACGGGCGTGACGGCTGACAGTCGCAACGGAAGAAAGAAAGAAAAAGTATTTATTGAGACTCACACAGGAAATCACAGATTAAACTAAAACACACTCATTAAAACATAAATAAATAAAAATCAAAAACAATGAAAAGCAAAGTAAAATTAAAATAAAAGCAGAAAGTCCTGTACGAGGCTCCTCCTATCTCAGCATAAGAAAGAAACGTCTTGCGCCGAACCCAAGTAATATTTAATTAAAAAATTATTAGTTGTTCTCATTTTTCCCAGAAATGTATTGGACCATCATATGTAACATATTCATTTCTGCTGTTGGCCACACATGGTAAGGCAGCATTAAATGGCTACCTGTGTCTTTTAGAACATCTCTGCTTAAGTCCAGATGGATTGGTAAGTATGAGGAAATATTATTTCTATTAGAAAAACTTGTTACAACAACAACCAAATTAAAAAAAGCTTTTCTACTACTACGTGAAAAACACAGCATTGGTTTTTTTTTTGTTTTTTGGGTATTGCCAAATTGCCGCCGACTTCATAAAACTAGTTATTTTTCACTTTATAATCGCTTCTTTTAGATTTTTTTTACCTCGGCTCAGACTGATTTAACTGTCTCCTCATCTGCGCTTTACAGCTTCACTCGTCTCCACGACACAGCTCCGCTTGTCTCTGCTACAAAGCTACACTAGTTTGTTCGTCTCCGCTTCAATGGAAACGCACCCTAAGACTGTTGTCCCACCGCCGGCGATTAACGAGTAGCGAGTGGAGCTAGCAACTAAAAACGAGTTGGTGAGCAGCGAGTGTGTAGTTCCGATAGTTTTTGCGCTGGGCTATCAGCGAGTGTCCGAGTGCAACGAGAGATCACTCGCTTGGGGCGAAATTACCGCTGTTTGGTCTGTCGGCGTGAGTTCTGACCGCCAAGCGAATATCGCTGAGCAAGTATCTCTGAGCGAGTATTAGAGCTCAGCGACAAACTAGTAGAGCGAGTCCTCGCTGGTGGTGTGAACAGTCAGCGATCAACTATTAATATATGCATCTCTATTTTACGTTTGTTGTGGGATAAAATAGCCAATAGTTAATCGCTTCCTCGCCGGCAATGGGACAATTGCCTTAAGCGCAGGCCACACTGAACTATGAACCGAAGTATGAAATAGCAGTAACTACATGAGCGAAGCTAAACGAACTTAACTCCGTTCCCTGTGTGGCCGCACTTAATGTACCATTTCAAATTACCACCCTGTATCAACTACACGCTGTTTAAAGTTACTGTTATTATTTTTTACAGGAACGTGCGGAAGTTCGCGAGATGCGATCGAAATTAGTTGTAGGCATGATGAGTTCTCTACCTCCGACGTCTTACAGAGAATTTCTTAAATGGCTGACAGATTTATCTGTTGCTACAAGATTGTCACATCGTCAGTTAGCACTTGTATGTATCAATACCATTAATTAGATTTATTACTATTACATATAGTAGACCACGATATTGCTTTATCACCGTTGATAGCAACTCCCATTAAATTCAAATTTCACTAAGGTGAAACTTATTACAATTCATTATGTTCAAAGTATGTTCATTCTATTGTAACCGTTCTAATTAACACAATATGTATAAACTTGTAATAATATAATTTAAAATGTAATTAGAAACTAGAATATATCTACACTCCATAATATTGAAAGATTGCAACGTCGCAAATAGTCATTTGACAGCTATTTTCCATATTTTGAACGCTTAATTGAATAATATTAAATTATGGAATATTGCTCTGTGTTGCACTAAAATATTAATTATTAATTTCAATAATTACACTCGATTAGGTGTTGTAACAGTGTAAAAAAAGCATTTGGGAGGTTTCCAAGCTCGCAATTTACCTGTTTTAATGAATTTGGCAATATTACTGTATAGCATTAAGAAATGTGGCTAACTAGTGAACTAAAATATTGATTATGACATGCACGATATTAATTAATATCGTAACACCGAATTGTTACGATATTAAGTTTTAAATGTAAAAAAAGTGTTTGGAAATTTTCCAAATGCCTTTTTTACACCTAAAACGGTTACAACATCAAATTCAGTGTTATAACTGCAATTCATTATTAATATTCTAGTTCGCTAGTTAGCCACATTCCTTATTTCCATACAGTAATATTGCCAAATTAATCAAAAAAGCGAAGTATTTTACATCTATTTGCGACGTTGCCCACTTTCAGAATAAACGCTCTTAGCATACTCGTGTTTCCGATCGGCACCGTTTGGGTAGGGAACCCTAAAAATGAATATGGATTACCAGTTTTATTTATAAATAGTCAAAAGTTAAAAAAAAACAACTTGCTCTACATCAGATGGTAAATATCTTTCCTTGTATTCCTTGGAAATAAAAATGGAATTTGAATGCGGATCACATTTTCGCACAAGTCACACATTGCCTGCAACCTATTCCAATAAAACATTTAACAAAAATGCAACCAGATGGATAAAAAAAAGTACAGTATTGCGGCCATTATTATGGCCCGTCGTGTTTTAGAACAAGTTCTGTTTCGTAGAGCGTCTTGTCTGTCAATCAAACCTGTGTGACAGTCTTCCCAAAGACTGATGTGCTATAACTATCTATCTATACATCGTGACATTTTAGTCGTCTTACAAAAGCAGCCCACTTCTTGTATCCAATGACTACTAAACATTTTATATTTTTATTTAACCATTTATGCACACACATATAAACAGACAAGAAGAAAGGAACAAAAAAATACGTACTAAGGCAATGCTTATTGCTAAAGAAATCTCTTCCAGCATACCTGCGACAGGAAATTATATAAAATGATATGTAGACAACGTGTGTAACCGTAGAAGATAAAACAAACATTCATTTAAAACAAAAAGACATTGTAACATTTTTTTAAATTGCTCCTTGAAGTATTTTATGTTGGGTACATTGAGTGGCCCTTTGTAAGACGACTAAAATGTCACGGTATATAATAAAAATTAAATGCTATTCGTTCGGTAAGCGCAACACTTGAGAACAGTTGAACCGATTTTGCAATTTTTTGTATTAAAATATTCATAATAATCTGAATTAGGTTTTATGGAGAGAAAAAATTGAAAAGTATCCGCTTTTTTTTTAAATCTTCATGGTACGTGCTATTGTCTATTTCACTACTATTTCACATTACAGGAGTCGCTGGCTAAATTGTTAGACAGTGAACATGAAGAACATGAGCAACCATCTGAGCATACAAATGAAACTACCGACAGTGGTGAACCAAGTATGTTTCTTTGACTGGTTTATCTAAACTAATATTATTAAGAGAAAATATTTAATTTTTTGTATGTTTAATTTTAAAAATTATTTCACCGGATATCACGCGGGCGTAGCCGCTGGCGGAAGCCAGTTGTTTAATAAAGCTGGCTTCTTAACGTTATCTAACTAGAACGAACGTTTTCCAAATAGGTTGTGTTGGAAATTAGAATAATATTTTTCTGTATGACTTAACTGTATTGCCTCCTTGGATCACAAATCACTAAATGCGTTTAGCGCTAAAACGATTTAAAGAAACAGAATGATGTTTTAAATACGTTTAGCGATAAACGCATTTAGTGATTTGTGATGCAAGCGGACTTAAATTCGTGGTCAGTGTCGTACCCGATCATACATCATCTTTTTTTTTTGTGTCGGAAATTTTTAAATAACTTCTCCCGCTGCGCACGCATAGCATGACGTCCGTAGAAACAAGTTTTGTCAACGGAAGAATAGACAAAAATGACGTTCCGTGTAGACAAGACTGCAGGAAAGTAGAAAGACTCAACTGCACTTTTTACGAAATTCACTCTTTTCATAATTCGACTCGGAATTCTTTGTTTTGTGATAGGATTTTTTTTTGTTTGATTCTTAATTTTAATAGATATTAAGTCACGGTAATTACAAAAAAAAACTCAGTGTAGAAGTATGGTATTTTGGAAAAAAAACAATTTTACAGTAATATTGGATTTAACCATTTCCTTGGTAATGGTGCCGATTCTCTTGTACACCGAACTAAACTAGCTAAACTATCACTATAACTCCTTACTGTTGGCTATGAGAATCTTAAAACTGTTCTGCAAGAAAAAAATTCTAAATTTAAATATTATTTTTAACACAACTAAAATCGTATTTGACAATCGCGAGTCACTTTAGTCTATTTCAGAATGGGAAATCGTCGTTTCAGGATTAAACTAAATTTTGGTGATTTTTAGTCTAGTTTAGAGGCATTTGTGACAAGAGAATCGACAGTAGTGCCCTTAACTAAATTATGGGAAATAAGAGAAGATAGCTTTGTTCTTCTATTAATTATCACAGTTTTGCGTTCAAAACGTTCTCCTGTAAAATCATGATTTTGTAGATAACCGTATATACTTTGGCCGTCGAGTAAAAGTTTTCTAATGTCTTTAGCATGGCGATTACAAAATCAAATTGTCTTCACTACCTTAGTGATTTTGACAGTTTGGGATAGAAAACTTTCTTCTGAAATACTCTACATGTAAAAGGACCTAGACAAAGATCGTTAGAAATGAAAGACAAAATGACAGATTGTAGAATGATTTCTACGGTGCGATGTCAAAAATGGAGAAACGAAATGTCACTTGGTATAGAAAAAGCTGTTTCTATTCTTCGTAGAAATAGAAAACGTCATGCTACGCGTGATGGGCGGAGCAGAAGAGCGTGCCAGCCTCATACTGACTGAAACCAAACCGTGTTCCTTCAGTTGCCTCTGTGTTGCCAGGGGCCACGGTGACCTTTTCGGACTTTTCCGCGACCCTAGTAGGCATCGGCCCTAGCTGACCCCGTCAGTTGTGCTGACATCTCTTTTGAGGCGTGCGTGGAACACAACGCGCCGTCGACCCGGGCCTGGTCCTAATCGGACGTCGAGCTACCCATTGCTCACCGTCCGCAAGCCCGCGCCTACGGTGGCCGGGAATCGGCCTGGGATTCCCCACGCCCAAAGCGTCTTCTAAGGCGACTAGGGGCGAAAAGGCGCGAAATTAGCCTCTCCCTCACGCGTTCCGCCTCCTTCGCGAGCATTACTGCTTCGCAGAAGGAGGTAATGGCTTCCCATGCGCAGACTATCAGCCGATCATACAGCTGGCGGCATTATTAAGAGGAACAATGTAAATAAATAAGCGAACTTCAAAATTAGAAGACAGTTGTAAGTTAGTTTATAAACTGAAAATTATATGTTTTTAGTTGCTGGCTGCAGTAATGAGCAAGAACTACAACCAAGTAATGACCAAATAGTCAACCAAGAACCAAATGTCGCCGCACAGGTACGGTCAAGTCTTTTATATCTTCGTCAGTTTTCAAATAACTTCCTTTATCCAGACAGGACACGTATATATTATAATATCTTTTGAACTACGGCACTTAATATTTAATATATACGGCACTATATTTAATTGCTTCATAATGGGTCAAAATAACCTAAACCCTTTTTAAATTTAATAATACATAAACACTAACAGTGTCTGTAAGTGCCATATTTTTAAGTCGCTCTGCCATGTTAAGAAGGTGGCTGAATGCCATTCTGCGGTATTACTATTAGAATTACGCCGCAATATATAATGCCCAGTTGGTAAAGCAGATTCTATCCTGCAGCTAGCAGACAAAAATAGCTCTGAGGATGACGAACATAAATTGTGACTGTGCATACAAGTTATCTTGAGTGATGCTGATGATGGATGACTTAACCAGCGGTATTTTTGTAATCCTTTGAAATCCTTGTACATATGTCGAGCGACGCACACACACCTCAAGTCGCTCAATACACTCTTACAACGCCCCCCGCCCTGCAGCGCTACTGGCTAAATCTGGTACAGGCTGTGGGGGCCTGGGAAGACTCCTACTGTAGGGAGCGCCCACTAAAACTGACGCCCTCGTTGCTAGATCGGCCTTTGCTGGGCCTTCCCTAGGGAACTAGGGATCTCATCCGGCTGGGGCCGGTTCGCACGGGCCTCATGAAGCCCTTCGAGCGTTGCTACGGATACACCCCAAAGCGTTGAGGGGAGGTTAACGCTCGATAAAGGCACCCCCTGTGGGGTACGAACCTCGGCTTAGGGCGTCAACCGGAGGGAGGACATCAAGGATGGGACGGGCGGGGGCAGTAATGCATCAATCATGTTTACTTAATACATAAATATCGAATGATAAAGTAGAACATTTTATTTATTTATTTGCACAATGTACACGTAGTTACAGGACAGGGATAGTAGATTACAAAGTCATCATAATCACAATCGCAACAACCTCGCTACTTCGGCAGTCAAAACTGCTGGTAATGAATGGCGACGTTGGTTTGAATCCACGTCAAGTCGTATTCTTTTTGAAATTATTCTTTAGGACAATCGACGAATCGAATTCGAAGCTATAACAGCATAATATTTTAAAACTTAAGGGGTCTCCACATAGTGACGCTGTCTCTACCGCGGCAATGGTTTGCCAAAGAACGCGCTTACAAGAAAATTTTCTAGATTTTTCAGTAGATAATAAAATTCTAAATTTAAAATGTTTATTTCTACAGCCCGAACTTGATTTTGGTGAGGACAACGGGAGCCTGTTACGTGAGCGCAAGCATAGAGTGATGCACGCAGCTATCTTACGCGCCATTTACGATCGAACGGATGATGAGTCCGGCACACTGCGCACGCGCGCGCTCGCTATTCTTACAAAGTGCCTTACTAGTAAACACGTGCCCTTGATCAACGCTATAAAGGTAAGTGTGACGCATGCGGAGATTCCTGGTGCAAGCGATAGGGTAGACCGCGAAATAAAAGATTTTTTACGTTTTTTACGATTTGCAGGTCAGTGTCAGGTTGTATGTGGATAATATTAACCGCGACAGTAAAAAATGTATATTTACAGAAATGTCATCATTAAAAAAAATCAATACTAAGTTAAAGTTGGCCTCAAATGTTATGATTTCATGTCATTCAATATCGTAATTTGAACTTGGAGAGTCGTATTGATGATTTGAATGATTTAATGATTATAATTCTGTAAATACTTATTTGCTATCTTTTTATCTTTTTGGTGGTTAAATTCTTTTATTTTTTTAGATAGGTACATTGCAAATTATAGTTTTGTATAATTTAGAAGCATTTTTATTTTTGTAAATGTGAGACCATGGAGCCGTTTATTAACTTATTAAGATGTATGTTGACTTGAAATAGCATGGCAGTTGAGAATATGTCATGCTCACTTAAATGTCTCGCTGATGGTGGCGAGTGTGTTGGATCATTCGGTTCCCTACAAAATGGTTGAGCTGGATGGTGCTGATCCACGCGTCATGTTCGTGAACGGGCGCCGTCAGTTGAAACTGGTCATCTCTTATCTGCCAGGGCTTATTTTTAATCTTATATTTTCAATTGCTTTTGATTATTTTTTGTACATTGTTCTCACATATAGAAGCAACAAGAATGATGTACCCAGGATTTTGTAATATCTATATTTAAAAGAGTGTCCTTGGAGTTTCTTGCCCGTTCTTCTCCATAGAGATCTACGTTTTGGAATGGGCAATTAGCTTCAACTTTCTGACTAACTGACCGACTCTTTGACAATTCAAAAGTGCCTGTAAATGGTTTAATTGAAATAAATGCTTTGAGTTTGAGTTTGAGTTTGCTATGGTCGCGAATCATATTTTGATTAACACAAAACACGATACAGACCCGGAAAATGGAAAAAATAATAATTTCGCGGACTAACTTAGCGCAGCCCACTGATTGCCTCAGTGGGTGCAGGGACTGGCACTCGCGGGATTATTTGTGTTGCAGCAACTGAACGGCTCCGGCGAGGTGTCGCGCCTGATGGCCGTGGTAGCCCGCAGCGCCAACGACGAGCGCGCCGTGGTGCGCAAGGCGGCCGCCACAATGCTGCAGCAGCTGCTGGCCGACCCCGCCGCGCCGCCGCCGCAGCCACAGCAACTGGCGGTCAGTACTAGCACTACGACGAGCGCGCCGTGGTGCGCAAGGCGGCGCCACGCTGCTGCAGCAGTTGCTGGCCGACCCCGCCGCGCCGCCGCCACGCCTCCGTCGCGCTATAGGCACAGCAACTGGCGCTGAATACTGCGACTTAAAATTATTTTATCTACACCCATGCTATAGATCCTCTATAAAAGTTACTGAAACAGTTAGCTTATTGCCAATACTAAAACAGCCAGTCTCATAGTAACCATAATATCATCCAAATGAGTGTTATAATGTTGTACAAAATTTCATTATGCAACTCTAATTTCAAAAAAAGAACAATGTGATGTATGCAACTCCTTGTTTCCATCAACTTTTGTAATGGAACATTGAAGCGGGGGACAGAAGCGCCCGCTGTACGCATGCGCGGGGATGTGCTGCTGCACGCGACACTCATACGTGCACTTGTACTGAATTTCGTGGGATATTTTTAATTCTTGATCTTGAATTACAAACACTTAATGGTTTCAGAACCTTCTATAGAGGATTCATATCATGGGTGTAGATAAAGTCTTGTATGCAACTGTATATAATTAGGTATTAAATCACTCATGTGATGCTATTATCACAACCCACATTCATGTTTTAATACCCCTTATTCTACAACAGTTGCATAAATTACTATTATGTTACTTAAATCTACACGGACAAAAGTATGAAACGTAAGGAACTAGGTGCACGGTTCCAATATCCCTATTGGAACCGTGCACCTAGTTCCTTCCTCCTTCCTTCCTATATTACGCAAAGCTGGGCCAGCAGATGGCGCCATTTTGACTCAAGGTAAACAATGCAAAGGCACGCGGCAACATTTTGCATACAGACATCTTGAGAGTTGATATTATAAACGAGTACAGTAGTACTTCAGTCCGCTAACTTTTCAATGTACCTAAACATAAAACATAGTACTAATAATTGAAAACGATTTTTGTAAACAGTTTTTGGTGAGTCTGTGTCGCGATGCGAGCATCATTGTACGGACTTCTGCCATCGCTGCTCTTGGCGAGTTGCTGACCGTGCGACCCAGCGAAGTCGTTATGAATGCCTTCCTCGACGGGCCTCTGCATCAAATCTCTGACCCAGAGACTAAGGTACCTATTTAATTTTTATCGGTATTATGTAGTTCACAAACCAATTTATTTAGTATTTTTCCTTGACAAGTACTACCAGAGGCTATTCC
This sequence comes from Omphaloscelis lunosa, assembly GCA_916610215.1. Classification (NCBI taxonomy): domain Eukaryota; kingdom Metazoa; phylum Arthropoda; class Insecta; order Lepidoptera; family Noctuidae; genus Omphaloscelis; species Omphaloscelis lunosa. The sequence goes on from OU744247.1 coordinate 13,317,832, forward strand.
ATTTTTTTTCACTCGAGTACAGAAAACAATGGGTAATGAACAGACACAGCCGTTTATGTATGCACTAGGGTGTCCCAAGACATAAGGGATTTTTTTTTCATGAAATCAAATATGCGTACCCTCTATTCGAGTTGACCTCATTGACTCAAATAATAAATATTATTACGATTGGACTACGATAACCCGTGCCGACTTGATGCCAAACTTTTGACATGAAAATTTGTACTGACTTACTGTAGGAGGAATTAAGAACTTAATTTTTATTACTTAATTAATACTCCAATACACCCAAATAACATATTATTTTTTTAATTTACATTAAAAAATATTATGATTGTTCAAATTTTCTTTTTAACGTTTGTTTTTTAGAGTTAAGATAAATTTTCCGGTGTTCTTGTACGCAAAGTAATAAAATTTGGTCTAGTTCCTCCTTAAAAGTGATTAATCCATGAAAGTCTTGCATTAACATAACCGCTCTTACGGCTACATCGTTTACTACCCTCAGTGACGAAACTTTTTTTCTGGCTTCTTGAAACGAAGCATTATTTGACCATTCATGTAGAAAACTGTCTTCAATTTTAAGGCGGTTGAACAAGGACTTGCTTTTTACTGAAATGAAGTCAGAGATGTTTTTTTTTTTTTCTGAAACAAAATAAGATAAAGACTGTTAAAAAAATATACTTTCACAGGGAACGAAAGTAAAAAAATATTTTACTATTAATGCCAATGTTTTTTTATTAAACTTACCATACAATGAGCCGCAAAGTTCTTCTTTCGATGGGATGTATCGTTTTCCATGAGTTATTGCTTCCTCTTTTGTTAAATTTTGAACTATTTTAAATTTAGTTTCTTGGTCTACATCATCATCAAACAGTGATAATATAGAAACTTCGTCAGTTAAATACCACAAGTGCTGAGTAATCTTCTGCAAGGCTGCTTTTGAGATCGTTTTATCAATTTTCTCGTAAGACTTCATTGATTTCAAGAAACACAAATCTTGGTAAGGTGATTTTATTGCTGAAGTGCATTGAAGCCATGGTTTAACGTAGGATATTACGATGAACAAGCAAACGTCAATCAATGCCGCCTTGTCTTTGCTTGTGATCTTTAATCGAGCACTAAGTAACGATATTTTCAGGGAATAAATCGCTCTCGCCATCCATTGAGCTTGGTGCATGGCACCTGGAGGTCGGATTTTAATTTTTTTCTCGATATCTCCACCTAAAAATATTACAGAAAGCTCTATTAACTCTCGGTAATCATCTCTGACGCAGTGTCCTGCGTGAGCGACGAATACGACGCGACGCAACGCGACGCGACGTAATGCGACGCGATGCTATACGCGACAAATGTCCTACGTGATTTTGGTCATTACTTCTCGAATCATGGAGAAGTACAGTACAATATCGTAAAAAGCACAGAAAGAATACAAATATAATATTTTTACAAAGAAACACATTTGGCGAGTTCCATCATTTATATCCAAAATTAAGAAACGATTCTAAAATGTTTAAACAATATTGTGGAGTGTTACCGTCTACTTTCGATTACATTATTGCATTGCTTATATTACGTCTGAATTTCAATTAAAAACAACAAATTTTGAAGAACCTATTTCTATTGAAGAAAGATTACTCTTGACATTGCGATGAGTACATAGAAATGAAACTACATAATATTGTATTATTGAAAATATTTTAATTATTATTGTTACGAGCTGGGTATGGGATAAATTAATTACTACCAATCAGACAATCAAATAACTTTATTAAACACAAAACACTTAAAACTTAATCACAAATACACTACTGATCACTATTCACTTAGATATCGCACTTATAGTTCACTTCGATTCGCTTCGTTGTATCGCCTAAATCAGACTGACTCATCGTGTGTCGGCTCTCTTCTTTTATACCGCCGATATTCAAGAACATTCCGGCGACGTGTAGAACGGTTCCAGAAAAACATCAACAAATAAACATTACCAGGAAATACAAAACTAGTAGGTATAAAAAATAATAACCTACTTGTACCGAATAAAGAAATAGGTACTTTATGCCCTCGGCGTACGGTCGAAATTACAATGACAAGTTCTAATATTTTTTTATAAGTAGTTACCTACTTAACTTCAAACTAATAATAATGGAATGCTTCTCGAAGTTTTTAGCGCAAACACACTGTAATCCGTGCTTTCTCGAAAGATCTCGTACGTACGACGTAACATTATGAAATTATCACTGAGATGAATCACCAGAAGTGAAGTAACCCATCATTGAAGATTCTGTGTTTGATGGGGTATTCAGTTTTGATATTTCGTTGATGAGCATCTCCTCAACCTGAGTCCGAAATAATAATTTATTCAGAGATAGTATCATTTTCATATACGGCATCATAGACTTGAACCAGTTCAAGTCGTCGTCGTCTTCATTTAAATCTTTCTTCATTAGGTCTATCTTTTCTCGTTCGAGTGTTATTAAGATTTCTTCAATACTTTTTGCTGCACCTTCTTGTACCTTTTGGTTAGCCAACAACGTTCCAAAAGCTCGCGATGGGGTATGCGACGGTCCAGGTGTCGAGGTATCATATAGTATCTGTGCCGAAATAGTATTTTGTGGAGTTGCAGCATCAGTCGTAGGCCCATCAATTGTTGCCAAATTGGTATCATCTGTATTGAACTGCGATTCATCGGTTTGTGTATTGTATGATGTTTGCTCAGAAAGAATAGACATCATTGTATCATCATCGATAATGTCGCTTTCAACTTATATTTTATTTTGAATATTACTAGTAGTTTTACGAGGTTTCAAAATTGTCTTTAAAAATTGCATTGATTTAAAATGTGGCCAATCGCCTTGATATTGACCATTTTGATCTGCACCCGAACCCGATCTTGGCCTTTGTACTTTTTTAAGCTCTCTGTTATAGGAATCTCTTAAATTCTTCCACTTCTTTTTTACATCATCAGCTGAAATTAAAACAATATTATTATTTACAGATATTTGGTTACTGGAACACCATATAGAAAGTTATCATTCAATTTCCGTATATCAAAAACTGCCATTTCAAACATAGTGAAAGAAGTGTGTACTGCAATTTGGAAGACTTTAGTAATAAAACATATGCCTATACCTACAACTGAAATGTGGAAAACTGTCGCAAAAGATTTCTGGGAGAAATGGCAATTTCCTAATTGCATTGGTAGCCTTGACGGCAAACACATCCGTATTAAGAAAACAAAAAAATCTGGTTCTATGTACTAAAATTATAAGGGATTTTTCTCTATTGTATTACTAGCCTTAACTGAGGCTAACTATAAATTTATAATGGTTGATATTGGTGCCTATGGAAAAGATAACGACGCTGGAGTTTTTGACGCATGTACTTTACGACAAGCAATAGAACATCAAAAATTACAAATACCGGAACCCGACGTTTTACCTAATACCTTCATTAAAGCGCCTTTGTATTTGTGGGTGATGCTGCATTCCCATTAAAAACATACCTTCTGAAGCCTTATGCACAAAAAAATGTCAGTGAGGGAGATATTAAAGAGCGGTTCAACTATAGATCGTCTCGAGCGAGGATGGTCGTTGAGTGTTGTTTTGGTTCAATAGCGTCAAGATTTGGATTACTTAATACGCCAATTGAGACAGATATTGAAAATACAATTAACACTATAAAAGCTATAACTCTACTTCACAATATAATACGTGATCTTGAGAGTAATTGCGAAAATTTGACGTCAACTTCATCCCCTCATCTTCAAAGATCAAGAAGATATAATGCCTCAAGTCAAGCAACCATACATACAAGAGAGACATTCGCGAATTATTTTAATGAACATTGAAGGTTTCTTCACTTAGCGGAAGTGGCAGGCCAGAAGGACGGCCAGCCATCTAACGATTAACAAAATGATTGCAAGAGTAAATTACTAAACTTAATAATAATGTAAATAAAACTTACCTGTGCATTCTACTGCTTCGGCAACATTCTTCCAACTTCTTTGTACTAATAAACGATTCCTATAATGTTTATGTTTTTTGTCCCACAACAATCTTTGTTCACGAACTGCGGCGATCAACGCTTCTGAATCAACCATTGTAGTTCGTGGTGTCGCATCTGGTCGCCCTCAACTGCTAGAACTTGTCCATTAGACGGAAGTTTTGAACCCGTTATTTGATGTTTTACGTCACCTATTAAAAATATACCCCGTTTAGAAATGCGTAATTGCACTAACATGTTGACTGATTGAAAACAATGCGAGTTCTATAACTAAATAACGAGTAATCACAAGCACATCGACACGTTAGGTCGCGTCAGCCTTAGAGAGCAAGTACTTTCTTAAAATTTTATTTATAATTGTTTTGACTTAAAAGTAAAAATTAAGAGGGTATGCTTTAAAAAAAAACGACTTTGATTTTTTTGGGACACCCTAGTATACCCTAGTATACTGTTTGACGTGGCCTGATCAGCAGCGCAAAAAACGCAATGAATATTCTGGAATTGTTAAATAAAAAAACAGTGCCTTTGAGTTACTATATTGGGCTGCAGTTCTCGTGTCCCAATTGTGGTAATATCGCACGTCATCCGCGTAGAGGTGGCTCCACCACCTCTACGCGGATTCTTCCCGAGATCCCCCGAGATTAGGAAACAGTCTGTGGGAAGCACCTACTCATTGTTTTGTGTGTAGTACTACAGTTCATTTATCAGTAAGCTCTTAGTTTAACACACTATAAATCAGCAAGTCAATCTTAAATATGTATTTTTTTCCGTCCAGGTACAAGAACAGGTGTTGAGTCTGGTCGAAAAACTGTTAATTGATCGATTACGTAAGTTTACGGCGCCGGGATGCGATGAGGAGATGCCGTGGATGTTCCTCGCAGGAATCATGCGCCGGCAGAAGATGAAGCACTTGCAGAAAGTCTGCTTTATGCTTTCCAAATCAGCAAAGTGCATCAAGTAAGATATTTATAGATATTCGACCTTTTTACCTAAATACATAATGAGCCATAAGCCAAAACCATCGGTTTGATTATGCTATTAAAAAAACCAAGATATCTACAAAATTATTATTGATTCAAAATTTAAATATGCTTTCTTTAAATTAATAAAAAATAACAAGGAGTTTAAATCGTATTCAGTAACAATATTACCATACTAAAACTAAGGTGTTGGGGTAGTGAACTAATTTGCAAAAATAATGAATGGTAAATTTTTGAATATATAATAAAGAAACAGTCTTACGAGCTTAAAGTTATAACACAACAAAACAAAGCTTTAATTGTAATCTTTACATGGCCAAGCGTAACATTATTTTCAGTTCATTGATTTTTTTTAAATGAAATCGGTCATTACTCAATGTGTACGTTATGGTGTAAGCGAATTTAAATGTTTTAAAGATAACTTATCACATTCAATTAAAACTTCACAATTACATTCTTACATTTGATTTCACTCATTCTCTTTATTGATTCCGTACGTCCGAATGAAAAAACAGGATCACTCGTGTGTCTGTTTGTATGTCTGGCTGGCTGGCTGTCTGTCTGTCACTGCTAATTTGCTCCGAATCTACTGGATCAATTTAGTTGAAATTTGGTACACATATCTGTGACGCACATTACCGCACCAGTGCGGTAATTTAAAGTAAAAAACACGCATATTTAATACACTGCATTATGAACCTAAAAGCGGTTCAATAAGAGGCACTTTACGAGCAAGTGTGTAAATAAATGAATTTTGAATATTTTACCTTTATCACTTTTCGGAGACAAATTGGAACATTAAAAAAAAAAAAGTTTTGCAAACTGTACCGTGTGATCTAATGGACCAAAACTTGTTGTGAGGATCAATTAAAAAATTATAATTATAATTAAAAAATAAATACTTTTAAAGATATTAAAGAAAATAGGTGAAAACTGACCATTGCCCTTTTACTTTACACGTTCGTGTTTGGGTCACAGAAGTACCAAATTTTAACTTAATCGGTCCATTAAATTCAGAGAAAATTGGCTGTGACACACGGACAGACAGACAGACACACAGGTGTTCCTATAAGGGTTCCGTTTTTTCCTTTTGAGGTACGGAACCCTAAAAATGTTTTTATAGACAAAAACAAAACCAAGAGTTTTCTTTCTAATAGATTAATATTATCGTAAAATATTATGCCGGCGGCACTTGGATAGCTGTGAATAAATTTATTGATTAAAGGCACTACTTTGGGTGGGCTTTTGCTGGTATGGGGTGAGCGCCCTGTAAAAGGGGTACTGGCGTTTATTTCAAATGAATAATTATTGTTTGTCAGCCATCGCTTAGTGGACATACTGAGCTCTCACTTGGGCGCGCAGAACGACGAGCGCGACCTCCAGTGTCTGTTGCTTCTGACGAGCGTGGCGCCCCATGTGGACTACTCTGACGTGGTCTTCGTACTCGAATATTACTACAAACTGACCGAATGCGATCAAGTAATATTTTGTTTTTAATAATGCACATTAAAGACTAGCGCCATTTAGGGCGGACTACACCGCAACTGACCGGAACGCAACGCATTGCAAAAATCCTCCTTCGTACATTTTCTATGCACCAACGCAGCACATACGGGCGGGCCGCACCGCACCGCACTTTTTTGTATGAAATGCGTTGCGCTGTGGCCCGTTGTGGCTGTTATGTGCGCTTGGTTTAGAAGTAAAAGAATTTAAATATATTAAACTGATTTGACAAAAAAACAGTAGGCGGCTTTGGTTTAAGTAATAAATTAAGTATAGGTTTTGTTTTACTTATTGAATCTCGAGTGCAATTACCGACTAAAATACGAAAAGTTCCCTTGGCACTCCACCATAATGACTTTAAAGTTAGCCTAGACAGTAGTAGCAGTAAAAATACTTTCAAGTTAGGTATATCCATCTATACATGCGTGATTTAGGCCCGAGCACGGCTTTAGGGAACATGGAGAATGGAGATGATGACGAAAAATTTTTGTCCGTTGATTATTACAATTACTGGACACGTATTTTTCTTTCTTTACGTTACCAAAAGATTACGACGATACATAGAGTTAAAATGTGCCATGACGTTACGATTATATAGATTTTATACTTACTTGTGACGTAGCGACCCCCACTCCGCAGGAGCGTCACAAGTACTGCGTTTTATCTAAGTCATTTTTAAGGTTCCGTACCCAAAGGGTAAAACGGGACTCTATTACTAAGACTCCGCTGTTCGTCCGTCTGTTTGTCTGCCCGTCTGTCACCAGGCATACAGCCTCATGAACTGTGATAGACAGTTGAAATTTTCACAAATAATGTATTTCTGTTGCCGCTAAAAAACAATAAAATAAATGTTTAAGTAGGCTCCCATACAACAGACATGATTTTTTTTGCTCGTTTTTATAGATAATGGTACGGAACCCTTCATGCGCGGGTCCGACTCGCACTTGGCCGGTTTTTTATTAATATGATAAAGCAAAAAATACGTGTCTAATATATAATACATAGAATTTCTTTTTTTTTTTGACCCAGGCATTATCCCCATTGCACAGTATGCTTACTTACAGTACACGCATTTAGTACAGTACTTCTCGGTATTATTTACGGTAATATACCACGCGTGTAGACACGCTACATGCGAAATTCGCCACTAACTAAATTAAAATAGTCAAATCTCAGTTTTACAATTTCTCAGATAGATATGGACGTTTTGAATGTTGTAAAAAGTTTTATACAAATATTTAGTTTTATAATTATATAATTTAATAACTTATAGATCCCTGTGATATTGTAAAATAATAAACGCATCTTCTGTGCGTGCATATTTTTGCGGGCGGGACGGCGTTGCTGCATACTGCATCCACGCCTGGATCTAGTTATTGCGGAATTAAAACTAAATATTATTACATAACATTTTACAGTCACTTATTTCCGCAAAGTAACGCCAGATTCCATAACTTATGTTTTGAATTTTCGTGTTGTTAGCTTCGCGACTCGCGCCTCTTGAAGCTAACGATAGAACTGCTGGGCTCGTGGTTGCGCTTCTTGCGCACGCAGGAGCGGACGCAGCTGCGCGACCATCTTGTGCAGCGCCTTGCTACGGCGGGTCAAAATGGTATATAACTAGTTTTAAGTCATTCATGAAAATTAGGCTGCTGAGAACCAGCACTTTTTGAACGTCATAATTACATAAGATAGTCCTTCAAAACGGCTGCCTGTCACCACTTTCAGGTGCTTTATTTGAGAAGAAGTGGCGCAACAAACTCCCCAGCAGAACAGCTGACTGTTAAGATATAAATTCTATACAATAGTATGCAAAGTACCTACGAAAGTAAAGAAACACAGAATTTAACATAGAAATTCCATATTTTAATTTAATATACAAAAAAAAAAACATTCAATATTTGGCTGAGGTGCTGCGACCAACTTTAAGAAAGGTCAATATTTGAAGAGGCTCATTCATTTAAAAAAAGGACCATTATGAGAAACCCAGAAAGATTTTATTATTAGATTTATGGAGCACAGGGTGGTGTTTCTAACGCGATCTGTTCGCTTGACACCTAAATTAATCATTTGCGCTATATCGCCCGTTGGTAAATTTTAAGTTTGAACTTGTGTCGTTCAGTATGCGACCGTAGGTTAGTAGTACTTATTTAAATAATAAAAGTTAAATTTAGTCTTTTCGCGACCATTCAGACCGCGTTTATAATAAAGGCGGTCACTTTTGGGAGTTAAATAAAAAAAAAATGTTTCGGAAACTGTACTGTGTGAATATCAAATGAAATGGCTTACTGTGAGTGTGTCAATTTTTCAAAATAATTTTGTAAAAATAGTTTTATAATTATTTAAGAAAAAAAATAAAAAACGAACCTCCCCTCTTATCTCCAAAACTAATGAACCTAAAATTTTGAAAAATAATGCGGAAAGTAGTTCTATACTTATAGATTACAAGAAAACCTATAAAGAGACTATGGTTTTAAAATAACATGGCAAATCTCTCAATATTGTGCGTAGAAACTTACTTTTGCGGTTGGATTGTATGGGAGAACATGTTGGTTCTTGATAAATTTATCCCAACCAGGGACCGAAACCGGTATGATTAATATGGGTATATTTACGGTTACAACGGTTTTTAAAGGTTACCTTGAATTGAGTACAAACAATATTAATACAAATGTAAATATAAAAGAGTAAATGTAAATGTGTAAATTCTTGGTTACTCAGATAGCGGGGACAGAAGAACTAACCAAAATTATTCGATACCTGTACCGTAATTTATAAAGGTTTTCGGTCCCTGATCCCAAATACGGAAACCTTCATTGTGCGTGGTCCGACATGCACTATTCCGGTTTTTTTTTTTTTCAAATGGTTCTATCTTTCACTTTCTTTTTATCTATATATATAAAAATGAATCCCTATTTCCCTTGGTCACGACATCACGCTAAAACGGCTGAACGGATTTGGATGAAATTTGGGATATGGATAGACCTTGACCCGGAGAAGGACATAGGATACTTTTTATCCCGATATTTTTACGGGATCGAGACGTATGCGGGTGAAACCGCGGGGCGCAGCTAGTCTTCAATAAAAGTTAAACAGCTATCACTTTTTTTTTCAGCATGTCGAATAAAGTGCTCGCAGTTGGCATCTCAACTAGATCCCGATAATATAACATGGGCTACGGAAATGATGCAGTTGTGTAAGTATAAATACAGGGTCAAAGTGTATTAGCTGGCAAAACTTCATAGATGTGATGTGAGTGGAACAAAAAAAGAATTCTAAACTCTTAATTTCATGTAACTTCTAACTACAATATCAGAGGCTGTTGATCCCGTAATCAGCTGTAGTTACTATTTAGAAAGTTTGTGTTTAGAAAATATTTTTGTTTGTTTTGTCGTGTTTAGATATTGATATTCAGTGGCGTGCACAGAGATTTCAGACAGGGTATGCACGGCTAAAATAAAAATAAAACTTGCCAGTTCCTACACGTTTCGGTCTGTGACTACCTACCCTACCTGACTTACCGCACGGCGACATTGGCTTCGCATGATGTTTGTTTGCGACCACCACGAATATCTAATGAAGTGATTGATGGTAATTTAGAAGCCCGTGCTTAGCAGCCGCTTTGTGAAAGTTATTTAAATCCGAATAACCGATAGATGTCCAAACATTATTTTTATCAGAATTTGTAAACAAAATGCAAGGGAAACAATACAAAGTGTTTGTGTGTACCTACACAACCTGTTAGCCAGTAATAATTATCGTGAAGCTTTTTATGAATATAACAAGAAGCCTTACCTTTTTTTGAGTTAAATCCAACCTGGGTACACACGGTTCTTTTGCAATCAATTAAATTTTTTGCTCAAAAGGTAACTTCGAAAAAGCGGCAGAATTTAATTTATTTAAACACACTTTGCCAGTACAGATCTCACAGGAATAATTTTCATTTTTTTACAATAATTAAACTTACTAAATAATTACGGCTTAGTAGAGCTTAGACAGTCAATCACTTGCGCCAAAATAATCGAAACAAATATGGCGAAAAACTTTGCAAATACGAAATTTACGAACTAATACGAATTACGAACGAATGAATGAATCGGTCATTTGGTCAATCCGACAAAAAGTCGACCCTCTGAAATAAACTACGGTGCTTTTACGGCTTCTCAATTTGGAAAGGTTGCAATATAAGCTGAGCTTATAAAACACAAACATGCGCGCACCATTTCACACACATAGTCACACTTATGCTGTGTACTACACGAGAATTGTATTTTAATGTAGGCAAGATGCATTGTATGAGAAATAAGCAACCTGTAGTACTGCTTTTGCTCACGAGAGCACAAAGCGGTACTGCTTTTGCTCACGAGAGCACAAAGCGCTGCCTGCGCGGAGAAATGGCAGCGCGCAGCCGCAATCGCGTTAGTGATGTTTTTGAGTTATAATTATTTATCTTTTAGATGATGTATGAGACTACAGGGTATGCAGAGCTTGTATTGAGTGCACGCCACTGTTGATACCCATCACGTCTCTGAAGTAATACAGGCTGCCATCCTGTATAACATCACGCCTTCATTCTCCAAAGGGTTGGGCAAAAGTGTACCATGAAGTTTTACTAGCCAATTTAATTCTATCCCTAGATATCATACTAAATTTTACATAATACCCGGCAAATGAGACAACCTCAGCTTTGCCTTTATCGACAAAGCCTCTCAAGTCTCCCGGGATCTCCTCTTTGTCTGTTGTCGTAAAAATAATTTGTCTTTGTCCTTAATAATTAATAATCTCCAATAATATTGTTGTCAAACAGATACTGCAAAGCAAATGTCCGCAAACACAATGCATGTGCAAGCAAAAATTAAAGTAAAAAATTTTTGACTGCCTAATAGCTGGTCTGGTAGTCGTGAGCGTTACCTTCGAGCGTGGAGCCTCGGGTCCGATCCCCGGGTCGCGCAGCTAGAGCTAACTAACTAGGGTAACTAGCGAAACGTGCGACTGCGCGACATTAAAAACAAGGTCATGTTTTTGGGTTGGTTAGTTCAGGGTAATATATTTGTATGTGGGATTCTTTATACCCTCCAAACATCCTAACGGGTGGATGGATTTTAATACATCAAATACATGAGGTGTCTATCGACCCGTCTAAGTCCTTCGATAGTTACAGCCTAGGTTTTGTTTATAAAATCAAATTGGCGGACTTTACGTGTCAGTAAGGTCCTGGAAAAAAAGATTGTCCCATGATCATGTGGTGTATTCCAATAAAGAGATTGAGAAGACAATACAAAAAATATAACACACTAAAAGATAGAAAAAAAAGAAGAGCTCACGTTCTAAATAAGCTCACGTTTCAAACAGTCTAATGCAGTTGGTCACATCTGGCATCAAATCTTAGATTTAACTAAAATGTCCACCAACTGCATTAAGACTGCTTGAGTTGCAGTCGAATTTTTCTAGTAATTTAGTCCTCTGCTTACCTTGTTTACGTTCCGTTCAAAGCGGAACGACGCGCGGCGGCTACGGGCGACGTAGAGGAGGCCCTGCGCGCCGCCGACCTGTCGCTGGCGGCGCACGTGCCGCCCGGGCCCGCGCTGCTGCGAGTGTTCCTCGCCGTCGCCGACGCGCCGCCAGGTAACACCACACTATATACTATTTATAATCCATTTTCGATCAAAGTTACTGCCAAACCTGCGCGACCAAAGCTATTGCGAAGCGGGAGCGCCAGTCGCGCGGCGGACACTGCTTGTTTTTATCCCTTGCACACATGCGCGAGTGTAACGCGGGAATACCGCTTCGGCAGAGCGGGACGCACGCGTTTTCACGAAGTTGATGAAATTAGGCGAGGATACTCATCCTCGCCTGAAATGCCTCTACACTCGTAGAGAGGCATTTCGAATAGCTTCGTGCAACCTCGGCTCGCCTCGGGCGACTTCCAATCATTGTTCGGTTCGCGCTGTAGTCGCATAGGTGTGCACGTTTAGTTTCGCGTTGTTGACGCTACCGTTTCGCGTTGTTGACGCTCCAGTTTCGTCGGTTTAGCCGAAGCTTAAGACGAAAATGTCAGGCCCCTCCAAATTTTCTTACATTCTTTTGCAATATGCAAGTCAGTTTTAGATCGAATGTTGATCAAAATATGATTCGCGACCGTAAAAAACATGTGTCCCGTGCAGAGTGGGACAGCGCGCGCTGTGCCACGGCGGTGGCGGGCGCGGCGCGGCTGTGCGTGCGCTCGCGCGACACGGCGCAGGAGTGCGCGCCCGTGTTCGCGCAGCTGCTGGCCAGGGTGGACGAGCCGCTGGCCGTTAGGGTCAACGCGCTCATTGGGCTTAGCGATATATGTGCCAGGTATGTTAAAATCAAAGCGTTTATTTCAATTAAACCAATTACAGGCACTTTTAAATTGTCAAGGATCGATCAGTCCGAAAGATGAAGCTAGATTGCCCATTCTAAAGTGCAGTAGATTCCTATGGAGAAGAACAGGCAAGAAACTCAGGAATACTCTTTTAAATCAAAATATTTGGTTACATCATTCATGTGAGAACGGTGTAGAAAAACGTGCACGTTAAAACCATCTGTTATGAAAATAAACAATTACATATTATTAATAAAATAAGCCGTTGCAGCTCAGAGATAACCCAACTGTCGGCGACCGAAAATGTAGAGATGGTGTCCAATGAGGTGACAATAATAGCGTTCATTGAACTTCTTCGTAGGAATCTGAACGAAAGACTTTGTTTTTTTATTTTTATTGGTAAATAATCTTGAAGAGAAAATTGGTATTTATTCAGGAAATAAAAAGGATTCATAATTTTTGTACTATACATGGATTAGTATGAACTTTCCTATACTAAATGAGCATTCTCTATTTCACTAAGCAGAGCTCGGTCGCCCAGGTATTAAGACATTAAATCAACACAAAACCCTTTATGACTGATCACGAGAAATTTCTAAAAAAAAAAAAAAAAAAACTCACTGGTACAGAAGGGATGATCGTTCTCTAGTAAGCTACAGTGTAATGCGACTAAGAATATTGTAAAAAAACACAGTAAAACGATTTATTATTAGCGGTTTATGAATTCAGGTACACGTGCATAGTAGAGCCGCTGCTGGGCACCATGTGCGACTGCCTGTCGAAGGATTCGCCCGAGATGTTACGTCGCATGGCCACCCGCGAACTTACTCGTCTCTTGTTAGGCGGGTTCCTGCGTTTGCGCACTCCCCTTTATTACAGGTAAGTAAATATGGCCGACCACGTCTCGATTTTTAAGGTAAATTTTTAGTGCAGCGCAAGAGAAGGAGTATTAATTTCACCTCGTTACGCAAGAATGCGCGCTATTCCACAAGAACTTGCTCGTGAATTCGCGCTAAATCTCAGAATCTCAATACAAAGAACCAGTGTCATAGACGCTTGGTGACGCGCTATTTTTCGCACCATTTTCAGTGAATAGTTTCGACGATTCTTGGGAAGACGTGCGACCCGTTTTTATTAAGACTTCGTAAGTTACACAAAGTTCAAAATGCAATTTATTTAAAAACGCTCTCTTTCCTTCCCTTGTCTTACGCATCAATCTAAATTCACTGTTAACGAGGGCATAATTGCGGTGAAAGTTAAGATCTAAAAAACACTGGCGATTTGTGTTAGTAAAGCCCCATTTATACGAAGCGAGTATTTTTGCCTATGGCTTACAATAAAATTGAAGCAACAAATTACAACAACTGAACACTGTTGAGACGGTGCAACTTTTATTGTTACTTCGATTTATGGTACGCCACAGAAAATTTAATCGCACCGTGTAAATTTGGCTTAAACATGGATTGTCCATAGATATTGCGCCCTGTTGGCGGATGAAGATGTCGACGTTCGCGAGCCGGCCGAGTATTACGTCACGTGCGGTCTCACTGTGGATGCCATTTATCATCACTTCGTCGAGTGCGTGCTGCATTACAACCACGATGAGAAAAGTAAGGAGAAAAATTTAAGTTGTTTTCTAGCAATAATTTTTGCTTACTTGTACTGAGTTACATATGCAAGTTCTATGCCTAACATATACTTTGCACGTTACCTATGTACCTTGCATATGTATGCTCTAATGCATAGATGACGACTTCGTGATGGTTTTTTTTAGACCTTGTATAATAGATGTTTTGTCAGTTTGACTTTTTTCTAATATTAATAACTTCTCGTATCGTAGAATCTTCTAAAGTTTATAGACATAACCAGTCACATAAATATAACAATAATATCATTTTTCGCGCAACGACCAAACTAACAAGCCATAAAATCTGTTTCACAGATCACATAAAGTTCGACGACCGGCAGCTGATATATGACGTCATGCTGCAGCGCATGTCTCTGGTTCAGAAGCTGAACATCCAGTGTCGCTTAGCGCGCGAAGTATTGGAGCATGCCGCCGACCTCACCGACGAAGGGGATGAAGAGTTGCCTCCAGCTATGAATGCAGCATTGCTGGATACGATCACACTGCTCTGCGGACCTAGGATGAAGCTGCCCAGTAATTATTGAAACGACTGTTATTAGGATTCGTGATTCACCACGGAAAAAAAAACGGTTCAGTAGCCAGTCATGTCTGTCCATTACTCAAACATTTTACCTAGAGACTATTTTATATCAATTAATATTGGAAAGAAGGTGTACTCTGTACACCGCTAAACAATTGCGTAGTGAATTTAACCAAGGGATGAAAATAAAAAAACTATGCACATAAGCGTGTGGGGTATCCTGGAATAACATAATTTAAAAATATATGATGTACCTATCTCAGTGACTTTTTTATTTAAATCAATAGTTTTTGAGATATGGGATCTTTTTGGTTACAATTGCAGTGATAACTTTGTTATTAATAGATTTTTGAGAAAACTATTAAATACAAACTTGTTTTTGCTGTTAGTAAAATTGATACCGTGCGGGTGTAAATATTCATCATCTCAACTACGGAACCCTTAACTATCTGACCGTTTTTTTTTACTTAGTCATCAAAACATCGATCAGAATTAAGGATGAACTGAAATAACTAGGCCTGTCCATATGTTTTCTTTTTTTTTTGCAAAATGTCGCATCTCTATTGATATTAAATGGCTAAGCGAGTAACTTTAAGCGCGTCTGACCGTAATAAAACTCGGGTGTGTGATCTTACACTATTTCAAAGCCGCGTATTTCAGGCATTGAGTAAAGTTTACAAGTTGAGTTAGAAAGTCTAAATATTTTATTTACCTTACAGTAATCATTTTGTTTATTATTTATGTAGCGAGGCATTATTTACGTTACAGAAAAACCGCAAAAGGCAGGCGAATTGAACGATATTGACGACTTGCAGGAGCGGGTGACTACAAATATTGTGTCTCATGTAAGTATTGCTCTCGGATATATTCGTTATCGTTAGCTCAAAGCATATACATAAAATTATATCTTTACTGTTCTATTGTTACAGAAAATGAAGATTCAAGTGGCAGAGATATTAGTACCGGCGGTGTTGAGGCTCTACACTCGTCTGAAACCACGCGGTGGCCAGATCAACACTTATCTGGTGCAACTTGCTAACGATCTCTTGAAAGATTACGAACAAGAGGTATGATTACATAACTGTTATTTATATAGAAATCAAGACTGTACTCAGGTCAGATCATATTCAGGAAAAAATGGCAATAAGTACCTTGGGTTTTCATTATATCTACAATAATGATTTCAAGCTGTTGTAGCAATTTTTTTCCTCAAAAGAACGAGACACGTAGAAGTATGAAAAAGACCTTTGATTTCAAATTACAATTAAGTCGTCTACATACATAGTTAAAATAATGTAAGTAACCCAGCAATAATGTAAGTAACGCAGTACCCGAATTCTTAGAGAGTAAATGGTCATATTCACAGATCAAGGAGCTATTCGAAGACAACGAGGAATTGATGAAGGGCATACAAATGTTCCAAAGCACCATCGGAATGCAGGCGACGTTCGGCAACGTGCGCAACCTGGTGACTCGCACGGCGCCGCCCGAGCCCGACACGCCGCGCGCGCCGCGCCGCGTCGTGCGCGCGCGCGCCGCCGAGCCGCGCAAGCGCGCGCTGCGCATCTGATACCCGGCGTCTGGGGCCAGCGGTATTCCCGAGCCTGGCTCACTCGAAACACCGACGTGTTCCTCTATCGAAGAACCACCTTCTCCCTATACTTCATATGCTGAGCCTGGCCCGTCGAGCTCCGCTCCCGGTGCACTGACTGCGACGACGAGGCGAGCCTTTGTTGCCCTATTGTATGATGCATCTGGATTGTCGCATGGTGAACCTAGTCTTTTAAGACTTAGTCCTAGCAATTCGAATGCTTCACCTAGCACATTGACAGATAAACTAAGAGTTTCAATGGATCTACCCAATCCTTTACAAGTAATACCGAGCACATCAAAAGAGGAGTCGAAACCCTCAACTGCTAAAAGTGTCACATCATCGACATCCACACTTAACGCATCCTATTCATTACCTGGACCATCAAACGTACCAATCAAGCCGAAAACGACTCTTAGCATGTCAAAAGACGTCCGGCGCCCGTCGTTGTTTTCGTCAGATAACACAAAATCTCAACGAAATACCAGGATACCTGCGTTTGACTTGAAAGATTTAGAAAACATATCCGCTCTTGAAACAAGCACGTCAAGTTATGCAGGTAGCTCGTCGAATGCTACAAGACAACCGTCATTTGTTGACCCCTCAAAATCTTTACCTGAAACGTCCAAAGCTACGGCTTTGAAATCTTATCGTAGCCCATCTGATGATGAACATTATCCAACAAAAGCAATTCTAGAACCGACAAAAGTTAAACAGACGCTGACTGTTTCGATTCCTGTCCGTCATGATGCAATAAAAACAGTTCGTCGCACGTCAAAAGACGACCGACGCCCATCGTTGGATTTGTCAAATAACACAAAATCTCTACAAAGCAAAACGCTAGCTTCGTCTGTCCCGAATTATTTTAAAAACAAATCGAATGCATCACCGGGTGCGTCGTTCGCTGTACCTGGTACATCTAAATCAAGCACATTTGATCTTTCAAAAGTATTACCGAGCACATCAAAAGAGGAGTCAAAACGCTCAATTGCTGAAACATCAAGCGTGTTGTTTGAGCCAGGACCATCTAACATTATACCAATCAAGCCGAAAATGACTCCTCGCGTGTCGAAAAACGTCCGACGCCCGTCGTTGGATTCGTCAGATAACGCAAAATCTCTACAAAGCACAAAGTCAGATTCGTCTACCTCGAAATATTTAGAAAACATATCGATTACGTCATCGGGCGCCTTGTTCGCCGTACCTGCTACATCTGGATCAAACACATTGAAAGAAAACTGTAAACCAGCAATGGATCTACCCGGTTTTTCAAAAGTCCTACCGAGCACATCAAAAGAGGAGTCAAACCCCTCAACTGCTAAAACTGTCGCTTCAAGCGTTGCAAGTAAACAATTGGAAGCTTTGAAAACTTATCGAGGCTCGAAGAACAAAAAACTACTGGCAACAGACACACTTGATGCATCTTTTTCATTATCAGGGCCATCCAAAATTGTACTAATCAAACCGAAAACGAATAGTCGCATGTCAAAAGACGTCCGGCGGCCGTCGTTGGATTCGTCAGATAACGCTAAATCTCTACATAGCACAACGCCAGCTTCCGTTGTCCCGAAAGATTTACAAAACATATCGAATGTGTCACCGAGCTCATCCTTCGTCGTATTGCCTGATCCCTCAAATATACCCAGTACGCAGGAAACGGCTGCGTCTGGTCATGCAAAATCTCCACGAACTAACAAAAAATCAGCGTCTGACTTGAAAGATTTAGAAAACATATCTGCTCCTGAAACAAGCACACCAAGTATTGCAGTTAGCTCGTCGAGTGCTACAATACAATCATTTACTGACCCTTCAAAATCTTTACTTGGTACGTCAAAAGTTGCGGCTTTGAAATCTGATCGTAGCTCGTCAAATGATGATTGTCAAACAAAAGCAGTTCTGGAACCGGCGAAAGATAAATCGCCGCCGACTGTTTCTCTCCCATTGGTCAGTTATGATGCAATAAAAACAGTTCGTCGCATGTCAAAAGACGTCAAGTGCCCGTCGTTGGATTCGTCAGATAATGCAAAATCTTTACATAGCACAACGCCAGCTTCTTCTGTCCCGAAAAATTTAGAAAACGTATCGAGTGCATCACCGGGCTCATCCTTCCTTGTACCTGGTACATCTGAATCGACTCGTGGCTTATTGAAAGAAAAAATTAAACCAGCAATAGATCTAGCTGGTCCTTCAAGGGTTGTAGCATGCACGTCAAAGAACGACTCTAAACCCGAAACGACTAAAACTATTATATCAAGTGGTGCAGGAATCTCATTGAGTACGCCAGGAACTAATCAGTCAGAAACTTCGAAGACTGGTCGCAGCCGGAAGAAAAAATCAAGACGACGACGGTCACCAGTCGCTGGTGACACATCAATTTCATTGTCTGGTCCCTCAAATATTCCTAGCACGCAGGAAACGGCTGCGTCAAATCATGCAAAATATCCACGAAATACTACGAAACCTGCGTCTGACTTGAAGGATTTAGAAAACATATCAAATGCGTCAACGGGCTCCCAGTTTGTCGTTCCTGGTACATCTGAATCGAGCATATTGAAAGATAAACGTAAACCAGCAACTGATCAAGCCGGTCCATCGAACAAATTGAAAGATAAACTTAAACCAGCAATGGATAAAGCTGATACATCGAGTACATTGAAAGATAATCGTAAACCAGCAATGAATCAAGCCGGTCCATCAAGTTTTTTGAAAGATAAACTTAAACCAGCAATGGATCAAGCTGGTACATCAAGCACATTGAAAGATAATCGTAAAGCAGCAATTAATCAAGCTGGTCCTTCAAAGGCTTCGCCCTGCACGTCAGAGAATGTGTCCAAACAGACATTGACAAAAACTGTCACATTAAGTGGCACAGGAAGCTCATCCAATACGCCAGGAGCTAATCAGTCAGAAGCTTCGAAAACTGATAGAAGACGGAAGAAAAAATCACGGCGACGACGATCACCAGTCCCTGTTGACACATCAATAGCATTGCCTAATCACTTAAATATACCTAGCACGCAGGAAACGGCTGGTTCACATCATGCAAAATCTCCACGAAATACAACGAAACCTGCGTCTGACTTGAAATATTTAGAAAACAAATCTGCTCCTGAAACAAGCACGTCAGGTATTGCGGATAGCTCGTCGAGTGCTACCGTACAATTGTCATTTGCTGACCCTTCAAAATCTTTACCTGGGACGTCAATAGCTGTGGCATTGAAATGTGATCATGGCCCGACAGATGATGAACATTGTCCAAAAAAAGCAGTTCTGGAAACGGCGAAAGTTAAATCAAAGCTGACTGTTGGCCTCCCGTTGGTCCATTATGATACAATGAAAACATCTCGTCGCACGTCTAAAGAAGACGGGTTCCCGTCGTTGGATTCGTCAGATAACATAAAATCTCTACAAAGCACAACACCAACTTCGTCTATCCCGAAAGATTTAGAAAACATGTCGAATTTGTCACCAGGCTCATCTTTTGTCCCTGCTACATTAGAATCGAGCACACTGAAAGATAAACGTAAACCATCAACAGATCTAACTGGTCCTTCAAAGGTTGTACCAGGCACGTCAAAGAATGAGTCTAAACACACAACGATTAAAACCGTCATATCAAGTGGTGCAGGAAGCTCATCAAATGCACCAATAACTGAAACTTCGAAAACTGGTCAAAGCCGGAAGAAAAAATCACGACGACGACGGTCACCAGTCCCAGGTGACACATAATAGCATTGCCTGGCCCCTCAAATATACCTAGTACGTAGAATATGGCTGCGTCGGGTCGTTGCTAAATCTCCACGAAACCTACGTCTGACTTTAAGGATTTAGAAAACATATTCGCTCCCGAAACCAGCATGTCTAGTAAAGTGCTAAACTCGACGTTAGTGAAAACGGACATCAGTGTTTATAGACAGGCTGTGTATGCTGTTTCTCCTACATTGTAGGTATTTCATATAGATGTAATTAAGCTTAATTATTAATATATGGTAATATTGAGATGGGCATGAATCTTTTTCCAATTTTTATATACCTACATTATAATTTGTTTGTCTGCTGTATCCAGTTATCCACCACACCGAAGTTACTTTTTGTAAAGCAACATTTGCAAGTGGGTTATTTAGTAAACTTAATATTGCAAAATGTTGCTCTACAAAAAGTAACTTCGCTGTGGATGCACCTTATGACCCATAGTTTAAAACTTACACAATATACAGGCTAGGAAAAATAACCCTAACTATACCTATATAACCCTACCTATACCTATATGAGTTATTTGTTGCACTCTCTGCACTTACTGATATCAGTTTCAATTTAGTAATAAAAAAAATATAAAAAACGTGTAGTTTTATTTTGATGTCCCAGTTATATAGGAGAATGGATAAGTTTTACCATTATAGTAGTTGATAACGCAGTTAGCCAGGCAGTCTGCCCGCGTACGGGTTGTTTGTAAACACGGCAATCGCGACCACGTTTAAAAAAAAACATCTGCTGTTCCCTACATTTTGACGAGTTTAAGCGAACATAAATATAGGGAACAGTTGATATTTTTTTCGTGATTTCAGATTTGGTCCCATAGTAGAAGTTGCTCTTAAAGATGAGTAAAGTCACGTGACTAAGTATCGGTCACTAATTACCAGTCACTCTTGTATATATAAAATAGAAGATAACGTGTCTATGGTTTATAGCGAATTTGAAAACCACTAGCACAGACGATGTTCTTTAAAGCCGAACTGTCTAAAACTCGACGTAAGACACGTCGAGTTTTAATATAATAACGGCCGCGTATTACATTAACTCGCACGAAATTGTCTTCTATCAAAAAGTTATGGTAACAGCGCAGACAGAGCAGAAAGATGCTCAAGCAGTTTTCGTTGATAATAATTAAAAGGTCGTTGTTTGTCTCTATTAGCTGTAAGTCCTCGCATGTACTAAATAAATAAATTAATTCCAAATACCTCGCAAGATATACATGCGCGCGCGTATGTTCGCGACCGGAGCACATGAGCTAATACCCCAGTTCATAATTCGTTTTATAACCAGTAAGTGCCTGCCCACAAAATCTTAAAATAACTTTCCCTTGAACTTTATACTTACCCTAAGATGTATCTATCTTGTCAGGCTACTTCTAACCATACTCCCTCAATGTTTAGTCGTCTAAATGTTATTCATGAGCTCTACTTCATTTGTTTCCAATAATAACCATAATATCCTAGTCCACCAACTTTCAAACTCAGCACGAGCAAATGCCGGCAAGTAGTGTTTCTAACAAAGCACGAGCAAAAATTTAGAGGAAACTTCAGTTTCTACGTGTGCGTGAGCCGAGTGTGGCGACGACAAGTCCGCAAACGCATACAAATATTTGTCAGTGATTACTAGTATTATATTATCTGTGGTGATACAATTACTAAGCGTATACCCACAAAAAATGGGACATTGCACTGCATGTGCATGTTGCATTTTACCCGTTCAAATAAATACAAGTAATATGAATGTGGTGTGCCCAATGTAGTTACAATGTACGTATCATTTTCATAGCCAAGTAGGTAAAGGGTGTCCAGCGGAAAATTTTGTTTTTTAAACTTAAATAAAAAACATATTATTACATTCAAAATATTTATTCTATTTTTAAAACAAAGAACGTTTCTGCGGATTTTATTTTTTAAAAATAATGTCTTCCAAGTGACGTCCGTTTCGCGCAACACACTCTTGTAAGCGAACCCTCATATTGGCGAATACGCGCGAACACAGTGCTTGGGGGATTGCATCAATTTCACGCCGGATATTTTCTTGTAGGGCAGATATGGTGCGGGGATTATTACAGTACACTTTAGACTTGAGGTATCCCCACAAGAAAAAATCACAAGGCGTCAAGTCAGGCGATCGTGGTGGCCAGGCTATGTCTCCGTACTTGCTTATTAATTTTCCAGGGAAAATATCCCTTAACTTCGACATGGATACCCTAGAAGTGTGCGGGGTTGCCCCATCTTGCTGGAAATGTGTCCTATTGTTGCGCCCTGGAAAAACTTGCAATTGCGGCACCAAAAACTCATCAATCATGCGGCAGTATACAGAGGAATTCACAGTTTCCCCCTCATTAAAAAAATACGGTCCGATTATTCCATGAGCTGAGATGGCGCACCATACTGTGGTTTTAGGGCAGTGCAAACTTTTCTGATGACGTTCTCTTGGGTTGTTGGGATTCCAGTAACGCATATTTTGCTTGTTTACGTAACCCCCGATGTGAAAATGTGCCTCATCGCTGAACAATATGTTTCCAAGTGTTCTCGGGGTTCGAAATCGTTCCAAAGCCGTTCTGGCGTACCTTTCCCTTGAAACATAATCGTTCTCATTTAATTTTTGGACAATTTGCATTTTATAGGGATGAAGCTTTAGTTTTTTTTTCAAAATCGTATGCACAGTTGACTTCTTAATGCCTGTAGAGGCGGCAATCTTTCTTACTGATTTCCTTGGATTTCTTAGAATTTCTTGACGCACCTGTGTCACTCGTTCTGGTGTTGCTGCCGACGTAGACGGTCCTGGCGGCGGCCTATTGATCATTGTCCCTTCTTCTCGAAATCTTTGCACCCACGTTCTGATAAGCTGCGTACTCGGACCATCGCTTAATCGCCGAATGTTGTAATGCAAACAAAAAGCACGACGCGCTCGAATAGGCGAATTGCCGTTCATTAAATATTGCTCCACCGCGTACGCGCGGTGCGCGCCCGACCAATGACTCATGGCGACTGACAAATCCGCAGAAACGTAGCTTCTAGCGCCACCCCCTCCGCGGCCCTAACCCCGCTAACAAATGAGTAACGTTGATTTAAAGTTGAAAAATTCCCGCTGGACACCCTTTATATAATGTAGAAACTGTCGTTATTTCGCAGATATATCTCTAGTGTTACCGAATGGAGTAAAGGTATTAAAACTCGTGTGCTACCTTTAAAAATAAACACTCCTGTTTTAATAATCCCTGAGCCACTGTTTTAATAAAAACTATTGTCAAACAAAAAACAAATTTAAAGTATACTAGGTATTTTTCTTCCAACTAGCAACACTGTTTTATTCGATTGAGTACAGACGGTTCGCTACGCATTATTGCGGCTAAGTTTTATTTGCTTCAATATTGAGTCCCAAATAGGCTTCTAGGCGTTATTATTACGCAACCAAAGTAAATTTAAAACTTTCCTTTTCATTTAATTAATTATGCATGTGTACAAGAATAACAATATTAATAATACTTGAGACTTTAAAACTTAATATATTATACAACATTGCTCAAATTTAACTTAACTACTAAATCACTCTCATTTTCTATTTTTAATTCTTTACCAAACGTTTTCTTTAACAACAAGTCAATAGCTGCTTCTTCTGAAAAAAAAAGAAAATAATTTCATATTGATTGTTTATTTATTTTTTTGCATAAAAACATGATATTCTATATGATTCAAACCAAATACGTGACGAACTTTTACAGGGGGTTAACTCTGTAATTTAGCGCGGGGTTTGGGAGGGATATGGAGGAGAAAAACTCCGTAAGCCATGTTGAAAAAAGTGGTTCCCCTATGTATACAGTCACTACTAACAGACTGTAAACTCTGCAGCTGACTGTACAAGTAGACCATAATAATGATGTTGATGATATTTTTTAATTTTCAAAATCAAAAGTAGTTTCTTCTAACGAAACGATCAAACGTCAGTCTCGCGTCAATTTTTGGAAAACTAATTGCGAATTTTAGTGATTTTCCACGAACCCTTAATTTATTTGAAAATTCCCTTTCCGCTATGTACAAGACAAAAAAATCGACTTTTCAAATCACAAATAATTTTGTTATAATTCTGTTTCCCTTTCTCACAACTATTGAACAAAATTATCAAAATCAGTCGATTTTGTGCACGGGAGCCTTAATTTACACTGGAGTGAAGATGTTTTTTGTTTAAGTGAACATAACAACAATCATCATCATCGGATTTGAGAATAGATTATATGAAACTCTCATCATTCTGTATTTGAGTCGACATTCATCCTTAAGCATCGTTCTCGTCCTGGACTTAAAAATTCTGTTCTAACTTACCCGTAACTTGTATAGCCAGCAATTGATGAACAATATGTCGTGCAGTAGTCTTAAATAGGTCACGATTACTTATTTTTTTCTTTTTGTAGTACGGCATGAGTAGTTTAACTACTAGTCCAGCAAGATCCACTTTTTCTGTTTTCTTTATTGTAGGTTCATCCTTTTTATTCGCATCGCTTTTGCTCCTATGTTTGCTTTCTTTACGATGTGGTTTATCTGTTTTATGTTTTTCGCTTTTACTTTCTTTCGTCTTTCGTTCATCCTTTATTTTCTTACTTAAGCTAAGTTTCTGTTTTGGTACATTTTTATCTTTGTCTTTATGTTTAGATAGTGTTGTAGAAGACTTCATGGTAACTAGTGCTTCAATTTGCTCGACATCAGGCAGGTCTTCGGGAGGTGCAGGTTCGTGTGGCAGATCTTTGAACATTTGTAATTTTTGTAAAACAGCGTCGGCTTCTAGACTTAATTTACGAGCTTTGTTGAAATTTGCGTCATCACTTTCCATGTGGTCTAAAGAACAGTTGGATTTATTTTCTTCAAAAGAAGCGTCATTGTCGTTTTTCATTACATCTGAGTCATTTATTTTTTTATTGACTTGATCATCTTTAATGTCACTAAGTATTAAAGTTTCTTCTGCACTTTTGTTTATCGTTAAATCAGTGCCGTCATCAATCACTAAATCTTTTTCAGATTCTCCATCTGACTGACCAAATAAAGATGTCGATTCCGTTGAAGTTTCGTGTCTTTTATGATTTGGTTTGTTAGATTCCTTGGAACTATTTTTATGGTTTTGTTTGTTAGATTCCTTGGAACTATTTTCATTGTTTTGTTTATTAGATTCCTTGGAATTATTTTCATGGTTTTGTTTGATAGATTCCTTGGAACTATTTTCATGGTTTTCTTCGATAGATTCCTTGGAACTATTTTTCTTGGACTGTTTCTTTTTGCGATCAGTTTTATCACGATTGTTTCTTTTTACTTTTTTAGATGGTCTAGCTTCGCCATCGCTATCAGAAGATTCTCCAAAGAGAGCTTTGATTTTTCGTTTTGAAGGAGGTTTGTCTTTGTGTAATTTACGATCTATATCATTTTTTTTCATGATAGTTTCATTATTTTCAATATCTTGTTCATTGTCAAAATCTTCTTTATGTTTATTCGGTATACCTTTTAATGTTATATTTATCACAAATGTTTTCGATCCTTTACCAGATGTGTATTTGCTTATTCTATCTACAGACTCTGCATGGTCATCAACAGTTTGAGTATCTTCATCAGTATTCATAACTTCGTCATTTATATCTTTTAATTTGAGCGTAGTATCATTACTATTTACGTGACATTCGTTGTTGTCACTACTTTTGCCAGCTTCGTTATTTTCTTCAATAACAAGACCACTACCATCATCGTCACTTTCTTGTGGAGTATTATCAGAAGACGCCCCTGATGATTTTTTAAAAAATGTTTTTAGTTTCGTTTGTGTTAATGGGTCCCTTCTGAAAGAATTTGCTTTTCTTTTTGTTTCTTTGTCGGCTTTGGATAACTGTCGTGCTTCATTTTTCAAATCTATATCTTATTGAAAAAAAAAATATATATATAATAATATCATCATGAGGATAATATATGTTATCATATTGCGGTCGGGATAGGTTAGCTTCCTAGAATGGCAAAATGGTGGATTAGGTGTAATAGAACTTTGGCGCTTGTTTATGGGAAAACTTTAATAATATTTGCCACATTCGCCATCCTAGCAAGCTGAGTTATACAGTCGTTTCACAGTTATTTTACTTAAGAAACAACCTTATAGCAACGAAAACAAATAAAATTGATAACGAAATTATGATAAAAAATCAGGATCATATTAATTTTGAAAGGACTGTAAACAGCTTTTGACAGAAGTGCTGATACCAGCTGGTATACACCCCGCCACTTTATCATTCAAGCTTACCTAATTGTGATGCTGTAATAAAACTATTGCGGTGTTTGCCTCTTTGTTGCTCAAATTCTTTAACGAATTCATTGAGTTTTTTGCTTTTCTTGTGGTCGAATTTTTTTAACTGAGGATAAACTTGATCCTTACACGCTTTAACGGCTGAAATCTGTTGTTTTGTGTTATTAAAAATATTTTTTATTAAACATGGCATGTAGTACCTCTACATACAGTACTAGATTATTGTTTCGGAGAATAAAAATTATGTCTCACCAATTTGGACATCGCTCGCCTATACAAACTGATTACCGTGCTACTGGAAAATGCCTCGTATTCCAATTCTATAGCGCACTGTTCTATTTTGTCTCTCGACAACGGCTTCTCAAAATGGTCAATTTCTTTCGTGTTTTGAAAGTTGTTATTTAAGGCATCAGTGAGTAACGTGAGATAGCCATCGCGGCTTGCTACCGATAATCCGTTTACCTAAAATAAAAAGTAGATTTTTGATTGTTGCACTTTGTGTTGAAATTTCATAAATGTTAGTATGAGACAACTTCAATATCAACCATTGAATTCTATTATCGTAAAAACATAAAGGCGTTTCTAATTCCATACTTCCTCGGTAACGTGCCGCTGCAACACTAGTTTTTGCCCGCGGCTTCGCCCGCGTGGATGTCGGAAAATATCCCACGGGAATACGAATACACGGATAATAATGGTTACTGTGGATCATCCTTAGAAGATAGACATATGCCATCGGGGACTTTTTTATTTAACTTTTTAAGATATATAAACCTGTAGAACATAAATTTTATGTATTTCTAACGGTTTACGCGGTGCACGCCAGTAAAACTCCCGGTCGGTATTATTTATTCAGACATCTTCAACAATAATTGTCATATTCATAATTGTAATATCACCCAATTTACACAAAACGTTAATGAATTATACACCAATACCTTCTTCATGAAGCACTTCGTCCATTGGTGAAAACCGTTTGAAAATCTGTTCGGAAGTTTTTGAGTT
Source organism: Omphaloscelis lunosa (assembly GCA_916610215.1). Taxonomy (NCBI): domain Eukaryota; kingdom Metazoa; phylum Arthropoda; class Insecta; order Lepidoptera; family Noctuidae; genus Omphaloscelis; species Omphaloscelis lunosa. The sequence continues at coordinate 13,345,453 of OU744247.1, forward strand.
TATCGCGTTCAGATAGACAGACAGACGCGGCGAGGGACTTTGTTTTATAATATTTACTTTATAATGTAAATCAAAACAGCAATCTATATATATAAAAAAGAAACCCTATTTCCCTTGGTCACGACATCACGCTAAAACGGCTGAACGGATTTGGATGAAATTTGGGATATGGATAGACCTTCACCCGGAGAAGGACATAGGATACTTTTTATCCCGATATTTTTACGGGATCGAGACTTATGCGGGTGAAACCGCGGGGCGCAGCTAGTAATATATAGACCTAAAAAAAAACTTCAAGATTTACCTTATTGCCTGTACTTTCAGCCGCTTTGCATTTTGAATGTTTAGCGGATTCAGCCTCATTATTTGCTTTCTTGTCTTCTGTGCGTTTTTTCCTATTAGCAAACTCTTGCATAATGAGAGATTTAGTTTCCTGTGCAATACGACGCCGGTTAGTTTCACCATCTGAGTCGTCGGTGTCATCTCCACCGCCGTAATATGACTCGGACTCCCTGCAAAGTTAATAAAACATATTTTTCATCCCCCATCTCGGAAAAAGTAGTTTTGCTCTTCGATATCTGAGTGCAAAAGCCGTTTTTATTCCCTAGAGAATAAAGTAAATTGAATTTAGAACAGCGTGTGCACTAAGTTTGTGAATTCAAAACATCATTAAACCTATTTACTTCTCCCTCCATGGTGCCGAATTTATCATACAACCTTTTTTAATTTATTAAAAACTCAGACTCGGAACCTTCGTGGTGTACTTTTTATTAATTTGCTTTGCGCGCGCCAATTTCTTTTCACGTCATATTGTTAAAACCTTAGGTTAAAAACAAGAAACTTGAAAAAAAAAATATATTCCGACGAACTTAGAACCTCCTCCTTTTTTTTGAAGTCGGTTAAAAACAAGTGAAAAACGACGAGGAAGCTTATTTGACGCCAACAGAATTGACTGAAACTGTTAATAATGCGCAAATGAGATTTCTCCCTCAACAATCACGCGAGAAGTATTGAAACAGTACGATATGTTTAACACGTAGCGACTAGCTAAAGGAGCCATTACTTTCTCAGAAAACGTTTTGCTGGCACATTTAATTGAATTATCCGAGACCAAATGAAGCACTCTATGGAGTACGTATTCAATGCTAAAATTAATTTACCTAATACAAAGACAAAAGAGACCGCAACTTCGTCATTCGCAAGGAATATGTAACAATTGTTGAAAAATATCAAACCTTACGCCCGCCTCTTTTTTTTGGGTGGGAAATTATCAAATAACTTCTCCCGCTCTGGGTGGAGCGAGAGGGTGTGTCAGACTCTTACTGACTAAAACCCACCTATGTTCCTTCAGGTGTCCTGTTGCTGGGGGGCCACGATCTCCCTTTCGGTTTTCTTCGCAACCCCGGCAGGCATCGGCCCTATCGGACCCCGTCAATTCTGCTGACATCTCTTTGAGGCGCGCGTGGAATACAACGCGCCGTCGACCCGAGCCTGATCCTTATCGGACGGTGAGCCACCCATTGCTCACCGCAAGCCCGCGCCTACGATAGCCGGAAATCAGCTCCCGACGCCCTGGGCGTCTCCTCCTGCGGCGGTTGGGGGCGTGAGGGCGCGAATTTTGCCTCTCCCTCACGCGTTCGGCCTCTTCCTTCGCAAGCATTACTGCTTCGCAGAAGGAGGTGACGGCCTCCCATTTCCTCTCGCTCCGTACCATAGCCCGAATCAGGACCGGACGCGAGAGATCACCGCCGCCGCCACGAGGACACGGCGATGCTCCGCCCAAGCCGGGCCGACCTCCACTGTAGACTCACGCCCGCCTAACACTCTAATCAATCGATTTTCTACAATATCGCAACGGAAAGTGTGTTAAACAGCCTATGGGTGCTAATGAGAAATAGCAACATTTCTTGAACTTCCAGAACCCCTGTTGTACACGGGTCATTGTTTCCGACGAACTTCAGCCATACTTTTGGCCGTTTCAGGAGCTGATCTCCTGTCTCTTAAGCGCCATTGAGGCTGGAAGTCCAATGCGGTTGCAGAGGGATATATAGAGGATTCCATCCAAAATATGTCTAAAATATGTAAAGGCATCGTAAGAGCTATTACACTGGAAGAGCCTCAGTTAGATTCTTGGACTGGCTTTTCTACATCAATTATGAGCCGTTACGAAACACCTAACCATCGCCCTCTCTCGCCAACATTTACGCCAAGGGAATCCGATGAATCGGTACAACTATTAAGTATGACAGATAGTTAAACAAAAATATTACACTCAAGTAACTATAGCAATGTTACTTTCAATTTTTCCTAAGTATTATTTGTTAATATTTAAAGATTATTCTGTAATACTTACCTATCATAATGTAGTAGCTAATATCTAAACTGAAAAAAAAAGGATTTTGTGATTGTAAATGTTTTTTTTTTTGCACTTAGTCATTTCCTCGCTGAGGTGGGATGAAAAGTTACGTGTTGCACTCGAGTGCAAAGATTTTTCACGTCGTGCTCTTTTGATTCCCTCGCTAACGCTCAGGATTCTAATTTTAGAATCCTTCGCTTGCTCGGTCATCAAAATTGAGCACGCGGTTAAAAAGCAACTGTGCACTCTTGTATAACAAATAACTATAGTTAAGGCATACGTATCATCTGGTACTTGTTGAAAGGCCTACACTGTCCTCCCTTACCTATTAAGCATTAAGCCAGTTTTTATTTTAAAAGAGTAACCGTGCGACGACGCTTCATAAGTGCCCATGTAGGTTTATGTGAAATAAAATATTTTAATTGATTGATTCGGAACTTGGCGGTCACGATCGGCAGTCGCGGTCTACTTCGGAGCATTCGAATTGTAGCGATCGCGGCTAGATTCACAAGCAGAAGGCAAGTAAAAGTACTGTGGAACGGTCGTGTTGTGAAAAAAACCTATATCTGATCACATAATTATCAATAAAGCAAAATGAGAGCTCATGAGGATGAAGAGGAGGATGATACGTTGTTTTGTTTGCAATTTTCTTCCAAATATCACGAACCACATTGTCTGTATAGCATTTGAGTCGCGGATCATAAAAAGAGGATGTTTGATAATTTGTTGTTTGTTTTTTGCAACAAACTCGACGCACTCTTGGATCATTAAACGACGCGGAGTGACAACGAGTTGCGCGCACTCCGCCGCACTCCGTTTCGAAACCAAGTTCGTAATCTAAACAAAGCAGTCGGGATCTCGATCGAGATTGTCTTGCCACAAGATTGAATCTTACAAAATGGCTCGAGATCTCGCGAGGTCGAGATTGCATTCCCTAGTAGCGGCTGATATGATTCATGAATTATAATCTTGCGCTAGCAGAACAAATTAAATTATTAACTTTGTGTAGTGTTTGAGTCACCAAGATACAAGCTGTGTCTAGTTTGGGACCCGCTGTTTAATCTTGTCAAGTTTTCTGAGAGTTTCATAACATATTATTCGTATGTTTAAAAACTACAGTCAAAACCGTTTATAACGACTTCGCTTAAAACGAACTACCGGTTATAACGACAAAATTTTTGAGGTTCCGGTATTCCTGTTTACTTAACATAGTTTTTCGTTATCACGACTATCGCCTATAACAACCGTAATCCGACGGTCCCTTCGAAATCGTTATAAACGGTTTTTACTGTATGTGTAACTGTGTTAACTACGTATGTGTGATAAATAAATGAATTTGAATGAATATCAAAAGGCACTAACTTCTTCTGTCCCTGCCGGCCCTCCCCGTACAGGTCGCCCATGTCCTGGTGCACCACGAGCCCACCGGCGCGAAGCTGCGCGGCGCCGGCGCGGCGCTGGTGCTGCTCCAGCGCGCGCCGCACGTTGCGCTCGTCGGCGCACACGTCGCAACGCCCGGCACACTTCGGCACCTCTTCGCCGAAGTACTCGGCGAACACTTTGTGGCGGCATCTGAGTACAAACCTCCCATCACTTTATATTCTTAATAAATCTAGGTATATCCTTACATATTATAAAACAAAATCCCCCGCCGTGTCTGTCTGTCTGTCTGAATGCGATAAACTCAAAAACTACCAAACGGATTTTCAAACGTTTTTCACCAATGAATGGAGTGATTCATGCGGAAGGTTTTAGTGTATAATTAATTAAGGTTTTGTGTAAATTGGCGATTATTGTTGAAGATGTCGGAAAAAATCATGCCGACTGGGAACTTTATTGGCATGCGCCGCGGAAATCGTAAAACTTACATAAAATTTATGTTCTACAGTATTGTTCATCTTAAAAAGTTCAACAAAAAAGTCCGTGATGGCATGTCTATCTTCTAAGGATGACCCACAATAACTATTTTTATCTTTCAGAATTTGATAAAAATGTCATCGTTATTTCTGAAGCTATTTTGACAGGTATTATATTAATCCTTATCCAATAAACTATGTTACTTAAATTGAGCATTTGATTTAGATAAAAATGCCTTGACATCATTTCATTTAAATGAGTGGTATAAAAGATATCACAGATTCAAAATTACGCGTAACAAAATAATTATGGTTGACGGCAACGCGGGCGCAGTGGTAGGAGATCTTTTCCTCGGCTATTAGGTTATGTAATCCCGGTATCGGTACCATCATTCAGACAATTTATTCCGGAAGGTAAAAGATTTATATATGTATAATACATTGACTTTTATGACGCTCTTCAAGTTTTAACTACGAGTGTAGTAGCCCTAGCCAGTTATAGCATCACGTATGTACTGCGAGCCGGGCTACGCGATGCAAATTTGTTAAAAGTAGTACATTGATTGATTTCAAACTTACTTGATGTCTTCACAGTATTTCACCATAATTTCAAAGCTCTTGTAGGCCGTTTTACATCGATTTTTTTGTTCTGGTGTTTTTGCTCGACCTACTTCCGTTTTCAGCAGAAAGTCAACAGTATTGCGTTCACTGCGGCAGTAGTAAATACGACAAAAAGCTGGCTTGCCGTCACGACCAGCTCTACCAGATTCCTGTTTTAAAATGATGGTTATGGATTTCATATAAAACATTAAACAGCTTAACATACTACAAAGCATTAACACACTAGAACTAGGGCGGGTGGCTACGTCGAGGGCCAGCTAGCCATAAAGTAAGAAGCACAATATAAATAACTGTTAGCAGATGTCAGTATTTGCTTAAACAATGCACAAAGCAAATAATCTATTTGTTTACTATTCAGAGAAAATATATAAGAATTTTGAGGTGTTCTAACTTGATAGTAGGCGGCGACATTTTGCGCGATACCCCAGTGCGCGACGGCGCGTACGCTTGCCTTGTCCACGCCCATGCCAAATGATACCGTCGCGCACACGCACGGCACCTCGCCGCGCGACCACTTCTCCTGAACTGATATGCGGTCGCCTGACTTCATACCTGAAATAACAGTAAAACTTAAACATGTCTATTAATTTTAAATATTGAATTACAAAAAAAAAAACAAACTTTACTATCTTTCACTCACTTTATTAAAAAATAAGACAGTTTTGTAAGTAAAAATACCACACACCTACATATAATTATTATTTTATAAGCATTTGCAAAGCATACCTCCATGATAAGCTAAAGACATTAGACCCCTTTTAGATAACATGTGAGTTAAATCTTCAGTTTGTTCACGCGTTCGACAATAAACAATAACAGCATTTTTATCTTTCTGAAATATGGTATAAGCACAATTAAATAATTTGAAAACATGGGCCAAGTTTAATAATATAATATAACAATAAAATACTAACTGGTTTCACACTTTCATCCTCTTTTAGGCTTTTTTTTAAGAATTCCATTAAATGGCCCACTTCATCTTCTATACAGTTTTGATACATTACATCATAAAATAAATTTCTTCTGAAACTTGGTGTTTTGTATTGTGCCACTGGTAGTAACAGCTTGAGATTAGACAGAATATCTTTTGCCACTTCAGCACTTGCGGTAGCCGTAAGGGCAACCCATGGTATACTTTTATACTGTTCTCTGAGATTACCTAACTTCAAATAATCTGGCCGGAAGTCATGGCCCCACTCACTGACACAATGTGCTTCATCCACAACTACATAAGAAACTTTCTTGTATTTGACCAAATGCTCCATAAGAGATTTAAATGTGCCAGTAGCAGCCTGTTCAGGTGTAACATATAGAAATCGAGTGCTAGGTTTCATGCTTCTTAAATCATTAAGAACTCTCTCTCTGTCTTTTGGTGTCATTTTAGAGTTAATAGACTCTGCATTTACTTTTATTTTAGACAGGTGATCAATTTGGTCTTTGATAAGAGCCAATAGTGGAGAGAATACAATTGCAACTTTGTTGTCTTGCAACATTGCTGGCAGCTGGAAGCATAGAGACTTGCCAGAGCCTGTCGGCATTGATACATATACATCATGAACACCTGAAATCATGTAAATTGGATAGAGACGAAAACGATTCCGAAATCAAAATATTAATTGAAAGAGACCTAAACAATTATTAAACTCCATTTATTAGACAAACAAGACCCTGTTAGGCACAGAAATGTGTTGTCGTCCAAGCAAGGATGCCTTTACCATTGGAAATGGTTCAAAATATATTTGTCTCTAAGTGAGCCATTTTTGTCTATTATAAATGGAGTGTAGATTAGTATAGATTCTAGCTAGAACTTCGGTTGCTATTTCGATGGATTGGTTTATATATAATAAACAAATACTTTAGGATGTCGCATATATGCGTTTACTTGTTTTCACTCAAAATTTTGTAAGTACGATTTTTATAATACGCATTCAATGCGCGCTAATATCTTTGATTTTATTTATTTAAATATGCATTCCTTACCTCTTGCAATTGCCCTAATCGCACGCTCTTGAAGTTCACTTTTGAACTTGCGATGTCCAAAACATTGAAACAATTTTTCTGTTACGTTGTCCATCATGAAAACGTTTTTGCTCTCTCAACACCAGTAAAATTATGGCACGCAAATAGTGAAAACTTTTAACCAAGACAAATCTGGCGGCATATTTGTATAAAAATAAAGGTAAATTGTATTATAAATAAAGAATAAAAACAACCTCAAATTATTTCGTATCTAAATACGACATTACTGACTGACAACTGACAAAGACAATATGTACTGACAAGTGACAACACGATGACATTGTCAATTTTGTCAAGTGCAATACACAACTCATGGAATAAGTAAGTACTAAATAGAGAACTTGGATGTAGGTTAATTTACCGTTTCCTAGAAGAGCCCGTGTCTGGACGGGAGATTTCAAAATCACCAATGAGTTCTTGCGTGTGGTAGCATACATCATGGAATTAGTATGTACTACACCAGGCGTCAAAAATGGCGGACCGCGGGCCGGATTCAGACCACCCATAGACAGAGTAGGAACCACCGACCTATTTTGGGCGGTAAACAGTAATAGCGAAAAATAAATCTAAAAAAAACAATGGATAAATGTTGAGTGTTAGCTTGCACCTTCAATTAAAACATGTAATTTTTCACATACTTATGTAGCTTTACATTGCAAATTTTCTAATTGATATTTTTAATGGTTGAAACGGACCACGACAGTCATATTATTTTTAGACGTTTCACGGGGGTCCCCCCGTGAAACTAATTGGTGATCCCTGGACTATACTTATATACATCGTATAGCCGTTCTCTTTCTCATGGGAGCAGTAGAAACTACAGAATGCCACCCTTATGGGCTTGCTACACGGCTGCCCACCGCGTCCCAACAGAGGTGACCTTGGTGGTTTATAACGGTGGAGTTGGTGGTTTACGACAAATTTCAAACAGCTCTGCTTGTCGCCAACCTAGGTCATCTCTGTCGGGGACGCGGTTGGTAGCCGCCCTTAATACTCTTTTTGCTTCGTTTACGATCTATCTTCCTGCGCAAAATTAAATGGTAGAGTGCGCGCCACAAAAGAAGGCCGGCGGAAAATGGAACCATTTCTTTTTTAAATGCGCCGTGTCACTTGGCCTTCAGTGGTGGCGCTGACTCTAGGTACACACGCTACGACTTCAAAATCTCCCGTCTACATACAGATTTTGGTATTGCTTGTGACAAATCGGCTGTCAAAATTGTAGAATATGAAACAGGGAAATATAAAAATCTTGTTTTCATATTGAAATATTTTATTGTTACAAAAATATTTACTTATATTAATATCTATCTTTGGACATACGTAATTTTCGTACATTTACCATAAATTTATAAATAGTGATACCAAAAAAAAAACAAAAAATCCTCTCAGAAAAAAATCTCTACTGCAAAACAAAACGTTATTTTTACCACGAAGATAGTCCAGTAATTTGAATTAATACGAAAACTACGCATACTTTCAAAATACATTACAATATCACAAGAATCGACTTTGTTTTATATAAGGAAATCAATCTGATATGGTTTAAATATAGTCTAGGGATGTTATGGATATGAAATTTCGGATCTGGATAAGGATCCGGATATAGAAATAATATTATACCGGTTTCGGATACGGTTACGGAGTTCCTTAACATCCCTGAAACATACGTCGAAAATCATTTTTTTATACCTTACATAGCAGAATATTTTATAGTAGTCGTCCTAAACTAGGCCACTAGTGCAGTAAGTCTCCTGCTTTTGCGTAATAAGTATATTCTTCATTTTCAGGAAACAACTGGCGACTAACGGCTTGTCGCAATATGCGGCCACTCGGGTACTGCTTTGTAGCCTGTCCAGTTAAGCGTTTTGCGCGCGTCCCAGATGCTGAAAGCTAATACATTCCATGCGTGCCTCGCGTGGTTCATACTTGCGGTCCGTGCGCCTTTTTGCATTCAATATACGTGTGTAAAACGCCTTGTCTGGACAAGTACTTAACATGTAGGTTGCCCAGCGAAAGTATGTAATTTATCAAACGCAAGTTAAAAGGCCACCAAAAGACGTTGACTCATGGCGGTCACAAGTCGCCTAGGTTGTGACGGTACAAATACCTAAAACAATATTTTAGTTGAAGAGAAAAATCTCATAATATAGCCCTTAGTGATGCATTCATTAAAAGGGCGTTACTTATGGCTACAATGTATCTATACCTAATCGAAAATACTATTTTTTATTGTACACCTAGAACAACGCTAATACTTTCTTGAAATTAAAACCATTAATCAGCAAGACCTATCATTGTCTTTGCGACTGGACTAATATTTCAGTCTAGAACTACTCCACAGTATTAATTAACAGAAATGTCAGTTCATAAGAAATAGTAGCACATTGCCATTCATCGTGTTATTTACCACTTAAATACCAAATTATACAATACATTTTGATCGTATTATTACAATATTATAATGAATCCAAGCAAACATATCCGATTTTGTATTAAATAGAAGATTTGCTTTATCGGATATTATTATTATTAATAATAGGAATGTGCAAATCCTTTTAAAGTTGTTACTCGTTCTACTCCACTCAATGTCACCCCAAAAGAGATCAATAGTATCACAGGCAAAATAATCATCAAATTGTCTTTAATAGAGGTGAAAGGGGTCGTATTAAAGGTAAGTCAAAATTGAAATCTTACTTGAGGGCAGAGACTATATAGAACTTACTTGGCGACTCAACCGACGGTAAATAGCCACGTAAATGCGGTCACGGTTCAAGTTTGCCAGCATTCATTTATATACTCTAATCTTGTACCAAAATGAGCAACCGCAAAACAATTTTTAACTTAGAAATTAAAGCATTCCAAAAAGATAACACTATGATTATATAAGTTTACATTATATCTATCAAACTAGAATTTGGGCAAGTGCATGACGTAAGTAAAAAATTGCAATCATAAGCTTTACGACGGTCAAAGTAAAATTAAAATGTTTATGATCGACTTTCAGTCTTACAAACGCGACGTATTTGAATGGAGTCGATGGCAGTCGCTACGTTATAATAAAATGAATAAATCTGATTATACTAGAAGCCAAGCCTCCATAGACGTCACTGGTCATTTGTTTTTTTTTTTTCTGCGAGACCCAAAATATACCATTATTTTCAATGGAGGTAGATAGTAAATAGAACAATTTTATTTGAGTAGGTAATCCCTCGTGCAATTTCAACAAAATCAGAAACGAGTGCGGTCTGTGGCGTGTGACGGTGGTGACGATAGAATACGTCGGAACAGATTAAGGTCTAGGAGCTGTACACGAGACTGTAGAGATGCGAGGTTTGGTCGGCGAGCGCGTCATCGGGCGCGTGCAGCTCCAGCACTTGCCCGGCGCCCATCACGAGCACGCGCGCGCACTCCAGCACGCCAGCCAGGCGGTGCGCCACGAACAACACGGTGGAGCCGCCGAACGAGCAGCGGATGGCGTCCAAGATTAAGCGCTCTGCTTCAGGATCCAAGTTAGCAGTCGCCTCGTCCACCAGTAGGATCTAACCATCGAAAATTCGTTATGTAGTTGATGATTGCCGTGCAAAGACAATACTCTGTATCTTAAGATACATTGTATTGCCGTAACACGTTTAACTGAGTTCATTGAGCTTGGCTACATAGAAATATCAAACTTTCGATTAAGTCTTAAATAAACTGAGAAACAAGTTATAAATATATACACTATACGTATAAAAAGTAAGGGTATGTTTAATAAAACACAGTATTATAAATGACTAGCTGCGCCCCGCGGTTTCACCCGCATAAGTCTCGATCCCGTGGGAATATAGGAAAAAAAGGTATCCTATGTCCTTATCCAGGCCATGGTATTTTCACATGGGTACTCCCATGTGAAAATTTCATCCTAATCCGTTCAGCCGTTTTAGCGTAAAAGCGTAACAAACAAAATCACTTTCGTATTTATAATATTAAGATTAGGGTTTGGTTAAAACGCAAGTCATGTTTTAGTCGCCTACTATCTATAAATACAGTGTTTTGTCATAACAATCCTCAAAGGACGCGAGCTCGAGATATGCTACCGATTTTTCTATTAGAGCAGTAGCAGGAGAAACTATGATCGGTTTTGTGCTTCGCGTATTAAGGGGGTTTTCTCGCCTCATCACGGAAATCCCCTGGCTGCGAAACGGGTAAAAGAGCCGCGGGGATCCCCTGAATGCGCTGCATTTAAACAAAAAAATCTACAGAATAGTTCAAACTCTCTCAACATTATGCGAGCAAAGTGTTCTGCAATAATGGAGATGCGAGTGTATTATCGGCAAGTGCTGTGTACCTTAGGTCGGTGCAGCAGCGCTCGCACGACGCACAGCAGTTGCGCGTGTCCGCGTGCGAGCTGCTCGGCGCGCGCGGGCGCACTGAGCCCGCCGTGTGCGCCCACCAGATCGCGCGCGCCGCACGCATCCAGCGCGCGCCACACTTCGGCGTCCAGGTACTGCCTCAACGGGTCCACGTTATCGCGGATGCTTCCCGCGAATATGAACGGCTCTTGTGGGATCACGCCGATCCGAGACCTGTTGCAGTTGAACATTATAGATCAGAACTTACCTATACTAAACGCATTTTCGGTCATAAATAATGTTTTCAAATTGTAATCAGTATAATACACTAGGGAATGTAATGATAACACTGGTAAGCAGTAGTTTTGTTTTATGACGTTTCATACCTGATTTTGTATGATTCTGCCACGCTGATTCCAAATCTGTTGTCAGTTTTTCTCTAGCAGCTCTAGTTTTTGAAAAATTAACATATTTCATTTTTAAGCGAAAAAAAACTCGAATTATAAAATAAAAAAATAAATTTCTCTAACCTAACATGAAAAAAACTTTCTTTCTTGCAGAAATCGAAACTTCAGCCTTGTTTTGAATGCTCCAGCAGTAATCAGCCATCATATTTGCATTCCAACGACCCTGGTATCGCTCTTCCATCGTGCGAATGTCCTGATGAAAGCGTTCTCCTTGTTCTTCGTTTAAATGGCTTATACTTTCTGGGAAGCGGTCTAAATGGCTGAAGAGGAAGTGCATCTTGATGCTCATGTTACATCCTAGTCTTTGAAAGTGCAACATGAGCTGCTCAATCTGTTGAATGTAGTCTGGAGACTTTTTATTTCCTGAGAAATTTTATTGTCATACAGTCAGTAAAATTTTGATCCTTTATTAGTTCCCTGATTTGAGGTCCGTCAAAAATACCAGCTTTTATAAAATGATGATGTGGATATATTTAGTAACCTTTTCCGTCATCATTTTATAATGGATTTCCGCAAGGTCACGCCTGAATCAATTAACTACCAGCTTTTATTTTTTCTGTGCTCAATTTCGGGAATATTTTACTGACATATTTAAAACATTCCCAATCCTTGTTGAGAGCTTTTACAAATTGTTTTATCAGACCTAATTTTATATGGAGAGGGTTTAATATAATGCGGTCTCTGGCTACTAGAGCAACATTTATCACATTCATACTACCCGGCACTAAATCCACTCTCAAAGGCCAGACTTTTTAATCCAGTGTTCTGTTTTGGCTCGGCTATCCCACAAGCACATAAAACAGGGGTATTTGGTATATCCTCCTTGCTGACCCAAAAGAAAATTGACCATTTTAAGATATCAGCCAGTTATGTTCTATGTATTTTATTTTCTCCATAACCAAGGCTATTTGTGAAAAATCGTCTTCTTCAGAAAAGAAAGGGATCAAATGTTTTTCTCTTGTACGGTATACTAATACACTAGTCTCTGGGGTTATCAGATTTCTTTCTTTAAGCCGTGAAGCTAGAAGTTCTGATCCTACTTTTGATAGACAAGATCTCTAATCAACTCATCTAGGTCATTTTGGTTGAATGGTTTAGGATCAGACGTACTCGGGAAAGAAAAGTCACTGTCCTCATCATCACAGGCTTCTGAAAGAACTTTGTAGTGTTACATTAGAAGTACTAGGTTGCGTATCAGCCACTGGATTTTCGCTAGTATTTAGAATTGGTCTAATAGCTGATTTTAAATTCGGATAAGTCCATTTGGAACGATTTTTGCGATTTATTCCGGTAATATTCACAACAAAAAATAACAGTCATCGTGATGATTGTCGGTTCACGCCAAATCATAGGACTTTTGAACTTCAAAGTAGGTCTTTTTTTACTACCCCATAAACACAATGATGTTCCGCAACTACCACATACAAAATTTTGGATCCATTGCTTACTAAACACTTGTAATTGCGTCCCTAAGAAGTCGAAGTAGGCCTTTTTTACACGCTTTATATTATTATAAAGTCAGACGCACTTAAACGTCATTCTCGAAACATATATTCACCACAAACAGCACAAAAACTATTTGGATCGTTTAAGCAAGTTTTTCTTAACGTAGACATATCTATTTATTTATGGAATTTAATCATTTTTGGCACAAAAAAAATATTAGTAAGCCGTGTAACGAAATTTTAAGAAGTACCCGTATCACATAAACCATAGCTGCTACAAAAAAACTGAGGGTAGATATGAAATCAGCGAACTCAAATTACTAAGAAACAGTTTAGAAACTTCATAAAACAAAAAAAGTTAAATTTTGTTTATCTGTGTAATAAATTATAAAAACTTAATTGCCAAAAATATTACATTGGCCGCAAACTAGGCAAGCCTGTATATTGGGTACCAATATAGGGGTTTTTGTGTCCAGAGCGCTGCTGACAGCGAGCTCTTGTTACCTGAGTGCGTGTAAGTGCAGCGTGGAGATATCGACGCCGTCGAGCAGCAGGCGGCCGCGCGCGAGCGGCGCCAGGCGCAACAGCGCAGTGAGCAGCGAGCTCTTGCCGGCGCCCGTGCGGCCCACCACGCCGAGCTTCTCGCCCGGGTGCGTCGAGAACGTCACGCCATTCAGCGCCATGGCACCATTTTCCCGACCGCTACAAAAGGAAGGGCAAAAATAAGTGTCGGAGCTATAAGGCAACCAGTCCACTTGCGGGTAAAAGAGTTAAAGTACCTATATTTAAGACAAACGTCATTGAACTCTATGACGCCCTGCGAGGGCCAGCCGTATGGTGGTGGGTCACCGTCAATGGTTTCGCTCTCCACCTGCAAAAGTGCCAAAAATACGTTATATTCTGTTTAAACGAGGAAAATTTGTTGTTGTTCGTCTTCCACTTATTATCACATTCTAAATAAAATACCTTCTTGATATACTCGCCGACGCGCTCCACGGCGATCATCTCACGCTCGGTCTCAGTGAAGGAGTTCAGAAGGTTGCTCAACATGGACGTCATCGACAATGCGTACGATATGGCGAGGCCGATGAGACCTGCGTTTGATAAGCATTAAAGACACAAGTTTCTTTCATTTAGGACACATGTTTCTATGACTGTTGAGTGGGTTTAGCAAACCACTGACTAAAAATAAAACATGAAAATACTCTTAAAGTAATTATTTATTTATTTATTTACTAGCTTTTGCCTGTGGCGTCACCCGCGGGGATATCGGAAAATATCCCACGGGAACGTACTACCGGGATTAAAAGAAAGCAAAGCACGTGTCTCTGTGACAAATAAACCTATTTTTCTTTCTTTCTTTCTTTCAAAGTGATGATCGCATACCTAATACCCAAGGAAAAGATCATTGACTCTTGTCCTAGCGCTGCGCCGTCGTCAACCATAATTATTTTGTTACACGTAATTTTATTTTATTTTATTCTATTCGGGAACAGCTAACTTACACAGTGTTCTTAAATAATATAAAATTGAAGGCCATTTACAAGTTTCCACTGATAAACATATAACATAAAAAAGGTCGGTACAAAATACCTATTAAACATAAATTAGGAAAAAAATAGTACACCATAAATTACAAACCAAAAATCAAATTCTGAATCTGTGATATATTTAAAGTACTCATTTAAATGATATTATGCCAGCTTAATATTTGAATCTAAATTAAATGCTTAATTTAAATAACATACTACATTGGATAAGGAATAATATAACACGGGTCAAAATAGCTTCAGAAATAACAATGATTATTTCCGAAGCAATTTTGACCGGTATTATTTATTAAATTCTGAAAGATAAAAATGGTTATTGTAGGTTATCCTTAGAAGATAGACATATGCTATCGCGAACTTTATTGTTGAACTTTTTGAGATGTACAATCCTGTAGAACATTAATCAAAAGTATCTTTTTATTACACATGTATATGTAATAATACAAAACAACTTAAGGAATACTACATCTATTATCTTCGGGAGATACTTGGCAACAATACATGCACTGCGCACAGGTGCCAACTATAAAGAGGTAAAGTTGTTTGTCAACGTGTTTGTTATCAGTAATCTCAGGAAAAACTGAAGTTGAAACGTTATGGTTTCAATTTTCATTACATGGGTGATTCCATTTCCTTTCGCTATATTAGAAATATAGCGAAAGGAAATGGAATCACACACACCATTCACTTCAAAAATAATAATTTCGAGTATTTAACAGAAAAGTTCTCGCTAGGAGAATATTCTCGGGAATTTACCATCATTAGCCGTGACTACACACTACTCACCGGGGTCTGCGGCGTGTAGCGTGCGCTGCAGCACGGCGAGCAGCGCGGCAGCGGCCCGCAGGCGCAGCGCCAGGCACTGCGCCGCGCTCAGCGTGTCGTGACTACACTCTACTCACCGGGGTCTGCGGCGTGTAGTGTGCGCTGTAGCACGGCGAGCAGCGCGGCGGCGGCCACAACGGCAGCGGCGGCGGCCTGCAGGCGCAGCGCCAGCCACTGCGCCGCGCCCGCCGCGCTGAGGGCTGCGCGCTGCCACGCCTCTACATGCTCAGCGCCGCGCGACACCCACGCGCCACCCGCGCCTAGCGCGCGCACCGTGTCGTGACCTACGCATGTGTGCCGAGTTACTAAGGGCGGATTTTTAAAACTGAACGCGATCAGCACATCTAAAGTAGTTTAGATGTGCTGATCGCGTTCAGTTTCATTTGTGAAATTGGCTTTTAATGCGATGAACAATCCTGTAGAACATAAATTTTATGTATCTTTTACGGTTTAGGCGGCGCTCGCCAGTTAAGCTCCCATTCGGCATGATTTTTCCGACTTCTTCAACAATAATCGTTATATTTAAGCCAATTTACACAAAGCCTTAATTAATTATACACCAAAACCTTTCTCATGAATCACTCCATCTTTTGGTGAAAACTGTTTGAAAATCCGTTGGGTAGTTTTTGAGTTTATCGCGTTCAGACACAGACATACGCGGCGGGGGACTTTGTTTTATAATACACTAGCTTTTGCCCGCGGCAATAGCCGAGGAAAAGGTTATTGACTCCTATCGCTACACCCGCGTTTCCGTCAACTAAAACTACTTTGTTAGGCGTAATTTTGAATCTATGTTATCTTTTAAAGTATTCATTTAAATGATAAGATGTTAGATTATCTTAATCTTAATTAAATGTACAATTTAAATAACATATTTTATTGGATAAGGATTGATATAATACCGGTCAAAATAGCTTCGGACATAACAATGAAATTCTTATGAAATTTTGAAAGATAAAAATGGTTACTGTGGGTCATCCTTGGAAGATAGACATGTGTTATGCTATCGCAGACTTTTTTGTTGAAATTTTTAAGATCTTCAATCCTATAGAACATAAATTTGATGTATCTCTTACGGCTTACTCGGCGCACGCCAATAAAGCTCCCTGTCGGTATGATTTTTTCCAACAACTTCTACAATAATCGTCATATTTCAGCCAATTTACACAAAACTTTAATGAATTATACACCAAAACCTTCCTTATGAATCACTTCGTCCATTGGTGAAAATCCGTTACGTAGTTTTTGAGTTTATCGCATTTAGACAGACACAGACAGACGTGGCAGGGGACTTTGTTTTATAATATGTAAGGATAAGGACTAGTACAAGTTTAACGTCACATTCGTGACGATGTTTTTCCTAGGACGATTGTACACAGTGGTGTGCCTAGGGGTCAAAATTAGGGCAAGCCGCCAAATTTTACGATAAAAAATCTGCCAAGTGACGGATTGACTTAGGGGTTTCTTATCGTTACGTTTACTACTTTGGATTCATGTTTATCTAATGTGTACTTGTCCTTGTTTTTCGTACTTGTCGCGCGACACCTTGTACTAGGTACAGTATCCTTGATTTTTTGGCTTAATTTAAATTCAGTTGTCATTGATATTTTTTAAGGTCATTTTCAATTTTGACAATTAGTGGTAGTTTCTGGGTTAGTGGCAACATTAAACACGAAATTTTTCTCCAATATTGTGGCAGCCTACTCAGGTGACAGTAAGAGTCTGACACGCCCTCCCGCTCCGCCCAGAGCGGGAGAAGTTATTTGATAATTTCCTACCCAAAAAAATAAAAAATGGTGACAGATATTTGAGTTTCTTTTTCATTTCATTCATTACGCTTCTTGTGAAAAAACGATTCGTTTTACCTATATTAAATTACCGTATTTTGTGATACGGCAATGAGAGGCCTGCCGTATGCCGTATTTTCCGAAAAAAAATCGTGGTTTGCCGTATCAATAACAACGCTGATTTGCGCCGTTTGCGCGAACTTAATGCCTCTCAAAATAAAAATATGTGCGCATGTGCGCTCAAAATCCGGGCTTTTCATTTCATAGAAATCTGCGTATAAGTACCTACTTACCAATATATCACCAAATGTAAACGTTTCTATAGCTATTTGTAGGCGAAAACTGTGAGACAAAGGTAAGGCAAGGCAGATAAGAAGCCCACGAGTGTGGGCGAAAAGGTGCAATTTAATGTATTGTATTGGCGCGTAGGTTTGGCAAAAAATCGCGCGGAATTTGAATTTTTTTCATATAATTACTAAATTAAAGATTGAGTTCAAAGAGTGCGTAGATCTGGCAACCTAGCCCAGTGTGCGCGGCATAAAAAGGAGATTTCGAAATTTGATTATTCCTATGCCATGCATGATTGAGTTTGAGTTCAATGACTGTTTTGTTTTTTTTTTTTTGTTTTTTTTTTTTTATTGGTGGCTTAGGTTTGTTCTTGTGAATTATGATTTTATTAGGGCAAGCCGGGCTTTTTGGCTTTTATGAAAGTACCGCTTTATCAAGTTAGGACACATACCTTTAGAATATATGGCACTGAGCAGACTATTGTATAGAAATCTATATTTAATAACTTGATGACAAAGATCAAAATAGCATACAGCTTGGACCAATTAATGTCGAGTTGACATCAGTCTAAAACCTTTTTAATGGACTGACCATTTTATGAAAAAAAAAATTTTTTTTTATTGTTACCGTTGTCCGTGTCACTTTTGATTCAGTGTGACATCTGTAAAGTGTGTTTCATGACGAACACGAATACGCTACGGCGCTACCTAACTGGTCCGTTGTTAAAGTTTAATAGTGGAGCCAACATTACGACATAGGAACTATTTGATGAACCGTTCTGCAAAGAAGATGGTATGGCTGAATGTGTATTAAAACTTTTTTACTATTGAGGTTTGAGTAAAAAGGATTTTTGTTCATTTTCGGCCAGTCATAATTGTAGCGGCCAAGGAAGTTAGGAGTCTCATTTCCTACGAAATGTACGGGAAAATCGACGGCCAAAAGTCCTTTTTAATAGCCTACTTGAAATAAATTATTTGACTTTGACTAACCGTCGAGCGTGTCGTTGAAGTGCGTGTAGACGGGCGATAGCGTGACGCTCTGCAGCCGCTTGAGCTGGCGCGACGTGACGCGGTACCGCCGCTGCAGGCGGTAGTAGATGAATGTCAGCGGAACCACGCCCACCACTAACCACGGTAGACCGTACAGCGTCACCACTACCGCTCCTGTAGTGGAACCGATTCATTTATTATAGTATTTCTTCAGTCTTTTTTCAAAAATGCTAATGCGCCCTGATGGTATCTAGTATAGAGTTGTTACATTTATGTTTCCAATAATGGTTTGATAGTAAAGCTTTTTAATAACTCAGGTTTTTTTTAAACAGGCTTATATATAAGTAAATGGGCCTGTTAAACTCAAGTTGGTAAAGACCAAATAGATTAAGACTGCAACATAATGGAGTAACGCGCTCGCACGCAATCACAGTTGATTTAATTTTGACAGTTCGACAACATTCAATTTGTTGAGCTGGTTATCGGGAGCACGAATGAAAAAATATACGACACTAAAACATAATTGAATTGTCTGACACGTCTGTTAGGGCGCACTACTTATAATGACTAACCGAGATATTTCCTCCTACTTTTTTGGCTAAATATCCTGAAAATTATCTGATAGATAACCATTTTTCCAATTATCATCAACAATATGAAAAGTGAAGAAACTAAACATGTAGTATATTGACTTACCAACTAAAGAAAACGATTGAGCCAACAGAATGTTTAAAATAAAAGGCAATGAATCATCCACCGTGTAAGTATCCGACGAGAATCTGTTTATAATACGGCCAAGCGGCGTCACGTCGAAGAACTTCACTTTTGCCTGAAATATTCATATTAATATAAGTATTATTGATAAAGACGGTCATGATAATTATAGAAATTTTCATTAATATGAGTAGTAAACAACATACTTTGACAATGACTTTCAGTAGAACCTTGTGGATCCTGGTAGCCGCTTTGACGCCGCCGTAAGCAAACAGGAACGCTCGCAGTATTGTGAATACCAAATTGAGTCCCGCCAACGCGAAATATATCTCCAAGTAGAAGTTGTCGGTATAAGTCGGCGTGATATTTGCCGTTACTTCAGATACTGCATATTGTTGGTTTGCTAAATTTTCCGGAGCAGTTTCGTTTCCAAGATTGTTATTTTGCAACCATTGTGATGTTGTATTTATTATAGTGTGTATCACGTTATCAATAGCTATTACTCCATGATCCAACAAGGACGTCTTCTCCGTGGGATGAGCCGTAAATTCGACATCATGTAATGAAGTCGAATTTTTTGTTTTATTTTTCACCCAGTAGGTGAGCCAAAGGAACGTGAAGTTTTGTGAAAGCTGCATGAGTACGAGCGACAGTATGATGGCGATAGATAGGAATACTCCGACCGACCGCAGGTATAAGCCGACGACCCACCAACCAACAGTTCCTTCAGACATTGCCTCCTGTTAAGGGAAAAGATTGGTTATTGGTTTTTAATATAGTAAATATAGTTTGAAATTTGAAATCTTAGTTTGAAATCTTAATTTTAAGTAAAAGCTGAACAAGCGGTCAAAGAGCACTTGTAATTATGTGTTTGTAGGGTTCCGTATCTCAAAAGTAAAAACGGAACCCTTATAGGATCACTCGTGTGTCTGTCTGTCTGGCTCTCTGTTTGTCTGTCCGTCTGTCACAGCCAATTTGCTCCGAATCTAATGGACCGATTAAGTTGAAATTTGGTACACATATGTATTACTGTGACCCCAACATGAACGTGTAACGTAAATAAATGAATTTTGAATATAGGGGTCACTTTTGGGGGACAAACAAGAAAATTAAAAAAAAAGTTTTGCTAACAGTACAAGGGCTCGTTGCAAGGATCTTAAACATATTTTTTTTTATATAATTTTAAAATAATAACTTAAAGATATTTAAGAAATTCGATGAAAATTGACCATTATCTCCGAAACTACTGACGTTAAAATTTTGAAAAATTACCCATAGATTACAGGAAAACCTATAAGAAGTCTATGGTCTTAAAATAACATGGTAAATCACTCAATATTTTACGTACAAACTTACATTTGCAGTTGGAATGTATGGGAGAACATGTTTTTCGACTACTATGTTAATTTTTGGGATAAATTCATCTCAACTACGGAACCCTTCATTGTGCGAATTCCAACACGCACTTGGTAGGTTTTTTATTTTTTTTATTGCTAATAGATTCTGTTACTGTTTCGCCAATAAATTATAAAATATATTGTATATTTGTATAACTTATCAGCAAGTACGCTGGAATAAATTGTGCACACGCGTGTACAAACCTCGTCATCCAGGCTGTTCCTGCTAACAGTATCCTGGTCCTCCCGCTCGGGCTCCGAGGGACGCGGCGGCTCCTCGCCCAACGACTCGGATTCGCTTGGCATGAACTCTTCGATGTCATTCAGTACGGTTTCGGGAGGACCTACCGACGCGACATTTAGAAAATTTATTGTAACTGGTGAATTGAATACGTCATTGGTGCCACGGTGGCCAAACAACTGTCTATAATTATTTTATTTTGAATAAAGCTAAGTTCAGATAAATTATCATGATCAAGACAACAATATTTTCAATCACAGGATTCAAATCCAAGAAGTACGCAGTCGAAGTAGCACACACGTGATACGACGTAACAGTATGCAAAGTCTATTCAAATCTTTGTTCCTAATTTATGATATTTCCGATCACACGAATATCAACTTTATTTTAGTGTAAATTAGGTTGATATTAGAATGAATAGTTCTATAAAAAAAGTCATTAAAATGTTTATATTGGTAGCGCAAACCTAACTTTAAGTTTGGGTTACATAAAGTTGTTTTTGCAAAAACATATTTGTTTATATGTTTGAAAACTAAATCGCGAACGCAGTATACCTTGTCTGACGACGCGTCCGTCGCGCATGAGCACGGTGTAGGCGGTGCGCGCGAGGTGGCGCGGCGAGTGCGCGACCAGCACGCGCGTGGTGTGACGTAGCACACCCAGTATGCAGCGCTGCATTATGTGCTGCGCCACTGTGGCGTCCACGCCCGCTAGCACGTCATCCAGTAGATATACTGCAGAAAAATACGCCAGTTAGCGTCAAATGGCAATGCATCGATCATATTCGTACCGATAAGTTACAGTAATACCTTGCTTATCTTGGTACACGGCACGCGCTAGAGCGATGCGCGCACGCTGTCCGCCGCTAAGCGTACACCCGCCTTCGCCGACGTACGCGTTCCATCCGAGCACGTTTAAGTCCTCTGTTACATAACATTTTGTTGATATTAAAATAACATAACACAAGCAACATATCGTAAGTTCGTTGATTGCATGATTCCATTGTAATACTCGAATTTAAGGTAGGTATAAAGTTATAGTTACCAGTAAGTGCGCAAGCGTCGACTACAGTTCGGAATTTTGCCTCTTCATACGGTTTTCCGAATAGTATATTATCGCGGATTGTACCGCGTACTAGCCATGGTTTCTGGGATACATATCCAAAGCCTATAAGGAATGAAAATTAGTGTTTTTTTTTCTAAGAGTAATGTAATTAAAGAAACTTTAGGATTCCTAGCATGCTTCCCGATATTACTTACTGTTAAGATTTTCCGGTATCTGGAGATAACCATTTTTCTTAATCATGTCTCCGATGATAGCATGTAGTAGCGACGTTTTTCCGCTGCCGATGGTACCAGTAATACCTATCAACTCTTCGTTAGCAATTTCTAAACAAATATCCTTCAACATAAACGGCTCATCTTGTATCAAATGTTCAGATGATGAAGTTGAATCTCGCCTCTGTATGCTACCCCTCGATAACCGCTTCTTAGACTTTCCTTTATTTTTCTTAGATTTCTTTGTTTGCTTTTTCCTCTTTGAAGGCTTAGCCCAAGCAAATGTAGCATTTTTAAATATGATTATTTTGTCTTCATCGTGGTTTTTATTTAGGCGGTCGTAATAAAGTTCCGCGTCCATGTCTGAAAGCTAAAAAATTCGGTTTGTGATTTGATGCCGATATTATTTAGGACAGAAAACAATATAAATAATTAATATAAAATAACTTACATCTAATAACTTTTGGATACGTTTTATGGACACCCAGGCCTCTGTTAACCCATTTAGCACCCAAGGGAAGGCATTTAGCGGTGCTATTAACATGTTAATAAGTGCAACTGTTGTGAAAACCTGAAATCAATAATACTGTATATAACTAAGGTAATTTAAGACCGAGCAACTAAATAATACAGAAAAATAAAGTGTTTCATCACTTCGAGACACAGATACGTACTATGGGTGCATCAAGTGGTAGCCCCCTGAGCGAGTGCGTGCCGAGGGTGAAGGCGGCCACGAGCACCGGCGTGGTCGCCCACAGCACCACGCAGATCGCGTCCAAGTACTTGCGTCCGCGCAGGTATCGCAGCTCCTGACCGCGCGCCTCTGACATTACACAACACCGATTAAGTAAATAACCGACCCTTGTATTGACTGAAGGGGCTCCATGTAACAGAAATGTGTATGAGAATCAAAAGCGCCATTCAGGACACCTTTGTGTCTACGCATTCAAGGTACAATTGAAAGAACTGTAACCTCTTAAGGGGTCATTGTACTCATCATTATGAACAATCTTTATTGAGACCAAATCTCAAAACGCGTAAAAAAAAGCTGTTCATAAATGTATCTAGTAGCTAACTTTTTATCGCGATTTCAGGATTTATCCTGTTATCCCATAGTAAAAGTTGATCTTATTGTTGAGTACAAGGACTCTTTGGAGTTTTGGAGGTTTTCTCTGATTTCAATTACACCTTGTAGTTGTATAAGAAATACAAAAACACACACACTGCTTAACTATAAAGATCATAAATTTCCAATTTATCGCAAACAGGGAGCTGATTATGATTAAGCTAGATTCATGCCATAGAACTAAACGGCTTAGTAACCTCACTGACCTGATACTCTGTTAATGAAGTAATCCTCCCAAACATGAACTTTTACTGTCCTAATGCCTTTCAGCAAATCACTGATGAGGCTGACGCGCGTGTCCTTGTGTTTCATCAGCTCAGTGCTAAGCTGTCCAATTTTATTTGCTATCACTTTGTTTATTGGAATCAGAATCACCGAAAAAGCCACACCAGCGAGAAAAGATATGCCCACTTGTTGATACAGAAGAAATAGTGTTATGAACAGCTGGAAATTTAATAAGCATGAATGTATAATTTATCCTATGCATAGGAATAAGAGCAAAATTACCAAACAAATGTGTCACTATTTCTATTACCTGTAATGGTATACTCCACAATGCATGAAAACTAGGGCACGAATTCACAATCCTATCTGTATCAGTCGACATGAAGTTAGTAATCTCACCAATTGAGAATACGTTATTTAACTCTGTAGAGGTGACACTGAGTGTTTTTCTGAGTATGGTGGCGACGATAGCGCCGCGCATCTTCAGGCCAACGATGGACATTAACCAATTGAAATGGACATTAAACAGAGCAGAGATTAGAGTAGCCCCTAACAGAGATCCAGCATATACATAGCTGCAAAAAATAACACATATATCAGCTAATATAATGGCTTACTATAAATATAATTATATTTCTAGAAATAAAAAGAAAACCTACCCTAAATGTTGATCAATACTTTCATCTTCCACAAATCTAATAAGATAGTTAAGTAGTATTGGACCTGCGAAGCCGGCCATGTCAGATACTAATTTGAGTATTCCGATACTATAAAACTGCACGCCGAAACATGTGTGCAATGCCCGCAGTAGTGTCACGTTCTGTCGCCGCGGTGTACGGACGAGCACGCGTGTCGTCGGCGTCACGGGAGTCGACACTTGAGGCGCTGTCTCTCCTGTTGCTCCATATCCTACAAATAAATATCAATTAGCCCACAACATCATCATTATTTCAGCCGAAAGACGTCCACTGCTAGGCATAGGTCTCCCCGCCACCAAATCAACCGGTTCTGTGCTTCTCGCCCCCAGCATATTTCTGCGGCCTCCGCAAGGTCATCGGTCCACCTTGTAGGAGGCCTTCCAACCTCTACGTGTTCCGGTACGCGGGCGCCACTGCAGAACTTTTCGGCCCCATCGGCCATCTGTTCTGCGAGCAATGTGCCCCGCCCTTTGCCACTTTAGTTTGGCAATTCTTCGGAATACGGCTGTTACCTTGGTTCTCCTGCGGATCTCTTCATTTCTGATTCGATCACGTAGGGAACTTCCTAGCATAGCCCTGTCCATTGCATTTTGGGTGACTTTTAGCCTTCTAATAAAGCCATAGGTCATCACTGGCAACACGCACTGGTGACTTTCGTCTTGAGACACTGAGGTATGTGGGACGAGAAGATATTGCATAGCTTCCCAAACGCTGCCCAGCCGAGTCGGATTTGACGATTGACCTCTTTCTCGAAGTTGGACCTACATAGCCGGACAATTTATCCATAACATACTAATATTCAATTTTGTTGAGGGGCACATTATACGAAAAAGATTTCGTTGGAGGTGTTTATAGATAGTACCATCCACGAAGACGCCCCTCACTCCGCTCCGCCCCGTACTAAAATACAGCTTACAGTGCAGTAATCGCGGAGTGGGGTGCGTCTTCGTGGATAGCACTATCTGTATGCAGTCCTAAGGACACACATGCCAGTCTACACTTTGTTTGCTACTCTTTGTATAAAGGAGTTGTGATGATACAATAACACATAAACAAAGCTTTATTACTCATTGGCTTTGAAATTCTGTATCATATCATCTTATCAATATAATCTTGCTATGGCTGATAAAAATTCCAATAAAAAAATTATGAATCCTTCTAATATAGATTACACTAAACTTGATACCCAACTAAATAGTTTTGCTTGTTTATATCTGTAGTCTATTTAGTTTTACCAACTTTGTAACGTAAGAGAAGCAGGAGCTACAGTAAGCAAAATTTACATATATTAAAACTTCTCTAACAAACCCTCAAGCTACTATACTTGTCTATCTATTTTTATTTCAAGTTTTTAACAACTTGAAATAAAAATAGATAGACACATTTAACTGTGTACTTAATAGACAGGAAACCAGGAAAAGGACATCAGGTGTTGTAAGAAGTTACTTTCAGGCTTCTTATAAAGTTTTAATCCTGAAACATGGTATTTCAAACATAGGTAAATTCTTCTTTGTGTAGGAGGAAAATATAAGTTTAAATTTTCCTATAACTAATTAACAATGCCCTTTGTTTAGTACATAGTATGACGTCACAACCTATAACACATTACAAACAGACACTGTAACCTGGGTCTTACCCATAATAGAACGGTAGAGTTGTAAAAACAGACACCCAAAAAATTATTTACTAAAGGCTCTGGTTTACCTTTTAAAGTCAGAATGCTAAAATGAACTCATATGGTAAGATTTACCTGAGCCTATGAAAGGTTCATGTGGCACTTCTTCGTACTGCTGGTAATGGTCCACATTGCCTATAAGTGATCGGTCCATCCTTGCTCCAACATATGAACAACAATATTTTGCTGGTATGTCAAACAGTTCCTCTGGGTCATTTAATTTATTATCTAAACCTATAAAATAGTTAATAATTAACAAACAACTGTGATAATTTAACTTGAAAAAATAAATACACAAATACAAAAAAATTGATGCAGATGACAACTCCAATCTACATAATTATAGATTGGAGTTGTCATATGAATCTCAAATAATTATTTAAAAATTGTATTCCATATCTTAATAAAATTATAAATTGGCTATATTATAGAAACACTTTCGGAACACAAATGTGGGTAAATTATATTTACCCTTTTGAAGAAGGGGATCAACCCATGAAAAAGTTAATCTTGATAAAAAACCAGCTCCTTGCATGGCAGTTCCCAATATACCTTCATCCATATGTGGTAGCAATGGTGTATACTCATTCTGTTAACATTAACATTATATTACATATCTAGAACATTCTATAGTACAGACAAAATACAAAGAACAAAAGTTATAAACTTACATGTGAATGTTGTGAGCCAACCAGGCATGGTGAGTAGAATGTAGGCCTTGAATTACTTGCCGGTAGTAGAGTGAGAAAATACAAAACATGGCAGCACATGGTAGCAATATTGAACCCTATAATGGTCCCAGAAATAATGTTGCTTCGCAACGCTATGACATTGACAACCACCGCTAAGCTCCACATTAATAGCTGAGAAGTAGGGCCACGGGAACTCTGTCCCAGTCTGTGTTTCAACGCCAAAACATAACCGAAGTGAAACAGCCATGCCAAGCATGACGCACCGGCCGCGAAGTAGTTGACAGGGTACAAAACCAAGTCTGGTGTTGTAATAAAAACATATAACTCAATTATTGGAATGAACACTAGGGCTAATGCAATAAAACTTCGGAGTACTAATGCCCGTTCCTGTGCCTTTTCACGTACCACCCAATCTTTTCTGTATCCAACATAGTAACCTGATAAAATTGCAATAATAAAGAATACAGGTATTTGTAAAAATAGTTCCTGAAAGCATTGTCCGAAGTCGTTTGTCACGTCGTTCCATGGTTTTAAGCCCTGAGGGCCGCACATATATTCCCACTGCCACTGCATTTCGATTTATATTTGTTTATCAAGTAACTTTTATCATCACTGCTTTTTGTTACTCCTTTTGAATTACAATAAATAAAACATATTTCGATTTTATATTTTTAACTACTGCTGTTTCTCTAGAGCTTTGAAAATAATTAATATGCGTCATAAAACGAGAATGTATTTACACTCGGGACTTTTTTTTTAGCTATCACACTATTATTTACAAATTACAGAGCTGGAAGGCTTAGAAGAATGTTCCTGTCAACAGTGTCAAAACCTGTCATTCCTGTCACAGGCTGAACTGTCAAATATCAGTTGTCTGGTTGTCTGTCACTGTCACTGGTCACTCGCACACTCAACATGCATAATAAATTCGCGGTGATATTTTTTCGTGCACTTGATTTTCAACGCTCTCCTTAGCGCCGAGAATTGTAAATCCAACTGTGTTTTTTCAACGCTCGGCATAAGTTGAGAGTTGAAAATCCAGTGCGCGATTTCATTACGTCCATGCGAACGTCGGCTTATTGTCTAGACTGTCTGAAGACAGACTTTTTGATGGTTTGTTTTTGCGTATACTTTGGTAAAAAAAAAACAATTTTGGTTTTGGTGCTTTTCCTCTATGGACTCTATGGTTGCCTTCCTGTCTGGTTTTGTTAAGGACTTGCTACACGGTTGCCAACCGCGTCTCAACGGAGGTGACCTTGGTGATTTATAATCGTATAGTTGGTGATTTACGACCAAATTTTAAACAACTCCGTTGAGAGTTTTTCGTGCACTTGATTTTCAACGCTCTCCTTAGCGCCGAGAATTGTAAATCCAACTGTGTTTTTTCAACGCTCGGCATAAGTTGAGAGTTGAAAATCCAGTGCGCGATTTCATTACGTCCATGCGAACGTCGGCTTATTGTCTAGACTGTCTGAAGACAGACTTTTTGATGGTTTGTTTTTGCGTATACTTTGGTAAAAAAAAAACAATTTTGGTTTTGGTGCTTTTCCTCTATGGACTCTATGGTTGCCTTCCTGTCTGGTTTTGTTAAGGACTTGCTACACGGTTGCCAACCGCGTCTCAACGGAGGTGACCTTGGTGATTTATAATCGTATAGTTGGTGATTTACGACCAAATTTTAAACAACTCTGCTTGTTGCCAACCAAGGGTGACCTTGCTACACGGCTGTGAACCGCGTCCCCGACAGAGGTTACTGTCGCGGTTGGCAGCCGTGTAGCAAGCCTTTTACTGTGCATTTGCACTGGTGAAACATCCACTACAAACGCACAGTTAAGAGTTCTGTGACTTCTGTGTAGTAGTGTATTAACTATGGTTTTGGTATTTTTTAATTTTGTGGGACACTCCAGTTAATGAGGTTAAAAACTGCCACATGCAAACTTCAGATGGCGCTGATCTTCAGCGTCTTACAATTTGATAGCTAACCATACATTTTTTTGTAAAAAAGCGACTTTTTTTACGCATAAATAATTTTTGAGCCCAGTTATGTAGCTGTTTACTGCAAAAATACGGGGTCCCATGTATTTGCCAAAGGTTTTATATGAAGAAAACTGTGGGAGAAAGCTCACCGAAAAAAATTGGAATCCGATATTTCGTCGAGACAATGTGCTTGCTATCTTTAAGCATTTTATGGGAGAAAATGGTTTATAGGTGATGCTCCCAAGATAACTAAGTCTGTTTTCATTACATGCAGGCCCTTGTGATGTGATATTGTGTAAATTATAGTAAAGTATGTGTGTGTTTATATTATCATATTAGATCAGTGCTAGAAGTGCTATCTCTGAGGATTTTCAGTGAGGAGCACCAAACCCGAGTTGGTTTTCAACTTTGATCAGGTTAGTTCTTTTGTTCGCCTCCACCTACGCTTTAACAAAATACGAATTTAAAGTCAACAAACACAAAATAAAATATAAATTATAAAACGTTCATAATTTATTGACTTTTCCACTAAAGCTACTATTTTACTAGTGGTAGACGCTTCCCCTGTCCTTACCTCGTCTATTAATAGTGCTACACTCCAAGTCTCATACATATTTATCTAGTTTTCGTATAACTTGTGATCGACACAAAAGTAAACAAACACAACAATAACGGTTTATAAAGACGGTTTATAAAGCTCAAGTAGATGGCAGCACAGTGAACAACTGTGCTGCCATCTGCTATGAGCTTTCAGTTTTTAACCTCATTGTAGTCCACAGAGTACATTATACTATTGTAGTCATTGTAAAGTTACATGCTCTGTGGTTAAATGTAGTTTATGTAGTTGGTTGGTTAAATAAAATAAAAACTTAACTGTGAGATAAGAAGTTTAATGTTCATATTTTCTTTTTCTTCATTATAATTTAAGCATATTATCTATGATTATAATTAGGCAGTATCAATAACGGAAATCAACAGTACGAATTTGGTTCAAGTTGACCAGTTTTTTTTAATGGGGACAAATGAGACAGGCAGAACGACCGCTGATGATGGTGTACAAGAATTTCAAGAATATGATGTTGAGGTTGATCCTATCAATGACATAATTGATTATTTAGTTAGATGTGCTAAAATATCATTCAAAAATGCACATGTGGATGAATCGGAGGTTCGCACTAGCGATAAAATTAAAATGGCCTGCGATATTTACAAGCAATCGCCTACGGATTTTTTATTGCAATTCGGAAAATATCTAGCTCCACATCACATTGGTTACTTTGAAAATTTGCAATCTCGTGAGAATGACAGCTTTCGGGAGTGTATTAATCAATTAAAAACTTACCATTCTGATAAGAGCAAACGTAAAAGAATCCGAAATAGACGATTTAATGCATTACAGAAACTTCAGAATGAAACAGATTATTTCAGTGAAAAACAAATGATGTATCGAAATCCCTTACTTTATGAACAGCTAGTTGGCCAGTACCTATCTGATGAGGAGATTAAAGAACGCGATGGTGTTGATAATGAAAACCTTACCTTTCTGAGCATGATTTTAGAAACAGTTGACCGAAATGACATGAGAGAAATGAAGAATGAACAGAAGCTTGAAGAAGATCTAGAATCTATGAAGTTAACTAACACTGAAGATGATTCTAAAAGCAGTGATAGTGACAACACTGACAACTTTAAAAGTAGAAAGCAATGGGGTGCCTTTGATACCCCTGATACAAGACCCAATTACATGCCTGAACCTAGAAAGCAAAGTATGATTACTGCCCCAGAGAGAAACCTACTTCGGGAAGAATTTTTACAAGAAATGTGTTGTAGTTTTATAGAGGGAAGAGATACAGATGTTGATTATTATAGTATTGATAATAATGAAGAATATGATGATCTTCAGCAAGTTTCACAAGATGCGGAAGACAGATATTTTGATTCGGAATCCAATGATATAGAGAATCTTGAAGAACACATGAAACTTGTTCAAGAATATGGAAGAAAGAACTCTGGTAGTAACCTTCATGATGATCCGTTGGATGAATTCATGAAACACATCATTAATAAACATGACCAAAGCTATATTTTCGTTTTCTTTATACAAAAGACCATAAGTGTCTACCTACTTATTAGTCATAAAATAATAAGTACAAATCAAAAAGGGAGGACAAATAATCATAGGGCATGAAAAAATTTGGCTGCATTGCTGTCAACAGGAAAACTGCACTAAAGGCTGGCAGCATTGCTGATTCTTTGGCCATAAAATAGGCCAGCCCTCTGTCACGTCACCTACCTATTTTGATTTATTCAATTTGATCAATAAATATGACCAAACATTTGCGAAAATAAGTAGGTAAAAATTAAAACTTAAAAACAAGTACTTATTTATTTTAAAAAAAATATGAGTGTTGACTGACTGTTATTTAACAAGTCTTATCTGTATTTATATTATTCACTTTAATTATTGACTCCATTTCAAAGTTTTACTCCAATTCACCCCTGCATCATTCACCTTTTCTCGGTATTTATAAAACTTGCCCAAGGCGGTATGCAAGAGAAGTAAAGCTTGCAAAAAAAAAACTGGCACGCCGGGATTATAACGCTTTGATAGTGCTTTTGGGTAGGGAGCCCCCTGATTTGTTAGGAATGAGTTCCTCCATCTCGACCTAAAAATGCCCACCGTCCACCAATTTCTCAAACGCTATTCCAAGCGTTACTTCGATACTGCCGCCAAACATCGCAACCCTCTGGTTGTCGAAGCCGCTAGTTACACTCCGTCTAGTATCAATCGATTTCGCTGCCCTAAGCGAATCCTTACCGACCCTGACGACCCCATTACCATCGTCCAGGAGGGCAGTAGGGAAACCAGCAAAGTGTACAAAAACAGACGCCTCCCGTCATTCCGACCTCGCCACCGAGGTCCTTCGATCGCGACCGCGTCCCCGAGTAAATGATACGATAGTAAATGGTTCGTACCCCACAGGGGGTGCCCTTAGCGAGCGTTCCCCTAGTTTTAATTAGCATAATTGAAAAACCCCTGGCTGGAGGTTTTAAGTGTAGTAGCTTAAGGCACCCACAGGAAATGATCTCAGAGGTCAACAACGAGATGTCCTACCTAAAAAGAAAAAGGGCCTTTGGGGTTGCCGTGGCGATGTAGCGCGTCGGGGATGTTCGCGGAAGCGCGCGTTGACGGGTTCGCCACGATTATGCGGAAGCATCCATGATGGCGCGCTTGCGCTCCTGCTCCAATGGCATCCTGAATGTGTTTTCAGACCGGTGGGACTCTCCCCTCTTACGAAGGTGGGTAAGTGTTCAGACACAAATAATTCAATGGTACATTGGTTGTTTATTATTATTATTAATTTAATTTTATACTAACATTAGGCTTAATTATACTACTACTAACATTATATGGATGTTTAACTGAATTAAAATATTTGAATTGCAAATTGAATTGAATAACAACATAATTATATCTAATAAAAATAAAATAAAGTTAATAATTAAAGGGGACCCCCTTTAATTTACAAGAAACGTCTTTTTTCGGCATTTCCGCGACGGAACCCTTCGTGATCGAGTCCGACTCACACTTGGCTGGTTTTATTTTTTGTCATTACTTCCTCTTTTATACCTACCGCACCGTTGCATTATATCATTCCTCATACTATCATTCATAGTCACTCTAAACGGAATTATAAAAACCAAACCTAGCCTTTAAGTGCCTACGTCATGCATAGGATTCATAAAAACGAGCGCGACAATACAATCACATACCTCCTTGCGCGACTATCGCTTTCGGTTAGGACGCGGCCTAAAGGCTGGGCTTGGCTTATTATTCACGACTCTCGTGTCGCCCATTATTGTGAAAAAGCCGCTCTAATTGCCAATATAAAAATAAGACACCTGTACAGACATATAAATTAAAAATCCGGAGTCACACGTCGTGATATATGTCGAACTGGGCAACAAAATGGGCATATATCGATCAGATTACCTACGTCAGTCTACGTGTGACTCCGGATTTTTAATTTGTCTGTGATGTCTTGTTTATTATACCTTTTAGTGGGCGTTTTTATCGTAGTTGGGTTTTAGTTTTTACCCGACTACAGCGAAGGAAAAAGGAGGGTTATGTTATTTTGGGGTATAATATTATTATTTTTTGTGTGCTAATTAAGCCCTTCCAATTGATATCCAACATGGCATCAATACAATTTTTTAGTTAATGACTTTGTGTCCTCTAGCTAGAGGCCGCCATATTATATTTAATGTGACGTCAGATGGCCTATAACCAGCGGACGATCAAGACGCTTTCAACGATACCTTTCCCCAATGAGTTAGGCAGAGGTGTATAGTAACCTCTTTGAGGAGTGGCTAGAGAGGCGCCACGGCGTCCTCACCTTCCGCCTGACGCAGGTCCTCACCGGACACGGTTGTTTCGGGAGGTTCCTGCACAGGATAAGGCGGGAGGAAACGCCCGGGTGTCACCATTGTGTGGATCGCCCGGAGGACACGGTGAAGCATACGGTGGAGGTCTGCCCAGCTTGGGCGGAGCATCGCCGTGTCCTCGTGGAGGCGATCGGCGGCGGTGATCTCTCGCGTCCGGCCCTGGTTCAGGCCATGGTACGGAGCGAGAGGAAATGGGAGGCCGTCACCTCTTTCTGCGAAGTGGTAATGCTCGCGAAAGAGGAGGCGGAACGCGTGAGGGAGAGGCAAATATCGCGCCCTCACGCCCCTAACCGCCGCAGGAGGAGACGCCCAGGGCGTGGGGAATCGCGAGGCGATTTCCGGCCACCGTAGACGCGGGCTTGCGGGCGGTGAGCAATGGGTGGCTCACCGTCCGATAAGGACCAGGCCCGGGTCGACGGCGCGTTGTGTTCTACGCACGCCTCAAAGAGATGTCAGCAGAATTGAAGGGGTCCACTAGGGCCGATGCCTGCCGGGGTTGCGAAGAAAACCGAAAGGGAGATCGTGGCCCCCGGCGACAGGGCAACCGAAGGAACACGGGTGGATTTTAGTCAGTAAGAGTCTGACACGCCCTCCCGCTCCGCCCAGAGCGGGAGAAGTTATTTGATGATTTACCACCCAAAAAAAAAAAAAGAGGTGTATAGTAGATTAAGTCGGACATAAATTCAGACTTGATGTAATGATCAGACATGATCCTGACGTCAGGCTGCCGCTAAGAAATTCCTAATAGGTAGGTATATGTTAGTATTTCGTGAGAAAGTGGAGTTCAGCAGCTGCAGCAGTGCATATTTTTTTAATAGCAAGTGATTAGTTTTCATACGTTGCTGCGGTGGCGGATCCAGGATTGTCGTTTGGGAGGGGCTTGACTTCGCTGAGGTAGCTTCTAGCAAAGTAAACACTAAAAAAGCACACAACATTTCACAAGCCTCCTCAGATTAGTTTCGCAAATTCTTGAATGACTTCGTTAGGTTGTAGACTACCAGGGATATCTCGGTGAATACACATGCAGGCGGCCAAACCGGGCAGCGTAAGTGTCAAAATGATTATCGCTCGGATTCAAAATTCGACACGTAAACAAAGCATCTTATACAAAAAAACTTGAAAACATAATATGTATTTATTAATTTAAGGAGAATTGATGACAATGGTACATGAGGTAGTACATACTTGCTAAAAAGTTTAATTAGAATAATATCAAGTTCAGTTAAAAAATTGTCACGGAAGAATTCAGACGCTTTTGGGGAGGACTTAAGCCCCTTAGCCCAGGGGGGTATCCGCTACCACTGTGATGTGCGTTACACCATCGACTTACTATAAACAGATGTTTAGTTCCTGCATAACCAGACGTAACACGTGTAATTTAATAAACATACCTTATTAAAAATCTAATTGGAAATGTTGCACAACTAAGTTGCAACAGCTTTTCTATAATACAACTATAGATGTACTTAATTGATCGTTTCGAATACTGTGTGCGTTTCACTGGCGCGGCTACCTAACGCATTTGTTGTTGTGAACTCTTTCTAAGGTGGCCGACCGTGGTATGCATACTGAGAAGTGAACTGCAAATTTCACATAACATACCTACCTGTACACGGCTACGTGTTGTCGTTCCATGGGTGTTATTTTTCATCACAGGTTCAAAATATAGTTCTTGTAGTGAGGTAAGTACGATAGTTTTTTCCGTTGGTAACTTTTTTGCAGAATGTACTTTTTTGAGGTACTTAATGTTTGGTAGGTACTACGTAGCACCAGTAAGATCAAGAAAGTAGAAAAAACTGGCCAAGTGCGGGTCGGACCAGGCACAATGATGAGTTCCGTAGTTGGGATGAATTTATCCCAAGAACAAACTTAACGTTAATCGTTAACTTGTAAAACCTACTTAGCTGTGATAGTTTTGCTTTTACATAACATAACATCACGCCTTGTTTCCCCGAAGGGTTAGGCAGAGGTGTCCCTGTAGCAGGCACACCCACATTTCGCCAGTTATGTTTAAGTCCCATGTAATAGGGGGCGAGCCTATTGCCATCAACCGGGCACAAATCCAGACTCCAGGCTGCTACTGAGAAATTTCAGATAGAAAAACCCAATAACACTTTGCCCGACCCGGGAATCGAACCCAGGACCTCATCAGTTTTGCTTTTAATTTTGTTATATATACTACTGCTGTGTGCCCGACTGTCTATATTCACGGCTTCACTCAAGTGATACAGCCTATATGAAAATAATTATGTTAAATAATGTTCGTTCAAGATACGGCCTAATAATTATTAGATTTTTAGGCCGTATCTTGAACTAACCTTATTAGACAGTTTAAAACAAAAAATATTGGGGAAAAGAAAATTGATCACTATAAAAGGCAAGGACCAAAATGAATGCTTTCATACATTTGGTAGAAAATGACATAATATCGAGCGAACGAAATTATGTACGGTGGTGCCGAGCTGAGTTAAATCAGTTTAATACATGTACATTTTTGAGATCACTTCAGGCGAATCCGAAATTATGATTAGTAGAACAAAGTCGTTGAAGACTTTGATTTTAGAGGGAAATATAACTGCAATTTTAGTTTTTTTAAAAAGCTGCCTAAGCCAGGAATCGAACCCAATCCCTTTCGGTTCTACTGGAAAAGGCTCGGTAGAATATAACAGGCGAAAATCCATAGGATTCGGGAAAATCCAAGTTTTCTGTGTCAAAATTACTTACGTTGTTTTTTTTTTTAAATTGCGTCGCTGTTTTACGAGTACGTTGTACGTTGATACAAATTCAATTAAAAAATTACTTATTAAAATTTATGTAATAAAACATAAATATGACTCTCGAAAGTATATTTGATGGAAATATTACTATTTCGTGAAAATATGACGATTGCTAGACCTCGAGTCTTTTCCTAACTACGTTGGGGTCGGCTTCCAGTCTAACCGGATG
Source organism: Omphaloscelis lunosa (assembly GCA_916610215.1). Taxonomy (NCBI): domain Eukaryota; kingdom Metazoa; phylum Arthropoda; class Insecta; order Lepidoptera; family Noctuidae; genus Omphaloscelis; species Omphaloscelis lunosa. The sequence goes on from OU744247.1 coordinate 13,381,401, forward strand.
CAGCTGAATACCAGTATTTCACATGGAGCGACTACCTATTTGACCTCCACAACCCAATTACTGGCTAGCACGATACCTACCCTTGTTAGGACTAGTTGTCAGACTTTTGGGCTTCTGACTACCCGTAACGACTGTCAAAGATCTACGAATGAGAGCCGGGACCAACGGCTTAAGGCGACGATAACCGACTTTTAATGATTTTATACTGAAGATGACGTCTTAACGAGTAGTGTTAATAATTTAGAAAAAATACATGTTAAATTAGAGAATTTGCTTAATATTTTGATAGAGGCATATTTTGGATTATGTTTATATAACAGTGAAATTAATTTGTAAAGTTATGTCTAACGCGGATAAAAAAAAACTAAGAATCACGCAAAATCTATCAAGCGTATATTTCTGAAAGCTTCACCATTTTAAAGATAATTTAATTATTGATCTTTTAGTATACGTGTTTTATTAAAATACCTTTTGTTTTATGTATCTATATATATAAAACAAAGACGGGTTTGTTACAACACTTATAACTCGAGATCTGCTGGATCAATTTTCATGGTTTTTGTTTCGTTGGATTTGTCTCCGCCCTGAATAGCAGAATACATTTTAAAAACAATGAAAACTTGACCAATACATAATTATGAAAATGAATCATTTTCCTTTTAATTATGTTCCTTTGTTTCGTAACTGTCAAACATTTGTTTTCCTCCTGTCATCCTGTCAAATACTGTGATTGACATTTATGCATGCGTTCAGAAATGTATTTTGTGTAAACTATTTTAAAAAGGGTGAATAAACTTTTGTCTGTATTTTTTTTTTATCCTAACACAAAGTACTAGGCTTGCATAAATTTTGATATCTCGGGAGATGGTAGGTATGTACGTTGGTTGGTAGGTACGGTAGGTAAATAGGATAGGTAGGATAGGTAGGTAAGGGTAGGTAGGGTAGATAGGTAGGGGTAGGTAGGGTAGATAGGTAGGGGGTAGGGTAGGTAGGTAGGTAGGGTAGGTAGGTAGGGTAGGTAGGTAGGGTAGGTAGGTAGGGTAGGTAGGTAGGGTAGGTAGGTAAGGTAGGTGGGTAGGGTAGGTGGGTAGGGTAGGTGGGTAGGGTAGGTGGGTAGGGTAGGTGGGTAGGGTAGGTGGGTAGGGTAGGTGGGTAGGGTAGGTGGGTAGGGTAGGTAGGTAGGGTAGGTAGGTAGGGTAGGTAGGTAGGGTAGGTAGGTAGGATAGGTAGGTAGGGTAGGTAGGGTAGGTAGGTAGGTAGGTAGGTAGGTAGGGTAGGTAGGTAGGGTAGGTAGGTAGGGTAGGTAGGTAGGGTAGATAGGAGCGTAGGTAGGTAAGTAGGGTGGGTAGGTAGGTAGGTAGGTAGGGTAGGTAGTTAGGTGCGCCGTAGATAAGTTCTTAATGCTACCCGTGCGAAGCCGGGCCGGGCAGTTAATACATATATAAAACAAAGTCGGATTTGTTCGAACACTTATAACTCGAGAACGGCTGGACCGATTTTCATGGTTTTTGATTTTTTGTATTTGTCTCCGTTCCGAATAGCAGAGTAACTATTAAAATCATTGGAAAATTGACGAAAAAAAAAAGATTTGAAGAAAAAATGTTTTTTATAAAATTTGCGTTTATGATATCCCGGTATATATGCCATAAATCCTAACAAAAAGTACTAGGCTTGCATGAATTTTGATGATATCTCGGTAGGTAGGTATGTAGGTTAGTGGGCAGGTAGGTAGGTAGGGTATGGTAGGTATGGTAGGTAGGGTAGGTCGGGTAGGTAGGGTAGGTTGGGTAGGTAGGGAAGGTAGGTAGTTAGGTGCGCCGTAGATAAGTCCTTAATGCTACCCGTGCGAAGCCGGGCCGGGTCAGCTAGTGTATAATAAATTAATAATGCGTCTAATTTGGGACAGCACTCCTTGATGGGCGAGTCCTATTACTGGCTGGACGTGCGAAGTGTTGTGTGAGTTCAGTACAGAACACGCAAGATAACCACTCAAGGTCACTTTCATATATCTGCGTCTTAACGTGCTTTCCGAGGCACGGAGGGATCTCGATATTTAATGGCTGCATGGTCACATTACTCACCCATCCACGAACTGACCGCGGCGAGCATAGTTTAACATTCGATCGACCCGTGCGACTGTTATCATTTAGCTACGAGTCCCATAAGGTTCTAATATATATAAAAGAAATATAATTTATGCCAGCAATCTTACGCAAAAGATATGTAACCTTTTTTTTACGTAATCTTGCAGTTTTGATTGCTGCTGATAGTCATCAAGTGGGTTAGTTTGTTTTGCGCAGTTAATCAGCTTATTTGTAATTGTAAAAAGATTACTCATAGCAACTATTGTTACAATTAAATTTCAAGAACGAGTTATTTGTACAGTATGTAAATACAGTCACTTAATACATTACACCTATAATGCATATATGTTGGACGGTGGCGACAGGCCGGCGCGCGGCGCGCGGCGTACGGCGCGGTGGTGGTCGGCAGGTCAGCGGCAGCTCCGTTGTATTGTCACAGTATAATGGTTAATGCACAGTCTCCATGTCACCCCATTCTTTAACAACATTTACATACAATCGGCTAAACTAGCGGTCCCAAAATTTAAAAACGGAAAAACAAAACATCAGATTAAGCGTAAAATTTAAAATTTTGCTCAAGTAGGTCAGTCGATGCAAATTAAATTAACGACTCCTCCTATTGTCCTGTTATTCTTATAGTTTAATTAAGAGCTTTCTGTGTGCATACGGTACAATGCTAATGATGTTTAAATTGATGTAGGTACCCCATATCTGGGCCAATAATTACGGGTCATTTACAAATATGGGTCCTTAGCGCTTTTTGAAATCGAAGAGCTTTCTGTTCTCCAGCTTCAGCAGCGCTATAGTGGAGCAGCGATTTTATTCCGGTATATTCTATTGAATAAGCTATCAAGTTTGATGCATAGAAATGCCATACCTATTCGCAACGGGAAGTTATGTCAATCGTTTAACTATAATACCATCGTTTCAGTAAGTTAGTCGCGTGTATGAGCAGGAGAAGTCACGGGTCGGGTCGGGTGAGCGCGTGCGCTATGAATGGGCGCGCGCACGCAGACTCGCCGCAGACGTCGAGCAGGAAACGCGCTGGAGTGGCGCGCGCTCTGTGACATACGTGTATAGTGGTGTCCTTTGAGACGGTCGTACGAACATCATGTTTCCGGTAAGTTAAGATTTTTAAGTGTTATTAGTTTTTGAGTAAAATGTTTCCAAAGTGTTTGTTTTGAACATAGAGTACCGAAAACCGTCCTTTAAAAAGTTATTTCTTACCTAGCCTTAGGTTATTACGTTATGATTATTATTCGTTTAATTTTATAACCACGTCTCTGTTCTGAAATTCCAAAAATATCTAAAGTGGTCCAGACACTAGTAATAATGACGACATTCAAGTATTGTCTTTACTACTGACAGTGAGGTGGTTGGAACGATGATGTGATCTAAATATTTTAATAGTTTAATGTCAATATTGGAAGGAATGACAGTAATATCAATGTCATTATTACTGATACTGCTGGGGCCCTTAATATATTACTGTTACTTAATATTTTTTACTGTTCAAGTACAAAAAGTTTTAGTTAATTACAAAATAATAACTTTTCAAACGAGTCACATGCAAATACTCAAATTATTTGTATCCTGCGTTGCGCTACGGATCCTTCAATTCCATTTGCGTACAAAAGACATCAACGCGTGAGAGGTGCTGTTGAATTGCCGAGTCAGTTAAACGTGTTATCATTTTAACAATTCATAATTTGTGTATTTCTAGTCTAGAGATTAACTAATCTTTCTTTCTTTTTCGTGTAGTTAGAGACTAACCTAGTGTCAGAGTTTTAAAGCCGCCGATATGCCATGGCCTTGGACTTGGCTTCACAAGCCGTCGAAAAATATATCTCACATGCATGCCGGTTTCCTCACCATGTGTTCCTTCACCGTTTTACCATCCTTATCGTTTCTTATCAATTTCTCCTAAAAAGTTTAAAGTTCTATGAACTCTTTCTTATAAGCTAATATTTAAAGTAGTGATTGTTGTGTAGGAGGTACGTCATATAGAAAAGTAAATGTAAATGGGATAATGAAAATTTTCAGAATACTGTAAATTAAAGAGAAGGCCTAGTACCTACCTAACTTATATTATCATGTCTAAGTAGATAATACTTTGCAGGATATGCCCAGCGACAACCCTACATTATAACTAGTTGCGAAGCTTTTGTTGATGTCTAGGTAGGTATAGGCTTGTAACGTAGGTAGGTTAATTGTTTTTGAAAATATAAACTAAATGCTACTTGTAAATAAGACGAGTTCAATGACCTCATTGACATCGTAGGTAAGCCATGGGACCAAAATAAAACATAGATTCATAGCTGCTTATGCTGGTTTACCCCCGTGAGATAATTTCATCAGTTTCCTGAATGAGAACAACGGAATCCTTTACCAATCGATATTAACACGTTCAGTGCCGGGGGCCTCGCGGAGGGCTCATTTTAAATGTCGGTGTAAAATCTGATATATATTTTAACAAGATTTATGAGTATATGAATTGGTTTTAAAATCAAAGCATTTTTTTTTTTGTTCTCGTTTACAAATATTCACAAAAAAAATTATATAAAAACTACGTATATCGAGACCTCCTGAAAACACAATTTTACTCCGTTTTACAGTGTTTTATAACACGGTTTTAAACCTAATGTCGTTGACCGTCCGCGATAGTTAACTTTAGCGCAAAAGTAATGTCGGTAACCCTCCCGGAGGGTTCACTTCCAATAGACATGGTGGCATGGCGTATGAGTTCTATGAAAAGTGGGTGTAATCAAAAGTGTTAAGGAGGAGTAGCACCCATCACCGCGTTTATAAGTTTTTAAAAAGGTAGTATGTTTAATGGATTATTCATAACTAAACGACTACACTAAAACCGGTCAACTGTCGGACAAAGGCGAAGCATGCGAATCATTTTTGTAGCACACAAGAAAATTGACTCGTCTACTAATTTGTAGCGGTCGCTATAGTGCTAGGAGAGTTTTGTTCTAAACAAGCTTCGGGGAGCTTGTCAACAAACTTATTGTATTAACACCAGCAGTATGTGGTGGTCAACGTCGTGGGATGCCTACCTTTATAATAAACTAGCTTTCGCCCGCGGCTGCGCCCGCGTGATTTCTTTATAAATTATAGCCTAAGTTACGCACTGATACTAATATAGCATAAGTACTACTGTTGTTTTTGAGTTTTATTAGTTACAAACAAAAATATAAATTTCGGGAATATTCCAATTTTACTCATATCTTAATCTCCTATAAGTTTTCCAAAAAAAGTCTCCTTAAAGTAAAAAATAAGGAGAGTTTTCTTGGAAAACTAGGTTTTTTTTTCGGTAACGGGGATAAAAATCCCCGTTACCGAAAAAAAAACCTAGTTTAAGTAAAGATTTTTTATTATTATTTCGGAATAAAAATCGCTTGAAAGCACGCAGCACACAGGCGTAGTTAAAAACCCTTTTGAATGCTCCGTATCTTACGGGTTTGTTCTGTGATTCCTTCATCCATCCATAGTTCAGCCATATGTTAAAATTTTGGCACCCTCAGATCCGACTGCGTCTATTTATTCCGTAAAACGTCCTCTTAACATAAGGTCCAGTTTAAAACCAGCGTCAGGGACTAGTTGTCTGGCATTTATGCTGAACTGGGCCTATTTGGCGCAGCCGCGAGACACACAATACTTTTTTAAGTTTTTTTTTTTCGGTTTTTGTGAGCTTTGACCTGAGTCAAATAAATTTATTTTCTTTCTTTTATTGACTATTAAACTGTTGAAGTAAATATTCTATACTTTGGATCGATACTACCTACTGAATATGTAACTAACACAAACTATAGACTATTGCACAAAATGCCATTCAAATTTTGTTACTGACACAATTCTATCCATTAATAGAACCTTTCAACCTCTTCGGTCCTCCCATCTTTTAGTTTGGTCCTTCTTAATTTATTGAGAATTGAATTTACTAAATGGGATGACCAAAAGTTACTGTGGCACTTAAGTTCTAAATTGTGACTATTTCGGGATTTTTGTGTTCTAATAGATTTTCTTATTACCCAATTACGATGAACAGTTCTTGTCAGATGTCATGCGACTCTACTCTACATACTTTAAGTAAGGTCTTCTGATGACTACCTGAAATAAGTAAATCGTGAATAATATCTTGCTCGAAATGGTTACGGTTTAGAACGTAGGTGCCGCACTAGTTTTTCTACGCCAATTGCAATATTACATAGTCTCGTAACAGCGTAGCGATATGCCCATAGGCATCTAATACTATACCCCTTTATATAAATAAAAGTATAAATACATATTTAGTTCTTATTAAAGCTACTTGTTCAAGATTAAAAGTATGCTAAATCAGCACAATCACTCTCACTACTTACAATACCCAAGTTACAAATTAGTTCACTAGGTGTCGCAGGGTCATTTAGCATTACACACACGTACCTACCAACGTTATACATAAATCAAGAGCTTCCTCGCTACCATCCGTGTCCATTGTCCATTATAATATACAGGAACATGAGGAATATCTGTGGGACGCGGGCGGCCGCCTCGGGCGGGCGCGCCGTACGTGGGCAAGTCTTCTGCACCCAGAGCCGACAAGCGGACGAGCCGACAGGTCATCGACACATAAAGCGTGTGAAAGTGTTATATCTTTTCTTCTGCACCCACACGCCAAGAGGTCGGTGTCGCCTCGTTGTGCCGGACTATCACGATCGACTTAAACAATAGGATTTTATGGATTTAATACTGGCTCTTCCTAAAAGTAGGAGCTGGGTGATCTTTCAATGATTAAGTTATTTTTTTCTTTATAACTATGTAGTAATGGTTTAGTGTGACCGAGAACTTTTGCGAGTGTTTTACTGCCGTACTATTGTGACTATACTTAGGTATCCAGTATACTCGCCGTATCTACGGAAGTTCGGAGATACAGGCGTGGAGAAAGTTTTTTCTGTGACACATAATGAGACAATTTTGATCACCTTTTCTTTGGTAATAAGAACTAAAGCAATATTCATATTTTGGTTTAGGTGGTTTGTCAAGATCACGGTCAAGATTGAAGAGTTGTAGTACCTACCTGCTTGACCATTGGGTTCTACTGCCTACATGAGTTTCATTCAAACCAAAGATCAATTTTGATGGAATAAAGGACATAAAATAACCAAAAATCAAATCTCATAAAAAAGAGACATAAGCGTGCTTGGGCGGTTGCGTTGGCGTAAAACCGCCCGTGGCGCCACTCGGTCTGCGCGCGCGTTGTTCCCACGCCTTCTCCCCGCCACCCCCCTCACACCCGGCTCCTCTCCGCCTCTCGTGAATCAACGTCGACTTTTATAAATAAATGCTTCAAAAACTTTCACTAACAAATATATACGACTTTTTGGAAGAACATGAATAATGATTTTTGTCTAAAAGGCCGCTTAAAATATATAGGTATCGCCGCCGTTTGAGGATCTGAGAACTATAAGATAACAAACAATCAGAACAGTGAAACTATTATTTCTTTAGTATTTCTCTCGCATGATGTATAACGTAATATTAGGTAACGATAATTTAAAAGCCGATGATATTAAGTCGAATAAGAGTCATTATATCAGTGTGATCCGAGTGTTTATCACGCGACGAATCTCCATCACACCGCGTCCGCGCCGCCTTATCCGTTGAGCTCGTGCGGCAGTTCACGCTTCTCGGCAATACAGAAAATTGATTTTACGAAAACGCCTGCGTTACGTTTTTATACGATTTGGTTACACGCATATAGGTACGTCGTTTCAGTTTAATTGTTCGATTTAAACATATTCTAATAGCATCTGTTGCTAAATTTTAAAATAATTATGTAGTTTTTAATCCTCGGATAATCTTTCAGTGAGTAAGACTGTATCATTTTCCAAAATCTGTAAACGCAAATAGCAATTACTCCGAAAGTTATGGGTGGTCTCATAAGAACGTTTACCAGTACCGAGCTGCTACAACGTTTAGGTGTCCTTCATTTGATGCCCCATCTCAAATTACCATCCTTTACCCCACAAGTGACGTATGAACCCGCGATTGTTGGTATGAAAAACTTTTTACAAAAAAAAACACTTTGTTGTGGTACCTACCACTCAAATAACCAACCAAACTAATTCGTTCCTGCTATGTAAATAACAGTGACAGGAACTTATCATATCATCCACACAGAATTGACCGAGAAATCGGTGGATATACATAACAAAAAAAAAACAAATACGCTACGAACATATATAGTCTCCTCATTTTTGGAAGTCTGTTAAAAATACACTCGAAACGACAAAAATATAATCATGAAAACCGTTGAGCGCTTACATGCAGACTCTAGTAGGCAATCGTTTGACAGTTTAAAGTATCTGACAAAACGAATACTTTAAGAGTCAGTGTAAACGATGCGTTGCGGCGCCGCACCGCAAAGATTTCGCCGCATAGGCGGCCACACGGGCGCTGTGACGCCGTAACGTTGTAACACCGTTGTCATCTGTCAAACATCTGTGTTTTCGACAACGCACAAACAACTGAGCCGTACCGCTCCGGTGTCGCAACGCGAACCCGCCTCGTCTTGCCGGCTGCAAATCCGGTGTACGTACGGTGCGACGCCGGAACGCACCGTGTGGCATACCATAGATATTTGTAAGTAGGATGCCGCAGCAACACCGCTTCGTCGCCGCGCCGTCGCCACGACGCATCATGTGCACAGGCTCTAACTTAACCATATTCAGTCAGAGAAACGTCAAGTAGGTGTGTGCAATAACACTTAATTAACGTATTAATTGTAGGTCAAGTCGATAGGCACCTCATTTGTCATAATCTGTCCACTAGATTTTAGATTGATTTTGTTTTCGCTTTTCCGTAATCAAATGATTTACATATTTAATTAATGAAAAATAATTATGAGCCTAGAAGAATATTCATTTATAAACAGAATGATCTAAAAGCTTTTAGCGAAAGCAAATTTTATAATTAGGTAGATAGGTACATAATCCATTATATATCAGACGTATCACATCAACTCGTTCTACTTTTTGACAAACAGTGCTCTAGTGGCAGGAATGGTTACTTCAAGTATCTATCTGGTTAATATAATATGTAGTAGGCAGATGTACAAGTAAATAATGCATGCGCTTATATTGGTATCCGTATGCAGCGTCGCTGGCACCGAAGCCTAACGGATTCTGTGTCGGAGACAGGTTCGGAGGCAGTTTTATGTCACGTCCATTGTAGAGGTGTACGTAGGTAATTCTTGGTGCCTACACACCTACCTATTAAAATTAACTGTGTAGCTGTGCTTACTCGGCTCTACGTGCAAGAGCTATTATTGGAGCTGTGTTTCCGCCTAAGCTAAATATTTATAAGAGATAGTTGCGCCCCGCAGTTTCACCCGCTTAAGTCTCGTTCCCGTTGGAATATCGGGATAAAAGTATCCTATGTTCTTCTCCGGGTCATGGTCTACCCATATGCCAAATTTCATACAAATCCGTTCAGTCGTTTAAGCGTGATGCCGTAACCAAGGGAAATAAGGATACATTTTTATTTATATAGATAGATAGATATAATGTCATTGAAAGTCTGTTTTAGGTTAACAGTATGTTATTCCTACCAGATAACTAAACTAGACACACTATAGGTAGATCAGGTCGAGGATGTAATGTAATGCAGTTATTTACATGACTAAATACCTTGATACATACTTTTGTAGCACACGGAGCACCATCTAGATGGGCGTGAGTAAAAAGTAATGATGCATAATGTCCGCAGATGCATTATGTGTCATAAAACTTACAAAGTTCACTTACCTGTAAGTAATCTTCGTGTTCATGAGTGGCTTCAAAAGTAAAGCCTTCACTTTACGACTACCTTGCTTCCTTACTTTACGTAGAAGAAAAACAGGCAAGAAAATAATATTTAATGACTAAGTAAGTAGCTGTACCTACCTACTTACTTCAATAATGTGGTTCAAGTTTGTCTCTGTAATAAAGCATTTATAAAATTATGGAACCACCCAAAGTAAGCTCGTTTCTACTTAAATTGTACCGCACGGCCGTAATATACTTAGTTTAGCTGGTTTTGTTGAGCGTATTTTTCGGAAAATCTTATTTTGAAGGATTAAGTACCGTTTTGTTACATTTAGTTTGCAACTACGCCTTAGGTACCTACGTATTAGGTATGTAGGTACCTACATATTCCTTACAAAGTATACAGATGTCAATGTCGTTTTCACTAGTAACTTGAGCAACCCGGTGGATAGTATATAATTTCATTCAGTTACTAAAACTAGAGGACTCGGTTAACCACAATGCTTATAAAACTAGAAAAGGAAAGTTGTACCGCGTTTGGAGTCCGAACAAATGTTTACTGAACGTGCCGATTAGATGAGCGCGAGGACCAAATTAACATTGCACTTAAGAATAATTACTGTTTTAGATTGTTCTTAATTTAAGTTTATTTGACAAGAGAAGCTATTATGACTACGCCACTTTGAAAGTTACTAGAAGCTAACAATATTATCTCTTATATTTTCCAAAGATATAACTCATTCCTTATAAAACTTCAAATAAAGAAGGGCCGCATTAAATGTTGTCTCACCTCGTTTACACCATGTTACTTACCGGTACTACCGCGGTACCGCCTAGTACAACTAGGTAGGTTATAAGAGAGTGAAAGGACACTTTAAAATAGGATAAATTAAATGCAAAACACCTTAATATGATTCCCGTCAAGTACTGTGCGTGTTAGCGATTCGACGCACGCGCCGCTTTCACTGCTGCTGTGTCCATTGTATCCTGGTACCCGAGGTGTTGGAGGCACAGTAGTGGCTCTTACATCCCAACGATTTCCCAATAAAGGTCGCATCGATGACGGAAGTCGTGTTAATAGAGAACATATCGACTAAGAATACATTTTTGGTGGTTAATAGTGATAACCACCGCGTTTACAAATATCTACGAAAGGTATATCGGAGCGTGGTGGTAGAGACCCTCGTGTACCAAGCATTATGAAATGAAATGAAATTGTTTATTCTGTAAATGGGATATTGGAATCACTTTTACACGTAAAAAAATTGCTAGATGAGTTCGGCGTTTCCTATCTGACTACTCTGAGATGAAAGGCTGAAACAAACTCAGAGGTCAGTCTCTTTTAAAGTCCAGACATAATCTTGGTCAGGCCATATGAGGACCATGTAGATTAGTGTCTGAAATGGTCTTTTGAGGAAAGAACCACACAGATTTGAGTGGACCTGTCCATTCAGTGCAAGCATTTGTCAGTAATCGTGGTGCTCAACTAAGAACTTAAGGAGCTCAACTCGACGAATAATAAATACCAAAGAAAGGACATTTGGACATTATCCGCTAGGCAAAATTAAAACCTTAGGTAGATACTGTACCAGAGGGTCATGGCCATCCGGCTGGCCCGAGGATACCGCAAGGACTCCTGTGAGGTGGCGAGCCTCCTTGCCGGATTACCGCCATGGGATCTGGAGGCAAAGGTCCTCGCGCATATCTGGGAGTGGCGCGAGGAGGCGAAACGCCGGGCTTAACTCCGCTGCCGCGATAAATCACTGCACAGCAGACAGAGCTCCGGCGGGGTCTCCTGGCGTCATGGAGAGTGAGATTGCCGCAACCCAGCCCTGGGCACGCCACAATTGTGGCGATAAGTCCCCTATTGAGGAGTGGCTAGAGACGCGCCACGGCGTCCTCACCTTCCGCCTGACGCAGGTTCTTGCCGGACACGGCTGTTTCGGAAGGTTCCTGTTCGGGATAAGGCGGGAGGAAACGCCTGAGTGCAACCATTGTGTGGATCCCCCGGAGGACACGGTGGAGCATACGGTGGAGGCCTGCTCGGCTTGGGCGGAGCATCACCGTGACCTCTTGGAAGTGATCGGCGGCGGTGATCTCTCGCGTCCGGCCCTGATTCGGGCCATGGTACGGAGCGAGAGGAAATGGGAGGCCGTCATCTCCTTCTGCGAAGCAGTAATGCTCGCGAAGGCGGAGGCGGAACGCGTGAGGGAGAGGTAAAATTCGCACCCTCACGCCCCTAACCGCCGCAAGAGGAGAAGCCCTGGGCATCGGGAATCGCGGGCCGATTTCCGGCCACAGTAGGCGCGGGCTAGCAGACGGTGAGCAATGGGTGGCTCACCGTCCGATAAGGACCAGGCCCGGGTCGACGGCGCGTTGTGTTCCACGCGCGCCTCAAAGAGATGTCAGCAGAATTGACGGGGTCCGCTAGGGCCGGGGAACATGATTCTTACTTTAGGCGATGGACGTAACTCATAGGTACTTGTCATACGCATCCTAATAATATTATAAACGCAAAAGTTTGTGAGGATTGATGGATTGATGTTTGTTACTTTTTCATGCAAAAACTACTGAACAGATTTAGATAAAATTTCGCACACATATAGTTTATAACCTGGATTACCACATAAGATACTTTTTATCCTGATATTCTTACGGGATCGAGAATTATGCGGGTGAAACCGCGGGGCGCTGCTAGTATCCTATAAAGCTTCCAATAAGAAGGTAGTATTTCTATGGTCTTTATCGTCATTTAGGTAGATAGGTACAATATTTTCTAATCAGATCAGGGCTTTTTTGTTGTAACAAATGTCTTTATATATATTAGGTACCTACTTGCCTTATCCTGATGACATAACATGGCATTGGCCACGGTGTTTCAATTAAAATTCAGGTAGGTACGTTCACATTGCGGAATTTCATATTTAAATTTAATTTGTGATTTAATTCAGTAAACAAATTTGGAATAATGCATATGAACAAGGAAACGACTTGAACTTGCTCAGTTTTTTCCATAAAAAGCCATTGCGGTCAAGTATTTCGTATACCTATATAAATAAAGAGGATGGTTAAAATAAAAAATTTGCTCGTCTTTCTTCCCGCCGAGGCAGTCGGCATTTTAACGAGGTACTGTCGTGTCCGAAATCTCCCAAAAAACCATTCGCCTTAACTCTACTAATTGGAAAAATCATGCTTTCAATAGTTACATATAAACGACGAAAAACTGAAATACATATTAATCATTCAAATGACGAAAAAAAAATGATTGAGAGTCAATGATAAAGGAATGTATGAATTTAATGGGCAACGAACTATGGGTTTACCATAAGGCCCAAAAGCCATAAGATGGAATGATCTTTTCAAGGAGAACTTTTGCTAATAACACGATTTTTGGCGATTTTTAGCCCTGAATGGACTACTTTTACTAAATATAATTGGGAAGAGTTTTTCAAGAAGAATATTAGTTAGGTACTTATATAGTTTACTACTACAAGTTTTGTAAATTTTTATCCGTTGTGGAGTTCAGAGCCCTAAACCACCAGCAGTCACCAGAGCATTTTATCGAGTATTTCTCTGTAATTTAACGTTCTTGCTAATGGTATAATACAACCATAAACTGAATTTAAAAAAGCATTTCCATGTATGTACGTAACGTTTTTGCGAATGCTCGACGCTGCGTTCGACGTAATGCTCACGGAGTCACGGCGAGTGAGCATTTACCTGTAACATTTATTTCTACCTTGTCATTGTTGTAACGACCTGCCTTCGGCCCGCGCACTTCACTCCTTGTCGCCCGCGCTCGTGCCTTTGCTCGGTAAAATGTTACACCAATACGCTCGTTGGTTTTTTTAAATCAGGTTGTAACAAAAGATCGAGCATCGTGGTCGAAGTGCCGTTCGATAAAATTTAAAAACGCCAAATGCTCGATGTTCTGTTACAAGTAAATGCTCTAGTCTATACTCACCGTTACGTAAACTAATATAATTTATGTCACACGCATATTGTGCCACCTAACAAAATGTACCCATACAAATGTATCTGTATGTGTCTACCCCTTCCGGAAATAGAGGCTTAATTAATGTTATTATAAAAAGTTTACTAATTTACTTATTAGTGGATTACGGCAGGCGGGAGGATGATGCTAATAAAATATTATATTATTATATACTAGCTGCGCCCCGCGGTTTCACCCGCATAAGTCTCGATCCCGTAAGAATATTGGGATAAGAAGTATCCTATGTCCTTCTCCTGGTTAAGGTCTATCCATATCCCAAATTTCATACAAATCCGTTCAGCCGTTTTAGCGTGATGCCGTGACCAAGGGAAATAGGGATTCATTTTTATATATATAGATTACGAGAGTTGTAATGTTAAAGTAACACAATTTAACTGCAAACGGACCAATAAATTCAGACCAGTCGTAATAATAACGCAATAATATTCTCGTCTGTTATCTTTTCAATTAAGGAGGGTAAGGCAGATTAGAAAATGCAATTAAAAAAGAGTGTTAAGACCCTGAAGAAATCGACACGTGTTTCACCTCAACGAGGCATCCTCAAGATGACGATTGACTTGTCGCGAACTCGAACACGGCGTGTTGCCACACCAAGCACTGAGCGCAGGTTGCGCTCAGTGCTTGGTGGTTGGTTCGAGTTCAACCGACATCCTAAGGATGCCTCGTTGAGGTGAAACACGTGTCTATTTCTTTCAGGGTCTTTTTAAGACTCTTTAGAAATAGCTAAGCGGAACAGGTTACTAAATATATCCACATCAATTGCATTTTATAATGGATTTTCGCAAGGCCACGCCTGAATCAATTAACTATCTAAGGCAGATTAGCTCAATATCCTTTATTTTTGGAATGAAGTACAAAATAAGGTGAATTATGGCCGTATATTCATTTAGGTTTCGAATGTTAATACATGATGATTTTGTTTGGTTTCAGATACAACAACATATCTTGTTGTTACTGTTCCTTGTGACTGTCACAACTTCTCGCTCGTTTTCTTCGGACTTGGTTGCAGCTAATTCGGCACCAATCAATCAAATTGCGAATGTATCTTGTAAGTATATCTGTGTATGAACTGGATCTGGGATTCATGCAATTTTTGTACAATAGTAGGTACTAAAGCTACGTATCTTCATTCTAATTTCAGATGGAGCAGAAATAGAAAACCAAGGCAGCTTAACGTCGATATTTTCTCCTCGTATGGACTTTGAACAATGGAAGCCACTAACTGGTCGCGGGGACCCACTGCACAACGATCCGACTTATGACTACGAACCACCAGTTCTCGAACGAGTCCACTACTGGGCTGAAGAAACTAGACTGGAACGGGAACATATTCCACAAAGAAAATCAGAAGTGCTCATGCTCGGTGTCTCTTCACGAAAACCAAGCGTTACCTCTAGACAGCCTCCCATGCCAACGAGGCGACATGTGCATCGGCCACAACCAAATAAGTACGAAGACTTTACTTACAAACTGAGCGACCACTATCCAATGACTATTTTAGTACCCCCGCCACCACCGCCACCCGGTCACCAACCAGCACTCTTTATTCTCTCTGATGATAAATCTCCCATAACTAATAAAGCACAGTCTCCAATGAAACCGAACAACTCTCCTCAGAATGTGATTCAAGAGTCTACAACTGCACCCGAACATCTTACATCTCTGTATGCCTTGCAAGAATCAAACCTAATCTATCAGTCTTCAACAACGATCCAAAATTGGATTAGTGACTCAAATGAAACAAAAATCTTGAAAAATGCTGTTAGCAGTGATTACGCTGGTTGGGGACCAACGACACCGGTTGATGATAACGATGCCGCAAATGACACTCATAACTTAATTTTCAATGATCACATAGAATTTTCAAGGCATCCCTATTCGTTCTACAGACCAATGTTGTCTGAATCACCACCTCCGCCCAAATTGTTACTAAGCCCTTCGGTTGTATCAACGTTTATTCCAACCGTTTTACCGCGTACCACCGCGGTACCAGTTACTGTGGCTTTTACTCAAGTGACATGGCCAACAGAACGAACTACTGACATGCTTGAAGTTTCGACGGAGACTCCACAAGAGATAACGACCGAAAAAAGAAGCACAATTGTATTTCAGCCGACGCCTGTTCCTACTACAACGACAAAACTAGAAACAAGCTTATTCGATATGCTCGGACCGATGATGTCTATGCCAATGGTTAACGGCCCAGACAGGCCTGAGGACAACCTTTATGCTCACGCGTCTGAGACTGTTAATATATTTAACGAAAATAAACCAGAAGATCCACAAATTGAAACAATGCAAACTATGCAACCGCCACCGCCAGTTAAACCCGCCGAGAGTTCAATAGCACCTCACACGCAACAATTCCATGTGAATTCACAAGTTTCCAATAAAAAGTCGGCCTTGTACACTCATGGTCCCTATTTACATAATCGTTTTACAACACCGATACCAACTACTATAGAAGAGTACTCAGAAAATATCAAACAAACTACTGAGATGCCGACCGTGCCGATGTATCTCATAATACAGGGTCACTCTAAGGTAAAAACTTACAGCTCAAAACCGAAAGTTCCTGATAGCAAGGAAACAGTTAACAATGAGATTTCTAAACCTTTAGAAACAAATGAAGTCAAACACCTTCATCCAATAATTAAAAAATCTGCAAAAAAACTGGATTTAACCGATGCAAGTCGAAATAACAATGCAAAAAATTTAAAGTCATTGATCGATAGTGGACTCGGGTCAATAGAAATACAAGAAACTGATCTTGGGATAAAATACGATGTCAGCGATGGTAGTGACGTGCCGATAGAAATATACAGAAAAGGCATTGTAGACAATGATGAAAATAACTATTCAACCCCTAGGAAAACTGTTAAAGAAATAAGGAAAAAACGACAAATTGAGCTGGAAGACTTATTACCGTTTGATGAAGACGCTATAGAAGAATACGTTTATAACTTTTTAGAGGGGAGAAAAAATGAGACCGGTATCACAGGACTAATCGCACAAGCTGTAACTAGTGATGCAGCTCAAGCCGTAGATGAATTGGAAGATGACGACGACAGTGAACAAGAAGAAGAAAGATGAGTGGTTGTTGAGTACTTTTCAGAGACCTAATAGGATAAATTACATAGCACAATACCAAAAACGATTTTGGTGCAGAAGTTTGAGAATTTAATGAATTAGACAATTAAACTTAAATTTTATTTGTTGATTGACCCCACCGATGGATCAGCTTACTCCACAACAGAAGCCATAACTTGGCAGTTTGCAATAGCTTAGATACGAGGTATTTGGGTGTTAATCTAATCGGTTACAACGGCCTATGAAGATAGGAACTCTACCCATATTGCCGAACCAGTAAGAAGCTTTACTAAATTCGCGTTAAAAATCTACTTTAGACAAAAAGTATGTGACGAGGCTAAACAAATATTGAATTAGGTCGAGTTCCATTACTTCCATTGGAAAAATTCTCTGTCAAGAATGTCACGTGGACATGTTGCCGACCAACTTGAGACCTATGTTTAGTGAAGTATGAGCAAAACAACCGCATACCCTGCAAGTAAACCAGTAAAATTGTATTTTCACGGACTAACTCACAACTCTTATCCTGATGCATGGCATGTCGTAGAATTTTCCAGCGGCTGAGATGCCAGAAATGCACCTATTCACTATACTTAGTGTAACCTAGGTATTACACAAACAATCTACTGCGGAACAAATGCATTCCTCAATCATTCAGAAGCGAATATTTATTAATAATGGACAAAAATTGTTAAAACAATACAAACATTCTATTTTATTTACCAATAGAGAGCTGGTGAAAATAGTTTGTTGTTGGAAGTCACTGTGGTTCAGTGCCGGAGTAAATAATTGGACTTCAATAAGACTTTCTTGTATGTTAGTACCTACTTATTAAGTGAATGTATTTATTTTAGTATTATGGGATACATTTAATTAAACAATTATATTACTTTTATTATAAGTTCGAGATTGTATTTTTTTTTTTGTGGTTTGAGGTAAGTCCATATAGTTGTACATGGTGGCAACGACATCGACGCGAAAACTGTTATCATGGATTCAGTACATGCTTCTGAACCCACTGCGTTGAAATTTTTCGTCGGTTATTTAAAAGAAAGCTGTTTCATAGAAAAGTGCGACCTACGCGGTCAAAATGTATGGAAAAGCAGATTTAAAAAAAAAAATAACCGACGAAAAATTTAATGATAAGGGTATACTGACCAATAAGGGCCTCATCTGCGGCGCAGACTACTGTAGTTCCTACTAAGTTCAGATATTAAGTAGGTACTTACCTAATTGATTTTTATTTCTATTTTATGCGTATTTTTCCGTAATAGCCCTGATAAATTGCAGCTTAGATAATTTTCCATTTTTCTAATTAAGTATGTAGGTTTAGATTGATGCACGTCTACAAAAAAGACACGTGCGAGCAGCGGACGCGGCCCACTAACACACACATTTCTTACCATCCTTTTCGTAGAAATAGACAGAGACACCTTAGATAAAGTGAAAGCTGCTTATAAACCCATAAAGTCACATTTATTGCGATCAAGTGTAACCTATAAGGACTCATCTATGATGGAGGGTCAACGGCAGATAAGTAAAACATCATGAATGATAGTTGTCTACACAAATAAACATTTAAACATTACATCTGAAAATAATAATGCTTCCAATAACTATGAACGTGGACAACTTGAGAAAGTATTGTGCAATAGAAGGGAGCATGCTGGACGCTGAGTTACACCAGTCCGCTTGACACAGACACACCTTGTACTCGGCCGCAGGATATCTGAAATGTGATGGCCAGTGTTATCCTTATTATGTAACTGGTTAATATTAATTAGGAACTACCGAACTACTATAGGTAAACCGATGTGGTCGACCACGTGGTACTTAATAGGTACCTACTGGCTGCTGCATGCTGGTACCAGCGTGGCAGCCAGTAGGTATTTTGAGCTGTTGGGTTACTGCGCTTTGGATCACTGGTTCGAAAATTCGATTCCCTGTGTGGAACAAATGAGTTGGTAACTTATGACCTACAGCTTCGTTTTTCATATACTGTTAGGTCTGTAGATAAGTAGGTGCATAGATATGAGGTGCACGATGTACGTGAAGACCAACGAAATTTATTTGATAAACTTACTAAAAAGGTAAAGACTAGGTTCTTTCTAAAAGGTAGACTTCCTATTTAAGGCTCGTGCGGACCAGCGCGATATCGCGGGCGCTACAGGCAGGCAGCGCGACGCTTGTAGCGCCCGCGATATCGCGCTGGTCTGAACGAGCCCTTATGTATATTTATGACGTAACTACATTTCGTTTATTTACCATCCTATTATATCAGTAACTAGCCGAAGTTTCTCTATTAAAAGACGCACTAAATAGCAAGTATCTATCGTTTATTTTACCTATACTCTGTTTAATATAGGAATTATTTTATTTGCACACTAACTCCTTCGAAAATAATGAGTGCGATATATAGAAATATTACTCACCTTTCATGCTTACAAGACATAGCTCTTGTAGGTAAAGTCATGGATCGAGGGAGGGCATCCTCTGCAGTTGTTTGGTAGCATCCTCTCTGCACTATCCACGCATGCCGCGCTCTCGCCGTCCACGACCTCACATAGCACATCGCGTTCTCTGGAATACAAAATGCCATTTAATACTGTGAAGCTACGAACCCAAGGTCAATTGTTAAAAAATGTAATCAGAATCATATAATGACTTTAACACCTCCTGTGCAATTAATAAGAAACGCCCGTGTGCTGTTAAACTTAAAAGTCGACGATGCGAAGTCTCCTCCGCAGCGGTTCCAGTCGCTCTGTGTCGACGAACAGTTATAACAGAGCAGTGCCTCATAGGCCTTAAACAAAAACAACCAAAGCCACAACTTTATCAACAACATGTGTGTGCATATTTGAAATATGAAGAATCCATAACACAGTCACTGATAATGAATGTAGGATTTACATGTATTGGCACTCATGCGTGTTAAAACCAGCGTGTGTCATGCTGAAATTATACAAGTTTGAAGTTATGACATATTAAGTTATACAGATAGGACCAGAGACAGGCCGGAGCAAGTCACAGAATAATGAAAAGAGGCCGACTTAAATTAAAGTAAAAAGGCCGGGCTTGGCAAATTGGCAGACTGCGAAGGGCCTAATTTTTATTCGCCCCAACAACTTAACAGATATAGTGTCCACACAGTTCCTGCTGCGCTGTTAGATCAGTTTTATTTTCGTCAGTCAGTCGTCACCGAATTTTCAATGTAAAGCACCTGACATAATTATATGTATCTCGATAAACAATAGAACATAGGTAACCTGAATGTATATTACACTGAGTCGTCAGTAAACATCGTGTCCTTGCCACAGCTGTCTGACTGGGGCCGAATAATCCTCTATAAGTCACAGGGTCTTGTCCGTAACGTCTAAATGTGAACGTGCCATTGTAGCACAGTAAAGGACAGGTATTATGGATAATTGCAATTAAATTCAAGATTACAAATAAAAGCATTTAGTCTACAGCTGTTGTTTATGACATTCGGTAAGTATAATAGGTACGGCCAACTAGATTTTTAGTAGGGTGATGGGAGCCACATTAAATAAGCTATATATAGTAACACTCTTCTTCTGTCACCGACAGAGTACCTATTGCGTCCTGTAGGTAGGTACCTAACTACTTACCGAACCCGGTTTAAGGAATTCGATATAGCCAGATATATAATTCTCCGGTTTTACATTGCTATTCCTGTTAACTCCTCGAACTATGATAGGTACAGTAGACCACATGTCATGAAGTTGACCAAGGAGTTGGCCTAGCATAGTAAGTAGGTACCTTCGGGATTTCATGGCAGAATAAGAAGCCAGACACCGGTATTCTTATACCACTGACTTGCGGCCTACCGTACATAATAATGGGATAGTCCGGAGTTCATCATGTAAATCAGAGATTCCCAGATTTTTTTTTCATAGAACAGTTTTAAAATTTAGCTGGCTCCGGTGGAGCCCCTGCAGCTACATTTCTACTATATTCCCAAAACTCGACAAAAAATGTGAAGATTAGATCTAACTATGGAAATTTGCGTTGCCAACGTAGACCCCCATCGAGTCTCCCGTGGACCCCTGGGACACCTGGACCACTTTGGGAATCACTGATTTAAATCATCAATATAGCACTAAATCATCACATCTTCACGAAAGTCTTTTATCATCAAACATAATGTTCGAAAATTTAATTATACATTTTTAAATGATTATAATTTAGTAAATAATTATTTTTTCGTACCACTTGCTCAAAAAAGTGACATTCTATGCCACAAAAAGCGAACATAACAATAGTCATTTTTAATTTGTTAAAAACAGGGAAAGAAAATTGTACTGAATTTCATTCAACCTCTAGGGGGAGAATGTGATTCCGGCCACCGTAGGCGCGGGCTTGCGGGCGGTGAGCAATGGGTGGCTCACCGTCCGATAAGGACCAGGCCCGGGTCGACGGCGCGTTGTGTTCCACGCGCGCCTCAAAGAGATGTCAGCATAATTGAAGGGGTCCACTAGGACCGATGCCTGCCGGGGTTGCGAAGAAAACCGAAAGGGAGATCGTGGCCCCCGGCGACAGGGCAACCGAAGGAACACGGGTGGGTTTTAGTCAGTAAGAGTCTGACACGCCCTCCCGCTCCGCCCAGAGCGGGAGAAGTTATTTGATGATTTTCCACCCTCAAAAAAAAAAAAAAAAAGGGGGAGAATGTGATTTAAATTTGGAATACTTACCGAAATTTATACTGAACTATACATCTGTTTACACCATTGAGTTTGTATATAAAGCATTATACATCTTTTTGAAAAAGAAATACGCATTTATTATGCAGTTATGATTATTAAATAAAATTACGAAAACCGATGAGGCCGTATGAGCTTGATGCCTTTGCTTTTCCGACAAAAAAATCTTAGTCTAGGAATTTGCCGGGTTTTTGTTTTCTTCAAATACATAAACGTTAAGTTTATTTTAATTTATTTTTATAAATAAGTTAATATTCTAAAAATACGTTACGATGTTAAATCAAAGCGACAGTGACAGTGAATTGTCGGATTCCATCAGTTCAAATGCTGCCGCAATTATAAATAATTTGCTTCCAACAAAATCCATGGAAAATTATTTAAAAACTTATGAAGAATTTTCAACGTGGAGAAGTGCGAAAGGCCTATCAATTTCAGAATCAGTAGTTCTAGTCTATTTTGATTATTTATCCAAGACAAAGAATCCGAATACACTTTGGTGCATATACTCAAAACTGAAAGCTACAATAAGCATCAAACACAGCATTAAAATAAATAGATTCACGAAATTACAAAGAAAATCATAAGGGCATTGCGCAAAGAAGTCTAAAATTTTTACGACTCAAAATGTAGAAAAATTTCTTAATGAAGCTCCTGACGAAATTTTTCTGGCCACAAAAGTAAGTATACATGATTTAACTATGAATATTTCGTATCTTAGTTATGGTAATTATTCTATTTACCTGTTTTTTATCTTTGTTATAGGTGGCCTTAATTTTTGGACTCAATGGTGCTTACCGCGGATGTGAACTTGTAAACTTAAAGGTGGAGGACATTGAAAATCATTCCAATGAGTTGCTGCTGATTAATGTAAAGGAAACTAAGACAAAGAAAAATCGGTCATTCAATGTACAAGAACAATATACTAAAATCATTCATAAATACCTACCAAGCATTACGTCCCACCAACATGTCAAACAATAGATTTTTTATAAACTATCGGAATGGGAAATGTACTCGACAAGCCATCGGCAAAAATAAAATTAGCAATATGTCAAAGGAAATTGCTAAATATTTAAAACTTAAAGATGTTGAACTCTACACCGGTCACTGAGACCGAACTGAACTGAGACGTGACTTTAGAAGAACTTCGGCGACTTTCTTGGCGGATTCAGGGGCGGATATCACGTCAATAAAAAGACACGGTGGTTGGAGCTCTGATGGAGTAGCTGAGGGTTATATCGAAAGCTCAATGGCGAATAAAACCATATTAAGCAGTCAAATTAACAAAAATATAAAACTTAATCCATCAGAGCCACAACCATCAACTTATCTTCGTCCGTAACTCACGATGCACCACCACCACTATCTCCGATGTATACCTACTATCTACAATGAAACGCAAGCTCCTCAGACGCAAGAACAGAGAAATACTCAAATCAACTCATCAACAATAAATGTACCAACCAAAAATTTAACTCTCTCTATCAATAATTGGACCAATTACTTTTAATTGTCATTATTTTTAATAAATGCTTATCTCATATTATTATTGTGTTAATTTTTTCACAAATGGTACGAAAAGTAGAGTATTTTCCTCGGTGATAAAGCTGTCTTAGTCTTGGGTGAACTTAAATCCCTCGCTACACTCAGGATTCGTCTTAAATCCCTCGCTTCGCTCGTGATTTAAGTTTTTAACACCCTCGCTACGCTCGGGAGTAAACCTCGAGTCCTTTGTTACGTTCGCGATTTAAATCGTCACCCGCGACAGAAGACACTGCTTTATCCCCTTGGTTAATAATCTACTATATTATTATTGCCGCGTATTTAATTAGGGTCAACATACATCGAAACAGCGCTCCAATTTGCAAGAAAACGTAAGAAATTTAGAATTTCGTCTTATCGTCTTGACGGATCCCTTAAAAAAACT
Organism: Omphaloscelis lunosa; assembly: GCA_916610215.1. Classification (NCBI taxonomy): domain Eukaryota; kingdom Metazoa; phylum Arthropoda; class Insecta; order Lepidoptera; family Noctuidae; genus Omphaloscelis; species Omphaloscelis lunosa. The sequence continues at coordinate 13,405,031 of OU744247.1, forward strand.
TGAGATCCGCGGATGTCAGCCACCGATCATCCGCATCCGTAACATCCCTGGTTCGTACCTAGTTCGTGACTTCGTGCTGATACGGGAGAACTAGCAATTCAATCCGCTGACTTTATTAGCAAGTACCTGGGTATCCGAACTCTGCTTGGGTGAAAACAAAGAAAACTAAATTTCCCATCTTTATGAGACCTAGCTAGATCGATTTTTGAAAAATCAACATCCCAATATTGCAACTTTCATCGAAATCGTTAGAGCCGTTTTCGTGAACGTGATACAAATATATATTTAAATACAAATATTTCTCATTTAATAGTACAGGATTTTAATAGGTTGTTTTATCTCACGCATGGTATAATAATATACTGTTTTTTTAGACCATGATCTCACGCAAGCGGGTGAACCATACTTGTAGATGTAATGCGTATAGACACGCGCTTTTGTGTGCGTAACTACAGGTAGCGTTAGCAAGCTCATCGCTAATGAACAAAATAATAAAGTTATTAGATTTTTGCTTTGTATAGATAAGACATGGCACAATAAAATAGAAACTTATATTCAAGAAACATTTAATTTTAGCAATATTTTGAATACAATTTATATTTTATTTAAATTAGTATTTCAAGTAGAATCGTAACTAGACTCTTCTTCAGAGTCAGTTTCTTCTTCACTGTCATCTTGTAAATTTATTATTAATTCAAAATCAGTGTCAAAATATTTCATACATTCAGTTTCTTTTTTAATGACACTATTGCAAGTATTACGCCATGTCTCACTTGTTATTTTTGTAATACTCTCTTGAATAAGTTTTTCTGTGTTGGTCATATTTTGCTCAACGTTTCTTAGAGCAATGTAGTTTTTAAAGACCCCCCAGATGTTCTCTATGGTATTAAGCTCAGGGTGGTAAGGAGGGAGTGGGCGTAATACTTCAAATCCTTTATTTTTTATGTAGTCATCGATTTTGTAAGTGATAAAATCATTTTATTATATCATATAACTCAACTTTGCGCAAATTTGTGTCGAAATGAAAGAATTAGAAGTGAGCCATTCTTGCATCTCAGATTTTGTTGAGGCTGACGTCGGCAATTTCTCAGTACGTGTATTGTGGTACGATGCATTATCTGGTACAAATTTGGCAGCAACTTTTCATTCAGCCATTTTACGTAATTTTGAAAACTCATGTTGGAATGGTAGTCTCCAATTGTGGAATTAGCTTTGTAGATTAAGCAAACGTTCTCAATAAATCCGGCATAGGTTCCAGCGTGTACTAAAATAAAATGAGTACCTTGACTAAGTTTTTTTTTTTTTTAAATGGAGATGGATTGTCTTTTTGGGCCCAGGTGTTATCTCGAACATGTGTTGTCAATACGTAACATTCGTCAGTATAGACAATAGGCCGACCTTGAGAGCTGTATTCGGTTATTTTTTTATGTATTTTATTCTCCACATCTGGATATCATGCCCTTCAACTAATACTTTCCTATTGTTATCGGTTTTACGCCACTTGTAGCCCAATTTATTCAATAATTTACGTAGCGTTGCGAGACATCCATCGAAACCAATTGTTTCATTCAAGACTGACCTTAGTTTTGCCAATGTCGGAATTTGTTTTTGTACGATATAAACATTTTTTATTGTGCTCCGTACAACGTCAGCTGTAAATCCATCAATGTCTACTTTATTTTCTCTTTCTCCGGTTTTTCATGGGTGACATAAAATTCGAAGATGTACTTTACGTCTCTTCCTTCTTTTAATATTTTTCGCACTGTTCTTTCACTTAACCTCGTCGCTGCTGCTGTGCGTTTTGTAATATTACGCAAATGTGATAAATCACAATTTGGTTCTCAATGAAGTTCCGTGAATTCATATTCTTCTTTGAGAAAATTATAAATATTTGCTTTAACAACTTTTCTCCAACTGGGCGCCTATATAAAATGTACTCTGTGCTGGGCGCTCCCGAGCTTACGCACGCAAAGACAGTGTGCATGTACACTTACACACACAAGTATGGGTCACCCGCTTTCGTGAGATAAAACATCTTGCATAGGATTACCTATCTTCTTCTTAGGAGATTCATGACAAGCCAGTGGGCGGTAGAGCAGGGTTGGCATAAAACAAACAAGTTGTTTTAAAACACGTAGGTATTTAAAACAGTTTGAAATAAAACAATGTTTTTTATTATTTAAAATCACAGTATAAAACAAGTTTAAAATAATGTTTTAAACATTAAGAAAAAATACATGGTTTTAAATCGCGAATTAATATAAATAAATAAAAAGTTATACAGTATAAAGTTATACAATATTTTCATATAGGTAAGTTATTTTAGGACTTGAAATAGCTCTAAAAGAAATTTTAAAAGTTACGATAGTTTTAAACACTTCGTCGCCGGTCGAAATGAAGTAATTCCCCGCAACAATTTTGGGTTATTTCCCTCATTTGAATATAGTCCATCCTATAATCATATATTTCGTCACTTGTCGAAAAGAGTCCCTGCAATAATTTTGGGGACTTCACCATATTTATTTTGGGGACTTTTAGGTAAGGTACAACATCTAAGAACGAAAATCGGAATTCACAATTTTGAACGTACGGAGCGTACTGGGTGGTTAATTATCTGAGTTACATACTTATAGATTGATTACAAAAAAAAGTATGTTCATATATTTGACGTTGTTGTGATTAATAAGTTATTCTGATCGTTTTTTGTAAACGTTTCCTCAGGTAAATTTTAAAATTGTCTAGAAATGAATTATATTAGGCCTGATCGATTTGTGTTGATAATAAATTTGATAAATCACTCGATGAAAAAAAAATCTAAAAAAAACTCTTGTTTAAAACATTTTGAACTGTTTGTTTAAAAGAAAATAAAAAAGGACGGTTTTTTTAACCCTGCGGCAGAGTATTTATCAATGTACCTGCTCTGTGGTAACTGAACTTGAAGTAAGTACTTATTAGATGTTTGTTTATGGTTGTACCCACCATTCACGTGATGTTTCGAAGACTCAAACGAAGTCGCCATCATAAATAATACACTGTAATTCAAGAGCTGTAGTGCTACTCCGTAAAAAAAGCACCGTGAAAACGTAGGTGAAGTGAGCGGTCCATCCACCCGAAGCTAGGGATGGCACTATTTACAGCTCAGTTTAAAAGCTCATTTCACAGAAATTTTCACATTTTTACAGAATAGACAGTGTTCTCACGGTGAAGTCACACGACTCCACGAGCCATTCTGGTCCCATTAAAAACACATTATTTAATTAAATAAAACCAAATGTTATTAAATTTCAATAATGTATTTCGTAGTTTCCATAAATTGATAACTAACCACTATCGGTGAGGTAACAACTCTTGTAGAACCATCTCAGCGAGCTACAAATCTAAATTCACAATCTATCTGGAAAATTTTAGGGTGCATCCAAAACATCATAATCAAGTATTTTCAAAGTCGATCTACTTTTGATTCAGGCGGTTAGCTTTCAGAGCGTGCATTCTGAAAGTGGGCAACGTCGCAAATAGCTGTCAAATATTTTGCCGTTTTGATTAATTTGGCAATAGGTATTACTTTATGGAAATATGAAATATTGCTAATAAAGTGAACTAAATGCAATAATTAATATCGTAACACTGAATATTTCGTTTTAGATGTAAAAAAACGTTTTTACACCTAAAACGGTTACAACATCAAATACAGTGTTCAAATTTCAATTCATTATGAATATTTTAGTTCACTTATAGAGCGCTCTTTCATATTTCCATACAGAAATATTTACAAATGAATAAAAACAGGTAAATATTAGACAGCTATTTACAACGTTGCCAACCTTTAGAATGCACGCTCCTAAGACCTTATTTGACAGTGGTTTTACTATGTAGATATGGCTAAAAATATACAAAATATTATTTAAGTGTCAGTACTAAAAGAGTTTATAATATATTTAGTCTACGTGGTTTTTGTTTCTCTGCGTAAGTAAATAATGTATTGAACGCACCCAGCACGCGTTCACCGCCGCACAAACTCAAGGCGCACTCCCAAAACTACGTAAATAGCCACAATACATAACGACAAATTTTAAAGTGTTGCAGCGCTTCTGACTCGCAATCATTCTTTGGACCCAAAAAAAAAACTAAATACATATCTACCTACAATGTTACACAACTCAAGCCAGCATATATAACATTAATTCTTCTTTTTTGTAAGTAATATTATCGATCAAATGAACAATCGAAGCACCCTGCGTAATATGCGTGCACAAGTTTCAATATGCGCATAACGTAAATTCCCACTTCCCAGAAACATATTAATTGAAGTGATACAATATTCCAACATTTAAATATTATTCATATTGCAATGTAGCGACTGAGCGATATTTTGTTAATACATGTTTTAAAAAATATTATTTTATATAAATTTAAAACTCAATATACAATTCAAATAACTAAGTGGCTATAAATGCAAATTAAAAAATAAAACAATAATATATCACAATGTAAAGTCGATAAGTTAACAAACTTATTGAAAAATAAAACATGCCCTACACAAATTCCCGCTCAGCCTCGCTCATTTTAGATGTACAACACTAACCATATGAAGGTATTTCAATTACTTACAGGATTTTATTAAATTTTCTTAATTAAACATTCAACATTTGTAAGTTACATAACAATTTAGCTACACATAGTATTTTGTTCATATTAAATGCAGAAATGAAAATAAACATCTAAACTAAAGGTTTTTTTGAGAAACAATTAGTTTACCACTTCAATATGAAGCAGGCATACAACCGACATAAATATTTGACATTTGAATCAAATATCTGATAAGTGCCAATAAATCAATTTACATCTACATTGTTAAGGCTGCTTTTAACAGAATTTCATAAATATTTACAATATATTTCTGTGAACTACATGTGTAAGCTATTGTTAACTTTTGTGATACACATTAAGAAAATTACAGAACTGATATCAATTATTTAGTTACATCTTATGTTTGTCTACTGAATTGAAGAATCATTCGTGATATAAACTTGTATTTACTTGTATAAGGTGCACCTATATAGTTACAATATATTGGGAAATAGAAGCTTTATTAAAGAAACAGCTTTCTAGAAAGGTTAACATCAAAAAGTCTTTAAACAACGTGATGCGAGTCGGCGGCGGCTAGGTACCAGCTGTAGTCCACAACGAGAATACCATCTGGCACAATTTTTGATAACATATAATAAATTGGTAATTAAAATGATATGACACATTGGAATAATAGTATTCCAAGCAGTCTTAAAGCTTCAACAAATAACAAAATTTTGGTAATGAACATAGGGGATATACGGATACATACAATGAGAACAATTACGAATAACATACTGAGCTCTCTGGCTAACTTGGACGGCCAGGTTCTATTCTCGTTGAGTATGAGGCAAGTTGTGTGGCAAGAATCTAGCTCACGGTCCAGTCCAGTCCCCAGCGCTCTGATACCTTCAGTTGTGCTGCAGCTGCATCCTTCAGAGAGAACAAGTGTGTCATCTCTAGCTCAGTTTTGGCTAGTGAGATAGCCTTCTCAAATAGTTCTAACGATCGTCTTAGGTTTCCTCTGCAAAAGACAATTTTACATTAGCAATTCAATGATTCTGTTAATATATAAAGTTCTTACACAATGTTCTGGGTTTAAGTGTTGAGCAAAACTTATCTAAACTAAAGAGAAAAGATTTGATTTTCTAACTAATATCTCATGACTACAGCCGAATGACGTTCACCGCTGGACATAAGCTTCCCCCAATCACCGCCACTTCGACCGATTCTGTGCTTCCCGCATCCAGCGAACTCCTGCAGCTTTCACAAGGTCCTAGGTCCAGGAAGGCCTCCCACAAAGAGGTTATCCAACGCTATGTCTTCTGGTACGTGGTTGCCACTCCAGAAGCTTTTGGCCCCATCGGCCATTTGTTCTGCGAGCAATGTGCACTGCCCATTGCCACTTAAGTTTGGCAATTCTTCGGACTACACTAATATTATAAAGGTAAAGGATTTGATTTGATGCTTAAATGGCTTAATGGATTTGGATGAAATTTGGCACATGGGTAGACCATGACCTGAGTTAGCACATTCCCGATATTCCCATGGGATTGACACTTATGCGGGGGAAATTGCAGGGCGCAGCTAGTGCTGTATAATATTCGTGTTTTCTGATTTTGTTTGAATGTGTCCATGATAGTAATCTATCAGATACTAGTCTTTGTTTGAATTCCAAGACATTGAGAGATTTCAGAGAATTTTGTTTGAGAAAAAGACTGCACAGATCACAACAAACACAACTTCAAAACATAAAAGATTAAAATATAAAATATTGACTCCTAGATTAATCAAATAATAAATTAGTACTATGAATTTTTTTTAAATCTATGGATATGCTATTGAGCTTAATCTTTTATAATTAATTATCTTGGTGTCAAATCCCTGATATTAAGTTGCCATTTGCTATATTTAGATATACCTATACGTTACTTGGTAATTCAACTATTCCCAAATCACAGACCTATTTTATAAGGTTGGTATCTCTTACATAACAATAAAACAATATTCTTTTTACAAGATAATGGGAGATAAAGCTTCTTATCTTATTATATATTTACGGGTATGGATGATAAAACAGCTCAGTGATAACAGTGGATAATACACCAATAAAGGATGTCAATAGTAAAGGAATACTCAGATATTAACTGATTTTCTATTGGGCATGAATCACAAGACACATTTAACTATTAAGTATGGCATGCAAAGTAGCTATGACATAATCATGATCATCCTTCTGCTGTTAACTGAAGTCTAATATTATTTAAAAATCTGTTTAGCTTACCTCTGTACTTCAATTGTACCCAATGTCTCATATGCAAAATCACATTTGTCATCCATTTCAATGGCTTTGTTGATCAGTTTCACAGCTTTATCAAAGTCTGTGCTCTTCTGCAGCTGCACCAGTCCTTTGTGCACATACAGAGTAGCGTTGTTGGGGTCTACTGAGAGGGCAGCATCAAACAGTGATTCAGCGCGTCCCCACTCTTGCTGGTCTGATAGTACTTGAGCAAACAAGATGTAAGCTTCGGCACAGCGAGGGAATCTCTCCAAAGCCCGTTCAAAGTCAGCACGGACTTGTGTCAGAGCACCAACATTCTTATTGATCTGTGCATGTCTGTAATCAGCATAACACTTCTGTATGAAAGCAATGGAAAAGTCTGGGTTCAACTCAACAGCCTTGGCAAATTCAGCGGTGGCCTCATCCATGCGCTCCAGGAGTAAATACACTTGTCCTCGATGATGATAAATGTCAGAGTTATTAGGATCCAACTGTGCAGCCTTTGCAAAGTCCTCTAAGCAGCGATCAGTGTTTTCCAATTGTGTAAATAATGAAGCACGCTTGATCAAGGCATTTACCTTAACTTTAGTAGATGCATCACTGTCAATAACCTTTGCAAGATCTGCTTGGGCCTCATCGTGTCGTCCTAATAGAAGGTAGAAGGTGGAGCGCAGCAACAGGGCTTCATTTTTATATTTGCCATCAGCTTCTTTCAGTTCCTGAGAGCATGCCTCAACAATAGAATCATAATCTTGAGCATCAAGAGCTTGTTTGGCTTTAGCAAAGCCACTAATAACCTTATCATCAAGTAACAACTTAGTAATGGGATCCTCAGAGAAGGCTGAAAAATATGTCTTGATGAAATGTTTAGATGGCATGACTGGATGACGTTTGGCAAGGGCTTCGCGAGCATGCTGCCTGCCCAGAGCCTTTAAGATTCTGTCAGCATTAACAAGAGAACTCTGTACCTGGAACCTTTCAAGAATGCAGGCAGAAGTGACATCTTCAAGAGCCAAAACAAGATCACCACTTTTCTCAGCAGCACGAGAGCGTCTTAAGAAAGCTTTAACGTACTTCTCATTGAGTTTAAGAGCAAACGTGCAATCTTCTTTAACTTGCTCCCACATTTCTCGTTTTTCGTAACATGCAGAACGATTCTGATAGAAAGTGGCAAGGTCGACGTGACGGTCAGGTGGGCAGGCCTCGATCGCTTCGTTGTATAAAGCTATAGCTTTATCATATTCACTTGCATGGAAAGCCCGGTTTCCGGCACCTTTCAGTTTCATAGCGCGGTCGATAGCGCTCTCGGAAACTTTGGCGTTATTATCTTCATTATCCAATGAAATGGTAGTCTTTGCTTTTAACTCGGATACTTTTTTCTTTTCTGGGTCTTCTAATCTGTTTCTGAGATAAAGGTAACCTAAACCGATGGCAAGAGGTGCGCCAAGAAGAATTGCCAGTTGCCATTTAGGAAAAGGTGTACTGCCTGTTGACGCCATTTCTTCTGAGAAATTGCTTCAAGAGATACAAAACCATAAACGATTCACCATTAAGTTTATCACTACTAAAATATCGTAAATACAGATCACCTAATTTATGATTTTCTTTACCGTTCTTCCCAATCTTCCCATTTCAATGATATCTTCACTTCACACACGAAGGTAAAGCAAAACATAGACAATTTTTGACATTCAATATTTTTTTTATGTATGAATCATGTCATATGGATTTAAACTGCCAGTTTCTTTACTTTTATCAATAATGAGAGTACTTACTGATTCCTTGGTGATGAGCTATATGAGCGAAGGCGTGATGATTGTCTTAAATCTACCAACCCACCTAAACAAGCCTTACACCCGTAGGCCGTATTTATAAAGACAACATCTCAGACGTCATTCAACGTCATGTAACGGCCTTATGTAACGATCACCGCTCTTCTGAGAGACCGTAGGTTCGTAGAAAAGCGGTGACCGCTCACTGAGCGTCCGCAATGGGGATAAAAACTGCCACATGTTCACTTCAGATGACGCTGAACTCCAGAGTCTAATAATTTGACAGCTAGCCATACATTTTTTTTATACAAATGTTTTCTTTTACGCATAATTAATTAATGAGCCCAGTTTGGCGGCTGCTTACTGCAACAAATACGGAACGCTCAGTCCAGTCTATGTGTTATTCGTGCCTGTGCTCTATCGTCTGTCGTTGCTCTGTCCATAGTCTGTGGCTCTGTTATAAAGTACTCTGTGTCTGTCAAGGTACTCTGTGTCTGTCAAAGTACTCTGTGTCTGTCAAAGTCATAGACATTTAATAAGTATGGACTGGAAATACCTACAAAAAAAAAGGTGCATACCTACACCTCAAAACGTCTCATAAAATGGCTGCCAATGCTAGGGTTGTGTCAATCAGGGAACATGGTTTTACTATTTCGAGTATCAATACTAGTACGTTATAGTATTACGAATCTTACTAGATATCACGGTTGAATCATATTAAAAAATTATTAGCTAATAGTCCGTTGTAACAGAAAAAAACGAGTATTGACAATTTATCACTTCCCAAACAATTTTCCGCATAATTATAATTTCATTTATAGAATTATTACTTAGCAAATAAAGTTTTCACAAATAATTGTAACGCAAACCTAATGTTTGGCAAGTGAACTTTTAAACAAAGCCAAATATGTAATATCGAGCGAGCATGCAAGTCTTATGCCTGTTTTCACCTTCACCAAGTGACACTTAAATTAATCCCTAATAAAAGTTCACTGTTGGATTTTCAACGGTAGACTCAGCGCTGAGAGTTGAAAATCCAACAGTGCAGTTTTATTTAGGTATTCATTTAAGTGTCACTTAGCTGAGTTAGCTGTCGGTGAAATCGGGCATTAGTGAATAAAATTTTTAACAATTTTATCATAAATGAACATTCGGAATAATACACATCCTTACATATTATAAAACAAAGTCCACCGCCGCATCTGTAGGTTTTTCTGTCTGTCTGAACGCGAAAAACTCAAAAATTTCTAAACGGATTTTCAATCAATTTTCACTAAGGGACGGAGTGATTCATGCGGAAGGTTTTAGTGTATAATTCATTAAGGTTTTGTGTAAATTGGCTGAAATTAGACAATTATTGTTGAAGATGTCGGAAAAAATCATGCGGACTGGGAACTTTATTAGCGTGCGCCGCGGAAATCATAAAAGTTACATAAAATGTATGGTGGTTCTACAGTATTGTTCATCTTAAAAAGTTCAACAAAAAAATCGTATACACATCATAAAACTCTGTTGAACGGTCTCTCGGTGCCATAAACCAAAGAGTACAGTTTGCTGTAAACCACGGGCCGGACCTAGCAATATCATTTCAGCGCAGCGAAGGAACTAGTATCAGAAACTATTACGGCAACGGTACAACACTATTCCACCATGACATGTCATTGTAAACAAGCGAATGAAATTATGAAATAATAAAAAGGTCTGTTGGACGGAAATAAACCCATATATTAAAATTTAAGCCGTATTTAATGATCGCCTAGCAATTTTTTCATCGAAAGTTTATCACTTCGTGTACTATTGCATGAAAACCGGCTACTAACCTGTGCAAAGACAATTGAGGTTGATTTTCCTTATTTCTTGCACCACACTTCACAATATAACACACAGGCATGTTGAATTGGTGTTCTCCAACGTATATATGTAGTTTTAAAGGAAAACTCCACGTAATTTTCTCACAAATCTCAATAAAACAAAAAGTAAACAACCACTTGACAGCAGAACTACCATGGACTTGTCGCATATTATGGCGGATATGGCACTTACCTACAACAGTCACTACGTCTCAACAAAATGTTGCCATTATGAGGAACAACTGAAATATTGTTGTCTCTTTTATCAAATATGATTACCACATTAGAAAGAGTGAAATAACACGATATTTCACATTCTAGTTCGTATTTCACCCATATTTGTATAAGCAAATTTATGTATAGAATATCGCGGCGCCTCCGTGTTTTTTCTATCTCAATGGTCAAAGTACTCTGTGTCTGTCAAAGTACTATGTGTCTGTCAAAGTACTCTGTGTCTGTCAAAGTACTCTGTGTCTGTCAAAGTCATTGAGATAGTAAAAACACGGAGGCGCCGCGATATTCTATACATAAGTTTGCTTATACAAATATAGGTGAAAAACGAACTAGAATGTGAAATATCGTGTTATTTCACTCTTTCTAATGTGGTAATTGTATTTGATAAAAGAGACAACAATATTTCAGTTGTTCCTCATAATGGCAACATTTTGTTGAGACGTAGTAACAGTTGTAGGTAAGTGCCATATCCGCCATAATATGCGACAAGTTCATGGTAGTTCTGCTGTCAAGTGGTTGTTTACTTTTTGTTTTATTGAGATTTGTGAGAAAATTACGTGGAGTTTTCCATTAAAACTACATATATACGTTGGAAAACACCGATTCAACATGCCTGTGTGTTGTATTGTGAAGTGTGGTGCAAGAAAGAAGGAAAATCAACCTCAATTATCTTTGCACAGGTTAGTAGTCAGTTTTCATGCAATAGTACATAAAGTGTTAAACTTTCGATGAAAAAATTGCTAGGTGATCATTAAATACGGCTTAAATTTTAATATATGGGTTTATTTCCGTCCAACAGACCTTTTTATTATTTCATAATTTCATTCGTTTGTTTACAATAATATGTCATGGTGGAATAGTGTTGTACCGTTTCCGTAATTTCCGTGTTTCTGATACTAGTTCCTTCGCTGCGCTGAAATGATATTGCTAGGTCCGGCCCGTGGTTTACAGCAAACTGTACTCTTTGGTTCATAGCACCGAGAGACCGTTCCGCAGAGTTTTATGTAGTGTATACGATTTTTTGTTGAAGTTTTTAAGATGAACAATACTGTAGAACACACATTTTATGTAACTTTTATGATTTCCGCGGCGCACGCTAATAAAGATCCCAGTCCGCATGATTTTATCCGACATCTTCAACAATAATCGTCAAATTTCAGCCAATTTACACAAAACTTTAGTGAATTATACACTAAAACCTTCCGCATGAATCACTCCGTCCATTAGTGAAAATTGATTGAAAATCCGTTTAGTAGTTTTTGAGTTTTTCGCGTTCAGACAGACAGAAAAACAGACAGACGCGGCGGTGTACTTTGTTTTATAATATGTAAGGATGTGTATTATTCCGAATGTTCATTTATGATAAAATTGTTAAAAATTTAATTCACTAATGCCCGTTTTCACCGACAGCTAAGTGACACTTAAATGAATACCTAAATGAAACTACACTGTTTTTCAACTCTCAGCGCTGAGTCTACCGTTGAAAATCCAACAGTGAACTTTTATTAGGGATTCATTTAAGTGTCACTTAGTGAAGGTGAAAACAGGCATAAGACTTGCATGCTCACTCGATACTAAATATTTGGCTTTGTTTAAACGTTTACTTGCCAAACATTAGGTTTGCGTTACAAATATTTGTGAAAACTTTATTTGCTAAGTAATAATTCTATAAATGAAATTATAATTATGCGGAAAATTGTTTGAGAAGTGATAAATTGTCAATACTCGTTTTTTTCTGTTACAACGGACTATTAGCTAATATTTTTTTAAATATGATTCAACCGTGATATCTAGTAAGATTCGTTATACTATTACGTACTAGTATCGATACTCGAAATAGTAACACCATGTTCCCTGAATGACACAACCCTAGCATTGGCAGCCATTTTATGCGACATTTTGAGTTGTAGGTATGCACCTTTTTTTTGTAGGTATTTCCAGTCCATACTTATTAAATGTCTATGCAAAATACACAATCGACTGAATCGACAATCGCGCCTTTGCGTATTCGATTACGTAATAAAATCGCGGTTAAAAACCAACAGTGTGTTTTTCAACGCGCTGGGACGAGAGTGCGTCTCAGCGCGTTGGATCACAGAACATATATACTCTAAAGGAGCGTTGGATTCTCAACGCTCGGCTTAACACCGAGTGTTGAACTCCAGTGCGTGATAAAATCCCACCGCAATTTTATTACGTCCGTGCGTACGTCGGCTTAGTTAGTGTCACTGTCAGCCTGTCAGTGTCAATCAAGTCTTCTCATAATAAAAATTCAAAATTCTTTTTTGCGTTTTCAAATAAGTTAAATAAACGTTTTAATTGTGTGAAATCTTGTATCTAAAAATATAATCATATTTTACAAATATTGATTTCATAGTTTCATTTATGCAAAATAAATAACCTCTTTTCGTTTTCAAAGTTTAATTATTTAGCTAATACATTTCTACTCGATAGATATATAACTGAATTGATCCCACATAAATAAAACACAAAAATGATTAGTAACAAAGTATTACATTTTGTGAGTATTCTCATTTTTTTTTAAAGATCATCCATCAGTTTTGCAATATTTTTTTATTTAAATTAAGGTGATATGTTCCTAACGGATAAATAATATTATCCAATTTCAGGTAAAACTAAGTCAATGTTTGAAGCCTAGTAACTTACGCAATCTCAGCATGCCAGCAGTTCATAGTCTACAGAAAAGATTTAAAAGTGATTTATATGAACCTGATTATTTAATTGTAAGTAATTTTAAACGAATTAATTCAATTTTAAAAGATTCGATGTAAGCAATGATATTACTTTTTACCTGCACTGCTATGAATAGAAACATTATATGAGTATATTAGTCATGATCCTCCTGCCTTCATCCCAATCAATTACTTCCTTCCTAGCCACATAGTCTTTTATTATTTAGCTCGCCTTTTTTTATAATGCTTTTCACATTTATAGATACCTACAACATTTCTAGCATTGTTAGTAACAAGTGGAGTAAAAGTAGAAACCTTTTTATTTCAGAGCATGGAACCTGATGAACCAGTTTATGATTGTCTGAATTTGCAGTTAAAAGGGTATGACTTTGCTCTTTTGGAAGCCTGCCAAAGCCAAATCCATAGATATGCTGAAGTGATGGGGATTCAAGTGGATGAATGGTACATATGATATATTATGGTATTTTACAATTTATTTTATCTGTTTTTGCCTATATTTTCTATAGCAGGCGTCACCAAATGGCAGACCGCAGTCCGCATCCAAACTGCTGACCTATTTTGTGCAGATCTGTATACAGTAAATTTTATAACTAAAACTTAATCTAAACATATAGCATTTTTATTTTGAGTTTTAGCTTACATCAACTTTACTCCAGACTCCAGAAGAGAGTTCAAAGTAAACAAAAACATTTTTCACATTATTAATTACTTATTAATATTATTAATTACTTGATGTCAATGTATACGCTTTTATAATAAAATTCCAAGCCACATACAAGATCTAAGCCATAATAAATTCAAATAATTCAATAAACGTAAGTTGTACCAGGAAGCTTTTTATACTGTTAAAGATTACATTGAGGAGAAAAAAGGCTTGGGATTGAGCTGCTCCAATTTATTGATTTTTTACCTTCAGAACGTTGTTTATTTTGCTAACTTTAAAATTATATACACAATGACATGAATATTTACTTTGTGAAGTATAATATTATTATTTTTTTAAATTATTGTGAATGTGAGGACTATGTGGGTCATATATGTATATATTTATTTATTTTTCTCAGTTACTTTTAATGATAATCTGACAGTACTTTATGCAACCTACCCAAATGTCCTTTCTTTGGTATTGTTCGTCGAATCATTGAGCTCCTCTTAAGTTCTGAGTTGAGCTACACAATTACTGACAAATGCGTGCACGGACTGGACAGGTCTACTCAAATCTGTATGGTTCTTTCCTCAAAAGACCATTTCAGACACAAATCTACATGGTCCTCAAATGAAATGCTCTGACCAAGATTATTTCCAGGTTTTTATATACACATTGACATTAATGAATTTTATATATACAATGACACAAATATTTACTTTTAAAGTATTATATTATTTCAATTATTGTGAATGTGAAGACTATGTGGGTCAATCCTTTTTGTTTTTAATTTTTTCTCAGTTAGTTCTAATTATGGTCTGACAGTTTGAATAATTTATGTGGCCTACCCAAATGTCCTTTTTTTTGGTATTGTTCGTCAAATCGTTGAGCTCCTTAAATTCTGAGTTGAGCTGCATGATAACTGACAACTGGACAGGCCCTCTCAATCTGTGTGATGCTTTCCTCAAAAGACCACTTCAAACAGCAATCTACACATGATCTGACCAAGATTATGTCTGGACTTTAAAAAAGACTGTGACCTCTGAGTTTGTTTCGGCCTTTCTTCTCAGAGTAGTCAGATAGGAAACGCCAACCTCATCTAGTTTTTAAAATATGATCGACGTGTAAAAGTGTTTGTACAAACCTATTCACAGAAATAAAATCATTTATCATTATCTTTGTTATTTTGTTCATTACATTATTTTTTTTACTATTTATTTTTTATTTTTTTTATTTCTTATTGCTATTTATAATCTTGGTTCCTAGTAATCTTCTACCAAATGGACCGCAACAGTCATACTTTTTTTTAAACAAACACCCAATAATACTAAGGGGCCGTTCAAGTATTACGTAAGCAGATTTATTACAATTATTTACCCCCCTCCCATGCTTACGTAAACATTGGTATATGCATTTTTCTTTTAATGTATTCTGGTTTTTTTTTAATACTGTATTTATTATTTGTGGGTATCTCCGAATATGCGTTTCGTTTTCAAGCATAAACAATGTGTGGGTTACCATATGTGTAAAAAAGTAAATTATTACAGCTGACGTAATCACCATCTAGACCCCCGCCCTCTACAGTGCTTACGTAATACTTGAACGGTCCCTAAGTGGTGATCCCTGTTCTATAGCATTTTCAACCATTATGTGTATAGCTTTGATTTCATTGAAGCTTTATGAAGTTAACTTGAATAATTGTACTGTGCCTATATTTTTGCGGTTTATTAATTCTGTAAATAAAAATAATAGAGCTCTACACTGTATCTGTAGATATTAAACTTAATTTATTTCCATTCATTATTATGATCCAAAAAATTAATACTTAATATTTTGTATTTGTTAAGTTGGGCAACACCAGCACAGCAGCTGAAAGTACAACGGTTTAAGCCAGGTGGTACTGCACTAGATGCTGAGTACCACCTTAATGTCTATGAAAGAAATGTGCAGGTAATTTATCTAAAAGAATATTTTTTGTTACATTATACCCTTGGGCGTGGCAAGTTGGCAAACTATGTAACATCATTTATAATATTTTACTGGACTATCACAATAGGGCAACATGTAAAGATATATTTAAGGGTTGTATAATAATAATAAATAAAAAATAATCTCTGTACATGAAACCGATGAACTGAGAAGACGTTGATTGCAATAAATCGCGATAGATAAATGAGCTTATGTTAAGTGTTATGTTATGTAACGTTATGTTCTAGGTTTAATGGTCTCAGTAACAATATTCTCACAGGACTATTACTATTAACAACTAAGTCTGGTCTAATAGCTTAAACCCATGCTGATCATACTAACATTAATTGTTCCACTGTAGTGCAAAGGCCTCTCATACAGAAAAGGCTCGAGCATTGGTTACCCTCACCACGCTTGCCCAAGACAGGTTGACGATTTCAGACTTATTAACTATTAGTTGTCATTCCTTCATTGATGTCAACAATGTCTTACATAGCTTAACAGTATTAACTGCCCTCAAAAGAAGATTGGTACTTATAAATGCTTGTTTTCAAAACTGTGATTCTGAAAGTGAAATAATTTCTTGCAATTTAAAAACAACTCTGAAGTCATGTCTACAATATTTTTTACATTACAGGTAACCGATGTTCCCGCGTGGGCTCTGGGCACGTTGCTGCGCGTGGCTCGTGCTGTGTTGCCTGAAGGCTGCACGTTGCGCGTACATGACCACGAGATCGTGCACGAAGAGATCCGCTACGTGCCCGACAACCAACTGCTTGATCTCAAGCAACAACTTCAAGATATGGGCGGCAGTCGCGCCGAAAGAAAAAAGAAAAAATAAAATGTTTGTTATTTTTGTAATAAGTAGTGTGTACTTAGCAGTAATAGAATAAATTATGTTATATGTTAAAGTATGACTGTTTATTTTAAAAAGCTACATGTCTAGCTTCGGTATTTCATTCATAACTACTTATTAGTTGCTTTTAATTACTAATCGAAAACCTACAGCTAGCACTTAGAAGCCCCTGAAGAAGGAAAATAGGATGAAATGTTTATATTATTACACCTACCTACTGTGCTGTAAACAATTAATTGCTTAGTTGTTGATTGTTATTGCTGTATGCAATTTATTATTTAGTTGAGTGCTATTGTAGCCGAAGAGCAAATCAGTATTAAGACTAGGTAAGTACCTACGTAGGTAGGGGAAAGGAAGGTAAGACGCAGGAGCGGATTCAACCCTCTAAAAAGGTTGTGGTTACGTTGGACTAGGAGTCGCTCACGATCAATACATTACTTATATATCAAAACCATATTGCTATAACTCCATAGACCACTTTTGCCCAGTTTCCTTTGGTAAGGTTATGTGCTCGCACGCAATGTGTGTGGGTCCTGTGTACATCAGCTTGATCGAACTCAATTAGGGTTGTGGGCATCCCACCGTGCCCACAACGGTGGATCCGCACTTGGTAAGCCGGACCCTGTAGGTACGAAGGACCACCTTAATCATTTTGAAAATAATAACATCATCTCTGAATGAGTTGTGTATTGAAGAAGCTCTTACTCCACCTCTTGGTCAGCGTACTCAACGCCGCCGTTCAGGTTAGGACTGTTTTAACAAGGTGTTTTTCCTTGTTTTGATGTAAAATTGGTGATTTTCAAGTGACCTACAGTTTGCTTTGGCTTTAGATTTTCAGGCGGTCTCTGTTTGCAAAGTGACTTATGATTGAACTGGATTGAACTAATATCAAACTATGTGGAGGATAGTGATATGCATTACTTAACCAGAAATGTGGTTTATGCCAAAAGGCCAAACGGACCGGAGAAATTAGAAGAGATTTGAAAAGAAAAAAAAAGTAGTTCGTAGGTGATATCAGTGGACTCAAAACATCTAAGAAAGTGAATACAAGAAATATATAGTGATAAAAAAGAGGAAAATGTCAGTTTATCCTACGATGAAAACTGATTTTAGTGTGGCGACATCTACAGAAATCAATCGTAGTACAGTAGCCCACCAGACCCAACACCCGTCCTGTTCGGAAGATTTTCCATTTTCTATGACGGATGAGTGAACTTTACACCCTTAAACTTATTAAATTAATTTAAACTTGTTTGAATTAATGACAAATAACTGTTACAACTGTTGGTATTCTCTATCTCCTTTCTTTATATTCAAATTGTTTAGATCAAAATTGTTAACTAAGGAAGCAGACAGAGCCTTGATTGTCCAATTTTAAAACCATGCAATAAAATAACTCTTGGCCATTCTAACTAAAAGATCAAACTATGTCTAAAATGATACTTACATTTGATTGTGTGGTATTGAGATGCCTTGTTGTTAGTGAAACTGGCTCCCAGCTTTAACTCTCTAACATCATAGTTCAGGCTGTGTTTATCGGCCATTATGACCCTCTGGCTATGCCATAAATAGATTTTTTTCCTAAAAAATAAAATACACATAACATAGTAATCTTTATCTTATATTTTTTTGTCCTGTAATTATCTCTAATATGGGCCACTGTCACAGCTGATCACAACAATAAGGAATAATAACCAACTGTGATATCAACTACTATTGTATGTGGAGGATAGTGATATGCATTACTTAACCAGAAATGTGGTTTATGCCAAAAGGCCAAACGGACCGGAGAAATTAGAAGAGATTTGAAAAGAAAAAAAAAGTAGTTCGTTGGTGATATCAGTGGACTCAAAACATCTAAGAAAGTGAATACAAGAAATATATAGTGATAAAAAAGAGGAAAATGTCAGTTTATCCTACGATGAAAACTGATTTTAGTGTGGCGACATCTACAGAAATCAATCGTAGTACAGTAGCCCACCAGACCTAACACCCGTCTATCTATCTAATCTATGAACATATCGCACCCTTAGTAATATAAGGGCACAACTCGAAATATTGAGGTTTTGAGTTTTTGTGTTAGATGGGCTTAATATCAACTGTTCTACCACTTGGCTGTCACAGAAAGAGAAAAAAGATAATATTAAAGCGAATACTGTGATTGTGTCTCTTTCACACCACCCTCTCCGTTGTAGAACAGTTGATATTGAGCCCATCTAACACAAAAACTCAAAACCTCAATATTTAGTTGTGCCCTTATATTACTAAGGGTGCGATATGTATTTCATTCTCTTTAATAACTAGCCTAGAGTAAATGTTGTTGATTAGTTTTACTCCCGAAAATTTTAAAACGAATTATAAAAATAAATAAACTTATTAATTTAGTTTTTTTTTCTATAAGTAGGTAGGTATATTAATAATAGTTCTAATTGTTCTGCCTTCCCTTCCCCTACTAATAGCATGTAAAACGGAAATATCTACTGTTTAGAAAAGTTTCGTAGTTACCTACTACGCAATCTTAGCTTAGGTACCTATCTATAGTCTGCTACACAAAGACTACGACTTATGACACAAGCAGTTACATAAATATTATGATGATTACGTCCGGATGAGCCAAGTACACGACTGTGCAAAAAAACCCGCAATGTTTCCACTTTCACCCTACTTGCGTGATCTCTACTCAGCTTCCTGGCATCCAATTCAGTTCGTTTTTCCCAGACTAATAACAGGGAAATTACAAACAAATTGTTTCGAGTGCCGAACACTGAAACCTTGTCTACCAGCTATTACTTTTGTATTCAATTTAAAATTGGTAATAATCGCTTCGATGTTTTTTAGACAAATCTCTGTTATTGACAAATCACCTCAAAACAGGGACTGAAAGCGGTTACGGCTAAAGATTAAGATGCCTCAAAAATATACCGGTACTGGTTTAAAATAAAGGTTGGGCTAAACCGTTATTTAACCTTTACACGATTTCGGTACCGAAAAACATGCGAGACGGCGCGGCGCGGTTGCTTACACAGTCGTGTTCTTCCGATCGGAAATAAAAACCAATACTTAGTTCAATCAGCAAGTAAATGACAGACAGAGTGTGGCGGCGGTGCGTCAAAGAAAACCCCTAGTATTCAGGTTTAGGGTACTGCTACCGATACATTTATAAAGGTTAAGGTACTGCTACCGAAATATACCGGTATGCATTGCCAACCTCAAAATTCCGCTACTGATAAAAAGAACGGTATCGAAATATTTCGGTAACTCTTATTTAACGGTATGACGTCATACTGTAATTTAAAAGTACCTTATTTTTTGGGTAATTCAGTCCCTGCCTCAAAACATGCAGGACTGAACCTACCAAGTTCGAAGTAAAATCATAATTGAATTATAGACTGCAGCAGTTCAAATAAACGGTGTAAATTCAGTGGGTTTAAAAGTTAAAATGGGTGTTCCACAGGGCTCGATATTGGGTCCATTCCTCTTTTTAGTATATATAAATGATTTACCTAATTAACTGAAAACCCGACCACAAATGGTGTTATTTGCTGATGACACATCACTGATTTTTAAGTAAACAGACATGCACAGGAGCTTGACGACGTAAATAACGCTTTGCTTAAGGTCCATAATTGGTTTACTGTAAATAATTTGGTATTAAATGAGAAGAAAACTAAATTCATAAGATTCGCGTTACCGAATGTTAGAAGTAGTGAATGTCACGTTGTATTGAATAAGGAGACACTAGAAATCGTCGAAAAGACTGTTTTCCTGGGGATAACGCTTGACTCCAAACTACAGTGGGGTCCTCACTTAACATCACTTGCAGGGCGGCTAAGTTCAGTCGCTTGCGCTGTTTGAAAAATCCGCCAACTAACAGACGTAGATTCCGCGAGACTGGTCTATTTTAATTACTTTCATTGCATCATGTCTTACAGTATTTTGCTGTGGGGACGGGCTGCAGATATTGATTCTATCTTTATTCTGCAAAAGAGGGCCGTCAGAGCCATCTACAACCTCCGCAGACGCGAGTCTCTAAGGGAACTGTTTAAGAAAATTAACATCATGACGGTACCTTGTCAGTATATATATGAGAACATTATGTACCTATGTTCGAAAAAATCTCCATCTTTTTAGTAAGATAAGTGACAGGCATAATTTTAAAACTAGAAATAGATCAACCACGTTTTAGATTGTCTAAAGTACACATTTCTTTTATGGGGTACTGTGTAAAATCTATATACATATAATAAAACAGTAAAAAAACTGTGTCTGTACATTGAATATATTAAAAAAATAATAATTGAGGGGGGTTTAGAAACACTAATAGAGCACGAAACCAAAAAAAAAAAATCTGTCTGTTTGTCTGTTTGTTTGTACACGCTAATCTTCGGAACTACTGGACGGATTTGAATGATTTTCTTTTTGTTGTATAGGTATTAAGTCTGGGCAACATATAGGCTATAATTTATCTTGGAAACTTGAACACCTGATGCAGGACCGCAACAGACCAGCTAAACTATAAGAGATACAAAAATGGTACCATAGCAAAAATTGTTTCACGTGATGAGCATTTTCTGCTAAGAGAATAAATTTGAAGATCTGAAACAGCTGATGTGGAACTCCAAGAGCCCAGCTACACTATAACAAATATAGGAATGACGTCTTAGCAAGAGTTGTTCAACCTGATGAGCACTCTCTGTTGTCGTATAAAATTTGAAGATCTGGAACAGCTGATGTGGAACTCCAAGAGCCCAGCTATACTATAACATATATAGGAATGACGTCTTAGCAAGAGTTGTTCAACCTGATGAGCACTCTCTGTTTTCGTATAAAATTTGAAGATCTGGAACAGCTGATGTGGAACTCCAACAGCCCAGCTACACTATAACATATATAGGAATGACGTCTTAGCAAGAGTTGTTCAGCTTGATGAGCACTCTCTGTTGACGTATATGATTGTAGATCTGGAACCCCTGATGTGGAAATCAAAGCTATCACTAATTTCACTGTATAATTATAAAATAACATAAGCTGGGAGTACCTCCACGCGGTGAAGGCGGTAACAGTTTAGGACTGATTTTCGATGGAAATTCTATGAATCATTGAAAATTTGACTCTACTGGCTAAAACTCCCATTTATTATTTTATTTTATCGAGTAAATATGCCTTCGGGCTTATGTTATTTGAGTGTTTAATTTCCTTTTCCATTTATCTTCGTGACACGTCAGCCTACCAGGTAACGCAGGGGAGCAGTCACCTAGGTTTTAATTGATCAGGTATCTTCAGAATAAAACTATAACCATGACTAGAAAGAGGTCAAATCTTTCCCAACGTTCCAAAGGAGCTAAAAGATTGAGGATCATAAGATCCCAAGAATCTACCGAAGAGCGTCAGGATAGACTTGATGCTGTTCGAGAAAATCAGGCTGCAACTCGCTCCGTAGAAACCTCTTCGGATCGCGAAGCTCGCTTGCGTTCTCAGCGTATTTATGCATCTACATCCAGGTCTCTAGAGACCAGTGAAGAATATGATGCGCGACTGTCCGCTGATCGTGAACGTCATGCATTGTCTCGCGAGTCGGAGACGTTTACGGATAGAGAATTGCGCTTGAGTTCTCAGCGTATCTACGCATCTGCTGCTAGGTCTCTAGAAACAAGTGCGGAACATGATGCGCGACTGTCCGCTGATCGTGAACGTCACGCATTGTCTCGCGAGTCAGAGACGTTCACTGATAGAGAATTGCGCTTGAGTTCTTAGCGTATCTACGCATCTGCTGCTAGGTCTCTAGAGACAAGTGCGGAACATGATGCGCGACTGTCCGCTGATTGTGAACGTCACGCATTGTCTCGCGAGTCGGAGACGTTTACCGATACAGAATCACGCTTGAGTTCTCAGCGAATTCGCACATCTACTAACAGGTCTTTTGAAACGAGTGATGAACGTGATGCGCGACTAACTGCTGATCGAGATTATCATACATTGTCCCGAACACGCACACAACAAAATATTCATAATCAGTTAGAAAGTGAGAGAGAAAGAATTGCTGGAGTACGGCATGAAGAGACAGAAGAAGAGTGCAACGAACGTTTGAACTCTGATCGCCTTAGGCTATACATAATTTATTTTGGAAAATGAACAGATATAAGAGATATAAAAATGGTGCCATAGCAAAAAATATTCCACGTGAAGAGTATTTTCTACTGTGAGAAAAAATTTGAAGATCTGGAACACCTGTTGTGGAACTACAAAGCCCAGCGACACTATAACATATTAAGGAATGACGTCTTAGCGAAAGTTGTTTAGTCTGATGGGCATTTCCTGTTGACATACAAAAATGAAAGATCTGGAACGACTCCAATCGTCTCGCTCATCCCGTTGTTTTTCCGTCCCCGGGCCTTAGAATTCTCAAAAATCAGATGTTTCAGATCTTCGATTTTGACGACCCCATTGTCGCTGGCATAAGCAACAGGATCCGCGTACGAAGTCGCGGGCAGAAGCTAGTATTAAAATAATACTACTTTTGAGCTGGTGGTAGGCCCTCAGATATTATGAAGTCTGTACGTTCAAATGGAAAGTATAAATTCAAAATAAAATACATTTTTGTTTATTTTTTTAATCTGCCGGATTTTGACTAACAATTGGTGGCAACCCTATGTATACCCATGAGGTAACGAGTGGGACAACCTAACTACATGATACTAATCTATGAATGAGGTAAACGCCAACGGCGCGCCGAGGACCCCGTTGCGTAACACACGATCAATCACAATCTGAATAATTGTTTGTCTGGATATTGCTAATCCATTGCTTCATGTGTTTCGAAAAAATATCTGCTTTACAACGTATAGATTGCAATGAATGTTGTTGAACTGTCAAAATGAAACAGCTTGTGATTGATCGTGTGTTACACAATTAGGGTGCGGATCAGTGCGGTTTAGCTCAAGATCGAAAAAATGAAAGGCTATTTAGCTACCTGCCAATTGAAAAGCAACCAAGCTAAACATTTTAATAAATTCGATTGAATGAAAGTAATGCCAAGTGCCCAAACATTAATGCGCAGCCTCTAACATTTTAACAGAAATATTCAATGCTACAGATTATAACAAAATAATAATAACAGTTACGTAAAACTTAATTATCTCCGATCGTGATTTTGGCTAGTGGATTGCCATCAACAATATACATGGTCATTCGTGGCTGATTGCGCATTTTTCGTTGATATAAAATACATAAATATAAAACTGATGGATGGCATATTTTTTTCCGACCTTCATTCACTACGCGGTACGCGCACATTCATAGGTACCTATTATATGCTACCAATCAAAGTTTATGCTATTCACATACTACTAATTACAGTAGCTTACCAAAAAATTCAAAATCGGCAACATCCATCGACAAAGATAACATACAGCCATTTGCGTAGGTACAGTAGGCCGCACGTCAGTGGAATCAAAACCTGCATAAGCTGGCGTCGCGGTCGTATTCTTTTTGAAATGCCGTAGTACCCTAGGCCAGCTAAAGGTCAAAGTGTTACCCCCGACGTGCGGTCGACTGTACTGTATTTGACATAGAGGCTGCAGGTATTGCATTAGGTTGCGACACATGCAATTACACTATCTGGTGCACTCTTGACAATCATTGTGTGCACAATGGAATAAAACAGTGAGAAAATACGCAATACCTAATCTCTCAGACCAAATAAAAAACAAAACATAGCGCTGCGCGGCTGCGAACAATACAGCGAAGCATGCCAAAACTACATCTTGATCCGCTCTGTGCATACACGCACTCACACACATATTTACAACCATTTACAATCAAATAACACAATATTGATAGATTTACCATGTTAATTTAAGACCATAGACTTCTAATAGGTTTTCCTGTAATCTACGAGTAAAGAACCATTCTCTGTATATTTTTTTTTTTTTCAAAATTTTAGGCTTCGTAGTGTCGGAAATAAGAGGAGGGGCAAGTCCTTTCATTTTATATGTCACACGATACGGTACAGTTAGCAAAACTTTTTAAATTTTTTATTTGCCCTCCAAAAGTGACTCCCATATTCAAAATTGATTGATTTACGTTACATGTCCGTGTTTTGGTCTCAGAAAGACATAATAATATGTATACTCAACGTAATCGGTCCATTAGATTCGGAGCAAATCTGTGACAGACGGACAAACACACGAGTGAACTTTTCATGGGTTTCGTTTTTTCCTTTTGAAGTACAGAACCCTAGAAACCGGCAAAGAGCGACTCGTCGTCTGGGTCCGTACCTTGGTAGAAAAAATATTTTTCTATTTTCAAAGCTTTTTAATTTTTTGGCTTGTTTGTGTAACTTTTTGCTGATTACCTACCTAAAACTATTTTTTTATGAAAGTTCGTATTTTTTAAGTTGGAAATGTGGCAGTTAGTCCGTTTTGTAACAGTTTGTTGTATTGTATCGTTGTTTTTGAAAAAAAAAACTTTATATAGACTCCCGAGAAGTTGCCGATGGGAAATCTCATCGGGGACATGGCATGTATTTATTTACATAAACCTACATCAACGAGATTTACATACTTATCTAATTAAGATAAACAATTTGCAAAATTCGAAGATAAAATGAAATGATATGAAATATTTTAATTTCAGATATAAATCCACATACAACTTTAAAACAATACACACATTGATAACATAATAACCTATATCATAAATATGACATTCATAGATAAGGAGGGGATGGTATTTTTACGGATGTAGGTATTTCATTGTAAGTCAAAAACCATGCGATATAATATGACAAATTTCGTAGTGTAAATGTGCCGATAACTGTACGTAAATACTAAAATAAATAAATACCCCACTTGACCTATAATAATAAGTTACCCCAGTTTAAAATTTCAAAATTTACTTTGTGGTGGTGGGTGGTGGTAGGGTGACCAGATCTGATTTCCGGTTTTACGGAACAAGCCGTTTTTTTATTAAAAATCAACATTCATTTTTTTATTACAAACATTCAGCATCATCAATTTAATAACGTATACAATATTTTTTTCAAAATTTCTTTATGTAATTAATACTTTAAAAAACAATATAAAATATTTAAAAACACACCAATTTTAATATTATCTGGAAAGGAAAATGTGAAATTATCAACTAAATAACCTATACAATGTATAGGTTAAAATCAAAGTTTGTATATAGTATATATACAAACTATGATTTTCTTTACGAATTACCCTTCAAACAATAATTAATTAACAATTTGTTAATTATTTGAATGAGAAAATGTGAATTAATCAAATAAATAACATATACAAACAAATTCTGACTTTCCCAAATACCCTTAAAACAATAATAAAAATTAATACACACAGGTATTTTTATCATTACATGCCATTGAATGGTTTCGTTTCCAAATTACGAGACAATGAAAAGAAAAGAAGAAGTGCCACTAGGCACTTCGGGAGTGCCGACAGAAGCAACACTTGAAAAAAAATCGACACCGCGGTAATCAACGCGTTGATGACTTTTACTCCACGCACCGCGGTAAACAACGCGTTGATGTCTTTTTAATGGTCCAAAGCTGGTATCATTACAGTATCGCGAAATCAATGGTTTTGTCTCATCTCAAAAATGCCCAACGCGCCTAAAGAAGTTTTCACTTCAAAATTCGTGGCTGAAATACGGGACAACCCGTAAAATACAAGACATCTGGTCACCCTAGGTGGTGGGTACCTACATAGGTTCCTACTTCAACCCTAAAAGAATAGGTAATGCTGTGCTGCCTGTGTGGTGCTTACCTGCTTACCCAATGTTGCTCTTCGTCCTCGATGAAATAGAACTGTAGTACGTACTTAGATAGTGTAATCAAATGAATATCTAAGCAATGCACGTCGTCTTGGTGTCATCAGCTGATCTGATGAAATAATGTCTTGTAGAGACGAATCCATTTTAATGAATGGAAGACCTTTATTTGCCAACTGCTAAAAAATAAGACAAATAATAAGCAAAGAACTGAAAGTTGGGACATAATATGATCAATATTTTATAGAAAAGGGTTCTTCACCAACTCTAGCCAACGTATCGTCATGCTGTCCAATTGCACTGCTGTCTCTGCAATACCTCTAGTTATTAGTCTGCTGCTTAATTACTTCAGTCAGACCTATGGCTATCTTCTTAGTGGCATATCATATAAATACAGTTCGACATATACATTGGTACAGCCGTACAGCCAGTGTATATGTCGAAGCCAAATAGCATAGCGCAGCTAGCCGTTTTGCTGCGATGATAATGTTACGTACGATGACACCCACCATTGATCAGCCATAATAAAAACGATTCGTTTTTAGGGTTCTGTACCCGAAGGGTGCCAAACGGAACCCTATTACTAAGCCTCCGCTGTCTGTCTGTCTGTCAGGGAGCTGTATCTCATAAACCGTAATAGGTAGACAGTAGAAATTTTCACACATTGTGTATTTCTATTGCCGCTATGACAAGAAATAAAATAAAGTTTAAAATTAACGAACAAGAAACGTATATGTTGTTTTCGGCGTTTTTTGCTCGATCTTGATACCGTACGAAACCCTTCGTGTGCGAGTCCTATTCGCACAAGGCCGGTCTTTTTTCAAACGGCTGCCGCCGCGCCGTATTGTCGCTACAAGCCACAAAACTTGACACTGCTTTTTACAAGGATGTCTTCCCGTGTCCTGTATGTGACTTATGTGAGAAACTAAGCTGCCTGCAATAATCCGAATAATTAAAAAATATTTTGTCTTAAATTGCTTCATGTCCGTCGCTTTTAAGTGGAGCGTAAATTATATGTGTACTGTACTACACAATTCCTTAAATGGGCTTTACTCAACGTCTCTTATTATGAAAGGAAACCTCTTAAATTTGTTTGTGCAATGTAATACAATATCGCAGTATCTCAGTAATCACTGCGTTAGATCCTTTCCCTGCTCGGTAAAATGATCGCCTTGTTTGCAACACTGGGCGTGTGACAGATTTCGTAGTCGACAAGATATCTAGGTATATTTTGAGTTCTTGCTTAATTAAGCAAACACGATTAGGATTAGGCTACTTAAAAAAATCGAATAATGCTTCAAGTTTGTATCAGTGACCACAGAACGGATCAGTTTTTCTGGGACTACCAAAGCCTTTTTATCTCCCGACGAAAACGGAAGGGTTATTGTTATTCTTGTATTTCTGGGTGTCAGATGGGCTGATTTAAATCTTTTTTTTTATGACACGACGCGGCGTCGGTAATTATTCTACCGTGAAGTTTTCTTAGAAATTGTTTTGTTAGAGTCGCGTCGCGCTAGTCTGCACGAGGCTTTATGGTTTTCACAACTATTGTTATATTCAAGGGTTAAATTTGGTATATTATTGCAATGTTAATAAATAATATCACTTCATTATTGACCCACTGCAGAGCAAAGGCCTCTTCTCATAAAGAGAAGGCACGAGCATTGATTACCACGTTTGCTCAAGACGGGTCGGCGATTTCAAAATTTTATTAAGTAGGTAACTAATAAGTCCAGGACTTTCTCACGATGTTTGTTCTTCCCCGGTGCAGTAATGTTCAAAATAAACAAAAAGCCACATGAATTGAAAAAGTCTCATGTGTGCCCGAATTTGAACCCACAACCTTAATCTGTGCCATAACCTCGTGCATGAGAGGCCCACGACAGCAATGAATAAAATCTGATAGATATCGGATTTTATGCAAATGCTTGTCTACATAATATGCCTAACATTATTGGCTATTTTTCGAGTCATTCCAATTAGATCACCAATTTGAATATCACCTATGTGAATATAACCCATATTATGCCACATAATGCGCACCCGCAGTTACCTAGTACTTTTTGAAACATTATTAACATATTTAATAACATTGTTTTGTAGTATATTTATTGATGAAAAAGAGGCAAAATAACATAAAAAATAAGTGAGCAACACTTATTTTTTATGTTATTTTGCCTCTTTTTGGCGACGATGTTGTTGCATATTTCGACCATTTTAAGTTGCGTAATAAATCGCGGTCTTAAATGATAAATCGTTTGATGGTAAATTACATGGTAACTGGTATTAAGTAAAATGTTTGATCATGGAATTTTTAAATTTGTAATTTAATTATCTATCTACTTGTTATTTTAGGGGTCATAAATACCAAATCAAAGCGTAAATATCTAGTTCATTGTAATATTACTTAGTATTTTAGAAGAGTGTAGGTCCTGTATGGGTTAATATTACAATTTAGGCTCGCTCTATGTGTAATAGGTTGTATTCACTCACTGTATTGCAACAGATGCACTATCTGTGTAGATAAGTATATACTGGGTATACGGTCGTTCATTATAAATTACCTAATTATTATTTGTCATCAAACCTATCCATGACCCGCGCGCATGCGTACGTTTGGTGAGAGAATTTAACTATTTAGTCTGCTAAACAATCTGCCATTAGCCGGACGTAAGTATTCAGGGTGCGTAGCTCCGGCCAACCTCCGTAGTTTTATACTTATGGCACGCGGGAGGCCCTCCGCTTAATTTTACACTATGACCTTCTACAAACTAAGATTTCGTCATTGTGGTTGAAAGGCAAGATTTTCATTGAACGGGCTTTCGGACAGTGGTAGGTACCTAATGGCACTTGAAATTATTTCGTTATGCTAATTATACGCTGTTCAGATTACAAAGAATATCAAATGTTAATCTTTCCGCACTCATTGTTAATGGTAACTTTAACAGTGGGGTGGGGTTACTAATTAGTCTGGACTTTAGTTAGTAGGTACATGTTCAACACTACGATTTGGTAGTATAAACACTAGACTAACTATGAAAACATTATGAAGTAGGTAGGTACATAATTCATATTCTTAAAGGTGAAGGCCCGTGACGGCAACCTGTTAATTTTAATCTGGGTTTAAAAAAACTAATTCCACCTCGAACATAATATGTAGTAGGTTGACCACTCACTCATGAGTTGATCTGTGTGTTAAATTGTTTTATGATCGTTTACACTTAGCTAATTAAAATGTAGATTCACGATCTGACGAGTCACGATAACGAAGGTTTTAACAGTATTTAGTTTCGGTAAAACACGATCCTTGAAATGTCTGAGGGTCACAAGACTCTCAAATACATAAATGGGGATAACAAGTATTGCCGAGTGTGGGAGGTCCCGAGATCTTGCTCTGGTTTTATTCAAGTAACTGTACGTCAGGCATTTTTCTATGGTTCCAGTATGTTGGAAATTCTCTAATAATTAATTTCTTAGAGAAATAAATGGACTTTTGAGTCATTTTCAACCGACTTCCAAAAAGGAGGAGGTTATATGTTCGTAGCGTATGTATGTTTTTTTTTATGTATATTCGCCGATTTCTCCGTCAATTGTGAACCGATTTTGAAAATTATTTTTTTGTTTGAAAGGGTATGCTTTCAATGTGGCATATAAATTTTATTAACTTTGCTTGTATAGTTTTTGAGTTAGCTTCAATAATACTTATTTTTTCCCACTTAGTATGTGGATGATATGATAATTAAGTTCCTATGAATGTTATTTACATAACAGGTTCGAATTTGTGTGGGGTAGGTATGTACCACAACTAAAAAGTTTAAAAAAAAAACTTAGAAAATACTTTAAATAGATTTTGATTTTTTTTTTTTTTAAACGACCTACTTCCCAAAAACACTACAAAGTGAAAAATTACTTCTAATTTCGGAAGTCGGTCGGTGGCAAAAAACGAAAATTCAAAACCAAAGACACCGACTTCCAAAAAAGTTATTTTTCACTTTGTAGTGTTTTTTGAAAGTCGGTTGTTTTTGTTACTTAGTGTTATATTGGAGTACCTAAATAAGTTAGGAAAGTCAGAGCAGGTTATTAAAAAGGTATTCAACGGTGTGAACTTGTGGTAGGTATGTCATTTTCATTCTTCTAAAGCCTCAAGTCATATTTTAAATTAAATTAATCAATAACTACCTATGTACGGTCAGCATTTTATGCCGTAGACGTAAGAATGATTTTCATATGCAAGTTGCAAGTGTTCCCACTGATGTGCGGTTGGCTGTACAATTAGAACAGTCTTATTCGTCTTGAACGAACGCCGAAATCATGACCGTCCTGCATTTAGTTGCGTAAGCTTTGCCTTTTACTCGGATATCACTCCGAGACCTATGGATAGTGAGGCGTTACGGATTCACTGTAATCATTGCACGCAATGATGACTTATGGCTGTGACCTTCTTACTAACAATTAAAATAAATAATAAAATAGGAAATAGTATGTAGGTCTGTACCCTAATTGCGTAATACACGATCAATCACAATTTGTTTCGATTTGCTTTAGAAGTTGTAAAAAAAATCTGCTCAACAACGTAAATAACGCAATGAATATTGTTGAACTCTCAAAATGAAACAAATTTGCCATAATCGTTTACGAAAATAAGTTACGCAATTAGGGTACAGGTCTGTATTTTCAGAAATCCGGCCCCAAAAGGAAAAAACGGCACCGTTAAATTATAGGATGACTTTGTTGTCCGTCTGTCAAGATCAAGCCCCTTTTTCGCAGGACATGGCACATACTTAGAGGCAGGTAATGTAGATACAAGGTTGAAATGAATAATTATCAAATAAGTACCTACCAAGATCTGCGGTCCCTTGGACGTACATAAAAATTCGGGTCCGCCCCAACTCGACCCGCTTAGAATCGACCCGAAGAATAATACCAGGTGTTTGACTACCAATTCAGTGCCATTTGTACAGTCAGGCAAAGTGACAACAAAACAAAACAAACAACCAAAAAAACTTTAATCTTTTAATTGTGTTGTTGCTACCTAGTTTATTTTTCAAAGATAATTTAGTTAATCATGTTTTATTTTTTTATTTTAGAAGCTAGTACCTACTTGATAACCTAATAATTATAATCACGCATAAAGACTGATTCAATAAATACCACCGTGCCACTAGCTATAAGATTGTAATGCTAATTATCAATAATCTGTGATTTTTACTACAAAGCGTATACTATATTAAAGAAGGATAAGTACGTTGTCAATCCAAACATTATTTAAATTTTACACTCTCTGTGGTGCAAGCGTTAAATCGACACTTTTCTGTCTGACCTATACATCAACGATTTTACGACTATCATAACAGACATTTTGACGGCACGGTTGGCGCAGTGGTTAAGCGATTGACTGCTGCGCTGCGTGTCGCGGGATCGATTCCAGCACGGAATAAATACGACCTACAAGTAGTTGTTCCGGGTCTGGCTGTTTGTGTATGTGCGTTGAGTTTAAATGTTTGTGAACGCACCCACAATACAGGAGAAATTCCCAGTGTGGGGCTACGTTTTTCTAAAAAAAAAAACAACCAGGTATTATTCTTCGGGTCGAGTCTAACAGAGGGTCGAGTAGGGCGCGAACCCAGATACCGAGGTTCTAAGATATTGCAATAAAAAGATACGGTAATTTATTGTCACATATTTTAATGACATCAAAACTTATAAGGTATTTCCCGTTTGTGGTAATAAATACAAATTAACTATTTTCGGATTTTTTCCATTAGGTACATGTACCGCGACACCTTGCTTCTTGCCTTTTGATGTTATCGGGTTACTATAAAGAAAATTGAAAAGTCCTAAGATAGTTAATTGATTCAGGCGGGACCTTGCGGAAATCCATTATAAAATGATGATGTGGATATATTTAGTAACCTGTTCCGCTTAGCTATTTCTAAAGAGTCTTGAAAAGACCCTGGAAGAAATCGACACGTGTTTCACCTCTCAACGAGGCATCCTCCGAACGAGCCGAGCGCCGAGCGCTCGGCGCGCTCGGCGCTTGGTGTGGCAACACGCCGTGTCCGAGTTCGCGACAAGTTAATCGTCATCCTGAGGATGCCTCGTTGAGAGGTGAAACATGTGTCGATTTCTTCCAGGGTCTTTTCAAGACTCTTTAGAAATAGCTAAGCGGAACAGGTTACTAAATATATCCACATCGTCATTTTTTTAAAAGTCCTGACAAAAATCCTGATTCCCATAGAAAAGTCCTAGACGTCTCAAAAAAATTAACAATCATGTGACAAAAAAAAAAAACATGCCACTCACTTACCCGCCCCGCCCTTTTTAAAAGGTAAAACGGGACCCTATTACTAAGACTCCGCTGTCCGTCTGTCACCAGGCGGTATCGTGGCTGGCAACTAGGTATATCTCTTAAAGTAGGATTGTTTTATTGGTTTAGTCCCATCTCGGCACCTTCCCATCTCGGCACCCATGAATTAATTTATCATCTTTACGAAAAATTCCCATCTCGGCACTCCGTCATTAGTCGTTGCCAAGTACAGTCATCAAAAAATGGATACACTGTATCAGTATAGTGAGTAAATCAAATTGACTCAAAACTAAAAAATGTAACAAAAGTACCTATAAAATAAGTTTAATTTAAAATTTTTAGTGTTAGTGCTTAGCTAGTGGACAAAGTAAAATATATATTCATTGGACTTAAAAAAAAATACGCAAGTAATAAGTAAGCAAGTAAGTGTCATATTTTGTGGCTATCTCTTTCGCCTCGGTTAAGACAGTCAAACCAAAGTAAACCTAACGACTGCTCATTATGGTTCATTTTTGTGTAATACTAAATTAGAAGTGCTCAGTCCAGATAGTATAATAAGACAATAGCGCAAACTAACAAAAGAAAGAGCGAGATAGAGACAATTAGCAATGCGGCCGGTGCCAAGCCAGTTTAATGTACAATTACATTCGTTATGCATGTGCACTCTTCAGTCAATTTTATCAGTATTTCTAGTTTTTTAGAGATAAACGGATCGTCACGTTTTAAGTTCAAGTGAGTTACGAAATAATAATGAGTGCAGGACCAAGTAATGGGAGATCAGTGCTAAATTATGTGAAATCCCAACGTGGCCAAAAGGTACTTCTACACGCAGGTCATCAATACTATGAACAAAAGCAAAATAAGGACTCTACAAGGTGGCGTTGCGTGAACTCAAAAATACAAAACGGGTGTTATGGGCGTATGACTGTACAAGGTGACATAGTGCTAAATGAAAACAGACATTCACCCGACTGTGTGCCAAACTTTGAAAAAAATGAAGTTAAAGATATCATATATCAGTGTGAACAACAAGTGTGCGACGATATGTCGTCCGTGTCTCAAATATACGAAAAAGTCGCCTGTAAAAAAAACCGCAGCGTTCGTGTTGCAAAAGTGTTACCAGATCTTGAAAATATTAAATCAAGACTGTACAGGCATCGTAATAAACATTTAAAAGTTTCAAAAACTCAATATGATATTGCGAGTCAGGTAGTCATTCCACCGGACTATAAAGAATGTTTGACCGCTGACTATAGTGATGATGAAGACAGAATTTTAATATTCTCAAGTCGACAAACCCGGAAATGCATTTACCGGGTAAAACATTTCTTTCTTGATGGCACTTTCAAATGTTGTCCAAGTCCTTTTAAACAATTATACGTCATATCGGGTGATCTGGGCAGTTCAGAGCGACATACGAATATAGTGCCTCTTTTATATTGCCTATTAATCAGCAAAAACATGAAAACCTACGAAATAATGTTTGAGTTGATTCGTAGTGTCTTTCCAAAGATGAAGCCGAATAAAATGACATTTGATTACGAAGTTGCGGCGATCAAGGCTGCAGAAAAAGTTTTTCCAAGAGCGACTATAAAAGGATGCTTTGTACACTACACACGGTGCTTACTACGTAAAGCGCAATCCCTTTATTTAACCAATCATGATGAATCCGTAAACCACGTAAAAAAATGTGTGGCGCTGGCGCTACTTCCTCAGCCGGCAATAGCAGAGGGATTCATACTGATTATGGAAGACAGGTATGCTTAATTTTGGCACTTATCTCTATTAATTTTGACATGCTAGGTACATCATTCGTATTTTTTATTTATTTATTACTTTTATTTCCTTTCAGTTATGATGATCCTTACTACACCAAATTCAACGATTACATGGTTCAACAATGGCTGGAAAATGGACCTCCAAACGAAGCAAGAAAATGGATGGCTAAATGGTGTTTTAACGGCGAGAGACACCGTACCACCAATAGCGTAGAAGGTTGGAATGGGAGATTAAATAGGCGTGTCGGCAAAATACCTACTTTAATCAAATATTTAAGTGTCGTGAAACATGATACAAGGTGGTTTGCATTTAAAATGATCAAATTTTTCAAGTGTAACATTCCTATTTCTAAGAAAAAAGAGAAATACGTAAAGTCCCATGCCGAAATCAACCAAATTGTAGCAAATTATGAAAATGGTTCGATAAATTTAAAAAGCTGCATAGAACAACTGTCTGCAATAATTGCCATATTTGTTTCGTGGACGACGACAAAGTAACTGTGATTTTATTTATTTTTGATAAGTAATGTTTAAAATTATTGCTATTATTGTAAAAAATTATGTACAATGTTGATTTCTCTGTGATATAGAAGATTAAAAAATAGTCTATTTACAACTGTTGAATAGTGTAATATTTTTTTATTAGTTTGTTTTTTGTAGGAAGAGTAACAACTTGCGGTGATTTTATTATTTCAGATATTTTTAAGACTAATATTTTTTTTATATTTAGAATTTTTACCTATTATGTAGGTATGAAAATATACAATTCCGATTTATGTGATAATTAAGACTGAAAATGAATGTACAGCGAGTTATAGCAATTAGCTGACCCCCTTTGCAATTATTTTATATTTTATTTATTTGAGCGAAGTAAATAAAATATAAAAGAATTGCAAAGGGGGATCAGCTAATTGCTATGGCTGTACAGTGAACGCGTAATCAAGCCTACTCGTATCATTTAGTACCAGTATGAAAGTCCTCAAAGTATGGACGCCCTTTTGCCTACGTCCCGGTTATACTGATTAAACGCTAATTGTACATAATAACTGTTGATTTTTGTAATATGTTTTTACATAATTGCTGGAAAGATTTTAAAATAATTATTCCTACGAACCGTGAAATTTTCATATATTTTAATATTTGTTATGTTACTGCCAAGGCAGAGATAATGGATCCTCTAAAAAGCGATTCAAGGGCTTGTCTGTGAAAATGGTAATTTAAAAAGAAACAAAAATGATTTAATAAATAATAAAGTTGATTTACTTACTACACTGATACTGTGTTTCCGTTTCTTTTTGTGTACCTTAAAATGATTCATGAGAGAGTGCCGAAATGGGAATTTTTCGTAGACAAGATAAATAAATTCATGGGTGCCGAGATGGGAAGGTGCCGAGATGGGAATAAACCGTTTTATTGCGATTTAAAATTTATGCTTGCAGCTGGAGCATCGATCGTCAAGTAGACCGATGTAAGGAAGACCATTTTTTGTTCTACTGCAAACTGAAGTTTGTCTTTCATTACGACTTCCCTTTTCGTTAGAGCAATGTGGGACCTATAGTTTTTGGTGGTAGTACCTAGGTATGTTTTGGCACAATTAGGGTTCCATACCGTACGGAACCCTAATTGTGCGAGCCCGACTTGCTCCAGGCCGGTTGTTTTTATTCAAAAAGCTATGACTAATGAAACATAAAAAAAATTAAAAGGAACAGAAAATTAGACATTTATGTACCTAACCTTAATAGACATAAGAAACAACAGCTCCTTATTGTGTAACATACGATCAATATTAATCGGAATCATTTTGATGGTTGTTGATAATCCATTGCTTCATCTGTTCGAAAAATTTGTCTGCTGAATAACGTTAATAACGTAATGAATGTCGATGACCCGTCAAAATGAAACAGATTGTGATTGATCGTATATTATTACGCAATTATGGTGCAGTAGGTACTTACCTATATTTTTCAAAACTTAGAAAAAACTTAACCTGTTCTTTGATTATTCCCATAGCATACTACATGTAATACATAGGTAGGTATTTACTGAATTGAATTACCTCGGTGACAAAATAAAAAATTCTTTGGGTACCAAGTTTTTGTTTTCTCTGAAATCAAGTACTCCAGGAACCGCATGCGCATAAACTCGATCACTTTCCTCTATTTATTCGGACTAAGTCCCATCTCAATTCACGAATTGGCTGAAGACGTCTAAATGGCTAGTTACTGAATTCAGACAAATGTAGGTACTATTTAATTGCATTCAGCAAGTAACCCAATTAAAAGAAGATTTTAGTCGTGAAACGTCCGCGGTCCGCCTCTGTCACACGACACACTAATCTGCAGACGGATTCAGTTAATGATTTGGTAATTAATTCAGTGTAGTGTGCCGTACAGATTAATCATTGGTTTCGAAATACCCGGATCTTTTCCTAAAAGATTCAGCATTCAGAGAAGACCACAGAATTCAGTCATGTCGAATAACTATAAGGCCTTACTTACGCGGTGAAAACTTATTTTTTACAAAATAATATCCTAAATAATTCATAAGTTATCTGCTTTTTTATTAACAATCTTAAAAATAACTTTACAGCTTTTAACATGATTACTTACATTAGGTACTAAATTAAAAGAGTATAAATAAAACTAAATAAATAAAAACAATTAATAAGTGGATATTATCGATGACCGCAGTATAAATATGTAATTTATAAAAAAATATATTCAAGTCATTCCTTCTGGTAAGAAAATGTAAATAATTATTAGCATGAATTAAAAAATTTGCATTTTTGTATAATTTCATTTAAGCGGGATACTAGGTATTACGAAATTCAAAACATATTACATCACAACTATAATTCATTTATGTCTAAGTAGTTGTAAAATAATTTTGTGGTTTGGATCAATCTGTAGAAAGGTAGTTCGAAATTATAAATCCTGCGTTATTATTACGTTACGTGATGGTAAACCCGGTGTAGAATCATAGTAGGTACGCACCTATTCCAAAGTAGGTATTATAGGTAGGTACCTACCCATGTCCACCGAGTGCACTATCAAAGCGGAACTAACCTCTACCTAGGTCACAAAGAATCACAAACACTCATAAATTATTACCGTCGTAACCTTTACGGCTTTTATCGACGCTACACTACTATTAGGAAGTATTGCAAAAATATTCATCCCACTAGACGGTCAATTTTCCCTTTTTTAGGGTTCCGTACCCAAAGGGTAGAACGGGACTCTATTACTAAGACTCCGCTGTCCGTCCGTCTGTTTGTCCGTCTGTCACCAGGCTGTATCTCATGAACCGTGATAGTTAGACAGTTGAAATTTTCACAGATGATGTATTTCTGTTGCCGCTATAACAACAAATACTAAAAAACAGAATAAAATAAATATTTAAGGGGGCTCCCATACAACGAACGTGATTTTTATAGATAATCGTAGGGCCCTTCGTGCGCGAATGAGACTCACACTTGGCCGGTCTTTTTATTGGTGCTTTTACCTTTTAAAGCTAACAGCATACTTAGGAGGGTAACGTAAAAGCTAGTCTAGCCTCTGCATAAAGCTAAAGCTTGCTAGCTACAATGTATACCCAATAGTGTTTTGTTTCTCCTGTTCTAGTATGGATCCAAGGTTTATCCAGTTGCCCCTTGATAAAAAATGCAGCTATAATAAGTCTGTTTGGGTAATTGTAATTGGTAATTGGCAATAATCCTGGCCGTTAGACTGAACTTGCACTAGCAAGTTCAGTCTAACGGCCTACACCTGGCACTAAAAAAAGGAGGTTGAAGTAAGTTTGCGACTCAAATCCCGTCGCGGGCAACACCATTCCATCTAATTTCACGAATCGCGAATCATTCATAATTCATAATTTACAATGAAGCAGGGTTGGAAAAAAACCTGTTCTTTTTTTAAATTTTATAAAACAAACGGTTCAAAATGTTTTAAACAAGTGGTTTTTTTTTCATTGAGCGTATTTTCAAATTTATTATGAACAAAAATTGATCAGGCCTAACATAATTTATTAATAAACAATTTTAAAATTTACCTGAGGAAACATTTACAAAAACCATCACAATAACATAATAATGACAGTAATGACAACAACGTAATACTAGTTAAAGTTAGTTAGTAGGTACTAACTAATAAATTAAGTATCTAATCTGTGAACATACTTATAAATCATACAGTGATTTAATAATAATATATAGTAATTCAGATACTGAAATCACCCAGTACACTCTGTATGTTCAGACTTGCGAATTCCGATTTTCGTTGTCAGATGTACGTGTACCTTACCTAAAAATATATTTAAAAATGGGGAACTCCCTAAAATTATTGCGGGGGATTACCTCTTTTCGACAAAAGACGAAGTATAGGTATGCATAGGCAGGATGCACTATATTCAAATAAGGAGAATTGCCCCAAAATAGTTGCGGGGAATTACTCATTTCGACCGGCGACGAAGTGTACAAAACTATCTAACCTTTTTAGGGACTACCCACACTTATTCAGCTCTATTCAGCTTATTTCCATAGAAAACAACGATTTTGGATGGAGACGCGTACGCATCCATTCAGCTTTCCGCATTTATTCAGCTTTCGTGGCAAACAAGTATAAAATAAGAACAAATGTGTTTTTACCATGGATAGAGTTCAGCGCTGTTCTGCCGCGTTCAGCGCTGTTCCGCCGCGTTCGATGCTGAATGCGGCGGAACAGCGCTGCACACGTATGGTTCTCAACTCCTTGTCGACAAGTTGCGACCTGCATAGTTCCTGGATAGATTTGATTTATTATTACGTAATCATTATGAACGCAAGGATCACACTGCTTTTGTAACACGGGTCGTAATAGGTCCACAATCTTGTAAAATTTTGCAATATCCATCCGAAAATGCTCTTTAAATTTAATATTATTTAGTTTTAATTGGGGTAGGTACCAATGTCGCGTATTTTCCAACCATATTTCTATTTACCCAAAGTGGGTCGACCCACTGTCGTTTGCGTTTTAATTTTTACGGTTATTTTTTTTTATTTCTTCTGCAAGTAGCGAAACGACAAAAATATCGCACATAGAATTGTCCATGTTGAGGGCACAATACTAATTGAGTAGCCGACCGTCTTCGCAGCATATTCAGCGCCGTACGTAGTAGATAGAAGCATTTTAGCGGAGATAACACCCTTAAGCCGCTGTACGCGGCTGAAGAAGTAGAACTGTATAAGTGTGACCAAAATCGTTCAGCGAAACGCGAATAGAGCTGAATAAGTGTGCGTAGTCCCTTAATTTCTTTTCAAGCTATTTCAAGTCCTAATAATTTATAACTTTTCATTTATTTCCATTCATTTTCAATTTAAAACCATGTTTATTTTTTTCTTAATAAAAAACATACATGTTTTATTTCAAACTGTTTTAAAAACTGTTAAGAATACGTGTTTTAAAACAACTTGTTTGTTTTATGCCAACTCTGCAATGATGTTTTTTTTTAATCATTTATATTTATCGTGCTAACTAAATATTATGTATCGAATTATACAAAACGAAGCTAATTCAATAGTGAGGTGGTTGCGAAATCAATCTAAAAGATATTTAGATTGCCACACATTGTTGAGAACCTTATGTAAGTACATAATAAAATTAATGTTTACTCGGTCCCGCGGCCTTCTCACCGTAATAATCTCATCTAACGCATCTCGATCTCGATGGATGGTAAAGTTTACTTGCATTAAGTACAATTACGAACCATTTCCGAATCCGTCCTTCCTCAACCTGTATTTATGAGTATGTACCTAGTAATTTGAGAGCTGGAAGTTTGTTGTTTTTAATTGATGTAATTTGATTTTATGATCACGGTCTATCACCGAAAAATTGTGTTCCGCAAGCCTTAGATGTCCTTGCGTGATTCAATAGGCTATGAACCTCATTGTACATAAAGGCTCCTGCAGCCACGCGCGACGCGACACCGGTAGAACAATTTCCGCAAAGTTTTCATAGAAATTCTTTAACTGGAGTCGCGTCGCGTTGTCTGCGGGAGTCTTAAGTAGGTAAATGGTGGTCATAAATGTGATCTGTAGGTATCTCTTAAAAACGTAAAGGCTAAATTATGTAATTTGGCCTGCATATTAAAAACTACATGGCAAACCCACCGTTTAAGATCGATTTTAATTATTTAAAATTACAGGCTTAGCAGCTTGTGCGGTCTGTTATTTTAAATAATAGTGCATTAATGCACTCATTCCTAAAGTCAGCTGGAGTTTATGGCAGCAATTTGATAAATACATAACTGGATAGCTAATTTAATTTCCGAGGTTCAGCCCGTTCAGAGATTTCGTGATGTCGATTTCAGTTCACAATCATTATTTACACTGCACTTTTTCGATAAAATCCTATTGGACTGCCTAGTTGGTCGAGCTTAGCTGGACTATCCATAATTATCATGGAGTCCCGAGTTCGAATTCCGGGTCGGGGCAAAAAACAAGTTACTTTTTCTTCTTTCTAGTAGCAGCCTGGTGTTAGGAAGTCGGCAGTGAGAGAGACTGTGAGATATTCAAGGGTGATTGGAGGGATAGATAAACCATTCACACAAAAGAAATAGCACAACACACAAAAGCACAATTAAATGATAACTAATTATATGAATATAAAGAAGAAAAAAAGAAATAAGTTAGTGGCACTATGACTATCTATCTATAATGTTTGCACATACACTTGTGTTGTACACTAGGTATAATAGGTAGGTAAAGGCTCCCGCAGAAAGGCGCGACGCAACGCGATGCGACGGTATGACGCGGTTCTCGTAGATCAATTTCCATGAAGTTTTCTTAGAAATTGTTTTGTTAGAATCGCATCGCGCTGTCGCGTCGCGCCAGTCTGCACAAGGCTTTATAGGCTATCATTCGTTTAGGAGTTCTATCTCCGAAGGTAGACTATCGCCAAATCTTCATCAGACCTTCCACCATCATAAACCAATATAAACGGGATCAAATTGGGAGAATACTTATTCAATGAAGAAAAAAAAGGAAATCGGTGTATAATATGTTATAAGTACTTAAGACATACAAATACGGAAATAAAAAAGAAGAAAAAACCACGAGTTGATAACTTCCTTATTTTTAGGGTACCGCACCCGAAGGGTGCCAAACGCAACCCTATTACTAAGCCTCTGCTGTCCGTCTGTCTGTCAACGAGCTGTATCTCATGAACCGTAATAGGTAGACAGTTGAAATTTTCACAGATTGTGTATTTCTATTTCAGCTATAACAACAAAATAATAATACAAATAAAATAAAATATGAGAATATAAGAATGAACGTGTTTTTTTCGGCGTTTTTTTACTCAATCTTAATACGGTACGGAAACCTTCGTGTGCCAGTCCGACTCGCACTGGCTAGTTTTTGGAGTTGGCTTTCACAACACAACGCATAGCTTAAACCCGGGTCTAGAGCATGAAATTTTTCACGAGTTAGATATACATATGTAGATATAGCGAATCGAGCACTAAATACGGTATTTTGAGAATGGGGATGAAATATGAATAGGAGAATTTTGATGTGATTGTTTATGGAAGTTCGTCATTTTTGCCGATTGGAAATCCCGTCGGGCACACGACTGGTATAAAACCCAAGTGGTAAACAAGTTTCAGTACTTCGGTTTTTTTCTTAAAAAGAATATATAAATAGACTTTAGCTAAACTGCGTTTTTATCATTAAATCTTCGTAGATGTGCCGGCATAGTTACTAATGTTCTGTCTGCAATTACTACATCACAGGCAGTTGAGTGCAATTTGCAATATTTCGCGACTGCGAGCGCAATTTTCATTTATATTGTTTATCATTGTGTGTATATTGCGAGATGAATGTGCATACAATTACGTGATGATAAATCGCAGTGTCACGCGTGTGGTCTAAATACTGACGGACTAATAGAGCCGGCTACGGCGGCTACTTATAATTATATGAAATGACGCAT
The DNA here is from genome assembly GCA_916610215.1 of Omphaloscelis lunosa. Lineage (NCBI taxonomy): Eukaryota > Metazoa > Arthropoda > Insecta > Lepidoptera > Noctuidae > Omphaloscelis > Omphaloscelis lunosa. The sequence continues at coordinate 13,447,759 of OU744247.1, forward strand.
AGGTTTTGCAATTTTAAGGTTCATTAAGGTAGTTATTTAAGTAAGTACATTATGTTAACTAACGAAGGGCGTTCTCGTTAACCCGTAATAGTATAGCGTCCATAAATACGAAAAAATAATAATTGCGTGGGTACAGACTGTTTCTTTTATGTAAGTACCTATCGATATCATATCTTTTGTGAATAATATTGGGCAAAAAAAAATCTTTAGTATTTTTTGCATACATGTGAACACGATAACGAGAACGCCCTTCGTTAGTTAACATACTGTGTATCTAGTTGAGTAGGTAGGTAAGCTTCTTTCGGCACTCAGGGAGTGCTGACAGAAGTCAAAACTTGAAAAAAATCGGCACTGCGGTAATCAACGCGTTGATGTCTTTTACTCCACGTACTGCAGTAATCAACGCGTAGGTCAAAAGCTGGTGTCATCACAGTGTCGCGAAATCAATGGTTTAGTCCCATCTCAAAAATGCCCAATTCGCCTAAAAAGTTTTCACTTCAAACTTTTTGCTAACTGTACCGTGTGACTTATCAAATGAAAGGGGTTGTTGCGGAGATCTTAACATTTTTTTTAATAGTTGTAAAATAAATAATTTAAAGATATTTGAGAAAATTGATGAAAATTAACCATTCCCCCTTATCTCCGAAAGTACTAAGCCAAAAATTCAGAAAAAAAATTATATTATAGATTTTATTATAGATTTTCCTGTAGGTAATCTTTACTCAAAGATTACCTACAGGAAAATCTATAAAAAGTTATGGTCTCAAAGTAACATGGTAAAGTTAGTTAATTGATTCAGGCGTGACCTTACGGAAATCCATTATAAAATGATGATGTGCCATTTTTATGGTAAAGTTCTCAATATTGTGTGTACAAACTTACATTTGCAATTGGAATGTATTGGAGGGAATGTTTTTCAACTATAATGTTAAGTTTGTTCTTGGGATAAATTCATCTCAACTACGGAACCCTTTATTGTGCGTGGTCCGACACGCACTTCGCCGGTTTTTTTGCTGACTGTACCTACCATTTTTACAAAGTCTGTGAATGCAGTAAGCAATAATAATTACTCAAAAAGTTAAGAACAGTCTCCTAAGAATGTTTTCCTGTAACTAATACGGTTAATTAAAGGTTCGTTAAGGTAGAGCCCTCGAAAATCGTGTACCTAAATTCTAAAAGTATTTATTCTCGAAACTGCCGGCTCAGGTTTTGATGCCCCTTTGCACAAGTGTAAAGACATTATTCGTCGAGCCCTTGTCACCGCCGCGCCGGCGCGGCGTACCAGCGGTACTAGAACCCAACGGCTAGGTACGTGACGATGGGAAGAGACCAGACGGGATGACGTTGTTTCCTTGTAAGGTAGGTAAGCCTATAATGTGGGAAGCTACCTGTGTCGACACCCTTGCGCCATCTGTTGTTCCTCGCACGGCGGGCTGTGCTGGCGCCGCTGCTGCGGCTGCTGCGACCCTCAAGCGGCGCAAATACTGTAACAAATTGTATGTACGAGATGCAGGATTCAGATTTTTTTATCCTTACAGAAATGAAATGTGAGCCCCAATCAGAAAACCTAATATAATAAAAGCAAAACAAATGAGACAAACTCGTTTTACTAAGCAGTTTGGAAACTAACGTAGATATATACATAATAGGTACAGGTAGAGTTTTGGAGCTCTTGGCCTTTAAGAGAAAAAGCTAGGTTTTTTAAAACTAGGTACTTACAGATCGCGGCACGTAAGTTGAACCAAAATGGCGGTCGGCCGCACAGCTATAATTATAGTTATACTTCGACTGAGACCCGAAAAAGTATTTCTGCGCATTCATGGTCATAGTTCAACTTACGTGCCGCAATCTGTACCGTACTCAATTTTTGCAGTCGCCGCAATTTTATCAACATGTGCGCTTTTATCCACGTCGACGTCCATAAAATATATGGAAATACATACACGTTATAACGTTATCGTGGACGGAAATTTAAAAGCGTTTCCATAAATATTACCATACATTTTACTCGTAGAAATATAAAAAAAAATATCAGGGATTTTACTTCTCTGTCTTATTATAAAAACTCCGACGATCACTTTAGAAATTATAAAAGCGCACGGGACAGTTTTTTTGGGATCAGCAGGTACCGGCTGCTAACACACGTCCTAAAACGTCGTGCAGACTGAAGCGACGTGACGCGACTCTGACAAAACAATTTCTAAGAAAACTTTAGGGTAGAACAATTACCGCGGTGTCGAAGTCGCGTCGCTCTAGTCTGCACGAGGCTTAACATTTACCTTTCATTTCGAATAGGTTTTGTTTTAGGTGTCACCTGCTGAGGAATTACCAAAGGTTTGCCCAGTAACTGGGTTATGGAGGTCAGATAGACAGTCGCTCCATGTAAACTACTGTATATTCAGCTGCATTCAGTTAGACCTGAAGCTGACCCCAACTTAGTTGGGAAAAGGTTAGGCAGATTGATGGATCTACTGAGGACTCTACATAGGAGAAGGTACCTACTTACACAACATGGACAATATAATTAAATCACACATTTTAAGTGATCATGTGTGAGGACACGATGACGCGACGTTATTTCCAAAGCAGTATACATTCTACAAGGATTAAATGGTAGGGAGTTAGCCCACGCTCGCACGGACGTAAAAATATCGCGGCGGGATTTTGTCGCACACTGGATTTTCAACGTTCTGCTTAGCGCCGGGAGTAGAAAATCCAACAGTGTGTTTTTTCAACGCGCTTGGATGCACTCTGTTAAATTCTCAAGGCTCGGCTTAACGCCAAAGGTTGAAAATCCAGTGCGCGATAACATCCCGCCGCGATATTTTTACGTCCGTGCGAACGTGAGCTTAGGGAGGTTGTTACCTACCTATAGATAGGTAACAATATAAAATAATCAATATTGGTACATAACACAACACACATAATGGCTGAATCCCCGAAGGCTTAGGCACATTTCGCCAGTTATGTTTCAAGTCCCATGTAATAGGGGGCAAGCCTATTACCATCAGACGGGAACAAGTCCAGACTCCAGGCTGCTAGGTACTGAGAAATTCCTGATAGAAAAACCCAATAACACTTTTTCCGACCTGGGAATGGAACCCAGTTTCTCATGCTCAGTAGTACCGCTTGCAACCTGCACTAGACTAACGAGGCAGTCCTATTAAATATTGCTACCTATTTCATAAAATTAATAATCCTATTTACTGACAAACAACTACAAAAGGTCAAATATAATAAATTTACCAAAAAATCGAGGTCAAAATTACCTGCAAATATAGTTTCAAGAACTTTCGGATTTAAATATCAAGTTCGAAATTTTCAAATGCATCATATGCATAACATCACCAAACTATTGGTTGTACGTAGGTATTATTATTTGAGATTTAACCTTGCGGTCAACTCTTGAAGACGTAGATTACCTTCTAAATTAATTTACTCATCTTCGTATTTATTTAGCCTACCATTTATAACTGTTATTATTGATTTAACAATAATATATTCCAATAAGTCATCGTCTATGTAAATAAACAAAATAAATAAACAGATATGTTTACTTTTTTTTAAGGGATACCGTGGCCCCCGGCAACATGGCAACTGCAGGAACACGGGTGGGTTTTAGTCAGTAAGAGTTTGACACGCCCTCCCGCTCCGCCCAGAGCGGGAGAAGTTATTAGATAATTTCCCACCCAAAAAAAAGAAGAAAGACAATGCACGTTACGTTATTATGATATTACATTTGTGCTCAATTTTTGTGAATAATGACGTCGATGCTAGGAAAATCCTGTGGTATTGAGGCCATCCATTCGTCCGCTTAGTTTATTTTACAAAACTAGGGAAGCTAAAAAGTGTAACAGCAGCAATAGTATGTGAGTAAGCGCGTGTTATGTGGTGTAATGGGGAAAGTGTTGTGTGATGTGTGTATGAATGTGTAAATGTGTGTTATCGGTGAAGAAGACTGCCTCGTTGGTCTAAGTCAGTGGTCGGCAAACTCAATAGAGCCAAATACCAAAGACTATCAATATCAAGATTTCTTATGAGAGCCAATCCTTTCTGTATGTCAAACTGTCTCAAAACATTTAACTCCCATCCTCTTTCATTCCACAACGCTTCCTAAAATTAACTTGCTAAGAAGCAGGATTTCTTCATCATCATCATATCGGCTAATTATAATATGATGAAGGCATCTTACTTATTAACAAGTTAACTTTGGAAAACTTTTAAAATTTTCGATGTCATAATTTTTGGTCAAAACCCCAAGTGTTTTGACCAAAAAATATGACATCGAAAATCTTAGAATTATAGATCGAGTTTTGAATAAAACTTAATAACTTGCTTATTAATGACCGAAACCCCAACTCCCGCGCGTATCTACGCTCGCACTTATCGACATTTGTACAGAGCCGCACTCTATAGGCCAAAGAGCCGCATACGGCTCGTGAGCCGTGGTTTGCCGACCACTGGTCTAAGTGGTCGCAAGTGCAACAGCTGACCATGTAGGAGGTCCTGGGTTCAATTCCCAGGTCTGGCATAGTTTTAAAGGGTTTTTCCATCAGTATCAGCCCGGTGTCTGGATTTGTGCCCAGTTGATGGCAATATGCTCGCCCCTTACATGAGACTTAAACATTACTGGCGAAATTTTGGTGTAACTATAGCTACACCTCTCCCTAACGCTTCTGGGATTGCAGGCTTGATTAACATCAAGCCTAACATAACATACCTAATAGTATGTTATGTAATACTGATCCCCTGTCGCCCTAAAATAGAATACTTATGTACTTATAGAAGACATTGCTCTGCCGTACCTACTTATTAAAAATTGGCAACCCTTACCCTTGGGTCACATCGTTATCGCTGTGAGTTTTAAATAACAGAATATCCAAGGTTAAAGTAAAAAATACCTAACTGCTTCAGAAAATGCTTGCTTTTTACGGGAGCCTAAAAAGTACGTTGGTCGATTATTACTCGTTAACTAGTAAATCCTACTTAGCAGTTATAGTTTTCCTTTTAATTTCGTTATATATACTACTGCTGTGATTTTTTTCACATATCCAAAACAACCCTTTTTGCTGACAGGGCGGGGGGGGGGGGGGGCACTTGACTCTAACAAAAATTAGAACTTTAATATTTCAAAAAACGGATTCTTGAATCCAAAAATGGTTTTCATTCCACACTATGGGATGGATGAGAAAAAAAAATCATCCCCACTTTACGTGTAAGGGAGGTACTTTAAAAAAAAAATTTTTCATCATTTTATTTTACCACTTTGTCGGCGTGATTAATATGTATACCCATGCCAAATTATAGCTTTCTAGTACTAATAGTCTCTGAGCTAAACCGCGGACAGACAGACAGACAGACGGACATTGCGAAACTATAAAGGTTCCTTGTTTACTGCGGAACCCTAAAAACGACGTACGATGACCAATAGGTTGCTATGTTTTTATTTTGAGGAAGACACCACTGTTTCACGACCAGGCACCAAACTTCTAAGGTCTGTAGGGTCTGTGCAGGTCTAGGTCCGGCCTATGCAACCGCACCGCTTGCACTAGTCTATCAAAATCTCACTCTCCTGGGCTAGACCAGTACTAGCCCAGGAGAGTGGTACCTCCTGGGTTAGGCCAGTGAATTAAATTCAAAATGTAAGTTGGTAAGTAACACACGTAGTATACTTATGAATTTAATTTAAAATTTACTGTCTTCTAATGTTCGTTGAATCTACCTAAGATGAATCAATCTTTGTGAATTATGCCTTTATTTCTTGTCCTAAGCCAGGTAATAGTCTATCTGTATGCCATTCATCTAAATCTGTTCAACCGTTATGGCATGAAAAGATAACAAACAGAATTAAATAAATCTGTTTTAGGGTTCCGTACCTAAAAATTAAAATGGACACCCTTTAACTTTAAGGCTTAAAGGATGAACTTCGTTGTCTGTCAAGACCCTTTTTCTCAGGAACGCGTGGAGGCATCAAGTTCAAAGATTTATCAAAAAGTTAGGTTAAGCGCGCACTATGGATATTAATCGTTGCGGATAAAATATTTCGTTTTGTTCTATCTCCTCTCAGGCTCATTTTCTACGAAATGTATGGAAAGTTTTTTGCAATTTCTGACTTTTCTCGTAATACTCAAACCTCAGTTGGCCCGATATAATGTTTTGACCCTAGTAATAAGAAATAGGATCGACTGGCATCAAAAAAGTTTTTGTGATAATTGCCCATTTTCTTTCTGACTGTACATTTTTTTTTTCAAAATCTGTGAATGCAGTTCAAAATGTTTAAAAAATTAAGCACAGTCTCCTAAGAACGTTTTCTTGTCGCGACAACGGTTAAGGTACCAGCCCTTAATGCCCCATCTCAAATTCCACCCTGTATATGTTATGATTGACTGCTTAGCTCCATAAAGGCATAGCGTGATGATAATCTTTTAAAAGGTTAAATCCGTAACTATCAGCAATATTCTAACCTTTTGAATAATTTACAATTTGCGGTAAACTATAGAAGAATACGAACATAAAGGCTTGTGCAGACCACCGCAATATCGGGGCGCTACAAGGGTCGTGCTGCCTGTAGCGCCCGCGATATCGCGCCAGTTTGCACGAGCCTTAATGCAATATTGTTCATCACTCGTACCAAATAGCGTGATAATATTTTTTGTAAAATCTATTGTGACGTTTCCATTCACTGACATAGATTATTTATACCAATTTTCAAGTTAATCAAGCCACACAGTAAAATCCTCCCCTGTAAAAATGAATACCCCTTTTCACCCCGTTAGGGGTAGATTTTCAAAAAACCTTGAAATTCGTTTTTATTTATTTTCAGTCTTTTAAGCATAAATAAATAGTTTCGAGTTAATCAGACCGCGCGTTAAAATTCTCCATACAAGTTTAGAAAAACTAAAATTGGCAAACTTTTTAAGTATTCGTGCCTAGTTTCAAGTTTATTAACGAAAGGAATAAGATTTTTCATACAAACAAAATCCCCTTTTCACCCCCTTAAAGGTCTAATTTCCAAGAACCCTTTCTTAGTGGATACCTACCTCGTATTATCTACCTGCGTGCCAAATTTCAGCCTAATCCGTTCAGTGGTTTGAGCTGTACGTTCATAGAACAGTCAGTTAATCAGTCAGTCACCCTTTCCTTTTATTTATATAGATTACCTAATTGTACTTACACCAGTTTTTTTTTTTTAAAGACAAAACATACAATGGGCCGCTTTATCGCTTATTTTCGACAATTATGTCCTCTCTGCCATCAAGGCAGTGCTGCAACGAATATAACTACTCTCTTACCAGCGCTGTAACGTAACTACAACGGACATTTGCATCTCGTGTCATTTCAAAAATAAGTGACCTAATCTCAAAAGCAGAACATGTCAGTAAAGCTCTACGGGATATAGACTAATGTGAGTACCGTAATCGCAAGTCCGGCAACGTTGGGACAATGGGTTGCGTCATTGACGGCCGCAGAGCGGCTTCCGTTCGCCTCTTCACGGCGCTCGAGCTGGCGGCCGCGAGCGGAGCACCCGAGTGGGAGATGCTACATCACATATATAATGCGATAACAACGACCCCTCAGCAAGCAGTTTGCTCTCAGCTTCGCCATGAAGGTAATATTTCATTTAACAACTTTAGCATAGGTATAGGAGCTATGACTAGGTTTTTATTAAAAGTGATTTTGAATTTGTAAATTATTTGTACATTGTAATTTAAAAGTTAGCCCTTGCCTGTCCCTAACGGGTATACAGCAAAAAAAAATGTAGAGCCAACAGAACACCAATAATAATAATTTAGCCTAATACTAATTACCTAATATCTTAATGTGTATCGCTAAAGAAAATTAAAAAAAAAAAAATAGAAATTTTATAGCATCGCATATCATATATATTATAATGTAGTTTTAATTTATTGCATAAGTTAGTATTTAGATAATTAAAATTCAATCAATAGGTATTAAAATACCTATTGATTGAATTTTAATGTCACACTCCATTTTTATTTTATTTTTTTAAATTTTAAACTTTGTCCCTATATAATAATAGATCTTGCTATGGTGCCTAAAACTAAAAATAGGTTCCAGATGCAGAAGTCAAAACTTTTCGATAGGCATCAATCATTTCAAAACGTTTACGTGTACGTAATTATTTCAATGCCAATCAAGTCAGTATCTGCAAAGACATAAAACTTAATTATAACACATCAGTAAATGAAGATGACCGACTTTATTATGCTATAATACATAAAACGTAATCTTTCCTCCTTTCATTCCACTGTGACCTCATATTGCACTTTCAATTTTTTCTCATCATTATTTTGAGAACAGTGAAGTGTTATGTGCTTAGGTACTTGTTCGTGTTCAGTTAGACGAATGTCACATTCACCTAAAATATAAACTTACTTATAACATCTGTGCCCCTACCCTCTTTAGGACAATCTCTCAATAAGCTTGCTGCCGTTCACAAAAAGGTCATAGTCAGTTTCGTAACGGCAGAAACCACAAACTCAAAATGTTGACAATGAATCTAATATTGACTTCTTCTTTCCAGGTGTTCATCTGTCTGTTAGCGTTAGCAGTTGTCGCGGCAAAGGCCGGCTACATCAGTAGCGGTGGATGGTCAGGTGGCGGTGGCAGAGGCGGCGGCGGCGGCGGTTGGTCCAGCGGTGGCGGTGGTGGCGGCTGGTCGGGCGGCGGTAGCGGCGGCGGCGGTGGCTGGAAGTCTGGCGGCGGTGGCGGCGGCGGCGGCTGGTCCGGCGGCGGCGGTGGTAGCGGTGGACGTGAGTCACTCTTACTTTACTAGCTCCTCCGACGTCTTCAGACTTTCGATTCAGAACTAGTGTAAATAAGTGATCTGATCATATTCTGAGTTATATGAATCTAACTCAATACAGAATGCATTTCCGCATCGACTAAGATGATTGCCGCAACTTAGGTACAAAAACAATAGAATAATAATTGTTTGCCCATGAACGGTATAAAGATATCTAACAGGTAGTCCTAACAGACTAACATTTTTTGACTCAAAATATCAGACAGGCCGACAAGTTTCAGCCTACTTGCCTACGATACGTGCGGATTTTTGAGTTAATAATTTAAATTTAAAAAAAGTATAAAAAATAGTTTAATAATAAATAATTTAACTTAAAAAAATCTGTACTAATATACAGATTTAAAAAAAAATCTTTACTAATGTACAGATTTTTTTTCGTATCCAATAAAAATGTAGGTTTATTAAGTTAATATTTATTTTTTTGTGTACACAGAGGTGAAAATCATCAAGATCATCACTACTGGAGGAGGTGGTGGTGGTGGAGGCTACGGTAAGCCATTTTATATCATTATAGTTTTTAATATTCTCTGAACAACTCAGTCTTTCTTTTTTTGTGCCTAGATTTATGTAGATAGCTAAAGTACATAAGTAAAGTACCTAAAGTTAAATTGCACCACGCTAGCAGTGTACCACGAGTACTACTATGTACCTACTACGGCTACTACGACGTAGATATATTTATTTATGCCATGCGGTGCTTCGCGAATAAACCCACATTTTACTGACCTCGTAACAAAGAAGTCACGACATGTCGATGAACCTAAAACTTCTCTTCACAATACTAGAGTCTGGCCACGTTAAGTCTATATGGTATGCGTATAGTATAGTAAAAGTATGTATGGTATACTTTTACATCAGTCAGTTATGTCAATTTCGGGGTTGTAAGTTGATCTAATGATTTTGATATTTTGCCTTTTAATTTTTGCATAATAGATTATGTGTAATAGACTATGTCGTACCTATGCTCTACCTTCATAGGATGACAAAACTGTTCAAATCCACACTGCATCGTGCTAAAGTGACTATTCTTTACCAGGAATAAATTAGAATATAATCAAAATAACCTATCAAAAACAAAAAGACAAACAAAACAAAGTATCAAGTTCTTTTTTCGTAGGGCTGGATGGTGTTGCCGTCTATAGATTTTGAAATTCTACCGTTCTTTTACTTATAGACTTAACGTGGCCAGACTCTAGCACAGGGTACCCTCTGACCTACTACTTAACTTACTTTTTAATCAGTTAACATTTTTGCCTTTTGATCTATAGTAGTGCTAGTGAACAGTGAAAGTGTTAATTATTTCCTATTGCATAATCTATAACTTCAAATAGGTGTAGGTACTTACGCTAACCTATTAAGGTACCTACCTGCAAAATATAACGTTTGGAGGTCGAGACATCGCCAATAGTTAGGGTCATCCATTCGCTCAGCAGCAACCATTACGAATTTCGCAATGACTGCATTCAGACATTAGTTTGTTGTTGTCTATGTAAAACTTGACTCTTGAGTATACAATAATAATAACAACTCATTTTACGCAATCTTAAAATTATTTGAATATAAAGTTACAGAGTATTTGACCGCAAGTCAAGGTTTTAACTTATTTAAAGAGAAGGCATTGACTTAAAGATATTGCAATACCTGTAATTTGCCATCTTTATGTAGGTAGATTCTCTTGTAGAGTATCTAATCTTACATAGATTAGTTACATAATATATAGTTACATAATATGGATGGATTTCATTATTTTGTTGTTTAATGTAAAATCAACCGCACATCAGTGGTAACAATTTGACACTGACAGCGCCTTTATGTCGTAGCAGTAAGTATACCGCCCGTATTTATAGTGCAAGTGTTACCAACGTACGTGCGGTTGGCTGTACTTACCTACCCTTGTTTTTGTATTCGTTTTTTCTTTTCAATTAGATATAGAATTCTATCGATTGAAGTTATAGTTACTGACTGAGTATTATTTTTGTTTGCCCAGGCGGTGGCAGCAGCGGATGGTCTAGCGGTGGAGGCGGCGGCGGCTGGAAGTCTGGCGGCGGCGGCGGCGGCGGTTGGTCCGGCGGCGGCGGCGGTGGCGGCGGCGGCTGGAAGCTCGGCGGCGGTGGTGGGAGCAGCGGCTGGTCCAGAGGTGGTGGAGGCGGCGGCGGCGGCGGCTGGTCCAGCGGTGGTGGTGGCGGCGGCGGCGGCGGCTGGTGGTGATCCCGTCCCTCCTAAACTTATAGCGAAATTTCCGACAATACAGTGATACCTCCGATCTTGTTGTTTTATAATTTCGAAAACCTACTTTCTTTTAATAGCAACTTGTATCTATTATTGCAGTCTACTGCTAGACACAATTTCATGTTTAACAGACTTCACATTCAGCAAAATAGGGCTTAATTTAAGTTTAAATCATATCGTAAAGTAAGTTTATGTATACTTATCGATATCTTCATCATCATTCTCTTGTCCATTCATAAAACAAAAAAAAAAAGATTAGATGACTTGGCTTTTTTGTGGTCAACGACCACTGGTAGCGTAGTTGCTTGTAATATCAGTTAAAAAAATCATATTTTTTTTACTTCACCGATTTGATGGGTATCTACTATCTATATAATCGATATAAAATATATATGCTATCGATATCTAAACACGATAAAACAAAAATATCTGATTTTATAAACTCATACTTCATGTAGGTAAAAGCAATAGCTGCAGTCATTGATCCAAAAAAAATAATCAAATCATTTTTCATAGAAACAAACATCATCACGCGTAGCATGACATGACTACCATAGAATCGGGTTTTTTACGGAACTATAGACAAAATGACAGATTGTGATTGTTTATCAGTCAATTTGTCTACTCAGAGTTTGTCTATTCTTCTGTCGACAAAACCCGTTTCTATTGTAGTCATGCTAAGCGTATCATTTCAAAAAAGGTAGGTAGAGGTACCTACACAGAAACACACTAACTAGCGACCCGCCCCTGCTTCGCAAGGTTTTCCCTCCATGGCGCCTTGGCCATACATCGAGATTTCTGTATTATATTATTATTTATTTTTAATAATAATGTAGTAATATAGGTAAAAGCCGTATGTGGATTTAATCAACTTTTCAGAAGGCGGAAAAAACTGTTTTATGTGATAACTAATAATTTTAAGAAAAACATAAAAACGCAGAATGCTGGCAACGTATCTTATTTTTATACTGTGATAAAAATTATTTCTTAGTGTTAAATTTTGAAGTGAAAACTTCTTTAGGCGCGTTGGGCATTTTGGAGATGGGACTAAACCATTGATTTTTGAGATGGGACTAAACCATTGATTGATTTCGCGACACTGTGGCGACACTAGCTTTTAACCATTAAAAAGACATCAACGCGTTGATTACCGCGGTACCGATTTTATTTTCAAGTTTTCACTTCTGTCGGCCCTCCCGGAGTGCCACTGTTTTTTGTCATGTTCGTGCACATAGCAGATTTTGTTTAGTTGTGCAAAATACAGTATGCCTATGCTTTAAAATGCACATAAAGATTTTTGTTTTGAATTTTTTCTGAAGCAACCATCTTTATGTTCAACAAAAGTAGGTAGGTAAACCTACTCAAAAAAACAATATTGCTATAAAAACTGTAAGCCCCCTAGAATATTGTAAAGGGCCTGCTACACGGTACACCTTGGTGGTTTACAACCGTGAAGATGGTGGTTTACGACCAAATTTCAAACAGCTCTGCCTGTCGCCAACCAAGGTCACCTCTGTCGGGGACACAGTTGGCAGCCGTGTAGCAGGCACTTTACAGATATCAATAATTTTTTATAAAATTTTGCACTATAAAACTCTTCCTCTCGCCTTACGTCTAAACAGCTAATAGCGTGTACCAGTTTTTAGACATGTGTACACAAAATCTGCTATGTGCATCTGTTGTGTAAAAATCTTTTTATGTGTTCAGATTTTAATTTATTAGGTTCAAATAACAAAGTTTTCATTGCAAATAAACACATAAAAGTTTTGGTAAATAGGGATACAGTGGGAATTTTTACATAAGGGTTTTGGCAATAGAGGTGGCGTTCAAAATTGATGAAGAATATCGAAAAAAAAAAAACAAGAAAATCCACATACGGGTTTTGTCAAGCGCACCGACGACATACACCTTCCGGAATAAATTCTCTAAATAATGGTGAGAACCGCATGCATCAGTTTAAAAAGAACGACGCGGTCATACAGACATGAAAAGCGACTTATCTCAACTTAACTTGATTAAAATACACTCCCGTAACCCTAATTGCGTAATACAACACAATCAAAATCTGTTTCGATTTGAAACAGATTGCTAATCCATTGCTTCATAAGTTGGAAAAAAATCTGCCTAACAACGTAAATAACGCAATGAATGTTGTTGAACTGTCAAAATGAAACAAATTAGGCATAATTGTTTACGAAAATAAGTTACGCAAATAAAGTACTGGTCTCCTCAATCGAGCCACCGAGCATTTTTATGATGTTTATGGTCTAAAACATTAAAAAAAAAACAGTGGCACTCCGGGAGTGCCGACAAAAGCCAAAACTTGAAAAAAATACGGCACCGCGGTAATCAACGCGTTGATGTCTTTTACTCCACGCACCGCTATAATCAACGAGTTGATGTCTTTTTAATGTTCAAAAACTGGTGTCATCATTCCGCGCGAGCTATCCTTGTGAGCGGACGTTTACTAATCTTTGTCTCAGTTTATTGAGTGCTTATTTTTTTTATCTTGTTTACGCGCGGGCCAACCGGTTTTTTCCGGTCGGTCCCTGCAGTTGTTGCTTTGTTCACATGAGTGAATCAAATCGAAGTAATGTAAATATCAATTCACTGTCGAGCGCTGACGAGTTTGAACACGGTACAATTATGGAATTGGAGGACAATACACAAATGGATGACACTGAGTCGATAGGAGGGAAAAGGCCAAGGGATGAAAACTCTTCTGAAGAAGGATGGACCGTAACGAATAGAGGACGAAACAAACTGGTGTGTTGTAGAGGAGATCAAGGTGAGAGGGAAAAAGAAGAGAGGATACAGGTATGCGTGACTTGTAAAGAACCTTTGCCGAAACAATTCGCTTTGGCACGATTACTAAAGACGCATAACATTGCCAGTGGCAAAATTAATAAAATTAAATACGTGCATCAAAATAAAATGTTGATTACGTTTGATAACGAGATCGGTGCAAATGATTTCATAAGTTGTTCGGTGTTTACTAACATGGGCTGGTCTTGTCAAAAAACATCCGAAGTAGGTGTGTCGTACGGCCTTATTAAAGCTATGGAGTTGGATATATCTGATGTTGATCTTAAAGATAATTTATCATGCAGTGCTGAAATAACATCTATTAAGAGGTTAAATAAACGATGCTCGGAGGATCCTGATGGTAACGGCTGGACTCCAAGTGAAACGATACGGCTTAAAGGCGGATTTAAAGGAGCTTCTCTTCCGCCTTATGTTTATATTTACAATTTGAGGATTCCAGTGGAGCGATTTATATTCCCGGTCACACAATGTGCTAACTGTTGGAAATTCGGCCATTTAAAGATAAGATGTCCATCCAAGAAACCTGTTTGTCCCAAATGCTCTCAAAAACACGAAAATTGTACAATTACATCATACACTTGTGTAAATTGTTCAGGTTGTCATATGGCGTTTGATAAAATATGCCCATGTTTTAAGAAAGAAAAGAAGCTGAGGGATTTAATGTCAGAATTTAACTGCACCTACAGGAGAGCCCTTACTATGTACGTTCCTCCCTCCCCTGAAAATTTTCCACAAGTGGTTTCTGAACCAATGCCTGAAGTCGAACAGACTTCTACAGTGGCTGCCACAAATATCATTTCGGTATCAACGCAACTTCCGATTGACGAAAATGTCGGTACTGCCTCTCTAGTGGACTACCCAGGTACATCTAAAGATAATCAACGAACTAAACCTTTGCCTAAACGTAATTTAAAGAAGCACAATCGTCGACCAGCGACCCCTACACCTGCCGAGGATATAATATGGCATCAAGTTTCCGAATCTTCTGAATCTTCAGAAAATTGTAACGCACCGTATTTAGACAAAAACAATCGTTCTCATAATAAGTCTTCCCATAATCTAAACTTTTGGCATTTAATTAGAAAAATTAGAAATATTATAAAAAGCAAGGAATCCCTTCAGATTAAAATCCAGCAATCAATTTCCATATTTTCAGAGTGGCTGACACATAAAATTGTAAGTAGCTTATCTATTGATTCGTTATTCGATTTATTTGATGGAAATGCTTGATAATAATGACTGTATGAACTTAAACATTATACAATGGAACTGCCAGAGTATAAGACCTAAATCTCGTTCACTAGAATTACATCTAAGTCAAGAAAAAATCCACATTGCCGTGTTGAGCGAAACTTGGCTGGAACCCGAGAGTTTTTTTAAAATTAGTGAATATAATACATTTAGATTGGACAGAGAAGATGGTTACGGTGGTGTTGCCATTATGACTCATCGCTCTGTAAAGTCTGTTGTTTGTAGAACGCAAAGTCGCAACCCTGGTATTGAATTGTTACATATTAGAATTCTGAATTGTCAGCATATTGAAAATATAATTTCCATTTATTGCCCTTCGACAGTATACACCACTCAAAGCGATTGGGATGCGATCTTTTCTATTGGGAACGGTAAAACTCTTATCTTGGGAGATTTTAACGCACATCATTCTAATTGGTCTTTAAGAACTGATCGGCGCGGTTCCGAAATATTTGATTCCATGTTGGATTATAAATTCATTAATTTGAACGATGGTAGCTTCACTAGAATCAGAATGATTGATGGAGTTCTCCAGCAATCTAGCCCTGATATTTAATTTGTTTCTTCAGATCTGTCTTTATTATTTATGTGGAAACCAACAAACGAATCACTCGGAAGCGATCATTTAATTATTAAATTAAACTGTGTAGTTAATATTACCCGCGCATACCAAAACAGAAGAAATTTTAAAAATCAATTTGGACTTTATATGCTGCATTTATAGACGATTATTTACAAAGTTGCGTAACTCCCCAGGATCCTCAGGAGTTGTATGACCTTCTTTATAATATAATGCAAAAAGCTGCGGACAAGTATATTCCATACATTAGAATTCCTCAAAACATTTGCAACATATTTAAGCCAAAACCATATTGGTCTTCAGAGTTGTTCAGGGCTGTTGCGGAGCGACGCTTGGCTCTTGCGAATCTAAGAGGTTGTCCTTCTCCAAGGAATTTAGATATTCTCCAAGAAAAAATTAGCACTGCTCAAAGGCTTATTCGCAGGGCTAGGTGTAGATCCTTTCAGCAGTTTTGTTCATCTATAGATGAAACCTCTTCAGCATCTGAAATGTGGCGCAAGATGAGGTGGTTAAAAGGTCGGCAAATTCCAAACACTGCTGTAGATATGGAAAAAGCCGAGCGCCTGCTTAGCGACCTTACTCCGGATTTTGTTTGTCCCTCGCAGCCTACTTTTAATTCTAATAATGCAATGTTGGAGTCACCAATATCAATGCCAGAACTAGTAAACTGTATTAAAACCACCGACACAGCTCCTGGATCAGACCAAATTTCTTTTTCCATGATTAAACATCTTCCGCTTTCCGGTAAATATGTGTTACTTTTAATATATAATAAATGTTTTTCTATCGGTTTTGTTCCCTTGCAATGGCGTCAAATAAAAATAGTCCCAATCCCGAAGCATAGTAGTGCATCTTCATCCTTACGTCCTATTTCCCTCATATCTTGTATTTGTAAAATCTTTCATAATATTTTGGGCAAACGTATAAAGTGGTTCTTTGAAAAACAATGTCTTTTTCCTGAGGACATGGTGGGTTTTCGTAAGGCACGATCCTGTCTGGATAACCTTACGAGGCTGGTTTCTGAAATTCAACTAAGATTCTCTAAAAACTTGGTCACAGCGGCGTGTTTTATAGATATCGAAAGCGCCTATAACAATGTTGATATTTCTTGCTTGTTACGTATTTTAGATCAGTTTGAGGTCGGGTCAAAAATATGTATTTATTTATGGTCCTTTTTATCAGATAGACATCTGCAAGTGGCGACGCACGATTGTGAGATTGTTAGATCTACTGGTCGAGGTTTAGCTCAAGGAGATCCATTGGCTCCACTTTTATTTAATATTCTAACACTACGTATATGTAAGAACGTTGGCCAGGTTAATATATCTCAATATGCTGATGATTTTGTGTTATATTCAACAAAAAATAATTTAGACTCAGCGTTTGAAGAACTTCGGTCTTCTTTACGATATACCAAAGTATTAATTGATAAACTGGGTTTAACTATGTCTCCACATAAAACTAAGATTTGTGTTTTTAAAAAGGGTTGCTTTAGGAGGTCCGTCAACTTTGTTTTTGATGATGTTTCAATGGAAGTCGTTAATAATATAAAATATTTGGGTCTGTGGTTGGATAGCTCATTACGATGGGGCAAACATATAAATGAAATCTCACAGAAGGTAATGAAATTCATGAATTTGCTTAAAGTTTTATCCGGTACGGGATGGGGACTCCATCTCGAAGTAGAATTGATTATGCTAGTTTCCTGTTTGATTGTAGTTGTAATTCTAAACTAATAAAACTAGATAGGGTCCAAAATCAGGCATTACGTGTTATCGGCGGATTTATAAGGAGCACCCCGATACATTTCATGGAAAGCGAGTTATGCCTACCGCCACTTCATATTCGTCGGAGATATTTAGCTAGTAAATTTATGTTAAAATCAAAATCTTTTCGTCACAATAAAACTATAGAATCACTAGAAAATCTTTCACTAGTTACAGGTTCCAACTATTGGCAGAACAAGAAGCTGCCATTACTTATTGACATCTTTTCTCAGTATTATTCTGTTCCAATACACTCAGCCATTCAACTCGGAATGTTTTCACTCGATAAGTGGATAAGTAGTATAAATATGTCTCATATAGTCTTTGATAAAATTCCTAGTATTTCTAAAGCCACTACAGTATTTTACAAATAAGAAACTTATGTACTTCATATATTCAAGAACAATATTCAGGTTATCATACAATTTTTACTGATGGTTCCAAAGATAAACATTTGGGAGGCGCTGCCTTTTTGGATCCCATTCTTCTGAACCACATGAAGCTTAGGATTGATTCAGATATTTCTATTATGCACATTGAATTGATTGCGATATTGGAAGCTTTGTCCTATATTCTATCAATTGATAGCGATAAATTTGTGATTCTGACAGATTCCAAAAGTTCGCTGCAACACTTGGCTCGGCACACTTCTCACATGCGAGGTATTCCGACAGCCTACGTTATATATGAGTTGCTCTTAAAGCTTCAATCTAATTCCAAAACGGTATGTCTTCAATGGATCCCGTCGCATTGTCAGGTAGAAGGAAATGATAAGGTTGATATGCTCGCCAAACAAGCGTGTGTTGATGGAGTTCCCATGAATATTACTCCACTGTATTCGGACTATTTTGGAAAGGCTAAAAGAAAGTGTTTAGATCTTTGGCAGGAGTATTTTGATGAAAGATCAAAAGAAAAAGGAATATGGTATCGAACTAGTGGGAGTGACGTCACGGACGGTTTACGGTACACATCAGCTGTTCGTCTCTACACTACTATAAAATAAAACACTCAATAATTCCGCGTAAATTCCGTGTTTACTTTAGCACAGTAGTGTTACTTACGTGTGTGATAGTTGGCAAGGCGATTATACAATAGTTCGGTGGTGCAAAACCGTAAAAACAGTTGACCTTATTTGTTACTTTTTAGACTTAGTAGTGATTTGGAAGTTTTTTTGTGTTACCGGTACCTGCAAAAAGTGTCAATTGTATTACTTTTGACAGGTGTTGATAACAACACCACAGATCTGCACATTTGGATCGATAATTTTTGTGCAGCAGACGCCATCTAGCGCCGCCAAGAGGCATAAGAAGTGTGCGCCATCTAGCTGCTCCTAGCCGTACCATCATGGTTAAGTGTGCAGCCTGCGGGAAGTTTCTGTCTACGAAAGGGGGAGCCACGTGTAGCAACTTTTCATGCCACAATCGGTATCACCTTGCATGTCTGTTGTTGCCCGATCCAACGCAACTGAGTAGGGATTGGCTGTGTCCAGAGTGCAAAAGGAAGTTGCCCAGGGGGGACAATAGCGCCACACCCGTCAAAGACCTGGGCAGTGGTCCCCCTGTTATTGCGGCAGCAGCGTCGGCAGCCCTTGTTGCGGCAGCGTCGGCAGTAGCAGTACCTCCTGTTGCGGCAGCACCACTCCAGGGCGCTATGATCAGGTCACCTGACGCGGTAGTTCAAGTTCAGGGCTCCCTGACCAGGCCCCCCGTTGCGGTGGCTAAGGTACTTTCTCGTGCGGGAAGCGAACATGGTACTGATGGAGAACCCTCGCCGGATACGCAACTGACACTCAGGGAGGAAATAAGACTCTTCCGATCTGAGTTGCGGGAGGTTCGGGATGAAATGCGGGAATTTCGTCGGGAGATGGCAGGCCTGCATTTGTCGGTGGGAGTCTGCACCGAACGGGTTGACGGCCTGGAGGCCAGAATTGATGCTCTTGAAAGCAGGCAAAGTGCTGTAGTACCAGACAGCAAAGTAACCCGGCTCGAACAGATAGTGATGCAGTTGCAGCTTGACCTCAACGACCGCGAGCAGGATTTGCTTGGCTCTGACCTGGAGATTGCCAACATCCCGGAGATTCCTGGCGAGAACGTGATGCACACCGTCGGACTGGTGGCGGCAAAGCTTGGGGTGGCTCTCGACCAACGGGACATGGTTTTCGCGCAACGGGTGGGCCTGCGAGCTGAGCGAGAGGTGCGGAAGATCCCTGCGGGCGGTGCGAGTTCGGCTGGCGGAAGGAGCCCCGTGGGAGAAGCGGCTGCGCGCGGGCGGCGCATCGTGGTGCGCCTGACGCGGCGCACATTGCGCGACGACCTGCTGCAGAGCGCGCGCGTGCGGCGTGGTGCCACCACCGAGGATCTTGGACTCCCCGCACCTACGCGTCGCTTCTTTCTGAACGAGAGACTCACTAAAACAAATAAACATTTGTTTTACCGGGTACGTGAGGCTGGCAGCCGTCTCGGATGGAGGTATACGTGGACGAAGTTCGGCCGCATTCTGGCTAAGCGGGGTGATGGCAAGCCGACTTACTGCATCCGCTCACAGGAGGACTTTGCGCGTGTTTTTGGTTCGGAGGTGTCGACTGAAAAGGAAGATTAATAATGTGTTTCCTGCCAGGCACCTTAATTTGGTCAATGTTATTATAAAACTTTATCTTTTTATATCTGTTTTGCTTCTGATTAATTGTTTAAGTTTGTCTTGTGCGAGGCCGGTTATTTTCATGTCTCGGTATACTTTGGTTACTTCTGGTGGTGGCCCAGCTGCTCAATCAGTTTTTGTTGTCTATGTGCATTTCATATACTTCATTCTTCAATTACATATTTTCATGTCTACTATATTTACAAAGATATATTTATTTTTACGGATTTTATTTATTTGGTTATCTATGCAAATATCTCAAATTTTCACTATACTTCACTTTATATTATTACAAATTACACATAATACTATGTCCTTCAGAATATTTACTCCTTTTGTTATTATGCTGAACTCTACACTGCATGACACTTCTCATATAATCTGCAATCAACATTTGATTACTGTGTACTACATTATTTTTAAAAATGAATAAGACAAGAAATCTAAAAGTTGGATTGTTTAATGCAGGGTCACTTGGTTCGCGCCATGAGGAGTTCCTTGTTGCTATGGAGAACCTCTCGGTAGACATCATGGCGATAAATGAGACCTGGCTCAGGCAGGGAGAGGAGGGTCGCGCGCCGACAGTGCCGGGCTACCGGCTGCGGCACGTGCCGCGCCCGCACACCGTTCGCGGGCGCGGGGGTGGCGTGGGCTTCTACCTGCGCCGCGGGGTGCGCGTGCGCACCATGCCGCACCCGCAGGCGCCGCAGGTCGAGCAAATGTGGCTCAGGCTTAACATTAACTCGCTTTCAGTTATCGTCGGTACTGCATACAGGCCACCGTGGCTTGATGTGAATATCTTCCTGGATGCAATCACGGACTCCCTTTCCTCTTTTGCTAGCGCTGATAAGGTTATCTTGCTTGGTGACTTCAACATTAACATGTTAAACCAGCTGGAAAATAAAACAAAATTACTTAACAACTTTTTACTATGTTCCAAGCTAAAGCAAATTGTTACTGGGCCTACACATTTTACGGACCATAGTGAGACACTCATTGATGTTGTGTGTACTGATGCCCGTGTGTGTGGGGTCTCTGTATTACACATACCTGAGCTTGGCCAACATGCAGTGATTTCTGTTGAACTAAATTTTAAATTAGAGAAACCTTCTCCACACTGGATTACCTATAGGCCACTCAAAGACGTACTGTTGGACAAATTTAATGAGGATTTGAATAAAATGGACTGGGAGTACATTGAGGGTTTGGAGGATGTGAACTCTATGGTAGCAACTTTTAATGAGTATATTTTGAATCTCTTCGACTTACATGCACCCCTTAAAAAAGTATTAATTAAAGAAAAGTCATACCCTTGGATAACTTATACTGTCAAGGAAATGATGAAGTTGCGTGACAAATGCCATGTTAAGTCTAAAATTACTAAATCTGAACATCATGTAAACTCATACAAGGAACTTAAATACTTGGTTAGGGCCGCTTTTCATAGTGAAAAGTGTGCATACTTTAAAACATATATAAATAAAAACATTAAACAGCCTAAGAAGCTATGGAGCCACATAAAATCTTCCATAGCTATCTCAAAAAAAACAGAGCACAGTCTACCACACTTTTGTAACAATCCTGAAAAAGTTAATGACCACTTTTTGGATGTGCCTGGTAGTGGTAGGGTTAGTAAAGCAGATTTGACTTACTTTGAACACCACAGATTCAGTGATACTCATTTCCAGCTTGAGCCGGTCCAGGGGGAAATGGTGCTGAGGCTTTTACATAGTCTTAAGTCCAATGCTCAAGGTTCTGACCATGTCTCTCTGGAGATGCTGATGATGACTCTTCCTCGTACCCTTGCAGCTATAACGGCCATCATCAACAGATCCATAGCTTCGTCCTCTTTTCCGGATCTATGGAAACTGGCTATAGTTAGGCCCATCCCCAAGGTGTCTAATCCCGCCAGCGTGAAAGATCTTCGCCCTATTAGCCTTTTACCGTGTCTCTCAAAGATTCTGGAAAAAGTTGTGTCTAACCAGCTTCGTCCATATCTTGAGCAGCATAGTATTTTGCCTAAGGCCCAATCAGGCTTTCGTAAGGGGCACAGCACTGCCACAGCACTTCTTGACGTAGTTGGCAATATCCTGGAAGCCAGAGAACAGGGCATGGGCACCATGCTTGTGCTCCTAGATTTTTCACGTGCCTTCGACTCAATCAATACCTCCCTTCTCCTCTCCAAGTTGGCTTTCTACGGATGTCAGCCGGAAACAGTCCAATGGTTTCACAGTTACCTGAGTCACCGTTCTCAATTTGTCCAGGTTACAAGTGACAGTTTTGGAGATGTTATAGCTTCTAGTCCCAAGCAAGTGAACCGCGGCGTACCGCAGGGATCGATCCTTGGCCCGCTTCTCTTCATTCTGTACAGTGCCGACATCGTCAACTGTCTGATTAACACAAAGTTCCACCTATATGCTGATGATCTGCAGATGTATCACTCATTCCGACCTCAGCAGTCTGCTGAAGCTGTAAAAAGAATGAATGAGGATTTGGATAAGATTTCAGCATGGTCGGTGAGAAACTCTCTGGTTCTAAACCCAGTTAAATCTAAGTACATTCTCATGGGATCAAGAGATTTTCTCAATAAAATGTTAGGGAACAATCTGGACTTGAAGATTGATGGGTGTCCTATTGATAGGGTGCAAGAAGCCCGTAATCTTGGGGTGGTGTTCGACGAGCACCTGCATTTTGAGACACACATTATTGAGGCTGTGCGCAACTGTCTTTACCGGTTGAAGCTTCTGTACCGTGTACGGCCTTACATAAGTGTGGATATGCGTGTCATGCTGTGTGAGTCACTTGTTTTATCCAAGCTGAACTACGCTGACACTGTGTATGGTGCGTGCATTCTTGGTAGAAGTGAAAAGTTAATCCAGCGAGTACAGAATGCTTGTGCGAGATTTTGTTTCAATATCCCTCCTCGATCTCACATAACTCCATTTTTAAATAAGGGTAATTTGATGAGAATGTCAGATCGCAGAAAGCTTCATCTGGCTACCCTACTCTTTGGCACCATTCTCACAAAAAAACCAGAATATCTCTATAGGAAATTAACTTGGTCACGTAACATAAATAAAGTTAAAACAAGAGCATCTTCTTACCTTCTGTTGGCTTCAACGCACAGAACTGCTGCATTCCGTGGAAGCTTTAAATTCGCTGCCTCTCGCTGTTGGAACGACTTGCCACCTCCTTTTCGTGCTATAAAAACAGTTGGAACTTTTAGCACTAAATATAAGCAACATTTGTTACGAGTACAAAAGGAAACAAGTTACTAAACTCACCTTGGGACTGCACGCAGTTGGTTTTTGGTGACCTTAGGCGGAATCTTATTTCCTAGCCGCACGATTTTGCTCAATCGCTTTGTTTTGCTCGGTAACTGAATCTTTTTCGTCCGATTTACACAACACAGCACAGTCAGTCACACACAACCCAACGACACTTTATAATTATTATTTACTTGCACCACTTTCTTGCCTTATTTTATATTATTCACTCACTGCTTTATTTTTATTAATACCTCTTGTAAACAGTGGTATATTTTTTTAAATCAATATTATTTATTTTCTTTATTTACTCCAAAAATATTTTGCACAATAAAATTGACAGCCAATTCCATCGCAGATTTGTGCCATAGACTATACACTCCGGCGCGCGTCCCTTCGCTTGTCACAATAGATTATATATAATAGTCCATACCGTGGACAAGTGATGTTGGAACGTCGTGTCGGGTGTGCGGTGATTATTTTAATTTATCAAACAATGTTTTTGTTTTCCTTTTTTATTTGTTTTATGTTATTATTTTTATTGTTTTATTTATTTTGTAATCCCCTGGGATTTATAGGTCCGTAGGTATGTCCGTGGCATCACAGCGGGCCCTATCAGAATACCAGCGCTGCGGTATTTATTTATTTTTAAATATCGCAGCATCATGCTGAGATAGGAGCCTTTTTGGCCTCGCACAGGTCGTATTTTCCTTTTTTTTTTGTAGTCTAGAATGCTCCTTTTTTATTTTTGTTAATGTTTGTGCCTTTTTTTTTATTATGTTTTGTATTTCCTGTGCGTGTCCCAAATAAAATATTTTCTTTCTTTCTTTTCTTAACTATCCAGCCAGAGATTTCTCGGGTCCCGTGGATTAATTGTGACCTCAATAAAAATCTAATTACTATAGCTTTAAGACTTCGTTCTGGACACATTCCATCAAATAAGTTTTATTACTTAATGAGGCGAGCTTTGGCTCCAAATTGTGATGTTTGTGGAGTGGTTGATGATGTTTTCCATATTCTGATGGAGTCTGTCCGGAATGAAAATACTAGAATTAATGCCTTCGGACGATATAAAAGGAATGATATTGGCTCCTGTAATACCATCCTTGCTTCTCCAATGTCCGATAAGGCTAAACAATTGTACAAGTTAGTGATAAGGTAGAACGTCATCAAGAAATTTGTGTTTTTCTGCACTGGGCGATGTGGTCGCTAAGCGACAAAGCCCTTTAAATAAATTAAAAAAAAAAAAAAAAAAAAAAACTGGTGTCGTCAGTGTCACAAAATCAATGGTTTAGTCCCATCACAAAAATGGCCAACGCGCCTAAAGCAGTTTTCACTTAAATAATTAAATAAAAAAACACAACTACCCTGCCAAAAAACAAAATAAAATGTAAAAAACAAGTTGTACTAGTTAATCTGTAGGTATATACATATACAAAGTGAAAGGTCACTCTACTCACACACTCAAGGACACTCTACTCGGTGACTAAAAGGTAAGTAAAAATTGTCATTGCAGTCGTTTGAATTTGGAGACAAACATGTTGCATTAAAAAAAATGCGTTTGTCACTCATAAGGATTCGAACGATACCCTATACATCCAAATCTGTTCAGGCATTTAAAAGTTAAGGTGGAACAAAGAAACTCACTCACTCATATAATTATTTAAGTAATGTACGTACCTATACAAACTATTTATAAGACATTTTAAAAGAGTAACTGTGGAGTTTCTTGCCAAAAAAAAATCTGCTGTTCCCTACATTTTGACGAGTTATGCGAACATAAATGCAGTGAACAGCAGATTTTTTTTTTCGCCATTCAGTACCCTAATTGCGTAATACAACACAATCACAATCTGTTTCGATTTGGAACAGATTGCTAATCTATTGCTTCATAAGTCAGAAAAAAAGGTCTGCTCAGCAACGGAAATAACGCAATGAATGTTGCTGAACTGTCAAAATGAAACAAATTAGGCATAATTGTTTACGAAAATAAATTACGCAATTAGGGTACAGGTTTGGTCCCATAGTAAATGTTGTTCATAATGATGAGTAAAATCACGTGTTTAAGTTTGCGCACTGGTTAAAACTTACCCTGTATACTTTCATATGCATTTAGTAAAAAGTTGTTATTTTGACATTACAAACAGACACTTCAATTTTATTTATTTGTACTAAGTCCCCCGCCGCCGCCGCGTCTGTCTGTTTCCACGCATAAACTCAAAAACTACCGAACGGATTTACAAACGATTTCACCAATGGACGGAGTGATTCATGCGGAAGGTTTTTGTGTAAAATTCATTAAGGATCTGTGTAAATTGGCTGAAATTTAACAATTAATGTTGAAGATGTCGAAAAATATCACGCCGACTGGGCGCTTTACTGGCGTGCGCCGCATAAACCGCAAAAGATACATAAAATTTATGTTCTACAGTATTGTTTATCTTATTAAGTAGAACAAAAAAAATGTCCGGGATGGCATATGTCTATCTTCTAAGGATGACCCACAGTAACCATTATTATCTTTCAGAATTTGATAAAAATTTAATTATTATTTCCGAAGCTATTTTGACCGGTATTATTATTAATCCTTATCCATTAAATATGTTATTTAAATTGGGCATTTCATTTAGATTAAAACATGCCTTGACATCATACCAAAAAAAATGAACAGTTTAAAAGATATCACAGATTCAAAATTACGCGTAACTACATAATTATGGTTAACGGCAACGCGAGCGCAGCAGTATTAGTCAATGACCTTTTCTCGGCTATTAGGTATGTAATCCCGATAGTACGTTCCAGTGGGATATTTTTCGACATCAGCGCGGACGAAGCCGCGGACAAAAGCTAGTCCATACATAAATGAACCCTGAAAACATTACACTCCTTTCTGGGCAGTCGTGTTATGTAATAAAAAGTTTTTATGCAGTTTTGAAGCTTATATACCAGTCATCATTTCGGTATCACGATTGTTCCAAATTTGACTTCACGAATTTGAAATGGAGTAGGAAATCGGAGTTTAGTCGCTCTTAAAGAAACAGCAAGCTTTGATCAGAGCATCTATAAGTCAATAGTTATTTCGTTGTTTTGTTTTGCATAAGTCTTCTCTTTCCTTTTCGTGTCGTTAGTGACTAACCTGGTGTCAGAGTTTTATAAAAAAAACGGCCAAGTGCGTGTCGGACCACGCACAATGAAGGGATCCGTAGATAGAGATTAGAACAATGGCAATCAATCGGAAATGATAGTGAGTGACTTCAAAACCACTTTTTTTCTTTATATTTAAAAAGATAAAATATAGAAACCTTTAAACAAAAATATGCAGGGAGACTCGATTCAGGTGTCCGGGAGTATATAGATAGACCTAATATACGCATTTATCTAATGTTATTTGTTTCAAATTACCTACCCTCTACATACAAACTCACAAAATACATCTTTATAATGATATAGTAAGCATAGATCATTTTTTTGCATGATGTATTTTATTTATTCAAAAATGGTGTTCCGTATTTTGAATAAATAAAAATACATCATGCAAAAAAATATATATCTATCTATACTATGTATAATAATAATAATATAAAGAGGTATTTTGTGAGTTTGTATGTAGAGGGTAGGTAATCTTCGGAACGGTGACCCCTTCTTTCGCAGACAGAAATTTCATAGAATTTCGTTTCGCAGAAAATGTTTCACATAATATTTGGTCTTTGTATTTTTATTTCGAATATTATTGTTTTAAAGACTATTTACTTTAATGAAACATATTTCACAGAAACACAATTCAATGAATTTTATGATCATATTTTTTTTATTTAAAAAACTTATCAAACAGTAAAATTATTTTTTTACGAATATTGTTGGTTCGGTGTATTTTTCCATGGTATTTTATTTAAACGAAAATGTAAAAATAGACGTTACGCTATCCATAATTTACGAGTACATATTTGAACGTCGAAAATTAAGTGTCGAATTAAGACGCAGACGTATGACAGTGACCTTGAGTGGTTAGCTTGCGTGTTCTGTACTGAGCTCACATAACACGTCGCACGTTCGTTCAGCCAGTAATAGGACTCGCCCATCAAAGAGCGTTGTCCCAAATTAGACGCATTATTAATTTATTATACGTACATAAAACAAAAGGTATTTTAATAAAACACGTATACTAAAAGATCAGTAATTAAATTATCTTTAAAATGGTGAAGCTTTCAGAAATATACGCTTGATAGATTTTGCGTGATTCTTAGTTTTTTTTATCCGCGTTAGACATAACTTTACAAATTAATTTCACTATGTAATATAACCATAATCCAAAATATGCCTATATTAAAATATTAAGAAAATGATCTAATTTAACATATTTTTTTTTTATTCATTAACACTACTCGTTTAGACGTCATCTTCAGTATGAAATCATTAAAAGTCAGTTATCGTCGCCTTAAAGTCTAATGAGGCTTAGGCTGCAAGAGCGAGCGAAGCGAGCTCGGGACTTGGGGCTCCCCGACTCGGATAGTTCGGGTTAGTTAGGTTGTTAGGTTCGTGGTTATTTTTTTTTTAAACCACACAGAAATAGGAGCATATTTGATTTTTTATTCTATGATATGAATATCGAAACATAAAATTTTATTTATAACAAAAATCAATGATTTAACTTTATGGAAAGTAATTATTCTGCGTATTGATTTTTCTATGAAATCATAATATGAGAAAACACTTATGTGAAACGAAATTCTATGAAAATGAAAGCAATGAAACAACGTAAAACTCTTCGGAACTACTGGTCCGATTCGGAAAATTCTTGCACTAAATGGGAAGCTACAGTATTGCCGAGTGACCTAGGATACATTTTATGTTACAACAAGAAATTTCACGCGGAGGAAGTCGCGGGCAGAAACTAGTATATTTACAAAGCAACTTGCGTCCCGAGTCCTGAACAGACCAGGAGACTTAATTAGCTTCTGGAGGGAGGTGGGCTGGTTGGAGTAATCATCTAACGGCCGCCATGGCCCACGCACAATGGTCCACTTCACGGACTAAGTGCGGAAACCAAACCCTATAACATAGAACATAACATACACTGGTCAGCAAATAAATCGAGCCACCCGCTACCTAGGAACTCTGATTCGATTTTCTCAAAAAGTATAAAACTTACAACTATCAAAGTTATACCTACAAAAAGTGCGTTTCATGGTGATTAAAATAACTACAAATTAATTCGAAAGTACCCTCAACTCACATTGTAATCAAGCAACAAACACAATGCTAACGATTTGCTCTGTTTTCACCAGAGTTTGAAATTAGCGTTCTTTTTCTCTACAATGAGGGTAGTCGGATATTTCTTATCATTTCTTTAGTTTTTGTCCATCGTTTGCTCAGACGCGTGTGTTTTTGCAACTTTTTTCGATTAATAATGGATACAACACCTCAGGAAGCAGCTCAAGCTGTAGCATTACTTCAAGCAGGCATTGCGCAACGTGAAGTCGCTCGAAGGCTTCGAATCAGCAGATCTTCGGTGCAACGAGTTTACAGACGATACCTAGAGACTGGAGCATTCGATCGCCGTCCAGGTACGGGCAGACCTAGGGCTACATCAGCAGCAGATGATCGTTATATCCACCTTACTGTTCTGCGAAATCGCCACCTCAACGCAGTTCAAGTCCAACAAAGTCTGCGTGACGAACGCCAAGTGGTCATAAGTTCAGATACCGTCAGAAGGAGACTTGCTGAACGGAACCTGACCCCAAAAAGAGCTGCAACAGGCCCAGCATTAACGGTAGCACACCGTCGAGCACGACTTGAATTTGCTCGAGAGCATAGGGATTGGACATTAGAGCAGTGGAGTAATGTACTCTTCACTGATGAGACCAGGGTGAGTCTACATGGAAGTGATCGACGTCAAAGAGTATATCGTCGCCCTGGAGAACGTTATTCTCAGTGTTGCATCGAGGAAACTGTTGCTTATGGAGGAGGATCTGTAATGGTCTGGGGCGGCATCTTGTTAACAGCACATACAGCGTTAGTTTTCATCGAACCGACGGGCCGTACACGTGGACTGACTTCTCATCGCTACATTACTGAAATCCTCGCAGACCATGTGGTACCTTACGCAGGATATATCGGACAGGATATGCAATTGATGCATGATAATGCACGGCCTCATGTTGCTCATGTGGTGACCCAGTATCTACGCGACGTCAGCATTCGTACGATGGACTGGCCAGCTCGAAGCCCGGACTTGAATCCGATAGAACACTTATGGGATGAGCTGAAACGTCGGGTTCGAGCCCGGGTACCTGCTCCAACAAGGCTTCCAGAGCTGCGAATCGCAATTGAAGAGGAGTGGAATACAATTCCTCAAGATTTTATCGTCAGGCTCGTAAGGTCGATGAATACAAGGATGCTGGCAGTTATCCGAGCAAGGGGAGGGAATACGGAATATTGATCAAAAACTTTTTTGATTTTATCTTTGTTTTTGGCTTTAATTTTTTTTTTCACTTTATCATTACTAACGATTGTCACGACTGGAAAACGACTCTTCTTTGTAAAATCCTTAATAAACACTGAAATATTGATTAAACCCAATGAGTTTCCTTTCATTTAATCACCATGAAACGCACTTTCTGTAGGTACAACTTTGATAATTGTAGGTTTTTTAGTTTTTGAGAAAATCGAATTAGAGTGCCTAGGTAGCGGGTGGCTCGGTTTATTTGCTGTCCAGTGTAGAACATAGCGTCCCGAGTCCCGACTGACACAAATCATCGCCCAGCCCAGTAATTCGAAATCTGGACAAAACGTTCCATGTGACGTAGGCATTCACTAAGAAAGGTTTTATGAAAATCCTACCTCTAAGGGGGTGAAAAGGGGGAATTTCGTTTATATCAAAAAACATATTCCTAGGGTTTATAAACTTGAAACTTAGTACGAATATGTAACTACTTAAATAAGAAATAAGATTTGTCATTATAAGATTCGTCATTATTAGATTTTCCAAACGCGTTAAAGTCTGTATGGAAGTCCGATTAATTTCAAACGTGGTAGGTATTCATAATTTTGACAACAAATAACGAGTACCTAGTGTTTTTGGATTACTCGAATATCAACCCCTAACTGGGTGACCCTAAGGTTGACTGGTAGAAAATGCCTCGGGCATTAAGTCCGCCTTTGTACTGTATTTTTTTTACTTGTGCATAAAGTTTTAATAAATAAATAAATGACGAAACTATAAGGGTTCCTTGTTGACTGCGGAACACTAAAAACGATTTTTCATAAATCAACTTCTGTCGGGGCGAAAAAGGGGAATAGTTTGTATTAAAAAATCTCATTCCTTCGGTTTAGAAACTTGCCACTTATCACAAATACTTATCTAGGTAAATATTTTTAAAGATCGTAATAATTAATTATTTAAATTAATAATTAAATTAATAATTTAATTAATAATTAAATTATTATCCAAAACTACTCTTTAAATTAAATTTAATTAAATACTTTATTTCAGACCATTTGTCCATTGTGTTAGTAACAATGTTCTTATAGACTAGTGTTAGTAATACTTAAAACTACCCACAACAAAACATATAAAAGAAAGTTAACTCAATCACTACTGCGCCATTCCATGACAAATGGCGCAGCAATGATTGATGTAACCACAGTCCAGCCGACTAGCGATCATGCTAAGGATACTGTTGGCGCTGCCACGTACTCTATGCACCAGGGATGCGCATCTTTTACGCATCGTAGCGTAAAAGCAGTCTACGCGATGTTCAGCAAACATCCCTGACGCACTACAGAATCGCCGCAGCCCCATCAGCACCCTGAACGCATTATTAAATTGGACTCGGAGGGCACTGTAAGACTTTTGGGTATAGTCGGCCCACAGGCTGCACGTGTAGAATGATGTACAATAAGACTTAAAAAGTGTAATTTTGACTTCTGTCGAACAACGTGCAAACCTGCGAGCTATCATGTTCGCCCGCACTGCCAGCGCCCACCGTTCCCTCTCGATGTCATCATTGTCCCTGAGGTCAGAGGTTAGCACATGTCCTAAGTACTTAAATTTGGATACCCTACGCAAAGCTGTACCATTAAGCGTAATGCTGGGAAACACGTTACCTGTACTGTTTCCTCTGGCCTCAAAGACCATGACGTCAGTTTTGAGTGGATTATATTTTAATCCGTGTTGCTCGGCATATGCTTCACAGATGGCAAGCAATTTCTTAATGCCACATACCGATGCGCTCAGTAGCACCATGTCGTCAGCATAGCTTATGTTGTTTACATTAATTCCGTCTATGTGACAACCTACCCGGGTGCTACTGAGTGCCACAATCAGATCGTTCATATACAGGTTAAATAGGATTGGCGAGGACAGTCCCACCTGCCTCACCCCGCACTCCTACCTGTACGACTGCGACATGGTTCCCGACCAACGCACGCCATTGACCTGGTTTTCGTACCAGTACTTGCTGATGAGTTCTATTGGTAGATTAGTGTTTTCTAACTTTTTCCATAGAATATCATAGGAAATCAGGTCAAAGGCTTTCGAAAGGTCAAGAAAGCATGCGTGAACTGATGTTTGACGTCTTGTGTAGTATCTGACAGCATGCTTAACACACAAAACTGCACTTAAGGCTAGTAACTTTAACTTAACTGTACTTTTTGCTTTAAGGGCGTGCCCGTTGAAGTTCCAAGGGGAAAGTGCGAAATTCACAATTCACGCCGCGGGCACAAGCTAGTAATTATATATTTTAAATTATTTTTTTAATAATTATGAAATATTTTAATAGTATTGAATGGATATCATGTTATTTGTATGGCACAATCAAACTTGTCATATCAAGTTGGTGGCGTGGTCGGAGGTCTGGTGGGTCAAAAACAAAAAAAAATAATATAAATATAATTTTAATTTCAAATAAAAAAAGGCTCAACAGATTCCTTAGCAAATAACGAATACTTAATTTTAAGCATTGTTGAAAAACATTTTCTTATAAAACTAACTTAAGTACTGATTAACATTCCAAGAAAAATAAAATTCATCAATTTAGGTAGTAAGACTTTCTGTCAACTTACCACTTATAAGTGTCACTTTTTAGTATATTTTTTCTTTTTATTAGTATGTCTTTTCATTCTGTTGGGATTATAATTTTCTTTATCTGAAGAATCAGTGCTTGTGGGAGTGAATCCTCGCGGTCCACGCCTATGCCTGGTATTGTGTTCCTCAGTGTTCACTATTTCACTCAGAATACCATATTCCCTGGAATTAAAGTTATAATGTACAACCGCGGAAAATAGTGGTTGACCACTTTTCACCCTTAAGGTTGTTTCATACCGGCGATGCGAGGCATGGATGAGATGGGCGACAATTTAAATCACGCTTACCCTTTTACACCGAAAGATGTCCAGCGTTTCCTCGCGCCGGCTCGCGATTACTCACGCCGGCTCGCGATGTCTCGCGCCGGCTCGCGGTATCACACGCCGCCCGGCCAGCCGTGTCTGGGGCACCGGGCCAGGTATGCAAAAATGTCTTGCGATGGTCGGTGCGTGCCAGCGCGAGACATCGCGAGTCAGCGCTTGACGGAGAGACCGTGCGGATCCTCGATGGCCGGTGCGAGATTTGTATATTCGTTTTACAAAGCAAATAAATGCTCTATTCATACAGCAATAAAGTTCAATATTGTACTAACAAATATTTCAATTCTCGCCTCGCACATCCTCGCGCATCTAGACCTTTTACACCAAAGATGGGCAGGGCGTCGATAGAAATGTTGCCATAAATTTCAATTCTCACTCATCCACGCCTCGCCTCGCTGGTGTAAAACCACCTTTATGCTTCCTGTAATAACAATACGGTTGAAAAGTGGTCCACCGCCTGTGTTTGCAATGGTACATAATCAAAACATGATTTATTTTTTTATTGCTAGTTGTAGATTTTGTTTTCATATTGTATACAAAAAAAATGTGACAGAAATCACTGAAGAAAAAGCTTTTTGGACCCTAGTCTTGTAAAATTAAATTGAAATATTACATTAAAAAGTTTTTATGTCATATTTTGAATATAAATTACTAGCGACCCAATGCTGCTTTGCACGACATAAACTGACATTAATTAAATTGTATTGTATGATATAGATATCAATTCGACTTACGATTCATCACAGGACCTGTGGACATCAACTTTGACTGGCAACGGACCACTTGCTTCCATCTCCATATCACTGTCTGATTCTGCAATTACTAAATAGTCATGGAGGTTGTTTTGTTTATACCGTGTTCCACTTTTTTGTCCTTCTTCTTCAAATAAATCTTCACTTAGTATATCTGATTTCTGTGAAACTACATCTTCTCTACCATCTTTTTGCTTTAAATTCTTAAATGCAATATCATCAACAGGAAAATTTTCACAAGTATCAGTTTGAACTGAAACTGAATTAGTTGTATTCAACTTAGAATTATTTTCAACATCCTTTAAAATCTTAATTGTAGTTGTGAAATTTGCATTATCAATGGTTATTTCCACTTTTTCAGATTGCCCTACAGCTTTATCAGCTGCAGCTTTACAATATGTACATGCTTCTATCATATAACTTTTTTTATAAAAAGGTACTTTAATGTTTGGATTTGTTATGCTTTGTAATGCATCAGACTGTGTTGGAGTTTCTTTATTGGTATTAATTAAAGTTTTATCATCTCTACAATCTAAGCTAACTAGTGAGGTAGATTCAATTTCTTCATTTTCATTGGCTTCAAGCACAGCTAGCCATGCATTTTTATCCTTATCAATAACTGTTTCTTGTGAGTCATCTATTATAATAGGATCATCATCCATAAAAATGCCACTTTCATCATTATCACATTCTGTCTTTGTTTTGTTAATCCTCACAAGATCTACATTAGACAGATGTAATTCTTTTTTAATTTTCTTAGATTCATTGTGTTGGGTACCACTGTTAATTGATTTTATGTTTCCTCTCTGCAGTGGATTGTTTTTAACAGTAGTTTTGAAATGAGATCTCTTTCTGTTTGTCTTGAGAACTGATACATTTTCATTTTCTTTACTTTGTAATTTATAATTACTTTTTGAAAGCTTTATATTACAATCTAATTGAGTGTTCACATTCAAATCTCTAAATGGCTTTCTTGTTAAATCTTTGTCATTTTTGTTGAGCCACTGTTGTACATAGCTGGCAGAGCTTTTTTTCATTGTAATATTTTTACTAGAAGGTGATGTTTCTTCTCCAGGAAAAAAATTTGAATGTCTGTTTTCTTTATTTTTGTAAGAAATAAAAGAAGTTTTTCTTTTGTTCTCATACTTCACGGGAGCTTGAATACATTCTGGGAACAGCTCTTTCTCAATCCTTAGTTGCTCAGATAATCTTTTATGTTTGAAAACTAAAAACAAGAGTTAAAATATTTATCATTGCAAATGAATAAGCATATAAATGAGCAAAAAATATTGTACAATTAATTATGTATAGCATACCATCTGTATTAAACAAATCTTGACACACTTTTAGTAGTTCTGATGCATTTTGTACCCTCTGCGTCAAGGCATCATCAAGCTTGGGCTGTGGACTAGTGACCCGAGGTGGAGTGATGCAAAGCTGGCAGTCTACTGCATCAATAACACAGGTGTCACATGCAGTATGTCCACATGCATATCTCAGTCGCTGACCATCTATATTATCACTGAAGACAAAACAAAGCATTCAATAAGTTTTGATTAGTATGATACTATAAAACTACTGTGTTTATTGAATTATTAAAGCACTTATTTATACTAGGACATATTAGGAACGTGTCAACATATTATAAGGAGGAAGGGAGATTCATGATAACAAAGAACAAAGTGGCAGAGTGCAATAATAGCATAGGAAAAAAAAGGATGATGAAAATAACGATAGGAAGAATATAGTATTCACAAAACATGCTTAAACACAATTAATATGCTAACAAAAAGTTTACTCCACAACTAACCAAATAACACATTGATTGTTCTCAACTATTTTTCTAACATGTCCAATAGTTTGATCGATGAACAAATTATTCATGACAACTGTTGCATATCCCAGACCCACAACAACGGTCACCGATATAATTTTCAGTATTTTTATTGTACGCTGTACGCTGTGCACGTAACGTAAAATACAAAAGTACCTACAAACATCTAAACATTTGTCAACTTTTTCAATGATTCACTTACTACGATACTTATTTTGTAATGAATCAACGGGATACTGAGGTGACATAATGTCCTCTGTGTTAATGTCAACAAGAAGAACAACCAAACAACGTCAACAAAACAACAGACATAATTTTTTTTTTTTTTTTGGAATTTTATGACCTGGTTACTGGACCTTTAGCAACAGACATAACAAGCAACTAGTCTATGGACACAACAGAGAAGGAGGAACTGGAGAGATCGAACATGATACTACAAAGTACTCTCTACTCTGTGGGAGAGAACCAGAGAGAAAAGACGAACTGACGATAACGTGCGTGACGACGAACGGACTAGAACTAGACCCATGGAACTAGTAAGTACTTTACAGCTAAACCCACATTACGGTCCCAAGAGGTGCCTACAGTATGGACATGAAGAATGGGGTTATAAACTGCCACTTGCTCACTTCAGATGGCGTTGATCTTCAGCGTCGTATAATTTGACATTTAGCCATACATTTTTTTTGTAAACAAGCGACTTCTTTTACGCATTGGAATCCGATATTTCGTCGAGACAATGTGCTATCCTTTAAGCCTTTTATGGGAGAAAGTGGTTAAAAGGTGATGCTCCCAAGAGATCTAAGTCTGTTTTCATTACATACAGGCACTTGTGATGGGATATTGTTAAAATTATAATAAAGTATGTGTGTGTTTATATTAATGATAATACATGTTTAAATATAAACATGTATTATCATTAATATAAATCTAATATGAATTAGTACATACAGGCACTTGTGATGTCATATTGTGTAAATTATAGTAAAGTATGTGTGTGTTTATATTAATCTAATATGAATTAGATCTATCATATATTAGAGCTATCTCTGAGATTTTTAGTGAGGAAGACCAAACCCGAGTTGGTTTTCAACTCTGATCAGGTTATTTCTATCGTACGCCTCCAGTCTTTAACAAAAAACGAACTTAAAGTCAACAAACACAAAATAACCTATTATTATAAAACGTTCATAATTTATTAACTTTTCCACTAATGCTGCTTTTTTACCACTGGTAGACGCTTCCCCTGTCCTTACCTCGTCTATTAATAGTACTACACTCCAAGTCTCATACATATTTATCTAATTTTCGTATAATTTGTGATCGACACAAAAGTAAACATACACAACAATGGTGGTTTATAAAGACGTACAACTGTGCTGCCATCTGCTATGACATTTCAGTTTTTAACTTCAACCACAAAACTCTATAAATGTGTGGATGCATCGCAAGCGCTTGCGCAAGCTACCTTTAAAAAAACGGACCTTTGATCGGATCTTGCGTCAGATTGGCAGCAAAAGCTTGCGAGACTTTGCGAGAATAGCAAACTTGTAAAAACAGATTGCTTTATTCAACTGGGAACCATATTAGCCCATTGACGCAACCTAAGCGAAGCCAGGTACTGAATTTGAGATTGTTTGTCCAGGGGTCGTACTACGAGGTGTTAAAGCCATCATTATTCCACTGAGAGAGAGAGATAGAACTATACAGCATAAATAGCACTATCCCATTTTCACATCGGAACAATAATGGCTATAACACGTCACAGTAAGGCCCCAGGTTTGGCCTGCCCTGTGGCGCGTACTCACGCGTTTTGCAAGGCTTGTTGTTGTCTGCCATTATTTTTGTACATCGTAAATACGATACAAAAATCAGTAACAAAAACCCTGGCGCAGCGGCGGGCGGTGTAGCTATATTGATTTCTTTGTCACAAATCTTGCTTCGGTTTTTGTATCTCTCTTGGTCTGGCTCCTTATCCCAGACCTGTTCCGGCAAAGTAAACTATATCGGCACAGACCTAGAGTTCGAAGCGCGCAAGCCCCACCACAACGTCAACGTAGAGATACGACGATAGGGTTATTATTATTATTATTATTTGGTTAGGCACACTAGCAGCTAATTAGCTGATGCGTGTGTCTGGGTCTTTTTTTTTTTTTGAGGGTGGGAAATCATCAAATAACTTCTCCCGCTCTGGGCGGAGCGGGAGGGCGTGTCAGACTCTTACTGACTAAAACCCACCCGTGTTCCTTCGGTTGCCCTGTCGCCGGGGGCCACGATCTCCCTTTCGGTTTTCTTCGCAACCCCGGCAGGCATCGGCCCTAGTGGACCCCGTCAATTCTGCTGACATCTCTTTGAGGCGCGCGTGGAACACAACGCGCCGTCGACCCGGGCCTGGTCCTTATCGGACGGTGAGCCACCCATTGCTCACCGCCCGCAAGCCCGCGCCTATGGTGGCCGGAAATCGCCTCGCGATTCCCGACGCCCTGGGCGTCTCCTCCTGCGGCGGTTAGGGGCGTGAGGGCGCGAAATTTGCCTCACCCTCACGCGTTCCGCCTCCTCCTTCGCGAGCATTACCGCTTCGCAGAAGGAGGTGACGGCCTCCCATTTCCTCTCGCTCCGTACCATGGCCTGAGCCAAGGCCGGACGCGACAGATCACCACCGCCGATCGCCTCCACGAGGACACGGCGATGCTCCGCCCAAGCTGGGCAGACCT
This sequence comes from Omphaloscelis lunosa, assembly GCA_916610215.1. Lineage (NCBI taxonomy): Eukaryota > Metazoa > Arthropoda > Insecta > Lepidoptera > Noctuidae > Omphaloscelis > Omphaloscelis lunosa. The sequence goes on from OU744247.1 coordinate 13,485,846, forward strand.
CCACCGTATGCTCCACCGTGTCCTCCGGGCGATCCACACAATGGTGACACCCGGGCGTTTCCTCCCGCCTTATCCTGTGCAGGAACCTCCCGAAACAGCCGTGTCCGGTGAGGACCTGCGTCAGGCGGATGGTGAGGATGCCGTGGCGCCTCTCAAGCCACTCCTCAAAGAAGGGTCTTATCGCCGCAATTGTGGCGTGCCCAGTGTGTCTGGGTCTAAATAGTAAAAGAATTAAACATGTTTTTAAAAACGCTGCTTGTGGGTGACTACAAGCAGTGACCTACCTACTACCACTAGTACCTACCTTGTGACCTACTAGCACTTGTCGGCAAAGTAGTATCATCATCATAGGTCTATATTACATAAGTAAAATGTTTAGTTCCAAATGTCACCACGTCAGACTTTTTATGTCGACTTGTATGTTGATCTGCTACCTTATACCTCATAACTTCTAAACTACTTATAATAAATTTGGCAAATGAGGTAGAATATCGTTGGATCATCCGCTGGTTATAGGCTATGTGACGTCACATTAAATATATGCCGTTTTGTACCGCCATTGTGTTTATGTTTACTTTTGTGTCGATAACAAATTATACGAAAATTAGATAAATATGTACGAGACGTGAAATAGCCTCTGTAGCACTACTAAAAGACAAGCTAAGGACAGGGGAAGCGTCTACCATTGGTAAAAAAGTTATTTTGTGTTCATTGACTTTAAGTTCGTTTTTTGTTAAAGACTGGAAGCGTACGATAGAAATAACCTGATTAGAGTTGAAAATCAACTCGGGCATGATCTTCCCGACTGAAAAACCTCAGAGATAGCACTTCTAGCACTGATCTAATATGATAATATAAACACACATACTTTACTATAATTTACATAATACCACATCACAAGTGCGCTTGTATGTAATGAAAACAGACTTAGTTCTCTTGGGAGCATCACCTTTAAACCACTTTCTCCCATAAAAGGCTTAAAGGATAGCACATCGTCTCGACGAAATATTGGATTCCATTTTTTTTCGGAAAGCTCTCTCCCACAGTTTTCTTCTTATAACATCTTGGAAAATATATGGGTTCCCGTATTTTTTGTAGTAAACAGCTGCGCAACTGGGCCCAATAATAAATAAATGTAAAAGAAGTCGCTTGTTTACAAAAACTCAACTACGATAAAAACAACAAATAAAAAAGTAAACAAGACATCATCATCATCATCATTTCAGCCGAAAGACGTCCACTGCTGGACATCGGTCAAAGTGGCGGTGCTTGGGGGAGGCCTATCTCCAATAAGACATCACAGGCAAATAAATTCAAAATCCGGAGTCACAGGGTCACACTTTCCGACCCTGATGATCCCATCACACTCCTCCAAGAGCAGAATAGGGCCACCAGTACAATAAACAAATACAGACGCCTCCCGTCATTCCGACCTCGCCGCCGAGGTCCTTTCGATCGCGACCGTGTCCCTGATTAAATAATACTCCTCACCGACCCTTGCTCGAAAACGAGGTGCCAGCAAGTTGTTGCCGCTGAGCACGTAGCTTTAAACTACCCCGCTTAATAATCATGATATAAACCAATTTTGATCCAGCCTGTCCCTTCTTGCTGTCCTCCCCTCAGCGACGCCCTAAGCCGAGGTTCGTACCCCACAGGGGGTGCCCTTAGCGAGCGTTCGCCTAGTTTTAATTTAGTTTAGTATTTTGCCCCTGGCTGGAGGCTTTGAGTGTAGCAGCTTAAGGCACCCACAGGAAAGTCCGGTTAAGCAGCCAAGACCTTAGTGGTCAAAACTGCGAGATGCCCGTTCAAAAAAAAAAAAAAATCACGGGGTCACAGGTCATCTGTTCTTTTTATGCCTTAACACGACGTGTGACTCTGGATTTTCAATTTAACTTAATTAACTGTCTGTGATGTCTACCTTTTTAGTTGGCGTTTTTGTTGTAGTTGGTTTTTATAGTTTTTGTCATGTATGTTATTATACCATGGTTTTTGTGATCTCAATAGCCCATGTGTCAAATTTAATCAATATTTAAAAAAAAATAGGACATATACACAAATACAGCAACTAAAAATAATTACAAGCAAGCCGGCAAAACGTCCTGGCTTTTAATAAATTTTAATGTTTTTTTGAGAAATATGTGAATAATCGCAATCATAATAATGGCTTTATTAGAATATAAACATTATTTTCCGTTAGATAGCATACAAAAAGTATGCGATCTGTTTGAAGAACAACTGCGCAGTGAGAAGGAGGCAGATTTAGCTTTGTTTTCTATTATTGTTGGAGCGGTTGAAAATAATTTAACTAATGTAAAAAACAGCGACAAGGAAATGAGTTTGGCGGCAAATAAAGTTGGGAAAATGAAGTTCCCATCTGTTGAATATGAAGAAGTGAAGTCACTCCATGAGCGTTTTGTGACACTGATGCGTGGTGGCGTCGATGTGAAACTGCTAAATGGAGTTCACACCACGAGAGATTTGGTGAAACGAGTTGCCGATGTAGTTTGGAATTCATTGACACGCAGTTATTACAAAGACCGAGCGCATTTGCAGTCTATTTATAGTTTTTTAACAGGAAATAAACTTGACTGCTTTGGTGTAGCTTTTGCAGTAACTGCAGGCTGTCAAGTACTTGGTAAACAAGACGTTCACCTGGCCTTATCTGAAGATCACGCTTGGGTAGTTTTTGGCAAAGATGGCATAGAAACAGCTGAAGTATGTATCACATGAATGCTTTGCCACCAAAAAGTTTGATTATTAAATTAAATAAGGTTTTAATTCAATTTTCTCAAAATAAAAAAATATTTTTGGCCCCAACTTATAATTATCTCTTCTGTCTGTCTATGTAGTAAATATCGTAAATTTCACTCTATTTTTTGTAGCACATACATGTAACGTCTGATGATCAATAAAAAAACCTTTGGTTCTAGGTAACTTGGCATGGCAAGGGTAATGAAGACAAACGTGGAAGGTCAGTTGGTGATGGAGTATCTGCACGTTCATGGCTGTACGTAGCTGGCAAACCAGTGATATGCACTCGTGTAATGGAACTAGCTGCACTTGTATCTTCAATCAACCCCACATTGACTCAAACTACAGATGTCCATGAAATTGCTCAAATGCAGCACAGACTTCTGTGGTTATTGTATGACAGTGGTAAATATAACAATATTTTTCAGTATCTACTTATTTTACATGGAAATAGCAAATATCAAGTTCTGCTCTTATAACTATTATTTGAGACACATGTAGCTAAGAGAGCAGCCTAGCCAAAGTGAAGCTGAGACAGCCATTTGTCTCATGCTGCTTACCCTGTGAACTAAAATAACAACTATGTACCCTGATAAATTGCTCAGTACCAAAATAGGCCTGCAATTGAAGAAGAAAATCCTAATCCTATAAATTATTATCTAAATAATTTATAACCCCTAGAAGAGCAATAGTCACCCTGTATCTATATCCATAAATATCAAACCAGACTGGATTATCTTACTTAAAATGCTTGAAATATATCACTGCCTATTTATTTGAAATGTTTATTAGAAACTGATTTCATGTCACTGTTGACAGTGCTATGTCTTGGTTTTTTATTTGGTCTGAGTAGAAAACATCACAATATAATGTACAATCAGTTCATATTAGGTAAAATGTGGAATAACCTAAAAAAAAATTACAAAATATGCAAAAACATATAATTATGCAAATGTGCATTTGCATTAAATCCGATCTTTACATAATATAAATTAAAGTCGAATGTAAATAAGAAATCCCTATCTTTCTCTTTCAGGCCATTTAGATGCTTACCCCATGGCACTGGGCAATCTTGGAGATTTAGATGAATACATGAGAATAGCTAATTGTTCAGTAGAAGCTGATGTAGAATTGCCTCTACATAATGAATTGGATAATTTACGACCTGATGGCACACAGAGACCAGACCCTGCTGCACTATATGCCCAAGCTATCCGCTCAGCAAGAACAAATTATGAAGATCGCCATGTTTATCCATACACTTTCCAAGGAGGCCACTACCACCGCCATAAAATGTACAAAGAAGCTTTCCATGCATGGGCCTGTGCTGGCGACGTTATTCGACAGTTAGTATTCATATTTTTGTCTTAAAAACTAAATAAGTATTGTAAGTGTATCTTCTATTATATTTACATTGTAACAGCGAATCAATTTTCACGCCGCCCCCTTAAGAGCCCTTTTACATTTTTTACGTAAATTCATGATTTTGGACGTTGTAATTTTCAGCAGCAGTAAAATAAATTATTTGATAATAATAACAATAGTGCCATTCTCTTGTAAGTTGGAGTTACAAATTCTTTTTGTGTTCCTGAATTAACGCGGAATATTAATTTTATTTATTGTAATTTTGTCTTATTATATTGAGAAACGAAAACGAATGAAACATATTCATGATAGAAGTTTTAGTTTTATATCATATTAGTTTATTTGATAAAATTATTGTGTTTATTTGGAATATAATGGATGCTGAATCAAGACATTACTTTTCTTCACGATTTTCTCCGAGAACACTCAAGGAATTAAAAGAAATTCTAGAACTCTAATAAACAAGTAAAACTATCAAGTTATCTCAGCTTTTATTAGAATTGAATGAAACAATGTGAATTTGAGCGTCAAAGTTCCATCGCCGACGGTTTTTCTTGTAAACTAAGTTTGTAAAATATTTATAGTAAATACACGAAAAGAAAAATTAAAATATGTAAGCCCACGTTCGCACGGACGTAATAAAACGGGGCGATTTTTTTTCGTGCACTTGTTTTTCAACGCTCTGCTTAGCGCGGAGAGTTGAAAATCCAACAGTGTGTTTTTTTAAACCCGCTGGGACGAGAGTGCGTCCCAACATTTGGATTCTCAACGCTCGGCTTAGCACCGAGAGTTCGAAATCCAACGCGCGGCGCCCTGCGTCTCCGTAAACGATGTCTTACAAGAAAGAATGGCACTATTGTTATTCATAATCAAATAATTAAAATATCTTACTGCTGCTGAAAATTACAACGTCAAAGATCATGAATTTGTGTAAAAAAAATTAATAAGACTCTTAAGATCTAGGCTATTTTTTTTTTATGTTCGGATTGCGCATGACCTAAAGAGGTGCCATAATGAATATGAATTAAAAATCCTAAAAAAATAATGTAATTCCACGAATTTTGCGGGTTAAAACTAGTATAAAATCAAAGAAGTACATAAATAAAATAATTCTGGTCTCAAAGGACATCATTCAAATTCCATAAATTTTAGGTCCACGAGCCATATAAAATATTGGTTTACATTTGGACCAAAACAGATGATGTACTCAGGTTTCCGTAGCCAAATAAAAAAAAAAACGGAACCCTTATCATTTCTAATGCCCAATGACGTCTGTCTGTCCGTCCATCTGGACGTCGCATAACCATTTTACATAGATACTGTTTGCACTATATCAATGAAAATTTGAAAAAAGGTGGATTCTGTGCACCACCAAGCAATGGTGTAGTGAAACTACAAGCAAGTGGGGTATTGTTGGATCCCTTAGTTAACAAGATTATGATATTTCCAAGTAAGTTTGCTATTGAAGTCAATAGTTTTGAGATATGCGATATTGTTGGTTACAAACGCAGAAATAACGTGTGACTGACACTGGCATGGCACCACCAGGGATTTTAATTTTGATAACACAAACAAATTTTCGTTAATTAGTCGAAATTAGTCTCCAAATATCAAGATTAGTCGGTTACTGATTCAAAAGTTATAAGGGTTTATAGGTGGCCGATATGGGGAGCGCCTACCCCAGCTTGGCTCATTTGAATCTCAAAGCTAGGGCACCTAAGCGACCGGGTGTCACCATTGTGTGGATCGCCCGGAGGACACGGTGGAGCATACGGTGGAGGTCTGCCCGGCTTGGGCGGAGCATCGCCGTGTCCTCGTGGAGGCGATCGGCGGCGGTGATCTCTCGCGTCCGGCCCTGATTAGGGCCATGGTAGGGAGCGAGAGGAAATGGGAGGCCGTCACCTCCTTCTGCGAAGCAGTAATGCTCGCGAAGGAGGAGGCGGAACGCGTGAGGGAGAGGCAAATTTCGCGCCCTCACGCCCCTAACCCTAACCGCCGCAGGAGGAGACGCCCAGGGCGTCGGGAATCGCAGGCCGATTTCCGGCCACCGTAGGCGCGGGCTTGCGGGCGGTGAGCAATGGGTAGCTCGCCGTCCGATAAGGACCAGGTCCGGGTCGACGGCGCGTTGTGTTCCACGCGCGCCTCAAAGAGATGTCAGCAGAATTGACGGGGTCCGTTAGGGCCGATGCCTGCCGGGGGTGCGAAGAAAACCGAAAGGGAGATCGTGGCCCCCGGCAACAGGGCAACCGAAGGAACACGGGTGGGTTTTAGTCAGTAAGAGTCTGACACGCCCTCCCGCTCCGCCCAGAGCGGGAGAAGTTATTTGATGATTTCCCACCCAAAAAAAAAAAAAAAAAAAAAAAAGGGGCACCTAAGCGAAGATCTGTTTTCTCCTAAATTTAGTCGGTAATTAGTTGGAATTAGTCGCCTAATATCAGAATATGTCGGTCACTAGTTCAAAAGTTATAATAAGCGTTTCTAGGTGGCCGACCTGGAGAGAACCTCCCCAGCTTGGACACACTTTTACTCAAAAACTAGGGCACCTAGCGAAGATCGGTCACAGATTTAATCGGTTTGTAATTAAAAAGATATTAAAGAATTAAATTTCTCCATACATTGGTACAAGGAAGTACAAAATACTATAAGTAGTTTCTAGACAGTATCTATGATATCATATGGTGGAGTGTTTGTTTCGAAATACATAGTTCTCATACTATAGTTTGAACCCACCAAAAGACAGCTGTATTCATTACCTATAAACAGATCTACAATAAATATATGTAATTATTTATCAAACAAAATGTGCACTTAGTCGCTTCTTTCTTATATTCTTATTTCGGTAATTGAAGTTTTATTATTCTAACGTAAATCAGATCCTAACGTTATAATTTGGTAAAACAGTTGCATGCGACTGTATAACTCAAAAAGACCAAGAGCAAGGTTTAATGTTTTCAAAGAAGACATTAAACCTTGACCGATAAATCTAGAAGTATACAGATTAATAGAATATATAAGTTACACATATTAATAGAATTTTTATTTTCTTGGCAAATTTTCGTAAACTCTTCGATCTAGCTCTCGGACTATACCTAAAAAATTTAACTCATTATATCTTCTAAACTAAGACCCGACTACACCTGTGACTTGGCGAAAAATTGCGACTAATTAGGGACTAATTTTGGAAGAGAACAGATCTTCGCTAGGTGCCCTAGTTTTTTAGATATAAATGTCGCCAAGCTCGAGATTCTCTCCAGGTCGGCCACCTAGAAACAGTGACGACAGATTCTGATATTTGGCGTATGATTCCGACTAATTAGGTAGCGAATGAATTTGGGAGAAATCACATCTTCGCTAGGTGCCCTAACTTTTGTGATTCAAATGGGCCAAGCTGGGGTAGGCGCTCCCCATATCGGCCACCTATAAAACCTTATAACTTTTGAACCAGTGACCGACTAATTCTAATGTTTGGCGACAAATTTCGACCAATTAGCGACAAATTTTTTGTGTAAAGAAAATTAAAATCCCTGATTCAGATTCATTTATTTGCAAAAACATGTGTAGATAATATACATGGTATGATGGTGTGCATGCATGCCAGTGTCAGTCACACAGAAATAACTTCGTTTTATATAGTTTTTTTTTTTTTGTTGAGAAATACTATGAAATACGTAAACATTTTCGTGGTCAATAAAAATAATACCGTACATGCGTAAATATTCATCCCAACTACGGAACGGTTTAAAAAAAAATTAAATTCGTACGTGACGTGATAAACCTAATGGTCATTATGGCCAACCGCGAGAATCAAATACGGTACGTATATACGTAAATAATGTGGTGTGGCAGACATTTATTTAGTCACAAAGGCCATTTGTGGCCAGAGGCTGAAAAAATGGAATATCTATTGTTAACCAATGAAGTTACCCATTACGCCTTATGATATTCTTTTCGATTCTACGAGTACGATCCAACTCCAACACAAATCACTTTATCATAACGCAACATATCTTTACAGCTACAATTATTCCCGTGATGATGAAGAGATATACAAAGAGTTTTCTGAAATAGCAAATGAACTAATACCACAGTTGATGAAAGCTGAAAGTTCTGGACACTCTGCCAGATCCATTCTGAAGGACCCAGAGTGCTTTGCGTCATTGCTAAGGTATGGCTTGTATTTCAAAAACACTTGGCCCATTATTATTATATTATGTCTAATAAAAATTGTAATAATACAGGTTCTATTAACTTTCAGATTTTATGACGGCATTTGCAAATGGGAAGAAGGTAGTCAAACACCAATTCTTCATATTGGTTGGGCAAAACCCCTTGTGAGCACAATTTCAAAATTTGATGCGGAAGTAAGAGCTCAAGTCCACATAATATGTAAAACTGATACTGATGATCATTCAGAGTCAAATAAAGCCTCAGAGAATGTTGAAAAAGACAAAGGCGATAATGACAAATGGAACAATAATTCCGAGAACACAGAGATGACTGTGCGTGAGCAGCTAACTGCCGCTGTGAATAGTAGGCCGCGCGTCGCACTGTACAGTCATAAGATGGCAGCACTGAGGCCTTTACTTCTAGCGGAGCGATTGAACACTCACGCGCTACAGCTGCAGTTGACAGCGCAGAGCCAACTCCAACGGCCGCAGGCGCCGACGAAGAAAAGAGATGTCGATGACGCAAATTCTTCTCTACCAACAGCGCGCGCCAAACGAGCTCGTCGCGAACGTTGAAGGAATTGGTAATGTTTTTAAATTGGAACCGAATACGCTTCTCTGTTAGACTGGTACCAATGTATCAAATGAGTGATGTATACAAAGTATTTTATGTAGTTTATGTGTTTCTATTAGATTGTTAATGTTGGTAGTACATTATGTATTCTGGGTGATATCATGTATTTTTAGAATCGAGTTTAAAACTTAAAAAAACACCCAAAACAAAAATTGAGTCATTTAGTAAATAATAATGTAACTTTGGATGATCATCATTCTGGTTTAAATACGAATGGAGCAGTGCCAACTGCATTTAAAAATAGTTTGCTGCAGTGTGACGCCTAATAGGTAATACGGGCTGGTATCCGCAAGTCCAAGTCAAAGCGCGTATTTTGCATAAGGGTGGGAAAATCGCTTATTCCATCCACCCCAGCTCCTCAAAGAATGTCAGCAACGCCTTGGTGTTACTGAAAATCTCACGTAGGGTACCTGGATTATCGAAGTACTTTGCCCTGTATGTGGCGACCACCGGGCAGTTTAGCAGCATATAAGCCGCTGTCTGTCTATGTCATCCTCCATGCAGGCCCTGCACGGCGGATTGTCTGTAACTCCTATGACAAAGAGGTGTTTATTAAATGACCCATGGCCAGTTACAGCTGCTGTAACTGTACGCTGCTGTTGTTTCGTTAGTCGGAGAACCTGTGTCATGAGGCGGCCATCGATTGTAGGGGCCTCCTTAGCCTGCCTGCACTCACCATGGTCCAGCCATAGTTTGTGTTGTTGGTCCCTGGTTCGTTTTCTTACCAGAGTGAGTAGGTACCCGAAGGAGAGGGGCGCGATGGGTTCAAGCCCCACTGGAGTCATGCTGGACCCATGCATTCGGCCTGGAATACAGTGTTTTGGACTCCCAGTGGTGTGGCTATGTGTATGTTGAAGCCCTCCGAGAAGATTCCAGCACCTGTGCCACTACCTGTTCTGGATCCATCCGTGAGTCCCTCAAACAGCGCGGTGTATTGTGCCTCTTACCTCAGAGATTTATTGCATTTAGACGCACCGCCGCATCGTCACTTCCTGCCGTGTAAACAGGTAGAGCGGTGGTAGTCCCAGCATAGCTTCGTTTGTGCAGTCGGAGTAGTCCTCATGCAGCCCGTGGTCGCCATGCAGGCTAGTCTTTGCATGCAACGCATGCAAAGACTAGCCTGCGTGGCGTAGTTTGTTGAAGGCTGTAACCCGCTGCGTGCGGGGCCACCAGACCACGGCCCCGTAGGCGATCATGGGGCGGATAAGTGCGGTGTGCAGTCATAGTATGATAATTTTGGGGAACAGTTCCCACTTTTTACCTATAATTTTCCTGCAATACCAGAAGGTGATACTTAACTTACTGTCTAGAATGATCCCGAGGTACTTAGACTTCGTTGGCCAACTGAAGTTCTGTATCGAACAGTTATGGTAGCCGGAAAGGGCCTAGTGCTCGTTTTTGGGTAAACATGACTAGTTCAGTTTTAATCACGCCTAACCATGCATTGTATTTTAACCAAATTTGAAATTTGAATAGTTAATTTCAAAGGTTAAAATGATGACTTCCTTCATCAATTGCTAAATAACTAGTATTTAATAGACATTTATGTTTATGAATAGTAAATTATAATTCAGACTAGATAAATACCCTGAATGCCAACTATAGTAACTATTATCGTTACTTGTAATTTGACATCAGTATAATTAAAGTCAACTGCAACAATTTGACACGCTTTTATTCCCAGCAGCAGTAAGAATGGTTTTCGCATTTCAAGTGTTACCACCAATGTACGGTTGACTGTGCATTACCTTTAAAGGTGTTTTTAGAGTCATGAGCGAGTATCACGCAAGTAGAAATGTGACAAGAATTAATTACACTACGGCGCGCATGCGGAGCTAACCTACTGCGGGAGCTCACAACATATTACAAAAAAATGATGACTCTAGGAAACCCCATGTTACATTTATTAAATGTCCCACCCATATATACATAATAATATGTAGCATGTACTTATTTAAATCGTTTTAAGAAAAGTTTTGTTTTTTCTGGTTTTGTTTTTAAAATAGGAAACATTCTGAGATTAAAATAACGTAAAAAGAGCCCTAGCAGACACGATAGTCTTATCACCCATCTGAGATCAGCGTTTTGCGACTGTATCAATATGCATCGCGTTTTGGTACCTCATTGCGTTCGGTTGCGTTGGTAATTGCGCATTTCAAAGATTGCTTTGTGCGGCATCGCATTTTAGCAACACTACATTCGAGTGCAATAAAAAATTGTATAAGGTCGCCTTGTTCTGCGAGAGGTACCAGTGTTTCTTATGACCTGCGCAGACTGGCGGACGGGACGGTAGAGAATTTTGAATTTATCAACTGAATTTAATACTTATCCAATCTTGTAGGTTTATGTGAAATAAAATATTTTGACAATTGAATTTGAAGAAAATAGGTGCCGTTGCAATCTTAGATGTGACGTCACGTTCGGAACTAAAACTATTGTCAACCGCAACGCCGCTGACGTCTGCGGTCTGCCGTCGCCTTCGGAAGTGTATACCTTTATTATACATTCCATCACATAATTTACTAATCGTTTATTACTTTGCTGCTGCCATATAGTATATGTTACATTAGAACCGCACATCCAAACATTGAAAATATTCGACGCGTGGGAACAGCGGTACGTTTGGTGGGGTGTTCTGTTATCAAAGAGGAGAGAATCAGTTGCGGCTTCATGAGAACGGCGCATCTGACTGGCTTCAAAAAATGTTTTTGCGAAAATTGTCCGTTCTTTTGCTGTCTGTACCAACTTTTTTCTTTTTTTTTTATCTTTGTATGCAAATCAAAGTTTCTCAATAATTTAAGGACGATCTCCTAAGATCTTTGTCCTGTAAGTAGGTAAAACGGTTAAGGTACCCTTACTGTCTGTCTCTAAACTCTAAAATCCACCCTGTACTGTGTATTTCAATGGCTGCCGCCTTATTGTTTTACCATTGCCAACACCTAATTATCTACGGCTAATTTTCACCGGGAAACAACAAAATATGTATTGTATTTATGTAATGTGAAAAAAAAAACCATTGTATAAAGTAGAAATTATGATCGTCACTGTGTGACGTCAGAATGGTTCGTACTAATATTTAGATTTTTACGTTATTATTGTAAGTATGATCATGGTGAAGAATATATTTTTGAAATTAAATTAAATTTATAAAAGTACCGTGATAAATGATCATTGAAGAATATAATTATATTTGTAGAACATTATAATTGTACAGGTACTCCGGTATCTGTCTACAAAAATCATTTCTTTTTTCGAAGTTTTTTGTTTTATTGTGTACTTCTCGTGACATTAAAATGTCATATTTAATTTTTATTGTAGGTATTTAAAAGGTAGAATGCCTTTAAATTAAAGTGAACATTATTATTATATAAGGTCTGAAAATGATGTTAACGATATTAATCATTTAAAGATCAGAAAAAATCTCATGCCTGTATAATGTAGTAGGTACTTATCTATAAAAATCTTAGTATACTCTGTTCTAAAAGTATTTCATGAAAATGTTAACAAATAGGTAAGAAAACGTTCTTGTGGATATCAATTTGTAGTGGCACTTGAGTGTTTTGGTTTGATTATTTAAATAATTAAATCCGAAATTCTAAAATGCTATTGAAGTGGATATATTTAGTAACCTGTTCCGCTTAACTATTTCTACAGTCTTAAAAAGACCCTGAAAGAAATCCATGCATTTTATAATGGATTTCCGCAAGGTCACGCCTGAATCAATTAATTATCCGAAATTCTAATTTTAAATCACATTAAAGACGTTTTACATCTGGCAATTGAGGTTTTTTTTTAAAAACAAAATTTCGTCGACGATTTTTCTGTTAAATACTATGTATTTAATAATGTTATTCAAACAATAATTGTTGGACAAAGTTGTGAGATCTAAAATTTAAACCTTAGTACACCTGAATGTGTCACTAATTTCCTTTAGTGAGTTATTGCAAAAGAACTTAACCTGAACAGTTTATTTACACTTTCATCAAAAAGTTTTCGAACAGATTATCGATACTTTGTGAATATTAATCATTCCTAATTTAACAAAGTTGTAGCAAAAACTACTACCTAGATTCTTTAGCAAACAACAAATTGTATTGTATATATTGTTAGAAAGGCGAAGATACGACAAACACAGCTGCTTTTAATAAAAATATCTTAGCTTGCTTATTCATATACAACTTGAAGCGTGACGCCGCTGTTTCCTGCTTAAGTATCGCTTGTACTATTTCGCTTGATAGTGTCATAATTCAATTTTCAAGCGCCGTGATGAGCGGATTGTAGTCTACAGGCTTACCTGTAGAATACTATACTATACTACAATCCACTCATCAAGGCGCTTGAGGCGCTGAGTGGCCACTCAGCAGCAAGACAGCTACCTACAAAATCGTCTTCAAAAGATGAACCTAATGCCCAATATCGCTTAGCTGTTGACTAAGGTCAGAAACCTTCGTAACATACGCCTCCATGTTTTCACATTCGCTTTGTTTCGTGACTAACAAAAGTCTAAGCAAGCTAAGTCGTCTCGATAGACAACTTGTCCTCATAAGTGTCGATTGCAGACATAATGCCCCCGGGCCGATTTCACATTGCATTAGTACATGCATAAACGAATGCAATGTTTATGCTGACGAATAAAAAGAAAATATCTTTTGAAGTATCTTTAAATTATTTCTTTTATTATCCGGATAATTTTCCTTCTGATAAAAGAATTTATACGAAGTCCTGGGCCCATAACCAGTTGCCTAGGTTAAGTCACTCTTTTTAAGTTCCGTCTTCTATGTTGTCTGTAATCTTGCCAAAGATATATTTTCAACATACTTGCTCGTAACGTGGCGCTTATTGCATCGCATTTAGGTTCACAATGCAGTGTCCCTGTTTAACACGCGTGTTTTTTTGCAATAGATAACTATTACTAGTCAGAGATGTGCGCTTTTGCAAATCTCAGCAAAGAGCCTATGAAGGCTGTTTACTGTAATTTTTAAAGTTTTTTATGAATATTAATAAAAAAGTTGTGAATATAAACACTGTGAATAAATAAAATGTGATAAATAAACATTAATATTTTATCAAATGATTTATTTTTGTCAACAAATTAACATTGTTTGGTGTATACAGGGTCAAATTAAAATAGCCGGCGAAACTTTACAGAGCCGTGACGGGTATCGTTACAGAACGGAAGACGAAAAAATCAAACTCAGAACTTGTAAGTTACTACACTACCAGTGTCCGTTGACCCCGTAATCAGCTGTTACCCGAAAATATAAGCTTACAAAATCATTTTTTGCATTTTTTGTTATTTACTATTCCAACCATTCTGTGAAGTTTCACCAGCTAATTAAATTTGACCCTGTATACTCAAACCAAATAAAAACCAAGTCATAGCGCTGTCAACAGTGACGTGAGGCCGGTTTCGTAAACATGTGTGTAGTTAGTGAGGTGTAGTTTGATTGAAAATGTGTGCGTGTATGCACATAGCGGAGGAGTAGTTTTAGCATACTTCACTGTATTGTTCGCAGCGATTCTAGGATTTTTATTTGGTCTGAGCCTGTATATAAAATATTCCGTTTTTATATAATAACTTGTTATATTTTTAATATTAGGTTGTTTGGCGGTATAGTCCATGCCTCTCCTTAAAAAAAAAAACCATAAATATTTGTAAAATTATATAAGTTTATGAAATTTTATTAATTTTAATTTCGCAAGTGTGTTGAATAATGTCGGAAACGAGTGAACATTTGTCGTTGCCGTTATGAAATGTTTGTTCACTTGTATAAAAATGTACTATTTATTTAATTTATTGCTGCTGTATTTGTCGTATCTATCCGTATTAAAAATGTAGGTACCTCTTGATTTCAAAATGTTTATCCTACTCAAGGCCTGCGCAAATAATACTAATATATCTATAAATAGTGTCATAATAATTATAATTAAGTGATTTTTCATAGGTATTAATAAGTAAGATAGGCTTTTGCATTTAATTATGTACTATCGGCGCTGTAGTACATACCACCTGTGAAACTAATTGCATTTATTACGCAAGCAAATATCCTCTACTGCTTGTTCATGTATTTAAAGTAACAAGTTATTTGCGCCAATAGCTTTGCACAAAAGCTTTGCAGCCATATGAGTGAACTTCTTGAGAATCAAAGCTTCTTCACACTTTGTAGCGCCATGGCTGATCGCCTTATTGCTATATATCGCATTTCAGGGCTCGTGCCTCTACGTATTTCCATCTGGCGAAACTGTACTAGGAGTAATGATCAGACGCTCAACTCTAGACAGAGCGTCTCGTTATTCGTGATCTCGTCTCAAGCTCGGACTTTTAAAAATTACTGTGTATCAGTGTGTAGTGTGTCTGCTAGAGTGGGTTTTGATTGTTGCGCTGTTTGACATCCTATCGGTCTTTGTTTAAAAAAAAATGAATGGCATTAGTACGGTGAATGTGTTACGCCAGTGCCAATTCAACAATATTTATTGCGTTACGTTGTCGAGCAGAAGAATCTTTCGAACATAATATGAAGCAATAAATTTTCAATTTCCTTAAGTTCTTCGGATTGTGATAAAAGTGTGTTACACAATAGAGGTGCTATATCCATGTTGTTTTTTTTTTTTTCATGACAGTATGTTTAAGTTCGTATCTATAGGCCCTAGAAAAAATTCTGAAGGGAAAATCAAATTTAAAGAAAATTATAATATATACATCAAAATTGTAAAAAAATCAAAGATGTTTTTAATGTGCACGAAATATTTATTATAAAAGAACAAGATTTCAACTGTGCTCTTAACATGAAATGGTGGCCACTACGAAATACGAGCAAGGTAAATGTAAATTATTTTTTTGGAAAACTTCTAGCAACTTTAGACCTCTGATTTTTACATGATTTAGTTTGTAATGTGATGTAGAGGCAGAATAATTTAAAAAAAAAGTTTGTTATCTTTGCAAATACGACTTTTTTGTAAATTTTGATGGTACTTATACTTCCTTTAAAATTTAGCTCGTGATTACTCACCGAACACGAACTTACCCATACTAGCTGGAAAAAAAAATCACACCATAAACGCACGAATAATTAATAACATTTTAAAAAACGCTTATGTTTTATATATAGAGGTTTAAAAAAAACAATGTTTTCTGTTTTAACGTGATATTTATACAATAGCCTCTGTTTTAGCGTATAAACGAATAAATTATGTAAATACTATGATTAAAATAAACGAACAAAAAATAGACTCAACTTGCTAAAGTTCAAAAATCTATCATTATTATTGTGATGATTTTTGTGGGTTAAGTAGGTATCCGCTTTATGAAAATGCGTCAAAGCATTAGTATTTCAGACTTTATTTACCTATACATGGCGTAATATTAGATATGTTTGCTGCAAATACATTGTTAAACCTTATTGTTAAATATATGCCGATGTCGATCAAATCGATTCGAACGCAATTCCCAAGTTTGAATAAAATAACATCAAATAAATACATATGTATGAGTTAAATATGAATTGCATTTTCATTCTTTAGTAATCTGTCTAGCCTTTCAGAACTACGTTGGGGTCGGCTTCAAGTCTAACACAGAATGCAGCTGAATACCAGTATTTTACATAGAGCGACTGTTTATGTGACCTCCACAACCCAGTTAGTGGGTAAAACGAAAGTTACCCCTGGATAATCTACTGGTTGTCAGACTATCGGAATTCGACAAATTCGGGACATGGACGAGACTAAGCAGTGGCTTTAGGTGCTTCCCGAGACACGGAAGGATCTCAGTATAAACGGACTAGCTTCTGCCCGCGACTCCATCTGCGAGCCTACCTTCCCCAAGAATTGGGCTATCCAATGTAAAAATATTTTTTCAAATCCGACTGGTAGTTCCGGAGATTACAAATTTACCAAAAAAAATTACCTGTTTATAATTTTTTTATTTTTTTTTATTCGAAGAAATATTAAAAAATGTAAATAAATAAGACAGAAAACGAATAAACGGCATAATAATAAGTAAGTAGGTACTAAATAAAACCAGCGCTGGGGCTCTGTCTTGCATAGGGTCGTAGTATAATGCTGAGCGATAGCAGATTTGCGTGGATGTGACGCATGCTTCCCCAACTTTTTCTCATTTATGTATTTAAAACTTTTTTCTTTTTGCGTCATGTTTACCGCAAATAAACTTTTTTTTCTTTCAAATATAGATGGTCAACCATCCTCGGACCGTCGGTCGTCGCCGTAGGTACCGACTCTTGCGGTTGGAATGACCTAATTTTTACATGCAATTTTTTTTAACGTTTTCCCTATATTCATTATTCCCCTGTATCACATGATCTATGCGAGTAGTGGATCAATGCGAGGCTGCACTACAGTTACTGCCGTGTGGTAATCGCAAAATCATGAAGGTGCACAATCTTCGGTAAAGAACCTCGCACGCAAGCTGGATTTCAAGACATATGCTTGTGAAAAAAAAACCGGTTAGGAGCGAGTTGGACTCGCGCACCGAGGGTTCCGTACCATCATAAAAAAATTTATCGGCGAGGCCTATACCTATTCGTCAGAGAATTTTAACACAGATGTAGAATATTGCAGATTTATGTCAGCGCCATCTCTTGACCGATAGTGGAACCAATGTAATTTTTGTTAATGATTTCTTAAAAAGTGTACTATTTAGAGACATGTTTTTTTTTCCTGTAATCTTTAAATAAGCTTCTATCACATTGAATAATTTCAGATTTTTCTCTATGCAGCGCAAAAATAAGTTCCCCTTCTATCAAGCTGAAAACAACGACATCTATTGGTGTTACGTGAATGTCTGACAGTATCAGGTGGGAGTATACGGTATTTTTTTTATTATTTTTTTTCGCCCAAAGTCGAAAAGTATGCGGCTTAAAAAAAAAGAATGTGCAAATAGCACTAGTTCATATGATACCCCACATGCCCTAGTAGACCCACTTCGAATTAATTCAATCCCTGTTTAAAAAAAAAAGTTTTTATTTCTTATTTGCAAAATAGTTGGTCAAACGTCATCTAAAACTATTCCAAATTTGAAGTTGATAGCATTAGTAGTTCTTGAGATATCCAGCTGTGACAGACTGAGTGGCACCTTATGGGTTCCTTTTTACCATTTTGGTATCATGATGTGACGAGCGATCAACGTTCTATTTTTCATGAAATACAGCCATAAAATGAAATGGTCGAACACTTCATGAAATGATCAATTCCTCCTGGCCCGACATGGATACTTTTTCTTGTGACTTAGTACGGTGAAGGCACATTAACAAATAGCGATTTAAATCTTAGAAAAGCGGGGATTGACCGAATGTCAAATACATGTGAAAATTACAAATTTTCAAGGCGGCCGTTATAATATGAAGGAACCGGTTTCCTAGGAAACCAAAGCTTAAAGCTACGGTTTCGTAGAATAGTGGTGGCCAGACTTAACGGGTGCTGCGTTGGCTGTCACGAAAATGATGACAGCGGCAAAGATCTAAATCGTTAGATTCCCCTACGGGGCAAAAGATAGTCGCTTTTTTGTTTCGTTTTGACACCTCTGCTGACACAATGACGCAGTGACTACACTTGTTAGTCATGGAAACGCTATTTATTCATGGACACTTTTTCTAGTGACTGAATACGATGTGGGCAAATTTAGAAATTTAAATCTGTAGAAGGCGGTAGGAATCGAGTTGTTTGAAGCCGTCGTCGCCGTCGCCCCTGTGGCGTTCCTTATACTCAGAATGTCCACAAGGTGGACCGATGACCTTGTGAAGGCCGCAGGAATCCGCTGGATGCGGGAAGCATAGAATCGGTCGAAGTGATGGCGGTGCTTGGGGGAGGCCTATGTCCAGCAGTGGACGTCTTTCGGCTGAAATAATGATGATGATAATGTGACTTACAAGCTTATGATCATAAAAGCTTATCTACACAATTTTTTGCTTTACGCTTTCCTAAATACTGTAAATAAAAACAAAAATAAATATTCTGCATAAAAATATTCAAGTATGAAATACGTTTTTCCATAGTTGATTCGGGGATAGCCGACGATGTTTTTTTTTAATTTGCCGCTCTTTTTCACTCAGCTTTCATTGCAAACTCTATCATCTGCATAACTTATGCTGTTCACACACAGCCCATTAATAGATCAAGTCACGGCGTGTGTAACACAATTATTACACAGGCAGGAGCAGAGTTTTCCTGAGCGTTTGAGTGAAGGCAAACGTGTCAGTGTCAACACTCAACTGTCAATTGTTGTGAATATGTGACATAGGGATGCAAAAGTATCGATTTGTATCGTATCGATATTTAAAAAAATATCAATATCGATTTCGTTATTATTTGGCACTTCTTGCATCCCTACCTTAAAATCACCTTGAAAATTGAAAAAAAAACTTGAACAATTCTATTGTGCAGGAAATACTTTTAATGAGGTATAGGTAACGATAACGGTAACAGTATCGCGAGTTCAATTATTTTTCCCATCTCAAAAAGAAGTATTCACTTCGAAAAGTGCGGCTCTGATTCCCAGCGGTTTTAGTTTGTGGCGACAACGATGTTGCTATTGGAAATATATCGAAATCAAATTGATACATTTTCGATACTTGATATTTTTAAATCGATATAATAAATATCGCTTAAAAATATCGATGTATCGAACAAAAAATATCGATATTTCGATATTTTTTCTGCAAGCCTATTGTGACATTCTTCTTGTGAACTCTGTGATTGTGTTGATTCTTGATCTCGAGTTGAATTTAGTTACACGATAAATAGTAGAAAAAATAATATAACATTTCTTACTTTATTATCATATAACTAGATTTTTTTAAATCACTTTGCTGCCCTTTACTTTACGTGAAGTAATAATGAATACTATTCAAAATGATAAACAAAATAAGCGGTATCGCAAAAAATACAAGTACATGAAAATGCGAATAAAAAGTCTAATACTAGTAAGTAACTTTACAAAATCAAAGTATTAATAAACTCATTTAAAGGTTAGACACAAATCTCTAAACAACTATTTTGTACTTATATTTTACAAAAAGCCAAGCATTAACATCAGACAACTTTTTCTGGCTTGTGTGAGAAGCTTTCTTGTATTGGATTTGTGGTGCTGGTGCTGTTTTCACACTTTGTGTTATTTTAGCAAATTTTGGTTATTCAATGAGAAATTTGTTTGCTATTGGAGCATCTTCGACACATATTGTTTTTTTATGTTCAAAAGGTACCTGTATAGTAGGCTGGTGTTCGTAATTTCACGGTCACGCCGGTATATTTCGTTCTGTATTAATTACAACTAAAATCAAATTTTATTTTAGGAAAATGCAGCATTGTGCGATGAAGTGGCAAAAGTTCAGGAAAGTATATTAATTGTAAAAGATGAAAGAAGATTTTTACTTCATAAACTACTAGAATATGAAAATGATAATGAAGTCTCACAAGTTTTCTTCAAGAATGATTCTGTGATAACATCTAATGGCTCAAGAACAAAAATAAAGAAAAGACAAAGCTGTGATGATACTAGATAACAAATACTGGAGAAAACTAAGTTATAAAAAAATTGAAATTGTAATGTCTAGAATATTGTGTAAATTATGCATGAACTGAAGGCAATACTGGTAAAGAAGAAACTTTCTGGATGATAAGTTATGATAACACAGATCTAGACATAAACATTATTTTAATAAACAATTGATTCTGATTTTAGTGTTGGGTAACTCGGCACATGTGCTAGCACAGTTGTAGCTACTCACTTGGATCAAAAGAGTCACTCACTCTTTTGAATTTGATGTGCTACCACACACCACAGGGTACAGATTAGCTACACAGAACATTTTGTTCTCATATTGTGAGTTTTGAACAAAACGGGTCACTCACTAAATTGCAAGTTTATTTATGATTCTAAGCAAAGGAGTAAAGGTCTAAGTTTAATTTGATGCGCTTAATCAAATAATCACCACGTGTGCCTACTCTACTGCGTATGTGTATAGTGTAGTGTTGTCGTAGCTACACACCAGTCGGGAGAGTCATGTGCTGCACTGACACACTAATAGCACGTATGTGCTCACAGGCCATCGCAGACTCGCCTCATTCGTGGTAGCACAGTGTGCTAGCACACTTTGTAAAATGAGTGCTTCGCACTATCCTCAATTTAAAAGAGTGTGCTACCCATCTGTATCTGATTTTGTATTAACTTTTTAATGAATTTTTTTTTTGTCTGATAGATCTTATATCTTACTTCATACCACTATTATTGAGCATAATAACAGATTGCCCCATTGTTTTTCTTTCAAGCAGTAACAAGGTATAATTGAATAAACAGAATTTTTGTTAATTTAATGTTTTTAATTCTACCATCCCATACATTTTATGAAGTATCTATATATTGTAGTATGTGTTATGTTACATCTTTTTCATCCTCCTCATCATCATCACCATCTTCATCAAATGACAAAATAGGACGGCTCTTCTTTTCTTTTGAAGTTTTTGTTTTAGAGATATCCTCTTGCTTCCTTTTAGAAAGTGCTGATTCTGCCAATGGCTTCTCTTTTGTCTTGAACATAACTCGTTGACTTAGGTCTGCTTTTGTTTCAGATTCCAATTTTTCTATTCTTACCCTCTCTGTTTCTGCTTCCTCTGCTGTTAAATCACCTTCTTTAAGGACCACTACTTGTGGCTGCTCACTGTCTACATCTTCAGCAAAATCGTCCTCATTATTCATTAGTTCATCAAACTTGTGATTTTTATCATCATACCCAGCTTGCCTTTTTAACACTTTGAGAAATTCTGGATCTTCTGGTTTTATATAACTAATGTTTCTTTTCTTATTCATGATAATGTATAAATAAAAATGAGTATATGATTAAAAAGTAAAGATGGAAGTAATTTGGGTAGATCTGGGACACTGAAAACTACCCTACCACCATGATACAGTACCTTTATAGTTAGTAAAGTGATAATATGCTTTAGTCGTAGTTTTTCGTTTCATATAGGTTACAGTCTTGGTTACAAACTGGACGATTATCGAGCATCGATTTATATCTCCGGTATCGAGTCTGAAAATAATCCAGGCTTGTATTTATTATGACGTCAACTTAGAGTCTTCATTATTGGTTTTCTGGTAGAGACTATTTTGCAAATATCACGTAGGAACTATGATATACCATTAAACGCTGGTTCCTCGCCGTAAGGTTAACACCTGTAAATTAGTTACTATACCCTTAGGGTGAACATTGTTATCGTGTCAATACCTTCCAGTTCCGACCTCTCCTCAACCTGACCTGAGATAAATACACAAGCTACAATTATTTAAATTACTTGTACTTGTTTAAATTAAATTATAGTTCCTTGGTCAGTCAATACTGTCAATCAATCAAGTGTCAACTCTTGACGTGAGTTTGAGTGAAGTCAATGACATTCTTTTAACTCATTCTCATTCGCTGTAAGTGTTGCCAGCCTTACCAAACTAAAAAACAGCAAATCAACTTTACGAAAACAGTCAAAAAGTGTGTAAAAAAAAAAAACAACTGACGGCTGTTGTTCACAAAAAATGTATTGCTAGCTGACAATTAATTATTAAACCCTGGAGATCAGCGCCATCTGAAGTGAGCAAGTGGCAGTTTTTATCCCCATTATACTTGTTTCAAAAATTCAAAATATTTTATTTCACATAAACCTACATGGGCACTTACGTCAGAAGCTAGGTGCACAGTTCCAAGTGATCGTTTCCTAAGGAAAAGAGCCCGCAAGAAACTCCACGGTTAGCTGACGTGCGCACGGACGTAATAAAATCGCGGCGGGATTTTATCGCGCACTGTATTTTCAACTCTCGTTGTTCAGCCGAGCGTTGAGAATCCAACGCGCTGTGACGCACTCTCGTCCCAGCGCGTTGAAAAAACACATTGTTGGATTTTCAACTCTCGGCGCTAAGCAGAGCCTTGAAAATCAAGTGCACGAAAAAAAATCACCGTGATTTTATTAGGTTCGTGCGAACGTCGGCTTACTCTCTTAAAAATAATTGGCTTTTATAATATTTTCTATTAAGTGTTAATAGGTATGGGAGGACAAATAAGGTTTTTCAACAAGTACCAGGTATTTAACAAAATCGAAAATGTTCAACAAATCTACAGTCCACTAAGCCTACAGCGCTCTCACATTCACAAAATAGAAAAGAATCTATACAAAAGATAAATAAATTAATAAAAATAATTTTAATTAAACGCAATTATATGATTGCTATTACAACTGTAACAAATCTGAATAATTATTATGTCCACAATAGTTAATAATAAAGAGATGAAATTAAACTGTAGGTATAATGTCAAATAATAGGATAATTATCTCAAGGACGAATGAAAAAAAATAAACAAACATGGTAATTTGGGAGCAGTTAATAGACTCAAACATAATTATGCCGTTAATGAGGTACCAGGCAAGCCACATTTGCAGAAAGAATTATTGCCAAACTTCCTTGGCTTCAAGGTAGTCTTTAAGTTTATTATATGCTTTCTTGATATGGACACGTTTGATGTGGGTTTTGAACTTCCTATCGCTAAGTTCTGTAACCTGTGTTTTAATTTTCATTTATGTTTATTTCAGGCATTAGCACCCATAAAATGAAAATTGAAAACTTATACTAAACAAACATAAAATATAAATAGCAAAGAAATATTACAATAAAACAACCCATCATTTCACACCAAGGAAGCGAAAACAAATGTACCCCATAACATTGATGAGTACATTTATTTTGTCTCCCTCAGTAAATGTACAGTATGAAAAACAGCTTTGACAATACAATTTTTATTTGCCTGGAACAGAGTAATTTTTACTTGCTTCGAGCTATGGAAGAAATGTCTATTTAGCATGTTATTTCTACATGCAACGTCTTTGCCTCTCCAGGTCATCGTCATCTTTTAAGTTGTCCGTTATGATGTGTCCGAGATACTTAAATTGACTAACTATTTTTAATTTAGAGCCACACAAAGTAACTGGCAAGACCTTATTAGGGCCATTGCTGAGGTTGAAAATCATTACTTCCCGTTTTAATCCCGATGACTTACGTTATCGTCAGATATTTTCCGACATCCAGGCGGGGGAAACTGCGGGCAAAAGCTAGTTTGCAATACAATTTGTCATAATATACATTTAATGACATATTATGAAGTGATTTCTACCAAATTATTTTCTGACATTTAAAAACGTCTGGACATCGGAATATAGTAAGGAGGTACTAATGGAGATTTTTTACATTTTGATTTCACTAGATTCAGCAGACTCTAGTTAGTACCTTAGTAGTTTATCTAGCTGGACTTGAACAGAAGACAGGGATGACATTGAAAAAACAGTAGAAGTACTGTTAAAACAGTAGGGTTGGCAGCACTGGATGTCGTTGTTTTTTTTTTTGTATTTCGCCCTCTATCCAGGCCCGCCGCCGCTAGGCGCTTCACCGCCCGCCCGCGTGCAAAACTAACAATGGCGCCCCCCTTTACCCTACTAGGCTTTTAGAAAGAAATTTGATGTTGGTTAAGTTGTTATGAAAGTGTTTAAAAAAAACGGCCATGTGCGTGTTGGACCACGCACATGGCCGGTCCGCAATGAAGGGTTCTATTCATAACAGGGGAATACCCTCTTAGAGATTACCTATATAAGGGCCGATTTTTCAATAATTAGATAACTTTTACCTGAAGAGTGACGGTTTGACAGATTGTCCATACAAAAACTGTCAAAATTCGGAGAAAAGTTAACTGGCGATTATAAAACCGGCCCTAAGAGTTTCGAACCTGCAAACGTTTGCGTTAATTTTCTTTATAGAACAATGTGTTTTTTTTTTAGGTAAGCCATCTCTTAGTTGACCTCTGAGATCATGACTACTTAACCGGGCTTTCCTGTGGGTGCCTTAAGCTACTACACTTAAAACCTCCAGCCAGAGGTTATTCAAGTATGCTAATTAAAACTAGATGAACGCTCGCTAAGGGCACACCCTCTGGGGTATCTACGAACCTCGGCTTAGGGCGTCAACCGGAGGGAGGACATCAAGGATGGGACGGGCTGGATGAAAGTTTTGATCATAATTATTAGTCGGGGAATTTAAAGCTACGTGGTCAGGTGCAGCAACTGCTAGCACCTCGTTATCGAACAAGGAGTATCATTTACTCGGGGACACGGTCACGATCGCAAAGGACCTCGGCGGCGAGGTCAGAATGACGGGAGGCGTTTGTTTACTACACTGTGCACTGTGCTGGTTTCCCTACTGCTCTCCTGGAGGAGGGTAATGGGGTCATCAGGGTCGGTAAGGGAACAATGTGCTCAATAAAGACATTTCTGTTTGCCGCGCCCTTGAAAGTGGCGCCCTTGTGCGGTGCACGCCCTACACGCCTGTTCCTGGCGCGCGGCGGGCCTATCTATATCACAGAGGTTTGGAGTAGTGTGTCAAACAAGTTTAGACATTGGGGGGCGTTGTTAGTAGAATGCGCGCAAGCAAGATATTTGCGTGCTTGCAAATTTTCTATATTGTAATATAATATTATAAATCTATATTAATTAACTATTATTAATGTTATATTAATTTGTTGAATAATTCTATACTTAATTTGACCTTACTTATAGGTACGACAAGACGGCGGCGGCGGCGCATACGATGTCCGCCCGCAAAGGCATTTAAATTGTATCTTATACCTGTCTCTTTTCCTTCTTGACTGCTTGATAATAAATTGATCTAATTAAAATATGTTATGTGAAGCACCTACCATATTTACACATATAAACTTATACCAAACGGTTCAAATGCGTTTGTTTTTAAATAAAATTTCCCAGACATGTTTCTATTGACATCTTCACCCATAAACCCTTTGTGACTGCATCGATTTTCTAAGAAGTCAAGCCAAGATTCGCACTGATATGCAGGAAAAGATGTAGGATATTTAATTGATTCAGCGAAATAATCAAATGAACGGCCATGACTACACCCTTCTGTAAATAAAAACACATATTTTAAATATTTGTTTACGACAAAACACTGTAAGTTATATCTAGGTACAATGCGGCTGATATAACAACATATATGATATAACTTGGCAGTTCTGATTATAGGCACTATGAACTTGCGCGCATGTTCTCTCACTCATGTTCGGTTAAATGTTATTGCGCAGCCTTCTGCGCGAAGTTCGGAACTGCCAAGTTATATCGGCCGTATTGTAGGTAGGTGTTTAATAAAAACGAACCAAAGAACTTGACAATATCTTCGCATCCTGGCTGTGGTGCTATTCCTGCATTAGGGTAAAAATCGACTGTTCCGATTGCTGCTTCAAAGCCTAACAGCCCAGCACAAGTATGAATAACGTCAACAATTTCAGCATCAGAAGAATCTAGTTTCGCGAACGTGTCTTGAGGTGGGTACTCAAAAAAAGGTCTTGCAGGATCGAGGCCTGAAAAAACATTAGATGTTGTTGTTAACATTTTATTCAAATGTTAATTATTATTTGTAAAACCAAAGTAGATACTCGGTACGTAGGTACCTACTTGAATGTTACATTTAGGTACAGACAGCGTCACTATGTGGGAACCCCTCAACTTTAAAATATTTTGACTATTATGTAATATAAAAGAAAAAAAAATGAAAAAATGTAAATAATGTGTGTAATGAAGAAATGGAAGTTGTATTGTGGTGATGATTTTAATGAGAATAAGAATTCTGTAAAGATATATTTGATATGGTAGCGGATCATATCTGATTAACATAAAACAACGGTACCTACAACCTGACACTGACCAGCAAATTTCGTTTCTGGGGATTGAACTTCCATGTATATTCTCTACAAGCGTTTTAAAACATTCGAGCAAACCAAACGGATAGCGTAGGTACTCTTCTGTATCTTCGTTTGCTTGTCGATATACATAATATAAAATGTTTTTGTAAAAATACATACCTAAAGCTTGTCATAAAGCTATGTCGGATTTGAACTTGCGTGCCTTCTGCTGGGGTACCTACCTAGTTGTTGAAGCTGTGTGTACCTTATGTAATGTTTATAAAGTACCTACCTGTGACTCTGTACACAGTCCTGTTAGATTTATACGCTGCTATACCCATTACATGAGCTCCAAGACTATGTCCAATAAGATGTAGCTGTTCACTAGTCACGTTGTACAGGTTTTTCAGTCCATCCAAAAAAACAGCTACTTGACCCCCAATCGCTTTAGTTTCATTTGCTACCCAAGGGTATAAGATAGACTTTGCAGTGCAGCTCCAGTCCACGGTTATTACATTGACATTTTGAGCTTCTATATACGCATTTTTTATAATTGATACGCCTTCTTTATCCACTGAAGACAGCCATCCATGAGTAATTATTTTTAATGGCTTATTGGAATTTAATAATATGTCGTTTGTAATGTTTTTATCACTATTTTTTATTGCTTGTCCCCATCTATTCAATGAAACATAACTCTCCGTGTCGTTCCTACATGGCAGAAAAGGATAGTTTTTAAGGCTCTCCAAACAGGCACGTTTTCATCGGTCGATAATAACGAATGCGTTATTGCGATATCTGTTTTTAGTACATTTTGTATTAGGACGGCCACGAAATTACACACTGCTGCGATAATAACGACGCACGCAATTGAAGTAGGACGCTTGCGTTCAGTCCTCCGTCCTGCGTTATTATCATATGAGTTCTTAGAACATTTTGTATTAGGACTCATACGATCTTACATACAAGTGCGTTAATAACGTTAGTACGGTGTAATGCGGGCGGGGAGCCTGTAGTATAGGTTACACACAGACTTTAGAAATATTGGACGATAAAAATGCAGCTGTGTGCAAGGAATCGGGACGCATTATCGCAATCATCGCAACGCATCCGATATTATCGAACGATAAAAACGCGCCTGTGGGAAGAGCCTTTTAAAGTTTAAAGGGACTCGCCCTATTCCATTTAAGATGATTGATTGATATGACATTATAATACATAATAAACACTAAGCCCAGGTTCGTACGAGCGATTTTGTCCCGCGGCGATTTTTTTTTAGGAATGGATTTTCATCGCTCTGCTACGCCGAGGGATGAAAGTCCAACAGTATGTTTTTTCGACGTGCTGGAATGTATTGTTGGATTCTCAACGCTCAGCTCAACACCGAGAGTTAAAAATCCAGTGCGCGATAAAATCCCGCCGCGATATTTTACGTCCGTGCGAACGTGGGCTAACAGACGATCGAACTTGGTACGGGCCGGGCCGGACAATGGTGTTCTGTCCTTACAAAATCTGTTCATCTAGGTAGACAACAGTCTGCCGACAATTTAGTACGGAATCAGACTATGTCCGTTGTCCTCGTTTAGGTAGATTTACCAAGTTCGATTGTCTTTTGTTTGTTAATCCTTTTATAATGTTCCTATACAGGATGGGTAAAAAATCGTGGATCAAACGAAACAGGACGATAGTTGGGGTTATTCACACAGCATCACTATGTAGGGACAGCCTCGGATCTAGGGGGGGGGGGGCAAACCGGGGCACATGCCCCGGGCGCCAATTTTAGGGGGCGACAAATTCAAATGTACCAGACAAGTGCACCACCCAGCACATCGCAATTTTGCAATAAATGAGACGCGCGGCACATTTAAACTTTCTATTTTTTTCTTTTTTACAACCGTTATGGCGCCCCTGTTGGACTGTTGGACCATATCGATCGATAAAATTTTATTAATATGTTGCAGGCAAAATTTTCAATTTGAAAAAATTTGAATTTCACGGGCTAACTTAGCGCATCCCCATAAAAGATTGGCGGGGGACGGCAGACGGCAGTTTTTGCCCCGCCTCAAAAAAAATCTAGATCCGGGGCTGTGTAGGGACCTCACGTTTTAAAATATTAAACAGTTTTAATCATAACATTAAAGTAAATTAAGAATACCTATACTCCATTTGGAATAAGATAAGACACTTAAATAAACCTTTTTTATTGTAAATTCAACCGTATTTGACTTCTAATGCGTTGGTGGCATGACAAATGGCAGCTGCAGTAAATAGTTGGTATTGTAACTAGGACTTTCAATACTGGGATCCCGGTACTGGCTAATACCGGGATCCCGGACATTTTATGACATTTTTCAATACCGGTATAGAAATGTCTAATATCGGAATACAGGTATTGGTGATTTTATTTTATTATCAGTAGACACTACAGTGAAACAATTTATTTTTATTACACATTATATTTCCAACCAGTTTTTAATCTGGGTAGGTTTTAAAAACAGCGATTTCTTTTTCTCGTTGTTTATTTAGAAGACAGTTAGTAACATTTCATTACTACTTGCGCTACTAACTGGAGGCAGAAATAGAAGCTAAAACTCAAAAGGAAGTTAAGACCCAAGCTTCTTCCAGCACTGCTATAGTCTATTGTAAGAGTTAAAATGGGCATTTATAATAGTACTGGAGGCGGCTGAGAGATGTTTTGTATATTGACATGGCGTATTCTTAATTACTTAGTATTCCACCTACTACATATATATACTATAGAGGCAGAGAGAACGTTTTCCTCGGTTACAAATTTGTGCAACCGTTTTAGAAACTCGCTCTCAGATAAAAGTTTAGATGCTCTTTCCTTCCTACGAAATCATTTTCAGGAAGAGACGAGACAATTATGAATTTCTGACTGATTTATTTGATTTAATTTTAAAATAATAAAATATTATTGTTTAATTGTTGATTTTAAAGAGATTATATGCATGATGTTGCTCAAGATATTATGTTCTACTCAGTAGTAATTTTAGTAAGTCAGGAAGAAAGAGCTTTAAAAGCACCATGAACAATTTTGACAGATTTTAATGTGATTTTGGTAAATAATATTGTATGTTGATATTAAAGCGGTTTTAAAAAATTAAGGTAAATTGATCGCTAAATTGTAATTACTTAGATACTGATTATTCAAATTTAAACGTTTTATTTTATCTAGGTACTTTTCTCATACAATGTGTCAGGTTATTTTAATTATGAGATTTTGTTTGCAAATTAAAGTTATATTGAAAAGTGATTTTATATTTATTAAAAAACAGTGTTTTATTATTTTGAAGTGAGACTTATTAGTAGTTGAATAAAAAAAACTATATTAAGTAAAAAAATTGTGATCTCAGTATTGAAAAAACCGTTATCGACTAAAAAGAGGTTATAATTAGGGGTTCGAAACCCCTAATTATAACCTCTTTTTAGTCGATAACGGTTTTTTCGACTTCAAAAAGTAGGAGGACTTCTTACGCGATTACTCTTCCAATTATAAATTGATTTTGATGATTCTTATTTTGTTTGATAGGTCATACTTCAGAGGTGGTCCCATAATATTTTTAATAACTTTGCTTGTGTAATTATTGAGTTAGCTTCAATAATACGTATTTTTTTCCACTTAGGATGTGGATGATATGATAAATTCCTGTCATTGTTATTTACGTAGCAGTTAGTGGTATTCAAATTTTATGTGAGGTAGGTACCACAACTAAAAAGTGAAAAATAAAAACTTTTTGCAAAATAAAAAACAACCGACTTAAAAAAAAAACTTTAATTTCAGAAGTCGGTTGGAAAAAAACGAAAATTCAAAACCACGCGGGCGAAGCCGCAGGCAAAAGCTAGTGTTATAAAACACACAAAAAATGTATTTTGCTGGGGTACCTATTTAATGACGCTGTGTGTCCTTACCCTACTACCGAGTGTGTTCACAAGACGATTGCACCGCGGCCACCAATATGTATAAATAAAAGATAAGTAATAATAAAACATACCCAGTATATAATCTAAATTCAATGTCATCCAACATTGAGTTTCGATGTGTAAGCATATCATCTTCCGTAATTGTAAGGTTTATGTAATGTAGCACTCCATCACCGTCCGGGAAATATATCCATTTAGTACCATAGTCATCGTCACCGTACAGACTTTTATAGATATCTAAATTATTTTTTATTAAAGTACCTGTAATCGTATAAAAATGCATTTTTAATTCAATTCAGTTTTGAGGCAAATACTAAGTACAGACTATTTTGTGAAAACATGACGACTTCCCTCATCGTATATTATAATATCGAGTGCTTTAATGATGATTTAAAATTTGAAGCCGTTATTTCTATCGCCAGATAGGTATTGTAACTTACATTATATTCTATACAAAAGCTGAAGATCGGCTTAGTGGTTCAGTACAGTAATTTAGAATTATTATCGCGTATTGAATTATTTTTATCAAAATTACAACGTAGAGCAGCGAAAAAAAAAGTGGTGGCCCTCCGGGAGTGCCGACAGAAGTGAAAACTTGAACAAGATCGCCTTGGTGGAAGAAAAATACTTGTATAGAACATTGGTCCGTAACCTTATCTAAATAAAGAGCACAATCGTGTTTACAAAAAAAAATACATCCGAATCCTATAAAGTAAAAATACTTGCATAGAACATTGATCCGTAACGTAATACAAGCTGAAATTTTAATGGTTGTTTTTCCGCAGAAAAATGATTTTGTCTTGGTAGTACAATAGATTTATAAAAAGAATTATCACAAAAAATAAAAAGTGGCGGATTTAGAATTGTGAAAAACAAAATTGAAAGCAACCTAGAACCCATAGTATCTCTACAGTGCGATCGACTGACGGGACGA
Source organism: Omphaloscelis lunosa (assembly GCA_916610215.1). Lineage (NCBI taxonomy): Eukaryota > Metazoa > Arthropoda > Insecta > Lepidoptera > Noctuidae > Omphaloscelis > Omphaloscelis lunosa. Next base: position 13,517,370 of record OU744247.1, read on the forward strand.
GACAGCTGCGCGGCTGCGTGAGCGACGCGGGGTCGTTGACCCTCCCCCTACAGCTGATAACTCCTTTACCTAAAAGTTATTAAAATTTTACCTTCATACTTTTACGGGCTTAGAACCGCCATAAATACTTTTTACCTACACTTTACTGTACACGAAACTAAAAAACCAAGTTTATTTTCTTACATAAAATTATTTTATTAAACAAAATGGATCGAAATAACAGTTGTTCCAATTTGGAGTACGTCGCTATGGTACAATAAAAATGAAGTATTTAAGGCGTATTAAAGAATTGTAATCTGCAACTCTATAATAGGCATGCACAGTTGACAGTCACAGACACTTCACAGTCACACACACTTCACAGTTGTTGTATGTGTCGTCTTCCCAGATTCAGAACCCCTTGAAGACGGAGCGACTCCCAAAAGTGCGGCTCCGCGTAATGTTAACTAGCCCAAGCGTACAGGTCGTACAATAGCGACGTACTCCAAATTGGAATAACTGTAATATCGATCCATTTTTGTAAATTACGATATCATATTATGCGTCATACGACGATCGTGGGTCAACTGAGAGAGTCGACTCCGGCGGCGCGGGGCGGGGTTGCGTGGGGAGAGGCTCGCCGCCGCACAGTGGGCTGGGATTACAAGGTTGGGTCTTAAGAGATCAAATATATTTTTTGGTATCTAGGCATAAATTTAAAACGTTTTTATTCTTTGACTTTTTTCAATTTAACGAGTACTTTCGGAGATATAGCCATATCAAATTTGTATGAAGAGTCATGTTATTTTAGTTAAGCAATTTATTCCAATTAAATTGAAATTGAAAATAATGTATACTAAACGGCCTGAAAACCTCAATACCTACTTAGTTCTTTAAAAAAAAAAACAATGTTCGACATTTTCCACCACCATAGGTAGGTATGACGTAATTTGTTTTGAGACTTATTTCCGGGAATCAAGGGATAAGAGTGCGCGAGCGCAAAAACAAGTTCTGACGTGTCGTAACGTGATTGGTGCAACGATAGGGTATCTACGGAATGTTCGGTTGCATTCAAACGTACTTCAGTGTTCTATTACCCACCATAATAGACGCACTACCCCACACATTCATTACTCACTTATTTGTTATTTTGTATTTGTGAAAATGTTTGAAAATTTAGTGACAAACCTTGATCTTTTCGTTATTTTAAAAAACAGTGGCAGTATTAAAAATAATGACAGTTTGTGTAGTGAGATAAGGTCTAAATTTTTAGTCGAATTAAGTGATGATCACGAAAAGACCTTAAAGTTGTTTTGTGCAAATTTTTTTTATAATTTAAATAGAAGATGGGAAAACGCTTATCGTAAAGAAAATATATTCAGAACTAAAAATAGTGAATTGTTACAAGAAAACATAATATGGCCAGACTTTATTAAGTGTTTAATAGGCAGTAATGAAGATCAACCAGCACCGAGTACATCAACTCAGTATGTATCACCATCAAAAGTTTCTGTCGGTGTCTCCACCGAACAAAGCCCAAGAAAACCTTTTTGTGAATTAGCGCCTAAACAGAAAAAAAGACGTGCAGAAAACTTTCATTTATCTTCGGATGAAATAAAATATGCATATTTTGAGCAGTTGAAAGCGGATGGGAATGAGAAACCTCAGCTAGAATAAAGTTACAAGCTCTATTGGATATAACGACAACAAGAATAATAACGTCACTCGTCATAGATAGTGGTTGTAAAGAATTTACACTAATCAGTAAGTGGGGATTTGACGGTGCTTCTAATCAAGCCAATTACAAACAAAAAATGCAAACAGACGATGAACAAGAAAGTCAACTTGACGATTCAAGCATATTTATGGGTAGTTTAATGCCAATAAAATTAGTGTGCGGCGAACAAGTTATCTGGCAAAACGATTCACCAAATTCATCTTACTGGTGTCGTCCAATCTTTTTCGAATTTGTGAAAGAAAATAAAATAACGATATTGCGGGAAAAAAGTGCTATTGAGGAAGAGATTGTAAATTTAGTGAAAACAGAAGTTGGAGAAATAAAAATTTCACACTCTTTATTAATGACTATGATAGACGGAAAAGCAACATCAATTTTATGTGATACTTCATCTCAGAGATGCGAAATTTGTAAAGCCACTCCAACAGAGATGAATAATTTGCCCTTAATTGCATCAAAACCGACTGATCCAGATCTCTGTAAATACGGATTGTCATCATTGCATACCTGGATACGAATGATGGAATGCATTCTGCATATAGCCTACAGATCAACGATACAGACATGGACAGTAAAGGGAGACAACAAGTGCATCATGGAAAGAAGAAAGAAAGACATACAAGACGCTTTTAAAAATAGAATGGGACTTCTGATTGATGTTGTTGTTGTTGTGATTGTTGTTGTTGTTCTGTTGAGGGCACGGCTCCACGAATGACGGAAATACTGCTAGAAGATTTTTTGCAAATCCAAACATGACTGCTGAGATAACTGGTGTTAGTGAAGAATTAATAAGGCGATTTGCAATCATTTTAGAGGCAATTTCATCAGGGTACCACATTGACACAGCGAAATTTCACGAATATGCTCAAGTGACCATGCAACTGTATTTGGAATTATATAGCTGGTATTATATGCCTTCAAGTGTTCATAAAGTTCTTATGCATGGTGCAGCTATTATTGAAAGTTTTGGTCTAATACCAATTGGACAGCTATCTGAAGAAGCTGCTGAAGCTAGAAATAAAGACTTTCGTAGGTACCGCCAACACCATTCCAGGAAATGCAGTAGAAAATCTACAAATGAAGACATTTTAAATAATTTATTGACCAGCTCTGATCCACTCATCTCAGCGAAACGTCACAAACTTCGCAGAAAACATAAAACTTTGTCAGTAGAAGCACAAAGTTTATTAGTAATTGAACAAGCGGAAACATTTGATGATGACGAATACTAAAATTTTGCATTCGTTAATGTGGATACCCTTGACAGTGATTAAATTAAAACAGTGCAGTGGCCAGTAGTGATTGTGATTTTTACTTATTTATTTATTTATTTTATTAGTCCTTAGTGGATTAGGCCTAAAGGGAAGACCACTACATAAAAAAAAACGCGCCTAGTTCTTAACCTCTATGGTGGTGTGGAATAGAGAACAAAATTTGAAATTGCGACCATATCGCAGAAAATCGCAACCCGAGAATAGGCGCTAAAATAGGACAAATATACGTACTATGCATACGTAGAGTCAACAATTCTTTGAGAAAATTTGAGAATTTCCAGATTTTCACATTTTTTTCTTTTGCTTCATACAAAAATTACTTTGGATATTTATAACTCCGAAAATACTAAGTTATCTGAACGACTCTCATAGAAATAATTACTTATAATCGATAGATAAATCCAACACAATATTTAAAATTTCAGAAAAATAAACTTTTTTTTTAAAATGCTAATTCCTTTACCGGCCCGTTTCAGCCCACCCGCCGCCGCCCGCCTGCGTGCAGACTAGTTTATGCCGTATTACTAGGCGCGACAGCTTATTTTGGTCTGAACATTTACGAACCGATCTTCGTTTAGTCGGAAGCGCGCCGCCACACATGCGGTTTGAGAAGTACCTGCGTTATGTCAGTGCTACTATTGTTTCTCACGTTTTCAAGTTTTTTTGCATATTTTTTTTTTAATTATTTGAAAACGAAAATATTTTAATTTTTTGAGTTTAAGATTCAATAGTAATTACTACTAAGGGCGAATCGTTCAGCCGCGGGAAAAAAACCATTAAAATTTCAGCTTTTATAAATAAAGAGCACAATCGCGTTTACAAAACCTTTAAAGTAAAAATAATTGCATAGAACATTGATCCGTGAAGTAATATAGATAAAGAGTACAATCGCGTTTATAAAAATGATGTGTCGTCATGGTGTCGCGAAATCAATGGTTTAGTCCTATCTCAAAAATGCCCAATGCGCCTAAAGAAGTTTTCACTTTAAAAAAGTGACGAAAGCGTTATGGAAGCCCGCGAAGTTCAAGTTTTCTTTTTTTGCAATTTACAGCTCAGTTATATCAGTTTGTATGTTAATAACAAACTGAACGCGACAGTAATAAATAATATCATCAATACAACCCTCTAACTTCAAATTGCTCATGCTACGACAATTTTCATGATTATTGAACGTCATTTGCGTTGCGTTCAATTCTAGACTACGCGTGCGTACGACGGCGCACGGTGTTTTGCGTTGTACTGAACCAATGGCTGGACGATATTTTACAGTATAATATTGGGATCATAGACTACTGTTATTTAAACTAGGGATGCAGTTGGATGACCAGTAATACCCAGACTCCAGACCCTAATTGCGTAACTTATTTTCGTAAGCGATTATGACTAATTTGTTTCATTTTGACAGTTCAACAACATTCATTGCGTTATTTATGTTTTTAAGCAGATTTATTTTTCCAACTTAAGAAGCAATGGATTAACAGTCTGTTTGAAATCGAAACAAATTCTGATTGATCGGGTATTACGTAATTAGGGTAGTGACAGGGCAACAGGTTCCGATTATGGTTAAAATCAAAGACCTGTGACATGCTGTACAGTAGGTACATTCATGTAGGTGTATCAACTAATGGTAAGAAGGTACTTACTGTAAACCAAATCCATAAATATGCAAATTTTACATACTAAAATAAATATAAATAAATTCAAATTAGTCATTGTTACGTACTTAAATAAAATGCACTTCAAAACACTGAATAAGTCTAAATTAAACAAAACGCAAACCGCTACTAATTTAACTATTAAATTAATCCATTTTATTTGACCTACCACATAAAATGCCATAATGCAAGAGAGTAGCAAGCATTGAGTTGCTAAATAAAAATCGAACCGCTTAGCTGTCATTAACCCATCTACATTTTGTAAAACTCTTTATTAAAAAAAAAAAAAACTGTAATAAATTCCGTTAACGTGTTGAATCAATATTTATCCTGATCTTCAACATGTTCCAATAATGAAAAATCATAAGTACTTACTAGTTTATTGTTTGGGTTCTTACGGAGAGATATTAGAGAATAGGCAATGACTGGTATTGACACGCTAAAGCGATTCGGGTATAGGTAGTACAAAGTCGCAATAGAGAATTGACATGATATTGCATGATACCTATAATTTTTCAATCTGTTTGGTATCAATCGTAGCTTTGTTGTGATGGGTTATAGGTTTGCTTGAAGTACTCTTGTAGAACATTGTTCAGAAAGTTAATGAAGCGTTACTAATATACATAGATAAAGCGGTCAATTAATTAGTAACCGTAATACGTTTAACTACCTGTGTCCCTGAGTATTTACTGCCGGTACCTAACTTAATAGCTTAACCTACAATTTTAATCTGTTACATACCTTCCTTCCGCTGACTAGGATCTTCATCTTCACTGGTATAAGCTGCTGGGCCCCCATCACCCATGTCCTCGGCGTGTTTTTTTATCAAACTCTGAGGTACTTAAACCTATGTGGGTTGTCGTTTTCTTCGGAAAATATTCCGTTGCTACCGTTTGTGAATCCATTCTTGGTCGCTAGCGTTCTAATTTTGTGCACCCTGCCACGGTTAAGTTAGATTTTCTTTTGACCATCCATGAAAGAATTAGAAAAATTTCTGAATGAAAAGAACCTAGGCCAGCAGGAGCAAGCGAAGTGAGTTCGAAAATTGAAATGTCTTTTAGATTATTAAATGGTGCACTTTCTTCTTAAAACTTTTTTGCTGCGTAAAATATTTGCTTATTTAGAGCCAAGTCTTTACGATCTTGGCTCTCTAAAACTATTAAGCGCTATTTCGATTACAGCATTTCAACTGTTTTTGTAAATGGTTATTGGCTCATCTTCAAACCGTATAGAATCATGTGCTACCCTTATGCTGAATTCATCTGTTGCGGCCATGTTCGATAAGCAGGCTGACGATGCAGTAAATTGGTACCGCACAATAAGTCTCGGTTACAGCCGAGAATCTCAGCAATATTTAGAGACCGACATCGACATCGAGACCGAGATGTCGGTCGAGCCTTACTTTGCACCATAGTAGTTACGCCACTGCTATCGAGAGAAGATGAAGGTGCTGACTACTCAATATTTTTACCAGAGTATGTCACTATCTCATAGTATTTCATGCCTTGGTAAAAATATGGAGCAGTCAGCACCTTTTGGTGACGGGGCTGACTGCTTAGGTTAAGCCAGATTTTTTTTTAAGTATCGACAGTCGTAGGGGCTAGGTATCGACTACTTACAACGACTTAACAATTAAGAAGGGTCGGGACATGTTTTGCTGATCTCCGCTGTGGACTGTGGAAGCTATATAGTGTCAAAGATCGTGCAGCTTCGCAGTGGCGGACTGCCTGTCGGAGGCCCGGTGCGGCAAAGCTAAATAGGCCCTCCGGTCTTCTCAGTGCGTATGGCTAGACATTTCTGGTACCTAACACTTAAAAAAAAATATAAAGACATACAAATATCAAGTAGGTACCTATTTATAACGTGCGCATATTATTATAAACTCTTTTACAAAAAAAACGGGCACTTTAGATTTTTTTTCTCTACTTCAATGAAGAAGAACAAGAAATAGGTTTTATTAATTTGACGATGTATTGGCATGTTATTTGAAGCATCCTGGCATGATTCTTTACGTTCCAAATTTTAAATTTGAAATTAATAAAAGAAAAATAATAATTATTGTGGATTATTCTAAAATTGCTTTACTAATGGCGCGAATTGCTGAAACGATTTTAACTGATTATGATATTTTAAAACTTTTTGGATATTTTCTGCAAATTAAACAATTTAATCTTTCTTTTTACATTAAATACCACTTTTTGATATGAGTGATAAAGCGATAAGGGCCGGTAAAATTATAGCCCTACTTGAAGAAGGTTTTTCGCAAACTTACGTATCTCAGCGGCTAAAGGCTCTTTCAAACAGGCGCGACACGCGACGCGACACAAAGACACCGCTCGTCGCGCGACGAGCGGTGTCTTTGTGTCGCGTCGCGTGTTGCGCCTGTTTGAAAGAGCCTTAAATGTGAGTCGTTCAACCACAGAACATATAAAAGAGGTTAGAAGGGCCTTGTGGGCGGGGCACGCGCGCCGCGGTTATGAGCAAATGCTCAATATCAACCGAAATTTACTTTACCGGCCAGCAATCGCGCTCTTGTTTTGACAGCGTACGTAAGCTCTGCAAAAAATATTAAAATATGCCGTCTTGCGCTATTATAACGTGTCGGAAAAGAAGTCAGGTGTTTAGTGTAGCACGAGAAGGGATTTCTTTCCACCGGTAAGTCCAAAAACATTAAAATACTTATGATATTTGTAATTTTAACATTAGCATTATGAAGTTTGTAGACAAACACTATATAATCGCAAGCAGACGAATAGTAATACATTGCTTGCAATAGATGGGTACCATTTTGCACTACGTGAGCGATCGCGCAATGTATTACGTTCACTGCGAGAGTCCCGAGTACCGAACCAAAGGTTCAATTCCACGAAATCTAGGCATATCGATAGTGCTGTGCCAATTTGTAAACAATGTCGATAATTACTATGATACAATTGATTATTATCGATAGTACACTTTATAACTAAAATAATATTATTTATTACGACCAATATTATGAGGTTTTTGTATTTTTTTTTGTATTTAAATTTTATGTAATTTTTCAATTGAAACTGACATATTATGATTTAATATGTTTTAGGTTTCCAACAGATCCAGGTATAAGAAAACTGTGGATTGAGACAACTGGTAGAATTAATTGGATCCCTACTAAACGTAGCACAATTTGTTCGCAACATTTCGATGATGATAATTACATAACAACAAAGTCAGGGAAAAGAAACTTAAAATCATGCGCTTATCCGCAAAAATATATCGTTATGTGTTATTCAGTAAGTAAACTGATTTTATGTTATAGAAAATTTTATTTTAGTTTCGTCAATTAATCAGTTTTTTGTCTAAAAATGGCGACATCAAAATCATCTTTTATATTAATTTTTATAAAACTTCTGGTTGAAAACGAAGGAAATTGAAAATTATGCCTTTTTCCTTGCGTTTTTTTTATACTTCTTTGATTACTTTTTTAACGTGGTAAAATCATCAAATGAGTCCACCCACCCAGGGCAGAGCGGGAGGGAATGTCAGACTCGTACTGACTAAAATCCACAGTGTCCTTCAATAGCCCTTTACGTACCGGGGTCACGGTAAATCATAAGTATATTAGTGTTAAATTGCATTTCATTTTGAAAAACTCCAATTTAAAAGAGAGCAGGCGTATGCTACTTAATAAATACGTATTATTTCAGGGACATTTTTTCTTTTTGAACGTGATAAGCACCGGAAATGTAAGGTTGAGAGGCAACCCACTTTCTCTAATAAACAAATAAAAAACATGGAATATTTACCATGTTTATTATTTGTTTATTAGAGAAAGTCATCAGTCCATTGGGAGGACTCATTTGATGATTATACCACGATAAAAAAAAGTCATCATTCCATGTTAATAATTAAATTGGTTTTAAAATTCAGTTTTGTATTTTTTATTTGTTTCACTTTTATTTACCTATTTGTTTCTATATTCGCATGAATACATGTTTACAACATGCATTACAGAAGTCCACATAGTCCACAATACTTGTAAAGAAAGAAGCAAGATTACATTAATTTTATCGATATCAATAATCGACAGTTTAGTCGCCCTACCATACATGAGCTTTTACGCGTGTATGAGTGTACGTCAAACGCAGAGTTTGCGTTAGTGTGAAAACCAATACCAAACTCACGATCTAAGTGCGTGTTGTTTATTTGTGTGCGTAATCCGCGTAGGCATTGGTCTCTTGCTTGTAGTGAAGTTAAAGAGTGGGAGATAAACGGCGACACGCGTTCTGATGCAAATCCGAAACTATTTCCTTTCTAACCTCCTTTATAATTATGTTCTGTGCGTTCAACTGTCCAGAGGACTTGGCAACGGTATCAAGAGACCGGTTCGGTCAAAAGAAGACCCGGTTCGGGAAGAAAATGATGCACAGAACCAAGAGATGACCGCTTTTTGGTGAGTCAGGCGTTGCGGAATCGTAAGGCGTCAAGTGTGGACCTGAAGAAGAGCCTTGAAGAAGTAAGAGGAGTAGAAGTTAGCTTGTGGACGGTCAGGAGGAGGCTTTTGGCTGCCAATATCAGGAGTTACCGCCCAGCTCGGGGCCCTAAATTACTCCGTGAGCACCGTGTTGCTCGACTTCAGTTTGCTCGGAACTGTGCTTCATGAACTCTGGAGGACGGGAATAAAGTATTGTTTTCTGATGAAGCTAGAATCTCTTTGTGTGGAGAGGACCGACACCGGCGAGTCCTGCGAAGAGCACGGGAACGCTATGCAAAAGTGTGTTTCGAAGAAATCACTCCTTATGGCGGAGGCTCCGTTATGTTTTGGGCAGCAATTAATTCGACGGAGCGTACGGAGTTAGTTTTCATAGAAAATGGAACATTAAATGCACACCGGTACATAATGGAAGTCCTAATTCCATATGCACAACCCACATTGACTGCACTTGGGGAAGATTCCATTTTTATGGACGACAATGCTCGCCCGCACCGTTCTGGCGACGTGGAAGCGTACATGCAAGAAGTTGGGATCCGTCGTTTAGATTGGCCAGCTCGAAGTCCTGACCTCAATCCAATTGAGCATGTCTGGGATGTTCTAAAGAGACGGTTACCCGTCTCTTTAGAACATCAGTGCAACCTGCTCCACAAAACATCAGGGAGCTAAAAAGAGTAATTGCAGAAGAGTGGGAACGTATTCACCAAAACGTTATTAAAAACATCGTGGAAAGCATGCCCAGAAGGATTCAAGCTGTGATTTTGGCAAAAGGAGGTCACACTCGTTATTAGGTTTTACATTTGTAACTTTATTTAATTTAAAAATGTAAAAAAGAATCTTGTCTTTATTGCCGACCACTTCTTATTGTTTGGGCATGTACATCGGTTTGAAAGAATCCATCGTTTTTTTTTCTTTTAATTGCCCCAATTCACTTCACGCGCATTAATTTACACGATTATAAGTATACATAGACTACGTCAAAGAAATAAATTTCATTTAATTAACTCAAATCGACCTTAGACCGTAAATTTCCTTAAGTGCCCGTTTTTTTTTGCAAAAGAGTGTACAGTGCGTGCCACTAAAGATGAGACTTGACACACCAAGTGATTTGACTTGCGCAGTAGACGATTTATGGGTCTCTTTAGCGGTATGAAGTCTGCGCCGGGGCGTCATCGGGGCGGGGTGGATCGAAAATCGGCTGTAGAAGACATAGGATCTTGATGTCTTAAATGTTATTTTTTTTTGCTGGAAATGACTTCTGCCGATCATTACTGTTCTATAAAATGTCATATGAAGTAATTGTGTGCACAAATGAAAGAGTTATAATTTTTATAAGAAAAAAATGTATGGAGCTGACATGAAAAATGAGGATATCTCTGGAATCGCAAGGTTCGCCGTTATATCCTTGCACACTGTTATAGTACTATTTATTTGTGAATTTTTGACATACTTAATATCGCGGCATCAATTGCGATTTTTTTTTAAATCGTCAAAATTAAAAAAAAAAAAGAAAAGTATATGATACATTTTAATGCTTAAATATGGCTATACCAAGTGTAATTTACAATATTTTTTATGCTTAGACCAAAACATTCTAAGAAATCACAAAGTCGTATTACCTACTTTGTGATTTTCATTTGAAATGACATGGTAATTATGGATTACGTAATACGTAATCTTGTCTAATGCCTCAAGTCCACATTAGCTAATGATTAATAAAACTTAATAATACCTATATACCTCTTAAAAGGATACGTACCAAAATAATTTGGGGTACTCGCTAATTTAGTAATTAGTGCAGGATTAACTTAATGAAAGTAATTAGATAAATGTGATACCATCATTAGTCAATAACAATAAATAGTCAAACATTGAATTCACAACTTCGGTTCATTTAGAGCATTTCTAATACTAACATCTATCCTACCGTGTCTTTTTACTCAGTGATCGTGAATAATGGAAAGCATTATTACAAATTTGGATTTGTTTGTTATTCTGAGCAATCAGGATGCTTCGTCTTTCAATCACGAAATATTGTTCAACACACTTGTTACTGGGCTCTAGCCTTTCAGATGAAGACAGTGTTATCGTGAAAGAATTTAGTCGAAGATTTACACGGGCAGTTCAAAAGAGATGGTTACGATCCCACAGGAAAAGTGAAGTTTTTAGACGTGATTACAGTAATTGGCTTGAGGCAAATATTGACTGGCCAAACTGCGTGCAAGCCAATTTGCTCATTCAAGAATGAACAAGTGAAAATATTTCTACTGAACCTGTACCTGAACCTGTACCATCAACTTCAACAATGAAATCAACTTCAACGATGACAAAAAGATCTCGAAAGCTGTTTGAAGATCTAAGTAACAAGCAGAAGAAGAGACGATCTGATGAATATATAGGCGATGACCCTAATGAAGTAGCTTATTCAGCTGCAACACTTTTGAAAGAAGATGGTCGTGAGGATATTGCATCTGTTATTGAACATATGCTCCAAAATCCAGAAGCAGCAGCAAAAATCAAGGAAATGTTGAACAAACCAGCTCCTTCAACAATATTTTCACCAGAAAAAGCACTGGGTTTGCTACTTTCATTAAAAACTATCGAAATGGCAATATATCACATTAAGGGAAACGACTATTCGAGAAGGTTCAAAGGAGATATATCCGTCTTACTATAAAGTGCAAAAAGCTAAGCTACAGTGCTACCCTCCGAAGACATTTGTGACTGTAACGGATTCATCTGCTAAGATTGCACTACAAGCGTTACTAGATTTAACAGTGAACAGAATTTTTGAAACTATTCGTAGTCCTGATGCGATACAAGATAAACAATTGATAGTGGGGATTTGACGGTGCATCTAACCAAAGTAGATATAAGCAAAACATAGAGAGTGGTCAAGATGATTCCAGCATATTTATGACCTCTTTGGTTCCATTAAAATTGACAGCTGACGGTGATACCGTATGGGTGAATCCAAAACCCTGCTCACCTATGTATTACCGTCTAGTCCAGTTTAGTTTTGTGAAAGAAACCAAAGACGTTGTCATAAATGAAAAAACTGCAATGGATAACGAAATTGAAGCTCTCGTTCCCTCAAAATGTCAAGGACATGAAATTAGTCACAAATTAATGATGACGATGATTGACGGCAAAATTTGTTCATATCTGTCTGAAGCTAAGTCAAATGCGGCCTGCTACCTGTGTTTGGCTAAGCCTACAGAAATGAATAAGTTAGATGCGTCAAAAACCATTTCTTCTGGTGTGTATGAGTTCGGATTATCATCACTTCATGCCCGCATTAATGTGATGGAATGTCTTCTACACATCGTATCGTCTCGACTTCAAAAAGTGGTCTGCAAGAGGAGAAGGTCATCAAGAGTTATTGCATTCACGAAAAAAACTAATTCAAGATCGATTCAAAGATGATCTCAACCTTTTGATTAACATCGTTAAGCAAGGATCAGGCACAACTAACGACGGGAACACAGCAAGGCGGTTTTTTGAATTTCCTGATAAAACTGCAGCGATCACTGGATTAGATGAAGACCTAATACGCAGATTTGCTGTGATTCTGCAAGCTATCACATCTGGAGAGATTGTAGACGTGCCGAAATTTAAAGAATACGCTAGAACAACCGCTGAAAAATACGTGGAACTGTATGATTGGTACTACATGTCATCAACCGTCCACAAATTGTTGATTCACGGAGGGGACATAATTGCAGAAAATGCTATTGTACCAATTGGAAGTCTTTCGGAAGAAGCTTCAGAGGCCCGAAACAAAGACTTTAGGAGGTTCAGAGAACACCATTCGAGGAAAAAGAGTAGACAAGCATCAAACGAGGATATCCTCAATATGCTTATCGTCTCTTCTGATCCTCTAATTTCTTCCACAAGACCAAAATTAGATGCCCACAAGAGGCAGACATACTTTAAGGAAACAGTAGAACTACTGAAACTTCAGGATCAGGAAGCTCCGACAGAGTTCTTTGAAGTTATATCTATTGTAGAGCCTGATTCTGAAGTGGATTCTGATGGTGACGAAGTATAAAATAAGTTAACTTTTATTGTTTATGTTAGGTTAGGTTAAGTTAATATTTTTTTTAATAATTTGCTTTTATTTTTAATCATACAATAGTTTACCATTTATTGTTATTGACTAATGATCACGTTTATCTAATTACCCTCATTATGGTACGTATCCTTTTAACAGGTATATAGGTATTAAGTTTTATTAATCATTAGCTAATGTGGACTTGAGGCATTAGACAAGATTACATTATTATGTAATTCATAATTACCATGTCATTTCAAATAAGTAGGTAATACGACTTTGTGATTTCTTAGAATGTTTTGGTCTAAGTATAAAAAAATTTGTAAGTTACACTTGGTATAGCCATATTTAAGCATTAAAATGTACATATCATAAAAAAAAAAAAATATATATTGACGATTTTTAAAAAAATATCGCAAGTGATGCTGCGATATTAAGTATGTCAAAAATTCACAAATAAATAGTACTATAACAGTGTACAAGGATATAACGGCGAACCTTGCGATTCCAGAGATATCCTCATTTTTCATGTCAGCTCCATACATTTTTTTCTTATAAAAATTATAACTCTTCCATTTGTGCACACAATTACTTCATATGACATTTTATAGAACAGTAATGATCGGCAGAAGTCATTTCCAGCAAAAAAAATAACATTTAAGACATCGAGATCCTATGTCTTCTACAGCCGATTTTCGATCCACCGTGCGGCGGAAGGAGCGGCGGTAGGCGCGGTCAAGTCTCATCTTTCGTGGCGCGTATTGTATTTATAAGTGTGTGACGTTTATAATTGCGTTACTTATTTTCGTAAATGATTATGACCAATTTGTTTCATTTTAACAGTAACTGTTCAACAACATTCATTGCGTTATTTACGTTGTAGAGCAGATTTTTTTTTCTAACTTATGAAGCAATGGATTAGCAATCTGTTTCAAATCTAAACAAATTGTGATTGATCGTGTATTTCGCAATTAGGGTTCTGGTTTCAGTTTTTGAATCATCACCATTCACTAGCAGAGAATGCATATTGTATATTAAATCATTCAGTTGCTGAATTCAGAAAAGCATTCCGGACATTTATACCATATAGGCAAGTCAAGACAGAAAAGTTGCGTTAGGTCGCAAAAATAGCGTTGTTCTGATTTTTTTTTACTTTTTTTTTTTTAGGTGTGGCATCTCGAAGTTGACCTCTGAGATCATGACTACTTAACCGGGCTTTCCTGTGGGTGCCTTAAGCTACTACACTTAAAACCTCCAGCCAGGGGTTATTCAACTGCCCTTTACGGGGCACCGGTGTGGTCGCGTTCACTGAGGCTGCGGCCAGCCCGCAGGTTGAACGCGTCCCAGAGGGTCATTCATGGCCATCCGGTTGACCCGAGGATACCGCACGGTCTCCTGCGAGGCGGCGAGCCTCCCTGCCGGAATACCGCCATGGGATCTGGAGGCAAAACTCCTCGCGCACATTTGGGAGTGGCGCGAGGAGGCAAAACGCCGGGGCTTAACTCCGCTGCCGCGAGAAATCACGGCACAGCGGACAGAGCTCCGGCGGAATCTCATGGCGTCATGGAGAGTGCGATTGTCGCAACCCAGCACTAGGTACGCCACAATTGCGGCGATAAGTCCCCTCTTTGAGGAGTGGCTAAAGAGGTGCCACGGCGTCCTCACCTTCTGCCTGACGCAGGTTCTTACCGGACACGGCTGTTTCGGGAGGTTCCTGTTCAGGATAAGGCGGTAGGAAACGCCCGGGTTTCACCATTGTGTGTATCGCTCGGAGGACACGGTGGAGCATACGATGGAGGTCTGCCCGGCTTGGGGGGAGCATCACCGTGTCCTAGTGGAGTCGATCGGCGATGATTTCTCGCGTCCGGCCCTGGTTCAGGCCATTGTACGGAGCGAGAGGAAATGGGAGGCCGTCACCTCCTTCTGCGAAGCAGTAATGCTTGCGAAGGAGGAGGCGGAACGCGTGAGGGAGAGTCAAAGTTCGCGCCCTCACGCCCCTAACCGCCGCAGGAGGAGACGCCCTAGGCGCCGGGAATCGCAGGCCGATTTCCGGCCACCGTAGGCGCGGACTTGTGGACGGTGAGCAATGGGTAGTTCGCCGTCCGATAAGGACCAGGCCCGGGTCGACAGCGCGTTGTGTTCCACGCGCGCCTCAAAGAGATGTCAGCAAAATTGACGGGGTCCGCTAGGGCCGATGCCTGCCGGGGTTGCGAAGAAGTCCAAAAGGGACATCGTGGACCCCGGCAACATGGCAACTGAAGGAACACGGGTGGGTTTTAGTCATTAAGAGTCTGACACGCCCTCTCGCTCTGCCCAGAGCGGGAGAAGTTATTTGATAATTTCCCACCCAAAAAAAGGGGGTTATTTAACTATGCTAATTAAAACTAGGTGAACGCTCGCTAAGGGCACCCCCTGTGGGGTACGACCCCGGCTTAGGGCGTCAAGCGGAGGGAGGACATCAAGGATGGGACGGGCTGGATCAAAGTTTTGATCATGATTATTAGTCGGGGATTTTAAAGCTACGTGCTCAGCTGCAACAACTGCTGGCACCCCGTTATCGAGCAAGGGTCGGGGATCATCATTTGCTTGGGGACGCGTCTACGATCGCAAACGGCCTCGCGTCCGTTTTTGTACACTGTGCTGGTTTCCCTATTGCTTTCCTGGACGAGGGTAATGGGGTCGTCAGGGTCGGTAAAGATTCGCTTAGGGCGGTAAGTTCGACTGATACTAGAGGTCTTAGTTTTTAGGTGTCCCCTTGTTTTGCAGACAGAAATTTCATAGAATTTCGTTTCGCAGAAAATGTTTCATATAATATTTGGTCTTTGTATTTTTATTTCGAATATTATTGTTTTAAAGACTATTTACTTTAATGAAACATATTTCACAGAAACACAATTCAACCAATTTTATAATCTCATTTTTTTATTTAACAAACAAACAAACAGTAGAATTATTTTTTAACGCATATTGTTTGTTCGGTGTATTATCCATGGTATTTTATTTAAACCAAAATGTTAAAATAGAGGTTACGCTATCCAT
This sequence comes from Omphaloscelis lunosa, assembly GCA_916610215.1. Lineage (NCBI taxonomy): Eukaryota > Metazoa > Arthropoda > Insecta > Lepidoptera > Noctuidae > Omphaloscelis > Omphaloscelis lunosa. The sequence continues at coordinate 13,533,577 of OU744247.1, forward strand.
AATTTTATAAGGGTAGGGTCACCTGTTCACAAATGAAACACCAAAATTTCAAACCATCCTGTCTCTGCCGTTTCTCAAGTTAGGAGTCTAATTTTTTGCATCAAGATAGACAATTTAATTAGTTATCTCATCGTATTATAATTTTTTACTGTACTTTTATAATTTATGCATAAAAAAGCTTTTTTTTAAAAATTAACTTTGTTTCATTGTGTCCATATATGAGTATTCAATGAAACACCTGAATTTTTACAATGAAACAAGGCTAAGCAACAATGAAACAGTATTATTAGTAGGTAGTGTTTTGTTTGCTTTTAATCAACCCAGGTTGGTATCTATGCATTAAATTAAAGAAATTTAATTGAAAATAATGTTTTATTCATAGTAATTATTATCTACGATATTAATCAAACTTAAACATTAACAATCACAGGGGTAATACCTGCGGGTTCAGGTTTAACAAAAAAACAATCACCCTGTCTCTGTCTTACAGGTCTTAAAAACTTATAAAATTTCAAAACAAATAAGTAGGTAGGTACCTAAGTATTTTTCACTTAAAACAATCTAATATTTATCCTCTTCTTCTAACTAATCTATGTTGTACGAGTTGCAGTCTCATTATTTAAAATATCACAATCATTGTCATTTATTTTTTCGCTTAAATCAATCTAATATTAATTAACCTCTTCTTCTAACTAATTTATGTTGTACGAGTTGCAATCTCATTATTTAAAATATCACAATCATTGCCATTATAATAAGGTATACTTCTTAATAATTTAAGAATAAACAGGTAACAAAAATATCACATGATTAAAACCAAAACCCGAAACTCGGCCAGATTTTAACGCAAATTTAGTCTCGGTGATACACGAAGAGGGAAAACATAGAACGAGTTTCGGCTTTTGGTGCCGTTAATTTTTGGCTGAGGTAGAATCATCTTTATGTCTGTCAGTCTTATTTCTGAAAAATCTGGTTCTAAAGGGCTATAAAATTTCATCTCAGTCTTGTTTTTTACTCTCAAGAAAGAAACACCATATGCACTGGCACTTATTACTTCAGTAATCAATGCGACGTATAATATTTCGAGCTTTTTGGTTTCAAAACCAACCATAACGTAGTAATGAACACTGCATTCACTAGCAGCTTTTCTTAGACTCCATCCCTGCCTTATAAGCTGAATAGCTTTAAGCATGTTAGCTGCGAAAGGTCTCCTTTTTTTCTTATAATAGCTTTACTACGTGCCATCTGAAAAATAATAAATAAAATAACTACAAAGTAGGTAGTTACTGTAGATAGCCAATAAAAAGCTTTAAGAAAGTTGCTTGTGTTTAGAAAAATTATCGTTATTGTTATTTTCCACGTGGCCTACAATGAAACAAGATAGTACACAATGACACACTGTTTCATTGTATACAACATACTTTTGTTTCATTGTAAACCAACAAGGTATTTTTTTATAACATAAATAAAAATTGCAACAAAGAGTGAACTATTTTCATACAGATTTAAGGCGGGCCGAGCCCGAGCGCAGTAGGCATACAACGCTTACCCCAGCCCCCGCAACGAGTAGCGATACGTAACAAATTACGATGCGCGGGAAACGCGAGCGCCAAGCGCACCGCTCATGAGTTCACGACCTCGCGTAGGTAGTAAGTTGGGTCACATAACAGAGCAATGCAGTAGATCAACTTGAATTGATTAATATAAGTTTATTTTATTTTATTTTTCTATTATGTATTTTTGAAGGTTATAGATAGATTAGGTAGGTATTGATTAACTTGAACCTAATGAATAATAATTAAAAATAAATATAATAATAATAATAATAATTTCATTCAAAACGTCTAACGGGCCTCTGCGAGTTGGCTTCGGCCCCTCGTACGCCTTCCAAAGGTCCGGGACCCTAATGTCCCGAGAAATGTCATAGACCCTATAGTAATAATAATAAATATATTACAATAATAATATATTTATTTACTCAAAAACGATTAAAAACAGTCTGATAAATGTAATTTACAATTTCTAAATACTTTTCCTCTTGCCAATAAACACTGAATAAAGTTATGCCTTGGATAACGTGTGTATAGCCAAACTAGCTAAATATATGTAGTTTTTATTTATTTATTTGTCATAATTTGATACAGTGTTTTTAGTAAGTAGTGTACTGCGCATAAACGAGCTTGTGCCTAAACGTTACCGAAAATAATAAATAATATTTTTGTAGGAAATGGTCATACTGTACATTTCTACACTATGGCACGAGTGTAAAAAAGTGTAAATATTATTATTTGTTGTGTTGTGGTGGTTGTGGGATACATAGCTTACTTCTAAATGAACGCCTAAATATTATTGCACTGTTGAATTTTCAACTCTCACGTAGGAAATACGCGCTTTTATTTAGGCATTTACCTATTTAGATGTACGATAAGTGAAACTGGACATATCAGCAGTAAATAACAAATATTATAAGACTAGGCAAAGGCTCTTATTATACATATTGAGATTTTATTAGGACTTTGTAACCTTGTTGAAATATTACGCAGGCGCTCGGTACCTTTTTATTACCTATCAAATTCGTTTATTTATGCAGTTTGTCCTGCGAGTCGCGTAAACACGTACAGTAGGCCGCACGTCATGTCAGTGGAAACAAAACCAGTGTAAACTGGTCTCTTATTCTAATGAAACTCCGTACGTTGGGCCAGCTCAAGATTATAGTGTTATTTATCACTGACCACAGACGCGCGACGTGTGGTCGACTGTACAGTACCTACCTACGCTAATAAACGTTATAAAAACCACCCGGACCAACTCAGCGCGGGATGAACTAACTACCTATTTGACATTTGAAAATAGTAAACCATTACAACATTAGTGCGCGTGGCGGCTTTATGCACTGCGATATAGGTTTCAAATTCACCTATTTACACACCTTGATGCGGATGGTAAATCTATTCAGCGAGTAAAATATACCATTATAAATTTTGCGCGCGTGGCGTCTTTATTCACATTGTCATAGGGTTGAAATTCAACTGATTTACACACATATTTGCGTTTTGTAAATCTATTCGTTAGTAAAGTAAAATATAATACCTTTATATAATGTAGTGTATAATAATATTTTCAATTACCTTTTTTGTTTATTCAGCCTTCGTAGACCCAGCGATGACAACTATTTTTTTTTTTTAGTTTTGCCCATTTTGTTTAAAAAATATAACTAAAAGTATCTAATAAAAACTAACTATTTACAACTATTAAAAATTTGAACTATAATAATTACCTATCCTAATACCTAACCCAATTCCTTATCCAGATATCCTAATCCTAGTTACCTATTATAATTTACAATATGTTTTTTGGCTCAGCCGGTAATAAAACTTAGCGGGGGTGGCGGTCTTGCAAAAATTGGCATACGTCCGACCTCCAACACGTTCCGCTCGGGACTAAATGGCACGGGGCGAGCGCATGAAAAGATGAAAACGCTTGATTTTGGAATTAGTGGTATTGGTATTCTCATATTTCACATTATTTTGGCCAGTTTATATCACTTTTTTTACGACCTTTATTATGGTATAAGTTTTATTATTCAAAGCCTAATATAACTCAAATAAAAAAAATATTTGAACATAATTTAGACATGTTTTTGCGATTTAATTGGATGCAGTAAAGTGCAAGTAATCGTGTATCGCATGGCTGAAATATCTAGATCAAAGTGTGAAATATGTAATATGTTTTTTTCAAAATTTTAATCCGTATTATCTACGAATAAAAGACAATAGAAAACGTCGTTTATACGGGTAACCCCGCCTTAAGTCAAAAGACACTTTGAAACGTACAGAATGCAACGTAATATTGAACAATACGAAATTATCTTCTATAATTTGCTAAAAAATCAACAAATATGACCAAAAATTCTTACTTTTTCGCAGCAATATTCGTTATGCGTCACTAGAGACGACCTCTTCCACGCGGCGCGCTCGCAAACTGGGCGTGTGCGGGGGGGCCTCAGAAGGTCCTTTCTTGCTATCCTGCTCTATCTGGCAACGTCGCATTTTAGAAATATCGCAAAGTTTCACTGTGTACGATTGTTTCAATTTTGGACAGGTGACCCTACATATTTAAACATCGAAAATTAAGTACCTATCGAATTGAAGTCGAATGAGGCTTAGGCTGCAAGAGCGAGCGAAGCGAACTCGACACTTGGGGCACCCCGACTCGGACAGTTTAGATTAGGTTAAAAAAGCCCCGCGAAGGGCTACGTCGACTGCGCTGACTGAAAAAAATATATTTACCCTATAAAATACTATAGCCTATTGAATATTTGCCAAGGTATGAATTGAAACGTTTGGAAACTGTCACTTGATAAAATGTTTTTCTTGGTAATAAATAATAAAATAAATAAGTTTTATGAAACGAAACAGTATGAGGATAAAGAATATTTGATTTGTTATTCTATGATATGAATATCGAAACATAAAAAAATATTTGTGACAAAAATCAATGATTTAACTTTATGGAAAGTAAGTATTCTGCGTATTGATTATTCTACGAAATGATAATATGAGAAAAAAAATATATATTTGAAACGAAATTTTATAAAAATTAAAGCTATGAAAAAACGTACAACCGAGTTCTTGTGATGATGTTAGGATATATGGTAACAATATTGTAAAACCAAGTTTGCAGTTTCGAAAGACCCTGTGCTGCTCGAAAAGCTCGAAGTTTTCGGACTTCTTTCAGTTTTTGACTTATAACTTCATAAAGGTATGACATACTCCTACTCCCACATATTCCTACGGAAAAAGTCAAAATTTGTTATAATTTAACCGCAATCGTAACTCTGTAGGTCCAATAGAACTTGAGTTATAGTTATAGCACACTAAGATAAAGCACTCGAAACTTCACTTAGTTTTATTTGTACTCTACTGCTAAAAGATCGTGGGTAACGAAACGTAATCAAATGTAAGGCGCAGGCCACACTGAGCACGAAGCGAAGCGAAACGAAACTAAAATAATGTAACTTCGCTCATTTAACTACACGAAGCTAAACGATTTTAGTTTCGTTTCGCTAAGTTCTCATTGTGGGTTGTTGGCGTTTGATGGTTGTTCTTTTTTAATGTTCCGTAGTCAACAAGGTACTCTTATAGTTTCGCCATGTCCGTCTTTCTGTCCGCGTCTTAGCTGAGAGACTGTCAGATGCGGTCCCAGCGGGAGGTCCTGGGGGTGGTCCTGACTAGGGTTGAGTCCTTTTTTATTTAATTTTTTAATATATACTTTCCATTTGAACGTACAAACTTCAAAATATCAGTACCCTAATTGCGTAATACAACACAATCACAATTTGTTTCGATTTGAAACAGATTGCTAATCCATTGCTTCAAAAGTTGGAAAAAAAAATCTGCTCAACAACGTAATTATCGCAATGAATGTTGTTAAACTGTCAAAATGAAACAAATTAGGCAACATTGTTTATAAAAATAAGTTACGCAATTAGGGTACTGATCTTGAACAAACCTTAAAAAAACTCTTTGCAGTCCATTTAAAAATTGTAAAAGTTTGGATTTCTGCCTTGACATGTTCATTTTCGCGGGTTTTTTCTTTTATCCATAATATCGAATACTGTGCTGATAAAAACGCTCGCAGGCGGCTTTTGATACAGATATGGACAAAACGTAGTGTCGAGTGTCGCGAGTTCACCACTGCATTGATCAGTAGCGTACTACCGTCCGCGATCGTACAATTTTTGCCACTGAAAATATGTTTATTTGCGGTAAACGTGATGCAAAGAAAGAACACAACAAAAAAGAACAAGTTTGGGGAAAATATGTGTTAAATCCCCGCAAAATGGCTATCGCTCAGTATAATGCTGGGACCCTATGCGAGACAGAGCTCCAGCCCTGCGATGCTTCAACGACAGCCGGCGTTGACGTTAAGACGTCGACCAGTGCAGCATACAATTAGATATAAAAATAAAATAAATATACAATAATTCTACATGTTGTCTGTCAATTATTCCGCCGTGCGAGAATTTTAAATTCCGGGAGAATTTTGTTTATTTGAAATTCCTTCCGGGAGCCGGGAGATTTAAATTTTCTTATTTGAATGAGGTTAAAAACTGAAAGCCCATAACAGGTGGCGCACAGTTGTACGTCTTTAACCGCCATTGTTGTGTTTATGTTTACTTTTGTGTCGATCACAAATTATACGAAAACTAGATGTATGAGACTTGAAGTGTAGCACTATTAAAAGACGAGCCAAGGACAGGGGAAGCGACTACCACTGGTAAAAAAGCAGCTTTAGTGGAAAAGTCAATAAATTATGAACGCTTTATAATTTATAGGTTATTTTGTGTTTGTTAACTTTAAGTTCGTTTTTTTATTAAAGACTGGAGGCGTACGATAGAAATTAGAAAAATAATAATAAATAAAGAATAATTTAATTACCTGATCAGAGTTGAAAACCAACTCGAGCATGATCTTCCTGACTGAAAACCCTCAGAGATAGCACTTCTAGCACTGATCTAATATTATAATATAAATACACACACACTTTACTATAATTTACACAATATCACATCACAGGTGTCTGTATGTAATGAAAATATACTTAGTTCTCCTGGGAGCATCACCTTTAAACCACTTTCTCCCATAAAAGGCTTAAAGGATAGCACATCGTTTCGACGAAATATCGGATACCAATTTTTTTTTTAGAGCTTTCTCCCTGTTTTCTTTTTCTAACATCTTTGGCAAATACATGGGTCCCCACTTTTTTGCAGAAAACAGCTCCGTAACTGGGCTCAATAATTAATTATAGGTACGTAAAAGAAGTGGCTTGTTTACAAAAAATTTATGGCTAGCAGTCAAATTATAATACAATAATAATAAAGCCACCCAAACCCATAGCTCAATATGTTTTATTTTTATGTTCTGCAATAGTCCTGCACCAACTGGGGGTTGTCCTTGGGTGCACTTGCATAGTCCATACAGGGATAATCGTCGGTTGGTGCCTCATTCCATATAAAATTGTCTAAGGGGCCCTCTGCGAGTTGGCTTCGGCCCCTCGTACGCCTTCTAAAAGAGGTCCCGAGATACATATAAACATATAAAAATAAGTGAGCAAGTGGCAGTTTTTATCCCCATTTCGATAGACTTCCGGAATTCCGGGAGAGGTGCAAAGCATAGTCATGACCCTTCCAAAATCATTCACGCTGTCGGGAGTCTGAATGATTTACTTGTATTACTAATTTTTAAAACTGTACTACAGCCACGGGTTACCGTGGCTCAAGTACCTACAGTTACGATGAGCATATTATGCAAAAACAGCAGACATGGCGACTGCCAACAGAAGTGAAAACTTAAAACTATGAAATAACAGTGTTTTCATTTTGCAATCAATTGTAGGAACAAAAATTGAAATTTGTAAATTAATATTATTAACATTAGACTGGTTTTCACATATATCGGCACTCCCGAGCAACAACAAGCTTTTTTTTATTTTTTAGTGTAGCGCATCTCGTAATTGACCTCTGAGATCACGACTACTTAACCGGGCTTTCCTGTGGGTGCCTTAAGCTACTACACTTGAAACCTCCAGCTAGGGGTTATTCAACTATGCTAATTAAAACTAGGTGAACGCTCGCTACGGGTACCCCCTGTGGGGTACGAACCTTGGCTTAGGGCGTTAACTGGAGGGAGGACATCAAGGATGGGACGGGCTGGATCAAAGTTTTGATCGTGATTATTAGTCGGGGAATTTAAAGCTGCGTGCTCAGCTGCAACAATTGCTGGCACCTCGTTATCGAGCAAGGGTCGGGGGGAGAATCATTTACTCGGGAACGTGGTCGCGATCGCAATAGACCTCGGCGGCGAGGTCGGAATGACGGAAGGCGTCTGTTTTTGTACAGTGTGCTGGTTTCCCTACTGTTCTCCTGGAGGAGGGTAATGGGTTCGTCAGGGTCGGTAAGGATTCGTTTAGTGCGGCGAGTTCGATTGATACTAGAGGGAGTGTAACTAGCGGCCCCGACAACCAGAGGGTTGCGATGTTTGGCGGCAGTATCGAAGTAACGCTTGGAAGAGCGTTTGAGAAATTGGTGGATGGTGGGGATTTTTAGGTCGAGATGGAGGATCTACAGGAGGCTCCCGAGGCCTTCCAAAGGCATCAGTTCTGTAATGTCTGCATCTTATGGATGTGACTGTGTGCAACAACAAGCGCAACACATAATACTCATAGGTGCTGTGCTGCTAACATTAGCATATCGGTGAAACGAATTCATATGATTTTCGTTTACCATAAATCGCTCAACGTGCATAAAGAAGTTTTCACTCCAAAAAGTCAATTATAAAAATAGAGAATCTTGGATGTAAGAGCGAGCGACGCAAACTCGGAAAGGGCACTCCGCTCTTACGTAAGGTTTGAAAGTCTAATGTTAAGGCCAGCTTCCAAAACCTAAACTGCTGTAAAACTGTTAAGTTTTAGCTTTTCTTCTTAACTCGACAAAGTAAGTTTTATTTCTTCATAATGATCAAAAGAAAACAGAAGCTTTTCAAGGTGGAGTGCTAAAATTTTCAGGCTCGCTTCGCTCGCTCTTGCCTTCTACATTGTCTTAAGGCGCCTCCCCGACCAAAACACCGGGCTAGCCGTTTTCTGTGCCGTTTTTAGGAGCTATCTACTTATTTGTTATGTAAAAATAAATATCAACTTAATAAAGATACATTAAATTTCTACATAATTTTGATTCCAAAATGGTACATTTTTTTGTTTAAAAAAAAAATCGTTAATCTCCTTCCAACGAATCCATAAAAATGAGAAATAATATAATGATTGATAACATGCCTCTCCTCGTAAAGTAAACATTATTTAATTTTGCTACTAACACTAATAATTTTGCTTAGTAGGCCCTAGATGCGCCCGAGGCACGCGTCTCGTACGAATCGCTAACGAAACGCTGTACGAGACGCGCGCTGTCTAATGTTTGTTCCGATTTTGGCCACGAGGCAAAATATTGGAATGATTATGATTTGCCGCATTTATTCAAGCATGGGATTAGTGCTGCAAGGATCTTTTTGTTCTCTAATGACAGGGTTGCGCTGTTGGTAATTATTAAATGTATTGAAAAAACAAGATGGTTGTGTGAGTATCGATTATAAACAAAATGATACATTCAGACTTTTTGCAACCCGTGAACAATGGTTCAAGTATCTTTTTTGTTGCAAATCCTAGGATAGCCCGCGAAATAATTATTTTTTAGGTTTTAGGCAGTATCTGTTTGGAAATTGATCAAAATATGATTTGAAATATATATTGGTAAGAGCGTTCGCTCACTTATCCGTAATCCGGCAAAACTGGATCAGACACGAACACGAATCGAATACGAACCGGAAACGGATAAGTAGACTAGTTATAACAAGCGCCCGAGGCACGCGCTCAAGCGCCCGAGGCACGCGCTCAGAATGCTGCGTTTAGGACGTGCGCCGAGCGCGCAATCTCAGCGCGTTGAACCTTCGTCAAACGCAACAATATTTCCATATTTTGTTGTAACTTTTGAGCCCATAATGTGCTCAGTTTATGTGTCTCTTTGAAGTATAATACTGATGTAGAGAAAACGACAAGGAAAACTAGTAAAAAAGGAACTTGCGTCCACGCGTCGAAGGCGCGCTAAGGACGAGCGCGCGCCTTTAGACGGCAGCGCATGATGTAATTCATTACATAGAAATTCATATAATTTTATTGAGCGCCCAAAACGTAGCGTACAATTAGCGCGCCTCCGCCTCGGACTAGGCTAGGACCTTTCAATGGGGATAAAAACTGCCACTTGCTCACTTCAGATGGCGCTGATATCCAGTGTCTGATAATTTGAAAGTTCCGAGTTTCCGATGGCAATGAAAAGCAAACTATTCTACCATGTCTTACTTATGATGTCAATCATCTTCTTATATATATAAAAATGAATCCCTATTTCCCTTGGTCACGACATCACGCTAAAACGGCTGAACGGATTTGGATGAAATTTGGGATATGGATAGACCTTGACCCGGAGAAGGACATAGGATACTTTTTATCCCGATATTTTTACGGGATCGAGACTTATGCGGGTGAAACCGCGGGGCGCAGCTAGTAAATAATAAAAGTACTCTGTGATGTCAATCTTGGCCTGCGACGAGCAAAAACAACTATACGAATGTTTTATTATTCGTAGAAAAACAAAAAAAAAGAATAGTTTGTCAACGATGCTGGAAAGAAGCATGCTCTCTTTGAGTATATATATTCTGTGAGCATGCTTAACATAAAAGTACGGGATCGATGGACAACTACAAAAATAAGGAAAAGAACAAAGGTCAGTGACGTGTTACAAAAAATAAGAAAACAAATGGAACTGGACTGGACATATAATGAGGACTAACAAAGAAAAATGAACTAAGGATATAATAGAGTGGTATCCGAGGAACGAGAAAAGACAACGAGGAGGTCAAATCAAAAGATGGGAGGACGATTTACCAAAAGGATGGAGAAGGTCTGCCAAGGATAGAGAGACGTCGAAACAATTGGGGGAGGGGGAGGCCTATGTCAACAGACAACCTGACCCAAAGTGGTTGGAATAAAATTATTATTCTTCGCTATGTAAATTAGAATTAAGAATACTACTGTTTTATAAGAATAGAATGCAAGTTAAAAAGGTCAGTGAATAAAGGCTTTTATTATTATTTTTATATGTTTATATATATCTCGGGACCTCTTTTAGAAGGCGTACGAGGGGCCGAAGCCAACTCGCAGAGGGCCCCTTAGACAATTTTATATGGAATGAGGCACCAACCGACGATTATCCCTGTATGGACTATGCAAGTGCACCCAAGGACAACCCCCAGTTGGTGCAGGACTATTGCAGAACATAAAAATAAAACATATTGAGCTATGGGTTTGGGTGGCTTTATTATTATTGTATTATAATTGGACAGCTAGCCATACATTTTTTGTAAACAAGCGACTTCTTGTACGCATAATTATTGCAAAAATACGGGGACCCATGTATTTGCCAAAGATGTTATGAGAAGAAAACTGGGAGAATGCTCTCCGAAAAAAAATTGGAACCCGATATTTCGTCGAGACGATGTGCTATCCTTTAAGACTTATGGGAGAAAGTGGTTTATAGGTGATGCTCTCAAGAGAACTAAGTCTGTTTTCATTACATATAGGCACTTGTGATGTGATAATAAGTAAATTATAGTAAAGTATGTTTGTGTTTATATTATAATATTAGATCAGTGCTAGAAGTGCTATATCTGAAGTGTTTCAGTCAGGAAGATCATGCCCGAGTTAAGTTTCAACTCCGATCAGGTAATTTCTATCGTACGCCTCCAATCTTTATCAAAATACGAACTTAAAGTCAACAAACACAAAATAACCTATAAATTAAAAAACGTTCATAATTTATTGACTTTTCCACTAAAGATGTTTTTTTTACCAGTGGTAGACGCTTCCCCTGTCCTTAGCTCATCTTTTAATAGTGCTACACTCCAACTCTCATACATATTTATCTAGTTTTCGTATAATTTGTAATCGACACAAAAGTAAACATAAACAATGACGGTTTAAAGACGTACAACTGTGCTGCCACCTGTTGTATGCTTTCAGTTTTTAACCTCATTTCGCGGGTTTTCTCAGCTCAGCCCTATAGATAATAAATTTATAGTTCACATGGTAATACAAGCGTTCTGTTGCTACCTGCGGACATGGAATTAGTAAGTATTAGTAATGAAAACAGACATCCTTAGTTTTCTTGGGAATTTCTCCCGTAAGTCTTTAGGTTTAAAAAAATAGCCCTAAGACATCGTTGGTCAATACATGGGTTCCCGTATTTTTGCAGTCAACAGCTGCGCAATGGGACTTATTAAATAGCTATGTTCTATGAAGTCACTTGTAAAAACATGGATAGTGAGTGAAAGCTAGCTGTCAAATTCTTGGACACGCGACATCTGAAGTGAGCAAGAGGCAGTTTCCCCATTCCCGGTAGCTGCAAGCGTCCAGTAATTTGTTTCCGCCTCTAATGGGCCTACCATACGCACAAGCTTCACTACTGTTTTGCCTGCGCATGCCTGCACAGGTTTGCACACGGAACACCGTGTACAAATCGGCGAGTTTTACCAACCACACGCACGGTGTTGAAAAACTGTGGTGAAGCTTGAACATGTCGTAAGCTCATAAGGGATTTTGGAAAGGAGCTATCAGCTCGCTACTAGAGTACCACGCACTAGAGATGGGTCGTACTAGGTAAATTTTGTACTAAGTCCACCTAGTCCAAGTCCGTACAAATACTCGATCCAAATACCTATTCCACCTAATCCACGAAGAACGCATACTTGAAAGTATGCATAGTCTTTGCGTACCATCGATAAGTGTTGGTACATACGTACGCAGTAATGAATAATTGTAATCTTCGCATCATACTTTACACAGGCTTAGCACTGTCAACGTTAAAATTTATCTACATTGTAGATTGTTTAGCGTATTTAAAAGATTTAAATTTTTTTTTTTAGAAATGTTTGCCTTTTTTAAATCTTTTAATTTTTTTGTTTAAGTACTTTTTTATATTTACATAGAAAATCAGCCTTAAGAATTTTGATTCAAGAAAATTAATTATTGGACTTACTTTGTTGGTAACAATACGGTGATCCGGCGTCCACCGAGATCACATTCGCACGAGTCCGTACTTGATATTCTACTGCATTGCATCTAGTCTAAAGTCGCATTCGCATCGAGTATAAAATCTGCCTCGTAAATTGCTTGAAGTCCCGACTAGTTTCGAGTATTGACAGACAAAGATGGAAAGACTGCGGAATAGTGTAGTTAAAAAAGAACAGAATATGCTTGCACAATACGAGTGCGCGTCGCGTTACATTTATCTCTATTGAAATATGGTTCAAATTCAAATGACTGGCACACGAATGATTCAGGCAAACATGAGTGATCGGCAAAGTAGACTTGCTATCTCGCTTCGCCGCGCCCGTACTTCGATTCAACCGGGACGCGCGGGTGCCGTGCGCCGCGTAGGAATAGTGAGACTAGAGACTAGGTGGATCGAGTATTTTAAAAGTTGGAATAGGTGCAACCTAGTCTCATTAAATACCAAGTCCCGGGATCTGTTCTAGTATATACGCTTTACCTCTACCACGCACACGCTAGGGGAAATCCAAAATCAGAATATGGCAACACAGTTTGTCTGTGCTGGTATCTGGTGGTATTGTCCTACCTAAATAAAAAAATACACGTTTCTAGATAGTTATTTTCTATACTTTAAAACTTATTGCAACGGAGTATTAAAATAATTATTACTTTTATGCAATAAACATTAGTGGAGAATTCTTGAAAAAATAAATTCTGGGACAAAAAAAATAAGCATAGACAACATGCGTGTAAGCTTTTTCAAGCTTCACGAAAACAACGGATTAGTATGTATGGTAGTGCGTTAGACTGATTGCGCCGCAAATTATTTTCTCGGGTAAGTTATTTATTTTGTCGTTATCACCAACGTCTCTTTTCCATTCCTTGTAAAATGAAATAACAAAAGTTTTGTCACATACGCAATGTTACGATTCTTAGCAAACATCCTCACTCTCTATGCGGGGTGTGTGCTCTATATTTTCATTTACAGCAAAAAGGAATTTGTAATTATCTTATTTTATAGGATTCTCGTAATCTTTGCACTCAAAACAAAACATGTTAGCCACAGTTTTATTGGTTCAACAATCCTAAAACTAAAATTTTTATCTATGCATCATGAAGAGGTTATAGCTGTTAAAGTAATCCTAATTCAGGAATTATTTTTTTCAGTGATACGTATGGTGAGGAATGAATGTGAAAAAATTATCAGAGTTTTGATTTTCGTTAAAGGGAACAAATTTTCAATAAGTTGTAACAAACAGAATGGCAACTTTAGAGCAACAAGCTTCTAAACTTTTGGATTTCAACCAGAAATTAGACATAACTCTACTTGATAATATAGTTGGATGTCTGTACTCAACTGTTGGAGAACAACAACGAACTGCACAGGAGATACTGACAGCACTAAAAGAACACCCTGATGCCTGGACTCGTGTTGACACTATATTGGAGTATTCACAAAATCAGGAAACAAAGTACTATGCCTTACAAATATTAGAACAAGTAATATTAACAAGATGGAAAATATTACCAAGAAATCAATGTGAAGGTATTAAGAAGTACATTGTTGGTCTCATCATCAAAAACTCATCAGACCCCGTAACAATGGATAATAATAAAGTGTATTTGAAAAAACTGAATATGATCTTGATTCAAGTATTGAAACGAGAATGGCCTCACAATTGGGAGACGTTTATAAGTGATATTGTGGGTGCATCCAAGACAAACGAAAGTCTTTGTCAAAACAACATGGTGATTTTGAAGCTACTTAGTGAGGAAGTGTTTGTTTTCAGTACAGGACAACTCACTCAAACAAAAGCAAAACATTTAAAAGACACCATGTGTTCAGAGTTCAGTCAGATATTTCAACTTTGCCAATTTGTCCTTGAAAATTCACAAAATGCACCATTAGTGGATGCCACCCTTCATACTCTGCTAAGATTTTTGAACTGGATTCCTCTTGGGTATATATTTGAAATGAAGTTGATAAGCACACTGATATTTAAGTTTTTGAATGTACCAATGTTCCGTAATGTAACATTAAGCTGCCTGACAGAGATTGCTGGTGTGACTGTGAGCAACTATGAGGAGCAGTTTGTTGCTCTGCTTGTGCAGACCATGGAGCAGCTTGAAGTGATGCTTCCACTTACTACTAACATACGCGAAGCATATGCTGCTGGTCGGGATCAAGAGCAGGTTTTTATCCAAAACCTTGCTTTATTTCTCTGCACCTACTTGAAAGAACATGGGCAACTTATTGAAAGAAGAGGGCTTACAAATACTCTAATGAATGCCCTCCGCTACCTTGTTTTGATATCTGAGGTAGAAGAAGTTGAAATTTTTAAAATTTGTTTGGAATTTTGGAATGCACTAGCTGCTGATTTATACAAGATTGCACCATGCTCACATACATCAAACATGTACACACTTGGGAAGAGTGTTGGCAGAAAAGCATTGTATTCTGATGTGTTGAGCAGTGTTCGCTACATTATGATCTCTAGAATGGCTAAGCCTGAAGAAGTATTAGTGGTGGAGAATGAGAATGGTGAAGTGGTGCGAGAGTTTATGAAGGACACTGATTCAATTAATTTGTATAAGAATATGAGAGAAACCTTAGTTTATTTGACACATTTGGATTACCAAGATACAGAACGCATTATGACAGAGAAACTTCAGAACCAGGTAAATGGCAGTGAATGGTCATGGAAAAACCTGAATACGTTATGCTGGGCTATTGGTTCAATTTCAGGGGCAATGATGGAAGAAGATGAGAAAAGATTCCTTGTTGTCGTAATTAAAGAGCTTTTGGGACTTTGTGAACAGAAAAAAGGGAAAGATAATAAAGCTATTATAGCTAGTAACATAATGTATGTGGTGGGCCAGTATCCCAGATTCCTAAGAGCTCATTGGAAATTTTTGAAAACTGTGGTGAATAAACTTTTTGAATTCATGCATGAGACTCATGATGGTGTCCAAGACATGGCATGTGACACATTCATAAAGATTGCAATAAAATGTCGGCGTCATTTCGTCACTACACAGGTTGGTGAGGCTTGTCCATTTATTGAAGAAATCTTAAGCACAATCAGTTCCATTATCTGTGATTTACAAACACTTCAAGTGCATACTTTCTATGAAGCTGTAGGATACATGATTAGTGCACAAGTGGATCAAGTGGCTCAAGAGTCGCTCATTGAGAAGTATATGCTGCTGCCCAATCAGGTTTGGGATGATATCATATCCCAGGCATCGCACAATGTGGATATCTTGAAAGATCCAGAGGCTGTTAAACAGCTTGTGAGTATACTTAAAACAAATGTGCGTGCCTGCCGTGCTCTAGGGCATCCATATGTTGTGCAGCTGGGAAGAATATATTTGGACATGCTGAATGTCTATAAAGTAATGTCCGAAAACATCAGCCAAGCCATTGCTTTGAATGGTGTTGTTGTCACTAAGCAGCCACTAATAAAGAACATGCGGATTATAAAGAAAGAGACACTCAAATTGATTGCCAGTTGGGTGTCTCGCTCTACAGATAACAGCATGGTTTTGGAAAATTTCATTCCACCTCTTTTAGATGCAGTTCTCCTTGATTACCAGAGAACTGCTGTGCCAGATGCACGAGAACCTGAAGTGTTATCATGCATGGCTGCAATTGTTTATAAGCTAGGAGGGCATATAACATCTGAAGTACCAAAAATATTTGATGCTGTTTTTGAATGTACTCTTGAAATGATTAACAAAGACTTTGAAGAATATCCAGAGCATAGGACAGAGTTCTTCCTTCTATTACAGGCAGTGAATACACATTGTTTTAAGGCATTCCTAAGCATACCTCCAGCACAGTTCAAATTGGTATTGGATTCCATTATCTGGGCATTTAAGCACACAATGAGGAATGTGGCTGATACTGGTCTTCAGATCCTGTACCGGTTGCTGCACAATGTAGAACAACACCCACAGGCAGCACAGAGTTTTTACCAGACCTATTTGTGTGATATTTTAGAACATGTTTTTAGTGTGGTAACAGACACGTCTCATGGCGCTGGTCTTACGATGCATGCTACAATATTAGCATATGTCTTCTCACTTGTAGAGGCTGGGCGAGTTACAGTGCCACTTGGGCCCACACCAGATAATGTCCTCTATATTCAGGTAAGAATATTACTTTATGATTCACGCTAATTACCTATCAAACTAAGCCACGTTACAGTAATATTTGAATAAGTCTTGAACTTGAACAAATAACCAAGTGACCCCATTCTTTTCCAATTGTTAATTAATAACTACATCATTAATATAATAAACTAGTGTAATCATGAGATTAGGTGAGTACAGTGTAGTGTAATATATAATTTTAAAATATGTGTTTACATCTTTTCAGGAATATGTGGCCAATCTACTGAAACGAGCCTTCCCCCATTTAACAGACAATCAAATTAAAATCACTGTTCAAGGGCTGTTCAATTTGGATCAAGATATCCCAGCATTCAAAGATCACTTAAGAGACTTTTTAGTTCAAATAAGAGTAAGTATGAAGTTTATTGTCTTTTATGATTATTGAGTACTACTTTTTGCCCACATGCATGTCCTAAATTATCCCACGGGAATATACTGCTGGGAGAAAAAGTATCCTATGAGCTAACCCAAGTCATGGTCTACCTGTGCACCAAAGAACCCCGCACAAGTAATATAAGGAACAAGCCATTCAATTTAGCTGAAATTTTGGGACATTATAGTTATGAGACAGACATGCTGATTAAAGTCTATATGGGCGCAAAGTTAACTAATGGCCAGTTTTAGAGATACAGTCATTCTTATGTAGAAGTCAGAAAGAAGATTTTTATGTTATCTAAACTAATATATAATTTTTTGTATTTTTGCTTGTAATGGATAATCTCAAAAACACATTAACCAATTAAGTAACAATTTTAATAATGTTAAAATTAGCGAAATACAAAAACAACAAACTACTTTGATTACGAATAATTTATTAATTACTAGAACTTCACTAAAATGATACTTTTTTTTAAAAATCCGTTTGTCTTGGCACGGTTTGTGGATTTAGCCATTATCATGTTTAGAATATTAATTATACTTAGTAACTAAGGTAGGTGTAAAAATATATTAAGCCGCGTACAGATAGGCATGCCCACAGGCTCAACGAATACCCAACACATCGCCACTCAAATTCGCCACATTGACGAATTCTGCGAATGCTTTTTGAACACCCTTCCATAAAACTTGTACCCTAATTGCGTAATACAACACAATCTGTTTTGATTTGAAACAGATTGCTAATACATTGCTTTATAAGTTGGAAAAAAATCTGCTCAACAACGTAAATAACGCAATGCATGTTGTTGAACTGTCAAAATGAAACAAATTAGGCAAAATTGTTTACGAAAATAAGTTACGCAATTAGGGTACTAAAGGTCCTGAGGCACACGTGTCAAATCATTCGCGGTGGGAGTCTCGTGTACGCGGCTGTACAATAAGCGGAATCCGAAACGATCGATTGGAATGTTGAAAATATATTATGGTCTGTTCCAAAAGTATGTAGTGAAACCCTGTAATGAAACCTTGTGTAAACAAACCCTGTTCAGGTTAAATTCTTACGCAATCACTTACTGAAGGGAATGGGTACCGTATTCGTTTGTATTTAGAAGGTTTCAACTGTATATCACATAGTTTAATTTTTCCCAACAATTATTACTGTTTGAACATCATTATCCTAGCTATAATAATTTTATAAATGCGAAAGTGAGTTTGTTTGTTACGCTTTCACGCCAAAATGGCTGAACGGATTTGGATGAAATTTGGTACATGGGTAGACCATTACTTGGGTTAGGACATAGGATACTTTTATCCCGATATTCCCTCGGGATCGAGAGATCGAGCCACATTTCATATTTCCACACAGTAATATTGCCAAATTAATCAAAACAGGTAAATATTTCACAGCAATTTGTGACGTTGCCAACTTTTAGGATAAACGCTCGTAAACTTTGTGGTCCTAAGACAAATGGGGTAAAGCAGAGGTAGCCACCTATCATTTAAAAACTCTAATGAAATTTTCTAAGCCCAGATAAAAAAATAAAAATAAAACTACCGAGTAAGTTTCGCTAACGTTTAATAATCAGCAGAAACAAGTAAAAGTAAAATCTGAAGCGTTGCAGAGCCACACTGAATGTAAATAGGAACATAATCTTGTACCTACACTATCAAGGCATTTCTCAGCCAGATTTCAACTCACTACAATGAAAATTTTGTTCACAGGGTCGAAAAATCAAAGTGAAAGTGTAAAATTTCTTGAAAATGATTTAATTAGCAAAATTTTCTGAAATGTTGAGAATATCCCATCTTTCAATTATTTTGATGATAGGTGCTACCTCCGCTTTACCCTATTTGCCTTTGGACCGCTATGTTTGAGACACCCTGTATATGTATAACAATACACAGGTGGATTTTTGATTTTTGAGATGGGGCAGTAAGGACAGAGGTACGTTAACCGTTGTCGCTACAAGAAAACTGTCTTAGGAGACTGTCCTTAACTTTTTGAGACATATTGATCTGTATTCACAGATGTTGAAAAAATTGTACAGTCATCAAGAAAATTATTAGTTTGCACAAAAACTGTTTTTGAAGCCTATCTATCCTCTTTCCTATATGGATCAAAAACTAATCTCAAAAAAACATTTCGTAAGAATTAGATCTCCAACCTACTTTTTTTTACGTTGGATAGACTGGAAGAATTAAGCAAAAAAATATTACTTCAAATTTCGAACGAATACGTGTTCTATTTTATTTTTCTTTGGGAACAAAATTTAGATAGGTGTTCTTTCTTTTGAAAAAAACTTTTTTCACACAAGGGCTTTTTGTGATTTCTAACTTCGGAAATCTGTTTAATGTTTCCCATTCAAGTCTGAAAGTTCCAAATTATTTGAGGTCATTTTTTTCGGAAGTCACAAGCAACAGACTAACTTGTTCTTTTATAGCAAATGAAATTATAACGCGTAATCGTTAGAAGTTTAATTTTTAAAGTGAAAACTTCTTTAGGTGCGTTGAGCGATTTTTGTTAGGGGGTAAACTTACGGATTCGGGTAGTCCTGGGCTATAGAATATATATGGCGCTAATACCAGTTTTAAGTTTTCATTTTTGTCGGCAGTCCCCATGACTGTCTATTTTATTTTTGTTTATTTACGCCGTGCATTATAAAAAGTAAGTTGAAGTTTCTTTCCTACCATAAGTATGAAGGAAGTATTTGGCGAATTCAGACAATTCTGGTACTCAAACCTCAATCGATCCAGTAGAGGTTTTTGATCCTTATAAGAAACAGGATCGATTGGCATCAATAAAAGTTTTAGTGAAAACTGACCGACCATTTTCTTGCTAACTATTTAAAAAATCATAATATGTGAATGCAAATCTAAATGTAACAAAAAGTTAAGGACAGTCTCCCAAGACCGTTTTCCTGTAGGTACAACCCTTACTGCCCTGTCTCAAAAATTCATTCTGTTTATATGAAATTTGACGGCGTGAACATACCGAAATATAGTCCAGTTTTTTTTACATTTTGTTAATAAACTTTTTTTTTACAGGAGTATACGGGTGAAGACGACAGTGATTTGTATTTGGAGGAGCGCTTGTTTGCTCTCCGTCAAGCACAGGAGGAGAAGCGAAGAGTACAGTTATCGGTGCCAGGCATTCTAAATCCTCACGAGTTGCCTGAAGAAATGCAAGATTAATTGTAGTGACAATCTTAGAAATGGTGGCAGTTCACAATATAGTGTGGATAAAAGTCTTATGTCTATATTGTATGTTTGAGGGTTAATATTATATTCTCATTATATTGTTATGAATCATTTTAATACTTGAAGCCGAAGTAATGCAATCATAAATTGTATTAATTGTTTTTTTGACATTCACTGTCCTTCTACTCTCGCAAATTTCGTAGAGGTCTTTATAAGTATAATTAATTTAGTTGATGTTACAGAAGCCAAGTTGTTCAGCTCAACCACGGCTAGCGTTAATTTGTCGTAATACAACACTTGTAGGTTTAATAGGTACTTAATTTTAAGTTTTACCGTTACGTTTAAATCTTTGTGATGCATAACATTTTTTTTTAATTTATAAAGTATGTATTTTTTTATTCAGATAGTTTTTTTGCTAGGTTTCATAAAACATAATATTTGAGTTATAACATGTGGACTATTGATGTTGGCTAAGCTAATATTTTGTGGACTGTTGCCATTTAAACTGGTCTTTATCTTGTGCCTATAAAATGATACCTTATTATGACAGTTTGTACAGAGGACCGCTTGGAACAATGCGAGGTGATGAATGTAAGTGAAAAGGAAATAAGCCTTTTCTTTAAGGGTATCTTTTGCAAGCACAAGGCTGTTTTGGGCCTTTAATAATTATAGGCAGGAAATCATGCATTCATTTACATTGCTAGTGAGGAAGTAGGATATTTCTATGTTTTTAAGTAATCTTCAAAATGTAGGTAATGAAATCTCTGTGATGGAAACCAGTGTCGGAATTTCAACATATGCACTGCAGAATCTGAGTATTACTGAGTAGATTCTAGGCGAACATTATAAAGTGACTTGCTGTTAGTAATATTTTTTATGTTTTGTTTAATGTTGTCGAAACTAATTTGGTAATGGTTTGGGAATCTAAACATTCAAGGTAAGGTTTCCGAATGCATTTTGGGTCCGATTAACTGACAGTCTTTCAATTTTGTGTTTCAAATAAACCATTAAATATGATAATATTGTTTTAATTATTTAGGTTTTCATAAAAGGATAGTGCAAAGTGCAAACTTGAGCAGAGTTGATCATATCCATGTAATGGTATTATTTAACATTCACGCGAACCATTAATTTGTGTTATCAAATCAAGTAGCATAAAAAACCAAACATGTTCAATACTCGATTTGTGTTACTTTAATGTTGCGTACAACTTTTTTAAATTTATATACTGACTTTCGTTGCTGATTGTACTACCAATAATCTCACTCCTACAGTCGTAGAAGGTGGCTGTGTGTGGTAACTGAACATCTGCACAAACTGTTTTCTCAAGATCACGTGGGCGAAACCGCTGGCGGAAGTTAGTAAACTAAAATGCAATAGATCTATGAGGAATATTTAACTGAAAAAAGCTTTTTAATTCCTACCATCGATGGCTGAACTATCGATAGATTCTCGTGATGCAACACGATTCCGAGATCCACAACCCTACTTCAGCACGATAAAACCAAACCCGTAGGGGTTTGGTTCTTCCCTCTAAACTAAAGCCATATTTAGCCGAAGGTACCTGGTTATTGTGTAAAAACTTTAACAGAACATAAAGGCGTGTACGCACGAACAAAACATGATGAACACATTTGGTTCGTACGTCAAAGTCAAATTATTTATTTCACATAGGCACTTTTGAACGTCAAAATTTACAAAATTGATTCTAGTCGCCCCCTCTAAAAGGTAGTTTTCTATGGAGAAGAATGGGCAAGAAACTCCACCGTTACTCTTTTAAAATGTTTTACAATAGTTTGTATAAATACGTACAATAGTTAAATAATTTTATGCGAAGACGATGCACCTAGAATAAAATTATTATACCACAATAGATAAAAATAATTAAAATGAAGCAACGACAGATAATTTAATTATGTGATAGATAATTAAATTATCTGCTGCTCACATATTTACAAACATTGTAAAAGCAGACGATTTTCGTACGTGTCGACGTAAATTAGTGAACTTGTATTTGCGCTCAACCGTCCTCCCGCTCTCTTTAGTAGTTATGGATTCGAACACAGTGCTTGATGTTTGTTAGTGGTACGCACATGCGAAAAAAGTGTTCGACGTTCACCATGTTCTTGTTCGTTCGTGAGTACACGCCTAAGTAAAGTACTCATGAATATGAACAACTTTCCTAGGGCCGGACTTTGAAAACGAACATCAAAATGCGGTTTCATCGTATTAGGGGACCTTAAATTATCAATCTGGCATCCTTTCAAGCCACTGGTTCATTGTTATTCTGATTGGGACAATTCCAAATGAATGAAAATTTTGCGTCAATCTAACTTGCTAGACACAACAATAGCGACGTTTAGGCGATTTCAAATCCTACGACCACAAACCACACAGATAGACAGCTAAGCAGTAGCGGCGTTAGGGTAGGGCGCGGTTGGGCGACCGGCCAGGGCGCCCAACGCGTACCAACGGCTTTTTATTTCTCTACTTTTCTCTTAATTTAACTCTTTTTTTACCCGATTACAGGACAGCAAAGACATAGTTATGTTTTTCTAACTTTTTTGTACAAGTCGACAAAGTTTAGGTACTGTTTTTATATGAAAGGGCCAAAAAAAAGACGCAGTGGGGTGCTATACAATTTGAGCTCGCTCTTGCACCCTGCGTTCTCTGAAGACTGAATTCTCAAACTTTTCTGCATAAAAGAAATCCTAAATTTTCCGTGGCGGGTGCTGAAAATTTTGAGCTCGCTTAAGCATCCTGCATTTTCCTATTCCTCAAACTAGAACAAAAGCTAAAATTTTCGCCCCTTTACTCTCTAAGAGTAGTGAGGGGCGCCACAGAAATCTCGCCCGGGGCGCCGTATTGCTAAAACTGGCACTGCAGCTAAGATTTCGCTAGCGTCAAATCGATGTCTTGACTTTAGACAATCGATTTTTCACTAACGAAATCTTAGCTGTCGGTAGGTGACTAAAGTCGCTAAAGCTACCTAGCAACACGCTTAATCTAATCAAAATCATGAATTGAACTGATGCCAGATTGATCGTCTAGGGTCACCTTACAATGCTGAAGGTGCAATGATACTCGGGCGTGGGCATGTACACACGGCTACATACCAAGTTATACTATTCCCGTATATGCTGACCTCTCATTGTACGGCAATCCTATACAATGCGAGATCAGCTTATACTGGAAATGTTTAGCTAGATATGTAGCCCTGTGTACATTTTGACAAGCATCACGCGTAACATGACAAGCATATAAACGGGTTTTCTACTGCTTGGCAAAAAGAGTAAAATAAAAATAAGGAAGCCACTATCGCAATGTCTATGGGAAGAATAGACAAAATGACAGATTGTGATTCTGAGATTTGTCATTTTGTCTATTCTTCCGTCTACAAAACCCGTTTTTACGTGGTCATGCTGTGTAGGACCAGGAAGGGAAACGCGAGATCACTGCGCATGTGCCCAGTGCAGGATTAAAACTACATGATGCAATCCACGCATGGGATCCACTAGTAAACCAGTACCCTAATTGCGTAATACACGATCAATCACAAATTGGTTCGATTTGAAACAGATTGCAAATCCATTGCTTCATAAGTTGGAAAAAAAAATGTACTCAACAACATAAATAACGCAATTAATATTGTTGAACTGACAAACGGAAACAAATTAGTCATAATTGTTTACGAAAATAAGTTACGCAATTAGGGTATTGATTGATATTTAGAAATAGGAGATTGCGCAAGACTCCGCAAGAGCAGATCTAATCAGAGATCTCGACAATTTTTGTCGACTTCGAGCCTTGGATAGGTTCGTCGGTTTTTTTTTGAGATTCATAAAGAAATTGGAGTTACTTTGTCGGCCTATGCAGAAAAGTTTGAGTGCGGTAACGTTACCGTAGCCAGCTCGTTAGACGAAGTAAATGTTGCAGCTTAATTTGTATTTGTATCTTTTAAGGTTGCGAAGATATTCAAGATCCTGCTGAACACTTTATCATTTTGTGCGGACGACTTCCTATGAATTAACTTGAATTTGCTTATCAATAAAATTAAAAAAGTGGTGGCACTCCGGGAATGCCGACAGAAGTGAAAACGTGAACAAGATCGCCTTGGTGGAAGAAAAATACTTGTATAGAACAGTAGTCCGTAACCTTATCTATGTAAAGAGCACAATCGCGTTTACAAAAATTAGGTGTCGTCATGGCGTTGCAAAATCAATGATTTAGTCCCATCTTAAAAATGCCCAACGCGCCTAAAGAAGTTTTCACTTCAAAAAATTATGAAGAAAATTCACGTTCTCATACATTTTGTGTGGATCGGCTTTTTTGATGATATCTCGGTAGGTAGATAGGTAGGTATGTAGGTTGGTGGGTAGGTAGGGTAGGTAAGATAGATAGGTAGTTACGTAGGTACGTAGTTAGTTGCGCCGTAGATAACCCCTTAATGCTATCCGTGCAAAGCCGGACCGGGTAAAGCTAGTTTAAAATATCTTTTGTAAAGTTTTAATCTGCTGTACAGCAAGTACTAGTATTATATTATCTGTGAGCAAGTCTATACACGTATACACGATTCATCACGCACGATGCACGATAGGTCTGACAAACGTCCGCGTTATTCACTATCTATCTGCACGACGTTCGCGGTGGTGGGGACGCATGCTGGATGCCTAATTGCGTCGTGCAAATCCAGCAAACAATTAAAAATAATTTCGACGTACGTCAAGACTATACATTGTAGTTTAACGACGTGCATGGCCTTGGTGGGACGTACAGCAGGATGGATGGTGATATGGCGCTTAATACGATTTAAGGCGAAAGTGCCCCCTACACCCTAAACCTAACACCCTAACACTTTCGCCCGCGAAATTAAAACTTTCTTACGTTTTTTGCAATTTGCAGGCCAGTATCAAGTTGTATGTTGATCTAAATATGATTCGCGGCCATATCATATGTTTATTTATACAAAATCATAAAAATTATCAATACAACTATCTAAGTTTATGTAATCCCATTGAATGACTATTAATTTGACGATTATGCAAACTTATGGAGTTGATTGTAATGATTATAATTATGTAAAGCTATTTTTGTTACGGTTGCGAATTATATTTTAATCAACTTATAATCTGACACTGACCTGCAAAATGCAAAAAAACTTCGTGAATTGAATTTCGCGGGCTACCTTAGCGCATCCCCTTTGACGCGTCAAACACAACCATTCTATTACCAAGTAAATTATAACTTTTATCAAATTAGCTACAAACCCAAGAATGTTTGACAAATTAATCAAACTATTCGCGATCGCGTTTATGTATACGATCAAGATGGTTTTGCCCAAACCTTATGTTTTTGAATCAAACTATTTGATCGTCTCGGGAAGGCTTTAAATTGGACGTCTTAAAAGCCTACGATTCATTACCAGCAATATTTTATGAAATTACGAAAATAAAAAATGGTTTGTCATTGATATGCGAATTGATAGAAGAAAATCCAATTCTAAGTGGATACGGATACGTAGGGAATGATGAGAATAGGTTGTCCTTGCAAATGTTAAGTGCTTTAAATAAATAACAAGCAATAACGAAGCAATACCCACATATTCAGTATGGCGGAAACTGATAGTCTTAGCCCTTCCAACAATCCTCCTGGCGAGGCGTCCACCGAAAACAGTATAGTTGAAGCAAATGGATCTTCTGAAGATGCTGTTGATGTAAGTATTCTATATTTCGTATTGGACTATTATGAACATGATGACATGAGTTACTTCTCTTAAACTGTCCTGGTGGGGACTCCTGAGTCCCATAAGATTTCCTATAACAGAAAAAAAATGTTTATCTGAATCAAATAACCTGTAAAAAAACATGTAGGTCAAGATCAATTTATTATAATATAAACCCATAAACCCAATCACTTGTTTTAGATCAATGCCGAGATTGATGAACAACGGCGTAGAATGCAACCAACTAAGCTGGAATCTTTTTTTGCTGTCACAAAGTCACTTATAATAAGAGCATTAGTAGTTTATTTTATCACTACCATGTTCCGTCAACCATCTGCACCAAAGACAGATATAAGCAACCCTACTGCAGCTACCCGTGTTCCTGCTACTAATATGTTTGCTAATGGCACAGTATTAGACATGTATTGTTATGTATCAGAGAGAGAATTTTATTCAAATTTGGATGATTCAGATTTAGTTTGGAAGCACACTGGAATTGTTTATGGTGATTGGCATGGAGGACCTCTTAATGATGCTACTTTCACACACTCCACCAGTATTAAGCCTTCAGAGTCATTAAAGAATAATGGAACGATTTATCTTCATGTATTCTTGGTACAGTCAGGCAAATCACCAGATCCTAAAAATAAAATGGATTATGGTGGACCCTATATCAGTTATGGAAAAAAACAACTTAACAAGTACAAAAAGCTACGTTATATGAAAACGCATAACTTGTTAACAGGGCAAACTGAAAAGTCTGCTGAAGAAGTAATAAAAGCTGAGACACTTAAAGAAGAAATAGTATCACATTGGCATCCAAATTTGACCATAAATGTGGTCACTGATCAAACTAATTGGATGCAAGGGAGTGTTCCACCTCCATTAGATGAGTTTATTTTCTTTTTGCCAGATGGGAAACAATATAAGCCTGCTGTTTTCTTAAATGACTATTGGAATATGATGCGTGATTATGTACCAATTAACCAGACCTCTGAGATCCTACATCTTGAGCTAACATTTCAGCCTCTGAGCCTTTTTAAATGGCAGTTGTATACAGCTCAAGCAATGAGAGACAAATTGAGCATGTTCTCAGCACTGGGAGCTGAAGAGCAAGATGAGGAACAGGACACAGTGAAGGAATTGCTTCTTGATACATCTCCATACTTGCTTGGACTCACTATTAGTGTGTCTGTTTTACATTCAATATTTGAGTTGCTTGCTTTCAAAAATGACATTCAGTTTTGGAACAATAGGCAGTCTCTTGAAGGGCTTTCTGTGAGATCAGTATTTTTTAATGTTTTCCAGTCCACTGTGGTGTTGCTTTATGTTCTTGACAATGAAACAAATTTAATGGTCAGAATTTCATGCTTCATTGGGCTACTTATTGAAGTGTGGAAAATTAACAAAGTAATGGATGTAAAGATAAATAGAGAGGACCGCATATTTGGAATACCAAAACTTAGTTTTACTGATAAAGGATCCTATGTTGAATCTAGTACAAAGCAGTATGACATGTTAGCATTCCGCTACCTCAGCTGGGGTTGTTTCCCTCTCTTGATTGGCTATGGTGTGTACTCTTTGTTATACCTGGAACACAAAGGGTGGTATTCCTTCGTCTTGAATATGATGTATGGATATTTATTGACTTTTGGATTTATCATGATGACACCCCAGCTATTCATCAATTATAAGTTGAAATCAGTAGCACATCTGCCCTGGCGAATGATGACATACAAGTTCCTTAATACCTTCATAGATGACATCTTTGCATTTGTTATCAAAATGCCAACTATGTATCGTTTGGGCTGCTTTAGAGATGGTAAGCGTTTATTTCTATAAGTTTTATGATTTCTTAAAATTGGAATTATAAGCATATTTATATGTATAGAATTTCCTCCCATAAAAATGTTTGTATAAGTTAAATAATAATGATTACTCTTACAGACATAGTATTCTTCATCTTCTTATATCAGCGCTGGATCTACAAAGTTGACCACAAGCGTGTCAATGAATTTGGGTTCTCTGGTGAGATGGAAGAACAGCAGAAACAAGTAAAGAATGGCACCTCGCTTCCAGCTATTACAGAAACAGAACAAGAACCTGGGGATAAGAAGAATGATTAATTTAATTTGTGCTGTAATTTAGGTAAAGTCTCCCTCAAGACAATCACTTATTATTTATTTTGAAAATTTGGTATATTTCAACCAGAGAGCAGAGCACTATAAAAATATTGTACCAGTAGCCACAGGCAAGTTCTTAACTTGGGTTTGAGTAGATGTGGGCATGTAATTTTTTTTTGATCCCTCAAGTGTCACACAAGTAATATCAAAATAAGTAATAATAAAATATATTTCAATATTCTCAATTAAGTTACCACAAAATAATTGTGGATGTTTTTTACAGTTGGATGGCATGATACTAGTAAATATTTAGTTTTTGCGAATAGGAAGAATAATTTGGATTTTGTCATTGTAGTATGTATTTGTACAATATATTGGAAACTTACATTTTATGTAAGTGCCAGAAGCTTTTGGTAAATATATGTATTTGTATAGCGTTATCGGAGTGCCTCTGATGATTCAGTGTGCAAGTAATTTCAGTTCTCAATGTTAATTTTAAAGTGGGGCAGTCAATAAGATTTGGTTGTTGTATTATAATATATAATAGTAGTCATGTAAACTGGGACACGTATTATTTGACTTTTACGAGATAAAAAGACATTTCTTATATAGCACTTTAAAGTATTTATTTAAATTATTGTATAAGAAGTTATGGTTGTGTGATAATTTCATTATCATAATTTTTCTCTGATGATTTTTCATTACTTCTTTAATTTATTGTTATAATAATTATATAGTAAACATTGTGTAAGTGCGTTATTGTATTTAGATACATGTCTTTT
Source organism: Omphaloscelis lunosa (assembly GCA_916610215.1). Taxonomy (NCBI): domain Eukaryota; kingdom Metazoa; phylum Arthropoda; class Insecta; order Lepidoptera; family Noctuidae; genus Omphaloscelis; species Omphaloscelis lunosa. The sequence continues at coordinate 13,562,610 of OU744247.1, forward strand.
AAGAATAGTGATTATGAAATATCGACACTTGTAAATATTTAACTATACCTAAGTACATTTTCCTCATTTAAAAAATGTGTTCTATACACATAAGGTAAAGCAAATTATGAGTAAGATGATTTGTATGCTTTGTGTGAACTAGATAAAATGTTGACAGTGGAATTATCATAGTCTGATAGTAGCAGTGTGCCCTGAAGTAGGTATATACCTGTTTAATAACTTAACGTTTTTACTTACAAGTGTCGATTAAAATATACTTATTTGCATTCATATTTATTAATGTCTACTTAATCAAAATTGACATCGACACAATGTAATAATTATTATCAGTGTAAATTCTGGATGTTTGTGTTAATAAACACAATTATTTTTCTTAAAAATTCAACATAATTTAGAGCACAATATTGTTATTTTATTGCATGACTAAATATGAATAAATTCGTTGGTTTCAATTATCCGTTTTCATTTTATATAAAGTCGACCTTACTTAATAGGTCATAATTATATTGTATTTTATTGTAATAATCAAGAGGATGAGTTATTGAAAATTACATGTGTCCTTCAACATACAATCTTCACCTTTGAAAACTTCATGTAAATCAATTTACAGAATGCCAAAAAATAGTCAAGAAATAGTCATAGTCTACAAGGTTAAAAAAATTGTCATATTATGATTCCGAAATTATAGCTATAAGTTGGTGAGGATTATGGGGTGAATGTCTCCACACAATCGTTGCCTCAGTGCAAGCATACGGCTGGGAGTAACGATTTGGTATCAATTTAAAAAAAAAATTGTCAAGGAATAGTCTTAACGCTATGCCAAATCTCGAAAATAGTCGTTAAGGGATTCCAGGTAGGATTCCAGAGATATAAAAGTGTCTTGGTGAGGATTACGTATGCCTTTCTCGCTACAATCTCTACAAATTTGATAAAAATTTCATTATTTCCGAAGCTATTTTGACCGGTATTATATTAATTCTTACCCAATAAACTATGTTACTTAAATTGAGCATTTAATTTAGATTAAAATATGCCATCATTTAATTTTAATGAATAGTTTAAAAGATATCACAGATTCAAAATTACGCGTGAAAAAATAATTATGGTTGACCGTAACGCGGGCGCAGCGGTAGGAGTCCTTTGACCTTTTCCTCGGCTATTGGGTATGTAATCCTGGTATCGGTAGTACGTTCCCGTGGGATATTTTCCGACATCACGCGGGCGAAACCGTGGGCGCTAGTATATTATATTTATCACATACTTAAAATAGCTATATTCACAATTACCAATTATACCCTTTTTAATACAACCAGAAAGGAGACCACTAAAAAAACGTACTTAATAATTTTGTACTCGACTTGAAAATATTTATGTAGAAATTTACATGGAAGTTAAGTTAGTTTACTGCTTCATAGTAAACGGTCGAAATTATAATGGTTGGAGAAGACTATTTACTGATAATTTTTGACACCAAATTCAAATTCGAAAGCCTTCCGCGGTAATCAGTTGAGGATTTTGGTGAGAAAGGCTCACCACGTAATCCTCACCAAGACACCTTTATCTCTGGATCTCTTAGTGACAATTTTCAAGATTTACGACTATTTTTTGGAATTGAAACAAAGGCTATCAAAGGCTCCCAGCCGTTTGCTTGCACTGAGGTGAGGATTGTGTGGAGACGTTCACCCCAGAAACCTCCCCAACGTATAGCTATAACTTTGAAATCATAATGCGACAATTTTTTAAACCGTGGTGACTATTTATGACAATTTTTTGACATTCTTAAAATTGATTTTTATGAAGTTTTCAAAGGCGAGGATTGTGTGGTGAAGGAGGCAACACACAATCGCCTCATATGGGGTATTACACTATCATATACAAGGGCGGATCCAGCCTTTGAGTCGAGGGTCAGATAGTCGGGGTCCAGTCAAGAGAGAGTCCGATCAAGGGTGGACAAAACAAAATGAGGCCACCCCGATCTTTTCAATATATGTAGGTATTTCTAATAACATTTTGCAAAAAAAAATCTAATGACAAAAAAAAAAAAACTAGTGTAACTTGCGTGATTCCGTTCCGCATTAATGGCTATAACATTTACCACTCCTCCCATCCTGAACCATCAGGATTACGCATGCTGGCTCAGCGCTGGCCATTCGAGCGAACCTGAGACATTCACTGATAGAGTCGTTCTACAGCGCATTTATAGGCTACTTCTGTTAGAAGAATAAAGAAGACCGAGCAGGCTATTATTCTATCCTCAATTTTTTTCCACTAAGACACAAAATAATTGCAGACATGTTCATAACCTACTTCAATACTCTTGGCTATAGGTTTGTTGCGGGTGGTGACTAGAATGCCAAATATACATTTTGGGGATCCCGCTGTAGCAGCCCTCGAGGACGCGATTTTAAACTGTTGATGAAAATCACTTAAAACCGATATCTACAGGTGAGGCTACCTACCTACTGGCCTAGCGACCCAAAGAAACTGCCGGATCTCTTGGATGTCTTCATAAATAAGAGTATAGATAGCTTATACACTACTATCGAATCGAGTCTGTACGGGTCATCGGATCACTCACCGGCAACCCTCACAATTAGCACTAGTGAACTTACTAGGGAAATAACCGAGTTTCTGACGAATAGCCAAACTGACTGGGACGGCTTCAAGACCTACCTTAATGCAAACTTTACTGCTGCTATTCCGCTGAAGAACCAAAATGACATTGATAACGCCTGCAGATATCTCACTAACGCCATTCAAGTGGCTGCTTGGATCAACACACTCTCTGGGCCCAAAGGTTTCATCAACCCTGATCCACCAGACATAATGCACAAAATCCTAGAAAAGCGCCGACTTAGAATATGGCTTCAATCTCGTCATGCTTTTGATAAACTCAATTACAACAAGGCAGCAAAGGAGTTAAAGGCCATATATAGTTTAGGAGTCTACTAACTCAACGTTGACAACGAGCCTTCAGATGATGTCACCAACGGGGGTTGGCGCGAACTCGCTCTGGAAGGCCACTAAAAACTTAGATAAGCCCCAATAATTTTATCATCCGATCAGATCACAAGCTTCCTGGCCAAGCTTCCTGAAATATTCGCAATGCATCTGAATTCTGTATTCAAACCAAACGAGAGCATTGCTGATGAGGATGAAGTTGACACAATATTGGAACATGATCCCATTATGCCAACAACGCCTAAAAAAAATAACGAAGGAAATCAGACTGCTGAACTCGAGAAAAGCCCCGGGATTGGACCTGATCACGCCTTTCATACTTAAAAATCTTCCCAGAAAATGTATTTTATTTCTGGCTAGTTTGTTCAACGCAATCTTTCAAACATCTCACTTTCCTGAACTGTGGAAAATCTCTGATGAATAAATTTGTTTTTTTTTCACAGCTTAAAGGCAATTAGACCTAACTAAGTATTTGATATGAATTTCAACTTGATACGTCTATGCGTTCATGAGAAAAACGGTAAAAGTTTATAACTATTTAAAAAAAATATATTACGTGATGTAACTAAAAATTTAAGGTTTTCGAAATTTTTCCTTTATGTGTGTTATAAAACGTTGCTTCATGCCAAATTTCAAGATTCTAGGTCGACTGGAAGTATCCTTTAGGTTTTGATTCCCTTGCAAGGTTCAAAATATGCGGCTTAAATTGCAGTTTCTTTTGTTCGCGTTGACATAGAAGTTTGATTTTGTTACAGCTTAAAGGTATTATAGACCTGAGCATTTGATATGAATTTCAATTTAATACCTCTACGCGTTGATGAGGAAAGGGGTAGTACCTAAGTTTAAAATTATTAAAAAAAAAAAATATATTTTATGATGTAACAAAAAATTATGCTTTTCGCAATTTTTCGTTGCTTCGTAACAAATTTCAAAATTCTGAGTTCACGGGAAGTACCTAGTTATGAATACACCTCACCCGTCTGCTCTAGATTAAGGTATAGCTGTAGTTATCATTTGCAAGCTCAACGGTCTGTACCCACCGGATGAGCCATGTACGCATTAGCAGATAGAATAAAACTCGCCTCAAAATCGGCAATACGTGTTTTCATTTTATTCCTCAATAAAAATCTTGAGCAGGTAGTTTTACATTACAAAGGTTTCTCACGCCCCGAAACCAAAAGTGGCGCAGCCGGTAGGATTTTCTCTTAAAAATCCGTAGTTTTCGCGTTTTTCCGGCGTCCAAATTCGTCAGAAAATAATTAGTCGTAAAATCTACGAACCAGAGGAAATCCTTCGAACCAAAGAAATATTCTTTTGTATCGCGTGAGTGCACAAATCACCGAGTATGGGAGTCGCGGACGGTTGGTGAGTAACTCTTTTCGCCAATCCCCTGTTCCCCTAATCCTCCTATATTTTTCATAAGTTTTAAATGTTATTTTCGAGATCAAAACTTGCTCATTATAACAGTGTTTAGTGTTTAGTTTAGTTTGATAACTCTGTATGAAATTATATGGTCTTATCTCTATTTAATTCTTAGAACATAACATAGAGTAGTGCCAATGTTAGAGAGTTCACATTTTTAACATTAAATTTAAGATTCTAATCTTGATTTATTGAATTAACTAAAATAAACTGTAGTAACTTTAAATTTAATAATGGTGTAGTAAGGTAAAGTAACTTTAAGGAAACTTTTACAAAATCTTTCTCATTTTTTTTATGTAGAATTTATCAAGAATTTATTTTCTAAATTCATCCAGTAATTCCGATTATTATAGTATTTTAACTGTGTGTTTGTTCTATTTTAAGTGAGTGTGAAATTTAATAGGATTGTTTTAAAGCGAGTTGCAACCTCTGAACTGTACATTACTCTATAATCATGACAACAGTTGCTGTTGAGCCAATACTAAACGTAATTGTACAATTAATCCCACTGTATAATGGTGACAAAAGACAATTAAACCTTTATTTAAGAAAATGTCAGTATGTGGTTGATCGATTTAAGGGCAGTGTGGAACAAAATCTTTACGTTTTTAATGTTTTAACGAGTAGATTAAAAGAGGATGCAGCTGCGCTCTTATCGGAACGTGAGGATATTGTTACATGGTCCGCATTCAAAGAATTACTGATTCAACATTTTGGAGACCCTCGTAGTGAAGCGTGTATTAATATTGAATTAGAATCTTTAAAAATTAATTCAGGTGAAAGTTTTTTAGACTTTTGTAATAGAATCCAAAATGTACGCTCGTTATTAATGTCGAAGGTGAATACAATTGATGATGTAGAATTAAGACATGCTAAGTTGGTTATCTACAACAATACGGCTCTAAATGTATTTTTATATAACCTTCCTGAAAATATGGTGCGTATCGTTAGGCTTAAATCGCCTACAACCTTAGAAGCAGCTTTGAGCATCGTACTTGAAGAAGTAAATTTCTTAGATCAATATAATACGCGTAACCGCATTCATGGCAATAGTCAAATTTCGGGATCAAGTTCAAGGTCACCGATAACACAACCAGTCGAGAACAAACCCACCTTACCTTTTCAATCTAAATTTAATTTTAATAATCCCCTAAATATAAATACACAAAATAAGATACCACAAACTATGGGTCAAGGTCAACCATTCAAGCCAGTAGTCGAGTATCGTCCTCAATCGGGTTTGCAACTGCAACAGTTTGGTTATAGACCAGCTCAACAAATCGAATATAGGCTACCAGTACAGTTTGGCTATAGGCCACCTCAACCGTTTGGTTATAGGCCACCTCAACCGTTTGGTTATAGGCCACCTCAACCGTTTGGTTATAGGCCACCTCAACCGTTTGGTTATAGGCCACCCCTACAATTCGGTTACAAACCACCACAACAAGTTGGATCGAATCTCCCCCAGGTACTAAAACCCCAAAATCAAGATAGTGACGTGTCTATGAGAACGGCCCAACCTAAGCAACAACAAGGTTATAATTTAAATGAACTTACTATAGACGATTGCGAATATGTATACGATCCCTATTGTAACGAATCTTACTATTATAATATAACGAATGACTATGACTACTCAAATGACCTTAACTATTACTATGATACGGTAAGTTGCACGAAAGATTCTAACATACCTGATGACAAATTAGAACCAACAAATGACAGTCAGAATGTGGATTTTCAGAAAAAAGCTTCGTTGAAAGACAAGAAGTCTTAAAACTAAATTGCGATCCTAATTTAAAGCTGCCCTACATATACTTAGAAGAAATAGACGCCAGAATGATGATTGACACGGGTAGCATGAAGTCATTCATTAGTCCTCAAAAGGCTTATGAATTTTTCAGTGAATATATTAGGAAAGAACATTTTCAAGTGGTAAGCACCCATGCTTCTAGTAGACACGATGAAGTAATGGAGATTCCTCCCTTACCTACTTTTGTAACTAACGCTTGGCATAAATTTTATTTGTATGACGTTGACGCACGATATGACGGACTTATTGGTAATGACCTTTTATTACAATTAAACGCATTAATTGATTTAAAGAACCAAGTATTAGCAACTAGTACTACGCGTATTCCAATAATTAATAATAACCTAAATTATATAATTGAAGTACCATCGCGAACAGAACAACGAGTTAAGTTACCTGTCAATCAATATTCAGGTGATGCTATTCTTGATTTTCAAGGATTTGAGAATGGTCTGCGTATGCTCAGCGCTATAATAAATTGTGTGAATGGATACGCATATACAGTTATCCAAAATTCTTCTGATAGTCCAAAACGACTTAAAATAAAACAACCGTTTACAGTGACTAAATATGAAAATAATGAATGTAATATTAATTTTACTAAAGATAATATTGACATAGAGACAGACAAATTACTTGAAGATAATTTGAGTAAACTCAGACTTGACCATACCAACGAAGAAGAACATGAAAAGATTTATAGACTTTGCAATGAATTCAAAGACATATTTTACTCTGACCAAATTCCCTTAACGTTTACTAATTCGGTAAAACATCACATAAGGACTAAAAACGAAGACCCTATATATGTGAAACCGTATAGACAGGCTCCGCTTGTTCAAAACGAAATCAACAGACAAGTTGACCAATTAATAAAAGACAATGTAATACAAGAGTCCCATTCTCCTTGGAATGCCCCTGTTCACCTGGTGCCTAAGAAGATGGACGCATCTGGTGAAATTAAATACAGGATGGTGATTGACTTTAGAAGACTTAATGAAATTACTATTGACGACAAATACCCCCTACCGAACATTCATGACCTTTTTGACAAGTTGGGAAAGAGCACTTACTATACTACGCTTGATTTAGCTAGTGGATACCATCAGATAGAGTTAGAAGAGCAGGACAGACAGAAGACAGGATTTTCCACTCAAAATGGTCATTTTGAATTCCTCAGAATGCCGTTTGGGCTAAAAACCGCCCCAGCCACATTCCAGAGGACAATGGACAACGTCCTACGTGGATTACAAGGATTACACTGTATGGTATACTTAGATGACATTATAGTTTACGGAAATAGCCTCGATAATATGATACAGAATTTACGGACTGTTTTTGACAGAATTAGGGCCACTAACATGAAAATTCAACTTGACAAATCAGAGTTTTTACGGAAAGAAGTACTTTACCTTAGACACACAATTACCAAAGATGGACTAAAACCCAATGACGACAAAATTACGGCTGTACTGAACTATCCTCTACCAAAAACGGCAACTGAGATTAAAAGTTTTCTTGGATTGGTAGGATACTACCGACGTTTCATCAAAGACTTTGCAAAAATTACCCAACCATTGACATCTTGTTTGAAAAAGCGTAACAAAATTATAATAGACCAGAAATACATTGACGCATTTAACAAATGCAAAGAACTCTTGATGCATGCCCTTCTTTTACAATACCCTGACTACGACAAACCCTTTATTCTTACGACTGATGCGTCAAACGTAGCTCTGGGTGCAGTCTTGTCACAAGGACAAATTGGCAGTGACAAACCTATTGCTTACGCTAGTCGCACCCTTAGCGATACCGAATCACGTTATAGCACTATCGAACGGGAATTGCTTGCTATAATTTGGGCAGTAAAACATTTCCGACCATACTTATATGGTCGAAAATTTTATATATACACTGACCACCGTCCTTTAGTATGGCTTCGATCTCTGAAAGACCCAAGCAGTAAACTTACACGCTGGGGACTCCGTTTGCAAGACTATGATTTTGAATTGATTTACAAAAATGGCAAACAAAATACTAATGCCGACGCCTTTTCTAGAATAAAAATATATGCTTTAAACTCTAACGACGATAATGAATCACTTGCAGTTAACGTTGATGAAAAAGATACGAAATACTTAGATAATTTTATTACAGAAAAGTCTACAGCTGAAAGGAAAAGAGAACGCAGCGATTCATCTACTATAACCATATCAGACACAAGTCGAACAGCAACTGCTAGTTCTATAGAATTTGTAGACGAAAACATTAATGTTAACCCTATTTCTGAAGCTAGTAAATCAGATACAATTCATTCAGCTTTAAACGAGTCCACCGGAATACCAATTTTACACGAAGCTATAGACACCAAGCCAAATCAAATTTTAGTGTTCTCATGGCTCAAAAATGAAATGCAAGTAAAGAATCTCTCGCGTGACAAACAGAAAATATTAGAAGTTTTCTTACCAACAGATAACCCAGAATTAATAAAAGAATTTTTGAAACAATACATTAAACCAAAATTTAGGTATTTCATTTATTTCGAAGATAATAAGCATCGTAAATTATTCGGTAATATAATAATTCAGCTGTTTAGGAAAGATTCGATAAATTTTTATGAATGCACAGAACGAGTTATTTATGTAGAAGACGAAGGAGAACAGAAAACTATAATAGTTGAGCATCATGAAGGAAACACATGCCACCGCGGCATCAAAGAGACATTAGTTAGGCTTCATAGGAATTATTATTGGGATAGAATGTAGGAGACAGTAGCGGCAGTTATAAATACTTGAGAGGCATGTCAGAAAATGAAGTATGATAGGAAGCCTATTAAACCTAATTTACAGCTGACTCAAACACAGAGCGCTCCGTTTCAGGAATTATTTATAGATCTTTTTAGTATTGAAGGTAAAACTTATCTAACCCTTATAGACGCCTTTAGTAAACTAGGTCAGGCAATCGAAATCCAAAATAAATCTACTCCAGAAGTTGTCCGTGCTCTAATGAAGTATTTTTCATACTATGGCGTTCCTAAAAAGATAAGTTCCGATCCAGGATCTGAGTTCAATAACGATTTGATGAAGGAATTTTTATGCTTACATAAAGTCCAACTTCATATTGGTACACCCAATAACCCCAATTCAATGGGTCTGATAGAACGATTTCACTCCACCATAATTGAAATATATAGATTAGCAAAGTATGAAAAACGATGTACCGATGCGGCATCCGTAATGACATATTCGGTTATGGCATATAACCATTCCATTCACTCTGTTACCGAACTTACTCCATTCGAAATTGTTTTTGGACATACTGACACAAATAACCCGTATAGTATAGAGTTAGAAAAACAATATTTTCAGAAAATGATTAAGGATCATGCAAGACGAACTAGAGTCATGTATAAACATTTGACAGATAAAATGGTAGCAATGAAAGAAAAGCATAGGGAAAGGAAGGGTGGTGAAGCTGGAGTTGAGTTTCATGAAGGTGAAATTATTTTTGCAAAAGACGTGAATAAGCACAAAAGTAAAGACAAACCAAGGTACGTAAAAGCAAAAGTTATAGGTCAAGCTGAGAGAAACATTTTACCAATACAAATAGGAGAAAGAATGACTAAAACCCCTATTAAAAATGTAAAACGCCCTCCGCAGGTGGTGCGGCATCCTGTTGGTAGTGATGCCCTCGCTGGCCCTTCATCTGCAAAATCTTGAAGGAAATCCAGGAATATTCCCGGTAAAAGAAGGTCTTGCACACATTCAAACTGATCACTGGACTATAATCAAGCTCATAAGTTTAGAACAGATTTATAATGATTTCAATTATATGTTCAGCAACTACCAACAAATGTGTAAACTTATCGATTGGAATGCATCATATTCTCAAGAATTTACAAGTATGAAAATACATACAGAGTTTATACGCGATATAACTATTGAAAAATATCGACAACTAGTTCCGCAGAAACGTTCTAAAAGAGGACTTATAAATCCATTGGGTTCTATTATAAAATTAATAACTGGTAACCTAGATCACGATGACGCCGTTAGATATGAAGAACTTATTTCCAAGTTAAATCATAATCAAATAATTACTTCAAAAAAATTAACAGTAGTCTCCAAGATGTTTGATAGTTTCATTAATGTAACTGAAACAATTAATCAGAATACTGTTAACGTTCATAATCGCCTAACAAAGATTGAACTACTTTTGAAAGATTTATCTGCTAAGCAAAACAACTGGATTTTCTTAACTTACCTTACGGGGTTATTTTCTGTATTCACAAGTAGTTTTCGTACTATCTTTGCTAGACTAAGTGAAATCGAAACAGCATTAGCGTTAAGTAAATTATCGATACTACATCAATCAATTGTGAACTCTACAGAATTATTCTATTGTTTAGAATTGATTTCTAGCTCTGGAAACTTAGTGTATCCTCCAACAGAAACAAATTTATTGAAAATAGAGGAGACCATTTGTGTAAAATCATTTATTAAAGATAATCAGATAACATTTATAATGGAAATTCCACTGACGGATAACTCATCTTATTATTTTAAGATATATTCCTTACCAGTCTTCCATGAATCTGAAAATAAAACCTTAGCCATTATTCCCAAATATCCTTACCTTCTGGCGAAAGGAATGAAATACTTACCTCTAATAAAACCATGTCGACCACTCTCTGCTGGCGATCAGTTTTTATGCACTGCGGATAATCAAGCCTTATACTATGAACTTACCTGTGTAGAACAATTGATGAAATTCAAAGATGACCATACTCCCTGTAAAAGACATGAAATCCAAATTGAGAAGGTCAGGGTTCAGCAAGTCAACGCAGCTAGCTGGCTCCTTTATAGTAGATTGAAAACGACACTGACTAAACAATGCGGTGAAGAGATCAGTAACTTGTATTCGGCACTTACCTGGTGACAATTGACGAGCCATGTGACCTGCAAATCTATGGAATTCACCTTCACCGTCGTATTTTTGTGGAGTTGGAATTTGTGAAGAAGATTCCCATTGTCACGTTACCCCAGTTGCACGTGAACGCCACTCTCTCCAAATCAAGTGTAGTTAATATGAAAGGAATAAGTTTAGACGAAGTGAAATATATGGCCTTTTCGTTAAAGCATAGTGAAGTGATCGAAAGTGTTTTGAATGAAAGGAAAGACTTTAACTTCAGTGAAAAATTAGGATACGTCACTTTAGGTTTAGTAATTTTCAGTTTTCTTACCTTTTTGATTTATATAATTTGGCTAAAATCGCCGAAATGTTTATTGTTTTGGCAAAATTGTCGGAACGACTCTCAAATTGAACCTTCCGATAATTTCGCTCTTAGGGTCGGAGGAGTTATGAATACACCTCACCCGTCTGCTCTAGATTAAGGTATAGCTGTAGTTATCATTTGCAAGCTCAGCGGTCTGTGCCCACCGGATGAGCCATTTACGCATTAGCAGATAGAATAAAACTCGCCTCCAAATCGGCAATACGTGTTTTCATTTTATTCCTCAATAAAAATCTTGAGCAGGTAGTTTTACATTACAAAGGTTTCTCACGCGCGCCCCGAAACCAAAAGTACCTTATATGTTTTGAATCCCTTGCGAAAGTCGAAAATTTGCGGTTGTATCTTTTAATTGTGTTGACACATTTTGTATCAGGAAATTATGAAAATAAATGTGAAAATTCAATAATAATATTCAAAATGGTAAGACTCGTTTCTATGATCCTATCTAACAACGAATGTCAAATATCTTTGATCAAAGACGTTTTGAATCTTAAGTTTGTATTACATTATCATATAAATATGACTCATAGATCTGTGATCCTAGATAATATGTTATAGTGTAATACTCACCATAGGTAGGTATACCGCCTGCCATCCTCAAAACAACTTAAGGGTTTACTACACGGCTGCCAATCGCGTCCCCGACAGAGGTGACCTTGGTTGGCGACATGCAGAGCTGTTTGAAATTTGGTCGTAAACCACTAACTCCACGGTTGTAAACCACCAAGATCACCTTTGTTGGGACGCGGTTGGCAGCCGTGTAGCAAGACCTTTAATCGAACCGTGACAGTGACACGGAATAAAAAATGCAATAAACGTATAAATAGATTGATTTATTTAAAATATTTCAATCAATAATTTTACGTAACCATAATATTATTATATAACATACATTTGTTTTTGTTTGCTATTTCTACACATTTGGTTAAATTCGTAACACATGGTGTTTTTTGCCAGATCATTATACATAAACTAAAATCCCTTAAATCACATGAATATCAAACGATTCTTTATAATTTTAGTAAGTTTTTGAAATATTAAATGAATCGCCTTATTACCTCGGAAACAACATAATAACCCTTAGAAATATTTTGTTAAATATCGATAACATAATCAAATTAATTAATTTTTTCATCTTTGTACGTTTGAATGGGGCATTGTAGCTCCCAAACGGATCAACACATTACATTGTAGGTAGGTTGTTTGTAAACTCACGGTGGTGGAAGTTCAGTATCAAGGTTTTTCAGAGCAGCGCCTACATACAAGTGAATTTTACTCTTTGCGAACTCTAATTGAGAATGGTTTAATAAGCTATGGAAATTCGTAAAAGACAAAATCTCTCAAGTTTGCCTTCTTTACCGTTTATACGAAACTTATTTTAAAACCACTCTGAAGAGACCTCACTTACCTACTTTATAACCGACTTCCAAAAAGGAGGAGGTTCTATGTTCGCCTGTATGTTTTTTTCCCAATTATATTGTAAGTAAAAAGAGGTACCTACATTAGATTGTACACGCACGTCAAAACATGGCTAATTAGCCTAGTTACGTATCGTCTTGTCTCTTTTTATTACGACCTAGTTCCACGTGTCATCTAATACATTGTGCGGTTTTTGAAGATCGAATGTTGGGTAGGTAACCTATCTAAATACCTCTTTTTACTTATAAATATAATTACTTTTAACGATCTTGTAAAGATCGACAAAATTTAGGTACCATTGCGGAAACCCATAACTAACCACTTTGAAAACAAAATCCTGTGCACACGTTGATCACATTTGTTACCGCCCCGATTCTATAGCGGCCGAGCGCTGCTAGCAAGAATAGTCTTTATGGTGATTAGTTTTGGCTTTCCGCGATGCTACATCACAGAGCACGGAGACGCCTCGGCGGCCACTGCTAGAGACGGCACTGTCAACAATTTCCATACAAGCGTGTCATCGTTTTCTCGCACTACGACACAAATGATGTATGGAAACTGACTGCTTTGTATAGCTTCCGTGACAAGTTGCGCGCTCAACCACAGATGAATACAGATGGGTCACACCGCATTTTAGGTATGAAGTAGGTACGCGGCGGCCTCGACTTCTAGGTGAATATAACTCGACTCGAATTCAGTGGGTGTAACTATGTCAGAAGATATAAGAGATACGCGATAGAAAGACAGGCAACTTCTAGGTGAATATAACTGTAGGTAATTAGCGCTGTGCGACCTGAATTGCACTTTATTGTGCTGTAGCAAGAGTCACTTTTTAACCGACTTCCAAAAAGAAGGTTATATGTTCGTAGCGTATGATTTTTTTTAAATGTATTTCCACCGATTTCTCCGTCAATTGTGGATCGATTTTGAAAATTCTTTTTTTTTGTTTGAAAGGGTAGCATACCCTTTCAAACAAAAAAAAAAAAAAAGAATTTTCAAATTTTAATAACTTTGCTTCGATATTTGTTGAGTTAACTTCAATAATGCGTATTTTTCCCACTTAATATGTATATAATAGTAAGTTCGGCAAAAAACGAAAATTCAAAATCAAAGACACCGATTTTCGAAATTAAAGTTATTTTTCACTTTGCAGTGTTTTTTTTTTGGAAGTCGGTTGTTTATTTTTGTAAAAAGTTATTATTTTTATCCATCTGTACTAATCTGTGGCTCAACGGAATTTCGGCGCGTCGAATGTAATTAGTACCTACTGCCGTCTTTGGCGCTGCGATTCCGTACTCTGTAAGGTACATAACGATTTACTGCAAGTGTTGGATGTCTGAAAACCTGAAGTAGGTGTTAGTGTAGGCCAGGCGTTATGATACAATATGAATTAAGTATGACTGCTTATATAATCATAAAAAAGGTTTCTTTTTATATGCCAATTGCCTTAAATGTACATAATTTATTGTATTATCACAGATAAATCTTCTATAGGTATACTTTGTACCAGCTACCAAGATTGTGTTAAGTAACTATGCATTAGCTATTATATAGGTATACTGTCAGTATGTTAATTAACGAAGGGTAGTCCCTTAACGCGTAATACTTCTGTACACAAAACTACAAAAAAATATTTCACCAATTTTTTTTTTTGCGATTATTTTTAGGTTCCTATGTGATGGAAGCAATAGTATTGCCGGTTTAAGGAGAATGTCCTTCGTTAAATAACGTGCCTACAGTACAGTGCATAACTAACATTTTAACAACTGGAGAAATAAATACAGTGGAGATGTTTGCAACTGTTTGCAAACAAGCAAAACTTCGATAAACCCGAAGGATAAACATAATAGATATCACTAGCGTATTTTTCTATCTTACAAACATTCATTTTCTCCAAAATATTTAACATGTAAACTCGAAATTTTGCGTACATAGGTATGTAGGTCATTTGGATAGAACACGGCCTTATTGTATCTTAAGTTTAGCAGCGACGACCGAGCCAACGAGAAGTCTGTAAGTGAAGCACCCACGCCAGTAGCCGCCGGAGCAGGCATCTATCACTTTCGGCTGCTTATCATCAAATGTTCTACTCAATCATCTGGAAAAGTATCATTCAGACCTGTCAAGCCTTGACTAATGTGAGACACAATAATCTATTGTAGGTATCGTTAGGCGCGGGACATACACAAAACAGACGAGAGGCACGGGCGAGGTGACGGTGCGGCGCAGCCGCTGCACCACTCCTTTCATATTTCATACAAAATGTATAGCATAGCAGCGACGATACGTGAGATATACACAGGCGGCGGCGCAGGCGGGGTCCTTTTTTTTTTTAGTTAGGTCATCTCGTAGTTGACCTCTGAGATCATGACTACTTAACCGGGCTTTCATGTGGGTGTTTTAAGCTACTACACTTAAAACCTCCAGCCAGGGGTTATTCAACTATGCTAATTAAAACTAGGTGAACGCTCGCTACGGTCACCCCCTGTAGGGTACGAACCTCGGCTTAGGGTGTCAACCGGAGGGACGACATCAAGGATGGGACGGGCTGGATCAAAGTTTTGATCATGATTATTAGTCGGGGAATTTAAAGCTACGTGCTCACCTGCAACAATTGCTGGCACCTCGTTATCGAGCAAGGGTCGGGGGGAGTATCATTTACTCGGGGACGCGGTCGCGATCGCAAAGGACCTCGGCGGCGAGGTCGGAATGACGGGAGGGGTCTGTTTTTGTACACTGTGATGGTTTCCCTACTGCTCTCCTGGAGGAGGGTAATGGGGTCGTCAGGGTCGGTAAGGAGCAGGTGGGGTGCGTGTCGTCGCTTCTATACTTACATTTTGTATGAAATATGAAAGGAGCGGCGCAGCGCATGCGCCGCATCGTCACCTACCCACGGCTCTCGCCTCTTGTGTGTCCTGCGCCTTACTCCTCGGAATCACACGTACAGCTTTCCAATGAAAAGTATGCACTTCAGTAATCTTCGTGTGATGCGATGTTCGTGCCAATTAGGAAAACTGGCACGAACATCGCGCCACAGTACTCCCACAGAGGCAATGCTTCTAAGTTTTGTACTACCGCGCTTTGTAGTAGTGCACCGCATCTATCATTGCGCGTTTGTGAGAAGTTTGCTTTCAATCAATTATATATATATATCTACTGACCTACTCCGAAGTAGGTCTGTATATATATATCGATCTCAGATCGTCATTTGTCATTCTTGGAATTGTTTAGTTGTTAATCTATAATTTTGTAAACATTGTAATACAAAATAGGCAAGTACTTTCATGGTTATAACAGCTCTATATTAGATCTCATCATCGCGCGTTCGTATTTCCGAAGATAACAATGATTCTCGAAGCGCATACTTTTCTTTGGAAAGCTGTACAGATTTAGATTACAACTAGAATCTTGTTGGAAAATTAGTTCACCATAGTTCCTTGTATTCGCAGTAACGGCATAATGTTTAGTGCTTCTAAAATTAAAATAAGCAGAAGTAATGGGGAAAGCAACTGTCAAAATAGCGCTGTCGTAGCTCGTTCCCAAAACAAGATAACAATAAAAAAACGTGTGTGGATTGTTTGCGTTCATGACTCGTTGTTGAGGAACTTAACAACGAGTCATGAAAAAAATGTTAATGAAAGTCCACCATTTCCCGAAAGACCCTAAAATTAGAATATTGAAGCTTAAAGAAAAAATCGCGAAAACATTCATTTGGTGGCACTTGCATAGCTGGATCGGAATCTTTTAAATATTCGACATGACCAAAATTGAAATGCTGATCGTATCGTTCAAGCCTGTAAAATATGAACGATTATTATGACGGGTACCTATAGAAACAAAGTGACCTCAGTCCAAATACGAATATTTTAAATCTGTGAATGTCATTTTGTTCGTCTTGTTAATTGTAGAGAGCTGTATTGATATTTTAATGATTACAATTCTGTAAATACTATTTGTTACGGTGTCGAATCATATTTTGATTAACATACAACCTGATACTGACCTGCAAATTGCAAAAAACGTAAGAAAATCTGAATTTAGCGAGCTACCCAGGCATTTTCGCCTTTACTCGTAAACAAGCAAGCAACACGTTTCTTCAATTCGGTTTTTAATTCGACACTTCCCATGTCGAATACATATAAATTTAAAATGAGGAAATCACCGAAAATAATGAAATAGTGAAACTAAACTCATGAATAAACACGAAATGGAATGGACGAAATGTAAAATTCAGTGTAGGGACCGAGCTATGGTCATGCCACCCTTCCTACAATTAGCTTTGACCGGCCTTCTCTATTGTTCCAGGTACAAATTTATAAAAATAAGGAGAAGCGCAAGTGCCCTGTTTTAAAATCTTATATTATAACGTAACATTTTGGTTATATAAATATAACGTTTACTGTGTGTACAGCTAAGAGTGGAACCCACTGCTGGAGTCTATGTTTCCCGATAGCTATGATTGGGAGTCTTCAGGTCTCGAGTGAAAAGGTTACTTCTCGGAAAGTGTACACCATCGTCGAGCGCATTATCGCTTACTATCACATGAAATGGTGTTCAAACGCGAGCCTATGAATCCATACTAATATTCTTAATGCAAAAATAACTGTTGTCTGTCACCTTTTTACGTCTTGACGGCTAAACGAATTTCGGTGAAATTTGGCACACAGGTAGACCATGATAGGACAGGGGATACTTTTCATTACGGTAGACACATTCTCGTGTGATAATTTCGGATCTCCACGCGGGCAAAAACTAGTTGTAAATAAATATGACTTTTTTATTGATCATTATTTCATTTTATGCAAGTATTGTAACATTGTATGTAACATGTAAAATTTGTGTAATGTGACATTAGTTTACTTCGGTGTATTATTACATACCTTGTCCATGGCTGTGTCAGATACTATAACAATCACTATCGCTCTCAGTGTCCCACAGGTCACCGTCGCTGTCTGAATCGCTGTATACAAAATTAATATAATTTATTACCCTTACGACGCTCAGTAAAGTTATACCAATACATATAACTCAAAGATTTAAATTGTCGCTTGTGAACAATTATTTATTCTAGCTATTATCAGAACTGACAAACGGCCGCACTCAGAGACGTCACTTGAAAATTATCAATAATTAATTTTAATTGATAATTTTAAATTGGAACCTTGAATCAGTCAAAAACATGGCAGATTAAGTAGCTGTAGAGTGCGCGCCACAAAAGAAGACCCGCGGAAAATTGTGGAACTACTTTAAAAAAAATGCAATTTGATGCAATGACATAGACACTAGCGTCGCGTCAAGGAGTTTTCAATGGTGGCTAGGGATGTAAACAGTAAAATTACCCTAATATAATACGGTAAAAATGTTATTTTACGTAATTTATTTTATTTTACGGTAAAATATGGTAATTTTCGGTAAAAAACGTATTAAACGTACTCATACATAAATTATTTATTTTATTTGTAAGCAATAAAGGTGGTTTTATACTCTCACGGCGTGGCGAGGTGTGGATGGTGTGGGGATTTAATATTTGTTTTGCATGTACACCCTACTTATGTAAAATGTATACCAATAAATTATAATTTTGGAATGTGCTCATCAAGGCCTTCAATTGGATACTTATATTGTAATAATTGAAGATTTTTTTTCACATTTGAAAATGGAGCCACACTGCCGCCATATTGAATTTATATAAATAAAGCCTATGTCACTCAGGATGATGTAAAAGATTCTAACGATATATACATGCAAATCTGTTCAGGCATTTAAAGTTATGGTGGAACAAAGAAACTCACATATACATACATACATGAACCCTGAAAACATTACACTCCTGATTGGGTAGTCGTGTAATTAATGTTTAACAACCCCTGTCAACGTCATTGGAGAACTAAAAGATCCTTGTGTGAATTGTAACTGAATAAATAAATAAAACGAAAAAAAAAAATTGATTTCCTTGTCTGCTACAATTAAAGTTAATGATTCAGCCCGAAAATCTGACAACCAGTCTTACCAAGGGGTATCGTATTACCTAGTTACTGGGTTGTGGAGGTCTGATAAGCAGTCGCTCCATATAAAATACTGGTATTCAGCTGCATCCGGTTGGACTGGAAGCCGACCCCAACATAGTTGGGAAAAGGCTAAACAGATTGATCTTGAATTAAAGTTAATGATTGATTATTTGTAAGAGGCGTCCCAGACTGTGACAGAAAGACGGGTAGCGTAGGTAATATAGGGTTAAATTGTTTAGCTAAACTGCGCAGATACAATGGGTATTAGGTATCGATATCTAAACACGATAAAATAAAAATAAAAAGATTTGATGATTTTTTTTTGAGACGTCGACGTCGTTTGCATTAGTGTTGTTACTTGAAGTATAATCTGAGAAAAACTTTTTTTCTTATCCGTACATATTATTATAAAACACAGTTCCCCGCCGCGTCTGTCTGTTTGTCTGAACGCGATAAACTACCGAACGGATTTTCAAACGGTTTTCACCAATGGACGTAGCGATTCATGCGGAAGGTTTTAGTGTATAATTTATTAATGTTTTGTGTAAATTGGCTGAAATTTTACGATTATTGTTGAAAATATCGGAAAAAATCATGCCGCCGACTAGGAACTTTATTGGCGTGCGCCGCGGAAATCGTAAAATTTATGTTCTACAGTATTGTTCATCTTAAAAAGTTCAACAAAAAAGTCCGCGATGGCATATGTCTATCTTCTAAGGATGATCTACAATAACCATTTTTATCTTTCAGAATTTGATAAAAATTTCATTGTTATTTCCATCCATTTATTTCGTAGACGGATATTACACTATTTACTGAATAAATAATTAAAATAATGAGATCGTGGCTTAAGGTTAAACTAGTCGCGGGCTCGAACTCACTAGTGGGCATGGCCGAAAAGCACGCTGTCTCACCTGGCATCGTGTCCGACAGAGATAGTGTCAGTGATGAGCAATTAGACGCTGGTCTACATGCACAACATCTAGTTCGCACGCACACAAACACCGTTCCGAATTATTTTAGTAAAACGAGCGCGTAAAAAATTACGAAAAGTCCTTTGGAAAATCGAGTTTTATGAAAAAACCACTGCATAAATCAATTACAAATAAAGTTTATTGAACTCTTCGATAATTAAGTTTTGTCGGTGCCGACTTTGTTTTGGAGATTTTACACTTCTTTTATTGCTTATTTACCCCCAAAGTTGAGTTAAAATTTGCAAGAAAAAGGAATCTTTGTGGGCTCCTAACTTTTTAACGGCTCATTATTTTACTATTCTGTTTCCGCACAGACAAAATTAATAATGAAACAAAACGATATCATGTAACTTTGGATGTACCATGTCAAACAGTGGAGTAAAACCCCCCTGAAATTTGTATGGAAAAAATATCAACTAGTTCCACCTTAAGGTACCATGTACTATAAAACTACAAATAGATTAACAAGGACACTACATAGACATGTTCCCCGGCCGATTCACCGAGTTACTCCACTAACGTGCAGCTCAGTGAACCGCCCAAGAAAATGTTAGGGCTTTTCCATAGCCTGTGTATGACAGAGGCCACTTTCTTTCTTATTATAGCATAGAAATCGCATGTTTGGCTTGAAAAAACATACCAGACGCACTACAGTATCTAGGAAGCCTCAGTAACGGTCTGAACGCGTTGTTATACTGAATACGCAACGCATTATAGACTTTCTGAGTAAAGTTAACCCACAGGCTGCTGGTATAAAAAGTATGTCAGAATGCCTAGAATAAAGTGACTTTAGCATCCACTGAGCACTTAACCATTGCTTCTGCAAGAGTTTAGCTAGCCAATTTAATTTTATCGTGTAAACAAAGTGTATTATATATACACCGTCACATTTTAGTCGTCTTATAAAAGCAGCCCTCTTTGTATATCCAATGACTACTAAACATTCATTAAAAAAAATATATATTGTAACAATTTTTTAATTGCTTCTAAAGGTATTTTATGTCGGGTACATTGAGTGGCCCTTTGTAAGACAACTAAAATGTCACGGTGTACATATAATTTGCGTTCGCAATTGATTTACTAAACATGTAAACAAACACGAGTTTTAGGATAAACAACTGTAATGCCTACACATAAGGTTAAGTTTGCGCTACAACTACATAATTTTGATGACTTTTTCAACAGTACTAGTCAGTCTAAAATCAACTTCATTTACACTTTAATCAAGTTGATGTTAGTTTAAGTGGAAATAACATAAATTGGAAACAAGGTTATAAATAGACCTTCAATCAATCTGTCTAGCCTTTTCCCAACTATATTGGGGTCGGCTTCTAGTCTGACCGGATGCAGCTGAATATCAGTATTTTACATGGAGCGACTGCCTATCTGACCTTCACAACCCAGTAACTAGGTAATACGATACCCCTTGGTAAGAGTGGTTTGCAGACTTTCGGGCTTCTGACGACCCGTAACGACTGTCAAAGATCCACGAATGACAGCCGGGACCATTTACAATAAATTAAATAATGACATATTCGCAGCGTAAACTTACTCGTCGCAGTCCGGTTCGTCCGGGTTATCCTCGACTGAGGGGCTCGCGTAAGCACTTCCTCTGGAAAGAATACCAACAAATTGGTTACATAAAAATCCAGTTAGCTGGGTAGCTATCGACATGACAGCAGAAGTAGCGTCTTGATGTTTCACGATACCAGATACAGGCACGTAAACGAAGGAAGTAGTCTAAGGAAGGAAAGAATGTGGGTGGTGGTAAGAACTGAGTGTGAGGATCGCATCTCTTGGCATTTTGTTGAAGACATTTGTTTATCTCCCTTAAGCCCTTACCATTACAGGTTTCATTACCTACTGCGGTATCTTATAATTATAATGTATATAATTATTAAAATAATTTACAATTTAAAATTATGAAGAATTTTAACCATAACATTCAATGATTAATATACATTCAATTTATCTACCCACGTAATAGAAAGTTCGCTGAGTAAACTTACTCGGAGTCCGGTCCCTCGTCGTTCTCCTCATGGGAGGGGGGGCTGTCGTCGTGGGAGGGGCTCTCGTAATCATGTGCGGACTCATCAGGGCTGTGACTTCGACTGAAACAATATATCATATTATTACATCACTACCGACCCGCCTCTGCTTCGCACGGTTTTTACGACTTGAAATAATATCGAGATTTCTTTATTACATATAAATTTAATATTAATGAATGTATTATACAATTTATACCCAAAGAACTTCCGAAATAAATACTCTAAAAACCACCTCAAAATCCGTTGCGAAGTTTAGAAGAACAACGCATATATATAGACAAATAGACCCTGTTGTTTTAAGACGTGAAAGCGATATTCAACTTTTGGGTGATAAGGAAATTACGAGGTCGACTATACATATTCCTCCCCTAGGCATAGCCATAAAGACAGCTTGTGCTTTTCGCATTTAGCAGACCGCGACCTTTACTAGGTTATCAGTCCATCTTATGGAATTTAACCACGCTGTGCCATTAGGTAACATAACATACCGAGTACCCGCTCTAGGTAGCTAGGTAGTGCAGTGCATGATCCAGAGCTCGCTTCGCTTGCTCTTCAATTTAAAAAATGCATTGAGGAAGCGGCTGATAGTCTAACAAAATTAGCTGTTATTTAAGGTCAAAAATTTTATATAGTACATAATTATTTAGAACAATGATGTAAATGCAAAACAGTTTGATAAAGATAGGTTTAAAGAAGAACGAAGTAGGGAAAAGGGTATCTGGTTAAAGTTATACAATATTAGTCTCATCGAAAACCGTGTTTTGCTTTATAGGCAATGAGTAGGAGTCATATTGATAATTTTAATATTATTATTATTACCCATACAAGTTTAGCTATTTGATGAAGAAAGTGAATTCTCCCAATGGAATAGTTGACAGTTTTTGAGCTTAGCTGACAATCAAACTAAAAAGCTTGAAATAAAGAAAATTATTTTATAAAACAAAAAACCGGACTGCAGATATAACTGAAAAGAGGAAAACAAGCTTTATGATCTACATAATTTTGGTATCGCAGGATCACAGGCGGGGGAGAAAGAAAAGTTACACATTTCAGTTATGTGTTTTTGCAGTCGGGTTTTTTTGTTTTAAAGTTACTATTTGTTATGTTTGTATTTTTGTAATGCATACAAACACATTATTTTTCTGTTGTAACTTTACACGTTAGAAAACGAAAACCAAAAATACAGAGCCGAAATACCGAGAATACTAAAAGGTGTTTATAATAAAGTTTTCAATAAAGGTTGAGATGTTTAGTTTAAACTTACTCGGATTCTTGTTCGTCCTCGTTGTCCTCGTTGTCCTCGTGGGAGGGGCTCTCGTAGTCATGGATGGAATCACCAGGGCTGTCACTTCGACTGAAACAAGACAACCTTTTGGTAAAATAATATTCCGGCTAGCTGTGCTGCTAGATAGGGTAGCTCCGGGGGTGCGGTGAATGTACAAGTATCTCCCGGGCCCCGACTCATGGTCAGTGGCGTGCCTAGGGTTTCAAAATAACGCAAGCCCAATAAAATTTTAACCGATTTCAAAAAAAGAAAGTTCATTTTCGACTGAGTATGTAGGTACCTACGTATGTATCATCGCAATTTTCTCATAAACTACTGGTTAGGTACAATAAATTAAAAGTGAATTCATCCATCCATCTTCTTCTTTCCTCTTCTTTCTTCAATTTTACTCTTGCTTGTCGTGCGGTGAATGAGGTAACCAAAGCACACTGAAGGCATGCTAGTGCTAGATTGAATATAATGAACATATCAGCAATTGCATACTTCCGGTGGCTTTGAAAAAAGCCGTTTGGTTTGCTTCATTGCTTGAGGGAACAAAGTTATGGTAAGTAAGTAGTTGCTTCCTTCGTAACAGGACCCAGGTTACAGACAAAAAAAAAAAACAAAACAAAAAGTTACAAAACGAAAGTTAAAAAATAGCTAGATAGAATGTAATAAGGAATTTAAATAAATTATTTATATTCTAATTGGAATCGTCTATTTTTCTTAAGAAATGATTTAATTACATCAGAGTAAAATGTTGGTGATCGTTTTAATTCTACCAACAACTGTTTTTCAATAGCTATCATTGATAATTCGGAAAGACGCTCTTGACCTTGTGTATTTCTCAGATAGGTATGGATACGTTTAAGAGACGAAAAAGCACGTTCCGCGGAAGAACTTGTAGCCGGAATAGTTACAACAAGATACGCTAACTTTAACAGCTCGGGAAAGGCATCTTCGAGGTTATTCTCATGAATGAAATCAATTAATTCGAAAACATTACGATCTTTCAGATCAGGACTAGAATACAAGCAAATCAATTGGCTTTTTAATGTTTGTTTGTCGAAATAGTTTGCATAAATGTCAAATAATGAATCTAATTCCTCTGTAGGAAAATGTGAGTAATAATTGTCAAATTTTTTGTTGTTGAGCAGTTGGAAAAACTTTAATTTATAAATTTCAGAATATCGGTCAGTAATTTCGGTATTAATGTTATCAATTACTTCTACAAAAAGTCGTCTGTATTCCGTTTTTGCACAGCGTACGTTGCGTCTCAAACGAGGAGCCGAGTTATTTTGCAACGTGTTCTCATAAATTTGATCAATTTCGGATTGAAATTCAGCACATAACCATGCCTGAAATTCCTTTATTTTATTAATACAATAACCGACATCAACTTGTGATTTTTGTAGAATATTGTACAAGCAGTCAGTTTTTTCAAATATCCGATGAAAGATAAAAAGAAAAAAATTGAAATTAAAAGATCGCAAAGTGTTTTCAAAATTCTCCGCAGCTAAAATCGTATCCCCGTCCCAGTTCTGTGGATTGTCGCACAGATCAGAAAACAACTCAATAAGTTTACTTTTTTGTTCAAAAACCGTGTTTACAACTCGCGACATGTATGTCCAACGAGTTGCGGGAGCATTAGGCAATTTTTTGCTGCAATGAGTATCGTAAAAAGCAGCTCGTTTTGTACTATTACTAAAAAAATTACACAAAGCCTGAAGGGCTGAAAAAAATAAACTAACCTCCTGGATTCTATTGCACGATTAAGACAACACTAAGGCCAAAATATGCGCATTACACCAAATGTAAATTGCTTGTGGACAAACATCTTTAACTTTTTGTTGCACTCCATTTCTTACTCCGGACATTACACTAGCACCGTCATAGCTTTGCGCTACTAATTTTGCGATGCAATCATGTCTATTCAATAATTCTAAAATAATATTAGAGAGTGAGTCTGCTGTGCGACTTTCCGACACATTAAGAAAGCCCAAAAAACGGTCATGAATTTCATTTTTATAATAATATCTGAGAATCAAGCACAGTTGTTCTCTATGACTAACATCGGGGGTTTCGTCAATAATAATTGAAACAAATTTTGTTTGTCTAACTTCGTAATCGATGCAAGTTTGCATCACATCGGCTACGGAATGAATAATATCGTTTTGAATTTTGTTAGATAAATAACTCGGCCCCGGTTTGTCACTTTCCTGATGCTGCATATGTTTTTCTAAAACGACATCGTATTTTGAAATTAACGAGACCAGTTCTAAAAAATTGCCTTTATTTAATGAAGTTTTGGACTCATCATGTCCTCTTAAAGGAAGTTCCTGTTGTGCTAAATGACAAACAATATCGACTAATCTTTGAAAAACACTACGGTTGTTTTCAACGCGCGTGTTATATTTTGAAATTTCCTCAGATAACTGGCGTGATATAGATGTCTCAATTCGTTGTTTACCAAAATTACCGAAAGAAACCATTGCACACAGGTGTTTATGGGAATTTGCGTGCCTTTTGATGGCGCCAGATATGTTATTTAAATCATTATAACCAGATGTATTCCAAACGGAATCTTCATTCGAAAAAAATATGCAGCACCAGCAATACAACTTATTAGTATGCGAACAGCCAACAATCCAACTAGTTTTATACACTGATCTATTAAATTTTCGTTTATGCGATTTACTAGTCTGAGAAATACACAGATTAGGCGTCGGTTTTAATGAAGAAATTAACTGTTTTTTCTGAGCAAAGTTTAAAGATTTTACCTTATCTTCGCCAATCAAAACTTGAACGCATTTTAAATCCTCACAAGGTACAATTACCTCCATTGTTGTAGGTAAGTCACCAAAACAATTGTATCACTGAGGAAATCTAAGAAAACACACAAAAAACTTTTGCAAGAAAACCTTTTTCCACTCAAGCAAATGAAACTGAAGTTAGTTGCACTCTCGGATGTCGGGAACTACCTACTCAGTGTTGTCATTTAGGCAAAAAAAGTCGCCAGGTATATGAAAAATCTAGCTAGATGTCGCAATTTTTTTATTTTTAAGATATTGCTTGAATATTTAATTTCGTTATTTTAAAAAGTCGCTAGTTTTTATTGTTGCTAAATGTTAAAAAAGTTTCCAAACTCGTTAAAAATCTCCAAGACGGCACAACGTGGCTAAAACGGCACCACTGCAGAGTTGGCAAGCTGACAAGGTCACGCATACGCGTGCAACTTCATACCGAAAAAGCCCGGCATAAATCTGCCAGTGATCGATTTGTTCTATGCACAAGGTCTAACTCGTTATACGGCACATCGCTATAAGTGCGAAAGTGACAGATATAGTATTTGAAAGCCCCGTATAAGCCGGTGCGTGTAAGCGAGATAGCTATATGTAGATGCTACAAATGCGAAACTCTGCGCGCGAACAATCGCGATGTGTAGTAGTGTAGCATATGTAGATACTTTGTGTTATTTTGATAAGAATTAAGCGCGCGAACATTTAAATAGTTCGGGTTTGATATTGATTCTCTATCGAGCATTTTAGTAAGGCATGCCGGGCTTTTGGGCTTATATGAAGGTACCGCCACTGCTCATGGTACTAGAAGGAACAGTGGGGTTTCAGTCGGTAGGAGTCCGATCCATGAGGATTTCCCTAGGGATAAAAAAAGAAAAAGGAAAACCCGACTGCAAAAATACATAACTGAAAAGGGAAAAACAAGCATAATAATCTATGGAGATTTTGGTATCGCAGACAAACAAACCGCTGCCGCGAGAAATCACGGCACAGCGGACAGAGCTCCGGCGGGATCTCATGGCGTCATGGAGAGTGCGACTGTCGCAACCCAGCGCTGGGCACGCCACAATTGCGGCGATAAGACCCCTCTTTGAGGAGTGGCTAGAGAGGTGCCCTCACCCTCACCGGACACGGCTGTTTCGCGAGGTTCCTGTTCAGGATAAGGCGGGAGGAAACGCCCTGGTGTCACCATTGTGTGGATCGCCCAGAGGACACGGTGGAGCATACGGTGGAGGTCTGCCCGGCTTGGGCGGAGCATCACCGTGTCCTCGTAGAGGCGATCGGCGGCGGTGATCTGTCGCGTCCGGTCCTGGTACGGAGCGAGAGGAAATGGGAGGCTATCACCTCCTTCTGCGAAGCAGTAATGCTCGCGAATGAGGAGGCGGAACACGTGAGGAAGGGGAAAATTTCGCGCTTTCACGCCCCTAACCAGCGTAGGAGAAGCGCCCTGGGCGTCGGAAATCGCAGGCCGATTTCCGGCCCTCGTAGGCGCGGGCTTGCGGACGGTGAGCAATGGGTAGCTTGCCATCTGATAAGAAACAGGCCCAGGTCGACGGCGCGTTCTGTTCCACGCGCGCCTCAAAGAGATGTCAGCAGAATTGGCGGGGTCCGCTAGAGCCTGCCGGGGTTGCGAAGAAGTCCGAAAGGGACGGACAGAGCTCCGGCGGGATCTCATGGCGTCATGGAGAGTGCGATTGTCGCAACCCAGCGCTGGGCATTCTACAATTGCGGCGATAAGACCCCTCTTTGAGGAGCGGCTTGAGAGGCGCCACGGCGTCCTCACCTTCCGCCTGACGCAGGTCCTCACCGGACACGGCTGTTTCGGGAGGTTCCTGCACAGGATAAGGCGGGAGGAAACGCCCGGGTGTCACCATTGTGTGGATCGCCCGGAGGACACGGTAGAGCATACGGTGGAGGTCTGCCCAGCTTGGGCGGAGCATCGCCGTGTCCTCGTGGAGGCGATCGGCGGCGGTGATCTCTCGCGTCCGGCCCTGGTTCAGGCCATGGTACGGAGCGAGAGGAAATGGGAGGCCTCCTTCTGCGAAGCGGTAATGCTCGCGAAGGAGGAGGCGGAACGCGTGAGGGAGAGGCAAATTTCGCGTCCTCACGCCCCTAACCGCCGCAGGAAGAGACGCCCAGGGTGTCGGGAATCGCGAGGCGATTTCCGGCCACCGTAGGCGCGGGCTTGCGGGCGGTGAGCAATGGGTGGCTCACCGTCCGATAAGGACCAGGCCCGGGTCGACGGCGCGTTGTGTTCCACGCGCGCCTCAAAGAGATGTCAGCAGAATTGAAGGGGTCCACTAGGGCCGATGCCTGCCGGGGTTGCGAAGAAAACCGAAAGGGTGATCGTGGCCCCCGGCGACAGGGCAACCGAAGGAACACGGGTGGGTTTTAGTCAGTAAGAGTCTGACACGCCCTCCCGCTCCGCCCAGAGCGGGAGAAGTTATTTGATGATTTCCCACCCTCAAAAAAAAAAAAAAAAAAAGGGGGGGGTAAAGTGAGGATGGTTTTTTTCTTTTCTAACCCATGGTGTGGGGTATTGTTGGAAACGTCCTTCAAAACATTGTGAGTCTGTGAAAACCATTTCTGGATATAGGGATCCGTTTGCGAAATATTAACCTTTAAAGTTCTAATTTTTGTTAGAGTCAAGTGTGTGTCTCTGCCAGCTAAACGGTTGGTTTTGGATATGTGAATAAAAAAAACACGACAGTAGTTTATATTACGAAATTAAAAGGAAAACTATCACAGCTAAGTAGGCTCTACAAGTTAACGAGTAATAATTGACCAACTTATATTTGAAGTTGCAAAAACATGTTCTCCCATACATTTCGTATGGGAGAACATGTTTTTCAACTACAAACTTAAGTTTGTTTTTGGGATTAATTCATCCCAACTACGGAACCCTTCATTGTGCGTGGTTCGATACGCACTTGGTCGGTTTTTTAATCACCTTTTAAAACCCTTCATTTTGATCCCCCACTCAATAGGTTTGCCAGTTTTTTTTAAACATATGTTTTGGCGCCTAAAATCTGCTCTATTGGTTTTCTTTTTTGAATATACCCAGTGTCACTCGCGCAATAAAGACATATCATTCATCAAAATCGGTTCAGCCGTTTTGTAGTTCCGAGGGAACATAGACACACACACACACACATATACATACAGGTCAAACACATAGCCCTCCTTTTTTGGTTTCGCCGCAGTCAGGTCACAGATCAATACAGATGAAGAAAAAAGAAAACCATTTTCGGTCAGACTCTAATAGATGGGATAGGGTGGTATCTGGTAGTATTACGTTTTTGCCTACAAAAAGCGTGAGTTTATGTTAAATGGAATTATTATCAAAGCGTTAACTTACTCCGACTCCGCTTCCTCTTCGTTCTCCTCGTGCGAGGGGCTCTCGTAGGTACGGGTGGAGTCACCAGGGCTGTGACTTCGACTGAAACAAGACAACCATTTGGTAAAATAATATCCTGGATAGCTGTGCTGATAGGTAGGGTAGCTCCTGACCTTGCCAAATGTACCTAATGAGGGTTCTTAAAACGCTATTTACATGCCGTACATGCAGTTTTGCGCGTATACTAGAACTAAAAATTGGGACCTCGATATTGTAGTGATACAACACGTGCCATCGACACGATAGAAGAGAGAAGCACCTCAAAGCGGCATGAGTATGTTAAATAGAGACCGACCAAATTCTATTTTCGGTTTTCGGCAATCTTCGACCATTCGTTGAGGTCGAACAAAAAATTGTAACAAACTGCTTTTTTGTGGGTTGAAACTTATTCTGCCCTGCTAAGCTGAAAGGCGCTATCTCTGAGATATGCCCTTTTATTTTTTTATACCATTCAATAGCTTTAACTATTTCGCATCGAATGGTACCTATAAGCCAAATAGCGCTATCAACACGAGCACACGCGCGCTTAAAACATTTAAGAAAACCACTAAGAAGATTTTCATATCTCAATATTACTAAGAGATTTGGCGAAAATACAATTAACGAACAACCGATTTTCTCAAAACTTATTGAGATTAATTATTTACTTGATTATGCTATTGAGATTGCGCCTTTGGTAAGCCCAAGTAGGGCAGTATTGTCCCTACAAAAAAAGCGTGAGTTTTTGTGAAATAGAGTTTGCGTAACGTTAACATACTCAGATTCCATTTCCTCCTCGTTCTCCTCGCAGTCACGTGCCGACTCATCAGGGCTGGAAACATTAAAAAAGGAAAATATTAGGATAAGTAGCTCCGGGCGTTCTATAGCTTCTGCCTATCGTCGTCGTGAAAAAAAAAGCATGAGTTTGTGTACTTTGCCTATTAGGTCAAGATCACACTTATCATTGCAAGGTTTTTTCGAAGTTTTCCCTCTGTCGGCCAACATACTCAGCGGGGTAATTGCGTAGCACACTAACAGTAGCAATGGCTTTCTCTCACCTTGATAGTTCAACCATATTCATTGCGTTATTTACGTTGTTGAGCAGACATATTTTTCGAACTTGTGACGCAATGGATTAGCAATATCCTTCAAAATGATTCAAATTGTGATTGAAAGTATGTTATATATATATGGGACAAAACGCGTCAACCGGGCCACCTAAATCGCCAAAATTAGACGCAACGTAGAAAATTCATTTTGGGCTCAAATTTTTTGTTGAAGCATAAGCTTTTTAAATTCGAGTGGCAAAAAAGTGAAATTCAAAATGGCGTATCCAAGATGGCGGCCAAAAGATTAAAAATCAACGAATTTTAATGTTTAAAAATACTACCGTATTCTACTTCAAATTCTAAGAAAGAAATGTCTCTTGCTTTTTTTTGAGTACTTTTGTTGGGAAACCTAAAATAGAATGTTCACAGTGAAAACTTACTCGGACTCCAGTTCATCGGGTTCTTCCTCGTCCTCCTCGTCGTGTTCGGCCTCATCATAGCTGGAGAGACTTCGACTGAATGAAACAATACAACCATAATTTATTTCTTAAGCAAGGCACACCAGCGACATATTTACAACGATAGTAACTATAAGTAATTAAGAATCTTCATTACTGTGTTAATACATCACTTATAAGCAGTCACAAAATTCATAAATAAAAGGTTTTTATATATAAATAAAAGGAATATGTCGTTACAATTACATTAAGCACTGCCGACCATGGCGCGCGTCATGTAATACGTTACATAGAAATTAATAAAATTTTATTGAGCGCCCAAAACGTAGCGTACACGACGCGCGCCTCGGGCGCCTGTTATAACTAGAGCCTAATATGGAGAGAGAGCCTGTGAACTTTATAAGGGTTTGAGTGACGTCATCGCACGTTTTTGCACGTTTTTTTACGTTTTTTGTATTACTTATTTTACTCCGAAACTAAGCAGGATAAAAAAATTGTAAAAAGGTATTGTCATCTACAGGATGGAAAAAATAAAAAACATGATACTTTTGTTTTAGCGGCTCATACATTTTGAAATGTTGTCAATAGGGTATTTGAGTAAGATCAAAAATATTCATGTATTGATACTTATTTTAAAGATGTTACTAAAAGAGACGATTTTACTAAAGCTAAATTTTGTAATAGAATGTTCCAGTAAAACTTATATATATAACATAACATTCCGCCCGCTAAACAGCCACACAGTCAACTCTGGGCTACAACCAGCGCGTCAACCAATACCCTGCGTAATACACGATCAATCGCAATCTGTTTCGATTCGAAACATTCATAAGTTGGAAAGAAAATCTGCTCAACAACGTAAATAACGCAATGAATGTTGTTGAACTGTCAAAATGTAACAAATTAGCCATACTCGTTTACGAAAATAACTTACGCAATTAGGGTACAGGTGGGTAGCCTCAATAACATATCCATTCAATGGATCAAGGGACAGAGCGGTTCGTTAGGCAACGGTGCAGCCGACGAACTCGCCAGAAGAGGGCCGAGCATGGCTCCAGTGGGGCCTCGACTCATTGTGCCGTTCCCTTTCGAGTACTTACGTACTCTGGTAAGGAAACGCACCAGGGATCAACCTCACAAACTATGCCAAGGTGAGTGCAGGCAGGTTAAGGAAGCACAGGCTATAATAATTGATGGCCACCTCACGAAACAGGATCTCCGACTAACTAAACAACAGCTACGTACAGTTACAGCAGCTGTAACTGGCAACAGGTAATTTAATAAACACTTCTTTGTCATAGGAGTCACAGACAGCAGCTCATGTGCTTCTGAACTGCCCGGTGGTCACCAGTTACAGGGCAAAGTACTTCGGTAACCCAGGTACCCTACGTGCGGTTGTCAGTAACACCAAGGCGTTGTTGGCCTTCCTTAAGGAGCTGGGGTGGATCGAATAATCGATTGTGTACCCGTACGCAAAATACGCGCTTTGAAGTGGAGTTGCGGACACAAGCCTGTATTACCTACCATCATGCCTATATTTTCCGCAGGGCTAGGCTGAGGAGTACTTAGAGAATATACACGCACATTTCGCCAGATATGTTCAAGTCCCATATAATAGGGGGCGAGCCTATTGCTATTAACCGGGCATAAATCCAGACTCCGGGCTGGTACTGAGAAATTCCAGATTGAAATACACAATAACTCTTGCTTGACGCGGAAATCGCGTCCACTAGACCAACGATGCAGTATGAAACCATTGGGTACCTAATTAAAAGTAACTGTAACCTGACTACGGAGAGAACATTAAAAACCGGTCAAATCGCACTCGCGTAATGAGGGTTCTGTAACACCTAGAAACAAATAAAAAATCCCGTTTGTAGCCAAGGATGTCATCGTGAAAAAAACATACTCAGAGTCTGGTTCCTCGTTATTATCTTCCTCGTTCTCGTCGGGGAATGTATTCTCGTAGTCATCTGCGGAGTTAGGGTTGTGACTTCGTCTGGGAACAAAGAATGTAATTATTTGGTGACATAAAATTCAGTATATATTAGGTTTTATTTGCACCTAAATTAATTATAGTTTAGGTGCTCACATATTTACAAACATTTTAAAAGAAGACAATTTTTCTAAAATTTTACAGTTAATAAGTCAGTGCGTTGTGATATCTTGTTTATATCTTTTTAATTGACTTTTTTGTCGTAGTTGGCTATTAGTTTCGAAAAAAATATATTTAAGTAGTTTTAGGGTTATATTTTTAGGGTTCCGTATCTCAAAAGGAAAAACGGAACCCTTATAAGATCACTCGTGTCTGTCTGTCCGTCTGTCACAAGCAATTTGCTCCGAATCGAATGGACCGATTAAGTTGAAATTTGGTACACATATGTATTTTTGTGACCCAAACACTAACGTGTAACGTAAATAAATACATTTTGAATATAGGGGTCACTTTTGGGGGCAAAAAAGTAAAATTTAAAAAAAGTTTTGCTAACAGTACCGTGTGCCATATCAAATGAAAGGACTTGTTGCGAGGACCTTAAACATATTTTTTATATAATATTAAAATGAATACTTTAATGATATTTATCTCGGCGTCATATTCATTTAAAGGGTCTTTCAAACAGGCGCGACACGCGACGCGACACAAAGACACCGCTCGTCGCGCGACGAGCGGTGTCTTTGTGTCGCGTCGCGTGTCGCGCCTGTTTGAAAGACCCTTAATGTGTGACATAGTCTACAACCAGCGGACGAATAAGACGTTTCCAACGATACCTCATTTGTCAAATTATGATGAGGAGTTTAGAAGTTATGTGGGAACAGATGAACATACATAACATACCGCTCAAAATCATAACCCTCCTTTTTGCGTCACCGGAGTTCGATAAAAAGAAGCCAGCCGATCTATTCACCGTGAAAACTTTGTTGAAGTGATAATGAAGTAAAGATGCAATAGAGTCAATCCCTAGCATCGGGTGGAATAACAGTTTAATTCAAGCTAACTTACAGAAGATAGGAGTATATGGAATGGTATCTCAAGGCGTTTCCGCCTACCCTCAATGCAACTTTTAGGAGTTTAAGTATAATAGAAGGCTTTCTGCATAAACTTACTCAGATTCTTGTTCCTCCTCGTTCTCCTCGTGGGGGCTCTCGTTGTCATTTTCGGACTCATCAGGGGTGTGACTTCGACTGAAACAATACAACCGTTTGATAACAAAAATCAGCACCAGCACCTCGTCACTACTTGGGCTTATAAAATACAAGCAGGCCGTCCTTGCTTCGAATGGTTTGAACGTCTTAACAAAACATACCTAGAGATTTTTTTATTATATGCAAGGTTCATAATATATATTACACACATAAACCTTCCGGAATAAATTCTCTAAATGATGATGAAAACTGCATCAAAATCCATTGCTTAGTTTAGAAGATATATAAACACGATCACACGGACAGTCACGAAAACCGACGTCAATTTTTAAAATGTATGTTTTAAGACATAGATAAAGCGTGCCATGAAGACAACAGAAACAGAAGCTACTCAGTGTATGAGAAAAATATATGAAGGACGCAGCGAAAGGTACGGAAACGGAACGGATCGTATCACGTTTTGTAGTTTCTGGCCAAACCGTTGAGAAAAAGGCATGAACATTACGAACAACATGTACTATAATACTATTCACACATCTACATCCACACACTCATCATACCTTAAACATTCTATCCTATTAAAAAAAACAATGAGGGGTCAGTGTAGCGGGCTGACAAGGGTATGTCATGATATGAATTGAGTTGAATAAAATATGCACGTTAAACTTTATAGGTACCTATGAGGAACAGAGTGTAAAGTTCACTTATACTCCATAGAAAAGGGAGGATACTCCAACTAGACTAGTGTTGTGTCTAGCGGGCAACTACCCAACGATTGATGTCGGATGTTCATATGTATGTCGATCGCGCGGTAAACTCTAATTGCGCGATCCAGGATTTGTGTGACGTCAGGATTTTGTGTGACATTAGGTCTTTGATGCGTAGTTCGCATGTCGCGATGTAGATGCCGCCACAAAACCATTAATTTATAAATGCGTGTTTTATTAATCCCGGTACTTAAGTAATTTTTTGTGGATACAAGTTGTTGTCAATTTTCATTATCAGATTTTTTAAATATCTTTTAAAATATCTGTAATTTGTTTTTAGTCTATGCCTTCATGCTAATGTATGTAACTGGAGAAACTTCGGGCCCCGTACAACAGAATCTTAGGATATAATGTATTACAGGGGTCGAGGGTCAGGGGTCGAGACCACATTGACGTAAAGTTTACTGATGTTTTGGAAATAAATTATTATTATATAAATATCACTATAATGATCATAGTGTAAGCTTACTCAGACTCTGGTTCCTCTTCCTCCTCTTCGAGAGCGGGACTCTCATTGTCAGAGTCTCCACGGCTGTGACTTTGACTGGAAACAATAATAGCATTTGGTTGTATAAAATTGAACAGAATTGACATTTTATTCCTAATTATTTATTTTACAAATGAAACAAACAAAGTGAATAGCTTCATCAAAGGAATGAAAATCTGTTCTATTGTTAATAGGAATATGGATTACTTTTTTATTAGATTATTGTACTTGTTTCGTTTACAAATATCTGCATACTTTTTAAATTTTTAAGTTAACTACATACCTACTCGCAAGCGGAGTGTATGCCTAAATATTTGAACGTGAACGAAGTGAGAGGAGTATGTTAGAATCGTTTATTCGCAGTTTCTGCATACCCCCGCAGGACAAAGGCTCGAGTTTATTTTTGGAATATAGGTAATTTTTGCTGCGTAAACTTACTCAGACTCGGGTTCCTCCTCGTTCTCCTCGTGAGAGTCGCTATCGTCGTCATTTGTGGGCTCATCAGGGCTGTCACTTCGTCTGGAAACGATACAACCATGATTTTGTTACAAAATAAGAGCCAGTTATTATAATTCTGAACTTCATGCCGTCTTTATTAAAGATCTTAATATAAAATGAATAACTTAAGACTTAAATCAAATCGGATCCAGAATCAGTTTTTGTATGAAGAACTTTACTCAAGTTGGAATGAAGTTGAAAATACAATAACTAGAATATAATATTTTTGATTACAAATAATAAATAAAATTCGTTTTTTAATGAGACTGTTATAGAAAGTTTACCTTCAGTTATTGCAATGATAAGAGACTATAGCAAGAAATATTCTGACAAGTTTTCAACTGGCCAACAATCACGGTTAATAAAATACTACCCTGTGACAGCCGGCGAATGCTTATAAGGGCACAATAAATAACCGAGCAGAATGAAAGCATCCTAACAGAGTTCAAATTACTTACACTTTCATAATCGGGCTGTCACTCATTTATTGAAAATAAAAAAAAACCGGGCTTGTGCGAGTAGGTTATATTTATTCACTAGCTTTTGTCCGCGGCTTCACCCGCGTGGATGTCGGAAAATATCCCACGAGAACGTACTACCGATACCGGGATTACATACCTAAAAGCTAAGGAAAAGGTCATTGACTCCTATCGCTGCGCCCGCGTTACGGTCAACCATCACTATTTTGTCACGCGTAATTTTGAATCTGTGATATCTTTTAAACTATTCATTTAAATTAAATGATGTCAAGGCATATTTTAATCTAAATTAAATGCTCAAATAAGTAACATAGTTTATTGGATAAGGATTAAAATAACATCGGTCAAAATAGCTTCGGAAATTACAATTAAACTTTTATAAAATTCTGAAAGATAAAAATTGTTAATGTGGGTCATCCTTAGAAGATAGACATATTCCATCGCGGACTTTTTGTTGAACTTTTTAAGATGAACAATACTGTAGAACATAAATTTTATGTATTTTTTACCATTTCTGCGGCGCAAGCCAATAAAGTTCCCAGTCGGCATGATTTTTTCCGACATCTTCAAGAATAATCGTCAAATTTCAGCCAATTTACAAACCTTAATGGATTATATAACCTTCCGCATGAATCACTCCGTCTATTGGTGAAAACTGTTTGAAAATCCGTGCAGTACTTTTTGAGATTATCGCGTTCAGACAGACAGACGCGGCGGGGGACTTTGTTTTATAATATGTAAGGATATGGTAAGGGTACCTGGCACCTTTTGGGTACGGAACCCCTAAAAGGTCACATTGGTAAAAAGTTATTGAAACTGCATTTCCGTGGTTTACAGGCGGGCCACGAAGCCTGCGTGTTAGTGGGACAATACCGAAAACTAATAAAAAAAAAAGCATACCCACTCACCGACTGATGTTCGCGTCGGACGGGGCTTGCTGTATCGAGTTCTGCAACCAATATAGCTCCATAAAGCTAGTCACTCGCCCTTTATTAATGTGCATATTGTCGTGACAAGCGTTGATTTGTGTGAGCGTTCCAAATGAAGTCGTTTTATTGAATTATTAATTAAGTATTAGGTACCTATTCTTGCATCGTTCTTTGAAATCCTACCTAATTCTTCTATGAAAGTTTTAAATTTTACTCAGTAAACTGTGTATACTGGAGAAGTCTATCCCATTGCCTAAGCCCTAATGGGTCATACAGACGTCATTAATGTAGGTAGGTATCTAATTTATAGTGTAGATGGGATATTTTTAGCAGGACGTTTCGATTTGCGGCGAAATTAATGTTTGCTACAAATCAGTTTTGTACGGATAACGCTAGGCAAGCCCAGGTTGAGAAGCAGTTTCTGCATCACGTCTAATCCAATACATACCTATAGAGATCGTCTAATTTAAAATTGCCCGCCCCTCCACTGCTTGGTGCGCATACACATTCCAAATGTTTGTATAGAAATTTTAGTGGAGGGGCGTGCACTTTAAAATTAGACGATCTCTACCTATAACTAGATCCACTTAGGTTTTAGGCAAAATGATAGGCTATTAAGTAATCTTGCATGCATACCTATTTCAAATATTCATTTACTAGCAGAATAACTTAGGCAGCATGTAAATGGGACACAAGTATGTTAGAAGAGGAAGCTCAATTAAGGTAATGTCCCTGTCAATGTGGCCATAGGGTGCCGATAGCCAGACACTAGAGGGCAATTCCTGATCACGGCGCCGAGCACAAAAAAAAACTCATAAGATGGTGTCACGTTCCGGAGTTTGTCAATAAGGAAGAGGACCTATTTTTTAAAGCTCACTATTCTTAATAGTCTCAAAGACCTTGACAACCTTGAGGATTTGGTCAATATTCAGATGATTTTAATATATGCAGAATTAATGTCAGAGATGTCGCCGTCCCCTTAGTTTTAGTGTTGTCATTTTTGGAATCTGTGGGTGCTAATACATCTGCTCAATTTATTTTCGTAATTTTTATGCAGCTAATTACGAAGTTACAATTTAATACAATACTATTCAAAGATTTAACACAGTCCTTAAATTACGAGAATAAAGTGTTAATATGTATAATATTATCAAAATGTATTCCCACTTGACAAAAAGTTATATAATTATGTTCTCGTGACAAAAAATAACTTTTTTTCAGAGCTGACAATCATCTCTCTACGTCCATTATTTATGGAGCAATCGTAGAAAACATGTTTTTTATTTTTCCTGAAAAGTCGCCTTTTTCGTTGTTATCATTTTATTCTCCGGGGAAGGCAATGTGGCCGTGATCAACAGAGTCAAAACCGGATGCGATCACATAAGTACTTGTTTGACGTTCTCTCAGTCGACTTTCAGCATAAGCGAGACCGTTTGATGACGTCCAGGGTTCGGTCAAGCATGCTGGAAACTGTAGTAAGATCTGAAACGTTCCAGTCAAACGTGAAGAATCCAAAACAATGTCGATTAATCACTTGAGTAAGTGGAGAAATCTTCAGGGACGAAGCTCAAACATCTTGTAAGTTGTTACGGTCAAGTAGGAAGTCTTTTAGGTCTGCAAATACACTAAGCTGGCTGGACATCCAAGTAGTGAGATGTCTGATATTGTGTCCAAATGATAGACAAAAGAGGCAATGTTCAACGGGCATGAAGTCTCGGAAACGGGTGTCGTCAACAGTTTATGGTCCTCACGTAGTTGTTCAACAATTATTACCTACGGTGAACCCTGTAGTTCAGTAAAACAGCTTCAGGACGTACCAGCTAACCACAAATTACTGTCCTTATACAGACAGTCTTTGGGGTGTAAATATTTTTGGAGAGGACCGTAAATCGGTAAACGCAATGTAGGACGCTCTCAGGCGTCCTCAACCTGTGCAGGTTGGTGGGTTGGTAGCAGGTAATGGATAGATGGAAGGAGCCGAGGGTCAGAGGAAAACAATTGGAGGGGCTTACGCCCAGCAGTGGACTGCTGTACTGTTGATGAATGGGACACAAACTTAAATGTTTGTGAAAATTCCCGAATCACCTCAGTACTTTTTGCTCAGCACGGACATCAAGCAAAATAATAATAATATAACAAGTCACCGACATCGTGTCGCCATCGACATAGAAAATTAACGAATCGACATGTATCTTTATATCGTCATCTCAAAAAACATACGAAGGAGTAGGCAGTTTGTGCAGGGCGGCGCCGTGATCTCGCCTCGACCAGCAGTCGTGTAACGTGGTCGTGTAACGTGTAAGTTATCTTGGTTCTTTAGTTCTCTTTATGATCTGAGACTGCATGTGGAAGGTCATGTACCTACGTGCGTGCATAAAGGTGTGTGTCATTATCATACTCATCTCAAAATAATCAACCCGTAAAACGGAATAAAATTGCAATATTTGTACAAAAAGATTGATTTAATTAAAGTATTTCAATCATCATTTTACATAACGATAATAATAAATTTACATTCATTTTAAAACAATTTTTTGTTATTTCTACACGTTTTGTTACATTTAACAAATTGTGATTGCTCTCAGATCATTATAAATTGAAAATAATCGCAGACTTCCAAATTAATTTAAAACTATTTTTTATTAGGTGATCTAGTTTATGCCTGCGGCTTTCCTCGTATAATTTGCTTTCAAGATATCACTGAAATAACACCTGAAAGGAATTGCTCAATATCGATGAAAAATCTACTTAAGTTTAAGGCAGTAATTCGTCTGAGGCATTGTAGCTCCCAAACGGATGCACCCTCCCCGTAGGTGCGAGTCGCCGAGTAATAACATTGTATTTTTGTGTGTAAGCTAGTTGAATTAGGCTGATTCTTCCGTAATAGATTTTTAAAGTCTTTTATAGGATTGGGCATGCGTAAGGGATTCTGTATCAATTAAAGAGAGAAGAGCGTTGGGACAAGCCGGAGATGGGTATACGTTTGTAAGTAAAAATCGCCAAGAGCATCATGCGTTGTGGCGTTATTTCAATGACACCTTATTTACATAATAATTGATAAGGGAACAACTAAAATTTTGTTCATCGAGGCGGCATCGGGCATACTGTCTAAGACGGGATATTATTATTATCCCTTATTTGAGGGCTTCTATTAATTGCTATATTATGACATTTTTTAAAGATTTTTATATTTTTAAATACTTAAACGTATTTATAAGCCGATCCATTTATTAAGAACAGAGAAAATGTAAGTGACCTCAGAATTTTATACATTTAAACAAAATTAAATACCTATTGATGTTTTGTGAAAATAACATCAATTATTATTTTAATCAGCACAATCACACATACACAATCATGAGGGCTCTCAATTAAAAGCTATTTATTAGCACAGGCAAAAAGTGCTAGTTGTCTTTGATTCGCGAGCGAAGTCGCCTTATCAATCTAATTACAAACGTGTTCACGTACAAATTGCGGATGTGTTGAAACTGCAGCAGACGTTACTGCAGTGCCCACACCCGCGAGTGAATGAGAATAATAATCATTAATAGTTAGTTGAAGTTATAGAGTTCTAGTTATCGGGACAAATGAGACTATCCACAAGATACCTACTACTTATTCAGAACAAACGTGGGCACCATTAAAAAAAAATAATGCGCGACTTAGTCAATTGATTCGATTTAAGTTTGCAAGATAACTAATTCATTCGCCTGGTGTAAGCGGCATTGAGTGACTTGTACGATACACACTTGTGTAAGTACGATTATTTTTTGCTTATCTTCGGAAATAATAAAAGAGATATCCGTTTATTTTTACAAATAATGCTTTTACTTTCTGAAGTTCTGAACACATTTTAAATATAGCAAATTTAACCTATGATCGGATACAGGGGCGCCGCCGCCGCGTCGTGTTAGGCAGAAAAATGGCATAAGAAATACTTACAGCAGACATTACAGAAATTCTAATAAAATGATATAAGTATTTTGGGAGTTTTATATAAGTTTGACAGTATTTCGATCAAATTACTACATTGTAATTGGACATATAATTGATTTTCTTCCTAAGGATGAATACCGAGACACGGGTGTAGACCAGGCTAGTGAATCCACATTTATTCAGAAATTTATTTTACGAATGCCTTCATAACTATTATAAACGTTTTATCACAGAAAAATCTCCGATACACTTTGTACGAAGGTTGTCTTAACTAGGCATGGAACCAGCATCCTACTAAGAATAAACAAGTGTAGAAATAAGGTGGAGTTGTGTGCAGTATATGCAACTCTTACTAAACCTAAAACGTACAATTAAAAAAATACTACAGTATTACCCGGGTATACTGTACTGTTCATTATTTCACGCCAAGAACAAGAGAGAAGCATTACTAGTGATCTGTGTAAAAATTTACGAAAAGAAATAATGTATTTTATTATGTCGTGGTCCGTTTTCTCTGAACATGTTTAACTACCTAAAAGATTCGAAATTAAACACGACAGGACAGCACTTTATATGTGCTTCTAACAAAGGCACGAACTGTACACATTCGTCAATTGAAGACGCGACAGACCAGCAGCGGTAGACAAAGATGGCGGCACTCAGAAACGAAACCGACGTTATCATCGTTAAAGATGGCGGCATTTGTTAAGAAAATTAATAATAATCGTATGTCTCTTTCTTGTTCCCAGTGCGCTATTCGAATGCCCAGGCACCTACGTACCTACGGTAATTTTGAGATTTTCCGCGCAAAATCAGGTGTTTCCACTATAAAATCTCGTTTTATGGTACAAATTAGCAGCACGAACATAATCAGTCTAC
Organism: Omphaloscelis lunosa; assembly: GCA_916610215.1. Taxonomy (NCBI): domain Eukaryota; kingdom Metazoa; phylum Arthropoda; class Insecta; order Lepidoptera; family Noctuidae; genus Omphaloscelis; species Omphaloscelis lunosa. The sequence goes on from OU744247.1 coordinate 13,604,615, forward strand.
GTAACATTAGTAACGTAAGTCGAAAGCTAGCCTTCGTTTAAAGTATGTAAAACGTCAAATAGTACTACCATTTGTCGACAATAAGTTGAGTGGCGCTGTTACGATTCCTATGCAAAATGAGTGGATGGCGATACGATAACGGTGAGTGGAGTATATTGTTAGATGTTCGTGCTGCGGGAGGGATCGACACAGACGCTAGAAGGGACAGCCGGGCGCCCAGTGGCCGCGCGCGCCGCAGCGGAAGCATCGCCCGTAGCCGCCGTAGTAGGCGTCGGCGCGGCCCTCCACTAGCGCCGCCCCTCCTCCTCTAACACCACTATCACTTCCGGCTGCTAAACATCAAATGTTCTATTCAATCATCTGGAAAAGTTTCATTATAATTAAAACTAGAACCTTCTTGGAAGAAGATTCAAGTTTCGGTAAACGCTGTAACGTTTATTTAATGACCCTTGTGGTGCCGACAGGGTTGAACAGCGGTAGTTTTGAATTTGAATATTACAACAGAATTATCTTATTCCATGACATGTGTAGGTTACTGTGTTTTAAATGATACGTCTGAGAGAAATAAAATCGTTTAAAATAGAACTACAAAAGTAGACAACTATGTTCGACAACGGTTTCACACGTACCCCATTCCTCGTAGGCATCACTGTTAGATCCACTATCACCCTCGCGGGCGCCCCAGAGATATCTCTCGTCGTAGTGCTCGTCCCTGTAAAGAACATTCATTTAATTATTTCTCTCACAAAGTTTAGTAAGATTGAATGATAAAGCCGGCCAAGCGGGCGAAGTGCAACTCATATTGCGTTGCGTAGTTACTGTTTCATAACATAATTGTTTTACTGGCACCACGTCTCATACGTAAGTAGCTTATTTAAAGTACCAACCGCATAAACAATAAATGAAATTATTTAAGAATGAACGCAAGAATGATTCAGTTCGGATGCTTTAAGAAAATTTTGGCATTTCCCAAAAGCCGTCAATTAGCAAAATAGCTTTTTTTGTAAGGTGGAACATCTACCTGTCTTTACTAATCCTACTTATTTTAAATTCCTGCAACAATTTATACAGTGTGCTGGTTAGGTCATTAATTGAAACCACGTATTCTATGAATTTTAAAGCGCCCACTATGTATTTTAAAGCATATTATGTACCGTAACCATTTTAACCGTATTTATGTCTGTAATTTTTATGGTGTACATAATAAAGAATATTCTATCTATCTATATTTTCTATCTTTAAATAAAAATAATTAATAACAATTAAAATTCTAGCCGGGGGGCGTACATACAAAGACGGATGCAACACAGACACCCAAAGTCTGTGCTGCATTCTTTTGCGAATGGCTCCGTGCACGAAAAAAACGCTCCCTTTTTCGTTAATGACTTATCTAATTGTAAAAAAAGCTTGAAATAATTGAAACATTAAGTCTGTGTAAGTATAAAAGTACAGTGTTCGTGCTGCTAAACCATTCGTGTCTTTTTTTTTTTTTTTTTTTTTTTTTTTTGAACAGGCATCTCGCAGTTTTGACCACTAAGGTCTTGGCTGCTTAACCGGACTTTCCTGTGGGTGCCTTAAGCTGTTACACTCAAAGCCTCCAGCCAGGGGCAAAATACTAAACTAAATTAAAACTAGGCGAGCGCTCGCTAAGGGCACCCCCTGTGGGGTACGAACCTCGGCTTAGGGCGTCGCTGAGGGGAGGACAGCAAGAAGGGACAGGTTGGATCAAAATTGGTTTATATCATGATTATTAAGCGGGGTAGTTTAAAGCTACGTGCTCAGCGGCAACAACTTGCTGGCACCTCGTTTTCGAGCAAGGGTCGGGGAGGAGTATTATTTAATCAGGGACACGGTCGCGATCGCAAAGGACCTCGGCGGCGAGGTCGGAATGACGGGAGGCGTCTGTATTTGTTTATTGTACTGGTGGCCCTATTCTGCTCTTGGAGGAGTGTGATGGGATCATCAGGGTCGGAAAGTACATGCCGCGGACGGCGGATCTGACTAATTCTAGAAGGGACATAATTGGCTGCTTCGACAACCAAGGGGTTACGATGTCTAGGAGCGGAGTCAAAGTAACGCTTGGACATGCGTTTTAGGAACTGGTGAATCGTAGGGATTCTACAGTCGAGATGGAGGATCTCGTTTCTGACATAGAAGGGAGCTCCCGTGGCTTTACGGAGGAAACGGTTCTGCAAAGCTTGCAACCTATGGATGGAATGGGACTTGGCGTGGGCGAATACTGCACCCGCATAGGTCATAATGGGTCGGATAGCCATTCGTGTCAGTCACAGCACCTGTTAATAGTTGCATCACTTTTGCGCTCTTGAAAATATGGTTTATTTCGCCTTTGATTTACTCAATGAAGATATAGTACAATCAAAAAATAAAATTTTGATTTTATTTCAAGGATAGCTGAAGACTAATGTGTGATTTTTAAATTTCTTGATATGGTTTGCTAAATAATAGGAAAAAATACATTACTGACAGGGTTAAAAAAAAAAAAATGGTTATTTCAATATTTTTTTTGCTACACTATCTATGGAAGTTGAAAAAAAAAAAAGTGGTTCTCCTATGTACAAGTAGACCATATAATGATGTTGACGATATTTTTTCATTTTCAAAATCAAAATATTTTTTGTAACGAAACGATCAAAGGTTAGTCTCGCGTCAGTTTTTGGAAAACTTGTTGTGAATTTTAGTGATTTTCCACGAATCCTTAATCTATTTGAAAAATCCCTTTCCGCTATACAAGACAAAGAATTCGACTTTTTAAATCACAAATAATTTCGTTTAAATTCTGTTTTCCTTTCTCAAACAAACAAAATTGATTAAAATCACTCGATTTCGTGCACGGCCCCTTCAATCAGTCAACGTCCGTCCGAACCCAGCTGCAACACAGCGCTTTGTAGTGCAGCCGCATTTTGTTTGTATAAGGCAATGAACAGGCGGACTCAACGCAGACACCCATTGTATTATTTCCATTAGATTATAAAGTGTCGAAAAATTGTGAACTGGGAAAAATGGTTTAGGTTAGGTTAGAACTGTGACCTACCGCTACTTCCAAGTTGATTGAAACTAGGCAGACTTAAAATTTGGAATAAACATGAATAATGCTTATCCAGTAAAATAATTTAAACAATATTGATTTTTTCATTGCAATAGGGGCCTAAATGGGGGGTTTAAATTCTAAAGTGGGATAACTTGGTCAAATGGGGTATATGAAAGGACTTTCTTCTTGATTTTTATTATTTCACGTCCCTATCCTCTTGTACATGAAAATACTCCTAGAGATACAAATTATAGCTACAAAACCTCCTAAAAATACTATTTTACTACGTTTTATAGTGTTCATTTTTTAGCGTAAACGTCATGCCGATGACCCTCCTGGAGGGTCCACTAGCAATATGTATAGCGGCACAGCATATGAGCTCCATGAAAAGTCGGTTGACTGGTAACTTACTCGTCCTCCTCCTCCTCGTCGATGTAGTCGTAGTCGTCCGGCGAGGAGCCAAGAGAGCTGTCATCTCGTCTGTAAACAATACAAACAGTCTTCTTACTTAGTTATTCTCTGATTTATACTTCGATCATCGTTTCGTTTGAGAGGCTAATGTACAGCAATGGACGTTCCTGGACCGCTGATGTCCTTCATCTTGCCAAGTTATCATGCATGCTCTTAAGAAAAATGGCATGCACTTCTACTCTCTATTCCACGCCAATATCCATCACTCAGTATTCATTCTTGGTTAAAACATTGACAGTTTTTTTTTTTGTAGGAATTAGGAATCGGCTCAGGCTACATGAAAACGAAGTTAGAACATGATTCCTTTGTTGTCGTCATCATCAGCCTACAGCAGTCCACTGCTGCACATAGGCCTCTCCAATTGCACGCCATTCTCAGCAACTCTCATCCAGCTGCCACCAGCCACCCTGAGAAAATCATCGCTCCACCTAACCTGTCTTACCTTACGTTTGCCGATTCGTGGTCTCCAGTCAAGAACACCAGATGACCAGACCAAATTCCTTGCTAACATGTTTAACAGTTAACAGGCCAAAATAATTATTGAACCTACTACAGATAATAAACAAGACAACACACTTATTTTCTGGATTTGTTACAGGTTAGGTGTTCATACTTATTCATGTATGATTTATGGCACCAAATGATATGTGAATGGCTTGGAGAATAAATAGTACTCAAAATAATATTGAAGAGTTTAAATAAGCATACCGGTTGGTGTTGGCGTCAGACTGCCGGCCTTGTTCCGACTCGAGTTCTGCAACCAATACAGCTTCATAAAGCTATTCATTTGTACAACACGCCCTTTATTATTATTACTCTGCGCCCCATTAAAAAATGGTGAGAGTGACAACAAATCCTACATTGGAATGCACAATAGAAAAAGGTTTGAGTTGATCAGTTCATGTTACATCATTTTAAAATGACTATAATATTTTACAAGTTTTGTAAATGGTTTCTGTCCGTTAAATGCCTAATTATGGGCCACGAGTATGATTATGTGAGTGGTGGTGCTAAGGACGTGCGCGATTACACTAGCGTAAAATTCAATTTGTCAATTATTTATATTACTTTTTTATATCATTAATGATTTCTTGAGTACAAGAAGGGCGAGTTGTACAAATTAACTTGCAACTAACTTGTTCTTCGAATTTAATAAAAGTTATTGTTTTCAATAAGACTATTGTGATTTAAGGAAATGGGAATGAATTAAACAAATTTTTCGTAAATGTTTGAAATACTAATTTATTTTTCTTTTACAATATTTTTAATTTGACATGATTTTTACGAAACTGTGTAAGATTGAGACTACCATACCATAGGTACACCTATGCCAAACACCGTGATCTTATGTTGTTCAACAGCCCATTTAATCTTATCTGTGATATTTTGTTTTAACTTAATATTACTTCATCTTTGTAAATACAATTATATTAATTGCCAAGAAAAAATATTTAAAAATTACAAAATTGTCATTTGAATACATTTATATCGAGCCCATATAGTGTTTCAGTACAACAAAGGCACACTCTCACTTTTTTAAAATGATTTTTAGATAAATAGTTTTATAGTTATTTATGAAAATAGATGAAAACTGACCATTCCCGTTATCTGCGAAACTACTCAGCCTAAAATTATGAAAAAAAAAACCTAATGTACATATAGATTACAGGAAAACCCATAAGAAGTCCATGGTTTTAAAATAACATGGCAAATCTCTCAATATTGTGCGTGCAAACTTACATTATTTTGCAGTTGCAATGTATGGGAGAACATGCTTTTCAACTACGTTAAGTTTGTTCTTTGGATAAATTCATCCTAACTACAGAACCTTTCATTGTGTGTGATCCGACACGCATTTGCCGGTTTTTATAGTTAGATTAAGTAGCAACAAATTTTAAAACACTAGTTTCGTGAGTTGAACCAAGCTTTACACATTCAGTAATTATTATACATTTTTTTAACGTCAAACTGAAAGCCACTTATAATCAGATGTTATAAGTTATTAAGGATTTACTGACGTCTCCTTGGTTTGGTGTTGCCCTGAAGATCTGTGTAAGATATAAATGAAAATAACTTAGGAGTTGAATGCTTATTAAAGTATTTCTTGTAAGAAAACCAACCAATTCATAAACCTTTACTATTGTGTTAAAATAATCGATTATGAAGCTGCATTGTTATCAACATGCATAACATCAAAAGAGAATTTGAAAAAAAAAAAAACCTAAAAATTGAGGCCGGATAAATAATAAGCAAAAACCATTTTTAAATTTTGCATTACATTCGAGAGATAAATGATTTTGGCATAGAATAAATAAATAAACAAGCAATATATGCCAAATTCGAGATGTAGTGTAGGTAAGCCATTGTAAGATCTTGTTAACATTATGAAACACAATTAATAAAGAGATGAATACGAATAAGGAATGTTTTAATTTAAATATAACAATAATTTTACGCGCAAGAATGACAATCAATTATTAGTGAATATGGTTAAAAATCACCTATACTTTGACTTTTAATCGTATTCAGTATGTAACTTGACAGTTCAAAGCAAGATACTAATATTAACTAATAGTGTCGGCGTAGTGAACGTAATACATAATAGTAACTAGAGATGGGTTGTAACAGGTTAAACACGATATCTGTTATTACTGTTACAATAAAATAACAGATCCAAATATCTATTATTAAATAACAGCCTGTTATTTTTGTACGGACGATAAATACGTATTTAAATATCAATTGAATATCTTCTTTATTTCTATTCGTTTTAACTTTGTTTTACAATGGTGACTGGTCAGTAACAGGTAACACACGACCTAATTTAGGAGTCACTTTTTCGTAAGTATTTGTTCTTATAAGTCCACCAACTGTATTTTTAGGGATAATAAATACTAAGTGCTTCTCTTTTTAGCGTAGTTTAACCGCTTTAGTAAGAGTGAGAAGTAAACGTATTTCGAAGTAAATAATTGGTGTTTCTCTATTTAGCAAGGGTCATTCCTTAATGAGGAAGAAAAAGAAATTGTTTGTTCTTCTTTTATGTGAGTGTGTATGTAAGTAACAGCCGTCGTAACAGTCTGTGTGAGATTGTTATAATGAATTAATAGTAACAGCCGCAGTAACAGTCTTTGAGGGTCTGTTATTTTATGTAACAGATATTTATATTGTTAGGAACAATTGTTATTTGTTATTTTTAAATATCTGTTATTTCTACCTGTTACGATAAATACGCCTCACTCCTAATAGTAACATAACTTTCAGTTCTTTTGTTATTACAGGGTATGCCATTAACGTGGTTTAAATAGATTGGAACAAAATAAATTTATTAATATACAGAAAATGTTAATTATAAGCTTATATTTATCCGGGCCCTTAACATTAAAAATAAATATTACATACCTTTTCTACTATCTAAGATTTCTTTTCTTTTTTGTTTCATCTCCTCACTAAGACTTTGCACCATTTTCTCTATGAAGGACTCTAATACTAAGCTTTTGCATTCTGATGTGATTGAAGCTCTGAAAATGATATTAAAATATTCAAAATTAAAAAGTTTACAATTAGATCTTAATCTTTATAAATAACAAACAAGAAAATAACATTTTACCTGCATATTGGACAATCCCTTTTCTTTTTCTTCCAAATGGATATACAATATTTGCAGAAGGTATGTGAGCAGTTCAGTGTAGTGGGTTCCACAAATAGTTCATTGCATATGCTGCACTGCAGTTCACTTTCCATGAGCTCACCCATTTCGTTCAGCACCATCTCCTTTGAGGAGCCTTCGCCAGAATGTTCTGGTGCGCAGATGTTCTCTAAAATTGTGTTCCTCTCCGTTTCAACAGTTTGTAGTTGACTTTTAACCTGCAAGAATGTTGTATTTAGGTTATATTACAATTGTTTAATAGTAGACCTAGGATGCTGTTATTGGGAGCAGTATACTAAGTCTTGTTGTTTTTGTCAGGTGGGTTGGTTACAACTATGCAAAATTTAAATCAACATGTTCAGTGCCGGGACCCCTCGTGGAGGGCTCATTTATAATTAAGGTTTTTCTTAGCAAATACCGTGTTATAAAAAGCAAAAATGAAATCAGTTTTATATTTTAACAACATTTATTAGTAAACGCGTTGGCTTTAAAGTAGAGACAAGTACAAATTTAGTTATGCGATCGCAAAATTGAAATATTGTTAAGAAAATGTAGAAAATATTTTTCCTACCAAGGTACCACTCTGGGTGCGTAAGCGCGACAACCTTTTGCCGGTTTTTTAAACTGATGAGCGATGATGAGCGACGTTAAGTACATAATAGGATACTGAACGTTAATGAGCTGTTACAAAATAATTATATTTTGTTACATTAAAAAAAAACATGATTATGGCCGTTAATTTAAATAAATGAAAATTATAAATTTGCATCAACATTTTACAAAGGACGAACAGCTTCGTCTCGGGATCACAGTGAGCGATTATACTTTTTCTTATTTTATTTTTTCATGTACTAGTTTATTATTTGTTGTGTCTAGTAGTCTAGTACATAAAACAACGCTCGAGATACTAAGTATAGCGACTAGACCCCCTGAAAACACTATTTTACTCCGTGTTCCAGAGTAAAACACGGTTTCAAACATATAGTTCACTCACGTTAATAGTAAATCATTGTTGTCCGCCGGCCTAGCCCCGCCCCGCGAAAGTTAAGTTCACAATGACCATTGACGGCAGATCCTCGTACGAGACGCTTATGTATTTTTATTTTTGGGCAAAAAAACTGCCGGTGATTCTTCTAGAGGGTCTATTAGCATTATGTATAGCAACATAGCATATGAGCTCTATGAAAAGTCGGTGAACTCGAATGTGTTAAACATTTCAGGATGAATAAAGAAAAATAACAAATATTAAAAAAGACAAAAACGGAAAGTATGAAGTCCTGTCTTCAAAGGTTACTGCTTACCCTCTCAAGTTGTTCCTGTAGCGTGTTGATGACTACACTAGACTGCTCTGCCTGTTTCTGAATCCTTTCTGCTGCCAATGCAGCCAGCTCAGTTTCTCTCTCTGTCACTCGCATCTGTTAGTAAAGATCACGTAGTACTTTAATAAGTAGATGTTACGGCGTGACTAAGCCGACGTTCGCACGGACGTAACAAAATTGCGGCGGGATTTTATCGCGTACTGGATTTTCAAGTCTTGGTGTTAGGTTGAGCGTTGAAAAAACACACTACTGGATTTTCAACTCTCGGCGCTAAGCAGGGCGTTGAAAAGCAAGTGCACGAAAAATATTTATTACGTCCATGCGTACGTGGGCTTACTGTAGCCTGTGCTCTTCGCGCTATCAGGGGCACCGCGAGTTTTTTAAAAAAAAGAAGAAATCCACCAGATTCGATGGCGGACGATAACTTATGCCTTTGTAAAATTCAGATCATATTTAAATCAACTCAGAATGCAGATTTGTACCAGTACTTAAAATACGTTCATTACTTCGAAGCCTTACTTTACTACACATCGGCAACAGCCAAAACCGTAGAAAGGTACTTTTCAGCATCCAGTACCAAAATGTATGGTTGAAAACTGAACGCGAGAGTGAGACAAAAAATGTCTTCCTTTTTTAGGGTTCTGTAACTAATTGGCAGAAACGGATCCCTTATAATTTCGTCATGTTCGTCCGTCCGAAGGTCATACAGCCATTTTACTTGGAGGATATTTGCACTACATATATCAATGAAAATTGGAAAGGTGTATTCTGTGCACTGTTAAACAATGGTGCAGTGAAATTACGAAAAAAAACCGGCCAAGTGCGAGTCGGACTCGCGCACCGAGGGTTTCGTACAAACCTGTAGGTATATAAGTAAAAGTTATGGTATTTTTATTGCTAAATGAAATCCATAACATTACAATGCGGAAAGCTGGAGGAGCATAAATTTAAGACAAAGGTCTCGCGTTATCGTTTCAGTAATTCTTTATTTTATATTAACACATATTATTTATATTATAATATAACTGAAATACCTACACTAGCCTTGCAGCAGCCTTGCAATAGTTCTTTTAAAGTTATTTATTTACAAAGTTTTTTAGTCAACATTTAGAAATCTGGTTCAAAAATACTAATTAAGTATTAAATTTGAACCAGATCTGTAAATGGTGACAATATTAGAAATGACATGTACTTATAACTCACAATGATTATTTATCTATGACTTATATTTATTTATTCACTATTTACTATGACATTTATTTAATTATTGGCTACTAGATACTACTTGACATTGAAAAATAAAATGGTTAAAATGATTTTCCAAGTTAATAATTTTGTAATATTTATTGTTGTTCAGCATGGTATTTTAATAGTAGATTGTAATTTGTTATTTATGTGTAAAATTTTGCATGCCCAAGTGACGGCAGAGCATGGAGAACATATTATCAAAACATGTATAACATCTATACCCCTACCCATGTTGGCAAAAACTAAATGAATTGAATAACAGTTTTTGGAATCGAAATATGTTGACATGAGGCTAGTGAGAGAACATCCGTGAAAGCTTGGAGAGCCTGTGTTCAGACCGGCCATGATTCATCGGCCGTACTGTACATAAACGTATGGGGTATTGTTGGATTCCATAATTCAAAAGACTATTGTTTCTAAGTGACTTAAATATTTAAGTCAGTGGTTTTTCAGATCTGGGATATTTTCGGTTAAAACCACAGAAATAACTGTTTTTTCAAGAAATAATATGAAGTACTAACTTATTTTTGCGGTCGATAAAATCAATACTGTGCATAGATACGTAAATATTCATCCTAACTACTGAACCCTTTATAGTGCGTGGTCCGGCACGCACATTCTGTTTTCGTATAAGAAGTTAAGTTAAAATTATAATATTATTTACCCTCAGTTCTTCAAGTGACTTTTCAGCATTGTTTTGAGCTTCATTTAATTGTTTTTGTATTTCTTCTCTCTCTGTCATCTGAATTAAAAAAAAATAAAAATATTAGTAGGTAACAGCCAAAATATATTTACTGATGTGAGTTTGTGGGAAAGTTCATTGTAAAAAACTTTGCTAATGGCTAGGTCTCTAGAATGATTAGGCCAATTAATTAAATTATTATGCTTGCGTTTCTTAATTTAAACTCGCCCGCAAGTAAGACTCCGAGCGCCGTCTCTTTCACTCATTGTGTGATAGTCTGGTTTCAAAGCATCAACGTGTCAAATCTGTGCTGGGGTAATAATTATGTTAAAACAAAATATTGTTACCAATTGGTCCATTTTGATTTTCTCCTCATTACTAAGTTTCTTCATATGCTCCATTTGTTCATTGAGCAATTGTTCAGCTTTAAATTTCTCTTGTTCAGTTTGGTGAACTCTGTCTTCAAGATTCTTCTTGATATTATTTAGTTCTTGCTTTAGTTCCGTTTCTCTTAGTATTCTTTGTTCTTCTATTTCTTTTAATTCCTGTTGATATGATAGTGCTCTAGTTAAATAAATTTGCTATGCTATTTGATAATGTTTTGTGAACAACAAGAATGATATTAAAGCAAAATCAATCATATAAATTAAAACTTGGTAATACCTTCTCCTTGGCTAATCGAAGTTGTTCAGTTTCGCGCTGGAGCATATCTAAAAACTCTTGCCGTTCCTTCAACCGGACATCTTCTTGTTCACGTATCTTGCCCTCTAATTTCTCTAAAATCTCTTGTTTCGACGTATTTTCTCGATTTAGTTCCGATAAAAATTCTTCTCTCTCTTTCATCAGCTTCTCTTTAAGCAAGTTATTCTCTTTCAGCAGTTCTGACTCAGTCTCATTGTGTTTCTGAATTTGCTCCTATGAATAAAAAAATTAAATCAATATTAACTCTAGTTCAGTCAAAATTAAACATTTTAGGTGTAATTGCTATGCAGATAGATGTATGGGTCAAATAATGTACGGATCTTGTTGTTTTCTCATCTCAATCTGCTAATAAGTGTGGTCCAGAGTATAAAATACCCAGAGCCGGCGGCAATAATACTTATTTATATTTTCTGTTGAAAATCTAAATTACCTATTTGGATTGCTGCTTGTCTAAAAAATTAAACCAAAAGCATTACTCTTGTTCATATTTGTTGTATGAAAACCTACTCAATTGCAATGAGTTAAGTGTATTCCATAGATATTTAGTATTTATCAACAAATCATTAAATGCAGTATTTTAATCAGTAATTGCACATTTGGAAAACTTTGTACTACAATGTTAAAGAACAATGGCCACTCTTCTTATATGCTTAGACTAGAAAAATGTTATTAAATGTAACTTGTTGATACATATTATGTTGTTTCGTTTGCCTATTTATTTATGACTAGACTGGCATTTAATATATTTTTTTAAGTGTGGAGACTAAAGTAATTAAAATGTTCTTTGGAGTTACATGCTATACTTTTAACCCATTGAATTGAGGTGTTTTTGACTTTATATTATGTAGAGTATGGATAAACACAAAGCAATAAAGAAAATTAAATTACACAAGACCACACAGAACACTGAGTCAATGCCAAAATTAGGAGAAAAAAAAGTTCAATCTGTTGTTTACTTTGTCATAAATAGACAGGCTACATTTTCGATCTATTTTCGTCAGTGCAGGTTTTTAAAGTAAAATTGTGTTTTTAATTAATAATAAATAGGCTTATCTTATTGACATTGCCTGCAATTTAGATAAAAAGTCATTTTTGTCTTTAGAAATGTAATGTGCGAACAACTCTAGAATGTAAAAATAAAGATGATGTGATATAAGATATATTATCCTGCATTCTGATAAGCAAAAGTTGTATTTTTTATGACGAATATTATTTTATTTTCTATTATTTTCCCTACTAAATGAATGAATTATCCAATGATTACTTGGTAATTACTTACCAATTTACTTCATTTTGGTATATCGCATCTTAATAAATTCTGTTATTTCCTAGTCCATAATGGCCATTGTTCCTTATGGACCAATCATGAAGAATAAAATGAAGAATTTAAAGACATATTATAATACCTTATCAATTGAGACGGTCAATTTTTTTTTTTTAGTTTGTGCTTCTCGCAGTTGACCTCTGAGATCATGACTACTTAACCGGGCTTTCCTGTGGATGCCTTAAGCTACTACACTTAAAACCTCCAGCCAGGGTTATTCAACTTTGCTAATTAAAACTAGGTGAACCTCGGTTTAGTGTGTCAACCGGAGGGAGGACACCAAGGATGGGACAGCTGGGTCAAATTTAATGTGTTAAGGTTGTGTTATAGCACTTTTTGAATTATAAATAAAAAGATTTATAATCTGTCTTAGCATCTCAAGGATGCAGATATTTGGCACATGTTAACTTTATGTTTTACAAGCTACATGTCGAACTTACCATGAGTTCACGGATTTTCTCTTCCATGTTCTGTTTAATGGTAGCAAGTTGTGCATCTCTTTCCTCCAAGAGTATAGTTTTTTGGCGTTCAACCTCATTTTTCTCCCCTTTTAAGTTTTCTATTTGCGCTGCAAACTCATTTTCAAGTTGAAGAATTTTTCTATTCATATCTGTTTGCAATTGTTCCTTTAATATAATTGATGTATTTTGCATTTGTTTAGCATTTTGTATTTTCTCTTCAATATGCTTTATTTCAAATGTTTGTGACTCTTCAAACTTCATTTTTACATCATCAATTATTTTGTTATTTTGATCACTATTATCCATTTTTAACCGCTTTCTTGGTACTTCGAATACTTCTTCTGATGGTGAATTCTTAAACTTATACACAAATTCATCAGTCAGTTCTAGTGATATGATGTCTCCATCGCACAGTTTTTTTTCAAGCCCCTTGCCTAGAGTTACTCCATTGATTTTGATACCAAATGTGCTGTTATCTTCAAGAGTCCATTCATTATTTTTACCTTTTTTGAATTTGCAGTGAGTTCTCGATATAGATATAAATGGTACTACAACAGAGTTCTTCAATCCACGACCAAGTGAGAACTAAAGCAAAACAATGTCATAGAATTGTGAAAAGAATAATGTTGTACTTTTACTGTATATGAACTATAATTTTGCTGTAAGAACAACTACAATTAAGAATAAGTAAACTATACTCACATTATCTGACGCTATAGGTATTTTATTTAAGTTAGTAAATTCCGATTTCAGTTTTTTACAAGACTCTAGTACTGGACAACTATCACCATCTTCCATTTTTAGGGGAATGTAATAAAAATATAATACTAAATAGTAAATAATAAAAACAGTAAACAGGTCAACAAACAAAATTGGGCACGTTTCCCACCAAATGAAATAACATCATTCGAATCGAACACGAGTTTAGAATCAATCTTCAAGACACTGTCATGTCAAGACAAGAGACATCAACAATACAACGTTCAATTCAAACTTTCAATTCACAGACAGAAATGACAGATTTTAAAGATAGTGTTCTGCTTCTGTGATACTCAAAGTTGTAGGTACTCTTCTTCATAACATTTCATTAGTGTTGCCAGTGTTGTTATCGTAAAAATCTGAGCTGCCGTATGTCACAGTCTGGTTTGCCGTATTATAAGTTTATAAGGGCAAAAATACTAAATTGCCGTATTTATTTTAAAAAATCTATTCCTTATTGGTTTCTTCTCCTTATATGTTTCTTATCGTTTCTATTATTTTAGTTTCATGTTTATCTAGAGTGTACTTATCCTTGCTTCTCGCACATGTCACGCGATACCTTAGACTTGGTACAGTATCTTTGAGGTTTGCCTTAATTTTTAATCGGTTGTCATCGATTTTTTTAAGGTCATTTTCAGTTTTAACACTTCGTGGTAGTTTCTGGGTGAGTGGCAACATTGACCAATTTTTTTTTCTAATATTTTGGCACACACACAGCCTCTTCAGGTGACAGATATTTGAGTTTCATTTTCGTTTCATTCGCTAAGCTAGTGAAGAAACGTTCCGTATAAACTCTAGTCAATTGCCGTATTTTGTGATACGGCAATGAGAGGCCTGCCGTATGCCGAATTTCCGAAAAAAAAAGTGGAGTGCCGTATAATACCGCAATGTCGTATCAATAACAACGCTGAGTGTTGCTAACATGAGTAACGATAATTTCCTGAGTTCCGCTATACTACTCGAAATCTATACTTTACGAAATATCAGATCAGTTTTAGTTAAAACTAGGTAAAATCCTATTAAGATCAAAATTATTTTAGTGAATAAATGTAGACACAAAATAAATATGAAACGATTATCATAACAAGATTTGTATGTCCGTTTTATAAAGTAAATACAGCATTAAAGTTCCATATTGTACTAACAAATATTTCAATTTTCGCCTCGCACATCCCCACACATCTAGACCTTTTACATCAAAGATGGGCAGGGCGTGGATAGAAATTTTGCCATACAAATTTCAATTCAAAACTCTAAACGCAAAGCATTTCAAATAAACCAATTACAGGCACTTTTGAACTGTCAAGGGGTCGTTCAGTCAAAAATATGAACCTAGTTGGCCATTCCAAAGCGTAGTAGGTACCTATGGAGAAGAATGGGTATGAAACTCCACGGACACTCTTTTAAAGCAAAATATGGTTACAAAATATTGGTAACATCATTCATGTTGAAGTTATACATGTGAGAACGATGCAGAATGTTAAAAGCGTCCGTAATCAAATATAAAACGAATTAAACAATTCAAAAATAATAATAATAATTAATTCTCGCTCATCACATCCACGCCTCGCCTCGCCGGTGTAAGACCACCTTAAGACTTGTTGTACGATTCTGTCAGTGTTTCCACTTTTAGGGATTTCTCCCTTTTTTAGGGTAAAATGATTAATTATGCATGGCTTAAGACAATTTTATTTTGACTGAGGTTTAGGGAATATTGGAGTAAAATCGCGAAAAAGAAACCCCAATCTGCAACACTGACCACGGCTTTGAGTGGATGTTCAGCACGCTGGATGCGCGCACGATCGTACGCTACGTCCAGCACCGCAGCCTTGGCGGGACCTACAGCTAGATGGATGGTGAATAGGGCGCTTAATATGAATTCGGCTTAAGGCTTCGGCTGAGAATACATAAACTACAAACAGCAGGCGCATTGATAATATTAATTTATTTAAAAAATATCGAAACATTGTACAGTCAAGTATTTAGTCATGTTCGTCAGTTACTCAGTTTTCAAATTCTTTCCTTTATGAAGTCTGATACATAATACATTTTTTGATGGCACTGAGCAGATTATTGCATAGAAAACTATATTTTATGACATCAAAACAGAGATCAAAATAGTATACACCTTTGGGATCGAGTTGACATTGAATAAGAATTATGAATGAACCTGTGGCCGCACTTAAACGGCTGCTGTGTCAGATAACATGAAAATGATGACTGCAGCAAAGATTTAAACCGTTAAATTTGCCCTACCCCGGGCCAAAAGATAGTCGATTTACTGTTTCGTTTTAACATCTCTGACACACAATGAAGCAGTGGCTACACTGTCTTGTTTGTCATGGAAGTGCTATTTAAAAATGTGTGAGCTCACTCTTCTCAGTATGGACACTTTTTCTTGTGACTACCTACGGTGAGGGCAAATCTAGCGACTGAAATCTTTGGGGGGCGGGTTTTGACTAAGCACCATATTCACCATCCATCTTGCTGTACGTATCCGCCAATGTCGCGATGCTGAAAGTAGCATTCACACGATCGTGCGCGCATCCAGCGTGCTGAACATCCACTCAAAGCCGCGGTCAGTGTTGCCAGATTGGGTTTTGTTTTCGTGATTTTACATCAATATGCCTTAAACTTCAGTCAAAATAAAATTGCCTTAAGCCATGCATAATTAATTATTTTACCCTAAAAGAGGGAGAAATCCCTAAAAGTGGAAACACTGACAGAATCTGCCGTACAACAAGTCTTAAGGTGGTCTTACACCGGCGAGGCGAGGCGTGGGTGTGATGGGCGAGAATTTTTGAATTGTTTTATTTTTTTTTACGGACGCGTTTAGCGTTCTACATCGTTCTCACTTGTATAAACTTCAACATGAATGATGTAACCAATATTTTGTAACCATATTTTGATTTAAAAGAGTGTCCGTGGAGTTTCATGCCCGTTCTTCTCCATAGGTACCTAATACGCTTTGAAATGGGCAACTAGCTTCATCTTTCTGACTGACCAACCCCTTAACAATTCAAAAGTGCCTGTAATTGGTTTATTTGAAATAAATGCTTTGAGTTTTAAGTTTTGTATTGTTTGTATGGCAAAATTTCTATCCACGCCCTGCCCATATTTCGCCCTGCCCATCTTCTCGCTGGCACGCGCCCGGCTCGCTCCGACCATCGCGAGACATCGCTACATACTATACTCTTCAGCTCCCAGTGCTAATAACATGTTTTCCTTAGTTTTATTTATTGTTTTACAAAGCTGAAATAAATAAAATTACATGGCTCACATTGTTGTCCTTTAATTAATATGTCGCGACATATTAATTAAAGGACAACAATGTGAGCCGACATGTCGGTCAGTATGCGATTAAAATATGGAGACGCACACGCAAGTCGTGCTAATGTAAGTACGCTACGCTACGCTGTCCACCCGTCCAATTTATCTTACTTATAAATGGTAAAAATGGTAAATATTTAAGATGCCATAGAAACTGTTGTTTCATTACAATGGGGATAAAAACTGCCACTTGCTAACTTCAGATGGCGCTGATCTCTAGCGTCTTATAATTTGACAGCTAGCCATACATTTTTTGTAAAAAAGCGACTTCTTTTACGCATAATTAATTATTGAAGCAGTTGCGCAGCTGTTTACCGCAAAAATACGGGGACCCATGTATTCGCCAAAGATGTTATAGGAAGAAAACCGTGGGAGAAAGCTCTCCGAAAAAAATTGGCATCCGATATTTCATTGAGACGATGTGCTATCATGTAAGCCTGTTATGGGAGAAAGTGGTGATGCTTCTTAGAGAACTAAGTCTGTTTTCATTACGTAAATTATACGTAATGAAAACAGACTTGTGATGTGATATTATGTAAATCATAGTAAAGTATGTGCGTGTTTATATCATAGATCAGTGTTAGAAATGCTATCTCTGAGGTTTCCCAGTCAGGAAGATCATGCCCGAGTTGGTTTTCAACTCTGATTAGGTTACTTCTGTCGTACGCCTCCAGTCTTTAACAAAAAACAAAGTTAAAGTCAACAAACACAAAATAACATATAAAATATGAAACGGTAATAATTTATTAACTTTTCCATTAAAGCTGCTTTTTTACCAGTGGTAGACGCTTCCCCTGTCCTTAGCTCGTCTTTTAATAGTGCTGCACTCCAAGTCTCATACATATTTATCTAGTTTTCGTATAATTTGTGACCGACACAAAAGTCAACATAACCACAACAATGGCGGTTTAAAGACGTACAACTGTGCTGCCACCTGTTATGAGCTTTCAGTTTTTAACCTCATTCTTGTTTAATTTTATAATGGACTAGCTGAAACTCACCACTTAGTTCACGTGAATACTGCTATCACAGAGTACTTTTATATATACGGAAAACTGCTATCCCGTCAGGATGAATCGCAAGTGGGCGCTCTGCAACAAAGCCGGCGCTAGGTAGCGACGGCCAGCGCGTGACATCGCAAGCCGGCGCGAGGCATCGCTTACTACTACATCGGCTTACAGTGTTGTGTCGTGTCGTGACGCCTTCTGACGTAGTGTTAGCCAATCAAAACTCGTTGTGATTTGACGTAGTCCTGAACAGATTTGTTTGATTGGTGTATCCCGCGTCACGATATAATACGACATTGTAATGTGTCACTGGCTTTAGCCTTTGCGAGGCTCCGAGTGGCAGAACTTTGAGAGGCCCTTGTCTTTTTAATAGATTTCATGCGAATTTATAAGTTGAGGTTCTAATTTTAAATCACATTATTGAATATCGGGTTATAATGAAATTCAGTACAATATTATCACCCTGCTTGATCTTAAGGCTAATAAGACTTGCTAAGTTATAAGTTTGCATGACATATAATTTAACATTAGCGAGCAGGTGGTACGAAAATGTCTTGTTAAAAACAGGGATTTAAAAATTATGTTTGCGGCTTTTCTTGACGCTCTAAAAAAAAGCATTAGGTAAAATCTAATGCATCATTAAAAAAACACGATCATCGTGTTTACTATTTAAGCTCGGGGAATTCCCGTGTTTCATTTCGTTCACTCATCGTGGCACGATGATATGACAGTAAAGTGCCTGATACACGGTAGCCAGCCGCGTCCCGACAGAGGTGACCTTGGTGGTTTACAACCGTGTAGATGGTGATTTACGACCAAATTTCAAACAGCTCTGCCTGTCGCCACCCAAGGTCACCTCTATTGGGAATGCGGTTGGCAGCCGTGTAGCAGGCACTGTAGTTTAAAAAAAAATTGAATCTTGTTTTTTTTACTATTAATCGTTCCTTTTACAATATTTAACTTATATAACTATTTACACTAGGTACTAAATTAAATGACTAAATAACTAACTATACAAATAAATACAAGATAAAAGGACACTTAGGCGTCGAAGTATTCGTCCGCATCACTGTCCTCTTTCCGGATGACACAGCCAGTCTTCTGGGAACGTTTCCACGTGCCCAGGTCTCTAGTCACGTGAAGTGTCGACCAGTCGGCGAGAAATTTCTTTATAAAAAGGAGAAGCCCACTCGAGCACCATGACCCGAGCGTTTCGACCCCAAACGGCTCAAAACTGTAGTTACCCATAAGGTTACAGTATTTGCGCCACTTGAGGGTCTCAGCAGCCGCAGCAGCGGCGCCAGCACAGCCCGCCGTGCTAGCAACATGAGATGGCGTGGCGCATGGGTGCTGCCACCATTACAAAAAACAAAAACAAATCTACAAATTAATAATCTTCGGACTTTTAGGTACCTACCTACTTGTGCTGCGCAGTGGGACCTTTATTTTTTGGTTTTCATAGTTCTAGGTTAACGGAAAGTACCCTATAGTTTTTGATTTAATTGCGAGTGAGAGAGTGAGAATTGAGAGAGAGCTGTCAGAGCCATTTATAATCTACGTCGTCGTCGCGAATCTCCCAGGGAACTATTTAAAAAGATTAATAACGGTACCTTGCCAATTTATCTATGAAAATGTTATGTATGTAAGAAAAAATCTACACCTTTTAATAAAATAAGTGATAGATACCAAACATTTTTAGATTATCTAAAGTACATACATGCATCTTTTATGCGGTACCTACTGTGTTAAATGTTACAACAAAATACATTGTGATATATTACAATTAACTGAAAGAAAATTTCAAACTCATATAAAAAGTACTCTTTGTAAACAAGCATATTAAAAAATTACAGGATTATATCCAAGATAAGAATACTTGGAAATATGCTGGTCTAGCTCCATGGAACAATTTAGAGTCTAGACAAAATCAAACTGGTTGCTAATTTAATTGCATAATTTATTATTATTATAACATTGATTTTATATGCTGTGATTACTTGAACTCACACACTGACTTATTAGTATTACTTGTAAAAAAAATTGGTACTTTTACAATGCTTGTAAATATGTGAGTAACATGTTGGATACATGGTACTCACATATTTACAAGCCACATAATTAATTTTTCTGTCAATGTTTCAGTTTTAATTAATTTTACCTATGAATTATAATTATATATTTAATGTAGGTATACAAAATATTGTAAAACTTTTTAAAAGAGTAACGGTGGAGTTTCTGTCCCATTCTTCTCCATACGAAAACTACCTTTTGGAAGGGGCGACTAGAATCAATACTATCTTTTTGTAAATTTTGACGTTCAAAAGTGCCTTATACGTGCTTAATTGAAATAAATTATTTGACTTTAACTTTGTAATTTTAATTAATTAAATATATTAATAACGACATAAGTTGGTAATTATGGAAGCAATATTTTGCTATATGGTTCATCACATCACACGTGATAACCATCTACTAAAACGATCATAATGAAAAGATAACGGAAAGATTTTTTCACTTGAAAAGCGAGCAATGTATCTATAGGAGTTAGTATCTTTTACGGGATGAAGAGCCAACGAGAGTGAAAGCATATTTCGGGGTGGATAAAACGAATAGATAGAGGTCTTTAATATAAACGAAGCAGACTTTAGTACTCTCGAAAAATGCAAGCGTGGCGGGTGGGTACACCCTGAATTTTTAAAGCACTGCCAGCGTTCGTAACTTGTTGGTTTGCAGAGACTGAAATTTTGTGTTAGACGCTTTGCTTTTTCCTTTTCAAGCACTTATGGCCGTTTCTTAGTCGAAGAAATGTTTAAAGGGTTAGCAATGGCAGCTAACTTTAACGGTTTAAAAAATAAAGGTGTAATTTGACGATGCGAGGACTTTGCATTTTTGGGTTCCGTACCTCAAAAAGAAAAAACAGAACCTTTGTAGGATCACTCGTGTGTCCGTCTGTCTGTTCGTCTGTCACAGCCAATTTGCTCCGAATCTAATGGACCGATTAAGTTAAAATTTGGTACCTACACATATATCTTTCTGTGACACACACGGACGTGTAGCGTAAATAAATGAATTTTGAAAATGGGGGTCAGTTTTGAGGGCAAATAAGAAAAAATAGAGAAAATTAAAGAAATAAGTTTTGCAAACTGTACCGTATGTGTGACATTTCAAATGAAAGGGCTTGTTGCTAGAATCTTAAGTATTTTTTTTTAAATTATGAAAATAAATGACAATAGACCACTATCCCCCGTATCTCCGAATCTACGAAGCCAAAAATTTTGAAAAAAATACAAAGAATGGATCTTTACTCATAGATTACAGGAGAACCCATAAGAGGTCTGTGATCTTAAAATAACATGGTAAATCTCTCAATATTGTGCATACAAACTTACATTTGCAGTTGGAATGTATGGGAGAACATGCTTTTCAACTACAATGTTAAGTTTGTTCTGAGGATAAATTCATCCCAACTACGTAACCGTTCATTGTAAGTGGTCCGACACGCACTTAGTCGGTTTTTTGTGGTTGTGATACTGCCTCCGGGCTATGGTAAGTAGGGTCACATTATTAATAGTTAGATTGCAATATTTGGATGTGTGGAGCAGTTGTTGGGCTGAAAGATATTGTAGAGTTATTGCACCTTGTAGAGACATGCAAGTCCAAGAGGTGTTCCGACGTGTTATCAACCTCAGAAACATTTTGGCTCTATTTGACTTTCACTCTAACCGGATCACAACAACGCAGCGGCACTGTCGCTTGTGGTTATAGTAATTCGCAGCGACTGTGCCATTTGCGGTCTGCCTTCGGAAGTGTACCTTTATTCTGGTAGAACTTGGTTTATTTAGGTAAAGGTTTCTTGTAAATGACAATTAGTGGCTTGAAGTACCTAAGTTTCCAAAAATGTGAGGCTGATTTAGCATTCAAAATAAATTCTAAATTGGTCTACGATCAACTCTTTCTGTCCAGAACAATGTTAATTTCATAATAATTCCTATTCTTTAAATCCTTTGACCACAAAGAAAAAAAAAAAAAAACTAAAACAAAATCCGTAGTTATTTGACATTGGTATAGCAATGCAATTATTGTGTTCGGTATCTGGAGAAAAAAGTAAATGAGTTGTGTCGTCGGCCGGCGCGGTGGGCAACGGCTTCACATCGGCCCTCAATATATCAACGTGGACAGGACGAAAATTGGACTGGACCCTTGTTAATGTCCCGTACTTAGGCCCTTCCGCCCTTGTTTCTGATTATTTATTTAAGACCTATTGATACTTACACCCAACATAGGGTAAGTATACCAAACAAATCGAAGGAAAACACATTTATATGCTCTTGCTTTTGAACTTAAACATTGATTTACAAACGAAACAACTCTTTCTGAACATAGTTTTGCTTTGTGTGTATAGGGCACATAACTTTAGGTACCCTGTACAGATAGTAAATAAATATAGTTTAGCTATAGGTAATACGGGCTAGTGTAAGCAGCTCCACGTCAAAGCGCGTATTTTGCGTACGAGTGGGAAAATCGCTCATTCGATCCACCCCAGCTCCTCAAAGAGTGTCAGCAACGCCTTGGTGTTACTGAAAATCTCACGTAGCGTACCTGGGTTACCGGAGTACTTGGCGCTGTA
The DNA here is from genome assembly GCA_916610215.1 of Omphaloscelis lunosa. Classification (NCBI taxonomy): domain Eukaryota; kingdom Metazoa; phylum Arthropoda; class Insecta; order Lepidoptera; family Noctuidae; genus Omphaloscelis; species Omphaloscelis lunosa. Next base: position 13,627,240 of record OU744247.1, read on the forward strand.
TGTGGCGACCACCGGGCAGTTCAACAGCACATGAGCTGCTGTCTCGTCGTCCTCCATGCAGGCTCTGCACAGCGGACTGTCTGTGACTTCTATGGCAAAGAGGTGTTTATTAAATTACCCATGGCCAGTTACAGCTGCAGTAACTGTACGCAGCTGCTGTTTCGTTATTTTTAGAACTTGTTTCGTGAGACGACCATCGATTATAGGGAGTGCCTCCTTGGCTTGCTTGCATTCTCCATGGTCCAATCATAGTTTGTGATGTTGGTCCCTGGTTCGTTTCCTTACCAGAGTGCGTAGGTACCCGAAGGGGAGTGGCGCAATGGGTTCAGGGCCCACTTGTGCCATGCTCGTCGGCTGCGTTGTTGCCCCGGGTATCGCTGTGTCCTTTGATCCATTGAATGGTTATATTATTGAGGCTACCCACCTGGTTAAGGCGCTGGTGGCACTCTTATATCAGCCCAGAGTCAAACTTGTATTTATTGTTTTTCTCACTTGTTTAGTATCCACATAGCTACCTAACATATTTTTACAGACGGTTATCTATTACAATTGGATTGAATTAAGTAGTTCAGATACTTACATTTTATAATAAACCTTGCTGTTCCTTAAACAATAATTTTATTGTATTTTTTGTCAAATGTGTAATATATGCTTCTGCTGCAAATGTGTATTTCGATGTTTTTTGGTAGTATATTGGCGTGTGCTAGCTGACATATAGCAAATAATTTAATTTAATGTTTTGTGTTGCGTAATGTAAATTATTTTGCATAAATACCTACTATTGTATAGAATAAAGTTTTTGTAACTGTACAGACAGCTGTGCTGCTGGGGAGTTTGTTGCGCCACTTCTTCCCAGCTAAAGCACTAGGAAAAAGAGTTTTTGGGTACTATCTTATGTAATTTTGACGTTCGAAAAGTGCTAATTCTCAGCTTAGTTTGAATAAATGATTTTGAATTTTGAAATTTTTATGAGTAGGTATTACGTACCTAATGAAATGAATTAGTATCTTAAATCAAATTGAAAAATTCTAATTCAAAATATTTTATTTCACATAGAGCTACAAGGGCACTTATGGAACATCAGAAGCTAGGTGCACGGTTCCAACTGGTCGCTTCCTATGGAGAAGAGCCGGCAAGAAACTCCACGGTTACTTGTTTATAAAAAAATAAATAGTACAATTTATTTATTTATTTCAGACATAATCAAGTCCATAGTTACATTTAAGTTATAAAACTCACAGATAAAAATCCAAAATACAATATTTTTTTTAAATATTCATTAAATAAAATTGTCAAAAACACAACAATAAATACATAATACACGTAATAATATACAATGTTTTCAAAATACAGTGTTAATAGGTAAGAGAGGACAGTGTAGGCCTATGAACAAGTATCAGGTACTTTGTAAAATAGAAAATGGCCCACAAGAGCCTTCAACGTTCTCACATTCACAAAATCTAAAATAAAAGAATCTATATAAAAGATAAAGAAAATAATAAAAATAAGGATCTATTTAAACCAAATGACATGATTGCCACTACAGCTGTAACAAATCTAATTTGATAAAAAAATATAGAAAATTGTAGGTATATAATGCCAAATAATGAAAAGATTATGTAAAGGAAGTAGGTAAAAAAAGTAAAATAATAATCGTAATTTGGGAGCAGTTAATAGACATGTACATAGTTATGCCGTTAATGAGGTACCAGGGAAGCCACATGTGCAGAAGGAAATATTGCCAAACTTCCTTGTCTTCAACGTAGTCTTGAATCCTATAATATGTTTTTTTATAAGGACAGGTTTGATGTGGGTTTTGAACTTTCCATCGCTTAGTTCTGTAACCGACTTTGGCAACTTGTTATAAAAGCGGATACTGTTTATAAGAAATAACTTACTAGTTTTAGTTAATGTAAAGGGTATCACAAATTCATGTTTACTACGTGTATTTATATTATGGAAATCGCTTCTTATTTTGAAAACTCCTAAGTTTTTGCGAACATACAAAATACTTTCTAAGATATAAAGAGAAGGCTGACTCAGTATATCAATTTCTTTGAATTTATTCATAAGGGACTCACGAGGACTCATTTTGTAGATGTCTTTTGTAAAATGAAAATTAAATCTCCGTCATCTGCCGATCCCCACAGCAGAACGCCAGATGATGAGTTTACTCCTGCGTCGGTCGTCGACCTACCTACCTTTCGTGAAACCTACTACCGGTTTACTAAATGTCCCCGATCTTTTGGAGGAATTAAGTATAGCTGTACCTCAACAGAATGCTATTCGATCTGGTCGCGAGACCATTACCTTTGCCACAACTGCAAGTCGTATTAATCTTGGTAGCACCGCTCCCATGAATCGTCTAATGGGAAATTATAATAAGATCGCTACACGAACCAATAGCATCGACATCTTCTCTAACCCTTTTCGTCAATTCCGTTCGAGAATTTTAACCAGCTCGGAGTCTCAAGATCTCAGTGCGACACAAGCCGCCTATTAATAAAATTCTATCCACTTCCATTTCCATCTTTTTAAGTCTTTTTTTTGTTATGTAGTTAAATATTTCTGTAATTTCCATTGTAATTTCCTTCGTATTTGTGAACATAATTATTTTTTATTCTTTGCAACTAAATCAACTAACGTTAACTAAAACGTCCTACAATCATTAAGTTCTCTGCTAGTGCTGTGCACTTCTATAAGTGACGAGTTCACAATACCTAAAACTGTATGTGATTTTTGTATGTGTATGTTTAAGTGAGTTAGTCGTTGAGGTGCCAAATAAATAAATAAATAAATAAACCAAACTGGTGACTATGTAAAATTCCAGCTGAATTAAAATGTGACAACATCTGGTTTAGCATGATTTTTTCATATATTTTACTCAATGCTGGTTGCACAGATATAGGTCTATAATTTGAGGGACCACTCTTACTACCCGATTTGAAAATTGGTAGTAACTATGTTTCATTAAATCAGGAAACGTACCGCTAACTAAACATTGATTAAATATGCTTGTTAGGACAGGGTCAATTGTGTCTATGATATCTCCAAGAAACTTAACGAAAATCCTCCATAAGTCTTATGTGATTTTTATGTTAAGGGCTTGAATTCAAAACTTGGAATGTCCTTACTGAAATTTGTCTTTTAGAAGGGATTCAGCTACTATAGATGATGACGGGAGAGATTTCGTAACCTCTATTGGGATGTAGGTAAAGAACTTTTCTAGCGTCTCAGCAACTTTTAACTTACTAAATGAAGTGGTTTCATTATCAATATTTAAAGATAATTCATTCTGACCTCGCTGTTTTGTGTTTCCAGTTTCTTTATTAATTACCTGCCACAGTTTTTATTTTATTGTTAGATTTACTAATATTATTACTTATTAATTTTGATTTAGCTTGGGCGCAAACTCGTTTTAATATCTTAGAATAGTTTCTGACATAATTATGAAGGACTTGATCAGAGGTACCTTCTCGTTCTGGAAATTATACAAAATATCTCTGCGTTTTCTAATGCTAGCAGTGGCCCATTAATTATATTTTGGTTTAGTATTGATTGTTGCTTTTTTACAGGACACGCTTTATTGAATTCATGGCATACTGTAGAAAATAATGTACCGTAATTTATATTGGGATCTTGTGAATCAAAACTATCAGTTGAGAGATTATTATTAAACATTTTCAATTTATTTTTAGTAATTTATTGTTAGTCTCAATTCAATGGTTTTATCTAGGTGTAACTTTTTACCCAAGTCAAATGATATAAGTTGACCAGTATGGTCACACCGAACGCCACTAATTAATTATGAGTCTTATATTTTACAATTAGTACCTAAATATATTGTCAATGCATGCAAGTGAGGTTGCTGTTATTCTAGTCACTTCATTAAATTGAACGATTTAAACAATGATATAAGCTTATATTTATCGGGTGAGTTAACTAATAGATTAATATTTTGGGGTTTATTTTTACAAACAAAAAAAGTGGTGGCACTCCGGGAGTGCCGACAGAAGTGAAAACTTGAAAAAGATCGCCTTGTTTTTCATATATTATGTACTTTCCGAGTTTATCTTGGACATTACTCAATTCGGTGAAGGAAAAACATCGTGAGGAAAGGACTTAATATATACATAAGTCTGAAATCGCCAACCCGTCTTGAGCAAGCGTGGTCACAGATGCGTGGTGATCATTGCTCGTGCCTTCTCTGTATGATGAAGAGGCCTTTGGCCTGTTGTGGGAAAATAATAAGCTGGTATTATTATCATAAATGAAGACAGAATATAAAACATAACAAAAAAATAATATATTTTCACAGAGCGTTTATTTTGAAAGTTGGCAACGTCGCAAATGGATGTCAAATATTTCGCTAATTTGGCAATATTACTGTATGGAAATATGAAATGTGGCTAACTAGCGAACTAGAATATGAATATCTAATAAATTGCAATTATAACACTGAGTTTGATATTGTAACCGTTTTAACCGTCTTTTTCAAATACTTTTTTTTACATCTGAAACGAAATATTCGGTGTTACGATATTAATTATGGCATTTTATAATCAATATTTTAGTTCGCTATATTTTAGTTAGCCACATTTCATATGTCCATACTATAATATAAATAAATATAATAATATAAATAATATTGCCAAATTAATCAAAACTGGTAAATATTTGACAGCTATTTGCGACGTTGCCAACTTTTAGGATAAACGCTCTTAAACAAGTCTACGTAATTGTACGAATTTTACAAAAGGATCGTTTTATAACGTTGACGATTTGCAGTCTTCCGCTTCCATCTATCTGCATCCAGAACCTAGGCTGACGTGACACGTTTGAGCATTCGGGGTCTATTGATGGATTACTATGTATCTACTTTGTTGATGGACCTTTTCTGAACGAAGTGATGGATGCAGGAAATTCATGCGCGAGCTAACATAGGCTAACTAACGGACAGAGGGCTGCCTCTATCCCTTTATACGTAGTTAGCATGTGTTGACTGATGCTACGCTGGTAGCATCAGTCAACAGAGATTATTGAGATACTCTCAGTAACTCGCTTAGATTTTAATTTAATTGAGAAAAGGAAGACGATTCTTGAAGAGTTTTACGAATTAATGAACAGTTAGAGTAAGAGGCTAATCAGAAATTAATTCAGCTCGGAGTCTGGATTTGTGCCCGGTTGATGGCAATAGGCTCGCCCCCTATTACATGGGACTTAAACATAACTGGCGAAATATGGGTGTGCCTGTGCTACAGGGACACCTCTGCCCAACCCTTCGGGGAAACAAGGCGTGATGTTATGTGTTATGTGTGTGTAATACTACCTAAATACTGTTCCTTGAGAAGTAAATAAGTACATCCGATCGAAAGCATCCACAGTCACAGATTAGTCAGTACTTATCTACACAGAGCGATAAAGTAAGTAGGTACCTAAAAGAAAATCGGGGAGTGATATTATTTAGCTAGAACTGAATAGATCTGCGCACACACCTGCACCAGTGTGAGCTCTTTATCTGATCTTATTAAAGGCGGCAGGAAGCCTCCATTCCGATCACGTAGACAATTATTCGACTAAAGTGTGCGGGCTTGAATCACTAACCTCAGCGAACGGCCAACTTTTACAATAAATCCATCCTGGTCTCGACACTTAATCAGTCCTCCGATAAAAGCTTTAATCGAGAGTTAGAGAAGGTACCTACTAAGACGCACTGATTTTATTCCAACGTTACTGAACTAAATTAAACGAGGAAGCGACTGCGATTTCAAACTCAGCGAAGTTTTTATTCAATGAGGTTGACTCAATCTCGTTTTGTGAATATAGGTACCCAGTACGTACCTCTCTACCTACCCTACGTTAGTACTTAGTAGTGTGAGTTAGATACCCAGTCGTATCTACATATAAAGAAGATATTTCTTGCATGACTCGGTGAACGAGAATACGTACACTAAGCAAGCGATCGCACTTTAGAGCTTAAATTTAAGTGATTATCTCTGCTGCCATTATTTCTGTACCTACATTTTTTCTCTTTTATTTATATTTTGTTTTGGTATATAATGTTGGTTCAAATTCATTTTTTGGTTACAGAACAATTCGTAAACTAGATAAAATCATGTACTCAGTTTTTTTTTTAAATAAGAAATTGAGATAATCTACAATACGATGTTGACTGCCAATTGTCATAGACTAAAAATAAAAACAAGGATTTCCGAAGAAAGCTTTTTCCATTGAAATTTTACCTATTCAGAGTTGTAAGAAGGGCTTCTTTCATTTTGTTATTGCACACGCAGTTGAATTATTTTTATTAATAGACGATGTTTTTATCCTACAGGTATATGGTATAAATACCAGTAGGTAAGTGAACTATTCGGTGGAACACATGAATCCACTGTGGAATCGAATATTAGTGGGGCTGGGAAATTGATAGCCTGGCTAGGACTTTGTCGCTTCTAAAGCCGATTCCTCGCACTTAATTTCACTTAACCGCGGCCATTTGTTCTCGCCTCTCGATTTTATTTTGCTTACAAACGTTTGTATTGCTCTCTAGATAGATGTTCCAGTGATGTTACTTTTCTGCTTTATGAATTGCTACATATAGGTAACAATAAACAAACTCACCTAACCATTCTATGTTCGGTCCTATGTATACAGGGTGGCAGGGACATCGACGCGAACTGTTACCATGATTTCAGTACATGATTCTGAACCCCTGCGTTGAAATATTTCGTCGGTTATTTAAAAATCTGCTGTTCCATACATTTTGACCGCGTAGGTATTGTGTGTACACTTTTCTATGAAACTGCTGTTTTTTTTTTTAATAACCGACGAAAAATTTCAACGTGCATTTATGTATGTCGCAGTAAAATGGTTACAGCCGTGATATAGTTATATCCCTAGGGATATAGCTATGTACCGTACTATAGTTATATGAAAGCGGTTCGTAACTGTCGGAGTGCCCTAATAGTTATATTACTAGATCGTGCTCGTATCATAGTTATAATCCTAAGACAGCTATGAACCTCTTTCATATAACTATATATTACGGTATATAGCTATATCCCTAGGGATATAACTATATCACGGCTATAACCATCTTACTGCGACATATATAGGTACAACCACACGATAGTGTACAAGTTCATATGAGATTCTTGATCTTTGGTCGGCCAACCTCCATCGACAAACCCTTTGGCATTGCCGCCGTCCAAAGGCGAAGGTAAACACTTCCAATCAGGTGGGCCGGCCTGGCTTGTTTGCTTACGTATAACATAATAACAGTGTTCCATAGTCAATCTGTTCTTTTAATTTAATAGCCGTACCTCATTGTTGTTTTATATCTCAGTCCTTAGTTCTTGGCTACGAACGTGAAAATCCACTCAAAACTTCCGTTAATAACCTATACCTAACGAATAAATTTAATTCTTGGTTAAGTTCGCGTAGCCTCGTCGGAGTCCATTTTTGAGTTTCAAAGTTTTATGGAAACCTTGTCCACTGCACATTGTTTACGAACAAAGCGAGATCTCGTTCAGTTTCCGATACGAGCGCGGATCGAGTCCGCCATTCGCGTCCAACTTATCCGTCTTTGTTCCGCCAACTATTGATACTTGATGAAACTCCATCTGCTGCGCTCCGTCTTACAGGTAAGTTGGTGTTGGGCGTCGCCAAACGCCGGCGCCGTCGCTCGCTGTGACGCTTCCGCAGTTCTGTAGCTGTCCTCCTTTCGTGTTCCGTCTTATATAAATTTGATCTTCGTGAAAATATAAACCTATGTAGGTTATATAATGTAATTCGTTTTAGGCTTCACATTTAGTATGGACGTACCACGGTATCCTGAAAACACATAATTACGTCACGACGTAATTATGTGTTTTCAGGATATCTTAATATAGGTAGACGAAGGGGGAGTCACAATTAATAATTTTGTATGTGAAATGAAACGCGTCATTCAGAAGTCCGTTAAAATCAAGCGAAAGAAACTTTCGCCAGCCCTAGAGTTACGTTTCGCTTTAAGAATAATGGAGGAAGTTAACATATTAGAAGCTGGTTGTTAACACGGAGCTGTTGCACAATGGTTTGACTGAAAAGGCGCGCGGCGTGTGTCGAGCGGCGTGCCACGCTAGCATCACGGCGAACGTGACTACCGATGCAATGGATGCAATTGAGTGCCTAGTAGACATTTAAAATATACTACAACTAGCTGTTGCCCGCGACTTTGTCTGCGATGCTAAATTAAAAGTCTATGTCCTACTTCAGGTCATGGTCTATCCATGTGCCAAATTTCATTCAAATCAGTTCAGCTGTTTTAGCGTGAAAGCGTAAAGGCTCGTGCAGACAAGCGCGACATCGCGGGTGCGACAGGCAGCGCGACCCGTGTTGCGCCCGCGATATCGCGCTGGTCTATTAAAAAACGATATTATTATTCGTTAAATATTATAAAACGATATTATTATACGTTATCATTAAGGAGCCTTGTATCTGATTTAATTCCATGACGTTGACACGACGATGACCTTACGCAGAAACCCCAATAATCTTGATAATCCAGTTTAGTTATTCCTACTGACGAACAAGACCGACAATTTCTTAAAGTATTTTTAATGTTACTGAAATACAGTTTTATAATAACTAGCTCATGTTGTTTATTAAAAACTGTGTTACACGCAATAAACTACAGGTCAAGTAGGTACCACCTTATCGAAATTTTGCCGTTAACATTTTAGAATAGAGTGATGCCAACAGCGACAAAAAAAAAGCTTAAAGAACGGTGCAATTAAGCACTTGACCTTTGACATTAATAAGACTTGAAATAAAATTTGAACTTGGACACTAGTCCAATTAATTTCTTTGATTAAGTTCAAAGTTTTCTTTTAAATGAACCGAGTCCTCGCTTCGGTTCACATTAAATGACTTGACTACTGATACTTTATCACCGAAATAGAAATTAATATCCTATGCTGCAGTAGTTTCGTATATAAATCATATCTTAGAAATACAATGACTTGTTATATTTGCTTATTATTTGCATTAACTCACTCTTAAAACTGTAATTTTTAGGTATAATTTGGTGACTTATACAGATAGGCCCATTTTATGTAAAAATTACCGCAATTTCATACATATGTAGATCCAAGGTAAGATTTTATGTTCAGTGTAAAGTAACGTTTTTCTAGAGAGAAAGACACTCTCATGTGAGCAGATGAGAGACGTGATTCAATTTGCATGGTATGATGGACGGATTACACGGTGCAAGTACTCGTCCCTTTGTCGGGACAAATGGCTTAGGAAATAGAGTGCTGTTATGTTATATAACAATTTTACATTTTCTAAGTAGTTGCCCACTTACTTTGTATTACTTCGTTGCATACGTATATTCTGAAAAAGGTTTCGTATGAAAAATTAAATTCTTTACGTAACCGCTCCGCGAACCGCATTGATGGAAATTCTATGTAGATGTCGCGTGGAAAATAAGGCATTAGAACGACAATCATAAGAGTCCATAATACATACAATGTTTTTTTCTCTATTTTATCAACGTAAACAGCATTGAGTTAAAACTTATAGGGTGGCAGGGAAATCGACGCGCAAACTATTACCTTGAATGACGCACATGAGTCTAAGCCCCCCAGCGTAGGTTATTAAAATAAAACAACTCTTTCCTACACTACCAACTTTAACATTACCGGCGGTAATTTTCTACGCCCCTGCGTAGATATTTATCGTCGGTTTAGAATCATATGCTGAATTCATGGTAACAGTTTGCGCATCGATGTCCCTGCCACCCTGTATATAACAGAGCCCAGAATATATTAAATATTTTAATATGTAACAACTAACATAAAACTCATGCTTAAGGTAAAAGTGAAGCCTTTTCCAGCATTGTAGTAAATTACGGTATCCACGGTGATAATTTATAAGGAAATTCTCTGGTAACGGGACAAAAAATGTGGTCTACACTTGAGACCCCACCGCCCCGCGCTGGCCCACTAATGAAGGAGCTACTCCGTCGCTAGTATCGAGTTACATGGCGCATTTTTTTTTCCTAAAAGGATAGGTACAGTTGTGATTTGATTTTATATTTATAAAAGTAAATCACTGGATTAATAAATGAATCCTATGAATCTTTACAAAATACTTTTTTGTGCGTGAAGTGAAAAGTTGACATAATATATTAATATAGCAATATTAGCTGGAATTCCGAACTTACCTACCTCCACTTTGGGCTTAGTGATGGGAAACTTTCAGGGTCACTGGCGCTAGATGCGGAATCCATAAACTTTGTTAAACGACCTTGAGTCAGATTGTAGGTAGCACGTATCCAGAGGCCGTAAGTTGTATAAAAGGAGAACTGGCGCGTTTTGTCGTAATCTAGCCTCGTTATGTGCTAAGGACGCCTTGTGATTTTAGTTAAACTTCCTAAATAGACGGAGTGCATCTAAAAGGACTTCCAAATCAGAATAAAAACCGGTCAAGTCCGATTCGGACTCGCACATAAAGGGTTCCGTACCACCGTATATTATTTAGCAGTTAAATGAAAATACTAAACGAAGAATATTATTATTTTTAATCTTAAATTTAAAAAATCGCAAAAATAAAGTTGTATTTCATAATGATGATTACAAAGTTATTTCTTTAGTTGTAGAAAATTACCCATATTGAAATCAAATATTTTATGAATCGGCGATTTTAGTATTTTTTTTTATTATATACAGTATACAGAAGTTCATGATATACAGATGGTTCAAATCCTTACTTGTTTAGTTGTTGAGATAGAGTTCGTACAAAAATGGTCTAGAACTGACAACTTTTACGGCCCCCTAATTCATCATCATCATTATTTAACACAAAAAACCATCACCACTCACATGACAGGGTTATATTATTTTTTCTAAACCAAAAGTTTATTGTATGGAGACCCCGCTTTAATTTTTAATTTTATTTAATATGTATTATTTGTTGTTATACCGGCAATATAAATGCAAATGCACAAGCAGTTTACGGGATTTGTTCACCGGAACAACCTTGTTAGCTCTTTTCAGTCTGGATTCAGGCCTGGGCATAGTACAGCCTCCGCTCTCCCTTAAGTGACGGGTGACGTTAGAGAAGCGATGGAGGATACCAAGGTTACCGTTTTGGTATTAATTGATTTCTCCAATGCTTTTAACGCCGTCAGCCACGATATTCTCCTTTCTATCCTCTCTCATCTTATGGTTTCGCCCGAGGTTCTGGAGTGGTTCTCTTCTTATCTTCGGGGAAGTCAGCAGTCGGTTCGTGTTGATGAGCGTTCGTCGAGTTGGCGCGACCTGGATGCTGGTGTTCCACAAGGCGGTATTCTCTCTCCATTGTTATTCTCCATCTTCATTAATTTTATAACTCATTGTTTTCGGTGTTCGTATCATCTTTATGCCGATGACCTTCAATTATATACAGCTGAGCGGGTTGAAGGTTTGTCGGACGCTATAGCAGATGTAAACCGAGATTTAGATGCCATCAAAAAGTGGTCTGATAGTTTTGGGGTGTCAGTAAACCCCTCAAAGTGTCAGGCCATTGTAATTGGGAGCTCACGCATGATGAGTAGGGTGACGCTTAGCTCACTTCCTCCTCTTATTTTCAATGGTACCGTCATACCCGTTACCTCTACTGTGAAAGATCTCGGTTTGCATCTTGACTCGACGCTAAGCTGGCAACGCCAGGTCTCTAGTGTTAGTCAAAGGGTCAACGGTACTCTGCGATCCCTGTATCGTCTGAGAAACTTTTTGCCCGCTAAGACGAAAACTATGCTTGTGCAGGCTTTGATATTCCCTATCATCGACTATGGTGACGTGTGCTACTTTGACTTGAATTCGGTTTTGCTGGATAAGCTCGACAGATTGCTCAACAATTGTATCCGGTTCATTTTCAATCTTAGGAAATATGATCATGTGTCGAGCTATAGGTCTGAGCTCAAATGGATGTCCATTCGCCAAAGAAGAAGTTTGCGCGCTTTGACCACGCTTTTCTCCCTTCTCAACTCTCCCACTCCTCCTTCATATCTCGTGTCTCAATTCCAATATCTATGTTCTTCACACACTAAGAATTTACGATCTTCTAACAATCTTCTCCTACTTTGTCCTTCTCATTCTTCTGACTTTGTTCATTCTTCCTTTCACATTCAGTCCATTCTCCTATGGAATGCGCTTCCTCTTGATATCAGGACGGCCACCAGTCAGTATGCATTTAAGCGGAAATTGCAGAGTTTTTTTCAAAACAAATAGAGTAGAGTCATCTCAACATCTCTCTCCCTTAAATTTGTATATATGTATATATATAATAAATATATGTATATTACATTAAATATGTATGTGTATTATAAGTTATAACCTATTTATGTACTGTTGTTCCTACCTATATTTTTCTAATGATATATTTTTAATAATTTTTTCTTTGTTCCTCTTAAACAGCACCTGCCATCCAATCTCTGCACCACCCTTGGTTGACTGGTAGAGAATGCCTAAGGCATTAAGTCCGCGTTTGTACCGTTTGAGTGTGAAAAGTTTAAATAAATAAATAAATAATCTGTGAAATTTTCATCTGTCTACCTATTACGGTTCATGAGATACAGCCCGCTAACAGACAGACGGACAAATAGACAGACGGACAGCGGAGACTTAGTAATAGGGTTCCGTTTGGTGCCCTCGGGTACGGAATCCTAAAAACGAAGAAAAAGAAAGAAGAAAGAGGGGGTTAGGTTATTTTTAGTTATCAGAAACCACATCCATTCGGCTGTTCATGTAACTTGGAAATGAAACACTTCATTTTGCCGGTGTCCTTTAACTAACGCCGATGTCGGCGTTAATCGAGAGCGACGTCCGAATGTCTTGCCGAACAATGCTTAAAATATACAGAATGCTAAGGTGTATTCTGTCTGTCCCAGTCTTTATTGTGTCTAATGTGGGCGATAGTCTGACTGGCAAGCAGGATTTGGTGAAAAACATTTCCGAATAAAAAAATGGTGTGGTAAACATTGTTTTTCAACACTAGGTGCTTCACTGGCAATGTCGGCAGTGATTGAATTTTATATAGGAATAGGAATAAGCAATGGAATGTAAAAGGAAATTTTGAAAAAAAAAAAAAAAAACGCATGTCGGACCACGCACAATGAAGAGTTCTGTAGTTGGAATGAAATTATCCCAAGAACGAACTTAACATTGTCGTTGAAAAACATGTTCTCCCATAAATTTCAGCTACAAATGTAATTTCGTACGCCCAATATTGGGAAATTTACCATGTTATTTTAAGACCATAGACTTCTTATAGGTTTTCCTATAGTAATCTATAACTACAGACCTATTTTCTGTATTATGGTCTAAATTTTTGGCTCAAAATTTTCGGACAAAACGAGGCAATGATAAATTTTTATCTATATTCTTAAATAATTTAAAAAATATTTATTTTATAAAATTATAAAAATAAAATATATTTGATACCTTCACAGTAAGCCCTTTCATTTGATATATCACACGGTACAGTGTGTAAAACTGTTTTTTTAATTTTTTTATTTGTCTCCTGAAAGTGACCCTCATATTCAAAATTCATTTACGTAACACGTCCGTGTTTGGGTCCCAAAAATTGGCTGTGACAGACAGACAGACAGACACGCTACGGAAACTGATATAGAAATGTTATTAATTGCCAAGATTTTAGAAAGATAAAGAAAACTAGTAGGTATAGCAGGGTAATCCTATAGTAACCTATGGGTGTGTTATACAACCCACTGCAAAAGTACGGCGAAGACAAATACCCTAAAAACGATTTCAGGTTTAATTACAATCCGGTTCCGCTCTCGCGTTCTGATAGCACGTTACGTCGTAAAGGTAACAATAGTAGGTGACATGTAAGCCCGCCCGTAAGTCAAGGCGCTAATGAACCGCGCGAAGAACATCGTACTAAAGACTTTGGAGTGATCTTGGGGTGGATTTTTTGAGCGTACCTTCCCTTCTTCATTAGTGTAATTAACTTATGCCGTAGATACCTATTCTTCTACAATTCGTTGCGGATCCCTGAAGGTTATTAAATTACTATTCGGCTACCAAGAATTTTGAATCAAGATATCGGGTTGGTATATTTAAAAAAGTCTTCAATATAGTTTTCTATAGCATCGTGTTGAGTTTTGATTCATATTGGTAGGTTTCTATCATTTCGTGTCGTTGAATACAATCTTTGTATTCTTATAAAAATATAACGTGACTTCAAAGACAAATATATTTGAACTCGACTAGATGTAGGTATATGTATATTTTGAAATCAATCCATGTTTTATAGTTCATAACTAATATAACTTTGTATGATTTCTGAACTAAAACAAGATAGAAAACAAATTCCAATTAAGCATTTACTCTACTTCAATGTTATTAAACTGTGAACGGATTTTCAGGAGTTGTGCTCAGATTTTCCTCGTTAAGCTCTTGTAACTACAACCCTCCCAAAAACCTTGACCAACATAATATCTACTCAAGGAAACTCGTAGGTACCTACTGTGTTTTATCGAATCAAGTGCCTAATTAACAACCTCATTGAGTGTTGAAAAATAAAAATAATGATGGTCAGTTTTTATATACCGGTTCTTCATGTACCAATATGTTTTTTTTACCGTGTTAAGCGAATAGTTAGGTTACAAAAAGATAATTGGTAGGCACACGGGGCCACATGGTGCACAAGCTGAATTAGTTTTTGTAGAGGAAGGCGTGCGGGCCGCGGCGTGGACGGTTCGACTGGGGAGGCTCAGCGCAGGCGAAACCACCCTCACCTTGCCTCAAATTAATTAAAATAATTCGTTGAAAACGTCACGAATCTACCAGCTTCCGCAGCTTGTTAGTACGCTCTTGTTGCTTTGAAAACATTAAATTCCAAGGGATCTGTGTGGAGAATTTCACCGTTTAATTCTCGTAATAAATTTGTCGCACGTCGTGTTTTGACATATGACGGTACTTATGATAAGTTGATATTGCCATACTATTGCTACACACTATTGTAATAGATTATCCTACACATGTTTCGTCATCACGGCCGAGTGTATATAAATATAAATGCCCATACGGGGTGGTTGCCCAGTTTACAACATTCAATAGTGTTCCGTACGTTCTTAACGTTCTGTAATTTACAGTGAACGCTGCAGTGCTCAAGAAAGAGTGTTTTTACTCTTTTGCGCTTTTATGGCGCCATAAAAGCGCAAAAGAGTAAAAACACTCTTTCTTGAGCACCACGCACAGTGGAACGAATGTATGGGAGCGGTTGGACGTAGACATGTCCGAAAAAAAAGAGTAAAATTATGCCAAACTAATGATGCCATCTTATTCGATTACTTAATGCCTTCATAACTTGTGGTGATGAATTTCTTCATAACTCCCATATTTCGGGAGTAATTTGAGAAAATGTGAAATTTTACTATGAAAATGAGTGTATCGAGCTCTCTCCCTCCTGATTCCGGGCTTGTTTCAAGTAGCGGTCTCTAATATCATAATGCTAATACTAAGAGCTATATTTAATACTAAGACACATAGTGCGCCAAATGTGCACTTTCTGGGATAAAGAGTGATGTTTATTTTATAACACAATTTTTTAATTTTTTGTTTATTTTGTTGATTAAAACCGTTTTTCTAAAGGTTTACCTTATTACAATAACATTTCTGATCAGCCAATTAGAGAAGATATAAGCTAATTAGGATATATAATTAGGGACTTAAGGTTTACATATAAAACTGATGCACTAATGATTACTGATAAGAACATTGCTATTATTTAATTACTAAATGGCTCTTAATACACTAATTTAGCATGCATCATTTACTAATTATCACAATAACTAATTACCTTGCAATATTTAACAAAGGATACCGGGGATACCTGGATTTTATATAAATAGGTCACTATTAGTAACTTTAAAATCAGTGTTGATTTACACCTCGTTGTATCCAAGCTAATCTCGCAATGTATTTTCCAAATTTTAATACAAATCTTGATATTCACGTTGCTTTATGCGCACGCGCACATAAAGATTTACGCGACTTTAACTATTTGTTCAGTGTTTTAAAAGATAACAGTTGTGTTCAGTTATGTGAAAGTGCTGAAACAAGTTTAAAAGACTGGTGTCGTCGATTTTGCTACCGCATTTATGCAAAATGGACACAGTCTGGAAGAAGCACAGATAAGTTTCGGAAGAAACATGAGATTTGGCTACAGGCTGCAATTCAATGGCCGGAATTACAGAATGAAAATATGGAACCTTCTACAGAAAATATAAGTGACGTCATCGAGCCCATAATTTCTCCTGCTAAATCTGATGCTTCAACTTGTACACATCCTAGTCCTCGTAAATCTTTTGAGGACCTTAGTAACCGGCAAAAAAGAAGACGCACCACTGAAGATAGTCTTTCATGCAGCAGTAGCAGCGCTGAAATTATGTTTTCGGCCGAAAGGGCGCTTCAAAAGGCAGGACAAAGCGATACAGCTTATGTTATGAAATACTTGACGGAGAATCCAGAAGAGGCCTCAAAAATCAAAGCCTTCATTGAAGGTAAATCAATTCAGGTACGGGAAATATCCCCTTTGAAGGCATTGGCTCTTTATGTATCGATGAACTTATCGAAATGGCGCTATAACACTCTTCGGGATTTCAACACTCAAGAAGGAGCTCTTCAATACCCGAGTTACTACATGTTGGTTAAAGAAAAAATTAAGTGCTATCCGGCCAAAGAAGATCTCACAGTTACAGAGAGCTCTGCAAAAATCAAATTACAAGCCTTGATGGATTTAACCTCAAGAAGACTTATTAGGTCGTTAGAAACCCCTGTTGATCCCAATCAACAGCTCGTATTGACCAGCAAATGGGGTTTTGACGGATCATCTAGCCAAAGCATTTATCATCAAAGGACGAGTGAAGATGAGCAAATCGATCTTGCTAGTAATTTTATGATTAGTCTTGTACCACTGCGGCTCGTCTCAAAAGGTGTAACAATTTGGGAAAACGAGCGACCATCTTCCACTTCATTTTGCCGGCCAATATTGTTTAAGTTTATAAAGGAAACCAAAGAAAATGTGCAGAGAGAGATGGCTGAAATCGAAGCAGAGATTGAAGCCTTAACTCCATCCACCATCACTGATGGAATTAGTGTCAAACACCAACTGCTGTTGACAATGATTGATGGTAAAATTCATTCCATTATATCCAATACAGCAGCTTCAGTGTGTGACATATGCAAGGCTTGTCCTAAAGAAATGAATAATTTAGAGTTAATCAAAGATAAACACGCAAACGAGGACATGTATAAATATAGCTTAAGCACCCTTCACGCTTGGATTCGCTCAATGGAATGCTTATTACACATTTCCTACAAATTAGACATAAAATCATGGCAAGTAAGGGGTGATATAGCAAAAAGGCAAGTTGATGACAGGAAGAAAAGAGTTCAAGAGGCTGTAAGAAGAGAAACGGGCTTACTTCTCGATGTTGTGAAACAAGGCAGTGGATCCACCAACAATGGCAACTCGGCAAGGAGATTTTTTGAAAACTACACTAAATCTGCTGAACTGACCGGAATAGATGCTATGCTTTTAAGAAAAATCTGTGTGATCTTGCAGTGTATTTCATCAGGAGAGAAGATCAACGTAACTAAATTCCGAGAGTTCTGCTTTGATACTGCTAAGCTTTACGTGGAGTTATACCCATGGTATTATATGCCTTCTTCACTTCATAAAATTTTAATGCATGGGCCAGACATAGTTCAGAACATGTCAATTGTGCCCATTGGTTTTCTATCCGAAGAGGCATCTGAGGCTAGAAATAAAGATTTTAGAAAATATAGAGAGGGGCATTCTCGAAAGCATAGCAGTATCTCATGCAATGAAGATATTATGCACAATCTTTTACTGTCTTCTGATCCACTTGTTACAAGTATCCGTCCAAAAGGAAATAAGTTTGTAAAAAAATCTTCTTTTAAGGAATTTTATGAGCTTACGGATTCTGAGAAAAGTGATATCGAATTTGTTAACATAAATGATTTAGCGGACATCGATTCTGAATTTGAATTAATTGATGATGATGATGATGACGAAGATAATTAAATGATGTTATTGTTTTAAAATGTGTAACTTAGTAAATTAGAGCTTACGTCTTAATTATTTATTGTACTTTTAATGAAACTAGGTAATTTATTATCAACTTACTTAAAAGTCATACTCTCATCAGTTCTTGTGAATATTTTTGTTAATATATATTTCTGTATATATATAATATATTTATAGACCTCTTAATAAGTCTGTCTGCGGTTTAAAGTAAATACAAATGGGGAAAAAACGTTTTTTTTTTTAAATTTTCATTTCCTTTTATCCCAGAAAGTGCACATTTGGCGCACTATGTGTCTTAGTATTAAATATAGCTCTTAGTAATAGCATTACGATATTAGAGACCGCTACTTGAAACAAGCCCGGAATCAGGAGGGAGAGAGCTCAATACACTCATTTTCATAGTAAAATTTCACATTTTCTCAAATTACTCCCGAAATATGGGAGTTATGAAGAAATTCATCACCACAATTTATGAAGGCATTAAGTAATCGAATAAGATGGCATCATTAGTTTGTCATAATTTTACTCTTATTTTTCGGACATGTCTACGTCCAACCGCTTCCATACATTCGTTCCACTGTGCCACGGGGGAAAAATTCATTGAAATTCCGGAGTAACGTAGATAAACTGTATGAAACTGAGAAGATACACCCAATTAATGTAATTTATATCATGTTTATACGAAAAGTACGCCCCAGTAAATAGTTTCACGTTACGTTGAAGTATATTTTAGGAAAAATACTCGTTTTAAAAAGACAGAGCAGTCTTACCGTTTAGTTCCACTGAGCAATACGTTTAAAGAATTTAAATGGATAGATACTTTCTTTTTAGGCAATCAACTGTAAGTAGGTAGCTGTAGTTGAAAGCTTACAGAGTAAATAGCATCCTCATTCTACATATTGTAATGTTATTTTCCTGTCGACTGTAATATCCGCATTTTATATGGAACCGTGTCAGAGATCATACCCATGACGTCATGCACGTAATTAACCTGAAAGTTGATTCTCAGGGCGGTGCTGAAACACCTAGTGCTCATTACGCGTTAATTCCGTTTCGGATATTTACCTTGATGTACGTTGAACATTTGTTTTCCACCTTTGACAGTCGTGACGGGTAGGTAGTCAGAAACATGAAAGTCTACCAACTAGTCTTACCAAGGGTATCGTCTTACCCAGGACCTAACCGGGTTGTGGGTGGAGGTCAGATAGGCAGACGCTCCATCTGGAACACTGGTTTTTGGTTTGGTTTTTAGGACGGTCTGTTTTTGGGATAAATTCATCTCAACTACGAAACCCTTTATAGTGCGTGGTTCAACATGCACTTGGCCGGTTTTTTTTTATTCAGCTTCTACTACGGACGGCATCCGTCCCCATGCAACATAGTTCTTTCGGGAAAAGCTAGGCAGATGATGATGGTCACTGGTCATGTGTTTTGAGTCCTGGTATATTATTACAGGTATTCTTAATTTCTAAAACAGAAAAACTAACTACAATATATAAAACCATTAGCTTTCGCCCGGGGCTTCGTCCGCGTGGAGGTCGGAAATTATCTCACGGAAATATCCTACCGGGATAAAAAGTATCCTTTAAGTTAATCCAGTTTATAAACTATCTGTGTGCCAAAATTCATCCAAATCCGTTCAGCCGTTTTTGCGTGATTGAGTAACAAACATCCAAACACACAAACTTTCACATAAATATAAATATACAATATATGTATTTATATTATTATATGTTAAATAGTAGGATTGTACCCAAGCAATAAATATTAAACAGTGCATCTAATATAATACACGATCGCTCATTTCGCGTTTAGCAAAGATACTTTTATATGGGAGCAAGTATTTGGTATGGCATGCACGATTCTGTCGGCGATATAACCACGTAAGTGATTGCCTAGTCGTGTATACCTACAACTATTACTCGAGATTTTCAGGAGCTCTTGTGAAAATGTTGATGCGGGGTCACGCATGCCGTGTCGAGGCATGCTCTGCAATGATCGCCGCCAACCGTGTGATGAGCTGGACGTGTTCTCGTGACACCAACAAAAGGCTTGCAGCTATTCTAAGCATGTTCAGATTTAGGTGAAAAAGTTACGCAAAATTAAGGAGGAAAACTTGAATAAGATCCGAAATTCCATAAATTTTCTTTCGCAAAAGAACTTTTTCAGTAAAAAGATTAAGTATAGTTTATGAACGTTTTGTGCTAAATGACAGACTTTATGACTCAATCATTAGGTCTGGCAACACAATATTACTGTTAAGTACACGGGAATGCAAAATTATAATTATAATGTAGGTCATTTATGCGCTGCACCTTCTGAGAAACATCGGTTAAATAGATACCTACCGGAAAGAATCTATTCAATCAGTCTTCACTGTTCGGCTTCGTTATTGTAAGAGCCCGTGGATTGTTGGAAGCTCTTCCACACAAAGTTGTGTAGATTATTTAGTTTACTGAAAGGCTTGATGGCTCATAGTAAACTGTGCAGACTTGACTTGGAGTGGAACCTCGGAAACGGACTAGTTGTAAATAAGGCAGCGTACACACATATAACTGCGCTATCGTCGCCAGCTCTGTCCGGCTGTGTCGTTTTTGCGCCGGAACTGTGTATGAGTTACTGAGGCCGCCGTATCCGGTAGCCCCAGCCTTTTATTATTTAACATACATGAAGGTATTTCGTGGTGGACAAAGTTTCAATAGCCGAAATAGGTCGAAACGTTTTATGGGATTCTGCTTTTAAGACGTTCGTCCATTTATAAGTAGGTACTTATTGCTTAAATGCTAAACTGGTTGAAATACATAAATGATATGAACCAAAAAAAAAATATGCAAAATTAACTTCATATATTATGTTGATGTACCCAAGCAAAATCAATCTGTCTAGCCTACTTCCAACTATATTAGGGTCGGCTTCCAGTCTAACCGGATGCAGCTAAATATCAGTATTTTATATGGAGCGACTGCTGATCTGACCTTCACAACCCAATGCACGGAGGAGTCTCGGTATGTAAAGATGGTCACCCATCCACGGACCAACCCCGGCAAGCGTAGCTTAACCTGATGGATAGACCCGTGCGGCTGTTAATACTTAGCCACGAGCTCCAAGTAACCCAAGTAAATATACATATAGTATATTATACAATACAATATCTTCAAAGTGACGTCCTTTTGTTAACTGACTCTACAAAAACAGTTGAATACATACAATTTATGTGGATAAAACCTTTCTTTATTATTTTAATATCTTCGTACCTTCAGAATAACAATGTCAGAAATGTATAATAATTTAGTGGAAAAAACCGAATTCAACAGTTGAATTACGTACGTAATTTAACTGTTAAATTCGGTTTTTTGGTGAATAAATTGAAAGCGATCAAAAACATATGTGTATTATTTTGTAGCACTGTAGAATATGGCAGTCCTTTATATGATTGCATTTAGTAGCCTTAATGGTAATCTGCTATATTGGATTGATTACATTAACCGGAATGCATTGCTTTCTTATAATTTCCAATGCTTTGTTGGCTAACAATTATTTTCGTACCCATTATCTCTTTAAGTCCATAGTTTGAATGAAACTCTAAATACAAATGGCCGTTTTATTTGTGTTAGAACAAAAAATTAAATAAACCTCTCACCAGTGATAAATAGGTACACAGTTTTCTTGTAGTTTTATAAAAACGGTACTGTAACACAAGAGTAAGTAGTGAGCAAAGTGGCGAAAACGGTCCGCAACGAGCGTTCTAGTGAGATCATTACGCTGGTAGCCATTTGTATAAATATCTGTGGCGGAAAAAGTCGCGGCCGGATTAAGTTGCGCGTCGTACATTATGAGAACATCCGCATTATATTTCACTGAGCGGCATGAATTATGTGCTGTTGGACCGCACGACTGTAAAGCTACTTTGAATCAGGCGATGTAAAATTCCTTTAGTGGATGCTACGAATTTTTCCCCATAGGCAATATAATTAGTGAGGCATAATCCCTTTTTTGCTGTATTTGGCACAGTCGTATATAATTTATTTTGTTGTTTAAAATAACGCTCGGCTTTACTTCGCTAAACAGAAATGTCTTTATGAAAATTATAGGATGTTTCTTTCAGGAATTCGTGGGTAATTGCTAATCTACTACAGCGACAGTTTTTTGAGAATATTAATCTTCCTGTTTGTATTGTACTTTGGTAAAGGCCCAATATTATTTCGTTTTCTAGCATGTCCACAATTTTTTTTTTGTATTTCATCTTGCAGGTCAACCTAGGAGGTTGTCGGCTGCTTAAACGGACTTTTCTGTGGCTGCCTCAATAAATTAAGCCAGGGCATACAATTAAGAAACTAAGCGACTACACGCTAAGGTCACCCTCTGTGGGGTACGGACCTCGGCTTGGGGCGTCACTGGTGGAGGACAGCAAGGAACAGGCGGTAATCGGATTAATATTTCCTTTATTTTTATTTAACCTCGCGAGCCAAGTCAAGATATTTGATTTGTTTATCTTTCTCACCTTTCACGAAGTTCCCGTCATGCGGGACTGTTATGTCAATAATCATTGCGCGCCGCTCTCCTCGATCCACCACCACTATATCAGGCTTATTGGCAACAATAGTCCAGTCAGTGATGATGGATTGATCCCAGTACAATGTGATATTTCCATTTTCGAGAACTGGGTCGGGCACATACCTGTAGTACACAATGAATCTCCGGTAATTTTTCGTCATCATAACTTCGTCCATAATTGCACAGACAAAACCTTCGGCTTCCCCAAAGAGGTCACCAAGACGCAGCCAGGCTATGGACGCTAGTAAATTTACATCGGGCCCATGCAGGGCCTAAAAGTAACGTCCTTGAAGCTCCTTGCACTGTCATATCTCCAAGCGATGCTTAGTGTCAAGCACTACAGCCTTGCGTCAGTTCTCTTTAGCCAAGGAGAGCTGGATAAGGCCCTTGTCCACCACAACCACACCTCGATGCATGTCGAGCCCACGTCGGCTTCTAGGAAATATTCCTTGAGACTGCATATCTCGCGATTGTGGAGGGTCTTAGCGTATAAAAAGCCTCGACCTCCACACATTCGCGGGATATACAGTCTCATTACCGATGACCGTGGTTGATGCATTCGATATGCAGTCAGTCACGTACGGACCCTCCTATCTAAGGCGTCGAGTTCAATCTGAGTCCATTTGAGTATGCCGAAAGAGTACATCAAAACCGGCATGACCCAACCGTTGAAGGCGCGCACCTTGTTTCTGTCTGAAGACGATAAAATACTTTCTTCAGGCGGCCAAAGAAGCGCTCCTTCAACATTAATATTATTATTAGGGTAATTTAAAGCTACAGGCGCAGCGGCGTGGGGTGGCTCGAGCAAGGGTCGCGGCGGGGATGGACTGGGACGTCGCGACGGGCCTCGGCGGCGAGGATGGAAGGACGGCGGTCGGTTTTTGATTTTGTGTGCTAAAGTACTGGTTTCCCTACTACTATCCTAGAGGAGGGTTGTGGGGTCATCTGGGATAGTGAGCCTTCCTTCCTGCCTTGGTCGGCGAATCTTACTTATGCGAGAGGGAGTGTAACGGGCGGCTGCAGCAATCAGGAGATTGGGGTGCTTTATAGCAGAGTCGAAGAAACGCTTTGAGAGGTGTTTCAGGAACTGCTGGACGGTGGGCATTTTGAGATCTAAGTGAAAATCCAAATTTCGGACATAGACGGGGACTCCCGTAACCTTTTTAAGGAAATGGTTTTGGAGGGTCTGCATCCTATGGACATGGCGTGGATTAACGTGTGCGAAGACTACGCACGTGTAGGTCATGATGGGACGGATGACCGCGGTGTAGATGCCCAATTCGCACTTGAGTGACAATTTGCTGCGTGCGGTCAATATGAATTGGAGCCTACTGAAAGTGAAAGCGGCGCGCGAACGAGCCTGTGTTCACAAAAAAACTAAGGAATGATCCTTTTATATAGAGTGCCGTGACTAGTAGAGTTTGTCTACTTGTATCGAACAATAACGACTACTTTTTACAAAATCTATATAGGTCCTATAGCAAAGTTTCATAAATATAACATACGTCAAAGGTAGACTGTCTTATAATATGGGGCTTACGTGTCGGTTCAATCGGTTTTCAACAAAAAGTAACGGCTGATCAAAATCATAAGATGGATTTAGTATGCTGAGATAGGAGCCTTTTGGCCTCGTACAGGACTTTCTGTTATCTTTTTCAATTTGCTTTTTAATTTTTTATTAATGTTTTAATGAGTGTGTTTTAGTTTAATTTGTGATGTCCTGTGCGAGTCCCAATAAATACTTTTTCATTTTTTTTTAATAATACCTAATGCAATTACTAATCTAAAGAACCTCATTTTTAATACATTTTCCTATGATAAATGCTACTAAGACTCGATTATTTTTGGTGTTGAATACCTGCGAAACTTAAAGGTTCTCTTTAGCAAGGCGATTTACACTGTGTTGTTCAAAACGAGCATACTTCGACGGAAACAAATGAATTGTCTCGCAAGTATTGGCAAACGGCCAAGCGTTAACACTTTTTATTGAACTATACTTTAATGTTTCTGTTCACTTTAAGTAAGGAAGTTGCAATTAACAAAGAAGTAATCAAATAGGAGTACAATAATGTTTATTGTGAGTTGTAAGGTTAATCTTAAAATAAGATATAGGTCGTTTCGCTTCCCCAGGGTGTCGTTATGGGTGATGGACAGATTTTGTCAAATGGAGCGATAGCTTTCTTTCTTCTTAGCACTGAGCGGAACAGTCGAATGTCATTCCGTGCATCTCTGAACAGAATCTCACCAGTACCCAATTGCGTTACTTATTTTCGTAAACAACTATGACTAATTTGTTACATTTTGACAGTTTAACAACATTCATTGCGTTATTTACGTTGTTGAGCAGATTTTCTTTCCAACTTATGAAGCAAGGGATTAGCAATCTGTTTTAAATCGAAATAAAAATGTGTTTGATCGTGCATTACGCAATTAGGGTACTGGTGTTCGAGACTTTTGTTGGTCACGAGCTCTTGTTTCTCGAATTTTTTAAGCAAGGCAATCAAACAATAGGCCACTAATTCACTCAGATAAAGATAATATTTATGATGTTTTATTAACGGCTTCCTTCATCTTTTGCTCACTTCGGTTGCTCAGTTCGGAGCCAAGTGGAGTTTTGTCTCAGATTTGTTTTGAAACCTAATTGTAGTGATTTAAGTTACGCGGTTGCTGAAGTAGCCAGCACAAAGGGGCTTAAGCTGTGATATAATCTTAAGAGTCACATTAAGTTGGAATATTACAGGCACTATTTCTCTCGCCGATAAGGACACGGAATTGTTTAATTTAATTTATTTGAGTCTTGAGAGATCTCTACGAGGAAAAAAGGTTTAGACACTATGGAGTTGTTAACACTTACGTATAAGAACGATGTGTTTTGCTTGAGCCAGAAAACTTATCAGTTATATCACCCATGAGAGTGTTAAAAAAGTGAAATGTTTAGGTATTGCTTGTTGTTATAATGCAGGCGTCTAGCCGTACCCATCTTTTATGTGCTTAACAATGCGTAGGTACCTACTAGCGTACCCATACAATGTACATAAAGGACACCTTAATCTATTGCTTACTTGACATGGCATAGGTAGATGTTACATAATGCGATACTCGATTGCCAGACTATATTTTCTTATATTTTCAGATTACTTCACAGAAAAGCTCTTGGAGTCAATTCCGTGGAACGGCAGCTTTTTTCTTTAACACTTTCTAAGAACATTTATACGATGTAAATGTTCCTGTACCTACATTCAAACGAATGTTTTTATTTAAATTTAAAAAAAAACACAATGTTGAAAGCCCACATAACAATATCGACAGTAGGTACCACAACAATGCTAGCTTGGCTTATTCTGCCAGCATTTATTGCCTGTTTGCGCGACAAACCCCCGCAATTGCAACGAAGATTTTAGGGTTTCACAAAATGGATTCTCCTTATCCCAGCAATGTAACATTACAGCTCCCCGTACAAGCAGAGGGAATATATAATGCTGCGTAAACACCGCTACAAAATGTAGATAAATCTTTCCAAAATGTTATGCGTCTGAAAGGAAAAACGGTTATGAAGAACGTTATCACACAGCACGCGATGGATTATACCATCTACTGAAATAATGACGGCAAACCAGTTGCAATAGCACGTGGTATGCTGTGTAATTGTATTAATAGAGGTAGGAATAAATAATATACATGTGTAGACCTGTAGGTATAGGTATGTACAGTATTTCTATTTTCTCAATGTCCCTCGGGAATCATTGCATTTCCGAATACAAACGAATGCTAATTTCCAGCAGACTTTTTCAAATACATCAGTAAGCTACCACTACGTTGGCATAAATGCATTGATTGCATGGGTTATTACTTTGATTCGTAAAAATAAAAAATATGGAGAAATAAGGGCGTTATCTTATTTCATGAAAAACGGCAATTTCATAGGTAAAGACCTAATAAGTTGAATTCAGAACTAAGTACTTTATTGCTCTTTTGTTTTGATTTCCGTGTGAACTCTATAGAGCTATAAAGCTATTTTCCTATCCGTCTTGCCTGCGACTTAAGCAGCTTTCCTCCCATTTTTTAAAATAAATTACATTAAGTTAAAAGAGTATTAACAACTGTATACACTTCCAAGTCGATTGAGAGCGTCCGGTCTGCACCAAGTGCAAAGGGCAACCGATAGAAATTCGACGACTGACGAAACACGAAGTTTGCGGAGGGACATTAAGAAAATATAAATACTGTACATATTATGTTGTGTTTGTGACAGTGGAATACTGTTGCCAAATCAAATAATGTTTCATTACAAGAAAACCGAAAAAGGTAGGTAAGTAGTTGAAAAGGAGCAGCGGCAGGTTGGTAAAATGCTTGATCTTTAATTTGATAAACTTTGAACAAGTCTCACAACTGTAACTGACAAAATAATTGATCCTTAGATTTTATTTTTAGAAAGAAAAGAAAAAGGAAAATTCAAGGGAAAAAAAGGAAAATATAAAGCTTGTTTTCTTTTAAAATTAAAATCTAATTAGCTCGCAGTACTGCTATTGTGTGAACGATTAAGAAAACAATTTAATATGATGTTGTGTATCCTTGCTATGTAAGCTCCATGGATTTTAGAGAGGTTGCTCGGATAATTAGGAGGAACGCTAAAGACGACGTTAATAGATCTGTAAGATTGATGGTGCGAGCACAAAGAAAAACACGAACTCATGCATCAATCTGACAACTACGACGTTTTCCCACAATTTTGGTTCACGTCCGATCCTGTCAGGACGTTTCCCCGAATTTCTGGAAAGGAAAAGCATATAGTAAAATTATAAGCAGTTCCGATTCTACCAACTGACGTAACCTTGGATCCATTTTCATTAATATGTTGATGTGAACACGTGTCAGAATATAAGGTTTATAAATAGTTTGCCCTTTGGTATATTATGGTCTATGAATGATATTTGAGCAACGCTTTAAAAATGAATCCTTATCATATTCAATGAATGAATAAAAAATATAGTTTTGAACGAAGTTTCTCTATTTTTAAGCTATTAAATAAGCTTCGAATTTTGGTTGTTTTAATTAACGAGTTTTGCAATTTAAATCTTTAGGTACCACCTGCACGGCTTCATACCTATCTAGGTAATTATATGGTTTTTAGTGATGGTTTTTGGTACGACTTGTCTATTGATTTTAAATTGAATGGATACGATATTTATTTCAGCGAATGTTTGATACGTTTTCAAGGGTGAACTTTAACCGTTTTTATAGAGCTTGGGTGATTTCAACCCCATTTAATCATTTAAAAAATTGATATTCTACCGTGTGTGGATTCGCAGGTTCAGCTAGTGTTGTTACACGCTTGAAAGGAATCCTAGCAGCGTACAGCTATGAATGTTTGATTAATGAGTGCAATTACATACATAAATCATATCAAAAGCGAACATTTAAGCTCGGAACAAATGTCTGTTAGCTCGGCAAATATATGTGCTATTCGGCAATTGAACCTGCAACCCACGATGACGACGTTCAAGCACTCCATACTAACATACTATGAACGTTAGCAGTTAAAAGAAGGAGTGAGTTTAATATGGGATTTCCAAGAATAGAGACTAGGAAGCATTCTATATATTATCATACCCACTAAGAAGTTGATAGTACTTACGATACCTACCCAATGTTTCTGTCGAGTTTATTCATTTCCTAGATTGAGTAGATAGGACTTCAATATGGTGTAGGCCGACGTACGCACGGACGTAATAAAATCGCGGTGGGATTTATCGCGCACTGGATTCTCAACTCTCGTTGTTAAGCCGAGCGTTGAGAATCCAACACGCTGGGACGCACTATCGTCCCAACGCGTTGAAAAAACACACTGTTGGATTTGCAACTCTCGACACTAAGCAGAGTGTTGAAAATCAAGTGCACGAACAAATATTTCCGTGATTTAATTACGTCCGTGTGAACGTGGGCTTAGAGTAAGAAATTCGAGTCAGTGGGTATTTTTTATGAATATCAGATGTAGGTTAAAGGTATTTATACTTACTTAATTTAAGAATTATTTTCAATGATTATTAAAATAACTGCTGTGTTACATAGCAACGTACGAACCCACGTTATACGAGAACATTACTCGGCTACTTCATAATCTCATAACGAAATTATGAGATTGGAAAATGAGAAGGAATGTTTATAAGCTAAGCTTTACTCCGGAATTAATATTGTTTGAAGTATTTTGCAGTGTTATCAATCAATATAGAAACGCCTATCACATCAGTAAGAAGTAAGAACTCACTGTGACATTAAATGAGCCTAAAATGATTTATGTGTGGCAAGATAAAACCAACCTCTCTATATATCAATCATTGTTTGATGGTTACGGCCCATCTTCAGCTCTGTTTCTATTGTCTACTGAGCGGAAAAATAGGGGAAGTACCTACTTGAGGAAATTGGGTTTCAGATGCAATATAAAACAAATAAAGTCGTGAAGGAATGGCCTCATTTGTACCCGCACAATACTCGTATGTGATCTCCTGAGGAAACGTTTTAGGATCGATGTAATTAGACTGGAATTCATTATATTATTGTGTTATTGATGCCCATTTTTTCCCTTTATATACGAAAATATATAGGACTAGCTTCTGCCCGCACCTTCGTCTACGTAAAATTTTGGCCCCCAACCCATCGACCGCACGCGCTGTTACTTCGTTTTCGCTTAGCATTCTTTCTAATTTTACTTGGCTCTTAAGAGTCGTAGTGCAATGTTACATAGCCTATAATCTTCCTCAAGAATTGGGCTATCCAATGCAAAAAGATTTTTCAAATCCGACTAGCAGTTCCGGAGATTACCCGACATACAAACTTAGAAACAAACATTTTTTTTTACAATATTATATATGGTAATATATAAGTAATTATAGATAAAAAAGCAAGTTTGTCAATTTTTTTGTTTAGACTATATGGTTGCAAAACGGATTTAATTGGGTAAATGAATTATATTGATATATGGACCTACCAACCCAAGCAGGGAACTAATTTTTCATTCTGAGAGTTTTATGCGGGTGGAACCGGCGGGCACTAACTAATAAAAGGGTTAAATATTTTCCTGTAAACAACGAAACTAAGAGCTACCAGTCAGCACTGCTTTTAAAAGCACTTGGTTTGCACTTCACCGTCAAGGTACTTGATTTAATTTATACTCTCAAGAAAATTATTTCACTCGGCTCACTTCATATTTTTCTATGGATCAAGCATTTTACTAAGATTAATTTGCTTTCGCAATTTGTGTTTCGGATAAGTGATTTAATTTTTATATAAGTAAGTAAATTCTGAACCAGAAAATTAAATGTTTTTTGCGTGTAGGTAGAAAATTTGTTGGCAAAGCAATTTACTTTCTGGGAGGATACATAAATAAATTAAACTGATAAAAGTTCATTCGTGCGAAGCTTATTTAAGACTTGTCGTATTGAAACAGTAAACAAGGTCCCTAATTAATAGAATGACAATATAAACAAAATACGTGCCGGTTTTCATTAAGGGCTCGACTACCGCAATCAGTCATTGAATGTGGATACTTTGGTTGTGTCGTTGTGTAGCTCGATGTGTCGTGTTCTTCGATCTTATTGGATAACTGTACGTTGCTTTTTTGTTAAGGACCTATTTAAATACTAATTAGTACTCTTCTGCCTAACCCTTCGGGGAAAGAATGGGTCTTATATTATGTAAATAATAATTAAGCTGGAGAAAATTGTTATTTAAAAATCTTTTTCCTCTCAAATATTAGATTTTATTTAGGTTGGGAATTAATCTAACTTTAGTTTCGTTGCTATCTCATAAGCAATACGTAATTTGTGGACTATTTTACCAATCTCCATACAAAACTGTCAAACAGATGAAATTCGTTAGTTTTTGTCCGTTTTACCACAGATAGATATTATTATCCTATTATGATTCTGCCAAAGCAGCCGTTTTAGGCCCCCTGGTTATTAGCATTATTATTCGTAGTTATTGTTATTTTTACCATCCGAAAACCAAGTTAAGTTTAGAAAACCGCTTTTCATTCCGTTAATCGGACGTTGAACTTGATATCCATCGTTGTATCATTTTCCCAGCATCTCTTCCATCTTCAGGTAGACAGTTGATTTATTGCACAATCAAATTAGTAGAACTACTACTAGTAGTAATACTATTACTAGTTTACTAGTTATAACACGTAAAAATATTTTAAGTTTTTACAATTCGTATTATAAATAAACATGCAATCTTTACATTTTGTTGACACGGCATTTTTTTCTGTTTATCAAAGTAAACGCAACCATAGTAAAAATGTCACATTGTAAAAATCATAATACAACGTGGTTGCAAAAATATATTATGAAAATGCAGTAAAGTAGCACACAATTTTTCTTTTTTTGAATAAAACTATGATTATTACCTAGATAAATTATTTACTATTTGTTCATGGACTTTTAGATAATACTTATGTATA
Organism: Omphaloscelis lunosa; assembly: GCA_916610215.1. NCBI lineage: Eukaryota > Metazoa > Arthropoda > Insecta > Lepidoptera > Noctuidae > Omphaloscelis > Omphaloscelis lunosa. Next base: position 13,658,354 of record OU744247.1, read on the forward strand.
AGCACTTGAGGTATACATACCTGAGATACAGGTTTATTCCCAGTTCAGGTAAAATCCAATTATTATGTACCAACCTCTAGTTTAAGACGCTATTTTGTAAATATTTATGTAAATCAATTATTTAAATAAAAAAATATAAAATTAATTGTTATTTAATTGATCTGCTACAAAGGAAGCGACTACGGGCGAATTAAACATATGGAAGTGATCGTCAACTAACTTTATCTCACATCTATTCAAACAAATTTAGAACGTTTATTCTTCGTCAACATGCTTTTAGCGCTTCATAATTTTTAGATTTCTTTTGATTGTTTTGCTCCATGACGACGCGAATGGACTGAAGTCTGCCGTTCAACTAAAGCCAACAATGGATTTAATACTACCTTTATTAACTGACCTTAAGAAAGTGGCTGGAACAGACTGGATGCGTAAGGCGGAGGACAAAGTGTTGTGGCGCTGCTTAGGAGAGGCAGCAGAGGACTGCGAAAGGTTGTTGGCAGTTGAGTTGACTATTAAATGCTTTGTAGTTTTATTTGGGGAACCAAACTAAGACCAAGAGAATAATGTGAGCAGAGTGAGACTAAAAATACGTTTTCCAAGCGTGGTGATTGTGGCGATGTTTCATTTAAGCTTTTGTTGTGGTGTTCTTTTAGGCACTTCACTGTCAGCAGTAAAATGTTTACAGCCTGATTTGATGATCGTCGCATATACTATGTCGTAATGAATATTAAGCAATGTTAAAAATATATGTAATAACTTTATTTTAGACTATCCTTTACAGAATCATCCATAATTGTATTAGTAAGTACTTAGGAACTACGTAAAACCACAAAAATAAAACGAACGACATCAAAGAGACACATGGAGTGCGATCCAGTGTCTAAGAAAAGGACCGTCTAACCGGTCCGCTATTACTTTCAGAACGCTGTTGGAGCTTGTTCGGATACGGTGCAATATGGAGGCCGCTCTCTTTCTCATGATGGCATGAAAGCCATCAATCTGAGCCTCCATAAACATGCCGGACGCACTACAGTATCTCGGCACCCCAACAACATCCTAAAAGCGTTATTAAAGATCCCCAATTTATAGTGATCATTATAGACATGTTACATAATAATGTAAGATATAGTACCTACGATAAATATATTCTATTTTTAAATCATAGCAAATAATAAATATCTAATAAAGCTACAACTTCAAACGAACCACTAAAATATCCTAATGATGTCCAAGTTATTAATTCACGACGTAGCCGAATATAAATCATAGAGATATCAGTTTTACGCTTCGTTGTTTTACTAAAAGAGAACTATCTCGTGTTCAGGTAGTTGGCGGAGGTCATTAGTGTCAAATGCCTTGAGTTGGCAAATTGCGGAAAAAATCGCAAGTAACGAGCGTGAGTGATGTAATGCTATATTTTGGCGTGAACCGTCATACTCATTTATTCTTACTTGTGTACGTAAAAGTTGGGAAAGTAGGTTAAGTCTGAATAAATGAAATAAAATGAGTTTTATGTAGACTTCGTATTTAAAGAATTAGGTTATGTTTTATGATTCAGCATTGTTTATATAAGCACCTTTTTGTACCACAGAACGATACCTAGATTTCATGCTTAAGTTTTTGTGGCACCTACGGGAGTCATCCACCCGAATTATCGTAAGTCTGTGCGAAGGAGTTACCAACTTTTCTATTCAGAATAATAAAATTTGTCGTGTAAAATTTAATGTGTAACTGTGACAAGAACACAACAACTCAGAAAACATTTCTATGATTTTTTGTTAATTTGATAATAGATATTTTTATGGGTACTTCATTTGCTTTCGTCGATTTTTTATGTCTATGCACACGTGCACGCAAGTACTTATTGTATTATGCCATCGAATTCTTACCTTTCGATTTGTATTTGAAGAGGTAAACAGGTAAGAACACCACGTTTCTTATTTAACATGTTCAGTGCCGGGAGCCCTACTGGAGGGCTCACTGTAGTGCAGTGCTGTAGCATATGGGATACCGGAAGCTCTCGCGGACGGCTGATTTTAAATGTATGTTTTGCTTAGCGAATTATAAACTGTGAAAATAAAATCTGTTGTATGCGTTGGTTTTAAAATCATAGCATATTTACAAAAAAAAAAAAGATTAAAAAATTGTTTCATGAGGAAATTATTTCAGGGTTGGAAAAACATTTCCACGGTTACAAATATTCACAAAAAATTTTAAAGGTTGGACACCCTTTTTTTTTGGGTGGGAAATTATTAAATAACTTCTCCCGCTCTGGGAAAAAAAAACCCACCCGTGTTCCTTCAGTTGCCATGTTGCTAGGGGCCACGGTGTCCCTTTCAGACAAACCCGCGACCCCTGCAGGCATCGGCCCTAGCGGACCCCTTTAGTTCTGCTGACATTTCTTTGAGGCGCGCGTCGAACACAACGCGCCGTCAACCCGCGCCTGGTCCTTATCGGCCAGCGAGCTACGCATTGCTCACCGTCCGCAAGCCCGCGCCTACTGTGGCCGGGAATCGGTCTGCTATTCCCGACGCCCAGGGCGTCTCCTGCGGTGGTTAGGGGCGTGAGGGTGCAAAATTTGATCCACCTCCCTCACGCGTTCCGCCTCCTCCTTAGCGAGCTTTACTGCTCCGCAGAAGGAGGTGACGGCCTCCCATGTCCTCTAGCTCTGTACCACGGCCTGAACCAGGGCCGGTCGCGAGCGATCACCGCCGCCGATCGCCTCCACGAGGACACGCCGGGAAGATCTCCACGCTTGCTTCACCGTATCCTTCGGGCGATCCACACAATGGTGACACCCGGGCGTTACCTCCCGCCTTATCCGGAACAGGAACCTCTCGAAACAACCGTTTCCAGTGAGGACCTGCGTTAGGCTGAAGGTGAGGACGCCGTGGCTCCTCACTAGCCACTCCTCAAAGAAGGGACTTATCGCCGCAATTGCGGCGTGCCCAACGGTTGGACACCTTTGTCTCGGGAAAAGAGCGAGTTATTATACTTTCCCTAATTTTTATATTTTTTATTATATTTTTTATATTTTGCATGAAAATACCACTAGAGATACTACGTATAGCGACAAGATCCCTTGAAAACGCAATTTTACTTCGTTTTACAGTGTTTTATTGTCACGGTTTCAAACCTAATGCCGTTGACCGTCCGCGAGGGTTTACTTTAGCGCAAACGTAATGTCGGTGACCCTCTCGGAGGGTTCACTTCCAATATGTATGCGGCATCGCGTTTGAGCTCTGTGAAAAGTGGGTGGAGTAGAAAGTGTGTCGGAAAATTAAATTAATAAAACAAGTAGGGACTTCATTAATGAACACGTGAATAATGTGGATCATTGCGATAAGTACAGTAACTATTTAATATTACATTAATTGAAGTGTTGAATAGAGCCAAGGAGCAGGTAAACCTCGGAAATTTATTGTTGATATTGAATGAAGATTTTTCTCAGCCACTCGGCCCGAAGAAGATTTGTCAAAAATTTGTCTGGCTAATAAATTTCAACGTTCGCCAATTATTTATGCCGAGACAGGAAACTGAGACTCGCCCCCAGAGAACGTTTTAATTTATGGATACTTTAGACCCAGACATTGTTATATACTTCTTAAAAATGAATCTTAAATATGTGAATATGAAAATGCTGCTGGAATTATTCTCGATAGATCATGTTGGGAATAATAACATGTACGAGTATATATGTTTTACGTCTTGTGTAATTAATCTTATGATAATAAATCATGTCATTGGACATTGCAGAAACCACAATATTTTGATAAGGTAATAGCAATCATTTTTACACTAGATAAATCATGTGTTGAACAATCTTTGAGTTCAATAGTATAATTTCAAAAAGGATAAAACCCAACCACGAATACATCACACCACGGAATACATCAAAGACATTCAAACTTCAAACACGAACAAAGGGTTTAATTCCACACAAAAGTTCTATGCGACTATGATTCGAATCTAGTCTAGATTGCTATTTTCTATTGGTATGCATCGGGTCGCAGGTGCAGCCTTATCAAGAGAGCCATCAAAGGTGATGCTCACTCGACTCGTCTGGATCGAAGTTGGACGAGAAAAGGTGACGTCATATACAGTTCAGTGCAAACGACATAATCGGAGCAGTTCGGGATACTAATATAGAATTTATTGGAAAAGGTTGCTTTTATAAAGCTGCGATGCGATCATGTGCGACTATGTGACGATATTAATTTTAAAGTGAAAACTTCTTTTGGCGCGTTGGAAATTTTTGAAATGGGACTAAACCATTGATTTCGCGACACTGTGACGACACCAGCTTTTGACCATTAAAAAGACGCGTTGATTACCACGGTGGCGATTTTTTTTTCAAGTTTTCACTTCTGTCGGCACTCTCGGAGTGCCATTGTTTTTTTTTTTTGGGGATTTATTTTGATTCTTTGTTTCGTTTAATTTACTAGCCTCCTATTATCTATCTCCCTTATAACTTTCTTAGTAGCTAAGCCTTAGGTACCTAGTATGGTCCTGATCTGAAACTTGGTAGGGCTGAAGGTGAATATTGTCATATGTTATTATTAGATATATCATAGGAATCTTTAAGTCACTTACCTAAAAATATGTGAAGATATATTGTTTTTTTGTTAGCCTACATTTGACAAGTATAGCGAGTAAATAACTAAGTACATACCTATCAAAGACCACCAAGAACTCGAGCAGGGCAATAGAGATAGACCAATCGGTAACAGCAGAGCAAAGGAACGTTTCAGTCAGTCCCGTCTTAAATCAGAACTGAAATAAATAATAAAATAAAAGGTAAAACTAAAAATAAATTCCAATAAAACTTTCTATTGTAATTTTTGTATCATGCCAGCAGCTAAAAAAACTATGTTACATATAAGTGAACATAAATATTTTGTGTAATATCAATCCTCGTTTTCCTCATAAGGGGGAGTTGTAATCGTGTTCGTACACTGTTCAGGTAGGTTCCGCGTAATGGGCTTTTTTGTTTTCTCCCGTTTCGGTTCTCAGGTGGTGCTGTTACATTGTTTCCTAAAGAAAAAAACGGAGCAGAGTATCCGGTATATGCGGGTAATCGTAACACTGAATCACACTCTCACCACTGCAAAGGGCGCGCTCCCTGCCCCTGCCCATGCGGTACTTCATCGTGGAATTATGACTTTGGTACGTGCCCGATATTTCGGATGAGATAAGAATACCGTTTTATGTGTATTCGTGTCACAGCAGACCAAATTACTGTGAATAATGTAGTTTATAGCATCCCGGTGGAAGTTCAACTTTGGCTAAACGTGTGCAATAAAAACACCAACAACTTTTAACAATTTGCGCGTCCAACTTTCACAAACTAAATGCTTAATTAACGTGTTAGTCACGAATTAAAAACACAAGTGTGAAAAGTGAGCAAATGACATACAATTGCGTCATTTGAAGATGTTATTCAATCATTTTGTGATATTAACAAAAGGTCAGTCATGATTAATGACAAATGATTTTATGCTACTTTCCAGTGCTAAACGAATTGCACCTTGTTGTTCTTCCTAGAAACATATAATAAAAAAGAAATCAAGTATTTGCATTGTATATCTTCCAACTAAAGTTAATAGTAAACAGAGCTTTAAATGGTGCATTGATACAGAGAGCAACAAATAACAATAACCCATTCAATTCAAATGTTATTGTGTAGGTAAAACGTGCAGCAAGTTGGTACTAACTGTTCAAACGATATTAGATTCTATTACGGAACGTTGTGCACTATTTACGTCTAGGAAAATAATTCCTAGTATCGAACGGTAAACGGCGAGCATCGCTTTCATCTACAACCTCGCAGTTAACCAGTTTTTAATGAGTTAACTAACTTAACTCTTCGAAGTTCAGACCTCAGGAGAGGTGTCCAGTCGACAAGGTACCTATTTATGCTCCCCCTTTAGGACAGTAACACTTTTGACGTGACAGGGTTATCGAGATACTTTCAGATGTTAATCTTACTGTTGGGACGTATTAGCTATTCATTGGAGCAATTTTCCAGGTATTTTAATAGAAAATTATTGATTCATTAAATTCTAATCTAATAAGGGCTACTAAACGGTATAAATAATGACAGTGTCTATAAGATAATTGAGTCGCTCAGCGTAATACAGCCGATATAGGCGCATCACTTTTTTCGTTTTTGCCTTTTTAGGGTTCCGTATGGATGAATGAAAAAATAGGATCACTCGTGTGTTTGTCTGTCTGTTCGTCTGTCACAGCCAATTTGCTCTGAATCTAATGGACTGATTAAGTTAAAATTTGGTACACATACCAATTTTTGTGACCCAAGCACGGACGTTGAATATGGTTTTTTAAAAAATTGGACACTGTATCGTGTGACATCCTTACATATTATAAAACAATGTCCCCCGCCGCGTTTCTCTTTATGTCGGTCGATCTGTTGGTCTGTCTGTCTGAATGCGATAAACTCAAAAACTACCGAACAGATTTTCAAACGGTTTTGGACGGAGTGATTCATGCGGAAGGTTTTAGTGTATAAATTCATTATGTTTTGTGAAACTTGGCTGAAATTTAACGATTACTGCTGAAGATGTCGGAAAAAATCATGCCGACTGGGAACTTTATTGGCGTGCGCCGCGGAAATCTAAAAAGTTACGTAAAATTTATGTTGTAACAGTATTGTTCATCTTAAAAAGTTCAACAAAAAAGTCCGCGATGGCATATGTTTATCTTCTAAGGATGACCCACAATAAACATTTTTATCTTTAAGAATTTAATAAAAAATTCTTTGTTATTTCCGAAGTTATTTTGACCGGTATTATATTAATCCTTATCCAATAAACTATGATACTTAAATTGCGAATTTAATTTAGAATAAAATATGTCTTGACATCATTTCATTTAAATGAATGGTTTAAAAGATATCACCGTTTCAAAATTATTCATAACAAAATAATTATGGTTGACAGCAACGCGGGCGCAGCGGTAGGAGTCATTGACCTTTTCGTCGGCTATTAAGTATGTAATCCCGGTATCGGTAGTACGTTCCCGTGGGATATTTTCCGACATCCACGCGGGCGAAGCCGCGGGCAAAAGCTAGTATTAAATAAAAGGGCTTACTGTGAGGGTCTCAAGTATATTTTTTTTATAATTTTACAATACACAGTTTTAATGTAATAAAAATAGATGAAAACTGACCATACTCCCTCTTTTCTCCGAAACTATTGAGCCTAAAATTAAAAAAAAAGTACAGAAAATTGTTCTTCACTTACTTACAGATTTCAAAAAAACCTATAAGATGTCTATGGTCTTAAAATAACATGATAAATCTCCTAATATTGTGCGTACAAACTTATATTTTCAGTTGCAATGTATGGTAGAACATGTTTTTCAACTGTGAAGTTAAATTTTGTTCTTGGAATAAATTCATCCTAACTACACGCACGAGGCCGGTGTATTTATTCGGTATTTTTCACTTGAAATGAAATGTCTGAACACAAAGCGAATCATAAGTGAAAAATTTATTCACTAGTGAACCGATCCAACGATGTTGGATTTCGGCATTCGATAACTTTCACTCGTTTACCGAATGAGCGAAAAATGTAATGAAAGAGCAGATGAACGTTAATTCCTATATAATTTTGTCGATGTCGAGTGAACGTGGAAAGAAACAAAAATGAACCTTCACTCGAGTGAAGCGTCTGATCTGATAGTGGCTTAAGTTTTAGGGCGCTTAAAAATAATTAATTGCTATTGCATTTTCTGTGGCCGGTCACAATTCAGAATATTTAGGTTTAAGTATTATCGGCTCGTATTTTAACATTCGATTAGAAATAGCATCAGACTTAATACCTACTAGTTTACAGGGTCGTCTGCTGTTATCTATACACATCTCCCAGACTCACAATGTTCCAAGCTGTATCTAAGTTTATAGATGACTATAAGATGTTGAGATGTTTTGCTTGTGCAAGCAGGCTATCTTTAAACTCAACATATTACTGGTGAGCATTGCTTTGAGAAGTCCCGACGCGAATTGCTGTGAGGGAAATGAGTGCGAAAATAAAATTATGTTGTACAACTACTGTTCGTAATCTGAAATGAAAGAGATATTTGGTTAAGATGAGATGTAACTTAAAAGAATGAAAGTTTCTAAAACATAAGTAGGAAGTTAAACTTTGAACAAAAGTTGTCTATTGAAAAGTTTTGTTCAAAGATTACCTTCCTGCTTGAGATGATTATTTCCAACTTAGTTTCTGCCCGCGAGTTTGTTCGCGTGGAAGTCGTAAAACACCATAATACGTGTATACATATACTTAAATAACAGCCATATTTTTATAAAAGATCCCTGTATATCTACTAGGTACGTTTGGCATTTTGGTCTTAGCAGCCAAAATTAATGAATGCCTGCGTTCCTGCATATATTATTATCCTATTTAATAGCACAACAACGATACACTGACAGATGCATTCTTACTGATTATTCCTGACCAACCACTATGTTGTGATTGTAATAGGTATGATAATAGATATGAAGAATCACGTTCGTGGAAATAGGGAAATAAGAAAGGAAAAGAAAAACTCAGAAAACATTGTACGATGGTTGCTTTTCAAACGTCAAGTTACAAGCATATTAAATTTCGAATATCTTTTTATCGACATTATTAATGACATAAAACCTAACAAAAAGTATCTTCCAAATAGATTTTACAACATCCGCCCTTAATGGAAATAAAAAGATAAAGTAGTAATGCTAAACACAATTGAAAATAATAAAACATTACTACCAGACTAAACACAAATACAAAATATAAACCGACGAAAAATAAATAAATAGAAGATTATTCTACTTGTTTATCACTAAACCCATATTAACAACGCACCTAAGATGAGCTATGCGCCTTAAGGGCTTGGTTAAAACATCGGCTGTCATTTTATCCGTAGGTATAAACTTTATATTTATAACACCCTCAGTAACCTTTTCACGAATAAAATGATATCTCGTATCAATGTGTTTGGTTCTATTGTGGTGGATTGGATTTAGCACAAGTTTCTGTGCACTTTGACTGTCGTTGTATAGCAACACCCTATCAGAAAAACCAGTAATGTCACACACTAACCGTCTGAGAAAAATAGCCTCCTTTGCAGAACTGGTTAAGGACATATACTCAGCTTCTGTAGACGATAAGGCTACCGTCGGCTGCTTCTTACACTCCCAGCTAATAGGTCCGCCCGCTAGCGTGAAGTAGAAACCAGTGTACGACCGACGGTCATGTACACAGTTCGCCCAGTCAGCATCCGTGAATCCACACAAACGTCTACCGACTTTCCTGTAAGTAATACAGTAATCCATAGTACCCTTCAAATACTGTAACACTCTTTTAGCGGCCAACCAATGCCTCTTATCGTAACAGTTATTAAACTGACTTAAATAGCTTGTGGCATAAGCTATATCGGGTCTCGTATTCACAGCTAGGTACATTAAACATCCTATCAAGTTTTGGTAAGGATATTCACCAAGAGATGATGGATTACCTTTCTCCAACTTGTTATTCTCCAAAGGTGTAGACATCTCCTTACAATCTCTCATATTAAACCGCTCCAACACTGCCTGAATAAAGGTCTTCTGACTGACCATGATTTTATCGTCAACACGGTTAATATTTATGCCTAAACAATATGATAATGCACCTAAATCTTTTAGCGAGAAAAATTTTTCTAAGTCATTTTTGACAGCGTCAAACAAACATTTTTCTTTGTAAAAGACAATTAGATCGTCAACATAGACTGCAAGTATTATGATTTCATTACCAAACTTTTTCAAGTAAACACATGATTCCGCAGATGTTCGTGCAAAGCCAATTTTCGATAGAACTTGATGCAATTTGATATTCCAGGCTCGAGCTGCCTGCTTCAAACCATAAATTGATTTTCTGAGCAAACAGACTTTACCTTCTGCCCCGCGCTCAGCAAATCCCTCAGGCTGTTGCATGTACACCTCCTCCTCTAAGTCCCCATTGAGGAATGCGGTATCAACATCCATGTGTTGGATCTTTAAATCCATTTCTGCCGCCAACGCTATAAGCGTACGTAGAGATGAATTTCGAACTACAGGGGCAAAAGTCTCGTTATAGTCAGTCCCCCAAACTTGACTAAAACCTTTCGCAACTAGTCGCGCCTTATGCTTAACTATTGCACCGTTCGCGTCCCTCTTTACCTTGAATACCCATTTACACGGTATAACCTTTTTATTTGGTTTATCCACTAATGTCCAAGTCTGCTTTTTCAATAAGGCATTGTACTCATCCTTCATTGCGGAAATCCAGTTATCTTTATCATCGCTATTAATAGCTTCACGATAACTTTTCGGATCATCACACAACAAATCAACACCGTGAGTGCCATATGAATAATAATCTGGAGGTTTACGTACTCTATTAGGATATCTTCTCTCAGGACATACATCGTTGGGTTCATCTGAAGGAACCAAGGACAGATCACGTTGTTCACCTGAATGTAGAGACTCTGTGTCGCCAACCCCACCAGCTTCATCAGTCGCGTCCACAAAATCGTCAATTTGCTCTACCTCCATGTCCACACTTTCTGAAGTAGGTGAAGAAATAGAAGCAGATGAGATAGAAATCTCCTGTGGCGATGTGGTATCTGAAGAAGTTTGTGAAAAAAGATTAATGACATTAGGGCTCACAACAACTTCAGGCTGAACAGATTTATCCTTCAATCCTGAAAAATTATTTTCAAAGAACGTAATATCCCGTGACTTAATCAACCTCCGAGGGTTTTCCGCGCTACGGAAATAATAACTCCTTGGATCGTCTGAATATCCAACAAAGATATGTTCAGAAGTTTTCATGTCAAGCTTAGTTCTCTGACATGAAGGCACGTGAACTAAAGCTCGGCAACCAAACACCTTTAAATGAGACAGGTCGGGTTTACTACCACACCACATTTCATATGGCGTCTTACCATCAAGTGCACGATGAGGTGACCTATTCTTTAAATAAACACTAGTCTCAACAGCATCCTGCCAAAAAGCTTTCGACAGAGAGCTATGTGCTAGCAAGGAACGGGCCTTCTCCACAATACTACGATTGCAACGTTCACTTACCCCATTTTGTTGAGGGCTGTATGGTACAGAGGTTTCATGTCGAATCCCTTGAGCCTGCAAATAATCTGTCAGCTCCTTGTTGACATACTCAGTACCATTGTCTGACCGAAGGGTTTGAATCTTACTGCCAGTCTGTCTCTCAACAAGTGCTTGGAAAGCACAAAAATACTTCTGAACTTCTGTCTTAGATGACATACAATAAAGGGATATAAAACGTGTATAATCATCTACAAAAATAATAAAGTATTTATTACCTTTAAAAGATTCAGTGGTCAGGGGACCACAAACGTCCGTATGGACCAATTCTAATGGTGACGAAGCCTTCTTATACTTTATCCCTTTGAAAGGCTTCCGGGCCTGCTTACCTTCTACACAAGGTACGCATGGTTCTTTGTCAACCTCAGTATACTCAACACCAACAGCTAGACCTTTTTTGAGTAGATCCATACCAATACGGCAGAGATGTCCTAGACGCTTATGCCAAAGCTGAAACTGGGACAAATTAGTGTGAACATTATAAGCTGAAACACCTTGCGGTTTTACTGTACAATCTAAAGTGTACAATCCACCACAAATAGAACCATGTAAAACAGGATCATTTATAAAAGAAACATCATTAGAATAATAAAAATTACAGCCATTCGTATCAAAAACAATCGAGAAACCTTTCTCTACTGCCTTTTTGACTGAGAGTAAATTACAATCTAGGCCAGGAACATGTACAACATTTTTAATCTTCTTGAAATCGGTTTTTGTGTCAATAGCAACATCTCCTAAACCCACAGCCGGCAAACTTTTACCATTTGCTACAGTTATCTTCCCATCACAGGGTCGGTAACTATTAAACCATTCAGCATGTGGAGTCATGTGAGTAGACGCACCAGAGTCGATAATCCACTTCTCAGACATCTGAATACTTGGTGCAGACAAAGCCAATTCCTTGACACCATCCAAAGCCAATTCCGTGACACATGCATCCATATTCCCTGAACTAGAAACATTCATTCCCTTATCTTTAGAACAATTTTCTATAGAGCAACTCGCCTTTGCCTTTTTCTCCTTCTTTTTGAGAGGACAATTAGGACTCTTGTGCCCTGGCTTCTTACAACGATAGCAAATAACCTGCCTGTTAGCATTCAACGCAGCCACATCATCTTTAGTCTCCTTCGTCATTTCACTCAACAACTTAGTCCTCACCAAATCTGTTGTGACTTCAACGCTCCCATTCTCAAGCGCCATTATCATAGGCTCGTAGCGAGACGTTAGACCTCCCAATATAATAGCTGCTAAAGAACTATCTTCTATAGTTTTGCCAATATCGGCCAGGTCTAGTGCTGTTTTAGTTATTGCATTTATGTAAGCTTCTAAATTAGAAAAGTCAGATAAGGTGTACCTGTACAACTTACGTTCCAACGACAGTTTACGACCCAAACTTCGATCCTCGTAGGATTTCATAAGAGCATCCCACGCTTGCTTTGCGGTCTTAGCTGGTCGAACAACCGAAATAGCAGCGCCATCCACAGTAAGGCATATTTTAGAAAGAGCCTTTTCATCCTTCCGTACATCGTCGGCCGTCTTATTGCCTTCGACAACTACTCCGCTTATGGTTTCCCACAATCCTTCATGGATTAATAGCATTCTCATTTTAAATTTCCACACAGTGTATCCTTCTCTATTACAAAGTATCGGAATACCATTTAGTGACATACCAGAAACTGCAGACGACATATTTTCACCACCAATCTCCTTTTAAATTCGATCGTAGATAAAATATACAAAGCTTCGTGCTGATAACGTGTTGTGATTGTAATAGGTATGATAATAGATATGAAGAATCACGTTCGTGGAAATAGGGAAATAAGAAAGGAAAAGAAAAACTCAGAAAACATTGTACGATGGTTGCTATTCAAACGTCAAGTTACAAGCATATTAAATTTCGAATATCTTTTTATCGACATTATTAATGACATAAAACCTAACAAAAAGTATCTTCCAAATAGATTTTACAACACACTATCACTAAAATAAAATAACAGTAGATTGTAAACACTTGGGATTTCTCATTAAACGTCACTTAACCATAGATTTATCCTATATTATTAAACTAGCTTCCGCCAGCGGCTTCGCCCGCGTGATTTCTTCATAAATTATGGGTCCAGTCGTTTTTGAGTTTTTTCATTACAAACAAACAAACATAGAAAAAATAAAATCTTTTCCCTTTATAATATTAGTTTAGATGAGCAATATTTGTTTATATATTTGTAATACCGTTCTCGAAAATGGCACTAACGATTCCGATGAAAGTTGCAATATAGGGGTTTACGGGGGCGAAAAATCGATCTAGCTAAGTCTCATATCTGGGAAAACCGTTTTTTCTGTTTTCATCCGAGCAGATCTCGGTCACCCAGGTACTTTTTATTATAACCATAGATGACAAAAGCAGCCTTAACTTCATGTTTATCTGTGTATTTTCTTTGAACTATCATAATTTAACAAAATGTCAAATAAAAAAAATCACAAAAAATACCAAAGTTTGGAAATTGAACTTACAACCACAGATCTGAAAAGCATCGAACCGCTTGGCTATTTGCTTTATTTAAAGTTAACTAAAATAGCCGTTCTTATATTTGCCATTATTGACTGCTTAGCTCCAGAGAAGGTATAGTGTGTTGATAATCATTTAAAAGATTAAATCTGTAACTATCTGCTATGATCGTTCCCTATTCAACCCAGATATTATCTGTGGCCCAGTGAAGTAATGGAATATTATTCGAGTATTGTCATAGACTAGTATATTGTGTTCATTTAAATAATAGTAGGTACCTCATTAAAAAGTTATTTCCAATTAAGATTGCCAAAATTTTTTATGACGTAAAAAAGTGTGTTCAAAAAATTTGCACCGATTATTATTATATTCTATTAAAAACATAGCGTACTTGAAACTGCATAATAGTATCATAAAATGTAATAGAATCGCACGAAAAAATATCAATTGTTGGAGATTGAACTTACAACAAATCGAACTTAAGAGCGTTTATTCTGAAAGTTGGCAACGTCGCAAATAGATCCGATATTTCGCTGCTTTGATTAATTTGCCAATATTACTGTATAGAAATATGAAATGTGGTTAACAAGCGAACTAGAATATTAATAATGAATTGCAATAATAACATTGAATTTGATGTTGTAAGTTTTAGGTGTAAAAAAGGCAATTTTACATCTAAAACTAAATATTCGGTGTTACGATATTAATTATTGCATTTCATAATCAACATTTTAGTTCGCTAGTTAGCCACATTTTATATTTCCATAGAGTAATATTGCCAAATAAATCAAAACAGGTAAATATTTGACAGCTATTTGCGACGTTGCACACTTTTAGCATAAGCGCTCTTAAAAAAAAAAAAAAAACCCCGTACAGTTTAGACTTCGCTACAATTTTATTATACGTATAGAAGAAAGATTTACGTGTATTACCTCCATTTCAAAAACACTGTTTCCACTTCACTACAGTAACTTTTAATAGTTACTTGCTGAAGTAACGGAAGCTGTTCATGAAACATACAGCCAAGGTGGGTTAAGGTTTTAGGTTCTTTCCTGCACACTCTGGGATGAGTCAGATAAGATAAAGAGATAAAGGCTATTTACAATATACCTACCCAACCTGTAACTTTTACAATATTAAAGAAGATAAGGCTCGTGCAGACCAGCGCGATATCGCGGGCGCTACAAGGGTCGCGCTGCCTGTAGCGCCCGCGAAATCGCGCCAGTTTGCAGGAGCTTTTACGGAAGCTCAAATTGTTTACAGTAATGGAAAGTTTTCCAGTACTTATACACACTAAAAACTTTTTTACTTTACTATATTAAGTCAAAAAGCTGTAATTTCTTCGCTTCGTCTCAAGATATTACAAAGAACCGAAATTCATAATAGAACACGACAAGCAATTTGGATCAAACGTTAAACATGAAGAATTAAATGAGTATGTATTTACTCCACCGCTGAATTATTTACGTATCATAACGGATTGCAGAATGTAGGTAAAGTTGAGCCGCCTAGCCGCGCCACAGTCTGACAGACAAGCTTATCACACAAACTTACGTCACAAGTGCTCAATTTTTTATTTCAGCACAGAATATAAATAAACAGGCGCAAGAAAAACGATAACAAAAGGAATTTGAGTCTCGTACTTTTGAATTTGAATATTTAATTTATACCGAGCTTAAAATTCGTGCAGGCGGCGATTTAAAATTGTATCTTGTTTGAGGATGACTGTATATACTTACTAAAATGGGTTCGTTTCTGTTTACTGTTTAGTTTGCTCTGTGAATAAGTTAGATAAGTGGCGAGAGGACCGGTGCCTTTGAACCGACGAAGAGCAGTAGTAAACAAGAGGATTTAATGGTTATGGAGCAGTCGGTGGCGCTAAGTGAAAATGAAAGTGATTCCCGGGAGCCCGTTAACTCCTCGGAATTATGACGAAAATTCTTGCGTTCACGTGTCCCCACCGTTTGTGACCTGACTACACCGCTTTTACGATATTGTTACGTTCATTGCCCTTTTACATTACGGGAATGGACTCCATTGGTCTATTTCGTGGCGTCTGATCGTCTCTAACGTCAAGGATGAGTGGCTAGCCGCTTTCGATGTCACTCGTTCAATATACAGGCTGCTTGTTCCACGTTGCCTCCATGAATTACGAAAGATATAGACCGGATGAAACTTAACCGGGTTTGTGTGTTTAGTTAGGTGTACATACATTTTTCTTGGTGTTTACAGGGGAAATGGAATATCAAACTGAGGAAACTGCTTTAAGGTTAAATTCCGTTATCATCTTGAATGTAACGAAAATATAATTGGGTGATAAACGAGTATATCGTATACCTATATACTGTTTTTCTGTGGACCAGGGAAATAAACATAAACAATAAAACATTGTTTTGTGAGAGACCTACTTACACTATTTGTTTTCTAGAAGGGCGATGGCCGTCATATTTTATCGGCCTTCATGAAAATCTGTAATTTTCACCAGTATTTTTAACATTAAAGTGTGAATAAAGGCTCTGTATTCAGGTATTGGGATAGCCATTATAGTTCACCAAAGCTTTAGCGAACACTCATTAGTAAATTAATAACATCGATCACTAATAACATTAATAACCATGAATAATTAACCTACGAATAACAATCATTTACCTAACAAATGTTTTTTTTCCGAAGTACCTACTTAACTAACACATCATTAACCTTTTCATAGTGTTCCACTTCATATCCCTTGTTTCCTGGCCCACAATTCGTAGCTGTATCTGGTAAACAACAGAAATATTCATAGACGTTTCAATCTGTATAAATCTAAAGTTAATATAACACAAAGCAGCTCTGCTAATATTATTTGTGAACACAGATTGTTGCAAATAAGTCTCCCGGGGTGGTTTGGGGTTGTAGTGGCGCTCAGTATTATGTAGTTTCGATTTTAAAAGCGTTCCGCTTTGGAAATACAACAGTATTCAACTATATATTATTAGGTATACGTAGTATTATATTATCTGAGTTATAGGTACGTTATTTCTTGTGATAAAATGAATGAAAGAAAGAAAAACATTTATTTGGACACAGTTCGTGAATCACAAATAACAAATTGAAAATAACGTTTTAACAACAATAGTGTGTGCCTCACGGCTGCGCCAAAAAGGTTCATTTCAGCATTAATGCCAGACAGATTCCGTCTGACGCTGATCAGAATAAAGGAAAACGTAAAAGTTCTGCGGAATTATGCTTTAAATTTTTGTAAAGGATAATTCATTTTGTAATTGAGTTTAGTATGAAAGCTTTAATAACTTGAGGATTGTTTAGTTCATTATTAATTTTTTTTTGTTTACCGAATTAGTTTAAAATATGAAGGTATTGGGATATATATATGGCTATAAAATGTAAATGAGCCGAAAGTAAGATTAGAAGAAGTGCAAATGTATGGGAAAATTTAGTTTCCTTGTTTCAAATACAAATTATATTATCGAATAAGATCAAGAATTAACAGCTTAAAGCTCGATTCGATTCGATTTACACTGAACAAAATGTAAAAATCACAGTAACAGTATACGTGTTAGTCAATGTGTATCCAGTATTATAGGGTGTCTCCAAAAAGCGCTCCTGAGTCCGCTTCCAGCTTTAAGCATCCAATCTTTGCCAGCCACTCTTAGCAAATCGTTCCGAGATGTCCTACACTATGTTAGTTTAGATGCAAGCCTCACTCTCCACCGGTTTTATCCAACAGGAGTCGAGTCTTAGAGCTTTGCAAGACCACGTAGCCTTTTATCGGCCATGATTGTCTTTGTTGCATTTTACTTTCAGGATTTATTTTCGTAGAGTATTTCTTGTCTGGTGTTCAATTAAATGTACACTTTATCTCGATTGAACTGTGTGAAATGTATTCGCTATTTTACTTTCAAACTGCGGACCATTTCTGGAAAACAATTACGAGAAATATTCAAACGAGCCCTTGAACTTTCTCCTTTGTTTTTAATAAACAATTAAATTTACTGTTTACAGTAAACTGTTTGGTTTATGGTACTTACAACTTAATCAGAATTGCTCTGGTAATAATGTATGTGAGTTTTCTATATGTCCTTTTAATTACATTGAGTTGGCAAAGTTCTACTCATTATGAAATGTTTTTGTCCAAATATATACACCGTGACATTTTAGTCGTCTTACAAAAGCAGCCCACTTCATGTATCCACATGTATGACTACTAATTTTTTTTTTTTTTTTTAAACTGATATACACCGTGACATTTTAGTCGACGGCGGCGGGTCGTCGGCGCGTTGTGTTCCACGCGCGCGCCTCAAAGAGATGTCAGCGGAATTGACGGGGTCCGTTAGGGCCGATGCCTTGCGGGGGGTGCGAAGAAAACTGAAAGGGAGATCGTGGCCCCCGGCAACAGGGCAACCGAAGGGACACGGGTGGGTTTTAGTCAGTAAGAGTCCGACACGCCCAGAGCGGGAGAAGTTATTTGCGAATTTCCCACCCACATCATGTATCCATCCAATGATTATTACACATTTGTTAAAAAAAAAAAAAAATTGATATACACCGTGAGATTTTATTCGTCTTACAAAGGGCCACTTCAATGTACCCGACATAAAATACCTCTAGGAGCAATTAAAAAATTGTTACAATATATTTTTTTTATAAATGTTACGTAGTCATTGGATACACGAAGTGGGCTGCTTTTGTAAGATGACTAAAATGACACGGTGTAAGAATATATATATACACTTGAGAAATGAACTGTATTCATTACTTAGTTAAGGGTTTGGCGTCATAAATCAGCCGCCGGCAAAAAAGATGCCTCCAATGTGTTTTGTGGCTATCTAATTATACGATCCTGTAATTTTATCTGTATTTTTAAACGTGGTATCTATAAGAACTTTGGGTGATTTTCTAGCTTTGTGGCGTGGTTATTAAGGAGCAATTTAGTGTTTTCTCTATTATGAATAGGTATTACTCCTTTATATTATATAATAGCGTGGCACAGGTGTGAGCACTATGTACTAAAGAGTTACCATTTATCGGGTAATATGTCTTGAATGTGCCGTGGCGGCTGTGAGTATGTCATGCTCAATTTTGTCTCGCTGATGGTGGTCAGAATGGTTGAGCTGAATGGTGCTAATCCATGCGTTATATCCAGCCCGTCCTATCCTTGATGTCTTCCTTCCGGTTGACGCCCTAAGCCAAGGTTCGTATCCCACAGGGGGTGCCCTTAGCGAGCGTTCACCTAGTTTTAATTAGCATAGTTGAATATACCCTTTTTTTTTTGGGTGGGAAACTATCAAATAACTTTTCCCGCTCTGGGCGGAGCTCTGGGCGTGCCCTGTTGCCGGGGGATACGATCTCCCTTTCGGTTTTCTTCGCACCCCCGGCAGAGTTGAATAACCCCTGGCTGGAGGTTTTAAGTGTAGTAGCTTAAGGCACCCACAGGAAAGCCCGGTTATGTAGTCATGATCTCAGAGGTCAACTACGAGATGCACTACATAAAAAAAAACCATGCATTATGTTCGTGAACGGGCGCCGTCAGTGGGGACTGGTCATCTCTTAGTCGTCATGACTTATTTTTAATTTGTTTTCATTTTTGAATTTTTCTATGTTTTATCTTTTTACTAGCTTCTGCCCGCGGCTTCGCCCGCGTGGATGGCGGAAAATATCCCACAGGAATGCGCTACCAGGATTCTGAGTAACCTATGTCCTAATCCAGGTCATGGCCTATCCGTATGCCTTTCATCTAAATCCGATCAGCAGGCAGATAATAAATCTGTTTTAGCGTTCCGTACCTCAAAATGAAAAATTGCAACCCTTAAAAGATGACTTCGTTGTCTGTCAAGACCCTTTTTCTCAGGAACGCGTGGAGACATCAAGTTGAAATAGATATCAAAAACTTAGGCTAAGCACGCACTATGAATTTTGATCGTTGCGATGATTCTGCGAAATAAAATCGTAAACGAAAATAATTCCTACGCGCACTCGCAAACGATTTCTTTTGGAAGTGTGCGGACTCTAGTTAGTGGTATTGTTCACAGATTGGCGAATATTATCCGCAACTATTATATATATAAATCGTAGTGCGCGCTTAGCCTTAGATCTACGGTCCCTTAGATCTGTAATGAAATTCAAACTTCCAAATCATCGCATTAAAAAAATACGACTATTTATGCCTCATATAAAATAACACTCTCAAATAAACCAAAGAGTATTTGGTACATCCCGTTGGCCCAGCAGCATGAAGTTTGGCTAGAAGCAAGATCAAGTACAGAGCAAAATCCGAAAATTAGTAATATATAGTTGAAATAAATTAAATGCAAAGTAAATGAACTGCAAAGTTAAGTTTGTTCTTTAATCTGGAATCAAAAATTAATAGGCCGTGTCTTGCAGTAACATTTAATCAGTATTTCATTGAAATCGGTATTCTCCGCCCTATTAAAACTTCTTTTTCAAATGAAAAGTTAAATTTGTCCTTCACTACAAACAAAATCCCCCCTCCCCCCTTTTTATCCCCTTAAGGTCGAATTTCCAAAAACCCTTTCTTAGTGGGTGCCTACGTCATAATATCTATCTGTGAGCCAAATTTTGCCCAATGCGTTCAGTGGTTTGAGCTGTGCGTTGATATATCTCTCAGTCAGTCAATCATTCATTCAGTCAGACACCCTTTTCTTTTATAGATATAGATTTTTACATGAATACAAAATTTAGCAAATGAACAACTTCAATAGAAAACTCATCGCCCTTTTCAGACCCTTGTGGGTAGAAAAAAAAAAAAAAAACAAAGATTTACGTTGTGTTAGTTTCCAAACATAAGCCGAAATATTAGTAATTTGAATTAAAAAAATAAAGAACTTTAATTTTAAACAAATTTTCCCCCTTTTCGCCTCTTAAGGGTAGAAATTCTAACAACACCGTTGCGTTAGCTTCCAACCATAAGCCTAGATAGTAAATTTAGTGATTTTTCTTCGAAAATTAAGGACTTTCCAACTTCATTAACCCTTCGAGTGTGGAAATATCGTACCGCTGAGAAACTTATAAATTAATTTTCAATCGTCAGCCTAAACACAAATTTGAAGATCCTATCTTCAAAACTGACGGACTTTCATATAAACTACCATCCCCTATTTTACCCCTTTAGGGGTGGAATTTCCAAAAATCCTTTCTTAGTGGATACTTACTCTTAAAAAAAAAACACACCCTCCAAGTTTCATGTCTCTAGGACCAACGGTTTGGGCTGTGTATTGATATATCACCCAGTCAGTCAGTCACTTTACCATTTTATATATATAGATAGATTACGGACGCTTCTAACGTGCACGTCTTTCTACATATATTGTTCTCATATGTATAATTTCAACATAAATGATGTAGCCAATATTTTGTAATTTTTTTTATTTAAAAGAGTATCCGTGGAGTTTCTCGCCCGTTCTTCTCCATAGATATCCGTAGATACACACAGCTCCATTAAGTAGTTACCCCCTCCCAAGACATGTGCGTTCAAATCCATGATAGGCCCAAGTTGGTTTTAGTATGTTGCAAAAACATTTTATTCTCATAAGTGTATTGTTTTAGTGAATAGGGTTAACATTTACAAAAAGTTTTTCAACGTCTAAATATACCAGAGGTTTCGAAACCGCGCATAAGATAGGAGGTTCAAATCCCGGGCACGAAATGTGCTATTTGTCATTCATTCTATTTTTTTTTATTAGAAAACTTTGATCTTATTTAATTGCAAAGATTTATATTTTAAAATTTGATTTGATAATTTACAGTTATCATAATATACATATTTTGCCAACTGTCACAAACGGGTCCCTAGACAAGTGACATCCTATTAACGCAAACGATAAAATAGGAAGCGCTAGAAATAAACAATATTTTTAAATGAACGTATACATCAAACGTTGTAGTTATAACTTGAGGGTATGGATTAATTTTATAAAGAAAACGTTAATGGATACCCTTTCATTATAACATCTACCGATTAGACAGAGACCTAAAGATAAAGTGACTCGGTCGATAGTAGAAAATTAATTCATCGCAATTCACATGGGCTCGCTGGCTAGTTCGTCAAACTGCCGGTATGAGTATGACGACGTTCGGTGATGCGGTGGTTCGAACCCAAGTCGAAACAATGAACTCTCGTTGAAATATTCTTTAGATTATTCGTAATGAATTCAATGTTATAGCAGTGTAACATTTTAAAACTTGAGGGGCTAGCACATACTGACGCTGTGTGTACCTACTACGCTTTGGAATGGGCAACTGGCTTCATATTTCTGACTGACCGACTCTTTGACAATTCAAAAGTGCCTGTAAATGGTTTAATTGAAATAAATGCTTTGTGTTTGAGTATGTGGCTGCCGCCGGCCATCTGACCTGATTTACATGCAGACCCTTACTTATGTCTTACAATCCCCCAGGCGCAGACGAGCTGACCTATTCTTAACTGGGCACACACGGTTAAACTGCTGCCTAATATTATTAGATAACAGACTTGCAAGTAAGCTCCTGGGGCTCGGTGGCTCCTTAAATGAAAAAGGGGTAGTAGGGAGGAGGTGAAGCCGGAAAGGGAAATAAGCGAACTCGTAGCTTTGCATTTACGTAAAACAAGGTAGGTTAAGTCAAAGCACGGATTTAAACGTTGACTCTTGAAGTTAAACATGTACTCGACTGCAAATCTAATGTTTAACTTTTTTGTTTAATGTGGAACACGTCACGTTTTGATTCGTTTTGCTTTCCCTTTGAATAAGTATATGCTCTACTTTCCTCATTACGTTAAGAGCAGCAAAATGAAAAATGAAATGACGGTATAAAGAGTTGTGCCGTGATTTAACTAGAACGAAAAGGATGAAATTCACAACAAAGTGCTAAAAGTGCAAAAGGAAGGAAGCACTCCTCCGGAAGTCAATTTGTTGAAGTAGAAACTTACGTGTTTTGCGGCGCTAATGTCTGAATATATTTAACTTCTAATAATGATAAGGTACTCTCATTAACAAGGGGTTGATTAACAATTCTACCTTTCAGAATATATGTCAAGCTTTGCGTAAATGCGTGACTAATATCTATGTTAATATTATGAATGACCGGAGTTTCTTCTTCAATATTATCACTGCGAGGACGTCCCTTTCCTAGCTCTAATTGCATGTTTATGCAAATTCGTATTCCCAACTTTACTATCTGTTTTAATATTGCATTCCAAGCATTTTTGCACAAGTAGATATTTATTAGTAAGGAAGCAAATGTTGAAATAGTGCTGTGTATTGGTAAACATTTGTTAATTTAGCTTGTTCAAATAATATGTATTTGATTAAGTTCTAAGATATAAAATACGAGTTTGATTTATAAATACTTACTCTTTAAAACATTTACACAATTTAAACATAATGCATTGTCGATATTATCAATGATAATTTATGGATGGTACTGTTTGCGTACTTATAATGTTTTTAAATATTTTACAGAAGAGACTAGGAAAATTACTTGTTAGCATAATCAGCCTATAATGTTCCCACTGCTGGGACATAGACCTCTCTATGAGAAGGAGTGGCCCAGTGCAGGTTGGTAGATGTCACATGTCTTCGAATTTTCGTTTCTAGGACACGCCGGTTTCCTCACGATGATTTCCTTCACCGTTTTGAGACTCGTGATGATGAAATAATCTGCACAAAGTAAAGCGCCTGTCTGGGTTCAAACCCACGACCTACAACTCGTATTATAAGTCGTACCAGTTACAACAGCTCGATTACTTCTAAAATGAACATTATTGCAAAAAAAGAGTGTTTCTCGGAAAAAACAGAACTTTAAATTCGCGAGTGTACGGGGCTCAAATCGTAAGCTTCCAATAAGATAAGCAATTTCAGAAATACGAATGGCGACATAATATTCATGTTTTTACATCGTTTTAGTGAATAGCGTCGTAAGTTGAGCTATGTAAATCACTTGCATTAAAAGTTATAAATGATCCATGTGACAACAATCTTATGGAAACACTCGTTTTCCTCCAACAAACCACATAATAATACTTCTGTCTCGTAAATATTGATTTTCACGGTAACGTGTAAGTCGAGTAAGTCTAAAGGGCCTTTTCAAGCATCAAATTTTGATTCTTACGAGTTTTCGAAAAGTCATCCTTTTCGTAAACAAGCTCTAATATAAGCATACTTTAGATTAGAACTATGAGATTCTCATACAGTAATATTCTCGAAATGTGCAGCATTTTTAAGCAAGTGCATATTTGAATTTAAGTCGTGTTACGGAGAGTGGTATAATCCCAGTTTATAAGAGTTAGTGTTATTACGGCCCGCAGAGACGGCAACGCTTACACTTCCTAGAGGTTTTTTAAAGGATTAAAATCAACCGACCCTAGTAGGTATCAACTTTAACCTAATTTTTTATGAAAATTTTACTAGCTTCTATACAAATTTCAGACGAATATTTTCTCATAATGAACACAAGTTTACTAATTGAAATTGTTTACGTGCCTACCATAAATTATGAGCAAATGAATGTTAATTTTACCGACGTGAAAGACCGAGTGGATTTTTTTGACTTGCTGACGACTCGGACACAATATATTAGGATACAGTGTCCGAATTGACACATTTTAATTTAAATATTTTTTTCACTGACAATTTGGACACTCAAATTATTGAAGCTGTTTAGTAGAGTCAAATAAAAAAGTTTTAAAATGTAATAAGCGGAAAGCGTTTCCAAAACTATTTTAGGGTGGCTTTACGGCGGCATCTTTCGGTAATAAATTGCTTTGTGGACGTGTATCACTGTAAGTCATCACATTGAGACTATATTACATACATGTTGAAAAAAAAAAAAACGTAGTCATTCAAAACGTAGTATAAATATCAACATCTTATAAATATTGGGTTGTATTTAATCTACAATATAATCACATAAAAATCGCGTATCTATGTATGTGGTATATATTAAAAACGGCTGCTTTCGTTAAAATCTGGTTAAAAACTGTTTTTTTACAATTACAGGCTGGGCGGATGAAGGATTTTTTTTTAGATTTCTACGATAAAATTAAGGTATCGTTGGAAATTTTGTATATGACTGTACAAAACAGTTTGTCTTATTGGTGTCCGAATCATCAGTGAAAAAAAATTGGAGTCAAACACTGTGTTCGAGTCGTCAGCAAGTAAATTTTTTTAGAGACCCAGAATATAGAGAAGCTGAATAACTATTTTTCATATTAAATGTGTATGACTGTTGTAATAAATCTTGCGTAACCATTATTTTTCGCACTGATACCATTTATTCCCGCTCCAGTGCATTCAATAACGTAGCAACGTGTAGTTATATCTAGCGAGTATCCGACAACACCATCCAATTTGAAATAGGTGTCCGACAGTGAGCATAATTGCTTTCCCGCCAACTGTTCTACTTGCTTCACAAATAAACCACAGTTATGCTTCGTTCGACAGAATAATTCATATTTATTGATGATGTCTGAATAACTGATTTTATTTATCGTCATGCGCATTCATGGTTATAAAAGCACTAAACGTGGACTTTATCAACTGTAATGCCGGCTCTGAGAATCTTTCTGCAAAAGTTAAAGTAGTTTGAAACTTTTAAAATGTTAAGAAATGGTTTGTTTTATTTTTATGCAAACTCTTAGCCGACGTTCGCACGGACGTAATAAAATCGCGGCGGGATTTTATCGCGCACTGGATTTTCAACTCTCGGTGTTAAGCCGAGCATTGAGAATCCATCGCGCTGGGACGCACTCTCTTCCCAGTGCGTTGAAAAAACACACTGTTGAATTTTCAACTCTCGGCACTGAGCAGAGCGTTGAAAATCAAGTGTACGAAAAAACATCGCCGCGATTTTAATACGTCCGTGTGAACGTCGGCTTAAGGTCCCACATCTCCTTACTTCTTCAACTGCTTAGTATGGTTTCGGCACAAACTACCTAGGTATATAAAACAATTAGTGGTAAAAAGTAAAAATATTAGCCAGCCAGTAAGGTGGTAGCGGGGCTGCGTGCCCGGAGTTCGCCCCACTGGCAGCTATTGGTAGCTACCGCTTTATTTTTTACTATTGTATAAATTGCTACGTTCTGTTCTGTTACTAGGGCTTCCAAGTTTGTAAATTGAGCATACATTAACTAGGATGAAAGAAAAAAACCAACTGAGTACAGTCTGTGCAGTGTCGTCAGTTTTTGGCTTCGTTCCCACGTAAAATGTGGCGTGACCGTAATGCATACCTACTATAACATGAGCACATTTTTATCACCGAGGTTTTTCTCAAGCCTTTTATATATGTATAACCTTTAAGGCTAACAATTCACTTTCCACGACTCTCGTCGTCGAATTTGTGAATGCGTCATTCTAATTGATCCAGATTTTTTGTAGTTGAAATACAGCACGTCAAAAATAAAATAAAAATTATGTGTGTGAAATGACACACAATACGGCATCATTTTTTATTAGAATGATTGAGAGAAAATACCTATAATGATGTAGCATTATGTTCACCCCAATTTAATTATAAATCCCCATTTATTTTACATACGAGGTTAAAGTAAGGTGATATGGATTTTCGTTCATACTCAAAGAAATATTATGGTAAAGGGTGGAATTTGAAAAAGGTTGGATAAAATTTCTGACGGTTTGTCGAAAGTCATTTTAAATTAGTATTTAGTTTAAAAAAATAAATGAGAAAAGAACGCCTTGTTAACCGTGATATAAAGGGCCTTAAAATAATATTGAAGATACGGTACATTTTCAGCGATTCTAGTGGATTTACATTCGTTAATGTGAATTCCCAGAAATTGACATGATATTGTTTAGAAAAGCGGTACTACTTAATTAATAATTAAGAATTCATGTTTAGCCTCCCTCTATTGACTCTTATAAAATATTTTCTTTATAAATGAAGATAATTATTACAACGGAAATAAAATCTCGGTAAAGCAACACAATTTTTCTATTATTACTTCCTTATAGGAAAAGTCCCGGTCTATTTATAACTTTTAACTGCGTGGCTTTTTGTTTAATCGAGTGGAGAAAATTATGGAATCTTGACTTCACTTTGATGTTGTCCTGAATATTAAAAAATAAAAGTGTTGTAATCAGTGTAGCAACTCTTGACCGTAGATTTTTTTATTAATATTTTTTTTTACATAAGTTGAAAATTTATTAATTTTAACTTCGGTAAAAAAAAATCCTTCTGACTTGACTTTGACCTTGATAAATGTCAATTACAATGAGGGCATCAAAGGATTTATAATACGGGCTGAGAAGATCAATTGGTAAGTACCTAAAATTATTTCGTTAATATTACTGATATAACTATGTCCTATACTATTAAACGAGCAATATTTGTATGTATATATATTTGTACATACGTTCTCGAAATCGGCTCTAAGGATTTCGATCAAAGTTGCAATATAGGGGTTTACGGAGGCGAAAAATCGATCTAGCTAGGTCTCATATCTGGGAAAAATTGTTTTCTGTGTATTTTCACCCGAGCAGAGCTCGATCGCCCAAAGTTTAGAACAATATAATGAATAATTAACATAACATAACATCACGCCTTGTTTCCCCGAAGGGTTGGGCAGAGGTGTCCCTGTAGCAGGCACACCCACATTTCGCCAGTTATGTTTAAGTCCCATGTAATAGGGGGCGAGCCTATTGCCATCAACCGGGCACAAATCCAGACTCCGAGCTGCTACTGAGAAATTTCAGATAGAAAAACCTAATAACACTTTGCATGAGTTCCTGGGTTCGATTCCTGGGTCGGGCCCAGGAATCGAACCCAGGACCTCATGCTTAGCAGTAGCGCTTGCGACCACTAGACCAACGAGGCAGTTCTGACATGATAATAATGAATAATTAATGACATGAGAATATTGACACTAGAATTATGACGTGGCAGCATGGAATTAGTAAGTACCTGCTATCATGGCAGCATGGAATAAGTAGGTACTAAACTTGGATTAGTATGAACTTTCCTATACTATTAAACGAGCGTTCTCTATTTTCACCAGAGCAGAGCTCGGTCCCCCCGGTACTATTATTGAATAAGCTTTACATGATTACGGCTGATTGGAAGTTTGTCACCAGTTATGGGTTGGAAGAAACAGTATCTAAGAATAACTAATGTTTCAACTGTAGTTAGTCTACTGGTTGAGGGCTGGGAGAACATTGGGACTCTGTTGGCTAGACATTCGGCTTTGTCAGGGATGTCGAAAGCGACACTCCTATCGGGAGGGATGAGAGGAGGCATAGATACCTCTTCAGAAGAACGTAACTTCCTTTGTAACTGCAAGAAGGTTTGGTGGGTGGGCTCAAGTACGCCCAGCATCTTGTTCCAGCCCTCGAAACGCAGGTCCAATATGCGTTTCTTAACAGAACGCTGTAAATTGTGTATATGGGGTTTATTCGCGTCACAGGGAGTTTTAGGCACTATTGGCCGCGTTCTTGTCGGTTATCAGTTCACGCACATCACTCGACAATTTCCAGGGATGGTCGTCCATCGCCGGAACTTCCCGTGAACAATCCGTCAATACAGATTGACCAGCTCAGGATTTGACATGGCTTTAGTGGTTTCAAGCGGGACGGCATACTCGATAGTACGACGAGTACCGGCTGGTGATCCCATTGCAGCTCGTCGTCTATTACTTGTTGGTGGACGGTCTGGTGGTGTAGCCCTCGGTGGACTACGACGTTCAGTACGTCCGACATGTATTGTGCGTTGTCCAGATAATGGTTCGGCGTTTCTCGCTGTTCTCGGTCGCCGAACATCGTAAAACCGAAGGCTTCCGCGTCCGCGAAGAGTCGTCTCCTCGCGGTGTTCGTGGTATAGGAATTCCACGCTTGGTGCTTACAATTTAAGTCACCGGCGAGGATGGTTGCGTGTGAGGTACGCGTGAATAGTGCCCGCAGCTCGGTCAGGTCCAAGTGGGCCGCGGGCGACTTATACCACGCGTAGATGTCGATTCCCTCACCGTCTATATGTAGCTGTACATGTGTCTCACCAGCGAAACGGCCCTACTTTTATACACGCTTTTTCTATTCTCAGAAACTATTAATCGGCTCTCGGAAACCATAAAAATGTGCTCCAGCCAATCAGAGCGTAGCTCACAAAAATGACACGTACCTTAAGTACGACTAAACTTTACCTCAACAAGAACCTTTGTACCTGCCTTAAACTAATATAAAACCGGCCAAGTGCGTGTCGGACCACGCACAATGAAGGGTTCCGTAGTTGGGATGAATTTATCCCAAGAACAAATTAACATTGTAGTTGAAAAATATGTTCCTACATACATTCCAATTACAAATGTAAGTTTGTATGCACAATATTGAGTGATTTACCATGTCATTTATGACCAAAGACTTCTTATAGGTTTTTCTGTAGTCTATAAGCATAGAACTATTCTATGTATTTTTTCAAAATTTTAGGCTCAGCGGTGACGGAGATAAGGGGGAATTGTACATTTTCATCTATTTTCTTAAATATCGTTAAAAGTATTTATTTTAAAATTATTAAAAAAGAAATGTATTTGAGATCCTCGTAATAAGCCCTTTGATATATCACACGGTATAGTTTGCGAAACTTTATTTTTAATTTTCTTGTTTGCCCCAAAAGTGACCCCCATATTCAAAATTAATTTATTTACGTTACACATCCGTGTTTGGCTCACAGAAATACATATGTGTACTATATTTCAACTTCATCGGTCCATTGGATTCGGAGCAAAATGGCTGTGACAGACGGACAGACAGACACACGAGTGATCCTATAAAGGTTCCGTTTTTTCCTATTGGGGTACGGAACCCTAAAAACCCTATTTACTGTGTTTTCCTACCTGAAAACCTATATACTAACAATACTTTAAAACCTGTAATTCAAAAATATCCTAATCTAACTGTTTTGTATAAAATATACTTTATTCACTAGTATTATATTATCTGTGCTTTATTTATATCCTATTAAATAACAATACATACATACATAAACTCACACTTCCCATGGGGGTAGGCAGAAACTACAGAACGCCACCTAGTACAATCCTTACATACTCCTTTTGACTCGTTTACGTTCATACATCTGGTCATACATGCCCGCCGGTTGCGAGTACTACACACCTGGCCTTTCTGAAGAACATCACCAATAAGGTCAGTATATGTCCTTCTAGGGCGTCCCCGACCGGCCTTTCCCTTCACATCACCCTTGTAAATGCTATATTGTAATATTGTTGTAATGTTATATTTAAATAACAATATATTTACAATAATATACAATTATAAAAAATGCAAATAAACTATTCTAGTAAAAAATATAAAACAATCTCAATCAAATTATTTAACACGTTACAAATAAATAAAACAGTCTTAATTTATAACACACTCTGTAACCGTTACATAAGGTTAGGCATAATATGATTGATGGTTTACGGGTTCACCTTTGCAGTATACAATTGCAATGTATAATTTCCCTAGATATACAAAGAGACCAATGGACAGACACAAAAATCACTCGCGCATATTTGGCGTTTGCAAGTGATGACATTAAGATGGACGAGTGATCAAAAAATTGAGCTTCCTTTCTTTTAAGTAAAGCAAGTTCTGGCAAAACGCCGAGAAAATGCGACGATGAAGACTATATAAAAATATACAGCTTATAAAAAGTTCGTACATAATGTAGAGCCTGACACAGTACTTGAATATTTTATTATTTTAGGACACATTAAACTTGAGGCCCTTTTTAACCTCGTTTTCATTTAAAAACTCATTTATTAAGTTAAGTGGAGAGAAAAAAAATTCGTTAAACTTGCAGAGTACACGGCTTGTTTGTTGTCGGGAGCGGTCGAAGCATCGCGCTGATATTGCAATCCCCTTCGGTACCCTTACAGCATCAATACCGCATATTAGCTTTATGTAAAGCTTATTAACCGTGTATTTAACACGTCAAGAGTAAAAAAAATATTACAGAAGGCTTATATGATAATTTCAATTATATGCTGAGTGACTGACGCTATATTGTGTGGTTAGAAAGCCAAATGAAACAGAACGGATGCCTACTGGAAAGCGCAGTAACTTCTGTGTACAGTTAGTTCTTCTTTAACCTTTTTATCCACGATGGAATGAAGAATATTCTACCGCGTACCAACATGAAATGTGGCAGGCAGTGGCTTATTAATATTATATTTCAAGAACTTCTCGCATATTTTCTACGTGTAGCTCTTATTTATATTTAGTTACTAATGCGATTATAATCAACTCACAATATTTAATAACTTTAACCCGCTTAACCCATAAAATGTCACGTAAAGGTATTAACTACATAAATACGTATATGTAAGTGTAACTTATATTTGTATAGTAAATTCACGCCTGTCTCTCGGTGGGTAGATTCACAGAATACCTAATGTGCCCCGTAGATTCCCCAAGCTACGATGTTGGCAAACCTCTTTCGACCACCAAATTAAAAGAGCTATATAACAGGTACGTAGTTATGTAGGTAACCACAAAACGTATAAACGTATTATACTTCTAGTGGTTACTGCCACGCAGTGTAGCCTCTGCATGTACATTACTTGTATGTACTTCTTGAATGTTTGAGTGGCTGTTAATTAATATATGGACAGAAATATACCCTCATTATCATGAAACATTTTGTAGTATGCAAATATTTGGACTGAAGGTTTAACTGGACCGCATTTACCGATGTTTTTCTCTTTTTTCTTTCTTCATTATTAAAACCTTTTTATCGCGCAGTAGCTGACATTCAAAGAGCAGTTTTGATATTTTTTATTCCTCCGAACCAGAAAATATTCCGAAGTGAAAGTGTAAAATAAATAAATAACAGACAAATAAATAGAAAAGAGCTTCGTGGTCGAATCCCTAAACCGCGCAATCAGTCTACGAATTAAAAAGAGAAGTAAGTCGAAGAAAATTCGAACTGAGTGTGGAATTTTACCGGAAGGCTACCGGAAGCGGTTGCCGCAATCGAGGGGAAAAGTAGCTCGCTCCGGGACGCTTTGACCGGTCATTCGTACTAGCCTTTCAGAGATTTTCTATTTAAAAAGTTTTTTCAATCGTAAACATTTCTTGTATTACGCTACGCCAAGTTGTCAGATGTTGTTTGGTTGGAATGCCAATTCCTGCTGTGTCTTTTGTGAGAAACATTTTGATTAATGTTAGAATATTCAATTCCACGGTCTAAAAGCTTTAACTGGAAAGCTGTTGATGAATGCATACAATCTGGGGGCATTAACGGAACCAGATCCTCTAATAACAGATCAAGGTTCGGATATCCGGGATAGAGATGTTGACGGATTTGACGGCAGAAGGCGCTGGCTCGTGCGGATTCCAATCTAGCGTCAAACGGGACGAGAGCAACGTCGCGGCCCCCGCGCCCCCCCGCGCCCCCTGCCCCCCCACCGGCTCGGCGGTTCATTATGCAGCCGCCCACGCCGCGCGCCAATCACATAGCATCGCAGCGATATTGCCGTCTCGCTAGGGATTTCAACGATGTTTGTCGATTACTTGGATTAAGGATGTTTAGTTCCTTAGTTCGCATGCATAACAGATTCTTGGGTTACGTATACAAATATAATCTGCCAAGTTAAAGCCTTATTTAAAACGAATTCTATTGCTGGTTTATTTTCCTTATGGTGATGAATTCACTAGCGTGCAATAATACCCGTGAAAGTTATTTGTGTTAAAAAAGGGAATTCCTTTATAATAATTATACAAGTTTTATCTCTGCTGGCCGAAGGATAAAGATAATTTTAAAGTCTTCTTCTTTGAGCGTCATAGCTCTGAGTGAGTGGCCAGCGTTCTTGTTGACGTAGCGTAGAAGCCACGAAGGAGTGGCGTAACACTGAACACGCGTAGAGCCGCGTAGCATTTTAAAACCGCGTATAAGTCGCGTATTAGCGGCGTAGCATGTAACCCGCGCAGCAGATGCACAGAAGTCACGTAACATCGCGAAGGTGCTAGCCGCTGGCTAGGTTCCGCGAAGAAAGTACGTAGGCGTTGCGCAAACAGCGCAAATGACGCTGGACGAGGATTCTATCGAAAAGGCATTTGGGCAGTGTCTACGCTGCTTTTACATTCGACAAACGCTTGCGCTGCACTGGACCAACGCCAGATTCGAATGCCACTGATTTGTGTAGTAAGTAGGTACCTATTTAATGTCCCGATAACCCTAAATGATAAATTTTGGATCAATCATCATTGATATTTCTTATCTGTATCTTCACAAAAGTAGAAAAGTTTGAATCCAGGTTTTTCAAGCATTCATATCTTGAAACTAAGTAGGCCGTGAGTATATTCATACAATTCAATGTGCACTATTGTCGTGAATCTACAAATAGTACAAGCATGCTCATTTAGCTTATTTTTACATTATTGAAGTTTAGTGAACACGGTCTGGTTACCCAATTTTGTTAGTTTCAAGTAGGCATCTTTTTTTGTGTGGGAAATTATCAAATAACTTCTCCCGCTCTGGGCGGATTGGGAGGGCATGTCACTGTTACTGACTAAAACCCACCCGTGTTCCTTCAGTTGCTATGTTGCCTGGGGCCACGGTATTCGTTTCGGACTTCCCCGCAACCCCGGCAGGCATCAGCCCTAGCGGACCCCGTAAGTTCTGCTGACATTTCTTTGAGGCGCGCGTGGAACATAACGCGCCGTCGACCCGGGCCTGGTCCTTAACGGACGGCGAGTTATCCATTGCTCACCGTCCGTAAGCCTGCGCCTACGGTGGCGGGGAATCGGCTCGCGATTCGCGATGTCCAGGGCGTCTCTTACGGTGGTTAGGGGCGTGAGGGCGCGAAATTTGCTTCTCCCTCACGCGTTCCGCCTCCTCCTTCGCGAGCATTTCTGTTTCGCAGGAGAAGTTGACAGCCTTCCATGCCCTCTCGCTCCGTACCATGGCCTGTACTAGGGCCGGACGGGAGAGATGACCGCCGCCGATCGCCTCCACGAGGACACAGCGATGCTCCGCCCAAGCCGGGCAGACCTCCACTGTATGCTCCACCGTGTCCTCCGGCCGAACCACACAATGGTGACACCCGGGCGTTTCCTCTCACCTTATCCTGAACAGGAACCTTCCAAAACAACCATGTCCGGTGAGGACCTGTGTCAGGCGGAAGATGAAGATGCCGTGGCACCTTTCTAGCCAGTTCTGCCCTTCAAGAGGGGACTTATCGCCGCAATTGTGGCGTGCCCTTCAAGTAGGCACCCAAAGTGTAGTAAGTACCGTCAACTTTCCATTTGATATACCCTTTTTATGTTAGTAAAATCAAAAAACATATCTCAAAAATATGCAAGTTGTTTCCTTACAACAAATCAGAAGTAAAACAATGCTCGACTATCGATATTTCTAACAAAAGGCCCGTGGCACGAGCACAGCACTATCAATATTACCTGTTCCTAGCATAAAGAATAATCCGGGTTGGTCGTCATTGTATGTTGCACGGACGACAGAAAGCCTCATAGCTTGTATAACGTCTTTGGTATGGCCGAGTCAGCTGTACCTAAGTATTTTTTATTGCAGCAGACGGCACCGGTGAATATAAATGCACCGACAAGACGGCCGCGGCCGTGTGCGAGCCGGCAGCGTATCTGATAAGTTATTTCCGTTACTTTGAGACGACAACTCACGCCGGATGCATGATTTTTATTTTTATTTAGCTTGAATATTAAACTTAACACAGGTTTTTTTTTGGTCGGTAAAGGATTGTTTGTAGAGGTTCTCATTGAAGAGTTTCTCGTTTACGAATTCTTTTTGAAAGAGTGTTCACTACTGTGTGAAATATATGATTATATTTCTGAAGATATTGTTATGTTCTAATTCGGGTAGGTCCCCACTCATACCGTAATGTTGTCCAATAAAATGATAATCTACATTGCTGTGACAAATAACATTCTTTATGTATAACAATACAAAGCTTGAATAAATAAGATGAAGCCACACACAACGCTAAGAAATGGAACCAGTTTAGAGTGTCATGTAGTGTGAGGAACAAATTCCTCAATCTTTATTGTCACCTATCGGGGCCATTGGTTAGTCTAGCATTATTATAGAGTGGAGTTAGTGTGGCGGCGACGATATTCGCCTGGAAGAAGGAGTTTACATTCACACCGCGCATAGGGTTGACTCTCTCTAACTCTAGATTTTTATTTAAATAACCGAAGAAAAATTACAACGCAAGAGGTTCAGAATCACGTACCGAATCCATGGTAACAGTTTTCGCATTGCCATCCCTGCCACCCTGTATTGTTTTAATGTTGACTGTAATAATCTCGGTTACTTATTTGAATAAACGTGACAGCCTAACAGTATTATGCAGTAAAACATATTTCCAAAACCGCTCTGAATATAAGGATTTAAAACAACCAGGTCAAGTTTCACATACACTTACATAATATTTCACGAGGTCAAAAGTCGGGGTACACAATATGACGCCGGCTATATGTAACTGTACGATATATGGGTCAAAAGATACATTTTTCCCTGGTAACATTGTTTAGCTTGAACATTTTATCCCGCGGCACGTTGCCTGTCAAACTCCGGAACAATGCTCGATGGTAACACGTGGCTTGAATTCCAAGTGCGCCTGCTACAATAAGCCTGATAACGGCAGGTCTGCTAAGATAATAATTGCTTCTGTAGAAGAAACCCTTGGCGGTCGTTTTTAATACATTTGGTTAAGGCATGCCATCCCCGAGTGGTGGGGAGAGAGGGCGGGCAGCGAGCAGCCCTAACCGCAGTAGACATTCCAACACAATTTCCCTTTTAACTCGGACTCTGCGGCCAGTATTTATCAATGAAATGATCTCACGGCTTGGGCTCACACGAGTAGTTTATTTATTTAGCATATTCATTCGACAGGTACCCGTAACCCGTCAGGCGTCCGGTTACTTTATTTGTACCATTATTTCGGAATTAGACCTTTTTTGATACAATTTATTGGAGGATGCTGTGTTTAAGGAAAGCCAGTTTGAAATGTGATTTGAGTAATAATAATGGATTGAAAAGGGAATGAGCTTCAGTATGTATGAACCTGCCTATATTCTTTGCCAAGCTATTGATCTACAAACTTTCATATGGCAACTTTCGCGGATTACGGTTAGATCGATTTAAGGCGACGATAACGATAACAGACTTTTAATTATTTTATACTGAAGATGACGTCTAAACAAGTTTTGTTAATGATTTGGAAAACATATATGTTAAATTAGAGCATTTTCTTAATATTTTAATAAAGGCATATTTTGGATTATGTTTATAGTGAAATCAATTTGTAAAGTTAGGTCTAACGCGGATAAAAAACTGAGAATCGTGCTAAATCTATCAAGTGTATTTTTCTGAAACCTTCACTTTTTTAAACATTATTTAATTTTTGATCTTTTAGTATACGATTTTTAATAAAATACCTTTTGTTTTATGTATAATAAATTAATAATGCGTTTAATTTGGGACAGCGCTCCTTGATGGGCGAGTCCTATTACTGGCTGGACGTACGACGCGTTGCGTGAGCTTAGTACAGAACACGCAAGCTAACCACTCAAGGTCACTGTCAAATATTTGCGTCTTAAGTCACGTTCATTCAAGTTTCGGCAGTGGCCGACCTGTTTAGGAATATAACAAACAAGCCGAAAAAGTGATCTGATTACACCTACATACATTTTATGTAAATGTAAATAAGTCAGTAAGCCCGGTTGATTACAATAGGTTCGTCACATAGTAGGCACATGGGACTTAAACATACCTGGCGAAATATGGGTGTTTCACCTATAGTGAAACACCCATATTTCGCCAGGTATGTTTGAGGTGTGAGAGGTGTACCTGTCCCTATAGGACAGGTACACCTCTGGCTAACCCTTTGGGGAATACGGGCGTGACGTTTATGTTGTTAATAAATATACCCATACAAATAAGACGATGGCGACACAATTGGGGCCAATGTCCATCAGTGAACATCTTTACGCCGAAATGAAGATGATGATACAAATAAATAAAATGATGTCGCGGTACCAAATGTTTCATCAAAATGCAGTACGAAGCCAAATTAATGTCTACTGTGTGAGTAGGTATGTTTATGACTCAGTCTAAAAATAACGAAGTTAACTCCTCATCAGACTTCTTAGCAGACGTTACAAAATTATTTGCTTCGCCTTTGAAGTTTAATAAAACAGTCTATCAATATCAAAAGCAACAAATTGAATAGCCAGAATCTGTGCTGCTCAATATTTGGGTAGAATATTGAACATTGAATACTCCCACATAACATTATTTTGGAGGTAAGTAACAAATAACAACATAGAGACGTTCGGTACCAAACACCTTACGAATGAACACACAATTCAGTCACCAACGTGTTCTATGGGCCTTATTGTGTGCGACACATTCTGTATTAACGTGCGCTGTGCTTGTGTGAGTAACCCTGTCATGCACAACGTGTCTGTCACCCACACAGCGATATTGCGAGACATGTATTAACCTGTCGATTCAACCTTGTTCCTTTGTCGCCGTGGTTTATCGCTATGCAAACGAGCTTTTGTGGCGATATCAATGAGTCATAGCATTTGTAAATATGATATGTTAAAAACGTACGAGAGCCTACATCCACCAGCACCGAAGTGCCGGAAATGACATTGTTTATATTAGATAGAGCTGTTTATGTAGAGATTATGAAAGCGTTAAAACAAAGTATTTACTTAAAACTTTCAACGTAACTATTTCCTTCCTGGCGAAATGTGGGTGTACTGTAGGTACACCTTTGACTAACCCTTCGGGGAATACAAGAGTGATGTTGTGTTATATTATGTCCTTCATAAATTACGAAATGTACTAATAAAACGATAAAAGAGAGATACCAAAGGTTTTTATGTTGTTAGCTTTCAATGAGGATGCATTGACGCTTAGCTTCTGGGGTTAGTTTATAAAATACTCCTTTGATCACTATACAACATTTTAATTTAAAAAAATTCTCATTATGACTTAAAATTTAACCCTGATGGAACTCTGCTTCAGACAAAATGAATTAACTTGTGCTTTCAGCTTTGCCATTTGTAAAAGCGGAGCCGAATTTTTCGTAGCACTAAGCCAATTTAGATTACTCCGAGGTTTTAATCCCTGACTATCGAAGTGAATCTGTACTTTGAACACCTGTATGACGCTGATGGCTCGCGAGTCGTGCTATCATGTCGAGGTATCATTTACTCTGTGAAACTTGTGCCTCAAGCTGATTTGCAAGAGAGTAAGTAGTCCGCCCGAACGCCTGTAAACTTGCTGACTCTTAACGAATTCGAATTATGACTTAATTTGATTGAATTAGGTATTGCTAAAACAAGAGTTTCGGAAGTTGATTTTACGCAGATTTAACTTGAAGTACCGGCCGTTCATAATTTAATTAACCTTGTTAGCCTGTATTATAAAATGGAGCT
Organism: Omphaloscelis lunosa; assembly: GCA_916610215.1. Classification (NCBI taxonomy): domain Eukaryota; kingdom Metazoa; phylum Arthropoda; class Insecta; order Lepidoptera; family Noctuidae; genus Omphaloscelis; species Omphaloscelis lunosa. Next base: position 13,696,437 of record OU744247.1, read on the forward strand.
GCTATTTATTTATAAAACATTTTCATTCCAGGATAGTGTTATAAATAAGTATTAGTTGGTGTTCCGACGCTAACATTTAGTACGTTTAAGTTTTCCAACCGAAGCTTGTCCGTGGCGAATTTTCTACGTTCTCTCACTGTTTCCTGTAACGTTAGAAGGAAAAACTTTACGTATGCTGTTGTTACATTCACTTTTTATTCGAAGTTTAAAGTCGGTCTTCTATTAGCAGGAAAACAAAATTAAGTTGATAATATGCAATATCCTATCTTCAGCAGTTAGTTTATAAGTAATGAGTTTAAAGACACAAATAGTTTTCATCATGATGTATGAAACCGGTGCGATGGATGTTAGTTATAAAATACATAGTTTTTCAAGTCAAAATCAAATCAAAATATTTATTTGTGTAAAACATGGTATACAATGGTGTTAAATACAAATGCGGTTGCGGTTGTTGTTCTCAGTATATAAATGCTATTATAATTATAGAGTAGGAATGCTACACATTTCCCGGCGCGCGGCGGCACATTGTTTGTTGGCGGTGAGCCTGGACTCCGGACTCAGGCCTGCGGACTCCGGGAGCGGACCCGGGACAGTTGCGGCCCGCCTGGAAGTTCACTTACGTGAAATTTGTGAACTATCCGACACTGACCACGCGTGAAGTATTTGTTAAATATGCACACTGTAGGCATGTGTCTAGCGTAGCGGGTTACAAAGTGCACTATAATGTTTGCGGTCTTGTGCTACTCTTATTATTTTGGGACGTGATACGGGACGTAAAAATTAGAAAGATTTCAGAGATCTTCTGATAGAGTGTGTTGTAATTTGTCATTAGTTCGACTTTCACCAACTTATTTTACCTGAAATTACTAGTACAGTAGGTTAGGCACTTCATATTTGCATTAAGTCTGCTAGTTTAATTAGCTAAAGTAACCATAACTACAAACAACCTTACAATGTAGACACTGCATTAGCCCTCACACCAGCTAGTTAGCAATGTAAATGAAATAATTATGTTGTATTATGAAGAATGCTTGAAAAACAGGCAGGTACCTAATAATTCTTTTAAATTATACACTGTTCGTTGAAACGATTCCTTTGCAAATTTTATATTCCTTAGAATAACATTCAACAAAAAGCAGGAAGCGAATGTGGGATTATAAATACGTGAGGTGATGTGAAGGATGTTGGTTTTGTCCCCCTGTCCGTTGTCGCCGCCGCCGCCGCGCCGCCCGCGCGCCTTGCTGCCTGGTGCGCGCCGCTTTTGTTCACAATGAGAATAACAAACAGTCATGTCGTATTTGGTGGCTGCAAAGCATAGAAACGTTCCGCTATCGAGCCCCTCCTTTCATGTCAAGATTTTATAAATATGTCATTTGGAGTACCTCCCATATTTCAGTCTCGTTGTAGCTGGTTATTGAAAATCAGAGTCAATCTGCCTAGCCTTTTCCCAACTATGTTGGGGTCGGCTTCCAGTCTAACTGGATGCAGCTGAATATCAGTATTTTACATGGAGCAACTGCTTATCTGACCTCCACAACCCCGTAAATGAGTAATACGATACCCCTTGGTAAGAGTGGTGGTCAGACTTGAATATCGGTGTAAAGAATTGAATATCAGTAACAAGAAGTTTTGTTATATGTAAACATTTACTGGTTAAACACGTTAAAAAAAATCTATAAATGCGTTTCCACTTAATTCAGAGGTCTGATTGACAGTTTAAGGAATTTAGTAAGTGTGATAATAAAATGCACGTAATACTCGAGCATAATCTGATAGAAAAAGGTGAGGGTATGACCCAACTACCCAAGCTAATGGGATAGGAATGGGTGAATTAGGTACAAAAGGAGCTGGGTAATTGGGGTGAGAGATTGGAGCTGGTTGCTTGATAACGATGGCGCGCAAACTACGAGTGATACATAATAGTTAATAGAACGCTAAAATAAATTATATCTACGTATAAGTACAGGCGAGCTATTTAAACATCGTTCTGTGGTCACGCTATTTTCTCCTTCGTGGTTTCTCTGGAAAATGAGCATCACTAATACGAAAAGGTACATCCCTATTCTCTGAAACCGCATGTTTTTTTTTTATTGTCAGATCAACAACATTCTGCCGTTTAAGATTTCATATTTTGTATGCAACGTAACGTCGAGAGTGAGACCGACCTTTTCACAAAGCCAATATTATAAACGTCAATATGTAGGCTACTTGCCTTCGTATAAGTTACACTATAACATTCCCCAGAGGTCCAAGATTTCCGAGGAATAAACGCATTGTTTACCTTTTTCCTATCGATATTATATTTAAATAGGTACATCGTAGTAAAGGCAGAAGGACTGGTTAAAACAGATTCCGGGTCGAGATGCTCTACTGAAATTAAAACAAAGAGTTATTCCAACCGACATGGCACTGGAATCGAAAACGGGAAAAAGGAAATAAAAATAAGGCGTAAAACGGTTGTCAAATCTGTCACTGACAGACATCTCCTTCAATTATCGTAACAACAACAGTGCGCAATTTATATTTTTTGCTTTGCTATTTTAACAGGAAATGTTTCTATGTTGTTGCGGTATAAATCTAAAAGCTTTCACTAATGGCATACATTTCTATTACTTGTAAAATCTCAATTCTATGTAGCGTAAATTGCCGATTAGTTCGCAATCTATTTCTAGTTGAAGTAGGTACTATTTCTCGCAATACATAAATCCAAGTATTTTTGTAGTAGAAGTAAAAGAGCCGTTCTCAAATCGATTTAAAGGCTTAAATAATAAATATGGAATGATAAACTTATCTTGATGTTACGATTTCATACTTTGACCAAAGAAAAAAGAAGTTAGAATTTCCTTTGACTAATACTGTGATAAATTGTACATAAAGAGATATATTTTTCTACGTGTTCATACGAACGACGTGACTACTGACTACAGGCCACATAATATCATATTATACGTACTCAAAGGTTCAAAGGCCTTCAGTAGGTATTATAGCATAGTAAATAATACTAACCCGAGACCCAACAGGCACAGACATAAAGCTACGCCGACTTTTAATAGCATAAGGTAATAAAGCCTCTTTTATTTACACTACAGAACCGCTTGGGAGCTAATAATGATTCTGGGGCGGAACAGTATTGAATATTGGAATAAAGGGCTAAATAGCGACCTCGTCACTGTTTCTGACTGCTTTATTTATGGTGGAGGGAATATTTTAACTAACTACATATAATTTGAATTTAGACTTTCAGTGTTTTCACGCATATTATTTTTATTTTCCTTTGTGTATTTCTTTCACACTTACTTCTTTCTTAACCTTTAAATGGGTTGAACGAAAATAAACGACGCCATTTTTACATGCTATACTTTGACAGCAGAATGAGATGTCTTTTCTAACATAGGTATTTAATATTTATCTACGTTTAGTCATCACTGTTTGTTGTTTTCATAACATTTTACTTACAATTGACTAAAAAGCATAAAAGGACGAAGTTGTAGCGGTCTATGGGGAGGCCCGTGTTTAGACGTGAACATTTACGACCTGATGCGATGATAAAAAAGGTAGTCCGTTGTTATTTTTGTCCATTACCTTTTTGGGTGCCACCATCAAACCGTTTTTCAAACGGTCTAATATAAAGTCAAGAAAGCTGATGTCCAGAACAAATGTTTGCAGTCAGGCGTCACCATAATGTATTTACGTAACAATAACACACTCGGCACACAGTGTTACAAATTAAAAATACCTCTGAGATTGCGTTACGCACGTACAATCCCTGAAAGGGTCCGCTTCAATGTTTAGAGGTAGGAGCCAGGGAGCCAGGTACGTAGGTACATGTATTCTATCTTCAAATCATTTCTAAAGTGAAATAATTTGTTTTGCCAGTCTTCGCTTATGATATTCACTACTAGTTTATGCCCACGACTTCGTCTATATGAAATTTCTTGTTCCACTCCGTCGAATCGCATCGCTTGCCTGCGCTATTCCTTCGTTTTCGCTTTGCGTTCTTTCAGACGTTTTTCTTTTTGCTTGGCTCCTATGGGTCCTAGCGTGATGGTAAACCCTAAAAAGCCTTCCTCAAGAATTAGGCTATAAAATGCAAAAAAAAACCGACTGTAAGTTCCAGAGATTAGCGCGTTCAAACAAACAAACAAAAAAAAGAATCTTCAGCTTTATTATTAATATTGATAGATATAGACAACGCTTGTAAATGATTATTGTATCCACACTGTTCTTAAATGGTGTGAACCGGGATCTGTTGTTAAGACGCAGATATATGCCGGTGGCCTTGAGTGTTTAATTGCGTGTTCTGTGCTGAACTCACGCAGCGCGTCGTACGTCCAGCCAGTAATAATTGGACTCGTCTATCAAGGAGTGCTGTCACAAATTCGACGCCTTATTAATTTATTATACATAAAAGATATTTAAATAAAACACGTATACTAGAAGATAAATAATTTAATTATCTTTAAAATGATGCAAGTTTCAGAAAAATACGCTTCATAGTTTTTGCATGATTCTCAGTTTTTTATCCGCGTTAGACATAACTTTACAAATAAATTATACTTGTAATAAAAACATTTCTAAAATATTCTCAGATAAAGTTATTAAGAAAATACTCTAATTTTACATATATTTTATCCATATCATTAACACTACTCGTTTAGACGTGGTCTTTAGTTTAAGTTAGGTTAGCCTTAAGAAGTTTCACATGTGGGATATTAATTTTCTTAATTTAGGTCGATCATAGATGAGCCACATTCATGACACAACTACACAAGCTGTCCCACGTCCCGGACGGAGCATAAAGAAATTGACACACTTATTAGCATAGCTTAGCTAGCATCTAAACAACACCTTGTGGTTTCCCGATTGGGCTATGCTACACGGCAGCTATTGTTAGTTATCCGTCCATCCATACTAGTGAATGTTGTCGAGTAAAATGCAAATATCCGGCACAATTCCTCGGCGGCGAGGCCAAAGTTAGACCATGCTTTTTAATTTACCGAGTGCCGCCATTACCGACCTTATCGCGCCAGTTGCCCCCAGATCTGAAATAGGGTGTTCTAAAATTGCCTTCTTATTCAGATTATCCTCAGCATGCGCCGATATCAAATTTAAAATGTTGTGCGTCGAACGGCAGTTATTGAGCCTTAATGGGCTCGGGACGGTCTATCTTGCGTTATTTGCTCGCGTCCGTGTCGTTAAAAACAATGAAATGAATTTTGTTACGTCATTACTGAAATGAAATAGGAATATCAGTACAAATTTACTTTGAACATTCTTGTGAAGGCAAAAATAATAAATACGTTGAATGAAGATCATTTCGAAATAAGTCACTTTCGAAGAGTGTACTACTAATCATACATAATTATGTAGGTAGATTTGAGCAGGATATACATAATCGGGGGAGTAACGAAATGAAAATTTTTGATGACTAGTGTACTTACTAGGTAAATAGGTACTCAATTTAATGAAACATTTATTAGGGCAAATTGCATGAAGGTGTCCTAACACAAGTAACAATGGGATCTAATAAGGGTGTCAAAAAGGAAAATTTATCAGAAGGCAGATTAATTATTGCTACAGAAAGGTAAAAAGCTGTATCCGTAAAAAGAATTGTCTTTGATGCCGAACGAAAATAAGCAAAATTACAAGGTTGGGTTGCAAGAACCTCTCCGGACGCCGCTGGGAGCTCTCCTTTATGTATTGTAGTGAATCAAACATTTTAAAGACTCGTACAGACCAGCGCGATTTCGCGGGCGCGACAGGCAGCGCGACCCAAGTCGCGCCTACGATATCGCGCTGGTCTGTACGAGCCTTAAAAAGGTCTTTAGACCAGGCACTCCAAAGCCACGCAAACTCCGCCCCAAAGCACCCTACCACTCCACTATGTGCTAAACGCTAACACAGCAGTAATAAAGTTGAATATCGCGTGCGCTCTTTGGTCGTGTTCAAGCACGGAACTAAATGTCGTAAATCTCAATTCTTTTTTCGTTTATAACTAAAGTAATAATTGATCAATAGAAAAATTTCTTATATTTGGATAATAAACTACATTTCCTTACTGTCAATAATTATTTTAGACATAAACGCCGAGTAATCTTGTTTTTGTTTCAAATAATCTTTAAAAAAGACATGATTTTCGAATAAAAAATGGATCGAGCGAAAACGTTCCAATTACGTAACTGTCTTATATTTGGAAAGAAAAAGATCCAATAAATCATATACTAAAGTTCCATTTTGATTGTATGCGTGACTTTTTCAGAATATTAATGCAAATTAACATACAATTTAGGGAGCCTCCTGTTAAATCGATCCAAGTCGGAGCTGTCTCGATATTTTGAAATTGAATATCTAACTTTAACCCTATTTATTTTCCAATAATAGGTGACAATTTATTGAAAGATTTATTCAAGATATGATAATAAAAAATAAAAATTGAACCATTATTGTTATTAATGTGTTTACATATCTCAGGACCATGGGGTTCCGGTCCTTCGGAAGGCGTACGAGGGGCCAAAGCCAACTCGCAGAGGCCCCTTGGACAATTTTTAAATATATTGATGCACCAACCAACAATTATCCCTGTATGCACTATGCAAGTGCACCCAAGGACAACCCCCGGTTGGTGCAGGACTATTGCAAAACATGGAAACAAAACATATTGGGATATGGGTTTCAGAGGCTAAGCAAACTGGTTATCTAGAACTATGGAAAGACTTTGGCCCCTGCCTGACCAATATTTTATATAAAACTAGCTGACCCGACAGACTTCGTCCTGTCAAAAAGATTTGTAATGTGGCAGTTTTTGTGCCTACGTATTTTAAAAAATTCTCCTGAACAGAACCGTCACCCTGGTGATAGGGCATTGTGAATAAAAAATAATTAAATAAAACATATATAAGGATTTAAAAGTAAGTAATCGCTTTATTGTTAATCATGTGAATCATAATTATTATTATTATCATTGTAGTGCTTTGTGGTATACGATGTTTTTTGTTTGATTACCTGGCGCATAGATAAACAAATCTGATGGTTTTCCAACACGGGAACAGGCAACATACAATTGACCATGTGAGAAACATGGGTTTTCTACATTAATACCACTAACACTTAATGATTGCCCCTGGGACTTGTTTATAGTCATAGCAAAAGCAAGCCGCACTGGAAACTGTAGTCGTTTAAACTCAAATGGCACATCAGTCGGAATCATTGGGATGCGCGGTATGAGAACATCTTCTCCTTTATACTTTCCTTTGAGTATAGTTGTAGGGGGACGACTAGCGCTCTGAGTCGAGTGGACGTGTGTTTTGTGCTCGCGAACATTTTATTTCGGAAAAATAGTCTAAAGTGCAGTAATCTGTTTTAAAGTTACACCAATAGTTGCTCAACAAAACTTATAATAAACAGTGAAAAAACTAAATGTGTGTACAAACTATTAACGGAGATACAAGCAAAACAATCTCAAAGTTTTTAAAAGTGAACGTTATAAATTTCTTTGTGTCGGTGTCGAAGTGATTTGACCTTCGAACGGATCAATGACACACGTCTGCTTTCCTTAAAGTATTAACAACAGAACGTCTAATTTCGCCGTGTTCATTAGAGCCTCGGTGGTCTAAAGGCGTAAGCCGGCCGCCACCCGACAGCGCGTCAAGTCTCGAGTTCGAGCCCCGCATCTAGCAGCACTTTTTGGAAGTTTAATTCTTTCAATTTAAAAAAACAAAAAGCAAGAAACAAAGACAATAATAAATGAATAGTTAAATGAAATGAATAGTTAAATGAAATGAATAGTGAAGTAACCAAATATTAGAGTTGCCAACGAACGGAACGAACGGATTCGGGGAATTAAATACAATTTAGGACCAGTCCAGACAGAAATTTAACATGAGTTCGAAAACTAAGTGCACCAACAGCGGCCGAAAAGAGCAGCCACTGGTCACTTGTAATAAATGCAAGAAACTAGTGGTACACAGAAATACGCTGATTTGCTCTTCTTGTAAAAACCATTTTGAATTTGATTGTGCTGGTTATCCGGAGAAAGTGTATCGCTTGAAGAACTTAGAGGAGAGAAAAACACTTAGGTGGGTGTGCAAATCATGCTCTCAAAAAGCAAAAGAGCAGAATATACATACCCCTGGAGTATCCAATGTGACATTGAGGAAAAAACACTCATCACCTAAAGCAGAATCAAGTAGATGTGTCACACCAAACGAACCAGAAGGGAATACACCTTGGTCTACCCCAAAGAGCACAACTTCTGAAGCTTATGACTCACATATACTAACAATGGAACATATGTACGATGATTCAACTGCTATTTCCGATAAAACACTGTCAAGAAGTATGGACTATACAACAATTGATCCTATGCAGAATCTTGAGCTCAAGGAATCAATTGAAAACCTCCAGATGGAACTTAAAAGTTCACAAAACGAACTTGATAATGTCATACTAGCCAATATTGAGCTCCGTAAACAAAATGAAAAACTCCTTAAAGATAATATCACTTTAAAAGGATTCTTAGGCCAGTCCCCACAAAAAGTATTTTACAGCAATGAAGGCGCAAAAAAAGCAAATGCGTCGTACTCTTTATTACATTCAGATATGCAGGCATTCTTTACACCGCCTAGATATTTGCCTAGAACTACAAATAACACAACAGATACACATACAAAAAAACACCTAACCGGGAATATCCTAAGCCTACAAAAAAACATCGCCGACTTGGAGGATCAGTTGATACAGGCTGGAAACGATATAGCATACCTCAAGGATCAAATTCTACAACTACAGAAGCTATTAGATTTAAAAGAGAGCGGTAAAATATTTAACGAAAAGAAAACAACTGAAGGACTAAAAGAAGAACGCACTAACAAAATATTTATCTTTGGCACACAACAATGTGTTGGACTTTCGTCTGCATTGATGAAGTCGAGAGCGGCTACACCTTATATAAAATATACTGTGATGGCGGAAACAAAACCACACGCGCTTACTTGTGACATCATTAAGAATTGTCAAAATATTTCAGCATCAAGTGGCGACAAACTTATAATTTGTGTGGGTGAAAATGACTATGATACAAAAATCTTATCTGTGCAATTACGCCAACTCCTCGACGTATTCAGTAATAATTTTATAATTGTTTTAAGCCCACTTAAGAATATGTATATAAATATAAATGATCTGAAACAAACTTTACGTAATATTTGCAGTGAATACAAATGTTGTAAATATATTGATTCTGAATACAAATTGTACAAGGCATGTAAATCTATAAACTATGCTATTGACTGTTACGATTACGAAAATAAGTATTTAAATGTTAAAGAATTAAAGAAAATAATACTGCGTAATCAAACTAACTGTGAAAAACCAGATCGCAAACATGTCGTAATAGCTTCAAAAGGTACAATCCCTTATTATTTTGCACGTCATCAAACGAAATGCCCTGCTACAAATGGTCATGATATTGAAAACTCTACTCATACAAAAAAAGGTACAATTCCACACTATTTTGGGGTTATAGATAAACAGCTTTTTCGTGAACAACAACGTCGTAACAACTGAACCTAAAACTTTTAAAATATTGCACCAAAATATCGCTAGTATTCTTTCAAAAAAGGAAATTTTAGAACTAACGTTGCTGGAGTTACGAGACATAAATAAAGAACCAGACATATTATGTTTGTCTGAAACCTTTATGCGTGCTGGAAATGAGAAATATTTAAAATTAAATAACTACACCGTAGCAGCTGCATTTAGTAGAGACATACAGAGAGGGGGGACCTGTATACTCGTTAAACAGGGTATTGTTTATAACGAGCTTTCCCACATTAAAAAGTACTCAACCCAAAAATCTTTTGAAGCCTGCGGCGTTGAAATTCCATTGCACAAATTACTAATCGTGTGTCTTTATAGAACGCCTAAGTCTGATCCTAACATATTTTTGGATAAACTTGATCAATTTATGTGCGAAACGGTAAAAAAATATGGATCAAGTACAAAAATAGTTGTTACCGGAGATTTCAATATAAATACCTTTAAACAAGGGAAAGTCACCAACTACTTGAAGGATCTATGCAATAACTATAACTTGCAGATTCACGTTAATGTTCCCACACGTAAAGACTCGTGTATAGACCACATACTAAGTAATTTAAAAAAATCTTCTACTGAGGTTTTATCCCTATATTTATCAGACCACGACACCGCACAACTCTTAGATTTCCCAGTAAAAGAGCAAAGTTTAAAGTCCAAATCATATTTTATGTATAAAAAAGACTATTGTAGTGAAAATATAAGTAAATTCAAAAAATGCCTTGCAATTTTAACATGGTCAGAGGTACATCTCGAAAGTGATATAAATAATGCATTCAATAAATTTCACGAATTTTTGTGTTTATTGTATAATTTATGCTTTCCAAACATTAAGATTAAAATAAACAATTCTAATGCACATAAACAAAAATGGATAAGCAAGGGTCTTAGAAATAGTTGCAAAACTAAACGATGTTTACGGTATCTCTATTATAAAAATAAAACCCTAACGTACAAACTTAAATATAAAAAATATTCATCAATACTGAAAAAATGTATCTTTAAATCCAAAATAAACTCAAACATTAAATACATACATAACAGTCAAAACAAATGCAGAGCAACGTGGTCAGTCATTAACCGTGAAATTGGAAATACAAAATGTGACAATAATATTTCTCAACTAGTATTAGATAAGCGAATACTGACAAATCCCTCTGACATAGCAAATGCTTTTAATGATTATTTTATTAATTCGACCAGCACTGTGAAATTCAATAATTTACATAATAATGACGAGCCTAATAAAACCAGGACAATACCAAATTCCATGTTTCTTAGCCCTATGACTGAAGACGAAGTTAAAAAAGAAATAATGGCTTTAAATAACACTAATTCAGAAGGTTACGATGGAATTAGTACAAAAGTCATTAAAACTTGCAGTACAGAATTAATTCCTATTTTGACTTATTTAATTAATCTTTCATTTTCATCTGGAACTTTTCCTGATGCGTTAAAATTATCAGTCGTTAAACCTCTCTACAAAAAGAACGATAAAAATGATGTTAAAAACTATCGTCCGATAACTATTATACCCATAATATCTAAAGTATTTGAAAAATGTATGCAAAAGAGACTTTCCGACTACTGTAGAAAATACAATATCATAACAAAAGAACAGTATGGATTTCAAAAGCACAAGTCAACAACACTAGCAATTGCTAATCTTTTAGGGCATATCCATAATTTCCTAAATAAAAATTATTTAACGACAGGATTATTCTTCGACCTGTCACAAGCCTTCGACTTTGTGGCACATGGCATATTGTTGAAAAAATTAGAAAATTGTGGAATAAGAGGTTTAGCACTGCAGTGGATCGCGTCTTATCTAAGCAACCGAAATCAATACGTTGTTATTAATAAAGTAAATGAAAATTTGTTAACCTCGTACTCATCTGACTATAGAGTTAATAAGTGTGGCGTCCCCCAAGGGAGTGTGTTGGGACCCATATTGTTTCTATTATACATAAACGACTTACCGCTAGTGACTAATCATAAATGTGTATTATTTGCAGACGACATTTCAATTATTGTGACATCTGACAAAAAGTATAAAACTAAATCTGATCATGAGGTGGACATTAATAATACTATTGAAGACATTATAAAATGGTTACAAGCAAATAAATTGAAAATTAATTTAGACAAATCTAATTTTATACAGTTTAATAAATCAAAACACACCAAATACAATTTCAAACTTCATATTGACAGGTTAAAAGAAGTTCCACAAACTAAATTCTTAGGAGTACTCTTAGACCAAGATCTGAATTGGAAAGTACATTTGGATAGTTTGTGCAGTAGGATTAATAAGTTTGTGTATGCTCTCAGACAAATAAAGAACATAACCAATAAAAAAACAGCAATTACAGCATATCACGCCTACATAGAATCTATCTTACGATACGGGCTTATCCTTTGGGGTAACAGTACAGATAGACACAGAGCATTTATTGCGCAAAAGAAATGCATTAGAGCCATTTGTGGTATCCGTCCTGACGAGTCATGTAGACCGTTCTTTAAAAAACTAGGTATATTACCACTTCCGTCACTGTACATTTTTGAAATTTGTAATTATGTTTATAATAATAAGGGATTGTTCAAAAGAGCCTATCAATTGAATTCTCGAAATAGAGATCCATGCAGACTTGTGTTGCAGGATACTCCTAAATCAGCCAAGTACGCAAAAAGTTTCCTAGTCATGTGTATACGCATTTATAACAAAATACCCAAAGAATTAAAATTGTTATTTAATATTAACTCATTTAGAAACAAATTATTGAAATGGTTGAAAGAACACATGTTTTATGACATTAAAGATTTACTTAACAATAATCTATAATTTCTGAACTTATGTCATTGCGAAAACTATTATTATTGTATTAACCTGGTATCTGTGACATTGTACTTTAAATTTACTTATAATTATTATTTTGCATGCAATTGATACAAATATCCTGTATAGCTAAACATGCGGACTTTAGATTAATATCTGACTGTAACAACTTTATACCATGTTTAAGGCAAATAAAGACTTATCTTATCTTATCTTATCTGCTTCTATCACATTGTTTAGTAATTTTTTTATCGCTAACCGTGTACCGTTGCAAAGACGCGGTTGGTTGATATTTCGCAACATTATAACCACCGATCCAACCTTTAATTGAAGATTGTGAGGTGGCAATCCTGGCAAATCCAGCGAGTTTAAAAATTCCGGTGGATAGTCGATCTGCGACGATACAATGGATAACCGTCATTACCAGTAATTGTTTCCGATATTAATGTCCGTGGATATCGTTTTGAACATTTACCATCCATCATACACGGTGAATTTTGATTAAGAGTTCCACAGGGACCATGTATCATGTTTTTGATAACTACCTCATGCAATCCAGGATCTACTTGTACATTAGGGATTTCAGCTGATATCACTGCATCAACTTCATTTGGCCTTATCTTTTCAACCAACCAAATCAAAATGTGTGCATGTGGCAATCCTCGTTTCTGCCACTCCACAGAATACATCCAGCAGCGTGTCTCACCAAACACATTATGTTTTACGATGAAATCCATTAAAGATTTCAACTTTTGTCTAAAGACTCTGGCTGTAATATCATGACGATCAATGGGTGATTGCCCAGAGAATAACTCCTGCTTGATTTCTATCCATTGCGGATTGCATGTAAATGTGATGAACAAATCTGCTGTACCATAATGACGAACATACGACATGGCATCTTGAGCATATTCGTGCATATGCCGAGGGCTTCCGATGTATGTTGCTGGAAGAATAGTCATCCGACCGACATTCTGTGCATTTCCATCAGTATTAATCGCATCTCGAAGGTGAATATACTCTTCAGATCGGAGTTTGGTTTGATTCAACCTGATGAATGTTAATATCTCCGTTTCAATTTTAACATACATGTCAACAACATATTTGTGATATAATCGCCGACATTTCAATATGTGATTATCTTCATTTTCCCGAATCATTAGGCGGTATGAATAATAGTTCATTGAACTTACTTTTTTGTTGGTTTCAGAACCTGTAAATAGATTTTGTTTTAATAACATCAAATATAAAATTAAAATACATAATATAATGACTGAGATATTATCGCCATAGCTAAACTAATATTTTAGTTACCTGTAATGGGATTTATCATTTTTATTGAGAAATCGTAGCCATCTTCACCTTGCCAAAATATAATGGGATATTGCAGTGCATCATATGAGCGGTGTGTTTCCTTTATACGTTGTAATTGATCATTCCGACGATGTAAAACAATATCACGGGATTCCAAGTTTTCTCCAACTACAACGATAGCAACTTCATCAATAGTTGGTGCATTAAAACGTCTTGTATGTTGACCTGCAGGTGTTTTATCAGCTCTGATTACAATTTTGTGATTATCGGATGGCATCAGATCCAGGGCAGTTTTAAACAATATAATCAATTGATTGTGTTGATGAAATAAAGTTTGTAATTGTTCTACAATAGACCTCTTTACTAAATTGTTATGTGCACAACGCAGATCAATTTCTTGTGGTGAATTGCCCATAAAATAAATTTGCAGGAATTTGTTGTCGCTATCTGACACTGGTAACAGTGAACCTGCTCTGTGATATATTTGCCCTTGTATCTGTAAATAAAAAAAAAATATTATGGTGTGGTATAAATTAATGGATTGTCAGTGATCAAACTTAAATAATATTTGATCTTAAAAAGTATATATTTAGTTTTAACTAATATCTATCAAATATAATAAAATATAATAAAAGTGTCACTGAAACTGAATCACCATATAATATGATGACTAAGTGATATATTTCATAATGATTAACAAATTGAAGATTAGTGACACATCTTAACTTTGGTGACAGAAAATTTTATTCGCTAAAATAATTATGAGTAACTGCTATAATACATACCTTGAAAGTTGGCATAAAATTTTCCCGAACTACATTTGTTGCCCCAAATGAAGTCATTTGAAAGCAATTGTTATATTGTTGGATATGTGTCAAAAAGTGTATAGAATCTGTTCCTATTCCTGAAACCAATGAGTACAATGGTTCTGGTGGTGGATCCAATGGTATCAATTTCACTTTACCATTTGCGCAACACAATCCATTGGCTTCGTTTTTGTATTTTAATGCCTTACAGTGTGAGCAAACCGAGTTCATAGAACCAAAAAAAAAAAAAAAAAAATATTTTCTTTCTTTCTTTCTTTCTTTCTTTCAATAACAACACATTGGTAGTTACTGTAGTCAATTGACACATCGTAACTGAAAGCAGCTCGATTCAAACTTGCGCGATTATTAGTTGAATGTCGCGCTCGCGCTTCACGCGTTTGTGATATCCGAATTCTTTCACGTTCATTTCCGTCCTCACGTTCTTGTGCAGTACGATTAGATCGGTAATTAGCTTGGTTTGTAGCATTTCTGGTTCTTCTACCTAAATTGCTTCGTCTTATAGGAGGCATATCAAATATAAATTATTTTTTCACTAATCACGAACTAAACAAACACTAACTAACTAAACACTCTGCACAAAACACGATATACGAATTTTTTTCGTGTATCAGTTGTCAAAAGCAAACTCAGTAGATTAGGTAACAGACAACTTTTTTTTTTTTTTAAATTTGATATGACTTGAAGTCAAATCCTTTTAAGCCGTACAAATTGTTTTATTTATTTAAAATTTGTATATTAAAAATAATAAAACACTGTTGGTAACGCGATTTTTGTTTGACTGATGTAATGACGTGGAAACTGATGCATTTTATCTCGCGTGCCGAAACTAATACAAAAGAAACGCGAGTTTCGGAACGCGACATGAAACTCCTCCAACTATGTATTCTGTGCTCCAACGCACACACGCACATTGTTTTGATAGATATGATCTTTGACGTTAGGAACACACCTACATTGCTTAGACAACAGTGAGTGCTTGTAATTTAATATGAACTTTATACCATAGCAATAAAACTCAAATTGACTACGTTTTAGTTAGAAATCATTTATATGGGAAAAAGAAAAGGGCTATTTTTAGGGTTTTTCCAGCAATAATTCTAATTTTTCTCGCCGTAAAAACCATCCTTGAACTTCAACGAACATTTAAAAAAAAGATTTGGCCAAATTGGTCCAGGCGTTGTTGAGTTATGCGCTTACCAACACATTTTGCGATTCATTTTTATATTATAGATACACAGAAAAATGGCAGGAGGTGACTTGCGCACTCAATAATGGGCCCCCGAAAACGATCGCTAGCACAAAGTGTCGTAGCGACAAGGGGGCAACATGTCCTGAGGTGCTTATGAAGAGTGGATAGGTATTCCACGGCTATCAGACAATCCCGGAAGTACGGTCAAGATCCCTACCAGCATCTTACTAATTACTTCCTTCCTCCGAGCACGTTTGCTCTTGCGAATCTCCACTCAAGCCGGCCTAT
Organism: Omphaloscelis lunosa; assembly: GCA_916610215.1. Taxonomy (NCBI): domain Eukaryota; kingdom Metazoa; phylum Arthropoda; class Insecta; order Lepidoptera; family Noctuidae; genus Omphaloscelis; species Omphaloscelis lunosa. The sequence continues at coordinate 13,712,485 of OU744247.1, forward strand.
AAAGGTAAGAAAGAGGTGGTAGCTCTGTTCCTCGTCAGTGCTCACTCCAGCCGGCCAATGAAGGCAGGCCAGAGGTGAGGAACAAGACTTCTCCCGGGAGATAGTGTCCGTGGGGTCGAAACTGCCCAACAGCTCGCCACATGCTGCCCTGCGGGTTTCTGTATCTCTCTTGGTCTGGCTCCTCACCCGAGACCTGTTTCGGCAAAGTAAACTTTACCGGCACAGACCTAGAGTTCGGAGCGCGCAAGCCCTAGCACGATGTCAACGTAGAGATACGGCGGTGGGGGAACTATTATTATTAAAATGAATAATAGGAAAAATATATTTTTAAACATTAATTATAGGTATAAATATTTCTTTGTATCACTATTGTTTTATATTATTTTAAATAGGATTTATACACGTTAAGAATAAAAGTCACATTATGCTGGTTAATCCGAATTTCAGATATCGAGACAGATCTGAGTTAGACAGGAAGCGTTGAAGCGATAATACCCTGTAGGCGTATGGTTCAACCCGTTTTTAGTCCACTAACCAATCGATCCGGATTAAAGCGGCTGGAAATGAGAAATATATAGAATAATCTGCTTTAATTGGAGCATACTGAAATTGTTGGCCCGGATCCTATGTCCAAAACTGGTCAAGTGGGTGTCGTACTACGCACAATGTAGGGGTGCGTAATTGGGATGAATTTATCCCAAGAACAAACTTAACATTATAGTTGAAAAACATGTTCTCCCATACATTCCAACTGCAAATGTAAGTTTGTACGCACAATATTGAGAGATTTACCATGTTTTTTTTAAGACTATAATATTTATTCATTTTAAGACTTCTTATAAGTTTTCCTGTAATCTATGAGTGAAGATCCATTCTCAGTATTTATTTCAACATTTTAGGCTCAGTAGTTTCGGAGATGAAGAGAGAAAATGGTAAATTTTCATCAATTTTCTTAAATATCTTTTAAATATATTTGAGCACCTCGCAACAAGTCCTTTCATTTGATATATTAGACGGTACAGTTTGCAAAACTTTTTTAAATATTCTTATTTGCCCCCAAAACCCCTATATTCAAAAATCATTTATTTACGTTACACGTCCGGGTTTGAGTCACAAAAATACATATATTTACCAAATTGCAACTTAATCGGTCCATTAAATTTGGTGCAAATTGGTTGTGACAGACACGAGTACTCCTATAAGGGTCCAATTTTTTCCGTTTGAGATACGTAACCCTAAAAATAGACCGTTTGTATTGCCGATCACAGATTTTAGCAATGCATCACCGGTCCTTTGAAAACAATTAACACACACAGCTGTAAGCTCTTTAAAGGAGGGGGAAATCTCTTATGTTAAGGTAGGAAAAATAGGTAAGTTTCGATGTGTGCAAAGATACGAGAGCTTTAGTTTTAACAATTAAGTTTCGCTGTAGGACTTTGTTTGTAATACTTACCTACTTATGAAACTACAACGTCAAATCTTGCAACTCCGTGTTGACCCATTTCTCGAAATATGTCGTATTGATTTTAAACTTCGCAAACTTACTCAAGCGTCAGGAGACTACAATTCTATAGTGTCAAACTTTTGATACTTGCTGTTTCCGAACTTCGTGTGTAAATTTTGGGATCCAGCAGGCAATATACCTATAATAAAATTAAAATCCACCCCATGATCAATCAATCAATTCAGTTGAAAGACGTCCACTGCTGGACATAAGCCTCCCCAAGTACCGCCACTTCGATCGGTTTGTGCTTCCGCGGATTCCTGCGGCCTTCACAAGATCATCAGTCCACCTTGTAAGAGGCCTTCCAACGCTACATCTTCTGGTACGCGGTCGCCACTCCAGAACCTTTCGGTCCCATTGGCCATCAGTTCTGCGAGCAATGTGCCCTGCCCATTGCCACACCCTGGTTCTCCTGTGGATCTCTTAATTTCTGATTCAATCACGCAGGGAAACTCCAAGCATAGCCCACTCCGTTGCCCTTTGGGTGACTTTGAGCCTTCTAATAAGGCCCATTGTGAGCGACCACGTTTCAGTTTCATCACTGGCAACACGCACTCGTCAAAGACTTTCGTCTTGAGACACTGCGGTATGTGGGCGACAAGGTATTGCGTAGCTTCCCGAACGCTGCCCAGCCGAGTTGGATTCGATGATTGACCTCTTTCTCATCGTTGGACCTATCTAACTGGACAGTTTGTCTTAGGATGTACTCGTCCACAACTTCGAGTGAATCGTCTTCGATATTCGTGAGAATGAGTGTTACATGGTCATTTGACATGATCTTTGTCTTGTCCATGTTCATTTTAAGACCCACTCTTTCGGATCTCTTGAGCTCTATTGAGGTCATCGAGCTTTGTACTGAGGTCCTCCATAGTCTCAGCCGTGACAACTATGTCATCGGCAAACCGAAGGCTAGTGATGTACTTGCCATTGATGTTGATGCACAGTTTCGGAGAGATAACGTCTCCCTGTCTCACACCTCGCTGCAGAAGGATAGGTTTCAAGGTTTGGTACTGGATTCGGACTGACGTAGTGGCGTTTTCGTACAGACACTTCAGTACCTCGATGTACCGATAGTTGATCTGGCACCGTTGAAGAGACTGCAGTACAGCCCATGTCTCGATCGAATCGAAGGCTTTCTCGTAGTTCATAAGTAGAGAGGCAGGCTATACTCTTCGGTTTAACTTGCCGCAGCATATGTATATGGTCTACGGTGTTAAAGCCTTTACAAAATCCGGCTTGTTCGGGAGGCTGGAAGTCGTCAAACGTCTCTTGAAAACAGCTGTAGACATGGCTCAGAAGTAAGATGGGCCGATAGTTCTTAAGGACTAGAAGAATGAGGGACTATTAGAATGTCACCCTTTTTAAATAAAAGTATCACCACACCTCTGTTCCATGCCTGTGGCGTTTTTACCTCGAGTATGACGGAATTAAACAGCTTCTGGAGGGCCTTAAGAACGGGTTTTCCACCGGCCTTTAGGAGTTCAGCCGTAATTCCGTCATCACCGGGCGCCTTTTTGTTTTGAGCTGCTTCACAGCCATCCTAATCTTGTTCAAGCTGACGTCACCCCATGATAGTAAAATCAAATATTGGTTTATAATGTACCTTACTATTCTAATGTAAAAAGTTCGATCAACGATAGAATGAAAGCTCATTGATCAGCTTTCAGTTGATGATATAAAAGGAAAAATGAAGAAGAAGAAAAAGGAGAAAATTAAACAGAGAACCATGAACGCAGCGATCTCGATAGGGGTGTTCTCAGATAGAGTTGCGTGGCCACCTTTCATTATCTAGACTATTTTAAAAGTTATAAACAATAAAACTCTGAAACAGAGAACAGTTTACCAAAGGAATTAAATATGGCATTTGTGTTAATGTAATTGTCCATACTAAGAATGTGCTACTGTATAATTTAGAAGCAAACTACACAAGCTAGGAATATGGTACGAACGGTATAATAGACTGACTCATGACACTTGCCATTTAAAACCGTGTGAGGTTGAACACTCGTCATAATGTTTAATTATTTTATCCTTCATTTAAGAGAACAGAAATGATCGAAGTGCAGTTTTCGCACAGTGAAGTGTTGTCGGTCGCTGACCACCGGAACTAACTCATAATCATTAAATTGGGACGCTCGTTTAACTGTTAATTATTGCCGACGCTTTGGTCATTAAGAGGCTCCAGAAAAAAGAAACGCACAGATGTGAACTGAATACAAGCGACATTTTAAATGCAATTAGGTATTTAGGTAGACTGCTAGAAGCCAGAAAATGTCAAACGGGTTTTGTTTTTAATGAACGAGTTTGTTCGACTGGTTTTTTAATTTTATATTTGCGGTTTTATCAGTCGGCTACTGACTTCCGACACCTTTTTGCATTAAGTGTAATTTATTGAAATTGCGTTTTGTTTCTTCTTATATAGTCAGCGTGGTTGGAGACTAAATAACTGCGATTTTGGTCAAATTGACTTTTCACCCTTTTCGTAACACCCAAATCATGCCGCTTAAATAAATCGCAATTTTCTTCAAACAAGAAAATTTTAGTTATTTAGTTCTCCACCTACGCCAACGATATTATATACATATGTACATATGCGCATATAGCTTTTGCCCACGGTTTCGCCCTCGTGGAGGTCGGTAATCATCCCACGGGAACGTACCGGAATAAAAAGTATCATTTATGTTGATATGCTACTAATGATATCCAGGTTATAAATTATCGGTGTGCCAAATTTCATCCAAATCCGTTTATCCGTTTTTTCGGGACTGAGTAACAAACATAGAAACTTTCACATTTATAATATTATTTATAGTAGGATACAACAATGCAAACATTTCAATGAAGGTATAATATCAGAATACTTCAGTATATAATACTTCAGTGTATTTATCCGAATTAAATCCTCAGTGGAAACCTGATCCTATCGAAGTACGTAGTAATTCAGTAGTAGTGGTGCGTAGCACAAGCCCACTTGCCTTAATTGGTGGAGTTAGCGGGAATAGGAAAGCATCATGCATTGTTTGGACCACTATACATAATGAACTCTAAGCGCGCTGTAATCTCTTTAAATCCTTTAGCGGCTGAACTAATTTATATCCTTTAGGGAAAAAACAATGTTTTTTTTTTGTTTGAAGTTTGTTTTCAACCGGCGTTGAATACTAATGAATGAAAGCGAGTCTTAATTCTAATTAATATTAATGAACGGTATTGAGTAAGTAATTATGAAGTTTAGATCTCTGATCTTCATATGACTTTATTTTAACAAATGTTTATTAAATAACTAAGAGATAAAAATCTGCAAGAACGACTCCTGGGTAGCTTTTAATAGGTATATTTTGATTCGTAATGAAATTCGAAGTTTTTCATCTGTAAACTCATTCTTGCTTTGCTTTCCTTAATTCCTTATTATTATTATTTATTTATTACCTTCAGGAAAAAGGCAGATTGATTTACTTTAAATGAATGGAATGCTTTTTAGGGTTCCGTAGTAAAACAAGGAACCCTTATAAGTAGTTTTACCAAGTGTGTCTGCCTGTCTGTCTGCGGATTATCTGTAGCGGATAAACAGAGATATGAGTTTGTCTGAGTTATACATATGAGTCACGCTTATAAATAAAGTTGTGGAATAAAATCAGCCTTTTTGTGTACATTTTTTTACTCGTCTATTTGAAGGACGGAGTCGTGGATGAACATTTCAAAAAAATATGGAGCTGCCGAGCCGCCGAACCGTTTGCGGAATATTGAACCGCCGAACCGTTTGCGGAATAGTGTTTTTTTTTTCGATATGTGTGAAGTATGTACCCACGATAGTATACAGGGTGATTTAATTTTACGTATTCTTTCCAGGACGTGATAGAATTAAGCATCCCATAAAGCTTATGCTGGATCTTGAAAAACTGCAGCGGTTTGCCTGTGTTGCGATCACTAGCAGTATGAGAACTACACCCACTGCTGCCCTACAAGCACTGCTTGGTCTGCCACCCCTGCACCTTATCGTGCAGGAGGAGGCGGCCCTGGCTGCCTCTAGGCGCCATTTATCAGGAACCCTAAGCAAAGACTCCAGAGTCAGGCATACACGTATAAAGGAGGATACGATCAAACGACGGTCAATAATGACATCACCCTACGACAAAGCCCTGGAAACACATCACTTTCAACGGCACTACAGCATAATACTCACAGAAGAACAGTGTGACTACTCAGGCCCGAAAGAGATGAGAGTATACATCGATATATCGAAGACCGACTCCGGTACCGGGGTCGGAGTCTTCTCGCACGACCTCTACATAAATATTCGTATATCCAGACCATTGGGCATGTTCAACACCGTCTATCAGGCGGAGTGTGTGGGCATCATACAAGCGGTCCACGCCCTAGAAGCCAGGAGGGTTACGGACACCCACATACGTATACTCTCCGACAGCGCCTCAGTTCTCCAACCAAAAATTGCTTGTTGGAATAACCACCAAACGGCCGCCATGGCCCACGCACAATGGTCCACATTACGGACTAAGTGCGGAAACCAAACCCTATAACATAGAACATAGAAGCTTATGCGAAAATTCATGGAATTCGAGAAAACCCAATTTATTAAGTAGGTTTTTGAAAAAAAAATCTCAAAACTCTTAAATTAAATGGCCTTCACTGCTATTCCATTTGGTACCTAATACTTTAACAAACCTTTCGATGTAAGCAAATTTTCTAAAACATTACACAGTTAAAAGTTATAATAAGAACTTAACTAACCATTTTCATAAATCATCTACATTCTACATACAAGAACTTTGACACAAGTTATCTCAAAATTTTACTTTGGCAATAAGCATACAAATCACGGGGGAGAAATTTTCATTTAATCACCTTTCTAACAAGAGACAAAATTTAAAAAAATATTTAGAGTTGCCGATGAAACAGCGGGTAATGCTGGCAAAGGTCGAATTTGCAAATAGTAGAAATATTTTAAAATTGTGTGATAATTAAATTAATTTACTGGTTTATGCCATCCCACTACTTTCTGATCTCCCAGCAATCCATCACATGTTAGGCAACCAGGTCGTCATGAATAAGTCACGAGTCGCGGAGCGGCTTTTAAAACTTGACTCAAGGTCAACTCGCTGGTAAGCCGCCACGGTTCACGCCGATAAGTCGCCCCAAAAACAGTAACGTGCGGCAGTCTTCGAGTTGGGAATCGAGCCCGTCCTCGCTTCAAATTTTATCAGCATTGCCATTGCATAAAATCCGTAACAAAATACAATATCAGCGTACTCATAATTAGTAAAAAAATGCCGTGTTCGAAAATCCAAAGATAGAGAGGTAATAGCCTAATCTAATTCGAAGAAATTGTGATGAATTCTTGAATAAATCACGAGTTGAATTTCATTAAGAAACAAGACAGTTTTCAGTGAATTATCAGAATTTCAAAGAAATTTTGAAAAAGGTGCACCATATACGTTGTACCTCTTTAAAATGAAAACAAGAACAAGAAAAAGAAAACTTTTTAGTTAAACTTGGTTTCGGGGCGGGCCACACAACAGATTGTATGTCAACACTGCAACACACCACTCTTCTCCAACCCAAGAGTTTACTCGGTAAGAACGGCACAAACGACTGCACTACAACAGGCAAGCAAGTTAGTAGAGTGAAGTTTAAAAGTAATTTGTAATTAACTAAATAAATTACAAAATGTACATGCGCATTCCGTTAAAAGGAAAATGATCACAGCTAAGTAGGAGTTACAAGTTAACGAGTCATTGTGGACCAACTTATAAAATGTACTTGGATAAGTAATAACTTCGTAAAAGTTCCATAGAAAATGCCTTAGATGGCGTTAGCCAATAATTTAAAACTTGGTGCATTATAACTTTGTAATGTTATTGTAAAATGAGACCTTTGTCCAGCAGTGAGACAACACAGGATAAAAAACCGGCCAAGTGCGTGTCAGACTACGCACAATAAAGGACTCCGTAGTTGAGATGATTGATTTATCCTAAGAACAAACTTAACATTGTAGTTGAAAAACACGTTCTCCCATACATTCCAACTGCAAATGTAAGTTTGTACGCACAATATTGAGAGATTTACCATGTTATTTTAAGACCATAGATTTCTTATAGGTGTTCCTGTAATCTATGAGTAAAGAGCAATACTATGTATTTTTTTCAAAATTTTAGGTCCACTAGTTTCGGAGATAAGAGTGGGAATGGTCAAGTTTCATCGAATTTCTTAAGTATCATTAAAATCATTTATTTTAAAATTATATAAAAAAATATGTATAAGATCCTCGCAACAAGTACTTTCATTTGATATGTCACATGGTACTGTTAGCAAAACTTTTTTTGTTTGCCCCCAAAAGTGACCCCTATATTCAAAACGTATTTATTTACGTTACACGTTCGTGTTTTTGAAAAAACCGACCAAGTGCGAGTTGAACTCGCACCTGAAGGGTTTCATACTGTATTAAGGCTCGTTCAAACTGGCGCGATATCGCAGGCGCTACAGGAAGCGCGACCCTTGTAGCGCCCGCGATATCGCGCTGGTCTGCACAAGCCTTTAAGATCGAGCAAATAACGCCGAAAAACACGTTTCTTGTTATTAAAGAATTAAATAAAGTTAATAATTAAATTAAATTCATTTAATTGTTAATATTTGTTGTTATAGTAGCAATAGAAATACACAATCTGTGAACATTTTAACTGTCTACCTATTACGGTTCATGAGATTCAGCCCGCTGACAGACAGACGGATGGACAGCCAGCGTAGGCTTAGTAATAGAGTTCCGTTTGGCAACCCTAAAAACATTATTGTAAATTGTCAAAAATAAAGATTTTATGATGAAAACTACCTAGTACTAATATTTTCGCCTAAAACCGCAGAAATAATTTTGTTTTTCATAGCTTATTCGAGAAATACAAGCTTATTTTGGTGGTCGATTCATATCAATACTGTGCATGTGTTTAACGTTATTTACGCACTCGGCTGGTTTTTTTCTATGTTTTTACACGGACTGCACATGCATCTGATCAAGTCTTCATCGAAATATTTTTGATTAAGCATAAGAAGGGATTCCGCTGCGCTTTTATTTTGTAATAAATCAGTAGGTAATAATAAAAAGTAAAGACTTACTTTTTAATTGTACACTCAATCTGCCTAGCTTTTTCCCAACTATGTTACGGCTTCCAGTCTAACTGGATCCAGCTGAATACCAGCATTTTACATGGAGCGACTGCCTATCTGACCTCCACAACCCAGTTACTGGGTAACACGATACCCCTTGGTTAAGACTGTTTTTTTTTTTAAATTCTACACTAAAAATTCAGAACATGTTACAAATGAAACATTTCAAAATACAATAAAATCGAAATTATTTTAGAACTTGGTAACGCTTTGGTTTTTTATCAAGATATTTTAGGACTCGGAATCATAAAGGCAAGTGAGTTCGCAACAAAAATAAAATGAAATGCTTACTTTATATTCACTACGTCTTTTTACCCCGTTGCTACAGGTGTTGTTCAATTTGTTATTAAATAGCTCATAAAAATTTTAGGTATGTTAAAATTGTAAAAATAGTCTGCCCTAAGCCCTAATAAAAACTAAGGTCTCCTGGAAACATAATTATTCTAAGCAATAACTATTAATTTATAGGCGAACATTTCTATTTGCAATGTCCAAATCCTGCAACTGTAATGCTTACCCGAACACACTTTAAAGGGAAAATGATAACAGAATATACCGTTTACATTATTTTTAGCTTCTGTTATACAGATGTTATCATAATTCCAAACTGTTTTGAGATCACCCGACTGTTGAATGTTAAATTATTGTTTCAACTGTGCTTCTGTTTCTTCAATGAGAACGTTTTTGTTGGAACGGGCTGATATAGCTGCAGTTTTCAGGAAGAATATCGTTCATAAAATATACATTCAGAAGGTATGGGGGCTCAATGATCATTCAATATTTTTTGTTTATGTGTAGACGTTCATGGAACCTTTATTATGATTTCACAATTCATTCCGTTGTGATTGTTTGATATGCATTCGGACATGTTTATATTTCGGTGGAGATGAGTAGCAATGTGCGATCGTTTCCGGCCCGAACGTGTATGGAACCAATTAGGAACTAATATTGAGCAATATTATGCAGTGACCATGATAGAATCCTAATTCAATCACAGGTTTCGGTTCTTGTGTAAACGGACTATTGTTTTACTTTAGGATAGGTTATTAAATAAATGGATCTTTTATACAAATATACCAGACAATGAGTTCTATTGTTATTCCACATTTACGTCATACAAGGCCAGTGAATGTACTCGTAAGTGGATGAAAAAGGATATCCATTATAATGTATGACTCAAACCAAGTGTTGTCCGAGTAACTGCACAAAGAGCGACAAGCATTACTTTGTTTATATGGAACGCACAAGCACTTTTTGCGGTTTTTAGCAGTTTAAAATGTTAGTAATATTTTCATAGACATTAGTGTTTATGGTATGATACATAAGATTTAAAAAAAATGAAAAGATTTAGTTGGAATTTTATTACCAAATAAATGATATTTATCGTAATAAAGTTCCAACTTAATCTTAATTCAAACATGTAGTGTAAGTATTATCAATGTGACACGTGTTTAAGTATGTTTTTGGTCATTGGTAATGTTTTCAAACCAGAAAATATAATAAAGTTCGTAGCCATACTTGTCTTTACACAGTGAAGTTGCTTTAGATGTTAATAAAATTGAGGTTCGCGTATATTACATTCTATAAATAGATAGTAGAACAGCGTTGCTAGATGTTTTTTTTTGGCCAAGTCGATTCTGAAACTTTATGAGTGAAAAAAGCGGGATTCTTTCGTCGAAATCGGGACAATTTAAAAAAATGTATATAATTAGAAGTTTTTAAATATTTATCTTTTTGAGTTTTAAGCTACGTTTACGTGATAATATATAGCAAAAATAGCCATAGAAAATGTTTTTTAATAAAACTACGATATTTTAAATCAGATTTACCCTATCGTTAGGTACTTGAATCTTCTTAGTCTTCCGAATATAAAAAAATAAAAAGCAAAAATAAGGGGAAAAAAAGCGGGAGTGAGCCTGTTCCGCGCGGGACATTTAATATTGATTTAAAAATCTGGACGTCCCTACTAAATCGGGACGTCTGGCAACGCTGTTGTAGAACCATTACTTGTTGAGTGGCGCTGTTAATTTTATTAAAAGCTGTGAGAAGCCTTGTAAGGAACACGGCATGTGTCGGGGCGCGTGGCGGCGCCTGCCAGGTGAAGCGCAGCTGACTGAGCAGGAGTTGTCGCCGGTGCAGGCGCATATAGCGGAGCGTGCCAGCCGCGTGCCACATCACTAATTTCATTTTATTAGCGTCCTTTGAACCTTTCTCGAACAAACCACGTCACTTGAACAGTTGCTATAATTTATAGCAGCTTTACACCCCACTTATAGGATCCTGCTAGTAAGCCATGCCTAAATTATTGCTTGCGACTCGCTTTATTTTTAGATGATAATTAATTTTCTTTTTATTTTGCTTTGGAATAATAACTAACTATGAATTATGCAGTTTCTGAATTCTAAAAACGGGGTTGTTATCTTTACTTATCACAACTGTGCGATGTGTTTGATATTATTCTGAAGGGAAACTACTTTTTAAAGATGTGGCTCTCCAGTGCTAATAATATGAAGAAAAAAATGCTTCGGTATTGCTACGAGATTCTAAGTTCTAATCACTAACGATTTGTAGTTTTTCGGAGACAGGCATAGCCAAATATGGGTTGTTATTTAATTAATGAGCGTGACTGTGTGATGTAAGCAGTTTGTAACTTCTGAACTGCGGATATATTGTCAGACAACCCATTAGCCATTTTATTAAAATATTTAGTAGAATTGATAAAAGCTCACAGTAATTTTAAACAAAAGTTGATGTTAATTTTAGATACTAATTACCCTTAAAATACTGTGTACTTACTACATAGACATACCTAAGAAGTAAAACGAAATATTTAGAAAACCGATGTACCTATGTATTTAAATACCATTTGTATTGTCATCTTGAGTCGCGTATGAATTAGCATTTACTTTCAGAGCTTTTACGGTTAGCTAGTTAGATATGACATTGGTGCATCCAGTGGGGCAACAAAAACATTTCATCGCCAAATCGCCTTAAAACCAGTCCGTTGTTGCGACTTAAGCTCGTTCAACGAAGAGCTGAATGAATCCGACGCTACCATTGTACGACACATCCTGTGTTATTGTCGCTCTACTCGTATACCTGACATCCCTTCGAACTGCTATTTATAATTAGTCCTCTACCTGATGCCCAGCCCGACGTGCTCATAACAAAAGGATGCGTATTGTATAACAATCGGAGCGGTTTGCGTGCCGCAGTTGAGCGGGCCCAGTATTGTTTGTTGCATCTCCGACCGGCATCGCCATTGAAAGTAGCGCCACGCCGCCGCCGCCGCCGCCGCTAGTGACTCAGGTATTTATGAATGAACGTGACGAGCTAGCGAGTGGGATGATCGGCCGCGGTCACAGCCAGGTAGAAAATTACACTTTTGGAATTCTTTCAACTGTTCGTGTCGAGTAGGGCTACTCAACTCGGTGGTCGAGGAGAGCCGCAGAGCGGGGCGCGGGGTGCCGTCACCACGCATGCGTCGAGCTCTTTACCGAGACGAGCAGCCGATCCCTCCCTCTCAGTTGACTCAGAGTCGTCGCGCGAGTACACCGTGCCGTCATGTACCGTTTGCCAACTTTCTCGAGTAGTGATGTGATACGATACCGACGTTCAAATGCGACTTATCATTAGATATTATTGAATTTTTGTAAACTCTTTGTTTATTCTGACACAAGTTAACCGTGTGGATTTAAGTGAAAGAAATGTTACAGTGACTTAAAATAAATTGGATTTGCAAACAAAATGAGGTGGTTTATAGTGACAATGAGCGTGATGGTGTGGGAAACAATTTTAGCCGGTATCGCACCCCCAGGCTCGTGTCCTGGGGTGTGTGCGTGTAAGTGGAAAGGAGGCAAGCAGACTGTGGAGTGTGTGGACAAAGCTCTTATCACAGTGCCCGAGCCAGTAGACCCTGCCACGCAAGTATTGGACCTTTCCGGGAATAATCTTCAAATACTTCCTCAGGAAGCTTTCGCCAAAACAGGGCTGCTCAACTTACAGAGAGTTTATTTACGCAATTGCAATATTGGCCAAATACACGATAGAGCTTTTAAAGGCTTAACTAATTTAGTTGAATTAGATCTGTCTTATAATTTACTCACAGAGATCCCTTCAGACAGCTTCAAGGATGCACCTTTCCTTAGGGACCTTACGTTGTCTCAAAATCCAGTATTAAAAGTTCATTCTGATGCTTTGAACAATCTTGGCAGCGTCGTTAAACTTGATTTATCCAAATGCGACATTAGAGAGATAGCTCCAGACGCGTTTAGGACATTGCGCTCACTGGAATCTTTAAAATTAAACCACAACAAGTTACGTGACATACCTCTGAGCTCTTTAGAGAAGATAGAGAAACTGCGAGCGATAGACCTATCGGACAACCCGTGGACTTGTGACTGCCGGCTAAGAGATCTCAAGTTATGGTTGGCAAAACATAAATTGCTATCAACTCCCAGCTGTTATGCGCCGACACGTCTAGCTAACCGACCGTTTTCAGAGTTACGTATTGAAGAGTTCGCATGTAAACCGGAGATATTACCAGCGAGCCGGCATGTCGAGGCATCAGTAGGTTCCAATGCTACTATTACGTGTCGGACTGAAGCCGTGCCGAGTGCCAATATCAATTGGTACTGGAATGGGAGATTGCTTCAAAATGGAAGCCACTTCAATTCACATCAGAAAATTTATATATTTGAAGAAGGGGATTCGAGAAAGAAGTCTTCGTTAATATTGACGAATACGCAGGAAGCTGATTCAAGCGAGTTTTACTGTGTGGCTGAAAATAAAGGCGGGAATGCCGAAGCCAACTTTACAGTGCACGTGACACAACTACCAGTTGGGATGGCATCATTGGGGAGCGCACAGATCGCGAGCCTAGGAGCTGCATTATTCCTAGTCATAGTCGTTATTTCATTAGCTCTACTGATCACTTTTGTCCGGTTTCGTCCAACACCGGCTTGTGAGAGTAAAACACCAAATACCATAGACAGAGTCGTTTCTGGAAACGAAGTACACCCAACGTCGACCGATCGACCTCATGTCGCTGTTTTGGCTAATAGGCAAGATTCGCCGAATTATAATGACCCGAAATGTAATCCTGTTCTAAAACCTCCGAGAGCGAATGATATACCTTACACTACGAATCACTATGAGGGAAGAGGAAGCGTCGTGACTGCTGGCGGACCGGTAGTAGTGTCTCCCACAGTTTCTGGCACTATCGATCCCGATCTTATAAATGATACGAGGCCGGAAAGCGCTGCAAGACCAGGAAGTGGCGAGTACGCTCGCGAGACCTCAGAATCATTATACCCATCCGGCCTTTGGGATCAAATGAAAATGAGTCAGGCCGGTAATTTGGCTCGTGCGGTCAGTACGGCAATTCCTACGTACTATAATGATAGAACGCCGATAATAGAAAACTGCAGCGTGGACGGGTCGCAGGAGGAGCTGGGCTACATGAGCCGCACCTTCCCGCGGGCGCACGCGGTGACGGCGCCGAGCCCGGCGCCCACGGCCGACGTGCCCTACCCGCCCGACTACGGGCTGCCCGTGGCCGGTGCGCGCACACTGCGCGTGTGGCAACGCGCGCCCCCGGTGCTGCCGCCGGTGGCCGCGCTCAAGCGCGTGCTCACCATCACCAGGCCCTCGGCCGATGATCACTTTCAGGATGGCTGTGCTACTGATGTATAAATCTGATAAAAGAGCGCATTGTTGCATATCTAAATTACATGTCAGAAATTGTAAATTTGTATCCTAAGCTAGAAATCATCTTATACGTAAGGTATGTGTAATTTATACTTAAACAGGTTGTTAGTGTAATATTTTTTGTATCATATAATTTATTTAGATAATTAATGGAAAGTTACATTGGATCCAAATGCGACGGGTCCGCGACTGATTAGTTGAAGAATGTAAGTGTAAATTATTACGTGATATGGAATGGTATCGTCTATGATCGCCAAATAATTAAAATACTGAATATAAATATATCTTGATTGTTGGAACTCAAATAAGATGTTACATGAATATTAAATAATAACTATACGGTGTAAGACATACACGAACTATCCAAAGATATTGAACTCCCCCTGAAAGTAATATAAATGAAATATATTACTACTATTGTAATTCACGATGAATGTTAATCAATGTACGATAATGAATGTGTAAATTTTATGTTGAAAAGAAATAAGAGTTTTAGCAGTAAAATGGAAAAAATAAATCAGGCGATTGTAAAATGTACACTTTGTTTGAATTAGTTTCACCCAGTTCCACCTGATTGCCGGTCACTATCTACATCCTAAATGAGTGAAAGATTGATGTCATTGCTGGCTTTAACAGTGTCCAGTGGCGCAATGACATTATTAAGAATTGGTCATATAATAGTTTATAATGCTTTTCGTATTTTTCTTATACATTTTTGTACGGGAACGTGATGATTTATCTTTGTCTCACACATAAACGTACCTCCACGTACTCCGACAGGATGGCGTGGGCAGTATGTTCGACAAACGACCGCAATGGAGAGTTACCATGACCATGCTAATGGAAATGTAAGTGACCAAACTTCTTAACTTGTCTCGATATTATTTTGTGAGCAACTTCATTTTATATATTTAAATATCATTAGGTTACCCTACATACATGAATAATTTGAGTTGTACACCTGCCTTTTGATATCGAATGTGTACTATGTACTTAATTATTTCAAAGCTGCCTCAGACGTTGTAATTTATTTTGTTACATTTTACAAACAGATGGCTAATTTCCTTCCAGACAAGGTTATATATTTTTATAGCCATCGCATCCGGACAAACTGGTTGTCTAGCCTTAGCTTGTTCATTCATAGCATCGAAAAGTGTATCACAATTTGAATAAACAATTGAGGAGGGAACTAGACTTAATATACGTAATGCCAATACAAGAATAAAACCGACTTAAAATATTTTCTATGGAGAGCCGGTGTCATGGCGACAAAAAAGGGAAAAAGTTTCAAGCGCACCTTCCAGCCCACCGGAGAAAAACCGGTTAACGTTATTTCATTTCCGTTCGATTCAGTTTTTTATGAGAATCAAACTAAACGGGTTCAATGGAGGTGAGAATTTCGAACCAAGACTTTTAAGGCAAAGTATTGAATTACAACGAATTTAAAATTTACATAAATAGGGCGAATCGTGTTGTTTTATCATCATCTGTGATTTCATAAGCGTATTTAATACTTCTGTGCCACTGTTTTTTATAGCAATTATTATATTTGGTTATTACTCTCGAAATATTGGGACTGATATGGCTTAATTATTAAGTACAGTTCGTGTCAAACTTTATGAGCTCTCCGAAGTTCTCCGCGACTGGCCTAAAAAGTATATTAATAGCTGATTACAAAACATAATATAACATTAAATAAAAAAATTTATAGTACCGTATGCCTACCTACAACATTTATTTTTTAATCACAAATATAATTAGCTATTATTATACTTTAAGGCCACTCGCGTACAACTTCAGAGAGCTCATAAAGTTTGTCAAATACCGTACTAATTAATCAAATTATTCGTTTCAGCATCTTTTATGTCATTCTATCCTGGTATAACGTATCGTATATATACAGTATATACGATACGTTATATATAGGTATTTTATGTCTAAGAGGTATATGAAAATATTTTTCAAGCTTAGATGTCAAAAATGATTAAGTATTTAAATAAGAATATTAAGTTCCGTTGTCATCAATTATTATATATCATAGAAATTTCTTGTCTGTTTATTATATTTATAGTAGCAGGCAATTTATAAAGTTTGATTCTGAATATCACTAAACTAATTTGCAATAGGAACAATTAGTCTACTGAAGGAAATAAAATAGTAAAATGAATACTGCTTCTGGACCTGGAATGGCGCCCTGAGGTTTGACCACTTCCGCCTTCTAAGGTTTCTTTTTAAATAGGTTTTTTTACTTAACGTCTTTTAAAACTCTCCTACTATTTAATGTTGGTTTGGTTACCTAAACTCGTAAGTCCAGAACGTTGTTACTACTCTTTGTGGTTTTATCGTTCTGACTTCTGAGATATTGATAGAACGCTTGTCTCGACACGTTTGAACATGCCGATACTTGAACACGTCGAACTCATGCTCAGGTTTATTTATCTTGAATTAGTAGACATATCAAGAGAGGAGACACGGTTTAATTTCATTGTTAACAGTTTCTCAAAATATACTTAATATTATGTATTTTTTACTTACACATTGTCCGCAGTAGTTATTAATTCAAGTTATGTTTTAAAAGGCGTGCAAGTTCACATCCTGACTCCTAACAATGATCAGATTTTCTCACTGAGAACTATTATTGTCCATTGTGACAGAGTTTCAGAGTTTTTGTAAGTAAATGGTCTAGTGTTAATGAATTTAGTAGATAGTACTTGGTCACGTAGGTATAGCAAACTAATATTATAAAGAGGTAAAATTTGTTTGTTTGTATATTTGTACGTTTGTATGTAGGGGTTAATCTCCGGAACTACTTGTCAGATTTGAAAAAAATATTTTTGTATTGGATAGTCCAATTCTTGAGGAAGGTTACGGGATGAAGTTGCGGGCAGAACCTAGCAGCAAATAAAATTGTTTTATTTGAAAAGCTGTTGGAATCGTATTTTAATAATTTCGAGAACAAGGATTTTGACAAGTTTGAAACTAAGAATTACCCCATATTGAAGTTAGTTGCTTCTACCGCTCGCTCGGGAAAGACGCTCTAGTCTAGGGTAGATAAATTCTTGAGTCTAGCGACAAGTTAGAGAATTTAGATACTCTTCTCAAAGGAATTCCACACAGGCATCTACACCTCAGAAATAAAACGTAGACGTACCCGTAATTCAACATAAAATTCTGCAGCCTAGAAACGAAAGATTCACTTCTCTTCTAAAGATACGTTGATTCAGAAGAACAGACTAGAAACCACAAATCCGCAACAATTAATTGCGAGTCGACAAGTATCCAAACTTTCTTCTCTATTAACATCTCGAATAGTATAAGATAGGTAACTCCAAAACTTTGATAAGAGAAACAATAGTATTGAAATAAGCAAAATTTTGTAGAACGACAACGTTATTTACCTACCATCAATGGCTTTGCGCTTTCTTCTCGTAAAAGCGGAGACTTTCGCTGACAATAATGATGTTTCGGCCTGGCAACAATGGGAACTCAGGCAGAGCGATCTTGATTGTTCGCCTGAATATTTCAATTGTGTACTGCTTTCGAGACTCGCTCTTTGTATATTCATTGCTATCATATTTTGTCGTGTAACGTTTGTTATTTTATCGTTTGTTAGCTTTCGCTGTCTTAGTGGTTTTTACGTTCGGCTATCTAGTTTGTTTGAATTTATACTCGGTTTTGGAGACAATCTTATTAGATTTTGTGAACATAACTTCAAATAAGTAGATTGTTTTAATTTCCTTTTTGAATCTGGTTTCCTAACGAAATAGGAGTACCTACCTAATTCGTTTCTCATTTTATAATAAAAGAGAAATGAAAACAACCAATTATGTAGGTTCTTTACGTTTAGTTGCTTTCTGAACCTAAAAGAAATGTGGAGCTCACAGTCACTGACTGCGGGTTATCTGCGAGTATTTATTTCATTTACTTAATAGTATTTTACAAACCTGGCATTTAAGCCTACAATCGTGGCATTATTTATCTTTAGCATTTAGGTATACATCTTTATCTATGTTCATAGTTGAGCAGCTAACACAAACAATAGAATAAACTTTATCTTAATATTTTAAGCCGTGACTTCTATGAACTAATAAGATTTAACTTTATCTACCAAGTTACCTACCAGGCTTTTCAAGAATTTTTTAAGATTTAGGTACATACAATTTTGGGAAGGTGTACCTGAAATCATCTACATCTTGCAGAAAGACAGAGAAATACGTTGCAAGGATTCGGTTCTAGCTGGAAAAGTAAGTATACACTATAGGAAAATATACCTACTTATCAATGTCGGTCAATAAGCCTTTAGTTGTTAAATGTTAATGTGACAATACAGCACGTATTTAACAGCTTCTGAATTACGCCAGCGAATGTAAAATTGCATGAATTTTATGTTCTTTCGCTATAGATGGGTAGTTTTTTTTTTTCACAATTTAGTAGACCGTTCGCTAATTTTGTAGCACTATTTTTCGGATTTCTTTTATTAGCTCCGACAACTGTTGCGACGGTCCACCATGACAGCCAGTTTTGATTGAATCGTGATCGATTATTATTGGCGTGAACATTGTAAAGCGAATTAAAAAACTATATATTCAGACGAACTGGCCGGGGCGGCGCACAGTGGGTCGAAAAAGGCTCTCGAAGACATAGGAGCTTCAATTTTAAAGTGTCATTTCTTTGCTTGAAATGGCTTCTAATAGCCAATATCACGCATAAATATATCATAGGATACAATCTGGTAGGTTATAGTCTGCGTGGTTTAAAATAAAAACCGCAGTATATCTGAAAGAAAAATACAACTGAATTCCAAAAAAATAAACACTACAAAGTGAAAAATAACTTTAATTTCGGAATTCGGTGTCTTTGGTTTTGAATTTTCTTTTTTTGCCACCGACTTCCGAAATTAAATTTATTTTTAAATTTTTGGTTGTGGTACCTACCCCACACAAATTCGAATACCACTATCTGCTACCAGTGACAAGAACTTATCATATCATCCACATACTAAGTGGGTAAAAATACGTATTATTGAAGCTAACTCAAAAACTGTTCAAGCAAAGTTAATAAAATTTAAATGAGACCACCTTGAAAGCCTACCCTTTCAAACAAAAAAAAAAAAAAAACAAATATCAGTCCACAATTGATGGAGAAATCTGCGGACATACATAAAAAAAACGCTTCGAACATAATAACCTCCTCCTTTTTGGAAGTCGGTTAAAAATCAAGTAGATATGTGAAATAAAATAAATTGGGATGTAACGATTCGGATTCCGATGCCAATATATCGTTCGATATATAATTGGTAAGCTGATATATCGGCATCGCCGATTATATACAACTGATATCAACATTGTTGCTCCGTCGCAGGCGGTAATGGCGGGAGAGACGCGCAGCGAATGCTTAGCATGACATGGCAACACGGCAAACGGCAGTGTTTTCAGTTTATTGAGCGTTGGCTGAGTAATGTATTTTTTCGTGCCTGTTTCACGTCACCGATATTTGTGATTCTATTTATTCAAACTGTGAAGTGAGGACTATATCGAACTATTAAACAGTTGTGCCCGAAATACAATATAAAAAGATATGCAAACGCCCGAGGTACATACTTCATTATTTATTTGATTTATTATCTACTAAGTCAACGATATCGGCATCGGTATCGGTATCGCCGATTATTTACTACAATAATCGGTATCGATATCGTATCGGGGAAATTATGTATTGTTAAATCCCTAGTAAAATCGTAAATAAATAGTTACATCATCGTGTGCAGGGATATTATGGTTATTCATTATTCTTTCAGTTCCGAAAATAGAAACATTAGCTCCATACATCTTTAAAAAAAAAAAAAGTTGCCGCTATACCTACCAGATTGTATCCTATGATATATATTTGCACGATATAGGCTATTAGAAGCCATTTCAAGTAAATGATAAATGATAAATGATTTTATTTCTGTAAATAGGTTTGTACAAAAACTTTTACACGTCAATCATATTTTAAAAACTAGATGAGGTCGGCGTTTCCTATCTGACTACTCTGAGAAGAAAGGCCGAAACAAACTCAGAGGTCACAGTCTCTTTTAAAGTCCAGACATAATCTTGGTCAGATCATGTGAAGACCATGTAGATTGGTGTCTGAAGTGGTCTTTTGAGGAAAGCATCACACAGATTGAGAGGGCCTGTCCAGTCAGTGCACGCATTTGTCAGTTATCGTGCAGCTCAACTCAGAATTAAGGAGCTCAACGATTCGACGAACAATACCAAAGAAAGGACATTTGGGTAGGCCGCATAAATTACTCAAAACTGTCAGACTATAAATAGAACTAAGTGAGAAAAAATTAAAAACAAAAAGAAAAAGGAATGACCCACATAGTCTTCACATTCACAATAATTTAAATAATATAATACTTTAAAAGTATATAAAATTCATTAATGTCAATGTGTATATAAAAACCAGGAAATAATCTTGGTCAGAGCATTTCATTTGAGGACCATGTAGATTTGTGTCTGAAATGGTCTTTTGAGGAAAGAACCATACAGATGTGAGTGGACCTGTCCATTCCATGCACGCATTTGTCAGTAATCGTGTAGCTCAACTCAGAACTTAAAAGGAGCTCAATGATTCGACGAACAATACCAAAGAAAGGACATTTGGGTAGGCCGCATAAAGTAAAAAACCGACACTTTAAAATTTAAGCTCCTTATGTCTTCTAGAGCCTTTTTTCAATCCACTGTGCGGCGGTGAACCCACCGAGGCGTATGATGTTGCCAATGCCAATAAAAATTGATTTTATTTTTCGTTATTGACACGTGCTGGCATAATTAAAACAGGCAATTCCATTCCACTTTTGTTGTAAAATCTCTTTTCCAGATTCGAGTAAATATTAGCTATTGTTGGTTGGTGATTAATTATGTAATATATGACCTTTCACTTAGTCTAGCTAAAAAGGTATGAAGTTCCTTTATGTCATTGTTTTTGTAAAATAAAGACCATTATTTGGTGGGTGGATTATAATGTTACAAAGCTCTTTCGTATCCAGTAACAGAATGACATACGAGATAACAAGAACAAAGTCCTGAACGAACTAGACTAGTGCTCCATGTTAGTAAAGCACTACAATTCAATCAACATGATTAATGAAAAAAACCCCAATCAGTCGTTGTTTAGGTAATTTTTCTTCGAAAAACATATTCAATTAACTATGTCAGCCAGGCCTCAGGGCCGCGCTATAAAAGCAGATTTCGGTATGACGTAAACTCTTTACGATTCTATGGCTTCTATAATTCTACCAACTACGAATGAAAAAAGAAAGATATTAGGGTTTTGCAAAGTAGGTATTTTTTTTTCATACGAGCTAGGTAAATACGGCTTGTGTGCCTACACCTATAGTATAAATATAGCATTTGCCAAAGTAGTCAAAGTCAAAGTCAAATCATTTATTTCAAATAGGCCCATGTATGGCACTTTTGAACGTCAAAATTTACAATATAATATAATTGATTCTAGTCGCCCCTTCCAAAAGGTGGTTTTCGTATGGAGAAGAATGGGCAAGAAATTCCACCGTTACTCTTTTACCCACGATAGTCACGAGTAGAGACGCATAAGGGTTCCCCGAGAGCTGAATAATCTGCATCAGAACGAAAAAGATTGTCAAAATTGAAAAGTGGTTTAAACACCTACAACTTCTTTCCTTGGAAAAGTACAATCTGGCTAAATGAGACTTGAATCTATTGAAGGAGTGAACGGGCTATATTACGAAGCATTAGAGAATGCTTTGCGATCGAAATTTGTTTTCCTCCTTTCTGCAACTGTTTTTATTGTTACACTCCTGCTAGTACACATAACCTATTTAATTTATATATTATTATATAGATAATTTAATGGAGATTAATTCAGTACTTTTTAAAAATTGATCTAATGCAGCAGAAACGAAAACATCATCAAAATAGTTTGAATTTTTTTCCCGTCTTTCAAGTGTGAAACCTGAAAACATTGTAGCTTGCGAAAAAATCAATTAATTGAGTCTTTTTTTATAGGTTCCTTTCAGTCATAGGAGGAACCCTATTGTAAATGCCTCTTTTATTTAAAGTAGTTTAATTATAATTAATCAAAAACGAAGTAATACAAATATCTAAATATATTTCCAACTATCCCCTTCCGTTGTTTAGCTAACCAACAAAGTAAATCTACATAGTCAGACCTTAAAGATTGAGGTGAGAAATTTTATCCATATTGATGAGTAAAAAAGTAGTCAAAACATACTTCATGAAAAGTCGTTTAAATATTTTTCTGTTTTTGAATAAGCGTTACGAGGCGTGCACTTTTGGATTTACCAAATATTTTGTCTTTATGATTTACTAGATGCCCGGTGAATTGTTCTGTAGGTCACAATATAGAGTTCAAAGAGTAATTTTCACAGGCCATCCAACGCTTGCGGTTTGACGTGTGATGAACTGGACATGGACGTGACAAAGGTATCTACCCTATACCGACATTAATGCAAACATGGAACTGTTGTTGGGCGTGTGATTGATAATTGAATTAATGGTTAATTCCATCGGGTACCAATCGGCTCCCAAAGCAATTTGGTAAATCGGCGGAGTGCCGCCGCTGACCGCTCCAAACCGATGAATGTTCTTGCACACTCATAAATTAGTTTGCCATGTGTTTTGGTTAGCGCCGAAATCAATGATATGTGTGATCACTTCGATAGATAATATTGCATCATCTTGAAAATTAAAATAGAAATGACACATGAGATTGTTCGATTAACAACCAGCCAAGCCGTTTTTACATCTATATTGTAAAATAACGGTCGGAGTTTTTGTAGGACAGAACGCTCAGATTTCATGGAATGATAAAATCGATGAGTCTTTTAACGAACGAAAATATTTTGGTGTATTATAGAGTTGTAGCACAGCCTGATATCACAATGTATTATTATAGAGTCGCTTAAATACAGAATATTGATTCAATTATAATTAAATGTCAGATACCTACAATAAACATAATTTTTCGCTAGAGGTTCAGACATTAGCACTGCTCGGTCAGATTTGACCTTTGCACGGAGCCTGTGGGCATTGTTAGCAAAGATCGAATTATTAGCCCCGGATTCGCTTGGTTTATGATGGCCGAAGTTGACTATACTGATGAGGCGGTGGGCGATGCTAAATCGTTGTTGTCGTCGTATGTATTGGTGTATTTTTGGTAGTTTATCTATAATTTTGTGCTCATAGTTTATACATAATAGGCAAGTAATTTCATGGTTGTAACTAAACCCATAAATTCAGCACATGAACTGCGTCAAATTTTTTTGTAGGTTAGCAAGAAAAATATCAATTGATTCATAAAAAAGTGCAAAACCTACACGGTCAAATGTATGGAAACAAAATATAGTTTTTATAACCCACGAAAAATTACGAAACAATTATGCACCGAATCTATGGTAACAAGTTGCGCGTCGGTGTCCCTGCCACCCTGTATATTAGTTCTCAGCATCGCACGTTCATATTTCTGACGATAGACGATGATTCCCGAAGCGCATGCTTCATCTGGGACATCTGTAACTACTTATGTTATGAGTCTATCTACGTATTTCAAGTGTTTCATTTATTTATTACTAAGCACTTACATAACTCTATGGAAAACGTAAGCATTTACTCTAACATATATTTATTTAGATATACATCAGTTACTTGGAGAAAGGAAAACAAAAAATGTAGGTTTCGTCGACTTCAAGGAGCTCAAAACGTTTAATTAGGTGATTATATTTAGTTAAACTACTAGTTTTTCTCATAATACGTTCAGATGTTTTTTTTTAATTGTCTTCATTTTCTCACCATGCTGAAATGTCCTGACATAATATATACCTACCCAACTTGTTAGGAGCTCGATAATTATAAAATGGTTCCTGCTCAATAAGATTCCCACGCGTCCTGTGACCCAAAAAGACAATACCGAATTTCCTCGCTGAGTATCTCCAATATAATTATGTGGAGCAGTTATGGGACCTTCGCATTATAATATTACTGTACCGTGTTGGTATACCTAGTTATTTTTATGTCGGTCTCCTTTAACTTCCATTTAGTACCTACCCTCTCACTTCAACTCTTTCTCTTTTTGTTGTGGTAAAACCCATTGCCTTTCAAGCCGACCTTTGCCGGAATACTGGAAAAAAAATACAGCAAAGAAAATAATAGGTACTTTCACAAATAAAGTGTAAGTGTACTAACTACACATATATCCGACCGACCTTTTGGTTGTGTTGTGTTTACCGCTAAGTCCGGGCTAAGCTTAACCACCTTAAGGCTAATACTGGGATTTCCTTATCCCGTTGGCCCCTGGTCAGTTTGGCCGACGCCTTAACATCAATTAGCACTGTGTCTTGGACTTTGCTATCTTAACTGAGCCAACGCTTTGTTTAGATAAAAGGCTTTTTATCTTTTTATGTACCAAGCTCGGCCGCGTTCGCAGAAATAGAAAATATTATTATTTTGCATACATTGGCGTCTCTGGGCTTAATAAATAAACAAGGTAAAAATACTATATTTTTTACATAAATACATGTAACCTAAATACATGTAAAAAATAAAGTTTTTTTACCTTGTTTTATATCGGAGCATGCAGATACAAATTGTTTATCTAATACTTTTAAACCAGCAATTCTTGTAAATATATAATCTGAATCTCGGAAACAGCTCCAAGGATTTTCATGAAATTTAGTATGCAGGGGATTTCGGGGGCGATAAATCTATCTAGCTAGGTTTAGTTTTTAGAAAACGTCGTTCAAAAAAAAACCTCATCATCATCATCCAGATATTGTTTAGTTAAGAGGGAATAAGATGAATCTTACGCGATCTTCATTAACAGAACAAAAGAAAATTCCAAAAATGTTTTAGTCGCATTCTTTTGTTTATTTCATACTGGCGCGGAAAAAACAGGAGTTCCTTCGTAATGACTTATAATATTTTAGACAGATTAATCCGACCATCACTAATTACTTTATTATTTTGAAGTTTTCGGATAGACAGGGTCTAAATTATTCTAATCCTAAACTCCAGCATAAAATTTGGTAAGTGGGCACAAGTTTCAAATGAGCACTTTAGGTCCTGGGCTTGATTCGATGCCGGGTCGGGCAAAGTGTTAATGGGTTTTTCTATCAGGAATTTCTCAGTAGCGGCCCGCAGTCCGGATTTGTGGAGTTTAAGGTATACGTACACCTCTGCCTAACCTTTCAGGCTAATTACAGGCGTGATGTTATGTGTTTAATTTTATTTAAACTATTTTTTTGCTGTAATTGCTTTGAAACTCTTAATATTTATTTTCTTTTGCTTGAGGCTTCATTTCTTTTTTATTTGTGTCCGATTAAAAAATAATTCTCGAGTTCATCATGAAACAGCTACACGAAACCACAGCAAATACCAGTCTAAAGGACAGCTAAATTCGAAAGAAAATGATGAATGAAAATAAAAAATCAGAATTTCATGACATTTCAATTTGAAAACCATTAATTGCTGGGAAACATAAGGTCTTACCTATTAAAGGTAAGTTCAATAATTGTACGTTATAGGTAGTTACACCGATATCCAAATCCATGGATAATATACTCGTATATTGATATTTCGTATCCAAACCTATGCACAAGCGACTGAAGTTGAAATACAAAAGTTAGTTCTGCCCAGTTGATAGTTTAACAACTAGTTGAAGGCGATAGCGACATGTAGATGGACAAACAGGACATTTGAGTTGGGAATTATGTTCTGCACTGTTTGAATTAGCTAATTAGCAAATTTATTTAAATTCGTAGCTTATTATTAAACTTTGCAAACTTTACAAATCACTGACCTGTACCCTAATTGCGTAATACATGATCAATCACAATCTGTTTCGATTTGCAACAGATTGCTAATCCATTGCAAGCATTTTATTGCATTTGATTTGTATTGCATTGCGGATTTGCATTATTATTGTATTGTAAGTATGAAACAAAAATCTGCTCAACAACGTAAATATCGCAATGAATGTTGTTGAACTGTCAAAATGAAACAAATTAGGCATAATCATTTACGAAAATAAGTTACACAATTAGGGTACTGGTCTATTCTTTCGGCAAATTAAAAATGGTTTGAGGCCTTCGTGATCTATGATGGAAGGTTTCAAAAACTGATTGCAGATACACAAATAGCAGGGCTCAAACTTATAGTAAGTCAATATTGAACCTTTTCGGGCTTCTCAATGGCGTGCTGAAGGCCGTTAGCATGTATAATCGCCCTTGTACGTTTTAAATACTCCCTCCTTGCTCATTATTTAGCTCGTTTATTATTACTAACTACGTCCGTTTTCCTACACGGAATGATGTTCACACTTAGTCAATTTTTTTATAATCATTTGGCAGATGGGTTTCCGGCTTACCACAAATAAATGAAACGCAATTTCAATGTGTAAACGCACGTATCGAAATTACAAAACTGTCTACGAACGAATTAGCATTTTGTGACATTTTCATGCAAAAGCCGTTTGCTACTGAACACAATGATTGCTACTTAACTCAACTGTGAGTATTTATATACCTATACTATGTATGTTAAGATATTTAAGCTTTTTGTATTTATTTAAGTATATATTAATTTATTACGTTTATATGTGTAGGTTTATTTTGGTTTAAGACTTCGCATATCCATATTTTCTCTTCTTGTTCTCACACACTATTGTCTACATTTCTTTCTCATTTCTCCATTCGCAGGTCTACTGGAAGAAATTTCTTAAGAAAAAAGCAGTACATTTGTACTCTAAATTATAATGATGTCATTTCTCTATGTATTTACTGTGTGTACATAAATAATAAAATAAATAAATATATGATCAGAACCAGAAAATTGCAAATGCTAAATATAAAACCAGTCAAGTGCGTGTCGGACCACGCACGATGAATGGTTCCGTAGTTGGGATGAATTTATCCCAAGAACAAACTTAACATTGTAGTGGAAAAACATGTTCATTCCAACTGTAAATGTAAGTTTGTGCGCACAATATTGAGTGATTTACCATGTTATTTTAAGATCATAAACTTCTTATAGGTTTTCTTGTAATCTATAAGCATAGAACTATTCTCTATATTTTTTTCAAAATTGTAGGCTCAGCAGTTTCGGAGAAAAGGGTGGCGGAGGGAATGGTAAATTTTCATCTATTTTATTTAATATTTTTAAAAGTATTTATTTTAAAATTATAAAAAAAAAGGTATTTGAGATCCTCGCTGTAAGCCCTTTTATTTAATATGTCACACGGTACAATTTGCAAAACTTAATTTTTTTTGTTTTCTTATTTGCCCCAAAGTGACTCCATATTCAAAATTCATTTATTTACGTTACACGTTTGTATTTGGGTTACAGAAATACATTTGTGTACCAAATTTCAACTTAATTGGTCCATTAGATTCGGAGCTAATTGGCTGTGCCAGACGGACAGACAGATACACGAGTGACCCTATAAGGGTTCCGTTTTTTCCTTTTGAGGTACAGAACCCTAAAAATCAGTAAAATATAAAACTTTCCTGCTTTCTAACCGTTTACGTTGCAAGTATTGATATAGTTAAAGACACAATTTTAGTCTTTGATCAACACAACTTTAAAAAAAAATATAACAGAGGCTAATGAAACACAAAAATTTAATAAAACCCGGTTCAGACCGACGTTTTTTTTTATTTACAACTATGATCAATATCGTTCGCTTCTGACACAATCTACAGCACCATTATCGACATTATCACTTATTATTGACATTCTGCGTCCATCAGAGGACCAATAATGAAAGTTTTATGTCATTCTGATTAACCGCTGTGGTGTGGAAACGTAAATAATAACAAAACTACCCGTTATTTGCGTTACAAATATAACGGTTCGATCGTGACATTATTTTCAATATAAATTGCAATACGTTTTTATTTTATGTGTGGGATTTCTGTTGAATATTTTAAAACATTATCCTCTGACCGGACGTTGCTAAACCTGAAGTTTCTTTATTAAATGCTCTGATGATGCAACGGGCAGCTTTATGATATGATCACGCTTGGAAAACGGATTGTTGGTCCAAGTAACATTTTGATCACTTAGAAGGAGCTTAGCATGTTATATTTATATGGATAACCATTCACTGTATCACTACACCGCAAGACTTTGTGCAAGTAAAATAAATACAAGAGTTATCGTTTATCATGGGCCGCAAGTCGTAAAAGTGACTGAGGCCAATGATAAGTAAGACAGGCGATGGATGGATTATTTATTATAGCAGGGGAAGAAATATACTGTAATGAAAACAAACATACCTACTATACGCAGTTTTCAGTACCGCTCCTAACCTTTGTTAGACGCCAATTTTTTTAGAAGTGAAGACTTTTTTAGGCGCGTTGCCGTTGGGCATTTTTGAGATGGGACTAAACCATTGATTTCACGACACTTCGACGACACCAGATTTTGACCATTAAAAAGACATCAACGCGTTGATTACCGCGGTGCATGGATTAAAAGACATGAACGCGTAGATTACCACAGTGGCGATTTTCTTCTGCCGGCACTCCCGGAGTGCCTTTTTTAAAATTTTGCCCCAGACTAGGTATTTCTCCTATATTGCAACGCACACATGTTTACAAACATTAAAACTGAGATACTCAAACAGCCAGACCCGGAATAACTACTTGTAAGTCATACAAATATTTGTTCCGTGCGGGAATCGAATCCGCAACACGCAGCGCAGCTGTCAATCGCTTAACCACTGCGCCAACCGTGCCGTCAATTAAACGAAACACAATAGCGATACCTGTAAAGGGAATATTAGCTACTATTACAAGATTTATGATTGTTGTTTATATTAGTTACGAACAATAAATTATAGTTATATTTAGTGACACGTATACATGTAGGTACCTAACGATGTACTAAACATGGAAGTTAATTTGCCAAGTTTGTAGGAAAAGAGATTGAAGTCCTAGTCAAATAAGAAAGTTAGGCTATTGAATTGAGAAGACTTACAGGCAATTGTTAATTAATCCGGCAAGGTACCTGCGTACTGTTTTGTCTACATTATACAAACAAGTCACTACTTTTTACCCGACTACGGCGAAGGTTAAAAAGGGCGAGGGTTAAAATTGACCGGTATGTATGTATGTATGTATGTATGTATGTATGTATGTATGTATGTTCATCTGTTACCTCATAACTTCTAAACTACCAGTTATAATTTGACAAATGAAGTATCATTGGAAGGGTCTTAATTGACCGCTAGTTATAGGCTATGACATGTCACATTAAATGCAATATGGCGCCCTCTAGAGGACATAAAGTTGTGAACTAAAAAAAAATGTGCCATGTTGGGTATCAAATGGAAGGGCTTGAGGAGCACATTACAAATATGTATATATATCATATTGTCTAAGTATATATATGTTTAAATTGTTAAAAACAAGCAAAAGTGAGACTGTTACGTACGGCATGGCTGTAAAATTAAATTAACCTTTTATACAATAAAACCAAAAAAAAAAAAAAAATATGTGCTTTGTAAATACTTTAACACGAAATTATAACCCCAAAGTAATTTAAGTAATTGAAATGTAAGTTCAAAAACTAAAACGCGACTATTGAAAAATCACGCTCTAAAAAGTATGAAACAAGAAAATATTTCAGACAGAAATCAAGACATAGGTACAAAAATGGTAAAGCTGTGGTTGCATGCCTGTACACCTACAAAATTCAAACTTTTTAGAGCGTGATTTTTCAGTAGTCGGGTTTTAGTTTTTTTGGATAAAATTAGATCGAAGACTACCGAATATTTATAACTCAACAATACCGGTTCCCGATATAGTTGTTGCTCCAGTTGCAGAGCGACACCTATACTCCGAAACCTAACATAAACCACTTCGAAAGCAGATTAGGTCGTTTATAGATAATCGGGCGTGTCAGGCAGAACATTAAACCGCCGCCACCGTAAGGGATCCATTTTCACGTTATTGACACGGAACCCTATAAAACGTGCGCGGTTAAGGCTTGAGATCTGTAAAACCAAGCCACAAAGAAAGAGCAATCCTTTCTTAATGGAACGCTAAAAACACGAGGCTACGATTGTCACGGCGAGTTTTTGCTTCGTTGTTCAGTCACGCAGCGGTCACACTTATATCTACTACCTCCGATATAAAAACCAATGTCTCTGGCTCTTCGGTTCTGCCTTTATACATTTTGAAGCTTTGGATTCCCAGTTTTCGTTTTGTTTCGAATCACTTCCAAAACTTTGTTTTGAACCGATCGATCGAGGACACCACTCTGATTATAATAAAGCATCTTGATACCGAATTTTGTAAACATAAGCTTCTGAGTGATGAATTTAAATTTCATGCAAAGCGATTTTAACTCGACTATCAACGAAGTTAAATTTAAAAGCATGATACTACAGTTATTATTCTCATTCATTATTTATGTGGTAAACAATATTGTATCACCTTTAATAGACATAATTGACTGAAAGTGACTAACAGACCAGTCGGGCCAGATTCAATTTTGGAAATCGAGTTATCGCAATGTTATAAGAAAACCAGTATTGTAATTATTCGTTTGTTTCCACGACTATGTAATTAGACTTTTATTTTTATAATCAGGCTTGTGTTACTTGGAATTTGATATTATGTAGAAAGGCAACATGTCGATTCGGTCTGTTGGCGTCTGCGTAAGTACACCCAGTAAAAGATTACTCACCGTGACAAGTGACTGCATCTGATCCCAGCGAGTTCATTACCGAGGCTCCGAAGTCGATGTGACCACTTCATTTGAATACTTTTTGGCAGTGGCTCGCCAACATTTTACCTCGTTAAGACAAAACTGAGTTCGAAGTACCTACTTCGAACTCAAACTCAAGCTTTATTTTTATTTTGGTGCGGATTAAAGTTCTTATTATGAAACTATTTCAAATTACTTTTGATCTATCTATAGTATATGTAGGCACGTACTCAACATTGTTCGATGAAACGGAAAATGTCATGCTGGCGCAGGATTATCGACGACGCTCTACGCATATGTCTGTATCTTATTGCAACTAGGAAACCCTGCTCCAAATATATTGATTTTGTAACAAAAACGAGGGGATGGTTGCACACGGGGTGAATGCCCCTGTCACTGCAGATTCACCCCGCCATATTGGTTGGGGTTCCCGCGTCACTAATGGAGTAGCGACGGCTAAAATATGAGCCTGTGCTCCTCTCCATACGTTGAAAAACATGCGGACTCAGACAAATCATTTTTGGAATTAATTCTATTACACATTTTGGCAGATGGTGCTCGCAACGGTTTATAAAATTTTTCCATATTATCTTTTGTGGATGAAGTGAAACCTTCTTTGGGCGCGTTGGGCATTTTTGAGATGGGACTAAACAATTGATTTCGCGACACTGTTACGACACCAGCTTTTAACCATAAAAAAGATATTAATGCGCAATGCATTATTTGCTGCACAATAAAATTGTTCAAGTTTTCATTTCTGCTGCCGCTCTCGGAGTGCCACTGATTTTTTTATTATTGTTATACCTATCTATTAGGAAATTTGAAAAGTTTTGACTGCTAAATTGCTGCATTAATATATTAAAGATGATCGGGGCCTAATACGGCCACTTTAGCAATTCTGCTAAAAGCGATTCATTTCCTGAATTCCCAGCAATTCATTAGCAATTCTTCTAATTTTCGTAAAATGGTGACACTTAATAGCTGAATCATAACTCAATTCAATTCAAGTCCGAATCATATTTTAGCGGTTAATTTTTCTTT
The DNA here is from genome assembly GCA_916610215.1 of Omphaloscelis lunosa. NCBI lineage: Eukaryota > Metazoa > Arthropoda > Insecta > Lepidoptera > Noctuidae > Omphaloscelis > Omphaloscelis lunosa. The sequence goes on from OU744247.1 coordinate 13,744,666, forward strand.
ACAGTTTTTATTAATCAAATTAGTTTGTTATTTTTTATTTCTACAGTTTAAATATTATTTGATTTTATTATACTTAGAATTGTTAAAAATACCGCAGATAAGCCCTGAAAAAGGAAATGAAAAACAATAAAAACTTTATAGACTGGCAATCCGTACAAAGTTTTAGTTTAAAGTTTTTAGTTTATCCCTTGAATTATCTCAACTTCAACTAGACGTGCGTTATTTTTTAAGCTACAGTATTTTGTGCGAGATGGATCTTTTTAAATACAAAGTAAGTGCATACTTGTTTATCTTAGATTAATGTTTAATTTATTTTGCTAGAGTATCTGAGATACAATGAAACATACTGCTCGACTTTCTACACTGAAAGTGAGAGCTCTATCGGTGTTGAGCCCCTTATCGAGATCACTGGAGCCCGAAGTTCTGGCCAGACTTGTGCGTCAACACCAAGTCCTACCCCGGCCGATGCTGTATAACAGTGCTTCTGCCTCGTACAACTCGGCAAGCAAGATACAGCAGTGAGTAGAATTTTCTAATCCTACAGTTATTCATATTGCGGGTAAGACTCAAGATGACATTTGAAAACGAGTACCTATGTTATAATATATATTACGTTTTCTAGGTCGCCCTCTTTTTTTTTTTTTGAGTTTGGGAAATCATCAAATAACTTCTCTCGCTCTGGGCGGAGCGGGAGGGCGTGTCAGACTCTTACTGACTAAAACCCACACGTGTTCCTTCGGTTGCCCTGTCGCCGGGGGCCACGATCTCCCTTTCGGTTTTCTTCGCAACCCCGGCAGGCATCGGCCCTAGTGGACCCCTTCAATTCTACTGACATCTCTTTGAAGCGCGCGTGGAACACAACGCGCCGTCGACCCGGGCCTGGTCCTTATCGGACGGTGAGCCACCCATTGCTCACCGCCCGCAAGCCCGCGCCTACGGTGGCCGGAAAACGCCTCGCGATTCCCGACGCCCTGGGCGTCTCCTCCTGTAGGTCGCCCTCTGGCTCCGCTAGATGAGGCTCGGAATTTTTTATCTCAGGTGATGTAACGTGCTGCAGCTGATATGGCTAACCAGTAATAGCGCAGAACCTTGGGAGGCTTGCTGATGCAGTCAAAAGACATTCATTCTATAGAGGTAAAGTATTTTTTTTTTTGTACATTCAATAAAAAATTAGTTTAGCAGAGAAGAAAACAAACTATATTTTATTAAAATTAAACTAACACTAAAACTTAAAATAAAGGCAAAGAAGGTATCGGCCCGCTCTGTGTCCACTATTAAACCACAAATTTTCGTTTTCAGCCTAATGGAGTTACAAGAGGGTTTTTTAAGTGGCTGGTGATTCCATGCAAAGGAGTTATGCCCTCTGCTAGCAGCAAAAATATAAAAAGAGTAGCAAACCTAAAAAAAAAACACCGATTAGTTTTTATGTTTTTGTTTATTTCATTATTTGATTATAACTAGATTTAAAAAAAAATATAGGATGAGAATAGTTAATTTAATAAAATATTTTTCCTAACTATTGTTTTATTTTAGTAACAATTACTTAAGTATAAATTAATGTATCTCCTCATATAGGTCTCCTACCTACTACTACCTAATGAAATTGAAGTACGATACGATGGACGTTGTTACATAATTATTTTGTATTGATAACTATCTACTATTTTCGTTTACCGTTTACATCTAAAACAAGGTGTAAAGCAACGGTCAGTAAAAGGTGGACCGCGGTCTATATCCGGACCGCAAAAGGTCGGAACTTGGACCGCCAAATATTGTTAAATAACTAATCATCTTTTACAAAAATGTTTTTTTTTTTTTAAACGGATACCTTTCGAGATTAATGGACGCACACCTTGAAGACACTCTTTGCATTAGCTGTATCCCGCCTGAAACAAACTATAAAAAACTGGCCTTTTGTGTTTTATAATAATTATCTTGTAGTACAAAAATTATTCAAAATAAAAAAGTATCACGAGAATTTTTTGCTGGACCTCGATAAGGAATTTCAACAGTATCCCGACCCCACTTAAAATTACTTTTCGACCCCTGCGGCCCTGGTGTAAAGACTTGTTATCAATAAAAAATAGTTATTTAAACATGTCTGTTACAACGTCGGTCGCAACGTGTATGTGTTATGGCCCTTAGTTCATCCACTTTTCGCCAGTTATGTTTAAGTCCCATGTATATGTAATATTGTCAGCCAAAGCAGTTGGTTCCGACTCACATTATTTAGTGTCACAGCTCTCACACAGTTAGATACACTAACGTGGTGTATCTTATGGTGTGCACTTGCTCCTATAAGCTGCTATAATCCAGAGGCGTAATATCTAAGTATACTTAGCACCTAAAATGTGAATAGAAGATTGCAGTAAGTTGCCATTTAGGTACATGAATAAAACTTTTTATTTCATCGCGGGGGTACAGGGTAAACCTCTACAATAATAGATGATAGTGCCTATCTGGAATTACTTAAGTAATTAATACGGACTATCTACTTTTATCACAATCCTTTTACTTGCCTTAGATGTGGTTACGTGGTGGTAGGTACATAGGTATGTACGGCTCTAGCTCATGGATGAGGTCACGACACACACTTTTCTCTAACCTATATAAGCGAACATATTCGAGGATTCAAAGGCTATGTCAATTTTTCGAAAAGCTGCACTTTGTCGGCGAAATGCAGTAGTCTTCATAACCCGCGCGTGCTCCAGAAAATTTTCATACAGGGCTAAATCTGTCAGTATTGCAATATTTCTTCAAAAAATCCGAAATATGATTTGCAAGATGTTGCTCTTGACTGACTTCTTATGATTCTGATATTTGACGTTAAACTTCAATAAAGTAATTCATAATTTGTGGACCATTTTACGAATTTCCATACAAAATTGTCAAACAGATGAATTGGGTAATATGAATTGCTAGCAGATAATATTATGAACCGTCAGTTGTGACCATTTTACGATTTTTAATATGAATTATAATATTATGATTCTACCAAAGCAGCCGTTTTAGGCCCCAGGAGTTGTTCAAAGTCCTGGTTGTAGTTTACGTAATTATGAAACAACATCAATTTTGAGAAGGTATAAAATGTGTAGCGAGTAACTCAGGTGGAACCAGTAATGTGCACATAAGTGGTATCTACGCGGCCATGTATTGTTATAAATCTTCAGATATCTCCTTTACTTCAAGTAACTTGGTTTCCATTTGTAGATTTTAACTTCTAATCGAATCTGGTGTAATTGACGTTTGCAATTCATAGAGTTGATTAGAATTTCAACCAATTTTATATTGGCCGTTTCAAAGTGAATTCAGTTAGTGTAAATAATTTCAATTTGTAGATACTGGCTGTGTTATGAAGGTTTATCAAATTCGCATATCTGATTATACAAATAAAATTTACATAAAAGAGCCTTTTGGTGCGTAACTAGCTTTTATAGGAGAAGGTTGATATTACATACCTAGGTTGATATTTTTCTGAAACTTTTCTTCACCGAAATATAGTACACGCGAAACTTCCACGATAAAGCGCCGAGTTTCAGCCTAAAACATAAATGATGAATAAAATCCACTTCACTAAAAGAAGTCTTATGATGTATAAGGGACTTTTTATTATCTCTTCCAGTACAGTACTTAACCATATTATGTACCTAAGAGCTACGCTAGCTACACGTGCTACGAGAGCTACAACGATACGCAATGTGTAGTTAATTTTTAAAATAATTTATTTGATGTCTAGTATAGACTAATTTGATGGATGTGAGTAAACAAGAGAAAATGTTACTATCCGAAATCGATACAGTAGTACTTCCAGTAGTAAAGGAGCTAAGACTTACTTGATGTACTTCCTACTGATTGTTACTGTGTTTTGATCCTATAAAAGCAAATTGGGTGACGAAATTTCTAAGCAGCCACAGCTCGCATTGTATAGGATTTCCGAACAATGAGAGGTCATCTTATGCTGGAAATTTATAGCTTTATATGAGCCGTGAGTACTAACATGAAAATAGAAAACCAGTTTCACGTATACTTGAAACATGAGCAGGATTACCTCAATACACGCCAAACTTCGTTGACCCCTCTTCATATAATGTAGTGAGGTTTATCAGGTGCGCTCCATAAATTTGTATTTATATAGCTTTTCCATAATAATACGTTGCTTGGGGGTATTTATCAAAGATTTTCGTAGTTGAGCAGGCATCGACAGTTTGAAGTAATACGATGAAGGAAAGGCAGAACTTGGGAGATATTGAGAATGTAAGTATAGTGTTAGAAATAAGTAATTTTAATGTTTCCTCCGTTGTTCTAACTGTCCCATTGCCTCGTCGGTCTTCTGGGTTGGACCACAGGTTGGACCACCAGGTCGGACAAAGAATTATTGGATTTTCATTAGCTGACCCGACAGACGTTGTTCTGTCAAAATTTCATTATATGGCCTCGAGTTCATAAAAAATCCAATAGAAAAAAGCACTTTTAGTTTTTTCCGAATTTGCCTATTTTCAGGGCAATTTTTCAACTTTTTCTTTCCATGAAAAACTCATTCGGACTATTACGAACATTTTAAAACAAAAAATAGCCAATCGGTCAATTCATGCGCTTACCAACGAACAGCATTTCATATATATTTTTAAAGATATAGATTTCTCAGTCTAGATTGATGCTCGGTTGATGGCAGTAGGCTCGACCCCTAGGAGCATGGTTGGTACTTAAACATGATAGGTGAAATGTGGGTGTACGATACACGTCCGTATAGACACCCACTGCTAACCAATGTATTGAATTACCAATATTCTAATGAAAAGTAATGATTAATTTACTAAGAATTTTTACCGATGACGTGGTTATGACGTAAATACAAACCTTTATACGTACATTGAATACTTGATTTCTGGTGCTTTCACGATGATAGCTTACTATCAATAAGCGCCTTATTCACCATCCGCTGGACGTAGCATACACACTATCGTACGCGCTTTCATCGTGCTGTACGTCCGCTCAAGGCCGCGGGTTATGTTGTCAGATTGGGGGTTTATTCCTCGATTTTACCCCAAAGTCCCCTAAATGCCTGTCAACATAAAATAAACCTAAGCCATGCATAATATTAATAATTTTACCCTAAAAAAGGGAGAATTCCCTAAAAGCGGAAACACTGGCTCAATCTGCTGTACAGTAAGCATATACACTATGCAGCACGCACGATGCACGACGCTTGCGGTAGTGGGGGCGCTTGCTGGATGCAAAACTGTGTCGTGCAAATCTAGCAAGCAATTAATAATAATACTTGAAGTACGTCGTAACTACGCGCAGTAGTTTTTCGTCGTGCATCGTGCATGGCCTTGGCGGGACATACAGCAAGATGGATGGTGAATAAGGCCTTTTACTATATTTTACTGATCATTAACTCAAGTGACCTCGACTGCCTCGTTGGTCTAGTGGTAGCAAGCGCTACTGCTGAGCATGAGGGCCTGGGTTCGATTCCCGGGTCGGGCAAAGTGTTATTGGGTTTTTCTATCTGGAATTTCTCAGTAGCAGCCCGGAGTATGGATTTGTGCCCGGTTGATGGCAATAGGCTCGCCCCCTATTACATGGGACTTAAACATAACTGGCGAAATATGGGTGTACCTACTACAGGTACACCTCTGCCCAACCCTTCGGGGAAACAAGGCGTGATGTTATATTATGATAGCTCAAGTCATTACTGCAGTCTTAAATAGTACAGAGCATGGTAAAATAATGCGTTGTATATGAGCGATGGATAAAAATGTCTATATAAACCACCCCTTTGTTGAATCCCCGTGTAAAGTATAACCCAGAAAGCAGGTACACGCTACATTGTGTGCTAGTACTAAGCATAAAGGCCAAGCCTGAATAGAGTATCATAATTTGTGGATCGCCTCAATATAATATAAAGGTGTCCGCTTTACGTAGGAATGGAGATCTACGCCATTGTGAATCGTGCATTACAGAGGATTTTAACGAGAAACCTCATCGCATTACCGCTGGCGGTGTGGGGAGGTGTTAGATCTTTGCAAGTCGTAGTGACCAAGTGGCTTCTAATACCTTACCTCTTAGTCTAATTACTTCATTCGCCGCGCCTTACCACTATTACGGGACGGCAATTTCGAAATTACCCATTAACTTGTCAATACTGTTACTTGTAACGTCTCTCCTAGAAAAATATTCATATTCATATTCATATATTTATTTGCATTCCATAATATAGGTATAAAAGTGTTGGCTTAAAGCTAAGGTACAATTACGGACCCTGTAGGGCACAGCAAAAACAATAAAATTAATTCTTAAAATAAAATTAAAAAATAACAAATTAAGTACCTAACAATCAAACAATTTTTAAATAATTATGAGATCAGTTGTAATAATAATTAGATAAATTCAATTTAACATTCCATTATATTATAATATTTATCTATATAAGTATGAATGTACCTATACGACTGTGTGTGGTGTCTGTTTGTGTTTAATCAGGTTTTTTGTAATGTATGTATTCGTTTATTGTGTAGTATGCTTTTTTTATTAATATTTGCTTGATCTTATTTATAAATGTCGTATCGCTGATTTCATCTTATATTGCATCTGGTAGTTTATTAAATATTTTTATTGACATTACGTAGGGGCTATTGGAATGTAGTTTCATACGCGAAGAGGGTAACATTAACATATTTTTATATCTGACAGATTGGTCTTTATGTTTATCGCTGCGGGTTGTTCATGTATTTTCTTACAAAGACTGCTTCTACACATGCTAGTGTTTGTACGTTTTTATGTATTGCATGCCAGTCATAGTGACAGCAGCAGGTGGAATTCCTACAAATCTAACAGAACGGTCAGTCGGGATTCATCAGAAAGCGTGTTGATTGACGAGCGGTTATATGGTAAACAAGTAGGATGGAAAGGATAGGTGACCCGGATGCGATCGGCACAGAATTTAGGATCAAAAATAAAGTTCTGGTAAGCTATACAAAGTGTTCCTTTCTATGTCCCATAACTCTAAGGTTATATATTATACTATAAGTAAAAATGATACAAAAAGCCCTAGAACACGTGTTCCAAAAATAGAAATATAGTTTCAAAGATAATTATAATAGACTCTCGATGTGTGTATCTAAGTTTCATTGATAAGTTCGAGTAGGTAAATCATTTTTGTTCAAACCATTCATTTTATTGAAAGCTAAGATTTTTTTTTGGATATAATAGTCAGAATTAAAGGTTTTTTTTATATTTCACGCAAGGGTATTTTACATAAATAATCGTGACTTTGTCGAATTATTTTGAATGAAAAAGAAAAATTATTTTATTATAAAATAATTTATTATATTGCGTCGCTTCATTCTTCAGATACAAATAACATGATTGTACTTAGTGCCTTTATAAATCAGTTGATTCTTTGACTTGGTCTCATTAATATACCCTTATGTTGTTTATTGGATTCTCAAAGTAATAATAGTACACGTACACACATACATACACTCACGACCTCTTCCCATGGGGGTAGGCAGAAACTACAAATCGCCACCTGCTTACGATACTTACATGCTCTTAAAAATAGTAATCGGCAAAATATTTTGAAGTGGGTCTACTGATATTCATAAAAGTTGGGCTTCGAATTTGCCTTCAAACTTTTTTCCACAGTTAGAACATTTTTACAAGAGAAATGTTATCGTGCAACCACTTACAACTGTTACATTTGGAAATGTATGTAGGTAAAGTCTCAAAGTTAATAGAGGCCGTCTGAATTGTACGTGGGGTGGTCGGGCCGTCCGTTACCACGCACGTTTCTGGCACCCTATAGCAACACTCCCCTCACGGCTCCGCACTTCCTTATACCCGGCTGCCTGATCAGTACCTACCCGGCCGGCTCCGGCATTTGCGATAACTTTGATAGCTGACGGTCGGGAATTGGACACCGACTGATTGTGTTTACTACCTACAGAACATTACGTAAGCGGTGCTCGTCCGTCCGTCTTTCCTGTATGACTGTACCGACGCTAGACTAAATATCGATCGAATGTCAAACTGAAATAAAAAAAAACATGGAGGTGCTCTCACCTCCACCCTTTTTAGAAACAAAAATAAAACTTCTATTCTAGAATTCAGTACAGTCACATCAATGGAAAAATTGTTTCAAATATGATACAGAACGAAGTAAACAAGCCCTTTAATTAAACCGGGAAAGTAAAAATAAACGCCCAAATGTGTGGAGAAATCGTAAAAATAGCATCAAATAGTTCCTATTTTAGAATCGAACGGCTCTCGGTAATCGCAAGTAAGAGACGGCATTGATAGCACAGGACTATGTTTTGAAAATCATTCAAAGATTAAATTGGGATCCCTCCGACCACAAATCAGTAACGAGTCCTTATTTATTAGGGTAGAAATAAAATATAGCATCAACTTTTCATGTAACATGCTCAAATGGGAGGTTTGGTTACAAAGTTTGTTCGAGGAAAATGTATCGGTTCCACCTAATAAAAGAATAAATGTTTTTTGTTACAAAAATGGACAACATTAAAGTGTGATATAAAATAAGATGCGGAGGTGCCAGGGGCTATGAATTCCGACATATGGCTTCATCGATTTATCGGTTGCCTATAACAGAAGTTATTATATCGACATCTATTAGGTTGTGATATTACCTACTATAAAATGTATCTATGTATCTACCCGTAGTGTGAACTCCTGGTAATATACGTAATATAGTTACAGCTATCGTTTTGCCATTGATAAAGTATAAAAATGGACAGAACAGTGTAGGCGTATTTGGAACTAAACAATTACTCGCACCGCTAGCACGAACTTCTGACAACCGGTTTCGTATCATATCAATTTGATGATGGGTACAAGAGAAATGGTAGAATGAAAGTATTTGTGACGTGTGTACTTAGGTGCCGGATGAAGTTATGAATCTATGAGTAATCAATTAACTACGCCAAGTCCTAGGCCTATTAAAAGGATAAAGGAGGTATTATTTGATGTCCGAAATAGTGTAAATTCACTTTGCTTCTAAGGTACCAAATTTACGTAGGTGGGAAAGGCATTAATAGCGATGCGTCATAGTCTTTATGTGGACCATACAATAAATTGATATTACGTCAGTACCTGCCCATATTATGATATACCTACGCCATTATGTCATTAGTGAACAAAATATATCTAACTAAATAGCGGTCCATTTATCAGATACCAGTATTTTTACAAGATTATTTTATCAAAGTTTTTAAACAAATGACAGGATGTTGTAGTAAAACAACCGCAATGAACATACGTACCTATTGTACAAACACAGCGCTATAAATTGAGTTCGACTGCAAAAAATGGCAAAGGAAATGATCCTACTTATCTTCCGAATGGTCTTTTAAGTATCCACATTCGTTTTACATAAAGACGAATTTAGCAGAATAAGTAGGATATGGGTACAGTGGGATAAAAGTACAAGTCGAGTGCAGGCGTTCAGTGAAACGTTTCATATGTAAATGGCCCCGTAATCTGTAGGAGGCTCCCGGCGAACACACATCTATCGTCGAATCGGACTCAACTACGAAACTTTTCGTCTCTGATATGTATTCTCCAGTAAACAGTAGACTGGGAAGTTTGTCACAGTTTTATGTACAGGCGAACTAGCGACGATACATTTGCAAGTACTCGGCTGTGAAGCGAAGGGTTTTCGTGTCTTCTTTATATCTTTTTTCCATTTAAAAATATCGCTTTGACAGCAAACTCGGTGCGCTAACGGTGTAAAAGTAATCACTTTTCCCCGCGTTTCATTCTTACGGTTTCGTTAATATTTTAAGCGCTATTCAAAATACTGTGTAAGTGTTTTTATCTTATACTAAGAAGATAATCTAATTATCGTTCTAATCTATCTATGCATATGAGAGACACATTGTAGCTATTACCTCGATAACACCTATTAAGAATTATTACAGGTTTATTACAACTTTATGCTACTTGAATAATAGTAATTTAGTCATTTTATTCAAATGTACCTAATCGTAACCACTTCCCTGTTTTATACATATGACTAGGTATGACTAATTTGTGAGGTTGCACGTTATGTCCTAGACGGAATATCTTGAGTCACCCAGATGGCGATTGAGTAAGACTACCTACTAAATATTATTAGTCATATATGTTTCATTACTCTTCCATAACATTTCGCCAGATCTTAGTCATAGAGATTTATCAACACTAAGCTCTTTAGTATGTTCTTTGTGTTTCTTTGTGTCGGATCTCCCATCATCATCATCTGCCTTAGCTTTTTTCGAACTATGTCGGAGTCGATTTTCTGTCACACCGGATGCAGCTGAATACCGGACTGCCTATCTGACCTCCACAACCCAGTTACTGGGTGATACGATACCCCTTGGTTATCAGACTTTCGGGTTTCTGACTACCCGTAACAACTGTTAAAGGTCTACAATTGACAGCCGGTATCAACGGCTGAACGTGCTTGCCGAAGCACCGAGGGGTCTCGATATGTAATGGATGGTCACCCATCCACGGACCGACCTCAGCAAGTATAGCTTAACCTTCGGTCGACTCGTGCGGCCGTTTTTATTGAGTCACGCGCCCCTGTTGTTGACGATCTCTATAACTAGTATAAAAGTAGGAAAGCAAAACGTTAAATCTGTATGGAGAGGAACAATTCACAACACAATAAATTATCATGAGTAATTTTCCTGTACGCACACTGACAATTTATTGGATACCAATCATTTTGTTCATTTCGTCCCCGGGGTGTCCATAAATTTCAGGAATATCTTGACTCAAAATATATCAATTCAATTCAAAGGCCGGAAGATGGTATTTAGGAGCTATTTCCATTAATTGAAGGAGTTCTATTTTAATTTAAGTTTCGTTTCATTGCTCTAGGTTTTAGATAAAAACGTCTATGGCAATATACCTACGTATGTACATAATGTAAGTATATGTTGACTCTTGTCTAGTCTATGGTTCAATCCGCATGTCACTGTTATGTGCATTGTAACTGTTACGAATATCTAATATAGAAGTTGTTTTTATAAAAATTCATGACACTTATGAGGTTAAAGAAAACATCGTGATCAAATCTAGACTTAATAGAGTAAGGGACTTCAAATCAGATTAAGCAAGACTGGTGAATAATGTTCCGCAACTGTGTGAGAAGCTTTTATTGCAGTGAAGCAATTACAGACTGATATGAAGATAATATCTTGACTTTTTATATTTTCTCTTTAATCATATAATCTTCGCTTAAGCATATTTCATAGAAATACAAATGTCAAAAGAAAAAGTTTGTACGCTTATATTTAGAAATATACCATATTATTTTAAGACTAAGGTTATTTATTGTGCTGTTATTTTAAGGTTTTTCTGTAATCTATGAGTAAAGAACCATTCTCTGTATTTTTTTTTTTTTCAAAATTTTAGTCTCAGTAATTTCGGAGATAAGAGGGGTATGGGGGGTATTTTCAAGTATTTTCTTTCCTCTTTTTCATTTGATATGTCACACGGTACAGTTTGCAAAACCTTTTTTTTTCTTAGTCGCCCCTAAAAAGTGACACGTTACACGTCCGTGTTTGGGTCACAGAAATACATATATGTCCAAATTTAAAGTTAATCGGCCCATTAGATTCGGATCAATTTGCGTATGACAGATGAACAGAGAGACAGACGGACACACGAGTGATTCTGTATGGGTTCCATTTTTTCCTTTTGAGGTACAGAACCCTAAAAATGAAAAAGGAAGACGTTTTATTAATTAAATTTGTTTTTTTTTTCATTCTATATCGTCGTTGATATCGCAATACGTTCTATGTCACATAAAGTTAATTTTTCATGAGAGACACAATCATTTTAGTATCGTAACGATTACTTAGTGTTTTTTTTAAGTGAAAACTTCTTTAGGCGCGTTGGACATTTTTGAGATGGGAGTAAATAATTGATTTCGCGACACCATGACGGCACCTCATTTCTGTAAACGCGATTGTGATTTTTATTTTTATCATTTTACGGATCAATGTTCTATGCAAGTATTTTTCTTTAAAGGTTTTGTAAACGCGATTGTGCTCTTTATTTATATTATGATACGGATCAATGTTCTATGCAAGTATTTTTACTTTAAAGGTTTCGGAAGTATTTTTTTGTAAACGCGATTGTGTCCTTTATTTAGATAAGGTTACGGACCAATGTTCTGTACAAGATTTTTGTTTCCACCAAGGTGATCTTGTTGAAGTTTTTACTTCTGTCGTCACTCCCGGAGTGCCACCAAATTTTTTTACTACACTTTTAATAAAGATGTTTTTCATCATTTTTGACAATTAAATACTAATATTAATACTTCAGTTCAGAGATTCAATGACATAGAATCTATTGCATTTCAGTTTTAGTGTAAAAATCATATTTCAGTAACGACATGGGATATTTTTGTAATAAATAAATACTGGTTATCCGAAAGTTTTTAGTCAAAATTAAAACATTTCTACTAGAACTTACCCAGTATTTTTCACAATAAGAAAAACCGCTGCCGTCCAAGATCCGACACAGAACTTATTAGAATATCAAATTGTATCAAATGAGTGTTTTTGTCACGTGACCTATTGCATCAGTTTCGAATCCAGTGATTGGCTGTTGACATAGAACGTTTTACGAATGCGTTCACAATTTAAATATTAAGTCATTAGAACGTATTGCAGTATCAACAACGAAATGGTGTGAATTGTATTTTCATCTATGATTGCCGGTCTCTTATGAAAATTAAGTATTACTCTTTTCATCCAAAGAAAAAGGAAATCTTTAACTGTCACACACTGTTGCGAACGAATGAAAATAATATTAATTAAAGAAAACCCAGAAGTTTCAAATCATGATGTATTCTCTATTATGAAAAAAAATACCAGTCTATTACTGTCCCATTGCTGGGCAAATGCCTCTCGTCACCCACAGAAGGCATGAGCAAAATCACTACATTTATTCAAGGCGTTTTGGCTGTTTAAGACTTCAACTCTAAGTCTAGATTTTCTCCAGATGTTTTCTTTCTCTGTAAATGTTGTATTACTTCAATCAAATCAAATACATTGAAAATTAGGTTATTAGGTTTTGAAAGAAAATAAGTGTTGCTGAAAAACATCTACTTATTTCTGTAACTAGATTTCAGTAAACATTTTTTTAGCTTTATCACTGGCCGTTTTATCACAGAAAATAGGGAAGAAAGCCATTTAAATTGAGTAAAAAAATAAAATAATTGTTTTCTTTATTATTACAAATGTGACCTTTAGTTTTTCTGTTAAAATAGCGAGTGTGGTATGAAAATTAAGTATTAATAGGTACTCCTTATAGCATTTTGCGTAAACCACAAGGATAAGCCTAGGTTTTAACGCGACGATTTCTTAAAGCGCATACCAACCCATTGCAAAATGCACTGTGAATGGACGGTGCCGTCTACGTCACTTAAACCTCAGAACAATAGAGCTTGAAACCAACTTGGACGGTAACTGCGTCTTTGAGTAAGAAAAGCTGTTATAATTCCAAATCGATACCTTTATAGGTTTATCTTGTTTCGTAATCGTAACCGTGATTAATGTCCAAGATACTCAGGTATCATTACTTTATCCTGTTCAAAAAATAGTCACCATTTTGTGGTTTTGCGTTGATTCCGTGATTACGCATTTTTTGTTGGGAAAATTCGTTCAAGCTTTTATCGAACTTGGGTTTTTGTTGGTCAGTCGTCATTGCAGCGTGACCACAGTTTCTTGCCCGTCCAGTAAGTAGGTAGGTACTACTAAAATATCAAAAACATGAATCAAAGCTATTTACGTAATGTTTGGTGTCGTTATCTTAACTTATGTATATTATATAATTATAAAAATATTATAAAAATGCGAAAGTGCGTTTGTTTATTTGTTACGCTTTCACGCTAAAACGACTGAACGAATTTGGATGAAATTTGTTACATGGGTAGACCATGACCTGGGTTAGGACATAGAATACTTTTTATCTCGATAATCCCACGGGATTGAGACTCATGAGGGTGAAACCGCAGGGCGCAGCTAGTACTTAAATATTTATAGAAAAACATAAGCTCATAGTGTCCGCCGAGATATTAAATATGTTGCCTTTCTATAAGATAAAAGTAGAAAATTACAACGATGAAACATGTGATTTTATGAACGTGCAGCACATTTTCATTATACGAGCTGACATAACGATTACGTTCAGATGAGAGTGTGCTCGTAAACCGGTGCTGTGGCTCGTGTGACAGCAAGACTGCGCACACAATGTTCTATGCAGGTAAATCAATCGTGAGTTCGGTGGCTTCTCACGGAACGCTCACTCAGAGAGCTCTCAAGTCGATCGCGGCTTCCATTCAACGCCTTTTTGTACTGCACACCATTTCCTCTCCGGGAAAAAATGTCGAGCGACAGTGAGACGGACGTTAGTGGTTCTTGTGATATTTTCGTAATACCACTTTGGAGATTAGATTTTGACGTCAAAGAGCCATTCTGTTTTCTCTGTATATGTAACAAAAATAACAGGAGTTAGGTAGTTTCCTTTAAACGAGTGGCCATAAACTAGCATACTTAATAGAACTAATCAACTGGAGCGTTGCCTTAAACTATTTGGCACTAAATAACTCGGTGGGCTGTGATTATAAAGTATGCATCGTTGCGTCCTTTCACCCTAATTTGCTGTGTAGCGGTAATGCGGTATGTGATGTCATTGCACGTCTGGCATATCATTAGTGGCTTTGTTCACCCGGAAAAGAAAACTGTACAATGATAAGTGCTCTATAACTTAACTTACTTGCGTTAGCCGTTCTAATAGAGCTTTCTACTAGACCGCTATAATTATTGTAACGATAATTACTGTATAATTGGAAACTGAGACGAATCCCAAGATAAAACAGGAAATACTTAAAACTTTATCGCCGCAGCTTCCTCTCGTATACTGTTTTTCCATCGTGCGAGCGAAGTTAATGAAATAAAAATAAAACTAGTAATCATGTACGCTCCACATTTAAGATCGATAGAAAAGAAATCGATGTTTATAGCTGTTCGCAGACGCACTGAGTAAATCGCATCCACATAGTTTTTGCTCCATTAGATAGGTGTGCAGTGAGCGCGTATAAGGCAGGTGTTGTTCTATCAGCGGACGGGAACGTTGCCCTCACTTCCGCCCTTATCTGAGTTTACTTACCTTTGCCTGAGAACCGTGGCGACAAGTCAGCTGAGTTCTTTTCATTGAAATGTGTGTCCAAGATATCGGTATTTAACACGGCTTTATCTAACATAGACAGACGAATATTTGTTCCACTAGTTTCGTATTTATGAGTAAATACTAATTTTAGGTTACGACACAAAAGACTAAAATGGTTGGTATTTGCATAGGAAATGTGATTGTTGAAGTGTATTATTATTATGTGGATATATATGTACAAATAATGGGCTACAGCGCTTGACAGCTGAAATAAATCGTTTTGACGGAGTACAGCCATTATCACTATTAAATAATATATAATACGCATTGTACCTATTGATTATGTAATTTTAATAATTTACCAATACACAAAACACGTTTCGACACAGCTGTTTTTAATATCACAGAAATAAATATTAAAATTTTAATTACTGTGAAAATGGAGCGGAAATAATCTTTACTTAATATTAATAAGCAGAAAACCTTAACTTGACAGTTTCTTTTGAGAAGTTTGAGACAAACCCTTACATTTTCCGATTAGCTAACTTTCAAACAACTAATATTGAAATTGGCTTCACTAAATAACTTATATATTTCGGAGAAAATACTTTTGAAATATACGTTCTTTATGAAATAGGTATATTTAACAAAGAAACGACTGAAGTTAAAGGCCCTCTTTATCCTTTACCGGCTGAGCTGCGTAGTCAACGATAAAACTCTAAGATCAAAACCTGTGAAAGAACGTAACATACGAGCAGGTATTGGCTATCAAGAGAGTGGGTAAGTGAAATAAAATGTTAGTGGATTGGAATCTCGCCGCAGGTTAGGCCGCGAGGACTCAACACTCGCAAGCGGTCTATTGATGTTCCCGCTCCGGAAAACCATCTCAATGAGCCCACACCTATTTTACATACATACTGCCTTCGTAATGGTCGCGTAGACGAGCTAGGCGTGAACCGATTCCAGATAAAATACCTATTTCCCTGGAAAAATACGAATCCCTTAATCTGCATCGCAATAGTAAGTACATTTAACGCTTTGTATTTTTAAAACTACAGTTACGACACGTGTAATTTATATGCATGAAGGACGCGGGGCGGTCATAACTTGAAGCGATGAAAAAATGTTTATTGGATAAAGTCTAAGTAGGTGCTCAAGAGGAAACAGGCCGAACAAGCACATAATGTTTCTAGGTTATGTAATACTGGGCCCATAAATATAAATTATAATACGAGTACATAGTGAACTAGGCAGGCAATATTTACTAAGTTAAACGAATCAACCCAATTGCGGCGGAAACGTACGCGCGATGAAAACGTTGAATATTTTAGTGAACAAAGAATTTAGTTAAATATTTGCTTTCCCAAATGCTCAAATTAGATAAAATAAAACGCGAGGAACGCAAGTCAACTTTGGATGATAAATGTTTCGTAGCCATAATTTTTATATCTTGCCGAGGAGGTACTTATTGGTTTTTGCGCAGCTTTGAGAGCGAACGAGAAATCCGGAGCCATTTGTTAGAGTCACGTTAGTGAAAAGGGTTGTCTGAATGTTTTAGAAGAAGCCTAACAATCTGTCAGTGCTTGTTGCTGGTCTATTGCTTCAACAGGCAATTTATTTCTTATCGGTATAACCTTTATTTACGTAGGTAATAAACTTTTTGGTGTTGATGTCGGTTTGCAGTTATATATGTAGAGCCTGGATAGGGTGGCAAGATTCGCGCACATATTGGACTCAATAAAACGAATGTAGTGAGCAGCTCGCGAGTTCCGCGGTTATATTAAACTTGCGTATTAAAAATTTTATATAAAAAAAAAGGTTAAGAGATACAAAAGATTGAAGAACCACCCTTTACGGTTGGTTCTTAAAAACCGAAAAGGCAACTAACCGCGCTGTGCCTAATGGTCATAGGTTAATTAAGAAAGAGTGAAAAAATTATAATCTGTCCCTCTGTCACTGTTTTACTCCCACATTATTGATTCAATTATTTAATTTACCTATTTAAAACGCATGTACATAAAACCACTTTTGGCATGAATATTGATATCGTTGGTAAAAGTGTATAAAGCGCAGTATGTAGTGACAGTATGCCAACACGTCGGCTATCTACTAGCACACCAGTAAACCTTTCTCTCAGAGCTTTACGATTTGTGGGATGATAAAACGAGCAGTTGGTACATTCCGCTCTTTTTCCCTTTATTTGCAGGAAGACGCAGATTTCCATGTAATAAATAAAGGTTTTATTAATATTTAACGCTTAATACCGGTTAGCATAGTTCTACACTAGAATTTCCTGTGTTATGCGTGTACTTGCCTATACGTGCGTATCTTAACACAAACTGTCCTAAATCAGCACAAATGCTAGTAGGATGTTATTAAAATGACTGAATAAGTATGCTTTATTATATTATCATAATATTAGCCAAAATACGACTATTCCATTCTCGTACGTACAAAGTCTTTATCAAGAAGCAGTCACCAATTAAAATCCTTTTATGTTGAATCAATTCACAGTACATTAAATCGTGGCCACATGAAGACTAATCTGTAACACAAACGAGTCATTACAACGAAATATTAACCCTTTATCCCTTGTTATACGGTTCTTCACATGCCAATGGAAAGCCGGTGAACAGGAAATATGGTGCTCGGTCTCTAAAGAAAACTTCAACGACCCTGAATGGAAGCATTTCTAATTTATCGAACGACAAAAGCAATTTTGTAGCATCGTGCGACAACAGCGAGCATGCCTCGAGGAACTGCGCCCGCATCTGCGGCCGCGCTCGTGCCCGCGCATGCCTCCGCATCCGCTTGCGTGTTCGTGTAGATGTCTAATCTTGAACCAACTTAGCCACAAAACTAAGTTTAACCTACTTTGCGGTGTAACGGCCTTTTGAACATTCCTGATAAAAATGTTTGTAAAAATACTTAATTAGATTTTAATTGTATATTTCCTTGTAGCCGGTCGGTAGGTGTTACAGCAACACCTACCGACCGGCTACCTTTAGCTGTGCATTTAGCAATGTTTAACGTTTGGAATTTGAGCGTTTGGCATACCTACACTTCAATTTAGTTTTATATTACTTAAACATAATTTTGTACAAATATGGAAGTTTATTAAATAAAGGAGAGCGCAATTCCGGAACTACTAACCCACATGTAATTATTAATTCAAACAGAAATGTTGTTAGCCAGCCATTAGGTAAGTGAAACCCACTGAAATCTGGGCTTCGTGTTTGATAACTAAATATAACAAAATGTTATGTTAAATTGAAATTTTATCACGAAGTTTTAGTCTATGTTAACGTTGTTTATTTCGCATTACGAACATTCGGTTTGGATAAGTTATCGCGATTATGTGATAATTCGTCATTGTTGAGCGAATACAACGGCTTATACTCGAATGTCATGCAGATTTATCTAGTGATATTTAAATGTAGAGCCCGATCGCTCAATATGGTGGAATCGTAAAGGAAACGTAGTCAAATCGACACCGGTACGGGTGTACAGCGCTTGCCGGGATTCTCACGATTTATGAGGCAATATGTTTAACGTCTACTACGGGAACCCTCTCCGAACATAACGGGGCTGTTACGTAAACAGATTGCTCGCGAGTGGTGGGCCGACGCTCCAGATATCGGCCTACGAACGAGTCCTACACTTACAACTTTTGTACCAAATCGACGACGACATTTCGCTCTTTGTAATTCAAGAACAATATCAGAAAACTGCGCTTTGTAGAAATCTTTTTACTTTTAACTTCAACCTGTAACCGCTAAAGCTTGGTTTTAGAGAAATCTAGCTTTGATCACTGTTTAATGGTTGTATACACCTCGGAAACTATTTAGGATTTAGGTATGTCCCTCGTATATCCCTTCTTCATACTTCACAACCATATTGGCTGTGGCACCAACAGATACTTACCTACAACATTTTACGGATCGGATTCCCATTACTGTTAAGAAAACTCTATTTCCACCAGTGAACTGAGGAAGGTTGTTGATTGATTCATGAGTTTATGTCACTCTAATTTATTCTCTTAGTCACCAGGGAAAAAATGGTCGTGAAAATTGTTCAGCAATAAAAACGTAAGAAACAGAATAATTTTATTGGCCGCGTGTACGTTTCATTCCCCTTGACATTTGGATCTAAACTCGTCTGTGTAAGTCGCGTTTTACGAGAATGAGTATAAAGTGATTTTTAAAATTTCGTTTTTATTGTTTACGATCAACGTTAAAAAATAAGAAAAGAATATTAGTCCCTGTATATGACATTCTTGTTCACGATGCTATAAAAGTTCCATTAATATTATGAAGCAATCCGCTATTGTTTTTCATTTGTTGAAAGCTTCTGTTATATTAGATTTTCACATTAGCTGCTACGATCACTTTGATTTTTTCAATTTTATAAATCAGAAAATTTTTAACCATTACGGCTTCATAAAGTAAGATTCTTTACAGTGTAATAAATAAATAATATAAATTATGACATAACAATTTACATAGGTTCAGTTTTAGATATTAATGTACCACTATGCTTTTTCTTTCTTCAGTTTAACTTTAAATTTTAGTGTTCCAATTTGATTCAAATGTAAAGTGATGGCCTGAAACACAGGTTTGAATTAACCTAGATCGGGCGGAGCGCTATCGCTTACGTTGTAGCCCTTACATTGTAATTCCGAACCATCATTACTTGCACTTGTAATAAACATATGTTAACTAAATGTACAATCACAATCTTATGTTGACTAAATGTACACTTTTTGTAAACGTTTTTATTCAATAAATAAATATTATTTATCATAACATAATATCACGCCTGTATTCACCGAAGGGTTAGGCAGAAGTGTTCATATAGTACCTACACCCTTTCGCCGTAATAATGTCACAACACCAGTACCTGGGCCACCGAGCTCTGCTCTGGTGAAAATAGAGAATGCTCATTTAATATTATAGGAAAGTTCATACTAATCCATGTATAGTACCTACTTATTCCATGCGTCCATGTCATTATTCATTATCTTGTTCTAAACTTTGGGCACCCTTTTTTTTTTTTTTTTTGAGGGTGGGAAATCATCAAAATAAGTTCTCCCGCTCTGGGCGAAGCGGGAGGGCGTGTCAGACTCTTACTGACTAAAACCCACCCGTGTTCCTTCGGTTGCCCTGTTGCCGGGGGCCACGATCTCCCTTTCGGTTTTCTTCGCAACCCCGGCAGGCATCGGCCCTAGTGGACCCCTTCAAATCTGCTGACATCTCTTTGAGGCGCGCGTGGAACACAACGCGCCGTCGACGCGGGCCTGGTCCTTATCGGACGGTGAGCCACCCATTGCTCACCGTCCGCAAGCCCGCGCCTACGGTGGCCGGAAATCGCCCCGCGATTCCCGACGCCCTGGGCGTCTCCTCCTCCGGCGGTTAGGGGCGTGAGGGCGCGAAATTTGTCTTTCCCTCACGCGTTCCGCCTCCTCCTTCGCGAGCATTACAGCTTCGCAGAAGGAGGTGACGGCCTCCCATTTCCTCTCGCTCCGTACCATGGCCTGAACCAGGGCCGGACGCGAGAGATCACCGCCGTCGATCGCCTCCACGAGGACACGGCGATGCTCCGCCAAAGCTCGGCAGACCTCCACCGTATGCTCCACCGTGTCCTCCGGGCGATCCACACAATGGTGACACCCGGGCGTTTCCTCCCGCCTTATCCTGTGCAGGAACCTCCCGAAACAGCCGTGTCCGGTGAGGACCTGCGTCAGGCGGAAGGTGAGGACGCCGTGGCGCCTCTCTAGCCACTCCTCAAAGGGGGGTCTTATCGCCGCAATTGTGGCGTGCCCAGCGCTGGGTTGCGACAATCGCACTCTCCATGATGCCATGAGATCCCGCCGGAGCTCCGTCCGCTGTGCCGCGATTTCTCGCGGCAGCGGAGTTAAGCCCCGGCGTTTCGCCTCCTCGCGCAACTCCCAAATGTGCGCGAGGACCTTTGCCTCCAGATCCCATGGCGGTAATCCGGCAAAGAGGCTCGCCGCCTCGCAGGAGACCGTGCGGTATCCTCGGGCCAGCCGGATGGCCATGACCCTCTGGGACGCGTTCAACCGGCGGGCTGGCCGCAGCCTTAGTGAACGCGCCCACACCGGTGCCCCGTAAAAGGCCATGGACCGCACGACCCCCGCGTAGAGCCTCCGGCAGGAGGCGTTTGGATCCCCTAGATTGGGCAGGAGCCGCTTCAACGCAGCCCCGGTCCGCTCCAGTCTGGGAGCCAAACGTCGGAAGTGTTCGACGAAGTTCCACCGGCTGTCGAGGACAAGTCCCAGATACTTCATCGTCGACTCGACGCCGATGTGAACCCCAACTTTGGGCACCCTAGATCTGCTCGGGTGAAAATATGGAGAAAATGAATTTTCCCAGATATGAGGCCAAGCTAGATCGATTTTTTTTTCGCCCCGTAAACACCTACATATATATTGCAACTTTCATCGAAATCGTTAGAGCCGATTTCGAGAACGTGAGTACAAATATATAGTAAATATTCAAATATTGTTCGTTTAATAGTATAGGATATATTTAAATACAATTGTGTGGAAACAGTTATAGCGCTGTGAAGCAAAAGTGTATTAGGTAATGACCGTAGGTACTTACATATAATTTTCGACACGCTCTACTAATGTTGTGATGTCTCCGTTATTGTAAGTAGGTATGTGAATTCAGTTTTTTTATGTTACCTTACT
This sequence comes from Omphaloscelis lunosa, assembly GCA_916610215.1. NCBI lineage: Eukaryota > Metazoa > Arthropoda > Insecta > Lepidoptera > Noctuidae > Omphaloscelis > Omphaloscelis lunosa. The sequence goes on from OU744247.1 coordinate 13,766,567, forward strand.
TATTAGTGGGTTTTCTAATTTCTATTTAGGAAATATGGCGATCAAAGTTAACATAACAACATCACGCCTTGTTTCCTCGGAGGGTTGGGCAGCAGAGCTGTACCTTTATTATCTTGATTAAAATTAATCAAGGTTAAATGTAGTTCAATAAATGTAAACAGCGAAAAATAATGATTTCGTAACTGACTGACATATGTAATAAATCGTGCTGACTTTTTTGTACCAGCTAATATATGTGTGTAAGCATCATATCGACCGAAGAACACCCGAAACTCAAACTTTTTATGTAAAAGAAGGTAACTTGCGCCATTTTAGTATTAGTTTTCCGCGAAGCCCAAAGTAATGTTCAATCCATCATTGCAAGTGGCATTGGGGTAGACCCAGTATGCATAAGTAAATTATTATATTATCGATCCTGTAGTGGACTTAAGTAATGACGGTGGTCGACTAGCGCGGCACGGCGGCGTTGCTTCACTGCAAGACCTTAAAAGGCAACAATTGCGTGACGTCGGAAGATTCTTAATTTTGATTAGGGGCTTGCGTGAGTGTGGCGCTCGCGGTGTTCATCAAATGATTTAACCACCGCTGATGTTTACTTTACAGCTTTATTGACTTCATGCCGACTTATTTGAAGAAAAGTATCTATTTAGCCTACCATACGCGAGGTAAATAGGCACAGTCAACAATAAAAATCAAAAACTTTATAGCTTTTTCAAAGGCTTTCATGCAAATCGAACGCTCCCGCCTCGAAAAAGTTAAAGGACGATAAATAAAACCATGACCAATTGTCAATAAACAATTGAGTTAGCGCCGTAGAAAAAATAAGCAATCAGAAGTCTATTTTCAACGCTATACGTACCATTTTATCCAGCAATTGTAAAGCAATACACTTTTAAAATAAAAGCGAGTGTTCAAACATGAATCGGCTTGGCGAGGCAATAAATTGCGGTACGAGGCAAAACTCGCCGTTAAATATACTCTTTTAAAGTTCAACTTAACATTTGCGACGCCAGTTTTATCGTCTAAAATAAACATATAAAAATACGTAGTTTTGTTATGTACATGTGATATAACATTTCCCTAAAGGACTAGACATGAAGAGAACGCCACTTTGCACTTTTGCATTGTACTTTTCGTTTTCAAACAGTTACATGCGCTTTTATTTTAAAGTTATACGGCTTTTGTAACCTGTTTTTATAAGGTATCGCTTATACGCACATGTAAAGAATGAAAAATACTATGTATGAATAAAAATTGTTTACTATAGTAAGTGACGGTACTCAAAGTACTGTCGCAGTGTTTTGAAAGTTTTGGCCTAAGTAAAATCAAGAGTGTAGCGTTTATGAAAGCAAAGCACTTTTTAAGTTAACTGTTAAAAAAAAAGAAATATATATATGTTAATGTTTATCCGATACTTCCTTTCTTCAAACTGGGTGAGGAAGAAAGCAAATTTGGTTATTCTTATTACATATACGAAAACAATAACAAAATTATCTACTACCATTATAAAATTCTGACAGAGCTTTCCTTTTATACCAACGCGATAGAGAAAACATTAATACTGTAAAAGCTTTTATTCGCAGCAACACGTAGATTTTAAGTTCTCGTAAAATTATTAATCCGTTGAGACGGAACAACAAAAAGAAATAATAATTCATTCTGCTCGCGGACCCCACGGGGATTACGAAACGGGATAAAAAGTATCCTCTTTCGCCATGTAAGCCTCCTATGTCCAAAGTTCCATCCGTTCCAGCTATGTCTGATTGACTGATTTCGAATTGCTTATTATATTGGCGTTAAAATATGAAAAGCTGGCAGCGTGTGGTATTTTAAATAATGTGTGCGTTAATATAATGAATGTGTGACATGTGCATTAAAACAAGTGCTCTATTAATTGTGTTTACTGCCACTTTGTGTTCTGTTTAAAAACTTTGTGGAATTAATACTGCAATTGGAAAATTATTTTTACATATTATGTTCTAGGTTTCGAATTACAGAGGCATAAGTGAGGGCACTGATCACGATTTATTTGCTGTTCAATATGTAGTGGAAAGTATTTGTTGACTACGTAATGACAATGAAAAAGACTTGGTTTCAGGTATTTTCCATCAAAAACTAAGACAATGGGCTACTATTAGTATTACTAATAATATTAGTAATTATTAGAATTACTTAAAAAAAGCAACAATTCATCGTTTTACAGTTGAGCACACGATCATGTAATTTCTAAATTCAGAAGTCTAATCTACCCGTAACTTAAAATGGCTTGAAGTAGTGAAACAAATATAAGTAGGTATCAGAAAGATGTTAAATTTCCTACTTTTTTTGTTTAATTCATGCGTATCTTCTATTTTAATTCTGTATCTAATTAGCTCTCATTTGTATTAGGTAGGAAATGGAAAAAAAAATAAATGTAATAAAATTAATGACAATTAGTTGACCATTGTTTCATTATCCGTGTTACGTGTGCGGGAAAATAAGCAGCTGATGTAAAGAGCAGAATGGAAACAACCTTCTATGTAGTTGTTGATATAATTATGTTAAGTATTAGATAGACATAATAATATAGAAATAACAAAGCGTACTTTAATCATTTTAATCATATACTTTCATCGGTAAATCACATCTACACATATTTATACCGACCATGTCAATATTGTACCTATTCATACTTTTTGATGAATAAACGTTATCCTATATTATGAAACGAGCAATATTTGTATGTATATATATTTGTACTCGCGTTCTCGAAATCGGCTCTAACGAATTCGATGAAAGTTGCAATATAGGGGTTTACGGGGGAAAAATCGATCTAGCTAGGTCTTATATCTGGGAAAATTCGTTTTCTCCGTAATTTCACCCCAGCAGAGCTCGGTCACCCAAAGTTTAGAACAAGATAATGAATAATGACATGAGAATAATGAATTGACATGGCAGCATGGAATTAGTAAGTACCTACTATCATGGCTGCGTGGAATAAGTAGGTACTATACATAGATTAATATGAACTTTTCTATATTATTAAATGTGCATTCTCCTTTTTTCACCACAGCAGAGCTCGGTCGCCCAGGAACTACATGTCTATTTGCGTAGATACGACTATTATTATATACGACTGCCTCGTTGGTCTAGTGGTCGCAAGCGCTACTGCTGAGGATGAGATTTCGGGTTCGATTCCCAGGTCGGGCAAAGTGTTATTGGGTATTTGATCTGTAATTTCTCAGTAGCAGCCCGGAGTCTAGATTTGTGTCCGGTTGATGGCGATAACGAAACATAACTGGCGAAATGTGGGTGTACTGTAGGTACACCTCAGCCTAACCCTTCGGGGATTACAGGCGTGATGTCATGTTACATCTTCTATAGGTATATCGGTATGTCTTCTATGTATAGAAGATATACACAAAAAATAGTAATATAATAAAATAATAATATTATGTAATTAATATATAATAATATTAATATAATTCTCCTTTATTAAATAATTAAACATGGAATATTATTGAAAAAAAGTAATTGCTACGAGGTCTAGGAACGATTCCATTTCTGAAAATATAGTATTTGGAAGTTTTGCCATTAGGTAGTTTATGCAGGAACGCAGGCATTAATAAAATACACTAAAAACGAAAATCATTGCAAGCAATGGGAAATTGCTACTGAAGGCTGCGGGTGTCAATCTTAGGACAACCTGCTTCTTACAAGGACAACTATACCACGCGCGCCTCAAACAGCACAACTGAAGGGGTCCGCGAGGGCCGACGCCTGCCGGGGTTGCGGGTTTGTTCGAAAGGGTTACCGTGGCCCCTGGCAACGTACAGGCAATTGAAGGAACACGGGGAGGTTTTAGTCAGTAAGACTCTGACACGCCCTCCCGCTCCACCTAGAGCGGGAGAAGTTATTTGATAATTTCCCACCCAAAAAAAAGGCTGCGGGTGTAAATCTTAGGACGACTTGCTTCTTACAAGGACAACTGTATATCACTTGCTCCCGGGTCACCAGTTCTGACTCTCTTCATATTTTGGCTTCGCTTTTTCGTGTTTGTCTGTGTGACCGCGTTGTTCTTCTAAACTATGCAACAGATTTTGATACGGCTTTCACCCTCATTAAAAACATATATAACAAAGAATTCTCGATGTTTTGTAAAAAAAAAAAACGTGTTAAGCAGACATTTGTTAGTAATTAATAATTCATAAATAAAAATATAGGTATGATATAATATTATTCTTATTATAATATTATTATTAAGAACAATACTCGTGATAATTAAATAGTAATGTAGGCAAACAAATTCTCATAATAATCCAAAGTCCAGCTACCAAGCATAATCACTCACACACTCACATACACATAAACACAACAAACACACACAAGCACACAAACCACTCAAGAGCATGTAAGCACTAGATTGGTTCCCGACATTTTAGGTTATTTCATTTTTAATTTTATTGCAAATATTGTTAATGTTCAAAAATCGGGTGAAGACACTGACTCCTGCAAAGGTGGTGGTTTTACACTGGCGAGGTGAGGTGTCGATGGGATGAGCGAGAATTGAAATTTGTATGGCAAAATTTCTATCCACGCCTGCCCATCTTTGGTGTAAAAGGTCTAGATGCGCGAGGATAGAATTGAAATATTTGTTAGTACAATATTGAACTTTATTGCTGTAAGAATAAAGCATTTATTTACATTGTACAACGGATATACAAATCTCGCATCAGCCGTCGAGGAGCCACACGGTCTCTCTCCGTCAAGTGCTGACTTGCGATGTCTCGCGCTGGCACGCGCTGGCACGCGTCGGCTCGCTCAGACCATCGCGAGACATCTCTGCATACTATATTCTCGGCGGGCCGGCGCGCCAGACACGGCTGGCCGGGCGGCGCGTGATAGCGCGAGCCGGCGCTTAACTTCCCGAGCCGGCGCGAGGAAGCGCTGGCCATCGCGAGACGGCGCGGTATAGCGCTGGACATCTTTCGGTGTAAAAGGGCAACCGTGATTTCAAATCTCGCCCATCCCATCCACGCCTAACCTCGCTGGTATAAAACGACCTTTGTACAGGTCCAACCTACCTCAGGAGTCAGGGCTTCAAATTAAAATGTAAACTTTTTTTTATGTCAATAAAACATTTTTATTTATTATTATTTTATTCTAAAGGATATTTATCATATTGTTCAGTAAGGTTCAAATATTATTTTTCTGTGCTCAAAAGGGTTTTCAGAAAACCTAAATGAAAATCAATCTTATACTGTAATAGATATTTCGAGATAATGAGTACTAGGTATCTATTTTGTGATTACGGGTTATTCTTGCAACCGTTATCTTTAATTATCTAGATTTATAACTTCTCACACATACCTAAGTACTTAATATTCAGTATTAATTTCATGAATTTTTCTTCACAATCAAAACGAGATACCCACCTAAGCTCAATTTCGAGAATTCAATTGTCGACTGATTACTAAATGAAAATACTGATAATTAAATGAAAAGTCCAATGAAGATTTTAACGTAATTCCTAATATACCTATTAGGAATTACGTTAAAATTAGTTAAGCACTTGCACTTTAACCGAAAGGTTAAGGTTAAACTTAAATTAAGTTTAGCCTTAGCCTTTATTGGATCGGATTTGAATGGATGACTTCAACTCACAACAAACCTAAGAAATTAAAGATTCATGTGTGTATTAATTATCACTTGCTTAAAAAAGGTGAAGGAAAGCATCGTGAGGAAACCGGCATACCTGAGAGATATTTCTCGACGACATGTGAAACCAAGTCAGAGGCCCATGGGCGGCATAAAAACTCTGACACCAGGTTAGTTACTAACCACACGATAAAGAAAGAAAGACGAGATTACCATCCCTATTCGGTAAGTTATTTTTGTAAGTCTTTTTAAAAATTGTATCACAGACACCAAAGTCAACAAATGAGAAAAATACAAAGTAGAAGCCAACAAACTTTTAGTTTAGGTGGAGTTAACAAAACAAAAAGAACTTGGAAATATCATCATACTTAATGCTCTGGAGAGTTGCTAGCTACTGTAGAAATAACACTTTATGTCAAATTCTCAGGTAACAAGCTGACAGACAGATTTTTCGCGTGCAATATACAAGGAATTGAGTCCCCGGGGTGTTCTCTCTACGTTTATCGCTTACGTCTAGTTACGTTTTAAGATATAAGGAATGACGGTGTGGAAAACCATAAAGAGGGTAGTTAGATAAATAGATTGCTAGACGCGCAGAGGGCGCTAAACTACCCTTTAATATAGAAAGATGTTCACAGAAATCAACAGTTACTTTAATAGTCTTCATCGTGACCGGGTTACTAAAAAAAAAAATGCCAACAACGCCATGTTGGCACGTACCGAAGGTTCTGCACGTTTATTGGCACTTACTTTAATTTTCCCACTCACGGGGACGCTTGAACCCTCACGATGAGTCCCCAGTTTTTAATACCTATGTATATTAAAATATGCAAGTTGAATAAAATTATACGTCATGTATACTTACCTGTATAACTTAATTTTTTTTTTTTTGAATTTACAACAAGGACGAAATCGTTAAACCTTGCCGTTGAAACATCTTGAAACTATTTCATCTGAATTTAATTATGCCGGGGAAAGCTTTAAATAATTATCAAGTTTTGCCATATGGTAAAGTTTCAATCCCGAGAATAGTAGGTATGACACAGATTTATATTTTATCAAACCAGATCTTAAAGGAGATATTAGGCAGTAAGCCTCGCTTTTGTACCTAATCCCCGGCGTAAGCTCGCGTCTCACCATATGCTGTAATCTGTCGAGATTTGACGAGAAAGAGGACATTGGCCGTTATTTAAAAGATGATAAATTGAGAAAATCGTCTTTGTACACTTCTGATCGTTTCATTTTGTATGATTGGGAGTTAGTCCTTTATTGCCAGTTTTTGTTTGATGTGCGCGTTTTAACGTTGGTACGTCGGGTATGTTGACAATGAAGCGACATTATAATTCCGGAATATTTTTCGGGCCTACGTGGAACTCTTATTTAAGAGAAAATGCGGATATAACGTTCCTGGGTATCCATAAAAGAAATATTTCCCTCACAGTTATTTGAGAGAGCAAAGCGGAGCGCAAAGCGAGTAAAATTATACTATATATATGTTTATATAAGTACCTCATGTTCACGCAACTTGTGTAAATACATATTTGTTAGGACTGCGAAATGCACCACAACTATGCGCAAAGTACGGTAGATACTTTGGAATACGTAGGTAATTAGTTTATATTTTTTCACATAAAACTTAACTTCTATTAAATTATTTAAAATCTTGTAAGTGGGCAATAAACAATTCGGCCGGGACATTTTACTATCGATTAGCTCAAACGCGGCACTTAGTCACTAAGTAAGTGGGTACGGATTTCGATTTCTTGTTTTTGTTTATTTACATTCAATAATTTAAAGTCTTTAGCCACTTAAGTCACGGGATGACCTTTAGTGGTGGAATAAAATCATAATTATGAAGATTCATATCATATTTTTGAAGATTGATTACTCTTATTTTAAGTTCGAATAAGTTCAATGGTGCCAATTCTGTTGTATACCGAACTAAATAATCACTAAAATTCTTTATTTTTGGCTATGAGGATCTTAGCTATTCTGCAAAATAAATTCTCTAAATTAAAAAATAATTTTGACACAACTAAATCGAATTTGATAATCGCGATTTCACATGTGGTACTTGCTTGCCCTACTCCGTGATTTTTTTTTAAAGCCGGAGTCGCGCAGGGGGAGCAGCCTTGACGTGTTTAATAAGAAATTTTAATAAGGAAATTAATAAAAATATTACCTACATGTTGAGTGTCAGGGGTTTAAGGATTTTATAAAGGGGGTCGAAATTTTCATTATTTTTGCGATTGGACACATCATTTTCGAGATATAAGCAAAAAAAAAAGATTCAGTTCTGTTTTTGCAACTGAAGTCGAGGTGTTGGTGTGAATTTAAAGTTCATAACAACCAATTTTGTTCCACATGTTTTTAATCGCAATTATATTCAGATTTAGTTAGAAAATCAAAATTTTAAATGAAAAACGTCAAATTCAGAATAGCAACTTCACCTTTTTCACTTAATAAATATCTCAGTGCCATCTTAGTGCTGTCAAACTAAAATATAGTTAAGTTGTGTCACTTTAGTCTATTTCAGAATGCGAAATCGTCGTTTGACAGGAATAAACTAAATTTTGATGATTTTTAGTCTAGTTTAGAGGCATTTGTGTTGTCACAAATGCCTCTAAACTTGACTAAGACAAGTCACCAGATATTGGTGCCGATTCTTGTGAATCAGCACCAATATCTGGTGACTTGTCTCGTAAAAGAAATATTTGCCGTCTTCTTGGTCTGTCCACCCTAACTTACGAAGGCTCACTTATAATAATTATTTTATAACCCAGCTTTACCGCTTACGCCCCTAATCCGTGGAGTAAGCCTACAATCCAAAAGGGGAAGCAGTATAATATTGTACATCTACTGTCCGCCTATGATTATAGTGGGGAGCCGATCAATTTAATCGGGTACGAATGTAATTTCAATATCAGTATGTAATCTATATTTAAAAGTACAGTAGTGTGTTCTATGTCATCAACGTTTTCTGTCTGAGCAGATGAAACTAAATTTTAGTATTTTTATCGAAGCAACTGCCATTTGTCCACCACTCCCATACTTTGAACCCTTTGTGTATCTTGCATTAAATCTTATTAAAGTAAAACAAGACAGAAAAAGAGAACAACAAAAAACAAAATATGCTTTTCAGTCGATTGTTAAGTACGTCTTTTGCTAAAATAATAATATTTGTTAATAACATTAAGCTGTTATTACGCATTAGTGATACAGAACGTAAATAATAATGTATGTTTTCCATACAATGGCGTTAACACAGCTAACACAACGGAGCTTTTGTGCTGTTTCGCTTTTAAGCATATTTTATCGGAAAACGCATCGTTCGGTAATTGGAGCGATGTCAGACCCTCACCTAGTGTGAATTGAGCCTTATGTTCGCCAGTATAATGTACCCCATCTAATGTGATTCGATTTTCGAAGTTTGATTTGATTTTGTTTGCTATTTCACGATTGAATAGGTGTTTAGCTAGCGGACTGCTCCGAATTTTAATTAAAATTGATGAATTTATGTTCCGACGTGTAAACTTAGTTTCACTTATAAGTGGTGTTTCCATCTAGTTAGGTTTTGTTAAAACCATGAATTACAATTATTAATTTATACAAATATACATGAAGTCACCGGCTTTTGCCTTGATAGGCGACAGAAGCCACGGAACTTCAAGAGCTTCCAAGTAGGTACTACGCATTTTACATTTTTAAAGACATCACCAATAAGATCAATGTTAATTTTTTAGGGTGCCTCCTCCCTCTATTATTATTATAAATTACAAGATCGATCAAAGTAGTAGGTACCTTGGTTTTTTTTACGTGTTGGTGGTCTAACTATAAGTGTAGAGAATGGAAATAAATAATAATAACTACACCTATCTTCTGTATCCTCTATTCCATTATCAATGCGGATGTTTGTCGTGATTGTGTGCTTATCTTAACACATCTGTTATTAATAAAATCGATGGCACCTCATTATGGGGAGCGCCGCGCTATGCGTGTGTGCAGACTAGGTTTAAGCATGCAGGTTCTCCAGACCGACAAACTTCCGTTCCGGTGAAATCCGATTTTATCGTAACTGAGACAAATTTGGTTCACATATTTTTTACCGAGTGCACGGTGAATTATTCCGGCGGCGAGGAAAGCGGCGTGTCGTGTGATTCCGTCGTATCGACGCTCATTATCGGCAGGCGGGGCGCCGCGCGCCGTCGCGCTCAGCCGTGCCGCTATTACAATCGAATTCTACTTGACGACTCGTGATTCACGATCCAAATCCCACTGCGTATGATTCGATAATGCCTGTGTTTGATTCACATCTTAAATACGCACATTTATGTTGTGACTGTGTTAGAAATGCGTCAATTTCTTAACTGTCCGAAAATGGCACCGATAAACTTGCTTGAATACCTATACCTATACCTATACCTATTTGAAATAGTATGGTGCATCATAATTATTATTATTCATTTATTCTACAGACAACTTGACTTGACTTTTAAGTAACGCCCAGGGTAAAGGTTATTTCAATGAATGGAGTGTTCTCGTTAATACATTACCGCGACACAGGTCGCGTAAGGCGTCAATGTTGGTAACGGGGACGTGTAGCTGAATTTCACGGCTGAAAGCGCTCTTATAACAGGTTGCTCAGTTCCGTGCGAGGCGAAGCATTAATCGTGTAACGTAGCGGGCATACACCGCATACATCACCTCTGTACCGAGTGTGACGTCGCACACTCCAGTTCACGTAAATCACTCATTAGAACCATACTTAATGACTCATCCACGGGATGCTTTTCTAATGACAATTTAATAACGCTCATCGCTTAATTTCGCAGAGTAATCAAACTTTCAAGCAACGTGGCTCTTAAGGTAAGCTAAGGATAATAGACAGCACCTTTGTGGATTTGAATACATTAAGGGAACTGTTGTTTAGTGATTTATTATAAAGCCATTTTGAATATGGCTTTTGATGTAGGTAGACGTTCAGTTTCTTAAACGAGCAGTGAGTTTAATGCCGCCGTTCATTAAGCATTGATCGCAGTATAAAGAATTCAAGTAAATTGTTTTTACAAAAGTTAGAAGCTTTGTTTTTCTTCCAATTAAAGAGAGACTACGACGTCATAGCAGAGGTACCTTATACACACCTACATAGCTGAACATTTACTGTTGAAAACACTTCGTAATGAACTGTAGTTAATAGAGTGCCACAGACACCACTATGTCTGTGAAGTGTTATGGCAAAAGGCTAGTACAAGCCTTTGTCTTCTCAAAGTGCTACATTTCAGACGATGAAGATACACATGTTGTTCAGAATAAATTAAATTGATACTTACGTGTACGTGTTACATAGTTAGAATATCTTTTTTGATCATTGCTGGATTGTCATTTAAAGTTTCTTAATATAATGAAATTGATGTAGGTAATGAATGTAGTTAGAGATCGTCTAAGGCAAGCAAAAATTGCGCGCCCTTTAATTGTATGTAGGTTACATATATACCTACGTATATACTTACGAATTTAAAGTATGTATGTGTACAGACGCATTACATCCGCAAACGCTTTGTCATCATTCGTTCCTCAGTGTGGCTTTAATATATAGAAAATTGTAAAAATAGTGCAGTTATTACTTGTCTTAGTTGTCTCACCAATCGAAAAAAATTACATAAGTAATGAAGAGGCGCACTATTTTGGTTTAGACGATTTCAAGCATAATATAATTCATAATGATTTAGAATGTAATGACTACTGATTTGTTATTCTACCCCCCTTTTACCAGGTACTTACTATGTAAGATACGATAAATAATAAAAATTCTACATCTGTCTAACAAATGTGTTCTGTAAAAAATATTAACACATTTTTTCAAAGCTTATTTTTTATTTGCTTTTCCTTTGTATCGTTATGCAAAGATATACGACCTTTCGTGATAAATGCCTTACACTTCACTGGGTACAAGTCGCGAAATCGGTTAAATGGTTTCACAGTATTCATAGTAGGTACCGAACCTTCGGTATGTAGAAGGCTTTATCGAGTGTTTTCGTAGTTTTATATGCTTGTTATTTAATAGTTTCGCAGTTTTAATATTGATCAATAAATTGTTTAAATGAATTGACGATTGACCTAGTTTTGATTCATGTAGGTAAAAAATATAAATAATAAGCTTTGAACGTCATTTCCAGTTAGGTAAACAAAAATACAAATTTTTAAGTTAGCCTCTCTTCATGTTCAAAAGTTTGCTTTTTTTTTTAGAGTCACGCTGTATAGAATAGGTTGGTAAGTATTGAGCCACTTGATCAATGTTTTTTACTATGTATATGTGTATGCAGCTGAGGGCTGTACAGCATGTTGCATGTTTTGCTCTCGTCTTTTTTAGCTGAACGAATTTCTTGGAAGTACTTACACGAGCCACAAGCGATACGTACAGAAGATAATTAGGGTTGTCATCGTGTAACAGGAAATTCAGGGAAAACAATCGTTATCCAACAACAAATAACGACCATAGACTGGATCAGGGTTTTTCGGTTATTTTTTTTTTGTGAATCCGGGAACGAGAGTATGTGAACCCATCGGCGAATAAAGGAAGATACTCGTTATAACGCTGGAATTGTTAGTAACGTAAAACTGCGAACATTTTTTACGCTGTGTGTTATTTACACAATTTTGAGCAAGCTTTTCACCTTTGCTTTTTCAGTTTACAGAGTAGAGGGTTTCTGGGTAGCGATATATCAGGCATGCTATTATAATGTGGATATTTTTTACCGAAGTTACAGATTAATTGCCTACGGCTGAAAAGCCAGTGGTAGTGCCACTAGCTATTAAGCTTGTGTATGTATTTACCATTAGGTAAGGTAAGAAGGCAAAAAGGATATTACGCTGGTTTTAACGTTACGAATAAGGTGATGATATACCTAGAGCTACTAGAGTCGGCAAATCCGGTTATACGGCCATTTTGTTGTCGGCAGCTAGTCGTTAAAAAGAGTCAACTAGTTGGCTCTTTAAAGATGCATTGCGTAAAAATAGTTTTAAGGGTTAATACGGTCTTATTTTAATTTTAAAATCAACCTAACAGTTTGTACTAAATATAATCTAGGAAAAGGAACTCTTCCCTTGGTAGTAAAAAATTTAACTGAAGTCAAAGAAAATATTATTTCAACAAAAAAAAAAAAAAAACCAAACAGTGGCTCTCCGGGAATGCCGACAAAAGTGAAAACTTGAACAATTTTATTGTGTAGGAAATAATGTATCGCGCGTTGATGTCTTTTTAAAGCTGGGGTCGGTAACAGTATTGCGAAATCAATGGTTTAGTCCCATCTCAAAAATGCTCAACGCGCCTAAAGAGGTTTTCACTTAAAAAAAACTCTTTAAACGAGAGCTTCTGCAACTTTGAATAAAGAACGTTCACGGTTGTAACCTATTATTTATTTAAGAATCACAGTTTCGGTATTGTACAACCGAACTCCATCGAAGGAAAGATCTGCTTGGCTGCCGGCTGTTATAAAATAACATTCAGTAATTACAAAGCCCAAATTCGTTAACGTGTAGGCACAGGTATGAGAGTCAGGACTCATTATTTAAATTAGAAAGTCCGTTATTTCAGTTGATCAAATATTCAACAAAAAATTTATCGTTCTATAGGATTCATTGAATTCCGGGAATACAATAGAACAGCTTCCGGGAACTAGGTAAATTTTATGGTGAACTGAACAAACACTTTTTATTTTTTTTTAGTTGTGTAGCAATTCGTTTACGTCATAAATAGTCATAATATTGTTGCTTTCGATCGAAAGCTAATACAAAACGGTAAGAAATATGTGAATATTGATTTTGTAGGTACGACCCAAAAAGTGCGTATCTAATACGTAATATTGTTGCTAAGGTGAAGTAGCTGATCACTTTTGAATCTGGGACAATATTCAATGCTCCAAAATAATAATTATGATCACCAAATTGTGCTGCTTGACGAGGTGGGCAGAGTCATTGCAGACCGCCTCGTCGGGCAGCTGGTGCGGGTAGGGCCGAATCTGGCGGAGAGCCAGTTGGTTTCCGCAGGGGGCGCTCTGCGGTGGACGCCATCATGCGCTTGCGGGCTCTCATGACGGGGGATGCTGTGCCCCGGAGTGGGGTCGTCTTGGCGGTGTCTCTAGACATCGCCAATACCTTCAACACCCTGCCCTGGAGTTGCATCAGGGAGGCACTATCGTTTTTTTCTGTTGTGTCGTCGAGGCCTACGGGCCTGACGGACAGGGCCGTCATCTACCCCGGTCACCGGGGAGAGTGGAACCGGCAAGAGATGTCGTGCGGTGTCCCACGGGGATCGGTCCTGGGGCCGCATCTGTGGGACATCGGATACGACTGGGTGCTGCGTGCCAACCTCCCAAGTGGCGTCAGCGTCGTTTGTTACGCTGACAACACGTTAGTCCTGGAGGTCGTATCAGGCGGCGGCCGACTTAGCGACACGCGGGGTTGTGATAATCGTCAACAGGATCCGGCAGTTGGGACTCGAGGTGGCCCTGCGCAAGTCCGAGGCCATGGGTTTTCATGGTCCTCGGGTTCTCAGGTAATGGCGGGAAGGGTTCACATCGATGATGAAGTATCTGGGACTCGTCCTCGGCAGCCGGTGGAATTTCGTCGAACACTTCCGATGTTTGGCTCCCAGACTGGAGCGGGCTGGAGCTGCGTTGAAGCGGCTCCTGCCCAATTTAGGGGGTCCAAACGCCTCCTGCCAGAGGCTCTACGCGGGGGTCGTGCGGACCATAGCCCTTTACGGGGCACCAGTATAGGCGCGTTCATTAAGGCTGCGGCCAGCCCGCCGGTTGAACGCGTCCCGGAGGGTCATGGCCATCCAGCTGGCCCGAGGATACCGCACAGTCTCCTGCGAGGCGGTGAGCATCCTTGCCGGATTACCGCCATGGCATCTAGAGGCAAAGGTCCTCGCGCACATCTGGGAGTGGCGCGAGGAGGTGAAACGCCGGGGCTTAACTCCGCTCCGCGAGAAATCACGGCACAGCGGACAGAGCTCCGGCGGGATCTCATGGCGTCATGGAGAGTGCGATTGTCGCAACCCAGCGCTGGGCATGCCACAATTGCGGCGATAAGACCCCTCCTTGAGGAGTGGCTAGAGAGGCGCCACGGCTTTCTTGAAAAGTTCTTGTACAGGATAAGACGGGAGGAAACGCCCGGGTGTCACCATTGTGTGAATCGCCCGGAGGACACGGTATAGCATACGGTAGAGGTCTGCCCGGCTTGGGCGGAGCATCGCCGTGTCTTCTTGGAGGCGATCGGCGGCGGTGATCTCTCGCGTCCGGCTCTGGTTCAAGCCACGGTACGGAGCGAAAGGAAATAGGAGGCCGTCACCTCCTTCTGTGAAGCGGTAATGCTCGCGAAGCAGGAGGCGGAACGCGTGAGGGAGAGGCAAATTTCGCGCCCTCACGCCTCTAACCGCCGCAGGAGGAGACGCCCTGGGCGTCGGGAATCGCAGGCATATTTCTGGCCACCGTAGGCGCAGGCTTGCGGGCGGTGAGCAATGGGTAGCTCACCGTCCGATAAGGACTAGGCCCGGGTCGACGGTGCGTTGTGTTCCACGCGCACCTCAAAGAGATGTTAGCAGAATTGACGAGTTCCGTTAGGGCCGATGCCTGCCGGGGTGCGAAGAAAACCGAAAGGGAGATCGTGGCCCCCGGCAACAGGGCAACCCAAGGAACACGGGTGGGTTTTAGTCAGTAAAATTCTGACACGCCCTCCCGCTCCGCCCAGAGCAGTTATGTGATAATTACCCACCCAAAAAAAAAACTGTGATGTTAAAGACAGACCTTTTTGCATTAAGTACTTACTTCTGTAATCACTTTGGAGGTCCAGGTGATTTTTTAAAATCGTCTAACTTTTCGCTTATCAATTATTTTGATCATCACTCAGTTAATGTCTCACTTCATCTGTTGTCAGTTCCACTGTTCGTTTGTCCTGCCCAATTCTATTTCTGAAACAATTCAGCCCAAGTATACCAAATAAGTGAAAATTAATTATATAAATTAAAGCAGTTACTGTTGTTTCCAAGTGTGTACATTTCACTTTAGTTGCTCAACTCGCTAGTGGCGCCGCTCGCCGCAACCAAAAAGTAATTAATTATTTAAGTTACCACAGACAATGACACCGCCTGTGCTAACCTCTACCTCCCGACCTATCAGACCATCTATTCTACTCCTAGTTTTAAATTACTTTGACTAATTTTGGTACTTGTCTAGTGGGTTAATGTTGAGAAAGTAATAATAATTAAAAATACCTTAGGTTAGCAACACCTATAATACGACCAAAATACCTCAGTCTTACCCTGAAGCTGCACGCGAAAATGTTTTACTCTACATAGTTTTAAAATGCTAAGAATAAATAAGACACGATAAGGCCGATATGGACACTTTCATTATGTCTAAACTAACGGAAATATCAACACAATATCAGCACAATACTAGAAGATAAATGTATTAAGTTTACATGAAACTTCTAATAATTGCATTCAAACAACTTCGCAAAGCGGCAATAAAGTGCGATGCGATGCGCAAGAATGAACACTGTAATAAATGTAGAGAGAACAGCGAGCGGAAACGAAACGTCCATCGAGCCTCAATCCCTCTGCTCAACCGGATAAACAACAGGTAAGTATTCAGATTTTACTACGCTATAGATACCTTCTGTTGTGGATTGCCCGTTCACTCCGTTTCATTTATCTTTAGATCTCCGATTCCGTTTCTATATCCGCTTTGCTTGACACCCAAAGCGGCTTAATTGCTCACTCCTACAAAACATACTTATCACGAGGTTTCGCTCCAATTAATGGTCCTCAATTACTTGGTGTTGTTGATAAAGCGGATCATCTAAACTGCTATGCGTGATTAATCAGAAACAATGAGAAGTTTGTGTGTCGGTGTGACGAGACGCGAGGGCAGTGCTCCGGCTGCCATTGTCTCTGGTCACCGGTGTGTGGCGGTCAGCGGACCACGAAATCGGTCCCAGCCGCGCGTTGCGCTGCGCCTGCGGAGCCCAACACTACTCCGGTAAAACACGACCTATTATGAAGCATAGTGCCACTCCTGAATATCAAAAATATGTGAACAAAAAGCTGGATGACGGTCATTACGACGCACAAGCCCGCTGTAGGTACCCTGCACACATACTTAGGTAATAGAAACCGCTCATAACGGTTTCTTAGAATTTTTTGGAAGGAAGTGAAAGGCCTCTATCGACCTGGCGGAGTCACACCATTGGTATCAGGCCACACCGCACCCTCTCAGAGTTACGTTAGTGTCGTTTTATGTTCCCGGACGTGACCTACAGCAGTGACAACTCCAACCGTAACTCGATTTTCTGAAATCAAATATTTAAAATAAATGAAACAAAGTGACCTTTTTTGGTATGCCCCTGCGTCCAATATGGAATTTAATTTGCGGAGTTTTAAAAAAGTAAAGTTTTTTTTTTTTTCAATCATTTTATTAACTGTGGTTATATTTAGGAGGCCATTGACTAGCAAGGACATAAGGTTTGAGCTGACGAATATTATGAAATGATACTTTCGGGGTTTTGTCGAGTAGGTACCTAGTTCCGTGGAGCCGGCAATGTTGACGCTGACAATAAACGGCTGAAATAAAATTTGACGAGATGTGTTTGTCGAACGTAAATAAACAAACAGTGTGCACCCGGAACTTTGTTCCTGTATATTTTAGAGGTATATTGTGTGACAAAAGGTTTTATATTAATTGAATAAGGTAATTATTTAAATCGCTATTATATCTAAAACGAAATCCCTTAAATAATCTGCGCATTTCGTTTGCTAAAGGGGTAGGCAGGTAATTATCGAGGTAGATGATTACCAGGTACCTAGCTATCTATAGGTTTATTTTAAGTAGATACAACGGTACAGCAATAACTTTCCCATATCACATATGGGACGAGTCGATTATTGTCATTACCGGGGCCGTTCACAGACATAACTTAGGTATAATATATATGATGTCTACGGGTCTATAGCACCCATTCCATGAAGGGTGGTGAACATAAACAGGTAGAATCAGCCTCTAGGGGCAGCCAATTACCTACTATTATAATAATAATAAGTTTATTTCATAACCAACAGGTATGATGATGTACAGGTATCAAATAAGTTGTAGAGGCCTTCTTTTAAGTATGGAGATACCTGTACTTACCATAACACCTAAAAATTAATGTGAAACATTCATAATCGCGGTTTGGACGTATTGATATTGGTACATGTTCGGGGTTTTTGAGATCTTGGTTCTGAGTTGGCCACTTAGCGGATTCCCGAGAGGCTTATGAGAGGTAACTATGACAGAAAAATTCAGATAAACCAACAAAGTCCAAGTCGGGTTCACGCACTATCGGTTCCGTACCTTTTTTTTTGGTTGGGATTTTATCATATAACTTCTCCCGCTCTGGGCGGAGCGGGGGGGCGTGTCAGACTCTTTCTGGCTAAAACCCACTTGTGTTCCTTCAGTTGCACTGTTGCCAGGGGCCACGATCTCCCTTTCGGTTTTTTTCGCACCCCCGGCAGGCATCGGCCCTAACAGACTCCGTCAATTCTGCTGACATTTCTTTGAGGCGGGCGTGGAACACAACGCGCCGTCGATCCGGGTCTGGTCCTTATCGGACGGCGAACTACCCATTGCTCACCGCCCGCAAGCCCGCGCCTACGGTGGCCGAAAATCGGCCTGCGATTCCAAACGCCCAGGGCGTCTCCTCCTGCGACGGTTAGGGGCGTGAGGGCGCAAAATTTGCCTCTCCTTCACGCGTTCCGACTCCTCCTTCGCGAGCATTACCGCTTCGCAGAAGGAGGTGACGGCCTCCCATTTCCTTTTGGTCTATACCATGGCCTGAACCAGGGCCGGACGCGAGAGATCACCGCCACGGATCGCCTCCGCGAGGACATGGCGATGCTTCGCCCAAGCTGGACAGACCTCCACCGTATGGTCCACCGTGTCTTCCGGGCGATCCACACAATGGTGACACCCGGGCGTTTCCTCCTGCCTTATCCTGTACAGGAACCTCCCGAAACAGCCGTGTCCGGTGAGGACCTGCGCCAGGCGGAAGGTGAATTGAAGGTGAAGGTGAATCGGTTCCGTACCTACCATTTAAATGAATATATTCTATATACCTTAATTTTATTATTCGTCATGAAAGAGACCATAACAACATGTCTATTATGTGAATATACCTGTTACGGTTTTAAAGATACAGCCCTGTGATAGACTGACGGATAGACAGACAGACGGCGATGTATTAGGCTTAGTAAGGAGTAGGGTCCCGTAGGCACCCTTGTGGTATGGAACTCTAAACATGGTGCGCGGATTAAAGGTATATAAAAACTGCAAGCCGTGTTCCAATGGGATTCTCATCGTCAAAAATGACGAAAGTCATTAAAAAAATAATTCCTAAAATAAAGGGGTTATTTAAGGAATTATTTTTTACGGCATGAATTTTCAAAAATCCTTCATTAGTACTTACTTCGTTCTTTATGGAACTCTTGTGCTTAATTTCCAGTAAAAGTACGGAATATTTTCGATAAAAAATTCTTATAAAAAATCTAGGCTACTGGCTACCCACGTAAAATACACATGTTACAAAATTAGTCAAAGCTTACAGTATTTATCCTGAAATTCCGAGAATTTCCCTTTCGTCATATTCAAAAAGAAAATCTTTGAAACCAAGTTCTAAAAGGACGACTTATTGAAAACATTCATTCTTGGATCATTCTATTATTACTCGTTCGGAGAGCTTTCAGTAAAAAGTAAAAGGGATCATAACAGAATTTATTTTATATAGAATTTATTTTATCGGCAGTAACTTGTAAATCGATCGCGGCGCTGAAGGAGGGCTTGGAAAATTATTTTTGAGGGTGACCATCAAACAACTTACCGTTCGCTACAGAAACTTCGTGTGGCATAAAGGAAGTTTTATGGACCGATAAAGACCTTTTCAAGGGGCACTAGTAAAGAGAGCGCGTCCATATATGTTAGTGTCGGCTGCTTTGCAAATAACCCCAAAATCAAACGTTACTTGCCTGTGCTGACTCATGGATATAATTTATATTACAAAGTACCAAGGAACTTTATTACAAGTATCATTATAGGTAGTTAGGTAACTAAGGTACATAGCTACTTACATACATACCAAGTAGGTACCGAATACTCAACTTTAACATCGTTGTTACCATATTAATAAACAAAATAGAACTTAGAATACTTTTCTACGCTCTTTGTATCGTCATGACAAAAATAATCTAATTGCAGTATCGTTTTTAACTGCCCGACGTCAGGTCTACGCCCTGTAGCCATGCTAGACACTATCTTATAAATTAATCGTAGCAAGCAAGTGTACTGCGGCAGGTAGCTATTATTTTTTACAGGCGTTAGCTTGACGAGGGAGAAAATTCATCGTGGTGAATTAATTAGTTTGTTATATTATTAATAAAGAAGAACAGCTATTGAAAATTAAGCTGAATTGTTCATTATATTTCACTATAGACTGTTAAGAGCGCCAAGGTAATTAGTCTCTGTTCTACCTGTTTTAATTTTGTAATGCTTAGCAGGTAATTATTTGACCTTTCTCTTATGCCCAAGGTGATAATAACTTGGTAGTTTATATAAAATAATGTTAAAGTGTCATGACCTATTAAAATACTAACTTATACCTAAATCTGTTTCTTGCTTAAATTG
The DNA here is from genome assembly GCA_916610215.1 of Omphaloscelis lunosa. NCBI lineage: Eukaryota > Metazoa > Arthropoda > Insecta > Lepidoptera > Noctuidae > Omphaloscelis > Omphaloscelis lunosa. Next base: position 13,786,918 of record OU744247.1, read on the forward strand.
AAAATAATTACATTTACAGACGTTAGCTGTTTTTATTCCGCCAAAATATAAAACCGCCCTGAATATACAAACATGAGCTACAATATACAAGCAAATAAATGCCTAAAGCCCGTATCCGATCCCTCCGTTTCCGATCTCTTCAATCCAATGGAGACATTATTTAAATTGATACATTTGTTTCACCGAACCAGTTTGCAAAACATTTGAATTGCATCCAATTTCCATACCTTTAAATGTAGAATGATGTCAAAGGTTCAGAGTTGCAAAGGAATCTGTTTTGTTGACATATTTTTAACGCCTCCAGTGCTTCTACAGTAAGTAACAGGTATAGGTCCCCAGCATTACTTACATATTTTAAATGTCCTAGGTTATAACTCTCCTTTTGGCTTCGCCGTAGTCGGGTAAAAAGTAAGTTGTTAGTTACGTAATTAAATACGTAGACCGAATGGCATAAAGATTTTTACTGACTGAATGTATTTAATAATAATAACCCACATAGAATAGTTTTATTGGTGTACGTACTTGTTAACGTCATGCTTTGGTTAATTAATAGTGTCGCAGTTCGTAGGATTATACCGTTAACAAAATAAAACCGAATTCCACCCGACAGCCTGTTCTGAAATATTACTGTACGGAGTGTCACCGTGCAGCATATATCTACCACAAGCGGCCGCTGGCTCTCGCACTGCATTCATATAAAAACAATTAATACCTACATTTTATAATGTCTGTTGCTGAATGTATCATATCAACGCGCCATTGTGACAAAAAATGCTAAAGTTGTATTTGATTTTTATTAAATTTTGTCCCCATTTAAACTGTTTGTGATTATCGATTTTCATTTAACTCTTCTTAAATAGGTCATTACGGCAGTGTGTTTATGAGCGTCGTGGCGACGTCGGTCGAAGGGCAATATTGCGTTTTGTGCCACTGCGTACAATAATAGGGTGATTAATGGCTCAGGCGATACACGAGGCAAGTTCTTTGTTGTTCGCCAAATATTTGATCCGGTGCCGACATCGCAATACGTTCCTTTGATATTACTTATAACAGTGATTTCACCCGCCTAAGCTTGCGGGGGATGTGTGAGGACGCGTTAATGGTCTACGAGCTTTCATCAGCCACATCCAGCCTGTACGAGGGGTTCCGCCGTGAATAAGTAATACGTCTATTACCCACTCCACTTTTGAACTGTTTGCTTTTATGAAATCTCGATAAATTTATTATTACAAACCATTGAAGAACAACAGGCCATAACTAAGGTTGATAACAAAGTTCCTTTAGACTTGTTTTCAATTTATATGACGAGGTTTTAACCTTTGGATTCAATGCCTATTCCAAGAAAATAGAATTGTGAAGTCGGAAATAGAATTGAAGAGCCCATTGGAGTTTTGGTAAAAAGAGAATATTTCACCGCACACCGGTATATTGTATAGGCGCCGCGGCGGCGGCGGTGGCGGGCGGCGGTACGTATCCTTCCCTATCCTTAATTAGTCAATGTATTGAAAGGCCAATTAATTATTCAGGCGGTATCAATGGCGCAGAATGCAATAATAGAAAGTACATTTTCACATAATGGTTAAGTATTTTATTGATCAGTAAAAAAACAATTAATTTTTAATAGGTTTTTAATTTAGAAAAATTTACCCAAAAAAAGTTGTGTCAAACTCTTGGCAAATCGCATGTATTCAATTAAAAATATACGTAGCCTTCTACACGTTCCTACAAGGTCTATCAAATGATTTTACGTAATAAATATGTATGGTATCTATATATTGAATAGCAGTATGTACGCGGTTTTAAGAACAAGATGGTCGGACTAAAGTGTAGAGCTAAATGACTTACTTAATACCCACATGGAACATTGAAACAATATATTGAATTAAGGTTATAAGTGCTACCCATTATCCTGATTTATACTTGAGCAAAAGTTAGCGGTCGGCTATTAGCCGGAGCCAGGACCTGTGTAATGGGGCGTGATCGGCGAGCTTTCAACTTCTATCTCTAGCGCGCTCCTGTTACGGTCCCGAATAAACACAATAATAAAAGGTAAGATTTACAATTGTCAGCTTCAAGCTAAAAAATGCTAAGCCACGTGAAATGTATGTACCTACGAGATTTATGAGCACAGCTTATGAGATTCTTTCGTAGACATCTCTAACTTATCTTAAAGAATTCAGCTACGGTACGTTGTGGTTAAAGCCTACGCATTTCCTATTCACATTCACGTCCCCACTATTCATCACATATTAAATATTTGTTACAATATTGATTCTTATGAGGGTGAAGGACGTGGTAAAGGTATTAGGTTTTCTACCGGATTGTTTCATATTTCGAATCACGACATCATGGCATACTTCGAAGTTTGCGGGAGTTCGTTGAAAATAATTTTTCGTTCCGCAACTGTAACAATTTTCTACAGAAACTTGTTTAATTGGTTAGCCCGCATTTACAAAAAGTTTAGCCGATTATTCCATTGGAGTAAGCTCACAGAGTGATTTGCAAAGTTCCACAATCGCAACAATAGGCACATTTATCTTTAGAAAAGTTTCGCTACAGTGCCGAACAAGCATTAACGCGTTATTCTTGAAATTTTGAAATGATAAAGAATCCTCTTAAGAATTTTTGTAGGAGTGTTATATAAATACGTGGCCATCTCTCTGTGTTGATTAATCCGCTGGAACATTGGGAGAGCACTTGTTGCTGCAAATTAATTAGGAAACAAGTTAACAAAAAGTGCAATAAACTTCGTTAAGGAAGCTTAATTTCGTCGGAGCCCGAAAGAGGCTGACATTAATCAACTGAGATCGTTCCCGACTGCCGCGAATTTCATTACGGAATCAGAGCCGCCTAGGATTATCATTACATTGGAGCGATAGATGATATCTGCTGTCTTATCTACAATCCTCGTCTATGACTATAATATTTCGGAACTTAATTTTATACGGGTTGTATTGGAACCCGTGCAAACCTGAACGAGTTGATTGTAAATCTGATTTTGAACCTAAAACAACAAAAGAGAATACCTTTATCGGGCTTCTGTTTTGTGTTGTATGTCGGTCACGGCTAAAAAGCTTTTTCGCGGGTTGTGGAGGTTGAGCATAAATATGGGGCGCGGCGAACGAACACTACTGTGGTACAATTAACATTTTCGACGAATCTGTTGGGCATGGTTAGAAAGCTTTAATAAGGTATACTTTGATATCGTTTTCAGTACAACATGTGGATAAAGATCCCTACATCTTTTCCTCACTTATTTTTTATAGTATCACCTTGTTACAATATACCGCACCGGCACCATGCTAGATGTGCTACAGGCGACATCCACTAGGTTGAAAATTAAATACATAGCGAGAAATATCATGAACAAGGCATTTCTTCTAAGTTTGTCCTTTATGTACCTACCTTACTATGGTAATTTTAATTTCTGTTGTAACAAAAATATTGCTAACAAAATCCATGAAGGTACACACGGCTACACATCAAGCTACACATTTCCAGTATAAGCTGACCTCGCATTGTACGGAAATCCTTCACAATGCGAGATCAGCATAAACTGGAAATGTATAGCTTAATGTGTAACCGTGTGTACAACAAATAAAAGCAACAAAAATAAAATTAAAACAATGTGTTATTACCAAATAGCAAGATAATAATAGGCACGTTTTCAAGTAACAGTAATATAACACATTTTTTTAATTTTTTAAAGCTCAGCAAGTTCTCTTTATTATTTTACGAATTTAATACGTATCGCGCACGCGATAGGAATGGACGGAACATACCGAAGTGTTAACTGAAGAGGTTTAGTGATCATTTTTCGTTATTAGTCCAAAATCCTTTAGGTATACACATAGTGTCCTATTTCCCCAAAAGCCAAGGGACACAAAGCCATAAACATTGTCATTTGCGAAGCAACTAGCCAAGTAGCTACCCACTTCCTAATAGGTGCTTGCAGCCATAGTAAAAGGTGAGTCAAGAATTACTTTAAGAAGATGGGCAATAGCGGCCAACTGTTTGTTAATAACAGTTAACTGGGATTATTTTCGTTTGCTAAGCGGTCACTGCAGTACTACCCTTATGAAGCATATAACAGTTGACCATAAAGCCCGAACCTGATGGGAATATATCTACTAATATGTACCTACACAAGAAACCGTCTTCTTATATTTTCCGAAAGTTGTATTACCATAATATTTGGGTACGCATAAGCATAATAATATAACGTGCCTTAATAATTAAATGAAGTTAAACCACGAAGTAAATATAAAAACTTTCCCTTTGCACTTCATAATGGCGCTTCATTAATCTCTGCGTAAGTTTCCTTCAAAACAAAACACAAACCAAAAACTATGATCTCGATAAATAATCCGCCAACTATCTTTGTTTATCAAACAGAAAATGTTAACATAACAAATAAACAGTGTCAAGAAACATTTGCTGTTTTCACTGCAGTTAATTGACTTGACTTTGAAGTGTCGATCAAAGTTATGGGATGAAGTCTAACCCGTTTGCGATCCCCAAGTTTCCTCGTTTGCATCACTTAGGGCGTGGAAAGGCTTTAAGTGCCGCCGTGATTAGCTCGCTTCTCTCAAATAGTTATACTTACGGGCCCTTGATTATAATGAAACCTTTCATTACACACGCTCTACGTCTGCTTGCGGTGAACCTACTGCCGACGTCTACCAGCCTAACTATGTTTTACAAGTCTAGTTAGCTTCATCGTTATTCGTAACGTAAATATGACCGCAATCTCGGTTAGACACGGCTGCTATTTAAATATGAGCTAGATACGCAACACAAGTAAATTGAAACTAAAACAATATTTGGGCAAATGTAAATTTACGTAAACACCGACTGCATATTCAGAATTTGATGGCTGACGAGATGAAATTGAAAACAGGTGCAAATATGAAAGTCAGTATACGTCTAAACCATTACTAGGTATTGTATTGTTAGGGTTCGAAATCAAGAAGATGGTTACAACAAAAGTATTTTTTTAAACCATTGTTTCAGAAAATAAACCATTGTTTATAAATTCTGAACATCCCTTGAAACTTCGAGCAGTATTGCGAGATCCTTATATTTGTGGAGGTGCAATTAAACAGATTAGCATCAGTCAAAGTAATTACAAACAGGATTTGGGTAAGTTAAGCTACGGAACTTCTTCCATTCGATTGGCGTGGCTTCGTTTGAAATGATAGAATCGTTTGCTTATTTAAATGACTCTTTAATATATATATTTTAACTAAAGTTTTATACATAGACAACATATTTCAAAATTGTGTCAAAATCATAGCAGTTGTGACTGCTACGAGGGCGTAGCTTGCGTAGCGACCTCTACGCGTTGGCTACGCCGTAGTAGGGCACAGCAAACAGCACAGGAAACAGTGTATTTAAATTTTATTTTTTTACTTCTATTTTGTCACTCTGCTGGGCAAAATTTTACTATATTTTGCTACTACCTGAAGACTGTGGTCGTCTATCCTAGTCCATTCTTAATGGTAGACACGACGATACACTAAACAAAAAGAATCATGAAAATGTCTGTGTTCATGTTTAATATTATTATTTACCAAACAAACTATCTGTATATATAATTATATATACAGATAGTTAGTTAGTCTTTTAATTTAGTACCTCGTGTAAATAGTTAGTTATGTTAAAAACTGTAAAGGTAAAATATTATTACTTACAAGAAAATATGTAAAGTCGTTACCAATTTAAATACCGTGAAAAGTAACTACTGCTAATTTGTTTAATATTGGATCTTATTCTACATCTGAGTCTAAGCATAATAGGGCGAGACTCATGTCTATAAGAAAACCGCAAGTCCTAAAATCTGTTTGGTTCTGTAGCGGTTCCACCGCCACATACGAACTACGTATAAAAAAACATGACGTCACACGAATCCTGCATCGCGCAATTAGAGTTTACCGCGCGAACAACATATATAACACTATCCGATTTCAACCGTCGGGCAGTTGCCCACCAGACACGACACCCGTCTGTTCGGAGGAACCTCCCTTTTCTATAGATGAGGAGTGAACTTTACACCCTGTTCCTCATGTCTCTAAAGTTCTAAGAAACTTTGTAAAAGTAAATAGCGATTTGAAACTTTTAAGTTAATATTATTATACTCCATAACTACCTACCTAGTTTGCTCAAGGAAGACCTCAAAATATAAAATTGGTGTATCTAGTGCGTACCTTGGGGTTCCGTACAACAAACAAGAAACAAATTTAATTTTAAAACACAAAGAAAGCCATTACAAACAATGGAGGTCTTGGGTAATTTTCTTTAAATTTAGACCTCATAGCGTTTATCGTTATTTTTTTATTGTTACTTTACGGAATCGTTCGCGGCCGGCATTACAGGGGGATAAAAAGTTTTCCGGCCTGACAGATTGGCACCAACTTGTACCTTTAGTACCATTTTTTATAACACGAACCTGAAAGTTTATGCTACATATAAATCATTAAAATGCCTCGTTTAAACGTTTACCGCTCAGATCTCTAAAAATTAACCAGATAATAATGGTTTACATATTTTAGAGCACAGATTTTGATTTCTTGAATTATTATTGCATATACATAATGTGTGGTCGGACTAAACAAAATATATACGTTCTTAGAAAAAAGGTTTTTATAATATACCTTAAAGCTAACATGAATGTGTAAATACGTAGGATATAACCTAATACATATATGTATGAACCGCTGCTAAGCTTTAGTTATCTGTGATCTAACAAGATGATTCCCATTATTTATGGCTTGTAATTAATTTAGTGCGCAGCTTACTAAACTCCAGCAATTTACCGTAATTTGTAATAGGACAATATTATTAATAATAAGTAATACCTACCTTTTCAAATATAGATACACTATTGAAAACATCTGTATAGATTAACAGCATTTGGACTGTTTTCAATGTTTTGTTGGTTTCAACAATTGGATATTATTATGTTGTGTTGCAAATAAATCCGTTGTCATCTTCAGCAAATATGTATTATGATATTTTAATTAGCTAATTGGATAATATTATTTTGTGATGAGTCTGCACAATATTATGATCGAATTATTGTGGCGGCCATTATGGCAATGTAACAATTATGTATGTAGTTAATAGGTGACAAGCACGACTGTGTAAATTTCCATAGATTTTAATTGTTATGGTATTTATTGTAAACTTGATTTTGCTCGCGGCTTGGCCTACGTGGGTGTCGAAATATATCCCACGGGAACGTACTACCGAGATTAAAAGTATCCTATGTCCAAACTCAGGTTAACTCAGGTTTTAGCATAAAACCGTAATAAACAAAAAAACAAACTCACTTTCACATTTATAATATTTAAGATTAAGATGTGCCCCTTTTTTGTAAATAAATTTATTTTTTCTCCTTGTTATTATCCCAAATTATTTGGGGTCAGTCCTCCTATTTCTTCTGCGCCATACAGTTTGGTTGTAGGTTGTCTCTTTTGTTGTGTTGCTCGTCATCATATAGTTTTCAGGGTTACGTACCAATATGGTAAAAAGGAACCTTTATGGTGCGACTCAGTCTGTCTGTCTGTCCGTCTGTCTGTCACAGCTGGATATCTCAAGAACTACTAATGCTATCAACTAGAAATTTGGAACAGTTTTAGATGACGTTTGCCCAACTATTTTGCAAATAAGTTTTTTTTTTTGCCGCAGGGACTGAACGGGGGACTTAAAAATTCGAAGTGGTGCTACTAGGGCATGATATAAAAGAGCGCCAATTGCATATTCTCAAATATTTTTCTTTTCTTTTTTGGCCGCGTAGTTTTCGAATTTTAACGAAAAATTAAAAAAGAAAATACCGTTCCCAAGGGGGGAACGGTATTTTTTTTTCTCCAAAGTTTGCATAGAAAAAAAATCTAAAATTATTCTATATGATAGAAATTTATGTAAAAATGACAGGAAAAATAAAATTCTGTCTCTAAATAGAACATTTTTTAGAAATCATCAACAAAAATTAGATTAGTTCCACTATCAGTCATGAGATGGCGCTTACCTAAGCCTGCAATATTCTACACCGCAGTGTGCAGTTTTATTTTTTTTTGACAAATATAGGCCGATGAAAATTTAAAATGGTACGGAACCCTCGGTGCGCGAGTCCGACTCGCTCTTGACTGGTTTTTTATTGTTCGTAGCCGAGTTATTGGTGGTGGTCCACGGCCTCTCTTTCAGTCTTCTATACTCATGACTCTTTTAGTTATATGGTCATCATCTTGCATCATTACGTATCCGTACCAGCGCAAGCGGTTTTCACTAAGTTTCTCGTGTATCTTAGCGACTTTAAAAGTACCACGGATATACTCATTTCTTATTTTATCTATTTGCGAAATTCCACCAGACCAGCGTAGAGGAAGCGATGAGGAAGACGGATGAACAGGGAATTCACACACAGAGATGTCTTCATCTCTGTGTGTAAATTCGGCCAGCACTCAGATCCATATAGTAGAGCTGGTCTTACTGCTCTTTTGTATACGTTGCCCTTGACTTTAATCGGCATATGGGGGGGGGTCACATAGGATGCCAGACAACGATTTCCATTTCAGCCAGGCTGAAGTCTATTTTGTATGTCTCTGTCTACACAGGTTTTTGATGCTACAATGGATCCGAGATTCTTGAACCCTTCAAATCTGTCAAGAAATTTGTTTTCAATGGAAGAACGTGGTATGACATCCACATTTGCTTTGGAAAAGACGCTATACCTATAAGGTGTCGGGTAAATAATGGATAACCTTGAACTAGCATATAATAGACCCTATCTATGGCCGTTCTAAACAAAATATATATTCCAAGTAATACTTAAAATTTTAACTAACTTTTTTTTACCTTATTTTACATTTTTCTTCACCACGACCACAAATGAATGAATTCCATCGGTTATTTGTTGTTGTAATATAGTACATTTACATAATATATACATGTTGTTGTAATATTTTTTTTAGAACGGCCGTAATGTCTATTAAATGCTAATTCTAGGTAATGCATTATTTACCGGATACCTTGTATATTCTGTTTTTGTCTACTGACTTTCAACCCTCTCTCTTTTTGTAAATAAACGATTTTAATTATTATTATATTACAGAGTAACGTAGTTTATGGTTTTTCAATTAAGAGCAAGCTGTAGAAGAGGTAAAGATTCCCCAAACAATTTCCTGAACATTCAGGTAACCTATATATTATAGTTACCATGGCAACTAACTGAGGAAGGAGGTGGTGCCGTAGGTGTAAATTAATTATTATGGAGAGACGTGTACATTTTAAGAAGTTTACATATGTAAGATTTTAATAACTTAATTATCGGTCGGCCAGAGGCTGGGCTCATTACATTCACTTCAGCGTTCTTAGAAATATTTTAAGCGTAGACACGTGTAACAAACAAAAATCAGCAAGGCATCAAGATAAATTACTTTTTAGGGTTCCGTACCTAAATGGTGCTAAACAGAAAACTTTAAATAAGCCTCTAACCTATAATAAAAAAATAATAAAAAATAAATAAAGTTAAAGGGATAAAGTTAGAATTAAATACTCAAAATTTTTGTTTCCGACGTTATTTTTTTATTTGGAATTTACTTCCAAACCGCAATCGGGCTTCTTAAAATTACCCAAATGTTACAAACAGTGGCTATTAAAGTTTTTTTTACTGAAATAATAAAGAATATTCGACATACAATAAAACACATCTAGTGGTAGCAATGAAAATGTTATTGACGTGAGAAAAATAGGCCCTTTTAATTAACTTTTGGGTACACAAGACGAAGATCCCAGGGGTTTACTGGGTGTACCTTAGAATTCGCAGCTCTCGGCAAACCTTCAAGGTTTACCCAGATCTCAGCTTAAAAGCTATCTCAGAACCACTGGGTGGATCCATTATGGTGCTTGTTAGCACCTTAAGGTTATAAAATGATAAAGACTAGATATTGAATAAATAGTGACAAAATATCACAATATTTCTACCATATTACTCAATATTTTATAACATAACATGATAGGAAAAAAAAAAACAGTAATTACCTATTTAAGTTCAAAAACATATTTAGTTGCAACTAATTTAAAACAGTTATTATTGCCATCACATGAACATTCAAAACGTACATTTATTAGAAAATAGTACCTCGGCGACCGAGCTCTGCTTTGGTAACAATAATGCCCATTTAATAGCATAGGAAAGTTCATACTAATCCATGTGTTCCTGACAATGAAACACCGAGATTCAAAGCAGACTGTTTATTATAGAAGTATTTCAACATACCCTCACAACTTGTACTTATTATATGTGATACAATAATACCGTACATAACATTACCTACCTACATTACCTACTTATTCCATGCTGCCATATTCATTAACCCAAGGTGTGCTAGCTCTTGGAACACTAACACACACAATTACGTTACAATATTTGATTAAGAATCAATCACAAAAGATCCCTTCGTTAAAGGCATTGATTTTTCTCTGTAATTTTGGTAACCATTCATTTGGACATTTTGCAAGTTGTGTAACTTTTTCATTTGCGAAGAATACTGAATCAATGAGCAATGAGAATACTGTTCGGAAAGTGTCTAAAACATGCGCCTTGCAAGGAAAACCGTAAACAACAAAAAAAAAAGGTACTTATTTCCACGAGGAAAATACCTTACGCGATAAATATATGCCTAATAGGTATAAGATTAGACATGTTTCATGATTTGTGAATATGTGCTAGAATTATAACTTTGTTTCTAGTGATAACAAAACGTTATTTCAACATAACTTTCCGCAGCATAATAGTAAAAGTGATAGGCGTAGCGATAACAAATGAACTTAATATAAAAAAAAAAACAATGGTAATTGACCTCGTTTGATTTTATTGACGATATAACTTTCAATACAAAATACCAACATTATTTGGTATTTTTATTTTGTTTTTAAACTGTACGAGTCGGGCTACGACAATTTTCACTAGTTTTTTAACGTACCGTGTTCGTCTGCTGAAACTTTTAAATTTTTCAGAACTGTCTCCGAACAAGTGACAATTTTCATGTCATCACGGAAAATGTTTACAGGGGTTGTATCGATAAACACCGTTTACAATAAAAGGATTTTCAACAATACCTAGGTATGCGATCTTAGGGGATTTATAGTTCCGAATTAATGAAAATAAGAACCTTTATAATCTCACGTCCTTCTGTCACAAAGTTTTTCTCGAGATCATCTCATATAGAGGTTTGCGATACTGTTGTAATTGCTAATAAAAAAAATAAAAAACAAAAGTAGTTCTTAGTTACGAAGGCCTTTTGACCTCTGAATTATTCATTTTTATCAAATAAAAATTGTAACTTGACTGAATTATATAGAGCAGATAATTTTTTTCGACATATTGTTATTTAAATTAATAGTTTAGAAGCTAACGCAGATTTATTGATTTCGCAAAATACAGTAATTACGGCTGGCCAGCGACTGTTTCAAAGACTGTTAAGTACACAGTTTGGTTGAGAACCTTAATTGTGTGAGCCCGACTCGCTCTTAACATTTATTAGGTTTAGGTTTAGGTTATTATTTCTATTCTCTAGGTCACGTTAACTACAGCTTACCAACCTAGCAACGGTGAGTAAAATTCATACTTGTATAAATAAGAGATCTAAATGAAGACAGAAAATAAGTGGCAATATAAGAATCTTGCTAGGCTCAAAATGATAGATAAGGTCTAGATTCACAATACTTATATGTAAAGCAGTGGTAATATCTTACTTCTGTCCCACTCTAAGCCGAGGGATGGTTTACTCTTGTGGAGAAAATGTTCAATATTAACAGATTAACTCGGTCGGGGATCTCGCTTCATAAAAATAAATTCCAATATTCCCCTCGTTGCTCTCATAACTCGTAAGAAACGGCTCTCGCTGGAAAGTTTAAGGCGGACGATTGGAGAATAAAAATTGCATTTTTACTATGTTAAATTAAGTTTTTATTGTGAAATTTACGGGGTGTAGTAAAAAGAATGTTACGTTATAGCAATTAGATATTTTTTTACGGGTTCCGCGACGGAATAAATGTTACTGCAAAGGAATTACAAGGTCTTTATACTTTGTAGTCGCTGTTATGATTTGTTTATTTTTTCCTTGAGAACAAATATTACTCGAAACAATTGACGCATCCTTACTTTTTACTAAGGATGCTACTCCTCAAGTCCACTTTGCCATATACTCCTGCTCGGATCATAATTTTATGTTCTAGAGAGGTTCAAGTTGGACATAAAATTCCAATGTTTTCGATAGATAGGTACCTATTTCACATATTTTTAACATGCATTTAACACAAACTGTGACATTTTGCGATCTACCTCTATAAAAAGAAACATCAAACTATAATTTCATGGAAAGAGAAATACAATTAAAATGACAAGCTTTTCATATGCATCATAAAATATGCATCGTTAAACATCAAACAGTTTTTTTTTTCTGAAGGGCATCTCGTAGCTGACCTTTTTTTTTTTTTTTTTTTTTAACGGGCATCTCGCAGTTTTGACCACTAAGGTCTTGGCTGCTTAACCGGACTTTCCTGTGGGTGCCTTAAGCTGCTACACTCAAAGCCTCCAGCCAGGGGCAAAAAACTAAACTAAATTAAAACTAGGCGAACGCTCGCTAAGGGCACCCCCTGTGGGGTACGAACCTCGGCTTAGGGCGTCGCTGAGGGGAGGACAGCAAGAAGGGACAGGCTGGATCAAAAATGGTTTTAAATCATGATTATTATGCGGGGTAGTTTTAAAGCTACGTGCTCAGCGGCAACAACTTGCTGGCACCTCGTTTTCGAGCAAGGGTCGGGGAGGAGTATTTACTCAGGGACACGGTCGCGGTCGCAAAGGACCTCGGCGGCGAGGTCGGAATGACGGGAGGCGTCTGTTCTTGTATATTGTGCTGGTGGCCCTATTCTGCTCTTGGAGGAGTGTGATGGGATCATCAGGGTCGGAGAGGACATGCCGCGGACGGCGGATCTGACTAATTCGGGAAGGGACATAATTGGCTGCTTCGACAACCAAGGGGTTGCGATGTCTAGGAGCGGAGTCAAAGTAACGCTTGGACATGCGTTTTAGGAACTGGTGAATCGTAGGGATTCTACAGTCGAGATGGAGGATCTCGTTTCTGACATAGAAGGGAGCTCCCGTGGCTTTACGGAGGAAACGGTTCTGTAAGGCTTGCATCCTATGGATGGAGTGGGACTTGGCGTGGGCGAATACTGCACCCGCATAGGTCATAATGGGTCGGATACACGATGTATAGATGCGCAGTTTGCACTTAAGTGACAATTTGCTGCGTGCATTTAAAACGAAATGGAGTCTACCTAGAGCGAAAGCGGCTCGCGAACGAACCGTCTTTATGTGCTCAGAAAAGGAGAGATGATGATCTAGGATAACACCTAGGTATTTGGCGCGCCTAGCCCAAGGGATTGGTTTGCCGAACATGGTGATAGGTCGGGGGAAAGGGGGGGGTCTAGTTCTCGGTTTAGAAAAGCTAACCGCTTGACTTTTGTCGGGATTTACTTCTATTCGCCATTTTCTAAACCAGGCGCCAAGGTTGTTGACAGCCCTTTGGAGGTTTAGCAGCATCGTAGCTGAATTTCCCTTACAGATGATCGCTGTATCGTCTGCGAACAGAGCCAACTGCGTCGATCTGTGTTTGGGGATGTCGCTGGTGAATAGCGTGAAAATGAGGGGGGCTAATACTGAGCCCTGAGGGACTCCTGCCCTTATGGGGCGGGGGGAGGAGAGGGCTCCTTCGATGCGGAAGCGAAAGGTGCGATTCGACAAATAGTCTCGTAAGATGAGCACGAGACGATCCGGCACACCGAGTTTGTAGAGCTTATAAATTAAGCCGTTGTGCCAGACTTTGTCAAATGCCTTTGCTATGTCGAAGAATACTACGCTCGTTTGTCGGCCGTGGGTGAGAGCACCGCTGATTAGCTCAACAATACGATGGACCTGATGCACGCTAGAGTGCTGAGTTCGAAAGCCGAACTGTTCATTGGGGATGAGGCCCTTGGTCTCTGCATAGTCTCTGAGACGCTTATAAATAAGCCTCTCATAGATCTTGCCTAGTACCTTGAGCAGACTGATGGGCCTATAACTGGATGGCTCGTTTTTGGGTTTTCCGGGTTTAGGGATACCTATGACAGTGGCCTCTTTCCACGTCTGGGGAAAAATGTTGTTGCTTAACGCACCATTGAAGATGGTGGTCAAAAGCATGATTAGATGGGCTGGGAATAGTTGGACCACCCTATTGGTGAGTCCGTCTGAGCCGGGGGCTTTACGATTTTTCAGACCTTTGATAATCTCATGTACCTCATCTGGTTCGATGGGGGGCAGGGGAAAATCAGGGTCTTCAATGGGAGGGATAGAGGCTCTACGTTCGACTTCGGCGTCGACCTCATCGAGGTGAGCTTTGTCTACTGGTAGGGTACTGGGAGAGCATTGGGCTTCAAGACTGTCGGCTAGGCACTCGGCTTTGTCGATGTCATCGAAGGCTAATGTTTTGTCCGGGCGGACTAAGGGGGGCATATGGCCTGAGTGAGGGGATCTAAGTTTTCTCTGGAGTTCCCAGAAGGCAAGGTGGGTAGGCTCAAGGTCGCTCAGCATCTTGTCCCAGCCCGTTTCACGCAGCTCCGCCATACGTGTCCTCACAGTTCTCTGTAAGTAGCGCATGTGGGCTTTGTTAGCGGCGCAGGGAAAGCTGCTGTAGGCACGGACAGCTGCGTTCTTCTCAGTCAGCAGGGCGCGCGCATCGTCCGGGAGTTTCAGGTAACAGGGATCTGTTGCCGGAACCTCCCTTGAGCAATCGCTCAGGACGGTTTGCACGTGCTCCGTGAGTGAGTCGATCGCAGCTGTCGTGTTAGCGACAGAGTCAAACTGGTCCGGAATAGAGTCTAGTAAGGGGGACGTGTTGGATTTCAGCTTTTCGCTTACTTTCTTCCAGTCCGTCACCTTTCTAGTGGGGAGGGGGTGGTTAGGGTCAGAGGGACCTATGCGGGATACAAGATGGAAGATTACTGGGCGGTGGTCAGAGGTAAGCTCGTGCACCGTTTCTATTGAGTCAAGTCGTAAGTTAACGTTCTTAAGGAGCGTTATGTCAAGGACGTCAGGGGTGTAATTTAACATATGGGGATAGTACGTGGGATTCATCGGAGCGATGATGTCGAAGTTAAGAATGGAAGAGAGGTCGAACAAGTGTCGGCCCCTGGGGTTAGTGGTATTGCTGTTCCAAGAAGGATGTTTGGCGTTGAAGTCCCCTGCCATAATGACAGAGTCGCTCATGCCGAAAAGTAGCTGTAGGTCATCAGAAATAAGTTGGTAGTTTTCTGAGGCCTGAGCTGGGATGGGAGGGATATAGACCGACACTAGAGTGATCGGCGGGTGACCAGTCATGCCTAGGCGACAGACTGATACTTCTAGTCGGGAGAGAGGTGGAGGGTCCATAGGGATGCAATACAGATCCTTTTTATAGTAAATGAGAGTGCCACCCGCGTGACAGCGCGTCCTATCATTTCGAATTAAACGATAGTTAGCAATGGAGGGGTTTCGTTTATGGGGCTTTAGGAAGGTTTCCTGTATGAGGAGAAGATCTAACTGATGATCGCGGAGAAATTCCGCGATTTCATCTTTCTGATTAAATAAGCCATTGGCATTGAAAGTTCCTATCTTTAGGGATCGGGGTTTAAACCTTTCATAAGAGGCGTTATACATTATGAGGGTCTAGTGAAGGATGTGAGGGCGGAGGTGATATCCTCGTAAGCCAGGAATACATTCTGGATTTGCTCGAAGCATCCTGATTTCCTGGCTTCTACAATGTCTAGGGCCATTTGTTGAGCCCTGGGGGTACAGAAGGTCATGAATGTGGAACTAATTATGCTGAATGCATTTTTAGCGGGGTCCGAGTAAATGTTGTTATTTTTGTTAGCCACGGGAGTGGGAACGGGACGCGGGGTAGCCGGGTTTACGTTGGGTTTAGCGGAGGTCGCGGGGGGAGCGCTACGCTGTGTAGGCGCTTGGGGAGCGGGGAAGCCGGGGGGAGGAGGAGGGCGGACTCGTGGGTCCATTAGGGAGTATAGCGGGGTGTGAGGGGGAGGGGGGCGCGGGGTAACCAGAGCCGGGAAGGTCTGCTGGTGGTTATAATTAAGCTGAGACCAAGGGCTAGGTCTCTGTGGGCTTAGCCTCTGAGGTATCTGAGAAGAGGGGAAAGGTTGGAAGACCTGTTGACGTTGCTGCCTAGCATCTAGACGCTTAGACAGCTTTGTTGTGTTAGCCTTAGGGGCTTTGGGACATCCGCGGTAGTTAGCCGTGTGGCCTTCGAGGCCGCACAGCACGCAACTTGGCGGGGTGGCGCACAAGTTGCGATCTTTGGGTCGGGTGCAGTCAGCAGTGCCATGGTCTCCCAGGCACTTTACGCACCTGGGTTTCGCATGGCAATGCTTCTGGCTATGGCCATATAGCTGGCAACGGTGACATTGCCCTATGGCGCTGTTTTTCCAGGGCTTCTCAATAGTGAAGCCCACTAATTGACAGATGGTCTTTACATTGAATATGGGGTGATGCCCCTCGGTAGGGGAGCACACGACAATAACCATGTCGTATGCTTCCCTGCCGCGCGAGCGGTGCATTCTGTGCACTTCGTCGACGGGAATATTCTGCGACTGAAGGTCGGCAAGGATGTCAGCGGAGGGAATCTCCTTAGGGATCTTTTTAATTACTACCCTAATCTGTCTTTCTTCTGGGAGGGAGTAGGTGTGGAATGACACACCTCTCTCTCTCAGGACCCTGGTTAAGTCCCTATAATCTTTCGACGTAGGGACGAGTACTTTAATACCCTGTTGGGTTGATCGGGCGCTAGTGTAGCCTATTTTTAGGTCTACACACCATTTTGAAACAGCCGTCCACTTATCCTTGTCTTGGATGAAGACAGGAGGTGGCGGCGCGACCTTTTTAGGGCCGGATGTTTGCGCGGAACGAGGTGCGTCACTTTGTGAAGATGACGCAATCGGGCGGGGGGCGGTGGAGGGGGAAGCTACGGGGGTGCAAGTAGCGGCGGGAGTGATGGTGGGGGTTGCCTGAGGGGCGACTATGATTGAGTCGTCGATGACGACTACTTTGCTCGCTTGGGACGAGCTCTGCTTCTTCTTCTTCCTCTTGTTCCCTTTCCCGGTGACTGGCGTGAAGCCTTCGTCGTCCGAGTGGGAAGAGGAAGAAGAATGAGCAGAGGCTAGGGCCTCTGAGTCGGGGGTATAAAATGGATGGGGGGTCGGGGCGCGGGCTACGGCGGTAGCGACTTCTACTACGTCCATGCTGTCAGAGGGACAGGGACTAAATTGAGCCTCGATTACGTCGCTGAAGTCAGCGATGGATTGGGACCAAGTTAAGGTCTGCTGTGAAGCAGCGAGACCTTCGAGCTCGTTACCGAACTCGTTGATAAGAGTGGGCTCCTTTTTGAGCACTCTGCTAAGGAGGTCTAACAACTTGGAGTTTTCACTCCTGAGGGAAATGAGGTCGTTTCGGAGTGACTGAATGTCACTCTGTACGGCCTCCATAATGACTAACTAAAATTAAATTTTGGGACCTAATTTTTCCCTAATAAAAATCCTAACAACCTATTTCCCCGGGCGGACTACCGGGGATGTGTAAACCCTCCCTGTCGGGTATAGACAGGGAGGTTGTGTGCCTAATGGTGAGCCCTAAGCTTGCTTTTGCCCGTTGCCTATCTTATTGTGCAACGGGGTCCTGACCAGTCTAGTGTGCCGGGTGTAGACACACCCGACCGACACTAGGTGTGTTGCTGTGGAAGGAAAACTGTCACCAATGCCGACTAGGAGACCCCCCAAGGCCGAACACTGGGACCCGGCCAATTGACTGCCTAACCCTGAAGGGGCTCGGCGGGTGTGATTGGGTCAACACCCCCTCGGTTTCGTTGGCACCGTATGGTTTCCACCGAGGACCACGAAACTGTGGTTTTTCCCTGAAGGGGCAAAATGACTTGAAGAGTCAGTTGACAATACTCCAAAAAAGAAACAGATAATTAATCGTATCTTGAAAAAGACTCCGATTAATTGGTCGACGATAGTCGATTAATAAAAATCGACTATGAAGAGCGTCGCAGTACGCGACGAAACGATGACTCAGGAACAGGATCGCTTGAGTCACTATCAGGAACCACGATCAGCAGCGCAGCACGTCCGTCCGCGTCCGATGCCAGGCGCAGAGTGTGTAGCTGACCTCTGAAGTCATGACTATTTAACCGGTCAATCCTGTGGTTGACTTAAGCTGCTAAACTCAAAGCCTCCAGCCAGGGGCATACAAACTAAGCTAAAAAGCTAGGTGAACGCTCGTTAAGGGCACCCCCTGTGGGGTACGAGCCTCGGCTTAGGGCGTCACCGGAGGGAGGACATCAAAGATGGGACCGGCTGGATCAAAGTTTTAATCATGATTATTAATCGGGGAATTTAAAGCTACGTGCACAGCTGTAACAACTGTTGGCACTTCGTTTTCGAGCAAGGGTCAGGGAGGAGTATCATTTACTCGGGATCGCGGACGCGATCGCGAAGGTCCTCGGTGGCGAGGTCGGAATGACGGGAGGCGTCTGTATCTGTGTACTGTACTTGTGGCCCTATTGCTCTCCTGGAGGAGGGTTATGAGGTCATCTGGGTCTGTGAGAATGTACCTAGGACGGCGGGTCCGACTATTCCTACTTGGGACATAGCTGGCAGCTTCGACAACCAGGGGGTTGCGATGTTTGACCACGGAATCAAAGAAACGCTGTGCAAACGTTTTAGGAACTGGTGGATAGTGGGAATTTTTAGATCGAGATGGAGACTCTCGTTCCTAACATACCAGAGGGAACCGGTGGCCCTACGGAGGAGTCCGTTTTGGAGGGTTGGCATCCTATGGATATGGTGGGGTTTTGCATGAGCAAAGGCGGCACCCGCATATGTCATGATGGACGAATGCACGCTGTGTAGATTCGCAATTTGCACTTGAGTGACAACTTGCTACGTGCATTTAGGATGGAATAGAGTCTACCGAGAGCGAAAGCGGCTCGCGAACGAGCCGTCTTTATGTGCTCAGCGAAAGTGAGGTGATGATCAAGAACAATACCTAGATATTTGGCTCGCTTCTCCCAAGGGATCTGCTTGCCGAACATAGTGAGGGGTCGGGGAGGGGGTCTCTATGCCTTGTGCGTGGTTTCGAAAACAGGATCTCTTGGCTTTTTTCAGGATTGACTTCTATGCACCGCTTTCTAAACCAGGCAGCAAATCTAGTCTAGTCTTAGTCTTGACTGAGCCTTGGAGAGTGTGGGCGATAATGTCGGGGGTCAAACAGTTTAATCATTTCCAAATAT
Source organism: Omphaloscelis lunosa (assembly GCA_916610215.1). Lineage (NCBI taxonomy): Eukaryota > Metazoa > Arthropoda > Insecta > Lepidoptera > Noctuidae > Omphaloscelis > Omphaloscelis lunosa. The sequence goes on from OU744247.1 coordinate 13,806,300, forward strand.
TTTACTATTTTGGTAGCTGCTCATGCGGACATACAAAGAGGATAATTACACGGATGTTTTAAATAATTCATTCGATCATGTCATTATACCCTATTAACATAGGTATATATTTTGAATATAGTATCAGCAAAAATAACTATCATATATAATATTTGTCGGCTCCAGTCGCACAAATATTATTATCCAACGGAGCGTAGACATTTCGCTAGTTAGAGAATAACTGGCATAACCTTGCTGTGACAATGACTGTCTGGAGTCTCAAAGGAGACAAACATATTATAATTAGCAATAAACTTTAGTGATAATGTTGTTTGTATTATAAATGTGCCATTATTAAACAAGCTGTGGTTATAATTCAAAATTTCCAAGGAATATAATGGAACGGCAATTTGAAGGTTTTTTAACGATAAGAAAGCATCCTCTTTAAAAAGAAATTGAAAGGATTAGGAATGCTTCTAGTTATTGTGATTATGTAGGTTATATTAAAGAGTGGTTAAAGGTCTACGCGCTGGCACATATAAAGGTGTGTTTAAAAATAAACATATTAATAATGTGTTTTATTTTATAACGTTACATTTAAGTATCCAACTGAGAAAATGTTTTTATGAATTCTATATTGCATCTTGTTATACCTAGTTAACATTTTCTAGCTGTTTATAATTTAGGTAAAACTGAGAATAATTTATCTTCTTTATATAATATATAATACTTCTGTAAATGTGTTTATCACCTAACTCCTCCTAAACGACTGGACCGATTTGGATAAAATTTTGTGTGTATATTTGAGTGGATCCCTAGATGGTTTGAAAATACAATTGGACCCGGTGCGGCCCGCTGTTTGGACAGGAAAACGTCTGTCGGATCCGCTAGTATAGTATGATACACTATTGAATATAATCTGAGATAAGTTTACTAAAACTTATCTTTACGCGCTCCTGGTATTTTTCAAAAGTAGTGTCATTACAGCTTGGCAATATTCAACAATAACAACTAACATTTGCCATCAACCTAGTCGTCAGGTAATAAAGCAGCACCTTGTGAATTGAACAAATGTGGATACAAAACGGGTCGCGATATAGATAAATATACACATAAATATCTACCTATTTATTATTTATTTGAAACTTCTAAGAATTACTGTTACAAAAAACACTGTCAAATTGACACGTATTAATTACAATTTGAACATCGGTCATTACTTGGTAACTAAATGCTTTGTAATTTTCGTATTGAATTTATCTCTATATTTATTAAAAATATACTAGCAGTTGCCCGCGGCTTCGCCCACGTGGACCCTATTTCTTTTCAAAAATAAAATTTACTCTTTATAACATCAGCTATCTGCCAATGAAAGTCCCGTTAAAATCGGTCCAGCCATGTCGTAGATTAGCCGGAACAAACAGACAGACAGACAACAATTTTATAAATTGATTTTTTGTAACAAGTACTGTATGCATTTATTTTAAAAAAAACTGTTATTTTGTCATGTCTATCTCGTTTTTTCTGTCTAGTTTTTTGTAATATGTATTAGTATGTTTCTGTGTATATGTATGTATAGATATGAATCACTTCAGCTGTTCAAGTCAAAGGTAGCTTGCCTTGCAAATCTGTAGCTGAATGTAGTGACTTCGGAAGTTCAACTTTGTAGGTATACTAATTTTTAAGTAATGAATAGAGGGGGAGTTTCCTGCTTCTGTTCTCACTTAGATTGTTCTCAGTCCCTCCTACATAAGTACTTTAACAATATCACTTCAAAAAGGCAAATCATCTGACTTGTCACTAATTTATTTTCACGTTTAAAATTTGAAGGATATCAATAGAGGCACGGAACTGAGGAGAAGCCTTCATTGAAAATATTTAATTACACTTAAAATTTGAAAAGAATGGCTTCTAATACAACAAATTATAATCACTTAATCGTGTTCAATGCTAAGCGAGAAATACGAATAAACTAGAGTTACTAATAAATATTGAGACGGGTAGAAAATAATAGACAAGCATTTTCCCTGTTCTTTACATATTCCTTTAGCACCGAAATCAAGCTAATATCAGCCATATACCATCTGTGAATGGGACCTCGAGTAGACAGCAAGCGATTCTGAGAGAATAATGAGATAATCATCGCGTTTGGCAGCCGGATTGATCACGACATAAGGCGAGAGCCGTTCCCATGACTTAATCCCTCGGTCGCCGCTCACGAAATCCACAGCAAAAATACCGAGGTAGTGCATTTGTCCCGTATCGGACTTTTTGCTTTAAATTCGTACCTGTATGAATAGTTTTATTCGCGTTTGACACACACAAAGGTCCACTCGTGTGTCGAGTGCTAATATTTGTTTTGCGACTGGCTGTCTGGGTTATTGATTTACTTTTGATGAAACAAGTACAAAGAAAACACTCTTTTCTTGCTAATACTTTTAATCCACACCATTGTACTATTTCACAATCGAACGACGAAATATCCATTACATTTTACATTTTAAAACGACTTTTGCCCCACCCAGAAATAACATTATTATCATAACCGTCATTTCTATGTGTTGCCAAAGTCAAACAATACATTCAGTTGCTATAATGATATTTTCACTATAGCAAATGAATGTATTGTTTTTGTTTCATTTAGAAGTTTCTTATAATATTAATAATTTGTACTTTGACAGTGTTGCTACAATGGATATTATAAATCGATATTAAAATAATACCTTTTTAATTAAATCAAAGAAATCACGACAATTGTATTCATTGTTTCAATATACATAATGCTAAGTAGTATTTTAGTGGACACGTCCAAGTACGTGCAGACAGAGATTGGGCCCTCATCAAACCCTCGGATCCACGTCTGAAGGAAGTTTGACAACTCTATAGTTACAAGTGCACACTTTACGAGCTCACGAATCATTATCTCATTGTTCCGGTGAAACTCAAAACACGTCGTTCACGGCAACGCTTTGTTCCCCAAAATTATGATCGTCCCCTCGGTTATCCCGTACCATTAGTAACATTATGTCCTCGGGTATTAGCTTAGTTATACGCCTGCTATCTCGCCTATGATTTAGACGTCAATATTATGTACTATACGTACCTTTCTTCGTTTTCAAGTACCTATAGATATAAGAGGTCTTCACGACGATGTGTTACTTATATTCATTAATCGAGTAAGAATTTATTTTCATGAGCACTTGTTGGTTAAGAGGATCTAAACTCAATAAAAAGACTCTAGTATATTAATTAGATATACATGTAGGTTGGTATGTTCGTTAAAGGTAAGCTTAGGGGTATACAATTTGGTGAGGTCCGGTGGAGGTCTGCCCAGCTTGGGCGGAGCATCGCCGTGTTCTCGTGGAGGCGATCGGCGGCGGTGATCTCTCACGTCCGGCCCTGGTTCAGGCCATGGTACGGAGCGAGAGGAAATGGGAGGCCGCCACCTCCTTCTACGAAGCTGTAATGCTCGCGAAGGAGGAGGCGGAACGCGTGAGGGAGAGGCAAATTTCGCGCCTTCACGCCCCTAACCGCCGCAGGAGGAGAAGCCCAGGGCGTCGGGAATCGCTAGGCGATTTCCGGCTACCGTAGGCGCAGGCTTGCGGACGGTGAGCAATGGGCGGCTCACCGTCCGATAAGGACCAGGCCCGGGTCGACGGCGCGTTGTGTTCCACGCGCGCCTCAAAGAGATGTCAGCAGATTTGAAGGGGTCCACTAGGGCCGATGCCTGCCGGGGTTGCGAAGAAAACCGAAAGGGAGATCGTGGCCCCCGGCAACAGGGCAACCGAAGGAACACGGGTGGGTTTTAGTTAGTAAGAGTCTGACACGCCCTCCCGCTCCGCCCAGAGCGGGAGAAGTTATTTGATGATTTCCCACCCAAAAAAAAAGGGGTATACAATTTTGTAGCGTAAAAGTAAAGTTTGTCTTTGTCAAAACAAATTTTGCATTGTTATCATGTAACGAACAAGTTGTAGTGGACCATTACTATTAATGGTGCAAAAATAAAATAGATGTATAAATAGGCAGGTATTTCATAGAATATTTCCTTTTGGAGTTAATCTTGACCATTTTCAAAACTTTCTGCCACCCTATACTGTGATACCCACCCTCCTTATGATTCAATATCTCTGTTATTGCATTATTCCCAACACCCTATATTTTAAAATATACCTACACAGTTTTTTTTTGGGTGGGAAATTATCAAATAACTTCTCCCGCTCTGGGCGGAGCGGGAGGACCGTGTCAGAATCTTACTAACTAAAATCCACCCGTGTTTCTTTAGTTGCCATGTTGCCAGGGGCCACGATCTCCCTTTGGGACTTCTTCGCAACCCCGGCAGGCATTGGTCCTAGCGGACCCGTCAATTCTGCTGACATCTCTGAAGCGCACGTGGAACTTTAACTTTATTTATATCTTCAAAAAACTAGATGCAAACCTAATAACACGACCTTTAAGAGACATTTTCAAGTGTTGAGCTCGTTTAAATGTATTTTATTTATAGAAGCTCCTCATTTAAGCGTAAACTCGTTTACGGTTGACCTTCACAGTAATGTCTGAAATGCGCAATAGAACAGAAGTCGCATTTAACCCTTTCTATGAGGGGATCAGTGGTTTTTTATTATAGGTTACTAACTCGCTGTGATTCTGTTTAATCTTGAAAAACATTTTCCTGAATATTTTAGAGAAATTCTGATAACAGTAACTGGGCTATGGAGGTCAGATAGGCAGTCGCTCCATAGAAAATATAGGTATTTAGCTACATCCGGTTAGATTGGGAGCCGACCACAACATAGTTGGGAAAAGGTTGGGCAGATCATCATTTTAGAGAATGTCTTTCTTCATTTGAAACAGGAAATGAGATATAGAGAAAGCTATGCCTCCTAAACTAAGGTTGTAAGCCTGTATCTCAGGGGACAGTTCCTCCCCTGATTACATAATGAAGATCTAAATATAATTCACATTCACGAAATCCAAAGCAAGATAGCGTTCACAACATTATTTACAACCGAGAACTCTGCAATCTCCGTTTGTAATGTTATGAATGAGATTTGATTGTAGTTTTATTTGTTACTCGATCCGGTCTCGAAGGACCAATGGCTGGCGATGAAACTTTGCAGGGAAAGTTGCCTTCGCGCAGAGGGACATAGGCTACTTGTTTACCCGATTGGATCGCTAGCTCCTCAGAGATCAACAGTGAAATATGATTTCTCTTAGATATTAAGTTAACATTCCTTTACCCTAAACTTTTCCGGATTATTGCCGAAGTTTGTCTTTTATGTGTACCGTTTTATAAATAAAGTAAAAAGGTAGAAATAAATATGTTTCAATTTGAGTAACAATAAGTGTTAAGATATTTCCGTGTAGGTACCTATTATTTATTAATCAGGTAAGTAGTTCAATTACACAGAGTTTGTGTTCCCGGAAGTAAGGGCAGTCCTACTGATCAACTATTAGTATCTATTCATTTGGTGCTCAAAAAGGGGGTTATATAGGTAGGGAAACCAGGTGAAAAAATTCGGAGAGAGCCGTCGTAATCAGTAAAACCACCAACTTTCAAAACTCCCGAAAACTTTCCAGGTAAAACTACCAAATGACTGGAGTATATTTAGTGATATCCATATAGTGTAAGTTTCAGTTAGTGATATAGATCTAGAAATTCCACAAACTCGTCAATGTTAATATAATTGCGTTAGAATCATCTATAATACCTACTTAGGTGTCTCGCAGATTTAAGTAGCACCACGACCAGAAGCATAAACATCTCAAATCAGTAAGTAAAGAGAAGAACTTGACAAAATATAGAACATTGGATCAACTTCCGAAAACGGGCATAACTGTAACGTGGTAGTAAAACGACATCATTTATATACGCTCCATTTCACATCTTGTATCATTTGTTAGTTGTGGCAGTATTAAGAAAATGTTTGTTTACATAATACAACACGGCAGTAGTACTAGTGGCGGTGGTCAGGCGGTCATCTGAACGCCACACAGCGCTCCGTAATCCTCCAGTGCATCCATCATTCGGTAAGCCCCGCTCTAGCTCACAACCGCTCAAAACGGCTATAAAGGGGCTTTAAACGATTACGTGCGTAAACGCTCCTTATATCGTTCAGTGTTCATTAAAAGTGATAATTAAAAGAATGGTACCGTAGTGATGAAGGTAGGGGATTTATTATGCACGGGAATTGTGGCCGTTTATGGTTTTCAAGGAACGTGAGAAAATCCGTAAATAAGCTGCTACTTGCGTTGACCGTCACGTCGCCCCTAAGTTGTGGTTGATTTAAGTGGGGAAAAGGTATCATTGTGGGTTAAAAGAGGTGGTCCAGTAAATGTTACAACACAGCACACTTTGTGCCCGAATATTTAACAAAATATTCGCAGTTATAAAAAGTTGATTAGTACAATTCGATTGTTCTGATCAAGTTCCTTCTCGTTTGGAGTACTTTTTCAATGATTTGACGGGTATAAATCAGTAATAATAAAATAATTGGACTTGTACGAATTCTTGACCTTGAAATTCTGAATTCACTGAACAAAAGTTAAGCTACTGTCTACCTTCAGTGAACCTAACAATTTACATTATTATAAACAGAATATTTTTATAACATCCATAAGAAAAGTTCATAAATCAGAGAGGTCAAAGCATAAATAAACATAAATATTGCCTGAATTGTTTCAACTCACGCTTATTTTCATAATGTTTAAATTATTGTATTACTTTGCACTTAAACGTAATGTATACTTTTATGAGTTAAGAAAGTACAGTTTCAACCTTTTATTTTGTTATTATTTAATTAAGACGAATCTAAGCAGATGTCTGGTTACACACGTTTGTTGGTAGGTACCCACTACCTAATTTTAATTAGAAACACATTTGCTGGCACTGTAATTTTGGACTAGTTTTCGCTAAAAGCCTTATATTGAACTAAGCCTAGACATGTTACGCCTGTAGGTACTTACTCCTCGAAGAAGTAAGTAGAAGTGTTATGTTATTCAAGTGAATTTAAGCATATTTTTTAAAATTAAAATCACTTTTCGCTTAGTTATGTGACCGCTTTGTTCTTATAAGCTACATAACGGATTTTGATCCCGTTTTCACCATCAGTAAGAGAATTTATTCCGGAAGGTTTAAGTGTTTACTTTTTTTTTGTTAGCCTATATTGTGACCCTCAACTGGGCAAAGGCTTCCTCTTTTTCCTTCCAAATCTCTCTGTTTTGTGCGATTTCAGGCCATGTTGGTCCCGCAAACATGATTAGATTATCACACCACCTTCGCCGCGGTCTACCTCGATGGCGATGTCCTCCTTCAGGCGTCTAGTGAGTGACGATCTTTGCCCATCTCTCCGGGTGCATTCGTGCGACGTGGCCGGCCCACTCCTTCTTCAGCCTGGCTGTTTTTTCACAAACATCCGCTACTTGAGTTATGGATTTGTATACATTACATGTAGGTGTGTGTAATTTGTGGAGATAAATAAACATAAATTTTATTTATTTTATACATATATACAAGAATTGCTCATTTAAAGGTATTACATTATAATTATATTAATACATATCTTTTATGTGTATATTTGCGGATTAGATCGTAAGTAGCAAACTACTTTTTTTACTAGCATTGTTAGTCGTGAACAAAGATCTCTACTCCTATTATACTTTAAGGGGAGAAGTGGTGGTAAAACTTCGGTCGCTTCCATTGCTGGACAACGGCAACGTGATGATTGGACCTTTCATTACATTCTAATACAATAAACTCCTCAGTTGGTCTCGTGGTTTTCCATTAGGAATCTCTCAGTAGCAGACCGGAGTTAGAAGTTGGCGGGGATGTACCCACGTACATCGGAAAGCACCTTATATGCCTTGATGCTATGGTCGTGTTGGATTGTTATCCCATCGGACTAGGAGAGTGACGGAAGACAAAGTGCACCAGTGCTTCTCGTTGTGCACTAAAATGACTGTAGTCGATATCTCCACTGAGATTAGCCGCCATGACAGAAATTCGGTCAGGAGAACTATATATATATACTTACTCAAATATAGTTTACGCAAGGAGAATAGTAGAATCTATAACAGATGTAGGATTTATTGTTGTCGGCCACCGATCCCAGTTGGTATCTTTGATACAATGGGGCTAGCGGGCTAGCGTTAAATCGAAGTCCCCATGTCTTGCTTCCGATGATTTTCCTCTTGAAATCGTCGTATATTTGTGTAACACAAACAAACACAGAAATAACAGAACATGTCGAATAGATTCCCTTAGGGAACTTAATGGTATCGAACCCTAAAACAGTTGCTTTCGAGAGCTGTTATCAAAAACATCGTTTCAATCATATAATAAAAAATTAAGAAACGTGGCTGCCCTGCCAAATACGAACTAAAATGTAAAAAACAAGCTGTGTTAGTTAAATCTTAGTTAAATTTTTTACACATTTGCATATGGAGCCATACTGCCGCCACTCGGGGTGATATAAGGATTCTAACGATACCCCATACATCCAAATCTGTTCAGGCATTTAAAAGTTATGGTGGCACAGAGAAACTTACATACATACACGAACCCTGAAAACATTACACTCCTTTTTTGGGCAGGCGTGTAAAAAGGAATATCGAACATAAAATAGAATTGAAAACTGTGGATTCATCACACACCTAATTATGAAGTTTGCAATAACTGTTATAATTTAATATTCTAAACCTTTTTGTGATAGTTTATTCTGAATACAGGATTCAGCATTGAATTGGCATAAAATAACGACCAACGGAAATAGGAGTCATAAAATTCATATTTTTATTAATAACCCGCCCGCTGCGAATTTTTGACGTAAACTGGAACAGAGAAATCCAAAATAGAAAAGCTCAAATACACTTTGTTCTATCTGGAAATAGAAACCTGACCTTTCGATGCTCGACAGTCGCGCTTGCAACAACTATTATGAGATGGATTTAAATAATTCTGCTTCCTTGATTCGCTCATTAATACTTTTATCTTTTTCTCGCCAGTTATTTTTCTCTGGGTACACGTCGCGGACGGTTGTAACTAAATGTACGAGTAACCTACTCGTACATTTACAAAAAGTACAGTCAGGGAAATTAATTGTTAAGCAAATTAACACCCCACGTCAATTTGCCGTGTTAAGGTTAAACTAGTCGCGGGCTCGAACTCACTAGTGGGCATGGCCGAAAAGCACGCTGTCTCACCTGGCATCGTGTCCGACAGAGATAGTGTCAGTGATGAGCAACTAGATGCTGGTCTACATGCAGAACGTCTAGTTCGCACGCACATAAACAGCGTTCCGAACTATTTTAGTAAAACGAGCGCGTAAAAAATTACGAAAAGTCCTTTGGAAAATCGAGTTTTATGAAAAAACCACTGCATAAATCAATTACAAATAAAGTTTATTGAACTCTTCGATAATTAAGCTTTGTCGGTGCCGACTTTGTTTTGGAGATTTTACACTTCTTTTATTGCTTATTTACCTCCAAAGTTGCGTTAAAATTTGCAAGAAAAAGGAATCTTTGTGGGCTCCTAACTTTTTAACGGCTCATTATTTTACTATTCTGTTTCCGCACAGACAAAATTAATAATGAAACAAAACGATATCATGTTTAACTTTGGATGTACCATGTCAAACAGTGGAGTAAAACCCCCCTGAAATTTTTATGGAAAAAATATCAACTAGTTCCACCTTAAGGCTAACGCAGATTGGGGCGAGCTACACCGTACTTTTTTGTATGAAAATGCTTTGCGCTGCGGCCCGTTGCGGCTATAATGTCATTTATAGTCATTTCATAAAACTGTCCAAGAATTACAGGTGTAACTGGAATATACGAACAATTTCAGTTGATAGTCAATTTGCCTAACAATAAATTTTCTAAGATTACCAGAAATCGATTGTGAGTTTTACCATATTATTTTAAGGGCTTGAATGGCGCAGCATGTTTCTGTAGATAGTTGTTACAGTTTATATAGGCTGTTAGTGTAATATTATCGTCGGACGTAAAATATGGAAGCTTTAGTTTTTTCGTAGTTCTCCTTACCTACAATAAATTAAAAGCTATTCATGGACATTTTCGTCCCATGATTTTGTCCCCGACATCTATTTCAAAATCAGCTAATTTTGCAAGTACCAAAATCACCTTTATTCTAGTTTACAGTCTAGTGATGAACGCTCAATACCGAAATAATCACGTGGGTACCTAATAGGTTCCTCAGTAACCCATATATTTAAATTATAAACAGCTTTATATTCGAAATCAACTTAGGGTAATCTGATCATTTCTTTCTATTATCCTTATAAATTATTCAAGTGAATCTGAACAACTTTACGTCTACATTCGTATTAATTCAAAAAGAACGCTTGAAGGCGAATCATTGAACGTAGTCTGCTCATCAGACATTCTGCGTTATCTTTACAAATCGTCTCTGGGCATGCAATAACGCGAATGTACTTTTTTGAATGAAGCTTCCTCCGCGACAGCTCATGTTTCTTATTCAACTGAAATCGGATCACGCTTTAAGTCACTGAAAGTGTATAAGTCTGTGAATACCACGTTTATAAAACAACAACATACATTTTTTTTTTTCGTTTTGTTCTATCTTTATTTACACACACGTAAATACATTTAAAAAGTAACAGACTTAAAATAATAATATGTACAAGTATATAAAGGGGGGGAGGGAAATAATCGTAGGGCATAAAAATTCGTCCGCATCGCTATCAAAAGGAAAAGTGCCCAAAAGACTGGCAGCATTGCCAGGTGGTATGGCAATGTCAGCATTTCCATACAATCAGTTCATCATTTGGTCAAAGAATCAGTTCTTTGACCAAAGAATAGGCCAGCCCTTTGGTCACGTGAATAGTCGACCAGCCGCCCGCTTGGCGATGTCTTGAAAAACTAGGTGGGCACTCGGACCCCATGGCCCTAGTGTTCCAACCCCAAACGGCTCAAACATAAAAGTCCCAATAAGATTGGAGTATTTGCGCCGTTTGAAGTTTTCCGCACCTGCAGCAGCAGCCCCAGCACAGCCCGCCGTGCTAGGAAGATGGGATGGCGCAAGGGTGTCGACACACGATGCATCCCACACCAAAGGTCTACCTACCTTCCAAGGCATTATGGTCATTCCGTCTGGTCTCTTCCCATCGTCGCGTGCCAAGTCATTGGGTTCTAAAACAGCTGGCAGCTGGCGGTGACAAGAGAACGACGGATGATGTCATTGATACTGGCGTGCTGCGTGCGCTCTTACTGCAGGATAGGCCATGGTGTCCGAGACAGTCGACATCTTCACCGCATTGGCAGCGATGCGGAGCCACACAAGGTGCACCCAGACGCAGACAGGTAACGAGCCGGAAGGTGGTATCACCCAGCATAGTGCCTATGTTGGGTGACGGTAGCGCCTGAAGCCAGAGGCCTGACTCCCACTCACCCACAGCCAGCAGGCAGGCACGCTCAGCAGTATTGGTGGACGTATTAATAAGATTGTTCCGTACCAAACCTTCAGAGCGGCTCATCCCACTGCCTCTGGGAAGATGGGATCACGGGCCGATCTGTATTCGGGCAAGCCGCTCTCGAGGCGTTCTCTGCATCGGTCAAGCACGGCATTTCAGAGTCAAACAGGCTGGCGCTAAAATTTTCCCGGTCAACTTTTCAGTGATGTGGACAGAGGACAGGAACGCGGGTAAGCTAATACTGGTAATTTTGCGGACGCCGAGGCCACCAAAATGGATGGGTAGTGTGGCTTGCAGCCACGCTCGTTCGCTGCGAATAATTTGGATAATTTTGTCCAAGAGGTGTGACTGCTTCCATAAAGGAGAAGAGCGTAGAAAATATATAAAATTAGGACCAAAACAACAGTATCTAATCAGGGTGAATGCCGAATGTCAATTAATTTTAGAGAGTCTGTCCGAATCGTCGTTGAAACATACATATATTGCTTTTTATCATATTCGAAATTAAAACCGTTTATGAAATGTTTTACACGACCTCATTAAGCTACTTGAGGAATATTATTTATCAACAAAAATTAATTTCGTAAACATCAATACCAATTGTATGGCGAGCGACGAAAATTAAACAGAAGTACCTACCAACCAATAAATTGACAAATTTCACTCGTATAACCCTCTTTTAGGCTTGTTGAAATCACAAATGAATATTCAAATTTTACATTGACTAGCTTACGAGCTTTAATTTATAATTGAAAGTGTTGCCTTTCCTGACGTTTTCACAATTCGAATGCGGCTAATTGCGATTCTGAATGGAACTTTGAGTTGGGACTTAAACTGGTTATAATGTCCGCCGTACTCAGGTCACGTAACGTTTTAAGCCCTAGGGTTGCTCCTTCCACTTCGCACATCTATTTGTTGTTCACTGTTTTTGACGTTTCACGCCTTTGGAACTGGATTATAATGCGCTAATTTAATATTTGGGTCACGTACTACAGGTACAGAGTTCGTAAATAGCATTAATTATAGGATTAAACTGGATTAATTTACCAAGAACGGTGAATGTATTCTGCACATAAAAAGCTGTTTAAACTAGTATAAATAAAGTAAACAAACTAATTTATTTCATATGTCACGCGTAGTGGGTATTATATGTACACTGTTACAGAAATACTATTGCAAATGGATAAATTGGAGCTAAATTTAATTAAGTTGTAACAAAATTTAAATACGTGTTAAATCTTCTAAATCTGGATTTAAATTCTCGAAACTAATTTCAGATTTTAGTACATTTGAATGATTTCAGTAATTTTAAGTTTAGAAAGCAATGAGAGCAGCTGTAGTTGTTAATGAAAGTTATGTATAGCTCTAGTGTTGTTACTGTGTTGAGTGTTGCTACTTTTTCGACCTAGAGTTATGGTTCTGCAAAGAAACAAAGATTCGAATAAGTTCACACACGATATAAATTCCTGGGAGAGGAAACGGGACGAGTGGCGACCGACGCGCGCCGCGCCGCACCGCGCCGCTCCGCCCGTTGCCCGGCGCTCGCCCGGTATTACAAACGTGCCCGTTTCAAACGTCTAACAAGAATTCTATATTTCGAAAATAAAACTTTAAGCAATGCAACGCCGTGCAGTTTGCACCCCGACTTTTTAAAGCGTTAGTAATAATCTAGGGTTGGTTCCTTTTTGCATAGAAAGGTACATCTTGATATTTGAACATTCTGAAACTAGTTAGGCACCTTCACAATGGGTTTTTAGTGGGTAAGTTCGTAACAGTAGCATACCTACATAGTTTTATACACAAGCTACATACATAGATATAACAGCTACCGTTGATAGAACTATTTGCGTAGCAACAGAAACTTACCTCATAACGTCTGAGCATGAGGTATGAAAATCAAATATTACTTTACAGAGACTTAGAAGAAACGTAGGTGAACCTGCGTAGTGAAAATATAACCGATACAGTACAGTAAACACATCAGGCAGTAGTGAAGTCACTGATTAATAACACGTTAACGATGACTCAACAATCAACATGACACCTGTATAATATGACAAATGCAGGTTGGAACATTTAACTCGAGTATCTGATAAAAAGCCGGCCAAGTGCGTGTCGGACTACGCCCAATGAAGGGTTTCGTAGTTGAGGTGAATTTATTTATCCCAAGAACAAACTTAACATTGTAGTTGAAAAGCATGTTCTCCCATAGATTCCAACTACAAATGTAAGTTTGTACGCACAATATTGAGAGATTTACCATGTTATTTTAAGACCATATAGATTTCTTATAGGTTTTCCTGTTATTTAAAAGTAAAACTATGTTTATTTTTTTTTTCAAATTAAAAGTTTAGGAGATAAGGGAGAATAGTCAATTTTCATCGAATTTCTTAAATATCTTCAAAAGTATTTATTTTAAAATTATATAAAACATATTTTTAAGATTCTCGCAATAAGCCCTTTCATTTGATATGTCACATGGTACAGTTAGATTGTTTTTATAATTTTCTTGTTTGTCCCCCAAAAATAACCACAAAATTCAATTCAATTCAATTCAAAATTCGTGTCACTGAAATACATATGTGTATCACATTTCAACTTAAACGGTCTATTAGATTCGGAGCAAATTGGCTGTGACAGCGGACAGACAGATACACGAGTGATCCTATAAAGGTTTCGGTTTTTTCCTTTTGAGGTACGGAACCCTAAAAATGACCATCTCTCCAGAAATTAAAAAAATCGATTTGCGCTGAACAATATTGCTTACTGGGTTAACCGGGTAGGCTTTTTCTTTATTACTAGAGAGATTTATTGTTGATCTATGTGAGATTTGGGTCCAACTGCGGTGGCTTTCTTCACAGTAAATAGAAATATCTACATTAATATAAATTCATTCAAGCTTATTTTTAACCCTCGCCGCAAGAAGATGGGTGTTATAAGTTTGACCGCTATGTGTGTGTGTCTGTCTGTGTGTTTTTTCTGTGGCACCATAGCTCTTCAACGGGCGAACCGATTTGAATGCGTTTTTTTTTATTTGAAAGCAGGTTTTTTTAGTGATAGTTTTTAGACATATTTAAAAAAAAGTCTGTTCTGCCTTTTGAAGATTATCGCAGCTCTTTTCTAGTTGATAAATGGATGTGAGTATCTTCCACAGGTCTGATCGATTTGAAATTTGGTAGGTATTCTGTTACTTCAATTATATTAGAAGAACATAGTAACCTTGACTGATACTGCAGCATCACCTGGAATTTGTAGGATACCCAACTCCCTTACCAACTTACAGCAAAGGGTTCCTAAAACGGCCGTTTTTGCTTTGGCAGAATCATAATATGACAATTCATAATATTATCTGCGCTTAGATCATATTACGCAATTAATCTGTTTGACAGTTTTGTATTATAATGAAATAACATTTAAACTGTAGAAATAAAAAATAAAAATCTCATTTGGTTAATAAAAACTGTAAAGAAAAATTATCCGGTAAAATTACGGTCTTAATTATTTCATGCGGCAATATTTACACTAAATAAGATTCTGATATGAATTGAATTGAGTATGATTCAGCTAAAATATGTGTCACAATAAAGGAATTCCTGGGAATTCAGAAAATGAATTGCTCTTAGAGGAATTGCTTAATGTGGCCGTTTTAGACCCGCAGGTATCGTGTTTGGTCTCAATGAATATAGGTTATAGATAGATGGTGAACAGTGTATCTATAACACAGAATATGGGTCTGGCATAGATGACGTTTCGCCGCTGATTTCATGATCCAGTGACTTAAGTTTTTAACCAAAAGCTCATAAATTTTATTTACCTGCCTATCTTCGAGAAAGTTCCTTAAGAACAACAGTTAAGTTTCCGAAGCGAATGGTAAAGCTCAAATACGTGCGCGTATTCAGAAACAAAATTAGATTTTCCTTTGTTGATAGCTGAACATTTACGGCCTATTAATGCCCCTTGTGAGAGAAGGCTCCTTTGTTGAGGTGATCAGCACGACGAGAAGTAATTGGCATAATCACCAAGCTCCCCACAGAATGTTACTAGTAAGTACTTGCTTTGCTTTTGCTGAATTGTGACTACGCAAATAAGTACCCACCTGCTTTACATTTGACAATAGATCAATCTTACGCAATCGTCCATAAAACTTTAAAGGAAGCGCGATAGGTTCGTAATGTTGCTGAAACTAACACATTCTAATCATCTATTTCTTTATAAGCTGGTGGTTATTGTCTCGTCATGAAAGTTTGCCGTGGTAGGTTCCTTGGCACCAGCTAACAAGCCGGTTAATTGTCATAATGGGTTTCAAGCTCTAATGGATCCCTCCGTCCAATCTCGCAGCCCTTAAGGAAACTAGATGTGCAATATTAAGTTACCTATGCACCGATAGGTAAGAATACAATCTTATCATTTCCAAATTTACCAACGAATTATACTAAGTGTTGATGAAGTTTTAGGTACATTTTCTAAGTGATGTTCTTTCAATATACACAATAAAAAAAGTATCAATTAACATTCTAGTCGCGTTACCTTTTAGGATTCCGTACCCGAAGGGTGCCAAACAGAACCCTAGTACTAAGCCTTCGACGTCTGTGTGTCTGTCAGCGAGCTGTATCTCATAAACCGTAATATGCCTACATATTACGGTTTATGAGATACAGCTCGGACGGACGGTTGAAAATTTCACAGATTATGCATTTCTATTGCCGCTTTAACAACATACGAATAAATGAATGAAATGCACTGATCCCAGCGTGGTTTAAACAGACTCGATAAATCGTAAGAACCCCAAGATTTGCACTAGCCCCTGGAGCCTCATGCTTCATGGTGCTACATAGGCCATTGCATATCAGGGAGTAGACCGGGTGGCGCGGTAATGGTAGGGAAGACGTGCCTTCAGGATAAGGAAGGATATGCGAGCCGTACCACGGAGAGACGGGTGATATTTATCTAAGGATGGGCATCTTTTTACGATGTCGCTGCTATGTTGGTTCAGGTCAATCTTCACCGGTGAATCTTCTAACTAGGTTATGCTGCGGCCCTTTTCTATATCGTTCCCGTGCTTCTAGTACGTAGCTGTTTCTATGTCTTCGTCAGAAGCTTCGCTGCAATCCGTTTCAGGTTCCTTGTAGATCTCGCTGGCAGCTTTCATAATCTTATATCGGTCTGCAGCAATGTCCATCCAAAAGTTGATTTCCTTGTCGAAGTACGTCAAGTCTTGTTTAAGGTTGTCGTTCCATGTGTAAATAAAACGGCCAACTTTCATGGATTTGGCCTTGTACTGCATTGCTGCGTGTAACAGGTGTGATTTGGCGCTATTGCCGCTATAACAACAAATAATAAAAATTAAATAAAGTTAAAAATTAAAGGGGGTCGCGAATTCTCCATACAATAAACATTTGATTTTGAAAAATAAAAAGTACCAACCTTGGCATGTGGGTTATCATTCTCTGGATCTCATCGAGTAGAGACCAAATATAATTTTTATTTTTATGTTTTTATCTTCAAAAATGAAGAAATAGGAGGCCGTAAAAGTTGTCAGTTGTAGACCATTTTTGTACGAGCACTATCTCAACAACTAAACAAGTTAGGAATTTGAAACTTCTGTACATCATGTAACATATACTGTATAAAATCAACACATACTCAAAACGCCGATTCACAAGATATTTTACTTAAATATTGGTGATTTTCTGCAACTGCATAAAATAACTTTATAATTCATAGTAGGTATTATTATAAAATACAAATTTAACATTGCGATTTTTTAAATTTGAGATGAAAATTAATAATATTCTTCGTTTAGTATTTTAATTTATTTGCTAACGGTGGTACGGAACCCTTTGTGTGCGAGTCCGACTCGCGTGTGGCCGGTTTTTTATGTTTTAATATTTAACAAACTCATGTAAATGGATAGACATACAGGGTGGCAGGGACATCGACGTGAATACTGTTACAATGGATTCAGTACATGATTGTGAACCCCTGCGTTGAAATTTAGTCAGTTATTTAACGTCACTTAAAGAATTAACGACCCTTGGCCGGCGAAGAGAATTCGAATATTGCCGTTCCAAATTACTCAAATAACGTAAAAAAAGCAAAATTTTGGCCTTCTTAATTTTCAATGCGCGAAAAAATGTAAAGGCTTAATAATTCTATATGCGCAAGATTCCTATTTTCTACAGCGCGTGCAACGACAGTATAAAGCCACTCACAGTAGTCACAGTCCGACGCCGCCGGTGACATTGAGTTTTTATTGATGTTTTATCTTTGGTTTTGTGGAGGTTTTGACAGTTTTTTTTTTTTTTTTTTGTTTTACGATAGGACACGTAAATTAGTTTCAGTTTAGTGAAGTGGTGTGGCAGTTCGTGCAAAATTGGACGCTTTTACCGATTTTTTTAATCTAAATTTTCAGATTCGTTTTACCATGTATGTAATTGAACAGATAAGTGGTGATTAAGGGTGATTTCAGTGAATCTTGAATAAAACAATACCTAAGGTTTGTGTTAAATTGTTGATACCATTGCCCCGCCCGTCCCTATGCTGCCTACACGGTCTTTATGTATACACTACCATGTGCGCGCCGTTGCCGTTCATACAGGTTAGGTAAACGAAATATTATCAAGGGTAGTTTATTTCATGAACATTTTTACGCTACTTATATAACCAAACCTCCATTTTGTATACTGATTCGCAATTATGAAAAATGTTAAGCCGTTGGATTTATTCATCGATGCATTTCCATAGGAAAGTTAAAGTGACGCATTAACATATTAAATGTTAATTTTTGTTAGCATTTTGTCAACAAATAGACGGCAACGTCTATGTGCCACATTGCCCGATTTTTGTGTTAGTAGTACGGCCGCCCTCTTGACAATCACTTTTGTGCCTTTTATGACAACCTAGAAAAAGGAGGGATGATCTTCCTAAAAAACCGCTCTTATTTTACTGAATCCAACAAAATAACATCATCTTTGATATAATGTTGTATCTGGAGCATATAATATATGAGTGCTAAAGTTATTGGATATGTGGTGTACGCCGCAAAGTTATAACAGAATTCTATTGTGATCTCAATATAAAATAGAATATATTGGATGTAGTTAATATTCTCGATGGTCTCAATATGTTGTACTTCAAGCATATTTAAAGCATTATTGGTTATACTTACTCACAATTTATAAAGAGATACTTGACATTTTTGGAATACTTTGCACATTCTTTAAATGGAGCCTCTTATATTTTGGTGGTCCGTTCAAAGGGATGAAACATTTCCTTATAAAAGATGGCTGTACCTATCGTATGTATGTATGACTGGATCCGTATAGGTAAAATTAAAATAAACATATAGTTTAGGCTCTTGATCTAAAGTTAGAATTTGTTATTAGCATTTAATTATCTTCCTCCAGTCGTTGAATCAAATCAAATCAAAAGTCATTTAATCAAACTAGGCTGAGAATCAGCAGTTTTTCGATTTCAAAATTACATAAGACGACCTCCCATGCAAAACGCCCTTCACCACTTCCTAGTGCTTTAGCTGGGAAGAAGTGGCGCAATAAACTCCACCGCAGCACAGCTGTCAACAGACAAAAAGAAGCTGTAAACAGAGCTTAATACCTAAACAGAAGCCTCCAGGCAGAAAGGTGTAACTTGTTTTATTGACTTACAAATTGCTAACACATACAACCAACTAACGCTACTTTTGTAAGAAAATATGGACGGTTTATGTCTGAAATAAAGATAAATTATTATAAAAGGCGTGCGCACTTATATATAACTATTTAAAGATGTAACACAACTGAAGTCACAAATAATAAACTAGGTCCTAATTTATTATTTGTGACTTCAGTTGTAAAATAAATAGGTTTACATATATATAAAAATATAAACATATACATAAATAGGTTTAGTATCGAAGTAAAATAAATAAGTTTACTAATAAGTTTGCGTTTGGTCACTGCTAAGCGACTTGATGTGCCCACTAAACTTTTTGCTGTAATTATTCAAGCTCATTTACCTAATCCTAAAGCAAACATACATTACCTACAAGCTTCAGTTACCTGAAAATTATAAAACATCATTAAAATAAATGATGTTCGGTAATGGCTGATTTATGACATCTACCCCAGCAGAAGCAGCCAAGCATAGACTCCTCCGCCCCTTTCCCTTCCATTCTAATAAAATCACTAGTCATCATTTTGCCACTTCTAAAAATTAATGGATGCCTGACGCAACTCGTAAGTTCTCATCGATATTAGAAATATTATTGAACATTATAGATAGTGCCCATTTGTAAAATGGTCTGTTAACTTGATAAATTTCAACTATTATTGAAATATATTTTGATTTGAAAATGATTTGCTGAACGTTATTAAAGAAAGATTACAATTTTTCTTGAAAACCAAAATCTTGATCGAAAATTCTTTTATATATTTAAAAAAAAAAAGTATTAATTTGATCGAAATTATTAGTGGGAAACAAGAAAATGGCGTAAGCCTGGGTTTTTTTATATAAATTATCCTGCGTTGAGAGAGAGAAAATAAGCATTTGATCGAAACGGTAAAGTTTTTTATTTACATACGAATAATCTAAACGTTCGGAATGATAGGAATGTTAGGAAAATCAACATTTGATTCGGCGTCAAGATACCGTTACTAATATAAAAATATCTATAATATTTCTATGTTGGGCCTGATTAGCTTTTAAGGCAAATAACATGTAAGGAAAATGTATCAACGTGCAATATGTGCGCAAAAGATTTTCCTCAGCCAGTGAAAGTGAGGTAGAACCTCGCACCATCGCGAACGTCACCTCCCTGCGATTTTTCAAACGGTAATACCACTTGATGTATCTGTTCGTCGAACTTGATCGGAGATTTATACATACCTACATATTTTACGTAAATACTGTAATAACCTTTCAGGTAGATTTTTTATAGGCATTTTACACGAAGTCGAATGTTCAATTTTATAATTTTGCTGTGTTCGGTTTTGCTTTGGAGTAACGCTAGTTTAAAATATGGCACGGTATTTTACTCAACAATTTACAAACAAACCTACTACGTGCGACAAAGTGAATATGTTGCTATCATACTGTTTTATTAATTTTGAACCTAACTAAACATAGAAACTAGTCGTCATTTTATCGACGCCACTACCTACCGTATGAGTTACAATTTATTACAATGCTACATTTTATATGTATTTACATACATACGTACACAAACTAATGTTGTTTTCCCATAGGGGTAGGCAGAACCTACAGAACACCTACACCTGCTACGATCCCTACATTTATTTGATTCGTTCAAGAAAATGTATTTTATTTACGATAACTATGATAATAAAACGTAATCGATTCGATTCCTTATCGAATATTTCTGAGCCCGGCTGTCTAACTAATATTATTTCAAAACATTTGCACAATATTCTCTCGCATCATTTGTCAACAGCTTCGGGACGGAAAATGTAGTGAGAAAAGCCACGTTTCTGCAATATTCTAAGGAGTGTAATACCCTACGGACGGCGATAGGGGCACCTGTCATGATAGGTACGATATACCAGCGGTACCCAGTATAATACTTAGATATATTATGTCGCAGGTTTAATAACATCAAATCGAGGTTACTGTGAAATCCTTAGAAGTGTCCCTCTTTCAGGCGATTTGTACAGGCAATACCGAGCGAAGCGAGTACCTAAGTGCAAAAAATCATGTAGCTAAAGTCAAACCTAAAAGGTATACATAATACCTTGTATCGCCCTTCTTTTTACAAAAGGAATCTGCTTCAATGCTTTTAGCATTGAAGCAGATTTTATTATTATTATTTCAGACGTTTTATGTTCTTAATCTGTTTTATAAATGTATATATAGATTTTATCTTAACATTCGAAACTGTACCTATTATGTAAAACAAAATTGTTCGCAAACGGAAGACCATATTTCTTAATCGGCTTAAATGAAATTCAGCATACGGGTACTTTGGGGTCGGTTAAATTCGCGAATGAACCAAATCGACTCATTAAAATTAAAATGGTGCGGTTTGAAATTGCCATAAAAATTCCACGCCACCACATACGCATACAAGAAAGAATTGTCTAAAAAGCTTAGCATTCGTGTGTCATTGTAATATAGACCTTACGAGTTCGTCATGAAGTGCACGGTTGTTCGAGATACAATATGAGTGAAATTTTGCGACGATGTGACCTCGTGTCCCGTCTTTGCTAAATCCCGATCCCGAATTGTATCATATTAGATCTGACAAAAATAGCTCTTACGTTATACGTTGGAGATACTGTTCCTATTAGGACTTAGACTTTCGACGTAGCCTCTACTAATGAAAACATAATCTTATTGAACAATAGCTATAAGCAAAATGTTCATTTTCAGAGTAGTGCAATACAACTAGCAAATCCTAAACTAGGATCAGCGCCAGTTACCCAATTAGATAAACTGCGTGCAAACTCTAATACAGTAATTTACAACGTTGAACTAAATGCGCCTTTTACAATAAATCTATTTAGGAAGACTAACGCGGTCATTAGTATGGCAACAATTTGGCTGCGGGCGTAGTGGTAGGTACATCATTAAGGTTAAGACTAAATGGGACAGTGTTATAGAAACGGTTGTGCAATCCATCACGCGTAAGCGAGGCCCGACAGACCACTTAGCCACTGTCCGCCGGCATCGGACGTAACCCTCCACACAACATCCGCCACGCGCCTCGTGCCACACCACATGAGTCGTGCGTACTACGCGCATACGTGTGTAACGACCACGAAGCGAACAAATGGAGATGCTTCAATCTTGCGCGACTGCCCGAAAAACTCTTTCCGAATCAGTCGGCTTTATTTTCAACGGTTGTATTTTCAGTGGTTACTTTGAATACTTTGAAATTATTACACGCATACAAATCTTTGTTCAAATTGTTTTATTTATAAACACAATATAACTTAATGTAAGTACCTGAACTGTTTATGTAATTGAAATAGATTTTATAGGTAAGTTTATTCTAATGTCATTATTCATTATCTTGTTCTAAACTTTGGGCGACCGAGCTCTGCTCGGGTGAAAATACGGAGTAAACGAATTTTCCCAGATATGAGACCTAGTTAGATCGATTTTTCGCCCCCGTAAACCTCTATATTGCAAATTTCATCGAAAACGTTAGAGCCGATTTGGAGAACGTGAGTACAAATATAAATAAGTAATATATAATTATGTAGCCAGATCTTAGAATGATGATGATGATCTTAGATCTTCATGAAATGGCCAGCTACAATTGGCTGTATCGTTTGAACGTCAACGTTTAATGAAATGTCTGTCGACGTTTGGCCATATCATTATTGTATCCATGGTTTAAGGTGTAGTAAAAATAGCCAAGTAATTACAACCAACTTGGAAGTAGCGCTCGCTCGACTCGCGTGCTGTTGGTCACAGTTCTAATCTAACCTAACCCGGCATTTGGTCGGGGTGCCACATATGAGGCGAAAATTCTTAATTTTAAAAATCTCATTTTAATGTTTTATGTTGCATTTCACGCCGCAGCAGCGGCCAGCAAGTGCTTCTTCCAAGTTGGTCGCTTTTCATAATATCATATTTGGAAACCCAATAAAGTCCATCGACTTTTTTGCGTGATCACCCTTCTTTGTTTGATTTGTTGTATGCCGCCGCCATGATGCACAACAAAAACAAAGCAACATCAACGCCTCTACCGGTGGATAATCTACGATATGATCACTAATGTTGGGCCACATCATAAAGTAGTCATGTGTTTAACTGGTCATATCGTCAAACGTTGAGTATTTAATGATCTGGCCAGACCACATCATAATGTGACCAGCGGTCGATGTTCATTTCATGAAATGATCAATTCTAAGATCTGGCCACGACATAATGTATAAATAGCTATAGCCTTAGATAAATGATTGGTCTCGCTGCGCTCGACTAGAAACCGCCGGCGTACTTGTCAAATGTGGTAACAAATACTACGCCGAAGTCGGCGTACCCGAGCCAGTCACACTGCAAGCTGTGTGTGACGTGTACGTGCCGGTGCCGAATTTTTTATTAAATTTTGGTAGTGAAACTGTGTAAAAATAACACTACAAGAAATAAGAAAGACACTGGGATCACATACCATCAGTAAGTATCGTATAATTTTGAAATTTCAACATAAAATAACATGAACCCTAAACGCCATTCAGTCGTGCCACGTATACAAGAATCAAGTTCCCCGTGATTCAGATTTTTATAATGTGAATTTATTGGTTTTTATTATATAAACTATTTCATTTATCTAACCTAGTTCTATAAATTATAAAATTTTTATCTCTGTAATCTATACACATAAGGTAAAAAAATGTTAGCTGACACTATTGACGGGTAGAATAGAAATAGGAAGCACTATTTTGGTATCACCTTATTTTCTATATGATTATTTATTTATATTACCTTAATATTACCTAACGTATAGAATATTAGCTAATGTAAATAAATAAATAAACTATTAAAAAAGGATGCCTAATCATTGATATACATACCTTCCATTTTTCTAAAGAAGAAACCTACGCCTAACCTATACACTAATATATTTATACATTCGCTTTTAATTTATATTTAAGTATTTTCTGCAGAAAATATTTTTCCCATTAACTCGGGTGACAGTTGAGCAGCTGGTAACAAAATTCTTCACGTACACTAGTTGTCAATGTCAACTGACAATTGTCAAGTGACAATGTCTTACACACTACAATAATGAATTGCCGCATTCACGGAGCTATTGTTTTTAGATAGCGCGGTATCTAGTCGAGCGCAGCGAGACCAATCATTTATCTAAGGCTATAGCTATATATAGTATAAGAGGGGATGATTCATCACATTACGATTAATTATAATTTTATGTTTAATTTGAATATTCAGATTTTAAGTTTAATAAAGTTAACAAAATGATAAAATAGTGTATAAAGTTTTCTGCAACGAGTTTAACGAAAGCGTTTCTGTGCAAGAATTCTGTTATTCATAACAGAGCGTTCTCTAGGGGACAGTTGCATTCAAACATGTTACAGTTATTTTTAGATTAAAACAGGTTGACAATGTTAATTAGTAGCTGATAACGTTAACTCTTTTTGTGCATTAATACTTACAGAGTTTTAGGACAACCTTTAAAAGAAATGCATGTACTGGTTTTTGTGGACTTTACGTAGTTGTTATTTGCAAAACGATCTTTTCGAAAGCGTAGGACTGTAGAAGCACTGTTGCACGTTGCACCAGGGATTATAGCACACCAAAAGTTTCATGGGTTTTTAGTTATTTACTCTACTTTGTGGTTATATTCGGTAGAAGTCGGACATAAGCTTCCCTATTCCTCAGTCGGAGGGTGTCAATAAGTCAACATACGAAACAGGATCAACTATCATAAGCTCGTTTCAAAGGTTCTTTTAGTCTGTTTGCGTACAAAGCAGTCTCTCAAAGCAGGGAGCTTACTACTCATTCATGGGCACCTAACGTGTGACTGTGTTTTTCATTTCTGTATACAAGAATATGGTTATTATATAGTTTTTCCCTTTGATGACCCTTTATCTTGGTAGCCTTATTTGTAAAATTGGGTTATCATGCGAAAATAATCATGCTTCAAAATAACAGATGTGTATGATTTATTAGGCACACAAAAGGCAGTTTTGAAAGTAAATTGACAAGAAAATAGAATGATTCTAGTTGACTCCTTCCACAAGGTAGTTGATACGTTTGACTCAATTTGAAGGAATGGCAAGAAACTTCATACTTCTTAGTTGGATATCACAGAATACGAATCATGTTATGTATTCTCGTCCAAGTTGAGACATGTTATAAAAACCTTTTAGATGTGGTCATTTAATTAACCTGCGAGTTAGAGTTTTAGTTAGTGTAGACAACATTGCAGTGTGAAAAAACATTTGAATACAGTTTCTTAATCTTAATCCAAACTAATATCATAAATGCGAAAGTATGTTTGTTTTTTTTTGTTTGTTACGCTTTCACGTTAAAACGGCAGAAGAGATTTAGATGAAATTTGGCACATGGGTAGACCATGACCTAGATTAGAACATAGAATATTTTTTATCCCGACATTCCCACGGTATCGAGACTTATGCGGGTGAAACCGCGGGGCGCAGCTAGTCAGTTATAAAAGGCTATTTTGGTGTACCCGTAATGTCATGAAAATAGTAACCCGACCCATACATATTTTAGGAGAAGGCTAAACACAGCGTGTCTTAGCGCAACTTGGGAGAAGCCTATACATTGCAGTGGACTGCGAGTAACATATTTGAATTTTATATTCAACAAATAAAGACTTGAAAAACATTGCTTCTCGCTGAAATTTCTCTTGTATCGTCACGCCGCGCCGGTGCGTCTAGATACACAAAATGCGCAAATATTCCCGAAACAAATATCCGTAGGCCATATACATATTGGTTTCGAGCTCAGCACAGAAGCAAATACCGAAATTTCTTAGAATCTGCGCTGAGTGGTAGTTGCCGCGTCGTCAAAATATGTATAATTGGATTTAGTTTTATACATTACGGCAGTCAAAGGTCATCTTTTTTATAGTGAACTTTAAAAAAGATGGAAGCAAGCGGACCTATTTATGTCTCCAATCCCACTTAGTACTATAAATAGGTCTTTATTGTTAAAATTAAGAAGATGTCTCCGACTGGTTACGTATTATATAATAACTTAACTTATTCTAATTATTTTTGAGACAACTACGGTTGATTTACATATGTGTTCTGAACGCATATATATATATTTTTTTTATTAAACTAAAATTAATTGCACTTACAAACGATTAATCTAATGGATTTTTAAGATAAATTGGATATTTCAACTACGTATGAAACTCCTAATGGACGACTCTCCTACAGGTTATTAATACTGCGCGCTG
Organism: Omphaloscelis lunosa; assembly: GCA_916610215.1. NCBI lineage: Eukaryota > Metazoa > Arthropoda > Insecta > Lepidoptera > Noctuidae > Omphaloscelis > Omphaloscelis lunosa. The sequence goes on from OU744247.1 coordinate 13,832,640, forward strand.
GATTGATTTCTAAAGTGGTGGGCTAATATTTCCGTGTGGTTTAAAAAAAATAAAAACCCCGCCATCCCCTTCTAACCTAACCTGTTCAAGTCGGGTGCTGGAAGTCTTGAGCTCGCTTCGCTCGCTCTTAAAAATATCGAAGTACAGAGTATCAAATGTCCTAAATATCGTAATAGTATATATAACATTGAATGACATGATACAGTAGGTGAATCGTCCGTTAGTTTAATCAACCTAACGTGAATTAATTGTAGATGAATAAACCGTAGATTAATTCTCCTTTATGGATTTCGTTAATTAGTTATTACAAAAATCGGTGAAACGATTTTTAGGTATTCAAACTCAAACTCAAAGCATTTATTTCAATTAAACCATTTACAGGCACTTTTGAATTGTCAAAGAGTCGGTCAGTTAGTCAAAAAGTTGAAGCTAATTGCCCATTCCAAAACGTAGATCTCTATGGAGAAGAACGGGCAAGAAACTCCAAGGACACTCTTTTAAATATAGATATTACAAAATCCTGGGTACATCATTCTTGTTGCTTCTATATGTGAGAACAATGTACAAAAAATAATCAAGAGCAATTGAAAATATAAGATTAAAAATAAGCCCTGGCAGATAAGAGATGACCAGTTTCAACTGACGGCGCCCGTTCACGACCATGACGCGTGGATCAGCACCATCCAGCTCAACCATTTTGTAGGGAACCGAATGATCCAACACACTCGCCACCATCAGCGAGACATTTAAGTGAGCATGACATATTCTCAACTGCCATGCTATTTCAAGTCAACATACATCTTAATAAGTTAATAAACGGCTCCATGGTCACACATAAAATAAAAATGCTTCGAAATTATACAAAACTATAGTTTGCAATGTATCTAAAAAAATAAAAGAATTTAACCACCAAAAAGAAAGAAAATCATTACTTAATTGGAGCATTCAACAATTAAGTTGGTAAAACAAAAATGAACATTAAGTTCCTAATGTCAAAATATTTTTTTTAAAAAAGGGGAAGCAACACTTCCAAATATTAAAATTTTAACTAGTGAGCCCAAGCGGCTGTGGAGCAGGACCAGCATTATAAACGGTATATTTTAAACGGTAGGTCTTTTGACCGTGGTTATCTTGAAAATAGTTAGAATAAACTTATACGTAACCCTCCGACTGCATGAGATTGTGTGGGATTGGTGACAGAAATAAATCACCTTGTTTTCATATTTTTTAAAGTTCACTTTTAAAGCAGTCGGGTTTTTTCTATTTACTTTTTTTTACTTAATTTAGGATTATTTTTCTTTCACTGTATTATCCTTAAACGTTTCCCAACATGTTGTAGTCTGTTTCCAGTCTAACCGGATGCAGCATTTACATGGAGCGACTGCATAACTGATCTCCACAACCCAGTTACTGGGGAACACGCCACCCCTTGGTAAGACTTGTTGTCAGACTTTCGGAGTTCTGACGACCCGTAAAAACTGTCAAAGATCTACAAATAACATTCGGGATTAAGTGATTTGGGATAGCGTGTTAAAGGAGGTTTTATCATATCTTATTGTTTTTTTTTTTGGTCACTCCTGTTATGTCAACATAATCTAAATGAATATTTTCCAATTAATCTGTGTTATGATTTTCATCCACAAAAATACTTCTCAACATGGTAGCAGAGCGTTCAATTTCATTGGAAACGACTGTTTAATAAATCAAGTAAGGTTTTTAGTAAATAATTTACAAAAATACATTTTCAAGTAAATTCTAACGGAGGCCTGTCAAAATGTCGACTACATCTACGAGTTGCAAAATTGATATCGGTCGTTTAGGAGGTAAACGAAATTAGTCAACATGGCGCTGCAAAGTACTAGGTTCTAAGGGGTACTCCTGGCGGGTTGGACGCTATAAATGGACAACTTATAGAACCTATACCACCAGCTACTACAGCAACTGCAGACGTTAAAGCAAATTATGAAAAGTCTTTGGAAGCATACCATAAGATAGATAGTACGGCGATGCTTATTTTGATGGCTAGCATGTCGGATGCCACTTTACAAAAGATCATGAGATTCTCAACTGCCAAACAAATTTGAGATGAACGCTTTGTTCAATGGAACATCAGAAGACAAAAGCTATCTACTATGCTACAATTTCTTTGGCTATAAAAAAAATCCCTCACATGACATGTCAATGCATATATTCAAACTAAAAAATATATGGCATGAATTGAAAGTGGAACTTTAAAAAGGTGAAACAAAATATGACCTTCCAGAAATGTTATTAATCTGTAAGATCTTGGAAACTTTACCCGACAAGAATTACTTTTCTTTCAAGTCCAGTTGGATGGTGATGTGAAGAAAAGATCGAAATATAGACAATCTGACAGCACAAGTATGTGCTTGTGAACGGTCACTTTTGACCAAAATAGGTAATACTGAAGCACAAGCTCTAGATGTGCAAAATAAGTATATGAATAAGAAAAAGTGTGAATATCGCGCACTATATGGACACAAAGTTAAAAAATGTCGCAAGTGGATATCGAACGGGAAACCTCCTAAAACACCTGGACCATTGACAAGTCAAGCTAACAATACTAATTTGACCCTGTCATTAATGGAAGTTGATACAAATGAGGTTTTAAATATTATTGAAGAAGATCTTGAAAGTTGGTTTGTTGACAATGGTGCTACAAGTCATGTCACCTGTCGAAACGACATATTTTCCAGCTTTCAACATTTCAGCAATAATCAAACAGTTACAACTGCAAATGGCTTAAAAATTCAAGCTATTGGTAAGGGTACAGTTGATTTGATAGCTGACGTTTGAGGTCAGACACAAATGAAGTCAATAGTATGTTCCAACAAAAAATAAAAACCTATTTTTCATACTTGCTGCTCAAGATAAACTTGAGAAAAGTGTCTTCACATCTGAAAGAGAATTTTGCCAATTGATAGTTGATGGAAAAATAAATTTAATTTGCACAAGATTGAAGAATGGAGGACTCTATAAATTAAATGTAAAGACTATTATAAATTCATCTCCTGAATTGAACTCACTGTCAACCAAAAACATTTTTCGAGGATGATATTCTCGTAACTTAGAATAAAGTATGTCTATTTCTTTTTTGTGTTTTTACATCTATTTAATAAATTTAATCACGTTTTAATTTTAATAAATTATTTTTCTTTAAGTACGCTGTACTGGTACAGCGTCTAAATATTTTTTTGCTGCACCGGTCGACGTCATAACGTCGGCGCCGGCTGTCGCTGAAAACCAGCGCTGGGGCTCTGTCTTGCATAGGGTCGTAGCATAATGCTGAACGATAGCCAATTTGCGTGGATGTGACGCATGATTTCCCCAACCTTTTCTCATTTTTGTTTTTTTTTTGTGTCATGTTTACAGCAAATAAACGTTTTTTCTTTATTTCTTTTTTACAACTCTATCATGAAAGATTTGCTTACCAGAACAAAAGACACTTGAAACAATTGATTGAGAAGGGACTTGGTATAAAAGTAAAACTCGATTCTGTTATTTACAGGATGTGTATATGGTAAAACACATAGATATAAATTTGGAACAAGAAATCGAGCTAAAGCACCAGGAGAGATCAGTTTCGTTATTTTGTATCATTCAAAGATGATGCTTTTCTGGACATTTTCGTTCTCTTTTGTTTTGGAACATAAGCATAACATTCAGTGCCAATGGTTCTCAAATGTTTGATCGAGGGCTTCTTGGTAAACCATAACTCAAATGGTGATTTCCCTTCTATATGACCAGTAGTCTTTTTCTCGTTTATCATTTCTACAAATTTATTCTTCACTTCAGACTTGTACTTGATGAAGTAAACATGACGATACTTTCTCATTAGTTATGATGGTGGTGACGGTTAACGGTTTTAGCTTAGACAACAAATCGAATCCGACATTGATACGGTCAAGTGACGTAATATTTAACGTGTCAGTCATCAGATCTATTGGATTGGAGTCAGATGTCTCTGAAACAAATCAACAAAGTCCAATGGTTGAGATGGAGGTTCATTTCCCTAAAACTAGAGGAAAGTATCCAATGTTAGATGCAAGGTAGAATATTTTACAAGACGCAACTATTTCAGGTGTTCTTCAAACATTGAATGATGCTGCGAGTTTTGATTTGCCTACAATGTCGGATGAACCTAGCGGAAATGAAGAAGAATCTAATGAGTCCTATATTACGCCTGAATCATCAGAAATTCATTCAGATGATGATGATGACGAACATGAAAATTATGTGACACGGATACTAAAAGTTAGATCGACATTGCGACCACCACAACGATTTGAAGATTTTATTATGTCTACTATTGTTACTGATTTTGTTGAACCCAAATCATACAAAGAAGCAATAAAAAATCCTCAGAAAGCGGAATGGTTAAAAGCAATGGAAAGTGAACTAAAATCTCTACAAAAGAATAAAACTTGGATTTTGGTGGATAAACCAAAAGACAGAAAACTGATTTCTTGTAAATGGGTGTTCAAAATAAAAACGAATGCTGATGGAAGCCTTGACAAATATAAGGCTAGATTAGTAGCTAGAGGTTACACACAAAAGAAAGGAGTTGATTATAGTGACACATTTAGTCCTGTTGCTAGAATGGCCACAAAAAGATCGATTCTTAGCATTACTGCAAATGAAGGACTATCCCTCAGACAGTTTGATGTAACAACTGCATTTTTGAAAAATGCAATTAAATCAACCAGAAGGATACAGTGATAATACGATTAAAGTATGTAAGTTGAATAGAAGTTTATATGGTCTGAAACAAGGTCCAAGATGTTGGAATAAATGTATTGTTGATTATTTGAAAGTTTTAGGATTCAAACAATGTGACACAGATCTATGTTTGTTCATTAGAAACCGACTAAACAGCAAGATAATTCTTGGACTCTATGTTCATAACGGTCTAATAGCTTCAACGAACCCAAAGGAATCTGAAAAGTTTTTTGGCAGATTTGAAATGGAATTATTATTCAAGATAACCACAAAATCGGTTACTTTCTGGGTTTAGAAATTTTCAATAACAATGATGGTCCCATCAAAGTCTCTCATTAACATTATGCTAAAAGGCTACTGGAACGCTTTGGAATGAGTAAGTGTAAACCCGTTAGTACCCTAATCATCAAAGAAGCACAACCAAGCTCAGTAAAGGAGGATGAGATTAAATTTTCTCATAGTGAAGCAGTTGGTGCGCTAGCTTATTAAATGACAGGTATGTACTAGACCGGATATATCATAAGCTATTAGTGTCGTATCCAGAAACCTTACAAATCCCTCTTTAGAATATGTTAACAAGGTTCAACACATACTTCATTACATTCAGGGAACCCTATGTACAGAAATTGTATACAAAATTGGAATCTTAGAATACTTTAGTGATTCTGATAATGGTGCAGATTTTGATACAGGACGCTCTACTTCTGGAATCTTATGCGTCTATGCAGGAGGCGTAATCTCTTGGGCAAGTCGTAAACAGACTTCTATAGCTATCTCAAGTACCGAAGCAGAACTTATTGCGGCTAGTGAAGCGGCTCGTGAGATTGTTTGGCTGAGAGAATTTTCAATGAAATTACTACGTTACAAGTTGACAACGAGGCTGCTATAAAGCTTTCGCATAACCCAGAGCTACATCGTCGAACAAAGCACATTTTTATAAGACATTTTTATGTTAGGAAATTAGTTACTGGAAAAGTGAAGACAACAAAAAAACTTCAAGTGAAGTATGGAACATACTTCACTTTAAGTTTTTTAGGAATACCAGTTTGCCGATATTTTGACTAAGCCTGTGCATAAACCAAGACTGGAACTAATTTCAGGAATGGTGCGACTTATACAGATAAAGATTATCCAAAAAAGGAGGATGTTAAAGGAGGTTTTCTCATAATCTTTTCTTTAACATATGTTATTGGTTTTTTTTCTGTCACTCCTGTTATGTCAACATAATATAAATGATTCCAATGGATATGTGTTATGATTTTCATCCACAAAAATACTTCTCAACATAACGTTCATTCGGAATAGCGTCATTCGGGATAGACTGATTCTAGATAGCGTTCATTCGGGATAAAGTGATTCGGGATTTCGAGTTTTCGCCCTAACGTATAAGAGTCTTATGTAACGCTTTAGGTTACGGTCGTTAAAATTATTTTTCAAAGCATTTAAATTCTGGGTTTAACACTCGATTTTAAGAATTATATGGAATAATCATTTCTAATTCTAAATAACATTTAAAAATAAAGTCCTAACCAATATTATAAATGCTAACGTGAGTTTGTTTGTTTATTTGTTACGCTTTCACGCTTAAACCGCTTAATAGATATGAATGAAATTTGGCACATAGGTAGACCATGACCTAGATTAGATATAGGATACTTTTTATCCCAATATTCTCATGGGTTCAAGACTTATACGGGTGAAACCGCGGGGCGCAGCTAGTTTTTATATATTATTGTAATCACCTTTTAAAACACTTAATTTTGTTACCCCACTCGACAGAATCCAGAGTTTTTTTTAAATATTTATTTTGGCGCCAGGAATCCGTCGTTTTATTTTTTTATATTTTAATAATACTCGCACAATAAACATGACTCTAACGACACATCATTCATTAACAAAGGTTGAGCCCTTTATTAGTTACAAGGGAACATAGCTACAGACATACATACACATAGGTCAAACACATAACTCCTTTTTTGGTTCCGCTGCAGTCTTGTAAAAATACGTCTTATTTCGTGGCTGACGTGAATATGTTGCCATGTCTAGAATTATTTTTTTTTAGGGTGGCTATTTTAAAGTTTTGAACTCTCCTGGTAAATTGCTTGCTGACCTTACTTATGCTTGGCAACTTCATAGTTGTGCTGAAGAGAAAGTAGATTTACACTTATATTATTCCAATTCGCAAAATTGTTACTTTTTACGGAAGCATGTTGACAAATCGAATATTTTTTAATACAATTTGGGTTCATAAATTGGGAACTAAACATATTAATTTATCGGTAAATTTTTTTGTAACCGATGTGTAGTGATAACTATACTTATTACATTTAGGTCCTGTTTCACCACCTCCGATTAGGTTCTCGTTAACTTACTTAGCAGATAATATCCTACAAATTGTTCCATTTTTGAATTTATTCAGTAAGTAGTGGCTATTCAGACATCGTGAAATAGGCCCTTAGAGTTCATAACTTAGTTGACCGTAACTTTGACATCTCAATTTGTCACGATTTAATCAAAAAGACCTCAGCTGGCCCTAGATTGACACTTCAATTTGTCAATTACTTTTATGTGTATAGGGTGAGATATCAACTATCAAATAATATTTTGGTTACTGATTTATAGGTTGTTATAACGAAATATCAATATTCGTTCACAAAAATATGTGAATCGTTATTTCACATGAGGTTTTTTAAGGTAGGACTTTTGGAGCAATCGACTCTGGAAGTATGTGGAAATCTCGCATTTTAATATGTATTAAAATGCGAGATTTCCACATACTTCCAGAGTCGATTGCTCCAAAAGTTACGTATATTTGGGGCTGTCATATTTAGGGTTCCGTACCAAAATGGTAAAAGGAACCCTTATGGTGCGACTTAGTCTGTCAGTCCGTCTGTCTGTCACAGCTGAATATCTCAAGAACTACTAATGCTATCAACTTGAAATTGGGAATAGTTTTAGATGACATTTGTCCAACTGTTTTGCAATTAATAAATTTTTTTTTGACGTGAATACGTCTTTAAAATTGCTTTCATAGGGACGCAATTAAAAAAAACGAATGATAACAAAATCGGGGATACAGTTTAGTGTTGCAGCTACATATCTATCAACCTAATCTAGATTTCAATTACACCACTGGATAGCTAAAGAATCAAAAAAAAATATTACGCTAAGTAAGTACTATAACACATTGCGCGTGCGGAGAGGGAAGCCCGCCATTTTGAAAGTCATTCTGCTGCGTATCGAGATTTCCATTTAGTATAACTTTCAACTCGGTGAAGCTACGATATTCATTCGAGTTTCAATCGTCAACTCTCGACAAAATCTATCGATTATATATAAAACATTAGTGTAAAATTGTGACTGTGAATAAAATAAGGTGCTAAAATTAAAAAAAAAAAATATCAAAAATATATAATGTCGGCCTATACGCGTCGAAAAGCCAAATCAAAATACAGAGATCGTATACGGTTGAAAAGGGCATCTCAAAAGCAAACGAATGGTATCAATAAAACACCACATGATCGAGTCAAGCAGTGCCGGCAACGTAAACAAATGAATGCGGCCGAGCAGATCAATGACGGTGCCAGTACCAGTACTGAACCCGTTAAACGAAACAGTTGCCATCATAAACAAAACATGTAAACCCGGAGGACTTCTTATGATTATGACATACATAAATAATAATATTTTATATAGAAACTATTACCCGTTACGAGACGTATTTACGTACAACAAGCGACCGTGTCCATAACACAGCTACAACCCATTTTTTTTACAACAGGGACTGAATGGGTGTCTTGAAAATTCGAAGTAGGGCTATTAGGGCATGTGGAGTATCATATGAAACAGCGCTATTTGCACATTCCCAAACATTTTTTTTAGGACCCGTCGTTTTCTACTTTTGATGAAAACTGTTAAAAAAATACCGTTCTTTCCGAAGTTAGCATAAAGAAAAATCTGAAATTATTCTATGTGATGAAAGTTTGTGATTTGTGCCCGGTTGATGGCAATAGGTTCGCCCCCTATTACATGGGACTTAAACATAACTGGCGAAATGTGGGTGTGCCTGCTACAGGGACACTTCTGCCCAACCCTTCGGGGAAACAAGGCGTGATGTTATGTTATGTTATGATAGAAGTTTATGTAAAGATTAAAGAAAAATAAAACGATGTGTCTAAATAGCACACTTTTTCAGAAACCATCAACTTAAATTACATTACTATCGGTCAAGAGATAGCGCTGACCTAAAACTGCAATATTCTACACGGTAGTGTGCAGTGGTAAAATTCTCTGACGAATAAAGGCATCGCTGATGAAAACACAGGCCAACAAAATTTAACCAAACTTCTTAACCACAAATTAGACTATACATTTTCGAAGGTTTTCGATGCGCTGAATCCGAATCTGGCCTCAAGAAGTTCTCATATTTTCGTACATCTAAAAATCAATTGAGACCATAGACGTGGTAAAAGATGAGAACTTGTGTTTTGAACACGATATCCCGGCGAAAAAAAAAAATATTTGAGCTAACTCAACGGCATTTGGAAGAAGAAGACTTGTTCTTTTATATGGTAACATTTATTTTTTTAGAAAAAATAATTTGTGAGTCTACATAAGCTCAAAATCAGGCAAAAACGGTACTTTTTGAACTTTTAGGTTAGGATATCTCAGAAACCTGACGTGTTAGAGCAATTCTGAGGCCAGATTTGTGTTTAGCGCTTCAAAAACCTTCGGAAATATATAGTCTGGTTTCTAGTTAAAAATTTTGTCGGCCTGTGAAATTTAAAATGGTACGGAACTCTCGGTGCGCGAGTCTGACTCGCCATTGACCGGTTTTTTTATACATTCCGTATGCTTGCGACGTTGGCTTGATAAGCCAATAAAAAAAAACATAGAAGTCTACATGTCAATGTGTTCTCGCCAGCCACGGTTATTTGCGGTGTCACTTACTCTTTACGCAGAATTTCTTTGATTTCTGTTCGGAAATCAGATTGTTATTCGTCCCGGTTCAGAATAGTGACTGTCACATTTTCGATACGACCGACACGTCCGACACGTCCGATAGTTGGACATTCCAAAGGATAATATCCAAACGTTTCTGGACCTGATAACGTTACACTGATCTAGAGCTCGCGCCACCAGCCAAGTCCTATATAAGCGGCGCTAGTGTCTATGTCATTGCATCAAATTGCATTTAAAAAAAAAGTAGTTCCACAATTTTCCGCCGCATTTCAATGATGGCCCAGACTCTAGTCATTTACATATGATTCTGATTGTTTGACAGTTCAAGATTATGGACATACTGAAATGCGATAGCAATCGATATGGTACATAATCGGATAGATTAAAACATTATGGTTTCTCATAATGTGCTCATAGTTAATCAATAATATGTTTATTTGTTTAGGTAAACTTGTTTAGGTAGGTACGCAAATGTCCTGGTAGCATCATGTGACGGGTTGTTGAGCTCCCTAAAATAGGGTTGAGCTACACGATGACTGGTGCACGCATGCCGTCTGTTGGGACAGGTCAACTCAAAGCTGCAATGGCTCTTTCTTCAAAAGGCCCTTCTAGTAATGGCCCTGAATTGATAGGACTTACATAATTCTAATAATATAATGTTTTGACTTTAAAAGAGACCATGACCTCTGAGTTTGTTTCGGGATTTCTTCTCAGGCATCAGTCAGCTTGGAAATGTCGGCGCCATCTACTTTTAAATTATTGACCAAATTATTAACGTGTAAAAGTGACTAAAAGACTTACCTACTTACAGAAATAAACATTTAATTTCATAATGCATCAAATCAAACCGTATAATGGTCGGATGATTCGGTTTTTAGGGCTTAGCTTGGGGAGATTATTCACCACCTTTATAATTCAATCCGTGATGACATAATGTGCTCGATGGAATTCGGTTGTTATTTCCGGTAACGTATCAAAATAATTATTTTCAGAGACACAAACGTTATTATGAGAGCAGCTATTCCTGAGTTCCGCAATCAACAGTGCCATGTTTGTTGTTTGAACAAGACTAAGACACAACTGGACAGTAGGAAGCGAGAACCTTTATAAATTTTGAAGCTCTTACGACATACCGGAGAGATGCTGCGAAGATATTGTAACAGTTGCAGGATTACTCAACTATTTATGGCCCAAACGCCCTTAACCCCGTCTTGCCAAATTAAAGTAAAGAAATTAATTTTAGTTTCTGAACCAGCTCTAAACCACGCGAAAATGTTATAGTACTAGTAGACTTAGGTACCTACTTGGTAGATTAAATAAACCTATTTACTTATAAGCAATTTTCTTGGAAAAGTAATCAAAATTTAAGTTAAAAAAAAATAAAGGGCCCGTTTTGACATTTGTCATCGCGACGCAACTAGTGAAGTAACCATACGACTCGGTATTCGATACTCACGATAAATCGATTAAGTTTGTATGAGTATTTGATCGATTTGATTATGTATTGTGCATTGGATTAAAGTTCTGATTAGAAAATTTAACTGAAACTTTAATATTGTAGGTATTTTGAAATGATACAATAGTACGAAAGGTCAATTTATCTTTAATTTAATATTTTTAGTTACAATAACATTCACTCAATCACAAAAAAATCAAGAAAAAGTGAAAGTGATTGAATTTTCATTCAATCATTTTCTTTGGATGATGAGCCAAAATCGTCAGTTGAGCTAAAGTTACCTTAATTATTTCATTTTCAATTTTATTACCAATATTGACGTCTGTCAAAATCTTCCTTTATTATTTTTCGAGTTTTTTCTAAAACTTTTGCCCAGTCTTCTTTAGTAATTATGGCACAAGCTTCTTTCAGCAATGTCATCATTTTCTTAGTGGAGAATGGCGGCTTTGTATTATGGCGAGCTGCGTATCCTTTGACTTGAGCCCAGATCAACTCAATAGCATTATACTGACAATGATACGGCGGCGTTCTTATCACTTTGTGTCCATGATGAAGTGCCAATTCATCAAATTTATATTTTAGTTTCGTAGGTTTATTTTCTTTTACCAGTTCCAGCAATTCAGCTTTCAACAATTTCATGTCAGCTTCAACGCCTTGTCTTTATAGCTATGCCACTAAATCAGCCTTTTTGTTTGCTTGAGTAGGTGCTTTATCTTGGTAAGATGCATTGTCCATAATGATTGTGCACTGTTCGGGGAGGTTTGTTAACAAGTTAGTAAACCACTCGGTGTATTTATTTGCGTCCATTTCTTCGTGATATTTTTTCGTACTTTTAGACTCGAATGCGAGTAAGTCATAATTCACAAAACTTCCCCCGGCTGATCGCGTGGCAGAATATTAGGCGTCCACCTTTTCTCATTGGCACTTTTGAGCAAGATGCCTTGGTATTGTCCATCCACGACTGCGGCACAGTATGATTCAAGTTCAGCCAAGTCTCATTGATAAATATGACATTGTTCCAATTTGTGATTTTGTTTATCTCCCTCAAGAATGATACTCTGTGCAAAATTAAATCATATCGTTCCATCATAATTTTCCTCTTGTCGGTTTTCTTGTATTTGAATCCAATTTGCTTCAGAATTTTTATTAAAGACGTGGAACTGCCACTAAACAGGCCACACTCTCGTAGTGATATCAGTAATTTACTCACAGTTAGGTATTCATTTCTTGTGTAATAAGCATACACGTGGTTTCGAATAGCGTTTGCGTCAAATGTGTCAATACCTGTTACAGGCTTGCTTTTCTTTCTCTTTTTAGACGTACGTAATACATTTTCTTTAGTACCGGAAGGCCCATACTTTTCCTTCAAAATAGTTCGAATAGTTTTTTTGCCGATTCCAAGTGCTTTTGTGACGCGACCTTGCACTTGCGTCACGGGCAATAAAGGGCCACCATTAACTGATTCGCGTTCAAAGTATTCGGTTAACTTGACAACCAATTCGCGTGACTGGCTGTTGATCCTCTTTACGACATATTGAAACAATTCGTACAATATAACAACAAACACCAAAATCGAGTCCAAATAACTATCTTTAAATCAATGTCCGAAATAGAAGAGCCAAGGTCAACGTGATAGTAAACAGAAATACTTCAAAAGCAAAGCCGAGTCGAGAAAAAAATATCAAACATAAACGAGCGCACAGTCTACTTCACAAGATGGCGAACGAAAGACTGCGCAGTGCGCGCGTGGACGTAAGTCACGTGCCTCTTGGTCAGAGACAAGCCATTCTATAGAAACTGGTGTCGCCTATTCAAAATTTTATTTACAGCTTTGAGCGCCAAGCTCATTCTTTCCAGTAAAGATCACTACACAATATTTAATTACTATTAAAATCGAATGAAGCTGGTGAAATTCAGTAATTAATTGGTAACAACACTAGTATTTAAAAAAAAAAGATTGAGAACGTAACTGTTTTTGAGACGTTTTGTAATAATTAGAAATTGCTTTGCATAAAGTAAGCGCAAAAAAAATACTCGCAATATATTCTTTAACGCACCAAAAAAATATTTGTATTTTTTTTAAACATAACATAACATCACGCCTTGTTTCCCCGAAGGGTTGGGCAGAGGTGTCCCTGTAGCAGGCACACCCACATTTCGCCAGTTATGTTTAAGTCCCATGTAATAGGGGGCGAGCCTATTGCCATCAACCGGGCACAAATCCAGACTCTGAGCTGCTACTGAGAAGTTTCAGATAGAAAAACCCAATAACATTTTGCTCGACCCGGGAATCGAACCCAGGACCTCAAACTTAGCAGTAGCGCTTGCGACCACTAGACCAACGAGGCAGTCACAATCACATAGTGTTTTTTTAAACACTATGTGATTAATTATTATTTTATTGTTTATTTCAGTTTCGTTCAAATGTCAAAACAGGCCTTTTATTTTCCGGAAACTTTAGTATAAGAACACCCTAGTGATTTAATTAATTAAGATATTGAGTAGAGTCTAATCTATTTATATGTTTTAAACTAAATAAACCACCTTTTGATCTATTTACATATTAAAATCCTATGACACTCATATAAAAAAGCATACTTTTAATTATCCTCTGATTGTTTTAGCATCCAAAACTTTTTTTATACTACTAACTTTCCCTCTTTGTAAAAAAATCTAAGAATATTTTTAGTCTGACATTTTCAATTTAAACTGTCATCTGTCCAATTTATTTTTCTAAACCACAGACATAACACACCATGGACGAGTATAATTTATCGTTTTCTAGACCTTTTATAAAGCAGGTGTATACACTAACCCTCTTTTATCTATTCTGTGCACTAACCTTAGCAATAACATTATCTGTGGGCTTCCCTCTCTGTAAACCGTTTTTATTGGTTCCGGCCATCAGTACTTAATATATGTTTGAAAACGTTTAAGATATGACACAGAACGATAAAAACGGGCTTCAAATTTTTCAGTTTGGTCTTAGCTCTGCTGGTTTTGAAGCCTTTGTTTTTTTGAGTCCTTGAATCTAATTTTTAAACAAAACTATTTAACTGTTTGAATCTTAGCCTGATCAATTCAGTGTCTCTAACGTGTGGCTCCCACATACTGTGTTCTCAAATAAATAAACTCTTGAGTGTGTCTGAACTATAAACCGTGTATCATTATATCATATCATGTATCACATACAGCGGCACACACCACTTAAATAAGAGAGGTCTCCGACGTCAAGCGGCGTGGCTCCAGGCGATGCCACCCTCCAAGAGAGGCCTCCGCCAACATCATAGTCTGCCGCTACGCGTGGTGTTATTACGGCCCTCCCGCTAGCGTGAGGTACCACGAGAGTGCCTCTGCTACCTCACTTCTACTCACACCCACTTCTCCGCTCGACAAGGCTTGCCGTGTGGCGTGTGAGGTTACAGCCTGGCTCCTCCACACTCCGTCTGTCTACCTGCCTATCTGTCTCCATGCCTGCCTGCCTGTCTGCCCGCCTGCCTACCTGTCTGTCTACCTGAACCTGACCCCGCCTATCCCGAGCATCCCACGTCGTGTGAAGCCTTAATCTCAATCTTAATCTTAGTTTAATCTCATATCGTTTTATTTTTTTTATTTGTGACCTACGTTTACCTCCGAGGAGGCAAACGAAACGTACAAGTATTCATTTGTTAAAGTTTTTATGTAAACAACGTACCTATATATATAAAGGTGCAGGTGACGGTGACGCGCGACTGTTGTTTTATTGGCTCGTCGCATACTGAGTACAAGTGTTAAATGGATCGGCATAATGCAGTTGCCGTTTCGCTGGAACGCTACACTATTTGGATAATCTGTCAGTAGATCGATGTCAATCAACTAAATATGCAGCTGATGGCAAATTCCGACTAACACTCGATTAAATTTTCAGTCTGTCTGGAATCAAACGAATTAAATCGTTTTCAGAATAATATTTTGATCATTTTAAATGAACCTATAAAAATATCTTAAATAAAAACGAAACAAAAGGAGTAAGTAAAAGGATCGTAGAAGGTGGCGTTTTGTAGTTTCTGTCTAATCCCTCGGGAACAAGGCGTTAATTTATGTGTATGTGTATATATATATTTTTTTGTGTCCTTATCTTGCAATCAGTTTGCAAAACAGTGAGCAGATGAGTTGTAGGATGATCTAGTAGGGAAGAGTTATTCCTCAAATTATCTAATTGTAGAATGTTGCGTCTTTTGAGTCTACTGACACAATCTGGTATTGTGAATTGAGCGGCCAATTGGTTGGGGTGTCTCTCCAGTCTGGACTTGTATTTTTGCGAACATAAACTTACTAAGGCGATTGTTTTCCTGATAACAA
The DNA here is from genome assembly GCA_916610215.1 of Omphaloscelis lunosa. NCBI lineage: Eukaryota > Metazoa > Arthropoda > Insecta > Lepidoptera > Noctuidae > Omphaloscelis > Omphaloscelis lunosa. The sequence continues at coordinate 13,848,139 of OU744247.1, forward strand.
TTTTCAATAGTATGCTCAGGGTAGGTTACTACCAATTGTGGAAAGTATCACAAATCATCATGATACACAAGCCAGGAAAGTCGCCTCACAAAGGAACGTCCTATAGACTTATTAGTTTACTGCCTGTACTCTCCAAACTTTTTGAGAAATTATTTTTGCGTCAATTTGGGTTTAGACCAAAACATGCCACCACAGAACAAATTCATAGAGTGTGCCGCGTCATCAGAAATGCTCTAGAAACCAAGAAATATTGTTTCTCAGTCTTCCTTGACGTACAACAGACCTTCGACAGAGTATGGCATAATCCTTCTATTATGTAAAATAAAATCACACTTGTCACACTGCTACTACAACATCCTGTAATTTTATCTATCTGATAGAATATTTCAGGTCAAGGAAGACGATAGCACCTCTTGTTTTCATAACATATAAGTAGAAGTTCCTCGGGGTTCTAGTCTTGGGACCAGTGTTGCACACTATCTTTACGGCAGACATATCGCAAAATCCTTTTTTTTTTTTTGGTTGGGAAATTATCAAATAACTTCTCCCGGAAATTGGCCTGTGATTCCTGACGCTCATGGCGTCTCCTCCTGCGGTGGTTAAGGGCATGAGGGCGTGAAATTTGCCTTCCCCTCACGCGTTTCGCCTCCTCCTTCGCGAGCATTACTGCTCCGTAAAAGGAGGTGACGGCCTCCCATTTCCTCTCGCTCCGTACCATGGCTTGAACCAGGGCCAGACGCGAGAAATCACCGCCGTCGATCGCCTCCACGAGGTCACGATGATGCTCCGCCCAAGCCGGGCAGACCTCCACCGTATGCTCCACCGTGTCCTCCAGGCGATCCACACAATGGTGACACCCAGGCGTTTCCTCCCGCCTTATCCTGAACAGGAACCTCCCGAAACAGCCGTGTCTGGTGAGGAACTGCGTCAGGCGGAAGGTGAGGACGCCGTGGCACCTCTCTAACCACTCCTCAAAGAGGGGACTTATCGCCGCAATCGTGGCGTACCCATATATCGCAAAACCCTGAAGTCAAAATTGCTACCTACGTAGTATACAAGCCAACACATCTGAATCCATGGTTCAGGTCATCGTTAAAGGAGAAGGTGGGAACGGGCAGGTGAAAGTTGGTCATAATCAACTCCCACATAGCAAATGCATCAAATACCTTGGTATGCATCTGGACCAGCGACTGACATGGAGGAAACATAGATACGAAAAGAAAAGAGCTCGACATTAGGAACAAAGGCATGTATTGGCTACTGGGTAGGAATTCCAAGCTGTCCGTAGACAATAAGATCTTAACAATATAAACTCCAATTTAAACATGATACAGATGACTCAGAACAACATCTTAAAACAAATATCAAATGCACCATGGTTTATCACTATTATTTACAAAACTCTTAGCTCTTCAGAGATGCAGCCAACTACATTTTATTTTTGAATACTCACAGAGCGTAAAAATCAGTCTGTACACTAATAACAAGTTACTAAACGCGTGAAAACAAACATTTAAATGGAGTATCCGAGCTCGTGATAGGCGTGTGATGGATGCGGCCACTCGTGCCTGCTTTATCTCAATCGACTTCGACGCCCGTTGCTAACGATTCCATCGATATGGGGCGCATACTGGATTTTAATAGAAATAGACCGACAAATTGTCAATATGTGCCACAGTATTCAAAAAGTTCGTTAATATACTGTTTCGTTTTCCCTTACGTGGACATATTTATTAGTCCTGGTTATTGTACGGTGTACAAACAGACAACACATATAATTACTATTGCGATCACTTAACCGTCTGCGTAGCACTTTGATTTGAATAGCAATAACCAATTAATGCGTACTGACCAGAGGCCGTCTACAAAAGACCCGTATGATAGTTCCCAAACGAACGGATAAATTCGATTGGCACATTTGTAGTTGGCGAATAGACACTAATATTCCATTGGACAGCTAGTCTTTTAACCTTATCAGTTTAGACACAAGATTTTATTCAACTACGGAAAATGTATAAAGCTGGGCAGATACATATTGTGAGATTCAACATGAATTTATCGTTCATTGCTGCACGGCTACTAATTCTAATGCCATATAAGCGACCGCGCGCAACGAAATTAAAAATTGAATATGGAAAAGTCAATCGTTCGTCATGTTTATTTTTAGTAGGTGGTACATATTAATTGGAGATGCTGAGCACGTCGGTCGGCTTGTTGACTTGCGACAGGCCCATTAGGCCTGAACAGTAAAGGGGGCGCCCCACACCATGACCCACCCATTCTTTGCGGGTTATCTGCATTATTATAAGCAGAACTCCAGCACTTCCAATATAAATATTAGAATTTACACAAAAGAGTATAACCACGTCAATGGTGGCGTTTCAATATGTAGCCGTAAGCTTAGATAAAAGGTACACAAAAGTGATATTCTGAATAATATTTACTTTTAAGGGTAGGTAGCTAAACAAAATTGTTGTTGTTTGAAAATGAAGATTAACAATTTAAAATTTACACCTATTGTTTTATTTTGTTGGTAAACGGCTCAGCTATGTTGACCATTGTAACATACGAATGAATTTCAGCTTTTATTTCAAAAACAACTCGTATTCAACTGAAATTCAATATCATTAAATGAAAGAGTATTTACATTTTGTTATTGCCTTATTTCCAGAGCCGAAATAATTTCCTTGAACTATGCAAGTTAGTTTCACGAGTAAATTACATTGGAAATTGTTTCAGAATATACGTGGATGAACGTACTTGAAAATATGCCGCAATCAGTACCCCCTCATCGTGATAGTTGAAGTAAGTTAATATCCAGTACAAAGTTAGTTTATTAACTTGTGTCGTGTATTGTTTGATTTAATTTAAAAAATGTATTATTTTAATATCGATTTATAATATCCACTGTGGCAACACTGTCAAAGTACAAATTATTAATATTATAAGAAAGTTCTAAATGTATTTTCATTATAGCAACTGAATGTATTGTTTGACTTTGGCAACACATAGAAATTACGGTTATGATAATAACGTTATTTCTGGGTGGTGCAAAAGTCGTTTTAAATTGTAAAATGTAATGGATAGTTAGTCGTCGTTCGATTGTGAATTAGTACAGTAGTGTGGATTAAAAGTATTAGCAAGAAAAGAGTTTTTTTCTTTATTCAATGTTCCTAGTTAATTTGATTATTGTCTTCGAGTAACCTCGTTACGCCATTAAATTTATTAATGTCATTTTAAATATATTGACAACGCTTACACGTTGTCAATATATTGCCAAAGTCGGGCCGTACCTTTATATCGGCTGGTGTTCCTGAAAGCAGTCGCACACAATTTTGCTTTGAACATCTCTTTGTGTAGTTGATCGTTCATAAATAAGTACATGATGTACATATCCAGCCTATTTTATATGCTCACAAATATTTGTATAGAATAGAATACTTCTTTATTTGCTCAGAAAGTAGGTACAAGTTACAGATGTTATGTTTAAAATGATCCTTTTACCACAGATTATTATACTAATGACCCTTCTTAACTAAGGCACGCAAACAGTTTAAGCTTTAATAATAAGGACTCACTCAATATAATATTATTAAAACATTCAATCAAAGCAATACAAGTTTAGCATGTCAAGATGAAATTTAGTAAATAATTTGAAATAAATAATACAATACATAATGTCAAGTTTAATAAAAACTAGGATTATAAATTCGTCAAGTTCGAGGTCAATACAATTAAATTAAAATGATTTAGTACATTGTAAAATCAGAATTGTTTTTAAATGTTTCAAAGAGGTGTTGTAACGACTCACGCAAAAATTAGGCAGAGTAAGCGTTAAATTTATTAATGTCATTTTAAATATATTGACAACGTGTAGGTGTTTAAATTTTCCGGCAATGTGAATTACCTGTGTTTTGAAACTCGTTAGGGGCAAAACCATTACTTACTTCACGCTACTTTTTTAATTTCAACAAGAGTGTGCAAACTATAGATTGTGGAAACGTTTCAGTAGAGAATTTAATCATTTTTATTTCATACATTTCGAAGTTTTGTGTCGACAAGGGAATGTATATAAAAACCTAAAAGTAAGTATAAAAAGGCTTGACGTGTTTTAGTTTAGTTTGCGACGTATATTTCTGGTGAATGATAGGCACTTTAATCAACGTGCTTCTACGAATAACGTTCGTGATGTCCTCGGCATGTTGTCATAAATCGTCGGCGCGGCCGCGAGCAATGGTACGTCGCGACAAATTGCGAGAAAAATAAATTTCCGGATATCAAGCAAAGCTCTTGTTAAAAGAAGGAAGGTGGCAGCTGGACAAACAGATTGCTGGAGGCACCGGCCGCGCGCCCTCCCTGACAAACGAGCTCACTCCCGACACCAGAATCTTTTTTGGCAAAACGTGAGCGTGTCTGGGACATCTCTACTACAAACCCGGAGCTGTTTGAGAGTCGAAATTAAAAATAAAACGAAATAAAAAAGTTTCAGCAAAACAAATAATGCCAATTAAAGTAGCTTAAGCTAAATAAAGTAAAATGTCTAAATTGTGTTCTGGTTTTATTTCTAACCGATTATACTAAAAAGCTTACAATTCTAAGTTATGAGCCTTTTGATGGTTGTGGAATGGCCGCCATAAAAATAATTACGACGTCTAGCTATGATTAGATAATTTAATTACTTACTCCTTTCATTGTGAAGATGATAATAAATTGAAGACAATAGATTTATGATACACAACAGACTGAATGCTCTCAAGATATGAAACAATCACAATGAGCTTATCGTGTAATAACTATCTGTTTATAGAGGTATTTATTTTTCAAGTATCATGTGTGTTTATTTTATAAGCCCACGTAATTTCAAAGACAATAAGCTTTTCTAGCTCTAATAAAATAATTCACATGTTCCTAAAATCGTACATAGGTATATACGTAAAGGAGAATGGGCACTGATTATAAAAAGTAGCATACATGCCAACGGCAAGTCAAAATAAGTACTAATAGCCAATGATAGCACGTACTTTTTTATCAATGCAATATAAATTCTGGAATGCAAACAGATGAAGTGATTGATATTCTTCAAGTCACTTCTTTCAGAAAATTATTGAAGTGTAAACTTCTTTAGGCGCGATGAGCATTTTTGAGATGGGACTAAACCATTTTGCGGCACTGTTACCGACACCAGCTTTAAAAAGACATCAACGCGCGATATATTATTTCCTGCACAGTAAAATTGTTCAAGTGTTCACTTCTGTCGGTATTCCTTTTTTTTGGGTGGGAAATTATCAAATAACTTCTCCCGCTCGGGGCGGAGCGGGAGGGCGTGTTAGACTCTTACTGACTAAAACCCACCCGTGTTCCTTCGGTTGCCCTGTTGCCGGGGGCCACGATCTCCCTTTCGGTTTTCTTCGCTCCCCCGGCAGGCATCGGCCCTAACGGACCCCGTCAATTCTGCTGAAATCTCTCTGAGGCGCGCGTGGAACACAACGCGCCGTCGACCCGGGCCTGGTCACCATCCGCAAGCCCACGCCTACGATGGCCGGAAATCGGCCAGTTATTCCTGACGCCCTTGGCGTCTCCTCTTGGCGGACACGGCGATGCTCCGCCCAAGCCGGGCAGACCTCCACCCTATGCTCCACCGTGTCCACTGGATGGCCTCTAGGACGCGTTCAACCAGCGGGCTAGCCGCAGCCTTACACGCGCCCACATCGGCACCGTAAAGGGCCATGGACCGCATGACCCCCGCGTAGAGCCTCCGGCAGGAAGCGTTTGAACCCCCTAGATTGAGCAGGAGTCGCTTCAACGCAGCCCCGGCCCGCTCCAGTCTGGGAGCCAAACGTCGCAAGTGTTCAACGAAATTCCACCGGCTGTCGAAGACGAGTCCCACGACATCTCTTGCCGGTTCCACTCTCCCCGGTGACCGGGGTAGATGACGGCCCTGTCCGTTAGATAGGTTTCGTCTGTCAGTACTTCAGGAGTGCCACTGTTTCTTACTTCTCTGTATCCGTTGATAAGATCGTTTCAATCCATTTGCGTCGCTGATCGTTTTAAAATTATTTCGGCAACGGCACTATCACTAGATAATGAAAACTGTTAAAATGCATTTAACTTAGTTTAAAGATATTTTATAACGACAATAAAACTTTATGGTCGCCCATTGCATTCTCATCAAGGTTTCATCTTTAAATATTAATAATGTTTGAAACACTTGAACATATTTTTATCTTCTTCACTAGAAACTAATAACTTTTTTGCTATCATTCAATTCTAAAACATTGTAAATTGAGTAAACATTGTTAGCACATGTAACAATATCCATCGCTTGACATCAATTATATATAGTACGAGTACTTATCTAACTTAACAGTCAGATATCATGTCTCTAAATAAAAGACTTCACCTTTTCCTTTATTATAATGTATGGATAAATGTAATTTTCCAAGGTGAAGAAGGTCATAGGGTACATTTCGGTGTGAGTCACGCGTGGCCCGCGTCAGCTGTTGGCGATCGCTAAGCCTTAATATTTCTCATATGAGTTCCTTTCCCCTCTGTAAAAAATGCCAAGGCCGAACTCACTTATTTATCGAATGTTCCGTATAAACGACGTAAACATGCTGAAACTGATAATAAATATTCAGGCACCCTTTCAAGGAGGCCGGTTGAGGGTTACCATTGATACCGATTATGGAATGATTAGGCAATAAAGTCACGGGGCGATAATTTGCCGTGCCCGCATGCGGTTGCGGTTGTGCGGTTTAATTTCAACATTTATGAAAGTATGGACCCTGCACTATAATTTGTATACCAGTCTGATACATAGTCGTGTCACTTATCAAGAGTGTATGGGGCTCTCTCTTGTTTTTTTATCTATCAAGTGGGCTAACATTATCCAATACATTCCTATTAAATAAATTAGTAATATAAAGTTAATTGCACTTGCTATCATTTCATCAGTATTAGATTTTTTTTTTTGAAGTTTCACTGATGATTTATTATTTTATAACTTACGGTGTGATATTTGATCCTGTGTGCGATTGAATATTTCAAAAGTAGACAAAAAAAAAAGTACATTTGAGAACAATAAAAAATGAGAATGGTCCCCGCATGCGGTTTAAAACCGTAGTTGTACTTAGCGCAGCAGCAAATATAAATGCTGCGGAATGAAACTCCACCGTGAAAACATATCTTTCGCGCGCGGTTTATTATGCTTAGATATTTGCATTATTACCTTGATTATAAATTTGGCAGTTATGAAAAACTTTCTCACGATTTAAACAAAACCTTAACTGTGTAGGTATGATCCATTCTGTATTGAAGAAGAGTAAACAATTGGAAATATATCGTTCATCTAAAATTAGTTTTTTATGTCTCGATGTAGGTACTTACATACAAAGAATAGACACGAAGTCGAATGTCAATCATTTGTAACGATCCTTGAGGAGAAGAAAGGTATAACTCTATATTATGTATTTATTTCCAATTGGACCATTTTTTTTTTACTTTAATATTCCTAATAATGGTATTTAAGAAACATAAGAATTGAATCATTTTTCCGTATCATAATTTAACAGCGTAGCCTGCAGCTGTAGTGCCCTTTACGACCTACTTTTATATTGTAGCGAATATTAATAAGGGATGTTAAAACTGAAGTTTGTTCCCCTTGAAAGAAGCTTAAGTATGATTTTGTTAAATTATTAACAGGGGTAACTGAAACAGCGCTGCTGTCTTGTCGATACTGGACAGTATAGTAGCAATATCTTAGTATTGAGTGTTCAATTCCGACCTAGAAACTTTAGAATCCTATCTTTATGCTATTAAAGAACATTCTAGTCTAACAGTGCGGTGGATAAGGGTCACAACCCTACGTAGGTATTTTCTAGAACGGACAAACGCGCAATGCAAACTTTAGATAGGTCGACTGTTACCGCAAAAATAGTAATCACGAATATATTATAAAGAAAAAAAAAAGGATCTAATTCTTAAATAGAAACGAATACGAATAGAACGACACGTCGTGTCTACAAAATGTGAGCATTTCTTTTACCGATACTCAATTCTTGTGAGTTTTCTCTGCTTAACATTTCTACCTTCTGACACCATTCTAGGTAAACATACCTACTTTATTTTCGTAACAACGTTTCACACGAATAGCTGGAATATTAAAGGTTTCATAATATTTCCAATGATTACGGAACTCCAAAGTCGCGCCGTACCTTTATATCGGCTGGTGTTCCTGAAAGCAGTCGCACACAATTTTGCTTTGAACATCTCTTTGTGTAGTTGATCGTTCATAAATAAGTACATGTTGTACATATCCAGCCTATTTTATATGCTCACAAATATTTGTATAGAATAGAATACTTCTTTATTTGCTCAGAAAGTAGGTACAAGTTACAGATGTTATGTTTAAAATTATCCTTTTACCACAGATTATTATACTAATGACCCTTCTTAACTAAAGCATGCAAATAGTTTAAGCTTTAATAATAATGACTAACTCAATATAATATTATTAAAACATTCAATCAAAGCAATACAAGTTTAGCATGTCAAGATGAAATTTAGTAAATAATTTGGAATAAATAATACAATACATAATGTCAAGTTTAATAAAAACTGGGATTATAAATTCGTCAAGTTCGAGGTCACAATACAGTTAAATTAAAATGATTTAGTACATTGTAAAATCAGAATTGTTTTTAAATTTTTCAAAGAGGTTTTGTAACGACTCACGCAAAAATTAGGCAGAGTAAGCGTAGAGGCAAAATATTTTTGCCATTTTGGTGTAAATATGTAATGAATGTACTCGATATAAAATAAGCTAACGTGATAGTTATATTGCTAATATCTATGTAACGCCATTAAAACAGTCGATAGCAGCAGCCTTACTAATGAATATTGGGAAAGACAGTACAAAAATGTAACTCTTTAGTCCAGCATGATGCTACCAACTCTGCTGGTATTCTGCCACATCTGGTTACATTAGAAGCCGACTTCTACATCCAAAAGAAAGGTTTAAATGATGAAAAAACACACAACCACAGCTGGTGCTAAATTTAAATACGTTCACAGTAAGAGAACATTTTTAATCACGTTTTACGTTTTAGAAAGCATTGCAAAGGCACTGGTAAAGTTTCCAACACAAGTACGTGGTACCGAAAGTTTGAAAGGAAACGTAATATTTTCTTGTTTTTGTAAAGAAGTCTTAAGATTGAGCTCATTCCACAAAAGTTTTTGGAACACTAAGGAATAATAAGGAGTCATAAACAAACATAATGTGGTATGGAGAAGTAAATAATATAATACTCGTTTATAAAATGAACTTCTAAGCAGTCTTAACAAACTGTTGTCCTTTGTAGAGTGTTGTTATTACGTTGTGTAACATAATATTATTGTATATGTATACGTAGCAGTCATATAAACGGATACGTAGGAAAAATATCTCTATTTGTTATTGGAACTGAGGTTGAATAGGGTGCGAAAGGTGAGTCAAACGATATCTGATTTGTTACCAACACTGTAGCAAAACTTTGTAAGACATTTATAAGCTTAACAAACTTACTAGTGAAGAGTTTTATTTCGGATTCCACTACAATAAGAGGTGTAGGAGCAGATTAGATGCGAAAAACGACAAAGGATCTTAAACCATAACCCTTGGACTGAGGATTTACGCTGTTTAAGATTTATGTAGTCAAATCTTTAGAAAAATCTGTTTAATTATAGATGCTTACAATTACGACGACGTATACAAGTAAAGCTCGATAAAATAATATAATAAATTTATTCAGCAATCCCCTTCCAATTAACATTTCGCAGAGATAAAAAGGGTTCACGACAGATATCCGAACATCGTGAACGGCACGTACCGCGTTGGCCACTAAAACATTAAAAAGAACATAAAGTTGGTACAGCTATCTCAACAAACTAACGTTAGGGAATCTCTCGTAGTGGGGTCAGGTATTGTGAAAAAACCAGAGGCGATATCACAACAAACCCGAGGTGCTCGGCGCGCGCGTTGTTACGCCGACGTGACCCGAATGCCCACGCCCCGATGTTCAGGGATACTTCACAAATGTTTCCGTTACGATACGCGATCTTTTCCTTTACTGAATGCGTACTAAACACGTAAATAGCTATACGATCACCTTAACTTCGTCGTTTAGATGTATTTATATACGACTACAATCTAACAGGATCTACTTTATTTTTATGGCAGTTTGACGTTATTATCCTATGTGAGATATTGTTTTAATACTTATGTAAGATATTAAAATGGAAACCGCATTTAATGTGAATCACGTTCCAAGCTGTATCGTATTTCACTATTAGTACCTACTTATCAAAGAGTCGGTGTACTTATTTAGTTTTATTCGCCTGTACTGAGACTGTAATGTTACTTGAATATTAGATGTGGTCAACCACATCTAATATTCACGTAACATTACAGTCTAATTAAAATGTAAAGTTGTTACTCTGATCGTACAATTTTAATAATTACCGCGTCATTATTTCGTCGCTACATTAAGAAACACGGAATTCGAATTAGCGGGCCCTCGGTATCGCTTGCAACAGTTCCCCGCGGCAGGGTCAAGGTGATTAGCTAATTAACCCGACGTCACGTGATTGATATCTGTAAAATTGATTACAAAAATATTTTGAATAGTATCTTTCAAAACATTACCGCTAGGGTAATGAAAGCTTGGGTTCCGGTTGGGACAAAATTACTTAGGTCAAATTAGTTTTGTTTTATTTAATATCAGAAAAATATTACCAAATAAATACTCACTATATCACAACCCTACTAAAACGGAGAAAAAGAAATATAACTACAATATTACAAACAACAACAGTATTGAAAAAATCCATCCTGTGATCCAAAATCCTTTGTATGTTACAACATGCACTACTCAAAAACTATGCCAAGTCCATAAGGAGTAAAGTGTGCAAGACTTTTTTCAGGCGGCGTGCACCGATGCGATTCGTCGAGTTTAGTGCATGTTCAACTATTGAACGAAACACTAAAGTCCTACCTATTGCAACTATGAACACGTAGGCCCACGTTTATAACAAGATAGAGCTTTGATCTAAGACAAACATTGTGAAAGAAGAAAGTAAAAAACAAAACATTTTATTCATCATTACGCATTTAGTTTCACCAAGAAACCACTAAACGAGGGTTGAAATAAAACTCTATGGTACCTATCTCAAAGTAATCAGACAGAGACCAAAAAATTGGCCAAGAAACATGTGAACATTTTAATTCAAGTAATCTGTTCAATTTTAAACTAACCGTGTTTACGAGAGGTGCAAAACAATTTTAGATCGCTGTATATCCGGGCTCAATTTAATCTGTCACAATATTATTAATAGATCAGAAAAATTAACGTCATTAATGACACCATAAATGTCAGCAGCCGTGCCGGAACCAGTTCATAATAATCCGCTTATGGGTCACGCAATACGAGGCCGAATCCTCTGGCTCACTTGTAAGGGACACTTTTATTATAGCTCTTAAATCAAGTGTGTTCAATAGAAGATCTTGTATTAATATTCTATGGTATAACCCTTTTTATCTGGTAAAGGGAGACTTTATGGATTTTGTATGTGATGTGGTCCTCGTCTTATGCGACCTACCTATATGTATTCATACTTGATGTGTATCTACAACTATTTCTAGGGAGTACAACAAGCAATCAAGCTTGCTGTATATATTTTTTGGTTTTATTTACTGAAACTGTTAAAGCGAATGTGTTCTCGGAAGTTAGAAAGCAGTCGCTTCACAATGTCCAAACTCATCAAATAATGAATGAAGAAACTTAGCTGTCAGGCTGTGTTAATACATAGTAAGTAAGCTCAGTTTCTTTAATTAACCCACCGAAGTCAAAGACCGTTGAAATGCTGACATGAAACAAAAAGCTTTACCTATTTAATAGATATTTTAATACATAATTATTTGCCACCACAACCCACACAAACATATCAAGTAGCACAACTAAATAAAAGTAGCAATGTAGAATAATATGGATTAAATAAACACGTTACAGCTCGTTAAATAAATAAAACTGTAACATGGCACATTAAATGTAACGTTTCTGTAAATTTGCCTATCGAAAAATATATTTTAAAGATAACTTTAGAATTTTCAAATAATTATTAAGTACATGATGATTATTGTATTTTGATTGATGAAAGACGACAAAAATATTATGAAACGTCGGCATTTATAACGATAAGCTTTAGATTAGACGATACCTATCCACGTAAGTAGGTAACTACATAGTTTCGTTAAATCCTACAGCGACTCGCTTATCTCGTTAATAATTATATTTTAATAGGTACGTGTCCCTCGGTATATTTTCACAATTTTAACAAAAAGCAATGGAATAAAACATCCGATTGCTAACAAGTCTGACTTTAACGAAAGTTATCGAATAAATGCTGAAATAATTGGCGTAGGCGCTCATTTTCCATTTACTCGGACACAGCGCTCATCGGCGATACAATTCATGTATGTACGAATTTCTGTGAAATACAATAAGGGCGAAAATGTTCATTTTTACTTGGAGATATGCGGGCGCGTTGAATTAAATACAATCCCGGGAGTATTACGTGATGTTACGAGATAAAACGGCCATGTCCTTCTCCTTGACCTGATATTTTCCTTAAAATTAGGTAAGGACATTATGATTATTGGTTATTTGAAGTGTCATTGAATTATGTAGGCATACATAAATTTGTTTCAGCATTTTATGTTCTAATTAATAGTAACGCATTCAGATTTATTTAAATTTTCTTCTAAATAAATAAATTATTATCGAAATCTGCACTTGAACCTAGAAATTGTAGAAGTAATGTGCAATCACGATTAGAGATTGTAAGTCTTTAGGCTAAACACTTAATATGATAGAATTACAATTAATTTCAATGCCTTAGGGACGAGTATAACAGCAACAGTCCAAAGATCTTGGCCTTAATGAAGAAAATTCAAATTTTCTCGAGATAAAAATAACAATTGACTCGCTTAAAAGCGAAAAAGGCACAACTTCATATGTAGAGAAAAGAGTAGATTATTCCGTAGTGCAACTTTTTCTCGAGTATCATTATTTTTGCAGCTCTACAGATATTGGTCTGGGGTAGCAAAGATATTGCCTGTAGCTGTCACCGCCAGTAGTTTCAACTGGCTTATGTACTTGTGTCGTTTCCCCGCATTGTACACCCGGACCGAGCGCGGAATGTGTTTCAACGCTGTATTATTCTTTTTTATTTACCCTAGCGTTTTTTGTCTTCATGTTTATTAATATGATAGTGGACGTAATGTTACTTGCGGTGATTTGGTTTAGGAACATTGCATTGTGGACGTCTTTATTTCTAAATAATGCATGTTCAAAACTCAGTATAATTTTCTTTGCCTAGTTATTTTGATGTTCATTGTCAACATTATCTCTATAAAAATAAAAAGCATTCTACATTTTGGTCAAATAATGGGACGCAGTATAATATCATAGGATTTTAAAACTTACCTATGAGTTTATGGGTCGTTTTCAAAAACCAAAATATCTAACACAAAAGTAACACAATTGAAGTATAAGGGCAAAGTCACAACGAAGTCGACGAATCTAATCAATATTTTTCTTGTACTTCCTTCTATTTTTGTGGATGTTTTGATTTTAAAGGCTCTCGGTGACGTCTTTGACGTACGGCGGGCGTTAACGGCATCTTTCCTAAAACGGAAATGGAATTACTATTCACATTTAAGTGAATATACTGTAATAAGCCCCAAGCTTCACGTAACACAAAAATAGTAACACAATGGTCACACAATTGAACAAAATTAACGTTTCCCTAGCCTTCAAAAAAAATTATTTTTGTTATTTCACCCTCGACTTACTTACTGGTGAAACATGCATATGACTTTGTTATAGCATTAACTACACTGATATGCTGCACTGTAAAGTATATATAGTACTTACCGCATTCATTTAATTTGGCACTTGCAACACAACTTCTTAAAGTCCTTTTTACGACGCGCACGAATCGAAACCCACACTTACTAAACATAATAGCGTAGCCGAAAAAAACTCTTTTTTCAACTACATTGTTTTATAGTATATTTCTGACAACTTACCCCTTCACTTGACAAAACATTGTTAAATCTAGTAACATAGTGCGTGTATTATTTATTATTTGCTGCATTTTTAAATAAGCGCGACTAGTATGGGACATAGCAATTTTTTATGGAGACAAATTATGACAGGAATTAAATTTAGTGTTTTTTAAAGCAATAGAACCAATCTCCATATTCTAAAAAATCTTTACTTGCAATTTTATTACTAATTAGTCTGAATGTTGATTTACAAATGACAAATGATAAATGATTTTATTTCTGTAAATAGGTTTGTTCAAACACTTTAACACATCAATTACAAATATGTTTACATTTCGAACTGTATTTTATCTTATTACATACAAACATACAAGTAATAAGACACAGATTTAGACCGAAGACTACATAGGATGCATTAAGTAGAATCTACTCATCGTCCTCACTAGACGTGCAATGTGCCGCAAAGGCGCACCGGTGCATTTCACAAATTGTTAAATATATACTTATATATGCAGAATTGCAGAATTAAGTGATGTAAGAGTGTCTGTAGATGTAAACACTCCTGATAACCTAATTCTAGTTCGCCATTGGAAAATAAAGCTTCGAACGAAGCATAGTAGCATTTATCCGACATCGTTTCAGTTTAAATTCAATTTAAAAGTAGAGGGATTCTAACAAGAAAAGTAGCTCATTTTCACTCTGCTTAAGATTCTAATTTCTAGGACGTCTTCATCAATATACAAAACAGACGAAAGGTCTTAGAAATGTAATGTATAACAAAATATGTTGGAATTTGGTGGGAAATTATCAAATAACTTCTCCCGCTCAGTGGGTGTGTCAGACTCTTACTGACTAAAACCCACCCGTGTTCCTTCAGGTGCCCTGTTGCTGGGGGCCACGATCTCCCCTTCGGTTTTCTTCGCAACCCCGGCTGGCATCGGCCCTAGCGGACCCCGTCAATTCTGCTGACATCTCTTTGAGGCGCGCGTGGAACACAACGCGCCGTCGACCCTAGCCTGGGCCTTATCGGACGGCGAGCTACCCATTGCTCGCCGTCCGCAAGCCCGCGCTTACGGTGGCCGGAATTCGGCTCGCGATTCCCGATGCCCAGGGCGTCTCCTCCTGCGGCGGTTAGGGGCGTGAGGGCGCAAATTTTGCCTCTCCCTCACGCATTCGGCCTCCTCCTTCACGAGCTTTACTGCTTCGCAGAAGGAGGTGACGGCCTCCCATTTCCTCTCGCTCCGTACCATGGCCCGAATCAGGGCCGGACGCGAGAGATCACCGCCGCCGATCGCCTCCACGAGGACACGGCGATGCTCCGTCCATTATGTTGGAATAATTTAGCTTTTTCTATATTAGGTAACCAAAGGTCTGCTTGTGAAACAACACAGTTATTGAACAGAAGGTAATATAAGCGTCATTGTTATCATATTTAATTAAATTGTGCCTTTTATAGCCGACAAAGAATATTTAATTACATTTTAACTGCAAGTGTAAGTTTGTACGCACAATATTTAGTGATTTACCATGTTATTTTAAGACCATAGACTTCTTATAGGTTTTCAGCTGCAGTGTAAAGGCCTCTTCCCATACAGAGAAGGCACAAGCAAACTTATATTAACTATATGTCCAGGTTTCCTCACGATGTTGAAATAAAATAATAAAGCATGTATAAGCCGGATCCGGTCATTAGTACGGACACGAAACAAATCGCAAGCGCACCACTGGCGACATCACGTGATCTTACACCTAAAGCGCGATTCTACAGAGTTGTGATGTTTTAAGGCGAAAGCGCCGACCCTGCCCGCGAAATTCAAATTTTCTTACGTTTTTTGTATTTTTTAGGTCAGTCTCAGATCTCATGTTAATGATTGATTGATTTGCGGTCGTAAAAATAATAAATATATATTTACAGAATGTTAATAATTAAAATCGTAAATACAATTCTCAGTGATGGTGTATAATGTCATAAATTCACGAAATTGACATTCTTAGCAGCAAATAATTTGATATGTTATTTAGGTAACCGTGAGATGTGGAAGAAATGGAGGGAGGCCATCTTTTATGACCGCCAATCAATCAATCATTAACATGAGATCTGAGACTGACCTACAAAATGAAAAAAACATAAGAAAATTTGAATTTCGCGGGCATGGTCGAAGGTTCCACCTTAAGGCCACAGCGAGGAGTATTCAGTCTCTGATCGCATCGGAGTTAAGACGTCGCGGAACTGTACTCGATTCGTTATGCTCAGTTATTGCGTTAATTGTAATTTGTGATTATTGTGGTAATTTGTGATTTTAATAAACGCCATGTATCGCATCCAGTGTGTGTATTGCTAGTGTGATTAATTTGGTAGTAAATTATAATGTGATCTGTACTGCACACGGTTTTTCTATTGCGCATTAACCAACACTACCCACTGTAAGCCCACAGTAGTTTAGGTATCGCTGATAATAACGAAAGAGTCACATACCTGTCTCCCTTATATAAAATATTAGAATACCTAGAAAAAGGAACAAATAAAAACTTCTGGCGTAAATAATTTAGGCATTTATTATTTACTAGCTTCTGCCCGCGACTTCGTTCGCGTGGGAGTCGAATAACACCACAATATACTACAAAACCGGTAAAATGCGTGTCGGACCACGCACAATGAATGGTGCCGTAGTTGGGATGAATTTATCCCAAAAACAAACTTAACAATTACAATTCATTGAAAAACGTTCTCTCATACGGAATGTATGGGAGAACCTGTTTTTGCAACTGCAAATATGAGTTGATCGATTTCGACTTGTTAACTTGTAGAGCTTACTTAGCTGTAATACTTTTCCTTTGAATTTCGCTATATATACCACTGCTGTGAATTTTTTCACATATCCAAAACCAACCATTTAACTGGCTGGGGCTTTAGCACTTTAAAGCTCAATATTTCGCAAACGAATCTCTGAATCCAAAAATGGTTTTCAAACTCACAATACTTTTGAACGACCTTTCCAACTCCAGCCCAAACTATGAAAAAGACGGGAAAAAACCCTTTTTACGTGTAGTGGAACGACGCAAAAAAAAAGGTTTTAAAACTTAAACTTTTTTATTTTACCAATTTGTCGGCGTAATTAATATCCATGCCAAATTACAGCTTTTTAGTACTAACAGTCTCTGAGCCAAGCCGCGCACAGACAGATGGACATGGCAAAACAATAAGGGTTCCTTGTTGACTGCAGAACCCTAAAAACTAACTTTTGTAAAAGAAATTGTATTTCTTGGAATGTAGGTATGTACTGTCACAAACATTCTAAGATTTGTGATGTAATACTTTAGCAGTTGTTGGGGTCCTAGGTAGCAAGTATTAGGTACGGAGATGTAATATTAAATTCTAGGATAAGTTCAAAAGGAAAAAGAAATGTTATGAATTTATCGTGGTTTTCTGGAGTTCTGCTTATCCAGGACGGAACAAGCGTGATTTTAATGCATGCATATTCTAAGAATTCTTATTTGTTGTTAATGTGTTCCAGGAGATTAAAAACCAGCGTAATTTGTCATATTTATACCCACACAAAATTCGTATTCAATTATAAATTCAGTTACTGTAAAGAAAAATACGTCAAAATCAATATGTGGACTCGTGGCTTCGTAAAAGTTTAAGCGTAGTAAAAGCTTTTCATGGTACATTTTCGTTTCACTGTGTTCATTATTGAAGGTATAAAATGGGTTCTCTAAAATGTCACACACGGTTAGTGGTAACAACACACTATATAAAATTAAACTAGAAAGAACTTGCCGTTTAGATTAATTTCGCGGTAATTACAACGAATTAGGTACTGAAGAGCGTGTAAACGCTTGGTATAGTTTTTCCCGCGAGGCGGCTTCCAGGTATATGAAGAGTTATTTTCACAAATTCCCTCCTACTAGTGATAGGCCACCGAGCGACGTGTCCGGTGAATCAACGAGAAGCGCTCCGCTCGGTCGGGTAAAAACGGAAAACCATTTTACGGTCCATTGTGAAAGAGGATTGGCAATTTCGTTCCGAGCTTACTCGACCATCGGCCGGACAAGTTTTACAACTTCTCTGATGTAACGCGAATGCTCTGACGAAACTCTCTAATACATGCGCACTGTTTCCGCTGATTCAGCACTTCATTTTCCCTATTTAATCTTATAAAGTTTAGCTGTCACTGAAGCTTCCATTTATTACCAACCATTCCACCGGTAGTGCCCAATCAAATTCTTATGACTTTTTTGGATTTTATGACCAGTCTAATAACGTCCCCAAAATGCATCTGCCTGTTCTAAACGCATATTGTACTATTTTAATAATTAAGTAGAAGCTAGTATAACTTATCTAATGGTAATAAAAATTAATAAAAAATCCCAAAAAAGCTTTGCAAAAACTACCACTACGACATCACGTTCTCAAAGCTACGTACGCTGGCTACGCAGTCGTAACGGGCACCCTAGCGCTACGCAATCGTAGCATGATATCAATCTGCTACGGTCCCGCTAGTAAGCCGCTCAATACTTTAAACTCATAATTGTGTTAACTTTGTTGTAGCTTGGACGTGTTATGTAATAAAATAACGGTATTTTATGTTTTGAAAAATGAGAAAGGTGTGAACCACCTTTCTCGTTTTTTTTTTTTGAGAGAGAATGGAGCTTTAAGTCAAAGCCGTCAACCGGCTTTGACTTTAAGCTCCATTATATGTTTTTATTTTACGTTTGATACTTATAGAAAGATTCAAAAGCCTTTTTTATAAAAATCAAAGCTATAATAAAATAAAGACCTAGTAGATAGCACTCAGTTTATTATGATATTCAACGCTAAAAAAATCGCTTTCGATAAATCTAATCCTATACAAACGAAGCCTTTGGTTTAGAGGATTAGTAAGGTTATACAATAATTAGATTGGAAATCGATATCTACTCCGTATGTACGTGAAACTTTTACCTATTCGAACCTATATAAAATGGCTTAGATAAACCCACATTTGGATTAAACAACAATGGATAAGGTGAATCGGGTATAGTAAATATTGAAAATGTTTCGAAGAAATGCTATAATATATATATATATATATATTAAATAACGTTAATAATTAATAATTTAAAAAAATAGTTGATAAGAAAAGTTGGTAAGAAAAACTTGGCATTTTCTCCCATGTTTTCGTACACGGCATATATACTTAACGAAATCACGTCAGTGTGGTAAATTGCTTAATAAGCATGCCAAACGTGACAGGTGCCTCAACCTAACTCCGTTCTCAGGGTTCTCAGGTTACACATGAAAAGGAAATATCCTCAAAGCATTTTCCTCAATCGTTGAATATGAACATAATTCGTTAAGAGATATTTAAAAATATATTTGTACTATCTTCGAATGAACCTGACGCACCTAAAAACTGTAACTTTAAGCTTCTTGAACGTTTATTTAAAACTTTGCCTATATCATCAAAGGAAATAGAGAGCGTGGCACGTTTCCAACTACTTTTTTCAAACTGTTACAAAACTAAATGATGAAATATAATCTTAGACAAAAGGCTGGCTACAAACTTTGAATAATAAACAACTAAATACAAAAACATTAAATAAAATATAACCTCAATTAGTATAAGCTACAAAACGACTTCGCAAAAAGGAACCTATTTGACACCAAATTGTCCCCTCATTGTAATGGCACCCTCAAAGTTATCACGCAACTGCATTTATTAATGTAACAAATGGTCTGTTGACAATGGTAGGTACTGGATGTTAAATTACTAAAACCCATATCAATTACCCAAACCGAAGGGAATTATAATGCGGCCCAGCATGTTGGCGTCGAACCGCGAACAGCTCTCGTCTGGATAAACGGAGGCCTATTTGAAATTCCAATTAGAAAGTTTTCTCATTTACTTGAATCAGGGCGTAGAGTGGCGGAAGGGCAACAATCCGCGCTGATTAGTCCTGGTCTCCACCCTGCATCAGATTTAAAGGGTATGGGTTCACCGCATAAACTAATCCTTCATTGAGGACTACCTTATTTGAATTATTTTTGGGCCTAACCCTGCGGCTGTTCGCCGGATTATTCGAATGTCGCATTTAAAAACAAATTGATTCCAACAATTAACTTTTATTTCTACGAGCTTTGTGACTTTACTGTAGACCTACAACTATAAATGCTCTTTAGATACACATTTAGTACTCTGTATTGGCTACATTTAAGTTCTAAATAATTTTATGTTACGACTGAAACGTCCAAATAAACCCACGGGAAATAAACGTTTGCACTGCATTGTTTTCTGTTTACGAGACTTGCTTATTTAATTAAATATTATCTGCTTTGGGTTAGTTAGTAATAATTTAAAATGGCTTGTTAAAAAGAAAGAAAATGGTTTTAATTTAAACAATGCAACGGTAGGTATTGTATTCTTAATTTTATGTTGCTACTTTTAGTCATCGGTATGTGATGAATATATTTCAGTTCGATGTATCTATTCTACATACGGTAACAAAACACGGGAAGTCAAATTTCCGGCGAATATCACGCCTACTTCCAAAAATAATATTTTTCTTGATAGATGTGACGCCGTCCGACCATCGACCACAAACAAGCTCAGAAATGCGGATATTACTGATTCAATATTCTACGAAAAGTTATGTTGCCTTTCGATAACTTCCGAGTTTTCTATACTTCTATCGATTCGGCGCAAGGCCAATTTATTCAAAAAGTATCAAGCGTGAACCGCCCAGACACGGAAGTTACCCAGTTGAAAATTGAATTTATCAAACTTTTCCGGGACAAACAGATAGGTACTTTATAGCCTGTGAAATGCAATTTACTTTCAATTGCTATTGTAGGGGCGCTGACGCAGTCGTTTTATATTCCTCGCATGCGCAGCGCCCGGCGAAGCCAGTTCGCCCGAAACCGCTATCCGCTATACACGCGCCGCAGATACAACCCTGTAATATCAACTCTAGTAAAGACTGATATAGCGTACAACATCTATTATTTCTCTCCGCACACACTACCCTGGAACACACACAAAATTGGTGACCCCGACGTGATCCTAAAGTGTGTGCGTTGATCGAGAACTGGCAACTCATCCTAACATCCACGCGGTATAGTGTGAAAACCCACAGTGCTTATTGAAAAAAAAAGTCACAAAGTCAAGCTTGAAGATGGAAGAAAAAGCGACCGCTGAAGAATACGTTCTTTCACCCGTGTCCGTGACCGACAAGATAGAAAATTTTTGGACCAAGTCACCAGAATTATGGTTCGCCAAAGCGGAAACAATTATAAATGCGCAGAAGATGTCCGACGACTCCAAGTACCGAATATTAGTCTCGAAGCTCAACCAGGAAGTCACAGAACAAGTAGCATCAATTATATTCGAACCGCCCAAAGAAAAAAAATACGAGACCTTGAAGGCAAAGTTACTCTCAGTTTACAGAGAGTCGGATGAATGTCAAATCAAAAAGCTTGTTTGCGGAATGGAGCTGGGAGACCAGCAGCCATCACACCTTCTTCGAAAAATGAGGGAGCTAGCCAGGGGAAGGGTGACAGACGAAACACTCCGGGTGATGTGGAAGAACCAACTACCACCGTCTATACGCAGCATTTTGGCAGTATCCGACGAGGCAAACTTAGAAAAATTAGCGTCGATCGCAGACAATGTAGCAGAAAACGCAACTCCGGTCCACAGTGTCGCTAGTGTAAAAGAAGCGTCAAGCCCATCGAAAAAGGATGACGCAGTGATAGCCGAAATAAGACAACTTGGTGACAGATTACGCAGGCTCGAGAGTACACCCCGAGGTCGTTCGCGAAACTTTAGATCTAGAAGAAGCAGATCCAGGTCGGGATCGAACTCCAGGTCTACCAAGGCGATGACAAGTGATGACCCCAACTGGTTGTGCCGGTACCACTTCCGATTCCGTAACAAGGCGACGAGGTGTGAACATCCGTGCAATTGGAAGAAGTCGAAGCCAGCGGAAAACTAGTGTCGGTGCAGTCAGCGACGGGTGGCTGCGACCGCGTGCACGGAAATCACCGTCTAAGCGTCCGGGACAAGAACTCAGGTTTGAACTTTTTAGTAGATAGTGGTGCAAATGTGTCAGTTCTACCTCGCAGAGTGGTTTTCAAGAAAAATAACGCACAAAGTGCCGGGTATAAATTATATGCTGCGAACGGAACCGAAATAACCACGTACGGTACACACATGTTAGAACTAGACCTAAATCTTAGACGAGCGTTCCGTTGGTTATTTACGATAGCGGACGTACAGCAACCAATATTAGGTGCTGACTTCTTAGCTAAATATAATTTACTAATTGACTTGAACGGACGAAGGCTAGTCGACCAGGCAACAAATTTAGGCGCGAGAGGAAACCTCTCTGACTCGACTGAGCCCACGGTTAAAACCATTGTTGATGACTGCCCCTATCATGAGTTATTATGTAAGTTCCCCGAGGTAACTAAACCAGTTTCATATAAAGAGACACCTAGACATAGCGTTCGTCATTTTATAGAAACAACAGGTACCCCGGTGCACGCACGAGCGAGACAGCTACCACCGGACAGGTACGTAAAAGCTAAAAACGAATTTAGGGTCATGCAAGAGCTGGGGATCTGCAGGCCGAGCCACAGCGCTTGGGCAAGTCCTCTGCACGTGGTACCCAAGAAAGACGGCAATATTAGGCCATGCGGAGACTACAGACGTTTAAATGCGATCACCAAACCGGATCGCTACCCTGTACCTCGTCTTCATGATTTTACATATATGTTGGCTAATAAGAAAATATTCTCAAAGTTAGATATTAACCGAGCATATAATTGTATACCTGTCGCGGAAAATGACATTGAAAAAACTGCTGTCATAACACCTTTTGGCTTATTTGAATTTATGCGCATGCCATTCGGATTACGTAATGCAGCACAAACGTTTCAACGTTTCATGCACCACACGGTATTGCAAGGTTTGAATTTCCTATTCAACTATGTAGATGACGTCATCATAGCATCAGATAACGAAGTAGAGCACAAACAACACTTAGAAAAAGTTTTCGAAAGATTCAATGAATACGGCATAACTATAAATTTTTCCAAATGTAGCTTCGGTAAACAGAAATTAGAATTTTTAGGATATGAAGTGTCAACAGAGGGAATTAGACCTCTAGAAGATAAGGTAAAAGCCATTGTAGACTTCCCAAAACCGGAAACAGTTGAGGAACTTAGAAGATTTCTAGGAATGTTGAATTTTTATAGGGCAAGTATACCTCAATCGGCTAATCATCAAACAGAGTTGAATAAATACCTAGGAAATACAAAACGCAAAGATAAAACAAAAATTAACTGGACACCAGCAGCTGAATACGACTTTGAGCAATGTAAGAAAGACCTAAAGAACGCAGTCATGTTATCATATCCAACGTCAAATACTCCGTTAGCGTTAATGACCGATGCGTCAGACACATGTGTGGGCGCAGTATTACAGCAAAAGCTAAACAACAAGTGGAAACCATTAGGGTATTTTTCTAAAAAATTAACACAGGCACAAATGAAATATAGTACATACGACAGGGAATTATTAGGAATATATTCAGCCATAATTCATTTCCGCAACATGGTTGAAGGTCAACAGTTAGTTATTTTTACAGACCATAAGCCTTTAGCATTTGCATTTAGTAAAATAGGTACAGATAGAGAAACTTCTCGGAGAGCCAGACAGATCATGTTCATTAGCGAATTCAGCACGGACATAAGACACATTAGTGGGAACGATAATTTAGTTGCGGATACATTATCCAGAGTAGCAACAATATCGTGCCCCACAACGATCGATTTCGCAGAACTTGCAGCCGCACAGGAAACGGACGACGAGCTAGCAAAATTGCAAAGCGAATCGAATAACAATAACAACATAGTGTTGAAACGTATAACTATATACAATACAGAGAAATACATTGTCTGTGAAGTTTCAACCGACTCAGCACGCCCATACTTGACCAGAAAGTTTCGACGTTTAGTTTTCGACTCAATACATAATATGAGCCATCCAAGCATTAGAGCAAGTAGAAAATTAGTTAGTGATAGGTATTTTTGGCCAAATATGAATAAAGACGTTGGAAATTGGGCCAAGACTTGCATTAGATGTCAAAAAGCGAAAGTTCAAAAGCATACCAATGCAGATTTAAGTACCTTTGAAAATTGTAAGCGTTTTGAACATATTCACATAGACATAGTAGGACCGCTACCAACTACACCAGAGGGATTTAAATATTGTTTGACGATAATAGACAGGTTTACGCGTTGGCCAGAAGCATTTCCATTAAAAGAAATAACTGCAGAAATAGTAGCCAAAACTTTATATGAAGGTTGGATTAGTCGATATGGGTGCCCGGTTAAACTCACAAGTGACCAGGGAAGACAGTTCGAAAGCAATTTATTTAGAGAATTAATGTCAATCATGGGAATACAGAAAACCCGTACCACTCCATATCATCCTCAATGCAATGGAGCGATAGAAAGATGGCATAGGTCATTAAAAGCAGCACTAAAGGCACGTTTAGACAATAAAAGCTGGATAGATGAACTAGCAACAGTAATGTTAGGATTGCGCACGACAATTAGGTCCGACACAGGCGTAACCGCAGCACAAATGCTATACGGCAGTAATATTAGGCTACCAGGTGACTTTTATGACCATAGCAATGTACAGTTGCATGATGACAACAATTTCGTTAAAAAAATTAAAGACGTAATAGATGGATTGAAACCGTCCACTAGAGTAAACAAGTCACCTCGCAAGATTTTCATACACAAAGATTTATTAACCAGTGATTATGTATTCATTAGAAATGACGCAGTACGTAAACCATTACAATCGCCATACGATGGACCATATCGCGTCATAAGTAGAAACGAAAAAGTGTATCGCGTACAGTTACCAGACAGACAAGCCAACATATCTATAGATCGCTTAAAACCAGCATATATATTGATAGATGATGAATTGCCATCAGAGGAAGTAAATAAAAACATATTAGAAAAAAATGATAATAAAAAACACAAACAGGTACAAAATAAAATACAGAAAAAAGTAAGGTTTCAAACAAGCAAACCCAGTGACGAAACATATACAACGCGAACTGGACGAATAAGCAAAAGACCCTCTAAATATCGAAATTAGCATTTTTATAAGGTAGGTCAATTAATTGAACATAAGTACTAGGTATCGCAGTTGAAACATAGTAAGAATCAAAACAGTCGCGAAATTACACCACGTACACCGAATTAATTTAAAAAAATGGGCACCAATCAGACAAAAGAAAAAGTAATTGTTAACGAAAACCTATCAAATGTTGCACAAGTGGACAACAAATTGAATATCATTGGCTGTGTCATGATAGCTACCATAATATTACTCACCATATTGTTAATCTACGCAGGAAAACGAAGGATCATCAAAAGCATTCGAAAGTGGTTGAAAAAGGAAATAGTGGCAAGTTCGTTAGCCACACCGAGCATAAGGGTAGAAACGGTCCAAAAACCGCAAGAATCGCCTAACCCCAAAGTCATTTATTAAGATAACCTGCTCCTCAGTAACCATCGTCCATTCAAGTCAAATTACATAAAGTTTAGGTCCCAAATTCCAAGTGACGTTTAACGGTGCAAGTGCTACTTTGCGAAATGTGTGAATTAATGTTATGTGTGTATTTTTAATTGGCGTCACCATGACGAATGCTGTGGACTCCGCAGGGGTGCTAATTTCTTTTTATGGCAGAGCATGTCGTCACGGTGACTACCCTTAACGTCGTAACTTTATATGTGTATTAATTAAGTACAATGTCAAGACGGCACCTTTAAAAGCAGGTAGCCGCACTAGCTTAAGATCAAGTATTGTTAAATATAAGATTTATTCCTCCAAATGACTTTGTATTTCATTAGCAAATAAAAATGCATTGTAAGAATTTGTAATAATAGCAACCTTTTGAATCAATTGTACGTACAAATAAATTGTACACTGCTTATACCATTGCAATAATAGCGTAAAAATATTTAAACTTAGATATGTAAGTCATAACAATGTATAAGGCGTCAATATCAGGTGACGCGATCACGCCAGACATCCGGTTACAACATTGTTATTCAAACCAAATGCTGATTGTAACTTATAAGTAATACTTTTAGCCATAGATGTAATTAATAATACGTTTTAGAGTAACATATTTTATTGTAAAAAACCAACAGTTTTTTTAAAAAAAAGGGGAGGAATAGTGTAGGGGCGCTGACGCAGTCGTTTTATATTCCTCGCATGCGCAGCGCCCGGCGAAGCCAGTTCGCCCGAAACCGCTATCCGCTATACACGCGCCGCAAATACAACCCTGTAATATCAACTCTAGTAAAGACTGATATAGCGTACAACATCTATTATTTCTCTCCGCACACACTACCCTGGAACACACACAAAACTATCAATCGGGTGAATTGAAGCTTGTAATGCTAAATGCCACAGTGAAACAAGCTCACCAAGCGTGTACAAGTACGTAGAATCTCCCAGCACTGATTTATAGATATGTAAATACATTGTATGTAAATTGAATACATATAATATTGATCTTTAGGAGTTTAGTTCTATTAATTCTATGGTAGGTACGATAAATCGATTTCACTACCAAACGGTTGTTTTTATATTATTTTTTCCGGTTCATAATTCTGTACTTATAATATTACTAGCTGCGCCCCGCGGTTGCACCCGCATAAGTCTCGATCCCATAAAAATATCGGGATAAAAGTATCCTATGTCCTTCTCCGGGTCAAGGTCTATCCATATCCCAAATTTCATCCCAATCCGTTCAGCCGTTTTAGCGTGATGTCGTGACCAAGGGAAATAGGGATTCATTTTTATATATATAGATTGACCGTTCATCGCAAGCGCATGATCAACCCCAGGGTCTTTTAAATTATACCTAAAAATTTTAATCTTATATATCTATATCTATAAAAAGAAAAGGGTGACTGAATGAATGACTGACTGACTGACTGATTGATCTATCAACGCACAGCTCAAACCACTGAACCGATTGGGCTGCAATTTGGCACACACGTAGTTATTATGACGTAGGCATCCACTAAGAAAGGGTTTTTGGAAATTCGGCCTTTAAGCGGGTGAAAAGGGGGGATTTTGTTTGTATGAAAAATCTTATTCCTTGAGTTAATAAACTTGAAACTTGGTACGAATACTTATCTATATAAATAATAAAAATTGCCATTTTTTGTTTTTTTTTTAAACTACCCTCTAAAAGAGAATTGGGGGGTTACAAAGTTTGTATGGAAGAATTTTAACGGTCTGATTAACTCGAAACTCAGTATTTATATTTAAAACTGAAAGTAAATAAAAACGTATATCAGGGTTTTTTGAAAAACTTCCCCTCACGGGGTAAAAAGGGGTATTGATTTTTACAGGGTAGGATTTTACTGTGTGGCTTGATTAACTTGAACATTGGTATCTATAAGTCAGATAATGGAAAATCACAATAGACTTTTGAAAAATTATTAACTCGCTATTTGCTATGGGGATGAGCAATATTGCATTATGTTCGTATTCTTCTATAGTTCACCGCAAATTGAAAACGACTAGCCTAAAGGTTAGAATATTGCAGATAGATAAGAATTAAACCTTTTAAAAGATTATCATCACGCTATACCTTCACGGGGCTAAGCAGTCAATCATAACATATACAGGGTGGATTTTGAGATGGGGCAATAAGGGCAGGTACCTTAAAACCGTTGTCGCTACAAGAAAACGGTCCTAGGAGACTGTCCTTAACTTAAAAAAAAGAAAATTAAACTGCATTTACAGATTTAGAAAAAAATGTACAGTCAGCAAGAAAATGGGAAATTTTCACAAAAACTTTTTTAATGCCAGTCGATCCTATTTCTTGGGTCTGGGTCAAAAAACTATATCGGGCCAACTGAGGTTTGAATACGAGAAAAATCAGAAATTGAAAAAGCTTCCCATACATTTCGTAAGAAATGAGCCTGAGAGAAGATAGAACACAATACACCTTTGTATGATGAAATAATTTTTTAATGAGGTACTTATTATTATTATGATCACAATATAAATCAGTTTCATTATTCCAATACTTCTCTGGGCTGAATAGGGAACGAATGTAGCAGATAGGATTTAAATGATTATCATCCCGCCATACTTTTATCGAGCTAAGAAGTAAATCATAAAATATATAAAAACGGATATTTTAATCAACTTTCAAAAAATCTAATATTTTAGCGGTTCCACGACTGCTTTGCAAACCTAAAATCGATTCCCAACAATTTATATTTTTTGTTCTTCTTTATTTATTACATTTTGAAATACTATCCATAGTATCCATAATTATACACTTATGTTCTTATATTTACTTATCCAAACTAATATTATTAATTCGAAAGTAACTGTCTGTCTATCCGCCAGTCTGTCTGTATGATACCTTTTCACGACTAAACCACTGAACGGATTTCGATATAATTTGGTAAGGAGATAGATGGTAGCCCGTAGAAGGACATAGGGTACTTTTTTTTACTCAAAAATAATCCTAAAGGGGGTGATATAGGGGATGAAAGTTTGTATGGGAAACCCAGCATTTCTTAAGTTAGAAATATGATAGTAATAATAGATATATAGTATTCAAAATATATAGAAATATAGTAATAAATAAAGAACTACGCGTTTCAGCGTTTTTGTAAAATCATCCCCCAAAGGGGATGATTTTAAAATTCTCATTATTGGGTCTTCTTTTAAAGATATTTCAGGGTTTCGAAATAAAGTCCTAAGTCCGTATCTTGAATTAACATTTCGTTTTCATTATATTTAAAGTATTTTAAGGCATTTATAATAATGATATGAAAATACCGGACAAGTGTGAGTAGGAATTGCGCCTTTTTTTTGGGTTGGGAAATTGTCAACTTCTCCCGCTCTGGGCGGAGCGGGAGGAGTGTCAGACTCTTACTGACTAAAACCCACCCGTCCACCCGTGTTCCTTCGGTTGCCGTGTTGCCGGGGGCCACGATATCCCTTTCGGTTTTCTTCGCAACCCCGGCAGGCATCGGCCCTAGCGGACCCGTCAAATCTGCTGACATCTCTTTGAGGCGCGCGTGGAATACAACGCGCCGTCGACCCGGGCCTGGTCCTTAGCGGACGGTGAGCTACCCATTGCTGACCGTCCGCAAGCC
Organism: Omphaloscelis lunosa; assembly: GCA_916610215.1. Classification (NCBI taxonomy): domain Eukaryota; kingdom Metazoa; phylum Arthropoda; class Insecta; order Lepidoptera; family Noctuidae; genus Omphaloscelis; species Omphaloscelis lunosa. Next base: position 13,877,451 of record OU744247.1, read on the forward strand.
CGCGCCTACGGTGGCCGGAAATCGGCCTGCTATTCCTGACGCCCTTGGCGTCTCCTCCTGGCAGACACGGCGATGCTCCGTCCAAGCTGGGCAGACCTCCACCCTATTCTCCACCGTGTCCGCCGGATGGCCTCTAGGACGCGTTCAACCGGCGGGCTAGCCGCAGCCTTACACGCGCCCACATCGGCACCGTAAAGGGCCATGGACCGTACGACCCCCGCGTAGAGCCTCCGGCAGGAAGCGTTTGGACCCCCTAGATTGAGCAGGAGTCGCTTCAACGCAGCCCCGGCCCGCTCCAGTCTGGGAGCCAAACGTCGCAAGTGTTCGACGAAATCGGCTTGCGATTGCCGACGCCTTGGGCGAGGACTTGCGCCTTGAGGGTTCCGTCTCAACGCTGTGCTTGCTCGGCTGCTCGATTTTCCAAATCTGAAGTGACGGACAAACTTAACTTTTCAATTGAAAAATAACTTTTATTAATTGTTACTTCAAGACACGGCCTATGAAATTTTGTTCCCAGATTGAAGAACAAACTTTGCAGTTCATATATTTGTCGGAAATACGTTACTGAGTTGACTAATCGGGACGCCAGCGCCACCTAGTGGCGTTCGACAGAGTCTGAACATAACGCTCGGACCAGCCAGACCGGAGCTGAGCAGAGTTCATTGGTGGTGGTCAAGCAGTGAAGACTTTTAGAAACTGTCGCGCATTCCGAATAGTCGTGTCGTGTACCTGTGTGTGAGTTACTAGTGTGATTAATTTGATATTAAATTATAATTTGGTCTGAACTGCAAAAGATATTTCTATTGCGCAAAAACCAACACTACCCACAGTACGCCCACAGTAGTTAAAATATCGCTGATAATAACGAAAGAGTCACATAAGTATCTCCGTTATATATTATAACTAGAAATAACAATTTTCGTATTTTGCTCTGTACTTGACCTTGCTTCTCGCCAAACTTCATACTGTTGGGCCAACGGGAAGTACCAAATAGGCTTTGGTTTTGTGACTGATATACAAAATAGTGCCATCTGCTGGTGAATGGTGGAAGACATTATAGATCGATTCTTTGCTTCCTTTCCATTATAGATCGAATCCTTGTAGCTATCGCTCCTCGTTGCTAGAGGGCGTCAGCATTTATGAATGAATAATAGTAAATATTGCTTACGCCACTCGCCGCCAGAGCTACGATTTATGAATGGATATTGTAGTTGTCGCTCCTCGACGCCAGGGGAAGCACTGTAGATCACGATATAATAATCTCGAAGTTTCTAGAAACCGGAAGTTGATTCAAATATAAGTCCTTTCCGCCCACTTTGTATTTTGATGAAGTAGTTCGCTTCAGGACGTTACAAGGTTTACACGTTTCGTATTTTTTGTCATAACCGCGTATTGTAAAAGTTAGTCGTGTAAAGCCGGTTTCATATTACTGTGTTGTGTCGTGTCGTAACGTCTTCTGACCCAGTGTTAGCCAATCAAAACTCGTTGTGATTTGACGTAGTCCTGAACAGATTCGTTGGATTGGTGTTTCCCGCGTCACGACACAACACGACACAGTAATGTGTCGGAAGTTAACCTGAACCCCTGTTTGCCTGCCTGAATCAGTGTATTTTATAGTTCATAGGTGGAAGCTACAAACCTGTGGAAAAATACAACAATAAATCTGGTTGTAGTGTACACCTCGTGTTTGATTACAGCCAAAAGTCCTCTGTCCTCCACAGGTTTATTTGCGAGTGTCATAATATGCGGCATAAATGGCCATATATTTTTTTATTGCGTTGACTTGGAAGTTTGATTTTCGTTACAGATCCAAGGGACCGTAGATCACAGAGCATGTAAAGATTCCGTAGATCTAAGGCTAAGCTCGCACTATGAATTTTAATCCTAGTGGATAATTTTCGCCAATCTGTGAACAATACCATTAACTGGAGTCCGCACACTGCTAAAAGAAATCGTTTGTGAGTGCGCGTAAGAATTATTTTATTTACGATTTTATTTCGCAGTTTAATAATCGCAACGATCAAAATCGTAGTGCGCGGTTAGCCTTAGTTAATGGTATCTATTTCAACTTGATGCCTTCACGCGTTCCTTAGAAAAAGGGTCTTGACAGACAGCGAAGTCATCCTTTAAGGGTTTCCATTTTCATTTTGAGATACGGAATCCTGAATCAGATTTATTATCTGTTTGTTACCTTTTTATGCCATAACGGCTGAACAGATTAAGATGAATGGCATACGGATAGGCCATGACCTGGGTTAGGACATATGATAAGTACTTTGAATCCCGGTAGTACGTTCCTGTGGGATATTTTCCGACATTTACGCGTGCGAAGCCGCGGGCAAAAGCGTAATCAGATAAATGTAGCGTAGTACCTAATTGCCTGTGACTACTGCCTCTACTTTTAAATCAAAATTAGTCTAATAAATTCAATATAATAAAGTAACCAATGGTTTTTATAAAAATAAAACACAGATTTCCATCAAAATTAAGTACTGCTAAATAAATAACATGGCCACTCTCTATCATTGTATTTCACGAAACTTAACCGTTCTCAAATAGAAATGAAATGATAAGGCTTGAAGTTTGGAGTGGTCATCCCTTCGCAAAACAGAGCCGGCTTAATAAACATCGAGCCGTTTAAAAATTTAATCCGAATACTCATAGAACGTCCTCATAACATGCTGGCATGTGAAAGCTGTAAGGATCAATACCGTCCCGCAGGCACTTGTGAATTTAGTATGACCACTAGACGTCACTCTAGTCGTGGCGGCTATGATGTCTGTAATTAGTGCGTCGCATGGTGAGTGTCATATGTCGAGCCGGATCGAATTGCGTCCGTTTCAATTAAATTCCGACATGAGCGTGAACCGTGCGGCCGTTCAGCTGACCAGCTCGAGAGCTCTCATTGAACACGGTTAGGACGGTTGAATCGAATCAATTCGCGAGCTACTATGTACAATTCAGTTTTTATTTATTTTGCTTTACAGAAAAAGGCATGTCGATAATTGGTGGAATTACTGATAGAATATACCGCTTTTGTACGTTTTATTCAGCTTTATTCATTCGGTACAAGTTTTAAGATAAAAAAAAAAAAAAAAAATAGGGCACAGCCAGAAGTTGGATAGGAGAGCAGTAACGAAATGAATCCACATACGTTATAACGACCTTTTCATGTTTCGCTCACACAAAGAATCGTCTCGTCGCAAGTTGTATTGCTCATAATAAAGTTGCAGCGTACCGCAAAATACGTAGAGCGTAGCACTATTTAATCAAGGACCACGTAATAAACACTTTCTGTACCAAATATCACGTGAGCTGGCATATTAAACGACACGTTCTCAATGCATGTTCACAGTTTCAATATTAAGTTTTACTCTCAAATTTTCATTTGCAAGTTGGCAGCTGTAACTATTGTCACCAGCGCCAACGAGGCGTCACGTCTGCGAGGACATAATATTAAGAAAATGGCCAGCCCATCAGCAGACGATTACAAATGGCTGCGACACGAGGGCGATTAAGCGAAGCACATTTTACAAATTTGGCTCGTCAATAACTTTTTACCTGATCTTTAGTTACGACAGGCATCTAAACTGGTACAAATGGGTAGGCTTAGATAATATCATTTTAGCATAATACTACCTCTTTTTTTCTGAATGAACACGTTGACGCCATTCGAGTAACTTGGACACACGTTCCTATGACTCTATGTATGTTAATGTCCGTGGAGTAAGACACTTTTAATTACATTCTGCTACTTCAGCTTACGTGTACGCTACTCAAATTATTGTAGAGGCAATTTAACAGCTGTGCTTAGCAAATGCTAGGAAAATAATAATTAGTGGAAGTGACAGCAATACCAACAGCTTTAAATTTTTCACTGACGACTTAATTTATTCCGATTCTCAAATAGAGTCCTCACTTCGCTGTTTGGACCTTTGATAACTGTACGAGTAAAGCCATTTCAATAAATGGTGGCCGATTCTCCAGCCTCAGTATAAAATAGGCCATTTAATGCATTACACCCGAGCTAATTGCTTCGCTGCAATTAAATTATTCTAAATAGCTACTATTACTACTGATATTGTTCTACTATATTAACACTCCATGCATTAGTAACATTCTATACTCCGTGGTAACAACATAATATTTGTAGTGTATTTATCACAGATATTTTTCTACTATTTATTGCTTTTTAGGGTTCCGTACCTCGAAAGAAGAAACGGAGCCCTTATAGGATCACTCGTGTGTCTATCTGTCCGTCACAGCCAATTTGCTTCGAAGCTACTGGATTCATTTAGTTGAAATTTGGTAGACATATGTATTTTTGTGACCCAAACACGTATGTGTAACGTAAATAAATCAATTTTGAATATGGGGGCGTCACTTTGGGACAAATAAGTTTTTTTTTTTTTTAATTCGAACTTTTGCGTGTGACATATCAAAATTTTAAAATAAATAAAATAAAAGATATTTAAGAAAATATATGAAAATGGTGACTATCCCCCCCCCCCTTATCGCCGAAACTACTAAGCCTAAAATTTTGAAAAAAAAAATATAGATAATAGTTCTTCACTCATAGATTACAGGAAAACACATAAGAAGTAGAAGATTCACCATGCAAAAAAAATCAAAGGTAAATCTATCAATATTGTGAGTACAAACTTAAATTTGCAGTTGAAATGTATGGGAGAACATGTATTTCCTCTACAATATTAAGTTTGTATTTGGAATAAATTCATCCCAACTACGGAACCCTTCACATTGTGCGTAGTCTGACACGCACTTGGCCGGTTTTTATTTTTTTAAGGCTTATACCTAGTTAAGAAACATTTGATAGATACCATTAATCCCCGTAGTTTCAAATAAAGATAAGCGTCTAAGTACGCAGGCATGTCCAAGCAGTAATTTATTTATTTTACAAGACTGGAAACTGTCAAGCTAAAAGTTTGAGAAGAATAAAAGTATTTTTAAAATGATACCAACAATAAATTAAAAATAAATTAGAATTATCTCGAGCAGAAACATATTTTTTCGCAGTTATCGCTTTCGAGTGTCGGGGACGATTCCATTTGTCTTGTGCGCAAGTGTATTCCCTGTGGAGTTTTCAAAGCAAGTTTACTGGGCCCGCGATAAGATAGAATAAGCCCTTTGCGCTCGTATGTCATGAGTTCTTCCTGCAGACGAAGGCCAAGGTTTAGTGAAAGTTGGACATATTTATTTGTGTTCACTAATGACACTTATATCTCAGTAAGTCAATCATAAGATTGAACTAATAAATCTAAGAATAATCTCAGCTCTTATTTGACGAGGGAGAAAATGGAACCCACATGTGGATCCCAAAATGCCTTTATGGTTTATTTTCAGTGTCAACAAAATTTCTAAAATTAAATCCTGTAATACATACCTATTTGCTTTGTGATTTTATTCTAATACGATATTAAATAATGCCGAAGCCATGAAAATGCGTTTATGCCTGGTCACAAATTTCATGAGAAAACAATATGCGCCCGAGTAATTTCAATCAACCACTGAACCTCTCTACTCAGTTATTTCACCAGTCCTAACATGCTAGTTAATGAGTTTCATAGTGCGAATGTATCTCACTAAACGTTTGCCATTTCGTACCAAAATACACTTGTCATTTGTTACGTGAAGTCTAAAATGAAGCTCGACGGCCCTTCTCTGAGTGATGGCTATTCATCCAGATACCCTTTCAGCGAATTACTTAGATGGGATTCAACGGATGACAAGTTTAATCGTGAGTAAAGACCAGAACTATAACTAGCCAATAAACACGCACAAGGTGTAAGTTAAAGGTAATATTGTCATATTACTTTTTTTATTATCTGACGAATTAATACATTTATAGAGGTATGAGGAACAGGGTGTAAAGTTCACTCAACCTCTATAGAAAAGGGAGGATCCTCCGACCGGGTAAAGGTTGTCGTGTCTGGTGGGCAACTGCCCGACGATTGATGTCGGAAAGTTATATATTTGCTGATCGCGCGGTAAACTGCTTGCACGCTGCAGGATTTTGTGTGACGTCAAGTCTTTGATGCGTGGTTCGCATGTGGCGTTGTAAATGCCGCCACACATTTCTGTATTAGAATCTTTTTCCTTATTCAATATACGACACATATTATCACGCATATTATCAAATATACGGGTCGTGTGACTGATTCTTTAATAAACAGATAAAACGATCATTAATCAGATTTTAAACAAATTCTAAATGAGCTGCAGTCTAACAAATAAAAGCACACACAAACCCAAAATCATATTTTGCTATAAAAGTCGGCTACGAACATTGGTCTCCAACTCATAACAGCCCTCATTTTCAAGGCGGGACGGAAAAGCTGATGTTAAAGTGATATGTGAAAGAAAATGCTAAGAGAATAAACAAGAGACCTGGGTGTACGGTCTAGAGGCCAAACGGCACACTAAAATAAATGGCCAACCAAGTTGAAGGTACTTCTCTCAAATATGGTACGTACTTAGGTAATAGCAGTGTGACAAAAACCTAAGAACAAAACAAGAACCACCGCAATACAAGAGCACATTTAAATAACTCGGAAAAATAAATATGTTGTTTAATATCCATAAATTAATAAGATTTATTTATAAAATATTTATAAGCTCCTAGATTAGCTGAGGTTCCCGCTATTTCAATTAAGTACTCTTTGTTGAATTTATTAAGATAGTAAGGTATTGAAATGTATTCACGTTGCTAAAATATGCAAATGAAATGTAAAAAAAAACTGTCGCTAGAACCAGAAGCTCTCCAAATTGGGGATACAAAAAACTGATCTTAATTAATTTACAAGAGGTAAGGCTTTGTGGTAGGCTAGCCAAACGCAAGAATGAATAAGATTTCTTGTATTAATAAATTGGATATCTTAAAAAAATACCTTTGATTCAGATTGAAATTAATATTGTCAAAATTCTCGACGGTTTTCAAGGAGACGTAATTTTTTCTAGTAAGTACTAATAAATTACATTGAGGAGTTGCCCCAGCCAAAAGTCTTATAAAACTAGTTTCCCGTGGAAGAGTGGCATCTATATTTAAAGAAGGGCTTGTACCTTGGTAAAACATAATTCTCAGCGAGCTGCGTCAAGGATATTTCGGGCAATAAATCAACCCACTTTCGGGATTCTGCCTTGTGCGCGATAATGCGATCCTTGTCATCATATCTTATTACCTGTTGAACACGGATCCAATTTTATTACTTAAGAAAATGAAGTGTGTATTTGAAAAACATTCCAGAAGAAAATATAATCATAAAATATTGAGGCTCAAATATGACTCGGAATGGCGTGGCCATAAAATGTCCATTATGGCAGGAGAACAAACAATATTGTCGCGGTCCTCAGAACATTATGAAAACAAATTGGTACGTTTAATACAACATCATATATCAGGTAAATATGTTCGATACCGTACGTCAACATACCTAATACATTATACATTTATTTGCGTACACGTTAGCCAAATAGACCAAATCGTTTAGAGAGTGGAATGGTGACCGCAGTGACAGGCAACCCATACCTAGCGTACGACACCCACCAGACATCAATAAACTCGGTTTATTGGTACATAGGTAGAGCCCATCCTACCATAACCCCGCTTTCCTCAAAATAAATAAAACATTCGATATTAAAATCCGATTGATCACCAACAACACAGGCGGATGGTTCAACTGTCCGTATCAATAAATATTTCGACTGTGCGTACCACGATTAACAAAAGTTTTCACACGTTTTATTAACATATCGGTGGAAAACAGAGAGCTTTTGCCATTATTCGTCGATTATTCAGACTGTCCTCTATAATTTTGTCTGAAATAACAAAAGTTTTGGATATTTTTATAAATATGATGATTAATTTCAAATCGTGAAATTGCTGCGTCTATTGAGTGAATGTCTTAGAAATACGCTAGTGTATTTTAATATTTATGAACCCCACACAGTGTTAGTAACTTCATAAGTTGCGACTACACTATTTTAGGTTTTACATTGTACGATTTCTTATACCTGTTCTTGTTCATGTAACTTGGGATCGGTGTTTTTAAAAGTTTTACTCGTCCATTCTCCCCAGTTTACATTTGCATTATTTCATTTTCTATTCAAGTTCTTTTTCTACTTGCGTAACCTAGTCAGTTTTGCCCCGGTGTCGGAGGAGGACAGGACGCTTCCCTTATTGCACGTGAGGCACCGTGAAGTGTGTCTAGTGCCCTCCTCTCCGGCGTGGCCTGAGACAACGCCACCCACCAAGAGAGGCCTCCGTCATCAGAGCACAACTTGGCGTGCGACGCCATCGTGGCTCTCCCACTAGCGTGCCCATCTCAAGACCTACTAAAACCTTTTTCCTGCTTTGGACAGGGTTAACAAACCTGTTCGACGTAAGACGCCACAGCCCTGCTCCTCCACATTACCTGTTGCCCCTACTCCTCGTTCCAGCCTGCCTGTGTGTCTACCTACCTACCTGTCTGCTGATCCTGTCTCTACCTATCCCCGAGAGTCTCGCGTCACGAGAAGCCGACCTGATCCTCATATTTATCCTTTATCTCTATCCTACTTAGTCTTTATCCTTTTGTTTTTATATACTTCTAACTTGTCCGTGTAGTTTGGAGGCCTGGAGACCTGTAACACAGGTATTCCTAGTACAGGCTCCAGTCTCCACAACATCAATGTATTTTTTGTGTACACAATCATGTACTGTACAAATTTTTCATTATGTGGTGGAGAAAATAAACGTTTTTATTATTATATTTATTTCCTTTATTTAATTTTTTAACATATTAATTACATTTTTAAATATTCATATAAAAACAACAAAAAAAATATAAACATTTAAAAATATAAAAAATAGTATCCCACCGGTGTCGGGAACAGGGTCCAAGCTACCGGTGGTCAGGGCTCCTGAGAGAGGAACCTCCTGACAATACGCGCCGTGTCCAGGAGTACCGCTTTCTGGATCAAGCCCTTGATCCAGCTGCCTAACGAGAGCCTCTTCAGGTGTTGGTCGAGGCTCTTGGCTATTATGCCATTAGCCGTCACGACTATCGGCACAATGATTGCTGTATCCACATCCCACATGTCGACAACCTCGCGAGCCAGGTCAAGATACTTAATCTGTTTATCTTTTTCAGCTTTCACGAGGTTCTCGTCATGCGGGACCGCTATATCAATAATCATTGTGCGACGCTCTAATCGATCTATCACCACTATGTCTGGCTTATTGGCAACAATAGTCCTGTCAGTGATGATAGATCGATCCCAATACAACGTGATATTGCCATTTTCGAGGACTGGGTCGGGCACATATCTGTAGTACGGTACTTCCGATTCCACAAGACTGTATTTCAGAGCAAGTTGCTGGTGGATAATCCTGGCTACAAGGTTGTGCCTATGCAAGTAGTCTCCGTTAGCCAGACGAGAACAGCCAGAGATAATGTGTCGGATTGATTCCCCGGGACGGTGGCATGCCCGACAGATGTCAACCGTGCCGTCCTTCACAATATATTTCCGGTAGTTGTTCGTCATCATAACTTCGTCCATAATCGCAAAGACAAAACCTTCGGTTTCCCCAAATAGGTCACCGAATCGCAACCAGGATACGGACGCTAACAGGTCTACGTCCGGCCCATGTAAGGCCCGGTAAAAGCGCCCGTGAAGCTCTTTGCTCTGCCATACCTCCCTGCGGTCATTAGTATCTAATACTATAGGTTTGCGCCAGTTCTCGTTAGCTAAGGATAGCGGGGTGAGGCCTTTGTCCACTGTGACCACATCTCGGTGCATCCCCACGTCGGCTTCTAGGAAGTATTCCCTGAGACTGCATACCTCACGGTTGTGCAGGGTCTTAGCATTTAAGAAGCCTCGACCTCCGCACTTCCGCGGGATATACAGTCTCATCACCGATGAACGTGGGTGATGCATGCGATTTGCGGTCAGCAGTGTGCGGACCCTCCTATCCAGGGCGTCAAGTTCCGTCTGAGTCCATTTGAGTATTCCGAAAGAGTACATCAAAACCGGCATGACCCAACCGTTGAAGGCGCGCACCTTGTTTCCACCTGATAAAAGACTATTTAATACTTTATTCAGGCGGTTAAAGAAGCGCTCCTTCAGCGATTGCTTCATGTCAGCAGCGTTGACACCTAACGCTTCCGACATACCCAAATACTTGTAGGTTTCGATTGAGGAGAGGGATCTTAGTTGTATGGAATCCAAGAGGTGGGTTCCCACGGATTCCACGATCTCCCCTCGTTTAACATGCATGACCGCACATTTGTCCACACCAAATTCCATCCTGATGGCGCTACTGAAAGTTTCGGTTACCTTTAGTAGCTCCAGCAGTTGCAAATTGTTGGGGGCAAAGAGTTTCAGGTCATCCATGTAAAGGAGGTGAGATATAACCTGACCACCTCTCCTCAATCGATAACCTAGCCCTGAATCCTCCAGCAGCGTGCTTAAAGGATTCAAGGCTAGGCAGAACCAAAGTGGACTCAAACTATCACCCTGGAATATACCTCGCTCGATCCTTATTGGCTCGCTATTCCTCAGGATTTGTCGACATCCTGGATAGCGAAGCACCGTCCTCCATTGCCTCATACATGACATCAGGAAGGTGCGTAGAGTTGCATCTACTTTATACAGCTCCAGCACCCTCATGAGCCATGTATGTGGCACCGAGTCATAGGCCTTCTTATAATCTATCTAACATGTCGACAGATCTCTTCGGGAAAGACGAACCTGCTGGTTAATGGCCATATCGATGAGGAGTAGCTCCTTAGTACCGCGGGACCCGTTCTTACATCCATTTTGAGAGGCAGACATGATGGAGTTGGTGTCAATATGTTTGTTAATTTTAGTTCTCAAAATGGAAGTAAGAACTTTATAGACCGTCGGTAGACAAGTGATCGGTCTATAATTTTTGGGCTCCGCAGTACTACCTGATTTATGGAGCAGGTGGGTTATTCCTGTTGTTAGGAACTGGGGCAGCGATCCTGAATCTAAAGCTGACTGGAACTGGGATGCCAAACGGGCGTGCGACCTTTGGAACCATTTTATCCAAAAGTTGTGCAGCCCGTCCGGCCCTGGTGATTTCCAGTTAGGTAACGGACGGACTGCACGAGCTATATCTTGGGGGCTGATGGTGAGTGCCTCCATTTCTGGTATATGCTCGCACGCTCGTTCGATTTCCCTGGTCCAATCTCCTTCGGTGTGACTGACAGGCGCCGACCAGATGCTTCGCCAAAATGAACACATGGCGTCATCATCCGGCAGGCGCGTGTCAATCACACCTTGGTCCGGTCGCTCCCAAGCCCTGTAAACCCACCTTTCATCGCTCTGGAATGTGCGATTCTGAGTATACCGCTCCACTCTCCGTCTGTATCGTCGAATACGGTTTGCCCATGCATAGATCTTCTGCTTCAGGAAGTCGATACGCTCTGTGACGCGGGTCAAATAATCTTGAGAACTGATATCAGTCCCCGAGAACGCCCGCTTCACAAAGCGCATCACTCTAGGGCGAGTATTGCCCTCCCTGAAGCAGATTAGCTTGCCGATGAGTACTCTAGCCTCACCGATACGACGCTCAATCCTGCACTGCCAAGCTGGTACAGCTAGTTTTGGTCGTGGAGCTCTGTCACTGTTGGGGAATTTGACATGAGCTACACGACATGCCGCTACAGCTGCACAGTACAAGATCGAGTGGGTATCGGCGAGGTCTTTACTGCCGTCAAAATAATTTGACAGCAGCGAGTCTAGAGTACACATCAGCGCCTTATTTTTCTTGTGCATGGGCAAACGAGGTAAATGTGGTCTGAGTCCAGGCGGAATGGAACGGTACTCCCGGAAAGCATCCTCCAAAGCGCTCCTCAGTCGTGCATTGCATTGGGAACTCACGGATATAACCCCGTCATCATCCTCTTCACCAACGCGATCGGGTCGCGGTGAAGAACTGGTTAAGTTTTGTAATTGGACCGTGACCAGTGGCGAAGCAGGTATAACATTGTTATTCCGTGATTCGAGGCGTAGTCGATCAAGGACAACGTCATCCAGCATATGGTTACGCTGGATGACCCGTACCTGATCCGACAGTCGTTGTGCCGACACGTTGACAGCTGGTTCAAGCACCTGAAACAGAGAGAGCATCCGACCACGGTACGCAGTCAGGTTACTTCCCCCCTCTGTAGCCCCAAAGTATGCGCGCATGACATTTTCGTTGATTGTTTGTGTCCACCTCATGCGCTGCACACTTCCACCGGGAGCGGGGACCCTATCAGAGGCCGGTGCGCCTCGAAGTCCTAAGCTGGCCGGTGGTCGGCCTCTTCCACGCTGACGTGTTGGTGGTGGTGTCGTCGGCGGCGAGAAGTATTCGTCGCTCGAGCTCGACGCAACTGCAGCGACCGGTATCACTGGACTCACGTTTGGAGCAGGATCCGGCAACTGCGAGGCGGAGCTGAGCGACGAACCCGAAGATGTTGGGTGTGTGTCTATCAGTTTCCGTGCCCGACTTCGTGTCAGCATTTCATTGGTATTCTCCGTGAGATGTTATGAGTCCATTTCTTTATATTTTGGTGGTGGTTTTATGCATTTTCCAGTTATTTTTTATTTTATTCACAGTATTTTTGGATGTTTATTTCTTAACAATTATAGGAAATTCCACGGAGAAAATTTTTTTTGACCGTCATCTTGACAGTCAAAAAAAATTATATTTATTATTATTATACAAATTTTATTTGTGTGATTTACGTTTAGCTTCTCCAGCTAAACGTAACGTAACGATCGATGTCCTGTGACTGGGCCTGGTGTAATTTCACTACGGTCACAAAATATTAACAAAATGATAATTTTGTTAATATTTTAATGAACGAAATTATTTCATTAGCTTTAATAAGCTATTTTCGGAGGTATTACACATTTTTGTTACATCCCGCTGACCACGCTTGCGGCAACAGCCAATAATTTTTAACTTAACTATAAAAGCTCCTACGTTGTTTTAATCAATAAATTAATCAAAATAAAAGCCCTATTATTACACACTGTTCTTATTAATGAGTTTTCAATTGGAAACTTCAAAGTGCCGTAAATACAGCAATTTGTTTCTAGAAAATATGAATTTAAGTTGCAAGTGAGAAATGTTTCAAACGAGTCGAAGCGACACTCACACCTGCGGTCGCGACCAACTTTTAACATCCAATTTCATAGCAATATACATACATTGATAAAGTATTCAGAATTAATTTATATATACCTCAGAGACACGATAAGTATGACATTTAAAATTGTTGAATATAAATCTAGAAACTTAATTTCTCTCTAGGTCTACTTCAGCATAATTTTTGTTCTCACTTTTATCATTGTGGGCCAAAATTTTGAAGAAACAAAGGTGGTATTCATTTGTCTTGGTAATTTAAAGCTTGCTTAGAATTTATAAAATTAAAGGTTTTTTATGACTGTTTAAAATTTCGTGTACCTAACTACCTACCTTTTTAAGCAAATCGAACTTACCTGAAACGTACCTAAACATGGTATGTAATTTGATTATTGTTGGTAAGTAGGTAGTTTGTACTTGTACCACATGAGTTAGTTTTAATAAAAGGTTAATGAGGCACAGGGTAACTATAAAGCTTCATAGTCAATATTCTCTTCTTACCAAATTATGCTGACACAAAAATATATATCACGACTATTCGTAACAAAAGTTAAAAACCACGTATATGTGGTTTATATATATGTGGTTCTAGGTACATGAACCGACGGATGGATTGAACAGTATACTGTTCAATCCATCCGTCGGTCCATGTACCTAGCTAGCGGGAACCTAAAAGAAAATTTATGTGCCGATTAAGACCCTTTGAAGGGCGGACGACCGCAAACGCGCTGCGCCGTCATTTGGGAAACCGTTAGTTTGCCAGAATTAAATATAATTTCACACTATTTTGCGCCTATATCAAAGATACCTACGTGACCAGTTTAATTTAAAAATACGTTAAACAAACTAGATGAACGATTTTATCATCGTTGAAATCAATTTATCAGTTTGCAGTGTTTTGTTTTAAAACTCTCCGTGCGCCGACGTTCACAATGTTATTAAAACGCAAATACAGCACTTGTAACTGATGTTTGACATGCATGTGTACACGAACGTTATAATTTGTACGAGAGGCGGCACTTCGGTGCTATGAACAGCGTTTTGTTCTAATGGAAATGTAATAAAATATTGGCACGCAGTTTGACTTAACCATTATGTGACATGACTGGGGTACTTATTTCTAATATTACTTCTAGTATCGAAGATGTTACTTCATAAAAGGAAAACTAGCGTGTACGCGTTTTACTCAAGAAAATAATAAATTACTTTTCACCAAGTCTGTGTACGACGCTATCACAAATCTCCGTTAGCAGTAAGTTAAATTGAATGTCTAAGCTCGCAATCGAGGATTCAGCAAATACCAGTATCTATTGGAAGCGACCGGAGTCTTTAAGAAAATCCCGTAGCTTCACTCGTCTACTGTGATTCCAGCTAGGTCCGCCACTAAGAGGATATTTCAATTTTAAAATATATTTATAACTCTTCAAAGTTCTTCAAAAGATAACGACAATACATTGAGGCGCCGTCGCTAACGGCTAGTTAATGAATTAAAAGCGATACATAAAACAGATCGGCTTTTTACGATACCGACATTATCTTTTAATTGCCAACTAAGGTATATTGAGGTTATTATTGGGAAATAAAATACAATTAGAGGCAGATGCTCGGCGGCCCGCACGCACGCAATACGCAGCATGATAGGAAAACGAACATAGAGACTATAAATTATGAAGCGAGCCGCGAGCTGACCACGAAAACTAACCCGCAAATGTTTGGAGGTCGCGCTGCACGAGACGGCCCACTAGATTCGTTACTTCTGCAGGACAAAAGTAAATGAGAATTGCCCTTAATTGGAATTGTAAATGAGTCTTGCGGCGCTTTCTTGTCGGTTGAACGCCCGTTTCGCCATCACAGTAGAATAAACTGTGATGATTTCATTTAAATTAATTCTCAGCGCGAGAGGACCGCGGACGAGATGTCTAAATTGAGACATCTCTGGATCGTTTGTACAGACTTCTTGCTCGTTTAAGACGTCTCGTGTTCTAAATTCTAAGGGACCGCATCGTTAGGGTTTCTTTTTCCCTTAAAACAAGAATTTCCGTTTAAAAAGTAAATTACCCCTTTAAGAAGAACATTAAAGCCTAAGAACAGTAATTAGTTGTCTTTGTCCACGAAAGGGTAAGACTTTATTTAGTTGTGACAAAATTAACGTTTCGATTGGCAAACAGAAATAGGAGCTCGGAATAAAACCAGTTGATTGAAAATTTAACGTGATCGTAACATTTTCTTCAATTTAGTTTGTCATATATTCGAATCTCACGACAAGTCATGCGACACAACATTTGGATATCATTTTCAAAACACCGTAAAAAAGTAAATTGTCACTCGAACGTCAATTTATTTTGTACGATGTTACGAAATGAGAAACGACGGCTGCGACCGATATTATCACAACGTTGATTTGGAATTTATTGGCATAGAATTCGTAACTGGAGCGTCAATACTGGCTCCAGTGGGGTGCACCTGTGCCTTCACCTTCGTCAAGCATTGACGCGGGTTGCGAACATTAGTCACAAGTGTGTAAGACTTGTATGCACGCCAGGAAGGGAGGAAAGTAGCCACATATTCTTAACGAAAAATGTATAAAAATATACAGGCATGTGTTGCTAAGCGTAACCTAAATAAATTCATGATTAAATAACAAATTATAGCGTTTATTGTGAGGCACGGAGGTGGAGGGGACGTACTTACCTCGGTGAGCACGTAAACGTTTTCGTTCCGGTAATCAAACGAAGGCCCATGACAATGATAATCGTTAAAGGCAGTCAAAATTCGGTAACCGGTGTCGCCTTGAAAATTTAGTTATGTGTTCGGAGATAATTTATTTATTAATAAATTGAAAAACATGTTCTCCTATACATTCCAACTGCAAATATACGTCAGTACGCACAATACTGGGAGATTTGCCATGTTATTTTAAGACCATAGACTTCTTATAGATTTTCCTGTAATCTATAAGTTAAAGAACTATTTTCTGCATTTTTTTTTTTAATTTTGATTTTTTTTTTTTTTTTTTTTTTTTTTTTTTAATAAATAAAATTAAAATATCCATAAAAATAAATATATAAATCATAAATAATACATACACAAACTCACGCCTTCTTCCCATGGGGGTAGGCAGAAACTACAGAACGCCGCCTGCTACGATCCTTACATACTCCTTTTGCTTCGTTTACATTCATATATCTATCTGGTCATACACGCCCGCCGGTTGCGAGTACTACGCATCTGGCCTATCTGAAGAACATCACCAATAAGGTCAGTAGGTATATGTCCTTCTAGGGCATCCCCGACCGGCCTTTCCCTTCACATTAGCCTTGTAAATACATTTTGTTAGTCGCGTTTCATTCATCATAAATAATGAATCTATAAAATTAAATATATATATATACTTGACACTCTCACAGTAAGCCCTTTCATTTGATATGTCACACGGTACATCGTGCAAAACATTTAAAAAAATATTATTTGTCTCCTAAAAGTGACCCCTATATTCAAAATTCATTTATTTACGTAGCACGTCCGTGTTTGGGTCACAGAAATTGATATGTGTACCAAATTTGAACTTAATCGGTCCATTAGATTGCTCCTGAAATACAGAGGTACTCTAACTTAGCTCTGGAGCCAGGGTCTCAATTTTTTCTGTAACCTTTTTATGGCAATATAGAACTTATTTATTCATTTTATTTATTACATTAGGAGCAAATTGTCTGTGATAGGTGGACGGGTAGACAGATACACGAGTGATCCCATAAGGATTTTGTTTTATTTTCCTTTTGAGGTACGAAACCCTAAAAATACAAATATTCATGGAACATTCAATAATAAAAAGGAACCTAAAGATTACTTTAAAAAAAAGAATAGTGTATAAATAAATAATGAGTGAGTTGACTATAAGTTTTGATGTAAAATAATTTTCCAGTCTCGGTAGCGGAAGTTATACATTTTTAAATGAAAATGTTAGTACACACGACTACATATCAACCCTGGACTTTGGACTACTAGAAGTTGAACGCTGCGAATCGTGCGAGAGGGTGCGATATATTTTTATTATTTCATCCCACTCACGCACATCGTTTGCGGGGAGCGCGTGGCAAGTGCCGCTGCCGCCAACATGCAGCGCTATAACTATAGATACGTATCATGTATATTATTTTGTAAACAAGTCTTGCTCGTTTCGCTCAGTTACCTGGTGTTTCCAGCTTTTCCCAGCGGTTCACACACGTGTAATTCGGAAATCTACATCATGTCCAATTTTAATACAGACTTCCATCCCTTTTTTATTTTATTTTATTATTAGATTTTATACAATCACTGAAACACGTATTTCTCCATTATTAACAAAAAAAAATATGACTTAATATTTATTTATCATTTTTTTTAAACAGTTTGCCCCTTCTTAACGACTCAATAAAGCAATAAATACCTACTTCGGCGTGATTTTGCACATACAGCAAAATCACGCCAATATTTTCCGGGCTTCCAAGTAGGAAGCCCGGAAAGATATTTCAAAAACATATTTTCCGGGCTTCCAACTAGGAAGCCCGGAAAATATCTTTTTCCCTAGGGAAAACACTTTACTATTATAAAAATGCCTTGCCTGTATGTGTTTGACTAGTTTGTAATTGTTTGATTTACTTTCACAGCAAAACTATTGAATCGATTAGGGGTAACTTGAACCCATAGGATTGTTTTCAAATGGGTCAACATTGATTACCTACTTGCTTTATTTTCATAGTTAGGTTAAATATAAAACAAAATTTAAAAAATCAGCTCTTTATTTTAATAAAAGTATGACAATAAAACACAAATACTTAACAAATTACATACAACATTTACCTCTTATTGGCAAATAAAACTTAATTACTAATAAAAACATTAGCTATTTAAGTCCTATTCTATTCAGATACCTATATTTTTAACCTCTATTTTGTGCAAACTGGGTGAGTTTATAACTTATTATTATCGTTATCTAGCGCGATCTTGGAAGCAAACCGGTCGACGAACGGCGCGCTGTCGCGAAATGTAAAATAAATACCTTACAAAAGTTATCCAATGACAAACAATTAACTAATTACCTATCTATTGTTGCGCGGCCGCCGGTCGGCGCAGCCTTGTAAAAGAAGATGTTCAAAATGCTAGCCATTGTCTTGGATGCAATGAGTCTCTTGGTTAATTACTAAATAATAATAATAAACCCTTTATTCTGAATATCGAAGTTAACATTTCATATTATGACAGTGTTGAGGTTTTTCTCTTGGCATAGGTCTCCTCTAGCGTTTTCCATTGCATTTTGTCTCGCGCTAACCTTCTCCAGTGATGTCCAGCCGTGAGCCTCAGGCCATTACTAAATGTTATCTATCAAATACATAATTATATTAAAAGTATATCACTCACCGTTATCGCCGTCCTCCTTTGAATTTTTTTGATGGTTTTACCACCCTCTCGCAACACTACTATCAGTTGCCGCTGTTGTGAAGTTAATAGTGACGTCATTAATATTGGTGCGCCACGCACTAGCACAGTAAAACACTAAGCTAAAGTTCTCACGGACGTAATAAAATTGCGGTGATGTTTTTTTCATGCACCTGATTTTCAACGCTCTGCTTAGCGCCGAGAGTTGAAAATCCAACGCATTGGGACGCACTCTCGTCCCAGTGCGTTGAAAAAATACACTGTTGGATTTTGAACTCGCTAAGCCGAGCGGAGCGTTGGAAATCGATTGCACGAAAAAAAATCGCCGCGATTTTATTACGTCCGTGCGAATGTGGGCTTACTGTCTTTATAAAAATCTCGCTAATCACTGACTAGCCCTTATTGTTTAGCTAAGCAATCGTAAAGTAACTAAGTTTATAAACAACCAGGAATATTTAAAAAAAAAAAACACTGTCCGTGAAAACCATAGCCCCAGCCGATTTGGGAACTGACTGGCATAGATAAATCACAAAACATTGAACACGAGCAAAACTAGCAAACATCTTTGGCAAAAAAAGTGCATCTGTGTGCGTAGGCGCAAACAGCCGCGCCGCGTTTACGCCTACGCACACAGATGCACTTTTTTTGGCCGATGCCACGATATTCAGTCCCTTTCTTACAATTCTCTGTATTGCTGGTAGCGTAGTTATGAGAATATAGGGTGTCTAACTTGATGTGTGGCTGACTGTACCAAGCTAGGTCAGTATATAAAGTTTGTTCGAGAAGCGTATCGGCAAAATCTGTAAAGACAGATTTTGCCGATAAAAGGAACTAAAGAGTTCCTTCAGAACTTTAATATTTAAGTATTTAATAAAAATTATTTTACTTTCTTGTTCATCTTTCACTGAGACTCAACTTTCTTATGAAGCGCAATAGTTCAGACTCATTTTTTATAATGTTTAAACAGAATACCTATAGCATTATCAGCCTAATGTTCCCACTGCTGGAACACACGTTTCCTCTCTGTGAGAGGGAGTGGGCCGTAATCCGCCACGTGAGCCCAGCGCGGGTTGATAAATCGAGAGAATACCTATACCAAAACTTATTGCAGCCAGGTATAATAACACCTATGATCTAAGTAATAACTTATAATGCTACAAGTTACTCTATGAACGTTTTGCTTACTTTCATGACTGTCACACACACACATTCTTCTTAATCATCGTATTCAGTTTTTATAGAACGGAATGAGATAACAAAAAAGTTAACGATATACCTATATTATTCCAGCTAGGCATTATTCGCATTCGAAGTGGAACACGAATCATTTTTATTTCGTTTTGCCATTCATTTGTGAGAGACATAAAATTCTTACAACTAAATGATTCCATATTCATATCCTAAGAGTTAAAACACTTTTCTCAACTTTTATAATTCTGAAAATTAAGTAAAAGCTTCTGCCGTCATAAAAAGTCAGTCCGGAGTAAAATCCCTTTCTTCCATTTTAATTATTTATAAAAAGTTCAGTGAGAATCCCTATTATTTATTTGATTAAATTTAGTCATCAAAGAAGCAAAACACTTTTTAGGAAAGGTCTCATTCTAGTCAAGTCTAATTACCTGGCATGGGTCAATCATTGATACGAAGCTTCATTAACGCAGATGGACCTTTCGAATCTTCTGGACCTCCTATTCCTGTCCGAAATTCATATTTTATGTAGGTAGTATAATAACTTGCCTCTATTATTTTGTATAAAACATAACACATTATACTTTATCAATAGAATTGGTTGACAACTACTATAATTTATAGTAAAATACCGACAACGACATATTCATTTACTTACGTGTACTAAGCCGGTTTTACTGCTGCCGTGTTCAACTTAACTTAGAAAACATTGTAAGCATAATTATGTACACACGTAATATATATGTGTAGGTAAATTTTACCAAAAACCACTTTGTCCTTGGCAGAGTTAAGTGCCTTGTCAAAACTTGTTCTCTTATGGTATTCCCGTTTGATTTATGACTTCGATATGTCAATTTTACGTCAGTCAGTATGATTTATATGGTCATTTGCACAACCTTACGTGTCGTATCGAAATTCACACATTTGATTTTACATTTAGCTTACATCGCAAACGGGTTAATACTCAAATATCAAAGGCACTCAAGTGAAATTAGTAAAATCATTATCCATACGAATTTCTATTACATCGAACTGCGATATTCTGGCACATGACTGAAAAATGTGGAAACATTTATTTACAATCAGTGACTAACAAAAATGTAAATAAGGGTGGCAAAGCTACCGACAGCCGTACATTGGATATATCGCGTGCTGGCGTGATTGATTGCTCAACAAAACAGTAATAAAAATGTCCATTCTGGGAAATTCGAGTATCTCATGTGGAGTGCGTTAAATAAATATGAGTGTGAAGCTAAACAGTATTTTCCATTAGTGTCATAAAAAGGTAACGTTTCGAAATAACCGCGAGGCCGGAGCCATATCCACGTGTGATAATGCGCAGTAACATTTTATAAGGGATCTAAATGTGAGCAGATGGCACAATGCGAATCGCTGGTAGTACTTCCCGGCACGGCCGCAATCTGCCATTACATTTTATGCAAACACTGTTGGAATGATTTCGGTTGTACAATTTCCAAAATAGAATACCAACAACTTTTACAATTCAACCGTTTGTTATGCGTACTTTAAATGCCAACATTATTCTGACTTTTAATTCCCTCATAAAAAAACTTCGTTAGCAAAAATGGATGCAGTTATTGCTAAAGTTCCTGTCAAACGCAACGTAACATTTCGTTACTATTGCACGAACTTCAGAATGGAGTTAATTAGGTAGTTAATATGAGAGCCCATGATCACAGCGCACGTTTTTATGTAAATTATACTTCTAAATGCTCCTTCATAGTCCCCCTTATTTAAATGTCTACCTCTCCATTTACATTTTGCCCCTCAGTATTACTTTTATTGATTTCGTCTTCAAAATCACTGATTTATAGATTTTATTGATACAGAGTAAAAGACTTTTAAAAGCTTTTTTCCCAGATGACTTTTACCCGACTGCGGTGTAGTAATGACAGGATAATGTTTTTCCACGGGATTGCCCGTAAATAATGGGCATTAGTACTGTTTTTCCCGTAGGTAATTCGTAAAAGGAGGCCTGGGATTTTTTCTCACATTTCTTCTTGTTGTGTAGTGTGGTTACGACAACGTTGCTCGTGAGTGGTCATCACAGTGGACTGTGGAATATAAAGATGGACGATTATTGCTGAAGATATTGTCTTCTTGCATACCATGGCCCATATTGGGCACTTTAACCTACCTCGTAGTTAAATTATTAATTCATAAACCTCTTAATTTCATCAATATCATTATCAATTTTAACATTCCATTAACTCAACTACTCATTTAGAGCAGTGCCACTACTTACGAGTTGTAGGTCGTAGGTTCGAACCCCGACAGGCGCTTTACTTTGTGCAAATTATTTCATCACCACTGCTTAAAAAAGAGCGAAGGAAAATATCGCGAGGAAACTGGCATATCCTAGAACCAAAAATTCGAAGACATGTGACATCTACTAGTCTGCACTGGGCGCGCGTGGTGCATAACGGCCCACTCCCTACCGCTGAGGAGGCCTGTGTCCCAGCAGTGGGAACATTATAGGCTGATTATGTTATGTTATTACTTCAACACATGCCTCCGAAGCTGGATCCTCAGCTTTTCCGTCCCATGAAGCAATATATGGTAAAGCAAAATAATATTTTCTTTTGCAGTTAAAAAGTATGACAAATCTAGTTGAAAGCCTTTGTATGTTTTTATTGGTATAATAGCCGTTTCGTCACAGTTTATTAAGAACGTTATAGTTTATGAGTGTGCGGTCGTAACAGGCAAACGGAATAAGGATGTTTACGAACAGTCATGTGGGTTAAATTGAGTCTTGCCACAACTGACTGTTTTCTCGAAGATTTTCCTTCCTCAATGACTTATACTGGAACCAATGTGGGAAAACATAATTTTAACGAGGTCACCCAGCTGTCCGTTCTTCGTGATACATTCATGATGTGATAACAAATCATTTTGTCTGTCACGCAAAAAGATTTGCTCATCAGTATTTGATTATAATTATGAACATTAACGACGTCGTCATCATTAAGTCCCTTTTTTGTAATGAATGGAAACGTTGACTTAAGTGAGACACAGGCCCTGCATAGACCATGTGTGCTCCTTGGGCAGCCCCGTATAGACCACGCAAGGTAATATGTTTAGCTATTCTAGTATAATTTTCATTTAAATACTACAAATAAAGATGAACCCTTCATCATGATTATCTTACTAAGTCCACCCTACAATGGTCCATCCTTGCAAATTTTAAGAAGAACTCGGTGTTTTTCTATTTCTAAACATTTTAACAAAGAATATATATAGACTACGGTATTTGTTCTTATATTTACCCACAAGTCCCATGAATATTAATGACTATTATTAAGACACTAAGCTCCGAGCTCTACTGTGTTCTTATATACTAGGTAATGTAAATTGTAGACTAAGGACATTTACTTAATGCAATTTAGATACTTAGAACCGGCGCTCTAGTTAATGCATAAGAAATGGAAAAGCTTCACTTATTCTCAGTTAAGTGACGTCCAATATTAATATTAGGTTAAAAAAAATCTACAATGATTAATCGCAAACTTCCACAAGCGAAAATAAAATAAAATCTGAAATCGTTTGACGACGAATAAGTAATTACTGCATAATTACTGTTTAATTATGAAATAAAAAAAATACATTTCACCGTCCATTTTGACTAAAATTTTCCGATATGTATCGCGTCATGTGCGGCGTACGGCGTACGGGTGTAGGGGTGTACGCCAGACGTTCTCCTGGCACAAGGGTAATCGAATGTCATACGCGGTCGCTACCCGACAGAACTATTCACGAGCTGCCAGCTGGCGCACTCCACGCCCTGATTTATGTCCCTTTTGCTGTCCAACTTTCTGCACCTTGTTCGTGCAACATTTGTACATGACATCTTAAATATATAGACCAACGGAAGCAGAAACTCTGGCGGCAGCCACTGGTACTGACTCACATACATGTGTGTTTAAGCATCATTAACTTTATCGCTTTATTGCTTTCGCACTTTTCTTATAAGAATAAGATTTCTGAGCTTTCTGAGGCGCAAATGCAATTGTTAAAATCACAGCCTACTGGCGAATGTTTTCAAGATTATACTGAAACATTAAAAACACATCTCAATGTCTTCTATTCTTTTTTGTATCCTAAATCTGTGCCTAAATCAACACGGCAGTGGTAATGCAGACACTTGTATCCCTTAACTTCCAAATCCAAGCGTTTGTTATTTTAAACAAAATCTCATTACAGTTGTCATTCAACATGTCACACGGATGACCTAATTATGTCAATATGACGTTCGGGAATAAGTTACAGACGGGTTACCTACACCGAGCCGCGCCAGGAGCGCTCATAAACTCATTAAAAGTTGCCTCCATATACTAAAACGACTGACCTTATCCATACAGACGGCAGTTTTAATCGAGACCGCTTTACGAACCATTAAATTCCACGGACGGTTATTGTCGAGCTGGGATCGTTAAATGAAATTCTAGACACAGTGGCCGCTGCCCTCCACCATAATAACATGCGGATTTGCAAATTTAACCCATGATAACGAATTTATTAGACACCAATATCACAGATGAAATTTCTAATAGAATCATTTCCCCTTTAGTAATGTATATATGCTGTGTGAATAATTAAGCTATTAAGACTGTTATTGCCTTCTATTTTCCAGCTTGAAGTTTAAAAAATACAGTTGAAAAAAGCAACCACTGAATAACAAAGTAACATTCCGCGACGTATACTTTCCAAAAGAAAGTATCGCGATCAAAACCGTATTGAAGCAAGATGGAAGGAATTGAATGTCGATCCACTTATACTGAAGATTTGTTCCATAACTGAAAAAAGCGACACCCCTTTTCGCACAAGAAGCGAACGTAAAAGATTGCTGAAAAGTAAGTACGTTTATTCTTGACGCCAATTTATTGGTTCAAAGGTGCGCCGTCGACTAAATGGTACTGTATAAACTCATCACCTCCTCAGGACCGCCTCTTCCATGTAGAGGGATTTTGCTCGTTCATTCACCTTAAATCGACGTCATTCCGAGAGGCAAAATAGAGCACTTCTGAAAAAGAGTTTCCGATAAAAAGGGGCCCATCAAATTTTTTCAATATCCATTTACGAAGGAATAAGAAAGGATTATGC
Organism: Omphaloscelis lunosa; assembly: GCA_916610215.1. Classification (NCBI taxonomy): domain Eukaryota; kingdom Metazoa; phylum Arthropoda; class Insecta; order Lepidoptera; family Noctuidae; genus Omphaloscelis; species Omphaloscelis lunosa. Next base: position 13,902,331 of record OU744247.1, read on the forward strand.
GCAAACCAAAACCCTTTAATCCGTGATATGGGTTATTGAAACATAGCGCAAAGTGTGGACGAATTATATCGGCTTGTTCACATATATGTAATCCTCCTAATCTTGCGGCCCTTTCCAATAATTGTGGGGAGCTCCAAAAGTTATTTCTATTAGAGCCAGCGATAGCCGGGCCGATGTCATTTTCTATGCAATTGAAATTTATTTTCTCACATCTGTTACCGACTGCTAAACTCGCCACTTCCCCCTGCACTTTGACATCGAATTGATGCTTGATAAAGTCGATTCCGTTCGGAATTTTCGTTACCTTAAAATCCCAAATATTTAGTGAATTCAGAGTTTGGAATCGTGCCCAGTATAGCAAAATATAACATGAGTAGAACACTAATAGTTTTTAGACAACTCTCTGCTCCGTATCATGTCAGATAAATGCGAGCTTACCAACGTTTTATTGTTCTGAACATTTTGTAATTGGTTGTGTTTTTATTTTTATTTTAGTATTTTATTATCTTTTGAATCTATGTAAATATGAATGAATATTTATGACAACACCCATGTATAAACAACAGTTTTAGAGCAAAACGTATCTCAATAATGTCACCGTACCTATTCATCTCATTTATACCATGAACTAAATCTGTGAACTAAATCCATACCTACTGAGTATTTAATATCATTATTAATTTGATGCTATCACCTAGGGATGACTTATACAATTTCAGTATTGGGGATTCACAAAAGAAAATTAGAATGCTGATACAAAAAGTAAAGAATAATTTTACTTAGAAACGCTGCCCCTGAGCGTAGTTTTCATTTGTTACACAAAAGCGGTTAATGTAAACGGTTGCTCTTTAACATTTAGCTGGATTACATCTAGCGACTCATCGTGCCCCGTGTTTTGTTTCGAGAAATTATAAAAAGCAAGGCCATTTCTTTAGACGCGCGCTAACAACTATTGTTCCTGTGTATTTTTTCATGAAATAATTGTATTATTATGCCACAGATAATATAAATAATACTATGATTATTCTGATAAGCTTACAGAAAAATAAAAGTGCATTCCTTTTCTTTTTCAGAATTACATTTCACCTAATCATTGGTGTTTTGTGTCGCACAATGTTTTTGTTTTTAGTAGCGAGTCGAGCGCCGCAGAACATCGCGTTGAAATGCCGAACACTCGGAATCTCGGGTACATCTTCGTCCAAAAGCCCTCTCTAACAATTGATATTTATGATTGCCCTGGACACCCATGTCTAACAACAATTTTTTATGAGTTAACCAACCCAGGAAGGAAAGTAAGGAAGTACATACCAATTTTCCTTCTCTTTGATTCCGAGTTTCTACAAGGAGCGAATGGCGTAAGTCGTTCAGCAGAGGTTCACAAAAGCTAATAATGTTAAACATTTCAAAAGTGTATGTATAAGTAAAGTCTGCCCAAGATGTATGAGCACCTTCAAGCAGATTTACTTGTGCTGAATAATAAGCTATTCACAGTTCCCGTGTTTCGCTTTGTCTCACTTTGCCTGTTCAATATTCTTTGTATTTAAAATACAGCGTTAACTTCATTATATGATTTGATTACATTACATGTACATTTTACTAGGTATGGTAAATATAGGTCATCTGCATGGGTATTATGTTTATTTCTAATCACTAAAAAAAATATTTTACTTAATTTATAAGTTACACAAGACTTGGTTAATGCAACGGATAGGAAAACTCTTCACTACTCGCTAGCCACCCTGGCGATTTAGTCGCTGAGCTTGCCTACGCATCAGAAAGGAGCCTAAATATCGTCAAAGATAAACCTTAGCATGACATCATTATCAAGTCAAAACAGAAATTACATTGAAGTGTAAATAAATATAAAATTCGTCTACTGAAAATGTAGACAAATTATGCAAATGATCATGCGTAAAACACGGATCAATCCAATTTACTGTCAAAGGGCACGGTTAGAAAAGAAAGGGAGAAATCAAATTGTTTTCACGAGGATATCAAATCGTCGATGTTTAAGGAAGAATTTAGGTCACGTCTCATGGATTACGACTTATTTCCCGCCTCTCTTTTTCTTCGTTTGACGCTAATCCCAGCGGCTTCGCAGAGATTCCGCCGCCCAGCCGTCTTGCGTTGGCATTCCCCTCCTTTAGACGTTACATCATTTTCAAGGTCAGAAGTATTTACGAATAAATTATGGGATTTTCATTATTTCTTTGGTAACACGCGCAAAAATAAAATACGCAACAAATTCTTTACAATGAAGGCCCGCATCGAGCAAGGACAAACTTATCAAATTACATTATTCAAATATAAGTAAGTATAATCATCTAAGAATGTAATTATGTATAATAATTAGGCTCTCGATTCCCTTCTCGATGTTATACATAAGTAAATCAAAGGCGACGCACAATTTCGTTCCATAACTCGGGAAAATATAATTACAGTCTAGTCTTTTATCGTGTTACCTTTAACATAATCATATAATACTAATGTAAGTGAGCGCCACTTCTCATCCTAATAACATCTCGAAGGAGTCACCTCGACCCACGCGGAAAATCTGATTATTCAGTGAGTGACGGCGTGCCACGGACCGAATATTAATCGTGCTCTCCCACTTATACTAATCATTGTAACTATCAGGGTTACAACATCAACCGGGAATCATTCCACCAGCTCAATTCTATATACATTCTACCGAGTAGCACTAACGACGTAAGAAAATATTATTTGGTAGGTACTTGTGCCCCAACTTCGATTCGACGTGCTCAACATTTTAATGAAAAAACCTTTAGGTATAAGAGTCAAAGCCATTTTATTGAACTTCACGCGTATCAACACAAAAGAAACTGGACATTGGCAAAAGTGAGCGGTCTGGAATGTGTCCTATAAAATCTGAGAAGCATTTGAAATCTACACTCGCTTTTAGGGCCATCACTACTATGCCATCGTGGATAAAAGTTTCACAGCAGAGCAAATTTTTAATTAAATTAATTCCATTAGCAAACCGTGTAACTATTAAGCTGTTAATCCGTTTACTAATTTGGCAGTAGTAATCCGTGATATTGCCAGTTTATGTAGATACAACCAATTATCGCCGGTTATATTTTAGTGCTAAAATGCGGCCACGCACATGCAGCCGCAACATTCCCAAACTACCAAAATGCAATTTAAACTCAGTATAGCCACTGTTCCTGCGCTGTTATGTGACAAGTTAAAGCATTATGCAAATTTTGGTTAAATCTGGGTTACAAATGTACATATTACCCAGGAGCAATTACAAAATGCATTTCTTAAATGTGTATTCTGTCCATGCAGCCGAAACGGTATTATATTTACAACATCCTAAAAGCAACAGTTTTCCTGAAATGGTACCCAATGCAGCAAAAATAAGTGGATTGTATCTTTTAAGAAGAACTCTATCTAAATAAACAAATGCAGCAGAATAAAATCATAAATAAAGGAAATCCTATCATAATTATGCACGTTACTTTTCCTGACACCGTAATGTTTGCCACACACGTAACGATTTATTTGCGCAAATTTGCTTGACAGTAGTAATCCGTGTATTGACCACACACGGCTCAAGTTTGCTTGTAACGAATTATTTCAGCGGGAGGAAAAGTTTACTTCAAATTAGTACTTTCATTGTTGATACAAAAATATTACTGAATTTTGAACGCATGCCCAACTCACGCTCAAGCGAATTTGCGCAAACTCAAAATTGAAAATGATACAAACATAAAAATTTGCGCAAATTTCTTCCAACACACGTAACAATTTGCTTGCGAAAGCCTATTGCGCAAGCAAATCATATCGTGTGTGGCTACCGTAATGAATAACAGGTTTGAATCAACAATCATACGACTTAAACACGGTGCAAATAATAAATGCGTGGGCGCAACATGAAACACTTTTTTCAGGAAGAAAACCTAAATTAGCGATCACTTTTTAAAAACAGTAGGAAAAGGTATAATTAGCTTTAGTTACAAGTATGTATAGGTACTTTATTATTTTATTCGAAAGCAAAAGAAAATAATAATTAAATATTATAAAATTTACTTCTAGAAACGCTCAGTTCTTCGCCACCTACTATTTTATTTGCTAAACAACGAGGTTTTGCCCGCAGCTTCGTCTGCGTGGATGTCGAAGAAAAATATCACACGAAAACGTACTACCGTTACCCAAATTGTGTAGTACAACACAATCACAATCTGCTTCAATTTGAAACAGATTGCTTATCCATAACCACATATGGCAATACAACTCATTAACAAACAAACATAAACGAACATACATCCAGACAAACGGACATAAATATTCTTAAAACTATATTTTCGGGAACAGACTCTTTCCCACACCACATAACAGTTCCTTTTTTCAAAAATATTCAATGTTCCTACTTACAGTTTTCACTTCGTTAGGGGAGAGTGTGTATGAAAGAGTTAAGCTTTGAATGAGCCGATGCGATTATCTCCCACTTAACAAAATCCTACCATAATTCAATTTTATTATACTCTGTAATGTGTTGCCATATAATCACCCACATACATTTGACAGTTCTAGGAAATTGAATCGGTTACCTATCATAAGTTCGAAAAATATTTGATCGAATTTCATTTCACCTAAAACTTGTCAACTATTATCGTTTCGTTTTTTTTTACTTCATCGAAGTCACGTTGCAGACGTGACTTCGATGAAGTTAATAATGAGGGCAACTCTTCCAGTTGCCCTAATTATGAAATCGATTTTTTTCGTTACTCCGACGTTTCATTTGGTTGAAAAACTTTTTACCGAAGTTATACTTAGCCGAAATAATATTTACACACACATATGGCACTTAATAAAACAGTTATGAACAAAAGTTGTTTTAAGTGGTCCCAGTACGAATGCAAACAAGCAAGCATGCAGCATGCAAGCAGGCATGCAGGCTTCGGGTTGTTGCAAAGAATCGTGATAGCTGTAGTGTCATCAATGTTCTCTTTTTGTGAAGAGAATCAGTTCGGTTTTTGTACGTTTCACTGAGAGTTGGTGCTTGTTACACCATTCCTCTACTATTTTCAGGACTTGACGCATGAGATTGTATAGCGTGTTTTCGTGGGTCCCGTTTATTATTATGGTTCGGTATCGGCGTAGCCTACAGTGAAATAACCTTTATCATTGAAGGTTTTCATGAATTTGTTCTAGTGTTTCGTCGCATGGCATTATAATTTTGTAGGTGTTCCTGGCACCCACATGTTATACAGGCATGCATCGATGGCTTTACCTTGACCATTTTTATACCTGTTTTGATTTCTGTCTGAAATATTTGCTTGTTTCGTTCTTTTTACATAATTTTTATTTTCCCCTAGTCGGATTACAGTTTTTTATTAAACTTATTTTTTTTTATTTTATACTTTTCCGTTTTTACGCTTGATAAACGTTACGACAACGTAAATAAAAGTAATGCAATAGGTCTGTAATTAACCTATTTTATTTAAATTCCAATAGCAGTGCATAGTGCGTTGGAAGAAACCATAGCGCGATTTATTTCGGCGCCAACACCATTTATCGAGCTTCGAAGAAATCCAAAATATAAATTTTAGTTGTACTTGTTTTTCTTCATACGAGTGGAATTACAAATTTATTAAGATTTGATTAACTACGCGTTGGTATCATCTTGCCCTACTACGTAGCTAAGTCTCACTTTTGCTTGTTTTTATTAACAATTTAAACATATTTATTTACTTTGAAAATATGATATTATTTACATATTTGTGATGTGCTTCTCAAAACCTTTTTTTTTATACCAAACATGTCATGATCATTCAAGGTTAAAAATTTACGTGTACCTAAAGTCCACCACATTAAATTTTGGAAAAATTAATATAGCCTATGTCCGGACTATTATTACGAATCTATTGATATCTCATTCATCAAAATCGGTTCAATAGTTTATGCGCTACGATGGAACACACGTAAAAGCAAACATACATACATGCATAGACTGCTAAAATCATAACTCTTCCTTTTGGCTTTGCCGTAGTCGGGTAAAAACGGTTTTATATGATAACTTTCGTTTTTCAATCTCACCCTAAATATATATCGTCACTATAATCTACACAATATGCATGTTAGACAGATAATTAAGATCTGTTTTTATCACAAAAAAATGTGCCAAACATTTATAAATAAATAAACTATCTCAACACGGCATTTTCATTTTCAATTGAAAGTTACACAAAAAGAAAATTATATAGATAAGTATGTATGTGTGCATGTTATAAAAGCTTGAGTCTGCTTCTTATAAAAATCATAATTATTTGAACCTAAATCTTATTAACTAATAAATAAGAAGAGGTTATAATATAAAACTTAGTTCATCTGAGTCAGTCAGTGCTTTCTCAAATGCTATTCACAGTTATTTATAACTTTGAAAAAATATATATATCAAATCAAGCACCATGCTTGCGACACTTAAATCTTTTAATAAAAGATAACAACAAGTTGTTTTTAAATATGTATGTATGTATTCAAATACGTTTTTTGAAATTTAAAATCGTTTTACTATAAAAGTAACTAACGAAATATTTAAATATTGTAGTGTTCATCAAGATAGTATGTGTCTACACATAAGTATCTATTTATTGCCTGCACATACGCTCACAATAGTTTAGCAGAAAATCGCTTTTGTATTTCGCCAAACATGATCAACTTTTTACACATGACTGAACTCTGGAGTCCGCGTATCACTGGTCAGCTTCTCAGTCGTCAGTTTATTTAATTCGCCAGTTTCGTTGAATTAGTCAGCTTCACTGATTCGTCAGTTTTACCGATTTGACAGTTGTGTTACTCGACAGTTTCCAGTTTTCATCAGTTTGGTACACTAAGGGCCTATTTCACGATGTCCGAATAGCCACTACTTACCGAATAAATTCAAAAATGGAACAGAATTTGTAGGATATTATCTGCCAAGTAAGTTAACGAGAATCTAATCGGAGTTGGTTTAAAAGGCCCTACAAGAAATAAGACTTTACGTGTTAAATAAACACATGTACCTGTAACTTACTTAATATTAATTTAATAATATTATCCAAAGGAGTTTTCCCGACCAATAAAGTTTGTATATACCTACCATAGATTATTGTTGGCCAGATATAAAAATCACATCCCTTCCCTGCTGTAAAAAAAAACTCAGGCGGCCAATTATACTCGTGACAAGTTCATATAACGAAGCGTACTTTTAACGGGCCAAAAAAGGGATAAAGTACATTCATTGTAATATAACGTATCACGAACTCCAGCGTCTCCTAAGCGATTTTTCATGAGGTGTGCCACGTTAATGTGTACAAACGCTCCGGCTCGGCATACTTTGCTTCTTTGCAGGAAATAAATTACCTATGCTTAGAGCGCTACCTCCTGGATGGCTTTGCTACACGAATTTCACAAACAGATAAGCTACCCCGTTATTTTAGTAGTTTAAACACGCTGAATAAGTGTTGACAAGTAAGACGGGTGATAACGGTAAAGTCAGTAAGAAGATTTTGATTTCCTCTTTGCTTTATTTTTGTGTGTAAAGATAAACACATTTGTGAATTGCATGTCTGAACTATTCTGCGTTATCTGAACCGATGTTTATTCAGCTATCAGCTGAGAACGATTGACTGGATGAATAGTTTTTCCCCTAAACCGAGGCGTACTCGGTGTTTGGAAAGTCCCACGCTTTCCGCCGGTTAGTCATAAAATGTAAACATCGGCTGTTTGGAGTCACAACTATTTCAACTTTAGCTTTATGTTGCTCTAGTCTATTGAACAGGCGCTTATACACACCTGCAACTTACCTCATGTTTTTAATGATGATATAAAATCCGCTTGGTTTCCTTGATTTTGTTATAAGAATCGTAACACAAGCATTTTCTTACAACACTTGGTGAAAACCATTTTGCAGTAAAATCTTATCAAAGTCACCTTTTCTTAAATCGACACACCGTTAAATCCTTCGTAAAATCCCTATTGGTAGTAAAAGTACAAATTCAGTTATCCATTCTGCCATCCAGAATTAAAATTCCTAATAGAATATGAAATTTCCTTGAACACGATAAAAGAAGCGAGAACACTTTATTAGCAAAATGTAAATAACCGATACACTCTGTCGAGGTTATCGGGAATTTTACACAAAGAATTCTGATAAGCTGCAGGAATATTCAAAATGAAATAACTTAAACCCCTGAGAACTGACCGGCAACTTGCTCTGTCAAATAGGAAAAGAAATGAAACACTAGCTTCTTCATAGTACACCAGTCGATCGGGCAGGTTAAGCACTAGTGCTTTGGTTACTTGGATGGGTAGAATAACCATAATGTAGATACAAAATACTTACAATATAAAACAGCCGATAATCCGCGCTATCGTCTGAATGCCTAACTATCTAAGAACCTTCCCAAAGGTCAGACTCTGAACGTGTTATTTTTTCCCAATTTGGTACAGTTGTTTCGCTGTCGGTACAGAGTTTGATATCGGAATTATAATTTACCAACCCACATGTTGCGACGCACACTTGAAACATTTTATTTATTCATAATCCCATATAATCAATTTAAGAAGTGAAAATAGCACAGCTTTTCACTGGCTAAAAAAAATATCCAACATTAATCATTACCATCGAACATCTTCATTTTTACGGCAACATCAGCTTGTTTCACATTCTATACTTGTATTAAATGCACCTGGCACATAAGAAAGCGATTACAAAATATCAAAATATTTTATTTCATATAAACCTTTATATGAAATAAAATATTTTGATATTTTGTAATCGCTAAAACTTCGCCAAAGTCAAACTTGTGAACTTATAAGTTCACGAATTTGAATTTGACCTACATGGACAAAGACCTTGATATAATGCGTATTTCGCTCAAACTTATTCGAATGTGGGTGACATTTCACAGTTAAACTGTCCTTGTGGGCTACCCTCACACTGTGTTTACAATAACAACCCTAATTACCCAGTTAGGTACTAAATTAAGAACAGCTAGTGCTATGAGCGGCAGTAAAACTACAACATTATAACAATTAACTGTTAGGGCCATTTGATACCCTCCCTTACTAACAATTACGATGAATAAATATATCGTGAGTACCTACCTGCCTGAGTATATACCTTCATTTGCAAGGAGTCGTGAAGACAAAGGTGCCAAGTAGTTACCGAGCCGAGAAAATGATTCACCATTGGTTTGTTTTGCTAAACGTAAAATACAACTCGTAATTAAACGTTAGTTGGGAGAAATCAATAGTGTATAGAAACTATGTATATTTAGGTATAAACATCGTAGGTATATATATATACGCAGTCACGAGAGCCCTTGTTTAGCACCTAAACACTTTTTTCCGCTTGTTCACACTGTGAGGTAAACGGGTTTTTGTATACGACGCGAAGGCGAGTTAACCAGTCGATCGACATCCACTGACCGGGTCGCATTACTTAATACGTTACACACATTACCAGCAAAATGAAGACCGCGCCTGTATTATTCGTCGTACTTTTGTCGTTCATTTGTGTCGTCCATTGTAAGGATTTGATTGTGGGCTCCAGTTTCAATAACAGATTGCTATGGCAGCAGAAAGCCGAGTACAATGCCATCCCACTGAAGAAGCGAGTTAAAGAAGTGTTCTTTTCTGATCCCGGACAACAAATTATTAAGGTAAGCATTCTCTGCAACTATTTTATATTCCAGTTTTATAATTAATAGAATTATTGAAACGCTTTTCTTCGTAGCTTAATCGTACCCTTTCCAGTAGGTGCCTATTTCATCTTAATTAATTTTCAAATAAAAGGTATTTAATTATATTTTCGCAGAGGTTCTTAATGATAACTGACACTAAGAGTTTCGTAGCCAAAGTTAAAGGTGATCTAATTACGACAACAGCTCTTTGCAAGTAAACCTGTTCTATTTTAATTATGTATTCAATCAACTGATTCTTGGAATCACACTTGGGTCTTGCAAACTTACAACTAAAGTTCTTTAATAATATTTTCGCCTGCGTCAGTTGCGCCAACAGATTGTAAATTACGGCGCCGCAGCGTAGATCAAGTACCCAAAAACTTTTGCTCTTCTCTATGTATTTATTTTATTCAGGAAAGCGAAAGGTATTAGATACGACGCGACGTCGCAACACTGTACAAGTGAGTCGTCAAGAATAACGATGTCAATAAGGATTTCGGCTTTCGTTTTATGTTATCAATTAGGGTCACGCCAAGCACTTGCGTACGCGTTGATAGCAAACTCCTTGTGTATATGAGATGCATCATATTGAAATATTAATTTGAACTGTTCAACTAATTAACATTTATCAGAAATGTTATGCTTTTACTTTACAGCGTGCGAGCTAGGTAGGAGGCAAAAAGGTACTTCATTGTTATAACTCCAGTTAAAATCTGGAACAAACAATGGGTAATATTTTATACAACTTCGTACATAACTCATGTAGCTTTCACGTTTTATACCATAGGCCTTGTATACAGCTAATTGCAAGCTAACATTCCTCACATTTTTGTAGAAATAGGTAGGACCGTGTGTCTGTAAAGGAATGCGCGTATTATTCCGCGCCGCAATGCAGGACAACACTCTGTACGAATCATTTTGTTTGATTCATTACCTACTCGTATAGTAAGTAACCTTCGCACACTATTTGTGGAACATTTTTCAATTTCCGGCATACAACCTAGTACCTAGTAAGCAATGAGTCTATTACTATGGTCTAGGAACTCTTAAGGTGCAGGCTACCAGACCTAAAAGTGTCTCTCCAGGAATAGACCAAGAAACTGCTGTCTGTATTACGATGTGCTTGCGACCTCAAACATGTGTTAATAATTGTCCAGTCTACACGATTTATTTAGGGACAAAAGTGTTACCTTTCATACCGCATTGTTTGTATATTAGAAGAAAATGAAAAATAAGTAGGTTCAATGCGGTAAAACATGTTCGCCATTCCGGCGACAACAAATGCCCTGAGTAGTGTAAACAGGGCTTTAGCAACATAAAACCTTCTTGCAAATAATTCAACCACAGTCATGTACCTTACAAAATTAAACTGACTTCTTTATTTATTTGAATAGCCTTGTACCTCACTTACGAGCGAGCACTATTGAATGTTTTGAAACCACAGACATAACGTACCTAATCCTGTGAGTAAAGATCGTTTCCAGAAAAGGTTTCTTTTATTGCGAAACTCAACGTAAACATACATAACATAGGTTTTTACAATCGTTCTGATTTTATTCATTTAATTGATACTCAACCGCAAAGGCTTTTTAATGTTGTGATTTTACGTTCAGCACTCGCGTGTCATATAAAGCTTTGTTTTAGCACCGTGAAAACACCGATTGACTTTTTTTTTGTTAATGTTTTTGTCAGTAAGTTAATGTTTATTGCTTTTGGTAAGACTAAAATCATGATTCTTGAATGTAGATATACTTATCGGTTATACGCGATTAAATCGACTTCTAGACAATTTTAGGGTCCACAGAACGTTAATTATTCTCATTTGCACCATTATTGTTCTGAATATAGCTTTGCGGTTTGTAAACTATTTACTCGAACTGAATAGGTATACTTAATGAACGATAAATATTAGAATATTCAATGTTATGAATAGCACATTCTTCTGTCTGTCTATATTTATAAATAATGATGTAAACCTACGAACCTTCTGACTAATTAACGGTTCCAAATAAAAATAATCATTATTTCCTAACGACAAAATGTTATTTTAGTCATTTAATTCATTTACAACTCAGACTATCAGTTCAATCGTTGATATAATTGATACTGTCTAGAAAGGGGAACGACTCTCCCTTTGTATCACATTTTACGCTCTTTTTGCCTATTCTAAAATTATTAATCAAAAAAAGAGAAGAATATTGGAAAAATAAAATAAAATTAGAACAGCTATTTATTTAGTTGTGTACTAAGAAGGACAGCCGTGGTTTTATAGCTGAAGATATAATAAAATCTACATCTAATATTTATGATAAGACTAGCTCAGACTTCAGACACTCTCACTGGGGAGTTGTTCGGGAACCCCGGCCCAGGGCCAGACGAACTGCAATGACTCATAAATTATTAGTTGTTGGCATTATTATAAAAACAAGAATCCAAGGCGCCAGCCTTGGCATATTAATTGACTATGTATGAGGTATATAATACAATAGCTTCTGCTAGCGACTTCGTCAGCCTTTAAGGTTCTTCAAGAATTGGGCTATCCAATGCAAAAATAATTTTTCAAATCCAACTGGTAGTTCCGGAGATTACCCCCGACAAACAAACAAACAAATTTTAGCGACCCGCCCCTGCTTGGCACGATTTTTACGTCTTGGCAAAACATCGAGATTTCTTTGATAAATGTATTTTTAATATTAATGTTCAAAAAAAACACATACACATAAGCCTTCCGGAATTAATTTTCTAAATGATGGTGAAAACCGCATCAAAATGCGTTGCGTAGTTCTGAAGAACAACGCGGTCACACAGACACAGAATGCGATTTTATTTATAATTATGTATAGATAAAGGTATGTCAACAATCTCGTAAGTGGTGTGACTTCAATAAAAAATATATGTAGTTCACTTATGAAAGTCGTTCTTTATTTTGGAACTGCTTGCGTTGCATCTTTATCATTATTTTATTGAGGGCAGTGATAGCCTAGTGGTACACATCGATGGTAACACTTTGACTTTGAGTCTACCGGTTTTGATACCTTTGACGTGCGGCCTACTGTACCTATAGTTGGTTTAAGGCTCTTTCAAACAGGCACGACACGCGACGCGACACAAAGACACCGTCCGTCGCGCGACGAGCGGTGTCTTTGTGTCGCGTCGCGTGTCTCGCCTGTTTGAAAGAGCCTTTATGTGGAAAGAGAATTGTGAGTACAGAAGTCCAATACCTACGTCCGATGCACCAATGTATCAGCTTTACTGTATATAATGTGGCGAAAACTGTTACCATGGATTCAGTACATGATTCTGAACCCCGAAATTTTTCGAAAATTTTTCGTCGATTATGTAAAAAAAATCTCCTGTTCCATATATTTTTACCGCGTAGGCACTATGAAGAGCAGATATTTTTTTTCAACTCTTTTGATTCAACGCAGCGGGCTTCAGAATCATGTACCTACTGAATCCATGGTTACCGTTTTCGCGTCGATGTTCCTGCCACCATGTATAATATCGGTCCTGCCAATCTAAGCCAATCATTAACTGCTAAGCTAATCATAACACTTATAACAGCTCGTGTAGACACCAAAGATAAAAATAATCAACTCATTGCGATGCAAGACACGTTATATTATACAATCAATAGTAATAAGATAATAGGTAGGTAGTACCTTATAGATATTACTACGACCTATAACTACTCGCAACTATTTTTCACAGCAAATTTCATACGCTAAAACCGCTTTCCGTCATTAAAACTCGAATTTGAACACTCATTTAGTAGCTTAAAACATCATTCACAATTATTTACACTGAAAAAGCTGAAAGCGCGCCAAATTAAAGCCGGCAGCGAGTCGGAACACCTTTTGCTATTGAAGGTGTCCGTCTATTATGGCAGCTCAAACCACGTTTCATCAGGTTGGCAGCATCGTTGGCAGACGCTTGTCTACTGAAAAAAAAAGTATATTATATTGCAAAAATTTCCGTTGACATGAATTCTGTTTATAAAATTATGAGCAAGATATTTATTATCAAATTATTTACTTGTCTCGCGATATACAAGACTAGTTTTCCGAACTAGTACCTTATCATTAGTTGAACATATGGCGAGTTCGCGAATTGACCTGTGTTATGTCATGACAATTTAGTATATACAAACAATTTTCGACAACAAATAGTCGATGTTTTGATATTATTACTCTAGACATTCATCTAATTGGTACTTTTGCTTTTTTCAGGGTATAGTTCTGCGGGACCTGGACCACACTGATGCCATCCCCAGCGTCACAGCTGGAGGAGTCGGCTTCTCATATGCCAACATCAGGCTCAAGAGCGACCGCGGATCAGGACTCAACTACCAGGTCGAAATCTACGTATAATATAAAAAGCACACACCGAAATAATAAATACCTCTAAAGCTATGTAGGGTATATTTTAAGTATCTCACATTCATTAGTTCACTCATTACTATAAATAACAGATTTCAGTAAGATTACAATAAAGAAAAACACAGAAATTATTTGTTTTTTATTTCAATTAATTAGGCGACTCGTATGAATTAAAATAGTATCAGTAACACTTTAACTTAAATTCTTCACTGTCGTGAATTCATGCACATAAAGTTATGGTCACACGGTCACACAATAGGTATAATTCACCGCAACTATATCAACTAGCAAAAAAAATTGTTTACAAAAAATACAACCGACTTCCAAACTACAAAGTGAAAAATAACTTTAATTTCGGAAGTCGGTGTCTTTGGATCAATCAGTATTTTTTTTTTTGCCACCAACTTCCGAAATTAAAGTTATTTTTCACTTTGTAGTTTGGAAGTCGGTTGTATTTTTGGTAAAACATTTTTTTTTCACTTTTTAGTGTATTGGTTTGTAATTCATCAGTTCCACTTTACCAAATGGTGCTTTTCGAGAGCAAATGCACGAGTTACTATAAAAAATACCCAAATCGCTATAGGTGTGCCTGTAATATTTGAAGAGTTCCCTCGATTTCTCAAAGATTCCATCATCAGATCGTAGCCAAATGACAATGGGACCAATTTGAAAGTATACCCTTTTGAACAAAAAAAGAATTGTTCAAATCGGTTCAGCCGTCTTCGAGTAATCGGGAAACATACATAAAAATATATATATATATATTCCGACGAACTGAGAACCTCCTCCTTTTTTGTGAAGTCGGTTAATAATAATGATATCAAATGAAAGCCAACCATTATCCTCGTTAAATGATTATAATACATGTTAATAAAGCATATAATTTAATAATGTAGGTAGGTGGGTACACAAAAGGATTGGGTTGTTACGGTCAACTTTGATTACATCTAATTAACCTGAATTTTAATTACAAACCGACCAGAATTACCTTTGATTAAAGTAATAATGTCATAAGACATTAAACTCGTGTTTAGTAGTTTAATTGCATTAATCGCAGTTCTAATTTTTTATTGAAACTGCCTATTTCATATAGAACACAAATCATACCATTGCAAAAAGGTTATGTCTGCCATGTAGCCGCCGTGTAAGGGAAACGTTAAGAGGAAAATAGAGCGAGCCGTCTGAATGATGTCACCCTCTGCGGCCAACAAGAGACCTCACAACAACAGGAAATCTTCATTTAGCGAGGTTGATTGCCGAATGATGGCTGACAATTGTCGACCAGCCGACCGTATTTATAAACTACATTCATTTACGAATAATGTTTTAAGCTGGGCGATCAATCTTACGTTTTCTTTTGTCTAGGTCTAGAAAAACTTTAATTCACGCTGTTTCATCCAGCGACTAGTTTACCTGACGCTAATTAGGCGAGGACAAACGACTTTTCTTTTCGCTTCATGCTTTTCGAAACATTAAAAGATCTGTAAGGAGATTGTTTACACATGTTTTTAATTTTTTTTTATCTGCTTCTGAATGACGTGATAATAGCATTAATTAATAACAGCTGTGTTCTTAAATAATGTTAATTTGCTACCATAATTAAGTTTCGACCTTTGCTTGGGCACGGCTGGTTCGCCGGATACACTATCTGAAATGCTCAATATTTGATGTAGTAGCTGGAGGGAGAGTCACATGCCTAACTATAATTACTAGTTAGTTCTTAAGTACTTCAACGTAGCTTCCCGCCCGGCTCAATTATGACTAGACAGACATTTTCCCTGCACTAAGTGCTAACTTTCTGACTCCATAACAAGGTTAATGTATCATCATTTTGGTTTTTTTTAAGGGTTCTTTAGAAATCTTACACTCTTTCTTTTAATCTGTCATAGCAGTCATATCATACAAGCATCTTAACTCAAATTGCAAAAAGAACACTACGGATGATCTGACAAGTACGTATGAGGTTGGTCATCTTTAATTAAATTTTGAGTCAGAGCACTGCACATAGTTATTCCGAGGCCATGACCACCATTGTACTGTGTTTGCTATCAATCTAGTCTCAAGCAGTGTGTGTCATCCTGTGACCGATGCCATTGTTTTGTAGTTTATTATATTAAACATGAAGACGCATTTGATGCGCGGTGGCGCAATATCCGAAGTCGTCTAGCTGTGTCTACGCAAGAGGTATATAGAGTAGAAGTATCTACTCCACATGCCTCTTGCATAGATGAATTGTAAGTACATTTGAGTTCTAGTCTCGATTTAAAACATTCAATAGGAGCACTCGGCCTAAAAGTTGTGTCTTTCTATAAAGGTATATGTATACTCCGTATTTATAACCACTCTCAATACAAGACATAGGATGGGTGTGTATCGGTTGATATAATAACAAAAATCTAACGTTCACTTGACCTAATTTCAGTTAATATACTTTTGTTTAATATAACGATCAGTTGAGATAATGAATTGTTGATATAATTTCATTTTATCTAATTTCTTATAATAAACATTTCCTATAATGCACATTTGACATAATATTCATGTAGTATATTATTCATTTCTTTTTTTTTTTTCTTTTTTTTTATATTCATAATCTCTAATAACTTTTAATATAATTGATGAGTTGCTTCTAGAATCCAAAGTAATATTGGGTAGCGTAGAATGTCTTTTTAATGGACAGTCACCACTAAAAAAGCCGAAGTATTGTTTAAAGAAAAAGGTACGAATCGATAATATTCTTAAAAACAAAAAGGATTACACTGAAATTGAATTCCTTCGGGCTTTGGCCTTTAACTTAAAACTGAAATAAGATGTAATATTTATGTGATGCTATGTTATGATTAAAAAAATATTGTACTGTTTTTTTTTTTCTTCGCTTTATACCCTATACACCTACCACCCTCAACTATTGTAACCAGTAGAAATTGGATGCAATCTGGACTTTAGGGCACCCCGACTCGGACAGGTTAGGTTAGAAGGGCCATCCCCTTCGTGGTTATTTTTTTATAAACCATCCAGAAGTAGGAGCCCCGCGAAACGGGGCTCCGTCGACCAAGCCCACCCTCGACCATGCATTGAATATTTTAAGATTTGGTTAGGTGCCATTTGAGTTAGGTTAGAACTGTGACCATTAAACATGAAAATTAGGTCAAATGAATGTTATATAAAAAGAATATTATACATATTGAAAATTATATAAAATGAACGTTATACTAAATGTTTTATATTAAATGAAAATTATATCATATGAAACATTAGGTCATATGAAATTAGGTTATATGATTTTATAGCATATGAAAATTATATTATATGAACGTTATTTCAAGTGAAATTAGAGCATTTGTTATTATATCATACATTACACACCCACATAGGATAGACTCTGAAAAAAAACTCTGAATAGTAAACGCGTGTTAACTGAATCTCATGCATTGACAACGTAAAAGGATTTTTTTTCTTTTTCAAATCAGCTTTCTAAAAGATAGCGTATTTTAAAGTTAAACGAGCTCTTTTATGAGTGATTTATCAATGTATCAATGGGCTTTAGATTCGAATTCTAGCTTTAACAAAAACTATTTACCTACTAAAGTAATCAAATCAAATATTTTTTATTTCAGGAATACACCCTATATAAACCAATTTACAAATTATTCATAAATTATTAAGTTATTATAAAACAATCAATATTACGTTACATTGCAAAAAAGTAATAAATCAGTATTATTCTAGCTGGAATATTAATTGCCATAAACGAAGAAATAGTTTACCTCGTATTTGGCCATCAATATTCCATCGTCAGAATTTATGTATTCGATTCATAAAGGAGGCCTGCAACTTTCTCATGACTACGCAAAAGTCATCTACCCTGCTTTTGGACAAATATTCCGAACGCACTATACTTATCTTTTCTGTGCACTACACCGCAGTAATGCTAGCGAAGGAGGCGGAACGCGTGAGGGGAGGCAAATTTCGCGCCCTCACACACCTAACCGCCGCCCGCAGGAGGAGACGCCCAGGGCGTCGGGAATCGCGAGGCGATTTCCGGCCACCGTAGGCACGGGCTTGCGGACGGTAAGCAATGGGTAAGCTGGCCGTCCGATAAGGACCAGGCTCGGGTCGACGGCGCGTTGTGTTCCACGCGCGCCTCAAAAAGATGTCAGCAGAATCGACTGAGTCCGCTAGGGCCGATGCCTGCCGGGGTTGCGAAGAAAACCGAAAGTTCGTGACCCCCGGCAACAGGGCAACCGAAGGAACACGGGTGGGTTTTAGTCAGTAAGAGTCTGACACGCCCTCCCGCTCCGCCCAGAGCGGGAGAAGTTATTTGATGATTTCCCACCCAAAAAAAAAAAAGACAGACCCTGTATACATCTATTCAGATGCATACAGAGTCTGCCTTGGCTGCGTTATTATATTGAACACGCAACGTGCTGTAGGTAATGTAAAGCGGATATATCTTATGTAGGTATGTTCTGTCTCAGCATCACCGTAATCTTTTGCTGTTCTCGGATATTATTTTATATGGCTAATGTTCAACAGGTTATAACGCATAAACGGCACACGTATGATGACAGGGATCCTATTATCGCCCCTCGACCAAATACCCGGGCCTGCCCGTCCTATACAAAGGGTCTCTGCTAATTTATTACCAAAATATCTTTAACACCACCCGCCTACAGATAATTAGACACCTACATTACGAAATATGTTCTCTAAAATATATGTAAGAGGCTCGGATTATGTTTATTACATACCTATAAGGTAAGTATATCATGTAGTCTGCGTTGTAAAGGTAAAATCAATAGAGCTCGTGGTTCTTTCTTTACGATTTTTCAATTAGGATTTACCCTCGGGAGCACGCAACGGTAGGCTTGTCGTGTATGCAGGAGGCATGGTGGCAAATGGAGCAGAAAACTACTGCTGGAATGTAGGCCTATTTAATAAGTTATAAAGCGTTAACCCTTTCCGATTAACGCTTTATTCAAATATAAAATTCTTATTCTATACTATAAAACTGGGACAGTGGGTGTAACCCCCATAGATCTCAATACGTATGGGAAACCCACGATGAGAATTACTTCCCAACCGGTAAGAATATACGTCATCAGCTTCCTAATATAGAATTCGACACAACCTATAATCTCCAGATCCAGGCCATTGTGGAAACTCCAATATCCCGAAGACATAAACCACGTCTATAAAGATTACAATAAAAATAAATTAAAAGCGACAGCCCATTAAAACAGCTCAGGCTTTGAGTGCTATGCATAAAGTTGGGCATAATTTGTGAAAACATGCTTAGCCTTCCGTCAGCTAAAATGATTTCATAAATATGCCGTCCGCTCCACAGATTTATAACAGATCAATTTTGCGTTAATTAGAAAATGTCACTCCCGAACGTTTTGACAGCGTTAATGAAAATAGGGAGTCTGTTTTAACGACAAAATTAATTTGAAACATATGTACAGTGTAGGTAGATACGCACTTGAAACACCTACGGTTATTTTGGAATTATAATTTGTAGAATCTTAGTTAACATTTCAACGAAATAAATTTTGAACTACATAGGTACATACTGTATTAGTTAGAATCTTTGATTGTGCACAAAAATCTAAATCACGCATCATTGGAAGTTACAAGGTACGTTTATTTTTCAAATAATTCTACAATTTACTGAGAAATCGAATGGGATACTACAAGCCTGTTTGTAACGAACCTTTGTTTTAGAATAGCCTGGGGCATGAAATAAAATTCAGTACAAATTGGTTGAGTCCTAAAATAAATGTTAGTTCAGTGAACATTCTTAATTAATTTTAAGAATTAATGTATCGTTAGAAGTTAAATTTTGAATAGGGATAACTACATTATTTACCCATAGATAATTTGCTTAGATTCCTTACCTTTTGTTTCGTAAGGTGGTTTTTGGCTCATTACCAAATTACAACTATTTTTTTTAATAATTTTGTATGTTAATATTAAAACACTGACTCCTGACCTTTGTTATTCAGTGAAGTATCAGGCTAAGAACTCACGGAGCGATTTTCAGCCGTGCCCGCCGCGCTGGCGGGTGCAGCGGGACCTGCCAACAATCGCGCAAGCCGCGGGCATAAACCGCGTCGTGAAATTTAATATCTGAATTTCCATGTACTAACTACGTGTTCGTACAAGTGTTTGTGGTCCTGCAACCGCAGTGGGTGCGCGTGAAAATCGCTCCGTGAGTTCTTAGCCTTATAGCTAGATCATATCGACCGTTGTACATGTGATTGCAGATAAGTACATAACATACCATAACATCATGCCTTGTTTCCCCGAACGATTGGGCAGAGGTGTACCTGTACCAGGTACACCCACATTTTGCCAGTTATGTTTAAATCCCATGTAATAGGGGGCGAGCCTATTACCATCAACCGGGCACAAATCCAGACTCCGGGCTGCAACTGAGAAATTCCAGACAGAAAAACCGAATAACACTGCCCGACTCGGAAATCAAATCCTCGACTCGGACCTCACGGTCAGCAGTAGCGCTTACGACCACTACACCAACGAGGCAGTCGTGATTGCAGCTACCTACTGATGAAATCCCTTTTGATTTTTTGAGAAACCTTTTACTTATTTAACATACTTCATATCATACATGGGTGAGGTATACCTACTACATCGGTAGTAAAACAAGACATAATTACTAATGTTCCTACACACGCTTCAAGATTCCCCTTACACCTGCGGCACTAACCATAATGAATCGTACCACTGCGAGATACATATGTTCTATTGCGAGATAATAAGATAATATAGCGGAGAAATCAAGTGCAGGTAATGAACAAGCAGTACGTCATGCAGTAGTCAGGTAACCCCCTCCCCTCTTCCTTCCGCCTCATGCTTGTGACGTCACTAACGCGAGTCGGTGCAACGCCGTCGACTTCGCCGGATCCGCAATTTCCCAACCTGGAAATTACGAATCCTAATGAAAACACAAATGTTGATAGAATAACATCGCACATACAAAACAACGTTATCGCAAATGCAGCATTCTTCATAAAATGGTAAGAAATACCATTCAGTGTTGCTTCCTTGTTTTTTATCCTCATGTACATGAGGATAAAAAAACAAGGAAGCAGTTTTGCGGATTTGTATCATTTTTCCTTTTTGTGTAACGCAATGTCTTCATCTACGGTGCGTTTAACAGACACAAATCTGAGTATCCCACTTGTACAAACTTGTCTTAATCTAGACAACTATCTGTAGGTCAACAATCTGTTCAAACCACGCAGACATTTCTGCTTTACTGGACTCACAGCCGCAACCCGCAGCACTGAACCCAACCTGCCACTACCATCGCCAATCGAGCCGTCATGTAAATGCGCCTAATATATGTTTCTATATTTTATATGTGAACATGGTTCAGCAAAATGTACCTATAGGTATAAAAATCCCATACACGAAATCCCTATAGCGTTGTATTGTAGGTATCTATTTCCTTCTCATGGTTATCTTATCCTGTTCATGGTGTGATTCTGCATAGATTTAGCTATGGTTATGGCAAGCCTGACCTTTGCAGAAATTTTGACCCAAATGAGTACCTACCTAGTAGGTATGTCGAGATATTGCAAGTCTTCCCTTGTAGCTTCAGAGTTACACGAAACAAGTCAAATCATTTATTTCAAATAGGCCCATGTATGGCACTTTTGAACGTCAAAATTTACAAAATAATAGAATTGATTCTAGTCGCCCCTTCCAAAAGGTAGTTTTCATATGGAGAAGAATGGGCAAGAAACTCCACCGTTACTCTTTTAAAATATTTTACAATAGTTTGTATAAGTACGTACATTAGTTAAATAATTATATGTGAAGACGATGCACCTAGAATAAAATTACTATACCACAATAGGTATAGTCTGATCTGAATTACCTGATACAACAGATAGACTGGCTTAAAATCAGATAGAGTATTTTATTTTGTAGCCGACACTAATGACTTACAACAAAATTTCAAACAAGATGTATTTCGTGTGCTATTAATTATTTGATAAACCAACATTACTCCGAATAATAAATTTAAACAAAATTACATATTAGAAATTCTCCTCATCGCTCAGTCGTAATTATGTAAGTAAGCGTTTGATATTTAAAATTCTTATAAAAATAAACTTATTCTCGGAGTGGCACCAAATGTTCTGAGGCATGAGCGGAGTTGGCCGCTCGCGACTCGCACGAAGGATAGCGTAAGCTACAATTTATGAGGCAATTCATTAGATCTCTGAGAGCTCCAAGAGCCTTATTCCATTCCTGTGGAATAGGGCATGACAACGCAAATGATATCAATATCATACTTCTTACGTTTGTTGGCACTGCTTGCCATGTCAGCTTACATTGCACTAACACCTAACATATATCGATTTGGTTTTGTTAATGTATTTTGATGCAAAATGTATAGTTGAGATAGTGCCGTGACCGATGTTTCCTTATCCAAGAACTCATTCGCCATTATTCTAACGAGCATTATAAAAATTTAACTCATGATTTGGTCTCTTTAAGTGGTTCCGATTACAAGTTAGCAGAACAAAGTCCTTGCTTTTCTTGTTCAATGCGATTTCGCTCCAGTCCTTTTCTGAAAAATGAGTAAGTTTCATGGTACAAAGGATTGTCCGTAACATTGATTTATTTTCTTCTACGGCGTAACTAGAATTGTCTCAATATTCGTTTATCATAAAAGTGCATAAGACAGTCACAGGTTGCCAGTCCATTTCCTGCCACCATAAATTGTTTCTCTCAATTCCCTATCGTGACTGTCGCGATGAAAACGTGCCACATCTGCCGCTTTTGTGACGTGGTCATATAGAAAACTACTTTCAACTATGTGGATTCAAATTCCACTACACAGCACAGGATTAATTAATCAATTTGTACAGAGATAACGTTAGAAAGTAACTATTCAGATAAATAAATCAGAAGTTTTTCCAAATGCCATTTCTGAATTGGCACACGCAGACGAGAAAATGAAGATAAACCGAAAAGGAACTAAAACAGAAAAGTTAATATTCTCTTCATTAAAAACTTTGAGTTTTGTTTAATTAAACTAGTGAGCTCGTACTCATAACAATCATTTGAACATTTCAAACACAAGCGCCTACTAAAATGGACGTTTATTTATGTAGCTAGTACGAAAAAACATGCTATGTAAGTAATATTAGCACGTTAAACTCACTTGCCGTAACAGTGATGAATTACGTCACGCTATGAGACTAATAAAGCCCCAAGGCATGACTCCAGATTATGGAGTTAATACGAACGGAGCACCGAGGGTGTTTGTAAAATACGTTATAGAACGGGTATTATGTATCAAAATCGTTAAGTACCTAACTCCCCCCGGAGCGCAAACACCTACTCCATTTTAAATATTTTAGAGCTGGTACCCGATCGCTCTCTAATATTCCCGGTGAAAACATATTTCGCCTCTTCCCGCTCAATTTATTTCTGAAAAATTCGTCGTTAACGGTTGCCGATATCAGAGAAGGTAAAGTTATAAGTGCACGGCTATTTATGTGCTGTGATGAAAGGAAAACATGAAATAGCTGCTTCATATTAGGCCGTACAAATAGTTCGCCATAAAGGAGTAGCTATTCTTATAAGACCTACGGACTAAGAAAGTAATGCTTACAAACTTATCGCAGAACGATAAAAAAAACTAGAACAAAACACACATTACGTAAGTAGACCTACTTAAACTAAACGAAAATCAATGTTCATAGCACAGAAACATTCATCACAGAGTTATAAATATAATAATGCTATGTAACTGGGTCATCTACCTTGAAATATGTATAGAACAGATAAGTTCGAGACATAACTTAAATAGCTAGCAGTAGCAGCACATACTAACTCACAAAACTATTTAGCAAGAACGTTACACTTCCATACAAAAGTTTACTTCCATAAGTACATTAAGCTATATACGCTTTCGACTTATCCCGCCGGACCGTTACTTAAAATTGCATCGTTTTGTTACGGGCTAAGTAAAGTAAGTACAGTGCTTAGTGGTACTGGTATTTGGACTGAGCTGCGGAAGTTAAATGAAGTTCAGTGTAATTACTCTCCGAGAGGCGGTTAACTCGGCTCGGTTATGGTGACAGCCACTGGCGCACGCCTCGTGTCGCCTTGCCACTAATTGAGGACAATATTAATAATGAAATATACTGTTTCGGGTAAAGAAAAATCTGTTTATACGAAATTTGATTGTATCGAAAAATTATTAAGGCCTGAAACGAAAATTCTGACAAAGGATATACAACATTTTGGGTTAAATGAATTGCTAGCATAGTGTGTGTTCTACATATATAATAATGTGCTTACAATACATATTACGATATTAACTTCCATAATTATTTAATATAGAGACAACGCTACAAACAATAGTTAATAAATCTAAATTAATATTGCAGTCAATAGATGCACACTGGGTTTCGAAGGTAGTTGCAGCATAGTACGACGTACTTATTACCTACATACCTATTACTGCCACATTAGGTATCTATTGAGGTGCTTCTGAACAAACATTCCGTCTGACCATGGCGTTTATCCAACTATTTGTGAAATTCTAAAGCTTGCCTAGTTACACAGCCAACGGCAAAATGAGTTGGACAACTGAGCTAAGAGCCAATTTTCACCATTTTTTATTTTGTCGACTTTCAACACCCATTAACTAATTAATGTTTGAATTTTTAATCTGGAATTTTGAAGTAGTGGTAAGTTCTCAGTTCACCCTATCTAACGTAATCAGTGGATGGAAATTGATCGTTTTAGTTCTGTCACTGTCTTGTTAACAACTGCTACTAAAGTTATGAGATGCCCCGGATATCTAGACTGTAACCGGAACCCTGCCAGATACAAAGGAACTAGACATCTCACAAGTTACTATTTATGTCAACTTATTGTCTTTGGTCTGGCACTTCCTGCTAATCGTGGGCATACCGGTGCCAAATGAACATTAGTATTTCTTGTAGTTGAACAAACGTGAGTTTACAACACTTACGTTTCATCATATTATAGCGTGTTTTAAACCTATTGGAGAAAACAAGTTTAAAGGAAGTAGAGTTTTAACAAAACCGCTCTGTCTGACTTTAAGAATATCTTTTACACATTCCATGTTGGAAAGCTTATGTAAAACCTTTTCTGGAGTTAAAACATATTTTCTTGAAGAAATCAAGTTTACCTGATTCCTCGTATGGATATATGATAATACCTACAGGTTTACTCAGCCAAATTTTGGTTGGCAGGTAATAGATTTTCTGAAAAAATACGGAGGAAAGATTAAACTCAGTATTTCTCCATAAACTATTAGGTTACGTGGCCTACTTAGGAATAATCATCAAATAAACTGGTAGAAGTTACATTACTATGTTTAATTTACCAACTAATTTCGTTTTGTTATCTGATAGGTACAGCATTTCAAAGTTCCTAAATAACAAGAAAGACACCAATCGCAAATTGTCTACAGTCTCTTAAAAATAAATCAGGCACTTTTTATTGCTGCGCGACACGTAACAAAATGGATTAAAC
This sequence comes from Omphaloscelis lunosa, assembly GCA_916610215.1. Lineage (NCBI taxonomy): Eukaryota > Metazoa > Arthropoda > Insecta > Lepidoptera > Noctuidae > Omphaloscelis > Omphaloscelis lunosa. Next base: position 13,927,958 of record OU744247.1, read on the forward strand.
ATAAACTATGTCCGTAAAATAGATTTATAATGTGGCGGGACTAACATGAAAAGTACCTACATTGACAGGACTTGCTTTCAACCTCTGGACCAATGTCTGTTGGAATTCGGAGAACTTATATATTGTTCGTAAAAGCTAGAAAGTTAGAAACTCAGTGCCCTAGTTAAAGGTAGGTATTCATGCAGTAAATAATTAAAACGTTTAAATATTATATTTCGTAAAACCTTAACACAGTTTCATTAATCATTTTTAGAAATAAGCATACTATTGCCGGAAATCTTAATTAATGATTCCATTTATATTGTGTTAGTCGAAATTACTGCGTTTATCGACTTTTTTTTTGAGTTTCGCGGTATACCGAAAATACATTCACAACTTCACAACGGAATTTATATCAATATTGAAAAGAAAATCGTGCAGCAGATCCCAAATAGTTGATTGAATTATTAAGTGTGCCTTATTTCTGTGAAAATTCCATAAATAATGAAGATTTTCAAATACCAATTTGATACTTCCAGCGAAATCCTTTATCCTCCATTTTAGTTTCATAAAAGTAAACTGGATTAATGTAAATATTACTTGACAATTTATTCTTAATAATTTTGCCAACAAACCATTATCCATCAACTAACCAAACTCTTGTTGGTTAGTTTATGGCTAATGGTTTGGTTACTCAGCCTCTAAAGTTATATTTTCAAAGCTATTTAGAATGCATACCGCTTTGAGCTAGTAATGTGGCAAACCAATATTGGTTGACTTTTAACTCCAACTTTTTATCAAACGAGAGCATCGAGAAATTTTGTGGTAACTACCTAGCCAATTTTAAAATGACCTAAGCTTAATTTTGACCTCGTTATTGTAATTGAAACCCAAGTCAATGAACTCAGCCGCTGTTGCGTGAAAGCTTGATATACATGTAGAATATTAAAATACCGCTGAAAATAATGCGGTGCGAAAATTATTATTTGATACTCGCATTAGTAATGTGCGGAACAATATTTGTGTATTTATCGGTCGCTAGTGTTGTGATTCAGCACGCGAGGACGCGGCTGGGGCGGGCGCGCGCCGTGTTTGGCGACTCGGTGAGCAAACTCGCGCTGTAGCCGCATTTGCAATTCGTTTGCGGACTACGAAATACTCTGCACCCAACCAAGTCTTTTGTGTAACCGGATTTCTCGGTTAACGACCTAGATGCTGCATATTTATGCAGTTAGGTCACACAGTTTTTCGTGTCTGTAACTATCTCTTAAGCCTTCGCTGAATGTGATGTGATGATGAAAACATTTGTCTGCTCGTTAGCCATTTGTTTTCAGTGCTATCTTGTACAAGTACCTCTACCAATTCATAGGTTTGTTAAATAAAATATTTTTTTCTTAAATTGTGAGATATATTTTTTATTATAAATTGTATTGATTGTGTTGTTGTGTTTGTAAGATTTAGGTACCTATTCAATATTAATTTACAGAGTCATCCAATTGTATTATAAGCAGATAGTAGCAGCTGCCAGAAGACAGATGCCATATCATATGATAAAAGGATTCAGTGCTGTTAATAAGCCTACTCATAGAATATATCGTAAGAGTGTCAACCCATTATTTCCATAATTTGACAAATAGTATGGCAGATGGCAATGGCAGAAGTAGGAGGTAACTTGGTATTAAAACACACGAGGATGCTACTGCCCCTTCTTTTGAAATCTGAGCACTACGCAGATGAAGTTATAAGCTTTCGTTATTGTTAAATAACATGGCTGGCAGCGCAAGATATCTGGAATTTAATTATAAAGTTAGACAATAGTCGTATAGCTACGTTCATGAACCCGTTTAATGTTCACTTTATGAGGAAACAGTCTCAAAAATAAACAAACAAAATAAACATAGATTCCGCACCGCCGCGCCGCGCCGGGGTAATAATCGTACCAGTGTATGAGAGTTGCAGAGGCTAGAGCGGTCGGGAGCCTGGCTGGCTGCCTGGCTACCCCGCCCGCTGCAACTTACACTAATGTTCTTAATTTTTACACCGAGGGCAATACGAGCAAATCCAAGATTAACAATTGCCCTAAGCTGGGGAGCGAGAAAATTAACTTTTAAATGTAAATTTTACGAGGAAGTCATAACGTGAAAGCTGCCGCGGTTAGCTCTGATTTATTGCACTTGGAATTGAAAGTGTTAAAGGAGTTGCAATCTAAAAAAAGTTTTAATAGGTACCTCTTTAAAGAAATATAAATCATGATTGTAGAGCGAATTTAACTTTCGCGAAGTTGTCCAACATTTAGGCTCATCTACTTGAGTGGCTATTTAATGACGGCGCTTATTTCGCTAATCAGAAAAGTATTCATTAGCTTCACAGTAGACGAGGATGATTATATTTTATCCCACCCCTTTGCAAAGACCTGTGAAATTTCTCTACAATAAAATATACATTGTCAAAAAGTTGAGATATTTACTCAAGAGTTTCTGCTTAATCTCAACGTATTTACATTAGCAAACTTGCTTTATTATTCAGAAAAATAAAAGGTTCATAGTACATCGTAAGAAATATTTGTTCTCTTAAAATAAGACGTTCAGTAAACACTAAAGACCTTTCACTTTTGTTTTGAAACCCCGGTACCGGAACACCTGCCGAGGAAGTTACTAACTATAGAGTCTAAATCTTCAACACCAATTTATAAACAATTCTTTTAAGAAATATTGACACGAATCTCTCACCAACATATCAATAAAGCTTCAATTAATATGAATACGACTGAAACTCATTCCATACCCATATTTTTAAACTTATAAGACACATTAATTCCGTAACAAATTTCAATTTCCAAGTACTTGGAAGCTTAACTCTTTGGACCGCAAAGTTATATGGATTGGAACTCTTTAGCGTTGACGAATGGTAGGAGGTAACGAATGTGTACAATCAAAACTTTGAAAAGATTCATTGCCGCAAATTTAGCCAGCCAAAAATATGATCCAGCCTGAGTCAAAGAATTTGAGAACGGATGTGGCTCGGCGCTCGGGGCGGTGCGATGCCGCTACTCGCTAAACTTTTTCATTTCCACGCAGAAATATAAAAAGCGGAAAACTTTCTGCGAATAAACTATCATTCTGGAATATTTTAAAAACTCCTACAGATTTTTACAGTGACATACTGATGTTCTTTTTGAAAACATCTAAAACTATTATAATCAGCTTTCCTTTTTTATAAAAAGAAACCATTTGAAGATGGAAAATAACGATTCAATCAATGATTCCTTTTAGATAAAACCAGCAATCAGATTTCCAGTTATGTAATTTATAAAATAATAAATATGTTAGTCTAATCTCCAAATATGTAGTAGATTTAGTAGTAGGTAACCTACAATCGGTTTGCTGTCTAGAATTTATTTACAGTTCACCACACACATTTGGAATAGCTTTTTTTCCACGAGTTACTCATGGAAAAAAAAATGTTATTAAATTACTCTTCAAATTCAAATTTATTTATGACACATAGGTATAATGTTGTGGTACATGAAGTTACGTAAAAAAAATTATTATGCCACTATGCGCTGTCTTACAATATTTTTTAAACATACAAAATTTAGGCGTACAAATATTGTCTACACAGTAATAGTTGTACAGGTAGTATATAGCCTATGAAATTATAAAAAAAGCTAAGTAACCGTCATCTTTAGCAATAAAATAAACTTAAACAAAACAATACAAATTAAAGTAACAATGAATAGCTAGCTAAACTTATTAACCGAAGTAGATATCAGTAGACAGTTATGTTTTCCATGACATATGCTGATCTAACCAAAGCCCTAGAAATTTTACGTTGTCAATTTTATGAATCGTATTATCTTCAAATTTAATATTTGATTATCGATTAGCCATTAAATAATTAAGCTCAAATCATATAAATAGTGTAGTACAGACATCAGTCAATAGCGTCATGGTTTTAATAACATGAGAATAACAACAGACCAATATGACCAGTTTCGATAAGTAAGTTTTTTCTGTTTTAGTTCTATGACATATTTTTGTGATTTATTGTCTGTTGACTCAATTAGTTCTAGGACAATGCCCCTAATTCCGATGTTACTTAATTTTATCTTACTTATCATATTTCAAATGGAGCTACAGTTCCATTTATTGTAAAGCCGATGTGAGCCATTCCGAGCGCGCATTCGAAGACTTGTTTAAATTTTTTCCTATAAATGTAACGGAGGCTCCTCGGTTCGCCGGAAGCACTCAATTATGTTATAATCAAGGTATCCGGAGGTCGAGAGCGACGCGCGACGGGGCAGGCGGCCGAAGCGCCGCCGCGCGACCCGCTCCAACTAACTTAAATGTCACGGCTTTAATACACGACCCATTCATTATTAAAATACGACTCTCAGCGTACAACGACCCTTCTTGTAATAATACCTCCGTAAAAAGTTTCTACGTGGAAATAATACCGAAATACACAATAATTTCTGTACTCAGGGGAATGAAGAAAAACCACGGAGTTGCTTATCAGCGCCGATTGAAATACACTTTCCCGTAGGAAAGCGTATTTGTTGAACAACATCGCAATACAACTTTTCGCTGCAAAAATTCAGGTTATTCGGGTTGCGTATTTGAAACCAAGCAAGTTTTAACGAGATGATTGTATGTGTGTGATTCTGAACCCAAAATAATAAAAAAGATATCTTAATCGGGCTTTAACTTTTTATTGGGTTTATCTTGTGTGTCGGTCGAGGTTAAGGGGCTTTTCCGGAAATAACTGGGTTTTTTACTGTTTCAGTTTAGGCATTCAATCACATCGTAGTGGCTTGCTAGAAAAAACATTATTATGGCACAATCCAAACCCTGAAGTTTACTGTAACAAGGATACTTTGTCGTAGTTAATACCTACGTTCGTAGAGCCTTTCAGTATTTACATAAGAGATAACGCACCCACGAAAGAATAAAAAAATACATACACGTGTAACTAATCCAATCAATAATCTGCATGTAGCTACTAAATAATTTAGGAATCTAACAAACCAGGCTGAGCGGCACCCTAGACAACCCTTCCCTACACGTGTTGGTTTTAAAATCAATTTGTTTTCCTTTATCCCACGTCCGATGAACATTATTTTATGTTCTGCTGATCATCTGACTTTATGTAGGGGTGCTACCATATAGAGAACAGTGGTGGGCCAGTGGTAACGCCTGACTTATAAGTTGTTGGACGTGGGTTCGAACCCAAGCAAGCGCTTTATGTAAATTATTTCATCACCACTCTCTCAAAACAGTGCAGGAAAACATTGTGAGGAAACCGGCATGCCCTAAAACCAAAATTTCAAAGACATGTGACATCTACCAACCCGCACTATATCCGCGTGGTAGATTACAGCCACCTCGATTATGAAATTGCAGTAACGGCTTTAAGATTCATTTGGGAATTAGTATCTATTTTGAGGTTAAATAATTATATTATATATATATTATATTATATTATATATATTATATATAATATATATATTATATTATATATATATATATATTATATTATATTATTATATATATATTATTATATAATTATATTATATTATAATAGTCCATACCGTGGACAAGTGATGTTGGAACGTCGTGTCGGGTGTGCGGTGATTATTTTAGTTTATCAAACAATGTTTTTGTTTACCTTTTTTATTTGTTTTATGTTATTATTTTTATTGTTTTATTTATTTTGTAATCCCCTGGGATTTATAGGTCCGTAGGTATGTCCGTGGCATCACAGCGGGCCCTATCAGAATACCAGCGCTGCGGTATTTATTTATTTTTAAATATCGCAGCATCATGCTGAGATAGGAGCCTTTTTGGCCTCGCACAGGTCGTATTTTCCTTTTTTTTTTTTTGTAGTCTAGAATGCTCCTTTTTTATTTTTGTTAATGTTTGTGCCTTTTTTTTTATTATGTTTTGTATTTCCTGTGCGTGTCCCAAATAAAATATTTTCTTTCTTTCTTTCTTTCTTCTTTCTTTCATATTCGGAATTAAATCAGTTATTTTAGAGCTAGGATAGTTTTTATTATAATAGGTTGAATAAGCTACTATGTTGTTGCAAGAAAAGCGAAAGCATATCAAATTGATTGATCGAGCTGTCGATAAGAATGTTTCGTATTTGGATGACTACAAACTCAATCTGTTAACCTTTATTAGAGCAAGATGTTGCGCATCGATTTGTGCTAAAATACAATAAAAATATAAATACAAGTCTGGTAAAACAGTAACTGTACTTGTAAAATTTATCTTCTTGACTTTGAATATCTAATGTAACGAAATAAATTTATTTACATGTACAATCGTGGGTATTAATAAATCGCCCGTGTTAGCTGTAGATTAAGGAAACTACGCAGGGATTTTTTCGTGATTTAGCATGTGTATAAAAACCGCAAAGAGCGGAGTCCGCTCGTTAATTTGCTCCTTTCTGTGTCGTTCACTCGTTCGTAATCAAACAATCGTGGCTGGCCGTTGATCGAAGGACGGGACTATAGCTATTTGTTACATATTGTGTTGATATTTCATTTATCACGGTGATTCAATTTTCCCAGCAATTAATCACTGAACAATAGCCGTGGTCAGTGGGCGACGGCTGAACGAAAAGATAGACGAAATACCCGCTGGAAAATTATAAATATAGAGGTTTGCGAGTCCACACACGACCACACAGTCCTACGCGTTATTACGAAAATGGCAACGCTTAAAATAACATTGTAACGATAATATAGGACCTCAGAGATCTTACGTATTTTTGGTCAACTATAAGGTCAATAAACAAATATCATGCCACTCAAGATTATCTTCACTATTGGTACCAAAATATTTAAATTTTTTTCATCTTTATTTTACAATAAGACTGCTGCTTATAAGCTACAAGGTTGCTTAGTTCTATAAAAGTATCCTCCATTGGCATTGGCTGGTTCTGATCGACAAAAGACTATGACCACTAATTCCATTCAAGGAATTCATAAATTAATGTATTCGGGGCATGAACATTACAATATTCATTATGTATATTAAATACCTACACCTAGAACGTATGTAAAAAAAATCCGCCCAATGTATTTCTATGTTTATTGACTAGAAACAGACTTTCATGATACCTATAAATATTTTCAATGCCTAATTGGTGTCGTCAATCCGATACACACATTTTTAATGGCATTAAAAATATGCTATCTCCATTTGGCATCTTTATTAATTAATGTGCTCGGCTGAATTTACATGGCTGTTGTAAGTCTACTATCAAAGTCAAATCATTTATTTCAAAATAGGCCCATGTATGCACTTTTGAAGGTCAACATTTACAAAATAATAGAATTGATTCTAGTCGCCCCTTCCAAAAGGTAGTTTTCATATGGAGAAGAATGGTCAAGAAACTCCACCGTTACTCTTTTAAAACGTTTACAATAGTTTGTATGGGTACCTACATTCGTTAAATAATTATATGTGAAGACAATGCACCTAGAATAAAATTACTATACCACAATAGGTAAAAAGAATTAACAATGCAACGACAGATAATTTAATTATGTAATAGATACATGGTGCTCACATATTTACAAGCATTGTAAAAGTAGACGATATACCTAAAAAAAATAATTAATAAGTCAGTGTGTGAGGAAGTAATCACAGAATGTAAAATCAATGTCATATAACACAAAATAATAAATTTTACATTTAAATTAGCAACCTGTTTGATTTTGTCTTGAATCTAAATTGTCCTATGGAGCAGGACCAACATGTTTCCAAGCACTCATATCTTGTCTTCGGGGACCCTTGAAAATTTTAAAACGTTTTATTAAAAAAAGAAAATGTGGAATAGCTAAAATTGCTGCATCTCCCCGAGTGTAAGAATCTTTATTTTCGCTAGAAGATAACTTAATAAAAACTTCAACATAAAGCCATTTCAGCTAGATAGACTAAAAGCAGCCACCAGCGTTAGACACAGAATAATTTTGTCATGGAAATTTGAAATCTCTTAGTCTAAAGCCTAATATCCAGCTCGACTGCAAGCGCATTAGCCTTTATGAAAAGTCGCACCCATTAGCAACATAGAACCGTCACCGTTGCCTTTATTTTGCACTTTTTAAATTGCTATTTATCTTTTGAAAATTAATCAGTTTTGCAGTGCAATGCATTATTCTTTGGTAAGGTATAAATGTATTCCTTACTCCACCTTATTTTTCAACCAAATTCAAAAAAAGTGGTCTGTTCTGAAAAATGTTGTGCTCCAGGAAGTTGAGCTTGTTTTTAACAGTAGGCCCACTGTTCTATTGCGGCGATAAGTCCCTTCTTTTAGGAGTGACTAGGGAGGTGCCACGGCGTCCTCACCTTCCGCCTGACACAGATCCTCACCGGACACGGTTGTTTCGGGATGTTCCTGTTCCGGATAAGGCGGAAGGAAGCGCTCGGGTTTCACCATTGTGTGGATTACCTGGAGGACACGGTGGAGCATACGATGGAGGTCTGATAAGGACCAGGCCCGGGTCGACGGCGTGTTGTGTTCCACGCGCGCCTCATAGAGATGTCAGCAGAACTGACGGGATCCAATATGGCCAATGCCTGCCAGGGTTGCGGGGAAGTCCGAAAGGGATACCGTAGCCCCCGGCAACATGGCAACTGAAGGAATACGGGTGGGTTTTAGTTAGTAAGAGTCCGACACGCCCTCCCGGTCCGCCTAGAATGGAAAGAAGTAATTTTATAATTTCCCGCCCAAAAAAAGGACATCTATAATATAATATAGGACACTGAAATAGTTTTCGCTGAACAAATGACAACTTCAGAGGTCACGACAATATATTAAATAAAAAGCCCTTTCTTTTCTGATCACATCTTTGCGTTGTCCTCCTCTAACAACTTCCACTGAGTCCTATCTCTTGTAACTCTCCTCCAATTCGGACCCGCTGTAAGCTTCAGTTCGTCTTCCTATCTCTTATATTGTCTTCCCCTGTTCCTTTTGCCATCTCTAGGGTACCATTCAGTCACAACATTACACCAATTGTCTTGGATGCCTCTTAACATGTGGCCTGTCCATCTCCACTTTTGTTGGTCTATTTTGATAAGAACATCAGTGATGTTTGTCTTTTCTCTAATCACGGTATTTCGTATCCTGTCTCGTTTTTTAATACCAGTCATAATCCTTTCCATTGATATTTGGCAATGTGCCAAATGTACCAAATCTTCATTGAAAAGTATTTTTTTGCCCTAGTTGGAACAATGTAAAAGTATCACAGGTACAGTTCATTGGTAGCGTTAACTATCTGCCGTAGCGTTGAATTTTGGACGTAACGTTTTGTTTCGCCCGGATTCGCACTGAAGCGGAGTGCAGCTTTTCGGTAATCTCGCATAATAATGCAAAATACGAGTTGCATTCGCGTACCCACTCTGCGCAGATACGCCTAATTACTTGCCCCCTAATTAAGTGCGAGTTAACTTACTGTTTCATTAACTTTTAGTCATGAGACAAATTATAATGCAAATAAGTTGTAAGTTTTTTTACGGCTTAATTACCTACCGAACAGATCTTGTTGATTTTGTCGGAAGAGAAACTTCAGTGGCATAAAGTTTGCCATCCATTGCTACGCAAGATGTGCATAGAGGTTTGCCATGGTTCATTTGTTTGTCATGATTTGTTTTTCGGACGTAGCGTGGTTTACGCACGTACACAAAGCGAAGCTAAAAAAACGTGCGTACCTTTGCCGTGGGCTGCTGTAGAGCGGTGCATTAAAGTTTTTTTTTCACGTAATGTAACAGGCATAGCTGATATCAATAACAATCACTGTATGTTGCTTTCTTAAAATTCCAGGTTAACATATTATTGTTGGGGTATAAGGGAACAAACACACTTACCATTTCAGTGCTCCAAGTCAACTTCACCTGCTCGTAGTGCAACCTGCTGAATAACAAACGAGACCGAAAACAGGCGGTATTAACGGATGCACGTTACGGCTCGACGAACATCTAGTGCAGCTGAAAGAAGAGCTCGGAAAAATAAGTTCGCACATTCATGGGTTGAGTGAAGTCCGAAGAAAGGGGGACCAAGGCGGAGTCGAATTCTTGGTAAACAAATCCCTTTGTGGCAACGTTTTTGAAGTTTTGAGTGTTTCGAACGGTAGCTTACCTCGTAGTGAAGCTAAGCGAGGGTTATAGCCTCAAGGTTATTCAAGTGGAGGAAATTTTCGAGGACATCTTCAAGGCCTTGTATTCCACTAGTAAAGCCCACTACAACGTTCTCATGAGGGATTTTAACGCTAAAGTTCAACAGAATTGCAACGAATCGTTAGTAGAATCCTACGGGTTTAGCAGTAGAAATAATAGGAGGCAAATGCTTAACAACTTCTTTGAGAAAGCCCCTCCGGTTTTCCTTGATGAACTCCTTCTTTAAGAAACAGCCGCAAAGGAAGTGGTCGTGACGTAGCCCCGACATTATGACGAAAAAAAATTTAAAAAAATACAACCAGCTCACCAAACAAAACACTACAAAGAGATTGCTATGTAGTTATCAGAGACAGCAAATTATCATATAATTCACATACGAAGTGGGGAAAAATACGTATCATTGAAGCTAACTCAAAAACTATCCAAGCAAAATTAATAAAATGTATATGGGATCACCTCGAGAGCATACCCTTTTAAGCAATTTTTTTTTTAATCCGTCCACAATTGAAGGAGAAATCGGAGGACATACATAAAAAATGTATAAAAAGCATATATTCAGGGATGTCTTAATGGTTGATCAAATGATCAATAGGTTCAACCCCGGGAGTGATCACAGACTTGTCCGAGGCTCTCTGAATATTTACTTCAAGCAAGTCTAAAGAGACTGGAGCTTATGACGAAACAGCGAGAAAACCCACCTATCACTTCGTCAGAACAACGGGCACTCAATAAAAATATTAGAATACTGGTACGACGCGACCTCCGACGCTCCAATACACGCTATATAGAAGAAGCGACTCAGCAAAACCGGGAGTCGAAAGTGTTCGTCTAGTCCCTTGGGAAGAGCCACCTCACGAAGCTGACCAAATCCAGTGGGGATATCGTCGTTTCGAAGCCGGAGATCCTTTCAGAAGTCAAAAACTTCTACAGCCAATTGTACGCAATGCATGCATCTCACCCTCATCGCAAAAATGAATACCACCTAAACCCACGGCGGGTTTAGGTGGTATTCATTTTTGCGATTCACGGAAGACGTGCCAGAAGTCAGCCAAAACGGAATAGAGGCGGTTCTTACACAGCTTATAAATGGAAAGACCTTTGGTGGGGATGGAATTACGACCGAGCTCCTGAAAGCGGGAGGAAGTCCTGTCTTGAAAGAGCTTCGGGAGGTCTCCAACTTTGTCCTGTTCTTTGTGGGAACTCCAGAAAAGAGATGAACACTACTAATTTCCAAGCAGTTTACGAACATACCGATGCTAATGAAGCGACTAAAAGTTTAATTACCAGTCTAGCTAAATTCTTAAATACTCACACTTCTATAATCAAGATTCCAAATAAAAAACGCTTACTCAAACCGTGGATGGCCGTTGGTATGCTCCGCTGTATGCGTAATAAAGACGCAATGCACAAAAAACTGAAGCTATCTCCGAACAATATTATATTAAGTACTACATATAAAAGATATAGGAACTACTGCACAAAAATCTTAAAAAAACTAAAACGAGATTTTGACAGGAAAGAATTGAGTAAGGCTTCAAATGACAATAAAAAAACTTGGAAGGTGATAAAGAGAGTAACTAATACAGATAAACCAAACATACCTAACACTGATTTATTGGCTTCTTCTACTTCACCTCAGATCTCGGTGGACAAAGTAAACAAGTTTTTTGCCAATATCGGCAAGGAACTAGCGGATAACTTTTCCTGTCCACCTGATAGTCAAATAATCCCACCAGACATTACCTCCACATCTTCACCTTAACAATCATTCGTCATGTTAGACACCAAATATTGACAAGAAAATGAAAGTATTATCAATATTTTTGGACCTAAAAAAGGCGTTCGACACGGTTTCGATTTCTGATTTATTAATAAAACTGGAGGAACTCGGGATACGCGACCAATCACTTAACATCTTTAGGGACTACCTTCAAAACCGAACTCAGTGTGTAAAAATACAAAATTACCTCAGTAGAGAGAAACCAATGACATTCGGCGTTCTCCAAGGCAGTGTGATTGGCCCAACCCTTTTTCTAATTTACATTAACCAACTATGTAATCTCAGTTTAGAAAGTGGAAGAATTGTGACGTTTGCTGATGACACTGTCCTTACCTTCTCTGGCGACACTTGGGATGACACCTTCGATTCCACACAAAATGGACTAAATAGTGTTCTGCAATGGCTCAAAAGACACATTCTCACAATCAATACCGACAAAACTAAAATTCTTACATACAGTTTACGAAATTCTACTCAACCTCCAAGTTCATACGCTTTGGTAGCGCACTCATGTTTACTATCTGGCACTGCGACATGTACATGTCCAAAATTGGAACGTTGTCGAACCATCAAATATCTCGGTGTGACTCTTGATGATGGCCTGAGCTTTGCACCTCATATAGAGCTGCTGACAAAAAGAATCAGAAAGCTAATTTTTTTTTTCCTTTTCTAAATAGTTTATTTGTCTGTTTACCTGTGCTATATAATGAACCAGTTGCATAATTACAAAATGGCATGTATGTACTTGAATGCAATTAAGTAACACTCAATATAGGGTCGGGCCCAGCATCTTTAACACAAGTTGTCTTGGCAATTTAGCAAGGGTGCTGGTGTCGCCACATTATTGTATAATTTACTTTAAACAGTATGTACTACCATGTATTTAATGTAAAAATGTGAAACTTTTTGTTATTTTCGTTTACTCTTGTCTTTTATGTATGCACGTGTCTCTGTGACAAATAAACCTATTTTTCTTTCTTTCTTTCTTTCTTTTCTTTAGAAAGGGTGATAAGACCCTTTTAAGGGACACATACCACATACCTTACAGACCCTCAGGATCCTCTAGATTCAAGGCTTAGCAAAACCAAAGCGGACTCAAACTATCGCCCTGAAATATTCCCCGTTCAATCCTGATCGGTTCATCGATTCCCCGGATCTGTCGACATCCTGGATAGAGAAGGACCGTCTTCCACTGCCCCATACATGAGATCAGGAAAGTGCGCAGAGTTGCATCTATCTTGTGTGACAACTTGTGTGTAATACGGTGCCACTTACATGGCTCATGAGGGGGTTGAACCCCTCATGAGCCATGTATGTGGCACCGAATCATAGGCCTTCTTATAATCTCTTCAATAAGTCGACAAATCCTTCCGAGATCTACGAACCTGTTGGCTGATGGTCATGTATATAAGGAGCAGCTCCTTAGTACCGTGGGACCCATTCTTACATCCATTCTGAAACACAGACATAATTAAGTCGCTGTTGTCGGCAGGGAAAAATACACATCGCTCGAGCTCGACGCAACTACCGCGGCCGGTGTTGTCACAGCGCCCACTGTGGGACTGGGTAACGGCGGCGGCGAGGCGGAGCTGAGCGAAGAGTCCGGAGGTGGTGGGCGTGCTCGTCTCGTAGCTGATCTAGTCAACATTCTTTCTTTACTTAGGTTTCATATCATCTTAATCCTTTTTTCATTGTAGGCCGAATTTGACAGACGTCATTCTTGCTCTTTTGATATTTTTTTGGTTTTTCGATTCTATTCTACGAACAATGTTATTATTCATAAATTCTATTGTTGTTTATCTTCTTTTTATTATTCTTAAAGGTTTTATTATATTTTTCGTACTTTCTGAGACTAAATTTGGCTGAGGTAATACATAAATATGGAAGAAATGAGACATGAAAAATCAGACGTTTCTTGACTTGCCAGTGTTGCCAGTATATTATTATTAGAGACTAGGTTTATGCAAATGCATTTGCAATCATTTACCCAAAATCTTGCATTGGAGTATGTTTTATACTCACTAGATAAATACAAAAATACATACATACATAAACATATGCACAGTCTTTAGATGTAAAAAACAATTTAAGGAATCGTACTTTTAAAGAACATAAACGATAATATCTCGTTAAAAAAGTAGTAAAAATATTTTTAGTATTATTTAAATTTGATTTTGTACTTTTGCCGATTTTGTAATATATTTCGGGCAATTAAGTTGCATGCAATCCGGCCTCTAAATTATGTATGCGTATACGATAACATCAATGGTGCGCACAGTGAAAATAATTAAACATCCTTAGTTACTTCAGAAACGTGCGCATAAAATACTAATGAAGTTATAGCATACAATGTTGATAACTTATTGAAACTAATCAATTACTAGATATATGTAGGTACCTACTACTACCGACCTTTACTATGTAATAGAAAAGCAACCCGACTACTGAATGAAGCTGATCGTAATCCTATATACCAATGTACATCCAATCCCAAATTCCCAACTAACAAAACAGTTACAATCGCTACCCCTAATTCTAAACGTAAGTCCTTACCCACGTTTTTCAAAGCTGTAGTATTGTTCTCTATTGATTCCAAACGAAACGTTTGCGGCCACTGAGCTCGATCTAACTTTATCCTGGCCATATTGGCCGAAGTTATATCGGATCCACGCGGCAGTAAAACTGAATAATAATAAGCAGTGGATGCAATAAAACACGGCGCTTACGATCACACAATTCGATGACACCTATAAAACGAGGCTGCATCACCCATCCCGCTCTGTTTATGTCACGCCCCAATTTATATGCTTAAGAAGTTTTTATTTTATAGCACACGTAATAAAACAATGTTTGTATTCATACGTTGTATTAAATGAATCCTTTTTACTGACATTTAAGCTCGGCACGTACATTAATTCGTTCTTACTTCCAATACTCGTGTACGTTCTTTCTGATTTTCAAGACACGTTTCTTTTTGGTTAAAGTGATAGTTTTCAAATGTCATTTATTTCCTTTAAAAAAATCTGTTTGTATCCGGATATTCCTGTAAGTATTGGTGTATAATGTGGTCACAATCTCATTTTAAACAACTAGTTTTTGCTACATCAGATCATCAGTCACAGAGTCCGTTTGATGTTAAGTTTCCACAAACTACGGTATCGATATTTCAATTAATATGCATCGTTACTTTAAACTTTACTTAGTGGAAGTGGGGTGAAGCAAGTTTTAATAAGGGTCTCTCTGGGTCATTACAGGCTCGTAGCGGTAATTGTCAGAGGCGGCGCGGCCCCAGCACTTAACGACACTTCTGGTTGACGGAGGCAGCCACTCCTTACTGCCGCCGTTTGTATTTCAATAGCTTTGTGAAACGAAATAAACGTATATCTGCCCACCAAATATACGTTTTTCACATAAATGTGCCCGGCATTTGTTTTATTCATTTTTATTTAAAACAAAAGCCTGTATTTCTCTTATTGCTATCGGAGTACGCCTCAGTACTGTGCAAAAAACTCGCTGCTCATAACAATATCGGATTTCAGGCGAGGCATCATTCATTCTAGCCCTAACCACTGGCTTGATAGAGTTGCTGAAGTTTCCAATCTAATAAAACGAATCACGTGTTCAACGATCCTTACACAAGTAAATTAAGACGAAGAGATTGCAAGGCTAAAGATACGACATCTGAGGTATTCAAACTTTAAATGAAGGTTGGAATAGGCTTCCTTATCAATTAGGTACATACACAGTCTTTTTTCTTCGAGTTGGTACCAATTGCCTACTAGGGTGCCATCGTATTGAGCGTTGGTTGAGCGTAGGCATTCAATGTCTACGCGACTACACTACGCGACGTCTAAGCGTTTGCTACGCCACGTCTACGCGGCCTGCTACGCAAGACAAACTCCCATTACGGAGGAACAGTACTTATTTTATTAGGTATACTTATTTAATTAACTATTATAAAATAAGTGCCCCGTTTGTGTGATACTTCTGCAACGTTATTATGGAAACCAGATGAACGGATTAGCCGTGATTCAATTAGCCAAGTTAAATAATGCTTCATTTTCAACGCTGGTCTATCTTATTTATCCAGGGATACCTAATTCAAGTAATATGAAGAAATTATTATTAATAACTGGCACCCTAATATTAATAACGAGAAAAGTTTTATAAAATTCTTTGAAAAGCATTTTTATGAAATTAACAACGAATTTTCCCATGAATGCGAGGGAAAACAAGCAGTAAATTAATCAATCAAAAACCGTGGGTAGGATAGACCTACTGACCTAATATCATATTTACGTATGCTATTGAATTATGTATGTTTTTCGGTGAAAAGCATGAAAAGTTTAGATGTTTACGTGTTTACGTGTTTACATGTTAAAAGGGCGCATGTTCTAATTGGTGCGGGATCGCAATCACGGTAGACATGTCATGTCAAACGTACAACGTCGGCTCGGCGCACAGCTCGTACGTAAGGTTACGGGTAGACGGCGACGACTAATTCAATTCCGTAGCAGCGAACTGAATGCTAACGACCGGCTTAAAATGAACACGTATACTGAAATAACACATGCGAGAACATACTCTATTCACAAATAATACGCGCCGAATATAAAGCGCAGGATTTCTACCGGTTCTGACGTAACTATACTCCAGATTATTATA
This sequence comes from Omphaloscelis lunosa, assembly GCA_916610215.1. Taxonomy (NCBI): domain Eukaryota; kingdom Metazoa; phylum Arthropoda; class Insecta; order Lepidoptera; family Noctuidae; genus Omphaloscelis; species Omphaloscelis lunosa. The sequence continues at coordinate 13,944,566 of OU744247.1, forward strand.
ATTCTAAGCGGTTTAAAGATTTTGATTTTAATTTTCTTAAAACTTGTTCTCAAACTTAATTTCTTTCTTTGAGAATTTTTTTTCGAGGTCTTTGATTTTCTCGCTCACCTTTTCCAGGGATTTTTCGTGAGTAATACAATTTATTATAACAGTCTTGATCTCACTTTAATCAAGTGTCCTCACTGGCTCATTAATGGATAATTCAAACCGCTCTTTAATTACGCTGAGTCACAACCTTTTAAGAATATTTTCTCCATGCCCCCCCCTCGAGGCGGGCGACGAAACGTCCAACCGAAAGTCACAATAAGAATTACGAATATGCGTCGGTACATAGGTACTGTTACGTATACATGTGAAAAGGACGTGTGAAAACGATATTTTTATTGTATTTTGAGCACGAAAAGTTTTTTTTTATCGCAGTGGCTCCGTCTCCGGCGCTAGCGGCGGGCAACCGGTCCGCTGTCGGCAAGTAAGTATTGTGGAATGATTAATTGTTCTGTAAATTGAATTCACCGTGATAAATGAAATATCCGCACAATAGGTAATAAATTACGCTGACCCGTTTGGGCGTAAGATGAAACGGTCTGAAAGTAGGTCCGGACGGATGTTACAGGATAATAGGTATAAAACACAACACACGTAAAACACCTGCCCGAAGGTATTGTTGGGATTTTAATTCGCATGGGGCACGGAACGGCTTTGTTAAACGAACTCTTACAGCTTGCTTTCAGTCGTTACTACCTGCGTTCTATCTCGATTTTGCTTTGTTCGTTACTATTCCGATACCATGAGATTGAACAACGTATTTTAAATACACAAAAAATATTCCCTGAATTATTTACCTAAACTATTTAACAAATGCACACCACCCTAAATATTATGACCATTCATATCGTAACTGCCTCGTTGGTCTCGTGGTCGCAAGCGCTATGCTGACCATGAAGTCCTGGGTTCGATTCCCAGATCGGGTAAAGTGTTATTGGGTTTTTCCATTTGGAATTTCTAAGTAGCAACCCGGAGTATGGATTTGTGCCCGGTTGATGGCAATAGGCATTACATGGCGAAAGTTAGGTTTAGGTATGTTCTAAAGGCACACCTACCCAACCCTCCGGGGAAACAAGGAGTGATGTTATGTTATATCACATCAGAACGGACTTAATTGTTCAAACACTTTTTATTTACCTGAGTAATGAAGTCATGTCGATAAAGCTCGCGAACGGCTCTTAAAAAGACATTTATTTATTCGACTCCAAAATTTACGACTGAGGCTGCTGACCGTCAGTAGAACCTGTAGGTTACTGACTGGCTCGTTAGAGGGTTACCTATTACGTATAGTGCCATTTGTTAGCTGACAGACATAAGCACTTTAGGAGGTGGAGAATTAAGAAAAATACAAATGTGAGTCCGACCTGCCGAAAACAACCAAAAATCCTGACATACATTTTCTGCCGATTTTCATTTTTGTTTTCGGCCGAAAAATTAAACCGAAAAATAAAAATAAAAATTTGTCGATAGGTTTTTGTTTGGTAAAAGAAATACATGTTCAATCTTTTAGGCTGCTTGTCCATTGGAGCAGAGCGAGGCAGCGGAGCGGAAAAATGTGCCAATTTTAACCAATAGGAGCGGAGCTCTGAAGCGGTGTTTGGATTCTATTGGTTAATATTGGCACATTGCTCCGCTGCCTCACACCGCTCCAGTGGACAAGCAGGCTTAATCATTTTAAACTTAAATCACACGAAAATAAACTTTATAATTTTGTTCAATGATTTTTATTTTTATTATTATAACCATAGATGACAAATCTTATATACAACCTTACACTAATTTAAATGTCTAACTAACGAACTATACAAATAAATACAAAAACAAAAGAACACTTAGGAGTCGTCCGCATCGCTGTCATCCGGAAACGTGCTAGTACAGATATTCTATTTCACGAAGTCCGTTCGGCTATGATTGTAGTAGTGACGTATCCCGACAAGCGCGCTTGTGTGTGTAAAAGTAGGTAACGTTAGCAAAATAATCTGATATATATTCAAGTCGAGATTTAATAATCTAAATAAAATTTTGGTTTTAAAAGTATATACATTTTGTAAATAAATTAGATTAGGTTGCAATAAATACAAAAATATTAAGAATATGTAGGCATTTAATAAAGCCTTGGTGTTACAGAATGGAAACGAAACAAGTAGGACTATTCAGTATTTTCAATCACTATCAGATAAATTTTCGATTTCCGATTCCGTTTTGCTGTCGTCAGAATCATCTTGTACATTGATTATAAATTCGAAATCGAGATCAAAATATTTCAAGTAGTCTTTTTAAATTTTTTCAACATGAGCACAAGTTTTTTGCCACGTTTCACTGCTAACTTGGCCCAAACTTTCATTGATCAGTCTTTCCGTATTCGTCATGTTTTGCTCGATATTTTTAGATGCGACATAGTTTTTAACGATCCCCCAAATATTTTCAATCGCATTTAATTCTGGGTGATAAGGGGGAAGGTGTAAGACATCAAAACCTTTGCTTTTTATAAAATCGTCAATCTTGTAGATTACGTGTTGGGCTTTGTACTTCTTTATTGTATCGTACAATTCCAATTTAAGAAGAGATTCATCAAATGCTATACCCTTATCCCTGAGCCATTGCTGCACATCGGCTTTCTTTGTAGATTGCGTCGGTAGTCGTTCAGCCCGTGTGTTGTGATAAGATGCATTGTCTAAGACAATGACAGAGCGCGGAAGTAAATTGGGTAGCAACTTTTCATTTAGCCATTTTACATAGTTATCATAGCTCGTATGTGAATGATAATCACCAGCTGTTGAGTTGGCCTTATAAACCAAGGAAGCATTTTCAATAAAACCATCCTTGGTTCCCGCGTGCACTATAATAAAGCGAGTGCCTGTGCTAATTTTTTTTAAAAACGGAGTTCTTTCCTTTTTTTTTGCCCAGGTGTTGTTTCGCAAGTGTGTCGAAAGGACGTAGCTCACATCGGTGTAGACAATGGGCCGACTTTGAGAGCGGTACTCTGTTATTTTTTTAAATATTTTAAACGCCACATTTGTATATCATGACGCTCCGTCAAGACTTTACGGTTGTTCTCTGTTTTGCGCCACTTGTAACCTAATTTCAACAGTAACTTGCGAACAGTTTCTAAACAACCTTCGAATCCGATTTTTTCATTCAATGCTGTTCTTAACTTAGCTAATGTTGGAATTTTTTTATGGACAATATGGAAATCTTGTACAGTACTGCGAACCACATCGGCTGTAAAATTATCTGTATCCACTTTATTATCTCGCTTTCTCCTTTTCTTCATAGGTGAAGTGAATTTTGATGAAGTGGATGGCAATTCCTTCTCTTCTTTTAATATTCTTTGAACTGTTTTTTGGCTCACACCCGTAGCTTCAGCTGTACGGCGTGTAATGTCTCGTAAATGAGACAAATCACAGTTGAGTTCCATTAATGATTTTGTAAATTCATATTCTTCTCGCAGAAAATGATAAACACTAGCTATCATGTTTCGACCCTAAAACAAAATGTAATCAAAATAATTAAGTAATATAAACATTTTATAACACAAAAAAATAAATACTAATAAATACTTCTATTGCTATATTAAGTATCTTTGTATAACATTTTAATTAAAAACGTATAAATAAATATTACCTCACTATGGACTACTCTTCTTCGTTTTGTTGCCATGCTGACCTTACTCCGTGAAACAATTTGGCGCGAACTAAAAACCACTACTGATCCGGACCGTGTCCCGATCGACACTGAGCGCTCTCGAGGTTACGCACACAAAAACAATGTGCATGTGCACGCTTGACAACATACATAGCCAAACGAACTTCGTGACATAGAACATCTGTACCGCTGCGCTGGTACGGTGACAAAGGCTCAACGAATAATATCGTTAATGCTGGCGTGCTGTACTATGCTACCAGCGCTCCTGCAGCAGCACAGGCCATGTTGCCCGAGACTGCACAGTTTCACCACGGTGACACCGATGCAGAGCAACACAAGGTGCGGAGACATGTAGCGAGCCAAAACGATGAGTCATCCATCGTAATATTAGATGAGTCATCATAGTGCCGATGATGCATGATGGGAGCGCCTGAAGCCACAAGCCTGACTCCCATTCTCCCACAGCCTGAAGACGGGCACGCTCAACTGCATTAGCTGACGTGTTTACCAGGGTTTTCCGTATAATACTGTAGAGCCGGTTGCTCTGTAGTGTGTGGTTAATTTATCGGTACTATGAACTACGGAGAGGAAGGCCGGTAAACCTATAGGTACTTGAAATTTTACAGACGCCAAGAACACCCAGGTGAATGAGAAGTAAGCCTTGCTGCCACGCTCAGTCGTCCAGGGTCAGATTTAGGATTGAAGTTAGTGTGTTTATAATAATTTGGTCTACTGTTTCTAAAGTGGATGTTTCCATAGACGGGAGGAGCAAAGGCTATATGTAAATTTTGGTCTAAAGCAACAGTACCAACGATCTGATATATTATTATTTCCGTTTTATTCGTCCATTTTCTCAGTTATTGAGTTTTCATTTGATACTGTGGAATTCCTCCAGAAAAAAAAAATTATTACTGTTTTGCCGAAACTTAATATTTTTCGGTCTTCGCCGAAAATCATATTTTTTTCGCCCGAAACTATAATGTCTGAAAATGTATACTTCTGCCTAAAATTGCCAAAAAACCGAAATTGAAATTGGTTGATCAGAGCAGTGGTGGCCCAATGGTAACGGCCGCGACTTATCAGTTGTAGGTCGTAGGTTCGGACCCTGACAGGCGCTTTAAAATAAATAAAAAACCGCTATGCATTTGATTTCGTCCTCCCATCTGATGGAAGGTCTCCCTTTCTTTCTTTTGCTCATTGGCCCTTCTGTCACTCTTTTGTCCACCTTTGATCTTTCAGGCTGCTGTGTCGCGTTGCGTATTTTTGTATGCCTTATTTTATTAATTCTTTTTATGTTTAGCATAATCCGCTCCATTCCTCGCTGGCTCGTTATAATTTTATTTTTAATATTTTGGTTAAACTTCCATGTCTAACAAGCATAGGTCAGGCATGGTATAAGGCAAGAATTCATAACCTTTGTCTTCAGTTTGATTGGCATGTTGCTCTTAAATATTTCTTTAAGGCTCCAGTTCCATGTTAACTTGGCTCTGCGCTCAATCTCTTGATAGTTGTTTAGTCTGTCGAAGCTTATTTGCTTGGCTAGGTAAATGTATTTATCAGTATATTGGAGGGGTTCGTTGTCGACGTATATTTGTACCTTGGTGTTGTTGGTCATTACCATAGTTTTATAGAGGTTCATCTCTAGCCCGGCGAGCTTGCTAGCTTTGTTTAGTGAGTCTACCCTGTACTGTAGTTCTTTTCCTTTCTCTGATATCAGCACCAAGTCGTCAGCAAAACGTAGGTGGTTTAAATACTTGTTTTTTACTAATATTCCGCATTCATTCCAGTCAAGCTTGCTTATTATCGACTCTAATGTGGCTATAAATTGTATAGGTGAAAGCGGACCCCCCTATTTTACGCCTCTCTTTATAGGAAACCAGTGACCGGCTGTTTCTAGTTTAACTCTACTGTTGCTCTTCCTGTAGATGCTTTTGATTACTCTTAAATATTCGTTTTCCACATTTTGTGCTGTTAGAGTTTCCCAGATATAGTTGTGTGACACTGAATCGAATGCTTTTTTCTAATCGACATAATATGTCTAGAAATATGATATGATAATCATTATATGATATTATGTTATGTTATGATATTATGATATGATATGATATTTCTCGAGTGTGTGAATATGGTCAATGGTAGAGAATCCTTTTCTGAATCCTGCCTGTTCAACTGGTAGCCTTGTTTCTAATGTAGAGCTAATTTTTTGGTCAGGATTGTAGAAAATAGCTTATATGCACTCAACAGCAGACTTGTAGGTCTGTTCCCAAATTCATTCGGGTCGCCTTTTTTATATAACAGAATTATGTTAGATTCAGACCATTGGGTGGGTGTCTCTCCAGATTCGAGGATAGAGTTGAATAAATTTGTAAAGGGTGTAGCTAGTATTCTGGCAGATATCTTTAGAGTCTCGTTTGCTAGGTTATCCGAGCCCGGACTTTTGTCTAATCCCAGTTTGTTCAATGCCTCAATGATGTCATTTTCTTCAATTTGGGGTCTTATTAGTATGTTACCGTCGCTGCTGTTATTTTGGTTTTCGTGGCTGGTGTCTGCTGGCTCTTTTATGCTGTAGGGATTACTGTGTCGCTATGCTAATGATGTCACCGCGGTTGGTTTTAGTTAAATCGCTTCGTTTTAGTTTTTCGATCCAAGTTTTATTTGGTTTCAGCTCTTTGTATGCCTTTTTTGTGCTACCAGTATGGCTTAGGTGTTTTTCAATAATTTTATATCTGTAGTTGGCGTAGTCTTTTTTATGCATTCGTTGACAAGCTTGTAAAGCGCCAAGATTTCGTTTCTTGTTGCTCTGGTTTTATTTGAACTTTTTTGCAGGTCATGTCTTTGAAAATAATTTGTGGACTTTCTTTGGGTTTCGTGCTACTCGGACGTTCTGCAAACTTGAGTTGATGATTCTGATTAAGTTGTCGTAATACTTCTGGACTGGTATAGTCATCTCAGCGAACATTTGATATTTTGATATGTAGGAGTTTAGGTATTCTTTGAACTTGGTGATTTCTTCTTCGCTTGTATTGTGCTATGTCAACAGTTAGTAAACTTTGTTCTTCTTTTTTGGAAATGTGTGTCATATGATATTGTAGCTCTTACTGGCCTGTGATCCGAAGGGTAGTTAATGTTCAGTACTATGTTTTTTAAATAGACGAGGTCGATTTAACAGCACAAAGTCGATTTTATTTTTGTTAGCTCCATCCGGTGATCGCCAGGTTTGTGTTTTTTTTTTTTTAAGAAAGTGTTCAAAATGGACAGTTTGTTTTCGCTGACGTATTCGATTAGTCTTTGTCCTCTCTCATTTCTGATTCCGTATCCGTGTGTTTCCATGATTAAATGTTGCTCATTTTTTGGTATCCCAATTTTAGCATTTAGATCGCCCATCAGTATGAAGTCTTTGTGTGCTAGTTCTATGGCCCTATTTGCTGTCGCATAAAAGTTATCGATTTCATCATCGCTTGCTTGCGTAATAGGGGTGTAGACTTGAATGATGGATAAGCTGGTGTTCTCGAATTTCAGGTTCAGTATGGCTACTCTTCCAGAAAGACCGAGGTAGCCTTCTATATTATTTTTAAGATGGTATTTAACGATAAAACCTATGCCATGTCTTCCAGGTGTGACACGTGACAGGCGCTTGACTTTGTATAAATTATTTCAGCACCACTGCTCTCAAAACGGTGAAGGAAAACATTGTGAGGAAACCAACATGTCCTAGAACCAAAAATTAGAAGACAGGTGACATCTATGAACCCGCACTGGGCCAGCGTGGTAAATTACGGGCCACTCCCACTTATACAGAGGAGGCCTGGTGTCCCAACAGTGGGATTATAGGCTGTTTTTTTTTTCGTTTCATTTACTTGCAGTTAATCTAGCTTTATAAATAGTAATAAGTGTGTCTGTGTACAGCTGACTAAACGGAAGCCACCCTTATACTTGCCTGGGGGTGGTACTTATACTCACGGAACTAAGGCTTATACCAGTCTCTGATAAACGCTATGGCCTCTTGATTAGAGGTGGCTTCATTATGCGGTTATTTGTAGCATTTAATTTGTTACTCAGAGAAACATACAGTTTTTAGGGTTCCGTACCACAAAGGGTAAAAACGAAACCCTTATGGAATCACTTCGTTGTCCGTCCGTTAGTTTGTCAAGACCCTTTTTGATACTCTCAAGTAAATCAAAACCTACAGGGTACTTTCCGTTGACCTAGAATCATGAAATTTGGCAGGAAGTAAGGTCTCACAACACATGTAAAGGAAAAAGTCCGAAAATAGTTAATTTGTAGTTTTACCACACAATTTTTTTTTACCAACTTACATTTGTAGTTATAAAATTGACCGAGACGTATATCGATGTATGGGAGAACATGTTTTTCAACTACAAGTTTGTTTTTTTGATAAATTCATCCCAACTACGAAACCCTTCATTGTGCGTGGTCTGACACGCACTTGGCCGGTTTCTTTTTTAGTTTTTTTTCCTTAACGGTGGGTGACATATACCTACATTATAAATGTTAATAGCGCTGCCTTTAATTGAAAATTATAATACATAAACAAAATGATGCCACCTTAATCAATACCAGAAACTTGAACCAAAGCAAAATACAAACCATTCTAGAAACTCAAGTCTATTAAATAATCAGGAACCCATGATCAAACTTTGTCTTCCTTAATGGATACTTACTTATCTTACATTAATTCGTTGAAACACAATGTCCTGATTCGTATTAAACTTCTAAGTGGTAATTAAGACAAAAGACTTTAATAAAATAAAAGACTATTTTAAAATAAAGAAAGACACTTAGTCACGGGTAAAATGCAATTACAAGAAGCTGAAGTCACGCATCTCGATGCGAGTGTAAATACGTGGTGTAAGCATTATTACGTAATTATGATTGTAATATGAACCTAACATCGTGAGAAAGGTACTCCAGGCGTACATTTATTGAACAAAGCGGCAAGAAAAACGACGGCAACAAGCGGCGCCGGGTGTTCTAAATTGCCAACACTTCTGAGCCGTGGGCGTTTACTGGAGTTCACTCCACTTCATTATTTGTTACATTGCATCGATCCGGGATCGCGTAAAGTGTTATATGATAGCGCCATCAGTGTTTCCGCGAGATACTAGACGATACCGTACCTCCATTTTCCGTATTACAAGTACGAAAACGCTGACCATGAATGTAAAAGGGAAATTTATTTGTCATTTGTTTGCATTGTAACTGAAAAATATTCGCAAAAATAAAAAAGTGGCTCTATATCTTTTGGCAAAGTATTTTCGTGCAGAACGATAAATGAAAGCAAATCAGGTTATCAGCAAAAAAAAATTCGACCCATAGCCTACAATATGGATAGCATGAATTTAAAGTTCTCGCATTTTCGATATGTGAATGGATATTTCTGTGGTTAATTAGGGAATAGTTAATGTATCCATCCATTAGTTATGTGTCAATGTTAAAAATAAGTTTGTGCATCAAGCCAGACGGCCGACCAGTGAGTGTAACTTAATTCCAACTCTGTAAAGTAATTAGAATTTTTCCTACGGCCCCATTGTGCTACGAACTCAGCTCACGCAAACTTTTAATGCGACTTAAATTCAAATGCTATTTTACGGTTTCTCTTTGTGAAGTTGATTTTAATGAAATATTGAGTTCGGTGACATTGGCTGTCTACTTTTTTCATTTTGCGTGACTTGTTAACTATTAATTCACTTAAAAATTTGTGAAGACTGCAACAAACTACAGAGCAAATAAAGGACAAAATCATTTTCGTAAAGGACTTCAATGTGGATAATACGCCACGGCGAATACGAAACTGTCCTAACTCTACACTTTAGTGTTCTCCAATACATTTTGATGTTATACATTACATTATACTTACCTAATCTTATGTTAATCTCTCAAAGAGGAACATGATTCATGGACCAATATTATCCCAATGATATATTTTTCGAACAACTCAAACGCTAAAGGCAAACTTGAAAGTCATTCAACGAACTCGAACTCGGCGCAAATAGATGTCATCAATCGAAGAGGCTTTCGATCAAAGACAAGGGACAAAGGGACATCGTAGAGCAAGGGCTGATATGCGGAAGAATTATTACCGACAAGGACGGCCCTAATGCCTGAGCTGAACGTATTTGTTTGGTGACCTGCTAGAGGTAAGCCCGAATGCACGTTAACCTGTGGTTTCAGTAGCGCCACTCCTAAACATAATCTCTTTCATTTGATATGACTTTAATGGACTCTAAAATTAACGAGTGAATGTCATCCATCCTAATCGTAACTAATACTTATTTAAATTCGAAGGTGAGTTTGTTTGTTTGTTTATTTGTTTGTTACGCTTTCACGCTGAAACGGTTGAACAGATTTGAATGAAATTTGGCACATGGATAGACCGTCATGGTTTGAAGAAGGATATAGAATACTTTTTATCGCTTTATTCACATAGGATCGAGACTTATGCGGCTGAAACCGCGGCGCGCAGCTAGTAATATATAATATAAAAACGAGGTCTTTGGATATTATGAACTACACGATTAGTAATATTCTTTGTCCAAGGCACTCTTTTCCATCCTAATTTTATCTAGAAGTAATCGCAATATATGTGTACCTACTATAAGTACTTACCGCTTCACACTAAAATGCAACGGAGAAAAATAAATAAATAATTTTATTTTAAAACAAAACAATAACAATAACGAAAACTTTGAACTTCTCTGGTTGGATTTTCCCGCAAAACTACCATGACTAAACGTCAAATCCTACTTAACGAAACGCAGTTAGTTCATTTTTAATCAATTTTAATTCAATTTTAATCAGGTTTCTCATAAAAGGATCTCCTACAGTGTAGACGTTTAATCCTTGCTTTTGAAATATTCCGTTAATCTTACAATCGCGCGGCAGTTTTTTAATTATGTGAATTGCTTGACTGGTATTTGCTTTGCCTACATGCTATGCAGTACAAGGAACAGGCGACATGCCTATTACCGATAGGAAGGGTTATTATAAAAGGAATGGACCATGTTGGGAGTTTTTCTAATGTGTTTTTTCTTAGGTGCAGCGGCTGCTGAGAGACTATTGTCACAGCGTTATTGTGACACACTCAATTTGGTTATTTTGGCACACTGTCAGAAAAGCGTGGTGATTGTGAACATTTTTAAAGCCTAGTTTTAATTAAGTGCGAAGTATGTTATGATATATTATTATAAACAAAACCAATTTGTAAAACTATTTTAACACAACAGTAGCACCACACCCATGTATTTTGCTACATAGAGAAAGCCGTTTAGATAGCCTCGTACAGTCAACAAAAACAATGTCGTGGCGTGGTTGAAAGAGCGAGATTCCGGCTGCAATCATCTAGATAACACTTGAGGGATTTATCCAAAATAACATTTCGCCTGCGCAAAGTTCTTAATGAAATAAGTTAGTAATCCTCGGGTAATTCGTTAAATGTTTGTGCGATAGATACTAGTTTGGAAGCTCTCCCCGAGTGGCTGTTTCATGCTTTGATTACAGCGCGCGGCGTCTTCACCGTATCAATGATTCACGTGAACGTGTGCTCAAGTTTACCTATCATTTACATTGTTATACAAGAACGTTATAAAGTTTGTCTACATATTTATGAATAGTATGCAGATTGGGAGAAAGTTTCAGGCGTGTTTACTGTTTGGTACTCCGACGAATGATTATCATGATCAGCTTAATAACGTCTCCTCGAGCTCAAAACTTAAGAGAACTTTTTTTGTGCATACTTCAAAGAGATCTCGATGAAGTATAAATTCTTCAGTATTATTATTTAATGTAGTAAATCTAAATAAATATAATATCCTGAAAAATTCACAAAAGGAGCTAAATATTTGCGAGAAACATTAAATTGCAATTATAAAATTACGTGATTCTCGGATTTAAAACTGTATCGTGGCGAGAGGTTATTATCCAGAATATTTGAGTACTCTACTCAATGTAACAGGCAGCAGCCGCGATATATTTGCGATCCTTTTCGGTCATATTAACCACGGATATCCACAATATCTTTACGGTTCTGAATTAATTATTTTAAACTGTGGTAAAAAAATATTGTTGTTTTTTAATTCGAAAATTTAAGATTAGATCATGTATAATAAAGATAAGTAAGTTTCAAAACCGGCGATGAATTCAAAAATATATGTAGTTCAAGAAATTGTAAAATTATAAACGGTATACTACGGGTCTGAATCTAATACTGCCGTCCTTTAACGAGAGGGCCGTTAAGCCCAAAAAGTTTTTTCCGAGAAAATGACAAAAAACGCGGAAATCGTTGTTTCTTAAAAACTAGGTTAAATGATTGGTGGACACATCAATTGATATTCTTTTCTGTTTATTCAAAAAAATCCTTTCTGTCTAGAAACTCTTAAAAAAGAAGTGTGGGCTAGACACTTTCAAGTAATCGAATCATCATAAATTGTGTTACTTAACGGCCTAAAAAAAAATCATATCTCTGGAACTTTTTATATTGTAAAAATGTTTCTTAAACAGAAAGATAGAGAATTTTAAACTCTATCACTTTCAATTAAAAAGTAAAAATTGGCCATTTGAGGGTTAACGGCTTTCTAGTTAAAGGACGGCGGAATAATACCCACCTATGCCATTAATTTTTTTTAATCTATTCATTATCCTGCTAGAAATATCACACTTTCTGCTGTTTCAACTAGATAAAAACTAATCGATTCTCGTTTCAACCTGTTACATCTACTTACTTCATTCGATCGTATAACAATTTACTCACAAGGGTCATCGAGACCCCTGACTTGGGCAACATTAAGTTCTATCGAATAAAAAAGTCCCATAAAATAAAGCTAAAACTAACCGTCGCTCGGTCGCCGGGCACAGGTTATTTATATAAGTCATGTCAGACAACGCTTCTGGCCTGAAAGTTCACTCATATTTTTTGTTTGACAAATTGCCGCGGTAACGGGACTTGGCTAAAGTTTCACCTCCATTTAAGCGTCCATTAATACCTACCCTGTGGCCGTGACTCTCTTTACATTTTATGAAATATTGAGTATCGACCTACCTATCGCAAAAAGTATAGGAGTGCCTCTTAATAGCACATTGTACGGCGTACCGGGAACTAAAAAATATTTTGCGAGGATCATTCTTTTAGAAAACAAAATCCTAAGACACTTGTTAACGGTCTAGGTAATTTACAAGTAGTTGTTTATCGTGAACTAATCTAAAAACACTAATGAATTCCACGAAAAATCTCGACCTTCCCATCAGAAGTGACGTCATTCAACGTTCAACATCTTCTGTCGAGTTGTGATCTTGTTTGTCAGTTTTATTATTCGTCACATCCCCCGACACGTCCCGCGCCCTTATTCTGCTCGAAGGCAACCCCCTTAGCTTTTTACCCTTGGCCGACATTACGCTAATGAATATCAAGGATAAGAGGCTCCACTGAGATAACTTTTTCTATTGCTTGATTCGGATGTTCGATCTCCTGCCTTGTATATAGAATATGGCTCAGGTGGAAATTATATTTTAGCGAATATCAGAATGAAATTTACTATCTACGATATCTTGAAGCTCTGTTGACAGGTTTGATACTAGTTATTGTAAACCTGTTATTTTACTTACCTAATACAAATAGGTTATGAATATAAAACAACATGACTTTAGTCAAGTATTGAATCTGAGCACGTTAAACAAAGTTACCGTTTCCCGAAGCGCACTCCACGCTGCCTGTGCTGGCTCTACGAATTCCGGTGACAGTCGTCACAGCCAGTCGCCCGGACAGGTGGCCTAACTAAGGAATATTTGTGCCCCGAGTTATTGTCTCAATAGACAGTCGCGTCCAGTGAAATTCTGATATTCAGTATTCGATTGTTTTCGGAAGTTGGAATAGCGACTACAACTAGTTGGATAAAGGCTTGAAAGACATTTTAAGCTATATCAAGACAAAAAAAATTGTATTGTCTAAAATATTATACCCTCGTGAAAATATACAAATATAATAAAATGTAGAAACTTTAAAATAAAAATAAATTATCAGCGTATTATTTTAACAAGATTAGCTTGCGTAAACGTCTTACAAGTGTCTACCCGGTGTAGAGGCTTGCTAGGAGCGCTACGCGGCGCGCGTCGGATTACCTACGCGTCGGCGTAGCACTTCAACTTGTGCTACGAAGTACCTTGTTCTGTTAGTACGAATATAATATTACATTTCAACAACAACCGCTGAATCAAAACCATTTTCCTGTGTTCTATATATTTATATAGGCTGTAGGTGTAACAATAAACCAAATTCGTCGTATGGAAGCTTTGATGAATATCGTCTACAGCTTTTATTAAATAAACAAGGGTAAAATGAAGCCTTCAAACTATATTATAATTATTATTATACAGAAAATCAATAGAAAAATTATGGGATATTTGTACAAATAAGACGAGCTCATAACTCATTGGCCGCTCAATTCAAGCGAACCTCACGTATCGCTCAACTATTGTTTCTAGCCGAAAGATCGAACTTTTCATTGAAATTCAGGCTTCGTTAGCATGCCAGCCGCAATACCGAAATCAATTAAATATACATTCCAGGTCAGCGAACTGAGAAATACATGGGTGGTGCTCGCAGGGGCCCCTCGAGCCGCGTCATCCCACGCCGGGCCCCCTGCCGGGGCCCGATGTGCCCCCTGCATATTCTAATCACTCCTAACTACAGTTCTTACCATTCCGAATGTTGCAATTAGCCTAAAGCCGCCTAGTTTGTTTCCAAGGATGGAAAATATCGTTTAAAAAAATTGCAACCACGTTGAATATTTACGTTACTTAGTGCCTAAATGATTGACGAATTAAGTAGACACTTAATTATTTCTAGACATAAATAATTTTTAATCAAATATAAGTTCCATGTAGGTATATACTTCGATAATGTATAATATTTTGTACAAATATAGGAAAATAGCTTTATTTCATTTTATTCAAAACTATTCGTAACCAGTCCATACAAAACACAACTAAGAGCTTTAATAGAATAACATGGTTTCAATTGAACGATTAACGAGAGCGAATTGTCACTTAGTAACACAAGTGGCACGAGCCGTGTGAAGAATACTGTGTGTGACTGTGTGAGCAACGTCGACGTCGCTCCGAGCCGAAATCGTCAAGTTATGTAAATGCGGTTGGAAACTTGCAGCGACGAGAGGCGCGTCCGCTGTGTTGTGTCTCCTCTCGATACTCAATAACATGCCCCTTTAATAATTCATTACAATATTCATTTGCCCGATAGCAAATTTTATTGCTGTTAACCAACGACACACCATTTGTTATACTTCTGTCCAGTTCTAAGCATTCTCACAGCCAAAATGTTATTTTACAAAGTATAGAAAGTACTAAGTAGAATGTTAAAAATAAGGTTCCAAGGAACTGTATAAGATATTTATACCACGGTTTCCAAAGAAAAGTTGTAAATAAATCAAATATACAAGTACATTTTCCTTTCGTAAATTTCTCTCACAATAATAAAAACGTTAAACTTAATCAATACAGACGAAGTAAAAGCTGTATGCAGCAGCCCGACTCCCGAGAGATGCTAAAGTAAATTAAAATCTAAAATGAAATGGATTTAAAAAAGAATATCAAAAGAGGATACAGAGATATTTTAACCTTTGGTGGCGTAGAATGAGATGATAACAAGGCGTTTAGTATTCGAGTCACGAGAGGTCGATCCACCTGCTTTTCATATCACGACAATTGCCGACCCCGAGGAATCGGCTCTCTAGCGGAATGACAATTCTTGTCTATGAAAATCAATTGGGGAGAACGAGGAGCTTTGGGGCCGGCGACAATTCCAATTTCATTAATAGCTTCCGTCGCAGCGTAGGGATGCCACTGCGTCGGCATTCGGAATACCTCAGTCTCTTTTGTTTACGGCCGCTGCAGCGAGGCTATAACGAGCGCTGTAATTAACAAACGATTAGCGAGCCGCCGATGCGCCGTGAGCGCACGTCACCCAGCTACTTGAACATTACACGCTGGATTTATTACTACTTGACGAACTATAATATGATAATAACAGGTCTTTTTCACTACTAAGTAATACAAGTAATCATGTTGCTCGAATGCTCGTTGCCTATTTTTGCATAAGACAAGGAAATTTCTTTAAAAACTTTTAAAATTCAAATTATATTTTACTTTAAGCGTTATAATTACGACCATAGCTTACATATATAAAAAAAAAAAAAAACATATCAAAAAAATGTATTGTTCTATCAATTTTTTTTTAAATATTTTTTTCCTATAGGGTGTTATTCAACAAAAACTGGGGAAAAACCACGAGGCCAGTGGTCAGAACGTCAGCTCAAAATGCCCATTAGAGAAATCTTTTTTGTATAAGTTTTTAAGCTAGCTACACATTTTAGAAATAGTATTAAAATAGTTTTCAATATTCCTAATAGGCCCATTTGAAAAATTATGAACTATTAGAGGATATTATTAGTACTATTTAGTTACGAACAAAAGAACTGGATCTCAAAATTATATGCCATTATTAGTTTATGCGTTGATTTTTTGTTTTAGAGTCATTCCAAGTTTCTATAGACATAAGAAGGCCAAAAGCCTAATTTTTGACTCATTCATTAACCTAAAGTACAAAACTTTTAATGAAACAGCATACTAAACTTTTTCGTAAAAAAAAAATGCACGTTTTGATACTACACAGATATTTATTAAATTCATAACGGGCTTTCTTAGCCTACTAGGTTCCTAAGATGGCCCATTGACTATGTTTTAATAAATTGATTTTCCTGTGTTCATACAAGAAAAAGTAGTGTTTATTCAAAATGTTTCACTAATAAACACTTAATATATTTAAACCAGTTATTTATCTAAACTCCTTTATTTATTTATTTAATTTACAGTGATTTAAAACTAAGTAGGCCTTATACGGCGCCTATGCTTATTGTTTATTTCGTTTTACATCTTTAGGCAGATAGTACATACATTTACCTTAAGGCATTTATTGTAAACATACGTTTTGAAAGAATGGCGAGCTTTCGCTTTGTACTCTGTTTTTGATTGAACATAGCTCCTTTTTTGTTGACAACCCGTTTTTCCATATAGAAACTGTATTTTTCAGTTGCTATATTAAAAAATCTGAAACCTTTGTAATAACGTGGTTGCAGCCGTAGAATATTTTTTATTTGAGCCTTATGAAGACTGGTTCGTTGATATTTCATATGTACCTAGTTTAATAAAATTAATATCTGAAATATCTTAAATTATTCGGCTGCTTTTGATTTCGTCCAGAAAGTAAACGAATTAATGAAATTCAGTTGTGACATAATTTATAGTACTTAGGGGTAACAAGTACAACGGTTCTTTTGCTAATCACACTAACTAGTTAGCACAAGTTCTGAGTCTGTCCCCAAGTTTCGGGACGCTGATGTGCTCTATAATGTAACTTCCTGTGTTACATAAACAAGTAATTAAATTTTATTCACAGACGCCTTAGTAGCACTTCATTCTAATTATAATGTAAGTAGTTTTAATACAATTTTAATAATGTGTCTAGTGTTTGAAGTGTCTAGTAAAGCTTTATTGCCTTACTAATAGAGTTATGACTTCAAGAAACGGCCAAGTGTGAGTCACAGGTACATACTCGCACACTGAGGGTGGCGTACGCCTTGGCACCGCCGCCGTATTACTCCAGATTATAATACGTGTTTGTTTAAATAATAGCAGAGCGTTACTAATTCGGTTTCAAAACTCTAAGCCTCTCCCAAATCTGAAAGGGCCCGCTCCAGCGCAAGGAACTAAATTTGTGACCGAAAAGTAAACAGGTAAAGTACTAACTAAGAATGAATGTTAACATTAATTTTATTTACCGATTATTAGTATGTACCTAATTATTTAATTAATTGTGTAACTTGTCGCAGAGTCCATGCAGGGTATTCTTAATTTCGTGCACATACCTATTATTATGTATCTGTTACCGCTAATGTGCGGTAATCAGTTAGAGTGCAGATTAACTTGTTAATCTGCAGACTATCTAATCGAGTCCGTTAAAGTGTAAAATTAGTTTCAGTTCTTACATTAACCAGTTAATCTGCAGACTCCCTAGTAATCTGCAGACTAACGACCAAGCATACGGTTCAGTTAATAAAACAGGTTCTTTGCTTGAATAAAACATTCGAATTCATGGTAATTATTTATTTAATTGTCATGACATTTATCTTGTCCATGTTCATTTTAAGACCCGCCCTTTCGGAAGCTCTACTGAGGTCATCGAGCATTGTCTCTTGCTTGATCGTTCTCTGCCAACCTGCCTCGGACTCTTAATTCGTTATGAGTTGCCGGTGTTGATTGTGTGTTTTGTATTACTAACATTAGTTATAAGGTATTTTTTCACTAACAAGATGGATTATATTGTTGTTCGAAACTGAATAAATAAATAAAAAACTACTGAGATCCTCCATAGTCTCAGCCATGGCTACTATGTTGTCGGCAAAACAAAGGTGTGATGTACTCGCCATTGATGTTGATTCCTAACCTTTTTTCAGTCCAGAACCTTGAAAACATCTTCCAGTACAGCGATGAACAGTTTCGGAGAGATAACGTCTTCCTGTCTCACACCTCGCTGCAGAAGGATAGGTTTCGAGGTCTGGTCCTGGAGTCGGATTGACATAGTGGCGTTTTCGCACAGACACTTCAGCACCTCGATGTACCGATAGTCGATCTGGCACCGTTGAAGAGACTGCAATACAGCCCATGTCTCGATCAAATCAACGGCTTTCTCGTAGGCCACAAACGCTAAGCAGAGAAGGAGTTTATACTCTTCCGTCTTTTGTATAACCTGCCGCAGCGTATGAATGTGGTCTATGGTGCTAAAGCCTTTACGGAATTCGACTTGTTCTGGTGGCTGGAAGTCGTCAAACCTGCGCGCGAAACGATTCGTGATGACTCTTGAAAACAGTTTGTAGAGATGGCTCAGAAGTGAGATGGACCTAGAATTAATAAGGAGGGAGAGAGTTTCTTAGAGAAAAGTATCACCACACCTATGTCTGTGGCGTTTCGCCCTCGAGTATGTCGGAATCAATCAGCTTCTGGAGGTCTTTAAGAACGGGTTTTCCGCCGGCCTTTAGGAATTCGGACGTAATTCTGTCATCACCCAGCTGGTGCAACTCCCAGTCTCACGAGGATTGGAGCCGCTACACTCGAAGTTGTAGACGACTATATTTACTTAGGATAAACTGTCCAGCTAGGTAGGTCCAACTTCGAGAAAAAGGTCAATCGTCGAATCCGGCTCGGTTGGGTAGCGTTCGAGAAGTTACGCAGTATCTTCTCGTCCCACATACTGCAGTGTCTCAAGACGAAAGTCTCTGACTAGTGCATGTTGCTAGTGATGACCTATGGCACTGAAACTTGGTCGCTCATATTGGGCCTTATTAGAAGGCTAAAAGTCACCCAAAGCGCAACAGACAGGGCTATGCTTGGAGTTTCCTTGATCGAATCAGAAATGAAGAGATCCGCAGGAGAACCAGGGTAACCGACATAGCCCGAAGAATTTCCAAACTTAAGGGGTAATGGGCAGGGCACATTGCTCGCAGAACAAATGGCCGATGAGACCGAAAGGTTCTGGAGTGACGACTGCATACCGGAAGACGTAGCGTTGGAAGGCCTCCCACAAGATGGACCGTTATCCTTGTGAAAGCCGCAAGAATCCGCTGGATGCGGGAAGCACAGAACCGGTCGAAGTGATGGTGCTTGGGATAAGACTATGTCCAATAGTGGACATCTTACGGCTGAAATTATGATGACGATGAATTATTTAATTTTTTAAGCGCATAAACAAAGTAATAAAAAGAAATCAGTATAGTAGTATGTTTTATTAAAATTTAACTCTTATTTTATTCCACTGAAATAACTGATCAAATTAGGCAGAAAATGATACAAAAGTGTTTTGCTCACTGTTTTCCGCGATTTAACGGTGTAGCATCCGTTAATATCCAGATTAACTAGGTAAAGTAAAGCAGATATGTGCTACTTTAAGTAAAATTTCACACTTCAACGGATCGTTCCCGGTCATTTGCAGATTACCTAGTTAATGCGCATATTAACGTATTTCGTTCTCTAACGGTAACATATCTATAAATTCGAAGTCAAATAATTGATTCCAAGTTAATTAACACTTTCGACTCCACCCACTTTTCATAGAAGTCATACGCTCGTACCGGGAGGGTTACCGGCATTACGTTCGCGCTAAATTTAACCATCGCGGAAGGTCAACGGCATTAAGTTTAAAACAGTGTTATAAAACACTGTAAAACGAAGTAAAATTTTGTTTTCAGGGGGTCTTGTCGCTCTACGTAGTTTTCAACCTTTTAATTTTTTAGTAAATATTTGTAACCGTGAACAAAAAATATTCTTAAAATAAAAATGCTTGTATTTTAAAACCAACACATACACTAATAAATTTTGTTAAAATTTACATCAGTTTTTATTGTCACGGTTTAGAATGCTGTTATTCGCTAAGAAAAACCTACATTTATAATGAGCCCTCCACAAGGGCTCCTGGCATCCCATATGCGACTAGGTGAACCCTCCAGAAGGGCTCCCGGCACTGAACGTGTTAATGAACCTCAATATTTATCTAAAAGAAAATGGAATTGATTCTAGTTATCTATCAATGTCATCTGCGCTATCTATGCACAAAAAGTAATTGTCATCCCTAAGTGCAGCATACACGCAACTGGCGTGACAGATACCTGGCCTGGCGAGGTCACCGCCGTGGTTTGTGCATAAACGTGTATTGCGTTTACACGCTGAACAGACCATGATCGACAAAAAACCGTTCGGTACACTTTTCTACAAATAAAACGTATAAGCTATAAGCGATAGATTAACTAAGTCTGCTACAAAACTTTTTATATATTTTTATGATTATCCACGTGCCTCGAAGTAGTTTACGAAAATAATGCCTGGAAACCATACCCAAATTATACCTACCGCTAGTTTTAATAGTAGTGATAGTTTGAGAGCCGGCCCTAGTTTTAGTTCAGAGGTAATTATAGAGAAATTGACTTATTACCCTGCTCGTAGACGGTTTACAGTCAGGCTTCTCTAAGTCAGTCACTTTAGAACTATCTAGCCTCGTACCTATCTTAGAATTCTGACCATCAACAAAATAGAATTTTTACATTATTTTCACAAACATTTTCAAGGTATTAATTTTTTCAAGGTATTAATTTAGTGAAACCATTTTAGGTACATATTCCAAATTATTTCACATTAAAAATATTTTGCTTTGATGTTCCTAAACGTTAATTAAATAGACTGGCTGGTGGAATATATTGTAGTTAGCTAGACACTAAGCAAACTTCACATACTGATATCTATAACGTTGAACACCTATTGTGTTGTATTATTTCGTGTGTTATTCAGCCGACCGCGCCAACACAAACACGCATTTCAAACATTCCGTTTGATGCTAAAATATAAGTCGGAAAGCTGGTCGGTCGTAATCAATACCACTATTGTAGATTATAGCAGGTTTAGTACAAATATCATACAATGTCTGGTTTACCAATTTCATGCACGTAGTCATAAGTTAATAAAGCGGGCAAGTTACGATTATGTATGGCGGTGCTTATCATAGACCCTGTTTTATGCCGGCATTAGGGTAACCTTTGACCAGCGGAGACGTGTACCACAGGTGTTGAACTACAGTCGCAAGGACGTAAAGCTTTCATATTTAGATATCATATGAGATATGTTAATAGTACGCCTAACTTTGGGGACACCGAGCAAACTTCAGCTTTAAACAAGTACCCAGTTGTGTACTTGAGCAGACGATTTGGGGAATATTTCACTTAACTTGAAGAACAAAAGAAATAGTATCGTAAAAGTACTAAAAAGTATTATATCATGTCTTCTGATCACAGAGCAAACTACTGTCAACTCTCAATCCAACTTGTTTCCATTACTGGCAAAATTGAATGGAAACGCTGCGAACTTTGGTTTTCTCATCAAACTACAAAAGTAGGTTTATGTAAGAGTAAGTTTTGTATTAGAATACCTGCACAATACAACCAATGAAACTAAAACAAAGAATGGAAAAAAAGAATACCTTGGAAAGATTTAAATATTTGAAAGTTCTGTAACTATTCTGTAAAATACAGACTGGCCCATATTCCAGCTAAAAACATAGTTCAGATATTTGTCTCAGCTATGGCTAGGCGGAAAACCGATGTTAATTAACTCCGAGTTACATAGTTAGTGGCAAACATTGCAAGCGGCAGGTGTATTTGCTGAGCAGTAGTTGAGGTCGTGGAAACCTTATGCTGGATTAATACTTAACAGAAATCGTGGCTTTGACATTATTATCTACTGGGAGGGCATGATTATAAGTAGGCCACCATCGATTACATGTCCCGTACCTATGCTTACCCCTGTACCTATTCATAAATTATGTACAAACGCCTTATGATTAAAAGAGGTTTAGGTTCATGGTCAAGTTTGTAAAGACTTTGTAATATCAATTTTTTATTAAAATAGATCAACTTAAATCTGAATAGTAAGTAGGGTAGATATTAATGATAACTTTCTGAAGGTTACCTGTGTGAAAAGACCCTCAAAAATATTAAACGTCCTAAATGGATATGATATCTTCTGCGAATTAATATTTCGCTGCTTCATATTCACTGTAGGTAGTTCCATTGCCAATTAACTCGCGACCTGGGAATACAAACCTGTACTTCACGCTTGACCACGCTTTTGTTGGAAACTACACCTAACTTATGTTTAGTAACTGTGATTTTTGTAGGGAACCCGTGAGGTGAGACAAAATAAATTCAACTAAAAGAGCATCTTTATTATCCTAATGGTAGTTCTTAAGCTTAGGTTACTCTATTAAGAACGGAAGTTGATTTAATCCGAAATAACTAATTACGACGCTGATCTTAAGTTCAAAATGGATTAACTGAGAACTTTTAAATTAGATTTAAGATATTTAAATAGGTCGGGCATTTTTAGGACTAATATTGTTTTTGAGGAGCTCTTGGCTAAGTACTAACAGCCGCACGAGTCAATCCATCAGGTTAAGCTTCGCTTGCCGGGGTTGGTCCGTAGATGGGTGACCATTTCTACATACCTAGACTCCTCCGTGCCTCAGAAAGCACGTTAAACCGTTGGTCCCGGTTGTCATTCGTGGATCTTTGACAGTTATTACGGGTCGTCAGAAGCCCGAAAGTCTGACAAGCAGTCTTACCAAGGGGTATCGTATTACCTAGTTACTGGGTTATGGAGGTCAGATAGGCAGTCGCTCCATGTAAAATACTGGTATTCAGCTGCATCCGGTTAGACTGGAAGCCGACCCCAACATAGTTGGGAAAAGGCTAGGCAGATTTATTGAGGACTGATATTATAGATTTCAACGAAAATAGCAATAAATGATAACAATGAAACATATAAAAATCATAAGCTTACTTGCATCTATTGTCCTGTACCATCATACTGATCTCTTCACCAGCTTTTAACAATAAACTTACACAGCGATAGCAATACCGACAGTTTCAACAAAATCATATGTGTTTTCAATCACACAACCTGTAAATATGCAAGCACGTTATTAATCAACTCAACATAGTCGGACATAGGGCTCTGATTGCACACACGACCCTTGAGCTCCGCAGTCACTATGCCCAGTATACATACATAATGTGACGTAATGAAATGGGCCCGACACCCGCCTGTTGCCTTCCGACTACCGACACATTGGAAGTATCCCACTACGGAGGATTAATACGCCGGTTTAGTTTAGCGCAGACTCGGATTACGCGGACTACGCCGTAATTAGTTTCGGTGTTACGTGTTGTTATACATGCAAACAATATTTTGTTACCTATAGGTACTACATATTTGAGTAATACAAAATTGCAAATTCTTCAGGTGTCATGTTATAAATACCTCTTGCATAGTATTTTAGATAAAATAAATAAATTTAAATCCTCGTAAACAAAAACCTCATGTTTGTCTGACTGATTTCTAAGTTAATTTGTGCTAGGCCAGTAGGTAAGTAAGTACCTATCTTCTGATATTTTCCTCAAAACACTTTTTTAAAATACTTTAAGAAAAAATACTTTTTTCTGCCCCAAAAGTTTTCATACCCTCTAAGGAGGCACCGGTATATACAAACACTGTATACATGTACAGGTTGATATAAGTATACAACCATTGTTTCAGACTTGACACCTCTCCTTGATTCGGATTCTGAACACGGCTATGTAGTAAATTTCTTTCTCCCATTTTGTTTGGTTTCCTATAGAGACGGGCGAATCGGCCAAGAGAATTGTTACGAGATTAACTTTATTTGATAATCTAGGGACCAACGCTAATTTTAACTAGACTGGGGTGAACGTTTTCTGTATCTTAATATTCGTCCTCTATCAACCGTAAGGGAGACTACTGAACATTAAGATTACCCTCGGGGGAGTGCAATGTCACCAGTCACCAGTCAAATGATATTAAACAGTAGATTATACAACAAATGAAAAAAAAAGGTAATTTAATTCGAGGGACTAAGTTGGATCCCGAGAGCAGCGAAGGATTCTAGATTAGAATCCTGAGCGGAGCAAGGGATACAAGGACCGAGAATATTTTTTTTTTCACGAGTTGTGTTCTCTACTAACCATTGACTGCGAGAAAATAAATTTTCCTTTTTCTTAAGGACGCGTGGAGGTATCAAGTTGAAATTAACACCAAATACGTAGATCTATAGTACCTCTGAGCTTTAAAAAAAGTCAAGGTTCTAAGTCAACGCTATAAAAAATACGGTCATTTATACGACCTAGTATCATGAAATTTGGCAGGAAGCAAGGTCTCACAGCACGTATAAAGGAAAAATTCCGAAAACCGTTAATTTTTAGTTTCCTCAAAAAACAAAAAAAAAATGTGTTTACAAACTTACATTTAGAGTTGGAGAATTGAGCGTGACGGCCATCGATGTATGGATGTAAGAGAACATGTTTTTCAACAACAATTTTAAAATTCCTTTTGGGATAAATTCATCCCAACTTATACGCTTCATTGTGTGTGGTCCGACACGCACTTGGTCGGTTTTAGTACATAATTCGTATAATTCGTGATTGTTCCAAATTCAAAATGTTTTTATTCACTCAGTGAGTAAAATAGAGTTTTATTCCCTATTATCGATGAAACAAATGCCCTTTTTCGAGTGGCAATGGTAAAAAATATATTTCTACCTCCTATATATCCATTCCAACATAAAAAAGAATCCTCTGCTTGAATCACAAACGCAGTAAGTTAAATAAATACGTATAAATGATATTTATTTTTAATTTAAAACATGTCTGTAAGTTATGACGGCATCAGAATTATAAATAAGATGCTAAAAATTAAATAAGAAACAACAAACACATCGTGTTGCTTCAAAATTCAACCAGTAAATCTAATAAAACATTTTAATTAAGTTTCTCTCAATGCAGACAGGTGTCGATTGATCGGCTGTGCAACACTATTTGTCAGTGGCGAGCGCGCGACTCTTGCGCACCCGACCGGAAACGGTGACGAAAGAAATCGATCAGAAGAAATTTATTTAGACAAAAGGTAATAAAAAAAAATGAGGGCGACTGCTTCGCAACATAACCTTGACTGGCGACGCCCTTGACTCTAGTGAAAACGGTCGCGACTTCGGACGGCTCATCAGCTCTGCGACCTTAGCGAAATGAAATTCTGTATTATGTTTGTTCGTCTGCAATGTGTGGATGATGTTAAAGTAAATATCAATTCAATGTGAAAGTATTATTTTATACTTATTTATTTATAGCTGTAAGAGTTTTTTATGTATTGCTGTAGTGAGTGAACCTACTTTGAATTACTAAGAACATATTTTTAAGTAAATATACATTACTGTAAAAATAACATACAAAAGAGAACGTATACACGTAGATACTTTATAATAGCTCATACTTATTTACTTAAACCACTCCTCCAGTCATATTTTTGAAACTCGTCAAGGAAATATGGAAGCAGACTGTAAACATACAACGCATTAATTTATTCCCTGCCCCGAGTGCGTGACGGATTGGAGCAAAGATCAAATTGTATCAAAAGTTCGTACCCGTCGTCGACGGCTCTTCGATGGTAGTTTATCCGACTTTTGCGTCGGTTTGGTGTAAGCCTAAATTTCATGAATTTTAATTTGAGTAACTTCGCAATGCTAACACTGACGTAGTTAAGAGAAAGTCTGTAACGACCGCATGAAGAGTCAATCTTTACTTTGTTCCAAACGAACATTTGATCATAATTATAATCCCAAATTTAAACTTGATAAATGAAATTGTAACGTGTTTTTTATTGGCAAGTTAAGCAATTCGCAATTTAACGGCAAACAAAGATAAATAAATGATGTGACTGTTTACCACTACTCGTATATAATCCTAGCCTGAAACGTGGCCTCATGTGATGAAAACACACGTATATTTTTACATACTACGGTAACTTCACGGAATGGGGCTTAATTTATTAGTTGCACATCATAATATTTACATCTAATAAGTACAATATTGTAGTAAATTTATAGCAACAACAATTTACAGCTATTCATCCTTACCAACCATGGCTGTTAACGGTATTTTCTTCAATATCAATATTATATTCATTTATTCAGAGCTATGTAAAGTTATAATTTAATTAGTCTCACATATCTTTAGAAACCGGTTTGTTATTGTTTGCGTACTGTAAACAGACGACTTATTTCTCTTGTATCGCTTTTATTTAATTAAATTAGCTTACATTGTATCGCATGTAATTGCAATATAATTCAGAAGTGGAGACCGGAACATTGGCGGCGATACGTATCTATTATTTAAAATATAATTCAGGTCAGTCGCGTACCTGTGACCGTCATACATTACCCTGACATTAAAAGCAATAACTACACTATTATTGGCAATACTATATAAACTCAGAGAAATCTGTAACAGGCATCATTTGGCAATCATTACCCAACAGAACCAGGACAACAGTTCAGGATGAGAGCTACCGTCGCAGCTTGTTTCTTGACGCTAGTGGTCGCCGTGTGCGCTAGGGACATGCGCCTCAGGAGAGACCTCGATCTTCAGACTGCAGCCTCAAACAAGTGGGAAAAAGGCGAAGGTGGCGAGCACCACGGAGACCACCATCACGAGCATGGCGGACATGGCGAGAAGGGATACAAGGGATACCACGACCACGAGCAAGGCAAGAAGGGACACTCCCACCACGAAGGACACAAAGGACACTATGATGAGAACGGAGGACACAAGAAAAACCATCATCACGACGATGGCTACTATGATGAACATCATCACGGTGAGAAAGGCGAAAAGGGCCACGGTTTCGAAGAACACGGCCACTTCCACAAAGGGCATTCCACGAAAGGACATCACGGTATCCACAAATTAGACGAATTCAAGAAGGACAAGCACTTCCACGACAAACATGGTGAGTCTGGTTTCGAAGAAGGATACGGCGGACAGCACCACGAGGGAGGCTACAAAGAAGGTGGACACTTCGACAAGGGACACAAAGATGGCGGCTTCCATGAACAAGAGCACGGTAACAAGGGCTTCTATGAAAAGGGAGGTCACCACAACGACCACAAGGGTCACCACGACGAGGGCGCCGGTCACGAGTACTGGGGACAACACGCGGACCACGGCAGCAAAGGAGGCCATGAGGACCACAAAGACTGGGGCTGGAAGAAAGGTCATAAATAAGTTAACACTGTGATTATTATGAGATGAGGCTTTTTGTTATTGTTGATACTTTGTGATACACGAATAAATATTTATTTTATTATGCTACAGAGGGATTTTATTTAAAAACATTCGTTCTACGAACCCAAAAATAAAGAAGTGGACTTATTTTTTGTAATTTACTTGCCTAAATTAATTAGGTAACCCTCCTCTTTTGTCTGAGAGTAAACAGAGATTACTGGCGTTTAAATATTAGCCCACCGGATTTTCTTTCGGAAGGACATCATCCCGTTATATAAGGAAGAAAATTATTTTTTTAATAAAATTATTTTATTTTCTGAGGGCCTCAACATTATAATTTATTGGTGGAATAAATAACCACTTACTGAACTTCTTTATTTGTAGATAAAATTAATAAACCAATTAACAACTTTTAATTTTTATACTAAAATACTTAGTCAAAGCCAGACAGTATAATGCTCTTGGTATTATAAGGACTGTAAGTTTTGGACAAATTACAAGTTAGATTTTCTTGAAAAATCTGTTGTTAAAATTATTGGAAAATAAAATAGTTGAAAACTCTGGCATAAGGTTTATTAGCCACAGCTTTATAAAACTAACAACGCGGACTCTCGAGAAGCGTCGGCAGTTGAAATCCCCACTGAATACCTAATCCAGTGTCCTAGCCGAGTGCCCGTCTACTAAAAAGTAGGTATCCTATATTTTCGCTAGCTTTTATGTACCTACTAACATTACGTAACTGAGCCATTGTTGGCTAATGGCATATGTAGCTAAGAACTTTTTTTTTTAAATATTTATTCAAGAACGTCCTTTTTAATTCAAATTCAATTAACAGAGCAAAACAGTTTAATGTGCCGAAACAAATTCTGTAATTTAGTAACTTAATAGAAACGATTCAATTAATTATTATCTTAACAAAACAAACAAAAACAGGCTTAAGAAGTTCAAATTCAAAACGAAATTAGAAATGAGGCACGCGTAAGACATGCGAAGAAGTGTTCATGGTTAATTAAAATAAATTGTCTCGGGGAACCTTGGCGGCATGTGAAGCCAAATCAGAAGCCCATGGGCAGTATAAAAACTCGGACACCAGCACGCTTACCCAAACGGGTTATGTCGACGAAAGAATAGACAAAATGTCAGATAAAAAATCTCAATCTGTCATTTTGTCTATTCTTCCGTCGATAAAACCCGTAGGAACCCCGTTTCTATGGTTGTCATGCTACGATGCTACGCGTGCTGGTTAGTCACATACCACACGAAAAAAAAAGAATCACAACCGTACAAATGTTAATACAATTTAAATATCCGTATCAGTAACATAATATATAAGTGGCTGTTTAATGTTTTATTATATTATAGGGTTAACTTTGCACCCCTAGTTATAATTTATACAATGACTTAACATAATCTTCACATAATGTCATCTTTATCAATGTTAATCATTGAACACAAATGTCGTTATTCAACAAGTCAATAGTCACGTAATTATAGTGATAATATCATACTGAAAATGAAATTAATTAAAAACGATAGCCACTTATTTAGTTAACAAGGTTTTCCAATAAAATACAAGACAAGTTATTTGTACCAAGAAGTTTATGTAACCGAGCGACGTACGGACATATCAAAACCGGTTTTACTACGGAACCCTTAAAATACACTAGGATATGATATGCATTATAGTTCAGAATACTAAAATACACGCGACTTTGTCGACAGTATCTTAGTGTGCCGTTGATTGTATCGTCGTCTTCATACCCTATGAATCCTCGTTTTTATGAAACTTTCCTTATAGCGGCAACACAATTTCAAGCGATAGGAATCAGATACGAAGGAACATTGTTTTAGCTTGATTCAGAATAATGTTAGCTGGTATTTCACCAGATTATGTATGAGTTGACTAAGGCATTTGTATACCATTAGCTTATAATTAACTTAATGCTTGAATATTTGTATTTTTTTTAAACTTTTTTGTATCGTAGGTGTAGGAGAAAGGACTAGAACCAACAACAGCAAAGGAGCTTTTTATTATCTTGGATACACTCAATGAATATCTACTTTAGCTCGTATACGGAATAGATCGTAATGTAGGTGTGGGTTATTTGAATACCCTCGTTGATTTGAGTATTGGACAAGCTATGCGTCGCTGATGTTAGTTGTTGAATGTACTCGTCTGTTCCGGTTATCTATTAATTGGTTATTGCGCCCGCTCTTATTGTAGACGTTTTGCCCCGCAGTTTTCGATTGTATTTGGCCACACAACTGTCAATCAATCTGCATTTTCCCAACATGAATACCAGTATTTTACATGGAGCAAATGCTTATCTGACCTCCACAACCCTGTTACTGGGTTACATGATTACCCCTTGTTAAGACTATACAACTGTATTCAATGTTTATTTATTGTTATTTGAAGGCTTTTGTCCTTTCGATTTGATGGCATGATACCCATTAAACATAAGTATGTCCAATGGGTATCCTTGACAGATATATGCATATCCAAAAAATACATAATGAATCAAAAAACATCATCAGAACATAATAAAATAGAAGTAATATCAGTGTAATAAAGATGAGTATTTTTATGACAAACTACAGATTCATTTGGCACATACCGATCCGCAAGAATTCCCTTCTGGACCCGGTGACGGTCGCAAAGATAATGACATTCATAACTATGACCCCCTCACATTGCTAGCATTTCATGGCAATATTTATTTCATGCATCGCTTCTTAGGTTCATCTTTTAGGTAATAAAACACTAAATATATCATAGAAGTGAAGGAAGAGATTGGGAGATCTTTATGAACACGGCATGAACTAAATATTTTTGAGCACCTCATGCCAAACATGAGAGAGTGAAATGGAACCATGAAACAAATGTTAGGTATGGTTCCATTTCATTTACGTACACGTTCTGAGACAACAATTTTCCGTTAAAATTCTAATCATTCATTAAGCTTATTCACAAGCACATTATGTTGATAACACGAACGTTACTTCAAATTATATGTACTTAAACACGTATTATAATATCTTTTTACACTAATAAATAGTTCTTGTACAACGCTATACTAAGCGAAATGGGAAAAGGGAAGTATTATATTTTATTTTTCTGTAACTCATAATGACCGGTCTTCGCAAGATTAAACTTGTTCCTGCTGATAGCTTTGCTTTAAAAGTCTTAAGATTGTTTTAATTTTAAATCCCGTTTTTATGGTTGTTATGCTACGCGTGCTGGTGTCGTAGGTAAAAAGTAAAAATAGTAGTAAACATGGAGAAAATGACATAAGACTTGGGTGAAACGCCAAGTTAGAGGATTGTAATGCAAACCAAATGTTCGATATAACATATTGCCTGCACTTGTAAATGCCTGCGCTACATATTCTGAACGTAACTGGGCGTACAATTATAGCCTGTTGCGCAACAAACCAACCATCCACTGTGGAGATTTTTGATAACATTCTGAATTAAGTACGGAACAAATATATGATTTACAATCACTACATCGGGTTTTGCTCAAATGTTACAGATTCAATTCCTTTAACTTTCTTACCGTTATTGGTTAAATCTGTAACTCGTGTTTTTTATGCAGCGTAGTTTCCGTCGTGCAGCGTTGAAGAATTTTTGCTTCATTAGTCGCTTCCATGGGTAAAGCTTTTTTACAAGAACTGTTCCGGATAAAGATGATTTTAAATATCATTCAGTTTACTAATGGTCAATTAGTAGGTACCTTAGTTAAATGATTTATTCGTTAAGTAACTTTTTGCAACTTTGAGCATTAATAATAATAAAAAATAGGTTTATTTGTCACAGAGACACGTGCATACATAAAAGATACGAGTAAACGAAAACAACAAAAAGTACATAATAAATCACGAGCATAAAACAGAAATTAGTCGGCAGCTGCACGACATGACTGTGACAAGAAGGCTTCCTCTCAGCATGATGCTATGGGGAACACACAGCACAGCGCTGATTATCAGTGGTCACCTGAAAAAAAGATGATGTACGGAAATCAAGTCAGGTTCAATGATTGGGTATTAAATAGGTAGGTAGCAAAATAAAATAAAATAAACAGTGCTTAGAATAAAAGACAACTACACAACAAAATATAATAAATATTACTAAATAACATAAAAATTAATCCGCAGGCATCACCGTGCATGTATAATATAGATACAGATAACAATCATTCATATGATTTTGAATGTATTGCCTGACATGTCTGTCTTCTATTTATCGCGCATCATTATTCAGAGCAAGCCTTTTTTCTCAAAAGCGCAATATGCACGCGAAAAGCTCACCCTGTTTCGTAGCCCACTTTAATGCACCCCAATGCAAACTAAGAGAGACAACTATTTTGATGTAATAAAGTATCGCTAATGTATGCTACACCTGACATATCAGATATTGTCACAAAAGATGAATCACAAGAAGCAGTGAGTAGGAACACGGGCAATAAGTAAGGGTACAGAAATATCTTATATTTGCCTCATTTATCATTTTCAAAGTAAATATTAACGGCATATCTGTCATTTAGCAAACGAGATAAGGATCGTGTTAATGTACATATTATATTTCACTATTACGTAAAATTTCATTGCATTTTTATTTTTAAAGTTCTAAAAATGATTTTATTACATTTTCTATGCAAACTTATTATGCTATTTTAGTTTTTATTTTCCCGATATAACTTGTTCTTAGAATTTTCTCTATGCTTATAAAGTAATGAAAGAAAACATAAAACTGTTTCTTTCTCCACGAATTAATTGTGAAAGGTCAAGGCTTTATACGATGCTAACTGTTCGTAGTAGTTAGGTAACTACTTTTATACTTTTCATGCAATTCCTTTCTTTGGTTATGAAGAACCGCTATGTTTTAGGGAGGCAATTATTTATTTATCGTACTCTTCGCGTTGTTATCAAAATAATTGACATCATGAAAAAGAGCTGCTGAATACTCCTATGTAAGTTATCTAGATACTACTACATTAGTACTTTTTTTTTTCCTTTTCTGTGATTCTGCGATCAACGATCGATTTGAAAAACATGTTATTCCAACCGTTTCTATTACAGAGGTCAACAAAAATGTCCATGTAACCATTCCTTGGTATTGGGACAAGATGTGTCAATTTACAAGAAAACGCAAAGTAGATTAAAAAAACATGGTAGTCTTGTAAAATAACATCAGTACCTACACACTAAAATAACATCAGTAAACACTCAACTAGACACACAAAAAAAATGTTCTCTAAATCCTATACGCTACTGGTTCGGAAGTTATCTCATAACAAACTTAATGTTGTCAACCTGGAAGGAAGTGGAAATCTCCGGCGGTCGTAAGTTGTCACAACCTTGACGCTCTCAGCAGCGGTGACTTACCTAATCGCCGCTGTCGTTTAGTATATAAAATCATTGTCACTGATGGATCGATATCATTCAGCAACAACTAGTCTAATCAACCATGAGGAGTAGTCTTCTGGTGGCATTTGGCCTTCTGGCCATCGCCGCCCTCAGCTCCGCCAGGGAGATCCGGGAGAAGAGGGACGCCGATCTAGAGACCGCTGCATCTCATGGTCACCACTGGGACAAAGGTGGCGGCCACGATCACCATGGACACCACCACCACGACCACGGCGGTGACCACCACAAGGGACACAAGGGACACCACGAGCACCACCACGGCAAGCACGGACACCACCACCACGAGGGACACAAGGGACACCATGGAGAACACGGCGGACACAAGAAGCATCACCACCACGACGACGGCTACCATCACCACGAACACCATGGCGAGAAGGGCGACCACGGCCACGGCCACGACGAGCACGGCCACTGGCACAAGGGACACGACACCAAGGGACACCACGGCATCGAGAAACACGACGAGTTCAAGAAGGACAAGCACTTCCACGACCATCACGGAGAGAAAGGCTTCCATGAGCACCACGGCGGACACCACCACGAGGGCGGCCACAAGAAGGGCGGACACTTCCACAATGGACACAAGCACGGCGGCCATCACGAACACCACCACGGCAAGAAGGGCCACCATGAGCACGGCGGCCACCACCACCACCACAAGGGACACCACGGCGATGGCGGCCACCACGAGCACCACCACGACCACCATGAACACGGCAAGAAGGGAGGCCATGAGGATCACAAGCACTGGGGACACAAGAAGGGTCACTAAGCTGTTGCTGAATCCACCTGAACTGTTATTTGTTGATATTACATTGTTATCGAGTATTTTTGTTATGTTTATACGACGAAGAATTACATTTTGTACAAAATAACTAAGTACTTCTCTCTTTCATTTCATGCCGTCGCGAAGTATCAGTATTACTGTGCGAAACCCTAATAATTTGCATTTTAGAATGCAATGCATGTCGGCAAGACGCCACGTTTGTCTGACGCAATCCAAGAATTGCATGCCCAAGGATATGCGCAGAGCATTGGCAGACAGGGGGAATATGGTCGCACGCAAGTTTGCTCGCTGCTCGAGAGCAGTGAAAATTACTCTTTTCAAGGCGTACTGCCAATCGTTATACTCCAGCAGTTTGTGGGTAGCCTATACTCGCCGGGCTGCTAGTGCTCTGCATGTCTAATACAACAACGTCCTCAGGATACTGATGCGGCTGCCTCACTATTGTAGTGCGTCCGGAATGATTGCGGAGGCGCGAACGGACGGCTTTCATGTGGTTATACGGAAGAAAGTAGCCTCCTTTTGCAGCACGTGCAAGGCAGTAAGTAAGTAGCAACAGTATCCTACAAATGGATGCATATTGTGATGGGTGTTGACTAACATAGTGTATAAGATTTTACTAACACAATAGGTACCTATAATAATTATTTATGACTGTATATGAATTTTTTCACCGTATTTTTATAATTTTGTCATTTTATGGATTATCTTTTTATCTGAAATAAAATGATCAATAATAATAATATCTACCCTCGCAAAACGGTGAAATTACTGAGAATATCTAAATAACATCTCACTAATTACTAACGTTTATTTACCTGTTTAACTACATAAATAAAATTGTAAAACAAAAAAGTATGTAATAATGCTTAGTTACCCAAGCAATCGTGAACAAGTAGGATACTGTTGCTACTTACTTATATCCTACCCGTGGTTTGGACCCCAGACAGAGGAACCTCCTAACACAATAGAATTAAATATATTGTTGACGAATGTTATTTTAACTCAAATAAAATGCCATTTCATGAGTTTATTCTTCGAAATCGTTTTTGACGTCACAGATTATATTCAGCTTTAGCTAATTAAATTATTCAGGATAATATTATTCTGAAATGGATTCTGTCAAATCCTAATTAAGTAGACATTGATTTCTAACTTTTCCATTTTCTTTACAGTACCTATTATGGGGTAGAATAAAACTTTAAAATTGTTTCAATAAAGTTTATATTGCATTTAATTTTGTCGACATAAACCTAAACACTTCACTCACGAGTTCACGATATCCGAAAAATGTGACGGACGCCCAGCGTGTTGTGCTGTAAAAAAACCGGCGTGTTTTTGAGGGATGATTATTTTTTTGTGATGTACAATTGTACATTCATCAAAATCTAAAATAGTTTATTCAAATTAGAATAGGTACTTACCATTAATTAGTAAATTATCATTAATAGAAAATATTCTATTGTTAATGCCAGCTAATAGATAACAAATTATGATTATTTATATTTAGGAATGATCCATTGCCAAAGATCCATTATTGTAAGGGTAAAGGAAGAGAATCAAATGACTATCGAAAAAAAATCGTAAATTAATATTTATCTTGAACACTTAATTTAACAATGAAACTGAGCCGAGTTAAATCCAAGCATTTTTAGATAAAAATATAATTTTGATCTCGACCATAAATTGGAATTACTTAAGTAAACGAAATCAACGACTTAGGTACTTTTATCTTAACTAATTCATTATTATATAAAGAGAAAAGATTTGATTTTTTGTATGTTTGTTTGTTACACTGTCACGCTAAAACTACTGAAAATATTTGAATGAAATTTGGCACATGAGTAAACCATGACTGAGTTAGGACAGAGAATACTTTTTATCTCGATATTCCCACGAGACCGATCTCGTGCCCTGCCGTTTCACCCACATAAGTCCCGAGACTTATGTGGGTGAAACGGCAGGGCGCAACTAGTTTCTAATAATGTAAGTATTTTACTCGAAATTTGAAGTAATGGTTCTTTTCTATCAGTTTAAGTAATCATTTTATTAATAAATCCTTAAATATGCATGCACAATTTTACTTAATCATACAGTATGTGAGCTTAAGCAAACAAGCTTACCTTACTTACACTTTAAAGGACACAAAGATAATGCATGCATATTTAAAGAAAACGCATATTTAGCTATAGAACACATAAACCTTCCGCAATAAATTTTCTAGATTATGGTGAAAACCGCATCAAAATTCATTTCGTAATTTAGAAGAACAAAACGGTCACACAAACAGACAAAAAAGCGACTTTATTTAATACTATGTTTAGATAATAGAGGTAGGTATATATCCCATAATATACCTCGAACATAGCTCGTAAGATGCTTTTGAAACTATATAAATCTCGATTGTAATAGGGTAAAGAACAAACTTGGTTTCTGCATGTTACCGACAAAACAATATGCAACATGTATGTAAACATGCTGTTATAAACATGTACATGTTACTATCTCTAGCACAAACGAGTAAGATAATGAGGCCTTGTTACCCTACAGCTGCCTGTTGATTACATGCATGTTCTCGTGTTTCAATCTAACAAGATATCGCTGTATTGGCTTATAAACTAATAAATACTACTCTAATTAAACAAAAGATAAATAATTAACAAAGTATTGAAAGTCTTTCTCTTCTGACGCTATCATCAGTTATATAGTGCATGCATAACACTGTCTTGTCATTCGACGGAACCTTACCAATGTCCGCTACCACTCGATTGAATTACGAGAAGTGAGTGTAAAACTAAATCATCATTCGGCAGTTCGTTAAACGGGTGAAAACTGAATTAAATAGTTTAAGAAACCTAAAAGATATGTAGGAAAACATATTGTTTCATCATTTTCAAAATTTGAATAAAATCGACCTACCTACACAGAGGACGATAACGTACGATATGTTGCCAACAATGTATTTGCGACCTATTTTCACAGATGATAAGCAAAACTACATAACAATCGAAGGTAAAAACTGTTGTTACCTTTACCGATCAAAGTTGATATTAAATCAATTCTCAGTAGCACTAGGGCGCTTGACCTTGATAGTAAGTAAGTGCAAGCACCCGAGCCACTGCAACTGTTGCCTAATGCAGGTACGAGAAAACCAGACCCACAGTATCTATAAAACGTTGTGGTGACAATATTACATGCCATACCTCATCTCGATCTGTCCAAGAATACATCAACTATGAGGGTGGCGCTCCTTTTGAGCTGTGCAGTGCTGACGCTAGTCGCACTAGCACAAGCACGAAACCTACGTGAGAAACGTGACGCGGACCTCGAGGCAGCCGCTACCGGACATCACCACGAAAAGGGTGGCGGCAAGGAACATCACCATGACCACCATCATGACCACGAAGGTCACGGACACAAAGGATACAAGGGACACCATCACCATGAACATGGCAACAAGGGACACCACCACCACGAAGGACACAAGGGACACCATGACCACCACGGAGGACATAAGAAACATCATCACCACGATGATGGGCACCACCATGAGCACCACCATGGAGAAAAGGGAGAGAAAGGTCA
This sequence comes from Omphaloscelis lunosa, assembly GCA_916610215.1. NCBI lineage: Eukaryota > Metazoa > Arthropoda > Insecta > Lepidoptera > Noctuidae > Omphaloscelis > Omphaloscelis lunosa. Next base: position 13,981,813 of record OU744247.1, read on the forward strand.
CGGTTTCGAAGAAAAGGGACATTACCACAAGGGTCACTCCACGAAAGGACATCACGGTGTTCACAAACTAGACGAGTTCAAGAAGGATAAGCACTTCCACCACAAACACGGCGAGAAAGGCTTCGAAGAGGGATACGGTGGCCATCATGGCGAGCACGGACACAAAAAGGGTGGACACTTTGACCATGGACACAAACATCATGGCCACCATGAGCACCATCACGGCAAGAAGGGACACCACGAGGAGGGAGGACACCACCACGAGCACAAGGGCCACCACGATGAGGGCGGCCATCACGAGCACCACCACCACCACCACGGCCACGGCAAAAAGGGTGAACATGAAGACCACAAACACTGGGGACACAAGAAAGGGCATTAAAAATTAGATATTGCATTTTATTGAAGTAGTACCTCTCTGATAGACTTATAATTGTTATGTTTTTATATTTTTATTATAAACACAATGTAAATAAACACTTATATTATTCGAGAGTACTTTGACTATTTTAGGCCAAGTGGGCGTGAAGACGAAATAATACTTGATTTTCAAGGGTCAAGGTTTTTCAGCAACGGAAACGAGAGCACTTCCAGTTTTCATTAATTCATCATGTAATAAATTAGACTAGTTTGAATTAAGCTAGTGCCTGCAATTATTAACACTTTTAATTGGTCGGCTAATGAAAAGTAGTCAACGCTTATAACGCTTTCGGGCTAAAACAGTATTGTTTTGTGCCTAGTCATTGTTAATGGTCGGAAAAAATTCAATTTAACAAGTTCAGAGTTCCGTTCCGTTTAAAGTGTTCCTTATTTTGTTCTTTCGTGTCGGCATGACCCACCTGTTACATATGCCGTAAGACGAGACTAGTCAGTCAGCAAGTTCAGTAGCAAAGTCTGAGTGTCTTCAAGCTAAGGCTTTTAATTCATACATTCTACATAACATCCCAACTAGCAAAAAAGTCATATAATGAAAATTATAGGATTGCCAAGACTAATAAAACTCTTTTACTAGCACTGGTAAAGACTTCCATTCTTTTAATACCATTCCACAAGCTTTTATGTACTCAAGATCACTTGTTCTTATAATTTAGGCTTTTAATACAATACAGGATTAAGTTTTAAGTCTTGTAATACTCAAGATCACTTGAACTTATAACTAAGGTTTATAGTTCACTACAAGATTAGGTTATAACACAGTTATAGGACATAAGTAAGTCTTTGTAAAATTTCTGCTCCTGTAGTAGCATTTAATGAGAGTATAAGATTTAATGACATACTTAAGGGAGACCTTAATAAGATCGTAAAAATATAGTCTTGATCAGAATTGTTATAAAATTAAAGGCAAATAATTCTTATTGAAATTGAAATAAGCGCTATTATGCTTATAATAGTCTTAACACGCTCTCAGTCAAAATCATTTTTAAATACGGCGAATTAGATAAATTTGATTGTTATAAATTTATTAAAACAATTGTGAAACGTTCAAATTTCAGGAGGCGCTTTGAAAAAAAAAATTAAACCTAGCATATTTTAACAATAAGTATTATTTCGCAATTATTTCACAACGTATATTCACATTCTCACATACTATCCTACCATAAATAATACTTAATAAGTACCACTTATGATAAAAAATATTATTCAATTTCAACGATCACTCACGAAGCAAACACTAAACAAAAACACATAAATCAAGTTTTGAAAATATACCAGCACATTATAAACAAGAATTATTTGGTAAGAAGCTTGTATCAGACGCTTATAAAACTTATCGTACTTATAAAGGTTGTGTGTCTATAACTGTAGGATGCATTGTACTTCTCTAATGCTATTACATCAGAAGTTGTTAATAATATACTGTAAGTTGATTATACGATGTTTATAAAAAATGCTCCTATAATTGTGCCCAAATCCAGGGTTGTAGCAAGCTATAAGTATCTTATAAGTGTTAAAAATAGTCTTGTAAATAGTTATAAGCACATATTTTGCTATTTGGGATAATATCACGACTGTATTCCCCAAAGGGTTTAGGCAAAAGTGCACCTATAGTACACCCACATTTCGCCAGTTGTTTAAGTCCCAGTAATAGGGGACGACCCTATTGCCACCAACCGGGCAGAAATCCAGACTCCGGGCTGCTACCGAGAAATTATAGATGGGAACACACAATAACACTTGCCCGACCCGGGAATAGAAATTACAAAAGACGTAGATATATTTAGTTACCTATTCCGGCTAACTAAGCGGAGTGCGGGTTAGTTACGCGGAAAGTTTACTAAATATACCTACGTCTATTGTATTTTTTAATGATTTCCGCAAGGTCACGCCTGTATCAATTATCTATTAGAAATTGAACTCATGTTCAGGATTATCACTTGAGACCACTAGACCGACAAGGCAGTTACATACATTTTAGTATTCTATCATATTGGCAGTCGAGTCTTTCTCCCATGAGACAAACAAAAGAACAATGAGGTTACGTGCTACGATTTCACGGATGTTTTCGTGTTATCCCAAATTCACATTTCTTGTTCATTTTTTTTTGTCAAGTTTTTTTCTTGTCCCATAAGATTGAGTAGGTTACCTTAGGAGGAGTAGGTAGCCAACTCAACATTATGGGACGAGAATAAACTTTAATTTATTTCTATTTTATTTTACCCGAAAATTGTTTGGGACTGTAATACATACTGATAATATACTGACTGTAATTCAGTCACAAACAATTTTCGGATAAAATAGAATAGAAAAAAAAAATCCTGGCGTTCGAAATAACAATGACTTCACATATAATGTCATTAGAAAGCTCCTTCACTGTACTACAACAATAGTAATTATATTTCAAATAACTCGAGAAACAAGCTGTGGCGATGTCTAATAAGGTTTATTTTGTTGTAGACATGTTATTTGTAGCAAGTTTATGTCTAGACCTTTTATGTGAACATTCGTTCTTTTACAATATTTAACACAACTTACTATTTACACAAGGTACTAAATTAAATGACTAACGAACTAGTAACTATACTAATAAATACAAAAAAAGGACAGTGTCATTTTTTCAGCGTCGAAGTATTCGTCCGCATCGCTGTCCTCCGGAAACATGCCCAGAAGACTGGCAGCATTCTGATGAGTTGATGGGCAATCCAAATTCTTTGGCCAAAAAACAAGCCAGCCCTCTAGTCACGTGAAGTGTCAACAAGTCAGCGAGAAATTTCATTAAAAAGGAGACGTGCTCTCGTACCCCATGATCCGAAACTAAACATTACTAATATCGTGAGAAATCCCGTGTGTTCTCAATCTACTGTTATATTATTTTAGTGATAGCCATTCATCTGGAATAATCTGTAGGAATGCATCAGTCAGTGTATCAGTGTTCTCTGCCTACTGCCGTGCCCGATGCGGACCACACCGCTGACGATGACGACAATGCTCCGAAGGTGACTGAAGTAGAGATGAGAGTGGCGGTACGCAAGCTGAATGCGAAAAATATCGCCCCAGGACCCGACGGCATACCTGGAAAAGCCTGGGTCCTGGCCTTGTGGGCTCTCGGGTCTCGACTAAGGGGACTCCTAAGCGCATGCATGGAGAGGGGCCAGTTCCCACTTCGTTGGAAGACGGGGAAACTGGTCCTCATCAGGAAGCCGAGGCGCCCTGCGGTCTCTCCGTCCGCTGTAGTTTAATAAAATCTTATTTAAATGATAGACAGCAGCAAGTTTAAATAAATGGTGTCAATTCACTCGCTTTAAAAGTAAAAATGGGTGTACCACAAGGATCCATATTAGGTCCTATCCTCTTTTTAGTATATATTAACGATCTTCCCCATTTGTTAAAAACCCAACCACAAATGATATTATTTGCTGACGATACTTCCTTAATTTTTAAAATTAATAGACGTGCATCAAATCTTGACGACGTAAATAACACCCTACTGCAGGTCCAAAATTAGTTCACTGCTAATAATTTAGTATTAAATGGTAAAAAAACTAAATGCATAAGATTTTCTTTACCAAATATCAAAAGACAAAAACTAAAAAACTGTTTTCCTGGGAATCACGCTCGACTCATGGCTTCAATGGGGTCCTCATTCAACATCCCTTTCAGGACGGCTAAGTTCAGCAGCATATGCTGTGAGAAAAATACGTCAATTTACTGATGTAGATACCGCGAGGCTAGTCTATTTCAGTTACTTTCCTAGTATTATGTCGTACGGTATTTTACTATGGGGTCGGGCTGCAGACATCGTCTCTATTTTTATTCTGCAGAAAATAGCCATCAGAGCCATATGGCCTCCGCAGGCGCGACTCTCTAAAGGAACTGTTTAAAGATATTAACATCATGACGGTACCTTGTGAATATATCTATGAAAACATTATGTACGTAAGGAAAAATCTACATCTTTTTAGTAAAAGAGGTGCAAGACACAATTATATCACTAGAAATAGGGACCAATTGTTAAACCGGGTTTCAGATTGGCTAAAGTGGACGCATCTTTCATGGGGTACTGTTTAAAATGTTACAATAAAATACCTCCCCACATACTTCAACTGAATGAAACGAAATTTAAATCTTATATAAAACACACATGCACACTATGCAGTCCAGCATATTATAAGTTGGGGGATTACATCGCTGATATAAATGCTAAACGCTGGTCCTGCTCCACAAGGGCGCATAGACTAATTGATTAGCATTAGAAAATACTGTTGGAGCTGCTGAAGATTTGAAAAACTACATATCTTTGCATTGTATAAATTCAATCCCTTAACATATATATTTTTTTATTTAATTATGTATAATTGCATAACACGTGTGAGTACTATGTACCTACTATAAAGCTACCATTTGCTAGGTACGTCTTTCATTGAATTGAATGTGCCCTTGCGGCTGAGAATATGTCATGCTCACTCTAATGTCTCGCTGACAGTGGCGTGTGTGTTGGATCATTTAGCTCCCTTCAAAATGGTTGAGCTGTATGGTGCTAATCCATGCGTCATGTTCGTGAACCGACGCTGTCAGTAGGAACTGGTCATCTTCTAGCTGCCATGGCTTATTTTAATTTGAATTTTGAATTGTTTTATTTTTTATTACGGACGTTTTTAACGTTCTGCGTCGTTCTCACATTTATAACTTTTACATGAATGATGTAACCAATATTTTGTAACCATATTGTGATTTAAAAGAGTGTCCGTGGAGTTTCTAGCCCGTTCTTCTCCATAGGTACCTGCCTGTAATTGTTTTATTTGAAATAAATGTTTTGAGTTTGAGTTTGAGTTTATCGGCCCATCGTGCTGCTCGACGAGGTGGTCAAGCTCTTTGAAAGAATCATTGCAGACCGCCTCGTCGGGCAACTGGTGCGGGTGGCTGGTATTTGGCGGAAAACATCTTTGTGGGGTTACCAACCAGTATGGTCTCACCACCCGTACATTTACTTTGCGAACGCAACAACCTACTTGGATGTCGTGCGTCACAAATTTTATGTTATAATTATAACGTTTTAAGTAATGCACATCGAGTCAGACAATAACTGTGGAACTAACCACTAGTCAAGAGAAGGAATCGCTACCACTTTAACTTGTTAACCTTATACATTTTAATATAACTTTAAACTCAACTTGTGGTTCTTTCTGTGTACTCCATAACTAAACCAACATTAACAAAGTGATAGTGTACGGTGCCTACAAACATTGGTTCCTACATTAAATGGTCCTTCGAACCAGATTTTTATTGTGTGTAGTGTCTCTATTTACGATAGCGAATCGGTTCAGCTGGTCTCCCACAAGCGGGTCGCCCCAGTTGGATTGAGAAGGCACATAATATCGAACATAGAGTGCGAACGCAATAAATAGAAACAAACGACAATTTCAAGACGCTAACAATTGCGCAACTCTACTACAACTAAGAGAATGTTACCGTGGAGACTTGAAAGAAGAAGCCTGCAAACTGTGATCTTCGTGTCGTGAACTAACGTCAAGCTATACGTCTATCACCGTCAACTACGTGCTGGACTACTGAGCTACATATATCAAACAAAACTTACCTCTTTTCGACAACTAGAGATAAGAACTCACTATGAACAAGCTACAACTCCAACAATCTTGATATTGTTGAGTATTCTCCATGTTTTTTCTTGAGGGGGACCAGACATAAGACCATATCTCCATTTTAAAGTCGAAGTGGAATGCCATCTACAAATAACACTGGGAGCATACAGTCATGGCAACACAGATTGTGCGTCAGCAAAAACGTGCAAAGAATGCAATATGAGGCATCACACCTTATTGCACAACACAGACAAGAAAAATACTGTAAAATCAATGAATACGGAAAGAAACAACGACAATTTAGGTCAACGACAAACCACATCCACACACAAACAAAGCTTCAACCACATATCTACAAACGAGATGAAGGTTTTGTTAACTACTGTGCAGTTTAAGATAAAGTCTGCCAATGGGGATTACATTACGCTTCGAGCACTACTAGACCAAGGTTCGCAAGTAATCTTGGTCACCGAGAACGCCGCACAGATGCTACAACTACCAAGGAAACGGCTAAATGCAACCATATTGGGAGTGGGAGCTGCACCCGGAAACTGCAAAGGACTGCTTCAACTTACCTGTAAATCGATTCACTCAGACTGCGCATTTGAAACTCAGGCACTCATCTTAAGCAAACTAACAAACAACTTACCCAACTCATCGTTCGAAAAGGCTAACCTGGGAAACTTGAAACTAGCAGATCCGGAATTCAACTTATCAAGTCCTATAGATCTATTACTTGGGGCAGATGTATATTCCGACATCATTCTTGACGGAGTCTTGAAAGGCAGTCAACAGTCCCCGGTAGCGCAACAGACGCACTTAGATTGGATCCTATGTGGCAAACTGAAAACTTTTAACTGTCACATGACACTGGTTGACCTAAGCGAATTAACTAAATTCTGGGAGAACGAAGACATAACTATCAGCAACCAAGACATGCCTAATCCACAAAAAACAAAAAACTTCGCAAACAATGGGAAATTGCTACAGAAAACTCTGTAAAAGAAAGCTCTGTATATTTTGGCTGCTGTGACCAAAACTACAAGCATAGTATACATTGACGGGGTCCGTTAAGGCCGATGCCTGCCGGGGGTGTGAAAAAAACCGAAAGGGAGATCGTGGCCCCCGGCAACAGGGCAACCGAATGAACACGGGTAGGTTTTAGTCAGTAAGAGTCCCTACACGCCCTATAATAACAAAACGCCGATAATATAATAAAATATAATAATTTTCCACCCAAAAAAAAAGCATAGTATACAGAGAAGTTTTATAAAAATGTGGCTGTTATTTTAGTATATTGTGGTATCTTACGACTTCCACGCAAACGAAGTCGCAGGCAGAAGCTAGTTTTAATCTACAGTGCAGGTTTTCTTTGCCATAGATATAATCAACAATGGTCGCTCGAAATTGTTTATGATTTAGTGATGTGGTAGTATGAATGTTATACGTAATTTCTATTTTATCTATGTTACATGTAATTTCTATTCTATCCAGTTTAGTAAAATATTATAACATTTAATCTTTATTTGGCATTAAACATTCGCCTTATGCTTCTTACTGGCACGAAAGTCAGTACCTACCAACGTGCAAGAAATGAACAAATCAGGGTTTTTAAGATTCTGTTTGTGCCCCACGCATTCTTCTTAACCTTTCATGTATATATCTGATGTCACGCAAAAATTTAGCATATTTTATGAAGATTGTATACTGCATGAGAATGAATTTCTGAAGTAAACCACAGACCTTTTGTAAACGAACCTTGCGGTTTAAAAAACCCGCCAAGTGCGTGTCTGCGCAAAAATAAGTATGTTCGCAGTTTCTTTGACAAATGCAAAAAAGTCATTTCTGCTGTTGTATGTAACCGAAGATATTCCATATCTCAAAAACATACTACAAACATATCTTCTTCAAAACAGTTTTATTGAAAATGTTTTTTTTTTTTAGTTATACCAACTTAATTTTTTCAGAGTTTATAACCAGTGGAAAATTCTGAAAAAAAAAAGAAATGTTTTTTTAAGGGCACAGTGGCGAAGGGTGGTTTTATGGAAGAGGTAAGCCGGAGCAAAAGAAAAATTATCCTGAGCTAGGGCTGCAGCCATGGCGCACGTAGTCCTAAGTCTAGTTACTTAAAATCTGTGGCTAGTTTCCTGGCTTCAGTCTTGTACAAACCGATGATGTTTGTTCATTCAGTCCACCTTTACTATACGTGTAAGCACTGATAGATTGAAACAGTGACTTGCAAGTATAATAAAAACCATCGTGTCGTTTGTAATTTAAATTCATATCTTGGCGAACACGGCATATCTTAACTATGTTTCTTATTTTCAAAACGTAAGCTTGAAAAGCATGTTTCCTCACAAAGTAATTAATCTGTCAAATAGCAATCTAAAACTATTAATGCTGCCATTCTAATGCTACTGATCGTACTAATTACTTTTCAAATCTACTCTAAATATGTAATTTCAACTTATTAAACTATCTACTTACCCCAAATACCTAATTACAACGTACTTTACTTCCACTAAACACAAAACACTGAAACACTATCTTAAACACTGTTCTATACCTACAAACAAATACTACTACTAGTAATGATAAACTAATGAATTCAATGAATAGTGGGCGAACAAAATGCAAATTATATGGTTCTAATGCGATTACGTCAAAAAACAAACACACATTGTCAATCGAATGATGAATATGTTTATGTTATGATCAGTTCGAACTCCGAGCCGAACGCATTACGAAATTCAACGAAAACAACCGAATCAAATGTATGTGCGTGAACGACCGTGGACAATAGCAATAGTTTTTTCTCGTTTCCGCGCGTGCGGTTTCTACTACTATCCCTTTCGTAACTCGTTACAGATTAGCTTACCCGGCTGCTAAAAAACCGCGTTGTCACGTGACCGAAGTGACGTCATGATGGACTTTATTTACTAAAGAAATTGATTTCACGATAAGCCGAACGCATCTACGAGCTATTTTAGCGCAAAATGATTTATTATTTGGATATAAAGACAAAAAATGCAATGTAGACGTTTTGTAATGTTTTAATTTTAGGTGTATCAAATACTTATATTATAGTGTGATTATTCAATGACGATAGAGTGGTTTTGGTTCCGAATTTCCGAAGGGAAGCTGGTAGGAATCGAGTTGTTGAGACCCGATGCCCTTGCAAGCGCATAATGTCTCAGTCAAAGTCAAACCATTTATTTCAAATAGAAGTAGAGTGCCTTATAAGGCACTTTTGAACGTCAAAATTTCCAAAAAAAAAAAGAGCAATGATTAGTCGCCCCTTCCAAAAGGTAGATTCTGACTGTTGACTTAAATAAAAAAAGTCACTTAGAAACATCACAATCTTTTTAATTATGGAATCACAACACACTTATTTTTTTCCATCCCTCGTTTAAATGTATGCCATCCCTAATTTATTTTTTCGTAATTTCGCTACACCCCTCAGGATACAACTTCGTTCTTAGTGCCACTAATCTCCCAGTAAAATGACTGTTTGAGTTTTTACTGACTTTCGGACGAACAGGCAGGACAGACGGACAAGACGAAATCACATGGGTTCCGTTTTTGCCATTTCACTGGGAACCCTAAAAACCGCTTACCTACTCGACTATTTTTTTTAGAAAACTACTTTACGATTAATTGTAAAACCTTGACATGGAAAACCATTTCATTCTAAATCTGGAGTTTCTCAAGGTTGCTATAAAGCTTCAATTTGCGTTAGGCACCAGATATATTCCTTAACGATATAGAAAACTTTCAATAATTATGTAAAAAATTATATGAAGGTACAGTTTAACTTTGTTTTAACCTTTTTAACCAACAAATCTAAACTGTAGTACAAGTGCAAGCGAACTGGGGTAAAATAAATAAAAGCCTCTCACGTAATTACGTTGCAGTAACCTAATGATGATCCGCTTGTTCGTTACAAATAAACGTGCGTTTATAATATCATAATAGTTGGTTAAATATTAAATCCTCATTTTAATTGGCCACCATTAGAAACATAATATGAATAAACAGATATTTTCAAAATTATAATTAATAAATGATTATAATATGCAGCTGCTGAAAAACTGGGTAGTTAATAAATTTAGGTATCCTTCGCAAATAAGATCCACTGTTTAATCATTATCATTTCGTAAAGTTTTTAACAAAAAATGTCTTAATGCACAAAATCAACCTTCCTAAAAAGGCATGAAATGAATTTAAACAATATTGGTTTACAGGGTAATGAGGTGCTAACAACCACGACCAACAAATTTTTTGTAATTATACTAAGAGCTAGAAAACTGCAAATTGTATTACGCAAGCAGATAATCTAACTAACAAATTAATTAAAGAAATGGCCACAGTTTTTGAAAACTTAACTTGAGTTAGTCATATCTGGTTTATTCAACACAAATAGACAAAGTCTCGTTTTACAAAGAGCTCTAGTAAAAACTGCGCTCCTGCCAGCATAGTTTATTACTAACAACGTAAAAGGATGGCAGATCATAAGCTCTGGATTACCATTAAGTGTACCTAAGCCACAAAAATTCTTAATTATGCATGAGGTTGGAGTTGTATGCATTTTGTAACGAAAGTACTGAAATCAGTGCAGTAATCTTATTAACAACGTATTCACTTAAATGAGATATCTAATAATAAATATTACATATTCACTTAATAATGTAGGTAAAAGTTAAGAGCATTCCTGTCAACGAAGCAAACATTAGTTACAGCGAGTAGAACTAAAACTTAATTGTTATCTATGTTAACATGTTCAAATTGTTAAACGTCAAACACCAAATTATGCTTAACCACAGGCGTTTAAATAGTTGCCGCAACAATAGCTCCGCGCACATTGTGCTTTTAAAAGTAAATAGGCGTTTTACGATAGAACTCTTGTATGGACGTCGGCGCTTCAAAAATATATTGTTGGCCCAACGTGTTCATTATTCACTTGTTTGTCTTGTACACTGTAACAATGGCGGCAGAGCGCCATATCACCATATGTTATATTGAGCTATTCGAAACCGCTGTCCCATGTTTCCTAGAACAACGACCATCGATCGTTGATAGCAAACAAAAACTGGCACTTAAATTCTTACATGAATTTCAGTGAAAAATATACAACAGCTGTATATCAAAACATAATAGACTGCCACAAACTTTTTTAATGTTTCCTAAGTGTTTTTCCACAACACCATAAGTCATTATAAGCAAGTTCACGTAGTCCGTAAAAAGTTAAAATAACAATGTCGTTGTTGGCTCGAAAAACAGAACAGAATAATAAATAAGAACATATTTTTCTAGCGAAGTCACCTACTTGATAAATTTAAAAAACGGTTATTGTTTACTAAACTGTATCCATAAAAAAGATTGATAAACAAAAGAAAACAATGGTGATACAATATTATCATTGTTTTAGTTAGTTGTAGAAAGAATTCAGCCAATAAAGATTGCAGACGGTCGTTCCTTAAAGTATCCTTGAAATAATGACAGTCTTTTCTCTAGCACCCTGAACGTGCACAGCACACGTCTCATTCAAGCATTCGACCAACTCACATGCATATAATTGTCTAAAAAGTTAAAAATATTTTTTTTATTCGTGCCTTTAGCATGCAACTAACAAACTAAATTGTACGTAGGTACCAAATATTCAAGGCAACATAGTTCTTCGGAATAAAATAACTATAATATAACATTAAATAGTGATGTAGCTCGGCCATCACGTAATACCAGTAACGGTAATATATTTCTCTGCGGGTAAGGGTAAGTCTTACGATGTACGTGTGAAAAACCACCTAATGCATTCTACGGTTTTTCCTTTTGATCGCCGAAAAATATTTTTAAGCCACGTAACGTTTTGTTCTGCTTCATAGGTCTACACTTTTAAGATTGGAGACGCAGCTTTTAAGTCATGGGCTCGATTCCCGGGTAGGGGAAATTGTCATTTAGAAACCTGTAAAGTCCAGAGATGGGAGTCGTACCTAATAATGTCAATGTAAGTGGTTTCCCTGGTAGGTACCAGGGGCTTTACTCCCGACAGCTTCGAGTTCTGAATCAATCGAGTTCTATTCGAATTCAATGCCGATTCATACTCTTGAATCCGTCACTAGCGCACGATCGTGTTCGAAATTATCGGTTGTCGAACGAGTTGTTTGATGTGTTGGAAGAATATTTAACACCATACACGAAGACACCAACCAGACGAATTGACATTTCAAATTATAAGTATGCTTTACGTTTACAAAAACCACAGGTACAAAATCATCCAATACATCCAGCATAATTATTCTTATTATGCATTGCATCATTACCACCAACCAGTTAATATTATACAATATGTCAAAACGTCAAGCAAATATTTTTATGACAGCTACGCGCACAGATTGCAATAAGTCTGCGGCGCGTGAGTTGCCGACGGAACGAAATGTTGCCATTTTAAATATTATATTTGTGTGACTAAGAATTGCATTTATTTTATTTTTCATTTGTTATTTTACTATATGCTGCACCGGTTGACGTCATCACGTCAGCGCCGGCTGTCGCTGAAAATCAGCGCTGGAGCTCTCTCCAGCGCTGATTTTGCTTTTTATTTTTAGATGCTGAGACCCCATGCGAGACAGAGGTCTCGCATGGGGTCTCAGCATCTATGCTGAGCGATGGCCGTTTTGCGTGGATGTGACGCGTATTTTTCTCCCAATTTGTTATTTACGTGTTTTTTTTTTTTAATATTTCTTTGCGTTATGTTTACCGCAAATAAACGTATTTTCTTTCTTTTAACCAAACAAGGCTGTACACCATTACCATTCATTCGAATAGCATAAATATTTACGTTATCTTAACTGTGTTTGACTTACTTTTGACTTACAGTCTTTTGTTGCGCCACACAAGGAATTAAATAAAATTGTGACCTCTTCCCATTTTTGTTTTGTCTGTTGACGAGCTGCTTGTGCAGAACTTATAAGCCGTTAGGCAATGCCGAGATTTTCTTATAAAAATTGCACCAACTTCTCCATTTGTACATAAGATGGAATAGACGTTATCAAATCACACAAGGTTTCTAAAAAAGTACATAAACATTTATCACAAACTTAAAAACGTATACCTACGCACGCTAATATTTACCATACATTAAAACACTTACCTGTACCAAAGTCCTCTATCTTGTACTTTCACTAATAATATGAATTGAAATTAAATAAACTCATACAGCAGCAGACACACAAATAAACTTTTAAACAACAGCGCTCTTCGCATACGATTTGACTCTTGACAGCTCGTAGCACAGACTAACTAAATACAAGTCGTGGTTCGGTTACACTTTATTCCCAAAAATAATAAGGTTTTGTTTGTCATGTGTAAATAAAGCACTAGGGTATTGTTTTTTACGTGCGAATGTGATAGAGAAGTAAAAACATTCAACTACTTAAAAGTTATTAACCAAAGACAATAGCACTTGACGGTGACATAATCCGCCGGATACGCCTAACGACGCTGATAACATTCGAGCGTAAAGTCGATCTTGGTTTACGATTCGAATTGGTTCGGGAGTAAGGTTTTAAATCGAGTACGGATCAGAATCGAGTTTTCGGGAGTAAGGCCACAATTTCATGTTAGTACCGTCACCATAAGATCATTCAAAAACTATACAGTAATACCTACTCCGTTTTGAGTGGTGTAGGTGTGATGAATATGATTTATATTTGTTCGATGTGTTCAGCACCCTTATTTATTAACCCTGCGTAATGATACTTTGTTATAAAACGTAGTTAGGTACACGCTAATAATAACTTTAGTCTCGCGTACATGATACATGAATGAAAATCGAGTTCATAGTGGTGGCGATTGACGATTAACGAACTGACAAGCTCTCTGCGTGCGTTATTGAAGGTTTAACCTCAGTACAAGCACATACACAAATACTTGCGGTAACAATTAAATTACATATTACGGTACCTGAGGATCCAATTATGTTGACTAGGTATTATTAAATACTTTAATAGGTTTGAGTTGTCTAGCAGTGCATAAAGAGTTAAGCTTATAATACGCCGAAATAATGGTGCAATTAACACTACCGGCAACAATAACTAAACGTCATGCATAGCGGCTCGGGGCGGCACTGGATAGCGCGGGGCGGCGCGGTACGGACTCGGTAGAGCTCGGCACGTCAGCTCCTGCTCACTTGGTCAGGATTACGAGCTGACAGCGTCTGCACCCATAAATCTAGTAACGTGACGTCACTAAGCTCCATACTCACTCGCTAATTAGTGTAAAAGCGTTATCAATGGATTACCCTTCACCCGTCTACTCTGTAACCATGCAAAATTCTGAAATATGTGGATAAATGCTCACAAATCTTCTTTGCGGTTCTGAGATTAACACCGATGAGGGTTTTTTAGGGTACGAAATTAACAGCTATTCGTAACCACACCAGATTTAAGCATTGACTTTTGATGTGGGTAAATATCTGCGTATGTAGATGTTTGTTACTTTTTAATAAAACTCAACATTTTAACGAAAGACATTATTTATAACAATATCATAATGATAATGGTATTTTCATGTAATCTTAATCCGTATTTCGTGTCTTCGTCGTACGCAAAATTACACGAAAAGTTGACGAGGGAATCCCACAGGAAAAAAATATTTAAAATTTTCTACTTATAACATATAAACAGGTCTTGGAAGAATCATTTATTTGCTTATATGGGTAATTACATAAAGTTGTTAAAAAATAGAGCATATTTCAATAATATTAAACTTTACAACAGAATAGTTAAGAATCGGAGGGTTCCGGGTGCTAGGACTGCCAGGTTGCAAGTTGCGATAGTTCCACGTTACCTCAAGCCTACGACACTGTGGATTAATAGAAGCTTTCAATACACAGCCATTTCCTTTTCAGTTTCTCAAAGTAGAGGGAAAAAATGTTTTTATAGAAAAAACAAGCGACTTCAAAAAAATAATTGTTTTTAGTAGTCGATTATTTGTTTTTTGGCAAAATGTTTTTAATTTTCACTTTTTAGTAATGGTACCTACCACACCAATTCGTTTACCACTACTTGCAATGTAAACAACAGTGATAAGAAGTTTTATAACATCATCAAGATACACAAAGTGGATTGTCGACTTACAAAATAGTTGGGCACACGTCATCTTAAACTATTCCAAATTTCAAGTTTATAAAGCATTGAGATACCCAGCTGTGACAGACAGACGGATAGACAGACAAACTGAGTCACACCATAAAGGTTCCTTTTTACCATTTTGGTACGAAACCATAAAATATCTTATTGGGGAGTAGCGTGTACAGCTATAGTCACTGAAGTACTATTATGTAACAAATCATTAGCCGATACGTCCGACGCACTCTCGGCAGTTAGCCCGCAGCCCTGCGCGCCTTACTGACCGGCCAATATCTTAGTACCACTAATAGAACTATTTTTAAATACATCGTGATACTAAAGAGAAGAGATAGGTTGATATTATTATTATTTCAGTTATAAAACTATCCATTTAGACACACATTACGATTAGAGCAGGCTATTCAAAGTCCATTATTTCGAAAGAAGTAGAAACAAAACATGCACCTACTTCACGTAAAAGGTTCTACTTTGACTATTCTTCCTACGTCTTCTATGCCCGCCCACTGGCCTTTAATATAATGTGTCAGATTTTGATGTAATAAACTCCAGCAGAAAGTAAGTGTTGGCGAGTTACTTAAATAATTAGGATAAAATGTAATAAAGCACGTAAAGAAATCGATTTCTTTAAAGAACCTAATATCACGAAAAAAAATTATAACGTATGTATTTTACATGGCACATAGAATTCCGCCCCCTTATTCTTTGTTTATATAATTATTCTCTTCAGTAACGAAATGAAATATTGTATCATCCTAAAAAGTTATTATTAAGTTTAAACAAAAGCGTTAAAATACACCTGCTACAAGAATTGTTTAAAATTACGGATTCACTACAGATACACACTGAATGTTGAGATAGATTTTTGCTGTAATAATTTAGATACGTCACACGTACATACATCCTTGGCATACATTATCTACAATTAGAGAGCGTGTTGACATTTGATGACATCTTTACAACCCATCAATCGTTTATTTCTCATGAAATACGGCGGAATATAATCTCGATCCACCGATTCCCTTCTGGTGTGACTACCTATATAGTTATGTCTTTACGTGTAGGGACTATAAATTAGATCTATGTCAACGAATAAGTTCGTAGACTATAAACGAATACATTACTCGCACGAGTAACGGTAAGATTTTAATGTGTAATTTGTGTTCGCACAATGATGGATGCTACGACACACGTAGCCGCGTGTGCTACACACGTAGCGCTACGCCGCTACGCCGCGTAGACTTTCGATGAGCGATCCACCCATACATAGATACTGCCTAACTGCCGTTATAACTCGAAATTTATTATAAAAGCCTATCAAAAAGTTTCTTTACCCGACATATAACCGGAAAAATAGTGCGCGACAATTAAACTTTTGACGGATTCTCTAAACTTGTCCTATAGTAATCTAAAAGCGTAGACCTTCGTTGTTATTATTTCCATCAATAGTTTATAACTAACCGACCTAACTTTAATAGTTCTGTTGTTGACGGCAGGATAAAATTTTTATTGCAAAGTTGGTCACTCGGCGCTATAATATACTGGGTATAAAATTAGAATTATGTTGTAACAAAGAACACAAATTAAGTTGGCACAGCCTGTGAAATTAGCAAATAATTAGATAGACCGCAATCTGTTACCACCGAATTAAACGAATAACGTTCCAATAGGTACTTTAATTAGTACGTGAGCTGTTTACGTATGCAACACAATGAAACAATAGACTCGTCTAAAAGTACAGCTGAAACGCTGCTTGTATGGAAAAAGTGAGTTTCCCATAACATACCAGAATAAAACATGCAGACAATGGACTGAACTGTTTGTCGGCAAAACGACAGTTTGATTGAGCCGCTCGCATGCGCTGTAGTACTGAACCTTAGTCACTTTTAATCCTTGACCGACACGTTGTTCGACCAGAAATCGATCATTTAACTAAACCCTTAAGCGTTCAATCCGTCAAGCTAGCGACATAGATCCAATATCACGCTATTTAGCTTTACAGGTGGGCAGAACTCCAAGCGTGACAAATCCGAGGCGAGGTGATATTGTCGAGAGCCAACGTAATTCCGACAATGACAATGCTGTAGAAATTGAAGACAGAGATAGTACGAGGTTAATTGGTTGTTTGGTAACTTATGAGTCTTACGACCTTCGTGATCTCGTTTTGTTCAGACACTATTGTTGAGTTTTTGCACAATATGTCGTGGGATGATAAGCTAGCTTTTGTCAAAATACATCTAAAGAGGCATTACAAATGTTATTACAATGAAAAATAAATATCTGTTTGCTCTTTATTCAAATAAGCATTTCGTACCTATTATTATAGGAGTCGCGTAATTATTTTGACATACCACAAAAGACCGACATTGACGTGGCTGCTGGCAGTACGCAACGTCCAGGTGTACGGTGATTACGGTCAAACATGTATCATACAGATCCATATGTATCCCACTTTTCTGATTTTTATACCACACAAACATAATATTTACATATTACCTCGACGTCGTACGATCCTGAGTGGTGGTAACCAACATTAATTAGTTTAAAAGCATACTTATATAAGAAACAGAATTTTGCACAACAAACACCATCTAAAGTCGGCGGATGAAGCTACGATTTAAATTCATTCTCCACTTCGACATTTAAAATCAATTAAAGTGTGTACCTACGTACTGCAGTGTCATTTAGAAATGGGATTTCAAAATCAGTAAAAAACTCAAATTATGCTTTACATGTTATTTATTTAATAACTTAAGTAGTTCTTAATATAAAAATAATAATTTAGTTGTTAATTACCTACATAATTATGCCGTCACTTAACCGTTTTCGCAGTATTGAGTGCACTGTCATCAGATAAGTTACAGTTCCGAGAAAATAAATAAATCCGAAATCACTAGCGTCGTCTGTCGAGGACTGTCCCGCATTCGGCCAGTTCCTAGAGATGTGTTCAGTGACCCTTCTTGTATCCATATTTCTTATGATGCTCATGATCGCCCTTCTTGCCGTGGTCGTGATGATGTTCGTGATGTGAGTCATGTCCACCGGACTCTTTGTGTCCTTTATGTTCATGGTGGTGGCCGCCCTTTTCATGGAAACCTTTTTCACCATGTTCTTTCTCGATGTGATCACCATGATGATGACCTTTGTGGAAGTGGCCGCCCTTCTTGTGACCATGCTCCTCGTGGTGTCCTCCATGCTTCTCTTCATGTCCGGAATCTCCTTCTTCGTCAAAGAAGTGTTTATCTTTCTTGAATTCATCAAGCTTATGTATTTCGTGGTGTCCTTTCGTCGAGTGACCTTTGTCATAGTGACCCTTCTCTTCGTATTTATGCCCTTTCTCGCCTTTTTCGCCTTTGTGGTGTTCATCATAATGTCCATCATGGTGATGATGTTCTTTTTTATGTGCGCCATGGTCGTCGTACTCGCCTTTGTGGTGCTCCTTATCGTGATGTCCTTTTTCTCCCTTCTCATGATGATGATGACCCTTGTATCCCTTTACACCTTTTTCTTCGTGGTCGTGATGATGATTGGCATGGTGCTCTTTACCGCCTCCTTTTTTGTATTCATGATTCTGCGGGGCTTCTTCTTTGTGTCCCGTGGCAGCAGGCTCTTGATCTTTTGTCTCTAGTTCTGTACTTTTTTCCACTTGCCGTGACGGTAAACGACGTGTATGCACAACTGCCAATAACGTTAGAAAACCTACAGCTAACGCCAGCCTCATATTGCCAGGTTTTTATCACGCGATGTTGATGCGGTGTGCTCTACTCCTAATATTGACAAAATTATTGATGGCGCAGCAGTTTTATATAAGGCATTGTGTAAGATGTGCTAATAGCCGCGTCGCACGACAGACTCGGCGACCGCGAGTTGCGGCAAGCGCTTGCCGGGGGACGACTTTGTATCCAAATCAACCCTGTTTGTACACAAAGGCATGACCCCTGCATTATCCAAAAATAATTAATTGTTATCATTTTTTTATCACCTACATTTTAAAGCATCAAAAATAATATTAGAGTTTTAATTAGTTTGCCATCATTGTAAACTATTGTACCGAAACGTTCACAGATAGGACGAGCCCCTACCTTAAAACGGCTATATTGAAGTACATAAGTACCTAAGACACCTACCTAAGTATATCCTTAAAAAAATGTAAAGGGCACAACGAGGAGCATAATTCTGTTTTCAAAACTATTGTTGAGCTAGTACTTTTTGCTGTTGGATCTACAGGAATTTATAATATTTTTCCTAAAGTGTATTATCTTGCATTGGTAATATAAAATAAATGAAACTACTGAAAACTATTAACGCAAGTACCAAAACTATGTAGATTGTTCAAACCACTAAATTCGGCATCTGCCACTAAATGTTCCGTTATTCATAAGCCCGCGCGCAGACGCATGTTTTGACGCACGCGCGTGGCTAGCTCAGAAAAACTGAACTAAACGCACTTTAGCGATACAGCATTAAATACCAATTACAATAACTTTGCAATACGAAAACGGATTTTTGAGCAGTTTTAGGCGCAATTAATTTAATTTAGGATACAGATCCTAAATTAAATTAATTGCCCCTAAAACATAAAACAAGACGTGAGAAACACGAAAATCTTATTTTAGTAATTTTTTTAGGTGCATTGGTATAGGTAGAACAGTAGGCTATCCTACTGTTTGTATTTCTCACGTCTTGTTAATTTAGCATAATCAGCCTATGATATTCCCACTGCCGGGACACAGGCTGTGAGAGGGAGTGCACTGTAATCTACCACGCGGGCCCAGTGCGGGTTGGTAGATGTCACATGTCTTCGAATTTTTGGTCCTAAGACATGCCACCGGTTTCGTCACAAAGTTTTCCTTCACCGTTTTGAGAGCAGTGGTGATGAAATTATTTACACAAAGTAAAGCGCCTGCCTGGGATCGAACCCACGACCTTACAACTCGTAAGTCAGGGCCGTTACCACTGGGCCACTACTGCTCATTTTTTGTTAAATGTTTTTTAGGGTTTGTACACTTTGTACGTCGAAATGAAAAAACGGAACCCTTATACGTCTGTGTGTCTGTCTGTATGTCTGGCTGGCTGGCTGTCCGTCTGTCACCGCCAACTTGCTCCGAATCTACTGGACCAACTGTGACCCAAACACGGACGTGTAAAATATTGAATACGGAAGTCACTTTTCGAGGGCAAACTAGAAAATTGAAAAAAATTAGTTGTGACATAACAAATGGTAGGACTTGTAGCGAGGCTCTAATTTTTTTAAAATAAATACTTTTAAATTTGTTTAAGAAAATAGATTAAATTTACCATTACCATCACCATTACCATATCTCCGAAACTACTGAGCCTAAAATTTAGAAAATACAGAGAATGGTTCTTTACTCATGGATTACAGGAAAAGCTATACGTAAGCGTGTTGATCAATGCTCGTGCCTTCTCTGTATGAGAGCCTTTGCCTTGCAGTGGAAAACCTATACGAGTTTATGGTCTAAATCTCTTAATATTGTACGTACAAATATACATTTGCAGTTGGAATGTATGGGAGAACATTTTTTTCAACTACAATGTTAAGTTGGTTTTTGGGATAAATTCATTCTAACTACGGAACCCTTCAGTGTGCGCGGTCCGATACGCACGTGGCCGGTTTTTTTTTAATAACTAAATATTCGTTTAAGTAATAATCAATTAAAAAATTTTGTATTTAAAAAATAAACATTTAGTTTCTGAATGGTATTTTTCTTTTTAATGTATGTTTGCTACTATTGCACGTTAATTAACATACCTACTGTAACAAATGGTTTAAAAATAAAATGCTACTTCTTTTGTGGCAGGATTATCAAAGAGTTTATAAAAGGAGGAGGTACCTACGTTACTCTCTACTCTTACTACTAAGGTAGGTAGTAAAGATGTAACAAACACAAACGAACTCAAGAAATGTGGTAATCCATAGAGTAAACACAATGTCCTTTATTATTAGGTATTCGATTCCGCAGTCGACCGCTGGCCTCAAGATTCGACCACTTGTTGCGCGAGATACCGTTAACCACATAAAGTCGCAATGTACATAATTAATTAAATATTATTAACTTGAAACATACTAATCTCTGAACAAAAATACAGCTCAAACTAAACTCATCCGGTGAGGGCCATACTCATAATGGCACTGTGCCAAGAGCTAACTGCATTTCTTGTCATTTACAAGCAAGATGTCCAATATCGTGCAAAGTGGAAAAGAATTATCATAACATTCTTCGAAATTGATTTTTAAGGATTTGTTTAACTTTGTGCTACAACTTTTTAGGGTTCCGAACCTCAAAGGAAAAAATGGAGCTCTAAATATCAAGCTTCTAAGTCAACGCAATCAAAAATTGTAAGGTTATGCGACATATTTTGATACTCGCAAATAAATCAAACCTATGACGTACTTCCTGTTGACATAGAATTATGAAATTTGGCAAAAAGCAAGCTCTCACAGCACAAGTAAAGGAAAAAGTCCGAGAATCATGTACATTTTTATGATTGATTTACATTTGCAGTTGGAGAATTGACTGTGACGTAAATCGATGTATGAACATGTTTTTCAACTACAATGTTAAGTTTTTTTTTGGGATAAATTTTTCCCAACTACGGAAACCTTCATTTTGCGTGTTCCGACAGGCACAGTATATATGTATGTTCTGCGCGCACTTAGCCGGTTTTTTATTAAACTGCAGGCTCAGTAGGTAAGTACTACCTTGTTGCCCTGACAGAGACTTGTGCACAGCTCATCAGTGCATAGTTAAAACTAGGTAGGTACAGTGCGTGCCACTAAAGATGAGACTTGACACACCACGTGGTTTGACTTGCGCAGTAGACGATTTATGGGTCTCTTTAGCGGTATGAAGTCCGCGCCGGGGCGTCATCGAGGCGGCGGAAGGAGCGGCGGGAGGCGCGGTCAAGTCTCATCTTTCGTGGCGCGTATTGTACCACTGATAGATAATAATATTAATTCAATTCTATATTCATATAAATTCTAAATTAAATTATGATTCTATAATTATTCTGAATTTTTGCATGCCTTAAGGCAAAATGATTTGGGACTATTTGTAGAAATTCATCTTATCTATACACTATAAACATATATATTATTTCTATTCTACTAATACTGTAATATGTACGCTGAACGCAGCAAACTCGGTAGGGAAATAGTAAGGAATAAAATAAAAAAACACGACCAAAAAACGAACTAAAAAGTAAATAAAAACAAGTTGTTAATCGGTATAAAGGTACAAAGAGAAATGTCACTCATTTACTCGCTGACTAACTTAAATAAATAAAATAGGGATGATGCCTGGGTAAAAGAAAAAAATATATTTAGTCCGTCAGTCAGATAATAAAAAAATATTAGGCACGTATTTTCTGATTCATCATATTAATAAAAGATGACTTAGATAAAACGCATTAAAGTAAACGGGGCCGCTACGTCACAAGTAAATATAAAATTTACAAACAAGTGACGTCAAAGCACATTTTAACTCAATGTATCGCCGTTATATTTTGATACGTATAAAAAGAAAAATACGTGTCCAATATTTTTTAACAATCTATCTGAGGGACATTTTTTTTTTTTTTTGACATTTCCCTATTTTCATTGTAGTCGGGGGACCTCTTAGATTAAAAAGAGTTCCACACAACGAAACACTGGCAACGATGCAGCAGAGTCGAGTTTTTTTTTTTTATATTCGAAAATATTTATTTTATTATAGCCAATGTTACTTGCGATGAATCCTTAATTCTAACGAAACCCTATACATCCAAATCTGTTCAGGCATTTAAAATTTAAGGTGGAACAATGAAACTCACATAGAAATACACATACATACCTGCATGAACCCTGAAAACATAACACTCCTTTTTGGGCCTTCGTATAAACATGGGTAGATTTTAAAACAAGGAGACGTTCGTGTTAGGACAAAAAAAATCAAATAGAAGGAGGAATGGACAAAAAAAAGCAAAAAGAAAAAAAACAAAAACATTTATTTGGACACAGTTCGTGAAACACAAAATACAAATAACAAAATGAAAAAGTGAAAATGAAAAAGCGCTTTTATTTAGGCATTCGTTGAAGTGTCGCCTAATGTTCATGAAAACGGGCCTGCATCCAATACTCAGGTAACTTTTAATAGAGGTACAGTCATAGATGTATTATTAACACTAGCGTTATATATGGGTACAGTTAAGGAGCGAGTGTTAAGCAGTTTTCAAACAAATTCCTTTTCCACATAGCAGGTGCATGTCACCTTTACGAAGTGTAACTTTCATTAACAATTTAGGTTTAATACGTATTCGGACTGTTCGGAAAAATACTAAGGTGCATAGTGCGCGACTTACGAGTATGTAGGTCGTAGGTTTCAACATAGATAGGCACTTTATTTTCTGTTCATTATTTAATCACTATTGATTTCAAAACAATGAAGGAAAACATCGAGAGGAAACGGGCATGTGCTAAAACTGAAAGTTCTAAGATGACACGTAACATCCACCAACCCGCAAAGGCTCACTCCCTCTCACAGAGAGGAGGCCTGCGTCCCAGCAACAACAAAATTATAGGCATCAGCCTAATAAAATAAAATTATTTCTATTTCTAAATCTAAAAATTAGTTGTTAAATAAGTTGGTTGCTAGGACGCTAAATGATATTATTTTATAGTCAATTTCGCTTTTATATATTTATTCATTTAATTTAACTGTTTTTGTTCACAACTCGAAGGCAAATACAATATATTTTGTCTGGCAGTCATGAGGGAAATGTAACTTCAGAAAGTTGACTTATCATGTATTTAAAATACCTACCTCATTCTTATTCTAGGATAGTAGCACTGTTTCTAATAATAATATTATAATACCAGCCTATTATTGTCCCACTGCAGTGTAAAGGCCTCTTCTCATACATAGAAGGCACGAGCATTGATCACCACGCTTGCTCAAGACGGGTTGGCGATTTCAGACTTATATTAACAATAAAGTCCAGGTTTCGTCACGATGTTTTTCCTTCACCGATTTTAGTAATGTCCAAGACAAACTCAGAAAGTACCTACATATGAATTGAAAAAATTACATTGGTACTTGCCCGGATTTGAACCCACAACCTCGTGCATGAGAGGCGAGGCCTTAACCACTGGGCCGTCACGACATTAATATCTGTTTCTAATACTAAGAAGAAATCAGACATAAAATGAAGAAGCTGAAACCAGCATCTATGTATGGCCTTCATTCCTTTTACCTGTTTAATGTTTTAGAAAATTTGGTTACATCGAAAGATTTATTAAAGTATTAGGTTCCCCATGGAAAAGCAATGAAGGCCGTTCAATTTGAGAGTTTAGAGAATAGTGATATTTAGTGACGACCTCTGTAAAATTTTCAAAAAAACATAAATATTGGGTTTTCTCGAATCCCATGAATTTTCGCCTAGGCTTTATTGGGTGCTAAATTGTTGTAAATGGGTCACACTATCACGTCCTGGAAGGAATACGTCAAATTACAAGTCACCCTGTATATTAAAAACATTGCTATGTTTCGTCAAGTCGTAACAAACGTGTGAAGCAGGAGCGGGTCACTAGTAAAAAATGAATGAACCCTGATCGAGAATCGTAACAAGCAGCGCCATCTACCTATAAGGGAGATACTGAGCGACCAAATATTCCTGAAGCCTTCAGGGACGAACCTCAAGCTGTAAATTCTGAATACAATTTTTAGGTCGGTCCTTCAAACATTGATAATGTTGGTTATTTCTTTTTCTATTTGTTTCATATCAGGAAGATTTGTGACATTTCATAAAAATCGTCAGACCAATTAAACAATTTAACATTAAAACCCAATGTTATTACATGTCTTGGCAAAATTTTTTTACTAACACATTACATTGACCTGAGTCAACAAAAAATATATTGTGTTATGCATGGTTGTTTTTTCTACAAATTGAATCGGTAGTACAAATAGAGCTTTGTAACCACTTTAAGTGTTCAATAAAGCGTGAAGCGTCGAAAAATTGTGGTAGGTACTTACGTGCCATTGAAAATGTAAACCGGCTACTATTTTACTATTTTGCCAAATAATTTTGTAAAAAATGACAGCCGTAGAATAAGTTGACTGAGACATCCCAAACATGGCCAAGATAATTTATCTAGTCTTTTGTTAGACTAACTTATTGGCATTGACAAGCCGGCTATTGAGAAATGTTATCAATTTCAGTGGCTGCAAGTGTTTTCTATAGGAAACGGTTGATTGCAACCACGACTAATTCGTTGCCCAGTAAAATGTAGGCCAATCTCGGGCAGCGCTCTAGTTTCTCAACGCTGAGTTACTTATCTCGTCGGGAGCCGTTGCCAACGGACCAACGCCAACTATTTTATGTAACTTTGTTGTTGAAACGTGCTGTGAAATTGATAAGTTTGTTTTTGTATCTACATCCAATTGCAAGCATTTTATTTTTATTTTTTATAATTGAATTACTAATCAATTTTAATTGGTTTATCTATTTAAATTACTTATATTTAGGTCTATGTCAATGAATAGGTTTGTAAACACGAAATCCATTGTTATGTTTCAAAAACATTTATTTTTATTAATAACAAAACATCACAGTCAACAAAACTTAACACATTATGAAAGCTTAATTAGATATAACTAAATAAAAACTTCATTAACTCGCATCGGTACGTATCAGTCTCTAGGAAACATTTACTTGTGTCCCTTCTTGTGGCCCCAGTGCTTGTGGTGCTCGTGACCACCCTTCTTGCCATGATCATGATGATGATGATGGTGATCGTGGTGTCCATCTTCCTCATGATGTCCTTTATGATCGTGATGATGGCCTCCCTCTTCGTGGTGGCCCTTCTTACCGTGATCATGTTCATGGTGTCCGTGGTGCTTGTGTCCCTTATGGAATTCTCCTCCCTTCTTGTGTCCGTGCTCCTCGTGATGTCCGCCGTGGTGCTCGTGGTGTCCGCCGTCATGGTGGTTGTCGTGGAAGTGCTTTTCTTTCTTGAATTCGTCATGTTTGTGTACACCGTGATGACCCTTAGTGGAGTGTCCTTTGTGGTAGTGGCCTTCTTCATGATGGCCATGGCCCTTGTGACCCTTGTCGCCGTGGTGGTGCTCATGGTGATGACCATCGTCGTGGTGGTGATGCTTCTTATGTCCGCCGTGTTCGTCGTGGTGCCCCTTGTGCCCTTCATGGTGGTGGTGGCCCTTCTTACCGTGCTCATGGTGGTGGTGTCCTTTGTATCCTTTGTGTCCCTTTTCACCATGGTCGTGATGATGGTGTCCGTGGTGCTCGTGGCCGCCACCCTTATCCCACTTGCCACCTTTATGTGTGGCTGCTACCTCGAGGTCCGCATCGCGTTTCTCCCGGGTAGTCCTACAACTAACGTACGCTAGTGCCGCTAGGGCTATGCAGCACAGCAGTAAAGCCCTCATGTTTTCACTGCACCGATGTGATCGAAGCAGTAGACTGATGCCTGTGTTCGCGACTGCTTAGTTTTATACTGGGAGCCCGTTTAGTTGGTATTGTATGAAAATTGTGTAAAGCTCCAAGGTTGCAGCTATATGGCGAAGCAGTAGAACGGGTGTGTTGCGCAGTTCCACCCGGTGTCTCAACGAGAAAATCAGAGCTGTACTAACAAAAAGTATGGATTTGCATGACAAGCAACTAGTGTTCGTGTTTCCCTACATTGTTATGATAAGTGCTGAATTTGACATAGCCATAAACTCTTAAAGCATTCGTTCCATTGGCAATACAGATACCTACCCAATGTTTATAAGTTAGATAGGTAAGTACCAACCTATATCGATCATTAAACTAATATTTTCATAGCAAAAATACGGTAGATTGTTCTGAAAATGAGCCGTTACGATATAGCTACATCCATTGGAAAGTAGCGGCACGCAGTCGAGCCAGAAGACGTGTTAACGCCTTTGATGGAAGCGGACGGGAGTTGAAATGTGGTAGACAGTGTGCGATATTCTTTTTAGGTACCTATCTATTGTATTTGTATGTATATTTTACAAATATTGCACACCTATTACCGACTACAAACAATAACATAAATATATCGTTTAAACGAAGCGTTTGTTTTAGAATAAGACACATTGTTTTAGGCGCATTATTTAACGGCAACACCATATCTATTCTAGCTTCTACCTAATAAGGCTCGTAGAAGTCCTACAGTAACTAGCTAAATAGCTTGATATGGCTATCTTATACAAGGTGTAACAAGACCCATCACATAGCCGTTATCTACGCATTCTGTAGATTAAATTAAGTATGTACATAGTTACGCGCTCCACAACAGCTAAATAGTGTCCTAAATATTGTCATCCGCAAAATTGTAATTCAGTCGCTAATTTTATTCGTTTATTTTCCTGTAAAAACTCGCGCATAATGAAGTAGCAATCTTTTGCTATAGTGCATGAAGAATCATCAAGTTTGAAGACTTGATGATTTTACTTAATTACACAATTTAACTTACTATCGTAATACGAATAAAAATAGTAGTAGGTAATCGTAATATTAAAAGTGCAGTATCATAGTGTCTGTTTCGAGAGTGCAAGGAATCGTCGCGGTTACGCTAAACGGCAAAGCCCTGCGTGCGCGCATTCATCGCTGAACTGTCGATGCTACCAACAAACCAACACCGCACTTGGCGTAAGCGTTCTGTTCCAACGAATACGGTGCGGTCCAGTTACAAAATTAATAAGCGCCATCCCGATCACATTATCATCGCAATAACTTCACTTCAAAATACAATTCTGAAACCTATGTGCACCTTCCTTAATAATTATGCCTCGCACTATTCGTCGTACTCCTCCAACGCTGACGGATGTTGAAAATATTACCGCATGTTCAATCTGAACCGGATATGTAAAAAGCGCTTTTAGATACTCCTAGCACTTCACACAAAGTGTAAAATAACTAATTTCGGAAGTCGGTGTCTTTGGTTTTGATTTTTCGTTTTTTGTCAAAAGTTTTTATTTTTCACTTTTTAGTTCTGGTTTCTAACCCACACAAATGCGAATACCAGTGACCTACTAAGTGGGAAAAATACGTATTATTGAAGCTAACTCAAAAACTATCCAAGCAAATTTAAATTTAAATAGGACCAGCTTGAGAGCATACCCTAACAAAAAAAAAAATTTTTTCAAAATCGATTCACAATTGACGGATAAATCGGTGGACTTACATAAAACATACATACGCTACGAACATAGAACCTCCTCCTTTTTTGAAGTCGGTTAAAAAGAAAACATAATACTCAAAAAGTCAGATCTGTACTAAAAGAGTTAATTTGCTTGAACAAAACTCACGCCAACAAAATGTAGAAATCAACGAAGTGCCGGAGAATAAATCTGAGAACCTACTTATAACTGTCATACAAGGATGCAACTTGGAAAGGCGATCTCAAGCATCATAAAAAAGGCGGATATTGTATCGACTGTACGTGTCCGAAAATTAGATCCCCAAAACAACAATCCTAGAACCATGATCGTTATTTAAGCACTATGAATAATAACTGCACGAGATGAAATGTTGACATCGTTGAATTTTAATAAAGAGCCCCCTAAAGATAGCTGAACTCGAGTCTATTAGGCTATGAAGCCAATATTCGTACCCGAGCACCTCTCTCCTATTAGCAAAGAAATTCACGCAGCTTACGCGTAGGAATCAAAATGTATAGATACCTACTAGAAACTACTACTAAATTACTGTACTAAATTCTCGAATTCAATATTTACTATTAATTAGTAATAAAAAATCCTTCTGATAATAAAATAGGTATATATCAGAATGTGCACGTTTGACGCTCCATGTGTCTTAGCAGTAAATGTAGTTTTTGCTATGCGTAGTATGATAGTAAAATCGACAACTTGAAACGAGGCCGGAATCAGGCGGCAGAGGTCGATACAGTAATTTTCATAGCAAAATTTCACATTTTCTAAACTCAACTCCCGAAATATAAGAGATAAAAAGAAATATGTCAGAACAAGTTTTGAAGGCATCTGATAACTAAATACGATTGTATTATTCATTTTTCAAAATCAGACTTATTTTTCTAGGAAATGCCTATGTCCAACCTCTCCCATACATTCGTTCCACTGCGCGGCGGCGTGCTAAATATTTCGACGTTCGTTCCTAGGCGGGGTGGCCCCATTTAGTTTGGCCGCCCTGGGCAAGGCTTAGTCCGCCACTGCGATTACCCCTTTAAAAATAATTCACCCTCTCCAGTCCTCTCCACCCATCTCCGCTTTGGTGCATACCGGTACCCGAATTGCGTAATACTCGATCAATCACAATTTGTTTCGATTTGAAACAGATTGCTAATCCATTGCTTCATAATTTGGAAAAAAATCTGCTCAACAACGTAAATAACACAATGAATGTTGTTGAACTGACAAAATAAAACAAATAAGTCATAATCGTTTACGAAAATAAGTTACTCAATTATGGTACAGGACTCAGTAATATCGTAGTTGCCAGCTAGCCTTTCGGACTTTACGGTGTGATATTTTGTTTTGCTCTTTTGAACAATTTTAACCGGATCCTCTGATCTTTTAACTTCTACTCAAACCCAAATAAAAAACCAAGACAGAGCGCTGTCAAGTGACGTGAGGCCGGTTTCGTGTGTGCACTTCGAGAGATGTAGTTTGATTGTTAATGTGTGCGTGTGAGCGTGTATGCACAGAACGGAGGTGTAGTTTTGGCATTCTTCACTGTACTGTTCGCAGCGCTGTCTTGGTTTTTTATTTGGTCTGAATTATTCTACTGCTAGTTGTTGCCTTTAGCTTTATAAATAATTCTTCTGTACGTCTGTATGTCACTGAACTCCACCCGATTTCAGATCGATATTTTTTAGGGTAGGAGTAAACGGGCAGAAATCGGCACGCGAAAATGCGTTGACATTTGCGACTTTCTTCTAATTCACACTTCACACTCTCGATAGTGAGAAGTGTTAAAATTTTTAAATTTTTCATCATGTAGTTTTCATGATTTTCGATGGTATTTAAGGCTATAGTGACGTTATAATGTAAATCCAAGATGGCGGCTGCGAAATTTTTATTATGGGTATCTGTTCCATAGTTTTCGAGGGTGCTTAAGTCGAAAGTGAGGTCAAAATGTTAATCCAAGATAGCGGCTGCAAACATTTTGGGAAGCTCTTGGCGTGCATCTCACATGATGGTAAGTGATGATCAGGCCAAAAGTGGAAGCGAGCTTCACCCGGAAACCTCAACCACAGACGAACTAGCTATTTTACCTCTAACTGCCGAAACACCACAACGCTGTAAACATTGTTGTTATGGCGATAGACTTAGATAAGATGATGGTAGCTAGCCAGGCGGACTTAGAACAAGCCCTACCACCAACCAAACCGAGCTGAAAAATTTGCCCTCACTGGGATCGAACCCGGGACTTCTAAGTCTGAGACAGGTGGTATAACCACTATTACCACTAGACCACAGAGGCGGTTTATTGAAGTGAAAACTTCAATAAACGGACGGTACTCGGGGGATTCGGTATCACTTCAAGACCCAGATTACCATTCGCCATCGGGTTGCCTCTCCGATCAGTTTTTACGTGCCATTGCCTTGAATATCATGCCGCAGTCGTGTCGCTGCCGAGTCGCCATGACGCTTATGTGTGCTGTATGGAACTCCTTAATCAACCTCTCCATTAATTTTGAGTTCATTATTGAACCAAAGGAGTCTACGAGTTATAAAAAAGGCAAATGATTTTTGCTTAATTTATTGATACAATCCTCAACAACAATTACATGAGCACTACATGATGCCATTATGGTTAATAATTTTAATCTAAATACCTATTAAATTTAAACTAAATATATTTTAATTCGTAAAGTACTTTTATAATAATAAATCACAATATATACCAACTTTCAGTTGACAAAATTATTTAACTAAAGGAACATATCTAAATATCTTTCATAGAAACGCATCACGTGTTTCACACCCTAAAGTTAAAATTTGATATACTTTATCATAATTTCAGTCCTAATTCTGGTATCACAAGCACATATTGAATGCAACGGCTACAAGCGACAATGTTTGCGCAGTATTTCAATATCTTTATTAGCTGTCTGTATTTCTGTGGTATAAATTAAATACAATAGTGCTCAACGAACATTTTAGCCGTTACACAAAAATATGTGTTGATTACCGAGAAGCTTGCAATTATTTGTTTTTGGTTATTCTTTATAGAAAGAAGTCAACATTTAGAAGAAAAAATAAGTACTATTAAATCGCGATGGAAGCATAACTCAAAACAAAGTAAATAGTTAATATTTTGAAACACTTCTTTTATTGCTGACAGACCAGAGATTACATTTCAACTAAACACGTCTTGAAACAACTTACATATCCGAAAATAAAACTAATTATCACCACAGCATACACAAACATTTATCTAAAATTAGCTTGAAACGCTAGACGCCTATATAGTATTAATTTTTTTATTAATTTATCTTAAAACACACTCAAATAAAAGTTACTTAAACAAACTCTACTGTTATACTTTTGGTGAAAAATGAACATTAAAATGTTATAGTATATGTTAAAAATAAAGCGAAGTCAAATTAAAGTAGAAATCGCTTTTCTTATTATTATATTTATATCAAAAAATAGTTTTATTTGTGGATACAGTTTAGACTGTTGCAATGTATGTATATTTTTTTGTCAATCACTGAAAATTAATTTTATAAATAGTTTGAATATTGCCATTAATTCCCAATAATAAATAGGTTATAGTGGGCAGCCTCTTACTTTTCACACAATCACACCATCCTATAAAATATTATAAACCCATGCAATTATTTATACATAATATTAAAAATAAAATATATTATTGCATGATAATAACAAAAATAACGACGAACGATACACTTTTCTTTCAGAGAATAAGATCTTGATATAATAAAATACTATTTATTTCATAAGAATTAATATCTTGAAAAAAAAAATGTTTCAAGAGATCAGTTTTATATTATGAGCTGGCGTACTATAATGTTACATGTCTATGTTAAAAATAACTAACTTCTTATATAATGTACTCTGTTAGGTCATTCATAAGTTGTAAGTTAAAGTCTGACGAGCACTATGGTTTTTATTTCGCTTAGCAGTCAAGGGTAAAGGCTACTGATATTGAATAAATAGATAATTATTTCTAATTTCGCGTGTCCATAGGCGAAAGTGCGTGAGTAACAATAGTCTAAAAGTTATTCTCAACATATTCCGAAACGCTCAGGCGCCGAGTCTAGACTGTAAAATAATAGTTGCATCTAGTTGAGATGGAAGCCACGCTCATTGGTGGCAGCGAGCAGCCTTTCTCGCAGAACTTCTTTGCACGAATATTCCGGCAACTTCAAGTAGTGAACGCACGTGTTCACTGACGGGTAGGATCCGTCTCCGGCGTCAACCTGTAAAGGACAATGTTATGAAAATTCACAATATATGTACATTACGTACAGTTAACGTCAGGAATATCGGGACGAATAGACGATCCCAAAATGATTAGAGGATCTAAGAAAATAAAACTTTGAACTCAATTAGTATAAAATATACTAAATTTTAAGGTAATATTTTGCCAGAATGTCGAGTAGGTACCGTATTCATTCTGAGACGCCCCTTTTATCATTAAGATAAATTTACTTAATTTTTCAAATCGATATTTCTGACTCAAAATCAAACTATTTTATTTCTTCTCCTCGTTTCCTATGGAGAAGAGCCGGCGAAAACTCCATGGTAACTCTTTTAAAAATAATTGGCTTTGACAATATTTCCAAATTATAGTGTTAATAGGGACCACAGTAGAGGCCTGTCAACAAGTACCAGGTACTTAACAAAATAGAAAATGGTCAACAAATGGAATCATCTGCGAGTCTATAAGGCCTACAAGATTCTCACTGTAGAAGCTCATAAGGGTGTGTTTATACCTTCCGCACGACAGTAAGGCGCGGGTGCAGGTTGGCGAGCCCGCCGGGCGGCAGGCTGCTGCAGCCCGTCGCGAACTGCAGGAACGCCTTGCGCTCGCGCAGAGACATCTCCACCAGCACGTCCACGAGGCGGAGGAAACCGGGACTGGAAACGATCAAGTGAATTGCTTAGTGTTCTATCTACTTTAGAAACGCAGACAGACTAAAGCTTTGAGCTTAAGAACCTTTAATATTAATATCGGCATAAGCGTCCACTGTTGGAAATAGTCTTCTTCAATCGAACGCAATTTAACTCAGCTACAATCATGTAGCTGCTAGCCAGTCTGTGAAACGTAGCCTGATGGCGTCCTTCATGACTTTGACGGAATTACCATTTTATGTGGGCGTTGATGACTGCGGGTTCAAATCCAGGCACGTACCTATGTGACATTTCAATTCATATGAACTTTCTCAGTTTATCTTGGACAATACTAACAAAGGTGAAGGAAAAACATCGTGAGGAAACCTGGATTTATAGTTAATTCTGAAATCGCCAATCTGTCTTGAGAGAGCATAGCGATCAATGCTCGTGCCTTCTCTGTCTGACAATACTAGTCTGGTATTATTTATTATGAGCGTTATTATAACAACGGTATGTTCGCTGAACAGGCTCCGTAAGTTATGTGTTGGTACCTGTCGCGCGTGTAGCCGAGCTTGGGCTCGGTGTACTGCAGCAGGTGGTCGCGCGTCCACACGGGCCCGCGCTCGCCGCACAGCAGCAGGCGCAGCTCGGCGGCGCAGAAGGCGCGCAGGCGGCGCGGCGGGAACACGGCGCCGAAGCCGCGGCGGAAGGCGGCCGTCTGGCGCCGCACGCCGCCGCGCACCATCCACCGCGCGCTGCTCTCAGCGTACGCGCGCGCGTTGTGCGGCCCCACCTAATGAAACATAACAAATTCATAAGTTATCACGAAAAATACAATGGTCAAAGGAAGATTTTAAACAACATTTTTCATAACATGGCTAGCGTAAATAAATAATAAAGAATTCGCTTCAGGTTACTTTGACAAACAATGTTTAAAAAAGAGACTTTATTTATTACCTGACTGCGGTGAAGCCAAAAAAGAAGGGTTGTATGTAAATATGTCTGTCTCTATGTTCCCTCGTAACTACTAAACGGCTGAACAGATTTTGATGATTTGAGATTCGTCTTAATTGCGCGATCGTCACAGTGTTAATTAAAATACTAAAATTGCTAAAATATCAATCAATCTTCGAAACCTATCGAATGGAGTATCTAAATGAAGGGTTTTGAAAGATTATTACAAAAATATATATAAATTATATGTTTTAATGAAATTTGGAATGGGAAATGATAAAAACATAAAAGCTGAAATTAAAAAAGTTTTTAAGAAGACTAAAAAAACAGATTGCAAAAACACATAACTGAAGGAGAAAAACAAGCACATGTATCGCAGGCGGGGACAAACAAAAGTTACACCATATTTCAGGTTTACCTGCTAATTCTATTGATTACAATGTTTGTTTTTCTGCGTAAATGATTGCACTGCCTACCTCGATGTTCTCCCCGTTATCGCAGAGCGGCTGCACGGCGACGTCCGCGTCGTGGTGCGCGGCCACGTGCGTCATGGTGAGCGCCAGCTGGTCAAAGCTGGCGCCCTCTACGCTGAGCTCGGCGGCGCGGGAGCTTCGCTCGGCGCTGCCTAGTGCGGGGTCGCGCATGATGGCGTCGTACTGATCCGCCGCCGATAGCACGCTCTGCAGGAATCTGCACAGAAATGATAAGTTCAACTGCATGTCAGTGTGAACTACGAAAACCGCCCTCACTAAAGTAAAAGTTGAGATTTGTTTTTTATTTTTATTATATAGGGCCGCACCCGACATTGTATCACTATCGGTTATAGTGCCATCGGCTTACGGCATACTAGTATATTATGTTAGATACATTGCAAAAGGCACTAGAATGACTAAATTGCGAGCAACTTGGAAGTAACGCTCACAGGCGAATACAGGCGTGATGTTATTTTGATGAAATGGATTAGGTTAGGTAAGGACCGTGACAAAACGCACGCGAACCGAGCAAGCGGAGCGAACGATGCCGCGACAGCGGTCGAGGGCTACTTCCAAGTTGCTCACAATTTAGTCATTATAGTGACTTTTGCAATATATCACATATAGTAAAAACAAATATTACTTATACTAGCGCTTTCTTCATCCTTATCTTCTTCGTTTATCTACCTATGTCATTTCTTCCACTTCCACTTTCGCCATTAATTATTTAAAACAATGGCACATAAAATTTATTCGGAGAGGCAACCGCTTGACAAGTGGTAATCTGGGTTTTGACGTGATACCGAACCCCCCCGTACCATCCGAATGGACCCCAAATGGACAGGGGCCGAGATGTGGACGGAGGGTAAACCTGTTTTTTTTTACATGGCATTCAAAATTTAACCCTTAATTTAAAGCTCTTTTGTTTTTAGCTTTAATTTGATTTAAACAAGGAATTTGTGTGTATCAATGCCATCCGGTTTTGACAAAATTCACCCTCATTTTCGGTAATAAACCATAGGTAAGGAGTTTCAAGAATTATACAGGGTGTCAGGGATATCGACGCGAAAACTGAAACCATGGATTCAAAAAACAAATCTGCTGTTTCATAGAAAAGTGCAATACCTACGCGGTCAAAATTTATAGAATAGCTGATTTTTTTTAAATAACCGACGAAAAATTTCAACGCAGGAGGGTTCAGAATCATGTACTGAATCCATGGCTTCAGTTTTCGCGTCGATGTCTCTGCCACCCTGTATACATTATTTCAATTATAACTATGTTGGGGGGGTGCCATTTTTTTAAAATAATATAAATAGGGTATACTTCAAAGCAACCGCATTTCCATTCCGTTGCCTCGCCAAAAGTTTTTTTTATCACGTCTGTTCAAAAGAGCTAGTTTATTCTTCATAAAAAGGGACTAAAATAGCTTTTAATCCCTAGGGATTAAAGTGATTTGAATTGGGAATGTGTAGAATGTTAGTAAAAGTTCCAATCACCAAAGAGATCAAACACGAACATTGTATGAACAAGTAATAGGCTGGCAAGACATGGAAAGTAAGTGTGAATTTGGTCAAAATTAAAATCCAAGATGGCGGCTGCGAAAATTTTCAAATTTTTTGTCACGGGTATCGTTTTCATAGTTTTCGAAGGTTTTAAAGTCGATAGTGAGGTCAAAATGTAAATCAACAATGACGGCTGCGAAAATTTTGTTTTTTGAATCATACGTGAGAAGGTACTTCGTTCCTGACGGGGGTCGGATCGAAAGCGTTGTGAAAGCAAGCGTTCGAGTCTGATTAGTCTAGAGTAACATAGTTGCACATGGGATGTATTGTCGAAACGGGAATACCTTGGGTTACAAGGTAATTAAGGACATTCTCAGTAGGGATCTCCATTGAAATGCGCCTACTGACGACGCGGGTTGGAGTTTCCTCCGGGAAGGAATAGGTATGGAACGAGAAGTTCCAAGCACAGAGGAGACGGGAGAGATCCCTTTAGTCCGAAGACGTGGGAACTGCGACTTTAATGCCCTGCTGGGTGAAGCGGAGTAATTGATCTTGCGATCTTTACACATTTTGGATATTTCCGTCATTTTGTTTTTGCCCGGAAGGGGGCTAAAGACCTCGACAAACGTTTTAAAATAACAATACGTTAAAGAAATACACTATCAACCCTGCCTTGATAAAGACAGCAATTGATAACACTGGTTGAAGTCGAAGCCATCAATAGCGGTGAGTCAGCGGTGCAGCCAGCAGCTAGGAACGACATATCCGTTCACAGCGGACGTCGAGCGCCAGTGATTTTTTGGCGACGGCCAAATTTTACATCTTTTTTTATCATGTTGGCACAGTGATGATGACCGAAATCATATATTTGTATCGTTATATCACTATATAAAATATCGAAAAATACTTATATTATTGTTTGGATAATTTTATGTCACGCATTAGTAACAGGAATAATACAAACTCGAATGTTAGACATTTGCCATAAATATGAAACGTTACGATTAAAATACGGAATCATCGGAACAACACTGCCATAAGAAGCTAACCATATTATTTTGAAGTTTCACATTTGCAGTTGTCAATTTAGTCTCCGAGATTAAAAAATGGACTTTAAGAGCTGTAAAACTATTTTCCTATTTGTCGTGCCTGTGACTTTAGCGACTTTCCTGCCATTTTTTAAATAAATTACATTCCAATTCGATTGAGAGCGTCCGGTCTGCACGAAGTGCAAAGGGCAACTGATAGAAATCCGACCACTGACGAAACACGAGGTTTGCCGAAGGACATTAAGAACATATTTGTACTGTACGTTATATGTTATAAGTTTATAACCATCATATTGGATCAAGCTCAATGCAATCCATAGCTAAGGCAAGTTTAAAACAACAAAAATGTTGCAAACTGTCCGTAAACAGTCCGCCGCGCTCGGTTGCTTGCAGCGTATTGTGCAATGAAGTGCACGGATTAATAAATTACGACAATGTGTTGGAACGTGGAAGTCGGGCATCGTTTAAAACAAGTTTTTTATTCAGACACATTTCGAAGGATTTCTTTATTTACTTATTAACAATGGTCTATCATGACTTCATGAGTCTCTCTTATTTATATATCAGTCTTTTTTATTTTGTTTTATATTCTTTGTTATTTTTTAACTGACACAAATTTATTTTATTTAAGTATGCATGCACATGTTGCAGTATAAAACTGATTTACATCTGTGACCTCACACTTCAGGTCCAGTTGAAAACCAAAGTCAGACCCTTATAGTGTTTGCTGAACTGGGCCATTTAAGAACCAAGGTAACCGACATAGCCCGAATAATTGCCAAACTTAAGTGGCAATGGGCAGGGCACACTGCTCGCAGAACGGATAGCCGATGGGGCCCAAAGGTTCTGGAGTGGCGACCGCGAACCGGAAAACGTAGCGTTGGAAGGCCTCCTACAAGATGGACCGATGACCTTGTGAACGACGCAGGAATCTGCTGGATGCGGAAAGCACAGAATCGGTCGAAGTGGCGGTGCTTGGGGGAGGACTATGTCCAACAGTGGACGTCTTTCGGCTGTGATGATGATGATGATGGTGATGATGGACCATTTTGGCGCAACCGTGAAGTACACTTTCCTGCTAATTTCTTAC
The DNA here is from genome assembly GCA_916610215.1 of Omphaloscelis lunosa. Classification (NCBI taxonomy): domain Eukaryota; kingdom Metazoa; phylum Arthropoda; class Insecta; order Lepidoptera; family Noctuidae; genus Omphaloscelis; species Omphaloscelis lunosa. The sequence continues at coordinate 14,020,160 of OU744247.1, forward strand.
ATCGTACTTTAAACTTTTTATTAGTTTTTTTTTATCTGCTGTATTAATATTGTGTGCCTTTTTAGTCTGTGCTAAATAAACGTATTTTATTTCTTTCTTTTCGACTACATACAAATCAAAAGTCAGCAAACTAACCTCAACACTCAACCAAAATAACAAGTGACAATGCAATGCTAACGGCACTCTAAACGGTTGCGTTATTTTACCGTTCATACACTCTTTACGGTGGTCTAGATGGAGCCACTATTATGCCGCAAGTGGACGGCACTATAACCGATAGTGATAAAATGCCGCTTGCGGCACTCTATCTACTGCCTTTTTTATCAACTTTAAAATTACAATATGGAGATAGCGTTGGCCCCAAACTAGGCACAGCCTGTATCTCACCATTAATTAAACTATAAATTGTAGATAGTAGATGGTGAAACTAGTTAGCCTCTACGAAACTGCAAAACTAAAAATAAACGAATTAAGGGAGAAAAACACAACTGCACAACATACTGCCGCTTACTGCTACAACATAAATGCGTAGTCAATGCACACAACAAGTCTTACCGATGCCTAATGGGATCGATCTCCTCTAAACAATCATTGGTCAATTCCTCGCCGCACATAATACGTAGGAAGGACTCCGAGATCGGTAGATCAACGAGCCGCCCATCCTGCAGAACCTGTGAAGTAACAAAAGTTTGTTAGTGTCTTCTTTTATCGAATGACAAACTATATCAAAGAATGTTTTTCCTCCTACCTTAGCTAAGAATACTCCTAAAAACCAGAAATATTTGCAAACTGCATCACAGATTTGGGAATCTTGAGGCAGCGGTGCTGGGAACAGGCCGCCTGAACGCGTCACGTAGTATCCCGGAGGTTTCTCTGTAGATAAAAGATCACTTTCAGTTAACGCACTTCGCTGTTTTTAACAGACTTCAAAAAAAAAAGTGGGAGGTTCTCAGTCCGTTGGTTTAAATAAAAAAAAAATATGTATGTTCCCTGATTACTAGAAGACGGCTGGACCAATTCGAAAAATTATTTTTTTGTTTGAAAGGGTATACTTTCAAATTGGTCCCATTGTCATTTGCTCACGATCTGATGATGGGATCTTGGAGAAATCGAGGGAACTCTGCAAATATTATAGGCACACCTATGGCGATTTGGGTATTTATTATAGTAACTCGTGCATTTGCTCTCGGAAAGCACCATTTGGTGAAGTGGAACTGATGATGAAGGACACAGATGGCCACAGAAACTACTCAATAATATGTATTTCACGGGTTGCGATTCGATTACTTTAATATGGTTGGTAAGCAATTGATGCTTGCCACAATTCATATGGTGCAGTGGAGCTGATGGTGAAGTACCTAGAGAACTCCTCAAAAATTAAAGTCCCTGCATCGGGAAAAGCAATATTTTGTAAAAGGTGATGAGCAGTTAACATTAGGCTATTGTAACTTAGATAAATTGCAAACCAACCCAATAAAAAGTGGAAAAAAAAAACTTTTTTTACCAAAAATGCAACCGACTTACAAATTACAAACTGAAAAATAACTTTAATTTCGGAAGTCGGTGGCAAAAAAACTAAAATACTGATCCAAAGACCACACCATTTTTGTCTACGTGCCAACAAGCAAATGACGGTAGGCTGTTGTATTCTGCCGCGCAGAACCACATCATTTTGTCTATGTTATTATACATAAATAATAAAAATTAGTTTAAGAAACTAACCTGACTATGGAAAAATAAGTTTAATAAAATATATTCTTGTTTCGAACTTTTTAGATCATTTTTATTTTTCCATAATCGGGTTACAGTTTTTATTAAACTTATTTTTTTTAAACTCATAAATTAGGAACCAGTTCAGAAGTAATCACAGATGTTTTTGACATTGACTGAACTAGCGCGAAATGACTAACAAACCAAATCGGTTACAAATAATTACAACTATGGCTATGATTTATAGTATAAATCACGGAGTATAAATTTTATACTCCGTGCAGTAACATTTCCATTTTCGATTCGACATCAATAAACTAACGACACACTGATATCGATACGTATTTAAGGTGATGTTATGTTTGTTTACCAGGAGTCTGGATTTGTGCCCGGTTGATGGTAATAGGCTCGCCCCCTATTACATGGGACTTAAACATAACTGGCGAAATGTGGGTGTACTATAGGTACACCTCTGCCTAATCCTTCGGAGATTACAGGCGTAATGTTATGTGTTATCTTTATGTTTAATTTGGAAATTTCAAGATGATTTTAAGTTATAATTTGAGCAAGTTGAATTAGAGATTGTTTGAACATACCATCGGGCAGCACAAGATGGTGCGGCGCGTTGTCTAGGTCGTGCGCATCGTGCACGTCGGGCGCGTCTTGCGCGTCGGGCGCGGGCGCGTCGTGCAGCCACATGGCCAGGTCGGCGCGCTGCAGCTCGGCCGCCACGAGCGCGTAGAACTCCAGCGTGGGGCCCAGCCCCGTGCCCTCCTCGCCCGCGAACTCCACCTCCAGCACGGACTTGCGGCCCGCGTGCACGCGCATCACCTGAGCGAGTTGTGGAAGGTTGAAAGGTGAGTAATCAGCTGTGTGTGGGGCAATTTAGTTCAATGTTAAGACCCAGTTGCACCATAAATCACTTAAATACATTTTACGCTAAACGAATTTAAAAGATGGTACTGTCTCTTTCATCTTCAAAAGATAGACAGAAAGGCCCTTTCTACACAACACGTATTTCTTGCCGTGAAAACCTTCTTTTTTTTGGGTTGGAAATTATCAAATAACTTCTCCCACTCTGGGCGGAGCGGGAGGGCGTGTCAGACTCTTACTGACTAGAACCCACCCGTGTTCCTTCGGTTGCCCTGTCGCCGGGGGCCACGATCTCCCTTTCGGTTTTCTTCGCACCCCCGACAGGCATCGGCCCTAACGGACCCCGTCAATTCTGCTGACATGCCGTGAAAACCTACGGTTTTGCCGTAAAAACTACGGTTGATTCGCCGTGTGTGGGCATAGTCATCAGTGTTGTATGGATCACTATGAAAGCTTGTTGATAACACGGCATGGCACCGTTGCCTTATGCGCGTTTACAAACTCACAAGATTATTTTACGATGCGGTTAGCGCGCCATACCAAAAACAAACCGTGCCGTGTACAAAAGGCCTAACGGAGGACGCGCAGATTTGTTCTCAAATAATGATTTCATGAAAAAGTCAATCGATGAAACAAATGTAACTTGGAGAGATGTATTAATGATTTTAATTCTGTAAATACATATTTGTTATGGTGGCGAATCATATTTTGATCAAGGTACAACCTGAAACTGTCGTACAAATTGAAAAAAAACGTAAGAAAAGTTGAATTTCGCGGGCTACCACTGCGGATCCACCTTGAAGTGATTTGTGATGCAACCTAAGTGTAGTTTTAAAGAATGAACAATAATGATTCTACACTATGATTTGAAGAGACAATACAGCTTAACTTCCAAAATATTACAAAATTTTCAAAACTCGTCCGGGACCTTTTTTTTTTTTTTTGAGGGTGGGAGATCATCAAATAACTTCTCCCGCTCTGGGCGGAGCGGGAGGGCGTGTCAGACTCTTACTGACTAAAACCCACCCGTGTTCCTTCGGCTGCCCTGTTGCCGGGGGCCACGATCTCCCTTTCGCAACCCCGGCAGGCATCGGCCCTAGTAGACCCCTTCGAATCTGCTGACATCTCTTTGAGGCGCGCGTGGAACACAACGCGCCGTCGACCCGGGCCTGGTCCTTATCGGACGGTGAGCCACTCATTGCTCACCGTCCGCAAGCCCGCGCCTACGGTGGCCGGAAATCGCCTCGCGATTCCCGACGCCCTGGGCGTCTCCTCCTGCGGCGGTTAGGGGCATGAGGGCGCGAAATTTGCCTGTCCCTCACGCGTTCCGCCTCCTCCTTCGCGAGCATTACCGCTTCGCAGAAGGAGGTGACGGCCTCCCATTTCCTCTCGCTCCGTACCATGGCCTGAACCAGGGCCGGACGCGAGAGATCACCGCCGCCGATCGCCTCCACGAGGACACGGCGATGCTCCGCCCAAGCTGGGCAGACCTCAACCGTATGCTCCACCGTGTCCTCCGGGCGATCCACACAATGATGACACCCGGGCGTTTCCTCTCGCCTTATCCTGTGCAGGAACCTCCCGAAACTGCCGTGTCCGGTGAGGACCTGCGTCAGGCGGAAGGTGAGGACGCCGTGGCGCCTCTCTAGCCACTCCTCAAAGAGGGGTCTTATCGCCGCAATTGTGGCGTGCCCAGCGCTGGGTTGCGACAATCACACTCTCCATGACGCCATGAGATCCCGCCGGAGCTCTGTCCGCTGTGCCGCGATTTCTCGCGGCAGCGGAGTTAAGCCCCGGCGTTTCGCCTCCTCGCGCCACTCCCAAATGTGTGCGAGGACCTTTGCCTCCAGATCCCATGGCGGTAATCCGGCAAGGAGGCTCGCCGCCTCGCAGGAGACCGTGCGGTATCCTCGGGCCAGCCGGATGGCCATGACCCTCTGGGACGCGTTCAACCGGCGGGCTGGCCGCAGCCTTAGTGAACGCGCCCACACCGGTGCCCCGTAAAGGGCCATGGACCGCACGACCCCCGCGTAGAGCCTCCGGCAGGAGGCGTTTGGATCCCCTAGATTGGGCAGGAGCCGCTTCAACGCAGCCCCGGCCCGCTCCAGTCTGGGAGCCAAACGTCGGAAGTGTTCGACGAAGTTCCACCGGCTGTCGAGGACAAGTCCCAGATACTTCATCGTCGACTCGACGCCGATGTGAACCCCTCCCGCCATTACCTGGGAACCTGACGGTGGCGCATTCCGAGGTCCATGAAAACCCATGGCCTCGGACTTGTGCAGGGCCACCTCGAGTCCCAGCTGCCGGATCCTGTCGACGATTGTCGCAACCCCGCGTGTCGCTAGTTCGGCCGCCGCCTGGTACGACCCCCCCCTGTGCCAGGACCAACGTGTCGTCAGCGTAGCAGACTACGCTGACGCCGCTAGGGAGGTCGGTGCGCAGCACCCAGTCGTATCCGATGTCCCACAGATGCGGCCCCAGGACCGATCCCTGTGGGACACCGCACGACATCTCTCGCCGGTTCCACTCTCCTTGGTGACCGGGGTAGATGGCGGCCCTGTCCGTCAAATAGGCCTCGACCACACGACAGAGGTAGGTCGGCACCCGGTGATACCGGAGTGCCTCCCTGATGCAACTCCAGGGCAGGGTGTTGAAGGCATTGGCGATGTCTAGAGACACCACCCCGGGCCACAGCATCCCCCGTCGTGAGGGCCCGCACGCGCATGTGGGGCAATAACGTGGGGCGTGACAGCGGCAATGTTAAGTTGTTCATACCTGCATAGCTGATCGCAGTAGATCTGGTTGTCGCGGTATCCGCACGCGCTCGTGCCGCAGACGTCCCATGCGGAACTCTGTCGCTTCCAACTCCGCGCGGCGAGGCGAAACCGTGTTACCAGATCTATAACATTAAAATATCCGTAATGATTAGTAACCCTTTTGAATGTTAAAAACTGGGCAAAAAGACTACCGAGTATTTTATTTCCCTTTTATTTTATGTTAATTTTTGTTTCGTTCTAGAAATGAACATTCATCTGCTCCTTTCATTTCATCTTGCGATCATTCGGTAGGGGAGCGAAAGATTCCGAAATCCGACATCGTTGGACTGATTCACTAATGAATTTATGTTTTAGATTTGATACATTTTATGTTCAGGCATTTCACTTCAAGTGAAAGATGAAAGGCAAAAATAACAAAAAGTGAAGCGTCTGATATTCTTTTAATAGCATAATTATATTAGAATCTGTAAACCTTGACTTTTTTTTTTCTAGCGCATTTTGTTCGCAGTTTACTTCGCGATCACATTTAAGAAACAAAAAGAAGTTGTGTATTACCTTTGTCTATCAAGAGCCCGATCCCTCTGAGCCTGCAACCACACGATGGTGCGGGATGTTCCGAAGGCAGTGCACGCGAAGAACATCTGACGAGTCTCCAGCGGGAACAGGAACGGACACCAGTCATTTAATTGCTGGCACCTGGAGACAACATTAGTTGTTGTTGTAGCGATAGTTGTTAATGATTTTTAAACTGTAATTTGGTTTTAACATGGCGATATTTTATTATTTTAAACTAGATGAGTTTCGTGTTTCCTATTCGATTACTCTGAGAAGAAATACCGAAACGAACTTAAGAGGTTCTGTTTTAAAGTCTAGAAATTATCTTGGTCAGATCATGCATGGACCTCAACCATGCAGATTGGTGTCCGAGTTGGTCTTTTGAGGAAAGAACCACACGAGTAGATCTGTCCAATCAGTGAACGCACGTGTCAGCAATCGAACAGCTCGATCTCTCTTCTCAGAACTCAAGGAGCTCAACAACTCGTTGGCCAGACAGAAAAAGGAATCGTTTGTCGCCAAAAAACTTGCAGCGATTATGTTAAAAAATAAATGTACCTATAGTTCATTTCAATTATACAATTACATGTAAATATTTATTTTGCTTAGCATGTTTAAATTTCCTTTCACGTTCTATGACTAATGATTGTATGCCGCTATAGTAGAATCAATTATTCGTATTCGGCGAAGAGTACGGTATCGGTCGGTCCGTATTCGTAAAAGTCGGTAATCGTATTCGTAAAAGTAGTATTCGTTGCATCAATAGTCATTGACAAAAATTGCGAATGTCCATAGAAACTTTCATCCCCTATTAGGGTCAAAATTTAAAAAAATCCGGAATTTAAGATTTTTATTATGTAGCATGGATTAAAAATGGTCTTACTGTTTTACTTATACTAGAACCATATTCTTTTGTTTTTGATGTTTGCCACCATTCATGAAGATCCGTAAATATTGACATATAAAGTGAAATATAAAGTGCGGTAATTGTTCCTTCATATGTGGCAATATGAAGGAACAATTACCGCACTTTATTGGCCTAGTGACGTACCTACTGCTACAGCTTTATTTTAACGAATCTATTATTTTAGTACATCAAAATAATTTTGTATATTTTTAAAACTTCCCGGTCATTTCGGATTGCCGTTCCATCGGACTATTTATCAAAAAAGTGTCTTAAACGCAAGGATCAAAAGGTTAAAATTACAAACCAACAAAGATACGATATGATAGTAGTGGAGACAGTTCGATAGAGTAAATAAAAAAAAATTGTTTATCATTGTGGTACCAGAAAACATTGACAAAAAAAAAAAAAATTCTAAATAAAAGGATCTAAATATATTAATTGCAAGAGTTGTAATAAAAAGAGAAATGTAGTAATATCGATGAATCTGATTGAAAAATCTTAGAAAAACGTGTTTTATTACAACTTCTTCATAAACGACGATAAAAAAATATAAACGACTCGCACTGACTGTAAATTTATCGTTAATAATTTGTAATGTGTCTGACACTATTGTAAGATGACAAATAAACGTCACCATATCGCATATAATCACATTTTCGAAAACAATGTTATGAATTAAAACTATAATATAATTACGAGATATTTTGTCTGAGCTGTCGCAATTTCACTATGTAATGTGTTCATATTTAATTTTATTTTTTTTAAGCAACGGCATGGAGAGCGAATTTTACAATATTTGACACCATCTTCCATCTTCGATGACGTCCCACAGGACTCAGAGCGCGAGCGCGAGCCGATTTAGCCCGATTGAATATTTTTGTATTTATTTTTATAAATAACCTACTATTCTAAAAATCCAACCATTTAATTCCCCCTATAATACGATGACCTTATGGTATATGCAGTATCATATGATTTTGTGCTGTCATTAGGAAATGATTTCGCGCCTCATTCAATACGTTAGTGTCACGGGACATTTTTAGTTTTTCAGTATTTTCCATTGTTCCACAGTACCTATCTGTTAGCATTTTCACTAATAAAAAGTTTAGATAGTACTAATGAAGAAACAGAAAAGTATTAAAATTTTATATTATATATTATTATTGCGTAACTCAAAACTGTTAGCATTTTTGTACATAGCAATGAATTCAGTAAAGCTATCCACTCAGTGGAAATAAAGAACTAGAATATCAAAGGGCATATTCTTCTGGGTACTGGACCCACATTATAACACTTCCACTTCAGCATACTCATAAGACCAGTAGAAAAAATGAATGTTAATATCCCTGTTTCCAGTGTAAGTTAACTTGCCAGAGTGGTGTGGCTGCAGCAGCGAGTGTGAGCGGCTCTTGAAGCTGCTGGTGCAGTTTGTTGGTGAGCTTGGTGGACACGAAGGCGTCGGGCGGCAGGGAGGGCGCGGCGCTGCGCAGGCGCCGCAGCACGCGCACGCAGCACGTCGCCATCAGGCCCTCGGGGCCCTCCACGCCTGCGATGCCGCGCTCTGGAAAAACAGGCAATCATAACTTCATGCCTAACTAGCGTCCGCCCTTGCATCGCACGGTCTTTACAACTTGTCAAAAAATCAGAGATTTATCTATTAATGTATTATGGATTATACACGTTAAGTAAACCTTTCGAAATAAATTATCTTAAAGATGGTAAAAACCGCATCAAATTCCGTTGCGTAATTTAGAAAAACAACGCGGTCACCACGAAAGCGAAATTTATACTAATTATTGATAATAAAGCTGAAGGGTTTGTTTTTTGTTTGTTAGTTTAAACGCGCTAATCCCTGGAACTACCAGACGGATTTTATAAATTATTTTTATCCTTACATATTATAAAACAAAGTCCCCCTCCGCGTATGTCTGTCTGAACGCGATAAACTCAAAAACTAAACGGATTTTTAAACGATTTTCACCAATGGACGGAGTGATTCATGCGGAAGGTTTGAGTGTATAATTCATTAAAGGTTTTGAGTAAATTGGCTGAAATTTGACGATTATTGTTGAAGATGTCGTAAAAAATCATGTCGACTGGGAGCTTTATTGGCTAGCGCCGCGGAAATCGTAAAAATTACATAAAATTTATGTTCTACGGTATTGTTCATCTTACAAAGTTCAACAAAAAAGTCCGCGATGGCATATGTCTATCTTCTAAGGATGACCCACAATAACCATTTTATCTTTCAGAATTTGAAAAATAAAATTTCATTGTTATTTCCGAGGCTATTTTGACTGGTATTAAATATTTCTTAGCCAATAAACTATGTTACTTAAATTGAGCATTTAATTTAGATTAGAATATGCCTTGACATCATTTCATTTAAACGAATTGTTTACAAGATAATTATCACAGTTCAAAAACGCGTAACAAAATAATTACGGTTGACGGCACTGCGGGCGCAGCGGTAGGAGTCATTGACCTTTTCCTCAGCTATTAAGTATATAAACCCGGTATCGGTAGTACGTTCCCGAGGGATATTTTGCGACATCCACGCGGGTGAAGCCGCGGGCAAAAACTAGAATTATATGAATTAACATCATGCTACGACCCTTAGGACCCGAGCAAGAAGAAAATAAAGTCAGAAAGAACGCTAAGTGAAAACGAATTAACAGCGCTGGCGGCCGATGGGATGCGACGCGGAGGGTCGGGGACCGAAATTTGACGCGGACGAATTCGCGGGCAGAAGCTAGTAAATTTATAATTATGGACAAATAACCTTATTGTTATGATAACGTTATGTAAAAATATTTCTTTTTAAGTCCGCAATAATTAATCTAGGCTTGGAAGCTGTATGCAGCAACCCCCCTCCTACCCGCAAAAATATGCACATGAAGATGCGACATTATACTGTGTCCGCAAATTATTATTATTATTTTGCTACTAGCTGACCCGACAGATGTTGTCCTGTCCAAGTTTCAATAATTCATACAAAATTCCCATTGAATTGCACCAATTTTCTCGGCAACTTTTGAAAATTTTCTCAACAAATTTTAACAACAAAAACAATAAATAGCCAAATTGGTCCAGCCGTTCTCAAGATATGTGCTTATTAACGAACATAATTTAATTTTTATTATATAGAAGATATGGCAAAGAATACTGGACGATATAATTATTGTGACCAATGCGAAAATACATATAGTTTCATACATTTTCAAATAATTTGGAAATTCTTACCTGGATCACATGGTTCATCATCCTCGCTGTCGCTGGATGAGGCAAATGTTTCTATGCCCTCAATTTCCTTGTATGTCAATCTGGAAAAAAAAACAGTAAAGTGAGCTCAGGACTTAATATTTTCTAGGATATAATATATACTTTGGTTTTTAATTGATCATCGGAAGCAGGGAATGCAATCTCGAGTCATTTTTCGAGATTCAATCTCTTTCTTGAGATCTCGACCGTTTTGGTACGAATGAAATTTCGAGAACGAGCGCGCGCGACTTAGCACACTATGCTTCTTGAGAAGCCATTTGCAAAATAATAACTAATGCAAATAAAATGTGCGTGATACGTGTGTGCTGCATAATGTATGTGTAGAGCAGTGATTATTACATAAATAAACGTTAACGTTTTTGTATCGAACTTAAATTATTATTAAAGTTACATTTATTTTATTAATAAGGTGCTAAACTCGACTTTGCATTCCCTTATCGGAAGTTCTCGTTATACGTACGTGTATGTGAGATCTCGGTGCGTGTCCAGTAGAGGCAGGCGGTTGTTGAGCGCGAGCACGGCGCGGTACAGCGTCCACGACGGGCGCTCCAGCGGCACGCAGGCGCCGGCCGCGCTCAGCACCAGGCGCAGCGCGGGCAGGCGCGCCGGGTACTTACTGGCGCCACTCGAGCGGGCCGCGTCTGTGTTGCTGTGCTCTTCGCCGTCTGACGACTCGTTTAATGGGATTTCTAGATCTGTGAAACAATTGTTATTAACTAACTTGGAATCGGAAGCTTAATTGATTGTACTCGATACTAAAAAGTGTGATTTAATACTTTTGAGTAGTCCCACGTGGCAGGCCTAACTAGTTATTTGTGTTTTAAGTGTATAATACAGAAATACGAATTAAAATGGAGGCACAATAAATATCAATCCACTTACCAACGGTTTGGTTCAGATTGGTCCTTCCGGGGCGAGGGTCAAAAGCCGGAATGAGTGCCGAGAACTGTCGTTTTAGCACAAAGTCATCATCCCAGGGCTTACGCTGGCGACCTCCCTGACCGCTACTACCCCGGACTGCCTCCAAAGCTTCCTCTTCCATCAACGACAGAAGATTCCGGGATACCTGAAAATGATCCAACTAGTAAGGCATCTATCTGCAGAAGTTTAATGGCACACAAGTTTACAATATGATAGCGGTTTTCCACCTCATATGCATGAAAAAGATAATAATAAAAAATATCAACAATTCTTAAGTTCACAGGAATTCCAAACATATTCTTGTAATTTCTAAAAAGCGTACAAACCGTCGAAATCAATATTAGCAACAAAACAACATGAAAATATTCAATCTTACAATGTTATTAATAACTCAACTTTAATAGAATTTACCCTAGAATATAATTTAGAAATATAAACAATTTCACTGACTCTCTAAACAACACCTTGCAGGACCTCTCGTCTTTCAAAAAAACTATTTTGGTTGGAGATATTAATATCAATATTCTTCCAGAAAGTGCTGACGCATCCGCTGAAGAATACCTTAACTTATGCGCCTTCCATGGTTTGCTTCCTGCTCACACGCTTCCTACACATCAAAGTGGCTCCTGTTTGGACCATATTATGCTCAAGTCGAATTTCCCTGCACTTGCCCTTGTAATTAATTCCACAATAACCGATCACAATGCTACCCTACTTATTTAAAATTGTAAATTACCAAAGTAGACACTCGCACAATTTTTAGTTTAATTGTAAATAAACTTGAAGAAGATTTACGCAATATCGACACTGACCCAGTCTACGATTCCGCTCATCCGCAATTTTATATGTTGTATCTAATCAAAAATGTACAACATGCAATTCAGAAAAACACGGTCATGTCTCGGCGAAATAACAAAAACTACAACATAAAACCATGTATCACGAGAGGACTCATTCGCTGTATGAAAAATAGAGACAAACTGTATATGAAAGCTAAATCTAATCCAGATAATTTAATTTTGCAACTGTCGTATAAACGATATCGTAACTTCTGCAATAATCTCCTAAAAAAAGTAAAAAACAACTACGATAAAACTGCACTAGAAAAAATAGTTAAAAATTCTGGAATTTTATTAAAATTGTAACGTATAACTCGAAACCAAATCAGTCATCTTCAGGTTTATTACAAGCACACGCATCTGCCAACATTGCAAAAAATTTCTTTGCTAATGTTGGTAAATGTTTGGTTGAAAAAGTTCAGGGCCAGTCACAATATCTAACAAGCACACCATTTACGTGTAGCACTATTTCATAATCCTTTGTGTTGCAAGACACTGACAATACTGAGGTAGAAATGAGTTTGAAGGACGACTGTGCAGTTGGCTGGGATAACATATCAAATAAAATTATTAAACAGTCTAGGCACATTTTGGGACCGCCCCTAACTTATATTTTCCAAAAATATTTATTTACAGGTCTTTTTCCCGAGTGCCTAAAAAAAGCTGTTGTTGTCCCTATTCACAAATCAGGCAATAAAGATCAAGTGACAAATTATAGGCCCATTTCCTTCCTGCCTACTATGTCCAAAATATTAGAAAAAATCATGAATTCTCACAAAATGATGGTGCTTGATGCTTTACAAATACTTGGAGGATAAATAAATTTTATCTTAACGGCAGTTTAGGTTTAGGCCGAATATGTCAACAGACGATGCCGTGCACGATGTGACTGACATCTAGCACAAGAACTTGATAATGGTAACCGCACAGTAGGAATCTTCCTGGACCTCGCCAAAGCTCTTGATACGGCTTCTATTCCTATTCTGTTGCACAAGCTTTAAGCCTTAGGTATCCGAGGCACCCAGCTGAAATTATTTAAGAGCTATCTAGAAGATCGTACCCAATGTGTAAGGATTGGTAATATTCTCAGCGATACTAAAAAACACGTCCTTCGGAGTTCCCCAAGGAAGTATTTTAGGGCCTACACTATTTTTGATATATATAAACGATCTTTGTAACCTAAATCTAGATCACAGCCAAATTGTTTCTTATGCTGACGACACTGCCCTTCTATTTTCGGCTGACTCAGAAAAAAATGTCTACAAGCATGCGCAACATGGATTCAATATTGTTAATAAATGGCTTCAAGATAATTCACTAACACTAAATACAGACAAGACAAATTACATTAAGTTTTCGATGCGCAAGCAAACATCAACAAGCACTACCTCGACATTATATGCTCATTATTGCACAATTCCTACAGATAACCAATGTGTTTGTCCCAACATTAAAATGACAAATACAACAATATACCTTGGTGTTATAGAAGATGAAACACTTTCGTTCTAACAACATATACAAGCTTTAAATAATAGAATTCGCAAAATTTGTTTTACAAAAGTTACGCTATATTGCTGACCCAAAAATCGTTACAAAGAAAGAAAAAGAAAAGAAAATACATTTATTTAGAACAGACCATAAAGCACACAATATAATGAAACAGCAGATAAAAAATAAAAATCAAATCAAAAGTGTAAAGTGCGATGAGTGAAGACATTAGCAGGGGAGTGTGCCTCACGGCTGCGCCAAAAGGCCTAGTTCACCAAAAATTCCAGACAACTATAAGTGCCCGACGCTGGTGGTTAGACAAGTTTACTTTGCTTATGTCAACCAATATTAACTTACTGTATTACCACATGGGGTAAAACAATGTTACTAACCATCGAGAGAGCTCAAAGGGCGATTCTCAAAGTGTCTACTTTCCGCCCTTTCCTTTTTCCTACTAACCTCCTATACAAATTTTGTGAAGTATTAACAGTTCGATAGCTATTTATAATGGGTATTGTATTTAAACAACACACAGCTACCTTACAGCACTGCATACACTTATAAAAGACGTAAAGATATAGTTTGTCCACAAAATACATCAAAACATGATTTTGTATCCAAATTTTACCTGTACCGCGGCCCTCTTCTCTAGAATAGACTAAACTCGAAAGCAAACATTTATTCCCTGAACTACACAAATTGTAAGAGAATTCTCAAGGATTCCCTCCAAAGTATGTCTTACGAAGATACAGAGAATTTACTAACTGTATTAAAGTGAATATATGTACAATTTTTTTTTTTCAAATTTAGGTACTAAGAGTTAAGGTACTTAACATATAATTACAGATTATTTATTTATTTTATACGTCTATTTAAGCTCTTCTCGCCTGAAACACAGGATTACCTAATTCAGGCACGTAAGTCTTAGGAATATAATTTACATTTAAGCAAATCTGTACAAATTTTTATGCCTTGTAATTTTTTGAATAAATATTAGTATTATTTAAAGGGTCTTTGACATTTCTCGGGACCCTGGGGTCCCGGACTTTTGGAAGGCGTACGAGGGGCCGAAGTCAATGAAATGAGGCACCAACTGACGATTATCCCTGTATGTACTATGCAAGTGTACCCAAGGACAACCCCCGGTTGGTGTAGGACTATTGCAGGATATTGAAACAAATATATTGGACTATGGGTTTAGATGGCTAAAGTGGACTGGTTGCCTGGAACTATGGTAGGACTATAGCCTTTATATTTACACGGATAAGAAGGCAGGGGGTGACTTGCACACTCAATAATGGGCCCCGGAAACGATCGCTAGCAAAAAGTGACGTAGCGACAAGGGGGCAACATGTCATGAGGTGCTTGAGGAATGGAGAGGTATTCCACGGCTTTCTGAACAATTCCAGAGCCCGGAAGATGGTCAAGATCCCTACGAGCACATACAGGAATACTTCCTTACTCCGAGCACGTTTGCTCTTGCGAATCTCCACTCAAGCCGGCCAATAAAGGCAAGCAGGAGGTGGGAGCTCTGTTACTCATCATTGTTCAATAAACGCAAGCCAGAGGTGAGGAACAACACTTCTCCCGAGAGATAGGGTGCGTGGGGTCGCTACTGCACAACAGCTCGCGACATGCTGCCCTGCGGGTTTTTGTAACTCTGTTGGTCAGGCTCCTCACCCCAGACCCGTTTCGGCAAAGTAAACTCTACAGGTACAGACCTAGAGTTTAGGAGCGCGCAAGCCTCATCACGACGTCAACGTAGAGGTACGGTGGTGGGGTTATTATTATTTTGGTACTTAAATTTCATTTTCTCAGGTTAGTTCCTGGTATTTTCAGAATCTTAAGAGTGTGAACCAAGGTGAGATTCTAGTTATTATTCTGAGAAGCTAAATTGCTCTGTACTGCAGTGAAATTATTATCTATTATTATTATAACAAACAATGTTATGTTGATGGTAGCACTGACTACACTAATTGAAAGAAAGAAAGATAGGTTTATTTGACACAGAAACACGTGCATACAAAAAGATAAGCACGCAAGTAATTGCAAGCTTAATATCGTCCTTTAATACTTAAATAAATAATAATTATAAGTACGGAATGCTAATCAATTAAGAAAATAATCCGACTTATTTTCAACAATAACTACAGCTACAAGAGACAACAAAGCAAAACGAATGATTAAAATACAATAAAAAGCATATAAAACACTCTCTAGACTGTACAGTCATGCTATGAATGATCCAACCTACTTACAGAATTTATACTCACTACCTCCTGGTATGTGGGCTCATTCTCTTTGTCGCTGTCGAGCGCGTCATCGCCTTCGTCGTCATCTTCAAGTTCTGTTAGCAAAGCGGGGGCTCGGCACGACTCCAAGAAGTCCTCTAACGACACCTGCAGCCACTTTTAATATTTAGACCCAGATTAAATATCTAACTACTTCTACGTGCTTACAATATACAAGGTGTGACTACTCAGTGGAAATACCGGTGGTGCTGACATTCGACCAGTCCGAATTGTTTAAATGATATGATTAAACATGCAAAATCAGGTGCCAGACGGATATAGATCGAGGTCCACAGATATTCCTGCTGAGTTGCGAGTATTTTATAAAGCTCACCTGTTCGCTTTCACTCGACGTCGAAGTAAGAGACAAAGTGAGAGCATTTTGTGCGTTTGGGACCAGCGATGGATAGCTTTGTGCAGCTGATAAAAGACCACCCGGGAAGTTACTCGACAGAGCTAACCGCACCAAACTGAAAACAACAAGTGTATTCATTACATTAAAGTAGGTTTTATACAAAACAGTCACAGGTGTAATAGAATAGAACCCCGGCGTTAAAATGTGATATATCGAGGCTTATATAATTTAAAATGAGACTGTCACATAGGTATAAGCGTCCTCTCTAGACGCTCGTCTACAAAGCAGAACTTTTCTGAAGCTCGAAATTCCATAATTTCGACCAAATACTGTAATAAAAATAGATATACATTTTCTGTGAAATCAGAGATACTTACCTTGGGAAGAGACTAGTTGAGTGGTTAGTTCTGGTGGCGCGCTGCGGATTATTGCCGCGACCCGCGCTCGCGCCGCGTCCCACTCCTAGAGATTCTAACAATCTTGCGGCTCCCTGAGTAATACGTAAACATTACATTAAAACAGAAAAAAATAGACAGACTTGGACTTTGATATAATTTATATTTGGTTAGAATTTGAATTTCAATTAAAGCTAATAAATATGTTTCATGCAACAAAAATATTTGAGTTATAAAAACATTTTAAAGCTGATGTGATTGGACCCTACTCTGCGAGGACAACGACAAACGGCATTATTAATGTGATTTTGACATTATTTATGTTGTGATATTATTTCTTTATTATGACTTTTTAAAGCATTCTCAAATACGCATGTAGAGCTTTATGAACACTTTCACGCGGCATTTGTTTACCTGTTGCGTTAAATCTGGTTCACTAGCGCTCATGGCGCCCGAGCCGGACTGAGAGTCCTTCTTGTGGTCACCATACTGACCATCGGCAGCGTCGTTGTCCTCACACTGCAAACAACTCGTAGGATCAATCACACACGTACAAGGCGTACAACATTTATACAACAACCATGACAAAGCTTATGACTACGAAATAAAGTAACAAGGGCCTCCGCTACAACCCACGAGTGCACGGCGCCAGTTACGCGATTAGCCACAACCGTGCGAGTGCGTGAAGTCGTAAGCAAACGCGTAACTGAACGAAGGCCCCAAAACGTAATCCAAAAGCAAAGAGCGCACTCGAATGCAGCGCGAATAGTGTCGTCGATACCTGTATGTGGATGCGGTTGGCATTGTTCCGCAGGGAGTGGAGCAGCGCGCTGGGCACGGCCAGCAGCTCGCGCGACAGCAGCGCGTTGGCACTGTTGCGCGCCGCCTCGCGCGCGCGCGGCCCGGCCTGCGCCAGCATCACACACTACCACCACTCCACTACCACCGCGCCGCCGAGCCACAAACACGGCCACAAGACACACACACACATACACCCAAAAGCATCACACATTGTTGTGTCGGGATATTTCATGGCATACCAGATCGATTCCACTTATCATAAGGTTAGCAGAATCCGCCACGATACAACGCAACAATAATCAATGAAATCAATCAATGAATCTGCCGATACTAAATGTATAAAACTAATATCGTTTTACATACATTTACATTCAATATTCCCTGCATTTAGTGTGCCCTGGTACACACACAAACAATAATATGAACCCAGCTTAACTCTCTCAGCACCAAGCACACACAAACACGCATATTACTCGCTAGCATACATTTCTCACGTGAAAACAATCACAAACCGTTATAAAAACGGCATCCCTACTTTTCAAATAAGCAATAAGGCAACAGCACATCGGCTTATATTCATTTATAACACAACTCATGTCTTAGTTCCTCATGTGCAATGCTTCTCAAAAGATATCGGTCGGTGATGAGGCAAGCACGGCGCCAACGGCTTATTTCATAATAATTACGATAAGTCGGAACGAGGATTGGAAGCGTAACGGCTCATTTCTACAATTTGAGTGCACCACAAAAACATGGAAATGCCGTTATTACTATCATAAAGTCGCTACCCAACGTCTCTTACGAATAAACTCCACCTAACACGGCACCTCCACGCACATCTTTTCCTAAGTTAATTTTAAATGAGTTGATGACTGCAATCATCAACGCAGTATCGTATATTATAACTATAAATAAACTATATGAGATGGAAGCATAATGACTGACCTCTTGAGTATTCGTTTCCGGTACCGGTTCTTTGGCTGGGTAGGGTTTAGTGATATCGGTGATACTTGTCGGTCCCATTTCCATATTTGTGAAAGATGTGTTGCCCAAATCAGTCATACAGTTATTGCTTTCAGCTCCTAAGGTAAGCGACTCTACAATTGTTGCGAGATCTAAAACAAATACAAACAAAACATTATAAAATCAATAATTTCATGTGCGAACCTGAGCACGCCATAAATTTATCTCGACTTGACTTAGTATAGGTTTCCGGGAGTTGTAGTATGATATACCTAGATAAAAAATTGCCGACGATGTTTTGATGACAAACTATTGGAAATATATTGATAGTATTTACCTGTGTTGATATGATGTGTGGAGTTGTTGATAGTGGACAGGTCGGTGGCGTGCGTGCGCGGTCGCGACATGTTGCTGGCCATCTCCTCGGAAGATATGTTGTCTGCTGAGGACGCCTGCTCCGTTGATGCCACCGACACCTAACATATTAAACATATTTGTAAATTCACACTTAACCACATCAAATAATAAAACATGACAAAGTATAATAAAAAAAGATGTTGTTTTTTTACATTTATCTCAAAAACAAGTTCTAAAAAAGATACTTTGAATACCCGCACAACAATTTGATGCACAGATAGATAACGGTTATGTGATGGGGTCTTTTTACACTCTGATTTTTTTTCCCCTTGGCTCACCTGATGATCGACGGCCGTAGCGTCCGGCAGGCTGGGCGTGGAGTGGCTCTTGCGGCCCTGCTTGGCCTCGCCGCCGGTGGCGCCGCCACTGACCACCTTGAGGTCGAACTTGCCCTCGGCGCCCATGCGGTACGAGTTGCGCCCGCCGTGGTCCCACCTCATGTTACACACGATTCAATTATAGCACGCACACTTTGTTACGCATTAATAACACAAAACGAATTCTAGAATTTATCTAAAGATGAGAAATAAGTTTGGCATAAATATGTTAAGTTTTAAAGAGGCACAATTATACAAAAAAATGCTTTCAAATATAAAAAAATACATTCATTCAATGCATTCAAGACTCAATTAGCTGAATATTTAATTGCAAATAACAACCTTCCTAAAAACGCTCAATTAGACGTTGCTTTTAGGTTAATCGAGGATTACGTTTGTGCCCGTACGCTAAACATTAACCTTTTGACCGCCACGTCAAAAAAACTACGACGTGCCCTCAGCGCCAAGCTAAAAATTCAACCTTAGATACCTACAAAACAGTAGTGAGTTCCGAATGATATCGATAAAAACTGACTGTTCATTTTTAACGATGTTTTTTTTTTAATAAACTTTAAAATACCTCAAATATAATATACAGAAGTTTTATTTTGTCCCGCTGTGTCCCTCTATAATGATATGTGTCAAAATTTCGGCACCCTTTACCTTTTCAATCCACAATTAAAAACATCAATCGATAAAATCACGTCAATACCATCACAGCACTATGTTCAATCATGAAGTACTTTTCTGTCATCCTATGATGACTGTGGCGTGGCCGGCACGGATTTTTTTAATTTGCTCGCCTCTGCACTAGAGGTGTGCAAGCGTTATTTATTAATAATATCGAAATAATAATAGAGCTTTTATTTTTATGGTTTCGTGTTATTTTATACCCACGACGCAACCGAGTAGTACCTAGTTTAAGTTTGAGGAGAGAGGTTGTTTGTTTTTAGTTTGTGTGGGCCTTTATCTTCACAACGGTTTGTCCAATTTAAATTTATGCGGTTTTCTGTAAAATATTTGGAGTTTGCAATGGGTTTTGGGTAGATAATAACAGCCCCGGATCTAGGGGGGGGGGGGGGGGGGGGGCAAACCGGGGCACGTGCCCCGGGCGCCAATTTCAGGGGGCGACAAATTCAAATGTAGCAGACAAGTGCACCACCCAGCACATCGCAACTTTGCAATAAATGAGACGCGCGGCACATTTAACCTTTCTATTTTATTTTTTTTACAACCGTTATGGCGCCCCTGTTGGACTGTTGGACCATTATCGATCGATAAAATTTATTTTTATCGAAATTTATTATTAATATGTTACTGGCAAAATTTTCATTTTGAGAAAATTTGAATTTCACGGGCTAACTTAGCGCATCCCCATAAAAGATTAGCGGGGGGCGGCAGACGGCAGTTTTTGCCCCGCCTCAAAAAAAAACTAGATCCGGGGCTGGATAATAATATGGTGATTACTCAATTAATTTAAACAGTGTAAAATTAAAAAGCTATATTATTTTTTGAGAAAAATGTCACGATGTATAAAATTCCGTCTGTGTTGCCATTGCTATTCGTATTTTTATTCCGAATATAAATCACATTTTAACAGTATATGTAAAAAGGAGGAAACGAAAGG
The DNA here is from genome assembly GCA_916610215.1 of Omphaloscelis lunosa. Classification (NCBI taxonomy): domain Eukaryota; kingdom Metazoa; phylum Arthropoda; class Insecta; order Lepidoptera; family Noctuidae; genus Omphaloscelis; species Omphaloscelis lunosa. The sequence continues at coordinate 14,040,681 of OU744247.1, forward strand.
GATAGTGATAATTATAAAACATTTACGAAAAATCAGTCTTTTATTTAAGTTTGTAGATAAGATATTTTTTAATAATAAAAAATATAATGTAAACGATTTCAAAAAAATCTAATAATAATCTTTTCATACAAGTATAACAATCACTAACAACTTTTATTTAACTAAATTAACTGTAACGTAGGTTTCCGTTCAGGTCGATATTCTTTTTATGTTGCCTGTTAGCTACATCACTACTTGTCATCCTATGGTGACACTGGCGTGGAGGGAACTATGTTTTTCGAACTTTAGAATTGGTTTAAGTTTTTGTCATCTTATGTAAATATAGATGAAATATAAAGAAAGGAGGTTTATTAATATAAATAAGAATGAGTCAAGGAACATAATTAGCAAAAGAAATAAAAAAAATAATGTTGTTTAACAAGATTTATTTACGTTTAAAAGTCTGTCATGTAGTCGTGACAGTGGCGTGCTGGGCACTTTTTGGCTTGTCATCCATACATGACTGTGGCGGTCAAAAGGTTAAGGGTCTTACTATAAAAACTTAGACATTTGCACAACGTGTGTCAGTTTTACGTCAAAATCCATACATAAACGCCGTGTTTAAAAGATGTTTAGCATAAACAACTGATAAATACTGTTTTGTGGTAGTAAGGTTAGTGTTCAATATCAAGAAGCATGTCTCACCTAACGTCAACCCATCCATTGTGCAGGTCGGACGTGACGGTGCCGAGCGCCGGGTGCGGCCCGTCCTGGTCGCGCCACTTCCAGTCGGGCCCGCGCAGCACGCGCGCGCCCGCGCACACGCCGCGCGCGCCGCGCGACCAGCGCCGCGCGCGCGCGCCGCCCGCCGCGCTGACGCCGCACGCGCCGCTGCACGCGCTGCCCGCGCCGCCCGCGCCGCCCGCCTGCCGGGGCGCTACCTCGTTGACGCTCACCACCTGCCAGCAAACAACTCTCTTGTGTCACACCCATCGAATAAGGCATTTATATAATCGAACCTCAATTTATTGAAAAGGGTATGATTAAACGGTTTGGTCATGTTTAAAGGATGAATGAAAGGCGACTGACAAAATTTATCGACAAGGCAAATGTGAGTGGAAACTCCGGGAGGGGACGCCCTAGAAGGACATATAGTGATGATGTTCTTCAGAAATGTCAAGTGCGTAGTACTTGCAACCGGAGTGCGTGTATAACCAGATGTATGAACATAATCAAGACAAAAGGAGTATAAAAAAATCGTAGCAAGTGACGTTCTGTGGTTTCTGCCTCACTCCTTCTTCATTATATATGCGTGTATCAAATAATTCCTATTTTGTTGTCCTAAAATACTAAATAGCCAATTAACTGCGAGCTATAAACTTGGAAGTAGCGGCGAGGCATATTTATTAAAAAAAAGCATACATCATTAGAAGTTCCATTCGTTTTTAGAGGATCAATTAAATATTTCTCATCAAATAATATAGCACAGAAACGGTATAAGGGAACAAAAGAGTCGAATTGAAATACCTTGCCATAGATCTCGAGTCCAGAAAGCGACAGATAGTGGCTCTGCCCGCTAGCATTCTTGCCGTTCTGCTGTATCCTGAGGAAACGGTAGGGCGCGTCGGCACGTATGCGCCACGTGGCCGTGCTGCCCGGCTCTTGTAGCGTCTGCTCGTCGCTGTGCGCCAACAGAGTGCTCCACGTCACGCCGTCAGCTGACATCTTGAAAACGAGTGAGAAGTATAGGTACAACGCCAAGCGAAACAAATTATGTAATATTTCAAGCCCACAAATGTACATAGGTATTTTCTACCAGTCAACCTTTGAGTAATGCAGAGACGAACAGTTGTAGGTGCAATACCGAAAATTTTGGAATATTGTATTTATTTATAGATAAAGATATCCTACATATTATAAACAAAGTCCCCCGCGGCGTCTGTCCGTCTGTCTGAACGCGATAAACTCAAAAACTACGCAACGGATTTTCAAATGGTTTCCACCAATGGACGGAGTGATTCATGCGGAAGGTTTTAGAATATAAATTCATTAAGGTTTTATGTAATTTGGCTGAAATTTGACGATTATTGTTGAAGATGTCGGAAAAATCATGCCGACTGGGAACTTTATTAGCGTGCGCCACGGAAATCGCTATTTTGACCGGTATTATATTAAATTGAGCATTTAATTTAGATAAAAATATGCCTTGACATAATTTAATTTAAATGAATGGTTTACAAGATATGAGAGATTCAAAATTACGCATAACCAAATAATTATGGTTGACAGCAACGCGGGCGCAGTGGTAGGAGTCAATTTTCCTCGGCTATTAGGTATGTAATCCCGCTATCGTTAGTACTTTCCCGTAGGATATTTTCCGACATCCACGCGGGCGAAGCCGCGGGCTTAAGCTAGTACAATCTATTAAGAACTATTAATATAGTATATATATACCTAAATTTATAAATATAAGCAGAAATAAATACATGAATATACTTAAACACATAAGAAAATAAACTGGAAAACATTAACATAGAGATGATACTGCCAGCTTCTTAGGAATGTGCTCGCGAACTTTCAACTTTAAAGGATTTGGATTGGTACTGATCCATCCTGATTTTCAATATTGGTAGACTACTCATGTTATGAATGTGATGAAAGTTTTTTTTGCACAACGCATTACAACTGAACATTGAATACAGATAAGATTTGGCGTACAGATAGACCATGCCCTGGATTAACACATAGGATACTTTTTCTTAATAAATTAAGTGTTTCCGAAGGATGCAAGTTAAACTGCAGTAAAAACATTCAGAACTAAAGAAATATCTGAAAACGCCCAACACAATAATAGAAAACTTAACCTATTTGAAGCATCCTAAAATTTTCGCAACCTCTTAATTCTAAAGCTTCTTTGCATTAGTCGATAAAGTACCGAACTCCTATTTCCGAAAATCGTATCGGCCCTAGGCGGAGTACGACATTATCGAGTTTGCTTCGCTCGCTCTTGCATCCTACTCTATCTTAATTCTGAAGCTTCTTTGTATAAGTCGACAGTCGGTTGTTAGTCCTCTTTCTGTATGAATGGACAAAATAGTACCTATCCCATTCGAGGCGAGATGGAAAAATTATCAAACTCGCTTCGCTCACTCTTGAATCCGAGAAAATGTATCTCTTATTTGTTAAGCTTTTCTTAAGTCGACAAAGTTACTCCCTGTATGAATGGACAAGCGATAACCTAACATATCCGAGGTGAACTGCAAAAATGATCGAGGTCGCTTCGTGGTGTTGAAGATGCACCCCCCAATAAATAAACCTGCCGGCTCACATAAGATGTAGCTTTACTTACTTGGAATAACCAGTTCCTGAGCGCCGAGCGTCCGTACCCGCGAGCATGACGTAACGTGTACGCCGAAGGCACTACTTGTAAGCCCAAGTCACACGCTATAAAAGCTCGTCTGTCATCGTTCGTGTGTACATTCAGTGGTTCCGGTGACCTCGAGAGTGCATCCTCGGCACGGCCGTACGGTAACTGCCTTCCGTCAGACGACCAAATGCTGACCAAACCGTGAGCACCGGGATTTACCCATTCGCAAGTGCCTCCATTGCTGCCAATGAAGTAAAGAATACCATTCTCGTCGAAGTCGTGCTAAAATTAAAAAGATTTGTTAATTTTCGTGGTTAATAAAATCAATAAATTTAAACAAATATGGCAAGTCTCTTACTTCGTATGTAAACGTGATAGGAGCTTCTGCTTTTATCTTCTGAACGAAGTTAAAAGTGGTTCGCTCCATGTCGTACCACTGGCGCGCGACAGACTTGGCTAGGAATCTCTCGAGTTGCCGTACTGTCGTCAACGCCTCTACCTTCAGGTTGCGGCCAGCGTTGTTGCCGTTGTTTGAAGTTGTGTCCTCCGTAGATTCATCGTTTGCACGTTCAACACGCAGTCTAAAGACAAACGAATGATAAGAGATGCTTTACGACTGCCGTTAACTGAGCAACTAATTTAGTTGACCAAAGTATTATACACAATTTAACATAGGTTTATCAACGATAAATACGACACATACCGATATAAGACATTTTATTCGTGTTATTATTCTGTGGCTCGTAGTTAAATTATAACACCCGCACTAGTCGATCTTTAAGGCTAAGCAACGCTTGCTGAGGTCGGTCCGTGGATGGGTGAACATTTATTACATACCAAGACCCTTCCATGCTTCGGAAAGAAAGTCAAGCAGTTGAACCTGGCTGATATTCGTATATCTTTGACAGTCGTTACGAATAGCCAGATGCCCGAGAGTCTGGCAAACAGTCTTGTTAAGGGGTATCGCGATACGGAGTAACTGGGTTATAGATATCAGATAGGCAGTCGCTCGACGTACTGGTATTGAGCTGCATCCAGTTTGTAAGCCGATCCCAACATAGTTGTGAAAAGACTACACAGACGATGATGTCCTGCGACAAGTAGAGGTGTAACGGTCACCTGATCCTCTTGGTGAGGTGGTGCAGCGTGCCGGCCGAGGGCGGCGGCGCGTCGCCGGCGGGCGCGTGCACGGGCAGGCGCTCCACGCTCTCCAGCACCGCCACCAGGCGCGCCGCCAGCACGCCGCCCGCGCGCGCCACCCAGCCGCGCACCACGCGCGCGCGCTCCGCTGCCTGCCCCGTGCCGTCTGCACACGACACACGAGCTTATTACACAAAGCCGACAATAAGCCAACGCGAGCGTAGGTAAATTGATACGAGGCGAATGCTACGGCCTACATGTTGGTCAAGTTCGAAAAGAGACCAATGCCACCTGCCAAAGTTCACGAGTTTTTGTGGTGCTAGGCGAGCGTCGACGAGCAATGGCGAGGCTAGACAAATGGGCTGTCTGTACCTTGGTACTGCCTTAACTCGGCGAGCTATGACCAACATGTATTGCCGGCTTAACAAACACTCATAGAATAAAGCACCGAATTATTAACATTTTAAAGGTTACTCTGTGCAACACACGCTACAAAATTATTGCGCAGAGTTGCAAGTATAGATTAATGTTTTTTGGGAGATAAAATAAATACTGGAAGGTTTTGAATTGAATTGAATGACTTTAAGAACAAATCGAACTTATAAGATCTTGCACCTATTAAAAACTACGCTTTGCCAATATTTCACAGATGTATATATAATTCTGTAAATACATTATTTGTTATGTTCGTGAATCATGTTTTGATCAAGATACAACCCAACACTGACATTGGCTATCACTGCGGATCCTCCTTAAGCAATTTTTAGGGTTCCGTACCCGAAGGGTGCCAAACGGAACCCTATTACTAAGCCTCCGCTGTCCGTCAGTCTGTCTGACAGCGGGCTGTATCTCATGAACAGTAATAGGTAGACAGTTGAAATTTTCATAGATTGTGTATTTATTTTGCCGCTAAAACAACAAATAATAAAGTAGATAGTTTTTCTATCTCCAGTAGACCAAAACTGGTGATAGATAGATTATTGGGTAAGAACTATAAGTACCAAAAGATATTGATCACAAATATACAAGAAAATTGGTAAAATACAAGTGTGTAATGTTCGTCAGTTCGTAGTTACACTGGTTACTTACCATTAGCTTGTGGTGAAAGCACTTGCAGCAAGGAAGGCGCTAACCCTGATGACTGCAACTCATACGCCGAGAGTAGCTCGTCTCCACACAATAGCTCTGTAAGTTGATCTAGTGACTCGGTCAGCTCGTTTTGCCAGTTCTCTGAAAATTTATGAAGTTTTGTAGACGTTTGTCCATATAAATTAAAATGAAAGGCTTTTTCATTGGTAATAGCGAGATATATATCACTTGAGAACGACTGGCCCGATTTAGTTATTTTTTGTATAAAATGTTCGTAACCGTCCGATTTAGGTTTAAAGGAAAGCAAAATTTTAAGAATTTCCCGGAAAATTTACAATTTCGGGAAAAACTGAACGTCCTTTTTTCTATGAGATTTTTTATGAATTATTAAAAATTGGACAGGAAGTCTGTCGGGTCAGCTAGGAATACATTTCAAAAATTATCTTTCGTTACCAGTAGGTTGCGTAGCGAGTCGCTGCATTCGCGCGAGTAATGCTCGCAGCCTTGCGACGGGCGGTCGCGGCTGGCGAGTGGCCGCGTTCGCGAGGTGGCGCGAGTACAGCGCGCGGGCACGCTCACATACCTAGTGCAAAATAAAAGCAATGTAGGTACACACAGCTTCATCGGCTAGTATCCCAGAAGAGCAGAAGACACGCAACTACAAATCCGATACAGCTGCATAACTGTTTATTGTATTTATACAAAAACATTTTATAATAAGTATATCAACAAACATAATTATACAGAAGAACATTTAATTAAAATTTGGAATTCGTTTGGTTGACCCAGAAGTTTTAAGATTGATTGAAGCGGATATGATTAAGGGTTCAATTCCCAGTAACAAAGTATTGTTTTTTACCATTACAAACTTAATATTTTTCAATTTAAAGTCTGCTTTCCTACTTTATTTTGCAATTTTTAACACATAACATAACATCACGCCTGTAATCCCTGAATGGTTAGGCAGAGGTGTACCATAGGTACACCTACATTTCGCCAGTTATGTTTAAGTCCCATGTAATTGCCATCAACCGAGCACAAATCCAGACTCCGTTCTACTACTGAGAAATTCCTGGTGGAAAAACCCAGTATAACTATCTCCAACACGGGAATCGAAGCCGGGACCGCATGCTAGCGCTTGCGACCACTGGACCAACAAGGCAGTCAATTTCAATTTCTATTCAAAAGAAAAACAACAAAAAAGTTAACTAACTTTTTTCCCTAATAGATTAATTTTTATTTTTTGATATAACAAACATTAGCTTTTTGTGAGAATTAGAAATAACTTTAATAACATAACTTAATGAGAATTGTAGTCGTTAACTTGGGTAATGTTTACTACTAGCTTTAATTAGCGAAATTTCGCGGATTTATATATATTTTGCGATTTTTAATTCATATTTTATATGGTCTTAGGGGGAGACGTGAAAATTGATTCGGTGTTACAATGTATAAAAATGAATGCATACATCATTAATTATGCTCAAATTATAACAACCATCAATTGAGTAAGCGAATGATAAAGTAGAACAGGCAATAGACAAAATCGCTATAGCTTTTTAAGTATTATATTATTGTGAATGTGAAGTCTATGTGGGTCATTCCTTTTTGTTTTGTTTTACATTTTTTCTCAGTTAGTTCTAATTATGGTCTGACAGTTTGAGTAATTTATCTGACCAAGATTATGTCTGGTCTTAAAAAGAGACTGTGACCTCTGAGTTTGTTTCGGCCTTTCTTCTCACAGTAGTCAGATAGGACACGCCGATCTCATCCACTTTTTAAAATGTAAGTGAGTGAAATGATTGACGTGTAAGTGTTTGTACAAACTACTTACAGAAATAAAATCATTTATCAATGAGCTCGCTAGCTAGTTGGTCAAAACTGGTATTTAATGGCGCCATATGGCGATGGCTTGGTTCGAATCCACGTCAAGTCGTTACATAGTGACAAGTTGTGACGTAAAACTTGAGGGGTCCTCACATAGTGACGCTGTCTGTATATTCTTGTTTTAATTTTGAAGTTTTGTTAGCAAAAAGACACCATAAATGCCTTCTCGTACGTCCAGGTTGCCGGATAGCCGGTGCCGGGTACCCGGCGGCCAATTTTATGGGCATGTACGTTATCTTACGCCCTTATTAGTGAAAGATAACGTACACGCCACGGTCACCAGGACGTATGAAAGGGAACTTAAAATACGACAAGACCTAAGACCGGGGAAAGGCTTGGCTATCCAAAAAGATATTGACAACTAGATATTTCTTTGGTTTTTGTCAAATCTAATTCCTATTACCAAATTCTAAAGACACATTAACAAACCTGTGCTTTCAAAGCCTCTGCTTTAGCCGCTAATCTTGATCGACTCGCGTTTACCGCATTATGAGGCGTCACTGTCCTGCGATCTGTCCAGCCACTCGCTAGTTCTGGACCTACAAAGGTAATATCGTTTTGTCAAAATAAACCTGTGCCCAACAGTAGAACAATAATGGTAGTAAAAAAGTGCAAAAACCAACTAGAGAAAGTTACAAAGAAAAGAAGTATTTATTGTAACTTTAGTTTTATTCTTAATTTACTTATCCTTTATACAGTTCCACAATTAATATGCATTAAAGTTTTATATTCTTACCTAAAAAGGTTTCAGCTGTGAACGAATGTTTGGTACCCCTGTTTGATTCGAAAATAAAACCAGGCAAGTCTTCTCTGAGTATTGTAGTTTGTTGCTGACCATCAGTGTTGTGGATTTGTAGTTCTTTTTCCCTGAAAGAACATGCAGTGAAGTCTTGATAATATAAAATGACAAAACATTATATTGTTTGTTCAGAAAATACAAGTTACTTACTTTTTACATGAGAGAGCCCAGTTGCCGATAATCAATTTAGAGGCACCAGGTTTAGACAGAATCGGTTGAGGTACCGAATTCTTTACTGAAGCTCGCGCTCTTTGAAGTTTGTCGATAAATTCGCCACGATTTTCTGTAATTAAACCATAACTCACTACTTTTTGTCAAGACAACATGCATTAAGTAACTTTTAAAAAAGCGGATAAAATTATAAATTATTTTATTTTTCTCACGACCGCGAACACTCATCATCTAAATAATAGAAGATGGCAAACTATTTATGAGCATAGAATCATGAATGAATGACTGAAATATGTAGTGCTAAACGGCGTGTACGACGTAATATGCTCTGGAAGCAAAACTAGACCAATATCATTATTATCTGACCATGATTACGTCTGTACTTTAAAAGAGACTGTGACCTTTGAGTTTATTTCGGCCTTTCTTCTCAGAGTAGTCAGATAGAAAACGCCGACCTCATCTAGTTTTTTAATAAAAATATGATTGACTTGTACAAGTGTTTGTACAAACCTACTTACAGAAATAAAATCATTTATAATTACGGAAATACTGTCACTAGATGTTTGCAGCGACTGACCAACATTAGGTGTATTATCAACATCAAAATAACCTAAGGGCGTTTCTACTGCCATGCGGAATTCGGCAAACACGCGCGTTTAGCCCAATTTACACGGTGTAAATTTGTTGCCTGTGGCATACCATAAAATTTAAGCAGCAATTAACGGGCACCGTCTAAACAACACGTACAATTGTTGCACGATCCAGGCAAGTAGCCGTTCAAAACTGGTAAAGGTATAAACAGCACGTATAATAAAATCTCATTCAATTCTGACATGAAAATTTTCTATCATTCAAAAATGAGTGTGTGAGTAACGGTGTGTTGACATACGAACGAAGTTAAAAAAATCTCGAGAAGACGTTCCATAAAATTTGAGAACCAGAGTCTGCCAGAGTTCAACTTGTTCGGCGGCAATATCACTTTCTTAAGTCCACTTTGTATAATCGAGTAAATAAACAGCTCAGTATATATCCATTGACCTTGCGAATGTCGACGGATCACGGATAAATGGCTTCATACACTCACTTATGAAGAATTAGAAACATGTAAAAACTTGAACTCACTTCCTAATTGCCCTTTATATGTATAACATGCGCAAACACACACCCCTACACAAACTTACACCTCTCTCCCAAACACACACACACACACATATACACTCCACGCTCAAAACTACACAATCCTTCCATACAAACACACAATCCTTCCATACAAACACACAATCTCACATAAAAACACAGTGAAAATATTGTTCAGTTTTGAATTTTTATTGTTATTATTATTTTTATTCCTGTTTTTATTACTTTTACTTTGATTTGTTTTAGTTTTGCTTTTGTCTCTGAGTTTTTGGAGGTGGCGTTAGTGACTTTTTTTTTTAGGTAGGGCATCTCGTAGTTGACATCTGAGATCATGAATACTTAACCGGGCTTTCCTGTGGGTGCCTTAAGCTACTACACTTAAAACCTCCAGCCCGGGGTTATTCAACTATGCTAATTAAAACTAGTTGAACGCTCGCTAAAGGCACCCCCTGTGGGGTACGAACCTTGGCTTAGGCCGTCAACCGGAGGGAGGACATCGAGGATGGGACGGACTGAATCAAAGTTTTGATCATGATTTTTTTATTTTATTTTTTTATTTTTTTCTGGGAATTTAAAGCTACGTGCTCAGCTGCAACAACTGCTGGCACCTCGTTATCGAGCAAGGGCGTTAATGACTGCGACACAGTATTATACTAATGCAATTATTATCGAACACAGAGTTTCTGTAAACTGAATTTTTGCGGTTCAATAAAGTTTATTTATAATACTTGAATCAATTGTAAAGACGTGCAACTCTGTATTTAGAAGAGGCAAAACTTGCATATAATCGCCTTGTACTTTCATTGCCCTGGTGTAGGTCACATGCAATTTTATTGAATGGCAAAACTTGCATACAATTATTGTATGCCGTTTTATGGAAATCGCACGAGTGTAATTACTTGCATACAATTCATGAATGGCAATAATTCGACGAGCTTTATGGCATGTAATTATTGCTCTTGAACATTCCAGAAACTTGCACCGTGCAAATGGGGCTTTAGCCTCGCCCTCCGAATAGATTCTATTTTGTTTTTCTATTTTTTATTTGAATACCCAACATTAAAGAAAAATATGTCTCGCTTACGGGCAATCTTGCGTTCGTGCGTAGATGGTACTAATCGCGTTAAGAGGGTTGAGAGATAACGTGCGAAATTAAAATGTTATAATTCTGTAAATATTGTCATATTTGTTACGTCGCGAATTATATTTTGAACAACACACAACCTAATACTGGCCTGCAAATTAAAAAAAAAAACGTAAGAAACTATGAAATTGCGGGCTAGCCCAGCAGTACATACCGGTATTATCAGTCTGGTGTTCAGGGCTGCCGCTTGAGTACATGGTGGCGAGTTTGCCGTCGAGCAGGAAGCGGAACCAGCCATTGCTGCCCGTGCTGAGCTCCAGCGCGGCCGCATCGCTCCACACGTACAGCGCATCACGGCCGCGACACAGCGACCACTCGGCCCACGAGTAGCCCACGCCGCTTGACAGACATGACGCGTCCTCGCTGCAGCCTACACGACACAAGTACAGGGTATAATAAGACCATAATTGCTTGGCTATGTGGTCTCATTCTGTACATTAAACTGAGTAAAAATTATTGCTGGGAATCGATTTTTGGTTTTAAAAATTGCTGTTTACGAAAGCGCGCAAATGTAATGTAAGATTGTGCCTTCTATCACTTAAAATATTTATATAATTTGAACTCTAGTTATCACCTTGGACAGCCTGACCTTGATGTTGGTCTAATGCCTATACAGCCTGCACTATTCTCTCGCCGATACAACAACAGATTTACCCTTTCTACTGTTTTATTATAATTTAACTGAATCACAAAATCATCATACCAGAATTAAGAATTAATCACAACAGAATTAAGAATGGATACAAGGATCTAATGGCGCTCGAATGACGTTGAAGGGGATGCGCTGATGGTAAACATTTTTTTTAAATTGTTTTATGAAATGCATTGAAAAAAAATAAGATGGCAGCATTAGTTCCGATTATGGCCACGCGCCAAAATATTTTTGTACAGTTATATTTCCTTACCCGGAATATTAGAGGTTTCGCTGTCAGACGACAAGAAGGCCGCGGGCGTGGCCGCCAGTCCCTCCACCTTGCTGAACACTCCGAGGCGCGCGAACTGCTCCAGGTATATGTCGGACGCCTTCACCATCAGCTCCTCGGCGATACCCAGCACTATGAGGTGGCCGTCGTCGTCGTCCTATGTCGTAGCAAGTTACCATATTTTAAAACTTTACTGGTCAGAAATATGCAATGAAAGTAAAGTCGGACGGACCTAAAAGGATTTTTATTAGAAGTAAGCTGATTATTTTAATATATTTTCTAAAAACAGATACAACAAAAACTGCACATTATTTGACACCAATTTCTTGACTGTAAGATAATTAAACAAACACAATATTGATATAACACAACAAAATTACAACAATATAAATAAATTATTATTAAACACAAAAAATAATAAACACAAGAGAAGGATTGTTGATGCAGGTAAGTTTCGATGGTGTGATGTCTTTACAAAAATGTGGATGCATTCAAGAATAAATGATAGTGAGAAAAACAAGTAATCAGAATCTTAATCAACTCAGCAGATAACAAATAAAAATATTAGTATTATAAGTCTGATGCTTATGATAACTGACATTCATTATTTGTGTTTAGCTATTCTAAATTCTAAGCTGAGCACAGTTGATGGCATCGTTCGACGGATTCAAGCCAAACATGGATTTCAAACGTACACATAAAATCCGTGCAACGGTGTCTCAAGCAATGATGAGGTTACGGCTCTAAAACGGATGATCAGTTTAGCGAGCGTCATTTATTCTCAATCGTGTTTGAAGATACATATTATAGGCTGCTTATAGTTTCATTCGAAACCACTGGCTGGATATAATTCGGAGTAATAGGTATAAATCAGTCATTTTAGAGCCGGCTCGGTCAGGCCTGGGAGCATCACACCATCGTAACGTTACCGCGGGCGGGCGGATATAGCGGCTGCGCAGCACTCGCGGCGCCGCGCGCCGGGCCGCGCCCAGCTCGCCCTGGCACACACACTACGTCAGCCGGGGCCACAACCGACGCGAATAATTGCGAGCGATACCGCAATACTACCCTCAAATCAATTTGTGCTTTTTACACTTCATAAGAAATAGATACTGAGGGACAGGCGACGAGGCGCGACGGCCAGACATTGGTAGTTTATGCGCACTATTTCGAAAACATTAAGATTACTGAAGCATATAATTGAAATTCTAATCAAATCGTTAATGGACGTACTGACGATTGCATGAATTTACACTCATTAACATAACTCGCATCAATCAGGCAATCAAACCTACGGCAATGATAATTTTTGTCAATAGTAAATCTATTGTTTTTATTGTAGGTACTGGGACGTCATCGATCGCAATTATCAGCAAAGAAATTGCGTGTGATTGTATCGTGGGCTATATTTAGCGGGCAGGCTGCTATATAGTGCATTAAATAAGGGCATGTGTTTCATAATCGCACCTCCATTTTGCTTTCCTAACAATATTATTAAATACTCTAATGAATGCGCCTTTTTTGTGAACCTCTAATAATTATTTTTAGGGGCCTTAAAAATACTAAATAGCCAAGTGACTGCGAACAACTGAAAGGTTTATGAGGTTCATTAATTTAGAAAATTGTACATCATTAGGCCGCGTCCTAACCAAAAGCGATCGTTGCGCGAGTACACGATCGTCGCACTCTTTAACATGAATATGACATTGTCGCGTATGTTCGTCATTTTTCACGAGGTAAACGATCGCGTAATCGCGTATTTGCGCGACGATCGCTTTCGGTTAGGACGCAGGGTTAGAAGGTCAATATGTTTTTAAAGGGTCAGTAAAATATTTGCGTAAATGCGGAACTCACGGCATTGTCGAGCACGGCCGCCACGAGCTGCGTGAGCAGCGCGGCGGCGTGCGGCTCGCGGCGCAGCGAGATGGCGCGCAGCAGGCGCGCGGGCGCGTAGTGCACCGCCTTGCGCACCAGCGACAGGCACGCGCGCCGCACGCCCGCGCCGCCCGCGCCCAGGTAGCGCGCGCAGAACAGCGGCACCAGGCGTCTGCGCCACGATACACACATACAACACCCGCGCCCATGGGACTACCTTTCGTTATTTTAGAAACTATTGTGCAAATTCCATGCTTCTAGGCTCAGCAACTTAAGCTGTGAGTTATCTGTCAGTTTGAATAAGTAAAAGATGAACCAACAACTACTAATAATTACGGAGTTGACAGCAGAGAAAGTAAAAGTGGACCAACAGGTTTGATCTGTTAGCAGCATTTTTTTATTTTTTCATGGATTTACATGAATTGCCGTATAAAAACACACAACCAAGCCGAAACAACATAACCAGTGTCGTACTACCCAAATAATCAAATGTAATATATGAAACTAAAATAAACATTACTTACTCAAGGTATACTGCTGCCATTTCCTTATCTCCAGTTTCAGGGAAATCATCATCATTGGTAGGGGAGGGTGAGTCATGATTACCGACTACTAACCACTCACCCGGACACTGAAGAATAGCTGCCACTTCCCTGTGACCTAGATGACAAATACAAGATATTTCAATTTAGTTAATTACCTTCATGAAAAAAAAAACAATTTAATTTATTATGTATTATGCATAAATATACAACGATTTACACATATTTACCTTGGTCGTGTCGTTCACGAGCCTTATCAAGAGGCGTTTTACCGTCTTCGTCTCGTAGGTCAGCATTGGCACCGTAACGAAGAAGCACCTTAGCAATAGCAGGGCGACCGAAGCAGGCCGCATAATGCAGAGATGAACTACGTTGACCACGATTTACGTCAGCACCTAACGCAAAAGTGACATACAATATTATAAGTTCTTCTCCTTAGGAACCTACTACGTTTTGGAATGAGCAATTAGCTTCATCTTTCTGACTGACCATCCTATTGATACAATAATTTAAAAAATAAAAGAAATATAAAGGAAATAATAATAAATAAATTATATAAATGAAATAATAATTTTAATTTATAATTAATTATTCATTTTAAATTATTATTTTAATTTTATAATCATTTGAACTTGAAAATATTTATTTGCTAACATGTAAAACACTGGTTAGTAACCAATGTTTTACATGTACATTACATGTGTTACAGTGTGGCATTCATTAAAATTTCATGACACGGTATTAAGACATGCACCCTGTAAGGGCACTGCAAATGTCACTGCAATTAATTGATTAAATTACATAATATAATATTGATTTTAATTATAACAATTCGTTTCATTTTAATAAACATCAATTAATTAATTATTACATTTTATTTCAAATAAATCATTATTATTATTAATTCGTCAATTCATTTTAGTCATTATAAGTAAGCATAATATTATAGTAATATAATAAAGTTATTTATTATTATTTTCACATTTACGTCACTCTTATTATTTACAAGGTCAATCGATGTGCAATTTGTCAGCTTTAAATTCCTCAAAGGTATAGTAGCCTTTTTTTATTAACAGAGATTTCGACTGCTTCAAGAAAATTGAGTCATTTGGTAGGAATTTTAAACTTTCCGGTAGCTTATTAAATACATTAGCTAGTCTTGAATGTGGATTTTCCCGATAACTTTTAAGTTTGTGATGGGTAGTATAAGTCTATTCTTGTCCCGTTGGTTATAGTTTTCATTTAGCTTGATATTAGATTTGAAGAGGGTGACTATTTTACCTAACAAATATACAACTTTGCAGTTTAAATATTGCTGGTAGAGTGTGAGAATTTGTTGTTTAATAAAGTATGGTCTACAACTCTCTCGTTGACCTATGTTCATCAATATTCTGATACATTTCTTTTGCTGATTGAAAAGGTCTAAAAAGCCAGTACTGTCTCCCCACAGAATAATACTATAATTTAGCCAGAAGTAGGCGTACGCATAATAGGCAATTAAGGCGGTTTTTAACCGACTTCAAGAAAAAAGGAGGTGGTTCTCAGTTCGTCGGAATCTTGTTTTTATATATATTCCCCGATTACTCGAAGACGGCTAAATCGATTTAAAAAATTCTTTTTTTGTTTGAAAGAGTATACTTCCAAGTTGGTCCCATTGTCATTTTTGGTCACGATCTGATGACGGGATCTTGGAGAAATCGAGAGAAATCTTCAAATATTATAGGCACACCTATAGCGATTTAGGTAATTTTTATAGCATTTGCTCTCGGAAAGCACCATTTGGTAACGTGGAACTGATGAATTACAAACCAACCTACTAAAAAGTGAGAAAAAATGTTTTTACTAAAAATACAACAGACTCCCAAACTACAAAGTGAAAAATAACTTTAATTTCGGAAGTCGGTGGCGAAAAACTTAAATACTGATCCAAAGACACTCACTTCCGAAATTAAAGTTAGGTATTTTTCACTTTGTAGTTTGGAGATCGGTTGTATTTTTGATAATAAAAAAAAAATATATACTGTGTGTTGCATTTCAATATGCTTAGTGCAAAAATAAATTGGGACAATTTTGCTCATGTACTTTCTACATGTTTCTTCCAATTTAGATTAGACTCTAATGTTAGGCCTAAAAGTTTAAATTTGTTTATTTCCTCTAATTTTATTTATTGTGTTAATGTATTTAGGTTCAGTGGTTGGTTGGTTTTTTGCATTTATCACTGTTGTTGATGGTTTGTGGATCAAGAGTTTTTGTTTTAATTTCAAATTTGTGTATTTAACTCGTAGATTATACTCGTAACACTTTCACGTAGTTATTAGTTGATGGTTTAACTAGTGTACTTAGTTTTGATTACTCATTCACACGAATAGTATTTTTTAGAGATATTTTATAACACAGCGTTTACTTTTACGTTAGGCTAAACGCAGCGCCATCTAGCGAAATCACAAATTTCAACAAACTCTCACCTTTCTCGCACAAGAACTCGACCATTTCCCTTGTACCGAAAGCCGAGGCCCAATTGAGCAGGGTTTGTCCGACGTCATCGGTGAAGTTGACGTCGACAGCTCCGCTGGACACGGCAGCCAGCAGGGCGTCGGTGTCCTTGCCGCGGATGCAGTCGATGAGCTGGCGATGCGACTTGTCGCCGCGCGCACCGCTGCCGCTGGCTGACGAGCCCTCGCCGCTCGCGCCGCCCGACGCGCTCGAGCCCGACGTCGAACTGCCGTTGCGAGTTGAACCACTGGTACAGAACGGAGACAGTGAGGAGCCTTCTTCCACAGTTTTTTTTTTTTGTTTTGTTAATTTACTTACTTTCTTTCTTTTTTTTTTCGTCAAAAGTTTTTTTTTGTTTTCTATTTTTATGTTGTTGTTTACAGGTCGGATTTTGAGACTATCTCATAGATAGATTATCTGATAAAGTATTATTTTCATGCTATAGCATTGACTGGCTTAAGGGGGCGCCCATTGGTTAACTAGCGCCACTCCTTTAAAAAAATATTATCTCGTGTCTGAGAAGGAATTATGAATAACGGCTAGTAAGGACCCTCGGTAAGTGTGTCTAAAATGTTCTAATACCTTTTATAAAGTTTCATATTGAGACACAAAGCAACAAAATTCGATCGAGAGAAAAGGTGGCCATTGCTCTAAATCGTATTTTGTTGCTTCGTGTCTCAATATGAAACTTTATAAAAGGTATTAGAATATTTTAGACAAACTTACCAAGGGCCCTTACTAGCCGTTATTCATAATTCCTTCTCAGTCACGAGATTTTTGTTTTTTAAAGAGTGGCGCTAGTAGACCATTGGGTACCCTATTATGACTGTAGTAGTCATACTCTGGATTTCTGAAAAATAAAACCATAACCAATCGCAATGTGTAGAGTGCAACAAGGATCTTTTGACGCCCGAATGACACTGACGAAGGGGCGTTGTTGGTAAACATTTGTGAAATTGTCACAGAAATTGTATTAACATTTCAAGATGGCGGCATTCGTTCCAATTATGGCCGAACGTCTTGTACCATTATATAGATGCTTACTTTTGTATAGCATGCCGTCCCTCACACAGGAGCACTAGTAACAAGTCCACTAGCCGCATGCACTCGAGGCACCAGCGCTCGTCGGCTTGCACCGCCGCCTCCACTGCTGAGCATAACTCTAGGCGAACGAGATCCTACAAACAATCGTTATATTTTATATTAATATCACATTCGGAACATGAAAATTCCTACTCAGTGACCGGTTTTAAATACATCTTAAAGTTCTTAAATGTAAGTAGTAAGGCAAATGATAATTAAAACAGTACATAATCAGGAAATTTTCATGTTTTGTTAAGTAAAACAGTGCAAAGCAGGGGTGGATCGCTAGTAAAATATAATTATTATTTAACTTACATGTGTTATTTGTGCGGAACCACGGCATAATGTAGAGAGTAGGCTAACAGTAGTAGATACTGCTGGAGCCGAACACTTGTCGTCGCCACTTTCAGCACTGCCCAGCCGACGAACTAGCTCCTCTATCAAACCTAAGATGGAAAATATGGGAATAATATACATTAATAATGCATAAGATGAAATACTGAAAAATAATTATAGCTTAAAATTAAGCCATTATGAAGAAATAATGTTTTTTTTTTAAAGAAAAACTGTAACTGTACGTATTTTTAAACCAAAGAACACAAGGTGGGTTGAAATATAAAATTACATTATAATATAGCTCCTTATTATGCCTCAAAGCTCAGCCGCATTAGCGCGTTTCACTTACTTTATTTAAAATGTCATGTTACATACCATGTTCAGCAAGTGGAGCTGGATCAGCATGAGCGCGCGCAAAGCGATCAGCAAGCGACGCGAAGCATCGGAGCGCAGCGTCGGCCACCCGCGCGTCATTGTGACGCAACAGTGCCGACAGAGACGAAACAGCGTCACCCACGCGAGCGTCACCCGGCTCCATTTTGCCACATACCCTGGCAAAACAAATTATTTTTCAATCATCATGCCAAGTTTAGGAATATTCCAGCAATCACAAAGACCAACAACAGGGCACAGTCTAATATGATTTACATAATATATCAGGAAGTTATCAATAAAACACCTTGAAACCACTGCCATAGCTGAGTGGAGAGTATCCTTGTGCACAGATGTACCATGATGTGTAATGAAGTGTAACACTGCAGGGAGGCCACCGCCTTCCCAAACGGCACCTGCTTCCCTGGTGCATACCAACTCCAACACCTGAGATCAAAGATAAGAGGTATAGTTACACCAACCAATACACAACACACTGCCTTAAAAGCTTGAAACTCTCTAACTTCAACCGATGCTCAAAAACTTACTTTAATGCACTGTTCAGCAAGGTCCTTGCTGGTACGATTGTTAGGATCTACTGTGAGCAATCTGCTGCAAATAGCCTTAACTGCTCCTTCAATAGCAACAATACGTCTTGTGCATTCAGCTGCAAAATAAATCAAATTAAATGTATAGCCAAATACATTTACTAACACAAAATTAACAGAAAGACAATGTTGAAGGCATCATAATTTTAGATTGTTAGGAAAATAAAAAAGATACTCATAAATGATACAACGCTTAGCACATCTACTTTTTTATTTTATTTTATTTAATATTCATTTCTGTATCTATCTATCCATGACATCACTGCGGGCCCTATCAGAATACCAGCGCTGCAACATTTTTTATTTTTTAATTTTGCTGCTTATGCTGAGATAGGAGCCTTTTGGCCTCGTGCAGGATTTTCTGTTATTATTTTAATTTGTTTTTTTTTATTTTTTATTAATGTTTTAATGAGTGTGTTTTAGTTTAATTTATGATTTCCTGTGCGAGTCTCAATAAATACTTTTTCTTTCTTTCTTTCTTAGTCATACTGTTGACAGATATATATATTTCATTCTGAGAACAAGCAGTTTTTATTTATTCAAATGGTGAAAAATAATATGGACCATGTGTCATGACCACAAGCAATGAAATTAAATTTCTGCTTACACCTGAATTCCAGTTAAACATATAATTTACATATGTGTAGCAATATACTTTATTAATTTTTGTCATCAGACTTACCAGAAACATCCAAGTAGTATGTGATAGCCCTGGCTGTCACCTCCAGCACATTATCTGGTGCACATTCATCTAAGAATATTTTACACAAAGCCGGAAGAAATGTTCTAGGAGGGCAGCTGAAATATAAGTAGGTCATATTGAATGTGTTGCTCTCAATATGATATTTTTATAATATTGTATGTTTGATAAGATAGTAAAAAAATAACACTACATTACATTGAATAACTTGACAAAATGTATTATGTTTCTGCTTCTAATGCTTCAATAAAAGTACAAAGTTGCTTTTCATGTCTATCTGTGTGACCATGTTGTTCTTCTAAACTACACAACAAATTATGATATTTGGAGAAATTATTTCGAAATTTAATTATTCTCAGTCAAATTGTTATAACTTTATGAATTTAACAATGTTATACTTAACATTTCATATTGCTTTCACAACACTTTAAAAAAATGTTTATAAATACTGTTTTGGTATGCACAGATTAATTAAATATTTGAAATATATAATTATGTCCTAAAACCAGTAGTTTATTATTAAAAATAAACTGAATTAATAATTTGTTGCTAACATGTATCCCATTCTTATTGCAACAGTGACTTGAAAGTTTTGAAACAAAGGTGTTAATAATCACAGCTATCAATCTGTTGATTAGCTTATCCAAACCAAGCCTTTTCCAAGCTTGAATAATGATAAGCTATGTTTAAGTTGGCTGCTTGCCATGCAGATTATATTTTAGAATTAATTACCTTTCAAAGCATCTGTCAACATTGTCAGACATGAGCAGCAACATGCACAGTTGTTCAAGAGCAATGAGCTGCATGTCACGCTCATCACCCTGCCCTGTCAGCAACCATTCTAACAGGGTTTCTGGATCCACTTCCGCCATCTACAATACAATTAGTATGCTTAAATTACATCAACACTATTAACTAATACACCTTAATCCAAATTCAACTCAATTTTGACACAAAATATTAAGTAAAATAAAGAACCACATGGTACCTTCTTGATTTAGTGGCCCAGGTCACCTGAAATGGGAATAAATAACTGTGAACAAAGCATTAGTCACCACTTCATGTTAAAAATGTCTATACCTACTATATAATTTTTGATAATCTAATGAAGACGAAATAACACTTTATATAGGATGTTGAGACGTAATTATGAAATTATTAGTTCAATGAACTATATACTATTTATAAATATCCTAGTTTACAAATAATTTACTTGAAAAAAATAGCATGTTCATGCTAAAGAAAAAACATCGAACACGAGAAATGTTAGACATGAGATTTTAATTGTAATTTTATGTAGGTTACGGAATAATATGACAGAATAATGTGCAGAATGGTCCTTTCTCTTTCGTAATAGAACCTAACTCAAACATCGTTTACAAAATATCGAAAAGGTACGATAAAGTAAACAGTAAATTATGATTAAAAAACATAAACAATGATAAATAAGCACAATAAATAAATAAAGTTTTAGGACAAGAGTGAAGGTGACAATGTATTTCTTACCACTTGCAATCAGTTGACACTAATCATCGATATCAAATAAAATGCACTTCAAATTGTTTTAAAGAAATCTAAAGTTTATTTTAAAAGAATTAACACCCAGCTGATAATACAACGCAATTTATTCGCACACAAGATTTTCTACAAAAATCTCTTGACACCAAGATCATCAATCGCCATTTCCACAGATAAATAAAGTTTTTTTTTTTTTCATTATTTATGTTTGTCAACTTTGGCTCACATACCACAGACAAGCACAATGAATGATAAACCAAATTAATGTGACCCCACGCCACTAAATGCGAAAAGTCTAGTTCACGAAAATATCGTATTCTCATAACATATCATAAACAAGCCTGCAATCCTGCAAAGGTGTACCTATAGTACACACATATTTCGCCAGCTCTGAATGCTGAACCGCTTCAGTTACGTGAATTCGTAGTGCGTATAGTTATTGCCTGCAACGCCGGCCCTAGGGTAGAGCGAGTGGAGTTGTCGCTCTCGGCAAGATGATAGCAAGAGGCGCCAAAAAGCCAAATGCAAAAAATGATTTCCAGTACAAAATATAATTTTGATAGCACCTTTTGAGAGACGCTGGAGCATTTTTAACCGACTTCAAAACGAAGGAGGTTCTCAGTTCGCCTGTTGTTTTATTTTTATTTTTGTATGTTTTTTACGCGATTACTCTGCCAATTATGAATTGATTTTGATAATTTTTTTTTGATAGTTCATACTTCAGAGGTGGTCCCATATAAATTTCATTAATTTTTCTCGGGTAACTTTTGAGTTAGCTTTAATAATACGTATTTTTCCCATTTAGTCTATGTGGATCATAGACATTTTCTATCTCAATGATGTGGACGATATACACTATTTTTCTGTCACTGTTATTTACTTATCAGGTAGTGGTATTCGAATTTGCGTGGGGTAGGTACGGTAGACACCACAACTAAATAGTGAAAAATAAAAACTTTTACATAAAAAAAAATAAACAATCGACTTCCAAAAAACAACACTATTAAGTGAAAAATAACTTTAATTTCGGAAGTCGGTGGCAAAAAAGTAAAATTCATAACCAGGGCCGCATTATCCCTAAGGCAGTATAGGCAACTGCCTAGGGGCCCCGCGAACCGAGTTCTTTTTTTGAAAATGTTTCATCAAGTGAAAATTTAATTTGAAGATTTGTATCCTCAATTCCTCAATGACAATAATATTGCATTGTTTTTATTATATTAGACATGTCATATTTCAAATTATTAGAGAATGATTTTTAAAATTACGCGGCGTTTTCCCAGCTGTTGCTTATAAACGACAGCGGGGCTGACGCGACATTCATGCCCCACTATCGAAAAAACAAAAGTATCAAGTTATTTTTCGCATCGCGACGCGTTTTTGGGGCCTTTACTGGTTAACGCTGACGAATCAGATGCAAGCTTTTTTAACGCACGCTTCAAAAACTCTACATTGTGATTGTGAATGCACAAGTATTAAGCGCCATATTCATGATCCATCCCAGTTGTAAGCCGCAATACTGGAAGTAACATAATTCACTATCGTGCGTGCATCCAGCATGCTAACGAATGTAATCGAACGAATTAAACGAGCGCACGTGTTTTATTTATTTAAATGCCACCAGTTTTATCAAAATCAAATAATGCAAGTTTTGATGTTGTCAGCAGCATCAGAGAGAGAGGATAAAATATAGGAAAAGGTTTTGGATGAAATTTTCTTATCACAAACGTGCAAATTATACTCAAATGAATTATAACATGCAAGATTTGAATGTGATAGATTTGCACTTGAGACATTCCACAGACAAGGGTGGGACTTATATCTTTCAATAAATCTTGAAAGTGTCTCGCGATCCATTTTGATGTGCAGTCACCTTGCGACACAAGTTCAAAATACTTTGTGGAAACATAAAGTGGTGGTAAAATTAAACGAGAGTGGCTAATTTTTTCTCCATCTACTGGAAAAGTATAGTGTTTTCCATGTTTTCTTTGTGGTGAATCTTAAAGCCAATCACAATTTCAAACTAGATTTTCTGATTGGAAAAATGCATCGCACCGAATTTTAAGTTATTGTATTTATAAGTCTAGTCTGGACCAACACTTCAGTCTTCTATAGCATAAGCAATTGAATAATTGGAATGAAATACCTATTCAACTAAATATAGTTGTGCTCATTGAAACAGAGGCCTTATAGTCTCTAGTGTCAATTAAAATACTAAATGTAAATGTAAAGGCATTGAATCTTCATAACTGTCAAACAAATGTAGGTACATGTGTATGTGTATATGTCCTTATGTTAAAAAAATACGCATACTTTCCTTTCATTTGTTTAATTATTTAGTTACGGTAATGGCATAGCTTCGTAAAGTAGAAAATTGCGTAATTATGAATATAATTGCATTGTTGTAGAAAAATGTATTTTAGGAAGTTAGAAAAGGGTAAAGGAGCCCCGAGAATTCCATTGCATAGGGCCCCCACATCGTTAATCTGGCCCTGTTCAAAACCAAAGACACCGACTTCCGAAATTAATGCTATTTTTGCACTTTGTAGTGTTTTTTGAAGTCGGTTGTTCTTTTTTACTATTTAGTGACTGCTTGCAATTATTTATCAGTAAAAGCTAGTCAGTCTCCTTTAATAAAAATTGGTCCTTGGCAGCTCTGGACAGAGAGAGGAGGAAAGAAAGTTGGGAGGCCTTTGCCCAGCTGTTGGACATTAATAGTTTAAAAAAAAATGATATAGGGTGACGGCTCTTTTCGATGCAGACCTATCTATCTATATATATAAAAACTTCTTTACAAAAAATACAACCGACTTCCAAGCTACAAAATGTTTTTTTTTTTTTTGTTTTTCACTTTTTTTGGGTTGGTTTGTAATTTGAAAATATTGGTTTTCCCGATGCAGGGACTTTAATTGTTGAGGAGTTCTCGAAGTACTTCACCATCAGCTCCACTGCACCATATGAATTGTGACGAGCATCAATTGCTTACCAACCAGATTACAGTAATCGAATCACAACCCGTGAAATACACATTATTATTGTTTTCGTTCTGGTGGTCATCTGTGTCCTTCATCGTCAGTTCCACTTTACCGAATAGTGTTTTCCAAGAGCAAATGCACGAGTTACTATAATAAATACCCAAATCGCTATAGGTGTGCCTATAATATTTGAAGAGTTCCCTCGATTTCTCCAAGATCCCATCATCAGATCGTCAGCAAATGATAATAGGACCAACTTGAAAGTAAAAAATCAAATAAAAAAGAATTTTTAAAATCGAGCTAGCCGTCTTTGAGTAATCGGGGAACATACATAATATTTTTTTTTTTTAATCCAACGAACTGATAACCTCTTCCTTTTTTTGAAGTCGGTTAAAAAGGAGAAATTGACTGACTGACATTTCAACGCACAGCTGGAACTACTGGGACTAGGAACTTGAAATTTTGGGCACTAAGAAGGGGTTTTCGGAAATTCGAGTTTTAAGGGGGTGAAAAGGGGGAATTTTGTTTGTATGAAATATCTTATTCCTTGAATTAATAAACTAGAAAACAAAAAGTATTCCGACGAACTGAGAACCTCCTCCTTTTTTTTATAAGTTGGTTAAAAAATACTAGCTTTGCATGAATTCACGATAGTATTCAATCATTATGATATGCTACTCATAGGATTTGGATGAGGCAGACAGATAGTTAATACCTAAAATACTTTTATCCCAGTAGTACGTTTTCGTGGGATAATTACCGACTTCCACGCGAGTGAAGCCGCGGGAAAAAGCTAGTCAGCTAATTATGTGTGCGATGACCTGGGAATAAAGACGTTCATAAACCTGCCTGGCTTATTAATCCGTTGTTCAGACAGGCGGTGGCGGCAGTGGGCGGGGCGCGGGCAGTTGTATAGTCGACGTGTATTTGACTAGCTCCATATATAGATCATACCCCTCATTACAACTGGCCGCCACCGCAAGCTACCTCGCGCCTCGGTGTGAACGACGCATTAAGCGATTTTTGCACGTTTGAAACGTGCGTGTCACTCTTTATTTTTTACCTTTGGTTGCTAGGAAACCAATTGCCTAGTCAACATAATCCGATAAACAACGACAACAAAACTAAAGTTACATGCTTAGTAAGCAAAACGACAGTGATTCCCATAGATAATATACATAGTGTTCCCTTGTGGGTTTACCTGCGTATTCGCTGGGTAAAGCGCAATTAAAATATTTGGTAAAGCGCTGATTTCATCAGGCGGCAGTTCAGCAAATCACAGCTTATCTAGAATTATGTTGTCAATACCAGAAATAGCTACCCAAATAATTGATAAAACGCATACTAACGTGAACGAAAATAACTCGACAACAATATTTTTCGTTGGAAACAAGTCTGCAGTGAGTTTGATTATTAAATGATTACTTATTCATTCTAATTTTCGTACTTTACAATATACGAAAATTTCTCATTATTTGGGTTACAGTAAAAAATTAATAATTGATCACACAAAACTTTTAGGGCAAAACAACACTTTTGTATACCTTTCTGGAGAAGAACGATCCGCCACGCGAAACACTAGTGGTAGAATACTCATTTGGAAGAAAATCAAATCAAAAACAAGGAATCGACAAAACATTGTGTCACATTTGGGAATACGGCGGCAAGTTGGAAACATTGAATAATGTGCTGCAGGCGACACCGATACGCGGGAAGTTCTTCTTCTGCATCATGGTAGACATTTCTAAAATTAAAAGTATTTGGGAAACTTTAGAAACGTGTACTCAAACCATGAAGGACGTCTATTCAAGCGCAGAAAGTTTACCAGAATTAATAATTATTTGTGGGAAATACGACCTTTTTAAGAATTTCGGTAAGTTTGAACACTCTTAGCTGAATACAATAGTATTTTTCCGCATACCCATACCTACATACAAGAGGTTGACATAATCCGATGGCATTTTCCAATTCTTTTCAAACAATATTAATACAATTAAGAATATAGTCGACATTTCTAACTAATCACTAATATTGAATTGCAGATAGCGACATAAAAAAAGTGATCTGCACAACCTTAAGAAGTTTCGCATTACTCAATCATGCGCACTTATTGTTCTATTCCTCTAAGGAACCACATCTTCTAAGGCGCGCCAAAGACATGCTGTTCAACATAGCTTTTGGAAATTGTATTCCCATCAAAGAAAAGAATACGATCTACACAAAGCCTTTGTCTATACCAAAAGATTCGGATACTTGGGAGAGCATTGGAGTGGCGCCATCTACAATAGATCAAGTGAGTTCGAACTTACTGATGATTGATGGTTTATCCTGTGTGGCTAATCTAGTGTAGACTTTACTACGCCGGCGCCGCTGGTACGATGTAATGGCAACGTTACTACGAAGGGCTACGCTGTTACTTCGTAGCAGCGTAGCTGCTACTTCCTGGTAGCGTAGCCGCTACTTCGTAGCAACGTAGCCGCTACTTCGTAGTAACGTAGCACTTCGTAGTAGCGTAGCCGTTACTTCGTAGTATCGTAGCCGTTACTTCGTAGTAACTTAGCTGTTACTTCGTAGTACCTTAGCCGTTACTTCGTAGTAGTTTAGCCGTTACTTCGTAGTATCGTAGCCCTTCGTAGTAACGTAGCTATTACTTCGTAGCAGCGTAGCCGTCACACCATAGCGCAGCCATTAATTATGCCCTATTTTTAACGAGATTATCTCTACGCGGGCCGGTGCTAGCTATTTAGCTAAGCTTGTTAACGAGCACGGCTTACACCTGTAAACCTATTTACGACGTGTGGCCCATAACTGTTCTTCACTGTTTTGAAAACCGTACATTAAATAGTATTAGAGTTGGCGAGTTCTTGCTATTAGTACGTTCAGCCGTACGTCAGCAGTAATACTTACAAAACAGCCTTTACAGCTGCGAAATAATCATTTAAAAACTGTCAAACTCCACTTACATACCTTGTTTGACAAGATTGTAAGCGCGCAAACGGTTCTGTGCAGTTTTTATCATTTAATAAATAATTTATTTATTATAGTTTCAGAGCGACTCTTATATTCAGTTTAGTTTATCCAGCTGATAAAATAATACAATCAAATAAATCATTATTAAAACATTTCAGGTTAAAGTCCGCCATATAACTCGAATACCATCGAACGCCGTGAGCAGTATATCAAACACGTCAGTTTCATCCCAAATGCTCGCCCATCCTGAGGCCGCCCTGGACGCGCTGGTGGGTCTCAAATATAATGAACTGCGCAATATGGAGTCCCTCGACATTTCTACTGATTATTTACTATCCATAAACAAATAAAATATACATACACAACATTTTATTATTTTACTTTAATTCGTATCTAACCGACAACCCTGATGTTTTAGCATCATTAATGACGATGTGAGTGATGGACTCTGTATTACAAGTTCTAGATATCACCAGAGCACGGATAATATAACACTACGACCAGAGTGATTTATAGAAAAATGTATTTTCATGCTATCTATATGTCTAAAGATATATTGCAATTTGGTGAAAACAATAAGCTATGCCATATTTTTAACAATTAAGTAACAACATTATTTCTTCTTGCACGCAATCTGGTATTTAAAGCTTGCAACGCATGTTGTGAAGCTTCGTTCTTCGAGTCTATTGCAAGACTGACTTGCAAGCATCGGTATGCCAATGTCACGTCTCCGGTAGACTAAAAAAAATGGAATGGAGTTACAATCATGACGATATTCATCAAATACATATAAGAGCTTCGTGCTTCGTGTAGCGAACAAAATACTTCCAAGTCTTACCAGAGCAACGTGAGCAAGATTAAACCAAATGTTCGACCGAATATCGGGATCCGCAGAAAAGTAGAGAGCCTGCCGAAAGCATGGTATTGTCAAATCCCATTGATTGCAGTACAAACAGCAGAGTCCTAGATTGTTGTATATTTCCGGTCCTGCGGGGTTTGTAGCTAGTAACCTCCTGGAAATCAAACATCCTTCAGGTCAGTTTTATTACCAACTATAAAATAAGTTTCCAAGAGCTCGTTTTACCTGTAATATCTCAAAGCAATTTCTGGCTGATCGTTGTAAAAATTATACATCCCTATGTTAGCTATAGCCTCCATGTTCGATGGGTCTTCTAGCGCTACCGTGCGGTACTCTTTGACGGCCAGCGCGGAGTTGCCCATCTGCTCATGTATCCTTGCCTGCTCTATTAACAATGGTGTATATCCGTGGAACACGGATAGTCCTTGCTTACAGACTTCCAAAGCTGAAATTGGTTGATTCAGTCCTACATACATCGCCACCAGACGAAGGTATATGGAGATGTGTTTGTTTTGTTTGAGTGCCTGTCGCAGACAATCTTCAGTATTCCTGTACATTCCAAGCGCGTAGTAACAACGAGCTAATGAGAAATTCCACCACCAGTCTGTAGAGTCATCAGATTTCTGTGCTTGAAATGCTACTTCCATAGCCTGTTGAAGAGAAGTAAAATAAATAAGTAATTGTCAATGCAATCAAAATCAAGTGGGTACTAAGTTAGCTATTTTTCATAGATATTTTTTTATGTTCTAGTCTAGCTAGACGAATCAGGTACCTTTCTTACGTCCCCTTCGCAATAGAACACATACTCAAATAGAGTCTTTGCCGCTGGAGCAAATAGTTTGTCTTCTTTTGAAATAAATCTAAGAGATAGTGGTGCGCCAGGAGTGAAGGGTGCTCCTCCGGCGAGGGCGGTGGCTGCGCGGGACATTCGAGAGGCGGTGTTTAGCGCAGTCCGCACGCTGCGGGCCCCGGCAGTGTTGGTACCCGCCCGGGACCGCACTGTGGCTGTAGCTCTTTTCTAGAATTAGACAAAAAATTAAGACTATGTCACCCGGACTACAATAACAAATCGATCATCAAAATCGGATGAGTAAGTAGTTTAGACGCTACGGAGGAACATACGTAATAAATACTAACATACATTCGAACCATCGCATCACCGAACGTCGTCATAGATACCGGCAGTTTGACGAGCTAGCCAGCGAGCCCATGTGAATTGCGATGAAATTGTTATCTACTATCGACCGAGTCACTTTATCTTTAGATCTCTGTCTAATCGATAGACGTTATAATTTGAGGGTATTCATCAACGTTTTCTTTATAAAATTAATCCATACCCTCAAGTTATAACTACAGCGTTTGATGTTAAGTTCATTTAAAACTATTGTTTATTTCTAGCGCTTCCTATTTTATCGTTTGCGTTAATAGGATGTCACTTGTCTAGGGACCCGTTTGTGGCAGTTGGCAAAATATGTAATATTATGATAACTGTAAATTATCAAATCAAATTGTAAAATATAAATCTTTGTAGTAAAATAAGATCAAAGTTTTGTTAAATAAAAGCAATAATAAATATTATTAAATAATTATTAAAATATTTTATTTTTCTTGATTTTTTAATTCTTTATAAATGTTGCTAAAACAAAATAGAAAAATACTTTATATTTAAAAATAAATAATTCATGACAAAAAATACATTTCGTGCCTAGGATTTGAACCATCAATTTTGTGCACGGCGTGCGGTTTTGAAACTTCCGGTTTATTTAGACGTTTAATGACTCTTCGTAAATGTTAACCCTATTCACTAAAACAATAAATTAATTATTATAAAATGTTTTTGCAAAATACTAAAACCAACTTGGGCCTATCACGGATTTGAACGAATATTTCTTTTGGGGGGCTAAGCACATAATGGAGCTGTGTGTAGTTATTTAACAACAGGAAAAAAGAGCAAGGTCATCGCAGGTAAACAGGCTCGCTAAACAAAAAGACAGTATTAAAAAAAAATTGGTTTATTTCTTACAGTTTATTATTCTTTAATAGTCAGTTTATTAATTATCGTATAACATTATAATATTATGTATAACTTCTTATTGAGGCCATAGCCAAACCCTAATTGCAAAACTTAATTTCTTAAACGATTATGACTAATTTTGACAGTTCAACAACATTCATGCGTTATTTACGTTGTTGAGCAGATTTTTTTTTCCAACTTATGAAGCAATGGATTAGCAACCTGTTTCAAATCGAAACAGTTGAAACAGATATATTACGCAATTAGGGTACAGGTCTCATATAAATAATTATTAATAAGTAAAATAATATAAGTATAATATTATAGATTAATAGTTATGGTTTTCTGTGAGCAAGGGTTTCACAGCACAGCATGCCTCCGATAATGCAGCCCTTCACTAAGAAGAGCACGACGGACAGTGTCAACACTTGTGTCAAATAAACCAGTATAGTGGGTAGTCGGCAGAAATGCATTTTCTTCATACTCCCTTATCATGGTTTGACGCTGCATTGTGTTTATAAGACGTAGTCTACCAGTTTTTTTATGGTATTGTAAAGAACCCTCCTCTTCACATCGTCGTACCCATAGAACAACTGTTTTTCTCAGCAACAATAAAACAGAAATATATAATACCCAATAATGATTATTATGTAATAGGTAATGAAGTCTTTTATATAAAAGTGTAAAAATAAAACTACTTACGTTTACACCGGCCACTCTAGCTATTTCTGACAAGTTTTTGGCTTGACTATGCAAAGCAATTATTTGAGCTCTTGAAACGAAATCAAACGTTTACTCATTTTGGTAAAATAAGTAATTCACTTGATTAAAAATTAAAACTGAACAAAAGGCACTCGAACGAGGTAATCGAAATGAACTTAGCGAACGATCAATTGAGCTCTTCGATCTAAGTACTAAGTACCTACCAATTATTTCAAAATCCATATTCATAAATATTTTATTCCATATTCCATTTTATGTAATTTTTTTCCGTATTTATTTTATTTATTTATATTTGTTTTAGTTTGAAAACTAAAACTTAGAAAATCAGATAGATACCAACTTATAAATTGATATTCAATTTTAACATAGTTAATAGTTACGAACAATTTTCTTTAAAAAAATAATTAATTAAATAAACGCTACTGCCTCGTTGGTCTAGTGGTTGCAAACCGCTACTGCTGAGTATGAGGTCCTGGGTTCGAATCCCGGGTCGGGCAAAGGTGTTATTGGGTTTTTCCATCTGGAATTTCTCAGTAGCAGCCCGGAGTTTGGATTTGTGCCCGGTTGATGGCAATAGGCTCGCCCCCTATTACATGGGACTTAAACATAACTGGCCAAATGTGGGTGTACTATAGGTACACCTCTGCCTAACCCTTCGGGGATTACAGGCGTGATGTTATGTGTTATGTTATGTAATTAAATAAAATTAAAATTTATTACTATTTTTTTAAATTATTATTTTTGTAAATTATTTAATTTGATGTGATGTGCATGTTTCGATATGTTTTGTCGATGTAAATACTTTACAAATATTTAACTTGTAGCTATATTATTGTAATCTTTCTATTCGCAGGATCGCAACACGATTCAAATAGATGCATTTCGAGGGATTTTTAAATTTCTTACTACTTTATTAATTTATTGCAGATGGTTCGCCAAAAGACAGATGAATCTTGGTCCTAAATTATAAAATCGCGTATTTATATTGCCGATTGTATATGACCGATTGTAGATTTAGGACGAGGGGTGCTGTGGTTTTATTTTAAATACATATTCCTTTCTTAAAATGAAGTTTTGATTTATGATTAGTGAGTAGATATAGTACCTTTAGTAGATACCAGACCAAAATTATTTATTGGTGTATCTATCGACTTATTTTTTATTACGTTCCCATCACTATTAACTATGGCGAGCAGTCGAAATTACACCGCCTAAACCTTTAATGTGTTTTTATTCAAAAATGAGCCTAGCTGCATAAATGACAAGATTAAATTTAGATTACCATCCCTATAAAAAAACTCTGCAACTGACTAACATCAAGCTAAGAGCTCTAGAAGAGAAATTATAATTAATAGTTGAAATTGCCCCACGGAGGGGGAATTATAACTATTTTTGCCTTTTTTGACAAAAACACATTTTTAAGCCTATCTATTGAATATTTTTGAATATGAGTTTGTAAAAATAATACACAGATAATGACTCTAGAGCGTCAATACATTACATTTTTAATAAAACTATATCATCTAATATTTTTATACCTTCAAAGTTGTGGTTTAGGTTTTACCAGTCGAGATTGCCCCGCTGCACCTTACTACCAATGAATTTTGCGTCCGACTGTACATAGACTGCTAAAAACATAACCCTTCCTTTAGCTTTGCCGGAGTCGGGTAAAAAAGAATGCTATTTGTAATTTTGAGCTAAATGCAATTGATTACGCAACAATACTTGTACTGGACTACAATACTCATCTACATTACCTACCTATAGCATCCAACTTCCAAGGAACAGCTCTCTTATAGTACAATATTCTAAAGGGTAATGGCCTGCGCACATTGACGGACGGCAGGGGAGAGCATCGATGGCCACACCACAATTAATGCGATAAGTCGATAAGATCTTTAAGGAGTGGCTAGAGAGGCGCCACGGCGTCCTCACTTTCCGCCTGACGTAGGTCCTTACCGGACACTGTTGCTTCGGAAGGTTCCTGTTCCGGATAAGGTGGGAGGAAATGCCCGGGTGTCACCATTGTGTAGATTGCCCGGAGGACACGGTGGAGCATACGGTGAAGGTTTGCCAAGCTTGAGCGGAGCATTGCCATGTCCTTGTGAAGGCGATCGGCGGCGATGATCTCTCGCGTCTGGCCCTGGCCCAGGCCATGGTATGGAGCGAGAGGGCTTGGGAGGCCGTCACTTCCTACTGCGAAGCAGTAATGCTCGCAAAGGACAAATTTCGAGCCCTCGGGCCCCTAATCGCCGCAGGAGACGCCCTAGGCGTCGGGAATCGCAGGCCGGCCACCGTAGGCGCGGGCCTGCAGATGGTGAGCAATGAGTCCTCCAGTCTGCGCAGGCCATTATGATGACCTACGTGATGAAGGAACAGCTTTCGTTTAGTAAAATATTTTAAATGGTTATGATGACTTACCTGATATGATGTATCAACATTCCGAGCAGTTTTAGTATCTCGTTGAAATGAAGTTCCAGGCCGCGGTGTTTTGGCAACCGCCGTAGACATCAGCTCATCTTGTTGAGGATAATACTCCACTTCTTCGTATCCATTACCGACGACCTTCGCTTGTATAGTCATAGCACGCATTCGTATGAATTCTATCATCCGGTCATCCTTTTCTTGCAAGGCCGTCTCACATAACTTAAGACATTCATCAAATTGTTTTATCTTGTAAAGATTCAATATTCTATACTCGATTACCATTTTAAAGTGTCGATGCTCTCATGTTTTGATTAAGGATGTCACGTACGAAATATTCGGTGCCTAGCAACTGAAAGCGTCAACAAACCGTAGTTTTCTTCATTGGTGTGCTGAGTAGGTAGTATAGGTACCTATCGATATGGTTCCTAACTTCCTACTGTTTAGATAGGTACTACTTCACTCGAGTCAATGCAACAACACTTTTGTATACATAAAGCTGGTACGTTAACGCCATAACAGTAATTATCACAGGCCGTTTACTTGTTTGCTGCGCGCCTCATAACACTTTATGCCCAACGTCAGCGAAATTTATGAACTGAAAACGAAGTCTGTTTACAAAATCAGATGTTTTCAACCTTTAAAGTCATATAATACATTTTCAATTATTATAAAACAATTTTCTACATGAAAGTCGTACTTTTATGATATATCTACTCACATTTTGTGTTTGCCTGTTGGTAGTGGTTAGATTAAGTTAGTTTCCCCAAATTATTTCTGGCCTCTTTTCCAGAGCCACCTGTAATACATATAAATATAATAAATTCGTAATGGTTTGGTACATTTAATCGTTACACAACTGACTTATTAGTTTTAAAATAATAGGAAAATCGTCTACTTTTACAATGTTTGTAAATATGTGAGCACCATGTATCTATCACATAATTAAATTATCTGTCGTTGCTTCATTTTTAATTCTTTTACCTATTGTAGTACAGTAATTTTATTCTAGGTGCATCGTCTTCACATATAATTATTTAACTAATTTACATACTTAAACAAACTATTGTAAAACATTTTAAAAGAGTAACGGTGGAGTTTTTTGCCCATTCTTCTCCATACGAAAACTACCTTTTGGAAGGGGCGACTAGAATCAATTATATTATTTTGTAAATTTTGACGTTCAAAAGTGCCATACATGGGCCTATTTGAAATAAATTATTTGACTTTGATTCCTCACAGCTGAAAGTAGAAAAAAGAGCATTTTTTTAGTTTGTGTTGGATAGTGCTCCGACTTGACGATCTCTGCTTAAGAGTTTCATGATAAAAGCACAGGATTACGAATTATTTTTCATTCACAAACCGTGATTCGAGTAGAACAATACAAAAATGCTTCTGTGGAGTTTAATACTGCTGATATCTCTCACCAACGTATTTACTGCAGAATCATGGAGGAAACCAGGATGTCATCAAATCGGTTAGCTAACTGTTTTCTACATACAAATCTAACACATTCTTACTCATTAGAACTTTACTTACTAACATTTTATTTATATTTATGCTTGTAATTATCCACTGTGCGCTTTTATGATTTCTAAAGTGGCGATATTATCGTGGATGTTCACTTCCACGTCACCGCATCACGATAACACAGGGAAGAAAAGTGTATGGCGATATATCTATGAAGACGCTTTCAAATTTCCATCCGGGATAACGTTAGAAATTATAAAAGTGCATATTACTTATTACCTATAAAAACGCCATTGGACAATCAGACAGGTAAGCTCATAAACTAAATTTCAATTTGCAGGTCACACGCGGAACATAAGCATACCAGACTGCGTGGAATTCAAAATAACTACAAACGCCTGTCGCGGCTTTTGCGAATCTTGGTCACTGCCCAGCATCATGTTGGGCTTCAAGCGACATCCCGTTACTTCATTGGGCCAATGTTGCAATATCATGGAATCCGAAGACGTAAGTATGCCACTTTACTGCACCTACATGCTGCGCACTGCACGCCAAGATTTCATTACTTATTTGTTGGATGTTACCTACTGTTTGTAATGCAACATATTGCCGATGTTGCCTTGTATGTTTCATGAAGTGCGACCCTTTCTTTCTTCTTAAGCTAGGTACCTACACAGGTACGCAGCGACTTTAGTTACCGGCGACTCGCTGGCGAATTCAACATCTCACACACACACAGATTAACAGAGATTTCAACATCTCACGTCCACACACAGAGGGGGCTCGTGGCTCAGTAAATTCGGTTGGTCCGTGGATAGGTGGTCCGTGGATGGGTGACCATCTTAACATAACGAGACCCCTTCGTGCCTCGGAAAGCACGTTAAGCCGTTTGTCCCGGCTGTCATTCGTGGATCTTTAACGGTCGTTACGGGTAGGCAGAAGCCCGAAAGTCTGACAACCAGTCTTATCAAGGAGTATCGTCTTACCCATTAACTGTGTTGTGGAGGTCAGTTGTGGAGGCAGTTGCTCCATGTAAAATACTAGTACCTATTCAGCTGCATCCGCTTGGGCTGGAAGTCGATCAAAATATTTTTGGGAAATGGCAGGCAGATCACGTCCACAAACAGATTAAATCAGATCCACGACTCTGCGTGTGCTTGGGCAGGTACCTAGCAAATTACGAAAGCAGTAGATAATGAAATAGAGCGTGCAACCTTATTATTTCGACGATCCACAGTAATAATTTACTTTGCCAAGACTTTCCTTCATTTTATTTATTACCTACTTATATAGGTATTCACTCTTTTATTTCAGGTACCCGTTAAGGTGTTTTGTTTGGATGGAGAAAGAAATTTGATATTTAAGTCAGCAGTTTCGTGTGCATGTTACCATTGTCAAAAAGAATAATTTCTAAATTATCTTATGATTGTTCATTGCCTAGGGATACAATTTAAAGCGATCATTAAAATATAAAATGTTATGTACCATGCCTACATAAAACCTATATTCAACAACTATTTAAAATGTAACTTGCAACATTTTCTACACACCGAATTAACTTAAGTGCGATTAAACATATCGAACAATATTAGATTAGTGTGTTTCTTTATATACACCCATACAGTTGACCATAAGATCCTATTTCTTGGTTTATCTTGGTATTTGTATCTAAGTTTGGTAATGCTTCTCACAAAAGCATGCTGCCAATAATGAAGTAACAAAATACCTAATGATTAAATAAATAAAATACGCAATCTACAGCAAGGCTAAAATCACGCTATTTAAATATCCCAATGCCTTTCCTGAGCCGGTAACACGAACGTATATGCAGACTTAGACATACCACGTAAGAGCAATCCCATACGCGGGCGTAAACTGGCTTTAATTAAACTACGCCACGTGTGGTGTGGTCTCAAAACGTGAAAACGTTACCATCCTCAGAGTAAGTACATAGTTACACTATATGCACGAAAATACCTAAACCTATCATTTGTATGAGACCATTAGTCGCCGTCCAGTTTCAAGTGTGTGTAGTACGTTCGTCGCTGTTTTGTTGCTACGAGAGCTACGTAACGACAGTACGACCGCTACGTTGTCTGGACGTAAAGTTACGCGAAAGTTAGATACCGAATATTTTACCCGACTACGGCGAAACAAAAAGGAGGGTTATGATTTTGACCGGTATGCATGTATGTATGTTCATCTGTTACCTCATAACTTCTAAACTCCTCATCATAATTTGACAGATGAGGTATCGTTGGAAGCGTCTCGTCCGCTGGTTATAGACTCTATGTGACGTTACATTAAATTGAATATGGCGTCCTCTAAAGGACATAAAGTCGGGCACAAAAATACTTTTTTTATAATGGTGCCATGTTGGGTATCTAATGAAAGGGCTTAATTAGCAAATTTCAAATACATATATATATATATATTATAGCCCCTAAATAATTTAAATAAAAGTTATAGTTATAAAAACTAAAGACGACAAAAAATCAACTAAAAAGGTATAAAAAAGATATCACACACACAAATTCAAAATCCGGAGTCACGCGTGTTTGATTTATTTAACAAGTGTGACTCCAGTTTTGAATTTGTCTGTCTGTGACATAGAAATTTAATAAAAAAAAACAGTACCCTAATTGCGTACCTATACAACATAATCAAAATCTATTTCGATTTGAAACAGATTGCTAATCCATCATAAGCTGAAAAAAAATCTGCTCAACAACGTAAATAATGCAATGAGTGTTGTTGAACTGTCAAAATGAAACAAATTAGGCATAATTGTTTACGAAAATAAGTTACGCAATTAGGGTACTGGTTATGTGTGTATATCCTATTACTGAGGTATTTTAATAACTTAAAAAAGTAATAAACACTTCAAGTTCAAACACAACATAATTTTAAGTTTTTTATGTTACCTACTAACCATTTAATATGGTTTTGTGCAGTTTTGTAGTTTTTAGCCTACCAATTAAATCCATTTAATCCGTTTGACCTTTGTGATAAAAATAATCATGGTCTGTGATGTCATGTATAAATCTAGCAATAATCGAGGCCTTTCAATATCTTAGTTACAACTGCACACTTGTAAAAAAAAACGGAGTGCTCATTTTTAGGGTTCCGTAATCAACAATGAACCCTTATAGTTTCGCCATGTCCGTCTGTCTATCTGTCCGCGGCTTAGCTCAGAGAGTCTTAGTACTAGAAAGCTGTAATTTGACATGGTTATACATATTAATCACGCCGACAAAGTGGTATAATAAAATCATGAAGATATTTTTTTTTGGGTACTACCACTCACGTAAATTGGGGATGTATTATTTTTTATCTCGTCTATCCCATGTTGTGAGGTATCGTTGGAAAGAAAACTATTTTTAGATTCAGGGATCCGTTTGCGATATATTATGCTTTAAAGTACGAATTTTTGTTAGGGTCGGGTGTTCCCCCCTTGCCAACTAAATGGACTAACCATTTAGTTGTAAAAAAATTCAACCAGTTTAGATATGTAAAAAAATTCACGGCAGTAGTATACAGGGTGGCAGGAACATCAACGTTACCATGGATTCAGTACATGATTTGTTGATGAAAATAAAATCTGCTGTTTCATAGAAAAGTGCAATACCTACACGGTCAAAATGTAAGGAACAGCAGATCTTTTTTTATTAAATAACCGACGGTAAATTTCAACGCAGGGAGGTTCAGAATCATGTACTTAATCCATGGTAACAGTTTTCGAGTCGACGTCCCTGCCACCGTGTATATTATAATGAAATTAAAAGTAAAACTATCATAACTAGGTATAGGCTCTACAAACGACAGCCAATGATGGCATCAGCCTACGACAAAGCCCCGAAAACACATCACTTTCAAAGGCAATACAGCATAATACTTACAGAAGAACAGTGTGACTACTCAGGCCCGAAAGAGATGAGAGTATATACCGACGGATCGAAGACCGACTCCGGTACCGGGGTCGGAGTTCTCATACGAACTCAATATAAATATCCCAGACATTCGGTGACAGACATCCCAGACATTCGGTGTTGAACATTCCCAGACCGCTGGGAATGTTCAACACCGACTATCAGGCGGAGTGTGTGGGCATCATACAAGCGGTCCACGCCCTAGAAGCCAGGACACCCACATACACTCTTCGACAGCGCCTTAGTTATCCAATCCTTACGGAAAAAATATATTACCTCAAAGCTAACACTAGAATGTCACAATGCACTAGAACAATTTAACGATCTGCGGCTAGATCGCAACACGGTGACACTGCAATGGATAAAAGGACACAGCGGATCGCTAGGTCACGACGCAGCTGACGAACTTGCTAGACGAGGATCCAGCACGGCAGTATGTGGACCCGAGCCTATCTTACCCATCCCCTTCAACCAAATACGCAGGTGGCTACAGGAGTTCACCCACACACAAGCAGGGAACTGGTGAACCTCGACACCGGGCTTCAGGTAATCCAAGGAAGCTATGCCATCCTTGAATAGCAGGCTAACCAGGCGTTTATTACACCTGGACAGGAACGGCTTGCGCCTGGTGACGGGGACCATCACGGGACACTGCTCGCTAAACAAACACTTCCACACAATAGGCATAACGGAGTCCTCTGTACAGGGCGTGAATTAAGTAAGCGACAACGGAAGTATTTAAAAATAACTTTATTCCGACAGAGTTACAGCGAAACAGTAATTAATTAAATCTAACAAAATATTGATCTTATATACTAACTTAATTGCTAACGTAGTACATGCACAGCGTGATCAGATTGACGCATGTTCTAGATAATTATAAATGCTGATCGCGCAGTGGGGAAATTGGGAAATAATAATCTAGTAAATACTTATTGTCTGACAAAGCTAATATTGGTAGGTTGGGGTTCCTTAACTCCTCCCTCCCTAAGAGAGAAATTATCCGAAGGTGTCGCAGACGGTTTCGGAGAATTTCGACAAAAGTTTATGAACTGAAATTTATACATTATAAAGATAACTATTGCTATTACAATAACCACATACTCTAAGATGGTCCATATACTAATTTCTATTGTCACTGTTTGTGTCGTATCGTCTATTTCACTAAATTTTGCACTTTGTAACACTTCTTTCACATCACTGAAGTCCACATTTCTTAAATCCACTTTCTTTGATCTTCTCTGAATGTCCTGTTGTAGGTCTGGCATCTGGATCAATGGCAGCTGGAGACTGGAAACTGTAGTGTTTGTGGTGGCGGCAACGATGACTTCGCCTATTTGTGTCTCGCATTGTTGGCCAGGTGTCACGATGTAGGTCCCAAGAATAGTGTACTTCAGGATTTCTGTATTGCAATTCTCGGTGATGATGAGATTTTCCTCTGAGTAAACCAACCATTGGTTGTCGGTTATTTTCTGTATCTTAGTTTTTTCTATTTCAATATGGTTCTGTATGCAGTTTTTGTAGTTGTTCTTCATCAGCATTATTTGTTCAATGCAGGTCTCGGTTGGAAACTGGGCTAAATTAGTTTCAGCGCAAAGAAATTTTCCATTTTCAATCTCAGTACATGGGCTTACCACGGGCATGTATTTCAATCTATTCACCATCAGGTAAGGATATTTGGGTATTATTGTAAAGGTATTTGGAGAATGGAATATAGGGATGGGTATAACCTTGTAATAATTATATGTTTCGTTATTTATTAGGGGAACTTCTAAAACAAAAACTAACTTGTTGTTATTTATATATGATTTAAGTATGATATTACGTTCTAATTTTATTAAATTATGTTTGCTTACTGGGTATATTGTTCTAGCATGTTTAGCAATGACTTCTAACGTATTATATAATTCTGTACTATTTATAATGGATTGGTGCAATGTATTCAGTTTGCTAAAGGCTATTGCCGTTTCAATCTCTTGTATGTTTTCGTAACAGGTCCGAAAGTTATTTAAAATTTGATACATAGTATTTAATATTTGGAAAAGTTTGTTAAACCTGAACTCATGTTCAACAAATTTTTCCATTTCATTGGTATGTAAACCCAAGTTTTTAATATTTGAATTTATTATTTCAGAGTCATTTACTAATTTATCAAAAGCTTTTTGCATTGATGATACTTTACGTTCGACCACATGCTCTTTGTTCTGTATCATTTGGATTTCTCTATCATATTTAATTGCATCGTCTTCATCTAAATTTCCTGTGATAGCTTTTACAAGTGAGCCTAATGGATTAAACAGAGCTCTTTTATTTCTATAATGGAAAGGTAAGATTTGAAAGAATCTATCCTTAGTTAGTTTAATAAGATATTCTATTTGGCTTTCTATTCCTATAGTTTCGTTACTAAGACTATTTTCCTTAATTTTAATTTTCAAGTTAATAAAATCCCGAATATTATTATCTATTTGTAAGTGTAATGATTCTAAATCTACACTTTTGTATATTGTCCAATAACTATTCCTCTTCACTGCTACTCCCCGCTTTATCGCTGCTATCCCCGGATTCTGACCGAGGTTTTGGATCAATATACTCTTTCAAAAAGTCTTTAACTAATATATCGTTATTCGTCGGTAAGTGAACTTCGAGAATTTTTTGTTTATTATTTGAAATATCTTTTACGTCTAATTTATTTTTAAACCATGAATGAATTAAAATCTGTTTTGGTTTAGTATCGACAGCTTCGTTTAAACTAGGAATGCCTTCGTGTTCTCTATTTGAAACTGAGTTGGCAGTGACCCCATCATCAGAATCCGAAAGTTCTATCGTTTCTATTGGAGTTTCGAGGTCTTGTCGAGTTTCTATAATTTTTTGTATACGTTCCTGCCTATCTCCTATATTTACGAATATTGAATCTAAATCGTCGTCAATTGCATTAATCTTAATCCTAGATAAAGCATCTGCATTCGTGTTTTGAGGGCCTTTCTTATATTTTATTTCGAAATCGTATTCTTCTAACCTTAACCGCCATCGCGTGAGTTTACTATTGGGCTCTTTCAATGAATACAGCCAAGCTAATGGTCTATGGTCTGTAAATATGGTAAACTTATTACCATACAAATACGGTCGAAAGTGCTTAACTGCCCATATTATGGCTAAAAGTTCCTTCTCGATAGTGCTATATTTTACTTCTGTGTCGCTCAAGGTTCTACTAGCATAGGCTACAGGCTTATCTGAGCCTATCGTTCCTTGTGACAATACAGCCCCGATCGCAAAATTGGATGCATCCGTGGTTAAAATAAAAGTTTTACTAAAGTCAGGAAATTGTAACAAAGGTGCATTTGTTAAAAGCTTTTTACATGTCTCAAAACATTCTTTATATTCCCCATTAATTACAATTTTGCGACCTTTCTTTAAACAAGCTGTTAATGGTCTAGTTATTTTGGCAAAATCTTTGATAAATTTCCTATAATAACCGATTAGTCCTAAAAAGCTTTTAATCTGTGTAACCGTTTCCGGTATAGGATACCTAAGAATAGCGTCTATTTTATCATTATTTGGTTTCAAACCTTCACTTGTAATAGTATGCCCTAGGTAGAGTACTTCCTTTCTAAGAAAATGAGACTTATCTAATTGAACTTTTAAATTTGTTTGACGGAAGCGGTCAAAAACTGCTCTAAGTTTTTCTACATGTTCAGGCAAGCTTTTAGAAAAAATAATGACGTCATCGAGATATATTAAGCAATGTAAGCCTTGAAGGCCTCGTAAGACGTTATCCATCGCTCGCTGAAAAGTTGCGGGTGCGGTCTTTAACCCAAACGGCATTCTGTTAAATTCATAATGACCTGAAGGTGTGCTAAACGCAGTTTTAGCTCTATCTTTCTCCTGAACCTCTAATTGATGGTACCCGCTAGCTAAGTCGAGAGTTGTAAAGTATGTACTATTACCTAGCATGTCAAATAAATCGTTAATGTTGGGCAAAGGGTATTTATCATCAATTGTGATTTCATTGAGCCGTCTATAGTCAACTACCATCCTCCATTTTTGTTGGCCTGACGCGTCTAATTTTTTCGGCACTAAATGTACGGGAGCACTCCAGGGGGAATGAGATTCCTGGATAATGTTATCCCTTAACATTTTCTCGACTTGACTACTGATCTCTTTTGTTTGAATAGGTGGCAATCTATGTGCCTTAATGTTTATTGGGTCTTCATTTTTTGTTCTTATTCTATGTTTAACCTGATTTGTGAAGGTTAACGGCATATTTTCACAATAAAATATATCTTTGTATTCTTTACAAAGTCCCTCAATAACCGTTCGTTCTTCTGAATTCATATGATCTAACTGTAATTTGTCTAAATTCTTTGTTAGCAAGCTGTCCACTTCTATATTATTATCTATGAAATTAACAGTAACAGATGGGTCCTGTATGTATGGTTCCACTTGAAAAGGTCCCGTAACTACTAATTTTCTATTTTCATGGCTATAATTCTGAATAACAGTTGTTGCATAGCCTTCAATACACGTAACTAATGCGGCGGGCATTCGAATCCCTTCCGTAAATTGCTTAAAATCTAACACAGCTTCCCCGTTCAGTAAGTTGACTGGGAGTCTTACTCTAAGTTCACTACGAGATGGTAGATTATATATCTCTCTCATAGGCGGTGAATATATGATAGGAATATCAGTATTTTTTAAATGTAATATCTGATTTTCCATATTAATCTTTGCCTGTAATTGCTTCAGCAAATTGCTACCTATTAACCCATCATACCTATCGTCGACACTATAGACATAAAACTTATGGAACTCTTGACTTCCAAAGGTAACCGGTAATGGAATAATAGCCGTTTCACCATGAACACTCGATGCGTGAGTGCTAACAACTTCGAAGGGTTCATACTGTAAATAATTTTTAAAATATTTATTCGCTATATACGGGCTTATAAACGATCTAACACTCCCCGTATCTATCATAAAAACTGCCTTTAATTCTGGTATAACTATATGTGGTAAATTTAAGCGTTTATTACAATTTATTTTTATTCGTTCTCTAGGGTAGAGGCCGTTATGCAAAAATTTCCCGCCCCGGGTTCTTCAGGAGAAAATTCTTGGCACTCATTGTACGAATAACTTGAACTCTGTTCATTATTATTAGAATTATTTATGTAATTAACACGTCGCGAACTTGCAGTACGCATGGTGACATCAGTATTCGCACCCGACGTAGATGCTTGCGCTGCAAAAGACGGCGTGCTCGGTGCATGTGCCGCGAACTGTTGGTTCGGTTGTGCAATCGGAACAAATGACCTACTTGACTGCGGTGACGCATTATTGTTGTTTGTACGATTAAAATTGTCTTGATTTCTTTGAATATTATTATGTTGTTTATAATGTCTGGGCTGATGCGAATTGTTCGGTGTAGATGTGCTGTTTGTAGCACTATTCGGTACATGTGTACTTGATATGCTATGTGAATCTTTCTTTTGATTATTAGATTCAATTGTATTTTGGTTATTAGGCAAATTGGGTCTGTTATTTCTGCTAAAATTACGTCTGTCGTTTGTTTTCGACTCATAGACTGCCTGGAAGTTTTGTTCTTCTAAAACTATTTTTAATGCATCCTCTAACGTTGTGACGTCGCGCAAACGAACTAATCTAACTAAAAATGGCGGTAAATTAAACAAGAAAGCATTCATTGCTCTGTTACTATAAATGATTTGC
Organism: Omphaloscelis lunosa; assembly: GCA_916610215.1. Classification (NCBI taxonomy): domain Eukaryota; kingdom Metazoa; phylum Arthropoda; class Insecta; order Lepidoptera; family Noctuidae; genus Omphaloscelis; species Omphaloscelis lunosa. The sequence continues at coordinate 14,084,926 of OU744247.1, forward strand.
TTTGCCTTACGTAGAGATTCATCAATGATAGTTTCTGATATTTTAGCAAATAAAACACTTCTCATCCGCTGTATTCTATGGCAAAAATCTAAATAACTTTCACCCTTATTTATTCTACACGATTCTAACTCCATTGCTAAACAATCCTCTGTGCGTGGATCACCGAAGTGTTGGTTTAACAACTTCTTCAGCTCGTCCCACGTACCTATAGCTTCTCTTTCGCCTACCAAACTGGCTGCTTCGCCTGATAACCTACTTGTTACTACATGAAATAAATATTCATTTTGGGCTGCGGTTCCTAAGAACGTAGACAAAATGTATTCACATTTTTTTATAAATAAAGGCAACATTCTAGTGTCGCCGCTGAATATTGGTATGATGTTAACCAATTCCTGTGGGACACGGGTTACGTTTTCCATTGTGAAAAGTTATGAAAGAAACAAACGCGGAGAAAAAAAAATCACACTAATGTGCTACTAAACTATCACTACTCTAAAATATTAGTACAATTAAAATCTATGCAAATATTATCACGGCGTTGTCCAATCCCTAATAATACACAAACACATAGACTATTACAAGGTTGGGATATAGATGGAAGAGCTGAGAGGAAGGTGAAAAAGATTTACTCACAATTCCGCAGCTAGCTCCATGCTCCCTAAATTACTGCTGTGGCTGGTCCTCTTCCGTAACTCGAAGTGGCTTCTTAATGAATTTATTTGTTCGGCGATCTCTGCTAAACCGTAGACACGGACGTCGGCTACTCCACGTAGAATTGTATACACGGCAAACTGACTACAGAGATCCTACCGGCTGCGCCAATTAAGTAAGCGACAACGGAAGTATTTAAAAATAACTTTATTCCGACAGAGTTACAGCGAAACAGTAATTAATTAAATCTAACAAAATATTGATCTTATATACTAACTTAATTGCTAACGTAGTACATGCACAGCGTGATCAGATTGACGCATGTTCTAGATAATTATAAATGCTGATCGCGCAGTGGGGAAATTGGGAAATAATAATCTAGTAAATACTTATTGTCTGACAAAGCTAATATTGGTAGGTTGGGGTTCCTTAACTCGTGCATGGAGGCTGGGGAAACCGTAGCACATATGCTCTTTGAATGCACAGGCGTCACCCAGATTAGAACAGAAACCCTCGGGTCACCCAGACCTTTCACAGATGATCTGAACAGATCAGGAGATTTAATTAGCTTCTGGAGGGAGGTGGGCTGGTTGGAATACCATAATATGGCCCACGTACAATGGTACACCTTACGGACTAAGTGCGGACACCAAACCCTATAACATAGAACATAATTATAGGCTCTACAAGTTAACGAGTAATAATAATCGATCAACTTACATTCCATTGCTTATACCAGCTGCTGCAGAGCCTACAGAGAAGAGAACCGCCCCTGTATTCTCCTGGGAATAACAACTCTAAAGGGTCAAATTAAATTACGTAGCGAAACTCCGCAGACGTGTTGGCATCGAAATCATAACATGATAAAACAATAAAAATATGGGAGAACATGTTTTTCAATATAGTTAATTGATTCAGGCGTGACCTTGCGAAAATCCAATTTAAAATACAATAGACGTAGGTAGATATATTTAGTAACCTATTCCGCTTAACTATTCCTAAATAGTCATAAAAAACCTTGTAAGAAAAAGATCCTTGTTTCACCTCTCATGGTTTCTCTCACTATGGTCGGCAATATCGAACACAAATTTAGTAGTGGTAAAGAATATTGACGACTGTTCCAACAAGATTTTCACTGACTACTGTTTAAAGAATAAACTACACCTTAGTCTCTCCAAGTGCAATTGCATCAATTTCACAAAGAATAAAATAGTTATTAACTTTATACTCATTGCACGACACAACACTCAGTAATGTATCTACTATGTGAGATCTTGGTATGTTATTTGATGATAAGTTGTCCCTAAACCACTCATATAGAAAAAAATGATAATAAAGTATTTAAGATGTATGGTTTCGTTATGAGATCGTCCACTGAGTTCAAGTGGGTCTCCACATACCTTTACCTATATAAGACCCTTATACGATCACAATAAGAATAAGCCGTCCCTATCTGGAACCCGTTTTACCAGAAATACATAGACGAGATTGAGAAAGTCCAGTGGAAGTTCCTACGAGCCATGAACTACAGATGCCACAAAACGCATTTGTCGTACTCACAATTACTTGATAAATATAGGCAGGTTAACCTAGAATCTAGACGTAAGTATCTAGAGGCTTCTGTACTGTGTGGTGATTTTGATAGTATCGATCTCACGAGCAAACTATGTTTTGTAGTTCCACGCACTGTTAATATACGTAGTACCCGTGCAGGTACCCTATTTGCTGTCAATACCTGTCGAGTCTGATTGGGCTGCCCTATCCGTCGAATAGTTGAATCTTATAACTATAATTTTGTTAATATTGTTATTTTTGTATGCTCATAATCCAAATTTAAATGTAATGTTATGAAAATTAGTATTAAGACTAGGCACTCCACAGTCAATTTCCACGCAAACTCCGCCCCAATGCACCACTCCACTATGTGCTAAACGCTAACACATCAGTAATAAAGTTGAATATCGTGTGCGCTCTTTGGTCGTGTTCAAGCACGGAACTAAATGTCTTAAGTCTCAATTCTTATTTCGTTTATAACTAAAGTACCTAATAATTGATCTAGAGAAAAATATCTTATATTTGGATAATAAACTATATTTCCTTACTGTCAATAATTATTTTAGACATAAAAACCGAGTAATCTTGTTTTTGGTCCAAATAATCTTTAAAAAAGAAATGATTTTCGAATAAAAATGGATCGAGCGAAAATGTTCCAATTATATAACTGCCTTATATTTGGAAAGAAACAGATCAAATAAATCGTATAAAGTTCCATTTTGATTCTATGCGTGACTTGTTCAGAATATTAATGCAAATTAACATACAATTTAGGGAGCCTCCTCTAAACCAATAATGTTAAGTATTAGGAATGTAAGCTAGTCTATTTTCTATTATTTATTTGTTTTTAGTGTTAATTATTACTCTGTTGCCAAGCATTCAATGAGAATGTCAATTTTGCATGATGTAATTTATTATTATTAATGTGATGTAATTATTTATTAACTATCTAGTGGCTCATTATCATATTTTAGATTTGCATTTTTTTTGTTGATTATACCTTGAATAATATTTTAATCTTATCTACAATCTACATGCAAGTTTATGTAGGTACACAAGAAAAATAAAAACAACCGACTTCCAACTTCCGTATTTTTTTAAGTGAAAACTTCTTTAGCGGCGTTGTGCACTTTTTTTGTAATGGGTAAAAAATGTTAAACTCGCGAGGACACGTGACCTGATCGAAAATTCGTAAGACGGTTAAAAAGACATCAACGCGTTCATTACCGCGGTGCAGTTTTTTTTTCAAGTTTTCACTTCTGTCGGCACTCCCGGAGTGCCACTTTTTTTTTTTTTTGTATATTTGCTAGTTTTTATTTTTCACTTTTAAGTTGTGGTACACACAGCTCCATTAAGTAGTTACTCCCCCAAAAGACATGTGCGTTCAAATCCATGATAGGCCCAAGTTGGTTTTAGTATTTAGCAAAAACATTTTATTATACCTACCTATATTAATGAATTGTTTATGAATAGGGTTCATATTTACGATGAAAATGAAAATGTCGTTTAAATAGACCAGTTATGTCATGCATTGTTTTTTAAGTGAAAACTTCTTTAGGCGCATTGGGCATTTTTGAGATGGGACTAAACCATTGATTTCGCGACACTACACACTGTGACGGAATTTACCGAAACCGTGGGGTAAAAGACATCAACGCGTTGATTACTGTAAATGCCGTAATGAGTTCCGACGAGAAAGATGTAGGTACTTAAAAAAGTATCTCTATTCCAATTCATCGTCAATTTATCTCAACTTGTTCACAGTTATTCACAAGACAATATAACCTCAAAACCTGTGTTGAACGTCAGTGACAGAAGCCTCCGGTGCGCGGAGTGGTTGAAAATGAAACAAATCCTTTCCCTCTTCACCCGCGCGGGGAATATTTTCCATGCAGCTCGGGAAACAAAAACATCGTGTTTGCATGTAACAAATGTGTATGGCCACGCCTCTTTGTTTCGGTATTTTTGTGTAATGTCTCGAAAAAACACGCGCAGAAGACACGGCTTTAGTCACATAGAAATTAAATTACAAAATAATTTTTGATGAGCCATCCTGATTCTATGTATTAATAGTACGTTTTCTTCTATGAAGATTTCCATAGCAGAAAACCTAGGATGATAAACTGTACCCTAATTGCGTATTTTATTTTCGTAAACAATTATGCCTAATTTGTTTTATTTTGACAGTTCAACAACATTCATTGCGTTATTTACGTTGTTGAGCAGATTTTTTTTTCCAACATATGAAGCAATGGATTAGCAATCTGTTTCAAATAAAACAGATTGTGATTGTGTTGTATTACGCAATTAGGGTACTGGATTACATAAATAATAACACAGATTTTTATATTGTCATGTACTTTTTCGTTAAATGCTGCAAATAATTACAACTAAAAAAATTAATAAATAATTGAAATGATTTATTATAATGTATAACAACTTTCTTGCACTGCTTCGTTGTTTTATTTGAAATACGACAAAATAAACAAAAAATCGTTTTCGTACAAGGTTTTAAAAACAGCAACTGACAACAAGTGACATTTGCAGGAGTGTTGTGGATATAAGAAAACGTGAAAAAATCACTCTCAGCTTTCATTAAACAGACTCTATCACTGATGGAGGCGGAGTCGGTCAATCTGGAGGAAATTATTTAGAGGGCGTTAACCTACTTATGAGGTTCTTATCCAAAACTTTTAGTTAACGCAAACTGATAAGATTTGATGAGTAGCATAATAAATATTTTTACGAGTAATTAGGATGACGTATAACGTAAAAGTAATGTCGGGGCCTGCACTGTATGCTGGTGTGTTCGGCCCCAACAAGGGCCCGTTCCGAACTATGCGGAGACCTACTACACTTGTATTATTATTTTCTTTTCTTTTTCTATTCTTTACCAGTCTTTTTTATTAATTTCATAAGTGACGTATCCTCCCAAAAGTGCAGGCGAGGACTCGGAAAACCCGAAAACCAATGGGAATTAGCACACAAGAGGTGGCGTGGGGTATGACGATATGTCGTCTCGTTCACATCGAATGATAATGGTAACCCTACTGACTTGCTGGCGGCCGTTCTGTCATGTCAACGTAAATGTAATGTCAATTGTCAAATCGTGTCATCATGTCATGTCTGTCACTTTTTATTTACCATGTCATGAGTTTCTTGGGTGGATTTACGAAATTTTATATATCTGTGTTAATTACCTTGAACATAAAATTAATTATTCCCGTTCTATAAGACAAAAATGGTATGGAGGACAACTCTACATCTTGTAAAAAGCCAACATGGCAAAACTGTGTTCACTGTCCGAGACTACTTTTCACTTCTGCCACGGAATTTGAAAGGTTAAACACAAATTATTTGTATTTATCGGTTATCTCAAAGCAATATGCACTATGAGAGCGCTGCTTCATTAATATGTTTTGTTACAGGCATGTTCAAGAGAAGCACAGTATTAAAGAGGGATCCATCATACTCTGTCAGTATGGACAAAATGGAATGTGTTCATCTTTGCAGTTTGGTGATTTGCGGAAAGCAGGCTTTAAGTATCACGTAAGAGAGTACCACTTGTATACAAAAGACTCAAATGATGACTGGACCTTCTATTCTTCCTCTCAAAACCTACCAGCAGTATTAAATGATCCAAACAGAGGTAAACAGAGCAATTTTTTCACGAAGACGTGGGGAGACAGTTTTATTGATAAAGTTGATATATACCCTAGTCCATATTTACCTGAAATCACATTAGCACATTTTGAATCGTATTGCAAAAGAGTTGCTAAAAAATATCGGCGTCATTGTAGACTAAAAGAAATTATCCCAGTCAAAAATAAAACACCTATAGTAGAAAATATATGTGAGGTACCAAGCATATTCTATGAGCAATCACTACCTTTAAATGATCCAGATGTATTTAGCCAAGTTTTTCCTAGTCTGTGTAATTCTGAAGAACCCAGTATCGCTATAAGAGCTCTCCAAGAAACACTGAGTACATACCTAGATGTTATTGAGATGAAAATCTCTAAGCAAGTAGCTCAGAAATCAGATGCATTTTTTCATGCAATGCTGTCTCATGACACTATAATGGAACAGATGGCTAGAGCAGTGAAAACAGTTAGAAAAACCAGACAAAATATAACACATGTAAAGGGAAACTTAACTGAATGTCCACTAAAATTAGCAAGTTTAACAAAAATTAATCACAATTTGAATAATGTTCATGATCTTTTAAAGTTAATGGGTACAGTACAACAGACACAACCAATGATACAGCTTCTTTTGAGTACTTCAGATTATGTAGCTGCCTTGGACTTGATCAGTTCTACCCAGAAAGTGCTATCTACACGGCTGTCTGGTATACAAGCATTTCGTCATTTATCTCCACAACTAACTGAAATGAAGAGATTAATACACAAAATGCTGAGCAACGAATTTTTAAGATTCATTGTCACAGACCTGAACAGACCTCCAAAAGATGACACAGAAATACCTGAAAGGGAGAAAATTGTATCTATAGTGTCTGGAATTCTCCGCCTGAAGGAATTTGATTTTATTGATACATTCAAAATAGAAGCAGTGACATCTATTCAAGCTACAATCAAACAATCTGTAATAGAAATCATTTCAGAAAGGGATGGAAACACAGAAATTGTTTTGAGAGGATCTACTGCTGACAATACATGGCTTTTGTGCAATGAAGGTATAACATTTCTGCAGAAAGTTACTCCAAACTTAATTAATTTATTTAAAAGAATATTATCCTTAAATAATTTGATATTGGAAATTACTCAAATGGATGATGTTACTGGAAATGATAGTGACGATGTTTGGTCACCTGAGGAACTACTTTTTGTTGAAGAGAAGTTAAAGAAAATGGTTGGATCTCTTTCTGACTATTGTAATGAACGATGTGCTAATCTTATAGTAACTAAAACTGACAAGGATTATGTTTTTTCTGATATGTCTCAATTATCAATCTTATCCAAACTCATTGAAAATTTCTGTAATGAATGTGAAAACATTACTGGTCATTGCAGTAATGCAATGAAGCTAGCTCTTCGAAGCTATGCAATGAAGTATATACAATGTTTACATGCTGAAAGGAGGACTCAACTGACATCTGCTCTAAATGCAGAGCGATGGAAAGCTGCAGATGTCCCTTGTGAATTACAAAGTGCAATAAATAAAATACATGAATCAGGTGAAATACCAAATGCTCTAAAATACGACAGTGGGAAGCCTGATGGAAAATATTTATTAATAAATAAGGAGAGTTATGCTGTTGTTGCCACAGTGCAGCTTTTAATCAAGATCTTGCTGGAATATTGTGATGCCACAAAACAGTCTCCTGTGATTGTTCAGTACTTGGTACACTGCATGTTGGAATTGATTAGATTGTTCAATTCTCGGTGCTGCCAACTGGTGTTAGGTGCTGGAGCAATACAGAGCGCTGGCTTAAAAACTATCTCTACATCAAACCTTGCTTTAGTATCAAGATCCCTGCAGGTTGTCATGTGGTTTCTGCCTAAGATAAGAGGATTGCTAGAAAGACAGCATTCAAAAGAATTATCACTGAATGGGTTTAGTAATATAGAAAGTGATATAGTAAGCCATAAGCAGGAAATAGAGAATAAGATTTGTCTCATAGTAAGTAATATGCTTGCATCTCAGCTGACAGGGTGGGATGCTAAACCCCCTGTTCCATCTCAAACATTCCGAAATATTTCTAAACACTTAGTTAAATTACATGAAGCACTTATTGATATATTTCCTAATGAACAAATAAGAACCATTTATAAAAGAGTACATGATAACTTCAAAGATAAACTCAGAGAACAACTAGTAAAGATGAACATTGTAGCGAATGGTAGTCCTCAGCATGGCGTAGTCACCTCAGAATTGACTTTTTACTTGCAAACCCTCAAAACACTACGGGTGATAAACGAAAATGATGCAGAGGACAATATATTGTATGATATTTGGTTGAATTAAGTTATACATATTATAAAGTATAGAGAGAATATTCTGTAGCCATTTTTGTAAAAAAGTACTAATTCTTTTTAAACACTAAGTATCTATTTATTGTTCTAATTATAGTGTACAATACAATGGTATGTCATTTTAACTTTGGTAAAAAACCAACTTGTAAAAGGCCAAAGAAAAATTTCATTGTAATACCTAATATTGATTAATGAAACTGATGTTTATGTATTGTGTAAATAAACTGTTTAATAAGTTTTAAATTATATAATTACGTACTTACATTTAATATTCCTCCTTTACAATGAGAAAACAGGATGTCCCTAAGTATTCAGCGCTAGAATAACCACATGATTCATAATATGAATATATTATATTCAGATACCCTGTACCTCAACCTACAGTCTACACGTAGCATAGCTAGGGTTACCGTCCGTCCGGACAAAAACGTATCCTGCTTTTTGGCCCCGGCTGTCCGGACTTAGTCCGAAGTTTTTAACTTCAGGCGAAAGCGTCAGGGAAGCCCACGAAATTCAAATTTTCTACCTACCTACCTACCTATCTACAGAGATAGAATTTTGTATTCATGCAAGCCTAGCCTAAATAAAATTGTCATAAAATCATGACATTTGAAGCCAATTCTAACTTAGTTGTATAAAATGATTAAAATCAGCAAACTCTATTGATAATTTTGTAAAGCCATATTTGCCAGGGACTGCGGCAGTGGGGGGCAGAAGAGGCCAACTGCCCCCCTTAAAATCAAACGGGGGGGGCGCCCCTTCCAAATAGACCGCGCACACTTTGGATGCGTTATTCCTATGAATTGATTGCGCAGGTGCGCACACTGGATACGTTATTCTCCGTCAAATAGAACAAATCCCAACAAGTTCGGATTGTTTTCGGACGTCTCGGAACTATACGAAATTCGTATGAAAAGGCATCCAAAGTGCGCGCGGGCTTAGAGTATGTTCCTGTCGGGAGTGTAACTTTTGAAATAATAACAAAAGTTCTAATGATCATAAGACCTAATTTCATATACCTACTTATACTTTTTTTTTATGTAACGATGAAATGATAATAGATCTTTACCTATGACATTGCCGTTCTGCCGTACTGGCTATTTCAAGTCTATATTTTTCTTTTTTCGCTATGAATTCAAAGTTCAAATTATTTTTAAAATATGGAATTCTTTTTTGAAAATTAGTCATTTGTTTAATGGTTAGCGTTCTGTTTTCATGGCATTTGTAGGTTTTTCATCATCATGTATAAGTACGTTAAAAATTTGAGTGATTATGGAGTATGAGTACCGTCGTGGCAGCAAAGCGGCAGAAGCGGCACGCAACATCAACGACGTATACAGAGCGAACACTACTAACATCATCACCTACCATCATCACCTAACATCATCACCATCAACAGCATCACCCGTTATTGGTTTGCCCGCTTCCGTTCTGAAAATTTCGACCTAAGAAATGAACCCCGTGGTCGACCGAAGTCTAGTCAACAATGACGAATTGAAAGGCGATTGTGGAAGCTGATGATTCTCAATCAATACAGCTGAATTAGCAGCAGGTTTCGATGTTAGCATCAAAACAATATTGGTCCATTTGCGTCGAATGATCGCCAGCGCGAAGCACGCGTCGAGTTGAGCCTTGCACTGCTCAACAGGCACACAAACGAAGGCATATTGAATCGCATTGTTACTTGCGACGAAAAATGGATTCTGTTCGACAATCGCAAGCGCTCAGCAAGTTGCTGATGCCCCAAACGAAAACTGACCCCTAAAAATGTGATGGTCACTGTTTAGTGGTCTAGCGCCGGTGTCATTCATCACAGCTTCTTACCAAACGGGATGAGCATTACTGCAGATGTGTACTGTGAAGAACTGAACAATAATGATGGAGAAGCTCGCACATCTCCAACCAGCTTTGATCAATCGTTCGGCTCCGCTGCTCCTGCACGACGACGCGTGACCTCATACTGCACAGCAGACGGTCTCCAAGTTATAAGAGCTGGGGTTGGAAGTTCTCCGTCATCCACCGTATTCACCAGACCTTGCCCCTACAGACTTCTACTTTTCCCAGAATTTGGATAATTGGCGGGGAAAAAATTCAATAACCTAGAGGTAGTTCAAAATGCTTTTAAAGAATTTATTGACTGCCGTCCAGCAGATTTTTTCAAAAAGGGCATCAATAAGCTACCACTACGTTGGCAAAATGCATTGATTACATGGGTAATTACTTTGATTAATAAAAATAAAAAATATAGAGAAACAAGGGCGTTAACTTATTTCATGAAAAACGGCAATTTCATAGGTAAAGACCTAACATGTTATATCAACATGTTATACCAACAAATTATATCAATGAATTATTGATATAATTTCATTTTATATGGTATAATGAACATTTTCTATAATGCACATTTGAATTAATATTCAGTTACTATAATATTCAAAATCTATAAGTAACGTTTAATATAATTTAGAAACGTTGACTTTGTTTTGTATATTTTTTGCAAAAACTGATTAGATTTTAAACGCCTGCCATTTGGGTTAGGTTAGTTGAGTTTGGGTTGAATAGCATTTGGGTTAGATTAGTTAAGTTTGGGTTAGGTTAGGTTAGGTTAGAACAGTGACCATTAACCCCTTTTATTGTTCTTGAATCATTTGGGTTAGACGAGGTTATAACGTCTATATATACGTCCGGACCAATCGATAAACTTGAAATTTTGCAGAGGTGTCTGTATTTTAGAGAAACACTACTACGTTAGCAAAATTAAGAAATATATACAATGACATCAAGAAAAATATATTAAGTGATAATTTAATTACGCATTCTAAGAACTTGTTTTTAACACTGTATGATCGTTAACCTATTAAGAATTATCTAATTACCCAAATTATATAATTACCTTAATTTTGATGACAAAATTCAAATGGTAATTAGTAGGTACCTAATTATTAGTATTATGTCATTAATAAGGGTAGTTAAGCTAAATATTATAACATTAATGAGGGTAGTTAAGCACAACATTGCATATAAATAGAACTGCAGTATATTCTACTACATAGTTCGTTTTGAGCATTTCAATCATTCACGTTGATATTTATATGTAAAGTATGGAGGCCCGTACTACCTAAAATCACATGTGAAGAAGATACTATTTGGATAAATCCAAGGCTATGCTCATCGTCATATTGCCGCCCAGTGCAATTCATATTTATGAAAGATAGTAGTTTTGTTGTTACTGAGCATCAAAAGTAGATGGAAGACGAGATAAGGAGGCATTTCCCCTGAGATTGCGGAACTAATGTGGTTGTAGCCTATACCACAGATAATATAATACTAGTACAGATTCCCAATCCCATATAAAGAAATAATACCTCCCTAAAGGAAATGTGATGTGTAGCCGTGTGTACATGATATACAGAAGTTCCAAATTCCTAACTCGTACAAAAATGGTCTAAGACTGATAACTTTTATGGCCCCCTATTTCTTCTTTTTTTTTTTAAATCAAAGTTATGGGATGGGGACCCCCCTTTAATTTTTTTTTTAATCATAGTTATGGGATGGGGACCCCCCTTGTTTTTTGTTATAGCGGCAATAGAAATACACAATCTGTGAAAATTTTAACTGTCTACCTATTACGGTTCATGAGATACAGCCCGCTGACAGACGGACGGACAGCGGACGCTTAGTAATAGGATTCCGTTTGGCATCTCGAAGGTACGGAACCCTAAAAAGGGCAATTTTTGAAACCATTGTTATTAGTTAAAATATTAAAAGTTAAATCGGAACAAAAGTAAAATTTCAATGATAAAATCTCTATCCATCACAGGAAATGCTGAAAACATAGATAGAGATTCATTCAAGTGTCACTGTAGTATCAATATGTGCAGCAAAATAACATGTTGGAATAAAGATTGTAGACACTAAAATGAATCTGTCCGTGTAGGTATACGTGTTTTTGCGGCTGACTGTACCTATGTATAAATGCGCAGCGTGAACGTGTGATAATATGGAAAGCCCCCAGTACAGGTAGGGCGAGCTCGTTGGCCGAGCGTATACACGCCGTCGCCTTTCGTATCGGAAACAATTATTCATAATTTAATATCAATAAGCTCTAAGCGCTAACAAAGACCACCATGATCTTGAGTGTTAGACGAGGTGTGAATGACACCATAATCTCACGCTGAGGTGTGAGTTGATACCATCGTCTCTCGCCGACCCTTTTTGCGTACCTACATTTATTTTTACGTTGACCGAGTGCGCTCGGCCTACGGACTCGCTCACCGTGTACTGGAAGCAGAGATTTAAGACTCTAAATCTGTGAAAGGGAGCTTAATGTTTCCGTGGTTATAATAAATTCTAACGCTTTTAGTGCTGACATTAGATTAGAGAAATATCAATTGAGTAGCATCTTAAGATCTACACTTGCGTGCAAATAATCGACCCAGTCCGTGGTGCTCTTCAATTAACGAACAAGATAGGTAACAAGTTTAACAGTTTCAACTTTTCAAATCAATGATATATTATATTTATTTCTGTAAATTGGTTCAAAAAACACTTTTTCACTTCAAAACTAACCTAAGTTTTAAAACTAGATGAGTTCGGTGTTTCAGTCAACCAAGGGTGGTGAAGAGATTAGATGGCAGGTTCTCTATTTTTGAGAGGCACAATGATTTAAAAAAAAAAACTGACACTCCGGGAGTGCCCACAGAAGTGAAAATTTGAAAAAAATCGGCACCGCGGTAATCAACGCGTTGATTTCTTTTACACCACGGTGTCGGAAAATTGCGCAAGTAGGGTTTACGACACAAACGTCACAATGAAGTTCGGTCGAATCCGAACCGACCGAACGATACAAAATGAAGTTCGTAGTAGGAAACGTCCGAACGTTCGGCCAAATTTCTTTTTGTCACTTTGGACTAGACGTGTTGGGTTTAGTCCCATCTCAACATTCTTGAGATGGGACTAAACCCAACGCGCCTAAACAAGTTTTCACTTCAAAAATTATCAAGGTTAATTATAAATAAAATAACAGAGATTGCCTAGTGGTGTGACCGTCAGACTGCCAAGTCACAGGTCTCAAGTTCGAACCCAAGGCACGCACCTCTGACTTTTCGGATTCATGTGCGTATTGTATAACTATCACTTGCTTAAAAACCGGTGAAGGAAAACATCGTGAGGAAACCAGCATACCTGAGAGATATTTCTCGACGGCATGTGAAGCCAAGTCAGAGGCCCGTGGGCGGCATAAAAACTCTGACACCAGGTTAGTCACTAACCACGCGAAAAGAAGAAGAATAAAATAGATACACAAGTACATAATAAGGTTATAAACTTAATAATACACATGTAGGTATTATTGCGTATGGTTCGTCGAGTCGTTGAGCTCCTTATGTTTACAATAATTTAAAAAATAATATAATAGGTACTTTACAAAAGGAATATTCATGTCATTGTGTATATTGTAGCTAATATTCATCAAATGTCAAAGTGCACCTATATAAGAAAAAATTCAGTGCGCAAAAATTGGAGTAGCTGAATCCCAAGCTTTTTTGTCCTCAATATAGTGCAGTATTATATTATCTGTGATATAGTCTTTAACAGTATAAAAGGCTTTTTGGCATTTACGTATTATGAATGATGTGAATTTATTAATGCTTAGTTCTTGAACGTGGCTTGGAAGTTTATTATAATAAAAACTTCCCTCAACAGCCTTCCGTCTCCATCATCAGACAGTCTAAATTTCTCATCAAGATGAATTCAATAAACCCAAACACGATGCAGCTGCTGTTTTCTATTGAGGAGTTCTCTCGACTGTCTTTCGTCTCCATTATCAGGCCTACTCCAGGTCTCTATTATCTGATAGTGTAATCAGAATTATATAAGTGTGCCAAGTTCTAACCAAATTGGTTCAATGAAAACCCAGTAAGTGAAAAATCAACCAACCCCTATGTTTTACCCTTAGTGGGTGGGTGAATTTTATTTTTCAGTTTTAAATGGGACCAACTTCTAGGTATATACCCAATCCAATAAAAAAGAGAAATACATTTTCTTTTAAATATGTATACCTACGCGTCGACTTGAGAACCTCCTTTTTTATCGTCGGTTAAACAAAGATTTTGCTAACTTCACTGACAAAATAATCACACAATTTTTCCGGACATCTGAAGAATCTTGTCAACCTTTTATCAAAGTATAGGTTATATGTAAATAAACTTTATCTTGCCTACCTTCACACAATATAAAATAATTAAACTATAAATGAACCAGTTAAAGGAACGTAAACGAGGCAAAAGGAGTATGTAAGGATCGTAGCAGGTGGCGTTCTGTAGTTTCTGCCTACTCCCATGGGAAGAAGGCGTGAGTTTATGTATGTGTGTATGTAAAATATAAATTAACATTTTTGAAGTAACATCTCTCAAATAGAGAGCATGGGGTGGGCCGATTTTCCTGATCGCAAGTGTATTAACCGATTTTAGGGTTCCGTAGTCAACAATTAACCCCTAGTTTCGCTATGTCCATCTGTCTGTCTGTCCGTCCGCGGCTTAGCTCAGAGACCGTAAGTACTAGAAATCTGTAATTTAGCATGAGTATACATATTAATCACACCGACGAAGTGGTAACATAAAATCATAAAAAAAAAATTGTGTACATTAAAGTGGGGATGTTTTTCTTTTTTTTTCTTTTATATCCCATGGTGTGGGGTATCGTTGGAGAGTTCGTTAAAAATATTGAGTTTGTGGGAGCCATTTTTGCATTCAGGGATGTTTGTGAAATATTAAGCTTTAAAAAGCTTATTTCTGTTAGAGGCAAGTGTGTGTCCCCCTCCTGCCAGCTAAATGGTTGGTTTTGGATATGTAGAAAAATTCACAGCAGTAGTATATATAACGAAATTAGAAAGAAAACTATCACAGCTAAGTAGGCTCTACAAGTTAACGAGTAATAATCGACCAACTTAAATTTGCAGTTGAAAAAACATGTTCTCCAGTACATTCCGAATGGGACATGTTTTTCAACCACACTGTTAAATTTGTTCTTGGGATGAATTCATCCCATCTACGAAACCCTTCATTGTGCGTGGTCCGACCCGCACTTGGCCGGTTTTTTTAAATGTTGTACCTTAATTGTTTTTGTGATGGATACAACAATTTATGTTAAATAAAAAACTTCTTCAATAAATGCCTTTTTTATTGTATACATAACAACATAGAAAAATATTAACAGCCATTATGATTTCAATGGAATTATATTCACGCTAATTCTTTGGCTAACATTATAAAACATTAAAACCTTAAAAAAGCCAATATGGTCACATAAAATAATATACTTACCTTACATAACTAGTAGCTTGCTAATTTTAACTATCATAGAAATATGACGCTAATGGATATCTAATTATAAAAGCTATACAAGTGCAAATAATTTGAAAAGCCATAAGCTTTGTGGTCAGTTGTACTTCAGTTATCGGCCCTAATTTAATTAAAAATAAATTAATTAAGGTCATATTATTTATAGTTATACTTTCCTTATCTTCAGTTTTATCAATTAGATGTAAGATGGTTAACACACGAAGAATCAATTTGGTTAAGGCGGTCATTTCTTTTCTTGCTATTATTGTTCTGCTTGCATAAAGCAAATTTGTCTCTTCACTGAACTTTGGCAAGCGATGTCTTGGGCATGGAATAATGTGGAATAGTTGAGGCACTGAATACAGAAAGTTAATGATTTGTGGCAAGAAAAATAATAAAACTGTTTTACTGAAATGACTCAATATAGCTACAACTGCAAATGTCATTCCAGAAACGTAACAAAATGTGTCCCCAACAAACACCTTTGAAGGATACCTGAAACATAAAAAAAGAAACATTTATGTCATTGAAAAACCATGACTTTTTAGTTACAAAGATGTATATTTAATAGTGACACTCTGAGATCACACAGACATACTTTCTTATTTAATTGTGGAATGTCTGCTTTTTTAGGTCTGATTTTTTTGCTGAATATGATGAATTGATGATGAAAGGAAATATGTAAATATATTTCAACCATGCAATAGCTTACCAATTATGTTTCAACAATGCCAGTGTAGTTGCAAGATAAGGTATCATAATATGTAATGAGAAAGTATGGGCTTTATACTGATCTCCTCTCAATTCTATGATGTCAAAAATAATAATAGAAAAGGCTATGATGACAGACTGCCCAACTTCAAGTCCATTAATGCCAGCCAATATGTTAATAGCATTTGTGCAGAATACAGCTAACATCCCCATGTAGATGTAGTACAGTACACCTGGAAAAGAATAGAAAAAAGTAAAAAACAAAGGTAGACCACATTTATCAAAATCTCTTTATAAACAGTACATACCAATGTTGATGGAAACTCCCAACCATTGCCTCAAAGGAATAGGAACTACGAAAGTAGTGGAGTTAAAGTTCACATAGTACACCACAAGCAGGGGTAGTGATGCCACTGTGGGCAGTAACAGTTTATATCTCCATCTCAAGTCCAAAACATCATCAGCGAATCCAAGAAGAAGCATACAGCAGATGGATAATAATCCAGCCAATAGTTCTGCAAACTAAGTAAGAACCATATTATACACAATTTTATATTGGCCTTCATTAATTAACTATTAGGAGACACTACCCCATGTATACTGCTTGAATCGAAAATTAAAATAATCTCTTACCTCATTGTGAGGGAAGTGCTCTGTGTCCATCAAGCCATTACCAAAGACAATTGGTATAAATAAAAAGCTTGTTATTAAGAAGACACATCCAGATACAACACCTATTGCTTCTGGGCTGAAAATAATGATAAAGAGAGAATATGAAATATAGCTACAGACTTTAATCAATTACAGCAGTAGTGCTTACAACTTCATAGAACTCCCAAACAAAATCGTATCGAATTTGGTCGAAAATATATAAAGTATGTTTCATTTACTTACATTTTTTTCTTACTAGTTTTACATAGATCTATTCCAAATAGACCGGCTTTAACGAACAAGTCTGTAAGGTTGGGTATTAATTCATCTGTTACGAAGAAAGCTACCGCCGACAGTATTAATAATATAAATATTTCCCACATCTTGCAGGTTATTTCTTAAACAAATAGTATCATTAGCAAATAGATAAATACCGTAATATAGTAAGTATGAATTTTTATTCAATAACATTGAATTGTCACTGTCAGCTCTCAGCTGAGTGGCATAAAGTGACAGGAGTGACATGATAGCAGGTGAGTGACAGGTACCACCTATAGGATAAAAATTGCCACTTGCTCACTTCAGATGTCACTGATCTCCAGCTCCAGCGTCTTGTAATGAGGTTAAAAACTGAAAGCTCTTATCAGGTGGCAGCACAGTTGTACGTCTTTATACCGCCATTGTTGTGTTTATATTTACTTTTGTGTCGATCACAAATTATACGAAAACTAGATAAATACGTATGAGACTTGGACTGTAGTACTAATAAAAGACGAGCTAAGAACAGGGGAAGTGTCTACCACTGGTAAAAAAGCAGCTATAGTGGAAAAGTCAATAAAATAAATTATGAACGTTTTATTATTAATAGGTTATTTTGTGTTTGTTGACTTTAAGTTCGTTTTTTAAACAGCTGCGCAACTGGGCTCAATAATTAATTATGCGTAAAAGAAGTCGCTTGTTTACATAAAATTATGGCCAGCTGTCAAATTATTAGACGCTAGAGATCAGTGCCATCTGAAGTGAGCAAGTGGCAGTTTTTATCCCCATCATCCCAACGAGATTTTGAAATCACCAGCGACCTAAGAGCAATTTCACATCGCGTTCAAGAGGTGCCAGTGTGAAGATTTCATAACAATGTTGACACTAACAGCTCTTGAAATTGATTTAGATGTGCTGAACGCGTTCAGTTTCATTGGTGAAATTCACCCTTAGAGGCGACTAAAGTCACTGCGTGTGAATGTAACATAACTACGGTGACTGCGAGTTGCAGTTGATCACTAAACGCATGCAATTTACTAGCTTTTCCCGTGGCGAGTCAATGTCGTAACAATGCTGAATGGGAATCGAGGAGTTGGCCCTATTGAGGCGATGCAGATTCAGTGCCGAGCTAGATGAGTGTGTGTGTTAACTTTTCCACTACTTTTACAATAGTCTGGCCACGCTCTAAGTCTGCAATGAAATAAATGGGCAACCCCAAAAAGTTTTGTTTATGGTATACTTCTACATCAGTCAGTTATGTCAGTTTCGGGGTTCTAGGTAGATCTAAGGATTTTGATATTTTGTCTTTTGATTTTTGCATAATAAACTATGTTTAATAGACTCGTACCTATGATTTACCTCCACACGATGACAAAACTTTATCAAATCCACACTGCATCGAGCTAAAGTGACTATTCTTTACCAGGAATAAATCAGAATATAAACAAAATATCATAAAGAAAACAAATAAACAAACAAAGTATCAAATTCTTTTGAAGAAGGACAGGATGGTGTTGCCGTCTATAGATTTTCAAATTCCACTGTTTTTTTACATAAGCAGACTTAGCGGGACCAGTCTCTACATTATTTATATTAAATTTGTCTGTGACTTTTTCAGAATAACCGCAAGGTGCCATTTTTACAGACAGTTGCTGCTACCCTTTAGGTGGGTACTACACTATCATATATATGATCAAAGATATAATGAAATTGTAAAATAGACATTTAATATGGGTATATCCCTCTTAGGGGATATTACACTATCTTACTATAGCATATACCTATCTACGAAGCTCACAAATTACCCGTAATATGTCTATTTTACTATTTGATTATATCTTTGATCATAGATCTATGATCATATATATGATAGTGTAATTAATACCACCCTTAGTGTTCTGTGACTGCTGCGCTGCTATCTCCAGTGTTGCCAATTTATAGCATTTTTTATGCTAAATTTGGTAGATTTTCTTTCTTTTTATTACCACACATTTTCGTCGTTTAGCTAATAAGCTAAACGAAAATATGAAATATGCTATAATAATAGCATATTTTTTTAAACATATTATTATAAACATGAAACGAAAAAGCTTTTCTGTTTTTCTGGACTTCTGGAGAATTCCCCAACAAAAAGCAAAACAATGTAATTTAATTAATTAATTTATACTATAAAGGCTTACCAACTAAATACATACACAGCATTAACCCAAAGTCTCTATCATAATGTAGATCTCGCATGTATCTAAATTACAGGAAAGCACAACACTATCAATTAGCATTCTAGAAACATTAAACACAAACCGCTCGACGCGCCTAAAAAAGTTAAAAAACATGAAATAATATAATAGCCCATTATTGAGTGTGCAAGTCACCCCCTGCCATTTTATCTTTGTATAGTCACATTGGTCAGGCAGGGGACATAGTTATTCCATAGTTCAAGGAAACAAATCCACTATAGCCACCCAAACCCATAGCTCAATATGTTTAATTTTCATGTTCTGCAATAGTCCTGCACCAACCGGGGGTTGTCCTTGGGTGCACTTGCATAGTCCATACAGGGATAATCGTCGGGTGGTGCCTCTTTCCATATAAAATTGTCTCTGGGGCCTCTGCGAGTTGGCTTCGTCCCCTCGTACGCCTTCCAAAAGACCGGGACTCTAAGGTCTCGAGATATATAAACATATAATAATAATAAAACAGTTTTAAATAATAATAAAGTATTTCAAATAATATTAAAACATTTTCATGTAATAAAGCAATTTAAAAAAAAAAATGTTGAATACTATGTTACGCTATACGTTACAAAAGCTGGATTTTTATAATAACACTTTACATTTTATCAAAAAGATTTTTCTTAAATATACACAAACGAAAATATTTACAAAGCAATGCTTATGACACTTTAAACGGGTTTAGGTAGCGCCACTGTTATGCCGCAAACTGTGGCACTTTAGCCGATAGTGATAAAATGCCGCTGGCGGTACTCTATACACTTCTAAACAACATTACGTCTCTCCTTCTCTTTAGGAATATACGGGGAGAGCGCATTCATTAGGTAGTTATTTTTAACATTTGAAAATGGAATCTTATGAGCTGTGCGATCTTACGAAATTCATGTTATTTGTATGTAAAGTTCATGTTTATACCTCAACATGCCTCCTATGTACTTAAGAAAACACTTAACTCTCAATCTTCCACATCTACAGCTGCTGTTGATGAAGATCAAAATATCGACTATTTATTTTAAAACTTAGAGTAATAATCCTATTTACAGCCAATTTGTATATTTTATAATAATTTTGATTAAAATTTGAAATTATTTCGGCATTCTATTTTCGTAAACGATACTGACAAATTTATTTCATTTTGACAGTTCAACAACATACATTGCGTTATTTACGTTGTTGAGCAGATTTTTTTCCAACTTAAGATACAATGGATTAGCTATCTGTATCAAATCGAAACAGATTGTGATTGATCCTGTATTACTACTG
Organism: Omphaloscelis lunosa; assembly: GCA_916610215.1. Lineage (NCBI taxonomy): Eukaryota > Metazoa > Arthropoda > Insecta > Lepidoptera > Noctuidae > Omphaloscelis > Omphaloscelis lunosa. The sequence continues at coordinate 14,105,581 of OU744247.1, forward strand.
TACGGTACTGGTTAATTTTGTCATTTTTTTAACTGCTCTTTAGCTTATTTCGTATTAGCCTAGGTGGCAACACTTTCTATCCCAATGGTGCTACTGTCAATGTCGAACAAATGTCATTGTCAATAAATGTGAGTGTTTTTCTAATTTTCTCTCAAAAATATTAATATTTTTTTTTACGTACATACATATATCATTTATTTATTCATCCAATATAATTATCCACACTTACTTTGTTAATAATTTGGTTCAGCGGTCGCCTTATCATACAAAAAACTGGACTACGTGAAAACGAAAATGAGTACCATGGACGAAATAGAAGATGAAGCGAAAGCAGCAGCCGAAAAGATGGTAATGAATATGATGCAGAGACCAGGACAACTTGAAAAAGTAAGAAGAGGACACTTGTTACTATTAAGTAATATTAATTCACTATCGTTTTACCTACTCAACTATTTCCAAGCCTTGACCAAAAATCGTTTAAATAGATATTATTTGATACAGGTATACTTAGTGGGCGTTGCTAAATAGAGAGAACCGATTTTTTATTATTATTTTTTATTTATAGAATAAAGACTCATAAACAAGTCCAAAATGTTCTGATGTATAACATCTCAAGGCAACCTAGCTCAATTTGTAGTATCTAAACTGATAAAGTTCTGTTACCACTTTTTACTGCAGAGATTTGCAGTAGTACCTATTACCACCAATGTTACTTGTTTAGGGACAATTTATCACTGTAGTTCCATACAACTTTAGTGTGCCTAATCTGCTATTAAGTCATTAAATGTGTTTAATTTTCATTGGGATTTACAGTTAATTATTTACATAATAAATGTGCAGAGGAACTAGTAGGCAGTTAATGTGCCAATTAAGTACAACTCAATAATAAAATAAACTTGTTTATTCATTATTATATTTATATTACACAGGTAAGCAATAGTTTTGTTTCTTTAGTTGTTTCTTTTTTATTCTGCCACGCTGATTCCAAATCTGTTGTCAGTTTTTCTCTAGCAGCTCTAGTTTTTGAAATATTAACATATTACATTTTTAGCCAAAAATATTTGAATTATAAAATGATAAAAATTGTTTCTCTAACCTAATATAGAAAAAACTTTCTTTTATAAGATTTTCTTGCATGAATCGAAACTTCAGCCTTGTTTTGAATGCTCCAGCAGTAATCAGCCATCAGTCAGTAAAATTTTGATCCTTTATTAGTTCCTTGATTTGAGGACCGTCAAAAATACCAGCTTATTTTTTTCTGTGCTCAATTTCAGGGAATATTTTACTGATATATGTAGTCTGGTCATAAGTTTTGTCACATATGGAAAGTTAAATAAATAACACAATGAGTTACGCACTACAACCATTTATATATCAAATGAAAGGGTATAAATACAGATTTAAACCACATAAAAATTGTTCAAAATGTCCTCTTGCTTACATGCCTTCATCATCTGCAAGGTCAGTCATCAATCGAAGCAGGCACGACGTTCATGTCAATATCGGCGACTGCTTTAATCAGAGATGCATTAAGTGACTCGCAAGTTGTGATGGGGTTTAGCGCAGGCCTTCTCCTCTAAGTGCTGCCATATTTTGTAATCCAAGGGATTCAAGTCTGGACTGGATGAGGGCCAATCCTCATGCCTGATAAAGTCAATTCCATGGGGCGTGAGCCAGTTTTTTGGTACTTTTCGTCTTATGAGCCGGCGCAGAATTCCGCTGGAATACCCAGTGCCTGTTTTCGAACATTGTTTGTGAAAGAGGTTCCACAATGTTTGTTAGGACTGTGTTAGATATACGAGGGCACTGGTTTTCACTCCTTTTTCACAAAAAAAACACCTCCGTTGGACCCAAATAGGACACCCCAAGCCAAACCATAAATGCCGAAGGGTGATGACCACGCTGAACACGTGGCACGCGTCTGCTCGCTTCTTCACTAGAGTGTGCACTTTATCATTTTGTTTGTTGAAACTTTCCTCAACATCAAAAAAAAATTCGTCCGTAAAAAGTATTTCGCGGTATTTTTTTCCCGCGTACCGCCTTAAGTTAAGGCGGTACGCTCGAAAGAAGCCGGGTTTTGTTAAGGCCCTTAACAAAACCCGGCTTCTTTCGAGTTTGATTTTCTTCAGCCGTGCGTTAAGAAGATATGCTGTTTTTTTTCTATAAGCACGCAGTCCCTAGGACTGCTATAGAATCTTCATTTAACATCCTTTTAACAGTAGTTCTGCTTAGTCCCATCTGCAGAAATCCTAATTGGCGCGTGACCGCAACGGTGCAATGCAATTACTGCGACTTTGTCTTCTTTCCTCGTCCACTCCATTTAAACGTATAGTGATTATATACTCTCTGACTCCAATTTAGAAAAAAACAAAATTCCAGAAACCCTTTGTTTTTATTTTCTTTAAAAAATATTCAAATTTCGAATGCACATAATATTTTCCTCGGCTTGCATTCTAAATTCTAAATTTTACCTATGTGACAGAACTTATGGCCCGACTACGTATTTAAAACATGGGGAATGTTTTAAATACGTAGATACGTAAATCCTTGTTGAAAGCGTTTCGATGAATCAATAAATAAACGCCAATCTCTTGGATCATAGTTTGTTAATCCCATTCCAGCCATCAAACCGGGAATATTGTTGCAAAAACAAAATTATTGTATCTGTATTACTGTAACTTGTAATGGCGTCCCAAAGAAGTCCAAGTAGGCCTTTTTGATAAAGTCAGACGAACTTAAACGACACTCTCGAAACATATATTCACCACAAACAGCGTTTGAGTTCATTAAATGAAATTTATTTCTTTGACGTAGTCTATGTATACTTATAATCGTGTAAATTAATGCGCGTGAAGTGAATTGGGGCAATTAAAAGAAAAAAAACGATGGATTCTTTAAAACTGATGTACATGCCCAAACAATAAGAAGAGGTCGGCAATAAAGACAAGATTTGGCAATAAAGACAAGATTTTTTTTTACTTTTTTAAATTAAATAAAGTTACAAATGTAAAAACCTAATAACGAGTGTGACCTCCTCTTGCCAAAATCACAGCTTGAATCCTTCTGGGCATGCTTTCCACGATGTTTTTAATAACGTTTTGAGGAATACGTTCCCACTCTTCTGCACTGACTCTTTTTAGCTCCCTGATGTTTTGTGGAGCAGGTTGCACTGATCTTACCCGTCTCTTTAGAACATCCCAGACATGCTCAATTGGATTGAGGTCAGGACTTCGAGCTGGCCAATCTAAACGACGGATCCCAACTTCTTGCATGTACGGGTGCGGGCGAGCATTGTCGTCCATAAAAATGGAATCTTCCCCAAGTGCAGTCAATGTGGGTTGTGCATATGGAATTAGGACTTCCATTATGTACCGGTGTGCATTTAATGTTCCATTTTCTATGAAAACTAACTCCGTACGCTCCGTCGAATTAATTGCTGCCCAAAACATAACGGAGCCTCCGCCATAAGGAGTGATTTCTTCGAAACACACTTCCGCATAGCGTTCCCGTGGTCTTCGCAGCACTCGCCGGCGTCGGTCCTCTCCACACAAAGAGATTCTAGCTTCATTAGAAAACAATACTTTAATCCAATCCTCCAGAGTCCATGAAGCACAGTTCCGAGCAAACTGAAGTCGAGCAACACGGTGCTCACGGAATAATTTAGGGCCCCGAGCTGGGCGGTAACTCCTGATATTGGCAGCCAAAAGCCTCCTCCTGACCGTCCACAAGCTAACTTCTACTCCTCTTACTTCTTCAAGGCTCTTCTTCAGGTCCACACTTGACGCCTTACGATTCCGCAACGCCTGACTCACCAAAAAGCGGTCATCTCTTGGTTCTGTGCATCGTTTTCTTCCCGAACCGGGTCTTCTTTTGACCGAACCGGTCTCTTGATACCGTTGCCAAGTCCTCTGGACAGCTGAACGACTCACATTTAGCCGCTGAGACACGTAAGTTTGCGAACAACCTTCTTCAAGTAGGGCTGTAATTTTACCGGCCCTTATCGCTTTATCATTCATATCAAAAAGTGGTATTTAATGTAAAAAGAAAGATTAAATTGTTTAATTTGCAGAAAATATCCAAAAAGTTTTAAAATATCGTAATCAGTTAAAAATCGTTTCAGCAATTCGCGCCATTAGTAAAGCAATTTTAGAATAATTCACAATAATCATTATTTTTCTTTTATTAATTTCAAATTTTAAATTTGGAACGTAAAGAATCATGCCAGGATGCTTCAAATAACATGCCAATACATCGTCAAATTAATAAAACCTATTTCTTGTTCTTCTTCATTGAAGTAGAGAAAAAAATCTAAAGTGCCCGTTTTTTTTGCAAAAGAGTTTATTTGTATAGTTTAAGCAAGTTCTTCTAAACGTAGAAATATCGATTTATTTATGGAATTTAATATATTTTTGCACTAAAAAAATATATTAGTAAGCCGCGTAACGTAATTTTAAGAAGCAAGTACCTGTATCACAAAAACTAGAACTGCTAGAAAAAAACTGAAGGTATATAAGAAATCAGCGAATTCAAATGACTAAGAAACAGTTTTAGAAACTTCATAAAACAAAAAAAAAAGTTATTTTGTTTATCTGTGTTATGTGTGTGTTACCAGGTGGAACATTACAAAAAAAGAATCACCCACAAGAAAGCATCTATTGAGGCTCAGCTGAAATCAGCTGTGCAGGGCAAACTAGATGGAGTGAGTGTTGGCTTGAAACAGTTACAGGAGTGTTTGGAGGATGTGCAGCAAGTTAGCATCAAGTTAGTATCATAACTGTTAAGGCAGATTATACCTGTTAGTGTTGGTAAGCCGACCTAATGAGAATTATGGCATACATAAAAAAAAAGCTGTATCTCAGAATTAGCTTATTACACTATATTTGCCAAACCAAAAATGAAATATACAGACATTTTATATTCCTTCCTTTTTCAATAGATTCCCTAAGGAAAGAAAAAAGAATTAATTTCATTCAATTCCTCGTAGTTACATGGTTCATCATCTACCCGGCCTTTTCCTACCTATGTGGGGTCGGCTTCTGGTCTAACCTGATGCAGCTGAATACCATAGTATTCTATATTTTACATGTAGCTACTGCCAGAACCAAATTGTTTCACTTTCTTCTCTCAGTTGCCTTTTAATAAGTTTCTTTCAAGCTTTCATACTATTTTTTTTACTTTATTAATATTACAATCTAGCCTATTAGCTAATAAGTAATTTAAACATAAATTAAACTACTAAGTAACTATAGCTTTCATACTATGTGACATTAGCGTTATTCCTTTGTGGTTGTTGCGAGTGCAACAACCACAAAGGAATAACGCTAAAACTAACGGAAAAAAAAAGGTAATGTGATGGAGTCATCACATTACCTTTTTTTTTTTTAAATGGAAAAAAGTAATCTGTTACAACATTTGTTGGGTTTGGCTTCCTCCAGCAACAACTTATTAAAGAATAAAGCTAACCAAACGAACATGTACAAACAAACGTTTTTTTTTTTTTTTTTTTTTTTTCATATTATCATTTATTTTTGCACAAATAAATTGGGATAAGGCAAGAGAATGACGATGAATATCATTTGTAGAAAACTAATGCCCAGTTTCTGGAATGAAAATAAACACAAAAATTAGCTAACAAATCATCAGGCGCTCATAAAATCCTGTGATTTGCTGCCGATAATTCAGTCAACCAAGACTGAATTATCGACAGCAAATCGGATCACTTAACTTGCGTTATATTTTGACACGACGACGATAATTTTCGTTCCAGAAACTGGTTGTAATCCTGACAAAGAATTATAATTGTGCTAAGGCATAATTTATATCTAGCTTTTTAAAGGCAAAGTGATGGTTAATCAATTAAAAATTAACTTTACTTCAGAATGGATGAATTGGAGGAGCTTTTGAAAAGCGTGCCACCTCTGGTGGCATCACTCCAAGCAGTCAGAGAGGAAGACTCACGTCACTCACAGTATGTTACAGCTATGGACAGTCTGAAACACATATTTACAGTGCCAGAAAGTGTGGCCAAAACTAAACAATGGATAGGGGAAGGCAAACTTCTGCATGCCCATCAAGTAAGTGTAATGGTAGCGTTAATAATATTATTTAAGAAAATGATATCAAAATTTTATATTTGATATTGTGATAATAATCACTGAAATAAAAGGAAATATAAAAATCCCTTTGCTTACAAGTTCTTGTGATATGAATATTTGTTTACACTTTCAGTGTCTTAATGATTTGGAGAACTCCAGAGATGACTTACTGTATGAGTTGCATAGGTTACCAAACCAATCCTCACATGACAAAATTATGCTGAAGGCGTATTTCGAAGATGTTGAAATGGTGTCCAATTTGCTTGAAAAACAGATTAAACTGATTTTAGCGCGAACATTGAATACTGTTCGTAAAGAGCCCACTGTTATTGTTACTGCACTGCGGATTATAGAGAGAGAAGAGAAACGGGATCAAATGGCATTGCAGGTTGGTACTAGCATTATTTTCTTAAAAAATAAAATATTTTTCAGAGTAATTATTTAATTTAATAAAGAATCGTATTTCAATTTACAGCAACAGAGCCAAACCGGTTTTATGCCGCCGGGTCGCCCTAAAAACTGGCGAGCCAAAGCATTTGAAGTTCTAGAATGTGCCGTCGCCCAGCGTATAGAAGGCACGCGCGTCGACGAGCGCGAAGATAACAAACTGTGGCTGGTTCGATACTTGGAACTGACCAGACAACTCATACTTGAGGACCTGCGAGTCGTCAAAACATTATGCGTCCCCTGCTTCCCACCTCACTACGATATTGTGAACAAATACGTCAATATGTACCACATTTGTTTATCTACAAGTGTAAGTTTTGTAATTTATTTCTTTGTAAGTTTTTGAGCAGTTCAGACTTCCTACAGCAGCACCCACCTTGCGCTCAAATACTTGTAAAAATAAAAATAACTTATATTACAGTTAAAGTTTACCTCAATGTTGACTCTTACTCGCTTGTGTATATTTTTTTTAATTTACATATAGGGTGGATTTTTAAGACGGGACAGCAAACCCTTACCTTAACCATTTTAGGTACAGGAAAACGTTCTTAGGAGGCTGTCCTTAACTTGGTCGTTGCATTCATAGGTTTTGGAAAAATCGTGCATTCAGCTAGAAAATTGTCAATTTTCAAGCGACAGATTAAAGAACTAGAAAATCCACGAATCACAAAAATCCAGCCTGTATAACGATATTTTTATTATTATTACAGCTCCAAGATGTAGTAACTAATGGCATAGAAGGCAATGAGTATGTAACGCTTCTATCATGGATATTGAATACCTATCCAGGACACGAACTGATGGGCAATTCAGAGTTAAATATTGATGTATCAATTTTGCCACCTTTGCTTAGTAAGGAGACCATGCAGAAAATACAGGATGAATACTTGCAGGTGAGTTTTTAGATGAATGAAAATAATTGCTGTAGCTTATATATTATGCAGCTAAAAACACGAACAGTGTTTTACGCGCGGCGTAATAATTTGAACAGCACTATACTCCATTGGTTTAGGTAGTTAAATAGAGGTAAAGAAATCGTAAAAAGGGTTTGTATAGATGACACTTTCTTGTTTAAAAATACGATTAAACCAAACTAAATTTATTTAAGATTTTTTTTTTTGTTCTTTTATTAATGTATGTTAAACTCTATAATTTATTCATAACTCTACTCTTTTTAGATGTAACTGAGCACAAGTTTTTAGTTAGATTTATTATAATAATAATCATATTTTGTAATCTGTCTATTGTAAATAGCCCATAGACATTTAATAAGTATGGACTGGAAATACCTACAAAAAAAAGTGCATACCTACAACTCAAAATGTCTCTTAAAATGGCTGCCAATGCTAGGGTTGTGTCAATCAGGGAAACATAGTGTGACTATTTCGACTATCGATACTAGTACGTCATAGTATTACGAATCTTACTAGATATCACGGTTGAATCGTATTAAAAAATTATTAGCTAATAGTCCGTTGTAACAGAAAAAAACGAGTATTGACAATTTATCACTTCCCAAACAATTTTCCGCATAATTATAATTTCATTTATAGAATTATTACTTAGCAAATAAAGTTTTCACAAATAATTGTAACGCAAACCTAATGTTTGGCAAGTGAACGTTTAAACAAAGCCAAATATTTAGTATCGAGCGAGCATGCAAGTCTTATGCCTGTTTTCACCTTCACTAAGTGACACTTAAATGAATCGCTAATAAAAGTTCACTGTTGGTTTTTCAACGGTAGACTCAGCGCTGAGAGTTGAAAATCCAACAGTGCAGTTTTATTTAGGTATTCATTTAAGTGTCACTCAGCTGTCGGTGAATAATGTTCGGAATAATACACATCCTTACATATTATAAAACAAAGTCCACCGCCCGCGCCGCGTCTGTCTGTTTTTCCGTCTGTCTGAACGCGAAAAACTCAAAAACTCCTAAACGGATTTTCAATCAATTTTCACTAATGGACGGAGTGATTCATGCGGAAGGTTTTAGTGTATAATTCATTAAAGGTTTTGTGTAAATTGGCTGAAATTTGACGATTATTGTTGAAGATGTCGGAAAAAATCATGCGGACTGGGAACTTTAGTAGCGTGCGCCGCGGAAATCATAAAAGTTACATAAAATGTATGTTCTAAAGTATTGTTCATCTTAAAAACTTCAACAAAAAAATCGTATACACATCATAAAACTCTGTGGAACGGTCTCTCGGTGCTATGAACCAAAGAGTACAGTTTGCTGTAAACCATGGGCCGGACCTAGCAATATCATTTCAGCGCAGCGAAGGAACTAGTATCAGAAACTATTACGGCAACGGTATAACACTATTCCACCATGACATATCATTGTAAACAAACGAATGAAATTATGAAATAATAAAAAGGTCTGTTGGACGGAAATAAACCCATATATTAAAATTTAAGCCGTATTTAATGATCGCCTAGCAATTTTTTCATCGAAAGTTTATCACTTTATGTACTATATGGCATGAAAACCGGCTACTAACCTGTGCAAAGACAATTGAGGTTGATTTTCCTTCTTTCTTGCACCACACTTCACAATACAACACACAGGCATGTTGAATTGGTGTTTTCCAACGTATATATGTAGTTTTAAAGGAAAACTCCTCGTAATTTTCTCACAAATCTCAATAAAACAAAAAGTAAACAACCACTTGACAGCAGAACTACCATGAACTTGTCGCATATTATGGCGGATATGGCACTTACCTACAACTGTTACTACGTCTTAACAAAATGTTGCCATTATGAGGAACAACTGAAATATTGTTGTCTCTTTTATCAAATACGATTACCACATTAGAAAGAGTGAAATAACACGATATTTCACATTCTAGTTCGTATTTCACCCATATTTGTATAAGCAAATTATGTATAGAATATCGCGGCGCCTCCATGTTTTTTCTATCTCAAGTTGAAGAGTACAACTGTGACGTAGCATGACAACTGAAGTGACAGGTATTACGTTTACTCGGTTACTTGAGAGCTGTCTCGTCACGTGGTTTTTTTGTTTACCTTTATCTAACCATGGTCGAAGTATATTATTATACCATGTATCTAACTACCTAAACCTAATAGGGTATAGATGTATGTTCAGTGATGGTATTCATAGGTCGACCAATTATCAATCACATTTGATTCCCTCACCACAGCAACATGCAACCTTTTAACTTTTAACTGTTAAACATAAACTACAAATGCAAGGAAAATTAATATTTATCTCTATTGTAACATCAATTTGGCGTGCCTTATTTTACGATATATCGTTTTCTTTTTTTTAAGATGTTATCTTTGACGATTATCTTTTAATGTCAAAATAATAACTTTGACAATTTTATAAGTTGTCATTATAGAGCAGCAGACCTACCAGGCCCGTTGACCATGACGCCGCTGCCGGCGCTGTCGATGAACAATAAATGTCAGATCTTGTCTTTCATAGTGCTTTCGTTAGTTCCAGGTTCCAATTAAAGCCACCTGGCTAGATTAGTTAGCTGCACTATTACAATGGTAATTCTGTAAAAAGGCCGTATGCCATTCGTAAACGTCTCGAATACAAAACCTAAAAAATATACCTATGTTTTATTTTTAATGTTGGAAAAGCGTAGTTTGTAATAAGTGTAGGCAAATATAGAACTAAAGGTGCTAGACCTTATAATTCTTTGAATGTATAGTTACTGTAAAAATATGTTCGTCACCTTAAGGTATATTTTTGTTTCTTTCGTGCACGAGTCGGTAAAGCAGTAAAGCCAATTTTCGATCGTGCAGACGCACGATAAAATCTGCTTTACAGCTTTACCGAATATGTTCATAATGTCACTATCACATAATGCCACTTATATTATTAGACTAGCTTTTGCCCGCAGCTTCGCCCACGTGGATGTCGGAAAATATCCCACGGGAACGTACTACCGGGCAGTACCGGGGTTAAATACCTAATAGTCTAGGAAAAGGTTATTGACTCCTACTACTGCGCTCCAACCATAATTATTTTGTTACGCGTAATTTTGAATCTGTGATATCTTTTAAACCATTCATTTAAATGCTGTCAGGCATATTTTAATCTAAATTAAATGCCCAATTTAAATAACATATTTTATTGGATAAGAATTAATATGATACCGGTCAATATAGCTTCGGAAATAACAATAGATAAAAAAAATAGATAGAATAGATAGTAAATTGTAATTTTTTTTTCTTCTTTGGTTTATGTTTTTGTTTTATCTTCTACGGTTACACACGTTGTCTACATCTCATTTTTTATAATTTCCTGTCGCAGGTATGCTGGAAGAGATTTCTTTAGAAATAAGCATTGCCTTTGTACGTATTTTTCTGTTCCTTTCTTCTTGTCTGTTTATATGTGTGTGCATAAATGGTTAAATAAATAAATAGAATTTTTATCTAATTCTGAAAGATAATAATGGTTACTGTGGGTCATCCTTAGAAGATAGACATATACCACCGCGGACTTTTTTGTTGAACTTTTTAAAATCTTCAACATAAAGATGTATCTCTAACGGTTTACGCGGCGCACGCGGCGCACGCCGGTAAAGCTCCCAGTCGGCATGTTTTTTTCCGACATCTTCGACAATAATTGTCATATTTCAGCCAATTATACACCAAAACCTTCCGCAAGAATCACTTCGGCCATTGGTTAAAACCGTTTGAAAATCCGTTCGGTAGTTTTTGAGTTTATCGTGCTCACACACACAGACAGACAGACGCGGCGGGGGGACTTTGTTTATATGTAAGGATAATGAAAAATGAGACACTGACAATTATATAAAACAGATTTGATTCATATTTCACAAAACGTTAGTCCATTAAGTTGATGTCAACGAGACATAGGCGAAGGTTATGTTATTTTGACCTTTGTTTTGAAGTGAATTGAATAAAGTTTTCTGCTCAGCACCATAGCTTCAAAACGTATTATGTGTTCTGACTTGATAAAGTTGAAAACTAGCGAAGGTTTCAACAACTCGACTGTACACTATCAAAGCTCGAGAGGTTGTTGCAATAACCGTTACAACATTCCAATGCTAGATAAGCATAAATAAGCCAGAAGGCTAAAGTAATATAGTCCCACTTTCGTTGGCCCAATTTTTGACTTTTGTGTCTTTGAACTAGTTTATCAACGGCAATTTCCATTTTTTTTATATGTAACTTCACGCCTGTATTCCCCGAATAGTTAGGCAGAGGTGTATACGGAGCTATAGTACACCCAAATTGCGCCAGTTATGTTAAGTCCCATGTCCCCCAGACAAAACTATCGCCATCAACCGGGCACAAATCCAGACTCCGGGATGCTATTGAGAAATTCTAGTTGTTTTGTACTTTTTTATTTTATTTTTTATTTGCCATTAAAATTTGTAGAAAATGGAATCGAACTACATGGAATGGATGGAGAAGACTTTGGAATCGGAGCGCGCGGAGTGGGCGGGACAGCGCGCGCCCGACGTGGAGCCGCACTCCAACGCGTACCACACGCATGCGCCCGTCATTATCTTCCAGATGATCGACCAGAACTTACAGGCAAGCCTTTCTCATTCTGCACGTATTATAAGTAAATAAAAGTCACTTTTCGTTCACCTTCTCTAACCGCGTTGTTCTTCTAAACTACGCAACTAATTGTGATGCACTTTTTACCATCATTTAGTGATTTTATTCCGGAAGGTAAACTAAGATATAAAACGAAATCTTGATAGTTTATCAAGCCGTAATAACGTTGTGAAGCAGGGGCAGGTCGCTAGTACAAAATAAACTCCGTTTTGAACTGCCGGGTGATCACAACATCATACAGTAAAATGTCGTACAGTTGGCTTAGCCCGCTTGTGACATTGACTTCAACGGCCGCGGCGGTTTGATTTTCAAGCAAATTTCACGTTATCATCTGCCGTTATGGTGATTTCACATCTGGTCAGTAAAATTCCGTGTAGTCAACAGAATATCTTCCATTATTTGTACAGGCACTTATCGCGAGGTGAATTGTAGGACCCCTGAAAGACTGGAAGTTATCAAATAATTGTTTTTGCATTCAACTACAAAAATAATAATATTGTACATATTTATCAATATAACCTTGAACTTTCTGTCAACCGACACCGCGACCATTTCGAAAGCGCTTTTATCGAATATTAATTTAACTTTCCATGGTTATTTTTCTATGTGGCTGATTTATATGTTTTTACAGGTTACTGAAACTATAAGCAAAGATATCACTTTTAAGGCGTTGCTACTTAGCATTGATCAAGTTACACGCTACGGGAATATGTACAGAGATGGGGTCATACAATTTAAGGTGAGTTAGCAATAACAAAAATAGTTGAATTTAGTGATAATTCTGCTGTTTTGTCCTATACAACCGTTGAGGGGTGATTACTTCTCTGTTTGGCATTGTACGTCCAAAGTGAAGCATGCTATCGATTTGTCTCGTCATTATTTATGTCTGTAAGTAGGTAAACAGAATAGTAATTTGTCGAAATATGCATGCGAATATGCACCATAAATGCTCGAAATATGCAACAAAATGGCAGAAAAGTGCCAAAATATGCAACTTCAAATTTTAATAAATACTACAAAATAATGTCTTTTTTGTTAACAGCATATAAAATTATACGACTTAAAACAAATTACTTAACTTATTACATTTTCAACGAGATATTATAATATATTTTTTTTTTAAATGTATGAAGCACTGGTCCAAATACTCAGTAGTAAGATTGTAGCTATAACAAACTTTTTAATCTTAGTTGTATGTTTATAATCATCATTTTAAGTACTGGCATCATGTTTGTATTTTTCAACTTACATACACACAAACTAAGTTAGCTTGATACAGCGAAAATTATTGAAAATATGCCGCCGAAATATGCGTGAACAGTAGTATATTTTAGATAAAATATGCAATAACCTGAAAGAAAATAGCATAAATATGCAAACATGCATAAAATCAGATGTTTAGTCATTTAAAAGTTATTAGCCTCTAAAGATCCGTATTTTAAAACTAATTTGACACAACTTTGGGTGTAAACAAATAACAGAAAGAGTATGAAATCTCCAAAATAAAATTCATACTAATAATCTAATTATTTAAGAGTTCAAATAACTTTATTTTGAATTAAAAATTCTGTAGTTTTTCTGTTCATTACGTTTTTCGGTAAAAATCATATGCTTCTCGTGCGATTTAGCCACAAACGAGTTCGAGCCGTCGACTAGCGTAGCCTTAAAATTTATAAAAAAACAAACCTTGTCGGCAATAATGGCGACGTCCCATACACACTTTCATCTCGTATTTAATTCCAGAAATACCTACTTTCTTAGCACTCAGACAATTTCGTGCTTTAGGACCCAGCGGTTTGGGCTGTGGCTTGTCTGTCAGTAGTTGAATGGATTGATTTAAGATTTTTATTAATAGATATTTCATGAATAGAACTCTCACTTCGCGGACCGTTCCCGAGTGGCGTACTTCACGCACCACATGATCACCATCGTGAACAACAGCGAGCAGATGGTGCGGCTGGCGCAGCAGACACAGGCGCGACACTGGCCGCCCGCCCGCCACGACCCGCCCGCTGAGGCCAAGTTCGACAAGATGCTTAACACCTTCCAGGTAACGTTTACTATTTATTTAAACTGCTAACAAATTTTTTTTGTGATCAATAGTGTTATTACCACTTAAACAAATAGCATCTTTATTTTACTGTAAATTGAGTTTACAAAAGTTCTTGAAGTTGTTTTTTTTAGTCATAAAAAAAGACTTTTTTGCGCAAATTGAACTTTATGTGTAAGTATTAAAGTTGTTTTTTCCAAAAAACTCTTTACATTTTTGGAAACTAAATTCCGAACGGAATATACATTGGATTTCCCTTTACATTTTTTATCTGATAAACAAATACGGTGTACAAATCACCAGTTTCGCAACAACCACACTTGAAGTAAAGTATGAACGTCTTAATCTATGTAAAAAAACATATAAGCTATGTATCATATCAAATACTACTTTGAATTTATTATTTAAACACACATTTATTTCCTTAAAATCCTTATCTCAGGGCGCTATATTTGTTTGCCAAATAAGACAAATTAAGAAAAATGCACTTCAAACCTACCTACCAGCTGGAGCTGATCACCGAAAGTGAACATAGATAGACACTTTCGTTGAAATTCAGGGCCAATCGCGACAGTTCAACGTTCGCTACGGTCAGTGAGATCTCGATGTGCAAATAAATCTCATCGGTACAAGGTCAAGCGGCGTTCCGCGGTCAACGGTAAAGAAACTCGTGATGGCACGATAATGAACAATGATAATTCCTAAAACCGATTTTATTGCATATCCTTCGCACCGCTACCGCTGGATAGAAGAAACCGTGTCCATGACCAGAAAATCAAAGCTTGGAATTGGAAGAACTTTACTGAGTGATACTCGTACTTTACTGTCCATCTAGCCTAATTACCACGCATCTAGCATAACGCAACACTTTTTATGTCAGAACAATGCATGGTTCCTGTGGAAATCTCTTTGCGGGTTAAACCGCGGGGCGCATCTATTTTTAAATCAATTCTAATAACCAATTACTTTATACAAAATTTTATTCTTTGGCGTAAGAACATAACAAAAACAGTCGTAAGCAACATTTTAACAAATAACAGTTCAGTTACATTCAGCAACAGCTTAGTGACCCTTCTTGTGTCCCCAGTGCTTGTGATCCTCATGGCCTCCCTTCTTATCGTGGTGATGGTGGTCGTGGTGGTGCTCGTGGTGGCCGCCATCGCCATGGTGTCCCTTGTGGTGGTGGTGGTGGCCGCCGTGCTCATGGTGGCCCTTCTTGCCGTGGTGGTGTTCGTGATGGCCGCCGTGCTTGTGTCCATTGTGGAAGTGTCCTCCCTTCTTGTGGCCGCCCTCGTGGTGGTGTCCGCCGTGATGCTCATGGAAGCCTTTCTCTCCGTGATGGTCGTGGAAGTGCTTGTCTTTTTTGAACTCGTCGTGTTTATCGATGCCGTGGTGTCCCTTGGTGTCGTGTCCCTTGTGCCAGTGGCCGTGCTCGTCGTGACCGTGGCCGTGGTCGCCCTTCTCGCCGTGGTGTTCGTGGTGGTGGTAGCCGTCGTCGTGGTGGTGGTGCTTCTTGTGTCCGCCATGCTCTCCGTGATGTCCCTTGTGTCCCTCGTGGTGGTGGTGCCCGTGCTTGCCGTGATGGTGCTCGTGATGTCCCTTGTGTCCCTTGTGGTGATCACCGCCGTGGTCGTGGTGGTGGTGTCCATGGTGATCGTGGCCGCCACCTTTGTCCCAGTGGTGACCATGTGACGCAGCGGTCTCTAGATCGGCGTCCCTCTTCTCCCGGATCTCCCTGGCGGAGCTGAGGGCGGCGATGGCCAGAAGGCCAAATGCCACCAGAAGACTACTCCTCATGGTTGATTAGACTTGTTGTTACTGAATGATATCGGTCCACTGGTGACAATGATTTTATATACTAAACAGCAGAGGCGGTTAAGAAATTTACAGTTGCTAGATAGTGTCAAGGTTGTTACAATTAATTCGTTCGTTTGCGGTGTTACTTTCCACTTCCTAGGTTGACAATCTTAAGTTCCGTTTTTTTACTTTAGAAGGAGGATTTTTTGCGTTATAATAATAATAATTCCTTTATTGTCATGCAACTAAGGCCCATTGATAAAATACACTAATTATTCTTACAGAATAATAAACTAATACACTTTCAAAACATTAGGCAAACAGTAATCTATTAACTAAGCAATACGTTGGGTCAGCGTATTCCGCTGAGGCGGGGTGTTATGTAGCCTTCCGCGAAAACGCCGATACACCGTTATGTAAAGGGTTGCTTTTTCAGTAAATTTGAATTCCCTAAATTGTTTTGTCAATCAGTCTAACTTCTTAGGGCTGATTTCCATAGTCAGAAAAACTCAGCGACAGTAAACACGGCCCAAACCCTTATTTATTTACTTTTTTGGTGGAAATTATAAAATAACTTCTCCCGCTCCGCCCAAAGCGGGAGGGTGTGTCAGACTCTTACTGACTAAAACCCACCCGTCTTCCTTCAATTGCCTGTATGTTGTCAGGGGTCACGGTATCCCTTTCGGACTTTCCCGCGTCCTCGGCAGGCATCGGCCCTAGCGGACCCCATCAGTTCTGCTGACAACCAAAAAATAAAATTCGAGTAATTTGACTTTTTTTAGGAAGTGCCTCCGCTACCAGCGCTAAGTTAGGAAAAAAAAAGCAGAAAACAGGGTTGGCAATTTGGCATATTGGAGTAGATAGGCGGGGTAGGCATTATAAAATAAAAATAAAACATGTAGGTAATTCAAATTCATTTATTTAAAAAGACAACTTATTGGTCCACAGTAGGTGTTTGTAGTACACGTAATATATATTTAAAACTATTCACATATAACATTGAAAATACTATAAAATCAACAATAAATTAAAATATTCACTACGATGACACTTTCAATATTTTTTTTAATAAATTATATAATTAAATTCCTCCTCTCTCCTACTTGACCTATGCTGTGCCCGACAGGGTACATAATTGTGACTAATATAATTACTTCCCTACCAACTATATACATTATGGTAATAAAGAATTTGAGATTTGAGAAATTAAATTAAAAATTATAAAATCACATTACAATCTGAAATAAATAAAACACAATAATAATTATAACTTCCTAACCGGCATTGGAACAGCAACATGTCTGCCTCAGCCATGCCGGATATTAGGGCAGTCAAGCCTATCGGTGATCATTGCCAGGATGGCATTGGGGTTGGCCTGCACCCGGCGCACCAGGGACGCACATCGCTAAGCGTATAAACAGTCAGTGCGTGCCATCACGAACATCCCTAATGCGCTACAGAAACGGGGCCGCTCCAACACCGCCCGGAACGCGTTGTTGTACTGGACTCGGAGGGCACTGTATTCCTTTTCAGTATAGTCAATCCACAGGCTGCTCGGATACAGTGATGTACAGTACGCTCTAAAAAGCGTGATCTTCACACCAGCAGAACAACGAGAAAACCTGCGGGCTATCATGTTGGCACGCACCGATAGTGCCCTCCGGTCCCGCTCCATTTCAGCATGGTCTTTTAGGTCCTCGGTGAGTAGATGCCCTAGATATCTCACTTGGTCCACTCAGTCTATTGGAACATCGTTTAGATGAACAGCCGGTAAGTTCATAGGGCTCGACACACCGATGGCCTCAAAACCCATGTATTGGCTTTTCTTCCCATTATAAACTAACCTTTGTCCACGCGCGTATTCCGTACACGTACTGAGTAGCCTCCTCAGCCCACAGATCGACGCGCTCAACAGCACTATTACGTCCGCATAACTAATATTGCTGACGCAAACTCCGTCTACATAGCATCCGACATATTGACTGCTGAGTGAGTCCGCAAGCAGGTAGGAGTGGCACACACACAGCGAGAAGAACATTGCAAGAACTTTCGCCAGGTGCGGTCCGGCGTGCTGCAGGTGCTCAATATTGAGTGCGTCGTGACCAGGGGACTTTCCTCGCGCCTATCTGGCTTATAGCTTTCGCGACATCTTTCGCTAGGTAACTTATTCCTACAATTTTATCGTTCAATTAATAAAGCATTTTTTTTTCCAGTATCATATTTCCATAATCAATGATTTCCATATTCCAGTAATCAAGTAATAGGTACCCGGAACCGAACTAGTTAGACTAGGTTAGGTTAGAACTGTGACGCACGAGCCGAGCGAGCGTAGCGAGCGGTGCCGCGGCAGCGGCCATCGAGTGCCAAAAACGACTAGAATATATAGGAAAAAAAAAGTTTTGTGGAGTTCTGAATACTACAACTGTACTGTTCTGTTACATACTCTGTGGCCGGCGGTGCCGGCCACAGAGTATGTAATCCCATGATGGTCACCAGCGGCGCGACGTATATGGAAACCCTTCTGGGGGCAAACAGTATAAAATTAGAATCGTAATTTTATCTAACAGTAATGTTATTTCTTATTTTCGATTAACAATAGATGGACTGTGTGTGTGGATTGAGTATGTAATGGCAGCCGTAGTTTTAAATCTCTGCTGCCGGCAGTAATGTCATGCCGGTTACCAACGGCGTTATTTTTGGTAGCCGGCGCCGGCAGCGGAGGCACTCCCTTTTTTAAATGTATGAAGTAAAAATATAAAAGTACCCAATAACCCTGGTATACAGGGTTAATGGTTATACGTAACCATTTTCAAGTAATTTTATATTTTAAAATGTTTGAAGTAAAAATATAAAATGTCAAATTACGCGAATATTGTTGACATTTGTATAGGAGTCAATCGGCGTCATTTGGTTGTAACTGACGCTTTCTATATCCCCTTAATGTATTGGCGACGTATAACCATTAACCCTGTATAATTAATATTATCTTTGAAACATGATGTCCTATAGGTACAACTCTGCCTGACCCTTCGGGGAATACAAGCGTGATCTCTTTGTTTTAGAGCTTAAGAGATGAAGCCGCAAAGTTTCTTCTTGAGGAAGCGTTTTTAGACCTGGAAGTTCACTTCGACGACCTATTTACAGCGAAATGGCTGCCCTCCACCATTCCAGTTGACACTATTTGCATCACACTCGACGACTATTTTCAAGACTACAATCATTTGAGAGATAAAAACTTTGAATATGTCATAAACGAAGCTCAAAACTTGGTTTACAAAAAGTATATTACGGCAATGCTATCCAAGAAGGTGGCCTTTAAAAATGTAGACGAAGCTCAGCAAGCCGCTACCAAAATAGTGAAGGAGGCGAATCAAATAAGGTCGTTCTTCAGGAAGATAGCGGCGGACGGCGTAAACGTGGACTGGCCCTTCGAAGTCATCAGTATGCTAGCAGAAGTGAGTCCTTATTATTAAATCTTTGCGTGGGTTTTACAAACCCTACTGATGAATCTTATATTGATCTGAAATTCTGAAAAGTAGCCAACTGCAGTTAAATTTTTGCGTAAGGTCTAATGCACAAGAATAATGCGTGCTAATCAATGTATGGTGATAATTTACTAATCATCAGTTCCTCCCTTTACTTATAAATCCATATCAGATTTCGTGGGTTAAAGACTTAACTTAGAAAGCGCAAGTTCATTATGCTACTATTTTTTTATTTTTTTTCTCAACAAACATGAAGAAATAGTTTGTAGATATATACAGTGGGTAAACCTATAGTAAACTCGCTTTCTATTTAAATCATAGATACAGAGATACGCATGACGTGTTCGGTGTAAGAAAAGTTTTACTGTTGGATAAAGATTGTAAGCAAATTAATGGGTTTGAATTTTTTTATACTTGACGCTGGGTTATTGGTGTCATCATGCGTATTGTCGCTCCGCGGTCAGAATAACAGCGTGGTTTGAGTTGAACTGTAGAAGGGCCATTGTATGCAGGTTCTGAGGTGCCAGGACATCGAGATGTTGTCCCTGGACCTGCACAGCGTGGTGGCGAAGTGCCCCGACATGTCGGAGGAGCAGCTGCTGCGCCTGCTGTGGCTGCGCGGCGACGTGCCGCGCGCGCGCCTGCGCGACACCGTGGCCATCGCGCTGGCCTCCCGCCCGCCGCCGCGCGCGAACTCGCACCCCTCGCTTTTCAAACATATCACCTTCAGCGACAGACTACTCTCACACTTTAACCTCTAGATGACTGCCACTAACATAATAACATAACATTACGCCTTTAAGCCCCGAAGGTTTGGCAGAGGTGTATACCCATAGTACACCCACATAATATTCATACATAAACAGATAGATATAGATTTGCTACGTTCGTCATCGCCAGTCATACACGTAAGGATGCGTTCCCACTATGTCGTGACGGTTAATTTATTGTTGGATGACTGTCGTCTCTAGCTGTTTCCATTATATCGACTGTTTATCGTCACTGTGTCGTCGAAATATTTTATCGTTAAACAACTATCATATCCCATTGGATCGTGACGACATTTCGCAACAAGAGTCTGACTAGTAATTACGCACGCACAATGCGAGTCGACTATAGGCACGGGGGGAGAAGAAAACACGTGTAAACAACAGATAGTCGTAATAACGACACATAATTTGCCGTCACGCTAAGTCGTGACGTTTTTTATCCTTTCACGACTCGTGCTAGCCGTTCCCATTAACTTGACAATCTGTCGTCACTGCAAAAAGAAGTCGTGGACGACAGTTAATCGTGTCATCATATTTGTGAACACCTCTATTTAAATACACAAGCCACGACGCTTTAAACGACACGATAATCTGTCGTCACGACACAGTGGGAACGGGGCCTTACAGTCGTTTTTATTATTGTTGGAAACTGGAAATAGAAGGGTTGACGAACTCGGTGTAAAGAACTATATCTTTATTTAACATTCCGCAAAACACCCATCAGATACAAAAAGTCGAGTTATTATTACGTTATGAAGTATGTTCCACTTCCAGGAGAAGTTGGAACAGTGGCCTTAACAATAATGGCAAAATTTTGCAAAAGAAACATAGTTATGTTGCTCTAAATGGCACTCGGTGTTTATCGCGACGGCAATATATTCGTATTATTTTTAATATAATCTAATTCTAAGTATAAATGTGTAGATTATGAACAAATATATTTTTTATTTGAGTATATTAAACATTTTATTTAAGTTTACCACAATGATAACTTATCAACTATCACAAATCACACTAGTATTCTTTCATTTCATACAATGAAGTATATACCTATTACCTAGGTATGTCTTAACATAATTCTGTTGTTACGTTCTGTTCTTATTTCTGTATTAACATAATTACTTGTTTAATGTAGTTGACAGTCACATCTTATCATCATTTTTTTTTCCACTGATCGTTTAGAATCGTTTTAATGATCTTTTTAATGTTCCGACTTTGAAATTGTATTGCTTTGTGCCTTTAATGGCGCTGAAGCAACTGTTGGTACCAGCATTGTTAAATTGATTGATACTCTACAACATTTAAAATTAGGCACAAATCGACGAAATGAACCTTCCAATCTTTGTTGGAATTTATATACCTACTTGAAATCTTGAAATACACCAGTTTCATATTTAGTTCAAATAAACAAATGAACAAGCAAACTTTGAGAGACATGACATTTCACACACTCGACTCAAGATGACACACCTAGTTGCCACAACAATGATCTCCTGCGCTCTGCTTCTTCTGATCGAGGTACAAGTAACATTGGGTACAATTTAGTAGTTACCTCGCGCTGGCTCAAGGCCGATTGATGGTCCGAAGGGCGGGCGGCGCGAGTGCGCGGCAGTCAGTCGCAGGCCGCGCTGCGCCACACGCCATGTCCGCCGCTAGCGCCGCGCTTCGCGCATGCTCCCTGCTGCTGTGCCTGGTGGCAGGTGAGCGCCTCTGTCGCTACTCGCATCGTGCATCTCGTGCTAAGTGCGCCGACCTAATACTTCCACGTGGAATGTTTTCCATATTCAAACAATCAATTCCGTCCCGCGAAATACAAATTTAAATAGGGCAATGATTTTTCATTTGTTACATTTTATTTACTTTGGCACTATTGTATCGGTTAAAACATTTCTATTACAAATAAAAAAACATAGTGTTCGTTTTGCAAGCAAGTCATTATTGATATTGATTCAGATATTAATTTGGATTCTCATTTTAATTTGTTTTAAACTCTGTCTAAAGCGGAAAATTAATATCTTCCGTTTAAAATCTCAATTAAATTGGACAAGACTATTTCATATATAACTGAAATACATCATGTAGGAATCTACATGATGAGTTATGAAATAGTCTTGTAAGATTTTTTTAAGTCAGGTAGTCGCCCTTCGCACCAAACGATGTACCTACATTAGCTATAACTAGGAATATGATTGTAGAGCAGACAGGTAAATTGCACTTAAAAGCTGCTAAAGCAATATTTCTGTGAGTACAGACATGTAGATTCTAAACATATTGATACAATAGGATGTTCAAATCCCTGTTCTACTTCACATGACTCATCCAATCATAACACCACAGGAAGACAAACTTTTGTATGCAATTTGCTTTTGTGCGCGCTACGTGACTAATATTTTGGTAATTTATATTTCCTTTAGGGTTTGTTTACTGGTTTATTGGTTTCGTAGATAGGTTTTATAAAGTGAATGAGAGAAAAAATGTGCCTTTGCCAATTGTTGATCAACTAGTTGGTATTTTATCGAATAATACAAATCGCGTCGGCACACCGCGTGCGCTCCGGTCGCGGTGGTATTTTTAACATTCCCGGACCGCCTCAAGGTTAGCCAAGATAGTCGCTTATTCATTGGGATATGACCTAATTTCCTATAACAAATTATTTATAGAAAATTCATAAAGCAATGGATGCAAAGTCAAATATTTTGGAATTATAAACATAATAGAGGATCGACCTCATCAAGGTGTTGTATGCGGAAGTTAGTTCATCCGCACTTAAATTAAGTGCAACGGTACGGCGCTATGTTTACATTAGAATATCTCATGCTAGTCGAGCCCTATACAACATACCTACACAGTACAAACACAAATCTGCAAATGACACCGTACACCTATTGTATTTTCATTTCAAAATTGTAGCGTGGGTGGTATATTACTAAGGAAACTCCAGTGATGCGCAATATAGGTACTAAAAATATACATATATCTGAATCATCGTAAGAATCGTATGTGATCATAAATCTTAGGTAATGCAGATTTATTGTCCACCCTAGTAGTTCCGGAGGTACATACACGGTATCGTAATGATAGTGATCCTGCTACTGCCCGTCAATTTCAATTCTTAAGCTCTTTGCAAGAACAATAAAACGATTCCTTACACTAGGCGCTCTGGGCTCTGCTGCCAAAATATGAACCGATCAATACGTGAATATAATATAAACACTTGCAATTAGCTGGGTACAAAATTGTTTTGTTGTGTTATTTACATATTTTTAGTAAAAATATTTTTTCGGAAGTTATTTCTTGCTAAGTTACCGTTGAAGTATACTATACTATGTCGGCTGTCATCGTGCCGATTGTTGTAACGACCAATGGCCTGATGGCCGAGAGCCTCTATCTCTCGTGTCCGCATCGTGAAGAGCTTTCTGTCTCTGGAGCCCTAACCACCGGCAGCTTGGACCCTGCTCCCGATACTGCCACAATTTTTTATATTTTCAATGAATGAAAGAAAATAAATAAACGGAATAATAAATCGTTTTACGCAAAATAGTCGTAGACCTAAATTGGTGAACATGGACTTCACCTTAGACCGATTAAACGAACAACCTTGGCTGAGCAGTTTCGAACACACGCCATAACATTTTAATGCGCCCCACACTCTGCCTGCCAAGTATGACGGTTAATGTTACCGATCACGTTTAATTATAAGGATTCTGAATACGAGGTGCAACCAGCTGATTCACTCGCACTATTCATCTAGCTGTCTGTAGATTGTCAAACCATTTATTAAATCAATCAACGACTAATGACAAACAAGAACGGCCTATGGTGCTCATGGAACCCTTATACATAATATTCTAGGCCGCCAAAGTTGAAGTGTAGTTTACACTTAATTATGTTTTCTTTCAATAAACGCGTCAGTGCTTAAGCTACCTAGGTTTTATTTGAATAATTATGAATAACAAGGTTTCATGTGTTCGGGATCCGGTTCGATAGCTAGATAAAAAAAAAAAAAACATTAACCGCCCAGCAATGTTTTATAGCGCCAATCGACTGCTATGTATACTAAAAGTAATATCATAGGACGGCGTTAAAAAAAAACTGAACATAAGGTTATCAATATGTTATCATTTGATACCTAAAAATATTCCTATTTTTGGAGACACTGGCGCAAATGAACAAAATCGTATTAAAATTCTATTAAGTATACATATGTATACCTAAAATATTTGTAGTATTTTATTGAAGTTTCTTTTAACTGGGACTTACTGTATGGGGAAATTAATTATTATTATTAAAGGAATTTTAGGAATCATTCGATCTTTTTTCATGAAAACAATTATGACATAAGTACTTTATTTTTTGGTGAAGTGCAATTGTCCGTTGACCAGTGGTGGCCCAGTGATATCGGCCCCGACTTACGAGTTATAGATCATGGGCTCGAACCCAAGCAGGCGCTTTACTTTGTATAATTTATTTAATTACCACTGCTGTCAAAACGGTGAAGGGAACCGGCATGTCCTAAAACCTAAAAATTCAAAGACCTGGACATACACCAACCCACACTGAGCCTGCGTGGTAGATTATGGCCTACTCCCTCACAAAGAGGAGGCCTATGTCCCAGCAGTGGGAACATTAAGGGCTGATTATGCTTATCCTAACTAATATTATAAATGCGAATGTGAGTTTGTTTGTTACGATTTCACGCTAAAACGGCGGAACGGATATGGATGAAATTTAGCATACGGGTAGACCATAACCTGGAATAGGACATACGAAACTTTTTATCCCGATATTTCCACGAGATCGAGACTTATGCGGCAAATTTTCCATAAAAATGAGTAAACCAATTTCAGTAAGTTTTACTCATTTTATTGAAAACTCGTACTTGACCAAAAAGATATAATAATGCTAAAATTGGTTTTATGGAAGAAGAGCTTCTAAAGAAGAGTTCCTAAGACAGTTTCTCCGTATCTCGCATGCATTCGAAATTCCCTGATTTTCCCTCATTGCCCATTTTCGGTTTTACTGTCCCAGTTAAAACCATTGGTTAAAACACTAGCTATAGGTGGTAAGCCTATTGAATTCTATAATAGATGAATTTTTATGACCGTGATACCTAATTTAGGTATGTATAATCGACCTCGTAACTGCTTTATCACCCTAATGTTGAATGTGACTTTAACTTTAATGTCATAATACGACAAGGTCTAATTGCCTATGTGACAGATAGTTTTATCCTTAGGGCTAGTTTCAACAATAAAATTGAACGCGAATAGCACATCTGAACTGCATTCAAGCAGTGTCATTATTACACAATAATGTCACTGACAGTTCTTGAACGCGGTTTAGATGTGCTGATCGCATTCACTTCCATTGGTGAAGTTTCAATTTAGCAGGAATTATTGTCAAAAATGATAAATCAATAACGAGGTTGCCTATACGTACTATTATACTATCCGTGCCTATACCTACAAAAAAAAAACAACACGAACGTACCTTCCTACAGTGCAACAAGAAAAGTGTACAAAAGTACCCAAAAGTTAACTGTTTATTTGTAAACATGTAGGTAAATACATATACGTATAGTAAACCAATTTTTATTGCAGGTAGTCGACAATTATCGATCAAAGAGTTTTTGGTGCCGAAAGCAGTAGAAGTCGGAAAAGATGCTGAAATGCGATGTCAGTACGAGCTAGGAGAGAACGAGACAGACGACGCGCTCTACGTCAAGTGGTGGTGGACGCCAGAGGCCGGCAACGGGGACGAGAGGAAGCTGATGTACCAGCGCATAGTCGGCCATGACGCAGAGTCCATTCATCACGACAATACTAGCCAAATAGGTAACTAGAATTAACACAAAGAATCGTGGCCATCGTGTTGGTGGCCAGGCAAATCTTTTAGCGCCGTAACCCGTAGCGCCGAAACACACTAGCCACTGCGCCAAACGTGAACTTCGAAACATATTTAAAGCGCACCTTGTATTACTTTTCAGAGATAAAGGGTAACGATTCCATCGCATTACTAGCTGTAAACCCTGTGGATTCTGGAACTTACGAGTGTGAAGTGTCAAATATCGATGAAATAAGACAGCACGAAAAGCTTATTGTATTTTGTAAGTATCAACCAGTTCGTATAACAAGCAGATGGGTACAATGGTTGTGATGATATTTGCAAATGTACATAATTAATCTTTGAAATGTGTATGTTATGTACCATAAGACTAACAGCGTGACGTTACGTCTGTATACACCGAAGGGTAATGCAGATATGTATGGTTCCCCTCTATTTCACCAGTTATGTTTGACCATGAGATGACGAAGGGTTTTTTTTTTTAATATACATGGTTGCATTCGACGCGAAAACTGTTACCATGGATTCGGTACAGGATTCTGAAAACCCCTGCGTTAAAATTTTTCGTCAGTTATTTGAAAAAAAAATGCTCTTTTCTATGAAATACGTCCACTTTGTTGTCCGCCTGTCAGGACCATTTTTTATCAGGAACGGGTAGAGGTATCAAGTTGAAATTAATATTATAATATAAATACTAAGGTTTCCGTCCCTTGGACGGGTGAAAAATTCAAACTTCTAAGTCAACGCAATCAAAAGAAACGGTCTTTTATGTCACATATTTTGATGATTATCTCACTGTTCAAAACCTAACCTAACCTGTTCAAAAACAGTGAGATAATCATCAAAATAACCTAAAGGTTATCTTCCCGTTAAACTAGCAATATGAAATTAGACAAAAAGCAATGCAATGATGGAAAATATATTAATACATTTTCCATCATTGCATTGCATTGCTTTTATATTTATATATATATAATTTTATTCTAAAACGTTTACGTGTTTGATAAAATATCTAAACCTTAATTGTAATCTAAATGTTTCCTTCAGCGATGGGTACCGGCCCGGCGATAAATTACACGTTAGTAAACAGCGAGGCAGAGGATCAAGAGGATATGTTGTCAATAGAGTGTCAAGCTGAAGACGTCGCGCCCTTGCCAGATATGACCATCACCTTTCAAGGGTATGTTTGTATTTTAAACATTTTGCTTCTCTGAAGATACCCGAGCAAACAGGATTTTTCCTTCTAATCGCATATTATGTATACTGTCATAGTATTAATATTTTGGGCTTCAAAACTACTTAGAAGCATACTTAACACTTTGAAGGACAGTATACGCCTATAGGCGTCATAACAATAAAACTTCTATTGTGTCTCGTGTACTGTCCTTCAAAGTGTTAAGGATGAGTATTATCATCCTAACTTTATATCCTAACTAATAATATTATAAATGAGAAAAGGAAGTTTATTTGTTACGCTTTCACGCTAAAACGGCTTAAACGGATTTGGTTGAAATTTGGCACATGGGCACCTGGATTAGTTCATAGGATAGTTTTTATCCCGATATTCCTACGGGATCGAGACTTATGCGGGTGAAACCGCGGGGCGCACCTTGTCACAAATAAATGTAAGTATTTATGCTATCTTTATCCATATTCACAGAGCATAAAATAGTAGATTATGCACTAAGGGGATAAAGTAGTGTAACAGGCGCCGTATTGAATCCCCGATCCCGAGCAAAACGAAGGATTCTAGCGTTAACTCCCTCGCTTTGCTCGGGAGTTAAGACAAGAATCCTGAATGCAGCGTGGGATTGATATGTAGCCGTGTGTAAGCTATACATTTCCAGTATAAGCTGACCTCGCATTGTATGGATATCCTTTACAATGCGAGATCAGCATAAACTGGAAATGTATAGCTTGATGTGTAGCCGTGTGTACCTATACTTACCTATTGTAAATATGTACTTAGCTATTTTAGTTACTAAAAATTGATTCAATAGGTAGGTACTTACTATTGTGGCAATAAAGCTGTGGTCAGGGGCTTCATTTAGAAACGTTTCCACATTTTGAGCTGTGATAACTTTTGATTGGACGTTGTCTTTCTGATTTCCTTTTTAAAAATGCCTTTAATTTGGTGTATGTATTAATTTATATATTATTTTTGATGCTTATTGTTGACCCGAGCATCGAATAGATGCACCATAGGCTACTTGGCTTCTTTGTACGTGATAAATTGTGGAAGTAGACTAAAAGCACTAATTCAGATACAGACTTGACGCCCTTTGTAATTTTCCATTTATAAAAATCGTCGTAGGCTTTCATGTACGATTCCTTGGACTTCTGGGAGTAGATTGTTGGCAATGCCGATGGCTTCGGATTTATTGTACTCCGGAGTCAAATCACTATCGTCATTCGACATTTTTGTAAGAAATTTGTAGATAAGTAATTTGTTGTTTAACAAAGCAAAGCAATTTTCAGTATTCGCGCCACTTTTTGTGTTCTATTTTTCTTTTATTTATATTCTAGGTACTTGTGGTGGCCAGTTCGATATTCGAACTTTTTAGTGCAGATCTTAATGGTGAATGCAAGGAATTAGTATGTACCTACTACCTATCGTAAATGTTCGTATGCGATTTCTACTTTATGTTCCAAATTCAAATCACATTAATGACCAGCGGGTCATAATGAAATTCAGTACAATATTAATGCCCTGCTATTCCTCATATCTTAAATGACTTACTTTAGGTTAGGTTTGCACATTGAGATAGGAAAAACACGGAGGCGCCGCGATATTCTATACATACATTTGCTTATACAAATATGGATTAAACACGAACTAGAATGTGAAATATCGTGTTATTTCACTCTTTCTAATGTGGTAATCGTATTTGATAAAAGAGACAACAATATTTCAGTTGTTCCTCATAAGGGCAACATTTTATTGAGACGTAGTAACAGTTGTAGGTAAGTGCCATATCCGCCATAATATGCGACAAGTTCATGGTAGTTCTGCTGTCAAGTGGTTGTTTACTTTTTGTTTTATTGAGATTTGTGAGAAAATTACGAGGAGTTTTCCTTTAAAACTACATATATACGTTGGAAACCACCAATTCAACATGCCTGTGTGTTGTATTGTGAAGTGTGGTGCAAGAAAGAAGGAAAATCAACCTCAATTGTCTTTGCACAGGTTAGTAGCCGGTTTTCATGCAATAGTAGATAAAGTGATAAACTTTCGATGAAAAAATTGCTAGGCGATCATTAAATACGGCTTAAATTTTAATATATGGGTTTATTTCCGTCCAACAGACCTTTTTATTATTTCATAATTTCATTCGTTTGTTTACAATGATATGTCATGGTGGATTAGTGTTGTACCGTTGTCGTAATAGTTTCTGATACTAGTTCCTTCGCTGCGCTGAAATGATATTGCTAGGTCCGGCCCGTGGTTTACAGCAAACTGTACTCTTTAGTTCATAGCACCAAGAGACCGTTCCACAGAGTTTTATGTAGTGTATACGATTTTTTTGTTGAAGTTTTTAAGATGTACAATACTGTAGAACACACATTTTATGTAACTTTTATGATTTCCGCGGCGCACGCTACTAAAGTTCCCAGTCCGCATGATTTTTTCCGACATCTTCAACAATAATCGTCAAATTTCAGCCAATTTACACAAAACCTTAACGAATTATACACTAAAACCTTCCGCATGAATCACTCCGTCCATTAGTGAAAATTGATTGAAAATCCGTTTAGGAGTTTTTGAGTTTTTCGCGTTCAGACAGACAGAAAAACAGACAGACGCGGCGGTGGACTTTGTTTTATAATATGTAAGGATGTGTATTATTCCGAATGTTCATTTATGATAAAATTGTTAAAAATTTAATTCACTAATGCCCGTTTTCACCGACAGCTAAGTGACACTTAAATGAATACCTAAATAAAACTGCACTGTTGGATTTTCAACTCTCAGCGCTGAGTCTACCGTTGAAAATCCAACAGTGAACTTTTATTACGGATTCATTTAAGTGTCACTTAGTGAAGGTGAAAACAGGCATAAGACTTGCATGCTCGCTCGATACTAAATATTTGGCTTTGTTTAAATGTTCACTTGCTAAACATTAGGTTTGCGTTACAAATATTTGTGAAAACTTTATTTGCTAAATAATAATTCTATAAATGAAATTATAATTATGCGGAAAATTGTTTGGGAAGTGATAAATTGTCAATACTCGTTTTTACCTGTTACAACGGACTATTAGCTAATATTTTTTTAATATGATTCAACCGTGATATCTAGTAAGATTCGTAATACTATTACGTACTAGTATCGATACTCGAAATAGTAACACTATGTTCCCTGAATGACACAACCCTAGCATTGGCAGCCATTTTATGAGACATTTTGAGTTGTAGGTATGCACCTTTTTTTTGTAGGTATTTCCAGTCCATACTTATATGTCTATGGGTTTGCATGACATAATTTGACATTGTCGAGCAGGTGGGGTGAAAACAATATTAAATAGGTATATGATTTGGGAAAAGGCCGAGGCATATGATAAGATAGGTTCATATTATGTGATTTCTAAATGTATTTGCTACTTTGAAAACTTCGATAAACCCTACGCAGTACCTTGTTTAAATCAAAACCACAACGACGTGGATCTTTTGTGCCTGAGCGGTACACACGGCTTGTATTTTTTTTTTCTGGCTGATAAAGCTTGTTATAATTTAAATGAGTATTTGGATTAGAGATTTTGATCATGTTTTACAAATTTATAACCTATTTTAGTGATTCATATTATCATGATATTTTTTTTAATAATTGGACTCTGAGTGACATTATACTTTATTTTATTAATATTTGTATGTCATTGTTTAAGGTAAACGTGATGATCTGTTTTTTAGGGTTTCGTACCTCAAAAGGAAAAAACGGAACCCTTATAGGATCACTCATGTGTCTGTCTGTCTGTCCGTCTGTCACAGCCAATTTGCTCCGAATCTAATGGACCGATTAAGTGCAAATTTGGTACACATATGTATTTCTGTGACCCAAACACGAACGTCTAAAGTAAATAAATGAATTTTTAATATAGGGGTCACTTTTGCCCCCCCCAAACAAGAAAACTAAAAAAAAAGTTTTGCTAACAGTACCGTGTGACATATCAAATGAAAGGGGTTGTTGCTAGAATTTGAAATATTTTTATTTTTATAATTTTAAAATAAATACATTTAAAGATATTTAAGAAAATAGATGAAAATTGACCATCGCCCCTTATCTCCGAAACTACTGAGCCTAAAACTATTTTGAAAAAAATACAGAGAATGGTTCTTTACCCATAGATTACAGGAAAACCTTTAAGAAGACTATGATCTTAAAATAACATGGTAAATCTCTCAATATTGTGAGTACAAACTTACATTTGCAGTTGGAATGTATGGAAGAACATGTTTTTCAACTACAATAAGTTTGTATTTGGGACAAATTCATCTCAACTACGGAACCTTACATTGTGCGTAGTCCGATACGCACTTGGCCGGTTTTTTTATTTCTACTTTTAACATCTCTTGCATGTGTATTACTCATGTTTGAACAAATAAATGATTAACTTATCTTTACGTCAGTCTAAATTAAAATGTCAAAATGTAGGTACATATAGCTACGACATCAAGGAATAATATATTTTAAATATTTGTATTGTATATATTTTTCAGGGAAGCAATCAACATATCAAAGACTGTAGAAGACACAGATGAAAATGGCTTGTATAAAATATACGTTAACGCCACCGTTAGTACAGCAGATGTCGACGAAGGCGAAATACGCTGCGAGCTAACGTACTCTACTTTAGAACATCCTCCGTACGTAGTTGTGGAGAAATATATACCTGCAGGTATGTTATACTACTTATTACGTCGAAAGGGAGAAGATACGTTTTATTTAATTTTATGACTTATGGGTTCAGACCTGTACCTAAGTATATGGTATAATAACATGGTCAGTTTAAAGTTAATCTGTTAACTATACAAGTTCAATGCATCAATTGATCGCTTATGGCACACTTGTGTTGCTTTGGAACGTCTTCACATTATTGTGTTTATTCGAACAACGAATGGTACTTACATATTTGCATTTTTCATTTACACAATCAACTAAACATTCGCATTATTACTGCACATTTACCCATTATGCACACTACTTAGATATTGAAATCAAAAGCATGATAAGTAACAGCATTTCGCTTTTAGTAAAGGGATAGATATCTTT
This sequence comes from Omphaloscelis lunosa, assembly GCA_916610215.1. Taxonomy (NCBI): domain Eukaryota; kingdom Metazoa; phylum Arthropoda; class Insecta; order Lepidoptera; family Noctuidae; genus Omphaloscelis; species Omphaloscelis lunosa. The sequence continues at coordinate 14,137,911 of OU744247.1, forward strand.
ACATACTTTTAGATTCAAAGCAATGAAATCATTTGTATTTTACAGGATTCGTTAAAAACAATTCAACGTTGTTTTCACAACAATAAGACCTTTAATCTAATCGTACCTTTTGATATTTTGAAACAGTAAAATTGATTTGTAATAATTTGGATAATCTAATTAAATATTTAGTTTTGCGCCAGCATGAAATGCAGGATATCAATGTGTTATATGCTAGGATCAATCTATTGTTAATAAATGACGTAATATGAGTACTGTGGCTGGCCGTAGAGTAGTGTGTGCCACTGTGTGTTGTCTGTGTACTAACGTTGGTTGTTGGTGATGGTCGACGCCAGGCCGCGACGCGCCGCCCGCCACTGAGCCGCCCGAGGACGCGACCGAGCCGGATCCTACGCACGACTCCTTGCAAAATCCCAGTAAGTCATAGACAAACTAGGTACACAAGACCAAGGACTACACTACATCAGTCTACAGATCCGAAATGATCATGATTAACTAACTGAAAGTGTATGTATATTGCGTTATACCTACTATCTTAACTTATTAAGAAAAAGGTACTTGAACACTATCAATATAATGAGTAATTTTATTTTCTTATTTTTATTATATCCAAGCAGTATTATCATTTATATATTTCGTATAGTTATGTAAATATTGGAAATGACATATTTTACCCACCCGAGGATCCTGGCCACGTCCATATGCCTGATAAATTACTGAACTAACTCTTAATACCTATTGTATGTTATTTGTATGCGAAAGTGCGGTTACTCGAGTTGACTAGCTTGTAAGAACGGTCCTACATTAGTTAAAAAATTGCCGTCTTACTGTAATGTTAGTTTCAATGTAGGTACAAAAATTCAAATCATTTTTATAACTAAATTGTCAGCTCGACTAGCCTCACGCTTACGCCTATGACATTAGCCCGTATATTGTTGTTGTTTGGTGTCATGATTATCAAATTAACAAGCCACAATATTTACAAAAACTATTTAACTATATTTTTGTAACTTTTCGGTGGGCAAATAGTTATAAGATTTACGAGGTCAAATGGCAATAATTAATTGCGCACTTGTAGATTCAAAGATATATTTTTTACTAAAAACAAACTCCGAACAATTGAGACCATCCTTTTTTGTTAGTAGTGTTCTTCGTTTGCATGAATTCTAAACTATTTGCTCACCGTATGTTATTATTGATTCATTAATTTGCTTATGTGATGATTTTTGTTGTGTTAAACCAACCTAGTTTGTATTTAAAAATTAGTTGTAATTATAAAATTAGATAATCCATTTCAATAAAGTGGATTTTATCTATTTAGACTTATTTAGTATACCAATACGATTTCAGAACTCCTCAGAGAAACATCTGATTTGTTTAGTAAAAAGAAAATAATTATCATTAAATGATGTCTCCCACATAAATCCATTGTGATGCCTTCCTGTGAAAACCTTATTATTATTACTAAGTACCTTCCCAAATAATTATTTAGACTGTGCAGTAGAAGATAGACACATCCCCACCTTTGTCCCTCTCTAATGAAAAAGCTTTTTCAGGTACCTATATTTAATGAACTTTAGGTTTGTTTCATTATAATAATTATACGTTCCAGGTGACGACGGCATTCAGCTTCACTGCTCGTGGGCGCTGCTGACGTTGGCAGCCGTCGTGACGCATCTACAAGCGACACTCTGACTCTTCTCCATTGTGATACTAATTACGTAACTATGCTATTATGTTATTAACTAAGTGTTAATTTTATTAAGCTTTATCTAGTATGTACCTGTAAAATATTATTTCAATTTACAATATTAATAAAAAGATACCTATTGTTGCAAATGGACGCTTTTATTAAGATTTAATCTTTTGATATAACTTAAGAAAGGAAAATAACGTTTCTTTAAATGAAATACATATTACGAAGGAGGTACCTAACTAGAACGATACCTACACTTAAAAAAACGAACGAGCTTTACAGTAGTCGCATATTATGTGTAACATCTGACATATTAGTTAACAGTACCAACCTATCGGAAAATGGGTTGGCACCATTTGACGGCCAACTCTAGCACCGCGCGCGCTCATTGGGCAAATCAAGTAGCGCGAGCTTCCCCGGCGTCCTGTTATACACTACCGTCCCTTTTCACAAAACCACTCGTACATATTGGAGGAAAGTGAGAAGAAAGATGTTCTACATCAAAAAACTTTATAACAAACTAGCATTTGCCCGCGTGGAGGTCAGAAATTATCCCACGGCAACGTACAGTCTGTGACCTACATTATATGAACCCCTTGGAGTAACAGCAAATACCTTATCCCATTTTGGAATACTCCTTCGTGCATTACGTACATAATCGATTTTAATAATATTATGTTGTTGAGGTTGGTAGGCTAATGAGAGTTAGAAATAAGTAACACGGCTACAAAAATTTACACGTGTCAATGACAGTGAATTTAAACTATCTACTTACGCCTAATAGCAGTAACTACGCTAAAACATTTGTATACATTTTCGAAATGGAACAAGGACAAGTCCTTTTGTTAATTTTTTGTTACCAAAGCAGTTTTCACAACTAAGTGATTATACAAAATAGAAAATAGTCTTTCCATATGAGGGGAATTTTGGAATCGAAGAGATTATTGTGATTATGTTTATTGAGACTTAATATAGCAGTAAGTGTTTTGAATATCAACTAACAATGTTAACATGAAGCCCACGTTCGCACGGGCTTAAAAATATCACGTACTGAATTTTCATCTCTCGGTGTTGAGTCGAGCATTTAGAATCCAAAAAAGTGCATCCCAGCAGCGCATCGAAAAAACACACTGTTGTATTTTCAAATCTCGGTGCTAAGCAGAGCGTTGAAAATATAGAGCGCGAAAAAAATAACGTCGCGGGAAAAAAATCGGTCGTGCGTACCTGGACTAATAAAAACAGATGTTATAATCTTAGATCATCTAACCTCAGAATCCTCCTCGTATGATTCTACCGCCTGTCAAGGTAAGGGATTGGACAGTCTAATACGAGTACCTACGTTTATAAAACCGTTATATTTCGCTTTTTATCAGTCTTAATCGTTTTCGCTGGCTGAGTAAGGTGCTCCGTGAAAAATGTCAACCTCTGACGCATGCAAGAAAATGTAAAACACCAAAAATTTCCAAAAATATAGACTAACAGTCCATATGTATAGGTACGTTTCCAAATTTTCAAAATATGTAAACAACAATGGACACTCGAAATTGGCTATGGTTTCGTGATGCGATAATATGTATTTTAAGTTCTGGTGATATTGTGCTATCGGTGTTAGGAATAATTTCGGCGCATAGAGTAGATTGAATCATTTAGGCCAATTATCTTCAATTTAATGCTAACATATTATATGAAAGACTTCAATGGATAGCATAATATAATATGTTCCAAACAAATCTTTAACAACGTCAAAAATGAATAAATGGTTTGTGTCTCATATTTACCCCACCTGACCCTAGAGAATCGAACGGTTGTGAATAGCTGTGCAGATTTCCCCGCAATTCTCGCTTCGAGAAGTGTGAAACTTTCTGGTAGTAAATAATATTTATTTTACCACTGGCTCTCTTAAATTTTGCTCCATTTTAAAACAATCTAGTTGTTATATTTGATCAAATGAATCACAAAATAAATAAAATGATATGTAAGTACCTGTTATTAGAGAAAAAATCACGGAAATATGTAGGTACCTTTTTTTTTTTTGAGGGTGGGAAATCCTCAAATACCTTCTCCCGCTCTGGGCGGAGCGGGAGGGCGTGTCAGCGGGCCGGGGCTGCGTTGAAGCGGCTCCTACCCAATCTAGGGGATCCAAACGCCTCCTGCCGGAGGCTCTACGCGGGGGTCGTGCGGTCCATGGCCCTTTACGGGGCACCGGTGTGGGCGCGTTCACTAAGGCTGCGGCCAGCCCGCCGGTTGAACGCGTCCCAGAGGGTCATGGCCATCCGGCTGGCCCGAGGATACCGCACGGTCTCCTGCGAGGCGGCGAGCCTCCTTGCCGGATTACCGCCATGGGATCTGGAGGCAAAGGTCCTCGCGCACATTTGGGAGTGGCGCGAGGAGACGAAACGCCGGGGCTTAACTCCGCTGCCGCGAGAAATCGCGGCACAGCGGACGAAGCTCCGGCGGGATCTCATGGCGTCATGGAGAGTGCGATTGTCGCAACCCAGCGCTGGGCACGCCACAATTGCGGCGATAAGACCCCTCTTTGAGGAGTGGCAAGAGAGGCGCCACGGCGTCCTCACCTTCCGCCTGACGCAGGCCCTCACCGGACACGGCTGTTTCGAGAGGTTCCTGCACAGGAATTTATCCTGTGCAGGAACCTCCCGAAACAGCCGTGGGTACCTAACTGTAGTACATATCAGTATGTAGGTACCTAACTACCTAAATGTTATTGCGACGCGATTCAGTCTGCTGTACTGATGTTCTAGAGTAGGTAGACAATAAGATCCCACCAAAAACATTTCATGTAAAATGTTGTCAAGACGAGACCATATGGCTCGCACTGCCAAAAAGTTATCAGATCTCATGTAGAGCCAAGCTTCTAACACTACACGCCCTAACTGTGCAAGGCCTAACTTCACAAACTCTACACCTTATCAAAATATGTGGCTTGGCCGATCGTCGTCGTCAGTTTATCGGTGGGGCGTGTAGAGTTAGTGGCTCTTCATGAGGAATAATTAACTAAATGATTAATAATTAACTATTGCTTAACAGAAAAGTAATGAACAGTGAATATTTTTTTCACCTTACCCCCATGTGACGGTAGCGAAACGGCCAAGCCACATACGTATTTTGACTAAGGTGTAGAGTTACACACTACAAAGTGAAAAATTAAAACTTCCGAAATTAAATTGATTTTCACTTTGTAGTGTTTTTTTGGAAGTCGATGGTTTTTTTTTTTGTAAAACGTTTTTTATTTAAGTTGCTTATGACAATACATTTTTCTTTTATTTTTGGGGTGTATTTCTTGCACCTTTTTTTTTAGTTTGTAAGGGAAACCCCATACAAACTTCCATCCCCTAATTTAAAGGGGGAGGGGAGGTGATTTACTGAAAATCCTGAAATATGTATTTTATTATTTATAACAAGGAGTCTTATCAGTTTTCAGACCTCTAGCATCAATATTTGCGGAACAAACTTCCATCCCCTAGTTTAAGGGGTTGGGGGTAAAAGTTCCAAGTTTTCGACTTTTTTTTTTGTTTATGTACTAATAGTAGCTTACATACCAAATTTCAGCGTGAGTGAGTGAGTCAGTGACTAAATCAGGGTTTTATAGATATGAAAAATCTAAAGTATAAGAACTATGCAATTGAAACTTTAGATGTTTAATAAGTCCACTTTTGTTTATCTGGTATAATTCAAACCCAAGTTATGAGGGTTTAATGAAAACGACGAAGCACTTCGAGAAAAGTAGGTAGTGCCCTTGCCTACGAATAATAAAACTCAGGAAGCGTAATTGTGAACAAAATCAACCTGAATTTTTTAATTAATCCAACTAATAAAAATGGTTTTGTTTTTGTACTATCCATATTAGTTGGATTAATAAGTTGTTATCACTGATTTAAATAGTAAAGATACGGTCGTCCGAATGTTTGCCAGACGCAGTCGCCATACAGAAACACTAACGCCATCTATTAGAACTATCATGAACTACAATGTCAATCGGCGTGGTCTGCTCCTAGACGTGACCTTGTAAGAGCGGGTATTTTTCGAGGTATAAAGAAATAAAATAACCTTTTATTTTTCGAAATTTATATGTATTGCAGTTTGTGTTTGAAAATTTTCATTGGCCATCGAAATTTTTGAAGTGAAAAAGGACACGTGACCTGATCGAAAATTCGTAAGACGGTTAAAAAGACATCAAAGCGTTGATTACCGCGGTGCCGGTATTTTCCATTTTGGATTCGTAGTGCTTTCTGACGTTGGTATATCTTTCAATTATTGACCGAATTAAATGTAATCTATGATTGTCACAGGTAGCTCCATTGAGAGAGAATCCAAAATGGAGCCGCGTAAAGTGCGTGTAGAACCGGCAGTAATGTACTGCCGGTTCCCAACGGCGTTATTTTTGGGTGCCGGCGCCGGCAGCGGAGGCACTCCCTTCAATTTAATGTATTTTATTACATACATTAATTCTAGAGAACTTTTCGGCAAGAACAGTCATCATTATTTTGCATTATACAGGTTAGATTTTAAATAACAAAGTTTATCTAAGTGTTACTTACAATCACATTTATTTATACAAAAAATATTAGGTCTTTACCTATGAAATTGCCGTTTTTCATGAAATAAGTTAACGCCGGTTTCTCTATATTTTTTATTTTTATTAATCAAAGTAACCCATGCAATCAATGCATTTTTGCCAACATAGTGGTAGCTTATTGATGCCCTTTTTGAAAAATTCTGCTGGACGGGAGGAAACAAATTCTTCAAAAGCATTTTGAACTGCCTCTCGGTTATTAAATTTTTTCCCCGCCAAGAAGTAAACCGCCAAATTCTGGAAAAAGTAGAAGTCTGTAGGCGCAAGGTCTGGTGAGTACGGTGGATGACGGAGAACTTCCAACCCCAGCTCTTGTAACTTGAAGACCGTCTGCTGTGCAGTATGAGGTCGCGCGTTGTCGTGCAGGAGCAGCGGAGCCGAACGATTGACCAAAGTTGGTTGGAGATGTGCGAGCTTCTCCATCATTATGTTCAATTCTTCACAGTACACATCTGCAGTAATGCTCATCCCGTTTGGTAAGAAGCTCAACTCGACGCGTGCTTCGCGCTGGCGATCATTCAATTCGTGAGGCACCCATTTGTCAAGCTTTTTTACCTTGCCAATTCGACGCAAATGGACCAATATTGTTTTATCGAAAGCTGCTGCTAATTCAGCTGTAGATTGAGAATCATCAGCTTCCACAATCGCCTTTAATTCGTCATTGTCGACTAAAGTTTTCGGTCGACCACAGGCACATTTCTTAGGACGAAATTTCCAGAACGGAATTGGGCAAACCAATAACGGGTGGTGGGATCGTTAGTAGTGTTCGCTCCGTATACGTCGTTGATGTTGCGTGCCGCTTCTGCCGCATTGCTGTCACGACGGTACTCATACTCCATAATCACTCGAATTTTTAACGTTTCCATGATGACGAAAAACCTACAAATGCGATGAAAACAGAACGGTAACCATTAAACTATGTCCTTGGAGTGTCCTTGGAGTTTCTTGCCCGTTCTTCTCCATAGAGATCTACGTTTTGGAATGGGCAATTAGCTTCAACTTTCTGACTAACTGACCGACTCTTTGACAATTCAAAAGTGCCTGTAAATTGTTTAATTGAAATAAATGCTTTGAGTTTGAGTTTGAGTTTGAAACAAATGACTAATTTTCAAAGAAGAATTCCAAAATTTAAAAATAAAAATAATTTAAACTTAGAATTCTTAGCGAAAAAAGAAAAAAATGGACTTGAAATAACCAGTACGGCAGAACGGCAATTTCATAGGTAAAGACCTATTATTTTAGTCAACCACTTAGATACATTGTTACAACAGGTACAATACCTATCACTCAAGGCGACGATAACAGACTTTTAATAATTTTGAAAAAAAAAAATATTTTATATTAGAGCATTTTTTTAATATAGGCATATTTTGGATTATTTTTATAGTACATAGTGAAATTAATTTTTAAAGTTAGGTCTAACGCGGATAAAAAACTGAGAATCGCTCAAAATCTATCAAGCTTATTTTTCTCTAATAAATGGTATTAACCTGGTGCATCAAAATATTCAAGGATTTATGAACAAAGATTTAGAAGTAGAATTATTTATTAATTTTAACAATATTGATATTTTTTGTATAACAGAACATTGGCTTAAAAGCCACCAGTTCTTGTTAAATTTTAATTATCATCAGGTAGGTAGTTCATTCAGCAGAGTTAATGCTGTACATGGTGGCTCATTAATTTTAGTAAGTAACCAGCTTAAATTTAAAGACCGTAAGGATATTGTGAGCCTATCGCTTGAGCGAACAGTTAAAATAGCCTGTATAGAATTGGAGCAGTTTATTGTATAAAGTGTGTACAGACCCCCTTCAGGATTGTATGACTGCTTTGAAAAGGTAATGGATGAAGATTTATAACTCTAATAAGTCCATTATCACTTGCGGTGATTTTAATGTTAATTTATTAGAAACCTCAGGTTCTTGTAGTAAAATAACAAGTCTGTTTCAGTCCTACAATCTTGTAAACCTATTTTTGGAGCCCACAAGAATAACCCCGACTAGTGCCACATGCCTAGATAATATTTATACAGATGTTATACCAAGCCACATAGAAATTATAAATTTACTAAATTCTGATCATTGCGGGCAGAGGATTACTATCCCAAACCAAAACAACAAAGTGGCTAAAAAGGATATCACTGTTAACCCCAAAACTCGCAAGTCGCTTGGAAACTTTTAAACTTAAACTCATTAATAAATTACCAGTTTTGTCTATTCATGCTGATCCTAATTATCTATTGTATATTATGATTTCTTTAATATATACTGTAAGCAATTTAATTCCACCTTTATTCCCAAGACTATATCGGTTCATAGTAACCCATCTTTTAGTGATTGGACTACCTTTGGTATTCATAAAAATAGAACACGGCTTTATGAGCTGTACAATGAAAGGACTTATGTAAACACAGCTGAATTTAATTTATATGTTAGAAATTATTCAAAATTATTTTTAAAAAGTTTGTTGTATGGCCAAGTCGCGTTATTTGAATTCGAAGATTAAAAATAGTAGTAATGTAATTAAAACGACTTGGAATATTATTAATAGTGAAACGGGAAGGTCTAATAACCGAAATACTGAATACAGCCTGTCTATTAATGTCAACATAATAAAATTAGACTTCCAAGTCGCTGCAGCCTTTGAAAATTTATTTACAGATATTCCCGTTTCAACTACTAAATCCCTAAACTCATCACCTTCTGTTGCTGAGTCTTTGCTAAAGGAAAATGTTAATGTTGGCGATTCGGAATTTCTTTTTGAACATATTACATGTAGATACATAATTAAAACTTTTCACACTTTAAATGTAAAATAGACTGCAGATCTATAGGGTAATTCTGTAGAAGTTGCCAAGTCTATTATTGACATTGTAGCACCTATTTTAGCTCTTATCTTTAAGGCGAAAGCGCCGACCCTGCCCGCGAAATTCAAATTTTCTTACGTTTTTTGTATTTTTTAGGTCAGTCTCAGATCTCATGTTAATGATTGATTGATTTGCGGTCGTAAAAATAATAAATATATATTTACAGAATGTTAATAATTAAAATCGTAAATACAATTCTCAGTGATGGTGTATAATGTCATAAATTCACGAAATTGACATTCTTAGCAGCAAATAATTTGATATGTTATTTAGGTAACCGTGAGATGTGGAAGAAATTGAGGGAAGCCATCTTTTATGACCGCCAATCAATCAATCATTAAAATGAGATCTGAGACTGACCTACAAAATGAAAAAAACATAAGAAAATTTGAATTTCGCGGGCATGGTCGAAGGTTCCACCTTAACAATTATATCGACTGTGGGGAGTTTCCCGACCTTATAAAAAATAGTAAAACCTTTGTTTAAATCAGGTAGTACATCAGACCCCACAAATTATAGACCTATTTCAGTACTACCTACCTTTAGTAAAATTTTTGAGAAATTAATTTAAAAAAACGTAATTTAACTGACAGCCCGTTTAGTGTACTTTAGCTATTTCCATAGTGTAATGTCGTACGGTATTCTGTTGTGGGGAAATGCCGCCGACATTCAGACTATCTTTGTTTTGCAGAAAAGAGCTGTTCGATCAATTTATACAGGGTGTTTGGAAGATGGGTGCAAAGCCTGAAGGGGGTGATATCTTAGACCATTTAGAACGTATAAAGCTAAACTTGTCTCAGACGAAGTCTGTTCCTTGTATTTTTTTTTAAACTCTAAGGTTTTTAACAATAATACCCATTTTTTTTCAATTAATTGTTAATAGTGTCCAGTAAAAGCTGTAATGTTATTATTTTTATTTATTTTTTATTTATGTAATGTGTGATTGATTACTCAAACAAAATAATTCCCAAGCATCTGTGTCATCAGAGAAACATTCTACGCCATGTTCAAGCTTAAGAAACTTTTAAAAATCAAGAAAATGTTTTGTTTACGTCATACTAAAAAATTAAAAAAAGTAGCCTCAGTTGTTCAAACCTTTCTAAAAACATGCTTGGTTATTACCCTTTCTTTTGGGGTACTATTTACGCAGATGTCTCATCAACTCTTTGAATTAGGATGTACAAAGTAAATTGACGTCGAATATTTAATTTTTAAACAGACCAAAATAATGCAACATTTTTGCTAACGCACTATTGTTTTTTGTTAGGACTGATAACTAATTCATTCTTAGAATTATGCTGCACGCACACCAATCAAATTCTGGGAACTCGCATAACCGACAAGGACAACAATCCACACTGGAAGAAGCAAGTATCGTTTCAAAGGAAATTTTCAGTTAACGTGTGGGCAGGAGTAATCGGCCGAACGTTGATTGGTCCCCACTTCCTGCCAGATAATTTAAATGGAGAAAATTACCTGGAATTCCTCCAAAACTATCACCCAGAGCTTCTGGACGAAACTGAAATACCAATATTGGCAATGAGAAGACCAATGATTTTTCAACAAGATGGTTGTCCAGCACACTGGACCCTAAACGTGAGAGAACATTTAAATAATTGTTTCCCAGATAGCTGGATTGGCAGAGACGGGCCCATCCCTTGACCACCTCGATCACCCGATCTAACTCTTGTGGATTTTTTTGTTTGGGGACGGGCCAAGGATCTCGTCTACACGCACGTTGAAATTTCAACTAGAGAAGAATTAATAGAAAGAATCCAAACGGCTTTTCAAGTCATGAAGCAGGAGATGAAATTAAAAATCACCACTACAGAAGTGAGAAGACGGGCACGCCCTTGTATAAGAAACCGCGGTCAACATTTTGAACATCTATATATATAAAAATGAATCCCTATTTCCTTTGGTCACGACATCACGCTAAAACGGCTGAACGGATTTGGATGAAATTTGGGATATGGATAGACCTTGACCCGGAGAAGGACATAGGATACTTTTTATCCCGATATTTTTACGGGATCGAGACTTATGCGGGTGAAACCGCGGGGCGCAACTAGTATTTTATAAAATGAACCCCTATTTCCTTTGGTCACGGTATCACGCGTGAACGGCTAAACGGATTTGGATGAAATTTGGTGCATGTGTAGACCAAAATCTGGAGAAGGACATAGAATACTTTTTATCCCAATATTCCCCACAGAATTGAGACTTATGCGGGTGAAACCGCGGGACACGGCTAGTGAACAATAAATTATTTTAAGAAAAATGTTGTTTTATTGATCTGTTCGAAATAACAATTTTCATACTCAATTTGCTTTGGTGTACAAAGCAAATCCTAATTCCAAGAGCTAATGAGATATCTGCGTAAGTAGTACCTTTTTTTTTTTTTTTTCTGGGGAAACCTTCAAAAGGCGCCTGGGCTTTGGGGATAAGACCGGGGAGTGTGGGATTTTACCTCACTAAAACCACCCCGGTGGTCACCATCTGCACATGGAAGGGGCACCGTTACCTCTCAAAAGACCAATCCGGCACCCCCTCTGTGCAGCACCTGTTATGGCCCATCTCTGGGGAGATTGTAAAGGGTTCTCCCCGAAACCGTCTGTGCAAGTGTGCAAGGCGGTACGTGACCACTGTGCGCCGTCTACCCTGAGGTCACTCTGGGCGGACAGAGTCCCCACTCTAAGCGCCCGTGACCCCTAATTCCCGCCTGCCCTAAAGGTTGCAGACGGAGTTTCGGCGTGTTAGGCGTCGAGGCGGTTGCCTCCCCGACGCCTTCTCCTACGAGCGGGATCAGCCCTCTCACGATCCCGCTCGGCAGCCTCCTTCTGAACCATCACGGTCTCACAGGAGGCCATTTCTCGCCAGTTCTCCGACACTGCCAGCATAGACTTAACTACTGCTGGCAGAGACAAATCTCGCCCGATTCTGGCGACCAGAACCCGTCTTTCAACAGCCCACGCAGGGCATTACTCGAGCGTGTGCTGTGCAGAATCTATGCCACCGCCGCAATGATGGCAATTTGCCGTGGCCTGTCGCCCAATCCTGTTCAGGTACTCACCAAAGCAACCATGCCCGGTCAGTACCTGAGTGACCCTATACGAGATGCGCTCCTTTCTTTTCAGCCAGGCTTCGAAGTGCGGTAGGACGGCTTCGACAACGCGCTTACGCGAATATTGCGGCTGTTGCAGCCGTTCACGCCACCGCTCGAGCGCGCGTAAGTAGTACCTACCTCAAAAGAAAGGGCAATAACCAAGCATGTATTTAAAAAGGTTTGAACGACTGGTTTGAACGGCAATTTTTTTTATTATTTTATTACTATGCTGTAAACAAAACATTTTCTTGATTTTTAAAAGTTTCTTAAACTTAAATATGGCGTAGAATGTTTCTTTGATGACACAGATGCTTGGGATTTATTTTGTTTGAGTAATCACATATTACATAAATAAAAATAATAACATAACAGCTTTTACTGGACACTATTAACAATTAATTGAAAAAAAAATGGGATTATTGTTAAAAACCTTAAGAGTTTAAAAAAAAAAATACAAGGAACAGACTTCGTCTAAGACAAGTTTAGCTTAATACGTTCTAAATGGTCTAAGATATCACCCCTTCAGGCTTTGCACCCATCTACCAAACACTCTGTAAATTAAGTTCGAGACACTCAGAGATAAAAAGTAGATTAATGTAATGACTGTGCCTTCTCAGTATATTTTTGATAATCTTTTATATGCCCATAAAAACATAAAATTGTTTGAAAAATACAGTGATATCCATAACAAATACTAGGAACAAACAAATTTTTTGTACCTACAACAAGGCTAAGAAAATAGGTGGCTCGTTCAGATGCCAATGTATACGCTTTTATAATAAACTTCCAAGCCACGTACAAGATCTAAGCCTTAATAAATTCAAATCATTAATTAAACGTAAGTTGTGCAAGAAAGCTTTTTATACCGTTAAAGATTACATTGAGGACAAAAAGGCTTGGGATTGAGCTGCTCCAATTTATTTAGTTTTTACTTTCGGAACTTTGTTTATTTTGCTAACTTTAAAATTATAAACACAATGACATGAATATTTACTTCGTGAAGTATTTTTTTTAAATTATTTTGTATGTGAGGGACTATGTGGGTCATATATATATACTATATATTTATTTATTTTTCTCAGCTACTTTTAATGATAATCTGGCAGTTGTGAGTACTTTATGCGACCTACCCAAATGTCTGTCTTTGGTATTGTCCGTCGAGTCATTGAGCTCCTTTTAAGTTCTGAGTTGAGGTACGCGATTACTGACAAATGCGTGCACGGACTCGACAGGTCCACTCAAATTTGGATAGTTCTTTCCTCAAAAGACCATTTCAGACACAAATCTGGTCATCAAATGAAATGCTCTGACCAAGATTATTTCCTGCTTTTTATATACATATTGACGTTAATGAATTTTATATATACAATGATATGAATGTTTACTTTTAAAGTATCATATTATTTTAATTATTGTGAATCTAAAGACTATGTGGGTAATTCCTTTTTGATTTGTTTTTAATTTTTTCTCAGTTAGTTCTAATTATGGTCTGACAGTTTGATTAATTTATGTGGCCTACCCAAATGTCCTTTTTTTGGTATTGTTCGTCAAATCGTTGAGCTCCTTAAATTCTGAGTTGAGCTGCACGATAACTGGCAAATGCGTGCACTGACTGGACAGGCCCTCTCAATCTGTGTGTTGCTTTCCTCAAAAGACCACATCAGACACCAATCTACATGGTCTTCACATGATCTGACCTAGATTATGACCTCTGAGTTTGTTTCGGCCTTTCTTCTCACAGTAGTCAGATAGGAAACTAGGAAACGCCGACCTCATCTAGTTTTTAAAATATGATTGACGTGTAAAAGTGATTGTACAAACCTATTTACAGAAATAAAATCATTTATCATTTCTGAAACCTTCACCATTTTAAAGATAATTTAATTATTGATCTTTTAGTATACAAGTTTTATTAAAATACTTACAATAAATACTTTTATTTTATGTATAATAAATTTGGGACAGCGCTCCTTGATGGGCGAGTCCTATTACTGGCTGGAGGTACGACGCGTTGCGTGATCTCAGTACAGAACACGCAAGCCAACTACTCAAGGTCACAGTCATATATCTGCGTCTTAAAATTGGGTACAACTCGACGATCGACAAGATTAAATAATTTAATATAAAACGCAAATCAATTTTTAATAAAAAAAAACTGGAACTGTACTATTATGTAATATTTATATTTTTATTGAAAAATAATATACTTATATTATTTTTGAGAATAAAAACCTATATGTCAATAAAAAAAATATATGTCTTTTTTTTAAGAGCAGTCTTTTCTCGCACCATCAATGTCTATACTATAGCAACGGTAGCCAACTGGCGGACCGCGGTCCATATCTAGACCGCGAAAGGTCGGAACTTGGACCGCCAAATATTGTTAAATAACTAATCATCTTTAATAGAATTTTGGAAAAACAAATAGCGTTCGAAATTAATGGATGAAGAATGTCTTCTGTACTTGAGTTGTACTTTTATTATTCGTAGGCCCTTGCGCTTCGCTTGGCTCGTCTTGGCGGGGGCACTGCCGTGCCCCCAGATTTCAATAATAATTAACAGTTAAGTTAACAGCAAAATATCGTTATGTCTGAAATAAATGTCAATCAATATGTTATGTTAATTAATTTGTTATGGATAAGATATTTAGGAGACAGGAATAATAAAAAAATGTTAAGAACAATATCTTATATTTTCCTTAAATAGGTCATTTCTATATCTGTCCAATTAATATTTCAAAATTATATATTAACTAGGTAGCTTTTCTTAACTTGTTAATATATACACCTTTAATATAATTTATTATTAAATTTAGTTACTCCTTACTTACTTCAAATGGCACGCTTCATGTAGAAATCATTAAAATCTAAACCACATCCTCATATTTAATCATCCTTTGAACAGTTCAATCAAATAAAAGACAACATAAAACATCACAATATATCGGAAGGGTTGGAATAAAAGTCTTTGGTATTTACATTTTTAAAGCATTAGGGATAGGACTGAAAAAATAGTCATCAGTTTCACAAAAAGCTGCAATAAATAGTTTATGAACTCGGTAAATCAAGCGTGTGCTTATCGTATCTAATGAATGTGCGCTTTTACAATTTCTAACGTGACGATATTATCGTGGACGTCCACGGCATGGTGGATCGAAAGAAGACTCTCGAAGACATAGGAGCTTAAATTTTAAAGTACCCTGTATAATTCAAGCAAAATACCGATTTATGCTTGAATTATACTGGGTGTCAGGGACATCGACGCGAAAACTTTTACCATGGATTCAGTACGTGATTCTGAACGCCTCTGCGTTGAAATTTTTCGTCGGTTATTAAAAAAAATCTGCTGTTTCATAGAAAAGTGGAATACATACAAGATCAAAATGTATGGAACAGCAGATTTTTTTGTTGTTGTTGATGTCGACGTCCCTAACCCCCAGTATTTTGCAAAAACAAAAAAAATAATAAGTTGCCAATTTGCGTACCAGATTGTATCCTAAGATATATTTATACATTATGTTGGCTATTAGAAGCCATTTCAAGAAAAAAAACTGACACTTTAAAATTAAAGCTCCCATGTCTTCGAGAGCCTTTTTTTGATCCACAGTGCGGCATCACAGCACAGGGAATTAAATGGTAAGGAAATATTTATATGAAAACACTTTTATATTTCCGTCCATGATAACGTTATAACGTGCACGTATTTCCATTAAATGAATGAACGTCCACGATAATATCGTCACGTTAGAAATTATAAAAGCGCACAATAACATAAAATATTCACTCGACGATAATACATATTATAAAACAATCGTTTACATTTAAAAAAAACGGATTTTAAGCCTCTCAAATATTAAAAAACCCAATTAAATTATAACATAAAAAATTTTCAACATTGCATGCATTTACAGCAAGCAAAAAAA
This sequence comes from Omphaloscelis lunosa, assembly GCA_916610215.1. Classification (NCBI taxonomy): domain Eukaryota; kingdom Metazoa; phylum Arthropoda; class Insecta; order Lepidoptera; family Noctuidae; genus Omphaloscelis; species Omphaloscelis lunosa. The sequence goes on from OU744247.1 coordinate 14,154,092, forward strand.
GATACCGGATTTTTACAACTATACTTTCTATTCAGTTTTAAGACTTAGGGCAAGATTCACAATCCGCACTTTGACTTTGCTAAGGGAAATTATCGCAGACCTTTAGAAATACGAACGCGCGATTATAAGATCTTATACAGGGTGTTTGGTAGAAGGACCGACACAATTTGCTTAGGGATAGGGAGCGTCACACCCTAGTTTTCAACCATAAAACCTATGTCTTTAGGTGTCATGGTAGGTAATTGAGTTTTTTTTTCAGTTCCCTTAGATGTCACAACGTTCTTGTTTGCGGTTGCAATAGAACACAATATTTTTTTATGTTATCGGCAATGACATTATGTACCGTTGGTTTTAGCAAATGACTTTTGTGCTTCTTAAGTCTTAAAATTGTGTTAAGGTAAGAACAATTTCAACTTTTAAATTAATTTTAAAAACGAAAGATAATACAATATTGTGCTAGTAAACGACACCAACAATCGCTCAAAAAAAAAATAATTGTCGGTCCTTTTACTAAACACCTTGTATAGAGCTTTTACAACCATGGAAGTAATACTTTTTTGTATTACCAGGATTACAAAATTAGAGATGAACAACTCTATGCAATTCCAAAAACTTTTGAATGACAAGGTGCGACCAGAGAAGGTAACCCAACATAAATGAAAGTTTCATAAAGACGCGTAGTGGTGCACTACGAAAAAGCGTGGCAGTAAAAAAATTAGAAGCTTTGCCTCTGTGTGGGGGTACTCTGTGGCGCGATACCTTTTCTGGTTTAACTATATTCGTAATTTCGTATAGGCGAATTTAAGCAACCGTTATATATGCTTAGTTATATACGTGTCACCATATGATTATCAAAATCGTTAGTTTATAATCGATCTAGAGAGATTATAAACTATCAAAAAATTGTGAACTGCAACAAACCATTTACAATTTAACGCATTATTTCTCGATAGTTTAATCTATCCATGGCAAACCGAAAAATTGTGAACTGGTATCAAACTTGCATGTGTGGAACGCACCTTGCGTTAATACTAAATAAATAGCCACGTAACTGCGACCAACTTGAAATAAATTTGCTACCTAAAACTAGGTTGGGATGCTCTTTTTTTTGGGTGGGAAATTATCAAATAACTTCTCCCGCTCTGGGCGAAGCGGGAGGGCGTGTCAGACTTTTACTGACTAAAACCCACCCGTGTTCCTTCGGTTGCCCGGTTATCGGGGGCCACGATCTCCGACGGCGAGCTACCCATTGCTCACCGTCCGCAAGAAGGTTGGGATGCCCTGGTTTAGTTACTCCACCAATTCGGCTACCGCCAAGACCTACCAATTAGCGAAATGATATTAAACACTTTTTTTAAAATTAATTTCGTGCCTTGGAGTGCACCCGGTTTATAATGAGTCACTCCAGTCAGCTATGGCCAAACGGAGGCTATGACAATTTTTTTAGTTCAGAAACAACCATAAGAAGCCCTTATTTATGATATAGTTATTTATGCAACTGTTGTATAATAAGAGGTATTAAAACACGAACGTGGGTTTATCACATGAGTGTTTTAATACCCAATTATATGCAGTTGCATACACGACTTTATCTATACCCCATGATATGAATCATCTATAAAAGGTTCTGAAACCATAGGGTGTCGTACAATATTGTTTTCTCGACTTTTCTTGTAATAATTGGTTAGAAATGTCGTTTGCATTAGAAATATCTGGTGATGTGTTATCAAAGCTTGTATCACTCATTTTTGTAGTAATAAATTTTTGTTATACTAATATTCTCAAAGAAGAACATGGATTCACGGAACTTCAGCGAGAACCAAATTGTGGTTTATCACATCTGCGTAATATTACAAAACGCATTGCAGCAGCGACGGGGGTAAGTGAAAGAACAGTGCAAAAAATACTAAAAGAAGGAAGAGATGTCGCAAGTACTTACATCTTCGAATTTTATGTCACCCATGAAAAACCGAAGAAAGAGAGAATATAAAATAGAAATTGATGGATTTACTTACGGCTGACGTTGTACTGAGCTCAATACAAAAATTTTATATCGTACAAAAACAAATTGCAACATTGGCAAAACTAAGGTCAGTCTTGAATGAAAAAAATGGTTTCGATGGATGTCTCGCACTACGTAAGTTATTAAATAAATTGGGCTGCAAGTTGCGTAAAACCGATAACAATAGGAAAGTATTAGTTGAATGGCATGATATCCAGATGAGGAGAATAAAATACTTTAAAAAAATAATCGAATACAGCTCTCAAGATTGGCCTATTGTCTATATAATACTGACGAAAGTTACGTATTGACAACACATGTTCGAGATAACACCTGGGCCCAAAAAGACAAACCATCTCCATTTTTAACAAAACTTAGTCAAGAATTTTGAAAATTACGTAAAATGGCTAAATGAAAAGTTGCTGCCAAATTTGCCAGATCGTTCCGTAATAGTACTAGATAATGCATCGTACCACAATACACGTGCTGAGAAATTGCCGACGACAGCTTCAACAAAATCTGAGATGCAAGAATGGCTCACTTCTAAGGGTAGGTATACATTTCAACACAAATTTGCGCAAAGCTGAGTTATATGATATAATAAAACGCATAAAAGTAATTTCATCACTTACAGAATCGATGACTACATAAAAAGTAAAGGATTGGAAGTATTACGCCTCCCTCCTTACCACCTTGAGCTTAAAGCCATAGAGAACACCTGGGGGGTCCTTAAAAACTAAACTGCTCTAAGAAACGTTGAGCAAAATATGAACAACACAGAAAAACTTATTCAAGAGAGTATTACAAAAATAACAAGTGAGACATGGCGTTATACCTTCAATAGTGTCATTAAAAAAGAAACTGAATATATGAAATATTTTGACACTGGTTTTGAATTAATAATGAATTTACAAGATGACAGTGAAGAAGAAACTGTCTCTGAAGAAGAGTCTAGTTACGATTCTTCTTGAAGTACTAATTTAAATAAACTATAAATTGTATTCAAAATATTGCTAAAATTAAATATTTCTTGAATGTAAGTTTCTATTTTATTGTACCATGTCTTATCTATACAAAGCAAAAATCTAATAACTTTATTATTTTGTTCATTAGCGATGAGTTTGCTAACGCTATCTGTAGTTATGCACACAAGAGCGCGTGTCTATACGCATTACAACTACAAGTATGGCTCACCCGCTTTCGTGAGACAAAACAACTGTACTATGAAACTGGTTGTTTTAAATTTGGCAATAAGGTAACTGTTTCAGAAACTTTTATAGAGGATTTATAGCATGTGTGCAGATAAAAAATCATTTTAAAATCTATTAAGAATTGGTTACTCTCTTATAGTTAATACATTTCGACATTTTGCACACTTTGTGGTAAAAATTTCCAGTACCCTAATTGCGTAACTTATTTTCGTAAACAATTTTGCCTAATTTGTTTCATTTTGACAGTTCAATAACATTCATTGCGTTATTTACGTTGTTGAGCAGATTTTTTTTCCAACTTATGAAGCAATGAATTAGCAATATGTTTCAAATAGAAACGATTGTGTTATATTACGCAGTTAGGGTACAGGTGTGGTAGAGAGTTTGCTTATTGATGGAAAATTCATCCTGGTGTTCAAGAGAGTCCATAATGTTGCAAACTAGGCAACTTTGCCAATTCTACATCTAGTAGCATAATTATATGTACAAATTAATTGTGATTCCGGACAATGATTATGTTTTTGATGTACAATTTTATTAAAATAACTTACTAAAAAAAAAAAAATTGGTCTTTGTCATTATTTGGGTGACAAGTGTGTAATTAAAAGTGGTTAGGCCAGTCACATACTAAAATAAGTGACTATAATATGCTGTATTCATATTACGCATAATAATGTTTAGGTTAGACCCTTGCTTGTTCAGCACCTTATTATCAATTTCACAGATAAAGCACCTATCTACCACTAAATATAACCTACTGGCTAAACCATTTCGTAAACATTTGAATAGTGCATTTTTATTATACTAAAAATTGAACATTATGCCCTACCTAATTAAAACAATATTTTTTTTTACACAATAATTAATATATTATTATAAAGTACCATTAAAATAGATGGACAAACTTTTAGAAATCATTCGGAACACCAAAATAAGAACGATGGTAAAAAAATAATAAGAAAAACGCATAAGATACTTACATGAAAAAAATCAGCTAACGAAAATACAATGTTGGTTAATTATTTTAGGTCAAAATAAAATCATCGTATTTTTTTTTTTGCTTGGATATCTTTGATTAGACGTACTGAACGCTGTGTTAAAATTTGTCCATTTATTTTAATGGGACCTTATATATTATACAATGTACCAAAACAATGATGCTATAAAGCCTCATAAAGAATAGGCTAATTGTCTCATAGTAATGATTAAAACTTAGGTGTCATTGGTATACAGTATGCATGGCACTCGAGCCAAAGGTATTTGAAGGTTTTAAATAAAAATAACTATCGATTATACTTCAGGAAACAAGTTTTCAATACCAAAGTAAATAGATTAGTAATATGAGTTTACACTGAAAATGCGGATAAGACAGACTTATCAAACTACGTCATTTCATTTTGTAGCAAATAACAAAAGGCCAAGGCGCCTTTTTAAGTTACCGTACCACAAAAATAAAACCGGCCAATTGCGAGTCGGACTTCCGTATAATTATCTATAAGAACGAGCAAAAAAATCACGTTTGTTGCATGGGAGCCCCCTTAAATATTTATTTTATTGTTTTTTTTTATTATTTCTTGTTATACCGGCAACAAAATTTTAACTGTCTAACTATCACGGTTCACGAGATACAGCCTGGTGACAAACGGACGGACAGCGGAGTCTTAGTAAAAGGCCGTTTTACCCTTCGGGTACGGAACCCTTACAGTAACAGTATACAGTTTTTTGTCCATTTTTAGGACCGTTTTATTGCGGTACTTTAAACTACCATAGCAACTCGTAACTTACCACAAACAATCTGGCATTCGATTGAAAATAACCATGTATCACGTGCTAAATATTTTTGAGTAGGTACTTAATACATACGGCTTTGGCACTGAGTTACTTTCGCATTTATAATATTAGTATGGATAACTAACACATTTGAAAATTAAAGATCCAGACATACACATATATTCAAAGAATTGTTATAATTTACTATGATCTATTTTTGGTGTTCTACTTTTAGGTACCTTATGTTATGGTAGGTATCTACCTAAAACACAGGTTACATTTGGTTAACTCTATTTTGGTAGCAACATGCAATATCAATATTTACATAGGTTAATTACAGGAACTAGAAATAATTATAATTAATTCTTATCGCATAATAATAATATGTATATATTATTTAGTCTATTTATACAAGAAAACTGTACAGGCAAAAGCCAACATTCACAGTTTTAATATTTTTACTACACTTACCAATGATTTCATTTTTTCATAAAAGGGTACCTATATTGTCCAAAAGAGGACGTTTTCTTTCCTAAGGGCATCCCAAAATGTGTGAGATACCCAATTAATACAGCTGTACCACATTAATAAGTTTCCTGTATATATGTCCTATTGCTTAATATTGCACCCCGCATATTCATTAAATAATAGCATTTATGTATAGATTGTATAAGCCGGCCCCATTGAGGTTAAAAACTGAAAGCTCATAATAGGTCGCAGTACAGTTGTAGGTCGAAACCGCCATTGTTGTGTTTATGTTTACTTTTATGTCAATCACAAATTATACGAAAACTAGATAAATATGCATGACACTTGGAGTGTAGCAATATTAAAAGACGCGCTAAGGACCGGAGAAGCGTCACCACTGGTAAAAAAAAGCAGCTTTAGTGGAAAAGTCAATAAATTATGAAAATTTTATATTTTATAGGTTATTTTGTGTTTGTTGGCTTTAAGTTCGTTTTTTGTTAAAGACTGGAAACGTACGATAGAAATACAGGTTATTTCTATCGTACGTATCAGAGTTGAAAACCAACTCGGGCATGATCTTCCTGACTGAAAAACCTCAGAGATATCACTTCTACCACTGATCTAATATGATAATATAAACACACACATACTTTACTATAATTTACATATCACATCATAAGTGCCTGTATGTGATGAAAACAGACTTCTTATAACATCTTTGGCAAATACATAGGGCCCCGTATTTTTGCAGTAAACAGCTGCGCAACTGGGCTCAATAATTAATAATGCGTAAAAGAAGTCGCTTGTTTACAAAAAATGTATAGCTAGTTGTCAAATTATAAGACGCTCGAGATCAGCGCCATCTGAAGTGGGCAAGTGGCAGTTTTTATCCCCATTTGGACGTGTTTTCGTACTTTTTTTAAAACCCCCAGACGGTCCACCTGATAATAACTCTTCACCGATTCCACAGGTGCATTGCCATCCCAAAAGTTGAAATTGTGTAAAAGTTATGTTACTCCGGCACTGAAACAACGCTGCTGGGCAGCAGAAATGGGTATGGACATAGTAGGTACTTCTCCAGACGAGGTCCTTGTCAAAGAAGTCTAATCGGAGTTTACTGACGTACGAATTTGGGTATGGCGACAACGGATAAAAGATCTCGATCCACCAAGTGCTACGAGTATGGATTATCTAATTTAAAACTGCGCTCCCCGCTTCACTGTATACTGACACATGCAAGTTGTTCTTTTACTGGTGGTGACTGGACAACCAGTGAGGGTGACGAATTCAAACGTAATGACATACTTTACCTGTGTGTGCGCAAATAAAATGAAGAGGCGCGCAATTCTAAATAACACACTATGTAGGGTGGATTTCTGAGACGGGGCAGTAAGGGCAGGTACCTCAACCATTGTTCTTAGGAGGCAGGCTGTCCTTAAATTTTTGAGTAATAGCTAACTGCATTCACAGATTTTGTAAAAATGGTTGGGGTACCTACCCTTACTGATCCGTCTCAAAAATCCACCTTATACCTTGTATAGAATCCGATCTAGTTGGAATACTTTATACCCAATAGTGCGAAACGGTGACGAAAAACATGTAACAAGTATCCGCACTCCACTTGCACAACCAGTGTTGTACGTTTACGTGCTATACAAATACTTATCAAATAAGCAGCTGGCTTTAAAATATTTTGTTATACAGGGTGCAATATTTAACTTTTATTTTGTTTTGTCATTAGCTGGACTTCCGCAAATGATATTACATGAATTATGTCTAGTCTTACGATTGCCATCTGCATCGCAATCTGCTCCGGCGGCTACAGATGTTAATGCGACGGTTTTATCAAAATCAATAGTCGTGTAACCGACAGCAGCAGACGGTGCCGTTGCGGGGTTGTTGGCAAGGCTCACTTTCTCTACACTGCACTGCGAAACAAGACGTCCACGTGGCTGCGAGGAGTACGAAGCTACGCTTTCATTTTTAGAACTGCTGAAGGACTGACTCTCGGGAGAAGTTAAATCCCTTGTCATTTTTACAATTTCTTTATTTGTATCAATATCTAATATTGCGTAGTTGACTTCCAATTCTTCCACAGGTGACATAGAAGTAAAAGTATCAGACTCTGAGAATTTTTGGTTGTTATCAGTGGGTGCTGAGAAACTTAATATTTGCTTAGCGTTTTTAATACTATCACCCACATCACCTAGTGATAAATTTGCGTATGTGTTTATCTCTGGTTTATTCCCCAAGGATAAATTACAATATTCTACTTGTTTTGGTGTCAAGGGAGTGGTAGGTACGGTATCATTCTTACCGGCGTCTGCATCATTGGGTGCAATGTTCATGTACATTCTAGCAGATTCTTGTTGTAGTTGCTTTTGTTGTTGTTGTTCTAGACTCAATTGGGCGTAGTGTTCACTCGAGTTACTCAATGTTGGGGATAAAGGACTATTTATTTGTTTATTATTTGAAGTATTTTTATCTAAACTTTCAAGGAATATATTTTCGTCTTCTATTTCTTTCATCGTATTCATAGCAGCCTCTTGCCGCAACGTGCTTCGTAAGAAAGCTAGATCTCTATTTATATCATTTGAGTAAACATGTCTGATTTCATTTGCACGGTTATCAGGCACCGCCGGCGTCTCACCTTGATTATTATTGGGTTCTCTCTTAAAATCTCTGAGCTGATAGACATTAGTGACTTGATTGGTACTAGATTGAGATCTTGGATATAATGGCATTACCTCTAATATATCGGCGCTTGATGGTGATCGTGGTGACTGAGTAACATTACGCGGAACTGTTGCGTTAGATATAATATTAGGGAGGTTGTTGTTGACAGGCGGGCGCGCATTGTCTGGCTGGCCGTTGTCTATGGAAGAGCGATGAACTACACTAGCCTGTAAAGTTTGCCTGCCTTGAGGAGATGGCGTTAATCTGGATACAGGATATGGCACGGAGTCATGAATCACATTCCTTAATTGAATTTGTTGTTGTAGTGTCCGAAATAATAGAGATGCTCTTCGACAGCGAAATGCATATATACCTTCTCCAGTCTCACACCGTCTACCTGGAAACCAAAAACATTTTTTGAGGCATGAAGCAGTATTTTTAGTCATGTAGGGGCTAGCTAGTCAGGACCATACAGGGCAGCCAGTGCGCTATAATTGTACAGTACCAATGAAGATAGCAACATGAAATTAGTACAATATGTTTCACAGATAGTGTAGTCATCTTCAGTGTTTACCTCAAAGTTAATCTCAAAACCTCTTAAATTACTGAAATATACACCTGAATCGAGCCACCCTGCATATTTTTAGGGTTCCAAGATGAAAGAACGGAACCCTTATAGGATCACTTCATTGTCCGTCCGTCTGTCTGTCAAGACAGACGGACGTCTATCCGTCAATTTTTTTCTTTGACGAGACAACCGTATGGATGCGGTTGCTTTGAAGTTTATACCCAATTTATAACATAACATCACGCCTTGTTTCTCCGAAGGGTTGGGCAGAGGTGTCCCTGTAGCAGGTTCACCCGCATTTCGCCAGTTATGTTTTTTTTAAGTCCCATGTAATAGGGGGCGAGCCTATTGCCATCAACCGGGCACAAATCCAGACTCCAGGCTGCTACTGATGAAATTTCAGATAGAAAAACCCAATAACACTTTGCCCGACCTGGGAATCGAACCCAGGACCTCATGCTCAGCAGTAGCGCTTGCGACCACTAGACCAACGAGGCAGACCCAATTACGGCCCAATTTATATAATTTAAAAAATTGCCACCTCCAACATCGTTATAATTGAAATAATTTCTTACGCTGTATACAACGTGCCGCTACAATAGCGACATTAATTTAACACACGGGTAGGGCTAGTGGTCAGTAATCATAAAAATATAATAAGAAAAAATAATTTCAAAATTTTTAATTTGTTATTTGAAAAATTGAAATTTTTAAACGCTCGCCGATATAGGGCTCTCCCTTTCCTTCAATAAGCCTTTTCTTTGTACCTTATTCGTTTTATTTTCATTGATACAATGTTATGATCCGTGATCCCAGTAAATGACTTCTGCGCTACAGTTGTTAAGTACATACGTTGGTACCAAGATGCTATTTTAAAAATTTAAAATAAATCAATACATAATAATGTTTAATGAAATTAAAATATCTTCATAAAAAGAAAACGCTAATCCGTATACGTGTGTTAAATTAATGTCACCATTAAAGCGCCACGCTGTATAGTTCTTCAAACTCCTTACCGATGATTTATCACATATAATGAAGGTGAATTTTAACAAAACCGGATGGCATTGATACACAAATTCCTTGCACTTATTAGAGTAAATTTCGAATGTTCGTGAAATTTTGTACCTCTCCGTTGTTATATGAAATTCTGATGATAATTTAGAGTCAGAAAGTGTTATTGACGGCTTATTATCGCGTAAACGGGTTCGTTCTCCGACACCAAGCACAAAAGATAGTGATAGTGGTTCTTCTACGAATAGCGGACGCAGCCCTGAGAAACGCAGGGCGAGAAGGGATTCCCAAACCGAGAATTATGCACAATTTGAGTTCTTATCACAACAAGTGGCTTATCTAACAAACCTTATATCGAAAAATTCTAACGTTGTAAATACGAATTCTAGTGCTAAAAACAACACGTCTGTACCTACTACAAACGAATTAAACTTATGACGACCTGAAAATTGGAAACTTCAGATTTTGTCGGAAGTCCGTAGGTAACTAATCCTGTAACTGTAAAAAATCCGGCAAATGAAGCATTTCTTTAAAAAATTACGGAACTGAGCATTTTAAGTGTATGCCGTTCGGTTTTCGGATGCACAAAATAAATATTTTGTAAATAAATGTTTTGTCGAGATATATATTAACGATGAACTAAAAGCGTTTTGAATGAGGTATGTTAAAAGATGATTCACGCTCATATTTATTAGAACGATCTTTTGCTGGATTAACGAATGCTTTACTTTCGCAAAAAAATAAATGGCATAAAACATTACAATCATAGGTGGATTGGTCAAAAGAGTCTAGAGAAACGTTGACACCTAACTCGCTATTTGAAAAAGTGGAGAATTGATTTCGAAAGAATCCGCATATAGTAACCTTACTATAAGCGGATTCTTTCACATTATTTAAAACAAGTCAATAATCTTACGGATTTGTTTCAAATAATGTGCGGTCGTAGAGCCAATTTAATAAATATACGTCGAGAGGCTATGTTGCGCCAGATTTGCGAAGACTTTTATCGCGATGTATTACATAAAATTCCTCATAGTATAGCACAGTTTAAACCTACCTTCAATAAATTTGGGGGGTTGATGAATTTACTGTATCAACAAAATCAGTACCTCAAACTTATCCAAAACCGTCGACTAGAAAACAAACTGATGATAGATTTTTTCGTCGATACTCATCAATAAAGGACAAAAACATGGCTCACACGGTTCACAACAAAACAAAAGCCGAGTAAGCAACCATCGAGAGAAACCTAAGGGAAGGAAATCGCAATCGCAAGCTTTCACTAAAAATAAGCGTCGCGAATGACTGTCGGACATTTCAAGGCGGTTGTCTAAAGCAATTTCAATATGTTTGGAGCAATCTAGGTACACGTAAGCCAGAAAATATGCAGACTATTAAACGGTGCACGCGTTCCCTTCATACAGAAACCGCTGCTAATATTTCCAAGTCCCACGGTTCTGAAACTAATATTTCCGAGGCCCACGGTTCTGAACCGTTACAAAACCAGAACATCTCCCAATATGACCATACAGATTCAAATCTTGTTAGTCAAATATCCTAGAACCTGCAGAACGGACGCTCAGCTACCTTTCCACGTTCTTTCTGGTACCAAAGTCAGATCAGACCTTCCGTTTTATCTTCAATCTGAAACAACTGAATCAGTTCGTAGTAGCCAAATCATTTTAACTATTCAGTCACTTCCGTTTTCCAAATTTTTTGCTACAACAAGATTGAATGACAAAACTAGATCTGAACCAAGCATATTTTTACGTGGCCATCGCACAACAGCATCGCACAGGTAGGTTCCTGAGATTAAATTATCATCTTAATTCACATCAGCATCAGCTACTTCAAATGACTTGTTTTGTATGCCGTTCGTTCTTTCATCGGCACCCAGAACGTTTGCCTCGATAACCAATTGAGTGCCGAAATTTCTAAGGAGTCACGATTTCCTTCTACCAAAACATTCAAAATCGCAGTTGGACGACGACATCGTATACACGATAAATATTCTGCATTTACTGGGCTGGATTAACAACTTCGAAAAGTCTGTACTGACTCCGAAACAATGCTTCGAGTTTAATTCTCGGCATAACATGGGACACAAAACGCAACGCAAAATCCCTGTCGGAGCCGAAGTGCCTAACGCTACGCAATGCACTTCACCTATAGCTCCAGAGTAGCAAGTGGTCCCTCAAACAGTACCACAATCTAATGGGGAGACTCAACTTTGCAACGTTCGGGACTCCTAGAGGTTGCCTTCACTGTCGTACTCTGCAATATTACAGTCGATAGGTGTCGGTGAAATAACCGTACTGGCTGATACCTATCCCTCAACCTGCTCGATGGAGTGGTGGTGTTAATCTATAGGAAAGTCGATGCCGATCCACTTGAGCACGGTGACACACCTATTGACTACAGACGCATCGGACATCGGATGGGAGGCATAACTTAGCAATACAAATATTGTGGGAACCACAACGAATTTACGTGGGATGCCAACAAAAAAGAGATGTTCGCTGTTTATACAGACGTCAGAACCAACAGGAACTCGAAAATGCACAGATGCTGTTCAGATAAGCAGAACATTCATCTGACAGCATATTATTTTCCGGGCAGATTCAATGCGGAGGTTGATGCTTTTTCGGCAGAAGGCTTGCCCAGATTGGCACCTCATGAGGACAGCAACGACACAAATCTTTCGAATGTGGCGCACGCCGGAGATACCTCTTCGCATCGAGAACAGCTCACATAGTACCAAGGTACGCATCATTGGACGTGAACGATCAGGAAGCACAACACTACAACGCATTTGTTTATCAATGGCACTACGACCTAGCTTGGTTGTTTCCGCCACCAAATCTGATTCCCAGAGTTCTCAAACTCCAGAACCAAGCCGGCGGAGACTACATATTGATTGCCCTGAAGTGGAACAAGGTATTTTGGCAGGCGGATGCTCAACAACGAGCGCGACATTCCCCATTTCTGATTCTAGATCTAGCCCGCACTCTGATAGACACTGAACAGGGACGCATCCGCCGCAAGTACAAGACTTACACTTGGAGGCATGGCTGATTTCGGGTGCCCAGATATTTTGACGAACTGGACTGATCAAGAAAAACTCCTAATGTCAAGCTGGAGAGACTCCACAATCAATACCTACAGACCAGCGTGGCGCAGATGGAAGCGATGGTGAGTCGCATTCTCATACCATCGCTTCCATCTGCTATAATTAATAGATTTAAAATCTGTATTAAAACCAAACTTTGTAAAAAAAGGATACTATAAAATTTCAGCTTAATTAGAAGATAAAAAAGCTTGGGATTGAGCTGCTCGCTCTGCTAAGCCTTGTGATAAAACCATAAAACTTGACATTTTAATTATTATGTAAAATCAACAAAATATATAGTTTTATATACACATTGACATTATTGAAAATTATATTCAAAATGACATGATTACTTTGTAAAGTATTATATTATTTTAAATAATTATTGTGAATGTGAGGACTATGTGGATATCATTATTATTTTGATTTCTCAGCTAATTTTAATGATGGTCTGGCAGTTTGAGTAGTTTATGCGGCCTACCCAAATGTTACCCAAAGCTCCACGATTACTGACAAATGCTTTCACGGACTGGACAGGTCCACTCAAATCTGTATAGTTCTTTCCTCAAAAGACCATTTCAGACATTAATCTACATCGTCCCCATATGGCCTGACCAAGATTATGTCTGGACTTTAAAAGAGACTGTGACCTCCGAGTTTGTTTCGGCCTTTCTTCTCAGAGTAGTCAGATAGGAAACGCCGAACTCAACTAGCTTATTTTTAATATGACGTGTAAAAGTAATTACAGTATAAACAATTTAATTTAATTTCATTCAATTAATTACAAATAAAATACCCTCATGTGGATCAAGTAGCTCCATATTTAGTACATTTACAATGTGATATAGGTCTTGCTTATAACTATTTTGGTACATAAATCTGTTATTTCAACTTGCCTTACACACACAAAATAATATTAATTTGTCTTCAAATTTATTTATAAAACATAATTTAAAGCTATTTCTGTCGCACGGGAGAAATCTGCTAAACCACCTATTTGGAACCCTAAAGATAACTTTAGTTTTAATAAATGAATTTGAATATTGGGATGGGTTCTGAGAAAGACCGGTTCGTGCCATTGTGGTGAAAGGATTAGTCACTCAGACTGCATTACAGAGTTGTAAATGCGCCGGAATCAGATGTTTGAGGGATTACTTCATATTGATAACCCAGCTAGATAAGTGTAAGTTATTATTCTATCTAGTTCAAGACTGGCCAGAAAAAAACAAACTAATGGACGAATGTGAAAACTGATGGGAGAAGACCCTTGCCAAGTAGTGCAACAGTATACATTGGTAAAAATAATAATATAGTTTACATTGTTAATACAAACCTGATTCGAAACTGAATATATCTCCTTCAAATCCATATCTTCTTAATGAATGTAAAGGCCAAACAGTTGAGTCTCGTCCTTCGCGATACAATATTATATCAGATTCAGTAATCTCTAACTGACCAGAACATAAATCGGCACCATTCTCATCAATGTTTACTACACGAAACACATTAGGATGCAAGTCTGAAGTTTCCTTCTTGCTATGTAAGCACCCCATTACATTACATTTCAAAACAAATTGTAATATATTTGTGTAATCTGCAAATACAAATAATAACACTATTAATATAGTTGACAAAAGGTTGCAGGTGCTACAATAATAAAATTATAGGTATGCTTCTTACAATGTGTCCAACAACAGGTAGCTTGCATATTGGCCATTTCAATCACTTCGTTTTGATATTTGAAGATAAATACAGGCTGTCAGGGACATTGATGTGCAACCCGTTACCACGGATTCAGTACACGATTCTGAACCCCTTGCATTGAAATTTCTTGTTGGTTATAAAACAAAATTGCTGTTCCATACATTTTAATCATGTAGGTATTGCACTTTTTAATGAATAAGCAGATGTTTTTTTGATGACCTTAAAAAAAATATGACTACTCTAGGGGGTCTATAACATGTGCTGAATTCATGATTACATGGTGAATTCATGGTTTGCCTGTCAATGTCACTGCCCCCCTGTATATCACATTATTGTTATAACAAAGAACATATTATCTGGTACTTCTTAGTAGCTACAAACCAAGATTTATTATTAATTCATAAGATTTCTGTAGTCAGCCTCATAATTGCTTTACTTTCTAAACGCTAAACGTTCTAGGTCTAAACAGTTTTTGGCGACCCTAAAACTTCTAAACAATAAGGTCTCACATAGTTGGCAGTCTAATAATGAAAATATCATAAACAATTTGAAAAATAATACAAACCTGTGATGAAAAGAGAAAATAAAAAAACTAAACTAACTAACGTAATTTTTTTATATTAAAAACTTTTCAATTTCAAATAATATATTGTGGATCATAGGTTCATAAGATGTGCTAGTTACATGTAAGTCTGCTATGTCCCGCTATTGAGGCACACAAAATTCATATTATCTGTTTGAAACATAGTTATATACTTTTCCTTTGATCTACAATGTGTTTCTTTTGATATCCCTTAGCTCTAGGGTATTAATGAGATCATGTCAAAGAATCAACTGGCATCCACAATTATTTAAGTAAAACACCCTGACGTGAAATATAAAACATTTAATTCAGACTATTTTTGTCAAAAAAATAAAAATTGACAATGTCACATTTTCTTAGCTTTGAATATGAATGATTGGTTTGAACGAGAATTATTTGCTTGTACTTATCAATAAAACTTAATACACACATTGAGAGTGTAGTAGTAGTTATGTTATGTTTGAAACTATGTATTTTTGGAACACCTTGTTCTAGGGCGTTTTGTATTATTTTTCCTTATAGCATACCTATAATCTTAGGGTTATTTATATATTTATGGGACATCAACACTTGAAACTTGGCCCAAATACTTATCTGAATCTTTGAAATGTATCTTTTCAAGGGATGGAATGGGTGTTGGGATTTGTGTGGCAAATAGGTACTAAATCTACGCGAACGAAGTAGCGGGCGAAGCGCTATTAGATTGTAAAATATGTGTTTATCCTGACAGATTGCAATAATACATTAATTGAAATCTCAAAAATAATACGCGTAATTTCATACACTTCAGATAAAACAACGGTCAGTGGGTCGTCTCATTTTATTAATCACTAATATTATTTTTACTGCATGAACACACGGAGCGTTCGTACACACCGTTGTATTGTAATCATCAGTACTTACCCACTTACTTAAAATTTGGAGTGATCAATCAGTTTCCTGCATTCATTATCTAAACTATGAAATTAAAAGAAACTTATTGTATTTACATTAATTTATCACATATATTTATTTATATCACAAGATACGTAAAATGCAAATAATCACAAAGTTATTCGGTTGATCAAATAACTCTGCTAAAACCAAAGAAGATTGATTGGATTCCAACACTGAATTTAATTATTTAATACCTAATTACAAATTTTTACAGCACAGAAAATAGAGTGAAATCCAATCCAGTCGAAGCTGTCGAAGTGACACTGACGGATAGTGATGAGCGTTGAATCAACAAACTAGTTAATTCGACCGTCGACGTACTGTGAACGAATCGACGGTTCATCAATAACCAATGGACTAGTCGAATCCGTAGGTCAGACGACTAAATTGGAACTCGCAACCTTAGAGCATTTAACCTATGGAGATGGCATTGCTGAGCGAACCCTTCTGCTAAAGTCGATTGGACATATGACCAGGGCCGGTCTTAGGGTGGTGCGAGCGGTGCAACGGCACCGGGCACAATCAAATGGGGCGCCTAAATGAACCGAAAAGTGAGATAAACGACTCACGCGCTCGACCGATCGATGATCTTTTTTGGATCGTTATTGATTCTTTTTATTAGTATTTTTCACTATTTACATTTTTTTTACATTTTGATTGAAAATAGAAAATTAACTGTCAATCAGGATTCCTAGAAAAGTGTGTAGGTATAGGTAAACAACGATCATGCTGAACGTGAAAAATACTGTCACTCCATAGAAAAGCGTCACTTTTTTATGGAGTGACAGACACTTTCACGTTCAGTATGATCGTTGTAGACCAATATAGGTAAACGTTTATAGGTTTACCTATACACAGTACACATAGACAAGGATTTCTGACCCCCTGACAACGTCTGCATTATGGCTTTATGATTGGCTAAAATACTACAAGCTCGGTACTCATTGGTTATATCGACCGAACCGAAGGAACACGGGTGGGTTTTAGTCAGTAAGAGTCTGACACGCCCTCCCGCTCCGCCCAGAGCGGGAGAAGTTATTTGATGATTTCCCACCCACAAAAAAAAAAGGGGGTCAGTTATGTTTATCAAGGTGTCAGATATGTGTAATAGCGTTTTTACAAAACCTTTGCAATGTTTCCGTATCGGAACTGAAAAAAACAGTGGCATGGCACTGCGGGAGTGCCGACTACGCGTTGATGTGTTTTGGAACTTTTGAATGGTCAAAAGGTGGTGTCATCACGGTGTCAAGAAATCAATGGTTTAGTCCCATCTCAAAAATACCCAACACGCCTAAAGAAGTTTTCACTTTAAAAATGCATCGATATGGAGCGACGACATCATTTCATATGAGATGAGATGATGAGAGCCATTGGAACGATGCAAGTTTGTTCCAGGCAACGTAATGTGGCTGTCGTTCTTGGCACTACGCAGAGCGTCATAAGCCGTCTCTGGACACGCTATCGTATCACGAGCAGATTGCCATGATGCTCAGATTTATGCGGAGTGGATTGTTTCAGGCGTGATCATCCTTTTGCGGAGCCAGTTGGGTGATTCGTTTCGACTAATGCACGAAAATGCACGTTCACATACGACTTTACCAAAAATAAGTTTTTAACATTACCATTAAGTTACTATTGTGGAGAGAGAAATAAATAATTTTAATAAATAATTATTATATTATACTTCTTAAAGTACATACCGTTTACATTTTTAAATATTTTTATAAAAAATCATTAAAATAAACATTTTAAAATTTAAAAAATAGTGGCCCATCGGCATCAGGAACAGAGTCCAAGATCCCGGTCGTCAGGGCTCTAGAGAGAGGAACCTCCTCACTATGCGTGCCGTATCTAGGAGTACTGCTTTCTGAATCAGGCCCTTGATCCAGCCGCGCAATGAGAGCCTCCTGAGGTGTTGGCCGAGGCTCTTCGCTATCAGGCCATTAACCGTAACGATTATCGGTACAATTATTGCAGAGTCCACAATCCACATGTCGACAACCTCGTGTGCTAATTCAAGATACTTGATTTTTTTATCTTTCTCAGCTTTCACGAGATTCTCGTCATGAGGGACAGCGATATCAACAATCATTGCACGGCGTTCTCGTCAATCTATCACCACAATATCAGGCTTATTGGCTACAATAGTCCTGTCAGTAATGATAGATCGATCCCAGTACAATGTGTCATACCACATTGTACTGGGATCGAGAACCATTCTCGAGAACTGGGTTGGGCACATACCTGTAGTATGGTACTTCGGACACTACAAGGTTGTACTGCAAGGCAAGTTGCTGGTGGATAATCCTAGCTACTAGATTGTGTCTGTCCGGAAACAATATGTCGGATTGATTCATCGGGGTGTTGGCATGCCCGACAGGTGTCAACCGATAGATTATACTTATTATTATTTTTCATTTGTCCACCAGATCACATATAGGTGCTGGTTAAAGGAACTTTTCTATGTTTTGATATTTTTGATAAAAGCA
Organism: Omphaloscelis lunosa; assembly: GCA_916610215.1. Lineage (NCBI taxonomy): Eukaryota > Metazoa > Arthropoda > Insecta > Lepidoptera > Noctuidae > Omphaloscelis > Omphaloscelis lunosa. Next base: position 14,172,622 of record OU744247.1, read on the forward strand.
GTAATTCGGTTTAAGACCATGCACGTTATATAAAACTCGTTCATTCGCCGACCGTCGCCATCACTCGACGCCCGGCATCGGTCGCGGACGGACGTGCTGTGGGCTGCTGCGGTTCCTGCAGTGTGTTCCTGAGTCATTGTATCGTCGCGTATTGCGAGGAGTCTTTCGTAGTTTATCGACTATCATCGACCTATTAATTGGAGTCTTTTTCAAGATACAATTAATAATTTCGTTTCTGAAACGAATAAAGTCAATTTTATTCTTAGAGTCACTGCGCCCCTACTGGGCAAAACCACAGTTTCGTGGTCATCGGTGAACACCTTACGGTGCCAACGAAACCGAGAGGTGTTGACCCAATCACACCCACCGAACCCCTTCAGGCTGACGCAGTCAGTTGGACGGGTCCCAGTGTTCGGCCTTGGGGGGTCTCCTAGTCGGCATTGGTGACAGTTTTCCTTCAACGGCCACACACCTAATGTCGGTCGGGTGTGTCTACACCCGGCGCACTAAATTGATTAGGACCCCGTTGCACAATAAGATAGGCAACGAGCCAAAGCAAACTTAGGGCTCACCATAAGATGCAGCCGCATAGGGGCGCGCGCCACAATGTTTGAAGCAGAAATTAGAGTAATTGCCATAAAATTCCAAAAAGTATACCTAATTGATCTGGGAGATGATCTACAAGAAGAATCATCATTTCAGCCGAAATACGTCCCCTGGAGTACATAGGCCTCCCCTAAGCAATGCCCCTTCGACCGGTAGACCGAATTAAGTACGCAGCTTCCCGAATGCCGCCCAGCCGAGTCGGATTCGACGATTGACTTCTTTCTCAAAGTTGGACCTACCTAACTGGACAGTGCCCTACGTAAATATAATCATCCACAAATTCAAGTGTAGATTCGAGTCTCCGATCTTCATGAGAGTGGGTGTTTTATGGGCATTCGACATGACATTCATTTTGTCCATTTTCATTTTAAGACCCACTTTTTCGGAAGCTCTACTGAGGTCATCGAGCATTGTACTAAGGTCCTCCCTACCCTAGTCTCAGTCACGACTGCTATACGTATATTGTCGGCAAACCGAAGGTGAGTGATGTATTCGCCATTGATGTTGTTGCCAACCTCTTTTCAGTCCAGAACCTTGAAAACATCCTCCAGTGCAGCAGTGGACAGTTTCGGAGAGATAACGTCTCCCTGTCCCTGGCTGCAAAAGTTTTCGAAGTCTGGTCTTGGGTTCGGACTGACATAAGTAGCGTTTTTATACGAACACTTCAACTTAAGCCATTTCAATGTACCGATAGTCAATCTGGCACGGGTGGAAAGACAGCCCGAGTCTCGATCGAATCGAGGGCTTTTCGTAGGCCCCAAACCCTAACTAAAGAGGTTATACTCTTCGGTCTTCTGTAAAACCTGCCAGTAGTTAAAAAAAAAAAACAAAACTAACATAAAAGTGTTTTCTTTTTTTCATTTTGGCAACCGAGCCGATGTTGACTACACTATTTGCGCTGTAGCATGGTGCGGGTGACAGTTGCCCGTATGACGTTGACATTTGTCAGTACCACGTAGGGATGTGAGGTTATGCAATTCATTTTTATCGCTAACGATACTCGCAGCGTGAATCTAGTTCTCTTTAATATTGTTATGAAAATTAGTGTATTATTCAGTTGTGCAGTGTAACTACGTGTGTGCTACGTGTATAAACTTGTCAATATAAATGTTTTATGGCTACATAATTATCTTTGTACTTATATAAAATAATCAAAATCGGGTTTATGTTTTTTTTTTCGTGACAACATTTTTGCTCTATGGTGCATCGGCGCGGCGGCCATGTTGTTTACCCGTGCGATGCTGTGAGTGCGAGTACGAGTGCAAGCGCGTTATATTGTGACTTAATGTGACACGTATTACGATTTCATTGTTTGTTTTCATTTTTGTTAAATTGTTATTTGTTATAAGTTTGTTGAGTTTGTTGTTATTACCATGCCTAAGCATACAAAAAAAACTGTTTTGGGTAGTCAGGCCAGGGAGCTTGTTGTTCGCCTCCGAGACTACTTTGAAAGAGAACAACAAAATAATGGACCGTTGTTACCATTGAATCATATTGTAGAACGAGTAGCCGAAGCTCTTGATATTGGCCGCAATACTGTTTCGCGTATAACACGTGAGAAAATTGGCCAAGATGGGATGTTTGAAAATAAATTATCGACACCCAACAAAAAGCGGACCAAGGTGAAGCCAATCACAGATTTGGATGATTTTGCTAAGGTTGCTATTAGAAATCATATTTATGATTATTATAGAAGAATGGAGCTACCCACATTGCTCAAGCTTCTAAAATCATTAAAAGAAGCTGACTTGTTCAAAGGAGGTATTACTTCGCTACGGCAAGTTATAAAAGATATTGGCTTTGTTTACAAAAAAGTTAACAAAAGAAAGATTATTATGGATAGGACTGACATTGCCCTAGCAAGATGTAGATTTTTAAGGAAGGCCAAAAACATAAGTGATTGGAGCAAAGTTGTCTTTTTGGATGAAACGTGGCTAAACGCCAACCACACAGTGGGTAAAAGTTGGACCGACGATACGGCACAATCGTGTACCAAAGTGCCGGAAGGCAAAGGCGAACGCCTTATTATTTGTCACGCAGGTACAGCAAGTGGATTCGTCCCTGATTGTTTGCTGGCTTTTAAGTCAAAAAAAACTACGGAGTATCATGAGGAGATGAATTACGAAAAATTTAAAGATTGGTTCATAGGTCTATTAAACAATTTAAAAGAGCCTATGACCATAATAATGGACAACGCACCCTACCATTCGGTGCAAGTTAATAAACCCCCAAACCAATCCAACCGCAAAAGCGAGTTGGTGAAGTGGCTGAGTGAAAACGGAGTTACAGCAGATATAAAAATGTTAAAGACGGAGCTTATTGCCTTAGTCCGACGCCATAAGCCACCAACTCCTACCTATGCTCTGGACGAGATGGCAAAAGAAAAAGGCCACCAGGTCCTTCGACTACCACCCTACCATTGCCAGTATAACGCTATTGAGCTGATTTGGGCCCAAATAAAAGGTATGCTTTTAATTTCAATTCCCATTTTGAAGCTTTATAAAAAAATCAGCTTTCCGATCGTAGCATGTACCTAGTTTAAAAACATTACCAGATACTAGATTAGGCTGATTGATGATTATTTGAATACTTTTTTTTATAAGTTCGTTTATTTTTAGGTTACGCCGCAAGAAATAATACTTCGCCGCCATTTACGGCAAATAAGATGTTGGCCCTATTACAAGAGGCCATCAACAATGTTCAACCTGAAGACTGGTCGAAGGTCGTGAATAAAACAAAAAGGGACATTATGTCTGATTGGGATCGTGACATACATATTGACAACATAATTGAGTCATCGTTAATAATATCCGTCACAGATTCAGATGATGAATTGAGTGACAATTCAGATGTTCCTGACTCTGATATGAGTTTAGACGAATAACATGTATTTTTTTTTAGCAACCTTTTAAGCAACCTTACCCTATAAATGTTCTGTTGTATAATTAGACCTTTTAAAAATAAAAATTGACCTACGCACAATATACGTTTTTTATTATAAAAAATATCGACTATCCATCGTAGCAGTACATCCCATCACTAAATACGTCTATGGCGTTACGTTATACGCATAACACTTTGCTTAATTTTTCATTCAATTTGATTTTATTTCTTGATTAGAACATTCTGGTTGGGTTTAATTTAATTTACTACAGTTATTAATTATTTAATATATTACGAATGTGGTACAACTGAAATATTAAGTCATAAATTGTAAATCGCGGCAACTTTCAAGAGTGAAACGAAATGTTACTGAAACTGTCACCCGCACCATGCTACAGCGCAAATAGTGTAATAAGTACTATCTCAATGGTCGTTCCGCACAGCTGGCTTACAAAGAATTTATTTGTTGTATTATTTTGTAAATTTGTACATACAATTGTTGATAACATTCCTTGATTGAATGATTGGTGTTTACTGTTTTAATAATAAAATAAAATAGTAAAATACTATGATATATTTTTAATAAAAATAATTTAAAAATGTCTTGTCAAGTGGAACAAATAGCTGACTGTGGCGATATAACCAGTTTAGGAAGAGCTTTGTTTGTATCAGAAAAAGAAGGTATTCTTTGTTGTGAGATTAAATACAGGTACGTTTAATAATTCCTTTTATTTTAATGAATACAATTTTATTTCAGACACAAAGTGGCTGCCACAGTGTTCCATTTCTCTGTCTTCGTGCAGCAGTTTGTTGGCAGTTGGATATAAGAATCGTCTGTGTCTACTTAATAATCAATGGATTAGCCTAACAAACAGTCACACATTTCTTATATCATGGAGTGGAACTCTACCTTCAGAAATAACAGTAGTGTTGGCATTACCTATATGTCCATCGCAGCAGTCCTCTCAGGTAAATATACCAATGCTAATAGAATTTTACTAATACTATCAGCAACATTGTAAATAAAAAATCTTGACACCTTGGCAGGCTCCTGTGCAGTAGTTTGTGCTATATATGGAGAATGTATGTGTTAAATAAACATTCCCATTCCCTCCAAGAGGAATATACCTCTTGGTTACAATGAAATAGCGATTACTCTACTGACATGAAATTTAATAGACTTCTACAAATGATTTGCATTTGTACATGTAGACAACAGTGATTATTATTATCAATCTTGCAAATCTGTCTTAATGCTTTAACAATCCTTTTTGAAGGTGTCATTTCGACAACCAGAAGTTAATAGTTTTATATTTACTACAGATAATATTAAGAGGAAATCTATGCATGCTAACATATAGTATATTATTTTATTATTTAGAATACCTAGATTAATATTATTTCAAACATGGTTTTTCTATTTCATTAAATTCATCAAGCAACGAAATACATGAAATCGGGAAAAAATAATTAGCTTTTATTTTAATGAAAACAAATTACAATCCAAAAGTTTCTATTTTTAAAATCAGCCAGTATAATAATATGTTTCCGAGAACAAAAAGATTGTATACCAACCTACTTTAATAAGAAAAAAAAAATGTATCAATTAATAAAACATGCAGTTTCTTGAAATGATACGTGTTGCTTTTGATGTGTGTATTTTTAAACAAGTATTAAGATACAAGCCAATACAATAAAACCTTGAATGAAAAACTGTTACGACATAAACAAGGCGTTAGTTTAAGATTTTAGTTAATTTGGAGTTTCCCATCTGTGCCAGCTTTGTCAAACAATTGACAGGCACCACTAAATATTTTTTTAATGTTGTTAGCTCCTTGGATAGCCCATATGATGAGGTTGTTTTTGAAATAACTTTTAATCATTACTTTGAAAGTAATGAAAATGATTTTATGTATTTGATATTTTTAATTTTTTGAATACCGTCAATGTTCACAAAAGTGCCAGCTTCAAATTAAATAAAACAGAAATCCTATATCAACTTTTCGCCCTGCATATGCTCGCTCAAAAACCCTCTGACCTCCTTTCCCAAGGGGTTACATAGGGGATGGGAAAGTTACCTGTACAAGTTACGTTACGGTACAAGGCTACATAAATCTCTATGTTTTTTCAAGTTGAAAAAACCTTTCATCATTTCATTGTATAAAAAAAATCTGAACAGCAAAAGTTGGTCATTGATGATCCATTTTTTTGGGATAAATGTGAAAGTGCCGGGCCCAAAAAAAAAAAATATTTTACAAGAATACGCTATATTCTTTATTTTTAGCATTCCGTTTTGCCATTTGGCAATTTCGTCATGTCTGTCTGTCAGTTTTTCGACATTTTATAAATTTTATGGAAAACTCGCAGTTGCCTACAAAATATGGCAAAATTGTTTTCATGGAAAAAAAGAAGACAGTTTCTCCTATCTTTTATAGACTGGATCCCCGAATCCAGTTAAAAAAAAACACCATGTACTGGTCACTCAAAATGTTCCTGAATCCTTTCAGTAGACAGATAGATCGGTGATTGCAGTTTATTTTGTTTTTTTTTTTCAGAATGGACCTGATTGGTTCTGTATAATTGTTGGCTTTAAAAATGGTAGTGTTGGATTTTATACCAATACTGGTCACTTGCTGTTACTTGAAAAATTAGATGATAAACCAGTTTTGAAAATATCCTGCCACACTGGGACTTATGGAACTTTACCTGATGATGTACATATACTGTATCAAAGTTGTGAGTGTATCATCTCAGGATCAAGCTTGTACCAAACACTTAGGAATGCCAAAGCGCAACTAGCCAGAGGTATTTTTACTCACTTTTATCACAAATTCACAAAGTATTCATCTGAACTTGTTTAATTAGAAGTACATATTTATAGTACGAGCTGGAATCCAGGGGGACTACTCAGTGGATAGCCGAAACATCAATATACGTAAATGGATGTTCACTGAACAAGAAGTTATGAATGATGCTGCAGTTGTAGGACTAGATCTCAAAAACACTTACGATCACCTGTTGGCAGCATCCACTTATGGAGGATATGATGTTTGGTAATTAAAATAATTTAATAACTGCAACATTAAAAATTATGTGGTTTTGATCAATTGATTAATAATTTTAAGAATAAGTCCAACTCCGGCTGTAAATCGTAAATAAATAAAAATGTAAATAATATATTTACCTACCCTATTCGCGCCTTTAGAATTCAATGCGAGCTTCTCTTGATGAGATAAATCCGTCCAGTCGTTTTTGCGTGATTGAGTAACAAACACACAAACTTTCACATTTATAATATTATATAGTACTTCGCCTGCGAAAATTGTGATGGCTCGGCTAATTTGCATAATATAAATATAATTTATTTCCCCCGTGAGAATACCGGGATAAAATATAGCTTGTGTTATTCGCTGATAATGTAGCTCTCCATTAGTGAAATAATTGTTGAAATCGGTCCAGTCGTTTTTGAGTTTATTCGTTACAAACGTCCAAATGAAATGGTCGACCGTTTCATGAAATGGTTGTGTTTCCTGAAATGGCCAGCTAATACCTATTGACCATATCGTTTAAACGTCAACGTTTTAATGATATTTCAGTCGACATTTGGCCATATCATCAAGTAGGGTATCCATGCAAATATTACTGGCATTCACTAAGTTTTAGTAATTTGGGTCAATGGATAAATAAAACATTTTAAGTAGCTTTCATTCCAGAAGAATAATAATAATTAATAAGATTTGAATAAGTAGTTAAATACTAACCTGTGAAATACGTTCCAAACTCCATGTGTTTTTAACGTTGCGGTCGTTTTTCGAGTGACTTTCATAAAAGTCACGTAGCTTGGTATAATATCGATAGTTCACTGCACTTTTATAATCCATTTGCATATTTATAATTGCTTTTCTAGTCGAATTATCGTCCGCCGCCATGATGCATAACAAAAACAAAGCGACATCAACGCCTCTAGCGGTGGATAATCTAACTATTTTACGATATGATCACTTATGTTTGGCCACATCATGAAGTAGTCGTGCATTTAACTGTGCATATCGTCAAACGTTGAGTATTCAATGATCTGGCCAGACTACATCATGATGTGGCCAGCGGTCGATGTTCTATTTCATGAAATGGTTGATAATTTCATGAAATGATCAAGTCTAAGATCTGGTTACGACATATGCAAATCTGGTACCTATTTTATCAAAATAATGTTTAAATTTTACAGGTATCGTTCCGTGCCACCTGTAAACACTTTGATACTCGGAGCTGGTGTTAAGCCATATATTGGTTTTCACTATGCTCTGGAAGGAGGAACTACTCCCCCACTGCAAGATGTGGCTAGAGCTGTTGCAAATAAAATCAAGTCTGCTCTTCCGTAAGTATGAGATTATGCATTATAAGACTTGCTTTAATGTTGAATGAACATCATCACTAATACAATCTCACACGCCGCGGGGACTTTCTGATTACGGCTAGAAAGCCGATTGCAGAACAAAGATGACAAAAGAACCTGGGCGGTCAAGGGTCCCCCGTCAGTAACGAAGTTCAGTAAGGATCATTGACAAAAATTACAACTTGGTTCAGTATTGAGGTTATACAACCGGCCGCGCACAATGCTCGTTTGCTCGAATCGCGATACTTGCACGCACACAAACACACTCGCTCGTATAGGTATAATAGAGAGAGAGAGAGAGAGAGATAAAGTCGCATGGAGTGGGGGACTCGTGTGATACAGGAACTCCTATCACAAGAGTCAGGGCTTCACAGATGTTTGTGACTGAAGTGTAAATAAAGAAATTATTGTTACATTAAATAACGCTTTTTCCTTACGTGACGATTTCTACAAGTCAATTCCTACCGCAAGCCGCGTTAAGGAACTTCGTTCTCAAAAAAATGTGTTCTTATTTGGTTTGATTAAAGGGGCTGGCTCGGAGGGGGCTCTACAGACAACGCAACGGCTGGAACTGACCCATTAATTCGTTCCGAACCTTTATCGATGCGCAACGGCTTATATGATGGGCAGCGACACGGCAACATGGTGGCTGTGTCGCCAGATCGACGGCTCGCGGCCACAGTCGACAGTTTCGGACGCGTGGCGGTTCTAGACGTTACACGAGGGCATTTAATTAGACTCATCAAAGGTTGTAGAGATGCTCAGTGTGCATTTGTTCAAGTATGTATAACTCATCTACACTATAATTAAAGGACATTTCCCAATCTGGCTAAAAATGTAGGTACAAGTTACTCAATTGAAAGTAATGTCACCAAAAAATCTAATTTATTCATATGCACCTACCTAAATTTTTATGGATATTTCGTGCCGGCAACTTCTTTGTAATAAAATCGTAATGTAATAAAATATTAATGTACAATTTGTACATGGAGTTTTGAAAAAAAGTTCAGCTTTATACAGCGTCGTCTTTGTCATTCAAACCTATGTGGCCGTCTTTTACTAAGACTCCATTTGCCATAAATTAACGCCCAGGCTACCAGAGATATAAATTCCCGGGTGCTGTATAATTGTATCTATCTACAAACTGCATTGTCCACAAAACGTTAATAAAAACGTAATTAATTTGTGTAAGCCCGACTCGCTCTTGACCGGTTTTTTATTTACGACTAGCTTTAGCCCGCAGATTCATCTGCGTGGAGGTCGGTAATTATCCCACGGGACTGTACTACCGGGTAATATATGTCTTAGCTCAGATCATGGTCTATGCCTGTGACGACCTTCATTTAAATCCGTTCAACTGTTAGGACGTCAAAAGGTAACAGACGGACAGACAGACAGTTATTTCGATAAAAACACATTTTCAACACACACAAACAACAACACAACTTCGATTTTAACACAGAATCCAAATAGCTATGTTATGGGAGCGTTCAAATATTACGTAGCGCAATTTTTGGAGATTTTTACATATGAGGTGTCGTTAGATTCGTTTTAATTGCGGAAGTGACATAGGCTGTATAATATTTATACATTGCATCTGCAAATACAAAAAAATAGGATAAAAAAAAAAGATAGGATAGCTTTAAAAAAAAACATTATTGGTATCAAATAAAAGCTAGTAATGAATCAATTCCTATATATATATATATAAAACTAAAAAGTTCGAAATAAAGAAAATTATGAAAAAAAACAAAAACCGAATGCAAAAACACATAACTGAAAAGAGAAAACAAGCATTATAATCTATAAAATTTTGGTATTGCAGGCGAGGGGGGGGGGGGACAAACAAAAGTTACACCAAAATTTCAGGTTATTGGTTTATCTGCAATACCAAAATTTTATAGATTATAATGCTTGTTTTTCTCTTTTCAGTTGTGTTTTTGCAGTCGGGAATTTGGATTTTAAATAATTAAAAGCAAGATATTTCTATTTTTTATTTATTTTTTTGTCCTAATATTTTTTTACTGCTAATCATACATTTAATAACGTCGTTTTCCTGACTTGGCCCTGTCCTTTACACATTTTTGCTTTATTCGGCATTGTTCTTCACAGGTATTCTCCTATTTTAGCGTCTATGCGTGAGAAAAAAAATCTCTACGCGACCGTTCTGAAGGGTTAAAACAATGTTACGTAACGCGTAGTTCAAACCAACCCCCTCCCACCCCTGTAACGCTTCGTAACGTTTCAAAAGACCCCCCCTCACCCCAAATTCGTTACGTAATACTTGAACGCTCCCTATGTCAGCGGAATTAGCTAAAAATATTAATTTCTCTACATATACGTAGAACCTCTAATTACAAGATAAGCAAAAATATTTACGCTAGAATTAACTATATTTTTTGGTAAAAATAATTTTAACTGAGCAACTTGTGCACGTTCAGCCAAAGAGTCCTAACAGAATGAGCAGTTCCCTTTTGTGTTTGCAATATTAAATTTAGTGTATCCAAACAACTATTTGACTAGCAAAAGAATACGTTCATAAGAATAAACTGGCTTTTAAAACCGAGAACGTTGCCGCCAACGACATTCAGAATCTGAATGGTCGTTGATTGCCGCCAGTTGCTGCGTATCTTTTGTTCCGGCCGATTCCCGCCATTTTTTTTTTTGTTATAAGTAGTCTGCTAATTGGAACTCAAAAAAATAATAATTTAGATTTCTTAATTAGCTTAGTCTTTAACTGTATTTTTCCTTCGTTTGAATCGCTTAAAGTCACTAGTATCGTTAGATCTGTTTAAATCCCATGTAATATTTATTTGCAGATATTTGATATGGATGACAAAAAACTCCAACTGTCCGTTGTTAAAGAACTTAAGAGAGCCATATTTTTAATTATATATAACCCTAAAAAAGGGCTCATAGATATAAGATTAATGCAAAAAGGAAACAGAGTAGCAGCATTCACCGCGACGAAAAACGGCTTACTTCTATACAACACTTGTGGTCTAGTTGGTGCTGAGAAAAATTATTCATATAAAAAACTCAATTTACCGGAATTTCAATGTGTATTAATAGACCCAGACGGAAAATTGAAGAAGTTTAATATTCCTTTTTTTTATGCCTTGGAAGGGGAACATTCCCAAAGATCTAAAGATCTTCATGCTTTGAGAGATTTACGTGAGCATCTCAAAAAATCTTCAACAGACTCAGAGGATTTTGTAGATGAATTAATAAAAAAAGCCTTAGAATTAAAAACTTTGGACCTAAAAAAGCATTGTTTAGATATGTTAGTAAGAAAATATGATATATCCCCAAAAACTGTTATGACATGTCTAAATTTGTTTTGGGAAAGCATTGAAAATGATGAACTGAATGTTCAAGAAATCGAAATTAAACACTACTTTGCAAATCTTGGGTTAGCCACGTTGTTCTTTAGACATATCAATGGAGAAAACACTGATGACATGAAGGACCTCACAACTAAAATACACACCTATACGCATTTAAATACAGAAAGAACTGAACAAGTGCAACTTACTGAAAACTGCCAGCCCCTATGTTTCGATCTTTTGGAGGACGATAATTGTATATTGGAGAGATTGTTGACCTTAGCACAAGAGAATAATTACAAGGAACACCATCACGCCAGAGTTACGTTTGCCGTTAATAACACCAGCACATACAAAGAGTTTGTTGCGTGCTTCAAGTTAGATGAAAGTAATAAATACATATCTTTGAAAACTGATACAACAGAAGACCAAATCAATAATCTAGCTAGTATCACTTTTAAATCTATATTTAAATTAAAGGACATCACAATGTTAAGTGATTTCGTGAAAGAGTGTAACATAGACGCAAAGGAAATAGTAAAACTATTAATTAAGCAGTTAATCAACATGCCCTTGGAAGAAATAAGTGTTGAACTAATTGAACAATTCATACAAGTTTTGTACTACCTGTGTAATGTTATAGAAGAGGCGACTTATATAGCTTACAATGAGATATCACCTTGGTGGCAAGATATTCGTGATGTGTTAGTAGACATGCCTTGCCCTTTGAGGAGCATGATAGTTGCAATGGCTTGTAAAGCAGTTAGTAGAATATTTGAAACTAAACGTCAGGAGATAGAAGATGATATATGGGAGTCTGTAACAAAAGAAAATGCTAAATGGGGTATGCTAATCGGTAAGCTAGAGGACATTTCTATCCTTAGTATCATCCTTATGTTTAAAGACTCCTTCAGTGGAAAGTCTTTACCTAAATTGCAAATGAATGAATTAAATATTAATCTCAAATATATTTACACAAGAGGCAAAGGATCTGTAACAGAATTAATAGCGAAATGGTTATGTGGAATGGGCGTTGTTCCTGAATCAGTTGTTGCTAACGAACTACTTGAAAAATATTCCAGTATGGGTTTAGAGTCGCCTGAAACCAACGATGACGATGATTCTGATTATCTTTTTATAGAGAACAATCGTATCTATGTTGACGAAAATCCTAAGATATTTAAATGGCTCTCTCTGTTAAGACAACAATTTCCATTAAGCACGTCATCGAATTACATAATTGCAAACATGTGTTGGGAATATTCTATGGCTTGGCAGAAATCCATGAAAAATTGTGAGCAACTTGAAACAGTCCTTCAATGTCTTACGTGCATATCGGACTTGCATATTAGATTAGGTTTATTTTCTATTATATGGTCCACATATATTAAGCAAGTGTTTGAAGTGAGTTGTCGCTTAGTAAACAAAGTCGGAAGACTGCCAAAAGATCCATTATGTCTTCAAGATGTTGGCTTTGACAGCACTAGCATGGTCAAATTCCTACAAATTGCTTCTAACTATTTATATGAATTCTTGAACTGTTCAAATTTGTCGATAAATCAAAATAAAAAAACCATTCAATTCGAGAAAATTTGGGATGAAAGTATTCCTTCTTTAGTGGAAGTGGCACAGGATAATAAGAGTGTTAACACCGATATATTAAATTTAAATTATCAAATATCATGTACGGTGTACTATATGTGTCATTTTAATGTAAAACTGTCTAAACCACTGGATAGTCTGTACGATATTGACTACCAGTATATATTTGAAGCATTAACTGGTAACATACACAACAGAGAAATAAGCATGAAAGCATCTGAAAAATTGAGAAATCCGAGGATGAAATTTTTAACGAAACTCATTCGATCTGCGGTAGAAACAATAACCACATCAGAAAATGACGAACCATACCAGACATACAATAGTGAAGAATGTCTTGCTTGGATTGAAAGAATTACCCTACTAGCAGAGTTATGGCATATTGATAACGACTTTATAAGGCGTCAGCAGGTATAAAGACCGTATAAATGCTAGAACGTAAATACGTTTTTGCAAATAACCTAGATTATTTAAGTTTACCTACTTTGGTTACAGGTAATTTCACTTTACCATCTTGGCTATGACATGTTGGCTGAAAATATAATAGGCTTACTTATGGAGCCTGAAATAGTCCTGCCATCACTTTTGGCCCTAACTACGCAAAGATTCAAGAGAAGTTTGGAACAATCAAGCAATCAACCGGAGTGGATAGTTACAATGCCACCACAACTTTACAAACGTCTTCAAAATGCGGTCAGTATTTTTTATCCCGCCATTCAGTAATCCATCACAGAGAGAGACAGTTTACTTTGCTTTTCCGGTATAAGAAGTATTTTAGATTTGGTACTTTTTAGATGAGTTTGGGTGGTAGTAGTACCCAGTTGGCACGCGAATGCCACCAGAAAGGCATGATATTTTTTTACCATGGTGAAACATTGATGTGAGCGCAATTGATTCAATTACTGAAAGTGGCGTAGAAAAATAGTAATTAGAATTTAATTTTATGTTATATTTTGTGTTCGTTACAGACATTAGATACTTCAATACCAGCTCATCCGTCAATGACCACAACAAAAATGGTACTCGAAAAAATACTTATCCAAATAGATAAAAAAATTGCTAATAATCCTATAAATTCTCAAAATATTAAAACTACAGAACTTTTAATTGAAAGTTGCGAAGTGTTGATAAGGCGTAAACTGTAAGATATTTTATCTCATGTACGGTGGGCTGCATCAATTGGGTACCCCAGTAGTATTAAAATTTTAATACAACTAAGGTACCCAATTGATGCAGCCCAATTGATGTATTTAATTGATCCCCAAACAATTCTCTCTTTGATTTCCTTGAAATACTAATCGGTCGTCTTTTTACTCGACTGCAGTGAAGCCAAAAAGTTATGTGTTTGACTTGTATGTATGTCCATCACTATCTATGTTCTAAACGGCTGAACCGATTTTGAAGAATGATATGTCGTGAGGTTCATCTTAATTACGCGAGTGTAACTGGGTATATAATTTTTTTTAAAAAAATCGAAAAATATGATGAAAAATGGCGAAAAAATACTTTCAAACCTATCGAGTGGGGTTTAAAAATGAAGGGTTTTAAAAGGTAATTACAAAAATATACAGGGTGGCTGGTACATCGCCGCGCAAACTATTACCATGGATTCAGGACATGATTCTGAACACCCCTTATTTAAAAAAAATCTGTTGTTCCATACATTTTGACCTCGTAGGTATTGCACTTTTCTATGGTTTCAGAATCATGTACTGAATGCATGGTAACAGTTTTCGCGTAGGTGTCCCTGCCACCTGTATACACCTGTATACAAGTTATATATTTAAATTTAATTTGGAATGAGAACTAATGATAAAAATAAAAAAAGCTGAAAATAAGAAAAGATTTAGACAAACAAAAGTTACACCATATTTTTCAGGTTATTGTTTTGTCCCTGCGATACCAAAATTCTATTGATTATAAATCCTTGTTTTTCTCTTTTCAATTATTTTTTTGCTGTCGGGTTTTTTGCCGAGGAAACGGAACGTTCACAGTGGTCGATGATCGAAATGATTCAGTCAGAGCCATTGTGGCGGGCTATGTTTTCAGCAGACATCCGCTACGTTTAAAAATGTACCTTTGTTTTACCTTTGTAAAAACGTAGCTAGATTTTTGATGGATATCCACAAGATGCAGCTATGAGTAGCACTAAATCGTAATACGAGTGTATCGATAATTTTTCACTTTTTGGAAAAATATGACCATCTTTGACTAGCTGTATCTTCGCAACCAATAGGCCTAGAGTGCTTGAGTTGGGCTCAGATTGTAGAAAATTTAGCTTCCTTCACAAAAATATAGAACAGAGATACCTAAAACGCGTCCTGGTATACTCTCCACGCCCGTATCCGTTTTATTTACTCCTCATCACTCTGTAAAGGAGTGTACAATACGCGCCACGAAAGATGAGACTTGACCGCGCCTCCCGCCGCTCCTTCCGCCGCCCCGGCGCAGTCTTCATACCGCTAAAGAGACCCATAAATCGTCTACTGCGCAAGTCAAACCACGTGGTGTGTCAAGTCTCATCTTTAGTGGCACGCACTGTATGTCATTAGTTAGACCAACAGGTGTGTGACATGTCATAGGCTCGACAAGTCATAAGGTTGCTAGTCGCAGTAATGACCTGTCGCACAAACGACCTGTCGCACAAACGACCTGTCGACCTCATGACTTGTCGAGCCTATGACATGTAACACACTTGTTGATCGAACTAATGACATACCTACACTCGTCGTGTAGCTTAGTAACTGCGACCGCCGCCGGCCGAACCCAATAACCTATTTTCAGACAGTATAATTCTATCTGTCATTGAATGTCGCCCCATAATTCCGTAAGGTTTGACAGATTATTGGGACGTTACAACCATACATAGATAGGCTTTTCTATCTCCACTGTCCAGTATGCCAAAACTGGTAATAGATAGTATATGTTATTGGGTTCGGCCGTTAAACTGCACAGATAGTTTTTAAAACCGCCAGAAAGTTAAAAAAAAAGATTGAGTAAAAAAGAGGATCATCATTAGAAGACCCAAAACGTTTTAAGTGGATCAATTAAATATTCCTTATTATTTATTCGTTTGCTTTGTATTTTATTGTAAGTACCTAAACCGAAATGATCATATATTGTAAAATCACATTATTGAATTGCAATAAAACATAAATCTTATATGTGTTGTATTCTTGTATTATTACGCAAAACCTCACAACTTCAATTTACTTCGGGTCTGGAGATGCAACAACGGCTTACAGTACGACACAACTTAGATGTAGCATCGGCAAAATTCGTAAAACCGATCACATCCGAACTGAGTGCACCTTCAAAATCACAAATCTTTGTTATTGCTTTAGGCGAAAATTATCGTTACGCAAACGCAATAACTTGTAAAATCATATAACCAAAATTGATGCGTAGATTGTGTCGATGCTACATCTAAGTTGTGTCGTACTGTACGCCCCCAGAGCACGGAATCGCCACGCCTCACACTGAATCGAAAATCGCGTTTCGAAGACGTAAGGGCTCGTGTAGACGGCGCCGCAGCTGCCGTTTGATTTTGCCATAACACTCTACAATCCGCGGCGGCGCACAGTGGTTCGAAATCGACGCTCCGTGGACATTAAAATCAAAATTTCTTTAGACGAGAAATAAAAATCGGAATGGCTTTATTTCAGTATTATTTATAATATTTGGTAATATGACAGCTATAGACAGCACCATCTCCGAAAAAAAAAAAAATTAATATTTTTTTGTATGAAGAAAAACACAAAAGTCGTTTTTTCTCATAACTTAATAAAACTTAAAGCCTGCGGCTTACATGGGGTGTTGTCCTACATGAGGCGATTCCGAAATGCACGCACACCCATGCGCGCCGCTTCACTCACAGCAGAGTGTTGAATTTCGAGAAATTCAGTTAGAGATTTTTACGTTGATTTATGTGTGATCTTGAAAATATACAAAGTAATGGACTTTAGTTTGCTAATTTGATTAGTTATAATGAGAAATAATGGAATATACAATATAAAAATACTAAAAAAAAACACTCAAATTGAGACTTACAATATAAATAGATTTTGCAATCTTTCTTATAATAATTTAATTCGGTGTTAGTAGATACACAGTTTGACTTCTTAATTAACATTAAAAAAAAAGTACAAAAACTTATAACTAATACAGAAAAATACTAAGAATAAGCAATTGTATAATTGAGAAATATATTATTTCACCACTTCACTCAGAGCAGAGTAATGAACTTCAAGAAATTCAGTGGATTTCTCGAAGGAATTTAATACTATATTATTTGATATCTTTGGGATAGGTGCACATACCAATGGGCAACGATAATTACATAGTAATGATTGTTTGATGTAAGCTGTTCGTAATCTCAAGTTTAGCAGGAAATCAATGCTTAATGCATGCTAATTAACTTATGATGGTAATTTAGTCTCATCTCATTAGTGCATGTTGCAAATATTGTTAACGAGTTAAGATACATTAGTTAAGGGCTATTTTTACGAAGTGTTTAACTAACTACTATTAATTAAGATACGATTAAGAGGGTACTTTTATATAAATAGGGACAACATCGTCAAAATCATTAGTTTTTGTCAGCAACTGTTCGCGCTATAACATTAACTTCTTGCTTAGTACTTACTTATTATCATGGAAGGATTTTATACAAATTTGGACATATTCATATTTGTGAAAACAAAAAGTTGCTTTTCGCAGCCTAGTATTTTGTTAGAAGCACTTCTAACCAAAGCGACAAATTTGTCTGAAGAAGAACAAAAAAAATTAAAACAGTTTTGTCAAGTGTATATGTGTGTTTTGCATAGAAATTGGAAATCGTGTAATCGAACAATGCATACATTTGTCAAGAAGTATGAGACATGGCTAGAAAAAGAGATCAAATGGCCCAACTTCATTAAAGACAGATTTGTACAAAGTGAAGAAATTGGATTGGTATCAATCGACTCTGTTACTGATACTGTTGAACCTTCAACCTCAAGTGCTAGTGGTATAAATGATGGTGCATCCACGTCCAAAGTAACTACATGTACTGTTAGCACTACAACACTAAAAAGGAGCCCAAGAAAACCTTTCTCAGAATTATGCCAAAAACAGAAGAAGAGAAGAATAGAAGAACTTTTAACGCACGACTCTCAGGAACTTGCATATGCTACTGCAGTGAGATGTGGTGAGGAGAATGAGGACGTGAAAGATTTAATAAAATATATTACCGAGCATCCTGAAAAAGCAGCAGAGATCAAGAATTTTTTGAAAGGCAAGACAACTACTAACAAGTATTCAGCAGAGAAAGCGTTGGGTATATTTATTTCTTTGAAATTGTCGAAGTGGCAGTATATAACTTTAAGGGAAACTGCGAAAGAAAGTGGTGTAGATTTGTACCCATCATATTATTCGGTTTTAAATGCCAAGAAGGCATGCTATCCTCCTGAGAGCGATATTGAAGTGACCGAACGAGGAGTTAAAGTAAAACTTCAAGCTATTTTGGACATCACTGTCACTCGACTTGCCAAAACATTAAACTTGGACCATTTGCAAGATAAAGAACCGATCTTAATCTGCAAATGGGGCTTCGATGGTGCGTCAAATCAAAGCAACTACAAGCAATGCATGAATGCAGATGAAGACGACTCTAGTGTTTTCATGAGCTCTTTTGTACCCTTGCAATTGATGTGTGGTGAGGATTTGGTCTGGGAAAACCCAAAACCTTCTTCTACGATGCTTTGCAGACCAATTTATTTCAAGTTTGTCAGCGAAAATAAGTTGGACATGAAGGAGGAAATGGGTTTGATCGATGCTGAAATTAAAGCATTGAAGCCATCTATCATTGAAAATAATATACAAGTTAAACATTCAATGTGACCATGATAGATGGCAAAATAACGTCTCACCTGTCACAAACCTCGATGCAAACATGTGACATCTGTAAAGCTGTACCAAGTGAAATGAATGATTTGGAGAAGATTCACATGTAAGTTGAATATTGGAAATGTATGTTAATTTTTTTTATTTTTTCTTATTGAAAAACACTTTTAACCTTTTTATTCATATTTTAGGAAATCTGTATCATCTGATATTTACAAGTACGGTTTGTCGACTTTGCATGCATGGATCAGATCCATGGAATGCCTGCTGCATATCGCTTACCGATTAGATTTAAAAAAATGGCAAGCCAGAGATGAAGCTAGTAAAGCAGCTTTGAAAAGTCGCAAACAGACGATACAGCGAAAATTTCGAGAGGAAATGGGACTCCTGGTGGATATCGTAAAACAAGGTTAGTTGATTTATTTATTTTGTATAATATCAAAGGGTTTTTTAGTTAGTGTAATACTATAAAACTTATAATGTTCTCATATCAGTATTTTTTATATAAAGGTGCTGGGACCACGAATGATGGCAACACGGCTAGAAAAATTTTCCAGTGTCCTGAGAAGACTGCAAATATCACTGGATTGAGTCAGGAGCTCATCCAAAAATTCGCAACTATTCTCCGTGTTGTATCATCAGGACAGTCTATTAATATTGATTTGTTTGCCAATTATCTCGACGAAACTGCGCAGCTGTATGTGGAACTGTATGGCTGGTATTTCATGCCTTCCAGTGTCCACAAACTTCTGCTGCATGGAGCTGAAATAATAAAACATTTCAACATTTTGCCTATAGGAAAGGTATCAGAAGAGGCATCTGAGGCCCGAAACAAAGATTTTAGAAAACTCAGGGAACATCATACGCGGAAATTTTGTCAAACCATGACATCTTTAATGGTTTCATCGTATCCTCAGACCCATATTTGTCAAGCATTCGACCTAAACTGACAAATAAGAGTAGAAATAATTTAACTGAAGAAATGAAGTCTCTTCTTTTAATTGACCCGGATACCATGGATAAGGCAAACATTGAATTTGTTGAGGTGCCAAGTATGATGGATTCTGATTTTGAATTCTTTGATAGCGATGACGAAACTCAGTAGACAAAATTTTAATGTTTGATGTTTTTGTGTAAATTTTATATATTTCTCAATTATACAATTGCTTATTCTTAGTATTTTTCTGTATTAGTTATAAGTTTTTGTACTTTTTTTTTTAATGTTAATTAAGAAGTCAAACTGTGTATCTACTAACACCGAATTAAATTATTATAAGAAAGATTGCAAAATCTATTTATATTGTAAGTCTCAATTTGAGTGTTTTTTTTAGTATTTTTATATTGTATATTCCATTATTTCTCATTATAACTAATCAAATTAGCAAACTAAAGTCAATTACTTTGTATATTTTCAAGATCACACATAAATCAACGTAAAAATCTCTAACTGAATTTCTCGAAATTCAACACTCTGCTGTGAGTGAAGCGGTGCGCATGGGTGTGCGTGTTATAGCATTTCGGAATCGCCTCATGTAGGACAACACCCCATGTAAGCCGCAGGCTTTAAGTTTTATTAAGTTATGAGAAAAAACGACTTTTGTGTTTTTCTTCATACAAAAAAATATTAAATATTTTTTTTTTCGGAGATGGTGCTGTCTATAGCTGTCATATTACCAAATATTATAAATAATACTGAAATAAAGCCATTCCGATTTTTATTTCTCGTCTAAAGAAATTTTGATTTCAATGTCCACGGAGCGTCGATTTCGAACCACTGTGCGGCGGCGCACTATAGGACGAAACAGAATTTTCCATCTCAAAAATGGTCCGAACGAAAGTAGTGTTATTGAAACCGTTTTGATTGTTTTATGTTCTGAGATCCGATATAATAGTTTAAAACAAAATATTACTCATTATGGGAGTTCTAACTAGATTACTCATTATGGAAGTTCTAACTTAAGATATTTTTTCAGTTCTTCAAGGGAATATATAAGTACCTATTATACATTTTTGGATTGCTCAGTATCTCTCGTTTATAAGTACTTTATCTTTTTATGAGATATATATATATACATATTTTTTATTTTTTTTGTATGATAAGAAAACTCCGTCTTTTCCATTTTCAAGTTGAAGTTTCCTTGTTGCTGATAGCTGCCGACGATGTCGAGTTACTGACATTTTTAGATTCCTTAACTATTCAGTAATACAAGGAACTAAAAAAAAACCTTCGTCATTACTGCGCCATTTCGAGCTAGAAGCAAAAATGTCGAACGAGGGACAACAAAATACTTGTTTTTGTTTGTTTAGAATAAAATACTTTTTTATCATTAAATCTAAAGCCGTGTGGGCTGCGATAGTATCAGCCGCCATATGATCGTAACGGCTCTTGATCAACTCCTTTCTGCAATCTCCCATATTAAAAACTTCTCCCTTTACATTGGTGTTTTCCCTTTTCTGTGACGTAAAGCCCTTGTTCGGCCCCTTCCTAAGATACCTAACTGCTCTCTTCCTAGTCACTTTCGGCCAATTTCTATCCTTTCTTTTCTGTCTAAAGTGCTCGAGGCTAGTGTCCATAAACAATTCTCCCACTTTATTCACCAAAACTCCCTCATCAGTCCGGTTTCAGGCCCGGGCATAGTACCCTTTCTGCTCTCCTTACAGTGATTGACGATTTAAGGCGCGGAATGAAAGACATTAAACACTTACAGTCTTAGTGCTAATTGACTTCTCCAATGCTTTTAATACCGTCAGTCATGATGTCCTTTTATCCATCCTTTCCTATCTTATGGTTTCTCCGGAGGTATTGGAATGGTTTTCTTCTTATCTTCGGGGGCATCAGCAGTCTGTTCATGCTGGAGACTTATCGTTGAGTTGGTGTGATCTTGCAGCTGGCGTCCCTCAAGGCGGTATATTATCTCCTCTTTTGTTCTCCATTTTTATTAATTTCATTACGACCATGCTTTCGTCTGTGTATCATCTTTATGCTGACGATTTGCAGCTATACTGCCAGGCAAGTGTTGACAACATTTCCGTTGCCATTGAGGAGCTAAATCGGGAATTAATTGTAATTAAGAGCTGGTCAGATCGAATTGGGGTCGCGGTTAACCCTACGAAGTGTCAGGCCATCATAGTAGGGAGCCCCTATAGCATGAGGAAGCTGAATGGCTTAACTGTGCCACCTTTAATATTTCACAACTCTGTCATTCCGTTTAGCTCTGATGTTAAGGATCTTGGTCTGCATGTCGACACTTCTCTTGACTGGCGAAAGCAGGTCACGACTGTTAGTAAAAAAGTCACCGGAAATTTGCGGTCGCTCTATCGGTTGAAAAACCTCCCATCCCACATAAAGGCAATGCTTGTACATTCCCCAATATTTCCCATTATAGACTATGGTGATGTGTGTTACTATGACCTGAATGCAGATCTCCTCAATAAACTAGATCGCCTTGTCAATAACTGCATTCGATTCCTTTTCAATCTTCGTAAGTATGACCATGTATCCTCGCATCGATTGCTTTTAAAATGGTTACCCACTCCTTATCTGACTTCCCATGTTCAATACTTATGCTCTGCCCATAGTAAAAATCTTTGTTCCACCAACATAACAATCGTCTTCTACGATATCCTTCTCACCGCTCAGGTTTCATTCACTCTTTTTTCTTCGTCCAGGCTGTCTTTCTTTGAAATGCGCTCCCTCTGAACAACAGGACGGCAACCAGTCGGTTATCTTTTAAAGTGAAGGTACGTGAACATATCCATAAGAAGTTGGCTGAATCATCCCAGCGCTGATTTGCTGGATTCATTTTCTCCTCTACCTATCATTATTTCCGACTAAGTTTATTTTGTTTATATGTATGTATGTAACTTATCTATGAATTAGTATTTATTCTTCTTCGAGTTATCTATCAATTATATTGTACCTACCATGTTTTGTCTCATCACCCTAAGGTAGACTGGTAGAAAATGCCTCAGGAATTAAGTCCGCCTTTATACAGTATTTTTTTACGTGTGCGTGTGCATAAAGTTTTAATAAAATAAAATAAATATTAACATTCAGCATTCGACCTAATAAGATACAGTTATTGTGGCCCAAATTTTATATATTTTCTACGCTCTTCTCCTTTATGGAAGCAGCCACAGCTCTTGGACAAAAGTGACCTAATTAGTCGCAGTACACTAACATCCATTTTAAATATGGCTTTAGACGATCGAACGTGGCTTCAAGCTGCACTACGCATTCATTTTGGTGGTCTTGGCGTCCGTAAAATTATCAGTGTTATGTTTCCGGCGACGTTCCAATCCTCTGTTCACAGCACTGAAAAGTTGTGAATGGTGCTCTTGTCTCCGCCCTAACTGTTTTAGTTTTAGAACCCAATGGCTTGGCACGCGATTGACGAAATGACTATAATGCCATGGAAGTTAGGTTGGCCTTTGGCGTGGGATGCAACATCTACATGTGGCTTTCAAGTTCTCTTTCAAGACCGACTTTTCGGTACATATTCTAAAGGCTATCGAATTAAATCGAGGCTATTAAATTCCAGTTTTACTACACAGTACATACTAATTCCATGCTCGATATACTGGATGTTGGCAATTTTCTCAAATGTCAACCGAAAACAAATGTCAAATGCCAGTGAGTGTCAAAATGTCAAAATTAGACTGTCAACTTAGTGACAAATGTTAGTTCGTTCATTTTCATTTCTGCCATCGGAAACAAATTAAATTATCCGATTTTTAATCCAATTTCATCTTGATTTTCATTGTGTTGAACTAAATATCAATTCATATCACGATGGCTCCAAAAGCTGGTGGTGATTCTGCTAAAGTTAATTCGGCGGTTTATAAAGATAAAAGTAAACCAACTGACATTCGGCTAAGCAACATAAATGCCGCAAAAGGTAGGTAATGGTAAAAACATCTGCAACTATTTATGATGATAAATAACTATTTATAACAAAAATGATATTATAATTTGCAGTTAAACCACTACAAACTCGTAATAAAGGTTGACTCCGTTTTGTTCTGAAATCCTTCCACCTTTACCTGTAAAAACTCGTGATTTTTCAGCTTATCTATGGTTTAAGTGACTAATTTTAAATTGGTTTGCTTTACGCTTTCGATTTTCAAAGATTCTTTGGTAGCTCTTCTAAATATCATCAAACAATCAACCATACCGTCTTTTGGTTGTATGAACAACCAATATTTGTTGCACCTACGTACCTAATTTGAACAGTGTCTACTTTAAGTAACCCACATTACATCTATTACAGAAAAACCCATAATTATCATGGTTCTACATAATTATGTGAACTTTTGATTTATTAACCAAAATATTAAATATGTCATTATGATCAATTTCAGCTGTATCAGATGCTATTCGCACAAGTCTGGGCCCCCGTGGTATGGATAAAATGGTAAATTAAACTTATAAATCATTTCATTTTGTTATATTATGTGGCGGCTTCTACATCGCCTCATGCAAACTATGCATCAAAGAATTGTTTTCTTAACATATATTTAATAAACATATTTCGTAACTATTACTTTTCGAAATCAGTAAAATTATTGTTTGTGTACATATTATGTCATATATTTTAACTTATTATCTCTTGTTGAATGAGCAGAATCATATGAATGTGGCC
Organism: Omphaloscelis lunosa; assembly: GCA_916610215.1. Taxonomy (NCBI): domain Eukaryota; kingdom Metazoa; phylum Arthropoda; class Insecta; order Lepidoptera; family Noctuidae; genus Omphaloscelis; species Omphaloscelis lunosa. The sequence goes on from OU744247.1 coordinate 14,196,957, forward strand.
TTGCTTTTAAAAGAGGCTGCAATTTATATTCCAATGTCACTATGACTCCTAAATATAAAAGCTCACCCTCTTGAACTTCTCTTTTACTACCCGCACAAGTGGCCTATACTATACCAGAAACAGAAGATAAACAGAATTGAATATTGCTTGGCTTAGGTATCTACTACTATAGCAATAATGATGAAAAAACTAGTCTAAACATTTGAGATTGTATTTTTATTGCTTGACTTTAATATTTGCCTCAACACCCTTTCAGATTCAAGCTAGTAACGGTGAGGTTACAATTACTAATGATGGTGCCACTATTTTGAAGCAAATGAGTGTAATTCATCCAGCTGCCAAAATGGTAAGCAATCATCAAATTATCAAACCAATACAGGCTTTTACTGATTACATGGTGCTGATATACATACTCTACTTCTATTAAGCAAGAAATTGTAAACACTAAGAAAATATTAATTACAGTTGGTGGAATTATCACGGGCTCAAGATATTGAAGCTGGTGATGGCACTACATCTGTTGTGGTAATCGCTGGTGCACTTTTGGATGCTGCAGAAAAGCTACTGCAAAAAGGAATACACCCAACTGTCATTTCTGATGGCTTCCAGAAGGCATTGGTGATGGCTCTACAGGTAAATATATGGTCAATAGTCTGTTGTTAAATGTAACACCATCAAAGATGATTTATTATACTCAAAAATTTTGAATGAAAATCGGAAAATTATTTTGTCTGAATACACAGAACAGATTTTTCACATACCTGCAGACTGTCGGTTGCTCTTGAACTTTAGACAGCAGTGTTATATGTTTCTAAATACATTAAGCTTTCTAGATCGGCAAACTCACTGCGATGTGAATGAGATAGCAGATACAGTAAGAGGCAAACAAGGTGTTAGTCAGTCATTAATTATAATAAAACAAAAAAAAGTTTGATACATGAATAATACTAAAAAGTATAACAATTTGTTTACATTTTGCTTTTGCTTTTTTTTTTTCAATAAAATGAAATATACTATTGTAAGCAAAGTTTCTTCTAAGAATTTTTTTACAACAGAATCCTAGAAACAGGTTCCATTCCTGGCTCAGACAGAAACTTTGTGAAAAACCAACATTCCAGTTTTATTTCCTCAAAAATCGAGGTAATGGTTCCATTGACCGACCACTTTTTTGAATTTCTAAACTTGAAACTGTATTAATACATTCTTAAATAAATAAAAAGCTAGATATTATTAATTTTTCACAACTACCCCCAAATAGGGGTTGTTAAAGTTTGTATGGAAAAATCATAACATGCTGTCTGATGTATTTGAAACTCAATATTCTTTTTGGATTTTTCTAAAATCAAAGAATATCGTAAATAATAAAGATCGTAATGATTCATTTCCAAAACTAATTTTTAAAGGGGCGGAGGGGGTGTTGAAGTTCGTAGGCCAAAGTACGAAGTCCACGCGGATGAAGTCGCGGGCGAAGTGCTAGTTCTATTACAAAGCAGTGCTAGTGCAATTCGCATGCTGCAGATCACATCGGTTTTGGGTACCACATGAAACTGCTTCATATAATATGTTTGTAAAGTTTTGGATCCATGCCTCGACCATGCCGTGTTATCACATGGTCGCATAAATCCTCCTTCAGTCTTGTGTTCTTTAAAGGGATCCCAAAATTGTTATTGTGGCAAACCAATTAAGTTGCCCAACCTAGGGATCGCACCGCACGCTCAAACGAAACAGTCAGGCAATAGTTGTTAAATTGATTTTATATTGTTTAAAAATACTGTGAGTGTGCTATATATGTACAGTAAACTGCACATCACTGGTAATTCTTGGGTTCCCTCTATCTGGCAGAATTTTGATGCTCCGAAATTTATTTGGCATAACACACTTGGCATAATCTTCTTTAAACGAATATATATATGGCATAAAAATAATTTAATATAATTATTGTTTGGCCGAATGTTTATATGTCCGAATTTACAAAGGCATACTTTTAAGATGGCAGAATTTTATTTGGCATAATTACTTTTGGCAAAGCTTAATTTCGTTTCACATAACGTTTATTTAGAGCGACGATTATTTGGAATAATTTCACTTGGCATATTAAGAAGATGGCAGAATATCATTTGGAATAATTTTATTAGGCATAATTATTGTCATTTCTATAAAATGTAATCATATTCTTAACCTTAAATTAAAATTTTGTCTTAATAAGTCAATATGTTGTACTACAAAAGTTAGTGAAGTGACAGAACCGAAGCGCTGCAAAACCGACTGCACGTAGTCTTGTCTGCCCTACCCCTAGAGTGTAATTTAAGCCCGCGTTGGCGCGGAGGGGTGAGGCGGCCCGCGAGCTGAAGAGCAGGTGGTTTTGGCACAACCATCTGCGACGAGAAGCTTGCGTGGGACCGCCGGAGCCCCGCAGCGCCGGAGCCGTGACAGAAACCATGCCTGCTGCATGTTGCATGCTTACTTGCATGCTTGCTTGCATGCATGCTTGCTTGCATGCTGCATGTTTGCTTGCATGCTGCATGCATGGTGTGTGCTTTTTTGCATGTTTGCATTCTACATACTTGAAAAATTATTCTAACTATGAATTTTCCGTAATATGATAGATGAGTCTTTCAATTATTATGGATATGAAAAGTAAAAAGCCAAAAGATGATTCTAACTGTAAACTTTCTGAGATATGATAGTTCTAGCTTTTAATGATTATCGATATGAAATGTATGTATGCCAAAAGACGATTCTGACAGTGAACTTTCTGCAATATGATGGTTCTACTTTTTAATTATTATGGATATGAAATTTATGCCAAAAGACGATTCTGACAGTGAACTTTCTGCAATATAGTGGTTCTACTTTTAATTATTATGGATATGAAATTTATGGCTAAAGATGATTCTGACTTACAAAATTATGCGTTTTTAATGTATTATAAATGAGTGTATGCCAAACGATTTTCTGCGAAATGAAGTTTATGCTATGCGCTGTTATGCAAAATAATATTATGACATAAAAAGTTCTGCTATAAAGGGTAGACCCGTAATTCTTGCACTACGAAAATCACCCTATGCTGGCGTTCGCACGGACGTAATAAAATCGCGGCGGGATTTTATCGCGCACTAGATTTTCAACTCTCGTTGTTGAGCCGCGCGTTGAGAATCCAACGCGCTGGGACGCACTCATCCCAGCGCGTTGAAAAAACACACTGTTGGATTTTCAACTCTTGGCGCTGAGCAGAGCGTTGTAAATCCAGTGCACGAAAAATATCGCCGCGATTTTATTACGTCCATGCGAACGTCGGCTTACTGCTACGAAATAAATGTCAAATTGTTATCACTGATGTGCTAAAGAGGTGTATAGACAACTGACTATACAAATACATAAAGTTTTATTGGCAAAGGAAAAGTTGTGAACATATTATGCACGTACAGTATTTCTATTAATTTCCCTCGGGAATCATCGCATTTCCGAATACAAACGAATGCCAATTTCCATGTCCATTAATTTATTAGATTTATCGTGTATAATAGTTTTAATTCAGAACCAAGTTCTTGTTCTGATTTCCTTGTGAACTATATAGATCTGTAAAACTATTTTCCTATCTGTCCTGCCTGTGACTTTAGCAGCTCTCCTCCCATTTTTACCCGACTACGGCGAAGCAAAGAGGAGGGTTATGATTTTGTCCGGTACCTATGTATGTTCATCTGTTACTTCATAACTTCTAAAATACCGATCATAATTTGACAAATGAGGTATCATTGGAAGCGTCTTGATTGTCCGCTGTAACGTCACATTGAATGCAATATGGCGCCCTCTAGAGGACATACGTGTTTGGTATCAAATGAAAAGGCTTGACGAGCACATTACAAATATGTATTTATATCAAATTGTCTAAGTAAATCATATGATTAAATTGTTAAAAACAGGCAATAGTGAGAATGCTAAATACGGCGCAGTTGCAAAATTATTACCTATTAAACAATAAAATCCAAAGATTATTTTTTCTAGCTTCTCTGAAAATACTTTATCACGAAATTATAACCCCAACATAATTTAAAACAGTAAGTTCAAAAACTAAAACCTGAATATACGTAGTCGGGCCATAAGTTCTGTCACATATGTAAAATTTAGAATGCAAGCCGAGGAAAATATTACAAGCATTCGAAATTTTAATATTTAAAGAAAATAAAGGGTTTCTGGAATTTTGTTCATTTTCTAAAATGGAGTGGACACGCAAAGAAGACAGAGTCGCAGTAATTGCATTGCGTCATTCAAACTGCTGAAAATTCGTACTATCAACCGATTCAGGGAAGATTCAAGATTTTAAGATAAACAAAAGACCGGTCGGCCTCGTACTGTTCGTACTCCAGCGGTCATCAAAGCAGTGAAGGCGCGAATCCAACGAAATCCTGTCCGCGAGCAAAAAATGTTGGCTCTGCAGATGGGACTAAGCAGAACTACTGTTAAAAGGGTGTTGAATGAAGACCTAGGACTGCGTGCTTATAGAAAAAAAAGAAGACTCCAGCATCTGTGCCACTATCTGTTTTGGATCCGTCGGTGAGAGTAAACTGAACAGCGTCTGGCCAAAAGGGACTTCACAGACCAAGCTGGAATTCTGAACACCCACTTAGACAAAAGTTCACTATAGTCAGCTCTTTTAAGGAGGGTCTTTTGAGTGCGGATGACTTGGATTTCACTATAATAGAGCTTGTCTGTGAGAATAGGAATGGTTTCCTAAACGTGACTTTCAGAAACATACACCTCTCTTTGGGGGAGAAAAAGGGGTGATGTGTTATAAAAATATTTGTAATATCTTCATTTATTTATTGTTTTAGGTGGTGGAAGGTATGGCTATTCCAGTGGATTTGACGAATGAAGATGCTCTGTTGAAGGCAGCAGCAACATCTCTGAACTCAAAAGTTGTGTCACAGCATTCTACAGTCCTTGCTCCCATCGCTGTTCAAGCTATTCGTGCAGGTCAGTATTATAGCAATGGTCATTTCGATGTCTATCTATATCTATACAAATAAATAAAATAGAAGTGTCTGTTTGTAATGTCAAAATAACAGCATTTTTTGAAATGCGTATGAAAGTATAATATACAGTACTAATAACAAAAAAAAAAACTCTTACTACTAAAGTACTTACGTTGATTTTTCAGTAATGGAACCTATAGTGGGAGGTGTTGGTGCACGTGTTGATCTGCGTGATGTGAAAGTAATTGAACGCATTGGAGGGACAGTCGAAGACACTGAACTCATTCAAGGACTAGTAATTCCCCACCGTGCGTCAAATGTCAATGGCCCACATAGAATTGAGAAGGCCAAAGTTGGTCTCATACAGTTCTGCATTTCACCACCAAAGACAGATGTAAGTGTCTTACCCATTCAAAACTACGTTTGACTGTTTAGTTTAAACCCTTATTAAGTAAAAACGCATTATATCTATTAAAAACGATTAGTACAGATGGGACACTACAAAACCATTTAAATAAAAAGCGAATCTTGCACACACAAAGTGCAATTCAGCACGCTTAGCATGACCACAATAGAAACGTGTTTTGTTGACGGAAGAATAAAAAATGACAGATAAACAATCTGTCATTTTGTCTATTCATCCAGCGACAACACCCATAGAAAACCAGTTTCTACTGTTGCGATGCTACGCGTCCAGGTTAGTGTTGCAAAGAACTCGAGTCTACGAATCCTATATAAAGGGACTCGGATGATGAATTACAAAACTCGACTCATTACAACAGGACTCCAAGACTAGAGAACTAAATTCTCTACAAGCTCTTGAATGTTACATGAGAGCTAGATTCTCTTTGTGCGCTCGAGTCCTTTTATGCGGCGAGTTGCACTCAAGTCCTCTTCATGTATGAGTCTAGCAATTAAATTGTTACATTTACAGGATGGGGAGAAAGGCTAAAATAAAAAATAATTAATAATTTTCTTAGAAGTGACTTTTAGCTGATTTGTAATGATTTTATCCTATCAGATTTTTTTTGTATGCATAGTTACTCACACCCACAAATTTAAACTAATCTATTCGAAGTTTTTTTTTTAAGACTCGAGTGGCTGTTAAATGGCTTGGGCTCGACTCTAGAATCAGAGCCTTTTTAGCACACTAATACCCTTTTTTACCTTCACTAAGTGACACTTAAATAAATCCCTAAATAAAAGCCCACTGTTCGATTTTCAACACTAGTCTCAATGTTGAGAGTTGGAAATCCAACAAGGTAATTTTATTTAGGGATTAATTTAAGTGTTCCTTAGTTGTCGGTGAAAACGGGCATGAGTCTTGCACACAGAGTATAGAAAGAAGCGGAGGTGCCGCAAGCCAAAATCTCTTTAGAAAGAAGCGTCGCCTGAATGCGGGTGTTAGGGGGGGGGGGGGGGGAGGTACGACGATGCCCCGCCCATTATTTGTAAATCCATCTAGCGGTGAAAGGGACTATAATTGCAGTGAAATAGAACTAGCTATTTTTCATTTTATTTCGTGTACTGGTCACTATGGCGTAACCAGGGACTTAAAAACACCTCCATAAAGGTTACAGAATTATGAGTGTTACATTTTGAACTGATAAGAGAATCAAATATGTAACACTTATAAATGTTTTTTCAATGTGTTAACCCAAAACACTTACAAATGTGTAACCGTAATATATCTGTAACAGATATAAAAGTGTTAACATTTTTAATAAGTGTAACAGGTAAACGCGGCGTTGCCAAATTTAAGTATTGGTTAGCCGCAATCTATACTTAGTCGTAGTGTGTTATATCCGTGTAAAAACAATTTCCCGAAATATTTAGAATATTCGTGATTTAAAATTCAAGCTTATTTGAAGACTTTTGTTTTTGTTTTTTGTGTGTTTTTCACTTGTTGACTGCAATGGATGAAACAATCCTTTCTTTCAAAAATAAAAACCTTCTGGATGACAACCACCTTAAAATCAAATGCTTACCACTTCAACAAGAAGTTGTGCGTCCTGATAGTCCCGATATCTTGATAGATCCCGAAGTATATTCGGAGGATTCATCATCGCATCCAGCGGATTCCTGCGGCCTTCACAAGATCGTCGGTCCATCTAGAGGGAGGCCTTCCAACGCTACGCGGTACGCGGTCCTTCTTCCGGTACGCGGTTGCTACTTCAGAACCTTTCGGCCCCATCGGCCATCAGTTCTGCGAGCAATGTGCCCTGCCTATTGCAACTTGAGTTTGGTAATTCTTCGGGCTATGTCGGTTACCTTGGTTCTCCTGCGGATCTCTTCATTTCTGATTCGATCACGTAGGGAAACTCCAAGCATTGCCCTCTCCATTGCCCTTTGGGTGATTAAATTAAAACTCATATTCAAAGTACTCCTTGTAAACAAGCATATTACAAATATGAGGATTATATCCAAGATAAGAATGCTTGGAAACATCCTGGTCTAGCTCTATAGGACAATTTAGAGTCTAGACAAAATCAAACTGGTTGTTAATTTAATTGTATAATTAATTTTTTTTTTACATTCTGTTTACTTGAAATCACACACTGTAAAAATTTTTGGAAATTGTATAGGTACTTTTACAATGATTGTAAACATGTCAACACCATGTATCCATCACATTATTTTTCTGTCATTGCTTAATTTTTAATTATTTTTACCTATTGTGGTAATCTTATTCCAGGTGCATCGTCTTCACATATAATTATAGATACAAAATATTGTAAAACATTTTAAAAGAGTGACGGTGGAGTTTCTTGCCCATCCTTCTTCATACGAAAATTACCTTTTGAAAGGGGCGACTAGATTTTTTTTTTTTTTTTTGTAAATTGTATCGTTCAAAAGTGCCTTTTATGTGCCTAATTGAAATAAATTATTCGACTTTGACGACTCGAAGACTCGAGTTCTTTGCAACACTAGTGCAGTTCACACAGCGCTAATCACCTAGAAGTTGCCTCTCTTTCTATAGCGTAACTCTTATATATCTTCTGACTACGTTACACGCACTGAATTCGACAAGTCGAGCCCGCCGCGTACCTACTTGTAGCTTCATACCTAAAATGCGAAGTGTAGTCCCATCTGTATTCATCTTTGGTTACGCTTAGTTATTCTATGTAGAATAACAACAACAAAAAAAATATAGGGTCAAACAACAAACCTACCACTTAACCAAACTAGGTTTCTAAATAAATCTTAGTTTGTAATTGCAAAAAGGGTTTTTGGCAGCCAAAAAAAAAATCAGGAGTTTTGTTTTAATGACTCATTTATTTAATTTTCGTTTTAGATGGACCACAATGTTATCGTATCAGATTACGCCGCTATGGACCGAGTCTTGAAGGAGGAACGTCAGTACATCTTGAATATCGTCAAGCAAATAAAAAAAGCTGGTTGTAATGTACTTTTGGTGCAAAAGTCAATTTTGCGGTAAACTCCTTTCTCAGTGGTCAATACTAATATTTAGCACTAAACTTAAAGTCATTCTCTCATTGATTAAACTTCTAATTACAGTGATGCTCTGAGTGATTTGGCTATTCACTTCTTGGACAAGATCAAAACTTTGGTAATTAAGGACATTGAACGTGAAGACATCGAGTTCGTGTGCAAAACTCTTGGCTGCAGACCCATTGCTTCACTGGACCATTTTACGGCCGAAAACCTCGTTAACGTCGACTTAGTCGAGGAGGTCAATGAGCCTGCTGGGAAATACATCAAAGTGAGTATGAGTATTAATGTTTGAGTGTAAATAAACTTACGCTCGCCCATGCACAAATCATTTACTGTCAGTAATATCATAGCAGACCGTCGCAACGTCGAGAACATTGCGACATTGGGCAAACGTACGCAGGTTAATATTCCTTCCTCGCTCTTGCAGATGAGTGGGTGCGCTTCCGGCGGACGCACGGTGTCGGTGCTGGTGCGCGGCTCCAGCGGCGCCGTGGTGGCGGAGGCGGCGCGCTCGCTGCACGACGCGCTGTGCGCCGTGCGCTGCGTGGCGCGGCGCCCGGCGCTGCTGGCGGGCGGCGGCGCGCCCGAGGCGGCGGCGGCCGCGGGCCTGGCGCGCGCCTCGCTGGCCGCGCCCGGCGCCGACCACTACTGTCTGCGCGCCTACGCCGACGCGCTCGAGGTCGTGCCCTCCACGCTCGCCGAGAATGCTGGTGAGTTCTTCCACTTGGGTGATAATATTGATTTCAGGCTGTAATTAATGTTCATTATTAAAATAAATATTTTCTGTAAGTATATTTTTTTCTTTCAATTAGAAAGTAATGAATGAATGGTGTGTTCACAGGTCTAAACCCAATTGAGACAGTGACAGAGCTGCGCGCGGCGCACGCCGGCGGCGCGGAGAGCGGCGTGGGCTCGAACGCGGGCGTGAACGTGCGGCGCGGCCGCGTCACCGACATGCGCCAGGAGCACGTGCTGCAGCCGCTGCACGTCACCACCTCCGCGCTGGCGCTCTCCACGGAAACCGTGCGCGCTATACTCAAGATAGACGATATTGTAAGTATATAGCTGTTATGTTGTTAAGTATAGCACGGAATACAAAACACATGTGAAAGGGCCATTAATTTAAATATCTGTAGGAAAGTAGCAGAACACCACTAGTGTGGCCTGCTCTTTATGTGGGCCTGCTGACCTGGCAAACTACTTAAGCATATAAATAGAATAACAACGACACGCACAGTGCGGTGTAACAATAATTATGCTCACACTAAAAGGCGTTATTCACACAACGAAAGGGTGCAATGCACTTTGTGAATGACGCCTGTTTGGACGTGAATAGTGTAGCTTTCTTAATGCTATGAAATATAAACTAAGGCCCATAAATACTTGCACCACAAATTGCTAAACATATTCAAAACACTGTCTGTGACGTGTGTGTCATCTTCAAACGATTGACAGAAATAAAACGAATATTTTAAATTCGTTTATTGCTTAAATGCACTTTTTGTGTAAATGGGCCTTAATTTGCTGTCGAAAAAATCAATTTTGTGCATGACTACATATTCATCTCGGTCATGGAACGCTTCACCTGTCACTTGGCCGGTTTCTTGTTTTGGTAAACATGTAAAAAAAAAAGATTCATAATCATAATGTATCCTTTTTGTTCCAGGTAAACACATTAAATTAGAGGACAAACAATAATCTTATAATGTCTTCTGAATATCTTTACAAAATGCTTTACAATAATAAATAATTATTAGCATTAAACTTTCGAAACGCAAGTCTATTAACACTTTATTAAGTAAAATATGTTTTATCGAAACATACGTATTATTTTAAGAATATTAACACTTTATTTTTTTGTCCTGCCGATCACGTATTCGCGCGACAATAGCTTTCGGTTAGAACGTGGCCTTTAGGTATCACAGAAAATGCTGAAAAGCATTTTTTCGAACAATTTTCTGTTTATTTTGATGATAATCAAAAGTGATAGTGTTAATGGACTTTTGTTGCTGAATGAATACAGTCCTTTCACAGTTATTACAGTGATCTTTATTCCCGTCATAATAAGGTTGCTGTTGGATCGCTGCCACTGGCAAGTCTCAAAATCATAATGATCTTTATTCTCGTTACAATAACGTTGCTGCTGTCAGGGGTAACTGTAAAAGAACTCAAAATTGCGATGTCGACCCTACTAAAGCTCTTAATTCATTAATACTGACTCACCGACTCATCAACGCCCAGCCCAATCCCTTTATGATGTAGACAAGGAATATAGCCGGATTTTTGTAAATTCCGGGATAGATAATATAGAGCAGACGAAGTCGCTGGAAAACTGCTTGTGTAAAATAAAGCTTCAACATATTTAGTTACGTAAATATTGAAAAAAAAAAAAAGCTAAATATAGACACAATTGCAACCATATTAACCAAAGTTTTGCCTAGGTAACATCAGTGTTGTTTAAATTATGGGATTGGTATGGCTATTACAAAATGAGTAAGACCGCCCCCGCCCTTCAAACTAGGAAAATCCTGTATATTGATGGACAGTCCCAGTGTCATTGCTAATATTTTTACAGTAGCTTCTGCCCGCGACTTCGTCCGCGTGAAAGTCAACTTTACCATAAAACGTCATATCCTATGGCACTCGGCAGTAATCTAGCTTTCTATCTGAAAACTGATGAGTACTTTCGGAGATTACCTCTCACAAGCAAGCACTTTTACCTCACAATATTAGTTTTGAATTTGGCTTTTGATTTGCTAAAAAGAACATAACCCAAGTGCACACCAAGTGTCCGCGCCACCACTGAAGTCGACGCGGAGCTAGTGTCTATATGTCATTGCATTTAAAAAAAAAAAACATCTAGTTCCACAATTTTCCGCGGGCCTTATTTTGTGGCGCGCGCTACTGCACAGTTAATCATTCTCGTGCTCTGATCCCAATTTATTTGGGATTTGCGAAGTATATCTTCTTAATTCTATCGATTTGAATACATGAGTATTATAATATAATATGGATATTAATTTCCAAATAAACTAAAAACTTAAAAGATGTAACTTGTTTTATTTTTGTGATCGCTGTGCCCGCGAGTCCATTCTCTTGGATGCCTGTAGTCATAGAAAAAAAAAGGTTCTTTACCGCCGCGCCGCACAGTGGAACGAATGTATGGGAGCGGTTGGACGTAGACATGTCCGAAAAAAAAGAGTAAAATTATGCCAAACTAATGATGCCATCTTATTCGATTACTTAATGCCTTCATAACTTGTGGTGATGAATTTCTTCATAACTCCCATATTTCGGGAGTAATTTGAGAAAATGTGAAATTTTACTATGAAAATGAGTGTATCGAGCTCTCTCCCTCCTGATTCCGGGCTTGTTTCAAGTAGCGGTCTCTAATATCATAATGCTAATACTAAGAGCTATATTTAATACTAAGACACATAGTGCGCCAAATGTGCACTTTCTGGGATAAAGAGTGATGTTTATTTTATAACACAATTTTTTAATTTTTTGTTTATTTTGTTGATTAAAACCGTTTTTCTAAAGGTTTACCTTATTACAATAACATTTCTGATCAGCCAATTAGAGAAGATATAAGCTAATTAGGATATATAATTAGGGACTTAAGGTTTACATATAAAACTGATGCACTAATGATTACTGATAAGAACATTGCTATTATTTAATTACTAAATGGCTCTTAATACACTAATTTAGCATGCATCATTTACTAATTATCACAATAACTAATTACCTTGCAATATTTAACAAAGGATACCTGGGATACCTGGATTTTATATAAATAGGTCACTATTAGTAACTTTAAAATCAGTGTTGATTTACACCTCGTTGTATCCAAGCTAATCTCGCAATGTATTTTCCAAATTTTAATACAAATCTTGATATTCACGTTGCTTTATGCGCACGCGCACATAAAGATTTACGCGACTTTAACTATTTGTTCAGTGTTTTAAAAGATAACAGTTGTGTTCAGTTATGTGAAAGTGCTGAAACAAGTTTAAAAGACTGGTGTCGTCGATTTTGCTACCGCATTTATGCAAAATGGACACAGTCTGGAAGAAGCACAGATAAGTTTCGGAAGAAACATGAGATTTGGCTACAGGCTGCAATTCAATGGCCGGAATTACAGAATGAAAATATGGAACCTTCTACAGAAAATATAAGTGACGTCATCGAGCCCATAATTTCTCCTGCTAAATCTGATGCTTCAACTTGTACACATCCTAGTCCTCGTAAATCTTTTGAGGACCTTAGTAACCGGCAAAAAAGAAGACGCACCACTGAAGATAGTCTTTCATGCAGCAGTAGCAGCGCTGAAATTATGTTTTCGGCCGAAAGGGCGCTTCAAAAGGCAGGACAAAGCGATACAGCTTATGTTATGAAATACTTGACGGAGAATCCAGAAGAGGCCTCAAAAATCAAAGCCTTCATTGAAGGTAAATCAATTCAGGTACGGGAAATATCCCCTTTGAAGGCATTGGCTCTTTATGTATCGATGAACTTATCGAAATGGCGCTATAACACTCTTCGGGATTTCAACACTCAAGAAGGAGCTCTTCAATACCCGAGTTACTACATGTTGGTTAAAGAAAAAATTAAGTGCTATCCGGCCAAAGAAGATCTCACAGTTACAGAGAGCTCTGCAAAAATCAAATTACAAGCCTTGATGGATTTAACCTCAAGAAGACTTATTAGGTCGTTAGAAACCCCTGTTGATCCCAATCAACAGCTCGTATTGACCAGCAAATGGGGTTTTGACGGATCATCTAGCCAAAGCATTTATCATCAAAGGACGAGTGAAGATGAGCAAATCGATCTTGCTAGTAATTTTATGATTAGTCTTGTACCACTGCGGCTCGTCTCAAAAGGTGTAACAATTTGGGAAAACGAGCGACCATCTTCCACTTCATTTTGCCGGCCAATATTGTTTAAGTTTATAAAGGAAACCAAAGAAAATGTGCAGAGAGAGATGGCTGAAATCGAAGCAGAGATTGAAGCCTTAACTCCATCCACCATCACTGATGGAATTAGTGTCAAACACCAACTGCTGTTGACAATGATTGATGGTAAAATTCATTCCATTATATCCAATACAGCAGCTTCAGTGTGTGACATATGCAAGGCTTGTCCTAAAGAAATGAATAATTTAGAGTTAATCAAAGATAAACACGCAAACGAGGACATGTATAAATATAGCTTAAGCACCCTTCACGCTTGGATTCGCTCAATGGAATGCTTATTACACATTTCCTACAAATTAGACATAAAATCATGGCAAGTAAGGGGTGATATAGCAAAAAGGCAAGTTGATGACAGGAAGAAAAGAGTTCAAGAGGCTGTAAGAAGAGAAACGGGCTTACTTCTCGATGTTGTGAAACAAGGCAGTGGATCCACCAACAATGGCAACTCGGCAAGGAGATTTTTTGAAAACTACACTAAATCTGCTGAACTGACCGGAATAGATGCTATGCTTTTAAGAAAAATCTGTGTGATCTTGCAGTGTATTTCATCAGGAGAGAAGATCAACGTAACTAAATTCCGAGAGTTCTGCTTTGATACTGCTAAGCTTTACGTGGAGTTATACCCATGGTATTATATGCCTTCTTCACTTCATAAAATTTTAATGCATGGGCCAGACATAGTTCAGAACATGTCAATTGTGCCCATTGGTTTTCTATCCGAAGAGGCATCTGAGGCTAGAAATAAAGATTTTAGAAAATATAGAGAGGGGCATTCTCGAAAGCATAGCAGTATCTCATGCAATGAAGATATTATGCACAATCTTTTACTGTCTTCTGATCCACTTGTTACAAGTATCCGTCCAAAAGGAAATAAGTTTGTAAAAAAATCTTCTTTTAAGGAATTTTATGAGCTTACGGATTCTGAGAAAAGTGATATCGAATTTGTTAACATAAATGATTTAGCGGACATCGATTCTGAATTTGAATTAATTGATGATGATGATGATGATGACGAAGATAATTAAATGATGTTATTGTTTTAAAATGTGTAACTTAGTAAATTAGAGCTTACGTCTTAATTATTTATTGTACTTTTAATGAAACTAGGTAATTTATTATCAACTTACTTAAAAGTCATACTCTCATCAGTTCTTGTGAATATTTTTGTTAATATATATTTCTGTATATATATAATATATTTATAGACCTCTTAATAAGTCTGTCTGCGGTTTAAAGTAAATACAAATGGGGAAAAAACGTTTTTTTTTTTTAAATTTTCATTTCCTTTTATCCCAGAAAGTGCACATTTGGCGCACTATGTGTCTTAGTATTAAATATAGCTCTTAGTAATAGCATTACGATATTAGAGACCGCTACTTGAAACAAGCCCGGAATCAGGAGGGAGAGAGCTCAATACACTCATTTTCATAGTAAAATTTCACATTTTCTCAAATTACTCCCGAAATATGGGAGTTATGATTAAATTCATCACCACAATTTATGAAGGCATTAAGTAATCGAATAAGATGGCATCATTAGTTTGTCATAATTTTACTCTTATTTTTCGGACATGTCTACGTCCAACCGCTTCCATACATTCGTTCCACTGTGCGCCGTTAAGACAATTGCGGTGGCGGTGATCTATGCCATACCACAGATCTTTTATGTCCTGGAGATAATCTTATCTATCTATAAGTCCGCGCCTGCTTCAGTCTAACGGCGCCGAAATATTGTTTCAAATTTATGGGCCATTTAAACAAAACGATGCATAATGCATTGTGCGTCTTATGAAATCCCAAGTAAACGTAGTGATTATATACTCTCTGATCCCAAGAGAGGTGGCTTATCTTCGAATGTCGAGCTGAAAAATGAGCTTGAATATTGCATCGCGCCCTGGATAGGTAAAGCTACGTCCGCACTGCCAGGCGGCTTGCTTAGCGCCTAGAGTTTGTGACCCACATCTGGTTACTTGTTAGGATACACTGTGGCCGCACTGAGAGACGGTTTACGTGTTGAGTCGCTAGGAGCCATCGGTCATTTGCTTGTTGGCACGCCGACAAGATGTCGCTATCAAAAATAGCTAAAAAAACTTATTTTTATTTTTATTACCTACCATTTTACTATAGCCTTATCCATCACGTTGAGTTCATAACAAAAGTCAGTAAGTAATATTTTTCAGTTCTCTTTTAAATCTGGTGCAAAATAATAATTCACCAAATTTTTTGTAAAAAAAAAATGCCTCGCGCCTCTGACATGAACAAACACGTTTGTTTACTTCGATACACGCTAGGGTCGCTAGGCGTCTCGCGAAGACGCGCAGTGCTGCCGGTTGCGAAAATTCTAGAAGGTTCGTTTCACTTCACTACTCGCCAGGTGACTAGGCTCTAGCGATATAGCCGCGAATGTCAAAAATGTGCCCAAAAAAAGAAAGTGTGAAACGCAAAAGGCAACGTCCGCTACCTAGCTGACTATTTTTTTTTTTGTAAGTTTCTTACAGTAAATAAGATTATTAGATGTTTTTAATGAACAAGTCAGCTAGGTAGCGGACGTTGCCGTTTGCGTTTCACACTTTCTTTTTTTGGGCACATTTTTGACATTCGCGGCTAAATCGCTAGGCGCTAAGCGAGCCTGTCAGGACGGACGTTTGAGACTATTCATACATAATTACAGTGATAATACAGTGTCTTTATAATTGAAGAATCTGTGCTTAATTTTATCTACGGAAAAAATAGAACCAACATTTTTTTTTGTTTGGCGTCTTATTGAGAAATTTTACAACTGTAAATTTTGCAATTGTAAAAATGGATGATAAAATTAAGCATAGATTCCGTAATTTCGATATGTGCACAATACAAAGACTCGCACTGTATAGCATTCTACTGGTGAAAGAATTTTTAAAATCGGTCCAGTAGTTTTTGATATTATTCATTACAAACAAACATATAAAAAATCAAATCTTTTCTCTTTATAATATTATTAGTTATCAGTACTACCCAGGCGCAATAACTAGACACCTGGCTCAAATGACGTTTGTCTATAGTACTGAGTGCAAAAAAGAAACGTAAACATATGTTTTTTTATTTTTCTGGTCAGGCTTTATTATATTATAACTAAAATAACAATTTCCATTATAAATTTAGTTCCATTGAAATTCCACCGTATGGCGAGGTTTGGCATGAAAACCCTCAACTAACAAAAACCTAACTACTGATTACTGACTAAATTACTGATTTATAATTTTATTACCTACTGAGATAAAACATCTGTATACTAATAACGAATGTAGTATTTTTTGCATAATTACGAATTGGAGCAGTAATGAACCATTTAGAGTCTATTTTGGGATTAATTTTCAATATTGGGGCATTTCACGTGAAGTGGACAGGAAAAAACAAATGAGGTTCTGAAAATAGATCATATTGTTCATTTTTATGTGAACACAAAATATTTTTTTTGTATAATGTATATTTCACAAGTTATGGGTTTCTAAGAAAGTGTCGTAATTGTAATATCAATTTTATGAAAGTAGATTTTCGAATTTAACAAATTTACAATAAAATATTTAACTTAGCGATGCATATTGGAAAAATACTGTTCTTTTTAACAATAAAACAAAATTAAAAAAAAAAAATGTTTTTCATGTCCAAAACCGGAAGTTAACTTTTCAAACCTGAATTTCAGTCACTTCGACCAATTTTTTTTATTTTTTTTTCAAAATATAGCTTAAAGTTTATTAAAAATACCCTAGAAAATTCAAAATGGGATCTTTATTAGTTTGGGAGTTAGATTGATTAATGTACATACGCGTCGCAATGGGCGTGATATCAGGCGCTAGCTTCGATCGGTTGGTGTGCACGAAACAGCATGTCTTGTATAATTGCTGTGGTATAATAATTATAACATAATAAAACAACATTGTAACAACGCAAGAACTAGTTTATTTTGTAATTTTTACAACTTTACAATGGGAATCTATGCTAGAACTGGTCCTTTTCACAAGAAGGCCACAGGTTGTTGGAATAAAGCAGTGAAACTTTTTGGTTCCTGGAATGGTGACTGTAGACGCAAACCGGGGTTGCAAAAAAATCTCTGGCGTTCTATATCGTCTTTAGAACAGAAGTAAATTGCTGTTTGTTTTAAAGATGATTTTTCCCCATCGTATAATCGTATTGGTGTTACAATTGCTTTACTTGAAGGTAACTGTAGACTTGCACGCGCAGCTAAACGTTTGAGATTCCCTCTTAGACCATCGCATGGCCCCTTTCCATGAAAATGCAACTCTGCATCTGCATTTAAATCTTCTTTGTGATAAAATAGATTCACAAAGTTGAATCTGTTTCTAAAATGTTGAGAAGCCCCGTCGGTTATGTATATAATTTTAGATCCAACAATGCAGGAAACCTGCCCATACAGCCCCATCTTAAAAATACACCTATATACGATCATGGACAAGGTAAATTAATATTTTAGATAACTTCTAGCTACTTTAGAGACCTATAATTGTCACATGATTTAGTTTGTAGTTAATGTAATGTAGAGGCAGAATATTAAAAAATAAGTTAAATATCTTCCAAAATAATGATTTATTTATTAAACAACAAACACATCCAAATTACACCCATATATAGATTTTAGTTAACGTTGATAAGGATGAATCTGATTAGCAGCTTTGATGTTCGTTTTAATAGCAGATGGTGCTTTTGGTAATGATGGAGTTGCTTGGCCAAGTTGTGGTGTTGCGCCACGCGAGGGTCCCATCCCTGTCGCTACGCCTTGCGGTACTATGGATGGTATTCCTGGACGCAACCCTTTACCCGTGCCCACGGCAGTCACCAGTGCATGGGTATCAGAAATGCTGTGAGTTGGTTGCATTCCTAAAAATAAAAAAATACAATATTTATCAAGGAATAGCTTTTGTCCTTGGCTTCGCCCGCGTGGATGTCTGAAAATATCCCACAGGAACGTGCTACTGGGATTCGGAGTATCCTATGTCCTAACTCAGGTCATGGCCTATCCGTATGCCTTTCATCTAAATCCGTTTAGCCGTTACGGCATGAAAAGGTTTCATAACAGGCAGATAATAAATCTGTTTTAGGGTTCCGTACGGTAATATGAAAAATTGAAACTCAGGATGACTTCGTTGTCTGTCAAGATCTATTTTCTCAGGAATGCGTCTAGGCATCATTTTGAAATATGTAGATATCAAAAACTTAAATCTACGGTCTCTTGGAGCTGTAACGAAAATCAAATTTCGAGTCAACGCAATAAAAAAATACGGCCATTTATGTCGCATGTTTTGACACTAGCAAATAAACCAGTCTATTTGGGACTGGTTTTGGTATGGATCAAATCGAATAGGGGCGTGGGCAAGGTCATTTGCAAACCTTTTAAGCCTGTTTGTGGTTTTTTTTACGGTTCAATTTTTCAGGCCCTTGTAGTGGAGTGAGCCTTTCCTGTGGTAATACTTTTTTCGCAGATAGAAGACATGTGTTCAATAAGAAAAAACATTTTCTGAAAATGCTTCAGTTTGGCAAAAATTTTACTAAATTTTCGAGCCAATTTCATGGGAAAAAGTTACACTAGCGAAAGTTGACCACAATTTAAAAAAACTTGCCCAAGTCATAGAGATTCTTTGGAGGTATGAATCACTGGGATATTATTTTTAGTTTAAAAGTTACAGAATTTGATTAACGAGGAGGTCGTATTTTTTTATTTCAAATTTTCATTTGTTTCAGCTTAGCTTTTCTTCAATCTGGGATCAAAAACTACTGGGTCGTGTCCTGAAGTAACATTTAGTCTGTATTTCATTACTCTATTAAAAGTTATTTTTCAACTGAAAAGTGAAGTTTGTTCTTCAATCCAGATTTGGAAATTCGGTCAGCCGAGCAAGCACAGCTTTGAGACGGAACTCTCAGGGCGCAAATCCTACTTACATATGTCCGGTTTAAAAAAAAAAAAAGACCTGTTTATATGATTCTAAATGCCTTTCTTAAAATACTAATTCTTCATCACACATAACCTACATGTTAGAAAGGTTGTTTTAGGATTGAATTTGTAATAATTTTTGACAGAGTACACCGATTTTAATGAACTAAAGACTAAATGTTAATTCAAGATACGGACTTAAGACTATATTTCCAATCCCTTAATTCTCTTGAAAAGAAGACACAAAAAAAAACAATAATACATGTTAATTTTAAAATCGTCCCCTATTTTACCCTCTTGAGGGATGATTTTTGAAAAACGCTGAAATACGTAATTCTTATTTGTTACCAAAAGCATAAATTTAAATTTTCATAGTCCTAATTTAAGAAATGATGGGTTTCTACGCACTTTTATCCCCTATATCCTCCCCACCCCTTAGGGTTATTTTTGAGAAAAAAATAATCTATATCCTTCCTCGGGAAGCCATCTATCTCCTTGCCAAATTTTATCAAAATCCGTTCAGTGGTTTAGGCGTGAAATAGACCACAATTTACTACAATAATAGCCACATTTTTATAAAACTTCTCTGTATACTACGTTTGTAGTTTTGTTCTCAGCAGTCAAAATTTATAGAGAGTCAGAACTGGTGACTCGGGAGCAAGCGACGTACAGTTGTCCGTGTGAGAAGCAGCTTGTCCTGCGGTCGAC
The DNA here is from genome assembly GCA_916610215.1 of Omphaloscelis lunosa. Classification (NCBI taxonomy): domain Eukaryota; kingdom Metazoa; phylum Arthropoda; class Insecta; order Lepidoptera; family Noctuidae; genus Omphaloscelis; species Omphaloscelis lunosa. The sequence goes on from OU744247.1 coordinate 14,216,998, forward strand.
ACCCGCAGCCTTCAGCCTTCGGTGTCAGCCCCTATGACTTGTTGATAATAATCGCAAAGTATACGCTCGCAGGGAACTGCACGCGCTTAAACTGGTAATTGTGGGGAATTTGTGGTATACGCGGTATAAACACTGTCTCGCCAACGCCACAACCTGTTAGAATTTCCGCCTCTGCAAATTTAAGACACGACTTTGAGCCGGGTTCCGTTACACAGCTTCGGCGGGGCTAAGTTCCGAAGGAGCATAATCGCGACACCGACCTTCAGCTGGATGGTGTGATTGAATTCAGAAATTCTACGGGGGTATGTGTGGCATCATCTTCCTCCACATCAGTATTAATGGAGGTGTATATCACTTCGCTCGCTTCAATTTGCGAGAGAATACTGTAGTTGCTCGCTGCAGATTGATCATTTTCGGAATTAAAATGGAAACACGCCCAAGAATTATCTTGGTATGGTATTAGACTGATGTCCCCGTACGCCAGACGAATCAGATCTTCTAAAGTGGGAACTACTCTACCAAGAGTCTCTGGTAGAGTGCCTTTACCAATTTTTAGCAGAACATCGCAGAATTCTTGAGCATGTGAATACCCGCCAAGTCGAGCTTGCATGTGGATAGTCAAGTGCAGTCTATGAATTCTCGACCAGTCGACCTTTTCCACGAAGCATTCACTTTGTCAGACAGAAATGTAACACCACCCATCATGTCTTGGTTCCTGCGGATGTCCTGCAGGGTTCTGTTTACAGCTTCCACCGCTTTTCTATGGGCCATAATGCATTCATCCCATACGATGAAGCGCAATCCCTAAGCACGCGTCCCTTGTTACTGTTGCGTGAGGTATCACGTAAGAGCAACAATACGCCCGTTTGTGGGTGCCACAAACAGGCGTATCGTTGCTCTCTAAATCGATGAGATTCTTAAACAAGGCGTGCGCTGTTTTGTCACCAGGAAGCGATGTGGCAGCGAGTCGAGAAGATCCACACACAGATTTTAAAATCGCTAGGACAAATCTGCTTTCAAAATCTGTGTGCAAAAAGGTATAGCGTGATGATAATCATTTAAAAAGTTAAATCGGAAACGTATCTACAATATCCTTTGGCGCGTCCTTTTACAATTTGCGGAGAAAAATACGAACATAATGTAATATTGCTCTTCCTCCATAGCAAATAGCGTGATAGTTTATACCCTACAGTTTGAGCAGACTTATAAAAAATATCTATGCAAAATTTTAACAATCCATCCGGTAGAATTTGCGTGATGCAGGAACGAAGAATACGAACATAATGTAATATTGCTCTTCCCCCATAGCAAATAGCGTGATAGTTTATACCCTACAGTTTGGCCAGACTTATAGGGAATATCTATGCAAAATTTTAAGAGAATCTATCCAGTAGAATTTGCGCCATGCTAGAACATACATACAGACAAACAAACAAAAACTATTTATTCGGCATTAGAATCGATCCCAAACCTCGTAGCAATGACTTTTTCAAAAATATTCAATGAACAGTTTTGACTGTCGATTTTATTATACACCGTAAAATTTTAATCACAGTTTTGCTAGAACAAACGTTGTTCAGACCATGGTCTACTACCATTCTAAAGCATCAAATATAGTATGAAAACAAACCTAACTAGGCGTTCTCAAATAATTCTTATGTTACTCAAACGTGTTCAAACATTAACCGTAACATCAAAGTACTCATCGCGGTAACTCATCGTGGCATTCAAAAGAATTATGATGAGTCCACGTGGACTACAAGGATGTCCGACCAATGCGGGCCGAAATGCAAATAAAACATTAGTCAATGACATGCAATCGCGTGAAGTATCCTCCCGTCCATTTCTTTTGTTGACTGCCGCGGGCCGCCCGCGCCGCCCGGGCGGTAGCCAGTCTACCGAAATGTCTCGAGCTAGGAGATAGGTAGGTGAGAAACGAGAATCTCAATCGAGAATATCTTCGTACTCTAATACAGATAATTGCTATCTATTTCGCATAGGCTTACTTTATAATCTACAAAAGCAGTAATGTTAATAATCTATTTTAAATTAATGTAACGATAATATTAATAATGATGTATTGTAAAATTAATTAATAATAGAAATGCATGCCATTGGAGATAAATATTATACTCTAGCATTAAATACATTGTAATGTTTTGCATGTCAAATGTCTGACTTTGTATTAGAAACTTATTACTGACTATAAAATCAACACTGTACCAATACTTATTGCAAATAAATGATTATGAGTAAGAGTACACTTAATACTGTATTCTTATCGATTCTGACTATGTATTGAATGAACTTCAGCATTCGCTAAGAGAGTCTAATCTATCCCAGGCCGGGTGCTAAAATTTTACCATCTCTGAAATCAGAAATACTTTATTTCTTCTAAAGAACAGTTGGCAACCCTAACCCCCCGAAATGAATTCCTGGCTACGGATCTACGGCCCTGGATAGTATATTAAATAGTTGTAGTTTCAAACGAAGGGATGTACAGAGAAAGGATTTTGCGAAAATCGACCCTTAAGCGAGTGAAACGATTTTTCATATACTTAAACAAACTTTTTGTTTTAATGAAAAATTTATGAACTTGAATCTTGACAAGAATACGTACCTAAGTAAATAATAAAGTTTGACATAATTAGTTTATCAAAACTGTTGAAAGTTTGTAACTAAGAATCTTAAAGCGACGTCCGACGAATTTGACACTCAGAATTAAGAATCTTAATAATAAATATGAATTACGTGTTTTTGCATATTGTGTGTGTGAAATAAACCCCTAACTCCTGGTGGTGGTAAGAAAATTGGTATCAATAAGTAATAAAGAATGGTATTGCACCAAACGATTTTTCAAAAAGCAAACCCTGTTGGGGTAAAAAGGGGGTTAACAGTTGGTATGAAAAATTAATACCACTAAAGTTATTTAAAACGGGATATTTACTAAATAAACCATCAAACTCAAACATAAATAAGCAAACCTACAACTAACCAACTACTATCTGTCGTTAAACACGAGACTTTACTTTTGAAGCTACGTTACGCTACACCTAACAAAATGTTCGACGGGACCTAACCATTTGGCGAGCGACGATAGCGCGATCTAGCGGTGAACAGTATCGCCATCTAGTGACCTTATTGTAAAATGTTTTAGAGAATTCTGAAAATAATTTTCAGAATTCTCTAGTTTTGTGATGAGGTGGTCCCAGGTGCTCAATCAGTCCCTACCTAGTAGTCAAAGGGCCGATTCCACTGGTAGAAATCTGTAAGCTATTCTACTCATATCATCATTTTATTCTTACTTGAACAGACAGCTGTGCTGCTGTAGTTTGTTGCGCCACTTCTTCCCAGCTAAAGGCACTAGAAAGTGTTAAGGGTGGGCGTTTTGGGGCCTCTTCTGTAATTTTGTCATTCGAAAAGTGCTAAATATGAGCCTAGTTTGAATAAATTACTTGAATTTTTTTAATTTCATCACGCCGAAGATTCTCATCAGATCTTCACCATTTTTTCATGAAACCAACTTAAAGCTACTAGCTTTCAAATAAAAAAAGAACAGAGATATCCAGTAGCCCCCTTTTTGGAAGAAGTACCCATCCATTCTAAAATCCCCTATGACACAAGACTTTTGACAATAAAATTCTATATAAAACTTGTATACCCAGTTTCGACCAGAACAGTTGTAATATGCGACCTGCAAAGGAGTACCAAGAAACTGACACACAAAAGCAAATTTTGCCAGACTTGAAGCAGACGCTTCACTCGCTAGGTCAATTATTTCTACAATACACAGATGGATGGCTTGAGCATATTTTTCAACTTCAATACTCTTGTATTGAAGTTGAAAAACATGCTCAAGCCATCTGCAAGTTGATCAATTAGTGCCCTACATTTTGCATAACTGAACAAAATGTAGGAAACAGCTCATTTCTTTGGTCTTCCTCTCCCTCTCTATCCATCAAAATATATATTTATCACTCTTTTAGTTACATGCATTTCATCCCTTCTCAACACATGTCCATACCAAGACAAAAAATTAATTCTCTTTTAACTTCTCTGCCACTGGCACTATGGAAGGCAAAGTTATTCAACAACATAAAATACATACCAGCTGATCGCATAGACTCTCCATCCCAATCTTCCCGGCCTTTGGATATTATTTCCCAAACATGGCTGACCACTTTAGTAAATTGAGCTACTTGTTTCTGAAAATAACATTCAAGATCAGTCACACTGTCTCATATTTATAAATTCAATAGAAACTGTATTTGTATCTTCATAATTTTACCTGTGCTGTATCATAGCTTAGGGTACTGGCTTTATGGTTAAATTGTTGAAGCCTCTGTTCAGCTTGAGGCTCTGGCTTGGTACGTAATAAATCTGGAACAAGATCATGAGTGCATGCTGGAACACGACCTTCAGTTAATCGTGCCAATGCTTCATCGCGCTCACAGCTCAGCTGAAGAGGCAAAACAATTCTTGACCTAAGTGATGCTGCAAGTTCTGCTTGTAGTATTTTACTCAATCCAGTCAACTGTTAAAAAAAAGAAAAAGGTTTATTACTAGGGAGAACCTCAGCAACTGCTGCTTTGCCATTAACTAAAACAGAAGAAGATAATCCTATAACAACTATAGAGATATTAAAAGTGCTGATAGATACTTTTTTTAAATCAATATAAATAGGTACGTAATAATTCTCAACCTTGATACCGATTAGGCAGGGCAACTTTATACGAATGCTAAATAAATAAAGATTAATAAACAAGTACCAATACTTACATGTCCTGATAAAATTGCATAGTTGTCCAGAAATGTAGGCCAGTTGATAGTTTCATATTCATTTTCAAGCTTATTAACAAGTGCCTGGATTGCTGTTTTCAAATCATTAACTCTGTTCAATATTGCTTGAATTGTAGTCTCTAGTTGCTTTTCTTCTCTTTGTTGCATATTCATTTTAAAGATTTATAAAACAATATTCACGCAAAGATATAAAACCACTTACAGGTAGTTGAATCGTAACTTATGAGCAATTGAGCACTGTATGACACGTAAGACTGTTTACAGTTTATTAATCTCATATGATGATCCTCTAGTCTAGCTCCAGACCACTGAAGTTAGAAATATTTGTGGGTAAGTATTCGTCCGAGTAATTCCACTTTGCCCCACTAAGCCCGCCACCCTGGTGTGGCAAAGTGGACTGCCTAAAATTTTGCAGTGGAATATGCCCCACTATTCTGATTTGATGGGGCGGATAACACTAGCATAAACACTTTGTGGATTCTGCCCCACTAGGGTTGGCACCTCAGGATTTGTGTATGAAGGTTAACATGTATTTTTACATTTGTTTGTAAAAAAATAAATGTAACCACTGACGTTAGGATTTGACAAGTCTGAGACAAGCAAACGTAAAGCTAAATACATCAAAATGGTTATTTAAACAGTGTATTAAGGTTCTACTTTTGTAAAAAACTGTCACATATTAAATCTTCCTGGATTTAATTAAATACATTATATAGTTTTGCTGTATTTATTCAATTTAGTCTGATATAGCTGTGACATTTGCTATTTGTATTCCATTTACGTTCCGATCCATCCGTTGCAAACATTAAATGATTTAAAAATATATTTAGATGTTTGCCCAGAAATTGATACATTATCACTGTTGATAACTATTAAATAACAAAAAACGAAGAATAATGTACGAGAACACTATTACTAAAGGGATAATTTAAATAATAATTATTAAAAGAAATCGTAAATACTATATTACTAGTATCGAAACGTAACGTAACCACAGATTGTGAAAGAATGCGTTCAGAAACGCTTTATGAGAGTTATAGTTTTATGTTAATTTATTAAGTCTAGTTATTAAGTCTTGTGATATGTACTTGTATTATTGTCATATTATTATTTTTAATCTTTAAATAAATCAAATACTTATTAAATAATAAAAAAATGCGTTGAAATGCATTCGAAAGTAATAAAAATATCGGAAGGATTTAAGTTTAAAAAAAAATCTATATCATTTTATCCCGGCTTCGAAAAAGTAAATAAATACTTGTAATTATAAGCTCATAAAATTAGCTACGAGTCGTATGGTTACATCACTAATTACGCCGCGAACACAAATGTCAAAATAGGTCTATTATTTTGAGGTCCTTTACGTACAAACATCATGGCTTCATTTGTTTGTTAGTATTTTTTTATTTAATCTGAGATTAAAACATGCTGTTGGAGTAAAAATGACTAAACCGGTTATGGTTCACCACTGCCTCGCCCACCGCGACTTATCGGTTGTCCTTGTCTGACATTTTTTATTTCATTCTGTTTGTTTACAAAATAGACGGACATTTGCATTTGTGGAGTGGTGGTGAGTGGTATTGAGTTTATTGTAAGTATTTTCGTATTTATTTTTCATGGATGCTGATGATTTGTGTAGATTTTTTTTAATAAGATATTTTTTGTGTTTTTCAGCTTTACAAAAATGGCAGAAGACTCTGTAGCAGGAAGTTCTAGTGGGCAAACTGGCCTTGAATTTATAAATGATGGAAAATGTATTATTAGAGCTGGGCATCAATACTATTTCAAAAGAAAGTACAAAAATGCATCTGAAATTTGGGAATGCAAAAACAGAAGGAGACAAAAGTGCAATGGGTCGATTGTAGTGAAAGTAAGTCCCTACTTATTAGTAATTCTTTTTACTGACTCACTTTTAGTAATACGGGTCTAATACAATTTAAAATAATAATAATACATATACATATAATATTACTTGAAGTTGTGCTATGTTATAAATATTTTCTAATACCTACATTTTTTTGTTTTCAGGGAAATATACTTTTAAACGAAAAACCTCACCAATGTCAACCTGATTTTGACCGAAACAAAGTGACAAAATTAATGCAGAAAATAAAGAGAGAAATCACTTCAGCAGACGTACCAAGCATTTCAGCAACATACGACAAAAATGTAGCTTCCTTATATTTAGAAAGTAGCAACAGCAATATTGTGAGTAAAATTCCTCCATTTTGTAAAGTAAAGTCTGCATTGTATAAATACAGAAACAAAAATGCTAATGTAAAAAAAATATATTACAATACATTATCAGAAATAGAAGTTCCTGAAAAATTTCATTCTTTTTTACTTGCCAAGTATATTGACGAAGATATTTCTATTTTAATATTTTGTTCAGAGCATGCTAAGAATTTGATGAAAACCCGCAAACATTTTTTTGGCGATGGCACTTTTAAAAGTTGCCCACAACCGTTCATACAATTGTATTCGTTGCATGCTGATTTGGGTAGCTCCCAACAAACAACAAATATTGTGCCATTAGTATATGCTCTTATGAGTACTAAATCAACCAAAGCTTACACCGCTCTCTTTTCTGTAATAAAATCACAGATTCCTGATTGGCAACCACATAGTTTTCAGTCGGATTTTGAGGCAGCGGCTATGACTGGTTTTAAAAATGTCTTTAAATCAGCATCAATCAAAGGGTGCTTTTTTCATTTTTGTAAAGCAATTTGGAAAAAGGGGAAAGGGTTAGGGTTGACAAAATCTAAATATTTGCGAAAACAAGTAGCGCTTAGCGCAGTCTTACCCTTATTACCAGAAGAAAAGATTTTTGAAGGTTGGTTTTACATAGCCGCACAAAGCCCAGATGACGAAAAAAGTAAAGAATTTAGAAAATATATGCTGCGCAATTGGCTGAAAGATAACTTTTTAAAAGTGTGGTGCGTATTTGGGGCAAAACACCGCACAACTAATGCCCTCGAAAGTTGGCATAACAAACTTAACAAAAAAATTCTTAAAAAAAGCCCCAGTTTATTAAGACTTCTTAATGTCTTATACGAAGACATAACGCTTTCAATAGTTAAATCTATGCAGAACCAACCTTCCAAGCTACGCCTTGATAAATATATACAAAACGATCAGAATATACAAGATGCCCAAATGGAGCTCATAAACGGCGACATTACGGTTGGACATTTTTTGGAAAAACTAAGATAGTTTTTCCAAGAAATCTATTTTAGTTTTTCCAAAAAATGTGAACTAAACAAATACAAAATCTATGATTTTAGATGATTTCAATTCTTATAAATAGTCAGTACTCAAACTAATATAGTGGCTGTTTGTTATGATAATTATTTTGTCAACAGTCAGTATTTACCTACTTTCGTTAGGATGTTTCTTATTTGTATTAATAAGACTTTTTGCTATGTAAAATTTTATCATTCTATAATTTTAGTTTTTGTTTTTTAGCCGGAAGTAATTTCGTGGCTGTTTTTTTTGCATATAAATTGTTTTTATTCATAAGGTAATACATAAGACTGTTTTATACCATGTCGATCAATGTGTGATTCTATAATCTGTGACTCTATAATCTGTGATTCTATTTTTTGTAACAAGTAATTTAGTGGCTGTTTGTATGTATATAGTTTAATTTTTTTTTTTTTATTTATAACGTAATCAGTAAGAAAATACCTATATCTACACAAACCATACAAAATGATGACGAATCTGTGATTTTGAATAGTTATGTAGTAAATATGTTTCGTTTTAAGAACATATCATAAGAACAAATCATTGTTTAATTCGTGATTATCAAGATTTATCTTAGTTAGTAAGATTTTATTTGTAAAAGGTATACCAAATGATGAAGAATCTGTGATTTTGAATAGTTATGTAGTAAATATGTTTCGTTTTAAGAACATATCATAAGAACAAATAATTGTTTAATTTGTGATTATCAAGATTTATCTTAGTTAGTAAAATTTTATTTGTAAAAGGTAATTTAATCTGTGATTTATAAACCGATTCCTTCCAGAAATAAATAGTACATTAAAATTATTTATTTATTTTTTACTTTTATTTAAACCACTTCGCTACGTATTAAATCTAAGCTTCCAGAACTAATAACGTTTTACTTACAGATATAGGTATACATTTATTTTTTTTACAAACAAATGTAAAAATACATGTTAACCTTCATACACAAATCCTGAGGTGCCAACCCTAGTGGGGCAGAATCCACAAAGTGTTTATGCTAGTGTTATCCGCCCCATCAAATCAGAATAGTGGGGCATATTCCACTGCAAAATTTTAGGCAGTCCACTTTGCCACACCAGGGTGGCGGGCTTGGTGGGGCAAAGTGGAATTACTCATTCGTCCATGTCTCAGCTCACGAAACTATAGTGTTTTTTTGTTAAACTGAGCTTGGATAACTTCTTTTAATAACTCAGCTACAAACATAGGCTACTAAACGAAAAGAGACTAACAGAAAAATAAAGTGTTGCAATTGAGCTCTGTTTTTGATTCACTGATAAACTGTTGTGTATAATGTACTCTGTGACTGTTGTGGATAAATTAAGTATCTTTCGCTCAGACTCGGCAACGGCTAGGGATGCCGATCTGAGATCGATTAATCGAAGAATCGATTTTTCAGGCCCAAAAGATCGATTTTTTAATCGATATGCAGTACTGAATCGATTCAGTGAATCGATATTTCACCCTTGAACATCGCCATTCGATTATCTTTTAAAATTATTTACAATTAGTTGAATGTACCCATAAAATTCCGGTATTGCTGGCTAAAGGGTTAATTAAGTACTCAAAAACTCGCGAGATTTCATGTAATAAATACATTTTGAAAATAAATGTCTTCTTTCATACCTGATCTGACTTTAATATGGTAATAAAAATAATTGTTAGTATCGAATTCCTTGAACTAAAAAAAAACTGATTTTACTGGTAAGAGATCATTTTATTATGGTATCTTCCTTGTTTTTCATAAAATGGATACATTATAAATGCAAACTTGAAAAAAATAATCAAAGATCGATTTTTTTGAAATCGATATTTTAGACCTCGATTTTATTGTGAATCGATACATCAGCTTACGATTCGAATCGATTTAAACATCGATCTTTTTCGGAAAGAATTGCCATCCCTAGCAACGGCCACTGACAGGGTCACGCTCTGTAATGACACTAGACTTAAATGTCTATGCACTAGACTGATAGTCTGTGGTCTAGTCTGAGACACACCGACACCGACACAGAACATGGTATAATAATATACTTCGCCTGGTATTCTCTTCCCACGATGGCCTAAAACTACGTCACCATAAGTGTTGCCATTGATTGTCCTTTTCAGTAAATTTAGGACCTTTCTCATTTAGTTAATGAAAATAAAGTAAATTACTAACTAGCTTAACTATTTAGTAACTCGTGTGATTCATCTATTTAGTTTTAAATTAATAAACATATTGAATTATTAGTTCATAATTGCTTTGTTAAGTTACAAATGCATTTTGCACGGGTAATTCAATCACACACAGTGGCCACACATAGAATTGACAAGTGTCATACTGACGGTTCGCCATTTCATCGATATTGTCGTGTCGCTCATATCTATAGCGTTGTTTCGCTCGGTGAGCAAAATACTGTGGTTCCCAAACATTGGTTACTGTGAAAAGGAAAACTATGTAAACTGTGAAAGATACACAATAAAAATGGTTAATTATTCCATACTAAACTGTAAAAACAGAAGTAAAAAAGGCGGTGTAATAAGGTTTTTTTTCTTTTCCCAAAGAAGAGATGCTAGCAAATGTGTGGCTTCAGTATTGACCGAAAACAACAATAAGAACTGATATGTACCTTACTACATATTATTTCATTTATCTACGCGTTGTAAATTCCATATGAGGCATAATAGTGCCAATCCGGCTGTACGCCCGAACATAACCTAACCCAACTAGTTTTTTACTTATTTACGACAATATCCACATCTTGGATACGAGACACGAAAGATTGATCCAGGTAGCGTAGCCTGTGATTGGATTTTTTTTTGTGTCTAGGGGACAACTAATTTACCCTTGCAATGAATTGATCAAGGTTGATGATATAATGGAGAGAGAATTTAATTGATACCACGGTGAATCGTTGCACGATGAAAAATTCATTTTCACAAATTTGACACGGATTGTTCATGATGCCACAAAGGACTTGTATCCTCAAATTCATTATGAAGTAGTACTCTGTTTAGTTCGAACGAGGACCTATCTACGAGTAAGGGAACTAAATAAAACCATAATATGCAATCAATTATAAAAGAAGCAAAGTAAAAAAATACAAAAAGTATCAAATATATTGATTTATTAAAAATGATAAAAAATGAGTACCCGTTGTATTATTTTTATCTTTTTCCCCCACTAAAAAGTTTGAGAGCCGCATCACAACACAACAACGTTGTAACAGAAAAAAACGAGTATTGACAATTTATCACTTCTCAAACAATTTTCCGCATAATTATAATTTCATTTATAGAATTATTACTTAGCAAATAAAGTTTTCACAAATATTTGTAACGCAAACCTAATGTTTGGCAAGTGAACGTTTAAACGAAGCCAAATATTGAGTAGGTATCGAGTGAGCATGCAAGTCTTATGCCTGTTTTCACCTTCACTAAGTGACACTTAAATGAATCCCTAATAAAAGTTCACTGTTGGATTTTCAACGGTAGACTCAGCGCTGAGAGTTGAAAAACAGTGCAGTTTTATTTAAGGTATTCATTATTTAAGGTATTTTAGGTATTCATTTAAGTGTCACTTCGCTGTCGGTGAAAACGGGCATTAGTGAATTAAATTTTTAACAATTTTATCATAAATGAACATTCGGAATAATACACATCCTTACATATTATAAAACAAAGTACACCGCCGCGTCTGTCTGTTTTTCTGTCTGTCTGAACGCGAAAAATTCAAAAACTACTAAACGGATTTTCAATCAATTTTCACTAATGGACGGAGTGATTCATGCGGAAGGTTTTAGTGTATAATTCATTAAAGTTTTGTGTAAATTGGCTGAAATTTGACGATTATTGTTGAAGATGTCGGATAAAATCATGCGGACTGGGATCTTTATTAGCGTGCGCCGCGGAAATCATAAAAGTTACATAAAATGTATGTTCTACAGTATTGTTCATCTTAAAAACTTCAACAAAAAAATCGTATACACTACATAAAACTCTGCGGAACGGTCTCTCGGTGCTATGAACCAAAGAGTACAGTTTGCTGTAAACCACGGGCCGGACCTAGCATTATCATTTCAGCGCAGCGAAGGAACTAGTATCAGAAACTATTACGGAAACGGTACAACACTATTCCACCATGACATATCATTGTAAACAAACGAATGAAATTATGAAATAATAAAAAGGTCTGTTGGACGGAAATAAACCCATATATTAAAATTTAAGCCGTATTTAATGATCACCTAGCAATTTTTTCATCGAAAGTTTATCACTTTATGTACTATTGCATGAAAACCGGCTACTAACCTGTGCAAAGATAATTGAGGTTGATTTTCCTTCTTTCTTGCACCACACTTCACAATACAACACACAGGCATGTTGAATTGGTGTTTTCCAACGTATATATGTAGTTTTAAAGGAAAACTCCACGTAATTTTCTCACAAATCTCAATAAAACAAAAAGTAAACAACCACTTGACAGCAGAACTACCATGAACTTGTCGCATATTATGGCGGATATGGCACTTACCTACAACTGTTACTACGTCTCAACAAAATGTTGCCATTATGAGGAACAACTGAAATATTGTTGTCTCTTTTATCAAATACGATTACCACATTAGAAAGAGTGAAATAACACGATATTTCACATTCTAGTTCGTTTTTCACCCATATTTGTATAAGCAAACTTATGTATAGAATATCGCGGCGCCTCCGTGTTTTTACTATCTCAATGGAACAACCCCACATGATAGAATGCTAAATACCAAAATTATTATTGGTGGCAGCACTGGCAAGGAACTAGTAAGTATGCCTTAGATTATATACCGTATGCCAGTGCCTAGTATGGCTACACTGATCCCAGCTTCAACCACAGAACATACTCTACGAGGCCAGTGTTGCCACCTTAGCCTTTTTCGGTCTAGATCTAGCTCTTTTCACACTGGTTGAAGCCGTTTTCATTACTTTAGCTTGAAAAGGGCAATCTAGCCCTAATAGATAATTTGTTAAGAAAAATTCACAACTACCTTAAAATACAGCGACCCAGTAGGATATAATTCGTATCAAGATCATTTTACCTTTACCACATTCAAATGCTGATGCGGAACATGTCTCAAGTTCCATGAACTTGATAAAAAGAAAAAATCGCAATAAAATGCAACTAAAAGCAATGACGTCGAACGTTTAAATCAAACCTGATTCTTTTACCAATTACCTCATGTGATATTAAGTGGAAGCAATAGGTACTCTAAATACTGCTTCAAATTTTCTTACATCCGTGATCAACCGCAACCCTCAACTTCCATAGCTGCAGCTAAAATAACTGAAGAAACAGATTCTTCTGATAATTTCGAATGTTAACTAACTAATCCATTAAGTTGGAAATGGCACGGGGCATTTGGCGCGGAGAGTGGGCGCTTTAATTGCCGTGGTGGTAGCCGATGTTGACAGCACATTTTGACGTTTCATTGGTTAAAGGGCTAAAGAAAATCAATAATTATTAATTAAAAAAGCCCTTCTAGCCCTTCTTCAGCTTCCTAGGTAGCCCCTTTTCAAAAAGTTAGACGGCAACACTGTACGACACTCCAGTCCAAGCAGTCCTCCACAGCTGTCATGTCAATTGTCAACTTATCAACGAATATAGGAACGAATCACTCATCGAATGAGAAGAAATTCTGAAGAATTATTCTATTTAGTAATACACGACTACGATTGAATTTGAAATTTGCTCCTTACTGTTTATAATACAGATTCTTACCATTAAACTAAAGTATAACTTATTAGAAAACATCGATAGTTTAAGTCAAGCAATGTCGGTCCAAAATATAGAGAAGAGAACAACTCCCTGTGTCCCTACACCTGATTGGAGCACAAATTTTAATAATGAGGTAAAATTCTCATGAGTTTTATAGTATCATGGAGATCAAAATAAATTACATCTAAAAGAACTAACTATGAAAAGCTTTTTTAGTTTGGTTTTAATTATATCAAGATCGGCCCATATGACGACGACTTACCGACTGAAACCTCTTGTTCCCTGCATTCACAATTTTTAACCCCTTTCGTAAAGTAGCTACTATAACACAAATACAAATCTCTAATTACCAGGTGGAGATGGGCAAGAAACAAAAAGGTGGAAAAAATAATGACCATAATTTGCAAGATGAAACAGAAGATGCCACAATGAACAGAGTATCTGTTATCAACAGTGTTTCAAATCAGATGGGTCACACAAATAATGGGAATAGTACAAACATTCGTACTCCTGGTCACTGTGGAGCTAGTGGCTCATCAGTAACTACTCCAGCAATGCCAACTTCACAGTCTTATATTGCTGGGGAAGTGTCACTTACACCAACCCACAGTAGTTTTACACCTCAAGCCATAAATCCCCATAGTGCAATGACTGCTATCACCCCAATGGTGAGTGGAACAGACCAAGCTAGGAACAGCATAAAAGTTCAGTAAGTAACCAAGTGTTTCAATTGCTACTATTTTTTTGGTTGCAGCTTTTTGTGAAACTGAAGTATATGGATTATAGAGATATGGTGTGGTAGTGGTTATTATAAAAATGAAACTGGTTTGATGATATATTTTTGTTACAGAAACTGTGTATCAACTATAAATTTGGGTTGTGAATTAAAATTGTTGGATATTTACTGTAGAACCAGGTTTTCCGAATACAATCCAGCAAGATTTCATGGTGTAGTCATGAAAATTATTGATCCAAGAGCTACAGCACTAGTGTTTAGGTAAAAAAAAAACATACTTATTTGTAACACAAAATTGAGCATGGGTAATTAAAAAAGTAGACTTAGCAATTTTAAGTCTACTTTTTGATTTTTGATCTTTTGAGAATAATAAGCTCTGAATTAAATCATGAAAATAACTTGAATGGGTCACAGATACAAAAACACCACCAAGTCATAGTATAATTCTGCTTTATATTATAAAAGTATTTAAAAAAATCTAAAACTTTTAATTTGGAAAATAAAGGTAAACTGTCAACTTAAGGCTTCTTACCAGTTTTTTTAAGGGCAAGGGTATTTTATGACACTAAACTGTCTACTTTCTAATATAAAATATTATTTAAAAAAAAAAAGATTAATATAATAAAATAATAAAACATATCAAATATTAGAATACCTAGAAAAAAGGAAAAAATAATAATTTCTGGCCATAAGTAATTTAGGCATTTATTATTTACTAGCTTTTGGCCCCGGCTTCGCCCACGTAGATGTCGCAAAATATCCCACGGGTACATACTACCGATACCGGGATTACATACCTAATTGCTGAGGAAAAGGTCATTAACTCCTACCGCTGCGCCCGCGTTGCCGTCAACCATAAATATTTTGCTACGCGTAATTTTGAATCTGTGATATCATTTAAACCATTCATCTAAATGAAATGATGTCAAGGCATGTTTTAATCTAAATTAAATGCTCAATTTAAGTTACATAGTTTATTGGATAAGGATTAATACAATACCGGTCAAAATAGCTTCGTAAATAACAATGAAATTTTTATCAAATTCTGAAAGATAATAATGGTTATTGTGGGTCATCCTTAGAAGATAGACATATGCTATCGCGGACTTTTTTGTTGAACTTTTTAAGATAAACAATACTGTAGAACATAAATTTTATGTAACTTTTACGATTTCTGGGGCGCACGCCAATAAAGTACCCAGTCGGTATGATTTTTTCCGACATCTTCAACAATAATCGTCAAATTTCAGCCAATTTACACAAAACCTTAATAAATTATACACTAAAACCCGCGTGAATCACTCCGTCCAGTGGTAAAACCGTTTTAAAATCCATTCGGTAGTTTTTGAGTTTATCGCGTTCAGACAGACAGACCGACCGACAGACATACAGACGCGGCGGGGGACTTTGTTTTATGGATATTATTTACGTGTAGAGGCGGAGGTACCCAAAAAAAAAATGGTTTTATTTTATCACGTTGTCGGCGTGATTAATATGTATACCCATGCCAAATTACAGCTTTCTACGACTTTCCCTGTTGACTACGGAACTCTAAAAACAGCCACATTTCCCTCAAATTCAAAATTCAAATTCAAAATATTTTTATTTCACATAGACCTACATGGGCACTTATGAAACGTCAGAAGCTAGGTGCACGGTTTCAATTGGTCGTTTCCTATGGAGAAGAGCCGGCAAGACACTCCACTCCCTCTCGAGAATACTTCGTTTACGCTTAGCGTTCTTTACTTTTCGTCTTTTTGCTCGGCCCCTTAGGTTCGTAACGTGATGTTAAATAGCCTATAACCTTCCTCAAGAATATGCTACCAAATGCAAATTTTTTTTTTCAAATCCGACTGGTAGTTCCAGAGATTAGCGCGTTCAAACAAACACACACAAAAAAATATTCAGCTTAAACAGGCGATGGGCTGCGCAAGCAAGTACAACCTAATTGTACTTTTAAAGGAATACCTATTCATCCACCTACTGTCGGATAAACACAAAAACACTTAGTTTTCAATACGTTTTTTAGGAGTACGCACTCGCGACCTTCAAATTTACTGCTACTACAGCCAGTGGCGTATTTACCCTAGGGCCAAAAGGGCCCATGGCCCGGGGCGGCAGGCTGCGAGGGGCGGCGCAAGCTGCACCTTGCGCTACAATGTCTGAAGCAGAAGTCAGCGTGAATGCTATAAAAATACAAAAAGTATACCCGATTGATCTGGTACATGAAGAATGTGTTCTTTTAAAACAATTTTTGACCTCTTATGAAAATAAAATGAGTTTAATTATTGCAATAAATAAACTTATTTATTAAACAAAAGGGTTTGACGCATATTTCGGTGTACTGCGGTGACAAATTGCAGTGCGAACCGTTCGTTTTCCGGGCATATAAGAATTTAAAATTGTGTAGTGTACGAACCTCGGCTTAGGGCGTCAACCGGAGGGAGGACATCAAGGATGGGACGGGCTGGGTTAAACCGTGTACTCAGTATTTAAAGTCTATATTACCAACCCCCGCACAGCAGATCGTAGCTGAAAGTATGCTGCGACGCGCGATCAGCTCCATTCGTCTGTCGTCGTATCCGATCGGATCCTTTCGGCAGCTTTATGATTATTTTCTTCTTGTTCTAATGCAAAAGCCAATAATACTACGTCAACTTCAACCATTTTCAAAAAATTAGAACACGTCAACACAGTAGGAATTAAACTATTTGACTAGGCGCAGAAACGGATACGTTCGCAAGCGACGGTACGGAGCCGATGGTATGCGTCGACATCCTGCCGGACGTGATCGGCTGTCGCCGCATCCGTTCGTAACCTTTTCAATCATATCCGATGCGGGCCGATTGGTGGAAATCATCCTTAAGCGAACAATTTAGCTATTCTTACTACAGAAGAACGGATTTTGTCAAGTCAGTTTGACAATATCCGTTAATATATTGTATATAATAATAAGTTGACAGTGTCATTGAAGAATTTGTTAACCAATCTGTCCATCTGAAAACCAATTAATATTGAATAAATAATGTTTATTTCTTTGTCATCATTCTCAGCCCACATCAACACACTGCTGGATTTTATGTTATAATTAAAAGTTTTTGCTTTTTCCGTTAATTTATGGGGCGGCAAACCTTACAGGCCCAGGGCGCTGAATCTTCAAATACGCCACTAACTACAACATGTCGGCGCGAGCATGTCGATGACGCGAATCCATAAGTTTCCCCCCCACAAAAATCGCTCGACGCGCTTAAAGAAGTTTACACTTTTAAAAAAATTGTTTGATTCGTATTTTTTTTTTTTTGTTTTTTAAACATACTTCTCATAATAAAAAAATAATCACCAGTTAATAAAGAAAAAAAAAGCTCTGGGGTAGTCAGTGTCAAAAGACCAATTTGGTCCAAGAACGTTTTCGCACTACGTCCGATCCGAATCTTAGAAATGTCGGTCCGAAGTAGCCATAGTACTATTTGTATGAGGGGTTGTGCACTAGGTCCAATCTTTGTCCGTCCGAATTTAGAACATTCTCAATTCGGATTGAATTCGGATTGGATGCAGTGCGAAAACGCTCTTAAGGTCGTTTTACATCGGCGAGGCAAGGCGTGGATGGGATAGGTGAGAATTTGTATGACAAAATTTCTATCCACGCCCTGCCCATCTTTGGAGTAAAATGTCTAGATGCGCGAGGATGTGCGAGGCGAGAATTTGTTACATTTGTTAGTACAATAGTGAACTTGATTGCTGTAAGAATAGAGTATTTATTTACTTTGTAAAACGGATATAAAAATCTCGCACTGGCCATCGAGGACCCGCACGGTCTATCTCCGTCAAGCGCTGACTCACTATGTCTCGCGATGTCGTCGCTGCATACTACATATATTCTCGGCTGGCCGGCGCGCGAGACACGGCTGGTCGGGCGAGCGGCGCGTGATAACGCGAGCCGGCGCGGTATAGCGATGGACATCTTTCGGGGTAAAAGGGTAAGCGCGATTTCAATTCTCGCCCATCCCATCCACGCCTCACCTCGCCGGTGTAAAACTACCTTTAGGGATTTTTTGGATTAGGACACCCAAGTACAGGTAGCCTACCTATGATAGTAGATCCATTCCCTATAAATTTACTTGACGTAATAGTTCCTCCTTGTTAAAAGAAATTTCTGTTTACAGATCTGGCAAAGTACTCTGCACTGGGCTAAGAAATGAACATGATTCCTATATAGCTGCTAGAAAATTTGCGCGAATAATTCAAAAACTTGGATATCCTGTATGTACTTATAAAAAATCATAATCATAAAGGACTTAATGAAACAGACTGATCTTGGTTTAATAGTCATTTTATTGTTTTATTTCAGGCAAAATTTTTGGACTTCAAAATTCAAAATTTTATAGCTACTGCTGATTTAAGGTTTCCGATAAGATTAGAGGCACTGCAACAAGCACATGGACAGTTTGCATCCTATGAACCAGAATTATTTCCTGGCCTAGTGTACAGAATGGTACGACCTAGAGTTGTATTATTGATATTTGTCAATGGAAAGATTGTATTTACAGGTAAAGTATATAATTTGCATAAATCGAAGCTTTCTATTTTAATAGTTGTTATAACACATGTTTGAATTCATAAGTAGATACATGTAGGTAATAATTATAATTATAGATGTGTAGGTTCTAGTACATACCTGTGACTTGTAATACGACTTAGCCCAGGTTCGCATGGGCGATTTCTTCCCGCGGCGATTTTTTTTTCACACACTGGATTTTCAACGCTCTGCTTAGCGCCGAAAGTTAAAGTCCAACATTGTTCTTTTTGACGCACTGGGATGCACTATGTAGGATTCTCAATGCTCGGCTCAAAACCGAGAGTTGAAAATACAATGCGCAATAAAATCCCGCCGCGATATTTTTACGTTCGTGCGAACGTGGGCCTATTCTCTGACAAGGCGAGGACATAATTATTGTGTATTAGGCTTCTGCCCAACCTGCGGCGATATGCGTAAATTAACACGTATAAAATAAGACATTACGTAGATGTGACCAATATTTAATACGTTAATTTGAGTTGTATCATTGCTTTATCGTAAGTTCACATCAAAGGGTTTTAGCACATCAATCATCAAACTGCGTTGGCCATATTAGCGCTGTCTCATTCGAAGCGCCGGGTGAGGGCCACAGAGTATCGAGCAGATTTTGATTGTCAATTTTGAACGCGGTAATTTTGGAGCGAAACTACAATAATTTAGCCAATCGTTTAGCGGGCTAATTTTAACGCCATAGTTAAGGCGCAGTTTGACTCTGATGCGACGTCAACATTAACGCATGTGTAGTAGGAACGTAAGGGACCCGTCGCATCATCGTATCATAATTTTATTGACAAGCCCCTTTACTGGAGCTGAGCAAAGCTAGTTACAAGAAATCTTATTTTATTACTAGCTTTTACCCGCGGCCTCGCCCGCGTGGATGCAAAATATCATAGCAATATATAATCGCAAAATATCCCACGTGAAAGTACTACCGGGATTACATACCTAATAGCCGAGGAAAAGGTCATTGGCTCCTACCGCTGCGCCTGTGTTACCGTCAACCATAATTATTTTGTTACGCGTAATTTTGAATTTGTGATAGATTTTAGCTTATACTGGAAATGTATAGCTTGATTATGTAGCCGTGTGTACAACCCGATGTCGGCCTCTCAGCAGGGGTACTCACAAAATGATATGGGTTTCATTTTGACAGTTCATTGCGTTATTATTATTAACGTTGTTGAGCAGACGAATTTATCAAACTTATGAAGTAATGTTTTAGCAGTATACTTTAAAACTCGGATTGTGATTGAAAGTGTGTTACGCAATTAGGGTGCCGGTGATGATTATTAGATTTATTAGTAGGTAAAGTACTCTAGGGTTAAATAACTAGCTTTTTACCGCGGATGTGCCCGCGTGGGTTTCGAAAATCATCCCACGGGAACGTACTACCGGCATAGGCCCTACTTTGTCCTAACTCAGTTCGTAGTCTATCCGTGTGCCAAATTTCATTTAAATACGTTCAGCCGTTAAAGCGTGAAAAGGTAACACAGACAAAGTTATTTTCACATTTATAATATTTACTAGCTGCGTCACGCGGTTTCATCCGCATATAACCCTATATGCTAGGCCCAAAAAATAGAAAAGACGGACACAGATTCATATTTAGCCGGAAATTTAGACCCGTAAGCCTGACACACAAGTTTTTAAAATAAAACGAAAAAATACTTTAATTTGTGTATTTATAACTGTTATACTCTCCTCTTAGTAATGAATCACATTTTGTTCTTACCAAAGTAATTTTTAACTTCTTTACATTGAAAGTAACTAAAACAATCAATAATCAGCCTTCTTTATTGCATTGAAAGTAATTAAAACAATAATCAGGCATCTTTTGGCGGGGCAAAACCCGAACAGGCCGGGCTTTTTGGCCGGACACGATTGTAAAAAGCCGGACATCTGGCAACCCTACTTGCATAAATGTCGATCCCGTAGGAATATCGGGATAAAAAATATCCTATGTCCTAATCCAGGTCATGCCCATGTGCCAAATTTCATCCAAATCTGTTTTAGCGTGAAAGCGTAACAAATAAACAAACAAACTCACTTTTGCATTTATAATATTAGTTAAGATTATATTAATAAAGTATGTATGGATAGATGTAGACGGGATAGGTGAAACAGTGTTTCAAAGTTTCAAATAGTCCTAACTACTGTATTTTCCTTTTATTGCAGGTGGCAAAACAAGAGGTGAAATCAACGAAGCCCTTGACATAATTTATCCAATTTTAAGAAGTTATCGAATAAGTTAATTTGTATAAAATGCGCATTTATTTTACCTACAGCAAGGTGCAACAATAATATTATTTTTAATTATAATTGATGTTAAGTATGTTATTTTTATGGTGACTTAACCATGTTCAATACCTACTTGATTTTATTATATTCACTTCGAGGTATTTTACTTTGATTGATGTGTTCTTACAGGGTACCTACTTGAAATCGAATAACGTTTGATCAAATAACAAATACTCGGTATTTTAAATCAACAACAGTTCACTATCTGTTCCAAATCTGGAGATTCTTGCACAGTCTTCTCTATACGAAAACTACCTTTTGGAAGGGGCGACTAGAATCAATTCTATTTTTCGTAAATTTTGATGTTCAAAAGTGCCTTTTATGTGCCTAATTGAAATAAATTATTTGCCTTTAACAAAACTTAATGAAAGTGTAAACCAGGGACCGAAAACCTTTATAAATTACGGTACAGGTATCGAAGAATTTTGGTTAATTCTACGACTATGGTTATCGCTATCTGGATACTCGTAACCAAGAAGAAGAAACGTATTACCTCTATTTAGGTTACCGTTATTAATACCGGTTACACACACACAGGAGATGCGTGCCCTTTGATTAATGCCGGCAGCACGTGTTAGATAGAGGTCATTTTTATTTCTGTAACCGGTATAAATACTGATTGTCAATTTAAGGTAACCTTTAAAAATACCTGTAAAAAAATATAAATGTAACCGAAAAATTAGCAGGACGTATCGGCACAGATACATCACGACACACGGTTTAGGTCCCTGGTGTATAACCTCATTGCGTGGTGTAAACAAACCTCGGGTTAAATTTCGATGCTCACTCATATCCCTAAAGGGTAATTATTAGTAACTTCAAAATATTCGGTGTTTATGTCTAAGTCAAAACTTTTAATCCAGGAGAAGGAATATTGAATAATGCGACTTCATAACATGAGAACTTTTTAGCAAAACGGTCTTAAACTGTCTGATTATTTTCAGAAAAAAAACATACGCTATCGGAAATTGCTTTTTCGCAGTTATTTTAGTTCAATCTCAGATTTGATGCAACCAACTGCATCAGTCTCTTTGAAAAGAGAGCTTGTTTTGAACTTTTTAGTTGCAGTCAGTTTTTGTTTTGTTTTTGATATGTAACATCTTTCCTCTCGGTTTCCTGCAATCTGTGGGAGTAATTTCATGAAAAGTGACGGAAGTGAGTAACAGAAAGCTTGATGCGCGCGCTATTGGATTTGACCAATGAGCGCGCGCGGTGCAAGAGTTGACCATCAGATGATACACACATCTCCATTAAGTAGTTTCCCCCCAAAAGACACGTGCGTTCTAATCCATGATAGGCTCAAGTTGGTTTTAGTATTTTGCAAAAACATTTTTATTTCAATTAATGTATTGTTTTAGTGAATATGGTTAATATTTACTTATTTATAAAAATATATTTATTTATAAATTTACAGAAGATTATTTAACGTCTAAATAGACCGGAGGTTTCGAGACCGCTTGCCGTGCATAAGATGGAGGTTCAAATCCTAGGCACGAAATGTGCTTTTTGTTATTCATTATATTTTTTTAAATTTAGTATTTTTCTATTTTGTTTTAGAAATATTTATAAATAATTTAAAAATCCAGAATGATCTTATTTTACAGTTATCATAATATATATATTTTGCCAACTGACACAAACGGGTCCCTAGACAAGTGACATCCTATTAACGCAAACGATAAAATAGGAAGCGCTAGAACTATACAATAGTACGCTAGAACTTATACATCAAACCACAGAACAGATAAAAGAGGTTTTATCTGTTCTGTGCATCAAACGCTGTAGTTATAACTTGAGGGTATGGATTAATTTTATAAAGAAAACATAATGGATACCCTCAAATTATAACATCTACTGACAGAGACCTAAAGATAAAGTGACTCGGATGATATTCTATAACAATTTCATCACAATATTCACCTGGGCTCTCTGGCTAGTTCGTTAAACTATGCCGGTATGAGTATCACGACGTTCGGTGATGCGATGGTTCGAATCCAAGTCGAACCAAATTAAATATTTTTGAAGTATTCTTTAGATTATTTGTTATGAATTCTATGTTGTCGCAGTTTAACATTTTAAAACTTGAGGGGCTAGCACATACTGACGCTGTGTGTACCAACCCATTTTCCGAGAGGTTGTAAACAGGATGATGATGATGAATAATGAAAAGGATGATTTAGTGAAAAGGGACTGAAGTGTGTAACAGAGAGCCGGGGAAGCGCGCGGTATTTGATTTTACCAATGAACGCGCGCGGTGCTAGAGTTGGACGTCAGATTGCATCAACCCATTTTCCGAGAGGTTGGTACCGCCGGTCAAGATCGCTCGTTTTTTATTTGAATTTTTCAACCTTTTAGTCTAAACTGATATTATAAAGAGAAAATATTTGATTTTTTGTATGTTCGTTTGTAATAGATAAACTCAATAACTACAGGACCAATTTTTAAAATTCTTTCACCAGTAGAATACTATAGATATTATCACTGAGTAACATAGGCTATGAAAGGTCATTGAGTAATATCGCTTCGCCCGCGTTGCCGTCAACCATAATAATGTAGTTACGCGTTTTTAATCTGTGATATATCTTTTAAACTATTCATTTAAATGATATGATGTAAGGCATATTTTAATCTAAATTAAATGCCCAATTTAAGTAACATATTTTATTGGATAAGGATTAATTAATATAATACCGGTCAAAATAGCTTCGGAAATATTTTTTTTTTTATTTTTTTATCAAATTCTGAAAGATAATAATGGTTACTGTGGGCTATCCTTAGAAGATAGACATATGTCATCGCGGACTTTTTTATTGAAATTTTTAAAATGAACAATACTGTAGAACATTATGTATCTTTTGCGGTTTACGCGGCGCACGCCAGTAAAGCTCCCAGTCAGTGTGATTTTTTCCGACTATTATTTACGCAAAACCTTAAGACCAGGCACTCCAAAGACAATTTCCACGCAAACTCACCCCCATGCAACCCACCACTCCACTATGTGCGAAACGCTAACACATCAGTAATAAAATTGAATATCGCGTGCGCTCTTTGGTCGTGTTCGAGCACAGAACTAAATGTCGTAATTCTCAATTCTTATTTCGTTTGTAATTAAAGTAATAAGTGATCTAGAAAAAAACATTCTTATATCTGGATAATAAGCTATATTTTCTTAGTGTCAATAATTATTTTAGACATAAAAACCGAGTAAGTAGTGGTTTGTTTTTATTTCAAATAATTTAAAAAAAAAAACATGATTTTCGAATAAAAAATGAATCGAGCGAAAATGTTCCAAACTTCAATTATATATGGAAAGATCCAATAAATCATATACTAAAGTTCCATTTTGATTGTATGCGTGACTTTCAGAATATTAATGCAAATTAACATACAATTTAGGGAGCCTCCTCTTAATGAATTATACACTCAAACTCAAAGCATTTATTTCAATTAAACTATTTACAGGCACTTTTGAACTGTCAAAGAGTCGGTCAGTTAGTCAGAAAGTTGAAGCTAATTGCCCATTCCAAAACGTAGATCTCTATGGAGAAGAACGGGCAAGAAACTCCAAGGACACTCTTTTAAATATAGATATTACAAAATCCTGGGTACATCATTCTTGTTGCTTCTATATGTGAGAACAATGTACAAAAAATATCAAAAGCAATTGAAAATATAAGATTAAAAATAAGCCCTGGCAGATAAGAGATGACCAGTTTCAACTGATGGCGCCCTTTCACGAACATGACGCGTGGATCAGCACCATCCAGCTCAACCATTTTGTTGGGAACCGAATGATCCGACACACTCGCCACCATCAGCGAGACATTTAAGTGAGCATGACATATTCTCAACTGCCATGCTATTTCAAGTCAACATACATCTTAATAAGTTAATAAACAGCTCCATGGTCTCACATTTACAAAAATAAAAATGCTTCTAAATTATACAAAACTATAGTTTGCAATGTATTTAAAAAAATAAAAGATTTTAACCACCAAAAAGACCAAACCTTAACCAAACCAAACCACACCAAAACCTTCCTCATGAATCACTCTGACTATGGGTGCAGTAGCGGCGTTAGGGTAGGGCGCGGTTGGGCGACCACCCAGGGCGCCAGACATGAAGGGGCGCCCAACGCGAACCACCGGCCTTTTATTTCTCATCTTTTCTGTTATTTAACTGTTTTTACACTACTGAGGGACAGCAAAGACAGATTTATGTTTTTCTTTAACTTTTCTGTACAAGTCGACAAAGTTTAGGTACTCTTTTTATATGAATGGGCCAAAGAAAAGACGCAGTAGGGGTGCTAAAAAAAATTGAGCTCGCTCTTGCACCCTGCGTTCTCTGAACTCTTAAGTTTTTCTGCATAAAAGAAATCCTAAGTTTTCCGTGGCCGGGTGCTGAAATTTTTGAGTTCGCTTCGCTCGCTTTAGCATCCTGCATTTTCCTGGTCCCCGAACTAGAACACAATCTAAAATTTTCGCCCCTTAATTAATTCAACTACTTAATTTACTCTCCAAGAGTAGTGAGGGGCGCCACAGAAATCTCGCCTGGGGGTATTGCTAAAACCGGCACTGTATGGGTGAAAACCGTTTAAAACCCGTTCGGGAGTTTTTGAGTTTATCGCGTTCAGATAAATAGACACGGCAGGGGACGTTGTTTTATAATATGTAAAAAAATCGTCACAAACATATTTGTTTGCGCCTACTGTTGCAGTGTGTAGACCCATATTCAAACTTGTTAAGTGATAGGGTGATAGATAATTACAAAATAAGTAAGTTATTAAAATTAAAAACCGGTCAAGAGCAAGTCGGATTCGCGTACCGAGGGTTTCGTACCATTTTAAATTTTCATCGGCGATCCTCCATATCTCCGCCCCTGTCCATTTGGGGTCCATTCGGACGGTACGGAGGGGTACGGTATCACTTCAAGACCCAGATTACCAATCGCCATCCGGTTGCCTCTCCGATAAAATTTTACGTGCCATTGCCTTGAATATATGTGTTTCTGCCCTGAAGCCATAGCATAACCAATGGAAAAAGCTTTTCAAGGGGAACCTTTCTTACTAACACGACTTATGCCAATTGTTAAGGAGAACCTTTTGAAGGAGCTTGCCCACTTCAGATGGCGCTGATCTCCAGCGTCTAATAATTTGACAGCTAGCCATACATTTAATGTAAACAAGCGTCTTCTTTTACACATGATTAACTATTTAGCCCAGTTGCGCAGCTGTTTATTGCAAAAATACGGGGACCCATGTATTTGCCAAAGATGTTATAAGAAGAAAACTGTGGGAGAAAGCTTTCCGAAAAAAATTGGAATCCGATATCTTGTCGAGACGATGTGCTATCCTTTAAGTCTTTTAAGGGAGAATGTGGTTTATAGGTGATGCACCTAAGAGGACTAAGTCTGTTTTCATCACATACAGACACTTGTGATGTGATATTATGTACATTATAGTGAAGTATGTGTGTATATATTATCATATTAGATTAGTGCTAGAAGTAGTATCTCTGTGGTTTTTTCAGTCAGGAAAATCATGCCCGAGTTGGTTTTCAACTCTGCTCAGGTTATTTCTATCGTACGCCTCCAGTCCTTAACAAAAAAAAACGAACTTAAAGTCAACAAACACAAAATAACTTATAAATAATTAAACGTTCATATTTTTGTTTACTTTCCTACTGCTTTTTTTACCAGTGGTAGACGCTTCCCCTGTCCTTAGCTCCTCGTTTAATAGTGCGACACTCCAAATCTCATACATATTTATCTAGTTTTCGTATAATTGTGATCGACACAAAAGTATACATAAACAACAAAGACGTACGCAACAACGCGATTTAAAGACGTACAACAGCGCTACCACCTGTTATGGGCTTTTAGTTTTTAACCTCATTGCGGCAATCAAAGCTCTCAAGCTTCTGAAATCCAAGTAATTGACGTTCCTGCTGTAGAACTTTACCAAGATCTCTTTTTGATTTGAATTTTGGGTTTTTTTTTTTAATTCTCTTTTAGTCGATAATTATGCTCAAAAAACGATAATTTTGACGAGAGAACTCGATAATTTGAACTTTTGGAGTTGGCAGCACTGGTCTGTGCTACAGACTCTGTGGTACTGCATTTCCCGCCTTAAATAACGTCAGATCACTTTGCTTTGCTCGAGTGCTTGCAGAATTGGGATTTTCTTGATTCCTTTCCTTCACAAACAAATCCTGGAGACAAGACAAAGAAGTTATCTGATACAGATCCTTAATTTTAATAAGTGTTTACATCCGAAACTATTATAGAACTGATCTTTAAGCATCATGGTTGGCAAACTTAATAGGCTGTTCGTTCTCAAAAGAGGTAAGGAAGCTCGTGTACATTTTAACATTATCCTTGTGATTTCTTCTCTTCTACAAACCCTATAACCTTTCTTTCCGGTATATTCACTATCTGACATAACATAAGAGTCTTAGATCATTAATATCCTTGTTCATTGAAACCATAGAACATCTGAGGACCAAAGCCCTACGCTACGACGCACCGTTTTTGAGATAGGTACCTATGGGCCTTCAAAGAAAGTGGCCCCTAAATCTCTGATATGATGCGTCTTACGACCCTATTTCTCAGAGGCATAATGTTTTCTATGACGAAGTTTAACCCAATATTAAAGTAAAATGTTTGATATTTATTTACTTTGGACATATTTAACAAGAAAAATATTTGAATGCTCATTTCTCAGTATGTTATGGGGCTATGGTTTGCCAAAGTATAAAGGTTTTTCTTTCTTCTGTTGATTGGAATTTGGGGTGCAATTACTGGGATTATAATTCTGGTGGCCCGGTAATGGTGACTTTGCTATGTACTTGTTATACTTAGCTGTAACATCAGTTACTATTTTAGTAACTGAATTATTTTATTAGTTTATAAACTTGACAAAATGGATTGTTTTCTCAGTAGCTGATAAGAGAGTTGGCGAAGTAACCATGAGAAAGAGATAAGATGTGTCAGACTATTGTTTTTTTCTGTAGAGAAGCAGGTAGCAATAATAGCTAAATAGGTTTATTCACATTCTCCAGTTTGCTGAGTCGAGAACAGTACATGCACAGTGTTCTTGAGTGACCTGTTTGCATTGTCAAACCTGCCATACCTGCCTGAGCTGCCATAGTAACTATTGTTTGTATGGAAGTACTCTACACATCTAACAAGGTGGTGTCAGTGTGCGATTAAAAAAAAGGCACCTGTTGTCCATACATTACAGGCAAAGCCAAACCTATTTACCTATTATTCCAATATTTTTACCAAATTTAGTAAAAAACATTGTTGTCCATTGTAGTGTGATTGAGTCACAATTACACAAACACAAACTTTCACATTTATAATATTAGTAGGATAGGATTAACTGTAATTGTAAACATGCATCAAACAATTAACAATTAATGAATTGTCTATCTTGTAATTACAATTAATTATTTTAATTGTTGATTGCAATTAAAATTGGCAATTTAATTGGTGCTGGTGGGGCAAAGTGGAATGCCTACAATTTTTCAGTGGAATCTGAAAATACAGCATGTCCATATTTTAGATCCATTCATCATGCCAAATGATGATTAATCTGTGATGTTAATAGTTGGAATAATTAAAATATCATTTTGTTTTCTATTTAACACTTTGAGGGACACTAAACGCCCATAGACGTCATAACAATAAAACTTCTATTGTGTCTCGTTTACTGTCCTTCAAAGTGTTAATCATACTAAATTTGTGTTAGTATGAAAAACATGAATGCATCAGTAAGAACAAATTATTGTATATCTGTGATTTTAATGGTCCACTTTAGTTATATTTATTAAGATTTTATTTTATTAGTAACAAATTGTGTAATTAATCTGTGATTTACATCCCAATCCCTTCCAGACACAAATTGTAACTAAAAATTACCAAACAACTATTTTTGTACTTTTATTTAAAAACACTACCTAGGTAAGTACTAAGTCTAAAACATTAACAGTCCTAGTAACATTTAACTTAGATATATGTTGCTTTCTTTACCAAAAAAAAAAAAAATATGAGCATGCCTACCTACCCAAATTCTAAGGTGCCAACCCTAGTGGGGCAGAATCCGTCAAGATTTTAGACAAGTGGAATCTGCCCCACCAAATCAAACTAGTGGGCAGATTCCAGTGAAAAATTGTAGGCATTCTACTTTGCCCCACTATTGGAGGGGCCTGGTGGGGCAAAGTGGAATGATTTGTAAAAACACTATAAGATACATTAAGAAAAAATGTCTTGTTGCAGGTGGAAGAATGGAAGAGGTACATATTGATAAGATCACATCACGAATAAAGAAGTTATGTTATGGTCTCAACATGGACTTTGTAGACCCGGTATGTATTTTTGATTCTTTAATATATTTAAGAAAAATAAAAATAAATCTGTGGGCTTCTATTTTTTGTATTGTTATGTTTTTAGGAATTTTATTTTATGTTTTTATAAACATATTTAAAAACGTAATCAATATGTATAACAATGCAATTAAGGAAATAATATTATAGTACTTAATTGTTTATTTAGAAAAGTAGCACATTTCCATACAAAAGATATGTTAACATTAAAAAAATAGAGCACAGTTGTTTATTTGCCTGAACTGGGTTAAAGCTGTGCTACAGGCTAGACTGCTTAGGTACTACAAAAAAGGTATAATAAATTAACAATAATTTTCGAATAATGAAAAATTATTCAAGTAAACATGAAAGTAACAGCATATTCGCGATTTAATTTTCCGAACAACAAGTCTTGTAAGTTTTCTGTTTCTGCTTATTGTATTAGTAGTTTATTTTTTTAACATTTAAATTTTTTTAAAGTTAGGGCCAGGTAGGGATAGTTTTCTATTTTGTACAGAAATGGGACTAAGAAATACCATTCTGTTTCTTGTTAGCATTGTCAACATTGTAGGTAAGGGGGCCATCCATAAATTTCGTCACACGTTAAGGGGGGAGGGACAATTCATAAGCTTCGTGACGTCAAATGTTTAAATCTAACATCCTGGCCACGACGATAGCGGCAAGCTATGAGCAAAATCTGTGCGCGGGGCGGCCAGTCTTAACAACAAATTTACCTTTTCGGTTTTCTTCGCAACCCCGGCAGGCATCGGCCCTAGCGGACCCCGTCAGTTCTGCTGACATCTCTTTGAGGCGCGTGTGGAACACAACACGCCGTCGACCCGGGCCTGGTCTTTATCGGACGGTGAGCTACCTATTGCTCACCGTCCGTAAGCCCGCGCCTGCGGTGGCCGGAAATCAGCTTGCGAGTCCCGACGCCCTGGGCGTCTCCTCCTGCGGCGGTTTGGGGCGTGAGGGCGCGAAATTTGCCTCACCCTCACACGTTCCGCCTCCTCCTTCGCGAGCATTACCGCTTCGCAGAAGGAGGTGACGGCTTTCCATTTCCTCTCGCTCCGTACCATGGCCTGAACCAGGGCCGGACGCAAGAGAAGCCAGACATAGTGGTGATAGATCGATTAGAGCGTCGCACAATGATTATTGATATAGCGGTCCCGCATAACGAGAACCTCTTGAAAGCTGAAAAAAATAAACAGATCTTGACCTGGCTCGCGAGGTTGTCGACATGTGGGAGGTGGATACAGCAATCATTGTGCCGATAGTCGTGACGGCCAATGGCATAATAGCCAAGAGCCTCGACCAACACCTGAACAGGCTCTCGTTAGGCAGCTGGATCAAGGGCTTGATCCAGAAAGCGGTACTCCTGGACACGGCGCGTATTGTTACGAGGTTCCTCTCTCAGGAGCCCTGACCACCGGTAGCTTGGACCCTGTTCCCGACACCGGTGGGCTACTATTTTTTATATTTTTAAATGTTTTTCTTTTTTGTTTTTATATTAATATTAAAAAATAATAAATATATGTTTAACGATTAAATAAAGGAAATAATAATAAGCCTTTTTATTCTGAACTTCTCATAAGTATGAGTAAAATATGTTCTTGTTAAAATATGTCCCAAAGCTCTGTGTGCCTCTTGGCATAGGCCTCCTCTAACAATTTCCGTTGGGACCTGTCACTTGCTACTCTTCTCCAGTGAAGTCCAGCCGTGAGTTTCAGATCATCTTCTCATCTTGTTCAATATTTTGTATCAGGCTATTTCCACGTGTAATTAAGTGTCAACCTGTATATGTGTAGTTTTTACGTCAAATAAATATTATTATTATCTTGTTTGTTGGCGTCATCTGCTTCTCCTGCAATCTCTAGGATACCAGTTGATAACAATTTTACACCATTTCTCTTGTGGGTCGCGTAACATGTGACCTGTCCATATCCACTTTTGTTGGTCTATCCTATCCGGGTTATTATATCAACAACTTTTGTTTTGGCCCTTATTATGCTACATCTCACACTGTCTTGTTTCTTTATTCCTGTCAAGATTCTCTCCATGGCTGTCTGGCAGCGTTTTAACTTTTCTCGGTGTTATTCGATGAGTGCCCAGGTTTCGCATCCATAAGCGACGATTGGAAGCATGAATGTTTTGAAGACCTCCCTTTTTATTTGCATATTTAGTTCCTTGGATTTCAAGACTTCTTTCAAAGACCAGTAAGTATTTTTTCCATCCGTTTCCTATTCTTCGCTCAATTTCTTTAGTGGTTTGATCTTTGTGAGATATTATCTGTCCTAAATAGATGTAGTCGGGCACATATTCAAGTGCCGGGGTTGTGAAGAAGTCCGCAGTGGAGATCGTGGCCCCCGGCAACATAGCAACTGAAGGAACACGGGTGGGTTTTAGTCAGTAAGTCTAACAGGTCCTCCCGCTCCGCCCAGAGCGGGAGAAGTTATTTGATAATCTCCCACCCAAAAACAAAAGTCAAATATTCAAGTGGTTGGTTGTCAATTTTTATGGTTACTGTTTCAGAATTTGTTAGCAATTTCATCTTGTCTTTGTTCATGCATAGGCCTACTTTTAAACTCTCTTCGTTAAGCGATTCCATCATTTTGTTTAGGTGCGTCGGGTTTTCTTCAAATAAGACTATATCGTCCGCAAATCGTTGATGGTTCAGTTTCAGTTACACCTTGTATGTTGAGAACGTATTCTTTCCAATCTAGTTTGCGGAATATACTTTCCAGGGCAGCCGAGAAAAATTTGGGTGAAAAGGGTCTCTCTGTTTTACTGGGGAGTAAGACAGAGAAACCGATTTTGAACTTTTTGGATCCTCGCTTCACCGTTTAAGTAGATGTTTTTTTATAAAATTAATGTTATTTAAGGGTATCCCTTGCTGTTCTAGGCGTGTGACTTATACTGCTGAAAGCTTTGGGTTAAAATAAAATCTCCACTCTAGACCACATACACACAGTGAAACAAATAGTAGAAAAATATAATGAGTATAATAAGAAATATTATTATATAGTTGTAATCTAATGCTTGCAGGTATCTATAACTCTGAAAGTCATCAGTGGTATATACTCTGGAGTAACAACTGTAGAACTTGATAACTTAGCTGCTGAAACAGCAGCAACTATGACTACTGATCATCCAGATTATGCAATACTTGCTGCAAGATTGGCCATTTCTAATTTGCACAAAGAAACAAAAAAACACTTTTCTGGTAATTATGAATTGCATTTTTTTTTAAATAAGGAAACCCCGGAAACCCCTTGAACATAATTTAACTGAACCAAACCCTATAGTTTTTTTATTATTATTTCAGATGTAATATCTGATTTATACAACATAATTAATCCATATACTAAGAAGAGGACACCAATGATTTCTGATTTTCATTACAATTTGATCATAAAAAATAAAGAGATGCTGGACTCTGCCATTGTGTATGACAGAGATTTCAAATACAACTATTTTGGATTTAAGACTTTGGAAAGATCATATTTGTTGAAAATCAATAATAAGGTAAACTTAAATACCAGTGTAGTATTTTTTTATTATTATCTTCTAAGCACAGAATTTTAACCTTTTCTTAATTTCAGGTTGCAGAAAGACCACAGCACATGCTCATGCGGGTTTCCATTGGCATTCATGGCGAAGATATAGAGGGGGCTATTAATACATACAATTTATTATCTGAAAAATATTTTACACATGCAAGCCCAACTCTTTTCTCAGCAGCCACTCCACGTCCTCAATTATCTTCTTGCTTTCTCATAGCCATGACAGATGATAGTATTGAAGGAATTTATGATACTTTAAAACAATGTGCACTCATTTCTAAATCAGCAGGTGGGATTGGCCTCCATGTTCACTGCATTAGAGCTAAAGGTACCTATATAGCTGGTACAAATGGTATGTCAAATGGTCTTGTGCCCATGTTAAGAGTATACAACAACACAGCGCGTTATGTTGATCAAGGGGGTAATAAAAGACCTGGTGCTTTTGCCATATACTTGGAACCATGGCATGCTGATATATTTGAATTCCTGGATTTGAAAAAAAATACTGGAAAAGAAGAAGTGCGTGCTAGGGAACTATTTTATGCACTATGGATACCTGATTTATTTATGAAAAGAGTTGAAAGCAATCAAGATTGGAGTATAATGTGTCCTCATGAATGTCCTGGTCTAGCTGATCGTTGGGGAGAAGAATTTGAAGCATTATATGAAAAATATGAACATGAAGGTCGCTTTGTAAAACAAGTAAAAGCTCAGATTCTGTGGAAAGCAATAATTGAAGCACAAGTAGAAACAGGAACTCCATATATGCTTTACAAAGATTCCTGCAACAGAAAAAGTAACCAGAAGAACCTAGGCACCATTAAATGCAGCAACCTTTGCACTGAAATAGTAGAATATACTTCACCAGATGAAGTTGCTGTGTGCAATTTAGCTTCTATTGCATTAAACATGTTTGTAAATGATGACAAAACTTATAATTTTATAAAATTGAAGGAAGTTACTAAAACTATAACGGAAAATCTAAACAAAATTATTGATGTGAACTTTTATCCAGTGCCAGAAGCAGAAAAATCTAATATGAGGCACAGACCCATCGGAATTGGAGTTCAAGGATTAGCTGATGCTTTTGTATTAATGCGTATACCCTATGAAAGCGAAGCTGCTATAAAATTAAATCAACAAATATTTGAAACAATCTACTATGGTGCACTAGAAGCTAGTTGTGAATTAGCTGAAAAGTATGGAGTATATGAGACTTATGAAGGCTGCCCTGCAAGTCAGGGCATATTGCAGTACGACATGTGGAACAAGACCCCAACAGATTTGTGGGACTGGGTATCGCTAAAAGAGAAGATTTCAAAGCATGGTCTTAGAAATTCACTTTTATTAGCACCCATGCCGACGGCTTCCACTGCCCAGATATTAGGAAATAATGAGTCATTTGAACCATTTACTTCAAACATTTACCAAAGACGTGTCTTGTCGGGCGAGTTCCAAGTAGTAAATCATCACCTGTTACATGATCTAACTGAAGCTGATTTATGGGATGAAGATATGAAAAATCTGATTATCCACAATAATGGATCTATTCAAAACATTGAATCTATTCCTCAAGACATAAGAGACTTGTATAAAACTGTCTGGGAAATTTCTGTGAAAACCACAATACAAATGGCTGCCGACAGAGGTGCATTTATCGATCAAAGTCAGTCCTTCAATATCCATGTTGCTGAGCCAAATTATGGTAAATTAACATCTATTCATTTCTATGCATGGAAAATGGGTTTGAAAACTGGAATGTACTACCTACGCACAAAACCTGCTGTCAATGCTATACAGTTTACTGTTGATAAATCTAAGGTTAGGGGTAAGGTCACAAACGGAAAATCCGAGACTAATGGAAAGTCTGAGGTTGATGATGCCAATATGGCTGCAATTACTTGCTCCTTACAAAATAAGGATGAATGTATGAGCTGTGGCTCATAATGCATATAATAGCAGTAATTGCTTCTATCTCAAGATTTAATTTAGAATTTTTAATGTAGTTTTCATATTCAATGTTTTTTTTTGTTTCCGTACCTAAGTCTTAGCTTTTCATGCAGAAAAAAATGCGGTCAGTTTTAATTCCTATTTTTTCCCTGGATAATGACACTAAGGCCTATTGTCCACCGCACCGTGAACGGGACGTCAACGAGAACGAGATGACGACGCCCAAGTAGAGACAGCACATTTACTATGGCTGCGTAATCTTGTTTCGTTCCATTCACAGTGCGGTGGAAAAACAGTGTAAGGCCGCTTGTCTACCGTCACCGTAAACGGGACGTCAACGAGAAACGAGATCACACGGCCGGTGAGACGTCAGTGTGGACAAAATCAAGTGTATTTTGTATCGCCACATCGGCCCGTCACAATATCGGGCAGAGTTCTAGCGGTCGCGCCAAACTACTCGAAAATTCGGAGATCGGTATCCCGGCACTCGGGTGTCGGACGAGCAGTTGACATGCGGCTTTAGTAAATGTATGTATCGATACTTTGGCGCCATCATCTCGTTCGCGTTGACGGGAGACAAATCGCCTAAAGCAAATATTTTTAACAACAAAATTATGTATATTTCACTACCAATTTTATTATGGAGTACCTACCTGCCTATTCGACTAATAAAGTTGCATGTACCCATAATATATTTTTTTATTCATGTTGGCATTGGGGCGGATCAGAGTGCAGGTGAGTGCGAGTGCGTGCGGTGCATTCACAGTGCTGGCGCGAGCGTCTATAGTCTGTTCCAAAAATATCTGATGAAAATGTAAACAAATGGATCAAATTGAGTGCTTTGATTTGAATACAGATGAATGTGCTACTTCCTTTTGTCTGAATGATTTCGTACGAATTTAACCTGAAAAGGGTTTATTTACACTTTCATCAAATACTGAACATACCAAAACTAGACGCGTACGCGTCAGCACACACCCTCCTGCACTCTGATTCGTCCCCATAGTTTTGTCATCCCACAAACACCTCTGCATGAATTTGGACAAGACCACATAATGTCTTTCACATTGACATGTACAATTCACACATCTTCATGAATCCAATCCACATGGAAGGGTCGCTTCTCAAAGTTATGAAGGAGTATATCTACCTGGGGCAAATTGCGAAGCCCACAGAAGGATCCCAGTTGGTTTGGACAGTATTTGGAAAACTTCGACTAGTTTCTGGCCGCCTATCCCGCAATGTTTGAAGACTAATGTCTTCAACTAGTGCGTCTTGACCGTTATAATATACGGTGCCGAGTTGTGGACACTGACAGGGCTGTTCCCTAAAATCCAAGCTCGCTCAGCGGCCTATGCTCGGAGTTTCTTTGAAGGATAAAATCAGAAATGAAATTATCCGCAAAAGAACCGATAGTTAAAGTTACTGACATGGCTTGCAGAGTAAGCCGACGTTCGCACGGACATAATAAAATCGCTGCGGGATTTTTTCGTACATTGGATTTTCAACGCTCTGCTTAGCATCAAGAGTTGAAAATCCAGTGCGCGATAAAGTCCTACCGTGATTTTATTACGTCCGAGCGTACGTCGGCTAAGAGCTTACTTGGCAAGTGGCAGTGAGCTGGCCATGTCTATCGAAGGACCGATGGCTGGGTGGAGCAGACGAGCCCTGGAGTTGAGACGGCGTATTGGTAAGCGTAGTGTGGGACTAAGGTTGCAAACTTTTTTAAAGAAAAAAAAAACTTATCAAGTTCTTTAAATAGGAGACCTTTGTTTGAAGCCTGTTAAAAAAAAGATATTTTTAAAAAGAAAAAATCCTATAGCACGTCCAGTGCCGGGGGCCCTCCTGGAGGGCTAACTCTAGCCGCATATGCGATGCCGGGAGCACGAGCGGAGGAAAATCTGTTATATATTATAACAAGATTTATTAGTATATGCGTTGGTTTTAAAATACAACATTGATTTTCAAAAACAATATTGTGTCCGCACGCCAGTATTTCAGGCGTGCAAAACCATTTTCACGGTCACTAAAAAATTAAAGGTTGGATACCCCTGTCTCGGGACCAGAGCGAGCGAGTTATTATGATTTTTTACCGAAGCAAAAATGCAAAAATGAGGGTTATGATTTTGACCGGTATGTATATGTATGTTCATCTGTTACCTCATAACTTCTAAAGTACCAATCATAATTCGAAAACGAGGTATCAATAGAAGCGTCTTGATCGTCCGCTGGTAATAGGCTATGTGACGTCACATTAAATGCAATATGGCGCCCTCTAGAGGACAGCCATGAAAAAAAAAAGTACCATATTGGGTATCAAATTAATAAAAGGGGGGCTTGACAAGCACAAATACTTATGTATATCATGTTGTTTAAGTAAATAAATATGTTGAAATTCTTAGATAAATGATTGATGATCATTTATCCAAGTTGAAATTGTTAAAAACAAGGAAAAGTGAGACTGCTAAGTACGGCGCAGCTGCAAAATTAATACCTATTATACATACACTAAAACCCAAACAAAAAAAATTAAAACTGCTCTGCAAATACTTTATCACAAAATGATAAACCCAAAATAACAAGAAAATATTACTGACAGAAATCAAGACATCGACACCAGAAGTACCTATCAATTAATCTAAAGGACAAACCACGGTTTTTCAGGAAAGCCAAAAAACGTTGTTTTTCTTAAATCTGTTTATAACTTTTTACTGTCTGCTCCAATTTTAATTGTGTCTAGAGCAAAGTTTCTTAGAATTTCCTCTTCTTTCATGCTATAAACGAAAGATTTAAGAATGCCTAGTGGTTTAAAATATAGCATGTCCAGAGTTGTGCCTTACAAATATTTTATATGTAAATCGTCGAGCAAGAGAAATAGAAAATTATACGTAATTCTATTTTAAAGGACTTTTGCAGTGTTGAATTTGATATAACTATAGATTATCTATTAAAATTCAAGGTATTTTAACACCATGGAAATAAGTTTTTTGCATGATTAATGTTAGTATGAATCATTCAAAGCAAATCTATACGTTTGTTTCAGGTTTTACCGCTTAGCTATCACAGATCTAAATGAAATTTAGGGAAACAAAAATAAAACAATTGTTTTAACTCGTAATAATTTATTAATCAATTAAACATCACTTGTACACAGACTTCTACAGTTTATTAGGCAAGTTAGCAAACACCAAGACCTTGACATTGACCTGAATAAAGAATAATGGTTTTCACAAAAGGGATTTACAACCGCCATTAGTCTCACAGTCGAGCCGGCAATATCACAGGAGTACTATAATATAAAATGGAAGGCAATTTCTCGTGCGGCGCGCGTTCCGCCGACTAGTGTTGCCAATCGATACCACGGGGTTCTCATTCGCGGCGTCGGCATCGCAAGAAATTTCAAAATTGCGCGTTACATTGTTAATTTTTTCTTTTTCGACTATTTTGTTTGTAAGACTGTTAATTAAAAGAGATCATAGAGTCAATTTTACATAATTATTTTTACATTGACAACTACAAGGTTTGTAAGACTGTTAATTTGAACACTGTTACTTTTAAACTTAACACAAAGTTTAATAGACTGTTAAGTGTGTTGAATTTATAATAATTGCGTAGACATAAAAGTCGAAAAATAATAATAATAACAATTGTTTTATTTTTGTTTCCCTAAATTTCATTTAGATCTGTGATAGCTAAGCTGTAAAACCTGAAACTAACGTATAGATTTGCTTTGAATGATTAATGTTGTTTCATACCAACATTAATCATGCAAAGAACTTATTTCCATGGTGTTAAAATACCATTTAATTTTAGTAGATAATCTATAGTTACATCAAATTGCAACACTATAAAAGCCCTATACTAGAAATAGAAAATTATACGTAGGTAATTCTATTGAATTCAATAGAATTACCTACGTATAATTTTCTATTTCTCTTGCTGCTTGCACTATGCTCGACCGTTTACACATAAAATATTAGTAACGTAAGGCACAACTAAATATATTTTATTAATATAAAGGACATGCTATATTTTAAACCACTGGACATTCCTAAATCTTTCGTTTATAGCATGAAAGAAGAGTAAATTCTAAGAAACTTTGCTCTAGACACAATTTAAATTGGAGCAGACAGTAAAAAAGTTATAGGCAGATAAAAAAAGTTTTTAGCGCTCCTGAAAAGCCGTGGTTTGTCCCTTATGTTGATACTTCTGTTATCGTTTAGAGAATCAAATACGAATTTATTTATTATTTATTTATTTATTTATAGTTAATTAAAACGGTACAACACCAATTACATTAATTAACATAGAAACAATAAAAATATGAATATGAATTTGATATCTACTTGGCACATCACCAGTAAGGAGGATCCTTAAATATTATAAAACAACTTCTTCCGCCGCGTCTATCTATCTGTCAGTCTGAACGCGATAAACTCAAAAACTACCGAACGGATTTTCAAACGGTTTTCACCAATAGACGGAATTATTCATGCGGGTTTTAGTGTGTAATTCATTGTTTTGTGTATTGGCTGAAATTTGACGATTATTGTTGAAGATGTCGAAAAATTCATGCCGAGTGAGAAATTTATTGGCGTGCGCCGCGGAAATAGTAAAAGTTACATAAAATTTATGTTCTACAGTATTGTTCATCTTAAAAAGTTCAACAAAAAAGTCAGCTATGGCATATGTCTATCTTCTAAGGATGACCCCACAATAACCATTTTTAACTTTCAAAATTTGATAAAAATTTCATCGTTATTTCCGAAGCTATCTTGACCGGTATTATATTAATCCTTATCCAATAAACTATGTTACTAAAATTTAGCATTTTATTTAGATTAAAATATGCCTTGACATCATTTCATTTAAATGAATGGTTTAAAAGATATCACAGATTCAAAATTACGCGTAACAAAATAATTATGGTTAACGGCAACGCGAGCGCAGCGGTAGGAGCAATGACCTTTTTCTCGGCTATTAATCCCGGTATCGGTAATACGTTTTCGTGGGATATTTTCGGACAACCAAGCGGGCGAAGCCGCGGGCAAAAGCTAGTATACAGTATGTTAATTAACGAAAGGCGTTCCCGTTTACCCGCAACAGTATAGCATCCATACATGCTCAAAAAAATATTACCATTCAAAAACAAAATGTTTTTATATTTTTTTTATAATAAAATATTCACAAAAAATATTAAATTGATACGTAAAAGAAACATCTGTACACGCGCATTTGTATTTCAATGTGGAAGTATGGCAATGTCGCAACAAACTTATGAATGACAACTCGCGTGTGCGGCGATCTATTGATGCGCCTAGCCCCGCCCCCGCCCCCCAATATCCACCTTATTTTATTCGGAACTAATAATAGCGACGTTGCCGGTTTGGGCAGCGCGAATACGCTAGGTACTTTACCGCGCTACTATTTTGATTTTAAACAGGACGTTTCAAATTTATTTTCATTTATTTTTATTTTTTTCATTCGGTTTTTTTATACTTATTTTTCTATGCTGATATTTTTATTTCAATGTATTAATGATATAGATTAATGCGTTTAAGGGAACGCCCTCTGTTATTTAACATACTGTATAATAAAGATAGTTTTGTCAGATAATAATGTAAGAGAATAATTCTTAAAAAACTGTAATCATGAATTAAAGAAAGGAACATGTTATTTAAATTTACTGATTTCAGGTTTAGTATAATGTTAATGACTGTAATTTTTTTTTTTTTCATAAATCGTTTTACGCAGTCCAATAAAGTGTACTGTGAGGGATTTTGTTTTAACGATAGAGAAATTTTAATGATACCAACCGAGTGGGAAATTCAAAATTATTCTGGCAGGGACATCGACGCGAAAACTGTTACCAGCGATAGTACATGATTCTGAACCGTTGAAATTTTTCGTTGGTTATTTTTTTTAAATCCGCTGTTCCATACATATTGACCGGGTACGTATTGCACTTTTCTAAGAAACAGCAGATTTTTTTTAAAATAATAGACGAAAAATTTCAACGCTGGAGTGTTCACAATCATGTACTGAATCCATGGTAACAGTTTTCGCGTCGATGTCCCTGCCACCTTGTATATAACTCATTTTCGCCAAAATGTCCCTTACATTAATTGCTACTTCTGGTGTCGACATAGGTACAAAAATGAAAGCCGTGGTTGCATGCCATTATAATTTATAGGTGTGCATGCGAGCACGGCTTTACCTTGACCATTTTGGTACGTATGTCTTGATTTCTGTCTGAAATATTTTCTTGTTTCATGTGTGCGTTACCCCAGCCAGAAAATGTCCCATCTCAAAAATGCCCAACGCGACTTAAGAAGTTTTCACTTCAATAAGAACCAAGATATAGCGCTCCGAACAGTACAATGAAGCATACTAAAACTATACTTCCACTCTGTGCATACATGCTCACAAGGACACATTTACAATCAAACTACACCTCACATTATCTGTGACTTAGGTAAGTAATTCGGGACCAGTGCGTGTGCGATCATAGGAAAAAACCGGCCAAGTGCGTGTCGAACTACGCACAATGAAGGGTTCCGTAGTTAGGATAAATTTATCTCAAAAACAAACATTTGTAGTTGAAAAACATGTTCTCCCATACATCCATATATCGCTGTCCCCGGCGAATAAAATGGTAATGTGCTACTACGATAATTGTAAGGTTATTGCATATTCGATTTTAAGAGGTCCGATTACCTACTCTCTCAATTTTTTTCATTCATTTCCTACGGTTATTTCAGTAGTTACAAGATTTTAATGTGTATTGTATGAATTATGAATGTAAAAAATATTTTTTTTAAATATTTGAACAATTGGATAGTTGCCTAGGTAAAAAAAAAGAAATTCTATTTAATCCGTCTTTCAGATAATAACTCAGTATTTCAGATAAAAATTCAGTATTTTTTGCTTTATCATATTAATCAAAAATAACTTAGAAAACACGCATTAAAGTTGGGGAGTGGGGGCTCGCTACGTCACAACGTCGTATAAAATCTAGCAAGGCGTGACGTCATGCCACATTTTAACTCAATGTATCGCCGTAATCTTATGATTACGTCAAAAAATAAAAACTACGTGTTCAATATTTTATAATAATCTACAAGACGGACAAAAAATATTTTTTGGACACAGGCCTATTCCGCTATGTATATTAGTTTGATTTTCACAAAAAACTGTTTTTATTTTTCCTGTAAAATTTAGTTTTTACGATTACCATTTTATTCGCTGGGGACAGCGATATATTATGTCACGATCAATTCTCCAACTGCAAATATAAGATTGTAATTACATTTTTTGTGTGATGCAACTACAAATTAACAATTTTCGCACTTCTTCCTTTAAATGCGCTGTGCGAGCTCGCTTCTTGACAAATTTCATGATTCTAGGTCAACGGGAAGTACCCTGTAGATTATGATTTATTTGCGAGTATCAAAATGTGTCGCATAAATGGCCGTATGTTTTTATTTCGTTGATTTAGAAGCTTGATTTTTTTTTTACATACATACATAAACTCACGCCTTCTTCCCATGTGGGTAGGCAGAAACTACAGAACGCCACCTGCTACGATCCTTACATACTCCTTTTGCCTCGTTTACGTTCATACATCTGGTCATACACTCCCGCCGGTTGCGAGTACTACGCACTTGGCCTTTCTGAAGAACATCACCAATAAGGTCACATCAGCCTTGTAAGTACGTATTGTTAGTCGCCTTTCATTCATCCTCTCAACATGCCCAAACCATCTCAGCATACCCTTTTCAATTTTTGTCACAACATCTTCTTTTAAATCACACCGCTGTCTTATCACATCATTCCTCAGCCTATCATTCATAGACAAACCACACATGCTTCGTAAGGAACGCATTTCCACAGCATTTATTCTACTTTCATGCTTGTTTTGCCACATCCAACATTCACTTCCATACATAAGCGTAGGCACCAGCACACCATTGTGAACAGCCAGTCGAGCTTTTTTAGACATCGACTGGTTGGTCACAATCGCATGTATAGCATTTGAATTTATTTTATTCACTTTATTTCCCACGTTTACTCTCCTTTCTACATCCCCATCAATTTTCCCATCCCTTGTAAACAGACTCCCCAAATATATAAATTCACTTACTTGCTCCACACTCTTATCATTTATTTTCACATCACACACCGATACATCCTCTCCTCTTTCAAACACCATGACCTTCGTCTTATTCACATTTATATTCATCCCTTTCACCTTATATGCTTCATCCATCACAATCACCATGTCTTGCAACTGTTGTGCTGATGAAGCAAGTAGAACTTGATCATCTGCGTAGCTAAGGCATTTGACAGGTAACTCATTCATCCTCAATCTGTACTCACTCTCTTTCAAATTTGTTAGACAACTGTCCATGTACAAGTTGAATAGCCACGGTGACGCTACACAACCCTGTCTAACACCCCTCGAGATGCAGAACCAGTTCGTGTATGCACCATTTATCCTAACACAAGCACTGGAATCCTTGTATAAAGATTTCAGTGCCCGTACCAAGCGCCAGTCCACACCGTACATGGATAGTGTCGACCACAGTTCTTCCCTCCACACACTGTCATAGGCCTTCTCCAAATCAACGAAAGCACAATAGACGTTTTTGTGCTTTGCTAGATGTTTTTCGGTTATGCACCTTAAGGAGAAGATCTGGTCCATACAGCCCATTCCCTCTCTAAATCCTGCCTGTACATCCCATATTTTCTCATCTGTCACTTTTATTACTCTATTTATTAAAACCTTCGCATACAGTTTGCCGACAACACTCTAAAGACTAATGCCGCGGTAGTTTTTACACTCCTGCTTTTTTTTTTTTTTTTTGAACGGGCATCTCGCAGTTTTGACCACTAAGGTCTTGGCTGCTTAACCGGACTTTCCTGTGGGTGCCTTAAGCTGCTACACTCAAAGCCTCCAGCCAGGGGCAAAATACTAAACTAAATTAAAACTAGGCGAACGCTCGCTAAGGGCACCCCCTGTGGGGTACGAACCTCGGCTTAGGGCGTCGCTGAGGGGAGGATAGCAAGAAGGGACAGGCTGGATCAAAATTGGTTTATATCATGATTATTAAGCGGGGTAGTTTAAAGCTACGTGCTCAGCGGCAACAACTTGCTGGCACCTCGTTTTCGAGCAAGGGTCGGGGAGGAGTATTATTTAATCAGGGACACGGTCGCGATCGCAAAGGACCTCGGCGGCGAGGTCGGAATGACGGGAGGCGTCTGTATTTGTTTATTGTACTGGTGGCCCTATTCTGCTCTTGGAGGAGTGTGATGGGATCATCAGGGTCGGAAAGTACATGCCGCGGACGGCGGATCTGACTAATTCTAGAAGGGACATAATTGGCTGCTTCGACAACCAAGGGGTTACGATGTCTAGGAGCGGAGTGAAAGTAACGCTTGGACATGCGTTTTAGGAACTGGTGAATCGTAG
Organism: Omphaloscelis lunosa; assembly: GCA_916610215.1. Taxonomy (NCBI): domain Eukaryota; kingdom Metazoa; phylum Arthropoda; class Insecta; order Lepidoptera; family Noctuidae; genus Omphaloscelis; species Omphaloscelis lunosa. Next base: position 14,261,748 of record OU744247.1, read on the forward strand.
GGATTCTACAGTCGAGATGGAGGATCTCGTTTCTGACATAGAAGGGAGCTCCCGTGGCTTTACGGAGGAAACGGTTCTGCAAAGCTTGCAACCTATGGATGGAATGGGACTTGGCGTGGGCGAATACTGCACCCGCATAGGTCATAATGGGTCGGATACATGATGTATAGATGCGCAGTTTGCACTTAAGTGACAATTTGCTGCGTGCATTTAGAACGAAATGGAGTCTACCTAGAGCGAAAGCGGCTCGCGAACAAACCGTCTTTATGTGCTCAGAAAAGGAGAGATGATGATCTAGGATAACACCTAGGTATTTGGCGCGCCTAGCCCAAGGGATTGGTTTGCCGAACATGGTGATGGGTCGGGGGAAAGGGGGGGGTCTAGTTCTCGGTTTAGAAAAGCTAACCGCTTGACTTTTGTCGGGATTTACTTCTATTCGCCATTTTCTAAACCAGGCGCCAAGGTTGTTGACAGCCCTTTGGAGGTTTAGCAGCATCGTAGCTGAATTTCCCTTACAGATGATCGCTGTATCGTCTGCGAACAGAGCCAACTGCGTCGATCTGTGTTTGGGGATGTCGCTGGTGAATAGCGTGAAAATGAGGGGGGCTAATACTGAGTCCTGAGGGACTCCTGCCCTTATGGGGCGGGGGGAGGAAAGATTTCTGATTCTGACAGACAGACTTCGATGCGGAAGCGAAAGGTGCGATTCGACAAATAGTCTCGTAAGATGAGCACGAGACGATCCGGCACACCGAGTTTGTAGAGCTTATAAATTAAGCCGTTGTGCCAGACTTTGTCAAACGCCTTCGCTATGTCGAAGAATACTACGCTCGTTTGTCGGCCATGGGTGAGAGCACCGCTGATTAGCTCGACAATACGATGGACCTGATGCACGCTAGAGTGCTGAGTTCGAAAGCCGAACTGTTCGTTGGGGATGAGGCCCTTGGTCTCTGCATAGTCTCTGAGACGCTTATAAATAAGCCTCTCATAGATCTTGCCTAGAACCTTGAGCAGACTGATGGGCCTATAACTGGATGGCTCGTTTTTGGGTTTTCCGGGTTTAGGGATACCTATGACAGTGGCCTCTTTCCACGTCTGGGGAAAAATGTTGTTGCTTAACGCACCATTGAAGATGGTGGTCAAAAGCATAATTAAGTGAGCTGGGAATAGTTGGACTACCCTATTGGTGAGTCCGTCTGAGCCGGGGGCTTTACGATTTTTCAGACCTTTGATAATCTCATGTACCTCATCTGGTTCGATGGGGGGCAGGGGAAAATCAGGGTCTTCAATGGGAGGGATAGAGGCTCTACGTTCGACTTCGGCGTCGACCTCATCGAGGTGAGCTTTGTCTACTGGTAGGGTACTGGGAGAGCATTGGGCTTCAAGACTGTCGGCTAGGCACTCGGCTTTGTCGATGTCATCGAAGGCTAATGTTTTGTCCGGGCGGACTAAGGGGGGCATATGGCCTGAGTGAGGGGATCTAAGTTTTCTCTAGAGTTCCCAGAAGGCAAGGTGGGTAGGCTCAAGGTCGCTCAGCATCTTGTCCCAGCCCGTTTCACGCAGCTCCGCCATACGTGTCCTCACAGTTCTCTGTAAGTAGCGCATGTGGGCTTTGTTAGCGGCGCAGGGAAAGCTGCTGTAGGCACGGACAGCTGCGTTCTTCTCAGTCAGCAGGGCGCGCGCATCGTCCGGGAGTTTCAGGTAACAGGGATCTGTTGCCGGAACCTCCCTTGAGCAATCGCTCAGGACGGTTTGCACGTGCTCCGTGAGTGAGTCGATCGCAGCTGTCGTGTTAGCGACAGAGTCAAACTGGTCCGGAATAGAGTCTAGTAAGGGGGACGTGTTGGATTTCAGCTTTTCGCTTACTTTCTTCCAGTCCGTCACCTTTCTAGTGGGGAGAGGGTGGTTAGGGTCAGAGGGACCTATGCGGGATACAAGATGGAAGATTACTGGGCGGTGGTCAGAGGTAAGCTCGTGCACCGTTTCTATTGAGTCGAGTCGTAAGTTAACATTCTTAAGGAGCGTTATGTCAAGGACGTCAGGGGTGTAATTTAACATATGGGGATAGTAAGTAGGATTCATCGGAGCGATGATGTCGAAGTTGAGAATGGAAGAGAGGTCGAACAAATGTCGGCCCCTGGGGTTTGTGGTATTACTGTTCCAAGAAGGATGTTTGGCGTTGAAGTCCCCTGCCATAATGACAGAGTCGCTCATGCCGAAGAGTAGCTGTAGGTCATCAGAAATAAGTTGGTAGTTTTCTGAGGCCTGAGCTGGGATGGGAGGGATATAGACCGACACTAGGGTGATTGGCGAGTGACCAGTCATGCCTAGGCGACAGACTGATACTTCTAGTCGGGAGAGAGGTGGAGGGTCCATAGGGATGCAATACAGATCCTTTTTATAGTAAATGAGAGTGCCACCCGCGTGACAGCGCGTCCTATCATTTCGAATTAAACGATAGTTAGCAATTGAGGGGTTTCGTTTATGGGGCTTTAGGAAGGTTTCCTGTATGAGGAGAAGATCTAACTGATGATCGCGGAGGAATTCTGCGATTTCATATTTCTGATTAAATAAGCCATTGGCATTGAAAGTTCCTATTTTTAGGGATCGGGGTTTAAACCTTTCATAAGAGGCGTTATACATTATGAGGGTCTAGTGAAGGATGTGAGGGCGGAGGTGATATCCTCGTAAGCCAGGAATACATTCTGGATTTGCTCGAAGCATCCTGATTTCCTGGCTTCTACAATGTCTAGGGCCATTTGTTGAGCCCTGGGGGTACAGAAGGTCATGAAGGTGGAACTAATTATGCTGAATGCATTTTTAGCGGGGTCCGAGTAAATGTTATTTTTGTTAGCCACGGGAGTGGGAACGGAACGCGGGGTAACCGGGTTTACGTTGGGTTTAGCGGGGGTCGCGGGGGGAGCGCTACGCTGTGTAGGCGCTTGGGGAGCGGGGAAGCCGGGGGGAGGAGGAGGGCGGACTCGCGGGTCCATTAGGGAGTATAGCGGGGTGTGAGGGGGAGGGGGGCGCGGGGTAACCAGAGCCGGGAAGGTCTGCTGGTGGTTGTAGTTAAGTTGAGACCACGGGCTAGGTCTCTGAGGGCTAAGCCTCTGAGGCATCTGGGCTGAGGGGAAAGGTTGATGTACCTGTTGACGTTGCTGCCTAGCGTCTAGACGCTTAGACAGCTTTGCTGTATTAGCCTTAGGGGCTTTAGGACATGCCGCGCGAACGGTGCATTCGGTGCACTTCATCCACGGGGATGTTCTGCGACTGAAGGTCGGCAAGAATGTCCGGGGAGGGAATTTCCTTAGGGATCTTTTTGATAACGACCCTAATCTGTTTTTCTTCTGGGAGGGAGTAGGTGTGGAATGACACACCTCTCTCTCTCAGGACCCTGGTTAAGTCCCTGTAGTCTTTCGACGTAGGGACGAGAACTTTAATACCCTGTTGGGTAGAGCGGGCGCTAGTGTAGCCTATCTTGAGGTCTACACACCACTTTGATACAGCCGTCAACTTATCCTTGTCTTGGATGAAGACAGGGGGTGGCGGCGCGACCTTTTTAGGGCCGGAGGTTGGCGCGGAACGCGGTGCGCCATTTTGCGATGATGACGCAATCGGGCGAGGGGCGGTGGAGGGGGAAGCTACGGGGGCGCAAGTAGCGGCGGGAGTAACGGTGGGGGCTGCCTGAGGGGCGACTGTGAGTGAGTCGTCAATGACGACTACTTTACTCGCTTGGGACGAGCTCTGCTTCTTTTTCTTCCTCTTGTTCCCTTTCCCGGTGACTTGGGTGAAGCCTTCGTCATCCGAGTGGGAAGAGGAGGAGGAATGAGCAGAGGCTTGAGCCTCTAAGTCGGGGGTATAAAAAGGATGGGGGGTCGGAGCGCGGATTGAAGGCGCGGTTGCGTTTTCTGCAATGTCCATGCTGTCAGAAGGACAGGGACTGAATTGTGCATCTATTACATCGCTGAAGTCAGCGATGGAAGAGGACCTAATTTCGGCCTGCTGTGAAGCAGCGAGACCTTCGAGTTCGATGCCGAACTCGTTAATAAGGGTGGGCTCCTTTTTTAATACTCTATTAAGGAGATCTAATAATTTGGAGTTTTCACTCCTGAGGGATATGAGGTCGTTACGGAGTGACTGAATGTCACTCTGTACGGCCTCCATAATGACTACTTAAATTAAATTGGGACCTAATTTTCCCTAATTATAATCCTAATAAACCTAATTCCCCGGGCGGACTACCGGGGATATGTAAACCCTCCCTGTCGGGTATAGACAGGGAGGTTGTGTGCCTAATGGTGAGCCCTAAGCTTGCTTTTGCCCGTTGCCTATCTTATTGTGCAACGGGGTCCTGACCAGTCTAGTGCGCCGGGTGTAGACACACCCGACCGACACTAGGTGTGTAGCTGTGAAAAGAAAACTGTCACCAATGCCGACTAGGAGACCCCCCAAGGCCGAACACTGGGACCCGGCCAATTGACTGCCTAACCCTGAAGGGGCTCGGCGGGTGTGATTGGGTCAACACCCCCTCGGTTTCGTTGGCACCGTATGGTTTCCACCGAGGACCACGAAACTGTGGTTTTTCCCTGAAGGGGCAAAAAGACTTGAAGAGTCAGTTGACGATACTCTGTAAAGAAACAGATAATTAATCGTATCTTGAAAAAGACTCCGATTAATTGGTCGACGATAGTCGATTAATAATAATCGACTATGAAGAGCGTCGCAGTACGCGACGAAACGATGACTCAGGAACAGGATCGCTTGAGTTGAGTCACTATCGGGAACCACAATCAGCAGCGCAGCACGTCCGTCCGCGTCCGATGCCAGGCGCAGAGTGTGTGTGACACTCCTGCTGAGAGCCCTTTCCCTTATATAGTGGTACGATTACAGCCTTGCACCAATCATCCGGCACACGGCCATATCTCCAACACATATTAAAGATTCGGCACAACAGGCTTGCTACCACCCCATCACCGCCCTTCAGCATTTCAGCAGACACTCTATCGTACCCTGCAGCTTTCCCAACTTTCATCTCTTTCAGCGCTCTTATAATCTCATCTATTTCTATTGCATTTTCGTCATCTTCATCTGAATTTGGGTATTCAAAACTGGCGTCTGCCCAGTTACCCACTCCTTGCACACTATCCTGACAACTAAATAAACTTTCAAAGTATTCCTTCCAGCGTTCCAAAACCTTACATTCTTCGATTCTCTTCGAGCAGAAGATGGATGTTTACTAATAAACATCCATCTTCTGCTCTTATAACATTCATACTCTATGTTCCTGTCACTCCGCGACCCAATCTTACCTGTTTCCAGAACAGCTTAACTTTGACCCTGAAGATTTTTTTTAAAATTTTAGTTATTAGATAATGATTCATATTTTACAGGAAAATTAAAGCAGTTTGCGACACTTTTATAACTGCTGAACAAAAATAGGTGCTTACTTATGAAGGCTTTATACCTATTCTAAATAAACGGTTTAATTGACGGGGTTATCAAGTAAGTACAACGAAATTTTGGCGTAAGTTCACAATATGCTTAGTGGTATTCTAAAATTATTGTTGGGAGCACTGCTGTACTAAAAAAATGCAAACAGCTGCCGGGCGGCGGGGACACATTGTTTTGACTTCATTGGTGTTCTTTAGAATACTATTTGTTATATTGCGTGCCGAAAGGCTTCAGAATTTGGTTTTAATAGAGGATTGCAACGACATATTATGACAACAAATAGGATCCTAGATATATGATAATGTAATACACAGATATGATTCTAGGGGATAGGGTAGGATAGGAAATAGGATCCTATATATGTGATATTGTATAACGCCCTAAGGGCTTGCTACACGGCTGGCAACCGCGTCCCCGACAGAGATGACCTTGGTTGGCGACACGCAGAACTGTTTGAAATTCGGTCGTAAACCACTAACTCCACGGTTGTAAACCTCCAAGGTCACCTCTGATGGGACGCGGTTGGCAGCCGTGTAACAAGCCCTTTAGGAGCTACACGCAATACAGCAATTACGGCCGGTCAGTGACCGCACCACACTCTCCACAGACTGCTGAGTGTAGTTTGGTTCGGAACCTTAATAGTATGAACCCGACTCACTCTATATCGTCACATCCATGGCAAACTTACGAATATGCAGTTTTAGTGAAATGAAATCGATATTTTGATGAATAACTGTATCTGATTTGGTACTACAAACCGTGGAAAATTTACGATTTTTTACCTCTGACGGTTACAGAATTCAAATGAAAAAATACAATAGACTTGGATATATTTAGTAACTTGTTCCGCTTAGCTAGCTCAATCGTCATCCTGATGATGCCCCGTTGAGAGGTGAAACATGTGTCGATTTCTTTCAGGGTTTTTTATGGCTCTTTAGAAATAACTAAGCGGAACAGTACCCTAATGGCGTAATGCACGATCAATCACAATTTGTTTCGATTTCAAACAGATTTCTAATCCATTGCTTCATAAGATGGAAAAACAATCAGCTCAACAACGTAAATAACGCAATTAATGTTGTTGAACTGTCAAAATGAAACAAATTTGTCATAATCTATCTATATATATAAAAATCAAATGCTGTTCGTTTGTCTCGCTAAAACTCGTGAACGGCTGGGCCGATATAGCTGATTTTGGTTTTGAAATGTTTTTCGAAGTCCAGGGAAGGTTTAAGGCCCTGCGCAGACGACAGACTATCCGTGACGCACTTTTTAGTCTGTGAAAATAGAACCTATGCAATTATATGCAGTAACGCACACGACGCACAAAAAGTCCGGCGCACAAAAAATCCGTGTAATTCGGGCAGACCGCACCGCGCCGCGGCGCGCCGCTCCGCACAAAAAGTGTGTGAAAAAAATTGAACGTATGCTTCAACGCGCGCTAAACGCAGACGGCGCACACTTTAGTCGGCAATCTGCATTTGCTAGGGGTGGACGTAACGCACGCGATCTATTATCATGGCGCCAGAGGTCGATGTAACTATGTTAATTCAAGAAATACAAAACAGACCAGCAATTTATGATACTTCTAAGGCAGAATATCATGATAGACATTTAAAAAGAACTGAGAACTTCTTCTTTTTCTGTACTTCATGTACAAAATAATACTTCGCGATCTCTGCACGATTTCCATAGCGTCTACGTCCCTACAGCTCTGCCGACAAAATGATCGAAGATGTGCGTCGTGTGCGTTGAGTCTGTGAAATATCCGCGACCGACTTTTTGCGCGCCATGCAGACTTTTTGTGTGCCGCAGACTCGATCACACAAAAAGTGTGCCGTCTGCGCAGGGCCTAAACGGTGAGAAAAAATCACCAAAAAAAGACACGACGAAAAATTTGTTTATAAATTTTGCATTTATCCCGGTATATATGCCATAAATCCTAACAAAAAGTACTAGGCTTGCATGAATTTTGATGATATCTCGGTAGATAGGTAGGTGTGTAGATTGGTAGGTAGGTAGGTAGGTATGTTGGTTGGTAAGTAGGTATGGTCGGGTAGGTAGGGTAGGAATTTTGTCCTAAACATGCACATTCATTGACTGTTAGGTTGAACGAAGTTCGCCGGGTCAGCTAGTCGTTTATGAAAATAAGTTACGCAATTAGGGTACTGGCTGTGAGCGCAATTATTTGCATTCACTGGGTACTGGTTACTAAATATATCCACGTCTATTGTATTTTATAATGGATTTCCGCAAGGTCTCTATAATGGAGTTTAGGTACGTTGGTAAGTTATAGTGAGACCTTATCTCCGGACTTGATGAAAGTGACCTGAAGGTGTACTTCGTTGACTGCTACTGGATCTCCTACACGAGTAGAACACCTTCACACACACTTTCAGGTCACTCCATCAAATCCAGAGGTAAGGTATCATCATAACTATCAAAACGAACCCAAACTCGGCACACCTAAATTTACCCGTCGAGGAGTTCCAATAGCAGTCACCGAAGTACACCTTCAGGTCACTGCATCAAGTCTGGAGGTAAGGTTTCATCATAACTAACAAAAAGAGCCCAAACTCGGCACACCTAGTTCTACTAGTCGAGGAGTTCCAGTTACAGACACCGAAGTACAACTTCCGGTCACTTCATCAAGTCCGGAAGAAAGGTCTCATCATAACTAACAAGACCAGCCCAAAGTCCATGGCTCACATCTCTCTACTATTACAAGGCGCCCAGTAGCCTAGCAGTCACTGAAGTAGGTATCTGTATTTATTTAGTAAAAATATGAACAACAAAACAGAATATTTTTTGTTGGTTCTTATCTATTATAAACAAATTAAAAAAATAAAAACTATCAAAGTATCAAAATTAGTTCACTTGACGACTATTCCTGCAGGTAACCGTGCGTACAATAGTGTGTATGACCCGTGTCAATGTAGTAGCTCGATTCTATACCTATCAATTTTGCAAACGCATCCTTAGTTACTTGATTTAGCATTTGTTTTTCAATCAGAATTCATTTGACTTCAAGTAGGGGGAACTCATGTGTAGTGCAAGATTAGCGTATATTAAAAGTGATGATTTCAGCCTTATGTTAAAGGGATACAATTAATTATACTGTTGTTAGTTGTTTCCAAATAATATATTACATATATTGTATCACAAAGTTATATATTTAAGCCATTACCACTACAAAGAATATGAAGAAAAATATCAAGACCCCAAAAACTTTAAACATTAAGGCTCTATTACCGGTAACACTTTGGAAGTACTTCATGATTTCTCTGTGCCCAGCTTCAACATTCATTTCTGCTTCTTGAATATTTGAATCAATTCTTCCAATAGCTTCATCTTGTTCTTTTACCATGTGTGCTAACTGTTGAAATATTCCTCCTAACTCAACAATAGTACTCTCAATATTGTGCATGGTTTCAGCCCTTTGCTGCACATATGTATCAGAGTCATCTCGCATAGCTAACTGTTGTGTTTGCATGCTAGGTGCATCTCCCAAGTCTATGCTAACATCATCCTGTTGCAAAAGGGATGGAACCTCTTTAACCAAAGGTGCCACTCTTGAAAACTGTTCTCGTCTGGTATTTTGATGTTTTAAGTTTTCAGATCTAACTTCAAGGACCTTAAAAGTAAAGTAAAACACATAAGTTAATCATTTGAAAGCATTATCAAAGAACAAGAGTTTTCAAATAATCAAAAAACTATAAATTATTTAAACAATTACTACTTTTATTTAGTTTAAACTGTTCTGAGTAAAATATTTTTAATTCATACTAATGATGATTTACTAACTTTCCATTTTATTTATACTTCTCATGATTTCTAACTTTTCTTGTATTCCAGCAGTACACATAGAACATTAATGGATAGGGTATTTGGCATGTGGATCAACACAATTTTTTAAGGCATGATTGGTGGGTTCAGTTGCCATATCAAAATAGCTAATAGTTCTATTTCTTATAAATTTTAAAATTAATGTTTTTCATAAATCTTCATAACTTTAAGAATTTGGGGCATAAGTCATTTTAAACATATTGTATATAAAAGAACATAGCAGATGCAGAATACAGCAACACTATATCTTGCTATAACCATAAACAAAAAAATTATGGCCACTTAATTATGGTATTTCAGGTTATTAATAATAGAACATTATCTCTTTACTGTGAAACTTGAAGACTTAATAATTCCACCAATCCCCCAAAAAATGGTGTCAGATCTTGCAGCAATCACCCTATGTTATTAATAAATATTGTTACCTGTTTAAATTGATTACTCATTGAAGCTAAACGTGACTGTAAAGCAAGCACTACACTAGATGAGTGGCTGTGCATACTTTGGCGACCCCTTGGCATCTCACCCAGTCTGGCAATTTGTTGATTCAAAGAGCTCAAGTCACCCTTGATTATATATGTTAACTCTTGTATCTCTGTTGGACGATCATCAAACAAGGACTTCTTTTTGGCCACTAGAGAAGGAATAAATAACACAAGTTAAAGAGTAACCATTATTAATTGACACCCAGTGTGAATGTGGTGCTCCTGACCTATTCATGCCCCATCTGTTGGAGTGCCAAAAGGGTCCATACAACAGCATTTCTGTGGACCTAAAAACGCCACTGACAGCATCGTGTGGCGTGTGTCACCCATTGGGCTCAACTCAGTTAAAACAAAATGTACATTTACCATCAAGAAGATGAAGATGAATTAAGTATGGTGTTATAAAAAGAGTAACAATTGATAAGTCATACTCACACATTGCTAATTTCTCAAGTTTAGCATAAGTACTTGTAATGTTTTTACTGATAACTTTTGCCATGCCCATAAATTGGGAATATGTCTCCAGTATTTGAGCTTTTCGCTCATCTCTGACCACTGGCCTGGCCAGAGTTCTACCCTGCAGGCTTCGTACAGCTGATATGAATTCATTGGTTCTGTCTCTAGCAGCCATCACGGGCTCGAACACAAATTCTTCAAGAATGTCAAATGTTATATCTGGTTCTGTTAGATGATTTGAATGCTCCTGTTTCACTTGTATCTTTGGAAACGGATTGAAAAAAGGTGAATTGGTATTCGAAGGTTGAACTCCTTTTTTGTCTAATTTATCATACGTATCTAAATCGTTTTCCAAAAGTGATCGCTCTGTCACACCTCCGATATTTCGCCGACGAGGGAGCATCGCATTCTTTAGTATTTTCGGTAAAATATATTAATTTACTTCGACAATTATTCACTGAATAAACAGGCGTTAAAACAATTTTATAGCATAACACGATAGCTAACGAATTATATGTTTTATTATTCTTGACAACCAGCTGTTTTCAAAGCTAGTGATGACGTGTCAACGTGTCATTTTATCTCACAGACCTTCTATCTCAATGCACAGACCCGATAAATTACTTTCCTCTATAGGTAACTGAAAGAAATCCTCTATATTGCCACTAAACAAAATAAATGGGGATAAAAACTGTCACTTGCTCTAGGATGTCATAGTACAAAAAAGCAACGCAATTCAATTTCTGTCCTGCTAAAAAGCTCGTGGTTAGCCCCCAGATGGCGCGCTAATTTCCAGTGTCTAATAATGTGACAGTTAAAAAGCCATACATTTTTTGTAAACAAGCGACTTCTGATACGCATAATTAATTATTAAGCCCAGTTGCGCAGCTATTAACTGCAAAAATACGGGGACCCATATATTTGCCAAATATGTTATAAGAAGAAAACTGCGGGAGAAAGCTCTCCGTAAAAAATTAGAAGCCCATATTTCGTTGAGACGATGTGCTATCCTTTTTAAAAGACTTTTATGGGAAAAAGTGGTATAAAGGTGATTCTCCCAAGAGAACTAAGTCTGTTTTCATTACATGCAGGCACTTGTGATGTGATATTACGCAAATTATAGTAAAGTAGGTGTGTGTTTCATTATCGTGTCAGATCAGTGCTAGAAGTGCTATCTCTGAGGTTTTTCAGTCAGGAAGATCATGCCCGAGTTGATGTTTTACTCTGATTAGGTTATTTCTATCGTACGCCTCCAGTCTTTATCAAAAAATGAACTGTCAACAAACAGAATATAACCTATCAATTATTATAAAACGTTCGTAATTTATTGACTTCGCCACTAAAGCTGCTTTTTTACTAGTGGCAGACGATTCATCTATATCGTTAGCTCGTCTTTTATTAGTGCTACACTCCAAGTCGTATTTGTCTAGTTTTCGTAAAATTGTGGCCGACACAAAGTAAACATAAACACATCAAGGGCGGTTTAAAAGACGTACTACTGTGCTGCCACCTATTATAAGCTTTCAGTTTTTAACCTCATTAGATAAAACAAACTATTTCGGTTAAATGGTTTAAGGGGGTATTGCACTATCATATCTATTATTGATCAAAGATCTAATGAATCAATAGGTATGATGGTGTAATACCCCCTAAAGGGCTTGCTACACGGCTTCCAACCGCGTCCCGACAGAGGTGACCTTAGTGGTTTACAACCATGGAGTAGGTGTTTTACGACCAAATTTCAAACGGCTCTGCCTGTCACCAACCAAGGTCATCTCTGTAGGGGACGCGGTTGGCAGTCGTGTAGCAAGCCCTTAAGGCTAGAGTAAAGGGCTTGCTACACAGCTGCCAACCACGTCCCAACAGTGACGGTTTACGACCAAATTTCAAACAACTCTGCCTGTCGCCAACTAAGGTCACCTCTGTCGGGGACGCAGTTGGCAGCCGTGTAGCAAGCCCTTAATTCCATGAACGCATAATTTATTTGACATTGTCACTGTCAATGTTAGTAGTCATTTCATAGACATTTAATAAGTATGGACTGGAAATACCTACAAAAAAAAGGTGCATACCTACAACTCAAAATGTCGCATAAAATGGCTGCCAATGCTAGGGTTGTGTCATTCAGGGAACATGGTGTTACTATTTCGAGTATTGATACTAGTACGTAATAGTATAACGAATCTTACTAGATATCACGGTTGAATCATATTAAAAAAATATTAGCTAATAGTCCGTTGTAACAGAAAAAAACGAGTATTAACAATTTATCACTTCTCAAACAATTTTCCGCATAATTATAATTTCATTTATAGAATTATTACTTAGCAAATAAAGTTTTCACAAATATTTGTAACGCAAACCTAATGTTTGGCAAGTGAACGTTTAAACAAAGCCAAATATTTAGTATCGAGTGAGCATGCAAGTCTTATGCCTGTTTTCACCTTCACTAAGTGACACTTAAATGAATCCCTAATAAAAGTTCACTGTTGGATTTTCAACGGTAGACTCAGCGCTGAGAGTTGAAAAACAGTGCAGTTTTATTTAGGTATTCATTTAAGTGTCACTTAGCTGTCGGTGAAAACGGGCATTAGTGAATTAAATTTTTAACAATTTTATCATAAATGAACATTCGGAATAATACACATCCTTACATATTATAAAACAAAGTACACCGCCGCGTCTGTCTGTTTTTCTGTCTGTCTGAACGCGAAAAATTCAAAAACTACTAAACGGATTTTCAATCAATTTTCGATAATGGACTGAGTGATTCATGCGGAAGGTTTTAGTGTATAATTCATTAAAGTTTTGTGTAAATTGGCTGAAATTTGACGATTATTGTTGAAGATGTCGGATAAAATCATGCGGACTGGGATCTTTATTAGCGTGAGCCGCGGAAATCATAAAAGTTACATAAAATGTATGTACAGTATTGTTAATCTTAAAAAATTCAACAAAAAAATCGTATACACTACATAAAACTCTGAGGAACGGTCTCTCGGTGCTATGAACCAAAGAGTACAGTTTGCTGTAAACCACGGGCCGGACCTAGCAATATCATTTCAGCGCAGCGAAGGAACTAGTATCAGAAACTATTACGGACACGGTACAACACTATTCTACCATGACATATCATTGTAAACAAACGAATGAAATTATGAAATAATAAAAAGGTCTGTTGGACGGAAATTAAGCCATATATTAAAATTTAAGCCGTATTTAATGATCACCTAGCAATTTTTTCATCGAAAGTTTATCACTTTATGTACTATTGCATGAAAACCGGCTACTAACCTGTACAAAGATAATTGAGGTTGATTTTCCTTCTTTCTTGCACCACACTTCACAATACAACACACAGGCATGTTGAATTGGTGTTTTCCAACGTATATATGTAGTTTTAAAGGAAAACTCCACGTAATTTTCTCACAAATCTCAATAAAACAAAAAGTAAACAACCACTTGACAGCAGAACTACCATGAACTTGTCGCATATTATGGCGGATATGGCACTTACCTACAACTGTTACTACGTCTCAACAAAATGTTGCCATTATGAGGAACAACTGAAATATTGTTGTCTCTTTTATCAAATACGATTACCACATTAGAAAGAGTGAAATAACACGATATTTCACATTCTAGTTCGTTTTTCACCCATATTTGTATAAGCAAACTTATGTATAGAATATCGCGGCGCCTCCGTGTTTTTACTATCTCAATGAGTCATTTAGACAATTAGAAATGACAGTTGTCACCACAACAGAGTACTTTTGTTGTCACTTGAGTCATTTCACTCTGCTATGACACTTTTCGTGTGCTTCTAATTTGACAAAAATAATAGCAAACAACTGAAAAGTAATGTAAAATTAAATTAATGTATAGCTATTTCGTTTTCCTGTCTCTTTCACTATCAAAGAATTTTACATTGGTGTCATATGGTCAATATTTGTTACCATGATAAAATCCTGATTAAAGGTACCATTATATCTCTTTCCATCTGATAAAAGCATTGTACCTCGAATATGATTCATACATTCTAGCTAGATAGGATGATTTTGTAGGTAATGTTTAAAAAAAACGTGTTACAATGAAGGCTTCTCATTTAACTATAAATGGCCAGAATTACAATAATAATCACTTTACGATAGGGTTAAGTCTTGCTATATCGTCTAGCATTTTTATCGGGTCCAGTTTCATTATAAAAAAAGTTGCTTTAAAAAAACTCCAAGCCTCTGGAAATGTTCGGGCATCGGCGGGTGGGTTTGCTTACCTAAAACAATGGCTGTGGTGGCTCGGTCTGATAACAAGTAGGTAACTATAAATTTTGTAAGTTTCATTAGACACTATTAAGATTAACTTTTACTAAAGAAAAATTCCTAACAGTGGGCATTGGTGAAGCAGCCAATCTCCTGGCATATGCATTTGCTCCTGCAGCACTGGTGACTCCATTAGGTGCGCTTAGTGTTCTTGTGGCGGCAGTCCTTTCTTCAAAGTTTCTAAATGAGAAACTTAATTTCATTGGAAAAGTAAGTTATTATCTGTAATGTTAAAATAAAAACAGCAACTTTCTCAGACATCGCAAACTATTTGACAGATAAACATTTCTATTACTTACAGATTGGATGCTTTCTATGTATTATTGGATCAATAATATTTGTGATTCATTCACCAAAGTCAGAAGAAATCACAGGTTTTAGTGAGTTAGTAGATAAGTTATTTGATTATTTATTTCTAACATATGTTGGAACAATTTTTTTTATGTGTTTTATTATAAAACTAGTTTTTATACCAAGGTTTGGAAATACAAACATTGCAGTTTACTTGTTACTTTGTTCATCTATTGGTAGTCTGACTGTGGTATTTTGTAAAGGAGTTGCTTTAGGTGTAAGGGAAAGTGTTTCTGGAAATGTAAATAATTTTTCAAATTATATTTTTTGGTTATTATTTGTCACTGCTGTAATATGTATCATGATTCAAATGAATTATTTGAACAAGTCCCTAGACATATTTAATACAAGTATTGTTACTCCTGTGTACTATGTAATGTTTACCATATTAGTTATAATTGCATCAGGTATCCTTTTTAAGGAATGGGATCATATGAGTACTCCTGATATCATAGGTTGCATATGTGGGTTCCTCATAGTGATAACAGCAGTTTTTATGTTAAATGCATTTAAGGATTTTCAAATATCATTAAAAGATTTAAAGCTTAACACTCGACAGAGGAGGAGTGCACTTAATTTACACACTACAGAAACAAGAGAACCTGAGAACTATGCTTTAAGCTCACATATAAGACAGCTGTAGTATGAACTTATGTGCGTGAATTGTAAAAAATTATTTAAAATACCTGAGTTTTATATTTAATCATTCATTTTTAAAAGCTACACCATTCACAGACTATGAATAAATGTATGAATAACATATAAGTAATATTAAATAGGACCATAAAATATAATAGGATTACTTAATTTATGTAATGATTATTTCATCCTCATCATACTTTTTATAAGTTTATTTATTAAGGTAATAGTAATATATTTTTTATTTTGTTTACATTAACATTCTTCTAAAGGTTGATTAGAATTTTGAAATATCTTTCAAATTGTAGCTTATTTGTAAGCAATCTTGAATGTAGATAGACATAAAAAAGGCTCCTACATAATTATGCAAGTTAATTAGTATCCATATCCTACATAATATGCATAACATACATACTAATATTTAGTTTTTTTTTTTTAATTGCCATTTGTTGATACGAAATATTATTTGAATTACTAAATAAATTTTCAGCATTTTTCCTCCAACCTAGCAGTGGAAATTATGTACTAATGATTACACTGTAGATAAGTACCTGATATTTTGAAGGCATAATAATTTAATCAAGTTCAGCCTAATATTTACATATAATGTGCTATTTTATACATAGCTATGTATTAAGGATTTGCAATGTTTAGTTTTAATGTAGATTTTATAGATGAAAATGTAAGATCTACATTTGAATATTTGTTATATTTTCCCATTAAAAAAATGAAACATGAAATGTGATGAAACAGTAGAAAGTAACAACATCTTAACCATAAAAAAAAAAAAAACAATGGCGCTACGGGAGTGCCGACAGAAGTGAAAACTAAAAAAAAACTTTCAAAACCTTTAAAATAATAATACTTGCATATGACATTGATCCGAAACCTAATATAAATAAAGAGCACAATCGTGTTTACAAAAATGAGGTGTCGGTAACGGTGTCACAAGTTAAATTATTTTTCCCCATCTTAAAAATGCCAAACGCGCCTGAAGAAGTTTTCACTTCTAAAAAACTACCATCAAGACCTCAACAAATCTTCCATATCATTTTTTAAAATTAATGTCTTGTGTTAGAAGTGTTAGAACTTGCTGTTATAACTTCCTGACTTAATTTTTTTTTCTTCTTCATCACGTAATATTTTGTTCAGTAAATAGGTATCTTTATACATATAATGTTTTAAGTTAAAGTAACGTCTCTCTGTCTCATTATCTCTTCAGACTATTAAATTTTATGAAAGTTGATGTTTGTAATTAACAAAAATATTTTAACTGATGACTAGTGATGACATGAGCAAACACCAAAAAACAAATTAATTAAAAAAACAACTACACCTGGTCCAGTGATTGGCATTTCAAAAATGTTAATTTTCGTTTTTCATTGAACAATATGATTATAGCTCTGGACCCATGGTTAATGGCTCTGGATAAGGTATTAGTTAACATTTGACATTGATAAAGTAAAATAATATGTTTCCCAAGACATTTAAAAATGCTTTATTTACAAACTATTGTAAGCACTTAATAAATTAGAACATATTAAGTTGTGGGCAAATTGTTTCGAACAAAAAGCACTTGACTATGCACATCTTTAAATATGATAATGTTCATAAAATGAGATTCAATTAAATAATAACTGATATAGATAAATGCTTTGAAACCAAGGAATGTAGACAATACATATAAAAAGCATATCTAAATGTCACAAATACACTGTCACTGTGTGATAAATAAATGTCCTGCAAATAGGGCAAGTGCGCTGATATCCATACAGCCGTCTACAACAATCTGTGCACAAGCATACATGGCGACATGGAAGAGTCAGTACACATTTCTGCCGCTCTTGACATATCACACAGAGTGAGTCTGCAGCATTTGCAGCATCATCAATAGATGAACTAAAGTTAACTTCTCTAGAATCTAAGTCTTGCCCACCGGCCATTTGTGTTATTATACCAACTTCCGAGTTTGTGAAATAATTAAAAAGTACATAATATAAATACAAAATGTTTCTTATTAATGACCAATACAACATGGACATTCTAATAACTATTGTTTCCTTAAAATGCACACACAAGCGCACAATTATTATAGCACTTGTGATTCCCATAAAAGATTGTAAAGGCACTTCTGTTAAATAATTAGTGAATTTCAGTAATGTCATATAAGCATCAACAATTATACTACCTATCACATGGCCAATATACTTGAACATTGCCCTCAACAATTGAGGAAGATGTATAGGCACAAATGTTAATAAAAGCCACACAGTGTCTCCCACAAATATCACAGAACTCTTCATTAAAGTCACCACTTCACTCAACATCACGAAAACTGCTCGAGTCGACCAGTTAGCCGTAGCTACCAGTCCACTGAATTTTGAATATATTTCGTTAAAGATATTAACAACTCCATCTTCTACGTAAATTAATTGATTGATAAATGCATCAGTAATCCCATGGGCAGAAGCTGGTATTTCTTCAGTAAATATGGATAAATTATCTTCATACACAATTTGAAAAAATAACAGTAAGCTTTTGAGAGCGCTTACTATTACAGACAAGATCCATGTTAAAGCTGAAACTATTAACTTTCCTGTAAATGATGCTAAAAGAAGAACAGTTTGAAGACTAGTAGCAAATATATTGATAATTTTGGCCACAAGTGAAATCATATTTATATTCTCATTATTATGATAATTTTTAGAAAATTATTTGATTTCGCTGTTCTCTGTTTCCGCTAATTCCGTTCCGATATTCTTTCTTTTGACTTTTTTCAACAAATACGACAACATTGACTTGCCTGACAATGACAACAAACAAGTGTCACAAGTTCACAATTGCTAACAGTCCACAGAATATTTATGCTCAAGGAGGGTATTACACTGTCATATATCTAGGATCATAATTATATAGGATCCTTTATCCTATCCTACTTATATGACCCCTAGAATCATATCTGTGTATTACATTATCATATATCTGTACACAATATAACAAATAGGACTCTAAAGACACCCATGAAGCCAAAACTGTGTCCCGGCATCCCGGCAGCAGTATTGTTATTAACAGTACAGCAGTGCTGCCAACAATAATTTTAGAATTCAACTAAGCATATTATGAACTTACGGCAAAATTTCGTTAGACTTACTTTTTATCCGTCAATAAAACTGTCAATTTATAATACGACAGTAGCAAAATTAAAAAGGCAAAATCACAATTTTTGGACGCATTTTAAATCAAGATATTATGAAAATAAATGTGAAAATTCAATAAATAATATTCAATATGGCAAGACCTGTTTCTATGATCCTATTTATCAATAAATTTCGAAAATCTTTGGTCAAAGACGATTTGATTCATATGTTTATAATACACTTTCACATAAATATGACTCATAGATCTGTGATCCTAGATATGTTATAGTGTAATACCCACCATACATAGATATGATTCTAGAGGTCGTATGAGTAGGATAGGAGATAGGATCCTATATATGATCCTAGATATGAAAATGTAATAATACCCACCTAGGAGCAACAATCTATCATTTCCACGAGTGGATGATGATAGGGGCTTGCTACACGGCAATCAACCGCGTCCCCAACAGAGGTGACATTTATTGGCGAAAACCAGAGCTGTTTGAAATTTGGTCGTGAACCACCAACTCCACGGTTGTTAACCACCAAGATCACCTCTGTTGGGACGCAATTGATAGCCGTGTAGCAAGCCCTTTATTTTATTACTGCTAAGTTATGGAATAAGGTTAAAAACTGAAAGCTCATAACAGGTGGCAGCACATTTATACGTCTTTATACCGCCATTGATGTGTTAATATTTACTTTTGTGTCGATCACAAATTTTACAAAAACTAGGTACCTAAATATGTATGAGACTTGAAGTGCACTATTAAAAGACGAGATAAGGACAGGGGGAAGCGTCTACCACTGGTAAAAAAAATAGCTTTAGTGGAAAAGTGAATAAATTATGAATGTTTTATAATTTATAGGTCATTTTGTGTTTGTTGACTTTAAGTTCGTTTTTTGTTAAAGACTAGAGGCGTACGATAGAAATAATCTGATCAGAGTTGAAAACTAACTCGGGCATGATTTTCCTGACTGAAAAACCTCAGAGATAGCACTTCTAGCACTGATCTAATATGATAATATAAACACACACATACTTTCACATTATTAACATAATATCACATTACAAGTGCCTGTATGTAATGAAAACAGATTTAGTTCTCTTGGGAGCATCACCTATAAACCACTTTCTCCCATAAAAGGCTTAAAGGATAGCACATCTTTTCAACAAAATATTGGATCTCAATTTTTTTCGGAGGGCTTCCTCCCACAGTTTTCGTCTAACATCGTTGGCAAATACATGGGTCCCTGTGTTTTTGCAGTAAGCCTACGTGCGCACGGACGTAAAAATATCGCAGCGGGAGTCGTTCGCACACCCTGGATTCGACCAGTGATCGAGATTACAGATCAACAATGCACTGCGAACTACCATAGATTAAGCAATAGTGCTACCAACACAAAGTATCACCTAACAAACAGTAATGATTCTTTACAATCATAATATAAATAAATAACATACTTTCATTTTCTTTATTTTTTCTGGTAAACCATGCTCATCAGTATGCTTATGAAGCAAGCGTGATTCAACATGTAAGCAGTCCATTTTATACACATCAACAATGTCTGACTATCTTGCTATACTTTCATTTAATTGAATGTTTTTGTTCAAAAAATTATTTCGGATCCCCTTAATAAAATGCGTGGGTGGAAGAGGGTGAAATACAATGCTTAATTGCTAACCGCCAATGTGGATTGTATCATCTGAAATACAAAAAAATATTTGACAAACAAAATAGTAAATAACATCTTATACTAAGTACAATACGCACCACGAAAGATGAGACTTGACCGCGCCTCCCGCCGCTCCTTCCACCGCCCCGATGACGCCCCGGGGCGCGGACTTCATACCGCTATGCGCTAAAGAGACCCATAAATCGTCTACTGCGCAAGTCAAACCACGTGGTGTTTCAAGTCTCATCTTTAGTGGCACGCACTGTACCTACTTCTTTCTATGAATAGGAAGTGAAGTCACAAATGTCTCTTTTTGGTAAGGTGCGGGTTTGGTGAGGTATTATCATAAAAACCAACAACAACAAATGCATCTAGGTACAGTATGAGGCCGGTAATGTGGCACATCGAGTTGTAATTATTTTATACATCACTGTGAAGGAGACGTGCGAAATTTAAACCACATTTCATTAATCCAGGAGAATTTAAATAAAAACAAATTACCAAAGTTTTTTTCTGCAAGTGTTTGCACCCTTTAGTGTCCTGCTGAAGACTTTTCAAGGCCGACTGGAATGCTGAATTTCTCTCCAACTACCTCCACAATTAGGTATTTTATTGATTTAACTAAGCTCAATCAATTTTGTAACACTTTCACAGAAATAATAATCTATTGCTTGCTGCCAATTGTTTTGAGCACCTTTAATCATAAAATATTATACATTTACATGATCTTCAAAGTCATTGGTACGTTCTGTGGGGTCAACAAAACCATTAATCCCATCATAAATCGACAAAATTTTAAATGGGTACCCCCTTTTTTTTTTTTTTTGAGGGTGGGAAATCATCAAACTTCTCCCGCTCTGGGCGGAGCAGGAAGGCGTGTCAGACTCTTACTGACTAAAACCCACCCATGTTCCTTCGGTTGCCCTGTTGCCGGGGGCCACGATCTCCCTTTCGGTTTTCTTTGCAACCCCGGCAGGCATCGGCCCTAGTGGACCCCTTCAAATCTGCTCACATCTCTTTGAGGCGCGCGTGGAACATAACGCGCCGTCGACCCGGGCCTGGTCCTTATCGGACGGTGAGCCACCCATTACTCACCGTCCGCAAGCCCGCGCCTACGGTGGCCGGAAATCGCCTCGCGATTCCCGACGCCCTGGGCGTCTCCTCCTGCGGTGGTTAGGGGCATGAGGGCGCGAAATTTGCCTTTCCCTCACGCGTTCCGTCTCCTCCTTCGCGAGCATTACCGCTTCGCAGAAGGAGGTGACGGCCTCCCATTTCCTCTCGCTCCGTACCATGGCCTGAACCAAGGCCGAACGCGAGAGATCACCGCCGCCGATCGCCTCCACGAGGACACGGCGATGCTCCGCCCAAGCTGGGCAGACCTTCACCGTATGCTCCACCGTGTCCTCCGGGCGATCCACACAATGGTGACACCCGGGCGTTTCCTCCCGCCTTATCCTGTGCAGGAACCTCCCAAAACAGCCATGTCCGGTGAGGACCTGCGTCAGGCGGAAGGAGAGGACGCCGTGGCGCCTCTCTAGCCACTCCTCAAAGAGGGGTCTTATCGCCGCAATTGTGGCGTGTCCAGCGCTGGGTTGCGACAATCGCACTCTCCATGACGCCATGAGATCCCGCCGGAGCTCCGTCCGCTGTGCCGCGATTTCTCGCGGCAGCGGAGTTAAGCCCCGGCGTTTCGCCTCCTCGCGCCACTCCCAAATGTGCGCGAGGACCTTTGCCTCCAGATCCCATGGCGGTAATCCGGCAAGGAGGCTCGCCGCCTCGCAGGAGACCGTGCGGTATCCTCGGGCCAGCCGGATGGCCATGACCCTCTGGGACGCGTTCAACCGGCGGGCTGGCCGCAGCCTTAGGAACGCGCCCACACCGGTGCCCCGTAAAGGGCCATGGACCGCACGACCCCCGCGTAGAGCCTCCGGCAGGAGGCGTTTGGATCCCCTAGATTGGGCAGGAGCCGCTTCAACGCAGCCCCGGCCCGCTCCAGTCGGGGAGCCAAACGTCGGAAATGCTCGACGAAGTTCCACCGGCTGTCGAGGACGAGTCCCAGATACTTCATCGTCGACTCGACGCCGATGTGAACCCCTCAAATGGGTACCCCCTAACAACAGCTTACCTCGAATAAAATTAATAATGTTTAATAAAATTCAAAATTTATGTAACATTAATATCAATCTTTCAACAAAAAAAAGTTGAAAAAGCTTGTCTCATACTAACTTTTTAAAGATAGTTTATTTTGACGTTACAGACGATCAATTATCGTTTTGCTGCTGTCAAATCGCGTCATGGTATGAAAACTCTATACAAAAGAGGAAAGGTGAACGGTTTTCGTGAACGTCAACGCAACAAGCCTGCTGCAGGGCCTGCAGTCCTGCTATTAGGATGTCATAGTACAAAAAAGCAACGCAGTTCAACTTTTCTGCTATTAGAGCTCGTGGTTAGCCCCCTGCTTAGCACCGAGAGTTGAAAATCCAACAGTGTGTTTTTTCGACGCGCTAGGATACACTTTGTTGAATTCTCAACGCTCGGCTCATCACCAAGATTTGAAAATCCAATGCATGATAAAAACCCGCAACGATATTTTTGAACGTGGGTTAAGAGGAGGCTCCCTAAATTGTATGTTAATTTGCATTCATATTCTGAAAAAGTCGCACATACAATCAGAATGGAACTTTAGTATATGATTTATTGGACCTCTTTCTTTCCAATTAAAAGACAGTTACATAATGGGAACATTTTCGCTCGATCCATTTTTTATTCGAAAATCATGTCTTTTTTAAAGATTATTTGAAACATAAACAAGATTACTCGGCTTTTATGTCTAAAATAATTATTGACAGTAAGTAAATATAGTTTATTATCCGAATATAGGATATTTTTTCTCTAGATCAATTATTACTTTAGTTATAGACGAAATAAGAATTGAGACTTACGACATTTAGTTCCGTGCTTGAACACGATCAAAGAGCGCACGCGATATTCAACTTTATTACTGATGTGTTAGCGTTTAGCACAAAGTGGAGTGGTGGGGTGCATTGAGGCGGAGTTTGCTTGGAAATTGTGTTTGGAGTGCCTGGTCTTAACACAATTGTATCGTAAAAGAAGTCGCTTGTTTACAAAAATTGTAGTAGCGACATCTGCAGTGAGCAAGTGGCAGTTTTTTCCCCAGTTTATTATTTTTGGATAACCTGACCAATGACCATGGAATTAGTAAGTGCATCTAGACTACTATACATAAATACAAAACTGACAGAGTTGACTGACAGACAAGAATCATCACAAATTGGCATTGGCCAGCCGATACTATTAAGTTTATTCATTTGTGTTAACCTGAAATGATGCTGATACTTTTTCATTTTTCTTCATGAGATTTGGGTGTTACACTGTGATAAACTGAATTAAACAAATACATACGATCATTACCTGATTATGGTAAGTATTTTAGGTTATGACAAGAAATAATAATTATTATTTATTTTACTGATTAAGATTATTTGGTTAGGTATTTAATGGATCTAATCGTATTTGGTAACTATCCATAAATGTAAAGAATTTACTTGTTATATTTAACAGTAATTCTGCAATAAAAGAATCCTAGATAGTATTTATAAATGAGTTTGAAATGGTTTTTAATCAGTGTATTGTTATGTTACAGGAACCGCCTAATTCAGGGACTAGTTCCCCTGGTCTGATAGGTTCGGGGCCTCTCATTCCTCCGGCGATGCTTGGTGGTCTGCCTCCGCCTATGCCTCCATCAGTTGGCATGCCTCCCGTGCCTGGAATGCCACCGAACATGGCCAGCATGCCGCCACCCATGGGTTTCCCGCCTATGATACCACCATTTTCCATGCCACCACCAGGCTTTCCTGCATTCAAACCTGTAAGTTGTCTTAGTAATTTTTTATTTGCTCTCATGCACATCTCACATTTTACAATATTTTAGTGTCGGTTTTTGTACATGAACCCTGTCAGGGCACTGCAAAGCGGAATGTGTCTTTGCTGTTGAGTTTGTGACAAATTGAATCAAAACTTATAAAAATAAAATATAATACATTACAGAAATAAAAATAACTAAAAAATACTTGTCTAGAAGTCAATATGATCTCCAATTAACAGTAACAGTAATATACAATAACACACATAAAGTCATATTTAGTCAGATCGCTTTAAAAAATGTAGAATAAAATTATGGTAAGGAAGGAATAGGTAATAATTACAATCATGTCATGTCAAATTATTGTTAGTAATGAATTGAATTATGGTATGTCATTTTACAAAACAAAATAAAATAGATTTAATGTCGCTGGAATATACCATATTTATGTCTGATTAGGCCGGATCTAACAAAAAAGAAAAAATACTTTTGTTACTGCTACCTTGGTCTATGTGTGGGTCTCATTTTGTTTGATCATAATCATTCTCTTTTTTCCTTCAATCATGATTATGACTCGCAGTGCGCAGGCTCGCCTAGAAGAGACCAAACTATGTCAGGCTTTGAGCGAATTAAAGACGTCTCAAGATCTCTGTGACCAACTGATTAAGGAAAAAGATGAAAATGAAATGGAGTTCCTTGGTGTCCTTGAAAGAAATAGCAAGTTAAAAACAGAAATGGCTCAGTTATACATTTAACACACTGATGCCATAGCAGCCCGGGATAGGCTCCAAGTTGTTGTGGACGGGTTCAGCCAGTGTAGCCATGAGTATGAACAAGCTCTTAGTTACAAATATTTACTACAACAGCAGCTACATGAGGATCAAAGTCAGATTGAACAACTTGAGACTACAAATCTTAACATTCTAGTCTATTCAATGAATTGGTGCCTATAGCCCCATTAATGGTTTCTGCAATAAACCCCTCTTACACAATAGATTTAACAGTTAATGATGATTCAAAATCAAGTAAATCAATGAGGGTAGTTACTAGTAAAAATAAAATTAAAAAATACATTAAAAATAACAAATACATAGTTAAAACTAAGAAATTGGTCAAAAAACAAAAGTTCTTCATCAAAAATGTAAAACTTAATAAAGAAAGGTAGCATCTACTAACACAATTAGACATGTATTCATTTAACTTAGAAAAAAGTACTAGGAAATACCAAATTGACACAGAAGACTTGCAGTATGAACTTGACCAACTACAGGAGAAACATACTTCTATAACCATCAAATACCTTGAGCCTCTGAAAACCAAATGAGGGAATATGTATTGACAATGAATGAGCTGATAAGCTCACAGACTAACAAATGTGAACATAGTCGACCACCATCTATTGAACCCACACCGGACCATCCATTGACAATATGTGACACCACCATACCGCAGCCTAGTGCCAGTTTGCCATTATCAATTACTAACTGTTTGCCTCAAAAGAGTGAAAATAAAGAAAAAGAAATATTATTATTTTGTGATGAAATTGGAAAGGATTTAAGCCACTTGTTGACAAATAAATATCCAGGACACTCAATAATGAACTACTGTATGCCTGGTTGTTCTTTATTTAACATAATGAAAAAAGTAATGAAATGCAATTTTAGCCAGGATAGTATATTATTAATATTTGTTGGTAATAGGGGTCATGTTCTGTTATAGGGTTTAGTTTCTGCACTTAGTCGTTTATTTGAATAATATCTGTCATAAATTCATAATATATGACTTTGTCTAAATTTTTTTACAGACCTGCTCATTTAATATTATTTATTAAAAATATAGAGCAAATCATTGTTATTTTGCTAAATTATTTAGGTAGTGAAAGGTTCTTTTTGATAATTTTGTTTTTTTTTCTGGTTACTCTCTGATTGCATATTGCCATTTATGAATGACTGTTTTGCTATACATGTACTTACTAATGATGTGTAAGAGCATTCAACAATTGCAGGATATGAGTGCTCCAGCTCCAGATGTGGCCCCGATGGCCAATCAAAGCAGTCCTTGGTCTGAACATAAAGCTCCAGATGGAAGAACCTATTACTACAACTCTGTTAGTAAACAAAGTCTTTGGGAGAAACCTGATGATTTGAAAACTCCAGCAGAAGTAAGCATTTATTATACATTGTAACAGCAAATCAATTTTCACAGGCCAAATATTTTTTACCCGACTACGGCAAAACGGAGGATTATTATTTATTATAAGGTAGCTTATGATTTTGACCGGTATGTATGTATGTGTGTATGTATGTTCATCTGTTACCTCATAACTTCTAAACTACCGATCATAATTTGACAAATGTCGTATCATTGGAAGCGTCTTGATCGTCCGTTGGTATAGGTTATGTGACGTCACATTAAATGCAAAATAGCGCCCTCTAGAAGACATTAAATCATAAACTACAAAAAAAAGGATTTTAAATGTGCCATGTTGGGTATCAAATGAAAGGACTTGACGACCACATTACAAATATGTATATATACTTATTATATTTTCTAAGTAAATAAATATGTTTAAATGGTTAAAAACAAACAAAAGTGAGACTGTTGCTACGTACTGCGCGGCTGTAAAATTAATACCTTACTTACTTTTTTATATTTAGAAAGCTCTAATGACCTAAACAGGTGCCTACTAAAGTTTTTCAATCAATTATTGAGACAATTGCACCCTATTTAGCTTTAATATTATATAGTGAACTAGCTGCGCCCCGCGGTTTCACCCGCATTAGTGTCGATTCTTGGGGAATATCGGGATAAAAAGTATCCTATGTCCTTCTCCGGGTCATGGTTTACTCATTTGCCAAATTTCATCCAAATCCGTTCAGCCGTTTTAGCGTGATGCCGTAACCAAGGGAAATAGGGATTCATTTTTATATATATAGATGTCACGTTGTATTGAATAAGGAGACACTAGAATTCGTCGAAAAGTTTCCTGGGGATAACGCTTGACTTCAAACTACAGTGGGGTCCTCACTTAACATCACTTGCAGGGCGGTTAAGTTCAGCTGCTTACGCTGTTTGGAAAATCCGTCAACTAACAAACGTTGATACCGCGAGACTGGTCTATTTTAGTTACTTTCATAGCATCATGTCTTACGGTATTTTTCTGTGGGGACGGGCTGCAGATATTGATTCTAATCTACAACCTCCGCAGACGCGAGTTTCTAAGGGAACTGTTTAAGAAAATTAACATCATGACGGTACTTGTCAGTATATAATTATGTGAAAACATTATGTATGTTCGACAAAATTTACATATTTTTAGTAAGATAAGTGACAGACATCATTTAAACACTAGACATAGGAACAAATTAGATCAACCACGTTTTAGTTTGTCTAAAGTACACACTTCTTTTATGGGGTAATGTGTAAAATGTTATAATAAAATGCCACTCGATATTCTTCAACTAAATAAGAAGAAATTTAAAACATGCATTAAACGCACACTATGTAGACAAGCATATTATAGTTGGATGATTATATCGTGGTTAAAAATGCTAGGCTTAATTCTGGTCCTGCTCCACAGCCACTTGGGCTCACTAGTTAAAATTTTAATATTTGGAAGCGTTGCTTCCCCTTTTTAAATTTTGTTTTTGACATTATGAACTTAATGTTTATTTTTGTTTTACCAAGTAAATTGTTGAATGCTCCAATTAGTAATGATCTTCTTTCTTTTTGGTGGTAACATTCTATTAATTTCTTAAATACATTGCAAACTATAGTTTTGTATAATTTAGAAGCATTTTTATTTTTGTAAATTTGAGACCATGGAGCCGTTTATTAAGTTATTAAGATGTATGATGACTTGAAAGAGCATGTTGAGATGCAGTTGAGAGTATGTTGAGAGTATACTCACTTAAATGTCTCGCTGATGGTGGCGAGTGTGTTGGATCATTCGGTTCCCTACAAAATGGTTGAGCTGGATGGTGCTGATCCACGCGTCATGTTCGTGAACGGGTGCCGTCAGTTGAAACTGGTCATCTCTTATCTGCCAGGGCTTATTTTTAATCTTATATATTCAATTGCTTTTGATTATTTTTTGTACATTGTTCTCACATAGAAACAACAAGAATAAGAATAATGTGATTTTGTAATATCTATATTTAAAAGATTGTCTTCGGACTTTCTTGCCCGTTCTTCTCCATAGAGATCTACGTTTTGGAATGGGCAATTAGCTTCAACTTTGTGACTAACTGACAGACTCTTTGACAATTCAAAAGTGCCTGTAAATGGTTTAATTGAAATAAATGCTTTGAGTTTAGAAAGAACGTGGGCGGCCAATCCTCAAAGTTATTTTGGTGAACTGATTTAAAGCATGCCAAATCGCTGTGATTATGTGATTCTGGTCAACGGTGGAAACACAGATTATTAATTTTTACAATAAAATCTTATCTTTGCAATAAAATTTTAAAAAATCCCTTATTTTTGCCTTTTTTGCCATTTAATTGACGACATTAACTTAGATTAATTTCCTACAATGTGCAAAAATTTTCATTTTACTTAACTTTTATAAAATATAGGGATACATTATTAACTTAAACATAGGAATTAAAGTAAGAAGCCAGTCTGGAAGACTAGATTTGTAAATATTAATTGGATAATTTTTAAGTATAGTTAAAAATGTACTTGATCCCTAGACACTTTTGATGTGTGTATGTTGGGATCGGCTTCCAGTCTAATCGGATGCACCTGAATGCCATTATTATACATGGATCGACTGCCTATCTGACCTCCACAACCCAATTACTGGGTTACACGATACCCCTTGGTAAGACTGATTGTCAGACTTTCGGGCTCCTGACTACCTGTAACGGCTGTCAATGACGTACATATGAGAGTAGGTACCAACGGCTTAACGTGCTTTCCGAGGCACGAAGAGGTCTCGATATGTAATGGATGGTCACCCATCCTCGAACCGACCACGGCAAGTGTAGCTTAACTTTATATCGACCAGTGCCCTTTTTTATCGCCCTCTGTTATTGCTTTAAAATGTGCAATATTGTAAACAGAAACATTTGTTCATGCTTAGACGCTATTAGTTTAGTTAGATTTTTATTATTGATTGTAATTTAATATTTCCTACGTTAAATAGTACAAATAAATAATTCTTACAGTTTTCTTTTTTAATAAATCAGACTAAAGTAAATTTAACCTTTGATTTGTTGCTTAATTACTTGCTAAATACTATAAATTATTAGTATTTACAGAATGTAATAACTATTTACATAATAAAAGGAAGCCGGTTTTGCAAATATGACCTTTTGCGAACCCGACATTCTGCGAATCGGACGTTTACAATAGTAACCAAAATATTTCCACCTAGTCATTAAATGAAAATTGTTTTTTTTTTTATCAACAGAAATTACTGTCTGCCTGTGTTTGGAAAGAATACACAACAGACGCTGGGCGCGTGTATTATCACAACATTGAAACTAAGGAATCTAGCTGGATTATACCAAAGGAGCTTGAGGAGATCAAAGACAAAATAGCTGCTGAAGAAGCTGCACAGTAAATCTTAATATAGTTGGGCCGTTTTTAACTAAGTCGTTGGGCCATATTTTTTGTCATCTTTTCATCTGGCTTACGGAGCGCGCCAGTTGCAGTGGTGTGGGTTAAAGTACCGAATATTTTGTTATTATAGTTTATGATCCGACGACTCAGTTTAAAATGGCCCGAATATCGTTTTCTATTTTCCAAAAAACATACAAATATAGTTAAATTCATGAAATCAACACGCATGTTACAACGGAAGACTAGTAATCAGCCCCAGCTTCGCACAGGTGCTGTATGAGTACATATGTGGTGTAACCAACAAATCATCAAGACTTCTGACCAATATCTTAATTAAATATTAATATTATTATATTAAACACATAAACGCTTAATTGGGATTTCGCTGGACATGTCTGCCTCATATCTGATGAAAAATGGGCAAAAAGAACTGACGAGTTCCCATTAAACGGTAGCCGACATTGCGGCAGGTCAAGGCGACGATGACGGAACGAGCTTGACTCGTACCAAAAGGACTGGCCCACATTTCCAAAAAACAGAATTGTGTGTCAAAGGCAGAGGGAGGTGTTTGTCATTCAGTGGAACAACAATAGGCTAGTTAAATAAATAATCCTAAATGATAAATGTAAACCGCATCAAAATAAATTGTGTAGTTTAGAAGAACTAAAGCAGGTGTTTAATAGAATTGTTAATAGATTATTAAGAATTATTATTATTTCTATCAACAGTGGTGTTATTTTTAATAAATAAGTAATACTTACAGAGCCGCACTAAGTGCAGAAGTGCCTCCTGGAGAAGTGCCGTTGCCAGTTTCTCCATCCAATCAAACTGGAAGCTCCGCCTTAGATGAGGCAATGGCAAAAACTCTTGCATCCATTGATCCATCTCTTGCAAACTCCATACCAATACCAGAAGAAAGTAAGTGACATTTTGATATAATTATATAATTCTGGGTATCAGTCATAAATGTTGAGGATGACATTTTATGCGCTATTTAATAGGGTATCTCTCATACTATCAACATATGAAAATTGTATGGAAATGTAAGTGAGCGGCCCAGGTGAGAATCGATGCATGTAGCGTTGCGTACGGGCAGCGTATAAAAACAACACTAAAAATAGAGCTGATGAGCAAAATTTTAGCATTATAGCAAAACAGCCAAAACCTCATAAAATCGACAGACTAGAAAAGTCTATGGTTTTAAAATAACATGCGAATCTCTTAATATTGTGTGTACAAACTTACATTTGCAGTTGGAATGTACTTATGGGAGCACATGTTTTTCAACTACAATGTTAAGTTTATTTTTGGGATAAATTCATCCCAACTACGAAAACCTTCATTATGCGTGGTCCGACACGCACTTGGCCGGTTTTTTAATGTAGTTGACTGATAGATCTAAGCTAACATCTAAAATAAAAAAAACGAGTGAGCCTTACAGTAGTCGCATATCATATCGACGGTGGAAATTTCAAATGTCGTAAAGGACAGGGAATACAATGTCCCTTACGACATTTGAAATTTCAATCGATATGTCACATCTGACATCTCACCTTGGCAATAAGCAACATTAGCAGGGCCCCGTCAAGGTTGTTTCTGATGGCCAACTTTAGCACCGTGCGCGCTCATTGGTCAAACCAAATAGCGCGTGTTTCCTTCCCCGGGTTCCTGTGACACATATCCGTCCCTTTTCACGAAATCACTATTTTGATTTTGATTGCAGGAGAGCGAGAGGAAAGATGTTACACATAGAAAATTGCGATTCCTCTGAAAAGCGATTTACCTAGTAGATTTAGGTCAATCTATGCGTAAAAATCAGATTTCAGAAGAAAAACTGAGCAACGAATATTTTGAGACCGATTTTAAAATGTAAAAAAAATACTGATCGGTAACAAAGCATTACGTCTGGAAAGAAAGAAAAGAAAGAAAGAAAATATTTTATTTGGGACACGCACAGGAAATACAAAACATAATAAAAAAAAAGGCACAAACACTGCGGAAGCGGAAACTGTTGGACATGATAAAATAAGGTGCCCAGGTGTAGAAAAAACTGATATCAGGCAAAGAATATAGGGTACATTTCTTTACAACACGCCGGTTGATCTCTGTTAACAAACCAATCGTAAACCAAATATGGAAGTCTATTCTTTTTAGGATGACATTAAGTATTTGTCTAAAATACTGGAGTCCCATTGACTTTTGCACTTTAAACTACCCCACAACGGCATATTTTTGTTTTGTTTACCGACTAAGATGTCATACATTGTAATACCTAGTATACCTACATTATTTCTAGAATTGATACTATATTATAACAATTTTTATTTTAGAATAAATATACAGGGTGGCAGGGACAACGACGCGAATACTGTTACCATGAATTCGGTACATGATTTTGAACCCTATTTTGTTTTTTTTTTTTTGGTGGTTAAATTATCAAATAATTTGGGGCGTGTCAGACTCTTACTAACTAAAACCCACCCGTGTTCCTTCGGTTGCTCTGTTGCCGAGGGCCGCGATCTCCCTTTCGGTTTTCTTCATGACCCCGGCAGGCATCGGCCCTAGCGGACCCTGTCAATTCTGCTGACATCTCTTTGAGACGCGCGTGGAACACAACGCGCCGTCGACCCGGGCCTGGTCCTTATCGGACGGCGAGCTACCCATTGCTCACCGTCCGTAAGCCCGCGCCTACGGTGGCCGGAAATCGGCATGTGATTCCCAACGCCCAGGGCGTCTCCTCCTGCGGCGGTAAGGGGCGTGAGGGCGCGAAATTTGCCTTTCTCTCACGCGTTCCGCCTCCTCCCTCGCGAGCATTACCGCTTCGCAGAAAGATGTGACGGCCTCCCATTTTTTCTCGCTCCGTACCATGGCCTGAACCAGGGCCGGACGCGAGAGATCACCGCCGCTGATTGCCTCCACGAAGACACGGCGATGCTCCGCCCAAGCCGGGCAGACCTCCACCGTATGCTCCACCGTGTCCTCCGAGCGATCCACACAATGGTGACACCTGGGCCAATCCTCCCGCCTTATCCTGAACGGAACCTCCCCAAAGAGCCGTGTCCGGTGAGGACCTGCGTCAGGCGGAAGGTGAGCATGCCGTGGCGCCTCTCTAGCCACTCCTCAAAGAGGGGTCTTATCGCAGCAATTGTGGCGTGCCCAGCGCTGGGTTGCGACAATCGCACTTTTCATGACGCCATGAGATCTCGCCGGAGCTCTGTCTGCTGTGCCGTGATCTCTCGCGGCAGCGGAGTTAAGCCACGGCGTTTCGCCTCCTAGCGCCACTCCCAGATGTGCGTGAGGATCTTTGCCTCCAGATCCCATGGCGGTAATCCGGCAAGGAGCCTCGCCGCCTCGCAGGAGGCCAGCCGGATGGCTATGACCCTTTGGGACGCGTTCAGCCGGCGGGCTGGTCGCAGCCTTTAATGAACGCGCCCACACTGGTGCCCCGCACGACCCCCGCGTAGAGCCTCCGGCAGGAAGCGTTTGGACCCCCCCCCGGATTGGGCAGGAGCCGCTTCAACGCAGCCCCGGCCCGCTCCAGTCTGGGAGCCAAACGTCGGAAGTGTTCGACGAATTTCCACCGGCAGTCGAGGACGAGTCCCAGATACTTCATCGTCGACTCCATGCCGATGTGAACCCCTCTCGCCATTTCCTGGGAACCCGACGGTGGCGATTTCTGAGGACCTTGAAAACTCATGGCCTCGAACTTGAGCAGGGTGACCTCGAGTCTCAACTGCTTGATCCTGTCGACGGTTGTCGCAACCCCGCGTGTCGCTAAGTCGGCCGCCGCGCCGCCTAGTCCGACCTCCCCTGCCCCAGGACCAACGTGCCTGCTGCCTGACGAGGGAGTCTGCAATGACTCTTTCAAAGAGCTTGCCCACCTCGTCGAGATTCTGAACCCTCCTGCCTTGAAATTATTCGTCGGTTATTAAAAAAAAAAAACTGCTGTTTCCTACATTTTGACCACTTTTCTATGAAACAGCTTTTTTTTTTTAATAACTGTCGAAAAATTTCGATTTTGTTTCAGAATCATGTACTGAATCCATGGTAACCGTTTCGATCGATGATTTCGCATCGATGTCCCTGCCACCCTGTATTTTTTATTTATTCTTCACAGTTTTAGAATACAATAAAAAGGAATCCAAATTATTTACCTACAATAACTTAGGATGATTTAAATTCGGAATGAAAAATAAAACCGGTTCTGGACAAAATATACAATAAAACTTCGTTGAAAGGTTTGTTATTTAAAAAAAAAAAACAATATAACATCAAGCCTAAATTCTCCGAAGGGGGGGGGGGGGGGGTAGGCAATGGTCCCCTGTAATAGGACGTCGCTTGAAACCACAAGACACTATCGGGAAGTTAAAAAACCTAACTCTTCCTTTTGACTTTCCGTAGTCGGATAAAAATAGACAGGGGACTTCCCAAGTCCAAGTTCCAAGAAGTTATAAATATACGAGAGTTATCTCCAACAATAATCGTCAAATTTCAGCCAATTTACACAAAACCTTAATGAATTATACACTAAAACCTTCCGTATGAATCACTCCGTCCAATGGTGAATACCGATTGAAAATCCGTTCGGGAGTTTTTGAGTTTATCGCGTTCAGACAGACAGATAGACAGACGCAGCGGAGGACTTTCTTTTATAATATGTAAGGAAATGCGGTTCATCACTTAAGAGTTCCATGGGCTAGCTTTGAAGACTGTGATCAGTTGACCATCGTAAGCTCTCCAAACACCTGCTAGCTTTGATATTCTGTACAATAGCCCAATCACAATACGTATGCTGTTCATAATTAAAGAGTTCCATGGAGTACCTCCGCAATCCATTTTCAGATTATTGTGTCAGAGTAATGCCTGGGCAGTGGGCATACAATGTACAGACGAATTAAGGAACTCTTCCTTTTTGTCGGTTAACATTGGTTTTTGGTGTTGTATAGATAATAATCATTAGGAATCTTATAAAATAGTAATTGTAGGTATAGTTACAAAAAAAGGTATACTTCATTTTTTATGTAGTCTTGAAGTTCCTCTTAGCCATTCATTTTTTAAGCCCCGAAGTAAAAAAGCAAAAAGAAAAAATTGGCGGTCATGCATGAGGACTGTTGACAGAAGTGAAAGCTTAAAATGGTATTAGCGCCATCTATATTCTATGTTATAGCACTACGGCTGTTATAGTATAACATAGAATATAGATGTGTGAATCCATAATTTTACCCCCTACCAAAAATCACTGAATGCGCCTAAAGGCTCGGTCAGACAGCAAATACTGCGAGAGCCTAATCGCAGCGAGAACTCGCTGTTTGTGACTATTCGCTGCGAATAGATTCATTCGCCGCGATTTTAATTGACCATGTTCAATTTTATTCTCTGCGAATGCGCACTTGACGCGAGAATTCGCTATGTGTGATAGGGTACTTGCTGCGACTAGCCATTCGCTCGGCGTGCCTGTATTATAAAAGACTGTTGAAATTCTCGTGTAGGACTCGCTGTGTGTGACAGGCAGGCAGCGAATTGTCGCTGCGAGTATTATTCGCAGCGAGTATTCGCTGTGTGCTTAAAGAAGTTTTCAATTCAAAGACATTGTTCTATTTCCGTCAATCGTTTGAAGATGTCAGAGACTGAATGATATTTTAAATAGGTTTAGCGCTAAATATACCTATTTAGTGATTTGTGGTGCAGTGGTCCTAAATATAAAGTTTATTTTTATTGTTTAGGCAAGCCCGAAGAAATGACTGCACAACCGCAAGGCAATAATAATGAGAACTCGGAACATCCGCCAGAACTACAATATAAGGACAAGAAGGAAGCCATTGAGGCATTCAAAGAACTTTTAAAAGATAGGGTAAGATATTCATATAATGCACTATTTTAAGGATTTTTTTTACATCAGAAAACCTCTTAATAAATATGTAGCAAGAGAAAAATTTCATAAGAAAAGTCAAGTGTACAAAAGAGTTAAAAACAATAAACAACTATTTTGCGCCAGCAGCATACGAAAAGAGTTCCGACAGCGCGACGCTACACTATAAATAATATTTAATATTAAATACTATGAATACTACTATACTAGATTTTGGGGATGTGGGGTTGGTGAAAAAAATCTTTATAAAACCTTTCTTCTTACATGGCACAGTGTTTTAAGAAGCCCATTTATCGCACATCGCATTTTAATGCGATTTGTTGTTGCATGTTAAATTTTTGTTGAAATAAAAAAGATCTTAGAAGCATCGATGGCGTCTCATAAGCTTGTATATTTTAGAGCACAAATGAACCTCGTATCTTTGTTAGATCCTCATATACGTATACAAGTAATACGAGTTTTTTGGTTTTTAGTTATGATTAGTTCTTATTTTTCTCGAAAGTTTTCGATATTGCAACATAATTTGTGATTCCCAAACACATTAATGCATCTCATGAAAGAAAAAATAAAATTATATTACTTACACTTTTCAGAATGTGCCATCAAATGCAACTTGGGAACAGTGTGTAAAGATAATATCTAAAGATCCTCGTTATTTAACATTCAAAAAGCTTAATGAGAAAAAACAGGCATTCAACGCATATAAAACTCAAAAATTGAAGGACGAAAGAGAGGAGCAGAGGTGAAAGATACATTTTATATTTAGTTTTTATTTTCCCAGCAATATGGTTTTTTTTTAATTCTAGATATTACACATTTTACTCATTCATTAATCGGAAACCGGTGGTGGCCCAGGAGCCGATACCCCGACTTACGAGTTGTATATCGTGAGTTCGGACGCAGGCAGGCACTTTGTGTATTTAATTTCATCACCACTGCTCTCAAAACTGTAAAGGATTTCCTTTACAGTTTTCATCGTGAGGAAACCAGAATGTCCTAGAACCAAAAATTCGAAGACGTGGCATCTACCAACCCGTACCTGGCCCGCGTGGTGGATTACGGCCCCTCTAACAGAGAGGAGGCTTGTGTCCCAGCAATGGGAACATTATAGGCTTATTATTTAGTCATTAATCCAATTTGCAATCTCATATTCCAGATTAAAAACAAAAAAAAATAGAGAAAACTTAGAAGAGTTTTTGTTAAGCTGTGACCGTGTAACATCTCTTACAAAGTATTATAAATGCGAAGAAATGTTCAACAACCTTGAGGTAAGGGCGTTTCACGTGGCTTACGTGGCCTCATATTATTGTTATTTTAATTTTATAAACAATAAAATTCACAGCAAACTGGATACGTTTGGCAACTTGCAAAATCGAAAGTTCCCATTGTAGTTATCGAATTAAACAAAATGGAATGTAGCGGTATATTTTAAACAAAAAATATTAATGCTAATGTGAGCATTCCTCTTAGATATGGCGATGTGTTCCTGAATCCGATCGGAGAGATATATTTGAAGATTGCATATTCACGATCACCAAGCGTGAGAAGGAAGAAGCTAAAGCATTAAAGAAACGCAACATGAAAATGCTAGCACAGGTAACATTTCAGTACTTAGTTTTTTTTGCAGAGCACGGAATCACCACATCGCATCTAGAGACGGCAGTACTAATTAAATTCGTGGCACCTAAAGTTCAGCGCACAACTTAAAGCCGCGTAAAGCCAATCACTGTTTATGAACCAACACCGGACGGTGCTGAATAGTACACCGGCCTGCACACTAATGAATACAATCGTATAAGTATTTTTCGATTCAGCAACTTATGCCTGCTACACACGTAACGGTATATAGTAGCGATTAATCTGTGCAAACCGATTTCCGCAGATTTATCGATCGTGTGTATGACAAATCGTTGCAGATTATCGTTCATCGGCGGCATTTGTAATCTATTAGAAAAATCGTTGTCGATTGCGTTTGCACAGTTTTATCGTCGCGTGTGGTTGGCAGCCGCTCAGTTCAGCAATTCGTCACGGAGCTTGTTTGTGTGTGCACGTGCGGATTGCACTCTTTGCATGTCGGAAGAAGAAATAAGTGGTCACTGCGAACCACTACAAGAGTTTATAGAAAGCTACAGAAGCGAAACTTGCTTTTGGAAGAAAACATCAAAGGAGTAACAAGATCGCAAAAAATAAAAATGCCGCCTTCAAGAGGCTAGTCGAAAAATACAAAGTTACTAAAAGCCAACAGGGATATAGTGGTTAGAAAGATGGAGAGAATCTTATATAAAAATAAAAAAAAAATACAAAAGATATACCGACTTTAATTTTGGAAGTCGATTGTATTTTTTGTAAAAAGGTTTTTTTTAGTTTTTTGTGGGTTGGTTTGTTATTTATCTAAGTTACAATAGCATAATGTCAATTGCTCATCACCTTAAACAAAATATTGCTTTTCTAGATGCAGGGACTTTAATTGTTGAGGAGGTACTTCACTATTAGCTCCACTGCATCATAATTATTCATTGTGACGAGCATCAATTGCTTACCAACCATATTATAAGTAATCCAAAAGCAACCCTTGAAATACATATTATTGAGTAGTTCCGGTGGCCATCTGTGTACTTCATCATCAGTTCCACTTTATCAAATGATGCTTTCCGAGAGCAAATGCACGAGTTACTATAAAAAAAATACCCAAATCGCTACAGGTGTGCCTACAATATTTGAAGAGTTTCCTTGATTTCTCCAAGATTCCATCATCAGATCGTGACCAAATGGCAATGGGACCAACTTGAATATATACCCTTTCAAACAAAAACAAAAAAAAAAAAATCATATGTCCAGCCGTATTTGAGTAATCGGGGAAATACAAAAAAAGGATTCCGACGAACTGAGAACCTCCTCCTTTTTTTGAAGTTTGTTAAAAAGAACTTGTAAATTTGGAGCAGGAATTGACGAGATTTATACTTCTCGCTTATCGTAGTTCGAGTTACCAAGTTTTTTGCAGGTCCAATAACGCAAGTGCGTCATTATCGTCTATCGTGGATGACACGTTCCTTGCGCGAGCTTCTGCGGAGAACTGACGATCGACGCCGATATCTGTGGCGTGTGCTATACCAATAGACAATAGGACAATCACGTTCGCTCCCAACACCCTCTAAAACTCGCAACAAGGATTCTCTCTTAAAGAAACTAAGGCGGCTAGGAATAAATCCGTACCGGCTAAGGCGTGACTTGAGCGAAAAAAGATTGTATGTTTTTTTTTGCATTATTATTAAAATAGTGCGAATTAGAGCGAGAGTAGCGCAGTGTTTATGTTTGTTTGCTTTCGTTAAAGCTAGTTGAACTGCGACATAACGTAACAGATAGAAAATTTTCAGAGTTGATTAATTGCAGATATTGTCTAATAAAACATTCATTGCATTCTTGATAGTGGGGACAAATTTTGTTTTCACTCAACGCTTAGCAGTGTTTTTTGCGTAACAGATATTGTCCGTACTATAAATCACAAGTCTTTTTAGCAGGGACACAAAATGTTGTGGCTCAACTCCAAATGCGTTAGCCCAAATACACAGGGGTTAGCTTTACGCGTACGGATCGCCATTCAAAACCGTAATTAGTGTCGGTCGTGGTGCGAGTAAACAGTGACAAGCTGATGGGTTTGTATCGAAAGTGTTGACAGTGCCGTCTCTAGCAGCGGCCGCCAAGGTGTCTCCGTGCTCGGTTTTTACGGTTTCGTACCCAATGGGTGCCAAGAGCCAACGAGACCCTATTACTAAGCCTTCGCTGTCCGTCCGCCTGTCTGTCAGCGGGCTGTATCAAATGAACCGTAATAGGTAGACAGTTGAGATTTTCATAGTGTGTATTCTATTGCCGCTATAACGACAAATAATAAATATTAAATAAAGTTAAAAATTAAAGGGATAAAAGAAACGTGATTTTTTCGTCGTTTTTTGCTTGACCTTAACAATCGCTGTAACTCTTTAAGCGTAATAGGTAGACACATGAAACGATGGTACGGAACCATTCGTGTGCCAGTCCGACTTGGCCGGCTTTTATTTTTCTTTATGCTGAAGCTATGCACTGCATCACTGGACGTTGGTGGCAGTTGCCTTTGTGAAACTACGCGCACAAGCAAACGTGGGGGTGTACTATGTATTATATTGTTTGTCGCCACATATTACATGGGAGTTAAAACGTAACTGGGTGAAATGTGGGTGGACTATGCCTATAATGTGTGTATATGATTTCCATTTTTACTATTTAGCTGTAGCACTTTGTCGTTACACGTTGTTTATCATAAATCATAATACTAATCTTAAAATACATACTCTGTAATATTTGTTGCAAACAAGCAATAAATATCTTCTGAATGTGTCATTTTCGGATGGATGTGTTAACATACTTTTGTCTCTGCCTGTACGTTAACCCATGGCAGGTAAAAAATGATTTATTACAGGTTTTAGAGAATATGAGTGAAATAACATATAGTAGCACATGGAGCGAGGCACAAGTGTTATTGCTAGAAAACTCTGCTTTCAAGAACGATGTGAGCTTGCTGGGCATGGATAAAGAAGACGCACTAATCGGTCAGTGTTCTTTGGGTTTACCAATCACAAGAGCTCATTATAATATTTGCTAAACAGGGACTCCATCTAGTCTTTTAGTATATGAAACTATATTCAATGATGAGTGACTGTTGTGACCCTATGAATCAATCGGAAATAATATTGTAATTCCTTTCAGTGTTTGAACAACATATTAGAAATTTAGAAGCAGAATATTTGCAAGAACGAGAACAAGTCAAAAAACGGAATAAGAGGCAGCAAAGAAAAAACAGAGACAATTTTTTGGTAGGATTTTACATTATTTTATTAATAAGCAAAATCTTATCAGTAATTTTAAAAAAAAAAACAGTATTTTGACACTAACATTGATATATAAAAACCCAAGATGCACAGTCTCGAATAAAAGTAACGCTCGAAAGTGTCCCAAAACTCTATTTC
The DNA here is from genome assembly GCA_916610215.1 of Omphaloscelis lunosa. NCBI lineage: Eukaryota > Metazoa > Arthropoda > Insecta > Lepidoptera > Noctuidae > Omphaloscelis > Omphaloscelis lunosa. The sequence continues at coordinate 14,302,429 of OU744247.1, forward strand.
TGTCTCTTTCTATAAGCTACAAGTATATATTATTGCAAGTTCAACCTTACGCCAATTATTTAAAGTTGTTATTACAACGCAGGTACTTAAAGCAATAAAATTTTACGACCGACTGTGGTCGGTAGGACAAGGTATTGAGTGGAGTCGAACATGACTTTTTTTTTTTCATCATGCATAATTAGTTAGTATTTTAAAAGTTTGTTAAATTGTGTTTTAAACACATAAATATACTTTTATTTGTGCATAAATACGTTTTTGGGTAGCCTATGGGTATATCAAAAAAATAAATAATAACTGTTAAAATTGTTTATTCAAATATAAAGAACAGCCGTTTTACGAAGACATTTTTTATGCCTTTAAAAAAAAAAAATGCTTGGAACAAACGACGCTTGAATTAGTCGGCTTAAAAAAATCTTCTTGCCTTTGTTGGCTGACGATTGATGTCCATTCTCCACATCGTATTGGGTCACGAGGAAAACTAAAATATAAAAATTATAAGTTTCCATGAAGTTTATAATGTGACACTTACAGACTACAGACTACGCGACACTTCAGTCTATCCTTAGCATGCCGCATGTCGCGAACTCACAAGTTGGCCCATAAATTAATCGTTATACATCATAATATTTACGAACATTAGAAAAATGTTAAATTGGCTACCTCCTGACCTACACGTTATGTAACGTAAATATTTATATTTGTCAAAAACTACATACAAAAAAGGTTCAAAAGTACATAAATTTATATATAAAAAGAAACACAAACAAAAAAGAAATCGACTCCACTTATTAGAACAGGGTCATTTTTATAATGCGACTAAAATAAAAAGGAGACTGTAATGCGTTGTTCTAACACTGAACAAGCAGCCATTGAAGTTAGCCGTATTTTACTTTGAGCGTTGAATGAAGTTTTTAGAAAAAATAAATCAAAATCACAAATTACTTGTTATAATCGGTCATAAAAACAACAAAAACTAATCAATAAGTTTTTTACTTACCGAAAATACGATATCCCATCCTTTTTTAACCTTCTTGACGTAATATTTTTACATTTTCTCACAGAACTCTTCGGCATTTTTAACGACTGCTTCCAGACGCGAGCGACGCGAGACTATTTGAAATGAGCGCACAATTTAGAATGTTGCGCTCATTTTTTGCGGACGTTTTTTAGACGTTGAGTGTGCATCTTGGGTTTTTATATATCAATGGACACTAAGCAAAATCTTAGCAGTAATTTAACAAGTCAATTTTAATATTTAAAATTTTAAAAACCCCCGACTCAAACATTTTTTCATTTCTCTTTCCTACTCTAAACATGTCTAAGAACCATCGCTGGAAACACATTTAAATCGGTTCACCCGTTTAAGAGCTACGGTACCACAAATAGACGCGCATAGCGGTCAAACTTATAACACCCCTATTTTTGCGTCGGGGGTTAAAATGAACACATTATTAGTTAATAAAAGTTCGGGATAAGCAAAAACGGCATATTGCTCAAGTGTATGGGCTCCACCAAGATCGGATATAGGACAGTCGCGTGCGCCTCCGACACGCACGTCTCGTGAGACATATTGAGACGCTTCATGAACATTAATTACAGGTTTTACTCGACACTTTGCATGAAGAAGGTAAACTTACCTCCATGTCGTTGTGGGTGGAGTTGTATCCAGTCATATCGGCTGATATGCGCTTCTCAGCTATGCTTGGTGAGTGAACGCATTTGCATATTCTCTAAAAAACGAAACTATCCAATTTAGTGTGGAAATAAGCGAAGCAACCAAAACTATAAAGACATACCTATATTAATTATTATACTAAACTTTTCAGGTCAAAATGGATCTACTCCACTGGATCTATTCAAATTTTACGTAGAAAACCTGAAAGCGCGGTTCCATGATGAAAAGAAAGTTATAAAAGAGATATTAAAAGAGAAGAGTTTCGAAGTCAAGCCCGACACTACCTTCGAAGAGTTTGCGACTGTCGTCTGCGAAGACAGCAAGTCAGCTTCTTTGGATGCGGGCAACGTTAAGCTCACATATAATTCATTGCTTGAAAAGGTGAATATTAGGATTCCTTTTTAAATTAAAAATACATATAGTAGGCGCTTACTTACGAAGGCCTTTTGACCTATGTATTATATTCAATCGTTATCAAATAAAAAATAGTGAGTTAGCTGAATCATATAAATCGTTTTCAATCCTCGAGTCTATGTCATTTAGGTGTATAGTTTAGAAGCTAGCGCAGGTTTATTCACTACGCGCAAACATTAATTATTATATATTATACACGCCAACTACCGTTCCACAGACTGCTCAGTGAAGTTTGGTTCGGAACCTTAATTTTGTGAGTCCGACTCGCTCTTGGCCGGTTTTTTTTGTGTACTTTTCTTTTCTTAAACATACAATTTAATTCAGGCTGAAGCCAGAAACAAAGAGAAAATAAAAGAAGAGTCCAAAGCTCAGAAGAAAGTAGAGAGTGCCTTTAAATGGGCCCTGAGTGAAGCGAACATCGACCACCAGCTGCCGTGGAACGAGGTCAAAGAGAAGCTCGATCTGAATGCGCCGGAGTTCGTGGCCGTGCCCTACGAGGAGGATAGAGTCAGAATATATAAGGCGAGTTAAACATTTATATCATCCTCATTGCTCGATGTTTAAAATTAACAGCCAAAATCTATCGTCAGGTATTGTCGATATTTGGTATCTCTTTCGAGTCACTGTGGGTTGCGATTCCGTACTTCCTTCAAATATCCAATCTTAGGGCACATTTCACTTTCCCAACAATCCGAAAATTGTAAATTCGAAGTATCGGAGATTATTTTAGGTAAAATAGATTTCCAAATTTAAATTATGGACTGTCATATTTACTCCAATGCTCGAATTAAAAAAGCTATAAATGTTCTTTCTTTTAACATGGAGCAAATTACATTATATCCCAAATAAATATCGTCTTTTTGCAGGACTTCCAACACGAACAAGAAGAAAGCTGCATGCACTACCACCATCCGAAATCCAGGAAAACAAAGCGCTCTAAGAAAAAGAAGCGATCGCACTCTGCCTCATTGGTAAGTGGTTTAGGTGTGATCAAAATAGCGTTTTGTCCGTCTAACTAACGACACTACGAAAAAAAAAAAAAACAATCTATCTAGCCTTTTCCTAACTATGTTGTGGACGGGTTCCAGTGTAACCGGATGCAGCTGAATATCAGTATGTTACATGGAGCGACTGCCTATTTGATCGGACTAACGACACTACAAAACGTTTTGAAAACAATGTTGCTCTCATTAGATGCTATGTCACCACTCGTCATCGTTGTCATGCTCATGGTGCGTGTTTGTATTCAGTCGAGGTCGCGCTCTCCGTCGCCCGTGCAGACCGCGCGCTCGCCGTCGCCCGCGCCCAGCCACGGCACATGGACTTCGGACGAAGGCAGGAAACACAAGAAGTCAAAGAAGAAGCACCGTAAACATTCGCCAATGCCTGTAAGTAACACTTAGTACTTGTAAGTAGATAGTACACACAGCGCTGTGCTGTGCGATACTTTACAGTAAAATATGGTGTGGTGTTGGTTTCTTTCGAACTTAGAGAATACTTGATTTTGTTTAGAAATCTCCGACGCCGGAAGAAGGCGGTATATCGGACGACGAGACAATGCGTCACAAGAGTAAGAAGTCGAAGCGTAGCGCTCCCAGCAGTCCCGAGGAGGAGTCGCATGAGCACCCACACAAGCCCAAGAAGAAGAAGGACAAGAAAGACAAAAAAGAGCGGTGAGCACAGCACACACTCACGATAGTGCACAACAAACTGACATGCTTCAAATTTTATAGTGGTTTCCTTTTGACTTGTCAACTAAGAGCATAGTGTTCAATGTATTTTTTTTTCTCGAATTGCGGTCTTTCAACAGGTCTTGGTAGGGTTTTTTAAATTATTTTTATTAATCATAACTATTTATTTTATTAAAAACCAACTTATACTAACAGTTTGCACCACACATCAGTGGCGGAGCATGGTAAAACGACGGAGGTAAGCCAGAGTAACGAAAAAAAAAATACTTTCGTAATGGCCGCGAAAAGTTACTTCTTGTTTACCTATCAAAATAACGGTGTCAATAAACGGTTTCATTAAATTCCTATTTCGATCTACTTTTCTATTATCACCTTCATGCAAATTTGTTTAAATAATACTATTCTTACCAGTCCCGAACTCATAAAACAGCTATGAATATGTTTTTCGGTCTGCACATCTTTTTTAATGAATTCGTCAGATTAAAATGTAAAAAAACCCTTTATTCCATAAAGTACTAGAATCTAAGAAAACTAAACACGGGAACAAAACTTTTTATTTAATTTACAACTGTCAGTCAGTCATTGATATTTATCGTAAAGAGAAACATTAAAATGTTTAAAAAAACCATCACGTCGTTTGTAATTTATAGTTATACCTAGGCCAGCACGGCCTAACTTAGTTATGTGTTTGATATTTTCAAAACTTTACCTTGAAAAGAATGTTTCCTCACAAAGTAAACAATCTGTCAATAAACAAGCCGCCATTCCTAATCCTTCCGATCGTACTAATTACTTTTCAAATCTACTCTAAATAAATAATTTCAACTTAATAAACTATCTACTTACCCCAAATACCTAATTACAACGTACTTTACTTTCACATTCATTAAACTCAATACTTAAAAAACACTATCTTATCTTGTCTGCGCTCGGTGTTTGGTGTGGCAACACGCCGTGTTCGAGTTCGCGCGACAAGTTAATCGTCATCCTGAGGATGCCTCGTTGAGAGGTGAAACACGTGTCGATTTCTTCCAGGGTCTTTTTAAGACTCTTTAGAAATAGCTAAGCGGAACAGGTTACTAAATATATCCACATCATCATTTTACTATCTTAATCATAATAATCACTGTCTTTAAACAAATATTACTACTACTAATAATGATAAACTAATTCAATGAATACTGAGCGAACAAAATGCAAATTAATATGATTCTAATGCGATTACGTCAAAAAACCACCACACATTGTCAATCAAATGAAGAAATGTTTACGAACTCCCAGCCGAATGCATTACGAAATTCAACGAAAATTACCGAATTGAATGCGTGTGCCAGAAAGACGTGGTGCAATAAAAATAATTCCTTCTCGCTCCCGTGCGCACGGTTATGCTACTGTGTCCCTATCGTAACTCGTTGCAGATCGGCTTACCCGACTGCTAAGAAACCGTGGTGTCACGTAACCGAAGTGACATTATGATGGACTTTATTTTGAAAGGAAATTGAATTCACGATAAGCCGGACGCGCTTACGAGTTATTTTAGCGCAGTGTTTTTTTGTTGGGATATTAAGACAATTTTTTTATGTATGTAGGCGTTTTGCAATGTTTTAATTTTATGGTGTATCAAATACTTACAGTTTGATTATTAAATGACGATACAGTGGTTGTGTTCCCAATTTCCGAAGGGAAGCCGGTAGGAATCGGGTTGATTGAACTCGCCGCCCCTGCCACACATACAAGTTATAGGTCAATATCTATTAGTAATGATAATTACACATACAATCATAAAATTAGATTAAATTACATAAGAGTAGACAAAATTTGTTGAAATTAAATGAAATTAGTCAAGATTAGGCAAAATTAGATTAAATTAGACAAAATTAGATAAGATTAAAAAAAAAACTAATTTTATCTAATTTATATATAATTGGGATAAAAATGGAATTTTATTAATAACTAGAAACATTAATTTATTCACTCCAAGGAGATTGTACTGGGAGTGTCAATGGATTCCAGGTATCGAGTAGCAGTGTTCAGGAATCTCAGTAGTACTCGCGAAGACATCTGAGGATTCGTCATACAGCAAAATGTTGTTAATATGGGTTAGGGCTAGGTACAATGGACTGGCCTTGAGGGTTATGGTACTGGTTTGAGGTATTGAGAACAGAGGACGCTGGTGTGGGCGAAGTGTGTGTCTCATGGGTAGTGGGATGTTAAAGAATATGTGCTGTAGTAAAAAGGAATTGAAATCGGTACCACGAATTAGCCGAATGAAATATTTGACGAGACTAAGAATTATCCTTATTTCTAAACTTTGGTAGCCCACCATACCTAGCACAAATGGTGTTGGGTACATGTACGGGTAATATCCATACAGTTTTAAGTAGAGGTAGCGAACAAAAGACTTTTGAACCTTTTCGATGACCAGTGTATACACTTTTTCATAGGGTTTCCAGATTGCACAGTTCGTCTCTAGCAAACTGCGGATGAAGGAGTTGTACAGTATCGTTAGGGCTTGACGATTTGGGAAAATTTTGGCCTGACGCAAGACAAAACTTAAGTTTTTGCGGGACTTGTTGCAGGTCTGCTGTAGTATGTGCTGGTTAAATGTAATGTGTGGATCAAACTGAGCACCCAGATCGCGTTCGGTTAAAACGCGTTTCAGGGGCTCGTTGTTCATAGTGTAGATGTTGTGTATGGGTTGTGTGGTTTTTGAGTAGGTCATGACCGAATATTTTCTAATGCTTAGGTTGAGGTTATTTATTGTGCTTCAAGTGTGAATTTTGTCGACGTCTAGTTGAAGTGTGGCCGTATCACTTGAGTCAGCTACTGGAAGAGCAACTTTGATATCATCAGCATACATTAAGACTGTGGAGTGTTTTACATATGTGGGAAAATCGTTAACTACTATTAGAAAAAGAAAGGGCCCGAGGTTAGTGCCCTGTCCTATAACAGAAGTGACCGAGTAGCGCTCCGAATTGGCATTTTTGTATGTTAGAAATTGCTTGCGGTCGTGCAGATAGTTCGCGAAGAATTTAGGCGATAACACAGAGAAACCCGCTAATGCCAGTTTACTTAGAAGTATGTCGATATCAACCCGGTCAAAGGCCATCTGAAAGTCAAAATACGCTACATCAATCTGCTTTTTGTCGTTAATATTTTTGGCTAAGAGTGTAGTAATATTTAATAGATTAGACGTGGTTGAGCGATTTGGAACGAATCCGTGTTGCTCTTCCGCGAACCAACGTTGCAGCTTATTAAATATTTTCTTTATAGAGTACCGATTCGAATACTTTGCCAAATATGGATAAAACAGCTATTGGCCTCTAATTTTTATGTCACTTTTTTGGGCCGCTTTTATGTATCGGGAGTACTTTAGATGTTTTCCACTCCGTTGGATATGTTCGTCGTAATAGACAGAATGGAAATAAACTGCAAGGGCAATTTGAAAATGTCGCAGCCGTTCTTAACCAAGTATTGTGATATTCCATCTGGACCTTGATTAGATTTTGGAGGATGGCGAGCCATAGTGCCACGAACTTCAGATTCGTGAACGCAATCAATATTAACCAGATGGGACATATTCATATTATTAGGAGAGATATTCGCAGTAGCGATAGCATGCTCAGGATCTAATAATGGTAACTTTGATAGAAAAACACTACATATTTTGAAAACGCGTCTGCCACCTGCGTTGACGACATGTCATCAAAGGTAGACTGCTCATTATTTTTCCTGTTACTTTTCACATAGGCCAAGAAGGTTTTGGGCTCCCATTTTATATTTGACTTAAAGCGATTAGTGTAAGTAGCAAAATCTGCATCCGTACTTCTCTTTAATAAGCGCCTATAGTATGTAAAGAATGCATTTGGTTATTATTATTCTGTTTGTAGAGCTTGTGATAATGGGTTTTAAGGTTGTTTAGTTCAATAGAAATAGACGTAAACCATTCGGGGTAATTTAGTCGGAATGTTTATAACTTTTTTTAAAGGAATGGTTTGACAGACAATATTGTTAATTAACTCATATTTTTTTATTTCTATGTACAGAGCCAGCGGCGGCGGTGGCGGCGGCTCGGCGTGGAGCGACGCGGAGCTGGAGTCGCGGCGCGCGGCGCTGCTGGCGCAGCTGCACGAGCACGAGGCCGACTGACGCCGCGTCACGCACGTGCACATCTTCAACCGCTACCCCGCGCCGGCCACCGTCACCTCCGCGCCGGCCGCGGACCACGCCGTTGATGACGCGCTCTCCCACTCGGACGAGCATTCACTATCATAAACTTGTTATCCTCTTACGTGATATCATGCTATCGAGTTCATGCCTATTCACAAATTATTTGAACTAGGACATTATTACTTTATAACCGTATGACCCAATACACATCGCACGTCGCGGGCCGAATAATTACCGCGTAATTGTTCCCAACGCCAGACGAAGAACTCGCTTCCCACGGATGGCACACAGTTCAACGAACTCCGACTACGTCAGCAGTAATGGCCTGTACCTTTTTTATGGCTTTGCAATGTGCTCTCATACAAATATATATATTTTTTTTAACTGTATTACCAAAAATGTAAACGATATGGAAAAAGAAATTGTGTAAGATTAATGCTTCTGAATGATGTCTTTCATTAGCAGCTTATATTAATGTTTCTTGTTAATAGACAAATAGTGAGTGCTTTCATCTTCATTTATTTATATTTAGTGTTCCATAGACTGTATGACAAAAGAAGTAGATGTAGTTAAAAATTCACGTTCAGTCGCAGAATACCCGATTCACGAATATTGTCTTGCGGTAGTAAATCTTTTCGGGGTTTCATTTAAAAAAATACTCTAAATGCGTTACCTGGAATATTTTAAAAAGCAATACGTTTGGCGCTATAATGGCCCCTCGCCGCCATAGCTGCCGACGATGTGTTTCAGGGAGGACTACGTGATTCCTCGGCACATATGCAAATTAGAAACGTTTAGTGAGGACGATTTTTAGTTCATTTCGAAGCTACTGGTAATTAATGGAGAAAAATACCCACGACCCTAACGGTAGTGTAGCTTTTTAGTGTCGTGGTTAAAAGGTGTATTTGCTTTCCAAATCCCCTAAAAAGTTTTAGCAGATAGGGTTCTTATTCAGGTGTATCGCAAAGACCTTATGGGATCGAATTTTGAAACTGAACGAAAACTGAAAAGTATAATATGAATAATTCATTATTATATTGTTTATTACATATTTAGCATTAATAGTCTGACGTAATTGTCATCTTAGCAATAAGTTTTAGAATTTAATTACAGAATACAAACAATTATATTGTCGAAGCCGGGCAAGTTTTGAAATGACGCATTCCAATCTTTCAGAGCGCATTTTGTGTCTTATATACGCAACAGGCAATCAAAGCTGCAGTATACGTAGCCTATATTGTCACTGACATGTCTATTGCCCGTTTTCACTAACTGCGTAATGTATATGCTTTATATTTAGGTGTCGCTTAGTGTTAGTGAATTTCTATATGAGTTGCCTACTGAGAAACGAATGACCTTGACAATAGTGAAAATTGGCAAGATTTACCCATGGCCCATCGTCCACGACGCGGACGCTACTTAAAAGAAACGTGTTACAACATGACGCGACTTACTAACGCGTTATTAACTATAGTCCGGCCGTCTAGAGAATGCGTCCTTGAAACCCGTCTGTTTCATACTAACGAATATGTGTTTTGGGAATTTGATCCTTATTACTACTAGAAATTGTCCAACCGACAGGTGTCAGGAACGCATTCTTTCGACGGCCGGACTGTATTCTGTGAATATTAGGTCATTTACGGACTGCCATTGACATACTAGTGCTGTGACATTTTGGCTACTAATTGCTAATTTGAGTTTCAAACTGTTTACTTTTGAGTAGCGTCGTAGGCGACGGACCTTGACAACTCTCGCGGGTTATTTCATGTAATTAGAACTATCTAATAGATATCTTTACTGTATACATTTTAAACCAGTTCTTGAATGTTTAAATAATTACCTACTTGATAAACATGCGTATTCACGGTTTTATTGGTATTAAACATACATAGCAACAATATAAAAACCAATGTAATATATCGGTGATATTACGCACATTAAAATGTTTAAACATGCAGAGTAGTATCCTTTGGTCAGCTGCGAAAGTTGGACTGAAAATTATTTGATACCCGGCTATTCAATATTTCATGTTAGTGTTATTTTCATGCTACATACACGTGTTCCGATTTTTATATAAATAAGGCGCGATATTTTTTTCACATTTAAATGTTGATCGACTTTTGTTGCTAAACCGGTCAAAAAATCACTTGTAAATATTATATACGTCAGTAGTATTATAAGAATATTAAGTTTCAAACGTCCAAAATCTCGTGCAAACCGAAAAGAAAATAAAAATCGAGTTTCTTGACTTAGCATGTAGTTGCTGTAATGTAGGCAGCAAATTGTGCCAATAGTTGTTATGGCCTTGCACCCAAATTGCGTACACTTTCAATCAAAATCTGAATAATTTTGAAGGATATTCGTCTTTCTTTAGTTCGAAACATTTGTCTGCTCAACATCGTAAGTAACGCAATTAATGTTGTTGAACTTTCAAATTGAAAGTCATTGCTACTGTAAGTGTGTTACGCACTGGTCCAATATGTAAGAGCCGCGACCACCACCTGAAGAGATTACAGAGTTGAATGAAAGGTTTGATCATTGATGCAGAACGCGGTAGACACCCTTAGACTTGGTTAGGGCGGCCCGGAGAACTTCTCTTTGGATCGCTGACCGTTGGTACCTTGGTTTATACTTTCGGAGGCTTATTATTTCTATTATATGTAAATAGAAGAACTTATCTAAGAAGTAAACTAGATGAAAATAAACTATCAAATCTGGATTTCGAATCAGTGGCAGTCGGTATGAGGCCTGAAACTGCGTTAACCTTTTGAACGCCAGAGCGTAAACGCTTCGGCGCCCCTGCTACGCCAAGCCACAAATTCACCTCAAATACCTACAAAAAAAATAGGGATTCCAACATCTTATCGATAAGTTATCGATAACCAATTAATCATTGCTTTTCGTTCCATATTTTTTAAATATAATATTACTCGTTGCATTATTCTCTTATTTAATTTGACCCTATTTGGTATCATACCATCATTAAACACCAGTTACAAAGCTCTAAACAACCTAAAAGCAGACATTATAACTACAAGCGAATAAATCAAATAATAATAAGGTACATCACTAATCTCGTTCATGACGTCATCCGCTGTCGGGAAGACCCGACTCTGGCGTGCCTGGCACGACTTTTGACAACTTTCTCGCATGCGAGTAGGGATGTGATATTGTGGGACATAATAAATAATAATCATATAGTATTTTAAACAATTTAATCAGTTTACTTATTATTACTCCGATTCTTCGTAACTTGGCAAACTTATGTCATCCAAGTCCTTTTGCTGCCATACTTTTCTAATAACATTCAGTATATTTACGTAAGTAACTGAACGTTTTTCTTCTGGCACTCGATCCAGTTCAAAAGCGACCAGTCTTGCAAACGCAGCATTTCGCAAAATACTGCGTTCGCAAGGATTGGATTTTAACCAACCAAGACCTAGCGACTCGCTAGGTCTTGGTTGGTTAAAATCCAACGGAGGTAAATTGGAGACGTCACACCTTATACTCTCGCACAATAATAATGCCGTTACAAATATTACCCCCGATCATAATTATAAATGTAGGAAATCACTAGCGCTCTCCCGTAGCGCTAATGACGTCACCGCTTGACGTCTATTCCCGACTGTGGCGTACAGGTCACTGTTTATGCGTAGGGATGCGCGAGAGTGGACAGTAAACTGTCGATCTATGGATAACAATTATGATTTTTTTTCCACAATTTTACAAATATGCATTGGGAATATTCAGATACGAATAGTTGTCATTAAAAAATAATCGTCGAAGTAATAGTAAGCTACTTTTAATAAAATATTTCATAAATATGAAATATAAGTTACCTTATTTACCCATCACTAGCTGTCGTGTCTTGACGACTGTGGCGTGAGGAAGAACACTTTTTTACGGATTTCGATTAGCAATTTTTGATTATTGTTTTTTCTAGTGAAATGTAAATAATGAATATATCTTTGTGCTATTTTACAATATTTCATTAATGTAGTTTTAAATGATAGGAAAAAGAAACACTGAAAACTTAATTTAGTACATTTATTTTGTACTTAGATAATGTCGTTTTCTTGTCGGCTGTAGACGACGGTGGCGTATTTGGCACGTTTTCGTTTGTCGGCTATATCCGACCATGGCGTTCAAAAGGTTAAGCGGACGTCCGCGCGGTTCCATACTAAAGTGCTCAATTGCGGAAACACGCGCGGGTATCCGTCGCGGGGAAGCCGGTCTCGTGCTCGCACCACGTGTCCCGCCTCCGTGCGACGAACGCCCGCGCGGGGGCACGCGCGGTACCCGCCAGCGCACAGTAAAACTAGTGTATGGGAGAGGTTAGACTTAGCATTTCTGAGAAAAAAAACGTCTAATTTTGAAAAACTAATAATGCCATCGTATTTAGTTATCAAATGCCTTTAAAACCTGTGCTGACAAATTTTCTTCTATCTCTCGTATTTCAGGTGTTAATTGAGAAAATGTGAAATTTTACTATGAAAATGACTGTAGCGAGCTCTCTGCCGCCTGATTCAAGCCTCGTTTCAAGTTGTGGGCTTTACTATCGTGTTACACATAGCAAAAGGTACATTTAATGCTAAGACACATGATGCGCCAAACGTGCACCTTCTGACATATAGGGCGATGTATTTTTTTTTTTACTGAATCGAGCTCTCTGCCTCATGAATCTGATCCTATTTCAAGTTGTAGTCTTTAATAGCATAACACACATACCAAGAGCTGCATTTAGTGCTAAGACACATGGTGCGCCAAACGTGCACCTTCTGACATATAGGGTAATGTATGGGAGAGGCTGGACATAGGCATTTTGGAGAAAAAAAGTCTCATTTTGAAAAACAAATAATGCCATCGTATTTAATTGTCAAGTGCCTTCAAAACTTGTACTGACAAATTTCTTTCTATCTCTCGTGGTTCGAGAGTTAATTGAGAAAATGTGAAATTTTACTTTGAAAATCAGTGAATCCAACTCTCTGCCTCCTGAATCTGGTCCTGTTTCAAGTTGTGGTCTTTACTATCATAATACACATGCCAAGAGCTGTATTTAGTGCTAAAACACATGGTGCGCCAAAAGTGCACCTTCTGATATATAGGTGATGTATTTTTTACTGATTCGAGGTCTGCCTCCTGAATCTGGTTCTGTTTTAAGTTGTGATTTTTACTATCATAATACACACATAGAAATATTATAATAACCACAACGTATTATATTATCTGTGCTAATGTGCAGTCAAGGAAATAAACGCGTGGTACTTCCTGGCCGCGCCACAGTCGCATTTTGAATCGGGGTTAAAAAGAATAAATGTACAGTAAGCGTTCAAAAGTGGATAGGCACGTTAAGAGTTGTATTGCTGTGAACACGCGGTATAGTCCGTACATCTTTAAACAATACGGCACAGACACCACAGAGAACGCAGTTTTGCGCTTTACACACTGTCGTGATGTCGAGCGTGACGATAGTCACGTACTCGCGCCGCACTACACGAAATAAAAATATATTTCCGTCGACACGGTAACACACACGCATCTTGCGCTTGACCTTGGCCAGTTTATGGCATTGCTAAAATTCTAATTAAACTTATGTGTTCAGATAACAGAACGCGTTAAGCATTGGTCTGAGATTCAAACTGGCTGGTCTGATCTCGTAAAGCACAGCGCGGTTTTTTTTTTTTTAAATAATAATATATTAAATATTGCTGCCTTTTTATATTAATGTTGTTATTTCAATAAAGGGTTTATAATTAAAAATGCGTGATATGTGATAACAAAATTAAAAAATATTCATTCGTTATATTTATTTTACTTATAGATAACAAACTGCTACAAATATTTGTATTACTTCAGCTGAATAAGCTGTGAAATAGATGTCAAGAAACTGAAGCAATTTGTATTATGGCTTTAGTTAATATTGGTTGGTATTGAGGTTATATCTTATATTATAAGTATTCATTCTCTTTACGAAAAGAAGATTGAAACTAAACCTCAAATTTTAATCCTAAAATAATAATATTTCTAAAATAATCTTTAACATTTTCAGTCTATCTACAAAAAATAGGACGAACAACATATTGAAACGTGCTTAAAAAATTCGTTACCACAAATTCATGCAATAACGTATCTGTTGTTTATTAAGTTGGTACGGTAATATTTTAAGGTTAAAATATAGCAGTGTCCCACTTGAAGTCTTAATATTATCGTGCGAAACATAACCACAACACCGCTAATACCTTAATACTCGCAAAGAAACTGCATCTGTCTACCCTACAGAAATCGAAATAATTTACTTCGTTTTCTGTGGTCTACCTGCTAAACTTTAATATTTATATGAACAAGACGACTGAAACAAAAAACGAATGATTATTTAACTAGTCATTATTAAAAAATAACAAAAACTATGAATAGGTAGTAATTATTAAAAAGTTACAAGCAAACCGCAGATCAGATTTAAACCCTCGCTCGGCTCGCCATAATCGCACATACCAAAGCACGTTATCCACTAAGCTAGCATGCTATATACTGTATTGTTAGAAATTATGAACTACTATGAGTTGCAGACAAAGTGAGTGTGTGTGTGTCTATAGTATTGTAACATCTTACGGTGTTATTACAAAAAGCGGTTTAACTAAAAACCCAGGTTTAAACCTCTATAAACTACGGTTTAAACAAAAATGGTATTACAAATCGTGGTTTTTCGATAAACCATAGACCATTTCATGGTTTAACCCTAAACCTTGGCGGCCCCTAGTTTTAAACGATCAAACGGTGGTTTAAATTGTATCTGTCAAAGTTTCTCTTTTAGGTTAAAGCATCTTTTTCATTGTGTTGTGTTTTTACCCTAAAATGGATATTAACATGGTTTCATTGATATTGAGGATATTGAAGCCGCTGAGTTGTTGCGAACGCCACGCCGACACAACATAAATCGTGTTCGCATAAATCCCTTCATGGAATTATCCGATGAAGATTTTAGACAAAAGTATAGGTTTAATAAACGATATGCGATGAAAATAGTGGATTTATTAAGAGAAGATTTAACCAGAGACGCTCGAGGATGCCCTGTGTCTCCCGAAATACAAGTGGTTTGCGCATTACGAAGTTGGGCTCGACATGAAGTAAGTAGATTCAAAGCCTATATTATTATTGCATATAACAAAACATTTTGGTAGCAATGTATATTAAATTATGTCCTAAGTTCCAAACTAATATTTTGTTATCGTTTTAATAGATCCAGGATGACACAGCCGATTTGCACGGAGTCTCACAACCTTTTATAAGTCAGACATGCAAAAAAATTGCAGAAGCCTTAGCCCGAAAAGCACATAGATTTATAAAAATGCCTGCTACATTGACAGAACAAGAGGAAGCAATGCGGAATTTTCGCAGAATCGCAAATTTCCCTACAGTAATTGCTGCAATTGACTGTACTCATATTAAAATAAAAAAGTTAAGTGAAGATGGTGGTCAACTGTATATTAACCGCAAAGGATTTCCATCAATTAATGTCCAGGTATTATTTTACATTCATATTTTTCTTCCAATATAAAGGAACAACAACTTTTGTCCACAGACAGACCCATCCCTGATGAGGCATTGATTATAATGTTCAAAAGTAACCTACTACAGGGTTCAGGGTGTCCATGTGAAGTGTGATTACTTTACAATAAATAATAACAACACGGTCTGGTTTTTCATGGAATACGGATGCAGTGGAAAAGTATAATTAGGATGTTTTGTGTGTACCAAACATTCTTAAAAAAAATATATTAAAATAACAATGAAAACCATTTTAAAATCTAGTGGTTTATAAGTGTATATATATAATTATATTTATAGTGAGCATACAAAAAGACAGAAGTGGACAGTGACTTTGTTCTGTAATCTGTAGTGATAGTGAATACTCATGCTTATTTATGTGAGTAAGAAAAACTAAAATATTTAACTATTGTTCCAGGTAGTCTGCGATGCAGATTTAAAAATCATGGACATTGTTACTAGGTGGCGTGGGAGTGTTCATGACTCACGAATATTTAGAGAAAGTCGTTTGAAGCAGCGATTTGAGGCTGGTGCATTCTCAGGCATATTGCTAGGAGACAGTGGCTATGCTTGCACACACTATTTGTTTACTCCATTACTGAATACTACAACACCTCAAGAGGAACGATATAACAGTGCTCACATTAGCACCAGAAATGCAGTGGAAAGATGTTTTGGGTTGTGGAAGCAGAGGTTCCGCTGTTTATTAAGAGGCCTTTACTGCAACATTGAAACTGCAAAAAAAACTATTGTGGCATGTGCTGTATTGCACAATATTGCCATAGATATGAAAGATGTGTTTCATAATGGGCTTGATGACAATGAAGCTATCACACAAACATCTGAAGCAGTTGTTTTACCTGTGGAAAACAATGTACGTGGAAATATTAGAAGACGGCAATTCATTGAAAGATACTTTTAATTAAAATAATATATTTTAAACCTTAAATTATTTACAATAAACATTTTACAATAAAAAAATCTTTCAACAATATGTTTTTCTTGTTATGAAAAACAGTTTTGAACTTCACTGTAGGATCTGAAAATAAATATTAGAACATGGTTATAATGCGTGTATTAATTACTTAGCTCTTTTATAACTAGCGTAGATGTTTTTTAATTTGTTGAGCAATTATTATTTATTCATAAAATCTTTGGTCTATGACATTTGTATTTTTAATAACATTGTGAAGTAAAATCTCCCCTAATACATACCTGTTGGCATTATGTATAATATTTTTCGTAAATAGTAATTGTAAATAAGTATAAAAATAAGATTATAGTAATATTGTAAATAAAGTTTATTTCTATCTGATTTTAATCTATATATTTTATTGGAGTAGAAATTTCAAAGATTTAAATTTTTTAAGAAAATATGTATGTTGAAACCAAATTTCACTCACCATTTAATATTTACTAAGTACTAGAGTTCTTCCTATTTTCTAATAATTCTATTTCCAGTTCCAGTTTTTTTATTTTTTATTTAGCAATTTTAACATTGTACTGATGCTCCACTTCTAGCATATCTAATTGCTTTTTTTTAAATTGAGTGTTGCTCTTCAATATTGTTTCTTGTATTGGTTCTTTTCTGTAAAATATTTAGGTACCCTTCATATTTTATAGCAAGCAAGTAATAAAAATATATTCTAAGGTAATCTTGCTTACTTGTTTTGAGGACCCTTTTTTCTATGAATGTTCTCTTTTTTTCTAGGAGTAGTTCCCACATTTTCCTTTGAGGTACCTGAAAGTATTTTAATTATTATGTACTGTAGAAAGAAAATAAAATCCTTTAAATTCATGTTATATATTTTTTGAATATTCAAAATATGATCCAATTAAAAGATTACAATATTATAGTTAATTTAAAGAAGAATTATTATTTTTACCTTGATCCATTATAACTTCTACCACATCATTGGATTCAGGAGGTATGATTATTGGAGAAAAGTCTTTACTAGGCCCAGCTGTTATTTCAATATCTTCTGGGGGGTTTAATTCAACCTACAAGTATTGATTATTTAAATATACTATATTATAATTTAAACAGTGTTTTATAATAATAAATAAAGAATATTATTATGCTTACCACAGTTTTAATTGCATCACTATCGTAGTCGTTGAATTCCACAACAAAATCGTGTGGAGCAATAGCCATAATCGCCATATCTTCTTGAGAAGGCGACTTGGGCTTTTCACCACCCCCTGTCTGGATCTGATATTGCCTATGAGCGGACAAGTTAGCTTTAGCCGCAAGCTTCATTCTCTTCCATGCCAATTTAATTTCACCATCAGACCTATTTTTTCCCGTGAGTTCATTAATTCTGAAAATATATCATTAATATTGTTAATCTGCGTTAATAACGGGTCACATAAAATATAAAAAAACTAAACACTTCTTTGCTATGCTCTTCCACTCTTGAGCCTTTTTAATATTGGAGGAAGCTTTCGTGCTTTTGTCCTCGATTATGTGGCGTGATTGTGCAATCATCTCGCGTAGTATATCCTAAAACATTAAAATTTGGGTTAGCTTAAAATCAATAAATTAAAGACGGATTTCAAGTTCATCGAAGTACCTAATTTATGATTACTTACTTTTTCCTCGGTACTCCAATTTTCAGATCGTTTTTTCTTTTGTTGGTACATCACAATATAATTTTGAAATTACTAAAGAAGGTAATATAAATTATACTATTAACAGAGAGGCAATTGTTCTATTAGACTTCGATAACTTAAATATTCCAAAAGCTAAATGAACTTTGTTCAACTTGCGATGGTTTTGTTTTATGTTATGGCTTCATATATCGCGCGAGAATGTTACGCTTCGTTAGACGTACTAAGATGTATTATTAGTAATTTATACGACATTAAGTAATGTGCTTAAACCTAAACAAAACTGTAATCAACGAAATGACTAATGTTCTATGCAAAATTGCTATGTCTCAATATTTTTAACACTCTTATACATTATAATAATCAATGGCTTATTAACAAAATCTTTTCTTTTCTGAGCATACGGAACGTTGTAATTGAATTATATCATGGTGAACGAATAATATTTGTGTTAATCTGTGGTTGATATAAAGACAACGGTTCAAATGACGGTACTAAGAAGACCACGGTTTTTTTAACTTTTGTAATACAGACAAATTTAGACCATGGTTCTACAGATAAGCCTGGACTTGATAGGCCAGGTTTAAACTAAGGTTTATTTAGTTTTTTGTAATAAGACGGGAGAAGAAGGTCGTCAGTCAAACCGAAGCGTCAGTCTATTGCTTTCTGAGATCGCCTATGGACTTTTGGTCGGTACTGTACATAATATGTTCATTATTCTACATAACACTAGTTTACAGTGAATCTGTTGCCGGGAAAATGTTTGCTGTTACTGACTACATAGGTATAGTATGCTAAGTTCAAATATATAATTGGATATTTTTTATCAGCTCCAGAGTTTTGAGTTTCAGATATCTACGTTCAAAACAGAAAACACATATATTTACTGAGAAAATATTGATTAAACAATTTAATTAAACATTTAGTTCTACAAAATGTTGTTCTAAAGCTCTCCTCAGACTGGAAAATGGCGTATCAGGGACCAGCAATAGTCAGAAAAATAACTCCGTAATTATTTTTCCCTTTCACGATTAAAAGTAACTTTAGTACCTGGAGAAAACAATTTTTTTTCTTTCAGTTCTGATGCCGACTATTCTGAACCTTGTTTAGAAAGATTCAAATCTCTTACAAGATCATCTCCTTCGTTTTGTGGAAAACATGTTGGTTCGTTGGATACATCTTCAGAATCAGTATCATTTTCTGATAAGTTTGGTTCTTTATCGGTTTGTACTAAGGGTTCAGATATTTTTTAGGCACTGAAGAATCGGGTGAATGTTGCACTGGACTTTAAACACAAGTAGTACTTGGGTACTGCCATTTAGCTTGATTTTTTACGTTAATGCCTTTTATGTTGACACTACAAAAATAAAAGACTTCGATATGATTTGGTGGTTCTCGCCAAAAAAAAAGAAGTGCTTTTAAATTAGAAACACCAACCGTTTCTAATTTAAAAGCACTTATTTTGCCACCTTTCCACAATCTTAAATATTCAATAGGTACACAATTTACAAACAATCAAGTGCTCAAGGCTTCTAATTTTATCCAAGAACATTCCAAAATACAGTAAGCAGGTATTTTTGACGAACTCTTAGGCCTGAAACTGCGTTAAGCGGATGTCCGCGCGGTTCCATACAAAAGTGCTCCGTTGCGGGAGAACGCGCGGGCGTCTACGTGTCTGCTGCGGGGAAGCGGTCCCGCGCTCGCGCCTCGTGTCCCGCCTCCGTGCGACGGACGCCCGCGCGGGTTCTTGCGCGGTGCCCGCCGGCGATTTTGCAATGTAATCCTATACAGTTCGCGCAAAACTTTATCCGTCTTATTCCAAAACGCCGACTAAATATAGTACTGGGATTAGTTCTAGGTTTAAACCATGGACTTATAAAAACCTTATTATAAAATGAAGTTTATCACAAATCCTTGTACTATCTATGGTACTAAAGATAAACCCGCGAGACCCCTAGTTTATCCATGGTCTAACTATGGTACTATTATCAAATGTCAATTTATATAAAAAGTTGAGGTTACCGTGGCTTTTATTTTCTGTGTTTATTGTTTTTATATCGTTGAAAAATGGATATTAATATGATTGACTTGATGGACTTAGAAGATATGGAGATGCTTGAGACTTCTCGTCGATCTGTGATACGTCGTCATCGTGGAAATCCATTTGAATTGAGTGACGAAGATTTTAGATACAAATATAGGTTCACAAAACGTTTCGGTGAAAAAATTGTGGATCTTTTACGTGAAGATTTAGCTCACGATCCTCGAGGATGCCCCTTGAGCCCTGAGGAATAATACAAATAGGAATAATACAAAGTACTGCACACTATACAATATTTCGATGTTTTACTAACTTTTTCATCAGGACTCCAATTTTCACCCCTTTTTTTCTTATGTTGTTCCGTTTTTTTTCTGAATTACCTTTTCTCAATTTGACCACACAAAACTTCTCGCACAGAACCACAACAGCAATACAGTACAATATTAGGAACAATGAATAATGAACTGTTTATTACAGGATGCAATGCAATAGCATAAATATTTGGTTGGATCGTCGCATTCGCATCTCGAATTACGCGCCGCGAAGCTGTACTCCGTTTCACGTTCGTTGATAAAAATATAACTTGATAAAAAAAACGCGATATGTGTGTTTGTTGCGCTCGTTCAAGAGGTTGGAGCTTGGACAAAGAAATTTAATGATTTGTTTGTTACGAATAAAGAGTTATTATGCATTTAAATTATGTAGTTAATATCAACATTAGGAAAAACGGAATGTCATATTGAATGAAGCCAGTGTAAAAGAATGAATGATTGCCCTTTTTTATTTTTTATCTGTGTATAATATTTGATCTTTGGACTAACTGGTCTTCGGTTGGTCTTAGATTTGTAATATGAACACATTTTAAGCCTGGTACTAACTTTAATACCGTAACAATCCTAGACTATTTAGTCCAGGTTTAAACCAGTACTAACTCAAACTTTTGTAATAAGACGGTTTGAGCCCTCTGAAGTTAGGCCCGAGTACGTAACCGCGCATGGTACAGTTGAGCGCACAATCATTATTGTAAGATTTAAAAAAAAAATCATAGTACATTTATGCCTATCAAAAAGTATTTAGATTTTAGGTAATTTTACGTGCAGTAAGATATTAGAACAAACAGGCAGTTATTTATTTAAGTAAATTAAAAACTTTAATATAATACTTGTGCATTTATTTATTTATAACGGAGCTACACCTTGCATATACATTTCTTCCCGGCTAGTAGAAAGGAGATCTTCATCTGAAGAAGCGTTATCATAGCTCTCATCTAAATCGGAATCTTCAGTCCCTGTCTCTGAACTGTCAGATTCATTTTCACTGACGTGAATCACAAACTGTTCGGTCATCTGGTCGATGATTACGTCACTTTTTTATATTCTTCTTCTATACCTCTAACTTTAATACATAGTGCGCTCCATTCCGGCTCACCCATCGCGTTCACTTTTTCTTCAACTAATTTCATTATATATATTTATAATTAATGTTCCACGTAACATTTTTCTGTGCTACGTATCCTTTAATTGCCGCCCAAGCCATTTCGATAGGGTTCAGGTCGGGGTGATAGGGTGGCAGCCGTAATACAGTATGATTGTGGGCGCGTAATATGTTGTCAACAACATACTTTTTGTGGTTTTCTTTATTTGCACAAATTAATTTATATAGCTCAGGTTTCAGCATTGAGGGGCTAAAAGTTATATTCTTATCCAAGCCTCCATTTCTGACTTCCGAGAACTGGATGTCGGTGCTGCGTCATCGAGTTTATTATGGTAGGACGCATTGTCGACTACCACAACTGACTTTTGCGGGAGATTGGGTATCAATTTAGTATCAACCCATTTTAAATAATTTTCGAACTTCATATTATTATGATAATCGCCCGTTTTAGTGCCTGCTTTAAATAATAAAAGAGTATTTGGCACAAAACCGGTTTCTGGACCGGCGTGCACAATAACGATGCGTTGGCCTTTTGATATATTTCTTTTCAGACCCTCTGTGGTACCGTCACTCCAGGCTTTTGGTTTTGTGTGTGAAGAATCTACATATGATTCATCAGTATAGATGATAGGTCGTCCTTCTTCACGATATTTTGAAAGTTTTCTCAAATATTCAATTCTTTGTAATCTTATGTTTGTGTGCTCTATCAAAAGTTTTCTGTTATTTTCGGTCCTTTTCCATTTAAAACCAATTCCTTTCAAAATACTTCTTAAACTTGAGGCGGAGCCTTTGAAATTTATATCCTGTCTTAGTTTATTTAAAAGTAATTTTACTGTTGGCAATTCTTTCTCAGTTTTATGAAAGTTGTATACGCACCTTTTTATAACACTGAGGTCAAAGCTATCGATCCCGGTGATTTTCCTTTGCCCTGATCTTTTCTTGCCTGGCGTACGAAAAACTGGTGCCAAACTGACACTTGGCATGTTTGGGTCTCTTGCAGCCGCTAAAATTCTCTTTATTGTACTTAAAGAGACACCTGTAGCTGCCGCAGTTCGCTTTTGCACCATTTTCAGGTCATACTGTAGACCGTCTTCAGCTTCCTTTTTCATAAAGTTGAAAACATCAAACACCATTTTACGTGTTTGGCGACGTAGCACATTAAAGCGTCCGCGAGGCATATTTAATTAAACCAAAAAGTTCGATAACAGTAAGAAACCACAGTAATAGAACAAACAAATAACAAATACAATATAAGGGTGACAAAACTTAACAATAACAGAAACAAATAAAAATAACGAAAACAAATAACAGTAATAAAAATTTACAATAGCAATGAAAATTAATTGTTGTACTCGACTGTACTTTCGTCTACAATGCGCGCAAGTGTTGTGTACGAACGTAGCACTCACACTAAGGCACGGCGCAACGGGACGCGAGCGGTGATACGGCGCGGGGCGCGGGGGCCGGTGCCCTCCCCGACGCCCTATCCCGTCCCTCGGATACCTATAATATGCGTACTGCGCAGCCACTAGCGTGCGTGTTCCGAGAGCTCATAAAGTTTTGCGCGAACTGTACTATTAAACGAGCAATATTTGTATATCAATTTATTTAAATAATATTTAGAATCGCGTTCTCGAAAACGGCTCTTATGATTTCGATGAAAGTTGCAATGTATGGGTTTACGGGGGCGAAATATCGATGTAGCTAAGTCTCATATCTGGGCAAATTCCTTTTCTCCATATTTTCACCCGAGCAGAGCTCGGTCGCCTAAAGTTTAGAAAAAGATAATGAATGATGACATTAGAATAATGACATGGCAGCATAGAATTAGTATGTACTATACATGGGATTAGTATGAACTATCCTATACTATTAAATGAGCATTCTTTATTTTCACCAGAGCAGAACTCGGTGGCCCAGGTACTACTTAATATATTGAGTTCTACATCGACACGACTATGCATGCACACCGTTAAAATTTAACTAGAGACACTGCTTAAATAAAATAATCCGTTCTTCGCGGCGGGGGCCCGCGGGGGCCGTCGCGTTCCCACTGAGCCCATCCCGTTGTCCACGCGCGTAGACACGCGACGGGTGCCCGTAGCGGGCGCTCGCTTAACGCAGTTTCAGGCCTTAGAGATAACGTTTCTACAATGTTGAAACATATTCTCCACATATGTAGCAAAAACGATTTGGATTGTATCAACAACTTCTTGAAGTACTCATGTCGCAAAAACTTCAGATATTAATATTAACAAAGTGAAACACACGTTATCAACGGGCAAATACGCTTAGATGATAAAAAAATGAATTTGTGCTGCACAAAAATTACTAAAGGTAGATTTTAAAATAATATGTCTTAAGTAAACAATATCAACCATAAAGTTCGCGGCAACAAACAAAAATTTAAATTTTGTAAACTAGTGTAAAAATTTAAAAAAATGTACTATAAAGATTCGCGAGAAATTTAATAAAATAGGTGGAGCGGCTAGGAACTATAGGTACTTGGCCGCGCCACCCGTACACTGCAATAAATAGTCTAAGGCAGCTTTCACATTAGGACGTTAGCAGCGCGATAGTAGCGTGGCAGCAGCAAATGCCTCCAAATTATAACAACAGCCGCGCGACAAAAGCGCGGTGGCCGCGCCGCAGTTTAGATCAGTATGGCACACTTCATTTAAAAATGGACTATACCTAATCACGTGCGCTTGCCATAATTATATTTCAACATTCATATATTTTTTCTTTAATTCATAGTAATAATCTTCATTTCACTGTTCACAAAGGTTCATAAACATAGAAACAAGAAATATAGCGTTTTGGCAAAAATGCGTAAAATATGATTCTTTGCGGGAGACTGACGACCATACAAGGATACCCTATGTGACAGATCACCAGGCTGTCAGTCAATTTGATCTAATTACAAAGGTCAATTTTCAAACAAATTATTTTTTTACGACGATAAACAAAAACACATATTTAAATGAATTAACCAAAAATGACAAGTATTAATAAAAAGAACATCGTCAATTTCAATAGTCAAATAGACAATCAAATCAAATTGAGGTTGTATGTATTCCGACACTTGCAACAATGGCTCATCGCTGATTGAGCGAAAGCGGCAGACGCGCGTTGCCGCTACGCTTCTGTTTATGGTATGATATTCTGACCGCGCGTGTGAAAGCGGTCTTATAATGTACAAACTCATTGGTAAACAATTGTACGACTATTGTATGTTCTATTGGTAATGAGAAATACTGCAAAAAGCCAATAACTATGATATAATATAATAAAGATGTACCTCCCTAAAAATATAGCTCGGCACCCATGGTGACCCCCCAAAATCTTGGGCTGCGACTGCGCCATGCGCTAATACCAGTTTTCACTTCTGTCGGCAGTCCCTGTGCCTGCCTGGGTAGTTTTTTTTTTAATATTTCTCGGCCAAATTACTTTCAAAATCGATTCCTGAATAGGAATACCCGCATACTCTCCAAATATGAATCAGGGACTTGAAACGTTACGCGAAGTTACGGTAGCGATAATAATTTGTACCGTTTCACCAGGATCGCAACAAAATTAATTCCTTGGCTATAAGATACTAACAAGCGGAACGAAACCTTAAACTGTTTAATAAAAATATTAACAATATATTGTTATTAATCCGATATATTAATAACGATACACCGTGAAACCTGGCAACTTTGCCAGGTTTCTTTCTTCTTTGTTTAATTTGCCATATACCGCTTCGCGAGGAAAAATTATTTGTTACGTAAAAACTGTATTTTTTTTAACGTTTGTAATACCCTTAAATCAAATTTGAATATTTGGTTGGCAACATTTTATTGTCAAACTCAAACTCAAAGCATTTATTTCAATTAAACCATTTACAGGCACTTTTGAATTGTCAAAGAGTCGGTCAGTTAGTCAGAAAGTTGAAGCTAATTGCCCATTCCAAAACGTAGATCTCTATGGAGAAGAACGGGCAAGAAACTCCTGTGGCAACACTACAGCTAACAGCTGATTTGAATTTGTTCTTGTAATTTTAATCTTAATTATTAAATTAATTTGTTTTTAAGGCCTATTTCCAATTACTAATTAAGTAAATAGGATAGTAGTGTGTATTTTGTATTAGATTCACATAAAAAGTGCAAAATAAGTGTAAATATTTCAATCTGAATCGGTGACAGCTACCGGCACAAGTGAATTTTGCATTGTCATCTTGATATCAGGTACAATTCTTAATATTTTACTTGCTATTTGTTTGTTTACGTAATATAATTTCACCAAAAATTACATAGTAAATAATAAGGCTGCATATTGATGCCAATGACCTTTAAACGTAAACATAACCTTAGTTTGGTTTGGTGACAGAACTTCTTACTTACATCTAAATTTCATTTTTTCCTTGTTAAACTAATTATTTCTAAACTACTGCCACAACTATCTTCTCTCTTTCAATTTCTTGTCGCTTCCTTATTAAAGTTATAATAATGATTATGACTCGCAGCGCCCGTGCTCGCCTCGAAGAGTCCAAACTCAATCAGGCTTTGAGCGAATTAAAGGCTTCAAAGGAGTCCTGTCACCAACTAAATAAGGAAATAGATGACAATGAAAGGGTGCTCTTTGGCGCCCATGAAAAGAATAGGAAGTTGAAAATTGAAATGGCTCAGATATATACTCAATACACTGATGCCATAGAAGAACGGGACAGACTTCAACTTGTTGTGGACGGGTTCAGCCAGTGTAGCATAGAGTATGAACAAGCTCTTAGTCACAAACATTTATTAAAACAGCAGCTACATGAGGCTCAAAGTCAAATAACAGAACTTCAGACTGCAAACCATAACATCACCGCCTCGCTGAATCAAAGTCTGTTCAACGAGTTGATGCCTATTGCTCCATCAATGGTTTCTGCCATAAACCCCTCATACACTATCGATTTAACGGGTGATGAGGATTCAAAGTCATGTCATTCAGTGAGGGTAGTCACCAGTAAAAACAAACTTAAAAAATACATTAAAATTAATAAATACATTGTTAAAACACAAAAAATGGTTAAAAGACAAAAGTTCTTTATTAAAAATGTTAAAATTAATAGAGAAAGGCTAAATTTACTGAAACAATTAGATATGTATTCTTTTAATTTGGAACAAAGTACTAGGAAATACAACATTGACACAGAGTACTTGCAATCTGAACTTCACCATTTACAGGACAAACTTAGTTCAATGACTAACAAATATAATACCTCTGAACATCTAATGAGGGAATATGTGTTGGCAATGAATGAGCTGGTAAACTCACAAACAAACAACTGTGAGCAGTGTCAAACACCATCCAATGTACTTACACCGGACCATTCATTGACAACATGCAACACCACCTTCCCGCAGCCCTGTGTTGATTTGACATTTCCTGCTATCAATCGTTCAAATAAACAAACTAAACAAATTGTAAAAAATGATGTAGTATTATTTTGTGATGAGATTGGAAAGGACTTAGGCCACTTGTTGACAGATGAATATCCAGGACACTCCATAATAAATTACTGTATGCCTGGTTGTTCTTTATTTGACATTATGAAAGAAATTATTAAATGTAACTTTAACCAAGGCACTACATTATTAATTGGGTATAGGGGAAATGTGAACAAAGGAGAATTGCTCCAATATTATAGAACATTATGTAATCTAAGTTTAAGAAAAATTGTGTTGTTTACATTTCCATATAGTAACAGTTTGCCACAGGAAGAAAATAATCTAAGATTTGAATTAAATATAACATTGTATAATTGGACATTCAATAATAATCTGTTCCATCTAGTTGACACTAACAATTATGTTGGTAATAATTTGTATTTGACAAGAGATAGACATAATATTGTTATGTACTATCTTTCTAACTATTACAAAGGACAGATAGCTGTGTCGCTATCATTTTTTTTTTCTATTTCAGCCAAAAATTTGGCTAAACAACTTGCTTCTTTTGAGCAATGCAATGACATTTTAAATAATTCTGCCAATAATTTGGCAACAACTAATGACATTAATTATCATTTAAATTAGAAATTAGGACAATAGACAAAACCTCTTGCTTAATAAATGAAGAAAATTTAAATACTGGTTTAAATCATCAAAATGTTACAAAAAGTTCTTTGATATCTCACCCATCGAATTGCAGTAATCTTAATCAATGTAATATTAATAATACTCTAAAAATTGTTCATCAAAATATACAGGGTGTGATAGGTAAGGAATTAGAATTGGAGCTGTTCATGAACTGTAGTTATATTGATATCCTATGTGTAACTGAACATTGGTTGAAAGTCCACCAGTTCATGTTCAGCTTTAACAACCACCAGGTTGCCAGCTCATTCAGCAGAGTTAATATGATACGTGGTGGCTCTTTAATAATTGTTCGTAACAATTTGAAATTTAAAGAACGTAAGGATATTGTGAGCCTCTCTGTTGAGCGAGTTAATGAAATAGCTTGCATTGAGCTTGAGCAGTTCATTGTAATGAGCGTGTACAGGCCCCCATGTGCTTCATATGATATTTTTGAGAAATATATGGAAGAAGTATTATTAAAGACTTGTAACAGTAATAAAACAGTTGTAGTCTGTGGAGATTTCAACATTAATATACTGGAAAAATCTGCTGTAGTAAATAAATTTATAACTTTATTAAAGTCATCAAAGAATATATTGTACAAATTACATATTTGTACAATATATTCTTTGAGCCGACTAGAATAACTGCCACTAGTGCTACCTGTATTGACAATATTTTTACAAACTTAAAACCTTCTAGCCATTTAATTATAAATGAGTTAGACTCTGATCACTGTGGCCAGTTAGTCACTTTCCCTCAGAAAACAGTCGGAGCACAAAGAAAACTTGTGAGTTTTATTCGTGTAAATAAAAGTCGCTTAGGCCAATTTAAGAATAATTTAATGGAAAAACTACCCGGTTTGCCTTATCAAAATGACCCGGATCAAGCTTACACTTTACTATTTAACCTCATCAATAGTGAGTTTAGGAAGGTTTTTACCTCAAAAACATTGCCTGTTTGTGACCGCATTATATTCAGTGATTGGGCAACACCAGGTATTTACAAAAGTAGGCAGAGGTTATTTGAATTGTATCATGAAAAAACATATAACTATGATGAAACTTTTAAAGAATTTGTTAAGAAATATTCAAAAATTTTTAAAAGAGCCTGTTCCTCAGCAAAAGCCATACACATTAAAAATAAAATAAAATCTTCTGGAAATAAAATTAAAACAACTTGGAATATTATTAATTCAGAAACGGGAAGAACGACAGTACGGAATCGTGACTTCCATCTAAAAATTAATGATGTAGATATTAAGGCAGACGTGGAGGTGGCAACTGAGTTTGAAATTTTTTTTACTAATATTCCTATTTTAACAACCAAAACTCTGTCATCGTCGTCCTCTACTTCTGCTTACTCAATACTTAAAGAATGTGTACCAGAATGTGACAAACTTTTTGAATTCACAGTTATTACTGCTAAAGACATTATAGAATCTTTTAAAAATCTTGATGTAAAAAAAACTGCTGATTTTTGGGGATTATCAGTACATACCGTGTCCTCAATAATTGATGTAATTTCACCCTTTTTAGCAGTCGTTTTTAACTCTTGTATTGCATCTGGTGTATTTCCTGATCTGATGAAACTTAGCAAAGTGATTCCATTGTTCAAATCTGGCAGCACAACTGATCCCACAAATTTTCGCCCTATTTCAATATTACCTACTTTGAGCAAAATCTTTGAAAAATTAATTTTAAAACAAATGTTAGGACATTTCAATGCATATAATCTACTTCATCTGAAACAGTTTGGTTTTACAAAGGGTCGTTCAACTACAGACGCGGGCGTGGAATTACTGAAGAGCATATTCGAGGCCTGGGAGGAGTCGCAAGATGCTCTTGGCATTTTCTGCGACTTGTCTAAGGCTTTCGATTGCGTACATCATGATACACTCACCAGGAAACTGTACCACTATGGTATGAGGGACAAGGCTCTTGACCTTCTGACTTCTTATCTGAACAACAGAATCCAGAGGGTCGATGTTAATGGCAAGAAATCTGCAGGATCTGCGGTCACCATGGGCGTTCCGCAGGGTTCAATTCTTGGGCCTTTCTTATTTCTAATTTATGTAAATGATTTACCTTATCACATAAGGGATAATCACAAGATAGTATTATTCGCAGATGACACTTCGCTCATTTTTAAAATCAAACGTCAGTTAGTCAACTTTGAACAAGTTAACGATGCACTCTCTAAAGTAGTGCATTGGTTTAATGTAAATAATCTTCTACTGAACGAAAAAAAGACTAAACTCATTAAATTTTCAATGCCAAATGTCAGGCAGCTATCTACCAATGTTCAAGTAAATGGAACAGAGTTGGACCCTGTTGATTCGACAGTTTTTCTTGGAATCACTATTGACAGTAAATTACAATGGGGCCCACACATAGAAAAATTGTCAGGAAGACTAAGTTCGGCCGCCTATGCTGTTAAAAAAATTAGACAGATAACTGATGTGGATACAGCCAGAATTGTTTATTTTAGTTATTTTCATAGTCTTATGTCATATGGGATTCTTCTCTGGGGAACCTGTGCGGACATTGATACTATCTTTGTTCTACAGAAAAGGGCTGTTCGAGCCATATACAACCTAGGTCCAAGAGATTCCCTTAGAGAAAAATTCAAAGAAATAAATATTCTGACTGTAGCCTCACAATATATTTTTGAAAACCTATTGTATGTACACAAAAATATATCAAATTTTAAGAAAATGTCCGATATTCATAGTTTAAATACCAGGAATAAACACAATCTTGCTGTGCATCGCACACGTCTCCACAAAGTAGGCAACTCGTTCATGGGTCAATGTATACGCTTTTACAACAAACTTCCCATTGACATTCGAAACTTACCCATTAATAGATTTAAAATCTGTATTAAAACTAAACTTTGTAAAAAAGGGTATTATAAAATTTCAGATTATTTAGAAGATAAAAAAGCATGGGATTGAACTGCTCGCTCTGCTAAGCCTTGTGATAAAACTTAACATTTTAATTATTTTGTAAAATCATGAAAATATACCAGTTTTATATACACATTGACATTGTTGAAAATTATATTCAAAATGACATTATTACTTTGTAAAGTATTATATTATTTTATTTAATTATTGTGAATGTGAGGACTATGTGGATATCATTATTATTTTCATTTTTCAGTTAGTTTTAATTATGGTCTGGCAGTTTGAGTAGTTTATGCGGCCTACCCAAATGTCCTTTCTTTGGTATTGTTCGTCGAGTTGAGCTCCTTAAGTTCTGAGTTGAGCTCCACGATTACTGACAAATGCTTGCACTGACTGAAATCACTGTTGGCGAATATACCAACCCAGTGCAAAGTTTTAGTAACGTCGACTTTGACATATATTTTTAGAGGTTAGGGCTGTCACAAGAAAGAAACTAAAATAACGTTATTTAGTTTTGTTTCCTACATACCTACCCCTTATTTTACAATAATTTTAGTTTGAAAAAATCGAAACAAGTTGGGTGAATTTGCCACATTTTGCTAATTAAATTGCCAGTGTAAAATATTATACAACTGAAGTATATTTTTTCTGTGACTAAGCATGCGGCAATGATGACTGTGATTTTTTATGGTAACTCTATTAGATTTTACCTAAATTTTGGGATGGCAATCTTACCACAAGTCATAGTTGACTTTGCCATAAAAGGTTTTTGGACTAAAACATCATTATAGAATGAGAAAACAATATATATTAAGATTGTGTTTCTATAATGCATAAAATTCACTACATATCTCATTGGTTGCTTTTTATAAAATCATAGAGTTTTTTAAGAAAAACCTTTTCAATCTTTTTTACCCACCGTAAAGTGGCAAAGTTGCCAGGTTTCTCGGTATTGTTAATATTGTGACAAAATATTTACGCTATTCATTTCGATACGCAACATTGCCAAAAAACATTGTGAAGATGACACTAAGTATCACATAAATATAAAAGTAGGTAGGTAACCATAACTATTCATTCACAACACTGTCTGTAAAAGATGCGCATCTCGAACGATCGAATACGGCGGTGGCTTACCACCAGCCGGCCGCCGCCGGCCGCCGTAACGGGGGTGGCTGATGATGGTGGTGGTGGTGGGCGACAACGGAGCGGTGGTCAGCGGGAAAATTTATTAACAATTACGTTATACAAATGAATCTGTAACGTTATTATAAGCGGATATAAGCATAATATTACTGATACCTATAATCAAGGCTCAGATACCGGTTAAATTTTCAGACCGTTCTTAAGTACTTGACGCAAAAACCTTTACATTCGATTTCGCTCTTAGAAACCGATTTTTACTAACCGGTGTGAAGGAGTCTTTACATAAAGGTTTTTTCGGATTAAATGGTTTAAAGCAATATGAACCAGTTTTTCGTTTAATTTTATTCAGCGCGGCATCTTCACAAGTAGTCACAAGTTGCAACGCGTTTACCGACATGCCGCTCGTCGTATAAACCGGTTAATTTAGGTTAAAATATAGTTCTTAAAACGTTCACGTTCTTAAGAAAAGTTCGGAGTAAAACCGAAATAAACTGGTTTTCACCAGTCTTTTTTAAACCGGTTCCGAGCCTTGTCTATAACGTTACTTAAAATGTTGTTCTATAAAAATGATATCCTCTAACGTTTTTTGTAACGGTTTTAGTATCGTTACAAACTTTGGAGCGTTTTATGATAACATTTAGTGTAACTGAACGAAATTAATTTCGTTTTCAAATCGGGATGATATGAATCTGTCGTCAGATAATAAAGTACTTACTAATTCCATGGGTAGATCCAGTAGAATTAGTAAAGTACTTCTTTGACAACTTGACAGACTGTCAGTGACAGTTGATGATGACTGACATTTGTGAGTTTAGGCTTTACGATTCTTGGACTTGGATATTACTAAAATTTCTTCATAAAAAAGTAATGGAAACTTACGCGTGTCGCGTATTTATTATGTGTCTAGTTACATTGAGAAATTATTAAGTTCCATCTAATCGTTTTGCATCAGTATATAGTGAACGATACGTTATAAATAAAGTATGTCACTTTGGAGCTCTGGTCACAAAAATGTGGATGAAGATCAGTCGGAATTTATAACAGATTTACCCAAGAAATCATACACCAAAATTGACGCTACTTCAAAATTACAAGTAATTCAAGCTCTAGATAATGGTCAATGTAAATCCGACATAGCTAGAGAATATGGTGTTCATCCCCAGACTATTTCATCAATTTACAAAGAAAAAGATTCTATCATAAAAAAATATACGCAGAAATATAACCTTCTAAAGGAAATTTGTAGTCTTAATCTAGAACAAAACCTTTTGGATTGGTTTGAACAACAATTTGAAAGTGAAAATGTTATCACAGAAGATAATCTACGCAATAAAGCACAGGACATACTCAAGGGGTTGAGTGAAGAATTTACTTGCATTGATGATTGGCTGTTAAGTTTTCGCACAAGACATAATATATCCAAATACACATCCGATAATGTTTGCAGTGAGAAAGCTAAAGAGGACTGGAAAAGGTTTCTCAATAGTTCAGAATCCAAAGATGTGTATCTGGGAGGTGTTTGTGCATTATCACACAATCTTGACTACAGCAGCTACCTAAGTGGACAACATGCAGACAGTTATGTTTCATTACTGTTTATAGTAAATACTTTAGGAACTGATAAAAAGGAAGTAGCAGTTGTTGGTAAAGAGTTAATGGAAACAGAATTAAATGTTAGAAGCTTGCCAGTTAACTACTACTATTGTATTAATTCACAAATAAATTATTCTGTTGTCCTGAGTTACTTAACAAAATGGGAAAAGGAATTAGTATCAAAGGGTAACCATGTCACCTTGCTATTAGATATCCCAGAAAGCTTCACACAAAACCTATACTTTGAACATATAAGAATTGTCAGTAGTGCTGACCTAAGCTATGGGACAAATATTTTAGAAAAGGTAGTTGAATGTTTTAAGTACCATTATCGAAGATTACAAATAAGTAGATCTTTAACCTATGGTAAAGACAACTCATCATTTATAGATTACATTCATATGATAGGCAGTGCGTGGTATAACATACCACAGAAGTATGTCCGGAGTCTATGCTTCCCACCTGGGGATGGCAGTCTATTCTTTAATGTCAAAGAAGACACTGACAGTGATCATAGTATATCTCGGTGGTGCAAGATGTATAATGTTCCACTGAATTTGGAACAATGCCCAACCTCATTAGATAAATATATTTTTTGTGACAACAAACTGCCATGTATTTTTTGTGGGCAACTGGATGAAAGTATGCAAGCTACTGAAGTGCTTAGTCAAAAAGCATGTCAGTCCACCTCAGGAATGGAGGCCTATCAGGCTATGAAAAGAATTGTGTCTTATCTACAAGGAGAGGGTGCAGGAAGTTCAATTATGAAATATGCAAAATATCTGGAAAATCATCTTGAATATGGAGCACTTTTGCAAATGCACCAAATTATAGCTAGTACAAATGATTCTAATTAAATAAAACATTCTTTTAAAATAAAATATTTTTTTATTGATTCAAAGGTTACAAATAGTATAATATTATTAAAGATACACAATATACACTTTATTTATACTCCTTTAATAAGAAAGTTAAATGACAAGTCGTGTTCCTAAAAGTAAACCATTGCTTGCTTAGATACTGGCCCAGCCTGAAATTCGAACCTGATAACGGGTCCAGAGACAACGATAGAGATAACGTCACGCCTAGCCTGAAAGTATTGGACAGACGTGTCTACCTTTAATAGTACACCTACATTTTTGTTTTGATTATCAATATAAGGCATCTGTCCTACCGCCGACGAAGAAACGCTTAGGTATCGATGATTTTCTCGCTCAAAAAACGTACAAAAAATTGTAGGCCCCGTGTAAGGAAAACAGAAATATTAATAGTTGATCGCTAACTGATCACCGGCGAGTTCTCGTTTGTCGCAGCGACAAGAGCTATCGAAGAGAGTACTCGCTCAGCGACGCTCTCTTGGTGGCAAAACATTCGCTGAGGGACTCACGCTTGGCATATACGCAAGTGATTAGTCGCCGGTATACAGCGAGTAGGTAATCGCTCGTCGCCGGCGCGCGCTCGCTGCTCGCCAACTCGTGTTTCGTTGCTAGTTCTACTCGCTTCTCGTTAATCGCTGGCAGTGGGACAGGTGCCTAATTCAGTGTTGCCGACGTTCGCACGGACGTAATAAAATCGTACCTAGTTAGCAACAAAAAACAGTGGCACTCCGGGAGTCCCGTCAGAAGTGAAATCTTGAAAAAAAAATTGGCAACGCGTTGATGTCTTTTCAATGGTCACAAAAGCTAGTGTCATCAGTGTCGCGAAATCAATGGTTTAGTCCCATTTCAAAAAAGCCCAACGCGCCTAAAAAGTTTTCATTTATAAAAAAAAAAAACGGCCAAGTTCGTGTCAGCCCACGCAAAATGAAGGGGTCAGTTGGGATGAATTTATCCCAGGAACCAACTTTATTTTTGTAGTTGAAAAATCTCGCATATATCGATATACGTCACAGTTAATTCTCTAATTGCAAATCGACGACGAAAAACAAATATCAACTATAAAAAAAAATTGCAACTTTACAGGAGACAAAAAAAAATCTCATTTTTTATTTTATTAAATGTCCCGTTTTTATCTATAATCTGATTATTGGAGTAGAAATAAGGTGTGAAATATGTTTTTATTTTATTCTAAGACTACCATTTACAGAGTTACAAGATAGGAAATATTGGTTTCAGTTTAATTAAATTATGGAAAATTTAAGGGATGATAACAGTAAAATAACATCAAATTTTTTGTTTTATTTATTATCAGTTACCTGGGGGCCTACCACCAGCTCATAAGCAGTATTATTTTGATATTACTTCAGTGGGAGAAAGAGATGGAGCTATACGTCCTGTAGAGCTTCATCTCTTTCCCACACTGAAGTAATATTAAAATAGCTCCATCTCTTTCTCCCACTGAAGTAATATTAAAATAATACTGCTTATCTTATGAGCTGGTGGTAGGCCCCCTGAGTCTTCTCATAAGTAAGGTACTAACAAAAATCGCAGTCTCAACAAAAAAAGTTGAAAAAATTATTTACAGGAAACTTTTTTTCCAGATAGACCACGCACAAGGGTCAACATGCTATTAGAATAGATAGGAGGTTTTCGCAGCAATATATTTTAGAAAATTTCAACACAATAACATAGTAGATATTTCTCTACTTAAGGCGAAAGCGAAAGGGCAGCCCGCGAAATTCAAATTTTCTTAAGTTTTTTGCAATTTGCAGGTTAGTATCATGTTGTATGTTGATCTAAATATGATTCGCGGCCGTAACAAATATGGCTTTGCTGAAATACAAAACTATAAATTTTCGATTTTCGGACTACTTTTTCCTTTAGATAGGTACGTGTGCTGTGAGACATTGCTTCTTGCCAAATTTCAGGATTCTAGATTAACAGGAAGTACCTAGGTTTTGATTTATTTGCGAGTATCAAAACATGCCGCTTAAATAAATGATCGTATTTTTTAATTGCGTTGACTTCGAAGCTTGATTTTAGAGCTCCAAGGGACCGTAGACCTACGTATTTAATATTAATTTAAATTTGATACCTTCACAAGTCTATCTATCAAAAAGCCTTTTTCTGAGGAAGAAAAAGGTTCTTCGATAGATAGATAGATAGATAGATAGATAGACAGACAGACAGACAGACAGACAGACGGACGGACGGACAACGAAGTGATCCTATAAGGGTTCCGTTTTTTCTATTGAGGTACGGAACCCTAAAAACGAGTTGACAAGCAGCGAGTTGTTCATGTAACTATCGACTTTGCATTAAGCTAGACTCTAGCTTAATGCAAAGTATCAAATTGAAGTTGATGCCAAAGCTATAATGACCAAAAATAGGAAACAAATAAATCCTTCTTATTAAAATAACACTTCTTGTATTAAAGTATTACAATTTTCGATTGTAACTAAATGTTTTTTTGAACAGTCCTCCATAGTTGAGTATGCCCTTTTTACACCATGACAGCCAACAGGTGAGTCCCGAATTTGGAAGTTTCTGTTAGGTGGGTCGCGGTCCAGTCAACTTTGGGAACCACTAAGCTAGAAATTATTAAACAAGGGTTCTATATAGAAAAGTTTAAAAATGGAGGATGCAAATTTTTTTAGCACCTCACCCTAAATAGGTAAAGTTTTCTTTTAACTATTCGTACACAAATAGAAGTTACTTTGTCGCCTTACGCAGAGAACTCTGAGAAAACGAGAATGTATGTTGCAAGAGCGACTGAAGCGAGTTCGAAAATTTTAGCACTCTACGTTTATAATTAGCATGCGTAGGGGGACCCCCAACTACAAACTGCCTTTTACTTATTGAAAATGTTTTGTTTGTGATTTGATTAAGAAGTATTTATCGAGTTTCTACGAAACGCATGTGCCGCTCTCCCTCTTAGTTCGCCAGTGAATAGCCCCTAAGTTAGCCGCTTACTGGAATTTAGGAGCCCTATGGCACTTGCCCAGAATGGCCAATGGAACAGACGGCCCAGATCTAAATGACTCTCCATTTAATGCTGAAGTGCCTGAAATTCGCGTACGCGTAGGTATTCTATTGATTTTGAATATTATAAAGTTCGCCTACGCGAATGAGAGTTAAGAGTACAATACTCTATGTTAGAGTAGGTCCGTAATGTAGGCAACCCTAGTTAAAATTCATCGTTAAAGCAAATCGTTATTATGGTAATTAATTAATTTTATATCCACTTTAATTACCTATTGATTACCTACTGATTGTCTGAGCCCATTTGCACTCGAGCCCATTAATTAATAATTTTTACTAAAAAAAAATAGGCATAGGTAAAACATAACCTCACGTGTGTTTCCTCGAAGGGTAGAGTAATATGGGAAGAGCCGAAAAAGGGAGTTTCTATCTGAAAAATATTCTCGCACTTGTAAGACTGTAATACAATAACTTATACTCTTCTTCTAAAGTTTTTATTTTCTTCTCGGTTAGTGCTAACGCCTGCTGCAGTTGTACAGATCCCTTATTTTGCTGCTCTTGTAGTAGTTTCCTTTCATCACTTATGTGCTTCCAAACAGAATCAAACCAATGCAGACCTTCAAAGTTCGAGTCCTGAAAATAATAAATAGAATATTATATTTAGGTACCTAAATGGTTAGGATGAGGGGCACATCGCTTTTAAATGCATTGAGATATTTTAACACTACCAGCGCCCTGCACGCGTAACATGAAAACACAACCATAGAAACGGGTTTTTTACGGTTTTTGTCGACGGAAGAATAGACAAAATGAGAGAGTGATGATTTATTTTCATTTCTGAACCGAGGCGTGATTTCTGCGGCGCCCCTCCCTATTCTTGAGGAGTACTTACAGGGGCGAAAATTTTAGCACCCTTTTTTTGTGAGGGAAATGATCTTATAACTTTTCTCGCTTTGGGCGGAGCGGGAGGGCGTGAAGACTCTTACTGACTAAAACCCACCCGTGTTCCTTCAGTTGCCATGTTGCCGGGGGCCATGATCTCCCTTTCGGACTTCTTCGCAACCCCGGCAGGCATCGGCCCTAACGGACCCCGTCAATTCTACTGACATCTCTTTGAGGCCCGCGTGGAACACAACGCGCCGTCGACCTGGGCCTGGTCCTTATCGGACGGCGAGCTACCCATTGCTCACTGTCCGCAAGCCCGCGCTTACCGTGGCCGGAAATGGCCTGCGTTTCCCGACGCCCAGGGCGTCTCTTCCTGCGGCAAAATTTTAGCACCCTGCCACGGAAACTTAGAAGGAACTTAGAGGAAACTTAGAAGGTTTTCTTTTGACCGTTGATATACCTAGAAATAGGTAGGAGTACTGTGTCGACTCCTGCAGAAAAGCTTGAGGAATAAGAGAATTGAGTAGGTATGCAATACCGACCGAAAAGAGCTCAATTTTTTTAACACGACACCATGGGCAGATTTCCCTTTGCCCATTGATATACTTAGAATAGGTAGGAGTGCTTTGTCGATTGGCATACGATTAGTTCCGATTGCAGCCGCGCGCACAAACTTATCTTGCGCGCACTCTAATGTGTAGGTGAAACGATAAACAAGAAACGATAAAGTTGGTAGATTATTACTCGTTAACTTGTAGAGCCTACTTAGCTGTGATAGTTTTCCTTTTAATTTGAGAGTAAAGGGCTTGCTACACGGCTGCTAACCGGGTCCCCGACAGAGGTGACTTTGATTGGCGACAGGCAGATAAGTTTGAAATTTGGTCGTAAACCACCAACTAAGCGGTTGTAAACCACCAAGGTCACCTCTATT
This sequence comes from Omphaloscelis lunosa, assembly GCA_916610215.1. NCBI lineage: Eukaryota > Metazoa > Arthropoda > Insecta > Lepidoptera > Noctuidae > Omphaloscelis > Omphaloscelis lunosa. Next base: position 14,341,439 of record OU744247.1, read on the forward strand.
GGGACGCGGTTGGCAGCTGTGTAACAAGCCCTTAAGTCGATGTTCGCACGGACGTAATAAATTTGCGGCGATTTTTTTTTAGTGCACTGGTTTCTCAACGCTCGGTTTCTTAACACAGAGAGTTTAAAATCGTCGGCGGCGCCGACATACGCACGGACATAATAAAATCGGGTCGGGATTTTATCGCGCACCGGATTTTCAACTCTTTGTGTTAAGCCGAGCTTTGAGAATCCAACGCGAATCCAACGCGTTGAAAAAACACTGTTGGAGTTTTAACTCTCGGCTCTAAGCAGAGCGTTGAAATCAAGTGCACGAAAAAAATCGCCGCGATTTTATTATGTCCGTGCGCACGTGGGCTAAGAGTCTTAGAATTGTTTTATGTTACTAACCTGGTCCAGTAATTTCATAATATAAGCAACCCCCATTGCAAAGCCATCATCAGTAAATGCTGCACCGATTTTGTTTTTCTTTGACATTTTGTCTTTGGATAATATCATGTGTTCTACAAAATTTAAAGTTAAAGGTGGTATTATGATGTAGAAATTTTTAAGATGAACATTTTTAGGATTCCGAAATACAGGTGCGAATACATCAACAAGTAATTTAAAATATTCTGTTCCTTGGATAAAATTTGATATCAAGTCATTGACATTATGATCTAAATTTTCTGACGATTCAATCGTTCTTGGTCCAAGATCACTCTCCTCACTAAATTGTTTAAAAGATTCGACGTTATCGAGATTTGGCAGAAACATGGTAGCATCAGAGCAGCAATGTCGGCCTCCTGACCGAATCATTCTAACGTATCCCATAGCATTTCCAATTTGACTTATAAGGTCACGGAACAAATCTAAATAGCTCAGGCCCTCTTCATTTAATCCTAGCACTTTTATACCCTTGTTAAATTTTTCGGCATTTTTGTATGAATATACATTTCCATTAGCATCAGCAGTTTCCTTGAAGTTTCTAAGATCTTTAATCAATCTTGACTTAATGTGTTCATCATACATAAATTGGGAAAAAATGAAAAACTTCTTCTTCAAGAATTGATAAGTAAAATTCACAGTTGTATTCATAATGCCCGTTCCATGAGTTCTAATAGAGTTTGCAATGTGCCTGATGTTAATAGAATTTAAATGTTTGTTGTTACTGCTTTTTTCAATAAATATTTGGTTGTTCAAGTTGTACAAGTACTTAGAAACAAATATATGAATGTTGCGCATAATTTCTAATACATCCAACCCTTGCTCTAAGGTCTGCGTGGGTAGATTATCTTGTACCGTCTTCAGATTAAATTTGAATTTCGCCATTTGTCGCATTTCACCATACGTTTTCCAATCGGATAGAACAACTGTTGTCAGATTGTAGTACATCTTAGACAAGTAGTGTTCTACTGAAGGCACAACGGACATGTAAAGGAATTGCATCCTAAAATTATCCACAATAAGTAACAATTTCTTGGTCATATCAAATGTAAATGGATTTACAACATCCAACTGTAAGTGTGAATGAATATGAAGTCTCAAATTTGTCTCTATATTTTGACTAGCACTTAGTATTATTTTATTCTCTATCATAGATTTCATATTGTTTAGAAACTGTTGGTACTTTGTCATTCCATAATGTTGATCAGTTTTATGCAATAGTACAATGCAGTCTTCCAAGACCATAAGAAAATATTTCAGTTTCAAAGTATTCAATTGCATGCTGAAATTTTGTTCAAAATAAATGGGGATAATATTTTGGTGCCACAATAACCATGAGCAATTGCATAAATTATCCATATAGTGTATAAAATTTGATAAAGTTTGTATTTTCTCAAGTAGTTTCCCAAGTCTAATGTAGCTGTCTTCTAAATAAGTTGTGTCTGGAACAAAGCTCAAGCCTATATTAGCAGCTATATTTCTTTCGGTGGTTGCAGCTCCTTTCAGTGCTCTTTCTGCAATCACTAGGCATGTCAGTTCATCAAGTCGCTTATTTGCATAATTTTTATCAGTCATTAAAGACTTTTTTACTTCAAGTATAGAGGATGTTGACTGAAACACGAGATGCTGCAGAATCATGTTAATTGAAATAATTATTTGATTACGATTGCGGGTTACTGCATTCTTTAAGGTTTTTAACATGTACATAATCTCAAACAATGATATCAAAATACTTTTAGGCAGTGGTATACCCAGGGTGAGATGTAAATTAATTAAAGTGAGCACCGAATGGTTTGTTCTGGATGCAATGTCAAGACCTTCCAAAAGAGTTTTAGCATGCAAACTCATTTCAGCAGCACTCAATTTGTGATGATTAGAAGAAAATATTTCTTCAATATTAAGCACCCACTGTGTACATATCATGTGAAGATTTGCAATGTCCTTGGCTAAGCTAGCTTTCTTTGTACTGATGTAGGCTTGCCTTGCCTTAACCATTGTTTGTGATATTTTGTCATGGTGAGCACACTGTGATGCAACATGTCTTTGAAGAAATTGTTCAGGAAACCAGATTGTTGTGCCAATAATGTTTATACTATGTGCCTGTAACAATTTGCAAAGTGAGATAAGCTGATTCGTCAGACTACATAATGGAAGACTAAAACTATTTATAATCTGTATTACTAAATAGATCCAATCACCCAATTTGATACATAGTCAATTCTTTATTAGGTATGCAGTGTTATAAAAGAAAAAATTGATATGTTTCATAATGTTTTGCAAGTTTTGGTCATTATTCGGTGTTGCTGTAGCTTACACTATGAAGGCTTACTACATACATAGAGTAGGTAAGGAATTCCTCGAGAGCCAATATTTGTACTAATACCTACTTTCAACCTCCACTTTCTATACAAACAGTGCAATCATAGAACTGTCAATTTTAAGACAGTAAATTGTATGAACTCATCCATAATAAAAGTTAATTGATTTAATAGTTTTTATAACAAATGCTACATTACATAGCAAAGTTCACGCCTGAATCAATTAACTAGCAAAGTTAAGTTAAAATATAAACTAAGCCAGACATATTGCGAAAGTTGAAAAAATTGGATGTTCAGACATCAATTAAGTCATCAGCATTTTAATAATTACCTTTGTATTCAAATCAATTAAAGCTTTGAAAATCTTCCTGTCACTGTTTCCAAACAAATGTGCAGAAAGTACATAAAGGCCATTCACTTTGATACATTTATACATATTGCTAACATTGGGCTGCTCTTGTATAAGTTTGTCTAGATTTGCTATTGCCTGCTTTAGATATTGAGTGAATTCTGTTGCCACCAGTGAGCAGTTCTTATCAACTAAACTGCTTCTTAATGCTGTGAGGTTTTGAAGACTCTTTTGTACAATATCATCATTCATAAGCTTATTTGTGACAGTAGTTATAGCCCCCATCATAGCCTTGAATTTGTCCTCCATTAAATCCAGATTTTCTGGTGAATGGCTGAATGATTTCATAGTTTTACAGTATTTATTCCAATTAGTGATCAAAGAAGTGTTGGATATTAATAATTCTAGCAAAACAAGAACAGTAAATATTTCTCCAATGTGATTTATAATGTAATGAAGTTGAATCCCATCTGAAACATGAAATGTATACTGAAATTTATTGCACATTTCCATTTATTTCGCTTTGGATTCAAATCAAAAGTTAGGTCACATTTAATAAACTTACTGATATTAATGGCTCCTTTGGCAAATATAGCAAACACTTGGCTGCAGAGGTTCCGCAGCACATCATCACAACGGCTTGTGAATGCACTCAGTGAACAAATGGACTCCATTTGTGTACTAATATCATTGTTATTATATTCATCATACACTGATAAAAAACTAAAATGCCTGTAATAGAACATGAAAGCTCACATTACCATTACTTTTCTGTTTCTTCTAAGAATTAGTTCTTCTAAATAACTATCCTGATCATACCTTTCAAATGCTTCCTTTTTGAGAGCCATAACTTCAACACATAATGAAGAGAGCACACTCAACACTTTAGTCATCAAAGTGTTATCAGACGATACCAATTCTGTTATTGGAATAAGTTCTTCTGGTGTCATTACAACTTGTACTGGTAAATAAGTCCTGTTTTCTTCCCAGAATTCACCTTTTAGTGTAGATGCAAGATCTTGATATTGTGCTTTAAAAAACTGCCCATATCTTTTGAGAAGCCAAGTCCCAGCTTCTTTCTCTATATCGGTTCTCATTGCTGTAGTGTTTTATTTACCAAAATAATATTATTTGCTGACGTATTTGTTATCAAAGGTGAAGAACTTTAAAAAAAACTATGATCCTATCATCATGACACCAGAATTTGAAAAACCTGATTCCATTATCAACTACAACGACAAGAACGACTACGCCGAACAACACTAGTCATAGAAATGATAACACTACTTTTATTGTCTTCTTTCTGTATGTGATTATGTAGGAGCCGCCCACAACAAAGTTGTTTTCATTATCTCCGTAAATTAGGTACCACAGACTAAGTGTTAGGTACACAGATAATTACATGCACAGAACATATATACTCTAAAAGAGGTTACATGCTCTGTGGTACACAGAAAGCACAGACTAAGTCACAGACTAAGTAGGACTAAGTAGTACAGTTACCTACTCTGGTAGCCTGGTAGAGTGCGTTTCATCAAATAGTTCCTATGCCGTAATGTTGGCTGCACTGTTGTAGGACGAACACGAATACACTACGGCGCTACGTAATTGGTCCGTTGTTAAAGTTTAACAGGGGAGCCAACATTACGGCAAAGGAACTATTTGATGAAACGCACTCTAGCAGTGGTAGCTCATGTCAGGCTGTCAGACAGATAAAAATTGTACTTTGTCAACTCTGTGGTTCAGTATAGGGTTGCCAGACGAGTGTGAGTAAATATTCCAAAATTTCTAAATGGTCATGGTCATTTTATCTGTACGATTACAGCTAAAATGACAATGACCATTTAGAAATTTTGGCACAAGCTTCTTTCAGCAATATCATCATTTTTTTAATGGAGAATGGTGGCTTTGTATTGTGGCGAGCTGCGTATCCTTTGACTTGAGACCAGTACATTGAATGTGAGTTTTATCATATAGAAAACGTTTCTACCACGTTTCTGTATCGAGTAATAAATGTATGAAAAAGTAAAAAGCGCCCCCAATGGAAAGTATTGTAAACCGAAACAGCGTGTGTAAGATTTTTAACGATACTAGAATAGTTCGGTATTTTAAACGTGACACACGTAGTAACGTTTCGGACAAAATTTTGCGGGTTACTGCGAGTGTGGGTTAAAATTTGACGTTTCCAAGCGGAGTTCAAACGTTTGTTAACGTAAACTTTGTAGTAAAGTCACTCACTTGGTGTGTGACAGGTGAATTTTTGTTTATATTAGTTACGTTCGTATTATTTGCGTGTAATTATGTCGTAAATTGTGTTTATAATGGCAGCACGTAATTTTTTCGCATGGTAAATGATTGACTGCTCACCTGCAAGATGAACGGAATCATCTCCGTAAACAAAGATCCGGTTTTCATGCCTGTTTTAATCCAGTGGAAGCTCTCACCGACACTGAATTCAGGAATAAATATCGTTTGTCAAAGGAAGCTTTTCTATTTCTTTGTCAAGAATTAGTTTCAGAGAAAATTGGATGTGGCGGACAGACACAAGTACCTACCTACATTCTAATTTTTTTTGGTTTTTGGATTATGTAAATACAAATAATAGGTATAGTTAAAAGTACACTAGCACAAAAAAAATATATATATATATTTAGGTAAGCACTTGTAACAAGTCACCACGGACCACATGACAAAGAAGAGGACTCATTGGCAAGTTAAATCCAATTCTAACAATTAAGTTTAAATTATTAAGCTTTCCTAATATTATCAGACGCTATGATAGTCACATAGTCAGAGGCCCATGGGCGGCATAAAAACTCTAACGCCAGGTTAGTCACTAATCACACGAAATAGAAAGAAAGAAGTCACATCGTGTTAAGGCTCGTGCATACCAACGCGATATCGCGGTCGCTACACGGGTGGCGCTGCTTGTAGCGCCCGCGATATCGCCCTGGTCTGCAAAAGCCTTTATTTTATTATAAAGGCATATTTCTTTATTTCTTATCTGTTAAAGGATATAATAATTTTGAGCATATTATGTAATAATTAATAAATATATAATGACAAAATAAAAATATAAACTATACGCGACTGTACGAACAAACAGCTATAAATGATACTGTTATTTTTTGGGTTCATTCTAATTTTGTCGTATTACCAGTACCGTGAAACCTGGCAACTTTGCCACTTTACGGTGAATAAAAAAGTTTGAAAAGATTTTTCTTAAAAAATCTCGTATGATGTTATAAAAAGCAATCAATGAGATATGTAGTAAATTTTATGCATTATTGAAAAACAATCATATCTATTGTTTTCTCACTGATAATGATGTTTTAGTCCAAAGCTGAAATTTCAGAAGATTTCAAATGTCTCCTATTAAAGTAGATACAGACAAAAATCCAAAACAACACCTAGATTACCGTGAAACCTGGCAACTTTGCCAAAGGTTGTTTAATTTGCCATATACCGCCTTACGAGGCAAAATAATATGTTACGTCAAAACTGTATCTTTTTCATTTTTTAACGTTTGTAATACCCTTAAATCAAATTTGAATATTTGATTGGCAACATTTTATTGTATATGACAACCCAACTCTTATAGAACTGTCATTTTTCGGCGGTTACTTTTTTCCCGCGCTAACTGTGAGTGACTTTGTGCTCCGAAACTTTAATGAAAATAGGTGGGATATATACCTTGTGTAGATAAATCAAACTTCAATACCACGTTCTTAATAATATTCTTTAATTGAAATCATGATAATTACGTCTCTTTAACCAATTAAACCTAAGAAATCACTGTTGGCTAATATACCAACCCAATGCAAAGTTTTAGTAACGTCGACTTTGCCATATTTTTTTAGAGGCTAGGGCTGTCACAAGAAAGAAACTAAAATCCTGTTGTTTAGTTTTGTTTCCTACTTACTTACCCCTAATTTTACTGATGCAATCCTTTTTTTTTTTTTTTTTTTGAGGTTGGGAAATCATCAAATAACTTCTCCCGCTCTGGGCGGAGCGGGAGGGCGTGTCAGACTCTTACTGACTAAAACCCACCTGTGCTCCTTCGGTTGCCCTGTTGCCGGGGGCCACGATCTCCCTTTCGGTTTTCTTCGCAATCCCGGCAGGCATCGGCCCTAGTGGACCCCTTCAAATCTGCTGACATCTCTTTGAGGCGCGCGTGGAACACAACGCGCCGTTGACCCGGGCCTGGTCCTTATCGGACGGTGAGCCACCCATTGCTCACCGCCCGCAAGCCCGCGCCTACGGTGGCCGGAAATCGCTCCGCGATTCCCGACGCCCTGGGCGTCTCCTCCTGCGGCGGTTAGGGGCGTGAGGGCGCGAAATTTGCCTTTCCCTCACGCGTTCCGCCTCATCCTTCGCGAGCATTACAGCTTCGCAGAGCATTACAGCTTCGCAGTACTGATGCAATCCTGACAGCAATTTCTATTTATTTTGAAAAAATCGAAACAAGGCGGGTGAATTTGCCACATTTTGGAAATTCAATTGCCAGTGTAAAATATTATACAACTGTAGTATATTTTTACTCTCCTTTTTTATAACTTTAGTTTAATAAAAACAAAATAACCTTTAAAAGTCATTTCTTAACCCTGACTTCTAACTAGTATTTTGACTACATAATGAATAATTTCTATGACATGTAGCATACCATTAGAAAGGGTATCAACTAAAGAACTTTTTAAAATAAAGCTATGTTCAAAATGGCTTTTAGTTTTTTTTTTACAATTAATTAAGAAATTGTAAAATTTCATTCATTAAATAAAAAAATTAACTTTGGAAGCTTGTAAGGAATTTCCTTGAAACCAGTTGTATAAAACAAAGATGTTTTTAGATTAAAAAGACTTTGGAGAATGCAACAAAATTTGTTTTGTGCCACTACACCCACAAACAAAAAAGTTATTTTGAATTAAAGAAAACATTTTGGTCATTTAAAAAAAAAAAAACATATGTAACCAACCGTGACCGTTTGGGACAAAGGGTGTATGGGTAGAACCTAGCAAATGACCTCCCAAATCCCTGAAAAAATTGTGTCGGTCCATGCGCCAAACACCCTGTGTATTTCACTAAACGCTCTAATTTTTGGTTTAAATCCAACATCTTGGGTTTATTCTGTTTCTTGCATTTCAACGTCAGAATTGGTTTGGTCTAGTTTGCATTTGAAGTGATATTATTAAAAAACGCGTGTATACTTAGGGCTTTAAGCGCTAGATTTTTTTCTTGTGTTTTTGAAAATCTTATGTTCAAATTAAGAGCTACTACTGACATATGTTTATTCTACGGGCGCACAAACATTGGTTTCCGTGAAATAAGATTCTGCAAAACGTTACCTCAGCAGGATTCGTTTTTCCGTTTCTTTTCCAAAACGATAGCACGCACTATTTTTTTACTTGGCGCACATTTACAGAAGATTAATGCTCTAATTATTTGTAGAACTCAATTCATTCTAGAATAAATTTTCTTGCTGGGGTAAAACCGGCGCCAGACATAGCAGCAATATCTGATCACATGTCTGGCACGGATGTTTGGGTCCCAAGCCGGTTTAATGCACACGCAGAGCGAGCCCGAAAATGTTTGTATTCCAATAGTTTAAAATGATGACATAATAACAAAAAAGTGCAGCATCCCAAAACGCAAACTTTTGAGCCCCCTAATTGCGGGCGGCCGTGGACGACGCACGCATTGCCCGCCTGGTCACGGTCTAATCTGTCCCGGCGGTCCTGGCCCTGAAAGTAAAACCCCTATAATTATGGTGGATCCGCAGTTATAGCCCGCGAAATTCAAATTAATTACGTTTTTTGCAATTTGCAGATCAGTGTCAGGTTGTATCTTGATCAAAATATGATACGCGGATTTATAGATATGTAACTACAGAGTTATAATCACAAATTTAATACCGAAACTACTGGATATCCGAAATAAAAATCTATCCGTAACCGAATCTGATATAAAAGTTTCGGATCGCTCGAATAGGGGCGGAGTCTAAATCAGAAACGTTATGACAGGTTTTTCTGCCCAGCCGAGCCGATACACTAGCCGCGCGTGTCATTTGCAAGTTTTTTTATTTCTTATTTGTGTTTTACTTTTACAATTTCGTAAATATCTTATTTATATAAAATTTTATATATAATCAGAAAGAATTTCATATCCGTAACCGATATAATATTATTTTTATATTCGTATCCCTATCCAGATCCGAAGTTTTATATCCATGAGATCCCTACTTGATATTTTATATAGTTATCGATATGTAGATGAGGTGATGTAACATTTATGTCCCACAGATCTGGCAAGTGGAGGCCGGTCAGGGCAGCGCTAAGATGGTGCTCCAGACGCCGACGTCACGCGTCAGTCCGCTGTCAGAATGTGAGTGCGTCGCGCGCCTACCTCGCCAAATATATCGAAATAATAGATAACGCCAAAAAATATCGCTGTATCGATATTTTTTCCACAAGCCTACGTTAGACTCCCCCAATACTGACTGGAACAGCTGACCTCCAGTGCTCTTAAGTGCCTGCTACACGGTCCCAAACCGCGTCCCGACAGAGATGTTCTACGTGGTTTATAACCGTGTAGATGGTGGTTTACGACTAAATTTCAAACATCTCTGCCTGTCGCCAACCAAGATCACCTCTGTCAGGGACGCGGTTGGCAGCCGTGTAGCAGGCACTTAATCGTACTAATAATTTTAAAGATTTTCGATAGAAAAATTTATGGTTAAGTATATTATTTTATTCATGCTAGGCCCTGACCCTTGAGTATGTTTATGCAAGTTTCGGGCGAGAAAGGAATTCAAAGAAAGAATGCAAATAAAACAACTAAATGTAATTTATAAAATAGAAATTAAAGAATTTAATAACTCATAAAAGCAAAAACATACAACTTACTGTTTCTTAAAGCTTTTTAATATTGGATAAATATTATCAAACGCTTCATAAATTTCTTCTCTTACTTTAGCACCAGTTAACACAACTTTTCCAGAAACAAAGATCAATAATACTATTCTTGGTTTTACCATTCTATAAATAAGGCCCGGGAATAATTCCGGTTCATATGAACTGAACTGTCCATGTGTCAGTACTAAACCTTCTAGGCGAATTGGAAACTTCACATCACAACTTCCAACCATGTTTTGGATTTTAAAGTCTAAAAACTTGGCCTGTAAATTAAAAAAAAAAATTAATCAAGCATAATGAAAAAAATCATTTCAACATAATTCTGACAGAATTTGATTATATCTTTTAAACTGCATCCAAACTGCAAGCACATGCAATTCCATGCTGTATATGCACATAGTATCTTAAGCAACAACTGTACTTTCTTGCAGTTTCACAAGTGCATGAGCGCACACAGCGCACTGTAAATATTTGCTGCCTACATTCATCATGTAGTAATTAATGATTTGTCTTGTATCATGAACTTACTTATTATTATCTTGCATTGCTAACATTCAGGGCTGTATGTTGACAATATTTGATGCTGTATGCCTTCCTTTTGTATATTTGAGTAATAAATATATTGTGACCAATCTATTATATATATATATGATATTATCAGTTCATACTTACATAAAAACCAAGCTTCTGAATAATCCTAGCATATTTCCGAGCAGCGAGACGAGAGTCTTCCTCACTTTTGGCACCCGTGCAAACCATCTTTCCTGATGAAAATATGAGTGCTGTAGTTCTTGGTTCTCTTATTCTCATAATGACGGCAGCAAATCTCTTTGGGTTATATTCTGCATTTCTTGCATGGAGAGCAATTTTTTTTAGGTCTAATTTACAATTTAGGTTCACTGTTGAGACAATATTTCTGAAAAGTAAAAATAATATTTTCATTATTTACCTATTCACATTTATTTTGTTTAACAACAACTACTTACAGAGAACTCTTAAAAATTATAATCTTCTGTTTTTCAATGTCATTATACATTTTACGGGCGCTGATCAAATAAAACTAGTTTAGGAGTACTTACTGCAACTGTGGTAAGATGCCAGGGTCAGCTGAGTGTGGGGTCATAGGTGTCATTGGTGCAGGACTGGCCTGGCTCAGCATCTGTTGGCCTGCCAGACTGCCACTTGTGATCATTGGTGACATTAAGTTTTGCTAAATAAAACATAATAAGTATTAATAAAATATAGTAACAATGTTTGTGGTAAAATAACAAAATTTTTGAGTTTGAGTAATAAAGTATCTTGAATATATACTGTAGTAGGTATGTTTTAGGTAGTATCGATTTTGTTAATCATAGTTCTGGATAGCATTAGTTAACGGGTTCTGGAGTGTTAAGAAATAGCACAATGCTGTTCTTCTTGTAAGTAAATCAGGATAGAGAAAGGCAGGATTTAACTTAAATCAATGTAAGACAGTATCTTGTGAGATAATGGAATTTTTCTTGATTAGGAGTCTATAACTTTTGCTGTATTGTATATAAGATTAATACACAATAATAATTACTGGTGTTTGTGGCTGCATCATTTGTTGAGGTGTAGCATAGCTGGCGGCTGGTGCATAAGTATGAACTGATCTTTGAGGAGTTCCCATCAGCGATGAACCAAAGCCGACAAGCGGTGAGGAGCCCATCGCGGCGAGGGCATGTTGCTGCTGTTGTTGTTGTTGCTGATGCTGCTGTTGCATAGCATTTGGCAAAATCTGTTGATCCTCTTCTGGCTGATGCAAAGGAGTACCTATCCCAGGTATGTTGTACGGACTCGGTAGCATTTGATCCATTTTGAAGTTTGATTTTTCACTTTATGATCGGATTGAACTAGTCTGAAAGACTGTTGACGAATATTTTTTGCCTATAATTAATTTCCAGTAAATGAATGTCCTCTACTTTTTATGTTTATCTCAAACACCGTCTTTCCATATTCGTTATGAAGCGGAAAGCATCACAAAATGAAGTTATCAGTGTTTAGTTGTGATTTAATTGCCTCCACCGCTTTTCGCCTGCTTGCCTTACTCGAAATTATTGTCAATTTGTCAGTCAGATTGTCACATGTGTCATTGTCAATCATTAGTGTCGAACATGGAATTAGGCTGCGTTCCGAGTTAATCGATTTGACCGTGCTAACACTTGTACCGAATAAGGTTAAAAACTGAAAGCTCATAACAGGTGGCAGCACAGTTGTACGTCTTTATACCGCCATTGTTAGATGTTATGTTTACTTTTGTGTCGATCAGAAATTATACGAAAAATAAATAAATATGTATCAGACTTGGAGTGTAGCACTTTTAAAAGACGAGCTAAGGACAAGGGAAGCGTCTACCTTTGGTAAAAAAGCAGCTTTAGTGGAAAAGTCAATAAATTATGAACGTTTTATATCTTATAGGTTATTTTGTGTTTATTTATTTTAAGTTCATTTTTTGTTAAAGACTGGAGATGAACGATAGAAATAACTGATCAGGCATGATCTTTCTGACTTAAAAACATCAGAGATACACACATACTTTACTATAATTTATATAATATCACATCACAAGTGCCTGTATGTAATGAAAACCGACTTAGTTCTCTTGGGAGCATCACCTATAAACCACTTTCTCCTATAAAAGCTTAAAGGATAGCACATCGTCTCAACGAAATACCGGATACCAATTTTTTTCGGAGAGTTTTCTCCCACAGTTTTCTTCTTATAACATCTTTGGCAAATACATTGGTCCCCGTATTTTTACAGTAAACTACTGCGCAACTAGGCTCAATAATTAATTATGCGTAAAAGAAGACGCTTGTTTACAAAAAAATGTATGGCTAGCTGTCAAATTATGTATAAGATGTTGGAGATCAGCGCCATCTGAAGGGAGCAAGTGGCAGTTTTTATCCCCATTTGTTGCAAATAGGTACATAGATAGATACTAGCGCCGCGTCTATTGGACACGAGTGGTGGCGCGGACTTTAGTTGATAATGCAATCTGCAATGGAGCCATACACACAGCTCAGGAGCCTCAGGCTAAGACGGAGATTTTGAAACACCAATTTATGGCCGTATATTCTTTCGTTTTGGCTATTTGATCTGGCTGGCCAAATCACCAGTTCTGACGATGCCAGACTTTTTCCTTTGGGGGTTATTGAAATCTCACGTTTACCAACATAAACCATATAAACCACAACCTTGCAATTCTTGAAAGCCAACATTCAACAAAAAAACAACAAAATGGAACCAGATTAATTCAAAATGCCATAAAACGAGTAGAAATGTGCGTCAGCCAGCTCAGAAGGTGGTAATTTGACCGATATGTTTTTTTTTTTGACTAGTGACTTTACCCGAATTACCCTAGGCTGATAAAATTTTCAGTTTTCCTAATAATGTTAACACTTGTTAACATTAGTGTTTAAGTCGCTTCCCCCTTAATCTTTCCGTGAAAGCAGGGCACTATTATTTTATTACAGTATCCTAATTGCGTAACTTATTTTCGTAAACAATTATGCTTAATTTGTTTCATTTTGACAGTTCAACAACATTCATTGCGTTATTTACGTTGTTGAGCAGATTTTTTTTCCAACTTATGAAGCAATGGATAAGCAATCTGTTTCAAATCGAAACAGATTTTGATTGTGTTGTATTACGCAATTAGGGTGTCGATCGACGTAAAAGAATCTGTCGTGACGACTAGGTAATAGGTAATACTGGTTGGTATTCACAACTCCACGTCAAAGCGCGTATTTTGCGTATGGACAAGTGCTTGTAGGTTTTGAGTCACCCACAAGCAGCGTTTATAACAATTTCTATACTGGGTTGTCGGCAATCCATTAAGGGTAGTGAGAGAAGGTAGGAGAGGTCAATTGCACCAAATTACCCCTGATGACCACAATGTCAATTTCAATTATCGAGGGATTTGACTTTTTTCTAATGTGTGAAGTAAAAATATAAAATGTACCCAATAACCTTGATATACAGGGTTAATGGTTATACATAACCATTTTCAAGTAATTTAATTTTTAAAATGAATGCAATAAAAATATAACCAATAACCCTGATATACAGGGTTATTGGTTATACGTTGGCGATACATTAGGGGATGTAGGAGGCGTAATTTACAACCAAATGACGCCGATTGACTTCTATGCAAATGTCTACAATATTCGCACAATTAGACACTTTATGTTTTTATTTGAAACATTTTAAAATATAAAATGTCAAATTACTTAAAAATGTCAACAATATTCGCGTAATTTGACACTTTATGTTTTTATTTGAAACATTTGAAAATATAAAATGACAAATTACTTAAAAATGGTTGTCATTGGCATAATCATGCGTAATTTGGTTGCAAATGACCTCTCCTATTTCCCCTTAACGGATTGCCGACGTATAACCAATAACCCTGTATATTATTTTACTCATTTCCCATTCGAAGTCACCTAAGTTCGATAGTTGCGCCCTTATTTTTTTCTGACTCTTTTTTGCCGAGCTGTTCTTTTGCCCCACCCTGTACTATCGAACTCAAAACTCAAAATCAAAGCAATTATTTTAATTAAACCAATTTCAAGTACTTTTGAACTGTCAAGGGGTCGGTCAGTTAGAAAGATGAAGATTGCATCAACTCAGGAGGTAGTCATTTGACCGCAATAAAGACAGATCTAACGATCATTCATCAAAATCCGTTCAGCCGTTTGAAAGTTACGAGGGAACATAGAGACGGACATACATACACACATACATACATACAAGTCAAACATATAACCCTCCTTTCTTAGCTTCGCCGTAGTTGGTTAAAAACATGTTGAAATCTCGTGTTTTCTTTCATTCAATGTACCGACTTACGTTCGCTTTGTCACGCAACTTGTTGACGCGAACATGTTTGGCATTTCATATTAGATATTACTTGATAGTTTTTTACAGACAAATTGCTTAACAAAATGTTTCTTTAAGGATCTTGCAATATGTTGTCCACAATATGTACTTATCGATGTTTACCGTCTCACTTGAAAAAAAAGGTAACCTTGCACTAACTGTGCGTTTGCACTGGTGGAACATTCATATAAAAACATGTTGAAATATAGAGACCTGCCAAACATTATATCCAACATGTTTTTATATTAATGTTTTGACAAGTTTCGAGATATAAACAAACAACAATGCGAACACAAACATGGCAAATCTCTTTACAAAACACGTTTATTGAATATGTTTCTAGACAGTGGTGACGTCTAAAAATAAATCTTGAGATCTGCCTAACTGTACGTTTGCCAGGCGAAACATTCACAACAAAAGATGTTGAAATATTTACTTTCTGAAAATGTTCCATACAATGTTTGATAGGAACTAGAAATACTATGCAAGTCGTGTGACGACGCGACGTCCATTTGTTGTTTTTGCTGAGAAGTGGTTTGTATGTGTGAAATGAACAAAATTCGGGTTGACAAATTAATAAAGGGTTACGGGAGTATAGTTTTTTTAGGGTCAGTGGCAACGTTTTTCACCAACATAAAGTCTTGTTACGTTACGTTACTCACCTAGATAAAGACTGTTAAGCTACGGTTTCCTAGAAGAGCGGTGAATGCTCACGTAGCATCCGCAATTTATGGGGAATGACGTCAGTGAAACGTTGATTATGAAAGTAAGTTGGTGTGGTTTCATAGAGAGCGTTGTTGACATCGTAAAGGAAACCCCGCCCTCCAAAGATTTAAATCGCTCGCTTTGCCCTTACTGTACTCAGTCACAAGAAAAAGTGACCATACTGAGACGAGAGTGAGTTCACACATTAGTAAATAGCGTTTCCATGACGAACAAGTGGAATCACTGTGTCATTATGTGTCAGAGGTGTCAAAACGAAACAGAAACGCGAAACGCGCGAACTGCGCTTTTGACACGGCAGGGCGAATATAACGATTTCAATCTTTGCCACTGTCATCATTTTCAAGACGGCCATCACTGCTTCCGTCAAGTGCGGCGACCGCTTTTCTAGGAAACCGTACCTTAACATGTTTGTAAAGTACATTTCTTTTTCTAGTTTTGTTTGAAGGATAAATATGTCACGTCATCCAGAACGTAAAATAAATTAATAGCAATTTGTTGACATAAACAGTTGAATAGGCCTCTTTTTTCTTGTGCCAATCCCTACACCGTGGTGTCCAATCCTGTGCTACTGTCTGTTACTGATTATCCACAGTTTTCTTATTTTTCTCTACTATCTATTCATTAAGACTGAAAGTACTACTTAGTCTGTGAGACTGAACTTGAAGGTCTATGTAGCCAAGTCAGTAAATAAAAAAAAATACACTTTTCCCTCTGATGTCTGTCGTATGTCAATTGTCAATTATGTAAAATTGTCAATGTCAATGACATTGTAAGATTAAAATTGATGATTGCCACGCTTGTTGAATTATTTTTTATTTTCTCTTTTTAATGATATTCAATTAGCCTTTACAATGGCTGAAACTATGAAGCAAACCGTTGCAACCATACTAAAAAGTATTGAAAGGTAAGTTCGTGCATTGATATTCAGTTTTGTGTAAGGTTATTTATTGGGCATTGGATTTTTTTTTTGGGATTTATTGCTTTATAAAGGATTTCATACTAATTATTTTTAGAATGAAATGCAGCCTTTTGCATATGAATAAACATTGCTAACATTGTATTACATGTTTATAGATACAATCCCGCCAATCTTCAAACCTTGGAGAGGTATGTTGAAATGCAATCACGAGAGAATACTTATGATTTGGAAGCAAATCTGGCAGTTTTAAAACTGTACCAATTCAATCCAGAGAAGTTCAATGCTGACATCACATGCCAGATTCTTTTGAAAGCCTTGACTAATTTCCCACATACTGATTTTACACTGTGCAAATGTCTGCTTCTTGAATCTGTGGTAAGTGTTTTTGAGAAAAATGTTATCCTACTAATCCTATTAATATTATAAATGTGAAAGGTTTTATGTTTGTGTGTTTGGATGTTTGTTACTCAGTCACTCAAAAATGGCTGAACTCTTTGCATCGTCATCATCATTGTCTTGCCCTGATCACAATTTATTTGGGATCGGCATTACATGGTTTCCTCTTACCTCCAACTCCTTGTAATCCTTAAATCCTATTAAATGAGCAATATTTATCTATGTATTTGTAATCACGTTCTCAAAAATGGCACTAACATTTTCAATTAAAGTTGCTATATATTGGTTTACGGGGGCGAAAAATCGATCTAGCTAGGTCCCATATCTGTGAAAATTCGTTTTCTCTATTTTCACCCAGGCAGAGCTCAGTCACCCAGGTACTAAATAAATGAACTCTGGAACTATTGTATTTCACTATAAGTGAAATTGTTTTTGTTTCTTTGTTATGTGAAGTTGTATTAGCTTAATTTGTCTGTCTTTTTTAGGTGGAGAATGAGACAATATCACAAATTAAATATTTGGCTGACATTCTAGAGCAGTGTGACTTTGCACAGTTTTGGAACAGAGTGCATCAAATGCCGGAACTTTGCAACCGTATTAGTGGTTTCCATGACTCCATTAGGAAGTTTGTGTGCCACGTTGTTGGCATTACCTTCCAGACCATTGATAAGAACAACCTTGCTAACTTATTGGGAGGCATTGATGGTTAGTAAGAATAATATTACTACTCATTGTATGTAAAAGTATGGGTACATAAACACACACCTTTATAAATTACAGCTATCTGGGTAACCAAGAAGAAGAAACATATTACCTGTATTTAGGTTACAGTTTTAATACTCGTTACACACACAGGTGATGCATGCCTTTGAACTAATGCTGATGTGAAGTGTAAGGTAGAGGTAATTTTTATTTTAGTAACCAGTATTAATACTGGTTGTATTCAATATTAGGTAACCTTTAAAAATACCTATTAAATATATAAATGTTACAACCGAAAAAATATCCACATTGATCATACCAATTTCGGTCCCTGGTAGAAACTACAGAACACAAAATGCTATGATTTATACACGCTCCTTTGCTTTGTCTATGTTCATACATCTGGTCAAAAAAGGAAATCCCATATATATTCAAATTTAAATAAAATGCACCATTATTTTCATTAAGTGTTATGCTACGCTTGACCTAAGAAGAAGCCATAGCAGTTAACTATGGGTTCTTTATGAATTGCCATACAGTGAACTCAGACCAAATAAAAACCAAGACATAGTGCTGTGAATAATACAGTGAAGCATGCCAAAACTACACCTCCGCTCTATGTATACACACTCACACGCACGCATTTACAACTATTTACAATGAAACTACACCTCACTAAGTGCACACATGTTTACGAAACCGGCTTCACATCATTATTGACAGTGCTATGTCTTGGTTTTTATTTGGTCTGAACAGTGAATATACTTTTAAAACATAACCAATAACATGTATGTTGTATATGTTTTGGAATACTACTGTTGCATAAAAAAAATTGAAAGAAAATAGGTTTAAATTTAAGTATTATTATTATCTTATCATATTTATATGATTTAAACTTCACTTGATAAAATCTAATAGTAGTTAATTTAATAGATTTCATTATAGTATACATTCTTTCTCTCAGTTTCCTATTTACTTCATTGACAATTGATTCAATTCATATTTCCAATACCTGCACAGTTTCAAAAATCTGTTTGTGTTTCGTTTTAGATGTTACCTTGAAACACTGGGTGAAAAAATATGGATGGAGAGATGATGGAAACCTGATCTTCATTGCCAACCAAGATGAAAACATAAAGACTAAGAACATTACTGAGAAGATTGAGTTCGACCATCTAGCTCCACTGATGGCTTTGTTGTAAATCTTATGCAACTTTGTATTGAATAAATTTAAAATAAAATAATTGTGTCATTTCTTGCTCTGTTTGCTTGCATCACCACTTGTTATGTTTATAACTCGTTTTTTGTGCAATTGTTTACTTGATTTCTTTTTAGGGTTCCATAGACAAATGGCAAAAACGAAAACCTTATAATTTCGTCATGTCTATCTATCCGTCCGCCCCGACCCGATGACACACAGCTATTTTACTATTGGCACTAAATATAAGAAAATTGGAAAGAAAATGTATGCAGAGTACCTACTTCGAAACAATGGACCAGTGAAATCACGAAAAAATAATAGGGGTGGCACTACCTACTTTTTCTTTATTATTAATACCCATACATGTAACCGAGGGATGATACTTATAATTCAATCCATATATTATAACAAAAAAGATGATGTTTCAAGGTGATTTTTTTTTAAAGTCAATAGTTTTTAAGATACTTATGGGATATTTTCGGTTACAGCCGCAGCAATAACTTGTTTTTCAGTTTTTTCGTGAAATACTTACTAGGAACTATAATAATATCATAATCATGTATAATATTAATTTTGCGGTCGCTAAAATATAATAATCGGTGCATACGTAAATATTCATCCCAACTACGGATCCCTTTGCTTTATGTGATTCGACACGCACTTTACTGGTGCAAAACACGTAATGCTAAATGTGCAGTAAGCCGACGTTCCGACTACGCACGGACGTAATAAAATCGCGGCGATTTTTTTTTTTGGTGTACTGGGTCTTCAACGCTCTGCTTAGCGTCGAAAGTTGAAAATCCAAAAGTGTGTTTTTTCAACGCGCTGGGATGAGCGTGTGTGAGTGCGTCCCAGCGCGTTGCATTCTCAACGCTCGACTTAACTCCTAGAGTTGAAAATCCTGTGCGCGATAAAATCCCGCCGCGATTTTATTACGTCCGTGCGAACGTCGGCTAAATGATAATTTTAATTTGGGTTGGAAAATGAGACGTAGTCACGAGACAACTTCGAATTGAATTTTAATTTAAATTAATTATGTCTTACGTAAACTTTTATGTACAATGACTTGTTGAAAAACATAACAATAAAAAACAACAACAACATAATATAACAAATAATTAAGTGGGTACGTCTTTTCCTCCTTACGCCTTCTTTGCGTGACTGTAACCATGTTCCTTGCCGCCGGTATGTCCGCCCTTCTTACCGTGGTCGTGGTGGTGGGCAAAGTGTTCCTCATGACCGTGATGGCCCTTGTGGCCTTTGTGGTCTTCGTCGTAATGTCCTTTGTCGTGATGTCCCTTCTTGCCATGGTGTTTCTCGTGATGACCCTTTTCATGGTGACCGCCTTTCTTGTGGTGACCGCCCTTCTTATCATGATGTCCGTGGAAGTCACCGTGTTTGTGATGGTGTCCTCCCTTGTGGAAGTCGTCGTAAAACTTGTGTTCCTTGTGAAATTCGTCTTTATGGGATTTATGGTGGAAACCGGTGGTCTTTGAACCCTTTTTGTGGCCTTTTTTGTGTCCGAATTTCCCTCCTTTATGCCCGTGAGCGGCTTCATGGTGTTCGCCGTGGTGGTCGTGTTCATCGTGGTGCTTCTTCTTGTGCCCTCCGTGTTCGTCGTGATGTCCTTCGTGGTGGTGTTTCGCGTGGTTTCCGTGTTCGCCTTTGTCGTGGTGGTGATGCGACTTGTATCCCTTATCACCTTTATCCCCGTGCTCATCGTGGTGATGGGCATGGTGTTCATGGCCGCCGCCCTGTTCGTGGTGGCTGTCCTTCGCCTTCTTGTGTTCAGTGCCCGCTATCGCCTGGTCGCCGGGTTCACTGCCAGCTGCCGACAGGTCACCGCCTGTGGGTGCTGCGGCTAATTCTGGGGCGGCCTTGGGTGCGATATCCTTTTCACCTTTAACATTGGCTACATTCCGAGCATGCGCGAATAGCACCACGCATGCCAGAAGCTCTATTAAAAACAGGAGCCTCATGACTGAAAAGAAAAAAAAAAAAACAATAGTAAGAACTTAGTTTACATACACATATCTGTTGATATCTAACTTTAAGGCCATTACTATGCATAAAAAAAGTTTAACTCACTTTGTCTGGCTCGACTAAAGACGTGGCCGTCACCAAAGCTACGATAACAGTGTCAAAACTGTTTCCGCACTTTGAATTTATAGATTAGATCGCTTTCATCTGATGTCGATTACAGAGTTGTGTTTTGCAATTGTTGCTGCAGATTTCTGGATGAATGATTTTGCGACGGCGACGTCGCGGTGGCAGTGACGACATCATGTTATGGTTAAACTGAATTAGTTCCGTTAGATCGACAGCTAATTATTGTTAATAGTGGCACTGGTTAAGTTGCTTTATTGGAACTTTTACTATTTTGTTGATACTGATTTATAGATAGGTATACCTAGGTTTAATTTTGTATGAATAAAAAAAGGAGGAAGTGAAACATGCTACCAATTTTTCTATTGTTTTTAGTTTATTTACAAAGAGGTAATGCGTAAAGTAACAAAGTATACAATAACATAATTTTATCAGTAATATTATCGGTGCTTGCCGTGGTGGAAACCCCAGTGTTTGTGATCCTCATGGCCTCCCTTCTTGCCGTGGTCGTGGTGGTCGTGGTGGTGTTCTTCGTGTCCGTGGTGCCCCTTGTGTCCCTTGTGGTCCTCATCATAATGATGCTTGTCGTGGTGGCCGTGTTTGCCATGGTGGTCCTCGTGGTGACCGGAGTGATGGTGGCCGCCCTTCTTGTGACCACCACCTTTCTTCTCGTGGTGTCCGTGGTGGTGGCCGTGTTTGTGGTGCTTTCCTTCCTTGTGGTGGTCATCGTAAAAGTGATGATCCTTGTGGTACTCATCCTTGTGGTATTTCTTATGGTAGCCCTCAACTTCCTCGCCCTTATCGTGATGTTTCTTGTGGTGATGCTTGCCGCCCTTGTGGTGGTGTCCGTGCTCGTGGTGTTTGCCGTGGTGGTCGTGCTCATCCCAGTGCTTCTTGTGATGGCCTCCGTGCTCATGATGGTGTCCAGCTTTGTGGTGCTTGCCGTGGTGACCATGTTCTCCTTTGTGATGGTGATGGTGTCCTTTGTGTCCTTTGTGTCCCTTTTCTCCGTGGTCATGGTGATGGTGCGCGTGATGCTCCTTGCCACCGCCTTCCTCGTGATGGTGGCCGTGGTGGCTGGCCGCGGCGACCAGGTCTCCCTGCTCCTCTTCTCGTCCAGAACACGCCACTACGACACATCCTAGCACGGCAAGGGCGACTAGCGACCTCATTGTTATTGTTTTACTTCACTATTTGTTCTGTATTTGACTACTTGTACTGAACTGCCTGTAAACCGCCTTCGATAGCATTTTATATCATTAGATTTGCGGGTTGCAGTCGGTGAAACCATCGGCAAGGACGCCACGCCGACCAGCTCGGAACGCGTTACGCCTTACCATTGCGACATGTCTAAATGCCTACGCAAAAAACAAAAAAGGTACCTACTTATCAGTTAATTCATAAACAGTCAATGTGCTTACAGAAACTTTGCTGTTGAAGGTATAGGCAATTCATAGCAATTCAGTTTTTATTACCAAATTAGTTCTTTTGATTCTGCTCCGTACCTACCTAAAAACTAAGAAGCAATTCGAAGTTTTTTATATTATTTTCTAATCATCTAATCATGAAGTGTGGATCTAAAGTGGTAACAAGTGCGACTGTGGAGCGCGGAGCGTAGAGTCCAGAGGTCGAACCCCGGGATGAGCAAGCTGTTACTGGGTTTTCCATTGGGAATTTGTATCAACCATTTAATTGAGCACATATCCAGAATACGGCTACTATAGGAAATAGCCTCGCCCTGGTTACATGGGACTTAAATATAACTGGTGAAACTGGTGGAGGCCTGTTAGCCATCGGTGGCTGTTCAAGGGCGGATCCAGCCTTCGAGTCAGGGGGCGTCACATAGTCGGGGTCCAGTCAGGACAGGTTCCAATCAGTGGCGGACTGAGCCTGTCGGGGGCCCAGGGCAGCAAAACAAAATGAGGCCCTCCGGTCTTCTCAGTTCATGTAGGTATTGCGAGTAATATTTTACAAAAAATTATGTCAGCAAAAAAAAAAAAACAAGTAAGTATAACGTGCGTTATTATAATCTACCTATACCATGGACCTCGCAAGCGGCAGGATATTTTTTTTCAGGGAGGTACATTTCGGCTCCTCAATACGCTATTTACGAAAAGCAAAACTAGGAGAGCGAGCAAGGCGAGCTCGAAATTTTTTGCACCTCGTCTCGGAATTCCCGGTTAGGTGTCTACCTAATAAACATCCTTACGGAAATAGGAGTTGCTTTGTCGACATAGGCAGAAAAGTTTGAGAATTAGAAGAACATAGAATTCAAGAGCGAGCGAAGCGAGCTCGATAATTTTAACACACCGCCTTGTGTGCGTAAGGTTTCTTTTTTGAAAACTCATATATAAATAGTAGTTCCTTTGTCGACGAAGTTTGAGAATGTATATTTACTAGATTTTAGCGAGCGAACCGTGCTCGAATTTTTTTATCCTCAGTCTCACAACTCTAAACTGCTACTTACTGAATATATGTTGAAC
The DNA here is from genome assembly GCA_916610215.1 of Omphaloscelis lunosa. Lineage (NCBI taxonomy): Eukaryota > Metazoa > Arthropoda > Insecta > Lepidoptera > Noctuidae > Omphaloscelis > Omphaloscelis lunosa. The sequence continues at coordinate 14,364,871 of OU744247.1, forward strand.
GAGTTTGGGATATCATTAAAAAGTACTTCTTAAGATTTGGGTGGCCGCCAGGACCGGGGGCCCAGGGGTTTTTCTTGACACTATTCTGGGGTATTTAATCTCTACGTCTAGTTGCTAGCTTCTGATAAACCTACATCGGCACTTATGAAACGTCAGCAGCTAGGAACACGGTTTTATTTGGTCGTTTCCTATGGAAAAGAGCCGGCAGAAAACTCCACCGTCAAACAGATTGCTAATCCATTGCTTCATAAGTTGAAAAAAAAAAATTAGCTCAACAACTTCAATAATGCAATGAATGTTGTTGAGTTGTCAAAATGAACCAAATTAGGCATAATTGTTTACGAATATAAGTTACGCAATTAGGGTACCGGTGGTGTCAGAGTTTTAAAGCCGCCCATGGGCCTCTGACTTGGCTTCACATGCCGTCGAAAAATATCTCTCAGGCAGGCGTTACCTACCTAAACTCAATAGAGATTGTAAGTATGGAAAAAAAAAATCATTTGCGTAAGAAGGTATATCCTTACACCATAATAATTATTGATTTCTTATTTTAATTACTAATCACAAGCGCGACTGCTTAGCATATGTAGTCCTTGGTGCGATTCCCAGGTCGTGCAGTGGGTTTATCCAACTGGAATTTGTCTGTGGGAGGCCAGTGACCCCGGAGTCTGCATTTGAGACCGGTTGTACCGGTTGTTTAATACAGGCTAGGGCAGCATTTCCCAAACTATGGGTCGCGACCCACTGCTCACTGGTGGATCGCGAGCGAATATTGGGTAATCCTTGAAAAAAGTATTGAAGGTACGATTGTAAATGAATGTTTTTTCTAATTTGAACAGTTCTTCATTCATATACTTATGGCCCTTTTTTCTTCATGACAACCAAGAGGTGAGTCCCGAATTTGGAAGTTTTTTCATTGGTGGGTTGCGGTCCAGTTAACTTTGGGAACCACTCGGCTAGGGCATTAGGACCTAACATAATTTGCGAAATGTTGGTGTACCACACCCCACTGCCTAACGCTTGAGGAATACAGTCGTGAACTCGTGATGTTCTGTATGCTTTTTGGGAAAAAGTTACGTTCGCGTAAGCAGATTTACTGAAGGCGTTCGCTAACCTATCTGTATTGAACATTGTATTCTACTATGGCATGAGCTTTTCTCATATTTTTAAGTAGATAATTATGAGAAAGGCTGTCAAGGGTGCACCAGAATCAGATGTAGGGAGGTACCAATTTTCCCTCGCGTGTAGACTCTTTTTTAGCTCCCAATGCAAAACATTGCCTGGAATACGACGCATTGCCTGAATAGCTTTCAGGATTATTTCGTGTAGATCGGCAGCCGATTTATTCTCTGAAAATATCAGCTTGAAAACTTAAGTGAAGTGAGCTTCAATTGAGCTGTCAATAGTTTCAAGCAATCACAGCTCACTTTAATCTCACTTTACCTAGGTTTTCACGGTGAGCTTTTTACAGAATAGACTGGCTGGAGTGATCATCATTAGGTACGTCCAAATAAGAATCGCACCTGTTTTTTATATTTCTATGAATCGCACCGAAACTTCTTATGACGTCACTACCACGCGCCATTGGAACTTGTTGACCTTCTGCATGTTCTAGCAAAAGTCTTTGCCTGCAGCGTGAATGCGATTGAGTCGGCATCGGGGAATTACCATAAAGAATATAAAACAAAAATAGAATAGAACAAATAAAACAGTAGGTACCTACCTAATCACAGTGCCTATGTTTTTCATCGAATGAGAGATGGTAGGTGCTGTTTATGGATGCTTCTTCATTTTCTTTTGATATTAGGACTTATATCAGAAGGAGGGGTAGCTGCATCATCATAAACTTCCTGTCTATACAAAAGGTAAGTAACGTAAAAATAAGACAGTAGGTATATTAGCATCAATATTACCTACGTAACTTGCTCACACTCGTTTATGAATCCTCTTAATTTTGAGAATGGGGGTTCATAACCATTTCTTAGTTCTTAAAATTCATCTGCTATGACAATGTAAATAGTGCAATTAATAGGTAGTTCATGTTGAATTGTTAAATTGAATGGGATTATGAGTGTGTTATGTAATTAGGCCAACTTTGTTATTACTGATTCTCAAAATCAAAATAATAATTATGATAAGTACCTACGATTAAATCGAAGAACAGCTTTAGGGTAGATATATTTTATTATTAAAATAGCACCCGACCCTGGTCCGCACGGTTTATACGACTTGACAAAACATCGATATTTTTTTATTGTACGTAAGTTTAATATAATATTTAATACACCTTCCGGAATAAATTCTCTAAGTGTTGGTATGTGAAACCCGCAACTCAAAATCCGTTGCGTACCTATTTGAGGAGAACCACGCGTCACCTAACGTCCACAGACACGAAAAGTTACTTTATTTTATAATAATGGATAGATATGTTTATACGTAGACCATATAGATTAAGTAATTTTTATCAGTCTCTAAGCTGACGTACGCACGGACATAATAAAATTGCGGCGGGATTTTATCCCGCACTGGATTTTCAACACTCGGTGTTAAGCCGAGCGTTGAGAATCCAACGCGCTGGGACACACTCTCGTCCCAGCGCGTTGAAAAAACACACTGTTGGATTTTCAACTCTCGGCGCTAAGCAGAGCTTTAAAATCAAGTGCACGAAAAAAAATTGCCGGGATTTTATTACGTCCGTGCGAACGTGGGCTTAATGCTACGAATGTTCAATTGGATAAACATTAGTACCTACCTACAGCAAAATGAATGACAATGGAAATCGAAGCTGTAAGCTCATAAGCATCAAGAATTCAAGACGATGGTCGGATGACCTGAAAGGAAGCTGTCTTAAAACTGTTACATAATCGCTCACTAAAGGGCATTAGTAACACATTACAGTTACCTGTTGATTGTCTTGACCTTCGTTTCTTAAAGCATCAAGTTACCAAATCATCTTATTTACCTCGAGGAAAACTGAAAAATGAGGCGAGAGAGAAAACAATAGACTTGTGAAAAATTATTTACTTTGTATAAAAATAAAAACAACAACAATAACAACTTCCATTCTTAACAATAGTAATTCATAACAATCAGGATACAAAGTGGTATCAGTGCTTGCCGTGGTGGAAGCCCCAGTGTTTGTGGTCGTCGTGCTCGCCCTTCTTGCCGTGGTCGTGGTGGTGGTGGTGGTGTCCTTCGTGTCCGTGGTGCCCTTTGTGTCCCTTGTGGTCCTCGTCGTAGTGGTGCTTGTCGTGGTGGCCGTGTTTGCCATGATGTCCCTCGTGGTGACCGGAATGATGGTGACCACCCTTTTTGTGATGTCCGCCGTCTTTCTCGTGGTGTCCGTGGTGGTGATGGTGCTTGTGGTGTTTGCCTTCGTGGTGGTGGCCATCGTGGAAGTGGTGGTCCTTGTGGAAGTGATCCTTGTGGTGCTTCTTGTGGTAGCCGTCGATGTGTTCGCCCTTATCGTGATGCTCCTTGTGCCCGTGCTTGCCACCCTTGTGGTGATGTCCGTGCTCATGGTGTTCACCATGGTGGTCGTGCTCATCCCAGTGCTTTTTGTGGCCGCCACCATGCTCGTGGTGGTGGTCTGCATGGTGATGACTGCCATGGTCACCATGGTCGCCCTTGTGGTGGTGGTGATGGCCCTTATGTCCTTTGTGCCCATGGCCGCCGTGGTCGTGGTGATGGTGTGCATGATGGTCATGTCCACCGCCATGCTCGTGGTGGTGTCCGGACGCGGCCACCGCTTGGTCGTCGCGGTCGGCCTCGGTGCCGGAGCACATTGCCGCCAGGCACAGCACACCAAGTACTAAAAGCACCTTCATGTTATATTAGGTTTGTACTTCCTCGGTAGGTAAGTCCTGAGAGGAAGTCCGGTTGTAACTGACCTCTGATACATTGATTGCCTATTTATATCGGTGAGTAGTAGAGCACCGTCTACAGCGGTGGAGAAATTATTCCGCAAGCGTCCGTACTAGTTCATGGACAAATTAAAAAATGCAGCGGACATTTTGTTAGGTATTTTAGATTTCTGAAGCAAATCATTTCAACAAGATGATCTAGTTACTGATTAAACAGAGTGCTTACAGTACAGGTAATGAAAATACCGCGATGTTGTAATTCCTTGCAGAGATGAAAGGATGTGAAGTGCTTACTACCTGCATGTTTCTGTGCAGTCGTATTATTAAGTTTCTGGTTAGTAATGAGAATGTACCTACTTATCGTTTACTTGCTTATTAGGTAAGTAATTAATACTTCTATGTTTGTTTTCTACCCTATAACATATCCACAATATTTTCTCTTTTGGGGTCGACTGTCTTTACAGCGTAACAGTATATAGATCTACGTCTTACTAAATACCTAGTAATAGGAACCTGACTTGAGTGTAGTAATTGTTTTACGTTAGACTAGCTAGGTATATACTGATTTTATAATATTAGGTACCAAATGTCTTGTAGAAGCATCTAAGTATTTGGGGGGCCATATCTGGCAAGAAACGGATCTAATCTTAACATCAGAAATGTAAATGGCATTTTTCAGGATATATGCTAGAATGTGTTGAAATAGTAGATTGTTATACAAGGGTCGAAACGAAAGGAATTGATTTTCACCCGTGTTAAACACTCTACTTTTCATTTCGCATTTAAGGAAAGATTATTTTTTAGTTTTTCTAAAATATTTATTGATAATTATAACATGAGTGTTGTAATTTCTAGTTCTTAATAGTCTCTTTAGGGTTCCGTACCCCAAACGAAAAAATGGAACCCTTATAGGCTGACTGTCCGTCTGTCAGAACCAATTTGCTCAGAATCTAATGGACCGATTAAATTGAAATTTGGTACACATATTTATTTCTGTGATCCATACATGGACGTGTAACGTTAATAACTGAATTTTGAATATGGGGTCACCTTTGGGGGCAAATAAGAAAATGAAATGAAAAAGTTTTGCAAACTATACCGTGTGATATATCAAATGAAAGGGCTTGTTGCCAGCATCTCAAACATAATTTATTCATAATTTTAAAATACATACATTTAAAGATATTTAAGAAAACAGATGAAAATTGACCATTCCCCACCTTATCGCCGAAACTACTTAGCCTAATATGTTGAAAAAAAAATACAGAGAATGGTTCTTTACCCATAGATTACAGGCAAACCTATAAGAAGTCTATGGTCTTATAATAACGTGGTAAATCTCTCAATATTGTGCGTATAAACTTACATTTGCAGTTGGAATGTATGGGAGAACAAGTATTTCAACTACAATGTTAAGTTTTTATTTGGAATAAATTCATCCCAACTACGGAACCCTTCATTGAGCGTGGTCCGACACGCACTTGGCCAGTTTTTTAATTTTAAATATGGAACACACCGCGTCACCGCCGCGGGTCGTCTCGCTTAGAGTGCGTTTCATCAAATAGTTCCTTTGCCGTAATGTTGGCTCCACTGTTAAACTTTAAGAACGGACCAATTACGTAGCGCCGTAGCGTACTCGTGTTCGTCCTATAACAGTGCTGCCAACATTACGGCATAGGAACTATTTGATGAAACGCACTCTACAGGTATTTTTTTTTTTATTCATACTGGCTGTTTATACACTGACAAAACTGAAACATTTTTTTTATCGATATTTTTCTATAATACCCCCCGTATTACACTATCAGAAAAATTGAGAATTGAGTATTAAATTGTAAAATAGACATATTATGGGTAATTTGTGACCTTCGTAGATAGGTATAAGATATAATATGATAAAAATAACAAAAATATGATACTCGTAATGGATTGATTATATGATGATATGGAAATTTATGTCTGTAATTTTTATGGTGTACATAATATAGAATACTATCTATCAATATGGTGTAATATCCCCATAAGGAGGATATACCCATACTAAAATTCTGTTTTACAATTTCATTATGTCTTGGATCCATAGATCTATGATCATAAATATGATAGTGTAATACCCCCCTTAGTAAATTTTTCGTAGCTGACTACTTAATAAAATTTAGTTCTATTTTTAAAATTCATTCCCGCCCTAGAGAGGCGAAGCAATTACTATGAGTCTTTCTCGCCCAAGGGTGGGGAGCAGCGTCTTCCACCCGCTACTCGGATCAAACAAACACTACTTTCCGAGTATGAGAAATGAAAACAATACAATTATTTGATACGATAGATAAAACCAGCCAAGTATGTGTCGGAACACACACAATGAAGGGTTCCGTAGTTGAGATGAATAATATCCCAAGAACAAACTTAACATTGTAGTTGAAATACTTGTTCTCCCATACATTCCAACTGCAAATGTAAGTTTATATGCACAATATTGAGAGATTTACCATGTTATTATAAGACCATAGACTTCTTATACGGTACAGTATGCAATTTTTTTTTAAATTTTTCCTCCAAAAGTGACTCAAACTTCATTTATTTACGTTACACGTCTGTGTTTCGGTCACAGAAATACTTACTGTACCAAATTTCAACTTAATGGATCCTTTCGATTCGGAGCAAATTGACAGTGACAGGCGGACAGACAGACAGGCACAGGAGTGTACCTATAAGGGTTCCGCTTTTTCCTTTTAAGGTATTTACGAAGCCCTAAAAATCACCAAGATACCTCTAAAACTTTCTTTTAACGATTAAAAATCATATTAATAATGCAATAATCCTGATTTTTTTTACAAGCTTTTTATTAGCTTGCTTCGTTCCGTGTTTCCAGTTACTCCAATTGTCATCCATTTTTTCTGGCACCCGAGAGCTGAAACTTGGCATACTTATATAACTATGGAACATTTTAAAACTTAATAGCATGGAGCTGGTCTGATGATGAAGCCTGAAGATGGCCATAGGAACTCCTCAACTAAACAAGATGGCGCCATCGTGTTTGGACTCAATGGTTATAACATGACAAGTGCTTTGACAGTAGGTGGTGTCCAGAGTCTGATGATGGAACCGGAACGTGGCCATGGGAAACCTCAATCAAACAAAATAGTATCTACCATTGTGTTTGGACTCATTAGTTTTGTATTGACAAGTGCTGTTACACTAGGTGGTGTCTAGGGTGTGATGCTGGAGCCCGATGTTGTCCATAGGAACTCCTCAATCCCACAACCTTATAGTATTGGGCTCGTTAGATTTGTGAAGGGGATAGAACAGATATTTAAACCAATTCTAATGCTAAAAAGTACAAAATAGAATATAAGTAAAAATCTTTTTAAAAAACAAGCTTTAAATAAAATAAAAAGTACTAAATAAAACTTACGTAACGAACTTTAATTTTTTCTTAAAAGCCTGAGGCGTAAATGTCATAAATGATAAATGATAAATGATTTTATTTCTGTAAATAGGTTTGTACAAACACTTTTACACGTCAATCATATTTTAAAAACTAGATGAGGTCGGCGTTTCCTAACTGACTACTCTGAGAAGAAAGGCCGAAACAAACTCAGAGGTCACAGTCTCTTTTAAAGTCCAGACATAATCTTGGTCAGATCATGTGAAGACCATGTAGATTGGTGTCTGGAGTGGTCTTTTGAGGAAAGCATCACACAAATTGAGATGGCCTGTCCAGTCAGTGCACGCATTTGTCAGTTATCGTGCAGCTCAACTCAGAATTAAGGAGCTCAACGATTCGACGAACAATACCAAAGAAAGGACATTTAGGTAGGCCGCATAAATTACTCAAAACTGTCAGACTATAATTAGAACTAAGTGAGAAAAAATTAAAAACAAAAAGAAAAAGGAATGACCCACATAGTCTTCACATTCACAATAATTTAAATAATATAATACTTTAAAAGTATATAAAATTCATTAATGTCAATGTGTATATAAAAACCAGGAAATAATCTTGGTCAGAGCATTTCATTTGAGGACCATGTAGATTTGTGTCTGAAATGGTCTTTTGAGGAAAGAACCATACAGATGTGAGTGGACCTGTCCATTCCATGCACGCATTTGTCAGTAATCGTGTAGCTCAACTCAGAACTTAAAAGGAGCTCAATGATTCGACGAACAATACCAAAGAAAGGACATTTGGGTAGGCCGCATAAAGTACTCACAACTGCCAGATGATCATTAAAAGTAACTGAGAAAAATAAATATATATATATGACCCACATAGTCCTCACATTCACAATAATAAAAAATAATAAAAAAATATTATACTTCACAAAGTAAATATTCATGTCATTGTGTATATAATTTAAAAAAAAAAAAAGTTCCGAAAGTAAAACATAAAAAATTATAAAATTGGAGCAGCTCAATCCCATGCCTTTTTGTCCTCAATGTAATCTTTAACGGCATAAAAAGCCTTCTGGCACAACTTGCGTTTAGTAAATGATTTGAATTTATTAAGGCTTAGATCTTGTACGTGGCTTGGAAGTTTATTATAAAAGCGTATACATTGACATCTAAAGGAGCTACCTATTTTCTTGAGCCTTGTTGTAGGTACAACAAATTTGTGTTTGTTCCTAGTATTTATGTTATGGATATCACTGTATTTTTTAAACAATTTTTTGTTTTTATGGGCATATAAAAGATTATCAAAAATATACTGAGAAGGCACAGTCATTATATTTATCTCCTTAAATTTATCTCTGAGAGAGTGTCTCGGACTTAATTTATAAATAGATCGAACAGCTCTTTTCTGCAAAACAAAGATAGTTTGAATGTCGGCGGCATTTCCCCACAACAGAATACCGTACGACATTACACTATGAAAATAACTAAAGTACACTAAACGGGCTGTCTCTATGTTAGTTAAATTACGAATTTTTCTAACAGCATATGCTGCGGAGCTTAGCTTTTTTGACAATTTATCTATATGTGGGCCCCACTGAAGCTTAGCATCCAAAGTTAAGCCCAAGAATACTGTGCTATCTTCAGGATTCAATTCTTCGTCCTTTATCAACAATTTAGTTTTCACCTGCCTAACATGAGGTAGGGTAAACTTAATGTACTTAGTTTTTTTTTCATTCTGAAGTAAATTGTTAACATTGAACCAGTGAACTACTTTTGAGATTGCCGTATTTACATCGTCAGTAACTAGCTGCTGACGTTTAAGTTTAAACAAAAGTGAAGTGTCATCTGCAAACAACACTATATCATGGTTATCCTTTATGAGGTAAGGCAAGTCATTAATATAAATAAGAAACAAGAAAGGACCAAGAATTGAGCCCTGTGGGACTCCCATTGTTACTAAAGATCCGGGAGATCTTTTTCCATTAACGTCAACGCTCTGAATCCTATTACTCAAGTATGAAGTAAGAAGATCCAGAGCGCTGTTCCGGATCCCATAGTGGCGGAGTTTCCTGATTAACGTGTCATGAAGAACGCAATCAAATGCCTTGGACAAATCACAAAAGATGCCCAAGGCATCACATTTATCTTCCCATGCATTATAAATGTGACCTAAAAGTTCAACACCGGCGTCAGTAGTTGAACGACCCCTTGTAAAACCGAACTGTTTGCTGTGTAATAATTTATGTCTATTAAAAAATCTTTGCAATTGCTCTAAAATATTTAAGCTGGTTACTTACAAAAATTAATGAGCCACCATGTACAGCATTAACTCTACTGAATGAACTACCTACCTGGTGATTATTAAAATTGAACAAGAACTGGTGGCTTTTAAGCCAATGTTCTGTTATACAAAGAATATCAATACTGTTAAAATTCATAAATAATTCTACTTCTAAATCTTTGTTCATAAATCCTTGAATATTTTGATGCACCAGGTTAATACTATTTACAGATTTTAAACCTTTATTTGATTTTATTTTGCAATTCTGTACATTATTGCTAGAGGTTGCCTCTATTGTCTTAATTTCTAATTTAAATTATTATCAATGTCAATATTGGATACCAAGTTATTGGCTGAATTATTTGACATGTCCTTCTTACACATAAAGATAAGCCTCCCAAAGCTTTTAAGAAAATATTAAAGTTCTATGTTTACGTAAGTTTTATTTAGTACTTTTTACTTAATTAAAAGCTTGTTTTTATTAATTGATTGATTTATTATTAAAGATATTTATTTATTTATTATTATTTATTAATTGTTAGACATTAAAAATATATCTACTGGTACTGATAGTGTACTGACGAGACGAGGCACGGGATTAGCATAGATAAGAAATGACAGAAAAGGTTGAAGAAACATAAAATTATCAAGATAAGACTGTCTATTGAACTTATAGTTTTTAATAAAATTAATAACAGTAAGTGACATTAACATGCCACATTGTTCCATGCCCTCATCTTGCTCTGCTGGGCGCTCGCCCGAGGCACAGATTACCTATCTACTGCGCCGCGATCACCCCTGTATGCAGAGATACAAGGAGTTCATTAATTAACTCACTGCACCCCAAATATTAACAAGTTTTTTATTCATCATACATTCCTTTGACGCACCTATTTCTATTGTTATTAATTTTCCTGTTAGTAACAATGATTTCCTCAAACGATGGGTGCAGGTTTGTTGTAAGCCGCAGGGCTGCCCAATCAAATTAATATTGTTGTCTTTTCATTCAAGTATGGTTTCTCCCAACTTGCATAGCAGCGGAACAGTCGTAACACAAAATTTACAAACGCCGTGAACTGTCCTGAAGCTTAAAGTAACTAAGTGATATACTTATTCTACCTACAAACAGGTCGTGATTATTATCCATACTTTTCGGTACACGATTATGTATGAGCAAGTGTTCATATTTTACGAGTAACTGCCGGTCGAGCGAGTGCGTAGCTAACGTAGACTCAAGTTGAATAGGTCTCGACATCAATGGCGGCATTGTGAATCTCACCACGTAGAAATCTTCATTCAACATAACATACAGTTGATTGACGGCTCATAAGCTGGAGTCTATCGAAAATTATCTGCTTAGTGGGTCTTTTCGCGTTCCGTTCGCCGCTATTTGGATAGCGTTAAACAATTCTTCCGAGTGACTAAGCACTGTTAATCCTCGCCCTTGTTGGTCCGGATCTTTACAACATAATGCAGATCTGTTTGAGTATTCAGTTTGATTATACACGCTTATGAGTTCATCACGGTCTTTTGTAAACATTCGAGTTATATATAAATATGTATGTATTGGGCATGCATTTTATGTAGGAAGTAGATAGAAGTACGTCGGTTTAATGTCAGTATCAAATATATTTTGTTCATGGTAGTTTTCCGCGACTTTGTTACTTACTTCACTATAATATTTAAACTAGACAGAAGAATTAATGAAAATAAATGTATGATTATGACCCAGATTAATTAACTAACTTAATTCGTACAACTGTTACGTTGTGATAGAATTGAAAAAGTAGATTTACCTATTAAATTACTAGTTTTATAACACTTGTAATTACAGTGACATTATTCGTTGATTTCAATTTAACGTGCAAAGGGCCAATTTGATCAAACCCTGTAAGTAGGTAATTTAATATCATGCTAATCATACGGTTGTTTTTTCGACAGTTTCGCCCGCCTAGTGAGTCAGCACGTCAATAGGACATAAAAACAGAGTTAGCTACTCTGTTTTTATGACTAAGAATGGGATATTGAAATCTCTAAAAACACTTAGCAATAAGATATTAGCAAGAGCACAATTTGCAAGAGATGTTGAGCTCATTCAATTAAGAATGGTGCAGCGTTACAGAGTTAATAGTGGCGCAACACTTTTTAGTGACAAACTCGATTCATAAGAAATTAGGTTTACTTGTACAGAAACATTTCATAAACTATATTTTACATTACATTATATTTAAGATACACCTATTTATTTGTTTTGTATTGATGATTGATTTTTTTTCATAGATGTTTATGTAACTTATCTACTTTTTATCAACATAAGTACCTACCTATTTTTATTTGGGCTCCTATCGTCATACGGTCCTTATCTATCAATAACAAGAAGGCAACGTTTTTACAGCTATTATTAATGAAAAATATTAGGTACAGCTGTGCCCACAGCTTCGCTCTCGTGACTGTGTACTATTGGCGTTATACGGTAATAGAAACATGAAGTCATAGTACCCATGTTCGTATTAATTAAATCATAATAAAACACTTAAGGCACTTTCAAACAGGCGCGACACGCGACGCGACACAAAGACACCGCTCCTCGCGCGACGAGCGGTGTCTTTGTGTCACGTCGCGTGTCGCGCCTGTTTGAAAGAGCCTTTATTATAAATATGAATAAAAACATGTTTCTTGCGCAAATTAATAATTATGAGCTCTAAGTTCATGATCGTCACGGTCTATTGAGCTCTTTTCTAAAGGTTCGCTTTCAAAAGAGCCCCAAGTTTTCAAGGCCGCCGCCCGTGGCCTTCCAAAGTACTTTCGCTTACAATGGAAGAATTACCTAAACATTATGTGGCTACAGTAGCTATTCAGTAGAATAAGTACAGAATATGAAAGGTATCTTAGTTATCTTAAGTAATAAATCGAACTTGTGATTTGAGAACTAAACTCCATAGGTACCTACTTAGGCATAAATAATAAAAAAATCTTAAAAGGAAAATCAATGGAATCTGAGGAAGGAATCTGGGATACTTAGCATCTTTTTCACATACCTACAATTTCGTCAAAGTTGAAAAATAACACTAGTTTATGTAAAAGGTACCTAGTAATTCAATTGACTACCAAAGTAGGTTGACAGACGATTGCAAAATATAATTACATTCACCATTTGTAACAAGTTAAATAAGTAAAAGAATGTTGAATTTAGATCTGGGTTTCTATGACACGGCTTTGGCTTCGGCACCGAACCGACACCGGCACACATATAGGTACAGACTACACCACAAAGTTTAGGACATTCGTCACTGAGGTCAGAATGAACCCGGCCCATCCCCCCGCCTTTTAATTTATACCTTCAGCACTTTAACGCCGGCAGGGTTTCTCTATTTAATAAGTTTATAACATAGCATTAGGTATGATGTCGTATCTTGCTAGTAATATATTAATTCGGTGTTACATCACAATTGAAGAAAATGACTAGAATTTCGATATGTTTTAGAAATCTTAGTACATGTAACTACGCGTAGACCGTAGCTCGTAGATGAGAAATAAGTGTAGCAGTTTCGTAGCCGCACGACATGTTCGTAACGGATAGACAAGTGTGAGTGTGTAGCAATCAAAAATGATCTCTTCATAGAAAAGATACCATTTATATTTCGATGTCAATTAGCCAATTGCATTCTTTGCTATGTGTGTGAACGTAACGTGGCCACCATTGAGCTGATAATTAAGTAGTTTGGTTTAAAGTTTGGAAGTTTTCTTGGTCTTTTAACTGGATACTGTTTTGTGCGTTTAAATTAAGACGAAAGTAGGTCTGGAAAACATATCATTTATTAAAAAAAGGGTTTTATGTTAGATGTTTACTCGTGTAAGATACTCAGTATTCATAAGCAGGTGGTATGAACTTATTACTCGTAAATCTTTACAAAGAAATCGTATACTCAAGCCAGAGCCCTATTTGCAGTAAGTCACAAGGCTCTAATGCTCTTAGTGCATCCAGGGCGCCGTATTTAAGGACATTAGGCGCTAAGAAGCCTAGCCTACAATACTCAATCTTGTTAGCGCGTGCTTTGCTAACACTGTTATTACTGTAATATTATATTCTTAGGATTAAAATAATATTTAGATATAGGTGAGTAGGATACTGTGAGCCTCCTCACGTTTTTAGGAGTAGTTAGGAGTCAGTGGGTAGCAGTTGTGCTTGTTTCTACCAATTATAATATATTATAGTATATTTTCGCTCACTAGCTTTCGAATGTGCCATAATGTTAAACTATTAAGAACGAATCCAAATTTATCCAGCATGAAACACTGTGACCCGTTGCTAAATTTTTTGTTTTGTTCTTTTCGTAGACAAACCAGTCCGCCATCGAATGATTTTAACGAATTACTTAATCGATTTTAGGTGGTTCTTTTTATATAAACTAGTACCAAAAGGATACGTTATTATTTACTGTAATAAATGCCTCTTTTAAAATGGGACTTAAACATAACTGGCCAAATGTGGGTCCTCTGCCTAACCGGGGCAATCAGGCGTGATTCTTTGTTTTAGATGCCCACCCCTGAGGAAAGACACACAGATTTAAAAAATATAATAATCAAATCGAAGAGAGAAACTGTTAAATACACTTATGTAATCCTATACTATTAAATGAGCAATATTTGTATAACTGTACTTATAATAAATACATATTTGTAATCACGTTTTTGAAAATGGCTCTAACGATTTAGATGAAAATTGCAATATAGGGGTTTACGGGGGCGAAAAATCGATCTAGCTAGGTCTCATATCTGGGAAACTTCGTTTTCTGTGTATTTTTTTTTACCCAATGTTTAGAACAAAATGGCTTCCTTAGAATAATGAAATGGCACCATAGAATTAGTAAGTACCTACTATTATGGCAGCAAGGAATTAGTAAGTACGTAGTATCATGGCAGCATGGAATTAGTAAGTACTATACATGGAATTAGTATGAACTAATTTATACTATTAAATGAGCTTTCTCTATTTTCATTGTTGTTGATAACGGGTGTATACCCGAGATTCACTTGTTCATCCCGTTATTATGTCTATCTGGGAACCTACAGGTTACGGAGATATTGAAGGTTAAAATTCCAACTTTTTAAAACATGATTTTAATGTAATAGCTAAACCTGTACCGGTGCAAGCACCCACAAGCTCAGTGTTTTGCGTGCTTTACATTATATACTACCGTAAACAGCTAATTTTCACAATATAAGTCGTTTGCCAGCAATTATTTTTGCACAAAGTTACTTTAGTTTGAAGTAAGTAATATCTACATGCAGAATGCGTTGATGACGGCTTCGTGATGGGTCTTTTTACACTGTAAATACTTACCAAACAACCATCACGGATTTATATGCATGTATTAAAAGCGCACATTGCATTGTAGTGTAGTTTGTAAATACATGTGTATACCGATACCCATATAATATTTACAGCATGGCGAACGTGGTTTGAACAACACATTGTTAGCAATCAGGAGGTTAGCCCCGGATAATCCGGGCTATTGTTAGCTATTTTAATGCTTATGCCCTTTGTGTGTGTCCTGTATTAACTCATACGCGGATAATCGCCGTATTATATAGAGTTAATTTTCCATGGACTCGTATCAGAGGGATTGGCAGCTGCTTACTGTCGCAGCGAAACAATCCGGTGACATCTACCCAGTCCGCCGAAATGTGTGGATTATTTACATGTATTATGTTGTTCCACGTAACATTCAGTTAATTTTGACAATATTAATGCCGAATCGATATTTTATTCAACTAACATCACCGGATGTTATGATTCGGATATTAAGTAGGATTTATGATACATTTCAATAAAGTGTTCCCACATTGTAGTTGGTGTTGTATATTCATCTGATAGTTGACGCAAAACCTACTTTGTTCATGCAACTTGCTTAACCAGCCCTTATATATAAAACAAGAACTAAGTATTCTCGATTGTTGTGTTAACAACTGAGGCAATAAGCTTTTGTTTACTTCAGTCGTTTCGAAAACGAATTTTAAATTGTTTGCATTCATCTGGTAGAAAAAAATACCTTGATTTTACAGGTAATCTTGACTTACCGTCACGCATCGTCGAGTGACCAATATTTGTCGGAATAGAACACCGTAAAGATGTTTCCGGTTCGTAAAAGTATCATATTAACTATTCAAACATTGGATCGGAGGTTTTATCGTTGGCAGCTGGGCGACACGACTAATTACATCAATTACAGGCAAACAGAATCCGCTCGGGTTTCGCTCCCACCTTTGTCAATATTTGGCGAGCGGCCGCGACCGCCTCCCCGCCCCGAATGGACACTCGGCTACGCAACGTCACACAGCCGCGGACATTATTAATACACGAGGTCATCCTCATACATACATCACTAATGGGGGAACTTTTCAACATGAGATTACCTACACTTTTGACTAGTTCCAAACTGACTGCAACGACTCGTAACAAATTACTTAGGAATTTAAGAAGCTCGCTGATATTTGGAATATTTTAAGTATATGCCATGCTCGAAATTAGAGTATGCTCAGACTCTAATTGGAGTATTCATTAATTGAGGAATAATGGAACTCATGTGACTTCTCTACTTATATTCACAGACTGTTACTAAACTTGCTTTTCGTTTATTTGTTAAGCCTGAAACGCGCATATTTATTTCTTTTAACTCAATGTTCTTTTCACGACAGCTTTATATCTAATAACACCCATTTAATTTCTTTTACATCCAGAGATTGACAACAACCTTTTTTTACCCTTTATCCGTATAATACAAGATGTGTGTTAGTGTGTGAGTATTAGGTATTGTTATACGATTCTCATAAGCTGCAAAAAGGCGAACACGTCGTGAACGCCGCGGGCGCAACTTTTGACAAAACAACTTATTCAATTTGTTCGCTGTTAGGTACAAGTTGTAATCCCTCACGTCTCCACAATTGTCACAAAAAGACTGAGTCGTAATCATGTACCCCGCACTCCTCGGAAGTGGAGGACGTATTGTATCAGTATGAGAGGTAGGTACCTACCTATAGTCTACACATTTAAAATATACTAGAGCTAACTTCTGCCTGCAACTTCGCCCGGGAGCCTATATGTGCATCTGGACTGAGAACCCTTTTTTTTTTTCTTGCGAATCATGTTGAGACTTATAGGAAAATTAATTATTAAAATAAATTATTAATAAAAACTTAAAACAAAGGTCCATACATTTCTTAAACGTGAATTAAAACTTTTATGAACAAATGGCTCTCAATCCAGACGCTTGGATAAATCTCAGAAAGTACTATTTCTGTGTTAATAATTTTTACTTTAGAAATTAATTAAGATTTTCTTAAATCTTTTAAGAAATTTTCAACTCGCTAGAATATGAGGTTACAGATTTATGGCGGTTTAACTGGGTCCCTCAGTCGGTGCTAAGGAATCTTCAAAACATGAGTTTAACTGTAGAAGTACGTAAATATGCCTTTTATATCTTATAGTTGAACATCTCTGTGAATTAGTTAAAAAGAAATAATGGCTCAAAAGTTATTGGTTGAAAAGTAAATGAAAGTCGAATTTTCGTAAAACGTTTGAACTGAGAGCCCAATATTTTCAGCTTTATTGACTAGGCTCAACCTCATAGGTTAATACAAATTAGACCAAGTATTTTTACTATATTTTAATTAAAATTTGACTTAGCTTCCGTTATTCTAAATGCCATACTTTAAGAGTATACTTTTTAAAAAAAATTATAGGAGCAAATTTGGTAGGCTGACCATAATTTTCTTCTTAAGTACATAAAGAAGAATTCAAAATAAGCTTTGTAAAGTCCATTCAGAAAGTCATAAAGAAACTAAAACCAATACTCAGATAAAGTATGTAAAACAGGTTGTTCTTCTCTACTATTACAAAATCATATCATCGATTGGCGAGCCTACTGCCGACAACCGGACACAAATACAGAAAAAAATATAAACAAATAAACTGAATATTCAGATTTCCTCGTTATTAATTCTGTTTATTTTAATAAATGATAATGATAAATGATTTTATTTCTGTAAGTACAGAAATATGTATGTATGTATGTATGATTTTATTTCTGTAGTTTCGGTTTGTACAAACACTTTTACACGTCATTCATATTTTAAAAACTAGATGAGGTCATTACATAGTACGATCACTAGTCTACACATTCACAATAATTAAAATGATATTATACTTCAAAAGTAAATATTCAAGTCATTATTATATATAAAATTAATTAATTACAATGTGTACCTATATAAAAACCCGGAAATAATCGTGGTCAGAGCATTCCATTTGAGGACCATGTAGATTTGTGTCTAAAACGGTCTTTTGAAGAAAGAAGCATACAGATTTGAGTGGACCTGTCCAGTCAGTATGCCAAGTTTCAGCTCAATCGTATGGCCAGGAAGTGCTTAAAAGATGGATGACAATTGGAGTTACTGGAAACACATACGAACGAATCAAGCTAATTATAAAGCTTGTAAAAACAAAAGAAAATTTGCCAACGTTTTTCTAATAACTATTAAAATAAACAGGCGGTCTGAATATTCAGTTTATTTTTATTTTTTCTGTATTTGTGCCCGGTTGACGGCAATAGGCTCGCCGATCGATGGTGTGATTTTGTAATAGTAGAGAACAACCTGTTTTACATACTTTATGTGAGTTTAAGTTATAATGAAATAAATGGTTTTAGTTTCCAGTTCTTCTCCGTTGTCAAACTATTTTGTCTAACTGATTTGACCATGGATCTTTCCCCGTGGTCAAACTACTCAAATGATGCTCCTGTATAAAAATTTTGACTACTATAGTTACAGATTACCAGATAAATCAGTCCATGTACTCACGCGCGCTAACTACCTACCGGCCGCCGGGCCGGAGACGAACCATTTCTCAGTGGGTTGCCGACAGACGCGAGGCGCGTACGTACGCATATATTTCGGTCGACTTGTAGTTTCAAATTCTTATGATATGGCTGATATCATAAGAATGAAAGAGGAAGAGAAAAGTGAAAATGATCTCCATTTGTCAACTGTCATTTGAAAATTACGTTTAGCAAAAATCTACTTTGTGCAAATGAATTATCAATAATATTTAGTGTCGTTATTATCTCGTTAATGTTATTTTCATATGATTATAGTTTATTTAAAGGCGTGCAAGTGTTCGAAAAGCGTGCATGATGTGGACATGCTTAAACATTATAAAGCATTTAATTTTATTTCATAAAGTGTACTACAAATACTAACATCATCAACCCTAGCAATTCACAATAACCACGCGGCAGCGCGCAGCTACAAAGCAAAATTGACTTTACGCTTGTAGGGTTAGGTACATTTTCGTTCGCAGCGTCTAGCGACTCGAAGGTGTAGGCTATTATAGCAGTAGGTATTAAAAATGTTGTATGGAGTTATTTATCTGGTAATCTGTGCTATAGATGATGATGATGATGATGTGATTATTAAAATTAAAACCGTAATATAACTTAAATGTTCCAAACGATTAAATCACAGTTACCAGAATGGTTCTCTAAGAAAGTTCTTCTGGACTTTGTAACTGCAGCTGCAAATACATTAATTCCAGAAACCAAGTTGGTTTTTATCGGTTTCTAACATTTTACAAATTCTCAATGGAAAAAGGCCAAACTCAATGGTAAATCTTAGTGGAAAAACAACGGAGGCACCGTTACGCTTCTATCACCGCATCTCTCGCAAGTTTATGACTTTCTGACTGCGCTTTACAAAACTTAATTTGAATTCTTCTATTATGTACTTAAGAAGAACATTATGGTCACCCGACCAAATTTGCTCCTGTATAAAAATTGAAAATGCATTTACTCTTAAAGTATGGCATTTAGAACAACGTTAGATAAGTCAAATTTTAATTAAAATGAAACCCTAGTCAATAAAGCCGAAAATATTGGGCTCTCAGTTCAAACGTTTTACGAAAATTCGACTTTCATTTACTTTTCAACAAATAACTTTTGAGCCATTATTTCTTTTAAACTAATTCACAGAGATGGTCAACTATAAGATATAAAAGGCATATTTACGTACTTCTACAGTTAAAATCATGTTTTGAAGATTCCTTAGCACCGACTGAGGGACCCAGTTAAACCGCCATAAATCTGTAACGTCATATTCTAGCGAGTTGAAAATTTCTTAAAAGATTTAAGAAAATCTTAACAAATTTCTAAAGTAAAAATTATTAACACAGAGATAGTACTTTCTGAGATTTATGCTATGCCACTTTATGCAAGCGTCTGAATTGAGAGTCCAAGTCGTTTGTTCATAAAAGTTTTAATTCACGTTTAAGAAATTTATGGACCATTGTTTTAAGTTTTTACTATTTTAAATTAATTTTCCTATAAGTCTCAACATGACAAGCAAGAAAAAAAAATTGGCCCTCCAGATACACATCGAGCATATAACCTCAAGAATTGGGCTATCCAATGCAAAACCGACTAGAAGTTCCGGAGATTAAAATAAATTTGACCTTTTTATAATATTAGTATAGATAATGGAGAGATTAGAGTAAGAGACATTCGAGACGGGAGTCGTCACAGTTAGGCTGGTGCGAAGAGTGCAGAGCTGCATCGCCTTGTACCTGTCAGTTTAAATATGATTTGTTTTAGTTAGAGGTTGTAAATATCTAGCAGACCGTTCTTTATTATTTAGATCTCTTCGGACAAGCGATAATGTGGTACTTATACTTAGTAAGTGAATCAACCGAGTCATCTATGGTATGGTAATGGATTCCTGTCTGCCTTTAATAATTCTTGTAATCAGCACACAAATATCAAAAAGCTCAGTTTACACGCCTTCGGAAATCAGCTAATATAGGATAAAGAGACAGCATGTATCAGAAAGTTGCGGTCATATTCAAAGGTGTGGTACAGACCACCAAACTGAACAACTTTCTCCATGGAACCAACATCATAATCGTGAAAAAATAACCAGCTGTCCCATACATTCTGGTCGAGTATACAGGGTGGCGATGCGAAAACAGTTACCATGATTCAGTACATGATTCTGAACACCTCTGCGTTGAAATTTTTGTTTTGAATAGTTGGTTACTTATTTTTTTTTTAATCTGCTGTTTCATACATATTGACCGCGTAGGTATTGGCACTTTTCTATGAAACAGCTGTTTTTATTTTAAGTAACCGACGAAAAATTTCAACGCAAGGGGCTTCAGAATCATGTACTGAATCTATGATAACAGTTTTCGCGTCGATGTCCCTGCGACCCTGTATATTGAAGTTTTGTATGGAACAGTTGGTATTTTTTTCGCGATTATGATGTTGTTCCCGTGGACAAATTTGTTCAGTTTTTACCACACCCTTAAAAAGTATGACCACAAGTTTCTGATACTTGCTGTACAAGTTAAAGAATCAATTTATACGTACATACTTATGTATAGCGAAATTGAAAGTCCAACGTGGCGCGTTGCTATTAATATCACATTGCACGTATATTAATTTCGATTAAAAATAAACATAAGAAATGGTAAAGAAATATGAAATTCATGGTATAAAAAACACAAGGAAGGTAAAAATAGTAAAAGTCGGGTAGGAGTCGCCGAGTTATTAAGTTGAGGGCGGTGGTAACGAGATCACGAGGCCAAGTTAAGGGTTATTAGATAAGAAATAATTACCTAATCGCGTGTTTGGGTTACGAAACCGGGACTTGATTGCCCAATCAACTATATAAACAACGTAATTGGCTTGTAAACCTAGACTTAAGTCTCCTCAAACTAGTCCTATTTCATTTGGTAAGTTAACACTACAGTATAGTACGGTAAGCTAAGCACATTAGGGTACTAGAATTGATGCTTGTAGGGAACAAGAAAGTTCAATCAAATTCAAATCGAAATACGGCATCGGTCTCAGGTACGATATCGGAGTACGGTCCTGAGAGTCCTGTTAGATGGGTTGTCACGCTGCTGAGCAGCCGGCGGGCTGTAGTCGTCACGCTGGACGCTGTGACGCTGGCTTCAAGCAAGCAGCATAGCGAGAACTCGTACGCTCCAAAGTCCTCCAGAGTCCGGGACTAGAAAACCGGCTCTTCCCACACGCGTGTTGCATCTATGACAAACAAACATAACCTACAACCCTAGCGAAGGATCCGAGTCTCGGTCTCAATGAGAGAAAGAGATAGGTGAGGTTGCAGTTAAGAGGGATATATACGTACCGATTGGTGAAAACTGAACACTTAATTCATCTTCCAGTATCAGGAACAAACTATAGATGATAACATTTAATTTTGGCGTTTGGATCCGAAAATATTTATTCTACCATCGCTCTACAATGATTTCACGGCGATTAGCTATTTTTACCTATAAAAAAACAGGACAACGTTCAATTAGTCAAATTCAAATTTAATAACCAGAATTTTGAGTAATAAATCGTAGGCCAATAGAAAAAATAATAATTCGTATGTCTGTTTTAATTGTAACGCTGCAATACGAAGGTAGTTGAAAACGAGGACAATTTAGAATTCAGCTATTAAGTCTGGCCTTATCTACACTGCACCATAAGGTGAGGTTATTCACTGCTGGCCTTACATACTTACAGACTTACTGAGTAAATAATGTTTTTATAACAGTGCCTGCCGGTATTATTGCTTTGGTCCTTGTTAATGATAATATGTGGTATTACCACGTTTTACATGAGCGTGGACACTAGCCGGTCCAGCGAGCGCGATGCGGCGCGTTATCTCCACAACATACCTATAGCGTTTCATTATTACAGATTACAACTTACGGAGAGGGATACACAGATTACTATTATATCAACTGTTCGGGAGCGGCGGAGTTGTATTGTCACATCCATTAAGCTGTGCTCGGGGCGGGGCCAGAGGCGCCACGCCCTGTCCGCCCCCCGTCCGCCCCGGCTCTGCTCACCCCACACACGCCGCGCCCGGCACTCGCGCAGCGCCCGCTCTTACTTACTCACTAAAACGATTTGCTCGCAATCGCATCACCCGAGCTTTATCCCATCATCACATCAAAAATCGACGCTTTTCCGGTTTTGAGGCTAACAGTTAATTCGTTAGCTGATTGTGTTGCAAATAATTAACATATTTCAATTGGACAAAGTGTAGAAAAAGTAAAAGCGAGTGTTGGAAATGTTTGCAAAAACTTTTTTAAGTTTAGTATGATGTGGTGTCGTGTGTCGCGTGGGGGTCGGTGAGGGTCGTGGCGGTGGTCGGCGCCGTGGCTACGCAGGGTGCGTGCGGTGGCGAGGGCGGCATGGGCGGCGCGGGTGGTGGCTGGGCGCGCGAAGCTCCGGCGCTGCTGAGCACGGCGCTGCTGCTGGGCGGCACGTTGCCCGAGCGCCCACCCGCGCCGCTCTTCACCATTGACAGCATCCTAGCGCCGCGCCCGCACCCGCCGCTGCCGCCGCTGCAGCTCCAGCACCTGGCGCACTCGCCGTTCCATAGAGCACATGACCTCTTTGGTACGTTTGCCAACAGCTTAGGTAAACAGCCTTGACATTCATATTTTACTAAGAATTTATTAAATGTGCCTAGCCTTTCCCGACTTTATGTTGGAGTTGGCTTCCAGTCTAGGATGCAGCTGAATGCCTGTATTTTACATGGAGCGACTGCCTACTTACCTGACCTCCAGAACCCAGTTACTGGCTACAAAGCCTACCCCGTGGTAATATAGGTTGTTAGACCTTTGGGCTTCTGACTACCCATAACGACGGTCAAAAATCTATACGAACGACAGCCGGGACCAACGTGTTTTTCGAGTCACGGAGGGACCTCGATATGTAATGGATGGTCATCCATATTTTACTAAAAATTAAGGAGCCTAATTCAGTTATCGCTGCAATACCTTGCTATAGTAAAAAGTCTTCTGCCTAATATAATAAATATGTAAAAGGATGACCAACCTCGCTGGACACGGTTCCTAACTTTTAACATTCCCAACCAATTAAACTATGCTATAGATAAACTGAATCGGTAATAATAATTGATCTTAGCAACGTGTATAACTTGTATTATTTGTTCTCATATTCAAAACTTAATCTATAATAATACTTACTTAACTCAACTCAACTTTGCTTTTTTTCCACATCATTCACACTGCATATGCAAATATTTTACGTTACTTAATACAATATCGAAATAAAAGTTATTGGAAATTACAATTGTTGATGGTGAAATAAAAAAGATTACTTATAAACGTGTGCTACGCGCTACGCTTGCTACGAGTTACTACGACAGACTCATAGGTTTTGATTTATTTGCGAGTATCAAAATATATCGCAAAATATCATTCTTTTTCTTCTATACATAATTATCATTTTCATTAGCTGCTGTCAATCTTACCCCGCGCTTACACCCTTATCTATACAAGTTCTTCTTGTCGATGGCACGACAGGGTTTTAATTTTTTTGGTGCAAAACTTCGCCACTTCCACGGCATCGACTTATACAAGTTGTGATACCTTCTTGTTTTCGACAAGTTCTGCAAAAGACTTGTCAAAACAGCTCGTGTAGACCACCATAAAACACCTCTAAAACATTAGTACCTATCATACGTATACCATGTGTTGTGGCTCATTTTCGTTAGTCGATAATTCGGTCGATATATAGCATGCGGGGCCTCCCCCCAGGCGAGGGGGAAAAAAATTAAAGTCATAAGTCGATAACGCGGTCGATACACCGTCTGCGAGGAACCCCCGTAGCGGGCGTAGCGTAAGTATACTGCAATCGTTCCCTATCAACTAACGAAAACGATTCCCCGAATGGCATGCTTTACAGAAATCACCTCACATACGGGCCCTATCGACTAATAAAAATGGTTCCCGGCATGTGGGCCCTATGATATGCGTTACAGAAATCTCCCGCACCCTGCATACGAGCCCTATCGACCAATGAAAATGAGTCTTTAACGTCGTTGCAGACATGGTCTTGCTATTTTGCTCACATTCATGACAGGTTTTCTACAAGTTTTGTATACAACTGTAGTCTTTTCAACTTGTTTTGGATGTAAACAATAAACAAAATTACTAGATACAACATGTAAAATACTTGGGTAAACGCGGGACTAGAATTCACTTCCTTCTTAGCCATATATTCTTTCACATATTCCATATTTTTTCTTTGATCTGGCTCTTTTTATAACCGATACGAGAAGTGTTATGCATAAATGTGGATATTTATGTGTAATTTTTTATTTATTTATTTAATAAATAATATGTTATGGCAGTAACCTGTCTACTTATTCTAGTACGCTGCATACTCAAACTCAACTTCGTTTTGAATCGGGCAACTCAAGCATTTGTTGCATTAGTTAAACCATATATTGGCACTTTTGTATTGTCAAGGGGTCAATCAGTTAGTTAGCTAGTTGTCTGATTCAAAACGAAGATCTCTATAGAGAAGAACGGCCAAAAAAGGTCCACTCTTCTAAATCCACATTAATGTTCTAATGAGATGAAAAGAAAGAAAAAAAAATGTTTATTTGCGATAAACATGACGCAACCAAAGAAAAAAAAACATGTAAATAACAATTCGGGGGAAAATATACATCACATCCACGCAAAACGGCCATCGCTCAGCATAATGCTGCGACCCCATGCGAGACAGAGCCCCAAAGCTGGTTTTCAGCGACAGCCGGCGCTGACGTGATGACGTCAATCGGTGCAGCATATAGTGAAAATAACAGAACTACGAAATACAATAGAACCATCGCAGGCTCATGTCCCGCATCCATCTTAATTATTAAACATCTGCATCTATTATTGCGGAAAATAATAATCAATTTTGAATGTTGTCAATATTTTTTTTTTACTAGGGCATCTCGCAGTTTTGACCACTAAAGTCTTGGCTGCTTAACCGGACTTTCCTGTGAGTGCCTTAAGCTTCTACACTTAAAGCCTCAAGCAGGGGCAAAAACTAATCTAAATTTTGTGGATCTATCAACTAAAATATAACCTTTCTTCCTGACTTGAATTTCACCCAAAGTTCAGTATTTATGTACCTATTCTTAAAAATACTTATTTAACTACATTTTAATTTACAAATTATCCAATTTTTTTAAATCAGTGTTTATCATCCCCCGTGTTATGCTCTCAATGCAAAATGATGGGAGTTTATTATGTTATGCCAGGTGCGGTAAGAGAGTATTGGTTGTACCAATCAATATCGCCTGGGATATTTTTTGTAAAGATTTCTGTTTATAACGCTATAGAATCTTGAAGTACTACCAGAATTTAGAGTGGCTTATTAATTTTCAGACTCTGGTTCCATACCATCGGGTTTTTTGATGTTAAAGTCAAAATATATATTCTTCGCAATTATCTTAGAAGAAAAAGCTGAAAATATTTTGGAGTACCGTTCCGACGCGACGCTAGATAGATAAATAGTTTACATAAATCTTTGTTCGGTCTACACTCAGTCAGCTTGTCTTCTCAGAAATTGTCCCATCACTAAACATAATTATGTCGTCCTAAACTATTGTTTGAGAATCGAAAGAATCTGTCGTAATTACAGCAAAAACATTGCTACTTTTGTAACATAACACCAAAACCCTTAAGTTAGTAGACTGTTATAGGCTCTAGCCACTGCCAGAGAAATACCTACGGAGACAGGCAATCTGAAGCAGATTACACTAGAAAGGTAACTCACTCAGAAACGAATCAGACTAGTGCTGCGGAATTACCAAAAGCTCGGCTCGATTTATCCTTTATAAGGTAAATAACGAGCCAAGGTTTTGATACTAAAACGTACCAGAACATGTATCGCAACGGAAGACTACCTGAAAAAATAAAACAATCGATTTGTGAAAAATAAATTTAATTTCAGAAGTCGGTGTCTTTGGTTTGGAATTTTCATTTTTGCCACCGACTTCCGAAATTATTATACTATATAATTATAATTACTATTTTGGAAGACGGTTATTTTTTTTGTAAATAGTTTTTATTTTTCACTTTTTGGTTGTGGTTATACCTGCCCCATGTTATTATAACATCATCGTATTAATCAAGTTAATCCAAAGCAAAGTTAATAAAATTTCACTGCGCAAACTTCCTCTACTACATGAAAAACTAATTTTTAAAATCGGTTTACAACTGACGAAAATATCGATGAACATACATAAAAATAAATATAAACATACTGACAAACATAGAACCTCCTCCTTTTTTGGAAGTCGGTTAAAAACAAACTTCCATGTTTTAATCGAAGGTTGCAACGAGTCATACGTAAACCTATAAAAACGTTAATAATATAATTTATCTGCGTGATTGTGATCACATACCGATTAGCAGACTCTACATACCATAGATATATTAGATAATACGTCTATGCTACATGCCCCTTATAGCAGGGATAACACAAAACGCCACCAATGCCTTTCTGATTGTCACCATGTTAAGGTTTTATGAACGTTATGGCTTCCGGGGAACAACCGGTCAAAAACAGAAGCACAAAAAACTGGAAATATTGTATAATTACTGTTAATGCTCTTCAACCTGCTCTTTCAGCTTGCCTTTCAGGGGTGTATGCTGTCAACGACATCTGTTTACTCAAGTATGCAGTTATGAGCATTTCGTACCTGCTACGATCGACCTATTATTATGCCTACGGGGTGATTTTTCATTCGTCCGATAACTTTTATTGGAGGAATAAATATGACGGATGAAGAGATTTGTATAGAAAATATGTCAAACCGTAAGTGATCTGACGATTGAAAAGTCTACCCATAATTAAGCGCGCAACACATGTGTGCATTCTTTTTATAACTTATTCTTTTAATTTTACCATAATTCATTATAGTTTCCAATAAAATTTTTGTATGTTTTGTAGCATTTCGATATTGTTATAACGTAAATTGCATATTTGCTTAGAACAGGTGAGGCAAAAGCAATCACCCTATTAGCAGACGCTATAACTTTTGCAAATGGCAGCAAATCAATTCTGTTTTGACATTTGTGAAGTAAAGAGATGCAGAATACACGTTATTAACCCATGGAACGCTATATACTTCTCAAGAACGCGGAATAATTTAGGAAACAATTCCGCGTCGTCTAATCTCTCGCTTTGGCTATTTGCACTGGCCGACCACATCACCCGATTTGACCGCTCCAGACTTTTTTTGAGAGGTTACTAGAAGTCCCGGTTTTATGTAAGCAAGGCTCAGACTCATGAAGCCCTTAAAGAGAATATCCGACAGGAATGCGAGAACCTATCACCGGAAGTTCTAGGCATTTTCACTTGTGATGGAAAATGCCAAAACGAATGGTCATCAATTCTGATGGCGGCCACTTGACCGGATATAATTTTCTCGACTTGATGGAAAAAATCTAATTCATTAAATACACATAATCCAAAAGTAGACCCAAAATTTTTAATTCCTAAAAAAATTACAGCAAAACAACATGGTAATTACTTTTACCTCACCTTGTAGAATGTAACTAAGGGTGTATTTCACCAATGAAACTGAACACGATACACACAATATTAACCGCGTTCAGCTGCCTGTGTCATCATTGTTGTGAAAAATACTGACTCTGATTGCCCTTGAACGCGGTTTAGATGTAGAGATTGTGTTATGTGCTACGGCGTAGCACAGTAGGTCTTAAAAATAGGTCGACTATTTTAGAGTCATGTTAGATTTGAGAAGCAGGTCTGGGTCAATGTATCAGTTTCACATCGAGTCCTAAATTATGGCAGCTGAAGGGAGATTAAGATTTAAAAAGAAACAGAAGAGAGCGGGTTCAGGAATGCGTTTCTGAGTCGTGCTATTCTAACGCAGGTTGTAGTGTACCTACTTGCGACAATATATTCCTTATCATCATATTAATATAATGTATACGGTGAAATATTAACCATCCTAACCTATATAAGTAGTAGAAATATTGGAATTAGATATTATTAGTGTTTGAAACAAACAAAAAATGCCCAAGCGGGTACAAAAATTCCTAAATTAGGCCGTTTAGGTTCGGTACAAAACTCGTCAGATCTGGTTTCACTTATAAAACTGTACGGTACTTGTACGGAGGAACCGTACCATGGAATGCGTTAGTAATATGTTACATACTTATAATATTTGTAACAGCACTGCAGAATTCAATAAACGATAGGCTATACAACGGGTCTACCCTTTATAGCAGAACTTTTTATGTCATAATATTATTTTGTATAACAGCGGATAGCATAAACTTCATTTCGCAGAAAATGGTTTGGCAAACACTCATTTATCATACATTCAAAACTCATGATTTGAATGTAAGTCAGAATCATCTTTTGGCATAAATTTCATATCCATAATAATTAAAAAGTAAAACCATCATATCGCAGAAAGTTCACAGTCAGAATCGTCTTTTGATATACATTTTATATAGATAGTCATTAAAAGGCAGAACTATCATATCTCAGAGAGTTTACAGTTAGAAGCATCTTTTAGCATACATTTCATATCCATAAATAATTGAAAGACTCATCCATCACATGCATGCAGCAAGCATACAGCATGCAAATATGCAAATAAGCATATACCATGCATGCAAGCGAGTATGCAACATGCAGCAGGCGTGGTTTCTGTCACGGCTCCGGCGGTCCCACGCGAGCTTATCATCGCAGATGGTTTTAACGCTCACGCTCGGTGGTGAGCGTTAAAATCACCTGCTCCTCAAATCGCGGACCGCCTCGCCCCTCCGCGCCTACGCAGGCTTATATTACACTCTAGGGGTAGTATTTTGCATACTTGTATAGAATCTTTTTTTTCTTACTTGAACCGACAGCTGTGCTGCTGGGGAGTTTGTTGCGCCACTTTTTCTTCCCAGCTAAAGGCACTATGAAGTGGTGAAGGGTGAGCGTTTTGGGGGACTGTCTTATGTAATTTTGACGTTCGAAAAGTGCTGATTCCCAGCCTAGTTTGAATAAATGACTTTTGAATTTTGAATTTTTGAATATTGCTAAGAAAAATTAGTTAATATACACACATCAAAAGTGTCTAGGGATCAAGTACATTTATTAACTATAAAAAATATCCAATTAATATTTACCAAATCTGGTCTTCCAGACTGGCTTCTTACTTTAATTTATATGTTTAAGTTAACAACTTATCCCTATATTTTGTAAAAATTTAGAAAAATGCAATTTTGGACATTGTGGGAAATTAACCTAAGTTAATGTTGTCAACTAAATGGCAAAAAAAGGCAAAAATGAGGGTTTTTTAAATTTTTATTGTAAAGATAAAAAAAAAATCTATGTTTCCACCATTGACACGAATCAAATCACAGCGATTTGGTATGCTTAAAATTAGTTCATCAAAATCACTTTGAGAAATGGCCGCTCAGGTTCTTTCTAAGAAGTCAGAAAGTTGTTGTGGGGTATGCACGGCACCGTACTCGGCAGAGATCTTCTTTGGAAAGTATCCCATGCGTGCTCAATTGGGTTGAGGTCTGGTGATTGAGCAGGCCACGGCAGAAAGTTGATGCGAGCATCGGCAAGAGTGCGTGTTATGACTCTAGCCGTGTGTGGACGTGCATTGTCGTGCGTTAGTCGAAACGATTCATCCAACCGGCTTCGCAAAAGGATGATCACGTCTGAAACAATCTTCTCCGCATAAATTTGTGCATTGAGGTTGCCCCTGATCTAAATGAGATTGGTTCTTCACCGATTCAAATACGGGCCCAAATCATTATTGTTCCCCCTCCATATGAATGAACTTCCTGAAAAAAATTCAAACGTTCTTAACGTCCAGAGGTCCTCCAAACTCGAGTACGTCTTGTATCCGGCCTCATACCGAAACGAGATTCATCGGAAAAGCAAATACAACGCCAGTCTTCTTCCTCCCAATTTCTGTGTTCGCGGACCCATTGTAAACGGGCCCTACGATTGCGGGGTGCTATAGGTGGGACTCTCAGCGGCCTTCGGGAACGCAGACCCACTTCACGTAAACGATTTCGGATGGTTTGTTCGTTTATCAGCAACCCTGAAGAGCTGTGGAGCCAACATCATGGCGGTCATGGTACGATTCCGTCGAGCAGTATTTTGGATGTACCGGTCCTATCTGCGAGTGGTGATGCGAGATCGTCCTCCATGTCGCTCGGCCACGCTGCCCATGATACGATAGCGTGTCCAGGGGCGGCTTATGACCTTTGTGTAGATCCAAAAGCGACAGCCACAGTACGTTGTCTGGAACCAGCTTGCAACATTCCGACGGCTCTCAGCATCTCTTCTCGTGTCAAATGATGTCGTCGCTCCATATTGATGTATTTTTTTTTCAGTTCCGATGCAGAAATTATAATAGTTTTGTAAAAACGCTATTACACACTTTTATAGGAATCCTGCTTGATTTTCTATTTTTAATCAAAATTTAAAGAATGTTCTTTATTCAAATAGTGAAGTTCACTCAAAATAATCAATAGCGATCCAAAAAAGTTAAAATAATAATCCTCAATTGCGGCGATACTCTAAAACGTACTTGATTCTTAGACACTTTTGATGTGTGTATATTAACGATATCCCGAAAGTAATATAAAAAATATGGTTGTCTATGCAGATAGTACAGCTGTAATAAAGTGTATAAATAAAAATAATTATGAGCATGACATCAATACTCGTTTACGTGACATTATAAATTGGCTAGATAATAATAATTTAGTAATAGGTAAACCTAGGTAAAGTCCTCCATGTTCTACAGTCACATGGGCATGCAAATCATCTGACCCATGTGACGGTAGACATGATGACGGTAACATGGAGGACTTTTATAATAAAACATCTAGTACTAATTACCCATATTTGCAAAGTAATAAATGATTTGAGTTGATTTGATACAATCGCTAAAGTCGTAAGTGGTGCGGAGGTACGGTTTCAGCTGCTATAAAAAACAATTTTTGAAGTGTACCGGTTTTTCATAAGTAGCATAAGTCATGAACTTATGAAACTTTACCCGTCTATGTACTTTAGCGGTAAAGTGCAAGACATCGGCGGACCGAGCCCCGGGCGATCCCTCGAATACACGCCAAACCGCATCGAGGGTGAAGACGGCTTATCTCAATTAAAATCTTTTTTCCTCTTATCCTAGCGAACATTTTTAAAATGTCAAAATATCCCCAGGGTTCAGTGGATCGTTGCCATAACAAAAACAGACTTTTATTTTCTTTTATTGAGTTCGCAAGTAATTTTGGATGTTTATACTAAATATCTGCTCTAAATACCTCAGTCTAAATCTCATTAAAGGTTAAATAGCCGATTATTAGTCGTTTAGATAATAAATACAAACTGTAAACAATGATTTTCATACTAATAGTTATAAATGCGAAAGTAATTACTCCGTCAGCTACCTAATTGCGTAATACACGATCAATCACAAACTGAATCATTTTGAAACAGATTCTAATCCATTGCTTAATAAGTTCGAAAAAAAAACTGCTCAAAAAGGTAAATAACGCAATGAATGTTGTTGAACTGTCAAAATGAAACAGATTAGTCTTAATCATTTACGAAAATTTGTTACGCAATTAGTAGTTGGTGGTATCCTTTCACGCCTTAACGCGCTGAACGGATTTTGATTAAATTTGTTACATAGGCAGACTACGACCTGGGTTAGGAAATTAGATAGTTTTATCCCGGTAGTAAGTACGTTCCCGTGGGATAATTTGCAACCTCCACGCGGATGAACCCGCGGGCTAAAGTTAGTACTTACATACATATTTTAGGAAGTTTTTGGTCTCACAATGTGGCAGGTTTTCCGAATTAATATCAGGGTTCAACGGTGTGCTCTTAATTCTGAATCACGTATGATCCAAGACTTTCATAACTAGTATTATACTAGCTTCTGCCCGCGACTCCGGGCGCGGAACGATTCTAACGCTTTTAGTTTTATTCTGTTTTTCCAAAAATTTTCAATGTTCCGTTTTGACTTCGTTACGATTTTATAATTAACCTTCTTTCATAACTTTATCTTGGTACAAACATAATATTCACTCTGCCTACTTATTTTCTCGTCCTCATCCTAATGAAGACACAGTTTAGTGTCACATTCAGGTAACCATTGAACATGTCATTTAACCCTAACCTTCTGTTTGTTAATTCTATTAAGTAGGTACTTTGACACTACAGTTAATTTGAATTGCTCCCTTCGCCAACCCTAAGCTCTTTGAGGGTGCTTCTCAAATTAATTTACAATTAGGGGTCAAAACATTAATTGCTCAGTATCATGTCAGTTGGAATGATTTGGTTTCAAAGTCATATTATAGTAATAAAATAAAGTTGGGAACGTAACTTTTAATTTGATTTAAAAGTTTACCACAGGTAATGACAACAATTACTTTTGAATTGCCTTCTTACTTTGTTGAGATCACACAGTCCGGACCGCTACCTCATAATATAACTGAAATTTTCGCGTAGCATAGGATTTTATTGTATTCAAAATCGATAGGGCTTAGGCCGCCGGAGCGCTGCGGTGGCGCGTGTGGAATACTGCCGATAGCGCCTTAGCAACGTGCCGCCGGCCTTAAAAGCTTTTATATTCCTTTAAGAAATAATACAGTGTAATGCCTCTCGCGTTTCCGGCACTGTATAAAAATATTCAATTTTTATTCTTGGCGCTAATATTTTGAACAGTTCGCTTTGGAGTGCGGCCCGGGGGAGCTCATGGGGCTCTAAGCTCAGATCTTCACGCACCGCCTACTCGAACGCGTATTAACACTGATACGTGGTGACGCATCCCGTTTTTAACTTCCTTTTTAAAATATTCAAATTTGAAAATGCAGGTTTAGATAAATGTTAATACAGTATTTATTTACATACTGTAACAATTTTAAAGAAACGTTCCAGTTGCATTTTTATAGCCTTATACTAGATACACTTTCCATTAAGTATCTATTATGAGAGTCTCGTAGCTAAACGGTAGCAGCTTTTATAAACTAGTATATAGAAACGAAAATCCCTTCCTCGGGAGGTTATCAATATCTCCGTAGCACTTTACAGGTACTTTATATCCAATACTCAATAGCGAGTTATTGTATTTTGTAGTAACTCTAACGCGGCGCCATTGCAAACAGTCTGTCTCTGTCTTCATGCTCAGATCTGGCAGACAATGTTTCTTATTGGATTGGTCAGAAACATGTGCTGTAAGGCCCCCCATGCTTAAAACAAAGACTTAATGTTCCGGGGCATTACCTTGAATCTGAAGGATCTCCTCAGTATCCAACAGCTGACTGGCTTTTGGCAAAATCCACCTTCAGTAGCAGGCTGCAATTTATAACCGACGAATAATATGAGGAGATTCTCAAGTCAACGCGTATAAACATATATTTTTTTTGTATATGACCCACGCATAACTTTTTAAAGAGTAGTCCGATTTTGACGATTCTTTTGTCGATTCCATTTCGTTACTTGATAATTTCCAACAATGCTTTCACATGCAGGTGTGAGCGGCGTCGGCAGTGCGGTGTCGGGCGGTGGCTACGCGGGGCTGTACGGCGGGTACGCAGCGGCCGCGCTAGCCGGGCTCGCGGGCCCGCCGCCCAAGCGCAAACGCCGTCACCGCACCATCTTCACGGAGGAACAGCTCGAACAGCTCGAGAGCACTTTCGACAAGACGCACTACCCCGACGTTGTTCTAAGAGAACAGCTCGCGTTGCGGGTCGACTTGAAAGAAGAAAGGGTGGAGGTATGGTTTTGACATCTTAATTATATCCAGGAACTGTCATTTTCTTTCTTAATTAAGCCTGAGTAGCCGGATCTGTACCTACTGGAAAGTAATTCTTATAAATGATGATTATTGAAACTCTAGCTCCGAAATTAGTATTTGAGATTGCTGATGCGCACTATTTCGGCTGGTAGCACGTAAGTATCTCTACATAAAGCAGTCACATGAAACGTCTCTCGGGCAGAAGAAAAGTATCGAAATAGATTTTAAAAAAAAAAACGAGTATCGATTTTCTACCGGGTTGGTCGTAATCCTAATTTTTTGCCGATTTTACATACAATAAGGTTATATCGAATGGTGGAACTGTGAAATGTTCCATTGTTTCACTATTTCCCTCCAAACAAAGTTAAATATGAAATCTACTTAGTTCATAATACCAACAGAAAACCGTATTTTCTTTTCTTTGTTGAGTAAGGCTTCATGTTAAAATGTTAAGTAATAAAGAGATTTTTTTTTTGTTCCTGGTAACTACGCCTTGCTTTCATTGAATTTTCAGAATAAAAAACTTCATTTACCTACTTAACTTACTAACTTTTGTATTTTATGAAAGGAATCGGAACATTTAGGTAGGTAGTAGATTAACTACGTTTAATCTTTTACCTCTAACCTAATCAATAAGCATAAAAGATATAAATACGTTTTCAAACAACATCAAATTTTTTAAGGAGACTTGGACCTGTACTTCCTTATGTATTTTAAAATTACCCCATGATACCTAGAATTATTATTATTATGTGGCAGTGATTATTATAACTTATTTTAACTTAATTTTTAGCTGAAATATACGAAACAAAACGAATAATGATATTGAAAAGATTTCTGTTACGGATATACTGGATACGTCTTTCATTGACTTGAATGTGCCCTGGCGGCTGAGAGTATGTCATGCTCACTCTAATGTCTCGCTGGTGGTGGCGTGTGTGTTGGTTGGATCATTATGTTCCCTTCAAAATGGTTAAGCTGAGTGGTGCTGTTCCATGCGTCATGTCTGTGAACGGGCGCCGTCAGTAGAGACTAATCTCTCTGGTCTCTAACTTATTTTAATTTATAAAAAATAGTTTTTTTTTCTTTATATTACGGACGCTTTTAACGTGCACGTCTTTCCGTATTGTTCTTCACATAATTTCAACATGAATGATGTAACCAATATTTTGTAATAATGTTTTGATTTAACCTACTACACTTTGGAATGGGCTTCAGCTTCATCTTTTTGACTGACCGACCCCTTGACAATTCAAAAGTGCCTGTAATTGATATAATAAAGAATTTGAGTTTGAGTTTTTGAATATTTTTCATTCATTATGTTTTACTAAACACGTTTGAACTAAAGTGTTAGTGTTTGTGTGTGTTAGACTATCACACCCTCATAGAAAAATATAGGAGATTAGATTTAATGTCAGTCGTTACATCATAATTATCTATACTAAATTATAAATTATAATATATTATATTATAAAAAGGTAAAAGAACATGGAACAAAACTTACCCACCTTGTAGTAAATTGAGACTAGTACTTACCATTCGAAAGGTCTTTAAAAATACATATATATTTTGTATGGCGACAACTCTGTAGCTCACGGGAGAAAAAAGTTATTCGACGTTAAAATATGCTGAAAACCCTTTGTGAATTATTCACCCCCGTGCCATTCAACGATCGCGTTTCCGCAATTTTTCAATTTGTTATTCAAACTACAGCGCTTGAGACACGGGTAAGCAATAATAAGTAAAGACAATCAGCGAGCGAAACGGACAGAGATTCCAATTACATGTAAGTGCGAGAGAGTTAAGTAGCGTGCAGTTAGCATTATATGGTACCTTAATAAATAGAGAGTGCCTTCCCTGCCGGCGCCGGCTCCCGAATGACTGCCGGCGCCGGTAGCTGAATTGGCTGCCGGCGCCGGTAGCTGAATTGGCTGCCGACGCTGAGTTTGGAAAAAAAAAGAGCGGAAAACGGGGTTGACAATTTGGTATATCGGAGTAGATAGGCGGGTTAGACATAATTAAAAAACATGTAATAAAACATTACTTTTTTGTAATAAAACACTACATAAATGATTGGAAATGCAAAATAGAAGTAATCATAACTTCGGTCTCACATTCATTCATTCAATTTTGAGTTCTTCACTTAAGCCTCTTCTAAATGACATCTAGTCTAAAACGCTACAAAGTGGGTACGGGTCCCAAACAAAATTACCCACTGTTCTTTGTTTTTTTTTGTAGTTTGTATGTAGGGGGGCAATCTCCGAAACCAACCAGTCGGATTTGAAAAAATATTTTTGCATTGAATAGCCCAGTTCTTGAGGAAGTTTATAAGCTCTCAGACGAAGTTGCGGACAGAAGCTGCTAAGATGTAAAATTAAAATATGATTTACGTAAAATAAAAAATAATATAAATACACTTTTGCCTAATCCTTCCCCGAACCAAAAAAAAAAAACTGTAGTTGGGCGCCCGTGGGCTGGTATGTGACGACGAGTGACAAGATTAACGGGGCGTAACGTTTAGTAGTAGCGAAGGGCCAACGAGTCAACAACGCTGACGAGACATATTCTACGACACCATGTGGGTGGTCGGCCGTTGTGAAACGCGTCAAGAACTGAACATGTTTTTTCTAGAACCAAGAATATGACTGCTAAAAGCATGGACTCTTTGACACAAGGCTTGATGAGATTTCGGTTTTTGAACAGCTTTTTTAAATGAATGATGAAGGACAAATTGAGTTTTGTCGTTGTCTACTGAAATCGTCCGATGTCTAAACTCTTATTCTTTACAAGCAATCCATGTCGGCACCGCTGGTCATATTCGTTCCTCCCTAAATACTACCTACCACTAACAATTTCGCGGCACCAATAAATTTTCTGCATTGTATTCGAAGCTTCATCGCTGCATTGCAAGATTAGCTCGAGCATCTGTAGATACTAGATCACAGAGTGCTCTCAATAGAATTTGTGATGTTGAAAGTAAGTCGGGATATGTTTGTGGGCTGCCGGTCGGCTACCGGTGTTGCGGCATGCGTGCGTGTGTGCATGTGTGCCGACCACTCGACAGCGTGCCACCCAGCCGGACGGCTTTGTTTACACGACCACTCATCTTATCCGGCCATGGACTGCGCAAATCCAAATGACATTCTGTAGTTCTTAACTTTCGAAGGTTTAACGAAATTCATTATCAAGTGTTGGCTCGACATTATGTGCGTATGTAGGTATGACATGGATAATATAACATACTATTAAACATACTATTTACATGAAAAAATATTTAAAACTGCGTTTTTAGCTTGATGTGAATTCACGTCAAGTTTGGGGGGAATCTAATGGATCAAATCATAATACCTTAATTAATTATAGCTATCATCAAATTCGTTAACCAATCTACATATATATAAAAATGAATCCCTATTTCCCTTGGTCACGACATCACACTAAAACGGCTGAACGGATTTGGATGAAATTTGGGATATGGATAGACCTTGACCCGGAGAAGGACATAGGATACTTTTTATCCCGATATTTTTACGGGATCAAGACTTATGCGGGTGAAACCGCGGGGCGCAGCTAGTATTTAATAGATATTAGAATAAGTAGTTGAAATTCTGACTCAATTTAAAAACCGCTGGTAATTTATTAGAAATATTCAAAGACTCGTATTTTCTTTTAGCTTACATCGATCTGCAGTTTTAATGTTTCAGCAATATACATTTTTAACGACTTGTCGAAGTTCATTAATTTTTCGTCTTAATTGGTAATATGAAGCCCGTTGTAAAAGTTAACTAAGTTAAAAGATCAGTACGTAATATAAATAAGTAATTTAAATGACTTCTATGGCTTGTCTGGTTGAGAGCAACGGTCTACATGTGAAATTTGCTTTAGTGTAAACTTTTTATTAAGGAATCCATAGTAAATCACCGCGGGCGGGTAGAGTTTTCAACCGAGTAGAATTTTGCCTCAGGGCAAATAAAAAGGGACGCTCGACGCGGTGAGACGGGCACCGCGAAAATTAATCTGAGTTAATTAAATTTGATTTATTTATGCTGCTCCGGCCGGAGCGAAGGGAACGATAAAAGCACAACAATACGACTAATGAGGGTCACTTTTACGGCTTTTTCCCGGATAACGGAGT
This sequence comes from Omphaloscelis lunosa, assembly GCA_916610215.1. Lineage (NCBI taxonomy): Eukaryota > Metazoa > Arthropoda > Insecta > Lepidoptera > Noctuidae > Omphaloscelis > Omphaloscelis lunosa. Next base: position 14,403,218 of record OU744247.1, read on the forward strand.
TTTTCCGATTTGCGTAACTTATAACTTGAGTAATCAACCAAAGTTATTCTTTATGCGAAGCTGTTGTTTTCATTAATCACTGCCAGGTTTAATTTGTTGAAGGATAAATTGTTTGCAATTTCAAACTTTTTCTATGAAGCCGTGGATGTGCAGAAGTAAGTGGCTATTGTATAACTGAACAATGATGCTTACGAATTTAAAATAAGCTGCGATATGTTTTGTTATTTTTTTCAATGTTGTAATGTTAATCTAGGTGCATAAATATTTACCGCACGGTCTCCTGCGAGGCGGCGAGCCTCCTTGCCGGATTACCGCCATGGGATCTGGAGGCAAAGGTCCTCGCGCACATTTGGGAGTGGCGCGAGGAGGCGAGGCGCCGGGGCTTAGCTCCGCTGCCGCGAGAAATCGCGGCTCAGCGGACAGAGCTCCGGCGGGATCTCATGGCGTCATGGAGAGTGCGATTGTCGCAACCCAGCGCTGGGCACGCCACAATTGCGGCGATAAGACCCCTCTTTGAGGAGTGGCTTGAGAGGCGCCACGGCGTCCTCACCTTCCGCCTGACGCAGGTCCTCACCGGACACGGCTGTTTCGGGAGGTTCCTGCACAGGATAAGGCGGGAGGAAACGCCCGGGTGTCACCATTGTGTGGATCGCCCGGAGGACACGGTGGAGCATACGGTGGAGGTCTGCCCAGCTTGGGCGGAGCATCGCCGTGTCCTCGTGGAGGCGATCGGCGGCGGTGATCTCTCGCGTCCGGCCCTGGTTCAGGCTATGGTACGGAGCGAGAGGAAATGGGAGGCCGTCACCTCCTTCTGCGAAGCGGTAATGCTCGCGAAGGAGGAGGCGGAACGCGTGAGGGAGAGGCAAATTTCGCGCCCTCACGCCCCTAACCGCCGCAGGAGGAGACGCCCAGGGCGTCGGGAATCGCGGGGCGATTTCCGGCCACCGTAGGCGCGGGCTTGCGGGCGGTGAGCAATGGGTGGCTCACCGTCCGATAAGGACCAGGCCCGGGTCGACGGCGCATTGTGTTCCACGCGCGCCTCAAAGAGATGTCAGCATAATTGAAGGGGTCCACTAGGACCGATGCCTGCCGGGGTTGCGAAGAAAACCGAAAGGGAGATCGTGGCCCCCGGCGACAGGGCAACCGAAGGAACACGGGTGGGTTTTAGTCAGTAAGAGTCTGACACGCCCTCCCGCTCCGCCCAGAGCGGGAGAAGTTATTTGATGATTTCCCACCCTCAAAAAAAAAAAAAAAAAGGTGCATAAATATTTAAACACGTAGTTCATGTAGTTCTTCTAGACTTGTATGTCCAATTTATTTTTCATATTTTTAATCCACGCATGGAATTAAGGCCTACCTTAAATTCTTCTGAATTAAGGCTCTGTCAGGTCAGTCCACAAGACTGAGCAGCCCAAATAGTGAGTTCTAAGGTATCATATGATTATCTATTCATTTACCTTTATTCCTACCAACTACGTATTTTTAGATTCAATATCCAATTAACATATTTTACCACTTTGCCAATTTCATTCGTCCAAAATTTGTCCAAACTTGTACGTGTCGCAATTTACACACTTTTTTCATACCTAACTACTATAAAATAAACAATTAACTCCTTCTTTTATACAGGGTGTCCCTGGAAGTATGGATCAAATCGAATAGGAGTGTGGGTAAGGTGATTTTCAAACTTTTTAACCCTGAGAATGACGGTGCAATTTTTTACGGTTCAAAACTTATGACCAATATTTGTTTTTTTGTATCACTTCGCATACTGCTCAAAGGAAAAAATCTTAAAAAAAAGCTATCAGGGCTCTCATTTTTTTCTTTTCTAGACGTTGTCTTAGAGTAGGCCTTTCAAGTGATAATACTTTTACGCAGTTAGCAAACATGTGTGAAAACATGTGTTCAATAAGAAAAAACATTGACTGCAAAGGCTTCGGTCTGGGAAAAATTTTACATTTCGGGTGATATCCCAGTGATTTATACCTCCAAAGAATCTCTATCACTAGGGCAAGTTTTTCTAGCAGGTGGTAAACTTTCACTAGTGTAACTTTTCCCCATGAAAACCACTCGTAAATTTTGTCAAATTGATGCCAGACAGACCCCTATGCAGTAAATGTTTTTTTCTTATTGAACACACGTTTTCTAGCCGTGTAAAAGTTTTACCATAGGAAAGGCCCACTCTTCTACAACGTCCTGAAAAATATATTTAATTGATAGTCCTGATAGTTTTTTAGGGTTCCGTACCTCAAAAGGAAAAAACGGAACCCTTACCCTTATAGGATCACTCGTGTGTCTGTCTGTCTGTCCGTCTATCAAAGCCAAATTTGCTCCGAATCTAATGGACAATTTCTAAGTTGAAATTTGGCACACATATGTATTTCGGTGACCCAAACATAAACGTGTAACGTAAATAAATGAATTTTGAATATAGGGGTCACTTTTGGGGGCAAACAAGAAAATTTTAAAAAAGTTTTGCTATCAGTACCGTGACATATCAAATGAAAGGGCTTCTTGCGAGGATCTTAAATATATTTTTTAAATATAATTGTAAAATAAATTATTTTAAAGATATTTAAGAAATTAGATGAAAATTGACCATCCCCCCTTTATCTCTGAAACTACTGAACCTAAAATTTCGAAAAAAAAAATACATGGTATGGCTCTGTACTCATAGATTACAGGAATACCTATAAGAAGTCTATGGTATTAAAATAACATGCTAAGTTTCTCAATATTGTGCGCACAAACTTTCATTTGCTGTTGGAATGTATGGGAGAACATGTTTCAACTACAATGTTAAGTTTATCTTTGGGATAAATTTATCCCAACTACGGAACCCTTCATTGTGCGTAGTCCGACACGCACTTGGCCGGACTATGTGGAATGATTTATAAAAAAAAAAATTGGTGACAAAAAAATTTGAACCGTAAAAAATTGCACCGACCTTCTTTGGGTTAAAAAGTTTCGAAATGACCTTGTCCACACCCTTATTCAATTTGATCTATACTTCCAGGGACACCCTGTATAAGTGTCCTTAAGAAAGAATAAGTTCTTAAATTGTTCTATATACCTTCTTCTGAGTCTCCCTCGTCAACTTCTGGCTTTCAGATTCCCTTTTATTATATTCGTTACATAATTTAAAGTTATCGCATCGAATCGTGTCGACGGGATTCTTTTCTATTAGGCTGTATATTTTCTCAAATCCGTAAGATAATTCCGATTCCGAGAGATTTCCGGGATCTCATACATATACTATGTTCCTTCTTTTCTTCTTTGATTTTTTCAGATATTTTTCACGTTCGCATGCGCCGCAAGTTTATATGGAATGTTCTTATTAATTTTAATAATCTATATAGAACAGTTTTTTTTTTGTTAATAATTTACCTTACTGGGTAGGATACCCAAGGAATAGTCTATGCCGTGCGTTGTATCTTACATGTCCGTGACGAAACATCAAAAACCGGCGCGTTATAACCTCTTTAAAAGAACATTCGAAACGTTTTATAATTTAGCAATGGCTGGTTGTATGGAGGAGGTACATTGTAGATACAACAAAAGTGTGAGTTGTTGAGGCAATACACTCGGCTTCGTTGTTGCCCCTGTTATTTGCGCAGCGGCAATTGGAAATTGCATTATTAAAACGTTTTTGTTTAGGCATCACAACACTTGCTCAAAATCGTGCGCCGGCTAAAACTCAAAGCTATTGCTTTGTTTCTGAATTGGATATAACTTTTTTGATTGTAGTATTAACTGATGCAGTGACCTGGGTAAAGTTCAATTATGAAAATAAATATGTATTTTAATAATAATTATAGAAAATAGATATGTTGGAGATTTAAAAATGTATCCAGCATATACCCATCGACATGAAAAAATCCAAGCCAATAAATACAGTTTTCAATGAAGATATTAGGTCCCTACCATACTAATCATTTTTAAGATCTGATACGCCTACGCCGTGCTACACTGTGCTACGCCGTGCTACGTTGTGCTACGTTGTGCTACGCCGGCTGGCTACGCCATGTAATCGTCAATTCTTGTAATAATGAAGTTGAAATCTGACTCTGCTTTTATTCTCCTTTCGGATTACTATGTCGTGCTGAAATGAGTAGCCCATCAGTATGACTGGTAGCGCGGGTGACTGCTCGAGGTACGCGGGACGTTTACAAGTATCGTCAACTACTTATAAGGGTTTCTCGCATTTAGAATGCATTCCCGCGTCCTGCCTTTATCTTTTTAAGTGACTTATATAAAACTGTATGTAGGTAGTAGGCAGAACAAAGAAACAATAAATGTAAAAAAGTAGAATAGTAGTTGTTGGCAAGAAAATTATTTAAATGCAATCTTGGTCTGAGACATCTTTCCGGTAGGTTTGTTGAATAAAAACTCACTGTGTCAATATTGTACGAAGAGCGACGGCTGAGTAAACGAAAAGACAACGAAGGGTGGTTCGCAATCTTCTATTGTACGATAGACGTTCAACTCTTTATACAAATTAATTATTAAGTGAGGTGTAATCTAGTTGTCTCCGAGAGTGCTTGCTGGCGCCCGCGCCGCCGCGGGCTCGCGCCCACAATGTTGATCTTACGCTACCACTGTCTGATTAACTGAATGGCTTATATTCACTCATAACTCCACGATTTATGTTTTCTAACGATATTTATAATTAAACCACAATAATGCGCCCCACACCAGTGTGCTCTTTCGATTATAATCGTAATATTATCATAATGTTGCGGGTGTATGTCAAAATAATATATATCCATTACTAATACACAGTTGCGATCTAATCTGAACAATTTACAGGTTCTAACTCAGTGTTCCGCCACGCAAATAAAATAAAAAAGGCTGGTGAAACATGATTAATGTAGGTATATTCTCATGGGTTTAGGTTAAAAGACAATGAGCAGAAGTGGTCCAAATTTCCACCACTATTGAGGGCTATGTAAGCTTAAAGTTGACTAAATACCATACAATTTTGATTACTAGGTGAAAAAAATATATTCACTCAGAAAAAAGTTATGACTGTTTTAAAAATACGTATTTTTAGTTATTTAGCCGTTATTTTTTTTCGCACATAGCCACATTTCAAGCAGTAAAAACATGGTAGCAATGATGACGCATTCCCCCTGTTCTGTAATGCGCTCAAATCGTCTGCAAAGTATACAATGATAACCTTAGCGCACCTACCCATATGAAAATGTAATCGGAACGGTTCGCAATCGTGCTAAAAGTATTTTTTAATATTTTTGCATTTCGGAACCCGGGGATTGCTAGCGTCGACTCGTAGATGGAGATAGCATTAGTTTTGTCCCTTTCGCACTTAGGAAGCAATACGGTATACGCTGCGCCGACGACGTTGATAGAAAACTGGTTTTTACCTAACTACCTGACCCAATCAACACATGTGTCCCACGCAGTCGTTCGTTTGCTTGCTTTCGGTGCGTACTGTGCATTTTCTGGTTATATTTTCCCTGCGACTTTTGTGTACGGACTTTTTGTTATTGCTTTGTGTATCTGTGACAATGGAAGCGGAAAGAAGAAACTGCATATGTTGCAATTATTCATTGTTTCAAAGAAGAAACTAGCAGTTGCTTCAACCGTTTCTGGATAATCACCCAGGAACTGCAGAGCATATTCAAGGACTTTTAGCACCTCGACAGGTTAGTACATGCATATGTGTATTTTATTTCAAATGCCGTGCCTCGACTCCATTTGAGATTGTCGGAAGGCGTGAACAATAAGATTACTTGTAACGAAAGATCCCTAGAAAAACCTTTTTGAAGCGAAATATTTTGGACGTTTTCAGTCTTGATCCATTTTTGTTACTATTGTTTGTCAATTAATCAATATTTTAGTATCGGTAGTAACGCCATGTTTTAATCATCATTACCGTTTTTTGTTTTGAATACATAAGTACATAATATAGATAATATATCCAGACGTGGGATGGCGTGAACAAAAAGATTACTTGTAACACTTTTGTTAAGTTAGTTAATCAATATTTTACTATCGGTAGTAACGTCATGTTTTAATCATTCTTACCGTTTCTTGTTTTGTTTTGAATACATACTTATATAGATAATATACCCAGACGCACAGAATCAACACTAGCTTATTGCTGGAGAGCCTGTATGCGGAAGGAATCGAACCTAGGACCTCTCTTAGCGAGTAGACATGTTAGCTAACACACGCAGTTAGACAGAACGTCATGAATAAAGGTGTTGTATTTGTTGCAGTTAATACTGGATGGCGAGCAATATATCTGCCGCAATTGTTGGTTGCGGGTAAGGTATGCAGTTGACCGCAGTCAAATCCAAGCTGACCAGCCGCCTCCTCGTATCGGAAGACCATCTGGAGGAATCTTCGAAACCAATGAATTCAAAAGAGCACCAAATACATCTAACACATGCATTTATCATGAATGTGGCAATGCAAGTAGATGCCGTATTCCGGCCGTATTCCGTCTATCAAACTAGAACTGTTGGTACACTCGAATTTATACATACCTCCAAACGCAAGAGTATGTCAACAACATTTGGATGAAAATCAATGGGGTCACTTAATTGATGCTCCAAACTTATCCCACGATTTTACCGGAGAAATTTTCGTAGACATTACGAAAATCTTACAAACAGCCGTTCTTAATAGTTCCAACACAATGGACTTTGAAAATATACAAACTATGGATCCAAAAATATTGCATCATCGTGTGGGCATCACTCATAACGCATTTGAGCAAGTGATACGAGAAACCCCTTCATTGCAGCAAGAAGTAACCGACCCCAATACTGCAATTGCTATTTTTTTGATGAAGCTTCGGACGGGTGAGTCGAACGAAAGACTCAGCGTACTTTTCAGAATGAGTCGCCGTACGCTCGAAAGGAAAATGAATACTGTGCCCAAATGTTTGGTACAAGATTTCGTACCAAGGCACCTGGGCCTGGATCATATTTCAAGAAATGAAGTAGTTGCGAAAAATCTGACTGTGCCAAATGGTCTTTTTGGAAACCCAGATGCACCCTTACAAGAAAGGAAAGCTATTCTGGTGATAGATGGAACCTACGTCTATACTCAGAAGTCTTCCAACTTCCTTTTCCAGCGGAAAACATACAGTTTGCACAAATACACGAACCTGTTAAAACCATTTCTCATTGTATGTTGTGATGGCTACATATTAGATGTTACTGGGCCTCACGCAGCAACAAAATCGGATGCCGTTATAATGAAAGGTCTTATTAACGAAAGAGAAGACAATCCATTCCATTACTTTTTTGAAGCAAACGATGTTTTTATCTGTGACCGCGGCTTTAGAGACGTTATTGGTGACATGGAATCGTGTGGTTATGTGGCACGTATGTCAATTAGCAAACGGCATGGCGAAGACCAGTTAACCACGTTAGAAGCCAATAAAAATAGGGAAGTGACGATATGCCGCTGGGTCGTCGAGGTCGTAAACGGACGTTTTAAGCGCGATTTTTGCCTATTCAGGCAAGAATTTTTTAATCGTGCTATGAGCCACATGATGGATGATTTCCGGGTGGCTGCTGCGCTTATTAACGCTTTTCATCTTTTAATCGAAGATAACGCGCATGCGGAAGAATATTTAAGAATCATTAGAGAGAGATTGCATGTACCAAATCAATTGGGAGCATATGTTACAAATAGAAATATAAATAGAAGGCGGGCAAGTTTTCGAAATATTGAAGCCGACGCCATAGGAGCAGATGAATTTCCTGTTCTGACTCAAGAAGACTTGACATTGTTTGCACTTGGTTCATATCACATAAAACTTGCGCGTAGCTACTATAGCGAACACGTACGTAATGGCGTGTATCAGATCTGATTGAAGTAGCAAGAGATGGAGCATTTAGTGAAATAGTTGATTTTGGCATTGAACCTGAAAACGCTATGTTGCTACACGCAAGAATACAATCCCGACACGCACGTGCAAGACAATACTACACGTATGTAATGATCCATAATCGAGAAACCATTTCGAACTACTACTGTTCTTGTCTTTCTGGAATGCGAACTGTGGGTTGCTGTGCCCACGTCATGGTAATTATTTGGTATTTTGGATGGGCGAGACACCTACCCATAATTCTACTTCCAGCTGCGAATCTGGACAATGTTATTTTGGATGAAGACATATGAGATGTATTCTTTTAAGGGCAGACTCCACACTGTGAGACAGGAATAAATAAATCTTGTGTGAAATATTTTTGTGTTTACATTCTTCCCAGTATTACAAATATTTTAAAATAAATATAAGCATTGTAAAGATAGCTATAAGTCCTTTCATTTGATTTGATACCCCACATGATAGGGTTTGATTTTTTTGACGTAGCGAGGTACCTACCGCGACCGCCATATTGTATATATTTTGGCTCATATAGCTTATATCAACCAGAATAACGTATGAATTACAACGAAATGTCATACACCTAAATCAATCGAGTAGTTTAAAAGATATAGTGAAATAATGAAGCGTAAAAAGGTTTTTAAATTGCAAGTTTTCATGGGGTCATAACTTTTTACTGAGTAAATATTTTTGGTTGCGGTCTTCTTATAATGATTCAGAACGCAGTGTTCCATCATATGTCATAGTTCTTATTGATGGTGGAAATTTGGACCAAGCTCCATATATTTTTGCCCATTCTTCTTTTCGTTAAGTACAGTTTGGCAGTTAATTCAATTGTTATTTGAAGTCGTTTAATAATGAAAACCTTTATCCATTAAAAAAAATCGTTCATTGAAGAAAAACAGCTGCGACGACGGACTTACGATACCCAATTTTGGTTTAGTTTCAACACTCTGATTTCATGTTTCAGTACATTTACCGACAATTCCAGAATTGTCGGTAAATGTAGTAATATTGGCAATGCGGATTGTAATTCGAGCGTATTCACGCCCCGCGCCGGCCGCGCTTCACTGCACAAATGCATTACCTACTGCGAATTCGGATGATGGCAATCTGTTTCATCATGACAATATTGTAACTAGGTTCTTAATATCAGTTGGAATCTATATCTATACATATTATAAATTAAAGTCGCGTCTGTCTGTGTGACCGCGTTGCATTGTGCTGCTGTTTTCACCATCATTTAGATAATTTATTCCAGAAGTTTTATGTGTATGTTATAGGCAAACTCCGAAGCTCCGGCGCTCCTAGGTTGGACTGGTCAATCCTCAGGTCAGACTGAATGACTTAGTCAAAGCCCAAACAAATGTAAATTTTCGGCCTTTGACTAAACAATTTTCGTCAAAACTGGGAGAGACTAATTTGGTCAGGCAAACGTCAAAACACAATTTTATTAAATCGGGGTTTGACGAGTCAAACTCCGATATAGGTATGAAGTGTCTTATCTTCGTATATTTGGAAGCATTTTATCATTTAAGCAGCTTTCAAGTCTTAAGAACCGCTTAACTCTGCCAGTTCTGACACCTGATTGGTCAGCTTACGTGATTTTTACTTTTATATTTGAGATGCTTTGAGAGAATGCCGTGTGGCATTAGGCCCGCCTTTTGTACGATGTGCAATAAAGTATAAAATAAATAAATAAATGCTTTGGAATATACGGAGGTTAGTTTGTAAGATTAGGTATAAAAAAATAACATTTTTAAAATTTTGATGTTTATTGTTTTAATAATTTCTTAAGTAATTAAAATGGAAAATTAATCATTTTTCTTTTGTTTTTTTTTTTTTTTTTGTTTTTAGTAACAACAACACCGTTTGATTCACTCATCTTCAATTTTACACAATTACACGCCCGCACGCTCAATGAACGAACATGAAATGACAAAACAATCGGTCGGAACACCGCGAGAGACATTATGAACCTGTTTAAACATGTTCAGATCAACGTTTGACCGAGTTTTGCAGTCGCTTCTAGGATTGACTAGGCCAAAACCGAAACAGAATAATTTACTTTCGACGTTTGACTGAAAAGTTAGGAGCTCCTGGGTTTGACTAAAAATACTTCAGGCAAAGGGCGAAATTGAAATGTATTTCGGGGATTGCCTGATGGCTTTGGCCAAACCTAGGATAAACCAGTCCTTCCGCGAAGAGACTGTGTATCGGACTTTGACTATAACATGTATATAATACATTAATATTCAAATTACGTATAATAAAGGCATATCGATGTTTGGTCAAGTTGTAAAAACCATGCAAAGCAGAGACGGGTCGCTAGTCTCGTGATAAAGTAGAAAATACCTCTTTGTGAGGCAGCTTTTCCGGGGAAGTACATTATTACCACACATGTGTTTCTACCGACAAGCAGCGTTGAGCATGTTCTGGTTAAAGTGTTGTAGCCGATGTAATTAGGTGCAGGCACATGACGACGAACGATAAACACACAAAAAAAGTTGATCGTAATGTTTGTAAGTATGTACCTGTAGGTCGAATAAATCTTTTAAAAAAAACATGAACATTAAGAAGAATCTTTGATTTGCGTTAGGTAGGCACAGTTAAAGAACAAGGAAAAGTACTTAGTTGAACAACAACTTGCACTTGGCAGGATATTTTTACAATCGTATAGGTAGTTACCTACCTCATCAAAAAGTCCAAGGCGATATTGTGGAGGTCTCTACGGTCAGCAACAAAAATCGGTTCATAGTTCACACCGGGATGAGAACTATCTGTTTATTATTTTATATCCTAGATCAGATATATTATTTACTATTATTTTTTAACTTTATGCCACTAAACACATAAAAGGTACAAAGTCGGAAATTCGTTGTTCCCTGATTTTAAACATATCTGCGTTATGAGAGTCAAATTACCTATCTATTCAGGGGGCGTACTCTCTAAGTCCGTCAACGAAGATACGGGCTCGTCCGAAAGTAATTCGATACTCCGGAGTGAACCCTACTCCCGATAAATTTACTTTTTCGTTCGGGCATAAACACATCGGAAGTAAGAATAACTGTCAAATCGTGATGTCATTAATTGTTGGTTCGGGCTCCAAACTTATATCCGCAGGTGACATTAAAATAGGAATCCCCCATAACTACGGCTGATAATACGGACTTCGTGCTGTAGGGTGTAGACCACCAGTACCATGTAGTGTGTCATATTAGGCCCTAGTAAAATACTGTATTTCATGCAAAAACCAAAAAAAATCCAGAAACAACCTGAGCAAAAATATGCACTCTCTGCACCTTATTTATTCTGTGTACTTAGAAATTCATAATTTGTATCGAAGTTGAGAAACAGCATTCATTATAATATTGGCGTAGTGACGCTCGTGTGCGAGCAGATGACACAAATGGAGGAACATCCCTACACACAGCGATGAACAAGAAAAAGTGGGCGTGGCGCTCCGCCCAGCCGCCAGCTCCCGGCGTTTTCTTGTGAACTGCAGCCTCCCCCCGACAGGACTTATCTCCTAATAGGTAGCTACAATAAAACAGATACGCTAGCAATGTGTTACTAAGTAATAAAGCGGCGCCATTTTGTCCTGCGCTTCCGTGTCGTCTGAAAGCAATAACGCCTTTATGAGCTGAGCAGCGAGCCGGCATCAAGTGATCAAAGAGCTCGTCCTGTTTCATTTTACGCTTGTTGCTCTTCTTTCATTGTCAAACGAAACGGTGATAACACAATCTTTCAATTCTTTTTTCAGGTATCATATACACAGTTCAAATAACGACGGCTGGTATATTTGTTCATGTTTGTTGGCAATTATTTTTATATTTGGGCTATGTCCTATGTCTATATATGTAGGTTGTAAGTTCCTAACATAATCTAGAAATAGGTATATTTTAGATCGTGAACACGCTGTAAAATGTGCTTAGAAGCCTTTTTCAATAACATTCGTGCTTGACCGCCTGATGCACAAAACACTGCGGGTGGAACTGATAAAACACATTGCAACTAATATACAAGCAGGCAAAAAATATACTAAATAACTACCATTGAGTAGTTTCTGAACATAAACATTGTGACAGACAGACAGACAGACATCATAAACTCAGGATTAGGATACCGGTAACACCCTTTTGGTGAGAAACCGTAAAATATCATTCCTAAAAGGTTTGATGGATTTTTAGATAAATAACAAAGCAATATGTATATTAGCAACTTTCGAAAATTCAGAAGTAAGATGTTTTCAATACACGGATTCAGAATGCAGTTTCTTTAACACGCTTGCTTTTTTTAGCGTTACCGTACTAGTGCAGGAAAGTGCGCCGCAGGTATATTATGTAATCAAATACTATCAGAAATGTGCGATTTTATTTTAAATCTTAGCAAAGAGCCTTCATGCCTTTCTATGCCTTAATATTATGAATGTGACTAAATAAATAAATAAAACTGTATAAATAAATAAAATATGATAAATAAACAACATTAAACGTTAATCTCGATGTTTTGCCAAGTCGTAAAAAACGTGTGAAGCGGGGGCGGGTCGCTAGTGTTCTATAAATAAATTTATTAGTTTTCTCCAAATAAAAATATTCAGTATTCAGTTAACTTAAGGCGGTTTGGCCGTTTCGGGTCAATGCCTTTTCTTCAAAATGCGAAAGCAAGGCGCACGAAAACAAAAATCCACGAGCCATTTTGCGCAAAATACTTGTTACAATTACAAAGTGTTAAGTTTATGTTAATTTATTTTTTCCTCGCAAGTGTCGTTAAAACAGTTGTTTGATACGCGTGAGCATTTGTCATTGCACTCTCGACTCCATTACGCCCTCACTCGAAAAACGGGCTGCAATCCCGCCTCGAGTGTAGTGAAATCACACTTGCATCAAAATGTACTATTTCAATTCTGTGCCTTACGTACTTATATTCATGCCGAGGTAGGAAACTCGTAAAAGTAGGTAGGTATCTAAGTACATACATTTGATATTACCATAAAACAATAACTTAACGCAATTAAAATAAACGATTCAACGCATAAAATTGCCCCTAAAACTGATATCAATTAAATTATTATTTTGAGCTCGTTGAATGTAACTAGCGTGGTGAGCGGTCACATCAGTGAGTGAAGTATCACTCTATTATTTATAGACGCGTTCGATACGCAATACAAATTATTGTTTTCAAAGTATAACGTTTAGGGGAGCGTTGTTTGCAGAACGACCCTCGGGGACTCCCTACGGGCTAGCGCCGCTCAACGAATTTGACATTTACTTATGTAGCTTTAAGTGTTATTTTGTAAGGCCATCGCGGGAATTAAATACTTTTTCGCTTTGCGAAGGTATTGTAGTACTATTAAAGCAATCTTTTGACAATTGAATTTCGGTTGGAGTGGCGCTCGGAGCGCAGATACGACTTTTCGTCACAGAGCGATGCATGGGTGTTTGCGTGCGGTAATTGATACGAAGTGACAGACACGACGGGATACTTTTTCAGCCTCCGGCCGTAGAGAGGAGTAATGTTTTGACATGAACCGAAAAGAGATGGGTGTGATTTGAAGTGCCCTTTGTGGAATTATAGTCGCGGATGGCGTCTTTAATATTGACTAATGCATTTCGTTGCTAATGGGGAAATGGAATACGACAGGTGCGAGGGTTTTAACGACGCTCGGGATTAAAAAAACAACGACTTTCATTACTCTGTTTGATTTTAGTATATAATTGTTTGATGTGTGACATTTGACAAGTAGAATGTCTTAACTTTTTAATTAACTGGGTAGAGCCAGTAGTCTGAGGGGGGGAGCAGCTTAGAGAAATATGTTCTGTGTTAGAGAATATAGCGATGACAATTTAATTAGTTTATATTTTATATAGAGGTAGATAGGTACTTTTTACCCATAAAACATATCCAGATCATTTTAGGTGCAACTGGAGTAGGCAGTAATAGAAATGAAAGCAGTTTTAAATATTCCTACGGGTATCCTATCCTATTATAGCAGATAATTATACTTAGTACTTCAACAAGGAGACCCAACAGTTAATAAGAAGCTAAAGTTTCTTCCGATAAACACCTGGATCTTAAACACAAGCATCTACTTACCTAGATATGCAAATTAAATCGACATTAAAGTATCAAGGGCGGATCAGGCGGTCCATTAATAAATCAGTTCGCTAAAACCGTAATTGTAATCTCAAACAAGGCGGAGGGAGCGCGGTGTTTGTTCTAACAACATTATTACAATAAGTTTGGGTTCGGTTCGCCGCCGCTCCGCCGCCGCGCCCGCCTCGCGCCGCGTCCGCTTCGAGCCCCATCCGTGCGGTTCACACGATGGTTTGCCGTTGCAAACCTTAAACATATATTAGGAAAATATTTATATTACTAAACAACGTTTACTGTGCCGTCAGTCGCTTTTTATGTTCTTCATTCACCAATCTTGAAGCCAGAAATAAAAATCCGAATTACACAGACAATTGTAGACGTGAATCTAAAGATAATGCTAATTTATCTACTAACGGGCAGGTAAAAATGTTGTACGTTAGATGCGGTAGTTATACGGTTTTTTTACTTAGACCTTCTTGTAATTTTGTTTTTCTTGCCAATCCGTTTTACGGGTACTGAATTGAGAACATTTTTCTGAAGAAATTGACGAAGATACGAAACTGTTGGGATAAACCAAAAACAATCGCAATTGGGGCATTATAAAACTTTTCGGGGAAAACTTATTCGTCTTAATTTCGTTCAATCGTAATCTCATAGAGATAGTACTAAGTAAATATATTCTTGACTAGTCACTTAACTGATGCCGATTAAACGTTTCTATTAGTGAAGACACAGAAGTGCGCCTCATAATAGGGAGACTACTAACAGAATGCGAGATGAGCTCACAAAGAATTGTATTTGTATCGGAGGGTTGAGGGATGAGGCAGTAGCATGTCTGTTATGAAATTGATTCTATGTCGCAGTATTGTGGTAAACGCGCAGAATTGAATTAGTACATTTTAATGCAAGATTGCAAGCCATTGCAATAACAAATGCCTTTTGCGCCTATCAAACGACGTTTTTCAACACACGGCGAGTAAAATAAATAAAATTATATAAATATAACATTTTGTAACAAATATTTGTGATAAATGACTCATGAATTATTTTTTATCGTGCGCCGTGCCTTCATGTTTTGAAAGAAAGCCATGCAGCCTAATAAGGCTGTTTGGCGGCTTCAAGCCAGTGCCTTTTTATGGTATAAAAAACAGAACGTACAAATAATAATTTCATGAATATAATGTTCATTTATCATAGTTAGATAGAACTTTTTTTGGCATGAAGGCATGCAGGCTCTTTGCTGAGATTGACAGAAATTCCCAAATTTTTAAAAGCATTTGATTATCTAGAACACGTATTGTGAACAAGTACACCGTATTGTGAACTAAAATGCGGTGTAATAAGAGCCACTTCGTATTGAAAATATGTTACGTCCGAATTTTCGAAAGTTGTAGGTAGATGTTGTTTGTTATTTTTCGAAAAATCCATCAAGTTTTTTTTTATAACGACGTCAACCATTTTTACGGTTTCTTACCAAAAGGGTGTCGCCGGAACCCTATGTTTCTGAGCTTATGACGTCAGTCGGTGTGACACAAGAATTATTCTCTAAAACTGTAAGATGGTAGGTCTAGTATAATTTTAGCCTGTTTGTGTATAATTGCAATGTGTTGTACGAGTTCCACGCTGTGTCTTGTGCTGACAGGCACGAATGTATTGAAAAAAGCTTCAAAGCATGTTTTAAAGCGTGTTCATAAACTTTAGCGTATAATATATATGGTAATGTTTATTACAGACATAAGTGGTAGAAGGGGGTTTACAGTTCTGAAAACCATACTAGTAACGCTAAATCCCATGAAGCCACGAGATACTTCCACAAACCTTCCAATAATAGACAATAATTAATTGTGTCTCTTTATTCAAAGTTTTATAAACAGTAACCTATGTAGGTACAAATTAGGCAGCACACATACAGCTGCAGCTTTTAGATTTATATTTCCTCTCACTGAGAACCCAGCATGATATCAACCCACCATAAGAGCGGCATCACCTCTACGTGGCAGTATCCAGCCCCGGAGCTAAGGGGGCAAACCGGGGCACGTGTCCCGGGCGCCAAATTCAGGGGCGACAAATTCAAGCGTAGCAGACAAGTGCACCACCCAGCACACCGCAACTTTGCAATAAATGAGACGCGCAGCACATTATAATCTTTGAATTACATAAACATAAACATAACATCACGCCTTGTTTCCCCGAAGGGTTGGGCAGAGGTGTCCCTGTAGCACAGGCACACCCACATTTCGCCAGTTATGTTTAAGTCCCATGTAATAGGGGGCGAGCCTATTGCCATCAACCGGGCACAAATCCAGACTCCGAGCTGCTACTGAGAAATTTCAGATAGAAAAACCCAATATCATTTTGCTCGACCCGGGAATCGAACCCAGGACCTCATACTTAGCAGTAGCGCTTGCGACCACTAGAATCTTTAAATTATTGAAGTGAAAACATCTTTAGGCGCGTTGGGCATTTTTGAGATGGGACTAAAGCGTTGATTTCGCGACACCATGACGACACCTCATTTTTGTAAACGCGATTGTGCTCTTTATTTAGATAACGTTACGGACCAATGTTCAATACAAGTGTTTTACCCGCAAAAAAATGTTTCGCGTAGCTATCAATCACTAATATCGATGCACGTATTCAGATCTAAATAAACATTCTTCTGTAGGATGTTATTTACTAATGAAAAAACACAACAAAAAGGCTTGTTGCCTAACATAAACATTTTCAATATCAACAAAATCTAATTTAAACACATCCGAAACACGTCCATCGCCATCTTTGAATTGCATATTCACCACAGACTTTTTAAAACGATCATTCCGGCGTGAATCGTTTTCCGATGTTTAACATTCACATGTTAAGCATTTGACGATTCAAACGATTCAATTCCGATTTTTTTTTATTCGATTTTTGTTATATTGTTTTCCTTATCGTTTCCCTATACTTTGAATAAGTTAGAGCTGGAAGGTATTTTAAACAGGCAATTTGGCGCGTATTTTTCGACCCGGAATACGCAGACTGTGGCTGCGTTCCGAGTAAAGCTGTAATGAATAAAAAAACACTTAATTTAAAAGTATTTATTTAATAGAATAGATAGTCTAACCAAATGTCAAACCCTACCTTGCTGGTCTGACTCGTCCAAATATTAACCCCTTTGTCTTCACCCCAGTCGACCCGAAAGATCTCAGAAAGTCTCCTCTCCATTAAGTCCAAAGCCGTGGGCTGCGATAATATCAGCCGCCATATGATCGTTACGGCTCTTGATCAACGCCTTCCTACAATCTCCCACATCATAAACTGCTCCTTGTACGCCGGTGTTTTCCCCTCCCTGTGGCTTAAAGCCCTTGTTCGGCCCCTGCCTAAGATACCCAACCCCTCTCTTCCTAGTCACTTTCGTCCAATTTCCATTCTTTCCTTTCTACCTAAAGTGCTGGAGGCCAGTGTTTATAAACAATTCTCCCACTTTATTCACCACAACTCCCTCATCAGTCCTTTTCAATCCGGCTTCAGGCCCGGGCACAGTACCGTTTCTGCTCTCCTTAAAATGACTGACGATATAAGGCGGGCAATGGAAGACACTAAAGTTACAGTTTTAGTGTTAATTGACTTCTCCAATGATTTTAATACCGTCAGTCACGAGGTCCTTTTATCCATCCTTTCCTATCTTATGGTCTCTCCGGAGGTACTGGAATGGTTTTCCTCTTATATTCGGAGGCGTCAGCAGTCTGTTCTTGCTGGAGACTCTTCGTCGAGTTGGTGTGATCTTGCAGCTGGTGTCCCTCAAGGCGGTATATTATCTCCTCTTTTGTTCTCCATTTTTATTAATCTCATTACCACCGTGCTTCGGACTGCATATCATCTCTATGCCGCTGATTTGCTGCTTTACTGCCGAGCAAGTGTTGATAATATTTCTGATGCGATTGAGGAGCTAAACCGGGACTTTGTGTAGTCAAGAATTAGTCTGATCGATTTGGGGTGGCGGTTAACCCTACCAAGTGCCAGGCTATCATAATAGGGAGCCCCCACAGTATAAGGAAGCTGGATGGCGTAATTGTACCACCTGTAATCTTTGATAACTCAGTCATTCCGTTTAGCTCTGATGTTAAGGATCTTGGTCTGCAGGTCGACACTTGTCTTGACTGGCGAAACCAGGTCACAACTGTCAGTAAAAAGTCACCGGAACGTTGCGGTCGCTCTATCTATTGAAAAATCTTCTCCCATCACACATAAAGGCAATGCTTGTACAGTCCCTAATCTGTCCCATAGTTGATTATGGTGATGTATGTTACTATGACATGAATGCAGATCTCCTCAACAAACTAGACCGTCTTCTCAATAATTGCATTCGATTCGTTTTCAATCTTCGTATGACCATGTATCCGCGCCCCGATTGCTTCTAAATTGGTTACCCATTCTTCAGTGCAGAGAGGTGTGGGCTCTGTCTATGTTGTTCTCTATTCTCGACAAACCCACTTCTCCTTCTTACCTTACTTCCCATATTCAATAGTTATGTTCTGCCCATAGTAAAAGTGTTCGTTCCACCAACAATCGTCTTTTACGATATTCTCACCGCTCCGGTTTCATTCGATCTTCTATCTTTGTTCAGGCGGTCTTTCTTTGGAATGCTCTACCTCTGAAAATCAAAACGGCAACCAGTCGGTTGTCTTTTAAAGTGAAGGCACGTGAGCATATACGTAAGAAGTTGGCAGGAACATCACAGCGCTGATTAGCTGGATTCGTTTTCTCGTCTACTGATCGTTATTTCTCCTCTACCGATCGTTATTTCTCCTGACAAAGTTTATTCTGTTTTTTTTTATGTGTATATCTATGTATCTATGTATTTATTCTTGTTTTTTTATAGTTATTTTCGAGTTATCCATTCTTTTTGTTGCGCTTGCCGCCATGTTTTGTCTCTGCATTAAGTCCGCCTTTGTACGGTTAGTTATTTTTACTTGTGCATAAAGTTTTAATAAATAAAATAAATCGCGCTTTGAATCCCTTCGTATAGCCGTTATTACTTGAATTACACCAAAAAAAAAATCGTCTTTTACGGTGGATTGCGTCGGTGTGCAAATAACGTTGTATTGATGGGATATTTATTTATTTATTTATTTATTGCACAATGGACACATCGTTACAAGCATAGCTTTACAAAAAACTTACTTAAAAACTAATGGACACATTACCCTGTTAGGGCGCAGCAAATTACTTAAAACTATAATATATATCTATAGAACATTATACTTACCTATTATTATAACTAGCATCGTAACAAAGGAATAATGAATAGTCAAAATCAATATACATAGAATCACAATGAAAGTAATAAAATCAAAATATAATAAAATCGTGAATAATAACTAAAATAAAAATAATTAAAAGTAAAAATATTTAAAAACAAAATAAGCAAAATTGGCGCGTATACATGGCTTTTAATTTTTTCAATGCACAAATGCCTATATTTATTCATTTTATCTTGAAAATCCAGTGGTCAATGTCAAGTATTTACAAGCTTTATAATTAAATTGCTTCGTTCGTATGTGTTTCCGGTTACCGTCTTTATCATCCATTTTTTTATAAAGACACCGAATTTGCAAGGCTGATTGTCAAAATCAAACAACAATATATTTATTAGGTAATTCTGTTTGATTGGCGTTGGCGCAATTTTCCAAGAAAATTGCCAATTTAGGAAGAAATTCTTTGAAGATAAATACCTACACAAAATGATTCATTAGATATATTCTGGCATATATCACTACGTTATCATACGTACTCGTCACTACTAGTGGGACGAGACAAAAAATGATTTACTATGATTTGGTAATAGAAGCCTCTTACTGCAATTTTCATGATAAAGTCAGCAAAATATTGAGTTCAGTAACCTAATTGCGTAATACACAATCAATCACAATCTGAATCGTTTTAAAAGGGATTGCTAATCCATAGCTTCATAAGTTCGAATGTTGTTGAACTGTCAAAATGAAACAGATTAGTCTTAATCATTTACGAAAATGTGTTACGCAATTAGATAACAGGTGTTATGGAAGTGACTATAGTAAGTTATGTTTATGTCTAGGCTACTGTCCCGCAAAGTAGCTAGTGTTTGGGGTGCGTAGGGTGGGCAGGCGTCGAGGCGTGGTGCACATAGCCGCGGGCATGCGCCCCGCCCTGCCGTCTCATCTGTTTGTCTTCCCTCACGACACATCCTACCACCGCTGCACCGCACCGTCCTAATGAATCACTACCTCAACGTATAAACTTGTTATTCAGTTTAATTAAAGCGGACTATTTAATATTCCAATGCATGAGTTGAGTTTTCTTTACAAGACTTTGTTGATTGAATTCAAAATTGTGTTTATGTAACCATCTGTCCTTTAAGTATAACAATTCTTAGCCTTTATTTTTTTTTAAACGATGCTTTAACTTAAAACACGTCTTTAAAAGTCAAAAGATGCATGGTTAGGTAAGCAAACGTTAATCGTAGATACTTTACTTTAAGCAACGTTTATAAATAAAGCCCCTTATGCCATACTAGCTGTTGTCTTTTTTTGGTGGGTAATTATCACATAACTTTTCCCGTTTTGGGCAGAGTGTGAGGATGTGTCAGAGTCTTACTTAGTGACTAAAACTACTCCACTCGTGTTCCTTCAGTTGCTATGTTGCCGGGGGCCACCCCGGCAGGCATCGGCCCGTCAATTCTGCTGACATCTCTTTGAGGCGCGCGTGGAACACAACGCGCCGTTGACCCGGGCCTGGTCCTTATCGAACGGCGAGCTACCCATTGCTCATCGTCCGCAAGCCCACGCTTACGGTGGCCGGAAATCGGCCTGCGATTCTGACGCCCAGGGCGTCTTCTACTGCAGCGGTTTGGGGCGTGGAGGCGCGAAATTTTCCTCTCCCTTACGCGTTCCGCCTCCTCCTTCGCGAGCATTACTGCTTCGCAGAAGGAGGTGACGGTGTCCCATTTCCTCTCGCTCCGTACCATGGCCTGAACCAGGGCCCAAGCCGGGCAGTCCTCTACCGTATGTTGCACCGTGTCCTCCGGGCGATCCACACAATGGTGACACACGGGCGTTTCCTCCCGCCTTATCCTGAACAGGAACCTCCCGAAACACCCGTGTCCCGTGAGGACCTGAGTCAGGCGGAAGGTGAGGACGCCATGGCGCCTCTCTAGCCACTCAAAGAGACTTATCGCCGCAATTGTGGCGTTGGGCGCTGGGTTGCGACAATTGCACTCTCCATGGCGCAATGAGATCCTGCTGGAGCTCTGTCCGCTGTGCCGTGATTTCTCGCGACAGCGGAGTTAAGCCCCGGCGTTTCGCCTCCTTGCGCCACTCCTAAAGGTGCGCGAGGACTTTTGCCTCCAGATCCCTTGGCGGTAATCCGGCAAGGAGGCTCGCCGCCTCACAGGAGACCATGCGGTATCCTCGGGCCAGGTTGATGGCCATGCCCCTCTGGGACGCATTCAACCGGGCAACAGGCTGGCCGCAGCCTCAATGAACGCGCCCACACCGGTGCCCCATAGAGGGCCATGGACCGCACGACCCCCTCGCAGAGCCTCCGGCAGGAAGCGTTTGGACACCCTAGATTGGGCAGGAGCCGTTTCAACGCAACCCCGGCCCGCTCCAGTCTGGGAACCAAACGTCGGAAATGTTCGACGAAATTCCACCGGCTGTCGAGGACGAGATACTTCATCATCGACTCGACGCCAATTCACCCTCCCGCCATTACCTGGGAACTCGATGGTGGCGCATTCCGAGGACCATGAAAACACATGGCTTCGGACTTGTGCAAGGCCACCTCGAGTCCCAACTGCCGGATCCTGTCGACGATTGTCGCAACCCCGCGTGTCGCTAAGTCGGCCGTCGCCTTTTTTTTTTTTTTGTTTTTTTTTTGTTCCGGGGTAGAAAATCCTCATGGATGTCCTCCGCCCTGGGCCGGGCGAAGGGGTCTGTCAGACTCCTACTGACTAAAAACCACCCCGGTGTTCCCTTCCCACACTTGGGATGGATGGATGGGATCTAGTGCGCCTTCCATGATCCCCGACTGGTGCCGGGCCGCTTTTGCGGACCACTTCATGCCCGCGGGTGGAGTGAGGTGTTACAATCCCCCCGCGACGTCAAATAGGGGCGCGCGTGGAACACTACGTGCCGCCACCTCGGGTCCTGCTGGATGGAGGGTGGCGGACGTCCCCGACTCCGCCATCCCTCCGGATCCGTTTACGGGGGCTGGAAGAGGGCGTTGTCTGCCCTCCGCCGACGCCCAGTCATCCTGCTACGGATCGGGAGAGTGGTCTCGATCTCCCTCCCCCTTTCTGCAGCCTCCTTCTGTGAAACTACGGTTTCACAGAAGGAGATCACTGCATCCCACGACTCGGCACTCCCGACCATCGAACGAGCGACAGCCGGCAGCGCTAGGTCGGCTCCGACTTCAGATACGAAAGCACGGCGCGGCTCCTCCCATGCGGCACACTCTGCCAGTGTATGCTGCGGAGTCGGCCGCCGCCTAGTACGACCTCCCCTGCGCCAGGACCAAGTTGTCGTCAGCGTAACAAACGACGCTGACGCCCCTAGGGAGATCGGCGCGCAGCACCCAGTCGTATCCGATGTCCCACAAAAGTGGCCCCAAGACCGATTCCTCTGGGACACCGCACGACATCTCTCGCCGGTTCCACTCTCCTTGATGACCGGGGTAGATGACGGCCCTGCCCGTCAAATAGGCCTCGACCACACGACAGAGGTAGGCATCCGGTGATACCGGAGTGCCTCCCCGATGCAACTCCAGGGCAGGGTGTTGACCGCATTGACGATATCTAGAGACACCGCCAAGATGATCCCACCCCGGGCCACAGCATTCCCCGTCGTGAGGGCCCACGCACGCATGATGGCGTTCACCATAGAACGGCCCCTGCGGAAACCAGATTGGCTAACAGAAATTGGCACCACCCGCACCAGCTGCCCGACTAGATACTAGCCGTTGCCTTTTTTCTAATTACTTCTCCCGCTCTGGGCGGAGCGGTGTGTGTTCCTTCAGTTGCCCTGTTGCCGGGGGCCGTAATCTCTCTTTCGGTTTTCATCGCGACCCCGACAGGCATCCGCCCTAGCGGACCCCGTCAATTCTGCTGACATCTCTTTGAGGCAGGTGCGCGTGGAACACAACGCGCCGTCAACCCGGGCCTGGTCCTTATCGGACGGCGAGCTACCGATTGCTCACCGTCCACAAGCTCGCGCCTACGGTGGCCGGGAATCGGCCTGCGTCTCCCGACGCTCAGGGCGTCTCCTCCTGCGGCAGTTAGGGGCGTGAGGGCGCGAAATTTGCCTCTCCCTCACGAGTTCCGCCTCCTTCTTCGCGAGCATGTTCATGGTTTTTTGTGATGTTTTAAAGAATACTGTTTTGTTTTAATTTATAACATTAATTTTATTAACAAATCTTATTGTATTACAACAAAATTCTTGAAATAATGATAATCAAATTATCACCAAGGTGGACATGCCACTTTAGTCACTGTTTCATTTGCTTTAAATAGTACAAAACTAACAAAACAAGTTATTTTATTTTCATGGTAATATTATTATGGTAGATCAGCCATTTCTTTTTACCCATCGGGCAACCGTGACTCGGTAATCGGTGACGAAAGGCGTACGAACTACAGGTAGTCAAATAAAAAGTCCACTATAGTCACAGCTATAACGTGATACTGGGAAGTTCTTAAAACATTCTTTCATTTACAAATTATACTTTATCTGCGTATGTTATGAAATAATGATTCCCTCTAAAAGAACAAAGAATATTGGTTTTGTCGTCATTATTGTTAGACAAGCAGGAGTTCATCACGTCCGTTTAGTGTCGTTAAATTTATAGTGTAATTTTAAAATTGACCATTTTGTCCCTTTAGTAACGGGACAATTTTTTACGGAACGGGTCAACTATAGCTACTTTAAACGCCTATTATCTATAGTTTTACTAATCAGCACACGCCACACATCGTTCACCAGCCAAAACAAACTTCTCTGCTATTCATGAACAAGGGATACTTTTGGATGATTATTAGAACGTGGCAGTGGATCAGACAAAGTTCGTACCTGGCAAGTCCGGAGGCAAGACAGACCTATTTGGGAGGATTTTTTTAAAAGAGTACCTAAATTAAAATGAAGGTCCTCATATTTTTTTTTTCAATATGTGTCGTTGAATTCTTATTGTCTATTAATTGAACTTTAAGAAAATGTATAGAATATTTGAATAGCTGCTAGTGCTCTTACTGAATAACGATTTATTATCTTACTCAGTGAGTTAAATAAAACGGGTATTTATGAAAATCATACTTTTATTAATATCAGGTAGGTATTAGAAAATAATAAAAATTAAGTTCGGCTAAAGGAATTTTACAATAAAATAACTGTATGTTTTTCTTTATAACTATTCAAATTATCATTGATTACTATTTCGTTATATAATTATAAAGTAAAACAAATATGTTGCCTTCATAACAATATAAAAACTGAAAACAAAAGTTACAATAAACTCTAAATTTTGAATTATTCAGTTACTCATTGGAACGTTGAAATTTGTCAGTGGAAAAGTAAGGGCTCTGGTTACAATGATGATTTTTTTTTGCCAATTTTGATTGCTTTACCAAGTTATTGAAATTATTTTGCTTTGTGAAAATATACTTAGGAACTAGAAAACTAAATAAACTTCTTAATCAAAACAATACATTCAATTCATTGCTAGTTTAAATGATTTTGTGCCTATTTTAATTACGCAATAAAATATTAGGTAATCTGACGGAACGCTGTTCGTCGTGAATACAGCTTTAGCGTTCCACTGCGTAACAATTTTCTCCACTGAGAAACATTTTTGTCAAAATTAGGCAGTGGAATGTAACGAAAGTCCGACAAAATATATGTTTGCATTTTTATTTCCATGATTTGCAGTTATATCAACGAAATAATGCAACAATTTGTAAAACTATTAACTAATTGTTCGTAAATTAAATAGGAAACGTAAAAGATTGTTCAATGACCTTAAAATGTGCTGCTAGTCATTGGAATATTTTGTGCGCCCACTGGTACACACGGCTACACATCAAGCTATATAGTTCCAGTATAAGCTGACCTTGCATTGTACGGAAATCCTATACAATACGAGATCAGTATAAACTGACAATGTATAGCTTGATGTGTAACCGTGTGTACGCGTCCTTAATGTACCGGTTGTGCACGACGAAATTTGTTGCCAAAATGGCGGCAATCATTCAGACGGCTTTGTAATGTTGCCAACGAAAGAAAATATTTATAATTTAGTCATATTTTCTTAAAATCACTAAAACTCGCGTTACTCAGGGGAAAATTCCACCCAGTCAAATTCTCAGACTATGATTTAAAAAATAATTTGAAATCAATTTGTTACTTTTATGAATTGTTGTATCTAGGTTTTTCAGAAAGATATTATATTTAAGCCGTCTATAATGTAATTACATCAATCTACATAATGATAATTAAACTGTTATTCTACTTTTTAAGTTACTATGTGACGAGGGGACATGGCAAGCTTATTAGTCATTAAATTGCACTGAAAAATTATAAATAAACAAGAAACAATTAAAAAAAGAAATACAAAAATGCTACCAAACATATGCTCAATCAAGAGACGTTTTAAAATAGGTATTAGTGTATTGTTAAATTATTATAAAAATATGTGTGTGTTGGTGGTTTAAGTAAAAAAATATCGAAACTTAAGGGAAATCGTAAAAACCTAAGGTACACTTTAAAAATAAACCGCCCATTTACAAAGACTCTTTTGTAAAATACCTTATCCTGTTAATGCCTTACCAATAGAGCTCATATAAATATTGATTACAGGCTTCAAACGCTATAATAGGCCTGCTTACTTACATAAGCGAACTATAAACATTTAAATTGTTTCATCTAGTTATGATTACGTTATATCCTCATAGTTTAGCTCTTCAATACCGTGTTTGTCTTCAGCAGAATGAACATTACCGCATTGAAATTATGCATGCATGATGCCAGTGCGCTGCAGCGGTGGCGTACAATAGAATTTAGGAATTCTCCACGCTCTCAATGGAATTAAAACAATGGGGAATATCAAACTTCCAATGTAAGCTGTGCCTATAAGCTTCGGAGAGTTTCGACGTCGCTTAATGAAGTTAATCTATTTTAATCTAGGTACCCGTATCAACAATAGCTCTCTGGCAAATGAAAGGCTTCGATTTATGTAACACTGCAGTACATGTGATCCTAATATTATAGTTGTTAAACTTTTCTGATTCGTATCGTGAATCAGAAAAAGACATTAGGTAGGTACTTATAGGAACTAAGTCACTTCATAGTTCCTATAATGCACAAAGATTTTTTTGGACCAAATCCGGTTTAAAATGCAATCTTTCACACTGATGTTCATGCAGTTCGAATTATTATTGGGTACCCTTGCCCTCTGAAAGAAAAAGGGAATGTATGACAATTAATCTTGGGAGGCTATTCAAAGAACTTTCAACTTCTTTCCGGTTTTTAGAGAATCCATCAAATTTTACCCGCTATCTCCATCGTGGCCTGCCGCGACCTTCTTGCTGTCTTAGAGCACCATTTCAGTTTGACTATAGTGCTATTTGGGAAACCGGATCAACTGTGAGTCCAAACAGCTCTAGCATTGCGCTTAGCAATTGATTATGAATGAATGCAGCCCCAATCTTCGTGACAGACTTCTGAAATAAATGTCCAATTTTGTCGATTCCAATGTTTGTTTACCTCACAAACGGATAAGTACCTAACGCACTTAATGATACGCAGGAAACAGGGGTGCTTTTATTGCAGAAAATGAATTCATCGGCTGCAATGAAAACAGCAAACGAGTTAAAACCAAACACAATCAGTAGTACACAAAAGAACATCGGGCTAATCTTATTGTGGGTGAGGAATGACAAAGGAGTCGGGTGCTAACAGTGCGAGCGGGTGTAAGGAGCTGGAGTGCGCGGAGCCCCGGAGTCTGGCGGTGGCAGGGGCCATATTTGCCGCTCGAGTGGCGCCCAATGAGCGGAGGGGCGCGGGCGGGCGCCCAACGCGAAAATCACGTCACTCTTTTATCGAAAGTTAATGGGACCTTTGTCGGCCGCCGACCGACTCTTGTAATGCAATTAACTCTGACAATGGTGCTATCGTTAACGAATTAATTTTAAAGGTTCCTACTGAATAACCTCAGGGTGCCCTTTTTAAAATGTAGATTTTGTCTGGTATATTATCCAGTGACAAATCAACGTGTCTTATCTTTTGGAAAAATGTCGTGGAACATATTTTTTTTTATAAGGGCTTGAAAATGTTTTATACTTTTCAAGAATTTATTATTAATGAAAATTGTTAATTAACAAACTTTCTTAGACTAAACTTTCTTATGTGATGTAATTAAATTATAAATTCTTAGAAAAATCTTTTAATATATTTTATCGTTGATCTATCTATCAATAATGAATCTATAGAATATTATATATAATATATATATATATATAACTAATAATAATAATAATAATATATATATATATAACTATAATATAAAAAATAGAATCAAGAATCTGAATTATTATTTTATTAAGAATCTGTATCGTTATGCCTGCACGCATAATAGGTTCCTGAAGAATTCCATTATATTTACATTCACATACAACATCAATGCGTCTGTTTTGTAAAGAAATTGAGAGATTACAAATCAATTCGTGCGCATTGATTGGAAAGGAAAGAAGGCTGGCTGGTCCAGTGTTGTGACGGCGAGGTGCTACAATGGCTCGCCAGCCGGACAGTCGGCGTCGGCGACCACCCGCAGTCTGGGAACATCTCACACTTGTGCTTACCCACTCGAGTGTAAGCACGGTCGTGCAGCCCCTCTCTACCGGGAAATATCAATGATATCTCAACAACAATACTAGCTTAGAGGTTTTTTTTGTAGTGCTATTATGTAGTTCAGTAGCTCGGTCAATGTTTGCTACAAAATTGGGTCGTTCCAATTGTCCGTAGATAACACGGTGTATAATAATCAATTGATCGCTTACAAGAAATCGGTTCGGCTCGTATTAGCAGCTACCGAACTGAGTGATTCAATATTTAAGAAACCTTTGAGTTATGATATCACACCGTATATTTTGATATTTGTTATTTCTTATCCCTACAGAAAAAAAAATATAGTTTAGTTTCTGAACCAATATAGAGATTTAGTTTTAGATATTAGGTACCTACGCTCGTGAAATCGATTGATAGAATTTGATTTGTTTCTACATATTTGCAAATACCTATTCATGACCAGTTTTAGAAACTTCTGTAAGATTTCATTGTTAGGTACTTACTAGGCACCTACAGGAAATGTTCTTGAAAGGAACTTACAACTTATAGGTATTACCTTAGATATTGGCCTGCTGAAAATATACGTCATTGATATATTATTTTCTGGTCATCATGTAGCAGTCATGCATAACTTTATGAATAAAAAAAGGTCTTGAAAAATTCAGCAAATGACGACCTAGCATGATCTATGAGACACGGGAACTTTCCACCAGATTTAAAAACATGTTCATTTAAATGTTATTATCTTTCTTAGGTCTGGTTCAAGAATCGTCGCGCGAAATGGCGCAAACAGAAACGTGAGGAGCAGGAGCGGCTCCGAAAGTTACAGGAGGAGCGCGCGTGCGGACGAGCGCCGCTGCTTGCGCGGGCGCCGTTGTCGCCGGCGCACTCGCCTGCGCACGCGCCGCCCGCGCCGCCCACGCCGCGCCCATACACCGACGACTCCGACTCTGACCTAGAAGTTGCCTAAACACTAAACTTTCAAACACCAGAACATTCGTGAACAACGCTATCTCAACAGACTCATGAACTACCAAGTACTGTTCACTAGACAAGTGTTTAAAGGTGCCATCTCAAGTGTTTTGTTACTTATAAACTCAGTGCGAGGACGACAGTGAACTATGTGTTGTGAAATTATTCTGACTGTGAATTATATCTAACTCAACTTACTTGATACATGAGAAAATTATAACTTATCGTGTATTAAGAATGTACGTATAATGTTTAGAAGCATAATATATTATGTACGTATGTAGAATAGTATCAGCGCCTATCGACTTCCTCTTCGACTAAACGTTTCATTTTACTTTAGGAAATAACGTTTCTCCTACTAAACGTAGATAAATAAATTACAAGATCATTTCTTTGATGTAAATTATAAGTCCTATCGACAAAATAGAAAATGTTACTTCAGTGATTAGACATTCCGCTTTCTGAAAATTCTGTACCTATCTAGATAAATGTCTTAGCATCGTGTATTATACCTAAATATTATAAAAGTACTTAAATGATCAATGAAACAGCGTCGCCTGTTACACTTTTTAAAACGTATGTAAACTAAACTTTACATAATAAGAATACTGAAATTTAGAGGAGATACGTAGAGAAACTTCATGGCTTGAGATGTAACCAACCAGAGTCGGGAAACGCTAACGTTAGCTAAAAGAATTTGTTACCTAGCCTACAGAACTTTTTATTTTGAGGAAGTGCCTATGAACTGGCATTATCTTCAAAATCAAAAGTAATGGATCATCCTGTTTTTCTTTTTCATTGGGCGTTAGAGATTTTCTTCATATGATTTTTGTAGATGTCTTGAAAACGTGACATGGTAGCAATTATAAAGGCTTAGTCAATGTATTTATTTCTGACTATGATAGCCAGACTGTAGCACCAATAAATCTATTCATAGACTAACAAAAAATATGCTAGTATGCTTTACCATGCATGGTTCCAAATTTAGGTATACTGCTACTGTAAACTAGACAGCTTTAGTAACAGTTTTGAGTCCACTCATTGTATATTACCGTTACCGCAGTTTCTAGAACGGCTAAGGAAGAACTATGAAATGATACATGTTATTCATTCACTTGTTATTTATTTGAGGTTGAAACAGGTGCGACAAATTAGAAAACGAACTGTCTTGTCTATGTTAATATGTTGCTTCATGACAGGTTTATTGCAATAATAATTAACTAAATGTATGGTTTATTTAGATAAAAAAGTAATTAAATCCATAATTACATAATATACATACCTAATCACATCTGCGTTTTTTTACGAATGATATTACAAACAAACTATAGGTACATAATACCAACAAATGATGCCCTGTGGATGTGCCTGACCTCTGCCCTTGACGGAGAAAGACAAAATCTACCACTATCACCCAGCTAATACCCTTTATTGACTATATCGGTCGCTATAATGTTTAAGTAGTATACTTACTACCTTATTAACTAACACACAGATTAACTTGACACAGTTATTGATGCAACAAAAGTGATCTAAAGAGAGAAAGACTGTG
Source organism: Omphaloscelis lunosa (assembly GCA_916610215.1). Taxonomy (NCBI): domain Eukaryota; kingdom Metazoa; phylum Arthropoda; class Insecta; order Lepidoptera; family Noctuidae; genus Omphaloscelis; species Omphaloscelis lunosa. Next base: position 14,433,552 of record OU744247.1, read on the forward strand.
GAAAAATTTCATCGGATAATCATTTCGTTTCGGATTTAATTTAGAACTTGCTGTGCCCGCGGCTTCGCTGACGGAGGATGTGGATTCTATTGAACGTGAAGTCATATCCTCTACATCTACAAAATTACTCTAAAAATATTAGAAAATAAAAATACTATGTTAAATTAAAGTATATTATTATATGGAAATCTTACACCATCTTTAAAAAAATATTAAAAAGCAATCACATAAAGTGAACATCTGTTAGGGATAGAACTCACGGACCATGGTTTGATTATTGCGTAATACACCAGTAGTAATGGCTTTCATTTTGACAGTTCAACAACATTCATTGCGTTATTTACGTTGCTGAGAAAACAAATTTTTCTAACATATGAAGCAATGGATTAGAAATAAATTTCAAAATCATTCAGATTACGATTTAAAGTGTGTTACGCAATTAGGGTGCTGGTCTTACACATGTCAAGATTGACAGTTTACCTCCTTGTATAATAGAGATTAAATCCGTATCTATCTGCAATATTATAAAAAAAAATCTCGTCTAATTAAATCTCGCGGTAAATTGTTTTGGCTGACCGATGACCAGTTTAAAGAATGTTTATGCAAAATATTAACAGAATCTATTTGGCAATTTTTGCGTCAATTCGGAATATACATCAAGACAAACGGACAAAAATATTAAAAACTATATTTTCGGCATCAGCATCGTTCCACACCTCGCAGCATTTACTTTTTTCAAAAGTATTCAATGTACAGTTTTGACACATTTGACGCCACAATAAGAGGGATCGTATAAGTTTGACCGCCATGTGTGTGTCTGTCTATGATCGTATAAGTTTGACCGCTATTTGTGTTCTGTCTGTGGCACCGCAGCTCTAACGGGTGAACCTTTTTGAATGCGGTTTTTTTAATTGATTTTTATTCTTTAGCGATGGTTCTTAGACATGTTTTATCAAAAACTGGCACACTAACTATACATATTATAGCTGTAAAAATGGTTACAGCTGGTTTGGCAATGGTTATGCTGTAGTTATACAGCTATAATTAGCTTTAATCCTAATCTTATACTATTTCTTGGTCTGGTGCTGCAGCCAGGATTTCCAATTTTTGACTTTTTAAATGTTCGCTTTTCTTTTTTGCGTAGAGGATTTTTAAATAAAAAAATAAAAAAAACTTTTTAATGAAAACTTTGAATAACATTCGTGTTGATTTCTTTTCTACAACTTTGGCAGTCACCTATTCCTTTTAATTTACTTCAAAATATTTCTAACTCTAGAAAACAACAACAACATTTTTACAGCTATTATATGTAATGTTAGTGTGCCAATTTGCCACCAATGCAGTGTCTTCCATAGTATATGCTAACATATAAACAGCTACCTCCTAAAATGTCCACACTTTTTAATCTATAACACCAAGGTATTTTCCTTGATCGATGACAAGTTGTTATAACGTTAATGGAGTTCCCAAAGGCGGATTAGGTATCACAGTGTTGTCAAAGGATGGGCTATTGCACCGGCATACAAATGAGCATGAGCTGTATGAGAACTGATGTAAGTGTGGCCTTGTAGTGCCACCATTATTGTGTCATTGCCTATGTCATCCCGATTAATACCACGAGTAGATACTGTGCACGCGTGTTTACATGTGTGCGGTCAATGATGTGACCGTACTCATCATCGGTTTATTCGGAGACTTATTGATCAGTAGTTAAATTAATAAAATCTCTTGTTATTGAAGTAGGCACATGACCTCAGGTTACCAAAGTGCTAGTGGGTTTTGCTATTAGGAAATTCTGGAGTCTCAATTTAGCCTAGCCATCTATTATTTCTTACGTGAGAATTAAACATATTATTTATAGGTAACTGGCGGAATTAGCACAACCCTACCTACCCCATCGAGGACTATGGGGTAATGTCTACTTACAACGACAGGATAAGAAAAGCTTTATTTTAGTGTTTTTTACTTGAAGAAATAGTAAGAAAAAATGCAAGTTCTATGTTCTGAGATATGAATGAAAGGTATTGCTTGCAGCTAAGATGAGAATGCTAAGAGAGATGTGTGGTGTTACAAGAATGGAATGAATACTAATTTAATCTATAAGAAGAGGTGAAACTGAAAGTGGCACCGGTGACATAAGTTGTGTGTAAATCAGGTGTCATGGTATGGCATGTGATACGGAGGAATGAAAAAAATGTCATGAGGAAAAAAATATGGATGGATATAAGAGTAGGGGAAGACAAAAGAAACGATGGTTAGACTGTGTGAAAGATGATATATGGCTAGAGAGTGGGTGACTACTAGATAACGACTAAATAGAGAAGTAATTACTTAGCTATGGAAGAAAAAATATGTAGCGCCGACCCCAAATAAATTGGGATAGTGCCAAGGATGATGATGGCAAGTTCTGGGAGTGTGATGCTAGGGATTGACACAATATTTTTGAAGTGAAAACTTGACACCAGCTTTTGAGCATTAAAAATACATCAACGTGTTGATTACCGCGGTGCATATTTTTTTCAAGTTTTCACTTCTGTCGGCACTCGCGGAGTGCCAATGTTTTTTTTTTTGTCAGCTCACTTCACCTAAGTTTTCACGGTGAAATTTTTACTGAATAGCACGATTGGACCTTTGTAAACTGTGTCTGTGGTTCATGTAGTTATCTGTAGCGAAAGCCTACCTGTAATAGTTACCAAGCTTACTTGTAACTAATTTAATTATTTACGTGGGCACGCGGCCCAGTCTACAGCCCGCGAATCGGATCGTGATTAGTTCAAACTAGTTTCATGTTTACAATCAATTTTTCTTTAAATGAAAATGAACGAGGAAGACGTTAAAAAAAGCATCTAGGTAGTGCTTTTTTAACGTCTACTGTCTATATTATTATATATATCACGCTTATTTACTAAATAAATATGTAATGTTCCTCAAAGACGCTGATCAAACAGAGCGCGCGGTCAGATAGGTACCTGATACTCTCAGAAACATTTCAACCATAGGTACCTAAAGTATCTATGATGCTCCAATTCAAACTATACCTATTTTACAGATATAGTTATTAGTTATTATACCTATACGTACCTCGACTCATCTATATTAATTGTTATGCAAATCAGATCCATTCATAGTTCAACATATTTATTAGCGGCATAATATTCAAGAGTAAAATATGCGTCATGTGCAACTAAGATAAATTATTTTCGATTTGCTAAAACAATTTTTCGTAACTGAAAATGGAGTACCTACCTATTGTTTACTTTTTGATACTTACTCCTAGTCTAATTTTAGAATGTAAAAATCACAAGTCGTGTACGTATTACCTACAGGTACCCACCCTTTTAAATATGTTTTGCTTGTAACTTGTATTGGATATGTTGACGGTACATATATGAGTAGATACCTATCTGAAACTGCTGGTATGTGTAAGATTATATCGAGAGCATGTGCCGGTTTATCTAAATAGTTATGGGAGCTCCACATCGCTGTCAGTGCGGTGAAGCAGTCGACCGCCTCGGACACCATGCCCTTTCCTGCAGCAAGAGCGCTGGTCGGGCTCTTGCTAAAGCTTCTTCACAAAGAGCTCTACCTACCTTGGTACTAACTACTTGGCCTTACCAAAAAATGCTATGAAGTGATTTTAAAATTTAAAAGTCTGCTTAGACAGACAACTAAACAAATTCAGGAAAAAATACAATCGTCAATTCAGTATATTATAGATACATTTATTGAAAACAATACCTCAGACTTACATAATTATCACACATTCACAATAACATTTTGCAATGAATTTAAATACTAATTATTAACACTTTATGGTTTTTGACGTATGTTTATATTGTGAGAACAACTACGCGTCACTTTGGTGAGTATACATATGGGTGGTACGATTTAGTGCTAGTAGTACGCTAGCGGGTAGCTGTAGGTGTAGGCGTAGGGGTAGGAGTAGGAGTACGCCAAGGGGCTGTAAGCGTAGGCGGGGTAGCTGTAGCCGTAGTCCAGCAGCACCTGAGGTTTAGCCACTGCAGGGCTCACCATCAGCGCCGCGGCGAAGGTGATCAGCATTAACTGATGGAGAAAATAATGTAATTAGAAATTATTCACCTAAACTTTAGGTACCTTCTACTCATGAAGAAACCTACTATCTAATTATCAGATTTAATATGCAGTCAAGTTTCCCTATTACTAGGTACTAGGTGCTCAACAGTCAACCCATTAGTCAAATTATTTGAGCAATCGAACCCTTTGTACAAATCACACCACATTACACGGAATATTTAATTGTTTATCGTAAATTCCCCTTAAGGGGGTACTTAGTATTTAGGTAGAGCTGGAATGTTCTATCAACCTGAAAATTAACTACTAAGTACATAATAAACGTACTCTTCACCAGCTGATCCTTATAAGTAGCTTTTTGTAGAGGAGGGTGCCATAATTATATAACTACCTTTATGACATATGATTCAAATGTTATAAATGTCCGTTTCACACCTAAACCTGGGAATCGAATCCTCGATACACGCTAAGCTAGTTCGGTCCACTACACAATAAGTACCTAATTCTAACTAGAAAAGGAGGAAAATATTTACAATCACTTTTGCATTTTCCTATAAGAAACAATTTGGAAACGGCACGAATTAATTGGTTAAGATATTATTTTAAAAACTCACCAATTTGAACATGTTGAAGATTTGTAAATCCTCCTGGAAGACACAGCACCAAACAAAATCTAGTACACGCTAGACAGGACTGTATCCGATGGATGCGACGACTGATGTCATAGCATCTTCTCCTGCGCTCCAGCTTATATACGGAGCCCAGAGGCGCGAGTCCCATCCGTGATTGGAAAAACTAATGATCCTCCGACCGTCCTCAACATGCTGCATATAGGATGTAAAAAATGTTATACACAATGTCGCATTAACAGTTAATAGTACTTCATTTCCATATCGGACCCGGATCGTTGTATGACAATAGACGCGTAGAAGATTCGACGCCAGATTAATGGCAGCAAAAAATATAGGCAGACACATAAGTAACATTTAACACGTTATACCTAGAACTGTGAGATATTTCTCTCGGATCTATTGAATTTAAGTGTACGGAATAGTTACACCTAGAAAATCCAAATATGCAGACAAGCGAAAACTCTATCTACTATTTACCTTATAAAATGAGTCGAAAGATTTGATGTAGGTACTGAATCGCCATCATCATAATGTATTTTTTTGTTTTGTCTGACAGCCAGTCTTGCCAAGTATCGTGTTGCCCAGTAACACGGTTGTGGAGGTCAGAGGTCAGGTGAGTCGCTCCATGTAAATTAACGAGTGTGAAAATACCCTTAACGAAGCCGAGAGTCAGTTGTTCGTCCCGTTATTATGATCCTTTTTGATGTGTAACATCTTTCCGCTCAGTTTCCGACAATTTAAATATAAATCTATCATCTGCCTAGCTTTTTCCCAACTACGTATATATTGGGATCGGCTTCCAGTCTAACCGAATGCAGCTGAATATCAGTATTTTACATGGAGCGACTGCTTATCTGACCTCCACAGCCCAGTAACTAGGTAATACGATACCCCTTGGTAAGACTGGTTGTCAGACTTTCGGGCTTCTGACGACCCGTAACGACTGTTGAAGATCCACGAATGACAGCCGGGACCAACGGCTTAGCGTGCTTTCCGAGGCACTGAGGAGTCTCAGTATATAAAGATTCTCACCCATCCATAGACCAACCCCAGCAAGCGTAGCTTAACCTGATAAATCGACCCGTGCGGCTGTTACTAAATCTAAAAAATTAAATAATCAAATCTGTGGGAGTGTTTCGTGAAAAGGGACGGAACTGTGTAACAGGAAGCCAGGGAAGTGCGCGCTATTGGATTTGACCGTTGAGCGCGCTTAGTACTAGAGTTGGTCAGAAACTACCTTGACGAGGCCATCCTCGCCCCTTTATATCGCTTATTACCAAGGTGAGATGGCAGTTGTCACACATCATGTGCGACTACCGTAAGGCTCGCTCGTTTTTTTTTTTGTAGAGGACCAGAGGACCTTCTGGTTACGGATATATTGAAGTTCAACTAACATTTTGTATGTCTTTTAATGAAAACAAGTTTTAAATGTTATATCATAACTTTTAATACTCCCACGATCCCTGTACCGTTGCATGCCCCCATAAGCACAATGTTGTGTGCGCGTTACGTCCGCACTAATTTTCACACCAAAAATAAAAGTTGTTTCCCAGCAACAATTATTTTTGCACAAAGTTAGGTAATTAGTTTAATGTACAGAATGACACCCGGGTCTTGTTACACCCGGTATACTGAGCTGCATCCGGTTAGACTGGAAGCCGACCCCAACATAACAGGTAAAAGGTTAGAGGCAACTTAACAGGTAGAGGTTAGGTCAGATTTATTGAATGTATTTTTAGAGTTCCGTACGTTCGAATGAAAAACCTGAACCCTTATAGGATCACTCGTGTGTCTGGCTAGCTGTCTGTCCGTCTGTCACACAAGGGCGGATCCAGCCTTCGATTCAGGGGTGGGTCACATAGTCGGGGTTCAGTCAAGACAGGCTCCAATCAGTAGCGGACTAAGTCTTTTGGGGGCCCATGGCGGCAAAAAAAGTTTGAAAATTTTTGCACACCGCCTTGTTTTTATAAGGTATTTTTTTTTAAAGTCATGGGTACATAAATAGGAGTTTCTTTGTTGACTTACGCAGGAATTTTGAGGATATAGATTGTAGCGAGCGAAGCGAGCTCGAAAATTTTCATCCTCAGCCTGCAACTCTAAGTTGATTCTGAATATAATTTTGACCGTGTTTGAGATATCATTAATAAAATACTTCTTAAAATTTGAAGGGCCGCCAGGGCCCTTCCTGGGTGGTTTGTCTTGATACTGTTCTGGGGTATTTAATTTACGTCTAGTTGCTAGCTTCAGAGACATGCCTCCCCTCTATAGGATTTTCTTTAATATTAAGGTGCTTCAGGGGATTTTCCAGTAATGGTTTATAACATTCTTTATAAGTATTATAAAAACTGTAGCAAGTGGTTGCTAGTCGATAATAAATCAAGGTGGCTTGTTTGTTTATATGAATTTTAACAAGATAATAATAATTTCAGATTACGCTTAGGTATGTAATTGGTCCGATTCTGTGCTTCCTGCATCCAGCGGATTCTTGCGGCCTTCACAAGGTCATCGGTCCATCTTGTGGGAGGCCTTCCAACGCTACGTCTTCCGGTACGCAGTCGCCACTTCAGAACCTTTCGGCCCCATCAGCCCTCCGTTCTGCGAGCAATGTGCCCTGCGCATTACCATTTAAGTTTGGAAGCACAGAATCGGTCCAAGAGGCGGTGCTTGGGGGAGGTCCAGCAGAGGACGTCTTCTGATTGAAATGACGATGATGATGTAATTGGTCTTATTCTGCATAAGAACACGGTTACCAACTATTCTTATTTGTATGCAAAATAAGTTCAATACATCATCATCACATACATAGCGAACATTTGCGGGACGGGTAAGGACGTACTGTCCGGCCGTCGCGTCGAGAGAATTCGTTTTTGACACTGCACTTCTAACAAAATAATAATATGTACCCACTATCGAAATGGTGTCTATCCAGTCTACTATGCACTATGTAGGTAATTTTAATATATGTTTAACAAGGTACGAGTATTTCAACAAAAAATGATGTGATTCATGATCACCTTAGGTTTCAACGAACTCATTTTTCTGCGCTTATTACACGTCTTTTTCTTTTATAAATACCTATGTATAAAAGAAAAAGACAGAGACAAGACAAAGAGAGAGGTATATACACTCGAGAGCAATGAATCCGGGTCACTTAAAGAATGTTAAAAATCTCGGAAACTAAAAATGATAGGTTAATGCAATAAATTGTATTTAATAGACAATTTAATACTCCTTAAATGAAAGTAAAAAAATATGAGTCACCATACATTTTATTAACACAAAATTACATAAAGAAAACAACTGCTGATCTCTCCTTAAAACAAAAATAGGAAACATGAAATTTTTTAACTTTATTACGATTTTCTTGAATTTTAATACTTCGTATTGCCTCCTCGTGCTTCCATTACTGCGTTTACGCGGTTTGGCATGCTGTACACCAAGTTCCTTATACGATTTTGGGGAATATTCTCCCATTCCTCTGTGAGAGCAATTTTGAGCTCACGAAGCGTGATTGGGGGAGGGTTTCGTTGTTTTACGCATCTGCCTAGCTCGTCCCAAGCATGCTCGATCGGGTTGATATCCGGGCTGCGCGCTGGCCACTCCATACTAGTAATGTTCATCTCTTGAAGGTAGTCATTCACAATCCTACCTGTATGAGGTCGGGCATTGTCATGCATAAATATAGCATCCTCACCTAAATTGACCATAAATGGACCAACGTGATCATTGAGGATTTCTTCCACATATCTTACGCTAGTTAAAGAGCCGTTTTCTATGATCACCAGCTCTGTGCAACTTTCAGAAGAAATTCCGGCCCACACAAGTACAGACCCACCACCGTAGGCTACTTTTTCTTCGATGCATGCTTGCTTGAATCTTTCCCCTGGTCTTCGATACACTCTGTGTCTTCCATCGTGCTTGTAGAGCATAAATTTTGATTCGTCGGAGAACATAACTTTTGACCAATCTTCAATACTCCAATTTACGTGGCTCTGGGCATATCTTAGTCTTGAAATACGATGCCCACGCTCCAGTTTAGGGCCGTTTGCAGGTCTAAGGGGTTTTAAGTTAGATTCAGCAAGCCGACGTCTTACTGTCCATGCACTTGGGTTACTTCCTCCGAGGCGTCCAAACTGATTTGTGAGTTCAGTTCCTGTGAGAAAGCGATTTCGAAGCATGGTGTTCACCAAGTATCGGTCTTCTCGTGCTGTGGTACACCTGGTTCTGCCCGTTCCTGGTCTGCGTAGGTTAGAACCAGTTTCTTCGTAACGTCGGAGAACTCTTTGTACTGTTGACAGCGACACACCGACAGTCCTGGCTGTATCGCGCTGACTACGGCCGGTTTCCAGCATTGTAAGTATTCTGGTGCATTCTTCAGGCGTAAGCGACATAATTTCAGCTTGAATAATGAATATAGAGCACTATCAACGTGGTTTATGTACCCACATAAATGACAGATTACAAACAAAAGCAAAACCAAATGCTGTAATTTCGTAGTTCCATCTTCGAAAGTGGCCCTTTTTCAAATTTGATTTTTTTATGATATAACTTTACAATAACTAAGAAGTTTTAATACCTTCATTTAAGGAGTATTACATTGTCTATTAAATACAATTTATTGCATTAACCTAGCATTTTTAGTTTCCGAGATTTTTAGGATTCTTTAAGTGACCCGGATTCATTGCTCTCGAGTGTAGATAGGTACATTACTTTCAGCTGCTTTCAGTATCAACTTAAGGACTTCCTTTCCAACTTCACTTTTCACCGATCTTTTCATTCATACTTAAGACTTACAGATTTAATTTAACTCCCAGTTTCTGAGGTTTCCGACTGTGCTATTGAATCGATATCTTGTTTCTGAACTCTGAATTTTGCTTCAATTGATAACTTTGTCGATTGCATAACTATTAAGAGTTCATCGAGGACCTGCGAAACCACGCAGGCATAAGTCATAATACTCAACATGCTTAGGCCCTATCACATGCCTCAATTGTCTACAGTACCCTAATTGCGTAATAGAACACAATTACATTCAATCACTTATGAATCAATGTATTAGCAATCTGTTTCAAATCGAAATAGATTGTTATTGTGTTGTTTTACGCAATTAGGGTCAGGTCTACACTATCACACCATGTCAATCGGTTACGTTAGCTAGGTACTGTTCAATTTTCGAAGCCCTACTTTTTGAGGCAACAATGGTGTGACCATCGCCTGCTACTCATTGATGATAGTTAACCTAGGTAGGTATCTAAAATCAAACACAATAATAGATAGGATTTCGTGTTTTTCAAAATAGGTACCAACCTTCCTACGGGTATTTTAACAAGAATGTAGCATTAAAGCAGGCAGGTACGTACCTATTTTGAAAAACACTAGATCCTGCTCCATGCTGACGTGTCTGCATCAATAGAACCACCGTGTATTGAATACAAAATAAATAGTTTTTTTGTTCAAGTAGCAGGTACCATGCATGTACGTATTCAAATCGCGTTCGCGAAATGTTTTTGGGAATAACTAATTTGTATCATTCTTCATAGGTATGAAACTTGTGAAGAATAATCTAGATACATTATCCAAGTCCTTAAAAAGGTAAAACAATACCATCTACCAATAAATAATTACACACTCAGCACCCACACACAGTCTGCAAATAATATTGGTACAGTACTGCACGTTAGTGGTAACAAAACCTATAGGCTGGCCTCGTAGGTAGGTAGGTATTGAAATACAGAAATATTATATATAATAAATATATTGAAACTGTAGAGAAAGTTTAGTTTAAAATTTTTGTGGAGTGCGGTGTACCCTCCACAAAAATTTCAATACAAAAACATTTAAAAAGTGTATGCAACAAGCACTGGACGGGGCGTGCAATTTCAAAGTAAGTAAACGATCTCTACTCTACTAGCTAGAGTAGAGTTCGTCTAAGAAACCAATCATTCAATGTTAAAATATCAGTTAAGAAAAGTTACACAAACAAATTCCGAAGACCCATATATTTTCTAAATACAAAGTACTTACTTACCTATAAACATTTTTCAAATTAGGGGAACCCTTCTGTATCGAGATGAAGACCTACAAACGTGAGTAATTACAACAAGTATGGTTTCTATTTCCTTAACTTTTCATGTTCTGTGGAAGTTTATTTTCATACCGACATGTAATTTGAGTTGATAGCTCTAACTGCTCCAGATATCTACGTACCACATACCTACCTAGCTGGGTGATAGGTCTTATCTGCATAGACATCTTATTAGGTACAGTACTTGGGCGACCGAGTTCTGCTCTATTGAAAATAGAGAATGTTCATTTAATAGTATAGCATAGTACTTACTAATTCCATGCTGCCATGTCATTATCCTATGTCATTAATCTTGTTCTAAACTTTGGGCGCCCGAGCTCTGTTCGGGTGAAAATACGGAGAAAACGTATTTTCCTATATATGAGACCTAGCTAGATCGATTTTTCGGACCCGTAACCCCTATATTGCTACTTTCATCGAAATTGTTAGAGCCGTTTTTGAGAACGTGATTACAAATATATACAGGGTGGCAAAAAAAATCTGCTATTTCATAGAAAAGTGCAATACCGACCTACGCGGTCAAAATGTATGGAACAGCTTTTGAAAAAAAATCTGCTGTTCCATACATAGTAGTAGTAGGGAACATCTGATTTTTTTTTCGCGATTTCAGGTTTGGTCCCATAGTAAATGTTATTCATAATGATGAGTAAAGTCACGTTTTTAAGTTTGCGCACTGGTTTAAATGTTTTCCTGTATACAAATATAGCTTCGTTTAATAGTATAGGATGGGATAGGATAAGTGAATAAAACGATAACTACCTAATTATTGAGTAGGTGATTTAATTTGTAATAATACATTTTAATTATGTTACCTGTTAGTAGGTTGGTACTTAAATTATATCAATATTGATATTAGTGTCACAGTAATCTTGTGGCTAATCGTGTATCTTGAATGACAATTGATTTCAGCCTATCGCAGCTATATGTATGTACATCGTGTACCTGCTACTTACGGATATCGATTTTCTTCGTACCTCGAAGGTCGGACGGATCAGCCAGGCTTTGACACGAACTTCTCATTTAGCTTACTAATTGTTCTTGCGTAACCTAGGTGTGTGGACCCAGACCCACGCGCTACAACTTACACTTATTTAAATTGAAGAGCAAATGATTCGTACCTATTGTAACAGGATTTTTGGAAAGGCCCCTTTAATCACGACTCACTAGGTGCATGTACTCACGATTGATGTTATTTTGGTACCGGTAAAACGAGGTGACTTCGAAAACCTTGTGCGACTTTGATAATTTACTCAAAATATTAACGTTTTACTCAGTATCACCCGTGAAATAGAAATGTTTTACTCAGTATTTTTATCACCCGTAAAATGAACACAGCCAATATTTTTTTCTTCTGTCTGTGGTTATTTCAAGTCATCAGGCTATACGGTCAAATTAAAATACTTAGCGAAACTGTGCAGACGTGATAGGTATCGTTGTCTAAACACGATAAAATAAAATAAAAACGGCCAAGTGAGTGTCGGACCACGTACAATGAAGGGTTCTTTAGTTGAGATAAATTTATCCCAAACTCAAACTTAACATTGAAGTTGAAAAATATGTTCTTCCATATATTCCAACTGCAAATGTAAGTTTGTACGCACAATATTGAGAGATTTACCTTGTTATTTTAAGACCTTCTTACAGGTTTTCCTGTATTCTATGGGTAAAGAACCATTCTCTGTATTTATTTTAAAATTATGAAAAAATAAATTTGAAATCCTCGCAATAAGTCCTTTCATTTGATATGTCACACGGGGCACACCCAAATACTCCGAAATATTTTATTCCAAATTTCGATGTTCCGATTTTCAAAAGTCCGAATTTCATAATACCTAAGAATTATAATGTCTATTATCAAAAATCACGAAATTTATTTTATCGCAAGTCGTAAATGCGATTTGTTTGTTTTCCGATTTTCATACGTTCAAAGAATCAAATAATCGATGGGTTCTCTCGGTCCGAAAAACGACATTACGACATTCCGATTTTCAATACTTCGAATATACTGCTAAAACTAGTACCTATTCTAATTCTGATTCAATTAGTATAATATTCAGTTTAAAATTCATTTCATTTTTTTCAATTTAGTTTTTCATTCAAAATGGTGTTTGAATGAAAAAATCCCTTGTTTCGCAGACACAAATTTCATAGAATTTCGTTTCGCAGAAAAATTTTCATATAATATTTGGTCTTTGTATTTTTATTTCGAATATTATTTTTTTAAAGACTGTTTACTTTAATTAAACATATTTCACATAAACAATTCAATGCAAAAAAAAAACAATCCTTGAGATAATAAAGTAACAAGGTAAAATTTGTTGCAACTGTTTATATTATTTATTAAGTTCTTTATATTTATATTCTTTTTTATCTACTTAAGCGCTGTAAGTTGAGAGATACGTTGGAACGAGATTTGACAACTGTCAGTTTGGCGGCGCGTGGAGGCGATGGTCAGCGAGGCCATGTTGAACTTCACTTGTTTTCGAACGTCACCGGCGAGCGCACCACGTATCCGACGAATCGCTTTTGTTCCGATTAATCTTGTTCCTTTATGTTTCAAAAATAATTAAAATTGATTGAATAAGTGATTTCCTAATTACTAGTGAATAGATTTTAGTGAAATTCTGTAAGGAAGATTTTTTTTTTGTTGGGATATTATCAAATAACTTCTCCCGCTCCGGGTGGAGCGGGAGGGCGTGTCCGACTCTTACTGACTAAAACCCACCCGTGTTCCTTCGGTTGTTGTGGTTCGTCTTCTCTTGCGGCGGTTAGAAACGTGAGGGCGCGAAATTTGCCTCTCCCTCACGTGTTCCACCTCCTTCGCGAGCATTATCGCTTCGCAGATCGAGGTGACGGCCTCCCATTTCCTCTCGCTCCGTACCATAGCCTGAACCAGGGCCGGATGCGACAGATCATTATCCGCCGATCGCCTCCACGAGGACACGGCGATGCTCAGCCGGGCAGAGCTCCACCGTATGCTCCACCGTGTCCTCCGGGCGATCCACACAATGGTGACAATCGGGCGTTTCCTCCCGCCGTAAGGACCTGCGTCAGACGGAAGGTGAGGACGCCGTGGCCACTCTCTAGGCACTCCTCAAAAAGGGGTCTTATCGCCGCAATTGTGGCGTGCCCAGCGCTGGGTTGCGACAATCGCACTCTTCATGACGCCATGAGATCCCGCCGGAGCTCTATCCACTGTGCTGTGATTTCTCACGGCAGCGGAGTTAAGCCCCGGCGTCTCGCCTCCTCGCGCTACTCCCAGTTGTGCGCGAGGACCTTTGCCTCCGGATCCCATGGCGGTAACTCGGCAAGGAGTCTCGCCACCTCACAAGAGACTGTGCGGTATCCTCGGGCCAGCCGGTTGGCCATGACCCTCTGGGACGCGTTCAACCGGCGGGCTGGCCGCAGCTTAAGTGAACGCGCCCAAACCGGTGCCCCGTAAATGGACCGCACGACCCCCGCGTAGAGCCTCCGGCAAGAGGCGTTTGGATCCCCTAGATTGGGCAGGAGCCGCTTCAAGGCACCCCCGGCCCGCTCCAGTCTAGGAAATGTTCCACGAAGTTCCACCGGCTGTCTAGGACGAGTTCCAGATTCTTCATCGTCGACTCGACGCCGATGTGAATCCCTCCCACCATTACCTGGGAACCAGACGGTGGCGCATTCCGAGGACCATGAAAACCCATGGCCTCGGAATTGTGCAGGGCCATCTCGAGTCCCAACTGTCGCAACCCCGCGATCCTGTCGACAATTGTCGCAACCCTGCATGTCGCTGATTCGGCCGCCACCTGGTACGACATCCCCTGCGCCAAGACCAACGTGTCATCAGCGTAACAAACGACGCTGACGCCGCTTGGGAACAATGGGGACCTGGAGTTCTAAAATACAGGCCAAGGCTTAGTTTAGACTTCAGATCTCTCAGAAATTATAAAATTGTGTCAAAATATCTGTCAACTTATTATGTATATGAATGTAATTTGTGGAGATAAGTAAACATAATTTTTATTTTATTATTTATTTATTTATATACACCACAAAAATACATAACAAAACACACACATACATTATTATTTATTTAATGAATTTTATAATCACATTTTTTTAAATTAACATGCTTATCAAACAGTACAATTATTTTTAACGAATGTTGTTTGTTCGGTGTATTTTTCCATGGTATTTTATATCAACGAAAATGTAGAAATAGACGTTATGCCATCCATAATTTTATAAGGGTAGATACATATTTGAACGTCGAAAATTAAGTGTCAAGTTAAAGTCGAATGAGAACTTAGGCTGCAATAGCGAGCGAAGCGAGCTCGGGACTTCGGGCACCCTGACTCGGATAGGTTAGGAATCACGCTAGACGAGAAATTCCAATGGGGACCTCATATAACATCTCTTGCGTGGCGGCTTAGCTCGGCCGCTTATGCTGTTAGATAGATAAATCAGTTAACAGATGTAGAAACCGCGCGTTTGGTCTATTAGCTACTTCCACAGCATTATGTCGTTTGGCATTTTACTGTGGGGTCGGGCTGCTGACATTGAATACATCTTTATTTTGCAAAAGAGAGCTGTCAGAGCCATTTATAATCTACGTCGCCGCGAATCTCTCAGGAAACTATTTAAAAGGATTAATATTATGACGGTACCTTGCCAATTCATTTATGAAAATATAATGTACGTAAGGAAAAATCCACATCTTTTTAATAAAATAAGTGATAGACATAATTTTAATACTGGAAATAAAAACAAACTAGATCAACAATTTTTCAGATTATCTAAAGTACATACATCTTTTATGGGGTACTGTGTTAAATGTTACAACAAAATACCTTGTGACATATTGCAATTAAATGAAAGAAAATTTAAAACTCATATTAAAAGTACACTATGTAAACAAGCATATTACAAATTAGAAGATTATATCCAAGATAAGAGTGCTTAGAAACATGCTGGTCCTGCTCCATAGTACAATTTAGAATCAAGACAAAATCAAACAGGTTGCTAATTTAATTGTAAAATGTTTTTCTTGGTAATAAGTTTTATATTAACTAAACAATATGAGGATAAAGAATATTTGATTTGATATTCTATGATATGAATATCGAAACATTCAATTTTATTTGTAACAAAAATCGATGATTTAAATTTATTCAAAGTAAGTATTCTGCGTATTAACTATTCTATGAAATGACAATATGAGAAAAAAATATGTAAAACGAAATTCTATGAAAATTTAATCTATAAAACAACGTACAACCATTAAAAATCTATAAGTAACGTTTAATGCAATTTGAAAACGTCTACTTTGTTATTATCTATTATTTATTTTTATATGTTTAAATATCTCGGCCCTCGGGATCTAAGGGTCCCGGTCTTTTGGAAGGCATACGAGGGGCAGAAGCCAATTCGCAAAGGCCCCTTAGCCAATTTTACATGGAATGAGGCACCAACCGACGATTATCCCTGTATGCACCATGCAAGTGCACCCAAGGTCAACCCCCGGTAGGTGCAGACCTATTGCAGAACATGAAAACAAAACATATTGGGCTATGGTTTTGGGTGGCTATAGTGGATTTGCTACCTTGAACTATGGAACAACTATATCCCCTGCCTGACCAATGTTATATACTATCAAGAAATGAGGCACTAACCGACGATTATCCCTGTATGTACTATGCACGTGCACCGAAGGATAATCCCCCGTTGGTGTACGACTATTGCAGGATATGGAAACAAATCTATTGGAGTATGGGTTTGGGTGGTTTTAGTTGACTGGTGACCTGGAACTATGGAAAGACTATGGCTCCTGCCTGATCAATGTTGTATATGAAGAAAAGAAGAAGAAAAAAAAAAGGGACTCGGGGGGGCTCGTAGGGATCAAGATCCTACGAGCAGTTACTGGAATACTTCATTCCTCCGAGCACGTTTTCTCTTGCGAATCTCCACTCAAGCCAGCCAAATAAAGCAATAATGAGGTGGGAGCTCCGTTTCTCGTCAGTGTTTACTCCAGCCGGCAAATAAAGGCAAGCCAGAGGTGAGGAACAAGATTTCTCCCGGGAGGTAGGGTCCGTAGGGTCGCTACTCCCCAACAGCTCGCCACATGCTGCCCTGCGGGTTTTAGTATCTCTCTTCTGTCTGGCTCCTCATCCCAGACCTGTTCCGGCAAAGTATACTCTATCGGCATAGACCTAGAGTTAGGAGTGCGCAAGCCCCACCACGAAGTCAACGTAGAGATACGGCGGTGGAGTTTTTTTTTTTTTGTATTTTCTTCTTGTTCTTATAACAGGTCTTTACCTATGAAATTGCCGTTCTGCCGTACTGACTATTTCAAGTACATTTTTCTTTTTTTCGCTAAAAACTCTTAAGTTCAAATTATTTTTATTTTTAAAATAACGAATTCAATTTTGAAAATTAGTCATTTTTTAATGGTTAGCGTTCTGTTTTCATCGCATTTGTATGTTTTTCGTCATCACGACTACGTTAAAAATTCGAGTGATTATGGAGTATGAGTACAGTCGTAGCAGCAAAGCGGCAGAAGCGGCACGCAGCATCAACGATGTATACCGAGCGAACACTACTAACGATCGCACCACCCGTGGTTTTCCCGCTTCCGTTCTGGAAATTTCGACCTAAGAAATGAACCCCGTGGTCGACCGAAAACTTTAGTCGACAATGAGGCGATTGTGGAAACTGATGACTCTCAATCTACAGCTGCCGCGGCAGCGGCCGCCGAGCGCCAGATCCGCTCTATTGTTGGTGAATCATTTGGGTTAGGTTAGGTTAGAACAGTGGCCATTAACGCCAGATCCCCTGTATTGTTGGTGAATCACTCGGGTTAGGTTAAGTTAGAACTGTGACCATTAAAGCGCGAAGGCGAACGAGCGAAGCGAGCGTGCCGCGGCAGCGTCCGCCGAGCGCCAGATCCCCTCTATTGTTGGTGAATCACTTCTCTCTATTGTGTTCCCTAACTTTTTTTATCCATAATCTAAAGTGCCATTTTTTTTGTCCAAATCATCCTTTGTCCGAATGATAACTTGCTTTTAATAATCAGAATTCGTATTTTTGATGTTTCGACTTATCATTAAGTCGGACTTTTTGTTATTCGATCTATTGAAACTCGGTATTTTGAGAAGAGTAATTATAAACGTTAGGAATATTGAAATTTAGGAATGATCAAAATGGGATGAATGATAAATCCGAGTTGTTATATTAGGAATTTTGAACCATTCGGAATTATGAAAATCAGTATTTTGAAATTCGTTTTTCGTATTTATGTAGTATACCACGAGTTGATGTCTTTTACTCCGCGAGCCGCAGCAGTCAACGCGTTGATGTCTTTTTAATGGTCAAAAGGTGGTGTCATCACGGTGTTGCGAAATCAATGGTTTAGTCCCATCTCAAAAATGCCCAACGCGCCTAGAGAAGTTTTCATTTCAATAACATTCTGCGAGACAACTGTTTCGCAGAATACCACCGCGTCTACGGCCGACCATTGAACAAACTACGGTCGGCAGCGACAAGTCGTTTCCCACTACTGAAACGAAGCCACGGCGTGGCTCCTCCCACGTGACACACTTGCCAGCGTATGGCAAAGTTAATATTTCCTAGGCGAACCTGGGTTATGTCATGTTTTCATGAAATACATAATTATATGTATATCCAATCTCGCCTTAAATCTGTCGAAGACTGAGAGACGACGGATGGAGAGAATGCGTACGGTTTTCCACACAATAAAAACAGTATTTGTATTACAGAATTTTGATTTTATTTACACATTTAATTGACATAAGTATTCAGTCATCAACTACTTTTTGACGCATATTTCTTTTGGGATTATTGAACTTTCTCTTCTTGAACTCGACGGGTTCATCACCAAGTGATTCGACGCGCTTCTCCTTGAACTGAAAGATTTCTGGCTGTACGATCACTGGTGGTGGCGGCACCTCCTTTTCAGACTTCGGTAGCTGAAGATCGATGTGTTCTACAGGTCTGGAAAAAGATCAATCATATTTATTTAAAACTGCCTCGTGGGTCTAGTGGGTTTCGGGTTTGATTCCCAAGTTGGGCAATGGGTTGAGTTTTTCCATCTGGAATTTCTCAGTAGCAACCTGGAGTCTGCATTTGTGCTGGGTTGATGGCATTGGACTCACCCCCTTTAATATGGGACTTAAACATACCTGGCGAAATGTGGGTGTTATATAGATACACCTCTACCTAACCCATCGGGTAATACAGGCGTGATGTTTATATTATGTAGGTATTTCAAATGTAAACTGCGACATGTATTTTTGAAAGACGTCTATTATAAGAATTCCAATAACCAATTTTTAGGGTTCCGTACGTCCGTAAAACCGGGTTGTACCGTACCGGAGGGTTCCGTACCATTTTAAATTTTCATCGGCAAGGACTATATTCGTTAGAGAATTTCAACTGCGGTGTAGAATATTGCAGTTTTAGGTCAACGCCATCTCTTGACCGACAGTGGAACTAACGTAATTTTTGTTGATAATTTCTGAAAAAGTGAGCTATTTAGAGACATCGTTTTATTTTTCCTGTAATCTTTACATAAACTTCTATCACTGAGAATAATTTCGATTTTTCTCTATGTAAACTTCGGAGATAAGGGGGGAACGAACGGTATGTTTTTTTTTTTTTTTCTTCAAAAGCCGAAATGCGGCTTAAAAAAAAAAAAAGTGCCACTCCGGGAGTGCCGACAGAAGTGAAAACTTGAAAAATTTTACTGTGCAGGAAATAATGTATCGCGCGCTGATATCTTTTTAAAGCTGGCGTCGGTAACAGTGTCGCGAAATCAATGGTTTAGTCCCATGCCCAACTCGCCTAAAGAAGTTTTCACTTCAAAAATATATAATTTTTATTTCTTTCTTAATTGCAAAATAGTTGGTCAAATGTCATCTAAAACTATTCCAAATTTCTAGTTGATAGCATTAGTGACCCACGGTGACAGGTCTCGGAGAGTTGTTAAGAGTGTGTGGTGAGGCCTATGCTGATGCGAATGGCCTTGTATACAATTTCCAGAAAACAGAATATATGGTCTTTAGGGCTGCCGGTGGATGCCCCGGGTATTAACATATTATTACGTCAAATGCTTGCATAAATCGTGTCACGAAATTCAAATACCTTTGGCATTTATTTACCAAAGGTCTTGAAGACAATCAGGATACTAAGAGGGAGCACAGGGCTTTAGCGATCAGAGGTAACATGCTGGCCCGCAGATTCCCCGCTGCTCTAAACAAATCAAGATAACGTTGTTTAAGGCGTATTGTCAAAGCTTTTATACGGGAAATCTGTGGGTCAACCACACCAAAAGATCGCTGGATGTCCTGTGCGTCCAGTATAATAACATTTTCAGGATAATGTTGGAGCTATTTCGCTTCTGTAGTGCATCGGGGATGTTCGTGCTGTATCGCTGTTGGGCTATCATGCCGTCAACGGCAAGAAAACTATATCCCTGATCTGCAGAATGCGTGGCAGCTGCAACGGAATTCTGAAGAGTGTAGAGGATACGATCTCTTCTCCGTTATGGCCAGGGTTGACAAAAAAACAGTTTTTTTTAAAATGTTTATAAAACAAACTGTTCAAAATTTTAAACAAGTGTTTTTTCATTATTTTTGTTTCATTAGACCATTTATCAAATTTATTATAAACAAATATCGATCAGGCCCAATATAATTCATTTCTACAGTATTTGCGCTGTAGCATGGTGCGGGTGACAGTTGCCCGTATGACGTTGACATTTGTCAGTACCACGTAGGGATGTGAGGTTATGCAATTCATTTTTATCGCTAACGATACTCGCAGCGTGAATCTAGTTCTCTTTAATATTGTTATGAAAATTAGTGTATTATTCAGTTGTGCAGTGTAACTACGTGTGTGCTACGTGTATAAACTTGTCAATATAAATGTTTTATGGCTACATAATTATCTTTGTACTTATATAAAATAATCAAAATCGGGTTTATGTTTTTTTTTTCGTGACAACATTTTTGCTCTATGGTGCATCGGCGCGGCGGCCATGTTGTTTACCCGTGCGATGCTGTGAGTGCGAGTACGAGTGCAAGCGCGTTATATTGTGACTTAATGTGACACGTATTACGATTTCATTGTTTGTTTTCATTTTTGTTAAATTGTTATTTGTTATAAGTTTGTTGAGTTTGTTGTTATTACCATGCCTAAGCATACAAAAAAAACTGTTTTGGGTAGTCAGGCCAGGGAGCTTGTTGTTCGCCTCCGAGACTACTTTGAAAGAGAACAACAAAATAATGGACCGTTGTTACCATTGAATCATATTGTAGAACGAGTAGCCGAAGCTCTTGATATTGGCCGCAATACTGTTTCGCGTATAACACGTGAGAAAATTGGCCAAGATGGGATGTTTGAAAATAAATTATCGACACCCAACAAAAAGCGGACCAAGGTGAAGCCAATCACAGATTTGGATGATTTTGCTAAGGTTGCTATTAGAAATCATATTTATGATTATTATAGAAGAATGGAGCTACCCACATTGCTCAAGCTTCTAAAATCATTAAAAGAAGCTGACTTGTTCAAAGGAGGTATTACTTCGCTACGGCAAGTTATAAAAGATATTGGCTTTGTTTACAAAAAAGTTAACAAAAGAAAGATTATTATGGATAGGACTGACATTGCCCTAGCAAGATGTAGATTTTTAAGGAAGGCCAAAAACATAAGTGATTGGAGCAAAGTTGTCTTTTTGGATGAAACGTGGCTAAACGCCAACCACACAGTGGGTAAAAGTTGGACCGACGATACGGCACAATCGTGTACCAAAGTGCCGGAAGGCAAAGGCGAACGCCTTATTATTTGTCACGCAGGTACAGCAAGTGGATTCGTCCCTGATTGTTTGCTGGCTTTTAAGTCAAAAAAAACTACGGAGTATCATGAGGAGATGAATTACGAAAAATTTAAAGATTGGTTCATAGGTCTATTAAACAATTTAAAAGAGCCTATGACCATAATAATGGACAACGCACCCTACCATTCGGTGCAAGTTAATAAACCCCCAAACCAATCCAACCGCAAAAGCGAGTTGGTGAAGTGGCTGAGTGAAAACGGAGTTACAGCAGATATAAAAATGTTAAAGACGGAGCTTATTGCCTTAGTCCGACGCCATAAGCCACCAACTCCTACCTATGCTCTGGACGAGATGGCAAAAGAAAAAGGCCACCAGGTCCTTCGACTACCACCCTACCATTGCCAGTATAACGCTATTGAGCTGATTTGGGCCCAAATAAAAGGTATGCTTTTAATTTCAATTCCCATTTTGAAGCTTTATAAAAAAATCAGCTTTCCGATCGTAGCATGTACCTAGTTTAAAAACATTACCAGATACTAGATTAGGCTGATTGATGATTATTTGAATACTTTTTTTTATAAGTTCGTTTATTTTTAGGTTACGCCGCAAGAAATAATACTTCGCCGCCATTTACGGCAAATAAGATGTTGGCCCTATTACAAGAGGCCATCAACAATGTTCAACCTGAAGACTGGTCGAAGGTCGTGAATAAAACAAAAAGGGACATTATGTCTGATTGGGATCGTGACATACATATTGACAACATAATTGAGTCATCGTTAATAATATCCGTCACAGATTCAGATGATGAATTGAGTGACAATTCAGATGTTCCTGACTCTGATATGAGTTTAGACGAATAACATGTATTTTTTTTTAGCAACCTTTTAAGCAACCCTACCCTATAAATGTTCTGTTGTATAATTAGACCTTTTAAAAATAAAAATTGACCTACGCACAATATACGTTTTTTATTATAAAAAATATCGACTATCCATCGTAGCAGTACATCCCATCACTAAATACGTCTATGGCGTTACGTTATACGCATAACACTTTGCTTAATTTTTCATTCAATTTGATTTTATTTCTTGATTAGAACATTCTGGTTGGGTTTAATTTAATTTACTACAGTTATTAATTATTTAATATATTACGAAT
This sequence comes from Omphaloscelis lunosa, assembly GCA_916610215.1. NCBI lineage: Eukaryota > Metazoa > Arthropoda > Insecta > Lepidoptera > Noctuidae > Omphaloscelis > Omphaloscelis lunosa. The sequence goes on from OU744247.1 coordinate 14,456,317, forward strand.
GTGGTACAACTGAAATATTAAGTCATAAATTGTAAATCGCGGCAACTTTCAAGAGTGAAACGAAATGTTACTGAAACTGTCACCCGCACCATGCTACAGCGCAAATAGTGTAGACAATTTTAAAATTTATCTGAGGAAACATTCACAAAATCGACCAGAATAACATAATACTAGTTATTAGATTCCTAACGTAGATCTAGATACTAACTAATAAAGTATCTATCTGTGAACTTTTTTTTTTTTTTTAATAATCAAAGTAGGTATGTAACTCAGATACTGAACCACCCAGTATACTGTACGTTCATAATTGCGAATTCCGATTTTCGTTCTCAGATGTACCTTACCTAAAATATTTAAGTACGGGGATGTCCCCAAAATTATTGCGGGGAATTACCTCTTTTCGACAAAAGACGAAGTATAGATAAACATAAGTAGGATGGACTATATTCAAATAAGGGGAATCCCTAAAATATGTAGTTGCGGGGAATTACTTCATTTCGACTGGCGACGAAGTGTATAAAACTATCTAACCTTTTTAATTTCTTTTCGAGCTATTCAAGTACTAAAAATGTATAACTTTCATTTATTTCCATTCATTCTCGATTTAAAACCATGTTTTTTTATCTTAATTTTTAACACATTGTTTTAAGCTTGTTATATACTGTGATTTTAAACACTTAATAAAAAACATTGTTGTATTTCAAACTGTTTTAAACACTGTTTAAAATACGAGTTTTAAAACAACTTGGTTTTTTATGGCATCTCTGGTTATGGCGATCCTTTGTTTGAATTGTTTTTGATATTTTAATATTTGCCAACGGTATGGATTAAGTTATCTGAATTAAATTAATTTTATGTTTATTTATTTATTAGTAGTTCTTGAGATATCCCGCTGTGATAGACAGACGGACAAACAGAAAGACTAAGTCCATAAGGGTTCGTTTTTACCATTTTAGTACGGAATCCTTATAAGATCACTAGTCTGTCTGTCACAGCCCATTTGCTCCGAATCGACTAGACCGATTAAGTTGTTTGGTACTGTTACGCGAGGCCAAGTGATCGAAGTTTAAAAAAAAAACACTTTGATGTATACGAAGAAAGAAATAGTTTAATTAGGATTCGACCTTGGTACAATTTTCGGCTAAGTAACACTAAATTAGGACTGGCAGACACAACAAATAAACAGAGATGGTAGAGGTTCAGCGATTGGGACGAGACTAGCGCTCTGTGGAAGTGGGGAGGCAGTGCTGCTCTGAGATGATGAGTTGGTGGCAAAAAACGAAAATCCAAAACCAAAGACACCGACTTCCGAAATTAAAGTTATTTTTCACTTTGAAGTGTTTTTTTTTTGGAAGTCAGTTGTTTTTTTTTTATAATAAGTTTTTTTTTAATGTTTTTATTTTCCCTCCAAAAGTGAACCCCATATTCATTCGTGTTTTTATTTTTCACTTTTTATTTGTGGTACCTAGTAGGTACCACAACTAAAAAGTGAGAATTTGTGTGGGGTAGGTACTACCTACCCCACACAAATTCGATTACCACTACCTGCTACCAGTGACAGGAACTTATCACATCATCCACATACTAAGTGGGAATAAAGTCGTATTATTTGAAGCTAACTCAAAAACTATTCAAGCAAAGTTAATAAAATTTATATGGGACCACCTCGAGAGCATACTCTCTCAAACAAAAAAAGAATTTTCACAAATCACTCACTATTGTGTGTACAAACTTACATTTGCAGTTGGAATGTATAGGGGAACTTCTTTTTCAACTACAATGTTAACTTTGTTCTTGGGATAAATTCATACCAACTACAGAACCCTTTATTGTGCGTGGTTCAACACGCACATGGCCGCTATTTTATGATGATTGGCCACTTTGTTCATTTGCTCATAATGTGTTTCTTTTTCAGGCTGGGCAACTAAATAGACAAAAATCTTTTATCTTCCTTCTATATCTCACCAATTATGTTGATTAAATTTAAATGAAAGTGACATAGAACTGCACAAACTTTGACTTACTCATTCACTACTGGAGTCCAGGAGCCATAGGGCTTAGTGGCGCGTGGAGCTGGCCCATAGTCAACAAACTTTTTGACGGGCGGTGGATTCTTGTTTACTGCCAACTCTCTCATTCTTTCTCTTGCTATGTGAGCATTTACCTCCATATGCACATCTTTTTGGGCTTGCTTTTGTTGTTGTTTTCTGGAAACCAAAGAAATAAATTTATGTAAGTCTAATGCTCATATTTAAAAGAAATAGTAAATGCCCCATTACTTAAAACAGCTAGTAATGATAGTTTAATTTTAACTGGTATATAAATTAATGTATCCTATGCTTCACTCACTTTAGTTTTTGCTTCTTTTTGTCTTGTATTTCATCTTTTAATTTGTTCTTTTCTTGATCTGCCACCGAGACATACTCATCAGGAGTATCCCAGGTAGTTTCTATAATGCAAAAACACATAGTATTTGTATATTTTATTACAGCGAAAGATATATTTTGCCCAGCTAGTAAACAGAAATGATTAAACTTATTTTTCAATAAAAAAATAGAGAGTTCTGTATTCAGTTTTACATGTATGTGTACTGATTTAATTTAAATTGAATTGTTTTCCTTTAATTCTTTCTATGTTTATATATACGAAATAAATTTTATTTGCAATATTTTTATCTTAGTTTTAGGATATAATTTAGCTTTGATTTTGTTTGTCATAGAATTTAAACAAAAATCCTGTTAAATTTCGTATTTGATATTTGCACACCGTTAACGGCAAAACATTGAGGTCTCTGTACCTATTTTATTTATAACAACTATTTTTATACCTATTTTTAACAAATAAAAACTTTGAATTTGACTTTCTCTGTCCTTTGTCTGATCCAAAAGTATCCGATGAATATGTCAACAAAGGGATCAGGAAATGTAACTGTGCTATACATATTATCCATGGAAACATAGTGGATTGTACTGTAACCATCCTAAGATTTAATTTAATATTATAATTATGGAATCCTCACTGTACAATTAATGTCTTCCTGAATAAATAAAATAAAGATACCAATTTGTAGTGAACATGAGTGTTTGTTTTTACATTACTATCACATGTAACAATAAAATAAACTAAATTAAACCAACATCCAATACCATTTGTCACAGTATTCCAATAATAGGAGCTCCCATCCTCACTCTTGACTTCTTCCCAGGTAGGGACTGCCTTTGATATGGATGTTGTGCCAACAACTATGGCAGTATCACTGCTACCACTCTGATTTAGCAATTCGTTAATATTCTGAAAATGAAAAACAATGGATTAGAAAAATGGCAAGCCTTATTATTATGACTGTATGTTAGAATAGGATAAAATAGAATACTCTTAATTATGTTCACCATATAAATGACAGATAAATGTAGAAATTTTAAATAGGCTGAGACACTGGGCGGTCTTATAATTAAAAGCAATCTTTTATAGACAACCTTTTCATGGGAGAAGGAGAGGCAATACTGTATGTACTCTGTGGTGTGTTAAGAATGTTGTACCAATATGCAATAAAAATCCATCAATAGAAGAAGATCAACTTGACAGTTATATCATTAGAAAAATAGCCACCTATGTGTTACACTTATAACATTTTGAAATACTAATGAGTATTAAAAATATTTTTTTTTTAGTAATGTCATGAATTGTGTACACAATTTTACTCCAGATAAATGTTGCCTGCCACACTACTTTTTATATGAAATGGTTATTGAGTTACACACTATTTTAAATAAGATTACCATTTTAAATAAGTGTTAACTTATCAATTAATACCTGTGATGTGATGTCAGCATTGTTCTTCACATCATTCAAGTAAGCAGCCATAGCGGCTGTTTCCATTTTTTTTATATCGTCATCAATCTTTTCTTTCTGCTTGAATTCTTTAGCACTCTTTTTACTGAGCTGTGATATGTGTTTTTGAACATTCTCCTTGTGACGCTTACCGTTTTCATGAAATGAAATTGACTGAAAAGTTAAATATAGTATCAGATGGTTAGGATATGACTGTGTTATGAACATTTAACATCAAATGTTCAGGTTTATTTGGTTAAAAAAAATTACTATGATTTGAGTTCTTACTACTTTGTTATCAGCAAACCAACACTTGCAAAAATCGCAATACTTTCGTGCTTGCGACTTCCAGTATTCCGTCCTGAAAACATAATTTCATACGTATAAGTTTACGCATTTAAGTATGGGTTTTGGGGCAGAATTTGTGTGTAAAAAATATTACTTACATTGTTTTTTCGGTGTAATCCTGACGATATTTGAATAAAATATAATCTGTAGAACTTAAATAAAATAATAACAACTTTTTATAATGCACTATATAAATTTAGAAATACAACACAGATATTAAAAGAAAAATAATTTGCATTCACCTCGGTTTAATTCGTACACAAAATCACAGAGTACATTGAATATACTGAGCACAAAATGACAAAACCAAACAGAACAGAACGTCAAATTTGAATGGTCAAAAACATCGCCATTCGCAATTGCGTACGACAGTGACAAATGACACACGTCAGATTCTGACGTTTCTGCTGTCTGGTCCCTCCTCGGTCCCTCAGTCCATAGAGTACAGGCAGAGCTACGAATAGTCCGTCCCTCTCCAACCTACCTATGTCTGTCACAGGGTAGGCTATCTATGGAATATACTTTTTAATTTTCTTACGTTTAGGCAGATAAAGGCTGTTATTTAAAGACCACAAAATACTACAATAATGTAGTATTTTGTGGTCTTACGAATTCCACGGGAACGAAGTCGCGGGCAGAAGCTAGTTAACTATACAATGGTATATTCCAACAATAAAAAATGACAACTGTCAAGCATCATTTTCCCAATAGGAAGCAAATCGCTGTGTCCAATATTTTTTCTATGGGAGTTAAAAGTAGTGGGAAGAAAAAGTCTGTGCCAATTTATTAGGCACAGACTTATTAGAGAACACGTTCAGATGCATAAGGTAAAAATAAAAATATTTAATTAAATATTTGTATTTTGTCATGTAATAATGTGCTGATTCACAACATTGTTACATGACATATCCACACACGTTCAAAGTCACGTTGAATCTTTCAAAGTTGTTATGAACGGGAAATTGAGCTTTTTATTGCTTTTAAATAATGGATCAAGGTAACTTGTTATACACTATCAAAATTAAGTTTTTGAACGTTGCTTATTAAAAAGAAAATGACATTACAGCAAGCCATAGACAAGCATTACCATTCAACTTCGTTCAGTATTCGTTCACCGTTTAGTACCGTCATAGTACGAATTTTATCCATTCAGAAGCAGGCTTGCTTTTTAACTGACTGGAAATCGAACGTTTTTCTAAAACCTCATAGTAAGCCCCCGGCTTAGATATCATAGTACAAAAAGCAACGCAGTTCAACTTCTGTCCTGCTATAAGAGCTTGTGGTTAGCCCTCAGATACCTACTGACTTGCAAATTGCAATAATAAAAAGAAAATGACATTACAGCAGGCCATAGACAAACATTATCATTCAACTTCGCTCAGTATTCGTTCACCTTTAGTACCGTGATACTACACATTCAGAAGCAGGCCTGCTTTTGAACTGACTGGAAATTGATTTTTTTTTTGTTTAAAGCTTATAGTAAGCTCCCTAATGGTATCTCCATTACAATCAGGTGGCTTACTATGAGCTTTGTTCAAAACTGCCACTTGCTCACTTCAGATAGCGCTAATCTCCAGAGTCTTATAATTTGACAGAAAGGCATATTTTTTTGAAAACTAGCGACTTCTTTTACGCATAATTAAATTTCGAGCCCAGTTGCGCAGCTGTTTACTGCAAAAATACGGGGGCCCATGCCAAAGATGTTATAAGAAAACTGTGGGGAAAGCTCTCCGAAAAAAAATGTGGAATCTGATATTTCGTCGAGACAATGTGCTATTCTTTAAGCGTTCTTCTTGTGATGTGATATTGTGTAAATTATAGTAAAGTATGTGCGTGTTTATATTATTATATTAGATCAGTGCTAGAAGTGCTATCTCTGAGGTTTTTCAATGAGGAAGACAAAACCCGAGTTGGTTTTCAACTCTGATCAGAATAGTTCTATCGCACGCCTCCAGTCTTTAACAAAATACGAACTTAAAGTCAACAAACACAAAATAACCGATAAATTATAAAATGTTCATAATTTATTGACTTTTCCACTAAAGCTGTTTTTTTTACCAGTGGTAGACGCTTCTCCTGTCCTTACCTCGTTTATTAATAGTGCTACACTCCAAGTCTCATACATATTTATCTAGTTTTCATATAATTTGTGATCGACACAAAAGTAACAAACACAACAATGGCGGTTTAAAGACTTATAACTGTGCTTTTAGTTTTTAACCTCATTATTTTGATTGAAATTTGATTCGCGACGGTAAAAAATATGTGTTTCCAAAATTAAAATATTAGAATGAGTATAAAACTGCCACTTGCTCACTTCAGAAGGCGCTGATGTCTAATGTTCAATAATTTGACAGCTAGCTGTCAGTATCCATTTTTTGTAAACAAGCGACTTCTTTTCGCATAATTAATTATTGAGCCCAGTTGCGCAGCTATTTCCTGCAAACATACGGACACCCATGTTTTAGCCAACGATGTTAAAAGAAGAAAACAATGCAAGAAAGCTCTTCAAAAAAAATTAGAACCCGATATTTCGTCGAGACTATGATGTGCTATCTTTTTAAAACCTGAAGTCTTTTAAGGGAGAAAGTCGTGTGCAGGTGGTGCTCCCAAGAGAACTAAGTCTGTTCTCATTACTTAAAGGCACTTGTGGTGTGATAATAGGTAAATTATAGTAAAGTATGTGTGTGTCTATCTCTGAAGTTTTTCAGTCAGGAAGATCATCTTTGAGTAGGTTTTCAACTCTGATCAGATTATTTCTGTCGTACACCTCCAGTGTTTAACAAAAAAAGAACTTAAACGCAACGAACATAAAATAACCTATGAATTATAATCATTCATAATTTATTGACTTTTCTAAGCTACTTTTATACCAGTAGTAGACGCTTCCCCTGTCGTTAGCTCGTCCTTAATGGTGCTATCCTGCAAGACACTTATATATTTGTTATTTTGTCTCTATCACAAATTATACGAAAACTAGATATTTTCGTATAATTTGTGATAGACACTAAAGTAAACAACACAACAACCATTGCCTTTGTACGTATTTTTCTGTTCCTTTCTTCTTTTCTGTTTATATGTGTGTGCATAAATGGTTAAATAAATAAATAAATAAAATAAATAACAACGGCGGTTTGAAGACTAACTACTGTGCTGCTATCTATGATGACCTTTCAGTTTTTAAACGACTGCCCAAAAAGGAGTGTAATGTTTTCAGGTTTCGTGTATGTATGTGAGTTTCTTTGTGGCACCATAACTTTTAAATGCCTAGACAGATTTGGATGTATGGGGTATCGTTAGAATCCTTACATCATCCCGAGTGACAAAGGCCATATATATATTTTTTAATGGCGGCAGTATGGCTCCATAATCAAATGTGTAAAAAACGAATTCTTCACTTATTACAATATGGGTATCCAATTTAATTTGATATCTTTATTTCAGATGTACAATACAGTCCATATTTTCTACAAAGCTAGCGTTAGTAAGGGTTGTTAGTAGTACACAAAAAATATAATTAACAAGTGTTAGTAATTTTTTAGTAAACAAGACAAGTTACACAATAATTCTATTTCCTATTTCTGTACAGGTGTACACCTGCCCAGTTCACATTAAAAGAACCGTTGATCTTCCACGTTAACGTTCTGAGGACAGTGTTGGTGCTACCACGGATCTTACTCATCATCGATGCTGTTCTTTTCGTTATGATGGCAAAGTAGTCATCGATGGATGCCTCCGCAAACATTGTGGAAGCACTGCAATACCGGGGTTTTCTCAATACTGCCCTCAGAGCGTCGTTGTATTGAACGTGTAGGACATTGTAAGCCCGCCACGTAAAGTCAATTGAAGGCCTTGATGAGTATATTCCAAAACTATATAATTTATTGGCATACATTTTACATAGGTAGGGTATACATGCAAAACAAACATTTCATCTCCACGCCATCCACCCTTCGCCTCGCCTCGGTGAGAGTATAAAACCACCTTTAGTTCTTAAATATTAAAGCCAGTTATCATGAAAGATTTTAAAATTAAAATAAAACTTGACACTAAAATGTATAAAAAAAAAAACAACCGGCCTGCCAAAAAACTAACGAATAGTTGTGTTTTTTTTTTAACCTCATTATAACAAAACAACTCATAGAAAAAGTAAACTATTTTGTCTATTTTTTTTTCTGAAGAGCTTGTTGCACGGTAGTCAACGGCGTCCCCACCAGTGATCTTGGTTGGCGACAGGTGAAGCTGTGTGAAATTTCGTCGTAAGCCACCAACTCCACGGTTGTAAACTACCAAGCTCACCTCTGTTGGGACGCAGTTGACTGCCGTGTAGCAAGCCATCTATTCATTTAGTATTGTCCTTTTAGTTACTGTTGATAACGGTATTATTACGATAATTTAGGGTATTCTATTTTATTGGCAATATGTAGCTGAGTTTCAAAGAAAATATTTAGCTAATCAAATGTTGAAAAACAATAACTAATTACATTTTAAAAGGTATTCTAACACATTGCAATGAAAATATGTGATAAGCGAAACAATTTAAATGCAAGTGACTGACACGCAATGGTGGCGCTGCTTAGAAAGGATGCACCACTATATGCAACAAATAAGTCTTTAGTACATTTATTTTTAGTTCCGCGTTTCACCGTGTACCAAGATTTCCAAAAGAGCCACTGAAATATGTTTATTTTGGTTTATGTAGGAAGAAACATAAATATTATATTATTGATCATATGGCAACACTGTTTTGGTTACATTGTGATGTCGTCGTCGAGTATCGAGTGTCGTCGTCTTTTGTAGAATTTTATCAAGGTAATGTTTATTTATGAATTTTGCATGATTTATTTTTACTTCCATCATGTGTAAGTTAAAAATGGGATATTATTTAACTATTTGGGTAATTACAGCCGCTACAAACTACTTGTCATTTATATATTTCTTGGCGGCCATATTAAAATTTGAAGATAAACTACGACTTTGTTTTATCCTGTATAATCTCTATAATCTTGTTCTGTTCGGGTTTAAATACTCAACAAATCACAATAAAATTGTATACTCTTTATTATATTTACGTTAGTTATAGTAGGTATTTGTTTGCAAGACAGAATTTTCTGTTTTGTAATTTATTTGTACTTATTTTGGTGCTTGTTGACGCGTCTCGTAATCTCGTTTACCGATCTTGCTTCAGCGTAGCTATCTATACTATAATGTTAATTGATTATGGTCCATTTATTGTTACAGATATCCCCGGACTAAGTTGGTGAACGTGATAAACTTCTAAATAGCTTATGTGTCGAAAAGTGACTTATCGTAAAATTTGTTTAGTGTCGGACTTGGACAAAGAATTGTGATTCTAAGTTTCTAATTTTAGTCGTGTCCCTAGTGGGATTATTTGGCAAAATGATGACCGAAAATAGAATTAGTTCAAGTAATCACGTCGGAAACAGTATGACCAGTCAGAATAAGGGGTTCGTATCACTCTTTGTTGCTACTAAAATTTATTAAATTAATGTATTTTATAAAAATCGTTAATTCTTTTTTCAGAGATGTCGATAAAAGTATCGATGACATCGGTTGGAAATCAAAATTAAAAATACCCCCGAAAGACAGGAGAATAAAGACTAGTGTAAGTTTTACTAAATACCCTCTTAATGTTATTATTTTTGTGATACAAAATCACAATAGGTACAAATAATCAGAAAACAATAACTTACTGAGACTCATTTTATGCACAAGTAAGTGATGGTCTCGTAAGCTTTTACTTTTATTATTAAAGGAGGAGGATGCGATCAGCATTTTTTTTTTCCATCTATGAGGTCCAATTTCTCTGTAATTACTGGGCCGATTTATGTTATTCTTTTTTCATTTGGTAGAGCAAAGTGGTCTCATATAAATTTTATTAATTAGCTTTAATAAATACTAACTTTTTCCACTTAGTGTAAGTTGATGTCAAATAAGTAAGTTGATGTCGATTGACAGGAAGTTTAATAACTTCCTGTCAATGTTATTTACATAGCAAATAGTGATATACCAATTTCTGAGGTAGGTAACAGGGAAGGCTGGAAAACTATGGGGAGACCTTTGCCCAGCAGTGGGACAGCACAGGTTAACAAAATAAAATGTATCAAAACTAGAAAGTGATTATAAAAAAAACTTACAAAAAAACAACTTACTGAAAACAGTTTTAATTAATATTTTTTTTACCTTAGAAAAAGAGAGAAATAAGAATGGCATAATATTTTCATAGATTAAAATAAAAAGGTACTAAAGTTTATTATCAGGAATTCAGTTGTCCCTTGTTAAATAAATAAAAGTTGTTACTTTCCTTATCTTAGCTCCAAATGCACTTGAACATCACTTCTCTTAGTACCATGGTGAACATTATTGTCTCTTTGCATAGTGTTTAATACTGTTTTTTTTCATGTATTTGCATTAAACATCATATAATACTACTATATTTAGGACAAACAATCAATAGCTGCAAAGAGCAAGACAATTGTTATCTATTATTCCTTATTCTAAGCTTAGTTTTAGGAGGGTGTCAATTTTGCAAACTTTGCATTTGTTTGTTGTATTTTGAAGTTATCAAAATGCTGCCAAAAGACCATGTTAGGCTTTATTGTAGATCTAAAAGGAAGCTTATTGTGTTTTCTTGGATTTAAAGGATGTAACAGACACAAGAGGTAATGAGTTTGAAGAGTTTTGCCTAAAACGTGAGCTGCTGATGGGCATTTTTGAGAAAGGATGGGAAAAACCTTCCCCCATTCAAGAGGCTTCTATTCCTATCGCACTCAGTGGTAAAGATGTCCTTGCAAGAGCTAAAAATGGAACTGGCAAAACTGGCGCTTATTGTATTCCAGTTTTAGAACAGGTTTGATTTAATGTTATTACTCTATATAGTTTGTTTATTATTGTTGTACAATTATTGTCTAAATGACCTGAATGATGATATTTTTGGATTCCCCTTCACTTCTCTATAAGTGATAAAACCCGTATTTACTGATTGTTATTACTTTCTGTATTCATGATCATAGGGAGTATTAGTACTTTATAAATATTTTTATTTTTCTATATTTAGGTGGATCCCAAAAAAGATGCTATTCAAGCTTTAATTGTGGTACCAACTAGGGAGTTAGCACTCCAGACATCACAAATTTGCATTGAACTGGCAAAGCACACAGATATTCGTGTAATGGTTACTACAGGAGGTACTAATCTCCGGGATGACATTATGCGTATTTATCAAAATGGTAAAGATCCTATTTTTTATTTTCTGTTAATTGATATTTATATCTTTTATCTTACTTGTGTGTCATGTTTTTGTTTCAGTTCAAGTAATTATAGCTACGCCGGGTCGTATGATTGATCTCATGGATAAACAAGTTGCCAAGATGGACCAGTGCAGGATGCTGGTTCTTGATGAGGCAGATAAACTTCTTTCTCAAGACTTCAAAGGAATGCTGGATATGGTTATTTCACGGTTCGTAAAATTTGATAAAGTCTTAAGTATCGTTATGTATTTCCTAGGCTCTAATAGATAAATTTCTATAGGTTACCCAAAGAGCGCCAGATCTTGCTGTTCTCTGCCACCTTCCCACTGAGTGTGAAACAATTCATGGAAAAGCACTTAAGAGAGCCGTATGAGATTAATCTCATGGAGGAATTAACACTGAAGGGAGTTACACAGTACTATGCATTTGTACAAGAGAGACAGAAAGTGCATTGCTTAAATACACTTTTTTCAAAGGTCAGTGATAAGACTATCTTGCTTTTCATATTATTCACTTAAAATTAGTAAACAAATAAATAACATCAAAATTTGCATTAAATTTTATTCTTATTTTGTTTCAGTTGCAAATAAACCAGTCCATAATATTCTGTAATTCGACTCAACGTGTGGAGCTGCTTGCAAAGAAAATAACTGAGCTAGGTTACTGCTGTTACTACATACACGCGCGTATGGCGCAGGCACACCGCAATCGTGTATTCCACGATTTCCGCGCAGGACTGTGCCGCAATCTCGTGTGCTCAGACCTCTTCACTAGAGGTATCGACGTGCAAGCCGTCAACGTCGTCATCAACTTTGATTTCCCGCGCATGGCCGAAACTTACCTGCATCGCATCGGTCGCTCGGGACGCTTCGGCCACTTGGGTATCGCTATCAACCTAATCACGTATGAGGACCGTTTCGCTCTGCACCGCATCGAGCAGGAACTGGGTACGGAGATCAAGCCGATCCCGAAAGTGATCGACCCGGCGCTGTACGTAGCGCGCCCAGCGGACGACGACGACTCGGCCGACAAGTAACGCCGTGCCGCCGTCGCACCGCTCGCGCGCATGCTCGCCGCGCGCACCGCATCTAACTGGACTTGCTGACTGGTGAAAGGAACTACATAGTTTAAATCTTTAAAAACAAAAAACTTATTTGTAAAAAAGTGTAATGAATTTATTGTAACAAAATGTGAGTGTAAATAGTTTATCGTGAGTAAGACTTTGACCTGAAATGGGTTACTTTTTTAAAGTGTAAATAAACCACACATCAGGACATAAACAAAAAGGTATCTTGTGTACTTTGTCCATATTGGATACTGTGTGCGAATTCCTACATTGTTAAAATATAAAAAATATTTATTTGAGCATCATCTGTGAGTCTACCTAGATTTGTCCATCATCTTACATAAATTGTGGTTGACTTTCTGCTGATATATCACGAATACCTACCCACACCATATATAAGTTTGAGCTAGCACCTGTTTTATTTTTAATGAAAAAACTTAAAATTCTGTGAGGTTGGGTAGGTAGTTAGCCTAGCTCAAACAACATCTATTGTTAAATGACGAAACATTTCAGTGTAAATCACATTGTTTCTGGCCGCTTGAAACAATGTTTGTCATCAAGCCGTATTTATAAAAGGAAGGTCATCATGATACTTATCCTTTCAGACAAAATTTAAACTGATCTCAAAAACTGTATAATCAAAAGAAAAATTCTTCAGTTTTTTTTTGTCTAGGTAAAGTATCATTTTGACCTAGCTTTGAAGAATTACGTTATCATGTATTATTGATTTCATCTTATCATTAAGCGGTTTTGTCACAGAGTTTAATAATTTACAGGATGATATAAGACTTTGGAGGACTTGACTAAATCAGAAAACTTAGTCCTCTATTCTTAATCACAAATCTCTAATGGCAATAAATATAAATAGCATTCATACCTTGTCAATTCCTCCAGGTCTTATCTGGTAAGAAAACGGTATGTTGCTTTAAAAAAAAAAAATAAACATAATATTTGCAAGGAACTGTGACGTAAAAGTTGAGCAATGAACCATTCTGTTACGGCTTGCAGCTATGGCACATTGCTCATACTGGGGACTTTTTTTAGAGTGCTTCGTTTTGGTGAACGGAACTAACATCTGCTCTCTGGGGATAAAAACAATTCGGGATGTCAAGTGAAGAGTTATTTGGTAAGCAGGCCTTACAGGAAGTATAGAGTACAATCAAAGTTTGTCAAATATTTTATGTTGGTCTATATAAATCTTTGTTTTGTAACTCGGTACAGACTTAAATATCAGTTATGTACATATATGTCCTACTGTCAATTTAAATACAATATATATTTGTTTCCAAGTCAAATTTTAACATTCAAAATTGCAAATAAACCAATTTTTACGAAAATTATAAAACAAATTCGGTGTTTCAGATTGATTACATATAGTGTCAGAATTGTTTATTTTATTAGCCTGTTATGTGACCTAGAAGAAAAGCATTGGTGCAAATGCAGGTTGTAAATTAGGGATAGACCAAGTTGAGAATTGTTTGTAAAGATTGCTTTGCTGATTGACGATTGTGTTTAGTATAAGGGTTGTTTTGAAAAATGGAAGCTTGAAATTCAATAAATATTTGGTGGAAATTGCATACAAATGTTGTGAGTCAGGGAAAATGATTTTGACAAAATATATCTGTGATAAAGGTTGATGATGGTTTCATGGTACACCCAGCAACACAGCGACTATATAATGTTTATAGTTCTTAAATATACTGAATAATTGGATAAAATGTGAAAATATAATCATCTGTGTTGCTGATCGTGCGTACTGGATTTAGATAAGAGTTGTGTGTACCTTCTAACTATACATTTAATTATTTAGTCTTCCGATATTCTCGATGTGTAAATGTAACTGACCATTTAATATTACGAAATGACACAGGTTAATAAAATAAAGTGGCAATATCCCGATTAATGTGCTATTCAAACGTGATGACGTTGATTCTTGGTTACTCTATTGGCGTCTGAAAACAGGCTCGATAGGAACTCGACTCGCTTATTTGAATCACTTGAACTGAATGCTTTAAACCGATTGTCATGCTCATGCGCAGTATTTGATCTCTCTTTTCAGTTTAATCATGCGTATGAAGTTTTGACAGAAACAAGTGACCCCGTGTTTAGGAAAAAAAAAAACCTTGAATTAACGTCGCGCCTATAATCAGGGAAATGACAGCTATGATCTTAGCTACACCAGATTTTTGAAACCCGAAATAGAAAGCATATCACATAAGATTTTATATAGATGTTATAGTTTCAATAAATCATGCTCTTATACAAAATATGTGTCGAAAAGTATACATTCTAGAGTGACCTATATTGGCAGTGGCATATTCTGTAACGTACCTTATAATTGTTTATCTTGTTTTATCTATTTCAGAAATATATTGTTGTTAAAAAACGGGCCAAAAATAAACTCTTCACGCCATTTTCTCTTTCATTTTCTATCCTACAAAATACCAAAATTGTTGATGTCCGTGACTATCGCAGGACCACCAACGCCAATCGCGTCCATATTTAGTAAATAATTAATACCCAATTGGTACTAATTAGTACTCGAACGAGAAAATTGGTATGTTTTCGAGAAACCCGACTTTGAAGGTGGTCGCTGGTATTCACGCTATTCAGCAGGACCACCATGAGCGCTGAAAAAAGTGGGCATGCTGCAGCTATTCTAAGTATTCAAATATTATAATTAGTACCCTTATATGTGTTTCATTTCGTAAAACTCTCCGGGAATGCCGATAGAAGTGAAAACTTGAAAAAAAAATCGACACCGCGGTAATCAACGCGTTGATGTCGTTTACTCCACGGTGTCGGTAAATTGCGTTACAGTGACGTGAAATCAATGGTTTAGTCCCATTTCAATAATGCCCAACGCGCCTAAAGAAGTTTTCACTTCAAAAAACAACTGAAACATTTGTATTTAAGGTGCATTCGGCCAACTCCGAAAATCGGGTAATTCCAATAATGTAAATTTTCTAGATATCGCAGTAATATTATTTGCTCTAGCAACACTCACCTAGCCGCTCAAGAGGATATGAGTGAGTGTTGATTTGTAACGAGACATATTTGTAAACGAGTGATATTTCGCGCGTTTTTTGGTTTATTGGATTTACCCGAAGAATTTATTCTCTAATATCTTTTTAATTACCTACACACCGACTAAGTCTGTTACTTGGCCAAAAATTGCGACCAATTAGCGAAAAAATTTGGGAGAAAACAGATCTTCGATAGGTGCCCTAGTTTTTGAGATATAAATGTGGCAAAGCTGGGGAGATTCTCCCCAGGTCGGCCACCTATAAACCCTAACAACTTTTGTACCACAAATACTGATATACAATTTTTTGTGTTATCAAAATTAAAATCCCTGATGGTGGCCATGCCAGCAGTCACACGCTCTTAAACGGGTGAACCGAATTGAATGCGTTTTTTTTAAAATAACACGAGTTACGAGTTTTCATAGTGCTTTATTTGACCGCTAAACATGACAGATATGGATTTTCATACAAACATTGCCGGTCGGGCGCTCGCCTGTATTTGACCAGAGGGGTAGGCCCTCTGGTCAAATACAGGCGAGCGCCCGCAGTATTATTTTAATATTACTTCAGTGGGAGAAAGAGATGGAGCTATACGTTCTGTAGAGCTTCATCTCTTTCCCACACTGAAATAATATTAAAATAATACTGCTTTATGAGCTGGTGGTAGGCCCCCTGTATAGCATTTTCGATTTAACTCGAAGAAGGTTGTCATAATAATGCTCGAATTTCCAAGCATGTTTAAGAAAAAGAAGTTTTCATTTAATAAATGAGGAGACATTTCCATTTAAGTATTCAGTATTATTAATGTTATTACAGTATCGGAGGATATATTTGGGCAAAAACTTCATTCAAATGGCACAAATAATAATTGATAAGGGTTTGATAGAATAAAAGCTGTTATGTTTAGAATAATTGTTATATTATATAATTCTTTGTAATTCTGCTTATAGGTTATTTATTTTTTTGTATTTTGTGTAGACTTGGTGACTTATAACATCGTCTTGGATGAGTCCGTAAAGGTGTTATAATTGTGATTTAAATAAATTAATAAATTTAAAGGCCGCTGTACACATTGGGCCATTTTACGCTGCGATTTTTTTTAAACAACTAAACTCTGAACCAATTCTGATGATTTTTTTATTTGCTTGTTTACATTATGTTTAAACAATAATACGCGTCAAAATATTGTAATAAAAGTATTTAATGAAAATCAGTCATAATTAAGTACATACACAGTTCATGTAATGGATGTCGTAGCACTGGTTTTATTCTTTTATTTAAATAAACGTCTTATATTTTCTATGATTAATTATGTCGTTATTAAATATTTTAACCATTTCACTTACTTAATAAAATACATATTTTACTTAAGAAATATGAAGGAATAATTAAATATTTTACATTTTGTTCTTTATAGGATATGTAGTTTCACAAAATTATATGAGAAAATGCCTTTGTCCTGCAGTGGAACGATACATGACTGGCTTCATAAGAGCTTCAAAGGCTGGTTTCATTAGAACTAAGATATCAATAAATAATAATAATTGGTATCTAAGATACGCTGATGGCTTAGCTATTAGTAGAAGCAAATTAAGACATTTAATAATCGAAGGAAATTGACAGGGTTAAGGCCATAACAAAATTATATGGAATCTCCTGAGATCTCATAATCATATCAGTTGGTTTCCAAAATTAAAAGTTTTTGATGAATTTTCTCAACAGATTTAACAAGTCAACATTGTTTGAAATAAATCGGTTAGTTTAGTTGGTTAAATCATCATTTTGTCTATATACCCGCTCAACTGTTGATTTTGCCTTTAGAAATCGATAGCAAAAATTCTATTTTGTCTCGTTAGTGACAGTTAAACTCATAAACAATTTTTTTTTTTGTAATTTTTAATCGTAATACTTTTCTGAAAAAAATAATAATAAAAAAAATAACAACTATTTGATAATAGTAAACTTTTGAACACATTGTTTTATTAATAAAATATAAATTAAATAAGGTTAAATATAATAAAAATAGCTGCCTTAACTAACGAAATGTTGGCGGACAGTTCTGGTGGGTAATGGAATATTTTCGTTACAGTTCAGGTCCCCTGATATAATATAGGTACTACGTATAACTTTGTTAATCAGATTATAAATAAGACACAAACACTAGTATTGACTTATAAATTAGTGAATAAAACTTATGGCAATGTCATGTCTTAGCGTTTTTTTGTTATTATGTTACACATTATTTTGTTCATAGTTCATGACTAATAAAGTTTAATTCAGGAGATCAAATTATTTTAATTAAGTACAAGTTCAAAATTTACTTAACCAGAAGTATTATATGTACTTCATTAATTGTCATATTAATAGCATTTTATGGCATACCGTTTCAAAAATAGTCAACATAATATGTAAGCAAACCAAAATCTCACACAATCCAATTTCTATACGTCCTATCTAAATGACATTAAATATATTAGTTTTTAAACGCAGCTTACAACTATAGGGCCATTACAAAATATGTATTTAATAACAATCAAATGTAAATTCGATACTCTATTGCGTATTTTAAAGTAGGCGATTTACATAATATGTATAAAGTATAACCTAATCGCCGTGGACGATTTTACGTCCTAGTTTATACGTTTACAATAAGTACGAAGATTAATGTGCGTGAATCATGCTCGTCTTACTAACAAAAATATGTACTCGTTGATCACGAAGTGATTATTGTTGACTATAAAAAGGCGTTGTTATTAAGTCAATAACAGTAAGTCTAATTGGGTATAGTTATTTTCTACTAAACAAAAAGTTTACGTCCCTAACGCCTCGGGCGACAAATAATTCTAGTTGTTTAGGAAAAAGTTGGACTTAGCGCTTATGGCGTATGTTTTTTTTCTAATAGGCAGAAGTATCTGTATGTGTACTTCGGCTAATCTCCTGCCTTGTGCATTAGTGGTTGGTGATGAGTAGAGTTCAGTCGATTGACAGCTGCGACATGAGCAACTCGGGCGGCGGCGATAGGCCGGGCTGCAGCGTCACGGCCACGCCGCGGTTTAGTGATACGGCCGGGTAGAACGCGCCGCGCAGGCCCGTGAACGCTATGTCGCCCTGTTAACATACACTTTATTGTTACTATCTATCTCCCGTACGCAAAATACGCGCTTGGATGTAGAGTTGCGGACACCAGTCCGTTATACTATATAGCATATAGTATAACGGACTGTACTGTACTACTATACAGCCTATAATGTTCCCACTGCTGGGACACAGGCCTCCTCTCAGTGAGAGGGAGTGGGCTGTAATCTACCATGCGGTCTCCGTGCGGGGACAAGAATCCTGAGTGCAGTGAGGGATTCAGGCTCGCCCAAAAGTAAGACACCTCTGTCCTCGAGGAGAATACTCTTTTCACATCTCGAGGTAATTAAAAAGAAATTCGATTCCGGTTTTTCTTTAATGTAACGTTCTCATAGGAATTTTCAGTTGCGGTGCCAAAATTCAAATGAAATTATTGATTGGGCACAGATATAGATAGACCTAGATAACGCAAGTATCACGATCTGTATGAAAACCAAGCGTGCCATTTTTTGACTACCTCCTATGACGTCACAAGCACTAGGAAACGTTTCCTTTATTTTTTCTCACATTTGCATAGTTTTTACAATTTATAACAGTGCAATAAACCATTTTCAATTTTTTTAACTGACGTCCGACAACCGTGGTACCAATGCAGGCTGAGCGCGAAAGTGGCAGCTTACGATTATTGTACGTAAGCTGGGCACGCGAATGGCACGCGAAGTAGTTGGCTCTTGCGTTATCTAGGTCTATCTATATCTGTGCTAGCAGGTTATAATAAAATTCATTACTGCCCGGCTAGGACCCAGGTCTTAGGTTAGATTTGTATGAAATTATCGAGTAGGTGGTGTGACCGGATCCCTGTAGCACGTCACCTGCGGCTGATCGTCGACGGTGAAGCGCAGCGTGCCGCGCGCCAGGTCCAGCAGCACGCCCACGCACGCGCCGCGCGCCACGCCGCCCGCCGCGCGCCCGCCGTGCGCGCCGCCGTGCACGAACCACGAGCGCGACCCGTCGATGTACATCGCCCAGCCTAGCGCGTCGCTACCTGCACGGTCACAATGTACTATCAATAATTAATTTTGGTCTAATATATTAACTACCTAAACCAACGGAGTATAATAAAATAAAACAGCTATCGGCGATCGCCATAATTCCACTAATGACAGTCGGTTGTCAGACATGATCTGACCAAGATTATGTCTGGACTTTAAAAGAGACCTCTGAGTTTGTTTCGGTGCTTCTTCTCAGAGTAGTCGGATTGGAAACAGCGACCTCATCTAGTTTTTAAAATATGATTGACGAGTAAAATTGTTTGTATAAACCTACTTATAGAAATAAAATAATTTATCATTTAGTTTTGTTCTTTTGAATAACTCACACAAGACAGCCATGGACAGATCAACGCGAAATATTATTTTGAAAATAACTAACCCAGCATCTTATCCCTGGCGACATCTGCCCTCGCGATCCCGAAGGCTGGATCAGCGTCGCCATCGTATCGGTCGATGCGCAGGCGCCAGTAGTGCAGGCCGCGCGCGAGCGGCTGGTCGGCCAGCGCCACGCGAGGTTGCCAGCCCGCCGCGGCCGCGCCCAGCCCGTCCGCGCTCAGGGTCACCCCGCCCTCCGCGTCGGCGCAGCGAGCGTCCCATGTGAACCATGCCACTGGAACAAGCATGTGACTTACAATAAAAGAGTTGATTGATATACATGCATAAACTCACGCTTTTTTCCCGTATAGGCAAAAACTACAGAACGCTATCTGTACGATTCTTACAGTCCTTTGCTTCGTGTACGTTCATACATCTAGTCATACGCATGCCGGTTGTGAGAGTACTACGCACATGACCTATCTGAGGATCATCACCAATAAGGTCAGTATATGTCCTTCTAGGGCGTCCCCCCTCCCGGCGTTTGCATTCGAATCTGCCTTGTAAATACCTTTTCTTAGTAGCTTTTCATTCATCCTCTAAACATGACCAACCATCTAAGCATACTCTTTTAAATTTTTGTCACAACATCTTTAAAACCGCACCATTGTCTTATCACATCATTCATAGTTACACTTGCATTGATTGCATTTGCACAGCATTTATCCTATTTTCATGACTCTTTTGCCACACCCAACATTCAATACCATACATACATAGTGGAGCATTGACAAATTTATTATTTACTACCTTTTTTTTTTGGCTGGGAAATCATCAAATAACTTCTCCCGCTCTGGGCGGAGCGGGAGGGCGTGTCAGACTCTTACTGACTAAAACCCACCCGTGTTCCTTCGGTTGCCCTGTTGCCGGGGGCCACGATCTCCCTTTCGGTTTTCTTCCCAACCATAATGAAAGCTGATTTGGTAGTTAATAATAAATGTCTTGTTGGCTACGCTTTCAATGCTATAAACTTTATAGCATTGAAAGTGTAGCTAGCCAACACAATATAAAGATGCATCTAGATTGCAGTTGATCGATAACATCGTGTCATATTTTGATCAATCGATTGGTCAATATCGACCGCAGTCTGGTTGGTTGCACCCCATATGTTGAAAATGATAATCTCTGGCATTATCAGAGCTGCTTACTAATTAATCTGTAATTGGATTTAACTTGTGGATGTCAAGATGGCAAACAGTTATGTCAAATGGTATTACTAGAATACGATATGTACCTGGGGATGTCTGTAGCCCGATGACTTCACTGTATGGCCCCTCTCCGGCGCCGTTGAATGCCTTCACGCGAGCACTATACAACGAAGCATAATGCAGCCCGTCTATGGTGCAAACTGTCTCGCGGCCGCAATATACTTCCTGTAAACATTGGAACATTATTATGTCATTTACAAATAAGCGGTAATTACAAAATATACCTTAAAACATAGATTACAGGCCTTTGTTTTATTTAAGATATATTTTTTATCAAAACAAAAACATAAAAAAAATATCAGACGATAATTATCATAATTCAAATGATAAGATGAAAGTTTATGTAAACAATTAGATGGCATTAAAAATATAGGCACCATATAAAATGGTATGACTGTTTATCTATAAAATACACCACAAGGCTACATTAGCTTACGTTAGATATCATACATAGATGATAATATGCTATGAAATAAAATAACTATGAGTAATGAGATGAGCGCGGTTAGTGCGTGGAAACAATGAGGCATATCATGGTAATCACAACCACATGAACCACCGTTTTAAGTAGGTTGGATTACTGACAAATATTCGCTGCGTATATTCTCGTCTGGTCGAAAATTGAAAGCTTACTCATTAACATTGCTATCAAAGGGAACGATTATTATCACTGATACCTTTGTTGACGAATACTTGGCAACTTTCAGATAACCAGATTAGTAACTAGCATTGTTTGTTCTACACATTCGCCAGCTCAAAACTAAGCTTGATTTAATAAATGCAAAGCATAACACAACAATAATAATTATGATAACTAAGAATGAGGTGAATACTTGTCTTAAGGAGTTACGAATCTATAGTCGTGTGTACACAGAAATTAATTAATTTAAAAAAAAGGAAATTAATGTACACAGTTTATACCACTGCTGCACAAGCTCTGTGCTACAAACAAACACCTTTCCTGCAGTTACATTATTTTAATAGTTGGCTGTTGCCTAACCACACATTGAACATTGAATTACTTTTTGATAAGATTTGTCCGTCTGTGTTCCGACTAGCGACGGAAATAAAAAGAGATAAAGAGTGATAGACTGGCTGACTAAATGGCTAACAATAATTTTTATAGGTTCTGTTTCAAGTATTGTGTGCAGCACACTCTGCATTATAACAATGATCTAAGTCTAACATAATAATTATAATCGTTTAGTTGCAAGTATGGCTAGACATCATGCACATGGATGCTATCTACTTGATTTAGTCACCACCTGCTTAGCCTTTTCCCAACTATGTTGGGATCGACTTCCAGTCTACAGTATTTTACGTAGAGCCTATCTGAACTCCACAATACAGTTACAAGGTAGAACAATAACCCCTTGGTAAGACTATCTACACAATTTAGTATCATCACATTTTACAATTTAACATGCAAAATATAGACAACTAGCTTAAACTAGCTTTTGCCAGCAGCCTCGCCCGCGGCGAGCTCGGAAATGATTCCACAGGATCATAATACTGGCACCCATAAATAACGCAATGAATGTTATTGAACTGTCGAAATGAAAGCCATTGCTACTGTTAGTATGTCACAGAATTACACCACGGGATAAAAAGTATCTTATGTCCTGGTCATGATCTATCCGTATGTCAATCCTTTGTTCTGCCGTTAAGGCGTTAAAAGGAAACAGATAAGTTACTTTTGCATTTATAGCATTAGTATGGATTAACACAGAAAATGTGAACACCGTGTATATTTCACATAATTAATTTATCTGTCATTGCTTAATTTTTTGGGTTCCGTACCTTAAAAGGAAAAAACAGAACCATTATAGCAGGGGTGGCCAACATGGTTAGACGCAAGATCTACTGTTTACTGACGAAACCCTATGCGATCTACCAATTACATACTTCTTGAATTTTTTTAATGAAACAGAATACAATTACCTACGTAGTATTATTTACGTATTTCAGTAAGAGATCATAAAATTAAAAATGATTCTTAGTAACTACTCATTTATAGTAGTGTGAGTATTACGTCTGAGCTGCTGCGTGGAAGAGAGGATAAATAACGTGATGGAACGGCGATTGAAAAATGATACAAGAGGATGCGCGCAGCAGATCGTGATGACGTTGCGTGGTCTGTTCTACCTATTTTTTTACTTAAAAAATATTTTTAGTTATATTAACTTTTTTTTTTTTGTTTTGCCACGATCGACTGGACTAATAGCCGCGATCGATCAGTCTTTCGAGACAAAACGACGACTTCCCTAATACGGGCTAACGACCAAGTGTAGTTAGGCCGCTTAGGCCTTAACTATGGAGTTTTTTGCTTATTCTTCTCTATAAGAAACTACCTTTTGGAAGGAGCAACTAGAATCAATTCTATATAGGTACTGGTAAATTTTGATGTTCAAAAGTGCCTTTCATGTGCCTAATTAAATAAATGATTTCACTTTGAAAACATGCTTACCCGGAAGGGCCCGCCCAGTCCGTCATCCAGTTCGAGCACGTACCCGCGCACCGCGTGCGGCTGAGCGGGCGCGCGCCACGCCAGCGTGCACGAGCAGCCGCGCGCGGCACACGCCTCCACCGCCATCTCCGGCGCGCCCGGTGCTGTGCCAACATCAGATTATGTTAATACATAAAATCGGACTACTCTGTAAAAGTTTTGCATACAAAATATATGTATAGGTACGGGTCGACTTGAAAACCTCCCCTTTTTAGGGTTCCGTAGTCAACAAGGAACCTTTATAGTTTTGCCATGTCCGTCTGTCTGTCTGACAGCGGCTTAGCTCAGAGACGCTTAGTAAAAGAAATCTGTAATTTGGCATGGGTATAGGTACATATTAATCATGCCAACACAGTGGTAAAATAAAATCTTGAAAAATAAAATTTTGTTTGGTACGTAACCCGAGGTAGGTTACGTACCAAACAAACCTTGCAGATAATGCGGGGATGATTTTTTTTTCTCGTCTATTCGATGATGTGGGGTATCGTTAGATAGGCCTTTCAAAAATATGACGGGTCTGTGAAAACTATTTTTCGTGGTTGTTTTTGGGATAACATATGTGAAAAAATTCACGGCAGTAGTATATATAACAAAGTTAAAAGGAAAACTATCACAGCTAAGAGTAAATGAGTAATAGTCGACCAAATTACATTTGGCCAGTTTTTTCCGCTGGTTAAAGGTGCGTTACAGAAGCTCGAACATCTTACCATTACTCTACCATAGATTGGGTTGTGGAACTGAGATGGCAGCAGCTCCATGATGTTTATTTGCAACAACCAAGGCAAAAGCAAGGTGGAAGAAATGGTCAAAATTTTTAATAAGGACTTATTATTTACCTGATGACTTCATTAGACATTCCGCAGCTGTATTTCCAATGTACGCAAAAAAAAAAATAGGAAGGGGAACTTAGTGTTAATGATAAATAATGTTTATTTCTGTAAGTAGGTTTATACAAACACTAGTAGCGCCTCGCAGTTTCACACGCATCAAAGCTCTTACAAACAGGCGCGACACAAAGACACCGCTCGTCGCGCGACGAGCGGTGTCTTTGTGTCGCGTCGCGTGTCGCGCCTGTTTGAAAGAGCCTTTAGTCTCGAGCCCGTGGGAATATCGGGATAAAAAGTATCTTATGTGTTAATCCAGGCTATAAATTATCTGTGTGTCAAGTTTCATCCAAATTCGTTCAGTAGTTTTTGCGTGAAAGAATACCAAACATCCATCCATCCTCACAAACTTTCGCGTTTAGTAGGATAGGATAGTAGGATATAATTATATATATAGTAGGATTAAGTAGGACTTACAGGCCAATAATATTTAAAATCTAGATGAGGTTGGTGGCCTATCCACCTTCTCTGGAAAGAAAAACCAATACACACAGTCTCTTATACTTCAGATATTATCTTGGTCAGATCATGTGACGTCCATGTAGATTAGCGTCTGAAATGGTCTTTTGAATAAAGAACCACACAGATTTGAGTGGACCTGTCCAGTCAGTGCACGCAATTGTCAGAAATCGAGTAGCTCAATTTAGAACTTAAGTCTTGTTATAACTTGTTAACTATCGCTGGTAAACTTACGTATGCATTCCACGAAGTTCATACTCCTGACTGTACGCAGCACCGGCTCGACGTCAAGGGTGAGTGCGGGGGCGGCGGGGGGCGAGTCCAACGCCGAACACAGATTGGACGCAGTCTCTTGCGCTCGCGCCGACAGTATGTTCCCCACCTTACAAAATTATAATTTGTTACAAGCACTATTTATTAAAGAGGGTACAATGTGTTCGATTCCCAAGTCAGGCAGTGTTATTGGGTTTTTCTATCAGGAATTTCTCAATAGCAGCCCGGAGCCTGCATTTGTGCCTGGTTGATGGCAATAGGCTCGCCTCCTATCACAGGGGACATAAACATAGCTGGAGAAACGTGGATCTACTTTAGGTAGACCTCTGCTTAACACTTCGGGAAAAACAAGCGTAATGTTATGCTATGTACACACTGCTACATATCAAGCTATACATTTCCAGTATAAACTGACCTCACATTGTACGGAAATCCTGTACAATGCGAGATCATCTTATACTGGAAATGTATAGTTTTATATGTAGTGGTGTGTATTTGCTCAATACAACATACCCAGGTGCGCGCATTGAAAACATTGCGTAACAAATTAGTCGATGAATAGAGTGAATAATAATTATTTAATAATAATAATTTATAAAGGGATTTCAAATACCAGTATAGTGCCATGCTCTATAAGTAAAACCTATTATCTTTTGTAACTATCTGGAACGTAGGTGTCATTGATTTGTTTACATTTCTGAGATAGAAAGCTTTACTCATTGATAGGAGGCACCTGGGATAACAAAATATCGTCATAATGATTTCTTAGAAATAGCTTTCCTCTAATCATTTATGTTTTACACAAAAAATATACATTTAGACTATTTTGTCACTTTCTTATCTTCATTCATGTCATCAATAATATATGCTATTTATGGATAACCCATCACTTATGATGAGGCCTATTAGTGGGTCTCTAAACTGGCAGATAACTATTATCACTGTGACAGTACATAATGTAATACTGTTTGCCAATATCAGCACACATTAGAATTAGGTCAATCTAATAATATTGAATTGATACGTTCATCAATATTTGTAGACATTTGAGAAATCAGTCAGTGTGCCCAAAAACACATAGGTGTTCCAAACATAATCCTATAATATTAAATAAGCAATATTTGTATAATTTATTTGTATTCACGTTCTCGAAAAGGCTCAAACGATTTAAATAAAAGTTGCAATATATATGGTTTATGGGGGCGAAAAATCGATCTAGCTAGGTGTAATTTCTGGGAAAATACGTTTTCTCTATTTCACGCGACCAGAGGTCGGTATGTTCAATAGATTAAGTACATTTAATAGTAAACTTAAAAAATAATCCATCATTGTATCATTTTAGGATCACAGGTCTAAAGCCGAGTCAAGGCGTGTGTGTAATGTGATGTATCTTTTAATGTAACGCGAATTCTGGGTGTGGACGGAACTACGAGTACTAGATATAACGCTCGGGCTGGCGCTCGTGCTGATCCATCGGTTGTCGTTTTAGCGTGAACACAAAGACTCTCGCAGTCAAAGACATATAGGACTCGTGTGTAGTAAGTTTGCCGTCCACACTATGCGCATTACATTACGCACGTCTGGATATGGCTTTATTAATTACAACATTAAGGGGATGCACTAAGGTAGCACGCGAAATTCGAATATTCTTATGTTTATTGCAATTTGCAGGTCAGCGTTAAGTTGTATCTTGATTAAAATATGATTAGTGACTGTACCAAATATGGCTTTTTAGCATTATAATCATTAGAATCAGTAATATAACTCCTTAAGTTAGAATTGGCTTCAAATGTCATGATTTCATGAAATATTCCTTCAATAGGGTATTAGGAACTTAGAGAGTTGTATTGATGATTTTTATGATTATAATTCTATAAATAAATATTTGATAGGCCATAAATCATATTTAGATCAACATACAACCTGATACTGATCTCCAAATTGCAAAATATGTAAGAACATTTGAATTTTGTGGGTTACCCTGAGGCCTGTTGCTTGTCTGGTAACAGCAGTAAACCTAAGTGTAGCCCTATTTTTTATGCAAACCTTGCAGATGATTGAGTTCACAATAAATAAGAATGATTTTATTTTCTTACCTGTAGAAAAGCTGCATGATCAGATTCTTTAAGAGCTTCAATGGAGAAGTGTAACAGTGCTGTTGCTTCCCGCAGTTTCTGAGCAGCATGTGATGTGAGAGACCGCATGTTAGTTATGGCCTGAGATCGTGTGTTCCGAGCCGCACGTATGAGCTCATCTCGTCTCCTCTCTATGGCACGAGTTACTTCAGAACAAGTGTGATCGATTTGTTTTTCCAACTCTTCACAAGATTCCTGTTAGATAATACAAAAATAAACATTGCAAATATGTTACATAGCTAACTTTTAATCTTATTTAATCAATACTAGCTCCCGCCCATGTGGTATATCGATAAAAAATATCCGATGTCCTCCCCAAGGGTTAAGATTAAGATTGCAGTCCTCTGCAAACAGTAATATTTTTGTAATTATACTTTAAAAGATAAACTAAGCTAGTTTTCTTGGATTGCAATATTATGTCGATAAGAAAACACAGTCAATGTAGTTTTAAATGTTTGTGGTCTAATTATCAAAGTACTTACATTAATTTTATCACCAGTTCCTTTTACTAACTGTATATATTCTGTCATGGCTTTGGCTTGTTCAGATAGGTGTTGCAATGATTGTGATAATTCAGTCTGAAATAAAAATAGTTTAACAATGTTGAATATGTGCCAATAAGTCAGCAAACTAGTGATCTGAACCAGATCCCTCCAATAATATTAAAATTGAATAGTATAAGGAAGCAGAGAGGCAGGGACTAGTTAGTCTCAATTTTGATTTTCCATCAAGTAATAAAAGCACCTGGCATGATGTGGCTGGTTGCCCTATGCCTCCAAAATTGAGTTCAAATGTTGTAACATCAAATGAGCTCTAAATTACCTTATTGGCTCTAGCAGCAACAGACAATGCCTGTGTTTCATGTGTTGAGTGTCTTTCAGTAAGACAGCGCTGACAGATAGGTACTAAGCAGGCATTGCAGTAGAGGACAGGGGGCGAGCCGTGGTCAGCGCACGTAGTGCCAAGCGGCCGCAACTCATGCTGCGCCAGAGGACCGCGTGTGGGGTGCCAGGCGTCGCGGCAACCCGCGCAATAACGCACCGAGCATTGCTCGCACCGTACCACCGCCGCGCGCCGTTCCCCTTCGCACATCTGACAGGCCTCCTCGGCAGGCGGAGCACCCGTGACCCCACCAAAACGCTCAACAATAGTTCGCATAACGCGAAACGGTGGAAGTCCCTCTGCTCCATTATCGTCCAAGTAAACTAGCTTATTGCAGGATGGACATGATATTGTAAATGCTGCGCTCGAATATGCGGGCGCAGCCGGGGTTCCTGCGTAACTATTAGGCCTTGATCCACATACTACTCCACTGTCAGTTTCGCTAGACACAGAGGCTTTGTCCGCTTCTTGATAATCGTTTGAGGCTGCAGAATTATCTCCTTCGTGTATATGAGTTTGTAAATTTATTGCACAAACTCTACAAAGTGCATGCCCGCAAGGTAGTAATACTGGTTCCCTGTAGAATTCTTTACAAACAAAACATCTTATCTCCTCTTCCATTTTGTTATAACTATTAGACAGTGAAGCTTAAGCCCGCTGTGACAATAAATTTTAATTCACTTCACATACTCTTAACTACTCAATAACATTGTTTGAGTTTATGTTAATAATAAATAAATGAAATCAACAATAAAAATAACGCAACATGCATCGCATTACATTTGCAATACACGAACACACAGACAGAATAGATGAACACCCACTCAGTGTTGCCATGTCCAAAATCTGGGTGACGGTGATACTGCTAAAAAAATACGGTAGATTATAAGAAATTACGGTGATTGAGCCCGGAGAAAACCGGTAAAAATAACGGTGAACTACTTTTAATAAGACAACCATATAAGAGCACAATATGTTTTTTATTTTAAAACCTCATAATACAAACAAAGGTAATACAGAACATATGAGTGAAACAATCATTATATTACCTACTTAGAACAATACGTGCACACGGCTACACATCAAGCTATACATTTCCAGTTTATGGTGACCTCGTATTATAAAGGATTCCGAACCATGCGAGGTCAGCTTATTATCGATTTAGCCGCGAATGTCAAAAATGTGCCCAAAAAAAGAAAGTGTGAAACGCAAACGGCAACGCCCGCTACCTAGCTGACTTGTTCATTAAAAACATCTAATTATCTTATTTACTGGATAATTAGATTTTTTGACATTCGCGGCTAAATCGCTATACTGGAAATGTATAGCTTGATGTGTAGCAGTGTGTACTAATGCGCAGACTCAATTTTAACGACACGATGGGAGTGGGAACTAGTTGGGAGTACCCGACTACAGATTACTTAATAATTATAGTCTGTAGTCAGTAGACATACAGACCAGACACACTGTTTTTACCAGGATTATTAGTATGAGGTTTTTACAATCACGTCTGCATTCCCCGATGTATTTTCGTATAATTTCATAGTTCCCATGGAATAGGGGGTGAGCCTTTTGACAATTTTGATATCCCACCCACACATGGCAAAACTGGCAAAAAGCTCGCTGATTAATCTGGTTGATTGATGGCCCGGATTCTGGATTTGATCAGGTCGCGCAAATTCAGAATCCGAGTCAACTATTGGCCGATGTTCGGCCTTTCGTGTCCGCATAATGCGGGCACTAGAGACTCCAGGCTACTGAGAAATTCATCAGTGCGATGCGGACTACGATAAAACTGAATTAGTTTCATAAACGGTGGATCCGCAGTGGTAGCCCGCGAAATTCAAACTTTCTTACGTTTCAACCATTAATACATCTCTCTTACTCTGCGTTTGCACTGGCGAAACATTCACAACAAAACCTGTTGGAATCTCTATTTTCTGTCAATTTTCCATACAATGTTTGACAGGAACTAGAGATTTCAACATGTTTTGTTGTGATGTTTCGCCAGTGCAAACGCACAGTAAGTTTTTGTTCCATTTGAAAAAAAAACTCTGCAAAAGCTCTTAGGAGCGTTCATTCTAAAAGTTGTTAACATCACAAATAGCTGTCAAATATTTACTGGTTTTGATTAATTTGGCAATATTACTGTATGGAAATATGAAATATGGCTAACTAGTGAACTAAAATATTGATTATACATACGAATTTAACATCTATTTGCGACATTGTCCACTTTCAGAATACACGCTCTTATGTAGACTTTTGTATTTAATTATTGTTTTATACAATTTTTCACACGTTAAGCTCTGTAAATTATACATACATAAACTCACTCCTTCTCATTGGGGTAGGCAGAAATTACAGAACGCCACCTGCTACGATCCTTACATACTCCTTTTGCCTCGTTTACGGTCATACACGCAATACGGTTGCAAGAAACCACGGTACTGGTTTAAAGCAAAGCTCGGTCTGAAGACACCGTTAGTCGGTTTCTTTCCTTGGACCTTGAACTCGCATGATAGAAAAAACTCTTTCTACGTTCGCATACTGGGCTGTAATAACAAATATTATAATTTGTGCCCAGCGTCGCCCGGGTGTATTCCCGACATTTTTGATGGGTTTTCCAAAATATTCTTCCATGCAAACCTTTTCTAGATAATTACGAATACAACAAAAATAAATCAGCCTAATCGGTCGAGCCATGCCCTAGTGATGACCTTTCATACATGCGGCAATAGATTTTTATTTATTTTTATTATTTCATGCAAGCTTAGTACTTTTTAGGGTTCCGTACCTCAAAAGGAAAAAACGGAACCCTTATAGGACCACTCGTGTGTTTGTCTGTCTGTCCGTCTGTCACAGCCAATTTGCTCCGAATCTAATCGACCGATTAAGTTGGATACACATATATCAAACTGTATCGTGTGACATATCAAAAGAAAGGGCTTGTTGCGAGGATCTCAATTTTGTTTTTTTATAATTTTACAATAAATACATTTAAAATATATTTAATAAAATTGATGAAAATTGACCATTTAACCTTATCTCCGAAACTATAGATTACAGGAAAACCTATAAGAAGTCTATGGTCTTAAAATAACATGGTATCAATATTTGCGTACAAACTTATTTTTGCAGTTGGAAAGTATAGGAGAACATGTATTTCAATAACAATGTTAAGTTTGTATTTGAGATAAATTCATCCCAATTATAGAACCGTTTATTGTGCGTAGTCCGACACGCACTTGGCCGGTTTTGTTAGTTATAAGCTATTTGTGTGCCTTTCATCCAAATCCTATTAGTAGGACAATACTGTAAAAATTATAAATTACAAAAAAAACAAATCAAAATTCAAAAGTCATTTATTCAAACTAGGCTGAGAATCAGCACTTTTCGAACGTCAAAATTACATAAGACAGTCTCCTAAAACGCCCACCCTTCACCACTTCCTAGTGCCTTTAACTGGGAAGAAGAAGTGGCGCAACAAACTCTCCAGCAGCACATCTGTCTGTTCAAGTTAAAAAAAATATGATTCTATACAAAAGTATGCAAAATAATTTACATTAAGTAGCCCAAGAAATAATTTAAATGATAAATTATTGGCCATATGTCAGCTAGCACACGCCAATATACCAACCAGAAACATCGAGAACTATACTCAAGCCGAAATAAAAAAGCCCAGTACAAGCCGAAACAAACGCCCCCGTCTTTTAATTTGTGATGGTTCGAGGTTTAGTAAGCGTGTGGCACAGAGTACATTGAATATACTGGCGTGTGGGGGCCGACATAACAAATTGCTTCACCAAATCGCGATTGAAGTACGACTTTGCCGGTTTTCCGATCGATTTAGATAAGTTTTGTAGCCGGCCCAATCTATTGCCAACATTGAAAAAATAAATGTCAAATCTATTTGTCAATAGGAATTTGACAGTTTGTAAATAGGAAGATAAATGAATAAAGTTGTGTTTATCAACTTTCAATGTTTTTATCTTTTTATAATGCGCTGTTCAATTAACTATAGACCAAATTGTAATGTAGATTAAGTAGAATAGTATAGTTGTCCGAAGTAAACAAATTCAAAAATGGAGCCCGCGCTATCTTCTGACGATAGTTGCGATTCAGAAATGAAGCTGATGAAGAATGAATTGATCGGTAGGATAAAATTTTTAATGTAGTTATAAACGATATTTAAATAGAACAGGATTAAGTGAACTTATTGTTTAGCGTGATCTAAACTAGCTTACTTTGAGTTCAAGTTAGCTTCGATATTAGTACCACTTTCCTAATTGATTTGTTGCTTAGGTACTTATATTTATGGCACACTACCCGTTGATTTTTACAGTAATCCTAGTAATATTAACCTTTAATAATGTATACTCTTCCAACACATTTCATTTTCATAGAATTTGGATTGGAGGAAGAGAATCTGAGCAAGGAAGAAATGAGTGATCTTCTGAAAGCTTTGAAGAATTCAAAATCATCGGAAAAACTAGAAGAAGTTGCTCGTGACGGAGGAAATGTCGGTTCAGTTTGATTTATGTATAATTACACCCTTTTCACACACTCAAGCTGCTGGAGAGCCCAGCATTGTATGGATGTATGGTTTTATATCTTTCACACATTTTTCAAGATTTTAGCCAGTTTTCCCATACTTATGCTTTCAGTTACTCTGCCCTAGCAGGCAGTGTGAATGTGTGAAAAGGTCATCACAGTCCGTCAAATGCATTTTGAATTATTTTATTATAACAATAAACTGAATCATTTTTCTGTTTCAGGTTGAGAACAATCAATCTAGTACCAGTAGTACCACACCCAAAAAACCCATGAAAAGAAGGTACTTAAATGTAAGAGACAGACGTTTGCCATGGAGCTTACTGCCCACCACAATAACACCTGCTGAAAAAGCCCGTAGTCTAGCTGTTTATATAAAACTTATGTCTCTGAACAGCTACCACCAGGCAAGACAGTGTGCTAACTTTGCAGCTTGGCCCCCACCGCTGCAGATTGTTGAAGAAACTACTAGAGTACAACCAGTAAGATCTACAAGAAGTGGCAGGTCTGTGCCCGTCTATGCTGATTTTGATGATGATTCTTCTGACCTTGACTTTGTCATCACTAAGACTAAGAAAAGAAAGGTGTCAGCTAGTGATCACAATGGGGGTGATGGCATATACACTAACAAGGTTTTGAGCTTAAAAAGAAAACCATCTAAGGATGAGAACAATAGACCTGTGAAGGAAGCTAGAATGAGTACAGATAAATTAGAAGTTGTGTCGGCTGTGATTCCTGTAAAGCCTAAGAAAGACCTGTTTACTTTAATTGAAGACTGAAGCACTACCTATCTTCGAACTTTGGTACTTTTGATGATTTATATAATAATGATGAATTGAAGAAAATGAAAAAACAGTCTGTATCTTTAAAAAGATCATTTTGAAGGTGCTTTCGTTTTGTGAGATATCTATTTGTATAATCCAAATGTAATGGAATTAAATGTGTAAATTGATTTCATTACGGGACCGTGTACGAAATCGATTGATTTTAATCAATTTTATTAACTTTTTGTAAGAAAGGGAAAAATAATTTAAACAAAATTGTTTGTGATTTGAAAAGTCAATTTTGCATCTAATTTAAGTATTTTAAAGACCATTTCCACGAAAGCTCCGCCATGATATGTACTGGACGCTAACTTAT
The DNA here is from genome assembly GCA_916610215.1 of Omphaloscelis lunosa. NCBI lineage: Eukaryota > Metazoa > Arthropoda > Insecta > Lepidoptera > Noctuidae > Omphaloscelis > Omphaloscelis lunosa. The sequence continues at coordinate 14,490,402 of OU744247.1, forward strand.
AATAATAAATATGAATATTGCGTGCACACTTTGATCGTGTTCAAGCACGAAACGAAATGACGTAAGTCTCAATTCTTATTTCGTTTATAACTAAAGTAATAATTGATCTAGAGAACAAATATCTTGAGGCTGGATAATAAACTATTGTTTTCTTACTGTGAATACATATTTTAGACATAAAAGCCGAGTAATCTTGATTTGATTTAAATGATCTTGAACTTGTGATTTAGAACATGAAAAAATATCGACATCATTATATTATGGTCTTCTTGCACGTGGCTGGACCACTTTTTTCAACTTTGATACAATTTATCAGGAAAATAATTTTGAAAATCCATTTTTTTTTAAGAAAGCCTGTCAATAATTTAGTTTTCCTATTATTTAGCAACACTAGCAAGAAATTTAAAAATCACACTAGTCTACAGCTATCTTTGAAATAAAATCAAAATATTATTTTATTGAAATACAATGTCATCATGTAAATCAAAGGTGAAATTAACTACTTTTTCAGGAGTTCTAAAGTGATGAAACTATTATTGGTGCTGTGACTGAAAGGAACGGCTTTACACTACTTTTATAGTCACTGACCTTATGTTTCAATTATTTCAAACTTTTTCACCATTAGTTATGAAATTGACAAAAGAGAGTTTTCTTTTCGTGCACGGAGCCTTAAACAAAGGCTATATTTTAATTCCGAAATTTTTGAAGGGTAAATTTTGTATATAATATAAGCTCATAGAATAGTAATCATGGAATTTGATTTCAAATGAACTACTGTCGAGAGCCATTCAATACAAATGACTGGCTAGTCAAGTCTAACGGAATCTAAATTCTGGGGTAGATGACACAAGAAGTGTAGATTTTTCATCATGGAGAGTCATTACTCATTTTAGAATAGTCATAAATATTGTAACGCTTTTAGTCACAGTATGAACATAGCATGCTTAAAATAATTCTACTTTCTGCATTCTAGGCAGTGTTCTAAGAATGGGACTGCCACTTTTGTAAAATTATGTTTTTATTATTTTGTTGTATTCTCAAATATTTTAAAATTCTATTGTAGCTTTAATAATTTTATCAAAACAATCATGTTCTTATCATAAACAGGCTCTCACTTAATCATAAGTTAGTACAAAAGCGGAGAAGAAATGATTGTTTTGTTTTTCTTTTTACATTATTTTGTTATTCTATAAGTGTGTTGGTAAAGTGTCGGTGCTGTATTGTGATTTTATTTAGTCTTCATGCACAGTGCCCCCTGGCAAGCTAAATTACGCAAGAGGACGCCTTGCTTTCTTTCTTTCAATAAATAATTGGGTTCCGCCAGTTCACTGTTTGTAGCAAACATACTTGCTGTGAGTGTTTCCACAGTATAACGAGGAGACACGAGTTTCACGGGACTTAGACGACGCTCGCACGGACGTAATAAAATGGCGGCGGGATTTTTTCGCGCACTGGATTTTCAACTCTCGGTGTTAAGCCGAGCGTTGAGAATCCAACGAAAAAACACACTGTTGGATTTTCAACTCTCTGCGTTAAGCAGAGCGTTGAAACGAACGAAAAAAAAATCGCCGTGATTTTATTACGTACGTCGGCTTACAAGTCAACTGACTGGCTCAACACGCGCAAATAGGTACCTAAACTTGCGAGTGGACATCGTGCTTTAATCACTAATTACCTACCTATTGTAAGGTTTCGTCTGAAAGCTTGTTATATGATAATAAGTTATGTATAGCTGCTATATTCAAATTGTTGTGTTAATTTATGTGGTCGTATGATAACTGCTTGAGCAACAGTGAAGTGCTAAATTTAAATAAAACAACAAGTATTATTTCAGCATCTATACTTATATAATATATCCTATTGTCAATAAGTAAGTCTTATAATACAAAATACGAGTACATGTTCCCATATACTTAAGAGTACCTACATCGTAGACAATCAACAGAACTTGAGACTGGATTTATATAATACAATAAGCATAAGGAAAGGATTTTTATGTTAATTAACGACCCGTTGCGGGTCGTTAGTAGTTAACTGAAAATTCCTGTCCCGGTTCTTATGACTCGTTCGTTATGACTTGAAATAATGTTTATTAAGTGGGTGATAGACGTGCGAACTTAAAGTACGCGATTTTTAAGTTCGCGAACTTACTCGGCTCGTCGTCGCACAGTGGAACGAATGTATGGGAGCGGTTGGACGTAGACATGTCCGAAAAAAAAGAGTAAAATTATGCCAAACTAATGATGCCATCTTATTCGATTACTTAATGCCTTCATAACTTGTGGTGATGAATTTCTTCATAACTCCCATATTTCGGGAGTAATTTGAGAAAATGTGAAATTTTACTATGAAAATGAGTGTATCGAGCTCTCTCCCTCCTGATTCCGGGCTTGTTTCAAGTAGCGGTCTCTAATATCATAATGCTAATACTAAGAGCTATATTTAATACTAAGACACATAGTGCGCCAAATGTGCACTTTCTGGGATAAAGAGTGATGTTTATTTTATAACACAATTTTTTAATTTTTTGTTTATTTTGTTGATTAAAACCGTTTTTCTAAAGGTTTACCTTATTACAATAACATTTCTGATCAGCCAATTAGAGAAGATATAAGCTAATTAGGATATATAATTAGGGACTTAAGGTTTACATATAAAACTGATGCACTAATGATTACTGATAAGAACATTGCTATTATTTAATTACTAAATGGCTCTTAATACACTAATTTAGCATGCATCATTTACTAATTATCACAATAACTAATTACCTTGCAATATTTAACAAAGGATACCTGGGATACCTGGATTTTATATAAATAGGTCACTATTAGTAACTTTAAAATCAGTGTTGATTTACACCTCGTTGTATCCAAGCTAATCTCGCAATGTATTTTCCAAATTTTAATACAAATCTTGATATTCACGTTGCTTTATGCGCACGCGCACATAAAGATTTACGCGACTTTAACTATTTGTTCAGTGTTTTAAAAGATAACAGTTGTGTTCAGTTATGTGAAAGTGCTGAAACAAGTTTAAAAGACTGGTGTCGTCGATTTTGCTACCGCATTTATGCAAAATGGACACAGTCTGGAAGAAGCACAGATAAGTTTCGGAAGAAACATGAGATTTGGCTACAGGCTGCAATTCAATGGCCGGAATTACAGAATGAAAATATGGAACCTTCTACAGAAAATATAAGTGACGTCATCGAGCCCATAATTTCTCCTGCTAAATCTGATGCTTCAACTTGTACACATCCTAGTCCTCGTAAATCTTTTGAGGACCTTAGTAACCGGCAAAAAAGAAGACGCACCACTGAAGATAGTCTTTCATGCAGCAGTAGCAGCGCTGAAATTATGTTTTCGGCCGAAAGGGCGCTTCAAAAGGCAGGACAAAGCGATACAGCTTATGTTATGAAATACTTGACGGAGAATCCAGAAGAGGCCTCAAAAATCAAAGCCTTCATTGAAGGTAAATCAATTCAGGTACGGGAAATATCCCCTTTGAAGGCATTGGCTCTTTATGTATCGATGAACTTATCGAAATGGCGCTATAACACTCTTCGGGATTTCAACACTCAAGAAGGAGCTCTTCAATACCCGAGTTACTACATGTTGGTTAAAGAAAAAATTAAGTGCTATCCGGCCAAAGAAGATCTCACAGTTACAGAGAGCTCTGCAAAAATCAAATTACAAGCCTTGATGGATTTAACCTCAAGAAGACTTATTAGGTCGTTAGAAACCCCTGTTGATCCCAATCAACAGCTCGTATTGACCAGCAAATGGGGTTTTGACGGATCATCTAGCCAAAGCATTTATCATCAAAGGACGAGTGAAGATGAGCAAATCGATCTTGCTAGTAATTTTATGATTAGTCTTGTACCACTGCGGCTCGTCTCAAAAGGTGTAACAATTTGGGAAAACGAGCGACCATCTTCCACTTCATTTTGCCGGCCAATATTGTTTAAGTTTATAAAGGAAACCAAAGAAAATGTGCAGAGAGAGATGGCTGAAATCGAAGCAGAGATTGAAGCCTTAACTCCATCCACCATCACTGATGGAATTAGTGTCAAACACCAACTGCTGTTGACAATGATTGATGGTAAAATTCATTCCATTATATCCAATACAGCAGCTTCAGTGTGTGACATATGCAAGGCTTGTCCTAAAGAAATGAATAATTTAGAGTTAATCAAAGATAAACACGCAAACGAGGACATGTATAAATATAGCTTAAGCACCCTTCACGCTTGGATTCGCTCAATGGAATGCTTATTACACATTTCCTACAAATTAGACATAAAATCATGGCAAGTAAGGGGTGATATAGCAAAAAGGCAAGTTGATGACAGGAAGAAAAGAGTTCAAGAGGCTGTAAGAAGAGAAACGGGCTTACTTCTCGATGTTGTGAAACAAGGCAGTGGATCCACCAACAATGGCAACTCGGCAAGGAGATTTTTTGAAAACTACACTAAATCTGCTGAACTGACCGGAATAGATGCTATGCTTTTAAGAAAAATCTGTGTGATCTTGCAGTGTATTTCATCAGGAGAGAAGATCAACGTAACTAAATTCCGAGAGTTCTGCTTTGATACTGCTAAGCTTTACGTGGAGTTATACCCATGGTATTATATGCCTTCTTCACTTCATAAAATTTTAATGCATGGGCCAGACATAGTTCAGAACATGTCAATTGTGCCCATTGGTTTTCTATCCGAAGAGGCATCTGAGGCTAGAAATAAAGATTTTAGAAAATATAGAGAGGGGCATTCTCGAAAGCATAGCAGTATCTCATGCAATGAAGATATTATGCACAATCTTTTACTGTCTTCTGATCCACTTGTTACAAGTATCCGTCCAAAAGGAAATAAGTTTGTAAAAAAATCTTCTTTTAAGGAATTTTATGAGCTTACGGATTCTGAGAAAAGTGATATCGAATTTGTTAACATAAATGATTTAGCGGACATCGATTCTGAATTTGAATTAATTGATGATGATGATGATGACGAAGATAATTAAATGATGTTATTGTTTTAAAATGTGTAACTTAGTAAATTAGAGCTTACGTCTTAATTATTTATTGTACTTTTAATGAAACTAGGTAATTTATTATCAACTTACTTAAAAGTCATACTCTCATCAGTTCTTGTGAATATTTTTGTTAATATATATTTCTGTATATATATAATATATTTATAGACCTCTTAATAAGTCTGTCTGCGGTTTAAAGTAAATACAAATGGGGAAAAAACGTTTTTTTTTTTAAATTTTCATTTCCTTTTATCCCAGAAAGTGCACATTTGGCGCACTATGTGTCTTAGTATTAAATATAGCTCTTAGTAATAGCATTACGATATTAGAGACCGCTACTTGAAACAAGCCCGGAATCAGGAGGGAGAGAGCTCAATACACTCATTTTCATAGTAAAATTTCACATTTTCTCAAATTACTCCCGAAATATGGGAGTTATGAAGAAATTCATCACCACAATTTATGAAGGCATTAAGTAATCGAATAAGATGGCATCATTAGTTTGTCATAATTTTACTCTTATTTTTCGGACATGTCTACGTCCAACCGCTTCCATACATTCGTTCCACTGTGCGTCGGTGACACACGTGAAGCTTGCTCACACTGTATGACTGCTGTATGTTGCCGAATTTTCTGAACCAAACTAAACAAATATTACACAAATGTTGAAACAAAATGGCGGCTCGCGACTTGCGGCGATGACAGACGTACGAAACCACGAACCAAGGCGGGCTAAGAGCAAAACTTCAAACCTGTTGGATAGCCGAAGAACTTAGTGAGAAAGGTTGCCGAGTCATAAGTATGCGTACTTGCTCGTGAGTCTATCACTCCTATTATACATATACCAGAATTTTTTCCAGCACCTGCTGGAATAAATTCTCTAAATGATGGTGAAAACCGCATCAATCCATCCATTTTTTGCGTCATTTAGAAGAACAATGTGGTCACAGACACGAAAAGCGACTTTAATTATTAACATGGCTAGAAGATGGACATCAACTAGTATGTGAAGCCATGCCACGCTTACCATTTTTTTTTGATGTGGCGACGTTAAGCGATGGTGTGTGAATGGCTTCACATACCATCGCTTAGGGCCTTAGCACACCTCCGACGCGAAAATAATGATGCGAAACCGTTAAACGAATTCCGCTGCCAAACATTACTACATTATGTCGCGATAAGGGTTGCCAGTCCCAAAAATAGAAAAGCCAGACACAAATTTATATTTAGCCGGACATTTTGCCCTGAAAGCCTGACACATTTCCGGCCCTGGTTCAGGCCATGGTACGGAGCGAGAGGAAATGGGAGGCCGTCACCTCCTTCTGCGAAGCGGTAATGCTCGCGAAGGAGGAGGCGGAACGCGTGAGGGAGAGGCAAATTTCGTGCCCTCACGCCCCTAACCGCCGCAGGAGGAGACGCCCAGGGCGTCGGGAGTCGCAAGCCGATTTCCGGCCACCGTAGGCGCGGGCTTGCGGACTGTGAGCAATGGGTAGCTCACCGTTCGATAAGGACCAGGCCCGGGTCGACGGCGCGTTGTGTTCCACGCGCGCCTCAAAGAGATGTCAGCATAATTGACGGGGTCCGCTAGGGCCGATGCCTGCCGGGGTTGCGAAGAAAACCGAAAGGGAGATCGTGGCCCCCGGCGACAGGGCAACCGAAGGAACACGGGTGGGTTTTAGTCAGTAAGAGTCTGACACGCCCTCCCACTCCGCCCAGAGCGGGAGAAGTTATTTGATGATTTCCCATCCAAAAAAAAAAAAAAAAGCCTGACACATTGGTATAAAAAGGGAAAAAAAAGTATACTATTATTTGTGTATTTATTACTGTTATTCAATTGAAACTTACTCTAATATCAATCACATTTTGTTTTTACTAAAGTAATTTGTAACTTTACATTGAAAGTTACTAAAACAATCAATAACCAGCCTTTTTCATTACATTGAAAGTAATTGAAATAATTAATGGGTGGGTGGGGCAAGGTTGCCCACCTTGCCCCACTAAGTTTGATTCCGTTATGTAATTATGTTAATAAGTATCATTCTCACTCAATAGTAATACCGCTTTTAGACTATAAAGGGTGGCAGGGACATCGACGCAAAACCTGTTACCGTGGATTTTGATGAAAAAAATTCTGTTACCTACAAAAGTGCTATACCTACGCGGTCAAAATATATGGAACCGCAGATTTTTCACGATGTTTTCATTTACTGTAAATTGAAAATCATTCACTTGATCAATATTGTAGCTTGCATTTGCATCATTATAGGTAGGTACCGACCACCGACCAGATTAATATCGTTGTGACTGCTATAGTCAATAGGAGTCAACGATTTTGAAAATCTGAACGTAGTCGAGGTATGTAAATCAATAACTTTAGATAACAGAATATCCTCTATATTATAGAGCTTTCCTCATGATTGGGAAAAGTCAGGGGTCTTATATGTAAAAAAATCGATGTAAGGAGCCTAAGATTGCAGATATTTAGCTAACCTTTTATGTCACGTGGCGCCTAGTGATCTAAACCTACACCGACTAAATAAATAGGAATTCTTTATTATTATCTTTTTCTATATTTACTAACCACAAAGGAAATTGTTCTGGTACCACCAAACCTAAAACATTCCTTTCGTCCTAACCTCATCTACTATCTATAATAAAGTGCCATCTTCCATTATAATTTCCTTAATTACATTTGCATACAATTACATTTTTGAATATTTTTATTTAACCAAACATTTAAAAAAAAAAAGTGGTGGCACTCCGGGAGTGCCGACAGAAGTGAAAACTTGAACAAGATCGCCTTGGTGGTAAAATACTTGTATAGAACATTGGTCCGTAACATTATCTAAATAAAGAGCACAATCGCGTTTAAAAAAAAAAACTTCCGAAACCTTTAAAGTAAAAATACTTGCATAGATCAATGATCCGTAACGTAATATAAATAAAGAGCACAATCGCGTTTACAAAAATGAGGTGTCATCATGGTGTCGCGAAATCAATGGTTAAGTCCCATCTCGGGATGCTTTGATACGCTTTGGAATGGGCAACTAGCTTCATATTTCTGACTGATTCCTTGACAGTTCAAAAGTGCCTGTAAATGGTTTACTTGAAATAAATGATTTGAGTTTGAGTTTCTCAAAAATGCCCAATGCGCCTAAAGAAGTTTTCACTTCAAAAATTGTGGCCCATCGGTATCAGGAACATGGTCTGAGCTGCCAGTGGTCAGGGCTCTAGAAAAGGAACCTCTTCACTATGCGTGCCGTGTCCAGGAGTACTGCTTTCAGAATCAAGCCTTTGATCCAGCCGCGCAATGAGAGCCTCCTGTTGGTTGAGGGGCCATTAACCGTAACGATTACAGTAGTAAGCAGTACTTTTGTTTTATGAAGTTTCATATCTGATTTTGTATGAATCTGCCACGCTGATTCCAAATCTGTTGTCAGAAAAATACTCTTAAAATGAAAAAAATTGTTTCTCTAACTTAACATGAAAAAATCTTTCTTTTATAAGATTTTCTTGCATGTATCGAAACTTCAGCCTCTATTTTGATTGCTCCAGCAGAAATCAGCCATCACATTTGCATTTCAACGACCCTGGTATCCCTCTTCCATCGTGCGAATGTCCTGATGAAAGCGTTCTCCTTGTTCATCGCTTAAATCGTCTAAATTTTCTGGGAAGCGGTCTAAACGGCTGAAGAGGAAGTGCATCTTGATGCTCATGTTATATCCTAATCTTTGAAAGTGCAACATGAGCTGCTCAATGTGTTAAATGTAGGCTAGAGACTATTATATTCTAGAGATATATTTATATTTATTTCCTAAGAAATTTTGCACAACTCAAACAATTCCAATCCATTCAGATTTCTCTTTATCTGTCATACAGTCAGTAAAATTTAGATCCTTTATTAGTTCCCCGATTTGAAGACCCTCAAAAATACCAGCTTTTATTTTTTCTGTGCTCAATTTCGGGAATATTTTACTTATATATTTAAAACAGGGGAATGTTTTAAATATATAAGTAAAATATTCTCATATCTAATATTCTAATATCCTTGTTGAGAGGTTTTACAAATTGTTTTATCAGACCTAAATTTATATGGAGAGAGGGTAATATAATGCGGTCTCTGGTTACTAGAGATACATTTATCACATACTACCCGGAACTAAAACCACTCTCAAATGCCAATTTTTTTAGTCCAGTGTTCTGTTTTGGCTAGGCTATCCCACAAGCACATAAAACAGGGGTATTTTCGTATCAAATACCAGCGAAGAACCTGATTCTTCGCTGGTATTTAGAATTGGTCTAATAGCTGATTCTAAATTCGAGTAAGTCTTCCGTTTTATTCCGGTAATATTCACAACACAAAAATAACAGTCATCGTGATGATTAGTATGTTCACGCCAAATCATAGGACTTTTGGACTTCAAAGTAGGTCTATTTTTACTACCCCATAAACGCAATGATGTTACGCAACTACCACATATAAAATTTTGGATCCATGGCTTAATAAACACGTGTAATGGCGTCCCAAAGAAGTCATTCTCAAAAATATATTCACCACAAACAGTACAAAACCTATTTGGATAGTTTTTAAGCCAGTTCTTCTTAATGTAGACATATCCATTTATTTATGGAATTTAATAATTTTTTGCTAACGAAATTTTAAGAAGTACCTGTATCACAAAAACTAGAGCTGCTAGAAAAAAAAACAGAGTAGATATAAAATCAGCGAACTCAAATTACTAAGAAACAGTTTAGAAACTTCATAAAACAAAAAAAAAAGTTACATTTTGTTTTTTTGTGTTATCGGTACCTACAATTATTGTAGAGTCCACGTCCCACATGTCGATAACCTTGTGTGCGAAGTCAAGATAGGTACCTACTTGTTTTTATTTTATTTCTCAGCTTCCACGAGATTCTTGTCATGAGGGACAGCGATATCAACAATCATTGCACGGCGCTCACGTCGATCTATCACCACAATATCAGGCTTATTGGCTACAATAGTCCTGTATGTTATGTCGAACCCAGTACAATGTGGCGTGACGATTTTCGAGAACTGGGTCGGGCACATACCTGTAGTATGTTACTTCGGACTACACAAGGTTGTACTGCAAGCAAGTTGCTGGTGGACAATCCTAGCCATTAGATTGCGTCTGTGTAAGTACTCGCCGTTAGTAAGACGAGAACAACCGTAAATAATATGTCGGATAGATTCACCGAGATGGTGGCATGCCCGACAGATGTCAACCGTACCGTTCTTGACGAATGTATTTTCGATAATTATTCATGATGACTTCATCCATAATCGCGCAGACAAAACCTTCAGTTTCCCCGAAAAGGTCGCCGAAACGCAGCCAGGATATAGATGCCAAAAAGTCTTATCAGGCCCATAGAGGGCCCGGAAAACGCGTCCGTGTAGCTCTTTGTCTTGCCATACTTCCTTACGCTCGTTAGTATCAAGTACTGTAGGTTTGCGTCAGTTCTCTTTCGCCAAGAAGAGCGGGGTGAGGCCCTTGTCTATTGCGACCTCATCTCGGTGCATTCCCACGTCAGCTTGAAGGAAATATCTTCTGAGACTGCAAATCTCGCGGTTGTGGAGGGTTTTAGCATTTAAGAAACCTCGACCCCCACGCTTCCGCGGGATGTACCTGGTCTCATCACTGATGACCGTGAGTGATGCATCCGATATGCCGTCAGCAATGTACGGATTCCATCTTCCATTATTGTTATAGCACAAAAATACCAATTAAATGAATTAATCAATAAATAAAACCTAAGATCACGTTTGCCCTTATTCTACGCTATACAATTTTTAAGGTAGTTACCTACCAGTTTAAATACTACTTATAATACATAATTTATTTGATACGGGTATTTAACAATACCGAGATTTAGTACGTATCAAGTTGGTCCATGCTACTTAAATATACCTAAGAAATTATTGCTTCATATGTCAACTAGTCGTCTTCGTCTCGTGGTTCACCCCGGGCCTTTGCTACCGACCTGACGAGGGATGGTGAAGCTTCTTTCATGTCGTACGCCCATTCAATACTCGCAAAATAATTTAATATTGATGTAGTCAGATTGCTGGGTATTCCGAGTTCGGCTGCCTTGTAGTCCCAAGGGAAGGTGTGGTGATAGTTGTGCCAGCCCTCACCCATCGCTACTATGGAAACCCCCCAATTTTCAGCTGGCATTATGTTCCTAAAATGAAAACAGTAATTAGGACGGGTTAGGGGCACTCTCTGGAAACCTACCTCAGCATCTACCTACTGGTACAAACGGTAGAAGATGTTGGGGAAACCTACCCCAACATCTTCTACCGTTTATAATAAGAGCTACAACTTTTGTAAATTATACATACATACCTACCTATTACATAATTTGGGGCTTGGCACAAAGTAGGTATAAAAATGGCTTAAAGACTGTGCGAGCCACAGAAATATCTGTGGCGCAGCCGTATCTACACACCCGTGTGTTACGGCCAGACTTTACGACAGGTAGCATTCAATCACACGAAGGGTGTAATTAAATTAATGAAAAGTACGTAACTGCGTACCTATACGTACTACTGATGATAAATAGAGCGGGCAGAATGGAAAGAAAGGAGGGAGCTTAGGCCTTTGCCCTGCTGCAGGGGAAGCAATAAACTGAAGAAAGATAATATAGAAAGTATCATACTTGTCATAAGGCTTGTTGCCCCAAAAATGTGCGAAGCTATTGACCGACCAGGTAAAGTTGAGGCTCAGCATGTATCGTAGTGCAGACTGTGACATGATAGACACTTCCCAGCATTCGTTCCAGCACAGAGCAGGGATTATTGACGGCACAATCCAGCAGCATGCTATCTTGAATAACAGGAAATGCCTGAAATAGTAAAAAAATTGAAAGTTTTGTTAGGACCTTTGCCTGATGACGATGAGATGTTTAGGATCAAGTAGTTAGAAATATTACATGCTTCCTTTTATAATTTATTAGCTTTTGTCCGCGGTTTCGCCCGCGTGGACCGGGAAAGTAACTACTGGAATAAAAAGTACCCTATGTGTTAATCCAGGTAATCAATCTATTAATTCCGTAATACATTGTTTTCATATACCTCTATTGGTTTTACGCGGCGCACGCCGTGAAAGCTCCCAGTCGGCCTGATTGTTTCCGACATCTTTAACAATCATCATAATTTTTTAGCCAATTTACACAAAACTTTAATAAATTATAGGTAAACCTAAACCTTCCTCATGATGAATCATTCCGTCCATTGGAGAAAACCGTATGAAAATCCGTTCAGTAGTTTTTAAGTTTATCGCGTTCAGACAGACAGACGCAGCGGGGGGACTTTATCTTATAATAAAAAAGTAGTGATCATAGTGATAGTGACTAGCGACCCGCTCCTGCTTCGCACGGTTTTTAGGCACAACTTGACAACGCATCAAAATGTCTTTATTATCACACAGACAGGCACGGAAAGTGACTTTAAGATCAGGCGCCCCAAAGAAAATTTCCACGCAAACTCCGCCCCCATGCACCCCACCACTTCACTATGTGCTACACGCTAACACATCACGAATAAAGTCGAATATCGCGTGCGCTCTTTGGTCGTGTTTGGGCATGGAACTAAATATCGTAAGACTTTATTTTTGTTTCGTTTATAACTAAAGTAATAATTGATCTAGAGAAAAAATATCTTATATCTGGATAATAAAATATATTTCTTACTGTCAATAATTATTTTAGACATAAAAGCAGAGTAATCTTGTTTTTGTTTCAAATAATCTTAAAAACAGACGTGATTTTCGCATAAAAAATGAATCGAGCGAATCTGTCTTATAAGAAAGAAAAAGATCCAATAAATCATATACCTACTAAAGTTCCATTTAGATTGTATGCGTGACTTTTCAGAATATTAATGCAAATTAACATACAATTTAGGGAGCCTCCTTTTAATTTCTTAATTTAATTTTTAAATAAAGTATAACATTTTTAGGCAAAGAAAGCGTTTCATCGTTGATACCTACGCGAATATTTGAATTTCTATACGTAATTTTTTCTACGAAAAGAGCTACGGTACGGACTACGATCGACCATTTAACCTATGGCTAAGCAGTGGTGGACTAAGCCTGTGTGGTGGCCGGCGCGGCAAAATTAAATGGGGTCCCCCCGCCCAATGAACGTCGAAATATTTATCACGCTGCCTCGAAAAGGTTAGGTTTTCTTTTGAATATAAAAAGGTACAGAAATAGGAGATACTTTGTCCACAACAGAAAACCTAGAGCATCAGAGAAATAGAGGAATAAATAAAAAAAAAATCTTGAATTTTTATACAAAATAGGAATAACTCTGTCAACCTATTCAGAAAAGATAGAAAATGTAGGAGGTAAGAGCGAGCGAAGCGAGCTCGAAAATAGCACACTACGTTTATATTAGCATGCGTAGGGGGCCCCCAACTATAAGACTGCCTTTTACTTACCTACTGAACATATTTTAGTCTTGGGATTTGATGTAAAAGTATTTCTAGAGTTTTGTACTCTTCAGTACCGGGGGCCCGGGGCAGACCGTACCTGCGCCTCCCCATGGTCCGCCGGTGCGGCTATGGCTAAGATACAATTTCTATAGGTACGAGAAAGGCTTCGTAATTCTGTTAGATCTATTTTACGGAAAAGGCTACGAGAATATTGTATTTTCTCTTAGAGAACAGCTTTAAATTATGTTAATAATTTCCTGTAGTAGAGCCAACAGCTACTACTTAGGTATCTTCATAGAATTGTTTATATTAGATTTTTTCGCTCCGGATTTTTTTACGGAAGTAGATATTATCGAGTAGGTAACAAACAGTTTCTATATTAAATCGTGCCTATAGTAAATAGGTAAAGGTTATTTAGTGTAAACTAAAGAGGAAGAAACTTTTTTAATTTTGCCTTGTTGGTCTAGCGGTCGCAAACGCTACTGCTAAGTAATGAAATCTTGAGTTGGCAAAGTGATATTGCGTTTTCCTAGAAAAAAAAATTCTTAGTAACATCTCGGAGTCTGGATGTGTGCCGGTTTGATGTAAATATTCTTGCGAAACATTGAGACGAAATGAGGCTGTACTAGCTACCGGTAGTTGGTACACCTCTGCCTAACCCTTCGGGGAATATAGGCGAGATGTTGATAATTATTGTGAATTTGAAATAAGAATAGATAGTACTGGACTACCTGGTATGGAACTGAATAAGGGGATCATTGACGATGTCGCTCATGTCCATCTTGATGCCCTTTTTCAGCACGTCAGGGTGCTTCTTCATCATCAGCCATCCGACGTGAGCAAAGAAGAACCCGCGGTTGGCGTCGTGCGGGTCCGCTGAAGTTTCAGAGTACTTGTGGTGCACGCGGTGGTCCCGAACCCACTCGTATATATTGTTCTGTTCACAAAGATACGTAATAAATTAACCAGGACAGAATAACAGAAGTATTTTTACCGTAAATCGTCACTGTGATTATTTTTATTCATAATCGAATCAAAACAAGTGAAGGTAACAAACGTTTTGTCTTGCGAAATATCTTTTAACGTCATCACAAGTGATAAGCGTGCTAATGTAATTTTGAAAAAAAAAACTAAAAACTCTTGACTCACGAAATTCCAGGAGTAGGTATGGGTATCTTTAGTTACCACATAAGTTTGTTATTTCCATAGTTTTTTAAAAATATTTCTATGGTTATTTCAGACTAAAATGTTTTCACGTCGTAAGGGTGGATATACCCTTGCCACGTGAAAACATTTTAGTCTGAAATAACGAAAGTTGCCGATATATTAAAACTACTCAGTGAACGCACCCAGCAATTTACATCTAGCACAGAAGGATGGCTTCAAAAGAGTGCAATAAAGATTAAAAGTGCAAGATAAAGGGGAGATAGTACCTGACCAGCCACCGAATAGCATATCAGTAGAATCCATTGTAGGGGCAGTTTAGCTTTGTAGGAGCGGTGACACCAGTAGCGATGTACCCCTCCTGTTACCCCAAACCCAGCAACCTGGCCCATGAAATATCCTGAAACATTAAGAAATACAAATCTTTATCAAGCTGATTACACACCTATAAATCAACAGCCTAGCCTTTTCTCAACTATGTTGGGGTCGGCTTCCAGTCTAACCGGGAGAAACTGAATACCAGTATTCTACATGGTAATCAGACTCGCGGTTGACATACCTATATGTACGTTACATACATCAAAGACTTTATTTATTCTATATTCCCGTCAACACCGTCACCGCCACCGTTGGGTTACTAAATATATCCACGGAATAATATAATGGATTTCCGCAAGGTCACGCCTGAATCAATTAACTGTCTATGATCTGTCTACCATTAGGTTTTGAGGTATGAAGTAACTCTATAACTGCAAGATGAAAAGGTTCAGAGTAGGTGCCTAGTGAGGAAGGTTGGCAGGATAACTATCCAACTGGCTTTATTTATTTAATACTTCAAGCACAGAAATGTACATAGGCGGATTTAATGCCATAGGCATTTTCTACCAGTCAACCTTTGGATGATGCAGAGACAAACAGTGGAAGGTGCAACTACGAAAAATTAAGGATTAAAAAATATTTAAATATCAAGTTACACATATTCCTATTACAAATTATAAATATAATATATATGCCTAATTTTGTATATAAAAATAAGCACAATTAAATATACATAAATACATGAATATACTAAATCAAATAAGACACACAATGGGAAAACATTAACGTTGTGATGATACTGCCAGCTTCTTACGAATGTGCTCGCGAGCTTTAACTTTAAAGGGTAATCGGTTGGTTGCCATCCTGATTTCCAGGGGGAGCGCATTCCACAGGGAGATAGACTGAACGAAGAAGGAAGAGTGAACGAAGTCTGTGCGGTGAGTGGGGCATTGAAGAACGCGATTATTTGATTAGCCGTAGATTCTTACTATGGTTGTCATAAATGTACTGAAAGTAGGGGGTTAGATAACTAGGGGAAGTGGGAGAGTCAAGAAATGAAAACAAGGTGGTCAGTGCCCTTTACTCTAGTAGTGTGTTGAGCAAATAATAATGACAATTTCTTGACCATTTAATTGTTGAACTATTGGATGGCTCATGTTTGACAGTGGAACAACACGTTGGTGTGATAATTATAGAAATAAGAAACCAAAGCACTGATTGACCTATATAACAAGCCCTGCCACCTATCAAACCGAGCAGAAAATTTTGCTCCAAGTCTGAGACAGGTGGGATAAACACTACACAATAGAGGCAGTTAAACCTGCATAGGTAGTAATTTCACTTACCGAATAGTATAGTCTGCCATTTTAATGGTTTAGAGGTGAAATAGTAGTAGATCCATATGACGGCTATAACGTGGAATACCGTAATGGCTATGGTATTGAACCATCTGATTGGAGTTAGGAATCCCATTTTTTTCTCCCATTTTCGTATCGGTGCGAGGAACTTTGGGTCATTTCGACTTAGTATCTGGTCGTAAGGACTGATTTGGTCCAGTTTGCCATCGGCTTTGGTCCCGCTGGTCTCCTTCGTTGGGTGATGGAGCTTGTACTGTATGTAGTCGGTCGTGTGAAGTGGTTGCTCCAATTCAGTCTCCGTAAAAGTTATTGGAGCCATTGTTGCTTACTGAAAAAAAAAGGAAAAAATATGTCAGACCTGAAAGGGCTGCAGTCTCAGGTGATTTCTAGGAGGCAGGTTCGAAACTATTCTAATAAATAGCATTATGAACTATGATCCTCGTAAACTTGTCAGAGAACACAATATTAAATGTAAATGTTATCTACGGCTAAGCGGACTTTAAATAATATGTAGTTATTGAACCAATATTAATTTGCATTAAGACTAGCTCAAATTAATTTTATTATCTCTAGTCAAAGTCATTGTAAACTCTCGCCTCGACGGAAGTTAAATTAATAGGTAGCGTTGACAATGTATCTCACGAAGGCACTCAATAGATGTGAAAGCTCAACAATGTTAAGTAGAGAAGCGTAAGTGTCATTTTAGATTATTTAAGTAGGGCAGACTTCTTATAATATAATTGAGGGCAGGGTGAAAGGGAGAGGTCCCCGGACACATACTTTGTCTGTTAGTTTCACTTAGCTGAAAATTACATGAAATGCTAAAAAGTCATGTATCGAAACATTTTGTGTCAATTTAGATGATATGTAAACCTAACATTGTTTTTAACGACTTTTATTGCTTACTGTACTTACCTGCATTGTTCTGGTTGAGTTTATTAATTCACTGTGCTAAGCACGAAACTTCGCTGGTTCAAAACTTTTCATAGGTTACTCATTGACATGCACATAAGTATTTAAAATTAACCTACGTAACAATAACTCCTTCCCGCTTTTCTGGAAAAATCCTGTATTATTTGGTTTGTACATTAGTGTTTTCACTTGTCATTCATTTCATGATTTTTTTTTATCAAATTGTAATAATTATATATTTAGGTAAACTAAAATGGATGAAGTGTTATTAAATACATATATTTTTGACTAAGGTCATACTTTTCGCCGAAGTATTATCGGTTCATTGCATTAATATAGCCTTAAATACAGACAAGGTCCTTCTCTCGGTCAGGGTCCACGAACTTCCGGAAGTTAAGTAAATTCTCTCCGTTAAATACGAATTAAGACATTAAGTAGCTCCATGTAGAGCAGTTGGCGACGAATAATATTGAGTGCATTTAGGTAGGTATAGTTAATTGACTGATCAACTCTGCTCAATAGTTCTTCTAACAAACCATTTAAATAAAAATAAAAAACAGACTTAAAAAAAAAACTGCCAAGTTAAAAATAACTTCGGATAAGTTGGTGTTTTTGATGTTATATATTTTCGTTCTTTGCCACCGTCATCTGCCTAGGTTTTCCCCAACTATATTGGGGTCAGCTTCCAGTCTTCCAGTTTCTTTGCCACCGTCTTACGAAATTAAATTAATTCTTAATCGACTTCAAAAAGGCGTAATCGCCGAATACATAACCTCCTTCTTTTCTTAAAGACACTTAAAAAGGATAGACGGTTCTGTTCTTCAACTGTTTCGTATAAATTCCGATACAATATGTCAACATTACTATAGACTACTATAGGCTTTTATAAAGTCTAGCGAAGATGTCGCATGATGGTTTGCTCAAAATAACTCTTTGCTATAAGTTCAACTCAAAGAAACCGTGAATCCCTTACGCGAGGGTCTCACAAAAATGCAATAACTTCAAACCTTTTCTTTAGCGTTATTCTTTCACTTTGCAGTTACGGACTCTTAAAGTTGAACTTTTCCTTACGTTTTACTTGGTCTAAGATTTAAGAGGTTACTAACTTTACATTTTTACTACAATTGATAACGGCAGAATGATAGGTTCTCTATGATTGATTGAACATTATTACCTTAAGTTATTTGAAAATGAGGAGAGAATTGGAATTATTAGAAATATTAAAATTGAAAATAGTTTATTGCCCATAATACAATAAGCAGGTTCACAGGTTGACACCAAGTTGAGACGACACAATTAGTCTGTATCTTGGGGCTCGGGATACGAATTCCAGAGTGGGGACGTTAGGATAGTTAATTATTATAATTTAAACATGTATAATTTGAAATAAATTATAAAAAATCAGTATAATTGCACTTTTTAATAATATTAATATTACCTACCTTTAACTAAATATTAATGCAATCGACTCTGGCAATAGTTGCCTGAGTCGATTGCAATATATAATTTATATCAAATTAATTATCAAACAATATTATCTAATGATTAAAAAGTGCATTTTTTACAGTTTATGCAACAGCCGCTGGGCAAGACTAGATAATACATTGCAATAACAAAAACAAAGTATGTGTCCGGGGACCTCTCCCTTTCACCCTGCCCTCAATTATATTATAAGAAGTCTGCCCTACTTAAATAATCTAAAATGACACTTACGCTTCTTTACTTAACTAACTCTTTAAAGTTAACATCGGTTCTATTTTTTTTGTATATTTTTCTTGATATTTAGGTTTTATAAACTAAAGTGTTAATCGATTTTTATTGCTGACCGTACCGACACGTCAATCATAACCTCACATAAGTTTTATTATGATTGATTGATTGAATTAATTGATTCGTATTTGTTTTACAAACTACGGAATATGTGTCATACTTTGTTTTCTCAATAGTGTGGTATGTTTAAATACAATAATATACTCCGTGCTAGTAAAATAATCAATCAAGCTAACCAGAAAATTAATTATGCATATAATTTACACACTTCGTGTCAATAAATAATAAACGCGCGTCAGTTGAAAAACATTTTAGGTTGTCATCATTTACATATGAAGGAAATATAAATATTAGATAACTCGCATAAAGGCTCGTGCAAACTGGCGCGATATCGCGGGCGCTACAGGCAGCGCGACCCTTGTAGCGCCCGCGATATCGCGATGGCCTGCACGAGCCTTAAACGTTGATATAACATTTTCCGCGTATTACGGCTACTCATTAGCTCGATTAGAGAAGATATTATGAAAGGAATAGTTCTGACATCACTTTCACCAATAGGCACCTACATTTTGGGACCAAGATGAAGCTCTGTTACGGAATTTACGCGCTAATGATTGCGCAGGCGTTGCCTGTAAATGCTTACTGCGCAGAGGCTGCGCTGGCGCCACTTCACTTGGTGATACTCGAGATCTTAAGCAAGGTATGTGTTGAAATACGATCCATTAATGTATGTTTAAACAAATACCTGGTGAAATATGGGATATTTTACACCTGCCTGCCTAGTGTATACTTCTTGGGAAGTATGACATAATGTTTTGTTATAACAATATAAAGGATCCATCCTCAACGATTTTAAATGAAAGTGTGCCTGCTTATTAACAGATTAAACACGCAGGTAATGATGACATTAGCATTATACCACAGGCGGTAAGAAACATCATTCAAGTTGGACAAAGTATTACGATGAGAAAATGCTGAATTATGAATTTTGATTTAAAACGAAATAAACAAGTAAGTACAGTCAAAACCGTTTATATCGACTTCGAAGGGACCGTCGGTTTACGGTTGTTATAGCCGATAGTCGTTATATTCAAACACTATGTTAAATAAACAGACATGCTGGGAGCTGAATATTTCGTCATTATAAGTGTACGTCGTTTTAAGCGAAGTCGTTAATACGGTTTTGACTATACTTAGTTAGTTATTATATTTCAGCTGAAGATCCTTAGAAGGCCATCTTTTTTTTTTTTTTTGTGGGTGGGAAATCATCAAATAACTTCTCCCGCTCTGGGCGGGAGGGCGTGTCAGACTCTTACTGACTAAAACCCACCCGTGTTCCTTCGGTTGCCCTGTTGCCGGGGGCCACGATCTCCCTTTCGGTTTTCTTCGCAACCCCGGCAGGCATCGGCCCTAGTGGACCCCTTCAATAGAAGGCCACCCTGAGACGAATATAAATCAGTTCTATGAGTTACAACTTACAACGCCTTATCCACAGAAGAAAAAAAAGTGAAGATCCTCCAGGCGCTCCAATTCTAATCAGGGGTTAAACTCAGCCTTTTATCAGTTAACCTAATACCAATATCATCATCAATATAAATTAATCAAAACAGCTAAATATTTGACATCTATTTGCGATGTTGCCCTCTTTCAAAATAAACGCTCTTAAGCGGAAATTGCAGAGTTATTTTCAAAATAATTAGAGGAGAGTCATCTCAACAGCTCTCTCCCTTTTACTCAATTAAGTAATTTGCATTACTCCACTATAGAATAAGATTTTCTAATGAAGCATTCTATCCTCAAGTAATGAATTCATCAAGTAATTACTTAGCAGCAAGTAATTGCTTGTTTATAACTACAGGTGTAAGACAAGGCGACCCTTTATTCCCGAAGATCTTCTCCGCAGTCGGAAAGTCGGAAGAGGTGTTTAGAAGCATGGACTGGCAAAAATACGGCATCAATATTAATGGAAGATTACTAAACCACTTACGATTTGCAGAGTTTTAATTTTTGATAACCATCTCGCACTACAAAACATGTTGCAAGAGCTTGCAGAAGGAAGTATTAAAGTGAGACACTCAATGAACAAGGAGAAAACAAAACTGATGACAAACAGCATTGAAGAGACCATTATCATCGGAGAAAGTATATATATATGTTTTCCTTGGACAACTGATTTCGTTAACCAGGCAAATGGAACAAGAAATAGAAAGACGCTTAACCAGCACATGTAATAGGTACTGCGCACTCAAAGAAGTAATGAAAAATGTCCAATATCCTATATCCTCCAAAAGAAAACGTCTTAATATGTATGTACACGCATTCTTCCATGCCTCACATACGGCTGTCAAACATGGGCATTGACTCAAAACCTTGTTGAAAATTACTGCTTGCCAAAGAGGCATGGAACGCAGCCTGCTGATCATCAATATAAAAAACAAAAAGAGAGTGGGTCGCAGCCTACTGAAAAGAGCAAAAGATCAGAGGAAAATCACTAAACTAAAGGATGCTACCTTCGTACACGAGCCTATAATCTTCCTCAAGAATAGGGGTATAAAAATATTTTTTCAAGTCCGAGTGGTTCCGGAGATTACCCCCTACAACAAACTTACAAACAAAAAAAAAATACCTCTTTATAATATTAGTAAAGATTTTTTTTTTCATTGTTCGTCTCATTCAGAGCACCTGCCATGTAATCTCTTCACCATCGTTGGTTGACTGGTAGAAAATGCCTAAAGCATTAACTCTGCCTTTGTACTTTTTTGAGTGCGAAATCCTAATATATATATTATATACTATAAATAAAAATATATTATAAATGTGAAAGTTTGTGAGGATGAATGGATGTTTTTTTACTCTTTCACACAAAAACTACTGAACGAAATTGGATGAAATTTGGCACACATATAGTTTATAACCTGGATTAACACAAAGGATACTTTTTATTCCAATATTCCCATGGGATTGAAACTTATGCGGGTGAAACCGCGGGGCGCAGCTAGTGTTTAAATACATAAATAATGCAAGTACAACTTTACCTCGAAGATCATAACCGGACTGGTTATGTAATGTACAATATTATGAAACTTGAAGTAATAATGGCCCTTACAGTTTGTAAGTAAAAAAATACCTACACTTTATGTAGGTCAGTGCGAGCTCAGTCATTCGGAATCGTTAAGTTCACGCCAATCAAGGCGTTGTTCTTCAAAAGCTCAGGTTTACCTTATGCGATTATTAAATAATAATTTTATTTTTGAAAGTCAAGTTCACTGAGTTTTAAATTAAATCAAGGGCACATAGGACTTCAATTGGACGTAAATATTTATTTCCGGCTTTATGATAAAATTACATATTATAAAACAAAGTCCCCCCACTACGTCTGTCTGTCTATCTGAACGCGACAAACTCAAAAACTACCGAACGGGTTTTCATAGGGTTTTCATCAATGGACGGAATGATTCATGAGGAAGGTCATTAGGGTTTTGTGTAAATTTTAATATGACAATGATTGTTGAAGATCATGTCGGAAAAATCAAGCCGACTGGGACCTTAATTGGCGTGCGCCGCGTAAACCAATAGAACTTTAAATGAAAACTATGCATTATCGAATTATTCCTCTTAAAGAGATCAATTAAACTGTAGCAATGCTATATGTCTATCTGCACTTTTTATTTTTGTCTGGACCCAATTCTAAAGTACACGTAGACGAAGTCGCGGACAGAAGCAAGTTCATTTATAAATGTGGAAGCTTCGATGTTTGTGATTTTCAATGATCCGTTGACGGTAGAACGAAGTTGGTGGATGTACCTAATTTGGCACACAAGTTTACCTATTCTACTTTATTAGCTTTTTTTTGTACTACTACAGGGACTTAGACAACTTCCTTCCATTCCTAACAGTTTATAAAAGAGTCTTGCTGGGACGATGAATAGGTACATAGAAAACTTTTTATTATGAAGTTTCCTTAGGATGAAATCGCTGGCAGTAACTAGTCATACAATCAGTATTTATGCATAGAATCAGTATTTTATGCCTTGCCCAAGTAGCAAAATCTGTTCCTGTAAGTATCCTAGGAGCATGTTTTTTTAGTCCTATAGAAATCATAAAAACGTTTATAAAACCGTATTTGGGCGCAGTTTATAGGAATATTCCGCCCTATAGTCGTTCTGTTATAGTCCGGTAAAATGCAGTTCGATTTTATAATTATCTTATTAGGTGCTTTTACTGGTGTAATTGACCCAACAGTTGTCAGCGTGATGCCATTACTAGAGCATTCGTTCTTCATTCTTTTTGTAACGGTGACGTGCTGGTGTCTTAAGAAATATATTGTTTTCAAAGGGAAAGTAATCCACATTATAATATCTATTAGCATAACATAAAACTTTTGTGTTTTAACTGTTGTGTAAAGAATGCCTACTCAACATGCGAAATTAATTTTACTGATAAAGTGTTCGATGATAATAAACATATATTCATGCCCCTTCTAAACTAAACATATTTATTATTAGTTTATTTGATAATATCTTAACAAAAACTTAAGCCGCCATTGGATCTGGATCACATGCCCTAAATATTGCATTATCAAAACTTTTATAATACAATTTAGTCAAAGTTAAGTCTACTACAGGGCATGTATACTTCGCCATATTTAAGTTTTAGGGTATCTAGGCCGAATACTCTAGTAAAAGCAAATGTAGGACAATGTATAAGTAGTATCTTACCTATAAAAATCGGAGGGCATGCTAGTTTGGTGCTAACAATACGTTAGAAGTCACGACTAAAACAAATCAATCCTATACTATCCTTGACCTATAGCAGCTATATCTAAGACTTTTATAGAAGTGCATGTATTATAAAAGAATGAAATAAGACGTTAACAAGAGTAAACACTCTTATTGAACGCATTTATAGTATCAAAAGCGCAGATTGTTTTATAAAATGCTTTTGTAGGATCAGTGATCTTAGTCAAAGCGTCTATTAGATTCCTATAAGACGTTTAGTCTTATAAGCCGATGACTATAGAAGAATTTTGCTACTTGGGTGGTAATTAAACGAATGAAACAAAAGAAATATTCTATTTTATACAGGGTGGCAAAAAATCAGCTGTTTCATACATTTTGACGGCGTAGGTCAAAAGCACTTTTCTATGAAACTGCAGATTTTTTTTTGAATAATCGACGAAAAATTTCAATGCAGGAGGTTTCAGAGTTATGTACTGAATCCATGGTTAAAGTTTTCTCGTCGATGTCCCTGTCACCCTGTATACATACTACAGCTACAGCTCGCGGCTTCGCCCGCGTGGACCCTAATTCCTTTTTTGTGAAATAAAAGTAGCCTCTGTTAAGTGATATAACATCAGCTATCTGTCAGTGACAGTCCTGTCAAATCAGTCCCGCCTTTTCGGAGATTGGCCGGAACAAACAGACAGAGACAATTTTTTAAATTTTATATGTCTACTGTATATACTTTCATTTGCATTTAGTAAAAAGCTATTAATTTGAAATTACAAACAGATACTACAATTTTACTTATTTGTATAGGTAGGTGTATAAGTTGGTTATGTTATGTACTTACCTATAATTACAACATTTGTGAAAATCACGTTATCATGACTAATCTATACTAGGAAATAATATTTATATATACATAATTATTATTATTATTTTTTGAAAAACTACGCCCCACACTAGGAATTTCTCCTGTATTGTGGGTGCGTTTACTTTTAATGTTTGTAAACGCACCCACAATACAGGAGAAATTCCTAGTGTGGGGCGTACACTAGGAATTTCTCCTGTATTGTGGGTGCGTTTACAAACATTAAAAGTCACGTATACAAACAGCCAGACCCGGAACAACTACTTGTAGGTCATACAAATATTTGTTCCGTGCGGGAATCGATTCCCGCACGCGATAACATCCTACATATATAATATAATATTATATATGTAGGATGTTAATTAGGAACTTATCATAATTAAAAACAAGTAAAGACAACATAAATGCAGCGATGAGTAAATGAGAGAGTATGTGTGGGAGAGAGAGAAAAAGGAAAGTGGGAAGATGGCGAGCGATGCTATAAGATGTTAAGACGTTTAAACAATTGTACGAAGTTTTAATGACCGGTTAAATAGTCATGACCTCAGAGATCAGCTATGAGATGCCCAAAAAAAAAAATACGAAGTTTTAAAATAATTAAAGAAGTAATTCAAGTGAAGAAGATTTTATTTTGGTCATCCACTCCCTCCTGCATATATCCTATAAATTACGTATAAACGCGAAATTTTTTGAGGATGGATGCAATGATGTTTGTTACTCTTTCACGCAAAAACTACTGAACGGATTTGAATGAAATTTGGCACACATACTCTTTATCCCGATATTCCCACGGGATCGAGACGTCAAAAAGAAAAAAAGGTCGAAAGATCGCAAAGCGAAAACGCACAACTATTTTATTTATAATATTCTTAGGACCGTGACCACAACGTGTAATGTCCAGCGTACTCTACCGTGGAAGGACCATGATTACCTATACCTACTTAAAAAATGGTTGCTAAAATGCATAATTACTTATAATAATTTGATTATTTTCGGTGTCGGAGTCTCCAGCCAGGCGCGGGTAACCTCGTACACTATAGGTTCCGTCACTAAAACATTCACCATGATAGAGGCCACAGTAACGCGTATTCTATAAAGAAAAAGATACTGGGCACCTATAACGTATAAAAAGATTCAGCCCTGTGACAGACACACATGCAGACGGGGTAAATTTAGAGATTCGTTTTAATAATTGGTTACGGATCTCCAAAAAGAGGCATACAAACAATTAGGTATGTCGAATATTTAATTGTACAATTTGTACGGCTCGTACTATTGTTTATTTTAATAATACGGTAGGTATTATTAAAATATAATATAATAGCGATGAAGAAAATAATGGAATGTTTGAAAAAAATATATCTATCGCGATGAAGAAAATATTCCATTATGTTCTTCATCAAGATTATATAGTTTTTTTTTTTAAGTATTATGGTTTTAATATTTTTGCTATCGAGGTAAAAATTCAAACTCTTTCGAAGGCCAAAAATATAAAAAAAAACCGGCTTTTACTAACAAGAAAAACGTAAATATTTTCCTTGTTACTAAGTGTTAAAAACGTATAGTTTTGCATTTAGAAACACAGACAAGTTTAAACGAAACCTTTTATCTCGGTATGACATGTGAGGAGGGATGAAACGCATGTGACTAAAAGAGTGAGGCATATTACCTAAATGTGAATGGTAGAAAGAGACAAAAGAAAAGATGAATGGATTATGTGACGGATGACAGAATAGATAGCTACCCACATGAGCCGATCCCAAGTAAGTAGCATGAGTAGGTACAGAAAGTATTTTTACCTGCAAATTCTTACTGAGATGCAATGTGAAAGTGAGTTAGTTCTAGTTAATATGAAACAGCAGATTTCAAATTTCAAACAATAACGACCCGTATGAGTCAAGAAATCATTTTACCAGGCGAAAAAAAATTGTAAATAAGTATACTATGTGGACACGACAATGAGACAATAAATGAAAACATGGGCAATAGTAATGCAATCTAAGTAGGAACTATCAAATAAGTCCTAACATTAAAATTAAAATAATGATTTTTAGGGTTCCGTAGTAAACAAGGAACCCTTATAGTTTCGCCATGTCCGTCTGTCTGTCTATCTGTCCGCGGTCTAGCTACTAGAAAGTTGTAATTTGGCATGGTATACATATTAATCACGCCGACAAATTGGTAAAATAAAATTAAGAGAAAACAAAATTTTTTTTTTTAGGGTCCCTCCCCTACACGTAAAGTGGTGAGGTTTTTTTTTCTATCCCATGGTGTGGGGTATCGTTGGAAAGGTCCTTCAAAAACATTGTGAGTGTGTAAAAAACATTTTTGGATTCAGGATTCCGTTTGCGAAATATTAAGCTTTAAAGTGCTAATTTTTGTTAGAGTCAAGTGTCCCCCCCTGCAAACAAAATGGTTGGTTCTGGATGTGTGAAAAAAATCACGGCAGTAGTTTATATAACGAAATTAAAAGGCTAACTATCACAGCTAAGTAGGCTCTACAAGTTAACGAGTAATAATCGACCAACTTAAATTTGCAGTTGAAAAAATATGTTTTACTATACATTCCGTATGGGAGAGCATGTTTTTCAACTGCAAAGTTAAGTTTGTTTTTGGAATAAATTCATCCCAACTACGGAACCCTTTATTGTGCGTGGTCCGACACGCACTTGGCCGGTTTTTTTTCTAACAAACTACTTAGTAGTGATGGGTCGACCTGAATTTTGCCTATCAGCCATCTATTTAGTTATGTGACTAAACTATTGGATATATCTTATTAAATTTTCATATGTAAACTGGAAGCATCATTACAAAAATACGCAGTTTAATTTATTTCCGTATATCGTCTTCACCTTGTATGAAAACAATGTCACTTCGAGTCATTTGGTAAAATTTTCAGATACTTATCAGCAAATCGATTCAACCTCAAAGTCAAAGAATTTATTGTAATTTAGTTTGTATTTTACAGGCACTTTTGAATTGTCAAGGAGTCGGTCAGTCATAAAGATGCAGCTTAATGCCCATGCCATGCAAGCGTAGTAGGTTCCACTGGAGAAGAGCAGGCAAGATCCATTGATTAAATGATGAGTTTGTTAACAAAAATGCTGGAATGTGTGTTTTCTTTACACCGACTAGATACGGCACGTACGAATCTTTGAGATCATTACATTTGTGGGTTGCTGATAAAGCTATTAATATTTGCAGTGTCGTTCTTTTGTTTAATAATGTTTGTGTTAAATGAATTACTTAACCAGCATTTATAATTGGTTAAGTAGGTAGGTGTGTAGATAGTTTTCATTTGCATGACTTATTTGCGAAGTTTGTTGCCTTTACAAACTTGTATAAATTAAGGCAAATAATTATAGGTACATTATAATGATAGGTTTAAACAAGTGTATAACGTAACTTTAATGATTTATAATAGACATACATAATAATAAAAACCGGCCAAGTGCGTCGTACTATGCATAATGAAGGGTTCCGTAGTTGGGATGATTTAACCCAAATACAAACTTAACATTGTAGTTGAAATACATGTTCTCCCATACATTCCAACTGCAAATGTAAGTTTGTACGCACAATATTGAGAGATTATTATTTATATTGTTATTTTAAGACCATAAAATTCTTATAGATTTTCCTGTAATCTATGAGTAAGGTACTATGTATTTTTTTCAAAAATTTAAATCCAGTAGTTTCGGAGCAAACTGGCTGTGACAGACGAACAGGCAGACAGACACGAGTGATCCTATAAGGGTTCCGTTTTTTCCTTAATTTTTTCCAATAATACTACAAGAATTAAGCGTTAAGCGTTATTAAAAATGAGGTTGGAATGGTTCATAACTGGTTTTAAAATAATTCAGAGTAACTGTAAGTACTCTAAGTATTAAAATTATCTTTGCTATAGCGAAATAATACCTAATGCAGTGTTCCTCAGCAAAATGAACCTTTTCGCACGAAAATAAGTTGTCGATTTTTCTTCTTTTTTCGTGAAATATTATTTCTGACCGCGATTCAAATTTTTTGATGGAAGATATAGATTGAGAGTTTTTTTGGTTGTCAAAGGTCAGTCGTCAGCTATCTGATAAAAACATTTTAAAAATTTATCCGGTTGAAATATTTTTATCGTGAACAGCCACGTAAAGAAGCCCTTGCTGGGTGATTGTGTCAAGTGGTGAAGACCTTGTTGCTTGATTGTGCCCATTCCCGGAACCAATCGGTGACATTCTCCCCGATTCTGATATTTCTTGATATATATTTGTGAGTATTCCAGTTTGCCTATCATCTAACCCCTACACAATTTTGCCTTTCTTTCTGGTCTAAAATAGTGTTTATCTTGGATCCAGTCAGAAAATGCTGATTTCGGCCACACTCCTGGGCCAGAGCCGGTCTGCCCGCCCTATTCGTCACGGGGCCCCTGGTATCCGCGGGTCCGAGCAGAACCGCGAAACGCATCTGCGCTCCGCAATCGGCCCGGACAGATTCATCCGGTCGTGCGTAGCCGGCCATCGGGACAGCGAACGGTCCGAACTACGCTCTGCAGAGAGCCCCCTCAAACGGACCAACAAACAGTTTACCTGCCTTCTTTCAACTAATTAAATTGCTAATTAATAAATTTAGAGTTGGTGTTATTTAGCGTTTAAAAAAAATGTGAATTAGGTCCATCGCGACCGATTTCACAATATAACGACACGGAATCAACAATAGCTATTGGTCGGAGATCCGCGTCATATGATTACATAAACCGATGGGCCTAAGCCTTAATTAGATTTGGCTACTTAACTTCATTCATATTCCATTCATTTTTTTTTTAACCAAACTGAGGGCTAGTTTTTTTTTTTAATTAACGCGTGTTCCATATTTTTTTTTTGTTTGGTCTTTTTGTTTCAAAATAGTGTTATTTTACTCAACTACAACTTTCATTCAATATCCTTCCGTCGATTGATTCCCGGTCGACATTTGACAATTTTTGCTACACTAAGTAAGTAGGTACCTACCTAGACTAAAAACAAAACTAAAAGTGCGGCGATGGACTATTTATTTATGTACAAATTAAAAATATGAGAAGTAAACAAAAGTACGTCTTATTCTTTGGTTTATTTAATGAAATTACTTAATAAAATCAGTATGTATGTAATTAAATAAAAATATATTGTCATTAATAACATAAAATCGAGTACTTAATATTTAATTAACTCATTGCACGACTTAAACTGTGTAAATAAAATTAACTGAAAATTACTAAAAACAAGCGTGTCTTCTGATTGACAGTTATTTTTAAAAAATCGCTATCAGTACTCACCAATTTTCCGGCTTAAAAATTACACTGCAATTCACAACATTTAAAAAATCCTTTCACCACAAATTAATCACGTGTGCTTCCGTCCTACTTATATCAGTATAATGTACGAGATGTATAGCGTGCGGCAGTCTGCGCCCGCGCCGCTCACGTTTGATCGTCCTACGTGTCTGAAACAGTGTTCAAAATCTGCTCAGCAGAAACCTTGTCACGTACTTTCACTTAGTACAATGATGTTCCATTGATTGACTATGTTACATCGCTATTTTGACACGACTATGTTGACATTCGAAACTTATGCCCATTACACGATTTAAAAGCTGTACCTATTAAAACCAAACTTTGTAATAAAGGGTACTATAAAATTACAGATTATTTAGAAGATAAAAAGCTTGGGATTGAGCTGCTTGCTCTACTAAGCCTTGTGATAAAGCTTGTCATTTTAATTATTATGTGAAATTAACAAACACATTGTTGAAAATTTTATTCAAAATTACATGATTACTATGTAAAGTATTATATTGTTTTAATTATTGTGAATGTGAGGGCTATGTGGATATTATTATTATTTTTATTAATGATGATCCTTTCTTTGGTATTGTTTGTCGATTTGAGCTCTTTAAGTTCTTTTTTTTTCCGCTCAACGATTACCGACAAATGCTTGCACTGACTGGACACCCATTAAAATCTGTGTGGTTCGTTCCTCAAAAGACCATTTCCGACACTAATCTATTGACTCTGACATTGGATTTTGAAACCTATAACTTCGAAGTCAAGTGGAGTTTTGTGTTTATTAGGGTTACATGGTCCTCATTGGCCTGACCAAGATTATGTCTGGACTTTAAAAGAGACTGCGACCTCTGAGTTTGTTTCGGCATTTCTTCTCAGAGTAGTCAGTTCGGAAACATCACAAGCCATTCATCAGTACTGATGGAAATTTGACTTTTGGGGTTCCCCAGGGCAGTGTCCTAGGACCAACACCCTTACTCATATATGTCAATGAGCTGTGTTAGTTATCTCTCCCGAATACAAAAATTATTACACATGCGGATGACACAGCTCTAGTAACACATGGCAGGGACTGGTCTGAGACTCGTGAGACGGCAGTATTGGCTCTGAGAATGGTTATGATGTAGTTAGTCTCGAATCTGCTCACGCTCAATATCTCTAATACCAAGTTCATCTCTTTAACTCCGAGTATTATTAGTCAACCACCACTGTCGTTTAAAATCGGGGCCCATGTGTGTCAGTGGCCAACACCTGTAATTGTGCCCAAATAGAACGGTCTGACAACATCAAATATGTTGGGGTTATATTGGACGGTCAACTCTGTTCTGATTTATTAAAAAAAAATCGAGCGGCTGCTGATATCCCTAAAAATGGTATACTTTGCCCTCGTTCAATCAGTTCTCAGTTACTGTATGACATGGGGGGGAACCCTGAAACACACAAACGTGTTGAAACGCGCAAACATGTTGCGGCTAGAGAGGGCTTAAAGAGCAGTTTTAAAAGTACTGGCAAAAAAACCTATTAGATTTCCAACTTCTGAACTGTACTTACTTTGTGAGGTCCTCACAGTGAGACAGTTGTTCGTCCTACAAACAGTTTTTAAGATACACCTGCTTCTGCCTTCTATCCTCAGCCTCTAACAAGGAAGCGACGTGCCGACGGAGTTTGTAAGACTAAGCTCTAAAGTCTACAATGGCATAGATATAAGATTTAATATTTACCGTATGACAAGTCTACTGAAGAGAAGAGTGCCTGACTGGCTTAAATCCTTGTCTTATGAAGAAACTGAGCAACTTATGGCATCATAAATACGGTAAATACACACACACACACACACTTCACCCCACCTCCACTCTACACTTATACTACATAGTAACCTCCACATAGAGTATATTCTCTTTTTATTTCTGTTTTTTTTTTTCATTTTGTCATTTATTAATTAACTTTTTTGGGAAGTCTGGAATAATGTCTTTGTATATATATTTTGTTTGGGTTGGACGTTGATAGCTGCGCCACAGTATTTTACTTTTGTGGTTATCTTCGTTTTCCTTTGTAAATTGTAAACTTAAGTTGTTTCAAATAAAACTTTTATTCTTTATTCTCTTCAAGAGGGGTCAGATAGAAAACGCCGAACTCATTTAGCTTATTATTTTTTTAATATGACGTGTAAAAGTCATTCCGATGTCCCATTTACAGAATAAAAAAATTAATTTAATTTATTAAGAATCATTACATCCATGAAGCTGATCAGCCTTTTATATTATATGCAACGCTATATTATAGTCGTAGATATAAGTAGCTGTAATAACGTCAATATTGTACTTACATGAAAAGAAAATTGATAAACGATTAAAAATGTTTGAAACAAAAAGAAAGTTTTAATCGATTCGATTTTCTACACTATTTTATTTTATTTTTATGATTTGTATTTTTGTATGTAATGAATGTGGGAATGAATAATAAAGTGGCAACACAAGATATGAGGAATGTTAGAAGATGGGTATGACAACACTGGATGAAGGTTAATGAAGAAGAACGTGTGCGCGATTAAAAAAACTGTTAAATAATATAAGAAGTTTAACAAGTTTGTTTGCTTTCATTTATAACGATCCCTACAAAGTCAAAAACCAACTGATAAAAAAATCCAACCTATAAAAAAAAAACCAGTAGAATGTTATATTACCATTTATATTGGCTATAATTTATAAATATGTCACGCGGCGAAGGCGCTGGCGGAAAATAGTGTTTTGTAATCTTGTATTGATCGATTTCTTATTTTTTCTAAATTTTATTACCTACTCTGTTACGGGTTATGAGGAAAAAAACCGGCCAAGTGACTACGCACGAATTTCTACGCATGAATTTATCTCAAATAAAAACTTAACATTGTAGTTGAAATCTCTCCGTATCTAAACATTCTAAAAGCAAACACATGTTCTCCCATACATTCCAACTGCAAATGTATGTTTAGAAGAGCTAGCAGCTTCAACCGTCGAGAGTGTAATGGAAATGTCCTAACGACGAGAAAAGCTGGACTGTTCCTACAGCTGCGGCTCCGTCGATGGGCAGAACAATACCGTAGTTGTGACGAAGAACAACGTAATATACAGGATGGAATTTTGTAATGCCACCTGAAGGGAAAGTACTCTTAATACTATAGATAGAAAATTTTACTCATTCCTTTATTTTTTAATACAAAGAAAACTGCATTCAAAGATTTTCGAAAATTCACTTGCCACACCCGGGAATCGAACCGACTAAACTCTGTAAAATTTACACCCTGTACTTTTATTGCATTGATCGTTAGGATGAATTAAAAGGATGAAATCTCTCTAACAAACTTGATAAATTAAATTATAGGAAACACCATGAAATCTTAAATTATATTAATTATTTACAAAAAATGATAAACTAATTATATATATTAGTTGCTCGAAATGGGCTCCATTTTCTTGGATACAAAAATGTATTCTTCTAACGAATTCATTTCTAGTAACCTTTAATAACGTGTTATGGTGAATATTATAAATCGTATTCTGCACTTCAACTCTTAACTCGTTTACGTTCGCATAAGATTTAATGTAACTTTATTTTTTTACAAAAAAAACAAAAAAAAAAACTGATGGGGTGAGACATGGTGATCTCGCAGGCCATCTGTTTGTGTCGTTTGTACCAATCTAGGTATTAAAATGGTTATTAATGTAGGCAGTAGTGATTCTGCTGTTATGGGCTGGAGCAACATCTTGCTGTAGAATTATTTAGTTTCGCTCTTGCTCGGGGAAACCATTTAACTCAATTCTTAAGAGATCCAGTATTTCAAGATACTTGACGGTGTTTAAATGACCTTCGTACACGTGGACTAATACAACTATATCTCTCATAATTCCGCACCAAACGTTGAAAGAAAATCTTACTTGATTGCTAGTTATTGCGGCGATTATACATGCCGTTATTGCTGAAGTTGGTTTCGTCTACCATACAATGTTACTAAAAAAAATTAGGGTTACGGTCAATTTCTCTCAGCACGTTTTGACAGACACCTTCACGATAACATTTATACTCATTTTCAGCACTTTAAGTACGCGAGTGTGGGTTGTGCCTAATTCTTCGGCAGCATCTCTGCTTGAAGCCTTCGGAAATGATTCAAAGTATGTTAAAACATTTAGATTAAAATCGAAATAGTTCTGCTGAAGAGTTTGCCGTCGCTTTTCGAAACTACCCGTATTCTTTACATTTTCTACCATTCTTTTCAATACGAACAGAGTTGGTACCTGTCGGTTACGATTTCTCTCACCATACCACCGCAGAGCTAGATTCACGTATTTGTTATTTAAAAAATAAGCTTCCATTAAATCAAATTGTTCTTGATAAGTCATTTTTACCGTGAGGCAATGAAATGTTTTGTAAAAACAATCGAATGTGAATAACAAATATGACAATCTATTTTCAAATGTGACATTCCATATTTAAACTACCTCATACACGCAGTTATGTTGCATCTAAGAAAGGAGTCTTATCTAAATAGTAATTCGTAATTTTTATGGATCTGACTTCAATGATAATTATTAATTACTATTCTACTACTTACTACTTCAATGATAATTATAAGTAAACAGATGAATTTTTGAGTTAAAGAGCTTTAACTTGACTCATGAATTTATAAGTCCAGATTTAATGGTTTTTCTTTCATTTAATTGACATCCTTATAATTGATCCTAACGATCGATGCAATAAAAGTATAGGTTGTAATTTTTACAGATTTTAATTGGTTCGATTCCCGGGTGTGGCAAGCGAATTTTTGAAAATCTTTGAATGCAGTTTTCTTTCTATTAAAAAATAAAGGAAGGTTTTCTTTGTGTAAAATTTTCTATCTACAGTATTAAGAGTACTTTCCCTTCAGGTGGCATTACAAAATTCCACCCAGTTTATTACATACAAAATAAAAAAAATACATCCCTATGTCTTAACCTAGTTTTACTTCAAATAACACTCGCATTCAAAGGTGTTGAATAAAATGTTTACAAATGTCTAGGAGTCAAAGTCAAATAATTTATTTCAAATAGGCCCTTGTATGGCACTTTTGATCGTCAAAATGTAGAAAATAATAGAATTGATTCTAGTATATTCTCTCGTTGAGAGGGAGTGGGGATTTC
This sequence comes from Omphaloscelis lunosa, assembly GCA_916610215.1. NCBI lineage: Eukaryota > Metazoa > Arthropoda > Insecta > Lepidoptera > Noctuidae > Omphaloscelis > Omphaloscelis lunosa. The sequence goes on from OU744247.1 coordinate 14,525,468, forward strand.
ACAACGCGGGTCCAGTGCGGGTTGGTAGATGTCACAGGCGTCACAGATGTCACAGGCAACTTAGGCGAAAAATAATAATTATGCGTCCAATTATTTTTAATTTTGCGGTATGAAAAATATTTTTATACGTGATAGACCATTTTATTGTATTTTTTTAAACGTTCTTCACGAAATTAACATTTTCGTTTTAATGAAAGATTTTAATATTTTTTTAAATTTTTATGTACAATCTCTTTATAGTAAGTAGGTAGGTAAGTTAAATTAATACATTACTTTTTAGTTACTTACGTTTTTAATTTACGTCAACATACGACTAACGACTGGTTTCTAACAGCGAGATCGAATAAAAATTTAGGCTTCATCAACGAAATACTGAATGCTACTTCAATTCGCTTTGATCAAAACATTGTTGTCGCTTACACACAGTAAATATTTTCTGAAAACCATCAACCTCTGACTTTGCGGTGGAAATTTCATTTACAAAGTCAGAACTAATTATCCCAGTCGACGACAGCATTGTAGTTGAAATACATGTTCTTCCATACATTCCAACTGCAAATGTAAGTTTGTAAGCACAATATTGAGAGATTTACAATGTTATTTTAAGACCATAGACTTCTTCTAGTATCGTAGAGAACCATTCTCTGTATTTAAAAAAAAAAAATTAGGCTTAGTAGTTTCGGAGATAAGGAGGTATAGTCAATTTTCATCAATTTTCTTAAATATCTTTAAATGTTTGTGTTTTAAATTTATAAATAAAATATGTTTGAGATCCTCGCAATAAGCGCTTTCATTTGATATGTCACACGGTATAGTTTGCAAAACTTTTTTATTTTATTTTCTTATTTGGCCCCCAAAAGTGACCCCTATATTCAAAATTCATTTATTAACGTTACACGTCCATGTTCGGGTCACAGAAATACATATGTGTACCAAATTTCAACTTAATCGGTCTATTAGATTCGGCTGTGACAGATGGACAGAAAGACAGACAGACCGACAGACAGACACACGAGTGCTCTTATCAGGGTTCCGTTTTTTCCTTTTGAGGTGCAGAACCCTAAAAATAAAGTTATTTAACTGAAATCCAACTACGACAAAAAAAGCCGTCTAATTAGGTATAAACAATTAGGGCTTAAATCAAACAGATTACGTGTGACTACGGATTTTAAATTTGTAGTTGCCGTGCTATACAGGAGATTTAGCTTGTTGGAGATTCCAAGCTAATCCGTCCACTAGACTCTAGTGAGAGACGAGCGACGCGCTTGATTGAATCGAGACATTTTCTTCATAAATTTATCATATCACTGAAATTCAGGTAATTGGGATCACGTCCAGTCAATGTCAGGAGATGAGGTTCCTTTTCCAGTTGAACCTCGCAACTTCTTGGATGAGGAGCTGGTGGTAGGAAGATGCAACTGTACTGGGGATGGAGGTCCATCGTTGGACGACGAAGGCCCATCTACTGAACGGATGTTAGATGACATTCTCCATTTCTTGACAGTGCGATTGAAAGCAACGTAAGTTTGTTCTTTAGAATAGTGAATTTTGATTTACTAAAGTGTTTTAACTTTTATTAAGATATTGCATTTTGTAGTTAAATTAAAATATGACGTCCATAAAGATTGTGTAAAGCATGCGGCACATCGTCAGAAAATGTCCAGAAAACTTACTATTGTTTGTTCACAGTTCATCGATTCGGGGGTTCAGAAAAAATCACGAAATGTCCCAAGGGGGACACCGAGGGGGTGTAGTGAAATATTACGTGTATTTATTTTTTCGTTTAATGCGCATTTCTAAACCGAAAAGCGCTCCCTCAAATAAAATCATTTTCTTTCTTTCTTTATGTTTAAAAATAAAATATTCTGTATTTTTTTAAGATACTTTGCACCACTGGGTGCATGACTTTGGGTGGGGGGAGGGGTTAGTCTAAAACCTCACCACGTATCACCAGGGGCGAGGGGGTAAAGTTGCTAAAAAGCATCATGTGATAAATGGACGACCCCATATGAGGGCACTTGGACCGGCTTTCTGGGGGCTCTGATGAACCATACGGTGAACTTCGTCCTGGAACCTGAACTGTACACACCGCTCGTCTACAGGACATGGATTTTATCTTTCCCATTGCTGAGACCATGTAAGTGATTCAAGTGATAAGTCATAGCAAATTTGATTTTTCTTTCTTTATAATTAGAGGGTTTCAGTTATTTCTGTATTAGAGCGTTGTGTATTACGTCAAGTTGCATCATTTGACGATGGTGATATGCTTCTGCTCTCGTCGCGGAAAAAAATAGGCATTTTCGGTGCTGTGGTCTACCGAGTTGTTCCAGTGTAGAAATACAAGATTCAGATACTTATTTGACAGAAAACAAATGTGGATTGAATACATTTAGTAAAAAAGAAAATGAGCAAACTCCGCTAGTTTTATGTAAATTAAAATACTTTCATTATTTTATCATATTGCTTGTGGTCGCAAGAACTACTGTTAAAAGCATAAGGTCCTGGGTTCGATTACCAGGTCGGGCAAGTGGTATTGGGGTTTCCATCAGGAATTTCTCAGTAGCAGCCGTCTGGATTTGTGCTCGGTTGATGCCAACAGGGCAATCTGGATCCAAATGCGTGCCATTGCTTTAACAAATATTATCAATATTTTAGTTCACAAGTTAGCCATATTTCATATTTGACATCTATTTGCGACGTTGCCCACTTTCAGAATGCACGCTCATAAGTGGAGAATTAAATAGAAATGAATGGTATATTTACTCGGGCGCTATTACACATCTCACTGCTAATGAATAATTGATAGCAAATGCATCTTAGAATTTCAATAAATTATTGTTTGCAAATGACAATAAGTTTTGTATACCGGTGATGTGATAGTGACAAAAACTGACGAATGTGAATACGAGGTGCCATTTATTTCTGTTGGTTTTCGTCTCGTCTAGTGGTTGTCTGTGTGGAGTTCTCGCCCCAGGACTGTGAGGTTGGGTCTGGTCCAAATCTGTGACGGAATCTTTGGGTGTGCCTTCAGTCCCACCGCTGTCGCCGATTCCCTAGAGACGGGTTCGTCCTCTTCCGTGGCCGCTGTGACGGGTTCTTGCATACCGCGTGTCTTCAAAATTTTGCGGGCATTGCACTATACCACACTACCAATCTCGCGTAAAGACAAAACTAAAGCTATGCCTGCCTAGATCCGACTAGAAAGACCAATGTTGAGGACAGAGGACTAATGGTGGCAAATGAAACGCGATATGTGAATACTTGTACCAGATACTGTCGCTATCCACTGGTTGTAGTTTAGAACTAGCTTTTGCCCGTGGCTTCGCACCCGTAAATGTTAGAAAATATTCAACAGGAACGTACTACCGGGATTCAAAGTACTTATCATATGTCCTAACCCAGATCATCGCCTATCCGTATGCCATTCATCTAAATCTGTTCAGCCGTTATGGCATGAAAAGTTAACAGCCGTAGGTACCTCAAAATGAAAAATGGAAACCCTTAAAGGATGACTTCGCTGTCTGTCAAGATCCTTTTTCTCAGTAACGCGTGGAGGCATCAAGTTGAAATAGATATAAAAAACTTAGACTAAGGGTACACTACAAATTTTGATCGTTGCGATAAATTGTGAAATAAAATCGTAAACGAAAATAATTCCTACGCGCACTCACAAACGATTTCTTTTAGCAGTGTGCGGACTCTAGTTATAGTATTGTTCACAGATTGGCGAATATTATCCTCAACGATTAAAATTTGTAGTGCGAGCTTAGCCTTGGATCTGTAACGAAAATCAAACGTCCTAGTCAACGCTATAAAAAAATATGGCCATTTATGCCACATATTTTGACACTCGCAAATAAGCCAAAACCTATTTAGTATTTCCCGTTGGCCCAGCAGCATGAAGTTTGGCGAGAAGCAAGGTCAAGTACAGGGCAAAATCCGAAAATTGGTAATTCTAGTTACAATATAATTTTATGAACTGCAAAGTTTGTTCTTCAATCTGGGATTAAAATTCCATAGGCCGTGTCTTGAATTAACATTTAGTCTGTATTTCATTCAAATCGGTACTCTCCACTCTATTAAAAGTTATTTTTAAATTAAAAAGTTAGTTTTTTCTTCCTTCCAGATTTGGAAATTTGGGTAGCCGAGCAAGCACAGTTTTGAGACGGAACCCTCAAGGCGCAAGTCCTACTCACACTTGTTCGGTTTTTGCATATGATTATAAATGCTTTAAAATACGAATTATTCATTTTACTATTATTATTACCATTTAATTTGTAATACCTACTCTAGTGCTGCCATTGACTACGTAATACCTATTTGTTAAACAGGTTAGTTTATGAATTTAAATTGTAAAAACTTTTTTCAGAGTAGGCCGGTTTTAATGTAATCAAGACTAAATGTTAATTCAAGATACGGACTTACGACTATATTTCCTGGGCACGCCACAATAGCGGCGATAAGTCCCCTCTTTGAGGAATGGCTAGAGAGGCGCCACGGCGTCCTCACTGCGCCCTAGGCGTCGGGAATCGGAGAAGACGCCCTGGGCGTCGGGAATCGCAGACCGAATTCCGGCCACCGCAGGCGCGGGCTTGCGAACGGTGAGCAATGGGTAGCTTGCCGTCCTATAAGGACCAAGCCCGGGTTGACAGCGCGTTGTGTTCCACGCGCGCCTCAAATAGACGTCAGAAGAAGTGATGGGGTCCACTATGGCCGATGCCTGCCGCGGTTGCGAAGAAGTCCGAAAAGGCGATCGTTGCCCCCGGCAACATGGCAAATGCAGGAACACGGGTGGGTTTTAGTCAGTAACAGTCTGATACGTCCTCCCGCTCCGCCCAGAGCGGCAAAAGTTATTTGATAATTTTCCACCCAAAAAAAAAAGGTCTATATTTCCAAACCCTTAGTCGTCTTGAAAATAAGACCAAAAAAATGAGAATTTCAAAATCATCCCCTATTTTACCCCTTTGGGGGATGATTTTATAAAAACGAGCAATTCTTTATTTCTTACCAAAAGCATTTCATATCCCTAACTTAGAAATGCTGGGTTTCCCATACAAATTTTCATCTCCTATACTAACCCCTTTAGGATTATTTTTGAAACAAAAAGTACCCTACATCGTTTTACGGCTTGCCAAATTTCATCGAAATCTGTTCAGTGATTTAGGCGTAAAAAGGTAACATACAGACAGACTGACAGATAGACAGAGTTACTTTCTAGTTTATAATGTTGGTTTGGATAAGTAAATATAACTACATAAGTATATAAGCACAGATACTATGGATATTATTTCAAAATGTAAAAAAAGAAGAACAAAAAATATAAATTATTGGGAATTGAACTTATGTTTGCAAAGCAGTCGTCGAACTGCTAAAATATTTGATTTGTCGAAAGTTAACTAAAATACCTGTTTATATATATATATATTTCATAAATTTATGATTGACTTCTTAGTTCGATAAAAGTATGGCAGGATGATAATCATTTAAAAGGTTAAATCCGTAGTTAACTGCTACGTTCGTTTCCTATTCAGCCCAGTAAAGTATTGTAATAATTCAACTATTGTATAGTGGTATATTGTGTTCATTTAAATAATAGTAAGTACCTCATTAAAAAGTTATTTTATCATACAAAGGTGTATTGTGTTCTATCTCCTCTCAGGCTTCTACGGAATGTATGGGACGTTTTTTGCATTCTCTTTTTTTCTCGTACTCAAACCCCAGTTGGCCTGATATAGTTTTTTGACCCTAGTAATATGAAATAGGAACGACTGGCATCAAAATTTGCCATTTTTTTGCTGATTGCACATTTTTTTCAAAATCTGTGAACGTAGATCAAAATGTTTCAAAAACTTAACGACAGTCTTCTAAGACCATCTTCTTGTAGCGTAGGTAACGATTAAGGTACCTGCCCTTATAGCCCCATATCAAAATCCATCCTGTATTATGTTATGATTGACTGCTTAGCTCCATAAAAGTATAGCGTGATGATAATCTTTTAAAAGGTTGCAATATTCTAAACTTTTAGTTATCTTTTTACCATTTGCGTTAAATTATAGAAGAATACGAACATAATGCAATATTGTTCATTCCCCATAGCAAATGTAATATTTTTTTTAAGTCTAACGTTTCCATTAATCTACTATATAAAAATAAGTCGGGTTTTCCTTCCTGACGCTATAACTCCAGAACGCACGAACCGATTTCCACGGTTTTGCATTCGTTGGAAAGGTCTCGGGCTCCGTGAGGTTTATAGCAAAGAAAATTCAGGGTAGGGTAGGTAGGGTAAGTAGGGTAGGTAGGTAGGGTAGGTAGGTAGGATAGGTAGGGTAGGTTGGGTAAGTAGGGTAGGTAGGTAGGGTAGGTAGGTAGGATAGGTAGGGTAAGTAGGGTAGGTAGGTAGGGTAGGTAGGTAGGATAGGTAGGGTAGCTAGGGTAAGTAGGGTAGGTAGGTAGGGTAGGTAGGTACGATAGGTAAGTAGGGTAGGTAGGTAGGGTAGGTAGGGTAGGTAGGGTAGTAGGGTAGGTAGGTAGGATAGGTAGGGTAGGTAGGTAGGATAGGTAGGGTAGGTAGGGTAGGTAGGGTAGGAAGGGTAGGTAGGGTAGGTAGAGTAGGAAGGGTAGGTAGGGTAGGTAGGGTAGGTAGTTAGGTGCGCCGTAAATAAGTTCTTAATGCTACCCGTGCGAAGCCGGGCCGGGCAGCTAGTGGACTTATAAATTCTTCATACCAATTTTCAAGTTGAATCAAACCACACAATAAAATCATCCTTTGTAAAAATGAATACCCCTGTTCACCCCGTTAGGGGTAGTTTTCAAAAAACCTTGATAAACGTTTTTATTTATTTTCAGTCTTAAGTATAAATACTGAGTTTCCAGTTAATCAGACTACGCGTTAAAATTCTTCTATACAAACTTTGACACCCCCCAATCCTCCCTTAGGAGGTAGTTTAGAAAAACAAAAAATGGCAAACTTTAAATATACTCAATATCTTTATTGCTTTACTATAATGTGTACTTAGGTGGTATTTATATAATTTAGATCATTATGGACCCTGTAGGGCACAGCCTAGAGAGTAGGAGAGAGGAAGCACTGTTTTAGGAGATCATTGTTTTTGTGGGAACAAGTTTTAACTTACATTTATTATTAAAGTCAGGAGATCGCGAATAAGATACTAACATTTCGCTTAACTATTATTCATGTTTTATCTGCATAAAAATACTTAAATATTTTAGATTATTTTTATATATCTGTACATGTGTATAATAATTCTATTTATTCATATAAATAAATTGTTTCCTTTGAATAATTATTATTGCTACATTATTTAATTCCGTTTATTCATTTAAAATCTTAAAATTTACATTTTTAAATATTTTTTAAAATAAAAGTATAAAAAAACATTTAAAAATATAAAAAAAATAGAGTTCCGCCGGTGTCGGGAGCAGGGTCCAAGCTACCGGTGGTTAGGGCTGGAGAGACAGGAACCTCGTCACAATGCGGGCCGTATCGAGGAGTACTGCTTTCTGAATCAGGCTTTTGATCCAACCGCCTAACGAGAGCCTCGAGAGATGTTGATCGAGGCTTTTGGCCACTAGGCCATTAGCCGTTAGGACAATCGGCACAATGATAGCTGAGCTCACATTCCACATGTCCACAACCTCGTGTGCTAAGTCGAGATATTTTATTTGTTTCTCTTTCTCAGCTTTCACGAGGTTCTCGTCATGTGGAATGGTAACATCGACTATCATTGCGTGGCGCGCTAATCGGTCTATCACCACTATATCAGGCTTATTGGCAACAATAGTCCTGTCAGTAATGATAGACCGATCCCAGTACAACGTGGCATGGTCATTTTCGAGAACTGGGTCGGGCACATACTTGTAATACGGTACCTCAGAGTCTACAAGTTTATATTTCAAAGCAAGGTGCTGGTAAATAATCCTGGCCACTTGGTTATGTCTGTGCAAGTACTCGCCGTTAGCTAGACGCGAACAACCAGAGATAATATATCTGATGGACTCACCCGGACGATGGCATGCCCGACACATGTCAACCGTACCGTCCTTCATAATATGTCTCCGGTAGTTATTCGTCAAGATAACTTTGTCCATAATTGCACAGATGAAACCTTCGGTTTCCCCGAAAAGGTCACCGAAACGTAGCCAGGATACGGACGCTAAGAAATCTACACCGGGCTCGTGAAGAGCCCGATAGAAGCGCCCGTGAAGCGCCTTGCTTTGCCATACCTCCTTGCGGTCATCTGTAGTAAGTACTACAGGTTTGCGCCAGTTCTCTTTAGCCATGGAGAGCGGGGTGAGCCCGTTGTCCACTGCGACCACATCTCGGTGCATACCCACATCGGCTTTAAAAAAATATTCCCTGAGGCTGCACACCTCGCGGTTGTTGAGGGTCTTTGCATTTAAAAACCCTCGACCTCCGCATTTCCGCGGGATGTACAGTCTCATCACTGATGAACGTGGGTGATGCATCTGGTTTGCGGTCAGGAGTGTACGCACCCTCCTGTCCAGGGCGTCAAGTTCGGTCTGAGTCCATTTGAGTATGCCGATAGAGTACATCAAGACCGGCATGACCCAAACGTTGAAGGCGCGCACCTTGTTTCCGCCTGAAAGAAAACTAATTAATACCTTCTTCAGGCGACCAAAGAAGCGCTCCTTCAATGATTGCTTCATGTCAGCAACGTTGATGCCTAACGATTCCGACATACCCAAATACCTATAGTTTTCGCTCCCCTCGCTTTACATGCATGACTGCACATTTGTCCACACCAAATTCCATCCTGATGGCGCCACTGAATGTTTCAGTTACCTTCAGTAGCTCCATCAGTCTCAGGAGGTGAGATATGACCTGACTACCTCTCCTCAGCCTATAGCCCAGACCTGAATCCTCTAGCAGTGTGCTTAGAGGATTCAGAACTAAGCAAAACCAAAGTGGACTTAAACTGTCGGCCTGGAATATTCCCGGCTTAATCCATACAGGCTCCCCAACTAGCAAAATAATCCTGGAATGCAATTTTATAATGCTACTTGGACTTATAAAGCTCCGATGAAGGTTTTAGTGGTTACTACTACGCTTTTAACAGCATAAATACATGCTGTTTTTACTCAAGTACGTTGTATCCTATAATTTGCACTTATATCCGTATATAGAATCATATTTCCTGACAAATATAGGATCAAGACTATTATAAAAGCATGAAATAAGAGTAGTTACACTCAAGAGTAATTACTCCGGTAAGTCAGACTTATATGCGCCTCTAAGATAACATCTACGGGCTATTTAAATCCTAATACTCTGTAGGAGCATGTACCAGGATGAAATGAACTGAGGAGCAATTGCTCTTGTTATTTTTACTTTTAGCCTCATATAAGCTAATATTTTGTGGCCAATATAAGTAAATTAAAGTTAAATTACTGTAAGTCATTTATGTATCTGGTATGGTTTAACACAAGCTTAGAAGTAACTTTTAAATGAATTTCATATCCACGTTTTATGAATAATAAAACACCAAGATTATAACAGCACTGGGTAGGACAAAATATTTTCTAAATATATATTTTTTAAGTTGTATCTTATGCCGTTTTAAACCTAAACATATTTATATAGGCATTCCACAGTAGTGTTATTGTCTAAGTAATCTCAAACAATCGTGGTTAAAACTCTTATGAAGCCACTTTTGCTTGTAACGACCAGTACAGGCGAAAACACGCTTTAAATAGTTTTGCAAATTCCATTGTAGGATTTGACATCACCCATTTTGATTACAACAGTGTTTATCTACAAATATGATAAATGGATTTAAATAAGTTGAAAAGGTTTAAAAAAAGTGGATCTTATAAAAGAAAAGTTAAAAAAACTTATAAAGAAATGTTAACCTCAGTGAGCATCGATTTTTTTAATTTAACTGGTGAAGACCGCATTGCGAATTCTAGCGTGGGTTCCGGACAAGATAATAGTAGTACTAATTCAGATGGAAGAGGTTCGGATTACGAAAGTACCCCAAGTCTATGAGCGATATTGAAAGTGATAATCAGGAAGAACTTTCGGATTGTAACAAAAATTTAGAACTGGGTCATTCTATTAAAAACTGGGCTTTGAACTTAAATATTTCTCATTCTGCATTAAACTCTTTACTTGAAATTTTAAATATGAGAATAAACAAAGTTTTGACATTACTAGATACCAACAGAGAGAACCTACACATCAGTGTTTCCGCCCCAGGGCACTATTGGCACATCGGTTTGGTCAAATGTTTGAAAAAAATTGATGACAATGTTTCTTATTTACCAAATGAAATTTCTCTTAACATAAATGTTGATGGATTACCAGTTTTCAACAGTTCGAGATACCAGTTTTGGCCTATATTATGCACCATCTCCGAAATACCAAAGTTGGCACCGTTTGTTGTGGGTTAGTACCTACTAACCCACAACCCAAGTCAAAAACTAAAAAGAAACTATAATTAAAAGTAATTAAACACTAGAAAAATGTGATAAAAATTTACGACATATTTTCAAGAATTTAAATTAATTACTAATTCGGCTGCAAAGTATCAGCAGCAGAATCAAATGACTGATGTACCGCCACATCCACCTCCATATTCGCAACTCCTAGTTGATTTTGTTCCGGTGAGGGATTAGGTGCTGGAAGTACATAATCTGCTGGAACTGGCTGTTCTGCAATTATGGCGGGTACAGAAGATATTGCATTAGTATCTGTCTTGTTCTTTTTGACCTTAATTCTTTGTCTTGAAGTAGATGCCCTCTTATTGCTTTCGCAGCGCTGGCATTCTTCAATACAATTTAAAAAAAAATTCGCAATCTGCTTTTGTAAATGTTTTGTCTGAATTGTGTACAATGTCAAAGAAAAATTGAATAGTTTTTTGGAAGGCCTTAAAACAAACTTTTTCTGTGTCACTATCTTTCTTCGATGATCCTGTCCACGAGCATCCTTTTAAAAACTCTCTGTCAAATAAATGGTCAATAAGGTAGTATGCATTTGAAGTGCCTTTTCCACCTTTGTTACATAATATATGTAATTTTTTCGCGGATTCGTCTTTTAATTTTAAACCTGAAAGGATTTTTTCAAAATTTTCTAAATCATTTAAATTTTTTATTATATTTATGGCATCATTATTTAAAAACTCGGATTTAGAAGAAAACTTTATGTACTCCTCAAATTGGATCTGTAATTCTGACTGTTTTACTAGTAGCTTACTTTGAAGTTCAAATAGGGCATTTTGATTATTAAGAATTGTTTTAATATCCTGTTTAATAGCCTGTATATTTTCTTTTATTTCTTGCATTTTCACATTATTATCTTGATTCAAGATGAAAATGCTTTCATCAATGTTTTCAGTGCTAGGCACTAGGTTGATTTCTTGTGTGAATGATTTTGGTTCCTCATTTATTTGAACTATATTAACGTCTGGAACATAACTTTCATCTGGTGTTATGGTTACTTGTTGGGGCATAGCAGCAGTATTGGCTTGTTGGTCATAATTCTGAAATATAATATTTAACTTCTATATTATCAAATTCAAATCAAATTCGAATTAGCAACTTAGAGTAAAAGACAGATCACAGACAGACATCGCGTTAAAAAGTAGAGTTTAAAATTTGAATAAAGATAAAAATAATAATTGGTCTGTAAATTAATGTAGTCGTTAAATCTAAATTTAAACTAGGTACACTAAAATCCGTCTTCGTTCATCCGTTACGTCAAACTTATAACTAACACACGTCGTTTTTGCGTCGGGTATTTGTATAGCTCTGTCTCTTTTTTGAGTGAAAGAGACAGAGCTATACAAGTCGTCTAGCGCCACGTTGCGTCGTTCTCTCAGCCGAAAGACTTCAAAATAACACCGCTGATATCTAAGTAGGTAAGTTAGTTTAAATATAGGTAAGTAACTATAGGGATTTTCACTTTTACTCACATAGAAGTAGAAAATAATTAATATTATGTTTCGTAGTTAGGTACTAGTTACACATTTCACATTCGTCTCTTGAGAAGTGATCATAAATTGCGTAAGTAGAACAATTCTCACACCAAAACCAATCTTGGTATAGCAATGATCTGATATCATCTTGATTCTTAATTAAATGTAAATCTCTAGTGTTAGTGGACACCACACTGTGACGACCGGGACATGTCTCAGATAACAAGAAATGTGTAACATTCCAAGGCCATTTTAAGTTCTTTAAAGATCGGAAATCTTTTTTGGTTAAAAATCGATCGATATCCAGGAACATCGGCATAGTCTTGTTCGTCGGCAACCTGTTATATAAATAGGTCAAATAATTTTCAGTGTTTAACCTAGCACGTACCTACCTAGAACAAACCTTAAAATATATTTTTTAACTGATCTATATAATAGCAATCAATTTCATCTGGGCATTGCGGAACCCTAATCGGTAACAATGGCGAATATTCCTCGGTTTTGAGAAAACCCAATATAGAACCAATATACTTATATTGGTACTATGTCACACTTGGACATGCTAAAAATACTTATTTTAGCACTATATTACACTTGGAAATGCTTACTAAGAAAATGGCAGCTGCCTTCATAATATAAATTTAATATTAATTAATAATAAAACGTAAATAAGTAAATTTCAAGAGGCGCTTTAAAATTGTAATCTAAACCCCGATAGATTTCACAGAAAATTCATGTTCCCCTATGAATAAGCTATAAGACTAACAATTTGACAACAATAACATTTTGTTTTTCTATTGTGATTGATATTAATAAATCTGATTCATTATACTTACCCACAAGAAGTTAAAAATATTTTTTACAGAACACAACAACACGTCCGATTCTCTCTTCGACTGTTCACAATATATGAGCTTACAGAAGCATTTCTAGGAGCGTATTAATCCAAATTTTTACTATAACTTACTTATATTGAGATAAACAGGAGTAATTGTATTGACGTAATTCTATTACAGGAGCAATATAGGCGTATATGGCATTTCAGCGGTCTAATATAAATACGTTATAAGTAAAAGTAGACTTATAAAATGGGCCCTTTTCGCGACTTATATGTGGATATAAGTCTGATATAGTCGTCGATAAATGATGGTTCTAGGATAGCATAAAAACCACTTTTTGCTAGTTGGGTCGTCATTCCCCTGGGTCTGTCGACATCCTGGGTAGCGAAGGACCGTCCTCCATTGCCCCATACACGACATCAGGAAGATGCGCAGAGTTGTATCTACTTTATACAACTCCAGCACCCTCATGAGCCATGTATGTGGCACCGAGTCATAGGCCTTCTTAAAGTCTATCCAACATGTCGACAGATCCTTGCGGGATCGACGAACCTGTTGGCTTATGGCCATGTCAATGAGGAGAAGCTCCTTAGTACCGCGGGATCCGTTCCTACATCCATTTTGAGAGATAATTGAATTACTATCAATGTGTGTGTTAATTTTCGTTCTCAAAATGGATGTAAGAAGTTTATAGACCGTCGTCAAACATGTGATCGGTCTATAATTCTTGGGTTCCGCGGGATTACCTGACTTATGGAGCAGGTGGGTAACGCCTGTTGTTAGAAACTGAGGTAGAGACCCAGACTCTAGGGATGACTGGAATTGGGATGCCAGGCAAGTGTGCGAACTACTCAGCCATTTTAACCAAAAGTTATGCAGTCCGTCCGGTCCCGGTGATTTCCAGTTCGGTAACGGACGGACTGCTCTGGCTACGTTTAATGGCGTGATAAATACAGCATCCATTTCTGGTATAGTTTCACACACTCGCTCGACATCCTGCATCCAGCCAGCCTCAGTATGACAGATGGGCACCGGGCGGCATACGTCTGTCAAATTTTGTTCAGGTCGCTCCCAAGCTCTATATACCCACCTCTCATCGCTCTGGAACATGCGATTCTGCGTGTATCGGTCAACCCGCCGCTTATACCGTCGAATACGGCTCGCCCATCCACAAACTTTCTGCTTAAGGAAGTCGATGCGCTCTGTGACACGGAACATGTAGTCTTGTGGACTGATTCCAGTCCCCGAGAATGCCCACCTTATAAAGCGCATCACTCGTGGTCGTGTATTTCCCTCCCTGAAGCAGTATAGTTTGCCGATGACAACCCTGGCCCCATCGATACGTCGCTCGATCCTGCACTGCCAGGCTGGTACGACTGGTTTAGGTCGAGTAGCTCCGTCGCAGTTTGGAAACTTGACGTTAGCTAAACGACATGCCGCAACAGCCGCGCAATACAGGATCGAGTGTGTATCAATGAGATCCTCGCTGCTCTCGAAAAAATTCGTAAGCTGCGAGTCCAGGGCACACACCAGCGCCCTATTTTTTTTGTGCATGGGTAGGCGTGGTAATCGTGGTCTAAGTTCGGTCGGAGTGTACCTATACTCGCGAAACGCATCCTCCAGTGCGCTCCTTAATCGATTGTTACACTGGCTACTTACTGTGGCAACCCTATCATCCTCCTCTTCAACACCATGATTGAACCGCGGCGGGGTTGCATCAATATTTGACGCTTCTGCTGCGGTTTGTGCCCGAGTTGAGACGATATGGTTGCTCAGTACCTCTGAGCGCAGCCTATCAAGTGCGGTATCGTCCAACCTATGGTTGCGTTGGATGACACGTACCTGATCCGACAGTCGTTGGGCCGAGACGTTGACGGTTGGCTCTAGTTCCTGAAACAGAGACAGCATCCTAACACGGTACGCAGTGAGGGTAGTTCCTCCCTCTGTAGACCCGTAATATGCGCGCATGACGTTCTCGTTCATAGACTGAGTCCATCTCATGCGCTGCACACAACCACCGGCAGCGGGGACCCGGCTCGGGGCCGGTTGGCCCCTAAGTCCCAAGCTCTTCGGTGGCCGGCCTCTCTCCTGCCGACGTACAGGTGTTGGCGACGTCGGCGGGGAGAAATACTCGTCACTCGAGCTCGACGCAACTACCGCGGCCGGTGTCGATACAGCGTTCACGATGGGGCTGGGTACCGGCGGTGGCGAGGAGGAGCTGAGCGGCGAGTCCGGGGGTGGTAGGCGTGCACTGCGAGCTGCTGATCTTGTCAACATATTACGTTTTCATATCTTGCATTTATTTATATGTGGGTCTGTATCTGACAGCGTCATTTTTGAGTTATTATGGTATTACTTTTTTTGGTTTCTTCATTGTAGATAAGAGTTTAGTGTATATTATTTATTGTTTATTCTAATGTGTTTTACAGAGCTTTTTGTATGTATACGATATATGTAAATAATTAAATATGCGAATTATGAGATAAGAAAACGATTTTCGTTGTGTGACGTTTCAGTGACGTAGTTATTTAATTTATTATGATTGCTATATTATTTAAGTTCGTAGCAATACAAGTTTTGATTTGCCGGTGACTCGACGTTGACGTGACTGACGTATGTGCACGAATCTTTAATCGTCAATAATAATTATTGCTATATCATATAATTTATTATTATTGCTATTTTATTTAAAAAAAAAAATATTATTTATTCATGATTAGGATTACCATATCATTAATATATTTATTTTAAACATACCTATAAATTGCGTGATTATCATCATTATATTATTAATTCTACTACTACTATTATTTATGTTTATCATTTAAATATTCATCTAAGGAGTAATAGCATTTGTTTATGAGTAATTTTTTAATGTTTTTTAAAAATGAATTTAATTTTTCTTCTTTCTTTATTTTGTCAGGTAGTTTGTTATATATTTTTATAGACATTACGTTGGGACTTGTAGAATGCATTTTTAACTTAGATGTTGGTATGTTTAGCCTAGATCGGTGCCTAAGTGTGAAGTGTGATTGGATATCTTCGCGTTTTGTGTAGAATTTGATGGTTACGGACAAATTTACATATTTCTAGAATGTAAATACTGGGGAGAGTTAGAATATTATGCTTTAGGAAATAGGGTTTGCAGCTATCAGTTTGGTCAATGTTTACCAAGATTCTAAGTAATTTCTTTTGTAGGGTAGTGTTAGTGCATCTGTAATATTTCCCCAGGGTTACGCCGTAGCTAAGCCATGCTTTGGCATATGCACAAAATAGGTGGTGAGGGCAGTTTGTAGATTGATTGTTTTTTTTTTTTATTTCATGGAGAGCGTATGAGAATTTTGAAAGTTTTGACCGGGTTCTTTGTATTTGTGTTTTCCGGTTAATATGTTTTGAGCCGTTAGTGTAGAGGAGCTTTTTGATAGGGAGAAAAGTCATTAATTTAGTTTTAATATAAGTAATTTCTAGATTATGTGAGGTCATCCAGTTATATGTTTTTATGAGTATGGAACTCAAAGTCAAATCATTTATTTCAAATAGGCCCATGTATGTCACTTTTGAACGTCAAGATTTACAAAATAATATAATATATTGATTCTAATCGCCCCTTCCAAAAGGTAGTTTTCGTATGGAGAAGAATGGGCAAGAAACTCTACCGTTACTCTTTTAAAATGTTTTACAGTAGTTTGTATAAGTACGTACATTAGTTAAATAATTATATGTGAAGACGATGCATCTAGAATAAAATTACTATAACACAATGCTTAACACTAAGGTTTGCATGGAGATATGGCAGAGTAAGGTGCTTCACGGACGCTACTTCCAGGCCCTGCGTGGGATGTAGATTTACCAGCATCCGTAGCCTGGCTGCGGTTTTGGTGACCTCTTTGGGGAAAGCGAAGGTTTTGTCTCTGCAATTATGGACGAAGTTATGATGACGAACAATTACCGGAGATTCATTGTGAAGAACGGCACGGTTGACATCTGTCGGGCATGCCGCCGTCCGGGAGAATCAATCCGACATATTATCTCCGGGTGTTCTCGTCTAGCTAATGAAGAGTACTTGTATAGACACAACCTTGTAGCCAGGATTATCCACCAGCTACTTGCTCTGAAGTACATACAGCCTTTGGAATCGGCAGTGCCGTACTACAGGTATGTGCCCGACCCAGTTCTCGAAAATAGAAATATCACATTCTACTGGGATCGATCCATCATCACTGACAGAAATATTGTTGCCATTAAGCCTGATATAGTGGAGGTGGATCGAGGAGAGCGGCGCGCAATGATTATTGACATAACGGTCCCGCATGATGAGAACCTCGTGAAAGCTGAGAAAGATAAACAAATCAAGTATCTTGACTTGGCTCGCGAGGTTGTCGACATGTGGGATGTGGATTCAGTAATCATTGTGCCAATAGTCGTGACAGCCAATAGCTTAATTGCCAAGAGCCTCGACCAACACCTAAGGAGGCTCTCGTTGGGCAGCTGGATCAAGGGCATGATTCAGAAAGCGGTACTCCTGGACACGGCTCGCATTGTTGAAGGTTCCTCTCTCTGGAGCCCTGACCACCGCGCCGGTAGCTTGGACCCTGTTCCCAATACCGGTGGGTTACTATTTTTTATATTTTTAAATGTTTTATATTTTATATGTTCTAATATTTAAAAATATAATTTATAAGTATTTAAATGAAATAAAGGAAATATATATAGAAGATTTACAATAAAAAAAAATCAGTCACATCTTCATAATTTTCGAGGGCGCCGCGGCTGGTGACGAAGATCAGGAAATCAAAATCCGAAATGGCGGCCATAACCAGAGGTGGATCTCACTAAGTGGGTTACTTTTCACCTGGGCAATTGTGTGTTGGAGCTCTTTCGAGGGGCAAGCAACCACTCTAACATCGTTTACAGAGAAGCTTTTTCTTAATTAAAACAAGTTTTTAATATATTTATTTATTTAGGATCTCCAATAAAGGATACAAAGATACAATAGAAATTACAATAATATTACCCCATGTAGCGCTTCTCACCAGGCAAGATCGGAAGATTCTTCTTTTTCAATGGAGGAGTGGTACCTATGCCTTCTCTAAGCGAGACTTATTGTTTTCCGACATGCACGCGAACGAAATCGCGGGCACATCTAGTTAATAAATAAAACCGAAGATTACGTTTGCCCTTATTCTACGCTTAACAATTTAAGGTACTACTTTAAATATTACGTATACTTACATTACATATTTATTTGCTACGGGTTACAATATCTCAAGATTTTATAGGTATCAATTTGATCCATGCTACCTACATGGTCTATGTATGTATGAAATGTCAACTAGTTGACATATGCTTCATATGTCAACTAGTTTAGTCGTCTTCGTCTCGTGGTTCACCCCGGCCCTTTGCTACCGACCTGACGAGGGATGGCGATGCTTCTTTCATGTCGTACGCCCATCCAATAAGCGCAAAAAAAATTAATAGGTTCGTAGTCACGTTGATGGGCATAAGGGAAGGTGTGATGGTAGTTGTGCCAACCCTCACCCATCGTTACTATGGAAACCCCCCAATTTTCAACTGGCATTATGTTCCTGAAATCAAAAGTTAATAATTAGGTACGGGTTAGGGGCACTGTGGAAATCTACCTCAGCATCTTGTACCGTTTGTAGGTACTAACCACCTACTGCCGAAATCTGTAATTTTCAAAAGTTGTGGCTTGGTACAGAGTGGGTATAAAAATGGCATACAGACCGTGCGACCCACAAAAATATTTGTGGTGCGGCCGTATACACTCTGCCTGTTACGGCCAGGCTTTACGACATACGAAGCGTGTAATTAAATTAATTAAATGTACGTGATTGCGTACCTATGCGTACTACTGATGATAAATAGAGTGGGCAGAATGGAAAGAAAGGAGGAGAGGCTTTTGCCCTGCTGTAGAGAACTGTGCCCCACAAATGCGCGAAGCTGTTGACCGACCAGGTAGCCTTGAGGCTCAGCATGTATCGTAGTAAAGCCTGTGATATGATGGATACTTCCCTGCATTCTGTCCAGCAAAGAGCAGGGATTATTGACGGCACATTCCAGCAGCATACTATCTTGAATAACAGGAAATACCTGAAATAGTGAAAGAATGTAATGTTTTGTTATTAACCTTTGCGTAGAAGCCTGATGACGATGAGTTGTTTATGATCAAGTAGTTAATAAAGTAAATTATTGCCCGATTTAATTTAAACTAACCCGACTACAACAAGTCGGTTTTTTTGAATAATTTGCTTTATAGTTTTATTAATAATATAGTACCCAGGCGACCGAGCTCTGCTCTGGTGAAAATAGAGAATGCTTCATACTAAAGTTCATACTAATTCCATGCTGCCATGATAGTAGTTGTCATCTTGTTCTATACTTTGGGCGACCGAGCTCTGTTCGGGTGAAAATAAATACGGAGAAAACGATTTTTTCCAGATATGAGACCTAGCTAGATCGATTTTTTGCCCCCGTAAACTCGAAACCCCGAAATCGTTACAGCCGTTTTCCACAATGTGATTACAAATATATATATACAAATATTGCTCATTTAATAGTGTAGGATATAGGATAGGTATGTTACCGTTGGAATACGGAATACGCTATAGGTAATCTTCAAATTATCGGGAACGATCTGTTAAAGTGTGAAGTATCCGTTAATATGCAGATTAAGGCCCTTTCGTCACTGGTCGGTATGTCTGCGGTGTGACATCGTTTCGGTACCGCGTGACGTCACGCGTTTTACTGCATCGGTACCGAAAGATTACCGAGCGCAATATACGAGAGCCCACGACCAAAACCATGTCACATCGTTTTACGGTCAAAACCGTATAAAATCGTTAGTTTTGATGATTCTGAACCTGACTCGGTGAACTGTACCGGTCAGAAATATCACAGTTTTATGGGAGCTAATTACTGCTATGTCAAAAAAAATAGGCAGGCGGTTTTATCACAATATGTCTGATATTAAAAATGTACATCATTTTCGTAATTTATTATAAAAAAGTTTGTTTTCAGACATTTTGAGTGTTAAATATGGCCCGAACGCATTTAAAAAAATGTCAAAATGTTTAACCGATCTGTCTCATAGCAACCTGTTTTTTTTTAAATTTCTTGTTTCTTTACCGGGGTCGCTTAAAACCTGTTTTCAGAGTTTTTTTAATGTCAACTATAATTCCAAAAACCAAAACAACGTTTCGGAGCTGCCCGACAAACGCGCGGTGTTTTTTACGCTCCTATACCTCATAACATCGAAGATGAGCCCAACAATGATTAAAAACAATGTTTTTTTTTAATAAACGGTATTTTTCAAACGTTATTACAATTTCCTTTTATCAAATTTATATAAAAAAAAAACAAAATTTAGTTCGATGGTAGCTTACCCGAGTAAACTCTTTATTACTTTATTTATACTTCTAATTATAGAATAGTTGTCTGATTAGTAACGTGAGATATTAAATTTGTCTGATATAATTTTTGTCTACATCTGGATAATCTTTTTCATGATGTCCAATAGTTTTCAGACAGAATGCTATATATGACACCGATCGCTAAAAATTTTTAACAAGTTGAAAATGGTTTCAACACATAAGATGCTCACATTTTCTTCTGAAAAATGATTTATTCGCATCAACTGACCCATGTTCACATGAAAACAAGATTTTCAGATGGGTTGCTATGGGTTTTATTTTTGCCTCATTTTTATTTTTTTCAAATACAAGCGCGTCACACGTACCCAGGACCATCTCCTGGGTACGTGTGACGCTACTAATTTCTGAAAATTGTGTTTTTCGTATCTAAAAATGTATCGTTCAACTACATTCTGAAAATCAGACAGATTGCTATAAAACAGTAAGGCTTTTTTTGACATATTTAAAAATGCAGTCAAGTCAAACGGCGCTCGGAAATTTTTCTAAAATTAGGATTTTTGAATTTGAGAATAACCAAATCTATCGATTATATACGATTTTATTCGTAAAACGATAAGGCAAAAATTTTGGTCATGGGCTCTTGTACCAATAGAATTAATTTGAATTTGGAATTTTAAATGAAGGCCATGCGCGCGTGCGGTACCGTTTCGGTAAAGAATGCTTACCGACCAATGAGGAAACATAAGCAGTACCGAAACGGTTTAGTGGTTAATGGTTTAGTGGTGAAATAGCTAAAGAGCCATATGACGGTTAGAATGTGCAACACCGTAATGGCTATGGTATTGAACCATCTGATTGGAGTTAGGAATCCTATGCTTTTCTCCCATTTTCGTATCGTTGCAAGGAACTTTGGGTCATTTCGATTTAGCATTTGGTCGTAAAGACTGATCTGGTCCAGTTTGCCATCGGCTCTGGTCTCGCTGGTGTCATTCGTTGGGTGATGGAGCTTGTACTGTATGTAGTCGGTAGTGTGAAGTGGTTGCTCCAATTCAGTCTCCGTAATAGTTATTGGAGCCATTGCCACTTACTGAAAAAAAAAAAAAAAAACTGATTCAGAACGGCGACAGTGACAGGTGATTTGTAGGAGGCAGGTTTGAAACTATCGTGAATTTCAGGTTGGCGGGTGTATTTTGTCCAAAATGGTCGAAATATATCTCAAAATCCAGTACCTAATTGGTACCAAATTGTACCACTTGTGAAATAATTTGTACCTCGAGGGATCGCAAGTTATTGCAATAGTTTCATACACCCGCCATTCTGACGTCAGCTTGGCGGGTGTATTTTTGTGTAAATGATAAATGATTTTATTTCTGTAAGTAGGTTTGTACAAACACTTTTACCCGTCAATCATATTTTAAAAACTAGATGGGGTCGGCGTTTCCTATCTGACTACTCTGAGAAGAAAGTCCGAAACAAACTCAGAGGTCACATTCTCTTTTAAAGTCCAGACATAATCTTGGTCAGATCATGTGAAGACCATGTAGATTGGTGTCTGAAGTGGTCTTTTGAGGAAAGCATCACACAGATTGAGAGGGCCTGTCCAGTCAGTGCACGCATTTGTCAGTTATCGTGCAGCTCAACTCAGAACTTAAAAGGAGCTCAATGATTCGACGAACAATACCAAAGAAAGGACATTTGGGAAGGTTGTATAAAGTACTCACAACTGCCAGATTATCATTAAAAGAAACTGAGAAAAAAATATATATACAGGATGGCCTGAGAGTCGTGGATCTGAAGTTTTGGCGCATTTAATAGGGATTCTGAAAAGGTATTACACATGGCTATGCGTGGCTTTGATATCTAAAACTTGTAATACAGGGTCACTTTTCGGTAGAGCATTTTTTTTCACAGTGGGGTCCGAAGTAAATAAAAAGATTTGAGAAAAAAAATCGTAAAACTTAATATTATCTTCAACACACCCAATAAATAACCATAAATAGCATGTCTAACGCAAGGACTCATCAGTACCAATCTAGTGAAAATTATAAAAAAGAGACAGGATGTAGATTTTTTCGAATTTTAATAAGAATTTGTTAAAAAAAGTCAATTTTCTCATAAAAACACAAAATAAATTATAACTCTGCAGGGGTTGACCTTAAGTACCTCCCGTAGAACAACTTTTTGCAGTTGATGACCCCATCTAACCCCTAGTTGCGTTTGATCCAAGACTTTTGGGCCACCCTGTATATATGACCCACATAGTCCTCACATTCACAATAATCATTAAAAAAAAAAATACTTCAAAAAGTAAATATTCATGTCATTATGTATATAATTTTAAAGTTAGCAAAATAAACAAAGTTCCGAAAGTAAAAACTAAATAAATTGGAGCAGCTCAATCCCAAGCCTTTTTGTCCTCAATGTAATCTTTAACGGTATAAAAAGCTTTCTGGCACAACTTACGTTTAATGAATGATTTGAATTTATTAAGGCTCAGATCTTGTTCCTAGTATTTATGTTATGGATATCACCGTATTTTTTAAACAATTTTATGTTTTTATGGGCATATAAAGATTATAAAATTTTATAATTAGATATTTATAATTATTATCTATTAAGTTATTATTATTATTTAATAATAAGAGTTTACTTTGCCGGAATGGGTCTGGGATGAGGAGCCAGACCAAGAGAGATATAAAAACCCGCAGGGCAGCATGTAGCGAGCTGTTGGGCAGTAGCGACCCCACGGACCCTATCTCTCGGGAGAAGTCCTGTTCCTCACCTCTGGCTTGCCTTTATTGGCCGGCTGGAGTGAACACTGACGAGGAACGGAGCTCCCACCTCATTCTTGCCTTAATTGGCCGGCTTGAGTGGAGATTCGCAAGAGCTAACGTGCTCGGAGTAAGGAAGTACTCCAGTAAGTGCTCGTAGGATCTTGACCATCTTGCGGGCTCTGGGATTGTTCTGAAAGCCGTGGAATACCTCTCCACTCCTCAAGCACCTCAGGACATGTTGCCCCCTTGTCGCTACGTCACTATGTGCTAGCGACCGTTTCCGGGGGCCCATTATTGAGTGTGCCAGTCACCCCCTGCCATTTTAACTGTGTATTTTATATAAAATATTGGTCAGGCAGGGGCCATAGTCCTTCCATAGCTCTAGGTAACCAGTTCACTTAGCCACCCAAACCCATAATCAAAAAGCTTTGTTTCCATATCCTACAATAGTCTTGCACCAACCGGGGGTTGTCCTTGGGTGCAGTTGTATAGTGCATACGGGGATAATCGTCGGTTGGTGCCTCAACACTTAAAAATGTCTAAGGGGCCACTGCGAGTTGGCTTCGGCCCCTTGTATGCCTTCCAAAGGACCGGGATCCATGGTCCCGAGATTTGTTAATAATAAAAAATAATAATAATAACCCCACCGCCGCATCTCTACGTTGACGTCGTGGTGGGGCTTGCGCGCACCAAACTCTAGGCCTGTGCCGGTAGAGTTTACTTTGACGGAACAGGTCTGGGATTAGGAGCCAGACCAAAAGAGATACAAAAACCCGCAGGGCAGTATGTGGCGAGCTGTTGGGCAGTAGCGACCCCACGGACCCTATCCCCCGGGAGAAGTCTTGTTCCTCACCTCTGGCTTGCCTTTATTGGCCGGCTGGATTGAACACTGATGAAGAACGGAGGTCCCACCTCATTCTTGCCTTAATTGGCCGGCTTGAGTGGAGATTCGCAAAAGCAAACGTGCTCGGAGGAAGGAATTATTCCAGTAAGATGCTGGTAGGGATCTTGACCGTACTTCCTGGATTGTCCTGATAGCCGTGGAATACCTCTCCACTCCTCATAAGCACCTTAGGACATGTTGCCCCCTTGTCGCTACGACACTTTGTGCTGGCGACCGTTTTTGGGGATCCATTATTGAGTGTGCAAGTCACCCCCTGCCATTTTCCTGTGTATTTTATATAAAATATTGGTCAGGCAGGGGCCATAGTCTTTCCATAGTTCCATGTAACTAATCCATTATAGCCACTCAAATCCATAGCCCAATATGTTTTGTTTCCATTTTCTGCAATAGTCCTATACCAACCGGGGGTTGTCCTTGGGTGCACTTGTATAGTGCATAGAGGGATAATCGTCGGTTGGTGCCTCAACACTTAAAAATGTCTAAGGGGCCTCTGCGAGTTGGCTTCGGCCCCTCGAGTACCTTTCAAAGGACCGGTATCCATGGTCCCGAGATTTGTTAAAATAAAAAATAAAATAATAATAATAACTTATTATTTAATAATAATAATTTAAACATTATCGTAAACGTGTCAGAGAAGACAATAAATGCCTTTGGTAAATCACAGAAAACCATATTTACATTAGATGGAGTTACTTATACATATACATATTTACTTAACTTCCGGAAGTTCGTGGACCCTGACCGAGAGAAAGGCCTTGTCTGCATTTAAGGCTATATTAATGCAATGAGCCGATAATACTTCAGCAAAAAGTATATCCTCAGTTAAAAATATCATGTTTTTAATAATAAATCATCCATTTTAGTTTACCTAAAGATTCAAATGTGGTAAAAAGAAACTGGTTTTAACCGACTTCCATAAAGAGTAACTTATATAATGTCTTAATTTGCATTTAACGGAGAGAATTTACTTAACTTCCGGAAGTTCGTGGACCCTGACCGAGAGAAAGGCCTTGTCTGTTTAAGGCTATATTAATGCAATGAACCGATAATACTTCAGCAAAAAGTATATCCTCAGTTAAAAATATTATGTTTTTAATAATAAATCATCCATTTTAGTTTACCTAAAGATTCAAATGTGGTAAAAAGAATCTGGTTTTAAACGACTTCCATAAAGAGGAGGTTCTATGTTCGTCTGTATTTCTTTTTATTTTTTTATGTATATCCCTCGATATTTTCGTCATTTGTGGACAGATTTTGAAAATTCTTTTTTCAATTGGTAGAAGAAGCTCGTATGATGGACCCATATAAATTTTATTCACTTTGCTTGAGTAATTTTTGAGTAAACTTCAATAATACGTATTTTTGGCACTTAGTTTATGTGGATTATGTTATAATAACTTCCTGTCACTGTATAGCAGGTAGTATGCATAAGTATGCATAATTAATAACATTGTATAGGTAAAATGAACTGTTGGGTGAATCGCTGCTCTCCTAGCTAAATCACTGAGAATCTATTTAGAAGAGACTATTTCGACTCTCAGTTTGAGTATCACAATAATCATGTTTTTATGCTTTTGGAGCTTACAGTATTAAAACATAAGATAAAATCTTACAATTAAAATAAAATAAATTTGAATGAGGAGTGTTCATGAGATGAGTCGCGTGAGTGCGTGTGCGAGTGTGTGTATGAGTATGATTGTGTGAGATTAAGTATAAGTGTGTGCATTTGCATAATAGGAAATTGGGTTACTTCATGTAAGTGACAATAAGTACTTTACAGTTTCGTCGTAGATTTTATTCAGGTGGAATGCACGGAGGGCTAGTTTGAGTTTTAATAATTTGGTTAAAAACCTTAGCAAAATAAAAAGTCATGCATTTTTATCAATACCGTGACAACCCAAACGTTAGCATTTCCTATAAGGTCTGTGATATTAAAGAAGCTAATAAGGCTAAGTTCTTAGGCATTATAAATGATAGCCAACTTACATGGAAACCTCATGTTGAAGAACTATGTAAAAAACTTAGCAAAACCGCATATGATCTTTTTCAATTCTCTAAGAAAGTTAACAGTCAGGCTCTTTTAACAGTGTACCATGGACTGGTTGCCTCTGTTTTGCGGTATGGCATTATTTTCTGGGGGCGGTCTACTTATAGGGAGCTGGTATTTAGATTGCAGAAGCGATGCATCTGGTCAATGTGCGGTCTTAAGACATAGCCATATTCCCTATTATATATCATAGATAGCCGTATTCCCTATTATAAATCGTTATTTTTTTTACTTTGTTTTGTTTATATATAATGGAAACTGCTTTGTTTGTGAAATGCCACACATCTATTAAAAAAAATATCAAAAAAATATCGCGTTATAATTTTATTTCTTTTGAGAAAAATATTGTTTGTTGCTTGTGATTTCCAACTTTCTGAAAAAATAATGGCCTCAAATAATTTTGAACTTTCAGACTTGTATGGGAAACGTTAAAAAAGACTGCCCGCTATTAAAGTCAGAAAACGAAACAAAAATTTTTGTATGTGAAAAGTTTTTTCAAAAGCAATAATGAATGTTCTCATATAAAATAAAATTAAAATGCGTATTTGTTCGTTTGAAATACAATTTTTTCTTTATTTTCGGCCGAGTCTATCCATCGTAAAAAGTAGGTTGGCATCTCAATTCCTACGAAATGTATGGGAAAAGTTTTTTGTGATTTCTGACTTTTCTAGTACTCCAACCTCAGTTGGTCTTGTAGAGTTTTTTGTTCCTTTTAAGAAACAGGATTGATTGGCATTTTGTGGAAACTGCCCATTTTCTTGCTGGCTGTTTTTTTTTTTCAAAATGTCTCATAAAGTTAAGGACCGTTTTCCTGTAGCTACAACGGTTAAGGAAGCTGCCCTTACTGCCCCATCTCAAAAACCCATCCTGTATAAGGACGTGTTAGTTTTATTATACAAGCAGGGGCCAAGATAGTAGAAAAATCTCTTAGTGTATTTAAATAGAGTTTGTGGAACAGTACAAATCATGTCTTTCAGTCGTTTCGTAATAGTAGTAAGAGGGGTTTTTAAGTGTTGGAGAAGAATAGTTTGTAGAACGAAATGTTGCCTTGCGTTGAGGACACCACAATTTTTGTAAAGTTCTGTGATTGGAAACAGAATAGGTCGAAATGTTGCAATTTTCAGTGTAGCTCTGTGGGACACTTTCAAAGGTTTAAGGGCAGTTTTTGTGGCGCCGCCTCAGCTGCTAATACAATAATAGATTGACATAAAGCGTTGTATAGGTCAATTGCGAATAATAGACTGCTTAGCGACGCGGCGACACGTGTCGAAGAGTTTAAAAAATATAAATTAGTTTTCTGACCCTGCCTGTTACCAAGTTAATAATATGTGTTTTATAGTTCTGGTATCGATCTAAACTTATACCGAGGTACTTGATATTATCGACTGAGTCAATGAGTGAACATTGACATGTGTGTGAATGAATTTATACTGTTACAGGAGTGAGCCTTAAAAAGTGATAGGAATATCACTTTAGAAACGATAATTTTAAACCAAAGTCCGAAATTAAAGTTATTTTTCACTTTGTGGTATTTTTTTGGAAGTAGTTTTTTTAGGTAACATTTTTGGTAGGTTTATAATAATTATAATTTGTCACAAAAATCATGAAATGAATGACAAGTGAAAACACCAATGCATAAACCAAATGATTCAGGATTTTTTTATAATGGCAGTAAGTAGTAATTGTATAAACATATTTAACATTAGGTAGCCTAGGTATTACCTAATGTTAAATATGTGCATGTCAATGAGCAACCTATTCTTTAAAGTTTCGAACCGGCAAAGTTTCGTGAATGACTAAACTCAACAAGAACAATGCAGGTACAGTTCGCAATAAAAGTCGTTAACGTTTGTCGGTTTTACATATCATCTAAATTGATAATTTTATATATCATGTTTCGATTCATGACTATTCAGTATTTCATGTAATTTTCAGCTAAGAGTTACTTACGTTTAAAATTTTGCTTTTGTTCAGTTTTTTTATGAATATTTTGCTCGACAGTTTAAATTTTATAAACTGAAGTGTAAATCGATTTTTGTTGCTGACCGTACCGACACGACAATTAGAACCTCACATGAGTTGTTTATGATTGATTGATTTGTGTTTGTTTTACAAACTATGGAATGTGTGTCATACTTTGTTTTCTCTTTAATGGATTGTTTTCCCACATATTTACAGTCATGCTCGTCTGGTTCTTCTCTTGTATCGGTGGCAAGTGTGGTTGTTTTAACTTAAATTACAATAATATACTCCGTGTTAGTACGGTCCTTTGCGAGATAATAATCAATCAAGCTGAAGCCAGAAACTTACACTAAGGGTCAATAAATAATAAACGCGCGTCAGTTGAAAAACATCTTACATTGTCATATAATATTTACGCAGGAAGATAATATAAATATCAATTCGCATAGACGTTGAGATAACATTTTCCGCGATATATTACGGCTACTCAAGAGTGACAACAAAAGCCTGATTAGAGAAGATATGAAAGGAAAAAATTCTAATGTAACTTTCACCAACAGGTTACACCTACATTTTGGGGCCAAGATGAAGCTTTGTTACGGGATTTACGCGCTAATGATTGCGCAGGCGTTGCCTGTAAATGCTAAATGCCCAGAAGCTGCGCTAGCGTCACTTCCCTTTGTGTTGGAGTACGCTGTATGGCGCGGGTGGCACCAGGCTGTCATCTATACTCCAGATCTTGAGCAAGGTATGTGTTGTAATACAATACATTAATACATGGATAGAGAAGATTAGTAATGGTGTAAATAGATTCTAAGAAGCCGGGAGTCACTTATTCTTCCCTTGAGATATTTTTTTGTACTGAACCATACCTGAAAACCTTCTGCTTACGAAGATATTAAATGTTAAAGTTCTAACTAATTATTGACGTTTTTACGAAAACTGGTTTTAACATTGCATGCACCCATTAGCACAATGCTTTTTGTGTGTTTCATTACGTGTTACCGTAAACAGAGGTTTATCACACCAAAAATAAAACTCGTTTTCCAGCAATAACCTTTATTTAATGTTACTTAGTTTGATGTATACAACGTGTAAAAAAATCCCTGTCTGATCCGAGAGGGTGTTGTTAGGTATAATACTGAGAGCCTATTTATGTGGTAATTTTCAGAAAAACAACCAAAAAAAATGAGCCGTCTCGGGACGCCTGGTAGATGTGAAACATCGAAATTATTATGTACAGGTAATATGCATAAAAGGATAGTTTACGACAGAAAATAAATATGGCGACAGTTGGGCGTGGCGACGCGTCGCCACGTCGCCATGCGTCGCCACGCCAACAGTCGGTCTGACTCGCCGCTAAAGATGTTACACATAAAAAATCGTCTCATTTTTTAATAGGGAATTTTACTGGGTTATTACATAGGGCGTGGGCGATCGTCATTTAGAGGGTTTCCAAAAAAATTGCAAATCTTTATGAAATTAGGGTAAATTTGGTACCAACAATGTGTTTTAAATAGCAATAAGTCTTTTATTGTCAATAATAATTAGGTTTTTTATCACTTTTACGTAATGTTATTACAGGAGGTACCTATGAGCCCCTTTCGTATCGGACAGGGTTTTTTTACATAATTGTATATAGATAACAGGAAAACCTATGAGAAGTCTATCCTATACTCTGAAATGAGCAATATTTGTATATACATCCTGCGCCGCCGAATGAAATATACATATCTTTTAGCTAACACTGACTTCTTTGGCACAAAGAAGCTTATCTAATTCTATAGTTATGTATTATTTGTAAGATATCTTCTCAACTTTTTTTAGTGCAAATGACTCGCGTACCAACTTATACGCATCATTGTTGAGTGCGCTTACAAGTACCGCCTTTGGCCGATCATCTTCCTTTCCTTCTGCTTTTATTAACAATGTATTTGCTGTTAACCATTGAGAAAACCTTTTTTTTAAATGTTCCAGTCCTGGCCGAGCTCAAAAGTCCTACAGATCCGATAAAATTCGACATAATTTTTTCTGAGCGAACCTTAATTCGTCGCCACTGTTAAATAAGACATGGCCTTCGGTAACAAGCTGTTTATTTTCACTGAGCTTAGGCCCGTATTACAGAACCTCACTTAAAACTCAAGCATTACTTATTGTTCGTAACTACGAGCGGGTTTTACAATCTTCAAACGATATTAAATCGTGTACACAGTATTTAAAGTCTATATTACCAAACTGCTCACAGTAGCTTGACCGCGGGCGTCTGTGTTTTATGATTATTTTCTTCTTCTTCTTAAGCAATAGCCGACAATAATACGTCAACTAGAACTATTTTCAAAAATTAGAACACGTCAACACGCTAACAAAGTAACAATGAACCTATTTGACAAGGCGCAGAAACGTATACGTTCGCAAGCGATGGTACGGAGCCGATCGTATGCGCGACATCCTGCCGGACGCGATCGGCTGTCGCCGCATCCGTTTGTATCCTTTCCGATCCAATGCGACGCCAGCCGTTTGGTGGAAGTTATCGTTTATACGGGCCTTAGAGGCGTTCGCGCAACTATATATATAGGTAGCTACTAACTAACCTAACACACTCCAGTTCTGGGGTGAACCTGAAGGATTCTGGAGTTGAAAGGACAGACCCGGCCCTTGTTAAAAAAAAAGATCTTAAAACATAGGCATGACTTGATACGTAGTAAGTACCTATTAAAATATCTTCTCCGCAGGTTGCCGATGGGCTATCGTCCGACTGATGAAATGCTTGAGTATCAATGGAGTCGCTACTGCTTCAGAATTATTACAGAATGTTCGTTTTCGAGCTAATCTCGGAATCATCATCCTATCTCCGCGCTTAAGACGAAACGCAACAGCGAACCTTACGAAACTCATTAACAAGGTAATTAGAATTTGCTTAATGACTTTGTTAGTAAAGGAAACATGGAGAAAAACTAGCGTTTTTAGTTATAACATTTTACCCATTTACAGTAAGTATGAAAAGAACCCGATACTTGTGGAAAGAGTTAAAAATGTTATTTTAGTATAAAATTCACTCACAAAATGTAATATAAATTTTGCGGGTTGAAAACTATTCTTATACGTGTTATACCAGTTTATTCCATCTTTTTAAAAGTTCTTCACGAAGTTGTCATTTTCGTTATATTGGGAATTTTAATTATGCATACCTACCTATATCTTTATTGTAGGTAGGTAAGTTAAATTACATTTTAGTTTACTTTTTAGTTACATGACCAAAAAATGGATACGTCATCATACGACTGGCTTCTAACAGCGAGATCGAATAAAGATTTCAGCTTCATCAACGAAATACTGAATGCTACTTCAGTTCGCTTTGATCAAAACATTGTCGTCGCCTACACACAAAGTAAATATTTTCCGAAAACCAGCAACCTGGGACTGTGCGGTGGAAATTTCATTTACAAAGTCAGAACTAACTATCCCAGTCGACGACAGCATCGGGGGTATCACTATAATGAATTTGGGGATGTTTACGAAATGCAGAACATGAAAACGGAATACGAAAGGAACTACTACCGCACTTCGGAAAGATTTAGAAATCTAACGAGAAATAACACGTACAAAAGGGATGGTAGTGTGCTACCCCTGTTTCAGTCAGGAGTCACGAATTACAACTATTCGAGAATATTTAATATGCTGAATGTCAGTAGATTTTCTTTGAGTCTCCAGTTTAGGAAGTGGAGCCTAGTTCACCGTCTTGAGCCAACAGAGAGAATAATAAGTGTTACGCAGTATTTTAAAGTACGCATTAATTCTACGCTGTATGCCTATTTTTTAGGTGAGTAACTATTTTCTTTTATCGTAGTATAGTGTATGAATAACGGTGTTTGGGCTTTTGAATATAATAAAAAGTTAAGAAATCGCTCAATTTTACTGAAAAATGTAGCACGGGATGGCCTAACTTAACGCCTCGCCACTTAAATAATCCGTGCTATACAGGAGGTCCACTAGACACTAGAGAGATTGGAGCGACGCGCTTGATTGAATTGACTCCTTTTCTGTGTTCTTCCTAAATCCATTATATCACTGAAATGCAGGTAATTGGGATCGCGTTCAGTCAATGTCAGGAGTTGAGGTTCCTTATCCAGTTGAATCTCGCAACTTCTTGGGTGAGGAGCTGGTGATAGGAAGATGCAACTCTACTGGGGATGGAGGTCCGTCGCTGGACGACGATGGCCCATCTGCCGAACCGATGTTGGATGACATTCTCCATTTCTTGACAGTACGATTGAACACAACGTAAGTTTGTTATAAATTCAACATAGAATAATTGTATTAAGATTCTAGCTTCTACTGCGTGGAAGTCATAAGACACCAGAACATGCTAAAATAACAGCCATATTTTTATAAAACTTCCCTGAATACTACGTTTGTAGTTTTGGTCGCAGCAGCCAAAATATAAAGAGAGTCAGGAATAGTGACGCGGGAGCAAGCGACGTACAGAGGTCGACATTCATAAGCCTTCATTAGCAATTTCCTATTGCTTGCGACGTTTTCCGATTTTAGTGAATTAATGAAGTAAAGTTAACATTTATTTGCATAGATTGGCCATAGGCAACTATTTTCGCGGAGCCTCCACAGATGCTTTGCGGAGCTACTTTGAGTATGGCTTTGTGCTACTTTGAGTATGGCTAATCTAAACATACTCTTTTCAATTCTTTCACTACACCACATCCGCTTTTAATCCACACTGTTGCCTTATCACAACACTCCTCAGCCTATCCATTCATAGTGACCTATTCAAATTTCATAATTATGAGTATTTATCAATACGATAATAATGTTATACTGCTCATCTCTCATAGCAAATAGCGTGATAATTTATCCCCTACCTACGGACTGACCAGACTTATAGGGAATATCTTTGCAAAATAACAAAATGTATCCGGTTGTTTTTGCGTGATGCTGGGACATACACAAACAGACAAAAATTCTTGAAACTATACTATTTTCGGCATAATACTCGTCCTAGAACTCTTAGCAATTACTCAATGTAGGGTTTTAACTTCGCTACGATTTTATTATATTATGTATAATATACGTGAATTTTAAGGTTAAATTAAAATATGACGTTCTTAAAGATTGCGAAAAACGTGCGTCACATCGTCAAAAAATGTTCAGAAAATTTACGATTGTTTGTTCGCAGTTCATCGATTCGGTATTACAGTAAGCTGGGGTTCCGTACATATGAGGGCACTTGGACCGGCTTGCTGGGGGCTCTGATGGACCATACGGTGGACGTTGCCCTGGAACCAGTAACTGTGCATGCGGCTCGTCTACAGGACATGGATTTTATCTTTCCCATTGCTGAGACCATGTAAGTGATTCAAGTGATAACAGTAAAAGCAATTTTTTTTTTTTCGATTAGTGTTTCATTTATTTCTGTATTAGAGCGTTGTGTATTACGAGAAGTTGCATTATTTGACGATGGCGATGTGCTTCTGCTCTCGTCGCGGAAAAATGGGCAATTTCGGTGCATCTACCGTGCTGTTCCAGTGTAGAAACAAGTGGAGCCAAAAACAAAAGATTAAGATACTTATTTGACAGCAGATAATTTTTTTTCTACAAATATGGCTTGGGAATCGATAGACTAACAAAAATTGAGTACATTTAGTAAATTACCCGACTGTCCCAGAAGGCGAGACAGCAAAAATTACACCATATTTCAGGTTATTACTTTGTCTGCAACACCTTACAAAAAACAAAGTTCAGTGCTTGTTCTTCTCTTTTCAGGTATTTGTTTTTGCAGTCGGGTTTTTGTTTTTTTAATAATTTGTTTTTTTTAAAGCTTTTTAGTTTAAAAATATTATATATTTGGAATTAACTCATACTACCTTTTATTCGATACTAATATTGTAGTTATTTATTTTAAAAAACGCCTTGCCCTCATTTTTTTGTATTTGCAGATGCATTAAATAAATATTATATCCTAGCCTATGTCACTCCCACAATTAAGACAAATCTAAAGACACCTCATATGTCAAAATCCATCAAGCTGTTTAAGCTACAGAGCGGGCCAAAGAAATAGACATACATACAAACATGTCCTCGAATAACATTACCCTCCTTCTGGAGCATTCGGGTAAAAAGAAAACAAGCAAACTCTGCTAGCTTTTGGGAAATTAATTTTTTATAAAAATTTCAATATTTTGCCAAGTTGAGATGTTATTCAAAGGTGCATGAAAAAATTCGGAGGCAAACAGATTAACTTGGGGCCAAGCTAATCATAACATAACTAATTTATCATCATCATTTCAGCCGAAAGACGTCCAATACATAAATTCATTATTGCACGACTCATAATGCGAAGCATTAGAGAGTGCTCTGCGATCGAAAAATTTGTTTTGCCTCTCTTCTGCTACTGTTTTTATTGTGACACTCCTGTTAGTACACAGAACCTACTTAATTTATATACCATCGTATAGATAATTTAATGTAGGTTAATACTGTGTTTTTTTTTTAAATTGGTTTAATGCAGCAGAAACGAAAAAAACATAGAAAAAGAAAAGTTTTTATTTTAAATTCCCGTCAATCAATGTATGAAACATGAAAACATTATGTCTTGCGAGAAAATCAAGTAATTGAGTAATTTTTTTTTATACATTCTTTTCAGCCATAGGAGGAACCATTTTGAAAATGGTTTTTTTATTCAAAGAAGTTTAATTATGATTAATAAAAACTAACTAATATAATATTCCCAACTCTCCCATTGCCCATTGCCATTGCCATTGCATTGACCCTCTTCCAAGCAACCAATAAAGCAAACCTAAATAGTCTTTGACAGTACGTAATGATTGCGAGGTGAGAAATTTTACCCATATTGAAGGGTATAAAAGCAGTCAAAACAAACTTCATGAAAACATAACATCACGCCTTGCTTCACCGAAGGGTTGGGCAGAGGTGTCCCTGTAGCAGGTTCACCCACATTTCGCCAGTTATGTTTTTAAGTCCCATGTAATAGGGGGCGAGCCTATTGCCATCAACCGGGCACAAATCCAGACTACAGGCTGCTACTGAGAAATTTCAGATAGAAAAACTCAATAACACTTTGCCCGACTTGGGAATCGAACCCAGGACCTCATGCTCAGCAGTAGCGCTTGCTACCACTAGACTAACGAGGCAGTCTAAAACTTCATGAAAACCAGTTTAATAAATTGTTTATTTTTATGTTTTTGAATGAGCGTTATGAGGCGAGCACTCTTCGATTTTCCAAATATATGGATAATTTCTTCAACAATAAAACAATATTGTATTATTGTTAAGGAAATTGTCATCTGATTTAAAAAACATTATTATTTTATAAGATCACTCATCTGAAGTAATACGATACACAATAAAAAAAGCCAATGGGTTTGAAAATCAGAACCAGCATCGGTAAAAAAATTGCCTACGAGTAACAAGCCAGTTGAATGTAGCCAAGCTGAGATGTAGATTAGGTACTGTTTTTCATTATTGAGGCCTTGCCTGTAAACGTTTTGCAAAGGCCTTCGTGGCTAAGAAGTTTATGGATTACAAGACGTCAAACATTTCTTTGAAATCGAATATTATTATGATGTTAAATATTACATTATGGAGACTGCTTTTTTGATCTTTTGATCACAAAATAGGTTTCCATTAATATCATGTACGCAAATAAATATATTCTATTCTATTCTAAAAAACTTTGGTTGGGCTTTGATGACATAACTATAAAAAAAATTGTTAGTTATCTACACGGACTATTATTTTAATATTTCATAATACAGGTTGTTAAGGACATCGATAAAAACTGGTCAAGAGCGAGTCGGACTTATACCATCATATATAAATATTTTGGATGTGTTACTTTACGTACAGTTCTTCAAAAGTAGGATAGATGGACAGGCGGACAGGTGGATGGGTTGACAGGCGGATAGGTGGAAGGACAAACAGTCGAACAGTACTTTAATATCACTGCGGTGTAGATTATTGTAGTTTTAGGTCTGTTGACCGATAGTGGTAATTTTTGTTGATGATTTCTGAAAAAGTGTCCTATTTAGAGTCATCGTTTTATTATTCCTGTTATCTTTACATAAACTTCTATCATATAGAATAATTTCAGATTTTTCCCTATGGAAACTTCGGAGATAGAGGGGGGGGGGGGGGGGGAACGGTTTTTTTAATTTTTCGTCAAAAGTCAAAAACTATCCGACCTAAAAAAAACCCATATACCCTAGTAGCCCCACTTAGAATTTTTAAGATCCCCGTTCAGGCACTGTTGCGAAAAAAAAAAAACTTACGTATTTGCAAAATAGTTGGGCAAACGTCATCAAAAATTATTTCAAATTTCAAGTTGATAGCATTAGTAGTTCTTGAGATATTCAGCTGTGACAGACAGACAGATAGACAAACTGAGTCGCACTATAAGGGTTCTTTTTTACCATTTTGGTACGGAACCCTAAAAACTCAACTGTTCCATACACTTTGGCCGTGTAGAAATTGCACTGTTGTAAGAACAGCACACAATGATGTGCCCATTATACAAAACAGTTTGCACTTCGATATCCCTTACACCCTATATATGCATAATGAACGCCATTTTCTTTGCAAAAAAAGGTACATCTCTGCCCAACACTTCGAAGAATACAGGATATGTATGTGAATGTTAGTTTCTCTGCATTTATTCAGAATGCACGATGTCCTTTCAGGTGCAATATTTACATTCGCCAGCAAGAGACGTCGACGGTGCGGGATATATTCATGGCACCGTTCAGCGTGCGCTTGGTGGCGTGCGTCGTGGCGGTGGTGCTAATCGCCGCCATTGCCATCGTGGTCATCAGCCGGGCCACCGCCACTGTGTGCGTCGGTCATCGACGCATGGGATATACTGAAGCACTGATTTGGTCTACCGGGATACTTTGTCAGCAAGGTTTGTTGTTGAGTACGGTCAGGGAAATTAATTGTTGAACAAATTGACACCCTACATCAATTTGCCGTATTATCCTAACTAATATTATAAATGCAAAAGTGAGTTTGTTTGTTATGTTACTTTTTCACGCTAACAAGGCTAAACAGATTTTGATGAAATTTGGCACACGGGTAGACCATAGGATAATTTTTATCTCGGTAGTACGTTCTCGTGAGCTAATTTCCGATATGCACGCGGGCGAAGCCGCTGGCAAAAGCTAGTAGCCAATAACTGACAAAGTTGGTAGTCGATTTTTACCCGACTGCCCCAGAAGGAGGGTTATGTTTTTCGAGAGTATGTATGTATGTTTGTATGTATGTCTATTTCTTTGGCACGCTCTGTAGCCTAAACAGCTTAATGGATTTTAACTTAAGAGGTGTCGTTAGATTCGTCTTAATTGTGGGAGTGACATAAGCTATATAATATTTATATATGGCATCTGCGAATACGAAAAAATGAGGGGTAGATTAAAAAAAAAATATTATAACATTATTGGTGTCAAATAAAAGCTAGTAATGAGTCAATCATAAATGTATGTACTTATTAATAAAACTAAAAAGCTTGAAAAAAACAAATTATTAAAAAAAAAACAATTGCCCGACTGCGAAAACTCATAACTGAAAAGAGCAAAACAAGCATTGAACTTTGTTTTTTGTAAGGTATTGCAGGCGGGGACAAACCAATTACCTGAAATATGGTGTAACTTTTGTTTGTTCCCGCCTGCAATACCTTACAAAAAACAAAGTTCAGTGCTTGTTTTTCTCTTTTCAGTTATGTGTTTTCGCAGTCGGGTTTTTTTTTAATAATTTGTTTTCTTTACTTAATAAATTAATAATGAATTAATTAATTTACTTCACTTTATCTAACTACTTATAGTATGATTTTAAATATTTGTCGTCATGGGAAAGATAAGGAGTTAAAAAGAGGATTACGATCCACTATATTGTAATTTTTGCCATCGCACATAGACAAAGTACACTACACCAAAAGGTTTGCTTAAATATTGAAAGTGTAAGTTTCGAAGCAAAAAGCAGAATTAATGATTAAATTGAAGCTCTATAAAACGGAACATATTCGTAAAACTAAAACAAAACCTTTTCTGATTAATACTGATTTTTTCTCTATAATGTGCATTGTTTAAATATTGGTAATCAACGGCATAGAGGATTCCGGAGGCGTTGGTTTATTAATTAATTGCAAAACCGCATAACTCTTGTAGTTTTTAATAAAAACTTATTTCCGTTTTATTACTATTGTTTACTGTGATATCGCATATTTAAATTAATTACCTATTTGTTTAGTATGGTGTTTGAAAAGAATAATATTTTTATTCTGATACTTAGAACTAAAAAGGGTATTTTATAATAACGTTTTTATAAAAAACACAATCTTTGAAAAAAATGTACCAGGACCAATATTCAGATTGAATCTGACTGAAATCCGAAAAATTTAGGTATTTGTGAAAATGAGGTTCGTTTGAATAAAAAGTAAAATTAACATTCTAAATAATTAAATGGTCAAGTGACAATACGATTCAATATTTTGCTCGCGGATAAAAAAAACGTGTCGAGACTTGCGTTAAAACATGAATATTTGTTATTTAGGTATTTACAAAATACATTAAAGTAAAAGTAATTTTATGTTAAAATCGTTCTAAGACTGAGAATCTAATTCTGTTAATCTAAATCGATCCCGCGTTTATCTGAGTTTAAACAAGGAGTGGTTCCCGAAACTTAGTTCCAAGGCACATTGATTATGTGAGTCTCATTAATTAGTTATCAGCTCATAGATATGGACCAAGCGGAGTGTGGGACGACAGCTAGATGGAACGACGACTTTAAAAATATGGCTGGGAGAGACTGGATGCGGAAGGCGGCGGACAGGATGTTGCGGCGCAGCCTGGGAGAGGTCTATAGGCCAGCAGTGAACTGCAATAGGCTGAGTTGGTATTGATGAGATCTGGACGTATATAGTTATGAATATTTGGTTCACTAACCTTTTATGGAAACTTATAGTTCGCAAAGCTGGTCCTTATTCTTGTCTGCAGCTCGAATGGTACACTTCTGTATTAAAGTCTGCCTAATCAAGAGGCGAAAGTAACACTTGTGCTGTGTCCTAACGCTGGATAGTGTCCAGCGTACTAGATGATAATTTGCGAAAACTTTGCAGTGGTAGGTAGTTAGACGGCATCGGCTCTTCGATCAAGCGGAATGGGGGTGTTTGAAGTGAATTCCGTAGAATTGATCTTATCGGTAGGTAAGAAAGATGTCATTAACGCCCGCTGAACGATAAAGACGTTATCGACAGCCTTTAAAATCAAAACATCCACAAAAAGAACAACATACACAAGATTTTTTTAAAATTAAATTCTTCGATTTCGTTGTGACTCTGCCTTTATTCTTCAATTGTGTTACTTTTGTATCACGATAACACAAAAAAAAATAGATATACACTCGAGAGCAATGAATCCGGGTCACTTAAAGAATCCTAAAAATCTCGGAAACTAAAAATGCTAGGTTAATGCAATAAATTGTATTTAATAGACAATGTAATACTCCTTAAATGAAGGTATTAAAACTTCTTAGTTATTGTAAAGTTATATCATAAAAAAATCAAATTTGAAAAAGGGCCACTTTCGAAGATGGAACTACGAAATTACAGCATTTGGTTTTGCTTTTGTTTGTAATCTGTCATTTATGTGGGTACATAAACCATCTTGATAGTGCTCTATATTCATTATTCAAGCTGAAATTATGTCGCTTACGCCTGAAGAATGCACCAGAATACTTACAATGCTGGAAACCGGCCGGAGTCAGCGCGATACAGCCAGGACTGTCGGTGTGTCGCTGTCAACAGTACAAAGAGTTCTCCGAAGTTACGAAGAAACTGGTTCTAACGTACGCAGACCAGGAACGGGCAGAACCAGGTGTACCACAGCACGAGAAGACCGATACTTGGTGAACACCATGCTTCGAAATCGCTTTCTCACAGGAACTGAACTCACAAATCAGTTTCGACGCCTCGGAGGAAGTAACCCAAGTGCATGGACAGTAAGACGTCGGCTTCCTGAATCTAACTTAAAACCCCTTAGACCTGCAAACGGCCCTAAACTGGAGCGTGGGCATCGTA
Source organism: Omphaloscelis lunosa (assembly GCA_916610215.1). Taxonomy (NCBI): domain Eukaryota; kingdom Metazoa; phylum Arthropoda; class Insecta; order Lepidoptera; family Noctuidae; genus Omphaloscelis; species Omphaloscelis lunosa. The sequence goes on from OU744247.1 coordinate 14,565,436, forward strand.
TTTCAAGACTAAGATATGCCCAGAGCCACGTAAATTGGAGTATTGAAGATTGGTCAAAAGTTATGTTCTCCGACGAATCAAAATTTATGCTCTACAAGCACGATGGAAGACACAGAGTGTATCGAAGACCAGGGGAAAGATTCAAGCAAGCATGCATCGAAGAAAAAGTAGCCTACGGTGGTGGGTCTGTACTTGTGTGGGCCGGAATTTCTTCTGAAAGTCGCACAGAGCTGGTGATCATAGAAAACGGCTCTTTAACTAGCGTAAGATATGTGGAAGAAATCCTCAATGATCACGTTGGTCCATTTATGGTCAATTTAGGTGAGGATGCTATATTTATGCATGACAATGCCCGACCTCATACAGGTAGGATTGTGAATGACTACCTTCAAGAGATGAACATTACTAGTATGGAGTGGCCAGCGCGCAGCCCGGATATCAACCCGATCGAGCATGCTTGGGACGAGCTAGGCAGATGCGTAAAACAACGAAACCCTCCCCCAATCACGCTTCGTGAGCTCAAAATTGCTCTCACAGAGGAATGGGAGAATATTCCCCAAAATCGTATAAGGAACTTGGTGTACAGCATGCCAAACCGCGTAAACGCAGTAATGGAAGCACGAGGAGGCAATACGAAGTATTAAAATTCAAGAAAATCGTAATAAAGTTCAAAAATTTCATGATTCCTATTTTTGTTTTAAGGAGAGATCAGCAGTTTTTTTCTTTATGTAATTTTGTGTTAATAAAATGTATGGTGACTCATATTTTTTTTTACTTTCATTTAAGGAGTATTACATTGTCTATTAAATACAATTTATTGCATTAACCTATCATTTTTAGTTTCCGAGATTTTTAACATTCTTTAAGTGACCCGGATTCATTGCTCTCGAGTGTATTTTGAAAACATACAAACATGCAACATACATACATACATAGTCTCGAAAAACATTTCTTTCTGGGGCAGTCGGGTAAAAATGGCGCTCATCTTTTTACACGTTGAGCAAAAATCCTCTCGTCTTTTAATTGGATATTGATTCTAAGCTTTATTTATGCCAAACCATTATTGCGTGAGAGCAGTGGTGGCCCAGTGGTAACGGCCCCGACTTACGAGTCGTGGGTTCGAACCTAAGTAGGCGCTTTACTTTGTGTATTTAATTTCATCACCACTGCTCTCAAAACGGTGAAGGAAAACATCGTGAGGAAACCGGCATGTCCTAGAACCAAAAAAATCGAAGACATGTGACATCTACCAACACGCACTGGGCCCGCGTGGTGGATTACGGCCGAGTCCCTCTCACCGAGAGGAGGCATGTGTCTCAGCAGTGGGAACATTATAAGCTTATTATGATTATTGCGTGAATTGCCTGTCACCCGATAATGGAATTCCTATGCTTCACTGAATTCCATAACTATCATCATCTGCCTAGCCTTTTCCCAACTAGGTTGGGGTCCGCTTCCAGTCTAACCGGATGCAGCTGAATACCAGTATTTTACATGGAGCGACCTATCTAACCTCCACAACCCAGTAACTGGGTAATACGATACTCCTTGGTAAGACTGGTTGTCAGACTTCCTGGCTTCTCACTACTCGTAACGACTGTCAAAGATCCATGAATGACCCATATAGCTACCTATGCTTTCTTATATCTATGTATGTCCCTGACCTATTTTTTGGGATTTCATAATTATTTTACGTAGGTACAGTATTATAGGTAGGTAGGTATTGGAGGTGTTCTAAAACAAAACATTGTATGTAAATAAAACTAAGATTTACTAACTTATATTTTATTATCTTGTTTCAAATTCGAATTCCTGGACATAAAATAGGTATTTATATTTAAAAACTTAGGCTTCTTTGAAGGAATTGTCATCTTCTCGAATGCACGTTGGTAAACGGTGATCCGAACTGTGCTCGTACGTTATCGGCTGAACTCGACCATCGAACAAAAAATTAATAAAGGAAGTGAATGCGTACTGCGTACCTACGCTATTGTCAATCGTCCAATGACGTCCCTTCAAATAAATTACTTTTAATAACGACTGATTATCCCAATGTTTTCTTTAGCGACTCGTTTTTTCGGTTCGGCATCGTTCATTTATTCGGGTCCGTGCTTGGAAACACAAGTACAGGACTTCGTACCTATATCGTATTCATTCAACGCTTAGTGCCGAATGTTGAAAATAGAACACTATAATCAGCCTTATACCCTTTAAATTCCCCGATTAATAATCATGATCAAAACTTTGATCCAGCCCGTCCCATCTTTGATGTCCTCCCTCCGGTGACGCCCTAAGCCGAGGCTCGTACCCCACAGGGGGTGCCCATAGCGAGCGTTTACCTAGCTTTTTAGCTAGCGAGGCTTTGAGTGTAGCAGCTTAAGGCAACCACAGGATTGACCGGTTAAATAGTCATGACCTCAGAGGTCAGCTATGAGATGCCGTACAGAAAAAAAAAAGAACAGCCTATATACCTAATGTTCCCACTGCTGGGACACAGGCCTCCTCTCTGTGAGAGGGAGCGGGCCATATTCCACCACGCGGGCCCAGTGCGGGTTAGTGGATGTCACATGTCTTCGAATTTTTAGTTCTAGGACATGCCGGTTTTCTGACGATGTTTTCCTCTTTCATTTCGAGAGCAGTGGTGATGAAATAATTTACACAAAGTGAAGTGCCTGCCTGGGTTCGAACCTACGACCTAACTCGTAATTTGTGGCCGTTTCTATTGGGCCACTACTGCTCGAAAATCGAATACAGCGCCATAAAAAATCGCGACGGGCAAAAAACCGCGGCCGTGTGAACACCGCTTTCTATTTGTTCCATTCCAAGCGCGGCACGCTATTTTATCCCGCTGCGATTTTTTACGTCCGTGTGAACGTAGGCTTAGTATGTTTGTAAACCTTTGAATTTTCACATACAATTGACTTCTTAAAATTTTTAAAATATGCGCATACATACACAAAGCGCAATTCGGTTCAAGTCGCGCAATAATTATCACGATATTCAGAGGGACATAACATAAAGTATTACAAACATTTTTGATTCATTTCCGACAATCCTATGGTGTTCCTGTCTAACCCCCTCCCCCTGTCCCCTCAAACAGTGCAGATCTTGATACCATAAAGAACCGTATATAGGTACAATGAAAATAATATTGGGCAACAATCGCACAACATTGTTTCCCGGAACGCATAATGCTCAGCTATGTACATACATGCTACAACAATATTCGACCATACATCTTTTTTCGTTTCGATGTATACGGGGCCTTATACAAACATGCGATTTAAGGCTCGTGCAGACTGGCGCGACTTGTCCCGCGACGCGACACCGGTCATTGTTCTACTGTGAAGTTTTCTTAGAAATTGTTTTATTAGAGTTGCGTCGCGCCTGCTTGCTAGCCTCTAGGTATTTTGTTTCATTTAATTTTGTTTTTCCTGCAGGTGGGTCATGGACGCCCACAAACCCGTCTGGGAGTGTTCTGCTGATCGTATGCCTGTTCTTCGCGGTTGTCACATACAATGCGTACGCGGCGTTCATAACCTCAGTGCTGTCAGTTCGAGTGGCTAGCGTCGATACCATAGCTGCCGTTCTACATTCACCCAACTTTAAGATCGGATACATAAGAAATGGGGCTGATCAAATGTACCTTATGGTAAGACTTTTTAATTGCATGATTGGAACCGAACTGAGTTAATGGCGGCTGCAAAAATTATGTTTCTGTTTTAAATCATACGTGAGAAGATAAACTTTATATTTTTTTCTTTTAATACAAAGTTTATCTTGTTATATTTTTTTACCTTTAGATATTATGTAGGTATATGTTCTCGCTGCTGATGTGAAAAGTTGTATGTGTTACACGAGACCAAAGTTATTTGCATCCCTCGGTGCGCTCAGGATTCTAACCTAGAATCCTTCGCATACTCGGGATTCAAAATCAACACTCGCAGCAAAAACCAACTTTGCTCTCTTGTTGTAAAAATTACTATTTTTGGTCTGTGTTAATAGAATACAACGTACAGTACAGCTATCGCAGCCCAAGATTTTGGGGTGGGTCACCGAGGAATATTTTTAGAGAGGCACCATCGAAGAAACGCATATCTATACATCGTAAGGACTATTTCTGCTTGCAGTGCTCGGCCGATATAGTAACGATTACCTACGAAAAAAAAAACCGTCCAATTGCGTGTCGGACCACGCACAATGAAGGGTTCCATAGTTGGGATGAATTTATCCCAAGAACAAACTTAACTTTAAACAAACAAAACCAACTTACATTTGCGATTGCAAAAACATGTTCTGAAAAACATATAAGTTAGTCGATTATTACTTATTAACTTGTAAAGCCTACTTGGCTGTGATAGTTTTCCTTTTTTTTTTTTTTTAACATGACATCTCGCCGTTTTGACCACTAAGGTCTTGGCTGCTTAACCGGACTTTCCTGTGGGTGCCTTAAGCTGCTACACTCAAAGCCTCCAGCCAGGGGCAAAAAACTAAACTAAATTAAAACTAGGCGAACGCTCGCTAAGGGCACCCCCTGTGGGGTACGGACCTCGGCTTAGGGCGTCGCTGAGGGGAGGACAGCAAGAAGGGACAGGCTGGATCAAAATTGGTTTAAATCATGATTATTATGCGGGGTAGTTTAAAGCTACGTGCTCAGCGGCAACAACTTGCTGGCACCTCGTTTTCGAGCAAGGGTCGGGGAGGAGTATAATTTACTCAGGGACACGGTCGCGGTCGCAAAGGATCTCGGCGGCGAGGTCGGAATGACGGGAGGCGTCTGTTTTTGTGTATTGTGCTGGTGGCCCTATTCTGCTCTTGGAGGAGAGTAACGGGACCATCAGGGTCGGAAAGGACATGCCTCGGACGGCGGATCTGACTAATTCTGGAAGGGACATAATTGGCTGCTTCGACAACCAGGGGGTTACGATGTCTAGGAGCGGAGTCAAAGTAACGCTTGGACATGCGTTTAAGGAACTGGTGAATCGTAGGGATTTTACAGTCGAGATGGAGGATCTCGTTTCTGATATAGAAGGGAGCTCCCGTGGCTTTACGGAGGAAACGGTTCCATCCATAGGTTGCAAGGCTTGCAACCTATGGATGGAATGGAACTTGGCGTGGGCGAATACTGCGCCCGCATAGGTCATAACGGGTCGGATACACGATGTGTAGATGCGCAGTTTGCACTTAAGTGACAATTTGCTGCGTGCATTTAGTAGGAAATGGAGTCTACCTAGAGCGAAAGCGGCTCGCGAACGAACCGTCTTTATGTGCTCAGAAAAGGAGAGATGATGATCTAGGATAACACCTTGGTATTTGGCGCGCCTAGCCCAAGGGATTGGTTTGCCGAACATGGTGATAGGTCGGGGGAAAGGGGGGGGTTTTATTTCTCGGTTTTGAAAAGCTAACCGCTTGACTTTTGTCGGGATTGATAGTTTTCCTTTTAATTGCGTTATATATAGTACTGCTGCGAATTTTTTTTTTACAGACCCAAAACCAACCATTTAGCTGTTACGGGGGGACTCTTGACTCTAACAAAAATTAAAGCACTTTAAAGTTTAGTATTTTGAAAACGGATCCCTGAATCCAAAAATGATTTCAGCAAACTCACAATATTTTTGAACGACCTTTCCAACGACACCCCATACTATGGATAGATGAGAAAAAAAACATCCCCACTTTACGTGTAGGGAAAGTACCAGGAAAACAAAAAACAAGATTTTCTTTTACACTTTGTCGGCGTAATTAATATATATACCCATACCAAATTACATCTTTCTTGTACTTAGAGTCTCTGAGCTAAGCCGCGGACAGACAGTCAGAGACTGACAGACGGACATAGCGAAACTATAAGGGTTACTTGTTTACTACGGAACCCGATAAAGGGTCGTGTGCACGGGATTTTGTTTTCAAACTGCTAAGATATGCGTTTCTTTGATAGTACCATAGTACATCTCGTTGGTCTAGCGGTCGCAAGCACTAGTGGCGAGCATGAAATCGTGGGTTCGATTCCCAGGTCGGGTAAACTGATATTGGGTTTTTCCATCAGGGATGATATTTATGTTGAAGTGCATTTATCTTCAGCTCCACATTACTTATACTATTCAGGGACGCAGCTTTTACATTCGGGGGGGGGGCTACTTACGGGCAAATTGATCGCAATCGCAGCACTTTTTAATAAATAGTAGGTATTAGATAGAACAGTAGGTTATGAGAAGAACTAGCGAAGCTGGCTCGAAAATTTAAAAAACCAGCCTTGGATTGCAAAAAAAACAGGCACTTTAGATTTTTTTCTCTACTTCAATGAAGAAGAACAAGAAATAGGTTTTATTAATTTGACGATGTATTGGCATGTTATTTGAAGCATCCTGGCATGATTCTTTACGTTCCAAATTTAAAATTTGAAATTAATAAAAGAAAAATAATGATTATTGTGGATTATTCTAAAATTGTTTTACTAATGGCGCGAATTGCTGAAACGATTTTTAACTGATTACGATATTTTAAAACTTTTTGGATATTTTCTGCAAATTAAACAATTTAATCTTTCTTTACATTAAATACCACTTTTTGATATGAGTGATAAAGCGATAAGGGCCGGTAAAATTATAGCCCAACTTGAAGAAGGTTGTTCGCAAACTTACGTGTGTCTCAGCGGCTAAATGAGAGTCGTTCAACTGTCCAGAGGACTTGGCAACGGTATCAAGAGACCGGTTCGGTTAAAAGAAGACCCGGTTCGGGAAGAAAACGATGCACAGAACCAAGAGATGACCGCTTTTTGGTGAGTCAGGCGTTGCGGAATCGTAAGGCGTCAAGTGTGGACTTGAAGAAGAGCCTTGAAGAAGTAGAAGTTAGCTTGTGGACGGTCAGGAGGAGGCTTTTGGCTGCCAATATCAGGAGTTACCGCCCAGCTCGGGGCCCTAAATTACTCCGTGAGCACCGTGTTGCTCGACTTCAGTTTGCTCGGAACTGTGCTTCATGGACCTTGGAGGACTGGAATAAAGTATTGTTTTCTGATGAAGCTAGAGTCTCTTTGTGTGGAGAGGACCGACGCCGTCGAGTGCTGCGAAGACCACGGGAACGATATGCGGAAGTGTGTTTCGAAGAAATCACTCCTTATGGCGGAGGCTCCGTTATGTTTTGGGCAGCAATTAATTCGACGGAGCGTACGGAGTTAGTTTTCATAGAAAATGGAACATAAAATGCACACCGGTACATAATGGAAGTCCTAATTCCATATGCACAACCCACATTGACTGCACTTGGGGAAGATTCCATTTTTATGGACGACAATGCTCTCCCGCACCGTTCTGGCGACGTGGAAGCGTACATGCAAGAAGTTGGGATGCGTCGTTTAGATTGGCCAGCTCGAAGTCCTGACCTCAATCCATTTGAGCATGTCTGGGATGTTCTAAAGAGACGGGTAAGATCAGTGCAACCTGCTCCACAAAACATCAGGGAGCTAAAAAGAGTCATTGCAGAAGAGTGGGAACGTATTCCTCAAAACGTTATTAAAAACATCGTGGAAAGCATGCCCAGAAGGATTCAAGCTGTGATTTTGGCAAGAGGAGGTCACACTCGTTATTAGGTTTTTACATTTGTAACTTTATTTAATTAAAAAAAGTAAAAAAAAATCTTGTCTTTATTGCCGACCACTTCTTATTGTTTGGGCATGTACATCGGTTTTAAAGAATCCATCGTTTTTTTTCTTTTAATTGCCCCAATTCACTTCACGTGCATTAATTTACACGATTATAAGTATACATAGACTACGTCAAAGAAATAAATTTCATTTAATTAACTCAAATCGACCTTAGAACGTAAATTTCCTTAGGTGCCCGTTTTTTTTTGCAAAAGAGTGTAGAATGCAAGAGCGAGCGTAGCGAGCTCGAAAATTTTGTTCACTCACTCAGCTCACTCTCGGTTAGGTTAGATTTTCTTGTGTCATTCCAAAAGAACTAGGATTTAGTTGCTTTGTCGACTCAATATTTGTTCTTTGTTACAGCTTCAAAGGTCTACCTAGAATAAGCCTTTTTTAATATCTGTTTTTAAATTTCATTTCGAATCAACCTACTTATGTATCGTATGGGAAATTAAAATATGTTTCATTCGTGGAAGTAATGTATGAAAACAGTCATGAAATCTTTAGCTCAAATCTGAATAGAATTTTATTAATTTACTTTGAATTTACAATGAATATTCATCCATTATTGAATATATATTGGAAAACTCCTGAGGTGCACTCAGGAGTTTTCCAATATATATTCTTATCCGACGACATTGATACGGAACACGTAACGGACGTCTTCGCTCGCTATTCGCTCTTTGACTATGGGAAAAACATTTTCTGCGAACGTAAATATAACTAATTGTTTTGAAACGCAGACACAAAAATGTTGGTCCATCTGACTATTAAAAAAAAATTAAAAAAAAAAAAGAAAACAAATTTAAAAACATCCTATGTGTCAATAGGTTATTGACGCAGTTGGCTTTCTATAGGAATTTCATTACTAGTTATTTTGCACTGTGCCAAAAAAGGCTTAATTTATACTTGACCTCCCAATGACGTGTAACAGTGACAACCATTGAAAATAAAAAGTGCTCGCTGTTGTCGACAAATCAATAGAATTTATAAAACCGTCTCAATAAACAGGAGAAGATACTTTCGATGCGGATGGTGATTCTGTCTTTATTATTTAATTTGAAATCGGAACCGATTTCGATGATTACTTTTTATATGAAAAGCCAGACCTGTCAATTTTGTATCAGAGACGAGTTCATATGATCACCTTCCGGCTCTGTCAACAGATCAGTTCCTTGAAACAAAATGAATAAGATGTAAACAGAAAGAAACTTGGAAACATTTGAAATTACTTGAAACCGGGGTCAAATGACTGCCACGGTCAATACCAATATTTTGCCACGTAAGCCGGTATTTTAAAGCATTAAAATATACAAAACCAGTGTTTTGTTGTTATTATAATGCAAGCGTATGCATTTCCGCGCTAGCAGTTAGGTAGTTACCGTAAGTGGTCATTCAGTATTTGCAGGATATTTGGATGCATTGCACTCGTGCGAAATGGAGTGTAAATGATTTATTTTATTTATATATGATAGGCAGTCTTATATATGATATTATATAAGACTGCCTCGTTGGTCTAGTGGTCGCCAAGCGCTACTGCTGATCCTGAGGAGGTCCTGGGTTCGATTCCCGGGTCGGGCAAAGTGTTATTGGGTTTTTCCATCTGGAATTTCTCAGTAGCAGCCCGGTGTCTGGATTTGTGCCCGGTTGATGGCAATAGGCTCGCCCCCTATTACATGCGACTTAAACATAACTGGCGAAATGTGGGTGTACTATATGTACACCTCTGCCTAACCCTTCGGGGAATACAGGTGTGATGTTGTGTGTATGTACACCAGAAAATACATATAAAAAATAAATTTAACGCTATAAAACATAACATGGGCGGACTTATCGCTTATCGTTTTTCTGCGACCTCTAATAAGTGATTGATATTATTATACACCGAAATATGTGGGATAATAAAAGCTTGAGCAGATTATATATTTTACGATAAACCAGATTTACAAAATATACTAATGGAATTGTGTCGTACTGATAGTACTATACAATTCCATAAGTACTTTTTTAAAGTACGGTTAAAGAAATAGTTTTCTCTGCTTCATAAATGATTTGAGAAGTGATTTATTCTTCACATTGCAGTCAACAAAAGACGTGCAGTTGAATGCTTTCTACATTCGAGGGTATTCCGATGCTGATAACTTGGTATCTTCGGCTGAGGAGGGACTGGCGCGAGCCGCAAGGCAGGACTATGCATTCTTCGCGGGACAAAGGGTAGCAAGATCTACGTTAAGGTAAAACCGCAGTCCGTGATCTGTGTTACCTATATTCCAGCTAATAAGATAATGAATTAATTAATTCAAAATGTTTTAGGATTGAATGGATTTAGAACCTGATTATCTGACGGCAGTATTATAGATTCTCTGCCAGTATATTATGCGTATCGCACATCGTTTCAGCAAAATAAAAACGGAGGACTAATTTGCTTTGTTAAAACTGATTACAACACTGTAGCAACTGAACCTACAATACTAGATGCAGATCGACTTCTCATAACCATCGATGACAAAGTCGCAATTCTAGGCATTTACAGAGCTCCTTCTTTTAGTAATATTGATCCATTCCTGAACTCACTGTACACATTAATGAGCTCACTGGCAAACAGACATAATTCAATAGACACTAATTAAACACACACAGGCACAGGCGCTATTAATATTAATATTTGCAACACTACCAATAGCCAGTCATCAGAGTACCTCTGTCTTATGTCTTGCCATGGGCTATTTCCTGCCATAACCAGCCCAACTAGGGATAAAGCGTGCCTAGACCACATATTCATAAAGACTTAGAACAAATGCTTTGGGGGCGTTTGCAAGTCTTCAATCACTAATCATGATATAATTATTGCTAATATTTGCTTACATAAGCTTGCAATTAGTATTGCAAAGAGATGGATAAGTAAAACAGACACCGAAGCAGTTATTGCTGATCTTAACAGCGTTGAATGGTCTATCATCACAAAAGACACAAATGTTGATACTGCAATCACAGAATTCTCAAAAATTGTTTCATATTTAATATACAAACACACAGCCCAGTAAAAGTTGGTAGGAAATTAGCATACATCAAACCATGGATCACTCCAGGATTAGTAAGATATAATTCAACGTGACAAACTTCATAGTTAATGTAAATCTGACCATGATGACCCTATCCGAAATAAAATATATACTCGAAATAGAAACTTTATTTCCACATTTCTTTTAAAAATCAGGTCTGACTACAATAACCAACAGATTGTTGATAACAAAGACGATCTCTGGAAAGTAATAAAATCAATAGGTCACATATCTCGCTCACGCTCAACTCTTGTAACTCACACTTCACCTCAGTAGGGACCCGTCTGGCAGAGAAGATACTAGAAAAACTTAATCTATCTCATGGATCTTTAATAAAAACACACACATTCGATGTCTCAAACCCACATTTTCTCCTCCTTGAACCGACAGATGCGTACAAAATTATTAAAATTATGCCCAGAATGTTGTAAAATAGCTGCGGTTTCCCCTATTCACAAAAGCGGTCCCAAATATGCATCAAATAACTACAGACCTATGGCACTACTAAGCCCTGTTTTTAAAATATTAGAGAGGATAGTTAACTGCCGTCTTATTTCTTTCATTGAGAAAAATCATCTCATCTCTGATAATAAATTTAATTTCCCAAGGAATAGGGCGACTGAGGATGCTGCCACTCTTCTTGTCAATTGTGTCTCTTTTTATATTGAGAATAATGAAAATTGCCTAGCCATCTTCCATGATCTTGCAAAGGCATTTGACACGGTTTCAACTGGCCTACTCCTCAAGAAACTAGAATGGATAGGAATAAGAGGAATTTGCCTTGAATGGTTTAAGAGCTATTAAACAAATTGAAAACAGAACACAAAAGTAAGCTCTTTCACCACTGACCAACTCCCCATTAACTTCGAAGTTCCACAGGGCAGTGTGCTTGGTCCCTCGCTTTTCATTGTCTATTAACGACATACTAAACCTCTCTGTGAATAATGCTGATACTATAACTTATGCAAATGACACAGCCGTCATATTTACGGGAATACGTGAGAACATGTTCACTGTCTAGCACAAGAGGGATTGAAACTAATCGCTAATAACCTGGATAGAAACCTCCTCACGCTAAATGGCAGTAAAACAAAATATATTGTTTTCTCCAAGACCGCCGCTTCAAAACCTCCGGAACACCTAAAACTTAAACTGCATCACTGCTCTTTTAGCATTTGTACTTCCCCTTGTGACTGTCATCCTCGGTATTCTTATCAACGACCACCTAACATGTAAGCAACATTATATCTTACCTCTCTGGCAGAATAAGAAAACTAATCGACACCATGCGCAGACTATGAGACTGTCTACTCACAGACACACTACAACAATTTTACCTAGCCCTATGTCAATCCATTATTCAGTATTGCATCAGCGTGGGGGGTAGTGCTGGAAAGACCTACTTGATTGAAGTAGAACAAGGACAGAGAGCGCTTCTTAAAGTAACTTTTAAGAAACCCTATCGGTTCTCTACTGACTTACTCTGTCGTGAAACAGAGTTATCAGAGTCCGTCAGCTTTTCATTCTTTCTGTCTGCACCAAAATTAATAAAACTAATTAATAAAAACAGACTACACATCAATCATAGGCAAAAGAAACTATAGAATCCCTACACCTGACAACACCTCATTGCTAGCTAGATGCTCTCCAGCTTATTCTCTCATTAATACGTACAATTAAGTCTGCAAACTCTGTGAAATCAAAAATATCATTCAGTTTAAAAAAATATATACATATAAAGAAAATGATGCAATACTCTGGTTATGATGTCTCAGAAAAATAAATCTAGATATCCTGACCTGACACTGAATCAAACGATACACAATGGGAACGAATACGCACACACACATACACCCTCACACACCACACAGCACACTCACACACCACACTCACTTCACACGTATACAAACACCAGATATACCATACAACACCTGAAATCACCTCTCTAGTTTCCACTCTGGAATTCGTACCCCGAGCCCCAAGATACAGACTAACTCTCTAGTTTGGGGCTCACTGGTAAATAATATTTTGTAACCTATACATAATATTTTAAGCTACTCATGTCGTTTCAACTTGGTGTTAACCTGTAAACCTGCTTACTATATTACCTGGAAAATAAACTATTTTCTACTTTTCTAAATGTTTGTTCAGTTCTGTTTATATTATATATACTTACTAGTACTAGCACGATTTCACCCGCATAAGTTTTGATCCCGTAGGAATGTCGGGATAAAAAGACCCAATCCAGGGCATGGTCTACTCCCGGTTCGACGGCGCGTTGTTTTCCACGCGCGCCTCAAGGAGATGTCAGCAGAACTGACGAGGTTCAATAGGGCCGGGTTGCGGTTTTATCCGAAAGGGTTACCGTGGCCCCTGGCAATACAGGCAACTGAAGGAACACGGGTGGGTTTTAGTCAGTAAGAGTCTGACACGAAGAGCGGGAGAAGTTATTTGATCATTTCCCACAGAAAAAGGTCATGGTCTACCCATGTGCCAAATTTCATCCCAATTCATTCGGTCGTTTTAGCGTGAAAGCATCACAAACTAACTAATTTTTGCATTTATAATATTAGTTAGGATACCTTATCACTTATGATGCTGGGATTGAAGATAGCAATTTGAATTCACCAGTTAAGTTAAAAAAAACTTGTGTTGTTAAGAGTTAAGGGACGGTATACTTCGTCGTTTATCTATCAACCCGCTATGGGCCCGCGTGGTGGGCTACGGCTCCAAACTAAAGCGATCGTCCTTCCAGTTTTCCAAACAAACGAGTGACATATAAACGCTATGATCGCTGTGGTTTGAGACGAGACTCCAATCTTAGCAGTGCGAACATTATAGGCTGCTTCCTAACCAAATGCGGTCGTCGCTCTCTTTTGTGTGAATATATGATTACTCGCGCGATAATTCATCGCGATCGCGTAATCACGTACTTGCGCGACGGCCGCTTTCGGCTAGGATGCACGGATAGGCTAATTAGATGTTGTACTTTGTCGGACAGGTCTCTGAGTCAGGCTCGCGGGCGGTGCGCGGTCCGGGAGCTGCCAGTGCATTCCACTCGTGCGCACCTCGCCTTCCCATTGCCGCGCCAGTCGCCCTACGCTAGACCAACTCTACTCTCGTAAGTTTTATTATTTATTCAAGACTAGCTGACCCGGCAAACGTTGTCCTGTCCCAACATGGTCTTGAATCCATAAAAAAGTCCTATAGAAAAAGGTGCTTTTAGTTTTTCCCGAATTTTCCAATTTTACTGGAAAATCCAATGTTTCTTTCCATAAAACCTCATTCGCATATTTTGACGAACATAAAAAAAAAACCATACCGGTCGACGACGGTCAACAAAAAATAAATCTGCCTAGTCTTTTCGGGTCAACTTCCAGTTTAACCGGATGCAGCTGAATACCAGTATTCTATATGGAGCAATTGCCTAATCCACGAATGACAGCCGGGACCAACGGCTTAGTGTGGTTTCCGAGGCAAGTCAAGCTGCCTGCCGTTCTGCAGCTTGGGATATAATATTAAGAGTGTAATTTTCTGAAAGAAACTATTTTCAGATTTTTTACATTCGAAATAAGAATTCATTTTAATGATCTGAAAATAGCTTTTTTTAAACGGCAGAGGTTGGTATACAAATTAAAGATTGTGACTACTTATAGTTTAATTATTTTTCACAGGATTTTTGGTTTTTCGGATAGGTTTAGTTTTCGGATACCGAAAATCAAAATCTATTACAATTTCACTATTTTTAGTCATGGTTATCATTTTCATGGTTTTCGGGAGATAGTGCTGATACCGAATATTATAAGATGAATATTCTGGAGTTTAAGATAGCAGCTATTCAAAATAATAATAATATTGTAAATCAATTCTCATAGACATCAAATCCGTAAAACACGCAAGTGTCCCCCTACACGTAAAGTGGAGATGATTTTTTTTTCTCGTCTGTCCCGTGGTGTGGGTTGTCGTTGGAAAGGTGGTTCAATTATTGTGGGTGTGTGAAAACTATTTTTGGATTCAGAGATCCGTTTGGAAAATATTAAGTTTTAAAGTGAAACTTTTTTCTAGAGAAATAGTTGTTTTTGGATAGGTATGTAAAAAAATTCACGGCAGTAGTATAAATAACGAAGGCTAAGAAGCTTTACAAGTTAACAAGTAATAATCGACCAACTTACATTTGCAGTTGGAATGTGTGGAGAACATGTTTTTCAACTGGTTTCTATTATACAAGTAGGTAACCTAAGAGATAGCGGGCACGAGCAACTTTTGTCTCCGCAATTAATTTGTCTTTCACATCAAGTCTACGGGTTTGTCCAGTACGTGCACGTGAACGTGCGAACATGTAGCGACTCGACAGCAGGGAGATTTTTAAAATGTCCGCGGGCTTGGAGATAGGACTAATAGGAAAAAAAACTCTCACAAGCTTATACAACTAAAAAAAAAGCTGTTTGTGGCCTGCGACACCAAAATTCTATAGATATTGCTTGTTTTTATTCTCATTTCAGCTAAGTGAAACACGATTCAATTTCTGTCCTTTATTTTTATTTGTGTGTATAAATGTATCTACCTACCTGAATAAAAGATTATTATGTAACCATCTGTGCGAGAATCCGAATCGCACTTGACCGATTTTGCACTGTTATGAAGGATTGAATGTGCATCTGAAAAAAGGGACATTTTGCGAAGTGGTCATTTGAGAAATTAAGATTATTTGAAAGGTGACTGGTGAGCAAAGTGGTCATTTTGCGAAAGAGATATGCTGAAAAATGGACATTTTGCGTCTGGGAGGCATTTTTTTAAGTGATCATTTTGCGACTGAGCCAAATGAGGTACCTATACCTATGGTTATAGGTTGTCCTGTCTGTATACTCAATGTCCGAAAAACAATTAAAATTACACTAGAAAAGTATAAATCATGATTGTAATAAATCATGGAGTTTCTTGTCGGCTTATCTCCATAGGAAACGCCCATGTAGGTTTATGTGTTTTTTTTTTTTGTTATATAATGCTTATTTTAATGCATAAAACAATTTTATTTCAATTTCCAAATGTGGATTTCTGACGTTCGTTATTATTAATTACTCAAGAAAACTGAAAAAATAATCGTTTGGCGTAATCGCTTTCACACATAAAAAATATAAAATAATTTAAGAAAACAATAATGGTCGGCAATTTTGAACACAAATTGAATATTAATGAATATTACGTGTTATTGGAACTGTTGGCATTTCCTT
This sequence comes from Omphaloscelis lunosa, assembly GCA_916610215.1. Taxonomy (NCBI): domain Eukaryota; kingdom Metazoa; phylum Arthropoda; class Insecta; order Lepidoptera; family Noctuidae; genus Omphaloscelis; species Omphaloscelis lunosa. The sequence goes on from OU744247.1 coordinate 14,581,368, forward strand.
GTTATTTACTTTGAAAAATATTCATTTTGTCACATTTAAAATCGTATCTACATGTGTGGGTGATATTTGTGGAAAAAATAATAATTAAACACGCATGAATGGAATATTAAGTATTTTGTGGCGAAACTTCGACTTTAGATATCAAAAAACTTTAGTATGTACCACTATTATTTAACTTAAACAATGGATGAATACGTCAAATAATTACCTAAATGATGTAATAATACATGGGCTTATATTCGTAATTATACGCGTTTGCATGTTTGCATATGCAAATGCACGCTATTTTTATTGCGTTATTGCATATTTTGGTACTTTTTCATTGATAGTGCTTAAGGCTCTTTCAAACAGGCGCGACACGCGACGCGACACAAAGACACCGCTCGTCGCGCGACGGGCGGTGTCTTTATTCTAGAGCCTTTATTCAAATTCAAATTAAATGCTGTTTTACATAAAAACCCGGGTATTGTAGGAATAAAGAAAGTTAACGCATTTATCAACGGTACCGGCCAAATTCTGCCTGAAGACAATTTTCAATTGAGGGAAATTTCAAGTTCTGTCAAGTAACGTCATTTGACGTAGAGAGGCCATTTTCAGTCTAGGAATCCTATCCTATAACATTAAACGAGCAATATTTGTATATATACATATATTTTTTATCAAATTAGATTTGTTACAGGTGTAGTGGCAATCATGTCATTTGGTTTAAATAAGTCCACTATTTTCCACCACCACCATTTTATATTTTCTATTTTGCTAAGTACCTGGTATAGGCCTACACAGTCCTCTCATACCTATTAATCCTGTAATTTGAAAACATTGTAAAAACCATTTATTTTTAAAAGAGTAACCGTGCACTTTCTTGCCGGCTCTTGTCCATAGGAAACGTCCAATTGGAACCGTGAACCTAGCTTCTAACGTTTCGTAAGTGCACTTGTAGGTTTATGTGAAATAAAATATTTTGAATTGAATTTGAATGTGCATTGGAAAAAGAAGACATTTTGCCAAGTGGACATTTTGAATCCGGTAGACATTTTGAGAAGTTGTAATTTCTCGACTGAGTCGACATAGATATAACGTGCGTAGTTAACGTAGGACTGCTGGTCCTATAGGTCACCTCTGCCTTACCCTTCGGGGAAAACACCACAAAACAGGCGTGTTGTTAGGTTTCTGTTATTTATTTCACAGCTGATACCTACTTTGTTGTTACGGTACTCGCTGTTGTTGTTGTTGTCAACTCTTTATTGTTAAGGTACAAATTCTCGATAAAAAAATTACGTGAGTTTTACATAATAGGTATACCTACAACTCTCAGCAATCACTCTAATTTATACTTTTTAACAATTAAATAAGAGTTAACAGTACAATGATTTAGGTACTGGCTTTACGAAAAATTGTTTTTATCGTGAATGTGCTCCATCAGTCTCTTGCAGCTGCGTAGTGGGGGCGCGCTGGCTCGTCTGGAAGCCGCCTTAGTTCCCGATATGCCCCAGTGTGCACCGCCTCCAGGCTTCGCCTCTGCTCGTGCTACTGACGTACGATCTGCTCTCATCCTCCTCATTGTGGGGCTCATCACTTCTCTGCTTTTAGGTGAGTGTTACAGGCCAGAGATTGTCAATAGAGATTTTGTTGCATTATGGAAAGTTGTTATTTTAATAGGTGAAGATCTAAATGGTTCGTCACAGACAACAGATGTATGTTAACAAAGTTGTGAAAGATTCAGAACTAGCATTTCGTTCCCGATAAACTACTGATTATGTCCAAAAATAAACATGAACATTTTGATTAATTTAAACACTCAGTAAGATGATAAAACGTTTGACCCTTAAAGTTGCCTGTCTTTAATATTGTTCGATGTCGATGATAATGTCAGGGTCCTTGCAATTTGCAATCATAAGGGCATGCAGCAAGTTTTGATGACCATCTGCTATCTGACGTCATTGGCGCATTTCTCAAAATTGACCGAGGTAAACATCACAAGGTAATCCACGAGACATGTTTTGGAACCGGCTGTTGGTACCCATACGTGCACATTTTATCATAAACAATCGGAAGGAGGCGGGTCAAGGTCGGGATCAAGGTGCTCCTGAAATGGTTGCATGCGTTCTTTGCGTTTTTGCGATGCAAGTTCTATGTTAGAATTCGGATTGCTGCTTTTTCGTAAATGATTTATATTGCTCATACAAAATATAAGTAGGAATTTAATATATTAGGATCTATGATAACCATCTACAACCGCCGATATTATGTATGACCGACATTCTCAAATACACTATACACGAGCGGCACGCGTCACACATACTTATAATAATATTGCGCATTTGGTTAAAACTTCTGATTTCTGTGTAAGCATAGAAAATAAAAAATAAAAATAACTGATAATTATATGTTGTTCCAGGTTTGGGCGAATACTGCTGGAAAAATCGAAAGGAGTTGAAGAATTTCTTGGCTGGATGTTATCGCCGAATAATCAATATTATAATGCATTAAGAGCCAGCTCTGTCGCAAGATGTTAGTGACAATAATCTTAAATTAAATTGCAGAGTTCGTTCGTAGACGTAGGTCACAAAGTTACGAAGTGGTAGCGATTGTGTCCGTTACTCCAGCAAGAAAATCTCTTCTAGAATGAATTAAATTCAACGAATAAATTAAGCGTAATCTTCTGTAAATGTGCGCCAAACAAAAAATTCGCCGAACCGAATACCGTTTTCAGTGAGTTTATACGTCTGTTAATTTAAGCGCTAGGATTTTAGGTTTTCATAAATGGATGATGATTACTTCAAAATGGTAAATATTTTTGTGAACCTAATTAATTAAAAAATACGTACAAACTATATACGCTTATTCTACGGGCGCACAATCATTGGTTTCCGAGAAACAAGATTCTTGCAAAACGTTACTCCAGCAGGAAATGAAAAATCTTTAAAATCTTAAGACGCTCAAATTAAATTTTCGGCGCACTTTTACGCACAGTTATTATAAGATATCCGCTCATATATTTTATATCTCTCTCCGGTCATTCGTTTGAAATCTTTCTGCTGGAACAATGTTACTCGAGCAGGATTAGTTTTCTGTTTTTTTTTCCTAAACGGCAGCACGCAAAAATTTTTGAAAAGTCCTTTAGGCGCGTTGAGCGATTTTTGAAACTTATGGATTCGCGTCACTGACATGCTCGTGCCGTCGTACTGTATAGGCAGGCTCCCGCTGATAGAAGCGCATCTAGGCAACAATGATGAATGAGCGATGGGACCACGTGACCCCGTAAGCGTTGTCGAATGAGAGAACTGCATTGCCCCCCATCTCGCCGCGCACATACCAAAGGCGCAGTACAGGGATCTCGGTCAAACTATAGCAGTAAGTTAGGAAGGTCGCGTCGCGAGTGCGTGTTCCTGAGAATTTTATTGAAAACTAAGTGTTTTTGTGTGTAATCGACAGTAATTGGATAAATACTCATCTGCACTGCATCAAATATTTATTTGTACGAAATAACATTTGCGAAGCATTCGGAAGTATTGAGTAATATTTGGAATTATTCGCCTAGAGAGTTAGACTATTAACGCTAGATGGCAACGCAATTACCATTGCAAATTACATAAATGTTCCGCGTTGGTGATTGTGTATTTATACCCGCGAGAATTCCACCATTACCTTTTCAGCAAACCTTGGTTACTGCAGCAGCAGAAAATGCAGGCCAGCACTACCGACGGAATTTGTACAGTTAAAGCTTTTACTTTGACCCGTTACATGGCGCTAATACCCGTGACTTTTATTACTATGTGTTCATTCATAAAACTGAGTATAATACGATTTGAAAACTTCCGAATATTTTTTTCATCTACTTAAATAAGTACTTACGTACCTAATAAATTTTTGAATGCGGTTTAGGTGTGAAAGTGATAGAGAGGTAAATACATAAGTAGTAGATATTCTAGATACTACGATGAGTTTATGAAAATAGTTTACCATGTTATATTAGGATTTTGTACTGGACTTGCGCAGCCCATCATGTTTTGATTAATTTATAAACTACATGAAAATGTTTATAATTATTGCTCTGATTCCCATAGTTGTGAAAACTAGACTATTTATGTTAATAATTTCAATTTACAATTTCTTTAATGATTAAAAATTAAAAAAATACAGTTAATGAATAAATAATAAAAAAAAACCGTAATTCCGAAGATTTAAGTTTTCACTTCTATCGGGAGTCTCCATGAATGCCTATTTTTTTTTTATTGTGCCCACATTCACAGCATGTTACGCCCAAATTATTCGTTGAACTCAATTCATTCTAGCTGGAGTAACGGACACATTATTAAATGGTTATACGGTCAATATACCTACACTACAGCACAAAACCATTCAAGCACATTCATTCAGCACATTTTATATTATGTAGAATTGTAGATGCCTATAAAGTTATGATTATATGTATATAGCACAGCAGCGGAAAATGGAGTTATAGAAAATAAGCACTTCATAGTTCTTGTAGAGTGTAACAATAAAACCTTACTTTACCTATTGTTTACGTTTCAGAGTCCAATTTCCTTCAACATAGGCAAAAAAAAGAAACGGTACTAAACATAGATTTATTATAATACCATACAATAAAACCTAAATTAATGAATAGTAATAATATTAAAGACTATTCTCTTTTAAGATAATGGTCTTCAGAAATAGTTTGTTTGGTGACAGCTGTGTCTATGCAGGTCTTCAGATCCTTTTTGGATCTTGCAGCATCAGCCAATGCCTTCTGAATGGTAATAGTTTCCACTGTTTGGAGCTTCGTGGCCAGGCCGAGAGCTGCCCACACTCGAATGAAGGCTGTCGAACAGCCACAATCTGTAAAAGAAAGGAATGTTTTAAGAATAACATAATTGCTTTAGAACCTACACAAAAAAAAAAAGAAAACAACGTACGAGTCGAAGTGCATAAGTCGGTAAGGGATAATCCGTATATTTTTCAAGCGCAGAATAACTAAAGCTCAATCCTGGAGTTCACGTATTCTGATTTTATAAATGTTTTATAATATTCTGTGTGAAGATTTATACCGTCTTATTAATGACTCGTACGAATTTACTCGCTCGAATCCAGGCGAATCCACCATTTTCGCACGAATTCAATTTATTTGTGGACGAATCGACAACTCCTGCAATACGTAATAGGATCGATCTTATAATTTATGCACCTGCAATTTTAAAAAGATGGTCTTTACTGTAATTTATATTCACCTAGTCACAGTTACCCACTCTTGCTATCGGGTGACGTGGCGACCGGTCAAAACATCGAGATTTATCCGCTTAATAAATTATTTTTAGGAGATGGTGAAAACCGCATTAAAATTCAAATTTAGAAGAACTACGCGGTCACACAGGCACACTCGTAAAACGATTTCTTTATATTATTTATTATAGATAAAGATAGATTATTATCTTGCCACATTTCGGAAGCATTTTGTCATCTTGTTGGTTTTACAAAACATTAATAAATGTTTTCACAATAACTTTTGAATTCGCTGAAATATAGCTGAAATTATAATTTCTTATAATATTTAATAGACATTTTTTGTAGAAATTTCTAGTTTATTACTTACCGTAAGTTCCGTATTCTCCAGATTTGTAGTCATATGGAACGAGGTAATGGTAGTGAGGCCAGAATGTCTTAGTTAATATGAATACTGTGTTAGAATCAGGTGGAGATCTGAAACAAAAGAAGGAAGGTTTTAGCAGCAGTTGGAATAACATAGCTCACAGTGAATTTGCTGGATGCAGGCAGCGCAAGAGCGGTTTATGTGGTGATGCATGGGAGCATCACCGGGTACCTAAGTCTAAAGGTACCATTCCTCAGGCAGGCGGCAGCATCAGGCAACTTATAGATTCGATTCGATTTCTTAGTAATACAATAGAAACCAGGGTATCGCAGCGACACGTCGCCTGCTGCTGCCGTTTTTTTTTTGGGTGGGAAATTATCAAATAACTTCTCCCGCTATTCGTCTTAGACTCTTACTGACTAAATCCACCCGTGTTCCTTCGGTTGCGCTGTTGCCGGGGGCCACGATCTTCCTTTCGGTTTTCTTTGCACCCCCGGTAGGCATCGGCCCTAACGGACCCCGTCAATTCTGCTGACATCTCTTTGAGGCGCGCGTGGAACACAACACGCCGTCGACCCGGGCCTGGTCCGCGGTCGGCTACGGAATTGCACCCTTAACGTGGTCTTCCTTTTATTTTAATTATGATACTACCGATTATGAAGCCGTTGGTCCCGTCTGTCATTCGTAGATCTTTAACAGTCGGTACGGGTTGTCAGAAGCCCGAAAGTCTGGCAACCAGTCTTACCAAATCGTATCGTGTTACCTTGTAAATGGGTTGCGGAGGTCAGATCAGGCATCAAGTGCATCGGGTTAGACTGGAAGCCAACCCCAACATAGTTGGGAAAAGGCTACGTGGATGATGACGATGTGACCGGTCAATTAGACTAAACGGTCCAACGATAGAGACCGAGAAGGCGAGAACCGGGCTGTGTTGTGACCAAACAAGAAGACATTTTGTAGCAGTGGACAGCATAAGGTTGAGGTGATTGAATGATTTATATACGACTGATTTAATTAGGTCAAATGTGCGATGATTCTTATGCGGTAGGGATTAAGTAGTGTTGTTAATGCCGCTATTACACTTGGTCGTTCTTTCGAATATCAATGCAATTCAGGTTAACAACCAAGTGTTAGTTTATTGCTCTTTAATCTGCTCTTTTATTAGGTAGGTCTATGAACCTGATGCTTAAATGGCGTGATGCTATTGATTAACAACAACAGACCCCCTAAAGCGTCGTCTTTAGATATTTTTTATATCCATGTTTTTCTATTTGATTAAAACTCTCTCAATAATATGGAATCGTAAACTGCGTACGTGATTACGAGGCTATTTTATTAATAAAGTTTATCAATACGATTGATGAAGCTTGGGTACCATACTGCTGTTGTAACTTTTTAGTGTCATCCATTAGACTTAATCAAAGGATTAGTTACTTGCACTGACAACGCAATACTCTATGTATGGTCTAATGCGCATTATGGCCAGTCTAATCAGCCGATCTTTATGCATACTGCTGCGAAGATTTTGTCTGTAAACCGGCGTAAGGTTGAAATAGATCGCTCGGCAGTGCTGGTTGTCACAGAAAAAGTGCGTGGACGAAACGAATATTATTTAAGCGTTAGCGGTAGCGTATATTAATCTCCCAGTTTTCTACTTTACTAAAACCGTATGGGGGGGGGGGGGGGTAGTATTTGCCCTGTGCCCGCCCTGGATCCTGGATCCACAAAGTTTAAACATTTTGGGAATTTGCTTACCAAAGATCTCAGTGTCCATGGTGATATTGAGAGGGAGCGTAGGGCTCTGCGGTCAGGGGTAATATGTTGGCAACATTTGCTCGGTGTACTGAGTACCGACCAAGTAAACATTATGTTTTATAAAGCTTATTGTCCGAATTTTTACGTCGGTAATCTTTGGGTCAACTACTTGAAAGGTCGCTAGATGTTCTACGCGTCTAATACAATAGGTATGTTTTAGGATGCTGTTGTGACTACCTTGTTTTCACAGTGCCTCAGAAATGTTCGCAGTAACCCATACCGAATAAAATGAATTTATTTATTTTTTTCTCTAAGTGCACATACAGATATCAGACTAATTTTATTTCTGTATCTTTTATTGTTAAACTGACTCTTTTGATGACGACTATATGAACAAAATTCTTATTTTCATTTTCTATGAATTTTAAAATATAAAGCTGGAGGGCGTTAAACTGGAAAACTATCGTTTCAATATAACATAACATTACATTACGCTTTGTTTCCCCGAAGTTTTGGGCAGAGGTGTCCCTGTAGCAGGTTCACCCACATTTCACAATAGGGGGTGAGCCTATTGCCAACAACCGGGCACTAATCCAGACTCCAGGCTGCTACTGAGAAATTTCAGATTGAAAAACCCAATAACACTTTACCTGGGAATCGAACCCAGGACCTCATGCTCAGCAGTAGCGCTTGCGACCACTAGACCAACGAGGCAGTAAACTATCGTTTCAAGTATCTAACAATTGTGCAAGCAAGAGAACTGAACTTGGAGATGAGACAGGCTCAATGCACTTGTCGTGCGAAGCCATTAATTTAAAAAGATATGTCATCATCATATTATCGATAGTGTTGACGTATTTCGTCAAGTTTAGGCCTACAAATGTAAGATGAGAAAAAGTAGGAATTCACATATTGTAATTATTTTTAATATAATTCCTATGCCTTCAGAGCATTAATGTGATAAAATGCGATTTTCCGCGTCCACTTGTGTAATAAATTTTCATGGCTGTTCTAAAAGATTGCATTTAGGCTGTTAAACATTGCAGTTGTACTCACATGTGAAATTATAAATTCTCTGGGTTTATTTTTTAGATTAGTCACATCCAGCTACTGCACACGAAACCATTATTAATTACGTCTACTAAACACAAATTTTCTCTTTAAAACCTCCGATCTTTTTTTAAATAAGTGGGATTTATTTATCTCACGACTAATGTAGGCCGATACAGGCCGATAGCGTGTAAGTGAATGGTCTCGTTTATCTATCTCGCTCTAACCTACGCTTAGACTATATTCTTTCTCTTTTGCATTCCCAATCTAATATAAGCTATAACGGTACAAGGATCTTTTGGCGTGTGGCCACAATAGAAACTAACGTCGCCATGTTGGTTTTCTAATACAATTTCTGTGACAATTTCTCGAATGTTTTCCAACAATGCCCTCCTATCAAAGTCATTCAGGCGCCAGTAGTGTACTTACTTTTCGCCAGGCCTGAGACCCCACACACAAATAGCACTGTCGATCAACCAGGAGGCATGGAGCACGATCAGGTACCGAAGAAAGCCGATGACGAATACTGTGCTAAGAATAGTGTCATCCCAGTACTCAAGAGGAGCGTTTAGAGGCAGCAGCAGGAACAGTACTGCGTATAGCCCCCAGTAAAATCTGAAATAAACACAGAAGAACAAAATCTAAAGTCTTATGAATTCCTCATTCCTCAATACCCATAAGTGAATAACCATGTCTTATTCAGTAAATAAGTAGGTCTTTTAAAAACTACAGTAATTGTCGGTGTTTCCCATGTGACCACTGAGAGCTAAAACCGTAACAAACTCTGAGTTCGGTAAGTTTCTTTAAAAAAGTTTAGACATGAGTATAAATAAAAGAATGTAAGAAAAAGGCACGTAATTTAGGGAATATATAATATTATACAGGGTGTAAGGGACAGCCCTCCGCAAACTAACAGGGTACATTCAGCTCCTTATTCTGAATCATATTCCACTGAAAATTTTCCCAGGAAAATTTTTGGTGGAAAATTTTCATTTTTTTTTTGCGTTTTTTCATTTACTATTTCTTTCTTTCAATGTAAAATTACATTAGCATTAGCATGGTCTATATCACAACGCTTGATGTGGTGAGTGGTAATTCCAGATCTCATATTAAATTGAATTCTCACCTCTTTTGGAACATAACAACTGAATCTTTTTCAAGATCCGACATATCTATGGAATTCTTCAGTTTCTCCTGGTGCGGGCTAAGTTTCCAGAGACGAGTCAAGAAGTGTGAGTACACGAAGCCCTTGTTGTAGTCGTAAGGATCATTGTCTGTTGCAAAGTGGGTGTGGTGGAGTCTGTGGTACTGTACCCAGTCGTATATGGAGCCCTGATAAATAGAACAATAGTTTTATTAACGTTTTGAAGGTACATCACGTATTCTTAAGTATCGAGCAGACTGCATTGGTTTGAACACCTCCAAACAAATACAGTTGCGGTTGCAGTATCTGTCTCTGTCAGTTCACAATCTGTCCGTACCGGTTTGACTGGTCCTTTAGGTGGGCAAGCGTTCCCAAATAGACATTTGAATAAACGTCCTCATTGCGTCAATGAAGTGACCTAGCTACTTTTGTCAAGTTTACAATCGGGCTATTCCAAATATCCGGTCGATTTGGGAATCTCGATTTTCACTCGCGTAGTCGATCTCTTATCTCAGTGGGATGCCTATACTCCAATTTCATATAATTTAACTGCATTTAAATAAGAATAAATCAAGCATTTGAATCACATGATTTAACTTGAATTACTTATAATTAATCTACACTAATAATATATAGAAAAAATATTTGTATTATTATTTGCAATGAATGATCTCAAACACTACTGACCGATTTAAAAAAATATTTTACCAGTAGAATGCTATGCTATGCTATTGAGTAACACAGGCTATCATTTATAAAGATAATACGCGGGTGAAGTCGCTGGCGGAAGCTACTTCATAATATAGTAATGATATCATGTGCTTCAGTTGCGTTGAAAAGCGTTCTTTGTAAGGGTAAAAGAGGCAGATATTTATAATTAATTATGAACTAATATTTAAGGAAGGAATCGTCTGAAGTGGAATGGCGATAATGCCCTTTGTCTCTTGGACCAATGAGTGCCACTAGCGATATTTCAATGTCCATCTGTTCATTAATAAAGTAGGTGATGGATATTTTGACTGATATCAAAGGTAAAGCATTCCTTTCGTTCAGACTATTTCCTGTTAGTTACCTTCGAATTGTTAGAGAGTGGAGCTTTAGTCAAAAAGTTAGTTGCCTAATCCGAAAGTTACTATGGAGAAGAATATTTGAATTTATAAATGGGGTGTAGAAAAAGATTCAGCAAAGATGTCAACAATATATTTCATGTTTTAGGGGATTCAAAAGGAAATTTGAGCTAGAGTAGAAAACAATATTTCATATACATATAAATAATGAAGGTAGGTACCGGATTCTAAATGCATAAGGGCTTCTTATAGAATGACAACCTTACTTTGTAAGAAGCACATGTAATGTGTTTGCTTGGTTAGTATTATCACAGATAATATAATACTACGTGTAGGAATAATTCTGAAATAATTGTAGGTGTATCTTGAATCCCTCCATTCTCCGATTGTTGACAAGTCAGCCACGAGCCAAGAAGCTCGATAAATACAATACTTACAACTCCAGCTAAGGTCTGGAACAGCATGAGCACGATCCGTAGTCCTGTGCTCGCCTTGTACGCCCCGTGCGCCCACAACCGATGGGCTCCTGTGGTCATGCCCAGGATTGCCACTGACGTCAGGATTATAACTGGAAAAATGTATGGTCTTAAATAAATGAGTTACCTAGGTAATATCAAAGAATTTCACATCTATACACCGTAAGGACTATTTCTGCTTGCAGCGCTCGGCTGCTGTAGAACCGGGGCGGTAACAGATGTGGTCATTATGGGCACGGGATTTTATTTTCAAACTGGTTAGATATAAGTTTCTTTGATGGTACCTACTCCATGAGTTATTTGAGTGAGAGTTTGGTACAAATGGCGACTGTGATCCTCTGACAGTCAATTTAGAGACCAAACGAACATAGAACCAGAGCAAGAATAAGAGCATTATTTTCTCAATCTTATTTGATATTTTAGTATAGATAGAACTAAGAAAGAATGCTCTTTCCCTGATTACGCATTCGCTAGTTTGTTCCAAACCACCTTGACATGAGGCTAAAGTTACAGCCTTGCAAAATTAGGATTAAAAACTTGGATTTGATGACAACCCAGTGGATTTCTTTTTAGTTTTCAAGTAGGGTACAGCATTTAACAATGAGTACAGGTTCGGAATTTTTCATAAAGGCATGAAGACACGCGAAGTTATTATACTCCTACTTAACGATGTAACTTATAACAACAATCATCATCATCTCCTATCTACATCTATATATAATTAAATAAAAATCAATTGCCGTTTTCGAGGTTTTGCAACACTGCATTAGTGTTGCAAAACCTCGAAAATGGCTCGACTGATTTGAATAAACAAATTTTTTTTTGTTCGCCTCATTACTGGGGTGATTTAGAAAAAAGAAAAAAAAAAAAAAAAAAGAGAAAAAAGAAAATTAGGAAAAACCCAATGGAACAGCGAAATCATCGAAATTTTTAACAGGACCTTTGATGGGTTAGTTAGTCATTAATAATATAGAAATCTGGAAGAATTCACAGAGCTTGTGACACCATGTCTTGACACCATGTTATGACTTGTAGAATATAATGTGATGGTACCTATTAAATAAAGAAACTCGCCGTGGAACGGATGAGGGAATAACTTTGAATGATATTAATGGACACTCCACCAATTCCTTTGAGAAGAAGGCGATTACATTATCTAATCTAATCTATCTTCTAATCTAAATATATAAAAGCGAAAGGTCACTCACTAACTCACTCAATAACTACTCACTAACTCACACACTAACTCACTTAATCATTCATCACGAAATATCGAAAACCGCTTGCCGCATAAACTACGTACTTTACTGTTTACTGTAGGGGACGACGAAACTTTGATCACTACGTGTTATGAAAATATTTCAAGTTGCTCCTCGTGCTGTATTTTGTATACAGCACGAGAATCAACTTGAAATATTTTTAACAAATACCTCCTGTCTCATAAAAGCATTTAAGTGCTGACACGACAAGGCTCTCGCAGACAGGCGCGACCTGACACTAGTAGAACAATGTCTATGAAAACATCACAGAAATTGTTCTACCAGAATCGCATCGCACTGTTGCGTCGCGTCTGTCTGTGCCTTTTATTCGTGATACCGAAACACCTTCGTATTGCACTTCTCATGACGCAAAGCGTTTGAGGTAGTGCATTACTCTTAACTGCCAAAATCAAGTGCTGTCTTGAACTTTGATTGCCTCTTATATATGCATATTTTATTAAAATACTTGCTGTTGCTCGCGACTTCGTCTGCGTGTATTTTGTATTTCGCAAATATTCAGGATGAAAACTAGCCTATGTCCTTGTCTAGATCCCAGGTTACCTAAATCTCCTTTTTATAACGAACAGTTCAGTGGTTTAGGCGTGAAAAGGTAACAGACAGACAGACAGAGTTACTTTTTATTGTTTTTTTTTTTGCAGTTAATCTTCAGAGCGTTACTTTAAGAGTGTTGTCCCAAATCTAGGCGTTCGGGTTTTAGGTTTTTATTGCTCGATGTCACCTAGTGAGTGCGCGTGTGTGCATTTTTCCTCATGTACGGCACACAGTTGCAACGCTGCGACGACTAAACGATCTTGGTCTGTAGCTATGGCGTACCTATATTTTTTTAAATAAAAAGCTAGAGGTTTACGGAGAAAATAAAAAATACTGTCCAAAATAGATTATTAGTGTATTTTAATTAAATTTGTACAAATATGTCAATAAACCACTCTAGTCCATTGCAATTATGTAATCGATGAGAACGGCACAAACGACTGCAGTACAACATACAAGTTAGTAGAGTGGAGTTTAAAAGTAATTGTTAATTATCTCAATGAACTACAAGTACATGCGGATTACGTTTAAACACACGCGAACTAAGGACCAGTGACTAGACCGTGTCATGTTAAAAACTCAACAGCTGCTTTGTGACTTGTGTCCTGGTCATGATAACCTGAGTTTGTAACGTGCAATGGATTCCTGGGAGGTTAGAAAGTAGAGGAATGGCATAAACCAGTCAACTAATTCGATTATCATACATTTTTTTTTATATTTCTACAATTTGCAAATTCTACCTTTGCCAGCATTATCGACTGTTTCATCGGCACCTCTAAAACTTGAACGTTTGTACCTCGTTATATAGCTGATTAAATGAAGATGTCTTTCCCGTAATTTGTACGCTTCATGACTTAGTAAAATTTTGAAATAACTGGTGTCAAAGTTCATGTCCGTAAATATTTTTTGAAAATGATTAGTAAACTTATTCCTTTAACTTTTAAATATTTGATGTTTTGGTAAATTTGGTTACATCGAAAGGTTTTTAAAGTACTCGTATTATGTATCCAATGAAATAGCAATGAAAGCCATTCAATTTGAGAGCTTAGAGAAAAGTGATATTTAGTGACGAATTCTGGTAAATTTTCAAAAATTCATAAAATTTGTATTTTTTCGAATCCCATGTATTTTTGCCTCGGCTTTGGGGTGCTTAATTGTTGCAAATGGTTCACATTTTCACGTCCTGGAAGGAATACGCCAAATTACAAATCACCCTGTATTTAAATTGATTCAGTAATAGTAATGCATAAAAAGAAACGGTTACGGTTGATGGGTGACACTAGTGGATTTTTCATTTACCTGACTAAGAGTATTATGTTGATAGAAAAACAACAACTTACGCAAATGTTTTGACAGCTTGAGAAATGGGTGCCCCACGTATTTAATGATCGCCAGTGCGAAGCACACGTCGAGTTGAGCCTTGCACTGCTCAACAGGCACACAAACGAAGGCAGGCATATTGAATCGCATTGTTAGTAGCGACGAAAAATGGATTCTGTTCGACGATCGCAAGTGCTTAGCAAGTTGGTTAGATCCTGGTTCAGCACCTAAACAATGCCCCAAACGAAAACTGACCCCTAAAAAAGTGATAGTCACTGTTTGGTGGTCTAGCGCCGGTGTCATTCATCACAGCTTCTTACCAAACGGGATGAGCATTACTGCAGATGTTTAGTGTGAAGAACTGAACATAGTGATGGAGAAGCTCGCACATCTCTAACCAGCTTTGGTCAATCGTTCGGCTCCGCTGCTCCTGCACGACAACGCGCGACCTCATACTGATCAACAGACGGTCTCCAATTTACAAGAGATGGGGTTGGAAGTTCTCCGTCATCCACCGTACTCACCAGACCTTACCCCTACAGACTTCTACTTTTTCCAGAATTTGGATAACTTCTTGACGGGGAAAAAAATCAATAACCGAGAGGCAGTTCAAAATGCCTTTGAAGAACTTGTTGCCTCCCGTCCAGCAGACTTTTTAAAAAAGGGCATCAATAAGCTTAAGGGCGTTAACTTATTTCATGAAAAACGGCAATTTCATAGGTAAAGACCTAATATTACTTTTATGAACAACCTCATTCATATTCACAAATAAAATAAAAAATACTTACGCATCAAAAATATTTAGTCGCGCTATAATTTACGTATATATTACGCGTGGCGCTTGCGCGGCGGCGGGAAGACAACCGACATAGGTCCTGCGACGAGTGCCAGAGCACGACTGATTTAAACCGCTCCTTGCACCCGATTTTATAATTACTTTGAAAAATTATTTTCATAAATGATTGAAGACAGATATTGTCTCTTTTTTACAAATTAATAGTACTATCTTTCTTCTTACGTATAAAATTATTTATGTTGCCAAATGGCTTTTAGATAATGAAATATGACGTGTTTTCTTGTAGTCGATTTCTCGATTTTTGATTTTCTTAGACGTGATAAAAATGCAAGTTAATGAATTAAAAATCGTATTTTTCTGAATGAATTTTAAATTTCAGGGTATGCCTATTCGAATGAATACCTTTTACCTTCTTACTTAGTACTAATAATTGTTGTAATATTACTTCAAAGTTGAGCCTTCGCGCGTCATGTGGAAATCGTGCTTTCGAAATCCGCTGTTTTCGTAGTCAAAAATCCAATTTGAACGAGTTTTCGTTAATAGACTTTAAATAAAAATCTATGATAATTACGATGATAGAAGTCAAAAGAAGCTAAAACAATAAATTATATGACCAAAATCACTTGAAAAACTCCCAAGTTCTCGATTTACGTTTGTAAAATGTTACCACGCTCTTCATTTTAAATAAGCTTGAAATATAATATTTTACCTACGAGACACCAGTTTACTTACTTACTACGAAATTACAAACAACAATAGCAATATTCGTTACAATTTGTAGGTGCATTAGATATGGATATATGCAGCTGTAGGTACAAGTCACTGTGACATTCGAAAATCAGTAAAATCATAGGTACCTAATAAGTATAGGTACAGAAAACGCGTCCGATGAACGAAATTTTTCCACCGCAAACATCTGTGACGTTTATTGAATTTTACCTATTCAATATTCTAGAGTTCTATATAACCAATGTGAATGCTATCTTCATTGTGCTCCTAAATATTACAGTATCCATGTATTGAATCAACTTTATTTGGCGTATTATTGATATTCTTAATAACCTGTATTATTATATTTTATGAGATTGTTCCTCGAAATATAATCAAACAAAGTTAAATAACGTCGCTGCTAGTAACTGACTAAATTATCGTTTCATGAAAAACAATGTAGACCTATTGAGTTATGAGTATTTCATTGCTTGCCGTACGTAGGTATGGATACTGCTTTTTTTGGAAAGACAATCAATTTTGCTGTGTAATCAACATTGGATCGACGTAGCGTCATCGTTAATATTTAATTGCCGTCATTAACATTTGCATTATTTTGCAGACTGTTTGATAAATTATATTTATTTCCGTAAATTGCTTCAAAAAACCCTTTTACACGTCAAAAGTAGTTTATTTTTAAAACTGGATGAGTTTGGTGTTTCCTAACTGACTACTCTGAGAGGAAAGACTACAACAAAAAACAGAGTTCGCAGTCTCTTGGTCAGGCCAAATGAAGACGATGTGAAGTAATCCTATCCGTCCAGCTAGTGCACGCATTTGTCAGTAATCGCATAGCTCAACTCAGAACTTTAGGAGCTTAACGTTTCGACGAACAATACCAAAGAAAGGACATTTGGGTAGGCCGCATAAAATAGTCAAAATGCCAATTTATCATTAAAACTAAATGAGAAAAAGAGATTACCGACAGTCCTCACATTCAAAATAATAAAAATAATACTTTACAATGTAAATATTCAGTCAAATACGATTCGCGGTCGTATCAAATATTTATTTGTAGAGTTATAATCATAAAAATCATCAATACATCTCTCTAAGTTCATATTTCCCTATTGAATGATTATTTCATGATATTTGAGGCCCATTCTAATTTAAGGAGTTGTATTGTTGATTCTAATGATTATAATACTTTAAAGCCAAACTTCAGAATATTTGAATTTTGCGGGCGAGATTTATTCCATCGCCTTTATTACAACGTGCGAACTGCGCATCACCCCCGATGTCACGTAAATCCAGCATCGCGCAAGCGATCGCGTCCACGGGATTAACATATGTATATGTCGTGGCCAGATCTTAGAATTGACCATTTCATGAAATGGCCAGCTAAAATTGGCAATATCGTTTAATCGTCAATGTTTAATGATATGTCAGTCGACGTTTGGCCATATCATTAATGTAGGGTATCCATGGTTTAAGGTGTAGTTAAAATAGCCAAGTATCTGCGACCAACTTGGAAGCTCGCTTGGCTCACGCGCTGTTGGTCACAGTTCTAACTTAACCTAACCCATTCGGTCGGGTTGCCACATAACGGCGTAAATTTTTATATAAAAAAAAGAACTAATTTTAAGTGCTATGTTGCATTTGACGCCTCGGCAGCGGCCGACTAGCGCTACTTCCAAATTGATCGCTTTCCATAATATCATATTTGGAAACCCAATAAAAGTCCGTCGACTTTTTCTGCCACCCTGCTTTTGTGGTATGCCGCCCGCCACGATGCACAACAAAAACAACGCCTCTAGCGGTGGATAATCTAACTATTTTACTATATGATCACTAATGTTTGGCCACATCATGAAGTAGTCGTGCGTCAACTGGTCACATCGTCAAACGTTGAGTATTCAATGATCTGGCCAGAGCATAAGTATGTATGTGTGTGTTTTATTGTCATAATTTTATTAAAATAAAGAGCTGATTTTTAAAACGTTGTTTTATATTTAACCTAACTCTGAAAAACAAAGCAAGTAGGTAATCAATGTTGACCAATTTGGAAACAATCCTATGGATTCAAGTTACCCCTAATCGATTCAGTAGTTTTGCTGTGAAAGTAAATCAAACAGTAACAAACTAGTCAAACGCCTACAGGCAAACAAACATACATTTTAATAATCGTAAGGTTTTTCCCTAGGGAATGAGATATTTTCCGGGCTTCTAACCATGTGTATGCAAAATCACTTCGGAGTAGGTATTTATTGCTTTATTGTATCGTTAAGAAGGGGCAAACTTTTTTTTTTTGTTAGTAATGGAGGAATACGTATTTCAGTGATTTTATAAAATCGAATAATAAAATGAAATAAAAAGGGGATGGAAGTTTGTACTTAAATCGGACATAATGTTGATTTCCGAATTAACAACCGCGAATTAGTGAACCGCGGGGAAAGCTGGAAATATATAATAATTGATAATAACTAACGGATGAATTGGTGCACATTCACAAGCGCAGCGCAAATCGAAAAATCACAACAAACTGAACGCAACGAGCACAACTTGTTTACAAAATAACATACATGATACGTATTTCGCGCCGCAGTTGGGAGCGCGTTGCAGCGACACGTGCCACGCGCTCCCAGCAAACGACTTGCGTGAGTGGGATGAAATAATAAAAATATATCGCACCCTCTCGCACAATTTATTTGCAGCGTTCAACTTCTAATAGTCCAAACAGTCTAGGTTGATGTGTCGCCGTGTGTATATATACTTGGATATTGCGAAATTGGATTTTTGTAAATCATTCTTTTTCGTTTCAATGAAAGTAGATGGATTATTTTCACAAGAAATACGCCTAATATTAAAATCTGAAAGCCTTCCAAGCAATAAACAGAATGTTTATTTTAGGTATTATGATGATTTCTTTCGTTGCTCGTTTGTGTTTGAATAATATCCTATACTAACTTTAACCCGCGACTTATGTTTATAAAAACACCTTCGCAAATAATGCATAATTTTGGAACAAATTTGGTTAGCATAAAAAAGGTGAGCTAACCTTAAAAGATAGACATAATGTCTGTCACGAATTTTTTTTTGAACTTTTAATGGGGAACAATTCTGTCATACATGATTTTTCCGAAACTTTAACCGTTTACGCAGCGCACGCAACGGAAGCTCTCAAAAGAAAAAAAAAAAACCCGATTTTGAAACATTCTTCATTGGTCCTCCGCTCCTATTGGTCTTAGCGAGATGATATATAGCCTATAGCCTTCCTCTATAAATTGGCTATCTAACACTGAAAGAATTTTTCAAATCGATACAGTCATTATCAATCAATCCGACCAGTAGTTCCTGAGATTAGCGCGTTCAAGCAAACAAACAAACTCTTCAGCTTTATATATTAGTATAGATATTCTAAATTTGTTATTAAAAGACTTACAGAAAATCAGAGTCATCAGTTTGACCTCGTAGATCAGCAGCCATGTTCCATACAAAGAAAGGAGGTGGATGTGTATGAAGAACAGCACTGCTGGCCAGTTCGCCTCCCGACTTTTACTGAGCTTGGGCTCCTCTGGCCCTGGGACGGCATCAGTCACTTCCACCATTGTTTCTGGAAATCTGTAACATGGACATTATGTTTTTTGTAAGAGATAGGAAGAAATTGGAATGAATAGTAATTGTTTCTTTTGAAACATACAGATCATTTTCACACGTCTGTTTTGCACACGTCACTGCTCGATTCGACATTTTTTATTCGACAAGAGAAAAGTCCTGGAAATAAATCAGAGTACTGTAAAAGAGACGTTCGCTAATTGTTAACATACTTATATCTAGGTAGGGTATTTATATTCTGACGTAAACTATTGAAGAAGAAAATCATTTCCTGATAAAATGTCTAAAGTGTCTAAATTGTCTGATCACCTGAAGCAATGGAATGCGTTAAGTACGCAAAACTTTTTTTATATACCACTCGAAGAAAACTTTGTAATATTGTGGGGGTTTATTTAGTCTTAAATATATGAAAGAAGACAATGCTTTCCTTTAGTGCTAAAGGGTTGTTGAGTAGGGAAACTCGGATCCCTTTTTATTACACGACTGCCCAAAAAGGAGTGTAATGTTTTCAGGTTTCGTGTATGTTTGTGAGTTTCTTTGTGTCACCATAACTTTTAAATGCCTTAAAAGACTTGGATGTATGGGATATTTTTAGAATTCTTACATGACCCCGAGTGACATAGGATGTAATTTAAAAAAAAAAACAAAATGGCGGCAGTGTGGCTCTATTTCCAAATGTGTAAATAAAATAATTTTGTTTATCTGTTTAATCAGCGAGTAAATGAGTGACCTATTGCTTTTTTGGTGTTTTTTTTTCAAAATCATTTTCAGAATAAAAAATGCAAAAGTAATAAAGAATAAAATTACAAAGAATATACCTAATTAAGCTAGAATAGACTAGGCTAGAATCATATAGTCCTTAATATCCATTTGGTTTCTTAGTCCTCAATATCCATTTGGTTTCTTAGTCACTCTGCCTAGCCTCTTTTAACTATGTTGGGGTCGGCTTCAAGTCTAACCGGATGCAGCTGAATACCAGTATTTTACATGGAGCGACTGTCTATGATGAAGACCCCTTGGTAAAACTGGTTGACAGACATTCGAGCTTCTGACTATCCGTAACGACTGTCAAAGATCTCCGAATGACAGCCGGGAACAACGGCTTTATGTTCTTTCCGAGGCACGAAGGTGTCTCGATATGTAATGGATGGTCACCCATCCATGAATCGACCGCGGCGAACGTAGCTTACCCTTTCTATCGACGCGTGCGGTGATTATCACGAGAGAGTACCTAGTGCTACAACTATGAAAACAAATAAAATAAAGTATGTCAGTTAAGTATATATTATTTTCAAGGGAATTAATGAAATGATTTTTTAAATTCTGTAAATAGGATATCGGAATCTCTTTTAAACATCAAATTTAAAAAAATAAAAATAAATAAGCTACATGAGTTCGGTGTTTCCTATCTGACTACTCTGAGAAGAAAGGCCAAACTCAGAGGTCGCAGTCTCTTTTGAAGTCCAGACATAATCTTGGTCAGGCCATATGACGACCACGTATATTAGTGTTGAAATAATGATAACCACAACCACAAAGTAGACATTTCATTTCATTCAACAATATTACAATTCAAAACAACATATATTATCACGCCTTGTTTCCCCGAAGGGTTGGGCAGAGGTGTCCCTGTAGCAGGTCCACCCACATTTCGTCAGTTATGTTTTAAGTCCCATGTAATAGCGGACGAGCCTATTGCCATCAACCGGGCACAAATCCAGACTCCAGGCTGCTACTGAGAAATTTCAGATAGAAAAACCCAATAACACTTTGCCCGACCTGGGAATCGAACCAAAGACCTCATGCTCAGCAGTAGCGCTTGGGACCACTAGACCAACGAGGCAGTCAAAACAAATTCGGCATAATAAGCTACTTATTCTAAATGAATTTAACTTGGAGACTTTCATGAAGGAGGAATTTTGGCCGACGTGTGTATCGGCGTTTTTGCGGAAGGCTACATGACACCACGACTCAGCACAATACGTCGCTGACCCAAGCAATGTAGTAATTCGATTTTGTAGTGATATTTTTAATAGGTATTAGTTTATTATTTTGTAGATTATTTTGTCTATTGGCCTTAGGTGTCTGAAAATAAAGAAATTATTATGTTTAAATATCGATATCGACCCATTACGTCGCCAGTTAGTTTAGTTTGACCCTGTATATCCAGTAGCAGTAACCCGGATGGTTGTCATTCGTATTTCAGAATGCCAACCCCTTCAATGCCATTAACAAGCCCAGACCGAATCGAAACAAAGACAGTATGTCGATGTTATGGTCGAAAGGGCAAATAAATCTATTGTATGTTAATAAAAGAATGAACTTTCCAAAACGCGTCACTTGAAATTAAAATAACATTTCAATAAGTTGCGACCGTCGAACGTGCTGATAGTAATTTGTAGGCGTTTTATTTTTATTTTATCTTAGCTTTTAATTCCATTAGTACGTTCCCTTGGAATATAATTATTCTGACAACCATGCGGACGAAGCCGCAGGCAAAATATTAACTACAACTACTTATAATACCGTAGCGAAGTCAAATAGCGGACTTAAATATTTTTGAAAAAGAGCAAAAATAATTGCTGTTGCCGATAATACAGTTTGTAGAATGTTTGTCCGTTTGTCTGTTTGTCTGGATGTATGTTCCGGGTTGACACAAAAAGTACTGAATAGATTCTGTTAAAATTTTACACAAATAAATCGTTAAAAGTCTGGTCAACGTATAGGTTATTTATTATACCGCTATTAGCGATGGGGGAGTATCAATATTGCATTATGTTCGTATGCTTCAAAAGTTTACCACGAGATTGTGATTAGACGATTAAAAATGTTATAATAATGCTAATAAATACGGATAGAGCCTCAGAAATGAATATTATCACGCTATTCCTATAAGGAGCTAAGCCGTCAATCATGACATGTTTGAGAACAGCAATTTTAGTCAAATTCTCAGCGAAGTAAACAGCACACTTATCGGTTCCGCGACTCTCTAAGCCACGGTTCGTGGGTTCATTCCCCAGCAGATTTTCTGTTTTTGTGATTGTTTTTTTAATATTTTTCAATGCAATAGACTTACAAATTATAATAAAAAATTATTTAACATCGTTTGCATTCCTATTTTCTAAATTTTTTGTAATATTTCTCCAGAAAGTAATATTGAATAGAGGTCTGATATGCCCACAAATTGTTACTGTGCAAGAGGCTTTTTTTCTTTCTTTTTGTCGAGAATAAAAAACCAGTATCACTGACATCGTGAAAAGTATCCGCCTCTGTGGTCTAGTGGTTAGGTAACCTGTCTCGACCCAGAGGTATCGGGTTCTATTCCCAGTGGGGGCAAAATTTTCTGCTCGGTTTGGTTGGTGGTAGGGCTCGTTCTAAGTCTGCCTGGCTAGCCATCACCACCATCTTATCTAAGTCTGTCGCCATAACAACAATGTTAACAGCATTATCATTGTTGTGTTTCGGCAGTTTAAGGTAAGATTGCCAGTTCCCCTGTGGTTGAGTATCCCGGATAAATCTCGCTTCCACCTTCGGCCTGATCATCACTTACCATCTGATGCAGGCCAAGAGCTTCTCCTTGTGGATTAAAAAAAAAGTACAGGTAGGTACGGTTTCCTAGAATAGCAGGGGCCGTCATATAATGGCCGCAGTGGCGGCTGTCAATATTGTGGTTTCTTACGTCTTCCACGAAACGAAGTCGCGGGCAGAAGCTAGTCTAAATCTAAACTAATATAATATAAAGAGAAAAGATTTGATTTTTTGTATGTTTGTTTGTAATTAATAAACTCAAAAACTACCGGACCGATTTTAAAAATGTTTTCACCAGTAAAATGCTATATTATCACTGAGTAACTTAAGTTATGATTTATAAAGATATCAGGCAGAGGCTAGTACATAATAAAGCCGAACTAAGCGCAAATGTTATAAAAAGAGTGGGCCTCAGCACATGCGCTGTTGCAGCGCTTGTCGAAATATGAGCACATATGGAATTTTTGCTTCAAACAACAAAACTACGTAGGTAGGGATGGTGTACGAAATATGGTGACAAACCAAACTGGGCTGACGGCAGCAGGGCTAGCAAAGATAAGCAAAATATTATTAGAAAAAAATTGTGGTAACCTATAAGTTATTTATTATGTAATGCGGCTTGTCTTTGCCTTAATAGGTAGCATACATGTCTGCCTTAATAGGCTTCGCTATGCAGTGTAGAATTGAAGTTATTTACATACAACTTTATAAAGATTTGTCAGTATTTTCTCTTATTTGGCCATAAGAGCGTGCAACTGCTGAAATAATGACTGCTAATCCTTTATATACAGATTAAAAGTGTTGCACCAATTACAAAATAGCATTTATTCAGAATTAAATTAGCTAACGAATAGTTCACTAAAAGGCCCACTTGCACTTTAACAGCTTGCTCGGGGTTAACAGCTTTGTAATTCAGGGTTAATCCAATAATTTTCTGTGGATTAACCCTGAGTTACATGTTAACTCCAAGTTATTTAGCTAACCCATGAACGCGCAAGTGGGCTTAAAGAAAAAGCGCTGATAAGTCGATTAACAAGGCTTAAAGTGTGTGTCGTTCCTAAAAACAAGTCTAATGAATGTTGCAATCCTTTCATTTTACAGTGTATATTATTCAGTACTCCTTTATTTTAGGAAATTCTAACTATATTGTAATGTAGACCTACGTATCACTATAATAATAATTTTAAAAAAATATATTGTACTCACTCTGCTGACAGGCAACCGTAATCGATGAACACAACACAGTGACAAAGCACAATCGCTACTCAACTCATTATACATTCACATGACGGTCCAAGTTACATGGTTAATTACACACGATACCTACTACTTTACAATACATTGCATTACAATATAACTGTTTTTTTGACCATTAATTTAATGCCAACAAAATTATAGTAGAACCTCTTCACCCTATGGGTTCTGATTCAATTTTCTTGTAAAACGAATAAAGGTAAATCGAGTTTTTATCGAGAGTTAAGTCAGGTGTTGCAAAGATCTGTTTATTCAGCAAGTCACGCGCAAATTGATATTCAGCGCCTTTCAGCTAGAGAAAATGACGTTTGGTCCAAGCGTATTCTAGAATTTCTTCAAGCTAAGGTATTGAACTAATTTTGTGGGTATTTGTAATAATATGTATTCAATGCTTTGAGTTCAAACGTTTGACTTCTTTTGAATGAATAGGTACCTACTTAGTTCATGTTGGAATTAGATTTTTTGAAAAAAAAAAAAAAAACTATAAAGAGCAATTTGATTTTTACCAATTAGGGCTCTTTACGATATATCCGTAAATTAGACTGAACCACACTTTTAAAAAAATAATTAATAATATTAATAATTATTATTTAAGGAACCTTGAGGCCCCGGATCTTTGGAAGGCGTACGTGGGGCTGAAGCCAACTTGACAATTTTAAGTGCTGAGGCACCAACCGGCGATTATCCATTTAAGCATTATGCATACATTCTGTGATTATTTGCTCACACACTGACTTATTAATTTAAAAAAAAATGGAAAATCGTCTACTTTTACAATGTTTATAAATATGTAAGCATCATATATCTATCACATAATTAAATTATCCGTAGTTGCTTCAATTTTAATTCTTTTAACCTATTGTGGTATAGTTATTTTATTCTAGTTGCATCGTCTTCACATATAATTATTGAACTAAATAAATAAATAAATAAAAATAAAAGAGTAACGGTGGAGTTTCTTGCCAATTCTTCTCCATACGAAAACTACCTTTTGGAAGGGGCGACTAGAATCAATTATATATTATTTTGTAAATTTTGACGTTCAAAAGTGCCAAACTTGGGCCTATTTGACTTTGACTTGTCTTTGACTTTACAAGTGAACCCAAACCCTCGGTTATGGTGCATGACTATTGCAGAACATGAAAACCAAACATATTGGGCTATGGGTTTGGGTGGCTATAGCGGATTGGTTACCTATTATAGAACTATGGAAGGTCTATGTCCCCTGCTTGATCAATGATATTTAATAAACGGATAAAATGGTAGGGGGTGAGTTGAACACCCAAAAATGGGCCCTGAAAATGGTCACTAGCTCATAGTGACGTAGTGACAATGTGGCAACATGTCCTGAGGTGCTTGAGGAGTGGAAAGGTATTCCACGGCTATCAGGACAATCTCGGAAGTAAGTTCAAAATCCCTACCAGCATTATACTCGAATACTTTTCTACTCCGAGCACGTTTGGTCTTGCGAATCTCCACTCAGCCGATCAATAAAGGCAAGAAAGAGGTGGGAACTCTGTTCCTCGTCAATGTTCACTCAAGTCGGCCAATAAAGGCAAGCTAGAAGTGAGGAATAAGACTTCTCCCGGGAGATAGGGTCCGTGGGGTCGCTACTGCTCAACAGCTGCGGATTTATATGTATTTCTCTCGGTCTGGTCCCTCATCTTAGACCTGTTTTGGCAAAGTAAACTCTACTACTAAGTAAAATCTATAAAAAGTCTATGGTCTTAAAATAACATGGTAAATTTCTTAATATCGTGCGTACAAACTTACATTTGCAGTTGGAATATATGGGAGAACATGTTTTTCAACTACAATGTTAAGTTTGTTTTTGGGATACATTTATCCCAACTACGAAACCCCTCATTGTATGTGGTCCAACACGCACTTGGGCCGGTTTTTAATTTAAAATGTTCGTAACAGTCCGAATCAGGTACATACGGAAACAAAAAAAATAAAAGTTGCCGGGAATATTGGAAATTTCGGGAAAACTATGGGAATTCTGTATGAATTATTGAAGGACAGTACAACGTCAAAGAAGTCACAACAAAAGATTCAAAAGATTAGGGTGAGAAAGCAAACTAAAATAAACTCACAAACAAAGAAAAAGAAACCATAACGCATTTGGAATATTATACATATCTCTGTAACTAGATTTTGAACTAATCGCACAAAGGGAAAGGTACATGCCGGAGTGAAATTCTATAGCAAAAATAGCATAAATAAATTTTATTGTAAATAGTTTAATATGGAATGGCGCTGGGACGCTGTTGGTCCCAAAGAAAAAATTGACTAATATGAAATCATTTTAATATTATTATATTATTCGATTAATATTATTCGATTCGGGGACTGAAAAGTGCGACTCATTCTTACAGAAATACTGAATACCAGTACTCGGTGCACGGAAGTACGTATACAGTAAAGACCGTATAGCGATCGCTGTCTATGTCAAGACTGCAGCCCTTGTAACCTCTTATTGTAATGTGAATATTTTTTTTATTTATGTCATACTCACTTCCGACAGCGCGCGGCTTCACCCGCGTGATATTTTTATAAATTATAGCCTATGTTACTCAGTGATAACATAGCATTCTACCGGTGAAAGATTTTTTTTAAATCGGTCAAGCAGTTTTTGAGTTTATTAATTACAAAAAACATACTTAATATAATAGTTAGTTTAGACTTAGGTTTACCTGTATGTTGTTACCCCATCGTAGATAATTCCCAGTTTAAAAAATATTCTAATAAAAATGTATAATAATAAATTAAATGCGATTCGAAAGTAGACACTAAACTGATAAGTTTTCCTCTCTGTTTTAAAAACCTTAGTGGTAGATTCGTGTCGTGTAACTGTAAACAGTATATAAAGTACCAGAATTAATAGCATATATATCTCTGATTTATAGCAAGGTTTGTTGGCACGGCACGTTAATTACCCAGCCTTAAAAGTAGTCAATAAAGTACCAAGTACTTAGCGCGTTCTTCACGATATGCAGGTAACTATTAGTATTGCTGTACTCGACAGTTTATATTGTTTTATAACATAACATTAGGCCTTGTTTCCCCGAAGGATTAGGCAGAGGTGTACCCATAGTAGGTACTTACACCCACATGTCGCCAGTTAAATAGGGGGCGAACCTATTGCCATCAACCAGGCACTGCGGTGGTACTGAGAAATTCCTAATGGAAAAACAAAATATCACCTTGCCCGACCTGAGAATTGAACCCAGGGCAGCAGCAGCGGTGCGTTGCTAGCGCTTGCGCACTAGACCATTGAGGCAGTGTTGACTGTTTTATCTCATTTCAAAACCTTATTTCCCTGACCCTGATATATAGTTATCTACGAGAGTATTTTAGACGCAGTAGTATTGTGTAGAGGTAGAGGAAGTTCACTGAGAGGAGAAAGTGCTATTGGTTTATAGATTGAAGACGTGTGTGCTCTGTTAGGTCAGTTATACATAGGTTTAGCATCGTCAACCACAGCTCGACTTCACTCATTGCTGGGCCTCTCTTTTCTTGTGCCAAGTTCTAGGTTACTGCGGTGCAATAGGCTGTCGTTAAAATGAACTGAGCCTCAATAAGCTGAGTTTTTTTATTTTATTATAGCTTCACCGATACCGCTGTACTGCGACTTTGGTAAGTGCGCAGCGAGACGAGGTGGGGCAGTGCAGGCCGCTCATTCGTCAACGCTCACGGCGTCCAGCCCGGCCTCACCGCGCATTCCTAAGGCGGGGAACAGCGGTATTGGTCAAATATGTATTTATCTTTATCTTATCAACACAGTGTACACACGGCTACACATCATGCTATACATGCGAGGTCCGCTTGTATAAGCTGACCTCGCATTGTACGGAAATCCTATACAATACGAGATTAGCATAAACTGGAAATGTTGTTGTTTCTTTTGCAACTGTCACTTAACCTAACCTGACCTGACCTCACATGCATAAATAAGTAAAGAAGTAAAAATATACATACCCAATATTATAATTTGTCTTAATAGAGGCATTCCGTTTAAATCACCAATTTAAAAATCAAATTATTCCACATTGGGCATCCACGGAAATTGGCATTGACCGGCGGATTTACCGGAAACCGGCTCCCGGACAATAGTGTTCACATTACACCGGATCCCACAAGAAAAATGACGCGAGGGGAGCACGGGCGGGGTGACATAGATACCGGCGCAAACTCGTTCTCATTACTCGGTTCCGGGTGTTCTACCGGCGCTTCGCAGTGACAAATCGCTCGGTTAAAATGCCGACTTCGGTATTTTTGCCGGATCCGGCATAATGTGAACAGCTTCATTTAAATTCTTTAACCACTGGCTTTTCCAGCAGTTTTGCCATGCCGGTAAATCTGCCGATCCGGCGTAGTGAAATTCTGGCCTTGCTCTTCTCGTTCTTTAGTTATTGTTTACTACGTAACGGATTTTGATACGATTTTCACTATCATTTAAAGAATTTATTATAAGTACTTAGGTGACCGAGCTCTGCTCTTGTGAAAATAGAGAATGCTCATTTAATAATAAAGGAAAGTTCATACTAATCCATGTAAGTACATATAGTACCTACTTATTCCATGCTGCCATGATAGTAGGTACCTAACTACTACTAATTCCATGTTTTTTTTTGGGTGGGAAATTATCAAAAAATTTCTCCCGCTTTAGGCGGAGTGGGAGGTCTTAAGTTGCCATGTTGCCACGGACCACGGTATCCATTTCGGACTTTCCCGTGACCCCGGCAGGCATCGCCCCTAGCGGACGCCATCAGTTCTGCTGACATCTCTTTGAGGCGCCCGTGGAACACAACGTGTAGTCGATCCGGGCCTGGTCCTTATCGGACGGCGAGATACCCATTGCTCACCGTACGCAAGCCCGCACTAATTCCATACTGCCATGTCATTATTCATTATCTAGTTCTAAACTTTGGGCGACCAAGCTCTGCTCGGGTGAAAATACGGAGAAAACTAATTTTTCCAGATATATGACCTAGCTAGATCGCTTTTTCGCCACCTTAAACCCTTATATTGCAACTTTCATCGAAATCGTTAGAGAAAATTTCGAGAACGTGAGTACAAATATATATAAAAATAAGTATTGCTCGTTTAATAGTATATGATTACAATAAAGAAATCTCGATGTTTTGTCAAGTTGTAAAAACTGTGGGAAGCAGGGGCGGATCGCTAGAATTAAAGTGTAGAGCTCTGCTTATTTCTGTTGCAAACTGTTTCTTCCACGCCTTGTAGCAATCAACGCGAACAACGTCGGTCCACGGAGTGCAATTTTCTCATACAAATTTTATTTATAACTATATGATTTACTTTAATTAGTTTTGAGAGGACGAAGGAAAAACTTACTTTAAAAGCTTTTCTAACCGCTGAAACAATGAATGCGAACGTGAAAAAATAAAATAGCACTTTAAGCATTCCTTGTATTTATTTGACTTGACATTGAACAATTTAATTTGGATAGAATCGAATCTCCGAACATAGTTGGGTGTATTCCACATAGACTGCATCATACCATCTATCACGCCTTAATAAACCACACCATGGAGAACCACCTCCATATGTGACGAGCATAAATTGCATTGCAACCATATTAAAGTAATCGAATCGCAACCCGTGAAATACTTATTATTGAGTAATTCTGCTGGCCATTTGTGTTCTTCATCATCAGTTCCACTTCACCAAATGGTGTTTTCCAAGAGCAACAGCACGAGTTACTATAAAAAAAGAATCATCAAAATCGGTTGGCGTGATATTGAGTTATTCGTCCATTTGTCGCGCACATACTTAATCCAAATTTAAGACTTATATGGTTTTCTCATGGATGCTGTTGTCAGAACTGGAGAGCACCAGCTTCAAATAAAAAAAGAATCATCAAAATCGGTTCACCCAGTCGAAAGTTCTGAGGTAACAAAGATAAAAAAAATACAGTCGAATTTTTTTGAAGTCGGTTAAAAATGATTTTTAATCCAACTATATAATATTATAAATGTGAACGTTTGTGTGTTTGGGTGTTTGTTACACAATCACGCAAAATTGCTGAACATGTTTAGATGAAATTTGGCACACGGTTTATAACCTGGATTAACTTAAAGGATATTTTTTATCCCGGTAGTTCTCGTGGGATAATTTCCGACATTAACGTGGGAGAAGACGCGAGCGAAAGCTAGTTACCCATATTTAACAACTACATGCAAATTTTACGAGGAAACTAAAATAATGAACATTAGATTGTTATGTATTAACAATACATGTATTTTCATTCATAAGGTACTAAACAAAAGTATACAGACTAATTTTTATCGTTTACTTAAGTAAAACATAACCCAATGTAGCACTCGCGGAGCTAGTTTTTTTATTTTACTAAAGATGAGAACTAAGTTTGGGAAATAACTTTTGAAGGAACACATATATAATAAGTTACCTGACTCCTTGAAGCAACTAAAAATTACGAGCTTCAAGAAGAAATTATCAATGTTATTACACTGTAGATGAATTTCTTAATGACAATAATATTAACATAATTAGACTAAGTAATGAATGTGTGTATTTTTTTTGTATTTTGTGTGATTTTTTTTTTATTGAATTTAATTTTAATTAATATAAAATAAGCACTTTGAATTTGTGATACTTAATTTAATAATTTATAATTATTCTGAATTTATTTTTAATATTATTGTACCTACTGTAGCTATAAATTTGTACGCCACTGGCAAAACATAGAGAGTCAACTGAATTTTTACTGAAGGCCAAATGTATATACCTGTGTTTAACAAATAAATATTCATTCATTCATACAATTATACAACAAAATACCCTCATGTATAAAAAAGTTACACTGCAATGCTTCATAAATAATTTTCTTTTGCCCAAGAGAAATTGTCTATAGAAAACGAGGACGTGGCTCTTCGTTTTTGATACGTCATACAAACTGCCTAGTAATTAAATCATTCGAAATTAATTAGACTTCGGGTCACATTGAGGAAGGCACTCAGATATGAACTACTGAAACGGGCTTTGACCTCGAGGCCACGTTTAGAGTGCTATGAAGAATATTCGCTTTATTCAGTTCCATTCAACGGACGGATGAAGCTAAAAGAGGACATATGAATCGTAGCAGATGGCTACGCAGAACGCTGGAAAAAAGTGTGGGTTTGTGGTAACATGACTTGGCGACTTTGTAAATTTCCTCGGATAAAATAACTAATTACCAAAGTGTTTTGCGTATTAAGGTTCACTTTCGGTTGGCACAGAAATTGGAGCACAGGTATTACTCCAATTTCTGTTCAAAGGTTTCTTTTCATCTAATATACATCATAGATACAGGTATAATCCTTCCCAACACCAAGCCGTATATTGTAAGTGTGACCTTAATATTGGCATTATACCAACATGGCGCAGACGTTAATTGCATGTTCCTTTCAATGATACGCTGATTATGAACTGAGGCCGCATTTCTGCGCTGAAATCATTAACGAATCAAAGTTTTTAACTGGTTAGTTGAACCTGTATTGAGATAATTACGTAGGCAATTTGTAAAGCTCAACAGCCGGGTTTTATGAAAAGAATAATCCAATTGAGTTTTTATATAGTGTTAGAAAACCTTGTGGGGGCTCATACTCAAGCCTATTTTCGGTTCTTTTTATTTATAGCCTACTGTCTTAACTAATTAAAATCGCATCAAAATCCGTCCAGTAGAACTCATGTTAACCGGACAGACAGGAAAGGAAGACTTTGCATTTTACGAATGTGGGAAAGACAGGTACAAAAAGTTTAACAAAATTCATAATGAAACCAATTTAATTAAACTAAGTACCTACCCCAAATTTTCCAAAAATTGTTTTTTTTAGACTTAGTTTTATTGTTTTACGTTGTTTTCAACTGCATCATCGACGAACATAATGGTATTAAAGTTCGACAGAAAGTAGTTTTTGCTACCAAATCAGAAAACTGAACTGTGACTGCGAGTAAAGTGAGCTTGAAAATTTTAGCACCTCGGATAAGTTAAGTTTTCTTTTGACCAATCATACAGAAATAGAAGTTCGCCGACTTTTGCAGAAAAAAAATAGGACTAAGAAAATCTAGGATGCTCAAAATTTTAACAAACATCTTTGAAGGGTTATAACTACTTATAACGCAACCAACGTGAAGATGTCTTGTCGCGCAGCGGGTGATGTTGAAGAGATATCCAGTTGTGTATTTAGCTCTCGTGGGTGCAGTTGTGTTGCCGTGACAACAAATATGATTTTTCTTAGTGATCATATACACGAGCGGCACTTTCATATTTATGTTATTGATGGGATAGATACTTGACAAGATCTTTGGGGGAATTAAAAAAAGAAATCTCCTTGGTATTCCTACCATTATTTGTACATACAGTACTACATGGAATCTTTAAAAACAAATAAAACTAGCCAGCGGATAATTAAAACGCTTCCAAGATACCTCATTTGCCAAATTATGATGAGTAGTTTAGAAGTTATTAGGTAACTGATGAACATATATACATACCGGTCAAAATCATAACCCTCTTTTTTGCTTCGCTGTAGTCGGGTAAAAAGAAAGTCTTCCCGCCGCCGCCGCCGCGCCGCCGCCGCGTCTCTCTGTCTGTCTAAACACGATAAACTAAAAAACTACCGCACGGATTTTAATACGATTTTCACCAATGAACGGAGTGATTCATGAGGAAGGTTTAAATATATAATTTATTAAGGTTTTGTTAAATTGGCTGAAATATGACGATGATTGTTGAAGATATCGGAAAAAAATCAAGCCGAATTGGGAGCTTTACAGGCGCGCGCCGCGTAAATAAGTATCTCTACGTTGACGTCTTGGTGGGGCTTGCGCGCTCCGAACTCTAGGCCTGCCTGCCGGTAGAGTCTACTTTACCGGAACAGGTCTGGGATGAGAAGCCAGACCAAGAGAGATACAAAAACCCGCAGGGCAGCATGTGGCGAGCTGTTGGGCAGTAGCGACCCCACGGACCCTATCTCCCGGGAGAAGTCTTGTTTCTCACCTCTGGCTTGCCTTTATTGGCCGTCTGGAGTGAGCACTGACAAGGAACGGAGCTCCCTCCACATTCTTGCCTTAATTGGCCGGCTTGAGTGGAGATTCGCAAGAGCAAGAGGAAGGAAGTATTCCAGTAAGATGCTGCTAGGCCAGCATCTTACTTGAATACTTCCTTCCTCCGAGCACGTTTCGTGTTTAGATCCCTAGATGTTGACCGCACTTCCGGGATTGTCCTGGTAGCCGTGGAATACCTCTCCACTCCTCATAAGCACCTCAGGACATGTTGCCCCCTTGTCGCTACGACACTTTGTGCTAGCGATCGTTTTCGGGGGCCCATTATTGAGTGTGCAAATCACCCCTGCCATTTTCCTATGTATTTTATATAAAATATTGGTCAGGCAGGGGCCATAGTCTTTCCTTAGTTCCAGATAACCAATCCATTATAGCCACCCAAATCCATAGCCCAATATGTTTTGTTTCCATGTTCTGCAATAGTCCTACACCAACCGGGGGTTGTTCTTGTGTCTTGTGTAATCGTCGGTTGGTGCCTCAATACATAAAATGTTTAAGGGGCCTCTGCGAGTTGACTTTGGCCCCTCATACATTCCAAAGGACCGGGATCCATAGTCCCAAGATTTGTTAAAATATAAAAAATAATAATTATTATTTTACTATCAGACAACTAAAGCCCATAAATACAATAGAATACACAAAATAATCTAATACAGTAATAAACTAATACATTTTAAAAACCTTATATAACTATGACTATACACGTAATGTTGACGGCGTCGTGTATCGCTGCGTGGTGTCGCGTAAACGTCCTCGGAAACGTCGATATACGACACTTTTCGGCCAAAAGTACTCTTTCAGGCAAGTCTGTAGATAGTGGGTTGGAACTCGTACCACGAATGACTTAAAGTTGATGTTGTGGCGCGATTCCAACCTTTCAACCCTAAGACTCCAGTTGGTCTTCATTTTTAAATACTGCAGGACTTCCTCAGTTATGAAGAATGATGCAGATGCAAAAGGTACAGCGCAGGGCGCAGCAGCATATTTGGTCCACTCGGTGCGGTGCCACACAGGTTACGAGAACAGGCTTCTTCTACTTTCGTGAAACTCTCCTCATCAACTTGACTGCAGGTTCTTGGCAAGGAGCTACGGACCGTAGTCAGGGCAGGTTGAGTACCCTTTTTCTTTTTTTTCCCTTTTCTGGTTTGTCACTTTGGCTGCGACGCATCTGCTTTGCCACTAGTGATAATAGCAGCGTAGACAGGTTTAGGGGTCAACATACCTACGCGTGACGTTTCCGCAGCCGATTTTGTGATGCGGGAGACGGCGACGGCCGGGGCGCTTGCTCAGCGTTTTCGGCAGCTGGTGACGCAGTTGTGTTCGCCGATTCAAAACTGCCGATGGATGCATTTTGCACCTCTCGATGAGTGTTCACCTGTGAGGCCTCAGGCGACCCAATTACCGAACTAACGTCGCGCAATAATGCTATGTCTGCACGTAGATCAGTATTGGCTTTTTCTGATTCCTCCATTCTGGACTACATCTTGGTCATAGTGTAGGCCACTTTTAAGGTAGTGATGTCCTTTAACAGCCGCGTAACTTCGAAGTGATCGAACGTGACTGGGGGCAGCTTACTTAGCTCCTTCGCCACGAAATCTGGCACTTCGTCCGGGTCAGTCATCTTCAACATATCGATTAAATCTTGAAAACTCTTTTCGGATCCATCTATGCGGCGAGAGGGCATCTGGTCTAGTTTTCCAAGTGACTCGAACAGTAACGGTTTTTCGCAGCAGATCTCGTCCTCCTTGTAATTGGACATATCTGCAGGATGCTTACCTCGTCCATGTAGTTGAGTTGTTTGGAACGCATTGTGTTTACGGGCAGCGGGCTATGGTCGCGTAACACGTGAATAAAATTCGTGAGTAAAATTCGAAAAGCAATAGAGTTTATGAAAAAGTATACATATACATATATAGTAGTAACAGTTCATGTACCTATTCTTTACTTTTTCAACTATTTGCAGGATTTGAAATAAAATACATTTAAAATACTCAAGTAGATTGAACAACAGTTACATTTTAATCTAACCCACATGCTGGACGTAGCAGGTACAAGACCATGACAGAAAAAAAAAGTAGGCATATATGTAATATGGTCTGGTACCGGTGTGTGGTAACGTGTAGAGAATACAATCCCGGGCAAGGTGTCCGGGATTGTATTCTTTCTACACGTTCCCGGGATTTCGGAATTTTTGATATGGTGATCACTATGAACCAACCACCACCACCATCCATGAACGACCATGAACTTTAAAATGGACTGAAATAAAGATAAACATTTGTAGTTTTTAAATTGTTTATTTTTTATGAAGTAATTATTATTTTTGTTTATTAAACTAACAAACTTGCTTATTGTAAACATAATAAAATGTACTTAATTTATTGTATGTAAGTGTAACATAGAAAAATACTATTGGAATTCCGTAAATGCAAAAATATATGTTTAATTTCCTAGCCTGCTTCTTAGTTTATTGGCAATATAATCCGCAGCTGAGCGAGTGCATACTGGTTCTATCCTGGTTGGTCCTTCAACCAGTTCTGTTCCTACAGACAATAGATATTTATATGATTTTTATATCTTAGAAAGTATTATGTATGTTCGCAAAAACTTAGGACTTTTCAAAATAAGAAGCGATTTCCGCAATAATATATAAATATACTTAGTAAACAAATTGTGATACCTAAAATTAAATTTACTGAAACTAGTAAGTCATTTCTTATAAACAGTATCCGCTTTTATAACAAGTTGCCAAAGTCTGTTACAGAACTTAGTGACGTAAAGTTCAAAACCCACATCAAACGTGTCCTTATCAAAAAAGCATATTATAAGATTAAAGACTACGATGAAGTCAAAAGGAAGTTTGGCAATAATTCCTTCTGCACCTGTGGTTTCCCTGGTAACTCATTCATGGCAATATTATCTGCTCCCTAATTACGATGATTACTTCCTTGACATAATCTTTTAATTATTTAACTACAATATTCTATATTTTTATTAAATTAGATTTGTTACACTTGTAGGCCACTACAGGTGTAACATCATGTCATTTGGTCTAAACAGGTCTTTATTATTATTATTTTTATCTTTTATATAGATTTTTTTCTTTTCGATTTTGTGAATGTAAGAACGTTGTAGGCTATAGGCAAATCGGTTCATTTCACGTGTAATGCTTTAGATCAACTGTGACTCATTTTGTATATCAAGAGAATCTGACATCCATACTCTTATCGATTTCTAGCTGTAATTTTTCCTTCAATGGCAGTTGGGGTATATTTTGCCCTAAAATGCTCTTAATTAAATCTAGATAAGCTTATAGTCAAGGCGTTATGAAATGCAAACAAAACCTATTCCTGGCAATCCCTAAAATCTCGGGCTTAGCTAAGTTCAATCTCGGGATTTTCGGGACTAGAAAATGGCCGGTATCCCGGAATTCCGTGTGAGACCGGGGCGGGTAGCTAGTACCTAATAAATATATTATAATAATAAAAATATGGATATGAATTATAATTATGTATAAACAAAATAATCACAAATAAATGAGAAAAATACTTAGTACTTATTATATCTTCTCGTGTTTTGGTTAGTTATTTTTTTTAAATCTCAGTCTTACATTTTTGACTCGTATCCAAGTCCTTGTTCCAAAAGGTTAAAATTACATAAAAATACATTTATGTTTAAAATATGACAGGTACAAAATAAAATATGAATAATAATGCTCTTTTTTAAAGGTATTAAAAAGTATTTTCAGACGACGCCATAGCCGACAGTCTAGAAAATTAGTTCGTAATAATGTGGTCGACATCGTCTTGAGCGTCGGTAAGCCGAGCATTCGTGGTTACAACACTATTATATCGTTGGGTGTTTAATAATTCCTAGGGAATATTCACTTGTCCCGTCTTCGATCTCGGTATGTAAAATTGTATATTGAAGCCATAAGAATTTAGGTAAGTTTATGATGTAACCGGTATTAAAATCCATAACAACATGAATAATTATTTTAATACTATATCTAGTTTCATGAATTCAGAATATAACATTACACACTGAAAAATTATTGTACTTAACTCGAAATCTTGTACGCCAAATAAGTCTATTTACAGTTTGACTTAAAAAAATAAATAATACAAATTGTTCTCATTTTGTTGTCTAATTTAGAACTTCACAATATAATTTTATCCATATTCCTTCTTACGTTGTAAGTCTTAATTTGATCTCTTTGAGATATTTCTCGGGCTCGTCCGCCGAGTAATCTCCATTTTCTTCTGATATATTATTAACTATCGCGTCGGGTGGTACTGCGATAGTTTCAGTGGGTGACGAAGGGTAGGTGCAGTATGCCGGCGAGCCTGGTCTTTGTTTTTCGTTGGCTAATTGCATGGCTGTGTCTAAGTAAGAGTTGTTAATAATTTCTTCTTTGTGGGATTGTTGGAAGGAGTGCTTACTGCAGGTCCTGTTGTCGTGTACAGGAGGTGTCACGATCGTCCTTCCGTTATGACACACGTGCACTGTGGGAATGCATCGGTCTCTGACGTCCTGTCCTCTCATTTTGTAGCGGACGCTCGCTTCGTTTCGCAAAGCGTTTTTCAGTGAATTACCTGCAAAATGTGAATAATATTTTATAATATTGAACAACAAAATACGTATTAGATACTTCCATATCTAATGAGTAACTGTCAATATCACAATGCCAATTATTTAGATTAATTCTGTTACTTTGATTACCAAAATAGTCTCGTGTATTTGTTGGTTGCTTTGCCCATTTGAATACTCTTATTCATTTGGAAATTATGGATACGTAATGCTGATTTAAGTAAGTATTTATTTTTGCCGTGTCAAAAAAAAAGACTTCAGCAAAGTGATTTGGGGTATTCCACTCAGATCATTTATTATTCTCTTTTAAGTTTTGTTGGCGCTGCAACAAAGATGCGCCGTGCAGGCGAAAAGTGCATGCTGCGCCGCCACAAGCACATATAGAGCGGACATTTAACGACTGCTGCGAAGTGCGCATACATTTTAGAATCTATATTTTATTTTCTTCTTGTTTTTTTGTGTTCTTGTAAAAGGAAAGTTAAGAACATGTGGTAAAGTATTTATATACGTAGTATTGAAAAAACCCATGAAAAACCCAACAAGTTTTATAAGTTTTAAGAATTAAAATGTCGTGTAAAATAACTTGAGTTAACAGTACCGCTGGAGCTGGGGTTCCGTTGGAAAGCCATAGCTGTGTAGGAGCAGCGCTTGGCGGCGGTTCTCTCGCTCGAGCGGCAGCACCACAGCATCATTGAGCTCTGAAACACAGTGTCTGCTAACTTTAATTTTCAAAATACTTATAGGTAGTACAGGTACAGCGTGTATCAGAAATGTGTGGTCAAAATCGGATATAAAATTCCTATTAATAATGATTTTGTTGGTCATTCAGTTTATTTTAAACCAAGATTATGTATATCCGAGTTAAACATGCCAGTTTAATAAGCATACAATTTAATTTAATGGCTGAGTAAATAACACACGTAATTTGATTATGCAAGAAGTTAATTGGTATTTACCTTGAAAGCGTCCCTAAATTTATTGGACATGATGTGGTAGAATATCGGGTTGATGCATGTAGACATGTAGTAGAAAACTCCGGAGATATAGGTGAGGAATGAGTACACAGATAGGAAGATAGGTGATCGAGCTTGATGGTTCTCAGTGGTTCCGTAGATCGCGACCAGCCGCTGGGCGTGGAATGGCGCCCAACAGATGAAAAATGCCACGACGACTGCCACTGTGAACAAAACAATAATAACATTGAACTAAAATACTTCCGTGTTAAATATTTTTAGGTATTAATCCCCGTTCACCACCACAGTCACTATGCTCCTGTATTATGGCAGGGCCGATAGACTTTAATCTTCCATAGGATGTGCGTGCAATGAAACAAATGATTTCATAACTTCATTCTAGACTCAAACTCATTGAGGAAGTCCAGCATCAATATAAAATCAAAGGAGAATGTTACTTGTATAGACCAAAAATCCAGACTCGAATAAATAATTCATGCACGATGAGATAAGGCAAACATAATGTGTCACAAATAAGCAATTTTTTTTGGCTTAAACGATCTCCATGAGAAGATCTTGGGGTTCTAGATTAACATTCACATCTATGTAAGCCTTCTTTCAACGTAATTTTCATCAACTTACAATTTGTCATATCGAAATGAAACTTTGCATGTATATGTAGTTTGGATAACAATACTATGATTTGGAAACTTAGGGCTGATCTGATGATGGAGCAAGGACGTGGATACTGGAAATCTTCAGTGCCTAACAGTAAAACCCTCAAGTTTGGGCTCATATGATTTGTTTTCACAAGTCCACCCACAATAGATTGGGGTTGTTACGAGGGTCTGGTGATAGAACCAGGAGATGGATACTGGAATTCATCAGTGGCTACTAGTAAACCCCTCGAGTTAGGGCTCATCTGATTCGTTTTAATGAGTGCAATATGTTGCACTTGATGTCAAACATCTGATGATGGAGCCAAGAGGTGGATAGTAGAACTCTTCAGTGGGTAATAGTAAACCCCTCGAGTTTGGACTCATGATTAATTTTGACGAGACCAATAGATTGGACTTGGTAATGAGGATGTGATGATGGTGCCAGGAGGTGGATAGTGGAACTCTTCAGTGGCTACTAGTAAACCCACTGAGTTTGATGTCATATGATAATTAAATCGTGCGGATAAAAGCGTGTTTCTTTAGGTTTTCTTAAACTTCATTTTTTATATAAATTAAAAATAAATGTGATGATGAATTACTAAGTTGTTTTTTTATTTTTATTTTGACATATTGCTAGTTTATCATCATGCAATAATAGTATTCATAATATTACCGTTGAGATACACAAAATAGTTTGTTTTCGTAACAAATAATACACTAAGTGAATCTAGAACCCCGGGATCTTCTCTCTATTTGGGAACGTCAAAACGAATCATATGAGCTCAAACTCGAGCAGAAAACTAGAAGCTACTTAAATTCCATTATCTACCTCCTGGCACCATCATCAGATGGTCGTTACCAAGCCCAATCTATTGTACTCGTCAAAACGAATCATCCGCTGCCCCTTTGGATTTCTCCGCTTCACCTTGCCGGTGACGGACGTTTGTCGTTTCGGCTTCGTGCTACAATTTAATTTTAACTATAAATAAAATTGCTTAGCTTTGATTGGTGAATTTCCGAAGTATCAATTCCTTGTCCCTCAAGCGGTATTTTTACCAGTGTGAAGATTGAGAGCGGAACAGCGACTTTCTGTGAGTTACAACGTTTTTTACCTTTTCTCTGAACGGGAACACAAAATAGACAGAAGAACGGGAACTCAAAAAGCCGAAGGTGTTACACCTCGGATTCGAACCATCACCATTGTTCTGAACGAACAAACTGCGTGTGCGGCCCGAGCGTTAAATTAGCGATCAATAACATCTTCAATTACTAGTTTATCTCTTCAACTAAAAAGTGACATTTACAGGCTTCCTGGTAAATCGGGTACAGTTAGACCAATCATTGCTGAATTTTCACAACAATTGTGATATATATATGATATATTCAAATGTATGCAACCATTGAGCATTCGCAATTTATACTTTTATCTGCCTATCTTATCTGTTATTTTTAATTGACCATTGAAATGATTTTTAAGTATGTCATGTATTTATGATGTCAACAGGCACTTTCAATTTTCGTATATATGTACAAACGAATTAACCCAATTGCTATTTTACTACGGAAAAAAAAACATTGTTTATTAATTCTTACCTAACATCTTGATGACCCTCCTCGTGGACTGGCTGTGTTTCCGCCTCATCTTGTGCGTGTATCTCATTGTTGTGTCGAAGTCCTTCTGACTTTTTTCTTTGCTAATGTTCGTGTCTCTCAGTTTCAGGCCTATTAGTAAGTACAACACCGTGATCAACACCATCGGCGCGAAAAAAAACAAGAACGTCGATATCTCAAACGAGTGTTCTATAATGACTCTTGTCTGCAGGCACATAGCCACGCCTTTGTGTTCACGGATCCCGAACTGCAGCGCCTGAGGCAGAGCTAACCCCACAGCCGCCACCCACAGGAACATCACGTGTTTCGCCGCCCGCGATAGTTTTGACATCTTGTGCGAAACAAACGGGTGACAAATTGCTAAATATCTCTCTACCGTAAATAGTGTTATTGTTAAAACACTAGCATTCGTCGAAGCCTCAGCCGCTAATCCTCTTATCACACAAAAACTGTGACCGAACACATACGGCCATTTTGACCATATCGAATACATCTCCTGAGGCATCCCACTTATAAGTAAAAGGAGATCTGAGATCGCTAAACTAAATAAATAATAATTGGTAGCTGTGTGCATACTTTTGTTCCTAACTATTACTAAACATGTAAACATATTACCCAGTACCCCGGTAAAGAATATAACTGAATATACGATAGTTATAGGTAGCACTATGAAGAGAGGGTCCCTCTGAGGGCCGAAGATGGCCGTGGAGTCCACGGGTGCCGAGGTGTTGTCGGTCGCGTTGACAACCTCACTGATGGGACTCATGGTGGTCATTGTATCGGCCCAAGGTTTGTCGATAACATCAGGATGCTTTAGTCTCTTAGTTCATTTATCTGAAACAAAGAAATAAAGTGTAAGTATACATTTTTAGTTTTAGTTTTACTCCTAACTAAACCTCTTCGCATGAAAATAGGTTGTCTAATTTTCTTATTTCGTGATTTTTTGGTGGAAACAAAAGTTGAAAAAGATTGGAGTTTTTTCAGTTGTGAATGCTCAGTTGTTAGCTACCTTTGTACGTTGGTGCACATATTTCGAAATCTTGTCCAATGGATATTTTTTTTTTTTTTGTGTTTGAACCCCGTGTTGTTGTTGTTTGATGCTGTATTAAATTGTGCCCATTCCAAGGTCCTATCGGGGATATTCTCCCCGTACGGGGTATTCTTGGTATCTATTTGTGAGTATTCCAGTTATTCGTCTATCACCTAGCCCACCTACATAGTTTTGCCTTTCCTTCTGGTCTGATATGCTGTTTATCTCGTATTCAGTCAGCAACCTCGGGCCAGAGCCAGCCTGCCGGGTCCTTTTACGTCGCGGCACCTTCTGCAGCCGTGAGCCAGTGCGGAGTAGAGTGCCGCATCCCGGTGCTCCGCAGGCGGCGTGGGCGATTCGGCGACTGATCCCGGTCATTGGTTGCTGAGAGCGGTCAGCAAACGGCGCGACAGCTCGTTCTGGTGCGAGCGATCCTGGAGCAAACTATCATCGAAGATTCACAGACAGATTTTTATTTTATTTTAGTAAGATCTAATTTCATTAATTTTCGGTGATAAATATCATGAGCAGCTAGGCTACGCTTACTAAAAAAGGTCTTAAACACGCGTTTATATACGATAATCGACGCGGTCCCATGTAATCGATGGCTATCGAAACGTCTACCCGTTCCGTACCGAACATCTAGATTAAATAACGTAAACTGATGGGCCTACCGTTTTCGCTATTAAATTAGGCATTTCATGATCGTTAACAGTTATTCAGTTTTTTTTTTTACCTCCAATTCCGACGGTATACTGACTTTTCTCGTGTATTCCGTTTTTCATTTTATTTTAATTATAGATACAGTGTGATTTTACCTGAATACCACCTTTTATTCCATAACCTACGTCATCCAGGGCTGGATTTCCGGCCAACATTTGACTCGAATCTGGCAAATCATCTATTTTTGCTGTAATATGTGTTGTGGTACGTATATCGCATGTCCGTATTGCGGTTGAACGCGACCGTGGTGTCTAGCTCTAGATGGTTGTATCATTTCAAGAGGCATCATTATTTCTTCCATAGGAATGATAACAGAAGACAATGTACTCAAATTAGCGAATGGAAGCAATAGCGCGAGTTCACTGACGTCATACCTGTTTTGTAAAGCTCGTCTCACACTTTGAAGATAATAAAACAAAATATATATATTGTCTTCGACATATCGCTCACCGTACGATTTAATGGACCACCACACACTGTGAAGATAATATATATTTCAACTTAAAGTATCTTTAAGCGCAATAATATATATTATCTTCGATGTGTGTGATGTGATGAGCTTAATACGCTTACCGCCTACTTAGCCTTTACTGAATATAATTATATTATTCTTAACACGTTTACAGGATAAGAAGAATTTGGAGTTTAACTCTGTTTTTACTGTTTAATAGGAGTTTTGTAAATCGAATTCTATTTTTTGACAGTTATTTAAAAAAAAATCTGCTATTCCATACATTTTGACCGCGTAGGTATTGCACTTTTCTATGAAACAGCAGATTTTTTCAGAATCATGTACTGAATCCATGGTAACAGTTTTCGCATCGATGTCCTTGGCACCCTTTTTTTTTTTGAGGGTGGGAAATCATCAAATAACTTCTCCCGCTCTGGGCGGAGCGGGAGGGCGTGTCAGACTCTTACTGACTAAAACCC
The DNA here is from genome assembly GCA_916610215.1 of Omphaloscelis lunosa. Lineage (NCBI taxonomy): Eukaryota > Metazoa > Arthropoda > Insecta > Lepidoptera > Noctuidae > Omphaloscelis > Omphaloscelis lunosa. Next base: position 14,625,071 of record OU744247.1, read on the forward strand.
ACCCGTGTTCCTTCGGCTGCCCTGTTGCCGGGGGCCACGATCTCCCTTTCGGTTTTCTTCGCAACCCCGGCAGGCATCGGCCCTAGTGGACCCCTTCGAATCTGCTGACATCTCTTTGAGGCGCGCGTGGAACACAACGCGCCGTCGACCCGGGCCTGGTCCTTATCGGACGGTGAGCCACCCATTGCTCACCGTCCGCAAGCCCGCGCCTACGGTGGCCGGAAATCGCCTCGCGATTCCCGACGCCCTGGGCGTCTCCTCCTGCGGCGGTTAGGGGCATGAGGGCGCGAAATTTGCCTCTCCCTCACGCGTTCCGCCTCCTCCTTCGCGAGCATTACCGCTTCGCAGAAGGAGGTGACGGCCTCCCATTTCCTCTCGCTCCGTACCATGGCCTGAACCAGGGCCGGACGCGAGAGATCACCGCCGCCGATCGCCTCCACGAGGACACGGCGATGCTCCGCCCAAGCTGGGCAGACCTCCACCGTATGCTCCACCGTGTCCTCCGGGCGATCCACAGTCCTTGGCACCCTGTATAGCAGATATTTTAGGAATGGGTTTCCTGGATGATTAGAAAATAAAACGATTTATCCCCCATATTATTACGAAAGATTTACCACAAACACCATTATTTAGATCGAATTATGTTTTGGTTACGGGAAAGTGTCGAATAAAGCCCGTAAAGCAACAGCAATTTATAAGTATAGTAGGTACTTCCAAAACAGGGTGTGCGAATAATATTGACATAATTATAATTGCAAATGTAGTAGAAATGGAACAAACAGGGTAGATACCTCCGAGAAGCTGCATAATAATACATTTTGTGTGTATTTTGTCTATAATTGGATTGGCTGTTTCATACTCATCTCAGAACAATTCAATTTGGTGTTTTTTTTGTCAATACAATATCCTTTAAATCGTTCTCCGTTTGTGTTAGATTATGAGAAACGCTGCGAAAGATAATAAACCTTGGATTTACATATTTGTTCATGTTTTATTATAGGGGTAGGGCGCGTGTTTTCCTTGGAAAGGGTTAAGGTTTTAGGTAATTAGGATTGGTAGATTTCCCTACAGAAAACTTTGATCAAACTTTTTTGAACCTGAGAATCAAGCACTAGTGAATTTTGCTAGATTTTTATTTTCAAGCTCTTCTGAAGCATTCAATTAGCTGCATCATTTTTCAGGGAACGTACTTGCTCTGTACGTTATTCACATTTTCGGAACAATGTGCCTGTAAGTTTTTGCTCTTGCTCGTAATTAATATTACTCTGTGGCGGTGCGGCTCTCCCGCAATAAAAGTATTCGTAAAGCTGATCAAAGATCATAGAATTAATATTTAAAAAGTTGCTTTTTATATACTTGTACATAGTATTATTATTTTAAGACTGTTAAAATTTTGTTGAATATTTTATAAATGATGACAAACTGAGAAAAGTTACATGTGGGTAATTTTTTTTTTATCAAGTCGTGTATTTGAGTACGGGCACTGAACGGTTTTTCATGAACCACAGCTCTACACTTTACTTATTTATAATAATTTATAGAAAAATGTTCCTACCGTTACCCGAAACGTATTTTTTTTCAGAATGGCGTGCGGTTACTAAATTTATAAAAATAAATGCTTAAACTTCATATTTTCTAAGTTCATGTTGTACTACAAATTCCAGGATCGGGCCAACAAAATCGGCTAATTTACTACTAAATATTGGTAGTACCTACGTTTAAATATGAGACATGCCTCCTCAATGCATACGGACACTGAGATCTTAGGGGCAAGTCTGCTAATTCAAGTAAAATACGATTATAACCTTACTGTAAACAGTGTTTCTGGGTATTATCGTGTTTTAGAAACACCTGTATTGTCAATGATTTCACGCTCCGAACAACAGAACTGTCGATGTTTGTGTAGATCAGTTCTGCGAACTTTTTTTTTTTTTTTTGGTTGGAAATCATCAAATAACTTCTCCCGCTCTGGGTGGAGCGGGAGGGCGTGTCAGACTCTTACTGACTAAAACCCACCCGTGTTCCTTCGGTTGCCCTGTTGCCGGGGGCCACGATCTCCCTTTCGGTTTTCTTCGCAACCCCGGCAGGCATCGGCCCTAACGGACCCCGTCAATTCTGCTGAAATCTCTTTGAGGCGCACGTGGAACACAACGCGCCGTCGACCCAGGCCTGGTCCTTATCGGACGGCGAGCTACCCATTGCTCACCATCCGCAAGCCCGCGCCTACGGTGGCCGGAAATCGGCCTGCGATTCCCGACGCCCAGGGCGTCTCCTCCTGCGGCGGTTAGGGGCGTGAGGGCGCGAAATTTGCCTCTCCCTCACGCGTTCCGCCTCCTCCTTCGCGAGCATTACTGCTTCGCAGAAGGAGGTGACGGCCTCCCATTTCCTCTCGCTCCCTACCATGGCCCTAATCAGGGCCGGACGCGAGAGATCACCGCCGCCGATCGCCTTCACGAGGACACGGCGATGCTCCGCCCAAGCCGGGCAGACCTCCACCGTATGCTCCACCGTGTCCTCCGGGCAATCCACACAATGGTGACACTCGGGCGTTTCCTCCCGCCTTATCCTGAACAGGAACCTCCCGAAACAGCCATGTCCGGTGAGGAGTTCTGCGAACTTGCCAGGAGGATTTGAAAACTTAGGTACTTGTGTTTCTATCTAGCGGATAAACCAACTTAAACGAACGGCTATGTTTGAAAAACTCGCAGATGTTAATATTAGAAGTCAAGAAGAAATGTAGAAAGAAAATACTTGTCTGGAGTCATCTTATTTTATCTTATCTTGTATATATAATTATAAAAAACTGCCTCGTTGGTCTAGTGGTCGCAAGCGCTATTGCTGAGTATGAGGTCCTGGGTTAGATTCCCGGGTCGGGCAAAGTGTTATTGGGTTTTTCTATCTGAAATTTCGCAGTAGCAGCCCGGAGGCTGGATTTGTGCTCGGTTGATGGCAATAGGCTCGCGCCATGTTACATGGGACTTAAAAAAAAAACATAACTAGCGAAATGTGGGTGAACCTGCTACAGGGACACCTCTGACCAACCCTTCGGGGAAACAAGGCGTGTATGTTGTATGTAAAAATCAATTGCCGTGCATTAGTCTCGCAAAAACGTGAAAGTGGCTCGACCGATTTGTTTTGTTTTTGTATTAAAGGCTTTTATTATTTATTAGCTTTTATTCATCAAGAATAAACTCTATTAAATAATAGCTTTTACCCTTGATGAAATTTCACATTGTAAAGGTCCAAAATTTATTTCATGACTTTATTCAATTCACTTTTCCACGACTGATTTTTTTTATAGAAAATTGACTGCATTTTCTTTAATTCCATTCAAAAATTTTAGTCTTTGATTTTAGAATAAAAAATCGTTGATTGGCTTGCGAGCAAAAAGTTACGACAGCAGAGGTTACACTGACTGACAGAGTGACTTGTAATTTGACGTACCTATCCCTTCCAGGAGGCTAGAGTACTAGAAAAGTCACAAATCGCAAAAAACTTTTCCCATACCTACATTTCGTAGTGATCGATCATCGAATCCATGATCTTTTACGACATTTGCTATTAATTATTAAAAAATAAAGCGTAATGTATTCATTCCTCATCTGCCTAGCCCTTTCCCAACTATGTAAGGGGTCATATTATAATCTAAGATACAGTTAAATATCAGTATTTTCGGTAAAATACAAAATCCAAATCTTTGTCCGTTCGAAGTTATACGGTTATAACTTCGAACGGACAAAGATTTGGAATTAGGCGCCAGAGTAACTTATGTTCAGTTTAAAAAGAGCTCTTGATGAGATGCATTACAAATGGCTATTGGAGGAAAGTACCTAAACGGACATTATCCTTTACAGCATGTATGTTGAACCTCTTTAAAATTGAAATAAACAAAATAACTAAGAAACTTTTCAGATAAACATGTTTTTGAGGCGGGCTACACTCAACAGATATAGGTCAACAAACTACTCTAATCCAACATAATCGTTTACTCGATGAGAACGGCACAAACGATGCAGTACAACATATAAGCTTAATAGAGTGGAGTTTAAAAGTAATTGGTAATTATCTCAATGAACTACAAGTAGATGCGGATTACGTTTAAACACACGCGAACTTAAGAACAAGTGATCTGTGACCAGCAACTAGACCGTGAGTCATGTTAAAAACTCAAAAGCCGCTTTGTGTCCTGCTCATGACGACCTGGGTATCTAACGTGCAATGGATTGCTGGGAGGTTTGATTAATTCGATTATCACTCAATTTCTTAATATTTCAACATTGAGTGATAATCGAATTAATCAAACCTCCCAGCAATCCATTGCACGTTAGATACCCAGGTCGTCATGAGCAGGACACAAAGCGGCTTTTGAGTTTTTAACATGACTCACGGTCTAGTTGCTGGTCACAGATCACTTGTTCTTAAGTTCGCGACATCATCATTTAATCAACTATCGAACGATGTACAAACGTTTAATAAATATTTTGAGGTGCCGCGGCACCTCAAAATATTTATTAAACGTTTGTACATCGTTCGATAGTTGATTAAATGATGATGTCATCCCCGTCATTTGTACGCTTAAAGGGTCTTTCAAACAGGCGCGACAAGCGACGCGACACAAAGACACCGCTCGTCGCGCGACGAGCGGTGTCTTTGTGTCGCGTCGCGTGTCGCGCCTGTTTGAAAGAGCCTTAATGTCTTAAGAAAATTGAGATAACTGGTATCCATTACCACAACCATTTTCAAAAATTGTCTACGGATATGAACCTTATGTCCGTAGACAATTTTTGAAAACGGTTATTATTATTTATTTATTTATTCATACAGTAATATAATTACATCTTTATACGTAATAAGTAGATGCAGACTTAAAAAAAAAAAAAAAACAAAAACAAACTTCTTCCTTTAACTTTTAAGTATTTGATGTTTTGGAAAATTTGGTTACATCGAAAGGTTTTTTAAAGTATTATGTAACCAATGGAATAGCAGTGAAGGCCATTCAATTTGAGAGTTTGGAGAAAAGTGGTATTTAGTGATGAATTCTGGGAAATTTTCAAAAAATCGTGAAATTTTTATTTTCTTGAATCCTATGTATTTTCACCTAGGCTTTGTAGGGTACTTATTATTGTTTCAAATGGGTCACAGTACCACGTCCTGGAAGGAATACGTCAATCACCCTGTATGTCATCGCCAACGAGCTTAATTAGCTTTTCAGTTAACAGTCTAGCTTTTTTATTATACGGCGCAGCGACCCGTTCAACTAGAGGCAAAAATGATAGTCAGCCGATGTGTCTAATACAACATGAGCTGGCTGGATGATGCTTAGGCCATCGAAAAGAAAACTGATCGGTTATTTCATCCAACAATGTCAGTAAAAAAAATACTCAAGTAATTTAATAAATGAATGGCCTGTAACAATGTTATAATGGGTAGTTAGGTAATTACTTCGGCAGTTCATAGGATAGGTTGGAACTGTGACCAACCACGCGCGGGCCGATTTGGTGGCAGTAACTAAGCAAGGGCCGATGCCTGCCGGGGGTGCGAAGAAAACCGAAAGTGATATCGTGGCCCCCGGCAACAGGGCAACCGAAGGAACACGGGTGGGTTTTATTCAGTAAGAGTCTGACACGCCCTCCCGCTCCGCCCAGAGCGGGAGAAGTTATTTGATAATTTCCCACTCAAAAAAAAAAGAAAAAGAGGCCACCCCGAACAATTGGGTTAGGTTAGGTTAGAACCACCGCGCGCCAGCAGCCGTGCGAGCGCTACTTCTATATTGATTTGTTAACTGGGCTCACGTAACTGCCCGTTATGCTATTTTACTGCTATACAAGGTGCAGTTTTGAACCTGCAAAACATTTTAGGAGGTTGTTATGAGACTCGTAAATAATCATATAACAATACGATACCAAGTCAATAATCAATAATACTTTTTCTTTTCGATTTTTCAATATTATTGTTTTTCAGAATAACTCTCTTAATAACCCTCTTCAAAAAAACAGAATCACCCATTGCGATGTATCGCGCGTCATGTCACTGTGTGCGTGAATGCGATGACCTGTGACGTCAGCCTGTACGAGTCTCCGCCCACATTTCTATGAAACGAACGCGGCACGTACGTTAAACTAAAATGAAGGTCGTTGCTATGGTTACGGGGAGCCCCCGCGATGCTCGTCATACCGCATTTCGATTAAGACTCGAAAATCTGTTACTGCGCATCGAAGGTTCAACCAACGTGCCGCGATCTGTACAAGTTGTTGTAGCTACAACAACTTATAGCAAATAATTTAACCTTAGATGTAGTTTGAATTTGAAAATCACAATGTACCTACATTATTGTTTTAAATTTCGCTAAATAATAACTCATTTTTAAGCATCATTACAATGCCGTGGCCAATCTGCCGAGCCTGTTCACAACTCTGTTAGGGTCGGCTTTCAGTTTAACTGTATGCAGCTCACTACAATGGAGTGCCAGTGAATCACGTAGGGCGACTGCGTATCAGACCTCAACAAACCAGTTACTTGTAAACACGATACCCATTTGTTAGACTAATTGTCTGACTTTCTGGCTTTTGACTACCCGTACCAACGACCATACGGCAGGGCTGTAAGGTCGTTGACCCGTACCGACCCGTGTGGTACCTAACGACCGTCCGAGAGCTACAAATCAATTCGAACCAAAGGCTTTAATTAAGTGCTTACCGAAACACGGGATTTCAATGATGTCCTAGATAAATTTAAAAAGTACTTACATCATTATGAATTAAAAAAATAACACAATGGTACTTGCTCAGTTGCGAACCCGCAACCTCATGCATGAGAGGAGAAAGCCTTAACCACTGGGCTATTACGATAAATAATAATAGTAGGAATTAGATACAACTGCGCCAAAAAAAGATCACGTTGGCGTCGTTAATTACCTATCAGCTGATAAATAAAATGATAGGCGGAGATAAATAAACCTTACAAAGCACGTAAGCAGTTCCTGTTGCACAATTGTGAAACTACGATCGCGAGCGCGTGCGCGGGATTTAGGTAGGCACCTAATAATAATAATAATAAGGCATGTAGGTACTCGGCGCAGTCGGCGCGCTCTGTAGGTAAATTCAGCCCCAAGGACGGTTTTTATTTGTAGATTTAAGATTTTCCTTCCTACTTTTTAACGGGCTGAGGACCGATAGAAATACATCAAGATAATTTGTGCTAGTTAAGTAGGTAGGTACCCATGTGTTAGGGATTTTAGGTGATTCATTTTGTCTGATAGGTATTTTTGGCGTAGTTAAAAATTTTAAATCAACTTATTTACACTAATCAAGTTGATTTAGCTAACATCGTATTTACAAATTATTGTCTATGTACAAATAAATAAATAAATTACCTACTTATGTTACCTGGAGATATTGTTCAAAGTTTCCACCGTCACACTCCAGGCACAGTCTAGCACAACGTTGCTGATTTTCCTTCAGCTTACGTAACACAAACACATTCGTTTTTATTGTGTCGAAAGCACTGATCGTCGAACTGCCGATGATCGCGCAGTCTCTGCGTAGCAGCCAGCATTACCCTGTGTGAGGGACGTTGCCGATTGGGGAATAACTCCGCGAACATTTCGATGGCTCGAGATACATTGTCTCCACTGATGGCATACAAGCGGACCATCTCCACCAACTCTACATTGGAGTATTGGTCCGTGATTTTTACAACTAATCGAAGGCGCACTTGAGGGGCGGAATTTGCAAGCGTATGCACATACCGGCGTCATCAAATACACTAATAAATTGGCCCGATTTATGCATTTGCGATGGCCGCGGGGGCGTGGCGGGGGAGAGGGAGCGGGCGGTGGTTGGTTCTTTGGATTTATGAAAGAAATGTCGGTTGCGTTTGTTTGTGTGTGTGAAAGCGCAGTTTAAGGACACGTACAGATTGGTCGCGTTTTAAAAAGGGGAGTTCACACTTACCGATTTCCGTAAATAAGAATAAAATGAAAAAAAAATACCTGCCCATTTTATTGTTGATTCGGGTCGAGAATCACTAACATAATTACCTCCTAAAATGTTTTGCAGATCCAAAACTGCACCTTGTATAAATATTTATTTAATTACCCAGTATAATATGACTTATTTTTATTTAGTTTACTGCTCAGTTATCAGTGCTAATTTAAATGTATGGGTTGGGCAAGTAGTAAAACGTTATCGATCTAAGTCAATTGCCATTAATATTAATATTTGCTATTAATTTGCTGCTAGCAGCACTGGGGTGGGGGATGTTAGTGTTAGAACTTTGTTTTTGATCAGTGTGTAAGTGAGAGAGGAGCGTACGGCCGCAGGGATCGCAGGGGATGGTGGGAGGCAGTACAAATTCGGGGCCCCACGCAAGCCGCACGCTCCTTTTTGACATTTTCTCAACTGTAATTAAAGATTTCGTACCCTAAATTAAAAAGAATTACCACAGAAGATCTGCGTTTGATTAATTGACCCAGTGTTGCTATTAATATTTGGCAATAGCTGCTTGATTGAATGGTTGAATATCATTCAGGCGTTTAGTAAACAGGCTAGGCTGTTAACTGAAAGGCTAATTAAGCTAGCTGTTTACTATGTATGTCACAACATACCTATACATAGTAAACACACTAAGAGAAACACGCAATATAAATACTTTCCGAGCTGCAAGTTAGACAATTTTACATAAAATTAAAGAATTTTACGAAAGTCGTTGAAAATCATTTATCAAAATTAACATCTCATCCACCGTCGTGACTCGGTGCCATTGTATAATTTCCGAATAATTTCTAAGACGACTTGACTATTTTAAACAAATAAAGGCGTGGCTTAAGCAGGCTTCATCCATCCGATCCCACGACACCCACGACAGGGGTACGGTTGCATAATTACGTAATTTTACGGAAAGCGCTGGTAAAATACGGGTATTTTACGGTCATTTATATAAATTATGGTAAAAGTACCAGCGACTTATGAAGTTCTAAATTTTAATTTGTGCTTTCCTCTGCTCTGCCTCTGCACATAGATGATATTATTATAATCCATGACATGGTGTGATTCGTATCTTTAATTGTTAACTTGAGAATTAAGTTTTAGGGATTTTTAGTACGCATGAGTCGCACGAGCCCCGTTTATTGTTTTTTGTTTTAGTTCCAATACAAGTAGTAAGTATATCTCTGGCGAATTCCATTCAAATCCATTTATCCGATAATAGTGAAGTAGTGACAAACATATGATACACACAAAACGACCCATTTCTGAGTTTATAGTTTTTTAGTGGGTATGACTGTATAAGTACGTCTAATAAGTTTTTTACCGAAAATGACCATATTTTACCGTAAAATACGTAAAATAACATTTTTTACCGTATTATATCAGAGTAATTTTACCGTTTTACATCCCTAGACAGGGTGATGCAAACGGATGAAATCCTAGTATTTCATCCGTTTTAAAATTTATTGATAAATTATAATTGATAAATTTTATATACGAGAGTGTTGAGGACCTGACTAACGAACCATGCGCCCTGTATAAAATACCTATAAATATGTTAACGTATTACAAATAACCAGATGAAAATAGCATTCCATTCAAATGTACTTATTAGGTTAAGAGGTGTTTAAAAAACACACATTTCACCTGGTAGGTTTTAACTATCATGTAGGGTAACGGGGGTGAGGCTTCTGCCAATAACCGAGAGCATAGATACATTCAGACATCCTGACAGAGAAATTCCTCATAGAAAAACCCTAAAGGCTCTTTCAAACAGGCGCGACACGCGACGCGACACAAAGACACCGCTCGTCGCGCGACGAGCGGTGTCTTTGTGTCGCGTCGCGTGTCGCGCCTGTTTGAAAAACCCTTAAATCCTCATAGAAATCAAACGCAAAACCGCATTTTGTAGCATTCGTGCTTTGGACGACTAAGCCTAGCAAGACTTTTACTTACAACTTATAGTAAAGTCTTAGTAAATATGCTAAGCAAATAAGTGAGATACCGCAGCCTGCTCGTAACTTACATAATATTAAACCACATCGTAACTTATTAATATATTCGAGACATTTATTGTTATTACCATATTTCGAGTTGGCAGCGTATTGCTGAGCGAGGGTCATGATTATGAAATCTGGGAATGTCTGTGAAAGGAATACTATTTGGATTTGTAACGGGTGTGTTACGTTTGAAATAATAACAAAAGTTTTAATGATCATATGATCTAATTTCATTTCATATACCTTTTTTTATTATTACGACGAAATGATATAATGAATTTTTGATATAAATTAATTTTATCTGATTTTATATGGTATAATGATCATTTTCTATAATGCACATTTGAATTAATATTCAATTAGTATAATATTCAGTTACTTTAATATTCAAAATCGATAAGTTATGTTTAATATAATTTAGAAACGTCGTCATGTGGGTTAGGATAGGTTAGAACAGTGACCATTAACGCGCGAAAGCGAGCGAGTGAAGCGAGCGTGCCGCGGCAGCGGCCGCCGAGCGCCAGATCCCATCTATTGTTGGTGAATCATTTGGGTCAGATGAGGTTATTTATTACAGAATTTTTGCTGAAAATGAGTAAATATGAAAATGAGGTCAACTGAACGTTCTCTTTTCAGATTCAGTCAACTGAATCTTTCGAAATCGTCATTTCATCATCGTACTTAACAATGTGACTTTGTCAATTCATATGCACTTACTTTCTAAGTTCATTTTGGACATCGCTACCATCGGTAAAGAAAATCAATCATCGTTAAACCTGGACTTATAGTTATTATATATCTGAAATCGCCAAACCGTTGTTATTATTTTTTACAGTGGCTTCTTACAGATAAGCTTAGAAGGTTGTCGGCTGCTTAACCGGACTTTCTTGTGCCTCAATAAATTAAGGCCTCCAGCCAGGGCATAAAACTTAGAAACTAAGCAACTACACGCTAAGGGCACTTCCGACGCACTAAGCCGAGATCCCATCTCGGCTTAGGGCGTCGCCTGGGGGAGGACAGTAAGTGACAGGCTGGATCGGATTAACAACCCGTCTTGTGCAGAGTGATGATCAATGCCCGTGGCATCATTGTTTGGTGAAGAGTCCTAGCCCTGGAGTGGGACAATAATAGGCTTGTATTACTGGTTACTGCTCCAAGATCTTAAAAGGTGGTATCCCTTGATATCCCTTTAGTCTGTATACATCTTTGTATTTGGATAACGCTTTGAAACTACATGATGAATTTTGATCATATGATTATCACGATCATTAAGATCTTTTTGCGAAGTAGAATTAAAACTAAGTATAATAAATTAATATAGAATTGTTTAATAAGTGATATAATCTGTGTGCATAAAATTTATATTTTTTGCGATTATTTATAATGTTTTCATTAATATTGTTTTTGCTTTAGAGTTAATTAAATACCTTCTGTGTAAACAGGTGCTTGGTATGAAGCTCTATTACTTACATAAGGTATCTCATGATAGTATAAATATTAAATATAATTTGTGCAGCAGTAAATTGTGAGTACGAACATATTCGTATAATAATAGTCTTTTATGAAAACCGTCACATGGAATCCGCTCCCTAAAAACGAGTTATTCGATTTTTTCAATGAGATTGGAGGCTTTGTCAACACGTTCGATTAAAAAAAAATGAAAGTACGTCTCTTTTGGCTCATGCATGTTCTTTGACAAAACGATGTCAAAAACTTATTCTATTTCCACGCCGATTCGATTCGTATTAGAATGTACGTATGTTGGCATTTTTGCAAGAATTTAATTTGGATTCGTTTAATTAAATAGTTTTATAATCGATTATTATATTATTGTGAAGTAGTGATTACTCAATAATCAGATGGACCCGATTACTTTATTAATAATTGCTAGCACTGCACGCGGCACAGGTTTAACAACCTTCTAGAGAAGTCTTAAATTCATTTATTCACAGACAGAAAACGCACCGGCTAAACCCCTAAAGCATGAAATGCACAAGAGTTCAAAGGGGTTAATAAAATGACGAACTTTCATACCATATTAATCCCCTATGGATTGAAGTTTGTATGGAAAGTATGGGAGTTTGTATGGAAGTTTGTATGGAAATTTGTATGGAAGTTTGTATGGAAAATTGTATGGAAGTTCGTAATTTTTGCCGATGGAAAATCCCATCGGACGCACGGTGGCCCTGTGGTAACGGCCGCGACTTACGAATTACGGTCGTAGGTTTGAACTTAGGCGCTTTGCTTTGTGTAAATTATGTCATCACCACTGCTCTCAAAACGGTGAAGGAAAATATCGTGAGAAAACCGGCATGTCCTAGAACAAAAAAATCGAAGACATGTGACATTCACCAACCTGCACTGGGCCCGCATGGTGTATTATGGCCCACTCCCTCTCACAGAGAGGAGGCCTGTGTCCAGCAGTGGGAACATTATTTGAGGCTAATTATGCACGGCGTGTAGCAAACAATTATTATGTGATAAATGACTGCGAGTCATAAACATTAATGGCGAGATAATATGAGGAAATCATTACCTTGCTGCAACTGAACGTTACCTATATGCACCTACTTACTCTGTTATAATACGTTTAGGCCGTAACTATTCTACTACACTAGCGACCCGCCCCTGCTTCGCTTTGCACGGTCTCTTAAGACTTGACTAAATATTGAGATTTCTTTATTATGTCAAAGTTAAATTATGTATTATACACATAGACTAGGGATGTAACGAATACATAATTTTCCGGATATTTTTATTATTATTATAGTAAATAATCGGCGATACCGATACCGATGCCGATAACGATGAATTTTTAGGTCGTTTGTATGTTATTTTTTGTCGTTTGTTTGTCTTTTGAATTTTGTATTTCGGACACAAATGTTTTATAGTGACTTATAGTCCTCACTTCACGTGTGTATAAACGGAATCACAAATAGCGGTGACGTGAAACAGGCACGAAACAATACAACGCTCAGACAACGTTCAACAAACTGCAAAACCCTGCCGTGCGCCTCTTCCGCCAGACCCGCCTGCGACGCAGCAACAATGTTGCGCGCGCGTCATCGTTTCGCGTGCTTTTTGAACTGATTTGATATCGGTTGTATATAATCGGCTATGGTGATATATTTTTTTGGGTGGGAAATTATCAAAGAACTTCTCCCGCTCTGGGCGGAGCGGGAGGGCGTGTCAGACTCCTACTGACTAAAACCCACCCGTGTTCCTTCAGTTGCCCTGCTACCGGGGGCATCGATTTCCCTTTCGGTTTCCTTCGCAACCCCGGCAGGCATCGATCCTAGCGGTCCCCGTCAAATTCTGCTGAGGCGCGCGTGGAACACAACGCGCCGTCGACCCGGGCTGTATCGGACGGCGAGCTACCCATTGTTCACCGTCCGCAAGCCCGCGCCTACCGGTGGCCGGAAATCGGCTCGCGATTCCCGACGCCCATGATATATCGGCCTAACGATTATATCGGCATCGGAATCGGAATCGTTACATCCCTAACATAAACCTTCCGGAATAAATTCTCTAAATGATCGAGGAAACCACATCAAAATCCGTTGCGTAGTCTTCAACGTACACCAGCTGGCTCTGATTTGGCTATCATTGTTGCGTAGTTTAGAAGGAATACGCGGTCACAGACAGACACGTAGAGCGACTTTAATTTCTAATATGTATAGATTATATTCATTAGACAAATAGCGTTATTTTCATATTTATGTATCTATAATTACGCAACGTTATTACACGATCAATACAAACGAATTCAATCTAGTGCCATTTACAAAAAAGTACCTATTTAAACTCTAAAATGCCTCTCTATTCCTCAAGAATTGGGCTATCCAATGCAAAAATAATTTTACAAATCTGACTGGTAGTTCCGGAGATTACCCCCTACATACAAACTTACATACAAAATTAATTACCTTTAAATATTATTATAGTATCTAGTATAGATTTACTATCGTTATTTCACCTTGATTTATCCAATGGTATATTAATAAATGCCAGTATAGATGTTGTTTCTTAGAAATATAACGATGTCGTCATGTCATGTTTGTGTAGAAATTATTATTATTAATATTGCTAATCTGTTATTGCCCTTCTTTTATTCATCCCACGCGTTGTAGGAATCACTTTTGACTACCACGAAATTTCATTTTATGAAAGGGAAAACGATATTATTGGTATTAGAAAATACTCTATATATGTTACTCTATTATGAAACGTTAAAAATGCTACCATATTAATAACGATGATAATCTTTTCTCCTGGTGGTGATACTCCGTTTTAAATATTGAATGAAGGAATGAATGAATGAATATTTATTTGTTAAACACAGGTATATTCATTTCGTCTTCAGTAAAATAAGTATTAAGTATTTAGTATTAGTGTTATGAAGTATTGTGAAGTAGGTTAGTGAGTAGGAAAATGAAAACATAATCCATTGTGTATTCAAACACAATGTGAATTGTTACTGAATAAATAAATAGAAATTGCAAAAAAAAATTGTAAACTATTTTAACTAACTATTTATGCACAATCAATAAAAAAAAAAAATTAAAAAAACATCCTAATGTAAATAAACCTAATAACAAACATAATTATGGCATCGGAAAATTCATCTGCATCCGGTAATGTCCGAGGGTTTCAACCCTAAATGGCTCGAGCATTTAAATAATTTAGTAGGTATTTAAATCGTGTGCAACTGATATCATAATTTTTAAACTAAATCAATAACTATAGCTTTTTCGTTTGATGATTGCCAGCCCAAATAATCGAAAAACCCGCAGAATTTAAACAGTGGCCGTTTAAATTCTACGGTGAGATTCGATTGGACAGGATTGGAAGCAAGCATGTCGGTATATATCGTTATTTCCTGCGTGTGTTTAAATGACACATAGCAATTGGTCTAGTGGTTCTATCACTATCAGGTCTTCGAGAAAAACTGATTGCACTTTGATATAGTCTGGTAAACGAAATAGAGAATGAAAAAACGCGGCAGATTTAAAAAATATCAGCATTTGATATTTTATTTGATACTTTAGAATTATTTGTTGAAAATTATGTTACTAAATATGTTCCAAATCAAAAAGAGGTTTCTTGACATTTCGAAAAATCTGTTTACTTCGTCAGAATAAAAATACGACTTTTGGTATTATGCAGCAATTTGAATAAAAAACAACAACAATATTCTATAATACTTTTGGTTAATATTATAATCAAAATCTGAATCTAAAACTTCCATTTGAAAAGATTCATTAGAGTCACTGTTATGTCATTTTTGATTTAGTAAATGCCGTATCAAGATCACAACAAGACATCAACAACAACCCCATCTTGTATTGGCAAATTGAGGTTGACATTGTTGACAAAAACTTTGCAAATAATTCGAGTGTCTACTTTCGTTTGCCAGACTCTAAGATTTATATTTGAAATTGATAAAAACTTGGGACATTACAGGCTAGTAAAAAAAATGGCTATTGGTTAGTGAGAGACAATGTAAACATTAATAAGTATCGTAACATAACATCATGCCTGATTTCCTAGAAGCGTTAGGCAGAGGAGTACATTTCGCTAGCACGTCAACAATTCCCCCGTGTTTCCATCGTTTTGTGTGCTGCGAGGCACACAATACTGTTTTAAGCTATTTTTGTGTTCGTGTGAATATTGTTTGCCTTAACCTGGGTCAAATAAATTAACTTTCTTTCTTTCTGTACCAAAATGTTTTAAACATATATTACCGATACATTTCACAAGATAATATCTAAGTATTATAGCTGGGTTAGATAGAAAAAGAGCATAAACTATTTGAAAGATTCATATCTAATATAAATCCCATCACGTTTTGCAGAAGCAAAAGTTGCAAAAGTTCTATATTAGATTCATACTTAAGAAAACTTGTTTATATTTTGCGGGGCCTTGGGAGTGTTATATTCAATCAATTTGGACTCTCTCCAGTTCTAAATAACGCACGTTTCAGAATATTACCTACTGTAAAAGGTATATGTGTTTGGCACTTTATAAAAGCTGCTTATAAATAAAAATAATAATAAAAAAAAAAACATAAAAATGAAAAAAAAAAAAAAAAAACTTTTTTTTTGTTTTTATATGAATATTTTAAATATAATTAATATGTTTAACAATTAAATAAAGGAAATAAATAATAATAATATAATAAAATGAATATTATATAAAATGGTATATTGTTTTTGTCAACCGCCAGAGTTAAGGCCTTTATACCTGCAGTGGCACGATTTGAAAGTAACTAACACATGTGGGATATTTAAAAAAGAAATTGGTATTAAGCCTTATGTTTAGTAAACTTCATTCAGTCGTGATATGAACCGCGACTCCCTGGAAAGTAAACAATCATTCCATAATTAAGTAACATACCGATGTGAATATTCCTCTTCGTAATTGTCTTTCATAATAACGACAATCATAGCTAAGTGTTAAGAGGCATGTGCACTACTGAGCATATTGTTTACGTTGTTAGAGCAATAAATTGCCTGCATCGTTTAAATTGCATTTTAATTGTCAATCAGTGGTAATTGCATAACGACTGCGACATTGAAACAAGTTCCATCGCGACTGTCGCGAACACGGGGCTTTAAGAAAAGGTAATTGAACAAGATTATCATCAGATTGCAAAAACTAGATAAGTCATGAACTGGGTAATCCCGAATCAACACGTGTATGTTATTATATGATTTGTTAAGTTATGAAATCAAAACTCTGCTTCGTAAGTGCGACTTCTGAGCGCAAGGTCGATACATAGATTTATTTATTTGTATAGAATGTAGATAATTGATACAATTAGGTGTCACAATATTTTTGAATCCTTATACATTTTGCCTCATGGCATGCAGTTTTTTTATTAACTTATACTACTAATTATTCTATTTATTTAAAGCTATTTAATTACTTAATATATGAAATTGTAAATTAAATAGTCTTGTCATTTAAAAAATCTTATACAGAGTAAAAGCATTTTTGAATTAGTAATTTTTTAAGGTACTTTTAAAATCTTTTTAAAGGTTGCTGTTTAATCATTTTTGGTACATGGTTATAAATAAGAGGAGCCAACACATTCACTCAAATTCGATTCAATTCAAAATATTTTTATTTCACATAACCGATTCACATAGCCGATTTGCGTGGATGTGACGCATGCTTCCCCAACTTTTTTTTAAACTTTTTTATGTATTTAAAACTTTTTTTTTTGCGTCATGTTTACCGCAAATAAACGTTTTTTCTTTCTTCTTTCTTTCATAAACGTACATGGGCACTTTTGAAGCGTCAGAAACTCAGAAGCAAGGTTCACGGTTCCAATTGGTCGTTTCCTATGGAGAAGAGCCGGCAAGAAACACCACGGTTACTCTTTTAAAAATAATTGGCTCTTACAATTCTTTCAAATAACAGTGTGACTAGGTATGGGAGAACAGTGTAAACAGAAACAGTGTAGGTCTTTCAATGAGTACTAGGTACTTAAGAAAATAAAAAATGGTCAACAAATCTACAGTCCACTAAGCCTACAGCATTGAGTAATTCTGGTGGCCATTTGTGGTCTTCATCATCAGTTCCACTTCACCAAATAGTGCTTTCCAAGAGTAACTGCACGAGTTACTATAAAAAAAGAATCATCGAAATCGGTTGGCGTGAGTTATTCGTCCATTTGTCGCGCACATACTTAATGCAAATTTAAGACTTATATGGTTTCCTCATGGATGCCATTGTCAGAATTAGACCAAATTGAAATAGAACCACACAGGAAGCACCAGCTTTCAAATAAAAAAAGAATCATCAAAATCGGTTCAC
Organism: Omphaloscelis lunosa; assembly: GCA_916610215.1. Taxonomy (NCBI): domain Eukaryota; kingdom Metazoa; phylum Arthropoda; class Insecta; order Lepidoptera; family Noctuidae; genus Omphaloscelis; species Omphaloscelis lunosa. The sequence goes on from OU744247.1 coordinate 14,642,877, forward strand.
ACAGTCGAAAGTTATGAGGTAACAAACATAAAAAAAAATACAGTCGAATTGAGAACCTCCTCCTTTTTTTGAAGTGGGTTAAAAAGGGGCTCAACGCGTATAGGTAATATAGTTATTTAAAATTTGCTGAAAAAGTCGGTTAAAAATGTCCTCCTTTTTTTGGAGGTAAATAAGTTTTTAGAGGATCAGTTAAATATTTCCCTAAAACAAAAAAAAAGTTTTGCTGTTGCTTATAGCTGTAACCCAACCAGTAATTATATGATTGTAATAAAAATTACGAAATACAATGAGAATGCTTAACAATAGCCTTATAAAAGAAGGTAATACTCTAGTTTCAATTAAGTATATTCGCAACTGGTAACACAAACTTAGATACACAATAGAATATTTAAATCATACGTCATCACAGCTACATGTTCAGTATTGTTCAGTAATAAAATGTTTCCAGACTACATAAAAGTGTAGATAAAATGTAGCGTGGCGGGAAACGTTATAGGGTATTTAGCTGAGTAAAAGACTGTTTCGCGAGGCTAAAAATAGCTTCGAGACTACGATGGTACAGTAGGCCACACGGCAGTGGTAACAAATTCAGTATAAGCTCGCCTCTTATTCTAAACCTACCTACAATTTTCTATATTTTTTATCAAATTAGATTTGTAACAACTGTAGTGTCAGTCATGTCAGTTGGTTTAAATAAGTCCTTAATTTTATTATTTTACTAGCTGCGCCCCGCGGTTTCACCCGCATTAGTCTCGATTCTTTGGGAATATCGGGATAAAAAGTATCCTATGTCCTTCTCCGGGTCATGGTTTACTCATTTGCCAAATTTCATCCAAATCCGTTCAGCCGTTTTAGCGTGATGCCGTGACCAAGGGAAATAGGGATTCATTTTTATATATATAGATTTGTCTTTTATATAGATTCTTTTCTTTAAGATTTTGTGAATGTGAGACCGTTGTAAGCTGTAGACTATTGTAGACCATTTTCTATTTTGCTAAGTACCTGGTACTTGTTGATAGGCCTACACTGTCCTCTCATACCTATTAACACTGTAATTTGAAAACATTGTAAAAACCATTTATTTTTAAAAGAGTATCCGTGGAGTTTCTTGCCGGCTCTTCTCCATAGGAAACGACCAATTGGAACCGTGCACCTAGCTTCTGACGTTTCATAAGTGCCCTTGTAGGTTTATGTGAAACAAAATATTATGAATGAAAAAGGGTTGTTCAAAGGGTTACACCGCTGCCGTGCGGCTTACTATACAGACATAATTTCTGCCTGTTGTCGTGGTGATACGAATCAGCATTTTACGGAACTAAATCTAAAAGCAAGATCTTGAATACCATGATTACCTACCATGATTATGATCCTACTGATAGGTACTTACTTATGATCAACAGCAGTTACTTTTTTAAGTCGTTATAAATCACTTATAAGGCTCCGTATCGTATCTCTAGTAGACAAGGAATTATTATTTACTAAGACCGTGAAGTAATAGATCTTTGCCATAGAAGATAGTGAGTTACACTGTGCTGTGTAGAACAGCACCCTAATTGCGTAACACACGATCAATCACAATCTGTTTCATTTTGACAGTTCAACAACATTCTTTGCGTTATTTAAGTTATAGAGCAGACGAATTTTTCGAGCATAAGAAGCAATGGATTAGCAATTTCCTTTAAAATGATTGATCGTGTGTTACGCAATTAGGGTGTTGCTCTTTTTATTTGAGGAAAAATGGTCTAAAATTACCCATCTATACAATAAAGTTGTTACACTGTAGCCTAGTTGCATCACAATCTTTTAAATGTGTCAAGGAGTACATTCAAAATGACAAGGGTTTTCACTTGTGCGTAAAAACGACGCTTTCAATATACAACGAGCAAAAAACAACTAAGTAATCAGCTTTGTCATTTTTTTTTTCGTAAGGGATCCATGTTGCCCTCTAATTTCAACTTATACTTTAAAACCTGGGCCTGGGTGCAGCATAATATGAATGACATATTTCTCAAAAAAGTCTAATTTTCTAAAACTTTTTTCTAAGAACTTTGCAAAGTTTCCTTGAGTTCTCTGAATGTTCTTGATTGAGTGCAAATGTACTGATGTTGAAAAGTAGCTTGTCATACGTAAAATAGAACAAGTACCCCTTAAGTGCGCTTGAAGGGGTGGGACTGAAATACTAAGCAAACTCACGATTGTTTACCCGCTCATTTATATACATATAATAAAATCATAGCGAAATCGAAACTGAACATTGAATGTTTTTTAAATAAATTAATTGCTACGAAGTCTGGGAATCAGTCAGCAATGGACGTCTTTCGACTGAAATGATGATGATGATGACCAGTGATCGGAGTAGGTAGACTAGTAGTAGTGGAGTAGGTAGATTGAATCAAATATTGTAAAAGTAAGGATTTTTAAACTATTGCATTAGAAATTTATAGAATGGATAAACATTTAAAATTGTTTTTTTTCTTATTTATCAAGTAATAAAGTGAATCTTACTGCTGTGCGTCCATTCGAAACTTACATAATATAACTAATTTAGTCGTTATTTCTTGTAAGTATATTATCTGCTGCTTGTAATTGTTACTATTCTTGAATAAATAAATAAAAATATATTTTTATACTTCTTAATATTTTTTCGCATTCAATGCAATAACAGTAAACGGGTTAAACATTTTTATTCATATTGATGTATTCTTTATTCTACACATTACAACATTTGAAATTCCTTAAAAAAATCTTAAAATTTCAAATCCTGGATTCCCGGAGGCATATTCATACTAATATACATATACGTGCCAGTTCATTGACCCCAAATCAATTGACCTACTCCGATCACTGATGATGACCTACAAGAACATAAGAACTGCTATTTTAGACAACTTTCAGCGAAGCAAATAGCTTAGTGGTTCGATAACTGGTTTATAAACCTGTGGTTGTAAGTTCCACTCCCAACATTTTTTCATACTATTACTTATGGTAATTCGTAGAACGTACACAGAAATAATGTTTACAATCTACTATTGTATTATTTTAGTGATAGCCGTTCGTGAGGAATAATTTGTATTAATGCATCAGTTAGTGTGTTAGTGTTCTGCGATTAGGTAGTATCTGCAGGAACGCAGACGTTCATTAATTCACTAAAAACGAAAAATTTCACTAGCAATGGGAGATTGCCACTGAAGGCTATGGGTGTCGACCTCAGGACGAGTTGGTTCTCCCACGGATAACCGTACGTCGCTTGCTCCCGCGTCACCAGTCCTGACGCTCTGTATATTTTGACTGCTCACACCAAAACTACAAACGTAGTATACAGGAGAGTTTAATAAAAATGTAGCTGTTATTGTAGTACACAGGGTGGCAGGGACATTGACGCAAAAACTGTTATTATGGGTATAGTACATAATTTTGAACGCCCTGCGTTGAAATTTTTCTACGGTTATTAAAAAAACAATCTGCTGTTTCATATAAAAGTGCAGTAGGTATCTACGCGGTCAAAATGTATGTTTAAAAAAAAATAACCGACAAAAAATTTAAATTCAGGGAGGGGTTCAGAATCATGTACTAAATAACAACAGCCACATTTTACCAGCCTGTATTTTGGTGTTTTACGATTTCCGCACGGACGAAATCGCGGGTAGCAGCTAGTGTTCGGTAAATGCTTAACGGTAAGCGTGTTACGAGGCGGGTATCACGTCAGTGAACTCGCGGTATTGCTTCCATTTGCTAATTTAATAGGTAGATTGTCTTTTGTTGTTATTTCTATGGGGGAAAATGTTACCCATGGTCGCGTTCAACTTTAATACGGTACTAAAATACATAGGTATACTTACACTTTATTTCTTTGTTTCAGATGAATGAACCACGAGACTAAAGCATCTTGATATCATAATAATCATAACCAGCCTAAAATGTTTCCACTGCTGGGTCCTCTCAGTGAGAGGGACTGGGCCGTAATTCACCGGGCGAACCCAGTGCGGGTCGGTAGATGTCACGTATCTTCGAATTTTTGGTTCTAGAACATGGTTTACCCATGATGTTTTCCTTCACCGTTTTGAGAGCAAGTAGTGATGAAATAATTTACACAAAGTAAAGCACCTGTCTGGGTTCGAACTTACGACCTACAAACTCGTAAGTCACGGCCGTTAAGCCACTGGGCCAGCAATGCTCCTTCATTATGCATCCTGATACTATCGACAAACCTGGGGCCGATACAATGACCACCATGAGTCCCATCAGTGAGGTCGTCAACGTGACTGACAACATCTTCGGCCCTCAGAGGGACCGTCTACATCGTGCTAACTATAAGTGTCATATATTTAGTTATATTCTTTACCGGGGTATAGCTTGTCCAGTACCTATGCATACTTTTGTTTCTAACTATCATTAAATAATATATTGCTCAGTATAGCTTCTCCACTCTAAAATGATGCGCCCCACTTCCGCATTTTACGTACAAGCCGCGGCGCCCGCCGTGTACGTAAAATGCGGTAGTGGGGCGCGTCATTTCAGAGTGGACAAGCTATACTGGGCAATATATTTACATGTCTAGTGATAGTTAGGCCCAGCCCGTCCCATCCTTGATATCGTCCCTCCGGTGACGCCCTAAGCCGAGGCTCGGGGCTCGGGGGTGCCCTAAGCGAGCGTTCACTTAGCTTTTTAGCTTAGTTTGCATGCCCCTGTCTGGAGGCTTTAAGTTTAGCAGCTTAAGGCAACCACAGGATTGACCGGTTAAATAGTCATGACCTCAGAGGTCAGCTATGAGATGCCCTACAGAAAAAAAACATAGGAACAAAAGTATGCATACATAATTAGGTAGATACTTATAGTTTAAAAATTCTGCACAGATAATTGAGGGCTTTAATAGCTATGATGGCTTTATTAATATTTTATCGTAATAATAAATAAAGCCAATTACTATTTGTTACGTCTGCTATCACATTACTCTCCAATTACTTTTGATGTAGGTAGGTAGATACCTAGCAGGCCATTTATTTACAATAACTAATATTATAATGAGAATAAAATTGTATTTTTGTTTGTAATGAATAAACTCAGAAACTACTAGACCTATTTAAAAAAAACTTTCACTAGTTTTTGCTATATTTACACTGAGTAATATAAGCTATAATTTATAAATATATCACGCAGGCGAAGCTGATGGTGGAAGCTGGTTTTAAATAATTTTACTTGTTTTCGGTTTATGTAACACTCAAATTTAGTTGCTTCTCATGTTGACGATCTGAGAAATGAGACAGTTAAAGTGTGTCATCTTCTGTAATGTTGTGACATCCGTGCTTAAATGAGCAGGCTCATTTAGACTTGAATGTGACTTGAAAATTTCTAAATATCCAGGCCTATTATAAACTTTTTAGATTACAGGCTTTTAATCTCAGAATGCAGACGACAACACTAAAGATCCTGAAGATTTGCTGATTCCCGAAATAAACTACACTGAAAATAGATTGGTACCTCCATACCTGATTCAGCTGTAAAGCATAAAATACCTACAAATACGAGGCGCAGTTGCAGCCCAAGATTTTGGGTTGGGGGGGGGGGGGTCACCATGGGTGCCGAGGAATATTTATAGGGAAATATTTAATTGATACTCTCAAAACTTTTTGATCTTCTAATTATGCACATTTTTTTAAATAACTGATCCTCTTTTTAACTTTCTGATCTTTTTTTACAGGTGGTCGCAGTAACTAAGCTAGGGTACCCCGACTAAACGGGTTAGGTCAGTGACAAACCGCGCGCGAGCTGAAAAAAATTTGCGCACTCGGATACGTTCGATTTTCTTTTGATCATTCCAAAAGGACTAAGAATTACTTGCTTTGTCGTCGACTTATGAAGAAAAGCTCTGAATCAAGACAAGCGAGCGAAGCGAGCCTTAAAATTTTAATACCCCACCTAGAATAGGTTCGGATTTGATTTACATAGGAGTTACATTGTCGACTTATGCAGTAAAGGCCAAGCAACTATGAAAATGTAGAATACAAGAGCGAGCAAAACGAGCTCAAAAATTTTGCACGCTTTAATACGCTCAATTTTCTTTTGATCATTCCAAAAGAACTAAGAATTACTTGCTTTGTCGACTTATGAAGAAAAGCTCAAGAATGAAGATAAGCGAGCGAAGCGAGCTTTAAAATTCTAGCACCACCTTGAATAGATTCTGTTTCCTTTCATGTCATGACCCCGAGGACCCCCCCCCCCCCCCTCAGACCGCGCCTGACAAACACGCCTTCTACCCAAGCGGGTGGGAACCTACAGAACGCCATCTGCTACGATCCTTACACACTCCTTTTGCTATAAAGCGTAAATTTCCTAAATATATAAAAACTACTTGTTAATGATGGCCTTTCTTGTAAACCTGGACTTATACCTAAATCCCTATCCGATTCGTACAAGATGCGTGAGAAGGCCAGCGCTTTCTAAATCCCAGACAAAATCCCGCTCTTAATTACCAACTACAACATTTATTTGTCTCCACAAAACAAAAGTTATATTGGCTTGAATCTCGAGTTTATTTGCCGTTTTACATAGCTAGCTACGAAAAGTAAGCACTCTTGAAGCAGTTTTGAAATGTTTCCGTTTGACGATTTGTAGTAGGTATTTACTAGAAACAATAGTAGTTGGTAAAATGCGATTAGAATTATTTATTTGTAAAACATAGGTTAAAGGTCAAGGGTTTATATAATAATTATATGTTGCGCTATTTTTGTCATTGATAGCTATGTCATCTATTGCTATATCAAGTATAAGTGAGAATTATATAAAATAAAGACAAACAAAATTCACCATAGGAAACAAACAAAAAATACAGTGCGATAATATCACATCGCGGATAGAGATTACTTACGATTACGGTTAGACATGACAAGTATAAGGCTGTCTGTCCACTGGAGTGGAGCGAGGCAGCGGAGCGGAGAAATGTGCCGAAATTTCTTTCTTTGAATCCCTCGCTGCGCTCTGGATTCAAAGAAAGACTCGCCTTAAATATAGTTGTTTGCTCCCTTGGCAAACAATCTACTATTTTGTCATCATCCCTATTAGGGGGGCGACCTTTACCTAGCGGTGCTTAGGTAACCACCATAACGTTCTGTAATCAAGATTATGTTAATTAGGCGAATTCAAAATGTACAGTATTAGGTTTCACGTTAATCTGAGAAAGACAAAGAACTCGTAACGGGTAATTATTCCACACATATTTGTACGTAGTATCTCATATGAGGGTCATTTGATATTGCCGTTTTAGTAGCTATGGTTACGACAGCAATAGGGAGTATTATGTTAGTACTGGGATTTTTATCTAGGTTTGTAGAAAAAGCCTATTGGGTCCATTACAGGATATCTTTCTCTCGAATTCTCGTAGTCGTATCTGATATTGTAATAACTTTTGCTGTGAAGCTCATTCCTTAATTAGTGCTGTTATTACTGATTTAGATGATGAGATCGATAAAATATGAGATGATGCTAGATCTCTTTTAGCGGTAAAACAGTCCATTGTTACATCCTCAGTAACTTTCAAAGTTCCATAATGTAATTTTATGGTGTAAAAGAAAGACAAATATCTGAAAATATTACTAAGAAAAAAATCTGCTAACAGAATTCATGACAAGAGATTTCATTGGTGGTTGTTATTTTAGTCAGCCGAGGCTTATCAACGCCTTCCAGAAACCGGGTGTCAGTCTTTTATTTATCTATTACTGATGGCTGACTGACGCCATAAATTAATCAAATCGGGGTGGGGTGCATCGCGTGCGCTTTACATCACGTTTGAGAAATCAAGTCGTTACGCTGTCATTATAAGTCATACTTATATGCAATTACCTCCTACAAAGTTAATGAAAACATGCGGAGATGAAGTATAATAAATTATTATTTAAGGTAGAGCACAGCATTATGCTTGAACACAATAGCGTTCGTCGTATACAACAGGGGTTTGTTGTTTGCATCACATGTTCTTCATAATTGCTGGGGGAAAAACGACAAGGGCGAACCTCGTCGTTTAATGGCCAGCCAGCCAGTCAATTTAATGAGCAGCCATTAAATTGACTAAAGTCTTAGAGCAACTGCATGCCAATATATTATATGAAAATGTTGAAGTAGGACTTGCAAATTCTTCATTTGCGACACTAATAAGGCTGGTTTCACAGCTGTCCGGGAGACGCATGCGGGCCGCCCGTACGGGCTCCCGGAACGGAGACACACGTGAGGCGCTAAAGCATTGTTTCGAACCGACGCGGATTGGTCCGTACACGACCCGCTCCGGGTAGAACCCGTACAATGCTAGCAACCGTATCAAACTAACTCCCTCGTTTCAGAGCACTGCGGGCGCTACCCGTACGGGTCTCCCGTATGCGGGTGGCCCGTACGGGCCACCCGGACAGCTGTGAAAACAGCCTTAGACTTTTTGATCTGTGTATTTAAATCCACAAACAAAAATAAAGAAGTTAAAGTTCAATTATGTTGCGATAAGGAAGACATAAGTAAACATCTAATATATATACGACAGTCATTATTTTCACACACTTATATGGTTTAAAAATGCTTTCAGCATCTGCATTGTTTGAAATCGTTTTTGTTTTTTTACTGCTAGAAGTTTATTTTGCTTTCAACTAATGATGTGGTCGTATTATACTCAATATTTATTTTGATTCCACAATATTAACTTAGGCGGAAGGTTTTACAAAGACATGATCATTGTGAACCCTGTCGGGCACAGAAAAGTAAGAGATAGGAAGAGCGCTTTATTATGTTTAGGTACCTCTCTAAACATAAAGGCTTCTACAAACAGGCGCGACACGCGACGCGACACAAAGGTACGTCGCGTCGCGCGACGAGCGGTGTCTTTGTGTCGCGTCGCGTGTCGCGCCTGTTTGAAAGAGCCTTAATAAAGCGCTCTTCCTATCTCTTACTTTTCTATTTCTATTTCTTAATAAGTACCAGGTCGTAGGGGAAGGGGGGGAGGATTGGGAGGATTGGAAGGGGATTTTCAATGTAGGTGGCTACAATCGGGAATATGATGGACGATAGAACCTTTTCGTGTAGCTACGAGCAGCTAAATACGCTCGGCAGGCTCTGGGCAGTCAGCTCTGCTACCAGCCCACAAATAATTATAACAGAACTATTAAGGTACCATCTACTAACATACCTACTCTTTAACTCAAAAATTAAATTAGATTTGTTACAGCTGTAGTGGCAATCATGTCATTTGGTTTAAATAGGTCCCTATTTTTATTATTTTCTTTATCTTTTATATCGATTCTTTTCTTCAAGATTATTTGGATGTGAGAACGTCGTAGGCTGTAGACTAGTGGACCATTTTCTACTTTTCTAAGTAAATCGTACTTGTTGATAGGCCTACACTGTCCTCTCATAACTATTAACACTGTAATTTGAAAACATTGTGAAAACCATTTATTTTTAAAAGAGTAACCGTGTAGTTTCTTACCGGCTCTTCTCGGTAGGAAACGACCAATTGGAACCGTGCACCTAGCTTCTGACGTTTCATAAGTGCCCTTGTAGGTTTATGTGAAATAAAGTAGGTATTTTGAATTTGAATTTGAAGATACCTTCTATTGAACTAACGTTTTTAACACTGTGTGGAATGTGAGTTTGTGCTGAACAGAATTAATTGACAAACTACCAACTTTAATGGAATCCCGAGTTGGATTCGGTGCATTTTTAACACGATATTCCGGAAAATTTTGTGTAAGCCTCTGAATTTGTAACCAATTAACAAAAAAATACTTTAAATGAGGGAGCAGTGGTAGCCTAGTAGGGAGCAGTGGTGGCCCAGAGGGTGCAGTGGTGGCCCAGAGGGAGCAGTGGTGGCCTAGTGGAAACGGAGCGGCGCCGACTTATTTATAGATTGTAGGTTCAAACCAGGCAGACACTTTCTGTTAATTATTACACCATCTCTCAAAACGATGAAGGAAAACATCGTGAGGAAACCTGGATGTCCTAGAACCAAAAGTTCGAAGACTTGTGACATCCACCAACCCGCACTGGGCCCGCGTGGTGGATTACGGCCCATTCACAGAGAGGAGGCCAGCAGTGGGCACAATATAAGCTGGTTATGCTATGCTATTTTAAATGTTATTATTACATTGCTTTCGAATGGGACAGTTAGCACCGGGCACAAAAGACTAGTTAACAAACTTCTCTTTATTCCGTTTTCAATCCTGATTTCAGTTGATAGCTCAACTGAAACTTAACAAAAGATTTAAAATTGTTCCGGCTTCCTATATATTTATGAATTGTATAGGCAAAACTACAATGCTGGTAAAATGTCGCATTGTGATGCACGCTGTAACAAACACGCGATTATTCTATATAAGTACGTCGCTTAGTTAATTAAATTAAGCACATGATCAGCCAAACAAACCTCTGCATTTAGGTATGTTTTATTTTTATTAAACTATATTTAGTGCTATAATTAGGTCAAAAGTGAAAACCAGAAATAGTGTTTGTACATACGACATTATTAAATTCAAGTAATGGCGGTTCAAAATAAAGTTTTGTATGCCTTTCGGGGTTGGGTAGCATTTATCTTTGTCATACCAGCTTTAAAGGAAAATTTCTGCATCTTAGCATTTCCGATACCGGCAAAAATATTCTTTAGAAGTCAAAAATTTTTACAATACAAAACGACTTACGTTTGACTCGACTTCTATGAACAGGGGAGATAGAAGTTGGAATCCGGAATACCTATCCAAACGTTAAAACATTTTATTCGATTTTCAAAAGAAAACTCTCAACATGATTTTAGTCAGCCCTTTATTGTGAAATACTGACTATTATTAAATAATAAAGTCGATGCGTGGTTGAAGCTGTATGGACTTAACGAGGAGTTCTAAGACTCCCGCTTAGTCAGATTATATAACACAATAGAATTAAATTAACTTGAACAAGATGACAGAATTTACGACCCTTAGTCGAAGTGTTATTTGATCGAATGGATGAGGAAGAGAGTTTAAATCTCGACGATGAAGTAGGTAAGTAAGCAACGCATTGTCTTAAAAAAGTTAATATTATAGATAATTAACCTTTGTATGAACTATTAACATGACAACGTCTGTCGGGTCAGCTAATATTATTATAAAAAGGTATATACGGGGACTTTTGGAAAATAAATATTCATGATATTTATTAAAAGCATTTTCTGGTTTGATATGCAGTAAGAAAAATCAATCTTTTTTTTTGCACGTTTCAATAAAAATAATAATCAACTCTGAACCCTATAATAGTACATAACAGTTTACAGTGCAAGTAGCTGCAAATAACCTTTTCCGTTTCACTTAGTTCTGCCAAGCACAGTCAGCGCAGTTGGCTATCGTCAGACGCACGAGCTGTCATTAAGACCAGGCACTCCAAAGACAATTTCCACGCAAACTCCGAACCCATGCACCCTACCAATCCACTATGTGCTAAACGTTATCACATCGTCATCATTTGTTTCAAATAATATTTTAAAAGATATGATCTTCGAATAAAAAATGAATCGAGCGAAAATGTTCCAATTACGTAACTGTCTTATATATGTAAAGAAAAAGATTCAATAAATCATATACTAAAGTTCCATTTTGATTGAATGCGTGACTTTTTCATAATTTTCATGTAAATTACCATACATTTCAGGGAGCCTCTTCTTTAGTGTTTACGTGAAGACTTGTATTTTGTAATACCTAAAATTACAGCCGTATTTATCATACACTTGCTAGTTCTAAACATATATCGTGTTACGGTGAAGTTTCTTGACCATTATTCTCCATACGAAACTACATTTTGAAATAGCCACTAAAATCAATTCCATTTTTTTTTTGTAAATTTTGATTTTAATGTATTTTTTGACTTTATAAAAAAAAAACATATATTTCAGGTCGTAGACCCATATTAATTACAAAAACAATACACAAATTTGTCAATTTTATAAATATCACTATTTGAGTCACAGGTAATTGTCAAATCAATGAATGTCAAAAGCACACACCAAAATAAAAATAAAATAAAATAGAACAATGAATTAAATTAAGTCAGTGAAGTTATGTCAGAAGCAAAAAATTTAAATTTTATAAAATATAATATAAAAAAATATATAATACAATATAATAAAAATAAAAAAATATGACAAATTAAGCACCAGCAATATGCCTGCTACAACAATGCCCAACGTAAGGGCAATCCAGTCGCTGAGCAATCATCACCACGACAGTGTTGGAGCTAGCCCGCTTTATAAATTATGTAGTTTATTGAGGAGACTTTAGCGAACTTGTGCTTTTCTAGACCTTTTAACAGTTAATAAAACAAAAAGTGATTTTTTGAAGGTTTTAAACCTTTTAAGATCGGAATCCTAAAAATTTTATTGAACTAAACTTAGACACAAAATTGGGTTGTTAAATCGTATGGGTGACCTACACAGTAAGTAACGAATTTTGTAAAATCTGATTTGTACCAAAATATTCGAACCAATGCAATACGAAGGATGTTGCATACCAGACATAGGGTTTTGCATATATAGATTGGTGTTGATGTCCCTCTTCACTTATACATCCGATGATGATGCACCGCTCGTAGTGCATCGGAAATAGCTATAACCCAAGAATAATGACAACTAACAGACAGGTTTTCATGTTAAGATTTTCTGAAGAATAATTTTAGGGTTATTTTTCGGAAAATCTTAATCCTAATTTTAATTTATCAAACGTATTTTGTACATATTTATAAAAAAATATATGAAAATCACCAGATAAAAAAAAAGAAAAATATTTGCCATAAAAACAAAAATACAGATGGAAGTCTAGGTTCCTTATGAAATAGGTACAACACGTTGTATAAATCAGTTTCTATGTTAGATCTAAACTCAGTATTATAACCCTGCCTCTTAAACTAGGTAAACCTGTATCTTAAGAGACAGTGATCAGCCATTAAACACAGTTAAATGACAAAAAATAGACGTGTGTCGATCCATCCTTTTCAATAAAATAAAATCTTAGAAACAGAAAAGAAAATCAACTAAAAAAAAAAGAAAAGAAAACCAATAAAATCTAAAACAATAATAATAAAAGCTAATTTATTTAAATTTAATGAAAGTTCAGATGTGTATGCAGTTGTAATGTATTAAGGAAGTGTTTGGTTGTGTCGACGTGAGTTTGCTGTATGTGTGAAGTGTATAAAAATATGTGAGTGTGTTGTGAGGGTTATGTTTGTTGAGTAAATGTATATGTATTTTTGCTATGTAAGTGTAAGCATAATGCATGTAAAGTATAAATGGACATTAGGCTATGAAGGAGAGTAAGGACTCTGTGAAAGCATAGTCCTTCTGTAGAAGCCACTCTGTGACTTTAGTCTTTACCATTTGTGTATTTAGGTCTACGATACAGAGCACTTGGTGAATTTTTTGGTATAAGTGAGTACTTAGGATGTAGTGTTGGTGTTTAGCAAAACTGGTCTTGTGCTGAGTGCGTGGGAGACGAAGTGATCGTTTATTGCTATCATAGGGTGGTAGGCAGGCATGTTTTCTTAGGACCGTTCGTAGCACAAAAAGCTGCCGGATCGTTACGACCATACAGTCGGAGTAGAGATCCGCTGTTGGGTGTAGATAAATTGAATAGACCAGTTTTAGTTGTAGAGCGCTTATTTCCACCCCTTGTTTACCGATTCTTCGTTATTTATGAATTTACTATTTTGTTGTTGTGCAATAACTTACAGTTATTTAACCCACTCTTGTCTTTTAATTGTCTATACTTGCCTTTATTTGGGGCAAGGTCACCTCAATTGACTAGCCTTCTTCTAGTTGATCCGAGCGAGAATTCAACTGATTATTTCAAGGCAACAGAAAAAATATTTTTTTGGATAATCCGAGCCGTTCAGACTGCTATTCTATGACGCCTTCTAATTATTATATTACTTTTCTCACTAGGTCACTACTCTAGTCATGTGTAGTACTGAGAACTGAAATAATAATATGTCTGGATTAAGTGTAGCATTCCACGAAAAAGTTTCTATTCGTTTGAAGTTGGTCTGCATGTCATATCCCTCCGGCTTCCAATAGCCGACCTCAGCGAGGTAGTTGCGTAACACACTAACAGTAGCAAGCTTTCATTTTCACATTTCAACGACATTCATTACGTTATTTACGTTGTTGAGCAGACAAATTTTCCGAGCGTATGAAGTAATGGATTAGCAATATCCTTCAAAATCATTCAGATTCTGATTGAAAGTCTGTTACGCAATTAGGGTGCAGCTTGAGGTCACTTGTCATCCTAGCGCGTGGAGTAAATGTAACGTAAGTTCGAACGGTTTTTAAATTAAAAATAATCGTTTCGTACATAATATTAACTTGGTTTTATTTTCACACTATTGTATTCATATCTATGAGAGATACTACCCCAAAATCACGCGATCCTAAACTTCATGACATAGACGTAAAGTTGGTTTTCATTGTAATTATTACAAATGTTTTAACCGAAATGCTATTTTGATTCTAAAATCGTTTGAATTAACGTTACGGTTCGTGTTTAGTAGGGCCTCTGAATCTACGCCAGTGTCAATTTTCCTATGTCTAAAATTACCTAGATGAGGCTTCTGAGTCGCGTTATAATATAACACGACCCAGAAGCCTCATCTATGTAACTTTCAGGCTAAGTGAGATTTTCACGCTGTCGCGAGCCTGAATGATTTACTAATATTACTAACTTTTAAAACTGTACTACAGCACGCAACACGGGTTATCGTTGCTCAAGTACGTGCTGTTACGATGTGCATATTATCCAAAAACATTAAGAAAATAAGCAGTCATGGGGCACTGGCGACAGAAGAGAAAATTTAAAACTATGAAATAACAGTGTTTTTTGTTACCAATTTATTGTGGGATCAAAAAATTAAATTTCACAATTTGTAAATTAATATTATTAAAATTAGTCTGGTTTTCACATATATCGGCACTCCCGAGCAACAATAAACGCAACACGTCATACTCAAAGGTACTGTGCTGTTAACATTAGCATGTCGGTGACGCGAACCCCTATGATTTTCAACTACCAAAAATCGCTCAACGCGCCTGAAATTTTCACTTTAAATAGTCAATTACAGAAATAGAGCATCTTTGATGCAAGAGCGAGCAACGCAAACTCGGCAATGTATCTCTGAATTGCAAAAGTAATGTGGAGCTGGAAATATATGCACATCATTCTTGATGCCAATACCAAAGAAAGTCCAATAACGCCTTACCCGGCAGTAGCGCTTGCGAATACTATACCAACGCATGTACATCCCTAAAAATATTCTTTGGCACCCATGGTGACCCCCCTAAAATCTTGGATTACGACCGCGCCTGGCTTCAAACGACCTGTAACGACTGTCAAAGATCTACAAATGACAGCCGGGTCCAACGGCTTTTAACGTGCTTTCCGAGACACGGAGGTCTTGGTATGTAAAGATGGTAACGTATCCACGGACCAACCGCGGCAAGCGTAGTTTAACCTGATCGATCTACCCGAGCAGCTGTTATTACTTAGCCACAAACCCCTCGAATACTTATCTTAGTCAATTATAAAGTATGTCATTTTTCGTTTTTCTTAACTACTACTACGAATTGCCAATTGGGGGGTGACAAACTTTGTATGATAGACCTTTTACGGGAGGTCTGAATTCCGGTTAAGAGGCCGTGCACGAAATCGACTGATTTTGATCAATTTTGTTCATTTGTTGTGAGAAAGCGAAAAAATAATTTGAAAAGTCGAGTTCTTTGTTTTGCATGAGGTTGAAAGGGATTTCTCAAATAAATTAAGCATTAATGGAAAATCATTAATATTCGCAACAAGTTTTCCGAAAAATTACGGGAAACTGACGTTTTATCATTTTGTAACAAGAAATTACTTTTAATTTTCTACATGCATGTGGCTGAACCACTTTTTCAACTTCCCTACAAAATATAGCAGAAAAATGATGTTGAAAATACCTTCTTTTTTTTAAACCAGTCAGTGATCTATTTTATCCTATTATTTAGCTAACCATATCAAGAAATTTAAAAATCTGACATTAGTCTTGAGATAAAATCAAATTTTTGTTTTATGATTATATATATCTTCATTATGTAAATCAAAGGTGAAATATACCATATTTTCGAGAGCGCAAACTCAAACTCAAAGCATTTATTTCAATTAAACCATTTACAGGCACTTTTGAATTGTCAAAGAGTCGGTCAGTTAGTCAGAAAGTTGCAGCTAATTGCCCATTCCAAAACGTAGATCTCTATGGAGAAGAACGGGCAAGAAACTCCAAGGACACTCTTTTAAATATAGATATTACAAAATCCTGGGTACATCATTCTTGTTGCTTCTATAATATTTGAGAACAATGTACAAAAAGTAATCAAAAGCAATTGAAAATATAAGATTAAAAATAAGCCCTGGCAGATAAGAGATGACCAGTTTCAACTGACGGCGCCCGTTCACGAACATGACGCGTGGATCAGCACCATCCAGCTCAACCATTTTGTAGGGAACCGAATTATCCAACACACTCGCCACCATCAGCGAGACATTTAAGTGAGCATGACATATTCTCAACTGCCATGCTATTTCAAGTCAACATACATCTTAATAAGTTAATAAACGGCTCCATGGTCTCACATTTACAAAAATAAAAATGCTTCTAAATTATACAAAACTATAGTTTGCAATGTATCTAAAAAAATAAAAGAATTTAACCACCAAAAAGAAGGAAAATCATTACTTAATTGGAGCATTCAACAATTAATTTGGTAAAACAAAAGTAATGCAACTATTATTAGGTGATGTGACTGACACGAATGGTTAGCACCATGAAAACTGTACTTTTATAGTTAGACAGACTTAATCTTTAAATTATTTCAAGCTTTTTACAATTAGGTATAAAAATAAAATAATTTTATAATTTTTAAAATCATTTCAGTTTGGAAACTTTTTAGGTTTTAATTTCAGTATTGATTTTAATTTTGTTTTAAATTCAATTTTATATTTTAAATTGGAATTTTTTTGAAAGAATTATTATGTTCGGTGAGTATGGAGATGATGAGGAAGAAAGGTGAATATAAGAAGGAAGGAAGGTGTATATAAGAACTCATCTAATTTTAAGTAGGCACTCAATATCAAATAAGTTATGCATGATGTGCTTACCTGTAAGAAATTGGAACACTCAGACGTCTATAACTTTATTGGATGTATCTCATATCTTTGTATCGGTGTATTCAATTGTTGGTGAGCCAAATAAATAAAATAAAATAAATAAAATTAGATAAATAATTCACAAAATAGGGCTTTTTCATGCACGGATCCTTAACTCGTAACTCATTATTTATACTTAACCCTCTGAGGATTTTAGGCATGATGTTATGTTATGTTCATTACAACTTAAATAAACTGAGTGATTCAACAATAAATTGCACCCAATACTTTCGGAAATCTAGATATTTTATAAAAGTCAGTTGCAACAGCTAATCTCTCCTCATCGTTAGCTGGCAAGCTTATATTATGAGGACGTAATTTAGCAATAGTCATAGTCACTTAATTAATAATAGATGACATGAAGTCCTCAAAAGACCACTTCAGATACCAATCTACATGGTCTTCATGATCTGACCAAGATTATGTCTGGACTTTAAAAGAGACTGTGACCTCTGAGTTTGTTTCGGCCTTTCTTCTCCGAGTAGTCGGATTGAAAACGCCGACTTCATCTAGTTTTTAAAATATGATTGACGTGTAAAGGTGTTTGTACAAACCTACTTACAGAAATAAAATCATTTATGATATATCATTTCAAAAAACACATCTCATAGTCCGGGGAATTTTCGCCGAATTTTAGGTAACTTTGCATTAAATTAAAACAGCGTTTTTTTTCATACCGTGTGGGGTCCATACCCTATACATTAAATGAAAGCTCGCTGTTTTAAATTATCATACAAGAGAGTATGTTAAAAAGTATACCGCGAAAAGTTCACCCCCTTTTTTTTTGTTGGGAAATTATTAGATAACTTCTCCCGCTCTGGGTGGAGCGGGAGGGCGAGTCAGAATCTTATTCACTAAAAAACCCACCCGTGTTCCTTCAGTTGCCTGTATGTTGCCAGGGGCCACGGTAACCCTTACGGACAAACCCGCAATCCCGGCAGGCATCGGCCTTATCGGTCCCCTTCATTCGTGCTGACATCTCTTTGAGGCGCGCGTGGAACATAACGCGCCGTCGTCCCGGGCCTGGTCCTTATCGGACGGCGAGCTCCCCATTGCTCACCGTCCGCAAGCCCGCGCCTACGATGGCCGGGAATGGGCTTGAGATTCCCGACGCCCAGGGCGTCGCCTGCGGCGGTTAGGGGTGTGAGGGCGCGAAATTTGCCTCTCCCTCACGCGTTCTGTCTCCTCCTTCGCGAGCATTACTGTTTCGCAGAAGGAGGTGACGGCCTCCCA
Organism: Omphaloscelis lunosa; assembly: GCA_916610215.1. Taxonomy (NCBI): domain Eukaryota; kingdom Metazoa; phylum Arthropoda; class Insecta; order Lepidoptera; family Noctuidae; genus Omphaloscelis; species Omphaloscelis lunosa. The sequence continues at coordinate 14,661,326 of OU744247.1, forward strand.
TGCCCTCTCGCTCCGTATAATGGACTAGAACAGGGCCGGACGCGAGAGATCCCCGCCGCAAGTGTCTTACCGGCTAAATGGTTGGTTTGGATTTGTGGAAAAATTCACGGCAGTAGTATATCGGTCAAAACCAAAATTACGACTTATCCTTATTCCTAAAAAAAAAACCCTGTAATAACGATGGTATTAAAATAGTGAGTTTCATAACCGAATACTACCTTAGATTTAATATTAAATTTATTTGCTGGTGTTTCTTCTTCATCGTATCCTTAATGCTGAGGATCGCTACCACATACGACGCGTCTTCAAGCTCTACGGTCTTCTGCAGTGTGGACCGCGTGGTAAATGCTGTCTTCAACAGACTTCTTGATCGCGTCTGATCATTCCACCGGTGCTCTGGCTTTGATCGTGTCGATCTGGCCCCCGAATCTGTGTATTTTCTACGGTATGAAGTAATTTACGATTCGGCATCAATAATATTCCAGCAAATTGGCATTTGAAACGACAAAAGAGTTACAGATTTTGTGACAAAACTGTCACAAAAGTTGAAATGCGAAACTAGAATGCCAATTTAGTTTCTTTGTGTGGGATAAGGGGCTATTTTCCAATGTTCCTTGATATTTCGTGTGAGACAACGCGTAGGACGCATTTCGCATGTTTTATTGATAGAACGTAATGGATTCTTCCCGGACATTCGTTTTGTTATGACAGTGATATATTAGCTTTATGATACATTTTTATTGCCTTTTCTGTTAAGTTTTTAAGGTTCTGTTACAAATTAATTGTACTTTCTCTTTACTTGTAGCTTGATATTTTACTTGACTTCTCTTCAGATAATTTGAATATCAATCTATCAAGAAAAAAAAAAGTCCTGACTGACTGAAAGCCCAGAACAAACCCTCGGACCTAGAAAGTTAAAATTTTTCACAGAGGTTCCTTTTATGATGAGGCGACAAGGAAGGAGGAGATAAGGAATAAAGAAGGATTTTTCGAAATTCAACCCTTAAAGGAGTCGAATAGGGTATGAAAGTTTGTATGAAAAATCTTATTCCTTGAGTTAATAAACTTGAATCTTGGCTCGAATACTTATCTAAATAAATTATAAAGTTTGTCATTTTTTGTTTTTCAAAACTACCCACAAAAGGGGATTGCCGGGTGTAAAAGTTTGTATAAAAGAACTAGCTGCCCGGCCCGGCTTCGCACGGGTAGCATTAAGAACTTATTTACGGCGCACCTAACTACCTACCCTACCTACCCTACTTACCCTACCTACCCTACCTATCCTACCTACCTACCCTACCTACCTACCCTACCTACCCTACCTACCCTACCTACCCTACCCTACCTACCCTACCTACCCTACCTACCCTACCTATCCTACCTACCTACCCTACCTACCTACCCTACCTACCCTACCTACCCTACCTACCCTACCTACCCTACCTACCCTACCTACCCTACCTACCCTACCCACCCTACCTACCCTACCTACCCTACCTACCCTACCTACCCTACCTACCCTACCTACCCTACCTACCCTACCCTACCTACCCTACCTACCCTACCTACCCTACCTACCCTACCTACCCTACCTACCCTACCTACCCTACCAACCCTACCTACCCTACCTACCCTACCTACCCTACCAACCCTACCTACCCTACTTACCCTACCTACCCTACCCTACCTACCCTACCTACCCTATCTACCCTACCTACTCTACCTACCCTACTTACCCTACCTACCCTACCTATCCTACCTACCTACCCTACCTACCTACCCTACTTACCCTACCTACCCTAGCTATCCTACCTACCTAAAACCTCACGGAGCCCGAGACCTTTCCAACGAATGCAAAACCGTGGAAATCGGTTCGTGCGTTCTGGAGTTATAGCGTCAGGAAGGAAAACCCGACTTATTTTTAAATAGTAGATTTAAACGCACAATGCTTTGACTCCGAGTCATTGCCTTGTTGGTGAGTCCTTGGTTGCCGTTCCGGAGTACAACTTTGAATCTTCCGCTGTATCCTCCTTACGTCGATGGCAATTGAGTCAAAGGATGATGCAGGACTTTTGGCGACGCTGGTCGCAGGAGTATTTAACGATGTTTTTGAATCGATATAAATGGAATCAACAAACTCCGGAACCAAATACCGGTGATTTAGTTTTAGTTAAAGAGGATGATTTGCCACCCTCTCGCTGGCTGCTTGGTCGTGTGGTTGCAAAACACCCTGGAGCAGATTGTATTACTAGAGTTGTATCTCTTCGCACAAAGACCTCTGTAATAAAAAGGTCTATTTCTAAGATTTGTATCTTACCTGTGATGTCAACCACCACGCAGCAATAATTATGCTGATTAAGATACTTTAATGTAATTATTTTCAGTTTTGTTAACTTTATTATAATATTGTAGTAGTTCCATGGTGGGCGGTATAATAAAAAAAAAAGTGTAATGGAAGGTAAAATTTTTTAATTTGTCCTTGGTGGGCGGAATGTTTGAGATAAATAGTTAACTTTTGTGCCGATAGATGGCGTTGTTCATTTGTGGTCGATTTGTGAATCTCGATGTTTAGATTTTCCATTATTTAACTAGGCCAGTGAATTTTGTTAGGCAAAAATGAGGATTGGCTCATGGTCACGCTGACTACTAGTTCCACTCACTGTTAGTCGGTTTTCCGCGCGGATCGCAAAAAGTTTTAACCTACTTGCTCTGTGTGCGTACAGGACGTCGTCGGATTCCTGTGCGGACACAGAGGAAGCAGCCCCGTGCTGCCCGGCGATACTCGCCGTCGCGGTCGCGGAGGCCTAGCCCTAACACCATGCCGAACCCCGGCAAGCGCGGCTCGTTAGGCCGCGATGCCGGGGCACAAGAAGAAGCCCGTCCGGCGCTGGACCGGGCGATGTCGTTGCCCAATATAGGTGACGCGTCGTCCGGTGTACCGCCGGCCGGCCCATCGAAGAAGCCAGCAACCAAGAAGAAAGCGAGAGAAGCTGTGGCTGCCGCCCCGCCGACGTCATCGGCGCCTGCGCGCGTTGCGCCTACGCCGTCGTCGAGTCGGACTCACGCAGTTCCTGTCCGTCCAGCCGCGTTCCGCCCGGTGCCTATACAGGCCCCGGGGCCTGCCGCGAACACCAGTCGCGCGCTCCACGCGCGCGCACCTATACCGGCCGCGCGCACCTCCGCACCCGGCCACCACACCGCGCCCGCCGCGCGCCCCGGCGCGCCGCGCGCCGAATTCCCAGCGCTACCCGTGCCGCGTACATCTGTGCCGCCGGTGCGGTCCCGCGCGCCTCCCGCGCGATCCGCCGCTCCGCCGCCTCGGTTCGTGTCGCCGCCCAAAAACACTACTACAAGTAAGTCCGAACGAGTGCCCACTCCCCAAGTCGCCGCCCCCGGCCCCCGCCTCCCGCCGGCGGGGCCGGCGATGGCTGACCAGGAGAGACCCGCAAGTGCCGGGCCGTTTATACGGCCGGCACCAACCTTAAAGGCGCCTGAGTCGCCGGCGCCACCCAGAGCCTCCGCTTACGATTCGCCCGCAATGCTGTCGGCATGCTCCTCGCGTGTGGGGTCGAGCATGTCGCTGGCGTCTGTGGGCTCAGCCGCATCCGATCGCGGGGACGTGTCTTCGGATACGATCCCGCGAGTCGGCCCGCGGCCCTCCGTGAGCGGAGCGGCAGCTGGGGTGGCGATGTCCCCATTATCACCACCATCACCAACACCGCCGCTGGGGTTTGACTTCGACTTTGATCTCGAGGCCAACAGACCCCAGCGGCGCAGAAGGAGCTCCGACGAGACCGCGTCGGAGGAGGCGAAACGCTACTGTCTTGACCCGCCGCGGCCACAGCGCGAAAGCGCGCCGCGGGGTCGGGGCACACCATCATCGCCCACCTTCTCTGACGCGGTCCGTCGACGCACACCACCTCAATCACCGACCCCGCCGAGAGAGGCCGGGGCGAATACCCCGCACCGGCCCGCGGCCCTCATTAATCCCGCCCCCCCCACTGATGTCTCCCAAGTGACTGCACCTACGTCGTCACAACAAACGGCGAAACAACAAGCGGGGAAGAAAACGAAGAAGCTAAGATATCCGCCGCTGGTGGTGGAGAAGTTGCCGAACTGGGCCATGCACTTCCGGGCCATCAAAGAAAAGCTGGGCCGGCCTCCCAATGCTCGTCCGTACGGGACCGGGGTGAGATTTACCCCGGAGACCGAAGACGAGTACAGGCTGGTCCAGCGGTACTTGACTGGCCTGGAGAAGGACAGCGGCGTCTCCTGGTTCGCCTACTCCCTGCCAGCGGACAAAAACCTTAAAATCGCCATTCGGGGCCTGCCGGCGGACACGGACCCGAAGGAGATTGAGGAGGAACTCCGGACGCTGGGATACCAGCCGGAGTACGTGCGCCATATTAAGGGCGCACAGGGAAGACCCGGCTGTGTATTTCACGCCATATTGAAAAAGACCCCAGACGTCCGAGAGATCTATGGCACCACCACATTTATGTATATGCGGGGTGTCAAGATCGAGGCTTGGAAGTGGAAACGTGGGCCCGCACAGTGCCACCGGTGCCAACGCTTCAGACACAGCTCGCACCAGTGTCACCGCCCGCTCGCCTGTGTGCGATGCGGGGGCGAGCACGCGGCACGTGACTGCCCACGCCCGCGGGAAGAGCCGGCCACCTGCGCAAATTGCGGTGGCCCGCACCCTGCGAGCAACATTAAGTGCCCCGTCTTAGAGAGGGAGACGAGAAACAGGCGGGCGGGGACCGTCGCCATCACGGCCACACGCCAGGCTCAAATAGCCATACCTGCAGTAGGTACAAAAGAGGCAACAGGCACGACGTTGATGGCGCCGGCCAACGGGCCCACTACTGCATACACACAAGCCTCCTCCTCCGGGCGGAGGAAGAAGAAGCGCGGGGGGAAGAGGAAGAAGAAGAGTACCCCCCCGGAGACAATTGAAGACCCCCCTAAGGCTGCCCCTGCCTTCATTGCGCAGGTTGCATCCAAGGCGGTTAGCAACAGAATAACGGGCGAACCTACTAGTGGCGCCAACACGGCGCAGCGGCAAAGCAAGGAACCACAGAGGTTCGCCCGAAAACCGCCTGGCGCCGCCACTGCCGCGGTCAGAGTCGCAGAGACGCAGCGGCCAATCGTCGAACAGGAAAACTTCCCGGCATCGACGAGTGGCGGCGCGGTCGTCGCACATTCGGCGAATAAATTGGCGAAGAAGTCGTCATACGACAAAAAGGAATTCACAACCTGCGCAATCAAGCTCCTAATGGACTTGATTAGAGCCATAAGGCAGGGCCGAGATATTGAGACGGTGATCCTTGATGGTCTGGCCACATTACTTGCGCTTTGTGATGGCTAGATCATTAAGGATCATACACTGGAACGCCCGCGGCCTTAGGGACAAGGTCGCCCCCCTCCGCCACCTCCTTCGGGATCAAAACATCGACGTGGCGCTAATAAGTGAAACGTACCTGGGACCCGAAGACAGGGTTAGGTTCCCAGGGTACCACACTTATAGGAAGGACGAAAGGTCGGCACTTAACGTCAAGTACCGTGGTCTGGCGGTGCTTGTAAAGCGAAGAGTCGTCCACCAAGAGCTCCCCTTGCCGTCTCTCAGCACTTTTTACGCGCTGGGTGTGCAACTACACGTTGCCGGCGAGGATATTAACGTTTACGCGTGCTACAAACCGCCCGCGACTCCCCTAGATGTGGTCGAGCTGCGGGCGCTAATCAGCACGCTAAACGGCCAAGCAGTCATCCTTGCCGGCGACCTTAATTGCAAGCACCCGGCGTGGAACTCTGCAAGTACCAACAGTGGGGGCAGACGGCTCTTCGCGGACGCGGAGGCCTCTGGGTACACGGTGTCTGGCCCTGAAACACCCACCCACTACCCAGATATGGCGCGCTACATGCCGGACGTGCTGGACATCGTGGTCCACAGGGGACTGCGCGGCCAGATCACACAGCACGTAATAGACGACGAGTTACAATCGGATCACCAGCCTGTACTCGTCGTCCTATCTGGAATGTCGACCCAATTGAAGCCTCTAGCGCCACGTCGATCAACGGACTGGGACGCCTTTGCAGAAAGGATGGAGGCCACCACGCCTACTCGGCCTATTGTTTCCTCCGCGGACGTAGACCAAGCAGCGCGTGACGTCACTGCTTGCATACAGAGCGCCCTGGAAGCGGCGACTACGGTGCAGCCGCAAGGGAGAGGGCGAATGCCGCCCTTGCCGGCGCACATAGGTGCATTGATCGCCGCGAAAAGGCGCCTTCGCAAGCAGTGGCAACAACTAAGATGCCCACATTTAAAAACGCAACTCAACCGTCTCGCGGAGAGGGTAAAGGCCGAGTTAGAGGCCCACACTGCCGCGGGCTGGGAGGAACGAATTGACGCCACGACGGACAGTTGGCCGTCACTTTATAAACTCTGCCGCCAGCTGACGAACACCCCAGCCCCGGTGCGCCCTCTAACAAACAGCGACGGGGCGCTTAAATATGTAGCGGAGGACCGGGCGGAGGTCTTCGCAGAGCACCTGGAGCGTCAGTTCCGCCCTAACCCGACCGACGACACCGAACACGTCGCAGCGGTCGAGAAACACCTTGGGGAGTACTTCGCACCGCCGATAGCTCCCGAGGAGGACCCAGTCTTCTTCTCGCCTGGCGCAGTCAGACGCGCCATCCTACAGACGAAGCCCAGGAAGGCCCCTGGGGCGGACGGTATCGCAAACTCAGTGCTGCGCCACCTGCCGTTCCGTACGGTAGCGGCACTGGCGCGCCTGTTCACCGCGATACTGCGCACGGGGGCCTTTCCCGCCTCGTGGAAGGAAGGGCGCGTCATTATGCTGCCCAAGGCGGGAAAAAACACTACGAAGCCGGAGAGCTATCGGCCAATAACGCTGCTGCCGACTATCTCCAAGGTGTTTGAAAAACTCCTGCTGCGACACCTAGTCCCACACATCGCCCCACGCCCCGAGCAATTCGGTTTTAGGGCGGAGCATAGCACGACGCTCCAATTGTCGAGGGTACTGCACCAGTTAGCAACAGCTATGAACAAAAAGGAGTACTCGGTCGCAGTATTCCTCGACATGGAGAAGGCCTTCGACCGTGTGTGGCATGAGGGCCTACTCCATAAATTGGCCACCTCAGACGCGCCCCGTCGCGTCGTAAGGGTGGTCTCCTCCTTTCTGTCCCACAGGACCTTCCGGGTGGTGGTCGACGGGGCGCTATCGGGCGCCCGCCCGGTGATGGCTGGCGTGCCCCAGGGCAGCTGCATCTCGCCGGCGTGTTACTCACGGTACACCGACGACATCCCCACCACTCCAGAGGCGACGCTCGCGCTGTATGCCGACGACGCCGCGTACATTACCACCTCGCTTAATGCGAAGTACGCGGCGGTCAAAATGCAGCGCGCCCTCGACCTCCTCCCCGACTGGTTGTCGAAGTGGCGGCTGTCGGTGAACGTGGGTAAGACGCAGGCGCTAATTACTGGCTCGGCGCCTCTCCCACCCCCCCTGAAGCTACATGGGGTCGACGTCGATTGGTCGCCCCGGGTTAAGTACCTGGGTGTGACCATCGACCGCCGCCTCACGATGGGGCCCCATGTCCGCAAGGTCGTCGCGCAGGGTAAGGTCGCCCGCAACCTCCTCAGACCCGTGCTCTCGTCCCGCATCCCGGCGCGCGTCAAGCTGAGCGTGTACAAATTGTACGTGCGCCCAGTCTTGACGTACGCCGCTCCCGCTTGGTTCGCCCTCACGAGCGAGTTGAGCCGGAAGCTGCTCCGCACGCAACAAAACCTCGCGTTGCGGACTATCGTTGACGCTCCTCGCTTCGTGAGGAACGATATCATCCAGCGGGACCTCGGGATCGAGGGCCTGGATGAGTTTGTGAGGCGACTCGCGAAGGCCATGTTCGCGCGTGCCGACGCCTCTGCCTGGCCCCATGTCAGGCAGATTGCGCCCTTGCACGCGCGGCCGCCTGACGCGAAACCCCTGCCCCGCGACCTGGTAGCGGACTCTTGACCCCATCGCACCGGATTGACGCCTCGAGTAAGCAGCACCCAGGTTACACGCAGCTTACTCGAAATAATAAGACTCTACAGATGTACACATACATCCGTTGTGTGGCGTGTTCTAGGTTAATATAGGCGCGTCACACAACCGCATACAGACAACCATCACTATACATGCATCTCAACACAACACTTGCGGGCGCGATGCGGGTCGCGACGCGAGTATACACTGAGCGGTGTTACTCTACAACACTAGCCGCTCATACATACGAGACTGCCTGCCTCTCAATCCGCAAACGGCTCGATCTGTGAACGGGGCGAGAGGTAGACTACATATTAACATGTAGGAGCGTCGAGTCGGCATCCCTGTCGCTGGTCGTCTTCGTCGGGCCTCCCCCAGGTAACTGGGGGTCTCACCTGGCGGGGACTGACCGCCGGGATGTCGTGAAGAAAGCGGCGCTACAAGCTAGCGCCGTGGCGCGCCTACAATAATATTCAGAGCAACCAATTACATAGACGCATTTTGCCTCACAAAATGCGTCTTATTTTTCCTTACGCCGCCCGAGGCGAATCAAATTGAGGGGCCCATATTTATGGACCAACGTGGTGCCTCCGCGGGCGAAGGGCGAAGCCCTGACCCCGCTCGCCACGCCCCCTTGCGGGGGCGTCGCGACATCTTCCGATGGAGCAAAAATGAGCTCAATACATACTTTTAAAGTAGATGCAGTTGTTTCTCTGTATCATCATCCTAGTTTGTTGTGATAGTGATTGCTGCAGCAGTGTTGTGACGTGAACGGGTTGTTCAGGGACTTTGTCTGAGGAACTGTCATGAGTGCAAACCTAATTTTTGTTATTATTAGTATTTGACATTATATGTAATTTTTTGACATTTGTATCGGTGTTAATGCGCCCAAATTTAATGAAATGTGATTGTACCATATATTTTTTTATTTTCTTGACTTTTTCGTGGTGTTTATGTATCTATTGAATGTTATTATTTATAAAACTACAGAACAGAATTTATATGTATTCATGTGTTAGTTTATAATTAATTACATCTCGATACAATGTACACATTGTTAATGAAATAAATAAATAAATAAAATTCCCCTTTAAGGTATGTTTCGCAATGACGAAATGAAAGTCTCAGGGTCAGTCACTGAAATTAGCGGGAATTGATCTTATAGGGGACTGCTTCTAGCACGGCCAGTTTTACGTGGCCTGCTCGAGAGTGAGCTCATCTAGCAGCCTGGTTGTGTTAGCACTTCAAGGCAGAACCTCTAATGTAGCATAGAAAAATAAATAGTCTCATTCCCCTGTATATAACAATGTAAGTAATTTTACTCTCAGTTACCGGATGTTACAATAGGTGGCATGCGAGTCATTTCATAAAGAGAGAAAATGTAAACGAAGTCTTTAACCTGGATTAACACATAGGGTACTTTTAATCCCGGTAGTACGTTCCCGTGAGATATTTTCCAACATACACGCGGGCGAAGCCGCGGGCAAGAGCTAGTCAATCAATTTAAAGAAATAAAGAAAGAAAATAATTTATTTGATCCAGGAAAAGGCACACAATATTCAAACAAAAAACAGAAAAACTTTAAAACAGTATTGATGGTCCTAACGGCTGCGCCAACTAGATCCAGTTCAGCATAAATTCCAGATAACTAGTGCCTGACGCTGGTTTTCAATTGGACCTTATGTTACGAGGACGTCTTACGGATGTAAGTCAGTTTTAAAGTGAATGTAAATACTTAAATAAAAATATGTGAAAAGACTAAATGCTAGACGCTTACTTAAAAGACTAGACCGAAAAAATACTCTTCGCAAAACGAATTCCAGGCATTACTTTATCGATACGCAAATACTGTACTAGAATTAAAAGCGTGTATCATTATTCTTCAACGTGGCACTTTGTATGCTGAACAAATCGAAGACGGGTTAAAACATTTTACAGCTGCTGTCTTCGAATATTTCTCGCTGCAGAATGTGAACGTTCAAACATGTTCGTCTGCATCCATCGCTTCATAAATACATCTTGTCATTCGATCAAAAATGTTTTTACTGGAATCATTTCATGCAATTCTACATACCTTTAGCAATTAACTACATTATAGATAGGAAATAATTGGATAATTATTTTAGAATATTGAATTCTCAGAATTGATGGTTTTTGCATTACTTATTGTTGTATATTAAATTGCTATTCTACATTTTTAAACCTTACTATGTACGAGAATGAATTACCTTTTTATTTTTTTTAATGTATTATCGCAGTTGCAATTTTTATTACAGTAAAAATTGCATTATTGCATAAAACGTGATTTTGTCTGCAGCAAAAAGCTTAGATGAATTTTATAACTACTTCCGTTGTAAAATTCCGCGCGAAGTGAACGCACGTCAAGATGCCATTCATAAAGTCATAAGTCAAGCTAAAAGGCATCCGATAATTTGTTGCTTGTCAACTAGTTCTGGCCTCCTATACCTTCTTGCCCAATTAGGCCCTTTGTACACACACATTATTTTTGCCGTAAAAAACTACGGTTTATTTGCTGTGTGTAGGCACGGTCGTCAATGTTGTACGGATCACAATGAAAACTTTTTGATATAGACGTTTTTTTCTACGGCGCGGTTTATACGCCGTACCGTAAAGAAACCGTGCCGTGTACAAATTGCGACGATTATTTATCGCATTTCTTCAGAGGTCAGTACTAAATTTATGTATTCTATTCTACACGTGAACGTAGGAGATAAATTTTACAAAGACACAATCATTGAGGGCCCTGCCGTGCACTGCAAAGTAGGAGAGAGGAAGAAGGCTCATTGGTTGCCATTTCTGAACAATGCATTAGGTATGGAAAGCTTTTTTTTTTTTTTTTTTTTTAACGGGCATCTCGCAGTTTTGACCACTAAGGTCTTGGCTGCTTAACCGGACTTTCCTGTGGGTGCCTTAAGCTGCTACACTCAAAGCCTCCAGCCAGGGGCAAAATACTAAACTAAATTAAAACTAGGCGAACGCTCGCTAAGGGCACCCCCTGTGGGGTACGAACCTCGGCTTAGGGCGTCGCTGAGGGGAGGACAGCAAGAAGGGACAGGCTGGATCAAAATTGGTTTATATCATGATTATTAAGCGGGGTAGTTTTAAAGCTACGTGCTCAGCGGCAACAACTTGCTGGCACCTATGGAAAGCTTAATATACTGTTTACTTATATGTTTGAAAAAAAAATTTAGGTAGATCATCAAACAGTGTATAATTGGGTCGTTTTTTTTATCTTTAGGATTCGAATTTAATTGTCTGTAAGTTATCAAGCTAAGAATAAACAACTCTATTTAGATATAAACAGTACCCTAATTGCGTAATACACAATCAATCACAATTTGTTTCGATTTGAAACAAGTTGCTGATACATTGCTTCAGAATTGAAAAAAAAATCTGCTCTACAACGTAAATAACGCAATGAATGTCGTTGAACTGTCGAAATGAAACAAATTAGTCATCAACGTTTACGAAAATAACTTACGCAATTAGGGTACAGGTCAACTCTCAGGTACCATGAAATTAGGTAGTTCGAATATAATTTCGACTTCAATTGAAAACTAAGAGATAACGAGAATTTTCTTAGAACTGTTATAGAACGAGTAGATAACGGTAAATAATGTCCTGCACAAAATCTTCAAATTAGGATTAATATTCTTTTAATTAAAAATAGTAAACAAAAAGACGTTTGTCTTTTTGTTTCAAGCAGCGATCGACTGTTACAGTTCTCGACTTAATTAGGTATAATAGGTACCATAGATTTATCTCGTATTACATTTAAAAGACTGTCGTTAAGAGCTTTATAGATACTTAAAGTATTTATTTAAGTTCGTATATTATTTTGAAGATCATTAATTTTACAATGTTCTCAAAAAAATAAAATACGAACATAATAATATAAATTAATCTCTACAGTTAGACAACGTAAATATACTATAGCTGTAATGCTGTATCTGGTAAGACTGGCAGCCGACCCTAACATATTTGGGAAAATGATTGGTAGATAATAACAAGGCTAAAAAAAATAAGTAGATAACATTTTCTGAAGCAATTTTTAGATAACTAAAAGTAAATTATTTTAGTTTCTCCAACCTATTCTTGTATTTGGCGTTGACGAATCGCGCAGCATAATGATCTTAGGGGACGTTGTCTTCAGCATCCATTTTATGGCCTATAAAACATAATAGCTTTTAGAACGACGACTTGCGACGCCTTGGGTCAGTTTTCAGATATTTTTCGCGAGGAAAATTTAACTTACACTTCCTTACTTGACGGTATATTTACCTCGTCCTTCTTAGAAAATATTTGGGTCACTAGTGATATGACAGGCTATTTTATAAACATTCAAATATTAATTACAGTTAATTTTCTACTTTGCGATTGCTATTAAGTATTTGTACTCTTGTCTCCATTAATAGTTCTCTTTCGTATAAATACCTTAGAAAATATCATGTTCGTATGTACGACTCGATTTTTCTAGCTGTGCGCTTGGAGTTGTCAAGTCGTAGGTTGAATTTAACCGCCCGCCCGCGTACCCCCTCAGCGCCCCGCAGACGCTTCTTGTACGGTCTATACAACTTGTGTCGTCTGCACAGTTCTGTCATTTTATTCATTAAGTTGTTAATCATACACTGTAATATTTTGACGTTGACAGGCGTACAGTTAGTAAAATTGGATTACACGATAAACATTACACGATATTTTTCCAATAATTTTTAAAAACAGAATGATTTGTTATGTAGTGTGTGAAGTGGTAATAAGTAAGTAAGTAATACTATGGTTAACTCCCTCGCTTCACTCAGGTGATATCTCAGAATCCCTAGGATCCTTCGTTACGCTCGGGATTTAATATAGCGCTCGTGACCAAAGACACTGCTTTATCCTCTTAGTGAATAATCTACTATTAAACGCGGAACCTATATGATTTATCATTCTATATTTATGGAAGACTTTCAGCTAAATAACAGCAATACCAAAAGCCGGATAATTCTAAGTTTTCACAAGAAAAAATAACAAGAATTTTATAAATTCTGAAATGAATACCTCTGAGTAACCTTCACCTTAAGAATTAAGACGATGTCACACTGTTACAGCTTGACGGTAACAATATTGCCTAAAGACTGGGATGCTAAGATCAAATCTCTCATTTAGGACGCCATCCATCAGAATTACACTGACAATTATTATGAAGGAATTTGATTTTGGTAGGATTTCTCAATCTTGAAATAAAATTATTAATAACTATATTGTTTCGTTGTATTACTACACTGGCCTTCAAAACTTAGTATTGTAACAACTTTTAAACCAACCAACAACCAACTTTTAAAATTGCAATTTCTCCTAAACTATAAAAGTCAGTTTTGAAATAAAAAATGTTTTAAAGCAAATTTCATCAACTTTCTAGGAAATTATAGGTGTATAATAACCTATAATATATTCGTAACGTTTTTAACTAAAAAAATATAAAATATAAACTCAAACTACATTTATTAGTATGTTTTACGCCTTATTTATATTTTAATAACTGGTATTGCCTCCTTGGGCTCTGATTACAGCTTCGAGCCGGTTTGGCATATAATACTGAAGAGGTTTCGGAGGCAATGTTGGGGAATATTCTCCCATTCTTCCATCAGGGCCTGTTTTAGGACCCTGAGGTGGTGTGGTGAGGTGGTCTGTGAATTCTGAAAAGCGTACAGAACTCATCCCAGGCATGTTCGATCGGGTTGAGATCAGGACTTCTATACCAACAACAACTTCTATAGGATACCAACCTCCTGAATGTACTCTTGTACGACCCGAGCGGGCGTTATCCTGCATTAGTATCGATCCATCACCCATATTTACTAAATATGGCCCTGCATACTCATTAAGGATCTCTTGAGTATATCTTTCCCCAGTCAGAATGCAATTTTCTATGGCCAGTAGCTCTGTGAGACCTTCTGAAGAGATGCCAGCCTATACATGTACCCACCGTATAGGACTATATCTGTGAACTGTCTGGATTGACCGTATCGCTTATCAGATTGCCTGTACACTCTTCGCCTGCAATCGGAAGTGAATAGTAAGAATCGAGACTCATTAGTGAACTTTAAATATCTTGTGTATTTTAAAAGTTATTGCAATTTCAAAAGTGTGGTACTAAGTTTTGAAGACCAGTGTATTTATAATCAAACAGATTCTCATTTCTCGTTAAGGTTGTTACCGCATGACCGCAATTCATTAAATAGATTCCTATAATTACGACATTTTTCACTAATTGACCCTCAAATCTGTAAAAAACAATATTTTATTTTTTATATTTTTTCCCCTTTTTAATTTAGCATTCGGATTAAGTTATTACTCTCATAGTTCGTTGTGTAGAGTCTCTTTTTTTAATGGTTTATTTTTTAACTAAAAATATGTTGTTTTACTACGCCATAAATAGCAAAACATGCAGATCTATCTGTTATTTAAAGACCTTGCACATATTATTTGATGTATACTCATGTTTTACAATAAATTTATTCTTTTCTATATTCTATTCTATTCTTGTTATCTAATTCTAGATTGAATATAAGTAAAAGATTAAAGAAAATGTCACCAGAAAAGCGAAATAATAATTGTTTTGAACAAAGTAAATCATTTAACTGTGCATTGCTAACCATTATAACCATTATAATAAACGGGACCCACGAAAACACGCTATGCAATCTCATGCGTCAAGCCCTGAAAATAGTAGAGGAATGGTGCAACAGGCACCAACTCTCAGTGAACCCTACAAAAACCGAACTGATTCTCTTCACAAAAAAGAGGAAACTGATGACACTACAGTTACCACGACTCTTTGGAACAACCCTTAGCCTCTCAACTGAAACCAAATACCTGGGCATCTTTTTGGACAAACAATTGAACTGGGCAAAACACACGAACTATATCACTACGAAAGCCAGCATATCCCTGTGGCAGTGTAAACGACTGCTCGGGAGGAATTGGGGGATTATCCCCAAGGTCACCCACTGGTTATATACTACAGTCATTCGACCGCTTATCACATACGGCTCACTGGTCTGGTGGCCCAGGACAGACCTGAGCACAGCCCAAAAAGATCTCGAAAAACTGCAGCGATTCGCTTGTGTCGCAATTACTAGCAGTATGAGAACTACACCCACTGCCGCCTTACAGGCAATGCTTGGACTGCCGCCTCTGCACCTCATTGTACGGGAGGAGGCGGCCCTGGCCGCCTTTAGACTACATTTATCAGGAACTCTAAGCAAAGACTCCAGAATTAAGCACACACGCATAAAGGAAGATGCAATCAAGCCTCGGCCAATGATGGCATCACCCTGCGACAAAGCACCGAAATCACACCACTTTCAAAGGCACTACAACATAATTCTTACAGAAGAACAGTGTGACTACTCATGCCCGAAAGAGCTGAGGGTTTACACTGATGGATCGAAGACCGACTCTGGTACCGGAGTCGGAGTCTTCTCGTACGATCTCAACATAAAGATATCCAGACCACTAGGAATGTTCAACACCGTCTACCAGGCGGAATGTGTCGGCATCATACAAGCGGTCCACGCCATAGAGGCCAGGAGAGTTACGGACACTCACATACGCATACTCTCCGACAGCGCCTCAGTTCTCCAATCGCTGAAGAAAAAATATATTACCTCGAAGTTGATACTAGAATGTCACAATGCACTAGAACAGGTAACGGTGTCTAGTCGCAACACAGTGACACTGCAATGGATAAAAGGACACAGCGGCTCGCTAGGTAACGACGCAGCTGACGAACTTGCTAGAAGAGGATCTAGCACGGCAGTCTGTGGACCCGAACCTATCGTACCAATCCCCTTCAACCAAATACGCAGGTGGCTACAGGAATTCACCCTCACACAAGTGGAGTACTGGTGGACCTCGACACCGGGCTGCAGGCAGTCCAAGGTAGCTATGCCATCCCTGGATAGCAAGTTAACCAGGAGTCTTTTACGCCTGGACAGGAACGGCCTGCGCCTGGTGACGGGGACCATCACAGGACACTGCTTGCTAAACAAACACTTCCACACGATAGGCATAACGGACAGTCCTCTGTGCAGGGCGTGCATGGAGGCTGAGGAAACCGTTGCGCACGTGCTCTTTGAATGCACAGGCGTCACCCAGATTAGAACAGAAACCCTCGGGTCACCCAGATCTTTCACAGATGTTCTGAACAGACCAGGAGATTTGATTAACTTCTGGAGGGAGGTGGGCTGGTTGGAATAACCCCCCAAGCGGCCGCCATGGCCCACGTACAATGGTCCACCTGACGGACTAAGTGCGGAAACCAAACCCCATAACATAGAACAGATAGAACTGTGCATTGCTGTAACATGTTAAGCTGCTCATACCTATAGCTGCATAGATTTTGCAACAATAAGATATTATAATCCTCATACAAAGATATTTAAAAAGAAGTTTACTTACTACGATTTCTGGCCTCAATTCCGCGTGAGAAAACTTGCCAAATAATAATCTAACTTTTCCCATGAACAGCAGTCAGAAGTAATTTTTGATAAAAAAAGAAGCAGTGGAGGTCGTCTTTGACGATAAAGTGCATGTTTTTGTAATAATAATCAAAACCGCACAATTTGGCAGCAGTGCGGAGACCGACAATCATCATTTCAGATGACAAAATTATTTCGAACAACAAAACTCATTTAGCTTAAACTATCAATAAATTGTAACTACCGGTACTGCTTTATTTCTAGCAGGTACAATAAATACTTAGATGAAGCCGTATTTGAAGAATTGCTAAATTAATGGCGAAGTTTCATCTAACTCAGTTCACGTTATTGCACTCCCGAACCGTACAAGTTACAACACAATCAAATAAATTGGAATTATTTTTAGGGCAATGACCGAGTGCATTTCTTGAGAAGTATGAGCATTAAATATGTCTACAAATGCAGTATTTCTTATTCACTGAACTCGATTTTAGTATTGACCCATCTCCGTAAGGACAATCCAAATATTTGAACTACCCTTTTGATCTAAAACGTTCAAATATTTAAGTAAGCAGAGAAATTTTATGCAAACAATCCGTAGACCAAATAAATATTCTACTAGTATTTACGTATTTTCTTGTTGGCTCACTATCAAAGCTAATGTGAGCCAGAAATTACACTACCTTATCGTAGCCCACTCGAGCATGCTCTTAATACTAGTGCGAGCTACGCCGTAGCTGTGCTACGAAAGCTTGGACGACGAAAGCTTGGTCTCTACGCGATTCAGGCAAGGTCATTATTATAAATTGGGTTTCAGTCTCAAGTATAGTTGAGTTTGTGTTATAAATAAAAGCTTTGTTATAACTTTTTACTACCAAGTATTTTTTTGGCCTATATTTTGACTTAAGAGTAAGATTTTGAGGAAAGTTTGTATTATGGTAAGAAATACCAACGGTACAAAATAATAAAACTTAAAAAAAGCCTCATTGAAAGTACGAAACCTTGTAGACAACTATATAACATTGATAAAATCCAAAACTATGTATCCAGGTATATGTTTATCTGTGTACCTGTCTGTGGCATCGTAGCTCGCAAACGGATAGACCGATTTAGATTTTTTTTTGTTTCTTTTGAAAGGTGCAAGTCACCTTTCAAACGAAACAAAAAAAATCTAAATCGAGTCGAATCGAAAAATCTAATCGAATCGAGAGTTTTCTTAGCTATGATTCAAGAAAATCTATTCAACCGTTTGAAGATTATTAGCTCTTTTTTTAGTTGATGAATGGATGTGAGCATCTTCCACGGGTCTGATCAAGTCGATATTTGGTATTCTGTTACTTCAGTGATATTAGAATAACATAGTAACTTTGAGCTGATACTGCAGCATTACCTGGAATTTGCATGATACCCAAATCCCTCACCATCTTACAGCAGAGGTATCGTGTTTAGGCTCATATTGTAATGGGTCTCAATGAATAGGTTATAGATAGATGGTAATCAGTGTCTGATGATGGAGTACTCAAAAGAAATGAGAGTAAATTAGTAATTAACTTTACTGTGGGAAAAATACGTACGACTGCGCAGATTTAACAGAGTCACATGTCAATCGTAGCGTTTCTACTAGTAATAAGTATATAAAGTTTAAAAAGCAGGCAATAAAAGTTAAATTACAAATTCTAAAAACCCTGACATAAACAAAATCCTTCAAAAAGTAATCAAATAAAATGTATTGGCTAAATATTTTTTAGGTAATATTTAGAAACAAGCGTCGTCGCGTCGAAAATATATTATTATTACGGTAGAAAATATATTATTAAATTACTGAACCGATCAATCGAGGGTTATGAAATTTGACAGGTAGCCTATGACCTGGGAAAGGACATAGGCTACATATTTACTCAGTTCATTAATTTCATGGATAGCTTAATTAAAAATAATAAAATAAGTAAAAAATACACGCAGACGAAGTCGCGAGCAAATATGAAATAAAGTTCTTTTATCTTCACTATTTATTTTTTATCTGTTTCTTTTGTATAGTCTGCCTCAGTTGTTGTGTTTTTTTTTAACCTTTGGTCCGTGGGTTTTCCAAACTTGTACATACCTAACTGTTCAATCTAATCTGCTCAGATTGACAATTAATAAAATATTCGTATTTTTTCAAGGGCACTTCAAGGGCACAATCAATTTAATACTGCCGACTGCTGCTACTACTTCTGAATAATTTAAGATTCTGCCGAGAAAGTTAGCCTCTCTCTCTCTCATAACACCCGTATTTCTAAAATAAAATATCTTTTATCAATGGGAATTAATATTAATATTTCTTTACTTTATATTCTATATCTATTATTTTTAATTACTTCACAAAATCGACTTTTTTGTTAGATCAAACATTCTTATTTTAGCGAACTGTGTATTTTCCTCAATTATTAAAAATTCGGTTTGATTTGAGATACCTACTTATTGTTGATTGCATGATTTTTTATTAAATTTACTAAGTTAGTTACTTTACTGGTTCGTTACTTTACTCTGCAATAATACTACTAAAAGTAACGAACCAGTAGTTAACAGTAAGTTAATCTTTGAAAGCTAAGAACAATTTAATGTTCTGTTAAAACCTGTTCCTGACTTCTACTATCTTACCTATACTATTGTTAGAGGGAAGAGCTTCCCCGAGCGGCCTCCAGATCATAATAAAACGCTTGGCGCACCCTCCAACAGCTGGCACTCGGTGACGCTGCCAAGCTGGCCAATCTCCTAATCGCGATGATTTCCCACGTCCCCCCCAGGACCATCACAAAAGGCACTTTTCAGAGCCACCGCAACCGGAAAACCTAAATTCTAATACTAAAAAAATTTAATCATTGACATGACGAAGAAGATGATTAGGTCGTTTTAATATCATATCGCGAAATCTGTCATGTAAAAAGTACTTCATTTATTCAGTGGTCTGATAAGCAGGTCGCCCGGTCGCGCAGATTGTTACAAGACCGTTTGTGCATTGAACGGCATAATTAATCCTAGCACGCAACTCGATCCTATCTACTGATGACTTCTATTTCCCTGTGTCATAGTTTTCAAGTCATTCTAAAATTTCCTGGTTATATTAATGGCTCCCATTTCGTGACGATGGTCGTTAGGATAAGTCAAACAGTGGGGCTTAGGGGCCTTCATTTGATAGCGTATGGGCCAGAGTTGTGTAGGTAAACTTTCCGCCATGCAATTGATAGATAAACATAAACATAACTTCACGCTTTGTTTCCCCGAAGGGTAGGGCAGAGGTGTCCCTGTACCAGGTTCACCCACATTTTGCCAGTTATGTTTTAAGTCCCTTGTAATAGGGGGCGATCCTATTGCCATCAACTGGGCACAAATCCAGACTCCAGGCTGCTACTGAGAAATTTCAGATAGAAAAACCCAATAACACTTTGCCCGACCTGGGAATCGAACCCAGGACCTCATACTCAGCAGTAGCGCTTGCGACCACTAGACCAACGAGGCAGTCAAATCGATAGATATATTAATTATATCATACAATCGCGTAAATTTATTTATTTTAAGGGTGCCCATTGTTTCCGTTGTAGGCCTTCCTCATATCCGCACCTTTGTAATCTACCTTAGTGGACAGGTAGAAGATGTTATCATTTGATTGTTAGCAATTACATGTATATCTCTACTAATATTATAAATGCGAAAGTTTGTGAGGATGGATGAATGGATGTTTGTTACTTTTTCACGCAAAACCTACTGAATGGATTTTGCCACACAGATAGTTTATAACCTAATAATACACATTTATAAAACTAATATTCGCATTTATGATACTAGTATTATACGTAAATGCGAAAGTTTGTGAGGATGGAGGGATGGATGTTTGTTACTTTTTCACGCAAAACCTACTGAACGGATTTGTATGAAATTTGCCACACAGATAGTATATAACCTAGATTAACACATAGGATACTTTTTATCCCAATATTCCCACGGGATCGGGACTTATGCGGGCGAAACCGTGGAGCACTGCTAGTATTATAAATGCGAAAGTTTGTGAGGATGGAGGGATGGATGTTTGTTACTTTTTCACGCAAAACCTATTGAACTGATTTGAATGAAATTTGCCACACAGATAATTTATAACCTAGATTAACACACAGGATACTTTTTATCCCGATATTTCCACGGGATCGAGACTTATGCGGGCGAAACCGCGGGGCGCTGCTAGTACATTAATAATTAAAGCAACAAAACATTCTTGACTCTTCATGCCATTTAAATATTTAATTTGGGTTTTCATTATCATGATGTGTTACTTAAATGTTTTTATTGTTACGATGGGTACCTACATAATAAATGATTACTAATTATGTAAATATGTATGTTATTTTTGACTGAATTCAATTGTCGGGCAAGTCAAAATGTAGGTAAGCAGTTTGAGTTAGAAATGAATTCTTGTTCTTAATCGCGTCCTTTTTTATTTTTTGTACTATGCCACTAATGTAATCAGGCAGCGATTTTAAACTAATGTACATATTAAATTAACTACTTAAAAACAAAATTTTGGTATGAAATACGTTATTGTAGGTAGATACTCTATGATTTTCTATGATTTTCCTGTCGTTACACCATGGAATTACTACATAGGTACTAAATAGCATTTCAGCCACTGCGTGTGAACGTTTGGTCTTTTACTACGTTCTTGTTTGTGGTTTAGCTAGGTCATGTTTTATGGAGCACATTCCCATGACCCATGACGCCATGACGCATACAGATAGACGGTCTGATTACTCTGCCAGGGCGTTTAGTAGGTCTTCATTCGGGGAATATCGGAGTCAGTTAATTGATTACAGAGGTTGTAATATAATAAAGTGAAATTTTATTGAAAAACCAGCCTAGTGCGTGTCGGACCACGCACAATGAAGGGTTCCGTAGTTGGGATGAATTTATCCCAAAAACAAACTTAACATTGTAGTTTAAAAACATGTTCTCCCATACATTGATATACGTCACGGTCAATTCTCTAACTGCAAATGTGTTAGAAACAGCAATTTTTTTATTCATTAAATTTCAAATTAACTATTTTCGGACGTTTTCCTTTTCTTGTGCTGTGAGACTGCTTTTTGCCAAATTTCATGATTCTAGGTCCACGGGAAGTACACACGGCGACACATCAACCTAGACTGTTTGGACTTTGGACTATTAGAAGTTGAACGCTACGAATCGTGCGATAGGGTGCGATATATTTTTATTGTTTCATCCCACTCACGCACGTCGTTTGCTGGGAGCGCGTGACATGTGTCGCCAATTGCGGCGGTATAACTATAAATACGTATCATGTATATTATTTTGTAACAACGTTCACTCTGCGCCCGGCACCGGTGGCGGACGGTCGTGTTGCGCTGCGCTGCTGTGTACAAGAGTTCCCGATTTTCCGGCTCAAGCGTTCCTTGGTGGTTCCCGAGTCGTCTCCGTAGTCACCCGACTACCATCACGTCTATTAATTGGGGTCTTTTTCAAGACACAATTAATATCGACTTTCTTTAAGATTGTCGTTCAAAACGTTCGTCGAGGCAATTTTGGCCCCTTCCGGGCAAAACCACAGTTTCGTGGTCCTCGGTGGATACCTTACGGTGCCAACGAAACCGAGGGGGTGTTGACCCAATCACACCCGCCGATCCCCTTCAGGGTTAGGCAGTCAATTGGCCGGGTCCCAGTGTTCGGCCTTGGGGGGTCTCCTAGTCGGCACTGGTGACAGTTTTGCCTCCACAGCGACTCACCTAGCGTGGTCGGGTATATCGATACCCTTCACACTAGACTGGATAGGACCCCGTTGCACAATAAGATAGGCAACGGGCCAAAGCAAGCTTAGGGCTCACCCATAGGCACACATCCTCCCTGTCTACACCCGACAGGGAGGGATTACACATCCCCGGCATACCCACCGGGGAGTTAGGATTGTAGGAAGTTAGGAAATATTCACGCGTAGTCTCTCTTTTCCCCCGTCAATATGAAGGACCCGGTAAAGTGCCTAGCGCTCTTTATTAAGTTCTTCCAGGGTGTACTCGAAGAAGAGCCCGCCCTGAAGACTAAGTATGGAGCTCGGTTCGCCAGGCTCCAAGCTGAGTCTGAATCTCAGTCCTGTCCCTCTGACAATAGCATCGCTAACTTTAGCGATGCACTAGAAACCCCCCCGGCTACAGAGCCATCTAGACCCCCCAGTCCGTCAGAGTCTATGGACACTGACGCTCCCATCAGCGCCGCTTCCTCAAAGCGGCCCACTACCCCGTACCCCTATGGTTCGGACGACGACGAAGCGGAGTCCGCTGCTTCTTCTTCTTCCTCATCCTCCTCCCAATCCGACGACGGTTTCACAACCGTCCAAGGAAAGGGCAAGAAGAGGAAAAACAAGAAGCAGAGCTCGTCCCAGGCCAGCAAGGTCGTTGCGCTTGAGGACTTAGACTTTGCTCCCTCGTCGCCCGCACCATTAGTACCGTCCTGCAAAATCTCTCCCGCTACCCCCGCGACTTGCGCTATAGTAGCTTCCCCCACCACCTCCCGTCCGATTACGTCATCCGTAAGCTGCGCTACAGTAGCTTCCCCCTCCACTACCCGCCCGATTGCGTCATCCTCCGCGAAGGATACCCCCGCGCCTAACGCTAAAAAGATCCCTCTCCCGCCACCCTTGTTCATTCAGGACAAGGGAAAGTGGACGGACATCTCGAAATGGTGTGCCGAACACAAAATCAATTTCTCTAGCGCCCGAAATACCCAGCAGGGTATCAAAGTCTCCGTCCCTACGTCGCGCGACTTTAGGGACCTAACCCGTCTTCTGAGAATGAGAGGTGTGTCATACCACACCTACTCACTCCCAGAGGAAAAGCAAATCCGCGTCGTGATTAAGCGAATCCCACGCGAAATCCTCCCCGCCGAGATCCTCAGCGACCTTCAGTCGCAAAAAGTCCCCGTTGACGAGGTCCATCGTATGCACCGCTCTAGAGGCGGTGAATCTTACGATATGATACTCGTAATCTGCCCGCCCGTCGAGGGCCACCACCCGATATTCCAAATTCGTTCCCTGTGCAATCTCACAGGGTTCGAAATTGAGAAACCCCACAAGAGTGGCATTGTCGGTCAATGCCACCGCTGCCAACTATACGGTCACTCTCAGAGGAACTGCCATGCCACACCCAGATGCGTCAAGTGCCTGGGTGAGCATGGCACTTCAGACTGTCCCCGTCCAAAGGATCGTACCCTTTGCACTGACCTTCCCAGCTGCGTTCTATGCGGCAAACAAGGCCACCCGGCCAACTACCGTGGTTGCCCCAAAGCCCCTAAGGCCTCTTCTCCCAAACTGGCCAAGCGTTTCGACGCCCGCCAGCAAAGGGAAGCTCCCTCCTCTTATAGGATTCCCTCATCCCATTTGCCCCAACGTCTAAGCCCTCAGAGGCCTAGTCCGTGGAGTTACCTCCACCACCAGCAGTCTTTTCCTGCCATGGTGCCCTCTCAATTTTCAAATTTCCCTCCCCCTCCCCCCCGCTCCCCTCCCCCGCCTTATGGATCCCCGTATTCGCGCCGCCGCGCCACCCGCGCCCCCTGCGCCCTCTGCGCCCCCTGCGCCCTCTGCGCCTCCAGCGCCCGCCGCGCCCCCCGCGAAACCCACGTCCGCTCTTAAAGCTACGCGTCCTTCTCAATCCACTCCCGTGGCTACCCCCAACGTCTCCGTTGACTCGTTCAACGTAATTACGTCAACCTTCTTGGCCTTCGTCTCCCCTCGCGCAAAGACAATGGCCAACGAAATCCTTGCGGCCCATGGCAATCTCCTCCAGATCCAGGCCATCTACAACGCGTATCCGGACATTACGCAAGCCCTAACCTCCCTCGCTACTAAACCCCATTATGGATAACACGGTCTTAGCTAGGTTCAAACCGCGATCCCTAATAATAGGTTATTTCAATGCAAACGGCATTAAAAATCAACGCGAAGAGATTGCGGCTTTCCTCCGCGATCATCAAATAGACGTCCTCTTAGTCCAAGAGACTTTCCTAAAACCTTGCAACCGTAACCCATCAATAGCTAACTACCGGATAGTTCGCAACGATAGGTCACGTTGCCATAGAGGAGGTACCCTGATTTACTACAAAAAGCAGCTTCACTGCATCCCAATTGACCCTCCTCCCCTCTCACGATTAGAAGTTTCGGCCTGCCGCCTCGGCATGTCAGGCCACCAGCCGATCACTCTCGTGTCGGTCTATCTCCCCCCCGCTAATACTTCGGAGAATTTCCAACTCCTCTCTGACGACCTCTCGATTCTACTCACTATGAGTAACTCGCTCATTTTAGCGGGCGATTTCAATGCCAAACATCCCTCCTGGAATAGTTCGGTAACTACTACAAGAGGCCGACACTTGTTCGACCTCTCCCACTCTCTGACCTTTGACGTCATCGCTCCAATGACTCCCACCCACTTTCCGGTTAACGTAAATCATGCCCCTGATATCTTAGATGTGGCGCTCCTTAAGAACGTCAACCTAAGACTAGACTCCATAGAAGCTATTAACGAGCTCGACTCTGATCACC
This sequence comes from Omphaloscelis lunosa, assembly GCA_916610215.1. NCBI lineage: Eukaryota > Metazoa > Arthropoda > Insecta > Lepidoptera > Noctuidae > Omphaloscelis > Omphaloscelis lunosa. The sequence goes on from OU744247.1 coordinate 14,686,432, forward strand.
GTCCGGTAGTCATGAGATTAGACCCCCGCATAGGTCTCCGCGACCCAAACTCTCCCCCTATCACTAAGAGGATCACGGACTGGAAGAAAGTAAGCACTCAGCTGAAATCCAACACGTCCCCTCAGTTAGACTCTATTCCCGACGTGTTCAACTCTATCGCAGACACGACGTCCGCGATCGACTCACTCACTAATCACGTACAAACCGTCCTGAACGAATGTTCAAGGGAGGTTACAGTGACGGACGACCGTCACTGGAGCTTGCCGGACGATGTGCGTGCATTACTGACTGAGAAGAACGCGGCCGTCCGTGCCTACAGTAGCTTCCCCTGCCCCGCAAACAAAGCCCATATGCGCTATTTACAGAGATCTGTAAAGACACGCATACAGGAGCTGCGTGACGCGGGCTGGGACAAGATGCTCGGCGAACTAGAGCCCAACCATCTGGCATTTTGGGAACTTCAGAGGAAACTCAAATCCCCTCAAACTTCCTCCATGCCCCCCCTGACCCGTCCCGATAAGACCATAGCCTTCGAGGACGTTGAAAAGGCAGAATGCCTGGCCGACACCCTCGAGGCCCAATGCTCACCCAGCTCCCTGCCAGTAGACCAAGCTCACCTCCTAAAGGTCGACGCTGAAGTCGAACGTAGAGCCTCTCTCCCTCCTGTCGACGACCCTGATTGTCCACTGCCTCCCGTCGCTCCAGACGAAGTGCACGACATTATCAAAGGTCTTAAAGCTCGTAAAGCTCCCGGTTCAGATGGACTCACCAATAGGGTGATCCAATTATTCCCTGCCCACCTGATAATGCTTTTGACTACCATCTTCAATGGTGCCTTAAGCAACAACTTCTTTCCCCAGTCGTGGAAAGAAGCCACCGTCATAGGTATCAGAAAGCCCGGTAAACCCAGTACCGACCCCTCTAGCTACCGTCCCATCAGTTTGCTCAAGGTTCTCGGAAAAATCTATGAGAGGCTTATTTACAAGCGTCTCAGAGACTTCGCCGAGACCAAGGGCCTCATCCCCAACGAACAGTTCGGCTTTCGAACTGAGCACTCTAGCGTGCATCAGGCCCACCGCATCATTGAGTTCATAAGCGATGGTTTCCAACGCGGCTCTTTGACGGGTGCAGTTTTCTTCGACATTGCGAAAGCATTCGATAAAGTCTGGCACAACGGCTTATTATACAAGCTGTACCAACTCGGCGTGCCGGATCGTCTCGTACTCATCTTACGGGACTATCTATCGAATCGCGTATTCCGCTATCGCATTGAAGGAGCACTTTCCTCTCCCCGCCCCATTCGTGCAGGAGTCCCTCAGGGCTCCGTGCTAGCTCCCCTCATGTTCACGCTGTTCACTAGCGATATTCCAAACCCAGGTAGAAGGACGCATTTCGCTCTGTTCGCAGACGATACGGCCATCTACTTTAGGTCTAGATACCCCGACAATATCGCCCACACTCTCCAAGGCGCAGTCAATCGACTCGCTGCCTGGTTTCGAAAGTGGCGCATAGAAGTCAATCCCGAAAAAAGCCAAGCGGTTCTCTTCTCGAAACCGCGCACAAGGCTTAGAGACCCCCTCCCCCGACCTCTCACTATGTTCGGTAAGCAGATCCCTTGGGAGAAGCGAGCCAAATACCTAGGTGTTTTCCTCGACCACCATCTCACTTTCGCTGAGCACATAAAGAAGGTTCGTTCGCGAGCCGCTTTCGCTCTCGGTAGGCTCCATTCCGTCCTAAACGCACGCAGCAAGATGTCACTTAAGTGCAAATTGCGAATCTACACAGCGTGTATTCGTCCCATCATGACCTATGCGGGTGCCGTCTTTGCTCATGCAAAACCCCATCATATCCATAGGTTGCAAACGCTCCAAAACCGATTCCTCCGTAGGGCCACAGGCTCCCCCTGGTATGTTAGGAACGAGAGTCTCCATCTCGACCTTAGAATTCCCACGATCCACCAATTCCTAAAACGCCTTGCAAAGCGTTACTTCGATTCCGCGGTCAAACATCGCAACCCTCTGGTTGTCGAGGCCGCCAGCTATGTCCCAAGTAGGATTAGCCGTACCCGCCGACCTAGGCACATTCTCACCGACCCTGATGACCCCATAACCCTCCTCCAGGAGAGCAATAGGGCCACTAGTACTATACACAGAAACAGACGCCTCCCGTCATTCCGACCTCGCCGTCGAGGTCCTTTGCGATCGCGACCGCGCCCCCGAGTAAATGATACTCCTCCCCGACCCTTGCTCGATAACGAGGTGCCAGCAGTGGTTTCAGCTGTGCACGTAGCTTTAAATTCCCCGATTAATAATAATGATCAAAACTTTGATCCAGCCCGTCCCGTCTTTGATGTCCTCCCTCCGGTGACGCCCTAAGCCGAGGCTCGTACCCCACAGGGGGTGCCCTTAGCGAGCGTTCACCCAGCTTTTTAGCTTAGTTTTGTATGCCCCTGGCTGGAGGCTTTGAGTGTAGCAGCTTAAGGCAACCACAGGATTGACCGGTTAAGTAGTCATGACCTCAGAGGTCAGCTACGAGATGCCCTACAGAAAAAAAAAAAAAAAAAAAAAAAAAAAAAAAAAAAATTATTTTGTAAACAAGTTGTGCTCGTTGCGTTCAGTTATAATAATATGGGGTGTTTTTTCGATTTGCGCTGCGCCTGTGAATGTGCACCATTTCATCCGCTAGTTATTATCAATTATTATGTTTTCAGCTTTCCCCGCGGTTCACACGCGTGTAATTCGGAAATCTACATTATGTCCGGTTTAAATATAAACTTCCATTCCCTTTTTTATTTTATTTTATTATTAGGTTTTATAAAATCACTGAAACACGTATTTCTCCATTAGGTACTAACTAAAAAAAATATTACTTAATATTTATTAAAACTGTTTGCTCCATCTTAACGACACAAAGCAATAAAGCAAACTTCGACGTGATTTTGCGCAAACATAGTTAGAAGCCTGGAAAATATCTAAAACCTTACGATTATTAAAATGTTTGTTTGTTTGCCTGTAAGCGTTTGACTAGTTTTTTACTGTTTGATTTACTTTCACAGCAAAACTACTGAATTGATTAGGGGTAACTTGAACCTATAGGATTGTTTCCAAATGGGTCAACATTGATTACCTACTTACTTTGTTTTTCATAGTTAGGTTAAATATAAAACAACGTTTTAAAAATCAGCTCTTTATTTTAATAAAAAAATGTCCATAAAACACACACATACTTAACAAATTACATACAACATTTACCTCTTATTGGCAAATAAAACTTAATTCCTAGTAAAAACATTAGCTATTTAAGTCCTATTCTATTCAGATACCTATATTGTTAACCTATATTTTGTGCAAACGTTTATATTTTTTTAGTATCGTAATCTAGTGTTGTCTTGGGTGCAAACCGGTCGACGAACGGCACGTTGTCGCGAAATGTAAATTAAATACCTTACAAAAGTTATCTAATGAGAAACAATTAACTAATTACTTATCTATTGTTACGCGGCCACCGGTCGGCGTAGCCTTGTAAAAGAAGATGTTCAAAATGGTAGCCATTGTCTTGGATGCAATGAGCCTCTTGGGTAATTATTAAATAATAAAAAGCCCTTTATTCTGAATATCGAAGTTAACATTTCATATTAAAACAGTGTTGAGGTTTTTCTCTTGCATAGTCCTCCTCTAGCATTTTCCATTGCATTCTGTCTTGCGCTACCCTTCTCCAGTGGTGTCCAGCCGTGATCCTCAGGCCATTACTAAATGTTATCTATCAAATATATAATTATATTAAAAGTATATCACTAACGGTTATCCCCGTGCTGTTGTGGAGTTAATTCTGGCGTCATTAATATTGGTGCACCACGCACTAGCACAGTAAAACACGAAGCCGACGTTCTCACGGAAGAAATAAAATCGCGGCGGTATTTTTTCGTGTAGAGTTGAAAATTCAACGCGCTGGGCATCTCAGCGCAATGAAAAATACAATGTTGGATTTTCATCTCTCAGCGCTAAGCAGAGTGTTGAAAATCAAGTGCACGAAAAAAAATCCCTGTGATTTTATTACGTCTGTGCGAACGTGGGCTTACAGTCTTATTTATAAAAATCTCGTTAATCACTGATTAGCCATTGTTTAACTAAGCAATCGTAAAGTAACTAAGTTTATAAATAACATAGAATATTAAAAAAAAACAGTCCATGAGAACAATAGCCCCGGTCGATTTGGGAATTGACTGGCATAAATAAATCATAAAACATTGAACACAAGAGAAACTAGCAAAAATCTTTGGCAAAAAAGTGCATCTGTGTGCGTAGGCGCAAACCGCTGCGCCGCGTTTGCGCCTACGCACACAGATAGATACATTTTTTTGGCCGATGCCACGGTACTCAGTCCCTTTTCTACAATTCTCTGTATTGCTGGTAGTATATGGATATAAAGGCTGTCTAACTTGATCTGTGGCCGACTGTACCGTATAGGTTTTGATTTATTTGCGATTATCAAAATATGTCGCATAAAAGGTATTGGCAGACTGACGGACAACGAAATGATCCTATAACTGTTCCGTTTTTTGCTTATGATGAAAGCCTCACCTCATCACGGAAACCTAAAAAGCGAATATAGTGAAAACAGTATTTTTCCTATTACCATCCAGGTTTTGTTTTCTCTGTTATAATTTTATAAACTACATAGTTTTGACGTGAATTCGATGGTCGTATTAATTTTAACTAGGCGGTCATTCTAGAAACAACATATTAAAAAAAAAAACAAAAAAAAAACCGGCTGCAAAAACACATAACTGAATTACACCATAATTTCAGGTTATTGGTTTGTACCCCACCTGCAAAACCAAAATTTCATAGATTATAACATAATGCTTGTTTTTGTCTTTTCAGTTGTGTGTTTTTGCAGTCGGGTTTTTTGTTTTTTTTTTTTAATCATTTGCTTTATTTCAAGCTTTTTAGTTTATATATATGTATATACATACATACATACATAAACTCACGCCTTCTTCCCATGGGGGTAGGCAGAAACTACAGAACGCCACCTGCTACGATCCTTACATACTCCTTTTGCCTCGTTTACGTTCATACATCTGGTCATACACTCCCGCCGATTGCGAGTACTACGCACTTGGCCTTTCTGAAGAACATCACCAATAAGGTCAGTATATGTCCTTCTAGGGCGTCCCCGACCGGCCTTTCCTTTCACATCAGCCTTGTAAATACGCCGCCGGCGTCGCCTTATATATATATATATATGTTAATATATTAATTATATTTGATTGACCCATTACTAGCTTTTATTTGATACAAAGCGTGCCAAAGAAATAGACATACATACACAAATACATACATACTATAAAAAACAGACTATAGTAACTCATTGTTATTCCGTTATTGAAGAACATATTATACTGCCCGGTATCAGAATAACATTTCGTTGTCGTCAAATTATCGGACTTTGCAGTAACAAAATTACTCCTTAATACAGTATTAAGATATTATAATTATAATAGTGTAAGTGTTTCTGGTTGTGTCACATAAGTGCTAAGTGCACCTATTTTACATAACCAGAAACACACACAAAAAAAAAAAACAATTGAATTCCAAAAAACACTGCAAAGTGAAAACTAACTTTAATTTCGGAAGTCGGTGTCTTGGGTTTAGAATTTTCGTTTTTTGCCACCGACTTCTGAAATTAAAGTTATTTCACTTTATAGTGTTTTTTTGGAAGTTGATTTTTTTTTTGTAAAAAGTTTTTATTTTTCAAGTTTTAGTTGTAGTACCTACCCCACACGAATATCACTACGTATTATTGAAGCTAACTCAAAAACTATTCAAGCAAAGTTAATACAATTTAAATCGAAACACCTCGAGAGCACAGCCTAAAAAAAAAACAGAATTTTCAAAATCGGTCCACAATTGACGGAGAAATCGGCGGACATACGTAAAAAAATAAAACACATACGCTACGAACATATGTACCTATAACCTCTTCCTTTTTGGAACTCGGTTAAAACGTTAAAACATGCATTACTACACACAGAGTTTTTCATATTTCAGGGTTGGTCCCTTAGTGAAAGCTGTTCATATTTATAATATATATTTTAACCTGAATGTTAAATGCTCCCGCAGACAGGCGCGACGCGTATCTGCTGGAACGATTTCTATGAAAACTTCTCGGAAATTGTTCTACCGGTGTCGCGTCGCGTCGTCGCGTCGCGCCTGTTTGCGGGAGCCTTAAAGTATGAGCGCCATCTAGGTATGTGCCCATACGTGTCTAGAGTTTCACGGACGTTATACATGCTAGTATAGAAACACCCGGTTTCTGAATTGAGAATTTGAAGTTGAGAACTTATGATGCAGACATATGCCTTGAGTGGTTAGCTTGCGTGTTCTTTACTGAGCACACGAAACGTTTCGTTCGTCCAGTCAGTAATAGAACTCGCCCATCAAGGAGCGCTGTCCCAAATTGGACGCGTTATTGATTTATTATACATGAAACAAAAGGTATTTAAATAAACACGTAAACTAAAAGATCAATAACTAAATTATCTTTTAAAGGGTTTCAGAGAAATACGCTTGATAGATTTTGCGTGATTCTCAGTTTCTATCCGCGTTAGGCATAACTTTACAAATTAATTTCACTATGTAATATAAACAAAATCTAAAATATTCCTGTATCTCGTTATTAAAAAAATGCTCTAATTTAACATATATTTTTTCTAAATCATTAACACTTCTCATTTAGACGTGATCTTCCGTAAAAAATCAATAAAATTCTGTTATCGTCGCTTTAACCAACTCTGCTTTAGCATTAATTAAGGTGATTCCTTCAATATAACCCGCGAAATGCAAATTTCTTACATTTTTTCCATAGTAATTTTGAATTACGCGAGTTGATTTCTAAAAAACTGTGCTTGAAAGACATTTTTTTTTCTGTTATTTTTGTATAAATCTCCATCAACTACTTTGCAAGCTTCGGAGATTTGCATTTATTTGCACGTAAAAACAGCATTTGCATTAAAAATTACAAGTTCATTTACTTGCATTGGACATACACATAGGTGCTTATTAATTAAAGAGTCTCTTTTTGTGTTGGAAATAGATTAAAATGTTATTTTGAAGAAAAATTATGCTTTTTTAAAAATTCTTTATTAAAAAAGACTTTTGAATTTGGTTAAAAAAAAAATAGAAAAAAGACATGTTAATTACTTGCGAGTTTTCGGACAGTACCCTTGTAAAATGTTTACATGTTTTTTAAATATTTTCTAGGTATATTATTTCAAATAAAATACTATATTGCATTTTGTCAGGTAAGAAAGGTAATATTATATATTATTGTGTGCGCGTGAAATTTCCGCAGAAGATTGATTACTGCGACGCCTGTTCAAGTATGTAACAGTCTCCTGCATTCAAAAGGATGTTCATTTAGGTACTATTGTATAAAGGGTGGCTAATTTATCTATGCAGTTCCACGTTACGCTAGCAAAGTTACAATCTTAAATATGACGTCATATCAGCCAAGCATTCCGTAGGTACGTATAAATACGTACCGGGAAAAGGTAGATGTACCTACATCATAATGTATACCTACAGTAAAAGGTAGGTGTACCGACATCATAATGTATACCTACCGGGAAAAGGGAGATGTACCTACATCATAATATTTAAATGGATTTGGCGGTGAAAACTATTCACCTTTCAAGTTTTAATTTGTATCCTAGGTGGTGGTCAATTAACAGTTTTTAATATTCCAAAGACAAAAACGGTATAAATAACTAACGAGCAGCTTTAAATGCGTTCATATTTTGGCTACACCAGGGTTCACATTGACAGTACATTTAAATGACATTGAATAGGTTATTTTGAATGAGAAAAGGAACCCAAATGAATGAATTTAAACAATCATTCTTAGTTTTAAAGCTAGCGATAAATTACAAAGAATATTCTACAAGTATAATGTTTACGATAAGGATCTTTAAATTCATATTATTATTATTATTATTTTTTAAACACATTGTGATATTGTGGGAGAATCGTCCACTATTATCATTGTATATATCTCTACATATGAGCAACTGGTTTTATGTTCATACTTATATAAATTAAACTGGTATTAATTTAGCTTAATTCTTTATGGTCTGTCTGCGAATAGGAATGATTTACTGAATATAAAAAGATATATGAATGTAAATGAATGAAAAATAGTAACCAAATATTTTATGTTGAGCAACATCGAATGTACGGGTAGTTCCTACTAGATTGGAAACCCCAGACTATTTCGATTTAATGTTACAAATTCCATCGGTAGGTACAGGATAGTTACCCCTTACTTTCTAAGGAAAACGGAGCCATTTTAGCCAATTCTTACCTTTGCGTCCGTCTTTATCTCTGACTACCACAGACAATGTGAAATATGCATAACTATTTAATTTTAATTAGTATTTTAATTAAAATGTGCAAAAAAAAACGCCAATTGGTTAGAATTCAGTCTAATACAATTTGTAAAAAAAAAAAATACCCGACTATTTGTGAAATTTGTGAAAAAAATTGTCGGGTACGACAATTCTCATCCGGAATTTCTATTGTAAAAGCTCAATTCACTTTTGTTCAGTATTTTCGTTTTCCGGCCCATTAATCTTTAATCAACGTGGAACCGAACACAATACGGAAAAATCATGCAACAAATCAACAATTCTAAAAACTGACGCGGAATTTTAATGAGAGAGATAGAACGAGATTTTTTTGTTTCCTATTTCATTTTGTCTTACGGTACAGAATTTGAGATATTCCATTATCTTCTATTTAATAAAATTCTTAAATTTAACGCACAGCAAAACCGCTGGATCTGGAAGCATGCAATTTTTCAAACCAATCCATTTTTTTTTGTAATTCCTTATATAAAGAAGGTGAGCACCAAGGAAGGATGTTCGAAAAAAGGTTTTATTAATTAAGGATTAAAACTGAACGTAAACTGGAATATCAAAAAACCTCAGTAGGTTTGTCCGGATGTTGAAATACTTTTGTAAAATAGGTGATATAAGTATACGGCTTGTATCAGAAATCTGTGGTCATATTTAAGGATCTGCGATCATGATTACGATTAGTGGTCCCATGTAGTTGTTCAGTTTGATGGTCTGTACCCACACACCTTTTATTTTTTGTTTGGGAAATTATCAAATAACTTCTCCCGCTCTGGGTGAAGTGGGAGGGCATGTCAGACTCTTACTGACTAAAACCCACCCGTGTTCTTTCAATTGCCTATATTCCAAGGGGCCACGTTAACCCTTTCGGATAATAATCGGAACCGGGCCAACAATGGTGGAACACAACGCGCCGTCGACTTGGGCCTGGTTGTACCCACAACCCTAAGGGTACAAACTATCAAACTGAACAAATTGCGTAATTGAAAGCCAAGTGTGGTCATATATCTCAATATGTGACCACACCTGGCTTGCTTTATTTTCCAATTTAGACTAAGTGAAGACCATGTACTATGTACTGAAGACTCGTCGATTGTAAAAGCTGTTGAATAGTTTCTACCTGCTATTAATGCTTTGACGTGACAATGCCGTTACAGATGACGTAAATACGAAAGTAGTGCAACGCCTAGTAAACTCGCAGATGTTAGGAGTAGGAAATACTAATAGCATAAAAACGTGTTACATCAAATTCATCCAACATCCAGTGTGAGTGCGGTGTTCCTGAATAGACTATGTCCCATCTGCTGGAGTGTCCTAAATGTCCGTTCGCCTGCACCCTTGACGATCTGAACAACGCCTCTGACGACGACTGACTTTTCTAGCCCGTAACTTTATATATTGAAAGTTGAAACTGTCATATTGAAAAGTTTTACTACGACAATGCATCGTTTGCTCTCAAAATTGAAGTTTAGATTCTAAAATCTCTAGTGAAAGTAAGTTGCCCTCACCTTTTAAGTTGGGGCGTCCAAAGTTTGTAATGCACTGAGAACAGGAATTTTAATTAAGAATAAGTACACTAGATTCAGGGTAAGCGCCTCAAAAACGGCCCGGAAAATGAGACAACGTAGCCTTATGTTGTGTATTTTATTATAAGCCTAATCGTTTGAATTATAAGTTTTATTTAAGATTAATTATTGTAACATTATATCTGTTACACTGTGTACTACACTTACTTTTTTCTTATAAATAAACACAGTTTGTACAATAATTAAAGCTCTCTGCTAAAAAAATCACATTCTGTATACGAAACGCGTGAGGAAGATGCAAATTTCGCGCCCTCACGCCCCTAGCCGTCGCAGGAGACGCCCTTTTTTTTGCGTGGGAAATTATCAAATAACTTCTCCCGCTCTGGGTGGAGCGAGCGGGTGTCTCTTACTGACTAAAACCCACGCGCGTTCCTTCAGGTGCCCTGTTGCCGGGGGCCACGATCTCCCTTTCGGTTTTCTTCGCAACCCCGGTAGGCATCGGCCCTAGCGGACCCCGTCTATTTTGCTGACATCGCAAGCCCACGCCTACGGTGGCCGGAAATCGGCCCGGGTCAACGGCGCGTTGTATTCCACGCGCGCCTCAAAGAGATGTCAGCACAACTGACGGGGTCTGCTAGGGCCGATGGCTGCCGAGGTCGCGGGAAAGCTGGCAATATACAAGCAATGGTGAACAATTAATTTGTTATATCTATAGCTATACCAATAATAAAGCTGAAGAATTTGTTTTGTTGTTTGTTTGAACTTTCTCTGGAACTAAATCACACTGCACCGCGCTCTGTGTGCGGTGCAGTGTGATAATCACCTTATTGTTGCTTTGGCATTCTACAAGATTATTTTTAAAGTACGCTAGCTATTTAAAAACGGAAACAGGTTCAGCCATGATATTTTTGTGAAAAGTAACTATACTGCTGGGAAAATGTACCTACAAAACGTAAACTGTCATCACTGTTGCACCCCTTTTTCTTTTGTCCCTAATTTATAATTCGTAATTTTACGGAATGCTGTGCACATGTCTTCTCTGTATGAGAAAAGGTAAAGAAAGGTCTTGCAGTGGGAAAAAGATAGCATTATTAATTGTACGTTCATATAAACAATCACGCTACAAAACACGTTTTAAATTCAGTGTTTTCAATACTAATAAGTTATAATAAATGCGCATGTTGACTACTTACCGTCTTGAAGTCTTACAAAGAATACACATGCCGAGTTAAGAGGGAATTTCCTGTGTGTCTAGCCTTCACGATAAACAACAATATAATGATATGATACGAATAACCATAGTAATTTGCCTATAAACAAGATTACGAGAAATAACGCATTTAATCTGCTCGGAGTTAATCACCGGTAAGACTGTGTAGTACCTAGTTTATCTAGCACGTATTGATTTGATAGGCAGTGATTGTACGAGGCGATCCGTTGAAGAACGCTTGTTCAGCCCGTTTGTTTTTGGTATTATTCCCGAGAGACGATGGCTGGAATTCTGTTCAAGACTGACTAAAATTATCCTTTAATTTATATAGATATTAAAATAGTAAACGGTCCTCGATATTACTTACATGGCAATGAAGTGGCATAACAGATAAATATTGAATTATTCCACAGTAGAAGGCTACATAGCATTCGCAGCATTATGCTGAGCGATGGCCGTTTTGCGTGGATGTGACGCATATTTCCCCCCAAATTGTTATTTTCGTGTTTTTTCTTTCTTTCTTTGCGTTGTGCTTACCGCAAATAAACGTATTTTCTTTCTTACATCATCTAAAAGAGAGAACAAGAGATAAAGTCTACTTATAGCTGGCAAATATGCCTATTTTCACCGACAACTGACACCTAAATATAAGTGCACTGTTGGATTTTCAACTCTCAGCGCTAAGCCTATCGTTGAAAATCCAACAGTGCACTTTGTGTTGGTGAAAAACTAATTTGGCTGTATTATTTTAGGGTATTATATAAACTTGTATGGAAGTTTAAGTTCAACCTAATGATGTAACTGTTTTATTTTTTATTTTACCTAATTATCATAATACGGTAATATTTCAATTTTAGCTTCTGCCTGCGACTTCGTCAGCGGAAATTTTCTTGTTTTTTTAAATTAATTTAGTTACTTCGTTTTCGCGAAGCGTTCTTTCTGATTTTAAGGGTTCCGTAGTAACGAGAAACCCTTATAGTTTCGTCATGTCCGTCTGTCTGTCTGTCTGTCTGTCCGCGACTTAGCTCAAAGACTCTTAGCACTGGAAAGCTGTAATTTGGTAAGGGTATACATATTAATCACACCGACAAAGTGATTAAATAAAATCTTGAAAAAACATTTTTTTAAAGTTCCTCCCCTACTCGTAAAGTAGGGATGATTTTTTTTCCTCATCTATCCCATGTGGTCGTTCAAAAATATTGTGAGGTTGTTAATACCATTTTTGGATTCAGCTTTAAAGTGCTCATTTTTGTTAAGTTAAGTCAAGTCCCACCCCTGCCAGCTAAATGGTTGGTTTTGGGTGTGTGAAAAAAATCAGAGCAGTAGTATATATAACGAAATTAAAAGGAAAACTATCACAGCTAAGTTGGTTAATTTAATGAGTAATAATCGACCAACTTACATTTGTGGTTGCAAAAACATATTTTCCAATACATTCCGCATGGGAGAACATGTTTTTCAACTACAAAGTTGAATTTGTTCTTGGGATAAATTCATCCCAACTCCAGAACCCTTCATTGTGCGTGGTCCGACACGCACTTGGCCGGTTTTTTTTTTCTTTGCTTGGCTCCTAAGGGTCGTAGCACGTCGAGCGTAGGATCGAAACATTGGAGAATTATTGAAATAAATCCTATAAAACTTTTGTATGGGCCTGAGAAATCAGTGACAAATGCATGAACATGAATCTGGATTCCAATTCCATGACAAGACAACTTTGGAAAACTTAATGGGAATGTAGGTCGACTGCGTCACGCTCTACCCGGTTGATAAATAAACGATTTAGCGACTGATTTACCAATCAGACAGCCAATTCCCTTGTTTAAGAATGTTCGCATTTTATTTTATTCTCAGTATTTTATCAATCTATCAAGAATTACCTTCACTTTTGACAAGTCTTTAGCATTGCTTTGTTTTTAATTTTTTTTGTGATTGCTAGATTGCTTTGAACGTTTTTAAATATGGGAATTGGCCTTCAGAGATTTAAATAAAAAACCCAAGCGTAGGACAATTTTAGATGACTCTCAGTAAAAATAAAGCCTGTCGGTCTATACATACCCTATTAAAGAACTCAGAAAATAGAGTAATTTAGAAACAAATTAAACCATATCGCACATACCTAACATGATTAATAAAGCAAGATTGTTAGCAGAAGGTTATTTATTATCTTTGAGGAAATACTACTGTACCTAATAGGTACTAGTAGGTCGTAAACACCATGTTATGTCAGTAATTGTATGAATTACCATTCTTCTCGTCAGATGGTGTGTCGACTAGCTTCTGACAAGAAAGGTAATTCATCACTCAGATGATGGTGGCCGCTTTGAAACGTTATCTTGTCGTGATTGTTATTATATTGAATTTCGGAAGTCCGCGGCAAAAAACGAAAATTCGAAGTCAAAGACCTTCCAAAATTAAAGTTATATTTCTCTTTGTATTGTTTTTATTGGAAGTCAGTTGTTTTTTTATTTGTCGTTATATCTTTTGAGGTCTTGCACTGATTTGTTTACTAGTATTATTATTCTATTAATATTTGAGCACAAATATTTGTGCTTTTACAGTCCGAATGGGTACAGTATAGGTAATTGGGTTTTTCGTTTTAGGATTCTAAGTAACAGCTCAAAGGAGATAGTTTTTTTTTTGTTTGGCGATTAGGCCCATCAAAAAATGCGGCGTCTTTTAATGTGGTTTAACCTACTTTAGGCTATGATGCGCGTCATAATTTAGCGTAATAAAATGACATGACAAACGAATTTAAATATAGTGAACTTATTACTGTGCAGCTATCAACAACCGAGAGAAATAATCGCCTTCCACTCACTTACTGTAACTTACTTTGAACTTAAATAAACTTAACTGTTTAGTGCAACTTAGTGAAACGTGTTTCTCTATACTAACTGAACTTACAAACATTCACGATAAATCGGTGTACGGAGTCAACTACTATAACCTGTAAAACCCATGACATATTTAATTACTGAATGTTTCCTACCACATCATGGAGTACTTCATGAAGAATCTACTACTACGAAACTCAGAGTTTTCTTCAATACATGTCAGAAAACTAAGACGGGATACAGCCTGAACGGCCTACAAGAAAAAGGTCCTACAAAAAGATATTCAAGAACTAATCATAAAATAGAGAACTTACAAATACACCTTTACAGCTGACATCGAGAAAATTTACCGACGTATCTGACTGTCTGAGGAATAACAACATTTCCAGAAAATTATTTGGCGAACGTTGAACGCCTTCAGAGAACCTGCAAGAGTACCAACTTTGCACTGTCACTTATGGCACTAAGTGCGCATCGTGGCTAGCCATAAGAACCATCAAACAACTTGCATATGATGATGGTTACAAATACCTCACGGCTGGGTTGGCTATCACCCATAACTATTGCGGCAAAAATGATATTTCAAGAAGTATGGGTCAACAAATTTGATTAGGAGGATCAGTTACCGTTGCATATAGCAAATAAGTGGCTAAAATTAAGAGCTGACATACCCAGTGTAAAAAACAAAAAAATCAAGCACTGGATCGGTTCAACGAACCAGAATATCGAAGAGCTTGGAATCTGCGACGCCAGTGAAAAAGTCTACTCATGTGTGATTTACAGCTGCGTTAGAGATGAACACAACAAGCCAACATTAACATCACTTGCTGCTAAAACAAGAGTAGCACCGTTATCACAAACGATTACATTACCGAAACTTGAACTTTGCGGCGCACTCTTACTATCGCAAGTCATCGATAAAATCAGAGAAGCTCTGAATAGTTTCGAAAAAACTACGAGCGTTTGGTGTGATTCTAGAAATGGCGTTATGTTACGTCGCAAAATATCCCTACAGACTGTGCATCAAGAGGATTACTACCAAACAAGCTAACAACATTCAGTCTGTAGTGGGAAGGTCTTACATTTTTGAATACCTTCCAAGAACAAAATCGTGAAGAAAACATAACATGTACATTTACAACTAACATAGGCAGCATATTATCTGTGGCAGCGTTTACCAAGCGAAATCGAACTCTATGAACAAAGAGACCAATTGTATTTATAACTTATTAACTAATTGCAGTTCATTGACCAAAGCGATCAGAATTGTAGCATGGATACAACGATTTATTGGAAACGCACATAATAACCCGAAACGTGACACCGGATGCCTCACTTTATGCGAATTAAACAATGCAAATGAACAAATAATAAAATATGTGCAACAAACGGAAATTACGCAAGAATTTAAACAACTTATGAAGAATGAAACTATTTCTACGAAAAGTAACATTTTCAAAATTAGATTATACTTGGACAACGACCAATAACTGACGTACGAGGAATTTACAACCCTAATTGCGAAGATGGAAGGGTGCATGAACTCCAGGCCGCTATGCCAGCTCACTGAAGACCCCAAAGAATTTTATAACTACCTGACACCGGGTCACTTTCTAACGGGGGACCAACAATGTCTTTACCACGAGCTGACTACACTGATGAAAACTACATTGACTTACGCCGACGATGGCAGTTAACTGAACATTATGTACCAACAATTTTGGAAAAATTAGTCAAGCGACTATCTTACTCAACTACAAATGCTCAGGAAATGGAACAATCCCAAGAAAAACCTCGGCGACAGGGACACCGTACTAGTCCGGGATGACAATTTGCCGCCAGGAAAATGGGCCATGGGACAGGTGCTAAAACTTCACCCTGGCCCGGACGGATACGTTCGAGTGACAACCCTGAAACTGGTGTCATTAAACGACCCATAGTAAAACTATCAGCTCTACCCATCGACACAAACTGCAACACAAATTATGAAGAATGTAAAACGGATTTACGAAAGGCAGCGAAAACTACCACAACTAAACATTCTGGAACAAAATGTCTTACAAACATTTTAATGTTCGTTTTTACAATGTTGATACTTCTGAATGGATCGTATGGTTCGCAACCATGTTCAGGCACTCAAATTATCACCTGGAACCCAAGCGACCGATTTAATAATAAAAAAATAAAATAATAATAAAATGTTTATTTGTACAGTTAGAAAAACACACATAAGTATACAAGGATTTTATAAATATTTTAAAATAGAGTCACATTAAAGGGCGAAACCACTAAACTAGGCCAGAGGCCTGTGCTTTAGGAGCAACGTTCCTCCAGGTATAATGGCATACATCTGGTACTGAGTGTCGTGCAAGTACTTATAAAAACAACATAAATTAAATAAACAATGTCTTAATTTAAATACAGTATAGTTCTATTAAGAGACAATTGAGGGGTATAGTTTCAAAAACCGCTAAGTCCAGTGACATTCATAGTCCAGAAATAGAAAATATGTGATGACTTCTTGTAGCATTACTTAATTAATGATGTCTCTGTATCTTTTGAAAAATTAACCGTTTCAACTACATTTAGTTACTTATTTATTAATTTATAATGTTTAACAAACGTATAAAAAGCAATAATGTGTTGGACTTAGCTGATTTTGAAACTGAAGTTTGGACATTGTTAATTTTGAATCTGACGTACGTGGACATTGTTGTATTTGCTACGACTAATAATATGTATACGCCGACTTAAACCATTTTGATATTGGTATAGAAATAAAAAAACAAATTTAATAATCAACAAATATTTTTTATTAAACACTTTAATTTACTGAACTAAAAAAAATTAATAATCAAATAGAGTAACATAAGGAGAAAGGGGTCTTTGCCCGACAGTGGAACACAAAATAAGCCATTAAATAATCATTCTATCATTTTAAACAATAAGGTCAGGTACACTTTCTTGTTCTTCGCATAAGTGTTAAAAACAACCAAGTTTGTATGTACAAGTCGGTAATTTCAACGATTTCAATTCGTATATAACGGTATCGGTATATAACAAACTCGTCAAAACTTAGGAATCGGCTCATGTAAATAAACATGGACACGTCAAATATTATAATAAACAAAAAGTCAATGAAAAATACAAAGAAACAATAGTTTCAACAAAATATATTTAAATATTTGAAATCTATGATCAAAACCTCTCATAGTAGTGTCTACATACCTCTCTAATTTCTGCAGGTTTCTCTTCCATTGTTCCGGATTTCTCTGCCGTTTCCGAGCTTTACTTTTATCAACAACGATCGGGGTTGTATCCATCTTCGTAAAGATAGCACACTTACTTTGAAATTAACACAGTATCTAATTAAAAAAATAACTTTTTCACGACAATAACACAACAAAAACTAAGCCGTAGCCATAACAGTTTTGTGTATCACGTGACCAAAATGGTGGCTCGCTATTGGTTTGTAAGGACTTCGCGCTTTTTGAATTGAACTATGATGGACTTGGCGGTGTTTGAAGCTAACAGCCTACTTTAAAGTGAATTTTCTATTGGACATAGCTGTGTATGGTACGATCTGATAATACGAAAATGTGCGGGAAATAATAAAGTTACTAGTGATATAAAAATATTGCTAGGTGAGAAAAATGGACTTAGCGGGTTCTGAAACTATACCCCTCAATTGTGATAAGATTCTCGGTTTCGTCATACGTTAACTTCTGCAACCAATTTGTAATTTTGATTTTAACGTGTTTAGTCAGGGAGTATATGGATCTAAGTTTATGCATTCTATTATACAGTTAAGAGCTAGTTGCCGCATACTGTTCAAGTACACAAGTCCAAGTTTGCTAGCCGACACTAGCAAACTTGGAACGGCATTGGACCATATCGCACTCGGGAGTGCCTTTGCGTCTTTTCAGCTTATCATGATCCAGATGTAACGTAGAGTGTTTCCGCAGCACAGTGCAGAGCACAAAAAGCTGTCTCACAGTCAAGACTTTCAAGATAGCCCTTTGAGCTCTTTCAACTTTTAGAAAGGAAGTTTTGTAGGTTCCGCCCCAAATCGAGAGCGGGACCTACAAAACCTCAAATTTATTATGACACCGCAGGCATAATTGAACTCATTCACGATGAATGGACTTTGCTTACGTACTACAACTTAACTAACTACTGGCAAGGCGTTCAGCATACTGAAGAATTCATAAAAGGTTTGAATTACCTCAAAAGTGCCAGAATATCCATCACATCGGAACATCATCCACGAGATGGTATTACTCAACTTATACAACACCATGCTGCTGGCTCCTCACAGGCATGTATCTATGGGGTCGAAGCGCGGCTTGATCGACGGAGTAGGCATGATAGCAAACAGCTTATTCGAGGTCTTAGACCAGAAGTTAGCTGACAAATACCACAAAGACATTGATGCCATACAATGTAATGAAAACTATTTGCGTGAACTCGCAAAAAACCAAACATCAATCATGTAACTACAAAATGACGTTTTGAAAAAAAACGATTACTGGGTCATCGTACAACTACGTCACCGTGTGGCGTACACAGCGCGTCATGCGAGGAGGCATAGATCAAGTTGCAAGAACCAAACAGCTGGCTGGTTGTTTGTTGCGGAAGGTGCGAATCACGTCCTGTTTGTGAAAACGACGTAATATCGCAAACTATCACATCGGCGGCTATAGTAACTTTGAATCAAGGATGCGTACTGCGGTCAAAAGAACTCACCATCACTTCGCACAATCAGTAGGTACAACAGCAACCTCAATGTGAACTATGACATGCATGTACCGAACCTGAATTCGCCGATAAACAACATTGTCAACGTCCCACTTCATAACGCGCCAAGCGAACTCTTCGCTCTAAATAAAAACGACTTTGAGGTAATTGACAAAAAGCTGCGATTCTAACAAGAGAACAAGCCGAAACTACCATCTACTATCACGGATCATGACGTTCACCAATATGCAATTTGTTATTTCTTATTGACAATTGCAGTCATCACTTTCCTGTGGATCATAACAACAAAATACTGCACACTACTCAGGAACCGATTTCTGAGGAAGACGAATAGAAAGCAAACGCATGAAAACATTGAACTTCAACCAATGGGTTCTCAACAGCAGACTGCCAGAGAAGAAAACCAGCAGGCGCCCACGGACGACTGCCACGTTAAACTTCAAAAACACCGAGACGACATTGCCTTTACTTTTGATTAATTGTATACCAATTTACTTTAATATTTAACTTTGTACAGGCGTTTCTTTCTCTCTCTACTCATCTTAGCTTCTTAAGGGGTTGCCAATATGTACGATCTCATCGCCGTACATTTTTCTGCTTACTCTGTAACCTACTTTAGGCCAACGATGCGCATCATAATTTAGCGTAATAAAATGACATGACTAACGAATTTAAAAATAGTGAACTTATAACTGTGTAGCTATCAACAACCGAGAGAAATAATCGCCTTCCACTCACTTACTGTAACTTACTTTTAACTTAAATAAACTCAACTATTTAGTGCAACTTAGTGGAACGTGTTTCTCTGTACTAACTGAACTTACAAACATTCACGACAAATCAATGTACGGAGTTAACTATTGCAACCCGTACAGTAATAATATCTCCTTTAGGAAATATAGCTTTTACCTATACAAATATGGAACGTAGCCCTTCGCTGAATACACGTGCGTAAAATATTATACGTAAACATTTTATTGGTCATAAAAACTGACCCGCTTTGAAGGACATTCCCATTCTAGGCTGTTTGAACTATATTTAACTATTTAAAAATATATCTTCGAGACGAAAAAAAATTTATAGAAAAAACAATCGACTTCTAAAAAAAACACTACAAAGTGAAAAATAGGTAACTTTAATTACGGAAGTCGGTGTCTTTGTGTACATATAAAGTATTTTTTTACTTTGTAGTATTATTTTTTTTGGAAGTCGGTTGTGTTGTTTTTTAAGGAAGTTTTTTATTTTTCACTTTTTTGTTAGGGTATCAAAGTCAAAGTCAAAGTCAAAACATTTATTTCAAATAGGCCCATGTATGGCACTTTTGAACGTCAAAATTTACAAAATAATATAATTGATTCTAGTCGCCCCTTCCAAAAGGTAGTTTTCGTATGGAGAAGAATGGGCAAGAAACTCCACCGTTACTCTTTTAAAATGTTTTACAATAGTTTGTATTAGTACGTACATTACTTAAATAATTATATGTGAAGACGATGCACCTAGAATAAAATTACTATACCACAATAGGTAAAAAGAATTAAAAATGAAGCAACGACAGATAATTTAATTATATGATAGATACATGGTGCTCACATATTTACAAACATAGTAAAAGTAGACGATTTTCCTAATGTTTTTAAAATTAATAAGTCAGTGTGTGAGGAAGTAATCACAGAATGTAAAATCAATGTCATATAATACAAAATTATAAATTTAACAATTAAATTAGCAACCTGTTTGATTTTGTCTTGATTCTAAATTGTCCTATGGAGCAGGACCAGCATGTTTCCAAGCACTCTTATCTTGGATATAATCCTCTAATTTGTAATATGCTTGTTTACAAAGTGTACTTTTAATCTGAGTTTTAAATTTTCTTTCATTTAATTGCAATATGTCACAAGGTATTTTGTTGTAACATTTAACACAGTACCCCATAAAAGATGTATGTACTTTAGATAATCTGAAAAATGGTTGATCTAGTTTATCTTTATTTCTAGTATTAAAATTATGTCTATCACTTATTTTATTAAAAAGATGTGGATTTTTCCTTACATACATAATATTTTCATAAATGAATTGGCAAGGTACCGTCATAATATTAATCCTTTTAAATAGTTTCCTGAGAGATTCGCGGCGACGTAGATTATAAATCTACCCTATCTACCCCACTTCTTCTTTTCGTGTGGTTAGTGACTAACCTGGTGTCAGAATTTTAAAGCCACCCATGGGCCTTTGACTTAGCTTCACATGCCATTGAGAAATATCTCTCAGGCATGCCGGTTTTCTCACGATGTTTTCCTTCACCGTTTTTGAAGCAAGTGATAATTATACAATAAGGACATTAATCCGAAAAGTCAGAGGTGCGTGCCTTGGGTTCGAACTCGAGACTTGGCCGTCGGACGGTCACACCACTAGGTTATCACTGCTATATATAATACCACTACTTGTTTTGTAAACAACAGTGACAGGAAGTATTATAATATCATCAAAATACACAAAGTGGATTAAATATCGAAGCTAACTCAAAATATATCCAAGCAAAGTTAATAAAATGTATATGGAACCATCGCGCAAGCTTTCTCTACGTTGTGACGAAAATATTGAGGAAAATCCATTAAAAAAAAAAAAAAAAAAACATACGGACGACCATTTAACCTTCTCCTTTTTTGTAGTCGGTTAGTAAATTTTTGACCCACATTGTTTTTTTTTTTTTGTTTAAGTGTCTACTCAATAATAAATAATATTTAAACAGGTGTTTTATACTGATCAATCAGCACGTGCTACTTAATGACATTGCACTTTTATGTAAATATTTGGTACAATCCAGTAGTTCAGCTGACAGGTATTCGTTAAGTAATTTTCTAATGTTCAAAAATGATTACCACTGCACATTTAATAATCGTTCTCCTATGATTAATTTCGTTTTAAACTCCCATATGTGGTGGCTTTCTGTTCAAATTTAAAATTTTATTTATTTAAACTGTTCTAAATAGGTAAGTATTCAAATTTGGCAAAGGTATAAAGCGTGGTGGCCCAATTTAAGACCTGAAGGTTATTTCCGTAATGCGCAAGCGGAAAACAGAATATTCATTACAGAAAACAAGGTCATTGTTGGATGTCACGATGTCACTGGTGTACAGTTGGGGAAATTATTTATCAAATTGACACACTACGTCAATTTACCGCGTTATAGCCATTTCATACAATGACTGTTGTGATTTGATTAAAAGAACAATTTAACAACTTAAACTCAAATCACAACAGTCATTGTCATTCTGTTTTCATACTTATAAAGTCGCAAATTAACTAGATGCCAACCTACGAAACGTAGTTAATTTGTGACCATACACTTACATTTTCCTTTGTAATGCATTCTCGTCACACAACACATCCCTACATTCTCATGCCAGGTCTATTCAATTTGCTTTTCATCCATCACTTTACTGACCCAAAATTCCGATCCATACAACGTTACTATTACGACAGATCTATAATTATGTTCAAGATAGTGCGGGACACAGATACTTAACAGGTTTTTATAATTATTTCCATATACTTACTAACTTTTTATTTTCGGTCCATCTCCTGCACTATAATTAAATGTAAATTAGTTTTTCGTGCAAACCCACACAACATTATTTTTATTATAATGTGAGTAACAAGAGATCATTAATTAATAAGTGGCACTTGTGCGCTATATAGTTGCCTACTTTAAGCCTAGCAGGCAATAACAGGTACTTTTTTTTCGGTCGTTCACTGATATATGCGGAAGTGTAACATCCCTCGTTGTAATTATTACGGTACTTACATACTTCCACTCGAGAATTCATATTTTCAGGATATCTGAACTATTACAAAATTAAAAAAAAAACCTTTTTCCCTTTTGTGAGGTAGGTTGGTAAGTCGCTAGATTTTAAATGGAAGTTGGTAAACTTTCGACAAAAAAAAATCCACCTTTTTAGCTTCTTTTTTCAAAAAGAAAGGACGTTAATTAATGTAAATAATGTATTCATTGATCGATTCATAGTAGTTTCTGAAAAACCTACTGAGACCTACCCGGTCCTGTGGTTTCAGTAAAATGAATTAGATCTATATGAGGTATATTAGTAAAACTGATATATATTAAATTATCAGGAATTATTCGAATAATGTCAACCACTTATAAGGTATGCGAATAAATTATTGATGAATACATAATTATTAATGACGACTACGATATTTTTATGCAAAGCATGTATACTTTCGACAAAAAAAAAAAAACACCTTTTTAGCTTCTTTTTTCAAAAAGAAAGGACGTTAATTAATGTTAATAATAAATTCATTGATCGATTCATAGTAGTTTCTGAAAAACCTACTGAGACCTACGCGGTCTTGTGGTTTCAGTAAAATGAATTAGATCTATATGAGGTATATTAGTAAAACTGATATATGTTAAATTATCAGGAATTATTAAAATAATGTCAACCACTTGTAAGGTATGCGAATAAGTTATTGATGAATACATAATTATTAATGACGACTACGATATTTTTATGCAAAGCATGTTTGTTTCATATCGAATAAAGTACCTACCAATGCATTCAAATGTTTGAACAATTAAAACAACTGTTGCTCTGTTTTTACTAGTAGAATATATAAATTAAAACGTTTGGTTCGTGTTGTTATTATCAGAAAGATGCGATACATAGTGCATTGTAACCTTTGCATTTGTGTAAATTATTTGCTTGCACGTCAGTCAACGCTGCGCACTTTACAGTCGGAGGATCCAACATTATGATAGATTGTTTGTTTGGAAGAGAGATTGGGTCATGTTTCCAGCCCAAACCACCAATTCATCGTCAGAAAGGCGCTATTCCACCAGTGTGTGCAACTGTGCGACACTTTACTGCACAGTGTACGGCACAAATTCAATGTTTTTTTCCTACCTACCAAGGTTTTTGTGTGTTAACAACCTTGTATGTGAACTTATTGACACTACGAATCTAATAAGCCATGAAAACCGAGAGCTATCTCATCCAATTTCGGAGGAGCAATGCCCGTAATTTTAAAAACGTTCGCAGTCTCTCACTACCTCAGTCTCAATCTGTGAAAAATTGCTCAAATTTCCCAAAATGTTTGACATGGATTGTCGCTGAGATGATATTAAGACTAGATTTTGAACGTTTTTAATTAAGAGAATTGGTCTTCAGATCTATTTCAGTCAACCCAAACCATTAATTCCTATCCCTCTCGCTTCGTGTCGAGCCTAACTCTGTGCGTCACAAAGCTATGAAAAAAAAAAAAAAAGTGGCTAGATGGGCTCGACAGACCTAATACGAACCAATAACATTATTAAAATCCCCGTTGAATAGTGCTGACACATTAAGTACTTCGTTTCGAACGATACAAACATCGACATAATATTTATCACAGTGAGTATTGTGAGTAATGCTTACATTAGGTACTCTCATCGGGATCGATGAGCACTCATAAATGGGTTATTTATCAAAGAGCATAAGCGAGAGAAATTCTGAATGAAAGAAAGAAAAATAAGTTTATTTGTCACAGAAAGACGTGCATAAAAGAAGAAAACAATAAAATAAAACAATAGATTTATAAATATAATCACGAGCACAAAACAGAAATATGCGGCAGCTTCTGGCACATCTTGACTGTGACAAGAAGGTTTCCACGCAGCATGATGCTGTGCTATGGGTACCCACAGCACAGCACTGATTTTCAGTGGTCACCCGAAAAAGACGTACGGAAACCAAGTTAGGTTTAATTAATTAAATATGAATAGTTAAGAAAATAAAATAAAGTAAATAGTACTTAGAATATAATGCTAGTTTACAACCAATAATATGAATAAATATGATTAAATAACATAGAAAATTATCCGTAGGCATCACCGTGCGTGCATGTACCCACCCATAACATAATTATCATTACACCTATAAGAAATATTCAGTGTTTGTCTCGCTCCCACCTTCAACTCCGCATCGCAGTTAGTTCTGCAATTCTTTCTTAGGGTTATATTAAATAGATAGTTGATAAATGAGAATGTTTGTTGGTTGGTTTTGTTTACTTAATTACATTACAGGTAGCTAATTGGTTGGTCTTCCTAGGAGGAAGTTCTAGGGATATTCTTTAATAAGGAAACTAGCTCCTACCAGCGGCTTCGCCCGCGTGATATCTTTATAGCCTATATTATTCTGTGTTAACATAGCATTCTACCGGCGAAAGAAATTTTGATAACGTAGGTATTGCACTTTTCTATGAAACAGCAGATTTTTTTAATAACCGTAGGAAAACTTCAAAGCAGGCGGTTTCAGAATCATGTAACATGGTAACAGTATTCGCGTCGATGTCCCTGCCACCCTAAATATAAGTGTAGATGAGTAAATAGATTTTAAAATAATTCTATATGACGGTCCTGTCACCTTAGGTAAGGTTACATTTACCATTGTTTACTAAGTATTAAGTAGGTATTTGGATCTGATTATGAGGCAAACACAAACTTTTTTTTTACTTTTTCAAGTGTTCGAGTCACGACCGTCAAACATTAAATTCTATTGTCCTTTTATTTGTTGGTTTTAAATGTTGTCCAAGATCAAAGAAGTTGTTGACAGGTTGTCACATTCAAAAAGACAAATAAAGTAACATTGTTAAACAATATAGATAATTAAGTCTTCAACAACAGAGCCAGTAACCTTCACTTTTCTAGAAATAAAGGAGAAAATAGATTTCATAAATCAACGACAAAAACATTGAGTAGGCGGAGATACACAATCAGAAGCTTACGAAGCTTACTTCATCATTCGTTATACAAAGCTTTTGAAAGGTGATAGAGTGATATACACGTTAACAATACTCTCAGAAAAGCATCTAAATCTAAAGTTACATATCTTATAGCTTTGTATACTAATTGTGTCGCTTTGTATTTCATCTAAGTTCAGCACTACGGTCACAGTCACAGTGGTATCGTTTAACTTTAAAATACCTACCGTACCACCAGAGGTACGGCCAGGGATACGGTGGGTCTGCAGTGTAAGGTATAATAGCCTAATGTCAACTGCTCATCACCTTTTACAAAATATTGCTTTTCCCGATGCAGGGACGTTAACACAAAAGAATCGAACAACAATTATGACCATAGATTTAAACCACAAACAATGTTACTATGCCGCTCTCAATATCAAGTCGACCAAAACAAAATACCAAGCATGCATAACAAAAGAACTGGAAAACATAGGATTCAGATAAGCGGATGAAAGCATCAACATACCATGGAGCACCATAACTGGTGTAATAAAAGCGGCTACTCAGGAAACCTTGATTTTACAGCCGAGTCACTCTAGGGGTCATGGTATAGCTCTTGCTAACCTACAAAAGGCAAAATTTTTACAAAGAAGACAACTTGGTAACCCAAATATACATAATCGTGTAAAAGAATGTCAGAGAACACTTCAAAAGGCACATTCACTGCCAATAAATATTGACGATTAATCACCTCCAGGCCCAGATATTTTTCTGCGTGAATTTTGTTTAGGTTTCAATAAAAACGCGAAATATTTAAATATCACAGAATTTTATTATTATTTTTATTATTTTAAATTGTCTTTTCGGATCCGAGTAGTCGGCATACAGCACATCTGGGAGCCAAGAACTCGGATCCGAGTGTTGATATGAAATGCTAGGGGTGTTGGTTTAATTTTGTATTTTTATATTTATTGGATTATTTTAGGTATGGTTTTATTAAAATGAAATAGAACTCCAGATAATTTGACAAACTATTTATTGGAAAGAAATAAAAAAATGTGAAACTTTGAAAAGTAATTATAAGTCAAAGAAAAAAGACGAATCAACTATCATTATGAATAATCATATTCAATTAGGCTTAAGAGTGTGCCTGACAGAAACAACCTGTGCAGAATCCTGGAGAACCTTCACATTGCTTGCACTCATACATTGTTTGTACCCTCTTCAATTTCGATCTACTAATAAAGAAAAATATAGAAACCATTACTTGATTTCATAAATTAAGGATTTAACCTGAGTGGCCGCATAAAGTAATACGTACTTGCCGTGGACGCCAAATTTATATTGACTGGAGAAAACTGTACGAAGCGGCTGCTCGGATCCGAGTGCGCGGCACCGTTGTAAGTGCACCACCCTTCTCGGATTCGAGTGGGTGGCAGTGAATGTGTTAAACACCAAAATAATGCAGGGATAATGCAGGGATACCGAAATGAGGAAAAAATACCCTTCAAAACACATGCAGGTGCTTTATTTATTTTACAGGATAAACAAATTAGAAACAAAACGCCGGAAAGAAAACGCTTATATACCAATGCCCAAATGGGAGCAAATTCTAAAAAACTCCGAGGGCCTACCTACACCGACGGCTATCATAACAAAGCCGTTAACCAACACACAAAATGAAGGATCCACGGTGGATGACGTAATGGGAATCATTAACAGCAAGCATAACGGGATAGCTCCAGGAACAGACCGAGTGGTAATCGAGTTCTACAAAGCGATGTCACAAATATTGCAGGAAGCCGCCACCAAACATATGAACAAAGCTTGGACACAGAATGAAGCACTCGACACATGGCTAGAAACAACGCAGGTACCTATTCAGAAGAAACTTACCCTAAGATACAAACGATTATCGCCAAATATCAGTTTGCAATACGGGTTACAGAATTAACGCCTCTTACGTAATAAAAAGAAAGACGAAATTATAAAAGAATTGGGCAACTACCAACAACAATAGATCTACTGATGATCACATATTTACGCTGAATTTACGGTTTTGAATGTATCGACAATCACCAAATCTCTCAAGACTGAGAAGATATGAGTGAGTTATCATGAGAGACTTGATTAACCACGTTAGGAATAAACCAAGACAAAAAAAAATGCACGAAATCTTAGACGAAAAACAGTAACCAAACTCGCCAAGAATCACAGGATGTGCTATCTCGCACACGTTCACAGACGCGGCAAAACACACCTGTTACATGCAGCAATGCAGTACAGGGCCAAATTCAAGAAAGTAGGCCGACCGATTTACCCATGGAACGACAACCATAAACAGGACATGGTGCACTTCGACAAGGAAATCAACTTTTGTATGGTCACGCATGAAAACCAATACAAGTTCAAGAAGGCAACCAGTGAGATATACAAGAAACTTGAAATGGACAGCAGCGAGTCCTCTGATGAAGACACAGAAAACAGCAAATTGTAACACAGCACAGCAATGAGATAGAAAAGAGCCTTGAAAGCAGCCAAAGGATTCGCAGGTGAAGATTAACTGAGCCAATTGGCGGCGACGTCGTAAAAAGATGCCCATCCATAGATAAATATCACCCGTCTCTCCAATAATCCGTTACCACTCAAGGATACATATCCGGTACGGCTCGCAAATCCTTCCTTATCCTGAAGGTATGTCTTCCCTACCATTACCGCGCCCCCTGGTCTACTCCCTGATATGCAATGGCTTATGTAGCACCATGAAACATGAAGCTCCAAGGGCTAGTGCAAATCTTGGGGTTCATTCGATTTATCGAGTCTGGTTAAACCACGCTGGGATCGGTGCATTTCATTCATTCATCATTCATTAATTTGTTTATAAAAAATATAATAATACAATTTCATATAACGTGTTACACATGTTTGAACAAATAAATTTATCTTTATCTTTACAGTACCTACCTCTAGTGTTCTATTAAATTAGTATTTATTATGTAAGTACTTCCTAGAAGTATTAAAATAAATTGTGACATAAATTGCGTCAGATTAAAAGGTCAAGGATATCTTGTAATATAGCCAAAGTATTGTCAACTAATCCGTCATTAATTTATAAATTAGAAAGGACATTGACCATCCATAAATATGAGTTGGACCAAGTGCTGCCCAGAATGAACACATAGTGCATTATGTTCCTTGGGTATATACTAGTCTGTAAACCAAAGCTCTTCAAAATCTATCCGAGATGTTTTGAGAAAAACAATTTTATGTTGAGTATTTTTATTGTTGAATAATGACAACCAATGGCGCATTTTATTAATAAATGACAGTAATTATGTTATATAACACATAATTATTTCCTTTATTTCATTTATAAATGTATATCAATTAAATTTTTAAATGTCTTTATAAAAATCATTAAAAATATAAATGTAGCTCACCGGTATCGGGAACAGGGTCCTAGCTACCGGTGGTCAGGGCTCCTGAGAGAGGAACCTCCATAAGATAAGCCCCGTGTCCAGAAGTACCGCTTTCTGGATCAAGCCTTTGATTCAGCTGCCTAACGATAGCCTTCTCAGGTTTTGGTGGAGGCTCTTGGTTAATAAGACCAATGACAACACTGCAACGACTATCGGCACAATGACTGCTGCATCCACATCCCACATGTCGATAACGTCGCCAAAAGCCAGGTCAAGATACTTAATCTGCTTATCTTTTTCGGCTTTCACGAGATTCTCATCATGCGGGACCGCTATATCAATTATCATTGTGCGACGCTCTAATCGATCTTTCACCAATATGTCACGAGTGTGTCAGGAACATTTAAAAGGAAACACCTGGGATGATGTTTTCACTGCACCGAATCAAAGACTCGCCACGTTTTTTAACATATCGCGAACAAGTCTTGAACGGAGAATGAAAATAGACCAGTGATGGATGATAGATCGATCCCAATACAACGTGATATTGCCATTTTCGAGAACTGTGTTAGGCACATACCTATAGTACGGTACTTCCGATTTCACAAGACTATATTTCAGAGAACAGCCAGAAATAATGTGGCATTATTTCTGGCTGTTTGCCAGAAATAATGTGTCTGATTTATCCCCCCCGAACGGTGGCATGCCTGCCAGATGTCAACCGTGCCGTCCTTCAAAATATATTGTCGGTAGTTGTTCATCACTATAACTTCGTCTATAATAAAAAAGACAGAACCTTCAGTTTCCCTAAAGAGATCATCGAATCGCAACCACGATACGGACGCTAAGAGTCTACATCGGGCCCATGTAGGACCCATTATTCATACATCTTCTGATCTATTATGCATAAATGTTTAATCGTCATCATCGTCACCGATAATAATTGTATCGAGAAACAGAGCAGGGCGCTTAACAACGTCTTGGTGCCTGGGTGGGCTAAATCTCAACTAGACACATAACACACAACTGCCAAGATAAATCTAATTGGCCGAAACAAAACAGGGCTGTCTTGTTTAGTTGCAGAGTGCCCGTGATCACCTTCCGGCTCCATCATCAGACCCTGGATACAACCTTGGGCTATACTACTTGTCAAGACAAAGCCAACGAGTCCAAACACGATTGTGCTATCTTGTTTGGATGGGGAGTTCTTTTGGCCACCTTCCGGCTCCATCATCAAACCCTGGACGCCATCTGAGGCTATAGCATTTGTCATAATAAAAACAATGAGTTTTGAAAACTCAACAACACTATCTTATAAACTTATAATAAAATAAAATCGATAAGTAAAACTACCAGAAAAACATTTAAAAAACTTTTTAACCCGGGGACCAATTTTTATTGTTTATGTATAAATTGATGCAAGGAACCATTTGGAAGTTCTCCCATGTCTGGGCACCATTTGGTCCAAAACCGGTCAATGTCCTTTCTTGTGTATGCATATCTTATCTTTTTTTGGAGATCCTAAATCTACATTATTATAAATTAAAGTCGATTTTCATATTTTCATGTGTCTGTATGATTGCGTCGTTCTTTTAAACTACGCAATAGATTTTGATGCGGTACTCACCATCATTTAGAAAATGTATTCCGTGTATAATACATTTATATTAAACTACATAATTATATTAAAGAAACCGATGTTTTATCAAGTCGTAACGTGAAGCAAGGGCGGGTGGCTAGTTAATAAATAAATGATGATGACCATTAATTTATGCCTACTCAGGTCCAGCCAATTCATATTTTTAAGTATTCTTCATGTATTCAAAGTATATTTAAGATAATAGTCTAGACTCATACAAAGCATTTGTTTAAGATTGAATAAAAATAAATAGTAGTTCCGGTTACATTTTCGGTTTAATGGTGACAATAAGTGAAAGGTTACAAGTTCATTCCGTTCATTCGGTCAACGTGATCAGATGATTGGTAGGAGTTTACCTTATTTTTGAGGTACAAGAGAACCATGGAAACAACGATATGCGATAAACTCACTGAAACATACACAAACAAAAATCACATACAGTTCTAGGTATTGTGAATTCAGCACCTTCAGAAGTGCACAGCACTATAACATAGAACGTAATCATTATAGGATGTGTTGTAAGATAACGTTAATTGAATTAGTTACAAGTTTCAAAATAGAGCAAAAATGAGTTATGTTAACAAATACGATGGAAAGTACAGAAATATAAAACAACAAAAAAAGAAATACAAAAAATAATAAAATAACAAAAGAAGCTGAAAAAGTATTTGATAAGTTAAATGGACAAAATGGAAAATACTTTTAAATTAAATTGAATAAAATATTGAATTATACTTTCGAATGCCTTTTGTAGTGTAAACAAACTGGTGCAATTTCACGGGCGCTACAGGCAGCACGACCTTGTAGCACCCGCGATATCGCGCTGGTCTGCACGACCCTCTATTCAGTTTTTATCTTTTTGATTATTTTAGTTGTTTATATTCTAGACACTTCAGTTAACATGCGGTCTCTCTTGACACATAATCATAAGTATAGTTCCAATATGAATGATGTTACCAAGATGTTGTAATATATTTTGATTAGTTCTTTTTTAGGTTGTTTTTTTCGAAGCAAATTCTTCAAAAGGTTTTGGGTAAAAAAATACAACTATCTGGAAACTGATTGTAGGTGTCACTTGCTCATTCACTCACTTGTCACTTGCTCATTCACTCACTTGTCACTCGTCGCCATAGAAACCTTCTGTTACGTTCAAACTGGATATTTGTGCATGTGATATTGTTTATTTTGTTTTTTTTTTTTTTAAATACTTACCGTAAACGTACCTTTTTTGCACATTTTAGCTCGATATAAATGTTCTTGAAAGCGATATTTTACTGTCGAATTTTGGTTTACCTACTGGACTTACGATACGTGTTAGCTTAGGTGAAATACGATATTGCGGTGCTGAGTTGATTTAAATAATGTATCAATGTTTCAGTGCATCAAATGTATTTTGCGCGTGCAACGATTTTAGAGACGTGCAGCTAGTGAATTACCTGTGTAACAGCAAAGCATCTTGATGGAGAACACAACAACATGACGTGTTGAAGGATTCAGTTCCCTTCAAAGTGGTTAAGCTAAATGATGCTTGGACTAGGTTATTAAAACCGTCTCTTCACTGCCATGACTTATATATTTATTTAGGTTTTCAAATACATGCTTAAAGATTGAATAAAAAAGGGGTATCTACGTTGTTTGTGATGAAATGGTAAGTCTTTACATAGTGCTCACACTTGTGCTATGCAATTATAGATATAATATAAAGGAGATTGAGTTTATACAATGTTAAGATGGTCTTATAATCTTCAGCAGCTCCAACAGTATTTGCAGATGTTAATCAATTAGTTGTGGTTGTGGAGCAGGACCAGTATTGAGCCAAGCATTTTTATCAGCGATGTTATCCCCAACTTATAATATGCCTGCCTGCATAATGTGCGTTTTATACAAGATTTGAATTTTGTCTCATTTAGTTGAAGCATATACGTATTTATATATTTTTATATTTATGTTGCTAAATCTAGTCAAGCCCTACTAGATTACACCAATTGTTATTTAATTCGAAATTCGATACAGAAGTAATTGTGTATAAAAACGCCTGACAGAAAATGATTAGCAATCAATAGTTTTTGTAACGAATGAGCTGTTTGGCAGGAAAAGTATTTTTTGTTTTGTTATGAAATTAATATAAAATAAAATGAACATTAAATTAAAATAGAGGAATTCTTTCAAAATCTAGGTCGAATGTGCATTTAAATCAGGGATGTAACGGATATCCGTATCCGCATCCGCAACTGCGGAGCATCCGCATAAATTTTGTTATCCGCAAAACATACGCTTCCTCAACTTTTGATTTTAAAAGCATCGCATCCTCATCCTCGTCCTCATCATTTCTATGGGGATGTGACCCGACGTTGTTCGCTCAAATAGTGAATTATGTTAAACTCGCTCCGAGCCAAAGTTGCGGGCTGGAGTATGAGTGACGCGTTACTATTGCCTGAGTTCCCAGTGGCCCTGTCCTATGCCAGACGATCAGCCGCACGTGGGAGTGGTGGCGTGATTGTGATGTCAGGTGTCAACAAGGGAGATCATGGCCCCCGGCAACAGGGCAACTGAATGAACACGGGTGGGTTTTAGGCAGTAAGAGTCTGAAACACCCTCTGGCTCCACCCAGAGCGGGAGAAGTTATTTGATAATTTCCCACCCAAAAAAAAGGGGTCAAAAACAAGGGCTAATTTTCATACGACATGTGCATCCGCACCCTTATCCGCATCCTCAATAAGGAATTTCCCAATATCCGTATCCTCATCCGCATCCTCAAAGCCGATTATCTCGATAATCTCATTCGCATCCTCATCCGTTATATGACATCCGTTACAACTCTGATTTAAATGCACCATGTGTAGCTTTTGCATATGATCGTTTTGGTTACGGTATGCATGTATAGGACTTTGGTCATGGTCCATTACAAAAAAAATAAAAGAGTATTTTCACGAAACATTTCTGATGTTTTTCGTGAAAATTCTCTTTACCAAAGAGAGCTTCTTCTTTTTTTTTTTCATAGAAAAAAAGTAACGAAAAAGCTCTCTTTGGTGAAGTAACAATTTTGTTGAGTTCGAGTAAATGCTCAATCCCGGTAGTGGTACTATTATTTATTCTGTGGTAGTAGTGGTATAAGGTGCAGTGATGTTTGAAAAACGCTCGCATTTCATTGACTCAGCGTCGAAAGGAGAGCTGATCTGACTAGCGGTAATTGCGCAATTCAATTAAATGATTAGTGGTTTTTATCTTTCTTTACAAACAAGATAAGATTGCTGTACAAATATTTTACCTAAAATGCGCCATACAATGAAATGAAGTACACCCTTTAAGTTTTCACATGGAATAGAACATATCACTGTTCTAAGATTTTTGGTTTTGGTCACAAAATAAAACCAAAAGTCATTTATTCAAACTATGCTGAGTATCAGCACTTTTCTTAAGTCGAAATTACATAAGACAGACCACAAAACGCCCGCGCTCTTCACCACTTCCTAGTGCGAGAAGAAGTGGCGCAACAAACTCCCCAGCAGCACAGCTGTCTGTTCAGTTAGAAAAACTTGATTATATGTAACAGTACATATGCAAAATAATTTACATTACGCAAAACGAAACGTTAAATTATTTTCCATAATTATGTCAGCTCGCACGCGCCAATATACCAAAAAAACAACATCAAAAACTATACTCGAGTAGAAAAAAAAATTATAACGTAAACAAATTCAAAATTAATTTATTCAAACTAGGCTGAGAATCAGCACTTTTCGAACGTCAAAATTACATAAGACAGTCCCCCAAAACGCCCACCCTTCACCACTTCCTAGTGCCGTTAGCCGGGAAGAAGAAGTGGCGCAACAAACTCTCCAGCAGCACGCTGTTCAAGTTAGAAAAAAAAATGATTCTATACAATAGTATACAAAATAATTTACATTATGCTGCACAAAAAATAATTGAAATTATAAATTATTGGCCATATGTCAGCTAGCACACGCCAATATACAAGCCAAAAACAGAGCTTAATAGCAAAATACAGCGTTATTGGTTATGTCGGCAATCCCTTAAGTAGGAGACGTCATTTGCAACCAAATTACCCCTGATGACCCCTATGTCAATGCAACCATTTTCGAGTAATTTGACATTTTATATTTTTATTTCATACATTTAAAAATATAAAATGTCAAATAACTCAAAAAATGGTTGACATTGGCATAGGGGTCATCAGAGGTAGTTTGGTTGCAAATGACCTCTCCTACATACCAATAACCCTGTATATTGTGTACCAAAAAAGCCTTCAGGCATAAAGGACGTGCCCGCTTACATATAGCTATCTATAGTTGTAGCTCGAAGTCACAAACGCAACAATAAAGTACTTAGATCTCAATTCAAATTATACACGATAAATCTAATAATTGATGGACATGGAAATTAGCATTCGTTTGTATTGGGAAATCCGATGATACCCAAGGGACATTAAGAAAATAGTTGACTGTATACCTAATACCTAATAATAATAAAAATATTTATAAATGTAACCTCATTTTGTAAACGATATCATGACTGACAGATGTCTCAGCCCACTGACAAGGCCTATTGCCAGTGATAAAGCCTCGTTTTCACTGGACAAATATCCTGCAACTCAGTGGCTTGAAAACACACGACCTTTTTCATTGTTTTCGATGTCGCCAGACGTTGCTCGCTTTTGCCTAAAATATCTGGGAACACGTGTCGTGGGAAGCTTTAAACGTCGAAGCCTGTCCGGCCGTCTACGATGCACGTCGTAAAGCGATAGCGCGTTGATTTGTAGTTGCTGGGTAACATAAACCAGGGTATATATAGTTCATATTGGACGTATCCCTAGGTTGCATTTTTGGTTTTCTTCATCCAAAAGCGCTGTTTTCTTTGATTTGCCTTTAGATATGACGTTAACATTGGTAGAATAAAAAAAAAAACATTCTGTTAATCATAACGTTATTATAGCTGCTTGCTTTGCATAGGAGTGGTATGGAGCACAATTGGTTATGACGCTCTTCTAGATGTCCAATGTGTAGAGAGCTTTATATACAAAGTCAGCAACTAGTGCCACTTTTCCTTTCAGTAGCCATTATTGAAACTATTCATTTCCGCCATGTTTGAATGTCAAATACTGTTTACTGCATATTTATACTCTTTGGTTTACTGTCACGGGGTCTGTTTATATGGAGCTACCTGGGGGCCTACCATCAGCTCTTAGGGCAGTATTATTTTAATCTTACTTCAGTTGGGGAAAGAGCTGGAGCTATATGTCCTGTAGAGCGTCATCTCTTTCTTACACTGAAGTAATATTAAAATAATACTGCTATAAGAGCTGGTGGTACGCCCCCTGCTCTTTAAACAACGTTTTTCTGGCGAAACCCAATAAATAAATAAAAACAGCTGTAATTACCTTATTTCTTCATTTAACTGAGATCTATCATTTGAGAGTATTTCTACGAATGTACGCGAAGTCTAAGTGTGACACCCAGATTACATGGAGTCCTGCCATTCTTATAAAATTTATTTGAAGAATGAAAAATCGGCCTTTATTGGTAGTTACACCTGTGAGACTATCCCTTAACCCTAAAACGTCGACAAAAACAAGCCATATGTGGTACACTTGTGATGTAACCCCTAAATCGGCGCGCAAAATATCTAATAACTGAGTGAGCATGAAGAAAAATAACAAGTAGTCTTTCGTGACAGGTTGACGATATTTCTGCTTACTAATTTGTGTCTTATTTACATATATATTATAGTCGTTTCACATAACTTTATGCAAGTTTTTGCACCGTGGCTTTTAATTTTATACTATTTCATTTTATTGCAGTAATATGAGTATGAAAATATAAATTTAAAGTAATTAAAGCTATAGGTATCTTTAAATTATGTGTCGGTCTGTTATGTAAAATTATACATTACAATAATTTTATTGTAGAACTTTTCTACGGAAGGGTAGACAGTCAATCATCACTATCATTCCATGAATTTCAAATTGTCAACTAGGAACTGGTTTATTGTGAATAATTTGTACTGTATACATTGTTAAATATACCTACACTTACTCTGTTCGTTTTATTTTACTTGTGACGACATAAATTGAGATAATTAAGAAACTAAATGTTATGATCGCGTTTTTAACATGTGTCTTAACGTTATATATATATATATAGGTAGGTACGCTATGTATCATATATTATGTAAAAGGTTGTTTTTGCTGTAATTTATTTGTATGTAATACAATAACTAGTAGATTTCAGTGGGTGGCAGTGACTAGCGGATTCCAGACAACGCACATTTCCAGTTTTCTGATATTGGCACTTACCCTCTTTTGCACAGTCACTGTTTACATCTCATGATCGCAAAATCATAGTAAGCTTTAGCGTTCGATTTCCAAATCATGAATCGTTTATATTTATTTATCATCATATGCCGAGCCTTTTCCCAGCTACGTTGGAGTCGGCTACCAGTCTTATCGAAAGCAGGTGAACACCAGTATTTTACATAGAGCGACTGCCTATTTGACCTCCACAACCCAGTTACTTAGTTACTTTTGACTACTGTCAAAGATCTACAAATGACTGCCGGGACCAACAGTTTAACGTGTTTTCCGAGGGATGGAGGGGTTCTAAATCATCAATTGTTTATTTTTATTACAACATTTTTTTTATTTAGGTTTTGACACTCGTCTAGACTAAGATTTTGTGTATAGCTATAAAGGTCCGTATTTTAAGAAACGCATAAAGATCATTCAGTCTAAAATGAACTACCTAATGAGCAATCAATTGAACTTATTTAATTTAATTTGTGTAGATATTTTGTGAATCATTAAAAAATAAACAATCTTTGTTAAACATGTTATACATTATTACTATTCAATAGGATTAATTTAAATTTAAGCGAATCGTGTGTGCACTAATCGTGTATTTGAATAAGTAGTAAGGTGATTAAATATTTTTAACAATAAAATTAACACGACGAGTAATAAAAAATTACTTGAAAACATTAAAGTACTTAAACAATTACCGTGTACTTCAGCATATTTTATAAACGTTATCTGTTAATAACCCTATATTACATGAAATCGGATAATTGTAATGTTACGCTTTTTATTAGATAATTGAGAGCAACACGCGAGCTCAAAAGGTGGTTTAAAAAGAAATTATTTTTAAAGAATCGATATCACACAAAAAATGACACCTGGTAAATAACTGGTATCCAAAAAAGGTTTAAAGTAAAAATTTTAAAAACTCACCACTGTCTAGTAAAAAGTTGTAACTTCCACAAGTTCAAAACACAATTGTTGGGAACTAAAACCATGTGTATCACAATGTTGGATGTTTTTATTATTGTTAATTATTTTATTATTGTTTATATTAATTGTTTTTATTATTGTTAACTTCACATGATAAGTTCGTAAACTGCAAGTACAGGCGGCGTCGCGCGCGTCTAAACCGCGCCGTACTACTCACTTGACTGAAGACTGAACCAAGAACAAACGACGCTCCTCCGAAAACTGAACGCACGCGAAAACAGACATTATTTAGAAGTTTTCCCATAATACCGCGGGAAACTGTCCATGGTTTGTTATGAAATGTGGGCAAGTGATATAGTAAGACATTATTAGGTCGGAGCTAAGGCCTAGCGCGCACTGCCGTGCGTTTTTTACCGCAAAATCTGTGAAGTATGGGGTTAATTCTCAGTAGGCCTCAGCAAATTTGCGATGAGTCCACCGCACGTAAGTTGTATCGCAAAGAGATATTATATTAAGTACCCCAATACTGCAATACATTTAACAGAAAAAAAAAACGCCCCGAGACGCTGACCAAGCTAAAGATAATATTCTTTGGATTTTTAGATATGCCCGTAAATTTTACCGTATGGCAGAAATAACGCACCACATTCCACCGCACCGCAGTGCGCACTATCCCCAATAAGTCATTTTTTAAATGGAATGAGTGTTACTGAAGGTAAGAATCGTGATATTCTGAAGATTACTTTTAGATTTTTGATGTGTAACATCTTTCCTCTCGCTTTCCTGCAAATCTTCTCTCTCGTTTTCCTGCAATGTGTGGGAGTGATTTCGTGAAAAGGGACGGAAGTGCGTAACAGGAAGCCGGGGAAGCGCGCGCTATTTGATTTGACCAATGAGCGCGCATGGTACAAGAGTTGGCCGTTAGAAACGACCTTGGTGAGTAAATGCAAGGGGTCCGGAAAAGGCTGGGGAGCCTTTTCCGGACCCCTTGCATTTAAACCCCGATTTCTCGCTATTTTTCTCTATCAACCCCATATACAACTGACAATTGTTTCGTAATCTGTGTAATATTTCCTAATGGCTCTTAAAAGACTTTGGTTTACAATAAAACAAGCATGTTTACACTAAAAACAAGTTTTGTCATTTTTTCAACGGTTTTTAAATACTTTGATTTTAAATATCTTGTGATTTAGGTATAATATATGTCTCATATTTGAGTTATCATAAGTATCCCATAATCGGACAACTCATCAAAACAACACTGTCTATAAGTCGTAGTGTATAAGTACTAACATAGGTAGATCATAAGCCACATTGTTACTGACATCCTAGTATATAGGTACTAACGTAGGTCATAAGCAGTGATCGGAATAGGTAGATTGATTGTAGTCAATGAACTGGCACGTATATATATTAGTATGGATATGCCTCCGGGATTCCGGGATTTTAAAATTATTAAGATTCTTTTTAAGGAATTATCAAATGTTGTAATGTGTAGAATAAAGAATACATCAATATGAATAAGAAATGTTTAACCCTTTTGCTGTTATTGCATTGAATGCGAAAATATATTAAGAAGTATAAAAAGATATATTTATTTATTTATTCAAGAATAGTAACAATTACAAGCAGCAGATTACTTACAAGAAATAACGACTAAATTAGTCATATTATGTAAGTTTCGAATGGACGCACAACAGTAAGATTCACTTTATTACTTGATAAATAAGAAAAAAAACAATTTTAAATGTTTTTCCATTCTATAAATTTCTAATGTATTAGTTTAAAAATCCTTAATTTTACAATATTTGATTCAATCCCGTAAGTACCAAAATAAAATCCCGGAAAAAAGGCTTATCCATGTTATGATTTCTATGACTATTCATGATGCAAGTACGTAAAATCAATATACCTACTGCGATCACTTGTTTCTCTGTTCTTGTTTTATTTTTGTTTGTTTTTGTCAGTGTGGACCATGGTTTTCTGTTAAATAAATAAATAATAATAATAAGTCCATTTCTTGTCTCCGCTCTCCCCCAAATTAAAAAAAAAATTGCTGTCTTCAACAAAAAATTACATTACTCCTGTTTTAAGCATTAAAATACAATTTTCATTAAAAATTACGATCCGAAAAATCATTTAAAAAAATGATTCAGGTAAGTATTTCTTTTTTGAATAAAATGTTAATGTTGCCAAGGTGAGATGTCAGATTTTTCACATCATTATGCGACTACTGGTAAGGCTCGCTCGTTCTTCTTTACATCTATCTAAAGAAATAAAATTGTAATGCAAGCGTTGGTAAGCGCATCACTTGAGACTGGCTCGGCTTCATCAATTTGACTAAATATTCTGAATTAGGTTTATATGGAAAGAAAAATTTGAAAAGTTTGCTGAAAAATGTTCTAATTCGAGATAAAATGAACGTCCTTTTTTCAATGAGATTTTTGTATTAACTATTGAAATATGGACAGAACAACGTCTAGCTCAACTAGTGTAGCGTAGCGACATAATAAACGAGTGCAGTGACACGCGTCCGTAGAGTGATCAGTTGCTTGCTGGCGCCCGAACGATGCGGTCGTGTAACCTCTGTTGTGTGCAGTGAATTAATTATTGTTTAATTTACCTACTCGAACACTCCTATAACATAGTGAACACCACAGCTAGTAAAATATAAAAAAGAGCCTTTTATTGTATACTAGTCACCCCGGCTTCGCACGGGTGCAATTGACATGTGAAGACCGTATTCTGTACAAGTTTTGAGCAGTACCCTAACGAAAAGTACGAAGCTTGCATGAATTCAAGATAGTATTTCATTAGTATTATTATGTACTTATTTTTGTATATTTACATACACTGTATATAGCCTATGTCCATCTGGAAGAATATACCTTTCAAATAGTCTTTTTCTTCTTTTCGTGTGGTTATTGACAGGGTTTTAAAGCCGCCCATGAGCCTCTGACCTGGCTTCACATGCCGTCGAAAAATATCCCTCAGGCATGTTGCTGTTTCCTCACGAAGTTTTCTTTCACCGTTCATGAAGCAAGAGATAATAATATACAATACGCACATTAATCCGAAAAGTAGGAGGTGCGCGCCTTGGGTTCGAGCTCGAGACCTATGACTTGGCAGTCTGACGGTCACACCACTAGGCTATCACTGCTCACTATGCAGGTACTAAATGGTGAAAGCATTGTTCAAAAATAGGAGCTGTGGTTGCGAAGATTCCACATATACACAAACTCACAAAATTGGCTCTCTCTCTGTATAATATTAGTGTAGATCAGTCTTCCACGACGATTTTTATGTAGGTATGCCACACAGGTAATCCACTGAAAAAAAGTGTCTGCGTTAAGTTTTTGCGTTCGTTTCAGCTATTATATTATCTGTGGTTTCAGTGAAGTTTTTAATGGCAAATCAATAATTGAATGATAAAAAATATAAGAATAAATTGTTAGTAACATTGAATAATGAAGTAGCTACAATAGAGAACGGCTTGTTTAATGTCTCTAGTATCCATTGTTACTGTAATTACTTCAGAGGGATGGGATGGCATATTTCCGTATCTATTCAACACAATGAGTTACGGGGTGGGTAGTCATCTAAGATTGTTTGACTAGTCATCTTATGGTTAGTACTTGGGCTGGATAATTTATAGCCGTTTAGGGGTTTGACAGATGACCATCTCGTCAGCTCTTTTTATTGTAATAGTGCGCATTTTTTACACGTCGCTGTTGTGATTTTTGTTGTTACATCATTTTAGACACGGATCTAATTTGGGTTTATGAAAAATGATAAAAGTCCGAGTTATGTCTACCTTCTGAATTTTCAGAATAACAGGTATAATTTTCTTTTTAAATATACATAACATCACGTTTGTATTTCCGAAGGGTTCGGCAGAGGTGTACTAGCAGTACACCCACATTTCGCCAGTAATGTTTAGGTCCCATGTATTAGGGGCG
Organism: Omphaloscelis lunosa; assembly: GCA_916610215.1. Classification (NCBI taxonomy): domain Eukaryota; kingdom Metazoa; phylum Arthropoda; class Insecta; order Lepidoptera; family Noctuidae; genus Omphaloscelis; species Omphaloscelis lunosa. The sequence goes on from OU744247.1 coordinate 14,728,174, forward strand.
AGTCCATTGCCACCAACCGGGCACAAATCCATACTCCGGGCTGCTACTGAGAACTTCTATATGGAAAAACCTAATTACACTTTGCCCAACCCTGGAATCGAACTAAGGAACTTCATGCTCAGCAGTGAAGTCAAATGATTTATTTCAAATAGGCTCTTGTATAGCACTTTTGAACGTCAAAATTTACAAAATAATAGAATTGATTCTAGTCGCCCCTTCCAAAATGTAGTTTTCGTATGGAGAACAATGGGAAAGAAACTCCGCCTTTAGTCTTTTAAAATGTTTTACAATATTTGTGTAGGTACATGAGTTTATTTATTTTTTATATAAAGGCTTACCAACTAAACACATACATAGCATTAAGGCAACGATAACCGACTTTTAATGATTCTATACTGAAGATGACGTCTAAACCAGAAGTGTAAATGATTTGGAAAAAATATATGTTAAATCAGAGCATTTTACTAATATTTTAAGTAGGCATATTTTAAATTATGTTGATATAACATAGTGAAATTAATTTGTAAAGTTAGGTCTAACGCGGATAAAAAACTGAGAATCGCGAATAATCTATCAAGCATATTTTTCTGAAGCCTTCGCCATTTTAAAGATAATTTAATTATTGATCTTTTAGTATAAGAGTTTTATTAAAATACCTTTTGTTTTATGTATAATAAATCAATAATGCATTTAATTTGGGACAGCGCTCTTTGATGGGTGAGTCCTATTACTGGCTGGACGTACGACGCGTTGCGTGAGCTCAGTACAGAACACGCAAACTAACCACTCAAGGTCAATGTCATATATCTGCGTCTTAAACTAAAGTCTCTGTCATAATGTAGATCTCGCATGTATCTAAATTACAGGAAAGTAGGTAAATAATTATATGTGAGGACGATGCACCTAGAATAAAATTACCATACCACAATAGGTAAAAAGGATTGAAAATGAAGCAACGACTGATAAATTAATTATGTGATAGATACATGGTGCTCATATATTTACAAAAATTGTATAAGTAGACGATTTTCCTAAAATTTTACAATTAATAAGTCTGTATGTGAGGAAGTAATCACAGAATGTAAAATCAATGGCACATAACAAAAAATAATAAGTACATTATACAATTAAATTAGCAACGCTTGATTTTGTCTAGATTCTAAATTGTCCTACGGAGCTGGACCAGCATGTTTCGAAGCACCCTTATCTTGGATATAATCCTGTAATTTGTAATATGCTTATTTACAACGTGTACTTTAAATATGAGTTTTAAATTTTCTTAGGTATTTTGTTGTAAAATTTAACACAGTACCCCATAAAAGATGTATGTACTTTAGATAATCTGAAAAATAGTTGATCTAGTTAATCTTAATTTCTATTATTAAAATTATGTCTATCACTTAATTTATTAAAAAGATGTGGTTTTTTTCTTACATCTATGTCTATATCTAAACTAATATTATAAAGAGGAAAGATTTGTATTTTTGTATGTAACAAATGAATTTAAAAACTACTGGACCAATTTTAAAAATTCATTCAGCAATGGATAGCTGCATTATCAGCGAGTAACATAGGCTATATTTTATCCCTGTACTCCCACGGAAACGGAAACTACGCGGGTGATACCGCGTGACGTCCGCTGGTACATAATATTTTCATAAATGAATTGGCAAGGTATCGTCATAATATTAATCCTTTTTAATATTTCCCTGAGATGTTCGCGGCGACGTAGATTATAAATGAGTCTGACAGCTCTCTTTTGCAAAATAAAATGGATTAAATGTCAGCAGCCCGACCCCACAGTAAATGCCATACGACATAATGCTGTGAAAGTAGTTAAAATAGACCAAACACGCGGTTTCTACATCTGTTAACTGTCTTATCTTTGTAACAGCATAAGCGACCGAGCTTAGCCACTCCGCAAGAGATGTTATATGAGGTCCCCATTGTAATTTCTCGTCTAGCGTGATTCGTAGGAAAACCGTTCAATTAATAAATTTCAGATTTTCTCTATTCAATACGATGTCACAGTCGCTACTTCTAACTTTATATTTTTTTTTTTATTTAGTACCAGATTATTTACCGTAAACCAGTCTTGGCTTTGAAGACTAGAGCTGAACAGCTCTATTCTTCAAGGCCAAAATTGTATGACCGTCGGTTTATTTTAAAGATCGATGATGTGTCATCTGCAACGAACACCATCTTCGGTTGATTTTAAAGCAATTGGGGTAAATCATTAATAGGTAAACTAAAAAGAGGAATGGTCCCAATATCAAATATTGAGGAACGCCCATTGCCATCTCAGACGAATTTACGCCGTTTACTGGAACTCTAAATCTTTCTAACTTTCAGGTATGATCTAAGTAAATCAAAAGCCGTATTCCTAATCCCATAGTGCTCTAGTTTCAGCAGAAGTGTCTCATGGTCTACGTAATTGAACGCCTTCGAAAGGTCGCAAAAGATTCCAATTTCATCTTGTGTTTCTTCCTAAGTATTAGAAATGATTTTTATTAGGGTGACACCGGCGTCAATGGTACAGGCGCTTACACATCTAGTTGGACACCCTGTATACCCATAACTACGCTACCATCAATACGGAAAATTGTAGGAAAGGGACTGAGTATCGTGGCAACGGCCAATCACAGCATTTGCTGGTTTGCGCACACAGATGCACTTTTTGGCCAAAGATTTTTGCTAGATTCGCTCATGTTCAATGTTTTATGATTTATCTATGCAAGTCAGTTCCCAAATCGGCCGGGGCTATTGTTCTCACGGACAGTGTTTTTGTTTTAATATTCCGTGTTATTTATAAACTAAGTTACTTTACGATTGCTTAGCTAAACAATGGCTAATAAGTGATTAGCAAGATTTTTATAAATAAGACTGTAAGCCCATGTTCGCACAGACGTAATAAAATCGTGTCGATTTTTTTTTGTGCATTTTATTTTCAATGCTCTGCTTAGCGCTGAGAGTTGAAAATCAAGTGAATATATTCTTAAGTCTGTATCTCATGAACTATTCTAACTATACGGTTCATGAGATACAGACCGCTGACAGACGGGCAGACACACGGACAGACGGGCAGATAGACGGACGGACGGACCGACAGCGGATATTTAATAAAAAAATGTGTTTTATTTCAGGCAAAATAACCTTAAACAAAAATTTAATAAATATTAAACCATTAAAAATTAAAACACGGAGGTACCCAAAGTCTCCAAAAACATAACATATCCATTCGTCATTTTTTATAAGTGGCTGAACGGAACTCTAAAACGCAGTAGTTGTCCTGTGTCCAATGCTGTTTTATAAGTGGCTGACAATTATATAAAGCGTCCAGTTTCTCATTCGTGAAATTGCTTCATTGTTTTCTTCACAACACACTCGACGGACTCGGTGGGCTTACAGCTGCATTCTGCAAAACAATATATAATACTGTATACGTACTCACTTTGTTATTAGGTACAATTTTTATAGCGGTAAGTAGGTACAATCATCCGCATACAAATTTAAATCTTACGCAAGATTCAAAAGCCTGGTTATTCTAGTGGTCGCAAGCGCTATTGCTGAGTTGAGGTCCTGGGTTCTATTCCCTGGTCGGGCAAAGTGTAATTGAGTTTCTCCATTAGGCATTTCTTCGTACCAGGTTGATATCAATAGGCTCGCCCCATATTACATGGGACTTAACATAACTGGCGAAATGTGGGTGTACTATAGGTACACCTCTGCCTAACCCGTCGGAGAATAATGGCGTGATGTTATGTGTTGTAAAATGCTTTTGAATTTTGCGTAACTGTAAGGTAATTATCCTCATAACTCCGTCTTCAAGGGTCAAAGCGTTGCCTGCCGGGGTCGCGGGAAAGTCCGAAAGGGATACCGTAGCCCCTGGCAACATGGCAACTGAAGGAACACGGGTGGGTTTTAGTCAGTAAGAGTTTGACACGCCCTCCCGCTCCGCCCAGAGCGGGAGAAGATATTTGATAATTTCCCATCCAAAAAAAAAAAGTGTCGAAGCGTTAGCACGGTTAGTATGTTTTTCGAAGCAGCCTAAGGATGGAATACCTATTGTTCTGAGTAAATTATTGTACCAGCTACCTATGGTACTCAATAGGTACCCTCCATTCTATTCGGTTCTATTTGCCTAGTATTTGCTAATACTAAGCAAATAGTCATTAAAACGTTTCTAAATATCAACAGTGGTTGTTATGTAAATAAGTGTGTATGTACCTTTTCGCAGAATAATATTATGTCAAGCTTGTAATTATCAACCTGTATATAAAAATAATAAATAATAATATGAAAATATCATTTTGTAGGACAATATTTGATCCAACTTGTTGTAAAGGCCTCATTTCAAACAGAGAAAGCATAAGCATAGGTAACGTTTGCTGATACTGAGATTTGGTGATTTAGTCCAAGCTAATTTACGATGTTTTTTTTCACCATAAAATTATTTATCGAAATGATAGTTTCACTTTCTTGTAGTTACTATGCAAATAATCTGTATCTCATTAAGCTTTACAGCGATCACCGACAATGGATCACCTCCCATCTTGTATGCCTGCGGTTACCTGAATACGTGAGGATAATAATATATAATGTCTGCGTCAGCAAACGGTATTCGCGTTGCCGAATTTTAGGCCGAAAAAAAAAAAACTGCGGACATTCGCTAACTTATTTGAAGTTGTATTTCTTTTTGTTTTATTTTTTCCATTGACACACTAAGACGTAGACGATGATACTCAAATAATAAAAACAAATAGCATTTTATAACAATTAAAATATTATTGTATCGCTGTTGGTTTTCTGAACAAATATTAAAACTCTTTTCCTTCAGTAAGTAACCAGAACCGTAGATAATTGTTTTCAAAGATGTTATAAGTAGGTACTGTTTATTATTCTGTTCAATAAACTTTAAATGAAAAACTGTTGGTTATCGCCATTTAAAACTCGTTTTTGATAATCACAAGTCTTGTTTTAGTTTTAAAATTAGTTTATCTATTTTCGTGTGTCTGTGTAGCTCTTTTAATGGCTATTTTTATTTTATTCGCTGCCTTATAATTATAACAAGAGTAGGTTTGCCCTTATAATGTAATCCGATATTTATTTTTATTCAGTAGGTTTTTGTTACAAAAAAAAATCCTCTAATGTTACCTTTTTTTTTGGGTGGGAAATCCAATAATTTATCATTTAAATTATTTTTTGTGCTGCATATTATGTCAATTATTTTGCATAGTATTGTATAGAATCATTTCTAACTTGAACAGACAGCTGTGCTGCCGGGGAGTTTGTTGCGCCACTTCTTCTTCCCAGCTTAAGGTACTAGGAAGTGGTGAAGGGTGGGCGTTTTGGGGGACTGTCTTATATAATTTTAACGTTCGAAAAGTGCTGATTCTCAGCCTAGTTTGAATAAATGACTTTTGAATTTGAATTTGAATTTGAAAAAAGTGTCTAGGGATCAAGCACTTTTTTGTAGTTGCTAAATTCAGGTTTTTAATTATATTTTTAGTATGATGCTAAATGTGGATTTACTCGAGCGTCCGGGAAACCTATTAGAATTGGTAGATTAGATGATAGGAAGAATAAATGGTCCTATAATATTTCCACTTTCAGCGGTGGGGGAAGCGTCGACAGATTTTCAAAATTGTAAAAAAAAAAAAACATTGACCTGGAAATACTCAAGTGTGTCAGATATTGATATTTTTCATGCTCCAACATGTCTCTGATATGAAATATATATTAATCTGCCGATTTGCGTGGTGGGGGTTGCCATGCGGGAGGACTGTAAAACTAAATTAAAAAAAATTACTCCAGCGTGTCAAATTTTCAGAGGGGGTGTTCAGTGAACCGTGCAGAAGCTCCCATTTCTTAGACTGACGATTTGGAAGTGACGCAAGCTAGCAACGAATTCCTGAAAATGTTTAAAAAAATTGCCATTTTAAAATACTCGACCGCGTTAGATTAGCATACTGAAGGTTCAATATCATGATGTCCCAGCCATAGTGACCAAAAATCAGACGATTATTTTGAGCGGTATTGGTAATCTGACAACATGAAAAAAAAAAAAAAAACTTGTTTACTCATATTTCGTTTTTACTAATATTAGATTTACTCATCTATCGTTACATCAGCATCCTCAGTTGAGGAAGTCACAGGAACATGTGATTCACAACTATCCGCAGAAACTTCCAGTGCATTATCACTTTTTTATACTGTCCTGTTGCTCTGGTTTCTGAAAATCACCAGGTTTTTTGATGGCAGTGAATAACTTGTAGTACTGCGCGTGCCAGCCTTGATTTATTGAAGATTCTGGCGGAAATTCGATACTATCATACGTAGTGCGAGATTTTATTTGAGGCGGCACCGCGATGATGTTGGTTACGACTACCTAAATCTTCAGGGATGATAATAAGCGATCAAACCAAAAAAACATTGCTTGCATGAAGTCAATCTTCGTTCCCGAAGGCCGCTACGTGTACCAGCTGTTAAGCCCCGTAATCGCAGAGCCCGTTTACAATGGGCTCGTGAACACAGAAACTGGGCAGAAGAAATGTGGTGTTTTGTGTGTTTTACTAACGAATCTCTCTTTGGAATGAGGCCAGATATTAGACGTACACGGTATTGAAAGACTACTGGACGCCAAGAACGTTTAAAATCTTGCAAGGAAGTCCATGCATACAGTGGTGGAATAAACATGATATGGGCGGGTAATTGGATCGGCGGAAGAACCGAACTGATTTGGATCAGACGTCATCTCAATGCACAGATTTTCGCTGAAACTATTGTATCAGATGTTGTCATTGCTTTGCGGACCCAATTTGGTGCTTCATTTCTGCTTATGCATGATAATGCACGTCCACACACTGCCAGATTCGTTGCAAACAAACTTGCCACAGCTAATATCAACGGTCTACGATGGCATCGCCAGACTTAAATCCTATTGAACACGTATGGGATAGGATATGCTTCAAAGAAATTGAATGAATAATTCATATTGAGTAATCGCTGCAATTTTGTTAACGTCCTAATTATAGACTTTTATCTATTATAACTTTTATTTTTATATTTTTACCACTTTTTAATGTCACAACTAAGGTGAAAAATCCAGCATAAGCAAAAATCGCAAAAAGTCTTTATTAATGCAAACGCAGCGAGTACTTCTTCGATCTACACATACGAAAACATTTTATTTAATCAATCTAAATTTTTATTTAATTTCAATAGTGCAATCAATTTTTTTTTTTAAAGTACCTTGTTCCCTAGACACTTTTGATCTGTGTAGATATTAAAACTCTCACGAGAGTAACACTAATACCCAGTGGCGGATTTACAAATTTACCGCCAGTAGGCTATTCAAATTTTTTATCAACACACTTGCTTGTAAAGTGGCTCTTATTGAACCGCTTTTAGGTTCATATACGCACTAGTGCGGTAATGTACAACACAGATAATTATTTACTAGTCGAAGATGTGCACTTTTTTAATTTCATCGAAGAGACATCATGCTATTTTATGTCTACTGTGTAAATAAATCGAATATTATAAATTAACATAATATTTCATCAAATTATATTTTTTTCACTACTATCATATTAATCTTAATTTGCGTAGGTATTCAAAGCATTATTTTGTATTTATTTTATTTTTTACCTGGCAACAGTGGCAACAAAGGTCAGTTGAACTTTATAAATCTAAATGTATCATCTCTATTATTACGTTAATATAGCGTAAGTTCTTACAACAAGTCGGATTTTTCCTCGTAAGTATGTTGAATAACGTCGTATGAAACGCGTGTACATTTATTATTTGTCAGTCTATATCCATCGTCAATGGCTTCGGCTGTAGGATCTTTGTCGGTGGGAGCCCGCCTGTTGAAATCCTCACCGCTGACGGTTCGTATGCTGAGACACTCAGTGTCAGCTCCAGGTGCGCACCGGCGAGCACCCCCGGGCAGCGGTCCTATACGCGAAGTCCTTCACATGTGTCTTACACACGGGACCGATGACCTGGCGAAAGTCGCGGGAATCTGATGTATGCGAGAAGCACCGGACATATCTGACCGGTCTATATGACCTATAGAGCATTGAGGTTGTGGAGGACAGATAGGTATTCGCTCTAAGTAAAATACTGCTATTCAGCTGCATTCGGTTAGACTGGAAGCCGACCCCAACATAGTTAGGGAAAAGGCTAGGCAGATGATGAGATAATGAGAGCATTGAATTCTCTTACAAATGTCAGGCTCATACATCTGTTGCGTGGCGTGTTCTAGGGCATGTCACGTAACTAAAAACAGACATCCACTACTATACAGACAGGCGTTGACACTGAGCGGTGTTATACTACAACACTAGCCGCTCACACATACGCGACTGTCTACCCCTCAATCCGTAAACGGCTCGATCTGTAAGCGGGGCGAGGGGGACACTACCTGTCTACTGTAGGAGCATCGAGTCGGCATCTCTGTCGCTGGTCGTTCTCGTTGGGTCTCCCCCAGGCAACGGGGTCTCGCCTGGCGGGGACAGACTGCCCGAGATGTCGTTAAGAAAGCGGCGCTACAGTTATAATTAGCGTCGTGGTGCGCCTACCGAAATATTCATAGCAACCAATTACACCGACGCAATTTGCTTCACAAAATGTGGTCGATTCCATTACGCCGTCCGACGGAACTAAATGAAGGGCCCATATTTATGGATCAGCGTATTGCCTCCGCGGGCGAAGGGCGAAGACTCTGGTCGCCATACCCCCTTGGCCCCTTGGCCTTGGTCGCGACATCTTGAAGTTCTTCCTTCAGACTTTTCGCATGGCGGACGTCTTTTTAGAAAATAAAATAGATTTAATACCAGCCCTACCGTCCATCATTTATCGAAGCCTTCACAATGGCAACAACCGCACCAAGGATGCATCTCAATCCGTAATTGGAGACGGACTTTATTCAAAGAAGGAAAAATCCTCTCCTCTTTATTCAAATACTTTCCTCTCTAAAAATAATCTCCTCAATCCTTTCCAGTCTGGCTTCCGTCCTGGTCATAGCACCACCACAGCGCTTCTGAACGTTACGGATGATATAAGGTCAGCCATGGAAAACGGTAATCTAACGGTCTTAGCTTTGCTAGATTTCAGTAATGCTTTTAATACCGTTGATTTTGATATTTTGCTTGGCATTTTATGCTCTCTTAACATATCTCCATCGGTAATTGACTGGTTTCGTACTTACCTGTTCGGCCGCCGGCAACGTATTTGCATTGGAGAGACCTTGTCTTCCTGGAGTAATACTTCTGCCGGTGTACCTCAGGGTGGTGTTCTATCTCCTTTACTTTTCGCAGTTTTTATTAACTCAATCTCTGACGAACTAATTTCTTTCTACCATCTTTATGCAGATGATTTACAAATTTACTCGCGAGCTCCACTTGGAAATCTAGCCGAAGCTATCTCAACGATTAATCGTGATCTGGCCCGTATATGCGACTGGAGTAAGAGATATGGACTTATGGTCAATCCCATAAAGACGCAGGTTGTGGTGGTAGGCAGTTCTAGGACGGTCTCGAGGATCGACTGGACGACTCTTCCCCAAGTTTCTTTTGACAATTCAGTTGTTCCCTTCAGTGAGAAAGTTAAAAACTTGGGGATCTTCATCGATAAAAACTTTTCTTGGACTACCCAGCTACAGGAAGTTAACCGTAAACTACAATATTTGCATCCGCTGCATCTTTGAAGAGATTACGTAATTTTCTACCGACTGCCACCAAGATTGCGCTTGCACAATCGCTACTTCTACCCATCCTTGACTATGCTGATGCTAGCTATCTTGATCTTACCCAAGACCAACTCGATAAACTTGAGCGGCTTCAAAATGTTTGTATAAGGTTCATATTCGGTTTGCGCAAATATGACCATGTTTCCGAATTTCGTGTGAAGCTCAAGTGGTTACCAATTCGCCTTCGCCGGAATGTTCATATTCTTTCCCTTTTGTATAATGTGCTTTTTTCCCCTTCCACCCCTCTCTATCTCAAGAAACGTTTCCAGTTTCTTCGCGACTCCCACACGAAATTTTTAAGGTCATCAGATAACTTAAACCTTAAAATGCCTATGCATTCCACAACTTTCCTCGACAAGTCCTTTACTGTCCAGGCCGCTCGTTTGTGGAATGCATTGCCAATTCAAATGAAACGCGCGCAATCGTTACCTGTTTTTAAGAGACTCGTGAAGGAACATTACTTGTCATTGTGATCTTGTTCTCGTAACTGTAATTATCTATAGTTTTCATTTATTTTTGTTGCTTATATATTTAGTAAGTATGTATGTATTTATGTATCTATTATTTAGGTTATGTATATATCTGTGTATTTATTCTAGTATATTGTATACTTATTATTTGCACCAACGACAGCCCCATTTTATGTCCAGGCAAATCACTGTCCATTCTAAGGTTGCCTGGAAGAGATCGCGGAAAGCGATAAGGCCGCCCATTGTATATTTTGTAGTGTTTGATTTATTTTTAGTTATGTATTTTTGTGGTGTACAATAAAGTATATATAAATAAATAAATAAATAAATAAATCCAAGCATCCCCGGCAGCAGTAGAGTAGCCGTAAACTCCTACAATTGCTCAAATAGAAACATGAGTCTAGAGGTAGTAATTAAAAAAGAATTGGAAATCAACGGATACTTTCCTTAAGAAGTATTTTGCCATAATTTCTAAATTCTAGAAATTATGGTTATTCTAGAGTCTTTAATTTTATTATTAGTATACTAATACGTATTTTTGAGGATGCTGGTTGACCTGTAATTGGCGACTGTGTAAACCCAGGGCTTTTGTTACCTACAGTACTTAACATATAACATTATTATACAGAAGCTCTTGGTGTACACACGGCTACACATTAAGCTATAAATGTCCAGTATAAGCTTATCTCGCATTGTATAGGACTTCCGTACAATGCGGGGTCAGCGTAAACTGGAAATGTATAGCTTGATGTGTAGCCGTGTGTACCTTTATATTTTTTTTTTTTTTTAACTCTTTAAATCAACATCTCATGAGACGTCTAACTTAACGACCCGCCGTATTGAACCTCTATAGCCTCGTATCTACTAGGCAACAATTTACGCGCAACACGTGACGATCAACATGTTAAGGCAACCTTGCACGACAACGCGCGACGTTGCCAGCTGGCGCGGAATATGAGGCGCGGCTTGTTGTTTGTTTCCGTGCAACATTCAGTTGAGCATCAAATCCGTCAATCACACGGAGATCACTGAATACATTTTCTTTATTTTGTAAGTAATTTCTAACCCACCAACGTGCTTTTTTCTTTTTGATGCATTTTTCGATAAAATTATTACACTAGTTCCTCTGGCGACATGTGGTCAACGACTGATCATACGTTGAGAGACAACGTTGCTAAACAAAAGTTCCGCGCAAACTTTCAACATGTTGTGTAACAGGTCGCGCGCCAAATTGTGCCTAATGGATAAAAGGCTTAAGTCTACCAAAGTTATCATGACTGTTCGTTCACCTAAATGTCGACCAGTTCGCGTTCAGTGTGTCGAGTCTAGTGTGAGTTTTATCATAGAAAACGATTGCGACGGCGACGTGCGATTCGCATGTGTTGCAATTTGCAACTTGCATGCAAGTAACTAACTTGCCTAATGGAAACGCGCCTTTGAAGCCAAACTTATCCAATAATATTATAATAGCTTGGCCACGGGTCTTCTAATAAATAATATTCATAATTATATAATAATATTCTACCTATCCAATCCCTCGTCTTCTTAATAGTTTTTATTTTGATATATTATTTGGATAGGCTTAGTCCTATCTGTTAGTCAAATCTGAAGGTATGCCACATGCCTTCTTATACCTGTACGTACTAGCTTCTGCCCGCTATTTTTTAATCCGACTGGTAGTTCCGGAGATTACCCACTACATACAAACTTACAAACAAACCAAATTAGTATAGATAATCGGTTATATAAAAAAAAAAACGACTTCTTATTCTCAAAGGTATATTTCATAGGTAGATAAATATAAGTATGGAATTTCTATATCACTTAATATATATATACTCTATTAATTATCACCACATTTATTATACATACAAAAAAATACAATATACAAAATAACTTTGTCCACTGTCGCACACACCTGTTTAAAAAAGGAAAGTAATGCCCGTTTTCACTAACATTAAGCAACACCTAAATGAATGCCTCGAAATTGTTGTGTCTCTGAGTGATTGAGCATTAAGATCTTTAAGGGTGCCTTCTCATCTGATTGGCGTTGAAATTGCGTTAACAATGCGTGTACGGTCGATGAACGCCTACGCTAAATGTGAACAGTCTCATCAAAGATTTAAATCGTTAGATTCGCCCTACCGCGCCAAAACATGGTCGCGTTTCTGTTTCGTTTTGACTCAATGACGCAGTTACTCGACATGATTGACATAGGAACGCCATTATTATAGTGTAATTTTTTGTAGTTGACCTCTGAGATCATGACTACTTAACCGGGCTTTCCTGTGGGTGCCTTAAGCTACTACACTTAAAACCTCCAGCCAGGGCTTATTCAACTATGCTAATTAAAACTAGGTGAACGCTCGCTAAGGGCACCCTCTGTGGGGTACGAACCTTGGCTTAGGGCGTCAACCGGAGGGAGGACATCGAGGATGGGACGGGCTGGATCAAAGTTTTGATCATGATTATTAGTCGGGATTATAGTGTAAGCTCACTCTTTTCAGTATTGATACTTTCTTGCGCGACTATGTACGGTGAGGGCAAATCTAACTATAAAAACTTTGGGCCACATAATTTTCTACGAGTATAAACCTGCCTGTCTGTTAAATCTCATCAAAATCGGTTGAGAAATTAGCCGAGAAAGCGAACCAAACAGGCTGACATTTACCTCCATAAAACATAATATAATGTATTTTTTACTTGATGATTAGATATTATTATAAAAGTATATAATCCACCCTGATCCTCGTTAGTTACAATATATTAATAAAATAAAATAGCTACATATTTAACAACTTCCTAATTGCGTTATAAACACACAATAACAATCAATTTCATTTTTATTTATCCACAAACTGCATGCTCTATTTTCTACATTTATGAAACAACAACAAAATGAATATTGGGTTGGTCTATTATAATGAAAGCTTTTGTGGTTGCAAGTGGAATACACATTAAGGTTGCAGGTATACTTCAAAAGCTTTTAAGCTTACGCTGCGCTTACAAAAAACTTTATTGTTGATAGACAATTGGTTTCTAATAACCATCAAACTTCTCCATAAATAATCTACACACGTTGTTATAATGCTTCATCTTTAAGAAGCATTGGCAATATATTAACAAAAGTTTTAAAAAAACAAGGGGAATTGGTGTTTAGGGATTTCAACAAAACGATAGCGTATAACAATATAATAATTATATTATTATGCCACACTGGTAACAAAAAATATTATTACTTAAAAGTATTATTATCTACTGTCCTTGTGAGTTTTAAAGATAAACTTTAATATTAAAAATTTAAATTTATTATAGAATTAGGTATATTTCTGAAACCTTATAATAAGTACTTACGGCAAAGGTTTTTTCGAATAATTACTTATTGAAATAGCTAACCACCCGTATCTAAAATTTTAAAACAAAACGGATCGTGATTCGGAAAATCGTCCGTGAACGAACATACTGTTAAGTTTTCAAATATTATACAGCGTTATTGGTTATACGTCGGCAATCCGTTAAGGGGATGTAAGAGGGGTCATTTGCAACCAAAATACCCCTGATGACCCCTATGCCAATGTCAACCATTTTCGAGTAATTTTATATTTTTTTAACCCTGATATACAGGAATAATAGTTATACGTAACGATTTCAAGTAATTTAACATTTTTTATTTTAAAATGTATGAAATAAAATGTAAATTGTAACCAATAACCCTGATATACAGGGTCAGGGGCGTCGGCAATACTTTAAGGGATGTAGTAGGCGTCATTTACAACCAAATGACGCTGATTGACTCCTATGCAAATGTCAACAATATTCGCGTAATTTGACATTTTTACTTCATACATTTAAAATATAAAATATCAAATTATTCGAAAATGGTTGACATTGGCATAGGTCATCAGGAGTAATTTGGTTGCAAATGATCTCTCCTACATCCCCTTAATGGATTGCTGACGTATAATCAATAAATAACCCTATATAATTTATACACTTATGAAATCTTACTATATTTTCAAGTTAAGTTTAAACTGTGTTTTCAAGAAAAATATTTCACTCGTGTTATTATAATGAAAAACATAACATAACATCACGCCTTATTTTCCCGAAGGGTTGGGCAGAGGTGTAATTGTAGTACACGCACATTTCGCCAGTTTTAAATTAGTTAATTAATGAGCTTTAAGTTGAATATATTAATTATATCCTTCCTGAAAAATTGTTTACAGAAATATTCTACCTGCAAAAGGTTTAGCTCGTAGTTTTTAGCGATTGAAATCTGCCATATACAAAAATTGACTGGGTTACCAACATACCGGGCGAAAAGACATCTTCACGTCAAATTATTACAAGAACTTAAATTAGTAAGTATGTAGTATGTATGTAGATAGTATGTAAGACAACAGATTTGTCTCCATTGCACGTTTACGAGGAAAACAATTTCTTAACAATTATTTTATATTTTTTCTGATCTTTAAGATGTCTTCATTCGGAATGACAATGTTCTGACGTAGGATAAGGCTCTTCAGACTCCCCAAAAGTGCCGTCTCCACTTCGCTTAGCTCTCTTTGATATCATGTCGTTTGTGGCGGCTTTCACTGAAACAAAAATATTTTGACATTATTGCTTTTTTCATCATTGACGAAACAGTTTGTAGTACAAATTGTTGTACGTTGTGGTTGAGATGCGAAGGTATGAGATCCCATAATAACCCATGTTGAGTAAGGTTAGGTTTTTAATTTTGAATAACTCTTAACCCAAGCCTTAATACTTTAGAAGTTATTCGTCGACTTAAGGCTTCGGAAGAGTTGGTCGTTAGATAAATTTTAAAGTGTCAGTGCAAGCTGCAGCTACGTGTTGGTCAGTATTATGATCGGTTGGTGTCTGGAACTCCAAGTCCAAACCCTTATTTTCGGTACGCGTTGGTAACACCATCGAATGTTCAGGATATATACGCTTGATCGAAAGAATATTGTCCGATTTCACGAGTAAATGTAAAGTAGTAAGTGCCTACAACTACGATGCAATATTGCAAGCTGAATAGGCTTTGACTAATACGCAGTAGGTATCAGTTAACAATCACCGATAGCTTGTAGACAATGAAGTGGATATACGTTAGGTTTTACCACCAATTGACATTAATTGACATGAGGCCACATGCAAATTAGGAATATATTAGTCAATAGATAGATTTGATAGACAGATCTATTGATGTGTTTATATAAAAATAATATATTTGATCAAACTACCATTAACTTTAACATTTTAATTTCTAAAAATATTCCTTCTTCAAATTAGAATACCAAACGGTTCAATATCAATTAATTGCTTTAGATCTCTTCTGCTAATACATAAGTATAATATTATTACTCCATACAATCAATTTGCAGAGTAATTGTAATTAAAAGAGCAACCACCCTCTAATCTACAGGATATTGGTTTTCCGCTTTGAGCTACGAATATGCTACGAGATGGCTACGGGCTACGGATAATTGCTACGGGCTTCCATTGTTTCATGTTAGTTTTAATGAGATTATATAAGGTCCCATTAAAATAGATGGACAAATTTTATCACAGCGTTCAGTACGTCTAACCAAAGATATCCAAGCAAAAAAAAACACTGATTAAAGTGATTTTATTTTGAGCTAAAATAATTAACCAACATTTTTAGTGTATTTTCGTTAGCTGATTTTTCTTGTTAATATCTAATGCCTTATTTTTTTACCATTGTCCTTATCTTGGTGGTCTGAATGATTTCTAAAAGTTTGTCCATCTATTTTAATGGGACCTTATATACGAAAAAGAAATCACAATATTAATATTTTTTTATGTTTCTACGTTAATTAATGTAAGTGGTGTTGTATCGTTTTAATAGTTAAAATTACTTACTTCCGTACTATGATAAAATAATAATAATCGAGTTAAAATTCCCGATATTATTTATAAAAATTGAGTGATAGCAAATGGAATTACGCCCGTTTCCTGAAGTCCGAACGAAGTCCCTGAAGGTAGTTAATTATGTTTACCAAATGTAATTTTTTTATGAAAACAGCCTGCTTCTTTGACAATTCTACTAGTTAAGGCAACTACAAGATGAAGCAATCTCGCTTCAATATTTTTTGCAATTTCCGGTGATCATGCAAATGACGGTTCATGGCAGTACCTAATAAAAAGATTTCTAATCTGATTTCCGATTCTCAATGTCAAAATTAGATCGACACATTTTGAACATTTTTAATCACTAGATTAAAATTGGGCCTCTAAGTTCAGGAATGGTCGGGAGTAGGTACTCAGTAAAATCAGTTACCTACAGAAACTGGCCTAAAGTTAAATTTCATTAGTGCCTACTAAATAGGTTACAGCAATGAGATCTCATTGTGCGAAAACTAGCTGGCACAAACAATTAAAAGTTAAATAATATTCAATTTCAATAATTGTGCCAGTTGTACCTATAGCTTTTGTCGTTATAACGATTTCAGGTTTTTTATTTTACTAGAGTTTAGAAGAATGATTGGTCTCGCTGCGGTCGAGCGCAGCGAGACCAATCATTCATCAAAGCGACTACTTACTAACTTTCCATTTTGGGATGGTAAAAGAAGTACTGTTTTTTAAGGGTTTGGTATTTAAGCCCTCATAGTTTTTTTGGTTTTACGTCGCAGGTGTTCGAATTTCTATAGTCTCATATTACAACCCGCCTTTCTGACGTCAGTTAGGCGGGTCTATTGTTTGTTATACAGATGTCCACGTACTGTTGCGGACTTTTAGCAACAAATCGATATTATTTTTATGTAGGGTATAAAATGTTTATTTCACTATTTTATTATTTATGTAGACAGTAAAATGCATAGATATACGACATAATTATAATTTTGCGTACAAAAGTACTGCTAATTTCTTCTAGCAGACCTGCGAAAGGAGAAATTACAAATAAATGTACACAATAGTGTATGAGACAAAGAAGAGATTTTTTTTAAATATTGTTGGGCGTCAGTTTTTTTATTTTTTATTTAGGGTACCTTCATCATGATTGTGAGCCCTTTCATCCATCCCTAAAATACACGTAGGTAATATTATAATATCAAACCGTACGCCGCAGGGTAGGGCCCTTAAATAACACACACCTTTTTCTTGTCGTGAAAAAACAACGGCTTATTCGCCGTGCGTAGGCACAGTCGGTGTTGTATAAGTGTTCTATGGATCACTATGGAAGCTTCCTTTCCGACCTAGATGACCCCATAACACTCCTCCAGGAGAAGAATAGGGCCATCTGTATAGTATACAAGTACACCCGTCATTCCGACCTCGCCGCCGAGGTCCTTCGCGATCGCGACCGCGCCCCCGAGTAAATGATACATCCCCCGACCCTTGCTCGAAAACGAGGTGCCAGCAGTTGTTGCAGCTGAGCACGTAGCTTTAAATACACCGATTAATAATCAAGACGAAAATCTAAATTTGACCCAGCCTGTCAATTCTTGTTGTCCTCCGGCGACACCCAAAGCCTAGGTCCGTACCTCACAGGGGGTGCCCTTAGCGAGCGCTCGCCTAGTTTTAATTTAGAATAGTTTTTGCCCCTGGCTGGAGGCTTTGAGTGTACCGGAGCATCCCTGACCTTAGTGGTCAACAGCGAGATGCTTTAGTTAAAAAATATAATAAAAAATATGGAAGCTTGTTGACAGACACGTTTTATTTACGGTGCGATTTCTATGCCGTGCCGTGTACAATGGGCTTTAAGAGACAATTAACCACGTTTGAAGACTTTTAAGCCTAGGTTTAATCCCTGTGATCATTTAATCGTTATGATAATTCCTGGAACTAAGATCAAGTAAGGCTGATACGTATCAATGTTATTCAAAAGGCTATATTTATTTTAGTATTTTAACACTCACCTCATTCTTGACTAGTTGGTTTTATCTAAGATTTATTTTAAAAACTTACAGTCATAAGCCCATCCAATTTTGGCGAACAGGTCAATGAAACCAGTGGACACGTTCATCTTGCCCAGCTCCGAGGTCCTATAGTCCCAGGGGAACACGTGGTGGTAGTTATGCCAGCCCTCTCCTAGAGCTGCCAGGCTCACCATGCTGTTCTCCACTGACTTTATGAACCTGAGAGACAAAAAACAAATGTAATTTACACAGACCAAGACGATTATTATATAGATTGCATAGAGGTGAATTTTTTTGAGGGAAAGTTGGGGGAGGAACTTGACTTATACAGAAAGCACTAGCGTACAATAACAGAGGACAGACGTGGGACGCGTTGCGCTGCAGTGAAACATTATGGGCTAAATACATGGGTATATAGAGATAAAATTTAATGGGGGATAATGATTGAAGAAGTTCACTTCGAACCTATTCAAGTGATCGCACACAATTTGAAAGCGAATTCACTTACTTTGAACTAAACGAGAGGGCGGATTGATATCTCGACATTGTTCGAATTTCAGAATGGTGTTTAGAGAACTAAAGTTGGGTTAACTTAAACATATTAACTTAATATAACGTTAACTTAAATATATGTATACAATGTCGCCCATGAGCATGTGACCGCCCGTATTTTTCTGAATATTCATGAAAAATTATCGAAAATTAACTTTACAGAGGGTGAGTCATAAATTCTTGCGGTTTTGACCTCATAATATAAAGAAAGTCTGTCTTATTAACACATTCAGTTTAATATTCAAAATATAAACCATTGTGTTCTATGGTCAATACCCAACGCGCAGCCAGTTATTTATCCCTTGAAAATACCAGTCTTTTGTTTTAGACGCGAAGAAATCTCGGATGCCGTTTTCAACATCTTGCAGATTGTTGAATTTTCGTTTTCGTAAGAAGTGAGCTAATGCTCGAAAAATGTAATAATCAGACGGCGCGAGATCAGGGCTGTATGCTGGGTGAGGCAACAGCTCGATTCCTTTCAGTTCCGATATTTTTTTCTTTGTCAAACTTCCAGTATGAGGAGGAGCGTTATCTATCTGCAACAGTGCTCGTTGTCGATTAATCAAAGCTGGATATTTTCACTCAGAGCAGCATACACACGTTCCAATTGGGCTGCGAAAAGCTCTGATGTAATTCCATGGCCATCTGAAATCAAGTCCCAATAGACTGGTCCCTCAAAATTCCACCATAAACACAACATTACCTTTTTTCGAAGCGATTTCGTTTGGCAACCGGTTCCGGCACCTGACCGCACGATAACCACTGTTTTTTTATATCTGGATTTCTAAAATACACCCACTTTTCATCACATGCGACGATTCTTTTGAAAAAACGATCGTCAAGTGGATTCTCCAGCAAACGTTTGCACACATCTATTCGACGTTGAGGCTGTTCAGGGGTTAACTCGTGCTGAACAACTCGGCAGCTCTTATAACTCTTCCCAAGCTTGTGTAAGTGGCGAACGACACTAGATTGAGATATGTTAAGTTCGCCAGATAAGTCACGAATACTTTTGCTAGGTCCCGCTTCTATAGCTTGGTGTAATGATTCGATATCCGTCGATATAGGTCTTCCAGCACGTGGTTTATCTTGAAGGCTCAAATCTCCCGATCGAAAACGCTGAAACCAAAATTGTGCTGTCCGTTCTGTAACAGAGTTTTCACCCTCCACACTACGAATTTCTCGAGCAGCAGTTACAGCTGAGACACCTTTTTTAAAGAAAAAACGAAGAAGTCCTCGAATAACTAGCTTCTCTTCCATTTTGTTTATTTAACACATTTTTATTTACGAATGCAAAAGCGATATGCGCTGTGTACCTCAAAACTACAAGAAATGACATTCACATCGTTATTCCCTGTTTGTGTTTTCTTTCGTTCTTAAACGCGTTTAAACTTGTTCAAATGACTATGCGTAACCGCAAGAACTTATGACTCACCCTCTGTAAAAGGGGGTTCTATTTTTAATATTTTTCATGTTATTCTATAATTATTTTTTGCGTTGCGTTTGCCATATCTTCGATGCTATTGGCTCGATTTAGGTTATGTTAATTATTTCTAAAAGCTTATGAGTTATTTTATCGGATTAACTAACATTTTTTTATAATAATTTGTCGATTATGAAAAAAAACCGGAGGTGAAGACATTGTTTCCAAAAAAATATCAGTATTTATTTAAAAACACAAGTATAAATCCATAAAATCTTAGGGGGATAAAAAAATATAAAAAAGAATGTAAGAAAAAAGGAAAGAAAAAATAATCTTGAAAAAATAGGCAACGCGTTGATGTCTTTTACTCCACGCACCGCGATAATTAACGCGTTTATGTCTTTTACTCCACGGTGTCGGAAAATTGCGTTAGTGTCGCGAAATCAATGGTTTAGTCCCATCAAAAATGCCCAACGCATCTAAAGAAGTTTTCACTTCATAAAATTTAGATAGACCGGGGGGTCTCTCTTCTCTCTTTTAAAGTTAATTTTCGATAACTTTTCATGAATTTTCTGAAAAATACGGGCGGTGACATGCCTATGGGCGGCATTGTATATACATAGTACAATAATAAATCATGACACAAGAGCAAAGAACTATTGATATCTAATGATGAAGGTTATCGAGAAAGAAAGTGTAGTCTCATCGCCAATCTTAAAAAAATAAATCCCGAAAGTTTCCTGCCGCTAATCCACCACTTGGAACAAAAATAGGTAAATAAAATAAGTAATTTATAATAATGTTTCAAAGAATTAAGGCTCGTACAGACCCGCGCGATAACGCGGGCGCGACACGGGTCGCGCTGCCTGTCGCGCCCGCAATATCGCGCTGGTCTGTACGAGTCTTTAACATAAATTGGAATTGAAATTTGAAACATAACTCAGTAAATACATTTACCAATAATTGATTACAATGTTTCGGAGTAATTACGGTTTGTAAAATCTTGTTGTTTGTTGGCGGTAGAGAATGAAATAAGTAGCGGTCGGTCTTTAAGTATGATTCACACTCGATGGAGCGTGTTTGAGCTCGCTGAAGCGAATGAAAGTGCAACGTAAAGCAGTATATTCATAGAATTTATTATTTCTATGAGTATACGAGCATTATAACACGGTGCTGTGTGCACAGCCTCGACCGTCATAAAATGCAGTGTATTTCATACATTAAAGTTTTGTGTAAATCAGCTGAAATAAGACGATGATTGTTGAAGATGTCGGAAAAAATCATGCCGACTGGGAGCTTGAACGTAAAATAATAGAGTTATATGAAAACAATGTATTACGGAATTAATACATTGTTATCTGGATTAACACATATGGTACTTTTTATCCCGGTAGTACGTTCCCGTGGGATATTTTCCGACATCCGCGCAGGCAAAGCCGCTGACAAGAGCTAGTAAATTATAGGTACCTAATTATTAGATATCACCTGTCAATGCCCCTAATTTCTTTGTAAACTGTAAACTTTCTTCCGCCGTTCTCCGTCAGGTGCGAATCGCACATTAGTCATTATTAGTAGGAATCCATTAATTCCATGATGGATTTACTCCAATACAGGCAAGTAGATGCCTCGTACATAGTGCCTCGTATATAAGCGGATTCCATTATTTCCTATACACTGGTGTTTTTATGTTGATATTCATTTTGCTAAGTGTGCGTACCTAATATCGCTTAGCTATGGATGGCTTCATAAAATGTTGTAGGACAAGTGTGTACTTTACATGCCAGCGCAAACTGTGCGTATAACTAGTCGCTGTATTATGACGCAGAGTTGTCGTTTGCATCTGCGACTAGTTGTTGCGACAGGCGTCGTGCAGGAAGCGATCATTTTCTATGAGCATTCGATGCACTTCCACATCCGATTTAAAACCGTCGACATCGTATCCTTGTTGAGGTTCGTAATATACACACGTGCACCTTCCTCAGCAGTCACAGTATGACTGACGCTGACCTGTCGCGTGCGACTGTCGTCAGGTGTGCGTGTGCACCGTAAGTCTAGTAGCTGCAACAAGTAGCGACTCCCCTAGCCTGTCGTTGCGCCTCTGCAACTTGACACAAAGTGTGCAGAGCTTTGAACAAAATATATTATACGAAAATTGTGGACCGCAGCCTGCATCTAGTCGCCGAGCTGTCGCAATCACATATCGCATAGTGGGTGCCATGTCTATTTGTATGATCATGGGCTTCTTTTGCAACGTATTGATTGATTAATGGTACCAGCATGGAATAAAATACCGCTGCTTTCACAATATGCCCGTAGCATTATACGATACTCTACATACAAAACGACAAAAAATCTTTTCACCTTAACACCTCAAACAAGCAGGTTTTGCTGTGTATAGACAGTGAGCAAAATTCGATTTTGTTGCGAGCATGAGACAAAGTAACTTTTAAATTTATTTATTTTTTGTTGTATATTGAATAATTAAGTTAAATAAGAGCCAAAGTAGTAAACGTCATGTTTTTTTATTTTTTTTGTGACAATCAGAAAAAAACACAATGTCAATACGAAATTAGATTATTAAGAATAATAAATACAAACAAGTATTTAATGCATACTTTGAGTATTTACTACATACCCCCACTTAATCGAAATAATCTAAGATCTATAAGCGAGACATTAAGATTTAAAGAAGCCTATAATTAACTAAATCCCATACCCTTAACACATCTTAAATGTGATACACGTCCTAGGGCTTTTGTCAAAATGTCAGCGCTCATATCATGCGTCTGAATGTACCGTAAGTCCACAATATTCTTAGATACAATCTCTCTAATATAATGATGTTTTGTATCTATGTGCTTAGTCCTATTATGGTGAATAGGGTTTGACGCCAGCTTTTGCGCCCCTTGACAGTCGTTATAAATAATAACTTGTCCTACCTTGCCACTAATTTCTTGCAAGAGTCTGCGCAAAAAGACAACTTCTCTGGTTACGGCACTCAGTGACATATACTCAGCCTCGGTTGAAGATAATGCAACCGTTGGCTGTTTCTTTGACTCCCAAGAAATTGGTCCTCCAGCCAATTTCACAAAATAGCCTGTATACGAACGGCGGTCAATTGTGCAGTTAGCCCAATCGGCATCAGCGTATGCAGAGATATATTCACCAGTCTTCCTGTAGACAATGGAATAATCTATAGTACCCTTAAGATACTGAAGTACACGCTTCGCTGCTGTCCAGTGCGTTTTGTCATAAGTCGTATTAAACTGACTCAAATAACTGGTAGCAAACGCTATATCTGGCCTAGTATTAACAGCGAGGTACATCAAGCAGCCAATCAAGTTCTGATAAGGATAATCAGGTTTCTCACCAATTCCAGGTTCCAACTTACTGCTCGCTAAAGGTGTATCAAACGTTTTACACTGTTGCATTTTAAAACGTTTTAATAAATCGAGTATAAAAGTTTTTTGGTTTATTTCAATTATCCCATTATCGTATTTTACATAGAGATAGGAAATAATTTAGATTTCCCAGATCTTTTATACCGAAAAATTGTCTCAAGTCATGTTTGACTTTGTCATACGTCAAGTCATCTTTGTGCAACAAGACAATGTCATCGACATAGACAGCTAGTATAACTAGTTCAGACGAACCAAAAAGTTTCGTATATACACATGACTCTGAGGAGGTCCTACTGAAACCCAAACTTTTAAGAGTTTCGTCGAGCTTTTTATTCCAAGCTCGCGAAGCTTGCTTCAACCCATAGATGGATTTCTTCAGAAGACAAACTTTTCCATCTTCTTGTGTAAATCCAGGAGGCTGTAGCATGAACACTTCTTCCTCTAGATTGCCATTAAGAAATGCTGTGTCCACGTCCAAATGCTTTAGCTTATATTCGTTCTCAACGGCAAAAGCTAACAGCATACGTAAGGATGAATTCCTCACCACAGGAGAGAATGTTTCATAATAATCCACTCCTGCCTCCTGACTGTAACCTCTAGCTACAAGTCTTGCTTTATACTTTACAGAATTTCCTAAAGCATCTCGTTTCAATTTGTAGACCCATTTACAAGGAATAACTTTCTTATTTTCAGGTCTATTGACTAAAATCCAAGTTTTTCTTTCTATTAAGGAATCATACTCGTCTTGCATCGCAGCAATCCAACTATCTTTATCTTCTGCGTGCATGGCTTCTGAGTAGCTAGATGGATCTTCATTTATTACCTCTTCCGTACAGGTCTTGTATAACAAGAAATCTGGTTTCTTCCGTTCTCTCATTGGATAGCGACGTTCTTCCACTGACTCACCGAGAACACTGTTGCTTTGTTCTACTTCTACATCTGAAGCATCATGAAAACGATCAGGGGAAACGTCCGGAACATCCATGGAAGTGCTTGCTGTAGGAACATCCAAATTAACTATCTGTTCAACAGCATTGCAAGGATCAGTGCTCAATCGTAGTGGAACTACTGTTTCTTCTTGGCTTCTAGAAGAATCTGAATTTTCTTTTAAACTTGTAAAAGAATTTTCAAAAAATACTGCGTCCCTCGCTTTAACTAAGCGACGTGGGCATTCAGAACTACGAAAGAAGTAACTGTGGATATCATCAGCATATCCTACAAAAATGTGCTCCGTAGATTTGACATCAAGCTTCTTTCTTTGACAATTGGGGACATGAACCATCGCTCGACAGCCAAAAACTCTTAAATGTGAGAGGTTTGGTTTATTCCCATACCACATTTCAAAAGGAGTTTTATTTTCGAGTGCACGATGAGGAGACCTGTTTTTCAAATAAGCAGCAGTTTGAACTGCATCTTGCCAATATACTTTGGAAAGTTTACCTTCAGTAAGCATACAGCGCGCCTTTTCAACCAGTGTGCGATTTACACGTTCAGCTACGCCATTAGATTGAGGGCTATAAGGAGCTGTCGTTTCATGCTTAATTCCTTTTGAAGTCAAATAGTCTCTCATACCTTGGTTCACAAACTCAGTCCCGTTATCTGTTCTGAAAATTTTAATTTTTGCTTCCTTCTGCCTTTCAACTGCATTCTGAAATTCACAGAATTTATCTTTTACTTGAGTTTTCGACGAGATAAAGAAAGGAAAAATCGCTCTCGAAAAATCATCAATAAAAACCAAAAGATATTTGTTTCCCTGAAAAGAATCGTGTGACATCGGACCACACAGGTCCGCATGAATTAGTTCCAACAAAGCTGTTCCTCTTTTAAATGGAATTGCTTTGAATGGTTTTCTTGACTGCTTGCCTTCCAAGCAATGTATACATGGTTCATTGTCCACCTTATCATAAGACACACCTATAGCCTCACCTTTTCTAAGTTTATCCAGACCTATTCGGCAAAGGTGTCCTAAACGCCTATGCCAAAGTCTGCAATCTGACGTATCAAGGAGCGCATTAGAGGCAATTCTCTTAGGAACATTTACAGTACAATTTAAAGTGTACAGCCCACTACTTACAGAACCACGTAAAAGAGCCTTTCCAGTACAAGAAAAATTTTCATAAAAAATACAACCATTTTTATCAAAAACTACATGTAAACCGTTTTCACAAGCTTTCCTAACAGAGAGTAAATTACAATTCAGGTCAGGCACGGCAACAACACCAGTCATTGTTCCTTCACAATCTTTAGTAGAAAAAGAAATATTACCTATACCTCTGCAACTTATCTTCTCTCCATTTGCAACCGTTACAGTATCATTACTACCTGCTTCATTATTCAACCTTACGTTCTCTAGGTAATCAATATTATGGCACATGTGGTTGGTCGCTCCAGTATCAATGAAAAAAGTGGTACTCTCTCCTTCTACACCATTGAGTGCTGTCTTCAGAGTAACATTTTTTACGTGCTTGTCCTTCTCGTCCTTCCTTATAGGACAATCGGGCCTTTTATGACCTGGTTCACCGCATCCATAGCATTTGATAATTCTTTTCTTCTTACTATTATTGGAAGAAATTTTACCTTGAGAAGATTTCAGAGCGGAAGTCGTCGGTTTGTTCTCCGGAGCTTGAACGTCTACGGTTTTCGAGAACTCATTCAATAGCTTACTTTTCACCAATTCACTTGTGATTTTTAAGTTGGAGTTTTCCAGAGCCATAACTAAGGGATCGTAGCGAGGTCCTAAACCTCCGAGCAAAATCGCTGCCAAACTTTCATCATCAATCTTCTTCCCGATGTCTGCTAAATCTTGCGAAGTAGCTACGATTGCGCCAATATAACGCTCAACATCATTATCGAAGTCTGACAAGTTATATCTATACAGCCTTCGCTCCAGGGCCAATTTTCTGCCCATTCCCTTATCTTCAAAAGCATCTTTAAGAGCATCCCATGCTTGCCTGGCAGTCTCAGCGCTCCGAACATGTGCGATTGCGCCTCCGTCGATTGTCAAACAAATCTTGGTTAAAGCTTTCTGATCCCTTTTATTTGCATCAGAGGGCTTCTCACCTGAGTAACCTTCTATGGTTTCCCATAAATCCTCATGCATCAAATACATACGCATTTTGAATTTCCAGATGCCATAGCCGGCTCTTTCGCACAACGGTTTTATCGATATACCAGCAGGTCCACACGACATTTTTCTACTTTTTTACTTCGTGCTGATAACGAATGTTGTATATTGAATAATTAAGTTAAATAAGAGCCAAAGTAGTAAACGTCATGTTTTTTTATTTTTTTTGTGACAATCAGAAAAAAACACAATGTCAATACGAAATTAGATTATTAAGAATAATAAATACAAACAAGTATTTAATGCATACTTTGAGTATTTACTACATTTTTTGATGCCGAGAATTTTTTTTTTTTTTGCTGGGTTTGTCTACTCACAACATTCGAAAGATATGAACTTCACGTTGTTCTATCAGACCCAAAAAGAAACAAACAAAACGTTCGGATACACATAAAATCGTAAAATTGCAAATCATTTGTTAAGGTTTTATTTAAATGCTGTTATTATATTTTTGCAACGAAGTACTTTAACGCGGCTTGCAGTACGAGTGCACTGGCAGAAATCATCACGCGAAGGGGCGCTTACAACTGTCTTCTTTTAATTCAAAGAGAAAGCAAGAGAGATAGATAGTGTGAATTTGGTCAAAAAGCAAATCCAAGATGGCAGTCGCGAAAATTTTCACATTTTTCGTCATGGGAGTCGTTTTCCTAGTTTTCGAGGGTTCCAAAACTAATCGTAAGGTCAAAATGTAAATCCAAGATGGCGGCTGCGAAAAATTTAAAATTTTTCGTCATGGGTATCGTTTTCATACTTTTCGAGGGTGCTAAAGCCGACATTGACATTAAAATGTAAATCATAGATGGCGGCTGTGACGATTTTCAAATTTTTCGTCATGGGTGTCGTTTTCATAGTTTTTGAGGGTGCTAAAGTCGATAATGACATTAAAATGTAAATCCAAGATGGCGGCCGTGGAAATTTTCAAATTTTCGTTATGGGTATCGTTTTCATAGTTTTCGAGGGTGCTAAAGCCGACATTGACATTAAAATGTAAATCATAGATGGCGGCTGCGACGATTTTCAAATTTTTCGTCATGGGTGTCGTTTTCATAGTTTTCGAGGGTGCTGAAGCCGATAGTTACATTAAAATGTAAATCCAAGATGGCGGTTGTGAAAATTTTCAAATTTTTCGTCATGTATGTCGTTTTCATAGTTTTTGAGGGTGTTAAAGCCGATAATGACATTAAAATGTAAATCCAAGATGGCGGCTGTGAAAATTTTCAAATTTTCGTCATGGGTATCGTTTTCATAATTTTTGAGCGTGCTTAAGTCGATAGAGAGGTCAAAATGTAAATCCAAGATGGCGGCTGCGAGAATTTTGTTTCTGTTTTAAATCATACGTGAGAAGGAACTTCATTCCGAAGAAAAACACGAAGTTTATCTTGTTGTATTTTTTTACCTTTAGATATATGTAGGTATATGTTCTCGCTGCTGAGCTAAAAAGTTGTATGTGTTACACGAAACCACAGTTATTTGCATCTCGTGTCTTTGAATCCCTCGCTACGCTCGTGATTCTATTATAAGATCCTTCGCTTACTCGGGATTCAACATCAACACTCGCAGCAAAAACCAACTTTGCTCTCTTGTTGCACAAATAACTATTTTGGTAATGTTATTGCAGTACCTATGTTCGTGAACCTTTCGGATCAGACAGGTTTTTTTTTACATATTCGATATTTAACTAAACTCAAAAGGCACGACGTGTGAATTCATAATATTTTTTACAACAATCACAATATTGTGTTGTCCATAGAATAGCGAAAACATTAACAATTTACGATATAGCTCGTAAAGAGGTAGGTAATATTATACTTCCTGCATTTATGGATAGTAAACCGAAATAAAATGGTTGGAAATATCATCATTACCATACAAACGTCTGAATAATAATACAAAACAAAATTGAATGGTGTATTTTTTGTCACTTACGTAAACATTGTTTGCAAATATTCTCCTAGATACATATATGTAGATATAAGCTTATCGAATAAATAGCAAGGTAAGGTTTTTATATCTCATACCTCAAGATTATTCAGTAGCTGTAGCTGCCCGCTGGAGTATAACAAACATTACCATTATCCGACCCTAAGTCATTAGGCAATGTACTCTCACACCTATTACTCGATAAGACCTTATGGATATGGACCAAACCTTATCATTTACGTAACTTGTGGCCTATAGTAAACACATACAACCGTCGACAATCTTAGCTTATAGGTACTGGCTTATAATATAGCGAACTCAGTAATGCCAAAAATCTTCAAAACCTGTTATACATCAGACATAAGGCCACTTTAAAATTCAGAAACATTTATCAAAATCGGACCTAGTACGTACGCGTATTTTGGCAAATTTACACAATACTTAACTTTATAAATTATAGCCTGTGCTATTCTGACATATAAGCTATATTCCAGTGAAGTTTCATCAAAATCCATTTAGTAGATTTTGCGTGATAGAGTGACAAACATCCATTCATCCATATATCCATCCTCACAAACTTTCGCGTTTTTAATAGTAGTTATTAATATTAAATGAATTTCGTACTTGTCATAAGGCTTGTTGCCCCACAGATGAGCGAAGCTGTTGACGCAGAAGGCGATGTTCAGCGTGATCGTGAACCTCGTGACGAAGCTGATGACGAAGCAGTTCACGAGGGTCTCGTTCCAGAAGTACCACGGCAAGAATATGGGGAGACCGATGTTCAGTATTGCGAACATTGGAATGAAGAACCTGGAACAAAGATTTATTACATTTTAATATACAGAGGTAAATAGAGTAGTTTAGCGGTAAACTTCGAACATCCTAGTCTAACAAATAGTTATTTGATCTGCAATCTAAAAATTTATCTTTCAGCTTTTTTTTTTAATTCATCATCATCATCATAATTTTATTTATTTTATTATTTATTAAAACTAAAGTAAAAATACAGTACAAGGGCGAACTTAATGCCTGATGCAATTTCTACCAGTCAACCTTAGGGTGATGCAGAGACAAAACATGGCGGCAGGTGCAACATAAGGGATTGATAACCCGGAAATAACTATAAAATACAAGAATAAATACACAGATACATACATAAAAACTGAATAAATTTTGTCAGGAGAAATAACGAGCGGTAGAGGAGAAATAACGATCAATAGAGGAGAAAACGAATCCAGTAAATCAGCGCTGTGATGTTTCTGCCAATTTCTTACGTATATGCTCACGCGCCTTCACTTTAAAAGACAACCGACTGGTTGCCGTCCTGATTTTCAGAGATAGAGCATTCTCAAGAGAGACCGCCTGGACAAAGAAAGAAGAGTGAATGAAACCAGAGCGGTGAGAAGGACATTGTAGAAGACGATTGTTGGTGGAACGAAGATTTTTACTATGGGCAGAGCATAAGTATTGAATATGGGAAGTCAGATAAGAAGGAGAAGTGGGATTGTCGAGAATAGAAAACAACATAGACAGAGCCCTCACCTCTCTCCGCTGACAAATGGGTAACCACTTTAGAAGCAATCGGTGCGCGACATGGTCATACTTACGAAGATTGAAAACGAATCGAATGCAATTATTGAAAAGACGGTCAAGTTTGTTGATGAGATCTGCATTCAGGTCATAGTAACACACATCACCATCGTCCATTATGGGAAAGATTAGGGACTGTACAAGCATTGCCATTGTGCATTATTTGTGATGGGAGAAGATTTTTCAATCGATAGAGCGACCGCAACGTTCCGGTGACTTTTTTACTGACAGATGTGACCTGTTTTCGCCAGTCAAGACAAGTGTCGACATGCAGACCAAGATCCTTAACATCAGAGCTAAACGGAATAAACAGAATGACTGAGTTGTCAAAGATTACAGGTGGCACAGTTACGCCACTCAGCTTTTATACTGTTATGATAGCCTGGCACTTGGTAGAGTTAACCGCCACCCGAAATCGATCAGACCAGTTCTTGACTAAACCTAAATCCCGGTTTAGTTCCTTAATCGCTCGCATCAGAAATATTATCAACAGTTGCCCGGCAGTAAAACTGCAAATCGTCGGCATAGAAATGATACGCAGTCCAAAGCACGGTGGTAATAAAAATGGAGAACAAAAGAAGAGATAATATACCGCCTTGAGGGACACCAGCTGCAAGATCACACCAACTCGACGAAGAGGCTCCAGCATGAACAGACTGCTGACGCTCCCGAAAATAAGAGGAAAACCATTCCAGTACCTTCGAAGAGACCATAAGCTACGAAAGGACGGATAAAAGGACCTCGTGACTGACGGTATTAAAAGCATTGGAGAAGTCAATTAACACTAAGACTGTAACTTTAGTGTCTTCCATTCCCCACCTTATATCGTCAGTCACTTTAAGGAGAGCTGAAACGGTACTGTGCCCGGGCCTGAAACCGGATTGAAAGGGACTGATGAGGGAGTTGTGGTGAATTAAGTGGGGGGATTGTTTATGAACACTGGCCTCCAGCACTTAAGACAGAAAGGAAAGGATGGAAATTGGACGTAAGTGACTAGGAAGAGATGGGTTGGGTATCTTAGGTAGGGGCCGAACAAGGGCTTTAAGCCACAGGGAGGTGAAAACATCGGTGTACAGGGAGAAGTTTATGATGTGGGAAAATGCAGGAAGGAGTTGATCAAGAGCCGTAACGATCATAATAATCAACCTATAACACTCCTGATCAGAGGCCTCTCCAAACGCACGCCATTTAGATCGATTCTTGGTCACCGTCATAGATGACGGTTACCAAGAATCGATCTTGTTTACAATAATTGACATTTCGTAAATGTCAATTATTGTAACAAGCTTTAAAGCTTGCATTAAAGTTATAGTTTTGTAATAAGGCCTTGCGGAATAAATCAGCGACGAAAAAATGTTGAATCAATTGACAAACTACTTTAAGGAAGCTTGAACATGAACATGTTGTTTTGTGTTAAGGTTCCAACACAAAGTGTCGTCGGGCAAGCCGCGGTGCGCCCGGATTGCGCATAAAGGAGTCCGTACTGTGTGCAGTAGCTTTTTTAGGTTCAATATAAAGGCTCGTACAGACTAGCCCGATATCGCGGGCGCGTCACGGGTCGCGCTGCTTGTCACGCCCGCGATATCGCGCTGGTCTGTACGAGCCTTAATTAGTTACCCATGCACATATGTACAGTCACGAACTCACGAACATAAATACCTTACACGTACGCAAGATTTTAAAGCAATTTTCATAATTATAATGTATTGGTAGTTATAGTGTTACGGACATAGTGTTTTCGAAACCATACTATTTCAAAACAGGGCTTTTCTCAAAATAGCAATCATTATTTCACGAGAAAATTGCTTTTGAATTTTGCGTAAGTGTAAAGTCACAGTAAGGCTCGAAAAATGTCACCAGCAGAGCCAACATGACAACCGCGAGAACGCTCTCTTTCTCGAAATTTGTCTTAGATTCTGACGTCATTCTAATCCCTAACATAACCGTTAGGCTCGAGTAAACACGAAAAAGTCACGTGGACACTTCTTTATTTCGCGACGAGAGACCGATGCGATGTTGCAAATTATTAAAAACAAAGTTTTTTTTTTTTATAACAACATTGGCTTGACAGTACGTTTGCACTGGCGAAACATGTACAGCAAAACACAAAACATGTTGAAATCTCTAATTCCTGTCAAACATTGTATCGTTTTTTTTTTTATTTGTTTTTGGCTTGCTGCACGCTTTGGTGTTTACTGTAAGTGCGTACCTAGGCAGATGATGAGTGTAAGCCCTCGGCTCCCAGCGTAACCAGTTGCAGCTGAATACCAGTATTTTACATTAAGCGACTGCCTATCTGACCTCCGCAACTCAGTTACTGGATAATATGATACCCCTTAGTCAGACTGGTCTTATTTTCCTATTTTTACTGTTTTGGTAATCTCCTAATTAAAAGGCGATTTTCCGACGGCGGGCGTCCCACTGACACTACATTGTAAAAAGTCATTTATTTATTTATCGAAATATCTCTTACAACAGTAACTATCATTATACTTACCTAATGCGTCGGTCTGTCTTTTGTAAATCTATATTACAACTTTTCATTTGTTTTTATTCGGTAATTGAACACTGGCTTGCCATTATGAATTTAGGCGATTTCGATCTTTCAGGCCAGCACAATGGTAATGGAGTTGCCCTAGTATGGTTGTCGTTATGACTTATGACCAATCATTAGAAATAGTAATGTTCTTAGGAATATAACTGTATTATGCTATATTTTATTGAGTCCAAATAAACATGATTATTATCTCCTTTATTTCATGAATGTTTTTATCAATTACATTTTTAAATATTAGAATATATAAAAAATATAAACATAAAAAAATAGTAGCTCACCGGTATCGGGAATAGGGTCCAAGGTACCAGCGGTCAGGGCTCCAGAGAGAGGAACCTCGTAACAATGCAGCTAGCATTGATGTCCAGAAGTACGGCTTTCTGAATCAAGCCCTTGATCCAGCTACCCAACGAGAGCCTCCTCAGGTGTTGGTCGAGGCTCTTGGCTATTAGGCTCTTGGCTGTATCAACGACTATCGGCACAATGATCGCTAAGTCTACATCCCACATGTGAACAACGTCGCGAGCCAAGTCAAGATACTTGATTTGTTTATCTTTCTCGGCCTTCACGAGGTTTCCGTCATACACGACCGTTATGTCAATAATCATTGCGCAGCGCTCCATTATTCGATCCACCACCACTATATCAGGCTTATTGGCAACAATAATCCTGTCAGTTATGATGGATCGATCCCAATTCAATGTGATGTTTCCATTTTCGAGAATTGGGTCGCACATCCAGTAGTACGGCACTTCCGATTCCACAAGGCTGTATTTTAGAGCAAGTTGCTGATGGATAATCCTGGCTACAAGGTAACACAACTTTGTAGCCAGGATTATCCATTAGCTACGTAAGTACTCTTCGTTAGCTAGATGAGAACAGAGAACACCAGGAGATAATGTGGCGGATTGATCTTCCCGGTCGGTGGCATGTCCTACAGATGTCAATCGTGCAGTCCTTCACAATAAATCTCCGGTAATTGTTGTCCATAATTGCACAGAAAAAACCTTCGGATTCTCCAGAGGTCACCGCAATGCAGCCAGACTATGGACGCTAGTAAATCTACATTGGGTCTATATAGGACCCGGAAAAAGCGATCGTGAAGCTCCTTACTCTGCCATACCTCCCTGCGATCGTTAATCTCAAGCACTACAGGCTTGCGCTAGTTCTCTTTAGCCAAGGAGAGCGGGGTGAGGCCCTTTTCCATCGCAACCACATCTCGATACATCCCCACTTCGGCTTCTAGGAAATATTCAATGAGACTGCATATCTCGCGATTGTGGAACGTCTTAGCGTTTAAAATGCGTTTAATTACTTTCGCGGGATATACAGTCTCATTACTGATGACCGTGGGTGATGCATTCGTTAAACAGTCAGTAGCGTACGGACTCTCCTATCCAAGGCATCGAGTTCAATCTGAGTTCATTTGAGTATGCCGAAACAGTACATCAAAACCGGCATGACCCAACCGTTGAAGGCCCATAGAGGGCCCGGAAAAAGCGTCCGTGAAGCTCTTTGTCTTGCCATACTTCCTTATGATCGTTAGTATCAAATACTGGCAGGTTTGTGCCAGTTCTCTTTCGCCAAGGAGAGCGGGGTGAGGCTCTTGTCCACTGCGACTGCATCTCGGTGGTTCTCTCGGTCAGTTTGAAGGAAATATCCTCTGAGACTGCAAATCTCGCGGTTGTGGGGGGGTTTTAGCATTTAAGAAACCTCGAATTACGCGCTTGACCATTCTGAATACAGAATATACATAGTATTCCATATGTTGTTGTAAGTAATTTATTATGTTTGTATAATGGTTATAAGAATCGACAGCAAGAAAGCCGACTTTTAATTGACTTTTACGTCGTTCGTTAAAAATCAAAACAAATGTTTTTCCAAAATCTTCCAATTTGAGTTTATGATTTTAAGCATAATCCATGAATCCGGAAATATGGAATGTGTATCTACACTAATATTGTAAAGGGATTTTTTTGTTTGTCTTAAGTAATAGGTATTATAAAGAGAAAATATTTGATTTTTTCTATGTTTGTAATGAATTAAAAACTACTGGACCGATTTAAAAATTCTTTTACCAGTAGAATTTTATATTATCACTGAGTAACATAGGTTATATTAATTTATAACGATATCACGCGGTCGAAGCCGATGGTGGAAGCTAGTACAGATGTTCTATGTCACGAAGTCCGTTTGGCCATGAATGTTGTCAAGCGTGCACATGCACATTGTTTTTGTGTGCGTAACCTCGAGAGCGCTCAGTGTCGATCGGGACATGGTCCGGATCAGTAGTGGTTTTTAGTTCGCGCCAAATTGTTTCACGGAGTAAGGTCAGCATGGCAACAAAACGAAGAAGAGTTGTCCATAGTGAGGTAATATTTATTTATACGTTTTCAATTAAAATGTTATACAAAGATACTTAATATAGCAATAGAAGTATTTATAAAATGAATGTTTTTTTGTGTTATAAAATGTTTATATTACTTAATTATTTTGATTACATTTTGTTTTAGGGTCGAAACATAGCTAGTGTTTATCATTTTCTGCGAGAAGAATATGAATTTACAAAATCATTAATGGAACTCAACTGTGATTTGTCTCATTTACGAGACATTACACGCCGTACAGCTGAAGCTACGGGTGTGAGCCAAAAAACAGTTCAAAGAATATTAAAAGAAGAGAAGGAATTGCCATCCACTTCATCAAAATTCACTTCACCTATGAAGAAAAGGAGAAAGCGAGATAATAAAGCGGATATAGATAATTTTACAGCCGATGTGGTTCGCAGTACTGTACAAGATTTCCATATTGTCCATAAAGAAATTCCAACATTAGCTAAGTTAAGAACAGCATTGAATGAAAAAATCGGATTCGAAGGTTGTTTAGAAACTGTTCGCAAGTTACTGTTGAAATTAGGTTACAAGTGGCGCAAAACAGAGAACAACCGTAAAGTCTTGACGGAGCGTCATGATATACAAATGTGGCGTTTAAAATATTTAAAAAAAATAACAGAGTACCGCTCTCAAAGTCGGCCCATTGTCTACACCGATGAGAGCTACGTCCTTTCGACACACGTGCGAAACAACACCTGGGCAAAAAAAAAGGAAAGAACTCCGTTTTTAAAAATAATTAGCACAGGCACTCGCTTTATTTTAGTGCACGCGGGAACCAAGGATGGTTTTATTGAAAATGCTTCCTTGGTTTATAAGGCCAACTCAACAGCTGGTGATTATCATTCAAATATGAGCTATGATAACTATGTAAAATGGCTAAATGAAAAGTTGCTACCCAATTTACTTCCGCGCTCTGTCATTGTCTTAGACAATGCATCTTATCACAACACACGGGCTGAACGACTACCGACGCAATCTACAAAGAAAGCCGATATGCAGCAATGGCTCAGGGATAAGGATATAGCATTTGATGAATCTCTTCTTAAATTGGAATTGTACGATACAATAAAGAAGTACAAAGCCCAACACGTAATCTACAAGATGGACGATTTTATAAAAAGCAAGGGTTTTGATGTCTTACGCCTTCCCCCTTATCACCCAGAATTAAATGCGATTGAAAATATTTGGGGGATCGTTAAAAATTATGTCGCATCTAAAAATATCGAGCAAAACATGACGAATACGGAAAGACTGATCAATGAAAGTTTGGGCCAAGTTAGCAGTGAAACGTGGCAAAAAGCTTGTGCTCATGTTGAAAAAATTGAAAAAGACCACTTGAAATATTTTGATCTCGATTTTGAATTTATAATCAATTTACAAGATGATTCTGACGACAGCAAAACGGAATCGGAAATCGAAAATTTATCTGATAGTGATTGAAAATACTGAATAGTCCTACTTGTTTCGTTTCCATTCTGTAACACCAATGCTTAATTAAATGCCTACATATTCTTAATATTTTTGTATTTATTGCAACCTAATCTAATTTATTTACAAAATGTATATACTTTTAAAACCAAAATTTTATTTAGATTATTAAATCTCGACTTGAATATATATCAGACTTTTTTGCTAACGTTACCTACTTTTACACACACAAGCGCGCTTGTCGGGATACGTCACTACTACAATCAAAGCCGAACGGACTTCGTGAAATAGAATATCTGTATGATGAATACTGCAGGACACTACTACCGACATCGACCTCATTTAACCGGCATTCCGAACTTTCGGGTCGATGTTATTATTAAATTATAGCCTATGTTAATATAGCATTCTACTGGTGAAAGATTTTTTTTAAATCGTAGAAAACAGGAAATTATTCTTTTTGTATTTACATGTTTTTGAAGTATAGTTTGTTTGTATTTTGGTACTCTTACGAATTCTTAAAACGAGCTACTAAAACTATCACTTAAGATGACTTAATAGACTTACTAGATTTTTTTGAATTCATAGGAAGTTGTTGGTATCTATTACAAAGCGATTAATTTAGTTGAAGATCTTTCTTATAAAGTTTTTTTTCATGGTTTGTGTTAACCTTGGTGGCTCAATTTAGGAGAGTTCTATGAACATCTGCAGTGATAAAGCGATTTGATTGATTGCTTTGATTGATATGAACTATCGTCAGAATATTGTCACTCTGGGACTTCTATATTGGTACCCAAGCATCAATTTATGAGTCCAACGACCAATCGTAACAAAAAAAAACTGAACATAATAGATTTGCGCCAACGCAACGTCTGTTTTGATTTGAAACGAAATACAGGCAAAACTGGGTAAGTGAGAACTGGGTATGTGAGAAAACTCTATAAATGAGAGTAATTGCCAGGTCCCGTCATTTTAACCTCATATGCCTCTATAAATGAGTAACAGAAATCTCTCTAAGAGAAAGTCGCTTTTCACGCGTGGACCTCTATAACTGAGACTGCTACTTGCGTATACCTCTATAAGCGACAGTTGAGCGTCGAGCGTAATTAAACATTGCAATTTATTTATGACTCATTCTGAAATTTTGTGGAACCAACATTGTTTTTGTTCCTCTCAAACTTTCCCAACCAGCCTCAACCTCTATAAGTGAGAACGGCCACTCCTGTACCTCTATAAGCTAGAAACTCGAGGTAGTGAGAAACTTCTATAAGCGAAAAAGAGATCGCTGATCTCTCGCTTATCCAGGTTCGCATGTAGTATATATTAGGCACTTTCGATATATTTAGACATAAAATGTATTTATTCTTGTTGGATTCACACACTATGTAAATAGTGCCTACTATGAACAATAGAATTAATTTCGAATTCGGAATTGAAGTAACCTAAGCATTTTGGATGCAGGTAAACTTGAATTATTCACCGGCTAGTGTTAACGATAGCCAGGGCAGTAAAATCTAAAATTATTTTAAGACGCACACGTAAACTCCAGTAATATGTGTGACTTGTGCCGATTTTAGTGCAAATTAGCGAGTTGGCATGGCACATCAAATTAATTATAGCATGGACTCGAACAAATCCCTCGTTTTCAGTGGGAGCTCGGATTTCCTATCATTATTAACGACGACGTCCCAAATGCATATTTGTTACTGACAGTGACAGATGTGGTGACAGGCTACAAATTACTGGTCATTTAATAACTTTAACGAGTTTACTATGTTTAGTTATGGTATGTTTACGTTGCTATCGGCCGAACCCAATACCCTATCTATGACCAGCTTTGGCATACTGGAGATAAAAAAACCTTTCTGTCTATGGTTTTAACGTCCCAATAATCTGTCGGAAAGTAGGACCTTACTGAATTGTGGGACGATATTCAATGTTCGATAGAATTATACTGTCTACTAACAATAGCGATCTGTCTTTTACTGAAAATAGTTTATAGGGTTCGGCCGTTAGAGAACAGGTTTTTGCTGAATTTATTGCCCAAACAAAATATGTTGTCCGCGCCATTTGGTTATTAGAAAATTGACAGCTGAAATCTGGATTTGTGCTCGGATACTGGCAAAAGATATGCCCCTATGATCCACGTCTGCCTTTCGAAAATTATCTACAGGTGTGAAATTTTGAGATGAGATAGATATATTAAGTAAGTATACACATTCTTAAAACTTGATCCATTTATTTATCGAGAAATTACCAGAGAGTAAATCAATCAACTAGTAACATTATAGCGTAAGCTAGCTTCGGGTTTCAAACATGCAATACGTAATGAAAATGCAAGCCCCCGATGACGAGAGCACTCGAAGCTTTAGCCGCTATTTACCACTGATCCAGTCTGGTTCAAGGTAATTGTCGGCGATCTGCGAACACAAAGGAACGCGGGCTTGCACGCTTCGCATATCTCTCCCGCATCAAGAGTTTTTGTCGCGTAACGTAACGTAGTAAGTTATATGTCTACGTTCTATATACCTAAGCGTCTAAATTCTAAATACATTCTGCTAGGTGCTGATTTAGTATTCAGATTCTAACATTTAAATTACAGCTCGGTACTGAGTCTTAAATAAAATCTGAATGCTAAGAGCTACGTTGCGTGGTGGTTGTTATGCTTTGCAAGCTACGGTTGATCTCAGTCCGAGATATATATACTTAGAATACCTGGTTTTCGATTCACATCCTTATTTTATGTTTGATTGGTATCAGCCTCACAGTGTATTTTGAGTATGAACCACGACGATTCCGTTCCTATCAATAAACAAATTGACCCAGCAGAGCCCTCAAACCAATTGAAGAGAATTAAAAGCTTAATTGAAATAAACCATTTTTTATTTTAGAGCTGCTAAAGCTTGAGTTAGGTACTTACTTCTTCTGCAGCCTGACCACTGGATCAGCAATCAGGTCAGCACACGTCGGTCGCAGCGCGATGCGGCGGTCTTCCACGGCAGGGTGGGGGGTCAGGACCAGCCAACCGACATGAGCGAACCAAAATCCTCGCCTGATGTCGTGAGGGTCGGCTACCGTCTCCGAGTATTTGTGGTGCACCCTGTGGTCCAGGGCCCAGATGTAGATATCGCGCTGAAAGAAAAAAGTAAAGTTCAGAAAATATGTATTATAAATTAGGTTTTGGCCGAAGCTTCGTCCGCGTGGATATCAGAATTATTCCATGGGATCGTAGGTACTACCGGGATAACTCCTATGTTCTAACCACAGGTCTATCCGTGCGCCAAACATCCAAATCCGTTCACCCCTTAAGACGTGAAAAGTTAACAGGGACACAGACAGACACGAGCTACTTTTGCTTTTATAATATTAGTATGGATGATCTTTATTCGATGAGCTGTTTAGCAAGTTAGCTGCAAATCGTTGAGCACCAGATACAATACTCATCTTTTCGGAGGATTCTCACTTTTCAATGGAGGAACAACCACCTTGTTCCTCGTCCTCCAAAAAGTAAAGTGGGTAACTACCAAGTCGTGTTCATACTGTACATGATTCGTGGTTAAATCATGCTAAAACCGCTACAGTAGGTGAAAACAAAATCGAGACGATTTCCTATTTATTCCTGAACCGGTTTCCGAGTCTGTGAAATGTAATATTTCCAATTTCATCCAGTTTACTGGTGTGAAATATCATTAGGTGTCATAAAAATATCGCATTCATTTTTTATACTGCTATAGATATCGCCCTTGAACATATCATAACTTTAGATAAATGCGTATATATACCAGTCTGTAGATAAGTATTGCACTACTTTTCCCCTGATTAAAAAACAAATTTATATAATATGCAAAGAGTAGGTACTACAAATAGTACTCCAAAGCTCGGATACGGGTTCAATTTGCAAACCGTTATTATGTATGTACTTGACGCAAAAACTTTTACATTCGGTTACGTTCCAATAAACCGTTTTTATTTAAACCTTTGGTCGAAGAGTCTTTACATAAAGGTTTTTCGGATTATATGGTTTAGAGCAATAAAAACCGGTTTCTTGTTTCGTTTTTATTCAGCGCGATACCATCACAAATTGCAACGCGTTTACCTATACGCCGCTCGTCGAATAAACCGGTTAATTTAAATCAAGATAAAGTTCTTAAAACGTTCACGTTCTTAAGAAAAGTTCGGAATAAAACCGAAATAACCAGTATTTTTAACTGTTTCCGAGCGTTGCAATACTTTACATTTTTGCATGTCAGAATTTTGCTCATATTTTATTTATAAGGGATGATTAGGTTATAACTAACTACCGTCCGCTAGGGCCGATGCCTGCCGAGGGTGCGAAGAAAATTGAAAGGGAGATCGTGGCCCCAGGCAACAGGGCAACCGAAGGAACACGGCTGGGTTTTAGTTAGTAAGAGTCTGATACGCCCTCCTGCTCCGCCCAGAGCGGGAAAAGTTATTTGATAATTTGTCACCCAAAAAAGGTACCATTGAAAAAGTCATTAAAAAAATTAAGTACAGGAAACTGAACTTTATGCTATTTCCAAAAACACATAATTGTTTACATGTTTGGATACTAAATCGCGAACGAAGTATATATTACATTGGTTTAAGTAATTAAATAAATTTAAACAAATCGTAAAAAGGGTTTTTTACGATTTGTTTTGTTTAGATGACACTTACTTGTTTAAAAATACGTTGTAAAACCAAGTTAAATTTATTTTCGATAGTTTCCTCTTTTAGGGGCG
Organism: Omphaloscelis lunosa; assembly: GCA_916610215.1. Lineage (NCBI taxonomy): Eukaryota > Metazoa > Arthropoda > Insecta > Lepidoptera > Noctuidae > Omphaloscelis > Omphaloscelis lunosa. The sequence goes on from OU744247.1 coordinate 14,769,408, forward strand.
CGTGGGGTTAGGAACAATCAAATAAATCCTATCTATAATAATAAAATTAAAATACAAATAAATAAATAGTAGTCCTGGGCCGATTATAGATTTCATCGATCTTTGACGAGCTATATTAAACCATAATATTATATATATATCTGATTAAATTTTTGTATGCATACTGGGAACGTCATAAAATAGATATACGAAGTTCATTGAATAAATACAAAATAAAATACAAGCTCATGAATGTGCTAAGCAGCTGTCTGAAGCCGAGCTGTATCGACTGCGGTAATAGTAACTTACTCCGTTGATTTAGGTAATTAAATAAAGGTAAACAAAAAAAAAAAATTGTGGCACTCCGGAATTGCTGACAGAAGTGAAAACTTGAACAAGATCGGCTTGGTGGAAGGAAAATACTTGTATAGAACATTGGTCCGTAACCTTATACAAATAACAGCACAATCGCATTAAAAAAAAAAAACTTCTGTAAAGAGTTCTTTAAAGTAAATATACTGATCGGACGGAAGAACATTGATCCGTAACGTAATATAAATAAAGGGCTCAATCTCATTTACAAAACCTTTAAAATAAAAATACTTGCATAGAACATTGATCTGTAACGTAATTTAAATAAAGAGCACAATCGCGTTTACAAAAATGACGTGTCGTCACAGTGGCGCGAAATCAATGGTTTAGTCACATCTCAAAAATGCCCAACGCGCCTAAAGATATTTTCAATTAAAAAAAAAAGCGCGTGACAAGAGAGCTGTCAAGTAACCGACCAAATACAGTTGTAATCTTCAATACTTATAACAACGTTATAATTCGTGGACGTTTAGAGAACTTGTCTTTTTGGGCTCTTTACAATTGATAGATTACAAAATATTATCAGGTGAATCACCCAATTGCTAGCACTCCACCAATTATCAGCACCTCGGCGAGTAAGTTAAAAATATCACTTTCTCTTTTTGGTTGTGGTATTACAAAGTAAAAAAATATACAAGACAAATACTACTTTATATAGTGGCAATATTTTCTTCAATACGTAAACATCAAAAATGGCGGCAGGATAAAATTCAAAAAGTCGGTCTGCAGTTGTTGGTGTTTTTCGGCCATATTTACTCATTGAAGGTAAGTTTGGCGGTCAATTTATCATTCTGTTTCTAATGTTTTATGAGAATTGTAATGATATCTTAGTTTTTATACGTTTCATGAGGTATTTTTAGTCAGTTGTTTCAATAGGATTATAAAGATTATCGTTAGATTATTTCAAATTATGGGGTGCCGACATCTGGGTATATTTTTTAGCAGAAATCCCATGCTGATAATTTTGTTATTTAAGTGTAGACTAAATTACAGGTTCTTTTTTAAATTTTAGTCTTTTCAGTAAAGTTTAAGAATGATTTTTAATGTAAAAAATATGATATGACATCATTTTTGACACTATGCTGAAACTACATTTTACCATTTATCCGCATAGTGCTGATAATTGGTTAACTTTTATGCCGATTCTTGGATTTATCTAATTTCAATACCTAATTTGAATTGTCGACAATTATTCTGCCATCATAAGGAGAAAAGACGTATCTGACATTTTTTTTTCGAAATAGAGTTATATACATATTCGGAATCGTCTTTTTTTGCTGATTCCGAATATGTATATAACTCTATTTTAAAAAAAATGTCAGATACGTCTTTTCTCCTTATGACGGCAGTATTGTAATTTGCTAAGTATTTTTCTAAGAAATTTCTAATATTAACAGTAATAAAAAGCATTTTATTCATAATTTTATTTTAAAATGTATTTTATTTGCCCTAAGTCTCAGTGTTGGTAATTGGGTAATTTGGTGCCAATAACTGGTAACAATTGTGCCAACAAATGGAGGTAGGTTCATTTTTCTCATCTACAAAGCGTAGTTTAAGAATAAATGATAAAGTTTGACATACCTACATTAATACTCCTATGCACTAGTATTGCCAGTATTTTCATTTGTCGTACCTATAATTGTTGTATCCACATTTTATAATTTGTACCTATCACGGTTTTGTATCTTATTTTACACATAAATTTCTTAACCCTATCCGTAAAGCCAGGGCCACGACATAGGGCGGTGCGTCTTGCGGTGCGTTTTGCGGCGCGAGGCGGTGCTCGAATGTTCCCGATCCCGAGTCGCAAGACGTACCGCAAGTCGCAACGCGACGACTCGTGGCACGTTCTAAATAATTTTTAACATTTGTTCTCGCCGCGGTCGCAAGACGCAGGTCGCGCGAGCGGTGATGTCGAGGCCGAGGGGTTAAGACCATTAAGAATCGATAAAGTAGTCGAAAAATCAGGCTAAATTAATTAATTATTTGACACGTGACAGTGATCATCACAATGGTTAGTTGTTTTAATTACGAAAAGTAAACGTCACAAAAGAAGTTTATGTTAATATTTAAATTTTAAACCATTAAAATTAATCAAACAACGATTCAAAAATAAATATTGTGAAAAGTTGATAGACACCAATAATTTGTTTACAACGTTTCAACATCGTTATTCTGAACGTTGAATCCTTTATCCGACTGTGTCCACGAAGCAATTAGAATTTTAGATTTCAATTAGGAATGCAAACATGTTTAGTTAAGTGTGTCCCGATCGTAATCAGTGTGCAATTAAACCAGTTGTCAACATTCACTAGGGATAGGCCGAAATTCATTTTATTCGTGAAATTCAATTCCAATGCCGAACATTCGACACAAGAAAATATTAAAATAACTCAAAAGTTTTGACTTTAATTATAAAAATAAACCAGTAAATAAAATCATACTTACATAGTATCATTCAAAACATTAACAAAAGTTTGACATATAAACATTGAAAAAATTATCGCTAAAGTTTTAAATTAAATCTTATTATCTACTGCTATAAAAAAATTACCAAGAGCAGGTTATGGTGCAAAAACACCAAGGTTTCTGCGTTATCTGGCAGAAGTCTGTTACGTTTTTGTTCGTATACATTTCCTGCCTCTGAAAAAAGTCGTTCAGATTCCAGGAAACGATAAAAATATTCGTGCCAAAAAAACTGAAAAAAAAAACCGAAGTTCGGCCGAACTTTTTATTTTCACCGAATGTTCTGCCGAAATTCATTTTCGGTTCAAACCACGTTCGGGCCATCCCTAACATTAACCATTAGGAAATAATGAAGTGGTTTATTCAGAATGACTATTAGTGTTGGAACTTACCTACTTACTTGCCCTAATAGAATTTTTAACTCCCCTAGTTTCGTGAGGCACGAAAATTTGTTTTCCGACTGTATTTCGAAAGGGCAAGTAAATATACCACGCCTTAGTAGGTTCTGAATTATATATATCAAGAGTGCTGTACGTCGTATTCGTCATACTGCTAAGTTATTTATTATTTATAAGCTTCTTACTTGGAGCGCCTCAAACAAAACCATATTCAATTAGTTCATCATCATGATCATCCACAGTCTGATGTCACCCAATGCTGGGCATGAGAATCAACCAGTTACTAGCATAAGTATTCCAGTGGAGGTCTGAACACAGAATTACCGGTAACTACCGCGTTAGTACCTAACTAGTTTCAAGTAAAGGCTCGTGCAGACGAAATCGCGAGCGCTACAGGATGGGCGACCCTTGTAGTGCCTACGATATCGCGCTGGTCTGCACGACCCTTAACGAGGAGTAGGAAATAACCGATCTACGGACTAGTAACGGATGAAACCGAATAAACATACAGGGTGTTTGGTGCATCGTGTGCCAAATTGAAATGGTCGACTGAAGGGGACAACTGCTATCCTTTCAGACCCCTTAAAATCTCTCATGCCCTTTGGAGATTTTTTAATCGACTTTTTATTTTTTTTTATAAAAACGACCCAAATTTTACATTCAAATACAATGTAAAATTTGGGTCTTTTTTATAAAAACAAAAGTATAAGGCGTAGACTCTGAATTTTAATTTTATTTAGATGTGTATTGTTTTAGAGTACTTTTAAATATAAAACTAGTCACTCATCTAGTTTTCTTTTAATTTACTCGCAAAGTTTCGGATTATGTAAAACTTAAATTAAAGCTGTTACTTTACACAAAAAAAAAAAGCGACCGAGATCTTCCAACTATCTCAAAAATTCTCTAGTCTATCCTCTTGTTAATGATGTGCCACATGCCATAAAAATCATTTAAAAACTTTTCGCTAGAATCGTGAATCGAGTCACATAAGACTAATATTTGAAACAAAATTTGCTTAAATGATACTTGACAAACCTATTAAATCTGTTATAAGGTAAAATTTGCCTCGTATCTCCTTCTTTTCGTGGATTTAACTCGAAAAAAAAAATTGCACTTTTAACATTTATTTCATAATTTTTTACAAATCCTGCTCAAATTGTTGGCCTCTGTTGTCCGACATTTGATTCGTATTTCGACAGTTGTTTTACAAAGTCGTATTTCCTCCTTAATGGTATTGAAAGCCGTTTCTATGCTTTGGACTAGTACCTCCCTAGTTGAAACCTCCGTAGCGCATACCAGCTCTTTGGCACGACCCCAGACAAAAAAGATGTCCGTTATGAGGTTCCAACTAGGGAAGTCCAATGCATAGAAACGGCTTTCGATACCATTACCTCTAACTGCCGAAACACATTGATTACTATGTGTGCTAGTCTCCTACATTGGCAAACAACAAACAATGAAAACAAGGAATACGGTTTGATGTACAGCCACGAGTCACGAGCACTAATATATATACAATTATCAATTTTTTTGAGTTATTTTCTCCTACTGTATTGATTGTAATTGTATGTTGTTAGGAATATAATATTTTGGAACCCATAATCCCACACTACATAGAGCTTATGTCAAATTGCAATCGTTATTCCACGAGAAAATCATTTTGAATATTGCTAAGTGTGTGAATACTTTTGGTCGTGACTGTACCTGTCCATACATACATACTATATGCATGGGCGTACCCAGCATTTTTTTAGCCATGGGGCAGAAGTAAATAAACTCGATAAGTTAGTAGGAATTTCTCTCGCTAAGACTCGGTAACTACGCATGCGGGCTCGATTCATCTATGCTGCATTGTTTTGCGCGGTTATTTTGAGTTTTAACAAATTAATAATTAATTTTGTTACTTAATAAACCTAAATTTTTAGCTTCGAGTCAGGGATCAGGGTGGGGCAGACGCCCCACCTTGCCCCACCGTGGGTACGCCCATATATGAGCTTTTATTGATTTCAAGGCAATAAAACAAAGTTTCAGTTCAATTTCTTCAATTTCAAAATCAAGCTCTGTTTTAAAGGTTTATCCTGGTGGTCACTACTATTTATTTTATAAACATAAATCTACAATCCATTTTATTTTTGGTACCAAGCGATAATATTGTTTTCATTAATAATAACCCCACCGCAGTATCTCTACGTTGACGTCGTGGTGGGGCTTGCGCGCTCCTGAATTCTGGGTCTGTGTCGGTAGGGTTTACTTTGCCGAAAGAGGTCTAGGGTGAGAAGCCAGACCAATAAAGATACATAAACCCGCAGGGCAGCATGCGGCAAGCTGTTGGGCAGTAACAACCCCACGGACCCAATCTCCCCGGAGAAATCTTGTTTCTCCTCTGGCTTGCCTTTATGACCGACTGGAGTAAAAAATGACAAGGAACAGAGCTCCCACCGTATTCATGCCTTTATTGGCCGGCTTGAGTGGAGACTCGCAAGAGCAAATGTGCTCGGAGGAAGGTATTCCAGTCAAATGCTGGTAGGGATCTTGACCGTACTTCCGGGGTTGTCCTGATTGCCGTGGAATACCTCTCCACTCCTCAAGCACCTCAGGAAGTGTTGCCCCGTTGTCGCTACGTCACTATGTGCAAGCGACCGTTTTCGGCGTCCCATACTTGAGTGTGCAAGTCACCCCCTGATATTTAACCATGTATTACATAACATTGATCAGGCAGGGGACATAGTACTTCCATAGTTTTAGGTAACTAATCCATTATAGCCACCCAAATCCATAGCCCAATATGTTTTGTTTCCATGTTTTGCAATAGTCCTACACCAACCGGGGGTTGTCCTTGGGTGCACTTGTATAGTGCAAACAGGGATAATTGTCGGTTGGTGCCTCAATTAATTAAAACTATCTAACGGGCCTCTGCGAGTTGGCTTCGGCCCCTCGTACGCCTTTCAAAGGTCCGGGACTACAGGGTCCCGAGAAATGTCAAAAGACGTAAAAATAATAATAATACCAATCTTGAAAGCAACCTCGCAAAATCTACCCTATAAACCCTTGTGAAAATATCGAAGACAGCTTTACCGTTTTTACGATGAGTCACATTTTCAGTAACAAATTTAATTTTTACCTAGTATCTATACGTCAAAACCTAAAGGAGATGTACCTATCATGTAGAATAGTTGTGGTTATGAAACCAGCAGTCACATAGTTTATTTTATGATGCTCTGTCGCCAAGGCTGGCCGAGAGGTCAATGCGTGCAATTGACTTCATTTGATCATGATGATCACGAGCTACAAGTACTAGGTACTGTAATTACTAATGTATTCGTAAAAAAACAACTTTCAGTTAAATTGAAAATCATGACTATTTCGGGAACATTCGATACCCGCTGAAAAATTATGTAGCAGCCATTTGTTTTTGTTACAGGTTAATAGGGTTGATGACACCACTAATAATATGGAATGTATTCTGACACCTGTATTCTGTAGGTATCTCAAAGCCACTAATGACATTTCAAATCAATTTGACTAATTTAAACTGTAGGTAATTTGACCTTTCACATTTGAACACACCAATATTGGTTAAGAACTTTGCCGAATCACACACACGAGACACGAATTTTACGTACAAATAGGTACCCACTACTTAGGGTGCTCTTCATTCTATGTTTAACGTTCCTGATATACTTAGTAATGTAAACATTCGTTTATTTCCAGGTAATTTCGTACAGTGAAACTTTGAAGGACATAAAGTTGGGAGAACGACCCAGAGGAACTTACTAATAGCTACCTAAGAATAAATAGATAGGTAGGTACCTAAGCCTTTCAGTGCCTTAGTTATTATAGACCTTTTAGTATTATAGGCAGTTGTGTATCGGCCTTACAGACCGAAGTTGTGAGATAATGTCGGCAATTTCTCGGTATCCAACGGAGTCCCGGCTTCCTTTTGTTTATTTTTTGGTGGGAAATTATCAAATAACTTCTCCCGCTCTTGGTGGAGCGGGAGCGTGTGTCTTACTGACTAAAACCTACCCGTATTCCTTCATTTGCCTTGGTCCTTATCGGACGGCGAGCTACCCATTGCTCACAGTCCGCAAGTCCGCGTCTACGGTAGCCGGGAATCGGCCTACGACTCCCGACGCCCAGGGCTTCTGCGGCGATTAGGCATGTGAGGGCGCGAACTTTGCCTCTCCCTCACGCGTTTCGCCTCCTCCTACGCGAGCATTAATGCTTGGCAGCAGGAGATGACGGCCTCCCATTTCCTCTCGCTCCATACCATGGCCTGGATCAGGGCTGGATGCGAGATATCACCGCCGGTCGTCTCCACGAGCACGCGGCAATGCTCCGCCCAAGCCGGGCAGACCTCCACCGTATGCTCCACCGTATCCTCCGGGCGATCCACACAATGGTGACACCCGGGCGTTTCCTCCCGCCTTATCTTGAACAGGAACCTCCCGAAACAACCGTGTTCGATGAGGACCTGCGTCAGGCGGAAGGTGAGGACGCCGTGGCGCCTCTCTAGTCACTCCTCAAAGAGGGGACTTATTGCCGCAGTTGTGGCGTGCCCAAGTCCCGGCTCCCTGAAGCTAACTTTTGACGACATCGTCTTGGTTGTGTGGCACGGAACCCCACGTGTGCGAAATCGACTCGCACTTGGTTGATTTTTTTACTTTTTTTTTACCCTGAACATCTATCCATCTTCCACAACCCAGCCAGATTTACCAGAGAAAGTACCAAGATAAGGATCATAGTAATCATTTAATTTGCTGCTGGTTTCTAGGAGTTTTAAATCCACTGAATTTAAAAGTAACAAGTTCTGTCCGTCAGTTTAATTTATCTTATCTGTCTGATGCAAGTTACTATCATCGTATCATCTATAGAGGGTGAAAAAAAAAAAAAAAAAACAACTATAGACCATTTTTTTTTAACTGACTCTTTTTTAATAAGTGTCTTTTCGGTATTTTGTATATTTTCTGGCCGTTTCTGAAATGCTCAGTTCTTTTACATTCAATGAGGCTTATGTTAAATACATTGTATTCACCTTGAATACAAAATAAATATTCTTATCTGGCCATCGCAAACAGGTCAGCCTGTATAGAACGTATGTCGCATACGTTTTGTTTGTCTTTTTGTTGAAATAGTCGGGTTCTGGCTACTAATTAATCAGGGATCACAAATCCACAGAATCCTTCGTAAGTCTAGTTTATTGATAAACTTATCTCGTGTGTATATTGAATGTCCTTTTAGAGGACATCTTGTTTCCTTTTTATTACATTATCGGTCGATCTATTAGTTTCTCAACTTCAATTCCCAACTTTAACGGTCGGACGAGCGGTCTGACAGGCCGCTGCCGTTTATTGCAATTAAATGAAAGAAAATTTACAACTCATATTAAAAGTACACTTTGTAAACAAGTATATTACAAATTAGAGGATTATATCCAAGATAAGAGTGCTTGGAAACATGCTGGTCCTGCTCCATAGGACAATTTAGAATCAAGACAAAATCAAACAGATTGCTAATTTAATTGTAAAATTTATAATTTTGTGTTATATGACATTGATTTTACATTCTGTGATTACTTCCTCACACACTGACTTATTAATTTTAAAAAATTAGGGAAATCGTCTACTTTTACATGTATCTATCACATAATTAAATTATCTGTCGTCGCTTCATTTTAAATTCTTTTTACCTATTGTGGTATAGTAATTTTATTCTAAAGTACCCGTCACGAGAAGCTATAAATTATGTAAACAAACATCTTTTACTAAGTAAACATTTTATACTGCGAGATAATAATAAATTGACCATATTCAATCGACATGAAATATAGACGGGTTATATGAAAGTAACAACCTATTTAATTTAGTCGGATCATATTTTAACGACGCAAAGCGCTATCGTTTGTGTTTCTTGGTACCGGAACGCGTCCGTCGCAGGGATTGTAAACAAAATACAAATTTTAAATTTGACGAGGTAAAACAATGATTACAAGAGGGACTGCAGCAGATTACTTCGGAAAATTGGAAGCGTTGTGTGGAGCATGTTATCAAGGAAGACGATAATTTTTATTCCAAAATCGATGAGATGATTGATAAAACTGTAGACAGCTTCGTGATACATGTCACTGATTCTGACACAGAAATGGAAACATCTGAATCTGACGAATAATTATTCTTAAATAATATATGTTAATTAATATTTGTTACTTAATAATTTATTAAATCTTAAACAAATTAATTTTTTTTTGTTGGTCCAAATGTTGTGAACTCCTGAACACTTGTTTACAAAATTTATAGCTTCTCATGACGGTTACTTTAGGTGCATCGTCTTCACATATAATTATTTAACTAATGTACGTACTTATACAAACTATTGTAAAACATTTTAAAAGAGTAACGGTGGAGTTTCTTGCCCATTCTTCTCCATACGAAAACTACCTTTTGGAAGGGGCGACTAGAATCAATTATATCATTTTGTAAATTTTGACGTTCAAAAGTGCCATACATGGGCCTATTTGAAATAAATTATGTGACTTTGACTTTAGTCTATAACATAGTTTAATATAGCAACTTCCCCAATGTATTTAGTGTTAAATAACCTATTAAAGGATGTAGCCGTTGTCGTTTTTTAACAAGAAACTTGATTCAGATCAACAATTACTGATAAAATAATAAAAATTACTTTTTTCCATAAAGTTAAGATATTACTCAACTCAAAATAGAAAAAAAAAAAAACACTAATCACAAGCGTAATTTCACAAAGCTGACAGCTGTCAAACTTAGGTAAGTATTTAACCTATTTTTATTGGCGGTAAGGGCACAATTGTATGGCGTACTGCAAGCACACATGTTTTTCGCATAAATAACATTGGTAATTTTATTTACGATTGAATTTAGTAGGACAACAGGCGTATTTTCGGCCTGTTTTCGGAATTTGTGGTTCAAGTTGCAAATTAGAACTCAAAATAGGCGCCAAATAATCGAAAGGGCTTTGCCAGAAATGTATGGGCAATGTATGGTGCCTTTCATTTTTTGATCGCACACTAACGCCACCTTGTTAGATGTGTAGAGCACTTTCATACAAGCAATAGTTACTATGACAGCTCAGCTCTTAAATTACATCCGTCTCGAGTTATGCGCCAACTGAAAATGTGAGTTACTTTTAAGGACGCACGAATGGATGTGCACGAAATCGACTAATTTTGATCAATTTTGTTCATTAGTTGTGAGAAAGGGAAACCGAATTTAAACAAAATTATTTGTGATTTGAAAAGTCAAATTCTTTGCCTTGCACATAGCGATTTTTCAAATAAAATAAGGATTCGTGGAAAATCACAAAAAGTCGCAACAAGTTTTCCAATCAAAAATTGACGCGAGACTGACGTTTGATCGTTTCATTGGAAGAAACTTCTTTTAATTTTGAAAATAAAAAAATATCAACATCATTAAATGGTCTACTTGTACATAGGAAATCGATTTTTTCAACTTCCATATAGAAGAAAAAATGTTGAAATAACCGTTTTTTTTAAACCCTGTCAGTAAAGTAGTTTTTCCTATTATTTAGCAAACCATATCAAGAAATTTAAAAATCACACATTAGTCTTCAGCTATCCTTGAAATAAAATCAAAATATTTTATGATTATATCGACATCTATATACATCTTCATTAAAAAAAATAAGGGCGAAATCAACCATATTTTCGAGAGCGCAAAAGTGATGCAACTATTAACAGGTGCTGTGACTGACATGAATGGTTTAGCACCACGAAAACTGTACTTTTATACTTACAGACTTAATGTTTCAATTATTTCAAGCTTTCTTACAATTAGATAAGTTATTGACGGAAAAGGTTTTTTTTGTGTACGGAGCCTTAATGGTCTTATACAATTTTTTTCATAGTACAGACTCTATTGAACTGAAGTTGCATCTTATTGGCATAAGTGGCATAGTGTGACATCAAGTTACACTTCACCGTAACAATGTCGTGAGTATTTTATTAACAAAACTGAAAATATTAATGCTTCTTACGCCCTCATCTTGTCTATTTTTTAGTTTATACACTATCTGGACCCAATGTATATGGTATTAATTTGAACTTGATACCTTCACGCGTTCCTGAGAAAAAGGATCTTGATGACACACTGACGGACGGACAACGAAGTGATCCTATAAGGGTTACGTTTTTTCCTTTTGAAGTACGGAACCCTAAAACGCTTTTATGAAATTTATGCTTTGGTTTCCTAAGAAAGCAGTCACACAATAACGGCTGTCCAAAAAAGAGCGGTTTTCATGACGGCTGTGTTTTATTTTATTATGACGGAACCGCTCTTCTGGCAAACCGTAGCTGTACTGTTTACTATTAACTCAATCAATAAGCAAACAATTGGAACGTTTTCCCTAAATGAGTATTCCTTTATCTCAAACACCTGCGATATTACACATAGCAAAAACTAGTCATAAGTAATTTTTCGTGTAAACTGTAAACTCAGGGACTTCACAGATTAGAGCTTGTTTATCAGTATTCAAAAGATTTTTTTTTCCTGCAAGCGACTGCGCAGTGTAGGTAAAGAAAATAGAAAAATAAAAATTCCTCAGATTTCTACCAGATGCTCAATAGTGCAGCTAATAAAGTCCTTTGTCAAATATAATAAACGGAATATTACAAGTAGTAAAGTTAGCAAAAGAGGTTACAGTTCAACAAGTTGATCTCGCAGCTTCATGCAGAGAAACAATCGTTCTTTGAAATAATTCATGCATCCATCAAAAATAATAATTGAAAACTAAAAAAAAAATTGTATAGCTATATTTTTTAGTATATTAAATTATATTATTGTTTATTATATTGTATAATTATTAATTATATTATATTATTATTTTATTTTTAAACTATTCTCGGGACCATGGATCCCGGTCCTTTGGAAGGCGTACGAGGGGCCAAAGCCAACTCGCAGAGGGCCCTTAGACAAATTTAAATGAAATAAGGCACCGACAGACGATTATCTCTGTATGTACTATGTAAGTGCACCCAAGGACAACCCCCTGGGTGGTGTAGGACTAGTGCAAGATATCGAAACAAAGGTAAGGGGATATAGGACTATCGGTTTGGGTGACTTGGAACTATGGAAAGACTACCCAAGTAGCACAAAAGTGCTTTATTGCTAACAGCATTTTCACAGTGCACCGTGAAAAACTGAAAACATTAGCTGCATAAACTTGCTGTATAACCGTGTAGACAGCGCATCCTGTTAAAACTCTAATTTGGGCACAAATTATTCAGCACATAGCCGTTTAAGAATTCCAATGATCAAATAATTTAATGATATCAACATCATATTAGCATTTATGTGTGTAACAGTCATCTCTAGAGCTGAAAATTGCCTGAGTAACAAGACACGTGTTACTTATAATACAGAAAAAAAGACGAATGTGTATATTTTATTTTACACACAGTTGAAAGTAGGTACACTCTGAGCGAAATTGTGGAATGCAATGGCTTTATTATTTATTTTTCTTTAATATGAACTGTTAGTTTGTGAAACATGACGTGTATAGAAAATAAATAATAAATATAATATAATTTATGATATGTAAAACTACGATTTCTTCCTATTATGTCTAAAATCTTATTGGGGAGGTAACTTTACTGTGAAATGTAATACATGTTTAGTTCAAAATTTTGACGCACTCTCAAAATAACACGAAATACGAAAAAAAAAACTAAAATGGATAGTAAACGAAATAAATGTTATAGTTTTTTACAAAAAAATTGATAAAAAGCTGTTTACGTATAAATTATTTGTCCAAATCAATTCCAATCGATATCTTCTAAAACAAACCAAAATAAAAAGACAAAATTTTACAATAATTCACAGTCACGCAGCGAAAATGGCGGATACCAAGTGAACTGTTTTAAAATTAATTTAATGCTAAGGTCTGCACGGATGTTCTCATTTGGCTTATAATTCAGCAAATAGTAAATTAGATAAGCACTTGTAAGAAACAAATCAGCCATGGATCGATGTGAAGAGTAGTAGTGACAAAGGCTCATTAAACTTGTAGGTTGTTTGCTTTTTCCCGCATTAGCTGGATTACCATTTATAATTTTTAAGTATAAATGGAAATTTGAATTTCATTAAATTTTTACGGCGTATTCCACCAGTTCTTTCAAGACGTCAAGAAGCTGTCGAAATAGCCTGGTGTAGAAATATTCGTTTCATGTTTCATGTATAATCAATCAGCAGATTAAATGCGTACGCAAGTTCAATTATTCAGCCTAAGACGGAATGGCTACCAGATTTGCTGCTATGTAGTTACATAGCAGCAAACCTGGTAGCCATTCAGTCTTTATTTATTAAGAATTTATCTATACCGAGACTTAAAGTGGACTTTTATGCAGTTGCATAATAGTCCACTTTAAGTTCTGACTCGGCCTAGATAAATTCTGTTATATTCGAGTGTATAGTAACACCTGACTAATAGGGTAAAAGTTTATCGATATGCAGCGTAAAGCACTAATTCTTTGTTAAATAACTTCAGAAAGTAACTGCTGACATTATAATAGTTCATATGTTCTCTCTTTAAATGCAACGGTTTTATAGTACGCGCTTGGGTTTTTATTCAGGAAACTGCATTATTTGTGTTCACAAACATGCGCTCTTACAGCTGATAGGTTACTGCACTACTAAACGCTAATAACAATGATATCTGTGGCGTGTTTGTGGTGTTTAATAGATTTACAGTACAGAAGAAAGCGTTATTAATCTTTTGACACAAAATGCAGCAAACGCATGTATCTCAACTTTGCTTTAGAAACAGCAAACGTATAATACATCACATACAGCTGCTGTTAGTCACAAAACGGGAAGGTCGCATGTATTTATAGAAATTGTTTTAATAACAGACAATATGTATGTCGGAACCGATAGTTACAGGCCATAAAAATCAGAGAAAGCGACTAAATTACTCATTCGCCTGACCTGAAATATTTTGGTGATGGTGAAAACATGACCATGACCTTTGTGATTAAAAAGCTACTAACTGTTGAAGGTGACCGAGGGGAATCAAATTTATGTGAAGTCCGACAGCCAGTGATGGGAGTTGTGGGGGACATAGTTAGTTTAACAGGTGATGGCGTGCAATACCTAGCTCCTGTAAGCACGCCATGGTTTGTGCAAGCCAATAACAAGTTACAAAAATTTAGAAAAGTTCAGCGAAACCAACATGACTGGCAAAATGTAGTAAGTGGAATAAGTACCTACTAACAAGCATACCGGCACTTTTTTTTGTCGAAAATTACTATATATATTTAGTGAGACTAGGATATTTTCTGATGTTCTACTCCTGTTAGCTGACGTTCGCACGGACGTAATAAAATCACAGCGGGATTTTTTCGTACATTGGATTTTCAACGCTCTGCTTAGCACTGAGAGAAAATCCAACAGTGTTTTTTCGACGCGCCGGGATGCAATCTGTCGAATTCTCAACGCACTCTCGTCCTAGCGTGTTTAAAAAAACACACTGTAGGATTTTCTCGGCGCTAAGCAGAGCGTTGAAAATCAAGTGCACGGCAAAAAACGCCGCGATTTTATTAAGTACGTCCGTGCGCTCGTGGGCTTAAAGGTACGCTACATAGAGATATAAGTTTGCCAATCTACCGTAGGCCTACTAGAACAACATTAAATCATTCATTCATCGCCATACTCGCACATGGTCTATACGACGTCATAAAATATAAGATTTCAATTTCTTACGGAAGTATTTTTTTGAAATAAAGATGTCAGTCTTCCGTTCTTCATCAACGAAACGTTTCCTCCGGACTCTTAATTCTAAATTACATTTTAGACTCATCAACTAATTACGTAAGTTCTTAAGGACCAATTCATTAATATATTTTTACAGGATATATCGAGGTATAATGCAAAGGCATAAACACTAAAACTATAACAATTTAATCCGATTGCCGTCCCATCGGAATTATGACAATAAAGGAAAAGAGAGTGCACCCTGTCTTTGCGTATACGCTTGTGCACTATAATATCCAGTGTACCTGGCTAATCTCCGTTGAGATTGGCCGCCGTGAACGGAATTTGGCCGGGGGAATTTTATTAATTTGGCAACGTAGTTGGAAAGGAAACTAACTTAAAAAATAAACTTACCTGTCCAGTTATTGTGAATAGTATGGAGAGCAGTATCCGCAGCGGTAACCGCGCGCGGTACGCTCGGTGTGACCACAGCCTATGCACGCCCGCTGTGATTCCAAATCCGGATGTGTATATCGTGCCGAATGCTGAAAAGAATAACCTTCATTTAAGAAAAATAGTATGGCTTGACAATTGTTTGAATTGAAATATCTGTACGGATTTTTGCGCTACAACGAAAATAGAATAAAAATCTGATAAAAAAAGAGGAAGTAGGAAATATTTAGGCGTAGGAAATATTTTGGCTGCTAGCTCAGTGCTCGTAATTAATTTAAAAAACGTGCAATGTTCGGAAACCCCTTAAATCCATTTACTATTTGATTTATTTTTCGACTTTAACTTTTTAAACTCAAAGAAAATATTTCAAATACGTTGAAAAAATCATCTGTGACGTTAATCTTCCTTCTTTCTACCTTTCGGGATTTTCCTCGTATTTTTGTATTTATGATGAAAGACGAAGACTTAAGTAGGCTTCTGAGGTATTGAATAAGTGTATAAAGGTAAAATAAAAAGATAACTTACCAAATAATATTGTGTACAGCTTAACTTGGTTACTAATCATTAGGTACAATCCGTATAATGAAACTAAATGCAAAAGAATTTGAACGGTAAGGTCCGGCCATCGCCATTGGGCCTTAAATTCCATAGCTTCATATTTTTTTATATCAAAGTCAGCGTCACTTGTCACTTCACTAGTACTGTCCCTTAACACTGTATTATTATTCTCTAAATGTGCAACTTTGCCATTTTTGTATGAAAGGGGACTAATTTTTAGTTCCGAATGCATTTCTTCTCCGCACATTTCGATGTTCTGTTGCGCTGGAGCCATTCTGTGGGGCCATAAGATAAATTGTTATTAGAAAATTATTTGCACAAAAAAATTCTTCTTACGTTATTTGAGCAGCTCAAGCGATTACAGCATAGCCAACACCTCTAAAGAGCTTACAAAAATAAATGGAGACAAATTAGAGGTATTACCTATAATTTGTCTCCATTTATTTCGCCTTGCCCTTGCCACACCGGCGGATAACAGTTTACTTATTCGTTATTGATGTGAGGCACGAAGTATTTGTACACACAATCAAGTTATCTATTATATACGATATTTCTGGATAATCAGTTAGTGGAAGCCTTATCGCTGTATTAGTAAACACAGGTGTTCCAAAATTTTGGAGGTTGACTCATTGTTTGCTAGCCTATCTACCTACACTTGATAAAATGGCCGAAGGTTGGTCATTTCCGACGACTCATCGAGTATTGACGATAGATTGCCAGATGTTTGGGTTTAAAAGTGATTATTATACTAAAGTACCTACCTTTTAATAATTATTATCGTAACTATATTACACCACTAATTGTATTGGGGTAATCCTGTAAACATAGTGTGTGTAAGTTTAAATAAATAAATAAACTACAAGGCTCTTTTAAAATTAGCATTAAGCCGTATTGTCATTTATTGTTCATCTATGACGTGATTATTTTACAGACTTTGCGAGACATGACTCTTAGTTCAAGGTCAAAAGTACGATTAAGAGCGTTTATTCTAAAAGTTGGCAACGTTACAAATAGCTGCCAAATATTTACCTGTTTTTATTAATTTGGCAATATAACTGTATGGAAATATGAAATATGGCTAATTAGTGAACTAAAATATTGATTATGAAATGCAATAATGAATATAGGTACACTAAATACCTACTGACTGCCTGTGGTTTTAGATGTATAAAAAGTATTAGGAAACTTTTGAAATGCCTTTTTTACACCTAAAAAGGTTACAACATCTCGAGTGTTATAATTGCAATTCATTATTAATATCTATTTTAGTTCGCTAGTTAGCGAGATTTCATATTTCCATACAGTAATTTTGCCAAATCAATCAAAATTGATAAATATTGATAGCTATTTGCGATGTTGCCAACTTTTAGAATAAACGCTCTTTACTGTTTTAACTTGTCTACCTTACCGAAAGGCTTGATACCAAATTCGGCGTCGGTATTTCACTAAACGAAGCAAGCGAGAAAAGATTTGTTTTATTGGTTTGTAGCCAATACTTTGCGAACAAACTTTGTAAATGTAAACTGACTGAGAATTGACTATTAACTGAGAAGATTTTCTGGAAATAATGAATATCTACGAGTAAGTAAGTAACTATAAGGCTTAAGTTCGCTTACACCACCAATCACTAAACACATTTAACGCTATACGTACGTATTTAAAATATAAGTCTCTCTCCATGATGATTTAAATCCGTTTAGCTACATAAAATAGGGCTGCCGTAGTCGCAGACAAAGTGCTATTCAGAAATAATTTGTGTTCAGTACAGTAATGAAGCATTAATCACGTTTGCAGTCACAATATTTTTCTTATCTACGATAGTTAAGGGCGGGACTATCTGCATTACCTACAGTTGTAAATATCTGAGATGTAACAATGTGAATAGCTCGTAAGTCACGCACTTTAATAACAGAAAATTACCATTGTTTTTTCTCCTTGCACGATAATGCGCTCTATTGTTAATAACTCTTAGCCGACGTTCGCACGGGCGTAATAAAATCGCGGCGGTATTTTATCGCGCACTGGATTTTCAACTCTCGGTGTTAAGCCGAGCGTTGAGAATTCAACAGAGTGCATCCTAGCGCGACGACTAAACACACTGTTGGATTTTCAACTCTCGGTGCTAGGAACAATGTTGAAAATCCAATGTACGAAAAAATCCTGCCGCGATTTTGTTACGTCCTTGCTAACGTCGGCTTAAACTATGATATTTATGAGTCATATAATGACGTTTTGATTTTTTCGTACGGTTATAAATCTCTAGAATAAGCATAAGCATTATGAGCCTATAAAGTTCCCACTATTGGGACCAGGCCTCGTCTCTGTGAGAGGCCATAATCCACCACGCGGACCCTATTCAGGTAATTTTTTTGCATAATTACCTATTACCTGTCAATCTATGATAATTTTTCGCTTTTTTTATCGCTGAGGCAACACATGACTGTGATAATTGAATGTAACATCTTGGACTTCACGAAAACAAAACCAGGGTTATAAAATTCAACGTTTAATCAAATTATTTTGATCATCTTGTTTTACTTTCTAGTTAGTATTTGTAGTGCTTTCAATGAAACTATGTTTGAAAACAGATAAAAGAGTTTTAAATTAAATAACTAGTATTTATTTGTATTTGCTGAACCTTTTAAAATAATATCATTAATGATTTTATTATTGTGTGCACATTTACTTAGCAAAGTTTGAAGTCTTATTTAGAGACGATGTATGAATAGCAGAAAATGAAGTGGCTGATGCGAATTTTGTACCCCACTATATAGACATTTATAATCAAATCAGGGGTCATTTGGTTGCAAATGACCTCTCCTACATCCCCTTAACAGTTTGCCGATATATAACAATACTCATGTATATACGCTATTTGCTAAGGGGGTTGAGCAATATTGCATTAAGTTCGTATTATTCTACAGTTTAACGCAAATTGTAAAAAGACGAGCCAATAGGTTAGAATATTGCTGATAGTTACAGATTTAATCTTTTAAATCATTATCTAAGTTTACATGCGATGGGCGCTCAGCCCGGCGATAAAATTTTCTTATCTGAATTCTGGGAGACTTCCAGAATTCCGTGAGATGTGGGAACCCTAGTCATCACTCGAGGTACACTTATTATGCTGTATGCGTACTATAGGGATTAATTAGCCTTATAGTAACCGCAAACGAGTCCCGAGCTACGCGCTGCAATCGGCTTCACCACCTAAATTTATCAAAATAGCTGGCGATAACCACTTTTAGCGGCCGCGACGGGTCCGTGTGCGGGCACAGAATACCAAATAAACACGATTTTTTGTAGAATATTTTATGTAGCATAGAACTCATGGAGGTATTAGCTAACTTTTGTTTATTATAGGGGCTAGGGGCACTTTTGGGAAATCTACTGTAACTACTTCTATAAGTTAGTTCCGACGGTGAGTTTTAAGAAGATATTACTTATTAGAATGAAGTTTTACTCATTAAAATATAAAATAAAACTAGACAACTACAGCACGCGTGGCATGGCAGTCATAGAAACGGGTTTTCTACGAATTTTGTTGACGGCAGAATAGACAAAATGACAGATTGTGATTGTTAATCTGTCAGTTTGTCTATTCTTCCGTCGACAAAACCCGTTTCTATTGTGGTCATGCTAAGCCTGCAGGTTAGGTTGGTAGGACCTATTTAACTTAGTACGTACCTACTGCAGAATTGTGAATAAGATGATATTGAGTTAAATATAATTATAACATTTATTACAACTCAATGTAAATTGTAAGATGGTAGATGGGTATTTTGTCTTAAGGACAATAATTAATTACAGGTTTGTAAACAGTATATTCTCCCCATTACAATTAAGGAAAATATATAAGGTAGAATATACACTTTTTTATTTGTATAAATAATACCAGCTACACTCCGTCTGTGATAATTCTTATCAAGTATTCGGATAATATAATAGCCCAAATATTTGATAACAGTTAATTTAGTTTTATCAGCACTGTATTTATGTTTGGATTCAGTTCAGTTCCAACATATTAAAACATGGCCCATTTAAGCAAGCATGGAAACAAAAACTAAGTATTCATTGGAAGCGTTGCCGACCTCATTTTACAAGTGATTCAATTAAACCGTGAATATGCAAGAAATATATGAAGCAATGGAAGCTATTTTAAAACAGACGTAGGTAGATGAAAATGAACGGGTTCGCATACATTTAAAAACTCGTAATAGTCATAACAAACCACTAAAGCTACCAGACAATTAGAAAAACAAATTAAAAAGAGTAGTCTACGTTTTGTCTATGATCTGTGTTACTTTTTAAATTCATCATGTTTTAAATCTCATCGTCTTTCTGTCTATCTGTCTGTTAGTACGCGATTATGTAACTCTAGATCCAATGATCCATGTAACCGATTTACGTAATTTCTTGCAAGTTGTGCATGTGTTCTCTGGCCACTTGTACTGAGCCTACATAATTCTTCAGAGTTTGTTTCCTATATCTATACATATTATAAAACAAAGTTGCTTGTCGCGTTTGTCTGTATGACCGCGTTGTTCTTCTAAACCACGCAACAGATGTTGATGAAGTTTTCACCATCGTTTAGAGAGTTTATTCCGGAAGGTTTATGTGTACAATACGTTAATATTAAAGTTACTTTTACTTATGAAACCTCGATGTTTTGTCAAGTCGTAAAAACTGTGCGAAGCAGGAGCGGGTCGCTAGTTTTCCAAAAAGAAGGAGGTTAAATGTTCGTAGCGTATGTTTTTTTAATTATGTTCACCGATTTCTCGATCAATTGTGGACCGATTTCATTTTTTTTTTTTTTTTGTTTCAAAGGGTATGCTCTCAAGGTGGTCTCATATAAATTTTATTAGCTTTTCTTGGATAGTTTTTGAGTTAGCTTCAATAATACGTATTTTTTCCGACTTAGTATGTGGATGATATGATAAGTTCCCGTCGCTGGTATTTATATAGCAGGTAATACTATTCGAATTTGTGTGTGGTAGGTACCTCAACTAAAAAGTGAATAATAAAAACATTTTACAAAAAAAAAAAACCGGCTTAAAAAAATTACTACAAAGTGAAAAATAACTTTAATTTCGGAAGTCGGTGGCAAAAATGGAAAATTCAAAACCAACTTCCGAAATTAAAGTAATTTTTCACTTTGTAGTGTTTTTTTTTTTTGGAAGTCGGTTGTTTTTTGCTGTAATAACTTAGTAGATTTTAGAGTTTTATGTCCCATCCCTACAGCAGAAATGAATATGTTTAGGTATGTTTGTTTGATTTGTTGTCTACCTCGTTGTTCTAGTAGTCGCAAGCGCTACTTTTGAGCGTGAGGTCCTGGGTTCGATTCCAGGGTCGGGCAAATAGTTATTGGGAATTTCTCAGTAGCAGCCCAGACCCTGAATTTGTGCCCAGTTGATGGCAATAGGTTTGCCCCCTATTACCTGAAATACATAACTGATGAAATGTGGGTATACTCTAGGAACCCCTCTGTCTAACCCTTCGGGGAATATTATAGGCGTGATGATGTTAAGATGTATATTTTGTTACATAAACGTAGCTTTACCGTTATCGTTATGAGTATTTCCAGGAAATCTATTTTACTCTTGAAACACTTCACACAATCGGCGAGACCCATTACGACACATTGGAGTTGGTCATGCACATGATTCATACAATTACTTAGGTAATTTTATGAATCTTATTACGTCACTCTTTCTTAGAGAAAGTGCATTTTTCTGTGTTATTTTTAAGAGTGACTTAGGAATAATCATAACCTAAATATTACTTAATCAGAAACAAAAGAAAGAAACAAATAATCAATCAGCACGCGTAGCATGACCACCGTAGAAACGGGTTTTGTCGACGGAAGAATACCTAGACAAAATGACAGATTGTGATTGTTTATCTGTCATTTTGTACGATAGTCATGCTACGCGTGCTGTTACTATTATATCAAAGATTTTATGCTTGTCTTGATTTGTACGAGTATGGTGTTTAGAGCACGGTATATTTTGTTATGCTTATGTAGGTATCGGTGGGTTAAGCAAAAATAACCACCATACTGATATTACTAGAACAGAAGCAAAATAAATTATATCAAAGATATGAATCTTCTCTTAATTTCATTCTTGAAAACATGATTCTGTACAATAGTATGCAAAATAATTATTTGCCCTATGTCAGCTAGCACATGCCAATGTACCAACAAATATACATCCCGCAATACTTTGAACCAGACAACTATCTGTCATCACGACAAATTAGGAACACTTGCTAAGTGCTTAGAAGTGAAACAGCTTCCTGTTTCAAAACTTCCTACTTAATTCCAAGATCACTAAGAATTATGAGCCAAGGCTACGTAAATGTTTACGATGCTGTTTACTTGATGCATCTTTGATGTTCTCTCAAGGTTGCCATTTGACTATGACTACCGATCTCTTCGATGAAGCGAAACATCTGTCTTTAAGACTTCCGTAGACAGCCCGACGCGACGGCGCGACGCGACTCCAGTAGAACAATTTCCATGAAAATTTCATGGAAATTATTCCACCAGAGTCGTGTCGCGTCTGTCTCCGGGAGCCGTTACTGTGGTCTTTACATAAATTATAAACTGTTCTGTAGCGCTGTTGTAATTGGATTGTTATTAGCTCAATTGCATGACTTTTTGATTTTCTTTTATAATATTGTGATTATTTATTATATCTACTGAATCAAAATTGTAATATATTGTATTTGAAAATTGTATTATGTGGGAATATAATGTAAATATTATACGTTAATCGGCCAAGTGCAAGTCGGCCTCGCACACGAAGAGTTTTGTACCACCGTACAATATTTAGCAAAAAACCTGAAAAACACGTTTTTTGTATTTTGGGAACCCTAAAAATATCTAGTGTCAAATATTGTACGGAGGTACGAAACTAGGGCTTCCAATACCGGAATCCCGGTATTGGCTAATACCAGGATACCGGACATTTCTTGACATTTTTCAATACCGGTATTGAAATGCCCAATACCAGGATACCGGTATTGGTGAATTTATTCTATTATCAGTAGACATTACAGTGAAACAATTTATTTTTATTTCACATTATATTTCCAACCATTACCAAAATTACCATACAATTTTTTTTTATCGGGTAAGTTTATAAATTACGTATTTTTATTATCTCTTGGTTTATTTAGACAGTTAATTAGTTCTTCGGTTATATATTTGTGCAACGTGTACGTTTAAGAAGCTCGCTCTCAGAAAAGTTAAGATGCTCTTTCCTTCGACAGGGATTCCGGTATTGGAAATTTTCTATACGGTATTAAAAACGGTATTGAAAAAATCCGGTATACGAAACTCCTATAAGGAACCCTTCGTGTGTGAGTCTGATTCGCACTAGGCCTGTTTTTTTAGTTCAGTTAAATGAAAATAGGAAAATCAAATTTTATAAATCGCAAAATAGAATTTGTATTTCACAATGATGAAATTTTTTACAGTTTCTGAAATTCGCTCATATTTAAATAAAATACCTTATGAATCGGCGTTTTTAATAATTGTTGATATTAAAAACGATATACAGTAAAATTTTGGTAGGTTCATGATATACCGAAGTTTCAAATTCTAACTTGTTTAGTTGTTGCGATAGAGCTCGTACAAAAATGGTTTAAAACTTATAACTTTTACATCACCGTATTTCTTCATTTTTGAAGATAAAAATAATATAAAATCATAATTATACCCTACTCGATGAGTTTTAGGCAGTGATACCATGCCAGGGTAAGTTTTCTTTTTTTTCAAAATGATAAGATTATGTTTGTATTTTGAAAAAGTTGAATTTTTATTATTTTTTGGTATAGCGGCAATAGAAATACATAATCTAGCTAACTCTAAGGTTTATGAGATAAAGCCGCTGACAGACACGGCCGGACGGACAGCGAAGGCATATTAATAGGGTTCCGTTTTGTACCCTTCGGTTACGGAACCCTAAAAATTTGTGGGTATACGAATTGGGTATTAATATTTCGTTTAATTAATCAGATGGTGTGTAGTAAGTGTCAATTGTTACATGACATTCATGACATAACAAATGGGTATACAAATCCAGTTTATGCTGTTCTCGCATCGTAAAGGTTTTCCGTGCAATGCGAGGTCAGTTTATACTGGAACTGTATAGCTTGATGTGTAGCCGTGTGTATAAAGCGTAAATCTCACTTAAGTATTTACTAAGAACTTTACTGTTTGTACTATTATTATCATCATCATATTAATTAGTTAACTTTATCTTAGGTATATTGGACTTGGTTCCTAAGTAAGAATTACAAGTCAGTCTGTATTTTATATTGTCTTATTCATAAAGACATAAAGGATGACTTGTAATTATACGTTTTCCTTAAGCCTGGTGTATGTGTGACATTTCTGTTATAAAGTAGCATGCCGTAATAATACGGTATCAAGCGGAAAATCCATGGACTCGACTGTTTGAAAATTTGGTTTTTGATTCGGTTTCTAATCTATAAAAACTTAATGAAACATATGGTTTTGACTTGTAAATATATAATACAATAACCGTATATTAAAAAAAAAGAATCCACGTATATACATGTAAGTGCATATGTAAGTACAGTCTAAAGTTCTAAACCGAATGTGGTTGTGGCGAGACAGCAAACAATGTAACAAACAGCGTAATAAAACACAATCACAATCTGTTTCGGTTTGAAACAGATTGCTAATCCATTGCTTCATAAGTTGGAAAAAAAATCTGCTCAACAACGTTAATAACTGAACTGTCAAAATAAAACAAATTAGGCATAATTGTTTACGAAAATAAGTAACGGAATTGCAGGTCACTGGTCTAGGAATATTAAAATGACCTCATCTCCATCAAATAAGTTTGTGACACTTTTGACAGCGGCTATCATTGCCTATTAAGACAATGACCACTGTACAATGGCCGTTTGGACATACTTCAGCATTCATTGAAGATTTACTGACGTTAAGACAGATCTCTTCGAAACGAAACAGTCATAGATGTTAAGACGTGCCTGCTTGATCTATTGTGTAGAAGAATAAAATTATAGGCTGATGTCTAATTTGATGTATGTTGTCAAGTGCTGTAAAGTTTATCCACAAAAGACGATTCAAAACTTATCTACCTCGTTATGGAACGATCACTGTGTATTTTATTTTGGTCATAGGGTGCAAAAGGTTTTGGACAAAATATTTACATATTTTTTTTAAATAAATTGTAAACTACGTTTTGTAGCTTTATATGGATACACACTTATGGAACAATGGTTTGTAGACAATGAAATGGGTCCTTCCTTGTCCGTGTACCTATAACTACACCTTTTTAGGCCTATTATACCTACTGTCGACAGGCAGTTGAAAAACAGATCAGTGTCAATTCAATCAACAAAGAAGTTAATTGAATTACTTGTCTTCTGCTCTGTTGATCTCACAGCTATCAATGAGAGTAAAATAGCAAGATTTCAAAGTTTAAATAGAACAAAGGTAAGGTAAGTAGGTATCAAAAGATTATAGGAAATCCGAGCTGAATAATAAATCAGAAAACTTCCATTTTAAGTTACGCTTCAGAATTTATGGAAGGGACCTGTTTTAACGATTTATTCCGTTCTAATACCAACCACGAATACCACTGGTATTTGTTTCAACTCATATTTATTTTCTATTCCGAACGGATACCATTATTTAAACTAATACCAAAACAAGTTCAAAGATATAAGGTACAGTCAGTAAAAATGATTTGTATGTTATTATTAGACTTTTAATTGAAAAAAAAAACTGTTAAATCAAAAAAAAAAAACTGTTAAATCAAAAAAAAAGTTGTTAGCAAACGTCTTGTTAAATAATCAGTTTTATTATAATTTTAGTTCTTCCTTGTACCTATATAATATATGTTTTTTGCAAAAACATCAAAACAAGAACAATTTACGTACAATCTAAAAAATACAAAATATCTCAGAAAATCAACTCTTAATTTATATTGAAATTTACCTGACATAGTTATTATTAGATAGGACATGTAATTATTTACGTCTACCTATCTAATAATAACTACGGCAGGTAAATATTTCACAAAAATAAATCACTTTTAATCTAAAAATTGTAAAATATCATAGAAAATCAACTTTTTGTATAATCAAATCAGTCATTCATCAGTTCATCACCTACAAAGTAATTAATCAGCAATTTTATTTTGCAAAAAAAATTCAAATATGAATAATTCACTTATAAGCACAAAAGAAATAATAATTATGAGATCATCAAAATAGAAACGGACCATAATCCATTGACTTACGTATATAACCGAGGCAATAAAATATTTTAGACATTCCAGTCATACTTAACTCTGATTGGTTGTTTCAAATTTTGAAACAATAGATCAACTCACCTTTTCTTCTCGCAGGTAAAAAAAAATGCGAGATGAATCAACTAAACTACTCTCACCTATTGTAAAAAATATTGGAATGAAGTGAATTTGAATAGCATTATATTACGATCACATAAAAATATAAGAAAACAAATTTAATTTGATTAGGTTTGACTGAGCTAACTGTACAGTGTACCAAATTCAAGTTATTGGTATTCGTTCGCACATTAAATTCAATTATTTAAACAGTGGCATCCGTTCGGTACCAGTGGTATTAGTTGTTGGTATTAGAACGGGATAAATTGTTTTAACTAAGAATTCGTTGTCGAGTTATCTACTATGTGTCCCAGCACACATTTCGATTTTTTTCGCAGGTTTACTACAAATTATGATTTGGTTAGGTTAGGTACATTTTAATGAATGCATTTTTATTTTAAAATATTTTGTTTTATCTAACAAAAAAAAAAAGAAAAGAATTCTATCCGGAACAAAAAAAAAACCATCCATAATCTACTCTAAGATTATACACATACAAAGGAACATTAACAAATGCACATCTTTCGTCATTAATCTTCATTCGGTTCATCTGCGTTATAAATATAATCAATGAAAGATACAATCGGCTTATGGTAACTAAAATATGATATAAAAACTTGAGATTCCAATCTATTAATAAATCTTGCAAAAACGGCATCGAGTGTTGTCCCATGTCGAGTTGTAGGTTCTCGTGGGTTTTTGCTTAGTTCTAACAATAGTTTTTCTTTTAAAAAATCTACTAAGTGTCTTGACTCGTCCGGAGCAAAGTTAACATTAAAATCTCCATTCAAATAGAGACAATGATGCCCAGCCACTTTGAGAACCGAAGGTTAGAAAACAAAGCTGCCGCCTCTCTTAAGTATTATTAGATTGATTAAATAAAATGTTTTCGTATGTGTAGATCGACGAAGAACTCTCTGCTTTTGCATTAATAAAGACTATTCGCGATGTTTGCTTACGCTGGATTTTTCACCTTAGTTAATCCTGACATTAAAATGTGATAAAAAGATAAAAATAAAAGTTTTTAAAGGTACCTATTACGTAAAATGATCAATTATTAGTCTGTATAACATAATCGCATAATCGCAGTGATTCGCGGGCGGCCATTACGTAACGTGATTTGGATGAATTCATATTGAGTATGCCGCTCAATATGAGTTCATCCAAATCACGTTGCGTAATAGCCGCCCACGTCCATTGTAACAGGCGAAAAATATGAGGCAGGTTCACGAGTCCATTGTAAACTCAATAAAGATGTACCTGTAGCGGCCTTCGGGAACGGAGATTGACTTCATGCAAGCGATTTCTTATGGTTTGATTGCTTATTAATCCCTGAAGATCAAACCTCGTAGCCAACATCATCGCAGTTTCGTCGAGCAGTAATTTGTATGAAACGATCTTGTCTACGTGTGTAGATGCGAGCTCGTCTTCCATGTCGCTCTGCCACGCTGCCAGTGATGCGGTAACATGTCCAAAGTAGACTTATAACACTCTGCGTAATCTGTGACTCTGCGTAGTGTCTACAGCAATTGCCACAGCATGATGACGAGAATCAGCTTCCAACATTCTCACGGCTCTGTTCATTAAAATTTCTTCTCGGCTAAAATGACGTCTTCTCTCCATTATAGCGTTCTTTTGTATTGATTCCACTTAGAAGTATGGCAGAAATTTTACTAATTTGGCCTCAAACCCTTTGCAGGATTATATAGAAATATAAAATGACAGATTTTCCTCTTTTAACCGAAATTAAAAAACTATTCCCTTTTCAAATGACGAAATTTAGTAAAAAGTATCCATAGGAGTTACAAAAAATATAATAAAAAAATCAGATTTATTGTAACTAGCAAAAACGTGTTTTAAGGCTCTTACAAACAGGCGCGACACGCGACGCGACACAAAGGTACGTCGCGTCGCGCGACGAGCGGTGTCTTTGTGTCGCGTCGCGTGTCGCGCCTGTTTGTAGGAGCCTTGATCCGTATACACTTTTGATGAGTGTAAGTAGCTATTAGCTACAATTTTTAAATTATATCAATAGTATTTTAAATTTAATTTTATAGATTCCGATCGTAGATAGAAGCAACAATATCTTGCGAGGAATTGTATTAGCTACGCACTTACAATCAGTGCCTTTTATTTTGTCAATTCAACAACATTTATTTCGTGATTTACGTTGTCGAGCAGACAAATTTTTCAGACATAATAATGTAGCGATGAATTAGCTATTTCCTTTAAAATCCATTGGATTGTTATAGGAAGAGTGGTACGCAATAGGGGTGCTGGTGCCAAAAGACGCAGAAAAACTTAACTGTCAACAACTAACAAAGTCAAAATGCAACGCTGTTACTGTCCCTAAGTAGGTACTATTTCTGTACTTTCAGCACTCAGTAAAGTAATTTGAGAATGTTGAGCCTAATGGCACCCTGTAATAACGATTCACTAAAAACAGTCATTCATCCAAGAATTGATTATTATCACAACAACGATACCAAAACAAGTTTAATATCTTAAATTTATTTTCCTTAGAGAAGATAACAAAGAAATAAGATTCCAGAAGCAATTTGGATGTTTTATGGTATATTTATTATGTATCAATACATATTATAAATTAAAGTCGTGTCTGTCTGTGTGACTGTGTTATTCTTCTTAACTACGCAACGGATTTAGATGCAATTATCACCATCATTTTGGAATTTATTCTAGAAGGTTTAGGTGCAAAATACATCATTATGATTACATATTAAGATTACGTATATATAGAAATCTCGATATTTTTCAAGTCGTAAAAACCGTGTGAAGCATGGGCGAATCGCTAGTAAATAAATGGATGAAGCTATCAGCATTCATCAATATTCAATCTAGCTGCTTCACTTAAGTGAACAGAAAAGCACATTTTGTTATTGCACTTAGGTACTTAAAACTACATGTCTCATTTGTCTTTTGACGTTCAAAAGTGCCATACATGGGCCTATTTGAAATAAATGTTTTGACTTTGACTTTGACTTTGTCTAGTGAGATCCTGGGATCAATTCCCGGGTCGGGCAGTGTTATTGGGCTTTTCCATCTAGAATTTCTCAGTAGCCCGGAGTCTGGATTTGTGCCCGGTTGATGGCAATAGGCTGGCCCCGTATTAACGGTCCTACATGCAGTACCGCCGCCTTGCCGCCCCGGGCAAGCCGCGGTGCACCCGGCTTGCCGCAGAAAAGCCACCATACAAAGCAGTGCCGCTCGGCAAAAGCAGGCAGTCCGCAGTACCGCTTGCACTGTGTGTAGTAAGTAACTTTTACATGCGACTCAAACGTAACTGGCGAAATGTGGATGTACTATAGGTATACCTCTGCCCAACCCTTCGGGGAATACAAGCGTGATGTTATGTTATCTATGTTAAAACTACAGTACCTGGGCGACTGAGCTCTGCTCTGGTGAAAATAGGAATGCTCATTTAATAGTATAGGAAAGTAGAACTACATACTAATTCCATGCTGTCATGTCATTTTTCTAAGGTAACCATCTTGTTCTAAACTTTGGGCGACCGAGCTCTGCTCGGGTGAAAATACGGAGAATTGGGAGAAAACGAATTTTCCCAGATATGAGGACTTAGCTAGATCGATTTTTCGGCCCCCTGTATTGCAACTTTCATCGAAAACGTTTGAGCCGCTTTCCAGAACGTGATTAAAAATATATATATACAAATATTGCTCATTTAATAGTGTAGGATATATTTTGTCACGCAATTGGCAACTGGGTTTAGGTACTTCAATATACAGCTCTGCTTACCCCTTAGGAAGAATACAGGCCGAGGCCTGATGTTATTACCCCACGTTTTCATTACCGTTCCTAGGATTATGGGATTATACAGCTTTGTCACTAACCTTGTTGACTGGCTAATCTCTTGACCAAGGCATTAGCTATTTATGGTTCTAGTTAATTAGCAGCGACACGAAAAATGAAAAAGTATGTGTTATGAAGGAGTATTGACCGCTTTATGCATCGTCACTAATAAGTTCTATATTAGTGATCGATGGCTTTGTGAGTAAATTATTATTTTAAAGGTGAAAGCAGATGTGAGTGAAAACCGCCGAGAGGGGACGGACGCCGTAGGGCCTAGAAGGACAATGTGACCTTATTCGTGATGTTCTTCAGAAAGGTCAAGTACTCGCAACCGGCGTGCGTGACCGACTAGTTGTACGAGCGTAAACGACGCAAAAGGAGTATGTAAGGATCGGATAGCATTCTGTAAGTTTATTCTGTAAAAACCTTAGGCCAGTATTTGACAAGATAACATTTTCACGACAGACTTCAGCAAACCTAATTGAAATGAAATATAATTCCACAGAACAGATAAAAGAATCTGTTCTGTGTATAATTCTCTCATAAAAAGCTTTCAAGCTTCAATTCATTTAAGTATTACGTGACAGTTGTAAAATAAAATAGCAGGTTGTGTCTTTTTGAAAAAATGTGCCTTTCCATTGCTTCATTGGTTTGAAAAATGAGTCTGCTCAACAACGTAAATAACGCAATGCATGTTTTTAAACTGCCAAAATGAAAGGTATTTTCATTATAAGTGTGCTACGCAACTGCCCCGTAGTTGAAAGATAGATTTTTAGTTTATTTTGTATTATTCTGTGTTGTCAACTACATACAATTGAAAATTGCTAGTTTGAATTAAATTAACTGCGGGATATCTAATTACTTATATATAATAAGAATATATAGTAACTATATATATGTATATATAAGTATATAGGTGTAACTTACTAGTACAAGAATATTTGGCAAAACTCAATTATGCAGACACGGAAAAACTACTAGAAATTTTAAAATAAAATTTCGATCTACCTACTCTAATATAAGTCTCTTCCTTTACCAAATTAAGAATATTTTATCTATTTGAATATTATTCGTTAATTTATTTAAACATAATATATCTTACATAATCTAGTTTTAAAATAATATACCAAATAGTTAATGTTTAAGTAATTGAAAATATTATGTCTCCTTTTTAATTTAGCTTCTAATAAATGTATTGTTGTGTTCTATATAAATGTTTGATGTAAATTGATGGCCTGAAACACAGGTTTTCATGAATCTAGATCAGGCAGTCTACATTACAGTTAGAATGAAATTTTCCTCGATTGTAATTAATGTTAATCATAATTTTACTTTATACTTGAATATTTTTTTTATTTATTATTTATATATAAGGAACTGACCTGGAGGTGATGTAACAGGTCGCAATACCCATAGGTAGGTATATAATAGTAAACTAAGTAAAGTAAAGTAAATCGTAAGTCAATGAACTGATACAATCCTATGTTTTTATCAGTCGGACGTGCCGTGACACGAAAATTTTAATAGCATGTCGTATGGTTCTTTTATAAGCAGTTACGAGTGTAACGACTTAATTAATTCACGTAACAAAAGCGTGACTTCGTTTAATAGTTTCAATTGGGATAAGTATACCTTCGTTCCATACGCGTAGCATGACCACCATAGAAACGGGTTTTGTCTACGGAAGAATAGACAAAATGACAGATAAACAATCACTACCTGTCATTTTGTCTATTCTTCTGTCGACAAAACCCGTTATTACACTTATAGAGATTGTCCAGTCGAAAGCGTGCGTTTTTCCTTGTGATAGTTACGAATATTACAATTTCAGTTTTCAAAATGAATATTCGCTTCGACATTAAATGATTGAGGAATGTTTTAATGTTTTTATGTGGTACCTAAATCGGGAAAAAGGCCGATGCGCCGCCGACGTGACGGTCTACATGTTATAGGTATCTGAAGATGTTTCGCTTACTACTAAAACCGACAACACCGAGGAGATTACCGATGTCTTGTCAACTTTTTAGTGTCTTGTCACAGATGAACACAGATGGGACACTCCACATTTTAGGTAGGTATGAAGCTACAAATAGGTACGCGGCGGGCTCGACTTGTCAAATTCAGTGGTTCTAACGGGTTATTCCCTGAGTACCCCGATCCCGAGGCCCCCTTGGCCTCGGGGATCGGGGTACAATAAATCGGGGTTCGCCGGAGGACCCCGATTTATTTTTATCTTGTTAAACTCAATTAAAATTCAATTTAGCTTAAAAGTACCGACAGCAGATTATATTTTAAATAAATTTTTATTATTTACTGAAATTATAAAGTTGCTTGGTTAAGGTAAAATTATAATTACTCTACATGGAACATTAACATAATTTAAAAAAATACGCAAGAACAGTCTCAGGTTCGGGAATTATTTTTTATAATGTAGTAAATAGTTAACTCTAAAATATTTTTTTAATATGCAAAATCAGTTTCACTTTCATTTTTTTTTCTTTGCTATACTGATAACAATAAATAAAAATGCTTTTAAAATTTAATTAATGTTTCAAAACATACAAAAATCAACTATAAAAATAATCAACATTAGTAATAAACGTTTAAAAAACTGCGTGTCGGACTGCGCACAATGAAAGGTTCCGTAGTTGGGATGAATTTATCAGAAATACAAACTTAACATTATAGTTGGAATACCTACATGTTCTCCCATACAATCCAACTGCAAATGTCAGTTTTTACGTACAATATTGAGAGATTTACCGTGTTATTTCAAGACCATAGACTTCTTAAAGGTTATCCTGTAATCTATGAGTAAAGAGATATTATGTATTTTTTTCAACATTTTATGTCCAGGAGTTTCGGAGATAAAGGGGCGGAATGGTCAATTTTCATCGAATTTCTGAAATATCTTTAAAAGTATTTATTTTAAAATTATATAAAAAAATATGTTCAAGATCCTCGCAACAAGCCCTTTCGTTTATACATATCACACGGTACTGTTAGCAAAGCTTTTTTAAAACTTTTTTGCCCCCCAAAAGTGACCAGTGCAGTGAGCCCCACGAACGTGTTAGGGTCACAGAAATCGTGTGTGTACCAAATTTCAACTTAATCGGTCCATTAGATTCGGAGCAAATTGCTGTGACAGACGGACCGACAGACAGACAGACACACGAGAGATCCTATAAGAGTTCCGTTTTTTTTCCTTTGGATGTACGGAACCCTAAAAATTAAAATGTTCAATAAGTCTTTTCAAAACACAAAATCAGTATAATTTCGAATCATTCTTCTCACAGTAAAAGGATTTGGGGGAGGCCATTGCTCAGCAGTGGGACAGTGCAGGCTAACATAAAAAAAGTTAAATCAAAATATTAAAATTTGTAATCAGTCTGTTTAAGCGTTATGAGCACGATTTTACTAAGGTCTTCTAAAAACTTAGTTAATGCAACATGTCTTTCTTCATAGTCCTTTGTCAGTTTTGCGATAGCTTCCGCGTTTTTTTTGGTGATGGGTTTCGCTTTGTAGTAGTATACGTAAAAGAGATATACACTCACAATTATGACGCAAGTGAAAAAAAGACAGAGATATTGTCCAGCAGGCCGCACTAGCTCTATTGTTTATTATAACTGGTTGTTGCCCGCTCAGGTAAAATTTCTGCAACCCTTCTCGCGCGGCTGTGCTTCGAATTTGAAATATTTATTGTTGTCATAAATTGTAAAATTTATTTGGTAAGTATGATTTGATAATATTGTAACATTTATTTTATATTTTTGATACATTTTATTCAAACTGTAACTACCTTTATTAAAACTATGATTCGACATTGTACAACATTTAAAAAAAACGACTTTCGTCTTATGTATTTCAAACACATACATTTCAGAACTTTTCTATCGACCGTATAAGTTGAAAACAATAGAAAGAGAAAAAAAAAGAAATGTTATCATATTTGTCGTATTGGGGGCCTCCGGAACGGGGCCTCGGGGATCGGGGTACTCAGGGAATAATCCGGTGTAACGTAGTCAGAAGATATAAGAGTTACACCATAGAAAGAGAGGCAACTTTTACGTGAATATAACTTTAGGTGATTAGCGCTGCGCGACCTGAAATACACTTTACTATGTCGTAGCAAGAGTCGCTTTTTATTTAAATGATTTTGTGGAGTGTCCCACCTGTACTAATCTGTGGTCTTGGACTCTACTTTAGGCAACACTCATCGTCTATGTCCTAATTTACTGGCGCTTTCAAATCAACACCAAAAAATATATTTGGCCGAATTGGATAGTCACGAACTTACCTGTAGGTTGCAAGTAAAGTTCGACGAGGTATAATTATACTTTCTCGCAGTTGCTTCGTCTGAAAATGACACTTGTATTATATCATCATTGAGGACGAGACAACGAGTATAATAGAAATAAATGATTAGGGCGTTACAACCTTCTCCAAGCGAGCCCTTTGAAAACAAAATCCTTAATATCTAAGTACCTATTAGTTCAGAGTACTACTTAGTTCAGAGAGGCATAAGCCGACGTTCTCACGGACCTAATAACTGAATTTTCAACTCTCGGTGTTACGCTGAGTATTGTGAGAATCCAACGCGCTGGGACGCACTCTCGTGCAAGCGCGTTGAAAAAATACTCACAAACACATCCAGTGCGCGAAAAAATCCCGCCGCGATTTTATTACGTCCGTGCGTACGTCGGCTAAAGAGTTCAAGTCCCCCTAACGGTGTTATTTACCCACGTGACGTAAGCGCTTCATAAGCAGGGATAAGTAACTCGATACTGATGGAGAGTGAAGGTTGGATCCATTCTGTAGATGACAGCACAAATGGTAGGGTACTTATATAATGGTAATAGACAAATTGAAAATGCTTTATTGCATGCCATTCTTATGGTATTCAATAAACCATTTCATGTATCAGGCCCCGTCCGAATTAACAGACATAGTCGCGTGAAATACGCGATCGTCGCGTTCATGTCATTTTTTGTTTGGTAAATCAAAACGCGCGGTCGCGCCGACAGAGGGCGCCTTCCGGTTTTCTACATTCCCGAGAGGGAAAGATTATTAGAGTACAGCAAAATGTATTTTATGATCCAAATTCGAAATTCAACCAGGGTTAGGTCGTCAATCGGTGAAGAACACGAGAATGATGTAGGTCAATGAGAACAGCGGCGTGATACTTAGCGTAACGCACTTACAATGATTTTGACAGTTCAACATCATTCATTGCGTTATTTACCTTGTTGAGCAAACGATTTTTTCAACCATATGATGCAATGGATTAGCAATTTCCTTCAAAAGCTTTCGGATTATGATTATGCATGTTATACAAGTAATGTGCTGGCCAGAGTTAACACCATACGAGTCGAGGACTGAGTATGATAAAGAGCGATTGAAGACTCCTATGTCCACTAATGGGGTGACCGTTAGGTACCTAACAGTCGATCAATACCTACCTATAAGTAGACAATAAATGGAGCCATAAAGTATAATCTCCAAAACAGCCGTCAAAATGAAAACGTCGTCAGAATTTCCATGAATATGAGACAACAATGAAACTATATTTTCTGTACAAATATAATTAATTACTGAATGTTTGTACAGCACTATACGATATGGACAGTTTTTACGTAGGTATAGTCAGTTATCGTCAGCCGTATTTAGGCTCGTGCAGACCAGCGTGATATCGCGGGCGCGACAGGCAGCGCGATGCGTGTCGCGCCCGTGATATCGCGCTGGTCTGTACGAGCCTTTTCATAACAAGATACCTACCTACATAAAAACTATAATTGATTTGACCTTGACTTTGGTGTTACTGACTATTCGAATGAGTCAACAGGGGCCGGACGCGAGAGATCACCGCCGCCGATTGCCTCCACGAGGACTCGGCGGTGCTTCGCCCAAGCCGGGCAGACCTCCACCGTGTCCTCCGCGCGATCCACACACCACGCTTGACAGCTGCTGCTAAATAGTTGAATTCGAGTTCTGTATTTTTAAGATTTTTAAACGAATACCTACTTTATAATTATAACTTTTGGTTATAGCTTTCAAAATTTAGACAAATTAAATCATATTTTATAATGTAAGTATTTTATATTAGTCACAAATGAGGCTTTTTCAGTTTTTGATGCATTTTTATTCTTTAAATACTTAAGTTTTTGGGTGTACGACGTAAGTACATAGAGCGATTATTTCTTCAGCAACGTAAGCAGGCTTCTGATTCGCCACGGAATTACTATGATTTTCGTGATTGGTCATTCAATCAATGACATTACAAACCTCACCTAAGAAATGGTATCGCTTGCAACGGTGTTCGTAGTCCACTGAGAATTGCTTTGCCGTAAAATCTAAATAAAGCAAAAATTACTTCTGAACGGATTGAATACGAGGTTTGTAGGTTGAGGGTTCCAGACTTGGGAAACGTACTGGAGGTGGCTGCGTACGAGAGAATAGTAAAAGACTCTTACTGGTTTTAGAGACCGAAAGCTAGAGCAAACTCTAATAATAAAGGCCAGGCCCTTGGAAGCTTTCTTGACAAAGGTTTCTATGTGATCGTCAAAAAGTAATTGCTGTCGTGTTCTACACCGAGGTCTCTGATACTGCTTGTCTTACTTATGTACGTACCATCTAGTTTATATCCTGAACCGATAGTAGTTTTCTACGTGAAAACATGTGGGTACCTCTACCTACGTTAAGTTGTAACCTATTGGTTTTGCAGGATGAAAAAAATCAGTCAAGTTCTGACTGAAGTAACTCGGTATCAGATAATGTATCGTACATACTTAATAAGCTTAATATCATCTACGTATAGTAAAACTTGTGAATTAGGAAAGCAGTTCTTTATATCCGAGATAAATTTTGTAAACATTAACGGTTATAATAAAGATCGAGCTTTGAGGCACTGCAAATGGGACAGTTTTCGAACCGGACGTGTATCCACGTAAGACCACGGCCTGTGTTCGGTTATCATGACGAAAACCAACGAAACAGATAACCGTGTATTCCTGCAGATAAAAGCTTCTGAAGGAGCACACGGTGATCTATTCAGTTGAAACACTTGCTGTAGTCCGTGTAGATAACTTCGATGTGGCATCGTTTATCCACTCCAGTGGTTATTAATTCATTGGACAATACCAAATTGGAAGCAGTCGACCGTTTTCTGAGGAAACCATGTTCTTCGTCACCAAAACAGCGCTGTGTGGTCGAATAAACTGCCGTGTGCACTACTCGCTCCAGAACTTTAGAGAAAAGACATAGTTTAGGTATGGGGCGTTAATTTACTATCTTCGATTTATCCCCCGTTTTAAAAATAAGTGTTTTGAATGCCGACTGTTCTAACAACAATCAGACTGGCTCCACAAGGCTCGATGTACAATTAATTATGAAAATGGGGGGTATCAAATCTGGCCCACCAGATTTAGTTCGGTCCAGACCTTTGAGTAGCTTGAGTACTATGTCAGGACACCCTCTAACGGTACTCAGGTTCACTGAGCTAGAAAAATGAGTGTCTATATTAGTATATACATAGATCATCAAAGTTTCAGTCTGGTTCTTGGAAAGTTGAATGTAAGTAAGATGAGAATAGCTCAGTGATACCCTCGCCTATTATACTTGAATAATATAGTAGATATTTGTTTTCCATATACCCCGTGCGATTTCTTTATGTAGGTATTTACAAAAAAATACATAATAAAATGTAGCGAAGTCAAAACTGTACACTGAATAAATGCGAAAATATAGCTTATGTGAGACTATCTATTACAACATTTGGTAGGTATTTCATACAAGAAAAAATATTCGTTGATAAACTTTATTATTATTATTCACTTAAAAATACGCTTGAAGGCTCTTTCAAACAGGCGCGACACAAAGACACCGCTCGTCGCGCGACGAGCGGTGTCTTTGTGTCGCGTCGCGTGTCGCGCCTGTTTGAAAAACCCTTGACTTTCGAATAAGGTTTAATTATTCATAATAATCACGAATGTTTTATGTAACTACTATCCTATACGTGTTTTGTATACTATTCAGGAAACTTCGAGTACCTAACCCTCGTTTTGTGAATAAGAGACGTTACTATTGGTTCTACTTTCATTCTCTGAGAAGGAAAACTTCATGAGGATAACGCAACAGAATATAAAGGTAATTCCCTGAGGGTGGCTACGAAGGACGTTATAACATTAATGACAAACTTATATAGTCATAGTTTACATGTATGAATTACACATGAGGTAGTGTATAGGTACTACAGTTTACAAGAATATCATGTTGTTTTTGATACAGCTGGCTGCAACGAATGGATTAAATTTTTTGATAATCAACGCGATTATCAATTTAATCTACAGACATAACATGACATTAATAATTACGTTTTGTAATTTGTATGCTTTTAATTCTAAAGGTTGATAAATACTCTAACCACCATTTTCCTAATAAATTAATGTTGTCTTCTCTAAATAATTTCAAAATATCTCAACGTTGGCCGCGTTCATCACGTAGATACACAAAAATGTATGTCAACGACCTCCAAACTATTTTGTATGAACGCCGACAAATACACTTTGCGACAAAAATAAGAGAACAAATTACAAATAGATGGCAAAATAATTCGACTAGGTACTACCAACACACATTAAATTCACTCACTTGTGGCCTTGAGGGCGCGTCCCTATGTGTGTGAGTGAGCTTGTCGTCATGCAATTTAGATTTCGGATAGATAGTTACACGTGTGGCAGTCAGTGACTCCCTTTTACACTATCACACATACATACACAGACAATGTTCGTGTAAACAAGCACCCAGCTCTGTATTATCAATGAAACGTTTTATTTAAATAACATGTTTTTGAATAATAATTCGCCTTTATAATACATGTAAAGGAAAATAAACGATAAGATACGTTAATTTTCTTTACTCTTGTAATCACGTTGCAGTTTTAATAAAACTGAATTAATGTTTGCAAAGATTTATAGTGTTAGCTTGTGCTTTGCTTTAGACTAATGGGCCACGTTTTTTGGATGGAGATAAAGGACTTATTCCGTGAACACTAATATGTACATACACAATATACATAAGTAGGTACAGTTATGTGCAAAAATATATTTGTAAACGTATCAACGCATAGCGAGTTTCAAAAGCTATTTTCTACTGAGCTGTGACTGTGATATATTTGTGCTTTCCTGCTTGGTATGTATTATTAATTTATTATTATATTTATGTATTCAGAAAATTCATATAATTCCAATAGATGAGAAAAATTCGCTTTTGAATTTCATCTGCTTACACGTGCCTGTAGTTGCGTTAGTGTGTCATGTCTAATATCTTCTGAAATGACATCATTGACTAGATTGTGTCATATTTACATGTATGCGTTCGTCCAAGGCCCGCTCCCAATGGCTAGCTGGAACGGGGGGGAAAGTATTATAATCGTATTACTTAACTATGAGGGCAGAAATCTGACGTCATTTGCCATTCCGAGGGACCATACTCCATGCATAAGAATTAGGTTAAAGCACTCAACGTTGATGATTACATCATGAACATAGGATGTATGTATAGATATTTGTATTACAATTTACGAAATAGCCTTCAGACATTAGTGTGCGTCATGTTGTATTTTAATTAGCAAGCTGTTTGTTTTGTTTTGCTGACTAATCTACGAAAATTGTCGAAAATTATAGGTAGTATGCTGAAAATACTGTCATATTTTTGCCACACTAGGTACACATACCTATATAATCAAAAGTATGGGAGATCTATAATCTAGAGAGGAATTTTACTATCGTATACTTTTTGTTGTGAAGGCTACTAACAGTACTTACACTATGTAGTCAACCTACCCCAGACGTATGGTCAACCTGCTCCGGTTTTGGGATACCTATATCACGGTAATATTATTATAAATATTACCGTGCCTATATTAACTAAGATTTCTTGTTCTGCTAAAACCAGTAAATAACAATTACTACGATAAATTACGATATAGATTAACATTGTTTTATTAGACTAATAGTGTCACTATCAAATAAAGTAGGTAATTTTTATACATACCATAACATGACGCCTGTAATCCCCGAAGGGTTAGGTAGAGGTGTACCTATAAAGTACTCGTAGAGGTTCCAATATTTGTTCATTTTAACTATTCGAATATTTCAAATAAAAAAAAGTACTATTCGAATACTTCGAATTTTCCAAAGACGGTTATACTCAATTATAAAAGGGTATGAATACCGACTAATGTGTGCCCTTTTTTTTGGGTGGGAAATTAGCAAATAACTCCTCCCGCTCCACCCAGGAGCGTGTCCAAAATCCAGCCGTCTTCAGTTGCCTGTATTGCCAGGGGCTACGGTATCCCTTTCGGACTTTCCCGCAATCTCGGCAGGAATCGGCCCTAGAGTACCCCGTCAGTTCTGCTGACATCTCCTTGCGCACGTGGAACACAACGCACCGTTGACCTGGGCCTGGTTCTTATCGGACGGCGAGCTACCCTTTGCTCACCGTCCGCAAGCCCGCGCCTATGGAGGTCGGGAATCGGCCTGTGATGCCCGACGCCTAGGGCGTCTCCTGCGGCGGTTAGGGGCGTGAAGGCGCGAAATATGCCTCTCCTTCATGCGTTCCGCTTCCTCCTTCACGAGCATTACTGCTTCGTAGAAGAAGGTGATGGCCTCCCATGCCCTCTTGCTCCGTACCATGGCCTGGACCAGGGCCGGACGCGAGAGATCACCGCCGCCAATCGCCTGAAGACATGGCAATGCTCTGCCCAAGCCGGGCAGACCTCCACCGTATGCTCCTTGTCCTCTGGGCGATCCACACAATGGTGACACCCGGGCGTTTCCTCTCGCCTTATTCGGAACAGGAACC
Organism: Omphaloscelis lunosa; assembly: GCA_916610215.1. Taxonomy (NCBI): domain Eukaryota; kingdom Metazoa; phylum Arthropoda; class Insecta; order Lepidoptera; family Noctuidae; genus Omphaloscelis; species Omphaloscelis lunosa. Next base: position 14,810,475 of record OU744247.1, read on the forward strand.
TCCCGAAACAACCGTGTCCGGTGAGAACCTGCGTCAGGCGGAAGGTAAGGACGCCGTGGCGCCTCTCTAGCCACTCCCCAAAGAGGGCAGTTATTGCCGCAATTGTGGCGTGCCCAGCACTGGGTTGCGACAATCGCACTCTCTATGACGCCATGAGAACCCGCCGGATCTCTGTCCGCTGTGTCGTGAATAGTCGTGATTTTTCGCCTCCTTGCGCCACTCCCAAATATGCGCGAGGACATGACTAATGTGTGCCATGCCCTTGCGAAATTAAAACATATTTATTTTTCAAAAATCCTATAGTAGTAACACAATGAATAAGCAATGACATGGAATATCACGAAAAAAAAAATACTACTTAAACGAATTTTTGTGTTAGGACCTTAAAAGCACATCGTATAAGACTTTCATCTTAAATATCTAGTAGACGAAAATACCCATGCCTATTCCACACTCGTGGGAGGAATAGGTAGACAATAATAAATTATTAGCCTGCAATAAATCCAAGTTTGTAGGTCCACCAGCATCAAAAGAAGCCATTTGGACACGAACAGCAGTCTCAAGCTCATTCATCCTGGATAGCTATAACGTCGATGCAGTAGATACATTACTAAGGTCTATCTCTTGACGTAATTGTTATTTTATGCTCTTTCTTGCTAAGCTATTCTGACGTTCTGTCTCCTTATCTCTCAATTCTCTCACCTCGATTAGAGAAATTTCGTCTTCATCATCCTCATTAATGTTGACACTGTTGTAATTACAAAAATACTTATGTGTCTTATTTATATAAACGAAAGATTTAGTAATAATAAATATCATTTGACGGATTCGAAAAAGCCTCAGAAGGTAGTTCTTGATAGAACTTTGTATGCCTCAATATTGTGGACATTTCTCGTCTAAACTACAATACAAAAACCATCAACTTCACCTTCAATGTCGCTGTCACTATTTTGGTTTCTATTTCTATGTCTTGTTCACGGTGGATTTTTTATACAGAATTTCTAGGACCCCACATTGTGTACCATGAGCAGTTGATTATAGGAATTAGTCTTTTTTCTAAAGCTCACATTAACACTGGCTCCATCTGTGAACATGCACGCGATGTCTTTTTCTAGATCCATTCCATAGCTCCTTAGCTTTGTGCTCATTATATTATGAAAATTGTCTGCCGTGCCTCTTCCTTGAGTTCTCGCCAATCCTAGGTTGCGGACACTAGCGTCATGAAGTTTTGGAGAACGAATGTTCTTGGATGGATGTCTATTCGTCTAGTGCGTTCATTTTATTGAGAAAAAAATTACAAGCTAAATTAGTATTCGAAGTATTCGGAATTTTCGAATACTTGTGTCTGTCTTATCCGAATTATAGATCAGGCGAATATTTCGAATATTCGAGTATTCGAATAATAAGCCCAAGTACACGTACATCCACATTTCGCCAGTTATGTTTAAGTCCCATGTAATAGGGGGCGAACCTATTGCCATTGACCAGGCACAAATCCAGACTTCGGGCTGTTACCGAGAAATTCCATATAGAAAAAAGATAGGGGACTATTGCAGGGGACTTAAACATTACCGGCGAAATATGGGTATACTATAGGTACACCTCTGCCTAACACTTCGGGGAATAGAGGCGTCATGTTATGTTATGTGTTAAATATAGGGTTGCCAGATCGGAAGACCAAAATATCTGGACAAAATTTAAAAATGTCTGTATTTTGGGATTGTTGTCGGGAAATATCAATTTAAAAAAAATAAAAATGTTAAAAATCTTTATATTTTTTAAAAAATATTACGCTATAAAAAGACTTAACATTGTTGACACATAATTAATTTAAGTACCTACACTTAATTTTTAGGTTACCACATGTATTTGGCATTGGACTTTACTGAGTCCACCAATTTGGATCTTTTAGGAGTACCTATTCAGAATAAGTTCCTTCAAAGGAGGTTTTCGATATCACGAACTTTCGTGATATTGACCAGAAGCCTTACTCCCGACAGCTTCGAGTTCTGAATCAATCGAATTCGATTCGAATTCAATGTAAATCGAGTTCGGATCAGAATCGAGTTCGAATCGAAAAGAAAATCAAAATCAAATCGTTTTCGGGAGTAATTCCCTGGTTCTTTTTAGGGTTCCGTACTCGAAGGGTGCCAAACGGAACCCTATTACTAAACCTTCGCTGTCCATCTGTCTGTCAGCGGGCCCTCATACCGTTAATAATACCGTTCTGAAGGCGTATTTAACTATCTATTTATTTATTAAACACTTTGTATGAAGCATTTGTGTGTTGACAATGTTGACATACAAATAGAACAGACAGATACCAATTAGATAATGATGTTGCTTTTCAGTAAGGCGATTTCTCCTTACTTTATAGAATATCTTTTACAGAATCCGTATATTTTACTCTATTTTAATTGACTTTAAAAGAAGGGATTGAGAATCATAGAAATTTATACAATATACCGAATACCCGGTTACTAATGGGTAACCTTGAAATGGTCTATATGTCGCAGGCAATTTATATGATTCCGCTTTTTACAACCGGCGTCGTCCGTTTGTAAACGGACGTAATGTACAGGTCGTGCCATTAAAGATGAGACTTGACGCACCACGTGGTTTGACTTGCGCAGTAGACGATTTATGGGTCTCTTTAGCGGTATGAGGTCCCCGCTGGGGCGTCATCGGGGTGGGGGAAAGAGCGGCGGGAGGCGCGGTCAAGTCTCATCTTTAATGGCACGACCTGTAAACTCAGTTATGTAATATGCCGAATGCAAAATGTAAATTACCTTGTCACTTTATAATAATATGCCATAACATTTGATGGACAATTCAAACGCCGTAAATTAAAAATCGAAATATATTTTTTTAATTTTATTATTTCACAAAATGTGAGCACTCACAAGAATTTGTTAAGCCAGGGCTTATTTTTTTGGGAGCCAGTCCTCAAACGTGGAGCATTACAGAGAGGTCGTGTCAACGTGAATGTCGTGAACTCGTGACGTAAAAATATTATTATTATTATAGATTAGGTTATTTAGTTAATTAGGTTAAGTTATTTAGTTATCCGGCACGTAAAAAACGCTTAGATGTTCATGGAATCTGGTGCTCGGAGGACAACTGTGGAATATTATTGTTACATAAGCTGTCGAAAAATTGTGAACTGCAACAAACCATTAGCAATTTAACGCATTATTTTTCGATAGTTTATGATCTAACGGAAATAATACCGACAAATAATTTATTGTGAACTGGGGCCGTACTACGACGTGTTAAAGCCATCATTGTTCCAATGGGAGAGAGAGATGGAGGTATACAGCATAAATAGAACTGTCCCATTTTTACAGCGGAACAATAATGGCCGTGTAGTAAGCACTTTACTGTGACGTGTCACAGTAAAGTGCTTACTACACGGCTGCAAACCGCGTCCCCGACAGAGGTGACCTTGGTTGGCGACAAACAGAGCTGTTTGAAATTTAGTCGTAAACCACCATCTACATGGCTGTAAACCCCCAAGATCACCTCTGTCGGGACACGGTTGGCAGCCGTGTAGCAAGCCCTTGAGGCCCCTGGTATCAAACTTGCTTGCGATGTAACGCACCTTGCGCTAATACTAAATAGCCTGTCTAAGCCGACGTTCCCGATCCCACCGTGATTTTATTACGTCCGTGCGAACGTCGACTAACTGCGAACAACTTTGTTGGAAGTTGCGCTCGCCGGCAGCTGCCGCGGCACCACTCGCATCAATGTCGAAATTATAACAATTGAATGAGTTGTCAATTTGCCTTCGGCATATTTTATAACTGCAAGCGTTTGTAAACGGACGGCGTCGTTTGTAAACTGACGAATCATACAATCTGCCTGCGACATATACATATATAAAACCAATGGCCGTTAGAAAAAACCGGCCGGCAAAATCAAAGGATCCATAGTTGGAATGAATTTATCCCAAGAACAAACTTAATACCTATTGTAGTTGAAAAACGTGTTCTCCCTATTACAACTGAAAATGTGTGTTTGTCCGTACAATATTGAGAGATTTACAATGTTATTTTAAGACAAAAGACTTCTTATAGAATCTAACAAAGACGAAGTCTAGAAAAATACTTTAATTATGTTTACTACAGTACTTTTTAGTGCTGAGTGAAAGTCATCAGTATTTATTGAATATTATTTAAGGCCATGGCGTAGCTACGAGAATTTATTTTTTTTAAAAGGAAGGATTTATCTACGTTTATAAAAACATCAGCTTTTTTTTATTTTTTGAACCGCCAGTTTGTTTTCTTCTATAATTGGGTGAATATAAAAAATTATCAAGTCGCAAATAATGTAGGTACACTAATGTAATTCTCAATTACATTACAATGAGAATTACATTAGTGTACCTACATTATTTGTAGTATACAAGAAAAGATTAGATAAGTAAGTCTGTATCTCTGTGTAATTCATTACCTCTTTTGATTCTCTACTACCAGTCAATAAACATCAATTATTTATTACACAACAATGCACAATAGTTAGGATAAGGGATATTAATGATGATATCCGAAAGAAAAATCTATCCGTACCCGTAACCGAATCCGATGTAAAAGTATCGAATAATTTCGGATAGGGGTGGGAGTCTAAATGTTGTTGACAGGTTTTTCTGCCTGGCCGAGCCGACACACTAGCCGCACGCATTACTTGCATGTTTTTATTTATTTGTTATTTTTGTTTTACTTTTACAATTTCATATAAATCTAATACCCGTAACCGAAGCCATCCGAAACTAACGGACAATCCGAAATAATTTCATATCCGTAGCCGTATCCAGACCCAAAATTTCATATAACACCCCTAGTTAGGAGAAACTATTGCAGCAATTCATACTAACTAATATTCTATTGTTTACATCTTTACATACATCGACTGCCTCGTTAGTCTAGTGGTTGTGGTGGCAAGCACGATTGCTGAGCGTAAGGTTCTGGGATCGATCCCCGGGTCGGGCAAAGTGTTATTAGGTTTCTGTTAGGAAATCCTTAGTAGCAGCCTGGAGATTAATGGAAATAAGCTAGCCCCTATCAAAATATGCGTATACCCCTCAGACCAAATAAAAACCAAAATAGCGCTGTCAACAGTGACGTGAAGCTGGTTTCGTAAACATATAATATGCACTTAGCGAGGTGTAGGTTCATTGTAAATGTGTGCGTGTGAGCGTGAATGCACGGAACGGAGGTGTAGTTTTGGCATGCTTCACTGTATTGTTCGCAGCGCACAGCGTTATTATTGCCCCGAAAAACGGACATCCCCTTTTTATTAAGTAATCCGATAGAATAGATTATTTAGAAAGTAAGAGTAAAATACCCGTGTGCCAATTTTACACCAAACACGAGTAAAAAAATTTTGTTTTTTTTTTTTACTTTTTCTAAATTAATTAATTACAAAAAAAATACGCATTATTTTACCCCTTTCTTTATTATGTGTAATAATACTATGTTAAAGATATGTGAAAAAAAATACAAAAGGGTACTAACTAGTACAGATGTAAAGGAATATGATTTTTTTGTGTTTTTAGATTTTGATTTATCATGGTTGTATCTTTGCTTAGTTGGATTCAATATTTATTGTAAATCATGTTTAGACCCCAACCAATCACTTAAAAAAAAAACTCATCCAAATCTCGCGGTGTTTAAGAGTTATTCACTTCTAAATTTTATTCTGATAATTTTGATTTTAGGGTCATCACTTCACAAAAAACATTATTTTTGTTTATAGGTTTTAATTTTATGTTGAATTTTATTTATATCATAGAATAATACACATATACATATTTACGCCCACTCCCACAAAATTTTACAAATAATATTCTTAAATCTTATTATTATTTTTACATCGGACAAACATACAAATAATAGTACATTTTGATACAAGTGGAGAAAGTCTGTTATTGTATTCGAGGCGGAATTATAATGAATGTTTTCGAGCCGAGAACTGCAATAACAAATGTCCACGTGTATCAAACGACGTTTTTCAATACACTTTTGAAGAAATAAAATAAAATAACGAAAAATATTTTTGTCATGAATTAAGAAACTATGATTTTAATTTTCTTTTTTTTTTCGAGCTTTGCATTCGCCAGTTTGAAGGAGAGGCAAAGGTATGAAGCCGTTAAACAGCCTAATATAAAAAATAGATTAATTTTATGTTTTTGAATTCAGTACACAAATAAATATTAATTTGTTAAACACAACTAAAGTAACTAATAGTTTCTAATAATCATGTTTATCTATGATATTCTATTTATAAACACAATTTGAATTTTCACAAAATATTTATGCCGTAAAGACGCGTAGTGCTTTGCCAAAATTAAAAAAAAAAAAAAACATTCACCTGAGATTAAGCATTGAACCAATTTGAACTAAGTATAGGTATAGTTATCTGTGGCAATTTTCATTCCCACACACGTGCGGGAAAATGGAAAAAAACGCACACGTGTGAAATACATTGCATGTTATACCTAATCGTAGTGCGTTATGGACCAGTTTTCGAGGAAGTGTATTGAAAAGTTAATTACATACTTATAATTTGTTCATGCTTTATCGCATGTCAAGCCAAGTTCAGAGATAAACAGGGTGAAGTACACCTTACACGAACCATTTCGAGCTACTTTAGACCACCTAAAACTATTAAACCTACCTTCGTTAAAGCAAAACTCTCAACAAACAAATACTTTGAATACTTGCCAAATTGCATAATCAGTAGCAAGGAACTTAATAAACTATCTTTTACCTCCTTAGAACTTGGTACTCATTTAGGTTTCCATTTTATTATCGTGTAGGTACTTTGTACCGAACTCGGCCCTTATTTTATATATATGTTTTTGGTGGGACGAAGTTCATTTTTTACTTATTATCGCACAGCCTGAAACACTTGGTCGAAAAACTTGAAATTTTTAAAGTAAAATACTAAATATTTACAGAGTTCAGTTGCTTAAGTACCTTCTTTAATTATCATTTTCCGTAGGTAAAACTTCAGTGCTATCGTCATTCCACCCTTCTATAAGATTTTGCATAACGTGTTCTTCGTCACTTAAGCTGTCGCTATCTTGGGCCGAAACATCTTCCTTTGGTATTTCGTACGGTTTTAATAACTGGAGAACGGCAGGTGGTAATGGCATCTTTCTCAATTTTGCTTGCCTTTGCTTTAATCTGACATTTGAAATGAATGGATCTGAAGTGAGTAGTGCCCGGTTAAACAAATCAGTCATGGTTGTAACTCTATCAAACTTTCGAGTATGATGCTCTCTGTCAGACCTCCAAAACTTGTTTCTTGCTTCTCCCGCTTGTTCTGAGAGTAAACCCACAGGCATTGCAGAGTTTCGCATGATGTCTTTACCATGGACTAAAATTTTGTGCAAGGTGACTGTCATAGGATGCCATTCAAAATTTTGGACGTACTTAATAGCCAGTGACATACAAAAATCCCCAAATTTTTCGGTATCAACTGGTAGCCCACAAGATAAAACTACTAATATTGTAAATAAATCATCAAGAAGCCATTGAGGAATGTTTAATATCTCTGCAAATGTTCCACGGTTTTTGTTAGACAATGCTATGCGAGCAGTATTACCATCGTTGGTGGTGCCTGCATTGGGCCGCACCACATCAACCAGAAGCCCCATTTTTTCTCTTACTTCTTGTTGCACCTTTTTTTTAGTTTCTTCCACAATGATATGCTCCGGGGAATTGTGAGGTATCCTCCATTTTTTTACTTGCATCTTGTATCCTAGATGAAGCAAGAATTCTAAGACACGTATCCACGCGTGCAAAGGACTTAATCCGTACTTCATAAGCGATTCATCTGAGGCTTGAGAAAGCACAATGTCTAATTTATTAAATTGAGAGGAAGTCGCCTTACAAAATGGGCATCTTAGTTGTGACGAAGTGTTAGTGATTGTATTGAGCACTTTACCGTCTATAATGGTCAAGTAAAGTTGAATTTTTGCTGTTAATGTAAGGTTTTTTGATGATTTTACACAAATGCTGTCTATTTCTTTTATTTGGTCTTCTACCCATTTTTTTTCAGCAAGTATTAAATGTTTACTCTCTTTACGGTACTGGATATGTAACGGGCGACAAAATCTGTAAGACTGAGGTGTAGGGTTCATCCACAAAATCTGACCGTTATCTGTAGTTATTCGTAAAGGAATAAATGTGGTGGCAAACAGGCTGTTTTCGTCTTCTCGGTCTTCGGAAAAGCTTTGTTTATAAAATGATTGACCTGTGCTCCCGTCAAATCCCCAAGATCCTTCTAAAGTACAGTTTAATGTTTGTGTATTTCTTTGGGAACATTGTAAAGAAATAACATCTTCACATAAAATAACGAGCCTTGAAAAAGTGTGGGAGAGCAGACCATACAACGTTACAAAAGCCTCTCTTTCAGACACTTGTACTGGAGGTGTTGGGTAACATAATTTTTTTGCTACATGTACTTGCTGATATGGTGGAAACGCGGGGTACCCCCTCGATTTTAAATCTTGTTGAAGAAAGTGATATGTTTCAACTGTAAATTTTCTGTCAATATAAATTGCTAATGCTTCTTCAGGGGTATATGGGTGAGGCTTATGGTTCCGTATTTGAGTGGCTATCTTGGTCGACTTTGTTGGACTTTTTAGGCAAGTGTTAATCACAAATTGAAGGTTTTTTGATGCACTCGTCTGTAATTTATGCCCACCTGCTTCCACGATACTTGAAAAAACTTTGACTAGTTTTGGTTGTGGCTCTATATCAAGGGAGTCTTGAAGAGATCTTCGTAATCTACGCTTTTGTCTTTCACACAGAATATTATACTTTGAACTGGGACCAGGCTCAGATATAGGCATAAGTTCAGATTCAATAATATCTTCTGGCTCTGTAATAAACCCAGGTTCGGGAATAGGTTCAAGTTCGGTAATAGGCTCAGATATTGAAATAAGGTCAAGTTCGGGATTAGGGTTAGGTTCGCAAATAGGCACAAGTTCGGAAATAGTTTCAGAATCCGAAATAAGGTTAGGTTCAGGAAAAGAGTCAAGTTCAAAATAAGGCTCAGTTTCGTAAGCCTCAAACTCGGAAACAAGGTCAGTAGTATTGAGTATAGTTTCAGGTTCAGAAAGGGGCTTCGTTTCGGGAATAACCTCAGATTCAAAAACAACGTCAGGCTTGGGAATAGGCTTCGGAGTAGTTAGATTTTGTTCCAGAATAGATTCGGGTGCACGAATAGCCTCTGAAATGGAGATTGTAGCGGAATCTTGAGAAGTTTCAATATTGGAGTCAGAATCGTGAGGTAAACTACTTTCAGCTAAAAGTCTAGGTATATTTGGAAGAGTACCTAAATCGACCTGTTCCATTTCTGATACAATATTTTTGGGAAAATCGCTTTTAAAGTTTTCATTCAACCATTTATGGTGTTTTTTGGTGAAAAATTTCATGGAATATTTACATTTTTTGTACAGGTTTTCACATCTGGCAGTAAAATTGGAAATCACAATTTTGACTTCTTTATTATCTGTATACGATAGTGGCATATTCAGCGCTCTTAAAATAGCAACAGTTCTTTTGGTCAAATCTACGTCAATAGGGCGGAATTTACTACCTTCTTCCTTGGCTAGTTTCGTCAGTAAATTAAATGCTTCTAATCTGGTGAATTCTCCTTGTGTATTTGCGGATACTCCTGGAGGCTCAAGAGCACCGGCTGTGGCGTTATCCACAGCTTCATAAACTGCCACTCGTGGACCAACATGAGGGTTGGCGCCCTCACGCCCTCCTCGCAATAAGTCAGCCGGTCGGAGCCCGGACAGACATCCCTCAACAGGTCGGGTCAAGTCCTGTTGAGGCGAAGTGGCGCCATGGGTCTTTTGCGGCTCCATGGTGCCTCACCCCCGTTCCTCCAGGCAATATGTATAGGTACAGGGTTTTGACTAAAGCCTAACGAGGGCGGACCCCTTCCCCGTACCACAAATTGCCCTTCATTGGATAAACGAAGTTTAATTCGTTTATTGTATGTTGTACATCAAACGTATTTAACGTCGCGCGTCGTAAACTTACAAATATCTAAACAAATACCTAAACGGCTAAAAAAAATTGTACAATTATAAAACTAGTAGGACTACTAGCATTATAATTCCGTTTATTCATTTTAATTTAATTCACTTTTTATTTATTTATACAATAATGTGAAAATCAATGATAGTGTAACTTCTTTCAGATAACCATGGCCACGTTATTATGTCCTTTGTTTATTTTAAACACATTTTACGTTTTTAAATATTACTTAACATAAAAATTCAATAAAAAAAAAACATCTTAAAAAATACTTCTGCCAACCCTAGAGCCTAAATTTCAAAATCCTGTAAGTTCTAAACACCATAAGATTTGGATATGATATTTTGAATCGGTGCTTCTTAGTACCAAAGCAACATTTTGTCTCGATGTTGAATCCAAATAACATGAAATAAGCCCATAAAAAAATAAAATCGAAAATATATAAAATTCAATGTTACTCACAACATGTTAACGATAAAATTTGAGCGTTTGCTTAGTAATTTACTTAATATAAAGCATCAATTAACTGCGATCAATAACATAACAAAAACGCATTGGATCTAAAGTAATTGCGATTTCTATGGTTTTTATGGAAACCATAGAAAAAAGAAAAAAAAAATTATATCTCCATATTGGGACAAAATTGCCACACGGGTATTTTACTCTTACTTTAAAAATAACCTGTTCTATCGAATGAGTTAATAAAAAGGGGATGTCCGTTTTTCGGGGCAATAATAACACTGTGCAGCGCTATATCTAGGGTGTACCTACTACACAGTCGAATACATCTCTGACTATCCTTTTGCGAAATACACGCGTGCTGTTAAGTTTATGTAACCACGCTATTAAAACTTGTATGTAATAGGTGCTTCACTTTTAAAACCCGCGGGAAGTCGGTTGTGGTTTTTTTCCGTGATCGGATAAGCCGTTTAAGTGTAAATTCCTAATAGTGTTGATACCGGTTTTGTCTCAACATTAGTTTAAATCCGATACCAGGTATGTAGGTAGGTATTTTGGAACTTAATTTTGATGACCCTCATTTTTGCTTTTTTAAAATACTTAGTAAACCACAGAGCAAATAAACCCTAACATAGTGTGTATTCATACATTAGTATCTATAGTACATAGGTACATGATAGCCTACATAGTGCATAGTAACAACAGTGAACAATATACAAACAAACTGTCAACAGTGTCAATCAACACACAAGTTACAGTGCCGCCGCAGATTTTACGCCGGTATCGTAATCTTATTGGTACTGTAGGTACCTACATTTTCGTGCTATTTTGATAAATTCTACCATTCCCGAGAAGTTGAGATAAATTCTACCATTCCATTTATTTTTCAGTTGAAGTGTTCTTTGTCGGATCGATAAAATAGAAGCTCACAACTCAAATATTTAGAATTAACAAATCAATATTACCATAGTATAAAAACTTGTAAAGTAGAAGTCGGTACAACCATAAAAATGACGAACATGTGAGAAGGTAAGTACAAAAAACGTAACCAACATGCCACAACAAATTTAAAACGCATCAACACAGATCATAGTTTTGTAGGAGTAACAAGTTTTTACTGTATCGCCCACGAGCATCTCGTAACCAAGCGTTGCGACAGAAGAAGAGAAAGCTTATCAAATAACTACGACTATGCGTTATTCGTTAATTCTTACAATTCCTACGGCCCTGAGAAGCGTCATGCCCTACGAACAACTAAAACTAGTCGTTGACAAACGTTTGCATCGGATAAAGAATGAGTTACTAACTTAGTATGCCGTCATTATACATACAATAGTAAGTATTCGGAATATTTAAAGTGTTTTTCGATGACATTATTTTATTTTATAATAACTATGCTAAATAGATGTTTTTGTTTGTATGAAGCAAAATTTTGAATATATTCACAGTAGTAGGACGATGTCACAGTAAAACAATTGCCGAAAAGTCCGATGGTGAGATCTCAAGAGATTTTATAGAAGTAGAGAAATTTATAAACCATATAAGTACCTACTGTTATAATCTAGAACGATCTATGAAGCGTATATATTATAACAGTGGAGTACTGTTTACCAAAGGTGATGAACGGACTACTAATGAATTACTAGTTATAATATTACTAAGTTCTCAGTCAACGCACAAAAAATCTGTCCCTGTAGTAAATATAAGATGTCAGGCATAATAATCTCGACTTACCGCCGCGTAGCGAAGGGGCCATTTTACTATTCGCGTCACGCTTTATAAGAATCGAACCCTAGAACCGAAGCGACTCGGAGATAATAATATAAAACGTTTGGAACCAATGTTAGGTTAGTTGTTTTTTTATTTTCTAATGTTCGAAGTAAACATTCAAATAAACGAATTATTAGAAAATAAACGCAAAATGGAATGTTACTAAATAGAAAATCTATCATAGGCACGCAGCTGGTTTGCAAGCTTAACACTAACTTATAAGTACACATACTGACCTTGGCACACTACCTGAAAAGCGGCGTCTCTGCGATTATTTACATTCACTGTAAACAGAAAATTGCATTGAAGCAAAAAGTTCCTTGAGCGATACGGTGGCACAGGTTTTAACACAGATTTGACAAAAAGTATTGAATCTAGAGCGACCTTGTCGCTTTCCGCGCGACGAAAAGCTAGGTTAATAAACGTTTTCACAATCGGCGCACAGTTGAGCGGTAGGCACTGGGCACGTGGGGCTGTGGTGCGATACAGGCGGCGCGCGCGGCGTTCTATGGTGGACTGCTCAACACCACGGATGGGATGGGGTCGGGGCCGGATAAACACTGCACTACCTATTCCACTAGTATGTCTCCACCGCGATACAAGCACGGACGATCAATCCGACGACAGTTCTCGAGATATTTTTGTTGGATGTGATGTAACTCAAACCATAATGAAGGATTTCTGTTGTGTGAATGTAAAACATAGTATTGTGTAATTGCATTTTATTGTTTTGTTCCAGTTTATACTATCTAACTAAAATGTATTTATAAAAATAAAATTGTTATTGTAAGTATCTAAGCTTTTGAATCTTGGGCTTTGCACTATTTATACCTAAGTGATATATATATATTTTTTTTCTTGATAATTTTATCATGGGACATGTAGTGTTAGCTGGTCACAGTTGCGTCAGACTCGGCACGATGCGTCACCGTGGCGGCAGCGGGGCGCGACCCACGCGCCTCGCGACGCTCTCTTCGCTTCGCCGTCGCGTCGCCGTCGCTAGCTCATCCATCGAACACCACACTTGTGCTACGTAATTTTCCTCGCACGTGTCTGACACACTTTATATTTCGGTGTGGACGGCCGTTTAGATGCGATGCGAATTTGACGTTTATGCGCGTCAAGTATTTTTATCTGAAAACATTATTTTTGATAATTTTTTATTATGTACTTACCTAAGTATAATTAATTGGCCTAATTTTTATGGAACTCTTTAAGTAAGTACGTTTTTCACTGTTCTTTATATTTCGCAGCAATTATCATCTGCCCATTCCATATTTTGAGCACAATAATATCTTCACCATAATGATGGACCGTAAAATCGATCTCCACTCCACATATTATAAGTAGGTACCTCCTTAGGTATTTTTAAACCATCTGCTGCTAGAGTTGCTACGGTATATTAAGACCCTAATTAGATATTGGTCTGTCCGTTTTTCCTACAAAATTCATTAAACATTCTTTACGATAACCATGGAGACTCCCCATGGGTGGGTATGTCGTTTGGGAGAGAGAATGTTCTCGATCGCACAGCTTTATAAAATCCTAAGAGCTCGACGTTTTCTGCTAGACTGTGCGACCTTGGAAATTATTGTTTATTATGTTACAGTTCAAGGCCTTAAACACTACTATTTATTCTGTTGTATAAATACATTAATTACAGTGTAAACTGTGCAATATGCAGACCATGCATCGTGTGACTAATGAGGATGCAAGCGATCTTTTCTATTACCTACGGGAACCGTGAACCACATTCGTTGTTATATTGATGCGGTTATGCACATTAGCACATTCACAATAAGTCAGAAATTAAAATAAAACCGGCCAAGTGGTCGGACTACGCACAATACTGATAGATTTACCATGTTATTTTAAGACCATAGAATTCTTATGTTTTCCTGTAATCTATGAGTGAAGAACTATACCCTGTTTTTTATTTCAAAATTTTAGGCTCAGTAGTTTCGGAGATAAGGGGGGAATGGTCAATTTTCATCTATTTTCTTAAATATCTTTATATGTATTTATTTTAAAATTATAAAAAAAAATATTTGAGATCCTCGTAACAAGCTTTCATTTGATATGTCACACAATTCAATTTGAAAAACTTTTTTTTATTTTCTTATTTGCCCCCCAAAAGTGACCCCGATATTGAAAATTTATTTATTTACGTTACACGATCGTATTTGGGTCACAGGAATTCATATGTGTACCAAATTTCAAAATAATCGTTCCATTAGATTCGGAGAAAATTGGCTGTGACAGACGGACAGACAGACACACGAGTGATCCTACAAGGGTTCCACTTCTTCTTTTAGAGGTATGAAACCCTAAAAATAATGGTTAGTGAATTTTACGACTACTTTGTTGATCTAATGACTGCAAAATGTAACGGGTTTTCAAAAGGGTTCGTTTCCCAAATATCAAATAGAAGTACAAAGTTTCGATTTGCGCTCTGTCAATAACAATGTCGCCCTTATTTCGGGGGATTGTGACGGGAACCGGAAAAAGTGAGTGTAAACAGTCCTCTGCTGTCCCCTTGGTGAATACAGGCGTTATATTATATTGTTATTTCCTGTATTGTAATAATAATTTATCCGGAAATATTGAATTACGTGTAGGCGACATGCCTATAGTCGTCGTCGTCGTCGCCATCCGCTTCGAGTCAAAACGCTGTCCCCGGCGAATAAAATGGTGATCGTAAAAACCAAAATTTACAGGACAAATAAAAAACAGTTTTTTTGTGAAAATCTTATTAATTAGTATACATAGCGGAATTGTACAACGATCAAAAAAAAAAAAAAGTTATTTTTTACATTAATTACAATACATCTTAAAATCTTGTAACTTCTGAAATAACCGTAGGCAATGAATGAGGTCCGATTGACAAAGTGTAATCGGACCTCTTAATATCGAATATACAATAACCTTAAAACTATCGTGGTAGCACATTACCATTTTATTCGCCGGGGACAGCGAAATATGTAAATTTACAGAATTATAATCATTAATTAAAATTAATTAATTAATTAATTAATAATAATTAATAGGTACAATCTCTCTATGATTGTTTCATTGAATGACTTTTTCATGAAATCATGACATTTGAGATCAAA
This sequence comes from Omphaloscelis lunosa, assembly GCA_916610215.1. Taxonomy (NCBI): domain Eukaryota; kingdom Metazoa; phylum Arthropoda; class Insecta; order Lepidoptera; family Noctuidae; genus Omphaloscelis; species Omphaloscelis lunosa. Next base: position 14,825,875 of record OU744247.1, read on the forward strand.
TCCCAACTTACAGTTAGAGAGATGTATTAATGACGCTAATTCTGTAAATATTTGATTTTGATCGTTATGGTCGCGAATCATATTTTGATTAAGATACAACCTGAAACTGACCCGCAAATTGCAAAAAATGTAAGAAAATTATGATGACCATTTATGTCCTAATCATGTCCAGCCAATTCGTTTTTTTAAGTATCCTTCATTTATTCAAACTAGATTTAAGATAGTGGTCTTGAGTTAATCAAACCATTTGTTGAAGATTTAATAAACAAAGTGTAGAATAAAAATTTAACAGGAAAGCGTGCCTCGCGGCTGCGCCAAATAGGCCCAGTTCAGCAAAAATGCCAGACAACCAGTCCCCGACGCTGGTTTTCAACTGGACCTGAAGTATGAGGTGACGGATGTAAATCAGTTTTATACTGGAATGTGTGCGAGTGTATAATAAAATAAAATAAATTAGTGTAAGATAATAATAACATTAATAACCCCACCGTCGTATCTCTACGTTGACGTCGTGGTGAGGCTTGCGCGCTCCTGAACTCTGGGTTTGTGTCGGTAGAGTTTACTTTGCCGAAACAGGTCTAGGGTGAGGATCCAGACCAAGAGAGATACATAAACCCGCAGGGCAGCATATGGCGAGCTGTTGGGCAGTAACGACCCCACGGACCCTATTTCCCGGAAGAAGTCTTGTTCCTCACCTGTGGTTTGCCTTTCTTGGCTGGAGACTGGAGTGAACACTGACGATAAACAAAGCTCCCACCTCATTTTTGCCTTTATTGGCCGGCTTGAGTGGAGACTGGCAAGAGCAAACGTGCTCGGAGGAAGCAAGTATTCTAGTAAGATGCTGGTAGGGATCTTGACCGTACTTCCGGGATTATCCTGATAGCCGTGGAATACCTCTCCACTCCTCAAGCACCTCAAGAAGTGTTGCCCCCTTGTCGCTACGACACTATGTGCTAGCGACCGTTTTCGGGGGCCCATTATTGTGTGTGCAAGTCACCCCCTGCCATGTTACCTGTGTATTTTATATGAAATATTGGTCAGGCAGGGGCCATAGTCTTTCCATAGCTTTAGATAACAAGTTCACTTAGCCAGCCAAATCCATAATCCAATATCTTTGTTTCCATCTTGCAATAGTCCTGCACCAACCGGGGGTTGTCCTTGGGTGCACTAGCATAGCGCGAACAGGGATAATCGTCGGTCGGTGCCTCATTTCATTTAAAATGTCTAACGAGCCTCTGTGAGTTGGCTTCGGCCCCTCGTACGCCTTCCAAAGGTCCGAGACCCCAGGGTCATGTGTCAACAACATTAATAATATTTTTTTAATATTTTAAAATGTTTTTATATTCTTTATTCTAATATTTAAAAATATAATAAATACTGCATTGCGTGTATGTATCTATACTTAAATACTTTAAATAAATTAGTGTAATAATAGTAGTAGTAGTGTATTTATTGAGATGGCTCTTTAACGACTAACTCAATAAAACATAAATAAACAAAAACCACATACAGTTTTAAGTATTGTGAATATTCGTCACTTACTGAAGTGCACAACACTATAACAGAGAACTTAATCATTATAGGATCTGTTGTAAGATAACGTTAATTGAATTAGTTAGGTTAGCTTGATTTAGTTTTTATTTTAATTTTAGAATAACACTTGCCAGTCATTACCCGATTTATAAAAAATAAAAAATACAATCATCTGGAAACACTGATTGTAGTTCTCACTCGCTCATTCAGTCACTTGTCACTCGTCGCCATGGAAACCTACGACGCTTACATTCAAACTTGTGCTCTGCACGTGTGTTATTGTTTGTTTCATTATTTATTCTTTATTAAACGCTTACCTGTACCTTTTTTTTGCACATTCTTGAATGCAATAGCTCATTGTCAATTTTGGTTTTCCTACTGGACTTACGATACGTGTCAGTTTATAGGTGAAATATGATATTGCAGTGCATCAATGTTCAGTGCATGAAATGTGTTTTGCGCCTGCAACGTATTTAGAGACGTGCAGCCAGTGAATTATCCGTGCCACTGCAAAGCATCTTGATGGAGAACAAAACAACATGACAACTGAATGCTTCAACAAGCATTCAGTTCCCTTCCAAGTGTGAGATTTTTATAACTAACCTAACGCAGTCTTTCCACCAGAGATGCGCTAAGCTGCTTAGCAGTCGATCCAATAGGATCGTTTGATTTTCATAGCTTAGTTTGGTTTAATTCTGCTCGAAAAGGGTTAAATGAAACGAAGTACCTACACATAGTTTCGTAGCTTAGCTTCTCCCCTTAGCGACCTCACGCATTTATGATGAAAAGACTGCCTAATTCTCAGGTTTAAAATATAGGTACCTCGGTACCTACATAGTTCTCACCGCAGTCTTGGTACATTTTAAGCTGCTTCCAGCTGCTGCCGGACCTAGTGGCGAAATGTGTCACAAAATTCAGTTATGTTGCTAAATCTAGTGAAGCCCTACTAGGTTACACCAATTGTTATTTAAATTAAAATTCCATCTTGAACTGTGTATAAAAATAAAAAGCGCCTGACAGAAAATGATTAGCAATCAATCGTTTCTTGAAGTGTTACGAATGAGCTGTTTGGCAGGAAATATACAAAAACACAGTTACAAGGCGTGACAGTGACAAGAAGGCTTCCACTCAGCGTGATGCCAGCGCTGATTTTCAGTGGATGAGAGCCCCAAGGCTCCGCAGACAGGCGCGACACAGGTAGAACAAATTCCGCGAACTTAATTTTCATAGAATTTGCTCCACCAGGGTCGCGTCGTCGCGTCACGCCTGTCTGCGAAGCCTTCATGTGTCTGTAATCATAACGTACCTGCACTTCTAAATGGATCACAACGATGCTTGGCGGCAGAAATAGGTATAAGGTATAACAGTAATATACAGGGTGTCAGGGACATCGACGCGAAAACTGTTACCATGGATTCAGTACATGATTATTTTAAAAAATCTGCTGTTTCATAGAAAAGTGCAATACCTACGTGGTCAAAATGTAAGGAACAGCAGTTTTTGTCTTTTACAATTTTCGCGTCGATTTCCTGCTACCCTGTATACTTGTGGCAATACTACAGCCCGTATTATATAATCTTAATAAAGACTCAAGCATTACTTAAAACTTGTTTCAACCAATCAAATGGCTCAAGTACCTAATGCTCAAGTCTTGAGTTAGGTTCTGTAATATGGCATTAGTCTCCCCGTAATCTTTTCATTTTCAATGGCTTAGTAAGCGGTGCAAAGATCTTAAGCTCCCACTGGAAACTGAAAAGGGCGCCACTTGTTGCTCTGGGTCACATGATAAATAAATGGTCTGGGTTCTTCAAGAGCGCGCAGTCATTGCACTCGATTGTTGTTCATATTCAAAAGATGGGTAGAAACCTAATACCTGAAAATTATGGGAGAAAGTAAAGTCATTTCTATTGGGTTGTTGCTATGCAAATTTTACGCTACTAAATATTTTTTATAAAACTAGACAACAACAAAATATTTAAAAAATAAACATAAATAACGCGCGCGCGAGGTGATCAGGTGAGGCGAGAGACGACGAGAGCAGGCGAGGGCGCCATCCACACTATCGCGCTTGTATTTACCTCGTCTTGCCTCCTAGAGAGTGTGGACCCGAGGTTAGATTTAGCTTCAAGTGAGCTGTCAATAATGTCAATCCCTAGCATTGGAATGACATGTCATCATACACTTTACCTAAGTTTTCACTTTGAGATTTTTACAGAATGAACTGGCTGAAATTTTTACCGAAATATCGTACTGAACTTCGCCATGTAAACGGAGCCTGAGCGTCTAGTTCAAAAAGTAAGTAAATAAAAAATCTGGAGTCATACGTAATCTGTTCGATTTATAGATTGATACGTGTGACTCCAGATTTTTAAATTGTCCGTCTGTGATGTCTTGTTTATACCTTTTTAGATGACTTTTTCTTTGTTAAGGTCGTCTTACGTCTCTTGTTCAAGAAACACAGGCGCCACCAAAAGCTTTGTGCGTTATGTTGGAGGACATTTTGTAACCTAGTTTTTTCGCGGGGGTACCTGCCGAGTTTGTGGAAGACTTTGCTGCTTACAAAAGTGACGATTGTTTTGTGAAATAAGATACACTAGATGTGCGTTACCCATTTTGTATGAATGCTAGAATGGAAATTCCCTTAGAACTTATAAAACTTTTTCTGAAACAAACAGAGCATTTATTCAATGTTTCTGAGATCAGGAAATCAGTAATCTATTACTTAGCGACAGTGTAATAGAATAGATAGAATAAATAGGTAACCCTATTTTTGTCAATGACTTGGTGACTTAGTTTCCGTTTCCTCTATGTAGCACAAGAGGTACCTGTGCGACTATCTAGTTGGATAAAAAAATACTGAAAAACTGAATTTAGTTCTTAGCTTTGAATCATGCTTGTGTGAGTCTTGAAGAAATTAAATAAATTGATTGAGTTAAATAGACACGTAACATTTCATGATAACCAGTTTGGTTTTCGACCTAAATTGTCAACAGAGAGTGTAATTTTGTGTTTAAAGCACACCGTTATACACGAATAAAAGATACACCGTAATACACGAAGATAAAGACCCCGGTAAACGCGTGCTTCCTCAATTTATTCAAGGCCTTTGACCTCGTCTCGTACGACATCCTCTGGGCGAAGCTGAAGAGTACGGACCTACCGTGGGAACTCATCAGCATACTCCGGTACTGGTACGGGCACCATGCCAATAGTGTCCGATGGGCGGGGACGATGTCGGACTCTTATATTAAAGAATGTGGCCAAAGGCAGGGCGGTGTGACCTCGCCTACATTGTTCAACCTATACATGAATGAACTGATCGTCTCGCTCAGCAGTCAACATGTCGGATGCTATGTAGACGAGTTTAAGTCAACAATATTAATTATGCGGACGACATGGTGCTGTTGATCGATCTGTGGGCTGAGGAGGCTACTCAGTACGTGTACGGAATACGTGCGTGGACATGGGTTAGTATAAAATGGGAAGAAAAGCCCATGACATGGTTTTTCAGGCAATCGGTGTGTCGAGCCCTATGAACATACCGGCTGTTCATCTTGACGATGTTCCAATATACTGAGTGGACCAAGTGAAATATCTAGGGCATCTGTGACAGAGGACCTGAAAGACCATGCTGACATGGAGCGGGAGCGGAGGGCATTGCCGAGTACCTATTGAGGTTTTTGAGAAAGCTCGTCTTTCTCAAAAACCTCAATAGGTACTCGGCACTAGTGGAGGTAGAGTCGAATAGAATTGTTTGTGTGAGATGCACGGGTTCTCGATTCGTTGGGTCGTACCGAAGTATCGTAGCCATAACCCGTTAGAAATCGGCATCTACTTGCTAGACCGTGGGTACGTGATATGCGGTAGCTCTGGATAGTATGGTCGGGTCTAGCCTCGAAGCCAAGACCGTAGAATCAGGGACGACCGGCATTCCTTCGGGAAGTGCGTATGTGACAATGGGAGCTATGTTAAGCTGTGATTGTTGACCGCATATGAGATACTTGGGGCTTTATTAATTGGTTAATAACTTTGGGGCCCGGCGGCCCACCTACCCTTGGCTACGGTAGCGGTCAAAGCCACGATGAGGCAAGGGGTGCTAGGAATCTCCGGAAGAGATCTGGTTACCACAATCACTGGAAACTGGACCTGGCAAACATACAACTTGCATACACTCCGGATCGACATGAAGATCATCGAACTCGAAGAAGTATTGAGCAGGTTACGATGGGGTATAGTAGCGTTATCTGAAGTCCGAAGAGAGAGAATACTCGATAATCCTCAAATCCGGGAATTGTGAGTACAGTAGAAGGCATAAGTCGTGAGCGCAAATTGACACTGCGTAGTAGTTAGTTTTTCGGTCTATTTGGCGGAATGAAGGACCCGGGGGGCGCCGAGCTGCACGCGATTGGTTCTTCACTCAATGTTCGTCGCCTATTGGACCTCTCGCGTGTCATTCGGCTACTGTCATTGGCTGAAATTGTAACATTCGCGAGCTGTGCTCACGACTCGTGCCCCGACCTGTAACGTGGTGAAGAACGAAAGTGTGTCGACCAGGGTGGCGTACCTTATACTCAGAATGTCCACAAGGTGGACCGATGACTGAGAAGCACAGAATCGGTCGAAGTGGCGGTGTTTGGGGGAGGCCTATGTCCAGCAGTGGACGTCTGTCGGCTGAAATGATGATGATGATGATGATGATGATTTGAATTACAACCTTATGATCATAAAAGCTTATCTACACAATTTTTTGCTTTATGTTTTCCTATTAATCTGTAAAAACAAAAATAAATATTCTGCATAAAAATATTCAAGTATCTAATACGTTTTTCCATAGTTGGTCCGTTGATACCCAACGTACTTTTTAAAAATTTACCGCTCTTTTTCACTTTCAATAGACAGATTCTATCTCGACTGACAATGACTTTGAAATAATTACCTCGGCCGCTCAGTAGATAAACCTTCCGCGTCCATGCGTAACTGCCGAGCACTCTATACTGTTGCTTATTGATATACACTGAAATTTCGAAACGCGTTGTTTTGCCCTTTTATATGAAACTAAAACTGTTACTATGTAAACTATGACTAGGGTTCGCTTTCACACCTTACATCACGCTAACAGGAATTTATTTAAAGCCATCGTTTTACATTGATACATCAAAAGTTTAAGGGTTGGACCTCATCTGGCAGCACGGAATCGCATTTGTTCCGCCTGTGCTACCACGTGCTGCAGTATGCTGCCGCATGCGAACGCGCGCTGTCGCATTCCGCAGACAAAAAAGGCGATCGCACGCGTCAGCATGCTGCAGCATGGGTGGCATACTGCCGCGTTATTTCATGATCAGTTTAGTTTCAAGCGCGAGATGGATAGGACTACGGAAGAGAAAGCAGTGATTCTAGCGTGTATTTTGCAAGAAATGCAAAATCAAAATAATAAAAAGAAACGCATTCGCAAAATAAAACGGACATACTGGGTTCATCCTTTTTGGAAAGAGAGCGGTTCATGGACAATAATTATGTTGAGACAGCATGCGATAGCAAGTGATCGGCGGTGAAAGGATGCTTTAGCATGCTATCGCGCGCTTCAGCGTTCCGGAGTCTCCCTGCCGACCATTGCATTTTCGTGATGCCGATCGCCTCGAGGATTCCGCCGCGTGCTATCGCATTATGCTTTCTGTCTCGGTCTAGCAAATGGCAGTTCTAAGCGACAGAAAGAGAAAGGGCGACGGAAAAAGGCGATTCCGTGCTGCCAGATGAGGTTCAACCCTAAGCCCTCACAAAGAAAACTCGTGTATCAAGAGTAGGTAAGTATTTTCTTGTTATAGATATATTTCTAATAGTACACAGTTTAAAGAACCTTGTTGTTATCAATGGTTTAAGCGCTCAAAGGAAACTTTTATATCGTGGGTAGGCTTTTTCTTTTTGTAAATATATTTCTAGTACACAGTTTAAAGAATCTTATTGTTGTATTATGTGGTATTGTGGTATACAAACCACATCTTTTAGTCTGTTTACCTACCTACTTATGTTTTTTACATCTTTTTTAATACGTCTGGAAACCTTTAGTTATTATAAAATACCTTTAGTTATCTTTAAATTAAAAACTGTATTTTACGTTCTAAATTTCTGTTTTGGCAATATTCTAAAAATATTTTTTGAATCATTTGGAATCCATCATAGAAATTATGATTATCAGATTTATATTTTCATAAAAACGTACATAAGCAAAAAGCTCGGTGTCCTCATTACTAATACGGGCGTAAAAAATCCTGCAGTGAATAAATAAGCAGTATTTTTTTATAAAGCGCTATAATATTCATGCTTCCGTATTCTAAATACCAGATCAACTGAATTAGGTAAAGAATAAAAACTAAATCTAATGATATGGAGTTTTTTTTTGTCATACAAAAAAAAAGATGTCTCCACGTGCCAATTTTAAAAGGAAAATTTAATACTTTTTAATAATCGAACTAACACAGATTTCTTTAATACAGTATACCTACTTGGAAAACGATCACTGTGCATGAGAAACCTTTTTATTTCTTTAGAAACGTTATAAACTCTTTTGCAAAAAAAACGGGCACTTTAGATTTTTTTCTCTACTTCAATGAAGAAGAACAAGAAATAGGTTTTATTAATTTGACGATGTATTGGCAAGTTATTTGAAGCATCCTGGCATGGTTCTTTACGTTCCAAATTTAAAATTTGAAATTAATAAAAGAAAAATAATGATTATTGTGGATTATTCTAAAATTACTTTACTAATGGCGCGAATTGCTGAAACGATTTTTAACTGATTACGATATTTTAAAACTTTTTGGATATTTTCTGCAAATTAAACAATTTAATCTTTCTTTTTACATTAAATACCACTTTTTGATATGAGTGATAAAGCGATAAGGGCCGGTAAAATTATAGCCCTACTTGAAGAAGGTTGTTCGCAAACTTACGTGTCTCAGCGGCTAAATGTGAGTCGTTCAACTGTCCAGAGGACTTGGCAACGGTATCAAGAGACCGGTTCGGACAAAAGAAGACCCGGTTCGGGAAGAAAACGATGCACAGAACCAAGAGATGACCGCTTTTTGGTGAGTCAGGCGTTGCGGAATCGTAAGGCGTCAAGTGTGGACCTGAAGAAGAGCCTTGAAGAAGTAAGAGGAGTAGAAGTTAGCTTGTGGACGGTCAGGAGGAGGCTTTTGGCTGCCAATATCAGGAGTTACCGCCCAGCTCGGGGCCCTAAATTACTCCGTGAGCACCGCGTTGCTCGACTTCAGTTTGCTCGGAACTGTGCTTCATGGATTCCGGAGGACTGGAATAAAGTATTGTTTTCTCATGAAGCTAGAATCTCTTTGTGTGGAGAGGACCGACGCCGGCGAGTGCTGCGAAGACCACGGGAACGCTATGCGGAAGTGTGTTTCGAAGAAATCACTCCTTATGGCGGAGGCTCCGTTATGTTTTGGGCAGCAATTAATTCGACGGAGCGTACGGAGTTAGTTTTCATAGAAAATGGAACATTAAATACACACCGGTACATAATGGAAGTCCTAATTCCATATGCACAACCCACATTGACTGCACTTGGGGAAGATTCCATTTTTATGGACGACAATGCTCGCCCGCACCGTTCTGGCGACGTGGAAGCGTACATGCAAGAAGTTGGGATCCGTCGTTTATATTGGCCAGCTCGAAGTCCTGACCTCAATCCAATTGAGCATGTCTGGGATGTTCTAAAGAGACGGGTAAGATCAGTGCAACGTGCTCCACAAAACATCAGGGAGCTAAAAAGAGTAATTGCAGAAGAGTGGGAACGTATTCCTCAAAACGTTATTAAAAACATCGTGGAAAGCATGCCCAGAAGGATTCAAGCTGTGATTTTGGCAAGAGGAGGTCACACTCGTTATTAGGTTTTTACATTTGTAACTTTTTTTTTTAGGCAACAAAATATATAATTGTGTCTGTAGGTATATTCACATTGGGCACGCCACAATTGCGGCGATAAGACCCCTCTTTGAGGAGTGGCTAGAGAGGTGCCACGGCGTCCTCACCTTCCGCCTGACGCAGGTCCTCACCGGACACGGCTGTTTCGGGAGGTTCCTGCACAGGATAAGGCGGGAGGAAACACCCGGGTGTCACCATTGTGTGGATCGCCCGGAGGACACGGTGGAGCATACGGTGGAGGTCTGCCCAGCTTGGGCGGAGCATCGCCGTGTCCTCGTGGAGGAGATCGGCGGCGGTGATCTCTCGCGTCCGGCCCTGGTTCAGGCCATGGTACGGAGCGAGAGGAAATGGGAGGCCGTCACCTCCTTCTGCGAAGCTGTAATGCTCGCGAAGGAGGAGGCGGAACGCGTGAGGGAAAGGCAAATTTCGCGCCCTCACGCCCTAACCGCCGCAGGAGGAGACGCCCAGGGCGTCGGGAATCGCGGGGCGATTTCCGGCCACCGTAGGTGCGGGCTTGCGGGCGGTGAGCAATGGGTGGCTCACCGTCCGATAAGGACCAGGCCCGGTTCGACGGCGCGTTGTGTTCCACGCGCGCCTCAAAGAGATGTCAGCAGATTTGAAGGGGTCCACTAGGGCCGATGCCTGCCGGGGTTGCGAAGAAAACCGAAAGGGAGATCGTGGCCCCCAGCAACAGGGCAACCGAAGGAACACGGGTGGGTTTTAGTCAGTAAGAGTCTGACATGCCCTCCCGCTCCGCCCAGAGCGGGAGAAGTTATTTGATGATTTCCCACCCCCAAAAAAAAAAAAAAAAAGGTATATTCACATGGTAGATCCATTGTTACAATTTCTGCTTTCAGATAATTGTACAAAATGCCTTTGACTGGAGCAGAAAGACAACGACGATATCGACAAAAGTTGAGTCAAGAAAATCCGGAGAAACTGCTGTAGCAAAAAGGGAAAATTTAGAAAGAACACAGACCAAATATAAAAAATTAAGCGAACTAACCGAAATCCAACAGAACTTACAGCGAGAAATATGGAGAAAAGAAAAACAAAAATCTAAAGATAAAAGAAAATGATAATAAAACGTCAGAAGACAAGACAGAAAAAGCAAAACAGCGCATGTATTCTCGTAAATTACAAAAGGAAAATTTAAATTTAAAATATACTGTGGCACTATTAGTGAAAAAAAAATAAAAGCGCTGAACAGGAAAAATAACAGATATAAAAAAGAATAGAACAGTTACACATTTTTTTTTTTAATAATAATTGAATAGCAGTGAACAAAAAGAACAGATAAGATTGAAGAGAACAAAGATACTCTATATTCTAAAACTGAAAAAATTGTGGAGGAAACGCTTCCTAAAATTTCGACCCCGGAGAAGAATATAGTAAAAAAGACATTGTTTGAAAATCTTATTATAAAATAATCATTATAAAACCAATACTCCCAAGCAACGAATAATTCCGATTCACGACAGCAAAATATAAAATGAAAACCAAGTTAAGTACATGCGTGGGGCTAAAAGGAAGATTAAGAGTTCGACAAAAATTACATAAATATAAAATGAAACGTTTGCAAGGATTTACGCGCTACAGCCGGAAAAAGCGAGTACAGAACATTACATAAAGCAATAAAACAAGTAAGGTATTTATTAGATACCATACAAAAAGTACACAAAAAATATAAAAAATGAAGGGGGCAAACTATCTTATGCCACATTTAGTCGCTATAAGCCGTTTTATGTATTGAGCTCAAAAATAGTAGACAGATATACTTGTGCATGCGTAAAACATGCAAATCTAAGTTTCATGGTCAGCAAATTGAAGCTGTTACGTTTATTAAAAACGGATAACCTGAGTTGGTGTCAACAATAGCGTGTAATATAAATGACAAGAAATGCATGTACAATGAATGCCACACTTACTCTTCCATAAGTTTTGAATTTGATTTGACGCAATCGAATCTAACAGATACAATGTCATGAATATGTAATTTAGAAAACAATTCAAATATTCAAAAAATACCGCCAATCAACAAAGTAAAGAAAGAATTACAAAAAGGACAGTTAAGGAAGAAACTATGGGATCATTACAAACACTTTAACAAGTATTTTGTACTCAGTTGGCTGTTTAAGAAGCATGATTTTAACATAATGCACCAGTTTAAGATGTACACAAATTGTAAAAATAAAGTCACTGAAAGCGACATTGCTGTGCATTGTGACTTCTCTGAGAATTATATTTGTAAGTTCACAGAAGAAGTACAGGCAATGCACTTTGGTGCTTCCAAGACAGATAACTTTACACACCGGTGTTATTTATGCCAATAGCAAAGATGGACCACAAACTATATCTTTTTGTACGATATCACAAAATACCAAATCATACACCTGACGCTATTTGGGCCCATCTTATCTCCAAATGTTAAGACCATACACTCTTAACAGATTCTTTATAGATAGCGGTATTGGCTTGTGGGCCCCCACAAGCCAAAAAATATTTTTATAAGATTTTTAAAGATTGTTAGAAAGCCCAAACTCAAATTTATTTTTCCTAAGAAAGATGACAAAGACACAGCTCACAGTATTCATGTGGTAAGAAAATACAATTAAAGTTAGAGTCAAAGGAATACGTACTTTGCGAAGAAGATGATTTAGTATTTTTTATTTATTTTACGGATTATTGCGGGATTTGTTTTCTTTTTAGAATAACAATTTTGTTTTTTATAAAAAAAAAATTGTTTTAATTATTTTTTTCACACTTATTTTTTATTGCAGATGTTTATTTGTAGAAGTAATAAGTAGTGCCATAAAGTTTTGTTATTTTTGTTTAATTTTACGATTGATATTATCTGATATTTTTATTGTAACTTTAACCAAGGCACTACATTATTAATTTTTATGGGTAATAGGGGAAATGTGAACAAAGGAGAATTGCTCCAATATTATAGAACATTATGTAATCTAAGTTTAAGAAAAATTGTGTTGTTTACATTTCCATATAGTAACAGTTTGCCACAGGAAGAAAATAATCTAAGATTTGAATTAAATATAACATTGTATAATTGGACATTCAATAATAATCTGTTCCATCTAGTTGACACTAACAATTATGTTGGTAATAATTTGTATTTGACAAGAGATAGACATAATATTGTTATGTACTATCTTTCTACCTATTACAAAGGACAGATAGCTGTGTCGCTATCATATTTTTTTTCTATTTCAGCCAAAAATTTGGCTAAACAACTTGCTTCTTTTGAGCAATGCAATGACATTTTAAATAATTCTGCCAATAATTTGGCAACAACTAATGACATTAATTATCATTTAAATTAGAAATTAGGACAATAGACAAAACCTCTTGCTTAATAAATGAAGAAAATTTAAATACTGGTTTAAATCATCAAAATGTTAATAAAAGTTCTTCTTTGATATCTCACCCATCGAATTGTAGTAATCTTAATAAATGTAATAATAATAATACTCTAAAAATTGTTCATCAAAATATACAGGGTGTGATAGGTAAGGAATTAGAATTGGAGCTGTTCATGAACTGTAGTTATATTGATATCCTATGTGTAACTGAACATTGGTTGAAAGACCACCAGTTCATGTTCAGCTTTAACAACCATCAGGTTGCCAGCTCATTCAGCAGAGTTAATATGATACGTGGTGGCTCTTTAATAATTGTTCGTAACAATTTGAAATTTAAAGAACGTAAGGATATTGTGAGCCTCTCTGTTGAGCGAGTTATTGAAATAGCTGGCATTGAGCTTGAGCAGTTCATTGTAATGAGCGTGTACAGGCCCCCATGTGCTTCATATGATATTTTTGAGAAATATATGGAAGAAGTATTATTAAAGACTTGTAACAGTAATAAAACAGTTGTAGTCTGTAGAGATTTCAACATTAATATACTGGAAAAATCTGCTGTAGTAAATAAATTTATAACTTTATTAAAGTCATGTAATTTGTACAATATATTCTTTGAGCCGACTAGAATAACTGCCACTAGTGCTACCTGTATTGAAAATATTTTTACAAACTTAAAACCTTCTAGCCATTTAATTGTAAATGAGTTAGACTCTGATCACTGTGGCCAGTTAGTCACTTTCCCTCAGAAAACAGTCAGAGCACAAAGAAAACTTGTGAGTTTTATTCCTGTAAATAAAAGTCGCTTAGGCCAATTTAAGAATAATTTAATTTTTTTTATTTTTAAAAACTACCCGGTTTGCCTTATCAAAATGACCCGGATCAAGCTTACACTTTACTATTTAACCTCATCAATAGTGAGTTTAGGATGGTTTTCACCTCAAAAACATTGCCTGTTTGTCACCGCATTACATTCAGTGATTGGGCAACACCAGGTATTTACAAAAGTAGGCAGAGGTTATGTGAATTGTATCATGAAAAAACATATAACTATGATGAAACTTTTAAAGAATTTGTTAAGAAATATTCAAAAATTTTTAAAAGAGCCTGTTCCTCAGCAAAAGCCATACACATTTAAAATAAAATAAAATCTTCTGGAAATAAAATTAAAACAACTTGGAATATTATTAATTCAGAAACGGGAAGAACGACAGTACGGAATCGTGACTTCCATCTAAAAATTAATGATGTAGATATTAAGGCAGACGTGGAGGTGGCAACTGAGTTTGAAAATTTTTTCACTAATATTCCTATTTTAACAACCAAAACTCTGTCATCGTCGTCCTCTACTTCTGCTTACTCAATACTTAAAGAATGTGTACCAGAGTGTGAAAAACTTTTTGAATTCACAGTTATTACTGCTAAAGACATTATAGAATCTTTTAAAAATCTTGATGTAAAAAAAACTGCTTACCTTTGGGGATTATCAGTACATACCGTGTCCTCAATAATTGATGTAATTTCACCCTTTTTAGCAGTCGTTTTTAACTCTTGTATTGCATCTGGTGTATTTCCTGATCTGATGAAACTTAGCAAAGTGATTCCACTGTTCAAATCTGGCAGCACAACTGATCCCACAAATTTTCGCCCTATTTCAATATTACCTACTTTGAGCAAAATCTTTGAAATAGTACATTACTTCAGAGGGAAGAAAGTGACAGTTCCATACCGAGATGGCATTTGCGCCACGAGCTTGCGAGGGGCGCAAACCATTTGAGGTATGGAACTGTACTTTATCCTGAGAGATGTATAGTGCTTTTTATTACACCTACGAGGAAAATTATGGACATAAATGCATAGAAATGTTTATATTTAGTTAAAAGTACAATTATTAAAAGTGCAGCTATTATAAGATTACATTTTGTCCGGGTATCTTGATATTTTGAGACATGTTTACATCTTGAGTTAGTTGAAGGCTTGAAGAAGGCTGCGGTGATGAGCTACGAGGAACCACTGGTAAGGGCATTAGTGTCGCGCTTGTACTCGGCTGAGGCTGAAGCGTTTTTTATTCGCCCGTTTCTGGAGTAGGCTAAGATCATAAGGTCATGCAGCCACTTCTTCCGTGATTCCGCGCGTTTTATATACAAAAATAATTTCGTTTTTAATTTTCTGTATGCACCAAGGAGGTTGGTAACTGGTAAAAAAAAAACTGTATGTGGCCAGTAACAATTTACTTGAAATTTAATTAGTAGACAGTTAAAGTCTCTTGGCAGTATGACTGCTGACAAATTAAAAAAAAAAGAAAAACCGGGTATGTAATGGAATTTCATACATACTTCCCACCCTTGGGTCGGAAGGATTTTCATACAAACTTCCATACCTTGGGATGAAAGGATTTGAAGGGCGGGATAAAGGCGTTTCTTCCCTCTAATTGGTATAATTAGTATGTATTTTCAGAGCAGGTGTGATAAAAAATTAATTTTAAAACAAATGTTAGGACATTTCAATGCATATAATCTACTTCATCTGAAACAGTTTGGTTTTACAAAGGGTCGTTCAACTACAGACGCGGGCGTGGAATTACTGAAGAGCATATTCGAAGCCTGGGAGGAGTCGCAAGATGCTCTTGGCATTTTCTGCGACTTGTCTAAGGCTTTCGATTGCGTACATCATGATACACTCACCAGGAAACTGTACCACTATGGTATGAGGGACAAGGCTCTTGACCTTCTGACTTCTTATATGAACAACAGAATCCAGAGGGTCGATGTTAATGGCAAGAAATCTGCAGGATCTGCGGTCACCATGGGCGTTCCGCAGGGTTCAATTCTTGGGCCTTTCTTATTTCTAATTTATGTAAATAATCTACCTTATCACATAAGGGATAATCACAAGATAGTATTATTCGCAGATGACACTTCGCTCATTTTTTAAATCAAACGTCAGTTAGTCAACTTTGAACAAGTTAACGATGAACTCTCTAAAGCAGTGCATTGGTTTAATGTAAATAATCTTCTACTGAACGAAAAAAAGACTAAACTCATTAAATTTTCAATGCCAAATGTCAGGCAGCTATCTACCAATGTTCAAGTAAATGGAACAGAGTTGGACCCTGTTGAGTCGACAATCACTATTGACAGTAAATTACAATAGGGCCCACACATAGAAACATTGTCAGGAAGACTAAGTTCGGCCGCCTATGCTGTTAAAAAAATTAGACAGATAACTGATGTGGATACAGCCAGAATTGTTTATTTTAGTTATTTTCATAGTCTTATGTCATATGGGATTCTTCTCTGGGGAACCTGTGCGGACATTGATACTATCTTTGTTCTACAGAAAAGGGCTGTTCGAGCCATATAAAACCTAGGTCCAAGAGATTCCCTTAGAGAAAAATTCAAAGAAATAAATATTCTGACTGTAGCTTCACAATATATTTTTGAAAACCTATTGTATGTACACAAAAATATATCAAATTTTAAGAAAATGTCCTATATTCATAGTTTAAATACCAGGAATAAACACAATCTTGCTGTGCATCGCACACGTCTCCACAAAGTAGGCAACTCGTTCATGGGTCAATGTATACGCTTTTACAACAAACTTCCCATTGACATTCGAAACTTACCCATTAATAGATTTAAAATCTGTATTAAAACCAAACTTTGTAAAAAAGGGTATTATAAAATTTCAGATTATTTAGAAGATAAAAAAGCATGGGATTGAGCTGCTCGCTCTGCTAAGCCTTGTGATAAAACTTAACATTTTAATTATTTTGTAAAATCATGAAAATATACCAGTTTTAAGTTGAAAATTATATTCAAAATGACATGATTACTTTGTAAAGTATTATATTATTTTAATTAATTATTGTGAATGTGAGGACTATGTGGATATCATTATTATTTTCATTTTTCAGTTAGTTTTAATTATGGTCTGGCAGTTTGAGTAGTTTATGCGGCCTACCCAAATGTCCTTTCTTTGGTATTGTTCGTCGAGTTGAGCTCCTTAAGTTCTGAGTTGAGCTCCACGATTACTGACAAATGCTTGCACTGACTGGACAGGTTCACTCAAATCTGTGTGGTTCTTTCCTCAAAAGACCATTTCAGACACTAATCTACATGGTCCTCATATGGCCTGACTAAGATTATGTCTGGACTTTAAAAGAGACTGTGACCTCTGAGTTTGTTTCGGCCTTTCTTCTCAGAGTAGTCAGATAGGAAACGCCGAACTCAAATAGCTTTTTTATTTTTATTTTTTTAATATGACGTGTAAAAGTGATTCCGATATCCTATTTACAGAATAAACAATTTCATTTCATTTCATTTCATTGAGCACAAACACTTAAGGGGGTTTACGATGTACGGCACTTCACACAAACTTTCAAGTCCTTGTTTTTCGAAATGAATGAACTGATTTTAATAAACTTCAAATGCATAAGAAGAACACATAGGTCTAACAAGTTAGTTCAGAACATTTTCGAAATGTCTTATTTAAAAAAATATAATTAATAATCTCTGTTTCTATGGAAAATTTAATATCGTTCGAATTTAGCTGTAACACTATTTTTCAAAAATGTTCTCAATTAAATTTTAAGACCTCTGCTCTCTATCGTGCTTATGCGTAGAAAGTTTCATTAAAATTGGTTCATTCATTTCGAAAAATAAATACTTGAAAGTTTGTACGAAATGGCGTTTAGGTCGAATCACTCATAACTTGTGTCAAAAAAATGACACAAATATTCTCTACTATACATATGTATATTGTTAAAATGGTTCGTGTCTGTTGGAACCGCCACAAAATAATAGCGCCAGTGATTAATGTGATTAAATTAGTTTTGTTTAATTTAGCCTCTAGCTCTAATTTAGAATTTAGCCGTCTTCATGTTGATTTTTTGAGTAAAATGTTTGTGTTTTTTGAGTGATTGATAATAAATAAGGATATTTTGTTTTCTTTTTTTTCTAAAATACCTACCTACCCTAAACAAATGGTTATGCGTCTAATGTGTTTGTATAAATGCACCTTTACATTCTTTTGTGTGACACATATTCCGTTGTGTTACAGATATTGTAATATTCCATTGTGTTTCTTTTGTGTGATGTACATTTTTTTATATCCTCTCTTATGATGTTGAGAGGTTTACTAAAGTCAACCAATCATGAGAATAAGCAGAAAGTAGAGGTACAATGCTTGGACTAGCATATCAGAAGATTTCTTTAATTCTTTTTTGAAGCACCTTTAAATAACTTTATTGACTATGCAAATGCAATGCAAAAGCCGCTAGAGTGACAACGTCATCCGTTTCGTCAAGCTAAAGTAGAAATGAATAGACGCGAATGTGAAAACGGTCACTCGTGTAACCTAATGGCCGTTTTCACACTGCGACGAAAACGACACCGACATATCGTCAGCTCGGACGACAACGATATCCGCCGGGACGATATCGGTATGTGATAAGATGTAATCAACAGCTTATGCGGTATGCCACAGCAGCCCCCAACAGTCGCGTTGCGCCAGCAAAAACAACATCGCCACGTGATTACAAAAGTGTAATAGTATATTCGAGGTAATAATGGCAGCAGTGAACAAGTGCACTATGTCGTCTGCCGATATCGGCACGACAATCATTGTCAGCGACGATACCGTTGACCACACCGATACAGTGTGAAAGCGTTACGTAGTAATTTTCTGAAACTACCAGTTTGACGATATCGGGTCGTTATCGTTATCGTCCAATGTCGTCAAAAAATTCGTCGAATGGCGAGGAGAATCACGAGCACACATGTGTAAATATGGAATAACATGTACTTCCGGAATGTGTCACAGGACTAGTGTATAACCTGTCGCTGCTCCGAAATAAATTCAATTCTTCAGTCTACAGTCATCAAGTAGTTTTATTTCCTATGCGACCGGCAGGCGCTGCAGACCAGCCCACTCTCCAACCACTGCCTCTGGCAATCTCGCCTACATCTGGCGTCAGGGGTACTCTAGCTGCGTGGTGTAAGTCGCCGCAGCCCTCATTTCTGACCACTCTTGGGCAGGGCGGTCTGCGACGCTCTGGGGGGACACTCCTGCATGTCGTAGGAGGCCAGGCACACCTTCCGCATGTCGTAAGAGGCCAGATACTCCTCCACTGCCCTCCACTCTATTGGCGTGGCGTGAGACGACGCCGCCCTCTGAATGAGGCCTCAGACGTCATGGCATTACCTTCACTTAGCGTACGACTCCATCGCAGCCTTCCTGCTAGTGTGAGGAGTTTTAACGCGGCTGCGCCAATACCGGACCTTTTACTAAAACTTTTCCTCGTCTGGACAGGGTTGATGTCGTCACAAACTTCCCAAACCTGCTCGTAACCTGCCGCGTAGGAGGCCACAGCCCTGCTCCTCGTTCCTGTTCCATTACTGCCTGTTGATCCTACTTTTCGTTCCTATCTCCGAGTATCACAAGCTGCAGACTCACCTGAAGCTGAAGCCGACCTGCAGCTCCTACACCTGAAACCTTTTTATCCTTTGTATTGTTTTTATCCTTTCTGTATTTTCTATTATTTCTTTAATTGTGTGACTTACAATAAGCTCGCCGGCTAATCGTTACGTTACAATTAAGAAATACTTGGTAAGACCTTTGATTGATCTAGGACTTATTCCACAAGAAAGTTCTTGGAAAAAAAATGAAATTCCACTCGAAGACAAGTTGCTCAAAGAAAATCAAATGTCTCAACGATGTTCTTGACTTTTATCTCTTAACTCAAACCGTTTATTTAAATTAAATCATGTAAGGGCATATCGTGGCTAACTAATAACAGCCGCACGGGTCGATTGGACTGACAACCAGTCTTACCAATGGGTATCGTATTACCTAGTTACTGGGTTGTGGAGGTCAAATAGGCAGTCACTCCACGTGAAATACTTGTATTCAGCTGCATCCGGTTAGACTGGAAGCTGACCCCAATATAGTTGAAAAAAGGCTAGGCAGATTGATTTTGAAGGGCAGTTTTGAATTTTCAAAGAGACAGTCAGCTCGAAATTTGAAACGAATTGCCCTTTCCAAGACGTAGATCTCCATGGAGAAGAACGGACAAAAAACTCCATGGATACTCTTTTAAACCGATATTACAAAATCCTGGGTAGGTAGGTACGTTATGCTTGTTGTGTAATGTGAGAAAAATGTTATTGAAAATTTCTTAAAAAGTTAGTTGACTACACTGGAGCCAAAGAATTGGGGTATTCCTCGAAGCGCACCAACTTTAAAATGCACCAAATAAAGCGCACCAAAAGTATTCCTCGAGACGCACCATTCAGGTGCGCTAACAAAATCAAATTTAAAATACCTATTATAATTTTATTCCTCGAAACTTGCTAACGATGAAACAGAGAAGAGCATGAAGGATTCGTAATAAATGATCAAGTACCTGTACACTGGAGGTAACACGATGTAACCTAATATTTAAAACTGGAATTCAGTACACTTTATAATGCACGCAAAGCACACATACAAACTTACCTAGGCATTAACACGGATACAGTACCTACACAAATGTAGGTTAATCTACAACACAATACTAGTATATTATCTGTGACAATACTAACGACTTTATCATAAATTTTATTGATGCCATTGTAGCGACTTTTTTGTAATTTCTAGACAAGTAATTAGGAGCTATGAAGGTCGATCAATCCATTATTTGCTAAGGTTCATGGTCGAAAACTATTGAAAGTTACCGTACTCCTCACTGATCCAATAAATTGTAAACGGTATAGTGAGTGGTAAGATAAGTACACACAGCTACATATCCAGCTATCGATTTCCAGTATAGGCTGACCTATCATTGTATGGAAATCCTGTAAAATTCGAGATCAGCTTATACTGGAAATGTATAGCGTCATATGTAGCCGTGTGTACAAGTGTAGAGTGTTTATTAAATTATTTTGAGTGTAAGGACACATTACTGACTTGTTGACTGCCCCATGTACCAATGTTCTCGACGGATAAAAGCGAGATACTGTTCGACAAATAACGGCGATAAAACCATAGTTATTACTGAAATGACTGCGTTTTAGAGTTAAAATTAATTTGTAATAGGTGGTAAAACTACGTTATTTTATGATACAAAATTATGTAGGTACTTACTAAGGAATTGTACCTTAGTAAGTACCTACATAATTTTGTATCATAAAATAACGTAGTTTATCAGACGCTTTTATAGTTAGATAAAGTAGAAGATTAATATAAAGTTATCGTATCGGACCCATTGGAAAATGGGAAATAAAATAGGACTGTTCGATATAAATCATTATAAATCACTAATCTATCTAGTTTGTTGTCCAAAGTTCGCCAACCCGACGGATACACGAAATACTCTGCTTTCGGCAGTACCGCTTGAACCATGAACGAGTTGCACATTTATTTTAATGTATATCTATGGTGGGAGTTGCAGATCTATTTTCATTATTGTGTTATCTATGGTAGATTGGTAGAAATTAATCTTGGTGGGTTTACTTATTTACTCCTTTTTTTTTTTTTTTTTTTCTGTTGGGCATCTCGTAGCTGACCTCTGAGGTCATGACTACTTAACCGGTCAATCCTGTGGTTGCCTTAAGCTGCTACACTCAAAGCCTCCAGCCAGGGGCATACAAAACTAAGCTAAAAAGCTAGGTGAACGCTCACTAAGGGCACCCCCTGTGGGGTACGAGCCTCGGCTTAGGGCGTCACCGCAGGGAGGACATCAAAGATGGGACGGGCTGGATCAAAGTTTTGATCATTATTATTAATCGGGGAATTTAAAGCTACGTGCTCAGCTGAAACCACTGCTGGCACCTCGTTATCGAGCAAGGGTCGGGGAGGATAATTTACTCCTAATAAAGTCTTTTCCTTCCTACAATACGATGTATCGAAAATATCGATGTTTTTGACTGATATATCGTTAAAAATCGATACAATATTTCGATACCTTTATTATATAGGAAAAAATATCGATATTTTATGTACATGAACATCACTAAAATAAGGCCATGTCGTTCACTTGGCCGTGCCTTTGAAATAAGGTCATGTCCTTCACTTGGTGGTGCCTTTGAAATAAGGCCATGTCATTCACTTGGCTGTGCTTTTGATATAAGGTCATTTTCTACACTTGGCCGTGCGTTTATCTTGAAATAAAAACGAAAGACGGTAAAGTAGCAGTTAACGTTCTAACAGGAGTGTTGGCAAAATACAATGTCCTATCCATCCTTTATTCTCATTATAAGACATGTCATCACTGGTCGTAGTGGTCTTAGCAGTTATAAATTTTACTTGAGCCAATATTTTATCATCTGACTAGCTTACGCCTGCGATTTCCGTCCGCGAGGAAGCCAAGTATCCGAGAGACTATAAAATCCTATACCATTAGGCAAAAGTGTAGCTTACTACTAGTGAAAAAATTGTGTAATCGGATCAGTACCTACTTCCAGAGTACTTCCAGAGTACTTCTACCTCTTACAAACAAACAAACAAACAATTTTAATAACATCACGCCTGTAATAACCGAAGGGCTAGGCAAAGGTGTACCTATACAGTGTACACCCTCTATCTCGGTACTACCAGTTTTGATTGGGCTGCCATGTCTGCCATTCTGGTTGCTATGCCTAACATTTACAAGAATCAGATATGTACCAAAAAAATCGTTCATTTTGCTTAATAAACCTAATCAATAGCAATGGCCAAGTGTAGAAAATAAGTAGTTTTCTATTTTTTTGTTTTAAACAACCTCTGTAAACCGTTACAACACTTATTTCGTTAAACATCACTAACTTCACTAACGCTGGCATTGTATAAATAGAGCGTGCCATAAGAATATGATCGATTTAGTGTAAATCGATACTGTTACAAATACTTAAATAATACTCCATTGTTTTATTACAATGGAGTATTATTTAAGTATTTATTTATTACAATTATTTTTATGATATCAAAATCAATGTAAAATAAAAATAAAACAGCAATCTAATTGATTTTTAACGTAACCACTATTAAAAATCATTAAAAGAAATAAATAATCGATAAAAACGATTGCAACACGGATTACACTAGTAAACGGCAAATGTCAATGTCAACGTCTGTCAAATGTCAATTGTCATGGTTGTAATGTCATGTCATTGTTGTCATTGGCCTGAATTTATTCTTTCTTAGGACCTCTGCTCGAATAATGGACTGCGAAATTGATTGCCTTCGGACTTCCCTCGCTTGAACATTGGACACTGTACCCTGCCACCCTTACTGACCTTTACTGGAAAACCAGATCTGTATAATGTCTTCTGGCGACTGTATAAATAATGACATCATGAGTCTGTGCATTCATTGCGGAATAGCAACGGACCGCTGCAATACAATAGGAACACGAAGATTGGAAGATGATTCTTTCAATTTACAGGAATGAGTCGCGCCTCAAACGTTACGATATAAAAATATCGGATACTAACATCCGATATTTTTATATCGTAACATTTTTGTACTATATAATTATTTAATGTAACCAAACTAAATAGTATTATCGCTTGTCCAGTTGTCTGTTGATAGTTGTATTTTATAAAATTATACCAGAATGTGCAACAAATTCATATTTGAAGACGTGACATCACCAATCCGGACTGAACCTGCAAGGTTAATTACAGCTTATTCCCTCTCTCAGAGAGGAGGCTTGTGTCTCTGCAGTGGGAATGTAATAAGGCCACTTATGTTTACCCAAATGTGCCACTCAGATGTTTATCGCCAAATGCTAGTACTAGACCTAATTGTCAAATGATAAATGTTTGTTTCAGGTATTTATATGAAAATGAGTTTATCTGCCAAGCTTGCTGAAATCATGCCAATGCTGTTTCTATATACATACATAAATTCACGCCTTCTTACCATGTGGGTAAGCAGAAACTACAGAACGCCACCTGCTACAATCCTTACATACTGCTGTGATGCTGTATCTCTTGTTTGATACAGACCAGAAGAGACTCAACAAACAGGAATGGAAGTGTGTAAGAGGTGGATGGTGACCTACAGCAAGAGCTGTCAACATAGAACTCAACCTGGATGTTGAGAGGAAGAATAAAATCGAGGCATATAAGTAATAGGATGTACTTCGCTTATATATTAGTCGACAGCTCTCCAAGTGGGAGGGATAGCTATACTCCAATATTATTGCGCCTGAATTGTTGGCAAAAGAACGGTTGATAGCCGTGCCCACACCATGAGCATAATTATGATATCTTTGCTGGGCACGGCACCAGGGTAGTCAAATGCCTCCTGCACAATTTTCTGGATACTGTTGTATTATATTATGATAATCCTAATGAAGGTGGTTAATAAAAACATTTAACACAATTATGTGTTTTTATTTTAGTTAATATAGTATTGCAATCTCAGATTACTGTAATATGAGATTGCATCAAATCCCCTAATAGATACAATATTATGAAATGCAAGCCAGTAGTGTTGAATATGGGCCTTATCTAATAAATATAATTTTCAGCTGTCGTTTTCAGTAAGATCAATCAGATAAATCTATAATGATCCCCTAAGCACTTTGTGTACCTACCTAAAACCTCATCATGATAGGCTGCAGGCGCTGCAGCACAAGCCTCAAAATTGGGGTCATGAATCCTTCCTAAATGCTAAGCTTATGGCCCAATTCCAGCCCTGTAACGCCAGGCCCAAGTTTCTATGAAGTTTGGGTTTCTCCTTTTCACTTCTTTGTTGGTGAACTATTCTATCAATAAACACTTTCGTATTTTAGTGTGTATTGGCAAGATTTTACAATATTTAAAGAAACCTGTTACGTCATCACCATCATAGTGTTTTATTTTATTTTATTTGGTACTATTATTTTTAATAAACGAAGTTCTAGGTTGTAGTAACTCGATATGTAGTAACTCGATATGAAATTATTGACTCTGCGAGTTAAGAGGAATATTTTAAAAGGTACTATGTACTTACATTGCTCGCAGTTTGTCACAAATGGACGTTTACCTCGAAGAAGGTTGTCAAAATAATGTTCGAATTTCCAAGTATCTTTGAGAAAACGTGTTTTTTGTTTTTACTAAAGTATTTAAAAAAAAAATTGTAATAGTAAATATTGAACGGTGGTACGGTATACTTTGTGTGCGAGCCCAACTCGCACTTGGCCGCTTTTGTTTGTAAGCTGTAAGTTCGGGGAAACAAGGCGTGATGTTATGTTTATGTTTCTGTAAGTCCACTCAAGTTGATACAGGAAGAACACCCATTAGTTATATTGATGGATGTCGGCAGCACTGGCAGTTATCTTTTAACTTTTTTATTCAATTATACAATGAAAGCTTTTAGTACCTACCTGTACGTTTACAAGGAAACTCAACACTGAGTATTTTCATTTCTACTCAGGAGATTTTTGAAGTGAAAACTTCTTTAGCGGCGTTGTACACTTTTTTTGTAATGGGTAAAAAATGTTAAACTAGCGTCAGGACACGTGACCTGATCGAAAATTCGTATGACGGTTAAAAAGACATCAACGCGTTGATTACCGCGGTGCCGATTTTTTTTTCAAGTTTTCACTTCTGTCGGCACTCCCGGAGTGCCTAGTTTCAAGATGGTAAAGTAAATAAAGTACCTACCTTAAAGAACTTTCTAGAAGCTTTTGCTTCAGTAAATTTTTCTGCTTTGGAAACAAGTCTAAAAGTAGAATTTTGTAGTGGGTACTGCCAACATCAGAACTTAAACTAAATAGTTTTTTTCCAAAGTTTCAAGTGACTTTTGTGACTGAAAATTTGCAAATAATTCTATTTAAGTATTTAATGTTACATAAAGACAAAGGATAATATTCATTTCGTCAATGTCAATTCCACTATACATATTTAATGTGTCATGAAAGGAGTCTGGCACATGGAGTTTTGGGAATTGTTCTTGTTATTTATAACCGTTGTGGTTCAATGCAAGATTACCTACATCAAAAATACCAAAATATATAAGCTTTTTTGGCACACGGTACTTTTCTGAGTACCAGTAAGTGCTTAAAATGCAGTAGGTATAGCAGTCACTTAGTAAGTAAGTAAGTACAAATAGCTGGAAGAACTCTCAGGCACACTAGTGACGTCACGCTGCAGTACTCGATGTAAGCCGAAGTCCTCAACGATTTCCACGACCTCCTTGCTCTTCTTGGTTCAAGAGTTTAGAGAAATTGCGGGAGTTTAGAGAAAGTCCGAAAAGCCCCCGGTTCAGATGGAATCACCAACAGTGTGATCCAACTCTTCCCAGCCCACTTAATAATGCTCTTGACCACCATCTTCAATGGTGCCCTGACCAATAACATTTTAATAGTTTAGGTTACAATTAAATTACTTATTAGTCTATTTTTATGGATAGATTTATTTTATTTATTTATTTAACCATTTATGCACACACATATAAACAGACAAGAAGAAAGGAATAGAAAAATACGTAAAAAGGCAATGCTTATTTCTAAAGAAATCTCTTCCAGCACACCTGCGACAGGAAAGTATATAAAATGAGATGTAGACAACGTGTGTAATCGTAGAAGATAAAACAAAAACATAAATCAAAGAAGAAAAAAAAATACAATTCACTATTTCAATATAAACATACAATATAAGAATATACTTACATACATATCTACTTTTAAACTAAATATCACTATAATAAAAATAATTATAATGTGATTTAAAATAACTATGCAACTATGACGAAGTGGAAAGATAGTGTTCTTTCACTCTTCGTTTAAATGCTTCAACAGTTTGACAGTCCCTAATGTTAGGCGGAAGTGATTTCCACAACCGAACCACGTGCACAGTGAAGGAGTAGGAATAGAATTCGGTTGAGTGGGGAGGGGATTTAAGGAGGTTTTTAAGATGCGACCTGCAAGGTGCATCAAATTCTTTCCGACCCAGATGACCCCATTACACTCCTCCAGGAGAAGAATAGGACCACCAGTACAATACACAAAAACAGACGCCTCCCGTCAGTCCGACCTTGCCGCCGAGGTCCTTTGCGATCGCGACCGTGTCCCCGAGTAAATGATACTCCTCCCCGACCCTTGTTCGAAAACGAGGTGCCAGCAGTTGTTACAGCTGAGCACGTAGCTTTAAATACCCCGCCTAATAATCATGATATTAATCAAATTTTGATCCAGCCCGTCCCTTCTTGCTGTCCTCCCAGCGACTCCCTAAGCCGAGGTTCGTACCCCACAGGGGGTGCCCTTAGCGAGCGTTCGCCTAGCTTTAATTTAGAATAGTTTATTTGCTCCTGGCTGGAGGCTCTAAGTGTAGCAGCTTAAGGCACCCACAGGAAAGTCCGGTTAAGCAGCCAAGACCTTAGTGGTCAAAACTGCGAGTTGCGATGTTGAAAAAAGGTGCATCAAAAGGACGGGTGTAGGAAAAGCGTTCCCGCAGATAGGATGGGGTTTTAGATTGTAATAAGATTAGTGTTCGCGACGATGCGTCACCAACAATTTAGCTTGTATAAAATCAGTAATTTTAACTTAGCTTATGTATATAGGAAATATAATTTCTTCGTCAAAATGTGTAATAATAGCATGTATTATGTAGAATCGATGATATGCGCGCTGATGCGTCATTAGAAATGAGTGTTTTCTTTTTTTTCGAATTGTTGCGACGCCCTCGCAAGGGGGCATGGTAAGCGGGGTCAGGGCTTCGCCCTTTGCCCGCGGAGGTAATTCATTGGCCATCAATATGGGCCCCTCGGTTTGGTTCGCCTCGGACGGCGTAATGGAAACGACCACATTATGTTAAGCAAAATGCGTCGGTGTAATTGGTTGCTATGAATATTTTTGAAGGCGCGCCACGACGCTAACTACTGTAGCGCCGCTTTCTTTATGACATCTCGGCGGTCTGTCCCCGCCGGGTGAGACCCCCAGCTAGACTCTGAAAGATGCTATGCATTGCTTGAATAATCTGTATCTTTACTGTGTCAACTGACGGTCTTTCCACCGTTACCCACGCAGGTGATTGTTGTTTTCGTACTTTTAATTATACAAACAATTATCTAGTTAAATTTCATTCGGCGTACTATAACTTTATTTTACGTGTTTTTAAGGTCATGCGAGCAGCTGACGTATAGTCCCCCCGCCACGATACAGCTGACGATTTTTTTTCAACTCAGAATGATGTCAATTATTTATGAAAAAAGTTTCAGCCGGTGTACTATTACTTTTTAAAATATTTTTTTTATCACTTTCACAACCTCCTATACATCACATCCCACACCCACCGCGGGTGCATCAGCTGACGCTTGGTTCACTTATTTTTAGTCAATCGAGATCTATTTAAAAAGATGACAATCGATCGGCGTAAAAACACTACCTAAAATGCAACGGTACCTCCCGGACCACAACAACCAGAACTGTAAAAAGTAATTCAAAACAATAAAAAGTGAAAAAATAAAATTACCAAAAATACAACCGACTTCCAAATTACAAAGTGAAAAATAACTTTCATTTCAGAAGTCGGTGTCTTTGGTCAATCAGTATTAGTTTTTTGCCACCGACCGCCAATTAAAGTTAGAGAACAAAATAATGAAGAAGTTGAGATTTTTAAAAGGATTACCGAAAAATTATTCAAAGATGTCTTCTTACCTTTACATAAGAAGGTACAGTGGGTCGCACGTCAGTGGTAACAAAACCAGTATAAGCTGGCCTCTTATTCTATTGAAATTCGGTCTGACACTAGCGTTACCACCGGCGGCGGCGCGGCTTTTACGGTCGACTGTACTAACTCTTTTATTATTTATACACGTTTAAAAAAAATCTGTTGCATTTTCTGTTACCATTCGGTTTCTCTGAAAACCTACATCCTTACCAATAAGTACCTAAGATATTGTGGAAGTCTGACCAAAATAAATCAACGTTTTCGGCTTTTTTTATGTATTTAGGTGTTTGATTTGATAAATAATAGATTTTAAAAAAATATGTACATTAGGACTAACACAAATAATAAAGCTTGTAAAAATTACTAAATTGATGGAGAAACTTGAGTTCTGAAAACAAAATAAACTCAACAATTTGATAGATGCTTACAGCTGAAGAAAATTATAATTTACATATCTGTATCATTTTTAACCATCACGAATTAAAGTTATTCATTTTAAAACCTCATATTTTTTGCATTTTATTGTATACAATAGTGTACCGAATTTAATACTTCAGTTAATAAAAACTGGATCAAAATTATTTAAGTTGTGTTTTTCCTCAAAATTAACCATTACCACCAAATATTTTTCCTATATTTAGGTGTAGCAACTGAACCACGGAGTTAACGTTCTAGTTGATTTAATATTTTAGCACTAGTCAGCTGTCATAATGTCTGTTCTGCAAAGTGCCAATTACCTTACGAAGTGACCTTTATGAAATTATCATGTCTTTTTTTGCCTCTTAGGATGTTTCAGAAAAGTTAGATTCATCTCTATAGCAACCAAATTAAGTATGTAGATACTATAATTCTACAACTCCGTTTGCGATGGTTATGTTTTCACATTTCCTAGTTCAGTAAAGTTCATAGTAGTTAAAGATGTCGAGAAATAACTTCCTTAAGGGGCTCATTGTTAAGTAATGACAGCCACACGGGTTGATCAATTAAGTTCAGTTACGCTTGTCGTGGTTTGTCCGTGGATAAATGACCATCTTTACCCCTCCGTGCCTCGGAAAGCACGTCAATCTTTGACAGTCGCTAGTTGTTCCGGGTCGTTAGAAGCCTGAAAGTCTGACAACCAGTCTTACCAAGGTATCGTATTACCCAGTAACTGGGTTGAGGATGTCAGATAAGCAGTCGCTCTATGTAAAATACCGGTATTCAATTGCATCCAGTTAGACTGGAAGCCGCCCACAACATAGTAAGGAAAAGGCTAGGTAGATAGGTGATACTCGTATGTCTGATTTTTACTCTAATTGTTTACAAACCTACACACATATTTATTGAAATTGTGAAATGACGTTTCACGGACGTTTTTTAGTTCAAAGACTGCAAAGTCTGCGACAGACATACTTTAGTAAAGCTATAAATAATTGGATCACACCTATAAGTGTGGATATAATTGGATATAAACTGGGTTGAGGATGTCAGATAAGCAGTCGCTCTATGTAAAATACCGGTATCCAATTGCATCCGGTTAGACTGGAAGCCGCCCACAACATAGTAAGGAAAAGGCTAGGTAGATAGGTGATACTCGTATGTCTGATTTTTACTCTAATTGTTTACAAACCTACACACATATTTATTGAAAATGTGAAATGACGTTTCACGGACGTTTTTTAGTTCAAAGACTGCAAAGTCTGCGACAGACATACTTTAGTAAAGCTATAAATAATTGGATCACACCTATAATTGTGGATATAATTGGATATAAACGTTACCTATTTACAGTTGTGCTTCACCTTCATCAATAGGTACATCTTTTTCCTAAACTATCTATGAGAACGCAAATTTGTTTTTAATTACGTAAGTAAAATTTTCGCCGCTTCTACAATCTTCCAAGCTGATTTTGACGAAATTTTACAGCATTTAGTAGCATGGATCTTGAAAAAAGTTATTCATTTAAGTAGTTATTATTTACTTTAACTTTAGGCAGTATAGTATGCAAAATTGATGACAGGCATGTTCTTCGAGAGATGGACCCAAGGAAAGATTGATGCAGGTCAGTGGTGAACCAGTGGAAACGGCCGCAACTAACGAGTCGTAGCTCGCTGGTTCGGACCTAGACTTTATGCAAATCATTTCATCACCACTGCTCTCAAAAACGGTGAAGGACAACATCAAGAGGAAACCGGCATATCCTAGAACAGACAATGCGAACACATGTGACATCCATCAACGCGCACTGGGCCCGCATGGTGGATTACAGCCCACTCCATCTTACAAAGAGGAGCCCTGTGTCCCAGAGCGGTGCGTACATTATAGCCTGATGATGCTGTTCTTCGCGTGATGTAGACGAGTGACATAATACTAAAAAAACAAAGCATAAGGTCCATTTACATAAGGTGAACCCGTGATTTACAACCAGCACCCTAATTGCGTAACACCACTATCAATCACAATCTGAATGATTTGGAAGGATATTGCTAATCCATTGCTTCTTAATATGTTCGAAAAATTTGTCTGCTCAACAACGTAAAATAACGCAATGAATGTTGATGAACTGTCAAAATTAAAAACTGCCATTGCTATTGTGTGTTACGCAATTACCCTGCACAAGTTCTCAATAATAATAGGAAGGATTGCTTGCGCAGTTAATGAAGGGGTTAACTGTAATCTCCAAAACTATCTAACGTATACATATAAAAGGTGCAGAGACTGGTCGCCATAATGAATAGATCAAAATAAATTGCTTTCATTCATCGTTTACTATTAGAGTTTAACCGTCTCACAATATTATGACACACATCGTCTGAACATCATTAGCCGGGGAATGTTTGAATATCTTCTTCTTTTGGTGTGGTTAGCGACTAACCTGGTGTCAGAGGTTTAATGCCGCTTTTGACTTGGCTTCACATGCCATCGAGAAATATCTCTCAGGCCTGCCGGTTTCCTCACGATGTTTTTCTTCACCATTTTTGAAGCAAGTGATAATAATATGCTCATGAATCCGAAAAGTCGGTGGTGCGTACCTTGGGTTCGAACTCGAAGCCTATGAGTTGGCAGTTCGACGGTCTCACCACTAGGTGATAGCAGTGATATTTCTTTTAAATATTAAAATAGATATTATTTGAGTTATTGTTTTATAAACCGATTTAGGCAAAGAACTAAGAATAGACTAAGATAATAAGATAGAGACTAAGATTGGTTTAGGAGTCTTGAAAAGACGCAATTTTCCATAAACTCACGCCGACTTAATGTAACTATGTGAAATCTCGATATTTTGCGTGCGAAGCAGGGGCGGGTCACTAGTATTAAAATATAGTAAATGAATATCACATAATATATTTTCCATTAAAACAACATCTGCCATTTCAGTTGAATTCTACAATTCATAGATCTCCAGAGAAACTAAACTTATCATCTTAAACATAATCAGCCTATAATGTTCCCACTGCTGGGACACAGGCCTATTCGCTTCGAGAGGAATTGGGCTGTATTCCACCACGCGGGCCCAGTGCGGGTTGGTAGATGTCACCTGTCTTCCAATTTTTGGTTCTAGGACATGTCGGTTTCCTCACGATGTTTTCCTTCACCGTTTTGAGAGCAGAGTTGATGAAATTGTCCACACAAAGTAAAGCGCCTGCCTAGGAACGCGAACTCACGAACTAAAACGTAAGTCGGGGCCATCACTGCTCTTGAACTTATACTCAAAACTAAACTTATACTAATTTCCATTTATTTGCTACATACCTCATATGTTGGTGCTTGACTATAAATAGGAAGTTGAATTGCTTGAGAGGATTACTTCGTTTCTGAAGTGAGCCCTAATTAACTTGAACTTGAAAGAAATATGAATATTCAAGTGGCGTATTATTGAAGACTATTCTTGAGATTGCCAATTACGACTTTCTATTTCGAGGATTTTAGGGTTTCCTACAAAAATCTCTTGTGTCTGTCTGTAACAGGCAATTTACTCCGACTCTAGTGGAACTATTAAGTTGAAATTTCGAACAAATATGAATTTTTGTGATATATGAAAATAACTGAATTTTGAATATCAGGGTTGGTTTTAGGAGGACACGGTGGAGCATACGGTGGAGGTCTGCCCAGCTTGGGCGGAGCATCGCCGTGTCCTCGTGGAGGCGATCGGCGGCGGTGATCTCTCGCGTCCGGCCCTGGTTCAGGCCATGGTACGGAGCGAGAGGAAATGGGAGGCCGTCACCTCCTTCTGCGAAGCGGTAATGCTCGCGAAGGAGGAGGTGGAACGCGTGAGGGAGAGGCAAATTTCGCGCCCTCACGCCCCTAACCGCCGCAGGAGGAGACGCCTAGGGCGTCGGGAATCGCGAGGCGATTTCCGGCCACCGTAGGCGCGGGCTTGCGGACGGTAAGCAATGGGTAGCTCACCGTCCGATAAGGACCAGGCCCGGGTCGACGGCGCGTTGTGTTCCACGCACGCCTCAAAGAGATGTCAGCAGAATCGACGGGGTCCGCTAGGGCCGATGCCTGCCGGGGTTGCGAAGAAAACCGTAAGGGAGATCGTGGCCCCCGGCAACAGGGCAACCGAAGGAACACGGGTGGGTTTTAGTCAGTAAGAGTCTGACACGCCCTCCCGCTCCGCCCAGAGCGGGAGAAGTTATGTGATGAGTTCTCACCCAAAAAAAAAAGGGTTGGTTTTCGGAGGTAAATAAGAAAATTAAAAAAAAAGTATTACAAACTGTACCGTGTGACATATCAAATTACCATAAGGGTCATTTTTCGTTCTAGGACATGCCGGTTTCCTCACGATGTTTTCCTTCACCGTTTTGAGAGCAGTTGTGATGAAATTATTTACACAAAGTAAAACGCCTGTCAGGGTTCGAACCTACGACCTCAACTCGTAAGACGCGGCCGTTACCACTGGGGTACTACTGCTCCTGAATATGATACGATGTCATGTCTAATAATTAGATTATCGGCGTTATACCTGGAGACCTACCACTAGCTCTTATAGCAGTATTATTATAACCTTACGTTGATTTTTCGTACCATGACGTCCATAAAATAAGCTTATTGTAATGTTGAAATAATCTTATTTTCTTAGCGGTTTTGCTGACGTCGCCTCTAAAAGTTAGTCCGAGGAACTTTTGAACTTTTTCACGTCGTGGTACGAATTCATTCAATTCGGATCACGACGTGACTTTTGACAACTAGCAATATTGTTTTAATGTCAAATCAAAAATCATAAAAAAGTTCCTCGGACTCGACGGAAATATTATTGTTTTGCAAATTTATATTTAAAAAAAAATGTTTTCGTGTCATGTAAAGTTAGTAAAATATATTTATTTACGTCAACTTGCCGAATGAATTGTGTATTTAGAGATTTTAGTACATTTGTGTAATTAATTTCTTGTTTGATTGTAGATGGCGAATGCATACGAAAGATTTGAGTTTTTGGAAGCTGATAAAGCAGAAAAATAAAAATTCCTAGAGTACCTCTAGCTGCCGCCCGAAAATCCGATTAACTCTTCAACTGCAAAATTAATAACAAAACACTAATCACTGAGTCTGACCACAATATATTGTTTCGAACTATCTTCGTCAAAACATTACACATTTCTTTGTTCTAAAACTTATTCACTGAGTAACCTTAACCTTCCCTTGATTCCATGTCGACTTTGTAGCCAGTTAGATCATAAATTCATAAGCAAATATGATAAAATAAGTTCAACCTCGTAGTAGTTAACCACTTGTAAACAAAAAGATCGCTACATCGAGTTTCAAATTTCGTTCTGTTAGAAACAAATTTTGTTCCGATTCATATCATGTCACAGCTTAGACGTAGCTTATTTTTAATTCTTTCAATTGTTTTTCTTATTTTTCAAAGCCAAATCTTATATTTAATATTTGTGCCAATTTCATGGAAATTACTCATAACAAATCCTAACAATTACTCATAACAGATTCTTATGCAAAGTAATATTTTATAAGTAAAGGAAAATAATATTTTGCTTCAAGACACTCTTCGTAGTAACGATTCGGACCAACGTGTGAAAAAGGGACAGCGCTATACAAAGCGTTCGTACAGCGTTGTTTTTTTTTACTGTAGCAGGCAATAGACAATAGTTCGTTCTTTCCCAGCACTAAGCAGGAATAAAACAATATTGAACGATGAAGGTCATGGTACGAATATGAATAATGTTATTATAAGCTTGAAATAAAAGTCTCTTGAAATAAGATTGTTTCGTAAAAGATCGTGGTCGGCCCCCTGACGTAATAAATAGAACAGTCATATACTGCAATTATCTAATTATGACTAGGTACATAATATGTAATTACATAAGTACAGGTACTTACTTAAAACAAAGAAAAAAAACTAATAAGAAAATCCGATAGTACTGTAATGTTAATAAAACTAAATGCATCCTTTTAAATATATACCACGAAAAAGAGTAGGTATAGAAGTATTATAATTAGGTGTACAGTTTTTAGTAGTAACAAGTCTAAGTAGCATCAATTTCAAAGTTATTTGGGACATAGTTTTCCCAAATTGGAAACCAGAACTTACTTTAATTAGTTAAATTCAAATTACTTAACATAACATAACATAACATCACGCCTTGTTTCCCCGAAGGGTTGGGCAGAGGTGTCCCTGTAGCAGGTTCACCCACAGTTCGCCAATTATGTTTTAAGTGCCATGTAATAGGGGGCGAGCCTATTGCCATCAACCGGGCACAAATCCAGACTCCGGGCTGCTACTGAGAAATTTCAGATAGAAAATCCCAATAGCACTTTGCCCGACCTGGGAATCGAACCCAGGACCTCATGCTCAGCAGTAGCGCTTGCGACCCATAGACCAACGAGGCAGTCTTTTCAAAATATTTTATTTCACATAAACCTACTTGGGCACTTATGAAATGTCAGAAGCTAGGTGCACGGTTCCAATTGGTCGTTTCCTATGGAGAAGAGCCGGCAAGAAACTCCACGGTTACTCTTTTAAAAATAATTGGCTTTTACAATAACAGTGTATATAGGTATGGGAGGACAGTGTAGGTCTTGTAACGAGTACCAGGTACTTAACAAAATAGAAAATGGTAAATAAATCTACAGTACAAAGCCTACAGCGTTCTCACATTCACAAAGTTGGAAAAGAATCTATATAGAAGATAAATAAATTAATAAAAAAATAAAAAAATATTTTAAACGCAATCACATGACTGCTATTACAACTGTAACAAATCTGAATAATTATCATGTCCATAAAAGCCACTAATAAAGAGTTGAAATTAAATTTTAGGTATACAATGTCAAATTACAAGGAAGAAAGTAAAAAAAATAAACATGTTAATTTGGGAGCAGTTAATGGACTCTTACATAACTATGCCGTTAATGAGGTACCAGGGAAGCCACATGTGCAGAAGGAATTATTGCCAACAACCTTACAACGTTACAAGCAACGTTAGTAGTTAGTACGTTTTCCACCAACTTTCAGATAATTCTACCTAACTTTTAAAATTTGTGGGTTTGTATGTACGGGTAATCTTCCTGCCGGGGGTGCGAAGAAAACCAAAAGGGAGATCGTGGCCCCCGGCAACAGGGCAACCGAAGGAACACGGGTGGGTTTTAGTCAGTAAGAGTCTGACACGCCCTCCCGCTCCGCCCGGAGCGGGATAAGATATTTGACGAAGTCCCACCCAAAAAAAAAGGGGTAAGCTTCGCAACTACACTGTTCCGTAAGTTCTTTCACTAATGGAAAGCTTCATTATACCATATACTTAAAAAAATCGTATAAGAAAGTGTTTTATACGCGGGCAAAGCCGCGGACGAAGCATTAGTACAAAACGAATAGCAGAAACAATTCAAACTTTGGGACTCTAAAATTAAACATGCGTGGCGTACTGTCATGTCTTAAATAAGTAGGTACAGGAGCGTTGCTTTAAATAAAATATTAATAAAAGTAAATCTTTATTCATGAAACGAAAAAAATATAAATGTCCAAAGGTTACGCTCCCGTAGACTGGGCAATCACCTGTCATTGTCGTCTTCAGTTTCATGATTTAATTCATATGCATATAGGTACTTGACTTCAGTCGCTTTCTCATCACACGCTGGCGTGACTACGATGGACAACGGTCACCAGTCGTTACCATATTAGTAAATGTAGGAAGCACAAACTTACGGAATGGGTACCACTGGTTTCTTCCCTACATGATAAGACGCTCAAGATACCCTGCATAATCAGCCCTCACTGTTCCGTCTGCTGCTGGGACACAGACCTCCTCTGTAAGAGGGACTGGGAAATAATCCACCACACGGGTCCAGTACTCCAGTATCCAGGTGGATGTTACGTCTTCAAATATTTTGATTCTAGGACTTGCCGGTTTCCTCACGATGTTTTCCTTCACCGTTTTTGGGCGCTGCGTATATGAAATAATGTTCACAAATTAAAGTACCTGCCTGGGTTCGAATCCACGACATGTAAGTCGAAGCCTTTACCACTGGACCACCACTGCTCAGTTACCCTGCAATTATATTCCAATTGTTTGTAATTAATTTTATTAATTGAAATACCTAAATAAAATTACCTTAATAACTCATCCTTCGCCATGATAATTGGCGACACGTATCTAATATTATATTCCAAGAACGTTTTATTTTAATAATACTTATTTTTTATTAAAAACAATCAAGGGATTCTTTTATATACATACCAAACACATATTATATAGGAGATAGTCGTAGTAAAGGTGCAATCATACAAAATTATATGTGCATATTCCTGCATTTATACATCTAGGATTTACTATTAGCACAGATAATATAATACTAGTACTATTAGCTACATCCTACACCTACAATTATATACTAATTATTACATCTATGGGTACACCCTTAGTAGGTACCCGCTACATTGATTTTTAATTTGCTTTTGTAATTACATAATGTTGGATCTGTGATGCTTTGTTTAAGCACTTACTTGCTTAATTAATATTGTACTTTTAAATGTTGAAATAAACGATTTTTACTTTTTTTACTTTAAATATAAATTCAACACCCCCATAAAAAATTAAATTTAATTTGCATTTATAATTAAGTACCTATATTAATAAGTAAGTATTACTTGTTATTATTTCATTTTATTGTTGTTATTATTAATGTATTGCCGATGTATAACCATTAACCCTGTATATCAGGGTTATTGGTTACATTTTTATTTCATACATGTTAAAATATTAAATTACTTTAATATGGTGACTTATAATAACCATTAACCCTGTATATCAGGGTTATTGGGTACATTTTATATTATTACTTCATACATGTATAAAAATGAAGTTTAATAAAAAACTGGAACCCGACTACGGGAAATTAAAATTATCTAAAAAGCAAATATTTCAGACAGAAATCAAGACATAGGTACGAAAATGGTCAAGGTAAAGCCGTGGTCTGAAATAATTGGTTATGAAATAATTTATACAAAGTAAAGTGCCTGTTTGGGTTAGAACCCTCGACTCATAAAACTTATGAGATCACCTCAGTGTCTATCCGTCCGTTCGTCCGTTCGTCTGTCTGTCTATCTGTCTGTCCATCCGTCCGTCCGTCCATCGAGCAAGTCGAGTGCTAATTGAAATTCGGCAATGAGCTCAGACGTGCTCATTGCCGAATCTCGACTCGCATTTGCCCAGTTTTTTTTATTTTCGATAACCGGGTGACAGCCCTATGAAAGTAGGTAAGAATTTTGAACTATGCTAGGAAGGTTTCATTCTGCTCCGGTTGTATATTCATTGTGCTTGTAGTTTCATACCTAAAATGTGGAGTGCGCCTTGAACTGTATGTACTATTCTGTGGTTAGGGTACAGATATTTCTAATGACACAGAAATAAAATAGTGCTACAGGTATCAACCACACAAGATTGATTAAAACCTATCAAAACTTAACATTCTCAAATATCAAACCGGGAAAAAGGGAACGTTGATTTCCCGGTAACTACAGATTAAAACTTTTAATCTGTTTTAATAACAACCCTCAATCTGCATTTACCCACACTGGGCCTGCGTGGTGGATTTTGGCCCAATCCCTATCACAAAGAGAAGGCCTGTGTGTGTCCCAGCAAAAAGGGAACGTTGTAGGCTGATTATAACCTCAACCTCATTAATTGAAAAAGAAGTTGTCACTCCGATTAATCTTTATGGCAATATAAGTGCTGAATGCCAATGTCGACAATTCTATTTTGACGGATGCCAGGTAAATTAAAAATAGTTTTATACGAAAATCTTATTTTTTTCACCGACATCTCTGCCTAATTCCCACAGGCAGTTGAATCGAGATTCCAATTTAGAAAATCTGTTATGCAGTCTTAATAGACAGAATAAGGTGTAGGCATATATAGCAAGTGCAATCTAGAAATTAGTTCCATCTAAAGTCTTAGGCCCGGCTGTCGGCGGGAGAACGTTTTGTGGTCACATTATCTAAGAGCCAGCAATCCTAGCCTACGATTATATCTATTCGCTAAC
Organism: Omphaloscelis lunosa; assembly: GCA_916610215.1. NCBI lineage: Eukaryota > Metazoa > Arthropoda > Insecta > Lepidoptera > Noctuidae > Omphaloscelis > Omphaloscelis lunosa. Next base: position 14,864,810 of record OU744247.1, read on the forward strand.
AGCAACTCGTTTCTTCGCTTATTTTTCGGTTTATGTTCAAAATACGTTACTACTATGTTATATTTTTACATCACTATCCACATACCTAAGATGATAAGACTACGCCTGATTTCTCCGAAGGTTCGACAGACGTGTAACTGTTGTACACCTACATTTCGCCAGGTAAGTCCCAATGTAATATGGGCCGAACCCATTTCCAGCAACCGGGCACAACTCCTGATAGGTAACCTAATAAGACTGACTGACCTGGTAATCGAACCCAGGGCCTCATGCTCAGCAATAGCGCTTGCGACCACTAGACCAACGACAGAGTCAAATTACTATCCGTCATGTAGAAAGCCTGATTTACATACGGGTTAGTGACTCCTCTTTTCAAATTCAGCGCTGGATATGGCTAGATTAGATTAAAAAGTGTTTAAATTGGACATCAATCAATTTCACTAAATCCAATCGCTGCAACATAGATATTCGCTACAATGAAATACCCTACCCTTAGGCTGCGTTTCTACCAGAGATGTGCGAGGTAGCTGAGCGGTGCGAGGATGCGTAACGAAGCTGTGAAACGATGTGAGCGTTTCCACCAGAAATGTGCTTGGCCACTGAGCAGTGCCAGGATACGTAGCGACGCTTTGGAACGGTGCGCAGATGACCGGTGCGAGTATGTGTAGCGGGCTATTTTCAGATGCGATTTCTCGCTCGCGTCCATCCCTAGCACACATCCCTCGCACATATCCCTCGCACACATCCGTCGCTTATTTTGTACGTACAAAAACCTCGCTCCGCTAAGCCGTTTCCACAGGAGCAGCGCTGAGCGAGGCTAGGTAAATGAAGCGATTTTATTGGTTCTTAAAACAAACATATTTCTCGCTACGCATCCTCGCACATCTCTGGTGGAAACAACCCCCCGACCCGAGGTGCCAGCAGTTGTTGCAGCTGAGCACGTAGCTTTAAATTCTCCGACTAATAATCATGATCAAAACTTTAATCCAGCCCGTCCCACCCTTGATATCCTCCCTCCGGTTGACGCCCTAAGCCAAGCCAGGGGGCGCCCTTAGCGAGCGTTCACCTAGTTTTAATTAGCATAGTTGAATAACCCCTGGCTGGAGGTTTTAAGTGTAGTAGCTTAAGGCACCCACAGGAAAGCCCGGTTAAGTAGTCATGATCTCAGAAGTCAACTACGAGATGCCCTACATAATTATTTAAAAAAAAAAAAACTGGTGTAAACGCAGCCTAAGACTGGAGCAATGTAAATCAGCCTTTAGATGTAAAATATAATATACACTTTTTATTATGTATACCATACAAATTAAAGATATGAATGTACCGGTAGAGTTAGGGGTCAATTTGTTTTCAAGTAGCTCTACAGTGTTATCTTTCTTCTGTTGCATTACTGGGACAGGGCTAATCCGCTTTTGTACAGCGTGATATAGATTTTTTTTTAACTTTTTTTTTCCTTTCGTTTTTGAAAACAAAATTTGTTAGTTCAGAATGAAGAGGACTTCATTCTGAACTAACAAATTTTGTTTATTGATAGAGTGGTGAATACAAAGTTTCAACTATACTAGACATTTTACGCATGGCAAAAATGTTCCCTTGGAAATATGTAGAATAAGTTACGTTTTTTATTTTAAATTAAAAGATCGAAAGCCAAATTCTATGTGCTTCTGAAGAGTTTCCTTACTGATTTTCGTTACCTTAAACAAAAGAGAAATTCCAATATCTCTTACATTTATAAAAAGATGAAGATAGGTGGGGAAAGTGTTACACCGCGCGCTGAAACTATAAGTAAGGCGTCCGTGCGCACGCGCCACTCAAAGCTCCGACCTGCGCGCAGTGTTACGGGCGCTCGGTGTGTTCATGCCCTAAAAAAATCCAGCTACATATAAACTTTTTATTTCCTAGTGCTATATCCAGAAAAAGTGTGTGTTGTCATTTCTGGATTCAAAACATCATCCATATTTTGAAATAGGTAAGATTTTAATTTATTTTCGGATTATTAAAATGTGCTGAAGACTCGTAAATGTCAACAAGTTTATGTGCCTTCAACTTTACTAAAATATTTTAATTGTTGGTGAACATTTAAAATAAATTAGTTTTCTTTTGACTGTCTCGGTCTCGAAGAAAATATAAAGAAATCAATTTTGAAAATTAGGTGGACATAATTTCTTAATAGAATTTTTTCGGTAATGATTTATTGACTATTGTAAAGTTTACTGGTTTTTTTTTAAATATCAATCAGAATGGATGCGGTTTATTTGCAACAGAAACACTTATAAATTGTATTGAGTGATGAACTAGGCTAGACATCTACGGTACTTTTCACGGCCGTAACCAATGACGACGAGCAATGGACAGACTATAGCATGAATTACATTTGTATTAGAATTTGTGTCAGCCATGACATCGCATAAATCAAACATAATGGAAATAATTCCGATAACAGCCCTTTTAAAGCATATTTTCATGTCACTAACGTAAAACCGCAAGATCGTGTGTCTAAAATAATCATCTTTTATAATCAACCTGTATGAATCATAAAGGTATTTTGAAATCTAAACATTCAGAATGAAAGGGACTTAAAGGTTTTATATGGCAATGAACCGTCAAATGAGATGTTGGAGGCTAAGATGCAACTGAAAACAATCAATGGCGACGTAACCGCAAGCGCAGGCGCAACGTTTAGTCCGTAACTATCACGAAGTACTTGTTTACTACGACAACCTAGACGTACTTGACACTTATTTACAGAATTCGATTATAGAACACAATAATAGGTACTTCATTCATTATCGTCTTACCCTATTCAAAATAATTTGGGGTCGTCGCAGCATAACTTTTTCTTTAATAGAACTCATTCAACCGTCATATCAGTGTTAGACATCTGTCTAGACCAAACACTTCATTGTCTTCCAAAATAACAAGTTATGAGCAAACGTGAAAGAAAGGCATGTCATTAATTAATATCTACTGGACAAATAATAAACACATAATTGTTATTATTGTAGAAAAAAAAAACAAAAATGCCATAAGCATGGCGGAACAAATGAATGCACTGACGCATAATGTCCCCTTACCGAAATGATCACTAGTCCAACTTGATTGCATATAACTTTCTACTTCGAAATAATTGCATACGTCATCTCCTCTTAACCAGATGTGTGTGACAAATTACTAGTTAATTAACACTCCCTTGTAGTCAGTTTAAGTTAGTTAGTTTTGCTATCTGGTCTTGGAATGCAAGCGACTGGAGTGTGGCAGTAGCTACTGATTACCTCTTGCTTCTGCTAACCACATCAGTTCTATTTACATTTTAAGTAGGTCTGGGTATAGTTAGATGCCAATAGCTGAAAAAATAAACAAGAGATTTGAACTCGAGTGTGAAGCTTTTATAAATCATTTGCTTAGAATGTAGAAATCAGTAACGGTCTAAAAAAAGATCATCTTTCCACCTTTAGACGTAAATAATTGCATTCTTCGACAGTACCTACATAATCACTAGTTGCAAATAACGGTTTTTGACTCTATTCATGAAATTAAATATTTGTTGAGTAAAGTTTACTCACGCACACAAAAACGATAATTTCGTGAAAGTCTTTCCTTTGCTGTCCGTGCATTGATACCACGAATGTCATCATAATTATTTAGTCATAACTTGAGCCCCAATACGATTATAATTGGCTTGGTGGGTGATCCAGTATCATGTTACTAAGAATCTGTAATGAGGTTGGCTATGCAGACAGATTTAAATCAGGATTTTGCTATAAATATAATAATTGGGTATATATCAGATTAACTACTCCTGTTTTAGTTTTAGGTAAAAAGGTTTTCATGAATATTCTTTGTTTATTTTTTTAACATTAATGTCAAAACCGCACGCTCCAAAATTAACAAAATGTTATGTTAATATACAAAAAATACTTTTAGTGTAACCGCTATAGGGCCGTGGTTAAGGTTTTGCTCTTTTGAGCAACGAGACTACGCACGTGTTCTAGTGAAATGTATGTTAACTATATTCTTAATCTTTTTTAAAGTACAACGGTGCCGTTTTTTTTTTTAAGAAATCATAGTTTCTTTAAAAATTTCTTTATTTCGGAAACATGTTTTCAGTTTTGATTAATAAGAAAGGTTTCGCAAAGAAATGTTAAGCTCGAATCTTTGTTTTGCGATTTAAGGCTTATGCAGACCAGCGCGATATCGCGGGCACGACAGGCAGCTCGACCCTTGTCGTGCTCGCGATATCGCGCTGGTCTGCACGAGCCTTGAAGATATTTTCTGGAGAGTTCGCTAACAATGGTACCGGTTCATACAAAGCATTTCAGAGATGCAGTTTAAATTGATCATCATAATATTAACTGCATGGCAAAAACAATTTAATTGCATTTATTACGAAAAAAATATAAGTTTTTCAGATTGTTAGATTTTGTTTGCGAGAATGCTTATGACGTTTTGTTTTTCGGAGAAAAAATAATATCGTTGACTCTTTATAAAACAAGAATTTGCAATTAAAATAAAGAATACATAAATCATCGTAAATTGTATTAAAAACCACACGGTTTGGATTTTCGGTGGCGATTTTGTAATCACGTGTTATTTACATAGTATTCATCTTTTACTTTATTTAATAATGTCCGGATTTTAAAGATTATTGTGATGTTATTAGGAACACAAAATTTAATTAATTGGGAGATTTTCTGAGTAAAATAATGTCATCGCTATTACTAATTATAAACTTTCTATGTTATTCAAAATGTTCAAGTGGAAAGATCTTTCAACTCTATGGCACCCACTATACTTCAGCTGGCTATGTTTATCTGGATAGGTAGTGACCATATAAAACATCGAGACGACAATGCGACAGTAAATGAAAACACTGGTTACTCATTAATCTTATTCTTCTTTTCGTGTGATTAGCGACTTTTTTTTTTTTGGGTGGGAAATCATCAAATAACTTCTCCCGCTCTGGGCGGAGCGGGAGGGCGTGTCAGACTCTTACTGACTAAAACCCACCCGTGTTCCTTCGGTTGCCCTGTTGCCGGGGGCCACGATCTCCCTTTCGGTTTTCTTCGCAACCCCGGCAGGCATCGGCCCTAGCGGACCCCGTCGATTCTGCTGACATCTCTTTGAGGCGTGCGTGGAACACAACGCGCCGTCGACCCGGGCCTGGTCCTTATCGGACGGTGAGCTATCCATTGCTTACCGTCCGCGCCTACGGTGGCCGGAAATCGCCTCGCGATTTCCGACGCCCTGGGCGTCTCCTCCTGCGGCGGTTAGAGGCGTGAGGGTGCGAAATTTGCCTCTCCCTCACGCGTTCCGCCTCCTCCTTCGCGAGCATTACCGCTTCGCAGAAGGAGGTGACGGCCTCCCATTTCCTCTCGCTCCGTACCATGGCCTGAATCAGGGCCGGACGCGAGAGATCACTGCCGCCGATCGCCTCCACGAGGACACGGCGATGCTCTGCCCAAGCTGGGCAGACCTCCACCGTATGCTCCACCGTGTCCTCCGGGCGATCCACACAATGTTGACACCCGGGCGTTTCCTCCCGCCTTATCCTGTGCAGGAACCTCCCGAAACAGCCGTGTCCGGTGAGGACCTGCGTCAGGCGGAAGGTGAGGACGCCGTGGCACCTCTCTAGCCACTCCTCAAAGAGGGGTCTTATCGCCGCAATTGTGGCGTGCCCAGTGTGATTAGTGACTAACCTGGTGTCAGAGTTTTAAAACAAAATACCTACATATGGTTTAATACTAATTAATGCATAGCAATATTTTGAAACTATCAAATAAATTCTAACATCGAAATTTAAAAACAAGTTATTTTTTCGAACAAAATAAATGGTAATCTTTTACTAGCTATAATGGCTAAACTATTGGATATATTAGACTGATTTTTTGTAAGCAGACTGGGAACGTCATAAGCCAACGAATTTTAATATATTGTCATACTATCTTTTGCCTGCGGCTTCGCCCGCGAGAATATCGGAAAATATCCCACGGGAACGTACTATCGGTACCTTGTTAGTCCAGTACTCTAATTGCGAAACTTATTTTCGTAAACAATTATGCCTAATTTGTTTCAGTTTGACAGTTCAACAACATTCAATGCGTTATTTACGTTGTTGAGCAGATTTTTTTTTTCCAACTTATGAAGCAGTGGATTAGCAATCTATTTCTAAACGAAACAGATTGTGATTGTGTTCTATTACGCAATTAGGGTACTGGTTATGAACTATCTGTGTGACAAATTTCTTCAACATCCGTTCAGTCGTTTTTGCGCCAATACGGAACATACATCCAAACAAACGGACAAAAATTTAAAAAACTATATATTCGGCATCAGACCCGTTCTCACATCTTAGAGAGCATCTTTTTTATGTTCAATGTTTGCTTTAGTTACTATTTTATGATATTATATCTACTTAGACTAATTTGTCGTCTCCACCTCGAATATAAGCTGTGCTTCATTCTAGTTTCGGCATCTGCTCTGACATTAGCCAGTCAGCCTGTTGGTAGCGCAGTAGACTACTGAAGATGAATGCCAGGCGGATGCAGAGGCTTTCTATATTGCACCACAACCTAAACAGTGTACACAACTTTAGACCACTTTCATTCGTCTTTTTCAGTAAATGAATTTCTAAGGTAGCTGATTAATTGATTAACTGAACGCAATTAGTGTTCCATGTAAAGCTAATGACTGTTCTTAGGAAAGTTAAAACATGAAACCCCGCTCATTATTAAACTAAACGTTTTAAGTCTTCACTGTCATTGTCACAGAAATACAACTATGCTTTTTTTAACGGCAGACATGAAATTGATGAGTCTGCATTAATTACATAGATACCAGGTTGTTGGGGGAGAGCAAAAAAGTGATTTGGTAGTTTATTTTTTGTTTTATTTTTATGATAAAAGTCATTTGAAGTAATTAAAGATATTTTCTTTATTCACTTTCTATCTTTTATGATACTATACTTATTATGTGTTAAGTGCAATAAGTGGAAATTAAGTGTCAGCACTAGTATACCATGTTTGTAATTTAATTTGCTCTGTTCTCACAGACAAACCGTGAAACCGGTTTTGCGGTTTAAATTAAGATTTTTAATAAACATTTTTTGATTAATAAAAAATAATAAAGAAACTTATATCTAACCAGTTTGAAAACAAAATTCCGTGCACACGATGACCACATCTGTTACCGCCCCGGGTCTACAGCGGCCGAGCTCTGCAAGCAGAAATAGCCCTTACGGTATATAGATATGAAATTCTTTGATAGTACATACATAAACTTAAGCCTTCTTCCCATGGGGGTAGGCAGAAACTACAGAACGCCACCTGCTACGATCTTTACATAATATTACTATTAATATCTATATTTATACATATATAAAAAATAGTTTACATTTTTGTGCAGAACTGATAAAGTCACACAGATAGTTTAGTACCTGGATTAACACAGTGTACTTTTAATCCCGGTAGTACGTTCCCGTGGGATATTTTTCGACAACCACGCAGGCGAAGCCGCAGACAGAAGCTAGTCAATAATAGAATAGATTAGAAATAATGATGTCCTATTTCATATAAATTAATTTTGTACTGTTTGATAAAGACGTCTGTATATTATAGTAGCCTTTATTTTATTGTAAAGGAGATGAAATTAAAGACAGACTGCCTTTAATTTAAATTGGTATTTAAATAGGTTCATCAGTTTTGTATACAGTGGGCGTAAACATCCGCGGGTGGGAGAGGGAACAAAGAATTTAATTTAATGTAGACATGGGCTTAGGGAAGCAACAAAGCCCGGGAGTTTTTAAGTTTCTTTTAAATAATATTTTGTAATTATAAATGTTTGTGACGAGCAAAGAAATTTTTGTATTTGAATATATTCGGTACTCACCTAACTATATTTTGGAACCCTGAACTATATAAGAACTTGAATATATTAACGAAACTGAAAACTTGAATTAATTATTCCCAGACGGTGAAAAACTTCTTTATTTATGTTAAAAAGTTAAAATAAATATGTTAGTCCCATGAAATATTCTAGCGATTTCTAAGCATTGTTTAGGTAAGCAAAGTTGCTAAACAGTGCATCGGTACGACCTCTTTGTGTTGGTTGAATAAACTTTACGAGCAACAGTTTGTAGGCCACGCTAGTTGTAAACTATGTGTTCGGAAACAAACTTAAACCCTAAACGTTTAGGCCATAAACACAATAGTTCTTTTCCTAATAAATAAAGAAAACCACACACTAATAAACATTAACTTTATTCTTTACTATTCGACTCTTCAGAAGTTTTTATTTGTTTAAATTGCTCTATGCACAAGGGTATTGCACAACGACGGAACTAATGTCAAAATACAAACAGTTTTCTTGTCGATCTTTGGGGGAAAAGGCAGAGACAAAACATAGTAAGTTAGATGCATTAAAAAAAAAGTTAGTAAAGTAACTTTTAATAAATCGCAACAAAGATATTTTATTGAATAATTCATACATAAAATAAAGAAAGATGTAAGGCAACCAACAGAAAAAGTAAGTGTTATGAGTTTTTGTGACTGCGAAAATGCACTGCTGCAGTTAGTTCATTTGTTTATTGCTTAATAACTCGTCGAATACTTGACCAATTGTTTCCAAATCTTACACACGTATGTATAAATTGTAGGGTATTAGTAATCGTAACGAATTTAAACATCGAAGAAACCCACTTTTATTTACCGATCGGTATTTGTATGCAAGCAAGGTTATTCTGTTTATAATCAACTAGCAACCCGCCCCATCTTCGCTCGGTTTTCGCAACTTGACAAAACAATGAGATGTATTTATTAGATGCAAGTTTAATTTATTTTAATATAATTATTATACATTTATTATATTATATTTTACTATACAAACCTTCCGGAATAAATTCTCTAAATGATGGTGAAAACCGCATCAAAATCCGTTGCGTAATTTAGAAGAACAACGCGGTCATACATACAGACACGAAAAGGGATTTTAATTTATAACTAGATACAATTAATATAGATTACTCATTCAATGTCATTATATCTACATTTCGATTAGGTATACACTTTACGATATATCCATAGGTTTAATAAAATCTCATTACTCTATAAGCTACTATAATGAGTGTGATTAATAATGTTTTCTTAGTAGACAGAACTTTCTCTTTTAATGATGTAATTATAAAATTAAAATAGCTTACGATTTTTTACTCATGGCCGTGAAGACAGGCTCTAGAAATGTAAAGGAACCAGTTATACAAAAAAAAAACAATCATTTTGTACCGAAGTCTTATACAAAAATATCCAATAGTGATGTCGTTTATTTAAAAAAAAAAATAGTTTTACTGCACGTGTAACGGTTCTAGTAGATATAATTAGTTCGTGAAATTTAAATGTTGTTCAAGGAATCTTTAGCGTTTCTAATCTGCTGTACTTGTATGTAGTTATAATAACTTTTGTACTTACTTTTGTTAACGAATTCGTGTTAGATCGTTAGTTATAGAGAACTATAACTAACGATCTAACATGAATTCGTTAGCGATATTACGAAAATATTTCTGACTAAATACCAAAAATCCTTACGTATTATAAAACAAAGTCCCCCGCCGCGTTTGTCTGTCTGTCTGTCTGTCTGAACGCGATAAACTCAAAAACTACTGAACGGATTTTCAAACAGTTTCCACCAATGGACGGAATGATTCATGTGGAAGGTTTTAGTGTATAATTCATTAAGGTTTTGTGTAAATTGCCTGAAATTTGACGATTGTTGTTGAGGATGTCGGAAAAAGTCATGCCGACTGGGAATTTTATTGGCGTGCGAGCGGAAATGGTAAAAGTTACATAAAATGTATGTTCTACAGTATTGTTCATCTTAAAAAGTTAAACAAAAACGTCCGGGATGGCATTTGTCTATCTAATAAGGATGACCCACAATAACCATTTTTATCTTTCAGAATTTGATAAAAAAATCATTGTTATTGCCGAAGCTATTTTGACCGGTATTATATTAATCCTTATCCAATAAACTATGTTACTTAAATTGAGCATTTAATTAAAATTAAAATCACTGACATCATTTCATTTAAATTAATAGTTTAAAAGATATCACAGATTCAAATTTACGCGTGACAATATAATTATGGTTGACCGTAACGCGCGCGCAGTGTTAGGAGTCAATCACCTTTTCCTCGGCTTTTAGGTATGTAATCCCAGTATCGGTAGTACGTTCCCGTGTGATATTTTCCGACATCCACGCGAGCGAAGCCGCGGGCCAAAGCTAGTTTACGGATAAAAAAGAAAAAGTAACGTAACATCTTTCTCTAAACTTTAACTAAAGTTTTATAATAATACATGTTATGTGGTCAAACACGTTTGATCATTTAGAACAGAAAGAATTGATTAATATGCATGCATAGAAAAAAGTAGAATAGTAGAAAAGCGTAGATAAAAGCTAAGCAAAGTGATGAATCTTCCGATGTAATTTATAGCATCTTGGTTCCGTGAAATGACACATGTTTTATACAACCTTAATTTCAAAGCAAATACAGTATCTTGTCTATTGTCGAGATTTAAATTAATGCTACAAGTGTTATTAACGGTAAACAGTACGGTTTTTAAGATTTGGGTAACTATCAAGGTCAGCTGACTTTGACCCACTTCCGATTATGAAGTTGCGATTGAAGCCCGGCCGCTTCACATCACTATTTGTACACACTGATGTTCTTTTTTTGAACCGCTTAAAAACGAAAAATCCTTTGAAATTATTTAGATTATTTACGACTAAGAGGGCGTTCCTACTATGTTTTGACGATTAGTTTATCGTTGGAAAAGTTTGTAAGTTAAGTCAATCGTATCGTCATATATGTGAACACCTCTATTTAAATACACAAACCACGACGCTTTAAATGACACGATAATGTGTCGTCACGACATACTGGTAACGTGCCCTTATTGTTGTAATAACTACCTAAATAGCTACATTACCGTTTGTGACTACCGAGATGACGACTAAAGGAAATAGCATACATATCAACTCGGAAAGGGATCGTCACCGTATCAACTCGAGCCATTCAGTATTCTTTGTATGAAACTCCCTATTGCAATGCACACTATTCGGAATCATAACGTAATCGCCTCGCCTCGGGACAAGCTCACGAACCGCGGCGATACGGTGACGATCTCTTTCCGAGTTGATATGTGTGTAGGGAAGTATGGAAGAAATATTTTGCCGTCCTCAAATAAATTGGGATAAGGGCAAGAGAATGATGATGGAACATTTTGTGAAAAAAAAAGGCGTGTAATAACGAGTATAGCGTATATTATTTCTCTTTCCGAATAAAATGGGTTTCCGTAATCGGGTTCCGTAAAACCGGCCAAGTGCGTGTAGGACAACGTACAGTGAAGGGTTCCGTAGTTGGGATGAATTTAAGCCAAATACAAACTTAACATTGTAGTTGAAATACATGTACTCCTCACACATTCTAACTGTAAATGTAAATTTGTACACACAATATTGAGAGATTTACCATGTTATTTTAAGACCATAGACTTTTTATAGGTTTTCATGTAATCTATGAGTAAAGAACTTCTCTGTATTTTTTTTTCAAAATTTTAGCCTCAGTAGTTTCGGAGATAAGGGAGAGAAAGGTCAATTTTAATCTATCTTCTTAAATATATTTATTTTAGAATTATAAAAAAATATATATTTAAGATCCTCGCAACAAGCCCTTTCATTTGGTATGTCACACGATACAGTGTGATACTTTTTTTTAGATTTGGAGCAAGCAATGGCTGTGACAGACGGACAGACAGACACACGAGTGATCCCATAAGGGTTCCGTTTTTTCCTTTTGAGGTCGGAACCTTAAAAAAGACTAACTACTTAACAATTATTAAAGGGATCTAAAATAGGAAATAGGTAATAATTATTATTTTATTGCACGTTAAAGTTTAAGTTTTACTTACTAGGGACTATCTACTTACGTTGCTAGACTTATTAGTAATTTATTATGAAGCTACTTTCTCACTTACATTAATTGAATTATTCACATACAGCATTTCAATTGTCAGAAGCAATTAATGTTGTTTTAGCAGAAACATCAAATTACATTTATAATGAAAATAACAAGCTTTAAAACAGCAATTTTTATGAAACTGTTTTTTTAGTAAATTGACATAGGTACAAAAGTTAAAACTGTTACACTAATTTTAAGGGACCGGCTTTTCTAAATCAAGTAAGAACCGTAACCATATATTTCAAACCCAATTATCTTTTTACACTTCACTTTAGACACATACATACATAAATTCACGTTTTCTTCCCAAGAGAGTTATAATAGGCAGAAACTAATAGAAAGCCACCTGTTACGCTCCTTACATACTCCTTTTGCTTCGTTTACGTTCATGTGCTCGCCGGTTGCGAGTACTACGCACCTGACCTTTCTGAAGAACGTCACCAATTAAGTCACTATATGTCCTCCTGTTTCCACTCCCATCTAACTTGTGAATACCATTTGTTATTCGCCTTTCATTCATCCTCTCAACATAACCAAACCAAATATTAAGCATACTCTTTTAAATTTTCGTCACTACAGCATCTTTTAAACGCACCGTTGCCTTATCATAGAATTTTTCAGCCTATCAATCACAGTCACACCACGCATGCTTCTTTTAGATAATCTGAAAAAAAAATGCTGGCATTGCCTTGGTGTTTTTACAAAACGCTAACCACAAAGAAAACTACCAACTTCAGTTTGCAGTTACCATAAATAAACAACACACATCTCAACATAACATCACACCTGTAATCCCCGAAGGGTTAGTCAGAGGTGTACCTATAGTACACCCACATTTCGCCAGTTATGTTTAAGTCCCATGTAATAGGGGGCGAGCCTATTGCCATCAACCGGGCACAAATCCAGACTCCATAAATAAGTTATTAATAATTTATAAAAATAAATTTTCCTCCTAGTTAATTTTAAGTAGAGCTTGAGAAACTGTTATTTGCTTTCGTAAATACATAATTTCATTGAGAAGGTCATTTACATAATAAAAAAATACTTAACTAAAACAAGTGTCTCACTTGTACTATTTGAAACGATGAGGAAAACCGCAACTGAAGATGACCAATATTGAATCTTGCTTACGTTTACATAAGAATTATCAACTTAAAAATATCGTTGAAGCTGACTGTAGTATTTTATCAATGATCTATCTCGCTTGCCGGAAATAAGTACCTACCGAGATTGTTACAAAAGTAACTATATAAGTATTAAGTATGTGCTATAAAAGTAGGTTAGTAGGCATCTTCGCAAAATATAGCATCAAAACCTTAATTCATGAAAGTGTCTACTAAATTGCTAAGGCTACACATTTTCTGTTGATACTTTTCCATTCAAAAACAGCACATAACTTCCAAATCTCCGGAGATGAGAGCTTTGGCTCTTTGTAAGCTCACGGAGCTTATAATTCACCGGCCGGCCGACGTGCACGTGGTCACTCTCCACCGGTTCCACAAGTACCTACATCGCGTCATGCGCCCGCGTCGGTGAAAGTGTCCCGCGATCCCCACGCAATCTCATTCACTGTAGACGGTTAAACTCGGGGTCAAGCGCACAAAGAGTCTCGTTCCCATTATTTACTTTTCTTTGAGAGCCAGTAAAAGTTAGCAAAGCTTTGTGAAGTCTTGTGTGATGTGTCGATATTTTGCCAACGGCTGTATGTCATGAGCCGTTTTGGTTAAATTTAAGTTTAAGTGTTTATTACTTCTTTCTCTCACTGACACTCGTAAAACTTTCTTATGCGAAATCTATTGTATGCGTTAGAGAATTTACAGATGGGAGTGTTTAGTCAAAGACATCGTGTCTATGTGTCAATTCTGTGATGATCTTAAGGCCACAATGTTATCTGACTGTGCATAAAATGTTTTGGTACGAACCAACCGCAAGAAAGTAGGTTTATCGATCGCAGTTTAAATTGAACGTTGTGCGCAAGCTGGTATTCGTATATCGGCATATTTTATCGATGTATCGAGAACTTGACACCCCTGCATGATGCGTAGGTATACGTACTTAGCAACGATAGGTACCTACAAAATTATACAAAAAGTATGTTAATATGTTTGCTAATATAGCATCAAATACTGTCATTTCACCCTTCGCACGGTTAGTATATCGAGTCCACAGATTGCAAGAATGCATCTTACCAACCCGTTTGCCTCAGTCAGCTGTTGCAATACTAATAACCACTATTTACAAAGAAAACAACCGATTTATCGTTTTTCATTTTATTTTACACGAAAGGAAAATTCTGTTTAAGTTTATTGTTTGTCATTCTTTAAAAAAGGAGTGTTTTTATTTGTAAATGAGTCAAGGTAAATGCTGTTAAAACAAAATAAGATAAGGTTTTGAAAACCTTAAATGTAAAACGGATGTAGGCAAAGGCCTAAAGGAGACGAAAAAGATAAACATCCGTTGTGCGGTTCCTTGGAGTCTGTTGATTAAATAAATACTCAGTAAACTGGTGCGTTATGGTATTTTAAATAGATCTCAGAGGCTTACAATTTATTGTGGCGTAAAAAGACTTCACGCAACTGGAAAAACCTTCCGAAACCACGATAACAACATCTAGTGATAAAAAAGTGGGCAACGTCGCAAATAGATGTCAAATATTTCGCTGTTTTGATTTATTTGGCAATATAGCTGTATGGAAATATGAAATGTTTAATTCATTATTAATATTCTAATTCGCTAGTGAGTCCACTAGCAAACTACAATATTAATAATGAATTGCAATTATAGCACTGAATTTGATATTGTAACCGTTTTAGGTGTAAAAAAGGCATTTGGAAAGTTCCCAAATCATTTTTTTACATCTAAAACTAAATATCCAGTGTTACGATATTAATTATTGCATTTTATAATCAATATTTTAGTTCATTAGTTAGCCACATTTCATATTTCCAAACAGTAATATTGCCATATTAATCAAAACAGGTAAATATTTTACAGCTATTTGCGACGTTGCCAATTTTTAAGATAAACGCTCTAAAAATGAGGTCATTTTATATTGAGATATTTGACCAACCTTTACTGTTCCGTATTCCACATAAAAAAGCTACAGTATGTTTCAAAGTCCTCATTTTAATTGGTCAGAGATCTCATACCCGAGCCCAGTGCCCACTGCCCACTTGTCCAGTTCTTGAGTAATTAGTCAACAAGCGGCGTACGCGCAGAGCTTGCCAAATGGCATAATGCACCTTTCAAGAGCCACTTGCTATACGTCGGTTGTGAAAGTACGCTCTTGTCACCTTTCCTTCATTTTCTCAATGATATAACTTTCGAATAACGTTTACTGTTTGAGAATAAACATCTTTCTTTCTAGAGAGAAGGTTAGTGTAAAAGGAATTAGCGACGCAAAAACATTAAACAACGCATCGGAATGAGGTATCTTCTCACGAAACTTATTGTCCTTTTTATCTTTGTTTGCGTATCTAAGTGTCGACGCAATCGCAATTATATGATGTCTTAGTACCTACTTCATTATGTACGAATGAGAGGAAAATTTGTTTTTAGTAAAAATATCTTTGAAATTAATAAAACTGAACCTACGAGTTGATTTCTTTCAGAAACTGAAAACGTAGGTACTCTACTATGTTCATTCAAGATAACTATTATGCAACAAAGCCAACAGTTCCTACAAAACTCCAGTCATTTAAAATAATATAGACTCAAAGATACTGGTGCCAATTCTCTTGTCACAAATGCCGCTAAACTATTTCCCATTCTGAAATAGACTAAAATGACACAACTTAACTATATTTTAGTTTGAGAGCACTAAGATGGCACTGAGTTATAAATTTTAGTGAAAATGGCTATTTTTCTATTCTGAATTCGACGTTTTTCACCTAAAATTTTGATTGACTAACTAAATTAGATTTTTAAATCCCGGTTAAAAAGGTGTGGAATAAAATTGTGTGTCATGAACTAAAATTCTCACCAACACCTCGACTTCTGGTGCAAAAACAGTACTGTATATTTTATATATTCTGTACATATTACAAAACAAAGTCGATTTTCGCGTTTGTCTGCGTATTTTAAAAGAACAACGCGGACATACCGCGTTGTTCTTCTAAAATACGCAACGGATTTTAATGAGGTTTTCAACATAATTTAGAGAATGTATTCCGGAAGGTTTATGTGTATAATACATTAATATTAAACTTATAGATAATTAAGAAATCTCGATATTTTGGTAAGTCGTAAAAACCTTATGAAACAGGGGCGGGTCGCGGTTTGCTTATATCTCAAAAATGGTGTGTCCTATCGCAATGAATATTTCAAGATAATGAAAATTTCAACCCCCTCTATAAAACTCATAAACCCTTAAAACTCAACATATAGGTAATAATTTGTCATATTTTCCATACAAAAAGTGAAATATTCCATATAAAACATGTCGAGGCCACCCTTGCACGCCCTAAAAAAAATTACGGGGTAGGGCAAACAAGTACCACGTGGAGTCGCGATTGTCAAATTGGATTTTAGTTGTGTCAAAATAATTTGCAGAATAGCTTTAAGATTATCATAGCCAAAAGTAAGGAATTTTAGTGATAGTTTAGTTAGTTTATTTCGGTGTACAAGAGAATCGGCACCACTGTAGTTTCAATAGGCTCAAATAAGTCAAGAAAAAAATAAATGTGCATAGTTATAGGTTTAAACCTGTTCCGTTATTTGAGAAGACCCTTTCAAAAGTGATGTCTATCATATTGTTGATCAGTGTAGTTCGTAGGTAGGGCCAGGTAAATTAATTGCTTATCAAATTGATAAACTACGTAACTTTTCATACAACTGCTGAATAATGACAGCTGTGATGTAGCCAGATGACAGCTGCAGCAGATGACAGCTGTGTATGTACCTAAACTAAAAATTTAAGTTGGTAGTCAATTTGATAAACAATAAATTTCCCTGACTTTACATGACTCGAGATTTGAAGACAATTTGTTTAGTACTAGTATGTAGGAGATGTTAGATACCTCTTAATTGCATGTTCACTGTCGCGCATCACAGATAGATAACGAAATAACAGGACAGCTTCGTTCGTGGATACTGTCAGTCATGGTCGGATGCATGCTAACAAGACAAGAGATGAAATTGAATGATACCTTCAATGTACAGTGGGCTGCATCAATTGGGTACCGCAGTTGTATTAAAATTTTAATACAACTGGGGTAATACAGGTCGCCGGGTGACCACTGAAAATCAGCGCTGTGCTGTGGGTTCCCCATAGCACTGCATCATGCTGAGTGGAAGCCTTCTTTTCACAGTCATGTCGTGCAGCTGCCGACTAATTTCTGTTTTATGCTCGTGATTTATTATTTACTTTTTGTTGTTTTCGTATACTCTTGTCTTTTATGTATGCACGTGTCTCTGTGACAAATAAACCTATTTTTCTTTCTTTCTTTCTTACAATTGATGCAGCCCACTGTACGTTACTACATAATATTGCGACGGATATAATCAATTTATCAAAACACCGTCGTAAATCTATTTATTTATTTTAACCATTTATGCACACACATATAAACAGACAAGAAGAAAGGAACAGAAAAATACGTACAAAGGCAATGCTTATTTCTAAAGAAATCTCTTCCAGCACACCTGCGACAGGAAATTATAAAAAATGAGATGTAGACAACGTGTGTAACCGTAGAAGATAAAACAAAAACATAAATCAAAGAAAAAAAAAAATACAATTTACTATTTACACAAACTACTTACAATATACAACTTACTACTACTACTACTACTTATATATATAAATGAATCCCTATTTCCCTTGGTCACTACATCACGCATGATTTCGCTAATTCTTTTTTTGTGTTTGTTATTGTCAGGAGAATGTTCTTATGAAAAAAAAAAATAAGAAAGTTGCCCGGAAAATAAGAAAAATTTAAGAAAACTTAACGACCATATTAACTTTTCTAATGTAACCCTTTTTTTTTTTTTTGACGGTGGGAAATCATCAAATAACTTCTCCCGCTCTGGGCGGAGCGGGAGGGCGTGTCAGACTCTTACTGACTAAAACCCACCCGTGTTCCTTCGGTTGCCCTGTCACCGGGAGCCACGATCTCTCTTTCGGTTTTCTTCGCAGCCCCGGCAGGCATCGGTCCTAGTGGACCCCTTCAATTATGCTGACATCTCTTTGAGCCGCGCGTGGAACACAACGCGCCGTCGACCCGGGCCTGGTCCTTATCGGACGGTGAGCCACCCATTGCTCACCGCCCGCAAGCCCGCGCCTACGGTGGCCGGAAATCGCCTCGCGATTCCCGACGCTCTGGGCGTCTCCTCCTGCGGCGGTTAGGGGCATGAGGGCGCGAGATTTGCCTCTCCCTCACGCGTTCCGCCTCCTCCTTCGCGAGCATTACCGCTTCGCAGAAGGAGGTGACGGCCTCCCATTTCCTCTCGCTCCGTACCATGGCCTGAACCAGGGCCGGACGCGAGAGATCACCGCCGCCGATCGCCTCCACGAGGACACGGCGATGCTCCGCCCAAGCTGGGCAGACCTCCACCGTATGCTCCACCGTGTCCTCCGGGCGATCCACACAATGGTGACACCCGGGCGTTTCCTCCCGCCTTATCCTGTGCAGGAACCTCACGAAACAGCCGTGTCCGGTGAGGACCTGCGTCAGGCGGAAGGTGAGGACGCCGTGGCGCCTCTCAAGCCACTCCTCAAAGAGGGGTCTTATCGCCGCAATTGTGGCGTGCCCAGCGCTGGGTTGCGACAATCGCACTCTCCATGACGCCATTTCTAATGTAACCCTAAGCTTACAACAAAACAACACAACAAGTGTCAAAACAACTGTCAGTCGTTTGACAGTTGTTTTTCACATGGCCAGTTATATATTGCCAGTTCTCGTGTCGGAACTAAAACTAAGAATGTTGTGTATCATCATAAAGCATATAAACACTTTTTATTATTTTTATATTAATTATACCAATTCGCATACAATAATCATAGTTAAGACAGGACAACGTCTGCTAGTAATTTAATAAATCAGCTTTTACCATGCTTCTAAAATACGCATCACAATTGATTAGTGAGCGGACACAACATCAATAAAATGAATTACGTAGCAGTATATACAAAAGAGCTCATTAAATATGCATTATGTGTCAAGTGCCAGCCGAAATAATTATGTTAAACTTTATTATACGTAAATGAAAATTGGAAAGAAAGAAAAACAATATTTTTACGGAATAAAATTAATTAATTTGTTACATTCTGTATAATTTTGTTTTGTTCGTATTTTAACAATTCTCATATAAGTAAATAAGTACCTATTAAAAAATGATGTAAATAATGAAAGCTTGATCTTTAAACTTATTAAGTTATTATATCTACAATTTTTCCACGGAAATCCAATTTTGTACTGAAAAAGCACTCGTTACCACCAATTCTATCAAGACTGAACTTTCAGTAACCTATCTACGTAATTGAATTTCATTGTGACCATTAATAATTGGTTAAGTGGGAGTTTTGTCCAAACACTCCTTGCTGGAGCTGTGTGTTTTCCGGTATCTAGGGGGGGAAATTCTACACCTGAGAGTGTTCAAGGTATGAATAGACTGTCACTTTTGTGGAAAAGTGTACCAAAGATTCAAATGATAGATTCGCCCTACCGCGTCAAAGATCGTCGATTTCCGCAAGGTCGCGCCTGGATTAATTAACTATCTTAGTACGATGAGGCCAAACCTAACGATTCAAATCTATGGGGTGTACCAAACGACAAATAACGGTTGTGTAACATACGATCAAGTGCGAGTTCAACCGATATACAGGCTGACATCGAATTAATTAGCAATCTTTCAGGACGTAAATGTTCTCATGAATTTTAAAAACTTGAAATATGGGAACAACCCAGAAATAATATAAAAACATTTAACCTGTGTATTCAATACATTCTCATTGGCTAAATAATACATTTTAATGACAATCTAGATAATTTTTGTTATTTCGTAGTAACTATACTACGAAATTACTTTTACTGTTTGAAAGAGTTTAAATTAATTCAAAGCCAAACTGCCCAAATAATTCCAGATTTGTTTCATGCATTCGGTTTGCATACTTTAAGTCACATGTTTATAAAGCCGATCAATTATATTTACACGTGTTTTTAAGAAAGATTTACGAGTACTGATCATATTGAAATTCTATAAAACTTTTAACAATGCAAGACTAACGTTTTGAAATTGAATAATAATAACACTTATTATTTTCCTAACATGATAAAGCTCTGCTGCATTATTAATAAAACAATATTGTTTATTTTAAAATATCTTGGGTTGGTATCACAAAATAAATGTGCACATAGACTGGTGCATGACAGTCAGATCGTTTGAAGCTTTCATTTGATTGCGTACGTAAGCTACGTAACAGGGTTTGTTTACACTTTCATCAGATACTTTTGAAACGGACCATACCTACCTACATATATGGTTTGTTCCAATAATATCGGATGAGATTGCATAAGAATTTAAACCTGGACAGGGTTTGTTTATACTTTCTTTAAAAATTAGTGTAGTCTCATCATAAACTTTTCCT
The DNA here is from genome assembly GCA_916610215.1 of Omphaloscelis lunosa. Taxonomy (NCBI): domain Eukaryota; kingdom Metazoa; phylum Arthropoda; class Insecta; order Lepidoptera; family Noctuidae; genus Omphaloscelis; species Omphaloscelis lunosa. The sequence goes on from OU744247.1 coordinate 14,885,404, forward strand.
TAAAAGTAATACCTTTAATTATTGTATAGCTAGTATTGTATAATAAGGCTTTCCATACGGATTTCTGAGTTACCTTTCTACAAGGTTATGCTTTGCCGTTAAAACCTTATTCAATGGTCGGTTTTCTTTCTACGGAATGATAAAATTGTGTGCTGATTAAACAGTACTTCTAAAACACCCTTCATAGATCTATATAATTGAATAAAAAGCGATCTTCATCACTTTTTAGGATTCCGTACCTTAAAAAGAAAAAGGAATCCTTACAGGATCACTCGTGTGTCTGGCTAGCTAGCTGTCTGTCTGTCTGTCTGTCCGTCTGACACAGCCAAGAATTTGCTCCGAATCTACCTGACCAATTTGGTTGAAATTTGGTACCTACACATATGAATTTTTTTGACCCCAAGACGGACGTGTAACGTGTAATAAATGAATTTTGAATATGGGGGTCACTTTTCGAGGCAAAATAGGAAAAAAAAAGTTTTGCGTACTGTACCGTGTGACATATCAAATGGGAGGACTTGTTGTGAGGATCTCAAATATATATTTTTTATAATTTTAAAATAAACACTTTTAAAAATATTTAAGAAAATTGACCCCGTATCTCCGAAAGTACTGAGACTAAAATTTTCAAAAAAGAACAGAGAATTGTTAGAGAACCATTCTCTGTTCAATTTTGAAAATTTTCTTATAGAAGATTCTTATAGATTATGCTGTAGTCTATGACTAGAGAGTCATAGACTATAGCATAATCTATAAGAATCTATGGTCTTAAAATAACATTTGCAGGTGGAATGTATGGGAGAACATACTAATAATAATAAAAAGACTGCAAGTCGACCCCAACTTGATTGAGAAAAGGCTAGGCAAATTGATCCTTGTAAAGATATCCCTTCTACTAATAACATTAAAATACCTATGTGGGACGTGGGAAACCCCGGTCAACCAAAGTAATAATAATCATTAACCGCTTGTGTGCGGTGAACACGTAATTAATACTTTTTAGTCTTATATTTTTAGTAAAAAATTAAGTAACAACTTCTATCAGAAATGAAGTTTTCTTCTTGACTGCCCAAGATTTTTGTGGTTTTAATCCTAATATCACTGATGTAAGTACCTAGTTATCATATTTACAATTATTCCACTTAGGTAGTATACGAATAGAATAATATAAATTGTTACTACAGGTATTTTTTACAAATAAGACTGGTCGAAAGTTACTATGTAAAATTGGGTGCAATAATAAGAAAATAAATAGAATAATGTGATCTGGGTGAAAATAGAGAAAATGAGTGTTCCCAGTTATGAGACCTAGTTAGATCGATTTTTCGCTCTCGTAAACCCCTTTATTGCAACTTTCATCGAAATCGTTAGAGCCATTTTCGAGAACCTGAGTACAAATCAAAGACATTAAATTATTTACTTTCAGATATATTTATATAAGTACCTCAAATGTGGCTCATAAGTATAGGATAGGACAAGTGACTGTAGGTAATGGAAGACGTTGACAGTTGTAAATTTAATTTGATATAGCTTACCCATACATAAAAGTTCTAAATAATACTAACCCGACAGACGTTATCCTGTCCAAATTTCAATAATTCATACAAAACTCTTGAAATTGCACTTTAATTTTTCTCGAATTTTCCAATTTTTCCCCGGCAGCTTTTAAAGTTTTCTTTCCGTGGGAACCTAATTTGGGTTTTTAAGGAAATAGCACACATATCAACTCGGAAAGGGATTGTCACCGTATCAACTCGAGCCATTCAGTATTCTTTGCTACAACGCACACTAATCGGAATCGTAACGTAATCACCTCGCCTCAGGACAAGCTCACGAACCGCGACGATACGGCGACGATCCCTTTCCAAGTTGATAAGTGTGCTTTTCACTTTTACGATCATTTTAAAACAAAAATTTGCCAAATCGGTCCAGCCGTTTTCAAGTGATGCGCTCTCACCAACGAATATCATTTCATTTTTGTTTATATAGATAAGGTATGTATAAAGTGTTCCGGATAAGGCGGGAGGAACGCCCGGGTGTAATTAATAAATAATTCAAATAATTTAATTCAGGAATACACCCATATAAAATTCACAACAGATTATAAATTCAATTAATTAATTAATTATAAATTATTACTACATTATTACAAAACGATCAATATTACAAGAAATCAACAGATAAGTATTATTTTAGCTGGAATATTAATTACCATATATGAAGAAATAATTAACCTCGTATATGGCCCTCAATATTCCATTGTCATATTTATGTGTACGAAACGATATGATACAATACGTTACGATTTGTGTACTAACACTGACGACGTGACGTGAACATCAACGATAATATCGTCACGTTCCATCATACAAGCGGTCCACGCCATAGAGGCCAGGAGAGTTACGGACACTCACATACGCATACTCTCCGACAGCGCCTCAGTTCTCCAATCGCTGAAGAAAAAATATATTACCTCGAAGTTGATACTAGAATGTCACAATGCACTAGAACAGGTAACGGTGTCTAGTCGCAACACAGTGACACTGCAATGGATAAAAAGACACAGCGGCTCGCTAGGTAACGACGCAGCTGACGAACTTGCTAGAAGAGGATCTAGCACGGCAGTCTGTGGACCCGAACCTATCGCACCAATCCCCTTCAACCAAATACGCAGGTGGCTACAGGAATTCACCCTCACACAAGCGGAGTACTGGTGGACCTCGACACCGGGCTGCAGGCAGTCCAAGGTAGCTATGCCATCCCTGGATAGCAAGTTAACCAGGAGTCTTTTACGCCTGGACAGGAACGGCCTGCGCCTGGTGACGGGGACCATCACAGGACACTGCTCGCTAAACAAACACTTCCACACGATAGGCATAACGGACAGTCCTCTGTGCAGGGCGTGTATGGAGGCTGAGGAAACCGTTGCGCACGTGCTCTTTGAATGCACAGGCGTCACCCAGATTAGAACAGAAACCCTCGGGTCACCCAGATCTTTCACAGATGTTCTGAACAGACCAGGAGTTTTGATTAACTTCTGGAGGGAGGTGGGCTGGTTGGAATAACCCCCCAAGCGGCCGCCATGGCCCACGTACTATGGTCCACCTGACGGACTAAGTGCGGAAACCAAACCCCATAACATAGAACATAGATCGTCACGTTAGAAGTTATAAAAGCGCACAATACGTATTATCTCGTGAGGTTTCAATGGGTAAACAATAGTTATCCATGCTTAGATCGCAGCTTTACCTCGGAGATACTTTTATCCATGTGGCTGTTATACCAAAAGCCCCTCGTCACAGGATGATGACTGTCACGAAAGGACTCGGCCGTAAACATGTAATTTTCAACTCCGCTAAACGACATCTTTCCTCCGAGAAGCGTGAAGTACAGTAATTATTATTATAACACTATCTAGATTAAATATTACGTGAAAGCTACGAATAATAAAAGTAACGTAGCGTGAAAGTATACTTCATAATTTGGCTAAAAACTTACATGATAAAATATTATATAAGCGTGTGTATTTCACATTGTTTCGCGGTGATTACTCAAACATGATACTGATCTGACAAGGCTAATGCAGCGATTTCCCGACCTATGCCAAGGTCGGCTCGTTAAAACTGATCGTGCGCCCGCGCATTTAGCTAGTCCTTTTCACAAGGGAAATTACTAAAATAATAGCAATAGCATACGTACAGTCATGTATTCACGGCAGAGGTGCATTGGTTTTCCCCAATAAACTTCACCGTTCAAGACTACAAATACGGCCAAAGCACAGTCAAGAGACTTTTCTATTCTTTTCGCTACAGGTGTAAACGATAAACGAAATTAGTAGAAACAACATAGAATACGTATCTTATACCTTGGTATAAAAGTGGGGTTAGAGCTCGGGGTTATTAGGACACTAGAATGATTTTTCCGCTCGTTTCTTCCACATGACACATATTTTACGACACGTCTAGGACAAAAATGAGGATATTAACACAGCAATATCTTAATAACAAGTCATGTGGAATAATATAGTGGCGGGGTGTTCGATTACTGCGACGCAATCTTAATAATGAGATGTTCAATAAAACATAAAGCTACTTTCTATAAGCACTTACACGATAATGCGATGGAACACTTGAGAACTCCTAACGGCTTCGTTGAACTCTCTATATAAGATGATACGAAATAACGTGAATACTTGAATTCATTTAAAAATTATTACATTACTTCAAGTGTATTTTTAAGTTCAAAAGTACTTTAACACCTGTGTTGCTATACTTTTTTCCGTTCCTCAAAATGAAAAACGGAACCCTTATAGGATCTACTTTATTGTCCGTGGTTCTGTCAGTCTGTAAAAACCCTTTTTCTCAGGAACGCGTGGAAGTACCAAATTGAAATTAATAACAAAGACGTAGGTCTATCGTCCCTTGGAGCTCTAAATAAATCAATCTTTTCGCAATGGGATTAACCGTAAAAATAAACTTACGGCCATTTATGCGACATATTTTTATACTGACAAATAAATCAGAACCGATAGGGTACTTCCCGTTGACCTAGAATCATGAAATTTGGCGAGAAGCAAGGTCAAGGACAGCACAAGTAAAGAAAAACGTTCGAAAATCGTTATTCTTTAGTATTATCACATAACAAAATATTTGTTCGCGACTAAAAACTTACATTTGCAATAGAAAATTAACCGTGATGTATATTGATCTTACAGTACATAACACTGAAGAAGCCTTACAAACACGATAACTGTTAAAAGTAAAAGTACGAGAACAAATGTCCTAGCACGGTCATAAAAACTACTTTCAAATCGATTCAACGCACTGTCGTTAATCGTTTTCGAGACGCGCGATTCTCATTCAGTGCTAAAACTTGTAAGAAGCATTCAAATACATTAAACTTAAATAAAGACGGAATAACCCTCCATTATGTATTATTTTTTAATATTTAGTCATGTTTTCATTGAAATTCAAAATCCTAACCTTTCAAGAATACATTTTGACTTTTTATTCGATTCAACACAAAACGAGGCATGAATCGAGTATCACATTGCTTTTCTGACTTCACCGTGTCTCGCTACACCTCGTTTTTATGTTCATAAGGTTCAAAATATGCATTAAGAAAATGTACGTCAAATGAGCAAAATTGACATGCACTTGACATGCGATTATGATAATTTCTTAAGGTGATATATTGAAAAAAATGGGCTTTTTCTTTATCGTGTACCGTTTTAAGTATATGGAATAGGGATTTTAACATTCTGGTGTATGTTTTTTGAGTATATGACCTGTATCGAGAAAATTTGCAAAGGTCTATCCATTATTTAAATCTTTTTTTGATTATCATGGCGCAACGCTTTTGAGTTATTCAATGAAATTTACTTTAAAACATAGAAAGTAATCGTATCAAGATTTAAGAAAAGCAGTTTTAGTTTTAATAATACTTTTCATTTACAAAAGACGGCATTTGGTTTTGGCACATACGTTGTTTTATTCCGAGCGAACACACATTATCATCATCTCTTCTTTCGCCTATCAAAAGTATTGTCATCACTTTCGATCATTCATAAATCAATCGCCCGGTGGGACTCATCGACGATGAATCTATGTCATTTTTTTTGCAAATCGGTGCGATCAAATTTACAAAATTTAAATAATTTTGTTTACAGAAAAAGTTAGTACTTTAGCAAGTTAAAGTAATTATTTAATGCAATTAATGTTGAATAGGTATTTAGACTGTTTGTGTGTATTCTTGTGGGTCCTGTGAACTATATAACTTTCTTTTTCTATTATGATTTCGTGGTGAAATTTAAATGATTTAAAAATATAGGAAGAAATATAAAACCTTAACTGAACAGTACCTGCAACGTTTGGAGTGGACAGGGCAATCAATGAACTCATTTTAAAAGAATTCAATAGCAATAAGATGATGATAATGCTGAGTCGAATTCACCACCTTCACTAAAGCATAATCATCTCGTCTGACATAATACGAAGTTTTCTTAATGCATACACGAATGTATGTATTTAGTTTACTGCATAAGTTGTTAATATTTTGTTTCCAATTACAAAGTCTAGAGTTATACCTTAGCTTTTATTTATCATTTAATATTAGCGGAGAGTTTGCTTTTGTATGTACAGTATACTGAGTCGATTTTTGAGATGGGGCAGTAAGGGCAACTACCTTAACCATTGTAGCTACAGAAAAACGTTCTAAGAAGACTGTTCTTAACTTTTTGAGACATTTTGATCTACATTCATAGATTTTGAAAAAAAAAGAAAGTGGGCAGTTTTCACAAAAAACTTTTTTTGATGCCTATCGATCCTGTTTCTTATAAGGAAAAAATCTTTAGTGTACCAACTGAGGTTTGAGTACTAGAAAAGTCAGAAATCGCAAAAAAACTTTTCCCATATATTTCGTGTGTGGGAAAGTCACCCTGTTTACTTAATAAATATTATTGCTGTTAATGAAATATTTTGTATTATTTGTCTACTCCATAGCTAACGTTACTTAGCACTAACGTTACTTAGCACGCACTTTTTTCTTAGATATGTTTCCGTCTTTATCATGCACTTTTAGTATGGCAGTTGTGCGACAGTGACAAGAATAATGCTTAGCCAAAGCCCATGCTGAGTAAGTAACGTTTTAAATTCCGGTCAGTTATTTCGTTAGTCCCACTTTTGGCTACTGGTTCAGATAAGTTTGTGGCGGCACGGCGGCGACGTGGCGGCCGACCACGGAAGATGGAACCGCCACTCCCCGCGTGCGGGGGAAATAAGCCACGTCCATCAAACTACTATTTATTTTCAATAAAGGCCCTTAAGACGAATTAATATTTGATGTTGTATAGAGAAAAAGGTTTTCGGAACGAAGATCTTTAACGCGGCTTGCAGTAGGAGTAAACTGGCAGATATTGTCACGCGAAAAAGCATTCATACTTGCGACTATCTTTTTCTAATTCGATAGAGAGAGAGTGAGAGAGAGAAAGTGTGAATTTGGTGATAATTAAATCCAAGATGGCGGCTGCGAAAATGTTCACATTTTTCGTCAAGGGTGTCATTTTCATAGTTTTCAAGGGTGCTAAAGCCGATAATGAGGTCAAAATGTAAATGCAAGATGGCGTCTGTGTACTTTACAAAAAAAGCAACCCTCAAATATGTATTCGATATATTTACTCCAAATTGATTCATTTTAAAAATCAGTGGGTGTTATGTACTTACTGATTTGTAAAATGTATTAATTGTTTGTACAGCTTGGCAAAAAAGAGTCTGAACAAAATGAGGGCGCCACTATGGCACTTAGGTGACTTCGAACGGCAAATGAGCAAAAGAATTTAAACAAATTGTTATAAACGCTGCTTGTGGGTGACTCAAAACCTACTAGCACTTGTCGGCAAAGGTGTACCATCACCATAGGTCTGCATTACTTAGGTAAAATATTTAGTTCCAAATGTCACCACGTCAGACTCTTTTATGTCGACCTGTACTATAACATTTTTTTTTTCTTTTATTTAATAGTCGTTATTATTAAAATTTAACTTTTATATGCGGCACCTGTTTTATTTCTGGGTTCAAGCAAAATTCGGAGTATTGCGCTTATGGCTTCTCCTGTGTTATATACTCGGATATCGATGTAGATATGGGAGATCATTTTTAAAACGACTTATTTAAGTTTGTTCTTGGGATAAGTTCATCCCAACTACGGAATCCTTCATTGTGCGTGATCCGAACAGTTGGCCAGTTTTCTCTATGATATGTTAGGTTATCTTAATAACAGTTTGACTTTGATTGCAAATAATCTAATTAGCACAATTTTGTGCTTGAGATGCTGGATATCAAGATTATTCTAACTATTTGGTTCAATATTTACATGAATGTAATGTGTTTGCAAAAAGATTCACGTGTTACGTTCTTACAAGGTCTTGTACTCAGGTGAAACCTACCTAAATTTATTGTTAGATAATAACAACCACCCAGCAACTAATATGTACCTACTTATTATCCATATTTCATAACAATTCTATTTGAACTAAAACGATTGTTATATTTCGTTGAAAATGAAATAATAGAGCTTAATTTTATTTTAATCTGAAATATTTCACACAAAATAAATTTAAAAAGAAAACGTACGGTCACGTGCATAAATATCCAAAACTTACACAAGATCAATAGCGATTTTCTCCTAATATATGTATATAGGTATTTTATGGTATTACGAATATTGTATTATCGAAACCTATGAAAAAAGTTATTTTCTCAAAGTTTTCAATTTTTTTTCTCGCGAAAAAAGCTTTTGAAAAAAAAAATCGATTTAAAGTTTCGGATTACTTTCCCATCCGTATTTAACTTTGGTAAATCAGATAGGTATTTGATATCAAGAGTCAAGAGTTTTTGGGACAACCATCTGCTAAAAATTCTCAGTAAAACAAACATTGCTGCCTCCCTATGTATCTTACAAAAAAATGTGAATTTTAAAAGTGATAATTATCCGGATTTGGGTATTTTACATAAAAAATCATACCATCTGCCACAGTAACCAAGAACGTAAGCCGACGTTCGCATGGACGTAATAAAATCGCGGCGGGATTTTATCGCGCACTGGATTTTCAACTCTTGGTGTTAAGCCGAGCGTTGAAAATCCAACGCGATGGCAGTATCGTTAGTTTATTCAAATAATTAAAATATCTTACTGTTGCTGAATTACAGTGTTAAAAATCATAATTTCCGTAAAAAATGTCTCAAAATAGTCGTACTTTGTCAGTTTATTGACTCGTTGAACGTCTCATTGATCTAGTGGTCGTCTGCCAAGCATGTGGTCCTTGGTCTCGTTCTGGCAAAACATTAGTACCAATAGAATTTAATACAAAAGTCTTTTAATTTCCCAGTAGAAAATTTGCCTACTACTTAGACGAGTCTTGCTGTGCTTTGACGTGTAAGGCTCTGTTCCCACTATGTCGTGACGACAGATTATCGTGTCGTATAAAGCGTCGTGGCTTGTGTATTTAAATCGAGTTGTTCACATATATGATGAAACGATTAACTGTCGTCCATGACTTTTTTGCAGTAAAGACAGATTGTCAAGTTAATGGGAACGACTAGCACGACAGTCGTAAAACGTTAAAAAAAAAACGTCACGACTTATCGTGACGGCAAATCATTGTGTCGTTATTGCGACTATCTGTCATTTACACATGTTTTCTTCTCTCCTCACGCCCGCCGCGCCTATTCTTGGCTCGCTTTGTACGTGTCACTACGGGTCGGACTCTTGTTGTGAAATGTCATCACGATCCAATGGGAACATCTAGATACGATAGTCGTTCAACGATAAAATATTTCGACGATACAGTGACGATAAACAGTCTATATAATGGGAACAGCTAGAGACGACAGTCGTCCAACGATAAATTAATCGTCACAACATATCCCACTATGTGTGTACACTACACGCGCCCTCGAAATTCAAATCTGCCTCGATGGAACCTGGGCCTAAAAATAAACCTTCGTTGTAAGTTCTCGGCGAAGCTACAGCGTGTTCTAGGTACCTACTAACGTTATCTAATTGACTTGCAGGCAGTAAGAAATAATGGCCGCGATGTCGAGCGCTCCTCTGCTCCTCGCCAACACGATGCTCGCCAACAAACTGCAGGACGATGACGTCAGATATGCTGAACCTGTGAAGAATAAGAACAGAGATTACGAGTGAGTACTTATTCATGAAACTAGTGTAGGTATGTAGTATGTCGTGAACAAACGATGTTTCTACTCGATGATTATTGCACATTTGTAGGTTTGGAGTATTAATGTCGATGGACATAAGAGTAGGGGAAGATCAAAGAAACGATGGATAGCCTCTGTGAAAGATGATGGTGACTACCGAGATGACGACTAATAAAAAAAAAGCAATGTAAATTAATTATCACACTATAATAACTAGATAAATACTAAAGGTAATTAATGTAGTGTAGTGAAATTTTTAAATCTCGCACACCTGCCCGCGTCGAATCGTTCGAATCGGGAAGACCTTTACTAGCCATCTCGTTGACTTCGACTCGATTCGATTCGTTCGACGCGTTCGGCTCAAATAAGTGTGCGTTCACCATAAGGCACCAACATGGATATTTATGTGATTTTTAACTGTTTGTATAAGTAGGTAATATTGCAATAAATATTCTGACAGGAAACAATGAGAGTACAAACTATAGTTCAAAGCAAAATAAAATATGAATATCTTGAAATGAAACTGGAATAACTCTCGGGATACTACAATAACAAGGGCCGTAGACATGGGCCAACTGAAACGGAAGAATGCTTCTCAAATGAAACGGAAGGATGCTTAGCGGTCCAGATATTTTGAAACAAATAGAAGGGTTTTTATTGCACCTAATACTAGCTTCTGCCTGCGACTTCATCCACTTGTTTTAAAATGAAACATCCTATGGCATTCGGTAAGCCGACGTAGCACGGACGTAATAAAATCATGGCGATTTTTTTTCGTGCACTGTATTTTTAACGCTCCGCTTAGCGCCCAGAGTTGAAAATCCATCAGTGTGTTTTTTCATCGGACAAAGGTGCGTCCCAGCGCGTTGGATTCTCAATGCTCGGCTTAACACCGAGAGTTGAAAATCTAGTGCGCAATAAAATCCCGCCGCGATTTCAATACATCAGTGCGAACGTTGGCTTACAGTGTAGCTTTCTATCAGTCATAAACAATTTTACCTCTCTACAATATTGGTTTAGTCGTTTAAATTTCGTAATAGAAGAAATTATGTAAACACTATTTGACGAATATCAGAAAAAACTTTCAACTGAAACAGACACTTCTGATAGCACACAAGAGATTTCCGAAAAGCTGTGAGAAAAGCAGACAGGGGATAAATAAAATGTGCATAGACATTGTTTGTCATTATGAACCCATTATTAACTGATTAAATAAACGCAATCCCAAGACCCAATCCGATTTGTTTTGAAGAAGCGATTGTGATCGAGTCGAGTAAAGACTGAGCGACGTTGTTCGGCGTTGTAGTTAACCCAAATCTATTCAATAAGAAAAGATAACTGCGCGTATCAAATAATCGAGTGCTAAAAGTGTACCTGGCTGACGGACTGTAGAATTTAACCCCACACAAACTATGGAGGAACATAAACGATGTGTGTGTATCTAAGTCATTTAAATAAAAAGACGTGCGGATTATAAGTACGTAATATTTCATTGATACTTATCTACTTACCTGGTCGTTGCCAAGAATAGAATAATATTCATCAAACAAACAACAAATAACAAAATTCAACAGTTCAATTGACTCGCGCATCGCGCTCACCGACTCACTACACCTAGCCGATTCATTTCGGCGCGGGTGGTTGCCATGGCTACGAGAATCGGGTGAAATAGTGATGGATTAATTATAGGGCGCGCGGAACTAGTTAGCCGCGCCTTAGGTGCGACAGGGGTGAGGGGGCGGGTTGCTACTGCTCGCAACGCACATGAGATTAGACAGTGATGACCAATCTCGAAATATCGTGAACAATAATTGTTCAATTATTGAAAAGAATAAATAAAAACAATTGAACTCTTAGAACTTTATATTGTACCTATTTAATTATATTGTAATTAATAGTAAAATAAACCAAAAACAAATTAAGTATATGAAATCATTCTGACATAATTTAATGATATATAAAATTATTTAATTAATATAAACTTATATGAAATTACTCTTAATCACTTGATTCTGAACTCTCTGAACTTGATTCAGAATCATCTTGTAAGTTTATAATGATTTCGTCCATCATAGTATCAAATCTCATATCATGATTCCAGTATTCTTGTTCGTTTTTTTTGTACGTAGTCATCGCATTTTTCATAGGCGAGTAAACTAAACGTACGCTAGGAGACGTCCTCAAACGAACGCGCTTTTTAATTCGCATATTTACATAATTCACATACTTCATTATTATCAATTATCGTCATATTAGCAAATAGCATAGCAATAGCAATTAGCATACCACGACTCAAAAATTTACATGCTAATGAAATTTATGCAAAATCGCATTAATTGACATTACCAGGGTGAAGTGATAAGATCACGACACTCGCGTATCGCGCCACTTCACCTAGCCGAGTCACTACAGCGCGAGTGGTTGATTTGCTGTTCACGCGCAAGCGCGGCGTGAGGCGATACCATTCATAAATATCACATAGATTTTTCTATTTTATTTGACTCATGCAAGCTCCTACCAAGTTTTTAAAACAGTAATTTGCAAAATTTTTCATGCGTAGGATACGAATTAAATAGGTTATACTTATAATTCGGAATAACAATTAAATAAATTAACCAATTAGAGCATTTTTGTCTAGATAGGTATAATGTATAAGAAAACTGCAAGTACACACTAACTTTAGTCATAACTGAGAGTTCACTATAAAAACGGAGAAGGAAACTAAAACAACCGTCACAAAACAATTAGTTGATTATATTTGCAAGTCACAACCTTTACTTACCTAATTATTATAAACAATTAAAACAGCTATTGTTTTACGTATGGCAATCTTGTTAATTACAGATGGCAAGTGGTATGGAGAAACGTGTTGGCGTTCGTGTACTTGCACGCTGCAGCTTTGTACGGATTTTACTTGATTTTCACCGGAAAAGTCAAGATGTGGACAATTTTGTTCGGTGAGTATCCTTCATACTACTAAAGCCTTGTGCAGACTTTCGTGACGCGACAGCGCGATGCGACTCTAACAATTTTTTTTTTAAAGATAACTAAGAACAATTACCGGTGTCGCGTAGCGCCGTCAAAATGTGTAGGAATGACCGCGACAACGCACACAATGCCCGTACCGCACCGTCTCGCGTCGCCTGCGCCACTTGTGTATGTTCCACGCCACGTCGTCGTTCCGATACATTTTGTATGAAATATGAAACAGGCGGCGCAACGCCCGCGCCACATCGTCGTCACGCCCGTGCCACTCGCTACTTGTATATGTCTCGCGCCTTAGGCACGGTTTATACTGAAGAGACGTGATGGACAGGGCGTGTCGTGGTGACGGATAATCAAAGAAACCCAAAATGGACCTAATAATTATGTCGTATAGCGTCGTTTTATTTTGTCGGAAAGTTGTAAGTACACAACACACAAGTTGTAATTGTTTATAGTACACACGGCTACACATCAAGCTATACATTTCTAGTTTATGCTGATATCACATTGTATAGGATTTCCGTACAATGCGAAGTACATAAGAAATAATTCAAGACGGATTTTACAGTAGAAGTACTAATTATTATTGCGTGTTATTATATCTTATTAGACTTTTAAACATTATACTTTTGACGCGTAATCTATGTTTAAGTATTTTATAATTTTAAATATTTATAGTACATATGAAATAACTCACAAATTTTACAATAGCAGAGCCAATTATTGAGTGTTTGTCATATTAAAAAACTTAAGATGACATAGTTAACTTAGAAGAGAAGTAATCGTAAATAAACCTAAAAAGTATTTGTTTCTAAATTCTATTGTAACATAATGCTGATTTTGCAACAGAAGTGCCAATTATAAATTGTGTGTTATATTAAAAAAAAAAACATTAAGATGGCAAAGTTTACTAGCTGCGCCCCGTTTTACACGCGTAAGTCTGAATCCCGTGGGAATATCGGGTTAAAAAGTATTCTTTGTCCTAATCCAGGTCATGGTCTACTCATGCGCTAAATTTCATCCAAATCCGTTCAGCCGTTTTAGCGTAAAAGCGTAACAAACAAATCAACAAACTCACTTTCGCATTTATAATATTAGTTAGAATTAGGATTATAATTTAACCGGGCACAAAACCGCACACCGGGCTCCTACTGAGAAACTACATTTTTTATTATTTTAGTTCAAATTGTCGGGAATATCCGTCAGGCCATACAGTGAAACAGCCCACAAACGATATTAGACATTATATAGCTGTATAAATTGAGGTATTATCCGCGTGAGTCGACTGGTTCTTATAAGAACCACTGGGGCTTGATGACGAAATCGCGCACTGGTTTTCATAAGAACCAAGTGGAGCTTTAACGGTACTTTAATGTAGGTATGTCTAGCGAAACCTAGCTCAGCTCCATCCAAAAAATGATATTTTTTACATATTTCTTTTTTCCAGGTCTAAGCTTCGCGATCATGTCAGGAATGGGCGTGACGGCCGGTGCCCACAGGCTCTGGGCTCATCGCTCCTATAAGGCGCGGTGGCCTCTGCGACTATTCCTAGCTTTCATGCAAACGATGGCCTTTCAGAACCACATCTATGAATGGGTGCGAGATCACAGGTCAGTCATGATACCTTAATTTATACGGTTATACTACCAACCTACCCTTGCTTTGCACGGTTTTTACGACTTGACAAAACTTCGAGATTTCTTTATAATAAGTCATATATAAGTTTAATATCAGTATTACACCATCCACAAAAATTCTCTAAATGATGGTGAACACCGACTTGAAGTTATATGTAAAAATAAATAATAATGAATGATAAAATAATAAAAAAAGAAAAAGAAAAGATACAATAAAAATATTATTTTATAATATCAAAACATAAACTGAATTTTTACTATTATGTATAAAACATTGTTTTTTTATTAAATTAGTTGTAAAAATTGTGGGGACATTACAAATCTATGCACGCACACACTCGCAAACGTACAAGCGTCTAGCGTAGTATGTTACTTCGTCGTCGTCCATTTTGGTTTGTTTGGACTTTACAGCAGTAGTGTGACTGTAATTTATGTATTTTTAATTGGAAAATGTTGGTCGAAGCAAAGCCGAAACACACATGCGTAAAGTGCAGTAAGAAAAATAAGACAGTTGACTCATAGCACAGCTAGGTTAGTATACTTTGCTTATTTCCACAGTATTATTATTTATGGCGTTCTGCTATGGGGATCGGCAGCTGACGTAGATTCAATTTTCATTTTACAAAAGAGGGCAATCCGCGCTATCTACAATATGGGTCCTCTTGAGTCCCTTAGAAACATATTCAAATAAATTGATATACTGACTCTGCCTTCTCTTTATATCTTACAAAGTATTTTGTATGTTCGCAAAAACTTGGAACTTTTCAAATAAGAAGCGATTTCCACAATATAAATACACGTAGTAGACATGAAATTGTGAATAAATTAAAAAAAATAATAACTAAAACAAGCAAGTATTTTCTTAGAAACGGTATCCGGTTTTATAACAAGTTGCAAAAGTCGGTTACAGAACTTAGCGATGGGAAGTTCAAAACCCACATCAAACGTGTCCTTATCAAGAAAGCATATTATAAAATTACAAACTACGTTGAAGACAAGGAAATTTGGCAATCATTCCTTCTGCACATGTGGCTTCCTTGGTACCTCATTAACGAAAAATAATGTAAGAGTCTATTAATTGCTCCCAAATAACCATGTTTATTTTTGTACATTCTTCCTTGACATAATCATCCTATTATTTGACATTATATACATACAATTTAATTTCAACTCTTTATTAGTGACTTTTGTGCACATGATTATTATTCAAATTTGTTACAGTTGTAATAGCAATCATGTCATTTCGTTTAAAATTGTTTTTTTTTTAAATTAATTTATTTATTTTTTATATACCTAGATTCTTTTCTATTTTGTGAATGTAACAACGCGTGTATGTGTGTAGGATAAGTGGACTGTAGATTTGTTGACCATTTTCTATTTTGTTAAGTACCTGGTACTTGTTGAAAGACCTACACTGTCGTCCTCCCATACCTATTAACACTGTTATTTGAAAATATTGTAAAAGCCAATTATTTTTAAAAGGGTATCTTGGAGTTTCTTGCCGGCTCTTCTCCATAGGAAACGACCAATTGGAACTGTACTTACCTCAAATAATGCGCGGAAATTCAAACTAAGTAAATTAATTATGAGTTCCGAAATCAATGTCGAACAACGATCATTTTTCACGCGCCAATACGTTAATTTGTTTCTTTCTTTACTTTAAACAGCTCTATTTGCAAACCAAATCGAAATTTAAATAAAATCTTTGATAAGTTACCTCCTTGGTTGACATGTGTTGAAGTAAAAAGTTCGTTTCATTTTTAAATAACACGACAGATATGAGTTTTCTTAGTAATTTATTCGGCCGCTAAACACCACAGTTATGGATTTTCATACAAACTTTGCCGGCCGGGCGCTCGCATGTATTCGACCAGTACAGCAATTTCGATTTATCTCGAAGTAGGTTGTCAAAATAATGTCCTAATTTCCAAGCATTTTTGAGAAAAGTTCTTTCCATTTTTAAATTACACGACAGATTTGAGTTTTCATAGTAATTTATTTGGCCACTAAACACGACAGATATGGATTTTCATAGAAACATTGCCGGCCGCCTACTCACATGCATTCGACCAGTACCTACAGCATTTTCGATTCATCTCAAAGAAGGTTGCCAAAATAATGTTCGAATTTCCAAGCATGATTGAGAAAATTATCGTATCATCTTTTTCCCTGTTTACCTCTAACACCAAAGCGATTTTTGCTAAGTGAAAAAGAAAATGAATTGTGACAATATTGTTGATTCCAAAAAGCATATTAACGCCATTAAATAAGAATTATATATTGTTATTACCAAACCTCTGAAAAACAAATATTATGTCGCATTACCAAATAGATTCACGACACTTCGTTGAAGCTCACTTAGCACTAGTATGTTTTTTTTTGCGACTCGACTTTAGTTTGGCCCTGTATTTATTTGGCGGTACAAATAGTAAGGAGCTTGAGTTAGGTTTGCCTATAATATCAATAGGTTATTGATAGCTATTTAACAACAGTAAACATGAACGGTTCACTAGCGGACACTAAATGCTCGCACACACATATACGGTATCTATAAATATTATTAGTGATGTAACTTCAGCACCTTGCCGGATATGGCAATATAAGTGTATCTCTATAAACATCGAAGTTTTGCACCATCTTGTAAATAACAGTATTTATGGTTTCACTCACGTGCCTAGATTCCACGATTAGTTTTGAACTCAACAAAAACCCATTTTGAAGTGGGTGCGTAGACATGCAATCCGAAACGAATTTTACTTATAAAAGTAGGTAATCAGGATTATGAAAACATTCAAGGGTCAGATAAAATTGTTGGAACTTTCCAAATGGAACACAAATACGTTCTAATGAAACGTTGGAGCTGTGGTTTTACGTAAGCCGGTAAACAAATAAATGCGTTTAGTTTCAAAGTCTAATATCCAGCCAGAGATCCCAAAACATTTGTAAAGAGTTTCTCTTGGTATTTATTCTATTTGATAAGCCTTATGAAATGTCACGTTTTACCGGTAGATAACTTAGGACGACTTAGGTGATTAGTGTAACCGTGTAACGAGTAGTAAGATCAAGGAATAATTTTTTTTGTTTTTGTACATAACCGTTTTTAGGGTTCCGTAGTCGACATGGAACCCTTATAGTTTCGCCATGTCCATCTTTCTGTCTGTCTGTCCGCGGCTTAGTTCAGAGACTGTTAACTGTTGAGTACTAGAAAGCTGTAATTTGGCATGAGTATAACTATAAATCACGCCGACAAAGTGATAAAATAAATTCATGTTTTATTTTATTTTTTATTTGCAGTCCTTTTTCTTAATTCAGTAAGAACAGCACCCACAACAAACTAGCTTCTAGTACAAGGCTGCGTTGATCGCGGCTTCAGTAAAGTTTACGTCCTCAAAATGTACAGTAGTATCCCCACTTTGGACACTCCAACAAATGGGCCATCGTCATGGGTCAGGAGCAAACAGTTTAATAAACTAGCGAAAACGTTAGATCCATTTTTTTTTTCTTAGCTTGTCGATGGCAAGAATAAATATTATATCCTTAGATTATTACGAAAGAGAATTATTTGACTAATCATCACTTTCCTTATGCAGAGTCCACCACAAGTTTACGGAGACGGACGCAGACCCTCACAACGCAAAGCGCGGGTTCTTTTTCTCCCATATCGGATGGCTGATGGTGCGCAAACACAAGGATGTCTTCGAGAAGGGCGCCACCGTCGACATGTCCGACCTGGAGAAAGACCCGATTGTTATGTTCCAAAAGAAGTAAGTGACAAACATAATAACCTATTTTCAATCATCTCCGCCGAGAAAAAGGGTCCATCTTTAATTAACATCGTATATTTGAATCTCACACTTGTGCCTCGGAAAGCACGCTAAGCCGTCGTTGTCGGCTGTCATTTATGGGATGTTTGACAGTCGTTACGCTCACTAGAATCCCGAAAGTCTGACAACTAGTCTAACAACAAAGGATATTGTTACCCAGTTACTGGGTTGTGGAGGTCAGATAGGCAAGTCGCTCCATGTAAAATAAGTTGCATCCGGTTAAACTCAAAGAAAGAAAAATGCGACCCTAACATCGTTGAGAAAAAGCTAGGCAGATGATGATTTGAATCTCGCTATCTCGGGTCTGTTTACGAATGCCTGATGCCTGTTCACCCAGACAGTGTAAACTACTGAAACGATTCGTGCTAGCCACATGAGCCATGATTTCACGTTGTTTTTAGAAGTTCACTGAGGCTATGATTTTAGAAGCAAAATTGTTTACCGAGTATTATTTTGTAGTTCATTATTTTCCGTCCTTCTACTTTTTTTTAACTTTTATTTGTAATCAAATATTACCAGGAATACGGGTTATATATTATATTCCTGCTACCTACCTACTATTAAGGCGTAAAGTCAAGGGGTTTACTGAAATAGTGCAACTAGTGAAGTCTGAAAACTTAGATACGCCGTTTCAAATTGCCTTTTTTATATCCTTTTGTTATACTTTTCCTTTTGTTGGAAAATATCTCGTTAAGTTATTCTATCAATTAATAACCTACACGGTATAGATAGGTCTCCAGAAGAACGTCGTAACTTCAAAGACGATCGAAATATCAAGCATTTGTTAATCAAAAGCAGTATTTATTTCTTTGAATTACGGTTCACTCCCCACTTCAAGCCTTTTGTACGAGGTTTATACTTCCCTTCACAATATTTTTCACAATCGATTGTAGTTCCTACTTACTAAGAAGAAAAATATTTATTTCCAGTAAGTGTATTGTAAGACAGTTTCAGAATATGATTATATGATTTCTTTACTAATAAATATCTTTGACCAATTCCAAGAAATCATTATTAAACTAGAGCATTTATCTTTAATTGCTTCAGTTCTTATACTATAAAAAAACCGGCCAAGTGCGTGTCGGACCACGCACAATGAAGGGTTCCGTAGCTGGATGAATATCCCAAGAACAAAGTTAACAGTTGAAAAACATGTTCTCACATACAACGATACGGCATGGTCAATTCTCCAACTGGAAATGTAAGTTTGTAATCGCAAAAAAAAATATTGTACTATGTGATAAAACTACAAATTATCTATTTTCCGACTTTTTTCTTTACTTGTACTGTGAGACTTTGCTTCTTGCCAAATTTCATGATTCTAGGACAGCGGGAAGTACTGTAAATTTTGATTTATTTGCGAGTTTAAAAATATGTTACAAAAATGACCGTATTTGTTTACTTAGAAGCTTGATTTTTTTAGAGATCCAAGAGAACATACTACGTAATTGATATTCATTTCAACTTGATACCTCCACGCGATCCTGAGAAAAAGGTCTTGACAGACTGACGGACGGACAACGAAGTGAGGTATAAGGAGATAAGGGTTCTGTTTTTCCTTTTGAGGTACGGAACCTTAAAAATATAACAACAACAATATGATCTATTGTATATTGGCACGTATCTAATTTGTTGAACCGGGTTTTGCAGAATTTCGTAATAATCCTCATTCTCTTGCCCTTATTCCAATTTATTTGGGGACGTCGCAACATAGTCTTCTTCTTCTATACCTACTTCTAGATTAGTCGCCATCTCGGTAGCCCTTTCTAGCCATAATATCATTTTTCACACAGTCCATCTATCGTTTCTTTGCTAGGTATTCCCCTACTCATATAGCTATCCACATTCATATTCATAACTTTCCTCAAGATATTTTCCTCATTTCTCCGCATCGTATATGGGTATGAAAATCGATATGAAAGAAATTAAGGACACAGTAACAGTCGTAAGTATTTGAGTATTTGATAATCATCTAACGACAATGGGTGATGTAAACCTGTGACTAATGTTTCGCCTATAGCCCAAGGTTGTACAGTGTACAGTATTTCTTTTTCTTAATTTCCCTCGGGAATCATCGCATTTCCGAATATAAACGAATGCTAATTTCCATGTCCATCAATTAATTATTAGATTTATCGTGTATAATAATTTGTATTCAGAACTAAGTACTTTATTGTTGTTTTGTTTTGATTTCCGTGTGAACTATATAGAGCTGTAAAACTATTTTCCTATCTGTCGTGCCAGCGACTCTTTCACTCTTTCACCCATTTATAAAAATAAATTACATTAGTTAAAAGGATATTAATAACAACTCTATATACTTCCAAATCGATTGAGAGCGTCCGGTTAACATCAAGTGCAAAGGGCAACTGATAGAAATCCGACGACTGGTGAAACACGAAGGACATTAAGAAAATATAAATACTGTACACCTCTCCGGCTTTTCACCTTCGACGCACATTTCGCAGTTTGACCTATGCTGTAACAACATACTAATTCCATCCCTCTGGTAATCAATTCTATCCTTCAAATCTGTGTTATTTAATGACCCTAGAGGTTTAGTAGCATCCAATATTGGTTTTCCTGGAAACCAAGTGAACACATTTTACAGATTTTAGGGGAGAGCTCAGAGGTTTTTTGTTCAAGCATATGTAGGGCGAAAAGTAATTGATTGCTGAGTAGGTGCGGCTTGCACCGTCCGATTATTTCGCTAATAAGTATCAAATTCTGGTGAGTAAAATCTTGAAATAATCAACCCTGTGTACTCCGACGATGTTCTAATTTTGCCTCTTAACTTTTAATCTACTCTCAAGTATTTGCTATTTCCAAAATTCTGAATAGCGAAAAATATTCACGAAAGTGCTAGCTTCAAATAATTCTGAATAGCAAAAAATCTTCACGAAAGTGCTAGCTTCAAATTAAAGCTAAATTCGTTGATTTAGAGGTAAATGCAAAATAAATACCTTTGAGTATTTTTCTAAATTAATGAAATTTCGTTATATTTCGCAAAAGGCTCCATCAATCCATCAGATATAATATATATTCACTGTTAGGACATGTTAGACACACACATATGTTGCAAAGAATAACTTTTATTCGCCCTGAATATCCTTTTAAAATTTATCCGATTTGGATAAATTTTTAAAGGATATTCAGGGCGAGTTTTCAAAGTCGTCAACATTTTGGAAAGCCCGCAATTTCTTAATCATTTTTAAATACCTACTTAAGTTATTGTGCGTCAGGCCATACACGATCATTATGATTTTTTTTTTGCCCTTTTTGGAAATCTGAAAGTGAATCCCTGACCACGGGGCTTCGGGGTTTTCTTTCATCATGCCGCACCTACTCGACTCAAAGTATGTCAGTGTCACATTTTTAATTCGTTCTGACATATAAAGAAGATGGCTGAATGTCATTCTGTGGTATTGACATAACGACGAAATATAAAATGCTGAATCGGTAAAGCATATTCTATCGGTCGGTACAGCAGACAAAACATATTTTGGACTCTATTTAATACAGTTCGCATGGCTATATATCAAGCTATATATTTCCAGCAAAGATTTCCAGTTTATGCTAATCTCTCATTGTATAGGATTTCCGTACAAAGAGAGGTCAGCTTTTACTGAAACTGTATAGCTTGATGTGTAGCCGTGTGTACCTATCTGTATTTTCAGAAATTGGGTAGATAGGCAATAGGCATATTTTTATTTTCCTGTAATTCACAATAAATAATTTATTCACCTTCCACGTGTTCCGAGGGCTAGCACGAGTAGTCGCTTTGTAAACTATTATAAGTAATTGAAAACAAAATCGATCGCCAGTTAAATTAAACTAGTTCAGAATTAAGTTCTAAAGATCTGCTCAATTTATATACACCTGGTTTTGAACTTACACTTACGTTTCACTTAACTTTAGCTGTTTGAAGAAAGTAAACTTTGCATTTCGAACAAATATTGTTAGGTTCTTATTTGAATCTTCAAGACAGAGACAAGATAAATCTTGTCTCTGTCTTGGTCCACCATGAAGAATTTCCTATGGTTCCCAGACAAGAAATATTGTAGCCAACACTTTCATAAACTACAATTAATATGTCAGTATTTATAGATACAGCTGTACGACGCCATTTAAAAAATGTTTACATTATCTTTCCAGAACATATCTCGTGGTGATGCCAATCCTATGCTTCATTATCCCTGCCTGGATCCCCGTCTACTTCTGGGGCGAGAACGCGTGGACTTCGTGGTACGTGGCATCCATCACCAGATACACATTAGCTCTCCATTTCACCTGGCTCGTCAACTCCGCGGCCCACATCTGGGGCAATAGGCCCTACGACAAGTAAGTGATCAACATTTCACTTTTAAGTCATTAAGTTATACGAACATTCGGTGAAAGTTGAAAAAATGCGGCAAATTCTTGACCTGGTTACGGCTCGGTTAACTTACAGATTATTAAACGAAATATTACTCAGTTACTTTGTGTGTTACGTACTTTGTTATTAATGGCACAAGTGTACTTTAGGTTTCTGTTAGTTATGTTTCAGGATAAATTAAGAAACGTTATATGTTAACTATGTTATTTCCACAAATAAATTTGTGGTGGAATTTAAGGCGACAATTATTTATCTACGTACTCGTTTTGTCAGTTTAAGAATTTAGCATTGTACTTACATAAAAAGGGTTTTATTAAATTCTTACGTAGGTACTTAAAATAACTTCAATGTTACAACGATAAATAACTTAAATAGAGCAATAAATTAATGTAACAAACTTATGTCTGTTACATTAATAAATTAATATAGTGCCTATTTCTTATGAAATTGGCACTTCACAATGCAAATTCTTAAAGGCAATATTGTTATACGTACAGTCAACATTAAAAGTGTTTGATGTTCGAAACGAAAATGAAAATGCTTTGTTATTTTAACTTTAGTTTTTAAAATATAATCAGAAAGATAATAATTTGACTTAATATAACAATACGTTTAGAGAAGAATAATAATATTTAACTAAAGTTATTGCTATTATTCTGTCCCTGAAAAGTTTTGAAATAGGTATTCTTCGTATTTTGTAGTTGGCTGTGTACTAAGAAATAAAGAAAACTCAAGTCCATTTATAATTGCTAACATAAATTTTAGTTCACGTTCGATGCGTTACTAGTTGTAGATCGCGTGATGTGTGTTATGTAATAGAAACTAACTACCAACATCCTCTATTTCAGTCAATTTATTTGTTCTGTTACAGAAATTCAGTATTGCCTTTTATTGTATTGTACATACTCTAATGTAATAAAAATAACAATTTGAAAGTGAGAAATATTTTTAACATAACATAACATCACATCACGCATGTAATCCCCGAAGGGTTGGGCAGAGATGTACCTTTTTGGTACACCCACATTTCGTCAGTTATGTTTATGTCCCATGTCATAGGGAGCGAGCCTATTGCCGGGCACAAATCCAAACCTGGGAATCGAACCCTTGTTACCAACGAGGCTACAAAAATAATTTACGAAAATATACTCTCAGAGCAAAAAAAAAATCTCTTTTACTCACGCAACATATTGCTATTCCAGAAACATAGGCGCTACTGACAACAAAACGGTCGCACTCCTTGCTTTCGGCGAAGGATGGCACAACTACCACCACGTCTTCCCTTGGGACTACAAGGCAGCAGAACTTGGAAATAACAGCTCAAACTTGTCTACTGCCTTAATAGACTTCGCCGCTAAACACGGTAAGACTTATCTATTTATAACATTGTGATTAATGGTTGGTTAATATTAATGCCCTTATGGACTTACGTGACTGCAATTGGTTTGTTAAATAAAATGACTCTTTCTGTACACTATGTTCATATCGTAAGCTCTCAAAGAAAGAAGACTTTGGTGAAATATAGCTGTACAAGTTGTAGATTCATAGGTGTCATAGTGACATTTCGCGCGTATTCCATTCAACCATTTCCCGCGGTGTGGTATTTTTTTTTGTAATTTATGTGTTCCATTTGTGACAAAGCAATACACGGGCTTTTACGTCCGATTATCGGAAATCTATCAATTGGGAAGTATTCCACTTACAGCACTGATTATAACAGCTCTTGACAAAATCGAATGGCACCGAAGCTATCCCACTTACTAAATTGGAATACTGAATAAAAAATGCAATAATTTAGAAAATAATATTTTATTCCATGAACGGCACCTAAATTAATAAAGATTCCGTGTAGCTACCGATGGTACCGCGATACAAACTGATACCATTACTCAGCTTTTCCATTCGAAGTTCAGTTTTTCTGTAAAAATAAAAAACGAATTTGTTTTTCTCAACAGGTTTGGCTTACGACTTGAAAACAGTATCAGCCGATATGATCCGACAGAGGGTGAAAAGGACAGGGGACGGAACCCACCCGTGGTCTAAGGAGGGCTTAGGGGAGGGAGAGCACTACCACCCAGAGAACCTAGTGTGGGGCTGGGAGGACACGGACATGACCGAAGAAGAGAAACAATTTGCAGAAATCGTCCACAGAAAAACTGAATAGATTCCTCAAGTTATGGAATTTGTTTTAATTTTTCTTCTGTATGAATAAACGTCCCCATACCTATTTCTGGTAACTGACTGTAATTGTATTTTGTGAGCATTTTATGTTTAAATTTTATTGTAATATTCTTTAGTATATTACGCATGTTTAGCGTGCTTGAAATTCGATACCTACACAAATCGCTCAAGAAATACATTGTGCCGCTTCTCTACATGAATCAAATGATAGAAACAGCCAGGCAAAAGAAGTTCCAATGGTTGTAATTTTGTAAATAACAAATTGTGAATGTAATGTAAAAGTATAATTTAAACGTACATATTGTATATTTACTTTCTTGATTTTGTTGTAAATGATGATGGGACACATTCTTAGCAGAATTACTTTCTCTTGTTTTATGTTATTAGATTAATTGACGGCATTCGGCCAATACCTTGCGTAAGGCTAAGTAAGGTAAATATTATACACAAGAGATTGTGGGTAGGTATTATTCATAAGTGACTGAACAGACTTATGTCTTTAATACTATGTTAGTATTCAGTATATTCCGTACACTTATAAGTGTGATATTGTTCTGATGGTGACTGTTAAAGATATTTATTTTTTAATTTATTACTTTATTAAGAGCCTGAATAGCGTCACGTTTGAATAAGTAGTAAAAATCTTTAAACAAACTTTTAAGCGACGCTAACATTAAGATGTTTCATTCAGGCCCTTAGTGAAATTTAACACCAACTTCATGTAAGTTTTAATTTATTTAGCCGCGATACATTAGGAATGGAAAGCTGCTTTTTAATAAGGTTAATAACGTCCACACTCTGAAAACCCAACGTTAAATTAACGTATGCGAGTGCTGGGATTAGTGTAACATGGTTGTAAATTGTATCTTGATATTTTAATAAATTGTGAATCGTTACTGTCCTGTTTTTCTTTTATCTTTAAGGGCTTACGCTAAAACTCGCGCGAGTGCCCGCTACGAACGTCCGACATGGGCACCCGCCGCGGACGCCCGACTCAAGGCTCCTGTAGACTGGCGCGACTTTAATAAAACAATTTCTAAGAAAACTTCACAGCAGATGCCGGTGGTGCGTTGCGCGACAAGTCGCGCCAGTCTGCACGAGCCTTCATGCAGCGCCGCTAGTAGGTACACACGGCTACACATCAAGCTATACATTTCTAGTTTATGCTTCTTCTTTTCGTGTGGTTAGTGACTAACCTGGTGTCAGTGTTTTAAAGCCCTCCACGGGCCTCTGACTTGACTTCACATGCCGTCGAGAAATATCTTCGCATGCCGGTTTCCTCACGATGTTTTCCTTCACCGTTTATGAAGTAAGTGATAAATACATTACGCACATGAATCTGAAAAGTCAGAGGTGCGCCTTGGGGTCGAACTCGAGACCTATGACTTGGCAGTCTGACGGTTACACTACTGGGCTTGTTTATGCTGATCTCGCATTGTACGAGTTTAGAATTTCCGTACAATGCGAGATCAGCTTATACTGGAAATGTATAGTTTGATGTGTAGCCGTGAGTACAATTTTGGTCTCCAGTGTGAAGATGTGTCGGGTAGACTGCCTTAATGGATTATTTGCTAATTTATTAATTGGCAAAAAAACGTTTGTAACAAAAACAACAGATGCCCCGATTCGTTACAAGAATTCGTAACCTTTGTAGTATCAACAGATTTGGAGAAACAAGTCCGCGAACCTCGCGAGTTTTACCCCAACTCAAGCTAAGCAAGCAGCCCAAGCAACTTATTGATCTGGTTTTAACCATCATTTAGAGAATTTATTCCAGAAGGTTAATGTTTATAATAACATTAATATTTAACATAGAAAAAGCACAGAAATCTTGATTTTTTCACATGTCACTACATCAGTACCTAAAATTGTTGCACCCGTGTGAAGCAGGGATGGGTCGCTAGTTAATATTAATAGGAAGACTCCGTTTTATCATTTGTTTCAATGGCACTGTGCTTAAAAACTATACATATCGGAATTTCATAGTAAGTATAGTCCTGCAGACCGTATTTCGGCCATGGCGGCCAATCTCAACGGAGACACAGGTGCACTCTCTCTTCCCTCACTCTCATAATCCGTTGGGACGGCAATCCGACGCGACCGGAGAGAGATCAGGCGTAAGCAGCGGCTTAACTTTCTTTCCGAGGCAGGGGGTATTTTTTTTTTTTTTTTTTTTTTTGGGTGGGGAATCATCAAATAACTTCTCCCGCTCTGGGCGGAGCGGGAGGGCGTGTCAGACTCTTACTGACTAAAACCCACCCGTGTTCCTTCGGTTGCCCTGTTGCCGGGGGCCACGATCTCCCTTTCGGTTTTCTTCGCAACCCCGGCAGGCATCGGCCCTAGCGGACCCCGTCAATTATGCTGACATCTCTTTGAGGCGCGCGTGGAACACAACGCGCCGTCGACCCGGGCCTGGTCCTTATCGAACGGTGAGCTACCCATTGCTCACAGTCCGCAAGCCCGCGCCTACGGTGGCCGGAAATCGGCTTGCGACTCCCGACGCCCTAGGCGTCTCCTCCTGCGGCGGTTAGGGGCGTGAGGGCGCGAAATTTGCCTCTCCCTCACGCGTTCCGCCTCCTCCTTCGCGAGCATTACCGCTTCGCAGAAGGAGGTGACGGCCTCCCATTTCCTCTCGCTCCGTACCATGGCCTGAACCAGGGCCGGACGCGAGAGATCACCGCCGCCGATCGCCTCCACGAGGACACGGCGATGCTCCGCCCAAGCTGGGCAGACCTCCACCGTATGCTCCACCGTGTCCTCCGGGCGATCCACACAATGATGACACCCGGGCGTTTCCTCCCGCCTTATCCTGTGCAGGAACCTCCCGAAACAGCCGTGTCCGGTGAGGACCTGCGTCAGGTGGAAGGTGAGGACGCCGTAGCGCCTCTCTAGCCACTCCTCAAAGAGGGATCTTATCGCCGCAATTGTGGCGTGCCCAGCGCTGGGTTGCGACAATCGCACTCTCCATGACGCCATGAGATCCCGCCGGAGCTCTGTCCGCCGTGCCGTGATTTCTCGCGGCAGCGGAGTTAAGCCCCGGCGTTTCGCCTCCTCGCGCAACTCCCACATGTGCGCGAGGACCTTTGCCTCAAGATCCCATGGCGGTAATCCGGCAAGGAGGCACGCCGCCTCGCAGGAGACCGTGCGGTATCCTCGGGCCAGCCGGATGGCCATGACCCTCTGGGACGCGTTCAACCGGCGGGCTGGCCGCAGCCTTAGTGAACGCGCCCACACCGGCGCTCCGTAAAGGGCCATGGACCGCACGACCCCCGCGTAAAGCCTCCGGCAGGAGGCGTTTGGCTCCCCTAGATTGGGCAGGAGCCGCTTCAACGCAGCCCCGGCCCGCTCCAGTCTGGGAGCCAAACGTCGGCAGTGTTCGACGAAATTCCACCGACTGTCGAGGACGAGTCCTAGATACTTCATCGTCGACTCGACGCCGATGTGAACCCCTCCCGCCACCACCTGGGAACTGGCAGGGGGGTATCACACCGCCAACTTCCAAACCCTGGGCTGTTGTAAGAAATTCCTAATGGAAAAACCCAATAACACTTTGCCCGACCCGGAAATCGAACCCAGGACGCTCAGCAGTCGCGCTTGCGATCACGAGACCAACGGGGCAGTCCGCATAGGTAAGTAAGCAGGTACCTACTTAAGGGATTTAGACTGATATTGGTGTTTCCCGAGGTCCATCAAAACTTTAGTGACAAGTTAACAACAAATTATTTTTGACCAAAGCTCTGGAGTGTTTCCTTGTTTATGTGGATCGCAAGTGTTTCTTTCGATGTTAAAGAAGCTTGAAGACTATTTATAACAATAAGGATGATGCTTAGGTCAAAAAAAGAAATTCTATTAAGTCTTAGTATTTAGTCCGTCAGCCAGATAATAAAAAAACATTAGACCCGTATTTTTTGTTTTATCATATTAATAAAAAATAACAGATAAAACACATTAATAATGTTGGAGAGTGGGGGTCGTTACGGCATAAGTAAGTATAAAATCATCACGCGTGACATCATGGCACATTTTAACTCAATGTACTGCCGTAATATTTTGATAACGTAAAAAAAAGTCTTAATAATCATACTAATGGACAATTTTATTTTTGTCCTCATCTCTATACTTATAGTTCCCTATCTTTCTTTATTCTTATTCCTTATTAACTGTTTTTCTTTGTAAAAGTTTTTATTGGCTTAATGTAATAACTAACAACAACTTTTAATAACAAGAATCTATATTAACAAGTGGCATAGACTAGAAGTAGTTTATCAACATAGCATTTAAAAAAAGTAGACACTTAGACAGTAGGTAACATAAATTAATAATTATGAATTACAAAGGGATTTAGGCCGTAATTAGGCTTAAATTAATACTTATTTTTTTTTTTATAAATTATTAATGCTTCATTTACATGATTTAAATAACTACTCAGGCATCTACAACATGTTTTCTTTGATATAAAACACACAATATTAAAGTATTGAAATTCTCGTCATCATTTCTTACAATTCTAGTTAAAAACTTTAAAAACATTGTAGTTATTTATGCAACTGTATAGTAAGTATACTGTACGTATATTAAGGGGTTTTAAAACACGAATGTAGGTTGTCTTGTATCATGAGTGTTTTAATACCTATTTATGTACGGTTACATTCAAGACCTTATCTATACCCATGATATGAATCCTCTATCTATCTTCAGAAACCATATGGTGTTATAAGAACTCTATGTAAATTCATGGAAAGTTTAATTCTGAGTATCTAATACAAACAAACTAAGGGATCGAAAAAGCAAAGGAGTTGCATAATGAAATTTAGTACAACATTATAACACACGTGTGGATGATATTACGGTTACTATGACACTGGTTTTTTAATGTTAGCAATAATCTAACTGTTTCAGAAACTTTTATAGAGAATTTACAGCATGAGTGTAGATAAAATACGTAATTATAAACTGGCAAGTTTACATTTTGTAGACAAAACATTTTAGCTATCTATTGTTTTCTATTATGAATTAAAATGATTTCTATTATTATCTTTCCCAATAATAGAAATCATTTTCCCATCACCGTATGCTTTCAGCCATTCTGGGTTAACAGAATATGCTGGTATCTCATCTACGTGGTCAAAATCTTCACCAAATGTGTGATCTTCATGTTTGGGTCTCTTAGTGTCATCGTACAGTACTCCATAGTGATCAGAATGGACATGTTCTTCAATATTCGTTGCAGCATACTTCTCATTGTTGTATCCGTCGTTCACGTAAATCACTTTGTGTTGGTACCTGTCATTGAAAGCATTATTCCTTAGAATTGTGAATATAGCTCCAGTTAGCGCCATGTTGTTCATCATTCCAACCATTAGAGTCATCATCTTCAACCCTGGCAAGATAAAAGGGAAGATGGCCGCCATGACCAGACCTGGCAATAACATT
Source organism: Omphaloscelis lunosa (assembly GCA_916610215.1). NCBI lineage: Eukaryota > Metazoa > Arthropoda > Insecta > Lepidoptera > Noctuidae > Omphaloscelis > Omphaloscelis lunosa. The sequence goes on from OU744247.1 coordinate 14,915,555, forward strand.
AATGGTGCAAACTTGTATAATGATTTCTGTAATTTCTTCATGGTGCTTCGACCTGATTCCGCGGTGTCACCTGAAAGTGAAAACAACATATTTAAGTTAAACGAAATAATTTTCAAATATTTGGCCGCCGTTCTATTTTGACGGGTTTGTTATGTTAATAAATTTAAAATAATACGAAACAAATTACGACTAGGTATCGTGTGCTCATTCATGTCTTGCACATATTTCATTCTCATGCCTAAATAATTTTGTGTATTTAAACACTAATTTTTTAAAGTAACGATGGCGATGTAAGTAGAGCTTATAATATTATAAATGGGCTTTATTAACTTATTGGTTCTGCACTATACAGGGTTTTAATAACCGACGAAATATTTCAACGCCGGGGGGTCTGAATCCATAATAACAGGTTGTGCGTCGATGCCACAATGTATGTATATATTAATGAACAAAATATTTGTATTACGCCTGCAGTGTTAGCATTATTGGAGTTAATTCATACCAATAAGTAATGCAACTTGGAATGAAGCAAAAACAACTTACTTGTAAACATGTCTACTTTCATCGTTCCATTTCCATTAGAACCCAGCTGTAAATTATAGCCGGGTATCATGTTGAATCCCAGGGGTCGATACTGTAGCAATTTCTTAGTATCATCGTAGAGCTGTGAGTATAACTGTTCGTCGGAGGAATTACTGTACTTCATCCATGGGAACTTTTCCACATCCTCAGTCAGGTTGAACTGGCTGGTGGGGTCTTTGGCGTAAGCTTCGATGGCGCGTTCTGCACGCCACACACTTAGAGCACTGAGACATTTTGTGGGTCCTAATGCGCGTGTGCAGGAGAATATTCGTTGCACAGGGTGGTAGTGTTGTCCGAGAAGCGAATGTAGCGTGCTGTCGAGGTTTTCACTCGACGTTCGCGGGCGCCGGTGTGCGTACACACACTGGCTCGCGGCCAGTAGTAGCAGTGCGGTGAGCGGGCGCATCGCTGCGGTTGAACTGACGCCAAAGCAGGTTCCCTCACTACTCGCTCCAAATGCTAAGTGCATCGCCACAGCGGGCGAAAGCGATGTTTGGTCACGCACGAAAAAAACACTTTATCGAGGAATAAGTTTTTGCAAAGTAATTTTAAAGCATTTCCGTAAAGGTTGAAGTTGTGTTTTATCATAATGATTAATGCACTGTTTTGTACAATTATTTCCGACAGATGAGAAAGCTATTTGCGTGAAGTAGAAATCACAATATAATTTCGATTTCCACATTCCAGAACGAATGCTCTTAAATCCAGTTTAAAGTTCTATGAGGTTTACATACACACTTAATTACTATTCTATAAATCTTTATTTATCTCAACATCATAATTTATTTACCAATACTTATTTATTTACATCATCGGAACATTACATAACTTAAGCTCATTAATTTATCGTGATTTATTACAATCGACGTCTTCCCAGTTCATCGGCCACTTAATTCTATTGATTGAGTAAATGACTGCAAATTAATTGATACCTAATGAATCGGGTAAAAACTTAGCTTGCTGTGGTTGGTAATTAAATACCTATTAAAGACCAATCAATCAACTCGATCTATCTCAGTGTTAGGCCTTTTTTTTTTTGAGGTTGGGAAATCATCAAATAACTTCTCCCGCTCTGGGCGGAGCGGGAGGGCGTGTCAGACTCTTACTGACTAAAACCCACCCGTGTTCCTTCGGTTGCCCTGTCGCCGGGGGCCACGATCTCCCTTTCGGTTTTCTTCGCAACCCCGGCAGGCATCGGTCCTAGTGGACCCCTTCAATTATGCTGACATCTCTTTGAGGCGCGCGTGGAACACAACGCGCCGTCGACCCGGGCCTGGTCCTTATCGGACGGTGAGCCACCCATTGCTCACCGCCCGCAAGCCCGCGCCTACGGTGGCCGGAAATCGCCTCGCGATTCCCGACGCCCTAGGCGTCTCCTCCTGCGGCGGTTAGGGGCGTGAGGGCGCGAAATTTGCCTCTCCCTCACGCGTTCCGCCTCCTCCTTCGCGAGCATTACCGCTTCGCAGAAGGAGGTGACGGCCTCCCATTTCCTCTCGCTCCGTACCATGGCCTGAACCAGGGCCGGACGCGAGAAATCACCGCCGCCGATCGCCTCCACGAGGACACGGCGATGCTCCGCCCAAGCTGGGCAGACCTCCACCGTATGCTTCACCGTGTCCTCCGGGCGATCCACACAATGGTGACACCCGGGCGTTTCCTCCCGCCTTATCCTGTGCAGGAACCTCCCGAAACAGCCGTGTCCGGTGAGGACCTGCGTCAGGCGGAAGGTGAGGACGCCGTGGCGCCTCTCAAGCCACTCCTCAAAGAGGGGTCTTATCGCCGCAATTGTGGCGTGCCCAGCGCTGGGTTGCGACAATCGCACTCTCCATGACGCCATGAGATCCCGCCGGAGCTCTGTCCGCTGAGCCGCGATTTCTCGCGGCAGCGGAGCTAAGCCCCGGCGCCTCGCCTCCTCGCGCCACTCCCAAATGTGCGCGAGGACCTTTGCCTCCAGATCCCATGGCGGTAATCCGGCAAGGAGGCTCGCCGCCTCGCAGGAGACCGTGCGGTATCCTCGGGCCAGCCGGATGGCCATGACCCTCTGGGACGCGTTCAAACGGCGGGCTGGCCGCAGCCTTATTGAACGCGCCCACACCGGCGCCCCGTAAAGGGCCATGGACCGCACGACCCCCGCGTAGAGCCTCCGGCAGGAGGCGTTTGAATCCCCTAAATTGGGCAGGAGCCGCTTCAACGCAGCCCCCCCCGGCCCGCTCCAGTCTGGGAGCCAAACGTCGGAAGTGTTCGACGAAGTTCCACCGGCTGTCGAGGACAAGTCCCAGATACTTCATCGTCAACTCGACGCCGATGTGAACCCCTCCCGCCATTACCTGGGAACCCGACGGTGGCGCGTTCCGAGGTCCATGAAAACCCATGGCCTCGGACTTGTGCAGGGCCACCTCCAGTCCCAGCTGCCGGATCCTGTCGACGATTGTCGCAACCCCGCGTGTCGCTAGTTCGGCCGCCGCCTGGTACGACCCCCCCTGTGCCAGGACCAACGTGTCGTCAGCGTAGCAGACGACGCTGACGCCGCTAGGGAGGTCGGCGCGCAGCACCCAGTCGTATCCGATGTCCCACAGATGCGGCCCCAGGACCGATCCCTGTGGGACACCGCACGACATCTCTCGCCGGTTCCACTCTCTCAGTGTTAGGCCTGCCTAGTGTTTCGTTATTTAGTAAATTATCATAATAATGTCACTTTCGCTAGAAATAACTTTCTCGGTTTCAGCGGTGGGTACCTACCCATGCAGCACACTATTTTTTGGCATCGCATGCGCCTCTGTTTCATGAATAAATATATATGTCATTAAAGTTTCGCTGTACGAGTTTTTTCCGGGTGAGTATACTACTGTATCGTTCCTATTTCTCTCTCGAAGGAGAATTCCTGTGCACCTCTTTCATGGGTAAATCGATAAAATTGCACACATTGAGTTTTAACTGTGTGTGTGTGACAGCAAGCCCTTTGGTGCTTCAGATGACTTTAACCACTTACTAAATTGCACACTTTTTAAAGTTGATGAACATAACATTTCTCACCTTAATCCAAGTTTCTACCGTCTTCTTAACTGTGCGTTTGCACTGTAGAAACATTAACAACAAAACATGTTGAAATTTCTATTTTCTGCCAATATTCGATACGATGTTTGACAAGAAATAGAGATTTCAACATGTTTACCTACTTATCTTCATAATTATGATCGTGTCATAAACTTTATTTTCTGAAATAGCTACTTCATTAGATGCATAGCCTTATAAATGTGCTAAATAATAGGTACCTACACTCTAGTGTTACTTACACGTACTTAGCTTATCTAACTTAGCTAGGCTTTGCATATTCAATCAAATCTGGGGCAAAAACTGAATGACATACAATAATTTACAGGAGGTGAAAGTACTTATGAATATAAGCAGCTTTTACTATAGTACCAACTATGAATAAATTTATTTAAAAAACCGGCCTAGTGCGACTCGGACTCATACACGAAGGGTTCCGTACCGTATTAAGACCGAGAAAAAAAACGCCGAATAAACACGTTTCTTGTAAGAAAATTAAACTAAATTTGTTTTTTGGATTGAAAACTTCTTTAGCGGCGTTGTGCACTGTTTTTGTAATGGGTTAAAAATGTTAAACTCGCATCAGGACACGTGACCTGAGCGAAAATTCGTAAGACGTTTAAAAAGACATCAACGCGTTGATTACCACGGTGCCAATTATTTTTCAAGTTTTCACTTCTCTGGGCACTCCCGGAGTGCCACTGTTTTTTTTTTATAAATATTATTTGATGTTATAGCAGCAATAGAAATACACAATCTGTAAAAATGACAACTATGTACTTATTACGGTTGATGAGATACAGCGCGCTGATAGCAGACGGACGGACAGACGGACAGCGGACGCTTAGTGGCGGCTTCCCTTCCGGTTACGAAACCCTAAAATAATCAGTTTCATTACGTTAATATTTTGTATTAAACAACAGATATTTTTTCAACATCTCATAGTATTTAAAAGGAAATTCTGTTTAAATTCATAATTAAAATTGATCTAATTATTGCTTTATCACCCTAAGGCAGAGTATCACCAACAATTTAAAAAAATAGTCGTTTATTTATTTTATTATTTATGTACAGGATAGTTAATTAATTCAGGCGTGACCTTGCGGAAATCCATTATAAAATACAGTAAAAGTGGATATAATTAGTAACCTGTTCCGCTTAGCTATTTCTAAAGAGTCTTAAAAAAACCCTGAAAGAAATCGACACGTGTTTCACCTCTCAACGAGGCATCCTCAGGATGACGATTGACTTGTCGCGTACCCGAACACGGCGTGTTGCCACACCAAGCGCTGAGCGCAGACTATTTATTTATGTACACACAATAAAATACATAGAGAACCGACATAATTATAATTTAGAGTACAAAGGTACAGCTTATTTCTTAAGAAATGTCTTCCAGCAGACCTGCGAGAGGAGAAATGAGAAAGAAATGTCGACAATAGTGTGTTTCAAGAAGAGAAAATACCGATATGCGAAGTCTTAAACTAAAATATTAAAATATACCTACACGTATAAACGTAATAAATTAACATGTACTTAAATAAACACATAAAGCTTAAATATATTGTATAAACATGCATACTATAGGTAGGTACCTACTCACAGTTGAGAGGAGAGGTAATGCTCTTTTACTCGATATTTGAATTGAGAAACAGTTTTTAAATCACGAATGCTAGGTGAGTTTCACAATCTTACTGCATGGACAGGGAAGGAATATTAATAGTAGCTTGTTTTATGAGGATGATATTTATGGAGGGATCTAAGGTGTGATCTACACGGTGTGTCGCTAGGGCGAGCATAAGAAAAACGCTCACGCAGCGCAGGTAGGAAGGGTAAGTGCCGTAGCCGTAGCCGTGATCGCAAGCCTGAATACCATGTGGGTGCCAAGAACACCTTTAAAGTTGAAATGGCATGCGACGACGGCTTTACCTTTGCCCTTTTTTGTACCTATGTCTTGATTTCTGTCTGAAATATATTCTTGTTTCGTACTTTTTAGATCATTTTTATTTTCCCGTAGTCGGATTACAGTTTTTTACAAAACTTGATTTTTTATTTTATACTTTTCCGTTTTTAACGCTTGATAAACGTTACGACAACAAGTATAATACAATAGGTCAGTAACTAACTTACCTATTTTAAATTCCAATAGCAGTGCATAGAGCGATTTATTTTCGACGCCAACACCATTTGTCGAGCTTCGAAGAAATCTAAAATATAAATATTTCGTTGTACTTGATTTTCTACTAGAATTAAAAATCGTTACTATTTATTAAGATTTCATTAACTGCGAGTTGGTATCATCTTGCGCCCGTCGTACGTAGCGCAGTCTCACTTTTACTTAAAATGATGATGTGGATATACAACACAACTAATATATCCACATCATCATTTTATAATGGATTTCCGCAAGGTGACGCCTGAATCAATTAACTCACTTTTACTTGTTTTAAAAATATTTAACATATTTATTTACTTTAAAAATATGACATTATATACATATTTTTAATGTGCTCGTCAAGACCGTTCTGTTGATACCAAACATAACCATGATTATCTCAATTAATTATTTTTTTTGAGGTTAGAAATTTACGCGTGAAGTCCACCATTTTAAATTTCGAGAAAATTTAAATAGGCTTTATTACCCGAACCATTATTACAAATCTATTCACATGTCATCAAAATCGGTTCAGTAGTTTAGGCGCTACGGTGGAACACGCGTAAAAACAAACATACATACATACATAGATAGATTGCTAAAATCAGAACCCTTCCTTTCGGCTTTGCCGTAGTCGGGTAAAAAATATCCTTCGGGTTCCTATATTCCCCGGCACGTGTGACTTGACTTTCTTATTGGGGAATATACTCATCTTGGACGCTTGAGTGGATAAGTTAATCGTTTAAGTCGCAATAAGTAGTTACTGTTAATCGCAAGGCTATTCGGTCTGTTTGTACTTCCGTTACACTTATAAATCGGGACTTTAACCGTTGGATTAACGCTTCCGTAATGCTCCTAAAGTGAAAGTGGTCACTCATTAATATTGTTACTAAGTTACATAAAATGTAGCATAAAATAAAATTAACTGTAAGAATGCCTCGTTGGTCTAGTGACCGCCATCACGACTACGAAGCGCGGGGTCCAAAGTTTGATCTTCATGATGTTAATGTGTTATTAAGATTATTCCGTAGCACTCCGAAATTAAGAGTATACTCGCGGCTATCTCGCGACCTATTAGATTCATTGGACTTAAACATAAATGGCAAAATGTAGGTATACCACCTCTGTTCAAAACTTGAGGGAATTCATTCACGGCTAATAGGAACATCATAAGGACGAGCAGTAGAGCTTAGAATGATAATTTTCTCGGCAACCATTTAATGTAGAGGCCATTGACAGATTATGGTATGAAAAATATAAAGAGACCGTGTTTATTGGCCACGGCCAGCAAGGAACCACAAGAAAGACCAAATAAAACACTGAAAGTTTCAAACGAGGAAGGGTTCTAAACCAAGCACTACTAATTACATAAGTACTGTCTCTTGTCGTGTCACACCCGTGTAATATCTATTCGCGTGATGTTAAAGCATAATCATTTCATAAAAAATACCCAATTAGTGACGAGGATATGAATATAAATTGTTTTTAATAAAGAACAGCTATGCACGCTATATGCGTTTTGATATATGACAGACAGTAACAAATGAAAGCGACCAGACTAGAAAAATCCTGTTTTTTTTTTGTAATGCGCTTTATGCAATGGTTGGAAAGTAGTGGCTAGACATCAGACATTATAATCGATATCGAAAGGCTACTTTAAACGTTGAATTAAATAAGCTGTATTATGAATTTTAAGCAGTTTTTATGCGCTCGCACCGCGCCGGCTTAGCATGTTATCAGTGTGAAATAATCAATAATAGAGAATGTAAGAGTTATGCGATGTTTGACTTTTTTGTTGATTTTTTACGCAATAAAGCGTATATAATTGCGAACTGTATGACAAGATGCGTAGTTATTGTTTCAGTAATGTATGTGATAAGTACGGTTTTGTTTTTAAGGTTCCGTAATCAACAAGGAAGCCTTATCGTTTCGCCATTTTCGTCTGTGTCTGTCCGCGGTCTAGCTCCGAGACTCTTAGTATTAGAAAGCTGTAATTTGGCATGGGTATACATAGCCGGTCCGTCTATCGGCAACGCGTCATGATCAAAAAGCTTGTTGTTTCATCCAGCGCAAGTGAGAATTACTACTTTTACAATTTATGACTACGAACGACCAAAGTCCAGGTAATTTTTTTGCAAAAAAGCAGATTTTTGGAGGCTTGTACTCAATTTGTTTCTCCAATTTTTTATTTTTTGCTTTCACAGAAACTTAGATATGGTGCACAATATATCTATTTAGTTCAAAAATTTAAAAGAAAGATGTGTTACAACTCTATAATCACGTACGAGCGTTTGTATGAAAAGTATAACGGGTTGGCCGCTCTATCACGCTGACAAAGTGGTAATATAAAATCATGCAAATGATTTTTTTAGGGTACCCCCCTACTTGTAAAGTGGGGATGTTTTTCTTTTTCTCATCAATTCCATGAAAAGGTCGTTCAAAAACATTGTGAGTATGTGAAAACCATTTTTGGAATCAGGGATCCGTTTGCGAAATATTAAGCTTTAAACTGCGAATTTGTGTTAGAGTCAAGTGTTCCCCACACTTGACTCTAACACAAATTTGCACTTTGCAAGCTAAATGGTTGATTTTGGATATGTGAAAAAAATCACGGCAGTAGTTTATATAACGAAATTAAAAGGAAAACTATTACAGCTGTGTAGGCTCTACAAATTAACGAGTAATAATCGACCAACTTATATTTGCAGTTGCAAAACATACATTCTGTATGGGAGAACATGTTTTTCAACTACAACGTTAAGTTTGTTCTTGGGATGAATTCATGCCAACTACGGAACCCTTCATTGTGCGTGGTCCGACACGCACTTGACCGGTTTTTTATTTATAAAACACAAACGGTACGTAGATTATAATTATTATCTGTGGTAGAAACATGATGCGTCATTGTCCATTGTTTATGTATTGTTAAGACTCGTTGATTTCGATTTTCATTTCCCATGCACTATGTTCGTAGTTACAGATATTGTGGCACGGGAGAAGTAACAATAGCTTTTTGCGTGTCTTGTAATTTATGATACTCTCTCATTATTTATGATACTCTCTCATTATTTATGATCAATGCAAGAAGTTAATTATATACGATTGCCATCTTTGACCCTCCTATCAAACATGAGTCTAATGTCTGTTTTCACCTTCACTAAGTGACACTTAAATGAATCCCTAATAAAAGTGCACTGTTGGATTTTCAACGCTAGGCTAAGCGCTGAGAGTTGAAAATCCAACAATGCACTTATATTTAGGGATTCATTTAAATGTCACTTAGTGAAGGTGAAAAAGGACATTAGTAGACCTAAATGTAATATAGTAAGTAGATATAGTGCAAGTACCTACCTATAAAAAAGATCTGAAGCACCTTCGAATTACAGCACTTCAGCCAGCTTAGGAAATAAGGCTATGCTCGACCACCTAAGTAGATTTAAAAAAATACTCATTTGATTTTGCACGATTTTAATTTAAACTTACGCGGTAGGAATACTCAAACTTCTGGATAACATCTTCGATGGACACCGTCGCAGCACCAGAGACTTGAATACATTGCCGTGTTCATGACACGAATGGTAAATCAACTTTGACAAGCTTCTGTCACAATAACAGATGAGAGGCGCGTGAAAGCACTAATTTTGTTCCAAAATTCTAGGCGATAGGTTGTCGTTTCGATTTTTCGGCATTCCGTGTTGACAGGAAATGGCCTATATTGCCGAACATAGTGTGTGATTAGCATACGCACGGTCACGGACACGGTCGAGCGGTGCAGCGCCCGCGCAATGTCGCGCGCCGCTGCCCCACGATCGAGTTTCTCTACACCGTACGTGACAAGATTCCTGATTAATGCCCACTAATTATGCGCTACACACGCAAATCATAATTTTCACTAATTATTCTTACAAAAGTCGCTATTATATGAAAGCAGATCTTACAGGAGACATAAAGTTTATGATTGATTTTCATTCCTGGTTAAGTGTGAACATAAATTATTTTAATTAACTCTATTAATGGACGTTCGATAAGACTAGAAATAGTGTATCATAATTGCGAATTCTTAATGAATATACACAATCGGAGCTATTAAATTCATAATCAAAATGCTGAAGTCTAACCTCGCGTTCCTATTTAAATGCGATCGTCGCACGAATACGCGATCGTCGCGTCCGTATGTCACGTTTTGTTCGGAATACCGGAAGACCTGTCAGCAAGGCTCGGATACCGGTTAAATTTTCAAACCGTTATTATGTACTTGATGCAAAAACCTTTACATTCGGTTTCGCTCGTAGAAATTTGTTTTTTTTTAAACCGATTTTGCAGGAGTCTTTACATAAAGTTTTTTTTCGGATTAAACGGTTTAGAGCAATATTAACCGGTTTTTTGTTTAGTTTTTATTCCGCACGGCATCCTCACAAGTAGTCACAAGTTGCAACGCGTTTACCCACATACCTCTCGTCGTATAAACTGGTTAATTTAGGTTAAAATAAAGTTCTTAAAACGTTCACGTTCCTAAGGAAAGTTCGCAGTAAAACCTAAATAAATCGGTTTTCACCGGTATTTTTTAAACCGGTTCCGAACTTTGCCTGTCGGCGCGACAACGCGTTCAGTTCACCGAACAAAAAGCGACATAAGGACGCGACTATCGCGTATTCGCGCGTCGCGTCATTCGGTTTTATACAGGACACAGCTTAACGAACATGATGTTTAATATAATTATCGATATATATTGTAGGTAAGTTAGTAGTAGGTAGTCTTGCAAATAAATAGTTAGCTTTATTGTTCCAATTGTTATTGGAAACACTAAAAAGTCGCTGACACGAGTGCCTTTTATTACTGTTGCATTTCTTATTACTCTTACAAATCGCTATCGTAATCGACAATGTTATCCTCACAGCGAATACAAAACAATCCTAGATTGAAGAAGTCCTGTACGGATGAGGAGGATGTTATCGTCACTTTCACCTTTCATTTGCTTCGATAATGATCGCTACAATGTCCAACGGGAGCATACAGACCATTCATGAATCGACATTAGTCCTTAGGCGGCGCAGGCATCGATATCGGGGGCGACATTTCTACCGTGCAGTCACGTTGTCCAGCGCTTTCTTTTGTCGTGATTCTTTGGTCTCGCCGGCCATTGTCTTTCTAGGAGACTTTATATCCTGGCATACAAGCAGGTAACCAATCAGTCATACACCAGCAAGCGTTTGGAGATCACCAGCTAATTGTTTCGCCGAAATTATTCAGTGTTAGCCAAAATGTGCAACAAACTCACCCTGTTGACCTTGACGTACGTCGTTATCTTCGTATCTGTAGTGCAATGTGATAATGTGGAAACTAAGGATTTCTTGAGCCAAGGTAATTATGAATTTTAGTTACCAAAAGGGTCAGAGGTACTTCAGTTCCATAGTACAGCCTGTTTCCCGACCACAATAACGAAATTCCGGGATGTTTGCTGAAAAAATCCTGAAAATCGATACCATAACCATGCGCTCGACTGGGTAGCCAAGAGACGCATCACTAAAAGTTCGTTTTTTCATCATCATCTCAGATACTAATTTGACGGGAGCAAATGTCAAACTCAAAATTGAAAAAACAAATAACAATCATTTGAAAGGTCAAATTAGTATCTGGGGTTAAAAAATGAATGGAGAAAGAAACGTTATCTCGAGACGGAAAACGTCCATTAGGATGTTTTCCGTCTCGAGATGGTTACAAAACAACTAATAAATGTTACATCATTAGTTGCGTCCAAAACAGCAACAATAAATTCATTATGTATGATATAATTATAGGAATTGAAATATATCAACATGAATCAATAAATAAGCATACTTAACAGTAAAACGCTTACTAAAAATCTAAAATAAATTAGTTTACGCAATGCGAAGAACCGCAAATTATTCAGTGTGATTATTCAAACCTGTAAAGAAAGTCTTTGATGAATATTATAAAAGTGCAAAGTGGCAAAGTGCTAGCCTTTGCCCGCGACTTCATTCACGTGGATTTTGTACTTTCCTCTAAAAATTTCAACACGCCCTCCACTCGGGTGGAGGATTTTTTTTAGAATGATACTTTTCGAAAATTATTATTTACAATCTTTACCATTCATTTAGATAAATAAGTATTTTGGCCAATTTTTAAGTTTATAAATCAAAGGAATAAGATTTTTCAAATAAACTGTGTACTCCCTTTTCACCACAACAGGGCTCGTTTTTTAAAAAGCATTTGGTATGTTTCCATTGTTTGCCTTATACATTTATACCCATTTTCTAGTTAATTGAAGCAAGCAGTAAAATCCACCCCTTTAACTTTATTACCCTTTTACACCCCTTTAGGACTTACTACTACTGTACTTTTCTTATTTTTTGTTTTTGTTTAAGTATTAGTACCAAGTTTCGACATAATCCGACAGTTAATAATTTGCCTTTCTAACTTTGACAACCCAAAAAAGACAAACAAATCTTCTGTTAGGGGTTATTTAAAAAAAACTAAAAGTGACAATCTTTATTATTGACTGACGCAAGTATTAAAATGATGATGTGGATATATTTAGTAACCTTTTCCGCTTAGCTAAGCGGAAAAGGTTACTAAATATATCCACATCATCATTTTATTATGGATTTCCGCAAGGTCACGCCTGAATCAATTAACTATCTGACGCAAGTATTGCCAAGTTTCAAGTTTATTAATCATAGTAATATATTTTTTTATATAAACTGTATCACCGTTTTTTTTTTTACAAATTCTGATTTTGTTGAGCGACATTAACCGGTACATTTGGGTTTCGACGTCTTAGGCAAGTTCTACCTACTACGCCATCTCTCTTACACCTACAATAACAAAGTTGCCGCTCTAAGCCAACGAATACGCAAATTAATGTGACAAACAGCAGCGGCGGGCGTGCGTCTGGGTAAAACCGGTTTGTTCAGGTTAGCGCAAGTTTTAAAATTAAATTATCTGTAATAACCGGTAACCAAAATTATTTAAAGTCAAACTATTTTTGTTATCAACCGGTTAATCGATAGACGGTATAATAACAGTTTTATGAACAATATTAACCGGTATTTCAAAACCTGTTTCAAGACCTGAGCATAGTAATAAATGAAATTTTCTAAAGCAGAGCAGATTTCTCACACTAGTTCCTGTGTACGGATCTCTCGTAGCTTTTTACAAGAGTCCAACTTTTTGTAAAAAGCAGAAAGAGGGTAGCTGTATAATTTACTTTTTTTTTTTTTTTTTTTTTAATCTTTATTAACGAAGGTTTGATCACATAGTGAACATGCCACCCTCATAGGAACTTTTATTACATGCAAAACTTAGCCTCTACGCTTAATTCCTAAATTAACTAATTTATATAATATTTTTGCGGCTTTGGATGCTGGAAAAGCTAAAATAATATTACATTCTCCTAATTGACTAATGTTCAAATTAGATTGGTCTCTCATCAAATACCTTTCCGCTCCGTTCCGGACACACTCCACCATAATATGAAAAGCGTCTTCAACCACGTTGCATTCCGTGCAGTTTGGAGATGAAACTTTGCCCATCAATGTAGCAAAACTATTCAATGGGATGTGTCCGGAACGAAGTCTCAAACTTGTCACGATTTCTTGTCTACTCATATCGGCATTATCAAACCAAGGATAATTCTGAATGGTTGGCTGCATCGTCCGGTACCAAATACCTTTTGTCAATGATTTCTCGTCGAAGTATTCTTTCCAAATTTCGTAACATTTTAATCTAACTAGAAATAAAATATCTGTCCAGAAAGGTTTATACGTCACAGGAATACCCTCCAAACACGCTTCTTTAGCTAAATGATCGACTTCTTCGTTTTCCTCAATGCCGATATGAGAAGGCACCCATTGTAAAACAATATTTTTATTTTTATCTTTTAATCTATTAATAGAATTTATTATTTTGTATGCTACAGGATAACCACGAAAATTTCCTATACACTTTGTCAAATGTTGGAGTGCGCTTTTACAATCAGAATAGATTACAGAATCTTGAAAATCCACCGATTCAAGGTATGAAATTGCCTCGCAGATCGCGATTAACTCGGAATACATGACAGAAATGTTTGAATTTAACTTGAACTTACAGGAGGTATTACTTTGAGGGTCAAAGAACGCAGCTCCAACATTATCTCCAACTTTAGATCCATCTGTATAAATCCTGTAATATCCAGAATAGTTCCTGCTAAAATTACTACTACATATAGTTCGAAGTTGATAGTGATCGTACGATTTCTTAGCTTCGGTAACCTCTTTAATTTGTGGTTTAATCGTACAAGACAAATTCACACTGCTTATCCACGTATTAAGCGAAAATAATCCTAATTCATCGCTGGAGTATACGCATATGTGATTTAATGATTCAGAAATATTAGCTAGTAGTGGTTTTTTTTTACGTCTCCAATAATTACCTTGGCAACAAATATTAAGTTTGTTAACAATTTCACACGTGTCCCCATTTACAAAAGACTTAAGTTTCAAAAAGAATTTACCAGCTAAGTAATATCTACGAATATGTAACGGCTGTAGATGTAGTTCGCATTCCATCACATGAATGGCTGTACTTTTAATAAATCCACCAATGACCCTCAAACATTGGTTTTGAATTTTAGTTAATTTATTTAAATGGGTTTGACAGCTATTATCAAATAGAAAGCTAGCATAATCAATTCTGCTGCGTATGATAGCAATGTATAAACGACGTAAATGAGTGGGGTGTATGCCCCAGCCTGGACCAGTTAGTATTTTGAACACATTCAGAAATTTGGACGATTTGTCTCTTAACTCATTAATATGTTTAAACCATCTTAGAGATTGATCTAACCATAGTCCTAAATATTTATAGTTGTCAATTACTTGGAGGGATCTTTTATTTATTTTAATATCAATAATATCTTTTCTAAACCCATTTTTAAATATACAAATTTTACTTTTACTAGATGAAATATTTAAACCAATATCTTGAACTAACTTATTAAATAAATCTAAAGCTGTTTGCAATTTATGTGTCGCCTCCAAAATCTTGTTGGTAATAAAATATAATACAAAGTCATCTGCAAACTGTGAAATGTATATATTATTTATCTTCCTACAGATATTGATAGTAGCTATATTAAACAACAATGGTGATAATGGATCACCTTGTGCCAAGCCACGAGAAGTAGTTCTACATAGTGAATCATTATCAAGCTGAATTTTTAAATTTCTTGCTTGTAAAAAGTTCCACAGATAGGTACAAAGTTTTTGTCCCACACCTAACTCATCCATTATACGTAATAAACTATGTACATCCACATTGTTGTAAGCATTATCCAGATCAATAAAACAGCATATGGTCATTTTTTTTTCAGAAAATCCTGTTTGAATTCTAGAAACTAAACTAGTAAGATTATTTAATGATGATCGACATTTTCTAAATCCTGTGGTATTCTGGTCTAACAGACAGTTCTTTTCTATAAACCACTCTAGTCTATTGAGTAGAATGTTATGGAAAGTTTTGCATATACATGAGATCATAGATATGGGGCGAAGGGAAGAGGCTAAACAAGGATCACGTCCTGGTTTGGGAATTGGCACCACCACTATATCTCGCCATTGTTTAGGTACAAACGAATAACTGAAAAATGTATTAAATAACTTGAGTAGGACTTGCTTCCCGTTCTCAGGTAAGTATCTTATCATAGAATATGTGATCTTGTCGCTACCAGGGGCTGTATCTTTATTTTTTATGCATTTAGTTAGCTCTTGCATTGTAATAGGTACTTCAAGTTTTGGGTTATTCGATGTAGGTATAGGGTAGTCGCATGATACGAAATCGGGGGCTAAACTACAAAGTAATTCGCTTGCTATAGTGCTATCAATACGGGATTTTACTGCGTTATATCCCTTAATCCATCTCATCTTTCGCCACAATTCACTATGGGTCGTAGTTTGGTCAAGAGTAGAACATAAGTGCTGCCATGACTTGGTTCTAGCACACCGTATATATCTTTGAGCATCACTGATTTTACTTTGAAGGATTGTGAGGTTATGTGGTGATGGATTACGTCGAAATTGAGAAAGTGCTAAACGACGCTCCGCTACAGCTTTAGAGAGATTGGGACACCAATAAGGTTTTGGTGTGAAATTTTTTGTTGGGTTAGTATTAATTTTGATATATGGTATAAAAAAATCTGCCGCCATGTCTAAATAGCCTATAAAAGTGTCGTATCCTTTTTGTAAATCATTTGGGAACACGAATCCATTGAAAATATCGTTTAAAAGTTTTTGGTAACCTACCCAGTCAGCCTTTTTATAGTTTCGATGAGACATGTAAACGTTACTAGTTGTAAGGTACGTTGACATTTTAATAACACAATGATCGCTTCCTAGTGTCTCATTTAACACTCGCCAGTTTAAGCTTAAGCTTATATCGGATGACGCTAACGAAATATCGGGGGACGACTGTTGCAGTACATCATTGACTAACTTAATTCGCGTGTGATCGCCATTGTTTAATGAAATAAGGCTACTACCAATAAGTGCGTCAAAGATTTGATTACCTCTCCTGTTTACTTTATTGGACCAATTGGTATGGTGTCCATTGAAGTCACCTAAAAGTAACGTTTTATTGTTAACCTGTGAAAATAATTGATCCCAGTCTGACTGGCTAGTATTTACAGAAGGTGGACAGTAGATCGATATAATATTTTCAATTTGATTACAATTATACACTTTAACGTGTATACTTTCTATACCCGAGTTGATATTTTGTAAATCATGGCAAATCTGAGATTGAATTGACTTATGTGTGAGTATTGCTACACCTCCGTATGAATCGTCCCTGTCTTTGCGAAATACATTGTAATCTTTTACTTTAAAACAAATTTCTGGTTGTAGCCAGGTTTCGCTTAATACGGCAATGTGAATCTTGTCTTGTATTAACAAATTCTCAAACTCATTAACCTTTGGTCTAATACTTTGTGCGTTCCATTGTATAATATTTAATTTAACAATAGTTTCATAGTTATTCGCCATTTGAGAAATAGTCAAGAATTAATTTAAGGATAGGCCAGTCCGCTACATTGTCAATTACTACTAAAATTACCCACTCAATGCAAGTTTTAAGTACTCCTTTGAAAATCATTTGTATTGTGCTTCCTTTCATAAATATTATCTCTTGTAATCTCTTTAACAATTCCTTAAAATTGATATCTCTGTGCTTTTCTTCGGTTTCACTCGAGTTTTTTTTTTCAGCTTCTTTATATTCTTCTAATTCCGTTTTACTCCACTCCATAAACTCCAGATCTGACGAGTTCTCCTGCTTCTTCTGTTTCTCTTTAGAGTTTGACTTTTGTTTTCGTTTATGTACATGCGCCTTAGTTGTCATTTCAGCATAAGTTAGACTACTAGTGGTTTGAGTAGCAGCTGTGTCCATGATATGTTGTGATGAAAATTTTATATCAGTATCCTTTATTTCTGTGTTCATTTCCTTGTGTGTTGGTTCGTCTTTAGGGATATAGATAGTTAGGGCCTTTCTATAGGTGCAATTAAACTCAGACATAAGTTCCCTCAATCTTTTTTCTTTTAAAAAAATTGGACATGTCTTTGACAGGGATATATGTCTACCATTGCAGTTAACGCATATCATGTTAGTGGTATCGCAATTGTCATGATTTTTTCCGCATTTGGGACACACCACTTTAGCACTCGGGCATCTCTTGAGTACATGTCCGTATTTCCAGCAGCGCGAACATTGCGACACTGGAAATACATATGGTTCTACCTTTATCCTTAAACCATTTGTATAGACATAAGGTGGTAAGTACGACCCTTTAAAACAAAGACGAACCGCTTCACTGGGTGACCACCCATCTGCCTCAAAATTCTTACGATTCAAGCGATTTAAGGATAATAGTTTGGCTGGTTCGGGGCAACATATGTTCTCCAAAATGTTTTCGTCTGACATTTCTAAGTCAACATCTCGTATTACACCGTAGGACAAATTCCTTTCCATCGCTCGCTGAATATGCCATCCCTTCTCGATAAAGAATTGACATGTCTCCAACTTCTCAGCGCTGATTTCGCTAATCAATTCTATACGAACTCGATACGGATTGATAAATTTCACTCTGCTAATATCTTTTATATTCTGGTCTCTAAATAACTTAGCAAGACTAAATTGTTTAGGCAGTTTCTCTTTGCTAGATATATAAATTTCTACCTTTTCTGTATCCTTCAATATTTTTTCTTTCCGCTTAACTTCCATCCATTCTTCATCGCTGCTTTCTCTCATTCTTTTATTGGTCTTGTCTTCACTGTCTTCAATGTCTAACTCTTCATTTAGAATAGAAATCTCATTCATAGAATCATTATTTATTTCATTACTCGTCTCACAATTATCGCTCATTTTACTCGTAAACAAGTCGCATCTGCAGCAAGCGGCAGGTAGCCGGCCGCCCGGCCACGTGCCGCACCTTTCTAAGTTCGAATGTACTAAATAACACGCGCTCTGTTCAGTCGACGGAACGAAAACAACTGTGACACGACCCGCTCGCACGAGTGCCGCGACGAAACTGATATAATTTACTTGAAATAGAAATGGAAGGTTCGACGTAATAAAGCGCCAAATACTTTTTACTAAGTACACACAGGCATATATGTAGTTAAAACAAATCGACTTATGTGGACCTAAGGTATTATTTTTATTTGTTGGAATTTTATTTTAAACTTATGTTAGTTGTCTACTGAAATAACAAACTGAAAAAATAGACTCTTCAATATTTTTTTCAGCTGCCAGCTGTCTCTTTCCCTAATATAATCCTTCTTTGTTAAAATCTGCTTATATGCACTTGGTAAGCAGATTTTCACCTAGTGCTGCGATTAACAAAAAAAAAACGGTCAAGTGCATGTGGGACCACGCACAATGAAGGGTTCCGTAGTTGGGATGAATTATTTATCCCACGAATAAACTTAACTTAGTAGTTGAGAAACGTATTCTCCCATACATCGATATACGTCACGGTCAATTCTCAAACTGCAAATGTAAGTTTGTAATCTCAAAAAAAAAAAAAGATTTTTTATGTGATAAAACTACAAATTAATATTAGGACTTTTTTTCTTTACTTGTACTGTGAGACTTTACTTCATGCCAAATTTTATGATTCTAGGTCAACGAGCAAGTACCCTGTAGGTTTTGATTTATTTGCGAGTATCAAAATAAATGTCACATAAATGGCCGTATTCTTTTATTGCATTGGTTTAGAAGCTTGATTATTTTAGAACTCCAAGGGAACATAGATTTACGTATTTGATATTAATTAGATACCTCCACGCGTTCCTGACAAAATGGGTCTTGACATACTGACGGACGGACACCGAATTGATGATCCTTTGAAGTATTCCGTTTTTACCTTATGAGGTACGGATCCCTAAAACGCCGATCATGTTTAAGTAAGCTTACTTTATAAAATTAAATGCTTGTTTACAGACATAAGCGTCGGCCGCACGTTTGGTCACAATGCCCTCAAGCGCCTATCCTTCATCTTCCTGCCAGTCATGTTCACCCTGGGTGTCATCTCCACGCTCCTGATGGCCCTCGCCGTCATCTCTGTGAAGAACTTAGCTATCGGAGTCATGCTGCTTATTGTATCTGTCAGTCAGGTAAGCAAATACCCTGGAAAGGGTGAAAACTGGAAGGAGACTGACTAAGCCTACGCCGTCTATTTGTCACAAGACTGCATTTTAACCAGAATAGCTCCTTATTATATAAGGATAAAGTAGAAACAACACATAGGTATTGTTTTTTTTAACTCTTTGCTATGGATTTAGGAGAGGCCTTTGCCCAGCAGTGGGACAGTACGGGAAAACAAAAAAAAGTGCTATGACAAAGGCCTTCTTTTAACTCACATTCTGTGAAATATAAACTTCGAGCGTGAATCCGACGAGCATTCAGCAGGATTTACCAAAAAATATATATTATTAACGTTTCATGAAACCCTTATAAATCTGCTGAGCTCTGTAAAATGACCACTTCAAAAAGACACATAGGTATGTGCTGTGATTGCTGCACTAGTTTGATACTAGAGAATAGGAGGATGCTTTAGTATTCTAAACATGTTATATATAAATAAGGAATAAATAAATAATAAATAAATAAATAAAATTGTTTATTGGTAAAACAAGTACAGGTATAAGCAAATCTTTGATTGGATCCTCCTTTTAGGCAGATAGTGCCTGTATTAGGAGAGTCCGCTCTTTCATAGCAAGACGTGTTATATAAAAAGCAAAACGTATAATTTTTATGCTAAAACTACACATAAATTAACATTAAATCAAATGTGTGTATGTGTTGGTGTAAGTATGCGTGAGAGTATTTTGAGTGAAAGTGCAGCCTGTAGCTGTGACTGAGAGTACATGAGTGTGAGGGTGTGTATGTGTCAAGGTTTCAGAAGTGTTTAGGTATCATTGTAGGTAAGCGTTTGTATCCATTCCATAATATTTTTTTTACTGTTATAGTAGTTTTTGGGATAAATGTAGATGTATTTAATGATTTTATTATATAGCGCAGCAGATCGTTTACTAAATTGCATACTGGCAAGCAAAGTCCTTGTCATAGAGATATTTAGCATCATATCTTTCCTTCTTTTTGTCAGTGTGCTGGCATACATACATCATAGGAAAGAGACTTATGTTTTTTAAATATAATTTGTGTAATGTAATGTTTCCTGGCTGGGAGCAAGTTACTAAGGCGAAATAGGTCTTCAGTAGGATATCTCTTTTTTTTAATAAATGCACTTGATAAGAGCGCATTGTGCCTTTCCACCGCTAGAAATTTTGTTTTGGCTGCACCACCCCAGACAGGTATACAATAGGAAAGTACTGACTGGACTAGCGCAATATAAATCATCTGAAGGAAATCTTTTGGATGGCCTGAATGATTACCGGTAGTCTTAGGAACGACGTGTCTAAGAGTCCTGAACATCCAGCTTAATTTTCTGACTCTATTGGCAACCTGCTCAATGTGTGGGTATCATGATAGTCTCTGGTCCACGATAACACCTAGGTACTTAATATGTGGTACTTTGTTGATTGTTGGGCAGCCACAATTATTGTGATTATCGTTATTGCAAGTATGAGTTTTAACATTAAAATCTTCCTCTAGTTGTGTACGTTGCAAACGTACACAACCAGAGGACGATTAAGGAAGATTAGAAAAAACAAATGTAATTTGTTTTTGTGATATTTTATGTAAGCAAATTAATTGTCAACCACTTGGCGATGTTAGCCAAACCTGTCTCAATACTAAGTTTAACATTCTGCCATGTATCACCAATAAAGACTACAGCAGTATCAACCGCGTAAGAGAACACTTGTGCGTTTGCAACATTTATGGTACAAAGTCCATTGACGTAAATAAGGAACAATGTAGGTCCCAATACGCTTCCTTGAGGGACGCCATATGACATGTTTGCGTCCTCACTAGTATACTGACCCACTCTAATACTCTGCTTCCTGTTTCCAAGATAATCCCTGAAAAGGCTTAGAGGCACTCCGCGAACTCCAATACATTCCAGCTTTCTCACAAGGATAGGGACAGAGACGGTGTCAAAGGCTTTTTTTAGATCTAAGAATTCAGTTATAAATTTTTTTACCTTTCTCAACCTGTTCGGTTATATGAGTAAATAGAGCACAAACTGCATCTTCAGTGGAAATCCCTCGACGAAAGCCAAATTGTGACTCAGATAGTACGTTGAAATCTTTTAGGTATTTTAAAAGTCTTATATTGATAAGTTTTTCTATTATTTTTGATATAGAGTGTAATACAGATATGGGCCTGAGCCTGAGGTTACATATATCGTCTCTGTCTCCACCCTTGAACACTGGCGTAATAATAGCCAGCTTTAAGGAAGTCGGGAAGATGACTTCACCAAAGCAAAGATTAGCAAGATGTGTAATTATGGGAGCAACCTCCTTTCTTATATATTTTAGAAATGCGATAGAGACATTATCCCAACCAGACGCTTTGTCAGATTAGCTTAATAGTTTTGTTTCCTTTTCTAAAGTTGTTTAGGGAAGCCTCCTCAAATGAAGATAAAAATTGATGTTGTCTTTTAATTACCTACATTCGTTTAAAGAATATTGTGTTATTTTATAACACAACACTAGTTTACTTTATTACGCGAGCTTTTCTTTTTGCTCTAAAGCTCCCACAGGCGGAACGCATCGGTGCGACGCGATTCAAAGTTGAAAAATTCCATGAAGTTTTCATAGAAATTGTTCTACTAGAGTAGAATCGCGCCTGTCTGCGGGAGCCTTTAATTTGATAGTACAGTCACGAGCATGTACATGTACTTATACATCAAGCTACTTAATTTTCACATATAGTATTGATTGTAATTTTAAGTTGTTACGAATAGTATTTTGGGCACACATTTTGTATGAAATAGGTCTCATTTCAAAGTTGCAATCGTTGTCACACGAGAAAATCAGTTTTGCATTTTGCTAAGTATATACATATTAGTGCGGTGACCTACTTAGTATTAAATGACTTTTCTGAACTAATATTTTCTGAAAATATTCTTTAGTTCCGCTTCGAAATAAGTATAAGACTTATTTCGCAGCCGAATATTTTCACAAAAGTTTAGTTCATTTTCGTTTACTCAACTAGACAAGTCAGTTTAGGTTAGTTTTACTTTGTGCAGGATTATTGTGTTTTCAGTTCTTAAGACTTTTTATTGAAAGTAACAAAATTTATTGTTTCACATTTTCAAGATACATTAGTTAAGGACTACATTTTCAGATACTGTTTCGTTAGATAACCCTTCGGGATAAAAAAGAGTGATGTTATTTTATGTTATAACCAGCGTCTTTTAATTTTCCAGGCTGTATCGAGGCTGTTCCTTACGGCTGCGTCGCCACAATCCCTGGTGCACCTACACCCCCGTGCTGAGCTGCTACCCGCCCCCGCCATACCCGCCCCCTGGCCCGCACCCGGCCCCCTGCTGTCCCCTTGGGGCAGGTCTGACAACGACGCCCCCATATCTGACTAGATCAATTACAACTCCAGTGCCTGTTAGGAATGTATGAAGAAAGTCATGGAGTGATAAGGGTGGAGTGTTAATGAGTGTTAATGCCTGATAGAGAAGATATCGCTATCACTATAGATCCAGAGTTGGAAAACCGGTCGGTAAGGATCTTTGGCGCGTTAACCTTTAAGCTTCCTTTGCTAATGCCCATAGTCACTTGACGCCAAGCTTAAGTTAGTGCTCCGTTTCTTCTTATTCCATGGAAAATAGTAATTATTACGTACACGTACTGGTGACTCACAATCGAAAACCCACCTATCGAGTAAACGCTACGGCTACCTCAACGACTGAGCGAATCAGTTCAATTAACATGCATTTATTTATTCGCTAATAATTCATTAATTTATGTAGATTTGATTACTTTTTCTCTCACAAAAGTAATAAGTTTTTATCATTGTGTTTATGTAAGTTCGTCTGCCTCTCGCGAAAATTGTGAGATTTTGTGAAAGATAGACGATCGGGCTTAATTTTAAGTATTTATTATTCAATAAATGATTCAATCAATCATTCCATCTTTACATTCTCAGTCTCCCTCCGTGCCTCGGACAGCACGTTAAAACGTTGGTCCCGGCTGTCATTCGTGAATCTTTGACAGTCGTTACGATTCGTCAGAAGACCGAAAGTCTGACAGTTTTTGTAAGGGGTTAGTAGTTACTGGGTAATCATGTTACCCAGTAACTAGGTTGTGGAGAAGAGAAAAGCAGTCGCTCCATGTAAAATACTGGTATTCAGCTGTATCCCGTTACATAGTTGAGAAAAGGCTAGGCAGATGATGAAATAATTCAAACAATGTGACTCCCTTTCACTGTGTGTCTTGAGTACTTTCATAATGGCACGAAATAAAATTAAAATGGCCGCAGGTTTGGTAGCACACGTAACATAATGGCTACTTGATGATAGCTTTGCTTTCTCACGGAGAATCTAGAACAGTAATTATTTGCTAGTTTTTTTGTTTTTTGCAAATGCTAACAGTCTCAATTCTGAATTAATTAGTTTTATCTTTGGTTTTTCATTCACAATGTTGATATAAAGTACTTTAAGTGACTTGCAGTTGCAGTCAACAGCATAAATCTTCATACAAATGATAAATTCATTTGACCAAATTATTTAGTTAATGTAATGTTTTAAAATATTGTTATTTTCCAACCAACCGATCATAAATGGTGTAGGTAAATGAACGATGTATATGTATTCCCGTATTCAGTGATGCCTGTGGATATTTTTTCATGTTATTTAATCATTTTTATTCATTTAATGGGTTGTATAGTAGCATTATATTCTTAGTACTATTTATTTTATTATCTATTTATGTGTGTATAATTAAACCTGACTTGTTTTCCGTACGTCTTTTTCGGGTGACCACTGACCACCATCACCGCTGTGTTGTGGGTCCCCATAGCACAGCATCATGCTGAGCGGAAGCCTTCTTGTCATAGACATGACGTTCCAGCAGCTGCCGACTATTTCTGTTTTGTGCTCTTGATTATATATAAAACTATTGTGTTTTATTTTATTGTTCTACTCGAGTAATTATCTTTTTAGGCACGTGTTTCTGTGACAAATAAACTTATTTTTCTTTCTTTCAATCAATCTAATTATTATGATTAATAATGATTAAGCATTTTAAGCTAGAACGACCTCTTAAATATATACTGTTTTCATCACCCTAAACTTAAAAATAGTTCATTCACTTTAGTTTTGCAGAAGCGCGAAGGGTTCTACTGACATTGAAAAATTTTGCAATACGATTACCTGTTTATTTTAGCTAAGAGAGTAAAGCTTTGAAAGCAAAAGCTGTTTTAAAAATCATGTGTCTTGTTAAGAGCGTGCATTCTGAAAGTGAGCAACGTCGCAAATATCTGTCATATAATTCGCTCTTTTGATTAATTTGGAAATATTACTGTATGGAAACATGAGATATGGCTAACTAGTGAACTAAAATATTGATTATAAATGCAATAATTAATATCGTAATACCACGGTACAATAATATTCTAGTTCACTAGTTACCGATGTTTCATATTTCCATACAGTAATATTGCCAAATTAATAAAAAATTGTAAATATTTGACACCTATTTGGGACATTGCCAACTTTTTGAATAAACGCTCTTAAGCCAAATACATTGCACCCACTTATTTTTTACACATCATAAAACACTAATCAAACATCATTTCTGTTTTAGGACAGACGGTGAGACATGCTGTTGTAGAATTGCGTGTTACAGCGTGTTTGTAATTAAATTGATAGACTGTGACACATTATTTAAACACATTCTTACACACCGAGCGTGCTATATTAAATACAGTTAAGTTATTATCTGCTATAATTAAAGTGTTTTTGTGTAAACTATATTTCGTTAAATGCTGTCTGGCTAGAGTACGAACCACTTGGGAAATTAAACAGGTAGGTATGCTTCAAGACATTCATAGCACGTTATTTAAAAGCTAGGCGTTTTTGCTTTGAAAGGTGAAATAAAACTAACTATTACACTAACATCTTGTTTCAAACTCGCATACGACAATAGGAGACCACCCCATTTCATTTTTAACTTTTTTAAATTTTTTATTTGTTGTTATAGCGGCAATAGAAATACACAAACTGTGAAAATTTGAACTATCTAACTATTACAGTTCATGAGATACAGCCCGCTGACAGATAGCGGAGACGGACGGAGAGCGGAGACTTAGTAATTAGACTTAGTAAAAACGGTTTCGTTTGACACCTTTCGGGTAGGTACGGAACCCTAAAAATGTGAACCTGGAATGTGTTAAGAGGTAAGTATAAAAAAAAAGAAAACGGCAAGAAAAATGAGTAGGACGACTGAAAAGGCAAAAGGATAGTAGGAAGTAGCTTCACAAAAAGTATCGTAAGGCAACTCCAGATAAAAATAGGAAATAGATCGTTTGCCTCCCACAATAGGATTTGTCAAGTTCCATTCTGGTCAAGGTTTGACCAGAATATCGTGTGAAAATTAAATGCCAATTACTTCGATACCCGTACCAAAACGGCAACACGTGTGCATAAAAAGGGAACTGGCTGTGTCAAACATGGAACATAAAAAATATGTGATATTTTCTCGTTGTATTTTTGTTTCAGTTTAGTGTGCCAAGATAAACTTGTCGCTCCTGTAAATTGTTAAATAATTACCAAGGTCTTTTAAATTAATTGCTGAAGCACCATTGTATTGCGGGGCGAAAACGTCACGAAACTACGTCTTTGTCGTGTTAATTATTCTATCTTAACAATTAAAAACAGTCCAACAGTCAAAGCAATGCTGGTGATTTTAATTTTCTCTGGAATAACTTATTGATGTTACACTCATGAAATAAACATAAGGTAGATTTTCCTTTCTGAAATAGTTTGAGAACAACAAATTTCCAACCAACCTCCTTTTAATTTATTTTCATAATAAATGGTAATCTAAGAGAAAATACACTATATTCGAATTTAGAATAGAATAGATTCGACAGTCAGTCCTGACGGTAAATTCTCGTAACCAAAAACTTTCAAAATCTAGTCACAATGTCATCTCAGTGACAATCAATATCAAACAAAAAAACATGTCAAAAATGAACGCAGGTAAAGATATAGATAAAACTTTGAAATAATATATCTATATGTAAAGAGATATTTTTTGACTACCTAAGATTAAAGAGTTCTTAAAAATAGGTACAGGAATTTCCCTTCAAATAGCTTGGAGGCATGCAAAATTGAATTAATTTGAATAATTATTATCATATCAACGATATCAGAGTTTAATTCTGTAGAATTTAGTAGGTACATGCCTGTAAGTTCCCTGGAGACTCCTACCTAATATCTCCTAGTGGTTGTTACAAAGTGAACTTATTGTTTTTTTAGGTACCTCTGTTGCCGCGACAGAGACACAAATAAGAGCTTCAGATGCTTGTCTCATGTATGCTTATTTACTGCAATACAAAAGCTCCCGGAGACAGCTACGACGCGACACCGTGATGTTATCATAGAAATTGTACCACGAGAGTCGCGACGCGCCTGTCTGCGAGCCTTTACAGTATAATTTACCTATTCGACATGCGTAACTGTAACATTCAATGTAATTCATCTTCCCATGTATAAACAAAGTATCATCGGAAGAGATGAGAAAGGCGGACGCTAATCAAACAGCAATTTTGTATCCACGATTTCAAACGTGTTTTTGTTGTTTTATTTCGACAAAACTTGCCAGGAACTACCTACTTTACACTCCCAAATCCTACTCTACTCCAATAAGTATTTCTAAACCCTTTAGACAAGTTGTTATGAGTACCTACGTACTGGTTTTCGACAGGACTTTCAAAAGACTTGTCAAAAACATGTCGTGTAGGTATATAACATGTACATCATACATTGTCGTTGGTTCAGATATGTTTTTTTATTCAACTATTTTGTTCACCTTTTTGAAATCTTAGACAAGTTTCCACTTTGGTTCTGACATGTAATGTTAAAACAAGCGTTGTACACAAACTTGTTTTTTGTGTAAATGAAAAACGAAAACAGTAGTGTAGAATACATGTTTTGTACCTTGGTGTAAAAACAGGGTTACAAACTTGTAGTCGATGATATTGATAAATGATTTGAAGCACTTTCATCTTCATGCAACATAATTTGATTCTTATGACACAACAGCTAGCACTTATTTTAGTTTAAAACTAAGAGCTAGATTTTATACCTGCAAGCCATAAAATCTATCTGGATTATGCGGCAGCTAACCCAGAGTTTTCTAACCAGTTTAATACAGGTCTATTAACTGAATAAATCTGCATTCCCAGTTGCTACGTAGATATTAGGGTTCCCACCTTTCCCTCTCTTCTGAATTCCGGGACTCTCCCGGAGTTCATATAAGACAATTTAGATTTCGGAAGGAATTTCAAATAAACAAGATTATCCCGGAATTTAAAATTCACGCGCACTGGCGGAATATTTGTCAGAGAACATGTATATTTCGCACTCCCCCTATCGAATAATATGGTAATGTAGTAAACTGGTAATACGACAGTTTTCGTTTTATTGCATATTCGGTGTTTAGAGCATAAATTACATCTTGTGTATCAGCCCTAGTAGATGCGTACAAGGCGAGTTTTATATGAAGAGAAAGATACCTAGCTTTGTTACTAGCTTTTGCCTCGCGGCTTGGCTCGAGTGTAGGTCGTTCCCACGGGAAAATATGTAAAAAGGATTTTATGTCCTAACGTGGGGTCATGGTCTGCCAAATGGATGGTGTGCTAAATTACATTGTAATCCGTTCCGACGTTCAAGCGTGACAAGATAACAGACGGGCAGACGGAAATAAATTTTCGAATTTATAATATTAGTATGAATAGATGAATGCTTGTGGAGATTTTTGTAACTTGTAACCAATTTAACTAACGGTATCATATACGTCCTAATCATTACGTTCTATGCTAGTGCTGTGCACTTCTGTAAGTAACGAATTCACAATACCTAAAACAGTATGTAATTTTTTATTATGTTAGTTTTAATGAGTAAGTCGTTGAAATGCCATATCAATAAATAAATACATAAATAAAATAAAGCTAATTCTTATCAAACAAAAGTAATTTTTATGTTGACCGAACGAAAGAAAAGCAAATAATTTTGCCGCTGTCAATCTGTGATCATTTAAATCTCACACAAGAGTTAATTGATATTTTTTTTCACTTGGTTTGAAAGAATCCGTTTTTGCTCGTCTTTTTCGTTTGCATCTTTCGTTTGGAAAGAGAGAGGAGAGAATGTGTTTTCTAATTAATTCCATGAAAGTTCCATAGCTTTGCTAATTGATTTTAATTGGTCCTTTACAGTAAAAGTAATAAGTTAAAGATATTTCTTTTCGTAGTGTTCCCGAAATAAAAAACTTTTGGCCTATTTTCGTTCGGTCAGAATAGCTGGGTATTAATAGGTCTAATAATAATTATAATAGTCGAAACCCACTTCTTTTAAACCTGCAACATACCACT
Source organism: Omphaloscelis lunosa (assembly GCA_916610215.1). Taxonomy (NCBI): domain Eukaryota; kingdom Metazoa; phylum Arthropoda; class Insecta; order Lepidoptera; family Noctuidae; genus Omphaloscelis; species Omphaloscelis lunosa. The sequence continues at coordinate 14,944,407 of OU744247.1, forward strand.
TGTTACACAAGTATCTTACCACGTCCTTGAATGTCCGAAATTTGAATAAGTAGCCGTACAAAGCGGGATAATACATAAACACGCTTTGTCACCCAAAAGTGATAACAGAACTCGTTTGGTGAAAATTCCAGTGATTACTGCCTATCCTTACAAATTTTTTTCGTTCGTCGTGAGAGTACTAATTTCATTAAAAAAAAATATATATATAAAAATTTCTTTCATAACAAAAATATTTCATAAAAATTACTTTCATAAAAACAAAAATATTTCATAAAAATTACTTTCATACCAAAAATATTTCATAAAAATTACTTTCATAAAAACAAAAATATTTCATAAAAATTACTTTCATAAAAATTACTTTCATTAAAAAATACATAAATTTCATATTTTATTGTAAGTAATAAAAACTCACAGAAGCAGAGGGAGACCAAAGGCAAGGTGGAAGGACGAGATAGAGACCGTCGAACAACGTAATTGGTCCAACCTGAAAGAAATCGCTACAAGTAGCAATCTCTGGAGGAGGCCTCCACCCGAAGAGGGGTCCAGATGACATGTTTATTAGACTAACAATATCCAAACCCATAACTATTCGTACGATTGTACATGTCCATGGAATAATAGAGGCTTTTTTATTGAAGTGAAAACTTCTTTAGCGGCATTGTGCACTTTTTTTGTAATGGGTAAAAAATGTTACTCGCGTCAAGACACGTGACCTGATCGAAAATTCGTAAGACGGTTAAAAAGACATCAACGCGTTGATTACCGCGGTGCCGATTTTTTTTCAAGTTTTCACTTCTGTCGGCACTCCCGGAGTGCCACTGTTTTTTTTTTATTTTAGTTAATAGAAAGTTGGTTTCTTGTATGGTATGGGAAAAATCTCTCTTATGCCTTTGTGGAAATTCTAGGAGTGTATCAGACGTGTGTTTGAATTGTAAGACAACTGAGGGAAACAGGTTGCTATTATGTAGGTTAACTGGTGGCAATTGTAGTAGACCAACTCGACTCGGTGGATCGCAGAGCAAAATGGCTCATAGGTAGGCAACGAGGCGCTGGGGTCTAGGCTTAACAGCCTAGTTCATCGGCGTAACGTTGCTTGCCTGTCGGTCTTTTAGAGACTGTACTTCGAAGAGTGTGCGCAGGAGTTCCACGACCTGATCCCATTATCTCCCTTTCTTCAATACCGGACTACCAGACATACTGCAGGGTACCATCTGCACTTGGTCGATATATTACCGACTAGTCGTAGGTACTCAGCGATTCTCCTCCACATTTATTATGCGCACGGCCTAAGTGCGAAACAATCTACCAGTATCAGTGTTCCTTTCCACGTATAACCCATCAACCTTCACATCAAGAGTTGACAGGAATCTTATGGGCTTACTCTTAAAAAAACTATTGTTATTATCGCGTCCATCTATCTTTATATTGGTATCATATGGCCTAGAAAAAGTGACATTCTATCAGCTATAACAATGATGAAAAAGTCAAAGATGCTACTGAAATGCTTATGTCAATCCTGTTGAAAGTCGTTATAAAATTAATATGAAACGGTTTGAATGCGACTAAGGACCTTTGTGCATGGCACGGTTTCTTTACGGTACGATATATAAACTGCGCCATAGCAAAAACATAACGCATAACGCTTTTCCCTTACGTGACGATTACATTTCTACCAGTCAACTCCTATCGCAAGCTGCGTTAAGGAACTTCGTCCAAAAAACGTATCTGTCAACAAGCTTCCATATTATGTATACAACACTGACGACCGTGCCTAAACACGGCGAATAAACCATAGCTTTTCACGGCAAGAAAAACGTGTGTGTAGTACAAAGGGCTGGCGCTGACGCTTAAAAAGCGCAAATACCGCAGACCTGTCCTGTTTCAGTTACTGTCAAAACTGTCAATGCGTGCTAGCCTTAAGGTTAAACTAGTCGTGGGCTCGAACTCACTAGTGGTCATGGCCGAAAAGCACGCTGTCTCACCTGGCATCGTGTCCGACAGAGATAGTGTCAGTGATGAGCAATTAGATGCTGGTCTACATGCACAACGTCTAGTTTGCACGCACACAAACGCCGTTCCGAACTGTTTTAGTAAAACGAGCGCGTAAAAAATTACGAAAAGTCCTTTGGAAAATCGTGTTTTATGAAAAAATCACTGCATAAATCAATTACAAATAAAGTTTATTGAACTTTTCGATAATTAAGCTTTGTCGGTGCCGACTTTGTTTTGGAGATTTTACACTTCTTTTATTGCTTATTTACCCCCAAAGTTGCGTTAAAATTTGCAAGAAAAAGGAATCTTTGTGGGCTCCTAACTTTTTAACGGCTCATTATTTTACTATTCTGTTTCCGCACAGACAAAATTAATAATGAAACAAAACGATATCATGATTAACTTTGGATGTACCATGTCAAACAGTGGAGTAAAACCCCCCTGAAATTTGTATGGAAAAAATATCAACTAGTGCCACCTTAAGGCTCATTCTCATTGGTCGATAGGGCTAGTATGCGGGGTTCCGAGTGCGGGAGATTTATGTAACGCATGCCCATTGAACCCGCATGCAGAAAACCGTTTTCATTAGTCGATAGCGGGTAGAAATGATTTTTATTCCTATAGTTCTTTTCTTGGTATAAGTAGGTTTGTACAAACACTTTTACACGTCAATCATATTTTAAAAACTAGATGAGGTCGGCGTTTCCTTTCTGACTAGTCTGAAAAGAAAGGCCGAAACAAACTGGTAACGGTAACTGAGCAAAAAACAGATAACGATATTTATATTAACAAGTGCCCATGACTTTCAAAGCAAGCAATTCTTATTAGGTCTACACTTATCCATTTTCATTAGATGATGAAATAAGAATCTAGTGTGAATCGTACAGAAATTAGATGAGAACTAGAAACCTCAACCTACAGACTTGATTAGCATCGTAATATACATGTAAACAGTACTAATATATACAGATTACTTAGCACTAACAAAATCAGCAGAGGCCCTAGGACGAACGTGCGGGTATTTGGTCTGAACGGCCCAAAGCGAATGGACCGCGGGCCATTCGACCGTAAACAAAAATCGTCTACGTTCCAAAGGACCGATGATAGAATGATTTCAAAATTAATTTAAAGGGACGCATTCATAAATAATGCGATTATCACAATGCATGTGGCATTGTGATAATCGCATTATTTATGAATTTTAACTATTTAAATATTTACTTATTTGTATATATTGTAAGATTTCTTAAAAGTTAATTATTTATATTTTTACTTTTTTTAGACGTTTAGGTTAAATATACATAATTATATATTTTGTAGATTTTTTTCTTTAAAATAAGACGGATTTATATTAATTTAATTACCAAACTTTACTTTTGTAAACAATTTATATAATTGTTAATTGTTTTTCTAAAGAATATAAAACAAATCTAAGAAAAAAAAAAATAACTTTTATTTCAACTTTTTAACTTTTGAACCTAAATGTACTTGATGTAGTTTATGCCATTGAATTTATTTACAATTTTTTTTTACCGGTCCTTTGGAACGTAGACGATTTTTTTTACGGTCCAATGGCCCGCGGTCCATTCGCTTTGGGCCGTTCAGACTAAATACCCGAATGTGTGCCGTAAACATAACATAAATACGAGCGATAGAAAATAAAACTATCCTATAGCATTTTGGTTTTAATTGATGCAGAAAACACTAATAGTATCACTGCTTAATATGAATAAAGTCTTAAAACTAAATAAATATTATGTGTGAAATGAGTATTTTAATTTAAAAAGAATACGTATTTATAATACCTACGTTACGTCTGCTCCGTGCGTTCGTGCTAGGCTCACAGAAACTTGAGTCATTTGACGAACGCCTGCTACTTTTAAATTACGTAATTAACTTACTTCACCGTCGTTTTCTTATTTAAATGATCAAAAGGCCTCAATACAGTGTTTGATTGTGCTATATACTGGTGTAATGGATCAGAAAGAGCTGGCAACATTGCAGCTCGGGTTTGCTTCGCTTCAGTGAGGTAAGTAGTCTGTCGATGTGCTCCACTTCCTCCGTTAGCCACCATTTGCACATCTACAGGTCTCATAGGATTGTATTTTGATATCAATTTTATTTCTTGCTGTCTTCGTTAACCATGCAGTATTCTATGTACCACCTAATCAAATGACTCTGAACAAAAAAAATCACTAAAATAATTATAGTAGAAGTAGCTTTTGCCCGCGGCTTCACCCGCGTGCAAGTCAGAAAATATTCCACGGGACGGGATTATAAGTACCCTGTGTGTTAAGCCAGTACCCTAATTGCGTAACTTATTTTCGTAAACGATTATGACAAATTTGTTTCATTTTGACAGTTCAACAACATTCATTGTATTATTTACTTTGTTGAGCAGATTTTTTTCTAACTTATGAAGCATTAGCAATCTGTGGATTAGCAGTGGTGGATTGTATCGATTTGAAACACGCAATTAGGGCACTGGTAAACAATGGATTAATAATTCCGTAATACATTGTTTACATATATAACTCGTATTGGTTTACGGGGCGCACGCCTGTAAAGCTCCGAGCCGGCATTTGTTCCGACATCTTCAACAATCATCGTCATATTTATTTCAGCCAATTTACACAAAACCTTAATAAATAATACCCTTAAACCTTTCTCATGACAAGAATCACTCCATCCATTGATGAAAACCGTATGAAAATCCGTTTGGTAGTTTTTCAGTTTATCGCGTTTAGACAGACAGACGGGGAGGGACTTTGTTTTATAATATGTAGTGATGTAGTAATTATGCTGCTATTTTAACTGAAAGTATTCCAATTACCTTCGTGTCTTCCATAATACCCTATTATTTCTTGAAATCGCAATTATTTATTCTGTAAAATGGAATATGAAACAAGTGATTCGCTCTACGAAAAGCCATAAGCGGGGTTGGTTAAAATGGGGTTATTTACATTTATCACGTATTCAGGATTAATCATGATGTGCTGAAATGCCCCAATTCTCGGAATCTCGTGTCATCATGGTTTGGTTATAACTGTACGAAAAACTCTATAGATAGTGAACGTAAACGTACCCAATTCTCATGAATGAATGAAACAACAAATCTTTCATCAAACTTTTACTCTATAATAAATTGAAAATTGCCTGTAACATTACGTTATGAACTAATTTCACAAATTACAAGTGAAATTGAATATCGAGAGTGTGATCGTAAGAAACATGGTCACGCTTGACTTTGATCAGTTTAGGGGAACGGTAGAAGGCGTGGTGGGGCGCGCGGGCGCAGGTGCACTGCCCAAACGACCGGCAGAATGGACGCACCGCAACTGACGCGGATTCTGTGCCTTGTCGCGCTGTTCCTTGCAATCTGTGTTGCGTCTGAGCACAATGTACCGCCAAAAGAAGATCATGTGGAAGATAAAAAACTGGAATTGTACGATGGTGTTTTCGTGAGCATACCTAAGGATAATAGCACCGGAAGGATTTTGTCCTTTGAACTGGATACCGACAGGAACTTGAGCGAAGGTAAGCTTTATTTTTAATGAATACCTATGCAGTATGGTCGGATATCATTTAATCTTGGAAATTTTTATCGTCCGAACGTATGGATAAGCATAGTGTTTATATTTTACTATGGCAGAGCCCCTTTTTAAAAGTAACCTTAAACTTTCTTGGTTTCTCTAATAATTATTATTTAATATTTGTTCTCCATTATAGTGAGCTAAGCTCATTATTTTCTGTTATAATATAACTTACTCAACTCATACAAAAATAATTATTTTGTGACTGAAAGCAACGTTAATATTAAAGATAATCAGCGGACATAGACGGTATTATAATTAAATTCGGTTAGAGACCTTTATTGTCGGTAAGTAGGTATTACTACGAAATGCCTACTTAACGAAAATAAGCTAGCTAACCGAATCGATTTAAATTTTTGTATGATTAATATTTTATTTTACACTAATTCGACAACAAAGATCGTGGTAGGTATCTCTGTAACAAAAACCGGCAAGAGTGAGTACGAGGTATACAAAAAATTGTATTTCATAATGATACTGTGAATTGCAAAGTTATTTCTTGCAGTTGTAGAAAATCACCCATATTTAAATAAAATACCGAATGAAGCGGCGTTTTTAATATTTGTTGATTAAATATAGTGTAAGGTTATATACAGAAGTTTCAAATTCCCAATTTAGTTTTCTAATTATTAGTTATTCAAATTCCCAACTTAGTATAGTTTCGTTGTTGCTATAGAGCTCGTGCAAAAATGGTCTAAAACTGACAACTTTTACGGACCACAATTTCTTCATTTTTGAAGATAAAAATATAAATTTAACTAATCTACTCTATTCGATGAGTTCTAGACAATGATACCCCACATGCTTACCTTCTCCTTCTGCCTTCGGGTACGGAACTCTAAAAATGCTAAGAGTGTTGCGATTTTTTAAAATTTATTGTTATGAAAAATATTCTTCGTATAGTATTTTTATTTATTTGCTAAATATTGTACGGTAGTACGGGACCCTTTACTCACACTAGGCCGGCTTTTTTTTAAATTTTCCTTGGTGTCCGAACCAGGTTCTTACGAAATAAAAAAAATTAAAAGCTGCCGAGAAAATTGGAATATTCGGGAAAAAACTAAAAGTGATTTTTTCTATAGATTGAAAGTTTGACTGGACTACATCTATCGGGTCAGCTTGTGTTCAATAACTAGAAGTGTCACGATTACAAATGTTTTAATTTTCGTCATTTATTAATATTATGAGTATGATATAGGTAGCCGGTAGTTATGATTTGTTCAAGTAACGAACCGCTCACTCTATGTTTGCCGAACAAACATAGAGTGAGCGGGAATTAAGGGTATGAATTAAGGGAAGTATTTAGAGAGGACTTAGACTGCCTAGATTACTTACGTCACAGCCATCTCAGGACTTGAAACTTGCGAGGCTTAGTTAAAGTCGAGTTTATGGATGACCATGGACATTTAATCCTAATGGATCTTAGTACCTCTACAATGTACTTAATTTAGATAACGAAAGTAAATACTTAGTAGTATTTTTTTTTGTTAGAATTCAAATTCAAATAATTTATGTTCTCTTCACAAACAATGGCATCATATTTAGACAAGCTTAAAAACTATGTGACACTAGTTTGTGAGAGACTGAGGTCTACACTAGGAATCCCTGTATAGCAGATCATCAGGATCCCACCACACGGTATGGTATGGCTTATCAGAACAATCAGTAAAAGACTCACAGTTTTAAAACAATAAAACAAAAACAAAAGTAAGTAGAAAAATGCATTATGTGTAGGGAAATTAGCGGGATGGACTACTTTGGATGAGTTAATAATTCCTCAGTTCCTTTATAATCTAAGTTAAGGAGCCATTAAAACAGAGGACTCTTACAAGCCTCGTTGTTAGGTGATAGATCGTGAAAATACGATTTATTTGATTATATATATAAATGGGAACTTGAAAAAGTACAAAATCTTTGAGAGAAGCTCGTTCTTAGACCTTTAGCAGTAAGTATTGCAGAAAGAGTATTTTCTGCCTTTTCCCGAGATAAAGGGGTGCATCAAATATTGAGGAGGAGGGTTTCTTGAGAACAATGAATAAAAACTATAGCAAAAATTTGCCTCACTGACAAGAGTTTAAAGTGTTTGTAAAGATCTAAAGTAGGATAGAAGTATGGCAGAAAACAGGCCATCTTTATGGTTTCCAGAAAAAAAAAAGGTTTTGACATTTGAGAAAGACCCTACAATGTAACTTGGAACGAAACTGAAAGAAACAATAAAATAATAATTAAGTGTTTAAAAAAAAATCATATATTTTTTTGGCGCGTTAAATAATAAAATGGAATATATTGCGAGTATTCTTTTCGCGCTTACTTTATAGTAGCATGCAATTTCTAATTATTACAAAATGTCTCAAAAAAAGTTACGTTCTCAGTCTTTTTTTTTAATATTAGTGTTGTAACCAATTAATTACTGAATTTCACCAGCTTCATTCGATTTTAATAGATAGTAATTAAATATTGTGTAGTGATCTTTACTGAAAATTATGAGCTTGGCGCTCAAAGCCGTAAATAAAATTTTGAATTGTCGACACTGTTTTCTATAGAATGGCTTGTCTCTGACCAAGCGACACGTGACTTAGCGTCCACGCGCGCACTGCGCAGTCTTTCGTTCACCATCTTCTGAAGTTGACTGTGCGCTCGTTTGTTTCATATTTTTCTCGATTCGGCTTTGCTTTTGGACTATTTCTGTTTACTATCACGTTGACCTTGTCTCTCCTATTTTGGACGTTGATTTAAAGATAGTGATTTGGACTCGATTTTGGTGTTTGTTGTTATATCGTAGGAACTGCTTCAACATGTCGAAAAGAGGACGTACAATCAACAACCAGTTACGCGAATTGGTTGTGAAGTTAACCGAATACTTCGAACGCGAATCAGTTAATGGTGGACCTTTGTTGCCCGTAACGCAAGATTACGTCGCAAAAGCACTTGGAATCGGCAAAAAAAACTATTCGAACCATCTTGAAGGAACAATATGGGCCTTCCGGTACTGAAGAAAATGTATTACTTACGCCTAAAAAGAGGAAGAAAAGCAAGCCTGTAACAGGATTGACACATTTGACGTAGACGCTTTTCGAAACCACGTGTATGCTTATTACAAAAGAAATGAATACCCAACTGAGAGTAAATTGCTGATATCACTACGAGAGTGTGGCCCACGTCTCTAATAACAATTATGAAGCAAATTGGATTCAAATAAAGAAAACCGACAAGAGGAAAATTATGATGGAACGATATGATTTAATTTTGCACAGAGTATCATTCTTGAGGGAGATGAACAAAATCACAAATTGGGACAATTTCGTATATCGATGAGACTTGGCTGAACTCGAATCATACCGTGCCGCAGTCGTGGACGGACGATACCAAGGCATCTTGCTTATAAGTGCAAATGGGAAAAGGTGTACGCCTAATAATCTACCACGCCGGATCAGCCGGGGGAGATTTTGTGAATGATGCCTTACTCACATTCGAGTGTAAAAGTACAAAAGAATATCACGAAGAAATGGACGCAAATAAATTCACATAGTGGTTTACTAACTTGTTAACAAACCTCCCCGAACAGTGCATAATCATTATGGGCAATGCATCTTACCATTCAGTTCAAATAGATAAAGCACCTACTGAAGCAAACAAAAAGGCTGGTTTAGAGGCATGGCTACAAAGACAAGGCGTTTAAGCTGACAAGAAATTGTTGAAAGCGGAATTGCTGGAACTGGTAAAAGAAAATAAACCTGCGAAACTAAAACACACAGTGATACAAAGTGATAAGAATGGCGCCGTACCATTGTCAGTACAATGCTATTGAGTTGATCTGGGCTCAAGTCAAAGGATACGCAGCTCGCCACAATACAAAGCCGCCATTCTCCACTAAGAAAATGATGACATTGCTGAAAGAAGCTTGTACCAAAATTACTAAAGAAGATTGGACAAAAGTAGTAGAAAAAACTCGGAAAATAATAAAGGAAGATTTTGACAGAGAGGTCAATATTGATAATAAAATTGAAAATGAAATAATTATATTTACAAGTGACGATAGCTCAACTGACGATTTTGGCTCGTCATCCGAAGAAAATGATTGTATGAAGATTCAATCACTTTCGCTTTTGCGTGATTTTTTTGTGATTGAGTGAATGTTATTGTAACTAAAAATATTAAATTAAAGACAAATTGACCTTTCGTACCATTGTATCATTTCAAAATACCTACAATATTAAAGTTTAAGTTAAATTTTCTAATCAGAACTTTAATCCAATGTACTTTACAATACATAATCAAATCGATCAAATACTCATACAAACTTGAATCGATTTATCGTGAATATCGAGTACCGAGTCATATGGTTACTTCACTAGTTACGTCGCGATGACAAATGTCAAAACGGGCCTTTTAATTTTTGACAACTTTAATACTTCCTGTTGGGCTCTTTCCAATTTTAAAATGTTCAATTTTGGAACAACACCCCATGCTGTTATGCAGTATAGTATAGAGACTGACACGTTGTATAATATACCCACCTGACAACCTCCGCGTCGGCTACGTGACAAAGATCTTTAATTTGGGAATTCTCGACGTCAGCCTGTCTATTTGTAGTTGGAATCTTAAATTGTTATCTATAATCTTTTGGAGAGCGAGACAGAAGCAGCTATGAGAATTTGTGTCAATGCCAGAGTGCGCTTTACTGTGAAAATGGGATTGCATATTTTCATTGCGTTTGTTAGGGAGGGAGAAAGCTATATACTTGGTTTTATCGACATTAAGGATAAGGACATACCTAAGTAGCAAAATTCTCCTATAGTCATCGACTTATAAGACTAAACGTCTTATAGGAACGCTTTAACTAAGATCACTGATATTACAACAACATTTTATAAGACGATCTGCGCTTTTGATACTATAAATGCATTTAATAAGATTGTTTACTCTTGTTAACGTCTTATTTTATTCTTCTGTAAAACATGCACTTCTATAAAAGTCTTAAATATAGCTGCTATAGGTCAAGAATATTATAGGATTGATTTGTCTTAATCGTGATTTCTAACGGATTGTTAGCACCAAACTAGCATGCGCTCCAATTTTTATAGGTAAAATGCTACTTATACGTGTCCTACATTTGCTTTTACTAGAGTAATCGGCCTAGAACCCTGAAATTTAAATATGGCGAAGTAGGTATGTCCTGGTAGCAGTCTTAACTTTGAATAAATTGTATTATAAAAGTTTTGATTATGCAATATTAGAGCATGTGATCCAGATCCAATGGTGGCTAAAGTTTTTGTTAACATTATATAATAAACAAATAATAAATACGTTTCGTTTTGAAGGGGTATAAATATATGTTTACCGATTTGTTTTGTTTTTTTGCCTCGATGCTGTGTGATTTGGGAAAAAAGAAAATTAGGAAAAACCCATATGAACGAACAAACATGAACGGCCGAAATATCGAAAATATTGAATCGATTTTTTGTATCGATCTCACGTGGTACGAAGTCACCGAATCATCTAGTTTAAAATTTATAATATCTATGGGTTTATGTGGAACAAAATAATTTGAATGTGTACCATCTAAGAGACCATGTAAATAACTGCTTCTACGGCTAAAATATATTTGACGTAACTGTCGATTCCATCTACAAACGTCAGCGTATCTAGACGATGATGTATTATGAGTGCGTGCATCTCGGAGATAACTAACTTAAAAAAATCTAATTAAAGAAAAGCTGTTGTCTACAAGTGCGTGCAACAATTAATGATAATTATAACTATCTTTACTGGATAGATGAAGCTACCACAGTTACTAGTAGAGGAGTAATACTGGCTGTTCACGATGAGAAAAAAAAAGGTGCAACATGCAAGCGTCGAACTAGGCATCCATAGTCCATACTCTATTCTAATACTTAATAACAATCCGAAAGTAGCTCTGTCTGTCTATTACATTTTCATGCCTTAATGGCTGCACGGATTTCGATGATATTTGGCACACAGGTAGACCGTGACCTGGGCGGTTAGGATAGTGTTATTCCGGTAGTACGTTCCCATCGGATAATTTCGGATAAGCCGCGGGCAAAAGCTAGTAATAACATAAAATTGAATAAGTAAGCGACTCTATCAACTAGTGAATATTATAATAGCCATTTGATGCCGAGGTTATAAATGTATGAGTGAAATCAGTACAAACAAATATAAATAATAGGTAATCATAGTAAGTGCGTATACGAATAGCTCGAAAGGAAATTTTACCAACACCCGCCCTAATTCATAGGTTTATTACGGTTCATGTATCGAATCTAGAAAGTACAGTGAAATGCGTCCGACATACAAATAGGTAATAATCAGAGCGATCACAGACAGCAATGGTTTATTGGTATACCTAGTAGTGATAAGAATATTCAATACGTATAATCATGTTAACAAAACATTGTACACTTTTGAACTTAGTCGCATAAAACTCGTTGCTTGTAACGTGATCTACAGTCAGGGAAATTATTTGTTAATGGAATTGACACACTACGCCAATTTCAAGAGCACTGGTGGCCCAGTAAGAGAAGTTGTGGCCCAGTAAGAGAAGTCGTGGCCCAGTAAGAGAAGTCGTGGCCCAGTAAGAGCAGTGGTGGCCCAATAATAAAGGCTGCGACTTACGAGTTGTAGGTCGTAGGTTCGAACCCTGACAGGCGCTTTATCCTTATCCATACATATTATAAAACAAAGTCTCCCGCCGCGTCTGTCTGTCAGTCTGAACGCGATAAACTCAAAAACTACCGAACGGATTTTTTTTCACCAATGGACGGAGTGATTCTTGCGAAAGGTTTAGTGTATTAAGATTTTGTGTAAGATTTTGTACAAGTTGGCTGTAATATGACGATTATTTTCGAAGATGTCGGATAAAATCATGCCGACTAGGAGCTTTACAGGCGTGCGCCGCGTAAACCGTTACAGATACATCAAATTAATGTTGAACAGGATTGAAAATCTTAAAAAGTTCAACAAAAAACTCAGGGTTGGCATATGTCTATCTTCTAAGGATGACCCACAATAACCATTTTTATCCTTCAGAATTTGATAAAAATTTAATTGTTATTTCCGAAGCTATTTTGAACGCTATTATATTAATCCTTATCCAATAAACTATGTTACTTAAATTGAGGCCATCACAGGACACTGCTCGTTAAACAAACACTTCCACACGATAGGCATAACGGACAGTCCTCTATGCAGGGCGTGCATGGAAGCTGAGGAAACCATTGCGCACGTGCTCTTTGAATGCACAGGCGTCACCCAGATTAGAACAGAAACCCTCGGGTCACCCAGATCTTTCACAGATGTTCTGAACAGACCAGGAGTTTTGATTAACTTCTGGAGGGAGGTGGCCTGGTTGGAATAACCCCCCAAGCGGCCGCCATGGCCCACGTACAATGGTCCACCTGACGGACTAAGTGCGGAAACCAAACCCCATAACATAGAACATAGATAGAACATATCGTTTAAATGAATAGTTTAAAAGATATCACAGATTCCAAATTACGCGTGACAAAATAATTTTGGTTGACCATAACGCGTGCGCAGCGGTAGGAGTCAATGAGCTTTTCCTCGGCTTTTAGGTATGTAATCCCGGTATCGGTAGTACGTTCCCGTGGGATATTTTCCGACATCCACGCGGGCGAAGCCGCGGGCAAAAGCTAGTAACAAATAAAATAATAATAAAAAATAAAAAAAGCCTTCATTATTCCTTAATTACAAAATAAATAATGTACTTAATATTACTTAATTAAGAACTCCTCGACGGTTATAGGCCTCCTCCAGTAATTTCCAGTTTTTTTCTGTTGTTTTCTTTCTCAAGCTATGATTTGCGAATCGATTCAACTATCTCGTCTTGCCAACGCTCTGTTGGTCTGCCTCTTCTTTTCTTTCCGTGTGGGCTATTCCAAGCGGTTGATCTAAGGGTCCACCTGTCGTCTTCTGATCGCGCTACACGGCCCGCCCATCTCCACTTCAGTGCTTGAGCGTGTCGAAGGGCATCTGTGACTTGTGTCTTTTTTCTGATTGATGTATTTCGTTGTTTGTCTTTTAGTCTGACGTTTAGGATGTTACGTTCCATGACCCTTTGGAATACTTGTATTTTATTTTTAGTTGTGCTATTAAAGATCCACGTCTGGCAAGCGTAAGTAAGGCATGGTAGCAGACATTAGTTCATGACCTTGTAATTCCAAAATTTACTACAAGTTATGTTAATTCGTCGCTTGACTTCTTCTGTTACGATTTTTGTTGGCGTTAATTTTATTTATTTATTTGTAGGCGAATTAATTTCTGGAGTTGTCGATTCGTCTACAAATAAATTAAATTCGTGCAAATCGCCTAAAGAAAAAATTTTTTTTTTAAAGTTTCGAATTTTCGATTTGCCCGTTTCAGGCGAGTAAATTCGTGCGAATCACCAATAAGCCCATTTTAGACTACATCATTTCTTTACGGTCAAGGTTTTTATGCGCCGACAGTACTTGCAAAGATTCAGAAATAATTAGAGTATTTGAAAGTGCGGCGATCGCGAACAAACCGGTCCGATCTCACGCGCAGGATGTAACTTTTTATTATGAACTTTGCGGTGACCGGACCAGAAACCGGATACCTATAATATACTTTAGTTGCCTTTTTGTACCGAAGTACTGCCTACACTGGAAGGTGGGTAACCTTTTTGGGAAATAAATGATGGGACATATCTAAATGGAAATATGTACAGAAACTACACTACCAACTATTTTCAAAGAATTTCTTTGTTTCCATTGTTTACATAACGATATCCTAGCAATGATATAATGGATATCGTTTACATATAAATTGAGTAGAATGAATAGAAAATACTTGGACTTAACTCGCTGAGGTTGTAGGAACTCGTTTTTAATTTTGTTGTATAAACGTTTTGAATAACTGCGAAATAAATCTGTCCGACACCAAAAAATAAATAGGAATATTTTGAGTTGTCTCACAAGGACACTCGTCCTTGTGAGACAACTCAAAATATTACTAAAAACTCTTCTAGTGGAAATGTTAAGAAAACAACTTGAAACCAATTTGGTTTCATAATAAAGCACCGTGATAGGTTAGGTTTCTATAAGGATCGCCACCCGAAAGTAATTATTTCCTTTATGAACAATACTATTATAAGTTAGTGATTCAAAACAACTGAAACTATATAAACAACAGTATGTAGTATCTAGCGATCGTTTTAAGTATTTTATTCTTACGAGACGGAAATCATTCCAGGATCTTAATTGTATTATCAAATATTTTATCTATTGGCTTTACAATAAAACTTATTCCTTTTACAAATTTAACTCAACTAAATTAAATGACTAAAACAAAAGGACACTTAAGGTGGTTTTACACCGGCGAGGAAGGCGTGGATGGGACGGGCGAGAATTGAAATTTATATGGCAAAATCCACGCCAAGGTCTAGATGCGCGCGGATGTATGAGGCGAGAATTAAAATATTTATTAGTACAATATTGAATTTTATTGCTGCAAGAATAGTATTTATTTACTTTGTAAAATGGACATACAAATCTCGCACCGGCCATCGAGGATCCCAGTCCGTCCCATCCTTGATGTCCTCCCTCCGGTTGACGCCCTAAGCCGAGGTTCGTACTCCACAGGGGGTGCCCTTAGCGAGCGTTCACCTAGGTTTAATTAGCATAGTTGAATAACCCCTGGCTGAAAGTTTGGAGTGTGGTAGCTTAAGACACCCACAGGAAAGCCCAGTTGAGTAGTCATGATCTTAGTTAGAGGTCAACTACGAGATGCTCTACCTAAAAAACAAAAAACATCGAGGATCCGCACGGTTTCTCTCCGCCTCGCTGGTGTAAAATCACTTTTAGGAATCGAAGTATTCATTTGCATCGGTGTGATCCGGTAACGTGACCAGAAGATTGACAGCATAATTTTTTGGCCAAATACATTATCAAATGTAGTTTTTATATGTATTTTACTATTTTAATGAGGAATTAATATCTAATGTTTGTGAATGATCATTTCTATATCCTTTTTTTCTTATTGCAGAAGAGTTTTTTTTTTAATAATTACGTTCATTATATTTTTGTACTTTTAATTCGAATAGTTATCACGGTTTGCGTGGTTATCGTGAAAGTAATGTAGTTTTGCAGTGGCACAATGTCACGCAAAAGTAACTTTATATAATTTCACGTCGTTTTACTTAGCATAAGATAAGTCATTGTAAGATTTATAATTTGCTAACAATGACGGTCACAGTGCTTATGGCATTCGTGGAAAAAAGTAATGCTTACCTATATATCCACGAGTTCGTTGTATATTTTCACTTAAGTTTTTTAATAAATCGGTTTTTCATTTCAAACGAAAGTCGACCAAAAAATTGCATATTCATAACATTCGTGTCCAAATGGCCTCTCACAAAATTTTGTCTCCAGAAAAGTTTCATAAATATATTATTTATTTTTATTCACTTTCAGGTCGAAAAAAGAAAAAGAGCATAATGCAGAGAATCCTACCGATGTTTATTTTGCCGTTCGTCCTACAGTCAGCGATAATACCCCTCGTCTTGGGAATGTTAAAGTTTATGCTAGTGAAGTCTTTCTTAGTAGGAAAGTTAGCACTTACTTTAATCATGATCAATGCCTTTAAGAATCATAACTCCTTCAAGGGAAGAGACGCTGAAATGGCCAGTGCTCACTATGGTTACCATGACAACGGAATAGAGCACTATACTTCTTATTTAAATTGAATGTAAGTAAATGTAAGTAAGTTGTTAACACCCTTAATGAGCCTTTCTTCTGTACTGCAAGATATACTTGTTGCAATGACTAAATCCAATCTGTAAAAAAATAATTTCAATTAAAATATCTAATATTTTTTTATAGTGGAAATAATAATACCTAATACACTCAGCCGCACGTCATTTGTAATAAGACATGTAGAATCTGGCCACGCTAAGTCTGCAATGGAATAAATGGGCAACCCCATAAAGTTTTACATATGGTATACTTTTACATCAGTCAGTTATGTCAGTTTCGGGGTTGTAAGTAGATCTAATGATTTTGATATTTTGCCTTTTGATTTTTGCATAATAAATAGATTATGTGTAATAGACTACTTATGTCGTACCTACGCGCTACCTCCATACGATGACAAAACTGTATCAAATCCACACTGCATCACGCTACAGTGACTATTCTTTACCAGGAATAAATCCAAATTTAACAAAATAATTCATCAAAAACAAAAAGACAAACAAAGTTTCAAATTCATTTTTCGTATGACCGGATGGTGTTGCCGTCTATAGATTTTCAAACTCCACCGTTTTTTTTACTTATGCAGCGTGGCCTGACTCTAGAAGCTGGCCTAATATTGAAACCCCGTACATCGCTAGACCAGCTCAAGGTCAAAAAGTTACCACCAACGTGCGGTCGACAGTACTAAGTAGAATTATAATATGTGGGTATGTCTAGACATACCCACATGTTATAATTCTACTTAGTGTTTGTTGTACATGTCTACTCGACTGATTAACATTTACATAATTAGATTTTTCGTCAAAACCAACGATCATCGTAATAAGTTTTAAGCAATTTGCAGCCAATTTTGATTGTACTCCCGTCTAACTGAAAGCTTTGTCAACTTGTGTATCTCCAATAATAATGGCATAAGATTGGATTTCGTTATTTTGATCGACCAATCATAAGGCTAAGTTAATTCCGTTTTGACAGCTAGGTAACTACTTTACTGACCACAAGCTTGATGAGGGTTTCAGTCTATTTCCATAGGTGGGAATGAATATGAATGATATTCTTAAATTCAATGAACCTTAGTAGCTATCGATGACCACACTGGTTGCTTACAAAAAAGTCAATGCCTTTTGAAAAATACACCAAATCATCATTATTCCTCAATTAATTTCAAAATCAATTGGGTATCACAGCCAAGCCCTAGATCTTTTAATATAAAACTATGTTCATAGTCATACAGCTGTACAACGTAGAGAAGACAATAATTATGACAATAAATGAAGACATCGGACAATACTAATGCATAGGATTATTTAGAAACTCTATAAATAAATCTTAATATCGAAATTAAAACGTATTTTTTTCAAACAAACTAAGGAGTAGTGATGGGCCGACTATGGGTTTTGTCAATCATTGTTGATTCGATATAGTGACTAAACTATTGGATATATATTATTTTGTTTGGATTTTTTAAAGCAGACTGGGCACGTTTTTTGATATATGAAGTTTAATTTACTGTCGTATTGTCGTGTCCATCTTATATGAAATACTCGTGAACAAGAGAATTGTACGGGAAAAAAAGTTTAAAAAGAATACACCGCTGTTTCTATTGAATCCTACATATTTTTTTAATGATTAGGTATAATTTCAATAAGTACAGTCGAACGCACGTCATTGGCAACTCTTTGACCTTTGACCTTGAGCTGGTCTACGGTAGTACGGAATTTCAGTAAAATAAGAGGCCAGATTATACTGGATTTGTTACCTACTGCTGTACCTACATAGATATTAAATTATTTATTTTAAAATGTAGGATCTTAAACTTTTGGAAGTCTATTTATTTATTTAATAAATAATTGTTAAGTTAACTAAAGTACCCATCTACCTAAGATTTGTGTCTAAGAAGAAGAAGGCGGTTCACATTTTCTAGAGAATTGCAAAAAATAATGTATTGATCGAAGTCATGGATCAGATCGTATGGGCATAATTACAGGCGCAAGGTAAACTACTTATAGATTTTGTTTTTTATATTTTTTAGAATCTATTCCTGGCGCTAGTTATTATACCGATTTATTTACTATTATAACTTATTATTTTATATAGGTACCTAAGTAAATAAATTGTTGCTTTAAATAAACGTTATCATATTGATGACAAAAATGTATGTTGGTATATTATAGAGTGATGCAATTATTAACGCAACCATATATTTTTTTTATAATCCGGAGTCCGGATTTGTGCCGGGTTGATCGCAGTAGGCTCGCCCGCCCCCTATTAAAATCATAAAGATAACTGGCAAAATGTGGCTGAACTCTGCCGCGCTAATTAGAAGTGCAATAAGGAGGTTAATGGCGCCTAAACGTTTTTGCTCTTTACGAGGATTCCGAATATATAAGTAACTCAATTTTACAAAAATCGTTCCTTACTGCGTTTCTAATTAGCAAAGCAGAATTCTGCCTAATCCCTTCGGGAAATACAGGGTTTTATATTTTAATATTTTTTTAAAACCGATTATGTTAATTAATTGCATTACTATTAATTGTTTTGTTACAGTTCTTATAAGTCTTAATAATTTATTAAAATTATTTGTTATTTAATTTATTTTAAAACGTAAGTA
Organism: Omphaloscelis lunosa; assembly: GCA_916610215.1. Lineage (NCBI taxonomy): Eukaryota > Metazoa > Arthropoda > Insecta > Lepidoptera > Noctuidae > Omphaloscelis > Omphaloscelis lunosa. The sequence continues at coordinate 14,963,357 of OU744247.1, forward strand.
TCGGAAGGTATGCTGAAGCTTTTTTTTATATAGTTATGCTAAGTAACTAAGATTTGAATGTAATTTATTTCTAAGCTTTAAAATTGTTCATTTTCTTATCAGAAACAAGTCTCTGTTATGTATAAATTAAGACTAATTAACAGTAATTTGCAATTGAAAGCTAAATATGACCCATTTATGTATTCCTTTTTAGTTTGACTGATTATTTGCAGAAACTTAGAAAACCGAAAATAATAAAACTAATATAACCGAGTTCTATTGCACTATTTAAAAATTAAAATCACTTTTTTTATTGTTTTAAACTCACGCAATGCTATTATTATTATTCGGTTGTTCAACGTTTATTGTTGTATTTTTATCACAATATATAACAACTAAATAAATTGGATTACCATAGTTTTATTTTGTTGTGATAGTGATTTTTCCCATATTTTTTCTAGCACACAAGCCACACAACATGCCTTGTGTTTCGGGAAGGAGCTATCTCACACCTACTGTAACACCAAAAATTATAAACGTCACGTTTGGTTTGATAAATGATTATTATGGTAATACATTATATGCATGTATTATATTTATGTATGTAAGAAAACATTAGTTACGGTAAACTAAATGTTTTCTTATACTTACCTATTAAAATACATCAGTTAAAGATAAACTAAGCGTTGCTAAATCAAATTATGCAAAATTAGTGTAGTAAAAATGAATAATGTCTGGTTTTAATTCGTGAAAAAAAAAATCTCCAGCTATAAAGTAAGAAATAAAAAACATTTTTTTTTGCTTTTTTTTAGTGGCATTTTTATTATGTCGCCAGAAGTAATAATTAGTTATCAAGTGGGTAATCAAAACTACCATTTTTTTTTTGTAACATCTAACGCGCATAATAATTTATTAAATCAAATAGGTACATGGAATACGTATCGAATGTTGGGTGTGGCAAAAGAAACGTAAGTAAATTATATGCTGAGGAAATGCGTTCTTTGTGAAGTAGGTACGTGTGGTGTTGTAACCTTGAATGGTAGATTGAGGAATGATATTGTGTTTTTTTTTTATAATTATTTCTGTTGTTCCAAAAACAACGTGTTACAAATTATTTTCCCACCAGTTATTGATAAGCAGAAACTATGCAATACAATACAGTTCTTAACTTTAATGGAAAATATCACCTGTGTCCTGTAGACACTAGTTTAAAAAAAAAACTGTATCACAGGAGACAGGACCTTCCCTTTAAGATGATTCAGCGTATTGACAATGTACTCGTATGTTAGCCGATGTTTGTTGAAAAAAAAAAAACGAATAGGTAATACAAGGATAAAAGAAAAAGTTGAAACATCTTGGTAATTAAAAGAAAGTAACTGTAGGTGTGTTGTGTATCTAAGTGTGTTGCGTAAATGTGGTGTGTGGTGTGAGTAAGTTGGTACAGTGTGTGCGTGTGTGTGATTGCGTATGAGTGTACAGATTTCAGTGTAGAACTATATCGGTAATAAGTAGAGTTTCAACTAAGAAGACTTTTAGTACCATCACAGTTTAGTATCACTATACGTATGAAGTTTTAGAAGCCAATCACGCAGCAGTAATTTGCACTTTGGGAATGAATGCTCGTAAATGTTAAGTAGTTTGTTGGCTTTGTTATAAAAACGAGGACCGAGGACATAGAAAGAGTGGTCCTATGGCGTACGGTGGGACATACATGACTTTTGCGTCGTTTCTCACTCATGCGCCCTGGAACATAGGTGAGAGAGGAATGTTGGCGCAAAATTGATTGAAGGACAAAGAGTTGTCTCACAGATAGAAGTTTACACTCGCTATATAACAGCATGTAAATATAGGGTGCATGCGTGGTTTCTTATGCATAACCTATAGGACAGCTCTCTGTCCTCTTTCAACTTTTAGAAACGCAGTGGCATAAGCACTACCCCACGCTGAGATACAGTATGAGACAAGGGACTGTGCCAAAGCATAATATACAGCTGTAAGAGAAACACTGCAGAGTCAGTCTAAGCCTTTTGAAGGTAAATATTAGTTTACGGACACGACCCGTCAGTACTTTTAGATATGACACAACATTGCGGTTCAAATGAAGATATTATAATCATATTTAGTGAGAAAAATGTGTGATACTTTTACAAATGCGTAGTATGTACTCGCAACCAGGTGTGTGCATGTATGAACGTGGATGAACCAAAACAAGTTTGTAGGGATCGTAGCAGATGACGTTCTGTATTTTCTGCCTACCCCCATGAGAAAAAAGCGTGAGTTTAAATATGTATTTTTTATCGTTTTTTTTTCCTCTTTATTTAAATAAACTAATGTCGTTGAACCTGCTATCACTCATCACCATAATATCATGGCCATTATTTATTTTTAAGAATCTATTAAGCCTAAGAAAGTATGAAATGCATGCTAAGTAGTTGAAAGTAACTGACGGCTCATATTTATTTTATTCGCAGTTAAAAGATTTCATATCTTTTTGCATAAAATATTATAAAAACGAATATGGTATAAAATTCATCATCATATTAATTGTGTAAGCCGTTTATATTTTATTAGTTTCTGAATGTTTTAAGTTGAATTTTATTTTATTGTTGAAATGTTAATAGATATTGCATAAACTTTCAAACCTCGAATAACCTCACTTTATATGTAAATATTAATTTATCAATTTTTTCGATGTGTTTTTTCACTGATACCTGAATTTATTGATGATGATGATGCCTTTGAAAACAACTCCAACTGTTAGTGGGGAAAAAATCTCACGTGCCCTATTTATACATAAAACTGTTATCATGGGGGTAGGCAGAAACTACAGTACGCCACCTGCTACCAGCCTTACATCTACTCCTTTTGCCTCGTTTTCGTCCTATTTAATAAGTAAGGGCGCGCGCACTTTGGATGCGTTTCGTACGAATTTTTCTCGTGTTTACACGTACTGAGTGCGCACACTGGATACGTTTTTCTTCATCAAATAGAACAAAGCCCAACAAGTTTGGATTGTTTTCGAACGTCGCCGCGTGGCGCGTCGTAACTATACGTACGTATACGTACGACTAAGTCGCACCCAGTCTGCGCGCTCCACAGAGCATGTAACTTTCAGTTTTTTGAGAATTTGTTACCTTTTTAGCCAACCACATAAATAAAAACATAGCTACCAACATAAAAATTCTAAGTAGCACTGACAATGATAATCATAACCTTGAAAGGGCTATAGATAAGGATGCGCAATGTATAGAGATCAATAAACTTATCGATATCGATGAAATGCATTCTATGCACCTAATAGTGAGGTTACAAAACTAATTTATTTTGAAAAATCAGTCCAATAAAACACAGATTTATATGATTTCAGTATTTCATAATGTATATATGAGCAAGCAACATCGGTATCAGACCAAAATGGCTTCCTTTTTTGTTTTTTTTTTGTGCCGACGACGTCACAATTCCTTTTAGCATGCCTGACTCATTTTTTTCCAAGAAATTGGCACTACGTCTTAGTGATGCCAGGCTGAACTTAGTTTTTTGTAATTTTTCCATCAACTGATTTTCCCTTGGTATTAAATCTGTAAAGATAATTAAATATAAGCAAAATTTTCGATGAAACTTGTAAACACTTCCTTTTACATAAAACGCAGGGATTTGTTCTATTTGAAATGTACACAAATTAACTCAATCAATTTTGAGAATTTCTTTCTCTATCTATTTGTTTGTAACATCATCATAATATGAGAAAAGTTTAATGGATTTTAATGAAGCTAGGTACCTAAACAAGTGGTTGCATCTATTTATTTTTTTATAATTTGATGGATGACATAAGGGGACTGTACTGTATATCAGTAATGGTGTTTATTATAGTTTTACCTACATAACATAACATACATATAGTTGTACCTTTTGACTCTGAATACCGATACAGATGTTGTGGAAATTCTGCCAATTGTCTGTCAGTGAAAGGTATAAGTCCATCAAATTCAAAGTTGGGATTACATGTCTTTTCAGACGATTTCCCTTTTTGTGGAAATCCTTTTTCCCAAAGTGGTTAACACATACATTTCGCTGCTCATGCAGTTTTTCTATTGGTAGATGCACCAGTTCTTAATTACCAACTGCTTTTAGCCACTCTCGTCAGCTGGTAGACACAAAGGCAGGCACAATGTTTTAAACCATTTCTTCAAGAGTTTCAACTAATATTGAGTCGTATTACAAAATTTGACTAGCACAGCATAGTGTTAGGTGAGCATAAGATCACATTAGCAATAAATATCGGTACTCACCGGTTTGGATCCAGTCGCAACTTGGAAAATAGCAACTTATTTACGGTATGCCAGGCCTTCTTGATACCACAAAATTCACAAACTTAGAGTCACTGTCAATTATTTCTGATATGTTATATTCCGAAATCTTACAGAAAAAGGAAAACAAATACACATACAGAAAAATCATAACACAAACATTAATACTCGCGCGAAGGCAGATATGTTTGTGAGCACTTCGTAGTTTAATGTTGGTCATCCTGTCATTCTGAAGTGTGTTTCTGAATGTTGGTTAAAAAAGGTAACAAATTCCCTACAAAAATAATTTGTTCGGAGTTTCACAGCACTGCGCGCTTTCTTTCTTTTTGGAAGGTCAGGATGGTTCGTAAGTGTTCGTACGTGTACGCACGAGTGAAATTCGTACGAAAACGTATCCAAAGTGCGCGCGGCCTTACTCACATGACTATGTAGGTACCTGCTATGGTAAGATATGGGTGAGCCCTTCACTAAAGCAGGAATAACAAAACGGAACCCATACTTTTAACCTCTCTGCTCGACTAGATTTTGACATAAGATATACCAGGTGACTCGACGAGATATTGCGAATTACGTCATGAAATTCAGGAATTTACATCAACTTCAGCACCAGTTACCGTGCCTATTTTATACAGTAAGTTTGTGGCAAATATCTTTAATTATATGTTGATATTAGTCAAACCGCGTCAGTATTTACACGGCGAAAGTTGTTAAGAATTGGTATTAATTATTAAGTTGTTATGAATTGGAATTGGCCTATCCAAAAGGTAGGTAATTTTAATTTGTAATTATGTACATAAACAACCTATTCTCTTGCTGAAAGTATGCAAAAGGGAAAAATAATGATATTATCATTTATTTATTTATTTAATACTTCAAGCACAGAAATGTACATAGGCGGACTTAATGCCATAGGCATTTTCTACCAGTCAACCTTTGGGTGATGCAGAGACAAACAGTGGTAGGTGCAATTACGAAAAATTGAGGGTTAAAAAAAAACAAATATTAATATACAAACAAATATTATATTTATAGTTTGTAATAGGAATATGTTTCCTATTACAAACTATAAATATAATATATAATTCCCTCTGCATTCTTACTTTTACCATTTTTCATACATAAACTACATAAAAAAGACGATGAAATCTTGATAAAAATTAATAATAATTGTGTTGCGACATAATACTTCTTAGTGCTGACCGTCTACCCAATTTTTTTATTTCGATTCAAAGTTGCATTCTGCCTAGTCGATACTCGCAATAAAATCGAGTATGAAAAAAGTATTGGAAACTGAATAAAAGTCTTTGGTATACAAGGGGGCAGGAACATCGACGTGAAAACTGAAACCATGGATTCAATACATGATTCTGAAATTTCCCCATGCGTTATCTTTTTTTATCGGTTATTAAAAAAAATATGCTGGTTCAGAATAATGTACTGAATCCATGGTTTCATTTTAAAATCAACATCGAGCATAGTAACTAAATTATATCGAACAAAGTACTTAATAGCAAACCTCTCTTATGGATTTTGTTTCAAAAGCCCATAATTATAATTTCACAGATGCTTCACTTTGTTTCCACCCGCCTTAAGCCCGAGATACACGAGGTTGGTTTGTCAAGCTAGTGTTAGTAAGCTAGCAAGCTAGTAACTACGGCTTCATGTACACAGAGCTTCATTTCTAGGATAGTTTTTCAAGGTAGCGTATCAAGCTAGGATAGTTTAATAGGATGGCATTCTATTTTTTGTGCTAGTAGCCAACCACAAATTTTACTATCCTTTTTTTTTTTTTGAGGGTGGGAAATCATCAAATAACTTCTCCCGCTCTGGGCGGAGCGGGAGGGCGTGTCAGACTCTTACTGACTAAAACCCACCCGTGTTCCTTCGGTTGCCCTGTTGCCGGGGGCCACGATCTCCCTTTCGGTTTTCTTCGCAACCCCGGCAGGCATCGGCCCTAGTGGACCCCTTCAAATCTGCTGACATCTCTTTGAGGCGTGCGTGGAACACAACGCGCCGTCGACCCGGGTCTGGTCCTTATCGGACGGTGAGCCACCCATTGCTCACCGTCCGCAAGCCCGCGCCTACGGTGGCCGGAAATCGCCTCGCGATTCCCGACGCCCTGGGCGTCTCCTCCTGCGGCGGTTAGGGGCATGAGGGCGCGAAATTTGCCTCTCCCTCACGCGTTCCGCCTCCTCCTTCGCGAGCATTACCGCTTCGCAGAAGGAGGTGACGGCCTCCCATTTCTTCTCACTCCGTACCATGGCCTGAACCAGGGCCGGACGCGAGAGATCACCGCCGCCGATCGCCTCCACGAGGACACGGCGATGCTCTGCCCAAGCTGGGCAGACCTCCACCATATGCTCCACCGTGTCCTCCGGGCGATCCACACAATGGTGACACCCGGGCGTTTCCTCCCGCCTTATCCTGTGCAGGAACCTCCCGAAACAGCCGTGTCCGGTGAGGACCTGCGTCAGGCGGAAGGTGAGGACGCCATGGCGCCTCTCTAGCCACTCCTCAAAGAGGGGTCTTATCGCCGCAATTGTGGCGTGCCCAGCGCTGGGTTGCGACAGTCGCACTCTCCATGACGCCATGAGATCCCGCTGGAGCTCTGTCCGCTGTGCCGCGATTTCTCGCGGCAGCGGAGTTAAGCCCCGGCGTTCCGCCTCCTTGCGCCACTCCCAAATGTGCGCGAGGACCTTTGCCTCCAGATCCCATGGCGGTAATCCGGCAAGGAGGCTCGCCGCCTCGCAGGAGACCGTGTGGTATCCTCGGGCCAGCCGGATGGCCATGACCCTCTGGGACGCGTTCAACCGGCGGGCTGGCCGCAGCCTTAGTGAACGCGCCCACACCGGTGCCCCGTAAAGGGCCATGGACCGCACGACCCCCGCGTAGAGCCTCCGGCAGGAGGCGTTTGGATCCCCTAGATTGGGCAGGAGCCGCTTCAACGCAGCCCCGGCCCGCTCCAGTCTGGGAGCCAAACGTCGGAAGTGTTCGACGAAGTTCCACCGGCTGTCGAGGACAAGTCCCAGATACTTCATCGTCGACTCGACGCCGATGTGAACCCCTCCCGCCATTACCTGGGAACCCGACGGTGGCGCATTCCGAGGTCCATGAAAACCCATGGCCTCGGACTTGTGCAGGGCCACCTTAAGTCCCAGCTGCCGGATCCTGTCGACGATTGTCGCAACCCCACGTGTCGCTAGTTCGGCCGCCGCCTGAAATTTTACTATCCTGGCTTATGTACTAGTTTCATGTGCCGGTGAAGCTAGTATTCGGTTGGCTAGTGGGCAATGACTAAGCGTTTTGTTTTTTGATCGCAAGTACGTGTTCTAATGTACTGGCTTCATCTGGCATTGCATGTAAACAGCACTAGTATGTGCCAAGCCAAGATAGTATACCAAAGTTCTTGCTTGCTATCCTAGCTTTGAAAAAAGTGGCCTCGTGTATTTAGAGCATTATTATTTGTAATCTCTCTTCAATTCAGATCAATTAGATATTTTATATTCGTTTATTCTAAGTGTTCTTAATGCTATATTTTCTGATCATTTGTTTTCTTCCTGTTCATATTTTATTTATCATACATGTTTTTTTTTAGCTTCACCTTTTAATAGGTATAATGATACCTAAACAATGGTTTAGAATAATAAGCTATAATTATGTGTACATATAATATCCCTTTGTAGCCCAAGATCATAAAATTTAAAAATACTTTGGAATATGACAGGTTAAAAAAAACACGTATTTCTCAGAAATTAAAAAAAGTATTTATTATTACTTATTTATTTGAAATTTTTGGGAGTGTAACATTACTGTAACATTGAGTTAAACTAAAAAAAAATACTTATGTGGTATGGAAGGATCTAAAACAATTAATTTGTTTGTTGTAACATAACGCTACGCCGTATTTTTCGCAAATTGTTTGTGATACACCAGTACACTTGGGAAACTTGCACCGAACCCTTTTTTCTACCCAAATCGGCCAGTGGCCAATTTGATCCTGCCTAATTGCCAAAGGGGGGACATATTGCGTCGGCCCCTTGTGTTCTTTAGCTTAAATTTCATTTCCAATATTGACCTTCGGTGCTTGATATTAGGTTTCAAGCCAAGCTTTCATAAAGTCTCACCGATCTCAAGTCGAAAATCTGCTGAAGACATTTGTTTATCACTGCTGTTTTTTTGCCTGGCTTACTCTTCGATCTAACAGCCAAGCATTTGCAGGGACTTGAAAACGAAATGAATTTCGTTCCGTTACACTAAATATTATCTTATAACGTTCCAAATTTGTAACGATACTAAAACCAAAAAATATAAATAACGTTACAAAAAAAAAAAAAACGTTATAGAATATCTTTCTCGTAGAACAATTTTTTTAGTAACGTTATAGGTATCAGTAACATAATGCTTTACCGCTTGTAATAACAAGTGAAACTTTATAGATTCATTTGTAACGTTATTTTTAAAACTTTTCCCGCTGACCACCGCTCCGTCGCGTCGTCACCCGGTCGCCACGGCATGGCACACGCCACCGCTGTAGGTATTCGTTCGAAAGTATGCATCTTTTCCAGACAGTGTTGTGCGTTGCAAATTAATAGTGATTATCTGCCTACTTTTATATAATTATTTAGGTGATTGTGTCAATTTGTGTCAACTTTAACTTTTTTCTATTACTGTAATGGGTGAGTACCTATTATTTTAATTATGTAATAATGAATACAATTGTTAATGCTGTCTCATTCACCCAGTGGTCTACAGATATTTAAATGTTTAATAATACATACAGTTTTTTATCTCACGAAGCGACGTGCGTTTTACTTGTTAAGGTGGCTTCCCACGGTGCGCGATATTGCGCACGCACGCGCACCGGCCCACACGGCGCACGACCACGCACCGCGCACCGCGGGTCTTCCCACGGTGCGCGATATTGCGCACGGACGCGCACCAGCCCACACAGCCGACGACCTACTCATCAAACGCCTAGCTTTTTCCCACGCTGCGTGTCGGTCTGTGTGAGCCTTGAGATTCGAAGCCACTTTTAGCATTGTTCTGTTAGCTTTGGTAAATGCTGACTATAACTTCACATTTGTGGATTGCGGATGTCAAGGTAGAATAAATGATGGCGGTGTTTATAGAAATACAGAGATGTGTAAAAAAAAAAACAGAAATAACGTCCATTCTAAAAAAAAAATCTATAATTACATGAGTCGTAAGAAAGAAAAATTAACGTCAACCGAACAATTCAAAACTCCAAAAGATTCGAATAAAATTGATTGCCGATAATCAAATAGGGCTGTAAACAATGAAATGGTTAAAACGAAATAGGAAAATTATTTTAAAAATATGCAGGCGTGAAAACCTGCAATTCGTAATTCGCACATTTACTACTATGATATCTTGTAAACTATTACAGACACGATTGAAACTTTGCCACGGTATGTATTACCAGATTGGGAGCGGGTTGTGACAAAAAACAGTTTTATGCAAAAATGACACATTCGCAACTTTATCGTGGATGTAACGATTTTCTTGCTTACTTTCTAATCTTTCTGCTAAGACCATAAGAAATAAATTTGCAGAATATTTTTTAACCGATGGCGCTGTAGTATGGCAAAATAATTTCGCTCAGTGAGTAGGATGAAAAATACGGCCATTTATGCGATTTTGATATTCGCAAATAAATCAAAACCTATAGGATACTTCCCGTTGACCTAGAATAATGAAATTTGGCAAAAAGCAAGGTGTTTTAGCACAAGTAAAGGAAAATGTCCGAAAATTGTTAATTTATAATTTAAAAAAATTGCGATTACAAACTTATGTACATTTGCAGTTTGAAAAATGACCGTGGCGTATATCGATGTATGGGAGAACATGTTTTTCAACTATAAGTTTCTTTTTGGGATAAATTCATCCCATCTATGGAACCTTTCATAGTGCGTGGTTCGACACGCATTTGGCCGGTTTTGTTTTAAGTTTATTCAATTTTTATTATTTGCTGTTATAACGGGAATACAAATACACAACCTGTGAGAATTTCATCTGTCTACCTATTACGGTTCATGAGATACAGCCCGCGGAGGCTTAGTAATAGGGTTCCATTTGGTAACCTTCGGGTATGAAACCCTAATAATCACGTGACGAGAGAGCTGTAAAAAGCGTCTGGTTAACTGACTAACCAAAATACCTGTCACTTCAGTTGTCATGCTACGTCGCAGTCATACTTTTCAATTTAGCAACGTTATAATTCGTTGAAGTTTAATAAAGAACCAGTATTTTGGGCTCTTTTACAATAGACATATAAACAAATATTATTATTATAAACGTAACAAAAAAAATGCACAAGCAGTCACTTCTACGATGAGTAGTTTATGAATGAATGATAAAGTTTAACATACATTAATAAAAGAGGAAACTATAGTAAAAAACTATTTTACAAAAAAAAAAAACAACCAACGCGAAAAACACTACAAAATGAAAAATAACTTTAATTTCGGAAGTTGGTGTCTTTGGATCAGTATTTTAGTTTTTACCACCGTCTTCCGAAATTTAAAGTTATTTATTCACTTTGTAGTTTGGAAGTCGTTTTTTTTTTGTAAAAATGTTTTTATTTCTCGCTTTTTAGTGAGCTAGCAATTACCTACTTATTATCGAGAAGTTCCGTTGGCCATCTGTGTCCTCCACCATCAGTTCCACTTTACTAAATACTTTCAGAGAGCAAATCCACGAGTTACTTACTATTAAAATACCCATATCGCTATAGGTGGGCCTATAATATTTGAAGAGTTCCTCCGAATTCTCCAAGATCCCATCATCAGATTGTGACCAAATGACAACGGGACCAACTAGAAAGCATACCTTTAAAAAATAAAAGTTTTTTTCAAATTCGACGAAAAAATAAAGTATGCCAAAATTGATACATCACCACTTGTTTGTATTTTTACCAATAATGAAGCAAACGGTTACTCCCCTATGCTCGTCCTGCTATGCTCGACTCGTAAAATACCTACTAAAAAGTTTTGCTATGCACGAAATAATATTCGTAGGCAGTGATTGAGAAAACCTAGTACGTAAATATATTATGTTTTCTTATTCTTAATCATCATTAATTATATTCGTGAGGAAACCGGCATACCTGAGATATATTTCTCGACGGCATGTGAAGCCAAGTCAGAGGCCCTTGGGCGGCTTTAAAACTCTGACACGAGCAGGGCTAACATGACAAGCGCGAAAACGCTCTTTTTCTCGTTTTATCGTAATTTGTCTACGATTCTGACGTCATTCTAATGCCTAACATGTCCGTAAACGACGAGTAAACTCGATAAAGGCACTTTGAAACTTCTTTATCGCGCGACAAGAGACCGATGTTGCAAATTATTTAAACAAATTATTTTTATGATATTAACATCGGCGTAAAGTTCCGTTTCATTCATTCATTCCATTTTATGCATGGATTAATACGTACTTTATTGAATAAACGTCTCTCTCTCTCTTAATTATTCTCTCTTTTAATTATTTATGTTTAGTTTTTTGTGTAACCAACTTTTTGATTAAAATTAAATGATTTCTTTGGCATGCTGAAATAAAATTACAAAATGGCGGAAATTAAAATTAGGGGCACCTATACTCATTAGATAATCGCCACAAATGACAAATAGGCCGACAATCATAATTTGTCAAATCGAAGTTTATTATTGTAATAATCACCATTAAGTCATTGCAAATTTTGTTAATCACCACATTTACCAAAAGGACTGACATTCAGATAAATTGGTAGCTGAAGTTGATTCCGCTATTATAACCATAAAAAATATTAATCACCACCCTTAGGAAATAAACTGGTGATTTTAGTAATTATGTTGCGAAGGTTTGATATTGCCATGCAGCCATCATCCCTAGATTTAGTTAATCACCATAATTGGTTAAGTGACTGGTTATTACTGAAAGTAATACTCATTTACGTAATAGTGCTCCTCTCCACCATAGTTTCTCTCGCGGCCGCCAAAAGGAACTTACACTGGTATACACCCATATTTCATCAGTTTACGAGGGTAAAAAAAAAATGCCTACAATAAGTACGACTATGAATCTACCATCTTATTTTCGAGGTTTTTATGTATCATAATTTTGTCTTTTTATCTATCGTCGTCAAAATCGAGGACGACTAAATACGACAAAATGATAGAAAAAAAGCTGATTATCTCGTGTTGAATTGTCAAAAATCGAGATAACTAACGTGTCATGTTAGGGTTTGTCGACAAAACATCAAATTTGACAGAACGAGTCGAGTATTTTTTATGACGTAGCTGTCAGAAAACGATAAAACTACTGAAATAGACAAAAAATTGTCACGCGAGAGTGGATCATTGTCGCGTGGGTCATGTTAGGCCTGCTGGTTAGTCACTGACCACACGATAAAAAGAAAATTTATTATAATAAAACGGGTCAAGCTTTGCGCTTGATGAGATGCATGTGTCGAACTGGTTTTTTCAGGGTGACTATAACAATGAGCCCTTCCGCGAATCATTACCAGTACCCTAATTATGTAATACACGATCAATTACAATCTGTTTCGATTTGAAACAGATTGCTAATTAATTGCTTCATAAGTTGGAAAAAAAATCTGCTCAACAACGTAAATAATGCCATGAATGTTGTTGAACTGTCAAAATGAAACAAATTAGTCATAATTGATTAAGAAAATAATTTACGTAATTAGGGTTCTCTTTGATAAAGCAAAGAATAATGAGACCAAAACCTAATTATCGAGAAATAAATGTTAATTTTAAATTAGTAGGTACTAATAATTTGATTCGTATTAAAGTCAGTGATTTAAATAGTAATAGTCATATCTCACTCTGTGATTTAAATAGTAATACTTACATCTCATTATTATCTATTTGTTTTTTTTTTTAAATTAATTGTTTATTTGTATTTTATTTGTGTTATTCATAAGAAATATTATGAATACAGGTGATTTGACTTTGAGAACGGACTTTTTATTTACGCTCTTTTATATTTTTTTAGTTTTCTGTCTACAGACTTCGTTAAATCTTGTGGATCCAGTATTAAGTACAGCTCTAATCATAAACATTTCTTAACTTAGAATTGCTCTGAAATTCGTTAGTCTTTGTCTGTCACTTTGATTTTTTGACTGTCCGAACGAGACAAAATAAATTTTAACTTACACAGACGCACACTGGTCCCAAATGATAAAAAAGGGGACATTAAGAAATTTTTGACAAAAGGTCAACCGATTCAGCTTATTTTTTTTTTGTAGACAGCTGATGCAATTACAAATCACTTTTGTACATTGAGTTTTTGCCAAATAAGCCGTATTTTCAGAGAAAAAAAATATTCAAATATTTTTTGTATGAAAGAAATCCTAATTTTGTCTTTATCTTCCAAGATTCAAACGTATTCAAAATAAAACTTAAAGCAGCTTGTAGAGATGCTAATTGCTCACTACTTTGTCATAGACACTCTTCTGCGATTTTGTGCTCCTTTTGAGTTACAGGCACTTTAAATATTTTTTGTATGAAAAAATCCTAATTTTCTCTTTATCTTCCAAGATTCAAACGTATTCAAAATAAAACTTAGCGCAGCTTGTAGAGGGGCTAATTTCTCACTACTTTGTCATAGACACTCAACTGCGATTTTGTGCTCCTTTTGAGTTACATGCACTTTAAATATTTTTTCCTAATAAGTCATATGAAATGTAAAATACAACTTTTTATTTGACTACCCCAACAGTGGGTAGTCTTTGTTTACAAATGTAATACTTTGCTAGGGCTGTCGTCAACATAATATGAATAAATAAATAAATAAAACAAACACAAAAAATAAAACAAAGCGCATTTTTTTTCAGTACCTGTAAACTTAATAACTAAAGTAAACTATTATTTTACAAATTTAAATAAACTAGAACATAAATTAATTTTAAGCGCATTTTTTCTCAGTACCTATAAACTTAATAACTTAAATAAACTAGATTACAAACTTACAAACTTAAATAAACTAACATGAACGTGCGTATGTTACAATGTGAATTATGCTAGCGGATCTTGTGGGGGATTATTCTCAATGTCGACGTATACTTCTTCCTCATCAGCATCTTCTAAATCGAGTTCATTGGGTGAAACGTCATCCTTTAGAAGATTTTCGGCTTCTTCAAACCTCTGCTGCTTTTGAATTTTGGTGAACTTCGGTCTTATGTTCGTAATGTACGGATCGGAGCTGATAAGTAACTGGTGTAAAATATCTTCATTTGTTTGCATTCTGCCTATCTTTCTAGTATGCTTTTCTCTGATTGAACGAAAATCTTTGTTTCTTGCTTCTGAGGCTTCTTCGGACATCATACCAATTGGAATAAAAGAAAAATGCTGGCAAATATCTGCACCATGCACTAAAAGTTTATGTACACTCGAAGGCATGTAATACCACGAGTACTCGCTGACATAAAGTTCTGCTGTTTCTCTGCAATAAATTCTAAATTTTTCAATATCTACATTTCTCCCAGAAGATATTGCCTGCAAAATTACAGCAAATCTCTTAATCAAATTAGCATTAACTCCTGTTATCTCAGCTGACCTTTCGTAATCATTGAAAAACCGTCGAGCTGTATTGCCATCGTTTGTTGTCCCAAAGCCTTGTTTGACGATATCAATCATTAAGCCAGTTACAACAAAAAACTCATGCTGCGTTAACTCTTTTCTTGATTTTCGGAGCAGTTTGTCCTCACCCCGAGCCGCCCATTTTTTGAAATCTAAGTTGTAAGATATGTGCAAAATACATTCCATGCATCGCAACCACATGTGAAGTGAAGATAAACCATATTTGTACATATCATGGTTTTCTGGTTTGTTAAAAACGAGGTTCAAGTTGTTCATATCTTTCGGATTTGTTAAGCAAATGTTGCAATTGGCTGCAGACTGTGTCTGTGAAAGTGCCGTGCATACTTTGCCGTCGATCATCGTCATATGCAATTCATGAAATACTTCAAATTCGCCATCAAATAACTTTGTTGGTAGAAGGTTCTGAATTTCTTCTTGTAATGTTGCTTCTACTTGCTGAATATATTCTTTTGTTTCTTGTTTGAATTCGAACATAATTGGTCTGCAATAGTTTGTTGAAGAAGGGCGCGGATTTTCCCATACTATCACATCGTTGTCACTCATAAGGCGAAGTGGCACAAAACTAACCATAAATACAGAAGATTCTGAAAATATGTCACCAGTTGGTTTTTGTTTGTAACAACTTTGTGAAGAAGCTCCGTCACAGCCCCATTTAAGCTAGTTAAGCTTCAAAACACCACCATTAATATTTGAACCAGTCACTTTCAAAATCTTCTCGGCAGTTAAATCTAGAACTGCCTGTAACTTAATTTTAGCTCCTGACTCCGATATCACAATATCTTCTTTTGCTGGATAGCATTCTTTGTTCTTCAACAGTAACTTCTGGTAAGATGGAAAAGCCGCTGTGCCATTTGTACTTAAAATGGACCTCAAAGTTAGATATTGCCATTTTGATAAACTCAATGCTGTGGCAAGAGCTAAGGTGTCTTCCTCGGAAATCGATTTATCAGAAGCTTTATATAAAAAGTCACTTACTTCTTGCACCTTTTCTGGCTTATTTGAGAGGCACTTAATAACTTTAGAACAAACAGTGCGCCCGTTTTCATTAAGTTTAGCAATAAGAGCATAGAACAGCTCTTCTTCGGAATGCTCCAAAAGAGACAAAGAACGTCTTTTCTTCTGCTTATTTGTTAAATCTTCAAATGGTCGTTTATTTCTAGTTCTGGGAGTATTTGTGGTAGCTTCTGATGTAGATGCACCCGCTTCCTCTTCGTACGATAAATTATGCTCTTCTACGTCTACTGAAATGTCCTCTATGGTATATTCTGGATCAAACAACATAGGAAAATTCACAGAAGTTAAAGTTGGCCACAAAATTTTAGACTCCAACCACTCCTTGTTTTTAACACCAAATCTTTCGTTTCTACCTGAATTGTCCCATCTTCTAGCTAGGTTTGACGTATAATTTTGGCAAAACTTTTTGATAATACTGAGCTCTTCGTTTGGAATTTCACTTGAAATACGATTTATAATGGTTTGACACAGTAAATCACTATTTTTAAGGCACCCACTATTACTCAAAAAAGAAAAAATGTCTAAATTAGTCACAAATGTAGTCATTTTGATACAAAAATGTTACAGGCAAATAAATAAAAGTTACAATGTGGTGATAGTTGATAAAAAATTGTGTTGTTTTTACGAGCACAAGACGCGTAATGAACAAAAACGGGTTCCGCTTGCCCTTACACTATTGATATATGACTCATTACCCAACTATCCCGTTACTTAATGGGGTAGTTAGATAATGGCTCATTACCTAACTACCTCATTACTTAATGGGGTAGTTAGATAATGAGCCAAATATTCTTGCAATTTGGATGAGTCACGAGAAAATAAAACATACTAAGATGTGCTCCTACATAAATACCGCAAAACTACAAAGGGAATTTTTAATTGCAATTTATATACCTATTCATCATTCAGCGTTTTCGACGCGTTCGACTAGATGACCAAATAGAGCCGAAATCGTCACTTATAGGGTAATTAAGCAATGACTCTATACAAAAAAAATTTTACATACGAGTCACACAATAACTTACCTGTACATAAACATGTCTGAACACGTTTTGAGATTTCCTTGTTTGTTTATTTGATACTGATAATTTCATATATTTGTAAGAGTTACTCTACAAGCTGCGCTAAGTTTTATTTTGAATACGTTTGAATCTTGGAAGATAAAGACAAAATTAGGATTTTTTCATACAAAAAATATTTAAAGTGCATGTAACTCAAAAGGAGCACAAAATCGCAGAAGAGTGTCTATGACAAAGTGGTGAGCAATTAGCTCTTCTACAAGCTGCGCTAAGTTTTATTTTGAATACGTTTGAATCTTGGAAGATAAAGACAAAATTAGGATTTTTTCATACAAAAAATATTTAAAGTGCCTGTAACTCAAAAGGAGCACAAAATCGCAGAAGAGTGTCTATGACAAAGTGGTGAGCAATTAGCACCTCTACAAGCTGCGCTAAGTTTTATTTTGAATACGTTTGAATCTTGGAAGATAAAGACAAAATTAGGATTTCTTTCATACAAAAAATATTTCAATATTTTTTTTCTCTGAAAATACGGCTTATTTGGCAAAAACTCAATCTATAAAAGTGATTTGTAATTGCATCAGCTGTCTACAAAAAAAAAATCAGCCGAATCCGTTGACCTTCTGTCAAAAATTTCTTAATGTCCACTTTTTTATCATTCGGGACCAGTGTGAGACGCTTACGCTTTAACGAATATCGCTATAATTTTTTTTACTTGAATTCTAACACTTTTCTTTCCAACTATACCTTCCATTGTTTACGTAGAATCGAAGAATTGCGTGCATAGCGATACTTTTTAGTAGGTATTTCTTAGGTCGAGCATAGAGGGACTAGGGCATAGGGGACTAACCGGAAGCAAAGACCTCATAGCTTTACATCTACTATGCCAACTATGGAACTAGCTATCAAAGGTAAAATTAGTAGACATGCGTCAAATATATCGAAACTAAACATATTTAAAATCCCATTTCAGTCAAAAATTGTATCGTATCGATAATCCGAACTAGAAAAACCGATTTCACAAAACCACGGCAAGAGTAGATTGCGTAAGCAAGTATATGTTTATGTTTAGATAGTTTTGATCGATGAACTTACAACCGAATTATAATATTACTAGAGACGATCGAAACTGCGAGCCAGAGGCGCCAGAGCCGCTCCAGAAATTGATTTCTAAAAACGATTTTTGAAAACGATTTCATAATCTGATATCAAATATTTAACCGTTTGCGTAAAAATCCAAAAACGGCCATGTCTAAAAATTTGCTTACGAATTTACATACATATTTATATGCCAAGTTGGGCAATAAAAACGTTACCATTGGTAAACAAAACGATTCGTTTTAGTTTATAGGAACCGGGCATACGCGCGCACCTTTGAAGTTTACCGACTCGCCGCGGATCGGGCGCACCGCCGCGCACGCGTCTGCGCTACCACGCACGGTACCCTTCCCATGGTGCGTGTCCGTGCGGGCTGATCCGCGGCGAGTCGGTAACTTCAAAGGGAATGTATCCAAACTCGGACGCACCGCGACGCACCGCCACGCACGCGTCTTCGCTACCACGCACGTATCCCTTCCCACGGTGCGTCGTGCGGGCCGGTGCGCGTGCGTGCGCGATATTGCGCACGCGTCGGAAGCCACCTTTAGAGATGCGCCGAGTACTCGTTTATTACTAGGCACTCTGCCATTTTATTAGTACTTAGGTACTTGTCATCGGCCGAAAAAAGGCTCGTACAGACCAGCGCGATATCGCGGACGCGACACGGGGTGTGTTGCCTGTCGCACCCGCGATATCGCGCTGGTCTGCACGAGCCTTAACTCGGTTAGGCGTTAAGTTACGTTGCTACAAAGATTACCATTGTTGTGTCATTTGCCACACATAAGATACCATTGTGCCATTTACAATTTACATAAGATATTCTGGAGACAAAATATGGCGTGTCGGATGCGCGCGGGGATCGGCGCCGGCGCTATGCGAGGAGCGAGTACCTACCGCTCGTTGCGAGCAAGTTTAAAGGCTCGTACAGACCAGCGCGATATCGCGGGCGCGACACGGGTCGCGCTGCCTGTCGCGCCCGCGATATTGCGCTGGTCTGCACGAGCCTTAAACCTGTTTTTGCGCCCAACACCTGCCATTCGTCAACTAAACCGGCAGAGTACTCGGTTCGGAAAATATAATACCGAGCAATACTCGGTACTCGGTTATGGCCTACGCAGACTGGAGGGCAGGACGGTGGATCGATTTAAATTTAATACTTATCCAATCGAGATAAGT
Source organism: Omphaloscelis lunosa (assembly GCA_916610215.1). Taxonomy (NCBI): domain Eukaryota; kingdom Metazoa; phylum Arthropoda; class Insecta; order Lepidoptera; family Noctuidae; genus Omphaloscelis; species Omphaloscelis lunosa. The sequence goes on from OU744247.1 coordinate 14,982,575, forward strand.
TATTATATTTCAATGTTCGGTGATCAACCTTGGAGCACAGCAGGGCAGTTTTCTTCGGAGCATCGAACAGCACACTGGAGGATACCGCGGCGGGAGGCGGCGGGAGGCGGCGGTATGCGCCGTTATGCGCTGGAGTCTGCCAGGCAGCGTGGGAGGGTCCGCTCACCGCAGCCCGATTCGGCCGGCATACGGTTGAATGTAGTCGCTAGTGGAATAATCAAATCCCGGTAAGCGGTGGCTCCTCGGCGGATGCCGCAGCATACGGTTGGATGCTCCGGTAAGCTGGCGGACGGTCGCGGTATCGCAAAGGATTTTTCTTGTCAGTGTGCGCTGGCAGATAGAGAAATTCTCCTCGATTCTCTCCTCTGCCGTCCGCCAGTGTGCGCTGACGGATAGAGGAATTCTCCTCGATGCTTTCCGCCAGTGTCCGCAGGCCATAACTCGGCAAAACTTGTACTCGGCGCATCTCTACTTGTTACCAAGTGTACAAACACGCCGTGAATGTGTGTATAAACATTCTCGGTGCCGTCCCAGACACGAGGGAAGTCGAAAGTATATGTATCCTTATGTGCTGACGCTGGGCTACTTGTTTTTACGCACACTAAAAAGCTAAAAAGTATAAAATAAAATAAGTATCAGTAAAACTTTTGCTAAAAAGTATAAAATAAAATAAGAATCAGTAAAACTATTGCTAAAAAGTACAAAATAAAATAAGAATTAGTAAAACTATTATTTTAAACAAGCATTAAAAAAAAACCTTACGTAAACGGAGAATTGTAATATTTTCTTAAAAACTTTTAGTTTTATTTAGTACTTATAAGTTCAATAAAAGGTTGTTTTAAAAAAGATTTTTACTTCGCGGTGTTAGAACTTAAGCAATGATTGCTAAGTGAGCGATAGTCGTAATTTTATAAATATTGAATTATAATTATTGGATAACCATAATTTATTATTTATTTATTTTATTTTTTATGCAAATGATTAGGTACTTCGAATAAACAAAATATCTTCAACAATATCGTCTTTCAAATTTAATCTTAAGTCAGACGCAACGAATTTCATTGATGAAAACAATCTTTCGACGCTTACCTCAGTAACTGGTGTTGCCAATACAATTTGAACTACTTTGTACAGTGATGGATATTTTTCTTTCTTGTTTTCCCAAAACATTAATAAGTAACACGCTAAGTTCCTCTTTTTAAACCTTTGGCCACATTCATCAATAATTCCAAGTCTCGGTTGCAGTAATGTTGAAATATTATCACGTCTTTCTATATAACTATTGTGTAAGAAATCTTGTAATTTGTTCTGTATATTAGATCGATTTTAATGTCAAATTCATCAGGTAGGTCTGTACCTTCTGTCGTATCTATTTTATCATTGTTTTTTTTCAAAATCATTAAATTTCAATAACCTAATATACAGGGAGGTGATTTGACTTTTCGCAGCTTGTTGTTAGTCTACTTTCAAGGTGGAGTTTATTAGTGGGTCTATAATCATAGCGTTTATAAACGCTTCACTGTAAAAAAGTATACTTTCTCTGTTTTCTATATTACTAGTTATTTCGCTGGCAAATGTATAAAAACCGAGCAGGTTAACTTTTCATCTTTCATCGATAAATAATATTAATAATAGTAATATAAGATTGTACTTACTCTAAGAGTTTTATTACAACCTGGAACGTCACATTTCGACGACTGTTTGTCGTCGCTCAATGAAAAATATCTGTACATAAAGTTCTTCTTACGGCCCATGATTTAATAGAGGAACTGTCAAAACTCAAACTATACGATTGAAATGATAATTTATGTAAATAAATAAACACGGTGAAATGCTACGTTGCCATACCGTTGCGCACGGGAAATAATCTTAATACTAGTAGGGACGCGTTGCGTTTGTGTGACCGTACGCGGCCCGCAAAGTCATGATGCTGGCAACGTTGCGTATCGAAATGAATAACGTTATTATATCGTTATACTGATAACGATTTATTGTTAATATTGTTATTAAACAATTTAATATTTCGTTCCGTTTGTCAGTATCGTTATAGCCAAGGAATTAATTTTGTTACGATCCTGGTGGAACGGTACAAATTAACGTTACCGGAACTACGCGTAACGTTATTTTGAGTAACGTTTCAAGTCCCTGAGCGTTTGTCATAGTCAGGTATTATAAGTGATAGAACATCCGAACCTGCCATCTTTTACTTCATGTCAAATTTTATACCTTCCCATAATACTGTCAATCAAATCTACGCCTCCCATACGCCGATTACATTCTCCGACGATATGAGGGCGATCAATGTTGATGTATTTCTTATTGGCCTTATCGTAATATTTGACTTGAGCCTTCGGCAATTCACCAGCAAAAGATGATACGAGCTTTCCATATAACGTTTGACACATCAATTCCGTCCATATTCAACAGAAAGTTGTGCCAATGAAATGCTGGATGTCGGTATCAGTTATTTGAAAGGATTGGTTAGGATTTTTTTGTATAATGTAGAGATTTGTTTGTTCAGTAATAAAACTTATCAATTCTTTGGGAAAAAAATATAAAAGAATTGAATTGGTGTATCAAGCTCAAGTAAATTAGGCGGTAAAATAGGACTTCCCGTAAATCACAACTGCTGGTAGTTTAGAACTAGGTGCTTTTTTCCATTGTATTTTGTCGCTTTTGATTAGTCGAAGCTTGTTTGATTGGCTATCTTGCTGTCCAGGATCTGCAGACGAGAGGCCAGCAATAGGCTCACTGCGTTCAGATTCTTCAATAATTGCATCTAACTTAACTCCAATATTTTCTTCACAATCAGAAAAACGTTATAAATCTTCTAATAACGGCTAAAAATCTAGATCAATAACGCTGTCATCATCGTCCTGTAATCCATCTTCGCTATCATATTGGTGCAATATGTCACATATTTTACTATCCCGCATTAAGTGTGACCCCATTCTGAAATAATATGAGATAATTTTACATCAATATCCACATACTTAAGTTACAATTAATATTTCCATCGTCACACAATGTAACAGAAATGTTACAAACATATAAAGTTACGATTTTCACATAAAAAAGCAAAAATATGCTTTGATAACAATGTATGAACCAAATCATTCACTTACCTATAGGTTTCGACGAAAACAATACAATTTTATACACTTTTAGTATTTTTTTTATAAAATTCCAACTTTCAACGAGTTAACACTTGTCACTTTCATCAACGCACGTACCCTATATTATATTGTAGTCTTTGAACGCACGAAATTCAAACTCGCCAAAATCAACAAGTTACGCCATCTATGATTTGTATAAAACTAAAATGTGGTATGTAACAATACAGTAACACTGATTTGAATGAACTTAAATGCGTATATATTTTAGCAGAATTATTGAGGTTTGTTACAGAAATATCACACGAGTCTACAAAGGGATATAAATAATTTATATCATCTCAAAATTTAATTTGGACAACTTCCTCTAACTTTATCAATTCGAAACTTTATACAGGTTCTAGTTCCAGTTCCGTTCCGATATTAATGTTATCACTGTTTAAACAATTCTCAATCACGACGACAAGGCAAATAGTTGGCCATTAATTGATAACTTACGAAACAACTAGGAAACATGTCATTTTGCAAAGTGCTTACAACTGAATTATAAATTAATAATGTACCCATTACTACCTACACCTACATAAGCATGGGTACCTATTTAATAAGAAAAACTTAACAGCCCCAACTCCAACCCAGCTGGGGCGTGCACCAGCATGAACTTGTAAGAAAGAGTAAATAACGGATTTCCACTAGGATTCAAGTGAATCTCGTTTAAAAACGAGCAAAAAAGCTCGTGAGCGAAGCAAAATTAATTAACTTATTCTTTCTATTGAATCAAGTGTAGAGCTAGTTTTATTTAAATTTTATTCAACCGGGACGAGGTTTTTGAAAAAAGTTGCAGTAATTTAATTAGCTGATCTAATGTAAACAGGTATACGAGAGGGTCATATTAATTTAGGTACAGAATTAAGACAGCCTTTCGCCATTGAAGACTACCTACTTAAATATTTTGAGACATTTATAAATTTCGACGTTGCGTTTTCGTAGAGGTATTGTGTGAAGGCAACCATAAGTTTAAAAAACCAGCCATGTGGGTATCGGAACATTCGGAACACGCACAATGAAAGGTTCCGTAGTTGAGATGAATTTATCTCAAGAACAAACTTTACGTTGTAGTCGTATTATGTCACTTACATTCCATAACTTTGATCGGTGATTTTTATTTAATTATCTATAAACAAAAAAAAGTGTAACAAAATGTAATTGTTTAACATTGAAAAGATTATGTAACATGATTAGATTACAAACTTTTCAACCCCAAAGTTTAGTTGCAGTGCAGTAAGTGTAGTGCAGTTTAATTTGAATCTTCACCATTAAATCGCAAAGAAAACACTATTGAAGTTTTAAGAAAAAAATATTTATTTAAATGTTCAAAAACTTAGAGTGCTGACAGTACTTTTAACTTACTAACAATAGGGGAGATTTGACGTATCTAATATTCAAGGGGGCGAGTAGTTACACTTAAGCAATTAGGAGCAATATCCAAGGGGCGAGTGGAGCCCATTGACCATTTTTGTACCTATGTCTTAATTTCTGTCTGAAATCTATTCTTGTTTCGTACTTTTTAGATCATTTTTATTCTCCCATATTCGGGTTACAGTTTTTAATTAAACTATTTTTTTTATTTTATACTTTTACGCTTGATAAACGTTACGACAACAAGTGTAATACAATAGGTCAGTAATTAACTTATTTTAAATTCCAATAGTAGTGCATAGTGCTTTGAACGAAACCATAGCGCGATTTATTTCGACGCCAACACCATTTATCGAGCTTCGAAGAAATCCAAAATATATATATTTCGTTTTAGGTACTTGTTTTTCTAGTGAAATTAAAATTCGTTACTATATTAAGATTTGATTAAATGCGCGTTGGTATCATCTCGCGCCCGCCGTATGTAGCACAGTCTCACTTTTGCTTGTTTTTAACAATTTAAACATATTTATTTACTTTAAAAATATGATATTATAAACATATTTATAATGTCTCGTCAAGACCTTTCTTTAGATACCAAACATGTCATGATTATCTCAATTTAATTTTTTTCGAGGTTAGAAATTTACGTGTAAAGTCCACCGTATTAAATTTAGGGAAAAATTATATAGCCTACCTATATAACAAATCTATAGATACCTAATTCATCTAAATCGTTTCAGTAGTTCTACGGTGGAACACACGTAAATACAAACATACATACATACAAACATAACATAGACTGCTAAAATCATAACCCTGCCTTTAGGCTTTGCCGTAATTGGGTAAAAATACGTTCTCCTATACATTCCAATCGCAGATGTAAGTTTGTACGCACAATATATGTAGAGAGACTTACCGTGTTATTTTAAGACTTTAGACTTGTTATAGGTTTTCTAAAATTTTAGACGCAGTTGTTTCGGAGATAAATGGTAAATATTCATCTATTTTCTTAAAAGTATTTATTTTAAAATTATAAAAAATATTTTATTTGAGATTTTCGCAAGAAGCCCCTTGATATATCATCCGATACAATATGCAAAAAAAATTTTTTTTCTAATTTAACTCCCAAAAGTGTAGGTAAGTAGGTGTTCACTGTATTGTACACACGGCTACACATCAAGCTATACATTTCCAGTATAAGCTGACCTCACATTGTACGGAAATCCTACACAACGCGAAATCAGCATAAACTGGAAATGTATAGCTTGATGTGTAGCCGTGTGTACTACCTGGAAATAAATATATTTCTATATTTATTCTATCAATGCATCTCGTATATTACCTGCGTGTTACAATAAATATCGTATTTAAGCCATGTCATTATCTGCCTAGCTTTTTTTATTTTCAGGAAAAACTGAACTTCCCTTTTTTCTATGGGATTTTTATATGACGGGCAGGACAACGTCTGTCAGGTTAGCTAGTTGTCGATAAATTATAATCACAACCGTCATTCTTTGACAGCCTTCGTATGAAATGGCTATATAGAGTGTGCGCCACGAAAGAAGATCGGCGGAAAATTGTGGAATTACATTTTTAGGGCTTCGTACCCAAAGGGTAAAACGGGACCCTATTACTAAGACTCCGCTGTCCGTCCGTCTGTCTGTCTGTCCGTCTGTCACCAGGCTGTATCTCATGAACCGTGATAATTAGACAGTTGAAATTTTCATAGATGATGTATTTCTATTGCCGCTATAACAAAAAATACAAAAGAAACAGAATAAAATACATATTTAAGGGGGCTCCCATACAACAAAAATGAACATCTGCGGGCTAGTAAAATAACGATAAGATGCCTTGGTCAAGAATTTTACTTAGAAAACACCAACTTGTATTTATATTCCCAAGAAAGGCGCAGGTTAAAGGCTATGCTTAGTATACAAAAAGAAATTTGAAATGTTACGGATGAGAAAACTGGTTGTCAGCTCACGAGCGCTCGACCTGTTCCATCAGGCAAAACGATCTATATATTTACAATATTTCTTATCAATGTTTTTTTACCTCGACGGTCCTAGTTTATCATTTATATCTTCTTATTACAGCTCTATATAGCTTTATGTAAGCAGGCACGCCCTTAATGAGTTTTTTTTTTGTTTTTTTTTTTTTTGGGTGGGAAATCATCAAATAACTTTTCCCGCTCTGGGCGGAGCGGGAGGGCGTGTCAGACTCTTACTGACTAAAACCCACCCGTGTTCCTTCGGTAGCCCTGTTGCCGGGGGCCACGATGTCCCTCTCGGTTTTCTTCGCAACCCCGGCAGGCATCGGCCCTAGCGGACCCCGTCGATTCTGCTGACATCTCTTTGAGGCGCGCGTGGAACACAACGCGCCGTCGACCCGGGCCTGGTTCTTATCGGACGGTGAGCTACCCATTGCTTACCGTCCGCAAGCCCGCGCCTACGGTGGCCGAAAATCGCCTCGCGATTCCCGACGCCCTGGGCATCTCCTCCTGCGGCGGTTAGGGGCGTGAGGGCGCGAAATTTGCCTCTCCCTCACGCGTTCCGCTTCCTCCCTCGCGAGCGTAATGCTCGCAGAGCGTAATTCGCAGAAGGAGGTGACGGCCTCGCATTTCCTCTCGCTCCGTACCATGACCTGAACCAGGGCCGGACGCGAGAGATCACCGCCGCCGATCGCCTCCACGAGGACACGGCGATTCTCCGCCCAAGCTGGGCAGACCTCCACCGTATGCTCCTCCGTGTCCTCCGGGCGATCCACACAATGGTGACACCCGGGCGTTTACTCCCGCCTTATCCTGTGCAGGAACCTCCCGAAACAGCCGTGTCCGGTGAAGACCTGCGTCAGGCGGAAGGTGAGGACGCCGTGGCGCCTTTCTAGTCACTCCTCAAAGAGGGGTGTTATCGCCGCAATTGTGGCGTGCCCAGCGCTGGGTTGCGACAATCGCACTCTCCATGACGCCATGAGATCCCACCGGACCTCTGTCCGCTGTGCCACGATTTCTCGCGGCAGTGGAGGTAAGCTTCGGCGTTTCGCCTCCTCGCGCCACTCCCAAATGTGCGCGAGGACCTTTGCCTCCAGATTTCATCTCTCGCCGGTTCCACTCTCCTTGGTGACCGGGGTAGATGATGGCCCTGTCGATCAAAGAGGCCTCGACCACACGACAGAGGTAGGTCGGCATCCGCTGATACAGGAGTGCCTCCCTGATGCAACTCCAGGGCTGGGTGTTGAAGGCATTGGCGATGTCTAGAGACACCGCCAAGACGACCCAACCCCGGGCCACAGCACCCCCCGTCGTGAGACGTCTTTTATGCATTACGCCCTTTATATAAATAAAAGCGAAGCAACATGTATACGAATTTCTTTACGTTGAATAGAACCGGTCTTCTAATGAACGCCCCAATAGCGGACAGATCAGATTCAAAACATTAACAATAAGTACATGTTACGTACTTACTGCTAGATGTTTAGGCTTAAAAAGTTACATGCAAATCATTGTTTATATACCTACATTGTTTGCTTATTTATTTGATATAAGCAAATAATGTAGGTACATGAATAATATAGAAGTAAGTAAATACAAGTTATATTTAAGTGAATAAGGAGTGTTCTTATAGCGAATATGAGTATCAATACAAACCATTTCTGGTTTAATGGTACAAAACAAACATGAACCTGTATCAAGACTGTGACTGTGTGCATAAAAAGGTACTACATTTCTGTAAAGGCGAATTGACATTTTGGAGCCTTTACGTGGAGATTCCAAATGTGGGCAAGAATACCAAGAAAACCAAGGTATCAAATAAATAGTAGCAAATAGGTATGAGATTTTAGTAATATTCTAAAGCTGATCGGTTATTTTGGCCAGTCATTCTGATATTCACCAAAAGTTTGACAACCAATCTTACCAAGGGGTATCGCGTTACCTAGTAACTGGGCTTTGAACGTCATATGAGTCGCTCCGTGTAAAATACTGGTATTCAGCTGCATCCGGTTACTCTGGAAGCCGACCCCAATTTAGTTGAAAGTGTTAAGACCAGGCTAGACAGATTGATTGATTGAGTCGTGTTACTACAATATTTACGGGATTCATATCATGAAAAATAATAACAAAGGTAACTACTTAAAACAGTTTTGATGGTACCATTTACTGAAGTCTGACTCGCACATAGCCGGTTTTTTTTTCAATTGAATGTTGTAGACAACTTGGGATGCCATTGCAAAAAGAAAAAAATAATTCGTTTTAACTTTTGTAGCTAGTCATTGCTCGCAACAAAATATGATTTCCCAAAGGTACATTATTCGTTTTGCAACGTTAAACTTTGAACAATATGTAATTAATTTACTTTATAATGTCCAGTATAAATATCTATGTACTTAGTGTAAATTCAAAGTTACATTACTACATTGTTCTTGTAATGACAAACATAATTAAAATCTTAATTAGGTATTCTTTAAACAATAGTTGAATAATATTGTTTAAATACACACCTGCTGTGATAAGTTGACCATACATTTATCATTGGGCGGCTAAGTTATTTTCTTTTTAATGAGTATTTTTAGGTTGACCCACAGATAGACCTTCATTCTAGTACCTCTACATTATATTTGGTTGATTTTGCATTCTGGTATTTTTTAGGATTCCGTACCTCAAAAGGAAAAAAAACGGAACCCTTATAGAATCACTCGTGTGTCTGTCTGATTTCTGTCATAGCCAATTTGCTCCGAAACTAATGCACCGATTAAGTTGAGGTAATATTAATTTGTGTGACCCAAACACGGACGTGTAACGAAAATAAATGAATTTTGAATATGGAGGTTACTATCCGGGGCGAATTGAAAAATTAAAAAAAAAAAATGTTTTGCGCACTTTACTGTGTGACATATCAAATAAAAGGACTGGTTGTGCGGATCTCAATTTTTTTTTATGATATTAAAATAAATACTTTTAAAGATATTTAAACAAATAGATAAAAATTGACCAATCTCCCTCTTACCTCCGAAACTACCCAGCCTAAAAATTTGAAGAAAAATAAAATGTAGAAAATAGTTCTATACTTATAGATTACAGGAAAACCTATAAAAAGTCTATGGTATTAAAATAACATGGTGAATCAATATTGTGCGTAAAAACTTACATTTGCAGTTGGAATGTATGGGAGAATATGTTTTTCAGCTACAATGTTAAGTTTGTCCTTTGGGATAAATTCCTCCCAACTACGGAACTTTTCATTATGCGTGGTCCGACACGCTCTTGGCCGGTTTTTATTGATTAATAATAATATTAAACATATGACAACACATGATGAACCGACCAAGTGAAAAAAGTTACGTCCTCAAGCAAAGGACAATGCCGATTTTAGTATGGAAGGTAGCGTCTTTTTTTTTCTCGCGGCCGTCATTTAAATCTTGTTTTTCTACTACAGAATAGTGTAAAAAACGAAACTTATTTGACATGCATATCTGTAAACTCAGTCCGAAATGAGCTATAAGAGTTAGAAATTTGTATGTATTTATTAGCTTTGTAGGCAATTTTTGACACCTAGGTGCAAGGTTAATGTTAAGTTACCACAAAATAGATAGCCGCTACACGCTTTTGGACATTGAATGGTCGGTACACGCCCTCCCGTGCAGTTCGCGCGCACCCGAGCACAACAGTTTTGTATTATATAATCTTTTTGTACCTGAGAGTCAAAAATTGCCTACAAAGCTACTAAATACATATAAACTTCAGCCTCTCAGCAGGTAGTGATGGCAACTTTGAACCGGAGTCGATGAAGGCAGATTGTCTGTTTGAGGCCGCGGACTCGAAGTCAGCGGGCAGCGGGGCGGCAGCGGCGCGTGAGATTACCAGAGATGTTACGGAGCTCTTTGGTTCCGATTCCGAAAGGCTGGAACTTCCGATTAGTTTTACACCTCTGATTCCGACTCCGGTTTCGATCATTTTGAATCGGAGTTATACCGAAGTTCGAAACGCAGCGATGCACGTGAAAAGAACGCGTACAACCAAGTTTTAACTCGTCGCCCCAGTGCAATGTTTGTTTATTTTATACACGCTCTCGTTCGAAGTCTCCACTGTGCGTTTGCACTGGCGAAACATTCTCAACAAAACATGTTGAAATCTCTAGTTCCTGTCAAACTTTGTATGGAACATTGACAGAAAGTAAAGATTTCAACATGTTTTGTTGTGAATGTTTCACCAGTGCAAAAGCAGTCAGTTTGTTGTTTTGTTTCTGGATGTTATCGCTAATATTCGACTGATTAAAGAGACTGATTAAAGAGACTAATTAGAGAGAGACTGAATTATATTTCTATTGCTTTATTTAGCCTTCCCTTAACACATCCTTCTTTTACTTCCGCCCCCGCCTCCTATTTCGGTTCCGGTTCCGATTCCGATCAATCAAATGTAAAACCTCCGATTCCGGTTACGGTAAAACGACTTCCGTAACATCCCTGGTTATTACCTAGAACATTGTTAAAAACTTTATTTCGGAAGTCGTTGTCTTTGGTTTTAAATTTTCGTTTTTTGCCACCGACTTCCGAAATAAAGCAATTTTTAACTTAGTAGTATTTTTTTTTTTTAAGAAATTGGTTGTATTTTTATTGTTAAAAAGTTTTTATTTTTCACTTTTTAGTTGAACACACAAATTCGAATACAAAAACGTAAATAACAGTGACAGGAAGTTATTATAATATTATCCTTAAGGAATGGGAAAAATACGTATTATTAAATTTAACTCAAAAAGTACCCAAGTAAAGTTAATAAAATTTATATGGGACCATACACTTCGAGAGCAAACACTTAAAAAAAAAAAATTCATATCCGTCTATATGACGGAGTTAAGCCCGACCATACATAAACAAAATATATAAACATTCTAACTGAGAACCTCCTCCTTTTTTTGATGTTGGTTAATTATGATCACGATTTCATTGTTTCTTCTAAGGGCGAAAGTTGTTTAAACGTATCTAAAGAATGTCACAAAGAAACCACGGCTAGATTTTAAATTGTTGTTTACTTTTTCCCAGGTATTGGCTTGGATAAGATAAATTAACCTTCACAAATTTACCTTGTAAACAATAGTATATAAATTGGGGCTGCCCATTTAAGGCTTTAAAGTAGGTATTTTATAAGAACCTTAACATAATTATTAAGGTACCCTTTTTTTTTGTGTGGGAAATCATCAAATAACTTCTCCCGCTCTGGGCGGAGCGGGAGGGTGTGTCAGACTCGTACTGACTAAAACCCACCCGTGTTCCTTCGGTTGCCCTGTTGCCGAGGGCCACGATCTCCCTTTCGGTTTTCTTCGCAACCCCGGCAGGCATCGGCCCTAGCGGACCCCGTCAATTCTGCTGACATCTCTTTGAGGCGCGCGAGGAACACAACGCGCCGTCGACCCGGGCCCTGGTCTTTATCGGACGGTGAGCTACCCATTGCTCACAGTCCGCAAGCCCGCGCCTACGGTGGCCGGAAATCGGCTTGCGACTCCCGACGCCCTATTATTAAGTACCTGAGTTTCGTGTTAATCCTCGAAGTTCTTGTTAACTTGTTTTATTCATAACGTTCATTGGTAACGATCGAATCTAAAGATGGTTGTTTTAAAAAACGCAATGGCAATAAATAAACTGATTTAGCAATTTGATCGATCTCATAGTACTTAGACAGTCACCTTTGATTATAAAGTATGGGTACCTACTTAAGAACTTACTAAAATTGTTACAAAGGCTTTTGTTTCACAAACTTTAAAGAAGCCTATTCAGTACCTAAACATAAATGCTACCATAATTTAGTATAATTAACTACATAAACAATTTAAAGAGCAAACGGCCATCAATCAGTTCCTTATTAATTTTGATTAATTTGCTCCACAAGCTTAGACATTGTTGGAACCGTCTGTGGAGGCTAAAACGAATTAAAATGGTCTAATTGGGCTATCTACATCGGGTCTTAATTTTCAGAATTCGCCTTTAGTTTTGTTTAGGATTAGAAATTAGTTTGCAAAAGTATACTCCAACTATGCTTATTTAACGACCCTCTGGATTCAGCTAGGCTGCTAGGTTACATGACGAGTCCTTTCGGAATTGTAAAGTAGGTAAAGGTGATTCAAAATGTAGGTGAAAGTAAAGGTAAAAACTGCAATTTTAACTATGTAAGAACTAAGAATAGTCGTAACATGGTTACTTTATTTTATCAAACTATTGCGTCTATCTGGAGTGACGACCGTAGCGAACAAGTGAAACTTATGTCGTAACATCGATAGCTAGTGCGAGCATTTTAATAGTAGTGGTGACTGACTCGGTCCAGCCAACACAAGCCACCACATCTCAGGTCTGATTGTTAATAAATATTATAAATATTAAATAAGAAGAATTTTAAAGTGATACCATATTGAGTGAAATAAATGCAATTTGAAAAGTGAAAGGATATTTCCAGCAAGGTAAGTGATTATTTTTATATTGATTTTCTATGACCCTAACAATGATGTGCAGTGCACAGTTGGGTAGGTACATATAGGAGAATTCGCGCGTTCATTACAAATGTATCATTAGCGTAGTGACGAAGAGAGTGAAGTGAGTAAGTTAACAGACAGTAATGAAGTGACACAGTTAATTTAGTTCACCTCTAAAGTAATTAACATTGGAGTGGCTTTATTATTCTTAATTGCTAGTCTGTGAGCAGTAGTCTAATCTGTGTGAAAGGTCATTGTGTCACTTTCCAGGAATACCTACTATCACATAGAAACTGGAAAGAGAGAGTATATAAGATCGTGTGATTTATTTAGGTGTTTGTTATGTATACCTCCATTGTCTATCTCAAATCGCAATTATTTCATAACAATATACCCACTTTTATAATATTTGCTATCAGGCCTCGGGAATAACATATTGTTTGCATAAATTATAACAATTTATGTCAATAAATGTTACCTAACCTAATCACCTAGGAAATCGAGAATCTGCTGACTTTAATCCTTCAAATAAACTTCATATGGGGTAGGCTGACAGGTAACTGACTAGTAAGTAGGTAGGTAGGTACTCTTTTTTGTCAAATAACTCTAGCACTTGGAGCATGTTTCGACAAAAAGTTCGTTAGAAGACAGTGGGCGATTCAGTTCACATCAAATTACATAAGAAGTAGGTAGGTACTTATGTAGGTACTGGTAAGTAGATATCCGTGAGCAAATATAATCTTATTGCAAGGAACTTACACCGATCCTCGCTCTCGACAGTTTATGAAATAAGCAACTTTAAATTCCGGGAATCAAACCCAGCACGTTCGTGGCAACCTGCAGATTACCTATCTTTAGGTACTTGTCAAATCAGTTTAACACACCACATGACTTCCATTTCAGATGAGTAATTCTAAACTAAGAAAATGGACTAGTAATAATAAATTACTGATATTCTTCATACTGGCCGCTCTAAGCCTGTTCGTGTCAACCGTTGCGTTAGCGACCATAGACAGAGAAGCATGTGCACGGCTTATTGAACATGAAGCAATTGAAGGAAACATAACCAAAGCAGAAACTAATGCAACAAAAATGCAGGTAGGTGCCTGAATTTAGAATCATTCCACTTTACCGTACCAAGCAATGGGATAAAGTGGAATTTTAAACATTTTGAGGTTCACTATGTCGCACTAATCGAATTTAGTGCGACAAATTACACTCGTGTAAACCCTGAGTTCACTTTTCCTCACCCGGGATGCCACTGTTGTGTAAAGAAAATATTATCATGAAAATAAAAACAGTGTACCTACAATGGACAAAGGTTACACATAGGTACTCAATTAAGAAAATATTTCTGCGGCAGCGCAGCTATTGACAGACCATACCCCTTCCTGTTTTCGCCCAATTAGAGACAATATGCATTAGTGTGATTACAGGGCGAATAACAAAAAATTTGCGAACGTATCGCTGTTTCTATTGATTAACCGTATTTTCGATTTTACATTGTTTATTTAAAAAAAATACAATTATAAACTATTCGTACGAGATAGGTAAGGATGGGTCTGCAGCATTAAAAACGCGGCCGATCTCCTGAGGGCCGGTTGTTAAGAGCCTTCAGTTGTTTCATTCCATCCTACTTGAGAGGAATACGCCATAGGTGAGGAACAGAGGTCATTGCTCTGCTAAAGAATTATAGGCCCTTCTCACTTCTGTTCTCAAGAGTCGTCACGAACCGTACCTACTCGTCTTAATCACTTGAAACTGTGAGAAAATAATGTTATCATCAGATAGGCAACAATGACAATAACTGCAGTCCTTTCGTCTCTTCCCAGTTATTTTACCTCTGACGACTGACAGTTCCGAGACAAGGATCACTTTTATTCAAAATCAGAAGTAAAATAACAGCTGTGAACACAATGAAAAATTCAGTTTTTTATTTCCAGGATAAAAATTATTACCGGCTACCAAGAACCGTTGAACCAAAAAACTATAGACTTATGTTGCATCCTAACATTTCATACAATACTTTTGATGGATCTGTAATGATAACATTAAGAGTAAAGCAAATTATAAAAACAATAACGCTACACACAAATAATTTGACTATTTATGCAGTCAGCTTAAAAAACAGTACCAATCAAAGCATACCAATTTTATCGACTAACAAGATTCTAGATAAAAGAGAGCTGTTGATTATTAATTTAGAACATGAAATACATAAGGAGTACTACCAGTTGTTCATCTTATTCTCTGGTAGATTGGATAATAAAATCGTTGGATTTTATGGAAGCCATTTTAAAAATGGTGGGTAAGTAGAAAACTAATCGAATTCATACACCAACCGTCTACATGTACTACACATAGGTAGGTACTGTACCGCTTGAGGAGCGCTAACTGTAGAGCAATTAATATTGCTCCCAAAAAGTTGGCAACCCTATCTACGCCCCAACATAATTGTGGGGGCGTAGATAGGGTTGCCAACTTTTTGTACAAGAAATAAAGTATATTTTTGTCAAAGTGGGAAATTAAACAGTATTTCGGAAAAATAAACAGTATCTCGGAAAAATAACTTTTTTACACACACAAAACAACCGACTTCCAAAAAAAAAAACACTAAGTACAAAGTGAAAAAGTATAGTAGAAAAGTAAAGTATATTCATATAATTTATTTTGTTGAACAGTAAACAGTACTTTAGAGTGAAAAACAGTATAATCCGGTTTATAACAGTATGGTTGGCAACCCTTGGCGTAGAATATGGTACATGAACTCAAACTCAAACTCAAAGCATTTATTTCAATTAAACCATTTACAGGCACTTTTGAATTGTCAAAGAGTCGGTCAGTTAGTCAGAAAGTTGAAGCTAATTGCCCATTCCAAAACGTAGATCTCTATGGAGAAGAACGGGCAAGAAACTCCAAGGAAACTCTTTTAAATATAGATATTACAAAATCCTGGGTACATCATTCTTGTTGCTTCTATATGTGAGAACAATGTACAAAAAATAATCAAAAGCAATTGAAAATATAAGATTAAAAATAAGCCCTGGCAGATAAGAGATGACCAGTTTCAACTGACGGCGCCCGTTCACGAACATGACGCGTGGATCAGCACCATCCAGCTCAACCATTTTGTAGGGAACCGAATGATCCAACACACTCGCCACCATCAGCGAGACATTTAAGTGAGCATGACATATTCTCAACTGCCATGCTATTTCAAGTCAACATACATCTTAATAAGTTAATAAACGGCTCCATGGTCTCACATTTACAAAAATAAAAATGCTTCTAAATTATACAAAACTATAGTTTGCAATGTATCTAAAAAATAAAAGAATTTAACCACCAAAAAGAAAGAATATCATTACTTAATTGGAGCATTCAAGAATTAAGTTGGTAAAACAAAAATGAACATTAAGTTCCTAATGTCAAAATATTTTATTTTTTTTTAAAAGGGGAAGCAACTCTTCCAAATATTAAAATTTTAACTAGTGAGCCCAAGCGGCTGTGGAGCAGGACCAGCATTAAGCCAAGCATTTTTATCTACGATATAATCATCTAACTTATAATATGCTTGTCTACATAGTGTGCGTTTAATGCATGTTTTAAATTTCTTCTCATTTAGTTGAAGAATATCGAGTGGTATTTTATTATAACATTTTACACAGTACCCCATAAAAGAAGTGTGTACTTTAGACAATCTAAAACGTGGTTGATCTAATTTGTTCCTCTTTCTAGTGTTAAAATTATGCCTGTCGCTTATCTTACTAAAAAGATGGAGATTTTTTCGAACATACATAATGTTCTCATATATATACTGACAAGGTACCGTCATGACGTTAATTTTCTTAAACAGTTCCCTTAGAGACTCGCGTCTGCGGAGGTTGTAGATGGCTCTGACGGCCCTCTTTTGCAGAATAAAGATAGAATCAATATCTGCAGCCCGTCCCCACAGCAAAATACCGTAAGACATGATGCTATGAAAGTAACTAAAATAGACCAGTCTCGCGGAATCTACGTCTGTTAGTTGGCGGATTTTCCAAACAGCGTAAGCGGCTGAACTTAGCCGCCCTGCAAGTGATGTTAAGTGAGGACCCCACTGTAGTTTAGAGTCAAGCGTTATCCCCAGGAAAACAGTCTTTTCGACGAATTCTAGTGTCTCCTTATTCAATACAACGTGACATTCACTACTTCTAACATTCGGTAACGCGAATCTTATGCATTTAGTTTTCTTCTCATTTAATACCAAATTATTTACAGTAAACCAATTATGGACCTTAAGCATAGCGTTATTTACGTCGTCAAGCTCCTGTGCATGTCTGTTTACTTTAAAAATGAGTGATGTATCATCAGCAAATAACACCATTTGTGGTCGGGTTTTCAGTAAATTAGGTAAATCATTTATGTATACTAAAAATAGGAATGGACCCAATATCGAGCCCTGTGGAACACCCATTTTGACTTTTAAACCCAATGAATTTACACCGTTTATTTGAACTTGCTGCAGTCTATCATTCAAATATGATTTTACTAAGCTCAGCGCAAGTTTATCTAGTCCGTAATGTTCAAGTTTCAAGAGCAGCGTTTCATGATCTACGCAATCAAATGCCTTGGATAGGTCGCAAAAGATGCCTATTGCATCTCGTGCCTCTTCCCATGCATTAAATATGTGTTTTAATAAAGTGACACCGGCGTCGGTTGTGCAACGTCCTTTGGTGAAACCATACTGTTGATCGTGTAGGATGTTATTACGATTAAAATGATTGAGCATTTGATTTAACATTACTTTTTCAAAGACCTTGCTGAAAACCGGCAAAACCGATACGGGTCTATAATTATTTGTGTTTTTGCTGTCCCCGGATTTGAAAAGTGGAATAACTTTACTGTATTTCATTAAATCCGGGAATATCCCTTGATCTACACATAAATTAAATATTAAAGCTAAATAGGGTGCAATTGTCTCAATAATTGATTGACAAACTTTAGTAGCTATGCCCCACAGATCTTCGGTCATTTTAATCTTTAGTTGCTTAAAAGCCTTTACGACGACCACAGGGTTTATATGTTTAAATTTAAATTCCACAGGACAGGCTGAAACATTTACTTTTAATAAATCAATAGCAAGTGAAGGGGAGGAATTTAAAGTTTCATGATATATGATTAAGTTTAATAGCACTTTAATCAGCAAGTTAAGTGATCAGGGTCTAAATATGTCCAATGGCAATATTTTGTATGAACAATTCTTTTCATTAGTGCAAGCAGGGTTTAATAAGTCTTTTAAGAAAAAAACTAAAACTATTTGCCCTAGATTTTTATTCAGTGACTGGGCAACTAAAGGTATCAGGAAAAGTAGGACATGATAAATGTATACCTATTATATTTATTTATATTTGTCATTTTACTTATCTCAGAGAAACGTGCACACTTCTATCGCGTCTATTTTAACACTGTCGTTTTTTCTTAAACAAATACCTATTAATTTTTATTTAAAATTAATTCCAAATTCACTTGAATGATCGAATGCATCAGAGTTATTTTTCTATAAACCTGTAAGACATAAAAGGTCGCCTTTTGCATGTAACCATCGAAATCTTTACATGAGCTACGCCACCCTTGAATAAAAGGATCGACGTAGCCCTGTATCCTAACAAGACTTATTCATAACATTCGAACATTCAGGCTCTTCCTGTCTATGCCTATAAGAACAATTACCTAACGACATACATTCAACGACACTATGAGGTCTGTCTCCTGCAAGAGAAAGCTTAAGTCAGGACGAACGAATCGCGATAATCTGACACCAAGACTGCGCGGAGCATCGCCGTGTCCTCGTGGAGGCGATCGGCGGCGGTGATCTCTCGCGTCCGGCCCTGGTTCTGGCCATGGTATGGAGTGAGAGGAAATGGGAGGCCGTTAACTCCTTCTGCGAAGCAGTAATGCTCGTGAAGGAGGAGGCGGAACGCGTGAGGGAGAGGCAAAGTTCGTGCCCTCACTTCCCTAACCGCCGCAGGAGGAGGCGCCCTGGGCGTCGGGAATCGCAGGCCGATTTCCTGCCACCGTTGGCGCAGGCTTGCGGACGGTGAGCAATGGGTAGCTCTCTGTCCGGTAAGGACCAGGCACGGGTGGACGGCGCGTTGTGTTCCACGCGCGCCTCAAAGAGATGTCGCGCACTGACGGGGTCCGCTAGGGCCGATGCCTGCCGGGTTTGCGAAGAAGTCCGAAAGGGAGATCGTGGGCCCTGGCAACATGGCAACTGAAGGAACACGGGTGGGTTTTAGTCAGAGTCTGACACGCCCTCCCGCTCCGCCCAGAGCGGGAGAAGTTATTTGATAATTTCCTACCCAAAAAAAAGGTGTCAGTTAAATTAAATATTTATGTAATATGCCAATGTGCAGCCACACAAACTAACGTCTTCATGCTTAAACCTCGTCGCACCTAAACTGCCGAAAAAGATGCGACACAGCATCTTACGAGCAAACAAAAACACGTTTCAATTCACAATCAACCCAAAAGAGGTTAAAAAAAATCCTAACTTAACATCATAAACTTTCTTACCCCATCGGACGGATTTAGCCAGAGGGAGGAAAAAGGTCAAGAAGTAGGAGTTCATGCAGAAAAACCTATCTTATGCCCACACTCCAGAGGAAAAATCTCAAAAACCTACTCCGCTTTCACTATCTCAATCTCCATTAAATAGAGATAAGAGAAATATATAAATACAGTCAATCCTGACCGAACTTTGCTTTGCGAAGGCTATGCCCTCTCTAAAAGCGGGCATTACATTATTCAATTTTCTGAGCGCTAAACTAGTGCTGCAGTGCGAGATGAAAAAAAGCTTACTCATTACAAACACACTTCTTCATTTCGGTAGAGTGATCGTCGTCCAAACCGCACCTTCCCAAGAGTACTAAAGTAATACATTCTTGTCTAAAGACAAAAATGGCGCCGTCAAAACACCAGAAAGTTGGTATTTCTTTATTAGGACGATTAAAAATTATTTAAGCGTGCATTCCGCTTTTAAACGCCGTTTACATTTATCTGACAATAAATGACATTAAAAGACAACAAATAAGTAACTGCATCCTAACACATGTCATCCTACGATATCTCTGAACCTTCTAGTATTAAATTTTTTTGTAACGTAATTTACATTTTGATAACTAGATAATTGTTTACTAAAAAATTTACATAATGCCCTAGTTAATTATGAATTAGGGCATTATGATGAATATGTCAGTCTGCATTACGACAACTCACGACCGTCATTGTTAACAATAATGTCGGTATGAAATAATAAAATTAAAATAAATAATATAATAAAATTTCACCTTACATGTTGGTGTATGCTTGGGTAACCTTTCCCAAGCACACACCAACATGTAAGGTGAAATTCAAGTGCTGGATTATTTATTGGAATTATTCGTTTAGCATACAGAAATGGAACGTAACTACACCAGTTCCGCTGGTCAGCAGAGACATACATGCAGGTTAATTGCGTAACTCACTTACAATGCCAATGCCTTTCATTTTGACAGTTCCCTAACAATCATTGCGCTATTTACGTTGTTGAGCAGACAAATTTTATGAACTTAAGAAGCAATGGATTAGCAATTTCCTTCAAAACCTTTCGTATTTTGATTGTAAATGTGTTACAGAATTAGGGTGCTTATCACCAAGGGCCCGATAACGCTCAACACACTAGACCATACAAGACCATACGAAGTACCTAGGTCTAGTGTATACTTTATATAATAGATAATCAAATCAAAACATTTCAAGCACTGTTTTCCTACACTCATAGGCTCGACTACACCCCGTCTTGCACTTGCACGAAAAGAATATAAGTAGTGCTTCGAGTGCTGGATCTATTGTCGTTTTCACTGGAATAAGTCCAAACTCCTTTCCCAAACCCATTGCTCTAGACTCCCCATATTACTATTTATACCAAGCTTGAACTTGGTGGTAGGTAGGTCTGAAGGCAATATTGCTGTGCAGCTTCCTTTGTAGGGGGTAATGCAGCAAGATTGAACTCCAGTAGTAATGGACCTCAGGAGCTGCGTTTTGCTCTTTGAAAGCTTGTTTAATTTAGTTAAAAAATAATAAAAACAAACAAGTGCCAGAATTTTGCAATTTCCCGAGCACTATGCATGGGAGTAGCTCAAGGTTTTCAGGGTTGCAAACATAGTTATAAACTACAGAATAATCTCAAGGGACCTAGCAACATAAATAAAAAATCTTAGTTACATGCGCGTTTGCGACGGCGTTTGCGTTTTGTTGTGTCGATTTTGACTGGGCTACATGTTGAAGAAAATAAATATTTTATTTACACTCACGTATTTACATGATTTAAGAACTAAGACTTAATAATAATACACACAGTACAAATATATAAAAGGGGGAGGGGGGAGGGAAATAATCATAAGAAAATAATTAATGAAGAAAATAATTTACAATTTATCATTTCAAGATGAAAGCCTAGTGCCTAAACTGGTAAAAAAAGTAAAAAAATGTCACATTGACGGTTGACTTGACAGGTTGACTTTTTTTCACATGACATTTCAAAAGTAATTGCAATATTGATCTTGCGTCTGCGTAAAATCAGCTGTGCAAATCAAAATAATACTATTACCTATTTTATAAAAAAGTTCAAGTATTTTGTTATAATTAATGATAAGTTCTCGCGGTTTATTAATTAAAAAGTGCTTGGACGTAAACCATATACCTCTTCGACTTCGTAGTCTTAGACAGATATTTAGGTTCACTGATGTTATAACTCAACAGAACCGGGTTAATTTTGCTTCTTCTGCTACTAATACCATGGAAGTTATGAGTCCAAACGTGAAACTAACTGATCGGCTCTCCCCGTTAGTTCGTCCTATAAACTACAACCTTGAATTACGCCCTGATTTAGAAGAAGGGGCATTTCAGGGGATAGTGAAAATTGACGTTGTGGTCAAACAAGAAAGAAATATTATATGCCTACATTCAAAATTTCTGAATATAACTGAAATAAAGGTACATAAAGGAACGGATGAGATTGACATCTTAAAATTTTGTGAAAATAAAGAGGTGGAACAATTATTCATACATTTTGATTCTGTTCTTAGTGCAGGGAATTACAAAATCTGTATTAAATTCAATGGGGACCTAACTAGAGATATTGTTGGGTTCTATTCCTCACGTTTATACGATTCTAGGTAAATTAAACTTGTATGATATATTTAATGGGTATAGTGCATGACTTACTAAAATTAAAATATATACATCTTTTTAAAATTATTTAAAAATCTATTAGCCTAATTTATTTACAAACAATAAATGTTGTGCTTTTCCTTGTATGGCATTCTATTATTAAATAGTTTGACAATAAGATGCGACAAACAAATCCCATTTATTTATGTGATTCTTACAAGTAACTACATAACTGTTTTAGGAAAATGGTGGCTAGTAAGTTCCAGCCCACCTACGCTCGGCAAACATTCCCTTGCTTTGACGAGCCTGACTTCAAGGCAACATATGATATAACTTTGTGGAAGCCACCGTCTTACATCGCACTTTCCAACATGAATGTAAGTATCTTACAGTATTGTGATATAAAATTAATCTTAATAATAATAATAATAACTTGCAACACTGAAACGTCAACAATCAAAATCGTTTTCTTACCTCATAATTCGCATTTTTAATTATTTACATCTATCGTATACATACAAAAAGCTCTGTAAAACACATTAGAATAAACAATAAATAATATACAATAAACTCTTATCTACAATGAAGAAAAGAAAAAAAGTAATACCATAATAACTCAAAATTGACGCTGTCACATACAGACCCACATACAAATAAATGCGATATGAAAATGTAATATGTTGACAAGATCAGCAGCTCGCAGTGCACGCCTACCACCCCCGGACTCGCCGCTCAGCTCCGCCTCGCCGCCGCCGGTACCCAGCCCCATCGTGAACGCTGTATCGACACCGGCCGCGGTAGTTGCGTCGAGCTCGAGTGACGAGTATTTCTCCCCGCCGACGTCGCCAACACCTGTACGTCGGCAGGGGAGAGGCCGGCCACCGAAGAGCTTGGGACTTAGGGGCCGACCGGCCCCGAGCCGGGTCCCCGCTGCCGGTGGTTGTGTGCAGCGCATGAGATGGACTCAGTCTATGAACGAGAACGTCATGCGCGCATATTACGGGTCTACAGAGGGAGGAACTAACCTCACTGCGTACCGTGTTAGGATGCTGTCTCTGTTTCAGGAACTAGAGCCAACCGTCAACGTCTCGGCCCAACGACTGTCGGATCAGGTGCGTGTCATCCAACGCAACCATAGGTTGGACGATACCGCACTTGATAGGCTGCGCTCAGAGGTACTGAGCAACCATATCGTCTCAGCTCGGGAACAAACCGTGGCAGAAGCGTCAAATATTGATCCTACCCCGCCGCGGTTCAATCATGGAGTTGAAGAGGAGGATGATAGGGTTGCCACAGTAAGTAGCCAGTGTAACAACCGATTGAGGAGCGCACTGGAGGATGCGTTTCGCGAGTATAGGTACACTCCGACCGAACTTAGACCACGATTACCACGCCTAGCCATGCACAAAAAAAATAGGGCGCTGATGTGTGCCCTGGACTCGCAGCTTACGAATTTTTTCGAGAGCAGCGAGGATCTCATTGATACACACTCGATCCTGTATTGCGCGGCTGTTGCGGCATGTCGTTTAGCTAACGTCAAGTTTCCAAACTGCGACGGAGCTACTCGACCTAAACCAGCCGTACCAGCCTGGCAGTGCAGGATCGAGCGACGTATCGATGGGGTCAGGGTTCTCATCGGCAAACTATACTGCTTCAGGGAGGGAAATACACGACCAAGAGTGATGCGCTTTGTAAGGCGGGCATTCTCGGGGACTGAAATCAGCCCACAAGACTACATGTCCCGTGTCACAGAGCGCATCGACTTCCTGAAGCAGAAAGTTTGTGCATGGGCGAGCCGTATTCGGCGGTATAAGCGGCGGGTTGACCGATACACGCAGAATCGCATGTTCCAGAGCGATGAGAGGTGGGTATATAGAGCTTGGGAGCGACCTGAACAAAATGTGACAGACGTGTGCCGCCCGGATGATGCCGCCACGAGTGCATTCTGGCGCAGCATCTGGTCGGTGCCCGTCTGTCATACTGAGGCTGGTTGGATGCAGGATGTCGAGCGAGTGTGTGAAACTATACCAGAAATGGATGCTGTATTTATCACGCCATTAGACGTAGCCAGAGCAGTCCGTCCGTTACCGAACTGGAAATCACCGGGACCGGACGGACTGCATAACTTTTGGTTAAAATGGCTGAGTAGTTCGCACACTTGCCTGGCATCCCAATTCCAGTCATCCCTAGAGTCTGGGTCGCTACCTCAGTTTCTAACAACAGGCGTTACCCACCTGCTCCATAAGTCAGGTAATCCCGCGGAATCCAAGAATTATAGACCGATCACATGTTTGTCGACGGTCTATAAACTTCTTACATCCATTTTGAGAACGAAAATTAACACACACATTGATAGTAATTCAATTATGTCAGTCTCTCAAAATGGATGTAGGAACGGATCCCGCGGTACTAAGGAGCTTCTCCTCATCGACATGGCCATAAGCCAACAGGTTCGTCGATCCCGCAAGGATCTGTCGACATGCTGGATAGACTATAAGAAGGCCTATGACTCGGTGCCACATACATGGCTCATGAGGGTGCTGGAGTTGTATAAAGTAGATACAACTCTGCGCACCTTCCTGATGTCGTGTATGGGGCAATGGAGGACGGTCCTTCGCTACCCAGGATGTCGACGGACCCAGGGGAATGACGAGCCTGTATGGATTAAACGGGGAATATTCCAGGGCGACAGTTTAAGTCCACTTTGGTTTTGCTTAGCTCTGAATCCTCTAAGCACACTGCTAGAGGATTCAGGTCTGGGCTATAGGCTGAGGAGAGGTGGTCAGGTCATATCTCACCTCCTCTACATGGATGACTTGAAACTCTTTGCCCCCAACAAGTTGCGACTGATGGAGCTACTGAAGGTAACTGAAACATTCAGTGGCGCCATCAGGATGGAATTTGGTGTGGACAAATGTGCAGTCATGCATGTAAAGCGAGGGGAGATTATGGAATCCGAGGGAATCCAACTCTCGGACTCCATACACCTTAGACCCCTCTCCTCAGCCGAAAACTATAGGTATTTGGGTATGTCGGAATCGTTAGGCATCAACGTTGCTGACATGAAGCAATCGTTGAAGGAGCGCTTCTTTGGTCGCCTGAAGAAGGTATTAATTAGTTTTCTTTCAGGCGGAAACAAGGTGCGCGCCTTCAACGGTTGGGTCATGCCGGTCTTGATGTACTCTTTCGGCATACTCAAATGGACTCAGACCGAACTTGACGCCCTGGACAGGAGGGTACGTACACTCCTGACCGCAAACCGGATGCATCACCCACGTTCATCAGTGATGAGACTGTACATCCCGCGGAAATGCGGAGGTCGAGGGTTTTTAAATGCAAAGACCCTCCACAACCGCGAGGTGTGCAGCCTCAGGGAATATTTTTTTAAAGCCGATGTGGGTATGCACCGAGATGTGGTCGCAGTGGACAACGGGCTCACCCCGCTCTCCATGGCTAAAGAGAACTGGCGCAAACCTGTAGTACTTACTACAGATGACCGCAAGGAGATATGGCAAAGCAAGGCGCTTCACGGGCGCTTCTATCGGGCTCTTCACGAGCCCAGTGTAGATTTCTTAGCGTCCGTATCCTGGCTACGTTTCGGTGACCTTTACGGGGAAACCGAAGGTTTCATCTGTGCAATTATGGACGAAGTTATCTTGACGAATAACTACCGGAGACATATTATGAAGGACGGTACGGTTGACGTGTGTCGGGCATGCCATCGTCCGGGTGAGTCCATCAGACATATTATCTCTGGTTGTTCGCGTCTAGCTAACGGCGAGTACTTGCACAGACATAACCAAGTGGCCAGGATTATTCACCAGCAACTTGCTTTGAAATATAAACTTGTAGACTCTGAGGTACCGTATTACAAGTATGTGCCCGACCCAGTTCTCGAAAATGACCATGCCACGTTGTACTGGGATCGGTCTATCATTACTGACAGGACTATTGTTGCCAATAAACCTGATATAGTGGTGATAGACCGATTAGCGCGCCACGCAATGATAGTCGATGTTACCATTCCACATGACGAGAACCTCGTGAAAGCTGAGAAAGAGAAACAAATAAAATATCTCGACTTAGCACACGAGGTTGTTGGCATGTGGAATGTGAGCTCAGCTATCATTGTGCCGATTGTCGTAACGGCTAATGGCCTAATGGCCAAAAGCCTCGATCACCATCTCTCGAGGCTCTCGTTAGGCGGTTGGATCAAACGCCTGATTCAGAAAGCAGTACTCCTCGATACGGCCCGCATTGTGAGGAGGTTCCTGTCTCTGCAGCCCTAACCACCGGTAGCTTGGACCCTGCTCCCGACACCGGCGGAACTCTATTTTTTATATTTTTAAATGTTTTTTTTATACTTTTATTTTAAGAAATATTTAAAAATGTAAATTTTAAGATTTTAAATGAATAAACGGAATAAAAATAACCTATTATATATATATTCCATAATTCATTGTTCTTTTAGTGTCACTTTAAAGAACAATTAGAACATTATAATACTTAAGTTTGTGATGTTCAAATTGTAAAGTAATAGTGTACTCATTGTTGAAGAGCCCAATAAATAATATATAATTATATGATTTTCCTTAGTAAACTTATCTAAATGTTGTTTCCCCAGGAAATATCATCAACATTTGATAATGATGCTAAAATGGACCAGGTGACATTCGCAACAAGTGTGCCAATGTCCACGTACTTAGCATGCTTCGTTGTTTGTGATTTTGATCACAAAGAGACTGAAATTAATACCGGAGGCATAGGAAACACTTTCATGCTTCGCTCATTTGCTCAGAAACAAGAATTGCACAAAATTGACTTTGCTCAAGACATCGGAAAGAGAGCTACTGAGTTCTACATCAAATATTATGAAGTGCCTTTCCCTCTGCCTAAACTAGGTAAAATACTTAAAATTTTAAAATAATAATTTAATTTGTAGATGTCAAAATCTTTTGTTTCTAATCGAATTACTTTTTTTAACCCTTACATAAAAGTAATCATATAAACAAATATTTCAGATATGATTGGTATTCCTGATTACGTATCAGGTGCTACAGAGCACTGGGGTCTGATCACTTATAGGGAGACTTCATTCCTCGTTGATGAGACTAAGGCATCAGCTAGCAACAAAATTAGCGTTGCCAACACTATAACACATGAACTGGCACATATGTGGTTTGGAAACTTAGGTAAGTAATAATAATAACAGTTTTATAGTATGTTGTTTTACATGCTCATACGTCATACTAAACAAAACTTATGTATTGTAATAACTTTACATTTTATTTAAAAAAATGTTATAGTGACAATGAAGTGGTGGGATGAAGTTTGGCTAAATGAAGGCTTTGCTTCATATATGCAAGTCAAAGCATTAGATACCATTGAGCCAACCTGGAAAGTTGTAAGTTATTTGCATTAAAATAATGAGATCCGTCTGTAATCTTTATAAATAGCTCACGTAACATGACAGTACCTGTGTGACCAAGCTCTGCTAGAGAATGCTCATTTAATAGTATAGGAAAATTCATGACACCTAGCTAGATCAATTTTTCGCCCCCGTAAATACCTATATTGCAACTTTCATCGAAATCGTTAGAGCCGATTTCGAGAATGGGAGTACAACTATATATACAAACAAATGTATATATAAATATTGCTTGTTTAATAATATAGGGTAAACTCACGCCATACCCCCAAGGGGTAGGCAGAAACTACAGAACGCCACCCGCTACAATCCCCTCATACTCCAAATGCTTCGTTAAAATTTTAAGTACCTATAACATACATAAGTAATCATAATTATAGTAACTGCAGATTTATAAAGAAACAAAGTATTTAATTAATTATTTTTTCAGTTGGATCACTTCCTTACTAAAACCTTGCACCCAGTGCTGGTGACTGATGCCAAACTATCAAGCCACCCAATAGTGCAAACTGTGGATACTCCTGATCAAATTACGGCCATATTTGACTCAATTTCATATAATAAGGTATGTTTTTTTAGGGTTCTGTACCCAAAGGGTAAAACGGGACCCTATTACTAAGACTCCGCTGTTCGTCCGTCCGTCTGTCTGTCTGTCCGTCTGTCACCAGGCTGTATCTTATGAACCTTGATAGTTAGGCAGTTGAAATTTTCACAGATAATGTATTTCTGTTGCCGCTATAACAACAAATAAAAAAAAAAACAGAATAAAATAAATATTTAAGTTAAGGGGCTCCCATACAACAAACGTGATTTTTTTTGCTCGTTTTTATAGACAATCGTACGGAACCTTTCGTGCGCGAGTCCGACTCGCACTTGGCCGGTTCTTTCGGTATTTGGTGACATGAGTTAACTGCCGTTTAAACACACACTGGTGCATGCTATAAGACCCTAAAGCACAAAATTTAGTAAAAATATCTCTCACCTATATGCATACTGAAGGTGCCAAGTGCAGCACTTGTCCAGAGTGAGTGAGTCTTTGAAGTCGCACCTCATAAATGACGTTATATGGAGGATTATATTCAATGAATAACATTCGTTGCGTGCGGCGCGTAGGAGTGCATGGTCGCTGGTGATCACCTTAAATTCCTAATGAAAAATTAACCCTATATTTATTATGAAATTGTACTTAACTATTAAATAAATTATTTGTGTGTAGGGAGCGTCAATCTTAAGAATGTTGGAAGGTTTCATTGGCCATGAGAATTTCCGCTTGGGGGTCTCGGATTACTTGAAGAAGTTTGAGTTTGGCAACACTGTCACTCAAGATTTACTGTCTACATTGGAACCTTACTTCAAAAAGGATTATCCTGATTTGAATCTCTCGTAAGTACTTTTTTCATAATGATAATTACTAAAAAGTATATAGACTACAGTTTTGTTTTTTCATTCACAATAGTTTTTTTAAATTTTTATATCTGGTCTTGACGTTTCTTCCGTAATTAGGTAGAAGGCAGTAATATAACATAATGCCTGTAATTCTCAAAGGGTTGGGCAAAGGTGTATTTATAGTACACCGTACACCTACATTTCGCCAGTGAAGGTATCATTCCGTTCTGTGATAGTAGATTGTTCTACAAGGGTCGAAAGGAATCAATTCTCATACGAAGTATTAAGTAGGAATTGATGATTTTCACCCGTGTTAAACACTCTACACTGACAAGACTGCAGCATTTTTTTTAATCGTTTCTTTTCTATAGGGGGTGTTACACTATCATATCTATGATCATAGTTCACATTTTTGTATTTGTTTGTTTTATTTGTGTCATTTTCATAATTTTCAAGGGTGCTAAAGCCGATAATGAGGTCAAAGTGTAAATCAAAGATGGCGGCTGAGTACATTACAAAAAAAAAGCAACCCTCAAAAATGTATACGGCATATTTACTCCCAATTGATTAATTTAAAAAATCTGTAGGTGTTATGTACCTACTGATTTTTTAAATATATTAATTGTTGGTACTATAACATAATTTTAATTTTTTAATATTATTGAAACTTAAGTTTTCTATGCATCAGCTGTTTTATTTCTGGGTTCAATCAAAATTCCAAATGATTATCGACATCGATAAAAAAAAATCGATGGTACGGACTACTCCTTCCGGGCTCGAAAAAAACAATAGCTATTGTTCTTTTTCGTAGAAGCTACCGCGTCCCCCGCCAAAAGTGACAGACTTTGTTGTCCAGAATATTGCGCTTATGGCTTCTCCAGTGTTATCTACAAATTGTGATTGATCGTGCATTACGCAATTAGGGTACGAGATTTGTTTTTTTGTGTATCTATGGTAGTTATAAAATGCTACTATTTTCAAATATAGTACATGTACATGTTTCAGATACGTAATGGACACTTGGACACGGCAGATGGGTTACCCAGTGTTAGAAGTAAAAATGGGTGACATGCCTAACACTTACTTCGTGTCACAGTCTCGATTCCTAATTGACCCTGACGCGGCTTACACTAACGATTCTAAGTTCAAGTAAGTTTATTATTTATTAAACGACTTATTTTACACCACATAAAACAAAAAAAAAAAACTTTACAAAAAAAAACAATCGACATCCAAAATAAACACTGTAAAGTGAAAAATAACTTCGGTCGGAATTTTTGGTTTTGAATTTTCGTGTTTTGCCACCGACTTCGGAACTGTTGGGGTACCAATAAAATCGAATATCGCTATCTGCACGCTGCTGCATGACTACAATAGAAACGGTTTTTTTCGACGGAAGAATAGACAAAAATGACAGATAAACAATCTGTCATTTTGTCAATTCTAATAGACAAAAATGTCAGATAAACAATCTGTCATTTTGTCTATTCTACCGACGATAAAACCCGTAGAAAACCTGTTTCTATGGTTCACATGTGGCTATGTAATAAAAAAAGAAAAATTATATGAAGTCGAACATAGAACCTCCTCCTTTTTGGAAATCGGTTAAAAAAGGCAAATATAGTAAGTTATCACTTTGTGCAACTTAATGGATGTGCGAATAACTTCTATAGTATTCAACCAGGGTATTTCACGCTGCTAATGGTCAGCGGCGAGAAAGAGATGGAGCTATTTTTCACATTTGAAAATTATGAATTTTAATATTTCCTTGAACAGTTGAGTCGCTGAGAGTATCATGAGACCTAATAGATAGGTTAGAACTAAAAATGTATCTTGATATTTCGTGTCTTTTCAGCTATCGTTGGTTTGTGCCAATAACATACAAGACCAACACTGCAACAAATGAAGAGATTGTATGGCTCTCTGATACTGCTCAAAACGGTAAGAGTAACGACCATTTGTAATAAAAAAAATGACTTTAAAGAACGTGAATAAGAATATTTGTATTTTTCAGTAAAATTGAGGGGAGATGAAGGCCATGGCTGGATAAAACTTAACATCGATCAGGTTGGGTACTACAGAGTCAATTATTCACTACCCATGTGGCAAACACTGATTGAAGCCATGAAGTCTAAATCTAAACAGGTAGGGATAGCGATAATGCACCAAAACCAATCATCCAGATTGCGCCTGTTGGTAAAAAGGTGTTACGCACAAATCCTATACTATTAAATGAACAATATTTGTAATCCCGTTCTCGAAAACGGCTCTAATGATTTCCATGAAAGTTGCATTTTCCCAGATCTCATATCTGGGAAAATTCGTTTTCTCTATTTTCACAGTCTCGGGAATGTATACCTAGACGATATGTTTATCTATTTTCACCAAACACAACACATTACAACTATTAATCACAGCTAGTCAACCATACGGAGAAAGTAATAATATTTACCTTTGACTGCGACTTGCTTGCTTTGCTACGAAATACGTAGCAGTAAGGAAGGTTTTCAAAGTGTTACATGCAGATATGCTACCCGAACTTCCTTTAGAATGTATAAGTGTCAAAGTGTCTTTGTGGTTTATATGCCATACGCGGATCCGTATTGGAATTGCATGCGGGCGTCGTTAAATAGTTGTCATCATTTATCATCATTTCAGCCTCCCCCAACACCACCACTTCGACCGGTTCTGTGCTTTCCGCATCCAGCGGATTCCTGCGGCTTTCACAAGGTCATCGGTCCATCTTGTGGGAGGCCTTCCAACACTACGTCTTCCGGTTCACGGTCGCCACTCCGCCATCTGTTCTGCGAGCAATGTGCCCTGCCCACTGCCACTTAAGTTTGGCAATTCTTCGGGCTATGTTGGTTACCTTGGTTCTCCTGCGGATCTCTTCATTTCTGATTCGATCACGTAGGGAAACTTCAAGCTTAGCCCTCTCCATTGCGCTTTGGGTGACTTTTAGCCAGCTGATAAGGCCCATAACATTGTGAGCGACTAAGTTTCAGTGCCTAGGTGATCACTGGCAATACGCACTGGTCAAAGACTTTCGTCTTGAGATACTGCGGTATATGAGACGAGAAGACATTGTGTAGCTTCCCGAACGCTTGGATTCGACGACTGACCTCTTTCTCAACGTTGGACCTACGAACTGGACAGTTTGTCCTAGGTAAACATACGCTAAACTCGAAGTTGTGGGCGGGTGCCCACAACTTCGAGTTTAGCGTCTCCGATCTTCATGAGAGTGGGTGTTACATGGGCATTTGACCTGAACTTGTCTTTTCCATGTTCATTTTAAGACCCACTCTTTTGGAAGCCCTATTAAGGTCATCGAGCATTGTACTGAGGTCCTCCATAGTCTCAGCCATGACAACTATGTCGACTATGTAGTCGACAAACCTAAGGTTACTGATCTACTCGCCATTGATGTTGATGCCTAGCCCTTTCCAGTCCAGAATCTTGAAGAATCAGAATCAGCACCTCGATGTACCGATAGTCGATCTGGCACCGTTGAAGAGACTGCAGTATAGCCCATGTTTCGATCAAATCGAAGATGTAGTACATAAACCCTAAGCAGAGAGGCAGGTTATACTCTTCGGTGCTAAAGCCTATACGTAATTCGGCTTGTTCAGGAGGCTGGAAGCCGTCAACCCTTCTTAAAAAAAGCATCACCACACCTCTTTTTCATACTTGTAGCGTTTTGCCCTCGAATATGAAGGAATCAAACAGAATCTAGAGTCTCTATAGAGAGATAGCAAACGGGGTTTTCGCCGGTGAAAATTACGTATATGTCACTAACGAATATTTCCGTCGTCTTACGAGTCTTAAAATTAACCCATAAAATAATATTTGCAGTCTAATCTTACGTATTAATATAACTATGATAATACCAACCTATTATTTGTCCCACTGCAGGGCAAAGGCCGCTTCTCATACAGATAAGGCTAATGTCCTAAAATACGTATGTACCCGTTACATTTAATATCTTCTTTTTGCAGCTCACTCCAGCAGACAGATCCAACCTCATGGACGACATTTTCGCTTTAGCGGAGTCTCGCGCGGTGCCATTCAATATGGCACTGAACCTAACCACATACTTACTGGTGGAGAATGATCTCGTACCCTGGCAGACTGTTTCGTCTATCTTCAGGAACCTCGCGGATAGACTGCAAAATACTTTGGCGTATGACAGTCTCATGGTACGCATGGAATTTCGACCTATATAATTGTCCTGCCAGAAAAATTTACCCATGTTACGAGTAAAAATTTATAGATAAAAAATGTTGAACGATTGTTGTTGCTTGTCTTTAAAATTTTTGCATGCTATGTTTTATCCTAGCTAAACATGCTTGTGCCTCAATTCATATTTAACACCCCTGTATACCATGTTTTACGCATATAAAATATTCTATTCTATTCTATTACAAAACGAGATATAAGCTCAATTAAACCTTCGAGTCAGTTTTTGTATTTCGAACTTTTTTCCACAACAAAGAACAGACAACTTAGATACAGTAAATAAAATATCCCAAATAAAATATTTTTCTATTTCTTTCTTAAAGAATCAAGTTATCAATTTTGAATAAGTTCTTATTACAAAAACTGGCTCGATGGTTTCAAACATGTCTACAGGCGGGTCCACACTTGCGCACGCACATAGCTTAAGGACATAGTATGGACACTTTCTTTCCAGTCGAGGCGCCTAGCGTGCACGGTTCATAGCGTGCGCTTGTGTGGAGCCCCTTAAAGAAAACCACATTTCTTGTAATAAGACCGATTAATTTTTATTAAATTATGACCTCTTTCTTTATTGTTGACAGAAATACGTTCAGCGTATTATTCGGCCTATTTACGTGAAACAAGACTGGGACGCTGAGAATTTGCCCGTTCAAGACAGGTACGGTATGCAATAGAATACCACCGTTTGACCAATCATCATTCCATAACATGAAGTCATATTTACTTAAAATATGTCGTCAACCAA
Source organism: Omphaloscelis lunosa (assembly GCA_916610215.1). NCBI lineage: Eukaryota > Metazoa > Arthropoda > Insecta > Lepidoptera > Noctuidae > Omphaloscelis > Omphaloscelis lunosa. Next base: position 15,016,553 of record OU744247.1, read on the forward strand.
CGGTCAGTCACGAAAAATCTTATTCCTAAATCCAAGTTCAAACTTGACTATAATATTTTGTTCCAGTTTACTACGAACAATGATACTGTCGTTGGCTGTGCGCTATCAGTTACCAGAGGCTGAAGAGAGGGTGAAGACTATGTTCCAAGTCTGGTTGAACCGCCACGGCAAGCTTGAGAGCACGCACATTCAACAGGACCTAAGGGATCTCGTTTATTTTAACGGTAATAATCTATACATACTTTAAACTAACAAAAAGTATCTGCAGATGTGAGTGGAAACGCCGGGAGAAGACGCCCTACAAAGAGATATAGTGACCTTTTTGGTGATGTTCTTCAGAAAGGTCAGGTGCGTAGTACTCGCAACCTGCGTGCGTGTATGACCAGATGTATGGACGTAAACGAGGCAAAAGGAATAAATAAGTATGGCAGCAGGTGGCGTTCTGTAGTTTCTGCCTACCACCATGGGAAGAAGGCGTGTATTCATGTACTTGTAACGGTTTTGTAAGAATCCAAAGAGGGGGTTTGGACATAAAAGTCCAGGTTAAGTGTAGAAAAAATAAAAGTACAATTTTCCAGCTAAAGTACGAATTTCTGATGCAATAAGTTTCAAATTCCATGGCAACCAAAATTTTTAAGACCTCTTTTTACCAACAGTCAACCAAATATTAACTTAGACTACATAACACTAAAGTTGATAGTTGATTAAGTGGCAATACGTCATAAAAATTATCAAAAATTCCACGTAATGCATCCAAGCTTACATACTTATTTCTTGTCCCAGGTATGAAATCAGCTTCTATGGCAGATTGGGACACACTGTGGCAATTGTACCAAAAGGAAGAAGATGTCCAAGAGAAGATGAAGCTTCGCAGAGCATTAGCTGCACCACGAGACACCACCATATTGCGCAAGTAAGTAGCAATACATTTTTGGAATGTATTGCAAATAAAATTACAAGTGTGACCCAATATACATTACCATCTCATTACAAAAAGAGATCTCTAATTTTGGCTAAACATGTCAGCCAGTTCTTGTATTAGGAACCATATTCCGACTGATACACAATTGACAACGTTTTGTAATTAGGACTTTAACGTAGTCGGATAAAGTTCGAAGTTAAACACAAGATTTATCTTTTTTGTTTGAAGCCGTTAAGGTTGAAAATCGATTGTTAAAACATACTAACTGTTTCTGATCAGCAAATCTTCGCACCTCGTCCTATTTGACGTAGCCGTAAACATATTTTATTTTTATGTTATTTTTTATATTTTTATACGTGTTTTTTTATGGATCATGTGGTTTGCTATAAAGATTTTTATTTATAATATTTTTAGTTATGTTATAAATATATATTTTTTTTGTGTTTTTCAAGTAACAAAATTGTATACTTTTGCAACTAGCTAATCAAAATCATTCACTTTTTACCAGATTCCTGCTTATGGCATGGGACGAGACGAATATCCGCAGTCAAGATTACCTGAACGTGGTGGCGCAGATCAGCGCCAACCCGTCGGGCACATCGCTCGTGTGGGACGACGTGCGCTCGCGATGGCCTCAGCTCGTCCAGCGCTTTACGCTCAACAGCCGGTATCTAGGCGGCTTGATACCTAGCATAACTGCGAGTTTTAACACTGATTTGAAGCTTAAAGAGGTAGGTTTAGGTGCTATTTTTGTGTACAGAATTGGTACTGCCATGTTAACATAGACTTTGGCAGTACCTTTATTTCGTAGTAGTGAAGGAGATTTTCGTAGTTCAAGTGGTGCTACTGTCGTGTTGTTGACTATTACTGTTGTAAGGGTTCCGTATGTCCGAATGAAAAAACGGAACCCTTATAGGATCACTCGTATATCTGTCTGTCCGTCTGTCACAGCCAATTTGCTTCGTATTTACTGGACCAATTTAGTTGAAATTTGGTACACATGATTTGAATTTCTGTGACCTAAACACGAACGTGTAACGTAAATAAAATAAATTTCGGGGCAAATTGGAAAATTAAAATATAAAAAGTTTTGGAAACTGTACTGTGACATATCAGTGAAAGGGTTTTTGTGAGGACCTTAAATTATTATTTTTTAATAATTATCAAATAAATACTTTTAATTAAAGATATTTAAGAAAATTGATGAATATTAACCATTCCTTTACTTATCTCCGAAACGACTGATCCTAAAAGTAAAAAAAAAATGCAGAAAATGGATATTTTTTTTATAGATTACAGGAAACCTATAAGAAGTCTATGGTCTTAAAATAACATAGTAAATCTCTCAATATTGTGCATACAAGCTTACCTTTGCAGTTGGAATGTATGAGAGAACATGTTTTTCAACTACATACAATGTTAAGTTTGTTCTTGGGATAAATTCATCCCAACTAAGGTCATTGAACAACAAATTAAAAAAAAAAAAACGGGCCAGGTGCGTTCGGACCACGCACAATAAACCCTTCATTGTGCGTGGTCCGACACACCTGGCCGGTATTTTTTTTTTTATTTGTAGTTCAATGACAAAAATGAAGAAGAATATATTTCGGAAAAAATATTATTCTAGATTATGGGTATCTGTCATATTCGCCGTCAATAAAAACACGTTATTAAATACACTATTAAATTATTTACTGTTCTTTTTGAAGTTCCGTTCGGTAACACATTCCAGTATTTATTTATTTTTTGTTATTCAGTTCGGAAAACTTACAACTAAATGACTAGGTACAGTGTTCTTAAAAATATAAAATTATACGTCATATTCAAGTTCTCGCTGATAAACACTAAAATAATACAATGGGAAAAAGGTGTCGAATCCATTTATCAATTTTCAAATGTTATTTGCAGGCATGAATTATGTTGGGCACGCCACAATTGCGGCGATAAGACCCCTCTTTGAGGAGTGGCTAGAGAGGCGCCACGGCGTCCTCACCTTCCGCCGGACACGGCTGTTTCGGGAGGTTCCTGCACAGGATAAGGCGGGAGGAAACGCCCGGGTGTCACCATTGTGTGGATCGCCCGGAGGACACGGTGGAGCATACGGTGGAGGTCTGCCCAGCTTGGGCGGAGCATCGCCGTGTCCTCGTGGAGGCGATCGGCAGCGGTGATCTCTCGCGTCCGGCCCTGGTTCAGGCCATGGTACGGAGCGAGAGGAAATGGGAGGCCGTCACCTACTTCTGCGAAGCTGTAATGCTCGCGAAGGAGGAGGCGGAACGCGTGAGGGAGAGGCAAATTTCGCGCCCTCACGCCCCTAACCGCCGCAGGAGGAGACGCCCAGGGCGTCGGGAATCGCGAGGCGATTTCCGTCCACCGTAGGCACGGGCTTGCGGACGGTGAGCAATGGGTGGCTCACCGTCCGATAAGGACCAGGCCCGGGTCGACGGCGCGTTGTGTTCCACGCGCGCCTCAAAGAGATGTCAGCAGATTTGAAGGGGTCCGCTAGGGCCGATGCCTGCCGGGGTTGCGAAGAAAACCGAAAGGGAGATCGTGGCCCCCGGCAACAGGGCAACCGAAGGAACACGGGTGGGTTTTAGTCAGTAAGAGTCTGACACGCCCTCCCGCTCCGCCCAGAGCGGGAGAAGTTATTTGATGATTTCCCAACCTCAAAAAAAAAAAAAGGCATGAATTATGTTTACGAGTCCACAAACATAATGATTACAGGTTAAGAAATCAAATATTATAAGTAACTTTCCTCTTTTATTCCTAAGGTTAATAAAGGTTCGTTTTATTTGCAGATGCAAGCATTTTTCGCTCAATACCCCGAAGCTGGCGCAGGTGAGGCCGCTCGGAAGCGCGCGCTCGAGACAGTTCGCAACAACATACAATGGAACTCCTACCATCTCAACCACGTGGCGTCATGGATCACTAACAATCATCACGCTTAATTCTTGGGGCAAAAGCACTCAATATCGGCACTGAACGTGGTTTTAAAGCTGCGTTTATACTATGTTCGCGAATCGTCGAAATCCTGAGACATAGGTTCTTTCGGGAGTATGACACTGTCTTTCCACATCACCTGCTCGATAATGTAAAACTATATGTCATGTAAGCCTAACCTAAAGTAAGTCATTAAAGCCCTGGGCTGTAGCCGAGTAATAATTTTATACCGAATTTCATTATAACAGCTGGTCAATAATGTGATTTGAATTTGGAACCTCAATTGAAAATTCGTATGAAAACTTTTTTTTTAACAAAAAAATGTACTCTAAAAATGTAATTGCTTTTTATTACCTCGCAGAAGGTGTGAAAAGTAGAGTATCCTCCTTGGAGATAAAGGTGTCTTAGATGTGTGTTTTAGATGAACTTGAATCCCTCACTGCTCGGTCTTAACTGCCTCGCTTCACTCAGAACTTAGCTCTAGATTCCTTCGTTACGCTCGGGATTCAATATAGTGCCCGTGACATAAAACACTGCTTTATCCCCTTAGTGAATAATCTACTATTAAAAAGAGCCTTTAGACGGTTACGGGATCGCCGATCCGTTCGCGAGCATAGTGTACGCATAGCTAAATTTTTTGATGACTTTATGATAGTGTATTATTATATCTGGGATGCGAATAAGGAATGTATTGTGGTTTGACAGCTTGCGCCAAGCGCGGTATGATAAGATGGAAATACAATTGAGGGATTGATCTATGCAGGTTTTAATCATAAGCATTAACTATACACAATTTTATGTCTTTATACATTTTTTTAGGCTATGCGTAGAAACATAACTTTTCTATAAAATTTATAAAAACCATTTTTTTACCGATTTATAAACTCTGTACATTTATAATGCATTTGTACTTACTAAAGAAGTATATATATAAATCATTAAATTATTAAAAAAAGAATAGACCCCATAGATCACACACAATAGAACTCCTTGCAGTAACTTAGTTCCTTAAATAATTTTGATGATCTCGATGTACTTATGTGTTGAAGATCTCATATCATTCGGTTTTTTTTAATGTATTTGAAACTAGATTTTGCCCACGACTTCGCTCGCGTGAATGTCGGGAAAACATCTTACGGGAGAACATACTACCGGGATTAAAAGTACCGTATGTGTTAATTCAGGTTATAAAGTATTTGTGTGCCAAATTTCATCCGAATCCTTTTAGCCGTTTTTGCGCAAATCTGGAATATCCAAACAAACGGACAAAAATTCTAAAAACTACATTTTCGGCATCAAACTTGTTCCCACACTTCGTAACAATTACTTTTCTTTTTTTCAAAAATATTCAATTTTCGGTTTTAACTTTTTTATAAAGCTCTTAGTACACGTTGGGCGAGCCCGTTGGCCGAGCGTTCAAGCGTGCAATGCAAAAAAGCGTTCATCAAACAAGGAGTAGACAAATAGTGGCATTGCGAGTAGTGTTACGAAATTTGAAATTAGTATATTACTATTGCGGCCTGCAACAGGGCCATTGATGGACGATCGTGAAAATGTGGACCGAGGCGAAGCCGAGGCACACATACTTCAATCCTTGGTTGCAGCCAAGGCATGTATGGTACTTTTCTCGGATAATGTGCAAAAATTCAAAGTTAGTAAATTAATTTAAAAAATCTGAATCAATATGTATACCGTGCTTAAGATTGGTTGTGAACCCAGTCTAAGCAAAAGTACTTATATTTAAATCAGTTTGACAGGTAACAAGTATGCTCAAATTGGAATACTTACTAATTTAAATACAAATGTAAAGAAATTATAAAAAAAAATACGCGTGGAATATTGTTTTAATAACACGCCATTTTGGGAACCTCTCAGTAACTCTGTATATCTTTGGCTATGAAATAAAACTGAAGTAAGATCAAATTGTACTTTTATTTGACTTCTACAGAATAATCATAATAATACACAAAATATTACGCACTTTAATTAAAATCGAAAGGCGTTGGTGCCAATGACGTACGAGTGACGACAGTAGTAGTCTCGAAATTGCAGCAATGTGACCGTTATAAATAATAATTATTTATTAAATCTAAGATATAAATGTAAATAATGTGAGTAGGTATACATGTTTTTATTCTCACCCATTCTAATGACATTGCACTTTGGAATATCTACATTTTAGTGCACTTCTCTATATGAAGCACAATGTATGATTTTATTGTGTTGCTTTTGTTTTTTTTGTTACACAAGGCCAAAAAATGCGTAGGTATTAAATTTACTCCTTTGTGGCCAATACAGCGTAATAACTGTAGGCAGTGCGAACAACCTGCAATATAATGACACCATAAAATAAATTAAACGCATCACACGAGTGTGTTGGGACTAAATTAAGCACAAGACATCAACCCGGATCTGTACTAGGTAAACTGTAACTAGCTCACAGCGGACCCACTCAAATATATACACAAAATTTCATCTAAATCGGTCCAGCCGTTTAGGAGTTAGGTGATAAACACATACAGAAGAATTATATATATAAAGAAAAGTACTTTTATTGCATTTCACGAGCGCGCGTTAATATATAGTTGTAAGAAATTTAAATCTTATGTCAAAGTTTCTAAAAGTCACATAACACGCACTCTTCTTTTGCAACAGATACCTACGTACACCTAATCTTCTACCATTCTAGAGTTCCATTACATTGGCTTAATCCATTAACCATGGGGCAATAGCTTACCTGTATAAATGAAGGCAAATCGAGGAAATGGAAGGGTCCAGCGCGCAGATGTCGTGGAATCATCATACCTGCGCCGAGTATCGTCAGTTCCCGTCTGACGCGAGGACTCAGGCACCAATGCGCCGCTGCGAAAGGTCCTTGTCCCATACCAATTGAGCTCTGATACAATGAGGTATGTAAGTTTAAATAAACCTTTGTGACGGACGGACAAAAGTTATGTTTAAAGGTTCCGTTTTTCCTTTTTAAGTCCGGAACCTTAAAAAATACCATTAGCTTCACGTTGGTTGATTAATTTCTGACGCTATAAAAATGACTTTCTGAAGTTAGCATAAGCACAATCATCCCATAATGTTCCCACTGGACATAGGCCTCCTCTGTGAGTGAGAGGGAGCGAACCGTAATCCACTACGCAGGCGCAGTGCGGGTTGGTGGATGTCACAATGTCTTCGAATTTTGGTCTGACGTGTTATCTGTTATCTTAATAAACAGCAGTTGGCCTGGTTCTTCTCCAATGATGACTATAGCGGCAACGTTGAGATCCGATCTTTTCATTTGCAGATGAAGTTTTTGATTCGTGATGTTTGTTTGAGTACCTTCCTACGAACTATCTGTTACTTCTTTATCTAAGTGTTCTTCAGGATTCAAACTAGTTTACTTCTACTACTTCTACCCAGCATGTTAACGGTACTTATCACACAAAATTACGTAACCTTGTGGACTTACAACATGCACTTACCTCATTTAAGACTGCGTCAGCGTACCGACAAAATAAAAAGAGTTGTGTTAAAGTTCCGCACATGTACTGTGTTAAAGACACAAGCTGCATTATGCTCATGTCTTCCTGTAACAGAAATAAAGAAAAACAATTTAAAATGAATAAAATTAAGTTCCAAAACTAAAACCCGACTACTGAAAAATCACGCTCTAAAAAGTATGAAACAAGAAAATATTTCGGACAAAAATCAAGATAGGTACAAAAATTGTCAAGGTAAAGCCGTAGTCGCATGCCTGTACACTTATAAAATTATAATGGCATGCGACCATGGCTTATTTAAATTAATTTGGGGTATTAATTTCGTGATTTACAGAGCAGCTTAATCTTTTTTTTGGGTTTTATTGTAGACTGCTACGTACGGCGCGGCTGTAAAATTAATACCTATAATTTTACAACCGCGCCGTACGTAGCAGTCTCACTTTTGCTTGTTTTTAACAATTTAAACATATTGATTTACTTAGAAAATATGATATACTACACACATCAAAAGTGTCTAGGGATCAAGCATTTTTATGCGGATTTCTTGAGATTGAGATGTGGCTTTGTAATAAATTTATGATTATATAAATTTATATGGATCCTTTTTGGTGCATTTCATAATTTGAAACAGGAACTGTTAATCAAATTCGAGTAAAAGATGAAAATCAGCTGTCAATATTTTCCCTATAAAAACATACAACGCATTGAAGACATTATTAGTGCTACTGTTTCCCTACTACTGATTAAAACCAACGTTATTATGGAGCGGCGACGTCATTTAAGCAGGGAAGAAATGCTCAGAGCCGTGGGAATGATAGAAGCTGGTTCCCGGCAACGTACTGTGGCTTTAGCTCTGAATACAAGTCAGAGTGTTATCAGTCGACTTTGGACACGTTACCGAAGCACTGGTACCGTGGCTGAGCGCCATGGAGGACGGTATCGCTGCACCACACGGAGACAAGACCGATACATTCAAATCTTAACTCGAAGAGCTCCAACAATAACCGCCATGATGTTAGCCGTGAGGCTTCATCACTCTTCAGGGAACTTAATTAGCGACCAAACAGTCAGAAACCGCTTGCATGAAGTGAACCTTCATTCCCGAAGACCGCTACGGGTACCACCTATAGCAATGCACAATCGTAGGATTCGATATCAATGGGCTCTTGAACACAGAAATTGGGCAGAAGAACAATGGCGTTTCGTGTGCTTTTCTGATGAGTCTCGTTTTGGTATGAGACCGGATACAAGACGTATACGACACTGGAGAACCCCTGGACGCCAACAGCGATTAAAATCCTGCCAGGAAGTCCATCCTTATAGTGGTGGAACCATCATGGTATGGGCGGGTATTTGGATCGGCGGAAGAACTGAGTTGATTTGGATCAGAGGCAACCTCAACGCTCAAATTTATGCTGAGACGATTGTATCTGACGTCATCGTTCCTCTACAAGTGCAAATCGGTCCCTTATTTCAGTTAATGCATGATAATGCACGACCGCACACCGCAAGAGTTGTAAGACAGACTCTCGCCGCAGCTAACATCAATGTCCTGCTCTGGCCTGCTCAGTCGCCAGACTTGAACCCGATTGAGCATGCATGGGATATGCTACAGAGAAGAGCTCTGCCGAATATGGAGGGTATCCAGTCGCAAGAAGACCTTTTTTTGTTGTTGCAACGAACATGGGCGGCCATTCCACAGCGTGATTTGGATGAACTCATTTTGAGTATGCCAAACCGATGTTCTTGTGTTGTTAGTGTTCGCGATAGAAACACGGATTATTAATTGTTTAAGTTACCCAATAAAATTTTAAAGAAAACTGTTATTTCAGTCTTTTTTTCGAACTTTAATGTTAGTGGTTCAAATGTCAAAAATCCCTTTATTAGGAAAATGGCAAATTTCTTTATTAATGCAAAGGTGACTTGGTTTATCGTTACTGTGACAAACGAAAACACTTTATTTGATGAATCCTTAAAGAAAATTTTAATTAATATCAATCAGGAGAAAAGTTATTGCAAAAATACACACATCAAAAGTGTCTAGGGATCAAGCATTTTTATGCGGATTTCTTGAGATTGAGATGTGGCTTTGTAATAAATTTATGATTATATAAATTTATATGGATCCTTTTTGGTGCATTTCATAATTTGAAACAGGAACTGTTAATCAAATTCGAGTAAAAGATGAAAATCAGCTGTCAATATTTTCCCTATAAAAACATACAACGCATTGAAGACATTATTAGTGCTACTGTTTCCCTACTACTGATTAAAACCAACGTTATTATGGAGCGGCGACGTCATTTAAGCAGGGAAGAAATGCTCAGAGCCGTGGGAATGATAGAAGCTGGTTCCCGGCAACGTACTGTGGCTTTAGCTCTGAATACAAGTCAGAGTGTTATCAGTCGACTTTGGACACGTTACCGAAGCACTGGTACCGTGGCTGAGCGCCATGGAGGACGGTATCGCTGCACCACACGGAGACAAGACCGATACATTCAAATCTTAACTCGAAGAGCTCCAACAATAACCGCCATGATGTTAGCCGTGAGGCTTCATCACTCTTCAGGGAACTTAATTAGCGACCAAACAGTCAGAAACCGCTTGCATGAAGTGAACCTTCATTCCCGAAGACCGCTACGGGTACCACCTATAGCAATGCACAATCGTAGGATTCGATATCAATGGGCTCTTGAACACAGAAATTGGGCAGAAGAACAATGGCGTTTCGTGTGCTTTTCTGATGAGTCTCGTTTTGGTATGAGACCGGATACAAGACGTATACGACACTGGAGAACCCCTGGACGCCAACAGCGATTAAAATCCTGCCAGGAAGTCCATCCTTATAGTGGTGGAACCATCATGGTATGGGCGGGTATTTGGATCGGCGGAAGAACTGAGTTGATTTGGATCAGAGGCAACCTCAACGCTCAAATTTATGCTGAGACGATTGTATCTGACGTCATCGTTCCTCTACAAGTGCAAATCGGTCCCTTATTTCAGTTAATGCATGATAATGCACGACCGCACACCGCAAGAGTTGTAAGACAGACTCTCGCCGCAGCTAACATCAATGTCCTGCTCTGGCCTGCTCAGTCGCCAGACTTGAACCCGATTGAGCATGCATGGGATATGCTACAGAGAAGAGCTCTGCCGAATATGGAGGGTATCCAGTCGCAAGAAGACCTTTTTTTGTTGTTGCAACGAACATGGGCGGCCATTCCACAGCGTGATTTGGATGAACTCATTTTGAGTATGCCAAACCGATGTTCTTGTGTTGTTAGTGTTCGCGATAGAAACACGGATTATTAATTGTTTAAGTTACCCAATAAAATTTTAAAGAAAACTGTTATTTCAGTCTTTTTTTCGAACTTTAATGTTAGTGGTTCAAATGTCAAAAATCCCTTTATTAGGAAAATGGCAAATTTCTTTATTAATGCAAAGGTGACTTGGTTTATCGTTACTGTGACAAACGAAAACACTTTATTTGATGAATCCTTAAAGAAAATTTTAATTAATATCAATCAGGAGAAAAGTTATTGCAAAAATACACACATCAAAAGTGTCTAGGGATCAAGCATTTTTATGCGGATTTCTTGAGATTGAGATGTGGCTTTGTAATAAATTTATGATTATATAAATTTATATGGATCCTTTTTGGTGCATTTCATAATTTGAAACAGGAACTGTTAATCAAATTCGAGTAAAAGATGAAAATCAGCTGTCAATATTTTCCCTATAAAAACATACAACGCATTGAAGACATTATTAGTGCTACTGTTTCCCTACTACTGATTAAAACCAACGTTATTATGGAGCGGCGACGTCATTTAAGCAGGGAAGAAATGCTCAGAGCCGTGGGAATGATAGAAGCTGGTTCCCGGCAACGTACTGTGGCTTTAGCTCTGAATACAAGTCAGAGTGTTATCAGTCGACTTTGGACACGTTACCGAAGCACTGGTACCGTGGCTGAGCGCCATGGAGGACGGTATCGCTGCACCACACGGAGACAAGACCGATACATTCAAATCTTAACTCGAAGAGCTCCAACAATAACCGCCATGATGTTAGCCGTGAGGCTTCATCACTCTTCAGGGAACTTAATTAGCGACCAAACAGTCAGAAACCGCTTGCATGAAGTGAACCTTCATTCCCGAAGACCGCTACGGGTACCACCTATAGCAATGCACAATCGTAGGATTCGATATCAATGGGCTCTTGAACACAGAAATTGGGCAGAAGAACAATGGCGTTTCGTGTGCTTTTCTGATGAGTCTCGTTTTGGTATGAGACCGGATACAAGACGTATACGACACTGGAGAACCCCTGGACGCCAACAGCGATTAAAATCCTGCCAGGAAGTCCATCCTTATAGTGGTGGAACCATCATGGTATGGGCGGGTATTTGGATCGGCGGAAGAACTGAGTTGATTTGGATCAGAGGCAACCTCAACGCTCAAATTTATGCTGAGACGATTGTATCTGACGTCATCGTTCCTCTACAAGTGCAAATCGGTCCCTTATTTCAGTTAATGCATGATAATGCACGACCGCACACCGCAAGAGTTGTAAGACAGACTCTCGCCGCAGCTAACATCAATGTCCTGCTCTGGCCTGCTCAGTCGCCAGACTTGAACCCGATTGAGCATGCATGGGATATGCTACAGAGAAGAGCTCTGCCGAATATGGAGGGTATCCAGTCGCAAGAAGACCTTTTTTTGTTGTTGCAACGAACATGGGCGGCCATTCCACAGCGTGATTTGGATGAACTCATTTTGAGTATGCCAAACCGATGTACTTGTGTTGTTAGTGTTCGCGGTAGAAACACGGATTATTAATTGTTTAAGTTACCCAATAAAATTTTAAAGAAAACTGTTATTTCAGTCTTTTTTTCGAACTTTAATGTTAGTGGTTCAAATGTCAAAAATCCCTTTATTAGGAAAATGGCAAATTTCTTTATTAATGCAAAGGTGACTTGGTTTATCGTTACTTTGACAAACGAAAACACTTTATTTGATGAATCCTTAAAGAAAATTTTAATTAATATCAATCAGGAGAAAAGTTATTGCAAAAATATATGTTGATCCCTAGACACTTTTGATGTGTGTATATGTTGATCCCTAGACACTTTTGATGTGTGTATATATACATATTTGTAATGCGGTCGTCAAGACCTTTCATTTGATACCCAAAAAGGAACATTAAAAACATTTTTTTTAGTTCATGACTTTATGTCCTCTAGAGGGCGCCATATTGCATTTAATCAAAATGCTTCCAATAATATCTCATTTGTTTTTCATAATCATAACCCTCCTTTTTGCTTCGCCGTAGTCGGGTAAAAATAAAGCTGTTTTAAACTAAAAAAAAAAATCAAACCATCTAGGTACACAGTCACGAGCATATGTCATATTTCTATTATGGCCTGGACCAGGGCCGAACGCGAGAGATCACCGCGGCCGATCGCCTCCAAGGGGTCACGGCCGTGCTTCGCCCAAGCCGGGCAAACCTCCACCGTGTCCTCCGGGCGATCCACACAATGTTGACACCCGGGCGGTTCCTCCCGCCTTATCCGGAACAGGAACCTCCCGAAAAGACTAGGAAGCCTGGTAGGATATTTTGTACTTACGGATTTCAGTCTGACAGCAACTGAGCACAATGTTAGAGTGGCAAGGAAGAAATACACTCCTATGATATTGCTCAACAACTTGTCAAGCTCTGTAATTGAACTGAAAATAAAAATAGAATAGAATTTATTGTCTTTTTGTTTTTGTGTTTTTTGTTTTTTTTGTTGTTACAGAATTAGACTTATTTATTTGTAAAACAAAGGTTAAAGGTCTAGGTCTTATAATTATATGTTGCGCAAAGTTTTTTCATATGCATATCAGTGAGGACTATGTAAAATAAAAATTAAAAAAAAAACAAAATTCACCGTAGAAAACAAAAAAAAAAAAACAAAAGAAAATTCATGCATGCATTACATTGGATTATTAATAGCTACAGTAATTATAGTATAGTGTTTTATGATGAAAATGTTACTATGCCCTAAGCATAGTAACATTTTTCAACTTATAATTTATTAAATCACTTTTTAATTTTTTTAATGGCATACTTTTAATGACATCGGGTATTTTATCATAAATTTAGGGAGCAACACCAAAGAAGCTCTTCATCAATGATATATTGCATTTTGTCGTACATAATTGATTTTTATATTGAGTACGGATTGGGGTTTTCTTAACAAAACTGCTGACAATTTAGTAAATAAATGCAGATTTTATTTTACAAACAATGCAATTTCCAGTACTTATATACGGGTGGCAGGGACATCGAATCAGTTCAAAGTCATGTACTGAATCAATGGTGACAGTTATCACGTCGATGTCCCTGCCACACTGGCTGGTAACGTAAAATCTTATATTTCTTAAAGTAGGGAAAGCAGCTGTCTGCTGATTTTAAATTACACATGGATCGTACACATCTTTTTTGCATCCTGAATATAAGTTCCCTGTTTGTTGACTACCCTCAAAAAACAACACCATACCGTAGAATAGAGACTACAATTCCATGATAGGCTGTTAGTAGGGAATACCTACTTGAGTGCGAAAGTCGTATTATCGAATTTTGTTTCTTCGAAAACCTTTCAACGACATCTCTATACTGCAACGCCTTTTTAAACCGACGCGGACGTCTTGTTATTGCGTTTCGTTACCTCGAAAAATTTTACTGCGAACGATTATACTGCGTAAATATGATACTGCGAAGCCTTGTTTAATTGACGTCTTGTTACTGCAATGTTATGTTATTTAGGAAAACTTACTTCGGATGATCTTATAGTACATTTTTTTTTCCAAAACAATACTCTATAAAAATTCCGTAAGCATCATTTGCATCGGCTTTATATACTGTTGGAAAGTTAAGCTTTTTATATTATTTTTCGATTTAGTTAAGTAATCTACTGTAATTTCCTGCTTTTTTGTTTTCCAATATTTGAGCGTACATTTTTTAAAAATAGGAACTTGAAATAACTGTGACGTGTGGTCTGATAGAACTAAATCAATTATTTCAGCTTTATAATCTTTTCGGTAAGAGTGTGCAAATGTAGGTAGTTTACAAAATGAAGCTGGTAAAAATGTAAAATGTATCTCTGTAATATACTGTACCCCTATAGGGTTTATGTAAGAAAAAAAAAAAGAAAAAAAATAGACACAACTTTGGTTGTAAAAGAACATTAATTGGTTTTGAATTCAGAGGTGTACTATGTGTTACATTTTAACCATACTAACTTTACTAGTAAGGTGTTAATCTGATGGCACCTTATAATTCTGAAGTGAGCTCTATTGTCTCTTCTCTTTGAAAGATTGCACCGTTTCCCCTTCCCTCCAATGCGTGAACTATAGTCTCGGAGCAATGAAAACTGGCCACATACGAATATCATGATCCCAATGGCTGTTAAATCAAATGCAATGTGGACACAGACACAATAAACAGCAGACACGAATTCATATAAAATTGTTACAATGTAGCTGAAAATACTCAAGTCATCCAGTGGAGCCCAGCCCGGCAAAATGTGAGGATACTCCAGACATTCTAATCCACGCATCTGACACAGAAAATATTCCACGAACGGAGAAACTATAAAGATAACTGCTGTAAAGCTATAGATTCTAGTTAGAATGGTTGCTGTATTTCTATATTTATTTGTGTAGATGTTGATGGAGGCAAAAAAGTTGTCACCCTCCTCGCTATCCGACTGGTACTCCGCGTGTGAAATTGGATCTTTGCTCAATTGTGTGATTTCCAAGATTGAGATTTGGGTGAGGAGTTTACGCCAGCTTTGATGGCTTCTACGCAATGAAAGTAGTTTGAGGACCCCCATGCTGCAAAATGTGAGAACACTGAAGCATTCGAAGAGCTTTTCCGAATCTTCCTTAGCCATAAAGAGTGTGATTGAAAGACGCACGTTATCAAGAAACAGAATGTGGACACATTGGCTGCCCAGTGCGCTTTGTAGATAGTAATGTATGATGAGAGGCCTATGTTGTGAATCGGACGGGTTATCAGAGCGACTAGGTTGTCAGTCTCGCGTCCGGGAGCTCCCAATCGAAGTAGGTTCTTTATCTGCAATCGAATATTAAAATATCTTATATTATAAGTTCAGTACTTATATAAGCCATTATAATAAATCGTTGTCTACCGACTAATTTAAATGAGTAATTAACAAACCTTAGACAACATCATGAACGAGTTCAAACCACGTCCTCAGGAGAACGTCGCAAGTAAAAAAATAAGTCTTGTTATGTCTGATATTGTTCGTGAAAGACATAAACTGCTTATTAAGTGTTTATTTACTTTCTGTGGCGGTAAAAGTAGGTACAGGGATATTAAATAGGAATACCTATCTCGTATTCTAGGAATTCACAAAAAGGACAAAATCATGAATTTTGTTCTGACGAAAATAGGACTTCCTGTATTAGGTCTTGATTATTGGTTTACTTTAGTCATTTAAAATTCCTAAGAACCCAATGTGAAATGCAAACCCAACATAGTTTCAACTAACATGGTTTGTTGTAGTCTCGAATTATTAAATTTTACCTTTTTGTAGGTAGGTACTACAGTTGTTAGGTGTAATCAACGCATTCAAGGACACTGAACGAGACACAATAGAAGATTTATTGTTATAAACCTGAGGGCTTCGATCTCATAGGTACACGTCTCTGAGGGCCCTGATCCCGCAGGTACACGCTCCGGAGGGCCACAATTTCGTTAAAGGATGATGGGCAAAAATGTATGGAACCTAGTACCCGTTCTAACAGCAATAATTTTTACATGACTAGAAAGGTTTTTTATGTATAGTAAATAATAGGTACTTTAGCGCTTGTTTTGTTTTGTTTTCGGTTTCGAGTTATTATGAATCCTAATTTTTGGACTTTACTCCTTAAGAATTGATTTTCGTATAGGGCCTCCGGTATGGAAATTTTATGAGTAGTGAAGTTTATACAACCGTTAACTTTTTGTATTGTTTTATAGTAACACGGATTTAAATTTTGAAAAATACATATTACATATTTCACACTTCGATCTGGACATTTCGGCCGTGCGATACTCGATTTCTTGCACTTTACTGCATTGAATTAAATCGCAAAGACAAGTCTAAATTATGATCTAATTATTGTTGTTTTGTGTCCCGCAAAGTGTTAAAATGAAATTAATGGCATTTGTCCTTTGATTATAAAAATTGTACCATGATAATATTAAAATTAATAATAAAAAAAATAAAAAATCATTTAAATTGCTAGGATAGGAAGAGTCCAAGTTATTTATGAATAAATATACCTATTGGTGAGTAGTTTAATTATCAAAATCAAATTAAATTAATCAGGCTAAATAATAACAGCCGTACGGATCGATCGAAGGTTAAGTTACGCATGCCGCGGTCGGCCGGTGGATGGGTGACCATCCATTACATATCGAGACCCTCCGTGCCTCGAAAAGCACGTTTAGGAAAGATTTATGTTAGATCGTCACGGACGCGAGCCGCGTCCGTATTTCCTCAACTTGTATGGACTAACCCTCTTACGGGACACGGATGCTGTACGGTGTAGCATGAACTGCTTCTTCTTATAATCTGTTCGTGAAGTTTTGAATTCGTGGCTCGTCTGCGCCTCGTACATGCACGGCTTGCGCCTAGAACGGTCTAGCATAAATCATGCCTAAGCCGTTGGCCCCGGCTGTCATTCGTAAATCTTTGACAGTCGTTACCGGTCAGTAGTCAGAAGCTCAAAAGTCTGACAACCAATCTCGCCAAGGAGTATCGTGTTACCCAGTGGGTTGTGAAGATCATATAGGCAGTCGCTCCATGTAAAATACTGGTATCCGGTTAGACTTGAAGCCGACCCCAACATAGTTGGGAAAAGGCTAGCCAAATTGATTTGTGATTAGTAGGTTAATCTGCATTTAATAACCTGCAAAGTAATTTAAATAATTGCATAATTGATTCAAGTTTTTTATTTTTACTTAAGGCGAAAGCGCCAGGGTAGCCCGCGAAATTCAATTTTTTTTAGGTTTTTGCAATTTGCTGGTCAGTATTAAGTTGTACGTTGATTAATATACGATTCGCGGCCGTAACAAATATGTATTTACAGAATTATAATCATTAAAGTCATCAACACAACTCTCTAAGGCCACGTAAGTCCAAAGAATAACTGTTTCATGAAATCATCATTCTTTGGACTTACGTGGTCTTGGAGAGTTGTGTTGATGACTTTAATGATTATAATTCTGTAAATACATATTTGTTACGGCCGCGAATCATATTTTGATCGATGTACAACTTTATACTGACCAGCAAATTGCAAAAAACGTAAGAAAATTTGAATTTCGCGGGCTACCTTAGCGCTTCCCCCTTAATATGAAGATACCTATCTACTAGGGGCATTAGTATTTTTTATTTTCCTTCCTACTCAAAATACTTACTAATATTTAGCTAGGTGTATGTAGTGCATTTTCCTGCCGTAACATACGCTACCTTTCTAATTGTATAATTTTATTGCATCTATTAGGTGTCTATTTGATTGGGTAGAACACCCGCCCTTTCCATGTTTCAACAGACAACAAACTCTTCATTGCTAAGACACCTGCGCAATTTCCCTGAATCACAATATTCGCTAGTTATGCAATCTATTGTGAGGGCTTTTTTTTTTTTTTTTTTTTTTTTTTTTTTTTTTTTTTTTTTTTTTTTTTTTTTTTTTGAGGGTGGGAAATCATCAAATAACTTCTCCCGCTCTGGGCGGAGCGGGAGGGCGTGTCAGACTCTTACTGACTAAAACCCACCCGTGTTCCTTCGGCTGCCCTGTTGCCGGGGGCCACGATCTCCCTTTCGGTTTTCTTCGCAACCCCGGCAGGCATCGGCCCTAGTGGACCCCTTCGAATCTGCTGACATCTCTTTGAGGCGCGCGTGGAACACAACGCGCCGTCGACCCGGGCCTGGTCCTTATCGGACGGTGAGCCACCCATTGCTCACCGCCCGCAAGCCCGCGAATCTATTGTGAGGGCTGTGGTTCCAATAATGATAAACTGTATTGTATTTTCATCATAATTTTATTTTAAATTAAGGATTAATTAACACAGAAAAGCTCGAGCTTAAAAAAAAACGCCATTTCGACTGAATTTAACTATATAATGATCAAGTCTACCATGCCGAAGACTGCCATCCATTATTAGAGCGAAAGCCAACGTTTGGTTTGTCCCAGCCGTTGGACGAATCAAGACTTTCGATTACGGTGGAATCTGCAAATCTGTCGTTCCATCCAGGAGACGATTTGAAGGAATTGCCGCTAGAATCACCGTTGGAGCTGTATCCAGTCTGCGACCAACCGCTGCTTGAGGGACTTTTGTTTCCGTTTTTGCTGCGGCTTCGACCGCTTGATCCGAAGGCAGAGGTCCCGCGCCAGCCACCATTACTGGCTGATCGACCCAGACCACCTCCAGAGCTAGCCCAGCTGCCACCAGCAGAAGGTGCTCCACCAAAACCGCTGCTTACTTGCCAGCCGCTACCACCTGGGAAGAAAACCATAGTGATGATTATTTTTTTATTGATAAGTACGACAGGTAATTTCTTCAGGCAAATCTTTTACAGGATCCATTTGTATATCTTTGGTAACCAGATTCTTAATCGCTTTCAGCACGAGTTACCTACTAGCTGCTAGGGTTCAGCCGTAATCCTGAGCTACTGGCATGCTCACAGCCAAATCACATTTTGAGAGTGTATAACTACCTAGAAATAGAGACCATTGTTTGTAAGAGAAATTGACAAATACAGGTTATATACCTACTTTACCTACTTACCTTAAGTGGCCTGTGCAAACATAGAATAAGACATCATTTATATTATATTCCTGCCTGTTTTTAAAAACAATGTTTATAATAATATACAAAGTATACAGTAGGTACGTACCTACCTAAGTAATCAGTGAATGTAACATTAACTCTGTGTTGCCAAAATATCGCAAAGAAGTTTATTTGAATGAAGTTGTTAATTTGCCAGTAAAGATCCTATCACTATTTAGGGCTAGTAGGTAGACTAAATACAACATTCTCGGATAAGAATAAATGACACTGGTGGGTTTGCATTGGGGTTGGGGTTTCCCTTAGCCTTTCGGCCTCTTCATACTATTGGACTGAAGAAAGCTACCCCTTTCATTGCCTATTGCGCCCAGGGCAATCTAGTAAGAGAACCGTAAAATAATGTGTTATTTACCTTGAGAACGGACATCCCGGCTAGCGATGGCTGCCGCTGTAGTAATGAGCACTAGCACCAGAATCTTCCCCTGAAATAGGAAAACTTATGATGAATATATCAATATCATAATACCTTTATGATTTTTAAGTTTATTGGAGGACTATTCTTTAGTCTTCTTCTTAACCTTGCTGAACTCAAGCAGTTCTTTATACCTATAACATGTATAAAAACCTGTCCGATCTGTGAGGGTGTTGTTAGGTATTCGGTAGGGTAGAAAATCGAAAAAAAAAATTGACATTTTTTTCTATGCGGAAATTTACAGTGGGTGTCTACAAGTCATAACAGTAACCCCTGTTAAAAATTAGCTAATTTTGAATGATTTTGGGGTAATTTTTGTACTAAAAATGTGATTTATAAATAGCAATAACTTTTTTATTTTCAATAATAATTAGATTTTTTTTACCTTTAGGTAGTGTTACTGCAGTATCTATGAGCCGCTTTCAGATTGAACAGGGTATTCTTTACATAATAATATTGTATTTCGTAAAACACAGTAGCCTTAGTAACATCGTTCTTATGATCGTAACAAAATGACACAGAAAACTCACTTACCATCTCTACTTGTGGTACTCAGTTCTTTGGCAACAATTCGTGAATCCTATGACATTTATACCATCTTAGCCTGCATCCCAAACTCATCCAGTTTTTACTGTCATATATCAGAAGCACGATATTATAAGCCCAACAATAGCGTTGCCTATGTTAAAGTGACACGATTTGACTATTCATATGATGATAAAAGTTTCTCAGTGAGAACAACACAAAGACACAAAGCTATAGATGTGTCATCAGCAATTAATTAGGTATTATGTGTTTGAAGTGTTATTGAGTCAAGGTCGGGTTTGGGCTATTCCAATTTACTCTATGAGTCATGGTATAAGGTCACTAGGCGAATAATAAAATTTAATTAAATCCACTGTCTCATTCTCACAACAAAACATGAATAACTGACAAGACCACAGTTCGCACAATATCGACGTTGATGTAAAAGATACCGAAAAACATACGATACCGTCTTTTAAAGACGATTTTGTGGTAATATGGCAGAACGTTGTTTCTTGTACTATTTATAGATCTGTTCTGCACGAAGTCTAAGTGGCGACCTGTGTGTTCGGTAAGTTATGTGAATGATGTTATAATAAATTAACCCATTTCACGATTGAAGCACATAATACAATACCTTTAAGCCTAACTAACCTAATATCTATTCATCATCCAGTATTATGAATGGTAGTCCTACACCTACCCAGAAGACCAGCCAAGTACGCGGATCACGCGCAGTGTAGGGTTCCGTTCTGTACGTAGTCAGTGCGTCTACTTATACTTAGGTATAGGTACATTTTTATTTAGTATATTTTGTCATAAGGTTTTTTAAGGGTTTTGGCATTAGATACATAATTATTTGCCCGAGTACCCAGTACCCAATGAACGGATAGAGAGATGTGGGGGACGGGGGGACAGTATGGGGTGGGATAAGTTAGACTTACCTGAGAAAGACAGCTTTAATAGATACTAAGTCAAGGTTAGGGACCAGTTGCTTGAAACACGGAAGAAAACCGATCAATCTAATATAATCACTTCCTCAGAATGGATGAGTACTTATTGAATGTAACGGGTTCCACCTGTCTTAACTGCTATAGGCCAGAATATTTTAAATTCAAGCTGTTAGTATTCGTTCGCACATAAAATTTAATTATTTAAAGAGTGGTATCCGTTCGGCATAGAAAATAAATATTAGTTGAAACAAATACCAGTGGTATTAGAACGGAATAAGTCAAAATTTTCCCAATCTCGCTTCGCTCGCTCCTGCATTCTTGGTTATCTAAGTAAAATATCCGCCGGCGTCCGCGGTAAATATTTTGGCAACCAGCATCGGCAAACAAATCCGACGTCCAGCGCCGGTAGCAGAGGCACTCCTTAAATTTGAAGGATCTCAGTGGGGATTTCTGGACGGTGGTTTTTCAGATTCCAGTTTTCCCCCCTAAGGGGAATTATCAGGTGGAATCCCAGACTTTTTTTAGAGTCTAGTGTTCACCCTCAGGGCGCACTTTCGGGGGGGATTTGTGGATTTTTTTTTTCGATTCCAGTTTTCCCCCAAACGGGGATTTTCAGGGGGGGATTCTAGACTTTTTTTTTATAGATTCCACTTTTCCCACTACTACTACTTTTTTCTACTAGTTTTAAAAAATAAGCCAAATTTATGGAATAAGCCAAAACTGTTTAGCAATGTGCCCTGCCCATTACCACTTAAGTTTGATAATTCTTCGGGCTATGTCGGACAACATATTATGTACGTAGGTACCTTCCAACTTCTTAAAATTGTTCTGAGCAATAAGTATAAATTATCTCTGTATGTGGCTTACATACAGAGATTTATTTCTCAGGCTAAAAATATTTCCAGTCACAATAAAAAAAAATTGTTTCATGGTTTTCAGTTTTTTTTTTACCGTAATCTACTAAAATGACCTGAGGAAAATGTCTCTAAACAGTACCTTAATGCATAAGTTACTAACACCCGGTCTTCGAAAAGCACCAGCTGTCTCTTAGTAAAACAGTATGGTAATAATTTAATGTTATAACTAGTGATCGGAAGTTTATTAGTATAATCGATAATAACATCACATGTTCCTAAATCACCATAGGCTGATGAAATGTTCGTTTTCCCTAATTATGTTTAAATTTCTGACGATGCCACTGTATATTAATTGTAAAATTCATGTAGCTACATATAATAAATGTAACATCTTCAATTCAATGCGGTTTTTTAAAAACATTGTTGCTTAAAGTTAAGATACGTTTAAACGTCAAAAAAATTATGGTTAAGGAGACGTTAATCATGACTTAGCTTTTGCAACCTTTATGAATGAACCCCCAAATATGATACAGGTATTTAATAAAAATCTTAAATTCACTGACCCAAATTCACTTATTCCAGTTGTCTAACTGGACAACTTGGACTGCATCTCACACGGAATACTCAACCACAGAGGAACTGACTATCTTACCTCTAACTGCCGTAACACAGTAATGCTGTTAACATTGTTGTTATGGTGACAGACATAATGGTAGCTAGCCAGGCGGACTTAGAACAAGCACAAGACTGACCATAAACGAAAACTTATAAGGCTTGCGATAACAGACCTATCAAGTTAGATTATGCCTTACAAGTCTAATGCAAATAAAGAGTATACTTAATGAAGAAATTACTCTGCAAAGCTCTACTTACTCCACAACATCTGCTCTGTTAATTCTAACCTATATTCCTGTTGTCTGGGGATGAGAAGGCCTGGATTGATTTTAATGTCACAGTAATTTCACGTTTTAATTTTTAATCCCCGACGGAAACAGAGGTGTTATAAGTTTAACGTGTATATCTGTATGTCGCATCGTAGCTCCCAAACGGATGGACCAATTTAGATTTTTTGTTTCCCTTAAAAGGTGACTTGATCGAGAGTGCTCTTAGCTATGATTCAAGAAAATCTATTCAGCCGTTTGAAGATTATCAGCTCATTTCTAGTTGATGAATGGATGTGAGCATTTTCCACAGGTCTGATAGAGTAAAATTTGGTATTCTGTTACTTCAATGATATTAGAATAACATAGTAACATTGAACTGATGCTGCAGCATTACCTGAAATTTGCAGGATACCCAAATCCCTCACCATCTTACAGCAGAGGTATCGTGTTTAGGCTCATATTGTAATGTTCTCAATGAATAGGTTATAGATAGATGGTAATCAGTGTCTGATGATGGAGTACTCAAAAGAAATGAGGGTAAATTAGTAATTAACTTTCTGTGGAAAAAATACGTACAACTGAGCGGATTTAAGCGTGTCACGTGTCGATCGTAGTGTGTCTACTAGTATAATATGTATAAAAAGTTTAAAAAGCAGGAAATAAAAGTTAAATAAAAATAAAACCCCGGCACCAAAAATCCTTTAAAAAGTAATAAAAGTTAAATTAAAATTTAAGCATGCTTTGTTCGCCGTCCTCCGACGCGACGACGCTTGTTTCTACATATTACCTAAAATTTATTTAAACTTACAGGGCCATTTTATTATATTACTTTTCAGAGGATTTTGTTTGTGACGGTTTTTTTTTTAATTTAACTTTTATTACTTTTTTAAGGATTTCTTTAGTGTCGGGAGTTTTTTGAATTTTGAATTTAACTTTTTTCTTTAAACATAACTATACTAGTGAACTCAGCATCACACAGGTGGCCAATTGGTTCCGCATTCTCTGTCGCCAACCCGTCTTGAGCAAGCGTGGGTTGGCGACTTAAAATATTAAATCCCAAGGACAATCCCCGGTTGGTGTAGGACTATTGCAGTATATTATTATTATTATTGTTGTAAACTTCACAAAAAATACAAACATCGTAAAATATATAAGGTCCCATTAAAATAGATGGACAAACTTTTAGAAATCATTCAGACCACCAAAATAAAGACAAAGGTAAAAAATAATAATAAATAAAAAAAGCAGCTAACAAAAATATACTAAAAGATGTTCGTTAATTTGTCGCTGTGTTAAAATTTGTCCATCTATTTTAATGGGACCTTATATATAAATACAAACTATGCGATGTTCTCCTGACAAAACTGGGCTCTGTCCGTGATCTCGGCATTATCCTTGACTCCAAGCTTTGCTTAGATTTGCATATCAGCAAAATAGTTAATAAAGCGTACCAACTTTATGGATTTGTTATGCGCTCGACATTAAACTTGAAGAAGCCTTCTTCATATATTTGCCCATAAAAAGTCTCTCGTACGCTCGCAACTGGAGTATGCTGTGTCCGTCTGGAGTCTATATTATAAAAAATACATTGAGGCGATTGAGTGTGTTCAACAGAAATTCCTACGTGCTATGCATTTTAGATGCTTCGGATATTATTTGCCATATCAGTATTTACTTATAAACTCAAAAAACTTGAAAATAGACGTAAGTACCTACTTGGATGCCATGAATTTTTATAATATTGTTAGTAATAAATTTGACTGTATTGAGTTAACCAACATGATAAGCTATGTTGTCCCTAGAACAGAGTGCAAGCGAAAGGTGCGCGCTGGCAGACTATTTTCCATGCGTACTTGCCATTCTAACACCGGTTTGCGCTCACCTGTTCACAGAATGATAGATGTCCTCCCAGCAAGTTCAAAGGTTACTTAAGGAGCTCTCTTGATTTATGTGTAAAAAATATAGTTAAAGATAAACATGATAGTTAAGTAAGTTTCGTTTTTAATATTATTATGTATTTATTACCCTAGCGTTTAATTAATTGTATATTATATTCCACAGTTAATCTGTGAACAGCGTTGTGGGCTACAATATTGTTCAAATGTGTTGTGTATTTCTTTTTTATACTTTATCTTGTAGCTGTTTGTTGTTCCTTTTGAATAAAAATAAAATAAAATAAACTGTGTGCTTGGAGTTGTCAATGTCGTAGGTTGTTAGTATTGAATTCACCCGCCCGGTTACTTCCTCAGTGCCCCGACGCCTCTTAATACGATCTACAAAATTCGTGTCGTCTCCACCGTTCTGTCATATTACTCGTTAAGTTGTTATTCTTATTAGTTAAACCACATACACTGTAATATTTTGACGTTGACAGGCGCACAGTTATAAAAATCAGGTTATAACGGTATATTTTTGGTATATTTTTTCCGTTGAAAATCAGTATCATGCCGTCACGTTGGAAGATAGAGTCTGGCCAAGCTACGTCTGCAATGGGCAACGCCACAAAGTTCAATATATGGTATACTTTTACATCAATCAGTTATGTCAGTTTCAGGGTTGTAAATAGATCTAATAATTTTGTTATTTTGCCAATCTACTTACTAATTTGAACTATATCAAATCTACACTGCTAAAGTGGCTATTCTTTACCAGGAATAAATCATTCTTATTTATTACATCTGATATAAACAAAACAACCTATCAAAAACAAAAAGACAAACAAAGTATCATGCAAAAAAATTACCAAGAAGTTACATTTTTTTTTAAATTATAATTGAAAATAAAAAAATATTGCTATTTAAAATTCACATTTTTAATACCGTACCAAAATGACCCAAAACCAGGTATCCTATTGAAAAAAAAAAATTGCCTATTTTTTGTCTTCTTGGATATAACCACATTAATAGACTCTCAATACAATACTTAACAATACCCTCACGGATCGGGCAAGGTTTTATTTACATGTTGTATAGTGGTTTTATTTACTTTGCTAAACATTTTCTATATTCTATAGAAAATAATGATAATACGAAATGGTCCAATCTGTTATTGTTGGTAATGTATTATTTCAAAATCTACAAGAACCCTTAAAACAAATAAAATATTTAGTACATGTAAATTCACTCGGACAGCTTTTGAAATGTTTTGAAAACAGGCGTACCTAAGTACGTTCAAAAGCATTAACTCGATACATTTTAACACTGCTGTCAAAATATTGTCAATATATTTTTTTGTTTAATGAAAATTAGTCTTAAGGTTTTTAATGTCATAAATAACAATAAAACAAAAAAAAAAAACGATACTTTAGGAATGATTGATGTTCAAAATGGAGTATTTCCATTTACTAGTTGTAGGATGAAATAATGTCGAAAAAAACATCAAAACGCACGCGTGATTTCATAATATGGCACAGGCAATTCGTCTTGGAGCATACGGAATACGACATTTCGATTCCTTGCCGTATCGTAGGTTTCTATAAGCCACGATATTGACGTGGTTTGCACGTGATTACAATACATAATTGGGGCCGATTGGACTTTGGAGTATTAGAAATTGAACGCTGCGAATCGAGCGAGAGGGTGCGATATATTTTTATTATTTCATCCCACTCATGCACGTTATCTGCGGGAGCACGTGACAAGTGCCATTGCCGCCACCATGCGGTGCTCTGTCCTTACTATCTATAGGTACTATATATACCTATATATACGTATCATCTATATTATTTTGTAAAAAAGTTGTGATCGTTGCGTTCAGTTATGATAATATGGGGTGTTTTTTCGATTTGCGCTGCGCCTGTGAATGTGCACCAATTCATCCATTAGTTATTATCAATTATTATATATTTCTAGCTTTCCCCCGCGGTTCATACGCGTAAAATTCGGAAATCTACCTCATGTCCGATTTTAATACAAACTTCCATCCTCCTTTTTATTGAAGTGAAAACTTCTTTAGGCGCGTTGGGCATTTTTGAGATGGGACTAAACCATTGATTTCGCGACACTAACGCAATTTACCGACACCGTGAAGTAAAAGACATCAACGCGTTGATTGCAGCGGTGCGTGGAGTAAAAGACATCAACGCGTTGATTACCCCCACAGTATAAGGAAGCTGAATGGCGTAACTGTGCCACCTGAAATCTTTGACAACTCAGTCATTCCGTTTAGCTCTGATGTTAAGGATCTTGGGCTGCATGTCGACACTTGTCTTGACTGGCTAAGGCAGGCATGTCAGTTAAAAAGTCACCGGAACGTTGCGGCCGCTCTATCGATTGAAAAATCTGCTCCCATCACACATAAAGGCAACGCTTGTACAGTCCCTAATCTTTCCCATAATTGACTATGGTGATGTGTGTTACTTAGACCGTTTCGTTTTCAATCTTCGTAAGAATGACCATGTATCCTCGCACCGTTTGTTTTTAAAGTGTTTACCCATTTGTCAGCGGAGAGAGGTGAGGGCTCTGTCTATGTTGTTCTCTATTCTCGACAAACCCACTTCTCCTTCTTACTTAACTTCTCAGATTCAATACTTATGTTCTGCCTGTAGTAAAAATCTTCGTTCCACCAACAATCGTCTTCTACGATGTCCTTCTGACCACTCTGGTTTTATTAATTCTTTTTTCTTTGTCCAGTCTTTCTTTGAAATGCTCTACCTCTGAAAATCAGGACGGCAACCAGTCGGTTGTCTTTTAAAGTGAAGGCACGTGAGTATATACGTAAGAAGTTGGTAGAAACATCACAGCGCTGATTTGCTGGATTCGTTTTCTTCTCTACTGATCGTTATTTCTCCTCTATCGATCGTTATTTTTCCTGACAAAGTTTATTCTGTTTATATGTATGTATGTATCTGTGTATTTATTCTTGTATTTTATAGTTATTTTCGAGTTATTAATCCTATGTTGCATCTGCCATGTTTTGGCTCTGCATCACCCTAAGGTTGACTGGATGGAAATGCCTCAGGCATTAAGTCCGCCTTTGCACGGTATTTTTATTCGTGCATAAAGTTTTGATAAATAATAAATAAATAAATTACCGCGGTGCCCATTTTTTTCAGGTTTTCGCTTCTGTCGGCACTCCTGGAGTGCCACTGTTTTTTTATTATTGTCTTCCTTTTAATTTATTTAATGGTATAATCACCCTCTCGCAACACCAGTATCAGCTGCCGCTGTTGTGGAGTTTATTGTGGCGCCATTAATATTGGTGCACCACGCACTAGCACAGTAAAACACTAACAGACTTATTTGTAAAAATCTCGCTAATCACTGAATAGCCACTGTTTAGCTAAGCAATCGTAAAGTAACTAAGTTTATAAACAACACGGAATTTAAAAAAAAAACACTGTCCGTGAGAACCCCCGGCCAATTTGGGAACTGACTAGAATAGATAAATCATAAAACATTAACATTAAACACGAGTGATACTAGCAAAAATCTTTGGCAAAAAAGTGCATCTGTGTGCGTAGGCGCAAACCAGCAAGTGCTGTGATTGGTCGATGCCACGATACTCAGTCCCTTTCCTGCAATTTTCCGTATTGCTGGTAGGGTAGTTATGGGTATATAGGGTGTCTAACTTGATGTGTAGCCGTATGTACCACTCCTCCATTGTAAAATCTTCCGATCTTACCTACTATATCTACTATCTTGGGTACTCTACCACAGCCCTTTCGAATGCAATCACTACGTCTTCAGAGTTTATAATGTCAGTGTTCGTCACACTGTTACTTTGATTATTGAGAATAAATAAAAATCAAGGCGCCTGGTCGAGGCTAATATATATAAATCGCGACTGCCCGTCTGGCGGAGTGTGCTAAATGAAACGTTATCATGGTGTAGAAGGACCACACGATCAAGAAAACAGGCAAATAAACTATGAAATGATTAATATGATATTATAGTGTGTTCTATTGTATCTGTGTATCCTTTGTTTTTAGAGATCCCAAATGAATAAATAAATATCTTAAAATCTTGTTTTAATTAAGAAGATGCTTCTCTTCAAACGATGTGAATGTTCGGAAAGGATATCCATCCATAATTATGTCTGACATTCGGGAAACTAAGTTCCATGGAAGGATTTGCGTCAGATTCGAAGAAATCAGTTAATTTCGCTTTTTTCTTTGGTATTATTTCAATAGTTTCGGAAGGAGACTCGACACTTTGAGGAAGTTGACTATCAGCGGTATTCTAGCTTATCTTATGCACATTTCTCACTGCAGACCCCTCCAGCAACGCGCCGCTGTCACAGAAACGGTCTCAGTTAAGCCTGCAATATACATGCTACTAATAAGCATGCTTGTTTACTACTCAGTAGCATGCTCATTAGTAGCATGCTCTCTGTGCATGTATAATACTCATGCTCTTTTTGTATACACTCGATAGTTGAATGCTTTTTAAGTACCGTTTGCTCGAAAGTAGCATGCTTTTGTACTACTAGGTAGCATGTGTATTCCACGCTTTAAGCGGTCGGGCTTTAGGCAATAAAATTAGAAATATTCTAAACCCGAAGTATCTTTTCCCGAAAATACCGAAAGAACCGGGATTTGGTTTTGAAAATCCCGGTTCGTAATATTACTCAAATTTCCGGGATTTCCCGGTACTTTCGGTTCCGGGATTTCCCGGGACTATTCACTATTTCCAATCGATTGAATAAAACAACAGTTTGTAACACATAGCTAATTATTTTTATTTCAATCACCATCTATAACTACTCTTAATTACTACTTGTTATTGGAGCTGGTCTGTCTTCCTCAGGAAAGTCTGGGTCATCCCACCCCCACACTGGATGAGTTCCGTCACCGGTTCTCTTGACCCGTTTCTCTATCAATTCATCCGGTACGAATTTCAAATCATACGCCCATCCAATTTTTGACATGATATCAATAAACAATTTGCCAAAATTAAGAGAATAGCCGCCCAATTCAGCTAGTCTGTAGTCCCAAGGGAAAGAGTGGTGGAAGTTGTGAAAGCCCTCTCCAAGTGCATATAATGACACTGACTTAATTTCAACAGGTCCGATGTGTTTATCGTATGGCTTGGTGCCCCACATGTGTGCTGCTGAGTTCACAAACAAAATCGCGTGCAGTGCATATATGTATCTTAAGCAGACACAAACGTAAAATGCAATCTTTGCTTCTTCTCCCCAAAGAGTAGGGATATAAGTAGGCACTATGAAACACGCGATTACTAACAGATACCAGTAATTCCTGAAAAAAAAGTTCAGAATTTAATATTTCTTTTTCCGATATAAGGTATGTTCTATACATATAAATTCTTGGGGTTATTCCACTGTGCTTCAGGAATGCATTCCACTGCACTCCAAGTTTTTATTACCTATATTATTTCAAACATTATTAATACCGAAATGGTTCCACAGTGTCCAAAAATAAGTAGAGTCAGCGTAAAAGGCAAACCATAAGTTGTTTGTTATACACAGCAATTTTTACCATCTCGAGGATAAAAAATGATATAATTGATGATGCGTGGTTGATAATCATGGCAGAAGCATCACAAAGTGAATATATTTTATTTAAGTTTAATGATTATTTTGTTGATCAATGGTTAGACAATGGAAATTTACATACAGAAATTTGGAATTGTTCGGGAGAAAGACACTGAACAAACAACTTAGTAGAATCATGGCATCGTATGCTCAATAACGAGTTATCAAAGAAACCGCGATTATTGGAGCTCTTATATAAACTTAAAGAAGAAGGTTTGTATCAGCAAAAGAATCGTCAAACAAACAACCGAAAACCGCAATCAATCAAGAGAGACACAGAATTCAAAAGTATTATACTCAATTATCGCACAGGTAAATACAATTTAAGTTAAATGATCATAAAAAAATAACAAAATAAAAAAATATTATGTTGTGTTGTGATTTGTATCCTACTTTAGAAAAGTAATCTAAAGCTGTGATGATTTATTTTTATGATATATTTATTTTTGGAGCGCAATGGAACTACCTAATCCTTGTAAGTGAAAACCTACTTCTGCTGGAAGCGCAGTAAAGGGTCGTTCATGACATCGCTCATATCAACACTGTGTGCTCTGACTTGAGGATGTTTTCTGATCATCATCCACCCAATGTGAGAGAAGAAGAAGCCCCTCTTCGCATTGTGAGGGTCTGCATCCGTGTCGCAGTACTTGTGGTGCATGCGATGAGTTCGCACCCAGCCGAACACTGAATACTGTGAAAAAACAAATAATTGAAATAAGACGTATCAATCTTCCTAAAAACTAAATGCATTGGATGCTATCACAATAAATTGATGCAGTAACGATTGTGAAGAACCTTATATTTATAATTTAGCGTAGAAACATTTTTCTCATGCAACTGATACCACTCTTATTTTTGAATACTCAGTTAGAATTTTAACTCGATTCTCTATCTTGTGTGCTGATAAGTGATATGACTGTGATAAGGCTCAGTCACCGAAATATTGATGTCTTTATAACCCGTCAATATGTTGAAAGCAACCGAGAGGTTCTATGGATATGGATGGTTCTATATTCACACGTCAACAACCCCGTTACGAATCTGGCAAACGACCCAAGAGTTGAATTAACCCAACACTACACCGAAGATAGGACGGACAGGCAGTACAGGACGTCAGCTTATACGAGATTAGGATGGCTCTGAAATAGCTCAAAAACAATAAAGCTGGCGGTGGTGACGGAATCACGGCCGAACTCCTAAAGGCTGGCGGAAAACCAGTTTGTAAGGCCCTCCAGAGACTGTTTGATTCCGTCATACTCGAGGGCAAACCGCCACAGTCATGGAACGGAGGTGTGGTGATACTTTTCTTTAAGACAATCCTTAAGAATTATAGGCCCATCTCAGTTCTGAGCCATGTCGAAAAGTTGTTTTCAAGAGTCATCACGATCAAACGTCATCCGTCTCGCGCGCATATTTGACGACTTTCAGCTTTCTGAACAAGCTGGATTCCGTAAAGGCTTCAGCACCGTAGATCACAAACATACACTACGGCAGCTTAGGTTATACAGAACACCGAAGAGTATATAACCTGCCTCTCTGCTTAGCGTTTGTAAACTACGAGAAAGCCTTCGATTCGATCGAGACTTGGGCTGTACTGCAGTCTCTTTAACGGTGCCAGATCTAGTATTGGTACATCGAGGTGCTAAAGTGTCTGTACGAATATAACACTATGTCAGTCCGACTCCTGGACCAAACTTCGAAACATATCCTTTTGCAGTGAGGTGTGAGACAAAGACACGTTATCTCTACGAAACTGTTAACCGCTGCACTGTATGATGTCTTTAAGGTTCTGGACTGGAAAGGGCGTCACACCACTAACTTTTGGTTTGCCGACGACAGAGTTGTCATGGCTGAGACTATGGAGGACCTCAGTAAAATGGTCAATGACCTCAGTAGAACTTCCGAAAGAATGGGTCTTAAAATGAACATGGACAAGACAAAGGTCATCTCAAATGCCCATGTAACACCCACTCTCTTGAAGGTCGGAGGCACTACACTCGAAGTTGTGGACGAGTATGTTAACTTAGGACAAACTGTCCATTTAGGTAGGTCCAGCTTTGAGAAAAGGTTAATCATCGAATCTGACTCGGCTGGGCAGCGTTCGGGAAGCTACGCAATGTCTTCTCGTCCCACATACCGCAGTGTCTTAAAGCAAGTCTTTGACCAGTGACGACATAAGGCATTGAAACTTGGTCGCTCCCAATAAGCCTTATTAGTCAGGCCTGAATCAATTAACTATCTTATTAGAAGACTAAAAGTCACCCAAAGGGCAATGGAAAGGGCTATGCTTGGAGTTTCTTTACGTGATCGAATCAGAAATGAAGAGATCCGCAAGAGAAAACTGCCAAACTTAATTGGCAGCGGGCAGGGCACATTGCTCACAGAATATCTATTCTGCGAGCAATGGGCACAGAATATCTATTCGACCATCTGGCCGATGGGGCCGAAAGGTTCCTCCCACTAGGTGAACTGATGACCTTGTGAAGGCCGCAGGAATCCGCTGGATGCGGAAAGCACAGAAACGGTCGAAGTCGCGGTGCTTGGAGGAGGCCTATGTCCAGCAGTGGACGTCTTTCAATAATGTATGTTTCTATAGGTACTCACCTGAAATGCCATAGTGAAGAACGACAGCAGTAAGAGACGCAGCGGCAGTTTGGTTTTGTATGCTTTATGTGTCCATAGTCTGTGGGCACCAGTTGTTACACTCAGCATCGTGGCTAGGTACAACAAGTAAGCTGACGACGAAAAAAAACGTACTTAATAGAATAAATTATTTTGTCAACATGTGCGATAAAATGAAGATGGTTGTTATGGCTGAAGAATCAATGCCCTTCTAAACATGGGATAAAATGTTAGGAGCATTCTATCTCTAGTAAGTAAAGTCAAGAAAACTAAATTGACTACTTATTAACTTATATTGTCCGTATATTCAAACCATATCTGTTATTCTTTGACAGTTGTATGATAAGGCTATAAACACAGCAAATTGACGTAGGTTGCCGATTTGTTTGACATTTAATTTCCCAGATTGTAGCAAGTTAGAGCTTGTTGCCGATTACAGTGGCTTAGTAAATGTTCATGTAAATGGGGGAAAATTCGTCTCATAACAAAACTCCACGAACATAACAATGCTTACCAAACAGACAAGTCTGCCACTTCGCCGCCATAAAGAATAGATAAACGCCATAAATAGCACCGATGTGCATAATGAAAAACATCGTCACTTCCCTCCACACTATGTCCCGTTTCCTTGGATGTGGTGGTAGCTCCACTTCTTTGTTTTCGTGTCCCGTTTCATTGTTGAAACTGCTATACTCAGCCGTGTCAGCGGTAATCCTCGGCTTACTGCAATAATAAAAGAATAAATTATTTATCTAAAACTGCACCTACACACAAAAATAGTTGATATAAATGGAAATACAAATAGTTTTCTTACCTATGCATTGTAATCGGTATCAGGTTATTTACTGATGTATTTTTCATAAACTTATTTTATTTATCGACGTTTTGGGAGACCAACACAGACGACTGGCTTCTTATATCTGTAATGTTTAAAATAACGTATACCCTTTAAATATGTCTGCAATAATGTTCCAGGGGCGTAAATATTGCCATATCAGCCGTATCATTGATATGGGGCCACCGGGCCCCTGAACGAAATTGATCTGAATGATCCTGTTTCTTATAAGGCTTAAAAACTATCGGACCAACTGAGATTTAAGTACTAGAAAAGTCAGAAATCGCAAAAATCTTTTCCCAAACAGTTCTTGGGAATGAGACTGAAATGAGCGAGAACACAATATACCAGTGTATAGCAATAGTAGAATTATTCCATTCCTTCCCTCAGCTGAATAGGAAACGAATAGGAGATAGATACAAATTTAACCTTTTAAATGATTATCATACCCTTATGGAGCTAAGCAGTCAATCATGACATAATTATATAAGAACGGCTATTTTAGTCAGTTTTCAAAATAATATTCCTTCAGACCGAATTTCGGCCATGGCGACCAATCTCAGCGGAGACCAGCCTTCTGCGCAGAAGATAATTATTATAGTGCACAAGTGTGGGTGCAGACATAGGTGTACTCTCTCTTCCCTTACTCTCATAGTCAATCCGACACTGCCGGAGAGAGAACAGGCGCAGGTCCAGCGGCTTAACGTACTTTGCAAGGCTAGGGAGTATCATTATATTATCTGTAACACCGCCAAATTCCAAACGCCGGGCTGTTAGGTACTAAGAAATTCCTAATGGAAAAAACCCAATACAACTTGATATGGTTATGGGTGCTGTTGGTGTACCCTGCGCATGTTGGAGGCGTATCGCTTGCGCGTGATGTCGTGAAAGCCATGCCGCCTCTGTGAACATGCCGAGGCTCTGTAGTAGCGCGGCAAACCTATCAACACCCTAAATGCATTATTGTATTGCCCTCTGCGCTAAGTTGACCCATATACTGCATGTATAGAACGACTAACAGTACGCTGCAAATGC
Organism: Omphaloscelis lunosa; assembly: GCA_916610215.1. Taxonomy (NCBI): domain Eukaryota; kingdom Metazoa; phylum Arthropoda; class Insecta; order Lepidoptera; family Noctuidae; genus Omphaloscelis; species Omphaloscelis lunosa. The sequence goes on from OU744247.1 coordinate 15,051,424, forward strand.
CTTTACTTCAGTCGTGCATTTTGCAAAACTGCGAACCATCATATTGCAGCGGACAGCCAACGACCTGCGCTCACGCTCAATATCCTGACTGAATTTTAGATTCTCGGAAACCTAGTGGCCCAGACACTTGAAAATTGTGACTTGCTTTAAGGAACTTCAGCAGTTTCAACTGACCTCAGTTGAAACTGAACAATCCAGTAAATTGTGCTTGTCTTAAAGACCTAACCTAGCCCATGAACCGCACATCACTTGTGTAATATGAGAACTTTAAACACTGAAAACACACAATAGGTATTGGTAACCGGATAATAAAAGGAAAATATACTACCACGCACTTTAGTAGCTATAGTTTCTGAAGGAACCTATAAACAACATTTATTTTTAATTGTACACTGGATAAATACATAGATAGTGTGTGATAACTGATGATGAGCGTATGAATGTACGGCATTAAAATTGATGTCTTCCAATTTATAATATTTCTATCAAATTCATAGAATGAATTTATTACAATTTATGGCATACATGCATCCTTACAATGCAATTTACCTTTGGACCGAAGTTAGCAATGTAAGCAAAGGATTCGTGCAAATAGTTTATATTGTTTTAAATTAATATTCCAATCAAAATGTAATGATGACTTTTTCCGTAGGATGTTATAAGCAGAAAACTGAGAGAAGTCCGAAAATTTCGAGAGTCATCGAGGTCTTTCGAAGCTGCAATTTGGTTCAAATTTTGGTTTTACACTATTAGTATCCATCATAATCAACTTCCCAAAAAATAGTAAGTACAGTGCAATTTTTTGAGACCTAACGCCATTTTTGTGTCTACGCGCGGTGACTAGCCTTATTATTGACAAGATAAAAAAGGTTAATTGATTCAGGCGTGACCTTGCGGAAATCCATTATAAAATACGCTGACCGTAGACTGAAAAGCGCAGGGCTTGGTGTGACAACACGCCGTGTTCGAGTTCGCAACAAGTCAATCGTCATCCTGAGGATGCCTCGTTGAGAGGTGAAACACGTATCGATTTCTTTCAGGGTTTTTTAAGACTCTTTAGAAATAGCTAAGCGGAACAGGTTACTAAATATATCCACTTCTATTGTATTTTTTTTTAAAGATAAAAATGTGTGATGTGCATGAGACCAAATTAAAAAAAAAAAACTATTATTTAAAAAAGTCACTTGCACCAAAGATTTATTTGTACTGCAAAGCAAAGTTCTTCACAGGTGACAGTAAGGTTGGACTTGACATAGACCACAACACCATCACTTTGATTTAGGTTTTTGGCAGTGCTGTACATATTACAATTTTGAATGTTAGGGATGTGGTGTGGAAGTCCAATATGTCACAATCCATCGAGAGTCGTTGTAGTAGTGTCTGTAGAATAAGAAAATTACAACTGTTTGATCTAATGTTCTGTGTAAGGATTTTGATATAATGTTTTGGATTAACATCCAAAACATTATATCAAAATGAATGAAATGTTTATTTAACAATAAACATTTTTACTTGCTCTGGGGTGTGAATCCGATACAGAAAAATGGTCAACAGTGTCCATAAGTGCATTTGTTAAGGTCAAGCATTTTTTAAGGTAAGGACAAAGGTCAAGCATTTTTTAAGTTAAGGACAAGGGTCGTCTGTTGCCTATAAGGCTTGGAAACAGGTTCGAATAAATCACATATATATCATCAGTTCTGATGACGAACAGCATTTCCTTCCACCATCTTCACCTATGCTCAGCTCCGAACCACCTTCTTTAGACTCCTCATGAGACAGGCTGAACATTCTGGAGAACGACCATAAAACTACAAAACTCCGATAGTGAACTTTTGTTAATGCATTTGACTCTAACCTGCGTGATTTACCACTAATACCAACGATTGAAGAGGTTTCCCATATTCGTCAACAAATTAATGCGATGCCATTACCCACATTGAATTCTATTCCATCTGTAGAACATCTTCAGTCACCATTCCTTAGCACGTCAAAAGCTAGCAGCGCAAGAACCCTATCGAAGTAGTTAAAATTGTAAAGATTTTTTCTCTCAATTACAGCTGGAAAAAGACAAAACCTATTATTGAACGACCAGTGAATACGATTTCAGATACGATGTTCTGAAAATGAAATTTTCCAGAATCAAGGAATAAGTAATCACGCTGTATGTTTTGCAAATTGGGCAGAACAAAAGTCTTTTGCGTGAAGTGTAACATGCATTTGTGTTTTGTGGTAAGAGAAATGAATACAAATCGAAATAATATTATTTTTGTAAGAATTATGCGTAATAAACTTTTTTTAAACTAAGATATGTTTTATTGATATCTTGACACCGTATTCCACGTAGTACAAACATTGGAAGATATAGTTTACACTGTAGTTGGCAACGTAATCCTTGATGTACTTATATTTTCACGGAAATAAAAAAAAAAAAAATCCAAACTTTTTTCTGTCTCGTAGGTTCATAGTTATCCGGGAAATATTAGAAAAAAACACAGTTTTTAGACAAAACCCTTTGCCAATTTAAGGGTAGTGAACTATAAATCTAAAGTTAACTTTAACACGAAATGATTACAAAAATATTCTAAGTGGCTTTGTTGATTCTGACTGGGGTAGTAATGTAATATATAGAAAAGGTAATACGGGCTATTTTTGATCATTGCACAGTTTGTGCTGGCAAACAAAGAATCAGTAAGCAGTGGCAATAACATCCACTGTAGCAGAGTACATGGCTGTATATGAAGCTGTAAAAGAAACTCTATGGTTAAAGTCAATAGTAACAAGTATTGGCATTGCGATTCCAGATTCTATTTATATTTATGAGGATAATAATGGATGCATCTAAACATATTGATATTAAGGGTCGACTATAGTAAATCGTGTTATGGGTTTTGGATAATTTTATAAAGTAAACTTAAAGTAGCCACGAAAAAAGTTTGGCTAGCTGAAGAGTTTCACTATTCAGTGAAAAAATCGGATTGAGGTTAAACCTTGTAAATTATTGTTAAAAACAATATGAATATTACTAAAATCGTGCAAAAAGCACTACCGTATTTTGCTAACTTTGGCGTAAATAAGAAGTCACCCAATTAATATTATTATTATATTTTACAAGGATTTTAAAAACTGTTCACAAAAAATTTGGGCTGAGGCTCAAAACCCTTGCGATGAGGTTCCAATAAGTATCAATCAATAATTAGGTACGAACAAAATAATATCGCGTAAAATAAATCATTGCAAAAACAGTAGTAGGTGGAATTAATATTCCAGTAAAGAGAAAACTTGTTGAAAATTGTAATGAACCTTTTTACATGAAATACTACTGTTTATACATTTAATTTTCCGACAGTTATGAATAATTTATGAGTATTAATGTAGTGATGACAATAGGTAGGTAAATTAACATTTGTAATTTACGTCTCTTTATCGCATCAATAAAATTATTTTAACTTCTATTTTTACAGTACCCAGGATTTTAGGCTAATACATTTTGTCTAAAGTCCCAGAAGACGCAACTGCGAATAATAATACACTAAACAAGTGCTTTTCAACCTTTTTCATGAAGCGACCCCCATAGTATGACTATTTTTTGCGACCCCCTGCTCTTCACTGTTTATAATCTGTATTTTATTATAATACAAATATCAAATACGTACAACATTTTTATTATTATTTTTATTTAAAAAAATGAACAATATTCACTCAATAAATGGTGACGAACTGGCATGTAGGTGCATCCAGCTTTCCAACACCACCGAGTCCCAACGTTCGGTTTGGACAATACGCTCAGGATACTGTTAAAGCTCGTGCAGACCAGCGCGATGTCGCGGGCGCTAACAAGGGTCGCGCTTCCGGTAGCGCCCGCGATATCGCGCTGGTCAAGTGAAAAATAACTTTAATTTCGAAAGTCGGTGTCTTTGAATCGGTATTTAAGTTTTTGCCACAGACTTCCGAAATCAAAGTTATTTTTCACTTTGTAGTTTGGAAGTCGGTTGTATTTTTGGTAAGATCAACTTTTTCAATTTTTCGTGGGTTGGTTTGTAATTCATCAGTTCCACTTAACGAGAGTGCTTTTCGAGAACAAATGCACGAGTTACAATAAAAAATATCCAAATCGCTAAAGGTGTGCCTATAATATTTGAAGAGTTCCCTCGATTTCTCCAAGATCCCATCATCAAACTGTGAAAGTATATAACCCTTTCAAACAAAAACAAATTATTCAAATCGGTTTAGCCGTCATCGAGTAATGGGGGAACATAGATTAAAAAAAAAACCGACGGATTGAGAACTTCTTCCTTTTTTAAAGCTTGTTAAAAATAAAAACATTTGAAATCTTTGTTTTTTTAAATGCTTTTGAAACACTGCATCATATTTGTGGTACAATAATATAAATAAATTCAGTATACACCCAAGCTTAAACAAAAAAAAAAAAAACATATCACACTACATATGGGAGTTTAGTTTTGGTCATGCTTCTCTGTAACATCTAAACAACTCCAGCCGGCCAAAATTTTGGGCTGAGACCTTTTGCAGCGCGGGAACCTGGAGGATGTCGGAATAAAAATGTTTAGTCTTGCATGACTGCAACTTTTCTCTCGATGTCTGTGGGTCCAAGCAGGAAATATCCATGAGGATGGTGAGCACTGCAGCTCAAAAATCTTCGCTTACAGGTGTGGTACGGTGTTTGTTGTGGCTGCGCCGCGACCGGCCCTCAACCAGCGAGTACTGAACTCAGATGAATAATTTTTAGTCATCAAACTGCAAAGATATTATAAGTAAAAAAAAAGGTCAAACTGTCATATCGTGTTGTCGTTCATTCTTAGATCGGGGCCCCAAACTAATCCGCATGTAATTTCGGCTGAATCTTTGGATTTCATGTTAAGGGAGTAGACCTGCAGGACCATGAACGATAGCTTTTAGTTTTAGCGTTCGAAAATATTTTATGCTACCAACGCACTTCTATGATTTGACGGCCATGACCTATTTTTTTTTTTCCTATAAAAAAACATGACATCATTTAATACGTCAAATTCAAATTTTAAAACCGGCCAAGCGCGTGGGCTACGCACAATTAAGGGTTCCGTAGTTGGGATCAATTTATCCCAAGAACAAACTTTAACATTTTAGTTGAAAAACATGTTCTCCCATAAATTACAACTGCAAATGTAAGTTGGCCGATTAAGGGGGGACAACACTTGACTCTAACAAAAATTTGCTTTTTAAAGCTCAATATTTCGCAATTGGATTCCTTAGTCGAAAACAAATATTTATCATGATTTTATTTTACCACTTTGTCGGCCGGCGTGTTTAATGTATAGGTACCCATGCAAAATTACAGCTTACTAGTACTAAGATTCTCTGAGCTAAGTCGCGGATAGACAGACAGGCAGTCAGATAGAAATGGCGAAACTATATCGGTTCCTTGTTGACTACAGAACCCTAAAAATCAGAAAAAATATGAGTAAAAATTTGTAGGCCAGCTAGAAATAATTAACTAATAGGTTTTAATCAATAGTGAGCAATTGAGTGCATTTTGAGAAGCTAGTCTGCTCATTATGCCGTAGATCCTCATCAGATCTTCACCAATTTGTTTTGCGACCAAGATAGATTTACTACCTTTCAAATAAAAAAGAACCATCGAAATCGGATCTCATAAGGCGAAGATATCCAGTAGCCCCGTTTTGGAGAAAATAAAATTCCAAAAGAAATAAAATTGCTATATAATATGGCATTTAAAAACAAATTATTGAAATATCTGAAAGTACGATATTAAAGATTTTTTTAACAATAAACTATTTTCTGGACTTTTGTCATTGCGGATAATGTTAAGATAAAACTATTGACCTTATATCTGTGACATAAAACAACAATTAACTAATAATTACTATTTTGCATGCAATTGATACATATCCTGTATAGTTAAACTTGTGGACTTTAGATTAATAGATACCTGACTGTAACAACTTTATCTACCATGTTTAAAGGCTCGTTCAGACTTGCGCGACTTGTCGCGCAACGCGACACCGTTAATTGTTCTACCGGGAGGTTTTCTTAGAAATTGTTTTATTAGTTGCGTCGCGCTGTCACGACGCGCCTGTCTGCACAAGCCTTTAGGCAAATAAAAACATAGCTTATCTTATCTTATCAATCAAAAATCTCCGACGCCTAAAAATTATAAAAAATCGTCAAATCTGTACACCAAATTTTGTCCAGATCGGTTGTAAAATACAATCTATAGAGGAGTACGTACAAACAGACACACGAAAGCAAATTTTGCCTGACTTGATCCAGAGGCGCTTCGCTCGCTACGCTCGCTCGGTCAATTATGTTCGTATTCTTCTCCGCAAATTGTAAAAAGAGGCCCCAAAATGTTAGGATATTGCAGATAGTTACTTACCGATTTAACTTTTTAAATGATAATCATCACGCTATACCTTTATGGAGCTAAGCAGTTAAGCATGAAATATAAGAACGGCCATTTGAGCTAACTTTCAACAACAGCAAATAACTAAGCGTTAGTACGATTTCTTTGCAAACGATTTGTTTTCTTTGCTGTAAGTTCGATTACCAACAATTGGTATTTTTTTTTAATTCTTTTCTTTATGTTTTGTAATACTAATATTTAGATAATAGTTTGTAGATCGTATTAATTCACTAAATAAGCAATGGAAAATTGCTACAGATTTGTTCTAGCGATTTTAAAATCTGTGTGTGACCGTGAAATTTTGAAGTCGCGCGACTGATATCGCTACGAGTGGAGTATCTAGCATTATTTACCAGATTCTACGCAAAAATTTACTAAAAGAAATACACGATCACTATTTTTTATATTATTTGCGGTTATTACTACACACAGTACGGGGCCCATAGTCGTTTGCGTTCCTGAGGACAGTTGATGATGCAGAGTATCCCAAATTCCGCGCAGCCTGCATAGCACGTCACCTTTTTGACGGCGACCAACACCGGATGGAGGCCAGCGTCAGCGACAATCCCAGACGTCTGCGGCATTTGTTTGCCATCAATTTAGTGTTTTGTGGAATCGCAAACCTATTTCTGTTATGGGAAAAACATCGGCATCATCTATCCGAAGACTTATTATGAACTTTGCGACGTACTACAGAAAGTGACATTGAACAAAATGATGAACGCGTTCTAAACAGTTTTCTTAATTCACTTATCAAGAAGTGGTTATTTTCATCGGTGGCAATCCACTAATCGAGTATGGGTTATCAGCTCCGCAATCATTGGCACATTAAGACCGCGGAAATCGGGAATACGCCGCCGAAACTAATTATGATCCAGGCGCAATGAGTACCATCGTCTACAATGACCACTTATTTACATATGTTCACCTCAGCGCAAAGGGACATTTTTAACACCGTTCTCCAAAGCGTTGGGCTCAGACAAGGTGAAATGTTTTTCTTGGATGCTCGTGGTGGAACAGGAAAAACATTTACTATCACCGGCATCCTTGCAGAGGTCAAGAGGTCAAGAGGTACTACACAGGTTGCACCTGTGTAGTTTTATATACCAAGTACAAAGTATCTGTTGCACAGTTACTTTGTAAGATTGGTGGTAACCCCAGTCTTTGGTTATTAAATAAAACTGAAGTAAGATCAGATTGTACTTTTATTTGACTTCTACACAATAATCAAAATAATATACACGCAATTTAAGTAAAATCGAAAGGCATTAGTGCTAATGACGTACGAGTGATGACGGTAATGAACTTTCGATATTGCAGCAATGTGACCTTAATAAATAAAGATTGCTTAAGAAAGCGGCTTCTTTACTACAACGCTCGCGTAACACTCGTAACAGTATCCTGAAAATGATTGCTAGCAGACCGGACTGCCTCATCCAAAGACACTGGGTAAAAATAGCATTAGGTTTGTGCTAACTAATTATTTATATTACTAACAACACTAACATAGACACACATTACATTTTACACACACACACACATTATATTACATTACATTTTATTTTATTTATTTATTTTAAATCTAAGACATAAATGTTTAATAATGTGAGTATAAATATTTTGTCTTAAGTTTTTATTTTTCACATCTAATGATGTTAAAATTTCTCAATCTTAGTGCACTTCTCTATTAGGGACTAAAGTTCTCGCAGTTCCTGTAGTATTTGTTACAAATGGCCAAAACACTGTTGAATTTACTCCTTTTTGCCCAATACAGCGTAATAACTGTAGGCGGCGCGAACAACCTGCAATGTAATAACACCATAAAATTTATTCAACTTTAATAAAAAACATTGGTAGGTCACGCATCACATGAATATGTTTAGACAAAATCAAGCACAAGACCCTCCAGACCTGGATCTTTACTAGGTAACCTAGTAAGTAGGCTAAATATGTGTTCGATTGAACACTCAAGTCACTCAGCGCAGTAGTAGCTAATTATACAGCCACTACACCAAGTATTTAGGTATTTCTAAGCATAATAGTTGCATTTGACGAGCGCGCGTCAATTTATAGTTGAAAGAAATTTAAATTTTATGTCAGTTTATAAAATCACAAAACACGCACTCTTATTTTGCAACAGATACCTACGTACACCCACTCTACCATTCTAGAGTTCCATAGCCACGTTGGCAACATTTGTGCTTAATCCATAAGCTATGGAGCAATAGCTTACCTGTATAAATGAAGGCAAATCGAGGAAATGAAAGGGTCCAGCACGCAGATGTCGTGGAATCATCATACCTGCGCCGAGCATCGTCAGTTCCCGTCTGACGCGAGGATTCAGGCACCAATGCGCCGCTGCGAAAGGTCCTTGGCCCGTACCAATTGAGCTCTGATACAATGAGGTATGTAAGTTTAAATAAACCTTTGTGACAGACGAACAAAAAGTTATGTTTAAAGGTTCTGTTTTTCCTTTCTAGGTCGGAACCTTATAAGACACCAATAAAAATCATGTTGGTTGATTGCTTTTTGATACTATAAAAATTACCATTTGATATTTGCATAAGTATAATCAGCCAATAATGTTCCCACTGGATATAGGCCTCCTCTGTGAGTGAGAGTGAGCGGACCGTAATCCACCACGCAGGTCCAGTGCGGGTTGATGGCATTGGCTTCGAATTTTGGTCTAACATCTGCAGTTAGCCTAGTTCATCTGCGATTATGACTAGCGGCAGCGTTGAGATCCGATCTTTTCATTTGCAAATGAAGTTTTTAATTCGCTACATTGGATGTGTTTAAATTAAGGCCGCATTAATGTAGAAAGCTAATAACTGGCGTCAATGAGGCCTTAGAAACCATTCTAAAACATTTTTTTCCAACTTCGTGCAACTTATTGCATTAAAGACGTTATCAGGCGTTTTTGGTGACTGTGAATTAGTTTTAAGTCTACATGCATTTTAATGTGCTTCTTTGTTCTTCGGAATACATGCGCATTTAAAAGCTCCAGTCTATATTTTTAATTTTTTTTGCCGGATCTTACATCTCAACAGGATGTGATGTAATGTTTGGCACTCACCTACCTAATATTCAATCTACGACCTAATGTTACTTCTATAACTAAGTTATAAATACCTACTTATGTTTTTTCAGGTTTCGAACTTGTTTACTACTACTACTTCAACCCAGCATATTATAGGTACTTATCACTTAAAATAACGTAGCCGTGTGCACCTGCATATAGTTACCTCGTTTAAAACTGCGTCACCGTACCGGCAAAATAAAAAGAGTTGTGTTAAAGTTCCGCACATGTACTGTGTTAATGACACAAGTTGCATTATGCTCACGTCTTCCTGTAACAGAAATAAAGAAAAACAATTGAACATGAAAAATAGAGGCAGTGTAAAGAGTGCCACAAGCGGCATTGTATCACTATCGGTTATAGTGCCGCATGCCGTCTGCTTGCAGCATAATAGTGACGCCATCTAGACTGCCGTAAAGAATATGCACGGCAAAATAACGCAACCGTTTAAAGTACCGTAAGCATTGCATTGTCAATTAACATCACGCATGTAAAACATTTTTTTCGAAAAAAAAAAAATCAACCTACTTCCAAAAAAGCACTACAAAGTGAAAAATTACTTTAAAGGTCCGTGCACGAAATCGACTGATTTTGATCAATTTTGTTCATTAGTTGTGAGAAAGGGAAACAGAATTTAAACAAAATTATAGGTTATAATGCCGCAAGATATTTTCTGTCACAACGAGTTATCAAGTTCTTCTGAATATGAGTAGGCGAATATTTATAAAGCAAGATAATGTCCGTTAATATTGCATTGGCACATATTCTAGAAGCTGATGCAGCCTCTTAGGCGCGGGCCACACAGAAGCGACACGTGAGACGAGTACGGGACGCAGACGGTGTACGGCATCAATTTCACGTACCTATCTTCATTAGTCTACATACAAAATGTAATACCGCGATCTGGTACAAAACGTACAGAAAGGACAAAACCCAGGCGCGTCACTTTCCATCTGCATAATATTGCCGCATCTGCGTACCGTCCTCGTCTTATTTCCTTCTTGTGTGGCTCGCGCCCTATATTTTGTCGTCGCCTGTCTCGCCAGACAGTTTTGGTGTTCCTTCAGTGTCACATATTTGTGCTGCCACTTGTTATGCCTTTTACAAATTATCACATATATTTACCTATATATATTAATAGATGAATCATGTAATCAGATATTATTGCCAAGCTGTCCACAGTAATATATTTATGCTCGTGACTATACCTACTGGTACAAACAAAACAGCGGAATTAAGAAACTATTATGTATCTAACTAAAACCTCCACACACGAAGTTGCTTCGACGAAGTACTCGTCGAAGTTGACCGAAGTCCGAAGTAAGTGACTACATTCTAGTGCGAAGAACTACAGGAGGATTTGAGTCCTTTGTCTCGGGCGCAAAAACCGACAATGATTAGAAGTCGCCCGAGGCGAGCGGAGGTTGCACGAAGCGAACTGCCCTTCTACACTCTCGTATTCGCTTAACTTCGATCAACTTCGCAAGTACTGTAGTGCAGGCTTCAAGGGCTACTCATTTATGTGACTTCCAATGACTCTAGGAAGCCTGTTAGGATATTTTGTACTTACGGATTTCAATCTGACAGCAACTGAGCACAATGTTAGAGTAGCAAGGAAGAAATACACTCCTATGATACTGCTCAACAACTTGTCAAGCTCGGTAATTGAACTGAAAATAAATAAAAAATAGAATAGAATTTATTGTTCTTATAGGTAAGTAGGTAATTTACAAAATGCAGCTGGTTAAAAAAATGAAAAAACCGGCCAAGTGCATGCCGGGACTACGCACAATGACGGGTTCCGTAGTTGAGATGATTTTATTTATCCCAAGAACAAACTTAACGTTGTAGTTGAAAAACATGTTCTCCCATACATTCCAACTGCAAATGTAAGTTTGTACGCACAATACGAGTATTGAGAGATTTACCATTTCATTTTAAGACCATAGACTTCTTATAGGTTTTCCTGTAATCTATGAGAACTATGTATTTTTTTCAAAATTTTAGGTCCAGTAGTTTCGGAGATAAGGGGGAATGGTCAATTTTCATTGAATTTTTTAAATATATTTAAAAGCGTTTATTTTAAAATTATATAAAAAATATGTTTTAGAACCACGCAACAAGTGCTTGTTGCGAAGATCGAAAACAATTTTTTGATATGTCACAAGGTACTGTTATCAAAACTTTTTTTTAATTTTCTTGTTTGCCCCCCAAAAGTGACCCCTATATTCAAAATTCATTTATTTACGTTACACGATCATGTTTGGGTCACAGAAATACATATTCGTACTAAATTTCAACTTAATCGGTCCATTAGATTCGGAGCAAATTGGCTGTGACAGGCGGACAGACAGACAGACAGACACACGAGTGATGCTATAAGGGTTTCGTTTTTTTCCTTTTGAGGCACGAAACCCTAAAAAACGGCCAAGTGCGTGTCAAACCACGCATAATAAAGCGTTCCTTAGATGGAATGAATTTATCCCAAAAACAAACTTAACATTGTTAAAAACATGGTCTCGCCTAAGGAATATATGGAACGTGTCGAATCCAGACTTCGATACAGTATACAGTTTTGGGGAAAAAGCTATGGTTATGATTCTCAGCGAGCCTTCATTCTCCAAATACAATGTCTGAATTACACAAAGAGAAAGCTGTCGATCTCATTTTCAGCGTTTGATTTACCCAGCTTATACATACTTGTGTTATTAGTTAATTTTTAAAAAATCCATGAATTCGAGTCTGGGGAAGAAAGCATAGCCAGGGAAAACGACAGACTGCCAGCGGATTTGAAAATTTTGTTAAACACTAGCTCTTTTAAGGCTAAGCTCAAAGCATTTCTGTTAGACAAACACTTGTACTCAATGGACCAACTGTAATTTAATATTATTATTCCAACTTTTTTATTTTAAAAAGAAAAAAATGCTATTTATTATTATTGTTTTTTTTTATAAAAAAGTGTATTTTTATTTTTTTAATTATTTTTATTGCTGCATGTTCACTTCACGAGAGAAAAAAAACATAAAACACAAACTACGGAACCCTAAAAAGTATCATACTAACGTGCAATACGTGGTATACGTGCGTATGTAAGAAATAAATAAAAATATAAAAAGTAGACACATCTTCGGTTCTAAAAGAACATTAATTGGTTTTGAATTCAGAGGTGTACTATGAGTTACATTAATTTTAACCATACTAACTTTACTAGTAAGGTGTTAATCTGATGGCACCTTATAATTCTGAAGTGAGCTCTATTGTCTCTTCTCTTTGAAAGATTGCACCGTTTCCCCTTCCCTCCAATGCGTGAACTATAGTCTCGGAGCAATGAAAACTGGCCACATACGAATATCATGATCCCAATGGCTGTTAAATCAAATGCAATGTGGACACAGACACAATAAACAGCAGACACGAATTCATATAAAATTGTTACAATGTAGCTGAAAATACTCAAGTCATCCAGTGGAGCCCAGCCCGGCAAAATGTGAGGATACTCCAGACATTCCAATCCACGCATCTGACACAGAAAATATTCCACGAACGGAGAAACTATAAAGATAACTGCTGTAAAGCTATAGATTCTAGTTAGAATGGTTGCTGTATTTCTATATTTATTTGTGTAGATGTTGATGGAGGCAAAAAAGTTGTCACCCTCCTCGCTATCCGACTGGTACTCCGCGTGTGAAATTGGATCTTTGCTCAATTGTGTGATTTCCAAGATTGAGATTTGGGTGAGGAGTTTACGCCAGCTTTGATGGCTTCTACGCAATGAAAGTAGTTTGAGGACCCCCATGCTGCAAAATGTGAGAACACTGAAGCATTCGAAGAGCTTTTCCGAATCTTCCTTAGCCATAAAGAGTGTGATTGAAAGACGCACGTTATCAAGAAACAGAATGTGGACACATTGGCTGCCCAGTGCGCTTTGTAGATAGTAATGTATGATGAGAGGCCTATGTTGTGAATCGGACGGGTTATCAGAGCGACTAGGTTGTCAGTCTCGCGTCCGGGAGCTCCCAATCGAAGTAGGTTCTTTATCTGCAATCGAATATTAAAATATCTTATATTATAAGTTCAGTACTTATATAAGCCATTATAATAAATCGTTGTCTACCGACTAATTTAAATGAGTAATTAACAAACCTTAGACAACATCATGAACGAGTTCAAACCACGTCCTCAGGAGAACGTCGCAAGTAAAAAAATAAGTCTTGTTATGTCTGATATTGTTCGTGAAAGACATAAACTGCTTATTAAGTGTTTATTTACTTTCTGTGGCGGTAAAAGTAGGTACAGGGATATTAAATAGGAATACCTATCTCGTATTCTAGGAATTCACAAAAAGGACAAAATCATGAATTTTGTTCTGACGAAAATAGGACTTCCTGTATTAGGTCTTGATTATTGGTTTACTTTAGTCATTTAAAATTCCTAAGAACCCAATGTGAAATGCAAACCCAACATAGTTTCAACTAACATGGTTTGTTGTAGTCTCGAATTATTAAATTTTACCTTTTTGTAGGTAGGTACTACAGTTGTTAGGTGTAATCAACGCATTCAAGGACACTGAACGAGACACAATAGAAGATTTATTGTTATAAACCTGAGGGCTTCGATCTCATAGGTACACGTCTCTGAGGGCCCTGATCCCGCAGGTACACGCTCCGGAGGGCCACAATTTCGTTAAAGGATGATGGGCAAAAATGTATGGAACCTAGTACCCGTTCTAACAGCAATAATTTTTACATGACTAGAAAGGTTTTTTATGTATAGTAAATAATAGGTACTTTAGCGCTTGTTTTGTTTTGTTTTCGGTTTCGAGTTATTATGAATCCTAATTTTTGGACTTTACTCCTTAAGAATTGATTTTCGTATAGGGCCTCCGGTATGGAAATTTTATGAGTAGTGAAGTTTATACAACCGTTAACTTTTTGTATTGTTTTATAGTAACACGGATTTAAATTTTGAAAAATACATATTACATATTTCACACTTCGATCTGGACATTTCGGCCGTGCGATACTCGATTTCTTGCACTTTACTGCATTGAATTAAATCGCAAAGACAAGTCTAAATTATGATCTAATTATTGTTGTTTTGTGTCCCGCAAAGTGTTAAAATGAAATTAATGGCATTTGTCCTTTGATTATAAAAATTGTACCATGATAATATTAAAATTAATAATAAAAAAAATAAAAAATCATTTAAATTGCTAGGATAGGAAGAGTCCAAGTTATTTATGAATAAATATACCTATTGGTGAGTAGTTTAATTATCAAAATCAAATTAAATTAATCAGGCTAAATAATAACAGCCGTACGGATCGATCGAAGGTTAAGTTACGCATGCCGCGGTCGGCCGGTGGATGGGTGACCATCCATTACATATCGAGACCCTCCGTGCCTCGAAAAGCACGTTTAGGAAAGATTTATGTTAGATCGTCACGGACGCGAGCCGCGTCCGTATTTCCTCAACTTGTATGGACTAACCCTCTTACGGGACACGGATGCTGTACGGTGTAGCATGAACTGCTTCTTCTTATAATCTGTTCGTGAAGTTTTGAATTCGTGGCTCGTCTGCGCCTCGTACATGCACGGCTTGCGCCTAGAACGGTCTAGCATAAATCATGCCTAAGCCGTTGGCCCCGGCTGTCATTCGTAAATCTTTGACAGTCGTTACCGGTCAGTAGTCAGAAGCTCAAAAGTCTGACAACCAATCTCGCCAAGGAGTATCGTGTTACCCAGTGGGTTGTGAAGATCATATAGGCAGTCGCTCCATGTAAAATACTGGTATCCGGTTAGACTTGAAGCCGACCCCAACATAGTTGGGAAAAGGCTAGCCAAATTGATTTGTGATTAGTAGGTTAATCTGCATTTAATAACCTGCAAAGTAATTTAAATAATTGCATAATTGATTCAAGTTTTTTATTTTTACTTAATATGTAGATACCTATCTACTAGGGGCATTAGTATTTTTTATTTTCCTACCTACTCAAAATACTTACTAATATTTAGCTAGGTTTATGTAGTGCATTTTTCTGCCGTAACATACGCTACCTTTCTAATTGTATAATTTTATTGCATCTATTAGGTGTCTATTTGATTGGGTAGAACACCCGCCCTTTCCATGTTTCAACAGACAACAAACTCTTCATTGCTAAGACACCTGCGCAATTTCCCTGAATCACAATATTAGCTAGTTATGCAATCTATTGTGAGGGCTGTGGTTCCAATAATAATAAACTGTATTGTATTTTCATCATAATTTTATTTTAAATTAAGCATTAATTAACACAGAAAAGCTCGAGCTTAAAAAAAAAACGCCATTTCGATTGAATTTAACTATATAATGATCAAGTCTACCATGCCGAAGACTGCCATCCATTATTGGAGCGAAAGCCAACGTTTGGTTTGTCCCAGCCGTTGGACGAATCAGGACTTTCGATTACGGTGGAATCTGCAAATCTGTCGTTCCATCCAGGAGACGATTTGAAGGAATTGCCGCTAGAATCACCGTT
This sequence comes from Omphaloscelis lunosa, assembly GCA_916610215.1. Lineage (NCBI taxonomy): Eukaryota > Metazoa > Arthropoda > Insecta > Lepidoptera > Noctuidae > Omphaloscelis > Omphaloscelis lunosa. Next base: position 15,067,441 of record OU744247.1, read on the forward strand.
GGAGCTGTATCCAGTCTGCGACCAACCGCTGCTTGAGGGACTTTTGTTTCCGTTTTTGCTGCGGCTTCGACCGCTTGATCCGAAGGCAGAGGTCCCGCGCCAGCCACCATTACTGGCTGATCGACCCAGACCACCTCCAGAGCTAGCCCAGCTGCCACCAGCAGAAGGTGCTCCACCAAAACCGCTGCTTACTTGCCAGCCGCTACCACCTGGGAAGAATACCATAGCGATGATTATTTTTTTATTGCTAAGTACGACAGGTAATTTCTTCAGGCAGATCTTTTACAGGATCCATTTGTATATCTTTGGTAACCAGATCCTTAATCGCTTTCAGCACGAGTTACCTACTAGCTGCTAGGGTTCAGCCGTAATCCTGAGCTACTGGCATGCTCACAGCCAAATCACATTTTGAGAGTGTATAACTACCTAGAAATAGAGACCATTGTTTGTAAGAGAAATTGACAAATACAGGTTATATACCTACTTACCTTAAGTGGCCTGTGCAAACATGGAATAAGACATCATTTATATTATATTCCTGCCTGTTTCAAAAACAATGTTTATAATAATATACAAAGTGTACAGTAGGTACGTACCTACCTAAGTAATCAGTGAATGTAACATTAACTCTGTGTTGCCAAAATTTCGCAAAAAAGTTTATTTGAATGAAGTTGTTAATTTGCCAGTAAAGATCCTATCACTATTTAGGGCTAGTAGGTAGACTAAATACAACATTCTGGGATAAGAATAAATGACACTGGTGGGTTTGCATTGGGGACCCGAAACCCCTTAGCCTTTCGGCCTCTTCATACTATTGGACTGAAGAAAGCTAACCCTTTCATTGCCTATTGCACCCGGGCAAACTAGTAAGAGAACCGTAAAATAATGTGTTATTTACCTTGAGAACGGACATCCCGGCTAGCGATGGCTGCCGCTGTAGTAATGAGCACTAGCACCAGAATCTTCCCCTGAAATAGGAAAACTTATGATGAATATATCAATATCATAATACCTTTATGATTTTTAAGTTTATTGGAGGACTATTCTTTAGTCTTCTTCTTAACCTTGCTGAACTCAAGCAGTTCTTTATACCTATAACATGTATAAAAACCTGTCCGATCTGTGAGGGTGTTGTTAGGTATTCGGTAGGGTAGAAAATCGAAAAAAAAAATTGACATTTTTTTCTATGCGGAAATTTACAGTGGGTGTCTACAAGTCATAACAGTAACCCCTGTTAAAAATTAGCTAATTTTGAATGATTTTGGGGTAATTTTTGTACTAAAAATGTGATTTATAAATAGCAATAACTTTTTTATTTTCAATAATAATTAGATTTTTTTTACCTTTAGGTAGTGTTACTGCAGTATCTATGAGCCGCTTTCAGATTGAACAGGGTATTCTTTACATAATAATATTGTATTTCGTAAAACACAGTAGCCTTAGTAACATCGTTCTTATGATCGTAACAAAATGACACAGAAAACTCACTTACCATCTCTACTTGTGGTACTCAGTTCTTTGGCAACAATTCGTGAATCCTATGACATTTATACCATCTTAGCCTGCATCCCAAACTCATCCAGTTTTTACTGTCATATATCAGAAGCACGATATTATAAGCCCAACAATAGCGTTGCCTATGTTAAAGTGACACGATTTGACTATTCATATGATGATAAAAGTTTCTCAGTGAGAACAACACAAAGACACAAAGCTATAGATGTGTCATCAGCAATTAATTAGGTATTATGTGTTTGAAGTGTTATTGAGTCAAGGTCGGGTTTGGGCTATTCCAATTTACTCTATGAGTCATGGTATAAGGTCACTAGGCGAATAATAAAATTTAATTAAATCCACTGTCTCATTCTCACAACAAAACATGAATAACTGACAAGACCACAGTTCGCACAATATCGACGTTGATGTAAAAGATACCGAAAAACATACGATACCGTCTTTTAAAGACGATTTTGTGGTAATATGGCAGAACGTTGTTTCTTGTACTATTTATAGATCTGTTCTGCACGAAGTCTAAGTGGCGACCTGTGTGTTCGGTAAGTTATGTGAATGATGTTATAATAAATTAACCCATTTCACGATTGAAGCACATAATACAATACCTTTAAGCCTAACTAACCTAATATCTATTCATCATCCAGTATTATGAATGGTAGTCCTACACCTACCCAGAAGACCAGCCAAGTACGCGGATCACGCGCAGTGTAGGGTTCCGTTCTGTACGTAGTCAGTGCGTCTACTTATACTTAGGTATAGGTACATTTTTATTTAGTATATTTTGTCATAAGGTTTTTTAAGGGTTTTGGCATTAGATACATAATTATTTGCCCGAGTACCCAGTACCCAATGAACGGATAGAGAGATGTGGGGGACGGGGGGACAGTATGGGGTGGGATAAGTTAGACTTACCTGAGAAAGACAGCTTTAATAGATACTAAGTCAAGGTTAGGGACCAGTTGCTTGAAACACGGAAGAAAACCGATCAATCTAATATAATCACTTCCTCAGAATGGATGAGTACTTATTGAATGTAACGGGTTCCACCTGTCTTAACTGCTATAGGCCAGAATATTTTAAATTCAAGCTGTTAGTATTCGTTCGCACATAAAATTTAATTATTTAAAGAGTGGTATCCGTTCGGCATAGAAAATAAATATTAGTTGAAACAAATACCAGTGGTATTAGAACGGAATAAGTCAAAATTTTCCCAATCTCGCTTCGCTCGCTCCTGCATTCTTGGTTATCTAAGTAAAATATCCGCCGGCGTCCGCGGTAAATATTTTGGCAACCAGCATCGGCAAACAAATCCGACGTCCAGCGCCGGTAGCAGAGGCACTCCTTAAATTTGAAGGATCTCAGTGGGGATTTCTGGACGGTGGTTTTTCAGATTCCAGTTTTCCCCCCTAAGGGGAATTATCAGGTGGAATCCCAGACTTTTTTTAGAGTCTAGTGTTCACCCTCAGGGCGCACTTTCGGGGGGGATTTGTGGATTTTTTTTTTCGATTCCAGTTTTCCCCCAAACGGGGATTTTCAGGGGGGGATTCTAGACTTTTTTTTTATAGATTCCACTTTTCCCACTACTACTACTTTTTTCTACTAGTTTTAAAAAATAAGCCAAATTTATGGAATAAGCCAAAACTGTTTAGCAATGTGCCCTGCCCATTACCACTTAAGTTTGATAATTCTTCGGGCTATGTCGGACAATATATTATGTACGTAGGTACCTTCCAACTTCTTAAAATTGTTCTGAGCAATAAGTATAAATTATCTCTGTATGTGGCTTACATACAGAGATTTATTTCTCAGGCTAAAAATATTTCCAGTCACAATAAAAAAAAATTGTTTCATGGTTTTCAGTTTTTTTTTTACCGTAATCTACTAAAATGACCTGAGGAAAATGTCTCTAAACAGTACCTTAATGCATAAGTTACTAACACCCGGTCTTCGAAAAGCACCAGCTGTCTCTTAGTAAAACAGTATGGTAATAATTTAATGTTATAACTAGTGATCGGAAGTTTATTAGTATAATCGATAATAACATCACATGTTCCTAAATCACCATAGGCTGATGAAATGTTCGTTTTCCCTAATTATGTTTAAATTTCTGACGATGCCACTGTATATTAATTGTAAAATTCATGTAGCTACATATAATAAATGTAACATCTTCAATTCAATGCGGTTTTTTAAAAACATTGTTGCTTAAAGTTAAGATACGTTTAAACGTCAAAAAAATTATGGTTAAGGAGACGTTAATCATGACTTAGCTTTTGCAACCTTTATGAATGAACCCCCAAATATGATACAGGTATTTAATAAAAATCTTAAATTCACTGACCCAAATTCACTTATTCCAGTTGTCTAACTGGACAACTTGGACTGCATCTCACACGGAATACTCAACCACAGAGGAACTGACTATCTTACCTCTAACTGCCGTAACACAGTAATGCTGTTAACATTGTTGTTATGGTGACAGACATAATGGTAGCTAGCCAGGCGGACTTAGAACAAGCACAAGACTGACCATAAACGAAAACTTATAAGGCTTGCGATAACAGACCTATCAAGTTAGATTATGCCTTACAAGTCTAATGCAAATAAAGAGTATACTTAATGAAGAAATTACTCTGCAAAGCTCTACTTACTCCACAACATCTGCTCTGTTAATTCTAACCTATATTCCTGTTGTCTGGGGATGAGAAGGCCTGGATTGATTTTAATGTCACAGTAATTTCACGTTTTAATTTTTAATCCCCGACGGAAACAGAGGTGTTATAAGTTTAACGTGTATATCTGTATGTCGCATCGTAGCTCCCAAACGGATGGACCAATTTAGATTTTTTGTTTCCCTTAAAAGGTGACTTGATCGAGAGTGCTCTTAGCTATGATTCAAGAAAATCTATTCAGCCGTTTGAAGATTATCAGCTCATTTCTAGTTGATGAATGGATGTGAGCATTTTCCACAGGTCTGATAGAGTAAAATTTGGTATTCTGTTACTTCAATGATATTAGAATAACATAGTAACATTGAACTGATGCTGCAGCATTACCTGAAATTTGCAGGATACCCAAATCCCTCACCATCTTACAGCAGAGGTATCGTGTTTAGGCTCATATTGTAATGTTCTCAATGAATAGGTTATAGATAGATGGTAATCAGTGTCTGATGATGGAGTACTCAAAAGAAATGAGGGTAAATTAGTAATTAACTTTCTGTGGAAAAAATACGTACAACTGAGCGGATTTAAGCGTGTCACGTGTCGATCGTAGTGTGTCTACTAGTATAATATGTATAAAAAGTTTAAAAAGCAGGAAATAAAAGTTAAATAAAAATAAAACCCCGGCACCAAAAATCCTTTAAAAAGTAATAAAAGTTAAATTAAAATTTAAGCATGCTTTGTTCGCCGTCCTCCGACGCGACGACGCTTGTTTCTACATATTACCTAAAATTTATTTAAACTTACAGGGCCATTTTATTATATTACTTTTCAGAGGATTTTGTTTGTGACGGTTTTTTTTTTAATTTAACTTTTATTACTTTTTTAAGGATTTCTTTAGTGTCGGGAGTTTTTTGAATTTTGAATTTAACTTTTTTCTTTAAACATAACTATACTAGTGAACTCAGCATCACACAGGTGGCCAATTGGTTCCGCATTCTCTGTCGCCAACCCGTCTTGAGCAAGCGTGGGTTGGCGACTTAAAATATTAAATCCCAAGGACAATCCCCGGTTGGTGTAGGACTATTGCAGTATATTATTATTATTATTGTTGTAAACTTCACAAAAAATACAAACATCGTAAAATATATAAGGTCCCATTAAAATAGATGGACAAACTTTTAGAAATCATTCAGACCACCAAAATAAAGACAAAGGTAAAAAATAATAATAAATAAAAAAAGCAGCTAACAAAAATATACTAAAAGATGTTCGTTAATTTGTCGCTGTGTTAAAATTTGTCCATCTATTTTAATGGGACCTTATATATAAATACAAACTATGCGATGTTCTCCTGACAAAACTGGGCTCTGTCCGTGATCTCGGCATTATCCTTGACTCCAAGCTTTGCTTAGATTTGCATATCAGCAAAATAGTTAATAAAGCGTACCAACTTTATGGATTTGTTATGCGCTCGACATTAAACTTGAAGAAGCCTTCTTCATATATTTGCCCATAAAAAGTCTCTCGTACGCTCGCAACTGGAGTATGCTGTGTCCGTCTGGAGTCTATATTATAAAAAATACATTGAGGCGATTGAGTGTGTTCAACAGAAATTCCTACGTGCTATGCATTTTAGATGCTTCGGATATTATTTGCCATATCAGTATTTACTTATAAACTCAAAAAACTTGAAAATAGACGTAAGTACCTACTTGGATGCCATGAATTTTTATAATATTGTTAGTAATAAATTTGACTGTATTGAGTTAACCAACATGATAAGCTATGTTGTCCCTAGAACAGAGTGCAAGCGAAAGGTGCGCGCTGGCAGACTATTTTCCATGCGTACTTGCCATTCTAACAGCGGTTTGCGCTCACCTGTTCACAGAATGATAGATGTCCTCCCAGCAAGTTCAAAGGTTACTTAAGGAGCTCTCTTGATTTATGTGTAAAAAATATAGTTAAAGATAAACATGATAGTTAAGTAAGTTTCGTTTTTAATATTATTATGTATTTATTACCCTAGCGTTTAATTAATTGTATATTATATTCCACAGTTAATCTGTGAACAACGTTGTGGGCTACAATATTGTTCAAATGTGTTGTGTATTTCTTTTTTATACTTTATCTTGTAGCTGTTTGTTGTTCCTTTTGAATAAAAATAAAATAAAATAAACTGTGTGCTTGGAGTTGTCAATGTCGTAGGTTGTTAGTATTGAATTCACCCGCCCGGTTACTTCCTCAGTGCCCCGACGCCTCTTAATACGATCTACAAAATTCGTGTCGTCTCCACCGTTCTGTCATATTACTCGTTAAGTTGTTATTCTTATTAGTTAAACCACATACACTGTAATATTTTGACGTTGACAGGCGCACAGTTATAAAAATCAGGTTATAACGGTATATTTTTGGTATATTTTTTCCGTTGAAAATCAGTATCATGCCGTCACGTTGGAAGATAGAGTCTGGCCAAGCTACGTCTGCAATGGGCAACGCCACAAAGTTCAATATATGGTATACTTTTACATCAATCAGTTATGTCAGTTTCAGGGTTGTAAATAGATCTAATAATTTTGTTATTTTGCCAATCTACTTACTAATTTGAACTATATCAAATCTACACTGCTAAAGTGGCTATTCTTTACCAGGAATAAATCATTCTTATTTATTACATCTGATATAAACAAAACAACCTATCAAAAACAAAAAGACAAACAAAGTATCATGCAAAAAAATTACCAAGAAGTTACATTTTTTTTTAAATTATAATTGAAAATAAAAAAATATTGCTATTTAAAATTCACATTTTTAATACCGTACCAAAATGACCCAAAACCAGGTATCCTATTGAAAAAAAAAAATTGCCTATTTTTTGTCTTCTTGGATATAACCACATTAATAGACTCTCAATACAATACTTAACAATACCCTCACGGATCGGGCAAGGTTTTATTTACATGTTGTATAGTGGTTTTATTTACTTTGCTAAACATTTTCTATATTCTATAGAAAATAATGATAATACGAAATGGTCCAATCTGTTATTGTTGGTAATGTATTATTTCAAAATCTACAAGAACCCTTAAAACAAATAAAATATTTAGTACATGTAAATTCACTCGGACAGCTTTTGAAATGTTTTGAAAACAGGCGTACCTAAGTACGTTCAAAAGCATTAACTCGATACATTTTAACACTGCTGTCAAAATATTGTCAATATATTTTTTTGTTTAATGAAAATTAGTCTTAAGGTTTTTAATGTCATAAATAACAATAAAACAAAAAAAAAAAACGATACTTTAGGAATGATTGATGTTCAAAATGGAGTATTTCCATTTACTAGTTGTAGGATGAAATAATGTCGAAAAAAACATCAAAACGCACGCGTGATTTCATAATATGGCACAGGCAATTCGTCTTGGAGCATACGGAATACGACATTTCGATTCCTTGCCGTATCGTAGGTTTCTATAAGCCACGATATTGACGTGGTTTGCACGTGATTACAATACATAATTGGGGCCGATTGGACTTTGGAGTATTAGAAATTGAACGCTGCGAATCGAGCGAGAGGGTGCGATATATTTTTATTATTTCATCCCACTCATGCACGTTATCTGCGGGAGCACGTGACAAGTGCCATTGCCGCCACCATGCGGTGCTCTGTCCTTACTATCTATAGGTACTATATATACCTATATATACGTATCATCTATATTATTTTGTAAAAAAGTTGTGATCGTTGCGTTCAGTTATGATAATATGGGGTGTTTTTTCGATTTGCGCTGCGCCTGTGAATGTGCACCAATTCATCCATTAGTTATTATCAATTATTATATATTTCTAGCTTTCCCCCGCGGTTCATACGCGTAAAATTCGGAAATCTACCTCATGTCCGATTTTAATACAAACTTCCATCCTCCTTTTTATTGAAGTGAAAACTTCTTTAGGCGCGTTGGGCATTTTTGAGATGGGACTAAACCATTGATTTCGCGACACTAACGCAATTTACCGACACCGTGAAGTAAAAGACATCAACGCGTTGATTGCAGCGGTGCGTGGAGTAAAAGACATCAACGCGTTGATTACCCCCACAGTATAAGGAAGCTGAATGGCGTAACTGTGCCACCTGAAATCTTTGACAACTCAGTCATTCCGTTTAGCTCTGATGTTAAGGATCTTGGGCTGCATGTCGACACTTGTCTTGACTGGCTAAGGCAGGCATGTCAGTTAAAAAGTCACCGGAACGTTGCGGCCGCTCTATCGATTGAAAAATCTGCTCCCATCACACATAAAGGCAACGCTTGTACAGTCCCTAATCTTTCCCATAATTGACTATGGTGATGTGTGTTACTTAGACCGTTTCGTTTTCAATCTTCGTAAGAATGACCATGTATCCTCGCACCGTTTGTTTTTAAAGTGTTTACCCATTTGTCAGCGGAGAGAGGTGAGGGCTCTGTCTATGTTGTTCTCTATTCTCGACAAACCCACTTCTCCTTCTTACTTAACTTCTCAGATTCAATACTTATGTTCTGCCTGTAGTAAAAATCTTCGTTCCACCAACAATCGTCTTCTACGATGTCCTTCTGACCACTCTGGTTTTATTAATTCTTTTTTCTTTGTCCAGTCTTTCTTTGAAATGCTCTACCTCTGAAAATCAGGACGGCAACCAGTCGGTTGTCTTTTAAAGTGAAGGCACGTGAGTATATACGTAAGAAGTTGGTAGAAACATCACAGCGCTGATTTGCTGGATTCGTTTTCTTCTCTACTGATCGTTATTTCTCCTCTATCGATCGTTATTTTTCCTGACAAAGTTTATTCTGTTTATATGTATGTATGTATCTGTGTATTTATTCTTGTATTTTATAGTTATTTTCGAGTTATTAATCCTATGTTGCATCTGCCATGTTTTGGCTCTGCATCACCCTAAGGTTGACTGGATGGAAATGCCTCAGGCATTAAGTCCGCCTTTGCACGGTATTTTTATTCGTGCATAAAGTTTTGATAAATAATAAATAAATAAATTACCGCGGTGCCCATTTTTTTCAGGTTTTCGCTTCTGTCGGCACTCCTGGAGTGCCACTGTTTTTTTATTATTGTCTTCCTTTTAATTTATTTAATGGTATAATCACCCTCTCGCAACACCAGTATCAGCTGCCGCTGTTGTGGAGTTTATTGTGGCGCCATTAATATTGGTGCACCACGCACTAGCACAGTAAAACACTAACAGACTTATTTGTAAAAATCTCGCTAATCACTGAATAGCCACTGTTTAGCTAAGCAATCGTAAAGTAACTAAGTTTATAAACAACACGGAATTTAAAAAAAAAACACTGTCCGTGAGAACCCCCGGCCAATTTGGGAACTGACTAGAATAGATAAATCATAAAACATTAACATTAAACACGAGTGATACTAGCAAAAATCTTTGGCAAAAAAGTGCATCTGTGTGCGTAGGCGCAAACCAGCAAGTGCTGTGATTGGTCGATGCCACGATACTCAGTCCCTTTCCTGCAATTTTCCGTATTGCTGGTAGGGTAGTTATGGGTATATAGGGTGTCTAACTTGATGTGTAGCCGTATGTACCACTCCTCCATTGTAAAATCTTCCGATCTTACCTACTATATCTACTATCTTGGGTACTCTACCACAGCCCTTTCGAATGCAATCACTACGTCTTCAGAGTTTATAATGTCAGTGTTCGTCACACTGTTACTTTGATTATTGAGAATAAATAAAAATCAAGGCGCCTGGTCGAGGCTAATATATATAAATCGCGACTGCCCGTCTGGCGGAGTGTGCTAAATGAAACGTTATCATGGTGTAGAAGGACCACACGATCAAGAAAACAGGCAAATAAACTATGAAATGATTAATATGATATTATAGTGTGTTCTATTGTATCTGTGTATCCTTTGTTTTTAGAGATCCCAAATGAATAAATAAATATCTTAAAATCTTGTTTTAATTAAGAAGATGCTTCTCTTCAAACGATGTGAATGTTCGGAAAGGATATCCATCCATAATTATGTCTGACATTCGGGAAACTAAGTTCCATGGAAGGATTTGCGTCAGATTCGAAGAAATCAGTTAATTTCGCTTTTTTCTTTGGTATTATTTCAATAGTTTCGGAAGGAGACTCGACACTTTGAGGAAGTTGACTATCAGCGGTATTCTAGCTTATCTTATGCACATTTCTCACTGCAGACCCCTCCAGCAACGCGCCGCTGTCACAGAAACGGTCTCAGTTAAGCCTGCAATATACATGCTACTAATAAGCATGCTTGTTTACTACTCAGTAGCATGCTCATTAGTAGCATGCTCTCTGTGCATGTATAATACTCATGCTCTTTTTGTATACACTCGATAGTTGAATGCTTTTTAAGTACCGTTTGCTCGAAAGTAGCATGCTTTTGTACTACTAGGTAGCATGTGTATTCCACGCTTTAAGCGGTCGGGCTTTAGGCAATAAAATTAGAAATATTCTAAACCCGAAGTATCTTTTCCCGAAAATACCGAAAGAACCGGGATTTGGTTTTGAAAATCCCGGTTCGTAATATTACTCAAATTTCCGGGATTTCCCGGTACTTTCGGTTCCGGGATTTCCCGGGACTATTCACTATTTCCAATCGATTGAATAAAACAACAGTTTGTAACACATAGCTAATTATTTTTATTTCAATCACCATCTATAACTACTCTTAATTACTACTTGTTATTGGAGCTGGTCTGTCTTCCTCAGGAAAGTCTGGGTCATCCCACCCCCACACTGGATGAGTTCCGTCACCGGTTCTCTTGACCCGTTTCTCTATCAATTCATCCGGTACGAATTTCAAATCATACGCCCATCCAATTTTTGACATGATATCAATAAACAATTTGCCAAAATTAAGAGAATAGCCGCCCAATTCAGCTAGTCTGTAGTCCCAAGGGAAAGAGTGGTGGAAGTTGTGAAAGCCCTCTCCAAGTGCATATAATGACACTGACTTAATTTCAACAGGTCCGATGTGTTTATCGTATGGCTTGGTGCCCCACATGTGTGCTGCTGAGTTCACAAACAAAATCGCGTGCAGTGCATATATGTATCTTAAGCAGACACAAACGTAAAATGCAATCTTTGCTTCTTCTCCCCAAAGAGTAGGGATATAAGTAGGCACTATGAAACACGCGATTACTAACAGATACCAGTAATTCCTGAAAAAAAAGTTCAGAATTTAATATTTCTTTTTCCGATATAAGGTATGTTCTATACATATAAATTCTTGGGGTTATTCCACTGTGCTTCAGGAATGCATTCCACTGCACTCCAAGTTTTTATTACCTATATTATTTCAAACATTATTAATACCGAAATGGTTCCACAGTGTCCAAAAATAAGTAGAGTCAGCGTAAAAGGCAAACCATAAGTTGTTTGTTATACACAGCAATTTTTACCATCTCGAGGATAAAAAATGATATAATTGATGATGCGTGGTTGATAATCATGGCAGAAGCATCACAAAGTGAATATATTTTATTTAAGTTTAATGATTATTTTGTTGATCAATGGTTAGACAATGGAAATTTACATACAGAAATTTGGAATTGTTCGGGAGAAAGACACTGAACAAACAACTTAGTAGAATCATGGCATCGTATGCTCAATAACGAGTTATCAAAGAAACCGCGATTATTGGAGCTCTTATATAAACTTAAAGAAGAAGGTTTGTATCAGCAAAAGAATCGTCAAACAAACAACCGAAAACCGCAATCAATCAAGAGAGACACAGAATTCAAAAGTATTATACTCAATTATCGCACAGGTAAATACAATTTAAGTTAAATGATCATAAAAAAATAACAAAATAAAAAAATATTATGTTGTGTTGTGATTTGTATCCTACTTTAGAAAAGTAATCTAAAGCTGTGATGATTTATTTTTATGATATATTTATTTTTGGAGCGCAATGGAACTACCTAATCCTTGTAAGTGAAAACCTACTTCTGCTGGAAGCGCAGTAAAGGGTCGTTCATGACATCGCTCATATCAACACTGTGTGCTCTGACTTGAGGATGTTTTCTGATCATCATCCACCCAATGTGAGAGAAGAAGAAGCCCCTCTTCGCATTGTGAGGGTCTGCATCCGTGTCGCAGTACTTGTGGTGCATGCGATGAGTTCGCACCCAGCCGAACACTGAATACTGTGAAAAAACAAATAATTGAAATAAGACGTATCAATCTTCCTAAAAACTAAATGCATTGGATGCTATCACAATAAATTGATGCAGTAACGATTGTGAAGAACCTTATATTTATAATTTAGCGTAGAAACATTTTTCTCATGCAACTGATACCACTCTTATTTTTGAATACTCAGTTAGAATTTTAACTCGATTCTCTATCTTGTGTGCTGATAAGTGATATGACTGTGATAAGGCTCAGTCACCGAAATATTGATGTCTTTATAACCCGTCAATATGTTGAAAGCAACCGAGAGGTTCTATGGATATGGATGGTTCTATATTCACACGTCAACAACCCCGTTACGAATCTGGCAAACGACCCAAGAGTTGAATTAACCCAACACTACACCGAAGATAGGACGGACAGGCAGTACAGGACGTCAGCTTATACGAGATTAGGATGGCTCTGAAATAGCTCAAAAACAATAAAGCTGGCGGTGGTGACGGAATCACGGCCGAACTCCTAAAGGCTGGCGGAAAACCAGTTTGTAAGGCCCTCCAGAGACTGTTTGATTCCGTCATACTCGAGGGCAAACCGCCACAGTCATGGAACGGAGGTGTGGTGATACTTTTCTTTAAGACAATCCTTAAGAATTATAGGCCCATCTCAGTTCTGAGCCATGTCGAAAAGTTGTTTTCAAGAGTCATCACGATCAAACGTCATCCGTCTCGCGCGCATATTTGACGACTTTCAGCTTTCTGAACAAGCTGGATTCCGTAAAGGCTTCAGCACCGTAGATCACAAACATACACTACGGCAGCTTAGGTTATACAGAACACCGAAGAGTATATAACCTGCCTCTCTGCTTAGCGTTTGTAAACTACGAGAAAGCCTTCGATTCGATCGAGACTTGGGCTGTACTGCAGTCTCTTTAACGGTGCCAGATCTAGTATTGGTACATCGAGGTGCTAAAGTGTCTGTACGAATATAACACTATGTCAGTCCGACTCCTGGACCAAACTTCGAAACATATCCTTTTGCAGTGAGGTGTGAGACAAAGACACGTTATCTCTACGAAACTGTTAACCGCTGCACTGTATGATGTCTTTAAGGTTCTGGACTGGAAAGGGCGTCACACCACTAACTTTTGGTTTGCCGACGACAGAGTTGTCATGGCTGAGACTATGGAGGACCTCAGTAAAATGGTCAATGACCTCAGTAGAACTTCCGAAAGAATGGGTCTTAAAATGAACATGGACAAGACAAAGGTCATCTCAAATGCCCATGTAACACCCACTCTCTTGAAGGTCGGAGGCACTACACTCGAAGTTGTGGACGAGTATGTTAACTTAGGACAAACTGTCCATTTAGGTAGGTCCAGCTTTGAGAAAAGGTTAATCATCGAATCTGACTCGGCTGGGCAGCGTTCGGGAAGCTACGCAATGTCTTCTCGTCCCACATACCGCAGTGTCTTAAAGCAAGTCTTTGACCAGTGACGACATAAGGCATTGAAACTTGGTCGCTCCCAATAAGCCTTATTAGTCAGGCCTGAATCAATTAACTATCTTATTAGAAGACTAAAAGTCACCCAAAGGGCAATGGAAAGGGCTATGCTTGGAGTTTCTTTACGTGATCGAATCAGAAATGAAGAGATCCGCAAGAGAAAACTGCCAAACTTAATTGGCAGCGGGCAGGGCACATTGCTCACAGAATATCTATTCTGCGAGCAATGGGCACAGAATATCTATTCGACCATCTGGCCGATGGGGCCGAAAGGTTCCTCCCACTAGGTGAACTGATGACCTTGTGAAGGCCGCAGGAATCCGCTGGATGCGGAAAGCACAGAAACGGTCGAAGTCGCGGTGCTTGGAGGAGGCCTATGTCCAGCAGTGGACGTCTTTCAATAATGTATGTTTCTATAGGTACTCACCTGAAATGCCATAGTGAAGAACGACAGCAGTAAGAGACGCAGCGGCAGTTTGGTTTTGTATGCTTTATGTGTCCATAGTCTGTGGGCACCAGTTGTTACACTCAGCATCGTGGCTAGGTACAACAAGTAAGCTGACGACGAAAAAAAACGTACTTAATAGAATAAATTATTTTGTCAACATGTGCGATAAAATGAAGATGGTTGTTATGGCTGAAGAATCAATGCCCTTCTAAACATGGGATAAAATGTTAGGAGCATTCTATCTCTAGTAAGTAAAGTCAAGAAAACTAAATTGACTACTTATTAACTTATATTGTCCGTATATTCAAACCATATCTGTTATTCTTTGACAGTTGTATGATAAGGCTATAAACACAGCAAATTGACGTAGGTTGCCGATTTGTTTGACATTTAATTTCCCAGATTGTAGCAAGTTAGAGCTTGTTGCCGATTACAGTGGCTTAGTAAATGTTCATGTAAATGGGGGAAAATTCGTCTCATAACAAAACTCCACGAACATAACAATGCTTACCAAACAGACAAGTCTGCCACTTCGCCGCCATAAAGAATAGATAAACGCCATAAATAGCACCGATGTGCATAATGAAAAACATCGTCACTTCCCTCCACACTATGTCCCGTTTCCTTGGATGTGGTGGTAGCTCCACTTCTTTGTTTTCGTGTCCCGTTTCATTGTTGAAACTGCTATACTCAGCCGTGTCAGCGGTAATCCTCGGCTTACTGCAATAATAAAAGAATAAATTATTTATCTAAAACTGCACCTACACACAAAAATAGTTGATATAAATGGAAATACAAATAGTTTTCTTACCTATGCATTGTAATCGGTATCAGGTTATTTACTGATGTATTTTTCATAAACTTATTTTATTTATCGACGTTTTGGGAGACCAACACAGACGACTGGCTTCTTATATCTGTAATGTTTAAAATAACGTATACCCTTTAAATATGTCTGCAATAATGTTCCAGGGGCGTAAATATTGCCATATCAGCCGTATCATTGATATGGGGCCACCGGGCCCCTGAACGAAATTGATCTGAATGATCCTGTTTCTTATAAGGCTTAAAAACTATCGGACCAACTGAGATTTAAGTACTAGAAAAGTCAGAAATCGCAAAAATCTTTTCCCAAACAGTTCTTGGGAATGAGACTGAAATGAGCGAGAACACAATATACCAGTGTATAGCAATAGTAGAATTATTCCATTCCTTCCCTCAGCTGAATAGGAAACGAATAGGAGATAGATACAAATTTAACCTTTTAAATGATTATCATACCCTTATGGAGCTAAGCAGTCAATCATGACATAATTATATAAGAACGGCTATTTTAGTCAGTTTTCAAAATAATATTCCTTCAGACCGAATTTCGGCCATGGCGACCAATCTCAGCGGAGACCAGCCTTCTGCGCAGAAGATAATTATTATAGTGCACAAGTGTGGGTGCAGACATAGGTGTACTCTCTCTTCCCTTACTCTCATAGTCAATCCGACACTGCCGGAGAGAGAACAGGCGCAGGTCCAGCGGCTTAACGTACTTTGCAAGGCTAGGGAGTATCATTATATTATCTGTAACACCGCCAAATTCCAAACGCCGGGCTGTTAGGTACTAAGAAATTCCTAATGGAAAAAACCCAATACAACTTGATATGGTTATGGGTGCTGTTGGTGTACCCTGCGCATGTTGGAGGCGTATCGCTTGCGCGTGATGTCGTGAAAGCCATGCCGCCTCTGTGAACATGCCGAGGCTCTGTAGTAGCGCGGCAAACCTATCAACACCCTAAATGCATTATTGTATTGCCCTCTGCGCTAAGTTGACCCATATACTGCATGTATAGAACGACTAACAGTACGCTGCAAATGCCTTTACTTCAGTCGTGCATTTTGCAAAACTGCGAACCATCATATTGCAGCGGACAGCCAACGACCTGCGCTCACGCTCAATATCCTGACTGAATTTTAGATTCTCGGAAACCTAGTGGCCCAGACACTTGAAAATTGTGACTTGCTTTAAGGAACTTCAGCAGTTTCAACTGACCTCAGTTGAAACTGAACAATCCAGTAAATTGTGCTTGTCTTAAAGACCTAACCTAGCCCATGAACCGCACATCACTTGTGTAATATGAGAACTTTAAACACTGAAAACACACAATAGGTATTGGTAACCGGATAATAAAAGGAAAATATACTACCACGCACTTTAGTAGCTATAGTTTCTGAAGGAACCTATAAACAACATTTATTTTTAATTGTACACTGGATAAATACATAGATAGTGTGTGATAACTGATGATGAGCGTATGAATGTACGGCATTAAAATTGATGTCTTCCAATTTATAATATTTCTATCAAATTCATAGAATGAATTTATTACAATTTATGGCATACATGCATCCTTACAATGCAATTTACCTTTGGACCGAAGTTAGCAATGTAAGCAAAGGATTCGTGCAAATAGTTTATATTGTTTTAAATTAATATTCCAATCAAAATGTAATGATGACTTTTTCCGTAGGATGTTATAAGCAGAAAACTGAGAGAAGTCCGAAAATTTCGAGAGTCATCGAGGTCTTTCGAAGCTGCAATTTGGTTCAAATTTTGGTTTTACACTATTAGTATCCATCATAATCAACTTCCCAAAAAATAGTAAGTACAGTGCAATTTTTTGAGACCTAACGCCATTTTTGTGTCTACGCGCGGTGACTAGCCTTATTATTGACAAGATAAAAAAGGTTAATTGATTCAGGCGTGACCTTGCGGAAATCCATTATAAAATACGCTGACCGTAGACTGAAAAGCGCAGGGCTTGGTGTGACAACACGCCGTGTTCGAGTTCGCAACAAGTCAATCGTCATCCTGAGGATGCCTCGTTGAGAGGTGAAACACGTATCGATTTCTTTCAGGGTTTTTTAAGACTCTTTAGAAATAGCTAAGCGGAACAGGTTACTAAATATATCCACTTCTATTGTATTTTTTTTTAAAGATAAAAATGTGTGATGTGCATGAGACCAAATTAAAAAAAAAAAACTATTATTTAAAAAAGTCACTTGCACCAAAGATTTATTTGTACTGCAAAGCAAAGTTCTTCACAGGTGACAGTAAGGTTGGACTTGACATAGACCACAACACCATCACTTTGATTTAGGTTTTTGGCAGTGCTGTACATATTACAATTTTGAATGTTAGGGATGTGGTGTGGAAGTCCAATATGTCACAATCCATCGAGAGTCGTTGTAGTAGTGTCTGTAGAATAAGAAAATTACAACTGTTTGATCTAATGTTCTGTGTAAGGATTTTGATATAATGTTTTGGATTAACATCCAAAACATTATATCAAAATGAATGAAATGTTTATTTAACAATAAACATTTTTACTTGCTCTGGGGTGTGAATCCGATACAGAAAAATGGTCAACAGTGTCCATAAGTGCATTTGTTAAGGTCAAGCATTTTTTAAGGTAAGGACAAAGGTCAAGCATTTTTTAAGTTAAGGACAAGGGTCGTCTGTTGCCTATAAGGCTTGGAAACAGGTTCGAATAAATCACATATATATCATCAGTTCTGATGACGAACAGCATTTCCTTCCACCATCTTCACCTATGCTCAGCTCCGAACCACCTTCTTTAGACTCCTCATGAGACAGGCTGAACATTCTGGAGAACGACCATAAAACTACAAAACTCCGATAGTGAACTTTTGTTAATGCATTTGACTCTAACCTGCGTGATTTACCACTAATACCAACGATTGAAGAGGTTTCCCATATTCGTCAACAAATTAATGCGATGCCATTACCCACATTGAATTCTATTCCATCTGTAGAACATCTTCAGTCACCATTCCTTAGCACGTCAAAAGCTAGCAGCGCAAGAACCCTATCGAAGTAGTTAAAATTGTAAAGATTTTTTCTCTCAATTACAGCTGGAAAAAGACAAAACCTATTATTGAACGACCAGTGAATACGATTTCAGATACGATGTTCTGAAAATGAAATTTTCCAGAATCAAGGAATAAGTAATCACGCTGTATGTTTTGCAAATTGGGCAGAACAAAAGTCTTTTGCGTGAAGTGTAACATGCATTTGTGTTTTGTGGTAAGAGAAATGAATACAAATCGAAATAATATTATTTTTGTAAGAATTATGCGTAATAAACTTTTTTTAAACTAAGATATGTTTTATTGATATCTTGACACCGTATTCCACGTAGTACAAACATTGGAAGATATAGTTTACACTGTAGTTGGCAACGTAATCCTTGATGTACTTATATTTTCACGGAAATAAAAAAAAAAAAAATCCAAACTTTTTTCTGTCTCGTAGGTTCATAGTTATCCGGGAAATATTAGAAAAAAACACAGTTTTTAGACAAAACCCTTTGCCAATTTAAGGGTAGTGAACTATAAATCTAAAGTTAACTTTAACACGAAATGATTACAAAAATATTCTAAGTGGCTTTGTTGATTCTGACTGGGGTAGTAATGTAATATATAGAAAAGGTAATACGGGCTATTTTTGATCATTGCACAGTTTGTGCTGGCAAACAAAGAATCAGTAAGCAGTGGCAATAACATCCACTGTAGCAGAGTACATGGCTGTATATGAAGCTGTAAAAGAAACTCTATGGTTAAAGTCAATAGTAACAAGTATTGGCATTGCGATTCCAGATTCTATTTATATTTATGAGGATAATAATGGATGCATCTAAACATATTGATATTAAGGGTCGACTATAGTAAATCGTGTTATGGGTTTTGGATAATTTTATAAAGTAAACTTAAAGTAGCCACGAAAAAAGTTTGGCTAGCTGAAGAGTTTCACTATTCAGTGAAAAAATCGGATTGAGGTTAAACCTTGTAAATTATTGTTAAAAACAATATGAATATTACTAAAATCGTGCAAAAAGCACTACCGTATTTTGCTAACTTTGGCGTAAATAAGAAGTCACCCAATTAATATTATTATTATATTTTACAAGGATTTTAAAAACTGTTCACAAAAAATTTGGGCTGAGGCTCAAAACCCTTGCGATGAGGTTCCAATAAGTATCAATCAATAATTAGGTACGAACAAAATAATATCGCGTAAAATAAATCATTGCAAAAACAGTAGTAGGTGGAATTAATATTCCAGTAAAGAGAAAACTTGTTGAAAATTGTAATGAACCTTTTTACATGAAATACTACTGTTTATACATTTAATTTTCCGACAGTTATGAATAATTTATGAGTATTAATGTAGTGATGACAATAGGTAGGTAAATTAACATTTGTAATTTACGTCTCTTTATCGCATCAATAAAATTATTTTAACTTCTATTTTTACAGTACCCAGGATTTTAGGCTAATACATTTTGTCTAAAGTCCCAGAAGACGCAACTGCGAATAATAATACACTAAACAAGTGCTTTTCAACCTTTTTCATGAAGCGACCCCCATAGTATGACTATTTTTTGCGACCCCCTGCTCTTCACTGTTTATAATCTGTATTTTATTATAATACAAATATCAAATACGTACAACATTTTTATTATTATTTTTATTTAAAAAAATGAACAATATTCACTCAATAAATGGTGACGAACTGGCATGTAGGTGCATCCAGCTTTCCAACACCACCGAGTCCCAACGTTCGGTTTGGACAATACGCTCAGGATACTGTTAAAGCTCGTGCAGACCAGCGCGATGTCGCGGGCGCTAACAAGGGTCGCGCTTCCGGTAGCGCCCGCGATATCGCGCTGGTCAAGTGAAAAATAACTTTAATTTCGAAAGTCGGTGTCTTTGAATCGGTATTTAAGTTTTTGCCACAGACTTCCGAAATCAAAGTTATTTTTCACTTTGTAGTTTGGAAGTCGGTTGTATTTTTGGTAAGATCAACTTTTTCAATTTTTCGTGGGTTGGTTTGTAATTCATCAGTTCCACTTAACGAGAGTGCTTTTCGAGAACAAATGCACGAGTTACAATAAAAAATATCCAAATCGCTAAAGGTGTGCCTATAATATTTGAAGAGTTCCCTCGATTTCTCCAAGATCCCATCATCAAACTGTGAAAGTATATAACCCTTTCAAACAAAAACAAATTATTCAAATCGGTTTAGCCGTCATCGAGTAATGGGGGAACATAGATTAAAAAAAAAACCGACGGATTGAGAACTTCTTCCTTTTTTAAAGCTTGTTAAAAATAAAAACATTTGAAATCTTTGTTTTTTTAAATGCTTTTGAAACACTGCATCATATTTGTGGTACAATAATATAAATAAATTCAGTATACACCCAAGCTTAAACAAAAAAAAAAAAAACATATCACACTACATATGGGAGTTTAGTTTTGGTCATGCTTCTCTGTAACATCTAAACAACTCCAGCCGGCCAAAATTTTGGGCTGAGACCTTTTGCAGCGCGGGAACCTGGAGGATGTCGGAATAAAAATGTTTAGTCTTGCATGACTGCAACTTTTCTCTCGATGTCTGTGGGTCCAAGCAGGAAATATCCATGAGGATGGTGAGCACTGCAGCTCAAAAATCTTCGCTTACAGGTGTGGTACGGTGTTTGTTGTGGCTGCGCCGCGACCGGCCCTCAACCAGCGAGTACTGAACTCAGATGAATAATTTTTAGTCATCAAACTGCAAAGATATTATAAGTAAAAAAAAAGGTCAAACTGTCATATCGTGTTGTCGTTCATTCTTAGATCGGGGCCCCAAACTAATCCGCATGTAATTTCGGCTGAATCTTTGGATTTCATGTTAAGGGAGTAGACCTGCAGGACCATGAACGATAGCTTTTAGTTTTAGCGTTCGAAAATATTTTATGCTACCAACGCACTTCTATGATTTGACGGCCATGACCTATTTTTTTTTTTCCTATAAAAAAACATGACATCATTTAATACGTCAAATTCAAATTTTAAAACCGGCCAAGCGCGTGGGCTACGCACAATTAAGGGTTCCGTAGTTGGGATCAATTTATCCCAAGAACAAACTTTAACATTTTAGTTGAAAAACATGTTCTCCCATAAATTACAACTGCAAATGTAAGTTGGCCGATTAAGGGGGGACAACACTTGACTCTAACAAAAATTTGCTTTTTAAAGCTCAATATTTCGCAATTGGATTCCTTAGTCGAAAACAAATATTTATCATGATTTTATTTTACCACTTTGTCGGCCGGCGTGTTTAATGTATAGGTACCCATGCAAAATTACAGCTTACTAGTACTAAGATTCTCTGAGCTAAGTCGCGGATAGACAGACAGGCAGTCAGATAGAAATGGCGAAACTATATCGGTTCCTTGTTGACTACAGAACCCTAAAAATCAGAAAAAATATGAGTAAAAATTTGTAGGCCAGCTAGAAATAATTAACTAATAGGTTTTAATCAATAGTGAGCAATTGAGTGCATTTTGAGAAGCTAGTCTGCTCATTATGCCGTAGATCCTCATCAGATCTTCACCAATTTGTTTTGCGACCAAGATAGATTTACTACCTTTCAAATAAAAAAGAACCATCGAAATCGGATCTCATAAGGCGAAGATATCCAGTAGCCCCGTTTTGGAGAAAATAAAATTCCAAAAGAAATAAAATTGCTATATAATATGGCATTTAAAAACAAATTATTGAAATATCTGAAAGTACGATATTAAAGATTTTTTTAACAATAAACTATTTTCTGGACTTTTGTCATTGCGGATAATGTTAAGATAAAACTATTGACCTTATATCTGTGACATAAAACAACAATTAACTAATAATTACTATTTTGCATGCAATTGATACATATCCTGTATAGTTAAACTTGTGGACTTTAGATTAATAGATACCTGACTGTAACAACTTTATCTACCATGTTTAAAGGCTCGTTCAGACTTGCGCGACTTGTCGCGCAACGCGACACCGTTAATTGTTCTACCGGGAGGTTTTCTTAGAAATTGTTTTATTAGTTGCGTCGCGCTGTCACGACGCGCCTGTCTGCACAAGCCTTTAGGCAAATAAAAACATAGCTTATCTTATCTTATCAATCAAAAATCTCCGACGCCTAAAAATTATAAAAAATCGTCAAATCTGTACACCAAATTTTGTCCAGATCGGTTGTAAAATACAATCTATAGAGGAGTACGTACAAACAGACACACGAAAGCAAATTTTGCCTGACTTGATCCAGAGGCGCTTCGCTCGCTACGCTCGCTCGGTCAATTATGTTCGTATTCTTCTCCGCAAATTGTAAAAAGAGGCCCCAAAATGTTAGGATATTGCAGATAGTTACTTACCGATTTAACTTTTTAAATGATAATCATCACGCTATACCTTTATGGAGCTAAGCAGTTAAGCATGAAATATAAGAACGGCCATTTGAGCTAACTTTCAACAACAGCAAATAACTAAGCGTTAGTACGATTTCTTTGCAAACGATTTGTTTTCTTTGCTGTAAGTTCGATTACCAACAATTGGTATTTTTTTTTAATTCTTTTCTTTATGTTTTGTAATACTAATATTTAGATAATAGTTTGTAGATCGTATTAATTCACTAAATAAGCAATGGAAAATTGCTACAGATTTGTTCTAGCGATTTTAAAATCTGTGTGTGACCGTGAAATTTTGAAGTCGCGCGACTGATATCGCTACGAGTGGAGTATCTAGCATTATTTACCAGATTCTACGCAAAAATTTACTAAAAGAAATACACGATCACTATTTTTTATATTATTTGCGGTTATTACTACACACAGTACGGGGCCCATAGTCGTTTGCGTTCCTGAGGACAGTTGATGATGCAGAGTATCCCAAATTCCGCGCAGCCTGCATAGCACGTCACCTTTTTGACGGCGACCAACACCGGATGGAGGCCAGCGTCAGCGACAATCCCAGACGTCTGCGGCATTTGTTTGCCATCAATTTAGTGTTTTGTGGAATCGCAAACCTATTTCTGTTATGGGAAAAACATCGGCATCATCTATCCGAAGACTTATTATGAACTTTGCGACGTACTACAGAAAGTGACATTGAACAAAATGATGAACGCGTTCTAAACAGTTTTCTTAATTCACTTATCAAGAAGTGGTTATTTTCATCGGTGGCAATCCACTAATCGAGTATGGGTTATCAGCTCCGCAATCATTGGCACATTAAGACCGCGGAAATCGGGAATACGCCGCCGAAACTAATTATGATCCAGGCGCAATGAGTACCATCGTCTACAATGACCACTTATTTACATATGTTCACCTCAGCGCAAAGGGACATTTTTAACACCGTTCTCCAAAGCGTTGGGCTCAGACAAGGTGAAATGTTTTTCTTGGATGCTCGTGGTGGAACAGGAAAAACATTTACTATCACCGGCATCCTTGCAGAGGTCAAGAGGTCAAGAGGTACTACACAGGTTGCACCTGTGTAGTTTTATATACCAAGTACAAAGTATCTGTTGCACAGTTACTTTGTAAGATTGGTGGTAACCCCAGTCTTTGGTTATTAAATAAAACTGAAGTAAGATCAGATTGTACTTTTATTTGACTTCTACACAATAATCAAAATAATATACACGCAATTTAAGTAAAATCGAAAGGCATTAGTGCTAATGACGTACGAGTGATGACGGTAATGAACTTTCGATATTGCAGCAATGTGACCTTAATAAATAAAGATTGCTTAAGAAAGCGGCTTCTTTACTACAACGCTCGCGTAACACTCGTAACAGTATCCTGAAAATGATTGCTAGCAGACCGGACTGCCTCATCCAAAGACACTGGGTAAAAATAGCATTAGGTTTGTGCTAACTAATTATTTATATTACTAACAACACTAACATAGACACACATTACATTTTACACACACACACACATTATATTACATTACATTTTATTTTATTTATTTATTTTAAATCTAAGACATAAATGTTTAATAATGTGAGTATAAATATTTTGTCTTAAGTTTTTATTTTTCACATCTAATGATGTTAAAATTTCTCAATCTTAGTGCACTTCTCTATTAGGGACTAAAGTTCTCGCAGTTCCTGTAGTATTTGTTACAAATGGCCAAAACACTGTTGAATTTACTCCTTTTTGCCCAATACAGCGTAATAACTGTAGGCGGCGCGAACAACCTGCAATGTAATAACACCATAAAATTTATTCAACTTTAATAAAAAACATTGGTAGGTCACGCATCACATGAATATGTTTAGACAAAATCAAGCACAAGACCCTCCAGACCTGGATCTTTACTAGGTAACCTAGTAAGTAGGCTAAATATGTGTTCGATTGAACACTCAAGTCACTCAGCGCAGTAGTAGCTAATTATACAGCCACTACACCAAGTATTTAGGTATTTCTAAGCATAATAGTTGCATTTGACGAGCGCGCGTCAATTTATAGTTGAAAGAAATTTAAATTTTATGTCAGTTTATAAAATCACAAAACACGCACTCTTATTTTGCAACAGATACCTACGTACACCCACTCTACCATTCTAGAGTTCCATAGCCACGTTGGCAACATTTGTGCTTAATCCATAAGCTATGGAGCAATAGCTTACCTGTATAAATGAAGGCAAATCGAGGAAATGAAAGGGTCCAGCACGCAGATGTCGTGGAATCATCATACCTGCGCCGAGCATCGTCAGTTCCCGTCTGACGCGAGGATTCAGGCACCAATGCGCCGCTGCGAAAGGTCCTTGGCCCGTACCAATTGAGCTCTGATACAATGAGGTATGTAAGTTTAAATAAACCTTTGTGACAGACGAACAAAAAGTTATGTTTAAAGGTTCTGTTTTTCCTTTCTAGGTCGGAACCTTATAAGACACCAATAAAAATCATGTTGGTTGATTGCTTTTTGATACTATAAAAATTACCATTTGATATTTGCATAAGTATAATCAGCCAATAATGTTCCCACTGGATATAGGCCTCCTCTGTGAGTGAGAGTGAGCGGACCGTAATCCACCACGCAGGTCCAGTGCGGGTTGATGGCATTGGCTTCGAATTTTGGTCTAACATCTGCAGTTAGCCTAGTTCATCTGCGATTATGACTAGCGGCAGCGTTGAGATCCGATCTTTTCATTTGCAAATGAAGTTTTTAATTCGCTACATTGGATGTGTTTAAATTAAGGCCGCATTAATGTAGAAAGCTAATAACTGGCGTCAATGAGGCCTTAGAAACCATTCTAAAACATTTTTTTCCAACTTCGTGCAACTTATTGCATTAAAGACGTTATCAGGCGTTTTTGGTGACTGTGAATTAGTTTTAAGTCTACATGCATTTTAATGTGCTTCTTTGTTCTTCGGAATACATGCGCATTTAAAAGCTCCAGTCTATATTTTTAATTTTTTTTGCCGGATCTTACATCTCAACAGGATGTGATGTAATGTTTGGCACTCACCTACCTAATATTCAATCTACGACCTAATGTTACTTCTATAACTAAGTTATAAATACCTACTTATGTTTTTTCAGGTTTCGAACTTGTTTACTACTACTACTTCAACCCAGCATATTATAGGTACTTATCACTTAAAATAACGTAGCCGTGTGCACCTGCATATAGTTACCTCGTTTAAAACTGCGTCACCGTACCGGCAAAATAAAAAGAGTTGTGTTAAAGTTCCGCACATGTACTGTGTTAATGACACAAGTTGCATTATGCTCACGTCTTCCTGTAACAGAAATAAAGAAAAACAATTGAACATGAAAAATAGAGGCAGTGTAAAGAGTGCCACAAGCGGCATTGTATCACTATCGGTTATAGTGCCGCATGCCGTCTGCTTGCAGCATAATAGTGACGCCATCTAGACTGCCGTAAAGAATATGCACGGCAAAATAACGCAACCGTTTAAAGTACCGTAAGCATTGCATTGTCAATTAACATCACGCATGTAAAACATTTTTTTCGAAAAAAAAAAAATCAACCTACTTCCAAAAAAGCACTACAAAGTGAAAAATTACTTTAAAGGTCCGTGCACGAAATCGACTGATTTTGATCAATTTTGTTCATTAGTTGTGAGAAAGGGAAACAGAATTTAAACAAAATTATAGGTTATAATGCCGCAAGATATTTTCTGTCACAACGAGTTATCAAGTTCTTCTGAATATGAGTAGGCGAATATTTATAAAGCAAGATAATGTCCGTTAATATTGCATTGGCACATATTCTAGAAGCTGATGCAGCCTCTTAGGCGCGGGCCACACAGAAGCGACACGTGAGACGAGTACGGGACGCAGACGGTGTACGGCATCAATTTCACGTACCTATCTTCATTAGTCTACATACAAAATGTAATACCGCGATCTGGTACAAAACGTACAGAAAGGACAAAACCCAGGCGCGTCACTTTCCATCTGCATAATATTGCCGCATCTGCGTACCGTCCTCGTCTTATTTCCTTCTTGTGTGGCTCGCGCCCTATATTTTGTCGTCGCCTGTCTCGCCAGACAGTTTTGGTGTTCCTTCAGTGTCACATATTTGTGCTGCCACTTGTTATGCCTTTTACAAATTATCACATATATTTACCTATATATATTAATAGATGAATCATGTAATCAGATATTATTGCCAAGCTGTCCACAGTAATATATTTATGCTCGTGACTATACCTACTGGTACAAACAAAACAGCGGAATTAAGAAACTATTATGTATCTAACTAAAACCTCCACACACGAAGTTGCTTCGACGAAGTACTCGTCGAAGTTGACCGAAGTCCGAAGTAAGTGACTACATTCTAGTGCGAAGAACTACAGGAGGATTTGAGTCCTTTGTCTCGGGCGCAAAAACCGACAATGATTAGAAGTCGCCCGAGGCGAGCGGAGGTTGCACGAAGCGAACTGCCCTTCTACACTCTCGTATTCGCTTAACTTCGATCAACTTCGCAAGTACTGTAGTGCAGGCTTCAAGGGCTACTCATTTATGTGACTTCCAATGACTCTAGGAAGCCTGTTAGGATATTTTGTACTTACGGATTTCAATCTGACAGCAACTGAGCACAATGTTAGAGTAGCAAGGAAGAAATACACTCCTATGATACTGCTCAACAACTTGTCAAGCTCGGTAATTGAACTGAAAATAAATAAAAAATAGAATAGAATTTATTGTTCTTATAGGTAAGTAGGTAATTTACAAAATGCAGCTGGTTAAAAAAATGAAAAAACCGGCCAAGTGCATGCCGGGACTACGCACAATGACGGGTTCCGTAGTTGAGATGATTTTATTTATCCCAAGAACAAACTTAACGTTGTAGTTGAAAAACATGTTCTCCCATACATTCCAACTGCAAATGTAAGTTTGTACGCACAATACGAGTATTGAGAGATTTACCATTTCATTTTAAGACCATAGACTTCTTATAGGTTTTCCTGTAATCTATGAGAACTATGTATTTTTTTCAAAATTTTAGGTCCAGTAGTTTCGGAGATAAGGGGGAATGGTCAATTTTCATTGAATTTTTTAAATATATTTAAAAGCGTTTATTTTAAAATTATATAAAAAATATGTTTTAGAACCACGCAACAAGTGCTTGTTGCGAAGATCGAAAACAATTTTTTGATATGTCACAAGGTACTGTTATCAAAACTTTTTTTTAATTTTCTTGTTTGCCCCCCAAAAGTGACCCCTATATTCAAAATTCATTTATTTACGTTACACGATCATGTTTGGGTCACAGAAATACATATTCGTACTAAATTTCAACTTAATCGGTCCATTAGATTCGGAGCAAATTGGCTGTGACAGGCGGACAGACAGACAGACAGACACACGAGTGATGCTATAAGGGTTTCGTTTTTTTCCTTTTGAGGCACGAAACCCTAAAAAACGGCCAAGTGCGTGTCAAACCACGCATAATAAAGCGTTCCTTAGATGGAATGAATTTATCCCAAAAACAAACTTAACATTGTTAAAAACATGGTCTCGCCTAAGGAATATATGGAACGTGTCGAATCCAGACTTCGATACAGTATACAGTTTTGGGGAAAAAGCTATGGTTATGATTCTCAGCGAGCCTTCATTCTCCAAATACAATGTCTGAATTACACAAAGAGAAAGCTGTCGATCTCATTTTCAGCGTTTGATTTACCCAGCTTATACATACTTGTGTTATTAGTTAATTTTTAAAAAATCCATGAATTCGAGTCTGGGGAAGAAAGCATAGCCAGGGAAAACGACAGACTGCCAGCGGATTTGAAAATTTTGTTAAACACTAGCTCTTTTAAGGCTAAGCTCAAAGCATTTCTGTTAGACAAACACTTGTACTCAATGGACCAACTGTAATTTAATATTATTATTCCAACTTTTTTATTTTAAAAAGAAAAAAATGCTATTTATTATTATTGTTTTTTTTTATAAAAAAGTGTATTTTTATTTTTTTAATTATTTTTATTGCTGCATGTTCACTTCACGAGAGAAAAAAAACATAAAACACAAACTACGGAACCCTAAAAAGTATCATACTAACGTGCAATACGTGGTATACGTGCGTATGTAAGAAATAAATAAAAATATAAAAAGTAGACACATCTTCGGTTCTAAAAGAACATTAATTGGTTTTGAATTCAGAGGTGTACTATGAGTTACATTAATTTTAACCATACTAACTTTACTAGTAAGGTGTTAATCTGATGGCACCTTATAATTCTGAAGTGAGCTCTATTGTCTCTTCTCTTTGAAAGATTGCACCGTTTCCCCTTCCCTCCAATGCGTGAACTATAGTCTCGGAGCAATGAAAACTGGCCACATACGAATATCATGATCCCAATGGCTGTTAAATCAAATGCAATGTGGACACAGACACAATAAACAGCAGACACGAATTCATATAAAATTGTTACAATGTAGCTGAAAATACTCAAGTCATCCAGTGGAGCCCAGCCCGGCAAAATGTGAGGATACTCCAGACATTCCAATCCACGCATCTGACACAGAAAATATTCCACGAACGGAGAAACTATAAAGATAACTGCTGTAAAGCTATAGATTCTAGTTAGAATGGTTGCTGTATTTCTATATTTATTTGTGTAGATGTTGATGGAGGCAAAAAAGTTGTCACCCTCCTCGCTATCCGACTGGTACTCCGCGTGTGAAATTGGATCTTTGCTCAATTGTGTGATTTCCAAGATTGAGATTTGGGTGAGGAGTTTACGCCAGCTTTGATGGCTTCTACGCAATGAAAGTAGTTTGAGGACCCCCATGCTGCAAAATGTGAGAACACTGAAGCATTCGAAGAGCTTTTCCGAATCTTCCTTAGCCATAAAGAGTGTGATTGAAAGACGCACGTTATCAAGAAACAGAATGTGGACACATTGGCTGCCCAGTGCGCTTTGTAGATAGTAATGTATGATGAGAGGCCTATGTTGTGAATCGGACGGGTTATCAGAGCGACTAGGTTGTCAGTCTCGCGTCCGGGAGCTCCCAATCGAAGTAGGTTCTTTATCTGCAATCGAATATTAAAATATCTTATATTATAAGTTCAGTACTTATATAAGCCATTATAATAAATCGTTGTCTACCGACTAATTTAAATGAGTAATTAACAAACCTTAGACAACATCATGAACGAGTTCAAACCACGTCCTCAGGAGAACGTCGCAAGTAAAAAAATAAGTCTTGTTATGTCTGATATTGTTCGTGAAAGACATAAACTGCTTATTAAGTGTTTATTTACTTTCTGTGGCGGTAAAAGTAGGTACAGGGATATTAAATAGGAATACCTATCTCGTATTCTAGGAATTCACAAAAAGGACAAAATCATGAATTTTGTTCTGACGAAAATAGGACTTCCTGTATTAGGTCTTGATTATTGGTTTACTTTAGTCATTTAAAATTCCTAAGAACCCAATGTGAAATGCAAACCCAACATAGTTTCAACTAACATGGTTTGTTGTAGTCTCGAATTATTAAATTTTACCTTTTTGTAGGTAGGTACTACAGTTGTTAGGTGTAATCAACGCATTCAAGGACACTGAACGAGACACAATAGAAGATTTATTGTTATAAACCTGAGGGCTTCGATCTCATAGGTACACGTCTCTGAGGGCCCTGATCCCGCAGGTACACGCTCCGGAGGGCCACAATTTCGTTAAAGGATGATGGGCAAAAATGTATGGAACCTAGTACCCGTTCTAACAGCAATAATTTTTACATGACTAGAAAGGTTTTTTATGTATAGTAAATAATAGGTACTTTAGCGCTTGTTTTGTTTTGTTTTCGGTTTCGAGTTATTATGAATCCTAATTTTTGGACTTTACTCCTTAAGAATTGATTTTCGTATAGGGCCTCCGGTATGGAAATTTTATGAGTAGTGAAGTTTATACAACCGTTAACTTTTTGTATTGTTTTATAGTAACACGGATTTAAATTTTGAAAAATACATATTACATATTTCACACTTCGATCTGGACATTTCGGCCGTGCGATACTCGATTTCTTGCACTTTACTGCATTGAATTAAATCGCAAAGACAAGTCTAAATTATGATCTAATTATTGTTGTTTTGTGTCCCGCAAAGTGTTAAAATGAAATTAATGGCATTTGTCCTTTGATTATAAAAATTGTACCATGATAATATTAAAATTAATAATAAAAAAAATAAAAAATCATTTAAATTGCTAGGATAGGAAGAGTCCAAGTTATTTATGAATAAATATACCTATTGGTGAGTAGTTTAATTATCAAAATCAAATTAAATTAATCAGGCTAAATAATAACAGCCGTACGGATCGATCGAAGGTTAAGTTACGCATGCCGCGGTCGGCCGGTGGATGGGTGACCATCCATTACATATCGAGACCCTCCGTGCCTCGAAAAGCACGTTTAGGAAAGATTTATGTTAGATCGTCACGGACGCGAGCCGCGTCCGTATTTCCTCAACTTGTATGGACTAACCCTCTTACGGGACACGGATGCTGTACGGTGTAGCATGAACTGCTTCTTCTTATAATCTGTTCGTGAAGTTTTGAATTCGTGGCTCGTCTGCGCCTCGTACATGCACGGCTTGCGCCTAGAACGGTCTAGCATAAATCATGCCTAAGCCGTTGGCCCCGGCTGTCATTCGTAAATCTTTGACAGTCGTTACCGGTCAGTAGTCAGAAGCTCAAAAGTCTGACAACCAATCTCGCCAAGGAGTATCGTGTTACCCAGTGGGTTGTGAAGATCATATAGGCAGTCGCTCCATGTAAAATACTGGTATCCGGTTAGACTTGAAGCCGACCCCAACATTGTTGGGAAAAGGCTGGCCAGATTGATTTGTGATTAGTAGGTTAATTCGCATTTAATAACCTGCAAAGTAATTTTAATAATTGCATAATTGATTCAAGTTTTTTATTTTTACTTAATATGTATTTTTACTTAGTATCTACTAAGGGCATTAGTATTTTTTATTTTCCTACCTACTCAAAATACTTACTAATATTTAGCTAGGTGTATGTAGTGCATTTTCCTGCCGTAACATACGCTACCTTTCTAATTGCATAATTTAATTGCATCTATTAGGTGTCTATTTGATTGGGTAGAACACCCGCCCTTTCCATGTTTCAACAGACAACAAACTCTTCATTGCTAAGACACCTGCGCAATTTCCCTGAATCACAATATTCGCTTGTTATGCAATCTATTGTGAGGGCTGTGGTTCCAATAATAATAAACTGTATTGTATTTTCATCATAATTTTATTTTAAATTAAGCATTAATTAACACAGAAAAGCTCGAGCTTAAAAAAAAACGCCATTTCGATTGAATTTAACTATATAATGATCAAGTCTACCATGCCGAAGACTGCCATCCATTATTGGAGCGAAAGCCAACGTTTGGTTTGTCCCAGCCGTTGGACGAATCAGGACTTTCGATTACGGTGGAATCTGCAAATCTGTCGTTCCATCCAGGAGACGATTTGAAGGAATTGCCGCTAGAATCACCGTTGGAGCTGTATCCAGTCTGCGACCAACCGCTGCTTGAGGGACTTTTGTTTCCGTTTTTGCTGCGGCTTCGACCGCTTGATCCGAAGGCAGAGGTCCCGCGCCAGCCACCATTACTGGCTGATCGACCCAGACCACCTCCAGAGCTAGCCCAGCTGCCGCCAGAAGAACGTGCGCCACCAGCGGAAGGTGCTCCACCGAAGCCGCTGCTTACTTGCCAGCCGCTACCACCTGGGAAGAATACCATAGCGATGATTATTTTTTTATTGCTAAGTACGACAGGTAATTTCTTCAGGCAGATCTTTTACAGGATCCATTTGGATATCTTAGGTAACCAGATCCTTAATCGCTTTCAGCACGAGTTACCTACTAGCTGCTAGGGTTCAGCCGTAATCCTGAGCTACTGTCATGCTCACAGCCAAATCACATTTTGAGAGTGTATAACTACCTAGAAATAGAGACCATTGTTTGTAAGAGAAATTGACAAATACAGGTTATATACCTACTTACCTTAAGTGGCCTGTGCAAACATGGAATAAGACATCATTTATATTATATTCCTGCCTGTTTCAAAAACAATGTTTATAATAATATACAAAGTGTACAGTAGGTACGTACCTACCTAAGTAATCAGTGAATGTAACATTAACTCTGTGTTGCCAAAATTTCGCAAAAAAGTTTATTTGAATGAAGTTGTTAATTTGCCAGTAAAGATCCTATCACTATTTAGGGCTAGTAGGTAGACTAAATACAACATTCTGGGATAAGAATAAATGACACTGGTGGGTTTGCTTTGGGGACCCGAAACCCCTTAGCCTTTCGGCCTCTTCATACTATTGGACTGAAGAAAGCTACCCCTTTCATTGCCTATTGCGCCCAGGGCAAACTAGTAAGAGAACCGTAAAATAATGTGTTATTTACCTTGAGAACGGACATCCCGGCTAGCGATGGCTGCCGCTGTAGTAATGAGCACTAGCACCAGAATCTTCCCCTGAAATAGGAGAACTTATGATGAATATAACAATATCATAATATCATTATGATTTTTAAGTTTATTGGAGGACTCGTCTTTGGTATTCTTGTTAACTTTGCTGAATTCATGCAGTTCGTTATACCTATAACATGTAAAAAACCCTGTCCGATCCGTGAGGGTGTTGTTAGGTATTGTACTGTGAATCTATTTATGTGGTAATTTTCAGGAAAATCGAAAAATAAAACGTCTCATTTTTTTTCTATGGGGAATTTTACCGGGCTATTACATGGGGCGCGGGCGGCCGTCGTTTAGCGGGTGCCTACAAGTCATAACTTACAACCCCTATTAAAAATTAGCTAATTTTTAATGATTTTGGGTTAATTTTTGTACAAAAAATATGATTTATAAATAGCAATAACTTTTTATTTTCAATAATAATTAGATTTTTTTTTACTTTTAGGTAGTGTTACTGCAGTATCTATGAGCCGCTTTCAGATTGAACAGGGTATTCTTTACATAATAATATTGTATTTCGTAAAACACAGCAGCCTTAGTAACATCGTTCTTATGATCGTAACAAAATGACACAGAAAACTCACTTACCATCTCTACTTGTGGTACTCAGTTCTTTGGCAACAATTCGTGAATCCTATGACATTTATACCATCTTAGCCTGCATCCCAAACTCATCCAGTTTTTACTGTCATATATCAGAAGCACGATATTATAAGCCCAACAATAGCGTTGCCTATGTTAAAGTGACACGATTTGACTATTCATATGATGATTAAAGTTTCTCAGTGAGAACAACACAAAGATACAAAGCTATAGATGTGTCATCAGCAATTAATTAGGTATTATGTGTTTGAAGTGTTATTGAGTCAAGGTCGGGTTTGGGCTATTCCAATTTACTCTATGAGTCATGGTATAAGGTCACTAGGCGAATAATAAAATTTAATTAAATCCACTGTCTCATTCTCACAACAAAACATGAATAACTGACAAGACCACAGTTCGCACAATATCGACGTTGATGTAAAAGATACCGAAAAACATACGATACCGTCTTTTAAAGACGATTTTGTGGTAATATGGCAGAACGTTGTTTCTTGTACTATTTATAGATCTGTTCTGCACGAAGTCTAAGTGGCGACCTGTGTGTTCGGTAAGTTATGTGAATGATGTTATAATAAATTAACCCATTTCACGATTGAAGCACATCATACAATACATTAAGCCTAACTAACCTAATATCTATTCATCATCCAGTATTATGAATGGTAGTCCTACACCTACCCAGAAGACCAGCCAAGTACGCGGATCACGCGCAGTGTAGGGTTCCGTTCTGTACGTAGTCAGTGCGTCTACTTATACTTAGGTATAGGTACATTTTTATTTAGTATATTTTGTCATAAAGTTTTTTAAGGGTTTTGGCATTAGATACATAATTATTTGCCCGAGTACCCAGTACCCAATGAACGGATAGAGAGATGTGGGGGACGGGGGGACAGTATGGGGTGGGATAAGTTAGACTTACCTGAGAAAGACAGCTTTAATAGATACTAAGTCAAGGTTAGGGACCAGTTGCTTGAAACACGGAAGAAAACCGATCAATCTAATATAATCACTTCCTCAGAATGGATGAGTACTTATTGAATGTAACGGGTTCCACCTGTCTTAACTGCTATAGGCCAGAATATTTTAAATTCAAGCTGTTAGTATTCGTTCGCACATAAAATTTAACTATTTAAAGAGTGGTATCCGTTCGGCATAGAAAATAAATATTAGTTGAAACAAATACCAGTGGTATTAGAACGGAATAAGTCAAAATTTTCCCAATCTCGCTTCGCTCGCTCCTGCATTCTAGGTTATCTAAGTAAAATATCCGCCGGCGTCCGCGGTAAATATTTTGGCAATCAGCACCGGCAAACAAATCCGACGTCCAGCGCCGGTAGCAGAGGCACTCCTTAAATTTGAAGGATCTCAGTGGGGATTTCTGGACGGTGGTTTTTCAGATTCCAGCTTTCCCCCCTAAGGGGAATTATCAGGTGGAATCCCAGACTTTTTTTAGAGTCTAGTGTTCACCCTCAGGGCGCACTTTCGGGGGGGATTTTTTTTTTCGATTCCAGTTTTCCCCCAAACGGGGATTTTCAGGGGGGGATTCTAGACTTTTTTTTATAGATTCCACTTTTCCCACTACTACTACTTTTTTCTACTAGTTTTAAAAAATAAGCCAAATTTTTGGAATAAGCCAAAACTGTTTAGCAATGTGCCCTGCCCATTACCACTTAAGTTTGATAATTCTTCGGGCTATGTCGGACAACATATTATGTACGTAGGTACCTTCCAACTTCTTAAAATTGTTCTGAGCAATAAGTATAAATTATCTCTGTGTGTGGCTTACATACAGAGATTTATTTCTCAGGCTAAAAATATTTCCAGTCACAATAGAAAAAAATTGTTTCATGGTTTTCAGTTTTTTTTTACCGTAATCTGCTAAAATGACCTGAGGAAAATGTCTCTAAACAGTACCTTAATGCATAAGTTACTAACACCCGGTCTTTGAAAGGCACCAGCTGTCTCTTAGTAAAACAGTATGGTAATAATTAATGTTATAACTAGTGATCGGAAGTTTATTAGTATAATCGATAATAACATCACATGTTCCTAAATCACCATAGGCTGATGAAATGTTCGTTTTCCCTAATTATGTTTAAATTTCTGACGATGCCACTGTATATTAATTGTAAAATCTGTAAAATTCATGTAGCTACATATAATAAATGTAACATCTTCAATTCAATGCGGTTTTTTAAAAACATTGTTGCTTAAAGTTAAGATACGTTTAAACGTCAAAAAAATTATGGTTAAGGAGACGTTAATCATGACTTAGCTTTTGCAACCTTTATGAATGAACCCCCAAATATGATACAGGTATTTAATAAAAATCTTAAATTCACTGACCCAAATTCACTTATTCCAGTTGTCTAACTGGACAACTTGGACTGCATCTCACACGGAATACTCAACCACAGAGGAACTGACTATCTTACCTCTAACTGCCGTAACACAGTAATGCTGTTAACATTGTTGTTATGGTGACAGACATAATGGTAGCTAGCCAGGCGGACTTAGAACAAGCACAAGACTGACCATAAACGAAAACTTATAAGGCTTGCGATAACAGACCTATCAAGTTAGATTATGCCTTACAAGTCTAATGCAAATAAAGAGTATACTTAATGAAGAAATTACTCTGCAAAGCTCTACTTACTCCACATCTGCTCTGTTAATTCTAACCTATATTCCTGTTGTCTGGGGATGAGAAGGCCTGGATTGATTTTAATGTCACAGTAATTTCACGTTTTAATTTTTAATCCCCGACGGAAACAGAGGTGTTATAAGTTTAACGTGTGTATCTGTATGTCGCATCGTAGCTCCCAAACGGATGGACCAATTTAGATTTTTTGTTTCGCTTAAAAGGTGACTTGATCGAGAGTGTTCTTAGCTATGATTCAAGAAAATCTATTCAGCCGTTTGAAGATTATCAGCTCATTTCTAGTTGATGAATGGATGTGAGCATTTTCCACAGGTCTGATAGAGTCAAAATTTGGTATTCTGTTACTTCAATGATATTAGAATAACATAGTAACATTGAACTGATGCTGCAGCATTACCTGAAATTTGCAGGATACCCAAATCCCTCACCATCTTACAGCAGAGGTATCGTGTTTAGGCTCATATTGTAATGGTCTCAATGAATAGGTTATAGATAGATGGTAATCAGTGTCTGATGATGGAGTACTCAAAAGAAATGAGGGTAAATTAGTAATTAACTTTCTGTGGAAAAAATACGTACAACTGAGCGGATTTAAGCGTGTCACGTGTCGATCGTAGTGTGTCTACTAGTATAATATGTATAAAAAGTTTAAAAAGCAGGAAATAAAAGTTAAATTAAAAAAAAACCCGTCACTAACAAAATCCTTTGAAAAGTAATAAAATAAATTGGCCCTGTAAGTTTAAATAAATTTTAGGTAATATGTAGAAACAAGCGTCGTCGCGTCGGAGGACGGCGAACAAAGCATGCTTAAATTTTAATTTAACTTTTATTACTTTTTAAAGGATTTCTTTAGTGTCGGGAGTTTTTTGAATTTTGAATTTAACTTTTTTCTTTAAACATAACTATACTAGTGAACTCAGCATCACACATGTGGCCAATTGGTTCCGCATTGATCAATGCTCATACCTTCTCTGTCGCCAACCCGTCTTGAGCAAGCGTGGGTTGGCGACTTAAAATATTAAATCCCAAGGACAATCCCCGGTTGGTGTAGGACTACTGCAGTATATTATTATTATAATTGTTGTAAACTTCACAAAAAATACAAACATCGTAAAATATATAAGGTCCCATTAAAATAGATGGACAAACTTTTAGAAATCATTCAGACCACCAAAATAAAGACAAAGGTAAAAAATAATAATAAATAAAAAAAGCAGCTAACAAAAATATACTAAAAGATGTTCGTTAATTATTTTTGGTTATAATAGAATCCCTTTAATCAGTGTTTTTTTTTTTTTTTTGCTTGGGTACTTTTGGTTAGACGTACTGAACGCTGTGTTAAAATTTGTCCATCTATTTTAATGGGACCTTATATATAAATACAAACTATGCGATGTTCTCCTGACAAAACTGGGCTCTGTCCGTGATCTCGGCATTATCCTTGACTCCAAACTTTGCTTAGATTTGCATATCAGCAAAATAGTTAATAAAGCGTACCAACTTTATGGATTTGTTATGCGCTCGACATTAAACTTGAAGAAGCCTTCTTCATATATTTGCCCATAAAAAGTCTCTCGTACGCTCGCAACTGGAGTATGCTGTGTCCGTCTGGAGTCTATATTATAAAAAATACATTGAGGCGATTGAGTGTGTTCAACAGAAATTCCTACGTGCTATGCATTTTAAGATGCTTCGGATATTATTTGCCATATCAGTATTTACTTATAAACTCAAAAAACTTGAAAATAGACGTAAGTACCTACTTGGATGCCATGATTTTTTATAATATTGTTAGTAATAAATTTGACTGTATTGAGTTAACCAACATGATAAGCTATGTTGTCCCTAGAACAGAGTGCAAGCGAAAGGTGCGCGCTGGCAGACTATTTTCCATAGGTACTTGCCATTCTAACACCGGTTTGCGCTCACCTGTTCACAGAATGATAGATGTCCTCCCAGCAAGTTCAAAGGTTACTTAAGGAGCTCTCTTGATTTATGTGTAAAAAATATAGTTAAAGATAAACATGATAGTTAAGTAAGTTTCGTTTTTAATATTATTATGTATTTATTACCCTAGCGTTTAATTAATTGTATATTATATTCCACAGTTAATCTGTGAACAGCGTTGTGGGCTACAATATTGTTCAAATGTGTTGTGTATTTCTTTTTTATACTTTATCTTGTAGCTGTTTGTTGTTCCTTTTGAATAAAAATAAAATAAAATAAACTGTGTGCTTGGAGTTGTCAATGTCGTAGGTTGTTAGTATTGAATTCACCCGCCCGGTTACTTCCTCAGTGCCCCGACGCCTCTTAATACGATCTACACAATTCGTGTCGTCTCCACCGTTCTGTCATATTACTCGTTAAGTTGTTATTCTTATTAGTTAAACCACATACACTGTAATATTTTGACGTTGACAGGTGCACAGTTATAAAAATCAGGTTATAACGGTATACTTTTGGTATATTTTTTCCGTTGAAAATCAGTATCATGCCGGCACGTTGGAAGATAGAGTCTGGCCAAGCTACGTCTGCAATGGGCAACGCCACAAAGTTCAATATATGGTATACTTTTACATCAATCAGTTATGTCAGTTTCAGGGTTGTAAATAGATCTAATAATTTTGTTATTTTGCCAATTGATTTTTGCATAATATATTATGGTAGACTACGTCGTACCTATGCTTTACCTCCATACAATGACAGAACTATATCAAATCTACACTGCTAAAGTGGCTATTCTTTACCAGGAATAAATCATTCTTATTTATTACATCTGATATAAACAAAACAACCTATCAAAAACAAAAAGACAAACAAAGTATCATGCAAAAAAATTACCAAGAAGTTACATTTTTTTAAAAATTATAATTGAAAATAAAAAAATATTGCTATTTAAAATTCACATTTTTAATACCGTACCAAAATGACCCAAAACCAGGTATCCTATTGAAAAAAAAAAAAATTGCCTATTTTTTTGTCTTCTTGGATATAACCACATTAATAGACTAACGAATTAATAGATAACAATACCCTCACGGATCGGGCAAGGTTTTATTTACATGTTGTATAGTGGTTTTATTTACTTTGCTAAACATTTTCTATATTCTATAGAAAATAATGATAATACGAAATGGTCCAATCTGTTATTGTTGGTAATGTATTATTTCAAAATCTACAAGAACCCTTAAAACAAATAAAATATTTAGTACATGTAAATTCACTCGGACAGCTTTTGAAATGTTTTGAAAACAGGCGTACCTAAGTACGTTCAAAAGCATTAACTCGATACATTTTAACACTGCTGTCTAAATATTGTCAATATATTTTTTTGTTTAATGAAAATTAGTCTTAAGGTTTTTAATGTCATAAATAACAATAAAACAAAAAAAAAAAAACGATACTTTAGGAATGATTGATGTTCAAAATGGAGTATTTCCATTTACTAGTTGTAGGATGAAATAATGTCGAAAAAAACATCAAAAAGCACGCGTGATTTCATAATATGGCACAGGCAATTCGTCTTGGAGCATACGGAATACGACATTTCGATTCCTTGCCGTATCGTAGGTTTCTATAAGCCACGATATTGACGTGGTTTGCACGTGATTACAATACATAATTGGGGCCGATTGGACTTTGGAGTATTAGAAATTGAACGCTGCGAATCGAGCGAGAGGGTGCGATATATTTTTATTATTTCATCCCACTCATGCACGTTATCTGCGGGAGCACGTGACAAGTGCCATTGCCGCCACCATGCGGTGCTCTGTCCTTACTATCTATAGGTACTATATATACCTATATATACGTATCATCTATATTATTTTGTAAAAAAGTTGTGATCGTTGCGTTCAGTTATGATAATATGGGGTGTTTTTTCGATTTGCGCTGCGCCTGTGAATGTGCACCAATTCATCCATTAGTTATTATCAATTATTATATATTTCTAGCTTTCCCCCGCGGTTCATACGCGTAAAATCGGAAATCTACCTCATGTCCGATTTTAATACAAACTTCCATCCTCCTTTTTATTGAAGTGAAAACTTCTTTAGGCGCGTTGGGCATTTTTGAGATGGGACTAAACCATAGATTTCGCGACACTAACGCAATTTACCGACACCGTGAAGTAAAAGACATCAACGCGTTGATTGCAGCGGTGCGTGGAGTAAAAGACATCAACGCGTTGATTACCCCCACAGTATAAGGAAGCTGAATGGCGTAACTGTGCCACCTGAAATCTTTGACAACTCAGTCATTCCGTTTAGCTCTGATGTTAAGGATCTTGGGCTGCATGTCGACACTTGTCTTGACTGGCTAAGGCAGGCAGGTCAGTTAAAAAGTCACCGGAACGTTGCGGCCGCTCTATCGATTGAAAAATCTGCTCCCATCACACATAAAGGCAACGCTTGTACAGTCCCTAATCTTTCCCATAATTGACTATGGTGACCGTTTCGTTTTCAATCTTCGTAAGAATGACCATGTATCCTCGCACCGTTTGTTTTTAAAGTGTTTACCCA
Organism: Omphaloscelis lunosa; assembly: GCA_916610215.1. NCBI lineage: Eukaryota > Metazoa > Arthropoda > Insecta > Lepidoptera > Noctuidae > Omphaloscelis > Omphaloscelis lunosa. Next base: position 15,108,394 of record OU744247.1, read on the forward strand.
TTTGTCAGCGGAGAGAGGTGAGGGCTCTGTCTATGTTGTTCTCTATTCTTGACAAACCCACTTCTCCTTCTTACTTAACTTCTCATATTCAATACTTATGTTCTGCCTATAGTAAAAACCTTCGTTCCACCAACAATCGTCTTCTACGATGTCCTTCTGACCACACTGGTTTCATTAATTCTTTTTTCTTTGTCCACTCTTTCTTTGGAATGCTCTACCTCTGAAAATCAGGACGGCAACCAGTCGGTTGTCTTTTAAAGTGAAGGCGCGTGAGCATATACGTAAGAAATTGGCAGAAACATCACAGCGCTGATTTGCTGGATTCGTTTTCTTCTCTACTGATCGTTATTTCTCCTCTATCGATCGTTATTTTTCCTGACAAAGTTTATTCTGTTTATATGTATGTATGTATCTGTGTATTTATTCTTGTATTTTATAGTTATTTTCGAGTTATTAATCCTTTATGTTGCATCTGCCATGTTTTGGCTCTGCATCACCCTAAGGTTGACTGGTTGAAAATGCCTCAGGCATTAAGTCCGCCTTTGTACGGTATTTTTATTAGTGTATAAAGTTTTGATAAATAATAAAAATTACCGCGGTGCCCATTTTTTTTTCAAGTTTTCACTTCCGTCGGCACTCCCGGAGTGCCACTGTTTTTTTTTTTTATTATTAGATTTTATGAAATCGCTGAAACACGTATTTCTGCATGAACCAAAAAAAATATTACTTAATATTTATTTATCAAAATTTTTAAACTGTTTGCCCCTTCTTAAGGACACAATAAAGCAATAAATATCTACTTCGACGTGATTCTGTACAGATATAGTTGGAAGCCCGGAAAATATCGCATTCCCTAGGGAAAAAACTTACTAATATTAAATTGTATGTTTGTTTGCCGGTAAGTGTTTGACTAGTTTGTAACTGTTTGATTTACTTTCACAGCAAAACTACTGAATCTATTAGGGGTAACTTGAACCCATAGGATTGTTTCCAAATGGGTCAACATTGATTACCTACTTGCATTATTTTTCATAGTTAGGTTAAATATAAAACAACGTTTTAAAAATTTGTACCTTAATTGCGTAATACAACACAATCACAATCTGTTTCGATTTGAAACAGATTGCTAATCCATTGCTTCATAAGTTGGAAAAAAAAATCTGCTTAACAACGTAAATAACGCAATGAATGTTGTTAACTGTCAAAATGAAACGAATTGGGCAAAACTGTTTACGAACATAAGTTACGCAATTAGGGTACAGCTCTTTATTTTAATAAAATTATGACAATAAAACACACACATACTTAACACATTACATACAACATTTACCTCTTATTGGCAAACAAAACTTAAATTCGGATACCTATATTTTTAACCTATATTTTGTGCGAACGTAGAATGAACGGGCTTATAAAGCCTACGTTCGCATAAATTAAATGGTAAATAATTTATAATTTATTATTATCGTTATCTAGCGCGGTCTTGGGTGCAAACCGGTCGATGAACTGCGTGCTGTCGCGAAATGTGAAATAAATACCTTTAAAAAGTTATCTAATGAGAAACAATTAACTAATTACCTATCTATTGGTGCGCAGCCGCCGGTCGGCGCAGCCTTGTAAAAGAAGATGTTCATAATGGTAGCCATTGTCTTGGATGCAATGAGTCTCTTGGGTTATTACTAAATAATATTAATAATAAGCCCTTTGTTCTGAATATCGAAGTTTGAACATTTCGTATTATGACAGTGTTCAGGTTTTTCTCTTGGCATAGGCCTCCTCTAGCGTTTTCCATTGCGTTCTGTCTCGCGCTACCCTTCTCCAGTGATGTTCAGCCGTGAGCTTCAGGCAATTACTACGCCCACGTTTGCAAAGCCGTAACAAAATCGCGGCGATTTTTTTTCGTGCACTTGATTTTCAACGCTCTGCTAAGCGCCGAGATTTGAAAATCCAACAGTATGTTTCGACGCACTGGGTCGAGAGTGCGTCTCAGCGCGTTGGATTCTCAATGCTCGGCTTAGCACCAAAAGTCGAAAATCCAGTGCGCGATAAAATCCCGCCGCGATTTTATTACGTCCGTGCGAACGTCGGCTAAAAGTTATCTATCAAATACTTAATTATATTAAAAGTATATCACTCACCGCTACCCCCGTCTTCCTTTTAATTTATTTAATGGTATAATCACCCTCTCGCAACACCAGTATCAGCTGCCGCTGTTGTGGAGTTTATTGTGGCGCCATTAATATTGGTGCACCACGCACTAGCACAGTAAAACACTAACAGATTATTTGTAAAAATCTCGCTAATCACTGAATAGCCACTGTTTAGCTAAGCAATCGTAAAGTAACTAAGTTTATAAACAACACGGAATTTTAAAAAGAAACACTGTCCGTGAGAACCCCCGGCCAATTTGGGAACTGACTAGAATAGATAAATCATAAAACATTAACATTAAACACGAGCGATACTAGCAAAAATCTTTGGCAAAAAAGTGCATCTGTGTGCGTAGGCGCAAACCAGCAAGTGCTGTGATTGGTCGATGCCACGATACTCAGTCCCTTTCCTGCAATTTTCCGTATTGCTGATAGGGTAGTTATGGGTATATAGGGTGTCTAACTTGATGTGTAGCCGTTTGTACCACTCCTCCATAGTAAAATCTTCCGATCTTACCTACTATATCTACTATCTTGGGTACTCGTCCACAGCCCTTTCGAATGCAATCACTACGTCTTCAGAGTTTATAATGTCAGTGTTCGTCACACTGTTACTTTGATTATTGAGAATAAATAAAAATCAAGGCGCCTGGTCGAGGCTAATATATATAAATCGCGACTGCCCGTCTGGCGGAGTGTGCTAAATGAAACGTTATCATGGTGTAGAAGGAGCACACGATCAAGAAAACAAGCAAATAAACTATGAAATGATTAATATGATATTATAGTGTGTTCTATTGTATCTGTGTGTCCTTTGTTTTTGGAGATCCCAAATGAATAAATAAATATCTTAAAATCTTGTTTTAATTAAGAAGATGCTTCTCTTCAAACGATGTGAATGTTCGGAAAGGATATCCATCCATAATTATGTCTGACATTCGGGAAACTAAGTTCCATGGAAGGATTTGCGTCAGATTCGAAGAAATCAGTTAATTTCGCTTTTTTCTTTGGTATTATTTCAATAGTTTCGGAAGGAGACTCGACACTTTGAGGAAGTTGACTATCAGCGGTATTCTAGCTTATCTTATGCACATTTCTCACTGCAGACCCCTCCAGCAACGCGCCGCTGTCACAGAAACGGTCTCAGTTAAGCTTGCAATATACATGCTACTAATAAGCATGCTTGTTTACTACTCAGTAGCATGCTCATTAGTAGCATGCTCTCTGTGCATGTATAATACTCATGCTCTTTTTGTATACACTCGATAGTTGAATGCTTTTTAAGTACCGTTTGCTCGAAAGTAGCATGCTTTTGTACTACTAGGTAGCATGTGTATTCCACGCTTTAAGCGGTCGGGCTTTAGGCAATAAAATTAGAAATATTCTAAACGCGAAGTATCTTTTCCCGAAAATACCGAAAGAACCGGGATTTGGTTTTGAAAATCCCGGTTCGTAATATTACTCAAATTTCCGGGATTTCCCGGTACTTTCGGTTCCGGGATTTCCCGGGACTATTCACTATTTCCGATCGATTGAATAAAACAACAGTTTGTAACACATAGCTCATTATTTTTATTTCAATCACCATCTATAACTACTCTTAATTACTACTTGTTATTGGAGCTGGTCTGCCTTCCTCAGGGAAGTCTGGGTCATCCCACCCCCACACTGGATGAGTTCCGTCACCGGTTCTCTTGACCCGTTTCTCTATCAATTCATCTGGTACGAATTTCAAATCATACGCCCATCCAATTTTTGACATGATATCAATAAACAATTTGCCAAAATTAAGAGAATAGCCGCCCAATTCAGCTAGTCTGTAGTCCCAAGGGAAAGAGTGGTGGAAGTTGTGAAAGCCCTCTCCAAGTGCATAGAATGATACTGACTTAATTTCAACAGGTCCGATGTGTTTATCGTATGGCTTGGTGCCCCACATGTGTGCTGCTGAGTTCACAAACAAAATCGCGTGAAGTGCATATATGTATCTTAAGCAGACACAAACGTAAAATGCAATCTTTGCTTCTTCTCCCCAAAGAGTAGGGATATAAGTAGGCACTATGAAACACGCGATTACTAACAGATACCAGTAATTCCTGAAAAAAAAGTTCAGAATTTAATATTTCTTTTTCCGATATAAGGTATGTTCTATACATATAAATTCTTGGGGTTATTCCACTGTGCTTCAGGAATGCATTCCACTGCACTCCAAGTTTTTTTTACCTATATTATTTCAAACATTATTAATACCGAAATGGTTCCACAGTGTCCAAAAATAAGTAAAGTCAGCATAAAAGGCAAACCATAAGTTGTTTGTTATACACAGCAATTTTTACCATCTCGAGGATAAAAAATGATATAATTGATGATGCGTGGTTGATAATCATGGCAGGAGCATCACAAAGTGAATATATTTTATTTAAGTTTAATGATTATTTTGTTGATCAATGGTTAGACAATGGAAATTTACATACAGAAATTTGGAATTGTTCGGGAAAAAGACACTGAACAAACAACTTAGTAGAATCATGGCATCGTATGCTCAATAACGAGTTATCAAAGAAACCGCGATTATTGGAGCTCTTATATAAACTTAAAGAAGAAGGTTTGTATCAGCAAAAGAATCGTCAAACAAACAACCGAAAACCGCAATCAATCAAAAGAGACACAGAATTCAAAAGTATTATACTCAATTATCGCACAGGTAAATACAATTTAAGTTAAATGATCATAAAAAAATAACAAAATAAAAAAAATATTATGTTGTGTTGTGATTTGTATCCTACTTTAGAAAAGTAATCTAAAGCTGTGATTATTTATTTATTTATTTACTTCAATTATAAGAAAAACTTATTATTTTTATTTTTAACATTTATTTTATTATAGATATTACTTACGTTGGTATTTATGTTACTTAATCTTAAATGATTTAAAAGAAACATTTAAAATAATGTTGTGATTTATATTCTAGATTTAAAATAGATCTTTTCTAATCTGAAACTGGGATTTTTTTTAGTTGCTTTTACTTTGTTTAAAAAAAATATATTGTTAGTTTGACGTTGAATAAACATAATTGATAAGCATTTTTATCTTTTTTATGATATTTAATTGCTAACTCTACTCAAAATTTCTTGGAGCGCAGTGGAATCAATTTAAATTATGAGAACGAAGGGTTTTGGAGCGCAATGGAACTACCTAATCCTTGTAAGTGAAAACCTACTTCTGCTGGAAGCGCAGTAAAGGGTCGTTCATGACATCGCTCATATCAACACTGTGTGCTCTGACTTGAGGATGTTTTCTGATCATCATCCACCCAATGTGAGAGAAGAAGAAGCCCCTCTTCGCATTGTGAGGGTCTGCATCCGTGTCGCAGTACTTGTGGTGCATGCGATGAGTTCGCACCCAGCCGAACACTGAATACTGTGAAAAAAAATATTGAAATAAGACGTATCAATCTTCCTAAAAACTAAATGCATTGGATGCTATCACAATAAATTGATGCAGTAACGATTGTGAAGAAACTAATATTTATAATTTAGCGTAGAAACATTTTTCTCATGCAACTGATACCACTCTTATTTTTGAATTCTCAGTTAGTATTTAACTCGATTCTCTATCTTGTGTGCTGATATGTGATATGACTGTGATAAGGCTCAGTCACCGAAATATTGATGTCTTTATAACCCGTCAATATGTTGAGAGCAACCGAGAGGTTCTATGGATATGGATGGTTCTATATTCACACGTCAACAACCCCGTTACGAATCTGGCAAACGACCCAAGAGTTGAATTAACCCAACACTACACCGAAGATAGGACGGACAGGCAGTACAGGACGTCAGCTTATACGAGATTAGGATGGCTCTGAAACAGCTCAAAAACAATAAAGCTGGCGGTGGTGACGGAATCACGGCGGAACTCCTAAAGGTTGGCGGAAAACCAGTTTGTAAGGCCCTCCAGAGACTGTTTGATTCCATCATACTCGAGGGCAAACCGCCACAGTCATGGAACGGAGGTGTGGTGATACTTTTCTTTAAGACAATCCTTAAGAATTATAGGCCCATCTCAGTTCTGAGCCATGTCGAAAAGTTGTTTTCAAGAGTCATCACGATCAAACGTCATCCGTCTCGCGCGCATATTTGACGACTTTCAGCTTTCTGAACAAGCTGGATTCCGTAAAGGCTTCAGCACCGTAGATCACATACATACACTACGGCAGCTTAGGTTATACAGAACACCGAAGAGTATATAACCTGCCTCTCTGCTTAGCGTTTGTAAACTACGAGAAAGCCTTCGATTCGATCGAGACTTGGGCTGTACTGCAGTCTCTTTAACGGTGCCAGATCTAGTATTGGTACATCGAGGTGCTAAAGTGTCTGTACGAATATAACACTATGTCAGTCCGACTCCTGGACCAAACTTCGAAACTTATCCTTTTGCAGTGAGGTGTGAGACAAAGACACGTTATCTCTACGAAACTGTTAACCGCTGCACTGTATGATGTCTTTAAGGTTCTGGACTGGAAAGGGCGTCACACCACTAACTTTTGGTTTGCCGACGACAGAGTTGTCATGGCTGAGACTATGGAGGACCTCAGTAAAATGGTCAATGACCTCAGTAGAACTTCCGAAAGAATGGGTCTTAAAATGAACATGGACAAGACAAAGGTCATCTCAAATGCCCATGTAACACCCACTCTCTTGAAGGTCGGAGGCACTACACTCGAAGTTGTGGACGAGTATGTTAACTTAGGACAAACTGTCCATTTAGGTAGGTCCAGCTTTGAGAAAAGGTTAATCATCGAATCTGACTCGGCTGGGCAGCGTTCGGGAAGCTACGCAATGTCTTCTCGTCCCACATACCGCAGTGTCTTAAAGCAAGTCTTTGACCAGTGAAGACATAAGGCATTGAAACTTGGTCGCTCCCAATAAGCCTTATTAGTCACGCCTGAATCAATTAACTATCTTATTAGAAGACTAAAAGTCACCCAAAGGGCAATGGAAAGGGCTATGCTTGGAGTTTCTTTACGTGATCGAATCAGAAATGAAGAGATCCGCAAGAGAAAACTGCCAAACTTAATTGGCAGCGGGCAGGGCACAGAATATCTATTCGACCATCTGGCCGATGGGGCCGAAAGGTTCCTCCCAGTAGGTGGACTGATGACCTTGTGAAGGCCGCAGGAATCCGCTGGATGCGGAAAGCACAGAAACGGTCGAAGTCGCGGTGCTTGGGGGAGGCCTATGTCCAGCAGTGGACGTCTTTCAATAATGTATGTTTCTATAGGTACTCACCTGAAATGCCATAGTGAAGAACGACAGCAGTAAGAGACGCAGCGGCAGTTTGGTTTTGTATGCTTTGTGTGTCCATAGTCTGTGGGCACCAGTTGTTACACTCAGCATCGTGGCTAGGTACAACAAGTAAGCTGACGACGAAAAAAAACGTACGTAATAGAATAAATTATTTTGTCAACATGTGCGATAAAATGAAGATGGTTGTTATGGCTGAAGAATCAATGCCCTTCTAAACATGGGATAAAATGTTAGGAGCATTCTATCTCTAGTAAGTAAAGTCAAGAAAACTAAATTGACTACTTATTAACTTATATTGTCCGTATATTCAAACCATATCTGTTATTCTTTGACAGTTATAAGGCTATAAACACAACAAATTGACGTAGGTTGTCGATTTGTTTGACATTTAATTTCCCAGATTGTACCAAGTTAGAGCTTGTTGCCGATTACAGTGGCTTAGTAAATGTTCATGTAAATGGGGGAAAATTCGTCTCATAACAAAACTCCACGAACATAACAATGCTTACCAAACAGACAAGTCTGCCACTTCGCCGCCATAAAGAATAGATAAACGCCATAAATAGCACCGATGTGCATAGTGGAAAAGATCGTCACTTCCCTCCACACTATGTCCCGTTTCCTTGGATGTGGTGGTAGCTCCACTTCTTTGTTTTCGTGTACCGTTTCATTGTTGAAACTGCTATACTCAGCCGTGTCAGCGGTAATCCTCGGCTTACTGCAATAATAAAAGAATAAATTATTTATCTAAAACTGCACCTACACACAAAAATAGTTGATATAAATGGAAATACAAATAGTTTTCTTACCTATGCATTGTAATCGGTATCAGGTTATTTACTGATGTATTTTTCATAAACTTATTTTATTTATCGACGTTTTGGGAGACCAACACAAACGACTGGCTTCTTATATCTGTAATGTTTAAAATATACCCTTTAAATATGTCTGCAATAATGTTCCAGGGGCGTAAATACTGCCGTATCAGCCGTATCATTGATATGGGGCCACCGGGCCCCTGAACGAAATTGATCTGAATGATCCTGTTTCTTATAAGACTTAAAAACTATCGGACCAACTGAGATTTAAGTACTAGAAAAGTCAGAAATCGCAAAAATCTTTTCTCAAACAGTTCTTGGGAATGGGACTGAAATGAGCGAGAACACAATATACCAGTGTATAACAACAGTCGAATTATTCCATTACTTCCCTCAGCTGAATAGGAAACGAATAGGAGATAGTTACAAATTTAAACTTTTAAATGATTATCATACCCTTATGGAGCTAAGCAGTCAATCATGACATAATTATATAAGAACGGCTATTTTAGTCAACTTTCAAAATAATATTCCTCCAGACCGAATTTCGGCAATGGCAAACAATCTCAGTGGAGACCAGCCTTCGGCACAGAAGATATTATAGTGCACAAGTGTGGGTGCAGACATAGGTGCACTCTCTCTTCCCTTACTCTCATAGTCCGATGGGACGGCAATCCGACACTGCCGGAGAGAGAACAGGCGCAGGTCCAGCGGCTTAACGTACTTTGCAAGGCTAGGGAGTATCATTATATTATCTGTAACACCGCCAAATTCCAAACGCCGGACTGTTAGGTACTAAGAAATTCCTAATGGAAAAAACCCAATACAACTTCATATGGTTATGGGTGCTGTTGGTGTACCCTGCGCATGTTGGAGGCGTATCGCTTGCGCGTGATGTCGTGAAAGCCATGCCGCCTCTGTGAACATGCCGAGGCTCTGTAGTAGCGCGGCAAACCTATCAACACCCTAAATGCATTATTGTATTGCCCTCTGCGCTTAGTTGACCCATATACTGCATGTATAGAACGACTAACAGTACGCTGCAAATGCCTTTACTTCAGTCGTGCATTTTGCAAAACTGCGAACCATCATATTGCAGCGGACAGCCAACGACCTGCGCTCACGCTCAATATCCTGACTGAATTTTAGATTCTCGGAAACCTAGTGGCCCAGACACTTGAAAATTGTGACTTGCTTTAAGGAACTTCAGCAAAGTTTCAACTGACCTCAGTTGAAACTGAACAATCCAGTAAATTTTTGTGCTTGTCTTAAAGACCTAACCTAGCCCATGAACCGCACATCACTTGTGTAATATGAGAACTTTAAACACTGAAAACACACAATAGGTATTGGTAACCGGATAATAAAAGGAAAATATACTACCACGCACTTTAGTAGCTATAGTTTCTGAAGGAACCTATAAACAACATTTATTTTTAATTGTACACTGGATAAATACATAGATAGTGTGTGATAACTGATGATGAGCGTATGAATGTACGGCATTAAAATTGATGTCTTCCAATTTATAATATTTCTATCAAATTCATAGAATGAATTTATTACAATTTATGGCATACATGCATCCTTACAATGCAATTTACCTTTGGACCGAAGTTAGCAATGTAAGCAAAGGATTCGTGCAAATAGTTTATATTGTTTTAAATTAATATTCCAATCAAAATGTAATGATGACTTTTTCCGTAGGATGTTATAAGCAGAAAACTGAGAGAAGTCCGAAAATTTCGAGAGTCATCGAGGTCTTTCAAAGCTGCAATTTGGTTCAAATTTTGGTTTTACACTATTAGTATCCATCATAATCAACTTCCCAAAAAATAGTAAGTACAGTGCAATTTTTTGAGACCTAACGCCATTTTTGTGTCTACGCGCGGTGACTAGCCTTATTATTGACAAGATAAAAAAGGTTAATTGATTCAGGCGTGACCTTGCGGAAATCCATTATAAAATACGCTGACCGTAGACTGAAAAGCGCAGCGCTTGGTGTGACAACACGCCGTGTTCGAGTTCGCAACAAGTCAATCGTCATCCTGAGCATGCCTCGTTGAGAGGTGAAACACGTATCGATTTCTTTCAGGGTTTTTAAGACTCTTTAGAAATAGCTAAGCGGAACAGGTTACTAAATATATCCACTTCTATTGTATTTTTTTTTAAAGATAAAAATGTGTGATGTGCATGAGACCAAATTAAAAAAAAAAAACTATTATTTAAAAAAGTCACTTGCACCAAAGATTTATTTGTACTGCAAAGCAAAGTTCTTCACAGGTGACAGTAAGGTTGGACTTGACATAGACCACAACACCATCACTTTGATTTAGGTTTTTGGCAGTGCTGTACATATTACAATTTTGAATGTTAGGGATGTGGTGTGGAAGTCCAATATGTCACAATCCATCGAGAGTCGTTGTAGTAGTGTCTGTAGAATAAGAAAATTACAACTGTTTGATCTAATGTTCTGTGTAAGGATTTTGATATAATGTTTTGGATTAACATCCAAAACATTATATCAAAATGAATGAAATGTTTATTTAACAATAAACATTTTTACTTGCTCTGGGGTGTGAATCCGATACAGAAAAATGGTCAACAGTGTCCATAAGTGCATTTGTTAAGGTCAAGCATTTTTTAAGGTAAGGACAAGGGTCAAGCATTTTTTAAGGTAAGGACAAGGGTCGTCTGTTGCCTATAAGGCTTGGAAACAGGTTCGAATAAATCACATATATATCATCAGTTCTGATGACGAACAGCATTTCCTTCCACCATCTTCACCTATGCTCAGCTCCGAACCACCTTCTTTAGACTCCTCATGAGACAGGCTGAACATTCTGGAGAACGACCATAAAACTACAAAACTCCGATAGTGAACTTTTGTTAATGCATTTGACTCTAACCTGCGTGATTTACCACTAATACCAACGATTGAAGAGGTTTCCCATATTCGTCAACAAATTAATGCGATGCCATTACCCACATTGAATTCTATTCCATCTGTAGAACATCTTCAGTCACCATTCCTTAGCACGTCAAAAGCTAGCAGCGCAAGAACCCTATCGAAGTAGTTAAAATTGTAAAGATTTTTTCTCTCAATTACAGGTGGAAAAAGACAAAACCTATTATTGAACGACCAGTGAATACGATTTCAGATACGATGTTCTGAAAATGAAATTTTCCAGAATCAAGGAATAAGTAATCACGCTGTATGTTTTGCAAATTGGGCAGAACAAAAGTCTTTTGCGTGAAGTGTAACATGCATTTGTGTTTTGTGGTAAGAGAAATGAATACAAATCGAAATAATATTATTTTTGTAAGAATTATGCGTAATAAACTTTTTTTAAACTAAGATATGTTTTATTGATATCTTGACACCGTATTCCACGTAGTACAAACATTGGAAGATATAGTTTACACTGTAGTTGGCAACGTAATCCTTGATGTACTTATATTTTCACGGAAATAAAAAAAAAAAAATCCAAACTTTTTTCTGTCTCGTAGGTTCATAGTTATCCGGGAAATATTAGAAAAAAACACAGTTTTTAGACAAAACCCTTTGCCAATTTAAGGGTAGTGAACTATAAATCTAAAGTTAACTTTAACACGAAATGATTACAAAAATATTCTAAGTGGCTTTGTTGATTCTGACTGGGGTAGTAATGTAATATATAGAAAAGGTAATACGGGCTATTTTTGATCATTGCACAGTTTGTGCTGGCAAACAAAGAATCAGTAAGCAGTGGCAATAACATCCACTGTAGCAGAGTACATGGCTGTATATGAAGCTGTAAAAGAAACTCTATGGTTAAAGTCAATAGTAACAAGTATTGGCATTGCGATTCCAGATTCTATTTATATTTATGAGGATAATAATGGATGCATCTAAACATATTGATATTAAGGGTCGACTATAGTAAATCGTGTTATGGGTTTTGGATAATTTTATAAAGTAAACTTAAAGTAGCCACGAAAAAAGTTTGGCTAGCTGAAGAGTTTCACTATTCAGTGAAAAAATCGGATTGAGGTTAAACCTTGTAAATTATTGTTAAAAACAATATGAATATTACTAAAATCGTGCAAAAAGCACTACCGTATTTTGCTAACTTTGGCGTAAATAAGAAGTCACCCAATTAATATTATTATTATATTTTACAAGGATTTTAAAAACTGTTCACAAAAAATTTGGGCTGAGGCTCAAAACCCTTGCGATGAGGTTCCAATAAGTATCAATCAATAATTAGGTACGAACAAAATAATATCGCGTAAAATAAATCATTGCAAAAACAGTAGTAGGTGGAATTAATATTCCAGTAAAGAGAAAACTTGTTGAAAATTGTAATGAACCTTTTTACATGAAATACTACTGTTTATACATTTAATTTTCCGACAGTTATGAATAATTTATGAGTATTAATGTAGTGATGACAATAGGTAGGTAAATTAACATTTGTAATTTACGTCTCTTTATCGCATCAATAAAATTATTTTAACTTCTATTTTTACAGTACCCAGGATTTTAGGCTAATACATTTTGTCTAAAGTCCCAGAAGACGCAACTGCGAATAATAATACACTAAACAAGTGCTTTTCAACCTTTTTCATGAAGCGACCCCCATAGTATGACTATTTTTTGCGACCCCCTGCTCTTCACTGTTTATAATCTGTATTTTATTATAATACAAATATCAAATACGTACAACATTTTTATTATTATTTTTATTTAAAAAAATGAACAATATTCACTTAATAAATGGTGACGAACTGGCATGTAGGTGTATCCAGCTTTCCAACACCACCGAGTCCCAACGTTCGGTTTGGACAATACGCTCAGGATACTGTTAAAGCTCGTGCAGACCAGCGCGATGTCGCGGGCGCTAACAAGGGTCGCGCTTCCGGTAGCGCCCGCGATATCGCGCTGGTCAAGTGAAAAATAACTTTAATTTCGGAAGTCGGTGTCTTTGAATCGGTATTTAAGTTTTTGCCACAGACTTCCGAAATCAAAGTTATTTTTCACTTTGTAGTTTGGAAGTCGGTTGTATTTTTGGTAAGATCAACTTTTTCAATTTTTCGTGGGTTGGTTTGTAATTCATCAGTTCCACTTAACGAGAGTGCTTTTCGAGAACAAATGCACGAGTTACAATAAAAAATACCCAAATCGCTAAAGGTGTGCCTATAATATTTGAAGAGTTCCCTCGATTTCTCCAAGATCCCATCATCAAACTGTGAAAGTATATAACCCTTTCAAACAAAAACGAATTATTCAAATCGGTTTAGCCGTCATCGAGTAATGGGGGAACATAGATTAAAAAAAACCGACGGATTGAGAACTTCTTCCTTTTTTAAAGCTTGTTAAAAATAAAAACATTTGAAATCTTTGTTTTTTTACATGCTTTTGAAACACTGCATCATATTTGTGGTACAATAATATAAATAAATTCAGTATACACCCAAGCTTAAACAAAAAAAAAAAAACATATCACACTACATATGGGAGTTTAGTTTTGGTCATGCTTCTCTGTAACATCTAAACAACTCCAGCCGGCCAAAATTTTGGGCTGAGACCTTTTGCAGCGCGGGAACCTGGTGGATGTCGGAATAAAAATGTTTAGTCTTGCATGACTGCAACTTTTCTCTCGATGTCTGTGGGTCCAAGCAGGAAATATCCATGAGGATGGTGAGCACTGCAGCTCAAAAATCTTCGCTTACAGGTGTGGTACGGTGTTTGTTGTGGCTGCGCCGCGACCGGCCCTCAACCAGCGAGTACTGACCTCAGATGAATAATTTTTATTCATCAAACTGCAAAGATATTATAAGTAAAAAAAAAGGTCAAACTGTCATATCGTGTTGTCGTTCATTCTTAGATCGGGGCCCCAAACTAATCCGCATGTAATTTCGGCTGAATCTTTGGATTTCATGTTAAGGGAGTAGACCTGCAGGACCATGAACGATAGCTTTTAGTTTTAGCGTTCGAAAATATTTTATGCTACCAACGCACTTCTATGATTTGACGGCCATGACCTATTTTTTTTTTTCCTATAAAAAAAACATGACATCGTTTAATACGTCAAATTCAAATTTTAAAACCGGCCAAGCGCGTGGGCTACGCACAATTAAGGGTTCCGTAGTTGGGATCAATTTATCCCAAGAACAAACTTTAACATTTTAGTTGAAAAACATGTTCTCCCATAAATTACGACTGCAAATGTAAGTTGGCCGATTAAGGGGGGACAACACTTGACTCTAACAAAAATTTGCTTTTTAAAGCTCAATATTTCGCAATTGGATTCCTTAGTCGAAAACAAATATTTATCATGATTTTATTTTACCACTTTGTCGGCCGGCGTGTTTAATGTATAGGTACCCATGCAAAATTACAGCTTACTAGTACTAAGATTCTCTGAGCTAAGTCGCGGATAGACAGACAGGCAGTCAGATAGAAATGGCGAAACTATGTCGGTTCCTTGTTGACTACAGAACCCTAAAAATCAGAAAAAATATGAGTAAAAATTTGTAGGCCAGCTAGAAATAATTAACTAATAGGTTTTAATCAATAGTGAGCAATTGAGTGCATTTTGAGAAGCTAGTCTGCTCATTATGCCGTAGATCCTCATCAGATCTTCACCAATTTGTTTTGCGACCAAGATAGATTACTACCTTTCAAATAAAAAAGAACCATCGAAATCGGATCTCATAAGGCGAAGATATCCAGTAGCCCCGTTTTGGAGAAAATAAAATTCCAAAAGAAATAAAATTGCTATATAATATGGCATTTAAAAACAAATTATTGAAATATCTGAAAGTACGATATTAAAGATTTTTATGATATTAAAGATTTTTTTAACAATAAACTATTTTCTGGACTTTTGTCATTGCGGATAATGTTAAGATAAAACTATTGACCTTATATCTGTGACATAAAACAACAATTAACTAATAATTACTATTTTGCATGCAATTGATACATATCCTGTATAGTTAAACTTGTGGACTTTAGATTAATAGATACCTGACTGTAACAACTTTATCTACCATGTTTAAAGGCTCGTTCAGACTTGCGCGACTTGTCGCGCAACGCGACACCGTTAATTGTTCTACCGGGAGGTTTTCTTAGAAATTGTTTTATTAGTTGCGTCGCGCTGTCACGACGCGCCTGTCTGCACAAGCCTTTAGGCAAATAAAAACATAGCTTATCTTATCTTATCAATCAAAAATCTCCGACGCCTAAAAATTATAAAAAATCGTCAAATCTGTACACCAAATTTTGTCCAGATCGGTTGTAAAATACAATCTATAGAGGAGTACGTACAAACAGACACACGAAAGCAAATTTTGCCTGACTTGATCCAGAGGCGCTTCGCTCGCTACGCTCGCTCGGTCAATTATGTTCGTATTCTTCTCCGGAAATTGTAAAAAGAGGCCCCAAAATGTTATGATATTGCAGATAGTTACTTACCGATTTAACTTTTTAAATGATAATCATCACGCTATACCTTTATGGCGCTAAGCAGTTAAGCATGAAATATAAGAACGGCCATTTGAGCTAACTTTCAACAACAGCAAATATCTAAGCGTTAGTACGATTTCTTTGCAAACGATTTGTTTTCTTTGCTGTAAGTTCGATTACCAACAATTGGTATTTTTTTTAAATTCTTTTCTTTATGTTTTGTAATACTAATATTTAGATAATAGTTTGTAAATCGTATTAATTCACTAAATAAGCAATGGGAAATTGTTACAGATTTGTTCCAGCGATTTTAAAATCTGTGTGTGACCGTGAAATTTTGAAGTCGCGCGACTGATGTCGCTACGAGTGTACCTACTTAGCATTATTTACCAGATTCTACGCAAAAATTTACTAAAAGAAATACACGATCACTATTTTTATATTATTTGCGGTTATTATTACTACACACAGTACGGGGCTCATAGTCGTTTGCGTTCCTGAGGACAGTTGATGATGCAGAGTATCCCAAATTCCGCGCAGCCTGCATAGCACGTCACCTTTTTGACGGCGACCAACACCGGATGGAGGCCAGCGTCAGCGACAATCCCAGACGTCTGCGGCATTTGTTTGCCATCAATTTAGTGTTTTGTGGAATCGCAAACCTATTTCTGTTATAGGAAAAACATCGGCATCATCTATCCGAAGATTTATTATGAACTTTGCGACGTACTACAGAAAGTGACATTGAACAAAATGATGAACGCGTTCTAAGCAGTTTTCTTAATTCACTTAACAAGAAGTGGTTATTTCCATCGGTGGCAATCCACTAATCGAGTATGGGTTATCAGCCCCGCAATCATTGGCACATTAAGACCGCGGAAATCGGGAATACGCCGCCGAAACTAATTATGATCCAGGCGCAATGAGTACCATCGTCTACAATGACCACTTATTTACATATGTTCACCTCAGCGCAAAGGGACATTTTTAACACCGTTCTCCAAAGCGTTGGGCTCAGACAAGGTGAAATGTTTTTCTTGGATGCTCGTGGTGGAACAGGAAAAACATTTACTATCACCGGCATCCTTGCAGAGGTCAAGAGGTCAAGAGGTACTACACAGGTTGCACCTGTGTAGTTTTATATACCAAGTACAAAGTATCTGTTGCGCAGTTACTTTGTAAGATTGGTGGTAACCCCAGTCTTTGGTTATTAAATAAAACTGAAGTAAGATCAGATTGTACTTTTATTTGACTTTTACACAATAATCAAAATAATATACACGCAATTTAAGTAAAATCGAAAGGCATTAGTGCCAATGACGTACGAGTGATGACGGTAATGAACTTTCGATATTGCAGCAATGTGACCTTAATAAATAAAGATTGCTTAAGAAAGCGGCTTCCTTACTACAACGCTCGCGTAACACTCGTAACAGTATCCTGAAAATGATTGCTAGCACACCGGACTGCCCCATCCAAAGACACTGGGTAAAAATAGCATTAGGTTTGTGCTAACTAATTATTTATATTACTAACAACACTAAAATAGCATGTAAGCACAATCTGTTACTAACGATTAACAACATATGGACTAATTTCGGTCTGAAATAAAGATATTTTATTTTATTTATTTATTTTAAATCTAAGATATAAATGTTTAATAATGTGAGTATAAATATTTTGCCTTAAGTTTTTATTTTTCACATCTAATGATGTTAAAATTTCTCAATCTTAGTGCACTTCTCTATTAGGGACTAAAGTTCTCGCAGTTCCTGTAGTATTTGTTACAAATGGCCAAAACACTGTTGAATTTACTCCTTTTTGCCCAATACAGCGTAATAACTGTAGGCGGCGCGAACAACCTGCAATGTAATAACACCATAACATTTATTTAACTTTAATAAAAAACATTGGTAGGTCACGCATCACATGAATATGTTTAGACAAAATCAAGCACAAGACCCTCCAGACCTGGATCTTTACTAGGTAACCTAGTAAGTAGGCTAAATATGTGTTCGATTGAACACTCAAGTCACTCAGCGCAGTAGTAGCTAATTATACAGCCACTACACCAAGTATTTAGGTATTTCTAAGCATAATAGTTGCATTTGACGAGCGCGCGTCAATATATAGTTGTAAGAAATTTTAATTTTATGTTAGTTTATAAAATGTCACAAAACACGCACTCTTCTTTTCCATAGCCACGTTGGCAATATTTGTGCTTCATCCATAAGCTATGGAGCAATAGCTTACCTGTATAAATGAAGGCAAATCGAGGAAATGAAAGGGTCCAGCACGCAGATGTCGTGGAATCATCATACCTGCGCCGAGCATCGTCAGTTCCCGTCTGACGCGAGGATTCAGGCACCAATGCGCCGCTGCGAAAGGTCCTTGGCCCATACCAATTGAGCTCTGATACAATGAGGTATGTAAGTTTAAATAAACCTCTAAAGTTATGTTTAAAGGTTCTGTTTTTCCTTTTTAGGTCGGAACCTTAAAAAATACCATTAGCTTTACGTTGATTGATTAATTTCTGACGCTATAAAAATGACTTTCTGAAGTTAGCATAAGCACAATCAGCCCATAATGTTACCACTGGATATAGGCCTCCTCTCTGTGAGTGAGACTGAGCGGACCGTAATCCACCACGCAGGTCCAGTGCGGGTTGGTGGCATTGTCTTCGAATTTTGGTCTGACATCTGCAGTTAGCCTAGTTCATCTGCGACTATGACTAGCGGCAACGTTGAGATCCGATCTTTTCATTTGCTACATTGGATGTGTTTAAATTAAGGCCGCATTCATGCAGAAAGCTGGTAACTGGCGTCGATATGCCAGCGCTAAAACTAATTCACCATCACCAAAAACGCCTGATGAAGACTTTAATGCAATAAGTTGTACGAAGGTGGAAAAAATGTCTTAGAATGGTTTCTAAGGCCTCATTGATGTAGAAAGCTGGTAACCGGCGCCGATATACCAGCGCTTGTCGGCACCAACGCTTGTTGGTGACATTTTTTTCCAACTTCGGGCAACTTATTGCATTAAAGTCTTCATCAGGCGTTTTTGGTGATGCTGAATTAGTTTTAGCGCTGGCATATCGACGCCGGTTACCAGCTTTCTACATCAATGAGGCCTTAGAAACCATTCTAAGCCATTTTTGAAACCATTCTAAGGTACTTATCACTTAAAATAACGTAGCCGTGTGCACCTGCATGCACTTACCTCGTTTAAGACTGCGTCACCGTACCGGCAAAATAAAAAGAGTTGTGTTAAAGTTCCGCACCATGTACTGTGTTAATGACACAAGTTGCATTATGCTCACGTCTTCCTGTAACAGAAATAAAGAAAAACAATTGAACATGAAAAATAGAGGCAGTGTATAGAGTGCCGCAAGCGGCATTGTATCACTATCGGTTATAGTGCCGCATGCCGTCAGCTTGCAGCACAATAGTGACGCCATCTAGACTGCCGTAAAGAATATGCACGGCAAAATAACGCGACCGTTTAATGTACCGTAAGCATTGTATTGTCAATTAACATCACGCAGGTAAAACATTTTTTTCGAAAAAAAAAAAATCAACCTACTTCCAAAAAAGCACTACAAAGTGAAAAATTTCTTTAAAGGTCCGTGCACGAAATCGACTGATTTTGATCAATTTTGTTCATTAGTTGTGAGAAAGGGAAACAGAATTTAAACAAAATTATAGGTTATAATGCCGCAAGATATTTTCGGTCACAACGAGGTCTCAAGTTCTTCTGAATGTAGGTAACTGAGTAGGCGGATATTTATGAAGCAAGATAATATCCGTTAATATTGTATTGTCACATATTCTAGAAGCTGATGCAGCCTCTTAGGCGCGGGCCACACAGAAGCGATACGTGAGACGAATACGATATCTTCATTAGTTTTCATACAAAATGTGATAGCGCGATCTAGTGCAAAACATACAGAAAGGACAAAACCCAGGCGCGTCACTTTCCATCTGCATACTATTGCCGCATCTGCGTACCGTCCTCGTCTTATTTCCTTCTTGTGTGGCTCGCGCCCTATATTTTGTCGTCGCCTGTCTCGCCAGACAGTTTTGGTGTTCCTTCAGTGTCACATATTTGTGCTGTCACTTGTTATGCCTTTTACAAATTATCACATATATTTACCTATATATATTAATAGATGAATCATGTAATCAGATATTATTGTTCTGTACAATAGGTGGTGTCGATCAAGGAAATATTGAATAATACAATACCAAGATTATTATTACGACTCTGTGTTTTATTGTATTTTTTTCATGTTGTTCCGAGCTGGTGTTGCCACGTATTATAAAACAATCATATCAAACATCCCCCGTAAAGCTAAACATTTTACATATTCCAGCATTTAACTTAACTCATATTCTCTTAAATACAATGGTATTTTAGTGACTCTACCTGATCTCATTCTCCTCTCAGGAATAGCTTCTGTGTGAGCAGTATCTGTTACATTATCATTAATACTATCTGATATATTAATTTGATGTCTTTGCCCACTATCCTCTGCTTGACTTACAAGCAACTCATCAGGTACACTGTCATGTTTAACAATAAACTTATTTTTACTTGGTCTGATATGTCTTTCATTTCTCCTCACCAAATTACCTTTTTCATTTTTTACAATGAAAGATCTAGGACCATCAGCTTCACTAATAACTTTCCCTGCATACCATTCTTTATTTGGTGCATTTTGTATTATTACATTATCCCCCAAAGTAAAAGATTTCTTATCCTTTGCAGTATTATTATATATGGTCATAGATTTTTCTTTGGTTAACATCAATTGCTCTTTAACATTTAGTGGTACTTTTGGTTTTAATAATTGCTGTGTACAAGGTAAATTAGTTCTTAACAACCTACTCATTAACAATTCAGATGGGCTATACTCCAACCCTGCCACTGGGGTTGTTCTGTAATGCAACAAGGCAATTTCAAATTGAGAATGATCCTCTAAACATTTTTTTAACATGCCCTTAACTATGCCCACTGCTTTTTCTGATAACCCATTCGATTGAGGGTATCGGGGGCTGGACTTTATCAACTCAATATCTAATTTTCGAGAAAACTGTACAAATTCAAAACTACCAAAAGGCATATTGTCACTTACTATAAACTTAGGAACACCGTGAGTACTAAAAATTGACAGTAATTTTTTAATTATATATCCAGTTGTTTTGTTCTTTAGAGACTTTACCTCTATCCATTTTGAATAATAGTCCACCAGAACTAAATAGTCTCTTCCAGCAAAATGAGCAATATCCATGCCAACTTTATTAAAAGGCAGGTCAGGTATTTCATGAGACAATAAGGGTTGTTTAGGATTTGATGGCCTGTACTTTTCACAAGTTTTACATTTTGACACAAACTCTTCTATGTCTCTTGACATTCCTGGCCAATATAACACCTTTCTGGCACGTTTTTTACATTTTATAATTCCAGCATGTCCTGCATGAACTATTGAAATCATCTCTTTTCTTATATGTTTAGGTATAAGTATTTTATTTTCATAAAATATGAGTTGGTCTTTCACTACTAAATAATCTCTTAATTTATACAATTTTTTCAGTTCAACACCTTGTATGTTTTTATTATTTTTAGGCCACCCTGAATTATACCATAACATTATTTGTTGAAGATTAGCATCTTTTGCTGTCTCCTTTTTTAATTCCAGTAACTTATTATTTGAAACTTGCAAATCAGTTTCTAAACCATATACTATTTCTGAATTTATACTATGTACTAACTCTCTTAGCACTGGATCTAACTGAGCATTACTTGAGTCATAATGCCTTGACAAATAATCTGCTATATCCATTTTTGAACCAGGTATATACTTTATTTCAAATTTATATTTTAACAATTTGAGAACCATACGTTGCAATCGGGCAGAAATTTTATTAATGTCCTTATTCATTATTGCTACAAGAGGTTTGTGATCACTTTCTACGATAATATGACGTCCATAAATAAACTGATGATACTTATCCATAGCACAACAGATCGCAAACAACTCTTTTTCTATGGGAGCCCATCTCTGTTGACACTCGGTATAACATCTTGAGTAGAAAGACAATGGCCTTCCTTCTTGTAATAAGCATGCTCCCATGCCACTTTTAGAACTGTCAGTTTGTAATACTAAATTCCCATTTTTTTTAAGACTGATAAAGTGGGAGCAGAACTAATTTTCATTTTGATTTCCTCAAAGGCTTTAACTTGACTTGTGCCCCAGTCCCATATAATTTCTTTTTTCAATAATTCTCTAAGAGGTTCAGTGGTTTTTGAATATTGTGGTATAAACTTACTTAAATAGTTGCACATGCCTAAAAACTCTTGTAATTCCTTTACACTTCGGGGTTGCTTTAATTCCTCTATAGCTTTCACATGTTCAGGATCTGGTTTTATACCAGATTTTGACAACATTAGTCCTACATACTTCACAGTCTCACATCTATATTGTATTTTATTTTCATTAAATTTTACATTGTGTTTTTTAGCTCTGTCTATTACCTGACTTAAAATTTTGTCATGCTCTACCAAACTGTCCCCAGCCACTATTAAATCATCAAAATACACATGGACTCCCTGTATATCACTAAAAATGGCAGTATTTATTCTTTGCATCACCTCAGGTGCTGATGAAATACCAAATGGCATCCTCCTGAAGCAATACCTACCATAAGGCGTTCCAAATGTGCACAGTTTATCTTTATCATCCAACATAACTTGAAAAAAACCATCTTTCATGTCTAATACTGTGAAGATCTGCTTACCTGCAAGAGAATTATAAATTTCTTCAGGAGATGGTATTTGATAGTTCTCTCTAAGGATGCATTTGTTTAACTCCTTTGGGTCTAAGCATAGTCGAAGGGACTTATTTGGTTTCTCAACTATTACAAGATTATTACACCATGCTGTCGGTCCCTCTACCTTTTCTATAATACCTCTACTTTCATAGCTTTCTAACGTATTCTTTAATCTATCTTTAATTGTCTGTGGAACTCTCCGAATGGGTTTGATAACAGGTAGTGCTGACTCCTTTAATTTTATACTATATGACCCAATATTGCCTAGGCCCGAAAACACCTCTATGTTTGCTTTTACAAAATTTTCTTTTTCGCTAGTAACAATGCTATCCAATCTTTTCAACAAATTTAATTCTACACAAGCCGGCAACCCTATCACCGGCTGAATTGGTAAATCAACTATGCAAAATTTTAATTTTACCTGTTTGCCTTTAACAATACAGTTTAATTTAACAGTACCTACAGTTTTTAATCTCTTGATTATTATAAACTACCAACACAGTTGAATTCCTTATTAAACAATTGGTATTATCTTTAATTTTGTCATATAGTTTCGATGACAAAGTATTACAGTCAGCCCCTGAGTCTAATTTGAATCTAATGTTAGTTCCATTGATGTTTAAAATTTCATTCCATTGAAGACTTTTACAGGTACTTACTGAATCCACCACAAAGTCTTCTGAGCAATCACTATCACTCTCTCCCTTTTGAATGGAGTCTATCTTATTTCCTTTTTCTTTCTTCTTAGGCGCTTCATTTTTTATTGACTTGGTACGACACACCGCAGCAAAATGGTTGTAATTGTTACAACTCGCACACTTCTTGCCATATGCTGGACAATTTCTAGCTGTGTGGCTTTTTCCGCAATAAGTACAGGCAAGCATCTTGGACCTCACTCCTTGTTCTCTCTCTATTTTCTTGATTACATCTACTTCCTGCTTTATTTGCATTGACATTTCTAGAGCCCTTGATCGTCCCGCCTCCGCTGCACGGCACTGGCTGATAACCTGGTCTAGTCCAATATCAGCCTCCCTTAACAATCTTTCCTGCACTCCCTTATCTCTAATTCCAATGACGATCATGTCTCTCACAAGCCTGTCCTCTTGATCTTTGAAGTCGCATTGTTTAGCTTGAACCTTTAGCTTTGTGATAAATCTATCTACTTGCTCACCCTCTACCTGTTTCAAATTGAAAAATTTGAAACTATTAGTGATGATGTTTTTCCTCGGCTCCACATAGGCATCAAACTGTTTTATTAAATTATCTAAGGTTTTAACCTCAATCGGTTGCATGTGTGAATTATACACATCAATTGCGTCCACTCCGGCAACATTCAGCAATACAGCAATTTTTCTTTCTTCCGTGGCGTCTGACAGTCCCACTGCTTCCAGGTACAGCTGGAACTGCTGTTTAAATCTGGGCCAGTTTGCCCCATCGCCCGACATGACCAAACCAGTTGGCGGCTTTATTCCCTCCATTTTCTTCCACTACGGTTTGTCCCACTAAGGTTTATTTTTAGAAGTTTTAACCTGACACCATGTTCTGTACAATAGGTGGTGTCGATCAAGGAAATATTGAATAATACAATACCAAGATTATTATTACGACTCTGTGTTTTATTGTATTTTTTTCATGTTGTTCCGAGCTGGTGTTGCCACGTATTATAAAACATAATCATATCAAACAATTATTGCCAAGCTGTCCACAGTAATATATTTATGCTCGTGACTATACCTACTGGTACAAACAAAACAGCGGAATTAAGAAACTATTATGTATCTAACTAAAACCTCCACACACGAAGTTGCTTCGACGAAGTACTCGTCGAAGTTGACCGAAGTCCGAAGTAAGTGACTACATTCTGGTGCGAAGAACTACAGGAGGATTTGAGTCCTTTGTCTCGGGCGCAAAAACCGACAATGATTGGAAGTCGCCCGAGGCGAGCGGAGGTTGCACGAAGCGAACTGCCCTTCTACACTCTCGTATTCGCTTAACTTCGATCAACTTCGCAAGTAGTGTAGTGCAGGCTTCAAGGCCTACTCATTTATATGACTTCCAATGACTCTAGGAAGCCTGTTAGGATATTTTGTACTTACGGATTTCAATCTGACAGCAACTGAGCACAATGTTAGAGTGGCAAGGAAGAAATACACTCCTATGATACTGCTCAACAACTTGTCAAGCTCGGTAATTGTACTGAAAATAAATAAAAAATAGAATAGAATTTATTGTTCTTACATGTAGGTAGTTTACAAAATGAAGCTGGTTAAAAAATAAAAAATAAACCGGCTAAGTGCGTGTCGGACTACTCACAATGACGGGTTCCGTAGTTGAGATGATTTTATTTATCCCAAGAACAAACTTAACTTTGTAGTTGAAAAACATGTTCTCCCATACATTCCAACTGCAAATGTAAGTTTGTACGCACAATATGAGTATTGAGAGATTTATATTTACATTTTAAGAACATAGACTTCTTATAGGTTTTCCTGTAATCTATGAGAACTATGTATTTTTTTCAAAATTTTAGGTCCAGTAGTTTCGGAGATAAGGGGAGAATGGTCAATTTTCATTGAATTTCTTAAATAAATTTAAAAGTGTTTATTTTAAAATTATATAAAAAATATGTAACAACATATTTTTTGATATGTCACACGGTACTGTTATCAAAACTTTTTTTTTAATTTTCTTGTTAAAATTCATTTATTTACGTTACACGATCATGTTTGGGTCACAGAAATACATATGCGTACTAAATTTCAACTTAATCGATCCATTATATTCGGAGCAAATTGACTGTGACAGACGGACAGACAGACAGACACACGAGTGATCCTAGAAGGGTTCCGTTTTTCCTTTTGAGGCACAGAACCCTAAAAACCGGCTAAGTGCGTGTCAAACCACGCATAATGAAGCGTTCCGTAGATGGGATGAATTTATCCCAAAAACAAACTTAACATTATTAAAAAACATCGTCTGGATTCGACATGTTCCATATATTCCTTAGGGAAGCTTTTTTTTTTTTGAGGGTGGGAAATCATCAAATAACTTCTCCCGCTCTGGGCGGAGCGGGAGGGCGTGTCAGACTCTTACTGACTAAAACCCACCCGTGTTCCTTCGGTTGCCCTGTCGCCGGGGGCCACGATCTCCCTTTCGGTTTTCTTCGCAACCCCGGCAGGCATCGGTCCTAGTGGACCCCTTCAATTATGCTGACATCTCTTTGAGGCGCGCGTGGAACACAACGCGCCGTCGACCCGGGCCTGGTCCTTATCGGACGGTGAGCCACCCATTGCTCACCGCCCGCAAGCCCGCGCCTACGGTGGCCGGAAATCGCCCCGCGATTCCCGACGCCCTGGGCGTCTCCTCCTGCGGCGGTTAGGGGCGTGAGGGCGCGAAATTTGCCTCTCCCTCACGCGTTCCGCCTCCTCCTTCGCGAGCATTACCGCTTCGCAGAAGGAGGTGACGGCCTCCCATTTCCTCTCGCTCCGTACCATAGCCTGAACCAGGGCCGGACGCGAGAGATCACCGCCGCCGATCGCCTCCACGAGGACACGGCGATGCTCCGCCCAAGCTGGGCAGACCTCCACCGTATGCTCCACCGTGTCCTCCGGGCGATCCACACAATGGTGACACCTGGGTCCTTAGGGAAGCCTAAGGAATATATGGAACATGTCGAATCCAGGCTTCGATACAGTATACAGTTTTGGGGAAAAAGCTACGGTTATGATTCTCAGCGAGCCTTCATTCTCCAAAAAAGAGCAATACGTACAATGTCAGAATTACACAAAGAGATAGCTGTCGATCTCATTTTCAGCGTTTAAATATTCTAACATTACCCAGCTTATACATACTTGTGTTATTAGTTAATTTTTAAATAAATCCATGGATACGAGTCTGGGGAAGAAAGCATAGCGAGGGAAAACGACAGACTGCCAGCGGATTTGAAAATTTTGTTAAACACTAGCTCTTTTAAGGCTAAGCTCAAAGCATTTCTGTTAGACAAACACTTGTACTCAATGGACCAACTGTAATTTAATATTATTATTCCAACTTTTTTATTTTAAAAAGAAAAAAATGCTATTTATTATTATTGTTTTTTTTTTTATAAAAAAGTGTATTTTTATTTTTTTAATTATTTTTATTGCTGCATGTTCACTTCACGAGAGAAAAAAAACATAAAACACAAACTACGGAACCCTAAAAAGTATCATACTAACGTGCAATACGTGGTATACGTGCGTATGTAAGAAATAAATAAAAATATAAAAAGTAGACACATCTTCGGTTCTAAAAGAACATTAATTGGTTTTGAATTCAGAGGTGTACTATGAGTTACATTAATTTTAACCATACTAACTTTACTAGTAAGGTGTTAATCTGATGGCACCTTATAATTCTGAAGTGAGCTCTATTGTCTCTTCTCTTTGAAAGATTGCACCGTTTCCCCTTCCCTCCAATGCGTGAACTATAGTCTCGGAGCAATGAAAACTGGCCACATACGAATATCATGATCCCAATGGCTGTTAAATCAAATGCAATGTGGACACAGACACAATAAACAGCAGACACGAATTCATATAAAATTGTTACAATGTAGCTGAAAATACTCAAGTCATCCAGTGGAGCCCAGCCCGGCAAAATGTGAGGATACTCCAGACATTCCAATCCACGCATCTGACACAGAAAATATTCCACGAACGGAGAAACTATAAAGATAACTGCTGTAAAGCTATAGATTCTAGTTAGAATGGTTGCTGTATTTCTATATTTATTTGTGTAGATGTTGATGGAGGCAAAAAAGTTGTCACCCTCCTCGCTATCCGACTGGTACTCCGCGTGTGAGATTGGATCTTTGCTCAATTGTGTGATTTCCAAGATTGAGATTTGGGTGAGGAGTTTACGCCAGCTTTGATGGCTTCTACGCAATGAAAGTAGTTTGAGGACCCCCATGCTGCAAAATGTGAGAACACTGAAGCATTCGAAGAGCTTTTCCGAATCTTCCTTAGCCATAAAGAGTGTGATTGAAAGACGCACGTTATCAAGAAACAGAATGTGGACACATTGGCTGCCCAGTGCGCTTTGTAGATAGTAATGTATGATGAGAGGCCTATGTTGTGAATCGGACGGGTTATCAGAGCGACTAGGTTGTCAGTCTCGCGTCCGGGAGCTCCCAATCGAAGTAGGTTCTTTATCTGCAATCGAATATTAAAATATCTTATATTATAAGTTCAGTACTTATATAAGCCATTATAATAAATCGTTGTCTACCGACTAATTTAAATGAGTAATTAACAAACCTTAGACAACATCATGAACGAGTTCAAACCACGTCCTCAGGAGAATGTCGCAAGTAAAAAAATAAGTCTTGTTATGTCTGATATTGTTCGTGAAAGACATAAACTGCTTATTAAGTGTTTATTTACTTTCTGTGGCGGTAAAAGTAGGTACAGGGATATTAAATAGGAATACCTATCTCGTATTCTAGGAATTCACAAAAAGGACAAAATCATGAATTTTGTTCTGACGAAAATAGGACTTCCTGTATTAGGTCTTGATTATTGGTTTACTTTAGTCATTTAAAATTCCTAAGAACCCAATGTGAAATGCAAACCCAACATAGTTTCAACTAACATGGTTTGTTGTAGTCTCGAATTATTAAATTTTACCTTTTTGTAGGTAGGTACTACAGTTGTTAGGTGTAATCAACGCATTCAAGGACACTGAACGAGACACAATAGAAGATTTATTGTTATAAACCTGAGGGCTTCGATCTCATAGGTACACGTCTCTGAGGGCCCTGATCCCGCAGGTACACGCTCCGGAGGGCCACAATTTCGTTAAAGGATGATGGGCAAAAATGTATGGAACCTAGTACCCGTTCTAACAGCAATAATTTTTACATGACTAGAAAGGTTTTTTATGTATAGTAAATAATAGGTACTTTAGCGCTTGTTTTGTTTTGTTTTCGGTTTCGAGTTATTATGAATCCTAATTTTTGGACTTTACTCCTTAAGAATTGATTTTCGTATAGGGCCTCCGGTATGGAAATTTTATGAGTAGTGAAGTTTATACAACCGTTAACTTTTTGTATTGTTTTATAGTAACACGGATTTAAATTTTGAAAAATACATATTACATATTTCACACTTCGATCTGGACATTTCGGCCGTGCGATACTCGATTTCTTGCACTTTACTGCATTGAATTAAATCGCAAAGACAAGTCTAAATTATGATCTAATTATTGTTGTTTTGTGTCCCGCAAAGTGTTAAAATGAAATTAATGGCATTTGTCCTTTGATTATAAAAATTGTACCATGATAATATTAAAATTAATAATAAAAAAAATAAAAAATCATTTAAATTGCTAGGATAGGAAGAGTCCAAGTTATTTATGAATAAATATACCTATTGGTGAGTAGTTTAATTATCAAAATCAAATTAAATTAATCAGGCTAAATAATAACAGCCGTACGGATCGATCGAAGGTTAAGTTACGCATGCCGCGGTCGGCCGGTGGATGGGTGACCATACATTACATATCGAGACCCCTCCATGCCTGGAAAAGCACGTTTAGGGATGATTTATGCTAGACCGTCACGGGCGCGAGCCGCGTCCGTGTCTGCCCAACTTGTATGGACTAACCCTCTTACGGGACACGGATGCTGTACGGTGTAGCATGAACTGCTTCTTCTTATAATCTGTTCGTGAAGTTTTGAATTCGTGGCTCGTCTGCGCCTCGTACATGCACGGCTTGCGCCTAGAACGGTCTAGCATAAATCATGCCTAAGCCGTTGGCCCCGGCTGTCATTCGTAAA
Organism: Omphaloscelis lunosa; assembly: GCA_916610215.1. Classification (NCBI taxonomy): domain Eukaryota; kingdom Metazoa; phylum Arthropoda; class Insecta; order Lepidoptera; family Noctuidae; genus Omphaloscelis; species Omphaloscelis lunosa. Next base: position 15,137,768 of record OU744247.1, read on the forward strand.
TCTTTGACAGTCGTTACCGGTCAGTAGTCAGAAGCTCAAAAGTCTGACAACCAATCTCGCCAAGGAGTATCGTGTTACCCAGTGGGTTGTGAAGATCATATAGGCAGTCGCTCCATGTAAAATACTGGTATCCGGTTAGACTTGAAGCCGACCCCAACATAGTTGGGAAAAGGCTAGCCAAATTGATTTGTGATTAGTAGGTTAATCTGCATTTAATAACCTGCAAAGTAATTTAAATAATTGCATAATTGATTCAAGTTTTTTATTTTTACTTAAGGCGAAAGCGCCAGGGTAGCCCGCGAAATTCAATTTTTTTTAGGTTTTTGCAATTTGCTGGTCAGTATTAAGTTGTACGTTGATTAATATACGATTCGCGGCCGTAACAAATATGTATTTACAGAATTATAATCATTAAAGTCATCAACACAACTCTCTAAGGCCACGTAAGTCCAAAGAATAACTGTTTCATGAAATCATCATTCTTTGGACTTACGTGGTCTTGGAGAGTTGTGTTGATGACTTTAATGATTATAATTCTGTAAATACATATTTGTTACGGCCGCGAATCATATTTTGATCGATGTACAACTTTATACTGACCAGCAAATTGCAAAAAACGTAAGAAAATTTGAATTTCGCGGGCTACCTTAGCGCTTCCCCCTTAATATGAAGATACCTATCTACTAGGGGCATTAGTATTTTTTATTTTCCTTCCTACTCAAAATACTTACTAATATTTAGCTAGGTGTATGTAGTGCATTTTCCTGCCGTAACATACGCTACCTTTCTAATTGTATAATTTTATTGCATCTATTAGGTGTCTATTTGATTGGGTAGAACACCCGCCCTTTCCATGTTTCAACAGACAACAAACTCTTCATTGCTAAGACACCTGCGCAATTTCCCTGAATCACAATATTCGCTAGTTATGCAATCTATTGTGAGGGCTTTTTTTTTTTTTTTTTTTTTTTTTTTTTTTTTTTTTTTTTTTTTTTTTTTTTTTTTTTTTTTTTGAGGGTGGGAAATCATCAAATAACTTCTCCCGCTCTGGGCGGAGCGGGAGGGCGTGTCAGACTCTTACTGACTAAAACCCACCCGTGTTCCTTCGGCTGCCCTGTTGCCGGGGGCCACGATCTCCCTTTCGGTTTTCTTCGCAACCCCGGCAGGCATCGGCCCTAGTGGACCCCTTCGAATCTGCTGACATCTCTTTGAGGCGCGCGTGGAACACAACGCGCCGTCGACCCGGGCCTGGTCCTTATCGGACGGTGAGCCACCCATTGCTCACCGCCCGCAAGCCCGCGAATCTATTGTGAGGGCTGTGGTTCCAATAATGATAAACTGTATTGTATTTTCATCATAATTTTATTTTAAATTAAGGATTAATTAACACAGAAAAGCTCGAGCTTAAAAAAAAACGCCATTTCGACTGAATTTAACTATATAATGATCAAGTCTACCATGCCGAAGACTGCCATCCATTATTAGAGCGAAAGCCAACGTTTGGTTTGTCCCAGCCGTTGGACGAATCAAGACTTTCGATTACGGTGGAATCTGCAAATCTGTCGTTCCATCCAGGAGACGATTTGAAGGAATTGCCGCTAGAATCACCGTTGGAGCTGTATCCAGTCTGCGACCAACCGCTGCTTGAGGGACTTTTGTTTCCGTTTTTGCTGCGGCTTCGACCGCTTGATCCGAAGGCAGAGGTCCCGCGCCAGCCACCATTACTGGCTGATCGACCCAGACCACCTCCAGAGCTAGCCCAGCTGCCACCAGCAGAAGGTGCTCCACCAAAACCGCTGCTTACTTGCCAGCCGCTACCACCTGGGAAGAAAACCATAGTGATGATTATTTTTTTATTGATAAGTACGACAGGTAATTTCTTCAGGCAAATCTTTTACAGGATCCATTTGTATATCTTTGGTAACCAGATTCTTAATCGCTTTCAGCACGAGTTACCTACTAGCTGCTAGGGTTCAGCCGTAATCCTGAGCTACTGGCATGCTCACAGCCAAATCACATTTTGAGAGTGTATAACTACCTAGAAATAGAGACCATTGTTTGTAAGAGAAATTGACAAATACAGGTTATATACCTACTTTACCTACTTACCTTAAGTGGCCTGTGCAAACATAGAATAAGACATCATTTATATTATATTCCTGCCTGTTTTTAAAAACAATGTTTATAATAATATACAAAGTATACAGTAGGTACGTACCTACCTAAGTAATCAGTGAATGTAACATTAACTCTGTGTTGCCAAAATATCGCAAAGAAGTTTATTTGAATGAAGTTGTTAATTTGCCAGTAAAGATCCTATCACTATTTAGGGCTAGTAGGTAGACTAAATACAACATTCTCGGATAAGAATAAATGACACTGGTGGGTTTGCATTGGGGTTGGGGTTTCCCTTAGCCTTTCGGCCTCTTCATACTATTGGACTGAAGAAAGCTACCCCTTTCATTGCCTATTGCGCCCAGGGCAATCTAGTAAGAGAACCGTAAAATAATGTGTTATTTACCTTGAGAACGGACATCCCGGCTAGCGATGGCTGCCGCTGTAGTAATGAGCACTAGCACCAGAATCTTCCCCTGAAATAGGAAAACTTATGATGAATATATCAATATCATAATACCTTTATGATTTTTAAGTTTATTGGAGGACTATTCTTTAGTCTTCTTCTTAACCTTGCTGAACTCAAGCAGTTCTTTATACCTATAACATGTATAAAAACCTGTCCGATCTGTGAGGGTGTTGTTAGGTATTCGGTAGGGTAGAAAATCGAAAAAAAAATCGTCATTTTTTTCTATGCGGAAATTTACAGTGGGTGTCTACAAGTCATAACAGTAACCCCTGTTAAAAATTAGCTAATTTTGAATGATTTTGGGGTAATTTTTGTACTAAAAATGTGATTTATAAATAGCAATAACTTTTTTATTTTCAATAATAATTAGATTTTTTTTACCTTTAGGTAGTGTTACTGCAGTATCTATGAGCCGCTTTCAGATTGAACAGGGTATTCTTTACATAATAATATTGTATTTCGTAAAACACAGTAGCCTTAGTAACATCGTTCTTATGATCGTAACAAAATGACACAGAAAACTCACTTACCATCTCTACTTGTGGTACTCAGTTCTTTGGCAACAATTCGTGAATCCTATGACATTTATACCATCTTAGCCTGCATCCCAAACTCATCCAGTTTTTACTGTCATATATCAGAAGCACGATATTATAAGCCCAACAATAGCGTTGCCTATGTTAAAGTGACACGATTTGACTATTCATATGATGATAAAAGTTTCTCAGTGAGAACAACACAAAGACACAAAGCTATAGATGTGTCATCAGCTTGTAACTCAAATAAGATTTGTAACTCAAATAAGTCCATTATCACTTGCGGTGATTTTAATGTTAATTTATTAGAAAATTCAGGTTCTTGTAGTAAAATAATAAGTCTGTTTCAGTCCTACAATCTTGTAAACCTATTTTTAGAGCCCACAAGAATAACCCCGACTAGTGCCACATGCCTCGATAATATTTATACAAATGTTATACCTAGCCACAAAGAAATAATAAATCTACTAGATTCTGATCATTGCGGGCAGAGGATTACTATCCCAAACCAAAACAACAAAGTGGCTAAAAAGGATATCACTGTTAACCCCAAAACTGCAAGTCGCTTGGAAAATTTTAAAGTTAAACTCATGAATAAATTACCAGTTTTGTCTATTCATGCTGATCCTAATTATCTTTATGATGATTTTTTTCATATATACTGTAAGCAATTTAATTCCATCTTTATTCCCAAGACTATCTCGGTTAATAGTAACTCATCTTTTAGTGATTGGGCTACCTTTGGTATACATAAAAGTAGAACACGGCTTTATGAACTGTACTATGAAAGGACTTATGTAAACACAACTGAATTTAATTTATATGTTAGAAATTATTCAAAATTATTTAAAAAAGTTTGTTGTATGGCCAAGTCGCGTTATTTGAGTTCGAAGATTAAAAATAGTAATAATGTAATTAAAACGACTTGGAATATTATAAATAGTGAAACGGGAAGGTCTAATAACCGAAATACTAACTACAGCCTGTCTATTAATGACAACATAATAAAATCAGACTCCCAAGTCGCCGCGGCCTTTGAAAATTTCTTTTCAGATATTCCCGTTTCAACTACTAAATCCCTAAACTCATCACCTTCTGTTGCTGAGTCTTTGCTAAAGGAAAATGTTAATGTTTGTGATTCGGAATTTCTTTTTGAACATATTACCTGTAGAGACATAATTAAAACTTTTCATACTTTAAATGTAAAAAAGACTGCAGATCTGTGGGGTAACTCTGTAGAAGTTGCCAAGTCTATTATTGACATTGTAGCACCTACTTTAGCTCTTATCTTTAATAATTGTATCGACTGTGGGGAGTTTCCTGACCTAATGAAAAAGAGTAAAATTATACCTTTGTTTAAATCAGGTAGTACATCAGACCCCACTAATTATAGACCTATTTCAGTACTACCTACCTTTAGTAAAATTTTTGAGAAATTAATTTTAGAGCAATTGCAAAGATTTTTTAATAGACATAAATTATTACACAGCAAACAGTTCGGTTTTACAAGGGGTCGTTCAACTACTGACGCCGGTGTTGAACTTTTAGGTCACATTTATAATGCATGGGAAGATAAATGTGATGCCTTGGGCATCTTTTGTGATTTGTCCAAGGCATTTGATTGCGTTCTTCATGACACGTTAATCAGGAAACTCCGCCACTATGGGATCCGGAACAGCGCTCTGGATCTTCTTACTTCATACTTGAGTAATAGGATTCAGAGCGTTGACATTAATGGAAAAAGATCTCCAGGATCTTTAGTAACAATGGGAGTCCCACAGGGCTCAATTCTTGGTCCTTTCTTGTTTCTTATTTATATTAATGACTTGCCTTACCTCATAAAGGATAACCATGATATAGTGTTGTTTGCAGATGACACTTCACTTTTGTTTAAACTTAAACGTCAGCAGCTAGTTACTGACGATGTAAATACGGCAATCTCAAAAGTAGTTCACTGGTTCAATGTTAACAATTTACTTCTGAATGAAAAAAAAACTAAGTGCATTAAGTTTACCCTACCTCATGTTAGGCAGGTGAAAACTAAATTGTTGATAAAGGACGAAGAATTGAATCCTGAAGATAGCACAGTATTCTTGGGCTTAACTTTGGATGCTAAGCTTCAGTGGGGCCCACATATAGATAAATTGTCAAAAAAGCTAAGCTCCGCAGCATATGCTGTTAGAAAAATTCGTAATTTAACTAACATAGAGACAGCCCGTTTAGTGTACTTTAGTTATTTTCATAGTGTAATGTCGTACGGTATTCTGTTGTGGGGAAATGCCGCCGACATTCAAACTATCTTTGTTTTGCAGAAAAGAGCTGTTCGATCTATTTATAAATTAAGTCCTAGACACTCTCTCAGAGATAAATTTAAGGAGATAAATATAATGACTGTGCCTTCTCAGTATATTTTTGATAATCTTTTATATGCCCATAAAAACAAAAAATTGTATAAAAAATACAGTGATATCCATAACATAAATACTAGGAACAAACACAAATTTGTTGTACCTACAACAAGGCTCAAGAAAATAGGTAGCTCCTTTAGATGTCAATGTATACGCTTTTATAATAAACTTCCAAGCCACGTACAAGATCTAAGTCTTAATAAATTCAAATCATTTACTAAACGCAAGTTGTGCCAGAAGGCTTTTTATGCCGTTAAAGATTACATTGAGGACAAAAAGGCATGGGATTGAGCTGCTCCAATTTTATAATTTTTTGTGTTTTACTTTCGGAACTTTATTTTTTTTTTTTGCTAACTTTAAAATTATATACACAATGACATGAATATTTACTTTGTGAAGTATAATATTTTTTTATTATTTTTTATTATTGTGAATGTGAGGACTATGTGGGTCATATATATATATTTATTTTTCTCAGTTACTTTTAATGATCATCTGGCAGTTGTGAGTACTTTATGCGGCCTACCCAAATGTCCTTTCTTTGGTATTGTTCGTCGAATCATTGAGCTCCTTTTAAGTTCTGAGTTGAGCTACACGATTACTGACAAATGCGTGCGTGGAATGGACAGGTCCACTCACATCTGTATGGTTCTTTCCTCAAAAGACCATTTCAGACACAAATCTACATGGTCCTCAAATAAAATGCTCTGACCAAGATTATTTCCTGGTTTTTATATACACATTGACATTAATGAATTTTATATACTTTTAAAGTATTATATTATTTAAATTATTGTGAATGTGAAGACTATGTGGGTCATTCCTTTTTCTTTTTGATTTTAATTTTTTCTCACTTAGTTCTAATTATAGTCTGACAGTTTTGAGTAATTTATGCGGCCTACCCAAATGTCCTTTCTTTGGTATTGTTCGTCGAATCGTTGAGCTCCTTAATTCTGAGTTGAGCTGCACGATAACTGACAAATGCGTGCACTGACTGGACAGGCCCTCTCAATCTGTGTGATGCTTTCCTCAAAAGACCACTCCAGACACCAATCTACATGGTCTTCACATGATCTGACCAAGATTATGTCTGGACTTTAAAAGAGACTGTGACCTCTGAGTTTGTTTCGGCCTTTCTTCTCAGAGTAGTCAGTTAGGAAACGCCGACCTCATCTAGTTTTTAAAATATGATTGACGTGTAAAAGTGTTTGTACAAACCTATTTACAGAAATAAAATCATTTATCATTTATCATTTATCATTTATCATTTATCATTTATCATTTATCATTTATCAGCAATTAATTAGGTATTATGTGTTTGAAGTGTTATTGAGTCAAGGTCGGGTTTGGGCTATTCCAATTTACTCTATGAGTCATGGTATAAGGTCACTAGGCGAATAATAAAATTTAATTAAATCCACTGTCTCATTCTCACAACAAAACATGAATAACTGACAAGACCACAGTTCGCACAATATCGACGTTGATGTAAAAGATACCGAAAAACATACGATACCGTCTTTTAAAGACGATTTTGTGGTAATATGGCAGAACGTTGTTTCTTGTACTATTTATAGATCTGTTCTGCACGAAGTCTAAGTGGCGACCTGTGTGTTCGGTAAGTTATGTGAATGATGTTATAATAAATTAACCCATTTCACGATTGAAGCACATAATACAATACCTTTAAGCCTAACTAACCTAATATCTATTCATCATCCAGTATTATGAATGGTAGTCCTACACCTACCCAGAAGACCAGCCAAGTACGCGGATCACGCGCAGTGTAGGGTTCCGTTCTGTACGTAGTCAGTGCGTCTACTTATACTTAGGTATAGGTACATTTTTATTTAGTATATTTTGTCATAAGGTTTTTTAAGGGTTTTGGCATTAGATACATAATTATTTGCCCGAGTACCCAGTACCCAATGAACGGATAGAGAGATGTGGGGGACGGGGGGACAGTATGGGGTGGGATAAGTTAGACTTACCTGAGAAAGACAGCTTTAATAGATACTAAGTCAAGGTTAGGGACCAGTTGCTTGAAACACGGAAGAAAACCGATCAATCTAATATAATCACTTCCTCAGAATGGATGAGTACTTATTGAATGTAACGGGTTCCACCTGTCTTAACTGCTATAGGCCAGAATATTTTAAATTCAAGCTGTTAGTATTCGTTCGCACATAAAATTTAATTATTTAAAGAGTGGTATCCGTTCGGCATAGAAAATAAATATTAGTTGAAACAAATACCAGTGGTATTAGAACGGAATAAGTCAAAATTTTCCCAATCTCGCTTCGCTCGCTCCTGCATTCTTGGTTATCTAAGTAAAATATCCGCCGGCGTCCGCGGTAAATATTTTGGCAACCAGCATCGGCAAACAAATCCGACGTCCAGCGCCGGTAGCAGAGGCACTCCTTAAATTTGAAGGATCTCAGTGGGGATTTCTGGACGGTGGTTTTTCAGATTCCAGTTTTCCCCCCTAAGGGGAATTATCAGGTGGAATCCCAGACTTTTTTTAGAGTCTAGTGTTCACCCTCAGGGCGCACTTTCGGGGGGGATTTGTGGATTTTTTTTTTCGATTCCAGTTTTCCCCCAAACGGGGATTTTCAGGGGGGGATTCTAGACTTTTTTTTTATAGATTCCACTTTTCCCACTACTACTACTTTTTTCTACTAGTTTTAAAAAATAAGCCAAATTTATGGAATAAGCCAAAACTGTTTAGCAATGTGCCCTGCCCATTACCACTTAAGTTTGATAATTCTTCGGGCTATGTCGGACAACATATTATGTACGTAGGTACCTTCCAACTTCTTAAAATTGTTCTGAGCAATAAGTATAAATTATCTCTGTATGTGGCTTACATACAGAGATTTATTTCTCAGGCTAAAAATATTTCCAGTCACAATAAAAAAAAATTGTTTCATGGTTTTCAGTTTTTTTTTTACCGTAATCTACTAAAATGACCTGAGGAAAATGTCTCTAAACAGTACCTTAATGCATAAGTTACTAACACCCGGTCTTCGAAAAGCACCAGCTGTCTCTTAGTAAAACAGTATGGTAATAATTTAATGTTATAACTAGTGATCGGAAGTTTATTAGTATAATCGATAATAACATCACATGTTCCTAAATCACCATAGGCTGATGAAATGTTCGTTTTCCCTAATTATGTTTAAATTTCTGACGATGCCACTGTATATTAATTGTAAAATTCATGTAGCTACATATAATAAATGTAACATCTTCAATTCAATGCGGTTTTTTAAAAACATTGTTGCTTAAAGTTAAGATACGTTTAAACGTCAAAAAAATTATGGTTAAGGAGACGTTAATCATGACTTAGCTTTTGCAACCTTTATGAATGAACCCCCAAATATGATACAGGTATTTAATAAAAATCTTAAATTCACTGACCCAAATTCACTTATTCCAGTTGTCTAACTGGACAACTTGGACTGCATCTCACACGGAATACTCAACCACAGAGGAACTGACTATCTTACCTCTAACTGCCGTAACACAGTAATGCTGTTAACATTGTTGTTATGGTGACAGACATAATGGTAGCTAGCCAGGCGGACTTAGAACAAGCACAAGACTGACCATAAACGAAAACTTATAAGGCTTGCGATAACAGACCTATCAAGTTAGATTATGCCTTACAAGTCTAATGCAAATAAAGAGTATACTTAATGAAGAAATTACTCTGCAAAGCTCTACTTACTCCACAACATCTGCTCTGTTAATTCTAACCTATATTCCTGTTGTCTGGGGATGAGAAGGCCTGGATTGATTTTAATGTCACAGTAATTTCACGTTTTAATTTTTAATCCCCGACGGAAACAGAGGTGTTATAAGTTTAACGTGTATATCTGTATGTCGCATCGTAGCTCCCAAACGGATGGACCAATTTAGATTTTTTGTTTCCCTTAAAAGGTGACTTGATCGAGAGTGCTCTTAGCTATGATTCAAGAAAATCTATTCAGCCGTTTGAAGATTATCAGCTCATTTCTAGTTGATGAATGGATGTGAGCATTTTCCACAGGTCTGATAGAGTAAAATTTGGTATTCTGTTACTTCAATGATATTAGAATAACATAGTAACATTGAACTGATGCTGCAGCATTACCTGAAATTTGCAGGATACCCAAATCCCTCACCATCTTACAGCAGAGGTATCGTGTTTAGGCTCATATTGTAATGTTCTCAATGAATAGGTTATAGATAGATGGTAATCAGTGTCTGATGATGGAGTACTCAAAAGAAATGAGGGTAAATTAGTAATTAACTTTCTGTGGAAAAAATACGTACAACTGAGCGGATTTAAGCGTGTCACGTGTCGATCGTAGTGTGTCTACTAGTATAATATGTATAAAAAGTTTAAAAAGCAGGAAATAAAAGTTAAATAAAAATAAAACCCCGGCACCAAAAATCCTTTAAAAAGTAATAAAAGTTAAATTAAAATTTAAGCATGCTTTGTTCGCCGTCCTCCGACGCGACGACGCTTGTTTCTACATATTACCTAAAATTTATTTAAACTTACAGGGCCATTTTATTATATTACTTTTCAGAGGATTTTGTTTGTGACGGTTTTTTTTTTAATTTAACTTTTATTACTTTTTTAAGGATTTCTTTAGTGTCGGGAGTTTTTTGAATTTTGAATTTAACTTTTTTCTTTAAACATAACTATACTAGTGAACTCAGCATCACACAGGTGGCCAATTGGTTCCGCATTCTCTGTCGCCAACCCGTCTTGAGCAAGCGTGGGTTGGCGACTTAAAATATTAAATCCCAAGGACAATCCCCGGTTGGTGTAGGACTATTGCAGTATATTATTATTATTATTGTTGTAAACTTCACAAAAAATACAAACATCGTAAAATATATAAGGTCCCATTAAAATAGATGGACAAACTTTTAGAAATCATTCAGACCACCAAAATAAAGACAAAGGTAAAAAATAATAATAAATAAAAAAAGCAGCTAACAAAAATATACTAAAAGATGTTCGTTAATTTGTCGCTGTGTTAAAATTTGTCCATCTATTTTAATGGGACCTTATATATAAATACAAACTATGCGATGTTCTCCTGACAAAACTGGGCTCTGTCCGTGATCTCGGCATTATCCTTGACTCCAAGCTTTGCTTAGATTTGCATATCAGCAAAATAGTTAATAAAGCGTACCAACTTTATGGATTTGTTATGCGCTCGACATTAAACTTGAAGAAGCCTTCTTCATATATTTGCCCATAAAAAGTCTCTCGTACGCTCGCAACTGGAGTATGCTGTGTCCGTCTGGAGTCTATATTATAAAAAATACATTGAGGCGATTGAGTGTGTTCAACAGAAATTCCTACGTGCTATGCATTTTAGATGCTTCGGATATTATTTGCCATATCAGTATTTACTTATAAACTCAAAAAACTTGAAAATAGACGTAAGTACCTACTTGGATGCCATGAATTTTTATAATATTGTTAGTAATAAATTTGACTGTATTGAGTTAACCAACATGATAAGCTATGTTGTCCCTAGAACAGAGTGCAAGCGAAAGGTGCGCGCTGGCAGACTATTTTCCATGCGTACTTGCCATTCTAACACCGGTTTGCGCTCACCTGTTCACAGAATGATAGATGTCCTCCCAGCAAGTTCAAAGGTTACTTAAGGAGCTCTCTTGATTTATGTGTAAAAAATATAGTTAAAGATAAACATGATAGTTAAGTAAGTTTCGTTTTTAATATTATTATGTATTTATTACCCTAGCGTTTAATTAATTGTATATTATATTCCACAGTTAATCTGTGAACAGCGTTGTGGGCTACAATATTGTTCAAATGTGTTGTGTATTTCTTTTTTATACTTTATCTTGTAGCTGTTTGTTGTTCCTTTTGAATAAAAATAAAATAAAATAAACTGTGTGCTTGGAGTTGTCAATGTCGTAGGTTGTTAGTATTGAATTCACCCGCCCGGTTACTTCCTCAGTGCCCCGACGCCTCTTAATACGATCTACAAAATTCGTGTCGTCTCCACCGTTCTGTCATATTACTCGTTAAGTTGTTATTCTTATTAGTTAAACCACATACACTGTAATATTTTGACGTTGACAGGCGCACAGTTATAAAAATCAGGTTATAACGGTATATTTTTGGTATATTTTTTCCGTTGAAAATCAGTATCATGCCGTCACGTTGGAAGATAGAGTCTGGCCAAGCTACGTCTGCAATGGGCAACGCCACAAAGTTCAATATATGGTATACTTTTACATCAATCAGTTATGTCAGTTTCAGGGTTGTAAATAGATCTAATAATTTTGTTATTTTGCCAATTGATTTTTGCATAATATATTATGGTAGACTACGTCGTACCTATGCTTTACCTCCATACAATGACAGAACTATATCTAATCTACACTGCTAAAGTGGCTATTCTTTACCAGGAATAAATCATTCTTATTTATTACATCTGATATAAACAAAACAACCTATCAAAAACAAAAAGACAAACAAAGTATCATGCAAAAAAATTACCAAGAAGTTACATTTTTTTTTAAATTATAATTGAAAATAAAAAAATATTGCTATTTAAAATTCACATTTTTAATACCGTACCAAAATGACCCAAAACCAGGTATCCTATTGAAAAAAAAAAATTGCCTATTTTTTGTCTTCTTGGATATAACCACATTAATAGACTCTCAATACAATACTTAACAATACCCTCACGGATCGGGCAAGGTTTTATTTACATGTTGTATAGTGGTTTTATTTACTTTGCTAAACATTTTCTATATTCTATAGAAAATAATGATAATACGAAATGGTCCAATCTGTTATTGTTGGTAATGTATTATTTCAAAATCTACAAGAACCCTTAAAACAAATAAAATATTTAGTACATGTAAATTCACTCGGACAGCTTTTGAAATGTTTTGAAAACAGGCGTACCTAAGTACGTTCAAAAGCATTAACTCGATACATTTTAACACTGCTGTCAAAATATTGTCAATATATTTTTTTGTTTAATGAAAATTAGTCTTAAGGTTTTTAATGTCATAAATAACAATAAAACAAAAAAAAAAAACGATACTTTAGGAATGATTGATGTTCAAAATGGAGTATTTCCATTTACTAGTTGTAGGATGAAATAATGTCGAAAAAAACATCAAAACGCACGCGTGATTTCATAATATGGCACAGGCAATTCGTCTTGGAGCATACGGAATACGACATTTCGATTCCTTGCCGTATCGTAGGTTTCTATAAGCCACGATATTGACGTGGTTTGCACGTGATTACAATACATAATTGGGGCCGATTGGACTTTGGAGTATTAGAAATTGAACGCTGCGAATCGAGCGAGAGGGTGCGATATATTTTTATTATTTCATCCCACTCATGCACGTTATCTGCGGGAGCACGTGACAAGTGCCATTGCCGCCACCATGCGGTGCTCTGTCCTTACTATCTATAGGTACTATATATACCTATATATACGTATCATCTATATTATTTTGTAAAAAAGTTGTGATCGTTGCGTTCAGTTATGATAATATGGGGTGTTTTTTCGATTTGCGCTGCGCCTGTGAATGTGCACCAATTCATCCATTAGTTATTATCAATTATTATATATTTCTAGCTTTCCCCCGCGGTTCATACGCGTAAAATTCGGAAATCTACCTCATGTCCGATTTTAATACAAACTTCCATCCTCCTTTTTATTGAAGTGAAAACTTCTTTAGGCGCGTTGGGCATTTTTGAGATGGGACTAAACCATTGATTTCGCGACACTAACGCAATTTACCGACACCGTGAAGTAAAAGACATCAACGCGTTGATTGCAGCGGTGCGTGGAGTAAAAGACATCAACGCGTTGATTACCCCCACAGTATAAGGAAGCTGAATGGCGTAACTGTGCCACCTGAAATCTTTGACAACTCAGTCATTCCGTTTAGCTCTGATGTTAAGGATCTTGGGCTGCATGTCGACACTTGTCTTGACTGGCTAAGGCAGGCATGTCAGTTAAAAAGTCACCGGAACGTTGCGGCCGCTCTATCGATTGAAAAATCTGCTCCCATCACACATAAAGGCAACGCTTGTACAGTCCCTAATCTTTCCCATAATTGACTATGGTGATGTGTGTTACTTAGACCGTTTCGTTTTCAATCTTCGTAAGAATGACCATGTATCCTCGCACCGTTTGTTTTTAAAGTGTTTACCCATTTGTCAGCGGAGAGAGGTGAGGGCTCTGTCTATGTTGTTCTCTATTCTCGACAAACCCACTTCTCCTTCTTACTTAACTTCTCAGATTCAATACTTATGTTCTGCCTGTAGTAAAAATCTTCGTTCCACCAACAATCGTCTTCTACGATGTCCTTCTGACCACTCTGGTTTTATTAATTCTTTTTTCTTTGTCCAGTCTTTCTTTGAAATGCTCTACCTCTGAAAATCAGGACGGCAACCAGTCGGTTGTCTTTTAAAGTGAAGGCACGTGAGTATATACGTAAGAAGTTGGTAGAAACATCACAGCGCTGATTTGCTGGATTCGTTTTCTTCTCTACTGATCGTTATTTCTCCTCTATCGATCGTTATTTTTCCTGACAAAGTTTATTCTGTTTATATGTATGTATGTATCTGTGTATTTATTCTTGTATTTTATAGTTATTTTCGAGTTATTAATCCTATGTTGCATCTGCCATGTTTTGGCTCTGCATCACCCTAAGGTTGACTGGATGAAAATGCCTCAGGCATTAAGTCCGCCTTTGCACGGTATTTTTATTCGTGCATAAAGTTTTGATAAATAATAAATAAATAAATTACCGCGGTGCCCATTTTTTTCAGGTTTTCGCTTCTGTCGGCACTCCTGGAGTGCCACTGTTTTTTTATTATTGTCTTCCTTTTAATTTATTTAATGGTATAATCACCCTCTCGCAACACCAGTATCAGCTGCCGCTGTTGTGGAGTTTATTGTGGCGCCATTAATATTGGTGCACCACGCACTAGCACAGTAAAACACTAACAGACTTATTTGTAAAAATCTCGCTAATCACTGAATAGCCACTGTTTAGCTAAGCAATCGTAAAGTAACTAAGTTTATAAACAACACGGAATTTAAAAAAAAAACACTGTCCGTGAGAACCCCCGGCCAATTTGGGAACTGACTAGAATAGATAAATCATAAAACATTAACATTAAACACGAGTGATACTAGCAAAAATCTTTGGCAAAAAAGTGCATCTGTGTGCGTAGGCGCAAACCAGCAAGTGCTGTGATTGGTCGATGCCACGATACTCAGTCCCTTTCCTGCAATTTTCCGTATTGCTGGTAGGGTAGTTATGGGTATATAGGGTGTCTAACTTGATGTGTAGCCGTATGTACCACTCCTCCATTGTAAAATCTTCCGATCTTACCTACTATATCTACTATCTTGGGTACTCTACCACAGCCCTTTCGAATGCAATCACTACGTCTTCAGAGTTTATAATGTCAGTGTTCGTCACACTGTTACTTTGATTATTGAGAATAAATAAAAATCAAGGCGCCTGGTCGAGGCTAATATATATAAATCGCGACTGCCCGTCTGGCGGAGTGTGCTAAATGAAACGTTATCATGGTGTAGAAGGACCACACGATCAAGAAAACAGGCAAATAAACTATGAAATGATTAATATGATATTATAGTGTGTTCTATTGTATCTGTGTATCCTTTGTTTTTAGAGATCCCAAATGAATAAATAAATATCTTAAAATCTTGTTTTAATTAAGAAGATGCTTCTCTTCAAACGATGTGAATGTTCGGAAAGGATATCCATCCATAATTATGTCTGACATTCGGGAAACTAAGTTCCATGGAAGGATTTGCGTCAGATTCGAAGAAATCAGTTAATTTCGCTTTTTTCTTTGGTATTATTTCAATAGTTTCGGAAGGAGACTCGACACTTTGAGGAAGTTGACTATCAGCGGTATTCTAGCTTATCTTATGCACATTTCTCACTGCAGACCCCTCCAGCAACGCGCCGCTGTCACAGAAACGGTCTCAGTTAAGCCTGCAATATACATGCTACTAATAAGCATGCTTGTTTACTACTCAGTAGCATGCTCATTAGTAGCATGCTCTCTGTGCATGTATAATACTCATGCTCTTTTTGTATACACTCGATAGTTGAATGCTTTTTAAGTACCGTTTGCTCGAAAGTAGCATGCTTTTGTACTACTAGGTAGCATGTGTATTCCACGCTTTAAGCGGTCGGGCTTTAGGCAATAAAATTAGAAATATTCTAAACCCGAAGTATCTTTTCCCGAAAATACCGAAAGAACCGGGATTTGGTTTTGAAAATCCCGGTTCGTAATATTACTCAAATTTCCGGGATTTCCCGGTACTTTCGGTTCCGGGATTTCCCGGGACTATTCACTATTTCCAATCGATTGAATAAAACAACAGTTTGTAACACATAGCTAATTATTTTTATTTCAATCACCATCTATAACTACTCTTAATTACTACTTGTTATTGGAGCTGGTCTGTCTTCCTCAGGAAAGTCTGGGTCATCCCACCCCCACACTGGATGAGTTCCGTCACCGGTTCTCTTGACCCGTTTCTCTATCAATTCATCCGGTACGAATTTCAAATCATACGCCCATCCAATTTTTGACATGATATCAATAAACAATTTGCCAAAATTAAGAGAATAGCCGCCCAATTCAGCTAGTCTGTAGTCCCAAGGGAAAGAGTGGTGGAAGTTGTGAAAGCCCTCTCCAAGTGCATATAATGACACTGACTTAATTTCAACAGGTCCGATGTGTTTATCGTATGGCTTGGTGCCCCACATGTGTGCTGCTGAGTTCACAAACAAAATCGCGTGCAGTGCATATATGTATCTTAAGCAGACACAAACGTAAAATGCAATCTTTGCTTCTTCTCCCCAAAGAGTAGGGATATAAGTAGGCACTATGAAACACGCGATTACTAACAGATACCAGTAATTCCTGAAAAAAAAGTTCAGAATTTAATATTTCTTTTTCCGATATAAGGTATGTTCTATACATATAAATTCTTGGGGTTATTCCACTGTGCTTCAGGAATGCATTCCACTGCACTCCAAGTTTTTATTACCTATATTATTTCAAACATTATTAATACCGAAATGGTTCCACAGTGTCCAAAAATAAGTAGAGTCAGCGTAAAAGGCAAACCATAAGTTGTTTGTTATACACAGCAATTTTTACCATCTCGAGGATAAAAAATGATATAATTGATGATGCGTGGTTGATAATCATGGCAGAAGCATCACAAAGTGAATATATTTTATTTAAGTTTAATGATTATTTTGTTGATCAATGGTTAGACAATGGAAATTTACATACAGAAATTTGGAATTGTTCGGGAGAAAGACACTGAACAAACAACTTAGTAGAATCATGGCATCGTATGCTCAATAACGAGTTATCAAAGAAACCGCGATTATTGGAGCTCTTATATAAACTTAAAGAAGAAGGTTTGTATCAGCAAAAGAATCGTCAAACAAACAACCGAAAACCGCAATCAATCAAGAGAGACACAGAATTCAAAAGTATTATACTCAATTATCGCACAGGTAAATACAATTTAAGTTAAATGATCATAAAAAAATAACAAAATAAAAAAATATTATGTTGTGTTGTGATTTGTATCCTACTTTAGAAAAGTAATCTAAAGCTGTGATGATTTATTTTTATGATATATTTATTTTTGGAGCGCAATGGAACTACCTAATCCTTGTAAGTGAAAACCTACTTCTGCTGGAAGCGCAGTAAAGGGTCGTTCATGACATCGCTCATATCAACACTGTGTGCTCTGACTTGAGGATGTTTTCTGATCATCATCCACCCAATGTGAGAGAAGAAGAAGCCCCTCTTCGCATTGTGAGGGTCTGCATCCGTGTCGCAGTACTTGTGGTGCATGCGATGAGTTCGCACCCAGCCGAACACTGAATACTGTGAAAAAAAAAATTGAAATAAGACGTATCAATCTTCCTAAAAACTAAATGCATTGGATGCTATCACAATAAATTGATGCAGTAACGATTGTGAAGAACCTTATATTTATAATTTAGCGTAGAAACATTTTTCTCATGCAACTGATACCACTCTTATTTTTGAATACTCAGTTAGAATTTTAACTCGATTCTCTATCTTGTGTGCTGATAAGTGATATGACTGTGATAAGGCTCAGTCACCGAAATATTGATGTCTTTATAACCCGTCAATATGTTGAAAGCAACCGAGAGGTTCTATGGATATGGATGGTTCTATATTCACACGTCAACAACCCCGTTACGAATCTGGCAAACGACCCAAGAGTTGAATTAACCCAACACTACACCGAAGATAGGACGGACAGGCAGTACAGGACGTCAGCTTATACGAGATTAGGATGGCTCTGAAATAGCTCAAAAACAATAAAGCTGGCGGTGGTGACGGAATCACGGCCGAACTCCTAAAGGCTGGCGGAAAACCAGTTTGTAAGGCCCTCCAGAGACTGTTTGATTCCGTCATACTCGAGGGCAAACCGCCACAGTCATGGAACGGAGGTGTGGTGATACTTTTCTTTAAGACAATCCTTAAGAATTATAGGCCCATCTCAGTTCTGAGCCATGTCGAAAAGTTGTTTTCAAGAGTCATCACGATCAAACGTCATCCGTCTCGCGCGCATATTTGACGACTTTCAGCTTTCTGAACAAGCTGGATTCCGTAAAGGCTTCAGCACCGTAGATCACAAACATACACTACGGCAGCTTAGGTTATACAGAACACCGAAGAGTATATAACCTGCCTCTCTGCTTAGCGTTTGTAAACTACGAGAAAGCCTTCGATTCGATCGAGACTTGGGCTGTACTGCAGTCTCTTTAACGGTGCCAGATCTAGTATTGGTACATCGAGGTGCTAAAGTGTCTGTACGAATATAACACTATGTCAGTCCGACTCCTGGACCAAACTTCGAAACTTATCCTTTTGCAGTGAGGTGTGAGACAAAGACACGTTATCTCTACGAAACTGTTAACCGCTGCACTGTATGATGTCTTTAAGGTTCTGGACTGGAAAGGGCGTCACACCACTAACTTTTGGTTTGCCGACGACAGAGTTGTCATGGCTGAGACTATGGAGGACCTCAGTAAAATGGTCAATGACCTCAGTAGAACTTCCGAAAGAATGGGTCTTAAAATGAACATGGACAAGACAAAGGTCATCTCAAATGCCCATGTAACACCCACTCTCTTGAAGGTCGGAGGCACTACACTCGAAGTTGTGGACGAGTATGTTAACTTAGGACAAACTGTCCATTTAGGTAGGTCCAGCTTTGAGAAAAGGTTAATCATCGAATCTGACTCGGCTGGGCAGCGTTCGGGAAGCTACGCAATGTCTTCTCGTCCCACATACCGCAGTGTCTTAAAGCAAGTCTTTGACCAGTGAAGACATAAGGCATTGAAACTTGGTCGCTCCCAATAAGCCTTATTAGTCACGCCTGAATCAATTAACTATCTTATTAGAAGACTAAAAGTCACCCAAAGGGCAATGGAAAGGGCTATGCTTGGAGTTTCTTTACGTGATCGAATCAGAAATGAAGAGATCCGCAAGAGAAAACTGCCAAACTTAATTGGCAGCGGGCAGGGCACAGAATATCTATTCGACCATCTGGCCGATGGGGCCGAAAGGTTCCTCCCAGTAGGTGGACTGATGACCTTGTGAAGGCCGCAGGAATCCGCTGGATGCGGAAAGCACAGAAACGGTCGAAGTCGCGGTGCTTGGGGGAGGCCTATGTCCAGCAGTGGACGTCTTTCAATAATGTATGTTTCTATAGGTACTCACCTGAAATGCCATAGTGAAGAACGACAGCAGTAAGAGACGCAGCGGCAGTTTGGTTTTGTATGCTTTGTGTGTCCATAGTCTGTGGGCACCAGTTGTTACACTCAGCATCGTGGCTAGGTACAACAAGTAAGCTGACGACGAAAAAAAACGTACGTAATAGAATAAATTATTTTGTCAACATGTGCGATAAAATGAAGATGGTTGTTATGGCTGAAGAATCAATGCCCTTCTAAACATGGGATAAAATGTTAGGAGCATTCTATCTCTAGTAAGTAAAGTCAAGAAAACTAAATTGACTACTTATTAACTTATATTGTCCGTATATTCAAACCATATCTGTTATTCTTTGACAGTTATAAGGCTATAAACACAACAAATTGACGTAGGTTGTCGATTTGTTTGACATTTAATTTCCCAGATTGTACCAAGTTAGAGCTTGTTGCCGATTACAGTGGCTTAGTAAATGTTCATGTAAATGGGGGAAAATTCGTCTCATAACAAAACTCCACGAACATAACAATGCTTACCAAACAGACAAGTCTGCCACTTCGCCGCCATAAAGAATAGATAAACGCCATAAATAGCACCGATGTGCATAGTGGAAAAGATCGTCACTTCCCTCCACACTATGTCCCGTTTCCTTGGATGTGGTGGTAGCTCCACTTCTTTGTTTTCGTGTACCGTTTCATTGTTGAAACTGCTATACTCAGCCGTGTCAGCGGTAATCCTCGGCTTACTGCAATAATAAAAGAATAAATTATTTATCTAAAACTGCACCTACACACAAAAATAGTTGATATAAATGGAAATACAAATAGTTTTCTTACCTATGCATTGTAATCGGTATCAGGTTATTTACTGATGTATTTTTCATAAACTTATTTTATTTATCGACGTTTTGGGAGACCAACACAAACGACTGGCTTCTTATATCTGTAATGTTTAAAATATACCCTTTAAATATGTCTGCAATAATGTTCCAGGGGCGTAAATACTGCCGTATCAGCCGTATCATTGATATGGGGCCACCGGGCCCCTGAACGAAATTGATCTGAATGATCCTGTTTCTTATAAGACTTAAAAACTATCGGACCAACTGAGATTTAAGTACTAGAAAAGTCAGAAATCGCAAAAATCTTTTCTCAAACAGTTCTTGGGAATGGGACTGAAATGAGCGAGAACACAATATACCAGTGTATAACAACAGTCGAATTATTCCATTACTTCCCTCAGCTGAATAGGAAACGAATAGGAGATAGTTACAAATTTAAACTTTTAAATGATTATCATACCCTTATGGAGCTAAGCAGTCAATCATGACATAATTATATAAGAACGGCTATTTTAGTCAACTTTCAAAATAATATTCCTCCAGACCGAATTTCGGCAATGGCAAACAATCTCAGTGGAGACCAGCCTTCGGCACAGAAGATATTATAGTGCACAAGTGTGGGTGCAGACATAGGTGCACTCTCTCTTCCCTTACTCTCATAGTCCGATGGGACGGCAATCCGACACTGCCGGAGAGAGAACAGGCGCAGGTCCAGCGGCTTAACGTACTTTGCAAGGCTAGGGAGTATCATTATATTATCTGTAACACCGCCAAATTCCAAACGCCGGACTGTTAGGTACTAAGAAATTCCTAATGGAAAAAACCCAATACAACTTCATATGGTTATGGGTGCTGTTGGTGTACCCTGCGCATGTTGGAGGCGTATCGCTTGCGCGTGATGTCGTGAAAGCCATGCCGCCTCTGTGAACATGCCGAGGCTCTGTAGTAGCGCGGCAAACCTATCAACACCCTAAATGCATTATTGTATTGCCCTCTGCGCTTAGTTGACCCATATACTGCATGTATAGAACGACTAACAGTACGCTGCAAATGCCTTTACTTCAGTCGTGCATTTTGCAAAACTGCGAACCATCATATTGCAGCGGACAGCCAACGACCTGCGCTCACGCTCAATATCCTGACTGAATTTTAGATTCTCGGAAACCTAGTGGCCCAGACACTTGAAAATTGTGACTTGCTTTAAGGAACTTCAGCAAAGTTTCAACTGACCTCAGTTGAAACTGAACAATCCAGTAAATTTTTGTGCTTGTCTTAAAGACCTAACCTAGCCCATGAACCGCACATCACTTGTGTAATATGAGAACTTTAAACACTGAAAACACACAATAGGTATTGGTAACCGGATAATAAAAGGAAAATATACTACCACGCACTTTAGTAGCTATAGTTTCTGAAGGAACCTATAAACAACATTTATTTTTAATTGTACACTGGATAAATACATAGATAGTGTGTGATAACTGATGATGAGCGTATGAATGTACGGCATTAAAATTGATGTCTTCCAATTTATAATATTTCTATCAAATTCATAGAATGAATTTATTACAATTTATGGCATACATGCATCCTTACAATGCAATTTACCTTTGGACCGAAGTTAGCAATGTAAGCAAAGGATTCGTGCAAATAGTTTATATTGTTTTAAATTAATATTCCAATCAAAATGTAATGATGACTTTTTCCGTAGGATGTTATAAGCAGAAAACTGAGAGAAGTCCGAAAATTTCGAGAGTCATCGAGGTCTTTCAAAGCTGCAATTTGGTTCAAATTTTGGTTTTACACTATTAGTATCCATCATAATCAACTTCCCAAAAAATAGTAAGTACAGTGCAATTTTTTGAGACCTAACGCCATTTTTGTGTCTACGCGCGGTGACTAGCCTTATTATTGACAAGATAAAAAAGGTTAATTGATTCAGGCGTGACCTTGCGGAAATCCATTATAAAATACGCTGACCGTAGACTGAAAAGCGCAGCGCTTGGTGTGACAACACGCCGTGTTCGAGTTCGCAACAAGTCAATCGTCATCCTGAGCATGCCTCGTTGAGAGGTGAAACACGTATCGATTTCTTTCAGGGTTTTTAAGACTCTTTAGAAATAGCTAAGCGGAACAGGTTACTAAATATATCCACTTCTATTGTATTTTTTTTTAAAGATAAAAATGTGTGATGTGCATGAGACCAAATTAAAAAAAAAAAACTATTATTTAAAAAAGTCACTTGCACCAAAGATTTATTTGTACTGCAAAGCAAAGTTCTTCACAGGTGACAGTAAGGTTGGACTTGACATAGACCACAACACCATCACTTTGATTTAGGTTTTTGGCAGTGCTGTACATATTACAATTTTGAATGTTAGGGATGTGGTGTGGAAGTCCAATATGTCACAATCCATCGAGAGTCGTTGTAGTAGTGTCTGTAGAATAAGAAAATTACAACTGTTTGATCTAATGTTCTGTGTAAGGATTTTGATATAATGTTTTGGATTAACATCCAAAACATTATATCAAAATGAATGAAATGTTTATTTAACAATAAACATTTTTACTTGCTCTGGGGTGTAAATCCGATACAGAAAAATGGTCAACAGTGTCCATAAGTGCATTTGTTAAGGTCAAGCATTTTTTAAGGTAAGGACAAGGGTCAAGCATTTTTTAAGGTAAGGACAAGGGTCGTCTGTTGCCTATAAGGCTTGGAAACAGGTTCGAATAAATCACATATATATCATCAGTTCTGATGACGAACAGCATTTCCTTCCACCATCTTCACCTATGCTCAGCTCCGAACCACCTTCTTTAGACTCCTCATGAGACAGGCTGAACATTCTGGAGAACGACCATAAAACTACAAAACTCCGATAGTGAACTTTTGTTAATGCATTTGACTCTAACCTGCGTGATTTACCACTAATACCAACGATTGAAGAGGTTTCCCATATTCGTCAACAAATTAATGCGATGCCATTACCCACATTGAATTCTATTCCATCTGTAGAACATCTTCAGTCACCATTCCTTAGCACGTCAAAAGCTAGCAGCGCAAGAACCCTATCGAAGTAGTTAAAATTGTAAAGATTTTTTCTCTCAATTACAGGTGGAAAAAGACAAAACCTATTATTGAACGACCAGTGAATACGATTTCAGATACGATGTTCTGAAAATGAAATTTTCCAGAATCAAGGAATAAGTAATCACGCTGTATGTTTTGCAAATTGGGCAGAACAAAAGTCTTTTGCGTGAAGTGTAACATGCATTTGTGTTTTGTGGTAAGAGAAATGAATACAAATCGAAATAATATTATTTTTGTAAGAATTATGCGTAATAAACTTTTTTTAAACTAAGATATGTTTTATTGATATCTTGACACCGTATTCCACGTAGTACAAACATTGGAAGATATAGTTTACACTGTAGTTGGCAACGTAATCCTTGATGTACTTATATTTTCACGGAAATAAAAAAAAAAAAATCCAAACTTTTTTCTGTCTCGTAGGTTCATAGTTATCCGGGAAATATTAGAAAAAAACACAGTTTTTAGACAAAACCCTTTGCCAATTTAAGGGTAGTGAACTATAAATCTAAAGTTAACTTTAACACGAAATGATTACAAAAATATTCTAAGTGGCTTTGTTGATTCTGACTGGGGTAGTAATGTAATATATAGAAAAGGTAATACGGGCTATTTTTGATCATTGCACAGTTTGTGCTGGCAAACAAAGAATCAGTAAGCAGTGGCAATAACATCCACTGTAGCAGAGTACATGGCTGTATATGAAGCTGTAAAAGAAACTCTATGGTTAAAGTCAATAGTAACAAGTATTGGCATTGCGATTCCAGATTCTATTTATATTTATGAGGATAATAATGGATGCATCTAAACATATTGATATTAAGGGTCGACTATAGTAAATCGTGTTATGGGTTTTGGATAATTTTATAAAGTAAACTTAAAGTAGCCACGAAAAAAGTTTGGCTAGCTGAAGAGTTTCACTATTCAGTGAAAAAATCGGATTGAGGTTAAACCTTGTAAATTATTGTTAAAAACAATATGAATATTACTAAAATCGTGCAAAAAGCACTACCGTATTTTGCTAACTTTGGCGTAAATAAGAAGTCACCCAATTAATATTATTATTATATTTTACAAGGATTTTAAAAACTGTTCACAAAAAATTTGGGCTGAGGCTCAAAACCCTTGCGATGAGGTTCCAATAAGTATCAATCAATAATTAGGTACGAACAAAATAATATCGCGTAAAATAAATCATTGCAAAAACAGTAGTAGGTGGAATTAATATTCCAGTAAAGAGAAAACTTGTTGAAAATTGTAATGAACCTTTATACATGAAATACTACTGTTTATACATTTAATTTTCCGACAGTTATGAATAATTTATGAGTATTAATGTAGTGATGACAATAGGTAGGTAAATTAACATTTGTAATTTACGTCTCTTTATCGCATCAATAAAATTATTTTAACTTCTATTTTTACAGTACCCAGGATTTTAGGCTAATACATTTTGTCTAAAGTCCCAGAAGACGCAACTGCGAATAATAATACACTAAACAAGTGCTTTTCAACCTTTTTCATGAAGCGACCCCCATAGTATGACTATTTTTTGCGACCCCCTGCTCTTCACTGTTTATAATCTGTATTTTATTATAATACAAATATCAAATACGTACAACATTTTTATTATTATTTTTATTTAAAAAAATGAACAATATTCACTTAATAAATGGTGACGAACTGGCATGTAGGTGTATCCAGCTTTCCAACACCACCGAGTCCCAACGTTCGGTTTGGACAATACGCTCAGGATACTGTTAAAGCTCGTGCAGACCAGCGCGATGTCGCGGGCGCTAACAAGGGTCGCGCTTCCGGTAGCGCCCGCGATATCGCGCTGGTCAAGTGAAAAATAACTTTAATTTCGAAAGTCGGTGTCTTTGAATCGGTATTTAAGTTTTTGCCACAGACTTCCGAAATCAAAGTTATTTTTCACTTTGTAGTTTGGAAGTCGGTTGTATTTTTGGTAAGATCAACTTTTTCAATTTTTCGTGGGTTGGTTTGTAATTCATCAGTTCCACTTAACGAGAGTGCTTTTCGAGAACAAATGCACGAGTTACAATAAAAAATATCCAAATCGCTAAAGGTGTGCCTATAATATTTGAAGAGTTCCCTCGATTTCTCCAAGATCCCATCATCAAACTGTGAAAGTATATAACCCTTTCAAACAAAAACAAATTATTCAAATCGGTTTAGCCGTCATCGAGTAATGGGGGAACATAGATTAAAAAAAAAACCGACGGATTGAGAACTTCTTCCTTTTTTAAAGCTTGTTAAAAATAAAAACATTTGAAATCTTTGTTTTTTTAAATGCTTTTGAAACACTGCATCATATTTGTGGTACAATAATATAAATAAATTCAGTATACACCCAAGCTTAAACAAAAAAAAAAAAAACATATCACACTACATATGGGAGTTTAGTTTTGGTCATGCTTCTCTGTAACATCTAAACAACTCCAGCCGGCCAAAATTTTGGGCTGAGACCTTTTGCAGCGCGGGAACCTGGAGGATGTCGGAATAAAAATGTTTAGTCTTGCATGACTGCAACTTTTCTCTCGATGTCTGTGGGTCCAAGCAGGAAATATCCATGAGGATGGTGAGCACTGCAGCTCAAAAATCTTCGCTTACAGGTGTGGTACGGTGTTTGTTGTGGCTGCGCCGCGACCGGCCCTCAACCAGCGAGTACTGAACTCAGATGAATAATTTTTAGTCATCAAACTGCAAAGATATTATAAGTAAAAAAAAAGGTCAAACTGTCATATCGTGTTGTCGTTCATTCTTAGATCGGGGCCCCAAACTAATCCGCATGTAATTTCGGCTGAATCTTTGGATTTCATGTTAAGGGAGTAGACCTGCAGGACCATGAACGATAGCTTTTAGTTTTAGCGTTCGAAAATATTTTATGCTACCAACGCACTTCTATGATTTGACGGCCATGACCTATTTTTTTTTTTCCTATAAAAAAACATGACATCATTTAATACGTCAAATTCAAATTTTAAAACCGGCCAAGCGCGTGGGCTACGCACAATTAAGGGTTCCGTAGTTGGGATCAATTTATCCCAAGAACAAACTTTAACATTTTAGTTGAAAAACATGTTCTCCCATAAATTACAACTGCAAATGTAAGTTGGCCGATTAAGGGGGGACAACACTTGACTCTAACAAAAATTTGCTTTTTAAAGCTCAATATTTCGCAATTGGATTCCTTAGTCGAAAACAAATATTTATCATGATTTTATTTTACCACTTTGTCGGCCGGCGTGTTTAATGTATAGGTACCCATGCAAAATTACAGCTTACTAGTACTAAGATTCTCTGAGCTAAGTCGCGGATAGACAGACAGGCAGTCAGATAGAAATGGCGAAACTATATCGGTTCCTTGTTGACTACAGAACCCTAAAAATCAGAAAAAATATGAGTAAAAATTTGTAGGCCAGCTAGAAATAATTAACTAATAGGTTTTAATCAATAGTGAGCAATTGAGTGCATTTTGAGAAGCTAGTCTGCTCATTATGCCGTAGATCCTCATCAGATCTTCACCAATTTGTTTTGCGACCAAGATAGATTTACTACCTTTCAAATAAAAAAGAACCATCGAAATCGGATCTCATAAGGCGAAGATATCCAGTAGCCCCGTTTTGGAGAAAATAAAATTCCAAAAGAAATAAAATTGCTATATAATATGGCATTTAAAAACAAATTATTGAAATATCTGAAAGTACGATATTAAAGATTTTTTTAACAATAAACTATTTTCTGGACTTTTGTCATTGCGGATAATGTTAAGATAAAACTATTGACCTTATATCTGTGACATAAAACAACAATTAACTAATAATTACTATTTTGCATGCAATTGATACATATCCTGTATAGTTAAACTTGTGGACTTTAGATTAATAGATACCTGACTGTAACAACTTTATCTACCATGTTTAAAGGCTCGTTCAGACTTGCGCGACTTGTCGCGCAACGCGACACCGTTAATTGTTCTACCGGGAGGTTTTCTTAGAAATTGTTTTATTAGTTGCGTCGCGCTGTCACGACGCGCCTGTCTGCACAAGCCTTTAGGCAAATAAAAACATAGCTTATCTTATCTTATCAATCAAAAATCTCCGACGCCTAAAAATTATAAAAAATCGTCAAATCTGTACACCAAATTTTGTCCAGATCGGTTGTAAAATACAATCTATAGAGGAGTACGTACAAACAGACACACGAAAGCAAATTTTGCCTGACTTGATCCAGAGGCGCTTCGCTCGCTACGCTCGCTCGGTCAATTATGTTCGTATTCTTCTCCGCAAATTGTAAAAAGAGGCCCCAAAATGTTAGGATATTGCAGATAGTTACTTACCGATTTAACTTTTTAAATGATAATCATCACGCTATACCTTTATGGAGCTAAGCAGTTAAGCATGAAATATAAGAACGGCCATTTGAGCTAACTTTCAACAACAGCAAATAACTAAGCGTTAGTACGATTTCTTTGCAAACGATTTGTTTTCTTTGCTGTAAGTTCGATTACCAACAATTGGTATTTTTTTTTAATTCTTTTCTTTATGTTTTGTAATACTAATATTTAGATAATAGTTTGTAGATCGTATTAATTCACTAAATAAGCAATGGAAAATTGCTACAGATTTGTTCTAGCGATTTTAAAATCTGTGTGTGACCGTGAAATTTTGAAGTCGCGCGACTGATATCGCTACGAGTGGAGTATCTAGCATTATTTACCAGATTCTACGCAAAAATTTACTAAAAGAAATACACGATCACTATTTTTTATATTATTTGCGGTTATTACTACACACAGTACGGGGCCCATAGTCGTTTGCGTTCCTGAGGACAGTTGATGATGCAGAGTATCCCAAATTCCGCGCAGCCTGCATAGCACGTCACCTTTTTGACGGCGACCAACACCGGATGGAGGCCAGCGTCAGCGACAATCCCAGACGTCTGCGGCATTTGTTTGCCATCAATTTAGTGTTTTGTGGAATCGCAAACCTATTTCTGTTATGGGAAAAACATCGGCATCATCTATCCGAAGACTTATTATGAACTTTGCGACGTACTACAGAAAGTGACATTGAACAAAATGATGAACGCGTTCTAAACAGTTTTCTTAATTCACTTATCAAGAAGTGGTTATTTTCATCGGTGGCAATCCACTAATCGAGTATGGGTTATCAGCTCCGCAATCATTGGCACATTAAGACCGCGGAAATCGGGAATACGCCGCCGAAACTAATTATGATCCAGGCGCAATGAGTACCATCGTCTACAATGACCACTTATTTACATATGTTCACCTCAGCGCAAAGGGACATTTTTAACACCGTTCTCCAAAGCGTTGGGCTCAGACAAGGTGAAATGTTTTTCTTGGATGCTCGTGGTGGAACAGGAAAAACATTTACTATCACCGGCATCCTTGCAGAGGTCAAGAGGTCAAGAGGTACTACACAGGTTGCACCTGTGTAGTTTTATATACCAAGTACAAAGTATCTGTTGCACAGTTACTTTGTAAGATTGGTGGTAACCCCAGTCTTTGGTTATTAAATAAAACTGAAGTAAGATCAGATTGTACTTTTATTTGACTTCTACACAATAATCAAAATAATATACACGCAATTTAAGTAAAATCGAAAGGCATTAGTGCTAATGACGTACGAGTGATGACGGTAATGAACTTTCGATATTGCAGCAATGTGACCTTAATAAATAAAGATTGCTTAAGAAAGCGGCTTCTTTACTACAACGCTCGCGTAACACTCGTAACAGTATCCTGAAAATGATTGCTAGCAGACCGGACTGCCTCATCCAAAGACACTGGGTAAAAATAGCATTAGGTTTGTGCTAACTAATTATTTATATTACTAACAACACTAACATAGACACACATTACATTTTACACACACACACACATTATATTACATTACATTTTATTTTATTTATTTATTTTAAATCTAAGACATAAATGTTTAATAATGTGAGTATAAATATTTTGTCTTAAGTTTTTATTTTTCACATCTAATGATGTTAAAATTTCTCAATCTTAGTGCACTTCTCTATTAGGGACTAAAGTTCTCGCAGTTCCTGTAGTATTTGTTACAAATGGCCAAAACACTGTTGAATTTACTCCTTTTTGCCCAATACAGCGTAATAACTGTAGGCGGCGCGAACAACCTGCAATGTAATAACACCATAAAATTTATTCAACTTTAATAAAAAACATTGGTAGGTCACGCATCACATGAATATGTTTAGACAAAATCAAGCACAAGACCCTCCAGACCTGGATCTTTACTAGGTAACCTAGTAAGTAGGCTAAATATGTGTTCGATTGAACACTCAAGTCACTCAGCGCAGTAGTAGCTAATTATACAGCCACTACACCAAGTATTTAGGTATTTCTAAGCATAATAGTTGCATTTGACGAGCGCGCGTCAATTTATAGTTGAAAGAAATTTAAATTTTATGTCAGTTTATAAAATCACAAAACACGCACTCTTATTTTGCAACAGATACCTACGTACACCCACTCTACCATTCTAGAGTTCCATAGCCACGTTGGCAACATTTGTGCTTAATCCATAAGCTATGGAGCAATAGCTTACCTGTATAAATGAAGGCAAATCGAGGAAATGAAAGGGTCCAGCACGCAGATGTCGTGGAATCATCATACCTGCGCCGAGCATCGTCAGTTCCCGTCTGACGCGAGGATTCAGGCACCAATGCGCCGCTGCGAAAGGTCCTTGGCCCGTACCAATTGAGCTCTGATACAATGAGGTATGTAAGTTTAAATAAACCTTTGTGACAGACGAACAAAAAGTTATGTTTAAAGGTTCTGTTTTTCCTTTCTAGGTCGGAACCTTATAAGACACCAATAAAAATCATGTTGGTTGATTGCTTTTTGATACTATAAAAATTACCATTTGATATTTGCATAAGTATAATCAGCCAATAATGTTCCCACTGGATATAGGCCTCCTCTGTGAGTGAGAGTGAGCGGACCGTAATCCACCACGCAGGTCCAGTGCGGGTTGATGGCATTGGCTTCGAATTTTGGTCTAACATCTGCAGTTAGCCTAGTTCATCTGCGATTATGACTAGCGGCAGCGTTGAGATCCGATCTTTTCATTTGCAAATGAAGTTTTTAATTCGCTACATTGGATGTGTTTAAATTAAGGCCGCATTAATGTAGAAAGCTAATAACTGGCGTCAATGAGGCCTTAGAAACCATTCTAAAACATTTTTTTCCAACTTCGTGCAACTTATTGCATTAAAGACGTTATCAGGCGTTTTTGGTGACTGTGAATTAGTTTTAAGTCTACATGCATTTTAATGTGCTTCTTTGTTCTTCGGAATACATGCGCATTTAAAAGCTCCAGTCTATATTTTTAATTTTTTTTGCCGGATCTTACATCTCAACAGGATGTGATGTAATGTTTGGCACTCACCTACCTAATATTCAATCTACGACCTAATGTTACTTCTATAACTAAGTTATAAATACCTACTTATGTTTTTTCAGGTTTCGAACTTGTTTACTACTACTACTTCAACCCAGCATATTATAGGTACTTATCACTTAAAATAACGTAGCCGTGTGCACCTGCATATAGTTACCTCGTTTAAAACTGCGTCACCGTACCGGCAAAATAAAAAGAGTTGTGTTAAAGTTCCGCACATGTACTGTGTTAATGACACAAGTTGCATTATGCTCACGTCTTCCTGTAACAGAAATAAAGAAAAACAATTGAACATGAAAAATAGAGGCAGTGTAAAGAGTGCCACAAGCGGCATTGTATCACTATCGGTTATAGTGCCGCATGCCGTCTGCTTGCAGCATAATAGTGACGCCATCTAGACTGCCGTAAAGAATATGCACGGCAAAATAACGCAACCGTTTAAAGTACCGTAAGCATTGCATTGTCAATTAACATCACGCATGTAAAACATTTTTTTCGAAAAAAAAAAAATCAACCTACTTCCAAAAAAGCACTACAAAGTGAAAAATTACTTTAAAGGTCCGTGCACGAAATCGACTGATTTTGATCAATTTTGTTCATTAGTTGTGAGAAAGGGAAACAGAATTTAAACAAAATTATAGGTTATAATGCCGCAAGATATTTTCTGTCACAACGAGTTATCAAGTTCTTCTGAATATGAGTAGGCGAATATTTATAAAGCAAGATAATGTCCGTTAATATTGCATTGGCACATATTCTAGAAGCTGATGCAGCCTCTTAGGCGCGGGCCACACAGAAGCGACACGTGAGACGAGTACGGGACGCAGACGGTGTACGGCATCAATTTCACGTACCTATCTTCATTAGTCTACATACAAAATGTAATACCGCGATCTGGTACAAAACGTACAGAAAGGACAAAACCCAGGCGCGTCACTTTCCATCTGCATAATATTGCCGCATCTGCGTACCGTCCTCGTCTTATTTCCTTCTTGTGTGGCTCGCGCCCTATATTTTGTCGTCGCCTGTCTCGCCAGACAGTTTTGGTGTTCCTTCAGTGTCACATATTTGTGCTGCCACTTGTTATGCCTTTTACAAATTATCACATATATTTACCTATATATATTAATAGATGAATCATGTAATCAGATATTATTGCCAAGCTGTCCACAGTAATATATTTATGCTCGTGACTATACCTACTGGTACAAACAAAACAGCGGAATTAAGAAACTATTATGTATCTAACTAAAACCTCCACACACGAAGTTGCTTCGACGAAGTACTCGTCGAAGTTGACCGAAGTCCGAAGTAAGTGACTACATTCTAGTGCGAAGAACTACAGGAGGATTTGAGTCCTTTGTCTCGGGCGCAAAAACCGACAATGATTAGAAGTCGCCCGAGGCGAGCGGAGGTTGCACGAAGCGAACTGCCCTTCTACACTCTCGTATTCGCTTAACTTCGATCAACTTCGCAAGTACTGTAGTGCAGGCTTCAAGGGCTACTCATTTATGTGACTTCCAATGACTCTAGGAAGCCTGTTAGGATATTTTGTACTTACGGATTTCAATCTGACAGCAACTGAGCACAATGTTAGAGTAGCAAGGAAGAAATACACTCCTATGATACTGCTCAACAACTTGTCAAGCTCGGTAATTGAACTGAAAATAAATAAAAAATAGAATAGAATTTATTGTTCTTATAGGTAAGTAGGTAATTTACAAAATGCAGCTGGTTAAAAAAATGAAAAAACCGGCCAAGTGCATGCCGGGACTACGCACAATGACGGGTTCCGTAGTTGAGATGATTTTATTTATCCCAAGAACAAACTTAACGTTGTAGTTGAAAAACATGTTCTCCCATACATTCCAACTGCAAATGTAAGTTTGTACGCACAATACGAGTATTGAGAGATTTACCATTTCATTTTAAGACCATAGACTTCTTATAGGTTTTCCTGTAATCTATGAGAACTATGTATTTTTTTCAAAATTTTAGGTCCAGTTGTTTCGGAGATAAGGGGGAATGGTCAATTTTCATTGAATTTTTTAAATATATTTAAAAGCGTTTATTTTAAAATTATATAAAAAATATGTTTTAGAACCACGCAACAAGTGCTTGTTGCGAAGATCGAAAACAATTTTTTGATATGTCACAAGGTACTGTTATCAAAACTTTTTTTTAATTTTCTTGTTTGCCCCCCAAAAGTGACCCCTATATTCAAAATTCATTTATTTACGTTACACGATCATGTTTGGGTCACAGAAATACATATTCGTACTAAATTTCAACTTAATCGGTCCATTAGATTCGGAGCAAATTGGCTGTGACAGGCGGACAGACAGACAGACAGACACACGAGTGATGCTATAAGGGTTTCGTTTTTTTCCTTTTGAGGCACGAAACCCTAAAAAACGGCCAAGTGCGTGTCAAACCACGCATAATAAAGCGTTCCTTAGATGGAATGAATTTATCCCAAAAACAAACTTAACATTGTTAAAAACATGGTCTCGCCTAAGGAATATATGGAACGTGTCGAATCCAGACTTCGATACAGTATACAGTTTTGGGGAAAAAGCTATGGTTATGATTCTCAGCGAGCCTTCATTCTCCAAATACAATGTCTGAATTACACAAAGAGAAAGCTGTCGATCTCATTTTCAGCGTTTGATTTACCCAGCTTATACATACTTGTGTTATTAGTTAATTTTTAAAAAATCCATGAATTCGAGTCTGGGGAAGAAAGCATAGCCAGGGAAAACGACAGACTGCCATCGGATTTGAAAATTTTGTTAAACACTAGCTCTTTTAAGGCTAAGCTCAAAGCATTTCTGTTAGACAAACACTTGTACTCAATGGACCAACTGTAATTTAATATTATTATTCCAACTTTTTTATTTTAAAAAGAAAAAAATGCTATTTATTATTATTGTTTTTTTTTTATAAAAAAGTGTATTTTTATTTTTTTAATTATTTTTATTGCTGCATGTTCACTTCACGAGAGAAAAAAAACATAAAACACAAACTACGGAACCCTAAAAAGTATCATACTAACGTGCAATACGTGGTATACGTGCGTATGTAAGAAATAAATAAAAATATAAAAAGTAGACACATCTTCGGTTCTAAAAGAACATTAATTGGTTTTGAATTCAGAGGTGTACTATGAGTTACATTAATTTTAACCATACTAACTTTACTAGTAAGGTGTTAATCTGATGGCACCTTATAATTCTGAAGTGAGCTCTATTGTCTCTTCTCTTTGAAAGATTGCACCGTTTCCCCTTCCCTCCAATGCGTGAACTATAGTCTCGGAGCAATGAAAACTGGCCACATACGAATATCATGATCCCAATGGCTGTTAAATCAAATGCAATGTGGACACAGACACAATAAACAGCAGACACGAATTCATATAAAATTGTTACAATGTAGCTGAAAATACTCAAGTCATCCAGTGGAGCCCAGCCCGGCAAAATGTGAGGATACTCCAGACATTCCAATCCACGCATCTGACACAGAAAATATTCCACGAACGGAGAAACTATAAAGATAACTGCTGTAAAGCTATAGATTCTAGTTAGAATGGTTGCTGTATTTCTATATTTATTTGTGTAGATGTTGATGGAGGCAAAAAAGTTGTCACCCTCCTCGCTATCCGACTGGTACTCCGCGTGTGAAATTGGATCTTTGCTCAATTGTGTGATTTCCAAGATTGAGATTTGGGTGAGGAGTTTACGCCAGCTTTGATGGCTTCTACGCAATGAAAGTAGTTTGAGGACCCCCATGCTGCAAAATGTGAGAACACTGAAGCATTCGAAGAGCTTTTCCGAATCTTCCTTAGCCATAAAGAGTGTGATTGAAAGACGCACGTTATCAAGAAACAGAATGTGGACACATTGGCTGCCCAGTGCGCTTTGTAGATAGTAATGTATGATGAGAGGCCTATGTTGTGAATCGGACGGGTTATCAGAGCGACTAGGTTGTCAGTCTCGCGTCCGGGAGCTCCCAATCGAAGTAGGTTCTTTATCTGCAATCGAATATTAAAATATCTTATATTATAAGTTCAGTACTTATATAAGCCATTATAATAAATCGTTGTCTACCGACTAATTTAAATGAGTAATTAACAAACCTTAGACAACATCATGAACGAGTTCAAACCACGTCCTCAGGAGAACGTCGCAAGTAAAAAAATAAGTCTTGTTATGTCTGATATTGTTCGTGAAAGACATAAACTGCTTATTAAGTGTTTATTTACTTTCTGTGGCGGTAAAAGTAGGTACAGGGATATTAAATAGGAATACCTATCTCGTATTCTAGGAATTCACAAAAAGGACAAAATCATGAATTTTGTTCTGACGAAAATAGGACTTCCTGTATTAGGTCTTGATTATTGGTTTACTTTAGTCATTTAAAATTCCTAAGAACCCAATGTGAAATGCAAACCCAACATAGTTTCAACTAACATGGTTTGTTGTAGTCTCGAATTATTAAATTTTACCTTTTTGTAGGTAGGTACTACAGTTGTTAGGTGTAATCAACGCATTCAAGGACACTGAACGAGACACAATAGAAGATTTATTGTTATAAACCTGAGGGCTTCGATCTCATAGGTACACGTCTCTGAGGGCCCTGATCCCGCAGGTACACGCTCCGGAGGGCCACAATTTCGTTAAAGGATGATGGGCAAAAATGTATGGAACCTAGTACCCGTTCTAACAGCAATAATTTTTACATGACTAGAAAGGTTTTTTATGTATAGTAAATAATAGGTACTTTAGCGCTTGTTTTGTTTTGTTTTCGGTTTCGAGTTATTATGAATCCTAATTTTTGGACTTTACTCCTTAAGAATTGATTTTCGTATAGGGCCTCCGGTATGGAAATTTTATGAGTAGTGAAGTTTATACAACCGTTAACTTTTTGTATTGTTTTATAGTAACACGGATTTAAATTTTGAAAAATACATATTACATATTTCACACTTCGATCTGGACATTTCGGCCGTGCGATACTCGATTTCTTGCACTTTACTGCATTGAATTAAATCGCAAAGACAAGTCTAAATTATGATCTAATTATTGTTGTTTTGTGTCCCGCAAAGTGTTAAAATGAAATTAATGGCATTTGTCCTTTGATTATAAAAATTGTACCATGATAATATTAAAATTAATAATAAAAAAAATAAAAAATCATTTAAATTGCTAGGATAGGAAGAGTCCAAGTTATTTATGAATAAATATACCTATTGGTGAGTAGTTTAATTATCAAAATCAAATTAAATTAATCAGGCTAAATAATAACAGCCGTACGGATCGATCGAAGGTTAAGTTACGCATGCCGCGGTCGGCCGGTGGATGGGTGACCATCCATTACATATCGAGACCCTCCGTGCCTCGAAAAGCACGTTTAGGAAAGATTTATGTTAGATCGTCACGGACGCGAGCCGCGTCCGTATTTCCTCAACTTGTATGGACTAACCCTCTTACGGGACACGGATGCTGTACGGTGTAGCATGAACTGCTTCTTCTTATAATCTGTTCGTGAAGTTTTGAATTCGTGGCTCGTCTGCGCCTCGTACATGCACGGCTTGCGCCTAGAACGGTCTAGCATAAATCATGCCTAAGCCGTTGGCCCCGGCTGTCATTCGTAAATCTTTGACAGTCGTTACCGGTCAGTAGTCAGAAGCTCAAAAGTCTGACAACCAATCTCGCCAAGGAGTATCGTGTTACCCAGTGGGTTGTGAAGATCATATAGGCAGTCGCTCCATGTAAAATACTGGTATCCGGTTAGACTTGAAGCCGACCCCAACATAGTTGGGAAAAGGCTAGCCAAATTGATTTGTGATTAGTAGGTTAATCTGCATTTAATAACCTGCAAAGTAATTTAAATAATTGCATAATTGATTCAAGTTTTTTATTTTTACTTAAGGCGAAAGCGCCAGGGTAGCCCGCGAAATTCAATTTTTTTTAGGTTTTTGCAATTTGCTGGTCAGTATTAAGTTGTACGTTGATTAATATACGATTCGCGGCCGTAACAAATATGTATTTACAGAATTATAATCATTAAAGTCATCAACACAACTCTCTAAGGCCACGTAAGTCCAAAGAATAACTGTTTCATGAAATCATCATTCTTTGGACTTACGTGGTCTTGGAGAGTTGTGTTGATGACTTTAATGATTATAATTCTGTAAATACATATTTGTTACGGCCGCGAATCATATTTTGATCGATGTACAACTTTATACTGACCAGCAAATTGCAAAAAACGTAAGAAAATTTGAATTTCGCGGGCTACCTTAGCGCTTCCCCCTTAATATGAAGATACCTATCTACTAGGGACATTAGTATTTTTTATTTTCCTTCCTACTCAAAATACTTACTAATATTTAGCTAGGTGTATGTAGTGCATTTTCCTGCCGTAACATACGCTACCTTTCTAATTGCATAATTTAATTGCATCTATTAGGTGTCTATTTGATTGGGTAGAACACCCGCCCTTTCCATGTTTCAACAGACAACAAACTCTTCATTGCTAAGACACCTGCGCAATTTCCCTGAATCACAATATTCGCTAGTTATGCTCACTATTGTGAGGGCTGTGGTTCCAATAATAATAAACTGTATTGTATTTTCATCATAATTTTATTTTAAATTAAGCATTAATTAACACAGAAAAGCTCGAGCTTAAAAAAAAAACGCCATTTCGATTGAATTTAACTATATAATGATCAAGTCTACCATGCCGAAGACTGCCATCCATTATTGGAGCGAAAGCCAACGTTTGGTTTGTCCCAGCCGTTGGACGAATCTGGACTTTCGATTACGGTGGAATCTGCAAATCTGTCGTTCCATCCAGGAGACGATTTGAAGGAATTGCCGCTAGAATCACCGTTGGAGCTGTATCCAATCTGCGACCAACCGCTGCTTGAGGGACTTTTGTTTCCGTTTCTGCTGCGGCTTCGACCGCTTGATCCGAAGGCAGAGGTCCCGCGCCAGCCTCCATTACTGGCTGATCGACCCAGACCACCTCCAGAGCTAGCCCAGCTGCCACCAGCAGAAGGTGCTCCACCAAAACCGCTGCTTACTTGCCAGCCGCTACCACCTGGGAAGAACACCATAGTGATGATTATTTTTTTATTGATAAGTACGACAGGTAATTTCTTCAGGCAGATCTTTTACAGGATCCATTTGTATATCTTTGGTAACCAGATCCTTAATCGCTTTCAGCACGAGTTACCTACTAGCTGCTAGGGTTCAGCCGTAATACTGAGCTACTGGCATGCTCACAGCAAACCACCTAACTACCTAGAGAAAGAAACCATTGTTTGTAAGAGAAATTGACAAATACAGGTTATATACCTACCTTACCTACTTACCTTAAGTGGCCTGTGCAAAAATAGAATAAGACATAATTTATTTGATATTCCTGCCTGTTTTTAAAAACAATGTTCATAATAATATACAAAGTCTACAGTAGGTAGGTACCTACCTAAGTAATCAGTGAATGTGACATTGACTCTGTGTTGCCAAAATATTGCAAACAAGTTTATTTGAATGAATTTGTTAATTTGCCAGTAAAGATCCTATCACTATTTAGGGCTGGTAGGTAGACTAAATACAACATTCTGGTATAAGAATAAATATAAATAACACTGGTGGGTTTGCATTGGAGATCCGATACCCCTCAAGCCCTTCGGCCTCTTCATGCTATTGGACTGAAGAAAGCTACCTACCCCTTTCATTGCCTATTGCGCCCAGGGAAAACTAATAAGAGAACCGTAAAATAATTTGTTATTTACCTTGAGAACGGACATCCCGGCTAGCGATGCCTGCCGCTGTAGTAATTAGCACTAGCACCAGAATCTTCCCCTGAAATAGGAGAACTTATGATGAATATAACAATATCATAATATCATTATGATTTTTAAGTTTATTGGAGGACTCGTCTTTGGTATTCTTGTTAACTTTGCTGAATTCATGCAGTTCGTTATACCTATAACATGTAAAAAACCCTGTCCGATCCGTGAGGGTGTTGTTAGGTATTGTACTGAGAATCTATTTATGTGGTAATTTTCAGGAAAATCGAAAAAAAAATCGTCTCATTTTTTTTCTATGGGGAATTTTACCGGGCTATTACATGGGGCGCGGGCGGCCGTCGTTTAGCGGGTGCCTACAAGTCATAACTTACAACCCCTATTAAAAATTAGCTAATTTTTAATGATTTTGGGTTAATTTTTGTACTAAAAATATGATTTATAAATAGCAATAACTTTTTATTTTCAATAATAATTATATATTTTTTTACTGCAGTATCCATGAACCGCTTTCAGATTGAACAGGGTTTTTTTACATAATAATATTGTATTTCGTAAAACACGGAAGCCTTAGTAACATCGTTCTTATGATCGTAACAAAATTACACAGAAAACTCACTTACCATCTCTACTAGTGGTACTCAGTTCTTTGGCAACAATTCGTGAATCCTATGACATTTATACCATCTTAGCCTGCATCCCAAACTCATCCAGTTTTTACTGTCATATATCAGAAGCACGATATTATAAGCCCAACAATAGCGTTGCCTATGTTAAAGTGACACGATTTGACTATTCATATGATGATTAAAGTTTCTCAGTGAGAACAACACAAAGACACAAAGCTATAGATGTGTCATCAGCAATTAATTAGGTATTATGTGTTTGAAGTGTTATTGAGTCAAGGTCGGGTTTGGGCTATTCCAATTAAAGGCTCTTTCAAACAGGCGCGACACGCGACGCGACACAAAGACACCGCTCGTCGCGCGACGAGCGGTGCGACGAGCGGTGTCTTTGTGTCGCGTCGCGTGTCGCGCCTGTTTGAAAGACCCTTTACTCTATGAGTCATGGTATAAGGTCACTAGGCGAATAATAAAATTTAATTAAATCCACTGTCTCATTCTCACAACAAAACATGAATAACTGACAAGACCACAGTTCGCACAATATCGACGTTGATGTAAAAGATACCGAAAAACATACGATACCGTCTTTTAAAGACGATTTTGTGGTAATATGGCAGAACGTTGTTTCTTGTACTATTTATAGATCTGTTCTGCACGAAGTCTAAGTGGCGGCCTGTGTGTTCGGTAAGTTATGTGAATGATGTTATAATAAATTAACCCATTTCACGATTGAAGCACATAATACAATACCTTTAAGCCTAACTAACCTAATATCTATTCATCATCCAGTATTATGAATGGTAGTCCTACACCTACCCAGAAGACCAGCCAAGTACGCGGATCACACGCAGTGTAGGGTTCCGTTCTGTACGTAGTCAGTGCGTCTACTTATACTTAGGTATAGGTACATTTTTATTTAGTATATTTTGTCATAAGGTTTTTTAAGGGTTTTGGCATTAGATACATAATTATTTGCCCGAGTACCCAGTACCCAATGAACGGATAGAGAGATGTGGGGGACGGGGGGACAGTATGGGGTGGGATAAGTTAGACTTACCTGAGAAAGACAGCTTTAATAGATACTAAGTCAAGGTTAGGGAACAGTTGCTTGAAACACGGAAGAAAACCGATCAATCTAATATAATCACTTCCTCAGAATGGATGAGTACTTATTGAATGTAACGGGTTCCACCTGTCTTAACTGGTATAGGCCAGAATAATTTAAGTTGCAAATAATTTGCATGTATGTGTACTCCATTTGAAATAAGATTAGACATTTGAACAAACCCTTTTTATTTACAGTCCGTTCAACCGATTTTGACTTCTATTGCGTCAGTGGTATGACGAATGGTAGCTGCAGTAAACAGTTGGTATTGTACCCAATTTTTTGCTTTTAATGCCAGCCTTATGAGGCACCTACGGTATAGAAGTCACAATCGGTTGAACAGACTGTAAAAAAGGTTTGTTAAATGTCTAATCTTATTTCAAATGGAGTATAATTTGATTAGGTTTGACTGAGCTGATTGTACCAAATTCAAGCTATTAGTATTCGTACGCACATAAAATTTAATTATTTAAAGAGTGATATCCGTTCGGCATAGAAAATAAATATTAGTTGAAACAAATACCAGTGGTATTAGAACAGAATAAGTCAAAATTTTCCCAATCTCGCTTCGCTCGCTCCTGCATTCTAGGTTATCTAAGTAAAATATCCGCCGGCGTCCGCGGTAAATATTTTGGCAACCAGCATCGGCAAACAAATCCGACGTCCAGCGCCGGTAGCAGAGGCACTCCTTTTTGAAGGATCTCAGTGGGGATTTCTGGACGGTGGTTTTTCAGATTCCAGTTTTCCCCCCTAAGGGGAATTATCAGGTGGAATCCCAGACTTTTTTTAGAGTCTAGTGTTCACCCTCAGGGCGCCCTTTCAGGGGGGATTTGTGGATTTTTTTTTTCGATTCCAGTTTTCCCCCTAAGGGGGCTTTTCAGGGGGGGATTCTAGACTTTTTTTTATAGATTCCACTTTTCCCACTACTACTACTTTTTTCTACTACTTTTAAAAAATAAGCCAAATTTTTGGAATAAGCCAAAACTGTTTAGCAATGTGCCCTGCCCATTGCCACTTAAGTTTGGTAATTCTTCGGGCTATGTCGGACAACATATTATGAACGTAGGTACCTTCAAACTTCTTAAAATTGTTCCGAGCAATAAGTATAAATTATCTCTGTGTGTAGTTTCCATACAGAGATTTATTACTCAGGCCAAAAATATTTCCAGTCACAATAAAAATTTTTGTTTCATGGTTTTCAGTTTTTTTTTTTTACCGTAATCTGCTAAAATGACCTAAGGAAAATGTCTCTAAACAGTACCTTAATACATAAGTTACTAACACCCGGTCTTTGAAAGGCACCAGCTGTCTCTTAGTAAAACAGTATGGTAATAATTAATGTTATAACTAGTGATCGGAAGTTTAGGTATTAGTATAATCGATAATAACATCACATGATCCTAAATTACCATAGGCTGATGAAATGTTCGTTTTCCCTAATTATGTTTAAATTTCTGACGATGCCACTGTATATTAATTGTAAAATCTGTAAAATTCATGTAGCTACATATAATAAATGTAACATCTTCAATTCAATGCGGTTTTTTAAAAACATTGTTGCTTAAAGTTAAGATACGTTTAAACGTCAAAAAAATTATGGTTAAGGAGACGTTAATCATGACTTAGCTTTTGCAACCGGTATGAATGAATCCCCAAATATGATATAGGTAGGTATTTAATAAAAATCTTAAATTCACTGACCCAAATTCACTTATTCCAATTGTCTAATTGGACGACTTGGACTGCATTTCACACGGAATCCTCAACCACAGAGGAACTGGCTATCTTACCTCTAACTGCCGTAACACAGTTATGCTGTTAACATTGTTGTTATGGTGACAGACATAATGGTAGCTAGCCAGGCGGACTTAGAACAAGCACAAGACTGACCATAAACGAAAACTTATAAGGCTTGCGATAACAGACCTATCAAGTTAGATTATGCCTTACAGATCTAATGCAAATAAAGAGGATACTTAAGGAAGAAATTACTCTGCAAAGCTCTACTTACTCCATATCTGCTCTGTTAATTCTAACCTATATTCCTGTTCTCTGGGGATGAGAAGGCCTGGATTGATTTTAATGTCACAGTAATTTCACGTTTTAATTTTTAATCCCCGACGGAAACAGAGGGGTGTTATAAGTTTAACGTGTGTATCTG
The DNA here is from genome assembly GCA_916610215.1 of Omphaloscelis lunosa. Taxonomy (NCBI): domain Eukaryota; kingdom Metazoa; phylum Arthropoda; class Insecta; order Lepidoptera; family Noctuidae; genus Omphaloscelis; species Omphaloscelis lunosa. The sequence goes on from OU744247.1 coordinate 15,180,254, forward strand.
TATGTCGCATCGTAGCTCCCAAACGGATGGACCAATTTAGATTTTTTGTTTCGCTTAAAAGGTGACTTGATCGAGAGTGTTCTTAGCTATGATTCAAGAAAATCTATTCAGCCGTTTGAACATTATCAGCTCATTTCTAGTTGATGAATGGATGTGAGCATTTTCCACAGGTCTGATAGAGTCAAAATTTGGTATTCTGTTACTTCAATTATATTAGAATAACATAGTAACATTGAACTGATGCTGCAGCATTACCTGAAATTTGCAGGATACCCAAATCCCTCACCATCTTACAGCAGAGGTATCGTGTTTAGGCTCATATTGTAATGGTCTCAATGAATAGGTTATAGATACATGGTAATCAGTGTCTGATGATGGAGTACTCAAAAGAAATGAGGGTAAATTAGTAATTAACTTTCTGTGGAAAAAATACGTACAACTGAGCGGATTTAAGCGTGTCACGTGTCGATCGTAGTGTGTGTGTGTGTGTGTGTGTGTATAAAAAGTTTAAAAAGCAGGAAATAAAAGTTAAATAAAAATAAAACCCCGGTAACAAAAATCCTTTAAAAAGTAATAAAAGTTAAATTAAAATTTAAGCATGCTTTGTTCGCCGTCCTCAGACGCGACGACGCATGTTTCTACATATTACCTAAAATTTATTTAAACTTACAGGGCCATTTTATTTTATTACTTTTCAAAGGATTTTGTTTGTGACGGGTTTTTTTTTAATTTAACTTTTATTACTTTTTTAAGGATTTCTTTAGTGTCGGGAGTTTTTTGAATTTTGAATTTAACTTTTTTCTTTAAACATAACTATACTAGTGAACTCAGCATCACACATGTGGCCAATTGGTTCCGCATTGATCAATGCTCATACCTTCTCTGTCGCCAACCCGTCTTGAGCAAGCGTGGGTTGGCGACTTAAAATATTAAATCCCAAGGACAATCCCCGGTTGGTGTAGGACTATTGCAGTATATTATTATTATTATTGTTGTAAACTTCACAAAAAATACAAACATCGTAAAATATATAAGGTCCCATTAAAATAGATGGACAAACTTTTAGAAATCATTCAGACCACCAAAATAAAGACAAAGGTAAAAAATAATAATAAATAAAAAAAGCAGCTAACAAAAATATACTAAAAGATGTTCGTTAATTTGTCGCTGTGTTAAAATTTGTCCATCTATTTTAATGGGACCTTATATATAAATACAAACTATGCGATGTTCTCCTGACAAAACTGGGCTCTGTCCGTGAGCTCGGCATTATCCTTGACTCCAAACTTTGCTTAGATTTGCATATCAGCAAAATAGTTAATAAAGCGTACCAACTTTATGTATTGGTTATGCGCTCGACATTAAACTTGAAGAAGCCTTCTTCATATATTTGCCCATAAAAGTCTCTCGTACGCTCGCAACTGGAGTATGCTGTGTCCGTCTGGAGTCTATATTATAAAAGATACATTGAGGCGATTGAGTGTGTTCAACAGAAATTCCTACATGCTATGCATTTTAGATGCTTCGGATATTATTTGCCATATCAGTATTTACTTAATAAATATAAACTCAAAAAACTTGAAAATAGACGTAAGTACTTGGATGCCATGAATTTTTAACACGCTTTTATTAGATCGACCTGTATGTATGTAACTATGTAATCAAATCTAAGAAAACTAATTTAACCATCTTCTAAAGATCGTAGCGTTATGAAAATTGGCAGTTGTATGTGATTTTGATGACAATACAATAACATGGTACTGTCGAGCTGATCTGATGATGGACCCGGAAGATATGAACTGGAACTTCATGATGGATGATCGTATCATAGCCGTGTTTGGACTTCTTACAAAGGTCTTGTAATGAACGTTGACCGTGAGTAGGTTTCAAGGTCTGATGATGAAGCCGGGAGATAGGCACTAGCATTCCACGATGAAATATCGTATCATAGCCGTGTTTGGACTTGTTAGAAAGGTCTTGTAATGAACGTTGACCATGGTTAGGTTTCAAGGTTTGATGATGAAACCGGAAGATAGGCACTAGCATTCCATGATGAAATATCGTATCATAGCCAGGTTTGGACTTGTTAGAAAGATCTTGTAATGAACTTTGACCACGATTAGCTTTCAAGGTCTGAATACAATAATATGGTACTATCGAGCTGATCTGATGATGGAGCCGGAAGATTTGAACTGGAACTTCATGATGGATATTAGCATACGATGTATATTGACGTGTAAATGGGGTAGTAGCTTGTTAAAGATCCCACCCAAGCCAAGGTGAGAAACGTGCCGAGGGCTGAATGGCATGAGGGTGGTTACAAATGTCATGTCGCTAGCGTCACCTCAGGGAACCGGGCGAAACCCTGTTGTAAGTAGCCTTGCTCCTCTACTCGGACCTCTGAGGGGGTTGACCGTTTAATTGTCCTAGACTCGTGGGAATACTATGGTAAAAACTAAACAAAAAGAAACAGCAACACAAAGAAAACGGAGACTACAAAAATAAAAGGAAAAACGCGACCAAAAATAAATTAATAGTTTAAAAAACACTAAAAAATACGCTTTTATAGGTGCACGTAAAAGTCAAAGATTTTTGTATACCTTGCTGAGAAATCATGTTAAGCGATGTTTCGGGAAGCAGGTTACAGAGATCGGCGCTCTAACTAGAGTTGCAGCACTACTAGTAGGAGGCTCTACATTAAACAGTCTGTTCAAAGTACCAGTCAACAGTGGCAAAATGTAGAGTTCTTGTTCGTGTATTTGTTTACAAGAAAGTCTTTCCTGCTCCAGCGCCCCACGCTTTTACAATCAAATATTATAATTAAAAGCACATAGTTTACACTTCAGCACAGAAATAGAGACAACTTGAACGATCCGTAATTTATTTTTGACTTTTACGTGCTCCTATAAAAGCGTGTTTTTTAGTGTTTTTTTAAACTATTAATTTATTATAATATTGTTAGTAGTAAATTTGACTGTATTGAGTTAACCAACATGATAAGCTATGTTGTCCCTAGAACAGAGTGCAAGCGAAAGGTGCGCGCTGGCAGACTATTTTCCATGCGTACTTGCCATTCTAACACCGGTTTGCGCTCACCTGTTCACAGAATGATAGATGTCCTCCCAGCAAGGTCAAAGGTTACTTAAGGAGCTCTCTTGATTTATGTGTAAAAAATATAGTTAAAGATAAACATGATAGTTAAGTAAGTTTCGTTTTTAATATTATTATGTATTTATTACCCTAGCGTTTAATTAATTGTATATTATATTCCACAGTTAATCTGTGAACAGCGTTGTGGGCTACAATATTGTTCAAATGTGTTGTGTATTTCTTTTTTATACTTTATCTTGTAGCTGTTTGTTGTTCCTTTTGAATAAAAATAAAATAAAATAAACTGTGTGCTTGGAGTTGTCAATGTCGTAGGTTGTTAGTATTGAATTCACCCGCCCGGTTACTTCCTCAGTGCCCCGACGCCTCTTAATACGATCTACACAATTCGTGTCGTCTCCACCGTTCTGTCATATTACTCGTTAAGTTGTTATTCTTATTAGTTAAACCACATACACTGTAATATTTTGACGTTGACAGGTGCACAGTTATAAAAATCAGGTTATAACGGTATACTTTTGGTATATTTTTTCCGTTGAAAATCAGTATCATGCCGTCACGTTGGAAGATAGAGTCTGGCCAAGCTACGTCTGCAATGGGCAACGCCACAAAGTTCAATATATGGTATACTTTTACATCAATCAGTTATGTCAGTTTCAGGGTTGTAAATAGATCCAATAATTTTGTTATTTTGCCAATTGATTTTTGCATAATATATTATGGTAGACTACGTCGTACCTATGCTTTACCTCCATACAATGACAGAACTATATCAAATCTACACTGCTAAAGTGACTATTCTTTACCAGGAATAAATCATTCTTATTTATTACATCTGATATAAACAAAACAACCTATCAAAAACAAAAAGACAAACAAAGTATCATGCAAAAAAAATACCAAGAAGTTATATTTTTTTTAAAATTATAATTGAAAATAAAAAAATATTGCTATTTAAAATTCACATTTTTAATACCGTACCAAAATGACCCAAAACCAGGTATCCTATTGAAAAAAAAAAAATTGCCTATTTTTTTGTCTTCTTGGATATAACCACATTAATAGACTCTCAATACAATACTTAACAATACCCTCACGGATCGGGCAAGGTTTTATTTACATGTTGTATAGTGGTTTTATTTACTTTGCTAAACATTTTCTATATTCTATAGAAAATAATGATAATACGAAATAGTCCAATCTGTTATTGTTGGTAATGTATTATTTCAAAATCTACAAGAACCCTTAAAACAAATAAAATATTTAGTACAAGTAAACTCACTCGGACAGCTTTTGAAATGTTTTGAAAACAGGCGTACCTAAGTACGTTCAAAAGCATTAACTCGATACATTTTAACACTGCTGTCAAAATATTGTCAATATAATTTTTTGTTTAATGAAAATTAGTCTTAAGGTTTTTAATGTCATAAATAACAATAAAACAAAAAAAAAAAACGATACTTTAGGAATGATTGATGTTCAAAATGGAGTATTTCCATTTACTAGTTGTAGGATGAAATAATGTCGAAAAAAACATCAAAACGCACGCGTGATTTCATAATATGGCACAGGCAATTCGTCTTGGAGCATACGGAATACGACATTTCGATTCCTTGCCGTATCGTAGGTTTCTATAAGCCACGATATTGACGTGGTTTGCACGTGATTACAATACATAATTGGGGCCGATTGGACTTTGAAGTATTAGAAATTGAACGCTGCGAATCGAGCGAGAGGGTGCGATATATTTTTATTATTTCATCCCACTCATGCACGTTATCTGCGGGAGCACGTGGCAAGTGCCATTGCCGCCACCATGCGGTGCTCTGTCCTTACTATCTATAGGTACTATATATACCTATATATACGTATCATCTATATTATTTTGTAAAAAAGTTGTGATCGTTGCGTTCAGTTATGATAATATGGGGTGTTTTTTCGATTTGCGCTGCGCCTGTGAATGTACACCAATTCATCCATTAGTTATTATCAATTATTATATATTTCTAGCTTTCCCCCGCGGTTCATACGCGTAAAATTCGGAAATCTACCTCATGTCCGATTTTAATACAAACTTCCATCCTCCTTTTTATTGAAGTGAAAACTTCTTTAGGCGCGTTGGGCATTTTTGAGATGGGACTAAACCATTGATTTCGCGACACTAACGCAATTTACCGACACCGTGAAGTAAAAGACATCAACGCGTTGATTGCAGCGGTGCGTGGAGTAAAAGACATCAACGCGTTGATTACCCCCACAGTATAAGGAAGCTGAATGGCGTAACTGTGCCACCTGAAATCTTTGACAACTCAGTCATTCCGTTTAGCTCTGATGTTAAGGATCTTGGGCTGCATGTCGACACTTGTCTTGACTGGCTAAGGCAGGCATGTCAGTTAAAAAGTCACCGGAACGTTGCGGCCGCTCTATCGATTGAAAAATCTGCTCCCATCACACATAAAGGCAACGCTTGTACAGTCCCTAATCTTTCCCATAATTGACTATGGTGATGTGTGTTACTTAGACCGTTTCGTTTTCAATCTTCGTAAGAATGACCATGTATCCTCGCACCGTTTGTTTTTAAAGTGTTTACCCATTTGTCAGCGGAGAGAGGTGAGGGCTCTGTCTATGTTGTTCTCTATTCTCGACAAACCCACTTCTTCTTACTTGACTTCTCATATTCAATACTTATGTTCTGCCTATAGTAAAAATCTTCGTTCCACCAACAATCGTCTTCTACGATGTCCTTCTGACCACTCTGGTTTTATTAATTCTTTTTTCTTTGTACCGTCTTTCTTTGGAATGCTCTACCTCTGAAAATCAGGACGGCAACCAGTCGGTTGTCTTTTAAAGTGAAGGCACGTGAGCATATACGTAAGAAGTTGGTAGAAACATCACAGCGCTGATTTGCTGGATTCGTTTTCTTCTCTACTGATCGTTATTTCTTCTCTACTGATCGTTATTTCTCCTCTATCGATCGTTATTTTTCCTGACAAAGTTTATTCTGTTTATATGTATGTATGTATCTGTGTATTTTATAGTTATCTTCGAGTTATTAATCCTTTATGTTGCATCTGCCATGTTTTGGCTCTGCATCACCCTAAGGTTGACTGGATGAAAATGCCTCAGGCATTAAGTCCGCCTTTGCACGGTATTTTTATTCGTGCATAAAGTTTTGATAAATAATAAATAAATAAATTACCGCGGTGCCCATTTTTTTCAGGTTTTCGCTTCTGTCGGCACTCCTGGAGTGCCACTGTTTTTTTATTATTATTAGATTTTATAAAATCACTGAAACACGTATTTCTGCATGAACCAAAAAAATATTACTTAATATTTATTTATCAAAATTTTTAAACTGTTTGCCCCTTCTTAAGGACGCAATAAAGCAATAAATACCTACTTCGACGTGATTCTGTACAGATATAGTTGGAAGCCCGGAAAATATCGCATTCCCTAGAGAAAAAACTTACTAATATTAAATTGTATGTTTGTTTGCCGGTAAGTGTTTGACTAGTTTGTAACTGTTTGATTTACTTTCACAGCAAAACTACTGAATCTATTAGGGGTAACTTGAACCCATAGGATTTTCCAAATGGGTCAACATTGATTACCTACTTGCATTATTTTTCATAGTTAGGTTAAATATAAAACAACGTTTTAAAAATTTGTACCTTAATTGCGTAATACAACACAATCACAATCTGTTTCGATTTGAAACAGATTGCTAATCCATTGCTTCATAAGTTGGAAAAAAAAATCTGCTTAACAACGTAAATAACGCAATGAATGTTGTTAACTGTCAAAATGAAACGAATTGGGCAAAACTGTTTACGAACATAAGTTACGCAATTAGGGTACAGCTCTTTATTTTAATAAAATTATGACAATAAAACACACACATACTTAACACATTACATACAACATTTACCTCTTATTGGCAAACAAAACTTAAATTCGGATACCTATATTTTTAACCTATATTTTGTGCGAACGTAGAATGAACGGGCTTATAAAGCCTACGTTCGCATAAATTAAATGGTAAATAATTTATAATTTATTATTATCGTTATCTAGCGCGGTCTTGGGTGCAAACCGGTCGATGAACTGCGTGCTGTCGCGAAATGTGAAATAAATACCTTTAAAAAGTTATCTAATGAGAAACAATTAACTAATTACCTATCTATTGGTGCGCAGCCGCCGGTCGGCGCAGCCTTGTAAAAGAAGATGTTCATAATGGTAGCCATTGTCTTGGATGCAATGAGTCTCTTGGGTTATTACTAAATAATATTAATAATAAGCCCTTTGTTCTGAATATCGAAGTTTGAACATTTCGTATTATGACAGTGTTCAGGTTTTTCTCTTGGCATAGGCCTCCTCTAGCGTTTTCCATTGCGTTCTGTCTCGCGCTACCCTTCTCCAGTGATGTTCAGCCGTGAGCTTCAGGCAATTACTACGCCCACGTTTGCAAAGCCGTAACAAAATCGCGGCGATTTTTTTTCGTGCACTTGATTTTCAACGCTCTGCTAAGCGCCGAGATTTGAAAATCCAACAGTATGTTTCGACGCACTGGGTCGAGAGTGCGTCTCAGCGCGTTGGATTCTCAATGCTCGGCTTAGCACCAAAAGTCGAAAATCCAGTGCGCGATAAAATCCCGCCGCGATTTTATTACGTCCGTGCGAACGTCGGCTAAAAGTTATCTATCAAATACTTAATTATATTAAAAGTATATCACTCACCGCTACCCCCGTCTTCCTTTTAATTTATTTAATGGTATAATCACCCTCTCGCAACACCAGTATCAGCTGCCGCTGTTGTGGAGTTTATTGTGGCGCCATTAATATTGGTGCACCACGCACTAGCACAGTAAAACACTAACAGATTATTTGTAAAAATCTCGCTAATCACTGAATAGCCACTGTTTAGCTAAGCAATCGTAAAGTAACTAAGTTTATAAACAACACGGAATTTTAAAAAGAAACACTGTCCGTGAGAACCCCCGGCCAATTTGGGAACTGACTAGAATAGATAAATCATAAAACATTAACATTAAACACGAGCGATACTAGCAAAAATCTTTGGCAAAAAAGTGCATCTGTGTGCGTAGGCGCAAACCAGCAAGTGCTGTGATTGGTCGATGCCACGATACTCAGTCCCTTTCCTGCAATTTTCCGTATTGCTGATAGGGTAGTTATGGGTATATAGGGTGTCTAACTTGATGTGTAGCCGTTTGTACCACTCCTCCATAGTAAAATCTTCCGATCTTACCTACTATATCTACTATCTTGGGTACTCGTCCACAGCCCTTTCGAATGCAATCACTACGTCTTCAGAGTTTATAATGTCAGTGTTCGTCACACTGTTACTTTGATTATTGAGAATAAATAAAAATCAAGGCGCCTGGTCGAGGCTAATATATATAAATCGCGACTGCCCGTCTGGCGGAGTGTGCTAAATGAAACGTTATCATGGTGTAGAAGGAGCACACGATCAAGAAAACAAGCAAATAAACTATGAAATGATTAATATGATATTATAGTGTGTTCTATTGTATCTGTGTGTCCTTTGTTTTTGGAGATCCCAAATGAATAAATAAATATCTTAAAATCTTGTTTTAATTAAGAAGATGCTTCTCTTCAAACGATGTGAATGTTCGGAAAGGATATCCATCCATAATTATGTCTGACATTCGGGAAACTAAGTTCCATGGAAGGATTTGCGTCAGATTCGAAGAAATCAGTTAATTTCGCTTTTTTCTTTGGTATTATTTCAATAGTTTCGGAAGGAGACTCGACACTTTGAGGAAGTTGACTATCAGCGGTATTCTAGCTTATCTTATGCACATTTCTCACTGCAGACCCCTCCAGCAACGCGCCGCTGTCACAGAAACGGTCTCAGTTAAGCTTGCAATATACATGCTACTAATAAGCATGCTTGTTTACTACTCAGTAGCATGCTCATTAGTAGCATGCTCTCTGTGCATGTATAATACTCATGCTCTTTTTGTATACACTCGATAGTTGAATGCTTTTTAAGTACCGTTTGCTCGAAAGTAGCATGCTTTTGTACTACTAGGTAGCATGTGTATTCCACGCTTTAAGCGGTCGGGCTTTAGGCAATAAAATTAGAAATATTCTAAACGCGAAGTATCTTTTCCCGAAAATACCGAAAGAACCGGGATTTGGTTTTGAAAATCCCGGTTCGTAATATTACTCAAATTTCCGGGATTTCCCGGTACTTTCGGTTCCGGGATTTCCCGGGACTATTCACTATTTCCGATCGATTGAATAAAACAACAGTTTGTAACACATAGCTCATTATTTTTATTTCAATCACCATCTATAACTACTCTTAATTACTACTTGTTATTGGAGCTGGTCTGCCTTCCTCAGGGAAGTCTGGGTCATCCCACCCCCACACTGGATGAGTTCCGTCACCGGTTCTCTTGACCCGTTTCTCTATCAATTCATCTGGTACGAATTTCAAATCATACGCCCATCCAATTTTTGACATGATATCAATAAACAATTTGCCAAAATTAAGAGAATAGCCGCCCAATTCAGCTAGTCTGTAGTCCCAAGGGAAAGAGTGGTGGAAGTTGTGAAAGCCCTCTCCAAGTGCATAGAATGATACTGACTTAATTTCAACAGGTCCGATGTGTTTATCGTATGGCTTGGTGCCCCACATGTGTGCTGCTGAGTTCACAAACAAAATCGCGTGAAGTGCATATATGTATCTTAAGCAGACACAAACGTAAAATGCAATCTTTGCTTCTTCTCCCCAAAGAGTAGGGATATAAGTAGGCACTATGAAACACGCGATTACTAACAGATACCAGTAATTCCTGAAAAAAAAGTTCAGAATTTAATATTTCTTTTTCCGATATAAGGTATGTTCTATACATATAAATTCTTGGGGTTATTCCACTGTGCTTCAGGAATGCATTCCACTGCACTCCAAGTTTTTTTTACCTATATTATTTCAAACATTATTAATACCGAAATGGTTCCACAGTGTCCAAAAATAAGTAAAGTCAGCATAAAAGGCAAACCATAAGTTGTTTGTTATACACAGCAATTTTTACCATCTCGAGGATAAAAAATGATATAATTGATGATGCGTGGTTGATAATCATGGCAGGAGCATCACAAAGTGAATATATTTTATTTAAGTTTAATGATTATTTTGTTGATCAATGGTTAGACAATGGAAATTTACATACAGAAATTTGGAATTGTTCGGGAAAAAGACACTGAACAAACAACTTAGTAGAATCATGGCATCGTATGCTCAATAACGAGTTATCAAAGAAACCGCGATTATTGGAGCTCTTATATAAACTTAAAGAAGAAGGTTTGTATCAGCAAAAGAATCGTCAAACAAACAACCGAAAACCGCAATCAATCAAAAGAGACACAGAATTCAAAAGTATTATACTCAATTATCGCACAGGTAAATACAATTTAAGTTAAATGATCATAAAAAAATAACAAAATAAAAAAAATATTATGTTGTGTTGTGATTTGTATCCTACTTTAGAAAAGTAATCTAAAGCTGTGATTATTTATTTATTTATTTACTTCAATTATAAGAAAAACTTATTATTTTTATTTTTAACATTTATTTTATTATAGATATTACTTACGTTGGTATTTATGTTACTTAATCTTAAATGATTTAAAAGAAACATTTAAAATAATGTTGTGATTTATATTCTAGATTTAAAATAGATCTTTTCTAATCTGAAACTGGGATTTTTTTTAGTTGCTTTTACTTTGTTTAAAAAAAATATATTGTTAGTTTGACGTTGAATAAACATAATTGATAAGCATTTTTATCTTTTTTATGATATTTAATTGCTAACTCTACTCAAAATTTCTTGGAGCGCAGTGGAATCAATTTAAATTATGAGAACGAAGGGTTTTGGAGCGCAATGGAACTACCTAATCCTTGTAAGTGAAAACCTACTTCTGCTGGAAGCGCAGTAAAGGGTCGTTCATGACATCGCTCATATCAACACTGTGTGCTCTGACTTGAGGATGTTTTCTGATCATCATCCACCCAATGTGAGAGAAGAAGAAGCCCCTCTTCGCATTGTGAGGGTCTGCATCCGTGTCGCAGTACTTGTGGTGCATGCGATGAGTTCGCACCCAGCCGAACACTGAATACTGTGAAAAAAAATATTGAAATAAGACGTATCAATCTTCCTAAAAACTAAATGCATTGGATGCTATCACAATAAATTGATGCAGTAACGATTGTGAAGAAACTAATATTTATAATTTAGCGTAGAAACATTTTTCTCATGCAACTGATACCACTCTTATTTTTGAATTCTCAGTTAGTATTTAACTCGATTCTCTATCTTGTGTGCTGATATGTGATATGACTGTGATAAGGCTCAGTCACCGAAATATTGATGTCTTTATAACCCGTCAATATGTTGAGAGCAACCGAGAGGTTCTATGGATATGGATGGTTCTATATTCACACGTCAACAACCCCGTTACGAATCTGGCAAACGACCCAAGAGTTGAATTAACCCAACACTACACCGAAGATAGGACGGACAGGCAGTACAGGACGTCAGCTTATACGAGATTAGGATGGCTCTGAAACAGCTCAAAAACAATAAAGCTGGCGGTGGTGACGGAATCACGGCGGAACTCCTAAAGGTTGGCGGAAAACCAGTTTGTAAGGCCCTCCAGAGACTGTTTGATTCCATCATACTCGAGGGCAAACCGCCACAGTCATGGAACGGAGGTGTGGTGATACTTTTCTTTAAGACAATCCTTAAGAATTATAGGCCCATCTCAGTTCTGAGCCATGTCGAAAAGTTGTTTTCAAGAGTCATCACGATCAAACGTCATCCGTCTCGCGCGCATATTTGACGACTTTCAGCTTTCTGAACAAGCTGGATTCCGTAAAGGCTTCAGCACCGTAGATCACATACATACACTACGGCAGCTTAGGTTATACAGAACACCGAAGAGTATATAACCTGCCTCTCTGCTTAGCGTTTGTAAACTACGAGAAAGCCTTCGATTCGATCGAGACTTGGGCTGTACTGCAGTCTCTTTAACGGTGCCAGATCTAGTATTGGTACATCGAGGTGCTAAAGTGTCTGTACGAATATAACACTATGTCAGTCCGACTCCTGGACCAAACTTCGAAACTTATCCTTTTGCAGTGAGGTGTGAGACAAAGACACGTTATCTCTACGAAACTGTTAACCGCTGCACTGTATGATGTCTTTAAGGTTCTGGACTGGAAAGGGCGTCACACCACTAACTTTTGGTTTGCCGACGACAGAGTTGTCATGGCTGAGACTATGGAGGACCTCAGTAAAATGGTCAATGACCTCAGTAGAACTTCCGAAAGAATGGGTCTTAAAATGAACATGGACAAGACAAAGGTCATCTCAAATGCCCATGTAACACCCACTCTCTTGAAGGTCGGAGGCACTACACTCGAAGTTGTGGACGAGTATGTTAACTTAGGACAAACTGTCCATTTAGGTAGGTCCAGCTTTGAGAAAAGGTTAATCATCGAATCTGACTCGGCTGGGCAGCGTTCGGGAAGCTACGCAATGTCTTCTCGTCCCACATACCGCAGTGTCTTAAAGCAAGTCTTTGACCAGTGAAGACATAAGGCATTGAAACTTGGTCGCTCCCAATAAGCCTTATTAGTCACGCCTGAATCAATTAACTATCTTATTAGAAGACTAAAAGTCACCCAAAGGGCAATGGAAAGGGCTATGCTTGGAGTTTCTTTACGTGATCGAATCAGAAATGAAGAGATCCGCAAGAGAAAACTGCCAAACTTAATTGGCAGCGGGCAGGGCACAGAATATCTATTCGACCATCTGGCCGATGGGGCCGAAAGGTTCCTCCCAGTAGGTGGACTGATGACCTTGTGAAGGCCGCAGGAATCCGCTGGATGCGGAAAGCACAGAAACGGTCGAAGTCGCGGTGCTTGGGGGAGGCCTATGTCCAGCAGTGGACGTCTTTCAATAATGTATGTTTCTATAGGTACTCACCTGAAATGCCATAGTGAAGAACGACAGCAGTAAGAGACGCAGCGGCAGTTTGGTTTTGTATGCTTTGTGTGTCCATAGTCTGTGGGCACCAGTTGTTACACTCAGCATCGTGGCTAGGTACAACAAGTAAGCTGACGACGAAAAAAAACGTACGTAATAGAATAAATTATTTTGTCAACATGTGCGATAAAATGAAGATGGTTGTTATGGCTGAAGAATCAATGCCCTTCTAAACATGGGATAAAATGTTAGGAGCATTCTATCTCTAGTAAGTAAAGTCAAGAAAACTAAATTGACTACTTATTAACTTATATTGTCCGTATATTCAAACCATATCTGTTATTCTTTGACAGTTATAAGGCTATAAACACAACAAATTGACGTAGGTTGTCGATTTGTTTGACATTTAATTTCCCAGATTGTACCAAGTTAGAGCTTGTTGCCGATTACAGTGGCTTAGTAAATGTTCATGTAAATGGGGGAAAATTCGTCTCATAACAAAACTCCACGAACATAACAATGCTTACCAAACAGACAAGTCTGCCACTTCGCCGCCATAAAGAATAGATAAACGCCATAAATAGCACCGATGTGCATAGTGGAAAAGATCGTCACTTCCCTCCACACTATGTCCCGTTTCCTTGGATGTGGTGGTAGCTCCACTTCTTTGTTTTCGTGTACCGTTTCATTGTTGAAACTGCTATACTCAGCCGTGTCAGCGGTAATCCTCGGCTTACTGCAATAATAAAAGAATAAATTATTTATCTAAAACTGCACCTACACACAAAAATAGTTGATATAAATGGAAATACAAATAGTTTTCTTACCTATGCATTGTAATCGGTATCAGGTTATTTACTGATGTATTTTTCATAAACTTATTTTATTTATCGACGTTTTGGGAGACCAACACAAACGACTGGCTTCTTATATCTGTAATGTTTAAAATATACCCTTTAAATATGTCTGCAATAATGTTCCAGGGGCGTAAATACTGCCGTATCAGCCGTATCATTGATATGGGGCCACCGGGCCCCTGAACGAAATTGATCTGAATGATCCTGTTTCTTATAAGACTTAAAAACTATCGGACCAACTGAGATTTAAGTACTAGAAAAGTCAGAAATCGCAAAAATCTTTTCTCAAACAGTTCTTGGGAATGGGACTGAAATGAGCGAGAACACAATATACCAGTGTATAACAACAGTCGAATTATTCCATTACTTCCCTCAGCTGAATAGGAAACGAATAGGAGATAGTTACAAATTTAAACTTTTAAATGATTATCATACCCTTATGGAGCTAAGCAGTCAATCATGACATAATTATATAAGAACGGCTATTTTAGTCAACTTTCAAAATAATATTCCTCCAGACCGAATTTCGGCAATGGCAAACAATCTCAGTGGAGACCAGCCTTCGGCACAGAAGATATTATAGTGCACAAGTGTGGGTGCAGACATAGGTGCACTCTCTCTTCCCTTACTCTCATAGTCCGATGGGACGGCAATCCGACACTGCCGGAGAGAGAACAGGCGCAGGTCCAGCGGCTTAACGTACTTTGCAAGGCTAGGGAGTATCATTATATTATCTGTAACACCGCCAAATTCCAAACGCCGGACTGTTAGGTACTAAGAAATTCCTAATGGAAAAAACCCAATACAACTTCATATGGTTATGGGTGCTGTTGGTGTACCCTGCGCATGTTGGAGGCGTATCGCTTGCGCGTGATGTCGTGAAAGCCATGCCGCCTCTGTGAACATGCCGAGGCTCTGTAGTAGCGCGGCAAACCTATCAACACCCTAAATGCATTATTGTATTGCCCTCTGCGCTTAGTTGACCCATATACTGCATGTATAGAACGACTAACAGTACGCTGCAAATGCCTTTACTTCAGTCGTGCATTTTGCAAAACTGCGAACCATCATATTGCAGCGGACAGCCAACGACCTGCGCTCACGCTCAATATCCTGACTGAATTTTAGATTCTCGGAAACCTAGTGGCCCAGACACTTGAAAATTGTGACTTGCTTTAAGGAACTTCAGCAAAGTTTCAACTGACCTCAGTTGAAACTGAACAATCCAGTAAATTTTTGTGCTTGTCTTAAAGACCTAACCTAGCCCATGAACCGCACATCACTTGTGTAATATGAGAACTTTAAACACTGAAAACACACAATAGGTATTGGTAACCGGATAATAAAAGGAAAATATACTACCACGCACTTTAGTAGCTATAGTTTCTGAAGGAACCTATAAACAACATTTATTTTTAATTGTACACTGGATAAATACATAGATAGTGTGTGATAACTGATGATGAGCGTATGAATGTACGGCATTAAAATTGATGTCTTCCAATTTATAATATTTCTATCAAATTCATAGAATGAATTTATTACAATTTATGGCATACATGCATCCTTACAATGCAATTTACCTTTGGACCGAAGTTAGCAATGTAAGCAAAGGATTCGTGCAAATAGTTTATATTGTTTTAAATTAATATTCCAATCAAAATGTAATGATGACTTTTTCCGTAGGATGTTATAAGCAGAAAACTGAGAGAAGTCCGAAAATTTCGAGAGTCATCGAGGTCTTTCAAAGCTGCAATTTGGTTCAAATTTTGGTTTTACACTATTAGTATCCATCATAATCAACTTCCCAAAAAATAGTAAGTACAGTGCAATTTTTTGAGACCTAACGCCATTTTTGTGTCTACGCGCGGTGACTAGCCTTATTATTGACAAGATAAAAAAGGTTAATTGATTCAGGCGTGACCTTGCGGAAATCCATTATAAAATACGCTGACCGTAGACTGAAAAGCGCAGCGCTTGGTGTGACAACACGCCGTGTTCGAGTTCGCAACAAGTCAATCGTCATCCTGAGCATGCCTCGTTGAGAGGTGAAACACGTATCGATTTCTTTCAGGGTTTTTAAGACTCTTTAGAAATAGCTAAGCGGAACAGGTTACTAAATATATCCACTTCTATTGTATTTTTTTTTAAAGATAAAAATGTGTGATGTGCATGAGACCAAATTAAAAAAAAAAAACTATTATTTAAAAAAGTCACTTGCACCAAAGATTTATTTGTACTGCAAAGCAAAGTTCTTCACAGGTGACAGTAAGGTTGGACTTGACATAGACCACAACACCATCACTTTGATTTAGGTTTTTGGCAGTGCTGTACATATTACAATTTTGAATGTTAGGGATGTGGTGTGGAAGTCCAATATGTCACAATCCATCGAGAGTCGTTGTAGTAGTGTCTGTAGAATAAGAAAATTACAACTGTTTGATCTAATGTTCTGTGTAAGGATTTTGATATAATGTTTTGGATGTTAATCCAAAACATTATATCAAAATGAATGAAATGTTTATTTAACAATAAACATTTTTACTTGCTCTGGGGTGTGAATCCGATACAGAAAAATGGTCAACAGTGTCCATAAGTGCATTTGTTAAGGTCAAGCATTTTTTAAGGTAAGGACAAGGGTCAAGCATTTTTTAAGGTAAGGACAAGGGTCGTCTGTTGCCTATAAGGCTTGGAAACAGGTTCGAATAAATCACATATATATCATCAGTTCTGATGACGAACAGCATTTCCTTCCACCATCTTCACCTATGCTCAGCTCCGAACCACCTTCTTTAGACTCCTCATGAGACAGGCTGAACATTCTGGAGAACGACCATAAAACTACAAAACTCCGATAGTGAACTTTTGTTAATGCATTTGACTCTAACCTGCGTGATTTACCACTAATACCAACGATTGAAGAGGTTTCCCATATTCGTCAACAAATTAATGCGATGCCATTACCCACATTGAATTCTATTCCATCTGTAGAACATCTTCAGTCACCATTCCTTAGCACGTCAAAAGCTAGCAGCGCAAGAACCCTATCGAAGTAGTTAAAATTGTAAAGATTTTTTCTCTCAATTACAGGTGGAAAAAGACAAAACCTATTATTGAACGACCAGTGAATACGATTTCAGATACGATGTTCTGAAAATGAAATTTTCCAGAATCAAGGAATAAGTAATCACGCTGTATGTTTTGCAAATTGGGCAGAACAAAAGTCTTTTGCGTGAAGTGTAACATGCATTTGTGTTTTGTGGTAAGAGAAATGAATACAAATCGAAATAATATTATTTTTGTAAGAATTATGCGTAATAAACTTTTTTTAAACTAAGATATGTTTTATTGATATCTTGACACCGTATTCCACGTAGTACAAACATTGGAAGATATAGTTTACACTGTAGTTGGCAACGTAATCCTTGATGTACTTATATTTTCACGGAAATAAAAAAAAAAAAATCCAAACTTTTTTCTGTCTCGTAGGTTCATAGTTATCCGGGAAATATTAGAAAAAAACACAGTTTTTAGACAAAACCCTTTGCCAATTTAAGGGTAGTGAACTATAAATCTAAAGTTAACTTTAACACGAAATGATTACAAAAATATTCTAAGTGGCTTTGTTGATTCTGACTGGGGTAGTAATGTAATATATAGAAAAGGTAATACGGGCTATTTTTGATCATTGCACAGTTTGTGCTGGCAAACAAAGAATCAGTAAGCAGTGGCAATAACATCCACTGTAGCAGAGTACATGGCTGTATATGAAGCTGTAAAAGAAACTCTATGGTTAAAGTCAATAGTAACAAGTATTGGCATTGCGATTCCAGATTCTATTTATATTTATGAGGATAATAATGGATGCATCTAAACATATTGATATTAAGGGTCGACTATAGTAAATCGTGTTATGGGTTTTGGATAATTTTATAAAGTAAACTTAAAGTAGCCACGAAAAAAGTTTGGCTAGCTGAAGAGTTTCACTATTCAGTGAAAAAATCGGATTGAGGTTAAACCTTGTAAATTATTGTTAAAAACAATATGAATATTACTAAAATCGTGCAAAAAGCACTACCGTATTTTGCTAACTTTGGCGTAAATAAGAAGTCACCCAATTAATATTATTATTATATTTTACAAGGATTTTAAAAACTGTTCACAAAAAATTTGGGCTGAGGCTCAAAACCCTTGCGATGAGGTTCCAATAAGTATCAATCAATAATTAGGTACGAACAAAATAATATCGCGTAAAATAAATCATTGCAAAAACAGTAGTAGGTGGAATTAATATTCCAGTAAAGAGAAAACTTGTTGAAAATTGTAATGAACCTTTTTACATGAAATACTACTGTTTATACATTTAATTTTCCGACAGTTATGAATAATTTATGAGTATTAATGTAGTGATGACAATAGGTAGGTAAATTAACATTTGTAATTTACGTCTCTTTATCGCATCAATAAAATTATTTTAACTTCTATTTTTACAGTACCCAGGATTTTAGGCTAATACATTTTGTCTAAAGTCCCAGAAGACGCAACTGCGAATAATAATACACTAAACAAGTGCTTTTCAACCTTTTTCATGAAGCGACCCCCATAGTATGACTATTTTTTGCGACCCCCTGCTCTTCACTGTTTATAATCTGTATTTTATTATAATACAAATATCAAATACGTACAACATTTTTATTATTATTTTTATTTAAAAAAATGAACAATATTCACTTAATAAATGGTGACGAACTGGCATGTAGGTGTATCCAGCTTTCCAACACCACCGAGTCCCAACGTTCGGTTTGGACAATACGCTCAGGATACTGTTAAAGCTCGTGCAGACCAGCGCGATGTCGCGGGCGCTAACAAGGGTCGCGCTTCCGGTAGCGCCCGCGATATCGCGCTGGTCAAGTGAAAAATAACTTTAATTTCGGAAGTCGGTGTCTTTGAATCGGTATTTAAGTTTTTGCCACAGACTTCCGAAATCAAAGTTATTTTTCACTTTGTAGTTTGGAAGTCGGTTGTATTTTTGGTAAGATCAACTTTTTCAATTTTTCGTGGGTTGGTTTGTAATTCATCAGTTCCACTTAACGAGAGTGCTTTTCGAGAACAAATGCACGAGTTACAATAAAAAATATCCAAATCGCTAAAGGTGTGCCTATAATATTTGAAGAGTTCCCTCGATTTCTCCAAGATCCCATCATCAAACTGTGAAAGTATATAACCCTTTCAAACAAAAACGAATTATTCAAATCGGTTTAGCCGTCATCGAGTAATGGGGGAACATAGATTAAAAAAAACCGACGGATTGAGAACTTCTTCCTTTTTTAAAGCTTGTTAAAAATAAAAACATTTGAAATCTTTGTTTTTTTACATGCTTTTGAAACACTGCATCATATTTGTGGTACAATAATATAAATAAATTCAGTATACACCCAAGCTTAAACAAAAAAAAAAAAACATATCACACTACATATGGGAGTTTAGTTTTGGTCATGCTTCTCTGTAACATCTAAACAACTCCAGCCGGCCAAAATTTTGGGCTGAGACCTTTTGCAGCGCGGGAACCTGGTGGATGTCGGAATAAAAATGTTTAGTCTTGCATGACTGCAACTTTTCTCTCGATGTCTGTGGGTCCAAGCAGGAAATATCCATGAGGATGGTGAGCACTGCAGCTCAAAAATCTTCGCTTACAGGTGTGGTACGGTGTTTGTTGTGGCTGCGCCGCGACCGGCCCTCAACCAGCGAGTACTGACCTCAGATGAATAATTTTTATTCATCAAACTGCAAAGATATTATAAGTAAAAAAAAAGGTCAAACTGTCATATCGTGTTGTCGTTCATTCTTAGATCGGGGCCCCAAACTAATCCGCATGTAATTTCGGCTGAATCTTTGGATTTCATGTTAAGGGAGTAGACCTGCAGGACCATGAACGATAGCTTTTAGTTTTAGCGTTCGAAAATATTTTATGCTACCAACGCACTTCTATGATTTGACGGCCATGACCTATTTTTTTTTTTCCTATAAAAAAAACATGACATCGTTTAATACGTCAAATTCAAATTTTAAAACCGGCCAAGCGCGTGGGCTACGCACAATTAAGGGTTCCGTAGTTGGGATCAATTTATCCCAAGAACAAACTTTAACATTTTAGTTGAAAAACATGTTCTCCCATAAATTACGACTGCAAATGTAAGTTGGCCGATTAAGGGGGGACAACACTTGACTCTAACAAAAATTTGCTTTTTAAAGCTCAATATTTCGCAATTGGATTCCTTAGTCGAAAACAAATATTTATCATGATTTTATTTTACCACTTTGTCGGCCGGCGTGTTTAATGTATAGGTACCCATGCAAAATTACAGCTTACTAGTACTAAGATTCTCTGAGCTAAGTCGCGGATAGACAGACAGGCAGTCAGATAGAAATGGCGAAACTATGTCGGTTCCTTGTTGACTACAGAACCCTAAAAATCAGAAAAAATATGAGTAAAAATTTGTAGGCCAGCTAGAAATAATTAACTAATAGGTTTTAATCAATAGTGAGCAATTGAGTGCATTTTGAGAAGCTAGTCTGCTCATTATGCCGTAGATCCTCATCAGATCTTCACCAATTTGTTTTGCGACCAAGATAGATTACTACCTTTCAAATAAAAAAGAACCATCGAAATCGGATCTCATAAGGCGAAGATATCCAGTAGCCCCGTTTTGGAGAAAATAAAATTCCAAAAGAAATAAAATTGCTATATAATATGGCATTTAAAAACAAATTATTGAAATATCTGAAAGTACGATATTAAAGATTTTTATGATATTAAAGATTTTTTTAACAATAAACTATTTTCTGGACTTTTGTCATTGCGGATAATGTTAAGATAAAACTATTGACCTTATATCTGTGACATAAAACAACAATTAACTAATAATTACTATTTTGCATGCAATTGATACATATCCTGTATAGTTAAACTTGTGGACTTTAGATTAATAGATACCTGACTGTAACAACTTTATCTACCATGTTTAAAGGCTCGTTCAGACTTGCGCGACTTGTCGCGCAACGCGACACCGTTAATTGTTCTACCGGGAGGTTTTCTTAGAAATTGTTTTATTAGTTGCGTCGCGCTGTCACGACGCGCCTGTCTGCACAAGCCTTTAGGCAAATAAAAACATAGCTTATCTTATCTTATCAATCAAAAATCTCCGACGCCTAAAAATTATAAAAAATCGTCAAATCTGTACACCAAATTTTGTCCAGATCGGTTGTAAAATACAATCTATAGAGGAGTACGTACAAACAGACACACGAAAGCAAATTTTGCCTGACTTGATCCAGAGGCGCTTCGCTCGCTACGCTCGCTCGGTCAATTATGTTCGTATTCTTCTCCGGAAATTGTAAAAAGAGGCCCCAAAATGTTATGATATTGCAGATAGTTACTTACCGATTTAACTTTTTAAATGATAATCATCACGCTATACCTTTATGGCGCTAAGCAGTTAAGCATGAAATATAAGAACGGCCATTTGAGCTAACTTTCAACAACAGCAAATATCTAAGCGTTAGTACGATTTCTTTGCAAACGATTTGTTTTCTTTGCTGTAAGTTCGATTACCAACAATTGGTATTTTTTTTAAATTCTTTTCTTTATGTTTTGTAATACTAATATTTAGATAATAGTTTGTAGATCGTATTAATTCACTAAATAAGCAATGGGAAATTGTTACAGATTTGTTCCAGCGATTTTAAAATCTGTGTGTGACCGTGAAATTTTGAAGTCGCGCGACTGATGTCGCTACGAGTGTACCTACTTAGCATTATTTACCAGATTCTACGCAAAAATTTACTAAAAGAAATACACGATCACTATTTTTATATTATTTGCGGTTATTACTACACACAGTACGGGGCCCATAGTCGTTTGCGTTCCTGAGGACAGTTGATGATGCAGAGTATCCCAAATTCCGCGCAGCGTGCATAGCACGTCACCTTTTTGACGGCGACCAACACCGGATGGAGGCCAGCGTCAGCGACAATCCCAGACGTCTGCGGCATTTGTTTGCCATCAATTTAGTGTTTTGTGGAATCGCAAACCTATTTCTGTTATGGGAGAAACATCGGCATCATCTATCCGAAGACTTATTATGAACTTTGCGACGTACTACAGAAAGTGACATTGAACAAAATGATGAACGCGTTCTAAACAGTTGTCTTAATTCACTTAACAAGAAGTGGTTATTTCCATCGGTGGCAATCCACTAATCGAGTATGGGTTATCAGCTCCGCAATCATTGGCACATTAAGACCGCGGAAATCGGGAATACGCCGCCGAAACTAATTATGATCCAGGCGCAATGAGTACCATCGTCTACGATGACCACTTATTTACATATGTTCACCTCAGAGCAAAGGGACATTTTTAACACCGTTCTCCAAAGCGTTGGGCTCAGACAAGGTGAAATGTTTTTCTTGGATGCTCGTGGTGGAACAGGAAAAACATTTACTATCACTGGCATCCTTGCAGAGGTCAAGAGGTCAAGAGGTACTACACAGGTTGCACCTGTGTAGTTTTATATATCAAGATTGGTGGTGACCCCAGTCTAAGCGCAAGTACTTATATTTAAATCAGTTTGAGGTAACGTATGCTGAAATAGTGAAATAATTAAAAATATTATTCTAATAACACGTCATTTTGGGAACGTGTTAGTCACTCTGTAACTCTTTGGTTATTAAATAAAACTGAAGTAAGATCAGATTGTACTTTCACAATAATCAAAATAATATACACTGAATGTTACGCACTTTAAGTAAAATCGAAAGGCATTAGTGCCAATGACGTACGAGTGATGACGGTAATGAACTTTCGATATTGCAGCAATGTGACCTTAATAAATAAAGATTGCTTAAGAAAGCGGCTTCCTTACTACAACGTTCGCGTAACACTCGTAACAGTATCCTGAAAATGATTGCTAGCACACCGGACTGCCCCATCCAAAGACACTGGGTAAAAATAGCATTAGGTTTGTGCTAACTAATTATTTATATTACTAACAACACTAAAATAGCATGTAAGAACAATCTGTTACTAACGATTAACAACATATGGACTAATTTCGGTCTGAAATAAAGATATTTTATTTTATTTATTTATTTTAAATCTAAGATATAAATGTTTAATAATGTGAGTATAAATATTTTGCCTTAAGTTTTTATTTTTCACATCTAATGATGTTAAAATTTCTCAATCTTAGTGCACTTCTCTATTAGGGACTAAAGTTCTCGCAGTTGCTGTAGTATTTGTTACAAATGGCCAAAACACTGTTGAATTTACTCCTTTTTGCCCAATACAGCGTAATAACTGTAGGCGGCGCGAACAACCTGCAATGTAATAACACCATAAAATTTATTCAACTTTAATAAAAAACATTGGTAGGTCACGCATCACATGAATATGTTTAGACAAAATCAAGCACAAGACCCTCCAGACCTGGATCTTTACTAGGTAACCTAGTAAGTAGGCTAAATATGTGTTCGATTGAACACTCAAGTCACTCAGCGCAGTAGTAGCTAATTATACAGCCACTACACCAAGTATTTAGGTATTTCTAAGCATAATAGTTGCATTTGACGAGCGCGCGTCAATTTATAGTTGAAAGAAATTTTAATTTTATGTCAGTTTATAAAATCACAAAACACGCACTCTTATTTTGCAACAGATACCTACGTACACCCACTCTACCATTGTAGAGTTCCATAGCCACATTGGCAACTTTTGTGCTTAATCAATAAGCTATGGAGCAATAACTTACCTGTATAAATGAAGGCAAATCGAGGAAATGAAAGGGTCCAGCACGCAGATGTCGTGGAATCATCATACCTGCGCCGAGCATCGTCAGTTCCCGTCTGACGCGAGGATTCAGGCACCAATGTGCCGCTGCGAAAGGTCCTTGGCCCGTACCAATTGAGCTCTGATACAATGAGGTATGTAAGTTTAAATAAACCTTTGTGACAGACGAACAAAAAGTTATGTTTAAAGGTTCTGTTTTTCCTTTCTAGGTCGGAACCTTATAAGACACCAATAAAAATCATGTTGGTTGATTGCTTTTTGATACTATAAAAATGACCATTTGATATTTGCATAAGTATAATCAGCCAATAATGTTACCACTGGATATAGGCCTCCTCTGTGTGAGTGAGAGTGAGTGGACCGTAATCCACCACGCAGGCCCAGTGCGGGTTGGTGGCATTGTCTTCGAATTTTGGTCTGACATCTGCAGTTAGCCTAGTTCATCTGCGATTATGGCTAGCGGCAACGTTGAGATCCGATCTTTTCATTTGCAAATGAAGTTATTAATTCGCTACATTGGATGTGTTTAAATTAAGGCCGCATTCATGTAGAAAGCTGGTAACTGGCGTCGATATGCCAGCGCTAAAACTAATTCACCATCACCAAAAACGCCTGATGAAGTCTTCAATGCAATAAGTTGCACGAAGATAAAAAAAATGTCTTAGAATGGTTTTTAAGGCCTCATGGATGTAGAAAGCTGGTAATCGGCGCCGATATGCCAGCGCTTGTTGACACCAATAAGCGTCTTGTCAGCACAAGTGTTGGTGCCGACAAGACGCTTGTTGTTCCTTAGAAACCATTTTAAGACATTTTTATCCAATTTCAAATGTCTTGAAATGGTTTCTAAGGCCTCATTGATGTAGAACGCTGGTAATCGGCGCCGATATGCCAGCGCTTTTTGACATCAATAAGCGTCTTGTCGGCACAAGCTTTGGTGCGACGCTTGTTGTGCCTTAGAAACCATTCTAAGATATTTTTATCCAATTTCGTGCAACTTATTGCATTAAAGACTTTATCAGGCGTTTTTGGTGACTGCATTAGTTTTACGTCTAACTAGATGCATTTTCATGTGCTTCGGTGCTCTTCGGAATACGTATGCGCATTTAAAAGCTCCAGTCTATATTTTTAATTTTTTTTGCCGGATCTTACATCTCAACAGGATGTGATGTAATGTTTGGCACTCACCTACCTAATATTCCTATCTACGACCTAATGTTACTTCTATAACTAAGTTATAAATAGCTACTTATGTTTTTTCAGGTTTCGAACTTGTTTACTACTACTACTTCAACCCAGCATATTACTTATCACTTAAACTAACGTAGCCGTGTGCACCTACATATAGTTACCTCGTTTAAAACTGCGTCACCGTACCGGCAAAATAAAAAGAGTTGTGTTAAAGTTCCGCACATGTACTGTGTTAATGACACAAGTTGCATTATGCTCACGTCTTCCTGTAACAGAAATAAAGAAAAACAATTGAACATGAAAAATAGTGGCAGTGTATAGAGTGCCACAAGCGGCATTGTATCACTATCGGTTATAGTGCCGCATGTCGTCAGCTGGCAGCATAATAGTGACGCCATCTAGACTGCCGTAAAGAATATGCACGGCAAAATAACGCGACCGTTTAATGTACCGTAAGCATTGTATTGTCAATTAACATCACGCATGTAAAACATTTTTTTCGAAAAAAAAAAAACAACCTACTTCCAAAAAAGCACTACAAAGTGAAAAATTACTTTAAAGGTCCGTGCACGAAATCGACTGATTTTGATCAATTTTGTTTAGTAGTTGTGAGAAAGGGAAACAAAATTTAAACAAAATTATATGTTTTTATGCCGCAAGATATTTTCGGTCACAACGAGTTATCAAGTTCTTCTGAATGTAGGTAACTGAATAGGTGGATATTTATAAAGCAAGATAATGTCCGTTAATATTGCATTGGCACATATTCTAGAAGCTGATGCAGCCTCTTAGGCGCGGGCCACACAGAAGCGACACGTGAGACGAGTACGGGACGCAGACGCGGCGTCCCTTTCACGTACCTATCTTCATCAGTCTTCATACAAAATGTAATAGCGCGATCTGGTACAAAACATACAGAAAGGATAAAAAAAACTAAGCGCGTCACTTTCCATCTGCATACTATTGCCGCATCTGCGTGCCGTCCTCGCCTTACTTCCTTTTTGTGTGGCTCGCGCCCTATATTTTGTCGTTGCCTGTCTCGCCAGACAGTTTTGGTGTTCCTTCAGTGACACATATTTGTGCTGCCACTTGTTATGCCTGCTACAAATTATCACATATATTTACCTATATGTATTAATAGATGAATCATGTAATCAGATATTATTGCCAAGCTGTCCACAGTAATATATTTATGCTCGTGACTATACCTACTGGTACAAACAAAACAGCGGAATTAAGAAACTATTATGTATCTAACTAAAACCTCCACACACGAAGTTGCTTCGACGAAGTACTCGTCGAAGTTGACCGAAGTCCGAAGTACGTGACACATACTCGTGCGAAGAACTACAGGAGGCTTTGAGTCCTTTGTCTCGGGCGCAAAAACCGACAATGATTGGAAGTCGCCCGAGGCGAGCGGAGGTTGCACGAAGCGAACTGCCCTTCTACACTCTCGTATTCGCTTAACTTCGATCAACTTCGCAAGTAGTGTAGTGCAGGCTTCAAGGCCTACTCATGTATATGACTTCCAATGACTCTAGGAAGCCTGTTAGGATATTTTGTACTTACGGATTTCAATCTGACAGCAACTGAGCACAATGTTAGAGTGGCAAGGAAGAAATACACTCCTATGATACTGCTCAACAACTTGTCAAGCTCGGTAATTGAACTGAAAATAAATAAAAAATAGAATAGAATTTATTGTTCTTATAGGTAAGTAGGTAATTTACAAAATGCAGCTGGTTAAAAAAATGAAAAAACCGGCCAAGTGCATGCCGGGACTACGCACAATGACGGGTTCCGTAGTTGAGATGATTTTATTTATCCCAAGAACAAACTTAACGTTGTAGTTGAAAAACATGTTCTCCCATACATTCCAACTGCAAATGTAAGTTTGTACGCACAATACGAGTATTGAGAGATTTACCATTTCATTTTAAGACCATAGACTTCTTATAGGTTTTCCTGTAATCTATGAGAACTATGTATTTTTTTCAAAATTTTAGGTCCAGTTGTTTCGGAGATAAGGGGGAATGGTCAATTTTCATTGAATTTTTTAAATATATTTAAAAGTGTTTATTTTAAAATTATATAAAAAATATGTTTTAGAACCACGCAACAAGGGCTTGTTGCGAAGATCGAAAACAATTTTTTGATATGTCACAAGGTACTGTTATCAAAACTTTTTTTTAATTTTCTTGTTTGCCCCCCAAAAGTGACCCCTATATTCAAAATTCATTTATTTACGTTACACGATCATGTTTGAGTCACAGAAATACATATTCGTACTAAATTTCAACTTAATCGGTCCATTAGATTCGGAGCAAATTGGCTGTGACAGGCGGACAGACAGACAGACAGACACACGAGTGATGCTATAAGGGTTTCGTTTTTTTCCTTTTGAGGCACGAAACCCTAAAAAACGGCCAAGTGCGTGTCAAACCACGCATAATAAAGCGTTCCTTAGATGGAATGAATTTATCCCAAAAACAAACTTAACATTGTTAAAAAACATGGTCTCGCCTAAGGAATATATGGAACGTGTCGAATCCAGACTTCGATACATTATACAGTTTTGGGGAAAAAGCTATGGTTATGATTCTCAGCGAGCCTTCATTCTCCAAAAAAGAGCAATACGTACAATGTCTGAATTACACAAAGAGAAAGCTGTCGATCTCATTTTCAGCGTTTGATTTACCCAGCTTATACATACTTGTGTTATTAGTTAATTTTTAAAAAATCCCTGAATACGAGTCTGGGGAAGAAAGCATAGCCAGGGAAAACGACAGACTGCCAGCGGATTTGAAAATTTTGTTAAACACTAGCTCTTTTAAGACTAAGCTCAAAGCATTTCTGTTACACAAACGCTTGTACTCAATGGACCAACCGTAATTTAATATTATTATTCCAACTTTTTTATTTTAAAAAGAAAAAAATGCTATTTATTATTATTGTTTTTTTTTTATAAAAAAGTGTATTTTTATTTTTTTAATTATTTTTATTGCTGCATGTTCACTTCACGAGAGAAAAAAAAACATAAAACACAAACTACGGAACCCTAAAAAGTATCATACTAACGTGCAATACGTGGTATACGTGCGTTTGTAAGAAATAAATAAAAATATAAAAAGTAGACACAACTTCGGTTCTAAAAGAACATTAATTGGTTTTGAATTCAGAGGTGTACTATGAGTTACATTAATTTTAACCATACTAACTTTACTAGTAAGGTGTTAATCTGATGGCACCTTATAATTCTGAAGTGAGCTCTATTGTCTCTTCTCTTTGAAAGATTGCACCGTTTCCCCTTCCCTCCAATGCGTGAACTATAGTCTCGGAGCAATGAAAACTGGCCACATACGAATATCATGATCCCAATGGCTGTTAAATCAAATGCAATGTGGACACAGACACAATAAACAGCAGACACGAATTCATATAAAATTGTTACAATGTAGCCGAAAATACTCAAGTCATCCAGTGGAGCCCAGCCCGGCAAAATGTGAGGATACTCCAGACATTCCAATCCACGCATCTGACACAGAAAATGTTCCACGAACGGAGAAACTATGAAGATAACTGCTGTAAAGCTATAGATTCTAGTTAGAATGGTTGCTGTATTTCTATATTTATTTGTGTAGATGTTGATGGAGGCAAAAAAGTTGTCACCCTCCTCGCTATCCGACTGGTACTCCGCGTGTGAGATTGGATCTTTGCTCAATTGTGTGTTTTCCAAGATTGAGATTTGGGTGAGGAGTTTACGCCAGCTTTGATGACTTCTACGCAATGAAAGTAGTTTGAGGACCCCCATGCTGCAAAATGTGAGAACACTGAAGCATTCGAAGAGCTTTTCCGAATCTTCCTTAGCCATAAAGAGTGTGATGACTTGAAAG
The DNA here is from genome assembly GCA_916610215.1 of Omphaloscelis lunosa. Classification (NCBI taxonomy): domain Eukaryota; kingdom Metazoa; phylum Arthropoda; class Insecta; order Lepidoptera; family Noctuidae; genus Omphaloscelis; species Omphaloscelis lunosa. Next base: position 15,209,180 of record OU744247.1, read on the forward strand.
ACGCACGTTATCAAGAAACAGAATGTGGACACATTGGCTGCCCAGTGCGCTTTGTAGATAGTAATGTATGATGAGAGGCCTATGTTGTGAATCGGACGGGTTATCAGAGCGACTAGGTTGTCAGTCTCGCGTCCGGGAGCTCCCAATCGAAGTAGGTTCTTTATCTGCAATCGAATATTAAAATATCTTATATTATAAGTTCAGTACTTATATAAGCCATTATAATAAATCGTTGTCTACCGACTAATTTAAATGAGTAATTAACAAACCTTAGACAACATCATGAACGAGTTCAAACCACGTCCTCAGGAGAATGTCGCAAGTCTTGTAATATTTGATACTATTCGTTAAAGACATAAACTACTTAATAAGTGTTTATTTACTTTATGTGGCGGTAAAAGTAGGTAGAGGATCATTAACTAGGAATATCCCGTAACGTCGGAATTCACAAAAAGGTCAAAATCATAAATTTTGTTCTGACGCAAATAGAACTTTATGTATTAACTCTTAATTATTGGTTTACTTTAGTCATTTAAAACTCCTAATGACCCAATGTGAAATGTAAACCCAACATAGTTTCAACCAACATAGTTTTATTGTAAAGTTTCGAAATAACAAAATATACCTTCTGGTAGGTACTGCAGTTGTTTGGTATAGTTAAAATCAAATTATTGGCATTACGTATAAAGTAGGTAGGTAGGTTCTTTGATTACAAAAATTGTCCCATGATATCGCAATTAATAAAAACTTTTCTGTTAACAACATGCTAGTTATGATGAGTCCACATTATTTTTAAATAAATACTCCTATTTCTTGTAGGTCAATCAACATTAAATAAAAAAATATTGTAGAGGAGTTCGTGGCTAAATGACAACAGCCGCACGGGTCGATCAAAGGTTAAGTTAGGCTTACCACCTTACCGCGGTCAGTTCGTGGATGGGTGCCTCGGAAATCACGTTTAGGGATGATTTATGCCAGACCGTCACGGGCGCGAGCTGCGTCCCTGTCAGCTCAAGTTGTATGAACTAAGCCTCGGACGGGACCCGGTCGCTGCACAGTGTAGCATCAACTACTTCTTATAAAATGTTCGTTAAGTTTTGGATCCGTACCACGTCACATGCACGGCTCGCCGCCCGGCATGCTCTAGCACAAATCATCCCTAAGCCATTAGTCCTGGCTGTCGTTCGTAAACCTCTGACAGTCGTAACAGGTCAGTAGTCAGAAGCACAAAGGTCTAACAACCAGGGGGCCAACCTTTCAAGGGTTATCGTGTTACCCAGTAACTGGATTGTGGAGGTCAGATAGGCAGTCGCTCCACGTAAAATACTGGTATTCGGATGCAGCTGAATGTTAGCCTGGAGCCGCTTGGGAAAAGGATTGGCAGATTGATTTGTTGTTAGCAGGTCAATCCAAATTCAATGACCTGTAAAGTGAATAATCTTCTATATACATTATCTATAAAAGGAAAGGGTGACTGACTGAATGAATGACTGACTGACTAATCTATCAACGCACAGCTCAGACCACTGAACGGATTGGGCTGAAATTTAGCACTAAGGTAGATAATATAATGTAGGCCGATAGAGGTTTTCTTATAAGAAAGGGTTTTTGGAAATTGGACCTTAAAGGGGGCTTAAAGGGGGATTTTTTGAGTACTTCCACTTTGCCCCACCAAGCTGCCCCACTAGCGGGGCAAAATGGAATGCTTATACATTTTGCAGTGAAATTTGCCCCACTGGTTCAGCTTGGTGGGGCAGATTCCACTAGTTTTAAATCTTGTGGATTCTGCCCCACTAGGGTTGGCACCTTAGAATTTGTGAATCGGGTTGTAAATCATATATTAATAATAACACAATTTGTAACAAATAAAATACAATCTTAGTAAATTCACTGAAGTAAACCTTTAAAATCACAGATATACAAAATTTGTTTTTACTGGTTCATTAATGTTTTTCATGGGAACCGCTCACTTTTCCGATTTTTTTTTTCGTTCGAATTCCACTTTACCGAAAACTATTGACCGACGTCTTTTTTGGTATATGCATTATTTAACATATTTTTAGATCAATCAAAGTATCATGTGTCATGGGTATTATTTTACCGAACTATATTTCGCCGATTTACAAAATAACTTTTTGCTATTGTTCGAAGCATCTTTTGAACTTTTTTCATTTGCCAAATTATTTATTTGCCATATTTTCACCACACCGAAACAACATTTTGCGGAATATTATTTGGTCACAAATATATAGCCGGTTATTTGGTAGCATTTTTAATATTAAATTAAAATTGTGTCATAAAAAGTCAATATGTTGTGCTACAAAATTTAATGACAGAAACGAATCGCTGCAAAACCGACATCACGCAGTCTCGTCTGCCCTGGAGTATAATTAAAGCCTGCGTAGGCGCGGAGGCGTGGAGGCGTGGGGCCGCCCAAACCCTGCAGCGTCGGAGCCGCGACAATGTAAACAATGCTTGCTGCATGTTGCATGCCTACTTGCATGTTGCATGCTTGTTTGCATGCTGCACGCTTGAAGCCAGCATTCTTGTTTGCATGCTTCTTACTGGGACTACTCAAAACCACTATTGTTCATAATCAACTGTTTTATTAAGTGCCATTACATTTAAATCCTTACCTATTATAAAAAAATAACTGTTTGTCTGTCTGTTTGAACGTTATAAACTCAAAAACTACTGAACGGATTTTCAAACAGTTTTCACCAGTGGACGGAGTGATTCATGCGAAAGGTTCTAGTGTTAATTAAGGTTTTGTGTAAATTAGCTGAAATTTGACGATTATTGTTGAAGATGTCGGAAAAAATCATGCTGACTAGGAATTTTATTGGCGTGCGCCGCGGAAATGTATGTTACATAAAATGTATGTTCTACAGTATTGTTCATTTTGTTTCGTTTTTTCAATCACAAAGAATCAATTTAACTACATACAAGCGAATAGCCACTAAACAACTTTACTGGCTGTAAGAAATAAAATCAACTATAATAACAGATTGGTCATTATTTGACATGAAAAAATACAGTCTTTTGATTACTTTATAAGTAAGAAACAACTTACCTAAATACAAACAACCACTAAACTACTTTATTGGCTGTAAGGAATAAAATCAACTATAAAATCAACCAATGCAGTTAGAATAATTAATATCATTTCATTTTCTATTTATGGGCACAAATCATACTCAATTTGTGATTTTAAACTTAGTACGAAAAACCTTTAATGAACCAGTAAGAACAAATGATTGTATATCTGTGATTTTAAAGATTTACTTCAGTGTATTTACTAAGATTTTATTTTATTTGTTACAAATCGTGTTATTATTAATATGTGATTTACAACTAAATTACGTTAGTTGCAATCGGAGGATTTAAAAAAAAAACAAAAATGATTCAACTTAATTTATTTAAAATAAAATAATTACATTAATTATAAACTAAATTATCCTAAGCGCCTATTTGAAGTACGCATATGGAATGGAATTTTACAGAGTTACAATAATTGGGTAAATTAGGTTCGTGCGTCATAGAGTGTTTGCTCAGCTCGCCGTTTCCGTCGTTCGAATAAATTTGATGTATCGATAGTATACATCACATATTGAGCACAGTGCTTAGTTGGCGATTGCCCTTATGCAGCTGCGCGTGACAACCCGATTCCTTCCAGAAACAAATAGTACTTACCAATTCTAAGGTGCCAACCCTACTGGGGCAGAATACACAAGATTTAAAACTAGTGGAATCTGCCCCACCAAGTCGAACCAGTGGGGCAGATTCCACTGCAAAATTTTAGGCATTCCATTTTGCTCCACCAGTGGGGCGACCTGTTGGGGCAAAGTAGAAAGAAGTACTCGTTTTTGTTTGTATGAAAAATCTTATTCCTTGAGTTAATATACTTGAAACTTGGCACGAATACTTAATGTAAATCATACAGTTTGCCATTTTTAGTTTTCCAAAACTTGTGTATGGAAAAATAATAACGCGCGGTCTGATTAACATGGAACTCAATATTTATTTAAAAAAATATATATACAAAACTGAAAAAAAAGACGTGATTTTTCGGGCTGAAAAGAGGTAAGTATTCATTTTTACAGGGGAGGATTTTACTGCGTGGCTTGATTAACTTGAAAATTGGTATAAATAATCTATAAGTCAAATAATGGAAACGAAACTATAGACTTTTCAAGAATCACCATCCCGCTATTTCCTATAGGGGATGAGCAAAATTACATTATGTTCGTATTCATCTATAGTTTACCGCAAATTGTAAAAAGACTAGTTACGGTTTTAACCTTTTAAAAGATTATCATTACCTTTATGGAGCTAAGCATAACATTTAAGGGTGGATTTTGAGATGGGGCAATAAGGGCAGGTACCTTAATCGTTGTCGCTTCAAGAAAACAGTCTTAGGAGATTGTCTTTAACTTTTGAAACATTTTGATCTGCATTCACAGATTTTGAGAAAAATCAGCAAGAAAATGTGCAATTAAAAAAAAAAAAACTTTTCGTTGCCAGCTTATTACTAGGGTCAAAAAACTTTATCGAGCCAACTGAGGTTTAAAATAGTTACATCCTGCTAGAAAATTTATAGCAATGACGACATAACTTGTGCTCGACTACTGAATAACACTATAAAATTGTTTAACTATACAAATATTCTAAGTTACATTTAATTGTTGAGCGAGTCGAAGGTTCCGTAATATTTTATATTTTCATCGGCGAGGCCTTCTTTCGTCAGAGAATTTTAACACTGCACACAGCCGTGTAGAATTTTACAGTTTTAGGTCAGCGCCATCTCTTGACCGATAGTGGAACTAATGTAATTTTATTTTTCCTGTAATTTTTACATAAACTTCTATCACATAGAATAATTTTAGATTATTCTCTATGCAAACTTTGGAGATAAGGGGGGGAACGGTATTTTTTTTACAATTTTCGTCAAAAGTCGAAAACTATGCGGCCTAAAAAAAAACAAAAAATGTTTAAGAATGTTTTTTTTTTTTTTTTCTGTTGGGCATCTCGTAGCTGACCTCTGAGGTCATGACTACTTAACCGGTCAATCCTGTGGTTGCCTTAAGCTGCTACACTCAAAGCCTCCAGCCAGGGGCATACAAAACTAAGCTAAAAAGCTAGGTGAACGCTCACTAAGGGCACCCCCTGTGGGCTACGAGCCTCGGCTTAGGGCGTCACCGGAGGGAGGACATCAAAGATGGGACGGGCTGGATCAAAGTTTTGATCATTATTATTAATCGGGGAATTTAAAGCTACGTGCTCAGCTGAAACCACTGCTGGCACCTCGTTATCGAGCAAGGGTCGGGGAGGAGTATCATTTACTCGGGGGCGCGGACGCGATCGCAAAGGACCTCGACGGCGAGGTCGGAATGACGGGAGGCGTCTGTGTCTGTGTATAGTACTAGTAGTCCTATTGCTCTCCTGAAGGAGGGTTATGGGGTCATCAGGGTCGGTGAGAATGTGCCTAGGTCGGCGGGTACGGCTAATCCTACTTGGGACATAACTGGTGGCCTCGACAACCAGAGGGTTGCGATGTTTGACCGCGGAATCGAAATAACGCTTTGCAAGGCGGTTTAGAAATTGGTGGATCGTGGGAATTCTAAGGTCGAGATGGAGACTCTCGTTCCTAACATACCAGGGGGAGCCTGTGGCCCTACGGAGGAATCGGTTTTGGAGCGTTTGCAAACTGTGGATATGGTGGGGTTTTGCATGAGCAAAGACGGCACCCGCATAGGTCATGATGGGACGAATACACGCTGTGTAGATTCGCAATTTGCACTTAAGTGACATCTTGCTGCGTGCGTTTAGGACGGAATGGAGCCTACCGAGAGCGAAAGCGGCTCGCGAATGAACCTTCTTTATGTGCTCAGCGAAAGTGAGATGGTGGTCGAGGAAAACACCTAGGTATTTGGCTCGCTTCTCCCAAGGGATCTGCTTACCGAACATAGTGAGAGGACGGGGAAGGGGGTCTCTAAGCCTTGTGCGCGGTTTCGAGAAGAGAACCGCTTGGCTTTTTTCGGGATTGACTTCTATGCGCCACTTTCGAAACCAGGCAGCGAGTCGATTGACTGCGCCTTGGAGAGTGTGGGCGATATTGTCGGGGTATCTAGACCTAAAGTAGATGGCCGTATCGTCTGCGTTTAAGAATGTGCAAATAGCGCTCTTTCATAGATGCCCCACATTCCCTAGTAGCACCACTTCGAATTCTTAAGACCCTTGTTCAAACCGTCACAAAAAAAAAAAATCTTCTTTAATTGCAAAATAGTTGGCTAAACGACATCTAAAACTATTCCAAATTTCAATTTTATAGCATTAGTAGTTCTTGACATATCCAGCTGTGACAGACAGATGGACAGACAGACTGAGTCGCATCATAAGGGTTCCTTTTTACCATTTCGTTACGGAACCGGCACGGTTGACGGCACGGTTGGCGCAGTGGTTAAGCGATTGACTGCTGCGCTGCGTGTCGCGGGTTCGATCACCGCACGGAACAAATATTTGTATGACCTACAAGGAGTTATTCCGGGTCTGGCTGTTTGTGTAAGTGAGTTTAAATGTTTGTAAAACGCACCCACAATACAGGAGAAATTCCTAGTGTGGGGCGACGTTTCTTTAAAAAAAAAATAAAAAAAATGCAGCTGACCCTAAATTAATTAAGCAAGTATACCTAGCTCTTGCCCAATCAGTGCTGCAGTATTGTATTTCTGTATGAGGAGGCACGTCAAAAACTGTACTCAAGCCACTAGAAGTTGCACAAAGAGGAGTACTCAAAGTCAGCACTTTCCGGCCCTATCTGTTCCCAAAATACCTTTTGTACCAGTCTTGTCAAGTCCTCACTGTCTGGCAGCTTTTTGTCCTGCACGCAGTATTGAGACATCATGCACATATAAAGTGTGACAAGTCCTCTTATTTATATAAGCGCAGATTACCCTTTATACAGGAGCAAATGTAAACTTACGGTAGTAGACTACATTCGCAAGCTAAATTACAATGAGACCGAAAACTTGTTGTTTATAATAAAGTAGCTTTTAATAATACTCACCCTCCTACGCACATACACTCATTTACACTATACTCACCGGAGGCCATCACTATACATCAAATTTAAGATTATTCTCCTACATTTGTTACTTCCTTTTATTTTAATATTATTTTATTATATCTCTCATCGAACGTGCTATAGATGTGTATAGAGGTCAAACTAAATTCAATATACACACATCAAAAGTGTCTAGGGATCAAGCATTTTTATGCGGATTTCTTGAGATTGAGATGTGGCTTTGTAATAAATTTATGATTATATAAATTTATATGGATCCTTTTTGGTGCATTTCATAATTTGAAACAGGAACTGTTAATCAAATTCGAGTAAAAGATGAAAATCAGCTGTCAATATTTTCCCTATAAAAACATACAACGCATTGAAGACATTATTAGTGCTACTGTTTCCCTACTACTGATTAAAACCAACGTTATTATGGAGCGGCGACGTCATTTAAGCAGGGAAGAAATGCTCAGAGCCGTGGGAATGATAGAAGCTGGTTCCCGGCAACGTACTGTGGCTTTAGCTCTGAATACAAGTCAGAGTGTTATCAGTCGACTTTGGACACGTTACCGAAGCACTGGTACCGTGGCTGAGCGCCATGGAGGACGGTATCGCTGCACCACACGGAGACAAGACCGATACATTCAAATCTTAACTCGAAGAGCTCCAACAATAACCGCCATGATGTTAGCCGTGAGGCTTCATCACTCTTCAGGGAACTTAATTAGCGACCAAACAGTCAGAAACCGCTTGCATGAAGTGAACCTTCATTCCCGAAGACCGCTACGGGTACCACCTATAGCAATGCACAATCGTAGGATTCGATATCAATGGGCTCTTGAACACAGAAATTGGGCAGAAGAACAATGGCGTTTCGTGTGCTTTTCTGATGAGTCTCGTTTTGGTATGAGACCGGATACAAGACGTATACGACACTGGAGAACCCCTGGACGCCAACAGCGATTAAAATCCTGCCAGGAAGTCCATCCTTATAGTGGTGGAACCATCATGGTATGGGCGGGTATTTGGATCGGCGGAAGAACTGAGTTGATTTGGATCAGAGGCAACCTCAACGCTCAAATTTATGCTGAGACGATTGTATCTGACGTCATCGTTCCTCTACAAGTGCAAATCGGTCCCTTATTTCAGTTAATGCATGATAATGCACGACCGCACACCGCAAGAGTTGTAAGACAGACTCTCGCCGCAGCTAACATCAATGTCCTGCTCTGGCCTGCTCAGTCGCCAGACTTGAACCCGATTGAGCATGCATGGGATATGCTACAGAGAAGAGCTCTGCCGAATATGGAGGGTATCCAGTCGCAAGAAGACCTTTTTTTGTTGTTGCAACGAACATGGGCGGCCATTCCACAGCGTGATTTGGATGAACTCATTTTGAGTATGCCAAACCGATGTTCTTGTGTTGTTAGTGTTCGCGGTAGAAACACGGATTATTAATTGTTTAAGTTACCCAATAAAATTTTAAAGAAAACTGTTATTTCAGTCTTTTTTTCGAACTTTAATGTTAGTGGTTCAAATGTCAAAAATCCCTTTATTAGGAAAATGGCAAATTTCTTTATTAATGCAAAGGTGACTTGGTTTATCGTTACTGTGACAAACGAAAACACTTTATTTGATGAATCCTTAAAGAAAATTTTAATTAATATCAATCAGGAGAAAAGTTATTGCAAAAATATATGTTGATCCCTAGACACTTTTGATGTGTGTATGATCATAGAATTAAGTGTATTATAGTGTATCACCATATTATTTATGTCTGTATATTTTTGAACAAATAATTATTCTTATTCTACTCTAGTTTGGGAACTTGACGTTAGCTAAACGACATGCCGCAACAGCTGCGCAATATAGGATCGAGTGTGTATCAATGAGATCCTCGCTGCTCTCGAAAAAAATCTTAAGCTGCGAGTCCAAGGTACACACCAGCGACCTATTTTATTTTTTTGTGCATGGGTAGAAGTGGTAATCGGGGTCTAAGTTCGGTCAGAGTGTACCTATTATCATCCTCCTCTTCAACACCATGATTGAACCGCGGCGGGATTGCATCAATATTTGACACTTGTGCCGCGGTTTGTGTCGGAGTTGAGATGATATGAGCCGAGACGTTGACGGTTGGCACTAGTTCCCAAAACAGAGACAGCATCGTGGAGCTAAACGACGAGTCCGGAGGTGGTTGGCGTGCTCGTCGTGTCGCTGATCTCGTCATAAGTAATTAGAATTTCATTTACATCCTCATTCTTTCTGTTTTATCTTCGGTATTATTTTTACTGAAGTCTATTGATTTTCGTTCGTTTTGCTCGTTTTTTTTTATTATAAAGTGATCTTAAGGGTTTCAGGTTTGTTTTGGATTTTCTTGTAATGAAACTTGCATCCAAAATTAAAATATGAAGAAATTTTTTTGATGTTCTGTTCACGTTGGTACTGCCAGCTTATTATACACTCTTTTGCAAAAAAACGGGCACTTTAGAATTTTTTCTCTACATCAATGAAGAAGAACAAGAAATAGGTTTTATTAATTTGACGATGTATTGGCATGTTATTTGAAGCGTCCTGGCATGATTCTTTACATTCCAAATTTAAAATTTGAAATTAATAAAAGAAAAATAATGATTATTGTGGATTATTCTAAAATTGCTTTACTAATGGCGCGAATTGCTGAAACGATTTTTAACTGATTACGATATTTTAAAACTTTTTGGATATTTTCTGCAAATTAAACAATTTAATCTTTCTTTTTACATTAAATACCACTTTTTGATATGAGTGATAAAGCGATAAGGGCCGGTAAAATTATAGCCCTACTTGAAGAAGGTTGTTCGCAAACTTACGTGTCTCAGCGGCTAAATGTGAGTCGTTCAACTGTCCAGAGGACTTGGCAACGGTATCAAGAGACCGGTTCGGTCAAAAGAAGACCCGGTTCGGGAAGAAAACGATGCACAGAACCAAGAGATGACCGCTTTTTGGTGAGTCAGACGTTGCGGAATCGTAAGGCGTCAAGTGTGGACCTGAAGAAGAGCCTTGAAGAAGTAAGAGGAGTAGAAGTTAGCTTGTGGACGGTCAGGAGGAGGCTTTTGACTGCCAATATCAGGAGTTACCGCCCAGCTCGGGGCCCTAAATTACTCCGTGAGCACCGTGTTGCTCGACTTCAGTTTGCTCGGAACTGTGCTTCATGGACTCTGGAGGACTGGAATAAAGTATTGTTTTCTGATGAAGCTAGAATCTCTTTGTGTGGAGAGGACCGAGGCTGCGAAGACCACGGGAACGCTATGCGGAAGTGTGTTTCGAAGAAATCACTCCTTATGGCGGAGGCTCCGTTATGTTTTGGGCAGCAATTAATTCGACGGAGCGTACGGAGTTAGTTTTCATAGAAAATGGAACATTAAATGCACACCGGTACATAATGGAAGTTCTTATTCCATATGCACAACCCACATTGACTGCACTTGGGGAAGATTCCATTTTTATGGACGACAATGCTCGCCCGCACCGTTCTGGCGACGTGGAAGCGTACATGCAAGAAGTTGGGATCCGTCGTTTAGATTGGCCAGCTCGAAGTCCTGACCTCACTTCAATTGAGCATGTCTGGGATGTTCTAAAGAGACGGGTAAGATCAGTGCAACCTGCTCCACAAAACATCAGGGAGCTAAAAAGAGTCATTGCAGAAGAGTGGGAACGTATTCCTCAAAACGTTATTAAAAACATCGTGGAAAGCATGCCCAGAAGGATTCAAGCTGTGATTTTGGCAAGAGGAGGTCACACTCGTTATTAGGTTTTTACATTTGTAACTTTATTTAATTTAAAAAAGTAAAAAAAAAATCTTGTCTTTATTGCCGACCACTTCTTATCGTTTGGGCATGTACATCGGTTTTAAAGAATCCATCGTTTTTTTTCTTTTAATTGCCCCAATTCACTTCACGCGCATTAATTTACACGATTATAAGTATACATAGACTAATTGACCTTAGAACGTAAATTTCCTTAGGTGCCCGTTTTTTTTGCAAAAGAGTTTATTATTATTTTAGTTATTATTTATTATAGTATTAATATATATATATATATATATATATATATATATATATATATTATATTTTATGTAATAAGTATACTTGTTTAACTGAAAATATTTTGCTCTAAAAGAACTCGTAGGCACATTCGGCTTATCGTGAATTCAATTTCTTTAGAAAATAAAGTCCATCATGACGTCACTTCGGTCACAAGACACCGTGGTTTCTTAGCATCTGGGTAAGCCGATCTGCGACGAGTTACGATAGGGATAGTAGTAGAAAACGCGCGCGCAGAAGCGAGAAAGAATTATTGGTTTTGCACCACCTCTTTCTGGCACACGCATTTTATTCGTTTGTTTTCGTTAAATTTCGTAATGCGTTTGGCTCGGAGTTCGTAAATATTTCATCATTCGATTAACAATATGTGGTTGTTTTTTGACGTAATCGCATTAGAACCATATTTTAATTTGCATTTTGTTCGCTCAATATTCATTGAATTCAGTAGGTTATCATTACTAGTCTACTACTAATATTTGTTTGTATAGAACAGTAATTATGATAGTGTTTATGTTGTCGCTTCGAAGACAGACATACATTATATTTGCATTAAAATTTTATTTATGATTTAATTATTAGTTGATTTATTTGTTAAAAATATATTTAATTTAAAAACTTTTTAAGCCTACTAACATATTCGTAACTGTTTTATGAGTTCGGGGCTGGTAGGATTATAATTATTTTCACTAATTTGCATGAAGCTCATAATAGAAAAGTAGATCGAAATAGGAATTTAATGAAACGGTTTATTGACACCGTTATTGTGATAGATAAACAAGAAGTAACTTTTCGCGGCCACGACGAAAATCCGAAGTGACATAATTTTAATTTTTTTGTTACTCCTCCTTACCTCTGTCGTTTTATCACGCCCCGCCACTGGTGCCTATTTAGGTGGGGGTCGACTCGAATGGTGAAATAAATAAAAAATACAGTTTTAACAAAAATGTATTTATTTATAAACATAATGATTTTATTTACAATAACATCGTCAAGAAATGACACACACAACACACGATGGATATTTATCTGCACAAGTGCCCACTGTATGTCGCGCTGTCAGAGATGTGCATATTGAAGAATGTATAAACAGCAGCGAAACGTCGTCTCCTGCACAATACGATAGAAGGACTAAAGCCCTATACAGGGTTGTTAGTTATACGTTGGCAAACCGTTAAGGGAATGTAGGAGAGGTCACCTCTTCTACATAACCTTTATGCAATACCGACGTATAACCATTAACACTGTATATTAGGGTTATTGGGTACATTTTATATTTTTACTTCATACATAAGATAAAAAAAAATAAAAAAATACCCGAAAATGGTTGACATTGGCATAGGTCATCCGGGATAATTTGGTTGCAAATGACCTCTCCTATATCCCCTTGCAAACGTATAACCTTTTTTTTTTTTAACGGGCATCTCGCAGTTTTGACCACTAAGGTCTTGGCTGCTTAACCGGACTTTCCTGTGGGTGCCTTAAGCTGCTACACTCAAAGCCTCCAGCCAGGGGCAAAAAACTAAACTAAATTAAAACTAGGCGAACGCTCGCTAAGGGCACCCCCTTTTTTTTTTTTTTTTTTTTGAGGGTGGGAAATCATCAAATAACTTCTCCCGCTCTGGGCGGAGCGGGAGGGCGTGTCAGACTCTTACTGACTAAAACCCACCCGTGTTCCTTCGGTTGCCCTGTCGCCGGGGGCCACGATCTCCCTTTCGGTTTTCTTCGCAACCCCGGCAGGCATCGGTCCTAGTGGACCCCTTCAATTATGCTGACATCTCTTTGAGGCGCGCGTGGAACACAACGCGCCGTCGACCCGGGCCTGGTCCTTATCGGACGGTGAGCCACCCATTGCTCACCGCCCGCAAGCCCGCGCCTACGGTGGCCGGAAATCGCCCCGCGATTCCCGACGCCCTGGGCGTCTCCTCCTGCGGCGGTTAGGGGCGTGAGGGCGCGAAATTTGCCTCTCCCTCACGCGTTCCGCCTCCTCCTTCGCGAGCATTACCGCTTCGCAGAAGGAGGTGACGGCCTCCCATTTCCTCTCGCTCCGTACCATAGCCTGAACCAGGGCCGGACGCGAGAGATCACCGCCGCCGATCGCCTCCACGAGGACACGGCGATGCTCCGCCCAAGCTGGGCAGACCTCCACCGTATGCTCCACCGTGTCCTCCGGGCGACCCACACAATGGTGACACCCGGGCGTTTCCTCCCGCCTTATCCTGTGCAGGAACCTCCCGAAACAGCCGTGTCCGGTGAGGACCTGCGTCAGGCGGAAGGTGAGGACGCCGTGGCGCCTCTCAAGCCACTCCTCAAAGAGGGGTCTTATCGCCGCAATTGTGGCGTGCCCAGCGCTGGGTTGCGACAATCGCACTCTCCATGACGCCATGAGATCCCGCCGAAGCTCTGTCCGCTGAGCCGCGATTTCTCGCGGCAGCGGAGCTAAGCCCCGGCGCCTCGCCTCCTCGCGCCACTCCCAAATGTGCGCGAGGACCTTTGCCTCCAGATCCCATGGCGGTAATCCGGCAAGGAGGCTCGCCGCCTCGCAGGAGACCGTGCGGTATCCTCGGGCCAGCCGGATGGCCATGACCCTCTGGGACGCGTTCAACCGGCGGGCTGGCCGCAGCCTTAGTGAACGCGCCCACACCGGTGCCCCGTAAAGGGCCATGGACCGCACGACCCCCGCGTAAAGGGCACCCCCTGTGGGGTACGAACCTCGGCTTAGGGCGTCGCTGAGGGGAGGACAGCAAGAAGGGACAGGCTGGATCAAAAATAGTTTTAAATCATGATTATTATGCGGGGTAGTTTTAAAGCTACGTGCTCAGCGGCAACAACTTGCTGGCACCTCGTTTTCGAGAAACGTATAACCAATAACCCTGTGTAATTGTAGTCTATGGACTAAAGTGCCGCGAATCCGCCATCGGAGTTGCTTACGCACACCGCGCAACCCACCCCCACCCCCGCCCCCGACCAATATAGAGTGGGGACTTTTACGCGAACACATTCAGTTGCGTCATGTCAAATCGAGGACATTATTATTGTTTATGTATTGATTAAAACAAACAACAATAATATTCTATGTCTGACAGGACGACGAACGTATAGTAGTTAGATACAGTACGTATAGATACAAGTGTATTGAATAAAGATATAAAAGAACCGGCGAAATACAGGTATTTAAGAAATAATACCGATAAAAATCTCAAATTTCGCTGAGCGAGTTGGGAATGAGCCGAAATAGAGCATGAAATGAGTTAAGAAAACTGACCAGACACACAAGGTGACCTATTAGTGCAGCTGCCCCATTTCAAAACCTAGTAAGGAGTTAAAACGAAATTTTACAGGAGAGCGCAAAAACGTAAATAGGGTCGGCTTTTGAAAAGTATTTATGTAAGGTAAAAAAATGCTATTGGTTGTATAAAATACTAAATAATGAACACATAGTACTATCAACATTTTAATATATGTGTATTTTACATATTTTGAACGCCTTATTAAGTTTGATAATTGACACGAGATACTTAGTTAGATTCATGTAGCAATTAGTTTCATAACCTAGTAACAGCACTTTTGTCACGGTTTAAGGAACAATCTCACTCACAAAATTCTAATAACTTTAAAGGATATGTAAATAAAATAATGATTAATGTAATACAAAACTTTATTCATTTATAAAACCGGCCAATTGCGTGACCACGCACAATTAAGGGTTCCGTAGTTGGAATGAATTTATCCCAAGAACAAACTGGAACTGTAGTTGAAAAACATTTTCTCCCATGCATTTCAACTGTAAATGTAAGTTTGTAAGCACAATATTGGGAGATTTACCATGTTATTTTAAGACTATAGACTTCTTATAGGTTTTTCTGTAATTTATAAGTATAGAACTATTTTCAGATTTTTTGAGGGCATGGTCAATTCCTGGAAGGGTTTTCAGTCGACGCCGATTGAAGCGAGAACGCGCTACGTATTATGACTTGCTGCGGAACTCGCACTATACCCTCTCTTCGTTCGTGTTTGGTCTTGATTTAAAAAAACCTAGTGCGGTGCATCGACCATTTAAAAAACTAGCAAGTCTCAGAGACTTACTAGGTTTGAAAATGGTTAAAGTAACTTACTAGGTTTTAAAGTGGACACGGCGCAGTGAATGGGGCACCTACAAGAGGTGGGCAAAGTGTATCATTTTTGCGATTGGATCATTTGCATCTGGATCACTGAAATGATCTGAAACACTGTTTCATTTGGCTCAAAGCGTAGCGACGAATTAGCGAATGAGACGAATGGTCATCATAATTATCCTTTTTTATAGCTAACAATTTTATTTTTTTTCAATGCGTAAAAACCATCTGTACTACTAACTACTAATAATTATTGCTTATTATTGAAGCTGTTCTGTCTTCTTCGGATAAGTCTGTGTCATCCCAGCCCCACACTGGGTGAGTTCCGTCACCGGTTCTCTTCACGCGTCTCTCTATCGATTCATCCAGTACGAACTTCAAATCATACGCCCATCCGATTTTTGACATGCTATCAATAAACAACTTGCCATAATTAAGAGAATAACCGCCCAATTCAGCTATTCTGTAGTCCCAAGGGAAAGTGTGGTGGTAGTTGTGAAAGCCCTCTCCAACTGCTAAGAAGGATACTGTCTTCGTTTCAACAGGTCCGATGTGTTTATCGTATGGCTTGGTGCCCCACATGTGTGCTGCTGAGTTCACTAACGCAGTCACGTGCAGCGTAAATATGTATCGCAAGCAGACACAAATGTAAAATGCAATCTTTGCTTCTTCCCCCCAAAGAGTAGGGATATAAGTGGGCACTATGAAACACGCGACTATCATCAGATACCAGTAATTTCTAAAAAAAAAAGTACTAAATTTAATAAGTATTTCTTTTTCCCATTTAAGGTATGTTCTTACACATAAATCTTGTAAATGAAAACCTACTTGTGCTGGAAGCGCAGTAAAGGGTCGTTCATAAGATCGCTCATATCAACACTGTGTGCTCTGACTTGAGGATGTTTTCTGATCATCAACCACCCAATGTGAGAGAAGAAGAAGCCCCTCTTCGAATTGTGAGGGTCTGCATCCGTGTCGCAGTACTTGTGGTGCATGCGATGAATTCGCACCCAGGAGAGCAAGGTATACTGTGGGAAAAATAGAAATAACCGTATCACCTTTTGTAAAAACTAAATGCATTGGATTATGCTATCATAGTAAATTGATGCAGTGACGATTGTGACGAACTTCATATTTATAATTTATCTCAAAAACATTTTTCCCATGTGTGTGTGACTTTGTGTATTTTTCAGAATAAATATCTTTAAACCTCTAAATATATCAGAGATATATCAGAGATATCGCAAATTCCATTGAGCATATTTTGATACCACTCTTATTTCTGAAGGCTCAGTTACGATTTGACTCGATTCCTTATCTTGTGAGCTGTAAAGTGATGACTGTGATGAGGATCAGTCACCGAAATATTGATGTCTTTATAACTCGTCAATAATGTATGTATCTATAGGTACTCACCTGAAACGCCATAGTGAAGAACGACAGAAGCAAGAGACGCAGCGGCAGCTTGGCTTTGTATGCTTTGTGTGTCCATAGTCTATGGGCACCAGCTGATACGCTTACTGCCGTGGTTAGGTATAATACATAAGCTGCAGAAAAAAATTTCATGGTCACTTAAATGTCTCGCTGATGGTGGCGAGTGTATTGGATCATTCGGTTCCCTACAAAATGGTTGAGCTGGATGGTGCTGATCCACGCGTCATGTTCGTGAACGGGCGCCGTCAGTTGAAACTGGTCATCTCTTATTCTATCTTTGGTAAGTAAAGTCAGGAAAACCAAATGTTAAGCAAATTGCCTACCAACTTAAATTGTCCGTATATCAAATCCCAACTGTGTTCGACAATTGTATAATATGGCAATAACATGGAAAATTGACATAAGGTCTTGATTTTTTTGACATTTAATTTCCCAGACTGTAACAAGTTAGAGCTTGTTGCCGATGCCAGTAGTTTAGTAAATGTAAATGGAAAAAATTCCTCTTATTTTTACATTTTTACCCGACTGCCCCAGAATGCCCCAGGTAATGTTTTTCGAGAGTGTGTGTGTATGTATGTATGTCTATTTCTTTAGCAAGCTCTGTAACCAAACGGCTTGATGGATTGTAACATATGAGGTGTCGTTAGATTCGTCTTAATTGTGGGAGTGACATAGGCTATTTAATATTTATATATTGCATCTGCAAATACAAAAAAGAAGGGGTACGATTAAAAAAAAAATCAACATTATTGGTATCAAAATAAGCTAGTAATAACTATATATAATATATATATATATATAAATATATATATATATATATATATATATAGAACTAAAAAGTTTGAAATAAAGAATAATTTTAAAAAAAACATAAAATGCGACTGCAAAAACACATAACTGAAAAGAGAAAAACAAGCATTATAATCTGTAAAATTTTGGTATTGCAGGCGGGGACAAACAAAAGTTACAGCAAAATTTAAAGTTATTGGTTTGTCCCCGCCTGCAATACCAAAATTTTACAGATTATAATGCTTGTTTTTCTCTTTTCAGTTATTACTCCACAAACATTACAATGCTTACCGAACAGACAGGTCTGCCATTTCGCCGCCATAAGGAATAGATAAACGCCATAAATAGCACCGATGTGCATAATGAAAAACATCGTCACTTCCCTCCACACTATGTCCCGTTTCCTTGGATGTGGTGGTAGCTCCACTTCTTTGTTTTCGTGTCCCGTTTCATTGTTGAAACTGCTATACTCAGCCGTGTCAGCGGTAATCCTCGGCTTACTGCAATAATAAAAGAATAAAGTATTTCTCTACAACTGCATCTACACACAAAAATAGTTGATATAATCGGAAATATTAATAGTTTTCTTACCTATGCATTGTAATCGGTATCAAGCTATTTACTGATGTATTTTTCATAAACTTATTTTATTTATCGACCTTTTGGGATACCAACACAGACGACTGGCTTCTTATATCTGTAATGTTTAAAAGAACGTACATAAAATATATAAATTCAAAATATGTCTGCAATAATATTCTACAGGGCGTAGCTACCAACCGCAGTATCATCCGTATCAATGATATGGGGCCCTCGAACGAAATTCGTAAAACTTATAAACAAACTCTAATTCATTTTTTCATTCCATCAATTACATAATAAATAATGAAATTTATTTAACTTTTTTAGGACTATAAAGACCTACAGGTAAAACACCCACTGTTTCGTAGTTGGGATGAATTTATCCCAGACAAACTTATCATTATAGTTGAAAAACATGTTCTCCCGTACATCGATATACGACACGGTCATCTTCAACTGCAAGGTAATAGCAAAAAAACAAAAAAACATTGTATGTGATAATACTACAATTTAACGATTTTAGGACTTTTTCCTTTATTTATGCTGCTAGTGCTACTTTTTGCCAAATTTTATGATTCTAGGTGATCGGGAAGTACCCTATAGGCTTTGATTTATTTGAGAGTATCAAAATATGTCGCTTAAATGGCCGTAGTTTTTTATTGCGTTGACTTAGAAGCTTGATTTTTTTTATAGCTCTTAGGGACCGTAGACTTACGTCTTTGATATTAATTTTAACTTGACACCTCCACGCGTTTGTGAGAAAAAGGGTCTTGACAGACTGACAGACGGACAACGAAGTGATCCTATAATGGGCTAGAATTGATTAAACTTAAATGACTTGTAGAGTGTGGACGGGAGTGAGTAAGTTGGTCTGTGTGGGTAAGTGTGTATCTATGTGTGTGGTAAGAAGGTAGTAAAAAGCTGTTTAAGGCGACGATAACTGATTTTTAATTTTTGATTTTATACAGAAGATGACGTCTAAACGAGTAATGTTAATGATTTATATTTCATTAATTTATCATTGATGGATTTGATCATTGATTTATATTCTGCGGCTTCAGCCGCGTGTATGTCGGAAATTATCCCACGGGATTATTTATAACCGGGATAAAAAGTACCTTATGTGTTAATACAAGTTATAAACTATCTGTGTGCCAAATTTCATCCAAATCCCTTCAGCCGTTTTTGCGTGATTGAGTAACAACATCTAAACACACAAACTTTTACATTTATAATATTAGTAGGATTTAAGGACCTATATTGTTATGCTCAGCTCCTTATTGTATAACTAACTAGCGGCCCGCTCCTGCTTCGCACGGTTTTTACGACTTGACAAAACATCGAGATTTCTTAGGTAAACATAACTTTAATATTTACGTATTATACACATAAACTTTCCGGAATAAATTCTCTAAATGATGGTGGATGGTGGATTCTCATCAACATCTGTTGCGTGGTTTAGAAGAACAACGCGGTCATACAGACAAATGCGAAAAGCGACTTTTATAATATGTTTAGATTATGTTTACATTCCGCATGCAGGCCCTGGTGATCTGCTGTGGGTCTAAACCAAACTTTTGGACATTTTCATTTGTTATTTTTTTGTCACAGTTACATAAAGGAAAACAAAGTTCATGATGTAAGAGAAAAACAGTCAAGTATTTTATTATTTTTATTCATAATTAAAATGTAACAATCTACAAGGTTGATTTATCAAAACTCTTACTTTGATGCTCAGAAGAATAACTAGAATGTATATATGTGTGAATAACTAGCAAAACATATAGTTATTCTTCTGAGGTTTTACGTGATCATAACTAATCATAAAAAAATATCATGAGTAATCATTCCCTAAAATATTGTCAATGCCTTAAAATCACCCTCAAAATGGAAAATGACTACATTTTAGCGAGACAAAACTTTTTATCGATAATCACAAGAAACAAAAGAAGAAAGAAAAAAATACGTTATTATGATTTTAATCCATTTTTTTTTAAATTAAAATGTTCCCAGTACTGGGATCTTTGAATTTAAATAAAAAAGTACATATTTGTGAATACACTTTTATGCAAATTTTATGTAATACAAACAAAATAGTTTTCGTGTAATAAGATTTAGTTCAAAACATACTTACATATTGTATTTTTAAGAATTAGCAAAGGACATCCAATTTAAAGTTTATTTTTCACCCCACACACAACACCTTCAAGTTGTTTGACACAACAATATGGCAACCGTACTTTGGTTGGTGATCTGGTGGAGTTCCTAACTCCGTCAAGGTTTTCAGTACCCAGTAAATTAAAAAAAAAAAAACATTTAAATTAAAAAATAATACGTTACATAAATACAATAACATAAATGAACTGATTTTGAGACGTGTTGTTTTTATTTTGAAAAAATGTATTTATATTGACTGCATATTGGGTGATCTTACGCTGACTTTACTATGTTGGTTAAGACTAAAAATAGTTTTTTGAATAAATAAAAACCTTTGCAATGTTTTTTTTCGGTTTGAAACATGGAAATCGTTAGATGGACATAGGTTTTTTGAAGGAGATAATAATTTTAATAATATTTTTATGAAGCACCAGCAAATAAATTTAGTATTAAATCTAAGGAAGTATTCCGTTATGAAACCCACTATTTTAATAACATCGATATTACAGATATTTTTTAGGATTATGGATAAGTCGGAAGACATGCAATTGTTATGAAATGGTCCATAATTTTGGTATTGACCCCTATACAAGTATTCCTAGGGCAGACACCAGTCTCTTACAAACTTTTTCACGTAGTTTTTATGCTTGTTTTAAATCATTTATATCGCCTTTATTTGTGAAGAAGAAGATATAAAAAAAGTTGAATTTGTATGTATTGTGCGTCCGCTTTTCTGTAACCATCTAAATTTGGTCGGGTTACCGCGGTCACGCGCTTTTTAATGTCTATTTTTCGATTATCTCGTTAATTATTGAAATTGTCCTAATTATTTATATAACATTCACTTAATAAATTTCCTAGAAACTATGTTAATTGGTGGCTAAATAATTCCGCTGCGCGTCATGGCCTGAACTGAATTTAATTTTTTTTATAATTTATTGATGACTTACAGGATAGGAACTAATTAAACTTCGCAAACATTTGAAGGCTATAAAACAACGTTACAACTAAGTCTTTAGAGCTAAAGACTTAGTTGTAATGGTTTAATTAATTTAATTAGTTCTAATCATAATGGCGGGGTCTATTCGCTCGCTTCGCTCGCTCACACGACCCCGCCATCCCATTCTAACCTAACCTGTCCGAGTCGGGGTGCCCTAAAGTCTAGATGCATCCAATTTCTACTAAATATACTAATGAATATTATGTCAAATGTGCATTATAAGAAATGTTTATTATATTATATTATATCAGAAATTAGATAAAATGAAATAATATCAACAATTCATTATCTCAACTGATCGTTATATTAAACAAAAGTATATTAACTGAAATTAGGTCAAGTGAACGTTAGATTTTTTGTTATTATATCAACCGTTACACACCCCTTTTAGGTCCTCGGAAACCCAGTGCCCAGATACTTGAAAGTTCTGACTTGCTTTAACACGTTCTGTGCCGGGAGCCCTCCTGGAGAGCTCATTCAAGTCGCATATGGGATGTCGGGAGCCATCGCGGAGGGCTCATTTGATTAAATATATGTTTTTCTAAGCGAATTCAGTATTATAAAGTGTGAAAATAAAATAAGTTGTATATTTAAAAAAGATTTATTAATATACGCGTTGGTTTTGAAATTTAAGCATTTTTATTTTCAAAAAAATATGGGGTCAGAAGGTTCGTAGTTCGGAGGTGTAAAACCATTTTCACGGTTACAAATATTCAGTTAAAATATATATTTTGAAAATTTTAAACACGTGGATGGGTTTATCAATCGAGGTTTTTCAGGGTTCCGTATCAAAATGTTAAAAAATAATACTTATTGTGGTGCGACTTCGTTTACCTGTTCGTTAATCTGTCACAGTTGCTTATTTCAGGAACTATACTCTGATCCCGAGACAGGGTCGGACAGACACCCCTGTCTCGGAAGCAGAGCGAGCGATTACACTTTTTTTTAAAGTAGTTCTCGGTCTCATCTCACTAGTACATGAAAATACCCCTAGAAATACTAAGAAAAGCGATAAAACCCCCTGAAAATAATATTTTACAATGTTTTATAACAGTTAACAGTATCCTGAAGGCTTTTGCTGAACGCTTCGACTGTCAGTACATGAACCACTGTTGCATGGTTCACGTACTGACTAATGTGAAGATATTGTTTTGATTGTATTGTTGATCTGATTTAATTTTATAATAATTTTAATTTGTGTTGTTAATTTGATTTTAATTTTAAATTTTAATTTGATTCTAATTTGATTTAATTTTATATAATAATTTTAATTTTTGTGTTTTAATTTTTTTTTTTTTATTCAAATTTTTTTAAATTTTATTATAATTTTAATTTTTGATCTTAATTTTAATTGTGATGTTGATTTTAATTGTGTTGTTGATTTCAAGTGTAAACTATGATCCTAAATTGATTGAAATAAATAAATAATAATAATAACACGGTTTCAAACCTAATGCTGGTGACACTCCCCGAGGTTTATTTAACTTTAACACAAACGTAATGCCGGTAGCCCTCCTGGAGTCCTAGTCAACTTGCAATATGTATGGCGGCATGGCATATATGAGCTCTATGAAAATGTGTGGAGTCGAAAGTGTTAAAGAACTTCCACACAGATTTAATTGAGGTGCACTAAAATTTACCCGATTGTAAATTTTAGTGCCTGTTTTAAAGACTAGTACCTCACTTTTGTTAACATTGTATCTGAGCTCATGATCCTCTACGTCCTACCTCTCGCATGTCACAAGTGAGATATGAAAACTTTAAACACTGAAAACACACAATATTGCAAATCTGATAATAAAAGAAAAGTTTGTACCTACTTACGTACAATATTATTTCACGAAGGCAATTACAAGTATACTAGCGCACTTTATTATAGTTTCTGAAGGAACCTGTAACTTCATTTATTTGCCCAGTGTACACAAAACCACAGTGTGCAGTGTATTAGAACACGACTTACTTATATACCATGTGGATAGGTTAGAAAAGTGGTGTATATCGTCAGCAAGAAAAGTATCGACCTAATAAAATATTGAAGAGTTTTATTTATTTATTGAAAGAATTTATTTATTTATATTTTTATGAATGAATGTAATAAATATTATAATTTTAAATAAAATTGAATGTTATGAACTTTCTGCATTAAAGGCTGTTTATTTTTCTGATTTAGAAGGATTTTAAAATAAACAAATATTTGAGTGTCAAACAACATAAAATAGGTAATTTCTATTAAGGTTTATAAAAAAGTAAATTACTCACAATTGATAAAGTTAAATAGTAAAGTGTAAGCTTGATCCGGGTCGTTACGATAAGGCAAACCGGGTAGTTTTTCCATTAAATTATTTTTAAATTTTCCAAAGCGACTTTTATTTACAGGAATAAAACTCACAAGTTTTCTTTGTGCTTTAACTGTTTTCTGAGGGAAAGTGACTAACTGGCCACAGTGATCAGAGTCTAACTCATTTATAATTAAATGGCTAGAAGGTCTTAAGTTTGTAAAAATATTGTCAATACAGGTAGCACTAGTGGCAGTTATTCTAGTCGGCTCAAAGAATGAATTGTACAAATTTTTAGAGTATTATTATTACATTTATTAAGATTACTACAATTAGATGAGTGGATATCAAAGAAGAACTTTTTGTAACATTTTGATGATTTAAACCAGTACTTAAATTTTCTTCATTTATTAAGCAAGAGGTTTTGTCTATTGTCCTAATTTCTAATTTAAATGATAATTAATGTCATCAGTTGTTGCAAAATTATTGGCAAAATTATTTAAAATTGCAGCATGTTTTAGCATTGCTCAAAAAAAGCAAGTTGGTTAGCCAAATTTTTGGCTGAAATAGAAAAAAAAAATATGATAGCGACACAGCTATCTGTCCTTTACAATAGTTAGAAAGATAATACATAACAGTATTATATCTATCTCTTGTCAAATACAAATTATTACAAACATAATTGTTAGTGTCAACTAGATGGAACAGATTATTATTGAATTTCCAATTATACAATGTCAATTTAATTCAAATCTTAGGTTATTTTCTTCCTGTGTCAAACTGTTACTACATGGAAATGTAAACAACACATTTTTTCTTAAATTTAGATTACATAATGTTCTAATAATATTGGAGCAATTCTCCTATGTTCACATTTCCCCATAAAAACTAATAATGTAGTGCCCTGTGCCTTACCCATAAAAATTAATAATGTAGTGCCCTGGTTAAAGTGACATTTAATAATTTCTTTCATAATGTCAAATAAAGAACAACCAGGCATACAGTAATTTATTATGGTGTGTTCTGGATATTCATCTGTCAACAAGTGGCCTAAGTCCTTTCCAATCTCATTACAAAATAATACTACATCATTTTTTACAAATTGTTTAGATTGTGACTCTCTAAAGTTGTGTATTGGTTTAATGTAAATAATCTTCTCCTGAACGAAAAAAGACTAAACTCATTAATTTTTCAATGCCAAATATCAGGCAGCTACCTACCAATGTTCAAGTTAATGGAACAGAGTTGGACCCTGTTGAGTCGACAGTTTTTCTTGGAATCACTATTGATAGTAAATTACAATGAGGCCCACACATAGAAAAATTGTCAGGAAGGCTAAGTTCAGCCGCCTATGCTGTTAAAAAAATTACACAGATAACTGATGTAGATACAGTCAGAATTCTTTATTTCATAGAAGACTATGAAATAAAGAATTCTGAATTCTGAATTCTGATTCTGAATTCTGAAGAATTCTGATTCTTTCTGACAGGTTCCCCAGAGAAGAATCCCATATGACATAAGACTGTCATATGGGATTCTTCTCTGGGGAACCTGTGTGGACATGAATACTATCTTTTTCTACTAATATTCAGACTGTAGCCTCACAATATATTTTTGAAAACCTATTGTATGTACACAAAAATATATCAAATTTTAAGAAAATGTCCGATATTCACTGTTTAAATACCTGGAATAAACACAACCTTGCTGTACATCGCACACGTCTCCACAAAGTAGGCAACTCGTTCATGGGTCAATGTATACGCTTTTACAACAAACTTCCCATTGACATTCGAAACTTCCCCATTAATAGATTTAAAATTTGTATCAAAACCGAACTTTGTAAAAAAGGGTACTATAAAATTTCAGATTATTTAGAAGATAAAAAGTCTTGGGATTGAGCTGCCCGCTCTGCTAAGCCTTGTGATAAAACCATAAAACTTGACATTTTAATTATTATGTAAAATCATCAAAATATTATACCAGTTTCTCTTTGGCAAATGGCACGTAAAATTTGGATCGGAGAGGCAAGGGCGATGCTTTTGGCACTGGACATACTGGACATCACGTCTCAGTGCTAGTCGATCTGGGAACCAGGTATAATTTCGTGAGCAGCTGAAGGTCTATTATAAGGAGGCTTCCCGTTGACAGGGACGACGGGGATGACGCCGAGGATTTTGATCCGCTCAATAGTGAAGAGAGCGGCCTGTTTTCTTAACCATTCCACATTTGTTTTCTCTTTCTCTTTTGTCATATTAAAGTGTTTTTACTATGATTTTATGTTTTCTAAAAATAAAAAGACCCTCGAAAATAAAAAGACCCAAAATCTTCGGAAAAATTAAATAAATTCGTAATAAATTTATTTTCTAATATTGATTTCCTACCTGACCGTACAAATCATCGTAATTGGGGGTGAAATATTATTCAGGGCGAGTTCTTTCTGACCCTGAATGTCCTACATTAAATTAAAAAGTCTTTCCAATTCAATGAACGAATTTATTATAATTTATGGCATAATATGTTACATGAATACATACAATGCAAAATTCTTTTACGTGGGAGGCAACCTTTGCACTGAATTTAACCTTGTGGTGTACACCCATTTTATCCGCTTATGTACCCAAGTTTATTTATTTTGGGTATGGTTGAATATAGCGAACTAAGGGTCAGGAGGGATCTCGCACCCGGAGAATAGGATAAATGTCACTAGTGTTAAACCAAGTTTGCAGATTCGAAAGACCTGTGCTAACTGCATGCGTGGTGCTGAAAAAACCTAAAATTTCTTTAAATTTTAACCGCCCGCGCCTGGGCGGCGGAAATCCGTGCGGATTTTCCAACACGAAACAAAAAAACAAGTTTAAAAATCCTGTGTTTAAAAATCCTCACTGATTTTTCTCCGCCCAGGCGCGGGCGGAGGGGTCTGACAGAATATAAGTCGACGTTCGCACGGACGTATAATCGCGGGATAATATCGCGCACTGGATTTTTAACTCTCGGTGTAAGCCGAGCGTTGAGAATCCAACGCGCTAGGACGCACTCTCGTCCCAGCGCGTCGAAAAAATACACTATTAGATTTTCAACTCTGGGCGCTAAGCAGAGCGTTGAAAATCTAGTGCACGAAAAAAATCGCCGCGATTTTATTACGTCCGTGCGAATGTCGGCTTACTGACTAAAAACCACCCCGGTGTTCCATGCCCACATTAGGACCTCATGGGAACTTTTGCACGATGGCGCTGTAATAAATGCTACCTATAAGGACAGAGCCACATCAATTGTTACACTGTACCTCAGTGCTTTAGCATCATTTTGAGATACCCGCAACGCATCCACACATGCCACAAAGTATTGCGGTACGGGGCGGCGCCGCATCCCCGCATCGCATCGTGTGGGGTGGAGCCTATCGACTTCACAATAGTAATATCTACTACGTTTGGTATCAATGAGAAGTAACACGAAATCTTATCAGTCCCTTTTATAGATTGTCGTAAAAAAACAACACAACTTTCTTCCTGCGATTAAAGGAAGCAGACGGGTAATTTTTATTTTAATAACCGTATAGTATGAAGGGCCCCCGATTGTACCCGGACACACAAACCTCCGCCGGCTCGGTAATTGGACCCCAGAATGACGACTTATGTACGGCACCCTAAATTGATTAAATAAATGTCAAAACTTAAGAATGTGCATTAATTAAGAGAAATGGATAAAAAACTCATATATGTTAACGCCATTAAAGCCTCTACCGCGGCGCGTTTTTATCGCGTGATATTTGTTTTCAGTACATTTTGTATTAGGACAGGCACGAAGTTACACACCGCTGCGATAATAATGACGCAATAGAAGTAGGACGCTTACGTTCCTCCGTCCTGCGATATTCCAATAACTGTCTGTTCTTAGAACATTTTGTATTAGGACGCATGCAATTTTACACACGCCTGTATTAATAATGCTAGTAAGGTGCAGTGCGGGCGAGGGACCTGTAGTGTAGGTTACACGCAGATATTAGAAATATCGGACGATCATAATGCATCTGTGTGCAAGGAATCGCGAGGCATTATCGCAATAACGCTTCCGTTATTATCATTATCATCGCGCGATAAAAACGTGCCTGTGGGGGAGAGCTTTAATTTTTAGAGCGCAAGTTTATTAATTAACCTTTATAGAATCCAAGTCTGTAAAAGCGATAAACGCCATTTTGATGACAGTGGTGGTCGAGGCTCAAAACATAAAAATTGGGGATTTCGAACATCCAAACTCCACCACAGGGGCAGTGAATAAAACATCATTTAATTATTTGAAGAATTCATCCATTGTTCAAGTTAAATAAGTAATGGTAATAAAAGTTTTTCATTGCTAAAGTAGAGTTTCGCGCCAATCGTGCGTGTTTATATTTTTACTTTTCACAAATATCACACACACGTCTTACGGCCAAACCCAATAACCTATCTATCATCAGTTTTGGTATACTGGAGATAGAAAAATCTATCTATCTATCTATGGTTTTAACGTCCTAATAATCTGTTAGAAAATACGGTATCTTACGGAATGACATTCAATGCAAGATAGGATTATACTGTCTACCATCAAATCATCTACACATAAATAATGTCAATCAATAGCGATCTATCTTTTACTGAGAATAGGTTACTGGGTTCGGCCGTTAGTTACGATTGAAAATGTGACAATATTCTAGACAACAACACTGACAGGAAATGCTCAGATATTAACGTGCCTAATATACAAAAACAGGTTCATTAACAAGTAATATTCATTACCACTACATAATTTGTGTTTGAACACAAATTATGTAGTTTGAACTCGCCTCGTATTATTGTTTTTTGTGTGCGTACATCTACTCGAATAATTATGACGAATGACAGAAATCGATACTTGGAAATTGAAATAATTGAAATAAATATTCAAGCAGATATTTAAATATCTGTTTGAAACAATAAATTGTATTTAAATGATGATGTGTTTAAATCATTGTTTACTATAATGATTTACACTTTTCTGATGTAATTTTAATCGTTTTTGTGACATTATAATTGAAATCGAATCAACAGACAGAACCTATGACCTCATTTATTGAATTTCGCGCCTAATCGTTTTCGTGAAAATTATTTTAATTTTGGACAATTATTTATATCCCAGTCAATAAAAAAACATCAAACATCGCATACTCGCACGTAACTACATTTTTTTTTATAAGTTGTAAGGTCCCCTGAGAGTAATTTATACTCAAGTTTACAACCATGAAAACTTTGTGCTACTACACTACCCGAAAAACTGCGAAATTTTGGCCCTTGTTTCAGTTTTATTGAAAAATGTACCTTAAGGACGCGTTTTTAGGTTTCTTTGTTGTATATTTTTGTGAAGCAAGCTAAGTTTTCTACAATCCATGTCCAATTCAAGCACTCTAGGCCTATTGGTTGCGAAGATACAGCTAGTCAAAGATGTTTTTTTTTTTCCAAAAAGTGAAATATTCTCGAATTATTATTATTATTTGTATATGTTTAAATATCTCGGGACCTTAGGGTCCCGGTCTTTTGGAGGGCGTACGAGGGGCCGAAGGCAACTCGCAGAGGCCCCTTAGACAATTTTATTTGAAATGAGGCACCGACCGTCGATTATCCCTGTATGCACTATGCAAGTGCACCCAAGGACAACCCCCGGTTGGTGTAGGACTATTGCATGTCCTGAGGTGCTTATGAGGAGTGGAGACCAGCACAGTAAACTACAACATCTAGTGTCAACGTTTCAAGAGTGCAGTGACACCCACGAACTTGCTTTAAATAGAATTGCAGGACTTGAACAAAAATTGTGTGAAGCACAAAAGGCGCTATCTCTCTCAGAGTGTATCAAGGTCAGCAAACAGGTAGCTAGCACCAGTAATCTATTTAGTGAGTTAGTGGGTAGTAAGTTAAAATCAGTGTGTGAGCCAGCTGTAACGATAGATTTGACTGGTGATGATACCATATCATTATGTCCTATTATTGTGAGTCATAATAAATTAAAAAAATACATAAAAATCAAGAAATTAATTAAACGGTCACAGAGAGCAATCAAAAAGAAAAACCTCTAAAAATTAAATATTTCACTTAGAAAGAACCGTGTTGTCTTATCAAAAAGTTTAAATACTTGTACTATTGGGTAGATAAATGTAGGGAAAAATATGACACTGATATCCAGCTCCTCTATAATGATATACTACACAAGGAGCACTTGCTGAAGGATATTTTTGAAAAATATGAGACTTCACAACAGCAAGTAAGTGACCGCTTGCTTGAGGCTGGGGAACTACTGGATTTGGTGAAGTGTAATGCTGAGATGTATGAGTCCCTGACTAATAACCTCTCTTGCAGCTGTGCAAACCAACCACTGCCTCCTCAGCCTCAGCCTAACTTGCCCCCTACGGTGTTGGCTCTTCTAGCAGAGACTTGTGTTAAGTCAAAGAAAAATAAATCAATATTTTTTTTTGACGAATTAGGTTCAGGCTTTGGGAAAATTTTACTCAATTACCTTAGCCATAGTTTTACCAATCATAGCTATCATAACATAAGTTTTAAACAAATGATTAAAAGAATTGTAAACACAAACCTAGATCATTATTCTACAATGGTTTTATTATTAGGTAATAGTACTGGTATTACCAGAAAGGACATAGTGGATGGTGTGGACACCTTATTAAAATTAAATGTAGGAAAGCTCATGTTGTGTGCTTTTCCTTATTCTGATACTTTATCCTATGATGAAAATAACTATATTTGTAAGTTGAATAATACTATTCACAGGCTGACATGTTGTCATAGTGACAAATTATTGTATTTTGACACTAACCAGTTTGTTAGTGGTTTTAAATTAACTCAGAGAACTTTATCTCTGTCTTGGGAATGTAGAAATTTTATTGCTATGTTGATAGCATATAATATTAATGAGGTTATAGATAATATAACAAAGTGTAGTATTAGTGACGAATCTATGTTGTCTAGTTATACTAACAGCATAGTGAATAATTATGTTTTACCATGTACGAAGGAGGATCCACCTACAATAACAACATACTTGGAGGCCACTACCAGTCAGATAGGGTATTCCTTTCCTGCTGGAACTCATATGGGCATTTTAGAGTCTCCTGTTGTAGTTGTGGAGGTCACTCCGGATAATTCTTTAAACTAGGCAGTAAGACAACAGAAGTTACCCCTTCAATTAACCAATTATTATTAGAGAATAATAAAATGGTATCTTCTGGCAATATAACTCATAATGTTAAACCAAAGGGAGTGCAACATACTTTAAAATTATTTAATCAAAATATCCAAGGTTGCTCTTCCAAATTACTGGAAATAGAATTGTTTTTAGAAAATACCAAGTTTGATGTAATTTGTTTAACAGAGCATTGGTTAAAAGATCATCAAGTGATGTCAATTAATTATGAAAATTATTGTGTAGTTAGCCATTTCAGTCGAAAATGTATGATACATGGCGGATCATTAATATTGATTAAAAATTCTATAAAATCGAAAGAAAGAAAAGACATTATCGGACTGTCTGTTGAACACAACATTGAATTGTCCTGTGTTGAGCTTGATAAGCATGTTATAGTATGCGTATACAGACCTCCAAGTTACCAGAATCTATCTGTGTTTGATTCTGTAATGGAAGATGTATTAAAAAAAACTTAGTACTAGTAGTAAGTCAATAATCATATGTGGTGATTTTAATATTAACTTATTAGAAAATAACTCGAACACTGTCAGATTATTAAGTCTTTTTAGGTCATTTGATTTGTCAAATGTTTTTATTAAACCAACCCGAGTGACAGCTTCTTCTGCCACTTGTATAGATAATATTTTTTGTAACTGTGATTACCTACACAAACAAATTGTAAATAATTTGCCATCAGATCACAGTGGACAAACAATAACATTTTGCTCCTACATACCTTTACAAAAAATTCAAATAAGGTTTAGGCCAATTACATGTAAAAGTTTAGAGAAATTAAATAATTCTTTGGCCAATAAATTATGTGTTCAGAGTTTTAATAATATAGATGACCCAAATGAGTTCTACGCCGAGTTCTTTTCACTATTACACACGCAATTTAATGACACTTTTCCACTAAAGACTAAAAGCATTTACATCAAGTTCTTATTTAGTGATTGGGCGACTCCAGGTATTCGTAAAAGCAGGGAAAAACTATTTGAACTTTATGGCCTAAAGCAACATATGAATAATATAAACTTTCATAAGTATGTTGCAAAATATTCAAAAACTTTTAAAAGTGTGTGCAAAATAGCCAAAGCTCTTTATATTAGCAATAAAATAAAATCAGCTGATGATAAAATAAAAACTACCTGGCAAATAATAAATAATGAAACAATAGGAAAAAACAGCGAAATACAGAATTTAATTTAGAGACTGCACATGGCCCCATTAACTCAAATATAGAAATAGCTCAAGAATTTGAAAACTTTTTTGCTAATATTCCCCTTAAAACTACTCAAGCTTTAAATTCCTCACCCGCGCTTTCTGCTGCCTTACTTAGACAGAATGTGAAGGCTTGCCCTTTGGAGTTTAGGTTTCAGCATACAAACCCCCAAGCTGTTATAAAAGCTTTTAAAGATCTTAAAATTAAATCAACAGAAGTTCTCTGGGGAATGTCTGTAAAAGTCTGTAGATCTATAATCGAAACCATTGCGCCCTATTTAGCTTACATATTTAACACCAGTATAGACCAAGGAGTCTTTCCGGATCTCATGAAACACAGTAAAGTAATTCCATTGTTCAAATCTGGTGATAGTAAAGAACCCAACAATAATAGGCCTGTATCAATTCTACCAGTGCTCAGTAAGGTGTTTGAAAAGTTGATGCTCAATCAAATGTTACCTCACTTCACAACAGTACGGTTTAACCAAAGGGCGTTGTACCACTGACGCCGGTGTCACCCTAATAAAGAACATTTTTAATGCCTGGGAAGAAGCACAAGATGCCATTGGAATCTTTTGCGACCTCTCGAAGGCGTTCGATTGTGTAGACCATGAGACACTTCTGCTGAAACTAGTGCACTATGGTATTAGGAATACAGCTCTTGATTTACTTAGATCATACCTGAAAGATAGAAAGGTTAAAGTTCAGGTAAACGCCGTAAACTCATTAGGGTCTGAAATGGCAATGGGCGTTCCTCAAGGTTCGATATTGGGTCCATTCTTCTTTTTAGTATACATTAATGATTTACCCCAATTATTTCAAAATCAACCGAAGATGGTGTTATTTGCAGATGACACATCATTAATCTTTAAAATAAACCGACGGTCACAAAATCTTGAAGACGTGAATAGTTCTATTCTGCAAGTCCAAGATTGGTTTACGGTAAACAATTTGGTACTAAATAAAACAAAAACCAAATGCATTCGATTTAAATTACCTAATGTTAAAAGTAGCGAATGTGACATCATATTGAATGGGGAAAAACTGGAATTTATTAATCAAACGGTTTTCCTAGGAATCACGCTAGACGAGAAATTACAATGGGGACCTCATATAACATCTCTTGCGGGGGCGGCTAAGCTCGGCCGCTTATGCTGTTAGAAAGATAAGACAGTTAACAGATGTAGAAACCGCGCGATTGGTCTATTTTAGCTACTTCCACAGCATTATGTCGTATGGCATTTTACTGTGGGGTCGGGCTGCTGACATTGAATCCATCTTTATTTTACAAAAGAGAGCTGTCAGAGCCATTTATAATCTACGTCGCCGCGAATCGCTCAGGAAACTATTTAAAAGGATTAATATTATGACGGTACCTTGCCAATTCATTTATGAAAATATTATGTACGTAAGGAAAAATCCACATCTGTTTAATAAAATAAGTGATAGACATAATTTTAATACTAGAAATAAAGATAAACTAGATCAACCATTTTTCAGATTATCTAAAGTACATACATCTTTTATGGGGTACTGTGTTAAATGTTACAACAAAATACCTTGTGTCATATTGCAATTAAATGAAAGAAAATTTAAAACTCATATTAAAAGTACACTTTGTAAACAAGCATATTACAAATTAGAGGATTATATCCAAGATAAGAGTGCTTGGAAACATGCTGGTCCTGCTCCATAGGACAATTTAGAATCAAGACAAAATCAAACAGGTTGCTAATTTAATTGTAAAATTTATAATTTTGTGTTATATGACATTGATTTTAAATTCTGTGATTACTTCCTCACACACTAGTGAAGTTGGGTATAGCGGCTTCCGAAGGACCAATAAGCGTTGTGTAGTTTTGGCGGGAAAATATTGGACGACACAGCTATCGAGTAAAATGGAGAAGGACTTACTTGGAGCACTGGATGGCAGGTGGGTGCAACGACTGCCGACGTGGAGGTTCACTCGTTCTTCTGGGTTGCACTCGCGCTCGTTAACTCAACCGTGTCGGCCAGCACGTTATAAAGTTTATATTATAGTATAATCGGTAAAGCGGTTGCGGTAGCGGTGTTATGCGGTTGGCTGCTTGATGAGAACAGTGTGAATCTTCTTGGCGACCTCTATCAAGTCGCTGTGGGATGGGGGTAGGATTGGAAAAGGAACAGGAGTATGATTGGCTCAATACTGTGGTCCAATATGAATTCTACCCTCAATATGTGAGACGCGTTTGGATACATGATACCAAAATTTTATATTGCTAGCTTGCGTAAGCACACACTGACTTATTAATTTTAAAAACATTTGAAAAATCGTCTACTTTTACAATGTTTGTAAATATGTGAGCACCATGTATTTATCACATAATTAAATTATCTGTCGTTGCTTCATTTTTAATTATTTTTACCTATTGTGGTATAGTAATTTTATTTTAGGTGCATCGTCTTCACATATATTTAACTAATGTACGTACTAATACAAACTATTGTAAAACATTTTAAAAGAGTAACGGTGGAGTTTCTTGCCCATTCTTCTCCATACGAAAACTACCTTTTGGAAGGGGCGACTAGAATCAATTATATTAGTCTGTAAATTTTGACGTTCAAAAGTGCCATACATGGGCCTATTTGAAATAAATGATTTGACTTTGACTTTGAGAAGTATTCCACGGCTATCAGGACAATCCCGGAAGTACGGTCAGGATCCCTACCAGCATCTTATTGGAATACATCCTTCCTCCGAGCCAGTGGCGTAGCTACCTTGGGTGGCACCCGGTGCGGAAGTTGGTGGTGTCACCCCATCGAAAGTAAAAAACAACAAATTTTATATGATAAAGGACATGGGTCATTTATTATTCATAATATTGAAGAAATAACAAAACACAATAATAACTAAGACAGAAAAGGAATTGTTATACAATTAAAATTTCTTCTTTCTAGCTTTGACAGCTGCAAACTAAACACAACACACTTCCTTCACGAAACAAATGAGAAATGTTGCAACCGAGACGTCAAAGATCGCGAGTATGGGACGGGGAATCCCCACGACAGCGTCGGGCTCTTTTGCGGGAATCCCCGAAAAAGAAATTTTTGTGCTAGAGATTTTTTTTTTTGTTTGTACATTGTTCTTAAAGTTGAGAGACCGGGTAGGTGTCACCCCAAAAAAGGTGACACCCGGTGCGGCCCGCCCCCGCCGCCCCCCCTTTGCTACGCCACTGCTCCGAGCACGTTTGCTCTTGCGGATCTGCAATCAAGCCGGCCAATTAAGGCAAGAATGAGGTGGGAGCTCCGTTCCTCGTCAGTGTTCACTCCAGCCGGCCAATAAAGGCAAGCCAGAGGTGAGGAACAAAACTTTTCCCGGGAGACAGGGTCCGTGGGGTCGCTACGGCCCAACAGCTCGCCACATGCTGCCCTGTGGGTTTTTGTATCTCTCTTGGTCTGGCTCCTCATCTCAGACCTATTCCAATAAAGTAAACTCTACCGGCACTGACCTAGAGTTCGGAGCGCGCAAGCTCCACCACGACGTCAACATAGAGATACGGCGGTGGAATTATTATTATGGTTTATTGCTCCTCATAGCAGCATGTTGTGTGTATCCATCGAAAATCTAGCTACGTTTTTACCAAAACGGTTGAAAACAGCAAAAAAATCCTGCTACAATCGTTCTGACTGAATCATTGAATCAAATAAATGATTTCCATTGTTATTATAACCACACAATTTTTTTTTCAGATTCCGTCAATAGTTATTTGTTATACAAGAGTGCAAAGTTGCTTTTTAACCACGTGCTCAATGTTAATGACCGAGCAAGCGAAGGATTCTAGAATTGAATCACGAGCGCAACGAGTGATTTTGAATTTAGAATTCTGAGCGTTAGCCAGGGAATAAAAAGAGCACGAAAAGCGGTGAAAAATCTTTGCATTCGAGTGCAACACGTAACTTTTCATCCCACTTCAGCGAGGAAATGACTAAATGCAAAAAAAAATAAAACATTTACTATCACAAGATATTTTTATTTCAGTTTAGGTATTAACTACTAGATTATGATAGGTAAGTATTACAGAATAATCTTTAAATTATAACAAATAATACTTAGGTATAATTTAAAAAAATTTAAAGTAACGTTGCTACAGTTACTTAAGTTGAGTGTAATATTTTTGATAGGTACTGTAATGTTGGTGTTAGTGACTTGTGTACTGTTTTTGGTAAACTATCTGTCATACTTAATAGTTGTACCGATTCATCGGATTCTATTCGCGTAAATGTTGGCGAGAAAGGGCGATAGTTAGGTGTTTCGTAACGGCTTATTTTTAATGTAGAAAAGCCAATCCAAGGTTCTGACTGTGGCTCTTTCAGTGTAATGGCTCCTACGATGCCTTTACATATTTTAGACTTATTTTGGATGGAATCCTCTATGTATCCCTCTACAATTGGACTTCCAGCCTTGGACTTCCAGCCAGGAGATCAGCTCCTGAATCGGCCAAAAGTGTGACTGAAGTTCGTCGGAAACAATGACCCGTGTACAGCAGGGATTCTGGAAGTTCAAGAAATGTTGCTATTTCTCGTGGGATACTGCCAATTTTATTAGCACCCATAGGCTGTCTAACACACTTTTCGTTGCGATATTGTAGAAAAAATTGATAGATTGGAGTGTTAGGCGAGCGTAAGGCGAGCGTAAGGCTTGATATTTCTCAACAATTGTTACGTATTCCTTGCGAATGACGAAGTTGCGGTCTCTTTTTGTCTTTGTTAGGTAAATTAATTAATAGTAAGTCATCTGAATGTTTCTCAATGTTTTTGACATTAAGTTGTGTTAGTTCATTAGTTCGACATGCTCCGTTTATACCAATAATAAGAAAAACCTGTAATGTAAAGAGTATTGTAGTAGATAAATTAATAAAATTGATATGCATGCATAATTATGCCTATCAACATCTACTAAGTACGTATTAGATAATGTTAAGTAGTTGTTTAATATAGTTAAGTAGATATTGAATGTGCATCTGACTTACTTTTGTCACCAAATATACGGAGTCAGGTGCTTCGTTAAGAAACTTTTCAATTTCAGATGCTGTGAAAACAAGCGAAGTTAGGGATTCTAGAGTAGAATCCCGAGCGTAGCGAGGGATTCTTCAGTAGAATCCTGAATGTAGCGAGGGATTCAAACATACTCTATTTTTCATCACCCTCTATGAGAAAATAAAAGGCGCCTCATATTTTATTGTAATATTATTATTTAATAAAACATAAACAACTAAATTGAAATGAAATAGTATCTAATAATAAAACAACTAAAATCTTATATTTGCATTTGAGACATTTTTGCAATTATGAAAATTTACTGTTACAGTTTTATTAGGAATAGAAATTGTTGTAGACTATTTTATTCGGCGTGTTTGAAATAATGTTCGAATCTGGCTCATTTTGAGGAAAATGTGACGGTGAATCTCGTTGTTCGGATGTAGATGGGCGTGGCGACAATGGCATGGATGGATTAACTGAAGGTTGCAATTTAATGTTTTCCACGATGCGTTCACATATTTTCACCTTGTTCTCAATGGAGTCTTCTATATACCCCTCTGCTACAGCACTCGACTTCCATCCTCCACGTCGCTTGAGAACAGTTAAGTCTGCTCCAGAATCTGCCAAAAGGGTAACAGAAGTACGACGAAAACAATGTCCTGTATACAGTTTGATATCTGGTAACTTCAAATAAATAGTGATTTCTTGTGGCATGTTATAAATTTTATTTTTTCCCATAACTTGTTTGAAGCAGTTGCCATTTTGATAACGGATGAAAAACCGATTATTAGTATTTTTCTGTACAATAGTTTTGTATTCTCCTCAGATTACGAAGGATCGGTTAATTTTTGTTTCTGTGTCTGTCAGCTTTACTAACAGTAAATCATCCGAGTGATTTTCGACATCATCAACAGTTATTTTTAAAAGTTCATTGCCACGACCAGCTCCATGTACTCCGAAAATTAAAGGTACCTGTAACAAAATCGAATGTGAATAAGACAAGTATCTATCGAACAGGTTACAATAAAATGCGCATTTTAAAACACTATGGTTATACTTTACTAATCCACCGTATACATAGTTACTTACTTTTACGGCAAGAAAGACTTTATCGGGTGCCTCATTAAGGAAGGTCTCCACGTTTTTGACTGAGAACACTTTAGATTTTTTAGGTTTAAATCCATCAGACATTCTCTTCATATACGCTATTCATTTCGAATGTGTCCAGTTTTACGTCGTTATTAGAGCTGACTGTTGATTTTAGCATTGAATAAGTACTCCAAAGAGTGGATGGTTGTTTAGTTTTAAGCTAAGTACTGGATACTTCCAGTACTTAGCCAAAACTCCTACTGGCCAAAAACACAGATTCTGAAAAATTCTTGATGCATTTCTCCATTCAATAAAATTACCATAGGCTGTCATATATTTCTCCCGCGATTTTGCAGGTAATAGATTGTCCATCACATTTCTTGCGTCAGTTCTAATACTTTCAGGAGTTAATTCTATACTTTCACTGTCACTTGAAGAATTCATTTTTCAAAACAAAACCATGAATTTCTAACAATACGTGAAAATTTACGAAAACGGGGACTGTAGTTTGCGCGTTTTTAATTTGATTTTTTTTTTATTCAGCCGGTGGCGCGATTATAGGCCGTCGTACCAGCCAGTCTTTATTCAAACAATATTTGCGTTCGATTTCTTTGGCGCTGAACACTAAGATGTTTTAAATTCAAAAAGTTCGTGGCAAAGATAATTGCGGCGCACTTATATAGAGGATTAAAAACTCATTACTGCCCGCTAAAAGTTTCTTATAGAAAACACCACCTTTGGGTGCACTTAAAGGCGAACCAAGTCGTCCTTTTCGAATAGATGGAATGAAAAAGTTTTTTGTAAACAAGTTTTTTATGTCATTTGACTGTTAATGTAATTTTCTGTGAGTCAAGCGTTACCAGCGACTATATCGACAATAGTTGTCAGTTTTCTTCCCCATTTCACTATACCATTTTTCATTACCAACTAGCGGAGCAAAGAAAACACCTTCTTTAAAATTTTGATCGATATAGTGTCAAGGGAGCGTTTGCAAATCGGACAAATTTATACCGTTTTTCGGTACATTTTGTGACAAAACTGAACCGAATCAAATATAAGTAATAACTACCACATATAGATTGGTTCTTCATCTTCAAATGCT
Source organism: Omphaloscelis lunosa (assembly GCA_916610215.1). Classification (NCBI taxonomy): domain Eukaryota; kingdom Metazoa; phylum Arthropoda; class Insecta; order Lepidoptera; family Noctuidae; genus Omphaloscelis; species Omphaloscelis lunosa. The sequence goes on from OU744247.1 coordinate 15,248,318, forward strand.
AGTAACTGTTTTGTTCAAAATTATAGTTTTTTTATATTGTAAAAACGATCTTCTGTTGCCATTTTCCACAAAATTAACGATACTGGATTGGGTTTCGGTACATTTTTTGTTCTATTATCAACCTAATTTAGGATTTCTAAACATACTTTAAGTAGGCAGACTTATACAATTCTCCTAGGAAAAAAATTGTTTCAAAATGTCACAAATAGTCGCAAAAAAAAATAAAAACCGAAACTAACCTTTTCACATATTTTGCTTTTAAGGATTAATCTTAATTGATTGCATTAAGGGTTATTTTATTTTTGGTACCTGTTTTAATTTATTGTATACAAATTTCGAAAAAAAACTTCAGCCTGGCGGTCAGCCGCTGTCGTGAGTGGACCCTGTATTGCCTGTTTGCAGCGACTCGTGTGGAAAAGATCGCTGTACAAATTCAAAATATTAGGTCTTTACCTATAAAATTGCCGTTTTTCATTGAATAAGTTAACGCCCTTGTTTCTGTATATTTTTTATTTTTATTAATCAAATTAATGACCCATGCAATCAATGCATTTTTGCCAACGTAGTGGTAGCTTATTGATGCCCTTTTTGAAAAACTCTGCTGGACGGGATGCAACAAATTCTTCAAAGGCATTTTGAACTGCCTCTCGGTTATTGAATATTTTTCCCGCCTAGAAGTTATCCAAATTCTGGAAAAATTAGAAGTCTGTAGGGGCAAGGGGTGAGTACGGTGGATGACGGAGAACTACCAACCCCAGCTCTTGTAACTTGGGGACCGTCTGCTGTGCAGTATGAGGTCGCGCGTTGTCGTGCAGGAGCAGCGGAACCGAACGATTGACCAAAGCTGGTTGGAGATGTGCGAGCTTCTCCATCATTCAAATGTAAAATGTAAACATGTAAAACTCTTTTTAAAAATTTAAAAATATTAACTGTTCCCGGTATGTACATATTTGAAAGCTGTAAATTTGTTAAAATGCACTCCGAATTATTTCAACGTCTTGGAAACACTGTTACGTTTAATACAAAATATTCTGTTAGGCTAATTATTCCTCCAATGAAAAGCCACTTATATCACAGAAGTTGCTTTCCAATGGTTATAAGGATATATAATAATTACCAAAATCATATAGGGAACTGTCAATCAATCGTTTTAAAACAGCGTTATTCAAATGGCTCATAGAAAAATCTTTCTATTCTGTGAACGAGTACCTAAATTTTAAAGATTTACACTGACATTTTACTATTATAATTTGACAAATGATTGACATTTTTATTCTTATTAAAATTACTATGATGTATGTTCTAATTCAATTAGCTTCTTAATTAATTTATGTAATTTTGCATGCTAGTTTTAGCGAATTTTTTTAGAACTTGTTAAAAAACTCGACCATCTGTATGTACTACAATTCTTGCAAATAAAATTTAATTTAATTTAATTTCATTACATTATGTTCAGTTCTTCACAGTACACATCTGCAGTAATGCTCATCCCGTTTGGTAAGAAGCTGTGATAAATGACACCGGCGCTAGACCACCAAACAGTGACCATCACTTTTTTAGGGGTCATTTTTCATTTGGGGCATTGTTTAGGTGCTGAACCAGGATATAACCAACTTTCTGAGCACTTGCGATTGTCGAACAGAATCCATTTTTCGTCGCAAGTAACAATGCGATTCAATATGCCTTCGTTTGTGTGCCTGTTGAGCAGTGCAATGCTCAACTCGACGCGTGCTTCGAGCTGGCGATCATTCAATTCGTTGGGCACCCATTTGTCAAGCTTTTTTACCTTGCCAATTCGACGCAAATGGACCAATATTGTTTTGATGTTAGCAGTGTGCGAATTAGCAGCAGATTTCGATGTTAGCATCGAAAGCTGCTGCTAATTCAGTTGTGGATTGAGAATCATCAGCTTCCACAATCGCCTTTAATTCGTCATTGTCGACTGAAGTTGTCGGTCGACCACGGGGTTCATTTCTTAGGTCGAAATTTCCAGAACGGAAGCGGGCAAACCAATAACGGGTGGTGCGATCGTTAGTAATGTTCGCTCCGTATACGTCGTTGATGTTGCGTGCCGCTTCTTCCACTTTGCTGCCACGACGGCCACGGTACTAATACTCCATATTCACTCGAATTTTTAAAGTATCCATGATGACGAAAAACGTACAAATGCGATGAAAACAGAACGCTAACCATTAAATTGAACTTAGAATTCTTAGCGAAAAAGAAAAAATGGACTTGAAATTGCCAGTACGGCAAAACGGCAATTTCAAAGGTAAAGACCTATTATCAGTGAGCCTATTAGACTGATGACGAACTAAATTTGAACTAGGTGTGCCGAGTTTGGGCTCGTTTTTTTATTTATGATGAGACCTTACCTCCGGACTTGATGGAGTGACCTGAAGGTGTACTTTGGTGGTTGCTACTGGAACTCCTCGAGGAGTAGAACTGGGTGTGCCGAGTTTGGGCTCGTTTTGTTTGTTAGTTATGATAAGACCTTACCTCCGGACTTGATGGAGTGACCTGAAGGTGTACTTCGGTGGCTGCTACTGGAACTGCTGAACGCGTAAAACTAGGTGCGCCGAGTTTGGGCTCGTTTTGTTAGTTATGATGAGACCTTACTTCCGGACTTGATAGTGTGACCTGAAGGTGTACTTCGGTGACTGCTACTGGAACTTTTCGACGAGTGGAACTAGAACCAAAAGCAAATGCACGAGTTACTATAAAAAATACACAAATCGCTATAGGTGTGCCTATAATATTTGAAGAGTTCCCTCGATTTGTCTAAGATGCCATCATCAGATATTGACCAAATGACCATAGGACCAACTTGAATGTATACCCTTTCAAACAAGAAATAATTTTTCAAATCGGTCCATCCGTCTTTTAGTAACCGGGGAACATACATAAAAAAAAACCGACTAACTGAGAACCTCCTCCTTTTTTGAAGCCGGTTAAAAATATAATGGTATGTTGATAATAAGAGCATATTATTGTATTATTATTATATTTTTTTCGGAAATTACTGTGAGGAACCATTTATGATTTTACGTAGATTTGTAACTTGGATTTGTAACGCACTTAGCGTTACAAATCTAAGGTCCCAGGGATCTTATTTCTTTCTCGTGTGTTTAGTAACTAACGGTATCTGAGTTTTTATGCCGCCCATGGGTTTCTGACTTGACTTTACATGCCTTCGAGAAATCTCTCTCAGGCAATCCCATTTTCCTCACGATATTTTTGTTCACAGTTTTTCAAGCAGGTGGTAATTATACATTACTGATATGAACCCGAAAAGTAAGAGGTATGACTTGGCAGTCTGACGGTCACACCAAACCACTAGGCTATCACTGCTATCCAAGGGGTAAATTATAAAGACTCCTAATACCAACAGGTAAATTACATTTGTGAGAATTTTTTTAGTATTTTTAATTAAAATAATATTAACTGATTTTTCTGAAAAAAATCATTCACTTGTTTTTACACGCCACTTTACACGCCACTTTTACATAAGCAGACTTATTCCATCATACACAGAAAAAAAATTAGCTTTAATTTGATATCGAAATAATGAATACACGTTATGTACAGTACGTATGATTCATACTGGCTACGAAAAGGTTGCGGCCAAGTGTGCAGTGGCAACCATAACTGTAATCTCGGTTGTAAAAACTATGACGTTTTAATATTAACCGAAACTTTGCTAAATAGTTAGTATACTCAGCAGTGAGCTTTTTGATGATAGATATATTGTGTATAGAAGAGATAGGGAAACAACTTGCTTTCATCCCAATAAAGGCGGAGGGGGAGTTTTGATAGCCGTTTCAACAAAAATCAACTCGAAACGTATTAACTAATGGCAAAGTTTATGTGAGGATCTCTTGGTTACTATCGATATTTCGACTACGCGACAACTAGCTTTTCTATACAGTCTACCTTCCTCCACCAGTATGTTTATCAACATCTGAAAATTTCATCGAACACTGTAATAACGTGTTTGAAACAACTAAAATCCCAACCTGTACAGTTGGGGACTTTAACTTGGGCACAATAAACTGGACCCCGAGGGCAATTAACAGTTCACTTTCCAGCACACGTTTAGTTCATGGAGGTTACACAGCAAGCTTACACAGCACAATCTTATTAAAACAGTTCTGCGCGTGTTTTGGACCTAGTCTTATCTACAATGCCTTCTTGCACAGTGAGTGAATCGGCTGTCACTGTGACTACTGTTGACAAACTCATTTGATTAATAAAAACTGTAAAGAAAAATAATTATCCGGTAAAATTACGTCTTCATTTTTTCATGCGACAATATTTACACTAAATATGATTCTGATATGAATTGAATTGAATATTTACATGATTTTAATAATATGATTGAGCTAAAATATTTGTGTCACCATAAAGGAATTGCTAATGTGGCCATTTTAGACCTGCTGCGCTCCACCCGCCAAGGCCAGAGGCAGGGGCAAGCCCTCCGCTACCGCCGTCACCGAAGCAGCTGCAGCCACTACTGCCGTCGCCGCTGCCGTCTCCACCGTCGTCGTTGCCGCTGCCGCTGCTGCCGCGGCAGTGCCCTCTCAGGGAGGGAGGGGGTAGATATGAAGAGCCAATAACGACGCCATTACGCCTCCTCCTGGCGAAAATCAATCACTGCGCCGCCGCTCAGGATCTCTTGCTCCAGCGCATAGCGCAGTGGTCGATTAACATCGCCGTGGTTGCTGAGCCGTACTTTGTCCCGCCCAGGGATGACTTGGTGGAGGACCTGGGCCCCTCGAGTCTGTTAAGAGAGGACGGGGTTGCGTGGCAGCACGGTTTAGGGAAATTGTTGTGGTAGGGGTATACTTCTCCCCGAACCGAACTCTTGCCGAGTTCCAAAACTCCCTTGCTCACCGTCCGATAAAAACCAAGCCCGGGTCGACGGCGCCTTGTATTTCACGCGCGCCTAAAGAGATGTCAGCAGAATTGACGGGGTTCGCTAGGGCTGATGCCTGCGGGGAAGTCCGAAAGGAATACCGTGGCCCCAAACAACATGGCAACTGAAGAAACACGGGTGGGTTTTAGTCAGTAAGAGTCTGACACGCCCGCTCCGCCCAGAGCGGGAGAAGTTATTTGATAATTTCCCTCCCAAAAAAAAAAGATGTTGTTGATACTGCCCCATTTCTATAGCGCATCGGAGATGTTTGCTCAGAACTGAACAGACGGCTTCCATGCAGTAATTCGCAAAAAAAAAATCGCATCACTGATGCGTACAATGCAGGTCAGTGATAATAGCATCCTGAAAACAGTGGTGGAGAGCCCTTACTGTGCCCTCAGCCCTTTTCTGAGGCACTATGTGGGGAGAACGGTTAGGTAGCATATTCCTTGCTTTAACGTTCTCTGCACATCCTGCCACAGTCTCGCCAGTCACCAGCTATTCTTATCCTTGTTTTGTGTACTACTAACACTAGTGATAAGGTATTTCACTAAAAAAATGGACCATATTATAGTTCGCACTGAAAAAAAAAATTGTCTACTTATTATAAATTACGTTATAATTCGGTACCTATTTTAGTGTAAATTTAAAATTGATTGAATCAATATGTAGTTCGTACCTGCATCTAGCGGGGATTTTTCGAACAATTGAGACTGTGTTGAAACTACCAAGACGATTAACGCGGGACCTACATCGCAAGTTTAATTTTTTAGTTCTAATGACTGCAGTACGATGGCGCTGTAATCAATGATACATAAAACTGGAAGGGCGGAGCCACATGATTTGTTGTGACGCTGTACCACAATGCTTTAAGAGTCCTATTAAATTTTTTTACGGAAATGCATAATTTTGGCACTGTTATTTGCAGCAGCAGTAACATATTTTAATTATTTGATTATAATAACGATGGTGCCATTATATTTATTGTAAGTTGGAGTTACACATTCTTTTCGTGTAATTTGCTGAATTGACGCGGAATATAATTATAGTACTTTAATTTTATTTATTGTAATTCTATGCTTATACGTATTCATTGTAGATATAATTTTTATATTATCATATTAGATTATTTGTGTTTATTTGGAATATATTGGACGCTGAATCGCCAAGACATCTGTTGCTTTTCTTTACGATTTTTTCGTGAAAACTCAAGGAATTTATAAAAGTTCTAGACCTCCAATAAACAAATAAAACAATCAACTTGTCGTTTAGTAATTTTACCTTTAGTAGAATTGAATTAAACAATGTGAATTTGTTGTAAGCTATGTTCGTAAAATATTTATCTTAGTAAATTACACGAAAAGAAAAATTAAAATGTGTAACTCCAACTTACAGGAAAGAGAATGGCACTATCATTATTCATAATCTAATAATTAAAATGTCTTACTGCTGCTAAAAATTACAACGTCAATAATCATGAATTTGCGTAAAAAATGTAATAGGACTCTTAAGCATGTGTTGGATGCGTTGTGGGTGTCACAAAATGATGCTCAAGGTGTGATTCTGCACAATGCTACACCCGGTATTGCTGCCGCGGCAGTACTCTGCGTCAGTGCTGCCTACCGCGTGATTCCGAACACTGCGGCGCGCCACCGCTGTTCGTGGTTTACTTCTCAACACTTGTCAACATTCCCTGTGATCATTGTGATGAACGCCCGCACTACTGGTCTGTCGCGAACTCGCGACGGCAGGGCGACACTGCTGCGCAGCACTGCCGTCGCAGCAATGACGCGTAGAATTGTTGCCGTGCTCAAAATGTTATTTCATATAAACCTATAGAAAATGTATGGGGATCAGTAGGAACGCGGTGGCAGTATCGGGTGCGGCATTGTTTGGAATCATACCTTTAGCATCATTTTGTGACACCCACAACGCGTCCACACATGCTATAAAGTATTGCGGTACCCCGACGGATCCTGTGTGGTGCTTAGGATTTCTACCTAGTCCGCGCCACTACTGAAGCGTGGCGGAAAAGTTGTGGAACTACATTTTTTTAAATGCAATTTGATGTAATGACTTAAACAATAGTGCCGCGTCTTTCGGACTAGAGTGGTGGCGCGGACTCTAGGTACTAGGTGTAAGGAAACACCAAATAATTTCCCCTCTCATAAAGAGTGTGTCGTAGAAGGCCAAACAATAAAATAGGTACACACGGCGACACATTAACCTAGACTGTTTGGACTTTGGACTATTAGAAGTTGAACGCTGCGAATCGTGCGAGAGGGTGCGATATATTTTTATTATTTCATCCCACTTACGCACGTCGTTTGCAGGGAGCGCGTGGCATGTGTCGCTGCCGCCAACTGCGGCGCTATAACTATAGACACGTTTCATGTATATTATTATGTAAACAAGTTGTGCTCGTTGCGTTCAGTTATAATTATATGGGGTATTTTTTTCGATTTGCGCTGCGCCTGTGAATGTGCACCAATTCATTCGTTAGTTATTATCAATTATTATAGCTTTCCCCGCGGTTCATACGCATGTAATTCGGAAATCTACATTATGTCCGATTTAAATACAAATTTTCATTCCATTTTTTATTTAATTTTATTATTAGATTTTATAAAATCACTGAAACACGTATTTCTCCATTACTAACCAAATAAAAATTATTACTTAATATTTATTAAAACTGTTTGCCCCATATTAACGACACATTAAAGCAATAAATACCTACTTCAACGTGATTTTGCACATACATAGTTAGAAGCCCGGAAAATATCTCATTCCCTAGGGAAAAACCTTATAATTATTAAAATGTATGTTTGCTTGCCTGTAAGCGTTTGACTAGTTTCTACTTGATTTACTTTCACAGCAAAAGTACTGAATTGATTAGGGGTAACTTGATCCCATAGGATTGTTTCCAAATGGGTCAACATTGATTACCTACTTGCTTTGTTTTTCATAGTTAGGTTAAATATAAAACAACGTTTTAAAAATCAGCTCTTTATTTTAATAAAATTATGACAATAAAGCACACACATATTTTACAAATTAAATACAACATTTACCTCTTATTGGTAAATAAAATTTAATTAATAAAAATAAAAAAATGGCAATTTAAGTCCTATTCTATTCAGATACCTATATTTTGTGCCAACGTTTATAATTTATTATTATCGTAATCTAGCGCGGTTTTGGGTGCAAAACGTTCGACAAACGGCGCGCTGTCGCAAAATGTAAAATAAATACCTTACAAAAGTTATCTTATGAGAAACAATTAACTAGTTACCTATCTATTGTTGCGCGGCCGCCGGTTGGCACAGGCTTGTAAAAGAAGTTGTTCAAAATGGTAGCCATTATCTTGGATGCAATGAGTATCTTGGGTAATTATTAAATAATAATAATAAACCCTTTATTCTGAATATCGAAGTTAACACAAGGTTTTTCTCTTGCATAGGCCTCCTCTAGCACATTCCATTGTGTTCTGTCTCGCGCTACCCTTCTCCAGTGGTATCCAGCCGCGATCCTCAGGCCAAATGTTATCTATTAAATACATAATTACATTAAAAGTATATCACTCACGATTATCCCCGTCCTCCTTTCAATTTTTTTTGAAAGTATGACCACCCTCTTGCAACATCACTATCAGCTGCCGCTGTTGTGGAGTTAATTGTGGCGTCATTAATATTGATGCATCTCGCACTAGCACAGTAAAACACTAAGCCAACGTTCTCACGGACGTAATAAAGTCGCGGCCGTTTTTTTCGTGTAGAGTTGAAAATTCAACGCGCTGGGTTGCACTCTCGTCCCAGCGCGTTGAAAAACTACAGTGTTGGACTTTCAACTCTCGGCGCTAAGCATACTGTTGAAAATCAAGTGCACGAAAAAAAACGCTGCGATTTTATTATGTCCGTGAGAACGTGGGCTTACAGTCTTATTTATAAAAATATCACTAATCACTGATTAGCCATTGTTTAGCTAAGCAATCGTAAATTAACTAAGTTTAGAAACAACACGGAATATTAAAAAAAAAAACAGTTTTTAAGAACAATAGCCCCGGCCGATTTGGGAACTGACTGGCATAGATAAATCATAAAATATTGAACACGAGCGACACTAGTAAAATTTTTTGGCAAAAAGAGTGTATCTGTGTGCGTAGGCGCAAACCGCCGAGCCGCGTTTGTGCCTACGCCAACAGATGTACTTTTTTTGGCCGATACCACGGTACTCAGTCCCTTTCCTACAATTCTCTGTATTACCGGTAGTATAGTTATGGATATATAGGGTGTCTAATTTGATTTGTGGCCGACTGTACCTATCTCATTAAGTTAGGTATAGTACCTACCTATTTTTGCATAATTATTGTTTATCCTTATTCGGCCAAGTAAAAACAATGCAAGCTTCTTGCTGCGATTGGTCGTTTTTATTGTAAAAAAAATAAAGGGTCCCGAGTAGCTCAACAAGGAACCCTTATAGTTTCGTCATGTCCGTTTGTCTGTCTGTCTGTGTCTGTAAAAATAGAGAATGCTTCTGTAAAAATAGAGAATGAGAATGCTCATTTAGTAGTATAGGATAGTACATACTAATTCCATGCTGCCATGTCATTATTCTAAGGTAGCCATCTTGTTCTAAACTTTGAGCGACCGAGCTCAGCACGGGTGGAAATACGGAGAAAACGAATTGTCCCAGATATGAGACCTGGTTGACTGCCTCGTTGGTCTAGTGGTAGCAAGCGCTACTGCTACGTATGAGGTCCTGGGTTCGATTCCCGGGTCGAGCAAAATGTTATTGGGTTTTTCTATCTGAAATTTCTCAGTAGCAGCTCGGAGTCTGGATTTGTGCCCGGTTGATGGCAATAGGCTCGCCCCCTATTACATGGGACTTAAACATAACTGGCGAAATGTGGGTGTGCCTGCTACAGGGACACCTCTGCCCAACCCTTCGGGGAAACAAGGCGTGATGTTATGTTATGTTATGTTATGAGGCCTAGCTAGATCGATTTTTCGCCCCCGTAAACCCCTATATTACAACTTTCATCGAAATTGTTAGAGTTGTTTTCGAGAACGACAAAGCAAACGAAACAAATAAAGCTAGTTTAATAGTGCAGGATACAGGATATTAGCATTTTAATGTTTATTGAAAAGAATATAAAGTTCCTGTAGTGCAATTAAAACAAGGCTAAGAGAGTGATGTAAATGTAAAACAAGGAAAAGAATTGACCACTCCAATTATTATTTTTTTAAGTTCATGCAATCGCCTGCTTAGTTATCATATTGGTTATTCAACTGTAGGTACTTCTACAGCGATATTGAACTTGAAAAAACGAAATGCGGTCACCTTCAATGCTGCCAATGCCTTCAAGACACACTAATTATTACTTTTTCATACTGCTCCTTTTAAAATACAATAGACATGGATATATTTCTAAATAAACTATTATACTTATATAAACTTATTTATTTATATTATACTTTATTTCGTCTATTGTATATTATAATGGATTTCCGCAAGGTCACGCCTGAATCAATTAACTATTTGCTCCTTTTAGGTAATAACCGGAAAACAATGCATTAACATTTTTCGCGTACGACCTGGTTCATTCATCTGTAATGCAAGTGAATAACAATGTTGTACATGCAGTGACTTCCATTTGACCTCTAAAACCAATCGCTGCTATGTAAATGCCATTCCCAGTCAGACTTGTGGCAAATAGTCTCGTGAATGCTAGTATTTTTCTCCACCCGCAGTGAGTGGTACGACCCCGGCTTACGACACTTAATATCGTGTCCTACGTGTCTTGTAGTCTACAAGTTACAGGAACTGTTGGCACCCAACTCGTAGCCGAATTTTGGGCTGACTCCTTTTAGATTTCCATTGACACGCTAAGAAAAAGAAGGGTCCTCACATGCAGGCTCAGAAGTTTCCAGGTTCAGGCGAAGTGTCCCGTCGTCTGTCGTCCCGTTTCTTTGAAAAATTTAATACGATGTTGTTTACACATTCAGGGCTTCCCAAGCCTTCCGTGTTCTGGAGCATTGTCTGAGGTGTAAATATACTAACACGGACATTACAGACCCCGGGAGACCCTGTCCCGGTAATGTGAGTACAACTTTATTGTACAAGATTCCTGTTCCAGCGCCCCACGCTTTTAAAATCAAATATTATAATTAAAAGCACATAGTTTACACTTAAGCCCAGAAATAGAGACAACTTGAACGATCCGTAATTTATTTTTGACTTTTACGTGCACCTATAAAAGCGTGTTTTTTAGTGTTTTTTAAACTATTAATTTATTTTTGGTCGCGTTTTTCCTTTTCTTTTTGTAGTCTCCGTTTTCTTTGTGTTGCTGTTTCTTTTTATTTAGTTTTTACCATAGTATTCCCACGAGTCTAGGACAATTAAACGGTCAACCCCCTCAGAGGTCCGAGTAGAGGAGCAAGGCTACTTACAACAGGGTTTCGCCCGGTTCCCTGAGGTGACGCTAGCGACATGACATTTGTTACCACCCTCATGCCATTCAGCCCTCGGCACGTTTCTCACCTTGGCTTGGGTTCTCTAAAAACTCTCTGTTCTCTTGGGATCTTTAAAAAGCTACTACCCCATTTACACGTCAATATACATCGTATGCTAATATCCATCATGAAGTTCCAGTTCAAATCTTCCGGCTCCATCATCAGATCAGCTTGACAGTACCATATTATTGTATTCAGACCTTGAAACCTAATCGTGGTCAAAGTTCATTGCAAGACCTTTCTAACAAGTCCAAACACGGCTATGATACGATACTTCATCATGGAATGCTAGTGCCTATCTTCCGGCTTCATCATCAGACCTTGAAACCTAATCATGGTCAACGTTAATTACAAGACCTTTCCAACAAGTCCAAACACGGCTATGATACGATCATCCATCATGAAGTTTCAGTTCATATCTTCCGGCTCCATCATCAGATCAGCTCGACAGTACCATGTTATTGTATTGTCATCAAGATCACATACAACTGCCAATTTTCATAACGCTACGATCTTTAGAAGATGGTTAAATTAGTTTTCTTAGATTTGATTACATAGTTACATACATACAGGTCGACCTAATAAAAGCGTGTTAAAAACATAATAATTAAAACTACCAATCAAAGATTTTCGAATTTTTTCCTTTACTTGTGCTGTGAGAACTTGATTTTCGCCAAACATGTTTCCAGGTCGACGGAAAGTGAGGAGTGGCGGACCGTAGACCCTAACTACAAAGCGATATTAATTTCAACTTGATGCCTCCACGCGTTCCTTAAAACGCGCTCCTTCGAGAAAAAGGGTCTTGACAGACAGACAAATGTACAACTGTTCCGTTTTTTCTTTTGAGGTACAGAACCCTAAGAATGAAAATACAACAAGAATTTTAATTAACTAAGTAAGTATGCAACCACAATGTTAAAGTTAATCTTCGAAACTAAAATACAATATTAAAGTTATCAGTCATACTGAATGTTTTTGAGAAAAACTATGAAAATGATTGTATGCATTATGTTTTTCAGTAAAAACGAATTATTTAGTTAATAAAAATAAAATGTAGGTATGCGTCGATATGATACTAACGTTTCAACAAACCACTTGCGGAATAAGCATTACATAAAATAATGTCATTTCCCGAATAACGTAAGATCTGAAGTGTTTTATTAATTATATTAAATTACCCATCTATCAGGATTGAAATTATCATGCACAATATTTTTTGTTGGTTGTCTTACGCACGCGAGCAGCGCCTTTCTTTCCCCGCTCGCCTCGCTTTTGTTTTGACATTGTTTACAAATGAATGCTACTTTTTAGCCTTGTCAGAACTATTTACTGATAGTACGACATTCAGGAAACAAGCAGTAGGAATACGGCTGTAGCCCATCTGTCACCTGTCAAAAAATATTTTTTTATAAAAAAAATCCTTTGCAAATGAGTTGAAAGTCATCGTTTGATACTAGTGAGCATTTGCTATTGCGCTCTCGGCTCCATTTAGTCATCTCACCTTCGGCTCGGGCTGCAATCCCGGCTCAAGTGCAATAACAAACTTTGCACACTAGCATTAAAAAATACTATTTAGTTTAAAAAATGAGTTTGTTTTTTATTAATCTAAAATACCTAGGTACCTACCTAATCAGATTTCGTAATAGTTTATAAGTGAATGTGGGTAAAGGATCGTCTATTTTTGAATTCCTTGCACAATATTTTGTTTTAGTCTCTTTAAACATAACTAACTTAATCATAACATTGTGCAATTAATGATAGTGGGATAATCATCTTCGTATGGATCGATGACGGTGGCGATTGACCGGTCACCTCCGGAGAAATAAGATAAACAGTATAACTTCTATAATCACAAACAATCAGAATATTTAAAACGAAAACTTAGTCAATTATAATTATATTTGACTAAGTTTTCGTTTTATAAATATTCTAAGGTATTGTTTGGAGATTAGGGGATTCTACTCTGTACCCAAATCGCGTTAAGATAATTATATACCAATAGAATGATCTCATCAAGGAGAATATTACTTATTATGAAGAATTCTCTTGATTGGTAATACGTTAGGAGCTACAGAGTTCTAAATGTGAGTAATTAGGTTATTGTATTTTTAATGTATGTTCGCTGAAGCGAGAGTGGCGAATTTTATCCGTTATTCGATCGCACATAGCATCTTTTTTCAGCAGTTTACGAAAATCGACCAATCAACTGATGAGGGTCGTTAGTGAGGATTGGAACATTCTGATCCACAGGTATTGGCTCGAAGTCCGTCGGAGTGCCAACCGACGATAAAGATTCTGTATATTGTGATATTTTTTGGTTTTGTCAATGATAATGTCGTCACCTTTACGGCAAACTTGCGAATCTGCTGAAAATGTATTTTTCAACACACTTGCGCGTAAAGTGGCGCTTATTGAACCGATTTTAGGTTCATAATGCAGTGTATTAAAACACGCGTGCTTTTTACTTTATACTATCGCACTAGTGCAGTAATGTGTGCCACAGATAACTAATCTGGTTTTAGTCGCGAATCACTAAAAGCAATAACATTGAACTTGCCTAGGAATTGAACGCAATGTCCACGTGTCACTGATTCAATACGCACTAAATAGGATACACATATTATCACACCAACTTTTAAAGCCTATGCATGTTTTTTAACTTTTATTTAAACTATTATATTTGACGGGGACAGGGTAAGTGTCTCTTCTATCAGCCATATTTTAAATTCAGTGGGCGTACTGTGGGTAGTGTTGGTCATTGCGCAATAGAAAAACCATTTACAGATCAGATCACATTATTATTTACCATCAATTTAATCACACTAGCATTTCACACTCTGTAGGTACGCGACACGACTATTCGGAATGCGCGACAGTTTCTTAACGTCTTCACTGCTTGACCGCCATCCATAAACTGTGTTCAGCTCCGGCTCCGGCCGCGGCCGGTCCAAGCGTTATATTGTAGACTCTATCAAGCGCCGCTAGACGGCGCTGACGTCCCGATTAGTCAACTCAGTAACGTATTTCCGACATATTTAACAATAAAAGCGAAAACTGGGATGGATTTTGAATTTTTACAAACGTCAAACGACCGACCATAGGCGACCGACATCCTTTCTATTTTATTTATTTTCATTATCTCGTCTTAATTTATCTTGTCATCGAAATGCCAGTGATTGACATAGTAAATATCGACTATTTATTCAACATTATCGACTATTTATATCAGTATTTAATACTCCTTTAATGAAGAAGAAACCAATTTAATGTACCTATTTATAATTATTATACTGACAACAATCGTGTTTTTCGGCTAGGATTTTCAAGATGCAGCTAGAAGCTAGCCCGCGTTCAAAGATGCGATCTTTTTTTCCTTATTAAATAATGTCGTAGGTCAATAGGTAACATGGGGACCCCTCAAGTTTTTGAATATTATACTGCTTTAACACTGAATTTGTTACGACTTATAATGAATACCTTCAAAAACTGCACGGGTTGGCGTGAATTCGAACCAACGTATTGCCCAACGTCGTCATTCAATACCAAATGTCAAAAGGAAGACTGTTTCTGGGAATTGAAACTCCAATCATATCCGCTTCAAGTGATAACTAGACGAATACAGTATATAGTTACCTACTTGTCGAAATACTCATTATAAAATATTTTTTCACTCCTCTTGCTCAAAAAGTCCGTCATTGTAGCGTACGAGAGTGGGGAAAAAATAGCATATCTTGCTCTAGGGGAAAAAGTAATTTCTTTTAAATTTTATCTGTAACCAACGAGACTACAAAACGAAAAAGTCTTTCTTTTATGTTAAACTAGGTTTTTCCCGCAGCTCCGGTCGCGTGGAAGTCGAAAATTATCCCATGGAAACGTACTACCGCATACCGGGATAAAAATGTCCTTAAAAATTCTGATTTAACAAATTGTATATATATTTTTTTTAATAAACTATTTAATACTGTATCGGATTATTTTATTTTCTCACAATCGTAGTGAAATGTAGAGTGTAACACATGGCGCTAAAACCCATTATAACTCGGTTTCTATTTACTCCTTCGCTAAAGCTCGGGAGTAAAACTAACTCGATAGAATGGGTTATTTTAGCCTCTTGTATAACAATCTGCTATTGTTCGCGACATTCAACATTTCCGAGGGAATAAGTACGAGCAGAGAATTTATGAGCTACACCAAGGATCACCAATAAGTTTTATTTATGGTTCATATAAAAAAATAATATGACTGGTGGTCCATTTGGAAGACGTTACGCAAGCAACCAAGAATAAAAGATATTAAAGGACCTTAGGTATTTTGTGTTTTCTTGAAAATCGATCATTTCGATCTGTATAGTCACTACCTAGCTCTATTACTCCCGAAAACATTTGTAGCTTTATGCGGCTTGCGTCTCGCGTCGTCCGTTGTCGTGTCGACGGCAGAAAATACAAAGCGTGGGCTTAATTCAATCGAAATTTTTAGATTGGTTATAAAAACTGTTTAGGTAGGTACCTACTTAAAGTCCGCACAAAATAGGCCGGATCGCGGTCCGCCATTTGGTGACTTCTGAGCTACACCATCTTAAGCTCGTCTCGTATTATTTGTCAGGTAGGTGTTTGGTTAGCATAAGCAATTTTTTTTATAATCTTTGACATACCAAACGTACGTAGGTATCCGTACGTGCTAATGATTTTTAAGTCTTCAATATTTAAAAAAAAAACATTATAGTTTGTAACTACGCGTTTTGCAACAAGTGCAAAATTTGATTGTATTCATAATTATCTTGGTTTTCACGGTTCAATATAGGAACATATTTCAATGAATTTGTTTTTTATTTGAAAGTTGATATAAAAAATACTGATGAAACACTATTAAAAAAATCATAACATCGATAGCACCAAAATATAAAGATAAATATAGTATCGCATCACTCATATTAAACCACAGACAATTTTTAGCGACCATTGTTTGGCAAATTTTGAAACGCGACGTGGCAGTATGGTATTAGTAGGTACTATTATGGCAGCATGGAATTTGTATTTAATATAAATTGACTTTGAATACATGGAACTAGTATGAACTATCCTTTAATATTAAATGAGCATTCTCTATTTTCACCCGAGCAGAGATTTGCGCTTTTTTTAATCTCATCAAAGAGATTTAATGCCTTTTATGCCTACTGAGTAAATAAATAAAATATGATAAATTAACATAATATTTCATCAAATTATATATGTTTCACTACATATTTATCTTAATTTGCGTAGTCAAAATATTATTTTGTGTTTATTATATTTTTTTAAATAGGCTGTTCAGCGGTATTGCCAGTGAATTTATTTACACCTGCGCGCACATTGTAGCGGAAAAAACAAAACCAGCGCGCCATTTTCCATAAATATTTGATATCGTTTTCGTTTTGTTATTATCAAAAATACAAAATCTATAGTATTGTCACCAACCGAGGTACAAAAGTTTTTAAAAAAAAAAAGCTCCGGATAGTCAGTGGACGGAAGTCTCCGGACTGACAACAAAGGTCAGTTGAACTTTATTACAGTTAAATCTATATTATCACCATAGTTACGTTATTGTAGCATATGTTCTTAAAACAAGTTTGCTTTTTTCCTCGCAAGTTTGTTGAAAAACGTCGTATGAAACTTAATGTTTTTTAAACTATTAATTTATTTTTGGTCGCGTTTTTCCTTTTCTTTTTGTAGTCTCCGTTTTCTTTTTGTTGCTGTTTCTTTTTGTTTAGTTTTTACCATAGTATTCCCACGAGTCTAGGACAATTAAACGGTCAACCCCCTCAGAGGTCCGAGTAGAGAAGCAAGGCTACTTACAACAGGGTTTCGCCCGGTTCCCTGAGGTGACGCTAGCGACATGACATTTGTTACCACCCTCATGCCATTCAGCCCTCGGCACGTTTCTCACCTTGGCTTGGGTTCTCTAAAAACTCTCTGTTCTCTTGGGATCTTTAAAAAGCTACTACCCCATTTACACGTCAATATACATCGTATGCTAATATCCATCATGAAGTTCCAGTTCAAATCTTCCGGCTCCATCATCCGATTAGCTTGACAGTACCATATTATTGTATTCAGACCTTGAAACCTAATCGTGGTCAAAGTTCATTACAAGACCTTTCTAACAAGCCCAAACACGGCTATGATACGATATTTCATCATGGAATGCTAGTGCCTATCTTCCGGCTTCATCATCAGACCTTGAAACCTAATCATGGTCAACGTTCATTACAAGACCTTTCTAACAAGTCCAAACACGGCTATGATACGATCATCCATCATGAAGTTTCAGTTCATATCTTCCGGCTCCATCATCAGATCAGCTCGACAGTACCATGTTATTGTATTGTCATCAAGATCACATACAACTGCCAATTTTCATAACGCTACGATCTTTAGAAGATGGTTAAATTAGTTTTCTTAGATTTGATTACATAGTTACATACATACAGGTCGACCTAATAAAAGCGTGTTAAAAACATAATAATTAAAACTACCAATCAAAGATTTTCGATTTTTTTCCTTTACTTGTTCTGTGAGAACTTGATTTTCGCCAAACATGTTTCCAGGTCGACGGAAAGTGAGGAGTGGCGGACCGTAGACCCTAACTACAAAGTGATATTAATTTCAACTTGATGCCTCCACGCGTTCCTTAAAACGCGCTCCTTCGAGAAAAAGGGTCTTGACAGACAGACAAATGTACAACTGTTCTGTTTTTTCTTTTGAGGTACAGAACCCTAAGAATGAAAATACAACAAGAATTTTAATTAACTAAGTAAGTACCTATGCAACCACAATGTTAAAGTTAATCTTCGAAACTAAAATACAATATTAAAGTTATCAGTCATACTGAGTGTTTTTGAGAAAAACTATGAAAATGATTGTATGCATTATGTTTTTCAGTAAAAACGTAGAAAATAAAATGTAGGTATGCGTCGATATGATACTAACGTTTCAACAAACCACTTGCGGAATAGGCATTACATAAAATAATGTCATTTCCCGAATAACGTAAGATCTGAAGTGTTTTATTAATTATATTAAATTACCCATCTATCAGGATCGAAATTATCATGCACAATATTTTTTGTTGGTTGTCTTACGCACGCGAGCAGCGCCTTTCTTTCCCCGCTCGCCTCGCTTTTGTTTTGACATTGTTTACAAATGAATGCTACTTTTTAGCCTTGTCAGAACTATTTACTGATAGTACGACATTCAGGAAACAAGCAGTAGGAATACGGCTGTAGCCCATCTGTCACCTGTCAAAAAATATTTTTTTATAAAAATTTTCCTTTGCAAATGAGTTGAAAGTCATCGTTTGATACTAGTGAGCATTTGCTATTGCGCTCTCGGCTCCATTTAGTCATCTCACCTTCGGCTCGGGCTGCAATCCCGGCTCAAGTGCAATAACAAACTTTGCACACTAGCATTAAAAAATACTATTTAGTTTAAAAAATGAGTTTGTTTTTTATTAATCTAAAATACCTAGGTACCTACCTAATCAGATTTCGTAATAGTTTATAAGTGAATGTGAGTAAAGGATCGTCTATTTTTGAATTCCTTGCACAATATTTTGTTTTAGTCTCTTTAAACATAACTAACTTAATCATAACATTGTGCAATTAATGATAGTGGGATAATCATCTTCGTATGGATCGATGACGGTGGCAATTGACCGGTCACCTCCGGAGAAATAACATAAACAGTATAACTTCTATAATCATAAACAATCAGAATATTTAAAACGAAAACTTAGTCAATTATAATTATATTTGACTAAGTTTTCGTTTTATAAATATTCTAAGGTATTGTTTGGAGATTAGGGGATTCTACTCTGTACCCAAATCGCGTTAAGATAATTATATACCAATAGAATGATCTCATCAAGGAGAATATTACTTATTATGAAGAATTCTCTTGATTGTTAATACGTTAGGAGCTACAGAGTTCTAAATGTGAGTAATTAAGTTATTATATTTTTAATGTATGTTCGCTGAAGCGAGAGTGGCGACTTTTATCCGTTATTCGATCGCACATAGCATCTTTTTCAGCAGTTTACGAAAATCGACCAATCAACTGATGAGGGTCGTTAGTGAGGATTGGAACATTCTGATCCACAGGTATTGGCTCGAAGTCCGTCGGAGTGCCAACCGACGATAAAGATTCTGTATATTGTGATATTTTTTGGTTTTGTCAATGATAATGTCGTCACCTTTACGGCAAACTTGCGAATCTGCTGAAAATGTATTTTTCAACACACTTGCGCGTAAAGTGGCGCTTATTGAACCGATTTTAGGTTCATAATGCAGTGTATTAAAACACGCGTGCTTTTTACTTTATACTATCGCACTAGTGCAGTAATGTGTGCCACAGATAACTAATCTGGTTTTAGTCGCGAATCACTAAAAGCAATAACATAGAACTTGCCTAGGAATTGAACGCAATGTCCACGTGTCACTGATTCAATACGCACTAAATAGGATACACGTATTATCACACCAACTTTTAAAGCCTATGCATGTTTCTTAACTTTTATTTAAACTATTATATTTGACGGAGACAGGGTATGTGTCTCTTGAGAGTGCGATTGTCGCAACCCAGCGCTGGGCACGCTACAATTGCGGCGATAAGACCCCTCTTTGAGGAGTGGTTAGAGAGGCGCCACGGCGTCCACACCTTCCGCCTGACGCAGGTCCTCACCGGACACGGCTGTTTCGGGAGGTTCCTGCACAGGATAAGGCGGGAGGAAACGCCCGGGTGTCATCATTGTGTGGATTGCCCGGAGGACACGATAGAGCTTACGGTGGAGGTCTGCCCAGCTTGGGCGGAGTATCGCCGTGTCCTCGTGGAGGCGATCGGCGGCGGTGATCTCTCGCGTCCGGCCCTGGTTCAGGCCATGGTACGGAGCGAGAGGAAATGGGAGGCCGTCACCTCCTTCTGCGAAGCGGTAATGCTCGCAAAGGAGGAGGTGGAACGCGTGAGGGAGAGGCAAATTTCGCGCCCTCACGCCCCTAACCGCCGCAGGAGGAGACGCCCAGGGCGTCGGGAGTCGCAAGCCGATTTCCGGCCACCGTAGGCGCGAGCTTGCGGACTGTGAGCAATAGGTAGCTCACCGTCCGATAAGAATCAGGCCCGGGTCGACGGCGCGTTGTGTTCCACGCGCGCCTCAAAGAGATGTCAGCAGAATTGACGGGGTCCGCTAGGGCCGATGCTTGCCGGGGTTGCGAAGAAAACCGAAAGGGAGATCGTGGCCCCCGGCAACAGCGCAACCGAAGGAACACGGGTGGGTTTTAGTCAGAAAGAGTCTGACACGCCCTCCCGCTCCGCCCAGAGCGGGAGAAGTTATTTGATGATTTACCACCCAAAAAAAAAAGGGTATGTGTTTCTTCTATCAGCCATATTTTAAATTCTGTGGGCGTACTGTGGGTAGTTTTGGTCATTGCGCAATAGAAAAACCATTTACAGATCAGATCACATTATTATTTACCATCAATTTAATCACACTAGCATTTCACACTCTGTAGGTACGCGACACGACTATTCGGAATGCGCGACAGTTTCTTAACGTCTTCACTGCTTGACCGCCATCCATAAACTGTGTTCAGCACCGCCTCCGGCCGGTCCAAGCGTTATATTGTAGACTCTATCAAGCGCCGCTAGACGGCGCTGACGTCCCGATTAGTCAACTCAGTAACGTATTTCCGACATATTTAACAATAAAAGCGAAAACTGGGATGGATTTTGAATTTTTACAAACTTCAAACGACCGACCATAGGCAACAGTGTAGGCGACCGACATCCTTTTTATCTCGTCTTAATTTATCTTGTCATCGAAATGCCAGTGATTGACATAATAAATATCGACTATTTATTCAACGAGTATTTAATACTCCTTTAATGAAAAAGAAACCAATTTAATGTATTTATAATTATTATACTGACAAAAATCGTGTTTTTCAGCTAGGATTTTCAAGATGCAGCTAGGAGCTAGCCCGCGTTTAGAGATGCGGTCTTTTTATCCTTATTAAATAATACCGTAGATCAATAGGTAACACGGGGACATCTCAAGTTTTTGAATATTATACTGCTTTAACACTGAATTTGTTACGACTTATAATGAATACCTTCAAAAACTGCACGGGTTGGCGTGAATTCGAACCAACGTATTGCCCAACGTCGTCATTCAATACCAAATGTCAAAAGGAAGACTGTTTCTGGGAACTGAAACTCCAATCATATCCGCTTCAAGTGATAACTAGACGAATACAGTATATAGTTACCTACTTGTCGAAATAGTCATTATAAAATATTTTTTCACTCCTCTTGCTCAAAAAGTCCGTCATTGTAGCGTACGAGAGTGGGGAAAAAATAGCATATCTTGCTCTAGGGGAAAAAGTAATTTTTTTTAAATTTTATCTGTAACCAACGAGACTAAAAAACGAAAAAGTCTTTCTTTTATGTTAAACTAGGTTTTTCCCGCAGCTCCGGTCGCGTGGAAGTCGAAAATTATCCCATGGAAACGTACTACCGCATACCGGGATAAAAATGTCCTTAAAAATTCTGATTTAACAAATTGTATATATATTTTTTTTAATAAACTATTTAATACTGTATCGGATTATTTTATTTTCTCACAATCGTAGTGAAATGTAGAGTGTAACACATGGCGCTGAAAACCCATTATAACTCGTTTTCTATTTACTCCTTCGCTAAAGCTCGGGAGTAAAACTAACTCGATAGAATGGGTTATTTTAGCCTCTTGTATAACAATCTGCTATTGTTCGTGACATTCAACATTTCCGAGGGAATAAGTACGAGCAGAGAATTTATGAGCTACACCAAGGATCACCAATAAGTTTTATTTATGGTTCATATAAAAAAATAATATGACTGGTGGTCCATTTGGAAGACGTTACGCAAGCAACCAAGAATAAAAGATATTAAAGGACCTTAGGTATTTTGTGTTTTCTTGAAAATCGATCATTTCGATCTGTATAGTCACTACCTAGCTTTATTACTCCCGAAAACATTTGTAGCTTTATGCGGCTTGCGTCTCGCGTCGTCCGTTGTCGTGTCGACGGCAGAAAATACAAAGCGTGGGCTTAATTCAATCGAAATTTTTAGATTGGTTATAAAAACTGTTTAGGTACCTACTTAAAGTCCGCACAAAATAGGCCGGATCGCGGTCCGCCATTTGGTGACTTCTGAGCTACACCATCTTAAGCTCGTCTCGTATTATTTGTCAGGTAGGTGTTTGGTTAGCATAAGCAATTTTTTTTATAATCTTTGACATACCAAACGTACGTAGGTATCCGTACGTGCTAATGATTTTTAAGTCTTCAATATTTAAAAAAAAACCATTATAGTTTGTAACTACGCGTTTTGCAACAAGTGCAAAATTTGATTGTATTCATAATTATCTTGGTTTTCACGGTTCAATATAGGAACATATTTCAATGAATTTGTTTTTTATTTGAAAGTTGATATAAAAAATACTGATGAAACACTATTAAAAAAATCATAACATCGATAGCACCAAAATATAAAGATAAATATAGTATCGCATCACTCATATTAAACCACAGACAATTTTTAGCGACCATTGTTTGGCAAATTTTGAAACGCGACGTGGCAGTATGGTAGTAGTAAGTACTATTATGGCAGCATGGAATTTGTATTTAATATAAATTGACTTTGAATACATGGAACTAGTATGAACTATCCTTTAATATTAAATGAGCATTCTCTATTTTCACCCGAGCAGAGATTTGCGCTTTTTTTAATCTCATCAAAGAGATTTAATTATGCCTACTGAGTAAATAAATAAAATATGATAAATTAACATAATATTTCATCAAATTATATATGTTTCACTACATATTTATCTTAATTTGCGTAGTCAAAATATTATTTTGTGTTTATTATATTTTTTTAAATAGGCTGTTCAGCGGTATTGCCAGTGAATTTATTTACACCTGCGCGCACATTGTAGCGGAAAAAACAAAACCAGCGCGCCATTTTCCATAAATATTTGATATCGTTTTCGTTTTGTTATTATCAAAAATACAAAATCTATAGTATTGTCACCAACCGAGGTACAAAAGTTTTTTTTTAAAAAAAGTTCCGGATAGTCAGTGGACGGAAGTCTCCGGACTGACAACAAAGGTCAGTTGAACTTTATTACAGTTAAATCTATATTATCACTATAGTTACGTTATTGTAGCATATGTTCTTAAAACAAGTTTGCTTTTTTCCTCGCAAGTTTGTTTAAAATCGTCGTATGAAACGCGTGTGGATTGATCATTCATTCATTACACACTCGGCTACCTTATCGCGCTCGCCTGTAGGCTCGCACGAATAAGACCGCCTTGTGTGTAATGACCAACACAGCACACTTGTATCATAATTTACTATTACAGGGGGGATTTTGGAAGCAAACATCAATGATAACTTTGTTCGTAACAGGTATAAAGGTACCGCGTTACATTTGGTTTTCAAAATCGTACTTTTTGTATTATCAACGGATTGTCAATATTTTACAGGGATCAGAAATAAATATACATTCGTAACTATACATCACCATACATAGAAGTTAATAGATATTTATTCAAACCCTGGCAAACTTACAAAAGTGTTACTTTCGTTACTAACATCATAGTAACATAATAAAAATATCCAATTGAAACTTCGGTGAACTTACGAAATTACCACTTCGTAAGTTTGCCAGGGTTCTAAAACAGCTTATGTGAAATTCGGGTATTTTCTAAAACAGCTTATGTGAATTTCGTCAGTTTACCATGGATGTTTAACTTAAGACGCAGAATCGAACAGTTTGAATTCTGTAACCAGCAGAGAATATAAAAATTCGTAAATTTTCCGCGGTGTGTAGCCATAAGGTACATTTTATATCAAAATATCGATTTCACTAAAACTACAGATTCGTAAGTTAACCGTGGATGTGACGATGTCATGTAATGACTTCTCAGTTTTAATGTAAGTAGTACTAAATTTATTTTGTAATTGTATGGAATTTTGAATCTGAATTTAAATGTTATGTACATATTTTATTTTAATGATCTAAATATTGAATTGTAATGTACTTATTTTATTTTAATGATGTTACGAATTGAATGAATTGTATGTATTTGTGACTAGTGTATTGGGAGTTGGTGCCTTAGTAAATAAATAATCCATATAAATAAATAATAATAATCCTTTTTCCTACTGAAGAATTGTATAGGAATTGTAAAGTCCTTACAGTCAGACAATTATTTGTATTGCACATACTACTATATCAGCATCAAAGAACTTCCTATGAAATAATCACCACAAGATGCAAAGACAAAGTATGTCAACCCTTCCACTGTAAATACTCTTTTACAAGAAGATTTCCCTGTTTCCAAGGTCCTCATCTCTACAATAGTCTTAACAAAATATTGAACTTTTACTCACTCCCTATAATGTCATTTAAAAAGAAACTAAATAATTGGCTACAAACGCTAAATTACACTAACACAGAAATTACTTATTGTTAACTCAATAGCTCCCGTTAAACCCCATTCTATCTCTCATTTGCTCATTGCACGCTACCATTACCCACAAATATAGGAAAACACATACACACATACACACAGACACACATACACACACACACCCTCACACACCTCTACACACACTACACTACTCCACTCATAAAATTTCTCGATTTGTTTTTTTTTTTCCCTTTCCTAAATAGTTTATTTGTCTGTTTACCTGTACCATATAATGAACCAGTTGCATAATTACAAAATGGCATATATGTACCTGAACGCAATTAAGTAACACTCAATATAGGGTCGGGCCCAGCATCTTTAACACAAGTTGTCTTGGCAACTTAGCAAGGGTGCTGGTATCGCCACATTATTGTATAATTTACTTTAAACTGTATGTACTACCATGTATTTAATGTAAAATGTAAAACTTGATTCAAATAAATTATTATTATTATTTATTTTTATATATTTATATATCTCGGGACCTTAGGGTCCCGGTCTTTTGGAAGGCGTACGAGGGGCCGAAACCAACTCGCAGAGGCCCCTTAGACAATTTTATATGGAATGAGGCACCAACCGACGATTATCCCTGTATGGACTATGCAAGTGCACCCAAGGAAAACCCCCGGTTGGTGCAGGACTATTGTAGAACATGAAAATAAAACATATGCTATTGGTTTGGATGGCTATAGTGGATTTGATTCCTTGAACTATGGGATAACTATGTCCCCTGCCTGACCAATGTTATATACTATACAAGGATGAAATGGCAGGGGGTGACTTGCACACTCAATAATGGGCCCCCAAAAAACTGTTGCTAGCACATAGTGACGTAGCGACTAGGGGGCAACATGTCTTGAGGTGCTTGAGGAGTGGAGAGGTATTCCACGGCTTTCAGAACAATCCCAGAGCCCGGAAGATGGTCAAGATCCCTACGAGCACTTACTGGAATACTTCCTTCCTCCGAGCACGTTTGCTCTTGCGAATCTCCACTCAAGCCAGCCAATTAAGGCAAGAATGAGGTGGGAGCTCCGTTCCTCGTCAGTGTTCACTCCAACCGGCCAATAAAGGTAAGCTAGAGGTGAGGAACAATACTTCTCCCGGGAGATAGGGTCCATGGGGTCGCTACTGCCCAACAGCTCGCCACATGCTGCCCTGCGGGTTTTTGTATCTCTCTTGGTCTGGCTCCTCATCCTAGACCCGTTCCGGCAAAGTAAACTCTACCGGCACAAACCTAGAGTTCGGAGCGCACAAGCCCCACCACGACGTCAACGTAGAGATACGGCGGTGAGGTTATTATTATTATTATTATACATTGGCCTCCTAGACGCTGTTTTACGAACAATGTTTTAGTGTCGGTCGGCCGGACAGAATGAGCCTTCCGCATCCCCCAATAGTGTTAAGATAATAACCAATGGAAAAATCGATGATAAAAAATAATTATATCGTGTTATGATGCTTTCTCTCGGTTTTTAGTAGGGACCTACAGAGCTATAAATCCTATACTTTTAAATGAGCAATATTTGTTCACGTTCTCGAAAACGGCACTAACGATTTCGATGAAAGTTGCAATATTGGGGTTTACGGGGGCGAAAAATGGATCTTGCTAGGTCTCATATTTGGGAAACTTCGGTTTTTCTATTTTCACTCGAGCAGACCTCGGTCGCCTAAAGTTTAGAACAAGATTAATGACATAGAATAATGACATGGCAGCATGGTATTAGTAAGTACCTACTATCATGGCAGTATTGAATTAGTTGGTACTATCCTATACTCTTAAATGAGCATTTAAGATCTATTTTCACCAGAGCAGACCTTCGTCGCCCAGGTACTTGTGTATGATACATTAACTTAAATATAGCACAGAAATCCCGATGTTTTGACATGTCACCACATCAGTACTAGATTGTCCCGACAACACAGTGAAAGCTGCTCATTTACTTGATTTTATTTTTCGTGATTCAGATTGCCCAAATGTTTCTCTTATTAAAAAGTACTATTAATTGATTTAACATTTATGACTATTGGAACTTAGATCATTCCTAAACTTCGGTGCCCAAGTAGTTACCCATTTAGGTCAACAATTTCGAATTGACTAACAATTGACAAAAGTCGTATTAGTAGCAAAGTTTATCCTTGAAAAGCTCTTTCCATTGCTGTGTATCTTATAGCTATTGGGTGCCAAGAATTCCCTAACTACGGTGCCCGAGTTGTCACTTATTTAATTGAGGTCATTAACTCCGAACTGACTAACAATCGGCAAAACTCGTGTTAGTAGGAAGGGTTTTTCTTGAAAAGCTCTTTCCATTGTTGTGTATCTATAGCTATTGGGCGCCAAAAATTACTTAACTACGGTGCCCAAGTTGTCACCTACTGAGGTAATTAACTTCCAACTTACTAACAATTGGCATAAATAGTGTTAGTAGCAAAACTTCTCCTTGAATAGCTCTTTCCGTTGATGTATATCTTATGGCTATTGGGTGTCAAAAAATCCTCAACTTCGATGCCCAAGGTTTCACTTATTTAGGCCATTAACTCCGAACTGATAAATAATTGGCAAAAAACATGTTTATAGCAAAGGTTCTCTTTGAAAAGTTCAGTCCATATCTTATGGTTATTGGGCTTCAAAGCAGAAACCCATAGTTTGGTGCCCATTTTCCTTTATTAACTGAGATTTATGTACCCAAGATCTCCATATTTCGAATGTCAGAAATAAAAAAAACGTCATAACAAACAATTTATTTTCGAGATCCTCCAAGTACCTACAAGTATTTTTTTCTTGCACTCACTGAAACAGGAATCTGAAAAAAAAAGTTTCCAAGTAATAACTCGACATAAACGTAAAGAAGCTTAGTATTTTCTTCGTATTTTGCTTAATATTACAGGTCGCCAAGGTAACCATGATCTAAAAGAGCCAGAAAGATGCTGGATGCTCGCAGGTCGCAAGCGCACTTGCTTTTAGCCCATTAGGCAATTGACAATGTGTTGCGAATCGGACTCGTGCATCAATTTAGCAATTTGAGTACAATACGAACCTACTGTATCCGTACCATGTATTAAATTGGCTAAAATAAGATACGAGAGTCTAACCCCCGTACTAGAAATAGGTCGAGGGCATTCTAGAATGTTCTTAGAGAGTAAACATTAAACGTGTATTTTGTAATAAATAGTTTTTATTATAAAACAATGTCATAAAAACAACAAATTAAGAGTCCTATTACACTTTTTACGTAAATTCATGATTTTTGACGTTGTAATATTCAGCAACAGTAAGATATTTTAATTATTTGATTATGAATAACGATAGTGCCATTCTCTTTTTTGTAAGTTGGAGTTACACATTTTAATTTTTCTTTTCGTGTAATTTACTATAAATAATTTACGAACTCAGTTTACAAGAAAATCCGTCAGCGATGGAACTTTGACGCTCAAATCCACATTGTTCCATTTAATTCAAAAAAAGCTAAAATTACTAAAAAATATTTTAATGTTTTACTTGTTTGTTGAAGTTCTAGAATTTCTTTAAATTCCTTGAGTTTTCCCAGAAAAAATCATAAATAATACCAATAAATGTCTTGATTCAGCGTCCATTATATTCCAAATAAACAAAATTTGATCAAATAAACTAATAAGATATAAAACTTCTATCTACAATGAAGAAACGAAAACGAAGAAACGTATTTTCTTCGTTTTCGTTTCTCATTATAATAATACAAAATGACTATAAATAAAATTAAAGTACTATTATATTCCGCGTCAATTCAGCAAATCACTTGAAAAGAATGTGTAACTCCAACTTACAAGAAAGAGAATGGCACTATCGTTATTATAATCAAATATTTAAAATCTCTTACTGTTGCTGAAAATTTCAACGTCAACGATAAGAAATTATTAAAAAAATATATAATAGGACTCTTAAAGCTTCTGGAACTTAATTTCCGCATGAGTAGTTTGTTTTTTTTTGCCCCTGTTCATCACGTAACTCAACTCAAATTCAAAGCGTTTATTTCAATTAAACCATTTACAGGCACTTTTAAACTGTCAAGGAGTCAGTCAGTCAGAAATATGAATCTAGTTGCCCATTCCTAAGCGTAGTAGGTAACATATGGAAAAGAACGGGCAAGAAACTCCACGGACACTCGTTCAAAAAATTATTACAAAATATTGGTTACATCATTCATGTTGAAATAATAAATGTGAGAACAATGTAGAAAGATGTGCACGTTAGAGGCGTCCGTAATAAAAATATAAAACAAAGAACAATTTAAATAATTAAATAACTTTAAAATAAGCCATGGCAGTTAAGACAATGACCAGTCCCAACTGACGGCGCCCGTTCACAAACATGACGCATGGATTAGCACCATTCAGCTCAACCATTTTGAAGGGAGCTAAATGATCCAACATACGCGCCACCATCAGAGAGACTTCTAAGTAAGCATGACGTACTCACAGCCGCCAGGGCACATTCAAGTGTGAGTCGGAGACTGTCTCTCAGCATCTTAGACTGTCAATTTTCCAAGAAAACTGTAGTCCGTCACATTTATTTTCTCTTATGATATTCTTATGACAATAATACTCACGCGCAGTAAAGCAAGATAATTAACATCAAAGATGAAAAGGTCGTGATCTTAAATCATATAATTATATCACTTTCCTTGAACTAGAGTGATAGGTTGTACCTACGCCATGTTTAAGGTTCGAGAAAGTTTTTCTAGCATTTTCATCAGCATTACAGATATTCCTATTAGTATGCACGCCACATCATATGCTGGATAGTTTCCAGTAGGACTTTTATTGATCTTAATGGCCTAACCTTTAATCTTAATCTCAATGGGTTGGTTCGAGGAGAATTTACTTAAATAACGAATTTATTCTCTCCCAGTAGATTTAAAGAACACTGTTAAAAAGCTTGATTAAGTATTAACTAAAACATTTATACTAGTTCATAATCATAGCGATAGGTGTGGCGAATACCATAATCAGCCCATAATGTTCTCACTGCTGGGACACAGGCCCTCTTTGAGAGGGAGTGGGCTATAATCTACCACGCGTGCCCAGAACAGGTTAGTAGATGTCACACATCTCCGAATTTTTTATTCTAGGACAAGCCAGTTTCCTTACGATGTTTTCCTTCACCGTTTTGAGAGCAGTGGTGATGAAATTATTTACACACGGTAAAGCGCCTGCCTGGGTTCGAACCCACGACCTTACAGCTTGTAAGTCGGGGCCGTTACCACTGGGTCATCACTGCTCTTTATACAATTTAACAGTAATAAAATCTATAGGTTTCTTAAACAAGTTGGTATCTACTACCTAAAGATATTATAGTAACTAAAGAGTTTCAAGATCTTCGCCCTAGAGGGTTTTACGAGGGTTACAGTTACAGTGTGGTGAGTGCGAAAAAATATTACATCGCGGCCAGGTATAGCAAGTGTAGGAACACTAATGTATGCATATTCCGTTTTGTCAGTTCGGCATACTTGGAACACTTAGAATTAATGCACAAGCACGTCCCGTCAGCTCACTCATACACACTGACGATAAATCAAGAGGAGCTAATGCAAGCCCGTAATAAATTCATACGTTAACAAACCTTCTCATGCGTTTCCAGTACATTAATTTATTCATGAAAATATTAAATACCTGATTCACTCATGAACCAAGGACATAGTTCTCAGAATTGCTAAAACTTGATGACCGATGGGGCCCAAAAGTTCTGGGGTGGTGACCGCGTGCCGGCAGACTCAGCGTCGCGCGTCGGTACTCACGCTTCCTCAAGGTGGATCCAAGACTTACTGAAGGTCATGGGAATCCTCTCGATGAGGGAAGCACGGGACAAGTCGCTGTAGCGATGCTTGGGGGTGAGTCCAGCAGTGGACTTCTTTCAAATTTAAAATGATGATTATACGCCTAAAATTGGGTACTAAAAAATTGTTTAACATAAATAAAGTTGTAAACGACAATCGTCAAAATCCTAACACTAACATCAAACTATACTCCATTTGAAATAAGATTAGACATTTAAACAAACCTATTTTACAGTCCGTTCAACCGATTTTGACTTCTATACCGTAGGCATAAGGATAGCATTTAAAGCAAAAAGTGGTTACAATACCAACTGTTTACTGCAGCTGCCATTATTTTGTCATGCCAGCAACGCAATAGAAGTCAAAATTGGTTGAACCGGCTGTAAAAAAGGTTTATTTAAATGTCTTATCTTATTTCAAATGGAGTATAGGTATGCACATGGTACTCGCATGTTATTCGGTATCACTAACTGCTACCCCGAACAGCTCATAGAAAACAGATATTTTTAGAAGACAAGTTCAGGAGTTATCGGTATAACGTAAATTTAGATATAGAACGTGATCTATGTGGAAAATAACGAGAACATGGAAAACGCTAATCCCGGCACGTAGATACTGCAAACTTATCTGCCCCAGTCTGTTTGTAGTTGCACTTAATAAATTAATTAAAGGTTATCGTCGATAGTGATTCTCGCCAAATGCGCAAAACGTGTTTGTATAAACTTGCACAATATTATATATTATAATAGAAACATGACAGCTCATAAACTCGTGAAAATTTCATTAAATCATGATTCGCGTTTTCCGGAATATAAAATTATCGAGAATGAAGCAAGGTTATGTAGCTGTTTATTACACGAATATAAAACTATTTGAATCAACGATAGCAACCATGTGCTTACCACAACTCTTAGGTATATATGATACATTATACAGCGTGCCCTTGTATTTTCTAATTTTCAGGAAAAGAAAGAAATGTACCGATGTGATGAAAATATATATCTGTAAATGTGTATATGTAATATTTATCCTGTCTTATGATTTAGAAGTAGATATCTTTTTAAAAGAGTTAGTTTGAGGAAGTTTCTACTTCGATCAAAGATGTGGCGCCATCTTCATCGCCACATGCGAACTACGCATCAAAGACCTTCTTTTTTTTGGGTGGGAAAAGATTAAATAACTTCTCCCACTATCGCGGAGCGGGAGCGCGTGTCAGACTCTTACTGACTAAAACCCACCAGTGTTTCTTCAGTTGCCTATATGTTGCCAGGGACTACGGTATCCCTTTCAGAGTTTCCCGCAACCCCGGTAGGCACGCATCAAAGACCTAACGCCACACAAAATCCTGACGTCACACAAATCCTGCATCGCGCAATTAGAGTTTACTGCGCCATATATACAAGATCCCGACTTCGACCATTGGGCAGTTGCCTGCCAGAAATGACACCCGTCTGGTCGGTGGATCCTCCCTTTTCTAATGAGGATAAATGAACTTTACATCCTGTTCCTCATGCCTCTTAAATGGTATGATGGAAGAACTTCCTTTAAAATTGCTATTTTTGCCACTAGAGTTCCTGTTTGAAAGGTATGAGTACAAGTGAAATAACACAACCATGATGATGAGCCTTTTCTACTTTATTACCAAAGATCACTTCATATTGGCAAAGCGCTTGGTTATAGCAAATGTTTATCAGGTGGCTTTTTATCACTTTCATATTATTTTAGGTGGGCCGTTGTCGGGCTGGTCTCCTGCCCTTTACAAAAACAAAATTCAAAAGATGAACCTAAGACAAAGCATAGGTAGCAAAGTATTGTAATTATTCATGACTTGTCATTTTATCGAAGTAGAATTTCCAATATCTTGTGGTTTGTCAGACCTTGGTATAACTTATTACCTATTTATCATGGGTTCAGCAAAGGTCAAGATTTAATGTTTTACTATTGTTTCAAGATTATGAAAATAAATAAAAAACTAAATAATTATGTGATTTTTAAATAAAAAAAAGTAAAAAGTATTGACTATTCATTCGGCCATTGATGTTAGTGACCTAAATCTGCTCAAAGGGATTTTTACAATTAGGATTTAAGTCCAGCCCCTTCTTGTAAATACTCATAAGAACTTAAATGATTGTTATTTGTTATTCTTCTCTTCTTTTCGTGTGATTAGTGACTAACCGGGTCAGAGTTTCAAAGCCACCCATGGGCATCTGACTTGGCTTCACATGCCGTCGAGAAATATTAATATTATTAATCATTTTATTGACAACTGCTTACATGAGATTTGACGGAGAACTCGGGGTTAGGCCATGTTATATTATCGACCTGACGACACTTGCAAGGAATAACATCGTTACTCAGTTTTAGGTAATTTTAAATTATAATCATATTCATGCTCTACATAAAATGCTGATATTTTTTGCACCTACCCCTGTGTCTAAATCCCTTTGCGTACAGATTTGCACAGTGTAAAAACATTGTAAGTGAGAGTCAACAGTAAGTTAATAAATGGGTATAATTAGTCACACATAACCATCATCATTATTTATGGTCTCCATTATTAATATAACATTCATGTAATTCAAGATACACTCTTTTTCTTGGAACTGATTATTTCTTATTAAATGAGCTTTCATCGTAACCTTAGGGACAATTATACATTTTATGAATTGTTTCTCAGACACACTTACATTTTTATTTTATTTTAGGTAGTGCCTTTTATCACACTTTATGTGAATGTATGTCTGAGTTACAATACCATTTTATACAGTATATGTTGTGGATTGTCATTGTAACTCACAAAGTCTTAAAATATACATATATATATATATTTATATATTAATGATAATAATATAATCACTACCTCACAGCCTGACTGTCTCGTTGGTATAGTGGTCGCAAGCGCTACTGCTGAGCATGAGGTCCTGGGTTCGATTCCCAGGTCGGGAAAATTGTTATTGGGTTTTTCTATCAGAAATTTCTCAGTAGCAGCCTAGAGTCTGGATTTGTGCCCGGTTGATGGCATGATGTTATGTTGTTATGTAATAAAATCACATGAAAGAGTAGCTAATCCCTCGTTGAATCATATTTTCAAAGTTGGTTGGTATTAAGACTACCGAAATCTGAGAATTTTTTTAAATCTTTGACTCTCTCTCATGTAAAGTTACTAAACATTAGTTAAAATGTTACTTCTTGCAGGTGTCGTGTTATAACAGTGTGTAAAAGTCGTTAAATTTTATAATGTGATTACTGCCTAGCATTAACTAGGCACATGCACCAGCGATGACTGGAGATTCGGCTCTCGTTAATATTGTACTTTGCCCCTGTGACAATCAGTACAATTAAGTTGAACATTTTGTTATCATCAAATGACTATGCTTCATTCCTAAATAAATAAAATATTCCTTTTCTATTATAATTAGGCAAACAGTATCTTTGAAATGCCATAATAATATGATAACAAGAGAATGTCAGCTGTAGCCTCCTCTTTAGTTCTGTAAGGTACATCGACTGAACCTCATCACCAATTGGTTTGCCAATTAGCGTGGTGTTTACGAGTGGATTATTTTTGGTTTGTAAGTACATGCGGACAGAATAGCATCAAAATGTACTTTTGAATAACTGAGGCCACAAGACGAAAGTTAACCACATATTGTCTTTGGTCTTTGGCCTTGACAAAATCAATAGAAAAAAATTGTCAAGCTTTTATTAGTTTTAGATTAATTATTTCGAGGCTTTTGGTGAATGTGTATTTCATGTTTTTTTTTTTTTTGTAATGTGCCTTTATTTTGTGCAGAATAAACTATTTTTCTTTCTTTCTTTCTTTCTTATATTCTGCGGCCTGTAATACCTGCCTCTGGGCAGAGGTTGGAATAGAGTTGTTTTGTTTTCGAACCCCATATGAAAAGGCTCATTCAGTTACACACGTTGTCTACATCTCATTTTTTATAATTTCCTGTCGCAGGTATGCTGGAAGAGATTTTTTTAGAAATAAGCATTGCCCTTGTACGTATTTTTCTGTTCCTTTCTTCTTGTCTGTTTATATGTGTGTGCATAAATGGTTAAATAAATAGAAAGTCCTACTACTAGTCCTAGTCCTGTTTCAGGTTTCAGCAGCATTGCTAACTACATAAATAAATCTATATAAAAAATCGGTCACGCACAATGAAGGGTTCCCTAGTTAGAATGAATCTATCCCAAATACACACTTAACATTGTAGTTGAAAAACATGTTATCTCATATATTTCAACTGCAAATTTAAGTTTGTACGCATAGTATTGACAGATTTACCATGTAATTTTAAGACCATAGACTAAGAAGTAGTCGTCGAAGTAGTTTAAAAAAAAAATAGAATGAATGGTTTCGGAGTTGTTAAGGGATTCTCCCTCCGGTGAATTTTCATCTATTTTCTTAAATATCCTTAAATGTATTTATTTAAAATTATAAATAAAATATATTTGAAATCCTCGCAACAAGCTTTCATTTGATATGTCACACGGTATAGTTTGCAAAACTTTATTTTTATTTTCTTATTTGACCCCCATAAGTGACCTCATATTCAAAATTCATTTATTTAGGTTACACGTCCGTATTTGAGTCCCACAAATACATATGTGTAACAAATTTTAACTTAATCGGTCCATTAGATTCAGAGCAAATTGACTGTGACAGACGGACAGACAGACACGAGTGATCCTATAAGGGTTCCATATTTCCTTTTGAGATACGGAACTCTAAAAACCAGCCAAGTGCAAGTAGGACTCGCACACGAAGGGTTCCGTACCATGTCGTATTTTTTTTTTTAGTTCAGATCAATGAAAATAAGTTATTAGATATAAATCAATGAAGAATATTCTTTCAAATTTATTTATTCTTAATTTATTCATCTCAAATTTAAAAAATTGCAAAGATAAAGTATTTCATAATGATACGGTGAATTACAAATTTATTTTTTGCTATTGCGGAAAGTCGCCCATATTTAAATAAATTACCTTATGAATCGGTTTTTTTTAATATTTGTTGATTAAATACAGTATATGGTTCATGATATAGAGTGGTTGCAAATTGCTAACTTGTTTAGATAGGCCTCGTACAAAAATGTCTAAAACTGATAAAATAAAATCTATCAACTCTATATAAATCTATAATAAAATCCCCTAAATCTTCATATTTCAAGAAAAAAAAAAGTATTTTACTTTACTCGATGAGTTCTAGACAATGAATAAAACTGAAAATCAAAAGTTTCTTGTATGGGAACTCCCTTTAATTTTTAGGGAGTGCCTCCGCTGCCGGCGCCGGCTCCCAAAAATAACGCCATTGGGAACCGGCATGACATTACTGCCGGTAGCCGAGATTAATAACATCGGCTGCCGCCAACATTACATACTCTGTGACTGGCACCGCCGGCTTCCATATGGACACCGACGGCACGGCATTTATAGAATCCCTTCCAGTATTCACAACTCCAACTAACTAAAGTTAATTGCATTTAATTAATTGAATTGCATTGACATTTTATTCTATTGTGATTTATTCTGTTGCAGTACAGTGAAATTTCATTATATGTAATATTTGGTTTTGTCTGAATTAAATGAATTTTATTTTATTTATGTAAAGTATTTTTTTCTTCTTCTATATATTCTAGTCGTTTTAGGCACTCGCCGGCCGCTACCGCGGCACTGCTCGCTTCGCTCGCTCGGCTCGTGCGTAGGGGTCACAGACCAGTTCTCATCGAACCTAACCTAAATAACCTTTTTTTGCGAGTAAAAATATTTAACCTAATCTAACTAGCTCAGTTTCGGGTAGAAAAGAAAAGAAAAAAAAAAGTTTATTTGCGGTAAACATGACTCAAAAAAGAGTTACTACACATACACACACACTGGTACTTAGTACTTGATTACTGGAATATAGAAATCATTAATTATGGTAATATAATATGAAAAAAAAAAAAAATATTACATGTTTTTTTAATTATGTCTACCCCCCCTATTTACTCCAATAAGCCAAATTGCCAACCCCGTTTTCCGCCGCGCTGGCAACCTATTCAGCAACCGGCGCCGGCAGCGGAGGCACTCCTAAATATTTAACTGTATTAAATTTTTATTATTTGTTGATATATCGACAATAGAAATACACAATCTGTGAAAATTTCAACTCTCTATCTATTACGGTTCATGAGATACAGCCCACAGACAGACGGACGGATGGACAGCGGAGGCTTATAGACTTCCGTTTGGCACTCTTCGGGTACGGAACCCTAGCAAAAATATTATAAAGCAAAATGGTAAAAAGTTTAATATAATGGACGGTACTAATTACCTTAATGTTAATAAAGGTTTTAAGAAACCATTCGAGTACGGCGAAATGTAAAAAACAGAAAATTCATTTAGTACCTAAGTTGTATTAGCGGAAGTTATCATGGATATTTCATAATTGTGTACCCACCAGTCCTAAAGTGATGGATGGGCACATCACTTTATGGATGTTGTGTTGGATTACATTATAACATGCTCACCTCATGTAAATTGACACTTAATCAATATATTCGTAGCCAGTACTTAAATATAAATAAATAAAAAAGCCTTTTATTTCCATATCCTTAAATTTCATTGCAAATGTTGTCATTAGTTAAATGTTAGTAGTTTTACTTATTTTCTAGATATTAGTACAGATTAGTTATTTTACAGGATATGGACCACTCCTCGGATGAAGGCCTCCTCCATCTTCTTCCATGTGTCTCTGTCTTTACCAGTAGTCAGCCAGTCTTTCCCTGCTGTTTCTATTATGTCATCAGCCCACCTTCTTTTCGGCGTGCTTACTCTTCTTTTTCCTCGTGCCAGCACTTATCTCAAATAAATTAGGATAAAGTCAGAAAGCTGGTGGTGTTTTTTCTACTGTGTACTATAATGACTACCTACTGTACTAGCTTTTGAAACTTGTTGAAATCCCCGTAGCGTGGCAGCGTTTTGAGATTGGGCTGTAATAACTTATTAGGTAAAAGGTACCTATGCAACTCAAACTGAGTACCTTTTCGTCATAACAGGAGGTCTGTGTCCAGCAGAGGATGTCTTTCGGCTGAAGTGATGATGATTATGATGATACTTGTGGTACTTCGGATTTCCCATGAAATATTGAAATTGAATTGGATTTTTGACAAAAGCTCTATTTTTTCTATATAAAGATCTCTACCTACAAAACTTCAAGATTCTAAATTCAACGGAAACAAAGTTTAATTAACAGCAATTAATTGGTTTGCTACAGGATTATCTTTTGTGCATGGTCAGTCATCATAGCATAGACCAGTGGTCGGCAAACTCGTTCGTCAATAGAGTCAAATAATCAATATTATAACGACTAAGATTTCTTATCCAATCAATCCAATCCTTTCTGTGCTTACAAATTGTCTGAAAACATTTTTATTAATGCTTAAAAAAAATCCAATAAATTGAGAACCCCCTCCTTTTTTTTAACTCAGTTAAAAACTCTCATTCTCTTTTACTCCACAAGGCTTCTTAAAATTAACTTGCTAAGAAATGGGATATCTTCATCATCATCATATCGGCTGCTAATAATATGATGAAGGCGTCTTACTTATTAACAAGTTAAGACGCAGATATATGACAGTGACCTTGAGTGGTTAGCTTGCGTGTTCCGTACTGAGCTTACGCAACGCGTCGTACCTCCAGCCAGTAATAGGACTCGCCCATCAAGAAGCGCTGTCCCAAATTAAACGCATAAAACAAAAGGTATTTTAATAAAACTCGTATACTAAAAGATTGATAATTAAATTATCTTTAGAATGGTGAAGGTTTCAGAAAAATACGCTTGATAGATTTTGCGCGATTCTCAGTTTTTTATCCGCGTTAGACCAAAGTTTACAAATTAATTTCACTACGTAATATTAAAAATAGTCCAAAATATGCCCATATTAAAATATTAAGAAAATGCTCAAATTTAACATATGTTTTTTCAAAATCATTAACACTACTCATTTCAAATCATTAAATGTCTGTTATCGTCGCCTTAACCTTAGAAAACTTTGAAAGGTACAATGATAAATTTTCGATGTCCTGTGAAAATACTTCGGAAATAAATCTTTGAAATAGGTGTAGTTTGAATTTTGAATAAAACTTGATTTCTTGCTTAATGACCGAAACTACAACCCCAGCGCGTATCTACGCTTGCAATCATCGACATTTGTACAGAGCCGCACTCTTTAGACCACGAGCCGCGGTTTGCCGACCACTGGCATAGACCATTAAATACCTAGTGCTTAAATAATACCATTTAATTAAGTCTGTTCTTTCAGTCGTTACGGGTCGTCACAAGCCCGAAACTCTGTCAACCAGTATTACCAAGGGGTATCGTATTACCCAGTTCCTGGGTAACGGAGGTCAGATAGGCAGTCGCTTTATGTAAAATACTGGTATTCAGCTGCATCCAGTTAGACTGGAAGCCGACCCCAACATAGTTGGGAAAAGGCTAGGCAGATTGCTTGAATTAAGATTTTTCTTATTTTCATTTCAAAAGTATTTGAACACATATTGCAGATTTGAAGTTTTGTAACAAAAAAACCGGTGGCTGAAGAAAGCTTGAAACTGGAAATTCAAGTAATAATTAATCCAGTCAGTGATGACGTTAAACTTGCCACTTCAGAGCTACTCATATCAAATGGGGTGACTCTGGTCC
This sequence comes from Omphaloscelis lunosa, assembly GCA_916610215.1. NCBI lineage: Eukaryota > Metazoa > Arthropoda > Insecta > Lepidoptera > Noctuidae > Omphaloscelis > Omphaloscelis lunosa. Next base: position 15,287,790 of record OU744247.1, read on the forward strand.
AAGGGTCACTAAAACAATCTTCTGTGTGCATCACTTCACCCGCTGATTGAATCACGCGGGATTGTGTATTTTGACCCAAAGTCCTTGCGGTGACGTGACGTCGCGTCAGTGCGCGCACGCCGGTCTACCCGCGGTCGCAACGAATCATAGCGAAATCGCATTTGTATATAATCGGTCGCGAGGAGATTCAGCTGCCAGTCTTCTGCGGTGCGTCTGTCATCAATTACATCTAACGGGCTGCAACTAGACGTGATATAGAGTGGATGATAACCCTATTTTGCTAGTTCCGCTATTACATCGTTCAAAAAAACAGTACAGGTAAGCTTTTTTTTATTGTTCGTTTACAAGGTTAAATTAACTGCTGAGTTCCTTTTGATTTTAATAATTAAAATCTTTTGAATACTATAAGTGTTTTTGGCAACATAAAAACGTTACCGACAGGTTTTTAAAGAATTTATGATTTTTTTAAAACAGTGGTATCAATCTGTTCTATGTGGAAAACCATCGAATCTTATTTTGTGTCAACTTAGTTTATCTTATTTTATGTTGTTTTTTTTTTTAATCAAGTACTTTAAAAAAATTGGTTATCGATGTGAAATAATACCTTATCATAGTGAACAATTGGCAACCGCAAGCTTAGATTTGAATAATAAATTAATTTTCCAATTAAATAATTATTGTTTCAGCATAAATTAATTAGGGAAACGGTTTTAGTTGGTTCCTAAGTAGGTACTTATCTAGCAATCTATATGCTAATGTATTTACGTGCACATTCAAAGTGTACAATAGTTACAAAATGCCGGTTATTTTTTGCAAATAAGTCAAGTTATAAAAACTTTTTATTTAAATATTATAATTTTTATTTTCTTTATAATTTAATTATATCTGACATTATATTGTAACCTGCATCAGAATTTAGGTTTTTTTCCGCAGTATTTAAGCCAATAATACTAACAAGTTAGGTTACAATTTTAAAATGTATCAAATTTTTAGAACCTGTATTTGTATTGAAGTAACAAAGTTTTTACTATGATTTTTCATACTATAGGTGTGTAGGTAACCTACCTACTTCCATAAAATTAGGGAAAATTAAAGACAAAAAAAATCATTTAACAAGAGATAAAAATATAAGGTAGGTATTATCATTTCTGCAAACATTGATCCTAAAATAACTTCCTTTAAAACAAGACCGATTGACAGAACACGAGAACATACGATCTTGTACCCTAATTGCGTAACTTATTTTCGTAAATGATTATGACAAATTTATTTCATTTTGACAGTTCAACAACATTCATTGCGTTATTTACGTTGTTGAGCAGATTTTTTTTCCAACTTATGAAGCAATGGATAAGCAATCTGTTTCAAATCGAAACAAATTGTGATTGACCGTGTATTACGCAATTAGGGTACTGGTCCATAATAACAGTCCTGATATGTATGCAGAGTCTATTTTTCTTGGCCTATCTTAAATGTTTGAACATTAATTCAACACCTATACCTTCGTATTATACTATTTTCCGGCTTTTACATAATTGGCGAAAAGCTTATGGTATTTCAAATTTATTATGTATCAAATAATATCATGATAGTGTACACTAGGTAATCAGTGAGTTAATTATTATTGGGATTATGCATCTTACACGTTATGACGTTGACCATTAAGCCTAATTTAGCGTCAAGTGATCACACTAATTGATCATCATCCAATCACAGAACTCATCAATTATTAATCCACTTATTTACAATTTTTAGGGTTCCATACATCCGAATGAAAATAACGGAACCCTTATAGGATCACTCGTGTGTCTGTCTATCTGTCTGTCCGGCTGTCAAAGTCATTTTGCTCCGAATCTAATGGACCGAATAAGTTGAAATTTTATACACAATATATGAATTTCTGTGACCGAACCACGGACGTCATAACGTAAATAAATGATTAAGGGGTCACTTTTGGGGTGCAAATAATAAAAAAATTAAAAAAGTTCCGAAAACTGTACGTGTACCATATCAAATGAAAATGAAAGGGCTTACTGTGAGGGTGTCAAACATATATTTTTTTTAACAATTTCAAATAAATAGTTTTATGGTTATTCTTCTTCTTTTCATGTGGTTAGTGACTAACTTGGTGTCAGAGTTTTAAAGCCGCCCATGGGCTTCTGACTTGGCTTCACTTGCCGTCGAGAAATATCTCTCAGGTATTTCCTCACGATGTGTTCCTTCACCGTTTCTGAAGCAAGTGATAATTGTAAAATAATTGTAAAAATGATGAAAAAAAAAAACAGATTTTCTTTAAGTTTCACTTAATTATAAAATTGTAGGGTTAGTTTTCTTGGATATTTTTACTTTATGGGTACGGCCTATTATTAGTTATCATCACAAAATTTATTCCACTGTGATAACACACTAAGTTTAAAAATTATGACGATTTATGTAAATAGGGTCAACAGGTATAACCTAAAATTTTTAAAAAATCATAAAAATTACAAATATTTTTTAATTTTTTTTTATAATTTTCCCGTCGATAAAATAGAGTATAGTTTCCCTGATTTTGATATGTGCACTTTATAAAGACTCACACAGTATAATACGCACATGAATCCGAAAGTCAGAGTTTCTCGGGTCCGTTTATAATTATTTAAGAAAATAGATGCCAATTCCCCATAACTCCAAAACTAAAGCGCCTAAAAATATTGAAAAAAAAAAATACTGAAGATAGTTCTATACTTATTTATTTACAGGAAAACCTATAAGAAATCTATGGTTTTAAAATAACAAGGCAAATCTCTCAATATTGTACGTACAAGCTTACATTTGCAGTAGGATTGAATGGGAGAGCATGATTTTCAACTACAATGTTACGTTGTCTACGTTTGTTCTTGGGATAAATTCATCCCAACTATGGAATCCTTCATTGTGCGTGGTCCGACACGCACTTGGTCGGTTTTATTTTTCTGGTATACTTACATACGATAATTCAGCATAAAAAATGGAACAATAAAATTTTTAATGTTATTTATCCAGGACTTTTTACCAAGTCTTGTTTCGTGAATAATTTGAATATTTTATGTCTTTGCACCAATAATTTAATTTATTTTGGTATTGAAAGGTAAACAACATACGCGGATTTAAAAGTTGAATGAATTAAAAGTTAACTTGAGCATTTATTTTGAAACACCAGAAAACCTGTCGAGTGCAGACTAAAATTTGTATGTGATATTGTAGAATTTGAATATCTACTTATTATTAATGATTATTATTTTAATATTAAAGATCAAAATTATGTGAAGGATATATTTAATAGATACTTTATCAATTACGAACAACTATAGGTATAGATACTAATAAAAATGTTTAATAGTAGTTATTGTACGTGTCGATGTGGTAATGCCATCCGATAATAAAAGGTTACCAATATAAAGGACCCATCTGTGACGCGATGCGAGATCGCGAACTGTCACCTTTCATTGTACACAAAGCGCGCTCTATCTCGTGATTGTGATCGCATCAGACGGATCACGCCACTCCTGCGCAGTCGTCACTACGGTCAAATAATACACACATGAATAGCGCTAGGCTGACTACGAATCAGCATAGAAAACGCAATATTAGACCAAATAGAGTTCCTTGAAATTAAAACTTTAAAGATGAATTTGGTATGCCAATGTGGTGACCATTAAAATTTTAAATAGTATTTTTTTTTTTTAGAAAACCTCTGTTGACCAAGACGTTGACCTTTTTTTGGTTCAAAACGATGCATGTCAAACTTAAAATTATAATACGTAATCTTCAGTACCTAACTATGAATTAAATCCATCAGCTGACAGGGATTTATTAAGAAAGTTCAGAGCATATAAAAAGTAAAGCCATGTTATCAGACTCCTACTTTGTTATTTATTTATTTTTGAAAAAGTATTAAATAACAAATATTAAAAAATGCCATTGGAGACCATAGATAATCGTCATTGGCAATCAGATAAAGCTTGTACCAGCATTTTCCTAATGTGCTGGTAGAAATCCGAAAAATAAAGGAAATAACGTGTGAATTGAAAGGAGCTGATACAGTCATCTTTTGTAAATTTTGTTATAAAAAAATGTGAATCTTACTTTGTTGAATCTTGCAATTTGTGGAAATCACCACACCGCAACGACGTTTTTATTTCATTTCGTTTTTGATTGGCAAATAATTGACATAATCAAATTACATAATTGGGTTACCAATACCATTATAATAATGCTATATAACGGGTGTAAAAATACCCTTAACAAAGCCGAAAGTCACTTATTCTTTCCATTATTATGATATCGCTTTTGTACTAGACTATACCTGAGACCTTTTGGTTACGGAGTTATTGAAGGTGTTAGTTCCAACTTTTTGCAACGAATTAGTTTGACTAATTTTAAATGTTATCATTTAACTTTAAATACTCCAGCAGTCCCTGTACCGTTGCATGCACCCATAGGAACAACGTTGTGCGCGCGTCGCATTGCGCACTACCGTAATCAGCGAATTTTCACACCAAATATAAAAGTTGTTTCCCATCAATTATTTTTACAAAAAGTTACTTAGGCCCTCAAGCATTACTTAAAATTAGTTTAAAGCCTTTTGATTAGTTGAAACTAGTTTTAAGGAATGCTTGAGTCTTGAGTGAGATTCTGTAATACGGGCCTTAGTTTGCGTAGATGACGGCTTCGTGAAAGATCTTTTTACATCCCGTATAAATAAACAATTACGTTCATACATATTTCTAATCAACTGTTGTTTTGTATCATTGAATATTTTGTAGCACCTAGATCATAATATTCTGTTAGGAATTATTAAACCTTTATTTTATCATGTTTTAAAGTAAATAAAAATAATATATTCTAATGTTAAGCAAATCAATAAAAAATATGTTTTGTGATCTCTTGTTTTTTAAGCAATTTACTATTAACTAACGCGATAAATAAGCATACAATAGTAATTTACATAAGTAACGTCTATTGCCTACATTAGTGTAATATTATGAATTACCTACAGTTAAAAACGACGTGACCTTCGACGAAAGCCGGTTGAATAATAGAATTAGTGCTAGTTTCCCTATGTGTGAACTGCCTGGTTGGTCTAGTGGCCACAAGTGCTACTGCTGAGGTCCTGGGTTCGATTACGGGGTCGGGCAAAGTGCTTTAGGATTTTTCCATCTGGATTTTCTCAGTAGCAGCTCGGAGTCTGAATTTGTGCCCGGTTGATTGCAATAGGCTTTGCTCCTATTAGGTACATAGGAGATAATCATAACTGGCGTAATGTGACCCACATTACGCCAGTTATGATTATCTATAGGTGCACCTCTGCCTAATCTTTCGGGGAATACAGGCGTGATATTATGTTACTTTGTTTTAAAATAGCTTGGTTCGTAGGTTTTATCAAAACGTAATAACTTTGTACTGATGGTATTAGCAGTTACGCTATCATAACAAATACCGAATATACCTATTGAAATAATTTATTTGGGTTACAACAACAAAACTTAGTGTGCGTGGCATATAATAGTATTTTAATTATACACATTTTATTTACATAATATATTATGATTGTGTGCGTAGGTAGGTATCGTCAGATATCGTTGTAACAAAGTCAAATGAAGATTGTGAGAGTGTGATGTTATGTCTCGTCAAATGGTCATCTGCATAACTATGTAATTTAGTTTTTACTTAGTAACTTTTATAAGTCCAGCCCGCAAAAATATACACATGCACTCTGAAGCACCACTAGGTAGGTGTATTATTGTTACTTCGGCTTTTTCGACTTTCCAGGAAAGTCGCTGATAGAAGCTGCATTTGTCTGTGATTTAACTAGCCCATGTCACTCTCCAGCCGATAAAAAATTATCTTCGTAAAATATTTATTTCCAAAAACGTCGCTGCGTGAAAGAAGGACAAACCAAAACAAACATTCATCATAATAACATTCATCAAACTAATATTAAACCTAAAAAATTGCAATACTAATGTATTGCAAATTTGTAATGAATTATTAGCTCTATGAATTAGTAGAATAAATGTTCAAATTGGTGAACAACCCATTACTAGGAGCACCTTACATTAATAATAATTTATCATTAATTTTTTGGCGTTTTACTTGCAATTAATGTAATATTATCTGTGTTGTAAAGTGTTTTAAGTAGTATCATATTATTATATTGGTATTTATTTTTGAGTTTTCTCACAAGGTCGAGGCTTTCGAGGCTTATGTCATAAATTATTTTGGTCTTAGCTATTATTATGTTTTTCTAAACAACATTGTGGCGTAATACAGGACCGTAGCTGTGGGTTGGTTCAGTTTGGCTCCACCGAACGGCACCTAAGCTAAAGTGCCGTAGGTATAAACTGACCGATTGAATCTGCAGATGAATGCTAATGACTACCCAAATCAATTAGTAGAGTAGATACGTAACACTAGGTTCGGCACGATCGGCGCTGTAAGTGGTGTAGAATTGATCACTATTTTTAGTCAAAGTCGGGTGTTAACGAAAGGTCGATGGGTTGGTGAGCTATTGCTCCGCTAAGCTATCTCTTACCTCGTTCAAGAACTAAAATTAAATGTGTATTAAAATTGAAACCGAGTACAATGTCCACTGTTGACCATCAACTAACAAATCAGTGAAATAAAGTTCTATCCTTCAAAGTCACTGTGTTACGCCTTACGCGCTAGACTTTTGCACTAGTAAGGACTTTTCGGTCCCTTCCGTCTGGACTAAACGATTTACTGTTTCTACTAATAGTACGAGAGCCCATGACCAAATTTTTTACCTTGTCGTTTTACGACCAAAACCGTATAAAATCGATAGATTTGGTTATTCCTAATCCGAAAATGCAAATTAAAAAATAATCTGCGTCACGTCTCCCCGGATTTTAAAAATTGTCAAAAAAAAATACCGAACTGTTTCATAGCTCTGTCTGATTTTCAGAATATAGTTGAAAGATAGATTTTAGAAACCGAAATATAATTTTAAAAAAACCAATAGCGTCGCACGTAACCAGGGAACCAATTTTGAGAAAATTAAAAATGATTCAAATAACAACCCATGGCCAACCGTCTGATAATGTTGTTTTCGAGAAACATTGGTCAGTTGAATAAGTCATCAGAAGAAAGTGTTTGCATCATATGCGTTGAAACCATTTTGAGCATGTTGAAAAATTTTACAGATCGGTAACATAATAGTATTTTGTCTGAAAACTGTTGGACATGATGGAAAAAATTCCCAGATGTAGAAAAAAAAACACAAGTGTGACACCTTAATAATCAGAAAACTTTTGAATAGTCAGAAATCATAAAAAAATCGTCCCATCGAAAACATTAAAACTGATATTGAAGGACTTTTATAATAAATTGAACAAAAGGAAACTGGGATAACGTTTGAAAAATACTGTTCAATAAAAAATAAAAAATCGTTTTTTAATCATTGTCGGACTCATCATCGTTGTCGTGATCTCCCTCACGCTTGTCACACTTAGAAGCGTAACAAGCACCACGCATTAGACGGACTCCGAAACGCTATTTTCGTTTTTGGAATTGTAGCGGGTATTGAAAATAACTGAAAACAGTTTTTTTGTAACCCAACCAGCAGTCACACAAGATTAGAAAAAAAAATCTGGTTGCTATGAAACAGGTCGGTTAAATGTTTGGACATTTTTGAAAATACGTTCAGCCTACATGTGACGCGCAAAATGTTGGAAAACAAACGTTTTCGTAATAAAATAATGAAACTTATGTGCATTTTGAATATCATACATATTGTGATAAAACCGTCTGCTTATTCCTTTTGAAATAGCAGAAATGGCCCCCCCATAAAACTGCAACGTCTCTGACCAGTACTACCGAGTCGGGTTCGGAATCACCTAAACTAACGATTTTATACAGTTTGGGCCGTAAAACAATGCGACATGGTTTTGATCGTGGGCTCTCGTACAATAGATAATGTAAACGCGCCTTCACGTGATTGGATGGCGAGCTTAAGGCTTAACTGGGATTACCGAGAGAGGCACAAACGTGTCACGTGACACGTGCCGCAATTTGCTTTTTAGATCATGATTTCATAATTGCTTACAAAAAACTAAAGTAAAATATAAATGGCTTTTAAAGCCTTAAATTTATACATCAACAGTATTAATGTATATGAAAAGGTGTCTTTTACCCGGGCACGCCACAATTGCGGCGATAAGTCCACTCTTAGAAGAGTGGCTAGAGAGGCGCCACGGCGTCCTCACCTTTCGCCTGACGCAGGTCCTCACCGGATACGGTTGCTTCGAGAGGTTCCTGTTCCAGATAAGGCGGGAGGCAACGCCTGGGTGTCACCATTGTGTGGATCGCCCGGAGGACACGGTGGAGGTCTACCCGGCTTGAGCGAGAGGCGACCGGCGGCGGTGATCTCTCGCATCCGGCCCTGGTCCAGGCCATGGTACGGAGCGAGATGGCATGGGAGCCTCCTCGATGTGGCATCTCCAGCTGCGAAGCAGTAATGCTCGCAAAGGAGGAGGCAAAACGCGTGAGGGAGTGGCAAACTTTACTTTTGTGTAGTACAAGTAAAACATTATAAATGCGGTCCCCTTTCGATCTAAATTTAATATTATACAGTTTTTACTATTACCAAATAATAAATAAGAGTTAATCTTAAAAGCAGCAGCAGCAGCAGCAGTAGCTCGGAGTCTGGATTTGTGCCCGGTTGATGGCAATAGGCTCGCCCCCTATTACATGGAACTTAAACATAACTGGCGAAATGTGGGTGTGCCTGCTACAGGGACACCTCTGGCCAACCCTTCGGGGAAACAAGGCGTGATGTTATGTTTGTAATCTTAAAAGAAGAGTAAGAGTCATTTTAATATTTTGCTTTAACAGTTTTTTTTTAATTAATGTGTTTGAAATAGATCAAATAAAAACTTAAACTTTTAAAAGTAAAAACTGCATTTATCATGTTTTCGCAGTAAGCACTGCAGCACTGTACTAACAATCGAAGAGCTACAAATGGTTGATAAAACTGCGCATCTCAATATTACTAAATTCACAAACATTGTTAGTGATGGCAATGAACTTTATGTATGTGTGTGTGGTTGGTGCAATTAAATAGAGTAAACCGCAGGTAATAAAAGGACAAAAAGGAAAAAAATATCAAAACGAAAAACGAACCAATTTTTATACAGATAAAAACAAAAAAACTACTAAAAAGATTGCACCATATAAGAAGTTCGGAACACACATAAAAAAAAAAAACCTATCTGCTGGCATGTATAGAAAACTACCTAATTATACCTATTTAGATAACCGTGTGTAATGAGTAAATGATTCTCTATTATCATCATATTTACCCGTGAAACACCATCTAATAGCAATGTAATATTACAATTGTGTTGTTTTTGTTGTTTCCATACAAAACAAATACTTAGGAGGTAAACGAAAACACTTAATATTTTTTACTTTTACATATTATTGAATATAAATATAAATAAAATGAGTTAAGTATTTGATTTTACGTTACTTAGTCATTTGTTGGCTTCTCTGTTTTTGCATAAAAAAACTTTTTTGCTTTTTATTTATATTACACTGTAGTAGGTACGTCATAACATTACGCCTGTAATCTCGGAAGGGTTATGCAGACAAAACCCAACTTTGAATGTAAAAAAGTAGTGTAATACATACAAATCAAAACCAAATTAAAATGTAGTACAAATAAAAATCAAAAATTTACAGTCGGTACCAATAAATATACAAGAGAGACACTTCACATGTTTTCCATTCCCCTGCAGATACGAAATTACGAACATTCAATATGGTATTTGCATAAGTCGGTTTATACTCAACCTGTATAAATAGCCTCGTCTGCTTCACTTTCAACTAGCTTTCAGTTATTCTTCTCGACGTATCTCGCTAACCTTGCAATTGTGAGGATAGAATATAGAGGGTGACTTTGTCACGAGACTTAACTACCTATATTTTTTTTTTGGGTGGGAAATTATCAAATAACTTCTCCAGCTCTGGGCGGAGCAGCAGGGCGTGTCAAACCTGTGTGCCTGTATGTTGCCAGGGGCCACGGAAACCCTTTCGGACTTTCCCGCAACCCTGGCAGGCATCGGCCCTAACGGACCCCTTCAGTTGTGCTGACATCTCTTTGAAGCGCACGTGGAACACAACACGCCGTCGACCCAAGCCTTGTCGTTATCGGATGGCGAGCTACCCATTGCTAACCGTCCGCAAGCCCGCGCCTACGGTTGCCGGGAATCGGCCTGCGATTCCCGACGCCCAGTGAGGGCGCGAAATTTGTCTATCCCCCACGCGTGCCGCCTCCTCCTTCGCGAACATTACTACTTCTTAAAAGGAGATGACGGCCAGCCATACTCTCTCGCTCCGTATTATGTGATCTCTCACGTCCGGCCCTGAACCAGATCGCGATCACATAGTAGAGATCACCGCCGCCAATCGCCTCCACGTGGACACGGCGGTGCTCCGCCCAAACCGGGCAGATCACCACCGTGTCCGGTGAGGATCTGCGTCAGGCGGAAGGTGAGGACGCCGTGGCGATAGGGAGTCGCCACGGCGTCCTCACCTTCCGCCTCGTCACTCCTCAAAGAGGGGACTTATCGCCGCAATTGTGGCGTGCCTAGTACCTACCTACCTTAATTGCAGTCTATGTGAATTGACTCTCTTGTTTAAAAAAACATAATGGTAAAATATTCTTGTCAAAAACGTGTCTTGAATTAAGGCGGTTCTCATTTAGATCTCGTTTAAAGCTAATCCTAGCGTTTATATTACTCTTGACGCTCCGTCAAGAATGGATTAGTAGATACTTGAAGAATAATAATTGTTTGTTCAAAGAGAATTTTTCACGTGGCGCTTTCTTCATATTGCCCAAGTAACCTTTACCGCAAAAAATCGATGCTTAATTTGCTATAACTTTACAATGTGAACGTTAAAAAGTTCAATAGGGTGACGTGTTAAAATAAAACGCATCTGACGCCACCGCAGCCATTTTGAGCGCTTTTGCATTCCTCGAAATTTTTACATAAAAAATTGTGGTTGCGACTATGCAGTAACTTTTATTCTGAAACTAGATGTGCCCGTGATTCCACCTAAAAGCCTTTTATAACCTATTTTTCATTTTCCTTTATTAAACTCTTGGTTCACTTGGTCACCATTATTTAACTTGGTTTTGGTTTTGCAATCCAAACACAACTAAACTCTTTTGCAAAAAAAAACGGGCAGTTTAGATTTTTTTTCTCTTATTGTTTGGGCATGTACATCGGTTTTAAAGAATGCATCGTTTTTTTTCTTTTAATTGCCCCAATATACTTCACGCGCATTAATTTACACGATTATAAGTATACATAGACTACGTCAAAGAAATAAATTTCATTTAATTAACTCAAATCGACCTTAGAACGTAAATTTCCTTAGGTGCCCGTTTTTTTTTGCAAAAGAGTGTACTTCATAAATCGTTATGAAAACGTGTACATTGCAAAGGATATGATATTATATTAAATAAAATAATAAATGTAATGCTTCTTAGCACATCTTTTAATGTTTTGAAATATATATTATCAGATCGTAGGTAAATGAAAAACGAGGATAAGTCGCACCTCCGCTCAAATAGTGTCGTAACCACAGATAATATGTCGTAACTCAAAAAAGCAAACTTTCGAGAAAAAGGCGTTTGAAATCGTTTCTTACTTTTTTTGTGACACTATTTGAGCGGAGGTGCGAAGTATTAAAAAACCCGAAAGTAACGCGCTATCATGTGATTGCAGTTGGCAAAATAGGGTTTTTGTTCAGAATTTTTTAAATAATTCTTAACATTTTATTTTTCCACCTTTTGCCCTTTGCTGATACAAGAGTTTACAGTACTTAATTAGCGGTTCTTGCACCACTAATTAAGTACTGCTAAACGCGAAGAAGTCATTGCAAAATGGTCACGGTGTACCCATCAGTCACTTAATTTTTGATTCAATCATTCTTAATAATCTATCTTTAAATTATCCATCATAATTACTTTAATCTTTCACAATATGCAATACGCATCAAGTTACTCATTGGATCCACCTGGAGCATTGAATTGAAAGATCATTGGGTTTATGGTGGAGACGGTGCGGTCTTTGCATCATTAAAGCTCAGACATCAGACATCATCATTGCATCATTTCAGACACTCGGGGGCAGTTTGCTCTTAACTCCGTCATTGAACACGTAGCCACAACATTATGATGCTGTTACAACGGTGAAACGTGATTATTTCAATTATTATGGAAAATTATAATATTTTGAAACGTGATACGCAAATTGACACGAGACCAATTAATACATCAGACGCTATGATTTAGTTTTGAGTGCACTTGATAAAGTTTACCCATCCACCCCAGACGTCCTAACTGCAGGCTGCTGATACTACATTATACCTAATCCACATAAATTTTATTAACCAAAGGATAAAAGCTAAAACTTGTGTAGCCAGCATTATACTACCAACTTGACTGGTTGGATTTGGCACACTTTTATCTTGCACGAATCTCTTGAATCCCAGTATCGAATCTTGGCTGTAACTTTCAAACTTTCGGTTCTGTAAAGTTTCCACTATATACTTGCACTATTTAAAATATTGTGACAGTCTGAAATTAAAGTATCTAAATCTTATCCAAGATAAAGATTACCTACACTCATTAAAAGATAACGAAATTGAATTTTAGCATAAATATGACGCACTTTCATTAACAAATTCGAATGTGCTGTGGAAGCCGATCAACAACAGTGATGTTGTGTGTAAAATTTTGTGACCTGTGATCTACTTAGCAATTAATTAGTGTTATCGATTTGATGTTAAAATGAAAGGTGAGCGAAATGGATATATATCGTATTGTTTGATAGTTCCCTTTTGATCCCAATTAAAAAAAAGGAAATCAGCAGTCCATTAAAGTAGGTTTAGCTGTAAAACAACTTTTGAACTCAAATATTCTTTGTTTTTTCCCAGAAACAATGCCTCCTCAAGGGCAAACTGGTGGCTCCTGGGTCCTCTACGAAACAGATGCTGTGAATGAGGACACAGATGCCACACCAGTCATCGTACCACCATCGGCCGAGAAAAGGGTGTGGAAGATAGTATGGAGAAACGTCATCCTCATGGGATTGCTCCATATAGGAGGAGTATATGGTGCCTATCTATTTCTTACAAAAGCAATGTGGCTGACGTGTATATTTGGTAAGTTTGTCCTTTGTTTTATTTTTAAGAAAGTACATTTTATTTGTCCCTGCGCATGGGCAGTAGGAACAACTTTTGTTTATTTTCTTGTCGAAAAAAAAAGGGAGGTCTTTACTGCAGGTCAAAGACCTCCCTTTCTGTTTTCAACTTAACTCGATCTTGAATTATTATTATAATTATGCAATATTTTCCGCATTATCTTATAAACTTCTCGTTAACACTGATACTGGGGAGCACCTAAATTTAAAAATAGAATTTCTGACATCAGTGCATAAGTGAACAAAAACTCGCTTAGCTAGATACGTCAACAAGTAGGTAGGTACTCGTTTTTCTATACAAAGCAATTTAATAAGAATCAAAAGAAATGTTATTTATTTGGCTGTATTGTATAAATAATATTGGTGTGATTTAGGTAATTTTTAATATGTGCACATAATTAGATATGTTATTAACATAATACAAAATATCTTATTACGTGTTTAAAAAATAGACTATAATTATTTCCGTGTACATTTATAGCGTCACGTGTGTATTTTAATAATTTCATGTGACTTTTGTTACTATGGTTGGTATGAAAATCAAAGGGGCAAGTTCCGAATTCTTAAGAACGGTCACATTATAATGTCAGTCTCAATGCTCTCGAACTGTTGACTTTTAAAGTTTTGGACTTTGATTGTCGCTGAGATGAGATTGCGACTAGATTTTGAACGTTTTATAATTATACGAGAACTGACCTGTTGGTTTGAATCATTAGGTAGGGTTGTCATTTTTTTTTTAAACTTTCACCAACATTGTTAGCTCGTTATTTACATTAAATCAGAAATACCAATGATTAAATACTAAAATAAAATACTACTTACTTCATTTTGATTTTCTGAGAATATCAAATAGTTTATTTTGACTGTACTTAAATACCTCTCTACTACACTTAAGTACTTATTTTTTACGATTAACCAAGATAAATTTTCCAAGTGCTATACTTGTAATTTAGACATACTTTAAGAACCTAATAATATTAATTAATCGTATGAACACCTGTCTGAATTAAATTCCTGAACACGTGTCGATTTCTATAGAAGTAGCGCATTAAGGAATAATGCTACACTAGAACAAATATTACAGTTTCAGGGAATTAAATGATTCAATAATTATATTGTTCTCTTTAAATCACTGCGGTACATCAAATAAATTGTAAATGATAAAAGACGTGAAAATAAATAAGAAAATCTATTTACAAAACAGAGAATATAGTGTAACCATTGTTCAAATACGCTTTTCTATTAAGTAATTTGAATAAGTAATATTGCACAATTCCCTTTGAAATTTTCCTATATGCCTTTCTATTTCCCATTCTCTTGACACCCTAGTCGCTATCTTTGATAACCACGGAAAGAGAGGCATATACCTGTTCCTGCTGTTCTCTTTTATCTAGAGAACTCTGTTTTGAAGCTCTTTAATAATTAATGTTGTTTCTTTGTTTCCAGCTGTGTTCTTGTACATATGTTCTGGCCTGGGCATCACTGCCGGTGCGCACAGGCTATGGGCTCACAAGTCATACAAAGCGCGTCTGCCACTCAGAATTCTGCTGACCCTTTTCAATACCTTGGCCTTCCAAGTAAGTGTATCAGAAGAAAGTATTGACTAACTAAATACTGAACTAATTCATGATGGCATCCAAAATATTTGTCACTAGTCTTGTTGACAAATCTATGTTATAACTTCTACCTACAATGGCACAATATTCCATTTAGGTATCTATTTAGGTATTTGGACAAATAAGTAAAATAACAGAGTAAGTCAAATCTAATTAGGTACGTGAAATTAGACAAATAAAATTCCATTTATTTGTGGAAGATTAAAGATTAACAAAAGCAAAAGAATTTGGATAAACAAAGTTTGATTTCCACAATCACTGAATTATAAAAAGTGCATAAATTACCTGAAGTTTTTAACTTCGAAGGTTAAAAAGAAAGGACACAGGTCTCATGAACAGACATGTGCCTTGGAATAACCCAACTATCTGTTGAAGCACGTGCACCCAGCACAAAGTTCATAAAGGTCAAAAAGCACAGAAAATGTGTGCGTGAATAATAACGTCCTACGTAGTTGTGACGTTATATTTTCTAGGACAGTGAGGGAAATTACTTGAATGATATTTAAAGTCACCTTCAGCAATAAGATTTTGGGTCTAAAGATAGTATGTCATATTTCATCATCGTTCACGAACTGGTATCCAGAATTTATAGCTTAGTACCTCTTACGCTTATAACGATTATTAATACCTTTCAGGTATATTTTTTGTGATTTACCGGTAGTCTTAACAGGTGAAAGGCGTTGTGATTAGAAAATATATTTTGTCCAAAGAATAGTTCAAAATTGGGATAAAAACGTTAAGATTATTTTGAATAAAAAAAATAGAGACGAGTCCACACCTACCACGTGAACAAAAACCTATTATCAAAACCATGCATGTGCTTATCACGCGTGAGAAACTAGCGTTATCAGCGTAACCTTTTAACACAAGTATCGACGATTACCCTCTGACTGTAATTAAGTTATCAGCAGTAGTAAGTAGGTAATGATCTGCGTGATCGATCTGTACTTTCTATACTAAATAATATTTTATCTGTAGTAATTTGCCGTACATAACAATTATGGAATATAATTCTTAAGTATAAACATGAAACATGAATGATAATAACGTGAAAGAAACTAATGAAGCTAGTGAATGAATTATGTTGAAATTTACTCTTGGATGGTAGAATCTTACTTCAGTTTTGAAATACTTTAGCATAATTATTACGTTAGCTCTATTTAAACATAGTAGATTGGCTTTAAGATATCCCAAACCAAAACATAAAGCAGAATTATTTATAATTAATCTGTGCCCAGCTATGGACTACGATGAGCTGTTGATGAACGTAATCCTGTACGTGTGTTAGATAATGTATTGATAACTACTAGGTACTTTATTCGTAAAAATATCTGAAAAAACCCAGTTGTTGTTTTACTTGTCATAAAAATCTAGTAGCAATATAGAGATTACATAGATTATTGAATATAATCGTTTATTGAAGTGCGTCAAAGTTGACAAACAATGATTAGTCAAATAATAATGAAACAGGTGTATAAATTTAATACAATAACAAATACTTAATTCGCATCGTATCGACCGATAAGGGATATAAGTATTGCAGTAGACAAAGGCAAAGAATTCTCAATCTAATCTCTATTAGGTTGACAATTCTTTGCCACGAACATTATTGACCAACCTCTTGCCAAAGGTGGATAGCCTATTGGTTATTTTGTTGGTATAATGCTTATGTCAATGAACTTTACCAAATTTTCCGTCTCATTCACGCCAGAATACGTAGACAATTTTTTTTAGGTTTTTCCAGTATGGGCACAAAATAATACGATGCTTACCGGTTTCCATACCTGCGTTTAGATTTAGAGCCAAACCGATACTACGTACTTACAATTTAATAACCTCATTAAGCAGAATCATGAAGAATCTATTCTCAACTTCTTGTTCTCCTTCCAGGATGCCGTAATCGACTGGGCACGTGACCATCGGATGCATCACAAATATTCGGAAACTGATGCTGATCCCCACAATGCCACACGAGGTTTCTTCTTCGCCCACGTCGGCTGGCTGCTGGTCAGAAAACACCCGCAGATCAAGGCGAAGGGACACACCATTGACCTCAGTGACCTCAAGAATGACCCCGTTCTGCGCTTCCAGAAGAAGTAAGTGTGATTCGAGGATAATTTGCTACTATGTACTGTTGATTCGAGTTGATTGTCGATTTATCCATATATTGTGTACCTATGTACATTTGATTCGTCATGTATGTCATTTGCTACCGAAATACGACGACGGATGTTCAAAACATAGTAGTTCTTTTGTAGAAATTTCAGTAAAAAAAATAAGACTGTTTTAATTTTTACGTGCTTCCTTAGTCTAGAGCGTGTCTAAAAATATACTAAGATGTTAAAACAACAATGTACTTACTGCCTACGTGTTTTACCCTTAAGAGCGTTTATACTGAAAGTGGGCAACGTCGCAAATGGATGTCAAATATTTCGCTGCTTTCATTAATATATAACTGTATGGAAATATAAAATATGTCTAACTAGTGAACTAATATATTGATTATGAAATGCAATCATTAATATCGTAACACCGAATATTTCGTTTGAGATGTTAAAAATAAGTATTTGAAGACTTTCCAAATGCCTTTTTTTAATCCTAAAACGATAACAACATCATATTCAGTGTTATAATTGCAATTCATTATTAATATTCTAGTTCACTAATTCGTGACTGCCTCATAGGTCTAGTGGTCTCAAGCGCTGTGTATAAGTTCCTCGGTTCGATTCCCGGGTCTGGCAAAGTGTTATTGGGTTTTTCCATCTGGAATTTCTCAGTAGCAGCCCGGAGCCTGAATTTGTGCCCAGTTGATGGCAATAGGCTCGCCCCCTATTACATGAGACTTAAACATAACTGGCGAAATGTGGGTGTACACATCTGCCTAACCCTTCGGGGATTACAGGCGTGATGTTATGTGTTCACTAGTTAGCGATATTTCATATGTCCATACAGTAACATTGCCAACTTTAAGAATTTACGCTCTTAATGTAGGAACGTTTTTTAGATACATTGTAGAATGGGTACTTTCCATTTAAACAAGTTATCCTTATGTTAGACTAACTTGATTATTTCTTTGCAGTTTCTACCTGATCCTCATGCCCCTGGTCTGCTTCGCGATGCCGATGTACGTCCCCACACTGTGGGGTGAGTCTCTCTGGAACGCCTACTTCGTGTGCTCGATCTTCCGCTACGTGTATGTGCTAAACGTAACCTGGCTGGTGAACTCTGCCGCCCACCTGTGGGGCTCCAAGCCTTACGATAAGAACATCAACCCGGTGGAAACCAGACCCGTCTCCCTCGTGGTGCTTGGCGAAGGCTTCCACAATTACCATCACACTTTCCCCTGGGACTACAAGACCGCTGAACTCGGGGACTATTCCCTCAACCTCACAAAACTTTTCATTGACACCATGGCCGCTATCGGATGGGCATATGACCTCAAAACGGTATCCACTGACGTCATCCAGAAACGCGTGAAGAGGACCGGCGACGGCAGCCACTCTGCGTGGGGCTGGGATGACCATGAAGTGCACCAGGAGGACAAGAAACTAGCAGCTATTATTAACCCAGAGAAGACTGAATAATCAAACCGACCCCGTTTGATCCAATTCCATTAGTTTTTAGATCAAAGGGTGTCCATGTATTATAATACTAATGGTGAGGGAAATGTGATACCAGTAATACTATTTATTTTATTTATAATAATCCACAGTGATAATGGCTATCAAGACTTTTAGAATTAATTCTTAGATTTTTAACAAATGATGCCCATCTGTTTCCTGTAGACAGAATACAATAAATAATACCAAAATAATATATTCTTTCTTTTATCATCCAATATCTGGATAAGCTTTGCTCGGTTTTTTTTTGTAGTTTTCGAAAAATAAAACCCAGCTAGATCGATTTATCGCCCCCGAAACCCCCTGCATACTAAATTTCATGAAAATCGTTGGAACCGTTTCCGAGACTCAGATTATATTTATATTTAGATACAAGAATTGCTAGTTTAAAAATATTAGATTATACATTGTACCTACTTATAAATTAACCCATAAGCCCTTAATAAGGATGGGAGTAAAAACCTAAGGAAGGCCTTCTTAAATGAAAACGTAGGTAGAAACACGAAACATTATCATAATTATTGCGTTACAAACACTCATGATGAATTTAGCCCCTTTATGTTTAGCCCATTTCCATAGTAACTAGGTATGGAAACTTCGAAGTGACTTCAAGTAATGTTCATCATTCACTTCCCCCGTCTGTAAGAAGCTCTACATTCTACGCCGAAGCAATTGATTGGACGCACTACATAACCTATATGTTTTCACACAACACTTTTCTTATCTCTTAGTTTTTATTTTTATTAAATTCTCGACCATGAAAACATTTTGTCATATTATGTTTTTATTACGTTATCACGCGTGTGAATCACGCAATGTTATTACAATAAGTCCGAGTTTTGCATAACTACAATCGTCTTTATTTATAATTTATTATCTTGGAATTATCAACTTGGGAGAGAATCACCTGTTCTACAGCATAAACATCTAGTTATTCTTATGTACTTCGTTTCACAACACATTGTTATTACATATATTTTCTAAGCTTATGCGAAGATTAATTTGTATAAGTAGACCGACCGATCCATACTGTAAAAGTCTCACCGTGAAAACTAAGGCGAAGTGAGCTTGAAGTAAGCTGTCTTTTGCTTTCTTTGATGCTAAGGATTGTCACTATTGACAGCTCATTTCACCTTAGTTTTGACATCTCACTTCACCTAAGTTTTGACAGCTCACTTCACCTAAGTTTTGACAGCTCATTTCACCAAAATTTTCACGCTGAGATGTTTACAGGATCTTCCTTCGCATCCATTAATCATAAAAGAAGGTTATAAAAGTATTATAGTCACCGTCCGTTACTTTATAATTATATAAGTATTAAAGGTATTGCACTCACATAAAAAACCTTTCCTATAAAGAAGAAATGTGAAGATAGGAATCTATTAACCTAATTTTGGTGACAACGAATGAGGTTAATTACCAAATTATTATCAATTATCGTTTCCCTCATTCACCTGGCGACAAATTTTGATCTCTTTCAACAGTCAGCTTAAGCATGATTTCAACATCCCCATCTATATTTTAGTAAAATCCCTACTAGAAAACCTGTACCTGAAACCTGAAAGTTCGTGCAGTACCCACATGTTTACATGGTAAATGATACATTGGCAAAGTCATCGAACCTTCCTACGTAAGTTACGTCTTATGAACTGTAAATAGATACTAATACAGGTACATACATAGGTAGGTTCTCCTGTCATATGAGATTAATTATGTAAGTGTGGGCGAGGCAGTTTGATGACATGCATTAGTATTATGACATTCGACACAATAAGGCCCATTTACCTTATTAGGATCACGATGTGATGTGATAGGTAAGTCTCTAATTTTTAGTTCCTTTTATTTTGACTCGAAGATATTATAGATCATCCAGTCAAAAACTAAAGGCATGAAAAATCCGAATGCTAACTTTGGATATGCCTTTGCTGGTGTTTTCTAAAAAAATAAGTGTTTTTTGCCAGAAGAATATAAACTCGAAAAACTAGATCCAAGTCAAAAGCATAGAAGTAGAATTTCATGAATCGTAAACAAGACATAGAAAAACGAACTTGCCATTAATGTTCTTCATTACATCAATGATCCCCCAATTCGTCGAAGTGGGGGATTACTGACCCATCCAACACCCATTGCGAGTGCGGTTCATCTGATCAGACTATATCCCACTTGCTGGCGTGTTCTAAGTGCCCTTACATTTTACCTCGGATGACCTAAAGAATGCCTCTGATGCCACAATCAATGTTCCCACCCACTGGGCTCAAACAATAGAAAAATAAAGAAGAAGACTACCATCGACACGAAAAGAAGAAAAATTTCATCAGACAAAAACTAGACATATAAACGAGAGAAACAGTTTGTTCCCCTCTTCCCCTCCCCGCCTCCTGTATTGACGCTACTTTCTACAACAGGCTGTAATTTCAATTAGATGTGACCGTGTGTCTGCACTGTATGGTTGCCGCAATTTGACCGCTTGTTTAGATCAACGCAATTACTTTTATAACCAGGGTGTTGCTTTTTCTTTTTCTTTATCACGTTCCTGGGAAATTCAGCAATATGTGATGATCTTGAGTGATCTAGCAAGGTATGGATCAAGATATGGTCTGCACATGCCGGTTGTATTTATTAAGTCTTGCGGTGCTTTTCTTTTTAGTGTTGTGAAGGTAACTGTGTAGCTTTTTGCTGAAATTATTAATGAGGCACTTATTTTTATTTTTTAAAGATGTTAAGACCTACCGGGAATTTTTGGTAGGTTCCCTGCTACATCATAATATAATAAGCTCAATAAGCTTCTGCTGCATAGTGAAGAGAACAATGAAGTGGCTTATCTTTAATACAGGGTCAAATTAAATTAGCTAGCGAAACTCCTTAGATGTGATGGTATCGATATTTAAAAAGGGTAATTAAAAAAAAAATGAGGTCTGCGACCTTAAACAGTGTAGTTACTTGAAATATTTATATTTTTTTTTTTGTGTAAAGTTCACCATGTTAAGATATCGATACCCCACGTTGCTAACTAAATTTGACTCTTTAATCGCAACAGCTGGTAATGAATCTTAGGTCCTCTTGATCGTTAAACCCCGCCAGGTGCCGCTTCTGAATTCAATTGAAACAATATATTTAATGTTGTTTAGAGAAATAAACCCAAATATTTTCTGCTTGTTTAAAAGTGTAATACAGTCGGTTGAATAATAATGCAATGCGAAATACATTAAGCATCAGGAAAATTGCCTTTACTAAAATATCGCACAACAGAATTCATAAATTACTCTCTCATTTTGCCCAATTCGTTTTCCAAGTGTTTACGCTCTCTTAATTCCCTTGTGGAATGACTGTCTCTGGTGTTTCGACGAGAAAGTAGGTTGGTACATCCGAACGTCAAAGTTTAAGGCTTCGTAAAAGAGAAAATTGCACAATAGGTACTATCTTGGTACTTGAAAAGTCAACCTTCTTTCTTGCAGTGTCGATCTTAACTTTCCAAAAGTAAATATCCACTTAAATATAATGTTATTTGCCATAAAGTGAAATCTAATTCACTTCCCCAGTCTTTTGTACTGCGGCGCTAAAGATCGAAATCGACTCAGCGTAATCGATGAACGTAATAACAATAAAGAAATGTTTTAAGGCACCGATATATTTCTTTTATCACCTCTCTGCATCGAAATAAACGTGCCACGTAATACTGGAGGTGAAAATTTGGGGGAAAACTGTCAGTAACGCTGAGGAAAAGTGGAGCAGGAAATGAAAGAAATTAGGAACCAGTTTCAACGTCCGACAAACAATGGGGGGCTTAATATCGTGTCAAGCTGTCCTGCTGCCTGCACATTGCAGGAGCTGATGGACGCTACTGAAGGTGTTAAGTCGTAGCCAAATTCTGGACTGACTCTATTTAGATTGCCATCGACACGCTTGGTAGTTTGAAAACTGTCATGTTGACAGTTGTATAGAGGTATGAGGAACAGGGTATAAAGTTCACTCAGCCTCTATAGAAAAGGGAGGATCCTCTGACCAGACGGGTGTTGTGTCTGGTGGGCAACTGTCCGACGATTGATGTCAGGATTTTGTATATATACACGTCGCGTAATAAACTCTGTTTCCGCGATGCAAGAGATTGTGTGATTTCAGTACTTTGATGCGTAGTTCGCATGTGGCGGTGTAGATGCTGCCACAGTAGTATGAAATGGGTAACACACAGCAAGGTTTCAATTAATTTCCCTAACTGTACCAAGAAAAAAGTATATTGAATATAACCATCTACTATGTTGTTGTAAAATAACTTTTTTACTCATAGCTTAAAGTTTTTGTAAGATTATTCTGGACTGTAATTTAGTTCCCATACCTATTAATGAAAGAGTATTATATACATCGTTCATAAACACAACCAGACTAGTCTAGTGATTAATCTTATTAAGAGGGCCCATCCCGGTCCGTCTATCGTCAATGCGAGCATGATCGAAAACCTTGTTGTTTCATCCAGCGCAAGTGAGAACTGCTAACAAGCAAGTGAGAACGCGATAACATTGTACGAAAAATAACTTGCTTCAGGAAATACGTGTTTTTGAATACGCCTTACAAGTTTGTGAAATAAATGTTTGTCATTTAGAATCTTCATTACATGTGCAAGGTTTCTATAAAGATGTTTTTTTAACTTTTACAATTTCTGAGTATATTATGAACGGTCAAAGTTCAGATAAAATTTGTGCAAAAAAGCAGATTTTAGGAGGCTTATAGTGAATTAGTTTCTCCAAATTTTTATTTTTTGCTTTCATAGAAACCTAGATATAGTGCACAAAGTACATATTAGTTTTAAAAAATTGAAGAAAGATGTGCTACAACGCCATAATCACTTACAAGCGTTTGTATGAAAAGTATGACGGGTTGGCCGCTCTTAAGCTTTATAATTTCAGATTGGCAAATCTTTCTAAAGATACCTTTTAGGTAGGCATTGGTTTCAGAGTAACTGACAGTGAATGTCAAATACAGAAAGATAAATCAAAGCAAGATTTACATTCTAAGAGAAAAACGTTACCGATAAAAGGAAATTATTGAGACCTACTTACACTACATAACGCAAAAATATTATCCTAACTAATAATATTATAAATGCGAAAGTGAGTTTGTTTGTTAGTTTGTTACGCTTTCACGCTAAAACGGCTGAGTAGATTTTGATGAAGTTGGCACATGGGTAGACTATGACCTAGGTTAGGACAAAGAATACTTTTTATCCTGATATTCTCACGGGGTCGAGACTTTGCGGGTGAAACCGTGGAGCGCAGCTAGTCTTACTAATATTATAAATGTGTAAGTTTGTGTGTTCGGATGATTGTTACTCAATCACGGAATAACGGTTAAACGAATTTGTATGAAATTTGGCACACAGATTGTTTATAACCTGGATAAGATACTGTTGATTTCGGTAATACGATCTCGTGGGATAATTTCCGAAATCCACGCGGGGCAAGTCGCGGGCGAAAGCTAGTAATATTACAAATGCGAAAGTGAGTTTGTTTGTTTGTTTGTTCCGCTTTCACGCTAAAACGGCTGAACGGATGAGAATGAAATTTGGCTCATGGGTTAGGACATTGGATACATTTTTATGCCGGACCTGTGGTATAATTTTCTGCTTCCACGCGGGCAAAAGCTTGTACAATTTAATTTACAGTGTCGTTGAAGAAACTTATGCTGTCCGTATCTGGTCCTTTGTCTATTTCGCAGGCTCTTAAGCTGCTAATGAACGAACACTAGAGAGAAGTTTTCACATAATTGCCACTAGTATACTAGTGACAACGTTAAGTGTTGACTAAACGACGTAAACGTATAAAACGTGACGTTTTTATGAGAGGAATAAACATTGTAATCCTTGGGTCTTTAAGTACTACTTTTTAGGGTTCCGTACATCAAAAGGAAAAACGGAACCCTTATAGGATCACTCGTGTGTCTGTCTGTCCGTCTGTTACATCCCATTTGCTCCGAATGTAATGGACCGTTTAAGTTGAAATTTGGTACACATAATGTAATTCCGTGACCCAAACACGGATGTGTAACGTAAATAAATGATTAAATAAATGATTTTGAATATGGGGGTCACTTTTGGGGGGCATACAAGAAAATATAAAAAATAAAAGTTTTGCTAACTATACTGAGGGACATATCAAATGAAAGGATTTCAATAATTTTTTTTTCATAATTTTAAAATAAATACAATTAAAGATATCTAAGAAAGTAGATGAAAATTGACCAATCCCCGTATTATCTCCGAAACTACTGAGCCTAAAATTTTGAAAAATACATAGAAAGATTCCTTATCCATAGATTACAGCAAAACCTATAAGAAGTCTATGGTCTTAAAATAACATGGGAAATCTCGTACAAACTTACATTTGGAATGTATAGGAGTTCATGTTTTTCAACTACAATGTTAAGTTTATGTTTGGGATAAATTCTTCACAACTACGGAACCCTTCGTTATGTGTGGTCCGACACTCACTTAGCCGGTTTTTTTTCCACAGCATTCTTTTTGTCAACGATTTTAGAAGTTATTTTGTACTCTTTGGTCGTAGTTTCGGTTTATAGTTGTACAAGATAAAACGCTCCTGTATTCTGTTAAAGTCACTAACGAGGTACTGGGTTGAATTCCCAGGTCAGCAAACCGGTCGGTCAGTCGAGTAATAAATGAGCTTGGTTTATTCATCTCTGCAAATGGGATTAATTTGTACCAGAAAGAAGAAATAAACGTTTATGGCATATCAATTGCGTTACATAATGAGCAGTTACGGCTACATTTAGATGCTGGCAGTATAACAAAGCTTAAACAGTATTGTTATGTTTCAATTTGTTCAATCAGATTATTAAACCTTATCAAAAAGATACAAAATAAAAATTATCCCCTAACATCATACTGTATAGGGGTGCGTCAAGGCCTGACGAAATTTATTTTTTATCAGTACTTCCCTATCGCTAGCCAGAGCGACAGTGTGCACAGTCAATAGGTATATCGAACACACCACTGTATTAAAACAGGGAGGGTTGTTAAGTCTAAAAACATTAAAATATAACTTTTTAGTAGTTTTAAGATATTTAAGACAAACGAAACACAAATGTCGTTCATTAACGACAGCGAATACGAAAACAATTCCTTTTCTTTCTTCGGGCCAGTTGAGATGGCGTTCTACAACGAACTAGAAGACACATACACAGTCAAGATAGTCGTGAGCATCATCCTGGGGATCTTAATGGCGGTGAGCGTGATCGGCAACGTGTGCACTCTGGCGGTGATAGCTAGGGACCACACCATGCGTACGCCCACCAACTGCTACCTCGCCAACCTCGCCATCACCGACTTACTCACAGCCCTCTTCATCCCGCTCGAAATATACATCATTTTCGTACCAGATTTCTATCCTCTAGGAGAAGTCGGATGTCGAATACACTACATCCTCTGGAACGTATTCAGTAACTGCAGCTTACTGATAATTACTGCATTTACGATTGAACGGTACATCATAGTGACTAAACCCTTTTTTCGGCAAAAGCTGACGTTGAATTCTCGCGTCTTCAAAATTGTAGGTGTTATATGGGTTGTCTCACTTAGTTTCTGTATTCCCGACGTGTTCTACATAGATCTGTTGGAAAGAAAAGAGTACGTGTATTGTTACTACACGTTGACGGAAGCTGCGAGTGCTGTGGTCGCCGTCGAGATATTCGTTTTCTTCGTAATACCGATGACGACGATATTGGTGTTGTATATTAAAATAACAATAAAGTTGAAGTCGGCGCAGAAAAAATTGCGGAGCAGCCCGGTAGTTGGAAAACAGAACAGAGACAAGGCGGTGAAAATGATTGGTTAGTACCTACTCATATTTTCTTTAACAGTTTAAACAACGTGGGAACGTGTCATGTTGAACTTATCGGTATGCATTTAAGCGGAAATTGCATTTTTTTTTTTAAAATAAATAGAGTTAAATCATCTCAACACCTCTCTCCCTTGAATTTGTATATATATAATATAGGTATATATTATATTAAATATGTATGTATATGTAATATAAGTTATAATCTATTTATGTACTTGTTGTTCCTATCTATTTTATTTCGAATGATATATTTTTAATATTTTTTTCTTTGTTCCTCTGAAATAGAGCACCTACTATCTAATCTCTTCACCACCCTTGGTTGGTTTATAGAGAATGCCTAAGGCATTAAGTCCGCCTTTGTATCTTTTTGAGTGTGAAAAGTTTAAATAAATAAATAAACGTGTGCCCAGCAGAGAACGATTTATTATTGTTAATTTATTTCAGAATTAGGTACTTTCATATTTTGTTAGTGAGGACTTCAAAAATACGGCACTACCTAAACGTTATCTTAACCCTTTATTTGGGATTGTATGTACCGTCATACAGTCATGAGTTACAAATTGATTTTAAAAAAAAACAACTTGCATATGATAAATTAACTTTTTCATATTGCCAAACTAACTTTATTTGGTAGCAAAAATAAAACACACATCTCGGAACATCCATTTAGACATTACTTTAAAAAAATCACTACCCGGCGAACGTCAACTGTTTTGTCCAAGGCATACTATTATTATGAATATTACATAGTTTAGGATAGGTGTAATGACTAAGATTTATGTTTTATTGCGTAATGGAAATGCTTGTGATATTTGATTAATTGCGAAGTTTTTATAATATAAAATGGTTCTATTTTGATCACTAATATGGTATATACACTGCCAAGTTTGTCATGAAACACCCTGCATTTTGTTCGTATGTCACGGCATACATTGCCAGTTTGAGGTTGCTTTTTGGGTTTACTTGGTTTTGTAGCACGCTTTTTTTTTCTTTGTCGGCAGTACCAATTTCAAACTCGTGGTGGTAGAATCTAAAATTCGCATGTCCCTGCTGAGAATGCATCCTCTGATGGTAGTAAACATTCTGACCTTGATGATGAATTACGTGTGCACACCCCGCTTGATATATTGATAGTTCTTATGGTGGTGATGAAATAATTTAAGTACACAAAGTAAAGCGCCTGTCAGGGCTCGAACCTACAACTCGTAAGTCACGGCCTTTACCACTGGGCCACCACTGCTCATATACCATTATATGTACAAGATTACCCAAAATTGCAAAAACAATGGATGCTCAAGGATTTTCGATTTGAGCTTTACGAGGACGACTAGACTACCATATGCGTGTTTAGTAAAGCAGGCAATTACTAGGCGTTATCACCTTGTTTTTTTTTATATATTCTTTATTTGTATTGTAATCAATTAATCATTTGTCAAATCACAATCAAGATGTGTGGCATACATCGTTTTTCAGGAAATCTGAAGTTTCTATATATTTTTCATTATTTTTCTGTAACACCCATAAACGTCTTCAATACATTGATTTCCACAAAAAAAAGTTTTTTTTTTTTTTTCATTTTATTCTTTGCCAAATGAAGGGTAAATTTAAAAATTGTAGATCTAAAGCTTACCTATGCACCTACACTGTTCTAGTAGCGCACTAGTGGACAATTAACACTAATTATAATACCATAACGAAAAATTAATATTTTAATAGAAAAGATGTTTGGTAAAGGCTATTTCAATAACAGAATTCTTGTGTACAAGTAGTCATATATAATAAAAATAAATTGACTACTTAGTACTTTTTTCTAAAGTTTCCAGAGCTCTTTGAAGTTGTTCATTGTATTACAATCAAGAACATGTTTCTTCTGAAGAGCAAGTCTTTCTTAAGCTTAAGGAACGTCTTCGCTTTCATTTTTATTCACAAAGTTTTGTGCAAGTGCCTGTGTCGTGGCCGGATCTTAGAATTGATCATTTCATGAAATGGTTGTGTTTCATGAAATGGCCAGCTAAAATTGACCATTGAGCAACGTTTAATGATATGTCAATCGACGTTTGGCCATATCATTATGTAGGGTATCTATGCAAATATTAATGGCATTCATTTACTTTTAGTAATCGGGGTCAATGGATAAATAAAACATTTTTAAATAGCTTTCATTCCAGAAGAAAAATAATTATTAATAAAATTGAAAAAAACAACATATAAAATACGTTTCAAACTTTTTAACGTTGCGGTTGTTTTTCGAGTGACTTTCATAAAAGTCACGTAGCTTGGTATAATAACGATACTTCAATGCACTTTTATCATCCATTTGCATATATATAATTGCTTTTCCAATTGAATTATCGTCCGCCGCCGCCGCCATGATGCATAATAAAAACAAAGCCACATCAATGCCTCTACCTGTGGATAATCTAACTATTTTACGATATGATCACTAATGTTTGGCCACATCATGAATTAGTCGTGCATTTAACTGTGCATATCGTCAAACGTTGAGTATTCAATGATCTGGCAGGACCACACCATGATGTGGCCAGCGGTCGATGTTTTATTTCATGAAATGCAGCCACTTCATGAAATGGTCGATCATTTCATGAAATGAACAATTTTACGATCTGGCCACGACACCTGCACAAAGTGGTATTAATTACTTTGCTAAATAGTGTGTGCAAGCGGGTGAAATATATCTTGTGTTCTTGCGTGCTTAAAATTGGACTCTCAGTAAGCAAGTTCATTTCCTTGCGAGAAGCGATGTTCTAAGTAAGACAATAGAATAATTAGAAATGTGTTTAATTGGGATTTCAATATTGGGAGTAAAATACAACATGAAAATTAAAGAAAAACGTTTTCACAATACAAGTAGCCAAACGTATCTATACATTGGAAACAAATGACTCCTAATTATGTAGGTACCTAACTGCTTAAACATCTAGCATACCTATCTACAAATAACCTATTGAAAAAAAGATCAGTCGGTAGATACACCATCCAATGACATTCCACTTTATTTGAACGACAAAATCGGTTCAAGAAAGGAATTTAAATAGCATAAACAAACTGTAATTTATGTTTTATTTTCAGCGGCAGTTGCTGCGTCTTTCTTTCTCTCGTGGACGCCATATTGTATATTCCGCATAATGATGGTGTTACCAAAATTTGATTATGAGGATTATTATAACGTAAGTATAAAGTTAGAACAAAGCTAACTCAGCTAACATTAAATCAAATCAAATCATTTATTTGCTTGAATATGGATACATACAACAAAAGTTCTATAAACCATTCCTACCTTAACAGGTGTTCAAATATATATTATATACATACCATACATAACATCACGCCTGTAATCCCCGAAGGGTTGGGCAGAGGTGTACCTAAAATAACACCCACATTTTGCCAGTTATGTTTAGGTAAGTTTCATGTAATAGGGGGTGAGTCTATTGCCACTAACTGAACACAAATCTAGACTCCGAAACTCCTGATGGAAAACCCAATTACACTTTGCCTAAAATGGGAATCAAACTGAGGCCCTCAAGCCCAGCAGTAGCGCTTGCGACTACTAGACCAACGAGGCAGTAAAGCAAAGCAAGATAATTACTTACTTCAATATTATGATTTTAAATTATGCCATATTTATATAATTAGAATGTTCATAAATTAAAAGTTCACAACTGTAGAATACAAAGGTGAGTTTCAAATTTAAATAACGCCAACTCGGTAGCTGAAGCGGTTTACTTGTGCTGCGAAGGATCTTCAGGTCTTTTATTCATAGAATAAAAATGAAACTGCTATAAAAAAGTTTACCTTTAAAAATCGTAACTGAACTCAAATCAACTCATGAATATCTATGTAGTTTACCTCTGGAGAAGAAACTAACTAAAATTCAAATAATCATTTGCAGTCTGCTTCATAATCCCCTGAGACACAAAACATCAAAACTCTTTATTAACATTGTACGCTCAATCTCACTTCTCAACAACGGCATGCAATAAAAATGTAAATTATAACTAGAAAATAGTTACAGAAAATTTTTAAGACCCAAATTGGGCGTTAAAAACTTTTTTCATATCTAAAATAAATCCATCTTTTTTCAGGTGTGGAAAATCGTGAATTATCTTTGCTATAATGGATACCTGTCTACTGCTGCCAACCCGATACTCTACAGTTTAATGTCCCGGAAATTTCGACAAGCGTTTAAAGTAAGTTGTTAGCATGAACTTCGTCTGGGACATGGAATCGCCTGAACTTTAATGCGAGGGTGGATAAGCTGTAGATACGTCGTTTAAGGACACACACGACCGGCTATTGTGAGGTCGTTAAACTTTTTGTTGATCTTTAGAGTTATTTAAAAGTTTTAGACAGGACGGTAGATAAGACTTGACAAGAGGGCTCAATGACCAGAAAAAAGCAGCTGGAGCAGATAGGATATGGAAGACTGAAAACCTTGGGACAGACTTAGGTTAAACCTGCTACTTATCCAGCGATTAATATTCTATTCTACCTAAATGACTTAATGGCATTCCATGTAGTTACTATTATAGCTAATTAATCACCATACCTAATTCGATAGTTTGTTGAGAGTTTTGATAAGGAATAGTAATTAGGTATGGTAATGATATTTTATGTAGATACCGCAGAATCCAAACGTTAAATTTAATATAGTTAATATTAATGTTCTAAGTAACTACCCAAATTTATTAGTTTATAATCATAATATTGTTATAGGTACAACGATCTGTGATCAAGAGGGTTTACAGCTAAATCGTTGGCTTTAGTTGTAATACAAAGAGCTGCCCCACTAAATCATTCTAAAATTTCTTAATTAGCATACTTTGTTAATTTAACAGTTCATCATTATCAGTCTACAGTAGTGTACTGCTGGAAGTTGGCATCTTCTTTTCAAGGCACATAACTTCTTTTATTTTCTCTTATAGCATATAGGTAGATACTATATATAATATCTTATGCTGTTATCAAAATAATAGTCAGTCAGCAAGCTGACTGTCCAGTACAACACACGACTGGACCTGGGTACATTTACTGATAGCCATGCGTTGAGGCTATTAATGCATCCTGACGCACGGTCCTAAGCTGAATCTTCAAAAAATCTAACCACTATTTCCTACCGCCAGGAAGGCCGTAGCTCTACTTGTAAATCATCACTGCTTTAAAGAAACCGCTTCCATAGTCGTCTTTTAAGCAAATATTCTGTCTGCTCTCAAGAGCTTGTCGCAGTCACTGTCCGACGGTAGTGCAACTTTACTACCCCTATGAAACACATCTGCATTTAATTAAATTATACACGTTGTCATGCAGCATATTATGCTAAATACTCCAGAAGTCGACGAAAGTTTGATGAGACCTAGCTTGTGTAGAGATCTAATGATTGACCATAAGTTACCCTATGCTTTTCCTTATATGAAAATTTTTGGCTCCTGAATCACAGAACTTCTTAAATCTGTATGATCTCTTCAAAATAATAAAGACATTTTTTAATCCATGGTAAAATATTAACCAGCCAGTAAACGGTAGCTGGGTGTACAGCTGAAAGTGCGACGAACGGACATTCATGTACGGTGAAATACCGTGTGCACTGACGCGCCCCACTACCGCATAATAGTATGTTTAAATAATAATATTAAATCAAATTTAAAAAAGTTCCCCCGAAATAGGGGCAGTCAAGTCTTCTATTTAAAAGTTACCAAAGTTTTCCTGAAACACGGATGGAATTAACGACGAAGCACGAATGTGAGGCAGTTAAAGTTCACTTGGAAACCTGCCAAACAGAAGCTGTAATGAACAGTTATGTCCAGTGGAACGATTGTTATTTGTTTAGTTATTAGAGAAGTTTACTCGGTTTAATACGTACAGACTTGAATCAGTATCACATTCCTTAGATTCACGTGTAAAAATAGTTTAAGTTGTCCCGAATATTGATTTACTGATGATAGATAAAGATTACGATTTACAAGCTGTTTTTACTCGGAAAATAAATAATTTATTTGAACTATACAACTTAATGTTAATAGCCTTTCATTTTTATTAAATATTATGTTTGATAGTTCAGATATAAGTTTTTTTTTAAACTGTCTCTAACTGTAACATTATTTTCACTTTTTCATTTCGTTATTACGAATAACGAAATGAAAAAGTATTTTATGTAACTGAACTGTTTGCAATTTCGGTGTTCAGCAGCCATAGTTTAACATGATGTTTTTATAATAAATTGATAAACTTAAACACTTGAATTTTAATACTTGTTCAAAGTAAAATTATCTCTTCAACGTAAACAATTTGTCCAGGATGAACTGCACTAGCATGAACTTATTTTCTATTTCTGGTAAATAAATATACGTAAGTACATCCAAGTAGAGACAATGACCTTACAATACTTTTTGTTATACTTGATATTGTTTGATAAATTAATACTAGTTTAAGCAAGAATATGTCAGAAAGTTTCAGCTTTTTAAATTTAAAAAAATATCATCTGATTACTAACAAAAACAAATGTTTTTATTTTTTCAGGATTTGTTGAAGACTCCACGCGTTTTGAGCCGAAAAAGTATAACAAAGAAGACATCATCAACGCTTGATTCGGTAGTGTAGAATATTTACAGAGTAATAATGTTATAATTTTATTAAAGCATGGTAAGATTAAACACATACCAAAACTATATGTTCTGAAAAACATGATTTTGATTTAAACTTTTATGAGCTATCTACAAAAAAAAAATAATAGTAAAGCAAGACTTTTCAAAAGGTGGTTTGATTATGATATAAAAAATAAATTAAATGGCCATTAATAAAAATCAATATAAATTGAGTAAAAAAAACTGCGGACCCAATGATGGTAAGTTTCCAATTATAACAAAAAGATAGCAATAAAGTAGTATCATTGTATTGTACAGGATTCGATGTAAAAAGTGACGTAAAGCCTTTTAAAGAAATTAAAAATGTAGTGAAAATTCTGAATTTTATGGCATTCATATTTTAGAGAGGAACTGGCCATTGCCTTTTTATATAAATAAGAACAAACAGGTTGATATAAAATTTAATATTCTCATCATAGGTACTGGCTGGTTTATGTTGTAAAAAGTGACGTAAAGCCTTTGGAAAAAAAAAGAACTACAATGGCATCCTGGATTTCTATCAAATTTTAGAGAAAAAAAGCCAGTTAAAATTTTCAGTAACAAAAGTAACTAGCTTTTGTCTCAAAAAAATTTAATAATCTTGCTACAATAATATATCCCAAAGGCTCGTACAGACCAACGCGATATTGCGGGCGCGACACGGGTCGCGCTGCCTGTCGCGCCCGCGATATCGCGCTGGTCTGTACGAACCTTAACACATCGAGACCGGATAAAAACTGTATATGACCTTATCAAAAAAATGTCCGTACAAATATTATATAAAATAGGAACAAGGACAGAGAGCCCGAAATAGAATATCAACCGAAGCAACAAATATTCATATCTAACCTGGAAGCCTGACAAAAATTAGAACCACATGACACTGTTTTAGCTAACCTTCCGATTCACATATGCACCTCTAAAAAGAAAGGCCCTGTAGCTAAGTCTCAACTCAAACGTACCCTAAGAGCTCAAAATTGTTACAGAATACTACTGGCGCTAATCTTTCAACCAATACCGGCGCTCCAATATCGGAAACTTAGATCATGCGCATGCCCAAAAGTATAATAATGCCATTAACATTTTAGAAAATAACAATGATAAAATAGTATCTTTCTTATCAAATATAGATGGCCCAATATAGTGACACACTCTCAAAAATTGTAAGCAATCAAGAGAGAATCAATAGCACATTAGGATTACTTTTAGACGAGAAAGCTGCTGCTAGTGTAAATAATCTTATAAGATTTGCAAAGTTTGCTCAGTTATTGATCATAATTAGTGATAATACGAAAAAATTACTTTCAGTGAAAATTAGAATTGAAGATACGTCAGCTTTTATACGTGCATCGAGCACCCATCAGAGTATGTTAAGCATAGATAGTTTAAGTAATATGACTAAGCGATTTAAATCCATATACGGCCAAAATCAATTACTAGATGCAGTAAAGAGTATAGATATAGCCATAAAACCTGATAAATACTACACAAATAAAAAAAATAGTAATAATATTTAAAGTTCCAATAATCTTCCGATAAGTTTGAATAATACAGATTAGCAATAGTTCCCAATAAATCAATGTAAACCTACATTCCTCCTTATCCCTTCATTGCAACCAACGGGAAAGCTTTCAAATACAAAGAGGCTGAATCAATTCGCATCAACCAACGAGGTCTCAAGGTCTCATTTACAACCAATCTCTAATGAAATCATGCTTGCCTACGAAGGTCACACTGACTAAAGCAGCAATGAACAACTGGACGACAGACGCTACACACTTACCTTTCCACAACCAACCCGGACAGAGCTACAATGCGAACGTCAAGAATTCATCTCTCTTAGGAAGTTATCTCGCCACTAGACCGCAAAAATGTCTACTACGCGCTGTGCGATTCACAATAATCAACATTAGCGACCGTATCAAAGGGCAGTCGCTGAAAATCACTGAAATACCTATGAACCTGAACATTGTTGAGGAATCATCCCACATCTGAAACTAAGCTCACTGCACCTGGAAAGCCTACATCAAATCGAAGATAAGATCCTAATGCAGCATCCAGTACAAATAAATCACGCAAATATGGAATATTTGCGTTTATAATGTGTTTCCATAGGTCGCTATTTGTTTTGATATCATCGACTCATCGATAAACGCGGCCCAAGAGTCCCACCATTTATTATTGTATTCATAATTGTTGCATTACAGAGATATTATTATAATAATATGCTCATGCTCAATTTGATGTTTTAAATAACATAATAATTCAACCTGTGTGCTGTATTTTAAACAATAGTTCCAAATCTTTATTTTATTGTTTAACTAGTGACCCGCCCCTGCTTCGTCAACATCCTAATATTCATATGGTTAAAAACAAAATGCAGTATGAAACTGGCAAGAAACTGGGCGATGATCCCAAATTATACAGTAAAATATCGTTCTGATCATCGCCGTGTGAACGGGCCTTACAATAAAAAAAAATCAGCCAAGTGCGTGTCAGACTACGCACAATGAAGGGTTCCGTAGTTGAGATGAATTTATCCCAAGAACAAACTTAACATTGTAGTTGAAAAACATGTTCTCCCATACATTCCAACTGTAAATGTAAGTTTGTACGCACAATATTGAGAGAATTACCATGTTATTTTAAAACCATAGACTTCTTGTAGGTTTTCCTGTAATTTATGAGTATAGAGCCATACTACGTATTTTTTATTTCAAAATTTTAGGTCCAATAGTTTCGGAGATAAAGGGTGAATGATCAATTTTCATAAATTTTCTTAAATATCTTTAAATTTGTTTATTTTACAATTATAAAAATGTATATATATTTAAGATCCTCGTAACATTTGATATGTCATACGATACAGTGTGAAAAACTTTTTATTAATATTTTTTAATTTTCCTTAAAAGTGACCTCCATATTCAAAATTCATTTATTTACGTTACACGTCTGTGTTTGGTTCACAGAAATACATATGTGTACCTTCAACTTAATCGGTTAATTAGATTCGGAGCAAATTGGCTGTTACAGACGGACAGACAGACACACTAGTAAATCTATAAGGGTTCCTTTTTTTCCTATTGAGGTACGGAACCCTAAAAACAAAACTGGTCTATATTATCTTTGGTCTCACTTTTTATTGAACTACATATATGGAAAAAATGGTTAGTCCTTCTCCATTTAAAGAGTTTGGACGTCCATATACTTAATTATTAATGTTTTCAGCCTCAACAATCACTCTTTTAATTGAATTCATAAATTAATTTCAATAATCGAAGTTCCTTAATAGCCGAGGAAAGGTCATTGACCCCTGTCAGTCATGGCGTCACGCCGCAACGCCGTCAGCCATAATTATTTTGCTGCGCGTAATTTTAAATATCTTTTAGGCATCAGCCAGTGACGACCCTGTAAAAATTGTGTATCACTGTCTCGAAACTAAATTTGCACGTGCGGCCATCGGCACAAGTACTGATTCCCAAACAATAGTTTTAAAATGGTAATAAATAGCGCCCATGAAAAAAGAAGCCCACCAAATAGATAATGGGCTAACTTTTGACCAAGTGTCTGTCCGCTGAGACCTCGCTACCTAGGCTTCGGATAACCGCGGTGACGCCGCTTAGTATGTAGGAATAACATTTAAGATTTTTTTCCTAACAGCAAGCTTTTCAGGAACAAATGATTACAAAATACATAACCGCGCAGTTTAACGAGACGATCTGGGCAGGAGAAGATATCCTAATCGCCGCGTCTGAATTCTATCTCGTAATGGTGCATGTGCTCATAAATCACAAAAACACACTGGTGTGTTCACCTACTGGCCAATCAGTATCCAGAAACATACAGATTGTGGCAAAAAAACGGGTTTATGGCCACATGTTGTTTAAATGTCACCCGGGGATCGAACCCGAGCGAGATAGGATGAACAGTAAGAGGATATATTGTCGAAAATGAATGATAGCGTGTAATTTATTTATAATATGCACAAAGATTATAAACTTAAAAGGATTATTATATAGAAAAAGATGTAAAGATGGTTGGTATTGCAGAAAAATAAAAATAAAAATAAAACCGGTTGAACTTAGGAGCGCGAGCTCAATAATGGATTTTAGGTTAGTATGCGCGCATCCAGACGCCTGAAACTACTTATTGAAACCAGTTTTAAAGAAGTTTACGTCAGATAATTGGTAAAAAAGATCTAAAGAAAATAACACTAAGTATATAACAATAATAATAACTCTACAAATTGAAATAATTTATAATGAAAATTGATAAATGTTTTCGCTCAGCCGCTTATCTGGTACGGCTCCTCCGGTCGGCGTGGCTACGGACACACATCGTGGTACAGCTGCCTCACGAATCTAATAGTCTCGGTGGATGGCCTACTGAGTACGATGCTAACTCAGGGTGGCGGGTAAACCGAAATTCGGCTAAGTGTTAGTCCCGTCTCCTGCACCTGAAGTAGGTAACAGTAGGTAGAGACGGTGAATACCAGCAGAATTTTTATAATACAGATGAAAACGATAAGTCGAAGACATGGGAATAATCTACATACCGTTTGTCAAAGGCGGTCACTTCTAGGGTATGTGATACTCGGAGACTATAAGACGAAAACCATTCCTATAGTAAAGCCTATAGTAGCCTTAATATTTAATTAGTGTGTGGATCAAGAAGTCTTCCCTGATCTAATGAAATATAGTAAAGTAATACCACTTTTTTAATCTGGGGACAGTAAAGACACCAATAATTATAGACCCGTA
Source organism: Omphaloscelis lunosa (assembly GCA_916610215.1). Lineage (NCBI taxonomy): Eukaryota > Metazoa > Arthropoda > Insecta > Lepidoptera > Noctuidae > Omphaloscelis > Omphaloscelis lunosa. The sequence continues at coordinate 15,325,524 of OU744247.1, forward strand.
TCCGTATTGCCGGTTTTCAGCAAGTTGTTTGAAAAAGTAATGCTTAATCAAATGCTCAATCATTTTAACACCAATAAAATCTTACATGATCAACAGTATGGTTTCACCAAGGGGCGTTGTACGACTGACGCCGGTGTCACTTTATTAAAGCACATATTTACGGCGTGGGAAGAGGCCCAAGACGCCATAAGAATTTTTTGTGATCTCTCCAAGGCATTTGATTGCGTCGTCCACGAAACCTTAATCTCGAAACTTGAGCATTACAGACTTGAAAAACTTGCATTTAGTTTGGTAAAATCTTATTTAAATGGTAGACAGCAGCAAGTTCAAATAAATGGTGTCAATTCACTCGCTTTTAAAGTAAAAATGGGTGTACCACAAGGATCGATATTAGGTCCTTTCCTCTTTTTAGTATATATTAACGATCTACCCCATTTGTGAAAAACCACACCACAGATGGTGTTATTTGCTGATGATACTTCCTTAATTTTTAAAATTAATAGACGTGCATCAAATCTTGAAGACGAAAATAACGCCTACTGCAAGTCCAAAATTGGTTCACTGCTAATAATTTAGTATTAAATGGTAAAAAACTAAATGTATAAGATTTTTTTTTCAAGGGGATCACGCTCGACTCAAGGCTTCAATGGGGTCCTCATTTAACATCCCTTTCAGGACGGCTAAGTTCAGCAGCATATGCTGTGAGAAAAATACGTCAATTTACTGATGTAGATACCGCGAGGCTAGTCTATTTCAGATACTTTCATAGTATCATGTCGTACGGTATTTTACTATGGGGTCGGGCTGCAGACATCGAGTCTATTTTTATTCTGCAGAAAATAGCCATCAGAGCCATATATGGCCTCCGCAGGCGCGACTCTCTAAGTCTGACTCTCTTGTCAATATATCTATGAAAACATTATGAACGTAAGGAAAAATCTACATGTTTTTAGTAAAAGAGCTGCAAGACACAATTATATCACTAGAAATAGGGACCAATTAGTTCAACCAGGTTTCAGATTGGCTAAAGTGGACTCATCTTTCATGGGGTACTGTTTAAAATGTTACAATAAAATACCTCCCCACATACTTCAACTGAATGAAACGACATTTAAATCTTATATAAAACGCACACTATGCAGCCAAGCTTATTGTAAGTTGGGGGATTACATCGCCGATATAAATGCTTGGCTAAACGCTGGTCCTGCTCCACAAGGGCGCATAAACTAATTGATTAGCATTTGAAAATACTGTTGGAGTTGCTGAAGATTTAAAAACTACTCATCTTTGCATTGTATAAATTCAATCCCTTAGCATTGTATAATTTCAGAACACGTGTGAGTACTATGTACCTACTTTAAAGCTACCATTTACTAGGTACGTCTTTCATTGACTTGAATGTGCCCTTGCGGCTGAGAATATGTCATGCTCACTCTAATATCTCGCTGATGGTGGCGTGTCTGTTGGATCATTTAGCTCCCTTCAAAATGGTTGAGCTGAATGGTGCTAATCCATGCGTCATGTTCGTGAACGGGCGCAGTCAGTAGAGACTGGTCATCTTCTAGCTGGCTTATTTTAATTTGATTTTTGAATTGTTTTATTTGTTTTATTTTTTATTACGGACGCTTTTATCGTTCTCACATTTATAACTTTAATATGAATGATATAAGCAATATTTTGTAACCATATTGTGATTTAAAAGAGTGTCCATGGAGTTTCTTGCCCGTTCTTCTCCATAGGTACCTACTACGCTTTGGAATGGACAACTAGCTTCATCTTTCTGACTGACCGACCCCTTGACAATTCAAAAGTGCCTGTAATTGGTTTATTTAAAATAAATGCTTTGAGTTTGAATTTGAGTTTGAAAAAAATAGAATATACTACCTACCATAAGTTCGAAAAATATTTGACCGAATTTCATTTCACCTAAAACTTTTTAACTATTATCGTTTCAACTTTTTTACTTCATCGAATTCACGTCTGCCACTGTATCAGTTGACCTATTATCAATTCAATTTTTTTTTTGAACATTTGTTCGTTTATGAATAAAAGTGTACTGGAATAGAAGAGAGGAAGAAACTTTTATTAGACAAGTAATGCATTGTATAAACACACATAAAAATAGCGTCAGAATAGGAGATTTTGACATCAATATTTTAGAAAATAGCTCAAAATAGATCAAACTCATATTAGAGTATACCTACGCGCATCTCACAAACCACGTCAATATGTTTAGATTTGATATTCACAAACGTTAGCGACAATAATATGTACACAATCGTAGAAGAATTAGGTTTTTCAAACCACAGTAGCACATTCCTACATATGGTACTAAAACAATAAACTGAACAATCCATTTGGTTTACGAATAAAAGACTATATAATAAAAGTAACATATAAAAATTGAAATCTAAACTAAATACACTCACTAAACTGGAATAACATACTGCCGGAGAAAAATTTAGATGAAAACTATCAGTCATTCCATCGCACACTGACAGAAGAATCTTAGAAGAATCTTAGAAACATAGACTTAAATTAAATACAAAATATAATAATAATTGACTTACCATCGGTATAAAACAATCCTGTAAAAATAAAAGACTATTAAAAATTCTATCCCTAAAAACAAAAAACAAAAATCAATACTGACAAAATACTATAAAAATTATGAAAAAATTCAAAAAATTCAGTAACGACGGCAAAAAAATAAAGTTAAACCGATAAAGAGCAAAAACGATAAAGAAAATATAACATTACGAACGACGAACCTGGTAAGTGAACCTCAACAAGTAGCTAACGTGTTCAATAACTTCTTCGCAACCATTGGGGAAAATACCACCTAAACACCTGGCTCCAAACCGCGAGAAACATCAGTGATTAACCTCGCTGAAAATACGATGTTTCTTAGCCCAGTCGATGGTTACGAAGTGAACAAGATCTTAAAAAACCTAAAAGAACAAAAAAAAGTCACGGCATAGACGAACTCCCACCAACCCTTTTCAGGCAGTGTGCTGACGAACTTACGAAGAAAGCATATTCCCCAATCAACTAAAAAAAAGCCCTAATAAAACCTCTTCATAAAATGATAAAACAGACCCAAATAATTATAGCCCAATCCCTTCTGCCCACAGCATTTAAATAAAGTGTTTGAAAAACGCGCATTTTGTGAAAAATATAAGATATGCGCTGACTGTCAAAACGGATTTCTTAAAAATAGATCTACAACGCTAGCAGTTTACAAGTAAATTCAAGAAATTTTAAATAATAAAAAATACGCAAAAGGAATATTACTTGATATGACTAAGGCCTACGATAAAGTGCAATTTAAAATATTATTAAATAAGCTACATGGAATAGGAATACGCGGGAAAGCCCATGACTAGTTGCATCATATCTGCAGGGTAGAGATCAACTGGTTGAGATCGAACATTACAATAAAAAAAAAAAAACAAAAGAAATACAAGTCATAAGAGCCGATGTCAAACAAATATATGCTTCAATTGCCCAGGGAAGTGTTATAGGCGGCCTCCTATTCCTCATATAAATAAACTAGCTAAAACCATAGATGGGTCATGTGTACTATTCACGGATGATATACCTTACTTCCAGAATCACAAAATTCTCACCTTAATTGGTATTAATATTTTGGAATTACGTAAATTAGTACGCAAATACCCTGAATCTTATAACACACGGGAAGGCATACAAACAAAATATAATAAAAAATACGCAATAGGAATATTACTTGATATGACTAAGGCCTACGATAAAGTGCAATTTAAAATATTATTAAATAAGCTACATGGAATAGGAATACGCGGGAAAGCCCATGACTAGTTGCATCATATCTGCAGGGTAGAGAGCAACTGGTCAAGATCGAACATTACAATAAAAAAAACAAAAGAAATACAAGTCATAAGAGCCGATGTCAAACAAATATTTGCTTCAATTGCCCAGGGAAGTCTTATAGGCGGCCTCCTATTCCTCATATAAATAAACTAGCTAAAACCATAGATGGGTCATGTGTACTATTCACGGATGATACAAAATATTCGTTGCGCCATAAAAACAGATTAAATTTGCCTCCCTTCCTCCTTAAACTGCACTCTTCTAGTCCATATGTGATGTGAATAAAAATATACAATAAATTACCGGGAATCATAAAACAAGAAAACAAAACAAATATATTTTAAAATAAATTAAAACAATTCTTAATTAATAAAAGTTATTACACAATAGACGAATATCTAGCGGATAAATTCAATGACAAAAGGATGTAACTGATTACCAGATAAGCAAAACAATAAGTGAGTTTAATAACTATATTAAACGCATTACTCGCGTGCGTCTTTGGATTAGTATTTAAGTTTTTTTTTGCCACCAACTTCCGAAATTAAAGTTATTGTTCACTTTGTAGTTTGGAAGTCGGTTGTATTTTTGCTATTTTTTTCCTCTTTTTAGAGGGTTGGTTTGTAATTCATCACGTCCACTTTACCAAATGGTGCTTTTCGAAAGCAAATCCACGAGTTACTATAAAAATACCCAAATCGCTATAGATATTATGAGACCTTACTTCCGGACTTGATGGAGTGACCTGAAGGTGTACTTCGGTGACTGCTACTGGAACTTTTCGACGAGTAGAATTAGAACCAAGAGCAAATGCACGAGTTACTATAAAAAATACACAAATCGCTATAGGTGTGCCTATAATATTTGAAGATTTCCCTCGATTTCTCCAAGATCCCATCATCAGATCGTGACCAAATGGCAATGAGACTAACTTGGAAGTATATATACCCTTTCAAACAAAAAAAAACAATTTTTCAAAACGATTCAGCCGTCTTCGAGTAAACGGGGAACATAAATTTAAAAAATATTCTGACGAACTGAGAAACTCCTTCTTTTTTTTAAGTCGGTTAAAAATTGATTGCCGGTAATCAAACAATACTGTAAGGCTGTAAACAGGTTCCATGAAACGATTTTTAACGAAAGAGGATTTTTATTTAAAAAAATATGCAGGCGTGAAACGCTGCAATATCCTTTACAAATATTAACATTATGATAGCTGGGTCATGATCGCCGACGTACAGTACAACAGTAACCTGCAAAGTCTAAAGCAAGAAACAAGCAATAACATAACAACACAACATACCGAAACGGTAGGTAACAGATACAACAAGAGACGAACAAGGGCAATCTACAAAACCTCGATTCCTAAACAGCCCCCAATCAGCTAGCTCAACACTTTGTGAACAATTAGCATCAAATTACGTAGGTACACCGATATCGGATGAAGTTGCGGATGACACTCGATACACAATACTTAGAAATCAGCCTTCTTCCGCAACGTAGGTACTTAAGTCTTAAGTAGACTTGCTCAGATCATTTTTTTTTTATGGACGGGAAGTTATCAAATAACTTCTCCCGCTCTCGGCGGAGCGGGAGGTCGTGTCAGACTCTTACTGAGTAAAACCCATCCGTGTTCCTTCAGTTGCCCTGTTGCCGGGGGCTACGATCTTCCTTTCGCTTCTCTTCGCACCCCCGGCAGGCATTGGCCCTGGCGGACTCCGTCAGTTCTGCTGACATCTCTTTAAGGCGCGTGTGGAACACAACGCGTCGTCGACCTGGGCCTGGTCCTTATCGGACGGCGAGCTACCCATTACTCACCGTCCGCAAGCCCGCGCCTACGGTGGCCGGAAATCGGCCTGCGATTCCCGACGCCCAGGGCGTCTCCTCCTGCGGCGGTTAGGGGCGTGAGGGCGCGAAATTTGCCTCTCCCTCACGCGTTCCGCCTCCTTCTTCGCGAGCATTACTACTTCGCAGAAGGAGGTGACGGTCTCCCATTTCCTCTCGCTCCGTACCATGACCTGAACCAGGGCCGGATGCGAGAGATCACCGCCGCCGAACGCATCTAAGAGGACATGGCGATGCTACGCCCAAGCCGGGCAGACCTCCACCGTATGCTCCACTGTGTCCTCTGGGCGATCCACACAATGGTGACACCCGGGCGTTTCCTCCTGCCTTATCCTGTACAGGAACCTGTTGATTCAACAGTTTTTCTTGGAATCACTATTGACGGTAAATTACAATGGGGCCCACAAATAGAAAAATTGTCAGGAAGGCTAGGCCGTCTATGCTGTTAAAAATTAGACAGATAACTGACGTAGATACAGCCAGAATTGTTTATTTTAGTTATTTTCATAGTCTTATGCCATATGAAATTCTTCTCTGGGGAACCTGTGCGGCCATTCATATTATCTTTGTTTTACATAAAAGGTCTGTTCGAACCATTTACAACCTAGGTCCATGAGATTCCCTTAGAGAAAAATTCAAAAAGTTAATGTCTGACTGTAGCCTCATAATATATTTTTGAAAACCTATTGTATGAACACAAACATAATATCAAATTTTAAGAAAATGTCCTATATTCATAGTTTAAATACCAGGAATAAACACAACCTTGCTGTACATCGCACACGTCTCCACAAAGTAGGCAACTCGTTCATGGGTCAATGTATACGCTTTTACAACAAACTTCCCATTGATATTCAAAACTTACCCATTAAACGATTTAAAATCTGTATTAAAATCAAACTTTAAAAAAGGGTACTATAAAATTTCTTATTATTTAGAAGATAAAAAACCTTGGCATTGAGCTGCTCGCCCTGCTAAGCCTTGTGATAAAACCATAAAACTTGTAATTTTTATTGTTACCACGTAAAATCATCAAAATATACCAGTTTTATGTACCTATACATTGACATTGTTGAAAATTATATTCAAAATGACATGATTACTTTATAAAGTATTATATTATTTTAATTATTGTGAATGTGAGGACTATCTGGATATTATTATTAATTTTATTTATCTGCTAGTTTTAATGGAGTTGAGCTCCACCATTACTGACAAATGCTTGCACTGACTAGACAGATCCACTCAAATGTATGCGGTTCTTTCCTCAAAATACCATTTCAGACACTAATCTACATGGTCTTCATATGGCCTGACCAAGATTATGTCTGGACTTTAAAGAGAGCGACCTCTGAGTTTGTTTCGGCCTTTCTTCTCAGAGTAGTCAGATAGGAAACGCCGAACTCACCTAGCTTATTTTTTTTATATGAAGTGTAAAAATGATTCTGATATCCTATTTACAGAAAAAAACAATTTCATTTCATTTCATTTCATTTAGAAAGAAAGAAAGAAAAAAAATGTTTATTTGCGGTAAACATGACGCAAAAAAAAAGTTTAAAATACAAAAATGAGAAAAGGTTGGGGGAAGCATGCGTCACATCTACGCAAATCGGCTATCGCTCAGCATTATGCTACGACCCTATGCAAGACAGAGCCCCAGCGCTGGTTTTCAGCGACAGCCGGCGCCGACGTAGTGACGTCGACCGGTGCAGCAAACAAATATTTAGACGGTGTACCAGTACAGCGTAAAAAAACATAAAAAAATAAATAGACATAGTTTATTTTAAGTTACGAGAATATCATCCTCTAAATTGTGATAAAATGAAATTTCAATGATGAAATTTCATTTCATTACCTAGTAACACTTCTATTACAAACAACTGTTCTTGTATATTCTATAAAGAAATTATCAAAATAGTTTTATTAGGGTTCTCTATGCGTCGGAATTTCAGAAACACTTCGTTTGCCAAATAGAGGACAATTGGTAGCAAAATGCGTCTGCTGATGTACAGGTAAATAAAGCATATTTCCTATTTAAATATTTTAGTCTAAAAAAAATATAATATCCTAACTATCGATTACCTAGTGCTATGTACTACCTAGTGGGTAGGTTTTCTTTTTGTAGTTGTGTAATCGATTACTTTAATCGATAATTTCACGAAAACTGACTTTATCATATTTGTCCGCTTCCAAATTGAGAATTGAGCTGATTTTTGATATTCAAATAAAAAAATATGACAATTTTTTTACATCATATCTCAACTTATTAATTACGTTTGGGCCCACCGTTTCCCATCTCCTTTGTTGATATAATATAAGATTTGTTTTGGAACCATAAGTGAATTAGTTACAGGGGTTATAAATAAGGAATCTGTGTAAAGAAATTGATAAACCACTTCATTCTTGTTTACTTTCCAATAAGATTCTAACTAGAATAAATACATGTCCGGGTAAAATGGCCCGTAAAGGTCAACTTGGTATTTTACCATTCAACGTAGCATATTTTAACGATTCATTGATAGCAATCAGTCGAAGAAGGTATAGGTAATATCCTAGAAAGATTTCATATACGATATTATGCTCATTATAACTCGTATGATCGTTTCCAATATCACGAATCGAACTACCTATGCGATCCAAAATTACCGCACCGCGCACTATGAAGTTTGAGTTGGAATATTATGGAAATATTGTATGTAAGACTAATAATTAAAAAAAAAGATTATTTGTTTATTCATGATATTATTACTTACCAAAATTTTGTGTAAATTGATTCATTACTTTTGCCAGAAATCAACATAATACATTAACAAATCGGCTTACGGCCAGTTCTTTGTTTTCAATAGGATGTTTATAATAATAACTAAACGTATGAGCATTATCGATATAAGTGGCCCCCATTGTTCAGACATTCAAATCTGTTTACAGAATGTAAATTGACGCAATAGAAACGAAGCTAAAGCAGTTTTTGTGAACGAGGTCAACCCGTGTCAAATTACATCGCGATAAGCTGCGTGACGTGGTACTTGAAAGTATTTTCGCGCGCATTATTTGCAAGGCTCTGGAGATAAACAACCGTATAGCAATATTTATTCTCTTTATTTTTAAGTATCAGGCACACTTCATATATTGAATAATTCTTATAGCGTGTAAAAGTAAGAACAGCAATAATAGTACATTATGATACAAGTGTGCTGTGTTGGTCATTATTCGCGCGAGCCATAAGGGAGCATGATAATGTAGCCCAGTGTGTAATGATCAATGCAAACGTGTTTATTTTTAAGTATCAGGCACACTTCATATATATTATTGAATAATTCTTATAGCATGTAAAAGTAAGAACAGCAATAATAGTACATTATGATACAAGTGTGCTGTGTTGGTCATTATTCGCGCGAGCCATAAGGGAGCATGATAATGTAGCCCAGTGTGTAATGATCAATGCAAACGTGTTTCATACGACGTTTTTCAACACACTTGCGACGAAAAAACAGTTTTGTTGTAAGAACTTATGCTACAATAACATAACTATAGAGATGATACATTCAGATTTATAAAGTTAGACTGATCTTTGTTGCCAAGTACTAACTATCCGGAGCGTCTTTTAAAAACTTTTCTACGTCAGTTGGTTTTTCTATGTCTATAGATTTCATATTTTTGATAACAATTAACCACACAACGAATACGATAACAAATATTTATGGAAAATGGCGCGCGGGTTTAATTTTTTCCACTAACGATGCGCGCGCAGGTGTAAATAAAGGCACTGGCAAAACCGCTGACAAGCCTACATAAAATACAATAATCACAAAATAATGTTTTGTATTTACAAATTAAGGTTAGTTAGTAGTGAAAAATATATAATTTGATGAAATATTATAATAATTTATCATATTTTATTTACTTACACAGTGAATACCTAAACAGGCATGAAGTTTCTTTGAAGAGATAAAAAAAGCACAAATCTCTGCTCGGGTGGAAATAGACAATGCTTGCGAGTATAAGATAGATATCATACTAATTCCATGTGCAATCTGCTGTTTCATAGAAAAGTGCAATACCTACTAGGTCAAAATTAATGGAACAGTAGATTTTTTTTTTTAAATAACCGACGAAAAATTTCAACGCGTGGGGTCCAAAATCATGAACCGAATTCATAGTAACAGTTTTCGCGTCGATGTCCCTGCCACCTTGTATAAATACAATTAGCATAAAATTACAAACTTTTTTCATGGTTCAGTGGCAGTCCTTCAGGTTTGAGTATAACATCTCGTGCCTTGAGTGTAGTGTTGTAGAAAGGGTTGAGTGGGTGCAGCGGTCCCCATGCAGTCATGCCGCACGCGCTTCCTCGATGCCCAGCTTGTAGTGACTGCCATCGCCTGTTCTAATTATCCTATTCTCGACCTATGTATTACAAAAATGATTAATTGCTGGCAAGAAACTAGATGCAATTACAGAAACTGTAATTTTAAGAATTACTTTAGATTCAAAATTGCAATAGGGTGCCCACATTAAAACTCTTTCAGGTAGATTTGAGTTGCCAATATGATATTTATTCAGATTCTTTACAGTGGTAATGAAAATCATGTCATTTGGTTTAATAGGTTTTTATTTTTATTTAACTAAGAATATTTATTATTTTTTAAACGAGTTTTCGAGGAGTTTCTTGCCGGCAACTCCTCCATATTAAGCAACCAATTGGAACCGTGCATTTGAAGTTTCATATGTGTCCATATAGATGTATGTGAAATAAAATATTATTATTATTTTGATTAATTGATTGATTTAAAAGTAACCAACTGAACTCAACTGTTAACTCATAACAAACTGTCATTTTACTTACCACTTCAGGTGACGCAGTTTTCAAGTCATAAGCCATTCCAATCTTTTCGAAAAATCGGATAATACTCGCTGACAGGTTGAAATGCATGGTCAGTTCGGCTGCCTTGTAGTCCCAGGGGAACGCGTGGTGGTAGTTGTGCCAGCCCTCACCCAAAGTTATCATTGACACGAACCATGATTCCACTGGTTGCAATGTTCTGTAAAGTTTTAATAAACATATAAAATAAATAAGTAGTTTATAAGGATGATGATTTAAACAATAATGTTTGATAGTATTGAGTCCACCAACAAAGGCATACTTACTGGTCGTAAGGCCGAGTCCCATACAGATGAGCGGCACTATTTACGAGCCAAGTTGTGTTCAAATGTGTGATGTAGCGACCGAAGTAACAAGTTAAGAGAGTTTGAAATAGAGGCTCACCGAAGAAATGCACTGGCACCCACACAGGCAGTACAAAACCTAGTATAAAGTATAATAGATAAAAATACCTGAAAAGGAAATAGTGAAGATATTAGTGAACTGAACCACAGACAAACTGCTAGAGGAAGAAATGGTTAAAATAAAAATATAGTTTACTTCTTTTGGAGCATGACCATCCAGTCGGCCTGCAAGTCATTCATATCTATATTCCTGCCGAGCTCGATGACGTAGGGGTGCTTCTTGTGCATGAGCCACCCGATGTGGCTAAAGAAGAAGCCACGCTTAGAGTTGTGAGGATCAGCATCCGTATCCGAGTAGCGATGATGCAGACGGTGATCGCGACACCAGATGAACATAGAATTCTGTAAATTAATGATTACTTAGAACCTGAATTCCGGTTGCCGTCATATACGTTTTATGTATTTTGAACTTGATTTGATTACCTGTCCAGCGCTGGTCTGCAATAGTAAAAACATAACCCTCAGAAAAGTATTTGCTTTAAAAGATTTATGAGTGTAGAAACGATGCGCCCCGATTGTGATGCCTTCACCACCCAGGTACCCGTAGATGAAAACTGAAATAATAAAGTTTGATTACACATCATAGCATAAGCTACACAAATATCATAATCAATGCGATTTGTAACTTACACCATAGTAAAGTCTGCCATTTGACATAACCCGTTAACATAAGACCGACTCCCCAAAGACCAAGAATATGCATTATCAAGAACACGATGACATTTTTCCAAACAATTGTATGCTTGTAAGAATAATCTGTCCCGATTACTTTAGGTATTGATTGAACTACTTTGTTATTTTCATTTTTTGAGCTTGTTACAATACTTGCATTTGAAGCAGGAACTTTGCTTTCCAAGTTTGCAGCTGTCATTTTCGTGTTTTTGCTACACACTTGCTACGAGCTCATCAATTCACGACTGTACATATAATTCAGAATATGAGTCTACTTATAAAAGATTTTAAACCTGGTTCAGGAACGAATTTGAACTCAGCTTTGTATGCAAAATGGGGTAAGGTCGAGCGGCAGCAGGCCAAGTGTGAGTCGGACTCACACACGAAGGGTTCCGTACCACCGTAAAATATTTTATACTAGCGGACGTCACGCGGTTTCACACGCGTAGTTTTCGTTCCCGCGGGAGTATAGGGATACAATATAGCCTATGTTACTCACTGATAATGTAGTTATCAATTGCTGAAAGAATTTTTCAAACCGGTCCAGTAGTTTTTAAGTTTATTCGTTACATACATAAATACAAATCTTTCCTCTTTATAATATTAGTTTAGATATAGACTACGTTTTTAACTTTAGGAAAAAAAAAAATCTTGTAGGCTCCCTTTAATTATTTTTTAAATAGATTTTTTATTGTTTGTTGTTATAACGGCAATAGAAATACACAAATTACAATTGTGAAACTGTCCACCTTAATAGGTGGACAGTTTCACAATTGTAATTTGTAGTAATTAGTAATTAGTAGTGGGCTGTATCACATGAACCTTAATAGGTTCATGTGATACAGCCCACTGAAAGACAGACGGACAGACAGACGGATGGATGGACGGACAGCGGGTTTAATTAGGGTTCCGTTTGGCACCCATGAGGTATGGCACCCTAAAAACACAAACGTCAACTTCAAAAGTCGGCACACTCGTCTTTGAATACATTATGGTAACTTACATGAATTTAAAAGATGAAAAATGTTGATGATGATGACCCAAACGGCTCACCCGGCTGTTTACAATGGTGTGCTGGTGCCTCCGCTTATGTATGGAAGTGAATGTTGGGTGTGGCAAACGAAGCATGAAAGTAGCATAAATCCTGTGGAAATGCGTTCCTTGCGAAGTATGTGTGGTGTGACTATGAATGATAGGCTGAGGAATGCTGTGATAAGGCAACGGTGTGGTTTAAAAGAAGATGTAGTGACAAAAATTGAAAAGAGTAGTCTTAGATGGTTTGGTCATGTTGAGAGGATGAATGAAAGGCGACTAACCAAAGGTAGGCCGATGAGAGTAGAAACGCCGGGAGGGGACGCCGTAGGAAGACATAGTAACATTATTGGGGATGTTCTTTAGAAAAGTGCGTAGTAATCGCAACCGGCGTGCGTGTATGACCAGATGAAACGAGACAAAAGGAGTATGTGAGGATCGTAGCAGGTGGCGTTCTGTAGTTTCTGCCTACCTCCATGGGAAGAAGGTGTGAGTTTATGTATGTATGTGTACACATCTGCTAAGCCTTGTGATAAAACTTAACATTTTAATTATTTTGTAAAATCATGAAAATATACCAGTTTTATATACACATTGACATTGTTGAAAATTATATTCAAAATGACATGATTACTTTGTAAAGTATTATATTATTTTATTTAATTATTGTGAATGTGAGGACTATGTGGATATCATTATTATTTTCATTTTTCAGTTAGTTTTAATTATGGTCTGGCAGTTTGAGTAGTTTATGCGGCCTACCCAAATGTCCTTTCTTTGGTATTGTTCGTCGAGTTGAGCTCCTTAAGTTCTGAGTTGAGCTCCACGATTACTGACAAATGCTTGCACTGACTGGACAGGTTCACTCAAATCTGTGTGGTTCTTTCCTCAAAAGACCATTTCAGACACTAATCTACATGGTCCTCATATGGCCTGACCAAGATTATGTCTGGACTTTAAAAGAGACTGTGACCTCTGAGTTTGTTTCGGCCTTTCTTCTCAGAGTAGTCAGATAGGAAACGCCGAACTCAACTAGCTTATTTTTATTTTTTTTAATATGACGTGTAAAAGTGATTCTGATATCCTATTTACAGAATAAACAATTTCATTTCATTTCATTTCATTTCATTTCATTTCACACGCATTTATGTTATAAAACTTTGAATTGAGATTTTGTTACTTAGATCTTAAACAGAGTCATGTTTTACAGGTGGCCGATTAGGAAGTACATAACTTTAAATTAAGATTATTTTTATTACAAACGAAAATTACCGGATATTTTTCTATAAGTATATTTATTCAGGCTTGGCAGTTTTATATGGTGAAAAAGATCTGTAAAATCTGCTCCTGTTTTATTCTTACTAAAAATGCGATCGCTTTTCACCATGTTTTTCGTAAAAAGTTGTTAACATCCGAATTGGCTATCCGTTATGTTCAATGGAACGATGTTTTTGAAATTGGGAAGAAATAGTTACAATTACCCCATGGTGGGGTTATTTCAACTATTACACATATTTTTCATACTAAAACCGTATTGAAATTGAAAGCCAGAGTATATTAATGGTACAGTTCATACCAATATTTGCCTTATTATAACGTAATATGGTTCAGTTACGCAAAATTATAGTTTTAAAACTTTGAAGAATTTGACTAAACGACTTTTTCCATAGTCAGTAGTGCAGGAGCCCGGATTCACAGTTAAACGAACTTTTCGTAGTTTGCAATAACTAGCTCAAGACGTTATTATTCACTTATCAAATACAGTGTTATTCGGAATGATGCTTCATCTTATAGATATAAATCCTTTGCAATGTGTTTGTTAAAATTCCAAATGATTTATTTTGTGTGATTAATTAAATGAAAAAAGACAGCTAAAAGTAACAAATTGAGTGGGGCGAATTTTATTTACATGCAGATTATAACAAATTCATATAAGTCAGGTAATTTTCTATTGCCAAATCATTTAAAAATGTTTTTTTGATCTTTTGTTTTTCTATGTAAATTTCTATTAACTAACACGATAAATAAGCATACAATAGTAATTTACATAAGTAACGTCAATTGCATAAATTTGTGTAATATTTTGAATGACTTACCTACAGCTAAAAACCAGGTGACCTTTGACGTAATAATATAATTAGTGCTAGTTCCCTACAAGTGAACTGCCTGGTTGGTCACTGACACATTCATGTGCGTGAACTTGGCAGATCATTTCCCAGCAGATCATGAAAAAATATGAGTTCTATTGGCATGCGGGTGAGTTCTAGAATTTCTTATACTTAAAAAAAATGGTTCTGGCTTTTTTGCCTGAAAAAAGTCTAATGAAAATATTTTCTGCTAACTTCCGTTAGCAGATCATTTTTTCCAAAATTTAAATTTTAAAACTGGTTTGGGAGCACAGTGATGAGTTCTATAGTTCCTAATACTTTTCCGGAAGGGTTCTGCTGACATAAATTAAAAAAAAAGAAAAAAAATATATTGGCCTTTTACTAGAATAAGACAATCATTTTGATAAAATAGTCGTTACTGACGTAATTTATGGATAATCATAGATGTTTCAGGCTACGATTAATGACTAAGATTCCAGTAACAGAAAAAAAAAAACTAAATGAAAGCAGAAGTCCCACAAAAGTATCAGCAGAGCCTTGTGAAAAAGATAGGTTGGGACAAATCGAGATTTCATTCACTGTTTAAGTTAGTAGGATCAAAAAAGACCGACAGAACCGAAGATCGACATAGACGTCAGAACAATAAAACTTCTACTGGGTCTCGTTCAGTATCCCGGAAAGTGTTAATAGTTATCTAGAAGAAAGGGAGGTTGAAGCTACACTTTTCCAAAGGTGGAATTCAGTGCGAAAGCCCTTTATGCTAAGATTCCAATTATATTAAAAAGATTACAATATAGTATTCTTATTGTTCAGGCCGAATAACGTTGTAAAAGATGACGTAAAGCCTTATTTGTTTTATTTAACAGAATTTTATGGCAATTTTCGCGCCGACCACCCTAGCGGCGTCAGCATCGTTTGTTACGACACGTTGGTCCTGGCGCAGCGGAGGTCGTACCAGGCGGCCGCCGAACTAGCGACACACGGGTTTGCGACAATCGTTGACAGAATCCGACAATTGGAACTCGAGGTGGATCTACACGATTCCGCGGCTATGTGTTGTCATGGGCCTCGGAATGCGCTACCGTCGGGTTCCCAGGTAATGGCGGGAGGGGTTCACATCGGCGTCGAGTTGGTAATGAAGTATCTGGGACTCGTCCTCAACAGCCGGTGGAACTTCTTGGAGCATTTCCGACGTTTGGCTCCCAGACTGGAGCAGGCCGGGGCTGCCTTGAAGCGGCTCTTGTCCAATCTAGGGGGTCCAAAAGCCTCCTGCGGAGGCTCTATGCGGGGGTCGTGCGGTCTATGGCCCTTTATGGGGCACCGCTGTGGGTGCGTTCCGTGAGGTGGCGGCCAGCCCGCCAGTTGAACACGTCCCAAAGAGTCATGGCCATCTGGCTGACCCGAGGATACCGTACTATCTCCTGTGAGGCGGCGAGCCTCCTTGCCGGATTACCGCCATGGGATCTGGAGGCAAAAGTCCTCGCGCATATCTGGGAGTGGCGCGAGAAGACAAACGCTGGGAGTTAACTCCGCTGCTGCCAGAGCTCCAGTGGGATCTCATGGGGTCATGGAGAGTGTGATTGTGGTAACCCAGTGCAAACTACAATTCCGGCGATAAGTCCCCTCTTTGAGGTGTGGCTAGAGAGGCGCCACGGTGTTGTCACCTTTCGCCTGACGCAGGTCCTCACCGGACACGGTTGCTCCGGGAGGTTCGTGTTCCGGATAAGGCGGGAGGAAAATCCGGGTGTCACCATTGTGTGGATCGCCCTGAGGACACGGTGGAACATAGGGTGGAGGTCTGCCCGGCTTGGGAGGAGCATCGCCGTGTCCTCGCGGAGGCAATCGGCGGCAAAGATCTCTCACGTCCGGCGCTGGTTCAGGCCATGGTACGTTGCGAGAGGGCATGGGAAGCCGTCACCTTCTTCTGAGCAACAGTAATGCTCGCGAAGGAGGAGGTGGAATGCGTAAGGGGGAAGCTAATTTTGCGCCCTCTCACCCCTTACCGCCGCAGGAGACCCCCTAGGTGTCGGGAATCGCTGGCCGATTCCCGGCCACCGTAAGCGCGGGCTTGCGGATAGTGGGTAATTGGTAGCTCGCCGTCCGATAAGGACCAGGCCCGGTTTGATGACGCGTTGTGTTCCACGCGCGCCTCAAAGAGGTGTCAGAACAATTGAAGGGGTCCGATAGGGCCAATGCCTGCCGGTGTTGCGGGCTTATTCGAAAGGGTTACCGTCGCCCCTGGCAACATACAGGCAACTGAAGGAACGCGGGTGGGTTTCAATCCGTAAGACTCTGATACGCGCTACCGCTCCGCCCAGAGCGGGAGAAGTTATTTGATAATTTCCCACCCAAAAAAGGTCCCACCATTTGTTATTGTATTCATATTGCGTTACAGGGATATTATTATGCTCAATTTATTGTTTTTATAATATAATAATTCAAACTGCAGCCGTATTTCAAACAATAATTCCAGTCATATCTTTATTTTATTGTTTAATTTCTTCAAAAATGTTTACCCTATCTGCGACGGTGAAAAAGCAAAATTGCCTGACGTATAATTGCAAAAATGGAAATCTGAGATAATTTATTACTTAGCTAATAAATGTAAATCTTGAATTCTTATTATTTTCACAACGGTAATTCCATTAAACAAATTACTCCATAACTTTGATACTTTACTCGAAATTATAATTCTCATTTCTAACTGTAAAAAAAAAAACAGTGGCACTCCGGAAGTGCCGACAGAAGTGAAAACTTAAAATTTGTTTAAAATGCTAGTCCTTACAGTGTTTTCTGATTTTTCACAGGAAATAATAGAACAGGCGACATTAATTATAATACGTAAATAAGTTCGGGAGAACTTGGCGGCTCGCCAACCGAAAACACCCGTTCGAATGACGCGAAATTACAAAACACACTTCGAAAGATAACTACTACCCGACATAGCAATCTACTACCCGACATAAAATCTTAAATTCATTCGTCACTGGGTATTAATGTATTACATTTTGCACAAGAGTTCCCTACACATATCGTGAAACTGAGCACAAAGGAAGAATTTCTGGAAATTCATCTAGTAAAGGGGTTAAATTATACAGACGATGAGAGTTTGCATGGAAGTTTGTCATTTTTGGCGATGGAAAGTTCTATCAGGCACACGGCTTGTTGTATTGTAATCTTTCGAACTTGACAATTTCAATCCTACTATAATATTATAAATATGAAAGTTTGTATGTTTGTAGGTTTGGTAGTACGTTCCCGTGGGATATTTTCCGATATGAATGTGTGCAAAGCAGCGGGCAAAAGCTATTTACCAATAAATATTCAAGCATTTTTTGTTAACAGACATATAAATGGGTAGGTAACCTGGACAAAAACTTAATATCGTGCAAGTATTGTTGGAAAAGAAAAAATCAAGCCATTCAAGATTAAGGAAATTAACACAGAAAATCCTTGCAGATAGCATGAGGAACTCATCATCACATCGGGCATGAATGCCAGCCGGAGAACATCGTATGTCAAGCATTCTCCATGATAATTTACACCCCATTAAATGTGTCAGAATTTATTTTTAGCAGCGGAATATGAACATAATATCACTTTCGTTTATACGTGCTTGTAATTATTTTATTCGTTCTGTTTGAATGAATGAAAGCTTTGATTTTACTGAAAATAATGTACCTACCTATATGAATATCGTTAAACATATAATTTAAGTACTAATAATACTATAGTCTATAAGAAATAAGTAAAAACAAGTGAGATGTAGGCTTATAGGTTTATTAATCATTTCCTCAAATTATTTTCCAAGCACCAACTCAACAGAGTGCAGTGGGTATTTTACTAGCGTACTCAGATTAAAACTGCAATCTTTCTTGTACCGTATTTTCTACCTTCAGAAGTGTTTTGTATTTACGCTGCCAGTACTTCAGTGGGAAATATAACAAGTAAGCCATTAAACAAAATAATGCCATACTAAAAAGTTAATTACATTTAACGCATTTTTTAGAACCTCGTTAAGGGCCTATAGTTTTTTTTTTATGCAACAAATCAAAAAACTGCTTCAGCTAAAATTGAACGTGAACGCAGAGCGCTGGCGGTCCGGGGTAATATGTCGGCTCGCAGGTTTGCTCGTTGCTCAGCTGAAGTCAAGTTAGCGCTATTCAAAGCATTTTGCCAATCCTTTTACACGAGCAGCCTGTGGGTTAAATATACTCAAAGGGCATACAGCGCTCTGCGGGTACAATACAATAACGTCTTCAGGATGTTGTTGCGGTTGCCGCGGTTCTGCAGTGCGTCCGCTATGTTTACCGAAGCGCGTACGGACGACTTCTACGCAATAAGACGCAAGCGTGTGTCGTCGCTGTTGGGCAGAGTACGCGGCAGCAGCAACGACATTCTGAGGATAGTTTCAAGTAAATTTCAGTGTCCTATGCACTCGCTCTGGGTAAGCATCGTGGTTGGGACGGTGAAATAAAATGTTCTGCTTGTTATCTATATTCTTTACTTACTAACATAGTTTATAAGCTCCTGTGTTACTAACCATAATGGATCATGTTGTCTGACATATAAATAAATTATTATTATTATTATTATAAAAAGTATTTTCATCGTTGAAGAATATTTATAACTCATCATATAAAATCACGTCTGTATTCCCCGAAGGGTTAGGCAGAGGTGCAGCTACACCCAATTTCTCCAGTGTAATACGGGGCTATTGCCATCAACTGGGCACAAATCCAGACTCCGGGCTGATACTGCGAAATTCTAGATACAAAAACCCAATAACACTTTCCCCGACCTGGAAATCGAACCCAGGACCTCATGCTCAGCAGCAGCGCAAGCGACCACTAGACCAATGACGCACTTCAAAAATATTTATAAATTATGACAAGTTAGGTATATACTTTTTTACCCGATTACGGCAAAACCAAAAGAAATAGTTAAGATTTTAGCAGTCTATGTATGTATATTTGTATGTATGTATGTATGTTTGTATTTACATGGAGTCCATCGCAGCGCCTAAACTACTGAACGGATAAATGAGGTATCATTAGATTTGTTTTAATGATTCGGGTGACATAGGCTATATAAATTTTCCCTAAATTTAATATGCTGGGCTTTACACGTAAATTTCTAACCTCGAATAGAAAAAAACCCATGATCGTGACATGTTTTATATCAAAAGAAAGGTTTTGATGAGCACATTACAAATGTGTATTTAATATCATATTTTCAAAGTAAATAAATACGTTTAAATTGAAGGGAGTGGGAAGGGAACACCGGGGTGGTTTTTAGTCAGTCGGAGTCTGACACACCCCTTCGCTCGCCCCAGGGCGGAGGACATCCATGAGGATTTTCCACCCCGTAACAAAAAAATGGTTAGAACAGTGACCATAACCCGCGAAGGCGAGCGAGCGAAGCGAGCGTAGCGAGCGTGCCCCGGTAGCGGCCGCCGAGCGCCAGATCCCCTTTATTGTTCGTGAATCATTTGGGTTAGATGTGGTTATACCAGTATGATGTTTCCTGATATTTACTTATTCATTACAGAATTTTGGTTGGAAATGAGTAAATATGAAAATTAGGTCAACTGAATGTTAAATAAAAGGAGCATTAGACAAATTGAAAATTATATGAAATGAACGTTAGACTGAATGTTATTAGAGCAAAAGAAAGTTATATGAAATATAACATTAGATCATATGAAATTAGGTTATTTATTTTTATAGCATATGAAAATTAAATCATGTGAACGTTATTTCAAGTGATATTATACTATCAGTTATTTTGCCATATATTACACACCTAAATTAACCTACCTACTTCAGGCAGCGGGGGGCATGGAGACTAAATTCCCCCTGAGAAAACCAACGTAGAAGGTAATTGGAACCCACTACGATAGAAATCCCAAGAGAACTCCATGATGAAAGTCAATGATGAAAATGCTGTTATGTCGGGCGATCCGGCCAACCCCCGGCGCCCGTTGATACCCGGGTGTCAAATGTGCAACTGAAGACTCCTTGGCAGTGTGTCAACAGGCCGTCATGGTGGTAAATATTACTGAAAGCAACAAGAAATCAGCCATACGTCCCAAACTAAGGATTGGAACCTGGAATGTTAGAGGACTACTAAAACCAGAAAAGCTTGCTGTCGTGGAAAAAGCAATGAGAGAACATCAACTGGCGATACTAGGATTATGTGAAACCCACATAAAAGGAAAGGGTCCTTTCCAAACAGCAAATGGAAACACAATGTTCTTCTCAGTCTAACAACAAAAACGGTATAGGAATAATAGTTTATCTTAAGATAGCCCATTTCGTCACTGGCTACAATACTATCAGTGATAGAATAATGACCATCCGCATAGACTGCAACCCACTCCCACTCAACATCATACAGGTCTATGCGTGAACCGCCCAATCTTCGCAGGAAGACATTGACGACTTTTATGGTCACTTGTAAACAGCAATGGACAACATCTCCTGACGCGAACGCGATTATGCAGGGCAATTTGAACGCAAAGATAGGAAACACAGAACACTGTGATCACATCCGACATATAATTGGTAAATACGGTCTCGGTATCAGAAGTTAAAGGGGTGAAAAGTTTATAGATTTTCGCGTGGGCAACAATTTGGCAATAGCGAACACTTTCTATAAACACCACAACCGCAGGGTTTACACATGGACTTCTCCTGGTGATCGCTATCACAACCAAATTGACTTCATAACTGTTGCAAACCGATGGAAAACATCTTTAACGAATGCAAGAACCTTTCTAGGTGCTGATTGTGGCTTTGATTACCAGCTGTTAGTGTAGCAGACCTACGAGTGTGCTTAAAATCATTTAGCAGAAGAACTAAGCGCACAAAACGGTTATCCTAGCGTGAATATGAGGACATCCAAAGAAAAACTGAACCTCAAATGAAACCTACACAAATCCAGATGAAAAATGGCATCATCTCAAATCTCACGTTGTCAATGTACTTGACTCCACGATAAAAAAAAAAAACAGTAACCAAAAAAGATTGGATATCGGACGAGACATGGTCTAATATAGAGGTGCGGAAGGAGCTAAAACAAGGCAGGAGCGTTGAAAATTTTGAGGGCATGAGTATTAGAATACTCACCTCCTCAACTTTTCAACGCTCCTAGGTACGAAAATGATACCACTCTCTTTGTATCATCAGAAGCTGAAATGGCGGAGTTACTGAATAAATTGGAAATAAGCAGCCTAAGAATGGGTCTCGTGATAAATAAAAGCAAGACCAAGCTCCTTGTTATTGATCGCTTCAAAAGCATCCAGCACTTAGCAGATTATAAAAGAGTCGACCAATTTCAGTATCTTGACTCTGTAATCATCAATGGAAATTCGAAGACAAATTGCATGGCTAAAACAGCGATGACTCAACTGAACAGAATATGGAGAGACATCAACATCACCAATCGGACAAAGAAACACCTGGTTCGCACACTTGTCTTCTCCATCTCTCTCTATGGGACAGAGACTTGGACGATCAAGTATACCGATACGCGAAGAATTAACGCCTTCGAAATGTGGTGCTGGCGCTGCCTATTAAGGATACCATGGACAGCCCACCGCTCAAATGTCTCGATCTTGAAACAACTAAAATTAGAGAAAGCACAACAACTGTCTTCAACCTGCCTGCAACGTGTCATGAGATACTTCGGCCACATTGCTCGCAGAGGTACCAATAACATAGAACGTCTGATGGTGACTGGCAAAATAAAAGGTAAAAGACCTAGAGTCAGAAGCCCAAAAAGGTAGTCAGATCAAAATCCGAGTATTCGACGATAACTATCAGCGCCGCACTTCATCAGGCCACTGATCGTAACAGATGGAAAAAGACCATTGACAATTTGATACGGAGTCACGATTCTCAGCAGTGAGAGAGTGATTGAAAAGAAGAAGAAGACCTATTCTACAAGAAGACGACCTAGAACTATTGCACCATTCTTGTGGAATCTCCCCTTCATGTACCAACTTATTAAAGAATAGATTCAGCCAGATACATCCATTTGATTTTAAACACTTCCATACTTCTACTAATATATCATCTGGGACCATGGTCATTCCATTTTTTATACTTTGAACTGCCTTTCTTACTCCACCCATGCTAATTTCCTTCAACAAACTCATATTTACTTGTACCTCTTTTAGCACACCATTCCATTTATTTTCTTTTTTCATTAGCTTTTCAAAATAAATCTTCCATCGTTCTTTTATTTCGTCATCTTTAGACAGAACTTTACCGGTGTCATCTTTTATACATTTTATGTGAATTATTACACTACATTACATTTATATTGTCTCTTGTTCTCCTTTCTTTTGCTTTTGTAACCCGGTAGAGCTTCTTCGGGCCTCTAGGGCTGACCAGTCGTTGTGAAGAAATCCCAAAGGGAGATCGTGGCCCCCGGTAATATGGCAACCGAAGGAACACGGGTGGGTTTTAGTCAGTAAAAGTCTGACACCCCCTCCCGCTCCGCCCAGAGCGGAAGAAGTTATTTGATTATTTCCCACCCAAAAAAAAGAGGGCTGTCCAGTGAGTCATACAACTTCTCCTACGCCTTAGACCTCGAAACTACTACCGCCTTTTTTGCCATTCTCTTCCATTCTTTATAAATCTTCATATCATTTATCAAACTATCATTCCCGTTTACTACACCCTTTTTTTTTTTTTTGAAGGTGGGAAATCATCAAATACGGTCCGCGAGGCGGACCGGGAGGGCGTGTCTTACTGACTAAAACCCTCCTGTGTTCCATCAGTTGCCATATTGCCGGGGCCATGATCTCCCTTTCAGATTTCTTCGCAACCCCGGCAGGACCAAGTCTTCACCTTTTTTTGTTTTGGTTGGGAAATCGAAAGTCTTCACCTGAGAACACTGTACAGTTTTTGACACTTTTAAGGCACTTACCAGCAAGTAGTCAATTGAACCACGTATTTGAGCCAGGTCGAAGGCCGAAGCAGCTTGCAGCAGTGTCTCGCCATCAGTGTTACAATCTCCGTATCCCCAACTGCTATGCCCATATGTATCCTTCTGTTTTCCTAAATCACCCCCTACATACACTTCTTCACTATCTTGCACATCCATCATCACCCGATTGAAGACCTTCCAAAACTTTTCTTTTGCACTATCCTCATACCCTGACTGGGGTGTATACACACTAACTACGTATATTAACCACTAAACTCTCCATAATTATTTTACCCGCTATCACTCTATCACTCGCTTTTTTAACCTCCACCACACATTCTTTCAACTGTCTATCCAAAACTACACCCACACCATTTCGCTTGCCATTGCTTCCACAGCAATAAAACTTATATCCTTCCCCTATTTCTCTAGCCTTCGCGCCCTTCCACTCCGTCTCTTGCAGATACGCTAGGTTCAATCGTCGCCTTTTTAAAACATCTGCTAGTTCCCTTCCTCTTCCAGTCATCGTACCTACATTCCAGCTCGCACACCTCAATCTAACTTCTCTCACACACCGAGTTTGCGTCCTACGTCGCACCCACCCGTACTGGTGCGATAACCCTTGTCCATTTCTCACAGAAGACGGGTGCTGTTCCTGCGCGCCGCCTGAAAGGTACGCCCTAGCCCTATCACGCATCATATAATTTCCACTCATGTTGCTTAAGGTTTTGGCAAAGTTTTACAGTCAGCTGCCATGCTGACACCAACCCTCCTTGGGAATGCTTTTGTTGGTGGTTCAATGGTATGCACTAGGTCTCCTGTTCCTTTAGTCGCCTCCTACGACACCCATGGGACGAGATGGGGTGGCCATATTCTTAATCCGAGACCACACGGAATCTGATACCTATAATGAAATTCATACTGAGGTCTATTAGAAAATAAAGAGTAAGTTTTTTTTCAGTTTAAAATGAGCTACTACTAAAGAAGCTCATTTTAAACTGAAATGTTACTATAAAGGACTTATTTAGGTCTATCTTTTGAGGAGGCCTTAATCGGAAGACGAGCTGTATCAGATTAACGACGGTTTGGCAATATTTATTTTCTTCATTTTTAAGGATCAGCCATACTTCATGTTTAATATTAAAAATAAGAACAGCAATAAAGGACATATTTTTTTCTTAATTAACTGTTTAAATTCAATTAGCATAAAATTACAAAATACATTTAATCGCGTCTCGAGTTTCTTTGCATGACGTTGAGTACATCTTTTTCATGGTTCAGTGGCAGTCCTTCAGGTATTAGTATAACATCTGGTGCCTTGAGTGTGGTGTTGTAGAAAGGGTTGAGTGGGTGCAGCGGTCCCCACGCGGTCACCGCCGCACTCGCCTTGTCGGTGCCCAGCTTGTAGTGACTGCCATCGCCTGTCCTAATTATCCTATTCCCAACCTGTGCATAACAAAAGTCATTCATTGCTAGCAAGAAACTAGATGCAATTACAGAAACTATATTTTTAAGAATTATTTTAGATTCAAAATTGCAATGGGGTGCCTTTACTTTAGAACTCTTTCAGGTAGATTTAAGTTTAGCTGCCTATGCAGTAAGAAAAATAAGGCAGTTGACTGATATAGCCACGGCTAGGTTAGTATACTTTGTTTATTTCCACAGTATTATATCTTATGGCGTTCTGCTGTGGGGATAAGCAGCTGATGTATATTCAATTTTTATTTTACAGAAGCGGGCAAACCGCACGGTCTAATAGATGGTCCTCGCAAGTCCCTTTTTTTTTAAAGTAGTTCATATTCAGACTCTGCCTTCTATTTACGTCTTAGAAAGTATTTTGTATGTTCTCAAAAAGTTTGGACTTTTCAAATTAAGAAACTATTTCCATAATATAAATACACGTTCTAGACATGAAATTGTGAAATTACTCAAATTTAGATTAAATAACGAAAACAAGTAATCTACATTTCTTTCTCATTTCTCCTTTCGCAGGTCTACTGGAAGAAAGTTCTTAGGAAATAAGAAGTACCTTTGTACTCAAATTATAATTATGTCATTTCCCTATGTATTTTACTGTGTGTACATAAATAATAAAATAAATAAGTTGCCAAAGAAATTTCCATTGCTAGTTATGTAACTGCATAACTAGCGATGGAAATTTCAAAACCCACATCAAACGTGTCCTATAAAGCATATTATAAAAAGTAAGTTCAAAAATTAAAACCCGACTACTGAAAAATCACTCTCTGAAAAGTATGAAACATGAAAATAGTTAAAAATAGTTAAAGACAGAAATCAAGACATAGGTACAAAAACGGCCAAGGTAAAGCTGTGGTCGCATGTCATTATAATTTTGTAGGTGTACAGGCATGTACACACCTGTAAAATATATGCAGAACAGCTATAATTTTGTTTTTTAGGTTTTTTTGTATAAAAAGTATTAATTTTACAGCCGCATCATGCGTAGCAGTCTCACTTTTGGTTGTTTTTAACAATTTAAACATATGTATTTACTTAGATCATATTTATAATATGCTCATCAAGACCTTTCATTTAATACCAAACATGGCACAATTAAAAAAATAATATTTTTTTAGTTCATGTGTTTATGTCCCCACGTGATTACGTCAGTATTATTCCACTCCTCGCTCTACTCACAAATGTGCGTTTTGTTTTGTTTGTCGCTGCATGTTATAATAGTTACTGACTACAAAGCCAGTGTAGAAGCGGAAAAGACCTTTTTTTTCCATTATTGAAACAATTGTTAGCATTCCCAAATTATTGTGATCTCCATAAATAATAATGACGCAGTGTTAAATTATATGAAATTTTATAAAGTTAAGTATTATTTTAAGTTCTAAGATGAAAGTAAAAGTTGATGTCATATAAGTTTTTTTAAAAATGAACAACCTATTTATTACACTTACTCAATTAACTCATTACAGTTTTGGAACGAAAAGCGAAAATTATCCTAATTTGACCAATCCGGTCGGATCCGGCCGGATTGAAAATGACGCCGGATTGCAATCCCTAATCATAGTAGGTAAAAATAATTAAAAGTGAAGCAATGACAGACAAATTAATTATGTGATAGATACACAGTGCCCAGGCCCACATATTTACAGACATTGTAAAAGTAGACGATTTTCCAAAAATAGTAGTTTATACAACAAGTGAAAAAACAGGGAATTTAATTCGAGGGACTAAGTTGGATCCTGACAGCAACGAAGGATTCTAGAGTAGAATCCCGAGCATAGAGAGGGATTCTAGATTAGAATCCTGAGCGGAGCGAGGGACTCAAGGACCGAGTAAAACTTTTTTTTACGATTTGTGTACTCTACTTTTTACCATTAACATTAATATTATAACATTTATATTTTATAATCACATTTTTGGCGACAACAATATTATCTACTATATTTGCTGCTTTAGAGGAGCTCGTGGCTAAGTAAAAACAGCCGCATGGGTCGATCCATCCGTTAAGCTACGTTTGCCAGGATTGGTTCGTGCCTCGGAAAGCACATTAAGTTGTTGGTCTTGGAATTGCTGCTTTAGAACGAAATGATTCCGAAGTCAGTATCTCATTTTCGTCACTGAAAGAACTCATTTTATTATAATCATGTTAATAGATTTTCCAATAACATAAAACATCTACGATAACAGATAAAAAGAACCTAACTAAAATTGGCGGTTTTTTTTAATTTATTCATTTAATTGTATGTCTCTATAGCTCCATTTAGCCAGCCAGTATGTACTTTCAGCACGTTTTATTTATCGTTTGTACATTTTATTTTTATATTTATTCTAATAGTCTTGATACAGGTTCATGTTTGTTTTGTACCATTTAACCAGAAATGGTTTGTATTGATACTCACATTCGCTATAAGAACACTCATTCACTGAAATATAACTTGTATTTACTTATTCTATATTGTTCATCTATACTATCCATGCACCCACATTATACATGTAATGTTTTAAGATACAAGATATTTATTTTGTAAAAAATGAGTGTAGAATTGTACAGGTCTTAAAAATAATAAGAGGTAGCTACATGTTTTGCCAATCATGGCGTACAAAATTAGTCGCACTAAGACAACTATTACAAAAAGATAATTATAAAATCGTTAGTAATAAATTAAAACTTACAAAAAAAAAAAAAAAAAAAAAAACATAGGATTAAATTAAGATGTCAACAATTTAAATTCAATTTAAGTAAAATACAGATTAGAAAAATAATAACACAGGTACACATTCCAAATTCTATTGCAGAAGATTATCATTTAAAAAGTCATCTACGCTGTAATAGCACTTTTCCAGTAAAAACCCTTGAACGGACTTTTTAAATTTGGTTAAAGGTAAACATTTAACAGCATCAGGTATTTTATTATAGATAATGGGTGCCCTACCAAAGAAGCTCATTTTCAGTAAGGCAGTTTTGCACTTGGTTGTTTTGTTTTGATTCTTGTTTTAAGGCGGGGTTAACCCGTGCGCAGTAGGCATTCAATACCCCAGCCCCCGCAACGAGTAGCGATACGTAACAAATAACGATGCGCGGGTGACGCGCGTGCCCGGGGCGGCGCACCGCTCACCGCTCATGAGTTCACGAACTCGCGTAGGTAGTAAGTTGGGTCACAGAAAAGAGCAATGCAGTAGATCAACTTGAACTGATAAATATAAGTTTATTTTATTTTATTTTTCTATTACGTATTTTTTAAGGCGGGCCGAGCCCGAGCGCAGTAGGCATACAACGCTTACCCCAGCCCCCGCAACGAGTAGCGATACGTAACAAATTACGATGCGCGGGAAACGCGAGCGCCAAGCGCACCGCTCATGAGTTCACGACCTCGCGTAGGTAGTAAGTTGGGTCACATA
The DNA here is from genome assembly GCA_916610215.1 of Omphaloscelis lunosa. Classification (NCBI taxonomy): domain Eukaryota; kingdom Metazoa; phylum Arthropoda; class Insecta; order Lepidoptera; family Noctuidae; genus Omphaloscelis; species Omphaloscelis lunosa. The sequence continues at coordinate 15,354,128 of OU744247.1, forward strand.
ACAGAGCAATGCAGTAGATCAACTTGAATTGATTAATATAAGTATATTTTATTTTATTTTTCTATTATGTATTTTTGAAGGTTATAGATAGATTAGGTAGGTATTGATTAACTTGAACCTAATGAATAATAATTAAAAATAAATATAATAATAATAATAATAAATAGGACATCTATGATAAAATACAACAGATAAATAATAATAATTATAAATGATTTAAAATTAATAAACAAGTATATATTTATTTACTCAAAAACAGTAGGTAGATACAGTACATTCTTTCAAATATTAGGCTTACAGTGGCAATATAAGTAGGTACCTTCTTATATTTTTTTGTGGATAAGGTGGATTTAGAATCCAACTGACACGAAGATCATGAATACGGGTACAATTCAAAACTACGCGCCACGCGCTATTCGACTTTCTATAAGGATGCGAAATCTTCGTGCTATAATAAACAAAATCAAGTAGTAGGTACTTAGGTAGGCACATTTACTAGGAGAATAATATTACAATTCTTGAATTAAAATATCAATATTGTAATTCAAGAAGTCTTAGAGGTATAAATGCTATTTTGTGTAAAACATAATGTGAAGATTGGGGACTCAATAATATATTTTTTTTAATATAAAAATTATTTATTCAAACAGTACTAATAAAAGTAAACACTTTATTTTCTAATAAGTTTTAGATGTATGAGGAACAGGGTGTAAAGTTCACTTATCCTCTGTAGAAAAGGGAGGATATTCCGACCAGATGGGAATCGTGTCTGGCGGACAACTGCCCAATGATGTAGAGGAAGTTATATAAATGCTATTCGCGTGGTAAACTATGTTTGCGCGATGTAGGATTTTGTGTGACGTCAGGATGTTGTGTGTCATCAGGTCTTTGATACGTGGTTCGCATGTGGCGATGTTGATATCGCCACAAAGTCATCAGTCATTTATGTACAACTGGCTAAAATTCGTTGAAATTTAGCTGTCTCGGTTTGCATGGACCTAGTTGAGTAGATTGATTCGAAATTTGGTCCTTGGATTTGCTTGGACCTGGTTGCATAGGCTTATCATTTACATTTTCTTTGTTATCTTGCAATATTATGTCTCGTATGAGCATACCGCGAATATGTCGCGGATCCACAATCTCTGGCAATAAACTTTTCAAATAAAAATCTATAATATGTTTCTCCATTTTCACCCTCCAAAATTCGTCATCTCTTGAAATATTTTCTATTACTAGTGGATGATTTTCACCGGACCATATTCCAAAAATGCATTGGTTTCTTTCGGTTACGGAGTTGACCCTGCACTTGGTAATACCAATTACTTTTTTTGTTTAAAACTTTTGTATTTTTTTTTTATCGTATTTATATATTTGGATATTGTTTTGCTTAATAGCAGCATCTATTCCTTTTTTATATGCCGTTATTGGACATTTAATTTCTATTATCATATCGTTCCCAACTATACCGTTGGGTGTAGCCCCAATAAATGGGTATTTTTTGTCAACAAAAAGCCCACAGGCCTCGATCACCATATTTTTTTAACGTTCTAGTTGTTGAAGCGCCTGTTTTTCGTTTTCCACGCCATGAACCACTGACAAAATGTGAGATATATTTTTTTTATATAATAAATTTTTTACTGCTGGAGCAGTACTTCTGGACAGTTTTCTTTTACAAATTGTGCCAAAATTTGATGCCGTTATTATATTTTTTCTTAACTCTATCCAATCACTGCAATCCCTTTGTAGGACAGTGCTTCATTCAATATTATGCCTATCATTTGTCAAGACTTTTTAAATTGTTGAGGAAGTCTTCCTTGGCTTTTTCTAATTGAGCTGGACTCATATCGGGAGCTGAACTTGCAGGCCCATAGTTGTGCTGTTCAGAAGTTCCTTCAAATCTTCTTATTTTTTTCGTGGGATGATCTCTGTTTAATTTTCTTTTTAATGACCTCTTCTTCTCATTTTCTTTTACCTTCCCTCTAGGACTGCTTCCAAGAATCGTTTTTTGGACAGACGAAACCGCAGATTCACTGTTATAAGAAACCACAGCGGCTGAACATCGTCCTTGATAGCCTCGTCTCAGGGAAAAATTTATTCTTTTTCCACCTATAAATTTGGCAATAACGCTATTGAACCGTTCTACAGTATTTGTGTCCACATCTTCTATGAGACTTCGAGCTTTACCTGCTACAGTAGCGATGATGGCATTGACTCGGAAGAAGAAAGTAGAGTTTTGTATTTCTCTCATTGTACTGTTATTTAGATTTTTATCTTTAGAGCAGCTATAATCATAACAAAGGCGATGATCACCATAAGCATGTGCCACCGAATTAGTGATGTCTTTATGCAGTAAATTTATAGAAACGTTTTTCGAATTTTCTGCAAGTTTGTGAAATTTTATTGATTTTACGATAACCTTTCGCATGCTCATTACTTTCTCATTTGTAAGTGTTTTTCTGTCTTTTCCTGGATATTTTGTCTCTTTTACAATAGCTCGCAATTTATTACAGAAGTTTCGTAGGATATGATTTCTGCATTCAATTTTTTCTACGGTATAGTTAAGGTGGTCATAGGGTTTTGCTACCAACACTTTGTTATATGTAGCTGAGTCTCCATCTCCAATCATTCTTGCATATATTAAACCATACATATCAACTGATGCTTTAAAGCCTTCAGCAATTATGTCAGCTTCCATGCCACTTGAAGATCCGTTATAGTTTTTGTAACAAGCGTGATCTTTAGGTGCGAGTCCTTGTTTTTGGGCTCTGGCACAAACCAGACAATATTTGTTTTTCACGCCCATATAAAGTACTTCTCCGAATTGTTTTCCTATGATTGCTGCTGTCCCGGACATTGATCTATAGTTATTACCATAAGAACTTAAGGCCCAAGCGCCATCAACATACACATCTACGAGAGCCAATCCATTTTTCATTTTACCTTCAGCCATGGCCGCTTCTTTCTCACGTTTGGCAGCCCTTTCCATAGATTCTGCTGCGGTTTTCTCCCAATTTTCATAAACAAAATCTTGTAGACGTGTATAAAATTTTTGTGAAAATACCGGCACATCCATAGCAGAAAGTATCTCCTCAAATTGTGCAAATCCAACACCAGCAGCTACAATGCCAGTGGTAGCAGCAACATTTATATTAACATTTTCTACACTGTCACACTTCTCTGAATCGATCACAATTACTTTCCGACAGACGTTACATTCAAACTTAAATTTTGATATCATCCCTATCCGTTTTTCTCCTATCAACTTGAAATATCCAACTCTGCAATCAAATAAATCGATATGATGCGTTTTTTCTTGAAGCTGTGATATAAGGTAATTCATGTCAAAAATTCGTCGTCCACTGATGGGTTGATAGTTGTTTTCTATTTCGTTTTCAATGGTCAGAGAATAGTTTTCAATTTCCTCCATTGTTCTAAAAAAACAGTAAATTTTTAAATGTAACCTATTGTATACCACATAATAATATTTCTAAAATAAAAAGTATAAACTTACTCATTAATATTATTATTAAGTGATACATGATTTCGTTCATCTAAAGGCGTTTCAGCTAGTGTCACATGAGCATTGCCAGCATTAATAGTCGTTCTATAACAATAAAATAAATGATCTTTAGTTTCATAGTTGTAAGCACGGAATAGTGAAATAAGGTTGGAATGGTAATGTGGGCGTGGCAAGCGCGCCACAATTATGATTCAATAATCATAACTCGACCGATTCATTCATTCACCGCGTTTCGTGCGCTTCGGACTACTGCGGAGAACAGAGCTCTGCTTTAAAATGCCGTGTTGTGCAATTATAACTTGTAAAACAAAAAGTCAGACCGCAAGTATAGAGCGAGGGGGTATATCTTTCCATCGGTAAGTCGAAAATAAAATTTAATTATAATTTTATTAGTAAAAAACATAAAAATATTCTGATCACTATGAAATTCTAAACATTAACGACATTATTGCAACAAGTAAAAAAAAAATATACATTGCACGATGTGTACTCGCGTAATCAACGCAATTACTAAGTCCGCTTACAATGTACTGCATGCGTCGTGTCCTCTTCACTTCAACCATTGACGTTTCGTCGTTTGCCCTGATTGGCCGTGATGCACGGTCGATAGTGAGGTGACCATGTGGTTAAATAAAATCATCGATAGAATTCTCAAATAATATAAATTTACGTTGGACAAAGATTCTTTTTGAATTATTTTATATTTAATTAATGATAGTATATTTTTAGTTAGATGTATAATGAGTCAATTAAATATTACAATAATTATTGAACGAATGATACAATATAGTAAATACTTGTAGATGACAGATTTACAGGGAGAAATTGAATTCATTGGCAACATTATACGAGATCATTGTACTCATCTACAAGTATTTACTATATTGTATTTAGTATTAAAATATAAGTAAAATCCAATTTTACTTACGCAATAAATTATAAATTTTAGGTTTCCTAAAGAACCTAACGCCAGGGAACAATGGATTGACGTGACAGGTAGAGGAAACTGGATGCCGACAAAGACGAGTACTATTTGCTCTATACATTTCAGTAAAGATGATTTTATCATTAAAAAATCAGGTTATAGGTACCTAAAACCAGGGGCGATCCCAAGAGAACAAATTGTGCAGATTTCTTCTTTGGTAGGTTTTGTTAAAATGTATTACTAACTTGTTGGAATTAAGTTCCGATATTTCATATTCTACTCCTATTTATTAACTCCTAAATTATGAACAAATCTGATCCCTGCATTCAAAATGTATCATCAGGTTTTATTTTATTTGATTGTTCATTTTCATGAAAAATATTTCGAGTATGTATGGTATCATATAATAATTACAGTAGACTAATTATCACACTCGGGTAAATCATTATCACGCAAGCATTCAGCTCTAATATTTCAATTTTGAATTATTATTAAGTGTACCGTGCATGACATGTTAAGACTTTTGCATTATTTTTCAGACAACTAATTCTTGCAATGCTGTACTTAATAAGCCCAGTTATGATGCTATTTCCACCAGTGTGCAAAATTGCGAAGGCGCTCAGGTAACCTTATACTTATATCTTGAATTATAATCGCTCTTGTAAAGTCCGCATTTCAAAATATTTTATGCTATTTATAATTTTAGGATTTACAAGCACAGGCTTATTCTTCAATTTTGTTGACACCAAAAAAAGATAAATCTTTAAAAAGAAAAAACACTGAAGTAAGTAAATTTATACCTATTATATATATTATTATTATATATATATATATATTGGTCAAGAATCGTAACATCGATGTTTTTTTTAAAGATTAATGGTTTCACTAATATTTCACCAAAACTCATTTCACAAGTTTTCACTTGACAAACAACGATTCGTATACTATTTATTTCACAAACAACTTATTCCGCAAATGTTTCATTCATTTATTTATTTGTAGGAAAACTTAATGTCATCTTCAAATGCAAGCACTCCTAGGAAAAGAAAGCTACAAAAGATAATTATCAACAAAGAATGTCTAATAAAGAAACAGAGATTGAAGATAAGAAAAATACAAGCACAAAACCGAAGACTGAAAAAAAAAATTAATAAAATGCAAGATGTTTTAAATGATCTTCAAGAAAAATTTTCATTGCAAGACGAAGATATATCTGTTTTAAAAAATATAAATGTTAAGGTATGTTTTGTATTGTAGGTGGCCTTATAAAAATAGCAGAGATAATAAAGATTTATTATTATAATTTTATTTACAGGTACAAGAACTGACAAATCGTATGATCGCAAAAAATACTGGTGGCGGGCCATCTAAGCAAAAATATAGTCCAGCTCTGCGTAGTTTTGCGCTAACACTTGACTATTATTCGCCAAAGGCTTATGAGTACGTACGCAAAACTTTTGATACTTGCCTCCCGGATCGCCGTACGCTCCGAAAATGGTACCAAAATATGGGAGGTGATCCTGGTTTTACTGCAGAATCCATAGAGGCGTTAAAAATAAAAGTGAAAAGCACCAAATATCCCATTATTGCAGCCCTTTCGTTGGATGAAATGGCTATACGCCGTCGTATAGAATGGGATGGAAAAAAAATACTTGGACATGTTGATATTGGCAGTGGCATCGAAGGAGACCACGTAGGAATAGCCAAAGAGGCTCTGGTATTTCTAGTGACAGGCATAAATTGTAATTTTAAGGTTCCAGTTGGATATTTCTTAGTTGACGGAATTAACGGAAGACAACGCGCAGACTTAATTATACAATGCTTGGAACTTATAGCAGAAACAGGCATAAAAATAATTTCCCTAACTTTTGATGGATGCGCTGCAAATATGGCAATGGTAGAATGCTTAAACTGTTCAATCAAAGATAAAAACATTTCTTTTCCACACCCGTCAACGAATAATCCAGTAGTTGTAGTGCTAGACCCATCACACATGATAAAATTAATCCGTAATGCTTTTCAATGCTATAACACATTTTTAGATAAAGATGGTAATACCATAGAATGGCGATTTTTGGAGCAATTAAATAACCTTCAAATGAAGGAGAGCTTTCATTTAGCGAACAAGCTTCGTTACAATCATGTTCATTTTCAAAATAATAAGATGAAAGTTAAGCTTGCAACGCAATTGTTCAGCCTAAGTGTAGCAGACGCTATAGACTTTTGTCGTGACCAATTAAATCTGCCTTCATTCAAAAATAGTGAAAGCACAACTTTTTTTTTGAGGATTATCAATAACATGTTTGACATTTTTAATTCCCGAAACACATATGAATTTAACTTCAAAAAAGCTCTAACAGAAGCCAACGCTGCAATGCTCCTTAATTATCTAGACATGGCGACGACGTACCTATCCGAGTTGAGAACAGAAGAAGGAACTCTTTTGACAAAAAGTTCACGTAAGACTGGTTTCAATGGTTTTATTGGATGTGCTGAAGCTGTTAAACATTTTTATGAAACGTTGATACGTCCTGGAGTTCTGATTTTTATGCCATTTTACAAAGTAAGCCAGGATCACCTTGAAATGCTTTTTGGTAATATTAGGTCTCATGGTGGAGGCAACAATAACCCCACGGCCCGCCAGTTTAAAGCTGCGTACAAAAAACTTTTAGTTCATATAGAGTTAAAGGCTCTCGATAGTGGAAATTGTACTGCGCTTGAACACATTTCAATTCTTGATTGTGCATCATCTCCCGTAGCACGGATTAATAGATCCATACGAAGGATTGCGATTGAAGGTGACGATGATGATGATGATAATAATAATAACGAAGAGGATATTAACGCATTTTTCAATACCATCTCAGATTTTAGCAATCAAATCATTACCTATATTTCAGGATACATAGCGCATATTTTAATTAAGAAAATAGATTGCGATATATGCATTGGAGCGCTATTGTCCAATAGCATAAATGAAGACCATAAATTTATAGTTGCTAAAGATAAGGGTCGTCTGTTATACCCGTCAAAGGATTTGATACAGATTTGTAAAATATGTGAATCTGTTATCAAAATTTATACGGAAAGCCTTCATAATATAAATAAAAACATGTTGGTGGCAAAAATTATGCGTCACTTTGTAGGAAGTGAAATATTTAAAAACATAATTTATCATCAAATTGGCCAATACCCTACAGCAAACCACATCACAGACCTCACCAAAGCAATTATTGAAAAATATATTAACGTAAGGTTACACTTCGTTTTGAAAAATTCGTTAACAATTGATAGCAAGCGCCAATTGCTTAATAAATACGTTTTATTCCAAGGACAGTGATTATTTGTAATTAATAAAAGTAAAATAAATATTTCTTAATATTTATTTCATGTTTAATTTTTCCCCATACATTCATCAGATAATTTATCGATAAAGAATATCGGCTTTATCAAGCACTAGCGTGTATGAAAATTTTTATTGCTTTTTTGCGTGTGTGTGTCTATGCCTACGGGGGCTTAGTACTAGTGTGCGAACGAATATCTGCTCTGAGATTTATGTGTGTCTGATTTGGTTGTGTGCGAAATATTTGTAAACATAGGAGTGCGTATGTGTAGAAATTAAAATAGTGGGAGACAAGCGGTGACACTGGTCCTGATACAAAATTGGAGCTAGGGCCTTTCCAACCTTATTTCACTATTCCGTGGTTGTAAGCATGTAATAGACATATACAAAATTTCGCAACTTATCGGGCATTTACCTATCATGCTGATGGAATGCCGTAGCATGTTATTGTCTGATTTTGATTGAATCGGTTAATATAGTATAATTGTTTAATAAGTAGGTACATTGCAGTTACTTACTCCTCAATCTTAGGGTTATTCAAATAAACTGGCTTTAAAGTCATCAATGAAGACAGCTTACGCCCTTCCATATGCTCTATTGACCTGTAACGCAAATGTTGATTTTGACTTGTTCTTAATTAACTAGTAAAATTTTAAAAACCTTACAAAATATCCCGATTGCCTGTTTTGACAACCGCATTCAAATGAATCCATCCGTTTCAGAGCTACAGTGCCAAAGATACAAGCATATTGATTTGATTTTCAAACAGTAATAATAAATAGGTACGTTAATTGTAATAATTAAGTAGGTATGTGGGGCGTGTATTTCATTACTTTTGATTTTTTTATTGTCTATGATATTATTTTATTGTCTATGATTTTTTTATTGTAAATGATATTTAAAAAAAAAAACTTCCTCATTAGCTCCCGAATCATTAGTTGATACATACGCATTACTCTTGGCCTGCAACTGCATTGCTCTAAAACATTGAAAACTGACGTAAACATTTTGAGCGAAGTTTCTTTTATTATTCTATTTTCAGTGGCGTAGTAAAAACATACAATAACAGTAATCTCGAATGAATAGTTCTATTGTCTATCTGTGAAGATTTTTATCAAAATGCAAACACCTTGAGAAAATCCTCCTTGTTTTGAAGTCGATTAAAAACAGTCTGATAAATGTAATTTACAATTTCTAAATACTTTTTCTCTTGCTCAATAAACGCTGAATAAAGTTATGCCTTGGATAACGTGTGTATAGCCAAACTAGCTATATATATGTAGTTTTTATTTATTTATTTGTCATAATTTGATACAGTTTTTTTAGTAAGTAGTGTACTGCGCATAAACGAGCTTGTGCCTGAACATTACCGAAAATAATAAATAATATTTTTGTAGAAAATGGTCATACTGTACATTTCTACATTATGGCACGAGTGTGCAGCGCGTATTACATGGCATAGACAAGACCTACACAAAAGTTGCAGACGCCGTGAATATTATTATTTGTTGTGTTGTGGTGGCTGTGGGATACATAGCTTACTTCTAAATGAACGCCTAAATATTATTGCACTGTTGAATTTTCAACTCTCACGTAGAAAATAAGCGTTTTTATTTAGGCATTTACCTATTTAGATGTACGATGAGTGAAACCGGACATATCAGCAGTAAATAACAAATATTATAAGACTAGGCAAAGGCTCTTATTATACATATTGAGATTTTATTAGGGCTTTGTAACCTTGTTGACATATTACGCAGGCGCTCGGAACCTTTTTATTACCTTATCAACTTCGTTTATGCAGTTTGTCCTGCGAGTCGCGTAAACACGTACAGTAGGCCGCACGTCATGTCAGTGGAAACAAAACCAGTGTAAACTGGTCTCTTATTCTAATGAAACTCCGTACGTTGGGCCAGCTCAATATTATAGTGTTATTTATCAGTTACTACAGACGCGCGACGTGTGGTCGACTGTACAGTACCTAACTACGCTAATAAAAATTATAAAAACCACCCGGACCAACTCAGCGCGGGGTGAACTAACTACCTATTTGACATTTGAAAATAGTAAATCATTACAACATTAGTGCGCGTGGCGGCTTTATGCACTATGATATAGGTTTCAAATTCACCTATTTACACACCTTGATGCGGTTGGTAAATCTATTCAGCGAGAAAAATATACCACTATAACTTTTGCGCGCGTGGTGTCTTTATTCATATTGTCATAGGGTTGAAATTCAACTGATTTACACACATATTTGCGGTTTGTAAATCTATTCGTTAGTAAAGTAAAATATAATACCTTTATATAATGTAGTGTATAATAATATATTCAAAGCATCCTTACCTTTTTTGTTTATTCAGCCTTCGTAGACCCAGCGATGACAACTTTTTATTTTTTTTAGATTTGCCCATTTTGTTCAAAAAAATATAACTAAGTATCTAATAAAAACTAACTATTTACAACTATTACAATTTTTAACTATAATAATTACCTATCCTAATACCTAACCCAATTCCTTATCCAGATATCCTAATCCTAGTTATCTATTATAATTTACAATATGTTTTTTGGCTCAGCCGGTAATAAAACTTAGCGGGGGTGGCGGTCTTGCAAAAATTGGCACACGTCCGACCTCCAACACGTTCCGCTCGGGACTAAATGGCACGGGGCGAGTGCATGAAAAGATGAAAACGCTTCATTTTGGAATTAGTGGTATTGATATTCTCATATTTCACATTATTTTGGCTAGGTTATATCACTTTTTTTACGACCTTTATTATGGTATAAGTTTTATTATTCAAAGCCTAATATAACTCAAATAAAAAACATATTTGAACATAATTTAGACATGTTTTTGCGATTTAATTGGATGCAGTAAAGTGCAAGTAATCGTGTATCGCACGGCTGGAATATCTAGATCAAAGTGTGAAATATGTAATATGTTTTTTTCAAAATTTTAATCCGTGTTATCTACGAATAAAAGACAATAGAAAACGTCGTTTATCCGGGTAACCCCGCCTTTGTATAAACATGAACCTAATGAAAAATAATTAAAAATAAGTATAAGTAGGTACCTTCTTATGTTTTTTTGTGAATAAGGTGGATTTAAAATCTGACTGACACGAAGGTCATGGATACGGGTACGATTCAAAACTACGCGCCACGCGCTATTCAACTTTCCACATGTGAAATCTTCGCGCTACAGTATACAAAATCAAATAGTAGGTAGGCACATTTACTTTAGGAGAATTATTTAAATTATTAAAATTCTTGAAATACAATATCGTAATTCAAGAAGTCTTAGAGCTTAACAGTTAGGCTTCAACAGTTTTTTTTAGTTCGTCCACTTTTTTTGCTGTAGAGGCTTAGTGATACTTCGATTGGTTTTAATTCCTTCTTTGAAACGTTTTTCAGTTCGGCTGTAATATCCTTCAGAAATTTGTTGCTATCTATGTTGCAATTACCTAGATTTCTGCTGGAGGTCGCGACTTCTTCTTCTTCATCTTCCTCGTCCGGAATAAAGAAGGATGATTTTCTGCTAGGCGAGTTTTGGTTGCATTCCTCACATATCCAGTCCAGGCTATCTGCACTTCGCAGGCTTTATTAGCATGAACAGTCTTAGCACATGATCTGCATTCCAGTCCTGGCGATTTGCTGGTTATTCTTTTATTGCAATTATCACATTTGGTCATTTTCGTTAGAGTACTTACTGCACAAGTAAGTAAGACATTGACACCAAACCGAGGCGTACGACAGAGCGTGAGCGATATAATTCGTACAATTCGTGCTTGTTCCAAATTTAAAATATTTTTATTCACTAAGTGAGTAAAAGACAGTTTTATTCACTGTTATCGATGAATAAAATGCTCTTTTTCGAGTGGTAATGGTAAAAAGTAAATTATAAGTCTGTGTCAGACGCTTTGGCATAATCATCTCATTATTTAACATTATTTACCAACAATTTAATTTCTTGCCGGCTCTTCTTCATAGGAAACGGCCAATTGGAACCGTGCACCTAACTTCTGACGTTGCATACGAGCCCATGTAGGTTTACGTGAAATAATATCATTTATATTATTTTTGATTAATTTAAAATCACCAACTGAATGCAACTGTTAATACATATCAAACTGTCATTGTACTTACCACTTCAGGTGAAGCAGTTTTCAAGTCATAAGCCATTCCAATCTTTTCGAAAAATCGGATGATACTCGCGGACAGGTTTAAATGCATGGTCAGTTCAGCTGCCTTGTAATCCCAAGGGAACGCGTGGTGGTAGTTGTGCCAGCCTTCGCCCGAAGTTATCATTGACACGAACCATGATTCCACTGGCTGCAAGTTTCTGTAAAGTTTTACGAACATATTCAGTAAACAAGTAGTTTAAAAAGATGATGATTTTCACAAAAATGTTTGATAGTGATGAGTCTACCAACAAAGGTATACTTACTGGTCGTAAGGCCGAGTCCCATACAGATGAGCGGCACTATTGACGAGCCAAGTTATGTTCGATTGTATCATGTAGCGAACGAAGTAACAAGTTAAAATAGTTTCAAATAGAGGCTCGCCGAAGAAATGCACTGGCACCCACACAGGCAGTACAAAGCTTAGTATAAAGTATAATAGATAAAAATACCTGAAAAGGAAATAGTGAAGATATTACTGAACTACAGACAAACTGCTAGAGGAAGAAATAGTAAATGAAAAATTTAGTTTACTTCTTTTGGAACATGACCATCCAATCGGCCTGCAAGTCACTCATGTCTATCTTCCTGCCAAGCTCGATGACGTAGGGGTGCTTCTTGTGCATGAGCCACCCGATGTGGCTAAAGAAGAAGCCACGCTTAGAGTTGTGAGGATCAGCGTCCGTATCCGAGTAGCGATGATGCAGACGGTGGTCGCGACACCAGATGAACACAGAGTTCTGTAAATTTATGATTATTTAGAACCAGAATTCCGGATGAAGTCATACATAATTAATGTGTTTTGAACTTGATTTAATTACCTGTCCAGCGATGGTCTGCAATAGTAAAAACACAACCCTCAGAAAAGTATTTGCTTTAAAAGATTTATGAGTGTAAAAACGATGCGCCCCGATTGTGATGCCTTCACCACTCAGGTACCCTAAAGAGACAACTGCAATAATAAAGTATGATTTAAAATTATGATATAAGCTGCGCAAATATAATAACATCATACAATTTGAAACTTACACCACAAAATAGTCTGCCATTTAACATAGCCCGTTAAAATAAGACCGACTCCCCAAAGAGCAAGAATATGCATTATCAAGAACACGATGACATTTTTCCAAACAATCGTATGCTTGTAAGAATAATCTGTCCCAATAACTTTAGGTATAGAAATTGATTGAACTACTTTGTTATTTTCATTTTTTGAGCTTGTTACACTATTTGCATTTGAAGCAGGAACTTTGCTTTCCAAGTTTGCAGCTGTCATTTTCGTGTTTTTGCTACACACTTGCTTCGAGCTCATCAATTCACCACTGTACATATAATTCAGAGTATGAGTCTACTTATAAAAGATTTTAAACCTGGTTCAGGAACGAATTTGAACTCAGCTTTGTATGCAAAATGGGGTAAGGTCGGGCGGCAGCAGGCCAAGTGTGAGTCGGACTCACACACGAAGGGTTCCGTACCACCGTAAAATATTTTATACTAGCGGACGTCACGCGGTTTTACCCGCGTAATTCCCGTTCCCGTGGGAGTATAGGGATAAAATATAGCCAATGTTACTCGCTGATAATGTAGCTATCAATTGCTGAAAGAATTTTTCAAACCGGTTCGGTAGTTTTTAAGTTTATTCGTTACATACAAAAATACAAATCTTTCCTCTTTATAATATTAGTTTAGATATAGATATAGACTACGTTTTTTACTTTAGTAAAAAAAAAAACATATTTCTTGTAAGTAGCCCCCTTTAATTATTTTTAAATTGAACTTTTATTGTTTGTTGTTATAACGGCAATAGAAATACACAAATTACAATTGGGAAACTGTCCACCCATTAAGGTTCATGTGATACAGCCCACTGAAAGACAGACAGACGGATGGATGGACGGACGGACAGCGGAGGCTTAATAATAGGGTTCCGTTTGGCACCCATCAGGTACGGAACCCTAAAAACACAAACGTCAGCTTCAAAAGTCGGCACACTCGTCTTTGAATACATTATGGTAACTTACATGAATTTAAAAGATGAAGAATGTTGATGATGATGACCCAAACGGCTCACCCGGCTGTTTACAATGGTGTGCTGGTGCCTCCGCTTATGTATGGAAGTGAATGTTGGGTGTGGCAAACGAAGCATGAAAGTAGCATAAATGCTGCGGAAATGCGTTCCTTGCGAAGTATGTGTGGTGTGACTATGAATAATAGGCTGAGGAATGATGTGATAAGGCAACGGTGTGGTTTAAAAGAAGATGTAGTGACAAAAATTTAATAGAGTAGTCTTAGATGGTTTGGTCATGTTGAGAGGATGAATGAAAGGCGACTAACTAAAGGTAGGCCGATGAGAGTAGAAACGCCGGGAGCAACCGCCGCGGCGGCGTGCGTGAATGACCAGATGAAACGAGACAAAAGGAGTATGTGAGGATCGTATCAGGTGGAGTTCTGTAGTTTCTACCTACCCCCATGGGAAGGTGTGAGTTTATGTATGTATGTGTGTTATAAAAGTTTTAATTGAGATTTTTTTACGTAGTTCTTAAACAGAATCATGTTATAAAGTATTAGGAAGTACATAACTTTAAACTAAGACCATTTTTATTACAAACGAAATTTCCGGATATTTGCCAATTTTATGTGGTGAATAAGATCTACATAATCTGCTCCTGTTTTATTCTTACTAAAAATGCGATCGCTTTTCAGCATGTTTTTCGTAAGAAGTTGTTAACATCCGAATTGGCTACCCGTTATGTTCAATGGAACGATGTTTTTTAAATTGGGAAGAAATAGTTACATTTACCCCATGGTGGGGTTATTTCAACTATTACACATATTTTTCATACTAAAACCGTATTGAAATTGAAAGCCAGAGTATATTAATGGTACAGTTCATACCAATATTTGCCTTACTATAACGTAATATGGTTCAGTTACGCAAAATTATAGTTTTAAAACTTTGAAGAATTTGACTAAACGACTTTTTCCATAGTCAGTAGTGCAGGAGCCCGGATTCACAGTTAAACGAACTTTTCGTAGTTTGCAATAACTTAGCTCAAGACGTAGTTATTCTCTTTATCAAATACAGTGTTATTCGGAATGATGCTTCATCTTATTGATATAAATCCTTTGCAATGCGTTTCTAAATGATTTGTTTTGTGTGATTAATTAAATGAAAAAAGACAGCTAAAAGTAACAAATTGTGTGGGGCGACTTTTATTTACATGCAGATTATAACAAATTCATATAATTCAGGTCATTTACATCAATTGCCAAATCGTTTAAAAATGTTTTGCGATCTTTTGTTTTTCTATGTAAATTTCTATTAACTAACACGATAAATAAGCATACAATAGTAATTTACATAAGTAACGTCAATTGCATAAATTTGTGTAATGTTTTGAATTACTTACCTACAGCTAAAAACCAGGTGACCTTTGACGTAATAATATAATTAGTGCTAGTTCCCTGCAAGTGAACTGTCTGGTTGGTCACTGACACATTCATGTGCGTGAACTTGGCAGATCATTTCCCAGCAGAGCATGAAAAAATATGAGTTCTATTGGCATGCGGGTGAGTTCTAGAATTTCTTATACTTAAAAAAAATGGTTCTGGCTTTTTTGCCTGAAAAAAGTCTAATGAAAATATTTTCTGCTAACTTCCGTAAGCAGATCATTTTTTCCAAAATTAAAATTTAAAACTGATTTGGGTGCGCAGTGGTGAGCGTTCCTTATACTTTTCCGGAAGGGTTTTGCTGACATAAATTAAAAAAAAAAGATATATATATATATATATATATTGGCCTTTTACTAGAAAAAGACAATCATTTTGATAACATAGCCGTGAATGACGTAATTTGTAGATTTTTATAGATGTTTCAGTAACAGAAAAAAAAACTAAATGAAAGCAGAAATCTTACAAAAGTATCAGCAGAGCCTTGTGAAAAAGATAAGTTGGGAGAAATCGAGATTTCATTCAGTGTTTATGTTAGTAGGATTAAAAAGAATTTGAATAGAACTAAGGAGCAGAAACGCCTCATATCCTAATATATCTATGATAAAACTATCCGACAACATGCAACAATAACCCAGAAGTGTAACTCAGGTACCAGCAGAGCATGGTTGAAAAGTTAGATTAGTAGAAATCGAGATTCAATTTACTGTTTTCACACGTAGAATATAAAAAAAAAAAAAAACAGAATGACTGAAGAGCTAGAACTATTCGTTTTCTGATGCGCATATAAAAGAACTATTTGAAAACAAAACTGTAACCCAGATCTCTCACTCAAGTATCAGCAGAATGCTCTGCGTTGCGTTTCTAGATGCATCTATAATGGTACAATGTAAAAAAAGTGATTAAGTAATCCAGAACTCTAACTCAAGTATCAGCAGAGTGATACTTGATTGAGAGTTCTGGATTATTTAATCATGTTGACACATTTTTCCTTTAAAGGTGCATCAAGAAACGAGGAGTTTCAGCTCCTCGGTGCTACTCAATTCTTCTATTATATTTTTTACTGATACAGTGAATTAAATTAAAATTTCTACTTAGTTAAATCTTTACCCATGCTCTGCTGATATTTGAGTAAGAGTTCTGGATTAGTTAGTCGTGTTTATACATTCTTCTATTATAAATGCATCTAGAAACGAAGAGTTTCCGCTCCTTGGTGCTATAATATTTTTAAATTATATTTTTACTGATAGACTGTATTAAATATCAATTTCAACTTACTTAAATATTCACCCCTGCTCTGCTGATACTTGAGTGAGAGTTCTGGATTACTAAGTCATGTTTTTATATTTTCCCATTATATATGCATCTAGAAACGAGGAGTTCCCGCTCCGCGGTGCTACTCATTTTTTTTAAACATATTTTTTACTGATTCACTGAATTTAATATCAATTTCTACTTACTTAAATTTTTACCCATGCTCTGCTGATACTTGAGTGAGAGTTCTAGATTAATTAATCAGTTTTTTACAATGTCCCACTATAGATGCATCTAGAAACGAGCCGTTCCCGCTCCTCGGTTGTTCTCATTTTTATATCATATTTTTTAGTGATACACTGAATTAAATATCAATTTCAACGTATTTAAATCTTCACCCATGCTGTGCTGATACTTGAGTGAGAATTCTGGATTATTTTATCACCTTTTTTACATTTTCCCATTATAGATGCATCTAGAAACGAGGAGTACCCGCTCCTCGGTGCTGCTCAATTTTTTATTATATTTTTTACTGATACACTGAATCAAATATCAATTTCAACTTACTTAAATATTTACCCATGCTTTGCTGATACTCGAGTGAGAGGTCTGGGTTATTTAATCATGTTTTTACATTGTCCTATTATAGATGCATCTAGAAACGAAGAGTTCCCGCTCCTCCGTGGTACTCAATTTTTTTTTTACTCTTACATTGAATTAAATATCAATTTCAAATTACACAAATCTTTACCCATGCTCTGCTGATACTTGAGTGAGTTCTAGATTACTTAATCATATCATCAGTTAGTTTTGCATCAGAAATCAAAGAGTTCCCGCTCCTCGATGCAACTCAAATGTTTTTTGAACCTTCTTAATGAAACACAGAATTAAATCTTGATTTATTCTAATTTACCTTTTCAACCATGTTCTGCTGATACCTGAGTCAGAGTTCTGGGTTTTTGTTTCATTTTTTCGGATAGCTCTTTTATACATGCATCGGGAATCGCAGAGTTTCAGCTCCTCGGTGCTACTCATTTTTTTTACTGATACACTGAATTAAATATAAATTTCAACTTACTTAAATCTTCACCCATGCTCTGCTGATACTTGAGTGAGAGTTCTGGATTACTTAATCATGTTCTCACTTTATCTTATTATAGATGCATCCAGAAACGAGGAGTTCCCGCTCCTCAGTGCTACTTAATTTTTTTATTATATTTTTTACTGATTCACTGAATTAAATATCAATTTCAACTTACTTAAATGTTTACCCATGCTCAGCTGATACTTGAGTGAGAGATCTAGGTTACAGTTTTATGTTTTCAAATGGTTCTTCTAAATGCGCATTAGAAAACGAATACTTCTTCTCTTCAGTCATTCTGTTTTTTTTTTTAATATTCTACGTCTTAAAACAGTAAATTCAATCTCGATGTCTACTAATCTAACTTTTCAATCATGCTCTGCTGACACCTGAGTTACAGTTCTGGGTTATTGTTGCATGTTGTCGGTTAGTTCTATCATAGATGCATTAGGAAACGAAGCGTTTTTGCTCCCTAGTTCTATTCAAATTCTTTTTTGATCCTACTAACTTAAACACTGAATGAAATCTAGATTTCTCCCAACCTATCTTTTTCACAAGGCTCTGCTGATATTTTGTGAGACTTCTGCTTTCATTTAGTTTTTTTTTTTCTGTTACTGGTATCTTAGTTACTAATCATAGCCTGAAACATCTATGAAAATCCACAAATTACGTCATTCACGGCTATTTAATCAAAATGATTGTCTTTTTCTAGTAAAAGGCCTTTTTTTAATTTGTGTCAGCAAAATTCTTCCGGAAAAGTATAAGGAACTATAGAACTCACCACTGTGCTCCCAAATCAGTTTTAAAATTTTAATTTTGGAAAAAATTGTTAGCAGAGCATATTTTCATTCGACTTTTTTCAGGCAAAAAAGCCAGAACTATTTTTTTAAGTATAAGGAACTCTAGAACTCAACCGCATGTCAATAGAACTCACATTTTTTCATGCTCTGCTGGGAAATGATCTGCTAAGTTCACGCACATGTTTTGAGCCGAAACAGTTTTACACAAAAGAACATCGACGCTTGATTTTGTACCTAGTGTAATAATGTCAAAAGTGTATATAGTGTGGCAAGATTAAAAACATCCCAGAACCGTATGTTCTGAAAAATATTTGTTTTTTATTTAGACTTTAACACTTTACGTGACACTAAACGCCCATAGACGTCAGAACAATAAAACTTCTACTGTGTCTCTTTTAGTATCCTGGAAAGTGTTAATAGCTATCTAGAAGAAAGGGTGGGTGAAGCTACACTTTTCCAAAGGTGGAATTAAGTGCGAAAGCCCTTGATGGTAAGATTCCAATTATATTAAAAAGGTTACAATATAGTATTCTTATTGTTCAGGCCGAATAACGTTGTAAAAGATGACGTAAAGCCGTTTTTTATTTTAAAAAGAATTTTATAGCAATAATTTTTTTGAGATGTAATGGCCATTGCTTTTTTTAAATAAATCGATAAGAACAAACAGGTTTCTATAAAATATTCTCGTCTCAGGTACTGGCCGGTTTATTTTGTAAAAAGTGACGTAAAGCCTTTTAAAAAGAAGCTAAAAATTTTAATTTTTAAATGGCTTCCTAGACATTTTTCTATTCTTTTAAGATAAAATGGCCAGTTGCTTTTTTCAGTAAATTTAAAAAGGTTGCATCGCATCAGGTTACCATGGCTGAAGTTTCGGGATTTTAAAGAGGTCAGTTGCATTTTGTATTTCATTTTTTAAATAGGATTTACGTATATTACATAATTATATTGAACCAATTTTGTAGGTATTGTATCGAACTTAAAAAAAAAAGTCTTGGTATAGGTGCATACAGACGTACAATAATTTTGACGCAGAGTAACGTCGCCGAGTAGTTTACCTAATTTTCTGTGAATCTCAAGTTCTCTCAAGTCTATGACTATATCTAATTATGTTTTAACGGAGTTTGTAATTAGTTTCGGGGAAATATTAAAATTTCATGGTAAGATCTCACGCAGCCGTAATTGAACGTAATGGAATAATAACATTAAAATTGAAATAACCCGTGCATAGCTCAAGATTAGGTAAACTGTAAGGAATCTTACATATTTTATAGAAATTTTGACGATAATGTATTTAGTTTGATAAGGTATTATATACTCATGCGGGCTAGGGCACCAGCCCGCGAGGAGTTGCTGGAGACTCTGAACAGGGGACGCCCATACAAGATGGTGCGGGAGAAACTCCGCCCATGAACTCCCCCGCTGACGCAGAGTCTCCGGCCCCAGCTTGTGAGGCACATGGTGAGCGCTCTGTTCCCTTCACGAGGGGTACATACCCCCCCGCCTATGGCTCAACCTTCTGCGGTGCCCGGTGTAGACCACACCGCCGATGACGACGAAATGATGAGAGATGATAGTGGTGGTACGCAGGCTGAATGCCAAAAATACCGCCCTGGGTAAGGCCGTAGATTTTGCCACTTAGTAACATAGAGTAACAAGACACTTCTATGCTACGGTAACGTATAAGTAACGCGAAAATAACGCATAATATTTCTAAGGGCGTTAACATAATGCGCTATTTTAGCCGACTTCAAAAAGAAAGAAGTTTCAACGCATTTAAGCAAAGCACATAAAAAAATTGTTAATTGCAAGAAGATGACACTAAAAATGTTTAAAAATATCAACACTTTAGAATTTTTAGTTTAGTTTAGAAATATTACACAACCATAAAATCCAGCAAAATTAACCAAATAAAGCAATTTTATCAGGAAAATAATGCTACGTTAAAAGTGAAATAACAAAATTATTTAATGTCATAGAGTCCCAAACATTCTTCTAACAAAACAAAAAAAATAAAGAAGATACATTATAATATGTTTAAACCTTGAAAATAAGCTACACAATGAGATCAGCAAATTTTAAATCACAATAATTAGAACAATATCTTAGACATACAAATACTCTCCTACCAAAACAAAAACAAAAAAAAAACAAACAAAAAAATAACATACATTATTTATTATGTTTAAACCTAAAAATAAGTTATCAATGAGATCAGCAAATTTTAAATCACAAAAATTAGAACAACATCTTAGACATACAAAAACTCTTTTATCAAAGACAAAAAAAAAACTAAATAACATTATTATTAATAAAGAAATAAGCACTTAATGAGATCAGCAAATTTTAATTCACAATAATTAGAACAATATAAGTAGGTACCTATGAACACTATACCTAGTCTTTCTCTAAAAGTTTTTAGAAACATTCGCGTTATGTTTTTTTTTAAACAGTAGGTACAGACGCCAGCACGTCAACCCATCCCAATCTATCGAATTACTATAATATATTTTCAATTTTATCACAAACCAACAAGGTTCATATTTTATGGGACAAATTTGACAGAATGGGGTAGATTGATGTGCTGATGTCTGTACATTACTAGGAATCGAATTAATATTGGTATGAATTTTTCTTTTCAAATTCACATGAAGTATTTCTTAAAAACTGATCATAAGAAATATAGTCATTATAACATTTTTACTTTATAAGAAATAAGAGTAGGTAATTATTTTGTTAAATCGCAGGATTAACAAAAACTCGTAGTAAAATAAAATAACATATAAAAAATAGAAAAGCTACATCATTCTCTCTAACCTAGCTACTTAAGAGGTCTTAGACCTTATAAATAATATTCAACTAAAATAAACCATATCGAAATCAGTACTCAGGTAATATTCTTTTGAGGCCTCCTCCCGTTGAATCAAATTTACCTTTTTGACGATAGAAAAAAAGTCACTATATCAACATCTAATTTTCTTTGGACTACAAACTTTACGGAATCAGATTTGATATCTTTGACAGTTTTCAAAAATTTTACCTTATAATAATTTTCTCCGTCCTTAAATTCTATATTCTCAACAAATCCTGTAAAATATTTCCACGTGTTTCGTTGAAAATATCTAACTATAATACTATCATTTATGTTTAAAATAAAGTTCTGCGTTTTTTCTTCACTCTCAATTGTCATTTTTCTTTCTTATTTATTTAGATTCGATTCCTTGTCACTTTTATCTTCTTTTAAATTCTCAGATTTGTTTATTTCATCTGATTCTGTTTTATCAGTTTCTTCATATTTATCTGCGTCTTGTAGATCATCACCAGTATTATTTTGCCCTCTCATGCTTTCATGTTGTTTCTTGTCTTAATTGTATCATTGTTTTTATTTTCTTCAGTTACTTTTATTTCTTCTTCTCCGATAACATTTAGAATTTCAATGCTTTCATCTTTCTTAGTACATTCAATCTCAATTTTGTGTTTTTCTGCCATTACAAACATCTCTATCAAAGTCTTTTCGATCTCTTTTTTGGTATCGTTTTTGTTTTCTTTGTTCTCATCTATTTTTCTATTATCAGTCTTTATTTTGTTACTGTCATTGCTTCTTATTTTTATTACGGGGACTTCTTTTCCAAATAAATTGCTCTCTCTTAAATCATTACTCGCAATATTTTCCGGTTTTTTTCTTATTTGTGACAAAATTGTCACATCATCTTTCCCAATAACATGTTTCGTAGTTTCGCAAAATCTTTTAGGCATTAAAACTTTATTTTCACAAATTATTTTTCTTTTCCTTTCTTGTTTTGTATCATTTTCACCATTCGGTTTCTTTAAAATTATTGTCGATAGTACAGTCACTTTCTTGTTTGGATCAATTTTTGGCCTCAGAACACCAGTTTTTTCGTCAAGTTCAATAGTTAAATTGTTTTCATCTTCGTTAAAATCTGGACTTATTGAACCATCAGAAAAAAACACCGAAGTATCGCTTTCCGCATACTCAATGTTATCATCACATTCGTCTTCTTCGGTTGATGAGCTGATATACCTACGTCTAGTTTTCTTGCTATTTTTTTATTTTTTTGCTTCATTTTCCTGTTCAAAATTGCTTTGTTTATTCGGCTGTTTTTCGCTTGTGTTAATAGTACACAGAAAGCTATGAGATACAGATGAATGACATTCACAGCTGCCTCTAGGATCCCCACAGAAACAGCTGAGATCTCTGTATTTGAGTTTCAACTTTTCCATTGTTATCAGCTGATGAATTTTCATTGTTCGTGGCAAAGGACTAAGCTTTGTGTTTAAAGGCTTGATGTTAGAAGAAGAAATATATAATAATTTGATACTGGTGTCCTATGATTTCAGAATATCAAATGCTTTTTCTGCATTTGGGATGTCTTTTCCTTGAGCGATTTTGGCATCTAGAGTTCGTTTGATGACCCCTCCGATACCGTCAGCGGCACCTTTTCCATGGGCAGCCTCAAAAAACGACCAAGTACAGTAACTCAACCCATATTCATAGACTTTTTCACTGAATAAGTAAAAGTTTTTTTTTTTTGTCTGTATTGGGTCGTTGGGCCGTCAGAGAAAAAGTGAATGGTAAAAATGTTTGGATAGTTAATCTTTATGTGTTGAAAAACGGGATCGAGGTGGGCCCATATTGCCTCCGGATTGTGTTGGTTATCGGCGGATATAGAACAGAAAGAAATAGGTTTCTTCTCTCCTTTAATGTAAATAACTCCCGTATGAAGGGTAATCTGTTCTTTTATAAAATGCATTGCCTGTATTTCTTTATGGTATTTGCAGGTGAAATTTTCTGAGAAATCTATATGGATGCATGCTTCATCACTTTTTAAATTATTAATGCAATCTTTGTATTTATTATATTGGTGATAAAAATTAAAAATATGTGTTTTAAATTGTTTCATTTCTGCATTAAATATGTTAAGTAAGTCTTGTAAAGTACCCTCTTTCTTAATTTTTGTCATCAGTTTAGTTGTCTTCTTTTCCCCTGCCTTTTCATATTCGTGGTCTTTTAAAACCCAAGTAAACCAGCTTGCTTTAGCCGACAGTTCTTCGTTATCAACTTTTAATTCATTTTCTGAACACTTATTACAGTTATTATACATGCAATCTTTTGAGTAAAAATCACATACACACATCAAAAGTGTCTAGGGATCAAGCATTTTTATGCGGATTTCTTGAGATTGAGATGTGGCTTTGTAATAAATTTATGATTATATAAATTTATATGGATCCTTTTTGGTGCATTTCATAATTTGAAACAGGAACTGTTAATCAAATTCGAGTAAAAGATGAAAATCAGCTGTCAATATTTTCCCTATAAAAACATACAACGCATTGAAGACATTATTAGTGCTACTGTTTCCCTACTACTGATTAAAACCAACGTTATTATGGAGCGGCGACGTCATTTAAGCAGGGAAGAAATGCTCAGAGCCGTGGGAATGATAGAAGCTGGTTCCCGGCAACGTACTGTGGCTTTAGCTCTGAATACAAGTCAGAGTGTTATCAGTCGACTTTGGACACGTTACCGAAGCACTGGTACCGTGGCTGAGCGCCATGGAGGACGGTATCGCTGCACCACACGGAGACAAGACCGATACATTCAAATCTTAACTCGAAGAGCTCCAACAATAACCGCCATGATGTTAGCCGTGAGGCTTCATCACTCTTCAGGGAACTTAATTAGCCACCAAACAGTCAGAAACCGCTTGCATGAAGTGAACCTTCATTCCCGAAGACCGCTACGGGTACCACCTATAGCAATGCACAATCGTAGGATTCGATATCAATGGGCTCTTGAACACAGAAATTGGGCAGAAGAACAATGGCGTTTCGTGTGCTTTTCTGATGAGTCTCGTTTTGGTATGAGACCGGATACAAGACGTATACGACACTAGAGAACCCCTGGACGCCAACAGCGATTAAAATCCTGCCAGGAAGTCCATCCTTATAGTGGTGAAACCATCATGGTATGGGCGGGTATTTGGATCGGCGGAAGAACTGAGTTGATTTGGATCAGAGGCAACCTCAACGCTCAAATTTATGCTGAGACGATTGTATCTGACGTCATCGTTCCTCTACAAGTGCAAATCGGTCCCTTATTTCAGTTAATGCATGATAATGCACGACCGCACACCGCAAGAGTTGTAAGACAGACTCTCGCCGCAGCTAACATCAATGTCCTGCTCTGGCCTGCTCAGTCGCCAGACTTGAACCCGATTGAGCATGCATGGGATATGCTACAGAGAAGAGCTCTGCCGAATATGGAGGGTATCCAGTCGCAAGAAGACCTTTTTTTGTTGTTGCAACGAACATGGGCGGCCATTCCACAGCGTGATTTGGATGAACTCATTTTGAGTATGCCAAACCGATGTTCTTGTGTTGTTAGTGTTCGCGGTAGAAACACGGATTATTAATTGTTTAAGTTACCCAATAAAATTTTAAAGAAAACTGTTATTTCAGTCTTTTTTTCGAACTTTAATGTTAGTGGTTCAAATGTCAAAAATCCCTTTATTAGGAAAATGGCAAATTTCTTTATTAATGCAAAGGTGACTTGGTTTATCGTTACTGTGACAAACGAAAACACTTTATTTGATGAATCCTTAAAGAAAATTTTAATTAATATCAATCAGGAGAAAAGTTATTGCAAAAATATATGTTGATCCCTAGACACTTTTGATGTGTGTACTAAATCTGTTGTTACCTCATTTAGATTGTCAGTTTTAAGTATGTTAAGGGATTTCAGTTCATCCACCAGAAATTGCATATTAGAATGTTTTTTGCATGCGCAGCTCTCACAATCCTTGATTTTTGGAGAAAGTACGTAAAAAGGGCGGTACTTTTTAAAAGTACTGAAACTTATTTGGCCTACTTCTGCGATAAACTTTCTATGAAGTACGATTAGTTTGTCTAGCAAATACCTTTTTTGGCGTGTAACTTTTTTGAAGGTTCTGTATTCTTTTTGCCTGCCGTGGCGCGGCTAACATCATCTCTATTAAAAAAACATTCAATTTTCTTTTGCAATGCAGAGGTTTTTGTCTTCCGCTGACGGTAGTTTTTGAAATTACTCTTGAATCCCAGAGAGGTTCTTAGCCTTGTTTTCAGTTTATATTTATTGACAATATTGGTATCCAGAACTTTTCTCAAAAAAATCTTTTCAGTGTTGTTAGCGGTTTCGAATTCTAATTTTAGTGACTTCATTAGTACATTGTATTCAAATAGTTTCTTCTTAACTTCTTCCTTTTTTGCCGTTTCACTGTTAGGTATGGTATTATTTATGAATTCTGTCACTTATTTCCTCAGAGTTTTCTCTTCTAATTGTCGTGTGTCCTTTGTTTCCTGTGCCGTGACTAATCTAGTTAATACATTTTCATAATCTTCCTGCATCTTGTCTATTTTGTTTTGTTGTCTAGTTATTTTTTTCTGAAGACCATTGAATCCTTTACTCAACTTGTTTAACTGTAATTTCAGTGGTGCAGTTTCTTGTTTCAGCCTGTATTCAATTCGGCGTTGCAAATTACGGCAGGTTAATTGGTTATTATCTTGCTTGGAATTTGAAGTTTGTGCCGATTCATTTTGCGATGCCATTTTTGCATATTTTGCTTTGTTCCGATCTTCCTTCCATTTTTGCCTTAATTCTTGTTTTTGCTCTTCAGTGTAAGTACTCTTCTTTTTCGCATAATAACGTGCAGCTCTTTCTTTGGCCTTCTTTTGAATTTCTTTATATTTTTGGGGGTTTTGGTTTTTTAATTTATGTCGAAATTTTTTTTTTTTTTTTTTTGTTCTTTGACAGACTCTAGAGACGAAAAGATGGCGTCTTTTTTTATTTTTATTGCGCTGCCTGAATGTTTGGTGTTGCCATTGCAAACACAACATACTACCAAACTGTTTTCAATGCTTTTTAGGGGAAATTTTTGGTAACATAGAAAATAGTAACATAAAAGCAAAAATATGGAGCATAAGTTTGAATAGTAATAAAACTATAAAGGACACGTTTTTTAAGACACGAAAAGCACGATGTAGCAGCTTAACTTTGACACATTTCAGATATCACAATTAATTAAATGTACATTAGAAAAAATATAAGTTTTTAAGGTGCTAGGTGCCAAAAAGACATCATGTTTTTCGTTAAATTTAGGTGTATGGACGAATTTAACTCGTTGTATTTTTTTTATTGTACAACTTAAATTCATTTTAAAAATAAGATGTTAACCTGATAAAAATACCTTCAGTAAAATTCACCTAATACACTGTTTTTTCTAAGCAAACAAAATTGAAGATTTTTTTTTCACTTCAAAAAGTGGCAAAATCTACGGCCTTACCCCCCTACTTACCTGGAAAAGCCTGGGTCTTGGCCTTGGAGGCTCCCGGGCTTCGACTTCGGGGCCCCTAAGCGCATGCTTGGAGAGGGGCCAGTTCCCACTTCGTTAGAAGTGGGGAAAACTGGTTCTCATCAGGAAGCCGGGGCGCCCTGCGGACTCTCCGTCCGCCTACTGGCCCATCATGCTGCACGACGAGGTGGGCAAGCTCTTTGAAAGAGTCATTGCAGACCGCTTCGTTGGGCGGCTGGTGCGGGTGGGGCCGGATTAGGCGGAGTCAGTTTAGTTTCCGCAGGGGGCGCTCTACGGTGAACGTCATCGGAGGGTGCTGTGGCCCGGGGTGGGATCATTGGCGGTGTCTCTAGACATCGCCAATGCCTTCAATACCCTACCCTAGAGTTGCATCAGGGAGGCACTCCGGTATCAACGGATGCCATCCTACCTCTGTCGTGTGGTCTAGACCTATTTGGCCGACAGGGCCGTCATCTACCCCGGTCGCCAGGGAGAATGAAACCGGCAAGAGATGTTGTGCGGTATTCCACAGGGATCGGTCCTGGGGCCGCATTTGTGAGACATCAGATACGACTGAGTGCTGCGCGCCGACCACCCTAGCGGCGCAGTGGAGGTTGCACCAGGTGGCAGCCGAACTAGCGACACCCGGGGTTGCGACAATCGTTAACAGGATCCGGCAGTTGGGACTCGAGGTGGCTCTGCACAAGTACGAGGCCATGTGTTGTCATGGGCCTCAGAATGCGCCACCGTCGGGTTCCCAGATAATGGCGGGAGGGGTTCTCATCGGCGTCGAGTCGACGATGTACTTCATCGTCGACTCGACGCCATCTGGGACTCGTCCTCGACAACCGGTGGAACTTCTTGGAGCATTTCCGACATTTGGCTCCCAGACTGGAGCAGGCCGGGGCTGCCTTGAAGTGGCTCTTGCCCAATCAAGGGGGTCCAAACGCCTCCTGCCAGAGGCTCTATGCGGGGGTCGTGCGGTCTATGGCCCTTTACGGGGCACCAGTGTGGGTGCGTTCCGTGAGGCAGTGGCCAGCCCGCTAGTGCACATCTGGGAGTGGGTCGAGAAGGCGAAACGCCGGGGATTAACTCTCCGCTGCTACTAGAGCTCCAGCGGGATCTCATGGCGTCATGGAGAGTGCAATTGTCGCAACCCAGTGCTGGGCACACCACAATTCCGGTGATAAGTCCCCTCTTTGAGGAGTGGCTAGAGACGCGCCACGGTGTTGTCAGCTTTCGCCTGACGCAGGTCCTCACCGGATACGGTTACTCTGGGAGGTTCTTGTTCCGGATAACGCAGAAGGAAACGCCCGGGTGTCACCATTGTGTGGATCGCCCTGAGGACACGGTGGAGCATAAGGAGGAGGTCGGCCCGGCTTGGGCGGAGCATCGCCGTGTTCTCGTGGAGGTAATCGGCGGTAGTGATCTCTCGCGTCCGGCCTTGGTTCAGGCCATGGTACGGAGCGAGAGGGCATGGGAAGCCGTCACCTACTTCTGCGAAGCAGTAATGATCGCGAAGGAGGAGATGGAACGCGTGAGGGAGAGGCGAATGTTGCGCCCTCACGCCCCTTACCGCCGCAAGAGACGCCCTGGGTGTCGGGAATCGCAGGCCGATTCCCGGCCACCTTGCGGATAGTGAGTAATGGGTAGCTTGCCGTCCGATAAGGACCAGAGCCGGTTCGACGACGCGTTGTGTTCCACGCGCGCCTCAAAGAGATTTCAGCACAATTGAAGGGGTCCGATAGGGCCAATGCCTGCCGGTGTTGCGGGCTTGTCCGAAAGGGTTACCGTGGCCCCTGGCAACATACCGGCAACTGAAGGAACACGGGTGGGTTTCAGTGTGATACTTTCCTCTAAATTACAATTCTCATTTCTAACAACTGTAAAAAAAAAAACAGTTCGAATGACGCGAAATTACAAAACACGCTTTGAAAGATAGCTATACTACCCGACATAGCAATCGTTGTTATTTCGTTTTAGTTATTGATCTCGAGGTCCTAAACTCGAGGGAAATTAGGTAAACCACAACGTAGAGGTTAGTAAGAAATCTTGTACCTAATCATTAGTTGTGTTTCATGTACTCAGAAAACATTTATTTGGATAATATCTACTCAATAAAATCTTAAATTCATTCGTCACTGGGTATTAATGTATTGCACAAGAGTTCCCTACACATATCGTGAAAGTGAGCACAAAGGAAGAATTTCTGGAAATTCATCTAGTAAGGGCGTTTAATTAAATAGACGATGAGAGTTTGCATGGAAGTTTGTCATTTTTGGCGATGGATAGTTCTGTCAGGCACACGGCTTGTTTATCTTTCGAACCTGACAATTTCAATCCTATTATAATATTATAAATGTGAAAGTTTGTATGTTTGTGTGTTTGGATGTTTGTTACTCAATCACGCAGAAACGGATGAACGGCTTTGGATGAAATGTGGAACACAGATAGTTTATAACCTGAATTAACACAAAGAGTACTTTTAATCTCGGTAGTACGTTCCCGTGGGATATTTTCCGACATCAACGCGTGCAAATCCGCGGGCAAAAGCTAGTTACCAATAAATATTAAATATATAAATACCATTTTTTCTTAACATACAATTTATATGTCTGTTAACAAAAAATGGTAGGTAACCTAGACAAAAACTTAATATCGTGCAAGTATTGTTGGAAAAGAAAAAATCAAGCCATTCACAATTAAGGAAAATAACACAGGAAATCCTTGCAGATAGCATGAGGAACTCATCATCACATCGGGCATGAATGCCAGCCGGAGAGCATCGTATGTCAAGCATTCTCCGTGATAATTTATAACCCATTAAATGTGTTAGAATTTATTTTTAGCAGCGGAATATGAACATAATATCACTTTCCTTTATACGTGCTTGTGATTATTTTATTCGGTCTGTTTCAATGAATGAAAGCTTTGATTTTACTGGAAATAATGTACCTACCTACATGTATATCGTTATACATTTAATTTAAGTACTAATAATACTATAGTCTATAAAAAATAAGTAAGAACATGTAAGATGTGGGCTTATAGGTTTATTAATCATTTCCTCAAATTATTTTGTGATTGATATACAAAATAGTATTATCTGTTGGCAAGTGGTGGAAGACATTATAGATCGAGTCCTTGTAGCTATCGTTCCTCGTTGCTAGAGGGCGTCAGCATTTATGAATGAAAAATAGTTAATATTGCTTGCGCCACTCACCGCCAGAGGTACGATTTATGAATGGCCTATTATGTATTTATCAATGAATATTATAGTTATCGCTCCTCGACGCTAGGAGAAGCACTGTTGATCACGATAGAATAATCTCGAAGTTTCTAGAAACCGAAAGTTGATTCAAATATAAGCCCTTTCCGCCCACTTTGTATTTTTGATAAAGTAGTTCACTCCCAGACGTTACAAGGTTCATATGTTTCGTATTTTTGTCATAACCGCGTATTGTAAAATTTATTCTGTAACTGATGCCATGTTTGCCTACCTGAATCAGTGTATTTTATAGTTCATAGGTTATACCTGTGGAAAAATACAACAATACATCTGGTTGTAGTATATACCTCGTGTTTGATTACAGCCAGAAGTCCTCTGTCCTCCACATATTTGCTAAGCACTAACTCAACAGAGTGCAGTGGGTACTTTACTCGCGTACTCGAATTAAAACTGCAATCTATCTTGTACTGTATTTCCTACCTTCAGAAGTGTTTTGTATTTACGCTGCCATTAGGTACTTCAGTAGACCCGGGAAATATAGCAAGTACGTCATTAAACACAAATATCTGGATAACCAAAAATATTTGAACGACGTTTTCTAAAAATGAAACCTAGCTAGATCGACATCCCACAAGACCGCTTTTGCTAGACGCCAGCATTATGTTCTAGGCTCACACAAAAATAAATAATAAAATAAATATTATTGAATTGGATGGTTACAGGGTAAAACCTAAAATTGAGAAGTGGATAATTGAACAAGAGTATAAGGCTGTTGAAAATCTTCTCACCTGGAACTGTTGATTCTATAACATTATTTTCTTCCCGACGGCACCACTCCCCGCTAGTCTCCACGCACACACCTACACTCAATACTTGTCACATATGCACACACACAACACGCATTACATTACACGACGCCACACAACATACACACACACAAAATAGTACATCACCAACCACCAAAACACACTAACATACACATCTGCACATTTTTTTTTTCTTTTCACTAGTACATAACCTTATCTTTGACAATTCTCTAACTCTATTTCAACTTGTATGCGCACAATAATCGCTCGACCTTATTATTATCTACGCGAAGACACTGCCGCCCAAGATGCAGGATTTTCCTAGTTTGGGGGCAGGGTACATAATTCTTCTTGAACTTGCAACCTCACTTTTGTACTATATTTAAGTTTGCTTACCTTCTGTATACCTATTGTCAAAGTTTATGTTTTTTTGTGAATAAAGAATTTATTATTTTTAAGTTCTTGACATTTCTCTGGACCTTCGCTTTCTAAAGGTCCGGTACTCCAGAGTACCGGACCTTTGGAAGGCGTACGAGAGGCCGAAGCCAACTTGCAGAGGCATGTTAGACGTTTTTAATTAAATGAGGCACCAACCGACAATTATCCCTGTAAGCACTATACAAGTGCACCTAAGGACGACCCCGGGTTGGTGTAGGACTACCTATTGCAGAACATGGAAACAAAACATATTGGGCTATGGATTTGGGTGGCTATAATGGATTTATTGCCTGGAACTATGGAAGTACTATGTCCCCTGTCTGATCAATGATATTTAATACACGGATAAAATGGCAGGGGGTGACTTGCTAAGGCGGGAGGAAACGCCCGGGTGTCACCATTGTGTGGATCGCCCGGAGGACACGGTGGAGCATACGGTGGAGGTCTGCCCAGCTTGGGCGGAGCATCGCCGTGTCCTCGTGGAGGCGATCGGCGGCGGTGATCTCTCGCGTCCGGCCCTGGTTCAGACCATGGTACGGAGCGAGAGGAAATGGGAGGCCGTCACCTCCTTCTGCGAAGCGGTAATGCTCGCGAAGGAGGAGGCGGAACGCGTGAGGGAGAGGCAAATTTCGCGCCCTCATGCCCCTAACCGCCGCAGGAGGAGACGCCCAGGGCGTCGGGAATCGCGAGGCGATTTCCGGCCACCGTAGGCGCGGGCTTGCGGGCGGTGAGCAATGGGTGGCTCACCGTCCGATAAGGACCAGGCCCGGGTCGACGGCGCGTTGTGTTCCACGCGCGCCTCAAAGAGATGTCAGCAGATTCGAAGGGGTCCACTAGGGCCGATGCCTGCCGGGGTTGCGAAGAAAACCGAAAGGGAGATCGTGGCCCCCGGCAACAGGGCAGCCGAAGGAACACGGGTGGGTTTTAGTCAGTAAGAGTCTGACACGCCCTCCCGCTCCGCCCAGAGTGGGAGAAGTTATTTGATGATTTCCCACCCTTAAAAAAAAAAAATAAAAAAAAAATAAAAAAAAAAAAGGGGGTGACTTGCACATTCAATAATTGGCCCCCAAACACGGTCGCTAGCACATAGTGAAGTAGCGACAAGGGGCAACACTTCCTGTGCTTGAGGAGGGGAGAGGTATTCCACGGCTATCAGGACAATCCCGGAAGTACGGTCAAGATCCCTACCAGCATCTTACTGGAATACTTCTTACCTCCGAGCACGTTTGCTCTTGCAAGTTGCCACTGAAGCTGGCCAATTAAGTCAAGAATAAGATGGGAGCTTCGTTCCTCGTCAGTGTTCAGTCCAACCGGCCAATAAAGGCAAGCCAGAGGTGAGGAACAAGACTTCTCCCGGGAGATAAGGTCACTACTACCCAACAGCTCGCCACATGCTGCCCTGCGGGTTCCTGTATCTCTTTTGGTCTGGCTCCTCATCCCAGACCCGTTCCGGCAAAGTAAATTCTACCGGCGGCACAGACCTAGAGTTCGGAGCGCGCAAGCCCCACCACGATGTTAACGTAGAGATACGGCGGTGGGGTTATTATTATTATTATCGATTTATCGCCCCCGAACCCCCTTTTATTTTTTGGTGGGAAATTATTAAATAACTTCTCGTCGATCGAGGGCGTGTCACACTCTTACTGACTTAAACCACCCGTATTTTTTCAGTTGCCATTTTGCCGGGGGCCACTATCTCCCTTTTGAACTTCTTCGCAACCCCGGCAGGCATCGGCCCTAGCGGACCCCGTAAATTCTGCTGACATCTCTTTGAGACGGTGACGGTATCTTTTCGGACGGTGAGCTACCCATTGCTCACCGTCCGCAAGCCCGCGCCTACGGTAGCTGGATATCGTCCTGCGATTCCCGACACCCAGGGCGTCTCCTCCTGCGGCGGTTAGGGACGCGAGGACACGAAATATGCCTCTCCCTCACGCTTTCTGCCTCCGCTGCTTCACCGCCGCTGATCGCCTCCATGAGAACACGGTGATGCTCCGCCCAAGCCGGGCAGACCTCCACCTTATGCTCCACCGTGTCCTCCGGGCGATCCACACAATGGTGACACCCGGGCGTTTCCTCTCGCCTTATCCTGAACAGGAACCTCCCAAAACAGCCGTGTCCGGTGAGGACCTGTGTCTGGCGGAAGGTGAGGACGCCGTGGCGCCCCTCTAGCCACTCCTCAAAGAGATGACTTATCACCGCAATTGTGGCGTGCGCAGCGCTGGGTTGCAACAATCGCACTCTCCATGACGCCATGAGATCCCGCCGGAGCCCTATCCGCTGTGCCGCGTTTTCTCGCGACAGCGCACCCAGTCGTATCCGATGTCCTACAGAAGCGGCCCCAGGACCGATCCCTGTGGGACACAACATCTCTCACCGGTTCCACTCACCTTGGTGACCGGGGTAGATGACGGCCCTGTCCGCCAAATAGGCCTCGACCACACGACAGAGGTAGGGCGGAATCCGGTGATACCGGAGTGCCTCCCCGATGCAACTCCAGGGCAGGGTGTTGAACGCATTGGCGATATCGAGACACCGCCAAGACGACCTCACCCTGGGCCGCAGTATACCCCGTCGTAAGTATCCGCACGCGTATGCTGAATTGCTCGTTTAAAAGTACCTATTAGATAGATAATGGAATACTAAAAAGTTACTTACAACATGTAACGGATTTCTTAGAACCTCATACACAACACACAATCAGCTTATAATGTTCCCACTGCTGAGACACATTCACACATGCCTCCTCTCTGTGAGAGGGAGTGGGCCATAATCCACCACGCGGGCCCAGTGTGGGTTGGTAGATGTCACATTACTTGAGATTTTTGGGTTCTAGTTTCTCATGATGTTTTGCTTCACCGTTTTGAGACCAGTGGTGATGAAATTAACTACACAAAGTAAAGCGCCTGCCTGGATTCGAACCCACGACCTACAACTTGTAAGTCCTCGTAGAACCTCGTTGAGGGCCAATTGATTATTTTTCATGCAGGAAAACAAATCCTGTTTCCAGTAAAAATTATTTTCATCGTTGAAGAATATTTTTAACATATAAATACATCACACCTGTATTGCCCGAAGGGTTTGTCAAAGATCAGCAGCTATAATACAATCACATTTCGCCGGAGCGAACCTATTGCCATCAACTGGGCATTAATCCGGACTCCGGGTTGCTACTACGAAATTCCAGATGGAAAAACCGAATAACACTTTCGCCGACCCGGGAATCAAACCCGGAACCTCATGCTCAGCAATAGCGCAAGTGATCACTAGATCAATGACGCAGTCCAAAAATATTTTATAATGATGACATAAGTAGTTTTTTTTTTTTTTTCGTAAAAAGTACTTGATAGAGGAATTAACGAGGAGTTTTTAGGTAACCCCTCAGGTTAGTCAAATATTTATTAGTCAGGTCTTCAAAAAGGAAGAAAAACGAATAGAAAATAATATTTTCTTCCTGAAAACCGTTGCAACTAGTAGGCAATCAATCAACAGTGATAAAAAAAATCTCTCTCCCATTTGCATGCAATTAAGGTAAGTGGAAGGTTTTTAATGTAGATTGGAATCTATGAGTATTATTCTACAAGCTTGGACTTTTATGTTGATACAAGTAATTGTCATTCGTTTTAAATGAGTACAAAATAAAAAGGGTTGGATTGACAAGCGAGATGATGAAAATGTAAACAAATGGATCAGAAAACGTCCCTGGATGCCAATTTGTTGTGTCACTTACAAATTGAGTAGGTACTTTGATTATTTGAATACGGTTTTCATTTGACTGTTGTGGTTAATTTTATAATTAAAATTTTTGTCAATTATTTTATTTGATTGAATGAGTTATTCAAACTTGGAATGTATTCGTTGGAAAAAGAGGTGAGGTATAATTTGAAGCCTTCTAAATGCAGATGAATGCATTACTAATTCCGTTTAGTAATTAATTGTGTATTAACTTAACCTAAGAAGGGGTACTGTGTCTTAGTCGTCACACACTTTGAAGATAATATAAAATATATATATATTATCTTCGACATATCGCTCACCGTACTATTTAGAAAAATAGACCACCACACACAGTAAAGAAAATATAATATTTTACCTTAAAGCTCATCGCTCATGTGCGATGAGCTTTACTATGAATACTAATTAATAAAATTTCAAAATGAAAGCTTGAGTCGAATTGCTTTAATTAGACTGAACTCTATTTGCATATTCTAACTGCATGTTCAAACAAAGCTTTCAAAATAAACAAAATAAGAAATGTTCGAGAGCACAAATAAGGAAGTCACCAAAATACTTGTTTAATTAATTAGGTATGTGCTTTTCTGGGAAAACCCTGACAAACAGCATTCCGGCTGAAAACGCTTGTGCCAACAATCCCCAGTCTTGCAGTTACGTTTTCTTCGAAGAACGATATATTTCTGAAATTGCCTAAATTGTATGCAAACTACGATTTAAAAAATATATCATCTGATTATGGTAAATAACTTCGTACGGCAGATCTGAGTTAGGTACTGAACTTCTGCATTCTATGCCTAGCTTAATACAGGTTTCCGAGAATCAATCACTACGGTATTATGAAATGGGGTAAAGCCACTTTTTATACACAAGAAACACAAAATATCATAAAGCATTTAACGCTAATTTATAATAATGGCTCGTCATAAAGCACACAATATAATTAAACAGCAGATAAAAAACATAAAAAAAAAAACAAATAATAAGTGTAAAGGGCGATGTAAGACATTAGCATAGGAGTGTGCCTAACGGCTGCGCCAAAAGAATAACTCTCTTATCAAAAGGAGATAAAAAAGAAGGTGAAAATCGCCTTACCTAAACAGATTTATTATTTTACTACTTTATTAAAATATCATACTATAAAATATTTTGTAAACACAAAAAACAGTACTATTTTTTATTTTAAAAACTTCCACTAACATGACATATCTAACCACAGTTTAATTTCCGCCTGAACAAAATAGTTGCGAATTGTGAGTACCTGGCAAGGGTCGCTAACTCACTTACTAGATTATGTGGCTTCAGTAATTGGGTTTCTACATAACCGGACGAGGACACAGTTTTATCTTGACTATAATGTACTCTGTGGTGACTACATTAAATATTATTATAGATGTGTTATAGGTAAGATTTAAATCTGGTGATTGAAGTGGGATTGGACAGGTTATAATCTATGAGATGCATCACGATTGATGGGTCAAGATTATCATGCAGTGCTGAATTTGGGCATCGTCATCGTTTCATCAGGGAAACAATGACGCGACGACATGGTCTTGTGGCGGCATCTACATCGCCATATGCAAGCTACGCATCAAACTGACGTCACGCGAAATCGTAGGATATCGCGTGACGTCAGTTTGACGTGTCAGTTTGATCTCGCAAGCAGTGTTTACCACGCGATCAGTATAATTAATAACTTCCGACATCAATCGCAATTGCCCACCAGTCACGACACCCGTCTGTCTGGTCGGAGAATCCTTCCTTTTTATATAGGATTAGTAAAATTTACACCCTGTTCCTCAGACCTCTAAATTGGTGACCACGAGTATGAACGTCAACGCAGCCTTCGTACAACTACTTCAGCGTGACGTCATCATCATCACTCCCGCAACCTTTGTGTGGCGAGCCAGCCAGCACCCACAGCTTCAACGGGTATCCTGACCACCAGCATGTAGCGGACACACATTCCTGGTCAATGCCCTCAGCCTCATCAGCAACCCTAGCACAGCACTGGACTTTCAGCCGGTCCACAAACAGATCCTTTCAATCTTCTCCTGGTCGACGCCAGCAGTCAGCCTCAACCCTGCGCTGTACCATATCAGACTCACTGGATCGTAAAGCAGCGC
The DNA here is from genome assembly GCA_916610215.1 of Omphaloscelis lunosa. Taxonomy (NCBI): domain Eukaryota; kingdom Metazoa; phylum Arthropoda; class Insecta; order Lepidoptera; family Noctuidae; genus Omphaloscelis; species Omphaloscelis lunosa. Next base: position 15,391,367 of record OU744247.1, read on the forward strand.
CGACCCCGACTCTCTGGGTAATCACCCCAGACAGTTTCGACTCGCCGCAAACTATGCGGCACCCGGTTCCGACTCACTGGAACCTCAACTAGCACTGGCAACCATCGCAAGATACAAGACTCAGCCCATTATCGATCTCCGGTCTCGGGAGGGGAGTGATGTGGCGGTATCTACATCGCCACATGCGAACTACGCATCACATTGACGTCACGCGAAACCCTGCATCGCTCAAGCAGGGTTTATCGCGCGATTAGCATAATTATATTTTTTCCTAACGTCAATCGTTGGGCAGTTGCCTACTAGATACGACACCTGTCTCATTGGAAGATGCTGCCTTTTCTATAGAGGTTGTGTTAACTTCCTGTTCCTCATACCTCTATAGGACTCGTTCATGACAGGTTGGTAGTAAAGATAACTCAGCGAGAGATGTGGAAATGTTAGGGGTGAGTTTGCTTAGCAGTGGGACGCAATGTAAAAACAACACACATTGCACAATGATGGGAATGAATCTAAAAATTACAACGACTGTAGAGACACACTAACATACCATCACGCCTGTACAGAAATATGATAAAACTTAAAGTTTTTGTTTTCTTTAAATTGCGATTATAAAATAGGTAAGTCAGATCAAGATGCCTACAGTATGTTTAGCGTCTTAGCTAATTAATCTACAAAATAGGCATCTAGCTTCAGGATGATTGGTCGAGTAGCACCTGATGGACATTAGTGATACATCACCAAGCGACCGATTAGTTATGCACTAACAATTCATTAACTATTCAGGTTACATAATCGTCAGTTTTACTTCATTAACACTTTGTGGGACACTAAACGCCCATGGACGTCATAACAATAAAACTTCTATTGTGTCTCGTTTACTGTCCTTCAAAGTGTTAAGTTGCAGTATAATAAGACTTAGTCTCACCATAACACTTTTAAAAATAACACAACTCAACTCTTGTCAACAACAAAGTAAAACATTGCCTAAAACTTTAAGAAGCAGTGCGAGAAAGTTGTTATACAGTATGATAAATAATTACAACCGAGTGAAAAGCGAACGTGAGGATGCATTTAACTAAAAAGTACAATTGTTTACAATAATTTCGAAAATTACTGGTAAACTATTGAATTCGTGTTGATACTAAGTAAACAGGATTTATATTTATTAGTCCTGTACCCTAATTGCGTAACGTATTTTCGTAAACAATTATGCCTAATTTGTGTCATTTTGACAGTCCAACAACTTTCATTGCGTTATTTACGTTGTTGAGCTGATTTTTTTTTCAAACTAATGAAGCAATGGATTAGCTATCTGTTTCAAATCGAAACAGATTGTGATTATGTTATATTACGCAATTAGGGTAGGTATTGGTCCATCAATATAACAGTTTTAAATATGGAATCATAATTGAATATAGCGATGCGAAATCACGTGACATCAGTATACAAATCTGTGTTATTATTTATGTAATCCAGTTGTAACATCCTAGGTTTTCTGCTATGGAAACTAAATTGCCAAATTGGAGTGGTCAGCAAAAAGCCCAGACATGAATCCCATAGAACATGAGGGCATGCTTAAAAAGCGAATCCGATAAAGTTTCAACCCTCCTTAGATCCTCTATGATTTGAAAACCGTTCTGGTGGCTGCCTGGGACAAAACTCCTCAAGTAAACAAGAACATCATGTAGAGCATGCCTGATCGCATGCAGGCGATGATCAGAGCCAGAGGTGGAAACACACGTTATTAAATTTTTGTAAAATGTCGTTATTTTGTGTTTTTTGTAACAAAACCTTTATTTTAATGTTTGTGATAAATGCCATTTATGTAATTTAAATAAGGTTTAATAAAGCTTTCATTTTTTATTCCGGAATTTGTGAAATTTAGGTATCAGACCATCCTCTAAGTTTTATAAAACATCAAACATGTCCTTCGTGCTTCATTTTGACAATAAACTTACAGCAATAATTTCTTCCCCTGGGTGTCGTAAAAGGCGACTAAGAGACTTACTAGAGAATGGGCAGCAACGTTCTCTATGCATTTATAACACCATACTGCAATCGCCAACCCGCCTGCCAAGCGTGGCGATTATGGCATACCTACCCAAAAATTACAAGCATCAAAAAGAAATGGCCCCTAGTGCCCGACGGCCCACTAGTGGCCACTAGTGCTACTACACCGGCTACGGTAGCGGTCAAGGTCATGGTGAGGCAAGGGATGCAAAGAATCCCCGGAAGAGATCCGGCTACCGCAATCACCGGAAATTGGACCTAGCAACATACAACACGCGTACACTCCGGACCGACGAGAAGATCATCGAACTTGAAAAAGAATTGGGAGGACACGATAATCCTCAAATCCGGGAACTTGCTCTATTTCCGGGAAGACGACCAGCAGCCCCAAGGTGGTGTCAGGTTTATCGTCCATAAGTCCCTTGTGAGTAACGTGGTGAAGATCGAAAGTGTGTTGACCAGGGTGGCGTACTTTATACTCAGAATGTCCACAAGGTGGACCGATGACCTTGTGAAGGCCGCAGGAATCCGTTATATGTGGGAAGCACAAAATCGGTTGAAGTGGCGGTGCTTGGAGTAGGCTTATGTCCAGCAGTGGACGTCTTTCGGCTGAAATAATGATAATGATGATGATGTAACTTACAACCTTATGATCATAAAAGCTTATCTTCACAATTTTTTGTTTTATGCTTTCCTATTAATTTGTAAAAACAAAAATAAATATTCAAGTATCAAATACGTTTTTCTATAGTTGATCCGAGGATACCCAATTTAATTTTTTTTTAAAGATGGATACACGATCTATAAAATGGGTCGTCGCGAGTCCCTTACAAGCAAATTTAAAGAAATTGATATACTGACTCTGCCTTCTCTTTATATCTTAGAAGGTATTTTGTATGTTCGCAAAGACTTAGGACTTTTCAAAATAAGAAGCGATTTCTATAATATAAATACACGTAGCCGACATGAAATTGTGATACCCAAATTTAGATTAACTAAAACAAGCAAGTCATTTCTTATAAACAGTATCCGCTTTTATAACAAGTTGCAAAAGTCAGTTACAGGACTTAGCGATAGGAAGTTCAAAACCCACATCAAACGTGTCCTTATCAAGAAAGCATATTATAAAATTAAAGACTACGTTGAAGACAAGAAAGTTTAGCAATAATTCCTTCTGCACATGTGGCTTCCCTAGTACCTAATTAACGGCATAATTATGTAAGAGTCTATTAACTAATCCCAAATTACCATGTTTATTTTAGTTTTAATTTTTTTACATTCGTCCTTGACATATTCATCCTATTATTTGACATTATATACCTACGAGTTAATTTCAACTCTTTATGAAGGACCGGAGTCCAAAAATCTATTTTTGGTAACCGGTTTTGAGTGTATCGATTTTTTTCAGTATAAGTTGCCATCCCTACTTTGACAGGATTGACCAGCAATCGAAAGTATTAGATATGGAATTAAACGATTGTCTTGATTAAATCGGCTTTTAATTCCTGAGGTTTCGTAACAAATAAGTAATCCCAATACGCTTACCGATACGCGGCATCCACTCTAGGACTCATCTGCTCTACCGGCCATCGGTCCTTCGACGAATATGACCAGCCCACTGTCACTTCTTACTCGCTTGCTTACTCTGCAGGCTATGTCGGTAACTCCGGTTCTTTTCCGGATAACTTCATTTCTGATCTTATCCTTCAAAGAACTTCGACCATAGCCTGCTCCATAGCCCGCTGAGCAACCTTGAATTTGTGGACTAGCCTGACTGTTAGTGTCCACGTTTCAGCACCGTATGTCATAACGGGCATTCATCATCAACCGATCGAAGTCCTTCCACAACTTATCTTTTGCAGTATCCTCACACCCTAACTGGGGTGCATACACACTAACTATTTAACCACTAAACTCTCCACAATTACTTTAACCGCTGCCTTTCTATCACTCACTCTCTTAACCTCTACCACACATTCTTTCAACTGCCTATCCAAAACTATTCCCATACCATTTCGCTTTCCATCGCTTCCATAGTAATAAAACTTATATCCTTCTCCTATCTCTCTAGCCTTTGCACCCTTCCACTTTGTCTCTTGCAGACACGCTACATTCAGTTGTCGCCTTTTTAAAATATCTGCTAGTTCCCTTCCTCTTCCAGTCATCGTACCTACATTCCAGCTCGCACACCTCAATCTAACTTCTCTCACACTCCGAGCTTGCGTCTTACATCGCACCCACCCGTTCTGGTGCGATAACCCTTGTCCATTTCCCACAGAAGTCGGGTGCTGCCCCTGCGCGTCGCCTGTGGGATACGCCCTAGCCCTATCGCGCAACATATTCATATATTTTCCACTCATGTCACTTAAGGTTTTGGCAAAGTTTTACAGTCAGCTGCCAGCCTGACACCAACCCTCCTTGGGAATGCTTTTGTTGAAGGTTCACCCGCCACCGCGCGGGTGACCAAAGATACCACAATGGCATGCACTAGGTCTCCTGCTCTCTTAGTTGGCTCCTCCGACACCCACGTGATGAGATGGGGTGGCCTTATTCTTAATCCGAGACTGATCCGTAACTGATATATATTGAAGTTAATATTAAGGTCTATTAGAAAATAAAGAGGAATATTAATAGTAGCTCATTTTAAACTGATATGTTACATATAATAAAGGACTTATTTAGGTCTATTTTTAGAGGAGGCCTTTGTCGGAAGACAGGCTGTATCAGATTAACGACCGTTTGGCAATATTTATTTTCATTGTTTTAAGTACCTATCAGGCACACTTCATATTTAATCATCCTTATAGCATTTAAAAATAAGAACAGCATTAAGGTTTTTCTTTTTCTTAAGTGACTGTATAAATTTAATTAGCATAAAATTACAAAATCGCTTTAATCGCGTCTCGATTTTCTTTGCATGACGTTGAGTACATCTTTTTCATGGTTCAGTGGCAGTCCTTCAGGTTTGAGTATACCATCTGGTGCTTTGAGTGTGGTGTTGTAGAAAGGGTTGATTGGGTGCAGCGGTCCCCACGCGGTCACCGCCGCACGCGCCTCCTCAGTGCCCAGCTTGTAGTGACTTCCATCGCCTGTCCTAATTATCCTTTTTCCGACCTGAGTATTACAAAAATCATAAATTGCTGGCAAGAAAATAGATGCAATTACTGAAACTATATTTTTAGGAATAACGTACTTTAGATTTGCAATGGGGTACCCACATTAAAACACTTTCAGGTAGATTTAAGTTCAGCTGCTTATGCAGTAAGAAAAATAAGGCAGTTGATTGATATAGCCACAGCTAGGTTAGTATACTTTGCTTATTTCCACAGTATTATGTCTTATGGCGTTCTGCTGTGGGGATCGGCAGCTGACGTAGATTCAATTTACAAACAAAAGAGGATAACCTGCACAATTTATTAAATGGTATTGCCTTAGAAACAAATTTAAAGAAGTTCATTTACTGACTCTGCCTTCTCTTTATATCTTAGAAAGTATTTTGTATGTTCGCAAAAACTTGGAAGCTTTCAAATTAAGAAGCGATTTCCATATCATAAACACACGTAGAGAGTAGTCAAACTCAAAGCATTTATTTCTCTTTGACACTTTTGAATTTGCAAAGAGTCTGTCAGTTAGTCAGAAAGTTGAAGCTGAGCAGTTGAAGCCCATTCCAAAACGTAGATCTCTATGGAGAAGAACGATCAAGAAACTCCAAGGACACTCTTTTAAATATAGATATTACAAAATCCCGGGTACATTATTCTTGTTGCTTCTATATGCGAGAACAATGTACAAAAATAATCAAAACCAATTGAAAATATAAGATTAAAAATAAGCCCTGGCAGATAAGAGATGATCAGTTTCAACTGACGGCGCCCGTTCACAAACATGACGCGTGGATCAGCACCATCCAGCTCAACCATTTTGTAGGGAACCGAATGATCTAACACACTCGCCACCATCAGCGAGACATTTAAGTGAGCATGACATATTCTCAACTGCCATGCTATTTCAAGTCAATATACATCTTAATAACTTAATAAACGGCTCCATGGTCTCACATTTACAAAAATAAAAATGCTTCTAAATTATACAAAACTATAGTTTGCAATGTATTTAAAAAAATAAAAGAATTTTACTACCAAAAAGAAAGAAAATCATTACTAATTGGAGCATTCAACAATTAACTTGGTAAAACAAAAATAAACATTAAGTTCCTAGTGTCAAAAACAAAAAATTTTAAAAAAGGGGAAGCAACTCTTCCAAATACTAAAATTTTGACTAGTGAGCCCAAGCGGCAGCGGCAGGACCAGCATTAAGCCAAGCATTTTTATCTACGATATAATCATCTAACTTATAATATGCTTGTCTGCATGGTGTGCGTTTAATGCATGTTTTAAATTTCTTCTCATTTAGTTGAAGAATATCGAGTGGTATTTTATTATAACATTTTACACAGTACCCCATAAAAGAAGTGTGTACTTTAGACAATCTAAAACGTGGTTGATCTAATTTGTTCCTATTTCTAGTGTTAAAATTATGCCTGTCACTTATCTTACTAAAAAGATGGAGATTTTTTCGAACATACATAATGTTCTCATATATGTACTGACAAGGTACCGTCATGATGTTAATTTTCTTAAACAGTTCCCTTAGAGACTCGCGTCTGCGGAGGTTGTGCAAAATAAAGATAGAATCAATATCTGCAGCCCGTCCCCACAGCAAAATACCGTAAGACATGATGCTATGAAAGTAACTAAAATAGACCAGTCTCGCGGAATCTACGTCTGTTAGTTGGCGGATTTTCCAAACAGCATAAGCGGCCGAGCTTAGCCGCCCTGCAAGAGATGTTATATGAGGTCCCCATTGCAATTTCTCGTTTAGTGCGATTCCTAGGAATACCGTTTGATTTTTTAAATTCCAGTTTTTTTTCCATTCAATATGATGTCACATTAGCTACTTCTAACATTCGGTAATTTAAATCGAATGCATTTTTTTATTGCACTTGTCGCGAACTCGAACACGGCGTGTTGCCACACCAAGCACTCAGCGCTTGTGCGCTTGTTTTGTCTGCGCTCAGTGCTTGGTGTGGCAACACGCCTTTGCAACACGCGAGCGAATGCAATTGTTAATATACTTATAGCAAACTGTTATTGTACTTACCACTTCAGGTGAAGCAGTTTTCAAGTCATAAGCCATTCCAATCTTCTCGAAAAATCGGATAATACTCGCTGACAGGTTTAAATGCATGGTCAGTTCAGCTGCCTTGTAATCCCAAGGGAACGCGTGGTGATAATTGTGCCAGCCCTCGCCCGAAGTTATCATTGCAACGAACCATGATTCCACTGGCTGCAATTTTCTGTAAAGTTTTACGAACATATTCAATAAACAAGTAGTTTAAAAAGATGATGATTTACACAAAAATTTTTGATAGTGTTGAGTCTACCAACTAAGGTATACTTACTGGTCGTAAGGCCGAGTCCCATACAGATGAGCGGCACTATTGACGAGCCAAGTTATGTTCGATTGTAGCATGTAGCGAGCAAAGTAACAAGTTAAAATAGTTTGAAATAGAGGCTCGCCGAAGCAATGCACTGGCACCCACACAGGCAGTACACAGGCTAGTATAAAGTATAATATATAATAATATCTGAAAAGGAAATAGTGAAGATATTAGTGAACTACAGACAAACTGCTAGAGGAAGAAATAGTAAATGAAAAATTTAGTTTACTTCTTTTGGAACATGACCATCCAATCGGCCTGCAAGTCACTCATGTCTATCTTCCTGCCGAGCTCGATGACGTAAGGGTGCTTCTTGTGCATGAGCCACCCGATGTGGCTGAAGAAGAAGCCACGCTTGGAGTTGTGAGGATCAGCATCCGTATCCGAGTAGCGATGATGCAGACGGTGATCGCGACACCAGGTGAACATAGAATTCTGTAAATTAATGATTATTTAGAGCCTGAATTCCGGTTGCCGTCATACACATTTTATGTATTTTGAACTTGATTTGATTACCTGTCCAGCGCTGGTCTGCAATAGTAAAAACACAACCCTCAAAAAAGTATTTGCTTTAAAAGATTTATGAGTGTAAAAACGATGCGCCCCGATTGTGATACCTTCACCACCCAGGTACGCAGCGGTGAAAGCTGAAATAATAAAGTTTGATTGGAAATCATAACATAAGCTACGCAAATATAATAATATAATGCTATTTGTAACTTACACCATAATGCAGTCTCCCATTTAACATAGCCCGTTAATACAAGACCGAATCCCCAAAGAGCAAGAATATGCATTATCAAGAACACGATGACATTTTTCCAAACAATTGTATGCTTGTAAGAATAATCTGTCCCAATTACTTTAGGTATAGAAATTGATTGAACTACTTTGTTATTTTCATTTTTGGAGCTTGTTACACTACTTGTATTTGAAGCAGGAACTTGGCTTTGCAAGTTTGCAGCTGTCATTTTCGTGTTTTTGCTACACACTTACTACGAGCTCATCAATTCACAACTGCATAATTTAGATTATGAGCCCACTTATAAAAGCAATAGTTTGAACTTGATTCACCTCACATTCACTCAGCTTTGTATGCAAAATGGGAAAAAGGTCGGGCGGCGGCAGGCCAAGTGTGAGTCGGACTCGCACACGAAGGGTTCCGTACAAAGTTGAATACTGTATTTTTTACTTTAGTAAAAAAAAACACGTTTGTTGTTTGTACCCCCTTTAATTATTTTATTTTCATTATCCTATACTAGGCATTAAACGAGCAATATTTGTATGTATATATATTTATATATATATATTTGTATTCACGTTCTCGAAATTGGCTCTAATGATTTCGATGAAAGTTGCAATATTGGGGTTTACGGTGGCGAAAAATCGATCTAGCTACGGCTTAGGGCGTCGCTGGTAGAGGACAGCAAGGGACGGGCTGGATCGGATTAAGTACACAGCAAAAGTGTGTCTGGGTGTTTTATAAGCACAGCTTATATTGCAACCCGTCTAAATTGAGAAGTCGTAAAAGCACCTTTTAATTGTTGATTTCAGAGGGTCAACTTTTTTTTGTCGGATTGACCAAATGACCGATTAATTCATTCGTTCGTAATTCGTATTAGTTCGTAAATTTCGTAATTGCAAAGTTTTTTCGCCATATTTGTTTCGATTGTTTTCGTGGCGCAAGTGATTGACTGTCTAAGCTCTACTAAGCTGTAATTATTTAGTAAGTTTATTGTAACAAATGGAAAATTATACCTGTGAGATCTGTGCTGGCAAAGTGTGTTTAAATAAATTAAATCTGCCGCTTTTTGACGTGACCTGTTAGATTACCATCAATCACTTAATTAGATATTCGTGGTGATCGCAAACAAACATTATGCGAAGCCAATGGCGCCGTGCGGTGAGTCAGGTAGGGTAGGTGGTCAGTGGGCCACCGACCGAAACGAGTGGAAACTGGTAAGTTTTATTTTTATTTTAGCCGTGCATACCTTGTCTGAAATCTTTGTGCACGCCACTGGTTTCTGAAGCCGCATCGACAGGCGGTTCACGAATGAGTACGACACAGCGGTTATCCGTTGAACGGCGAATGCTCCGTTTTACGGTGATTATACGGGCGGACTAAACGGAAGGATTGCAAGTGTATAAGCATGCAAAACCAGCAGAATGCTCAGACAGTAGAGAACAAATACTAAAAAACAGAATTAAATAAATATTTAAGGGGGCTCCCATACAACAAACGTGATTTTTTTGCTCGTTTTTATAGATACTGGTACGGAACCTTTCGTGCGCGAGTCCGCCTCGCACTTGGCCGTCGTATGTGGCGGGTATTAATAATAAAAACAAATTCATATATTTCAGGTAATTTACATCAATTGCCAAATCAATTTAAAAATGTTTTTTGAAATTTTGTTTTTCTATGCAACTTTCTATTAACTAACACGATAAATAAGCATACAATAGTAATTTAAATAAGTAACGTCAAATGCATAAATTTGTGTAATATTTTGAATTACCTGCAACTGAAAACCAGGTGATCTCGGACGAAAGCCAGTTTAATAATATAATTAGTGCTAATTCCCTGCGAGTGAACTGCCTGGTTGGTCACTGGTCACCCAATAAAACTTTGCCCAACCCGGTTATCGAACCCAGGACCTCATGCAGGCTGAGCAGCTGTCTGTCTGGATTTATGCCCGGTTGATGGCAATAGTTTAAACCCCTAATGCGGCTTTAACATACATAACTGGCGAAATGTGAGAGTACTGACAAATTTCCAAGAAATGGACGTGATTATAGCAAACTATGTGTATACATCAAAAACTGCACTTGTGCGCAAAAGTGTTTTTTGCATGGCACCAATTATCTACAACAAATTGCCCAAAGTTGGAACGTAGACCAAACTATACCTAAAACTTAAACAAACAATGAAATTGAAATCTCTCTCCCTTAAATTTGTATATTTATGTATATAATATATAATAAATATATGTATATTACATTAAATATGTATGTGTATTATAAGTTATAACCTATTTATGTACTGTTGTTCCTACCTATATTTTTCTAATGATATATTTTTAATCATTTTTTCTTTGTTACAGAGCACCTGCCATCCAATCTCTTCACCACCCTTGGTTGACTGGTAGAAAATGCCTAAGGCATTAAGTCCGCCTTTGTACCGTTTTGAGTGTGAAAAGTTTAAATAAATAAATAAATTGTGTTTGGCACAAAAAGCATATTATAGTACTTATTACATAATTTTTAAACAACTCATGGTGATTATTATAAATAAATAGATATAACTAATATTGTAGTAACTATGGTCATGTAGTAGTGGAGAACTTAAATATGCCTATATTGCAGGGGTGGCCAACTTGATTAGACCCAAGATCTACTGTTAACTGACGAAACCCTGCACGATCTACCAATTACATTGAAATGAGACGGTATACAATTATGCAGTATTTTTAAAATTTTATTAGGGTACCAGCAAAATTTGAAAATTATTCTAAGGAACTCTTATTTATATAAGTGTGAGCATTGCGTCTGACCATGTAGCTATACAATTATGAAGTATTTTTTTTAAATTTTATTAAGAGGGTAAACAAAATTTAAAATAAAATTATTCTTAGAGTAACTCTTATTTACATTAGTGTGAGCATTGTCTGAGCATCTTCCGATAGATTAGCAAAGTCAGGTTGAAAATACCCTGAGTACTCCTTCCCGATGAGTACCCTGGCCTCATACGACGCTCAATCCTGCACTGCTAGGTTGGTGCGGCGGGTATGGACCGTGCTGCTCGGTCAGTGTTTAAAAATATGACACGACATGCCGCAACAGCCGTGCAATACAAGATTGAGTGTGCATCGCAAAGGTCTGCGCTGTCAGGTAAATTACTTTTGTTTTGTCTGGCATGCATGTATTATCTTAATTCTTTATGTATAAACATGTTCGAGCAAAAAACCTAACCCTAACCCTTCGGGAATACAGGCGTGGTACTATGAATTAATAAAAAAATAAAATCAAGATAAATCAAATAAAATTAAATCAGAACTCTGAGTGAGTTCACACGGGCCATATTTTGTAAAATTACTCTTGGTTATTCATGATTATAAATTTTAAGTCTAATCTTTGTAAGCTATTATAAATATAACTACACTATTGAGTTAGGTAAGCCTGTGATGATAGTTGTATGTGTTTTTATATAAATAAATAAAAAGAATGGCAGATCACTGACGAAGATAATGAGTGCTTTTGAATGAGAAATTACAAAGAAAGGGAACCTATGAGATCAATATCACAACCAGATTATAGATCTCATATTATGACTAGGCATTATCAACAATTATTATCGTTCATTATAAACAAAAAAAAACTATCTTAATAAGTACAAAATAGTTTAAACTTGGCTGGTAAAGATTAAGTAACTAAATACTAACATGAAACTAATTACATAATTAGTTACGTAATTACTATAATTGTTATGTAACATGAAAAAACCTATAGCTGGAACAAGTGCATTGAAGTCAAGGGAGATTATGAAGAAAAATAAAATATGTATATCTTGATTTTCTTTAAAAAATTAAGTAAGGTAAAAATTAAAATATTTTTATAAAAAAAAGATGTTTTCTTTGAATTATTTAACTGAAAAAGTACCTTGTTAATAATAGCCCCTTGCGGTAATACTTACCACAACCCTGTTAGTACTAACCACCACATAAGGGGTAGGTATTAAACATCTGCCTCGACTGCAGACAGTAGGTATCTACACTATAGACGATTTTTGTATCAATATGCACATAATATAGCTGAATAACTAAGCAATCGTATGAATAAAAACAATGCAGAAACGTTGATCAGAAATATATACCAAAATTACAAAGGTACTGTTTACGGACCAATAGCGATGAAGTTTTGATATTTGTGTGATATCTTATTCATACCCTTTAAAACGTCTTAGTTGCTTTAGTGCAAACAAAATAACAAAATACAACAAAAAACAACAAAGTGAAAAATAACTTTAATTTCGAAAGTCGGTGGCAAACTTCCGAAATTTAAGTTATTTTTCAATATGTAGTTTTTAGTGGTTTTTTTTTTTAAGAAGTCTTTTGTTTTCTTTTTTGTAAAAAGTTTTTTAATCTTATAATTCCTTAGTTCAAAGTATCCACGTTCAATGCGAAATGAATGTGGAAACGTTGATATAAAAATATCGTGAAAATCATTTTTTATTAATTTACCGTAATCCATGTTAACTTCTTATAACACCTTTTATAAGATAACACTTAAAATACCTTCCTATATAGTGTCAGTATAATGTATACCTTCATTCTATAATCTGTCTGTCTGAGTTTTAACATACAACGCGTGCGGGTCGGGCGCGGGTCGGTTCGGGAGTTGGATCCGCGCCCGTAGCCCGCCACCACAGACAGCGCACGGGGCAAGCGGATCGGGAGCGGGTGTAGCGTCATTACATTCGTCGTAATACACGTATTCTTCGATAAGCAATCGCACAGACGCGGGCGCAGCGCGTGTCGTAATTTGTTTTGTCAAGTTTACAAAAAAATGTTCTATTTGGCGATGGATCTCAATGAAAAAATTATTGAATGTGGTCGTACTGTAAAAGCGTTCCTCGTACGTTTTTAATTCTGTACACAAGCGATGATATTCTCCATCTTCAAGTATATTTTAATTAATTTCATAAACCCACATCCTTGTCCTTTTTCGACCTCTTCTTTTCAAAATAAGTAGTAATAATGACTCTTCGTCCGTGTCCGAATCACCCGTCATTTTTAATCACACTACAACCGCAGCCGCTTGGCAAGATATACGTGCCCGCACGACCCGCCACAACCGCGCCGCCCCGACCTGCGCCAGCGCTTTATCTGTAAACGATGAATAGCGTGAAGAAAACGACCCGACACGCACCTGCCGAAGTATGTGTTTTAAGCTCGTCGTGTCGAGCAGTTATGCGCAATATTTATTGCTATAAACTTTGGCAATGTTAGTAAACCTATTGAAAATAGTTCCTAATACGCGACAACAAAAATGAACATAAATGTGGAATTCTTTATACTCTCGAAGCATCCTAACGGCTGGATGTATTTTAATAAGATACATCTAGGTGGCGCGATGGTTAGAAGCAAGGTTTTGTTTAAGCAATTTCTCAAGGTCTCCACATCCGGATAATTGAAATACCAAGCATGAACTGATATTCTATTTCTGGGAAATAAACCCCCGTAGAGTTGTTTTAGAAGTTATATAGGCGTACTTACTTGATATTTTGTGATTCATTACGAAAGTAAGCAACTGATTTCAGAATCATTTTTTTTTCGTCGAAACGAAATTAATCTACCCTTTTTCAGTTTAAAAAAATATCGTCTAATAGGTGCCTACTAATAGAAGTTTTTTTTTTTTCAGCATTCGCGATACAGTTTTACACAGAAGACAACATCAACGCTTGATTCGTTAGTGTAGACCATTTACAGAGTAATTAATAAATGTGTGTACAGTGTAATAATGTTAAAAGTGTATATAGTGTGGCAAGATTAAAAACATCCCAGTACCATATGTTCTGGAAAATACTTGTTTTTTATTTAGACTTCAACACATTACAGGACACTAAACGCCTATAGACGTCATTACAGTAAAATTTATATTGTGTATCGCTCAGTGCCCCGGAAAGTGTTATTAGCTATTTACAAGAAAGGGTGGGTAAAGCTATACTTTTCAAAAGGTAGAATTCAGTGCGAAAGCCCTTGATGGTAAGTTTCCAATTATAACAAAAGGTTACTACACAGTATTCTTATTTTTCAGGCCAGATAACGTTGTAAAAAGTGACGCCTTTTAATAGTGGATTATGCACTAAGGGGATAAAGTAGTGTCTTGTGTAGCGGGCGCCGTATTGAATCCCGAGCAAATCGAAGGATCCTAGCGTTAACTCCCGCGCGGAGCGAGGGAGCTTGGAGTTAAGACAAGAATCCTGAGTGCAGCGTGGGATTCAAGGTCGCCCAAGACGAAGGCACCTTTATCTCGGAAGAGAATGCCCTACTTTTCACACCATCTGCGAGACAATAAAAAGCAATAGTACTAGAATCAAAGTATTTATTAAAATTACAATTACAGTTAGTAGAACTACTTAAAACAATTAAATGTTAAAGGTTATGTTTGATACATTAGACTAGTTGTGGAAAGAAAGTAGAAAGAAATATGTTTTTATTCGGTACATTTATTGAAGTTGAGGTAGAGTTTATTTCAGTAGTACTGTTAAGAGGGCCCTTCCCGGTAAACTGATATATCGTCAACGCGAGCATGATCGAAAAGCTTGTTTCATCCAGCGCAAGTGAGAACGCGATAACATTGTACGAAAAATAACTTGCTTCAGGAAATACGTGTTTTTGAATACGGCTTACAAGTTTGTGAAATAAATGTTTATCATTTAGAATCTTCATTACTGTGCAAGGTTTCTATAAAGATTTTTTTTTTGAATTTTACAGTTTCTGAGTATATTATGAAAGGTCAAAGTTCAGATGAAATTTGTGCAAAAAAGCAGAATTTAGGAGGCTTATAGTGAATTAGTTTCTCCAAATTTTGTTTTTTTTGGTTTCATTGAAACCTAGATATAGTGCAAAAAGTACATATTGAAGGAAGATGTGTTATAACGCCATAATCACTTACAAGCATTTGTATCAAAAGTTTGACGGGTTGGCCGCTCTTAAGTTTCAGAAACTTGCGTCTGCTGACCTTTCCGACCCTGATGATCCCATTACACTCCTCTAGGAGAAGAATAGGGCCACCAGCACAATATACAGAAACAGACGCCTCCCGTCATTCCGACCGCGACCGTGTCCCTGAGTAAATGATACCTACTCCTCCCCGACTCTTGCTCGAAAACGAGGTGCCAGCAAGTTGTTGCCGCTGAGCACGTAGCTTTAAACTACCCCGCATAATAATCATGATTTAAACCAATTTTGATCCAGCCTGTCCCTTCTTGCTGTCCTCCCCTCAGCGACGCCCTAAGCCGAGGTCCGTACCCCACAGGGGGTGCCCTTAGCGAGCGTTCGCCTAGTTTTAATTTAGTTTAGTTTTTTGCCCCTGGCTGGAGGCTTTGAGTGTAGCAGCTTAAGGCACCCACAGGAAAGTCCGGTTAAGCAGCCAAGACCTTAGTGGTCAAAACTGCGAGATGCCATGTTAAAAAAAAAAAAAAAGCGTCTGCTGAGGACCATTTTGGATCGTGAAAGTTGAAGTTGTTGTGTTGAAGGTGATGCTTGAGGCAGCGGGCTAGATGAATAGTGTTTTGATGTGGAGAATTGTAGTGACAAAGGTGTCCAAGGATCAGTTATCAACTGTGTTTTTAGTTTGATGTTGTCACCATTGCGGCAGTTTATTTTATCCTTATTTTGTATAGAATTTTCAATGTGGCCCGCTGCTACTACATCAGAGGGGCGTAGAGCTCGGTACTTTTCGATAATTCTTACTAATTATCCACGGACTACGAATGACCGTTCTTTCTTTGATGTTGTATGTGGCAAATTTACCAGCAACAAATCTGAATGTTTTTCGATATCTTCGATTTTAACGTTTTTAATAATAACACATAAACCTTACAAAGGTTTACAATAATAATAATTATTATTTAACTTAGAGTTGAAACATCACATCAGTAGATCTCACGTAAGCAATCGATTCATTAGCGGTTAGATGGTACCTATACTTACCTATAGGTAGTAAGTATCGTAGCTATTTTAGTTACTGAAAATTGAATCAATAGGTAGGTACTTACTTTTGTGGCAAGAAAGCTATGGTCAAGGGCTTCATTTAGAAACGTTTCCACATGTATTAATTTGTATATTATTTTTGATGCTTATTGTTGACCTGAGCATCGAATAGATGCACCATAGGCTACTTGGCTTCTTTGTACATGATAAGTGCTGGAAGTAAACTAAAAGCACTGATTCAGATACAGACTTGACGCCCTTTGTAATTTTCCATTTGTAAATCGGCGTAGTTTTTCATGTACGATTCCTTGGACTTTTCTGGGAGTAGATTGTTGGCAATGCCAATAGCTTCGGACTTAATGTACTCCGGAGTCAAATCATTATCGTCACTTGACATTTTCGTGAGAATTTGTAGTTAAGCAATTTTTTGTTTATCAAAGCAAAGCAATTTTCAGTATTCGCGCCTCTTTTTAATGTGTGTTCTATTTTTTTTTTTCAATTTATATTCTAGGTATTCGTGGTGGCCAGTTTGATTTTCGAACAATTTATTTTTTAGTGTAGATCTTAATGCTGAATGCATAGAATTAGTATGTACCTACTACCTATCGTAAATGTTCGTATGCGATTTCTGCTTATGTTCCAAATTCGAATCACATTAATGACCAGCGGGTCATAATTAAATTCAGTACAATATTAATGCCCTGCTAGACCTCACGGCTTAAATGACTTACTTTAGGTTAGGTTTGTATGACATATAATTTGACATTGTCGAGCAGGTGATGTGAAAAAAAAAATTAAAAATGTATAAAATAATAATAATTATATAACAATTTTTTTTTGAGATGAAAAGGCCATTGCTTTTTTAAATAAATTAATTAGAACAAACAGGTTGCTGTAAAATATTCTCATTATAGGTACTGGCCGGTTTATGTTGTAGAAAGTGACGTAAAACCTTTTAAAGAAATTAAAAAACTTTTTTTAATGACTTTCTGGATATTCTTTTAAGATGAAATGGCCAGTTGCTTTTCTCAGTAACTTTTATAAAGAGGTTGTATATCACATCAGGTTACCAAGGCTGAAGTTTCAGGATTCTAAAGAGGTCAGTTGCATTTTGAATCTGATTTAACAATGTGCCCTGCCAATTCTCCGGACTATATCTGTTACCTTGGTTCACCAGCGGATCTCTCAGTTCTTATTCGATCACGTAGGTAAACTCCAAGCATAGCCCTTTCCATTGCCCTTTGAGTGACATTTAGCTTTCTGTTAAGGCCCATTGTGAGCGACCACGTTTCATTACCATACGTCATCACTAGTAACATGCACTGGTCAAAAACTTTCGTCTTGAGACACTGTGGTATGTGGGACGAGAAGATATTGTGTTGCTTCCCGATCGCTGCCCAGCTGAGTCGGAATCGACGATTGACCTCTTTCTCGAAGTTGGACCTACCTAGCCGGACAATATGTCCTAGGTCAACATACTCGTTTACAACTTCGAGCATAGCGTCTCCGATCTTCATGAGAGTGAGTGTAACATAGGCATTTAACATGACCTTTGTCTTGTCCATGTTCATTTTAAGACCCACTCTGTCAGAGGCCTTACTGATGTCATCGAGCATTGTACTGAGGTCCTCCATGGTCTCAGACATGATAACTATGTCGTCGACAAACCGAAGGTTAGTGATATACTCGCCATTTATGTTGAGGCCTAGCCCTTTCCAGTCCAGAACCTTGAAGACATCCTCCAGTGCAGCGATGAACAGTTTCGGAGAGATAACGTCTCCCTGTCTCACACCTCGCTGCAGAAAGATAGGTTTCGAAGTCTGGTCCTGAAGTCGGACTGACATAGTGGCGTTTTCGTACAGACATTTTAGCACCTCGATGTACCGGTAGTCGCTCTCATCCTTATTAAAACTTAATCACTTCAACAGACGAATGACGAAACCCGTAGACATAAGTTGTATAACTTGGTACCTATGCTAATAACCCGAATTTCAGTCGTCAAGATGTATTGGGGATAGACAGCTAAGATAACCTGCGACAGTAATTCTATGTTCCAATGAACAGTCACGATCCAACTAGACGTATCATACGCGTCGTTGTCGTCTGCAATAATCATATGCTACGTTAAATTAGAAATTGAATAAAGTAATGTAGCAAATAGAACATATTTCATATTTTACTCATTAATGTTATGATTATTTTATGCTAAGATACGGAAAAACACAAGACTAAATTATACACACGCTAGATTTATTGTTATTATTTCTGTAAAAAAGTTTTCAGGTGTATTACGTCTTATTCATTCTATGTGAAATAAATTCACTGAAAATAAAAATATGCGCTTGAATAGAATACAAAAATAAGTCATCAAAGCAGCAAGGAGAATGTTCGAATCCGAGCAAACGTCTCGCTATGAAAAAAGTGTTGTCAAGCTATTTCGGTAAAATAAAATCTTCTGTTCCAAGCGAGAAATGAAATTATGAGTAAATAAATAGTTTGTGCAAATAGATTTATTATTAATCAGGGTACAATACTTACTATAGTTTGTAGTCAAACCACACGACAACAAAAAATAAAAACAGTGGCACTCCGGGAGTGTCGACAGAAGTGAAAACTTTAAAAAAAATCGGCACCGCGGTATCAACGCGTTGATGTCTTTTTAATGGTCAAAAGCTGGTGTCATCACGGTGTCGCGAAATCAAAGGTTTAGTCCCATCTCAAAAATGCCCAACGCGCCTAAAGAAGTTTTCACTTCAAAAATTGTAACGAGAATGCTCTGAGACGCGTTCGTAGCATAGGTAGTGTTACGCTGTAGCTCAGTACGAGAAGAAATTCAAGTCTTTGTCATATTTATCCTATACTATAAAACAAGCAATATTTGTATACATATTTGTACTCACGTCCTCGACATTGGCTGGTAACGATTACGATGAAAGTTAATATAGGGGTTTACGGGGGCGAAAAATCGATTTAGCTAGGTCTCATATCTGGGAAAATTAGTTTTCTCCGTATTTTCTCCCAAGCAGAACTCCGTCGCCGAAAGTTTAGAACAAGGTACTGAATAATGACATGAGAACAATGACATTAGAATAATGACATGGCTGCATGGAATAGGTAAGTAGTTACTATAGATGGATTAGTATGAACTTTCATATACTATTAAATGAGCATTCTCTATTTTCACCAGAGCAGAGCTCGGTCGCCCAGGTACTTAATTTATTAAAACTTTATGCACTAGTAAAAATACTGTACAAAGGTAGACTTAATGCTTGAGGCATTTTCTACCAATCAACCTTAGGGTGATGCAGAGACAAAACAAGGCAGGTGCAACATAAGGGATTGATAACACGAAAATAACTATAAAATACAAGAATAAATGCACATATACATACATATAAATATAATAAACTTTGTCAGGAGAAATAACGATCGGTAGATAAGAAATACCGATCAGTAAAGGGGAAAACGAAACCAGCAAATCAGCGCTGTGATGTCTCTGCCAAATTCTTACGTATATGTTCTTGTGCCTTCACTTTAAAAGACAACCGACTGGTTACTGTCCTGATTTTCAGAGGTAGAGCATTCCAAAGAAAGCCCACCTGGACAAAGAAAGAAGAGTAAATGAAACCAGAGCGATTGTTGGTAGAACGAAGATTTTTACCATGGGCAGAGCCTAAGTATTGAATATGGGAAGTCAGGTAAGAAGGAGAAATGGGTTTGTTGAGAATAGAGAACAACATAGACAGAACCCTCACCTCTCTACGTTGACGAATAGGTAACCAATTTAAAAGCAATCGGTGCGCAGATACATGGTCATACTTACGAAGATTGAAAAAGAATCGAAAGCAGTTATTGAGCAGGCGGTCAAGTTTGTTGAGAAGGTCATAGTAACACACATGACCATAGTCAATTAGTCATTTAATTATGTTCAGTAAAATACATTCAGTATTTAGTAATGTTTGTCGTCTCATTTGTGAAATAACGCAATAACTAAACAGAACTGTCACTAACCAATTGTTATGAAAATCTGGTCACTCAGAGTCTATTTACTAAGTAAACGTAAACATTTCTGATATATGGCGTATCAAATACCTTAGATATAAAAGCGAAATTATTTTAAATATGCCCAAACATTTGGAAATGGATTATCCTAGTTCCGGGCCAGACATACACGAACATTAAACCCTTTGTTAAATCGAACGTCACGAGTTCACGGTTTTTGACGAACATTTTTCAAGAGGCTTACAGCGGGATTTGACGTTTAAATAATAATTGAATCTCCTTTGGTTGAATTGACCTTTGTGAAATGGTTTCTAGACTTTTTTCGGGGCGCAAACTGGACTCGTAGTTTTTGTAAAAAAAAAAACAATGTATAAAAGAAGTAAGTTTATTGAACTAGGGGTATTAAAATACCTTGAAATGATTAGTGGTTAGTTAACACTTGCACACTTGACGCTGAACTATTAATTGGCATATTATGAATTGCTTTTAACAATATGTTTATATTGTCTATACAAGTAGTTACCTATGATCGCAAATTCCAAGAAGCTATACAAAACTTTTATACAGCGTGGTACAAAACTTGGCACATGGCTGTTCTACACACATGTTTGAGAGCGGCCTGATAATAATCTCATTTGATAATATTAATTTGTTGTCATAGATCGCTATTTGTTTTGTTATCGTCGTCTCATCGCTTAACGCGGCCCAAGGGTCCCATGTTGCATTACAGGGATACTATTATGCTCAATTTATTGTTTTAATAACATAATAATTCAACCTGTGTGCCGCATTTCAAACAATAGTTCCAGTCTTAACTTTAGTACCTGGTCGACCGAGCTCTGCACTGGTGAAAAAACTTTTATTTCGGAAGTCGATGTCTTTGGTTATGAATTTTCGTTTTTTACCACCGACTTCCAAAATTAAAGTTATTTCTCGCTTGGAGTGTTTTTTTTTTTGAAGTCCGTTGTTTTTTTTTTTTTGTAAAAAGTTTTTATTTTTCACTTTTTAGTTGTGGGACCTACCCCACACAAATTCGAATACCACTACCATTTCATACATTTCAAATCGTTGATAAGAAACTCGCTCGACGAAAACGCAATTCTATTTCATGTTAGAAAAGTTCCGTCCTTTAACAGTTTTCTGCAACCGTTTTCGTCGTCGGGAAAACGGTTTCGTTCGTCAAAAATTCGACAACGACCCACCACTAATGTCTAGAGTCAATGTCAGTCAGCTCATGCCAGTACAGTGACATAAACAAAAAATGTAATATATGTTTATGTTTTATTTAAATTAAATGCACTATATAATATACAAGTATATATAGTGTATTTAATTACTTTGAGTTAATTATATTACCTAGTGCTACCTAGTGGGTAGGTTTTCGTTTTGTAGTTGTGTAATCGATTACTTTAATCGATAATGTCACGAAAACGATCTTTATCATATTTCTCTGCTTCCAGATGGAGAATTGAGCTGATTTTTTATATTCAAGGATAAAAAATATGTCAATTTTTTTAAATCATATCCCAACTTATTACATTTGGGCCCACCGTTCCCCATCTCCTTACTGACAAATTTTAACTTACACGTTTTATAAAATAATTACAATAGATATATAGAATAATAACAACCAAGTAGTCAAACTAAAAAGCCCTTCTCCTCTCTCCTACTTTGCTGTGCCCGACTGGGTCCACAATGATCATATTTTTGTAAAACATACCATCTAAATTCACATGTGGAAGCAATAAATATATTGAGTACTCCACAACTTTGCTACTTTCCCCAAAATTATAATTCTCATTTCTAACAACTGTAAAAATGTTTTTTTATTTGTCTAAAATGTTAGTCCCTACAGTGTTTTCTTATTTTTCACAGTAACGAATACAACAGGTGACATTTATTAAAATACGTAAATAAATAAGTTCTGGAGAGGTTGGCGGCTCGCCAGCCGAAAACACCCGTTCGAATGACGCGAAATTACAAAACACACTTTGAAACAATACTACCTACTACCCGACATAGCAATCGTTGTTATTTGATTTTATTTATTGACCTCGAGGTCCTAAACTCGAGGGAACTTAGGTAAATCACAAAGTATAGGTTGGTAAGAAATTTTGTACCTAATCATTAATGGTGTTACATGTACACTCGTATATCATGTATTGGGATATCTACTCAATAAAAATCTTAAATTTATTCATTCATTTATTCATTGACAGCATGTTGCAGAAGAGTTCCTCATTGTGGGGCTACATTGTTGCGTTATCGCGAACTATACATCGCGCGCTCTGTGTTGTTCAGCGTTCAGGTGTGCGAGAGAGAGAGCGCGAAGTTTAGTTCACGATAACGCGACCATGTAACCCCAGCATTATACATATCGCGAAAGTGAGCACAAAGGTAGGATTACTGAAAATTCATCGACTTAAGGGGTTAAATTAAATAAACGATGAAAGTTTGAACGGAAGTTTGTCATTTTTGCCGATGGAAAGTTCTGTCGAGCACACGGCTTGATGTATCCTTGTTGTATCCCTTCTGAGAACTTGAAAATTTCAATCCCACTTAATATTGTTAATTTGAAAGTTTGTATGTTGTGTGTTTGGATGTATGTTACTCAATCACGCAAAAACCGACAAAACGGATTTG
Source organism: Omphaloscelis lunosa (assembly GCA_916610215.1). Lineage (NCBI taxonomy): Eukaryota > Metazoa > Arthropoda > Insecta > Lepidoptera > Noctuidae > Omphaloscelis > Omphaloscelis lunosa. The sequence goes on from OU744247.1 coordinate 15,414,236, forward strand.
GTTAAAATTTGGCACACGGATAGTTTATAATCTGGATTAACACAAAGGGTACTTTTAATTCCGGTAGTATGTTCCCGTGGGATACTTTCCGATATTAACGCGTGAAAACCCGCGGGCAAAGGCTAGTAACCATTAAATATTCAAGCATTTTTGTTAATAGACATATAAATGGGTAGGTAACTTAGAAAAAATAATAATATCTACTGGATATATATATATATATATATATATCTAGTCTATATATATATATCTAGTGATCTAGTGATCTAGATATAGGAAAGAAATGCCTCTCAATCTCCCTCGACTTAAGGAAAGCTTTGACACTATTTCTGTTCCTATATTAATTAACAAACTAGATGGTTAAGGAATCAGACAAAAACAGTGCGTCTGAGTAGGTCAACACATTAGTAGTGATCATGTAGTGGACTATGGGGAACCCCAGGGTAGCATTTTGGAACCGACTCTATTTCTCGTTTACATTAACGACCTCACTAACCTCCATCTACCCCGAGGCGAATTGATCTCATATGCAGACGACACTGCTCTCCTTTTCTCCGCCGATACCTGGAATGAGGTTTTCAGTACGGCCCAAAAGGGATTCAATGTGGTGAAGAAATGGCTCAGGGCCAATATCTTAAATGTCGAAAAAACGAAATTCTTGGAATTTGGCATATGCGTTAAGTTTATCTAGTAACACTAAAATAATTATCAGTTTGTGCTGATACTGCAGCCAGGGTTATTTTTTCATGAGGAAACTCCTCAAAAGTTGATAGTATTGTTTTTAAATTGTTATACGCGTTAAGTTTGCATAATATAACTGAGATAATAACCAGTTTGTGCTGATGCTGCAGCCAGTGTCATTTTTTTATGAGGAAACTCCTCAACAGTCGATAGTATCGTCTTCAAATTTCAATACGCGTTAGGTATATCTAGTAAAACTAAAATAATGATCAGTTTGTGCTGATGCTACAGCCAAGGTCGTTTCTTCATGAGGTAACTCCTCAACAGTCGATAGATCATTTATTTTAAAAGTTATACCGTTTCGACTAAAAATTTGATACAAAATATTTTTTTTTTAAATATAGTTTTTTTAAATATTTTTTCCGTCGATAAAATTAAGCATAGATTCCCTTATTTAGATATTTGCACATTATAAAGACTCACAATGTATGTTCGATGTATCTAAAAAAAACTAAATAATTACCTTGTTTGAGTCGTTTTATAATAACTGTAAGGTATATAAGTTTTCTAATCATGCTTCTCAAAGATGTTGCTGCAACTTGATTATTATTTCAATGGATAGATCGTTGGTAAAAGTTAGTTCAATAATTTATTTAATTTTAAAGTAAACCTACTTCTATTTCAGTAAAGTTTATGTTGTCTTCTTTAGTACGTTAACGTTCTTTATTTCTTTGTACTTTTTGTTTGCTTCAAATCTTGCTGCCGACATTTCACCTAGGAAAGCATTTCATACTTTAGATTCTTCATGAAGAGCACACGTATTCAGCTCCCATGACAACACAATATTTTATGGTGAAAATCAATATGTTGTGTAATCCCAGCAGGCCTAAGTACTTAGCACATACTGCAGAAGAAGCCGTCTTATTCCTTTTGCACCCAGTAGCTACCCAACCAACACACTGGTGAAAATTGCAGCATATTTTATAACTTTAAGTTGTATAATAGCGGCATAAGAGTTCAAGAAGCAGTTTTAAGTAGCATATTTGCTTCCGATAACGTCTGTAGCTATAAAAGCAACTATTTTTTTTTTTTATAAATACGTTGCCCCACACTAGGAATTTCTCCTGTATTGTGGGTGCGTTTACAAACATTTAAACTCACATACACAAACAGCCAGACCCGGAACAACTACTTGTAGGTCATACAAATATTTGTTCCGTGCGAGAATCGTACCCGCGACACGCAGCGCAGCAGTCAATCGCTTAACCACTGCGCCAACCGTGCCGTCGTGCCGTTAATTGTAGCCTAATTAAAGCAGCTGTATAAGAGTTGAAATAACCACTGTTATTCTACTTAAAGTTCTGGTAATAGAGGTAATAAATAACTCTTATACAGATTATGCAGAGATTGAAAGCTTATGCAGAAATCGCCTTACGAAAAGCTGTGTTCTGGTTGTCCTGTAACCTACTGACACTAAACATCAACAAAACAAATTTTATAACCTTCGGAATGAAAGTCTCTGGAGTTCCGCCCTTGGACTCTTTCTTCATCAAACCTCACACTTGTTTGTCATACCTTTCCAACAACTGTGATTGTCCAACTATATCTCGTGCAAACACTGTTAAATACCTAGGAATCAAAATTGACCAAATTCTGAAATGGCAGTCCCACATTGATTCTTTAACCTCACGTGTCAGAAAGCTAATTTATGTGTTCAAGTTGCTCCGTAATGCCGCCAGCCTTGAAACTCTCAGGATGACCTACCAAGCACTTTGTCAGTCCATCATATCATACTGCATCTCGGCTTGGGGTGGAGCAGCCAAAACCATACTTTTACCCCTTGAGAGAGCACAAAGAGCAGTGCTCAAGGTTATGACCAAAAAGATCCGTCGATATCCAACTTCTAAGCTCTATATTGAAATAGGTGTTCTGACAGTGAGACAGCTATTTATACAACATATTTTAACCAAGAAGCACGCCAGCTTAACATTTGACCCCTTATTATATCACAATAAACGTCGATCGGATATAGTCTGCCCCTCAGTTAGACATAGGACTGTAATGGCCAAACGGCACTACTTGGTTATAAGTGGACTACTATACAATAGAATTAACAAACTACTGATTTTATACCCACTTAAACTAACTGAAGTTAAAAACAAAATAATATCTTGGCTTTTACAGTTAAATTACATAGAAACTGAGAATCTATTAAATCAGTAATAGTTACGTATTTTTATAATTTATCTCAAGCAAATCAAAAATTTCCCAGTTAAAAAGATTGGATCAAACTAGTTTACTCGATTATAAATAATTATACAACTTACAAATACCACCAACCTAAATCAAACTCCCACAAAGCACTCACGTCCTTACAACCACAATAAACACATCACTACAACCACACACACAACATATTATACTCACACTTTAAACACAACACTATAAATGTGGCACACCCATACTTCATAGTCTTTTAATTTGTACCTGCTTATTTAAATACTGATTCCCTATCAACAGGCATGCCTAATTAGGGAACTCAGTGAGTCAAGTTCTTCTTTTTGCTACGGTAATGGTTCATATGAGCTTGTTTTTGGTGAGAGGACGGAGCATTGCCTAGTTAATGTAATACAGGTTAATTCCTAGCACAGAACTCGGTCTTGCCCTGCTCTCCACTCCAACATGCCTATGTCTCTGTTGTATATGTACCTATTGCTGTAGTATATAAGTTATTTTGTACTCAAATGTTTTTGCTCAATAAATATTATTATTATTATTAGATTCAAGTTCCATAAAGTCAATAAATACTACTAAAGCATATTTGAACTTCAGAAATGGGAGCAATGTCTCGAACGGGAATGGTGTCCCTTGAGTAGTATAATAGAGTAAACCTGCACCATTGAAAAACCTAAATCGAATCGCTTTTTGGTCACCGTCTCTGCGTAACAATATTTTATAGAAGCCCAAATGATAAGTTAAGTTTCATAAATACGGGTGAGGGTTCCGCAGGTAAATATTATTTAACTAATAATGGTGGAGTTATCACACCATTATTAGTTAAATAATATCTTTCGTTATTGATGAGAGGTGAGTTGGAGTATAATATACTGTGACATTTGAATCACAGTTTTGCTAGAACAAACGTTGTTCACCATAGTCTACTACCATTCTAAACCATCAAATATGTTATTAAAACAAACTCAACTAGGCGTTCTCAAATAAGTCTTGTGTTACTCAAACGTGTTCAAACATTAAGCGTAACATCAAAGTATTCATCGCGGTAGCGATATGGCATTCAAAGGAGTTATGATAAGTTCACGTGGACTACAAGGATATCCGGCCAATGCGGGCTGAAATGCAAATAAATCATAATGATTTATTGGCTAATGCCAATAACATGCAATCGCGCGAAGTATCGATCCGCCCATTTCTTTTGCTGACTGCCGTGGGCCGCCCGCGCCGCCTTGGCGGTAACCAATCTATCAAAATACCTCGAGCGGGCAACGCATCCGATTTTCTTACGTCACAGGCACGTATCGTGCGTTTTTTTTTTTTGTGAAACAGAGTTCTAACTATTTGAATGTGAAGTGGTGTTGTATATGGTGCGTTTTGCGGGCAATTTTGTACCTACATTCAGAACTGTGATGTAAGATAGTAACTAGTAAGTAGGTACCTACTTTACTTACCAAAACTAATAATTAACTTCAGCTAGAATATCTGACAGTCCTAAGCCCGATAAGTATGAAGGGAAAATTGAAGTTAAAGTTGTCTTGGTGCACACGGAACTAACCCAGTTTTGTGGAAATTTTGTTTTTGTCTTGTTCCTGTAATATCCCAATAAATGAATAATACTTAAAAATCTCACTTTGGATACAATAGGTACCCGTACCTAGTACCTACAGGAAAGAATTAAAACCATGTCTGATAGTACCTACCGTAAGTTCACACCTAGAACGAAATGATAAAAATAGAGGTCAGCCACCTCGCCGCGCCCTGCAATCGTGCATAAGCAGAAAATACCTACCAAGTAAAGTAGCCAATTATCAGTAATAAAATACCTACCGAAGTTAACTTTTAACTTTGGTATTTTCTAGTAAGACTCACAAAAATAAGTCCTTGCTAAATTTGTTTATGGAGGTACATTTACCTGTAGACAATGTGTCCCATGCGTGAGCCGCGCGCCGCGCCAGAACTACTTTCATACGCGAGCACCGCAGTGTCTGTATTGTAGGGAATAACGATAATTTTGTCTTGTTTTTTCTTTAAACCAGTTTTTTTTTTATTGGGTGCTGTAGAATGGTAGTAGACCATGGTCTAAATAACGTTTGTTCTAGCAAAACTGTGATTCAAATGTCACGGTATATATAATAATGCTCATGAAATCATTAGGTAAATTTTATTTAGCCACTTTTATTTTCAACTAAATCATGTTCACTATTTTATAATAAAACACTAGTTCTTACACCTACTGCCAGTGATATTGTGTATTTTGAGGGATTCAGTGGAGACAAACACAAAATGATAATTCAAATTTAATAAATACGGGCGATTTACGAATATCATTTTGATTATTTATAATTTTCACGGAACTATTGAATTTTGGATCACTTGCGATACATTTTCTTTAACTGCAGCTACTTCCGGAGTAAAATCTGTATCCAAGTATACTGCTCTATCGGCATACAAGTAAACAGTTTCATAATTTTGCATTTTTGGAGCAGAAACTACTGTAACCTATAAAAAACGAGTGTTATAACATTGTAATCTATTTAATATTAACCACTCGTGTTCCTCTGCACAAAACTCTTCATAACCCGATATCTTAATAAAGGTAAGCCCCCACAAAATATAAACTCACGCCATTTAGCGAACTACTCTAACAAGGCTTTCAATTAAATAGACAACGATTCCTATAGTAGAGGGATACAGGGAGTCCTAATCTTTTGTGTGTTTGTCCGTCATAATTTGTATCCTATAGAAGTGCATCCACTTACCCCTATAACTATTTTACGCCTTAACTATTTTAAATGGTATACTGAAAGTGAACAGAAAAAAATGACTACCTAAGAATCAAGCTGTTAGTAATAATTTAGGTATATCATACTTTTATTTACGATTAAGAGTTGGATGTTACTTAGTTGAATGAGTGATTTAATTTTTTCAATCACACGTTACGGTTCTCCAAACCAAATTAAACATAAAGCACAGCGTAAGCCTGCAAAAAGGGCAAAATTGTAGCCCTTTTTACGATTCCAAATGCACTAAAGAAATAAAAACCACTTGGCGCTTAAGAAGAGTTAAAACAAGTACTTTAACCCATATAATTGAAGTTTTAGGGTAAAACCTGCGGGCTAAACCTGCACAACATAGACGCCATGTTTTTAAAGAATTTTATTTCTTTTTACTTGAAAGATTTAGAAATTACCTACCCGATGTATTTCAGCGAAAATAATTTTTTTTTCACATATACTAATGATATATTGCAGATAACACGCTTTCAATACAAAAAACATTATTTAATTAGAAAAATGTATGAAATTTATTACACACCTTTTCTTATTTTGATGTTATCATGAAGGCGCTTCAAAATAACTCGAAGAACATCATATATGTATATGCACAGTAAAGTTGGAAGTGTTCTTAGCCGCTAACATTTATCACGAAACAGTAATGCATGTAATTTAAACTTTACAAATAATATTTTAATGATGGCGCTGATGGTTGATAGAATAGAAACGCTTGATCTTTACCATTTTATTTTACGAACACATTGAAAATACTGAACTGGAATCACATAAAGTGCAGTCATTCGTTCACTCGCGTTCACAAATTTAGCAGCACAAGAGCGTTAGTATGGCGTTAATAATTCGTTATAGCTCTTGAGGAACTTTTGTGTTACTGTTGTGCAGTTGAAATGGAACTGGGAGCTGCATAAAATTGCACCCAAAATGGCGCTAGACTTCAGCAACTCTAGCGCCATTTTGGGCACAATTTGTTAGAGAGCAAGTGCAGAGCACGCTCTAACACCTGCTCTTATCACCTTAGAGAATTATCCGATTGGCTCCAAAGCTTTTATGCAGTAAATTTGTGTTACTTGGGTACTAACGATTTGTTCAAGAATTCAGTACACCTTCAATTTTCTCTTCCATAATTTTATTTAAATGATAGCCAATAACTCGTCTTCTACACACCAGGAAAATTGTCGAATGGTACTTTAAACAAACACACACATACACACACTCACATAGGCACTTACTTTTTTTATTTTTTTCATTCTTTATGCATACTTTCCACATAAATTCTTACATGGCTACTAAATATTCACAATTTATATATGGGGATCAAATGTAATGCGAGATACAGGTTTAGCACCTTGTTCGGTTGCAGATACTCCTAAATTTTGTATATTACAAACTTTAAAAGCCATTATTTAATATATATTGTCAAATATTAAATTTTGTAATATTACGTGTTCTTATTTTGGTGAGTAAATTTTTGAGTAATATTATTATTATTATTTATTTATATCGTGCAAGTATTGTCGGAAAAGAAAAAATCAAGCCATTCACGATTAAGGAAAATAACACAGGAAATCCTTGCAGATAGCATGAGTAACTCATCATCACATCAGGCATGAATGCCAGCCGGAGAGCATCGTATGTCAAGCATTCTCCATGATAATTTACACCCCATTAAATGTGTCAGAATGTATTTTTCGCAGCGAAATATGAACATAATAACACTTTCCTTTATACATGCTTGTGATTATTTTATTCATTCTGTTTGAATGAATGAATGAACTGTTTGATTTTACTGGAAATAATGTACGTACCTATATGTAAATTCATCATATATATCGTAATAGTACTAATACTAAGTCTATAAGAAATAAGTAATAACAAGTAAGATGTAAGCATAGGCTTATTAATAATCTCCTCTTATTATTTGCTAGGCTAGGGTACTTCAGTAGACCCGAGAAAGATAGCAAGTACGCCATTAAACAAAATAATAGAATACTAAAAAGTTACTTACAACATGTAACGTATTTCTTAGAACCTTGTTAAGGCCCAATTGTTCTTTTTTTTTTTTTCATCCTTGAAGTATATTTTTAGCATATAAATACATCACACCTGTATTGCCCGAAGGGTTTCGCAGAGGTGCAGCTATAATACAATCACATTTCGCCAGTGTAATACGGAGCGAACCAATTGCCATTAACTGGGCACCAATCCAGACTCCGGGTTGCTACTACGAAATTCCAGATGGAAAAACCGAATAACACTTTTGCCGACCCGGGAATCAAACCCAGAACCTCATGCTCAGCAATAGCGCAAGTGATCACTAGATCAATGACGCAGTCCAAAAATATTTTATAATGATGACATAAGTAGTTTTTTTTTTTTCGTAAGTAAGTACCTGATAGATGAATTAACGAGGAGTTTTAGAATTTAGAATTAACCCTTCAGGTTAGTCAAATATTTATTAGTCAGGACTTCAAAAAGGGAAAAAAACGAATAGAAAATAATGTCTTGTTCCTGAAAACTGTTGCAACTAGTAGGCAATCAATCAAAAGTGATAAATATTTATGCTCTCTGAGTAGAGCGGGAGGGCGTGTCAGACTCTTACTGACTAAAACCCACCCGTGTTCCTTCGGTTGCCCTATTACCGGGGGCCACGATCTCCCTTTTGGTTTTCTTCGCACCCCGAGCGCCTGTAGAGACACACATAACATACCATCACGCCTGTAAAGATATATGAGAAAAATGTAAGCTTTTTAAATTGCTATTCTAAAATACGGATCAAGAAAATAAAAAGCCTCGTTGATCTAGTGGTCACGTCACATATATTGGGCATGGCCTCCCGGAACTACTCCACCTCATCGTTGATGTTTGCAGGCCTATCCCGTGATGACATCCAGGCATGAACGATCGAGGCTTCCAGGAGGAGCTCCCGGTCAAGCTGCTTCAGCACCCACTGCGGACCACTTGGGGCCTGTCGGACCGGCGCGCTCGAGGTCTGGGCGGACACATCAAACCGGATGTCCCGGTGGTCGGAATAGATCTCCACCCCCTCCATGACGCGCCAGTCAATGACACGCGATGACAGAGGGGAGCTGGTGAACAAAATGTCCACCACCGATTCACCCCGCATCCGCACACACGTGGGGACAGAACCCCGATTTAGGATGACTAGGCCTGTCTCCAGAGCCCAGTCCTCCACCATCCTGCCCCGTGTGTCCGTATACCGGGAACCCCAAGCCAGATTCTTGGCATTGAAGACCCCGAGGACGAGCATGGGAAGAGAACAGAACCCGACGACGACGATTCTCAACTCAGCAAGGGAGTTGTGGAACTCGGCAAGAGTTCGGTTCGGGGAGAAGTATACCCCAACACGACAATCTCCCTGAACTGTGCTGCCACGCAATCCCATCCTCTCTTGACAGATTCGTGGGACGGAGTACCGGCGGCGGCCGACGAAATGAGGGTCACTGAGCCGCTCAGGTCCTCCACCCAGTCAACCCTGGAGATACCTGTGGTCTGTTTCAAAAGTATCCGATGAAAATGTAAACAAATAGATCAGAAAACGTGCCTGATGCCTGTGGATGCCAATTTTTTGTGCCACTTTGATTTGACAATTGACTTTGACAATTGACAGGTTTGTTTATTCATTTGACAATTGAGGTTAATTTTATAACCTAAATTTTTGTCAATGATTTTATTGGATCGAATGAGTTCTTTAAACTTGGAATGTATACGTTAGAAAAAGCGGTGACACATAATTTTTAAACCTTCTAAATACAGATGAATGCGTTACTTATTCCGTTTATTGAGTGATTGTATAATAATTTAACCTAAGCACGGTTTGTTTACACTTTCTTCAGACATTTGGAACAGGCTATAGACGAGTTGCATTATTGTCTTACTATGCAACCTATTACTATGATTTCAAAATATAAGCTTGAGTTGAGTTGCATTAATTAGACTGGACTCTATTTGACCAAATTGACTAACATTAAACCACCTATCTCACTGCATATTCAAACAAAGCTCTTAAAACCAACAAAATTATTTAAATTGCTACACAAATGTTCAAGAACACAAATAAGGAAGTCACTAAAAGGCTTGTCTAATTAATTATGTGCCTTTCTGTGAAAATCCTAATAAACAGCATTCCGGCTGACAACGCTTGTGCCAACAATCCCCAGTGTTCAGTCACGTTCGCTTCGAAGAACGACATATTTGTGTAATTGTCTGAATTGTATGCAAACTACGATTTACAAAATATATCGTTTGAATTAGGTAAATAACTTCGTATGGCACATAAAAGTTACTGAAGGTCTTCGTTCTATGCCTAGCTTAATACAGGTTTCCGAGAATCATTCACTACAGTATTATGAAATGGGGTAAAACCACTTTTAAAAAGCTAAGCAAAAGCTTTAAAGCTTTATAAAAAGCTAAAGCAAAAGCTTTAGCATCATAAAGCTTCACTATCAGCTATCACTGATTTATAAAAATAGCTCGTTTGCACAAGAGAATCTTTGAAGACAATTATCAAAAGGAGATAAAAAAAGAAAAGCGAAAATCGCCTCACCTAAACAGATTTATTATTTTATTACTTTATTAAAATTTCAAACTTATTTTTTTTTTTTTTTTGTTTGTAAAAACAACGAATATTTAACAAACAAAATACAATATACCGTTTTATATTTCCAAAATTCCCTAACATGTCTACCCACAGTTCAATTTCCGCCTGCCCAGAATAGTTGCGAACTGCGAGCACCTGGCAAGGGTCGCTAACTCGTTCACTAGAATAATCTATTCCATCTATCTATTTAAATAAGAAACCGTCATATATGTGGCGGCAATAATTGGGTGTCTACATAACCGGGCGAAAAACATCAAAATGTACTTACTATACTCGTCTACGTCGGGACATGGTTTCATCTCGACTAACGGGACTACTTTAATAAGGAACAGGTGAGATTTAAATAAGTGGGATTGGGTAGGTACTATAGGTAGGTCATATCTGTCGGATGCATCGTAGATGGGCTGTCATGGAGTGGGTGCTGTGAAGACGGGCGTCGTCATCAAGGTAGGGAAACGCTGACGTGACGACATAAAATCGTTCATGACAGGCTTATAGTGGTAATAAAGGTAACTGAGCGAGAGATGTGGAAATTTTAGGGGTGACATTTGCTCAGCAGTGGGACACAATGTAAAAAAATGCACAATGATAGAAATAAATCTAAAAATTTTTTGGCTCAGTGGTTTCGGAGATCAGGGGGGGAATGGTCAATTTTCATATACTTTCTTAAATGTATTTACTATAAAATTATAAAAAAATATATATATATTTGAAATCCTCGCAACAAGCCCTTTCATCTGATATGTCACAAATTACAATTTGCAAAACTTTTTTTTTTCTTCTTCTTTGCCCCCAAAAGTAACCTGCAAATTCAAAATTCATTTATTTACGTAAGACATTCGTGTTTGGGTTACAGAAATACATATATGTGAACCAAATTTCAACTTAATCGGTTTATTAGATTCGGAGAAAATTGGCTGTGATAGACGGACAGACAGACGAGTGACCCTATAAGAGTTCCGTTTTTTTCCTTTTGAGGTACGGAGCCCTAATTAAAGCGCCTGTAGAGACACACATAACATACCAACACGCCTGTAAAGATATATGAGAAAAATGTAAGCTTTTTAAATTGCTATTCTAAAATACGGATCAAGAAAATAAAAGCCTCGTTGGTCTAGTGGTCGCAAGCGCTACTGCTGAGTATGAGGTCATGGGTTAGATTTCCGGGTCGGGCAAAGTGTTATTGGATTTTTCCGTCTGGAATTTCTCAGTAGCAGCCTGGAGTCTGGATTGTGCCCGGTTGATGGCAATGGCCCTATTACATGGGACTTAAACATAACTGGCGAAATGTGAGTGTACTATAGGTACACCTTTGCCTAACCCTTCGGGGATTACAGGCGTGATGTTATGTTATGTTGTGTAAAATAAAAAGCATCACATAAAACTTATTTAATATGCTGGAAATCAAATGCGTATGTCCTGAAAGGTCAAGCGATGCGGAGTATTCAATTTATTTTATTCTGAGTAATTCTGCGCTAATAGGAAAGGGCGTGCAAGTACTAACGCCTCTGCATTCTATTACCCCCTATTGTCTGGGGCTACCTTCTAATGTACTTAGTCTATACCGCCCGTGATAACATCGTCGATTTATACAAACGGGTATTCTTACAACGCGCACTCCTGACGACCAAGCCATAATAATTAAACAGGCCGACAAAATTTTTAACCAGAAACCAGACTATACATATATATTTCCGAAGGTTTTTGATGCGCTGAATCCAAATCTGGCCTCAGAATTGCTCTAACATGTCAGGTTTCTGAGATATCCTAACCTAAAAGTGCAAAAAGTACCGTTTTTGCCCGATTTTGTGGTTATGTAGACTCACGAATTATTAAAAAAAAAAAAAGTTACTATATTAAAGAACAAGTCTTCTTCTTTCAAATGCCGCTAAGTTTGCTCAAATATGTATTTTTTTCGCTGAGATATCGTGTTTTGAAGTTCTCATATTTTCCTACACCTGAAAATCAATTTAGATCATAGACGTGATAAAAGATGAGAACTTCAAAACAACTCAACGGCATTTAAAAGAAGAAGACTTGTTCTTTAATATAATAATCTTTTTTTTTTTTAATAATTCTTGAGTCTACATAACCTCAAAATCAGGCTAAAACGGTACTTTTTGCACTTTTAGGTTAGGATATCTCAGAAACCTGACGTGATAGAGCAATTCTGAGGCCAGATTCGGATTCAACGCATCGAAAACCTTCGGAAATGTATAGTCTAGTTTCTGGTTAAGAAGTTTGGTTAAATTTTGTTGGCCTGTGTTATTTATGATTGAAGTAAATATTTAGTATATGAATGACATAAGTAGTGGCTCGATTATACGAGTTTTGCACTTTCATAGGACGTTTATTATAAATGGAACTTATTTTCTGTAAAGGTTACGCTATCTGGTTAAGGCGTAGATAGATTTGAATGACTTTTAAATTTATTATTACGCCTTCAAATAATGCAAGTAAGTTATGCAAAAAATGTATGTTAAACTAGAACGCATACGCATCAATTCTTTATGTGAATATGTGAATAGTCATATACTTGATGAAATAAACTCTGGAAATAATTTCTACCAAAGCATAATAAACAATATTAATTTTAAACTATTAAAGATATTTGCATTTTTTTTCTTCTATGTTTAGACTATTTTATTATTTTGTTCAAATATCCATATTTTCGATAGTTTTAAAATAGATATTCCCTATGAAACCGAACGACGGCGCAGCGTGAGCGTGACGCGCATTTGTATGGCCAAGGTCAACGGCGTTTACCCAACCCTTAAGTGTTCTGGGAACTAATACCTATAGTGAAGTTCATATTGAGGTTTATTAGAAAATAAAGATGAATATTAGTAGTAGCTCATTTTAAATTGAAATGTTACATACAATAAAGGACTTATTTAGGTAGCCGCGCAGATAAAATAAGTGTATAAAAACCGGGAAAGTGCGTGTCGGACCACGCATAATGTAGGGTTCCGTAGTTGGGATGAATTTATCCCAAGAACAAACTTAACTTTGTAGTTGAAAACCATGTTTTACAGAATGTATGGGAGAAAATGTTTTTGCAACCGCAAATGTAAGTTGGTCGATTATTGCTCGTTAACTTGTAAAGTTCGTTAATTTTGTTATATATACTACTGCTTTAAATTTTTTCACATATCCAAAATTAGCCATTTCGCTGGTAGCCCTCCCCTTGACTCTATCGAATCGCTGAATCAAAAGAATGGTTTTCACAAACTCACAATACATTTGAAGTTTGAACAAGCTTTCCATCGACTCCCCATAATATGGGATAGAAGAGAAAAAAAAACATGATTTCATTTTATTACTTTGTCGGCGTGATTAATTTGTATACCCATGCCAAATTACAGCTTTCTAGTACTACCAGTCTCTGAGCTAAGTCGCGGATAGACAGACAGACAGACGGACATGGCGAAACTATAAGGATTCCTTGTTTACTACGTAACCCAAAAAAAATAGGAACGTGTAATGTCAAAATAAACACAAAAATAAAAAGCAAACATTGCTTACTTCTCAGAAAATCCACGTCCACGTTCTGATACTTAACGATACCCTTGTAAAAAAACAGGTAATAGTTCGCCGCACTCAACGGCTTTGCAGTTCGGTATTACTTGAGGAAAAAAACAGATAAGGTGTCGTGAAAATATTACAGTTTCATTTAAGTAGAACCTCCTAGAATATCCTCTAGCAAACTGAAATTATCGGAGATTACTATTCTTTAAAGAAGTCGATAGCATTATTTTCTAAAAAAATCACTCTATTAAACATTTTATCCAATATGCTAACACAATCCATTCTATCCCAAGTGGTCTGAGTTTTTAATACTTTTGGTAAAGTTTAAATACTATCTATAATCTAGAAATGGATATTGGATGAGTATTATAATAGTAAAGATTTTAAACTAAGCTAAATGGTTAGTCTATAATCATTTTATCTTAGAAAATGTTCACAATTTAACGTAAAAACAAGAAAGAAATCTTACAAAGTTTTCGTTTTCCTTTAAATTGACACCCTAAGTATAAATAATAGTTGTCTTTTCTGCGCAGTTTTTTTAAATTTCTAAGATGGATCTGTGTGTTCGTATTGATACGATTGAAGCTACTCAACTACGTTTTTCAAAATAATAGAGGTTCCTGAACTGATCATCATTCGAAATCAGTTTCGGACTCTTATCAACAGGATTGATACGTATTATTAAAAAGAAAAAATACGTGTCTTTTTAAAGTAAAATGTCTCTTCATACGCATTTATGAAGGGAACGAAGTTTTCGTTTTCATTATCATACTTTAAGATAATATCTTTTGCATTACTTACTTTGGGTCAGTGTACCTAGTGAATATTTTATTTTAATAAGTTACACTTTTTATGTGAAGTCTGCTGAGACGTAGGTACGTTGACAGTAATTTTAATTAAAACTTCTAAGCGGAATATCAAGTAATCACGCTAAGTTTTTTAAATCACTAAATTATGAACAAACAATCAAATAACTTGAATTGAGAGACCTACTCGGCGGCATAAGGCCGGATATTTGATACAATTGTCGAGGTTTACAAGTAGTACAATCCGTATAGTGGTTATTCTAAATCCACAGTTTAGTGCAGACTATATAGACACGAGTGGTGGTCCTGACATTAACCGACCCGTGCACCTCACGCCACGTGTGACGTGCAGCTACCCCGCAGCGAGCGCCCCCGGTACGGCACAGTAATTATTCTCTGTAAGTAATAAGTTAAGCGAAATTCACTGAATGGGGAATCCATTCAGCGAATTAAACTACACTTAAGTCCGACACACCCACTTCTATTACGGAAGAAGATTGCTTTCTGTTTGTAATATCACTTCCAATATCACTTGAAGATTATTATTTTTAGTTTGAAGTCATTCTCTAGCACTTCTTGCACTCAACAGTTATCTTAGTTATTAAAGTAGAGAAAAACGCTTCCAAGAGACACTTCTATCTTGAAGTTTGAACTGTTTAATCCGTAAATTCAAGTGTAAAAGATTGCCTCGGCTTTTATTATAAAATGATCTCACTTGGCCATCCATTTCAGCTATAATATTCCTACGGCTTTGTGGAACGCAACCCAGGGTTTGGTAAAAACGTTTCCAGCTTTACGGTGAGATTGCTTTCATTTTCATTAAAATTACCAACGCCACCAGAAATACTACAAAAAAGTGAGTTTACGTAGAAAGTTATTGCAGTTTTGTTTTTTTCATACACATTTTCGCTAAAACCTTTTTCTCTAGACATCTAACCTAAAAATAAAGTAAGCAATAAAAACTCACTATAAGTTGAAATTGAAATGACAGCGCCCAATGGCAGAAGACGACGCGACGACGATGATAAAATAAAAATACAATTGATAGTCATTATGCAGTCGGGCATTGCTTTAAGCGAAACTGTTGCCGAAGCTACTTACATAAGACAACACACTCTTGTGTTTATCCCTTTGTCTTTGTTATCTGAAACAATAGTGTAAGTACTTTGTGATACTCATTTGTCGTTTCATGTTTTAGTAGACATGCAATGTAACTAAGGAATAGAAAAAAAAAACCGGTCAAATGCGTGTTGAACCACGCACAATGAAGGATTCCGTAGATGGGATGAAAAACATGTTCTACCATAAGGAATGTATACATGTTTTTGCAACTACAAATATAAGTTGGTCGATTATTACTCGTTAACTTGTAGAGCCTAGTAGTTTTCCTTTTCATTTCGAAAACTAACCATTTAGCTGGCAAAGGGGGGGACAATCGGGTGTCACCATTGTGTGGATCGCCCGGAGGAGACGGTGGAGCATACGGTGGAGGTCTGCCCAGCTTGGGCGGAGCATCGCCGTGTCCTCGTGGAGGCGATCGGCGGCGGTGATCTCTCGCGTCCGGCCCTGGTTCAGGCCATGGTACGGAGCGAGAGGAAATGGGAAGCCGTCACCTCCTTCTGCGAAGCGGTAATGCTCGCGAAGGAGGAGGCGGAACGCGTGAGGGAGAGGCAAATTTCGCGCCCTCATGCCCCTAACCGCCGCAGGAGGAGACGCCCAGGGCGTCGGGAATCGCGAGGCGATTTCCGGCCACCGTAGGCGCGGGCTTGCGGACGGTGAGCAATGGGTGGCTCACCGTCCGATAAGGACCAGGCCCGGGTCGACGGCGCGTTGTGTTCCACGCGCGCCTCAAAGAGATGTCAGCAGATTCGAAGGGGTCCACTAGGGCCGATGCCTGCCGGGGTTGCGAAGAAAACCGAAAGGGAGATCGTGGCCCCCGGCAACAGGGCAGCCGAAGGAACACGGGTGGGTTTTAGTCAGTAAGAGTCTGACACGCCCTCCCGCTCCGCCCAGAGCGGGAGAAGTTATTTGATGATTTCCCACCCTCAAAAAAAAAAAAATGGACAATTGATTCTAACAAAAATTAGTACTTTAAAACTCAATATTTCGCAAACGAATCCCTGAATCAAAAAATGGTTTGAAAATAACATAACGTCTCGCATAAGTACCTATAAGGGAATAGGTACATGGTGATGGTGGTGGTGGTGGTACATAGTTGGTGAATGGTCATCACAAAATTCGTCAGTTTTAGCCATAAGTAAAACTGATGACCTTCCATTGGATCAGGATGAGTAGTCCGCTAAAAAATCTGAGCAGAATACAGCTCACTGATTGCCGTATATATTAATTAAATTAATCAACTGTGTCCGTAAAAAAGGTTTTTGTAAGTGTCCGTAAAATATTATTCCAAGACAATAGATTTTATCAAAACATATGTAATAAACTTGGGTGTGTTAAATTTGGTGTGTTCTTTTATATAAATATTTAAATTCAAGAAGGTGAGCATTACGCAGGTCCTAGATTTTTGAGCTAATATTTTAGCAGGCGCTCGTCTGTTCTCAGACTATATTGTCTTAGTGCCAATTAATTAGGTGAGGGCATTTCAAATACCACGCAACCTGGTTCTTTAAATGAAACATACCACTACTATATACGTAATATTTTTTACTTCTATAAAGACTAACTTCTATAAACCTTTTTGTTATTATAAAAAAAAAGTCTAGATTGATTTCCAGTACCTACCTAGTGAGGATCTCTCATACTATAATCATGGTGTACGACAAGTTTACGCTTTCTATCGTTATATTATTTCTCTAAAATCTTTCATTTTTTACCAAGAACTATCAGTTCGCTTTAATAAATCTTATCGAGTCAAGGCCAAGATTTTATCGTAAACTGGCTGAGAAAAACAAACTAAATTAGTTAATTATTAACTTAATTAATCACATTCTCCGAAAAGAGTAAAAACAACTTCAACATTCGACATGATGGTACAGTAATTGAACAAATCAATTGCGTAATTTTTTTAGGACTGTGGATAGATAATGATATAATATATATAGTAAACTGAACCAGTACTCATAAGCTCTATATAATCTATCTAAAACTGTCGATCTACCAGCTCCATTAAATGCCTATCATGCCTACGTATCATCAACCCTAAAATACGCTATTATATTCTGGGGCAACGCCACAAATAAATAATCTGTGTTTAAAGCGCAAAAAAGATGCGTTCGCGCAATGACTAGTATCTTTGTTCTTAAAAATGTTGACCTTTCCATCAGCTTATATCTATGAAGTTACAGTATTTGCTAAAGTAAATAAAAATATATTCGGTGAACTTAAATCAAAAAGACGTATACTGAAAATATCAGTATACCACATAGAACTGCTCTTCTGGGCAAAAGTTTTTTTTGGAATGGTTTTTTTCGAATTAAAGATTATTTTATTTTATTTATTTTTTTATTTAAAATCTACAATAAGATTCCTGTGGGCATTTTAAAAGTACCAAGGAACTCCCACTATTCAAATATAAATTGCGTAATTTTTAATTGACAAAGTTTACAACACGATCCAAGATTTTCTTAATAATTAGTGCCTACTACAATATGTCACCATACACCTAATTTTTATTTTCTAAGATTTACTTTGTAAGTGATTACTAAGAATGGTTTATACTGCATGTTGCCATAATTATTGTATGCCTATTAGGCAAGACATAATGGAACTGTAATTTACCTAACATCTGTCTGGATAACCTATGCCCACAATAAAATGATTTGATTGATTGATTGTGACTATTCTGTCAAAGATAGCATGAAGTGCTCCAAACTATCAGTCAATGTTTATAATTACGTCGAGATCGGTCCTGCATCAGACTGTTTTTCATTCGATATTCAAATAGTTTTCTCTCTATTTGCTCGTGGTTTAAGCTCCACAAACTGTTTCTACTAGGTTTATATTTTTACATCTATTCTCTTCTTTTTATTCGCTTTGGTAAAATCAGTTTCTATTGAAATGTCGGCTCACAGTAAAATTCGTCTTCAATCGTAATTCCATTAAAGAAAATTATATTTCTTGAAAATTTTAGGCATTCAGGTAAAAGTTCGATGAAATTGCACGTTAAAAGACAATTCAAGTCAAACGAGCAAATAAAAGGAATGCTTTATACGCCGTGCTAAAGAATTCTTATCAATTTCACGACTTTAAAAAGGCGTGAGATTCCCTCGATTTTAATCAACATGACAGCCGCATAGCTGTGCCTGAATGAAACCTGAAACTCTCAAAGAATGCGACCCACCCACATACTCCTTCACTCGCTTAGTATGAAAGAGTTGCTATAAAAAAGGTGTCGGTCTCGTCACTATGTTCTGTTAAAGTTCAGCGTCGCCCACACAGCATCAATACCATCTCTTCAAAAGTATACCTACCTACTGCTAGTATTTACTATTTGTATCATGTTTCAATTTATGCTATTTACATATCGGCGACTATTTTTAACCGACTTCAAAAAAAAGACCTTGTCAATTCGATACGTATGTATGTAATATTATTACAAACGTTTTACTTCTCATATATTTGGCAAAAGAGACAATTAGAGTTTTGTGGAAAACGGGTCAGTTATTATGATTTTATGAAATATATCTATCTACGAATCTAGTAGGTATCTACTTATGTCTTATATTATACCATAAAGATGATCACCACAACTTTTAATTTTGTAACCATACATACCCTAATAGTATTAAATTTATCTTCATAATATAATTAACTTCACCAACACTGAATTAGAAATGAACTGCGCAGTTAACAGATATAAAAACCATTAACAAACCGTACTCTTCGGGAACTTAATATTTCGGAAACATGAAACTTCGAAAAATATTCGGTAGCATGGAAATATCGTTAAATTTGCGAATTAACTAGATACTGAACTTTTAAGGGGTGGCTAAGATATCATTAAATTGTTCGGCATTTGACGTAATCTAAGCTAGAATATTAATCGCTACTACGTATTAAAAGAGGATGTCGTACTTACATACTGTCTGGCTTATGAACTTCGAATGTGCATACGTACCTACTGCACAATATCAATATGTCTAGCCTTTTCTAAACTATGTTGTGATCGGTTTCCAATTTAACCCGATTCAGCTGAGTACCAATATTTTACAAAAATTATTTACAGATGTATTCTGTGATTGTTGGAACAAAGTTACACACGCGACCTCCTCGCGTGATGAGGTCATGAATCTAAAACCATAAACAATTATTTACATTCATTTGGTAATAAAAACATTAATTGTTATTATAACCTTACACCATATAGCCTTACACCTGGTTTCTGAATTGATAATTTGAAGTTAAGGTGCAAGTAGATTTTGACAAGTTATTCTCAACATCAAATTCTTTATCAAAAACCGGGCGTAAGTCCATTGCTGATATTTAAGTGCCTCAAAGGATGAACAGATCCTTACTAACAAAGCTTTGTCTTATCCAACAAGAGGTTTAGAGACAAACAATATCATGTTGTAAACAATTGCCTCTCAGTTCACCATAACAATGCCTATACTTGGGGAGCAAATTCTGAGGCCATTGGAAGGTAATGGTTAGTTTATATATAATGGTAAGTACTGTAGAAAAAGGTATTTGGTGTAGGTAAACCAAAGCAACAATTTATAAGCAATTTTGTGAGTGTACTGAGTAATCAATTTTTTTACATCACTCTTAGACGCACTTGCGCGTTCATGGGTTAAACTTCAGTAACCATAATGTTCCAAAATCCTAAATTTTGTTCTACATAATTATCTTTACTTCTAAAACTATTCTGTCACAATATCGAGTACTATATATATAATTGAATCTATCCTAATTTTGCATGAAATAAAGTTATATATCCTAAGAAATGTATTACCTATATAATGTGTATTATTCCGAATATTCTAATAAAATTCATAGTCCTAAAACTTTTGCAAAAAATTAGGTTTTAGTGACAGAAACGAATAGGTGTAGATCCGACTGCGCACAGTCTCGTCTCATCTGCCCTATTCCTAGAGTGTAATTTAAAATCGCGTAGGCGTGGAGTGACGAGGCGGCCCGCGAGTTGAGGAGCAGGTGGTTGTAATGCTCGCCGTCCCCGCTGAGGCTGGCTGGCAAAGCCGGCCAGCAAGACGAAGCTGCAGTGGTGAGCGTTAAATCATCTGCAACGATAAGCTCAAGTGGGGCCGCTGGAGCCCCGCAAGGCCGGAGCCGTGACAGAAAACATGCAAGCTTGCATGTTGCATGCTCGCTTGCAAACTACATGCTTGCTGCATGCATGATGTATGCTTATTTGCATGCTTCTTAAAGGGAAATTAAAACCACATGTTCTCAATCAACTGTTTTATTGAGTGATATTTTTTTTTTGTTTATTAATGTTTATTAATCTTAAGAACCGTGGGCTAAAATGTATGGAACCTCGTCCAATCCCAAAACAGTGATAAAACCTATGCTATATGAAAGCTATTGGGGTACGATTTATTTTATTCTATGGCGGTTAAGTCAAAATCGATGTTTTTTGTGTTACCGATTTTTGGATGGCATCATTTAATTTTAATCAAAAAGTCGGTTACACAAAAAACTAAACATAAATAATTAAAAGAGAGAATAATAAAGAGAGAGAGAGACGTTAATTCAAAAAAGTACTTATAAATCCATGCATAAAATTGAATGAATGAATCAAACGGAACTTCAAGCCGATATTGCTATCTTAAAAATAATTTGTTTTAATGCCTGTTTCGAGTTTACTCGTCGTTTACGGTCATGTTAGGCATTAGAATGACGTCAGAATCGTAGACAAATTACGATAAAACGAGAAAAAGAGCTTTCTCGCACTTGTCATGTTAGCGGGCGCTGGTGTTGACTACGGGATAACTGGAAGTGATTGTCGAAATCTCCTGAGAGTATGAGTAGAGCTCCTCCTAGAGTTTCCTCGCAAGTCTTGTAATGTTCTGTGAAGATCCCCTACCAATGGGTATCCCACCCATACAAAAAGACTTCGAATGATCTACAATATTCCAGAATATTCCACAACATTTGAGAGTGTTCTGGAATATTCCACAATGATCTGGGATGTTCTCGAACATTCTACAATATTCCAGAATGTTATGACATACTTTCGAATGTTCTGGACTGTTCTAGAAATTTATTGAGGGTGAAACTTCCAGCTCTTATATCTTCAAAAGCACGCCCTTCGGGTAAAAACCGAAACCTTCTTCATGGACGGCTGATAGAGGGCTACCACACCATATAACTCCCTTGATCGTACCGTTTCTGACTTTTAGCGGCACGCACATTGTACACTTTCTTTTATAATATATATTGATGATTATTATGAACATTGAAATACGTTCTCCTTGGTACATATTTGCTACAACGGAATGCATGGCTGATGCTGATTAATTGTCAATGTCAACGATTATTTGTCACGTCAAATCTATACTAATTTTATAAAGCTGCAGTGTTTGTTTGTTTGTTTGTTTGTTTGAACGCGCTAATCTCTGGAACTACTGGTCCGATTTGAATAATTCTTTCAGTGTTGGGTAGTCCATTTATCGAGAAAGGCTATAGGCTATGTTTCTTTTTTCAAAATTAGGGATCCGTAATAAAATTGCTATTTTGTAACACAAGGTGTAAAATCGAAAACCTATTTTTGCGTGCGCTGCAAAAACTATTGACAATAGAACAAAATGATGTAGTACGAGTTTGTAGATCTCATTAAGACCTACAAAAAAATCTGCGAGAACATATAGATATATGTTCTCGCTATCATGGTTTAATCACAATAATCGATTTTGTGTTCAAAATAATTATTAAATCGTCTGAAGAAAAAAAAACTACGTTAAATATGTATCGTAATATTAATCTTTATCGATATTAAGCATTATGTTATCAAGAGTATTTATGGAGAAGTAAAATACTTTTTGTTTCATCTCAATCGGATATTTCGTTTAAAAGTTATCACGTGTGTAAGATGTTAAGAGTTGGTACCTATTAATGAGTTATGGGCCATAGAGTTTTTTATCAACATAAAATCCTGTAATAATCTTTTTCGAAATATATTTGTTGATGATTGTAAGTATAAGATCTTTGAAGAGTATAATAAATACATTTCTAAAATAACTCTGCTAAGGAAATCCACGCGCGCTTGATGCAAGCAAGACGAGACGCGGGCGGCGCGGCGGCGGGCGAGACGAGGAGGCCGCGCTTGCTGGCCACCTGTCGCTCCCCCCCCGCCGCGCCGCCCGCGTGTTTTGGTTTCTTTAGCGGTATTAGGTCCCCGCTGGGGCGTCATCGGGGCGGGAGAAAGAGCAGCGGGAGGCGCGGTCAAGTCTCATCTTTAATGGCACGACCTGTACCATGCCGCGCGGCTCAGACGCGTGGTCGGCTCCCTACGGAACGGTTGAATGCAGCATATTTTATCTCGGTATTTCCACGGAAACGAGAAAAACGCGGGTGAAACCGCGGGGCACAGCTAGTTTAATCATAATTTGATTGTTTGTTTACTTTGGCTATCTACATAAATTAATACAAAAACAAATAAGTGAACTGACGACTACCACAATAACATCAAGGGTTATCAAGATCGAGAAAAAGAAGAGGAAGTGTGGTTTTCGTAAAGAGTGTGATACTGGGTACCAACCGGACCGTCCTGCTATTCCAATGACGCTGCTAAACTTACGTACAAACATCTGTCGAAATTCATGAAGACTGGGCGAGAGGTGAAATGGTGATTCCTAAGCTCGCAGACATCATACGATACATGACGCCGACTATTCGTGTAAACTTATGAATATTATGTATAACGTATTGTTTATGTATGGTATTTTTTTTAAGTTATCTAATATATATACTTTTAAATATACATTGAAAAAAATATAAATAAAAACATTTGAAATCTTTGTTTTTTTAATGCTTTTGAAACACTGTGTCATGTTGGTGGTACAATAATAATAGGAGAGTAGGTATATTATTTATTGCTAGTGATAAAAGAACCTTTACATAAATACCTTAAAGACTCATAAATAAATTCAATATACACCCAAGTATAAACAACAAAAACATTTTATCATGCTTCTCTGTAACATCTAAACACTACTCCAGCCAGCAAAAATTCTGGGCCGAGGCCTTTTGCAGCGCGGAAACCCTGAAGATGTCGGAATTAAAATTTATAGTCTTCCTCGATTGCAACGCTCTTCCTTCGGCACTGATTAGACCTTAGTTCCTTAGTTCTTTCGATGTCAGTGAGTCCAACCGGGAAATATGCATGAGGATGGTGAGCACTGCTTCTCAAAAATCCTCGCTTGCAGGAGTGGTACGGTGTTTGTTGTGGCTGCGCCGTGTGTGATCGGCCTTTCGTGCCCTCAACCAGCGAGTACAACCGAATAATTAACTTTTTTGAACGGGAAAATACATATTGTGTATAAGAACAACAGACGGTCAAATCGTGTTGCCATTCATTCTTATATCGGGCCCCAAACTTATCCGATTTCGTGTTTAGTGAATAGACCTGCACGAAGAAACCATGAACGATAGCTTGTAGTTTTAGCGTTCGAAAATATTTTATGCTAACAACGCACTTCTATGATTTTACGTCGATGACCTATGTTTTTATCCTATCAAATGTCATGACATCGTTCAATATTTATTATTCAATCATTATTAATTCAAATTCAATCATTTAAAAACCGGCCAAGCGCGTGGGCTACGCACAATTAAGAATTCCGTAGTTGGGATCAATTAATCCCAAGAACAAACTTTTACATTGTAGTTGAAAAACATGTTATCTCATACATTACAACTACAAATGTAAGTTGGCCGATTATTACCTTTAAAGCTTAATATTTCGCAAACGGATTCCTGAGTCAAAAAATCGTTTTCACATACCCACATGATACCCCATAACATAGGAAATCATCCCCACTTTACGTGTAGGAAGGGGAGGTACAATAAAAACAAATACTGATCATGATTTTATTTTACCACTTTGTCGGCCGGGGTGTTAATGTATAGGTGTCAAATTAAAGCTTTCTAGTACTAAGATTCTCTGAGCTAAGCCGCGGATAGATAGACAGACAGTCAATTGGACGAAACTATATCGGTTCTTTGTTGGTTACAGAATCCTAAAAACCAGAAAAATTGTGATTTAAAATTTTTAGGCCAGATAAAAAATTAACTAATAGGTTTTAATATATAGTGAGCAATTTACTGCATTTTGAGAAGCTATTCTGCTCATTATGCCGAAGATCCTCATCAGATCTTCACTATTTTTTTTTTTTTGAGACCAACACAGAATTACTACTACCTTTCAAATAAAAAAAGAACCATCAAAATTGGATCTCATAGGGCGCATATATCCAGAAGCCCACCTTTTTGACCCATTTTGGAGGAAGTACCCCAGCAATAAAAAAACCGCGACGATTAAAAATTAAAAATAATTCGTCAAACCTGTACACCAAATTTCGTCCAGATCAGTTGTAAAATACGACCTGTAGAGGAGTCCGTACAAATTCGCATACGAAAGCAAATTTTGCCAGACTTGATTAAGAGAGGATTCGCTCACTACACTCGCTCGGTCAATAAATTAAATAGAATTCCCAATCCCAATAGATTAAAGTGAAAACCCACTATGGTGTAGTACGGACTAATACACAAATGTCATAGTTAGTCTTTTTTTTTTTTTTTTTTGAGGTTGGGAAATCATCAAATAACTTCTCCCGCTCTGGACGGAGCGGGAGGGCGTGTCAGACTCTTACTGACTAAAACCCACCCGTGTTCCTTCGGTTGCCCTGTCGCCGGGGGCCACGATCTCCCTTTCGGTTTTCTTCGCAACCCCGGCAGATAGTTACAGTCCTAGAGTTCAAATCTCTCCCATTCAACTACAGTAATAAACTTCCCAGGATAAAGGCTTAATATATAACTTAATTTGAGAGATTAACACAAATGTTAGTTAACTAATTTAGATTATTGGTTGTAATATTTAATATACCTACCTACCTGTATCGCACCTGAGGTTTATTTTTTTTCCTTAATAACGAAAAGGAACTTTAAGAGACCCATTTTTATTCATCATGTTTTATGTCAATAAAATATTGTTCAAGTTAGCTTTTAAATGTTACAATGAATTTAACACTTTTCATTATTTTCTTCTTTTTTTACATTTTAATGTTACATAGCAATAAATATATTTCTCACAGTTATAAACATTGCTTAAATCAAAAGCCATTCAAACTAGGCTGAGAATCAGCACTTTTCAAACGTCAAAATTACATAGACAGTTCCCGAAACCGCCCGCCCTTCACTACTTCCTAGTGCCTTAGCTGAGAAGAAGTGTCACAACAAACTGCCTAGCAGCTCTTCGAGTATTTGGGCACGCCATAATTGCGGCGATAAGTCCCCTCTTTGAGGAGTGGTACAAAAGGCGTCACGGCGTTCTCACCTTCCGCCTGACGCAGGTCCTTACCGGACACGGCTGTTTCGGAAGGTTCCTATTCAGGATAAGGCGGGCGGAAACGCCCGGGCCATTATGTGGATCGCCCGGAGGACACGGTGGAGCATACGGTGGAGGTCTATCCGGCTTGGGCGGAGCATCGCCGTGTCCTCATGGAGGTGATCGACGGCGGTGATCTCTCGCATCCGGCCCTGGTTCAGGCCATGGTACGGAGCGAGAGGCCATAGGAGGCCGTCGCCTCCTTCTGCGAAGCGGTAATGCTCGCGAAAGAGAAGGCGGAAGGCGTCAGGGAGAGGGGAACTTCGCGCCCTCACGCCCCTAACCGCCGCAGGAGACGCCGTGGGCGTTGGGAATCGTAGGCCACCGTAGGCGCGGGCTTGCGGATAGTGAGCAATGGGTAGCTCGCCGCCCGATAAGGACCGGGGCGAGGGCGCGTTGTTTCACGCGCGCCTCAAAGAGATGTCAGCAGAACTGACGGGGTCCGATAGGGTTGCGGTTATTGTCCGAAAGGGTTACCGTGGCTCGTGGCAATATAGGCAACTAAAGGAACTTGGGTGGGTTTTTTTTAGTCAGTAAGAGTATGACACGAATAATTTCTAACCCAAAAAAAAACGCTCTTCGAGTATTTCGTATTTTTAATCCCTGAAGGACCTTTACTCTCCACACAATCTGAAGTTATGATACCCCTTTGTATCGCTATCACATAACTATATCACGACACAAAAAGGTAATCTCTGCTTGACATAACTTGAGGCGACATACTCACCCAGTTTCCCTTAAGCTGTTATTCTATTTTCGTGGCATGAAGGGTAAATTTGACAAATGGCTACTAGTTGGGCAAATAACGGAAGTTTTTTTTTTGTTATCAGAGCGTGACGCAATAACAATAAGTTTCCTTTACACAGTGAATTTGCCGCTGACCAATAACTGAAGGAAAGTTTGTTCTGTAAATATGAAATCGCTGATGTATGAAAATATTCGGACCACACCATTTTATCAGGTTTCCGGAGCGATAGTCTCCGCAATCAAGTTACTGAATGATTGAAATTGTTGTCGTGTTACTGACGCAGTTTTGTGGTTTTATTTTTATTCATTAACAGTGTCCAGGTTATTTTATCAGAAATATAATCAAACAAATCTGTAGGCAGTTTTATTTCCTGTCACTACCATTTCCACTCTAGCAAAAATTGGATAAGTTTTAATTGCTTTGCGGGGATGCTTTAATCATACAAAATTGTATAGATATAAACTTGTCACAGACTTTTAAAATAGGATGAAGGTACCACTAAACGATGGTCAAATTGTTACGACTCCTTAGACAAAGATAAGTTTTACCATTTATAAAGTTGTTCACCGTGGAGCTTGCTGACCTACTATAAAAAAAGAGGTCGATTTATATAATTACACAAAAATATTAAAATCTAGATCAACTCTAACGAATGATCTCTTTTATAATGCCAAAAATATTATTAAGTAAATGTACAGCCACATTACAAAACCAATAATCATTTCAATAACCTACTAAATTGTCTACCAAAAACCTCGAAGGGTCAATCGGAATTCCTAATGCATTATAATACAAAAAGAATACCATAAAAATATACTTATTCTCATTCCTCCCTCTCTATGGAAAACAATTACAATGTCAGGGGAAAATCCTCCCAATTTCCAATAAGCCGAGGTTTAACGAACTACGCATACAGAATCGCAACGTATAAAATACTAATTATATTTGGTCGCAGCTCTACAGACTTTAATCTGTTTTCAAGATATGTTTCAGGTTATTATTTGATACCAACGGTAGTTTTTGGAAGTCGCAATAACCTAACAGTTTAGGCGAACAGTTAAGACGTGGACGCGTGAACGAATGGTATTTGATTCCGACCCGTTGCACTTGCAACACTATACAACCTGGCATAAGCAGATCTTTGATAGTCGTTACGGGTGGTCTGAAGTCCAAAAGTCAGACAACCAGTTTTACCTAGGGGTATCGTGTTGCACAGTAACTGGGTTGTGGACGTCTGATAGGCAATCGTTCCATGTAAAAATACTGATATTCAGCTGCATCCAGTTAGATTGGAAGCCGACCCCATAATTGTTTGGTGAAGACTAGGCAGATTGTAACAGTTTGCATACAGACCAGTATCTTTTAAAAACATGTGGGTTTATTGATCACACATATGTATTAGAAAGTCATCTCTTGGTAATATTTAATGGTACTTACAGACGAAGGAACTTTATTTTTTTCCCGTGAATCACAGATTTAGGACTTCTTAGGCTTTAAATAAATTAGTTTAATATAGGCCCTCCATCGTTGATATGCAGGGATTTTACGAAAACAGTCAATTCTAATAGTCTATAGACTCCTCGTCGCGCGACGAGCGGTGTCTTTGTGTCGCGTCGCGTGTCGCGCCTGTTTGAAAGAGCCTTTCTAAACCATCGTGTACCTTGCTGTTGACAGTATTAATATGGCCCGTCGTTGGATAATATTGAACCTTGTATTGAATGGTCAATCTCGCTCAATCATGATAGCCGTTGGCTGAGTAATTTTTAATTGATTTGTAATATATCTGTTTAACACATTGGTAGCAGACACAACAGATTTTTTTTGTGTGTGACTCTCAAAGTTTTCAGTTTTTAATAGGACAAAAATGCCTTTTTAAAACCGTTACCAAAATATTAATTGGGTCATAACATCATGTGACGTTTTGTTCATAAAACTGTTTATAAATAAGTACAAAAATCAAATGATGGAAGAACCTAAGTACTTATCAGGACTTAGTTGCGTGCTCGTTCAGTCCCATCTTATCAGTGCTACGGCGTAGGTGTTGTAGACTTTTCCGTAGCAGAGAGAGGCACGTAGCCCATACTATGAATACATTTGTGAAACTACTAGAGGCGTCCCGTAGCGCTGCCTAAAATTTCTGTCCTAACTTTCACAAAGCTGTGATTTATTTTACGATTATGACATTTTCAGAACATTTCTTTGTTCTGAAAATGTTTGGGTTTGAGTGCTTTCCTGGAATATTATGATTCAGAAATAAACGAGCAGGTTATATGGACCTTGTTTTTAAAAAACGTTGCCCCACACTAGGAATTTCTCCTGTATTGTGGGTGCGTTTACAAACATTTAAACTCACATACACAAACAGCCAGACCCGGAACAACTACTTGTAGGTCATACAAATATTTGTTCCGTGCGAGAATCGAACCCGCGACACGCAGCGCAGCAGTCAATCGCTTAACCACTGCGCCAACCGTGCCATCATTAGAGACATTTAGGTGTGTAAAGTAAAACTGGACTTTCAAATCTTCTGTCATCATAATTTAAGAAACAGCCCAGGCATCGTATATTGTAATAGGTATTCTTGTTATACCTAATTTGACAAATACCTAAGAATGTTGATGTTTTTCAAAGAACAAATCATTCTCAAATAGGTATGCAGACGTATTTCTGTAATAAAAATAATAATATGTTCCGTGCATCAGATATCAGCTTGTAATCAAATCAGAACTTTCGCCAATTACACGTCTCACTTGCAACGGCACAAACAATATAAGTTGACTACTTTTATTCCAGCTCATGCTGAACCTTGTCTGTTGATATATTTTTGCCTAACGTAACATAGCTTGAGTGGGCTCAATCAGATATCATTGTAACTTTAAACGTCAGGTTTTAAACACGTAAGGTTCTTAA
This sequence comes from Omphaloscelis lunosa, assembly GCA_916610215.1. Lineage (NCBI taxonomy): Eukaryota > Metazoa > Arthropoda > Insecta > Lepidoptera > Noctuidae > Omphaloscelis > Omphaloscelis lunosa. The sequence continues at coordinate 15,444,078 of OU744247.1, forward strand.
GAAGTTGAAATGACGATTTCATTTTTACTCATTATAAAATATCGTGGTTGCAATTAAAATAATAAAATAATTGGTCTCCCAAACACACATAATGTTGGGTGTTAAATAAACAAATAAATAAAATAGAAACAGAAATTGTTTACTCAACCACACGTTTACATTAAAAATTTATATTATGTTAAGTATCGTCGATGATACTTATTATATTTGATCGTCTGAACGAGGTTGTAGCGTAGATAACAAGGGGTCGGTGACATAGTAAAATTATATTAGGTACGGGAGACGTAGGAAGGGACGATTTCTATGTTGTAACGTTATACTTTCCTTGTAACATAGGTACTCATATAAATTAATAAGAGTCAACTGTAATAAGCTCACCTTGTTAGTCTTACGACATTTATTTTTCTAGACAAATGTGACAATATCAGTCGGAATCTTTCGCAGAATTCATCTGAAGTCATAAAAGCTGCAAAGCTGAGGGTTTTTCGAGGATCTAGGTACTTACTTTGAAAACAAACACGTGTGTTTTTTTTGTAACGGAATAAAGTCACGGATACCTAGGTATCCGTGACTTGATTTCCGAACCTAAACCTGTACTTACCTAATAAAATGCAAGCGATGCTATAAGAATGTTTTAGAACTGACCCAAGATGTTTGTACATTTTGACACATTATTGCACCCCAAAATAAACCCGTTCGATATTACCATACCACGGTGGTGTGACGACTCCTTCTATATTTGGAAACCGCAAGATCTTCCGAATATAAGGATTTGTGGTATGTTTCCAATCTCACATAGTTACATAACGGTAGGCCTGTATTTCGTTTGCCGTCTAACAACTCGTAATCCTACAATTTGCTTTGCGTATCTCTACGAACATTTTGTTGGCCACAATGCGTTGCGGATAAATTTATTGCCAACGTACGAACATTTATTTCCTAACTAAGTGATTCATTGTCTTCTGCATACTTAGATCAGGCCCAAATGGAATATAGTACGGGCAGTGATAACATAACCTACTTAGTCTAGCTGCCTTACTATCATGTAGCAATTAGAGGGATCTGTGGATAAATACAGACATATTTTAACAGCACTGTTTATTGTCTATTTGGGTAAGTTTGAAAGTGGAAAAAGCTAGACCAATTCGTCTAGAAGTGTAATCACCAGAGTCTAAAATTTAACGTAGCTCGGCAAGAAACAAAAGCCACTGATACATACATCTGTATGAGGTACTAACCTTTTACTATACCCGTTGCCTTGCAATGGGTACAGTAAAAGGTTAGTATTATTATTATCCATGAGACAAGTAAAATTCGTTATAATTTACTCTGAGTAACTAAATACACGGGAATACGTATATTTTTAGACTTCTAAAATTTTGCGAAACTCCATTAGGTCCGCATCAATGGGTTTTATTCAGTTTATTACACTCTGGGAACCTAATAGTGTTATAAACTGGTGCCTGACAACATTTTTGGGCCCCAGGATAGCCCAAGGCTACACCAGAAAACTAAAAATGTTATAAAAAACTATTTACCTATTTTTTTATGCGAATGCTGTTACGAAACCAAATCAATCTGCAAGGTTGGTAGCGGAGTTTATTGCTAAGGATGGGCAGAACCTAATTAAGTACATCAGAATCGACACTTATGAAGGCTATTTTGATGATGATGATTTAATGTTAATTGATTAGATTTTTGTAAATTTATAATTTGTTTCGACAAAATACAAAAAAAATAAAACAAATTTCGGAAATACTAATGTAATGTAATTTTGGTATCTTTGGATCAGTATTTTAGTTTTTTGCCACTGACTTCCGAAATTAAAGTAATTTTTCACTTTGTAACTTGGAAGTCGGTTGTATGTTTTTGTAAAAAAGTTTTTTTTTTCGCTTTTTAGTGGGTTGTTTTGTAATTTATCTAAGTTACAATAGCCTAATGTCAACTGCTCATCACCTTTACAAATATTGGTTTTTCCGATGCAGGAATTTTAATTGTTGAGCATCAATTGCTTACTAACCATATTAAAGTAATGGAATCGCAACGCGTGAAACACATATTACTGAGTAGATCTGGTGGCCATCTGTGTCCTTCATCATCAGTTCCACTTTACCAAATGGTGCTTTCCGAGGGCAAATGCACGAGTTACTATAAAAAATACCCAAATTTAGAGGTATGCCTAAAATATTTGAAGAGGTCCCTCGATTTCTCCAAGATCCCATCATCAGTGACCAAATGACAATGGGACCAACTTGAAAGTATACTCTTCAAACAATTTTTTTTTTTTTTTTTGAGTCGGTCCATCCGTCCTCGAGGAATCGGGAAACATACATAAAAAAAAGAATTACAAAAAGATTCCCACGAACTGAGAATCTCCTCCTTTTCTAAGTCGGTTAAAAATACACGCGCACTTGTCTTTCAATGTGGAAAGATAAGTGCTACAATTGCGCGTATACAGAATGTTTCTTTTACGTATCAATTAAATAATTTTTGTGAATGTTTTATAACATTTTTTTTTTCTTTCATTTTAATATCTTTTTAGTATGTATGAAAGCTATACCTAGTATTGCGGGTTCTCTTGCGGGGAATCTTTTTACCCTACAGTACATTTTTCGTTCATTTACCAACGTGTCACATACATTAGTCAAAACTTTTCACCATGCCATTGCTTAGCAACTTCTCCATCCCATTCGATTACTCCATATATTCTCAAATAAGCCGCCGGAACCTTAAATGACTTTCTGTGGTAATTTCGAATCCTCCATCCATTGCACGAAATTAAATACTGGGTTTTTAATTGTAATCGAATTCGGTTTTTTTTTTTTTCTGGAATGGCCGCGGAGAGATGTAAAATGAGTATATGTTATTGAAATAGGTACTAGGGATTGCAATCCAGAAAACCGGATCCGGTAATCTGGCGGATCCGGCGTCATTAAACGTTTACCGGATCCGGTGCCAATAAATCGGATCCGGTAATAGCAATTTTTGGCAAAATATTCGCGCTATTGCATGAGTTGGTACTTTAAATGCGTGGTGCGTGTGCGTGCAAGTCATTCGACGCTGCACCACGCAGCGCCGCCAAGTCGGACCACGTGACTACGTGCTCAGTATTATTGCACTCCTCGCTCGGGTCACAAATTAATGTGTGTTTTGTTTTGTTTGTCGCTGCATGAATATTTGCTGACTACAAAGTTAGTGTAAAAGCTGAAAGGGTCTTTTCAGCCGCAGGCTATATTTTAAGGTCTATTTGAAGTCGATTGGCAGATGACACAATTAATACTATTTGTTTTCTACGACCCTTTTATCTAAACCAAAAGTTATTTTTTGATACTGTAAATCGAATTAAAATAATTATATTTTATAAATACTCATTATTGTAATAATTGTCAGCATTCTCAAATTATTATGATCACAGTAACTAGTAATGATGCAATGTTAAATTATGTTAGATTTTATAAAGGTAAGTATAATTTTAAGTTCTTACATGAAAAGTTTATTTTATACAAGTTTTTTTTTTTAGTAAACAGCCTGTTTATGACACTTACTCGATTAACTCAGTAACAGTGCATTTTGGAACGAAAAGGGAAAATTATCCTTCATTCAATCAATCCGGTGAAAATCCTGCCGGATACGAAATCCGAAGGATTAGAAATAACCCCGATTGCAATCCCTAATAGTAATTTAATATTGGTCGATGAATAATTTGAGTTGATATGTGGATATCATAGAGTTGGTATTAAAACGTAATTTCATTAAAATGCGACGTTAATTAGTGGGTATTCAGTGTGGTTGGCCGTAGTCCCACGTACAACAGTAATACCTACTCTATCGCAGAGGGACTGACTATTCATTTCCATTTTGCGATTGAGTCGTAATCTTATTAGAATTTCAGAGTTTAATCCTGCCTTTTTTCTACTATTTTCTTCTTACAAATTGTCATGTTCATCATCTTGTGCTAATGATATTAAGAAAAATTGGATTCCTTTTTTACTTTTATTTAATTTCTACTACTTTTGCAGACGTGAATTGATTGATCCTTGTGCAATATTTAGCATGTTCTAAAATGCAATAATTACGTATATTTACTAACCTATCCTAACATGAATTAGTATGTACTATAAAGTACAGCATAGTTATTTACATGGACGTTTATTTATTTATATATTATTTAGTAAGGCCTGAGACATTTCGTGGAAGGTATTCTTTTGTAAACATTCCAACATAGTTTCTTTGAAATGTGTGTGTAGTGAATGCTTGAGATCTTATGACATGAAAAATGAGTAATTTGTATCGTTTACAAAACCGTTACGTTTTTTTTTCCTTACTTTTTTGTTTTCGTTTATTGTTTGAGGTTTGTTATGTTAGAACATTTTAACAGCGCAAATGGCGTTTTTAAATAAATAACTCGCTTTATAAGTGGTTTTATATTTTAAGAGCGGGCAAACATGCCCGACGCAACTCTAGTAGAACAAATCTGTGAAAACTTAATGGAAATTGTTCTACCAGAATCGCGTCGCACTTTAAACGCGATAAAATACTGTTACCTTACCAAACGTTTTTGCCGACTTGATTAAAAAAACAAGCAACAAACAAGCAATTAATTAAGCAGTATTTTTAGCACGCCGCGCCGCCTCTAAAATAATCCTTATATGTATAAGCTTTGTTTGCTTTCTTTAAAAATATGTGTTACGCTGTTTGTTATGCTTTTTTAAATATATTATACTACGAGTAAAAAGGATTTTACTTGTAGTATAACATGATGTGTTGTGTGCCTTTTAGTCTGTGGTAAATAAATGTATTTTCTTTCTTTCTTTCACATTAAATTGTAACTTTTAAAAACCATTTGTAATAATTAATGTCGGATCGCGCCTATGTAAACATGTCATTCATCGTGCATACTGCCCTCTGTGGTTGCGTTTCGCAATTACACAAAATGTATTTCCACTTCAAAATAATATGTTTGCGCCGTTTGTTTACCATTTCATTTCTCCTTTAAATCAGTATAATTAGTGAAGTTATATATTTGATTAAATTATTGTGTTTATATTTTCAGTTTCACTGAAATAGCTCGAATTTCCTGTGACATTCGAACGTTTCAGCTAAGCTCACACATAAAAGCTCACATACCACCGTGCCATGAAAATACAGTGGTTTTGTAAAAATAAATCTTTTGACCCGACTACGGCATAGCCAAAGGTAGTCTAAGATTTCAACAGGCTATGTATCGTGTATGTTCATCTGTTCCCTCATGCTCCAAAACTACTTGTCATACTTGGACGAAAGAGGTTTGGACAACGATTTGGTTATACGAAAACCGAAACATTGTTTGTTGAGTTTTAGTTTTAATATATTTATTTTTTAGGTAAAGATGAAGTTTAAAGTAGAACATTGCCTACTTTTACATAAACAGTTTTGGTACCTACTTATTTATGAAGTGTACCTACCAAGTACAAGAAATATAATAAATACCAATTTATTTATTTATAAAAAGTAAGCAATAATACTAAAACAAAACAATCCCTACCCAAATATTTCTTCAGCTGTTTTCCTTAATATAACCGAAGTAATCCTGTGCAGGTTCCGAAACCACAAGGTGCAATCATAAACTGACATAAAAGACAAACTTGAAAAATAAAATTCGTAATAATTTATCATTTAAATTATTTTTTGTGCTGCATAATGTATTTTTTTTTGCATACAGACCGACAGCTGTGCTGCTGGGGAGTTTGTTGCGCCACTTCTTCCCAGCTAAAGGCACTAGGAAGTGGTGAAGGTTGGGCGTTTTGGGGGACTGTCTTATGTAATTTTGACGTTCGATAAGTGCTGATTGTCAGCCTAGTTTGAATAAATGACTTTTGAATTTTGTTTTTTTTTTAATTCTCTAAAAATTTTGGATTCCCGTAAAGGAAAATAGACCGACAGAAACCTTAAAATACGCTAGGATGGTCAGACAAAATATTAATTTAAATTAAGCTCGCTTCACCTCGGTGATCAAGTTTGGAACAGGCAGAGATGTACTTACGCCAATAATCTTCTTTGTTCTAGATTAATGTGAAACTAACCGCGATAAATAGCGACCCTATTTCTATTAATTTGGGCTAAATCGCACCCCGAATCTAACACTATAATTGCAGGTTTTACACTCGATGCCTAAATCACATAGATGGGCTTCACTGGCTTAACTGATTACAGCTCATTAATGGGCCGGGTCGACCGGGCTGTATCACGCCATCATTAATTACAGGCGTGCATTAATGAAATTGCACTGCTGCATTGTATATGGCGATTGGCAACTACCAAAAATTCAATCTCAGGCATCATAGTCGACACCTCCTTCTGCGAAGCAGTTATGCTGGCGAAGGAGGAGACGGAGCGCGTGAGGGAGAGGCAAAGTTTGCGCCCTCACGCCCCTAGCCGCCGCAGGAGACGCCCTGGGCGTCTGGATTCTCAGGCTGATTCACGGCCATTGAAGGTGCGGGCTTGCGGACGGCGTGCAATGGGCAGCTCGCCGTCGGATAAGGACCTGGGGGGCCTAGACAAAATCCAAGCGTTTTCCGCTCACGCTTATTCCTCTCACGCTAAGGAATTGACGTTAGCGTGAAGAAAATGATAGACAAGTTACACATGCAACGCGATACGCCTATTCTGTAGCGTCGCACGAAACACTCATATTTAGTCTATGGAATATATGAAGCAGTTGTCAAATTTGTGTCAAACGCTTTAGCGCGCTAACAATGTTTAAGTGTGATGTTAGTTGAAAGTAAATAAAGTAGTGGCTTTAAATAATTAAGTTAGTGTAAGAACTGTGATCTAGTTAGTATCTTTGATAAATTTGAATATACCTAAATATTATCGAAATTGTAGCGGTTACACCGCCACATACGAACTACGCATTCAAGACATGACGTCACACAAATCCTGCAACGCGTAATTAGAGTTTACCGAGCGATCGACACATAAACAAGATTCCGACTTCAACCGTCGGGCAGTTGCCCACCAGACACAACACCCGTCTGGTCGGAGGATCCTCTCTTTTCGATGGTGGATGAGTGAACTTTACACCCTGTTCCTCATACCACTAAATACAAAATGCAGTTACAGTTTTAAATGTTTAATAAGATGCCTAGTTTATAGGTAGATTTTATTTATATTTTTGATGGAATCGAGTCCCAAGTAATTTAGTTTGATGATAGAATATATGGAAAGGTATGTTTATCTCGATATTTTGTTACAATAAGAATACTAATTTCTCTATACGTCACGCTCACTTCAACTCCATATAATTTGATCCTTCCGTTGGCGTTAACGCTTACAGAAGAAAAGGTGTTTTGTCTAGGCCCCCTGGCCCGGGACGACGGCACGGTGTATTCCACGCACGCCTGAAAGAGATGTCAGCACAATTGACGGGGTCCGCTGGAGCCGATGCCTGATGGGGTCCGCTGGAGCCGATGCCTGCCGGGATCACGGGAAAGTCCGAAAGGGATACCGTGGCCGCTGGCAACATACAGGCAACTCAAGGAACACAAGTGGGTTTTAGTCAGTAAGAGTCTGACACGCCCTCCCGCTCCGCCCAGAGTGGGAGAAGTTATTTGATAATTACCCAAACAAAAAAAGGCACCATGGTCAAGTATGGCAGGTGCAGTGTATACACATCTGCGAATCCTATAGTTGTGAGCGGTGACACTCGTTACCATCAGGACACCCACATGCTCTTTTGCACACCCATTGTTTTAAAATAATAGTACTGTGCTCACATAAATAAGCTGGAAATCTACCTACGCTGAAATTGATCATGCACGCAGCGCCGGTCGTAGATAGCATAGACATATTCATAACATGCATAGACGTGTACACGTGTGTACAGACACAAAGCAGTATTACCGTAGGTGGAAACCGCAAATAACTTGAAGCTTCACTGTGAAAACAAAATCAAAACCGCAAGTTGACGAGCTTACACACACTACAGCGCCGCTCATTTAATTGTATAAACGTTACCCAACACAGATAAATATTCGGGATCAGTCGGGTTGCAAGCAGTAGTAATAAAGAGTAGTAGTATTTTGAATGTGTGGATGTGACAGCGATGTAAGCTTTGCCGGTAGTGACACAATATAACCCAGAATATTAGTATATTGCTGACGCGTTATTTGCCCGGATATACTCGGAGTGCTTACCTGTACGTTCTTGTTAAACGTTAACACCGCTCTGAACAATGCTGGTCTGAAATTACCACTTCCCGCATCCCTGTGCGTATACTGTTGAATTAAGTGAGACTGAAATTTGGATTCTGATTAAGTACACATCTAACCTCTACTTACTTCTTTCATTTAAAAGTGAAACGCATAATGCCACAACATGTACTTTCAAACAATAAAAGAAAAATAAAAACTCTAAAAGCCATTCAACACAGTTTGAAAGTACCGATACGTAATATTCCCCCTTGAGTTAATTCATTTCTATATACAGCTCTTGTGTGTACCTGTGTTTTTGTTATATGAAACTAATAATGTTACTACTCTATGATGCTCATTTTCGTTTGATGTTTTTAATAGACATACAGTGTAACCACGGAATAGAAAAGACAAAATTGTTTTTTTCAAACAAACATTTTAACATTTCTATCTACACCTCGTATGTATGTTCGCTTACCGAAGTTATTCAGGCTTAACCAAGTGATCATCTAGAACAGAATAGACGGTCCATCAAAAACAAGTCAATACCTCAACTCAACCAGTCCATTCCCAACATTTTCCTTACAAAACAAAGACATTTCCATATTCGCATATACCTAACGAACAGGTATTATTTCTTTGGCAAACTTACATATTAACTACCGCTAAAAACTGCCATTAAAACTTTTACGCAGTCATTCTTGCAGATGCAAACCAATGAACCACTCGAGTATTTCAATTTCATTTTTTTGAGCAAACTAATATCAGCGAAGAAATATAATAAGTTGTTCAGTTGAATGTTGTTTGTTTACTGGGAAATCGGAACTGCAAAGTAGCAACTGGAAGTCAGTTTTCCCGTATTTGATTCGCGCGGAACTTGTCTTACGGGTTGCTATCGTTTTCCTTGCCCGGCCGAATGGGCACGAAGCTCATTTGGACAACAAAGCGATCACCTGGATAAGTATCTAAGTTGATAGACAGTAGTTTCATTTCCTGCGACATTTATTAGAACCGGAGTTATTTTATAGAGTGCGTTAATTAATTTTGTTGGATTTGACAGATGAACAAAAAGAAAGGAACTGGAATGTATTAGCAGGTATTTTACTGCTAAGAAGTCTATTATAAATGTGACTGCTCAAGCCTGACAAAAAATCTGATTGACCATTGAATCACCATATTTTCAGACAAATGGTTTATATAAGCTTTGTCTGAGTATGTTTTTGTAGAAATATAGAGTACCTAGTAAGAAATCTATAATTTACAATAGTGATTGGTCACTATAAATTTTTTTTTGATTGCCAGAAATAAGCCATAAACACAAAATCTTCATAGCAACTAACTTGGCAACTAATCCCGTATTTTTCGTCGTGTGTGGAATAAAAGAGGGCGCATTACAAAAGTTCAGGGGTCAAAGTGATCGCAACTTTGTAACAGATGTGACTTTTGACCTTACACGTTCACCGATAGAAATAGAGGAACCTTTTAAGAAGCTCCTTTAAAATATAGATTGGCTTGAAGTTGTTTGAGGTAATTAGTAGAACGATATTATAGTCATTCACTTAAGTATGTGCTATTTTGATCGTTATTGCTGGTCTACGTGACTTTCAGCACAGTTGCAAATGTCTACTATTGTTCTAAATAAATCACCATTCGTTTAAAATACACAGCGAAACAGGGAAAACAAAATGTAGGAAGCAGGCAGCAGGTAGGTCAGTCGATTACCATCCGTCGGGTTGTCGGTTGTGTACCTAACCGCAATAGACAACTCAATTGACGATCCACTGTGGAGGAAAGTCTGCCTTTGTGTTCCGATCTTTATCAAATATTTACCTACACCGGTGCGAGAATGGTCCGCATCAAATACAAATACATATCTGATTGTTTCTATTATCTACGCTTGTAGTTTTATTAACAATGTAATGAAATAAGGTGACACATTTATCCTAGTCCCATAGCCAAAATTCAGCCGTAACACTCTTTGAAAGTGATATCATACAGGTTTGTCACATGCCTACAGTTAATCAAATCAGTAGGCAGATGCATTAAGTTCTGTCATAAACTCAAAAGAATAGGTACCTATGTATGCTTGGGTACTTGCTGACAAGTAAAATGGATCAATACCCTGGCATATCTGACAATCCACTGCAGCTGTAGTGTGTAATTGGTGATTCGCACGATTTTACTCGCCCGAAACAGGCGAAACTACACTTTTAAATGATATTATTTTTTCATGAGGCGATTCGTATGAAAATAATTTATTTGTAGGCGAATCCATAACGCCTACAAATAAATTAACTTCGTGCGAATCGCCTCAAGAAAAATGACTTACAACTCGGACACAATATATTCGGACTCAGTGTCCGAATCAGATTTTTTTTCCCTGATGATTCTGATACCAATAAAAAATCTGTATTGTATAGTCAGATAAAAACTTCCAACGACAATATTATAATTAATTTTATTGTAGAAATCCGTCCTCCGCCCAGCCTGTAGTTGTAAAATCACTGTTTTAACCGGATTTTAACGAAAGCAGCCGTTTTTAATAAATAATATTACAAACCCACATACATAGATACTTAGGTTTGCCAAAGACCGATGGAGCATAGCATTTTGAACATAAAACTAACGGATCGAATCCGCAACACAGTCATACACTCGAAGACAGACATAGCCGATGTTGGCGAAAAGACCGCAAGGCTTAAATGAGACTGGGCGGGCCATACGTACAGGACGCCCGTTTCGGGCGAGTAAATTCGTGCGAATCACCAATAAGCCGTTCAAAAAAATATCGTAGGGTAAATATAAATTATACCAAAGGTAAAATAAGGCAAATGCAGCTATTATCGACACTGTTGATACAATTTTAAAATTGATGATAATTATTAAGAGTGGTGATTGCTTTCACACCCAGGTTTTTATTTTTATATGAAACTCTTGCTTGTCTAGTTTATATTTATGATCTTAAATACCCTAAAATAGAAGATTATATTTAAAAAAAAAAATGTGATCAAGTCGATTGTTTGTATTACCGACCCATAGGAAAGCCTTTTTTTTTTTTTTTTGAGGGTGGGAAATCATCAAATAACTTCTCCTGCTCTGGGCGGAGCGGGAGGGCGTGTCAGACTCTTACTGACTAAAACCCACCCGTGTTCCATCGGTTGCCCTGTTGCCGGGGGACACGATCTCCCTTTCGGTTTTCTTCGCAACCCCGGCAGGCATCGGCCCTAGTGGACCCCTTCAAATCTGCTGACATCTCTTTGAGGCGCGCGTGGAACACAACGCGCCGTCGACCCGGGCCTGGTCCTTATCGGACGGTGAGCCACCCATTGCTCACCGTCCGCAAGCCTATGAAGTTAATTAACGATTTTTGTGAAGCTATTACCGAGTGTAAAAATCGAGGAGAATGTATAGATTGGTATTTTGTTTAAATAAGAACAAGCAAATATGGTTTCATAAAAGAATCTATTTCAAAACGATTCAGATTCTGATTGATCGTGTATAACGCAATTAGGGTACTGGATGACTTTCTAAAATCTAAATGGCATTTTCCTAAAAAGAAAACTTGCTTAAGTTGCATAGTATAATAACAGTTTATTATACTATGCAACTATCTATTATGTGTTACTATAATTGTCTTTGTCCCACACATTAATAGTAGAGAATGATCTGTATAGAATTAGTGATAAGTTTCCATACTTGCTATCACCGACTCATATGGACCGGTAATAAGCGATGTATGTACAAAATATGAAAATGTTTCACCGACTCACAAAAACTAGGTAATATGTATTTATTTATATTTTTCTAACTATAACAGAGATTGTTACTAATTGATTTAGCAAACAATATTAATGAATGCACACATTGTGATACAAAGAAAGGTGATTTAATTATGTCCTTTACAATAAAAAATTATGAATAATTTTATAATACGTGGTAAACATAAAACAATTTAACGAGTAAACTAGACAAATTGAAATTGTTGTTTAATTATTTGAAATTAAAATATCATATAAAATAATAATTTTATTGTCAAATATTGATGGGAACGAGTTAAAACTAAATATAATGTGCAGGGTAATTACCTACAGACCCATGGATCGGCATTACCTGCCACTATTAAGACCACTGAAGCTTTTACCGCTCTATTTAAATTTCAATTTTAATCCTATTAAATTACTTAAACTTTATGAAATACTATACGAAATTAAGAATTTACACTTAAATGAACACATTTAATAATAAAGAACAAGTGCAGGTTTCGCTTATTTCTGTAAAAAGTCTTAAGCAAAAATTTTATGTGCTTACCTGTAGGAACTAGGACTTGTACCACACGGCCGGTGAACTCGCTGTCGTCACAGAAGCTTACGAATTTAGTCTCTTTCCCGGGATGCCACGCACACTAACAACGCGAACGATTGAGCGATGCTCAATGAACAAACATACCTACATGTTTCGTCAAGTGTTTTCAGCATAAAGGCTCCTACAAACAGGCGCGACACGCGACGCGACACAAAGACACCGCTTGTCGCGCGACGCGACGTACCTTTGTGTCGCGTCGCGTGTCGCGCCTTTTTGTCGGAGCCTTTAATCGTTCCAGTAGCGTAAAAATTGCATATGAAAAGAATGGATCGATAATAGCTGCGGATTTTCGATAGGTCGTTAATAGCTGCATTTACCTTACGCATTTATATTCAGTATCAGAATCCCTCAATACATTCCCTACACTGGGTAAAATCTCCATAACATATTTATAAACTAAATGAGGCGCACGATTCAACCATTTATCATAGACCTGTCATTTTTATGAAGACACTTTTATTATATTTTTGAGACTCTACGCGTCCCTGAAAACTTAGAAAGTAGAATCTTGTTATAAAGTTCTTTTGGTTATGAAGTATGACTATAAGGCTTCCTGTACATGACGCCGGAGCCGCTCCGGTACCGGACCGCGAGATGAAAAAAAATCAGAATAATCTCAGAATGAGTGTTAAATCTACATGGTGCCGCCCCGCTGCGATCCGCGCCGCAGCGGGGCGGCACCATGTAGAATTGTAGCGGTGCAGCGCTTGGGCGATATTCATTCCTTTACACAAACATGCGGTCCGACGCGCCGCCGCCGCCGCCGCCCGGTGCGGTACCAGCGTCATGTACAGGAAACCTAAGCTATAATTTTGACTAGAAATTGAAAAAGTTTGCGGGAATGTTATAATTATGTAAAAATTTAAGAAACAAACAGCTCGAGTTAGTGTCGGTGTTCTTATTTAGGTGGCATTACAGTGACATTTTATTCACGACCAGAATCAAAACAAAGTGTTTGGTTATAGTTGTGCGTAGAACTGTTTTGTTTTACCAAAACAAACAAAACAGCAGTGGAGGCATGTTTTTTAAGTATCATCATCATTTTAGACGTCCACTGCTGGGCATAGGTCTCCCTCAAGCATCGCCCCTTAGGTTCTGTGCTTTTTGCATCCAGCGGATTCCTGCGGCCTTCACAAAGTCAAGTCTATGCCATCACTTTTTTCATAGTGCAATAATCTGTCTAAAAACAATTTTGGCACAGCCTTATAGCATGCCATCGATCATTTGGTATAATTTGGTGCGTGTAATACTTTAATTTGATTAATAAACGATAAACAAAACATGTAAATACCTACCGAAAATACTCGTTTTACAGATTGATGAGGGTAACAGCAGTATGTAAACATAATCCCTCAGTTTTGTGATAATGTAAAAGATGACACTTTGAAAAGCCTTTTGATAATAATATAATATACTAGCTGACCCGGCAAACGTTATTTTGCCATATTTATGTTTGGGGTGGACCACCCTTATCACTTAGGAGTATGAAAAATAGATTAAGACCGATTCTCAGACCTACCTTATAAAATTTCATAAAAAATCGATCAAACCGTTTCGGAGGAGTATGGCAACTAACATTGTGACACGAGAATTTTATATAAATAGATTAATATAATATATTTATTCAGACAACCATTGATCCATTACATTTACATTTATATTGTTAGTATGAACTTAAAAACCACGTTAATCATCGATCACTATTAGTGATCGATGATGTTAATACCCAATAACTAAGAGAGACTTAGTCCTCTGGGTGAGGCTCCACACTAGTCGGCTAAACAACTCGCTAGCGTGGAGCCTCACCCAGAGGAGTAAGTCAGCTTATTGCCTATTACATTCAGGATGCTGTTACTACTCCCACGCAATCTGCTTAGCAGTGAGGCTGCTTTTTTGCGCCAAGTGGCATCAAAGCCGTCTATGCGCGACTCAGCAAACATTGTTGACGCGCTGCAGAAGCACGGCAGACATAACTGCGCCCTGTAGACATTGTTAAACTGGATGCGCAGAGAATTACAAGCCCTGTGGGGATATCTGAACCACAGGCTCGCTGAATACAGACAGAGATAAATTGCATTAAGTAGTATTCCTGAATTTATAATTAAGAATCAAACGAACTTACCTAGTGAAGTTTGATGTCTAATTATACGAGTGTCTTGACCGAAGATGATTACAGTTTACATGCAGCAGTACGAGAGTTGATGCTGTCCTTATCACACTTTTTAAAGCTATTTAAATGCTTATATAATTTATTTTTAAATAAATTGAGAGAAAAAAAAATAGTGTATTGACTATTTTCCCCCACTGCGATGCGATCCGCCATTGCGTCGCACTGACAATCCTTGATTCATTTTTTAGAGCTAGATTTTTTCGCTAGGTCTCGGGATTATCAGGGAGGGAGGGAGTGTAATCATCTTCGGTCAAGACACTCGTATAATTAGACATCAAACTTCACTAGGTAAGTTCGTTTGATTCTTAATTATACTTCGTATCTCTCCCGAAGATGATTACAGTTTACATGCAGATGTTTAGAGCATCGAAAAAATTAAACATTGAACATTGAAGCGATCGATAAATGCTATTTATTATCTTTTAATCACTGAAATATAATATTCACTAATTTGTTTGTAATAATCATTTAACTTACAATAATAATAAATAATCATCTAAAGAGTGCATCTACAAATTCAGTTTCATTAGGAGTAGTTACACTCTTATTATAATATTTTAGAAATACATGGGAAGAGTCACTCCAGCCTGCAGCCTTTCGAATAACTTCCAGATTGACACCTGCTCTGTGAGCAGCAGACGTAGATGCGTGTCTGGTACTGTGCGCACCATACAGTTTTATGTCTATACCACTCTTTTCTAGAACTTGTTTTATCCAGTGAGACAAAGTTTGAGAACCCACTTTCTTGTGTGGTTTTTGATAACTTAAGAATAAAGAATCTTCTTGACACGTGACACGGAAGCAAACAGTTTTCTCTATATAATGTCTGAGGGTTAAAGCTGGGCAAACATTAGGGTTTTCTTTAATGTACGGTAACAAAATCAATGGTTGGTTAGCACTTGGCCTCGATGTTTTTATTAAGTCTTCGATTTTTATTATAATTTTATCAGAATCGAGAGTAATATTTTTTATTTTTATTACCTACGCTTAAAGTTTGCATTCTCTGAGCAGATGCCAGTGCTAAAAGAGTTACAGTTTTTAATGTCAAATCTTTTAGTGTAATAGAATCGTTAGGAAAATAATTGGTTAGATAATTCAATACAAGATTTGGATTCCAGGTGGTGTGGTATTTTGGTGCGGGTGGCTTTATACGATAGACGCCTTTGAAAAATCTTTTTATATTGTCGTTACAAGTTACTTCGTGACCTAACAATATTGATATTGCAGAACGATAACTATTAAGTGTGCTGTAACTAGCACCTGAATTGAATTTATCAGTTAGAAATTCTATTAATTGAGTACTGTGAGAGTCACAGTAATCTAATCCTTTACCATAACAATATAGCCACCATGATTTAAGTGCAGTATTATATTGCTTCAGCGTGTTTATGGAGAAAGAGGCCATCATTATATCGAGAGATGCGTTGGGTATTCCGCGTCTTAATAGCGACTGCCGGATAATTTCCCTGCCATCAGGGTAAGATCCGTGTGGAGAGGATGCTCCTCCCTGAAAGGAGAACATAGTAATTTTTTGTCAGGACTAAAATACAGTACTTTAGAAATAAGTAATTTTAACCAGACTGGGTACCATGGTTGTGTTGGCCAATATGGCACCACTACAATACCTTCTGCTTTGTCATTTTTAGTCTTATGTAAGACTTTTGAGATAAGGCTAAAGGGAGGAAAAGCATAAAATTTTATATTATTCCAATTGAATGTAAATGCATCGATAATTTCGGAATTTGGATCCAATTTCCAGGAAGCATATCTGTAACATTTATGATTCTGACTACTTGCAAATAAATCAAACTGTGGAATACCGAGTGAATGTGTTATTTTATTAAATGCGTAATCTGCCAGTTCCCATTCTGTGTCTATATTATATTCTTGACGAGATTCAAAGTCTGCTATTGAATTATCTTTTGATTGGATATAAGATGCAAAAACATGTATACTGCGTGTTTCACACCATTGCCATATATCGCGTGCAATGTTGTTCAAATGTTTAAATTGTATACCTCCCATTTTGTTGATATAGGCAATTGCTGTGGTATTGTCTATTCTAAGTAAGATATTGCAGCATTTAAGGTGTGAAGCAAAGATTTTTAGGCCATAAAAAGCTGCTAGTAATTCAAGAGTATTTATGTGTAATGATGATTGGGAATGTTTCCAATGCCCGTGGGCGGTTTGGTTATTGCAAACTGCACCCCAACCAGTGGTTGAAGCGTCGCTGAATATTTCGAGGGCATAATCATTTGTTTGAAAGGAACAAAGTGAAGCATCAATATGTTTTGTCCACCAAATTAAATCATTTTTTGTGTTATCTCGTAATATCATGGATTTGTTGTAATTGTTAGAATAGTTTAGTGCCAGAAACTTTTCTCTCTCTAGAAGCTTTGTGTAAACCCAGCCGTATTGAACTGCGGGGCATGCTGATGTTAGCAGACCTATAAATCTAGCGAGTTCTCTGATTGTGCATTTGTTTGTTTTTAATAATTTATTTGACATTAGTTTTATACGATTTTTCTTTTCAAACAGTAGTGTTAAGGACATGTTGTTTGAATCAAATATGAAACCAAGGAACAGGCATTTTTTACTTGGGTAAATTTTACTTTTGTCGGTATTGATTAAAAATCCTAATCTTAGTAATAATCTTTTTGTCGCTTCGACGTTATTAAGACAGCTTTTATATGAATTACCGATGCATAAAAAATCGTCTATATAGTTTACTCATAAATGTCCAAGTGAACGTAAATAATGCAATGCAGGTTTTAGTAATTTAGTAAATACGTAGGGTGCGGTACAGAGACCAAACGGCAAGACATTAAATTCAAATAACTGATTAGTAAATCTTTTTGAGTTCCAAGTAAAACGAAGGTAAATCCTGTCGCTTTGGGCAACTGCGACCAAAAAATACGCGTCTTTTAAGTCTATACTTGCCATAAAACAATTTTGATCTATTAATTTTATAGCTGTGCGATAGTCTTCCATTTTAAAGTGGTCAACATGAACGAATTTATTTAATTCTTTTAAATTAAGGATGAAACGATGTTTCCCGTTAGGCTTAGGTACTGTAAATATGGGTGAAATGAACTGCTTTTCACATGGGATACATTGAGAAATAAAACCTGATTCTAGTAGCTCAGAAATGCAAATATCAATTATATTAGTTTCTGTGACCGTGTATAACCTTTTAGATGTGTCTGTCTGATGTGGTTCACAAATAAATGGTATTTTATATCCTTTAATCCAAGAAAGGATACTTTTATCGTTTGTAATGAGTTGCCATTCATTAAAGTATTGCTGTAACCTGCCAGCTATTGGAAAATTGTTATCTACCTGTGCCGAGGTGATTAGCGGCGTCGGGCTGAGTAGTAGGCCGCCCGTGCACGCGTGGCCGTCTGCGTGCGGCGGTGATCCCGCGGCGGCGGCGGTGGCGGCTGGCGCCGAGACTGGTTGGGGTACGCTCGCGACTCGGCGGCTGGTGCCCGCGGCGCCCCCCGAGCGTTTAAAGGACCATTTTGACGATACGTAGAAGTACTCGGCTGATTGCGCTGCTGATTGAATCTCGCACTATTTGCGGTGAATCTTAATTCTGAGGCAGTCGTTGTTATAGCCTTGGTGGATTTTAGATGATTAGCCAAGTTAGAACCGAATAAATAATCGTCTATTGTAGTGTTTTTTACTATATCTCTTTTTTGTTTACTTATAGCATTAATGACAGTGAATCTTCTAGATAAAGATTCTCTGTAGTGCGTGTCGCACATTAGCCGCCCTGCATCACTGAGTGTCTTAATAATGTCTTGTGAAATGTTATCGGTTTGAGACAAAGCTACATTTAGTGACTTGCCGATTGCTGCGATACAGCTAGCCATTTGATTTTGTTTTTGCTCACTGTATGAGTCTTTCTTAATGATGGAATCATTCAATGCCGATTTTAACTCAGGGTTAAGCATGGGTGCTTTCATGTATATACAATTTTCAGCAGGTAGATATTGTTTTAGGATATCAACTTTCTCCTCTTTAGTCAGACCGTTAATTAAGATGTGTTTCCACCGCGTTGCCAAATCTTTGTGTAGATTATCTCCAAATGGTTTATTTAGTGTAGGGTCTGAACCTAACAATTGCAGAATATCCGGGTCTAGTTCATCAGGATTTTCACCAACGGTTTCTTCGCCTTCTAACGGTGCCTCAGTATTTGGGATCTCACCTGCCAAGGAGTAAGTTATAAAAATAAGTAGGTACCCGCTATAATTTGGTGGGTAGATACTTTATCCACATACGCTTTGCGTTAGGATATTTAAATAGGTGGAGGTAGGTACACATACGGCGACCATAGCATCCACACACGATAAACGTCGGGATATCACAATGAATAGAATCATTTTATGGCACTTGTAACTTGGCATTAGGCATCCATACACGATATACGTCAGGATATTAAGGTTGGTAGGTAGTTAGGCATATAACGGTCATAGATACAGTGCACACACGATAAACGTCGGCATAGCACAATGAATTTATTTTTTGAGAACATTCAAATCAACATTTGTGGGTATTTTTTTTTTTTTTACTTACGCGGTGGTTCTAGATCACTGGCTAAATCGTGCGGCGGTGAATGTGAAGGAGATACCGCTGGTTCATCTTCCGATGATGAGGAGGAGATTCTTCTTCGTTTTTTAACTAACTTTTTCACTTTTTTTAGTAGTTTTTCGACACTGTCACTATCGTCTCGACAAGATCGCTTCCTTTTTCCCATCGTGTTACGAAATAACAGTTATTTCCGGACGAATTAAAGTTTTGTGTGAGTCGGACAACACAAAATCACGTAAAATGAATCAAGGATTGTCAGTGCAACGCAATGGCGGATCGCATCGCAGTGGGGGAAAAATAGTCAATACACTATTTTTTTTTCTCTCAATTTATTTAAAAATAAATTATATAAGCATTTAAATAGCTTTAAAAAGTGTGATAAGGACAGCATCAACTCTCGTACTGCTGCATGTAAACTGTAATCATCTTCGGGAGAGATACGAAGTATAATTACGACGACATAACTTCTCTGCACTTCTGTATTTAATCGCCATTGCGCCTACTCAGAATATAGTTGCAATTTATCAGCGTCCCGAGATGGTGTGTAGTGATAAATGGTGATCGATATGAGCCTTTTATAAACCGCATGCCGACGGCCGTCTGTGCAGTTAATCTAGCTGAACAAGCGGAGTATTTTAATTCTAACGACATCTATGCAACCATTAATTTAGTTTGCAGAAAATATAGCTTAATCTGGTTTGTTCCCACAATATGTAATAAAAAATGTAAACAAATAGATCAGCAAACGTGTTACTTGCAAATTGATAAGCCGATTGTAGTGTCACTTACAAATTGAGTTGTTTATTTGAATACTTACCCGAAATTATAACATCACCATATACATGTTTTTCATTTTACAATTTAATTTAATTTTATAACCTAAATTTTCGTAGATGATTTTTCAATTATAAATTTAATTATGTTTTTCAAACAATAATTATTGTTGGAAAAAGTGGTAAGATAAAAGTTGACACCTTCTTAATACAGATTCTGTGTTATGAATTCCCTTTTGTGAGTGATTGCTTAAGAAGTTAACCTGAACAGGGTTTATTTACGCTATGCTCAGACACTTTTGGAACCGACTATAGGTACTGGAATCTCAAGTGTTTCCGATACTGAAATTTTGCCTATATATCTTGTTTTGGCTGAGCATGCCAAAACGTGCTTGGGAGCGGAGTGGATAAAACAAAGCTGTAGGCCTCCCTCTTGTAGGACCTGCCTACAAGAGGGGGGGTTGCCTTTGTGGGTTTTCATACCTAATGATCAGCAAATAATAAGTAGGTTTCGAAATGTAGACATAAATAATATGTAGATTTCCAAAGGGTTTTACCGGAGTGTCTACTCCTTAAATTGGCTTTTATGATGTTCTTATTTTATTATTCTAAAAAACTTATTTTATTTTAATTTCATCCCAAATTGAATCGACCTTGCAGGCTTTTTAGTTTTTGAAGTGAAAACTTCTTTAGGCGCGTTGGGCATTTTTGAGGTGAGACTAAACCATTGATTTCGCGACACCATGACGACACCTCATTGTTGTAAACGCGATTGTGCTCTTTATTTATATTACGTTACGGATCAATGTTTTATGCAAATATTTTTACTTTTAAAGATTTGTAAACACGATTGTGCTCTTTATTTAAATTACGGTAGGGATCAGTGTTCTATGCAATTATTTTTACTTTACAGGTTTCGGAAGTTTTTTTTTTTTTTGTAAACGCTGTTGTGCTCTTTATTTAGATAAGGTTACGGACCTATACAAGTATTTTTCTTCCACCAAGGCGATCTTGTTCAAGTTTTCACTTTTGTCGGCACTCCCGGAGTGCCACCACTTTTTTATTATTTATGTTTAAAAATACGTTCCAACGGCAACTGGTTTGTGTCGAGACGGCCATTAAATCTTCATTTTTGTTTTCTTGTAAATTGTACTTAATTTTTGGTTTTGTCCTGAGTCAGCGCTTATTTCGAACATCTTTTTGCAATAAAAATTCCAAAACTTGTTCAAAATATAAAAGGTTTTGGGAACTAGAGGTACTTATATACCCACCTACTTAAAAAATCAATCTATATTCGCTAAATACTTTTAAAATACAGCCAGACGTAGTACCGTAGTTAAATTTCTAAACGTATTAACACCTACGTCTCGTCAATCTAACGTAGGTTAGATAAGGACGTTCGCAGATTTGTTCACAGATCATCATTTTCCTGCCCTTATCCCAATTTATTTGGGGTCAGCCCAACATGAGTCATTTTTTTCATATTTCGCTGTTATTTGTCATCTCGGTAGTCACCCCATTTCTAGCCATATCATCTTTCACACAGTCCATCATCGTTTCTTTCGCCTTCCCCAACTCTTATAGCCATCTAAATTCATACTCAAAACTTTCCTCACGACATATTTTTTCTCATTCCTCCGCATCACATATACCATGAAAACCGATTTCCACACAATTTTTTAGTAGGTAATCACTTTCAAACTTTCTCTTATGTACTCATTGCGATAGATATGTTCGCAGATGACGTCAGATAAACGAATAACCCGGTCAACCCTTCTCGCCACTAGAAGTGGTACTTCGGTGCCATAACCACGGCAATGTAGATTGAAGTGGTGTGATGTGAAACGAGGAGGCTCAATGATGTCGTTTATTTTTCTGGCTTTATTCGATATGAGCTTTTCCAACCCTACTTCGTTTTGAATATATCAGAATTTCAGGCTGAAAACCAGACTACTTTATTTGTTTTTGTTTGTTTTTTTCAAGCTTGGTAGGAAATATATGACTGTTATTCATCTATTTTTGTACAGTCCTGCAGATCAAAAACCTCTTTCTCTCTTTTTCCACACAAACTAGCTAAATATAAGATAATACACAGTAGTTACACAAAATATTCACCCTTTATAGCATTATAACGTGGGCCAACCCACACAAATAAGTTAAAGCACACACATCTAGTTTGTAACTGCAGTAGGTGGAAGTTGAACAGGCGCGGTATTTACCTAATGATCGTAGGTGTACCAACAAACTGTCCTGAACTATTGCAATTGTGACTCGCTTCAACAGCGGTGGTTAAGAATAGAAACCATATTGATATTGACCCAGCAGCATATTGAAAAACTTTTGTTTGTGAGTTTCCTTCCTTCGAATATTATTATGAAGGCACAACTAATGTTTCTTTCTGACATAACATCACAACACCATGTGACATCTACCAACCCGCACTGGGTCCGCGTGGTGGATTATGGCTCACTTCTTCTGTACTGTACATTATTCGCTGATTATGCTTAGGGGTTGCGTTGGTAACTGCGCCATTGGTGTTCCACAGTAGAAATAGCGCGCGGCAGTTTTATATATAGCTCGGCTTGTAGAGCGCCGTATGTGCCACTCTCTTCATTTCTGGATGTAACAGTATCTTTCTAAAATCTGTTTTGATGTGCCCCATTAGGCTCTTTATACACGGCCCGGTTCCTTTACAATACTGCTTATAAACCGCGCCATAGAAAAAAACGTGTCTGTCAAAAAGCTTCCATAGTGATCCATACAACACTGATGACCATACCTACAGACGGCGTATAAATCGCGCGTAGAAAAAACGAGTTTGTCAATAAGCTTCCCCATTGATCCATACAATACTGACGACCGTGCCTAGACATGGCGAATAAACCATAGTTTTTAGTAGAGGTTTTTAGCCCGCAAGACTTTACCACGCAAGTTCCCAGATATTATATAAGTTGATGGCATGTGTAATGGAGATAAACACTATTTCATGTTTAGAAGGATAGAGAAAACAATAACCATAGATTTCATGAGGATTCTCGTGTTCTACTATAGATGGTGTAATTCTATGAGCTATATATATTATTTTTAAATTTGTTGCAATGACTAGCTGTATAAGGCCTGCATTCTATTTTATGCGGCTTTTAATGTAATGGCATAGGAAAGCTAGCTAGTAAAATAATAATAATGATATCTATGGAGCCCTTTTTGATGTAGTGCAAAAAGAGTATCAATCTACTTTCAAGACCAAACCATTAATATTCATGGCACCTCCATTGGCTGTAACCAATGGGCTCCTCCAGGTATAAATAAAGCAGAGCAACACTATACGAGTTATATGGTTTGAAAAATACAGGTTTGATACTCCTTTCTTAGAGTATGTCAAAAATTATTCAAAAATTTTTAGGCGACACAATTATAAATTAAAATAATAAAGTAAAAACCACTTGGAAAATTATTAACAATAAAACGGGTAAGTCGGTTAAACAAGAAAAATAACTCGAGATTATGGTCGACAATAAATTAGTTAATATAGCAGCTGACAAAGCTGAGGCATTTAATGAGTTTCTTGCCAACATACCTATAACCACGACTCGCTCCTTAAATTCGTCCCCGTCTAAAGTTAAAAACCTTTTGCATAGTAGTGTGCCTAAATGTAGTAGCTTATTTAGCTTCGAGCATGTAACACCTCGTGATGTAGTTAATGTTTTTAACATACTGGTGATTACTGGTGCATCTCCATTATACTATTAAGTAATGTAATAGACATAGTAGCTTCATATTTAGCTGTTACTTTTAATAAATGTGTTGATTTAGGAACGTTTCCTGACTTCATGTAAACTCATACCATTATTTAAATCAGGTAACAAAAATGACGTTGGCAATTTCAGGCCTATTCTTACCTGCATTTAACAAAATATTTGAAAAGTCGATACTCAAGCAGTTGCTAAGATATTTTAATTTAAACAGACTCCATGATGGACAATATGGTTTTACAAAAGGTCGTTCGACCACAGATGCGGGTGTTGCTCTGCTGAAACACATATTTAACGTATAGGAAAACTCGCAAAATGCTATTGCAGTTTTCTGTGATCTCTCCAAAGGCTTTGATTGCGTGCAACATGACACGCTTTTGCGTAAACTACGTCTTCACGGTGTCCAAAACGAAGCTCTTAAAGTAATAAATTCTTACTTATATAAAAGGTTCCAATGTGTAGATGTTAATAGTGTGAAATCTTCCGGGCTACCAGTTCATTTAGGTGTACCTCAAGGGTCAACACTGGGTCCACTCTTATTCTTAGTGTATATTAATGACTTAACTTTTTATTTAAAGGATATCTGTAATTTTGTACTGTTTGCAGATGATACTTCTCTTATTTTTAAAGTAGACAGGAATAGACAAAATTTTGATGACGTAAACAGTGCACTCTCAATGGTTACGGATTGGATTACAACAAATAACTTAGTTCTCAATGCCAAGAAAATGAAATGTATAAAGTTCGCCTCACCGAATGTAAAAAATCTAGGACCCAACATAAAGAGGTGCTTGAAACTGTAGACACGGCAGTTTTTCTGGGCATAACAGTAGATGCCAAACTTCAATGGGGCTCATATATATCAAGCCTAGCGGGAAGGCTCAGTTCGGCTGCCTACGCTATCAGGAAAGTAAGACAATACACTGACGTTGATACAGCTCGGTTAGTCTATCTTAATTATTTTCATAGCGTTATGTCCTATGGTATTCTGACATTCAAAATATATTTGTTCTTCAAAAACGAGCTGTTCGAGCAATTTACCAGCTAGGTGCCAGAGTTTCTCTAAGAGATATTTTAAAGATATTGGTATTCTCACGGTGGCATCACAATTCATATTCGTCAACATCTTATAATATTAGGCAAAATATACACTTATACACTAAAAACAGTGATATTCACAATGTTAATACTAGAAATAAAGACAAACTACGAGCTCACTTTCACCGGCTTCATAAGGATCATAACTCATTTGTTGGGCTTGGTATAACCTTTTATAATAAGCTACCCTCTTCTTTGCTAAATTTTCCTTTTAATGCGTTTAAAATTAAAGTAAGATCCAACCTTTGTTCAAAGGGATACTATTTTATTAACGACTACTTAAATGATAAGAATAGTGGTTCGTTGTGATTAACTCAAGACAATGTTTATGTTCTTTCTCCAGAATTAGCTTACCTACTGACAGGTTATGAGTTTATAGAATTGTTTATTTCATTTGACTTTGTAAGTCAACTTATTTTAATTTTATTTATTGCTGACATAATCAACTCATTACAATGTTTCTTTTTTATGAGTTGTATCGCAATATGTAGTTAGCTAGCGACCTCGACAATTGATCATATTATTTTTTGCCTGAGCAACCGGCAGCAAGTTTGTCATGCTCCCTTATACGTCACTGCTTCGATAGTGTCGGGGGTCGGGTTGCCTCCTTCCCTCAAATATGGCGAGGGGGGTTATGGCTAATCTTTGCATTATGCTCGTGAACGGGTGCTGCTTGTGGTGACTGGTCGTCTTGCTCATCATAGTTTTGTTATTGTTACTAGTAATTAACTGTTTATTTATTTAATTTGGATGGTCCTAGTTTATCATTTATAACTTCCAGTTACAGCTTTATATAGCTATATGTAAGCGGTTACGCCCTTTATGCCTGGAGGCTTAAAGTTCTGTTAACGTTTAGTTTTTATTTTTTTATTTCTGCTTGAGTATAGTTCTCGATAATTTTTGGTTGGTAGGTATATTGGCGTGTGCTAGCTGACATATGGCTAATAATTTATAATTTAAATTATGTTTTTGTGTTGCGTACCTAATGTAAATTATTTTGCATACTATTGTATAGAATCATTTTTATTAATTTCCCTAACTGAACAGACAGCTGTGCCGCTGGCGAGTTTGTTTCGCTACTTCTTCTTCCCAGCTAAAGCACTAGGAAGTGGTGAAGGGTGGGCGTTTTGGAGGACTATCTTATGTAATTTTGACTTTCTAAAAGTACTGATTTTCAGCCTAGTTTGAATAAATGACTTTTGAATTTTGAATAAAGGAAAAATGTGTGTCTACATGAAAAATAATTATCATATTACTGACTCACGGCGTATCATCCTTTGATGAATAATTCCGGTAATGTAAGGACGCGTAACCCATACAATACTGTACGTATATCCGTGTGGACAAAGACACTAGACTTATGCTTTGTAGAGTACTGACATACCTATGCATGAACATTGTGACAAGTTGTAGTGTCAGGGCACTAATTGAAACCGCATTGAACGGGACATATGTATGCATGTGCTGGCGTTGCATAATTAAACTAACTGAACGACACGTGAACACACGCCTTGACAGACAGTGCCTGCTACACGTAAAAACATAACATATAATGCCCGACGCCGAAAGTTGAAATCTGTTGGATTATCTGCACGCTTTTATTAGGCATTCATTTAGATAGATTGATAAATAATTTATTTTTTAGCAAAACACACAAAAGGACAATTAAATGATAACATATTAGGCACAGAATATAAATAAAATACAGCGTATCAATAAAAAAAATACTTATTTTAAATAAATAAGGTGACATGACACACTTAAAATCAAATAACGAACACAGGTTCAAAGTGCGGTGTCGCCTAGTGTAAAAACGGGCATAAGACTTTGTTTCTGAGATTGATACATACAATTTTATACTACAGCTACAAATTATGTATATCTTTTTGGTCAGAGTACCCTTTAGCAGGAGGTCTCCTATAGTGCACTCTATTTACTGTCCTTCCTCTGCACTCTTCCCTAGTAAGGACCTGTGTAATTTCCTCCCTTATCTAAAGTCGTGTAATTGAACTAATTGAACAAAATACGGACAAGGCGCTTACGTAATACTTCCCGTAAAGTACTAACTGCTTACTTAAAAATAGTTGTGGTGATGCGGTTTACAGCCGGCCACTTAACTTACCAGGTAGGTAAGGAAAGTGGCATGTGTATTCTGTATCAAGTTATGCATTTAACTTGTCTTTGCCTCATTTATGTTAGTTGCACTTTAACACTTTTAATAATTTTATTACAAGATTCAAAATAGGAATATTGATTGGTGTCATAATTTAGTTTCAAAATAAAATACCCTATAACACCTCTTGACATTTTGTTCCACTTGTTAAAGTTTCGAGAGGAAATTCTTTTTTACGCTTTAGTTTTCAAGTACTTTATAAGAGGGTTCATAAATTATTATATGTAATATTTAATTTGCCACCTGAAACCGAAAAAGTAGTACCTATCTAATAAGTAATATTTTTATTTAAGACTAGCTGTCCTGCCCGCGTAGCATGATAACCATAGAAACGGGGTTTCTACGGGTTTTGTCTATTCTTCCGTCGACAAAACCCGTTTCTATTGTGGTCATGCTAAGCGTGCTGTCCGTATTTTCTTCTCCTAAAAAATTGTTTGTTTGAAAAATCACTATCTAACACGTTTACTATAAACTTCAGTAACCATAGGTAATATTCAAAAATTCTAAATTTTGTTTTATATAATTATCTTTACTTCTAAAACTATTCTGTCATAATATCGAGTACTATAATAATTGGATCTCCCAATTTTGCATGAAATAAAGTCATATGTCCTAAGTATCGTATTATAAATAATGTGTATTATTCCGAATGATCCTTTCGTTATCGCTTTTAAACCTGCGATGGTTTGTGTGGTATGTTTAAATTGTAATCATGTAAACTACTTTTATTTTTTGAATAATAAACAAATAAAATCGTTAGTCCTAAAACATTGCTAAAAATCCGCCGGAGCCCCGCAGCGCCGGAGCCGTGATGGAAACCATGCCTGCTGCATGTTACATGCTCGCATGCATGCTGCCTGCTTGCTGCATGCATGGTGTATGCTTGTTTGCATGCTTCTTACAGGGAAATAAAAACCACATGTTCACAATCAACTGTTTTATTAAGTGATAATACTGCATGTATTAACACTCAATAAAACAGTTGTTGACGCCGGAGCCGTGACAAAGGCCATATTGCTTTTGCATCTTTACTATTTATATATTGTATCAGATGGATTTGGTAAAATAATAAGCAATTATAATACAAAATAATTTTAATTTAGGACTTATAAATTTTATTGAAAACTATATTGATTGTAATATTTATGACAAACAAATTTAGGGCATATTATATTTAGGGATTTCAATTTGCATGTTATATTATGTGATATTCAGTTAAGGCAGGTTATCATTCGGACAAATGATGATTAGGACAAAAACTATGGTACTTTAGATTATGGATAAAAAGTTAAGGAACACAATAGAGAACCGTCCTGTCCTATCCAAGTTGTCTTGTCCAAATTTCAATAATTCGTACAAAATCCCATAGAAAAAGGACATACACATTTCCCGAATTAAAAAAAATTATACGAAATTTAAAAAAAAAATATTTCCATAAAAACCTAATTCGGACTATTAAGAACATTTCAAAACGAAAAATAGTCAACCATTTGTCCGCATCGCTATCTAATCGGAAAAACTCTTGTATTACAGTTTCAAACTTTTCCGTTCAACTATAATTATGTTTAAAGTTGTTCAGAATCGCTTCTGTTCCCGTCATTATTCAACATTCTTAACTTCGCAGGTGTTACACCAATTTTTATTTTTGTTCCTGCGTAAGCCCGTTTTGGATAAACTTTCTGCTTTGGATATCCATCATTCAAAATTTAAATAACTTATTTACAGTAAGAACAAACATAGATTAACATTTCAGTTTTTTTAATCTTAACTATTGAGCAAAATATTCATAAAAAATCTGTACTGAAATAAATTTTTGAGAGTATTAACTTTTAGCTAATACATTACATGAAATGTAGAAAAGCAGTGTATGGAATCATTATGTATCAGTTTAGATGATAAGTAAAGGCTACAGTGTTAATCGACTTCTATTGCAAACTCAAAGCATTTATTTCAATTAAACCATTTACAGGTACTTTTGAATTGTCAAAGAGTCTGTCAGTTAGTCAGAAAGTTGAAGCGAGTTGCCTATTCTAAAACGTAGATCTCGAGGAATGGGCAAGAAACTCCGAGGACACTCTTTTAAATATAGATATTACAAAATCCTGGGTACATCATTCTTGTTGCTTCTATATGTAAGAACAATGTACAAAAAATAATCAAAAGCATTTGAAAATATAAGATTAAAAATAAGCCCTGGCAGATAAGAGATGGACAGTTTCAACTGACGGCACCCGTTCACGAACATGACGCGTGGATCAGCACCATCCAGCTCAACCATTTTGTAGGGAACCGAATGATCCAACATACTCGCCACCATCAGCGAGACATTTACGTGAGCATGACATACTCTTAACTGCCATGCTCTTTCAAGTCAACATACATCTTAATAACTTAATAAAAGGCTTCATGGTCTCACATTTACAAAAATAAAAATGCTTCTAAATTATACAAAACTATAATTTGCAATGTATTTAATTAGAAATTAATAGAATTTTACCACCAAAAAGAAAGAAAATCATTACTACATGGGACCATTCAACAATTTACTTAGTAAAACAAAAATAAACATTGCTGATTGTATATCTAAACTCTATTAAATTAATCCCTGCAAAAAACAACCATGGTTTGTTTATTGTTCTGTGGTTTATAAACCTACCCCATCACGACGGCTGTCATCAAAACCCTAGCATATTGTTTTCGCTCCGAGCAATATCCATGGGAGTGTCTACTTTTTTGCTACTTTATTTTTACGCCTATAAACGCCTAGGAGATAAATAACACATAACATAAACATAACATCACGCCTGTATTCCCCGAAGGGTTAGGCAGAGGTGTTCCTATTAGGAGGAGATAAATATTTTTGTCTAATTTCTTATTTTAGTAGCTTACTTATTTTCTATAGAATTGTTGTCTTCCAAATATTGAAGCATTCCTTTTATTTGTGGTCTAGACAAAGGAATTCAATAAAAATAAAAAAATCCTATATTTTGATCAAACTAAATGGCAAAAGCAAGCCTTGTTTACAAGCTGAAACTATTTTATGACTTCTGAAGTTGCTACTGAAGTTCACGAGTTAAGAGGAGGCTCCCTAAATTGTATGTTAATTTGCATTAATATTCTGAAAAAGTCACGCATACAATCAAAATGGAACTTTAGTATATGATTCATTGGATCTTTTGCTTTCCATAAATAAGACAGTTAAATAATTGGAACATTTTCGCACGATTCATTTTTTCTTCTTTTTAAAGATTATTTGAAACAAAAACAAGATTACTCGGTTTTTATGTCTAAAATAATTATTGACAGTAAGAAAATATAGTTTATTATCCAGAATATAAGATATTTTTTCTCTAGGTTAATTTTAACTTTAGTTATAAACGAAATAAGAATTGTGACTTACGACATTTAGTACCGTGCTCGAACACGACCCCTTGCGCTCCTTAGCGCACGCGATATTCAACTTTGTTAGCGTTTAGCACATAGTGGAGCGGTGGGGTGCATGGGAGCGAAGTTTGCGTGGAAATTGTCTTTGGAGCGCCTCACAGTGGAACGAATGTATGGAAGCGGTTGGACGTAGACATGTCCGAAAAATAAGAGTAAAATTATGACAAACTAATGATGCCATCTTATTCGATTACTTAATGCCTTCATAAATTGTGGTGATGAATTTCTTCATAACTCCCATATTTCGGGAGTAATTTGAGAAAATGTGAAATTTTACTATGAAAATGAGTGTATTGAGCTCTCTCCCTCCTGATTCCGGGCTTGTTTCAAGTAGCGGTCTCTAATATCGTAATGCTATTACTAAGAGCTATATTTAATACTAAGACACATAGTGCGCCAAATGTGCACTTTCTGGGATAAAAGGAAATGAAAATTTAAAAAAAAAAACGTTTTTTCCCCATTTGTATTTACTTTAAACCGCAGACAGACTTATTAAGAGGTCTATAAATATATTATATATATACAGAAATATATATTAACAAAAATATTCACAAGAACTGATGAGAGTATGACTTTTAAGTAAGTTGATAATAAATTACCTAGTTTCATTAAAAGTACAATAAATAATTAAGACGTAAGCTCTAATTTACTAAGTTACACATTTTAAAACAATAACATCATTTAATTATCTTCGTCATCATCATCATCATCAATTAATTCAAATTCAGAATCGATGTCCGCTAAATCATTTATGTTAACAAATTCGATATCACTTTTCTCAGAATCCGTAAGCTCATAAAATTCCTTAAAAGAAGATTTTTTTACAAACTTATTTCCTTTTGGACGGATACTTGTAACAAGTGGATCAGAAGACAGTAAAAGATTGTGCATAATATCTTCATTGCATGAGATACTGCTATGCTTTCGAGAATGCCCCTCTCTATATTTTCTAAAATCTTTATTTCTAGCCTCAGATGCCTCTTCGGATAGAAAACCAATGGGCACAATTGACATGTTCTGAACTATGTCTGGCCCATGCATTAAAATTTTATGAAGTGAAGAAGGCATATAATACCATGGGTATAACTCCACGTAAAGCTTAGCAGTATCAAAGCAGAACTCTCGGAATTTAGTTACGTTGATCTTCTCTCCTGATGAAATACACTGCAAGATCACACAGATTTTTCTTAAAAGCATAGCATCTATTCCGGTCAGTTCAGCAGATTTAGTGTAGTTTTCAAAAAATCTCCTTGCCGAGTTGCCATTGTTGGTGGATCCACTGCCTTGTTTCACAACATCGAGAAGTAAGCCCGTTTCTCTTCTTACAGCCTCTTGAACTCTTTTCTTCCTGTCATCAACTTGCCTTTTTGCTATATCACCCCTTACTTGCCATGATTTTATGTCTAATTTGTAGGAAATGTGTAATAAGCATTCCATTGAGCGAATCCAAGCGTGAAGGGTGCTTAAGCTATATTTATACATGTCCTCGTTTGCGTGTTTATCTTTGATTAACTCTAAATTATTCATTTCTTTAGGACAAGCCTTGCATATGTCACACACTGAAGCTGCTGTATTGGATATAATGGAATGAATTTTACCATCAATCATTGTCAACAGCAGTTGGTGTTTGACACTAATTCCATCAGTGATGGTGGATGGAGTTAAGGCTTCAATCTCTGCTTCGATTTCAGCCATCTCTCTCTGCACATTTTCTTTGGTTTCCTTTATAAACTTAAACAATATTGGCCGGCAAAATGAAGTGGAAGATGGTCGCTCGTTTTCCCAAATTGTTACACCTTTTGAGACGAGCCGCAGTGGTACAAGACTAATCATAAAATTACTAGCAAGATCGATTTGCTCATCTTCACTCGTCCTTTGATGATAAATGCTTTGGCTAGATGATCCGTCAAAACCCCATTTGCTGGTCAATACGAGCTGTTGATTGGGATCAACAGGGGTTTCTAACGACCTAATAAGTCTTCTTGAGGTTAAATCCATCAAGGCTTGTAATTTGATTTTTGCAGAGCTCTCTGTAACTGTGAGATCTTCTTTGGCCGGATAGCACTTAATTTTTTCTTTAACCAACATGTAGTAACTCGGGTATTGAAGAGCTCCTTCTTGAGTGTTGAAATCCCGAAGAGTGTTATAGCGCCATTTCGATAAGTTCATCGATACATAAAGAGCCAATGCCTTCAAAGGGGATATTTCCCGTACCTGAATTGATTTACCTTCAATGAAGGCTTTGATTTTTGAGGCCTCTTCTGGATTCTCCGTCAAGTATTTCATAACATAAGCTGTATCGCTTTGTCCTGCCTTTTGAAGCGCCCTTTCGGCCGAAAACATAATTTCAGCGCTGCTACTGCTGCATGAAAGACTATCTTCAGTGGTGCGTCTTCTTTTTTGCCGGTTACTAAGGTCCTCAAAAGATTTACGAGGACTAGGATGTGTACAAGTTGAAGCATCAGATTTAGCAGGAGAAATTATGGGCTCGATGACGTCACTTATATTTTCTGTAGAAGGTTCCATATTTTCATTCTGTAATTCCGGCCATTGAATTGCAGCCTGTAGCCAAATCTCATGTTTCTTCCGAAACTTATCTGTGCTTCTTCCAGACTGTGTCCATTTTGCATAAATGCGGTAGCAAAATCGACGACACCAGTCTTTTAAACTTGTTTCAGCACTTTCACATAACTGAACACAACTGTTATCTTTTAAAACACTGAACAAATAGTTAAAGTCGCGTAAATCTTTATGTGCGCGTGCGCATAAAGCAACGTGAATATCAAGATTTGTATTAAAATTTGGAAAATACATTGCGAGATTAGCTTGGATACAACGAGGTGTAAATCAACACTGATTTTAAAGTTACTAATAGTGACCTATTTATATAAAATCCAGGTATCCCAGGTATCCTTTGTTAAATATTGCAAGGTAATTAGTTATTGTGATAATTAGTAAATGATGCATGCTAAATTAGTGTATTAAGAGCCATTTAGTAATTAAATAATAGCAATGTTCTTATCAGTAATCATTAGTGCATCAGTTTTATATGTAAACCTTAAGTCCCTAATTATATATCCTAATTAGCTTATATCTTCTCTAATTGGCTGATCAGAAATGTTATTGTAATAAGGTAAACCTTTAGAAAAACGGTTTTAATCAACAAAATAAACAAAAAATTAAAAAATTGTGTTATAAAATAAACATCACTCTTTATCCCAGAAAGTGCACATTTGGCGCACTATGTGTCTTAGTATTAAATATAGCTCTTAGTATTAGCATTATGATATTAGAGACCGCTACTTGAAACAAGCCCGGAATCAGGAGGGAGAGAGCTCGATACACTCATTTTCATAGTAAAATTTCACATTTTCTCAAATTACTCCCGAAATATGGGAGTTATGAAGAAATTCATCACCACAAGTTATGAAGGCATTAAGTAATCGAATAAGATGGCATCATTAGTTTGGCATAATTTTACTCTTTTTTTTCGGACATGTCTACGTCCAACCGCTCCCATACATTCGTTCCACTGCCTGGTCTTAATATAGTCATGGAATTAGCATAAAAAAACCCTTACTTTTCCTTCAAATTTTATGCACACGGATATGAGGAAAGTTTGTTAAGTGGAAAATAACGTAACTATCTACTTGTTTGTACAACGATTTAGGGGTAAACTTACCTAGTTGCGATGGAACTTTTAGCTTGTGTGTGCAAGCATCGTGCCAGTAGGTCTTTGTTATTCTAAAGCAAGATTACATGATGTTATCTTATACAGCTCATGAAAAAAAAGGCGACACTTTCGCTTAAGATACCTTGTAGTAGATCCCGTAATTTTGTTTTTTACTTTTGACAACAATTTCCACTTAAATTGAATCTTCAATAAGATTGATGTCGTTTTATGATGTGCAAGTGACATTCAACCATAAGGTGATAAAACAGTAACGAGGTCGATTGTACTTAAATGCTGCAACATGAAATAGGCGACGAAGCTTCATATGTTTGAATAAATCCTTTGTAAACTTTGAAAATACCTTTCTGGTAGTTTCAAAGTTTACAATTTACAAGTGCACAATTTCAAATGCTTTTGCAAATTGAAGTGCTGATAATGCAATCATACTAACAATAAGAAAATGTTCCATTTCCAGATAAGCATTTCAGTCATAGTTAATTGATTCAGGCGTGACCTTGCGGAAATCCATTATAAAATGATGATGCGGATATATTTAGTAACCTGTTCCGCTTAATTATTTCTAAAGAGTCTTAAAAAGACCCTGAAAGAAATCGACACGTGTTTCACCTCTCAACAAGGCATCCTCAGGATGACGATTGACTTTTCGCGAACTCTACCACCTTTACTGCGATGGTTACTAAATATATCCACATCATCATTTTATTTCAGTCATTACAAACCGTTTGCATGGTAATTGAAGTCGGCAGTACCGAAATAAAAATATGGAATGTAAAACCTGTATTTTTGTTATTTGGTTTACGTTTTACTCCAAACCTATATTAAAAAAATGGAAAAAAATGTGCAGTTTTTTGTTTCACGTCTAATTTTAGTACGTTATGCATATATTTTTATCCTTAGTCATTACTATAGCTAAACTGTAACACAGTAAACATACTTCATGAAAAAAATTACTTCAAATATTATCCAGGCTTCTTACTTTATCTAGGGTCAATCTAAGCTTCAAATAGTCAAGAGAAGGTAAAATAGATTTTGATAAATCGAAAAAGGTAAGTAGTACTTAAAAAAAAAAAATAACCCAACCAACAGATGCAATAATACCGACAAAGTAAACAAGGAAACGTTGTTAACTCATCTATTATGGCTTTATCTGTGTAGGTGTATCATAGTATCATAGCGTATCTCCGGAAATTGTTTCCTTATCGCTCCATATGTACCGATACACAATATCTCTTCCTCCATCTGAATAACAAACAAAATGGATCAAAGTACTTACCTGATGTTTTTTTCTTAATAAATCTTTATTTGATGACTATTTCATTGAATTTGTGTTTATACTCAGTGCACTTGTAAACCACCCAGCCTGTATCAAAAAAATTATTTTTACGACTATTAGACGACCCTCAAGAGCTCTTAACGAAAAGTATTTTTAATAAGCCTGGCATTATACGATACGTCAGTACTATCAATGCATCCTGGGTAGTTAGCCCCGTTCCAAAACTTGCTGCCTAAATAATAATTTTAACACGATGTTCTTATAAATATCCCAATTTACAACATATTACTTCAGTTATTACTTCATTATATATTACTTTAGTGTGGGAAAAAGATGGAGCTCTACAGGACGTATCGCTCTCCATCTCTTTCTCTCACTGAAGTAATATTAAAATAATACTGCTTTATGAGCTAGTGGTTTTAGTTGAAATGCAGTCTAGTTGTAGAGCAAGTTTATTATAATTTAGTTAATGGATACACTTCGCGTGCTAAAACAAAAAGTAACTTCAAATTAAGTGGACTAAACAGTCTTAAAGGTCAATGTTTAATTAATATGAAATGATTGATCTATATGCTGTTGTTAGGTACTGTTAGCTCTCGGCGAGCTAGCGGTACCGTAATAAATAAAAAGCCAGTTTATAGTATAACTTCGATAATTGTTGGAATCTGTAAGTTAATTTATAACATTTTATATTTATCTTATGACGTACTCTTGTCAATTAAAACTGACTCCTAATTCTATTCTCAATACAAATCAAAATTGTCTCGTATTTATGCCATCAACTTATATATCTTTTGTATAATAAAACCATATCAGGTTGTATTTCTACAGTAGATACACACCTACTTGAAGTCTATACTTAAACTTGATTCGCTTTTTACAGAACGTCAATGACTTTAAAAAAAGGTAAGTACTTAGATAATTTTGTAAGCTAGGTACTTTAGTGGTTAATAATTGCTGCCATCAAAAGCTTTTTGTTTCAAAAATATTAAGTTGGTCTACCACCTATCTACAGAAATGCAATCATATACATAATGACTTTTAAAAAAATATACACAATAAATCAGGCAAGTGGATTTTCTTTTTTTACCTACGTGCATGCACTCAAGCAGTGCATCAACTTAATAAAACGGGCGCCATCAAGACAATGTCAAGTGGACATGACGCTGACGTCACCAAAACATATACCAAATGCAACAATATCGTTGAAATTCTTTGCGTTGAAGCTCTTATCTTTCTAGTCACGGACTGTTGAAAGTATGCATTGCATTTGGATGCAAATAATTTGTTGATAAGAAACATTTGCACCTGGTTATTTTCTATTGTTCGTAGTTGGAATGCCTCCATGTAGTAAATTATTGTTTTTATGACTAGTAAACAGAACTCAATGTTTAGCTGACGTGCGCACGGACGTAATAAAATCATTGCGGGATTCTATCGTGCACTGTATTTTCATCTCTCGGTGTTATTAATAATATAATAATAATCATTTTATTTCGGAATAGACATCCATAATTTGTTAGTAAACATTAACCTTAATAACTAAGTTAAGCCAAGCGATGAGAATCCAATGCGCTGGAACGCCCTCTCGATCTCGTCCCAGCGCACTGAAAAAACACACTGTTGGATTTTCAACTCTGGGCGCTAAGCAGAACGTTGAAAATCGAGTGCACAAAAAAAATCGCCGCGATTATATTAGGTCCGTGCGAACGTCGGCTTAGAGTGTATTTTTCTTTGCTTTTTTTGTTATGTATGGTGTACCTACCCAGATTTTGATATGAGAACCAAAACCAATGAGGTTATTCCTTTTTGCAGCTGCTACGAGAGCTACGAGTTAAAAGAATTAAATGACAGTTTCGTACTAAGCTGCTTACACTACAAACCACTGAATGCGTTTAGAACTAAACATATTTACAACATAATTCAATCTCTGCCATCTTCATACGATTGACAGAACTAGAACGATATTTTTAGATCGGTTTAGCGCTAAACATATTTGATGATTTGTGGTGCAAGCGAGCGAGAGAGAATCTAAGTTATTGCATAAAATAATAACAACTTAATTAAACGTTCTTGTACCGCAATTTGAGAAAGTTTTCCGGAACTAATAAATAGTTATAACGTGAGCTAGCTCTCCGCAATATCCTCCTCGGGTTAATCAAGACTCTAGGTGGTATTATGATGGGCACGCCACAATTGCGGCGATAAGTCCCCTCTTTGAGGAGTGGCTAGAGAGGCGCCACGGCGTCCTCACCTTCCGCCTGACGCAGGTCCTCACTGGACACGGCTGTTTCGGGAGGTTCCTGTTCCGAATAGGGCGGGAGGAAACGCCCAGGTTCACCATTGTGTGGATCGAAGGACACGGTGGAGCATACGGCGGAGGTCTGCCCGGCTTGGGCGGAGCATCGCCGTGTCCTCGTAGAGGCATTCGGCGGCGGTGATCTCTCGCGTCCGGCCCTGGTTCAGGCCATGGTAAGGAGCGAGAGGAAATGAGAGGTCGTCACCTCCTTTTGCGAAGTATTAATGCTCGCGAAGGAGGAGGCGGAAAGCGTGAGGGAAAGGCAAATTTCGCGCCTTTACGCCCCTAACCGCCGCAGGAGGAGGGCGTCGGGAATCACAGGCCGATGTCCGGCCACCGTAGCCGCGGGCTTACGGACGGCATGGGGTCTCAACTCGAACAAATTATAATTAGTCTTGAAAAAAAATCATAGATGGCAGCATAGGTAACAGTTAAGAAATGAACAATCACTAAAAACTGATAAACGGAAAAATTTGGCTGAAGTAAGATTAGTAAAAATCTAAAATTCCTTGTTTAATGCTGATTTATCCATTTAAACTCATAAATCACGTATTTCCAACAAAAATGATAAGTGAAACCTTTTACTTAAATTCGAACCCATAGAATGATAAAGTTAATCATGAGCTCTTTGCAATAGATGGCGTTTTACTCAATTTTTCATCACATACTGTATACCTAAACGTTTAGTAGGAAAATCAAACAACATATTTTTATAATCTAGTACCTACTTTACATAGAAATAAAGGAATTGAAAGAAATCTATTAACATGTTTTAGGCAAATACCTTCCTACTTAATTATATATTTTTTTAATTTTACCAAAACCTTTCTAAAACTTTCTATAAAAAACCGGCCAAGTGCGAGTCGGACTCGCGCACGAAGGGTTCCGTAAAATTCCGATCTATAAAAACGAGCAAAAATATCACTTTGTTGTATAGGAGCCTCCTTAAATATTTATTTTATTCTGTTTTTTTAGTATTTGTTGATATAGCGGCAGCAGAAATACATAATCTGCGAAAATTTAAACCATCTAACTACCATGATTCATGAGATAAGAGCCTGGTGACAGACGGACAGCGGAATCTTAGTAATAGGGTCCCGGTTACCCTTTGGGTACGGAACCCTAAAACGAATTATACGAAACGTTTTAAAAGTAGATAGGTAATGAGCTACGAGAAATGGCAATTTTGCTATTCTGAATTTGACGTTTTTCATCGAAAATTTTGATTGTCTTACTAAATTTGACAATTTTTAATCACGATTAAAAAGGTGTGGAATATAATTTGTTGTCATGAACTAAAATTCACACCAACATCTCGACTTCAGGTGCAATTTTTTTTTCTGTTCTGTTGCTTTTATCTCGAAAATGGTGTGTTCTATCGAAAAAATAATGAAAATTTCGACCCCCTTTATAAAACCCTTAAACCCATTAAACTCTCAACACTTTGGTAATATTTTTTCATATTTTCCATACAAAACGTGAAAAAAAAAATACGTCGAGGCTGCCCCGCCTGCGCGCCTACGACTCTAAAAGAAAAATCACGGTTTAGAACAAACAAGTACGACGTGGAATCGCGATTGTCAAATTCGATTTTGGTGGCGTCAAAATCATTTTTAAATTTAGAGATTTTTTTGAAGAATAGTTTAAGATTCTCATAACCAAAGTTTTTTTTCTCTTATAGTCAAGTCCCCCCCCACCCTGCCAGCTAAATAGTTGGTTTATGTAAAAAAATATCACAGGAAGAATATTTATAACGAAATTAAAAGGAAAACTATCACAGCTAAGTAGGCTCTATAAGTTAACGAGTAATAATCAACCAACTTAAATTTGCGGTTGCAAAAACACGTTCTTCCATACATTCCGTATGGGAGAACATGTTTTTCAACTACAAAGTTAATTTTGTTCTTGGGATAAATTCATCCCAACTCCGGAACCCTTCATTATGCGTGGTCCAATACATACTTGGCCGGTATTATTTGATATTTTTAAAAACATTAAGCCGTCGTTCGCATGGACATAATTAAATCGCGGCGGTATTTTATAGCGCACTGGATTTTCAAGTCTCGGTGTTAAGCCGAACGTTGAGAATCCAACGCGCTGCGACGCATTCTCGTCCCAGCGCGTTGAAAAC
This sequence comes from Omphaloscelis lunosa, assembly GCA_916610215.1. NCBI lineage: Eukaryota > Metazoa > Arthropoda > Insecta > Lepidoptera > Noctuidae > Omphaloscelis > Omphaloscelis lunosa. The sequence continues at coordinate 15,484,011 of OU744247.1, forward strand.
CACACTTGGATTTTCAACTCCCGGTATCTCGACAGAGCGTTGAAAATCAAGTGCCCGAAAAAAAATCGCTGCAATTTTATTACATCCGTGCGAACGTGGGCTTACAAAAACTTATCAAAATGAGTTCGGACGAAGAACGTTTCAGTTTTAGGGTTTTAGCAATAGTAGATTTGGTAACGTCACAGATAATATACTAGTACAGATACCCAATCCCATACAAAGAAATGATACCTCCCTAAGTCTGGCTATTGAGCTGGCTATTTTCCTTCCTTCATTTTTTCAACAGATGGCAGCATCAGCGACTCACAAATTTCCAGAGACTGTAGTTTTATAACGCCATCTAGAAGTCGACTTAGATACTTATGGCATTAAGATAGATTCTCTACATCGCACATCGCACGGTACGTTCAAGGACAAGTATAATAACAATACAACAAAAATACCTCGAGTTGACGGAATAGTTTCATTTTTGTGAGTGAGCTAGCAATTTTCACTCGGCAGCGAATGCCTCTTTTTGTGTTTTTTTGTATTTCAATGTTTAAATCTAGATTTTCATCTCCTCGTTACCAAATCTACTATTGCTAAAATCCTAAAACTGTAATTACGCGTTCTTCGTCCGAACTCATTTTGACAGTAAGTTCGCACGGATGTAATAAAATTGCGACAATTTTTTTTCTTGCACTTGTTTTTCACCGCTCTGCTTAGCGTCGAGAGTTGAAAATCCAAGTGTGTTTTTTCAACGCGCTGGGACTAGAGTACGTCCCAGCGCGTTAGATTCTCAACGCTTGGCTTAACACCGAGAGTTGAAAATCCAGTGCACGATAAAATCCCGCCGCGATTTAAAAATAATAAAAAATAAAAATATCAAATAAAACCGGCCAAGTACGTGTTGGACCACACATAATGAAGGGTTCCGTAGTTAGGATGAATTTATCCCAAGAACAAACTTAACTTTGTAGTTGAAAAACATGTTCTCCCATACAGAATGTATGGAAGAACATGTTTTTGCAACCACTTTAAGTTGGTTGATTATTACTCGTAACTTATAGATCCTACTTAGCTGTGATAGTTTTCCTTTTAATTTCGTTATAAATACTCCTCTTGTGATCTTTTTTCACATAAACCAACCATTTAGCTGGCAGGGTGGGGGAGGACACTTGACTCTAATAAAAATTAGCTTTTTAAAGTTAAATGGTGCCGATTCTCTTGTACACCGATCTAAACTAACTAAACTATCACAAAAATTCCTTGCTTTTGGCTATGAGAATCTTAAACTATTCTGCAAAAAATCACTAAAAATAATTTTGACACAATCAAAATCGAATTTGACAAATGCGATTCCGCATGGTACTTGTTTGCCCTACACCGTGAATTTTTTTGGAGCCGTAGGCGCGCAGGCATGGCAGCCTCAACGTGTTTTTTTATTTTCACTTTTTGTATGGAAAATATGAAAAATTATTACCAAAATGTTGAGATTAATGGGTTAAAGAGCTTCATAACAGGGGTCGAAATTTTCATTATTTTTTCTATAGGACACACCATTTTCGAGATATAAGCAAAAGAACAGAAAAAAATATTTTTTGCACCTGAAGTCGAGATGTTGGTGTGAATTTTAGTTCATGACAACTAATTTTATTCCACATCTTTTTGATCGCGATTAAAAATAGTCAAATTTAGTTAGACAATCAAAATTTTAGGTGAAAATCGTCAAATTTAGAATAGCAAAATTGCCATTTTCACTCAATTAATAAGTGCTGTCAAACTAAAATATAGTTTTGTGTCACTTTAGTCTATTTCAGAATGGGAAATCGTCGTTTTGACAGGAATAAACTAAATTTTGGTGATGTTTAGTCTATTTACAGGCATTTGTGAGAGAATCGGCACCACTAGCTACCTGTCTACTTTTAAAACGTTTCGTACAATCCTTTTTAGGGTTCCGTACCAAAAGGGTAAACCGGGACCCTATTACTAAGATTCCACTGTCCGTCCGTCTGTCCAACTGTCACCAGGCTCTATTTCATGAACCGTGATAGTTTTAATTTTTCACAGATGATGTATTTCTGTTGCCGCTATAACAACAAATACTAGAAAAACAGAATAAAATAAATATTTAAGGGAACTCCCGTGCAACAAAGTGATTTTTTTTTGCTCGTTTTTATATGTAGATAATGGTACGGAACCCTTGGTGCGCGAGTCCGACTCGCACTTGGCCGGTTTTTTATAGAAAGTTTTAGAAAGGTATGGGTAAGATAAAAAAAATAATAATAAGTCGGTAGGTATTCGCCAAAAACATATTAAAACATTTCTTTCAAAAGTAGGTACTAGATTATAAAAATATGTTGTTTGATTTTCCTACCAAACGTTTATACAGTATTTGATGACAAATTGAATAAAACGCCATCTATTGCAAAGAGCTCATGATTAACTTTATCATTCTATGCGTTCGAATTCAAGTAAAAGGTTTCACTTATCATTTTTGTTGGAAATACATGATTTATGAGTTTAAATGGATAAATCAGCATTAAACAAGGAAGTTTTGATTTTTACTAATCTTACTTCAGCCAAATTCTGCCGTTTATCAGTTTTTAGTGATCGTTAATTTATAATTGTTACCTATGCTGCCATCTATGATTTTTTTTTCAACACTAATTATAACTTGTTCGAGTTGAGACCCCATGGTAACGTGGAGATGAAAATCTAGATTTAAACATTGAAATACAAAAAAAAAAATACATAAAGAGGCATTCGCTGCCACGTGAAAATAACTAACTAACTCACAAAAATGAAACTATTCCGCCAACTCGAGATATTTTTGTTGTATTGTTATTATACTTGTCCTTGAACGTACCGTGCGATGTGCGATGTAGAGAATCTATCTTAATGCCATAAATATCTAAGTCGACTTCTAGATGGCGTTATAAAACTACAGTCTCTGGCAATTTGTGAGTCGCTGATGCTGCCATCTGTTGAACAAACGGAGGAAAAAAAATAGCCAGCTCAATAGCCAGACTTAGGGAGGTATCATTTCTTTGTATGGGATTGGGTATCTGTACTAGTATATTATCTGTGCGGACGGTGAGCAATGGGTAGATTGCCGTTCGATAAGGGCCATGCCCGGGTCGACGGCGCGTTGTGTTCCACGCACGTCTCAAAGAGATGTCAGCAGAATTGATAGGGCCGATGCCTGCCGGGGTTGCGAAGAAGTCCGAAAAGGAAATCGTGGCCCCCGGCAACATGGCAACTGAAGGAACACGGGTGGGTGGTATAATAAGCAGGGTTTTAGCAGGTGCTACTCGTAAAACACATGTAGCATGTGAAGGGTTGAAATCTCAATAGTGTCGTTTTCTCGGGAAGATAAAATAGAATTGATGAATTTATAAAGCAGACAGCCACTTTGCCTTTTTAGCATCAGAAGTCGGGACATATCGAAAAGGTTAGAGCAAAATACTTAGTAAATTCTCCTTTTAAAACAATGTCTTACATATCTGTATTTTTTCAGGAAATCCTTGACTTTGGATTTGAGTGTGTGTGTTCGGGACTTGCCCATGAAACATTAGGAATTTTTCTATTTAATTTTGCTTTCCTCTTCTTATTTTCGTATCGACGGTACATCTAAAGCGTATGGGCCCAGTAGGTGGCCACGTTTTCTGCAGCGCGAGCGTTAGAATCCTTCAAGGGTGTAGGGTGAATGGACATTTTGATGAGGCATTACAACTTTTTTAACGATACACTCCAAAAAAAATTATAAGTAATTAAATGAGTTGGGAAAATTAAAAGAAACAAATGAGGTTTGGGAATTTCCTTTTTAATTCATTGACGTTACAATAATCAAAATAGATCACTCGTTATGATATTTTACAACAACAATTATTTATCTACCTTTAACAATGATATTAATTACTATAACATTTTAATGTGACACGCGTACATGGGCATCTGACGCGAAACTACGAGAAAGGAACACAATCAAGAAAACATTTTTTTTTAACCAAATCTGTTACCTACTTACAATACGACCGGCAATCAATCATGGCCGGTTTAAACATAGGCTCTCCTAACTTTCGCATATTTATGTTCTCTCACTCACACTCGCCTCATGTCATCATGTCATCACTGTCGTAATGGCCAATGGCCTGATGGGCGAAAGCCTCGACCAACACCTCTCGAGGCTCTCGTTAGACGGTTTGGTCAACACCCTGATTCAGCAGGCAGTACTCCTCGAGACAGGAACCACCTCACGATGAAAGAAAAGAAAGAATAACATTTATTTGGACACAGTGAAACACATAACACAAATAACAAAGTGAAAATAAAAAATAATGTTGACGTGAGCCGTATCGTATCGTACGCTGGTTTCTGTCTCTGGAGCCCTTACCACCGGTAGCTTGGAGCCTGCTCCGAACACCGATGAACTACTATTTTTTATACTTTTAAATGTTTTTTTTTTACATTTTTAACAAATATTTTAAAAATGTATTTTGTGTGGGAAACAAAAACGGAATAGTAATAACTGATAAAGACTAAAAGAATAGAGAAGAAGACTAATAGAAAAACAATATCTACTCGTGGGTTTCATTTATGTGATGTTTTTTAATATTTCATTTCTTTGGAATTTCGTTTAAGTAAACAAAAACAAATATAATGCTTATACCCCGAAGTCGCGCAGCAGATTTATCACAATTTCATACTATAAAAATCAATTTGACCAAACACAATGTAATTACATCGCTGCATAATTTACATTACTTTTACAGTTCCTTATTTCACTAAAATTTATATCTAATGAAATACACAGCCAAAGCCTTTTAATACCCAGTTATTCAACTAACGACACACACTAGTACAAAACTCGATTTAAAAAAGTCCACAAAAGACGACTCATCGTGAATAAGTCGCATTTATGAATATTGTCAAAAATAATAACATCACGTCTTCAGACAAATTTTATTATTTATCTAATGCTAGTCACTTAGGCTTTTTGTTCCATTTATTCACATAAGTAGGTATACTTTATTTACAGTCTATTCTTGTATACACAACAAATTATTTTTAATGTATACCTAGTCTGTTACACTTGATTGACAATGTATAAAATATTTTAATGTCTTAAGTAAGTACATATTACATACAACACGTTATTTGACTTCACACACAATACAAGAAATATTGTATTTTCAATATACACGTCATTTACAGTCTCATCGAGTATGGACACACTGTGTCGTTAATTACACGAGGGCCGACTCACACCCGCCGAACTAAATCAGAGACATACATCGTAATACTGCTGTCACAAACATGAATAAAGTTTCTCGCACGTCCTTGATACGGTTCGGTAATGTATGGCTCGACCCATACAGATTTGGGCCGGAAACAACGGTACATTTAACATTAGAAATTCTCACTTTTCACAGCTTTACACATATATAATTTATTGAAGTACTTCCCGTACTAACACAGCTTCCAATTCGATTCAATCTACCCACGCTCTACAGTCAACGTTTTTTGTTATTATTTTGTGCTTAGCACATACTTTTTACAACCACCGTGCTTAAACACTATCAGTAGAGTATTATGGACTTACGTATCTAGACTGGCATTCAACGAATACTCAATAATCACTAATATTCAATAAATAGATACATATTAATTTGTATAAATCACTAACAGTTTTGATCGGTACTTTACATACATGAATTATTACCAAATGAATTTAGAAAACAACGTTCAACCTTTGGATATTGACTATAGATTTATGTTGCTAACTAGAATGTAAGGTGAAGTGTCACCCCAACGTAATTAATAGATTCGAGAATGAATAATGGGCAGTGCGTGCCGAAGATTACAAGCTTTATGTCACAGTGGGCAAGTCTCCGGTATTATATCAATAGGTACACACTCTTAATCGCTGCATATACCTAAAAGTATGCTATACGATGGCTCCATCCACTACATAAATTCTCAAGGACAATTTTTTACATTATTTCACCAACAGCCGTTTCGTGTTTCAGCTAACATAGATTTGCTAATCTATGTTAGCTGAAACACGAAACGGCATGAAACGGCGGAAAGACCAAAATGGACATTAAAGTGCATGTTAACATTTAAATATTAACAAAGCCGTAACTAACAATGGATAACATTGTTTTATATACAATTTTAAAATCGCTTAGAAACATCTATAAAATAGATCACACTGTTAGGCCGTCTACGTCACTTGTAGTTCTGCCCGTGCGAGCGAGCGGTGGCGTGGTCACTGTCGTTTACACAGACGTGTCTCAGGTGAGTCCACCAATGTTACAGTTCACGTGGTACATGTAGGTGGCCAGCTCCTCGCCGGTGAGCTCGTCGTCGACCTCGCGAAGACTGGAGTTGGAGATACTGCGAGGGGAGTCGACGGAGTCGGAGGGGTCGTGGATCCGCAAGCGCCACGCGCGGGCCCAGTGCCTGTTCCCGCTCGGGGACTCGTTAACGGTTGGTAGATCGCGCCCGTTGTAGCACTGCGCACACAAACATTACATATTAAATAAAAATAACAATGAATTAGCACAAAATAAAGTTAAACAGGTATAGTCTTCATCATCTAAGAATAAATACACAATTTCGATTAGCATTGCTTAAACCTAACCGAAAAGATACGTAATGTTGGCATACATTCTTTGTTTTTAAAACGATCAAAAGAATGTTTACCAATGGTATCCATTAAAAACGTATGATTAGAAACAAGAACCGGACATAGTTGTCATTATCAAATGCTAAGTAGGTCGAATATTTTTAAATTTTGATATCGAACGATGGACTCTGCTCAGTATAAAAATGCAGAGAAATCTATAAAAAATAACATACAACAACAACAAATATATGGCCCAATGTTTTGTTCCTTTTGTGCTCTAATCAAGCAGAAATGGATTTTATTAAACACAACAATGTGCGATCAGTGAAACAGAAATGTGTTATCGTGCACATAAAGACTGATACGAAACTTGAACTCACATTGAACAAGCAGAAAACTTGGGATGATATTATGATTTTCCCTGTCACAACTCTCATTGTAAGACAGCTTAGTGTCAGCAAGCAAGGGAAAGAGAAATGAAGCAACTTACACAGGTATTAGCTTTTGTGTTCACATTCCTTAAGTAGGGTGACCACGCAAAAAAACTCGATGTACTTTTATTGCATTTCCAAATATGATAATATGGAAAGCGACCAACTTGGAAGTTGCGCGGTTTTTCACAGTTCTAACCTAACCCATTTGGTCGGGATTAAATGCAACATAACACATAAAATAAGTTCGACTCAAACCCTGTTGGTTTCTCATGAGAGACAAAACGTCCACAACCGTTAAGTCTCGTTGTCTCTCATGAGAGACAACTCATACATGCGACTTATGTATTTATTTCTACTGCTAAATAATGGTTAATATCATCTGTGGGCTGTTTCACTGTATAGCCTGGCGGATATTTTCGTCAATTAGAACAAACACAATAAAAAAATTACAGGTAAAACCGAAAAATTCTGAAAAATGTCGAAATGCGCTCGTCAGTGTCAAACCGCGGTACTTGACAGTTATAATTTGACATTTTAACCGGGTTTGAGGGCTTGAAATTAAAAAATTACGTCGTCTGTGGCACGTGCCGCGGTAGCGGCCGGTGTGCGCTACTTCCAAGTCGGTCGCAGTTTCTTGGCACTTTAACTACACCTAAAATCATGGATACCCTACATTAATTAAGAAAATTTAAAACTCATATTAAAAGTACACTTTGTAAACAAGCATATTACAAATTAGAGGATTATATCCAAGACAAGAGTGCTTGGAAACATCGGCCGGTCCTGCTCCATAGGACAATTTAGGACAAAATCAAACAGGTTGCTAATTTAATTGTAAATGTATAATTTTGTGTTATATGACATTGATTTAACATTCTGTGATTACTTCCTCACACACTAACATATTAATGTAAAAAAAAAAAAATGGAAAATCGTCTAATTTTACAATGTTTGTAAATATGTGAGCACCATGTATCTATCACATAATTGAATTATCTCTCGTTGCTTCATTTTTAATTCTTTTTACCTATTGTGGTATAGTAATTTTATTCTAGGTGCATCATCTTCACATATAATTATTTAACTAATATACATACTTATACAAACTATTGCAAAACATTTTAAAAGAGTAACGGTGGAGTTTCTTGCCCATTCTTCTCCATACAAAAACTACCTTTTGGAAGAGGCGACTAGAATCAATTATATTATTTTGTAAATTTTGACGTTCAAAAGTGTCATACATGAGCCTATTTGAAATAAATGATTTGACTTTTTTAATAATATGGGCAAACGTCGACTGGCATATCAATAAACATTAACGTTCAAACGATATGGTAAATTTAACATAACAAATAACATCACGCCTTGTTTCCCCGAAGGATTGGGCAGAGGTGTCCCTGTAGCGGGCACACCCACATTTCGCCAGTTATGTTTAAGTCCCATGTAATAGGGGGCGAGCCTATTGCCATCAACCGGGTCAATTTATTTATTTTATTTGGCCATTTCATGAAATGGCCACTTCATGACATGATGAATTCTAAGATCTGGCTATAACATCTACACTAACGACATTGCTAAGCATCGACGGCTCCTAACTAGGAACGCTAGCTTAAACCTGCTTTTGACGTGAACTTATTTCATGGCTAAGTATTAATACTATAAATATTTATATATAACACTACTACTAACCATTTTTAATAGAATAGAAATACTTCGGCAGATAGTCCAGCAATAGATTCAAGGCACAAATACAATTAAATGAATTCTTTGAACCCTAAATTCTGCTTCGATAACAATAAAACCCTAAAGCCTGTAACGTTAGAATTTTGCATGGAATCTTGTACATTGTAAGTAACTGATAACACAGGGTTTTAAGAAAACATTTAATTGGGGCTGTATTTTCTAAACAAAACTAAAGTGGTGAAATTAATTTCTTTCTTCTCGAGAACTACGTATATGAAAAGTTTATTCCCGCGAGTACCCTATTTTTGGTCAGAAATTATCAAATAACTTCCTTCTCCCGCTCTGGGCAGAGCGGGAAGGCATGTCAGACTCATACTGACTAAAATCCACCCGTGTTCCTTCAGTTGCCTGTATTGCCAGGGGCCATGGTATCCCTTTCGAACTTTCTCGCGACCTCGGCAGGCATCGGCCATAGCGGACCCCGTCAGTTCTGCTGACATCTCTTTGAGGCGAGCGTGGAACACAACAGCTCGCCGTCCGATAAGGACCAGGTTCGGGTCGACCCATTGCTCACCGTCCGCATGCCCGCACCTGCGGTGGCCGGGAATCGGCTTACGATTCCCGACGTCTAGGACGTCTCTTGCGGCGGTTAGGGGTGTGAAAGCGTGGGCACGCCACAATTGCGGCGATAAGTCCCCTCTTTGAGGAGTGGCTAGAGAGGCGCCACGGCGTCCTCACCTTCCGCCTGACACAGGTCCTCACCGGACATGGCTGTTTCGGGAGGTTCCTGTTCAGGATAAGGCGGGAGGAAACGCCCGGGTGTCACCATTGTGTGGATCGCCCGGAGGACACGGTGGAGCATACGGTGGAGGTCTGCCCAGCTTGGGCGGAGCATCGCCGTGTCCTCGTGGAGGCGATCGGCGGCGGTGATCTCTCGCGTCCGGCCCTGATTAGGGCCATGGTAGGGAGCGAGAGGAAATGGGAGGCCGTCACCTCCTTCTGCGAAGCAGTAATGCTCGCGAAGGAGGAGGCGGAACGCGTGAGGGAGAGGCAAATTTCGCGCCCTCACGCCCCTAACCCTAACCGCCGCAGGAGGAGACGCCCAGGGCGTCGGGAATCGCAGGCCGATTTCCGGCCACCGTAGGCGCGGGCTTGCGGGCGGTGAGCAATGGGTAGCTCGCCGTCCGATAAGGACCAGGCCCGGGTCGACGGCGCGTTGTGTTCCACGCGCGCCTCAAAGAGATGTCAGCAGAATTGACGGGGTCCGTTAGGGCCGATGCCTGCCGGGGGTGCGAAGAAAACCGAAAGGGAGATCGTGGCCCCCGGCAACAGGGCAACCGAAGGAACACGGGTGGGTTTTAGTCAGTAAGAGTCTGACACGCCCTCCCGCTCCGCCCAGAGCGGGAGAAGTTATTTGATGATTTCCCACCCAAAAAAAAAAAAAAAAAAAAAAAGGGGTGTGAAAGCGCGAAATTTGCCTCTCCCTCACGCGTTCCGCCTCCTCCTTCGCAAGCATTACTGCTTTGCAGAAGGAGGTGACGGCCTCCCATGGCCTCTCGCTCCGTGCCATGGCCTGGAGGCGATCAGTGGCGTTGCTCCGCCCAAGCCAGGCAGACCTCCACCGTATGCTCCATCGTGTCTTCCAGGTGATCCACACAATGGTGACACCCAGGCTTCCCGCCTTATCCGGTACAAGAACCTCCCGAAACAACCGTGTCCGGTGAGGACTCACGTCAGGCGAAAGGTGAGGACGCCGTGACGCCTCTCTAGCCACTCTTCAAAGAGGGGACTTATCGCCACAATTGTGGCGTGCCCAGCACTGCATTACGACAATCGCACTCTCCATAACGCTATGAGATCCCGCTGAAACTCTGTCCGCTGTGCCGTGATTTTTCGCGGCAGCAGAGTTTCACCCTGGCGTTTCGCCTCCTCGCGCCACTCCCAAACCCGTGAGTCCCCTTAACAAAAGATTTTATGAGGTTATTAATGCCCAAGCTTGACATTAAAATAAGTGTTAGGAGTAGGACACATTTGCACTACCACTTAATTTAATGTCATTGCTCGCATTTCACATGGTATTTTCATGATTATTAAGATTCAACCCCTGCACGCTCTGGCATATAAAGTGGCCTTGGCAGAGAGACCTTTACCCAAGCCCATTAACAGGTTGTTCCATTACGAACAATTTTTCTTTCTTTTTGCGAATGACAAAAAGAGAATCATTAAGTAAGTGAGCACGAAATAGCCCAGGCGGCGGGGGTTGGACCGAAGATATCGCCAAAATAAGAAATAAGGAAAAATATGTTCATGTTCTATGGGAACAATTTTCCTGCATCTGCTAATAACAACTAACAAGAATCCTTTTCCCAAGCGATAACAATCTGTCCTAAGATAAGTTGTGGAATCAGACTAAATACATTGCGGAAATCCACAGTAAAATTGAATGTAAAAATATTTAGTTTTAATTCCGCAATAAAACAAAAATAAAACTAAATATTTTAACATAATATTTTCCTTATTTTTAATATCTGTCTTGACATAATGTTCAAAAATGATAATTAAATCGGTTACAAAATCCATTTAGATATAATTCTCGATTGATTTACATAGTGAAAACTACTGTTAGATTACATATTTTAGAAAATATGCGGTTAGAAACTACAAAAAAAATGCAAAACGTCATATTACATTTTTTTCTAGTCGCATATTTTAAAATATACATAATATTTGTAACATTCATTACCCACGTAGACGGCAAACAGTTACGCCATATGGAAAGCTATTTGAATTTTAATTTATAAAAGTAATTTGTTCTTTACAAGCTATTTTGCTTACTTTATTTCCTTAAAAACAATACAATTTAGCCCCTAATATATTAAGTTTACGTACATTTATGAATTATGATCGCAAAAACGAAAACCTAAGCGGCTTGAGAATATATGGGTGGAAAAACGGCTTGCCGTAGCAATCCAGACCTCAGCTTTATTTCAGAAGCAGCCTCAATAAATCCAAGGGCAAAATTATCACGTAAGCCCGAGAAGTTTAAGATGTTGACATAAAATATTAAAAGGCATTAAATCTAGAAAATTGCTCTCGAAGATTCCTCAATAAAGTATAAAACGTAATAAAATGGACATTACAGCCGGTCAAGGGCGGGTCGGCCCTATTCGAGTTTTTTTTAGATACAAACCAATAAACTTTACCTTGTATTTATTACTATTGGTTATAACCGACCTTATAACTGATACGACATCAAATAAGGAGAACAAAAATAGGATTCAATTGAGTTTGTAAACCAATATGAATAAAAAATATGAAACTCGGTTGAATGTCAATATTCTCGAATCTTGCTATATTGATGGGCATTATCCTTGGCTAGTTTATAACCTGATACATGCTACTGCATCGGACAGTGAAGGGCTATAAGTTCAGTACTTTATTGTCATTGTGTGGATTTGTTTTGGCTGCATTTGTACATTTATTAAACAAGCCAACATTCATGGCATTCTTATCTCCTGTCACTGTCATTAAAGAATGTTAGGTTTCTCGACACACGACTGTTTGTAGTTAGGTTTAGGTACATTTTCTTCTAAAGCAATTAAAGAAAGTCGTATATTCATGTGATTTCCTTAGAACTTGGCACCCATTTAGATCTCAATAAATTATTTTATTATCAATCCTAGCGGTTCCGCACATTCTTTGTAAATAACTTCTTTTCTCAGATTCTATGTTTTTGTTGGGTTCTCATTAAGGTACACTTTTCCATATTTTAAGGTATTTTATTTAACGCTTTTAATAAATAGCCACGATAGAATTAACCGATAAGCTCTCGTAGAATCGATATTTAAAAAAGTGTTGAAACGAGAATCCGAAACTGCACCCTAATTGCGTAACGCACACACTTCATTGTAACCATAGTCCTTCCTACCCCCTTTAGTAATATTTTATATAAAATATATTTATTTTATGTTGACAAGGTTACGTGGTCTTATTCATACCCCCAAGTGAACCCACCGTCACATTATGTATGAAGGATTCATCCGCTCAACAACCTATATAAATAACGCAATGAATGTTGTTGAAAGGCATTATCATAAGTGTATTACGTAAATACCCTGCAGTTCGTTTCCTCATCAAGGCTCGCACAGACCAGCGCAATATCGCGTGCGTGACAGGCAGCGCGACCCGTGTCCCGTGCGCCCGCGATATCGCACTGGTCTGTACGAGCCTTCACGCTATTCAATTTTGTGGTTTCGCTATTTTTTCTAGTCATCTTGTCTTTGTCCTAGTTTTATTTCTTAATAACAGTTAGAAAGATCACATCAATTGATTTTGGTAAAGATCTTCGAAAACCTTTAAATGCTCTTTCAAACAGGCGCGACACGCGACGCGACACAAAGACACCGCTCGTCGCGCGACAAGCGGTGTCTTTGTGTCGCGTCGCGTGTCGCGCCTGTTTGAAAGAGCCTTAATACGTTATGAAATTATATCTAGCCGAACCTAACTAAACACTTCGGTATTTAGCTGTAGCCACTTTATTAGGTTTTACATCAATATTATTGGCAATAGTCTCGATGTTTTGGCAATAAACTGATTCTCTGACAGTAAAATGAAATAGAATGAAATTGTTTATTCTGTAAATAGGATATTGGAATCACTTTTACATGTCATATTTAAAAAAATATTGAAAATAAGCTAGATGAGTTCAGCATTTCCTATCTGACTACTCTGAGAAGAAAGGCCGAAACAAACTCAGAGGTCGCAGTCTCTTTTAAAGTCCAGACATAATCTTGGTCAGGCCATATGAGGACTATGCAGACTAGTGTCTGAAATGGTCTTTTTAGGAAAGAACCACACAGATTTGAGTGGACCTGTCCAGTCAGTGCAAGCATTTGTAAGTAATCGTGGAGCTCAACTCAAAACTTAAGGAACTCAACTCGACGAACAATATCAAAGAAAGGACATTTAGATTGGCCGCATAAACTACTCAAACTGCCAGACCATTATTAAAACTAGCTGAGAAATAAAAATAATAATAATATCCGCATAGCCCTCACATTCACAATAATTAAAATAATATAATACTTTACAAAGTAATCATGTCATTTTAAATATAACTTTTAAAAATGTCAATGTGTATATAAAACTGGTATATTTTGAGGATTTTACATATAAAGTAAGTAAACTGTTATTTATACAAATGGGATTAAGTTGTAGGATGAAAAGTTATGAATGGGATTTCCGTACATATTTAATGTCAATTATAACGTTATCAATCGACGAGTTTTTATCCATGCGTTTATTAATAGGATTATCAAAGTTGTATTTTGCTAATTTGGTCTGGATATGATTGAGATAACATTTTCAATACTATAAAATAAGCTTTAAATACAGAATTTTCTTAGAAAAACGTTTAGCAGAAAGAGATCAACTATTCTCTTTAATAATCTTAATCTTTTCAATATCAATGTGAAGATTTTGGGTCAAGACAAGACGGTGGTAAGAAGCAGAATCATTAAAAAAATATTTAAAATGTAATGACAACAAATCAATCAACACGAAAAGTCCAATTTCATTATTATTAAACAAACTTGACATTAGTTTGAAAGCATTAAGAATGTACAAATGACTAAATTGAATGCACTAGATTCAATTTAGAAATTTGAACATTCTTAATGTAAATTTTATGACATTCACTAACATAAATAAAACTGATATGAACATGACTGATTATCATAATTAATGCATTTAATAGAAAAACATGATAAGTGACTTAATAATGATCAAGACTTTACGTCACTTACACGACTAATGGAGCCTTAAATAAGTTACTTTTACTATTTAAATGACATTTCCGGGTGTTTGTCCTCAATGCCAACGTTGTAGTCTAGTAGAAGCTGCATTTACTTAATAAAAATCTTAAATTCAATGACAGACAACGCACTGCCCCTCTAGTCGAGGAGCATGAAATTTTGCACAAAAATTACTTATACGACATAAAAAAACCCTGTCCGATCCGCGAGGGTGTTGTTAGGTATTTACTGAGAGTCTATTTATGTGACAATTTTCAAGAAAAAAAATACGATCGTCTCATTATTGTTCTATGGGGAATTTTACCGGGTAATTACATGGGGCGCGGGCGGCCGTCCTAGCGGGTGTCTACAAGTCATAACTTATGACCCCTGTTGATCATTTTCATTTTTTAAATAAATTTGTTTGGTACTAAAAATGTGAATTTGAACGGCAATTTTTTTTCGATAGGAATTAGATTTTTTTATTACTTTTTATTGCAGTGCCTGTGAGCTCCTTTCGAATCGGACAGAACTCGGAACTTTTTATTGAAAATTCACCCCTTATTGTGGGTAATTGAGAGTTTGTATGGAAGTAAGTCATTTTTTTCCGATCTGAAAAGCCATCGGGCTCATGGCTTGTAGTGGAATAAATGATTACAGATTTTTAGGGTTCTCACTCGTGTGTCTGTCTGTCTGTCCGTCTGTCACAGTCAATTTGCTCCGAATCTAATGGACCCATTAAGTTGGAATTTGGTGAACACTGTATTTCTGTGACCCGACCACGGACGTGTAACGTAAATAAATGAATTTTGAATATGGGGGTCACATTGAGGGGGCAAATAAGAAAATTTAAAAAAAAGTTTTTTACGGGATCCTTCCCCCAAAGCCGAAAGACATCCACTGTTGGTCATAGGCCTATGACCAACAGTGGGTGTGTATTGTTCATAGTACAAAAAATATGTTTCTAGCACACTTTCACAGCAATTCTAATCTAGCAATTCGGCCCCTAAAGCTCAAGGAGCTCGTTTAGCGAGGTAACCCGAATGTATGATTAATTTTATATTAAAATCGTACACATGTTAATGTGACATGTCATTTTAATATTTCATACAAATGTCTTCTACTTTATAATGATAACATTATTTAAGCAATACAACCTGTAATTAAAACATTGACATTGAAGTTCCGACCCATGTTTTGAATTAATTGAAGGTGTTCTTCAATTATTTTATCTTGATTATTATTTAGCAATACGGCTGTTTATGTTTATGTTATTTTATTTTATTATCATTATAAGGTAGCTACCTACCAGATAACTAACGAGTATTTTTTGATGATAATACTTAATAAAGGACACAACAACAAGCAGGTAGGTGCACGGATCAACTGAAGGACAAATCAAATTAATATAAACAACTAAAGCATCGATATCCTTCTGGGGATCCTTTAATCTTTCAATTCATCATCATCATCTTATGCTGTTGGTTGGTACGACTCCTATCTTAAAGGCCGCTCGCAACGGGTTCGTTTCGAAGAGTTTTCTTCTGACTGGTGTTCTCTTATCGCGGTCGTGCCTCAGGGTGGCGTTCTCTCTCCTCTTCTGTTTTCTATTTTCATTAAATCTATCACCAGAGTCACTCTTCCCACTTCCCTCTGCCGGGGGTGCGAAGAAAACCTAAAGGGAGATCGTGGCCCCCGGCAACAGGGCAACCGAAGGAACATGAGTGGGTTTTAGTCATTAAGAGTCTGACACGCCCTCTCGCTCCGGCCAGAGCGGGAGAAGTTATTTGATAATTTCACAACCAAAAAAAAAAGGGTGGCGTTCTCTCTCCTCTTCTGTTTTCTATTTTCATTAACTGTATTTGGATTACTGGATTTGATTAGCGAGTGGCCGCGGTCTTTTGGATTGCAAATCAATCCTTTGAAATTCCCAGAGCGGGAGAAGTTATTTGATGATTTCCCATCCTCAAAAAAAAAAAAAAAAAAAAAACCATGGACATTGACATTGTAGACTGCCCATGTTAGACTAGTCACTCGCAAAGTCCACTACACTTTCCATTCCTTCTTGCTCTTGAAGACCAAAATCTCCCTTGCTCAAAATTTCATACACCCCATCATAGACTACGGTAGAGCTTGTTATTTGGACGCCACCGAAGAGTTTTTAAATAAACTTCAATGTTTGCAAAACATCTGTATTCGTTTTGTTTTTAACCTTAAAAAGTACACTCATGTTTCTAACTTTGGCAAGATACTCAAGTGGCTCCCTATTCGACTTCGCAGGAACTCTTGGATATTGTGTCTGCTATTTAACATCCTTCACAACCCTAAAATGCCATCCTATCTGCGGGAACGCTTTTCCTACGCCCGTCCTTCTGATGCACCGTGCAGGTCGCATCTTAGAAATCTCCTTAAATCCCTTTCCCACTCAACCGACTTCTACTCCTACTCCTTCACTGTGCACACGGTTCAGTTGTGGAATTCACTTCCGCCTGACATTAGGGACTGCTAAACTGTTGCACTTTTTAAAAGAAGAGTGACAGAACGCTACCTTTCCAATTTGTCATAGTTGCATATTATGTATATATTATTTAGAATTATATATATTTTATTGATAATTATTTTAGAAGATAAATAAGTATATTCTAATATTGTATGTTTAAATTCAAACTAGCTGCCGCCAGCGATTTCGCCCGCGTGATTTATTTACAAATTATAGCCTATGTTACTCAGTGATAATATAGCATTCTAAAGGTGAAAGAATTTTTTAAATCGGTTTAGTAGGTTTTGAGTTCATTAATTACCAACAAACATACAAAAAATCAAATCTTTTCTCTTTATAATATTAGTTTAGATTAGTGTTTCGTTTTAAATTTATTTTATTATTTTATGTTTATCTACTTTCCTATAGCAGGTATGCCGGAAGAGATTTCATTAGAAATAAACATCACCTTGTTACATAAATAAATAAAAAAGTTGTCTGGGAAAGAAATTCCTACACCGACAAGTGAGCACCAGCAATTAACTTTTGGATAGGAATAAGAGACACACAGAAGACATCCACACTATCCACATAAAATTCTATAATGATAAATGAAGCTTACTTACTAAAAAGTGTTAGTGAAGCGTTAGTTACCGTAGCCCATTGTTCCCATTTAGTATTTGATTGCGGGCCTGACCTCACCTGCGCTCGGGGCGGCGCATCATACAATTGTGTAGTGGCGGTAGATAGCCTGCGCAGGCGGCGGGTACCTCGCACACTGGCGCAGGCCCCTGGGCCTCCGGCCCGCAGCCGCTGCGACGCCAGCAGAGCGCTATAACTGCGCCCCATCCGCGGCCCCCCTCGTCCGCACCACGTCGCTAACGTCACCTGCAACAAAAATGAACTTTGTAATTGGAGAATAAAGATATTTAAAATATTATAATTATGTTGTATCAATACGTATTTTTCTGTATGTACATAAATAATAAAATAAATATTTAGGCATATTCTATGAGGTAGTTGTACTGGGGTCTAAAAACAATAGCAGTAGGTACTTAAAGTGGGTTTAGACCAAACGAGCAGTTTCTTTATGTATAAACAAGGTCAGAGCATTCTTTCGTTGGTCTATCCATACACTGGTTTTATGTTCGTTTGCTAACCCTCTTTTAGATAATTTCCAAATATGTTGGTATACAAAAAATGAGTATTCTATTAATATATTTCCGTGCTATGCCGTTGCTACGCCGCGTAACGTCGGTGCGCATTAGATATTAAGTTGAAGTAGTACAGCCTTGCATAATCAGCCTAGAATGTTCCCGCTGCTGGAATAAAGGCCTCCTCTCTGTGAGAGAGAGTGGGCCGTAATCCGTAGATATCAGATGTCTTCGAAGTTTTTGGTTCTCGAACATGCCGGTTTTCCCACGAAGTTTTACTTCACCGTTTTGAGAGCAGTGGTGATTTTACACAAAGTAAAGCGTCTGTCAGGATGCGAACCTATGACCCAACTTGCAAGCCACGGCCGTTACTACTGGGCCACCACTGGTCTTCCAGCCTTACTTCTCACAGATCAAAAGCAGGCTAAAAAAAAACTGGTTCATCTAGACATCTAATCTATACAGTTACTACAAAAATGTAACCTGTTTTGACTTTCTTTTTGCACCAATATTTAATATGGCATCACGATTTCTATGACGCCGTTCAATACAATTCGAGGTAAACATAATATACTGTTCTAAACTTCATTTTCAAGTTCATTGATATTCAAAATAACATTGTGTATATTTAATTCAAGAAATGAAATTGTTTATTCTGCAAATAAGATATAGGAATCACTAATACACGTCATTTAAAAAAAAATAAGCTAGATGAGTTCGGCGTTTCCTATCTGACTTCGAGTTCATTGATATTCAAAATAACTTTGTATATTTTTAATTATCTGTAGCATCCAAAATTGTATTTAAACATTTATTATAATGAGTGAATAACATTATGGAAATAGTTTACAAAATACATGGGTGAATTAATTTTTGAAAATCACGATAATTTATATCTAGTGTATTTTAACTATTTACACTGTATAATAGGCTACTCACTCACCTACTGGTATTTTGACGAAGTCCAAATTGATATTCAGTTTTAAAAAAATAGTTTTAAATTACGCGTTACATATACAGGTAACGCGTAATTTTAGGATGGAAATAAATGATACTAAAATTGATGCAAATCTATTTTACCCGGCAATGTAACTATTATAGTGTGGCAAATGAATTATTTAATTGTCAAATAAAATAGTAATAACTAATAGGTCGGTGTTTTACGGAAGACGACATGGCAATCGAACATGTTTACGGGGTTGCGAAGAAAACCGAAAGGGAGATCGTGGCCCCCGGCAACAGGGCAACCGAAGGAACACGGGTGGGTTTTAGTCAGTAAGAGTCTGACACGCCCTCCCGCTCCGCCCAGAGCGGGAGAAGTTATTTGATGATTTCCCACACTCAAAAAAAAAAAAAAAGGATAGCAGAAACTAATTTGTTTCTGTTCATATACGTACGTCTAAAACAACTTCGTGTATCAGTGTTTATCTTCCTGAACTAGTGACCTAAATCCTTATTGGATCAAAATGAAACCCGGAGAACTTTCAAATACGAGCTAACTGGGTAATGTTTAGACCTTTTTGTTTATAATATGTCTGTGTCGAAAGTTAGTGTGAGTTTGAGAACATTTACATTAAATATTGTGGGTATTTACGACCCCTAACCGGCACGTCGCCTCCAGGGGTCTATTACACCCCCACATTTCATGGAATCCAAAGAATTAAATTAGATCAAGATAAGAATACCAAGCTGGGACGGAATTTTTAATGTCACTTTTCCTTCGTAATAGCGTCATCTCATTAAGGTTTTTCTTAGGGACGCAATGACGCAACTGACTTCATTTACTATCTGACCTGTTTGTGAATAACAAGACCTATATTAATATACATTTGCAAATTCAAGGCAAATCGTTTTTAGGTCATGATTATCGTGCAAAACTTGTTTTCATGATATTAACTGAAAGTATTAATACAAGCTTTATGTTTTAACTAAAACAGATTGAATGTTAATTCCTCATAAACGAAGGAAGCTGCTGCTAAGCATAAGACACTAATTCTTGGCATACAAACCATATTTTATAATCTCGGAACCAGTTTGAATAATGTTAAGCTTTAATAATTTAATACAAATCCGCTCAGCTATTTAATGGTGACAATAAAAGATCCGATATTTGGATACATTTATGACAGTTTATGATCACATGAATGTGGCGTTACCTTCTCTTTATTACTGTTACACGTGCAGATATATGTATCACGATAGAAATAAATCGTAAACACACCGTTGTATAACTTATATCAACTACGGAGTAAGTACTAATAGCAGAAAAAGTAACTAGTAAGAAACCAGGCTAAGACATCCAACCAACCAACCCAACAACCAGTAAATAAAGACTAAATGTATATTGATAAAAACCCTCTTAGTAATTAGAAGATAGTCTTAATCAATTTCGCCTCAATACAATCCTAATTCCTAACTTAATTATATTATAATGCGAAAATGAGTTTGTTTGGTGGTTTTTTTGTTAGTTTGTTTGCTACGGTTTCACAATAAAACAGCTTAACGGATTTGCATGAAATTTAGCACATGGTAAACCATGACTTGGGTTAGAACTTAGGATACCATTATTCCCACGGGAACACAATAAATCTCAAATTGTCTGCCATACAATATCGTATAAGATAATTTCATAAAAACCGGCCAAGTGCATCTCCGACCACGCACAATGAAGGGTTCCATAGTTGGGATGAATTTTTCCTAAGAAAATCTTAACATTATAGTTGACAAACATGTTTTCCCCACATTCCAACTGCTAATGAAAGTTGGTCTACTATTACTCGTTCACATGTAAAGCCTACTTAGCTGTGATAGTTTTTCATATATCCAAAAACAACCATTTAGCTGGCAGGGGACACTTTATTTAAACAAAAACAAGCACTTTAAAGCTTAATATTTCGGAAATGGATCCCTGTGTCGAAAAATTATTTTCATACACCGGCAATATTTTCGACCATTCCAACGATACCCCTTATACTGGGTACCCAAAAAAAAAATCATCAAGTCATTGTATTTTACCACTTTGTCGGCTTGATTAATATGTACAGCCATGCTAAATTACAGCGTTCTAGTACTAGGAGACTGAGCTATGACACGGATACGACGGACGGTCATGGGGAAACTATAAGACCTAGCCCGCACTGCGAATTATATTCGAGCGAAATTACTGTCGCAATTCTGTTCTATCTTATGTAGCTACACGCACTATTAATTTAAAATTCGAGCGACAAAAAAATCTGTGTATCTATACAGATTTGGTGTGGTGCAGTGCGAATTTAATTCAGGCGGATATTTTGCGGAGTATGGGTTTGTATGTCGCTACAAACATTGCGAAATACAAATCATGCATACACAGGAGACCTCCCCAGTGCGACGAGTTTGATGTGAAATACGCCGATACAATTATTAAGGATAGATTGAGCGAAAAAAAAAAAAACAGTGGCACTCCGGGAGTGCCGACAGAAGTGAAAACTTGAAAAGAAATCGGCACCGCGGTAATCAACGGTGGAGTTTCTTGCCCATTCTTCTCCATACGAAAAATACCTTTTGGAAGGGGCGACTAGAATCAATTATATTATTCTGTAAATTTTGACGTTCAAAAGTGCCATACATGGGCCTATTTGAAATAAATGTTTTGACTTTGACTTTGACTTCAACGTGTTGATGTCTTTGAATTTTCGATCAGGTCACGTGTCCTGACGCGAGTTTAACATATTTTACCCATTACAAAAAAAGTGCACAACGCCGCTAAAGAAGTTTTCACTTCAATAATAAAGAAATACATTTTATTAGCTGATTAGCTGACATCTACATAGAACTAACAAAAATCGCGAGGAATATTATTCGTAATGCGTATTAGGTGCAATTCCGTACACTGAGAAATCGCGCGGTGAAATTTCGCAGTGCCGGCTAGGCCTTAGCGTTCCTTGTTTACTATGGAACCCTAAAAACAGTATATACGTAGTAGAATTAAATAATTATTAATTTAATGTTCAGCCACAAGAATAAAAATATATTATTCCGCACGAGCTAAACAACTTATAGTAGAATAGAAATAGAGAAACACGCAGAGATTTATGTAGACAGGCGTCAAAACGATGCTGAGACGCAATTTGTAACTCAATTTAGACCCCTTGATAGCTTTGTCAAAATTCCTCGGCCGATGAAAATCACGACTCGCGACAAAACAGTTCTTACGTCACATATCTTAGGCCTGTGTTGTTTATTTTGCTTCTAAAATTGTCCGTTCTTTAAATAAATACAGTGAGTCGATCTTTTTCGTCTCATGCGATCAAAAGCCATAACTTTCATGCTCTCAATAAATATTTATTATTAACTTTCCTCATATCTGCCGTCTTTATTGTAACGTTGCTTGTAAGAGCATCTTTCTTTTAAAAAATTGATCCAGACTTAGATACTTCCATTTCAACACTACATTTAAATACTAGCAATCTTCAATTCATTCCACTATATTACAAAATATGGCTGAACTTATTAGTCTCAGCCTGAGAAAAAAAACCCCTGAGACTGTTTTAACTATGTGTAATTGAATCGAAAAAACAAATAAATTTTCAAATAGCGATCAAACTCTTTTTGCAACACGTAATGTTCTTAAATCATAGTAACTGTCGTAAGCTTGGGCTGTCATTAGAACATGTTTTATAATAAATAATGATTTATTATTTAACTAGGACTAGAATTACATGGCAAGGTAATATATAAAGCACAAGCATAAAGTTTCATATCTAGTTAGTGGATGCCGTAATAGAACAGTACGGCATCCACAATAATCCTAGATAGGTTAAAAAATAACCTGTGTTTATAAGAAACAGTTCTGGGTTGAATTACACGTTGCACGTGTTAAATATTAGTAATCATTACAGCAAGCTACAAAATTAAGGGAATTTGTCGTAGTTTTGTTGTGTGACGAATTGGCTTTATTCGGCAACGCCCAACCATCTGATTCTGTGTCCTTGTATGTCAAGATCTGAGCAGTCATGATGGGAGCACCATCCTAACTGCCATGAACGTTTTTACAGAAGAGTATACTTACCTATCACGATTTTGTTGTTTAATGACTTTTAATTTATGGGAGGCTTCAGGTTGAGGCTGTAACATGTTCCCTACGTTTCATTTCCCGGCATAGCTCACCGAAATTCTATGGACCGTGCAAGCGCCCAGCACTTCCAGTGATAGTTCATATTGATATTATTATCCATGAGTCTAGTTATACAAAAAAGGTATACTCGATCATTAATAAAGAAATACAACACTGTACTTACGTACATAAACTATAAAATTCTTCATCGTACACTTAAGTGATTTGCCCGAATTCATCCCTTAAGCTACTTTCCTGTCAATTCTTTGCCCAATCCTATCCTACTAATGTTAAAAATGTGAAAGTTTGTGAGGATGGACGGATGTTTATTTATTTATTTCATTATTTATGTACACACAGTAAAATGCATAGAAAAATTACATAATTATAATTTAGAGTACAAAGGTACTGCTTATTTCTTAAGAAATTTCTTCCAGCAGACCTGCGAAAGGAGAAATGAGAAAGAAATGCAGACAATAGTGTGTGAGAACAAGAAGAGAAAATATGGATATGCGAAGTCTTAAACTAAAATATACCTACACATATAAACGTAATAACTTCACATATACTTAAATAAATACATATAGCTTAAATATATAAACGTATATAAATACTCTCAGTTGAGAGGAGAGGTAATGCTCTTTTACTCGATATTTGAAATGAGAAACAGTTTTTAAATCACGAATTCTAGGCGGAAGTGAGTACCACAATCTTATTGCATCGACAGAGAAGGAATAAGAATAGTGCCTTCTTAAATCTTATCCCCTTAAAGGATAAGATTTAAGAAGGGATCTAAGTTGTGATCTACACGGTGCGTCGTTAGAGCGAGCGTAAGAAAAACGCTCACGCGGATAGGAAGAATAAGACGGGTTGTGTAAGACGTTGAAGAGGAGACATAAAATCCAAGTGTTCCTGCGAAAGCAAATTGGGTGCCACTTGAGTTCCTTGCGAAGGTGAGAAACATTGTCATACTTTCGAAGACCGAAAACAAAGCGAATTCACAAGTTTTGCAGGCGCTCAAGTTTGTTTAATAGCTCCTCAGTAGCATCCAAGTAGTAGGCGTCAGCATAGTCTATAATCGGCTGAATAAGTGTTTGTGCCAAAGAAATTTTAGTCTCTTTCACTGGATGTTTATTTTTGGGATGTTTATTCTCTTTTAATATTCTTCTTCTAATATTTTATATTAATAAAATGCTCTAATTTAACATATATTTTTCCAAATCATTAACACTACTCGTTTAGACGTAATCTTCAGTATTAAATCATTAAAGTCGGTTATCGGCGCCTTAAGCGGTCGGCCTTATAGCCATCAACGATTTTTTCGCTCAAGAAACAAAAAGATTTTAGGGCTCGTGTAAGTAAAAAAAATACATATACCTATTAATAGTTAATAGCTGACTGTTCAAACCGCTGGCGAGTACTCGTTTATTGCAGCAACAAAAGCTATCAAAGAGGATACTCGTTCAGCGACGCTCGCTTGGCGGGCAGAACACTCGCTGGAAGACTAAAGGCTCTTTCAAACAGGCGCGACACGCGACGCGACACAAAGACACCGCTCGTCGCGCGACGCGGCGTACCTTTGTGTCGCGCCTGTTTGTAGGAACCTTCACGCTTGTTGGTACAAACGGCTACACATCAAGCTATATATTTCCAGTATAAGCTGATCTCGCATTGCCTAAGATTTCCGTACAATGAGAGGTCATCTTATACTGGAAATGTATAGCTTGATATCCGTGTGTACATTACATATACTAATACAAGTGAATTAACGCTTGTCGCTGCTCGCTGCTCTTCACTATTTCTTATCAGTTCGGTTCGGACCTTTCGTTAACCGACGGCTAACGTACGGTTAGTTATAGGATTACAGTTATTATAAACAATAGATGATGTATGGATAAACTAAAACAGGTTTGAGTACCTAATTCGCAGGTCAATGTAAATATGATTTGAAGAGCTAGATACTATATTCATCATTAAATATTGGCTAGGTAAGTAGGTGTAGGTTTTTATATAGGGTGGAGTAGATTATATTGGATGTAAAAAGATGTTTAACGAAGCTGACAGTCACTTGTACTGAGTCATTATGATCATTTTTTGTAGGAAACATGCTTGCTTCACCGATATTGAAGGTTAAAGTTTCAACCTTTTTATTTACTTTTTTCACGAAAATGAGTTTTACATGTAATAACTTAACTTTAAATACCCCCCCCCCCCCCCACAACTCCTGTATCACATGCACCCAAAAACGCAATATTTTGCACGCATTACATGCGCGCTGTCGTAAACAGCGATTTTTCACACCCAATATATAAGTCGTTTCCCAGAAAAAAAAATTTACATTAAACTGGCTACAAAATTGACTCCTTCGACATTTTTGTCTTTTTGTGTGTCAGAAGTCTGCTCGTTGTATGTTTTAAGTGTTTTCTTTTTTTAATATTTACATTTTTTTTTTTTATATTTGCTGATGTTGGTACAATAACGAATATTATATAAATAAATAAGTCACAATATACTGTGGTATTCACCTCACCGGCTCTTGCTATTTCCTACGAAAACTATTTAACTTTTTTTTTTCAACTTTAAACTCGTTTGACATCCGCATCACGTAGATTACAATCTAAAGTTAATCGCTTCCACAATATCATTACCTGTTCGGCTTTTTATACAAAACGGATTCTTTCGACTAATCACCATTCATCATGATACACTTGCCACATATTTTATTATTTGAGTGTGTATTGACAACAAAAACTGTTCTCATCCGTCAAACAGAATGATTTAAAGTAATTGTGTCTATATTTTTTTACACAGTGTACACACGGCAACACATCAAGTTATACATTTCCAGTATAAGCTGACCTTTCACTGTACGGAAATCCTATACAATGCGAGATCTATACATAACCTGGAAATCTATAGCCTGATGTGTAGCCGTGTGTACATTGAAGAATCTTTTTACTGACAATGTTTTAGAAATGTCTGTTAATTTTTGAACTAATAAATTATTCTTATTCTATTCTAATACATTTTTACAATCTTCATGAGTAATAGTCGATTTTTTTTTAATGTCACGACAACTGCTCTAGCTTTACGAACAATATGAACTAGTAATATCGTACACCTACGTCAGCTGAGCTAAAAGAAAGAAATTGTGTAACACCCAGTAATAGTTAGTGTGTATGTCGTTACAATAGAAACCGTTTCAGCAGAGCTAACAGCATATTCTGTTCCAAAACACACAAAGCGGGGATCATGTGTCTCGCAGACTATAATAAAAACTGTATTGTGTAATGTTCGGGATAAAC
This sequence comes from Omphaloscelis lunosa, assembly GCA_916610215.1. NCBI lineage: Eukaryota > Metazoa > Arthropoda > Insecta > Lepidoptera > Noctuidae > Omphaloscelis > Omphaloscelis lunosa. The sequence continues at coordinate 15,510,566 of OU744247.1, forward strand.
TTTTATAGTCACAGGTCTTTGTCTGGGGACTAGAGCTATGTTTTATTGAAAAAAGGGTTTCAATAAAAAATATTGTTAGCGCAAACTAAGTAACATGTTTAATATGTAAGATGCAGTGAACACAGGTACCACAGATAATATAATGCAGGTACACATAACAGGCTTTACGCTCAATCATAAAGGCTAGCCGTCTGATTTGAATAATTGAGGTATCGGTAATCGGTAAAAAAACACGTTGCGTCTACAGTCTGTACCTTTTGTTTTTTTTTTTACAAACACACTCAGTCATAATTACATAAAATGCATATAGAAAATAAAATTGAAGTCACTCAAACGGCGCTGATTGGTTCACTACATGAGCAATTTACATTTTGGTGTTTCATTGTGATACAGCAAAATGTAAATCTGATCTGTTCTAAATCTGATCTTTGACCCACAATTTGTGAGCTTTACATCAAAGTAGTCGCGATAGTATCAAAGAGACTCTTAAACCTTCGTCCCGTATCTTTGGGGAATCGTAAGTAGGTAGGTATTTGTGAATGCTTGGTCTGGGAACTGAAAATCTGTTGACTGAATTTGATTGTTGTGGTTTTAGTTATAGAAATCTGCGATGAAAGTCTTCATGAAGCGAACTGTTGAAATCTATACAATACAATACGCACTGTACGATTGACAGCGATTTAGGACATTGTGAGGGGCTCGTGACTAAAAAATAACAGCCACTCGGGTTGATCGAAGGTTAAGCTACGCTTGCCGCGGTTCTTGAAAGGGTAACCATCGATTACATATAGAGACGGGTCCTTGCCTTTAAAAACACGTTCAAGGAAATAGCAAACATATCAACTCGTAAAGGGATCGTCACCGTATCAGCTCGAGCCATTCAGTATTATTTGTATGAAACTCCCTACTGTAACGCACTCCAATCGGAATCGTAACGTAATCGCCTCGTCTCGGGATAAGCTCACGAACCGCGGCGATACGGTACCTTAAGTCTTTAGTCTGTCATGCGTAGATCTTTGATAATCGTTACGGGTAGTCAGAAGCCCACCAAAAACTCTGACAGCCAATCTTATCAAGGGGTACCCAGTTACTGGGTTGTGGCCAGATAGGCAGTCGCTGCATGCAAAATATTGGTATTAAGTTGCATCCGGTTAGTCTAGAAACCAACCCCAATTTACTTGGGAAAAGGCTGGACAAATTGATTAATTAGGCTTTACGACAGCCAGTCAATTAGCAATTTTCCTCAGAAGTTAGGCAATATAGCTTAGCAAATCAAGATTTTTTTTATTTTTTATTATAAATAACACTTGTTTTTTTATATCCGATTAGCATATAAATCGGATAATACAATAACGCCTCTTAAAAGCCAGCAATAAAACAGGATCGTCTTATCATACTAATCTCACAATAATGTACCCCCGGTGTTAATAAACCACTCGATAGGCAGTTGTCTCACCGCCGGCGATTAACGAGTAACGAATAGAGCTAGCAACTGAAAATGAGTTGGCGAGTAGCGAGCAGCGAGTGTGTAGTTCCGATAGCTTTGTCGCTGGGCTATCAGCCAGTATTCGAGTGCGACGGGCGATTAGCCAAACCACTCGCTCGGGGCGAAATTACCGCTATTTGGTCTCTCGGCGTGAGTTCTGACCAGCAAGCGAGCATCGCTGGGCAAGTATTATTTCAATATTATCTTTGATAGATCTTGTCGCTCAGCGACAAACTAGTCGAGCGAGTCCTCGCCGGCGGTGTGAACTGTCAGCGATCAACTATTAATATATGCATCTCTTTTTTTACACGGAATGTATATCTATTGCACGTTTCCTGACCGAGAAAATAGCCGATAGTTAGTCGCTTCCTCACCAGCGGTGGGACAATTGCCTAAAGTACCTATTACAATTAAGTCCGTTTCCACGTCTCGTAAAAATTAAAACATTAAAGAGTTTTTTCAAGTTTTCCGAAACGTGTTACCAACTTCTGAACTGACAAGATTCCTAATGGCAATTAAGCTTTGAAATCTAAGGCTCTATTATTTTCCCTGACTGTTCCTATCTCATCTACGCTCGTAGAAACTTAATTAAGACTTGTAAATCGCGCTCTAACTTCTAATAAATAACAAGTCAAATACAAACGATTCAAACTATTCAAAGAAACGAAGCCACTTCTCAATTCTAAGTTGCACTAAGTTGTTATCTTGAGACAGTCCTTAGTTTCAGAACGATCTATTTGTCACCTAATATTATATTGGAAATGGCGCAGCTCTTATGTGCAGTGTTTGTGAAACATTTACAAGCGAAGTGCTAAGGAGTCGCTTGCGTTGGACACTACGACTATTGTTATTTCTGTCGTTTCTAATAGCGACTTGATATTGTAGCTACTTGATAAAACAACAAAAACAAAGGGACGCCTTAAGATTCTTCACAAGTTCTTGAGTGCGGCACGACCTCGGCTCGATACGATTAAAAGCAATAAATTTTCTCTTACACCTCTTTTTTCCATCTTTCCGAGAAAACAGCTAGTGTTAGTTTAAATAGAAAACTACGAACAAAGAAAATTTCAAATTATAGACCAAGACTATTGAAAAAAAAACACAACGGGAGGTGTCGTGGGTTGGAACGAAGTTCCTTTAACTTTTGCATACTTGGCGAATGAGAGCTAGGCCGAAAAAAGTGTAACTTTTTGACCCTCTGTGCGATAAGGAAATTCGTTCTAAAAACTTTTATAAACTAATACCGTGTTACAGCGGCAAGTCATCAATTTTTATGAGAGGGAAGTCGAAACGGAGTCGGTCTCTTAACTTACTTATTACTTATGAATAAAGTAAACATTAATTATTTATTAACTTTAAGACTAAAAAAGGCTGACTGGTAGAAAATGCTTATGGCAATAAGTCCGCCTTTGTACATTTATGTGCTTAAAGTTTTAAATAAATATAAAAGTCTTTACTCAACTGAATTTAATGCCATCTATCGCAGTAGAACCAAACATACGCATAACATAACTTTAATTTTTAACAGAAATAAACTCAACTATATTAGGTACTATCATTCTAAAAGTATTAAAGGAATATAAATAATCGAATAAAATACACTTGAACAGGTGAAATCTAAATAAAATGTGCAATATTCCTCCATCTCGTTCTCGCTGCCGCAATTTTTCTTTATCTGTCTCTATTGTAACCCGTTTTACACCGGCTTGCTCTCGTCCTTAACAAGCGGTGCCACGTGACCTAAAGGGACGTCATGACGGGATCGCTACTGTATGAATTTTATTTTAGGACATTCACACTCATTTAGCTTAAATTCATAAAGAGATAAACTTTCAATCTGGCTGTAACTAACCTGGAGCCATAAAGACTCCGATAGAATATAAAAAAGGCCTATTTGTTTCAATCTACGGATTAATAATTAAATCTCATAGATAATTGAATCACTAAATCACACGAATACAAAGCGACTTGTTGAATTAATACATACAGATGACACGAAGATTGTGGTACAATAGGCCGCATATCAATGGTAACACTCCGACCTTGAGCTTCAATAGAATAAGAGGCCAGTTTATCTCGGTTTTGATACTACCGACGTGGGGCGTACCGTATATTAACTGATTGGTAATAGATTTGTCCATGTTTTATAGTATTCTAAAGTATAATTGGCTGCGGGTAAAAAATAAGTAGGATGTGAATGGTCAATTGATGAACTATAACATATTTATTATCACCAATTTAACTCATAGTCTTAATGACCAACGATTCTCTTTAATTTAAATACAAATTAATCATTGTATCCTGAAGTCACATCACGTATTGTATTTAGAAAACTTGAAGTAGGTATAATGAAAATCATTCTGAATAAATAATGAATAATTAATGTGTGTACCTTCATAACTATACTCCATTCAAGGTGGCACAAGACAAAATGTAAACAGACAAGTACTCACTGTTCAATTATATTGGCTATTGTGTTTCGTGTGATTGGCATCAACAAAGGAATTATTGAAAAGATGTTTATTTATATTTTGGCTTCTGCTTCCCTAAATTCGGTATTCGATAGTATGAGGAAAAAGTGTGGTTGTCTACGAATAATGCTGGATCATTACTATCCAATCATCTTCTGTAAATTTCTATTATATGATAACACTAGCTTCAGCCCGCGACTTTCTTTGCGTGGAAGTTGTACAGCCATTTATAAAATTTCTATAAAATATCCCTGTATACTACGTTTATAGTATTGATCTCAGCAGCCAAAATATGAAGAGAGTCAGGACTGATGATGCGGGAACAAGTGATGTAGAGTCCGTGTTAGAAACAGCTCGTCCTAAGGTCGACAGCAGCAGCCTTCAGTAGCAATTTCCCATGGCTTGCGAAGTTTTTCTTTTTTAATGAATTAATGAAAGCCTGTGTTCCTGCATAAATTACCTAATGACACAACACTGAAACACTGACTAAATAGCTATCACAGTAGATTGTAAACACAGAATTTCTCATTCACAGTCACCTTACCATACATATTTATTTTTATCATAACCAAAGATGGCTGAAGAGGCCTAAACTTTATGTTTTTCTAAGTATTTTGTACGAACAATTATATAATAGAATAACAAAATGTAAACAAAAGAATCATAAAACATATCAATTGTTAGGAATCAAACTTAGTTTTGCAAAGCAGTCGTCGAACCGGTCGTCTACTTGCTTTGTTGAAAGTTGACTAAAAAGCTGTTCTTATATTATATCATGATTGACTGCTTAGCTCTATAAAGGTATAGCGTGATGATAATGATTTAAAAGGTTAAATCAGTAACTATCTGCAATACTTTTTCATTTGGCTCGTCTTTTTACAATTTGCGGTAAACTATAGAAGCATACGAACACATTGGAATATTGCTCATCCCCAATAAGAAATAGCGTGATAATGTATAGCCTATAGACTGACCAGACTTATGGGGAATATCTATGCAAATTTTGAACAAAATCTATTCGGTAGTATTTGCGTGATGCTAGAACATTTTAGACAAACGTACAATAATTCTAAAAACTATATTTTCGGCATTCGAATCGTTCCCAGACCTCGTACAATTACTTAATTTTTTCAATTAAATGTACAATTTTGACTTCACTACAATTTAATTATATGTATGGATACTATGTATTTTATGGCTCATACATATTTTATATACCAATATTTTATCAATCATAAACAGTAGACACAGGAATCTGAATACAAAAAAGCACGCTTCTAAAACTTTTAAAATCTTTGTTGAAACGTTCAGATAGTAAAATATTCGTGGTAATTTGTGAAAATTTTATCAAAGATTGTTTATTAACTACAATATTCAATCAACATTCGGTAACGGAAAACCCGTTCGTTTGCCAAATTTTAATTTAATGACGAGATTGTTCGCTTCTTTAATAATTTTCCATGATTGATTGATGGAGTTGAATTTAAAACATACACTTTCCATTTTTAAACCCGCCCACCTTTTTTTAAACCACGTTCGTAGCTAAATGATAACAGATTCACAGGAGCACGGTCAATCGAAGGGTTAAGCTAAGCTTACTACAGTTGGTTCGTATGGGGTGACCATTGATTATATATCTAGACCCCTCCGTACCTCTGAAAACATGTTAAAAGCCGTTGTGCGTTGGTCCCGGCTGTCATTCGTAGATCTTTGACAGTCGTTACGGGTAGTCAGAAGCCCAGATGTCTGACAAATAGTCTTACCAAAGAGTATCGTGTAACCCAGTAACCGAATTGAGTTGTGGAAGACAGACAGTCAGTCGCTCCATTGAAAATACTAGTATTCAGCTGCATCCGGTTGGACTAGAAGCCGACCCCAAAATTATGTTGTCATGTGTCTGAAATGGTCTTTCTATAAAATACCATTTCAGACACTAATCTACATCATCCTCACATAATCTTACCAAGATAACCGATGTCTGGATTTTAAAAGAGACATTGAACCCTGAGTTTGTTTCGCCATTTCTTCTCAAGTGTGTGTGAGTGACTTTAATGAGAAAAAACAGTTGGAAAAACTAATGAGGTGACCCGGGTTCACTCTTCTAGTTTTTTGTTTTCGTGTCTGTTGACTATTATTTGGTTTGTGCTTCTGACATGACCATTGATCTAACCGGTTCCAGTGGGTATATCATGTAGGTACGAATGGTGATAATGGAGTGACATTCTCAAAGTCTCTTACGCAAAGTCAACAAACTTTTTACTATGATTATACAATGTATAGGTAGGTACCTAATTGTTATACATGCTTAGATAGAAAAGTCATAGATGGGGTAACCGTCGTTTTTCCATCTTCTAATAAACAAACTTTATTATAATAGCTTCTGACATTTTTTTTTTTGGTCTGTTACTTTGTTATGCCATCTAAGTAATACATATGGAACGCAATAAAGAATTGAGTATTGAGTATTGAATTATCTTCTGAACGATCTTGCTTTCGAGTATTTATTAAGTAAATACTATACCGCTTTGACAAAGTTAGTACCCACAAGTATTGAGTTTTCGCAAGAAGTCTACAAGTAATCAATAATATATCACTCCTTCACAAAAAAAAAATAGCTATAGCAATAAGCATACATAAGCAATGCCCGACATGGCATAAGAGTCGCCTGCCACGCTATAATACTTCACTTAACGGATGGGGACATACTTGAGGTTTGAGGACATACATCATTTTCACTCCTCACATCTCTACGACGCACCTGAATACTGAATCAATATCGATATCAAAGAAGAAAGAATAAGGTAGGCTAACTAAAGACGCAAGCGTATTTTCTTTGTAATTTTATTTACGTATCGACCTATTTGTTTAATTCGCACCTTATTATTTTATCAAACATAAATAGCACTTTGGATAGAAAAGATTACATATACTTAGCTGCGTCTACGATACATATTGACGATACAAGCCACGCATTACAGTCTTGATCACTTCAATATTATCCATTTTCGTTGTTGTTTAATGCAGACTTAGGGTCTGCCCAAGTCTGCGGAATACGGCTCTCTAGAGTTAATTAAGCTGCATTTAATTCCTAGACAGCAGAATGCATGGGTTAAGATTAAATTATCATAAATTGTGGTAGAGGCCTACCCGCAGGCTAACTTAAGCTGCAGTCTGCCTTCCTTCTACAACTAAGAGAATACGTGCTAATTTACTTAAGATTCTTCTACACTGTGGTTTAATGGGGTTGAGTAAAAAAAGCCTACACAAATGACGATAGGCACTTAAGTCCGTACTGTAAATGCCTTGGCCTTGCTAGCCATACTTACTAGTTTGTCTTTCCATGACTGGACACTTTTATCCAGTAAAAAAATTGTTTTGTAAATTTTGCTATAAGAGTGCTATTTGTAAACTTGTAGAGCTACGCGTAGAATATATCTCGTATAAGTCAACTAGAAGAATGTTTTAAAGAAGAAATAAAGTAAAATGTAGCGTAATGTAAAAAGTTACTCCGCGAGTGTTCATTCGAGAGCTAGATTTTGTTTGGCTTGATATTGTATCAAGCCAAACAAAATCTAGCTCGCGAACGAAATAAATAAATAAAAAAATAACAATATTTAGATAGCATTGCAAACTTCTACAATATTCAATCCTAAATAGTGGCGTCCTTTTAAGTATAAAAAATACCTGTGCTAAGAGACCCCGCTCTTCTAAAACTAGAAACAATAATAATGTAAGAGTGTACATAAAAATAAATTCAACTTATATCTAGAAATGTGTGTGTGTGTGTGCGTTTGTGTGTGTGTGTGTGTGTGTCTTAGGGTGTGTCTGCGTGTGTATATGTGTGTGTGAGAGAGTGTCACATATTGTCAAATTATCGCATGATGCTTTGTAAAAGAGTTTCAATGTCGTCATAGCTTTTGCGGTTTAGCTAGTCTATTAATGACTTTTTACATTCTCGATAAGTCATGGGATAAATACTTAAAAGTTCATTTAATTTGTTGTGGATGAAAGCGGATTGTGTGGTAAACTGTCTTTTAGCATATACGGTTTTAACAGAGACTAGGTCCAACAAGATATTTTCTTCTTTTTTTGTTAGGCTAGAATCATAGCGAAGGGTTTTATATAGTTTCAAAGCAGCATGAATAGAATAGAATAGAATAGAAACGAATAGAATTTTATTTTGCAAATATGGGTAATACATAATAGTTCTTAAGATTACATTTAGCTCAGCCACATTTTACCAATCGGCATGCAAACATTTGAAATTATTTATATCACTTCTATTACAATTATCAATTTATAAAATTCTCTAATCATCAACTTAATTAAAATTAAAAGTATTAAAAGAAAAATATAAATTAGTATCATAAGATTAAATATCATGTCATTACTATTACAAATATAATACCATTGTCATTACATCATTTAACATGTCATTACTATTACCAATATCATTATTATTACAATTCCAAAATCAAAATGTCAGAAATCAAAATGCCAAAAATCAAAATGTCAAAAATCAAAAATGTCATAATTTTTTTTTTTTTATATCAAGATTTCACTAATTAACAGATATTTTTCTCCGATAGGAACTCAGTTACACTGTAGTACGTTTTGTCTACCAAAAATTTCCGCAATCTACTCTTAAATTGTGCTGTATTTAAAGCTTTCCAACTACTCGGTAATTTATTGTAAAAATGGGGGCCATGCAAGAAACGCTCTTACGCATCAAAATGGTTCGACATGATACTTGACATAATTTGCTGTTGTCACACCTATTCCTTGGGAATACAACAGCCAGGCGCTCAAAACGAGATGGATTTTGCTTGACAAACATAGCTACTTCAAAAATATAGATACACGGAAATGTCAAGATTTTATGTAACTTACATACACAACGTACATATAATTTCATGACTGTGAGAAGTTCACTTAGTGAATAAAGATTTTCGGTAGGGAATCTATACGGTTTAAAATACATGACTTTCAAGAGAGACCTTTGCGCTCTTTCCAGTTCTAGGAATTTGATTTAGTGGCCCCGCCCCATACTGGTATACAATATACTAGAACTGACTGTGCCAGTGATACGTATATTTGGTTCAATATAGTCTTTGAGATAACATGTCTTAAAGTCCTGAAAATCCAAATGAATTTTCTGGTTCGACATATGTCATATCCCTGTGTAAATGACAACATAATCGTTGGTCTACCATAATACCTACCTAAATATTTTATATCAGTCACTTTAACTTTTTTATTGCCAGAACAATTTGTGCTTGCAGGATTATCACAGCTATGTATTCTAAGGTTATGATTAAGTCCAGTACCCTAGTTGCATACCTTATGCCCGTTTTCACCAACGCTAAGTGACACTTAAATAAATCCCTAAGTAAAAGTGCACTGTTGTATTTTCAACGCTAGGCTCAGCGCTGAGAGTTGAATATCCAACAGTGCACTTTTATTTAGGGATTCATTTAAGTGTCACTTAGTTGTCGGTGAAAATGGGCATTATTTTCGTAAACAATTATGCCTAATTTGTTTCATTTTGACAGTTCAAAAACATTAAATGCATTATTTACGTTGTTGAGCAGATTTTTTCATCCAACTTATGAAACAATGGATTAGCAATCTGTTTCAAATCGAAACAGATTGTGATTTTGTTGTATTACGCAATTAGGGTACTGGTTAATTAGGGGACTACCTCGTTGGTCTAGTGGTCGCAAGCACTACTGCTGACCATGAGGTCCTGGGTTCGATTCCCGGGTTGGGCAAAATGTTATTGGGTTCTTCTATCTAAAATTTCTCAGTAGCAGCCCGGAGTCTGGATTTGTGCCCAGTTGATGGCAATAGGATCGCCCCCTATTACATGAGACTTAAAACATAACTGGCGAAATGTGGGTGAATCTGCTACAGGGACACCTCTGCCCAACCCTTCGGGGAAATAAGGCGTGATGTTATATGTATGTTGGAGTACCAACAGACATATAAATACAATAAAATATATTGTAAATGTGTTGTAAATGTGTTGTAAATGTGTTGTATTTAGTTTTAGAGGTGTTTAGTGCTAGTAAAAAAGAATTTAACCATTTAGCAACCCTTAAGAGTCCCTTTTTAGCATATCTATATGCAGATTCCCAGGTATCTCCAGTGAAAACAATGGCTGTATATATAGTTATTATCATCAATTTAATTATGGGTTCTCCTGCCACCCAATATAATTCAGTCCAATAAACAGAACAATTAACTCAGTTTCTTACTGTAAAGTCATTAGCGGTTCGCTGAAGCGAACCGCAGTTGAATTCCGACATGACGGTAAAATGCTCTCTCGCACGTAAGTAACATTCTAAAGTCTCTCTCGATCCCTAATTAAAATCTGAGGTTTTTGGTTTATCTCTGTCACTATTCCAGACATTTCCTTTTATAACGCCAGAATTCTAGATGAGTGTAACTTTGACAGTAAGGTGACAGTTTGACAATGATAAATGTCTGGGTCGTGAGTGCGGACATTGGCACCGAGCTGAGAGTTATACGAATAAAAATAATTGTATGTAATTTTAAGATAATGTGCATATAATTATCCTACACCAAAATTGTGGGAAACCAAAACCGTTACCAAAACATTAGATAATATTTCAAATAAAGCCTACCTTCATTTCATCAGCAATTTTTTATATCAAACGCACCGTTAGGTTTTCTAAAATACGATTGGTCACCTAATCGGATGGATATGGAGTGCACAGAGTTGATTAAATTGTTCTATGTTGTGACAACCGTTTTTTTTGGGGTGGGAAATTAACAAATAACTTCTCCAGCTCTGGGTGAAGTGGGAGGGTGTGTCAGGCTCTTACTGACTCAAACCAACCCGTGTTCTTTCAGTTGCCTATATTGCCAGGGGCCACGGTAACCCTTTCGGACAATAACCGCAACCCTATCGGACCCCGTCAGTTCTGCTGACATCTCTTTGAGGCGCGCGTGAAACAACACGCCCTCGCCCCGGGCCTGGTCCTTATCGGACGGCAAGCTACCCATTGCTCAACGTCCGCAAGCCTACGCCTACGGTGACCGGAAATGGGCTCGCGATTCCCGACGCCCAGGGCGTCTCCTCCTGCGGCGGTTAGGGGCGTGAGCGCGCGAATTTTACTCCTCCCTCATGCGTTCCACCTCCTAATTTGTGAGCATTACTGCTTCGCAGAAGAATGTGACGGCCTCCCATGCTCTCTCGCTCCGTACCATGGCCTGGACCAGGGCCGGACGTGAGAGATCACCGCCGCCGATCGCCAGCAATGTTTCGCCCAAGCCGGGCGACCTCCATTGTATGCTCTAGCGTGTCTTCCGGGTGATCCACACAATGGTGACCCGGGCGTTTCCTCCCGCCTTATCCTGAAGAGGAACCTCCCGAAACAACCGTGTCCGGTGAGGACCTGCGTCAGGCGGAAGGTGAGAACGCCGTGAAGCCTTTTGTACCACTCCTCAAAGAGGGGACTTATCGCCGCAATTGTGGCGCCCATGTTGTGTCAACCTGAAAGCTTATCATTGAGAGCCTTTCTTGTGTTATGTCATCACAATAACTTCCAACTACTAATTGTTCTTTCTCTGACATTGTCCTTTATTGAAATGATTTTGTTACAGTGTGTTTAAAAATTATACTTTGCTAAGAATTCTTTGGTTTTCCCTCACAACCAAAATTTATATTTTTATATTATTATTATTTTTGTTGTTTGGAAGCAGTTATTTGGATGTTTGAAAGGAAATCTGCATGAAAAACTTAAATGTGAGAATAATTAAACCAGTCTTATTTGGTTTTTCTCTAATAAGAGAACTAAGTTATATCGACAAGAAATGCATTTATTGAGGTCATGCGTTTAATTTGAAATAAATACTTAGTTACAGATGTTCTCCCTATCTCCTGCTAACCTCGAGGAAAAGAGCCGACCTTATATTATATATCTCTCCTTCAGCCGGTGCTGAATAACACATAACTGATAAATCTTCCTTTTATTCAAGTTCATAGACTGAGAAAGAGAATCTTTTATTCAGTAAACTAGCCACCCGGCCCTGATACGCACGGTTTTTCAGACTTGACAAAATATGGAGATTTCTTTATTATAATGTAAGTTTAATAGTAATTAAACAAAATCATACACATAAACCTTCTGGAATTAATTCTCTAAATGATACAGAAAACCGCATCAAAATCCTTTGCGGAGTAAGAACAGCGCGGTCATAAACACAGAGACTAATTGTGATTTTAATTTATAAGACTCGTATTAACAGAATATCGTTCGTGTTTTGTTACATGAAATCCTGTAAAAACGTCGATAAAAATTCAGAATTAGGTATCTATAATTGAAATCTCTTAAACATATTTGAAAAGTGCAGATAAAAAAGACTAAAACCCGACTACTGAAAAATCACGCTCTAAAAAGTATGAAACAAGAAAATATTTCAGACAGAATTCAAGACATAGGTATACACAAATAGTCAAGGTTAAACCGTGGTCGCATGCCATTATAATTTTGTAGGTGTACAGGCATGCGTTGTACATAGTGGGGTTTTAGTTTTTTAACTTACTTTTTATTTAAATTATTTTGGGGTTATAATTTCGTGATAAAGTATTTGCAGTGCACTTATTAGGTATTTATTTTGACTGCCTCTTTGGTCTAGTGGTCGCAAGCGCTACTGCTAAGTATGAGGTCCTGGGTTCGATTCCCGGGTCGAGCAAAATGTTATTGGGTTTTTCTATCTGAAATTTCTCAGTAGCAGCTCGGAGTCTGGATTTGTGCCCGGTTGATGGCAATAGGCTCGCCCCCTATTACATGGGACTTAAACATAACTGGCGAAATGTGGGTGTGCCTGCTACAGGGACACCTCTGCCCAACCCTTCGGGGAAACAAGGCGTGACGTTATGTTTTTTTTTTTTTTTGTTTGGGTTTTATTGTATAAAAAGGTATTATTTTTACAGCCACTCTGTACGTAGCACAGTCTCACTTTTGTTTGTTTTTAACAATTTAAACATATTTATTTACTTAGACAATATGATATATATACGTATTTATAATGTGCTTGTCAAGTCCTTTCATTTGATACCCAACATGGCACAATTTAAAATATTTATTTTTAGTTCACAACTTTATGTCCTCTAGAGGGCGCCATATTGCATTTAATGACGTCTCTAAGACGTTACATTACCTATAACCAGCGGACAATCAAGACGCTTCTAATGATACCTCATTTGTCAAATTATGATATGTAGTTTAGAAGTTATGAGGTAACAGATAAACATACATATACCGGTCAAAATCATAACCTTCTGTTTTGCTTCGCCGTAGTCGGGTAAAAATAATTGAACTTGCACTATTTACAAGTGAAACAACATGGTCGAAACTACTAGTCTAAAATGGATGAATATTTTTCTGTTCTACTTATGCGAGTGAAAATTATCAAAATGGAAACATATCACATCATTGCGAGATAAGGTCAGTTTTATTAGCTGAATGAACGGTTTAACTAGTTAGGTTAACTCATAACGAATATACTGTATATTGACGACTTCTCCGTTTTCCCGAAGGCCTACCCAAAAATGAAAAAGTAGGTACAGTATTTCTATTTTCTTAATGTCCCTCGGTTTACTCACTTAGCAGACCGGATGCTCTCAGTTGACTTGGAAATATGTAGAGTTGTTAATACTCTTTTAACTTAATGTAATTTATTTAAAAAATGGGAGGAAAGCTGCTTAAGTCACAGGTACGATGGATAAGAAAACAGTTTTATAGCGCTATATAGTTTACATGAAAATATAAAAAAAACAACAATAAAGTAAATAAAGTACTTAGTTCTGAATTCAAATTATTATACACGATAAATCTAAAATACAATAGGCGTGGATATATTTAGTAACCTGTTCCGCTCAGCTATTTCTAAAGATCCACAAAAAGCCCCTGAAAAACTTGACACGTGTTTCATCTCTCAACAAGGCATCTTTAGAATGAAGATTGACTTGTCGCGAACCCGAACACGGCGTGTTGCCACACCGAGCGCTGACTGCAGAGTGAACTTTATTGAGGATGTCTCGTTGAGAGGTGAAACACCTGTCAATTTTTTTTAAGGGGTTTTTTATAGCTCTTTAGAAATAGCTAAGCGAAACAGGTTACTAAATATATCCACGTCTATTATATTTTATAATGGATTTCCGCAAGGTCACGCCTGAATCAATTACTTACTTAATCACTACGATAAATCAAATAATTGATGGACATGGAAATTAGCATTCGTTTATATTCGGAAATGCGATGATTCCCGAGGGACATTAAGAAAATATAAATACTGTACTTGAGATTAGGTCAACATTTCTAGTGTTTTTAGGTAAACCTAGGCTGGCGGTCCACGACCCGAGATGGCAGCGCGTAGTGTTCCACGCGCACCTCTCTAAGACGTAAAGGGGGGAGTTTCAACACCTAACTACGGGTCGGGGCCCGCAGAGCGCAGGCCGTCACCAGTCTGGGACAGCGGAAGTCGCATTTGCACTCGCAGGCCAAAACGCTAGTGTGAGAGGGATCACCGGGGTAGTTTTAGTCAATAAAAGTCTGACAGACCCCTCTGCCCTCCCCAGGGCGGAGGACATCCATGAGGATTTCCACCCCGACAAAAAAAAAGGCTGGCGGTCCAGGGGTTAACCATACTGAACAAAGCCCCGAAAACTACCACATAAGTGAAACTGTTATATCTATTACTGATCCAGTTTGATTAAATTAACGTTATTTCATAATTGTTTTATTCAAATTTCCACTTTCTTAAGTCTAAACCAAGTACCTATAACTCTGTTGGGTGAATTTAGCGAGTTAAATTTCAAAAGCTGCTTATCTCTCGGCACAAGTTGGGTAGGGTCAATGGGGAAAATGGGTCAGTGTGGTGAATATAACCACGAGAGTCTTCGTAATCTTCATATCTTTAGGCAATCGATAGCTAAGCCTTGACACTGAATGCCTTACTGACGACATTCGGATCGTATCAACAGGAAAGGCTAGTAATATCATAACATAAGTATCACCTTTGTATGTATTTTTCTGTTAATTTCTTCTTGTCTTTGTCTGTTTATGTGTGGACAATAATCCTATACTATTTAACGAGCGATATTTGTATATAAATATATTTGTTTGTATATAAATTTGTACTCACGTTCTCTAAATCGTTAAAGTAATCGTAAAAGTTGCAATAATAGTTGCGGCAATAAGTCCCCTCTTTGAGGAGTGGCTAGAGAGGCGCCACGGCGTCCTCACCTTCCGCCTGACGCAGGTCCTCACCGGACACGGCTGTTTCGGAAGGTTCCTGTTCAGGATAAAGCGGGAGGAAACGCCCGGGTCACCATTGTGTGGATCGCCCGGAGGAAACGGTGGAGCATACGGTGGAGGTCTGCCTGGCTTAAGCGGAGCATCGCCGTGCCGTCGTGGAGGCAATCGTCGGCGGTGAATTCTCGCGGTCGGCCCTGATTCGGGCCATGGTACGGAGCGAGAGGAAATGGGGGGCCGGCACCTCCTTCTGCGAGGCAGTAATGCTCGCGAAGGAGGAGACGGAACGCATGAGGGAGTAGTAAAATTTGCGCGCTCACGCCCCTAACCGCCGTAGGAGGAGACGCCCTGGGCGTCGGGAATCGCGGGCCGATTTCCGGCCACCGTAGGCGCGGGCTTGCGAACGTTGAGCAATGGGTAGCTCGCCGTCCGATAAGGACCAGGCCCGGGACGAGGTCGCGTTGTGTTCCACGCGCGCCTCAAAAAGATGTCGGCAGAATTGACGGGGTCCGCTAGAGCCGATGCCTGCCGGGGTTGCGAAGAAAACCGAAAAGGAGATATTGGCCGCGGCAACAGGGCAACTGAAGGAACACGGGAGGGTTTTAGTCAGTAAGAGTCTGACACGCCCTACCGCTCCGCCCAGAGCGGGAGAAGTTATTTGATAATTTCCCACCCATAAAAAAGTGGTTTACGGGGGCGGAAAATCGATCAAGCTAGGTCTTATATCTGGAAAAATTAGTTTTCTCCATATTTTCACTCGAGCAGAGCTTGGTCCACATGACATGGCAGCATGGAATAAGTAGGTACTATACATGGATTAGTATGAACTTTCCTATACTATTAAATGAGCATTCTCTATTTTCACCAGAGCAGAGCTTGGTCGCCCAGGTATTGAATTAATTAAATAAATAAACATAACATCACGCCTATAATCCCTGAAGGGTTAAGCAGACGCGTACCTATATTAGGTACACCACCATTTCATGAGTTTTGAAGTCCCATTTAATAGGCGGCGAGCCTATGACCATCAACCGTGCACAAATCCAGACTCCAGGTTGATACTGAGAAAATTCTGATGGAAAAACCCAATAACACTTTGCCCGACCTGGGGGTCGAACCCAAGACCTCATGTTCTTGCGACCAACAGACTAAAGAGGCAATTTAGGCTAGTAAAAGTGCCCAAGAACACAACACTGTGTGTTCTTTATCAATTCCCGTGAAAATAATAGCAAGGCGGAAGCAAAAATTTAAAGGAATTTTAAAAAGGTTACCCGGCTCGATATATTGGTCAGAACGCTTTGGCCAACCAACGTGTAGAGCCGGGGTAACGGTGTATATTGGATCTATCCATCCCACATTCGGACATGTTACACTTCATTTCACAAACTTATGATATCAGGTCGAAGGAAACTGATTAAATAAGGAAAACAAGACCTTTTCTTTGAAGCTGAGCTGAGCCATAACATAACCAAGCGTATTATTTCGGGCATTTTCTGAAGCCTTAATTGATTTCAGCAGCTCGTGAAAATGTTATTCCTAACAAAAATAAAAGGACGGTGTTATAATGATCACATCCAATTATTGTCAATGTTTACTGTTAACCACAGTTGTTTAATGATACGACAAAAACTGCGTTCCGAAAAGACCCGATATCGATAAACAAACCAAATTACTGTAAATACCGAAAACACAGACCAATAACAAAACGGATTCACTCGATCTGTCTGTTTACGTTTGGCACCCTGAATTTAATATGTCGCCGCAGCTAAGGGTACGTATAATAAAACGGTGAAATCATGTACTATCGAAGAAACGCATATCTGTTTACTGTAAGGACTATTCTTGCTTGCAGCGCTCGGCTGCTATAGTATCGCTTACCTACGAAAAAAAAGGGTCGTGAGTACGAGACTTTGTTTTCAAAATGCTTAGATATGCATTACCCCGATGGTACTTACCGTATCTTATTACTTTGAAAATAAATAGAAAGCAGCGGATATTAGCATTGTGGAATGAGTATATGAAGATAAAACACAATGTTGCAGTTTGCTTTTTATTTTGTTTGTGCTCATGCAGCCGGCTGCTGGTCTGAATACTGCAGATAAAACCATAAAACCATAAAATGCTGTACGTTTTCAACTTTTAGCTTGGCGGAAAATGGCCTTTAAATTCCGGGGATTTCCGAATTTTACGTGATGAAGTTGTTTTTTAAACTACAAACAAAGTGCAAAGAGGTCGACATGCTCCATCATTATAATGTAATATTAAACCCTTGAGACTACTTTTTCAACAAAGTATTTAAATAACAAAGCCTGTTGTAGAATGAAAAATGGGGTCCTGTGATGTAACAATACAAGTAGATCAATCATGAAATGTAACAAAATCTTACCTTGAAGGCGTTTCTGAACTTATTCGACATGATGTTGTAGAGAAAGGGGTTGATGGCGGTTGACAGGAAATATAGCACCCCCGATAAAAACGTGAGCACAATGTAGACCTGCACATAAAACAAACGCAAGACAATAAATATCAATATCATAAATAATCAAACGTCTGACAAATCTTAAACGAATGGGAGCTACAATTTATTCAGGGATATACAAACTCTTTGCTTCTGTTTGGTATTTTAAATTGTTAGCCTTGTCAGTTATCTATAACAGATATGAAGTTAAAAATACAAATATTTAAAATAGAAAAATCAAATTTTTACATTCCTGACTTAAATGTTCTTGCCAACTTCATGAAAGTTTAATGTTACTTTGTAAATTACATAAAATTCGAAGTTTACCAGATAAAAGGTATCTGAAGGGTGTTCCAAACTTTTCCCGTAGATGGCCAGCAGTCTTTGCACGTGGAAGGGTGCCCAGCAAATGAAGAATGACAGCGCCACCGCAACTGGAGGAAAAACAATGTTTACTCTAAGGAGTGGAACTTTAATCTTAATATAACAGGAAATAAGGTCAATGTTATTTGAGAAAGACGCTCTTCATGTTGACTGATTCAGTACTAAGCATATAGACGCTGGAGAATTTAAAAAATTAAGATATTGCGCTCGAAGGCTGAAGTCATTTTCTCGACATCCCGTATTGAGAACACAACTGCAGCATTAACATTCAGTATCGTCGTCGGTCTGCCTCCACTACGTTTTATTGTTTATTAATCGAAGTCTAAAACATTTCCAGTAATAAATCTAGCTAGATAATTAGCGATCTTATTATCTAGGAAATAAAAAGAGAAGGGTTAAGCGTATAGGATTATGAATACACAGAAGTTTTGTTTTTGTTTCACGTGAACAAGCCTCATCCGAAATACGTATATAAAAGTTTAGTATTCCATAGCGAAATAATCATATCGAACAACCGCTTTAAATGTTTTTAATAAGTTTATACAAGCGATTTATGCACATTTATTATGTATACGCTTCTTAGAGAAACCTCAATTTTTTTGAAAACAACAGTGTAAATAATGTTTTAGCAATATACCTCATAATAGAATCAAATTATACAAATCCATGCAGCCGATTGACAACAAATAAACTTTTTTGTTGATGGCAATAAAAATTAAACTGTAATTTGTTACCAAAGATTAGCTTGGTTAATCTTTAATTGAGTGGTATGCATGATATTATTATTTCCTTATACAACTAAGAATTCAATTGTGACGGTAATTTAACCAAAGATCCCGGATCCCAGAACCTGCAATCCTGATTTCAGTCTCGACTAGACGCTGAAAAGGGGTCATTGCTCATCATTATGAGCCACTTTTACTACGCGACCCATACTGGAAATGCGCACAAATAAAAACTGCCGTTCTCTACACTCTAACACAAATAGGTACATAAAATAAAATAAAATGAACTAAAATGAATAAACGATTAAAAACATTGAGCAGACGAAAATAAAAAAAAATCGAACTGTAGGTTAACTAAAATTTGTTATCTGCTATAAATAAATAAACCAAAAAATCGTATGTAACATTAGCTATTACATGAGGTTTCTATAATTATGCATGTTTCGTTCTTGCGTCTATAATCAAGGAAACTCAGACATTAAAACAAAATAACTACGTGTCTCGAATGCCAAAATAATTACAGGAAATTAGAGGCTTCCAAAACCAGAACAAAAAATGAAATATTATCCAATCACTGAACTGATGCATGGATAAACTCACGATTAAACCTGATTCAATTACTATAATATAAATCAGGTTCTTGATTGACTCACTTACAACGCACTCTTTAAACCACTGAACATAGAATCAAGAAAATCAGGACAGAAAAAAATGGACACGATAAAAAAGTCCATATAAATAAGGGGCTGAAATGAGGTGTAAACGACTGTGAGGAAAATCGTCTATCGAAATTATAACAGAGAGCAAATCAAGGCAGAAGCAACCGCGGGTGAAAAATTATGTAAAATTCACGCTACGTGTTTGTAATAATAATAATAATAACCCCACCGCCGTATCTCTACGTTGACGTCGTGGTGGGGCTTGCGCGCTCTGAACTCTAGGTCTGTGTCGGTAGAGTTTACTTTGCCGAAACGGGTCTAGGGTGAGGAGTCAGACCAAGAGAGATACAAAAACTCGCAAGGCAGCATGTGACGAGCTGTTGGGCAGTAGCGACCCCACGGACCCTATACCCGGGAGAAGTCTTGTTCCTCACCTCCAGCTTGCCTTTATTGGCCGGTTGGAGAGAACACTGACGAGGAACGAAACTTCCACCCCATTCTTGCCTTAATTGGCCGCAAGAGCAAACGTGCTCGAAGAAAGAAAGTATTCCAGTAAGTGCCCGTAGGGATCTTGACCATCTTCCGGGCTCTGGGATTGTTCTGAAAGCCGCACCTCAGGACATGTTGCCCCCTTGTTGCTGCGTCACTATGTGCTAGCAACCGTTTCTGGGGGCCCATTATTGAGAGTGCAAGTCACCCCCTGCCATTTTATCCGTGTAAATATAAAACATTGATCAGGCAGAGGCTATAGTCCTACCATAGTTCCAGATAACCAGTCCACTGCAGCCACCCAAACCCATAGTCCAATATCTTTGTTTCCATATCCTGCAATAGTCCTAACCTCCGTACCCAGTGGCTTATAAAGGGACTGTCCAATTTGTGAAATAAAGTTTTAAGTATATATGCTGTTGGAGCTTCCACGCAACCTACCCATTATTGACGCTGTTCTCTTCCTCATAATACCATGAAAATCTTCAACACGGGCTTCCGCGAACATGTGCGAAGCGCTGCAGAAGCACGGAAACCCATCAACATCTTAAATCCATTATTATACTATACGCACAGCATTATTATACTGTAGGCTCTCTGAGTATATTTCACCCACAAGCTGTTTATGTATTACATGTTCGATTAAAAAACATAAATCACTTATATATAATATGACACGAAGCAATTTATCGTTCCGA
Organism: Omphaloscelis lunosa; assembly: GCA_916610215.1. NCBI lineage: Eukaryota > Metazoa > Arthropoda > Insecta > Lepidoptera > Noctuidae > Omphaloscelis > Omphaloscelis lunosa. Next base: position 15,531,221 of record OU744247.1, read on the forward strand.
CTGTTCCGATGCGGGAATTGACCTCATAGCCCTGAACTCACACATTCTACAGACGGCAATTGAGTCAAATAAAATTGAACTTGAAACTGTCTGCAACCGTTTAAAAATATAGAAAATGTCGTAAATAATAAACTTATAGTCGTGAAATCTGCATAATTATTGTAAATTATAAGTAGAATTATGGTTGTTGGTTTTGTTGGTTGTTGGTTTAATTTGTTCCGACCTCGAGACTTGTACCTAAAGTTAAATTAGTTGTCTGTTTATCCGTGTTTTAATTATTGTGTATTTTGAATTTATTGCCAAACAAACTAGAGCGAGTTAAGTATTTGTGAAAATTTACTTTTAAATAGGTAAGATTTCTCATACCTCACTCAATGCCCGGGCATAGTACCTTGCTTCATTTCTTCATTATTCTGTCAACAATATTATTAATTTATCATTTTCCATTTTATAAATAACGATGAAAATAAAGAAGTCGGTGTGTACAATTACTTCTATATTTTTGATGACTAATAGAGCAAAAACCGACATGAAACAAGCCGCATATTTTTAACTTTTAATGGACGTAGATAGAGCGTATGCAGCAAATAAAATGGCGCTTCAACCCATTATATTTTGAAAGGTCTTAACGCTCTGAGCCACATGTTTTTTATACGTACAACAGCAATTAAACAGCTAATTTATTTATATTTTAAACACTTTATGTGAGACCTGAAATAAGTTTACCTACTACCAAGTGACACATATCCTTTTTTTGACGAAACGGTTTTTCCGTAGATTTCGTAGGAAACCATGCATTTAAATACCTTATTTATTAACATTTGTTATAGTAGGAAATTACCTACCTACATAGGTAATGAAGGTACCCGCATACGTTTAGATTCTGTAAAGTAAACCTCGTGGAAACAAGGAATTTTCTTCTCTCAGCTTGACCCAATAGACTGAAAAAGGAAAACCAACTCAATCTGACCCGAAACTATAACGTGGCTACGAGATGTTATCTGATTTTAGAACGAGCCTCCTTGGTTTGAGTCTATGTAATACGTACCTATTAAAATAAACAAAAAGCTTTTATATAAATGTTTTTTTGCTTTAAGTCAATGCTCTGAATTAATCACAGTTTTTTGGCCAAATGTCATGTACTTGCATAACAAATTAATATTTAAATTGCTTACCGAACTGTGAACTAAACTCCATACATATTGCAGACCAGGTATGACACAATCAGTTTTGCGCAACTCTAAATTATTCCATTTTCCAGGAAAAACTGCTTGAATATTTCGACATTTTGTACAGAATGTAATTCCATTTGTAAACCATGTTTCATTGTTTTCCTATGACTTCAAAATGCACTACAAAAGCAAAAGCAAGTCTGTACTGAGAACTAATAAAAAAAGGAATGTTACATAAAATTTTATTCGATTCTGTTCCAGATTTCATTTTTCCACTCTTGTTATTGGTGCGATATTGGATGCAACAGAGCACTGGGCGGATAGTGGATAGCAAAAGCCGATATTGAAGTTATCAAAGTGAAACTCGAGAATGCACTGAAACGAACACGATTATGTGGAGTATTATTTAGATAGAGATACTTGTGACTAGGTTACGCACAAATATATTATCTATTTGCGACTTTACTTTTCGTTTCCCATTGGGCTTGAAAGTAATGTCGGAAATTGATATTTGTCAGTGTTCAGGTAGGTTCTTCAACAAACATGACACAAGCTGTGCTGTGCAATGTTTGTCGAAGAACCGATGGCCGGTGGAGCAGACGAGTCCCGGAGTGGAGACCGCGTATCGGCAAGCGTAGTGTGGGACGCCCCCAGCTAGATGGACGGACGACCTTAAAAAGGAAGCTGGGACAGACTGAATGCCGAAGGCGGAGTATAGGTTATTCTGGTGCAACCTGGGAGAGGCCATATCCAGCAGTGGACTGCGATAGGCTGAGTTTATTGAAGCACAGTCTGGTGAGTGGAAGGGTGTGAATTCAATCCTCATCAGTTCAAGTTTTGACGAAAACCTACTTCCAGCACAAATAACGTGCAACTCATATCACTGACCCATTTTAGAAGAAAAAAAAAACCAACTAAATGATCGATGTTATATCGTGGCGGCACGCACTCCCGTGTCTATCACTTATGTTTGACATATTCAAATGTTTTCACTCCTCGCGTGTGGTTCACGCTAAGCGTGATAAACTTCTTTACACATTACGTTTTGATTACATAAACACGTTACTTTTTAATTAAAGAAATTCTTTGTTTCTAAAGTTTATGAACATAAACAAAAACACGTTACTTATTAAAAAAATATTTTTTACAAGCTTTTATTAACTTTTGTAACGATTTGGTTATTCGACAAATAGAATAGAAAATTATAGTGTAAGCATGAAAATTTCCCATAAAATACTTCGGACCATAAAAATAACTCAGTGTTTCATCGTAAAATCTGTGATTAATTACTGCCGACTAACGTTGGTCAATGGACAGTTTGCTCGCCAAGATAAATTAATTAGCACACCTAATGGCTTTTCACCACTTACAAGTTAACTATATAAACCCTTTTAAGAGTCAACTAATTCTGTTGCAAATCAAAACCCACGGCAATTTTAAAATATCTACTGTTATTAATGCAAAATAATTTATTCAATATTATCGACCTTATGGGGTCATCAGGAACAAGTTTGAAAACTTATGGAAAACCCTCAGAAGTTGCGACTCAAACTATGTAATATTCTCATGAATTTCATGGAATTGTACATAACTCTTAATCGGTCTTCCGAGCCCAACTTACATTAAGTTAGATACCCACCCACGCTAGCCCTCTATATCAAATCTACACCAAATTATTATGTTTTATAGCTGTAATTCACAAACTTAACGGCTTGAACCATCAACATTAATTACTTCAAAATAGACCAATCAAACTGGCCAATTTATTTCTATTTATACTTTTTTTCTCTTTTTCATTCATCATTAAATACTCCGCCACAAAACGGTCGCTACGCCACAACATAAAAACATAACAAAATCCCATTTTAAAAGATGATAGATAAGTATTTTTAAAAGTAGTGGAGCTTTGGAGAAATTCGTCTTCAAAAGTAGTGGAGATTTGGAGACATTCGTCTTCAAAAGTAGTTAGTGGAGATTTTGAAGAAAGATAAACTAATTTGATTAAGAAGTTAAATAAGATTTTTCTGAGATTTCTTTTTTATTCAACGTACAGTTAAGGAAATTAATTACTTGTCAAATTGACACACTACGTCGATTTTTCGTATTTTTGCCATTTTATCTAACAGTCAAAGAATAAATAGATTGTGATTTGATTATGCGGTCAACTAAAATTTGTAGTCCGTTTGATCAACAATAAATTTTCTTAACATTGCAGATTTTTTTACGGATTAAACCTATGGGCACTATGTTGGCACTATCAGCTTGAACTTTTATTCTGCAGCGTCAAGCGTCATGTTTTTCTTACACACTGCGGGAAATTTCATTTCTCAGTTTTAATCCAATTGTCCCACATCAGAGAACATAATTAAACCAAGGTGATATAAGTACTGCCTGTAGTTATTCACAAATTAATTTTATTATTAACTTCTAGGTACATTTCCACGAGTTTTCTTTGCATTTTGGCTTCTGCTTCAGTTTATTTTCAGCTGGGTTGGTTTTCTTCGCAGAAACTTCAAATTAATTGCCCACGAATGAACAAAAATGATCGCAGAATTTCAATATACCTACTTAATTATGATTTTGATTAAATAAGTAAAGCTAAGCAAAAAATATTTCTTTGGAAGCAAAATTAAAGATAATAAGTATACGAGTGAATAAAATAGAATATGACATGCCTTCTCATAAAACAGGTTATCACTTTGGTCCACCATTCTAAATCAGATTCCCTCCCTATCACGCGAAGACTATATTTTTATCCTTTCAGGAGAGTATCTTCGGGGACAGTGACGTGAGGTGCGCGGGGCGAGGCGAGCCGGCGGTCCTCGTTGATTGGTTGGTTGGCCGGGGTCGTGAATAAGTCCGAAAGGGAGATCGTGGCCCCCGGCAATATAGCAACTGAAGAAACACGGGTGGGTTTTACTCAGTAAGAGGCTGACGCGCCCTCCAGCTCTGCCCAGAGCGGGAGAAGTTATTTGATAATTTCCCAAACAAAAAAAAAAACAAAAAAGGGGTGTCCCTAAGTAACGGGCCTACCACACGCACAAGCTTCACCACAGTTTTGCCTGCGTGTACAAATCGGCGAGGTTTAACCAACCACACGCACGGTGTTCCGTGTACAAACCGGCCTGCGCAAGCAAAACTGTGGTGAAGCTTGTGCGTGTGTTAGGCCCATAATATCCATAATATTGTACATTATTACCAATAGTAAGATAGAATATTCTTTATTATGTACACCATTAAAATTACAAACATAAATTTTGAAATTTTACATTGGGTGATAAAATGGGCGGTCTTATCGCTAAAAGCGATATTTTACAGACAACCTTTGGATGGATTTAAATGGAAAAGGAGAGACAATACTGCAGTTAGTCAGTGGTGTACCATTTACATATACAACAGATACATAAAGCATATACTTACCTATATATACGTATATATATATTAGATAAATAACAGATAGAATTAGAGAAACAAAAGCAAAGAAAAACTATGTGATGATGATGTTTAAGGAGAGAGGAAGTGTTTTTCACCAGAATTTTAAAAGTGGACGAAGATTGAACACAACTTATCGACACGGGCAAGGCATTCCATAACCATACCGCTTAAATTGTAAAAGATTTATCATAAAAGCCGGTAGAATGCACCGGCATCTCTAGTCTCAAATTTGCCGATGACCTCAGATATCTATGGAACTTGAAACGTTCTTTAAGATAAGAAGGGATTTTAGGCTTGAGCAGAATATTGTAGAGCTAAAATAAGGTATGAAAATTCCGGTGAAGACGTATGGGAAGCCGCTTGAGCTTCGTACGAAATTCAGAAATGTGATCATATTTACGCAGGCCAAATATAAATTTTACGCAAAAGTTTTGAAGTCGCTTAAGCTTATCTAGTTGTGCCTTAGTGAGATCAAGATAACTGACATCAGCGTAGTCAAGGATGGGAAGCAAAAGGGATTTTACAAGCGAGGTTTTAGTGGCAAATGGAAGAAAGTTCCGCAATCGTCTTGAGGACTTAAAAGATGCAAAAAATTTGCGACTTACGTCCTGTAGCTGAGGACCCCAAGATAGATGTTTGTCAATCCAAACCTCAAGGTTCTTAACCTTTTAGTTAGCTAGGTAGCTTACTGGAATAGCAGTTTCGTTAAATTGAACTTGGGGAAACTGCGACCAGGTTATCTTGGGGGTCATCCTTGAGCTGCCAATAACAATGACCTAAGTCGATTGATTAAGCCTGTAACCCATGTGCCTCACTCCACTCGCAAATTGAACCCAAATCCTTGTTTATGATATTAATTGCATCAGCCGAATCTGAAAGGGCAGCTTGTTTATATATTTGCAAATCATCTGCATAAAGGTGGTAAGAAGTTTTTTTTGGTTTATGTCATTTTAAACGTTTTCTGGGATGTATTGGAATTGAATATATAAATCTTTTGAATAGGACTCTTGACGGCCCTTTTGGCTCTCACATAATGGAGCTGTCCCATAAAAAAAAACATTTCAATACTACTAGGTACTATCGAAAATGGAAAAGCTTGTGTGGAACGAAATATTTTTTTGGTTACACAATTCCTTATAAACTTAAATCCCTATGGAAACATAATTTCTTTTAAGCCCTGTGATGTGGAAGTCCAACTCAAATATCAACATAAAACGTATCGTTTATTAGACTTAATAGATACACAGTACTTAACGTAATTTTCCCGAAAAAGGGTAGATGAGCAAATAATCATACAGTCGTCGACCAAATGAACCGCAACTAATACAATTTGTTGACGATTTGGGTCCATTCGATCTTCCCTACAAATTCTATTTAATACCCTAATTATTTTCCTTTTTGACTTTGTTACCTCTGGGAAAGCAAGAAAACAAACCACAGAAAAGGAAATATCATTTCTGTATGACATATTCCAAAATATTTTAGGACGTTCACCCTAGGGACGTCTTCGACCCGTTTAACCCTTTAGCCAACCCTCAGCAATCTGTTACTGCGGCAGTCATGTTATTTATTATAAATGTAAAACTAGTTAGTGTGTGTAATGGCTCGAGAGTATAAGTAATTGTTTAGTCTAATTATTCGCAGATGCCTCGTCTGGGACGTTAGGCAAATCTTTATGTCTGGAACGAATGGCACCGCTCGCGTTACACAAAATGTACCTACTTACCTAAAATCCGTAAATAATGTGAAAATGGTAGTTAAAATAATTGTATTGATGCGTAGAGACATAAATTAGAAATTTTAATTTAGCTAGTGCGGTCACTAGGTACTCATCAATTATTCATAACTGTCGGAAATTAAATGTTTATACAATAGTATTTCATGAAAAAGTTCATTACAATATTCTACAAGTACCTGTATTAAGTACTTGAATTATTCCACTTTGCTCACCAAGAGTTCTCTATTCCGGAATATTAATTCCACCTATTACTGTTTTTGCAATCATTTATTTTGCGCGATATTTGTATTTTGTACCTTCTTCGCAATGGTTTGAGCCTTAGCCCAAATTTTTGTGAACCATTTTCACAATACACACACATAACATCACGCCTTGTTTCCCAGAAGGGTTGGGCAGAGGTATACCTATAGTACAACCACATTTCGCCATTATGTTTAAGTAATAGGGGGCGAGCCTATTGCCATCGACCGGGCATGAATCCAGACTCCGGGCTGTTACTGAGAAATTCCATATAGAAAAACCCTACAACACTTTGCCCAACCTGGGAATCGAACCCAGGATCTAATGCTCAGCAATAGCGCTTGCGCTTGCTTGCTTGATTTTTTAAATCTCTGTAAAATTATAATAATTATTAAAATAATCATGTATCATAATGAGCTGACCTTCCCTGTCAAATGGCACTGGATTATCTCCTGACAATATTATATGCCCTGATTTTCGAAACAGATATGCCTACGAGGTTAAACAAGGAAAAGATAATATCTGACAACCAGGAACGCATTTTCAATTTTATTAGATGAGTGCCAAGGTCAAAAGGTCAGTAGTTCAATGGCAATGTCATGATTGCATTTTAATCAAAAGTCGATTCCAGTAACTTCATCTTATATCGTTAACTTTCAAGTGAATTTGGAGTGTATCACCCCAAACACAGGACCCAAACTTTCCGTATTAAGGGTCTTTCAAACAGGCGCGACACGCGACGCGACACAAAGACACCGCTCGTCACGCGACGAGCGGTGTCTTTGTGTCGCGTCGCGTGTCGCGCCTGTTTGAAAGAGCCTTTATAAAGTTAAGAACTGTTAGTGGAGTTGGTAAGTCCATTCAGTATGGATAGGTAACTACAGACCTACTTAAAATATATTAGAGAGGAAAATGATCGCTCCATTTTGCTTATAATTTCATTAACATACTTGAGGCCACCAAAACTGTGTTTGTGTTGGAACTTACCGAGCATTCTGATGACTCTTCTCTGTGACGCTCCATTCCTGTACTGCATCTGACCACTCGCTCTCTCATTACTGTCCACCGAAAGCTTCTTCAAGGGATGCAACACTCGAGAGGTCCGCAACTTAATGCCTATTAACGCGTACAACACTGATATCATCGACATAGGCACCACGAAGAACACGAAACTAGATATAACAAACACTTGGTGAACACCCACACCCTTCACTGTGCACGCGCTCACGTTCACACCATTATCCACATACGACACTATACCGAACTGCATCGCTTGCGGCACCGCCGTACACAACGCAACCACCCATATAGCTATTATAAACCGCACAGCCCTTGACAGCTTCGACATGGTGTGTGACATAAACGGTCGACATATCGCTATGTACCGCTCCACCGTGAACGCGGTAATTGTCAACACTGTGGCGTTAGCTGACGTCTCCGATGCCAGTCCTATGGCGATGCAGTGCGCCTCGCCCAACGGGTACGTGTCTGGGTTCCATAATCTGTGCACTTCAAACGGCAAGCCACATACCAATAATATGACATCTGAGATCGCCAGACTGAATAGGTAGAAGTTGGTGGCGGTGTGCATGGAGCGGTTCCTCGCGATGACCACGCAGGTGCTGGTGTTGCCGAGGATGCCGGCCACGAAGATGATGACGTAGGTGACGGTGAGCGGCACCACCAGGTCCAGCGCGTACTGCTCGTCATAGGTCGCGGGGTGGCTGGACACGTTGGTCGTGTTCATCACGAACGGGTCCTCATACTCGTCCATGCTCGGGGGCGCTGGCAATGTCATTTTACCTGTGAACAAGAAAAACTTGTTTAGATCTAAAATTAAAATAAACCCCTATAAAATAAAAATACCGAGGCAGGGGTTAAAGTCCTGTGCGTAACCAGTTCGTGTGTTTATTTTTATTAACTCAATTATAAAGTCCACCAGTACTGGCGCAGGTAAATAATTATTATCATACAATGATTATGGACCATAAACGCGGTATGTTCACACTGCTACATCATACTAAATATTAAACTCATTGTGGTTTAGTTGCACGTAAACATCTTGAAGGTCTCCCACTAATTGGCCGTTAACACGACCAAATTACTGATTAGAACGCGATTAGCTTGTCGGTGGGGGTGGACACGCTTGACGTAATCAATCTTCTAATTTAGACGTTTCTTAGAGAAATTTTCAACAAGTAACAGAAGAATAGTGGCATTGCAATACAACGTGGCAATGCTGCCAGTTTCTTGGGTACATTACCAGTTGACAGCGATGCGGATGAATTTGGCGACGCCGTATTCTAGTTTATGAAAAGCTTTGGTTTAGTCAGTATATAATTTTGTTATTTTTATTAATTAATTAGGTGTAAGATGTTCATATTATTTTAATTCCCTATATATAATAAACACAGTTTTAAAAAGTTATTTGAAATTCTACAGAACCTAGAAGTCAGAGGGCAACGCTCGAGAGATCAGCACGAGATTCATTTCACGTTTGTATTTATTTTTACTTAATCGATCTAAGCGTTTCCAAAAATTCGTTTGAGAAATACTGTGTCATCCTTTGTGTCCTGTGACTGTGAACTCCTACAAAAGTAATAAGTAACTATTTTAAAAAGTTTTATACGATTAATGTCGATAGGTCCTCATTAAATTTTCGTATTTTGAAGCAGCCGAACATGTCTCTTGGTATCGAATTTTACAAAACTCTTAGATCGATCAAAAAACTATTTTCTATAACACTCATAAACAAGAAACATAAGGTGAACATTTCTGAGGGACATCAGAATAAGTCACTAGAATCCTTAGTGCAATCAACTAATAACGAATGTTCACGCATCATGCGCGTGTAGCAGCAGCGGCGGGGGACGCACGGGTAGAAGGGTCACACAGCTGATCAAGTCAACGGCAGCGGCCCACGACTCGCCAATAGATACGCTCATCGACGGACTACTAAAACTATTCTACACTTATAGATTACTGAAAAACCTATAAGAAGTCTATGATAAAAAAATAACATGGTATATCTCTCAATATTGTGAATACAAACTAACATTTGCAGTTGGAATGTATGGGAACATGTTTTTCAACTACAAACAATGGTAAATTTGTTCTTGGGATAAATCCATCCCAACTACAGAACCCTTAATTGTGAATGGTCCGACATGCACCTGGGCATTGTTTTAAAGTTATAACAGTTACATGGGTCGATTGAAGGTTAAGCAAAGCTTGCAAATCAATCACCATCCATTATCGAGACACCAAAGATCAAAGATCAAAAGAAAAATCAAAGACCAAATATCCACAAATAACAATCCGGAATAACTGTCATTTTTAGATATTTGGCAGTAGTTACGGGTAGTCAGAAGTCCGAAAGTCTAACAACCAGTCATACCAAGGGGTATCGTGATACCCAGTACCTGGATTGATTGTGGAGGTCAGATAGGCATTCGCTCCATGTTAAATACTGGAATTCAGAAGTATCTGGTTAGACTTTTTTTTGGGTGGAAAATGATCAAATAAGTTTTCCCGCTCTGGGTGGAGCGGGAGGGCGTGTCAGACTCTTACTGACTAAAGGCTCGTCCAGACCAGCGCGATATCGCGGGCGCTACAAGGGTCGCGCTGCATGTAGCGCCCGCGATATAGCGCCAGTTTGCACGACCCTTAAAACCCACACGTGTTCCTTCAGTTGCCTGTATTGCCAGGGGCCACGGTAACCCTTCGGACAAAACACCAACCTTGGCAGGCATCGGCCCTATCGGACTGCGTCAGTTTTGCTGACATCTCTTTGAGGCGCGCGTGGAACACAACGCGCCGTCGACCCGGGCCTGGTCCTTATCGGACGGCGAGCTACCGTTATTGCTCACCGTCCGCAAGCCCGCGCCTACGGTGGCCTGCGGCGGTTAGGGGCGTGAGAAATTTGCCTCTCCTTCACGCGTTCCGCCTCATATCCGGTTAGACTGGAAGCCGACACTAACATAGTGGGGAAAAGGCTACGCAGGTGATAATGGTTTAGATTTTTGCGACTTTTAATCAAATCTCGCGTTTAAACAAGTTTAAAATCTAGTTTCGATCTAATCTGAATATCGTAACTGTCAAAAATCTTAAGTTATTCATTTTTTAAATTAACGACATTGAGATTAGAATTTTTAAGTAGGACAAAAACTTAAGCTACGCAATGGTAGCTTAAGTTTTTGTCCAGGAAGTCCTATACGCATTATTGACATCAGTCAATAACGCGTTTTTATTCCAAAACGTAAAAATGTGTGACTGTAAATACACCCATAGCGTAAAAGAATGTCTTGTTAAAGAAAAAGTCATATATATTAAATTAAAAATAGAAAATAGTAGGTATCAAAAAGACAGTTTTCTGTGGCACTATTATAATTAACTTTAGGTATTTTTACCTCGATCTTGTTGACACTCATCTTCTTAAAACAACGGAAAACTTCTCAGTACATAACATGCCAAAGTAGTTTGACGAGTTTTTAACAGACATTGTAAGATCTAGCAGTAGCGAAGGGCCCTATATTACATAGCTTTCGGCATCCCTTTCAAAATATATTGATATAATTAATTACTCGCGTCTCAATTAATGCTTATACTGTACCCTTGTCAAAACTTTCACTCTTTGCCACTGCCCTGTTGTCATAATATTATGAGTAGCTAACGATTATCATGATTCAAAACAAAAGATCATATAGTTTCAAAAAGATACGCGAGAACTAATTAGCAAAAATGTACATTGTGTAAAAGATAAACAAATAATCGGCACTTTAATCATACGGAAATGCCGGCTCGTTTATCTACTCAAAATGTATTTGATTTTAATTATTTAAATCAATTGAAAAACAGACATTATTAAGAGTAACATAATTTGAATATTGTTGTTGTTTGTTTGCCACCCTATACTTCCTATGACAAATGAAGGCGTCTACAAAATAATAATAATAAATTATAACTCTTTCTTTACAATGAAATAATATTATTATGAAATAATAATACAAGCTAATCAAAATATATATCATTGGTTGTAATTAATGTCAATATTACGACTCCATTGTTTTACAAATAATTTCCTATTTTAATATCCCTTTGTAGTTGGAACAATAAAAGGCAATACGTTTGGTAATGAAACGTTAATGACGTCATAAATGTGGGTCGCACAATTAACTGCACACTACGAGGCAGCGGAGAATCGTACGCAGATAACACGTGCTTCTAAACATGTTTGTTATCTACAAAGAATTGAAATAAAAACCGTTCGAATAGGACTCTTGAAGGTCCCTTTGGCTCTGTTGAAACAGTCCCATAAAAAAAAACATTTAAATACTACTTACTATCAAAAAAAATAAAAAATTTCAACAGCAAGAAATATTTGATTGGTTATGTAATTTCTTATAAACTTTAATCCCTACGTAAATGAGTTCCACACTTTTATCATTAAAAGTTTTCTGGGACATATTTGGAATTGAATATAAAAAAAAACGTTCGAATAGGGCTCGTTACGGACCCTTCGTCTCTTGGAGCTATCCCATAAAAAAAAACTACTACTATTAAAAATGGATAAGTTTCAACAGCAAGAAATATTTGATTGGTTATGTATTTTTTTTTTTAATTTAGTCCCTCCTTAAATGAGTTTCACCCGTTTAGGTTGGTCTTTTTGACAATGATTCCGTACAATATTTTACGGTAAAAAGTTGGATTCACACGTAAAAATCCCGCTGTTCATACGGTTAAAAACAATTGCAGTATAAAACTACCATTTCACTGTAATCTCTAAATTTTACAGTAAAATATCGTACTGATCATCGCCTTGTCAACGGGGCCTAGGTTTTCCTCCTGTAATTATAGAAAGTGAACTCGTACATTTCGTCCCGTTACATAATACGATGTCAATAGTGGGTAGTTCCAGGCCCATTGAAAATAGTGACTATCAAGAAACCCACGTTTGGATATGATGAAAACTCATACGAGGACTTTCATCAACTAGGGTGCAAAAAAAAAAAACTTAATGCTTGGCATAAGGCTTATAGACCGAGTTCCAAACGTCGAGACTCGAAGACGTACGAACGTTTTCGAAAAACGATTTATGCAACTCAAATTAAGTTGGGCAGGACACCTGGCAAGGCGACGTGATGACAGGTGGAGTAAGGCAGAGACCGAATGGCGTCCAAGGACTGGATGACGAAGTCGGTCGTCCGGTGGCAAATGATAAGGTTACTATCGCGGGTAGAACCTGGATGAGGCTGGTACAGAAGCGTGGGGAATTACACAAGAAGAGTGGCCTATACTCAGCAGTGGGAAAAGACGGATGGATGGAGAATGACTAATAAGTAAACATCCAAGACACAGGATAAAGCATTTCTTTTCTTACAATCGCTGAGCTTATCTTTAATTTGGATATCGCGCGTGACAATAGTTCGATGGCCGATGACGAATGAGTCAATGATTATATTGATCATCTACCTAACAAAAAAATTAAAATTAATCGATCCCTCAACATCTATTGAATCAATTTAACCAATTGGAATTATTTTTAGAAATATTCTCATCTTAATTTAAACCTGTCGTGTACGTAATTTATGATTTTCCTTAGATTAGCTTAGAAATTCAAGGACTGATTGCACGGTACGTTCCATGTCCCAGAACTTGTTCAAAGAGATGCAAGCGTGGAAGCAATTAAATAATAGTTTTCATGTTCTAGTTTCACAAGCTAGAATGTTATTTTTCCGTCTTTATCGAGAATAAGTACTAGTGACGTAAGTTGACATCACAAATAAAGAACTGCCTAGTTAGGGCACGTGTGCACTATCGTTACCTGCCAATTGAATGACTGCTATAATTAGCTCAAAGCACTCGCGCTAAATATAACCTGGGTAAACCCGTAAACCCAGGGCTTGGCTGGGATTACCCATTACCCAAGCATCGCATAAACATTATCGAGGTTCCAGAAAAAACGAACAAAAAGTATTTATATAAAAACTGGCCAAGTGCTAGTCGGACTCGCACACGAAGGGTTCTGTACTATATAGTACAAGATTTAACACTATTGAGATAAGTGAAAATACTGAACGAAGAATATTTTTCATCATAAATTATAAAAAATCGCAAAAATAAAGTGTATCATAATGATACTGTGAATTACAAATTGATTTTTGCAGTTGCAGAATCACGCATATTCAAATAAAATACTTTGTGAATGGGCGTATATAATATTTTTTTAATAAATACGGTAAATAGTACATGATTTAAAGAAGTTTCAAATCCCTAACTTGTTTAGTAATATAAATGGTATAAAACTGACAACAAGTACGGTCACCTATTTCTTAATTTTTTAAGATTAAAGAAATATTGTACTCTACTCGGTGTGTTCAAGACAATATCACACACATGCCAAGGTGAGTTTTTTTTTTCGAAATCAAATATTTATTGTATGGGGATCCCCTTTAATATAAAATTTTATTTCAACTGTCTACCTATTATGATTCATGAGATACAGCCCGCTTATAGACAAATAAACGGACGGACAGTGGAGGCTTAGTAATAGGGTTCCCTTTGGCACCCTACGGATACGGAACCCTAAAAAGTAACGCTTGTAAGCGAAATAAATACGGATATTCCGTAGCGTATCATACTCATTTTAATTAGCAATTTAAATTTTATAAAATAACCTGTTTTTAACCGAGTTCAAAAAAAGGAGGAGGTTCTCAGTTCATAAAGAATTTTTTTTTAAATACATTTTCCCCGATTACTCGAAGAGGGCTGGACCGAATTGAATTTTTTTTTTAAAGTATATACTTTCTAGTTGGTCTCATTGTCATTTGGTCACGGTCTGATGATGGGATCTTGGAGAAATTGAGGGAACTCTTAAAATATTATAGGCGCACCTATAGGGATTTTAATATTTTTTATAGTAACTCGTGCATTTGGTCTCGGAAAGCACCATTTGGTAAAGTGGAACTAATGATGAAGAACACAGATGGCCACCGGAATTACTTAATAATATGTATTTCACGGGTTGCGATTCGATTACTTTAATATAGTTGGTCAATTGATGCTCGTCACAATTCATATGGTGCAGTGGAGCTGATGGTGAATTACCTGGATAACTCCTCAACAATTAAAGTCCCTCTATTTGAAAAAGCAATATTTTGTAAAAGGTGATGAGCAGTTATCATTAGGTTATTGTAACTTAGATAAATTATATTAAACCATGGGTTGGTTTAATATAATTCAAAAGTGAAAAAAAATAATCTTTTTTACAAAATATACAACCGACTTCCAAACTACAAAATGACAAATAACTTTAATTTCGGAAGTTGGTGGCAAAAAACTAAAATACTAATCAAAAGATTTTGGAAGAGTTTGGAAGTCGGTTGTATTTTTTGTAAAAAAGTTTTTACAGTCAACTTTTATAGCTCGACGATATATTTTTTTATAGTGTAAACACGCTGTCTCCAATGAGTACAGGTCTTGTACACGTTCATTTTTTTACTAGGGGCTGCTTTGTCATAAAAGTTATGGTAGCCACACACGTAAGAATTTACTTGCGCAAGTCTAACGTGACGTGTATTCTAAGAAATTTGCGCAAACTTCCAACATACGTAAGTAACTATTTTAAAAATCTGCTAATTTTGCAAGTTGTATAGTTCCTAAAAGATATATGCAAAATAAAACGCAAATTCAAGTTATTCTGTTTTATAAATCGATGTTTCAATTACATGAACCGTTTAGATTAGGAAATAATAAAATTGCATAGTTATTATATACACATTCAAATGCTTTCAAATTTTGTTTGTTTCAGTAACAACAACCTAAGTTTTAAGAATAGTTAAATACATACAGATCGTGCCATTAAAGATGAGACTTGACCGCGCCTCCCGCCGCACTTTCCCCCGCCCCGATGACGCCCCAGCGGGGACCTCATACCGCTAAAGAGACCCATAAATCGTCTACTGCGCAAGTCAAACCACGTGGTGCGTCAAGTCTCATCTTTAATGGCACGACCTGTACTTATTACACAAAGCTTTTTAAAAATATGTATGAAACCGTTTAAAATGCATTATTTAGAAATGGATAAAAATAATAAAGACAGCTAAAATCCTATATTTATGTAATAAATGTGGAAGTTTGTTTGTTTGAATGTAACAAACATTCAAACAAACAAACTTTCACTAATCACACAAAAACGGCTGAACTGATGATATAGTTTATTACCTGGAATAACACACAATACTTTTATCCCGGTAGTACGTTCTCGTGGGATAATTTCCGACATCCACGCGGGCGAAGCCACTGGCAAATGCTAAATTATATATTTGGTCATTACAATAAACACTGTTT
Source organism: Omphaloscelis lunosa (assembly GCA_916610215.1). NCBI lineage: Eukaryota > Metazoa > Arthropoda > Insecta > Lepidoptera > Noctuidae > Omphaloscelis > Omphaloscelis lunosa. Next base: position 15,547,154 of record OU744247.1, read on the forward strand.
TCTTCGTGCCCCTCACGTACTGCCTCCAAATATTTCTTTATCCATAAAATATTTTATCATGAAACCTAAATGTGTTTGGGCGATCCCTTAACCCCTTATTTATCGCTGATAGCTCTCTCGCGACTTAAGGTGGGAGAGCCTTATAAAGGTTACTAAAGACCACCCGTATCCTCGTGGCTAAGTTATAACAGCCACCCGGGTCAATTGATGGTTGAGCTACTATTGCCGCGGTCGGTTCTTGGATAGGTGACCATCCATTAAACATCGAGACGGCATCAATGGCTTATCGTGCTTTCCGTAAAGTACGTTTGGTCTTGGCTGTCATTCGTAGATCTTTGAAGGTTGTTACGGGTAGTCAAACGTCCAAAAAAGTCATGACAACCAGTATTACCAAGACCAAGGGGTCGTGTTACCCAGTAACTGGGTTGTGGAAGTCACATAGGCAGCTATTCCATGTAAAAAAGACTGGTATTCAGTTGCATCCGGTTAGACTGGAAGCCGAGCCCAAAATAAGTAGTTGGGAAAAGTCTAGGCAGATTGATCTTGTTCTACCGACAGGTAAGTGAACTGTCTTATGATATTGGGTGCCATTTTCTCAAGTAAAGTGTTTGTTGTGTAAGAAAAAAGACTGAATTTCAATGTAGTATTTCATTTTCACGTCTCACGTCATTTCAATTTACATTTTTTTTTTGTTATACTAATGATAAAAGCGAATAAAGCCTCATTATTATCTTGATACAAAAATGTTGCAAATATAACTAATAACCATATTTTTAATCTTCAATAGTAAATATTATGTTTCCATCCCAAGTTATTAATTAATTAAGTTGCTGGTTTCTAAATAAATTCTTTCTGTATTCTATTTTCAAATAACCAACAAGAATTAGGCCAAGCGCACTTTGGACGTGAATTTGTATCGTACGTAAACGTATGATCGTGGTCGTACGAATTGAGTGCGCATGTCGTGGCCAGATCTTAGAATTTATCATTTCATGAAATGATCGACTATTTCGTGAAATGGTTGTGTTTCATGAAATGGCCAGCTAAAATTGAACATATCGTTTAAACGTCAACGTTTAATGATATGTCAGACGCCGTTTGGCCATATTAATAAGTAGGGTATCCACGCAAATATTACTGGCATTTATTAACTTTTAGTAATCTGGGTCAATGGATAAATATTTTTTTTTAAATAGCTTTCATTCCAGATTTTTTTTTTTAATAAGATTACAATAGCTAACCTAACCTAACTAACCTGTGAAATACGTTCCAAACTCCATGTTTTTTAACGTTGCGTTCGTTTTTTGAATGAATTTCACTAAAGTCACGTAGCTTGGTATAATAACGGCACTTTTATCCTCCATTTGCATATTTATAATTGCTTTTCCAACCGAATTATCGTCCGCCGCCATGGTGCACAACAAAAATAAAGCGACATCAACGCCTATACCGGTGGACAATCTAACTATTTTACGATATGATCACTAATGTTTGGCCACATCATGAAGTAGTCGTGCAAATAACTGTGCATATCGTCAAATGTTGAGTGATGATATGGCCAGACCACATCATGATATGGCCAGCGGTAGATGTTCTATTTCATGAAATGGTCGATTATTTCATGAAATGATCAGTTCTAAGATGGCCACGACACGCACACTGAATACGTTTTTACTCTTTGGAGCGCGATGAATACTGTGTCTTCCAAGATAATAGTTCTCTTATAACAAGGAGACTGTGGGTTCGTCGTCGCTGTTGTAAAACCGAATGGGCGCAATAAATATATTTGAAAAGACATGAATTCGGTGAATTTCGTCATATTATGGAAGACATATAATGACCCCATACTGTTTCATGGTTATGTACGTGTGAAGAAAGAAACTATTGAATATATTCTAAACACTATATACGTATATCACTCTGATGCCACAAACATAAACAAGATGCTAAAACAAGTTAATATATTGTGTAGGTCCATTTTCAATTTTGAACGCACGAAAATCCCAACAACACGTACGTATACGTACGACTAACTTGCACTCAGTCTGCGCGCTCCCTTAGTACTTGGAAAGTCGGGCTCGTTCGTGCGTGTTTGTACGTGTTCGTACGAGTAAAATTCGTACGAAAACGCGACCAAAGTGCGCGCGGCCTAATTCGTAAAATAAACACGAATGACCTCCACGCTACATTACGTTTTTTTATTTCGGAAATACGTCACTGATTTGACTAATCGGGGCGCCAGCACTGCCTCAACAGAGTGTACCTATAACATAACACTCAACCGGAGTTAAGTTGAGTTTGTTTTGTCGGTGGCGGTCAAGCAAAAGCAGTAAACACGTTTAGAAACTGTCGCGCGTTCCGCATAGTTGCGTCGTGGTGAATTGCTAGTGTGATTAATTTGATCGTAAATTATAATTTGATGTGAACTGCAAACGGTTTCTCTATTGCGCAATATCTTACACTGCCCATAATACGCCCAGAGTAGTCAAAATATGGCTGATAATAACGAAAGAGGCGTACCTTCTCCGGCATATATATATAACATAGCCTGTATTTCACAGAAGGGTTAGGCGTTTACCTTATTTACGATTATAACTTTTAGACTTCAATTAAAAGTACGTAAAGTTAAACCAAAATATCTATTTCATTGTTTATAACAATGTAAAATTCAAAGTTAGCGAGAGTAGGCTCTAACCTGTAGCGTAGGTACATCCCTACCAAACTGAATTTTGAAAATAAATCAGAACATTTATTTTGTCCCAATCGTATACCGGAATCCAAATCATCCTAACGATCATAAATTTTTATTACCAACTTGATAAAAAACACTTAAACATAATACCAGTTCTTACCGCTTTTATAAAGTCGAAAGAATTCGGGGTTACAACTGTTGTAACTTAAATAATTATGCAAAAGTAGAGCATTCCGCCTGGTTACAAATCAAATGCCCTTGACTTTGTAACGGGATTAATTAATTAATCAGACAAGTATAGTTAACATACCGAGTCACATGGGAATAACTAATTATCAAATGAAATAAATTGCTTTATAAAAAAGTTTCGTGTCGTACTCAAACATGTATAATTTTAATTTATTCATAATCAAGATCGACGTCAACAATTTATAATAATTCAGTAGCAAATCAAGTCTTCCTTTATGGTTCTGATGTACCTACCTACTTACCTTTTATTTAAAAGAGTTCTAATTTTCATATACCTTAGGATACTTATCTGCCTAGGTTCCCATAGACCCAAAAGTGATAACAGGATTCTATATCTTTTTATGCAGATAAATATACTGTCTATGTTGTAAATTTGTAACTTGATGAGTTATAAGATTGCTCTAATAACTTGACGTGGTCAAGTAAAACAGACACATCTTTAAGTTTGACTGATGTACTTATATTTCACTTTGATTTTATTAATCTACTACTCATCACGTGAAGATTAAATATAAAAATGGAATCTGTAGAAAAATAATAAAATTGGTCCCAACGAAGGTTCAATAAAATAAAGTAGTGAAGGAATTGGCAGAATATCTTTGAAACGGAATAAGATTTGATGGCACCACCGTCACGAGAAATTGCGGAGTTCCGCACATCGGCCAAGGCTGTTCTCTTATATTTTATTAAAATTGATTTCTATAAAGGAATTAACTTTTCTACTTTTTCTTTCTTGAAAGAATGATTTAATATGATCACGTAATCTAAAACTACCCCACAGATTTCAATTAACCAAATTACCAAATATTTTTGTAAGTATCCGTAAAAGCACGCACTGAAATTTTTATCGTGTTTCTGATATCACAGCAAATTAATCAAATTTTATGGAATTTCTCGAAATGAGCGAGTCTATTTGTTATAGAAAAAACATGACACGGACGATCCAATATAAATCCTAATAATTTGTGTGTGTAGTGCAAACTGTAAAATTTAAGTTGGAAAAAATATCTTATGAGGTCCTTTTACAGTTACATAACAGTGATACGATGCTTGAAGGGATCGTCAACTTTTTGGTAAATGGTAATGAAATTATATACAGCAGGTGGACATAATCACAGGTCGAACTGTCGCAGCTATTAATTTCCAGATAAAATAAGTCATACGACACCGGTTTGGACGTACCGAATAAGAAAACTAATTTGTGGTGTAAGGCTTGCTATCGGGCTGAAAATAAAAGATTCTTAACTCATTTAGCATCGACTTACGCGGATGAATTCACACCTGCCAGTATTAAAATAAGTTTCCAAAAAAGTATAATTTTTGCTCTTACTTAGGAATTAGTTATTATAAGGTTTTTGAAAATTGTTTCTACACTATAAGTACCCAAATAAATAGCCCTAAGTCTCAGGGCGACGAAGCCGTCGCCGCGCCGCCGCCGCCGCCGCCACCGTGCCGGCGCCGGCGCGTTCTAATGCATAGATTTATATGTAACTGGCCTCGAAAGCAGCGGCGCGGGGAGCGAGCGGTTCCATATAAAACTATGCGTTGCCGCGCCACCGCCGCCGCCGCCGCCGCCGCCGCCGCCGCCGCCCCGCTGCCCGTTGAGTTCGAGACCGCGGCCTTAAGCTGTGTATATGTAACGCTGCCGCCGCGTTGCACCTCCGCCGCAGATTGTAGAATAAAATGGCGAAATCAAGAGGAGACGGCGCGGCGCCGGTACTTCAACGTTCAGTCTATATGGTTACGCGAAGCGGTGTCGGCCCAGCTGCGGTGCCGTCTACACGAGCCCTAATAGGACAGTTTAAAATTTAAATTATTATATTTGTATGACGACTCTTTCTTGACTGATTGGCCAGAAAAGACAGCAGACAAAGACGCATGGCGCAGTATGGAGGAGACCTTTGCCCAGTAGTGGGACAGTATAGGTTAAAAAATAATACATATTTAAAAAAAAATGTATAAAATGCCTTGATATGACATGCTTATGAAGTCCTGGAAGAGAAATTATTTTAAGGCAACCTTGTAAAATTGAGGTCCCAAGAAATGAACGTTATTTAGGCTTTTGCCTCGAATCTTGCGGGAATTTTATGCACTAGATCTTGCCGCTCCCGCGCCGCCGCCGCTGCCGCCCACGAGTGCGACCTAAACCCCGCACTCACTACCATCACCGACAGAAGGCAACACATTGAGGGGTCCGCATTGGCGGATAACTGTAAAACCTCCGCGGGCGAGGGGCTACGCCTTGACCCCGCTCGCCACTCGCACGCGTTCGAACTCTTTCGAATGCCGCCGCGCCGCCCCGCTGCCCGCAGGATTCGTGGCAGAAGCCTAAAGGGATCTCGTACTTTTAATCTACGTTTTCATTACTGCTACCTATTGGATTTCAGTTGTCGAAATTGCCGTGCTTAATGAAAGTAACATGAAGTAATGTTTGGAATCGAATCGAATCTAATTAATGTGTGGGACTAGAGGTGACTTCTCTCTGACATCTTGATCACCGATACTACCGCCAGACATAATAATAAGGTCAATACACCTTGGAAACTCCACGAAAATGCTTGCGTGGGCAAGAAAATATTTCCTAAATTAGATTTTCACGAACGTTCTGATTTTGGAGCTAAAAACAAGAAGTAAATCGAAAAAATTTAAAGCGGTACGCATATAGAAAATGTCATCAAAATAACTAGAGATGAAAATTAGTATTACCTGTTTTGTTAATAACAATATTATGTAATAAAACATAGGTAAGTTATCCTCATTGGCACAAGAGCGATTAAGCAGTTTTATCGTACGGATGGATAGTAGCATATCCTCTTCACCTATCTTATTGCGATCACTAATCCCGACGGATTGCCAGGCTCTAAGCGTGGCTATTATATATAGCCCTTAACTGACAAGCTTAAGGGCGATAATAGCCGCGCCTAAACTGACGAATTTAGGCGATCCTTACTGTAATCTGTATTCCTGATATAAATAGTTTCCTACATGACTACGCACTGTTTACTCTCAAAGGAGAAATATTTTTCCGATCGAAAAATTTTAGGAACTGAATACATTATGTAGAAGTTTTCTGCATCAATATTCAGTACTGAAGCCATAAGTTTCGTTTCTTATGGAGGTTGTAAACTCTGTAGGTGTAAGAAACTGGAAATGGTAGCATGCGAGTCACGTCATCCCTATATTGTATGTGTCAGCGCGGGCAAATTTTTTTTTTTTTGAGTATTTTTACTGTTTTCCCCTTAATTAAATAAGTAATAGGTAATTAGCTTTGTTTATCGCAGTTTGTACTTGAACGGAAATGCTGAAAAATTATTAAATGAACCGTGCAAAATTTGATCGTAAAAATTTGCTTTAGCATCGTTTGTTTACAAGTTTCTGACCTACATTATTATTATACCGTTAGACGAGTTGCTTATGATTGGTAACTTAGTAACAACGACCTCTCTTGAGGTTGTATTTTACTATGAAATTATCTTCTACAGTAAAAATGGCTCATATTAATTATCTAAAACCGGCCAAATGCGAGTCGGACTTACACACGAAGGGTTCCGTACCACCAAAAATGATGTTTTGCAGTTGTAGAAAATAGCCCATATTTCGATAAAATACCTTATGAATCAGCGTTTTTAATATTTGTTTATTAAATACAGTATAGGGTACATGATATGCAGAAGTTTCAAATTCCTAACTTATTTAGTTGTTGTGATAGAGCTCATAAAAGAATGGTCTAAAACTGACAACTTTTACGGCGCCCTATTTCGTAATTTTTTAAGATAAAAAATAATAAAAAACATATATTTGTACTCAATTGAGTACATTGAGTAAGTAGTGGTAAGTTAAGAGCTCTGAACAATGACACCCACAAGCCACATGGTAAGATTTCTTTTTTTTTATCAAAATCAAAGTGGACCTCCTTTAGTTTTGAACTATATATAATTTTTATTTCAACTGTCTACATATTACGGTGCATGAGATAGCCTGCTGACAGACAGACGGACGGGTGAACAGCGGAGGCTTAGTAATAGGGTTCACTTTGGCATCCTTCGGGTACAGAACAAAACCCCAAGTAAAAAGTAAGGTTTGTAACCGAAATAAATACAAATATTCCATGGCGTACGCGCATATTAATAAGCAATTTAAAATAACCTGTTTTTAATCTGGCAACGTTTTTGGTTCGACGTTATTTTTATAGTGTAAACACGCTGTCTCCAATAACTACTGCGCTTGCACATGCACACGTTCAATTTTTTACTAGGGGCTGCTTTAATCATAAAAGTTACTACCAAACAATATGTTGTTTTTAAAATCTACTACTATTTTGCAGGTTTTGTAGTTCCTAAAAGATGCGAAACAAAAGGCAAATTCAAGTAGTGGTTCTGTTTTATAAATCGATGTTTCAATTACATGAACAGTTTAGATTAGGAAATAATAAAATTGCTTAGTTATGCACATTATACACACTGTTGAAATAACCGTTCATTATGTTCAATAAACCGTAATAACGGTTCATGAGATACAGCCCGCTGCCAGACAGACGGACGGACGGACAGCGGGGGCATAGTAATAGGGTTCCGTTTGGCACCCTTCGGGTATAGAACCCTAAAAATGGTAATAAAGTCCTTATAGAATACAAGCCATTTTAAATCTTAAACAGACAGAGAAGTTTCCTGCACGCGTAGCATGACATCCGTAGAAACGGGTTTTATCGACGGAAGAATAGACAAAATGACAAATTGTGATTGTTTATTTGTCATTTTGTCTATTCTTCCGTCGACAAAACCCGTTTCTACGGTGATCATGCTACTCGTGCTGATACCGAAGACTGATGGCCATCAAAATTAGACAGTCTAATGATATGAAACCGGATTCTGTGGTTTGTTAATACATTCAATTCATTAAAATATAAATTAAGTAATGCTTAGGCCTGTCATTAACTCAACGAAATATGGCGTAGCACGATGTTCAATGACGAAAAAGTCAAACACGATCGAAAATGGAATATCTTAAATAGTATCTACAATTTTGTACGAATGAGATAAACCATTTAACATCAAGAGGTAAATAGATAAATAAAATAAAAATTGTGTGACCGTTGATTCAGACACACAAGTTGGAAAATAACGATGGCAAAATTCTGACATCTACTAACAAATTATGAGTAATAAGTTTTCTTAGGGATAAACGGTCATTCAATAAAAAATGATAAGTAGGTACCTTCATGAGACGATAATTGAATTGACAAAAATAACCGTGCCTAATTTTAGTCGATATAATATGTACAGCCTGGGTAAACGAATGATGGTGACGAGCCCTATCTATGACTAGGGTAAATCTTAGATCATAATATCGATCGAAGGGGTAAATAAACGTCAAGAATGCTTTGGAAAGCCAACGCATCTTCGTGTCTATGAGATTCGGCATTGACTTACCGTTTACAGTTACTGCTAAAAAAACAACCTTTAAATACTTAGTAAAAATTGGTTTTTGTATAGACCAACTTTTGCATTCGTTTAATAGATCAATTAATATGATGAACCTTTTGATACCCTTTTAATGAAGTAAGAAGAATAACTTCCTTAGTAAAAATGAGAAGAAACGCACGAATTGACCAAATTGATGAAACTGTGATGTTTTGTAACCTTTTAAATCCATTTATTAATTCCTGGTTTACGGATAAAAATCTTCATTATCAGATTTGTGCTGTGGTTTCTAATTCTAACAGTCATTGACCTCAAGAGGAGTTGGGGTACACCTATTTGGTTGGTTTTGTTACCGCCAAGATTCTTCAACTATTTCCACGAACATTCAATTAAAAAATTCAAAAGATCCAATCCAGCGCTCAAGCTGGCCAGTTACTACTTTAAAATCGAACTTAACGAAATGTCAAAAACAGCTGAGACCCAAAAGAATGCCGACAATGGCCGCGCCGTTTATTTTGTAAAGTGCACTCTTGGTGTTGTTCAGAAAACAGTTCCGAATGGACGGATAGCTTATGAACATCAAGGAAAAGGAAGCTATTAGAAGTTTATCGCTTTTTAAGGGTGCTGAAAGTAGCAGCTGGATTATTTTATGCGAAAATTTACTGTTTGGACTTCCCCTTTGTGAGCGATAAAAACTAACGCGTCGATATGAAGGACGAAAAATAGTTATAATAGCATAATAAAAACTAAAATCTCAGATACTAAGTGCTGCAAACACTGCCTATCAACAAGCATTACAGCATCAGTTATAGACTGTAACCGCATTCCGCTTGAAGGACGCCGGACATCCTTAGAGCAGGAACGGCTGAGAGAAAAAATTCCGATAAGACGTCGTGTGGCTTCGTCCTTGAGTCAGATTCGGATTGCCGGTACCACGAAATTGGTGCCACAATATGCGCAAAATTAGCCAGATGCTTAAAATGCGCATGTAAATTCAAAGATGGTCCAAAATACCCTTTTCTCGTAAGTAGTAGTAATGGACAAACCAAGAATATATAGTGAACAGTCAAAATTGAGTTAAAATTTAAAATGGTCACACCACAAAAGCTTTTAAGAATTAGCGAAAGATTGACACTTTAGATCGTCAACATTGATACAGTTTTAAGTGTGAGACAGGGGAAATAGAACAACCAAATGATAGATGGATTACGGAAACATTACACGGGTAAGAAGGAAGTAAACACCGAGATGAGGGTTGATAGTGATGAATGGGAGACAACGAAATATTACAAAGATTCCAAATTGACTAGATGTATGAACGTAAACGAGGCATAAGGAGTATGTCAGGATCGTAGCAAGTGGCGTTCTGTAGTTTCTGCCTATCCACTGGGAAGAAGGTGTGAGTTTATGTATGTAGGTATGTATTCCAAATTATTGAATATAGCAGGACGGAAGGATATAATTAGTTAAAACAAACTCATCTATATAACAATATTATAAAGAGGGAAAAGTGAGTTTGTATGTAGAAGATACGGGTCGTCAGAAGCCCGAAATTCTGACAACCAGTCTTATCAAGGGGTATCGTATTACCCAGTTACTAGGTTGTGGAGGTCAGATAGGCAGTCGCTCCATGTAAAATACTGGTATTCAGCTGCATCTGGTTAGAATGGAAATCCACACCAACATAGTTGGGAAAAGACTAGGCAAATTGATTGATTTATTACTAATTTAGTTCCATTCTCTTTATGTGGTGAATAATTTACTTATCGTTATTCCTTACTGACTGATTATTTCAAAACAGTATCGTATATATGTAGAGTTCTCCCAGCCTCACCTCTGTCTTAATTTATGTTTTATTTTTCTTAAGCTTTTTTCAACCCACTGTAGGGCCAAAAACGGTTGCCCTTCGATGTCATCTTGTCTAATTGTTTTTTAATCCTGTGCTTGTCTTACCGAAAGTTCACTCTCGACCATAGTATTTTCAACGATCTGCATGAGCCTACCTTACTTATTAAACATACGGGATTTATATCAGGACTTGTAGCTGTTAATAGTAAATAATTAAATATCCTGTTAAAATCCATAAAAAACCGTATCGAGAATAATGAACATGCTAAAATCAATACACGTTTTGGTAACAATACAAAAGCTGTCTTCTGCCATTCTATCACTTCCACCGTATAAAATATTTTGTAAACAACTATAAATAAACCGAATCTTTTTGCTCCCTTCTCAAGTATCGGATGTCGAAAACATGATGGGATGAACATCTCAAAATATAATAATTACGTACCCAAATTTTTACTGTGCGACCCTGATAGAGAAAAGTTTTCGAAAAGCCTGTATAATACTATATAGACCGTAAAATAATCCCTAAACTAACATTAGTTTCACAACAAATATTTTGGGGATTAATTTATAAACGTTACTTAAAGTTAAGTGACGTTCAAACGTCAAAAAATTATGGTTAAACAGTCGCTATCATTACTTAACTTTAAGCAACATTTATTTATAAACCCCTAAAATGCCCACTAATATCCCTATAATGTTTACTTTATTTATCTAAGTCTAAAATAATTCGAAGAGTTTTCAATATCACTCAGTTTTTTTTTTATAAAACTGAGTGATATTGAAAATTGGTCACAATATAAAATGAGATGAATAGTAATAGGCAGTTTGGGAGCAGACCATTGCCATAAAATATAACACCACAGCACTACACCCTTAGAAATGCCTATAAAAAGGTTATGTGAGTACTTGAAGGTATGCGCCCCTTAGATGTGTCCGTAGGTATGACCAACTAAGTCTTATGGACAAAGGCTAAGAATAGAACATCCCTCTCTTTGCAATGAGACTTTCCATAAATCTACCTATCTCAAATGCAAAAATTTCTTTGAAATCCATTTTTGTGCCCATTTGGAAGTTCAGACACACATTCATACACACACACGTCACACACACACGCATTTACCTACACACACATTCTCACTATTGAACTATCGAATTTAATGATAAAGTTACAAAAAGATAGGTCAGTAGTTACGTAAAGAAGATTATTAATTTTTCGTGTGGTTAGTAATTAACCTGGGGTCTACTCTCTTAAGTCTGTTAATGAATATACGCGCCCGTTCGAAAGTAGTTTATCCGACAAAACAAGTGACAAATTCAATTTTTCGGACGCGCAAAATCAAATCGGGATTAGGGACAACTTTCTAATCGTGTTGTCATTCATTCTTAGTTCGGGCCTCGAACTAATTTTATGCCCGTGAGCGATAATGTGTAGGAAGCGCCCCTAACTTCGGCCAAAACTACGTATTTCGTGATTAGGTACTTAGTAGAGCCCTTGGTGTCACAGTTTTTATGCCGCTCATGTGCCTCTGACTTAGCTTCACATACCATCGATAAAAGTGTTTCAGGTATGGCCGGTTTCCTCACGATGTTTTCCTACACCATTTTTGAAGCAAGTAATAATTCGACAATACGCACATGAATCCGAAAAGTCAGAGGGGCGTGCCTTGGGTTCGAACTCAAGACCTATGACTTGGCAGTCTGACGGTCACACCACAAGGCTACCACTGTTCTCGAATAAAGAAGATAAGATGATAAAAAGATTCCTTCGTCCTTCAAAAGTTCAAAGGGTTCCGCCATGAAAAATTAAAAACTTTCCGCGTGGGTTGAGCCGCGTGGGCATAGCTAGTAGGATTTTTCTGAGATCGACACAATGTAGCGTGCAATGAGAGTACTGACGCTATTGATGTATTTAAGGTTTTTACGGCTAATTAAATATGTGTTAGTATTAGATGCGCTCTAAGTACGTAGAGTTGCGTTAAGGTATTTTGAAACCCTAGAAATAAAGGTTAAAAGGTAAATTCACCTTAACTGCCACTAAAAATATAAGTGACAACGAAAATATGAAAAATCAAGTACCCGTGAATAAATGTTGACCAAAATTGCAATTAGACGGTCCCTAAAGCTATATTCTATATGTTTGCGCAATATGATTGAATCAGCCCTCACACTCAAACAATCCATTATTTCAACGCAATAACATTGACACAGTGTTACCAGATGAGGGAATTATAAATGCGTTAGTGTTGCTTCAAAAACGCGGATTTTCAACAAAAAATGCGGAATTTCTTGATTCATCTTTTTTTTTTTGCCCAATTCATGTACGCTTATTAATTAAAACAGTACCTACTATACCACACCGTACTTACAAACGATATGTTTGATGAATCAATCAACTTTTAGATTTTTTAAATAAATATCACGCCAAACTGACACAACTTCGCGCACTTGCCTTGCTGCAACACGATACGAACTTTCTTTACACACGCACACACTGTAACGTATGTGTTTTATTGTGTGTGTGTAAGGACACAGACTTCACTACCAATGCCAAAATCTGACAGCAGGGTAAGTGTATACAAATTCAACGCGTGCAAGAGAAGGTATGAAAGGCGGAAGTCGTCGCCTGACGATCAAACTGAACGCAGCTTTTTATCCTTACGGCCTCAACGAGTAACCGCCACCATGACTGAGAAAAAAAAAGGATGTTCTAGCTAGCAGATTCGAAAAAAGCGAAACCGCGTAGGTTGAAAGCGGAACACGGATCCTTTATCAAAAAGGCAGGGTAAAAAGCGGAAAAGCGGTACATCTGGCAACGCTGCATCGACGGCCCATAAGCTTCAATGTATTCACGTGAGCAAGCCCTGCGCAACAGTTATCCTACACGGTGCAATTCAAATATGGTGTTAAAAAAATTTACTCCCTCAAACTTTTGTTGAATCTTTGCGCAATCTTAAATATTAAGCGTAAACGGTCCAAAGCATTGCGCAATTCGTGATATTGTGCTATATAATTAATCGATTAGAGGCCGCCGTAGTCACCTGGCAAAAGTAAATGATATTCATTTAACAGGCCATACGGGCCAATTAGATAAAAGGGGTATTCTCAAATAATAGACTAATAACCATGAGTGTATTAGGTGCGTACTTCAAGCTTTAGATCCACTTCAACCTGAGGACAAATTAATTCTCTTACTAGACAGCGAACCTCCCAAACCGTCTGGTATGCCTGAAAAATTACTTCAATAAAACGGTCTTCTCTCGAACAAATAGACAATCTATATTCTCCATTACTTAGTTAATCTATCTTACCTATGTGCCTGTTTCGAACTAACACAGGAGGGGTGATTCGGAATGTCAATTGTTCCAAAATAATTGTTCAAAGCGAAGCTTGATTTCTGATTACAGTCCCTATTGTTATTTTCGCATCGATTGGCAAAGACTCCATGCGATTATAACAATTGTAGGCGGTAGGTAGGCCAAGAGATTGGTAGTATCTTTGTGGTAATTACCAAATCACGATCCCTATGTGTAAGTCACATAGTCATATCGTGATTCGGTTTTTTTTTTTGTAGGGCATCTCGTAGTTGACCTCTGAGATCATGGCTACTTAACTGGGCTTTGGGTGTGGGTGCCTTAAGCTACTACACTTAAAACCTCCAGTCAGGGGTTATTCAACTATACTAATTAAAACTAGGTGAACGCTCGCTAAGGGCACCCCCTGTGGGGTACGAACCTTGGCTTAGGGCGTCAACCGGAGGGAGAACATCAAGGATGGGACAGGCTGGATCAAAGTTTTGATCATGATTATTAGTCGGGGAATTTAAAGCTACGTGCTCAGCTGCAACAACTGCTGGCACCGCATTATCGTGCAAGGGTCGGGGGGGAGTATCATTTACTCGGGGACGCGGTCGCATTCGCAAAGGACCTCGGCGGCGAGGCCGGTATGACGGGAGGCGTCTGTTTTTGTACACTGTGCTGGTTTCCCTACTGCTCTCCTGGAGGAGGGTAATGGGGTCGTCAGGGTCGGTACACAATAGGTGCTTTGAATATGTATTCCCTTTCTCTAATGGAGTGAATCCTTACATAGCAATGGTACACAAACAGGTTATATTCCTGTTTCCTCACGAATCAATAAACAGGTGGGGCGGCATACATTTATTGTACCTGTTTACAACATGAAACTGAGCAGAAAGCTGAATAGTAACCAATGTTATTCATGCTCGTCGTTTATTTATTACAACCAGCAATCTAAAAAATAGAATATGAGTTATTTTTCTTCATTTTGTGCCTATACCTATAGTAGATGTTCATCTGTGAAGTTTTCACTAGTTTATTTTCACCTCCGAGGCTTTTGGGACCAGGCCCGGGTCAACGGCGCGTTGTGTTCCACGCGCGCCTCAAAGAGATGTCAGCAGAATTGACGGGGTCCGTTAGGACCGATGCCTGCCGGGGGTGCAAAGAAAACCAAAAGGGAGATCATGGCCCCCGGCAACAGGGCAACCGAAGGAACACTAGTGGGTTTTAGCCAGTAAGAGTGTGACACGCCCTCCCGCTCCGTCCAGAGCGGGAGAAGTTATTTGATAATTTTACACACAAAAAAAAAGTGAAAAAGGCTGCGTATCGGCTGAAAAATGAGAATTTCAGGAAGGATTTCGCTCTTATTTGCCATCGGGTAGGCTTACACAATGTAAATGTTTTGTTTGCTTACAAAATGCTAGGTAACTGTTTACCAGATCTAGTCTAAGGTTTGGGTAAAGTTTTAGCAGCATGATCCCAGGCAAAAAAAAAAATGCTTTGTTCGGATTTTGCACTAAATCTGTAATATACAGACTTTTATAATGGCTTTTATTAAAGCCAGTTGTAAATAAAATACATAAAGGCGGACAAAAATATTTCGTTTTTATTTACTACAGTTAGCATCAATACAGCAAAAAGGCAGTGCCCAAGTACTGTGGGCATGTTTTTTGTTGTTACATATTTATAGTTATAAATGCCAAATGTTCTAATTACGTCGTGGTAACTTTACGCTACGGTAATTAAGTTAATTGTTACTAGACATCTGTCTGTAACTCGATTAAAAACCAACAAGTAATGGGATTACGTAAATAATTGTAACAACTATCAGTCCACCTACAGTCAACTTTACAATTCAATGTAGTTATTTCAGGACATAAAGCTGTAATTTGGCGCGACCGCTGAATCTTTGATCTTGTAATGATAGCTCGTTTATCACGATGTAAAATAGCAACAAAATATCTAACAATACACGTGTAGGTAAGTATCTATCATATTGCAGATAATACCAGTGAAACTTTGTAGCGGGAACGTTAAATCGCACAGAATGATTTGATTCCAGCTCTGAACAACTATTCAATAAATCTCAGTGTGAAATATGCGCGCGTAGCTAATCTAGTAACGATATACAGCTCTGACTTTGATAAAAGGTATAATCAACACTACGTTTTTATTGGGCTTTAGAATTTTACTGACGTCCTGCTTTTAACAATACGAATCATATTATGTTATGTAACTACTGTAGCTATGATGAATATGAGCTCTAAATGACAATGACCGCTACAATAAACGGTCAAACATAGCATCTTCAATGTTCAGCACGGGACATTCTGGATGAGACTCGCACAGACCAGGGAACCATGGCACACAAGGAAGGAGGCCTATACTCAACAGTGGGTGGAACAAGGCTGCCAATGATGACGATGATGAAACATTCTGTGTGATGATTAGGTACTTTTTAAAGCAAAAATGTGAATCTGTATTATCAACGTAAAATATATAACCGTATCTTCCGGCCTCAGTCAAGAAAAATGTATCGCATTGCAACACAAATGCAAAAATAATTACGTTTTGCCCTCATCTTGAACACTAAAAAGACTCGTTGGACTGAATACTTGAAAATATATTTTTAATTTGTTGAAAATAATGCATTCTTTAATGCTGGAAGATGCAAAAACAACATCGTAACATAACATGGCATGATTATTTATGACGTAATTTCATTACCTACTAGAGGTACTTATACGTTTATCCTTGATAATTGAGGGTTACTGATTAATGACAAAATATATAGAGCGTGAAGTTTACTCGGATACTGATTAATGGGAGAGATGATAATGAATAGACAGCATTCATTATTCTTATTGATTTCACTTCAAGTACCTGACTTATTTACGTTACCAATTTTGCTGAAAAGTATCTAGGTAACACTTATTAAAAATGGGTAGATAGGTACGTAAAACGTAAAGACACTTTGGGATGAAAATATTGAATCGAAATTGAATCTTATTTTAACTAAACTAAAGCTTGCAATAAATTCCCTTAAAACCTTGTAAGCCTCTGGATTAGAGAGCAAATGCTAAAGAATTAACAAATTAATCAGGCACAAGCCAATATAATTAAATTCTCACAGATCCATGAAGAAACGCATCGAACTAGGTAAAGGCAACTTGTTTTCAGAGTTTCCTTCAAACTCACCACTTGTTAAGGTAATAAATAAGCGATTTTATTACAAGGAAGATTTATGACAGTTGCTAAGTGTTGGTACTTACTTTATTTTGTAGAGGATCGAGTTATGAAAAAGTGTATGACAAGATATTAATAGATGACTAAAATTGATCATCAGTGTAGGCGTTTAAATAATCACCGTTCCCATACATTTTGGTCGAGTAGGTATTGAAGTTTTGTTGGTCCCATGGATAAGGCCTGGACTCCACCAAAGCGGAGACGAGAGGAGAGGACATGTGTTTTAAACAACCATTAGAATTTCGTTATTCACACATCTCGTCTCCACTCACGATGGCGCGCAACGGAGAGGAAAAGAGATGTGAGCGGCGTGCAGTGAATGGCGCCGTAACAGTTCCACTCTAGCCAGCACACATCCACGCTCCAGTCTAGCCAGCACGCATCTCCGCACAGCTTTGGTGGACAAACCCTATCTGAAAAACATCTGCTCTCGTCTCCGCTTCGGACATATCCGCAAATCTCTGCTTTGGTGGAGTCCGGGCCTAAAGTTGTTCAGTTTGATGGTCTTTTTTTTTGGGTGGGAAATTATCAAATAATTTCTCCCACTCTGGGCGGAGTGGGAGGGCGTCAGACTCTTACTGACTAAAACCCACCCGTGTTCCTTCGGTTTCCCTGTTGCCGGGGGCCACGATCTCCCTTTCGGTTTTCTTCGCACCCCCGGCAGTCTGTACCACATCCTTCAAATTAAATATGACCACACTTTTCTGATTCATGCTGTATATCTGCAGTTTTCCAAACAGTTTTTAGTTGTGGTACCTACCCCGCACAAATTCAATTACCATTACCTGCTATGTAAATAACAGTGACATGAACTTATCATAATTATCATCCACATACTAAGTGGGAAAAAATACGTATTATTGAACCCAACGCAAAAACTATCCAAGCAAAGATAATAAAATTCATATGGAACAATTTTGAGAGCATACCCTTTCAAACACAAAAAGAATTTTCAAAATTGGTCCTTAAGGTGGAACTAGTTGATATTTTTTCCATACAAATTTCAGGGGGGTTTAACTCCACTGTTTGACATGGTACATCCAAAGTTAAACATGATATCGTTTTGTTTCATTATTAATTTTATCTGTGCGGAAACAGAATAGTAAAATAATGAGCCGTTAAAAAGTTAGGAGCCCACAAAGATTCCTTTTTCTTGCAAATTTTAACGCAACTTTGGGGGTAAATAAGCAATAAAAGAAGTGTAAAATCTCCAAAACAAAGTCGGCACCGACAAAGCTCAATTGTCGAAGAGTTCAATAAACTTTATTTGTAATTGATTTATGCAGTGGTTTTTTCATAAAACTCTATTTTCAAAAGGACTTTTCGTAATTTTTTACGCGCTCGTTTTACTAAAATAGTTCGGAACGGTGTTTGTGTGCGTGCAAACTAGACGTTGTGCATGTAGACCAGCGTCTAACTGCTCATCACTGATTATATCTCTGTCGGACACGATGCCAGGTGAGGCAGCGTGCTTTTCGGCCATGCCCACTAGTGAGTTCGAGCCCGCGACTAGTTCAACCTTGATTGACGGAAAAATCGGTGGCATACATTAAAATAAAAAAACACGCTACGAACATAATAACCTCCTCTTTTTTGGAAGTCGGTTAAAAATTCACCTATGTCATCTTCGACATCTTTAATGAAACTCAGAATGTTGTTAATAACGAGATTAGACGTTTCTAATTAAATTGTCAAAGATAAACTGGTTAGTTTGTGGTATCAAAGTTCCTTATTTATTATACTTAATATATACTTTCTATAAGCTCACAGGTCACTTTTAGTTTTAAAAGAGTTACCGTGGAGTGTCTTGCCAGCTCATCTCAATAGGAAACGACCAATAGGAACCGTGTCACTATATAGCTTCTAACGTTTCATAAGTACCCATGTAGGTTTATGTGAAATAAAATATTTTGATTTCGAGTTCTGCAACACACGAGATTTTATCGAGTCGTTCGAGTGATCTTTGACACGCGAGTATCAAGCGAATATTTAAGTATTCACAGGCTAATTCCACCGTATAAATTCCATCTCTAGGTCGTATCATGGAGATACAATTTTAATATATTATAGTTCTAGTGGAGCCAGAAATATTATGTCAAGTCAGGTAACTACATTTAATTAGTGCCGGAATATCAAAGGATCCATTTCTCTTCCACAGATTTAATTATGACCGTGCGAGGGAACTATAGATACTATCACTATACCATCGAAGTTGATAGGGTTGATTGGAGGCATATACATTGGTATATTGTATAATATGTATTTTGATTTACACATACGTATTTACATGATTTTTAAAACTAAGACTTAATAATAATAATATGTACAAGAATATAAAAAAGGAATAATCATAGGACATAAAAAAAAATCGTCCGCATCGCTATCAATAGGAAAAGTGCCCAAAAGGCTGGCAGCATTGCCACGTTCATTGTATTTTGATGAATGTATTTTCTAAATTCAATAAACTCACTCGTAAAAATGTACCGAGCATAATATTATCACAATCGTATGAAACATATTTTCAATAAAAACAAAGTCAACATACATCATTCAACATGAATAAAGAGCCAAGCATACCAACACTAAAATGCAATATCAATTTATAATAACATAAATCTCTCATCCAAAATAATTTCAATCGCATTGTTATCGAACGTTTGGATATCCGAATCGTTCGTGAAGTTTCAAGATGTTTATTTTAGTAACGTTGCCGCGTTGTAGGTACCTTGGCCGAAGTGATGCAGTTCCTACGTAAATGCTTCAAATCCTATTTTAATGAACGCGAGCGGTTCCGAATAATCCCGGCTCCCGAAGTCCCGTCTCACGATATCTGATTGTTCTCGACTTCTCAAATGTTTAAACTAAACCTAGGAATTCTCATTCTCAAATGCATTTTGAACATTTATCATAATTAAATATGTTAATCACATGTCTATTTCTTGCTCAGCATAACTTGTTTGGCTCCAGTGTTACGTTTTTATGGTATAAATATTAGTGGCTAATTAAAAGCAAGATAGCAAATGTTTGGCACCATTTAAATAGACATTTAATACATGGTCTACCTACTACAACATAGTATAATATCGTTTTATTTTATTATGTTACAATGACTAGCAAGAAAAGCCAGTTTGAAGGTACAGACAACGCGCAGAGCGCTCTGCTTTGATTTACGGTGCTGCAATATTGAAGAGAACAAGTTTGTTCAATTCACAAAGTACAGATACAAATTGTCCATAAATGGCAACAACGTTCTCACGTTTACAATAAACTTGCAATAGTTCACTTACCTTTAACTAATTCGATTAAGCCATACCATTTTAAGGGAGATGAAAGGAAAGGTCAGGAAAGGCCCCAAAATTTTGCCTTGAGGGACGCCCATTTCGACTAATTGAAATATGTGGTGCTAACACATGGTAACACGGTGATTTTCAAGCCAGTTTTTCAGATTCTGAATTGCTGATTCTACTGAAGGAATTCGAAAATGTTGTTAGTTTTAAATGTTCATTTTTAGGCTTCCGTACCCAAAGGGTAAAACGGGACCCTATTACTAAGACTCCGCTGTCCGTCCGTCTGTCTGTCTGTCCGTCCGTCTGTCACCAGGCTGTATCTCATGAACCGTGATAGTTAGACCGTTGAAATTTTTATAGATCATGTATTTCTGTTGCTGCTATAACAACAAATACTAAAAAATAGAATAAATATTTAAGAACGAGCAAAAAAATCACGTGATTTTTTTGCTCGTTTTTTTATAGATAATGGTACGGAACCCTTCGTGCGCGAATCCGACTCGCACTTGGCCGGTTTTTTACTGTTTGTATTTCCTGTGCGTGTCCCAAATAAAATATCTTTCTTTCTTCCTTTTCTTTCATGATCAACAATGACCAGTTTAGAAATTGAATACCTACTAGCAAAAAAAACCTGTTTAAATAAAATAATTATGTCATTTGTAATGGCAAATTCGAACCGGTTTTTTCATAGTTTGCAATAATAATAAAAATATGAAATAAACTTAATAGCTTTAATAATCCGCGGTCTTGGAGCGGACTTATTAATTTAATATTTATTAGCAGTAACTTTGGTAGACTACATTATTAGATACCTACACACACTGTATAAATAAATATTAAAATATTCATTGTTAAGGACAGACACGAAGCGAGTCTGGTGGAACAATTTCTATGTGAACTTCTCGGATATCGTTCTATCGGTGTCGTGTCGCGTCGTCGCACCGCGCCTGTTTTTCCATCTGGATTCTCTGGATTTCTCAGTAGCAGTCCGGAGTCTGGATTTGTGCCGGGTTGATGGCAATAGGCTCGCCCCTTATTACATGGGACTTAAACATAACTTGCGAAATATGACTGTACTATAGGTGCACCTCTACCTAACCCTTCGGGATATACAGGAGTGATGTTATAGAGTCCATAATACGAGGTACTGCTGTGAGGACTCTATAACATCAAATTCAATGTTTATCTTGCTCACACACTACTACTGCTCACGGACTGAGAGACTGAGCGTCGCGGCGGCGCGGGGAGAAGGCTCCAAGCCGATAGTTTAGGTAATTCCTTTTTAAGGTGAAAATAGAGACAAGTCCTTTTTAAGGTAAAAATAGAGACAAGTCCTTTTTAAGGTCATAACAATAAGCAATATTAATGTAATAAGTAACATTAAAGGACTCGTCAAGGTCGTTTCTCACGGCCAACTCTAGATTTTTATTTTGAGTGCAGGAAAGCGAGAAGAAAAATGTTATACATGAACAAAAACATAATATCTGCTTCATATTTAGTTCAGTTATTATACAAAGTTTCATGATCTCATTCGAATTATTTTTTTGAATTCTAGTAGTATATTGTTCTGTTTGGCGATAACTTTGTAGTTTTTTTTTTTATGTGGAGATATTTTTATGGAACCGTGTGCTTGTTAAACATAGTACTTGCCATTAATCCTCAACTTTACCATATATTTATTTCAAAATAATAATGCTGTAGTATTTTCGATGTAACGGAGGATCATGCTAAGCAATTTTAAGGTAGGTATTGTAGACTCTTTTTCATTTCGGTGCTCAAAAGCTTTGCACTGAGTTGACAATGCCACGAAAACGGTACAGAATAAAATGAGTAGGTTCCTGGAAATCGATCTTAGATGAAATTGTTTTATCGAATGATTTCCGTTTTCGCCGTATTAAGAAAGCCTTGTGAAATGCAAATACATTTTTGTAAAAATATCTTATTTCTTGTTTCAAGTTTCGAGGCTTGTTATTGTTTCTGTGAGAGATGGGTCTCGCTATAATAACACTTGAAACGTTACCTAACGCGTGACAAACAACGTCAACAATTCAACAAAATATCGAGCTACTAAACACTCGATGTTTTTTGTGTATTCTTATAAAATCACCTAACATTAGATGACAAAGAAAATTAAATAGTAGATTATTACACAAGGGTCGAAAGAAGTCAATTCCCCTACGAGCGAGGGCGGCTATTGTCCAAGTAGGAATTGATGACTTTCAACCGTGTTAAACACTCTACTTTTCATTTCGAATTTAAGGAAAGTAAAAAGTTTTAGTTTTTCTATAATATTACTTGATTACTTAGTTTTTTTTTTAATTTTAAATAATGGAACACACTGCGTCACCACGGCGCGCGGCGGGTCGTCGGGTCGTCCCGCTTATAGGTATTTTTTTTTAATTCATGCTGTCTGTTTATACACTGACAAGACTACAGCATTTTTTTATCGATATTTTTCTATAAGGTGGGTATTACACTAATGATAGTGTAATACCCACCTTATAGAAAAATATCGACAAAAAAATGCTGTTGTAGATATTAATCTACGATCACAGAGCCATGACTAAAGACACAACTAAATTACAAAATATACATAATATGGGTAATTTGTGAGCTTTGTAGATAGCTATACGTATGATAGTGTAATATCCCCAAAGAGGGATATGCCCATAATAAATGCCCATTTCACAATTCCATTACATCCTCGATTACAGATCCATGATTACACACATGACAGTGTAATAACCCCCTCAAATTTAGTTCTATTTTTAAAATTCATTCCCGCCCTAGAGAGGGAAGCAATTACTATGAGTTTTTTCCGCCCAAGGTTCATTTCTTTTGCAAGGGTGGGACCCTTGCATAAGAAATGAAAAATATATTCATAATGTAGGTATGTTTACATAAGTATACCTACATTATTAACATTTACAACAGATTATAGAATAGATTTAAGTAAATTATCACAGAAAAA
The DNA here is from genome assembly GCA_916610215.1 of Omphaloscelis lunosa. NCBI lineage: Eukaryota > Metazoa > Arthropoda > Insecta > Lepidoptera > Noctuidae > Omphaloscelis > Omphaloscelis lunosa. Next base: position 15,570,163 of record OU744247.1, read on the forward strand.
CAGATTATACACACGAGCTATTACAACAGACGCTTCCTGTGCTCTATCTAACTAAAATTGTTATATTGAATGAGATGATTAAAATAATGAAAATTTTCAGCGTACTCTGCGTTTATTCAGCACATAACACGAACAGTATTGCTTCTTCCTTGCTTTTAAGAGTCTTCAGTTAACGAACAGTATCGCTTCTTCCTTACTTTAAAGAATATTCAGTAGTAAAAGACGTTAAACAAGTTCTGAAACATCGTTACTTCATAATTTTCATAGTACTAGTAATTTCTTACCATGATCTACAGTCAAGGAAATTAATTGTTTATCAAATTGATACACTAGGTCAGTTAACGTTCCTCACGCACATCTGAGAGCGCCACGAGGAGGCGGAAAAAAAAGGTCGGTTTACCGTGTTACACCTATGCAACTGTTAAAGAATGACAGTTGTGATTTGAATATACTGACAATTTAAGTTGGTAACTTGCTAAGCAATTAATTTTCCCAGTCTTTACAATCGGGGAATTATAAGTTATCACCCACGAATGTTCCAGCTTCACACTTCAGCTTATAATGAAATTTCTTGTTTCATACCACTTGTTGTGTATTATTTACTGTAAAACAAGACCATAAAGTCTGAGCCAACCAAAGCATTTGTTTGTTTCTTGATTGCACGAGAGAACTTTACTTTTGTATCTAAGCCATACATACAACTACGAGACAGCGATACAAAAAAACGCATTTAGGTGACCGAGAAAATGAAAACTCTCAACAATATCAAGAGCAAAGCGAATCCACACCGAATACTGATTCAGAAAAACTGGGAAAAACGGACGATAAGTGAAAACGCAAAAAATGCGCGATAAAAAACGTAATCCGAAAAAATCCGTAGCGTGAGTGCTACCGTTTATGTCACATCACAACCATACTAAAATAAGGCACGAGGATCATCTTCATTAATGGAGTTCACTTATCCATTTTATTTATGGCAGAAAAGTTCAGTTCCCACAGCACATCGGCATAGGTATAAATGCCACAGCTAACCAATAACCATTTATTTTATCTGAGTTGTATCTATTTCTACGGTTCAATTAACGTGAGCTGCTGACCGTGTGTGTAGAAAAAAGCAATTATAAAAATCTCTAGAGGAAAACGTAGGTAAATAAACACGAAAAATATTGCGAAAATATGTTATAAGAAAGTAGTGAAATAGAGAACTAACATTGATGTAGCGGTATCGAGGAAAATCGGCCGTTTGTAAAGATTTACGTGATCAACTAAAATTGCGCAATTCTTGTTTTCTGTACCTATAACTTAGCTTGGCCGAGATGTCACAGTTAAGTGAATTTTGTTGTACGTAAAAATGCATCTTTATACTCTCTTCATGCAACACTGTCGATCTTACAGATTCGCAAACAATAGGGCATAAAACTTTGATTTATAGTCAGTAATGTCAGTATTAGTGGCTGATGTGACATGGTACATTGTTCACCTTTATGGCTGTATAAGTATCAATTACGTTTGTTGTTTCATAAAAACTTGTTTTATAGATACCTAATGTTTTAAAACTTCTGCTGAAAGTGTTAGTGAAAACATAAGGGAAAACACATTCACAATACATTTATTTGTTTTAATCCACACTATCAATCACAATCTGAATCACTTTGAATAATTTGCTTTGCCTATCCATAGCTTCATATTTTTGAAAAATGTGTCTGCTCAACAGCGTAAATAACGCAATGAATGTTTTTGAACTGTCAAAATGAAAGACATTGCTAATTTTAGTGTGTTACGCAATTACCCCGCTATTCAATATCAGTGATTCAAAGAAAATAATAGAAGAAGACTACCTACAGCATAAATGTAAAATGCCAAGATATCGTCTCACCCACCCCATTGATCTTTATATATATCCTATGTTCTTTTCAAGGGCTCTTAGGTGCAGCTACTAACATACATATTTATGAGTACACTAACACAGCTTGTCTGTTACAATTTAGCAAATATTATTTCTACAAGTTTGAATTCTCTTTTAACTTTAGAGCTGGCCCAGACGGAGGTAGCGGGATGAGTTGGACTCTTTTAATAAAGATTGGTCCTTGGCAGCTGTGGACAGAGAAAGGTATAAGAAGAGTAGGGAGGCCTTTGCCCAACAGTCGGACAATAATGGCAAATAAAAAATAATAATACAATTTAAGCAAAACCTTTTTTAAAACAAGCTTTTAATTAAATAAAAAGTACAAAATAAAACTTACGTAAACATTGAATTTTAATATATTCTTAAAAGCTTGGGGCTTATCTTAAAGCTTAAGAAGGACGTTCACGCCTCAAGCTTTTAAGAATATATTAAAGTTCAATATTTACGTAAGTTTTATTTTGTACTTTTTAGTTCATTAAAAGCTTGTTTTTAAAAAGGTTTTTACTTAAATTTTATTTTATACTTTTTTGTTTTTATTTTATTTTTTTGTTTTTGTTTTTATTAAATTTCTTGTATGTACTGTTGACTATTGAGGAGTTCCCTCTTTTGGAGCCAACCCTAGGTGCAGCAGCCATGTCATGATGAAGTTTAGAACGGCCTATCATCATTGAATGCGTATATAAAATGTTGTGCCTGTGCTGTTGATCGTTGTGAAGTTACCTCGTGTGGAGCCAATCTTGGCTGCACCAGTCAGGTCATGGTGGACTTTAGAACAGACTATCATAATTAAATGCGTATATTAAGTTTTGTCTCTATGCTGTTGAACGTTTAGGAGTGCCCTCGTCTAGATCCAATCCTGGATGTAGCACCTAGATCATGGTGGACTTTAGAACGGACTATCATAATTAAATGCGTATATTAAATTTTGTGTCCGTGCTATTGACCGCTGAGAAGTTCCCTCTTCTAAAAACCAATCCTGGGTGCAGCAGCCAGGTCATGGTAGAGTTTAGAACGGACTATCATAATTAAATTCGTATATTAAATTTCTTGTATGTACTGTTGACTATTGAGTAAAATGCCTTTGAAGAATTTGTTGCCTCCCGTCCAGCAGACTTTTTCAAAAAGGGCATCAATAAGCTACCACTACGTTGGCAAAAATGCGTTGATTGTATGGGTAATTACTTTGAAATAAAATTATCGACAACTTCGATGGCAAAACGACTACATTTATTACAATCTATACATTACTTACTTTATTATAAGAATAAGCTTGACTTTAACCAACATCTGGAGAGTCTCTTGTTGGGCAGTTGGATCATTGCTTGTTACCGAGAATGGTTACTAGTCCCAGAAGACTAGTAACCATTCGCGTTTCTGATCTACATAATATGTATATTGTTGGTAGGGCAAGTCAGAGTATAAAAGAGACCCTTGTACCCTGTTCCCATTACCGCGGCGGACATCGGGCTATAATTTCATATGCTATTTTCAATTCCAATGAAAAATACGTAGTGTCTAGCGACTGTTTATAAAGACAAAGGGTGGTAGATCAGTCAGTTTGATCGCTAAAAGGGATCTCTATTAGCTGGAGTTGAAACTTTAGGCTTATTTATTTAGGAACTCATTTCGAGAAAACCATTAAATTCTATAGGTACCTAAATGTAAGAGTTTTCCTGTTAAAGGCCAAAATATTATTATAAATGCTTTATTATTATTTTCAAATGGAAAAGGGTTATTGAAATAAGTATCGATGATGAACCAACTCCACCAGGCTTAATTTTTAAGTAATTTCAAGTTATCTACAAAGTATCTTGACGGGATTTATTATTAAAATAAAAAAGTCAACGATAAGATGGTTAACGGAAAAGATCTATGCCCTGGCTGGAGGCCTTAATTTATTGAGGCAGCCACAGGAAAGTCCGGTTAAGCAGCCGACAACCTCCTAGGTTGACCTGTAAGATGCCATTTATAAAAAAAAGGAAAAGATCTATTTAAAATATTCCAAAAGAGTTAGTGAAAATGATAACGTTTAACATCAATAAAGGTGAATCCTGAAAGTAAATCTTGACAATATTCTACAACTACTAACTTCCAAAGCCTGCTTTATTTTATTAGGTACTAGCTGTTGCCCGCGACTTCGTCTACAATCCAAGATGAAAAGTAGCCTATGTCCTTTTCCAAGTCAAGGTCTAACCCTATGCGAAATTTCATCCAAATTTTTTCAGCTTAGTGTGAAAGCGTAACAATCAAACTCATTTTCGCATTTATAATATTAAGTTAGGATTTACATTTGAGAAATCTTAAATATAATACACAATCTATCACGAATATATTTATATATTAGGTACAATCATATAAAGCGAAGAGCTCATTCGGCAACAAAAAGCCTACTTAGAAAAAACGAGACTTAAGCACCATCAATGAACCAAAGTCAATTATTCCAAGATCTATTGTGTTTATGTTCGCAATACACTCAAAACAATATCCCCTTAGTCATAAACGCAGCTTAAACTAAAGTAATAATTAGCGTCTGTTTAACCATACATTTTTGACAAGAGTGCTTGGAAACATGCTGGTCCTGCTCCATAGGACAATTTAGAATCCAGACAAAATCAAACAGGTTGCTAATTTAACTGTAAAATTTATAATTTTGTGTTATATGACATTGATTTTACATTCTGTGATTACTTCCTCACACACTGACTTATTAATTTTAAAAACATTAGGAAAATCGTCTACTTTTACAATGTTTGTAAATATGTGAGCACCATGTATCTATCACATAATTAAATTATCTTTCGTTGCTTCATTTTTTTTTTTTTTTTTTACCTATTGAGGTATAGTAATTTTATTCTAGGTGCATCGTCTTCACATACAATTATTTAACTAATGTACGTACTTATACAAACTATTGTAAAACATTTTAAAAGAGTAACGGTGGAGTTTCTTGCCCATTCTTCTCCATACGAAAACTACCTTTTGGAAGGGGCGACTAGAATCAATTATATTATTTTGTAAATTTTGACGTTCAAAACTGCCATACATGGGCCTATTTGAAATAAATGATTTGACTTTGACTTTGACGTTTAAACGTCTCTTAACTTTAATCAACGTTTATGAATAAGAGGGTTAGTTATTAAAGGCGCCTTAAATTACAGTGAAAAGTATACAGACTGTAACATTTTTCCAAAATCTGTAAATGCGGGAAAAAGTTTAGGATAGTCTCCTGAGAACGTTTTCCTGTAGCTACAACGATGAAGATACCTGCTCTGACTGCCCTGTCTCAATAATCCACCCCGTATTTCCAAATTACCTACGCAGAGGTCAAACACCTCTACGTACCATCACTTCTCAACGCTACAATAGATTATAGAGGACGTTGAAATTTGAAACGGATATTACAGCGATAAATAAAATTAGGTTGGTACTGCTGGTACTATAAAGGAATCCCTGGGAATGCAAAGAGACCTTTGACTGTGGAATTCAAAGGAAACAAATAATTTTGTATTTATTAAGGAGCTACTATTGGGTAGGTATATTTGACCTCGCAATAAAATTGCTAAATCACCTTACGGTTGAAAGTCACACGTCTTAAAACGACAAGGTCTATTTGTCTATGTGACAGTTTCCGAACCCAATATTCTATCTTCAGTGAACGACAGATCGCTTGATAATAGACAGTATAATTCTATCTGTCACTACTGTCACTAAATGACATCTCACAATCATTGATAAAGGCTATCTTTCGAAAGAAAATAATAGGTAGGGTTCTCTACTTGGCTCTGCCATGCGTTCCGTTACAACCAACATCACTTTAAAAAACAACGTGTATAATTAAATTAAACTAATTAAATAAATTTAACTAAATAAATGAATAGATTAAGTTATAATTTGATTCAAATTAAAACTCTGTAAGTAAGTACAATCATGATACAAAATTTGACTGCATTTTGCTGAACAAAGTTAACGCTGGAGAGAAAAAATGAAACGGAGGCATACTTTGGCTTTTTCATGCTAATAGCTATCCGTAGTAATATATATATTACTATAATAGACCCTCCCACCAATAGCTAGCGTTTGCCGGTGAGATTCTTTAATATCCGATAGATTACTGGGACGTTAAAACCATAGATACTATAGATGGAAAGGGTTTTCCATCTCCAGTATGCCAATACCGGTGAAAGATAGGTTTTTGGGTTCGATTGTTAGATGGTTTTATCGTTTGTTTCGGGATTGCTCAATTAAGTTTCACAATCCCGAAATAAACACGTGAGGAAAACCGTACTTAGATATTACGCAATAAACATGAATGTGCCTTACGATAATTACAATAAGTAAGAGCGATATAAGGTTCATTTAATAAATTTGATTCCTAATGTTGACAACTGTCTAAGGACCTTTAATGTTGGTACCTAGATAGCGTAAATCTGGTTACTCATAGTGTGTTAAAAAAATGTAACTTTTCAACTGGAAGCCAACTCCAATTTAATTTACTAATCTGACGCATAGTCCCGGACTGTTCGAATTTTGAAACTGTGGAAATCGGTGCCAGAATCCTGAAATTCTAGCAACCGGCATCCAACGGGACATCTGTAACTCTCTCAGTAATTTGGTAACTAATCAAATTGTACTCGCTCCGTGTAAAAACCGCATTGATTCAGACCTGAAGCCAATTCTACTGTGGTCGAAAAAGCTTCACACCAGATGATAATTCGATGTATGACGACTTGTAACGGTTCATGCATATTACCATAGATCGCCTGATTTATTCATGCATGATGTATGTATGCACATGAATTTTAATTGCCGGAATCAGAGTGTTGCCATTGACATTTCAAGCAGAGAAACATCAATATTATGTCGTCGTCCTTATTATTATAAGTGGACATGAATTTTGTTCCATCGCATCGTTACCTTTATTTAGACAATAGGTATAGGTACTGATACAGTGCCAAAAAAGAGCCTTAAGCAGTTTTCTTACCTATCATTTAATGGCATTGAAACTTCAACGTAGCCCTATGAATGACGAATAACAAAAAAAAATAACCTACGTAATAGTCAGCTTCATCGTGCCGATATCATCTTTATCATAGAGAAATTTTGAAACGAAAGTATTGAAATCAAGGTTAATGTTTGTGGCTTGGTGACACGAACATTATTTTTCGTGTGATGCGTCGGGTTATAGATAACTTTCTAAAAACACGTAACGAAAAAGTTACATAGACTCAAATATCAGTGCTAGTGCTAGGCGTATTGATAAGTTACCTTCCGTTATACATAATGATCTATTTATGCTAAACACAGGTCGTCTACTCTATAAACTAAAAAAAATGTAACAGTAATTACAAGTTGCCATGATTACGTAGAAATAGTTGGTATCTGCCGTCTTCCATATTAATTATGCACATATTTGTCACATTTCGAAATCACCGTTCAAGATCTTGTGATAATAGACATTTATAAGAATTCGTAAAACTGTTTAATTTTAGAAAACAGACCGTGATTATTGACCCCTAAAAGTATCAAGGATCAAAGTATTCTTGAATAATAAGAGTCGATCTTACTAACTGCTAGAAGACAGATTGTAGATAACTGATCATGTCTCAGTAAACAATGAGTGATGACATTTTAATGCGTCTACAATCATTCTATTCCCTCTTTTGATTCCCTCTGACCACTACTAACTTCCGCCATGCAACAAACTATCATGAAAATTAAATAAGTTTGATCGGTTACTATACAAAAATATAGAGTCAAAGCAGAACCTATCAAATAAGTTAATTTACATAAAGCAGTAAAAGGGAAGCCATCAAAATTAAGGGCACAAAAGAAAAAGTTAATGACCAACAATCACTGCTGGGAGAGGAAGGTCGTTTCGATAAATTTATAGTATTTACGTGACTTTAACATTTTACATTCCTGCAACTTTTCTCCGCAGGTATTTATCTTATCTTTTACATTAGTTTAAGGAGATGACGATTATTCACATCGCGACATAAATTTGTCTTTTACTAGGTCAGACGCCTTCCGGAAATCAAAAAACATCTCAGAATGGCGAATTCGTAATATTCTCCAGATGGTACAGCTTTTCTGGATATTCATACAAATACATCGAAGAATACAAGAAACAATCTAGTGCGAATAATTTTATGGTAACGTAGCACGATTTTAAGGTGTATTGTAATGAATGTAAAAAATCACTTTTTTATATTTGAACAATTCCGCTATGTATTAGTTAAGAAGATTTTCTTCTTTCTCAAAAACTGTTTTTTATTTTTCCCGTAAAATTTGGTTTTTACGATTACCATTTTATTCGCCGGGGACAGCGATATATGAATAGTTGTTGCTGATATGCATCCTTGTTCGATTCCTAAGACATTTGTCAGAAAAAATGGCGCAAATGTATAAAAAAATATAAAAAACCGGCCAAGTGTGTGTCGGACTACGCAGTTAAGGTGAAATTATTTATCTCAAGAAAAAACTTAACATTTTAGTTGAAAAACATGTTGTCCCATACATACATACTACAAATGTAAGTTTGTACGCACAATATTGAGAGATTTACCATGTTATTTTAAGACTATAGACTTCTTATAGGTTCTCCTGTAATCTATGAGTAAAGAGCCATACTATGTATTTTTTTTATTTTAGTTTCAATAGTTTCGGAGATAAGGGGTCAATTTTTATCGAATTTCTTAAATATCTTTAAAAGTATTTATTTTAAAATTATATGAAAAATATTTTTTTTAATTTTCGCAATAAGCCCTTTCATTTGATAAGTCACACGGTACTGTTAGCAAAACTTGTTTTTTTCTTGTTTGCCCCTCAAAAGTGACCTCTGTATTCAAAATTCATTTATTTACGATACACGTTCGTGTTTGAGTCACTGAAATACACATGTGTACCACATTTCAACTTAATCGGTCTATTAGATTCGGAGCAAATTGGCTGTGACAGACGGACAGACAGACACACGAGTGATCCTATAAGGGTTCCGTTTTTTCCTTTTGAGGTACGGAACCTTAAAAAATCTCTATTATTACTAGAAGAATGGGTACAGTAAATCTCCTTAAGAATGCGGCGACGCATGAATTGTCCATACAAACGTAATACCTACATCATTTTCAATTTGAGCATATTTCCACCATATTATAGTGTTAAGGCTCTTTCAAACAGGCGCGACACGCGACGCGACACAAAGACACCGCTTGTCGCGCGACGCGACGTACCTTTGTGTCGCGTCGCGTGTCGCGCCTGTTTGTAAGAGCCTTTATTCGGATTTAGACAGTCTTTATTTGCTCCTACGTCTTTTTTTTCCAAAAAACTTACCTAGAATTAAGTTTAAACAATTTTAATTTCGCACATTTTTATAGTATAAATATTTATTTATACTATAAAAATTAAATTATAATAATAAATTTATTAATAAATTATATTGTTTCTGCTTAAGCATAGCTTATATTATCAAGTTACAAATTATCGAAAAAATATTGGAAAAAAATTAAGTTTTCATTCATCATTTTTGGTATTACGGAACACATCCAAATTTATCATAAATTTTCGATAGCTAGTAGTGCTATCGCGTCAAGCAATAATTGTCAATGTGTGCGTGGTAGTATTGCTCACTGTAGTTGTATATAGCTTCGTCAGGCACTCACACTAGCGCAACGTGCTTGGTTGGAATTCTTGGAATTCGTTCGGGCTATTTTTTGTCAATATTAGACGATTAGGTACTTTACTGTGTTTTACGTGCGTACTTATTTGTTTGCTAAATTGTATTGTTATATTTCTGACACTGCTGACCTATTTTATTTTTATTGGAACGTGAATAAACTGATAGAAATCGTCGCGTAACGAAAAAAGTGTTAGTGCTCGGTGATACGACGCCGTCGCCACACCGTCACTGCGCTGTCGCCGCGCCGCGTAACCATGTAGACTGCGACCGCGCCGTCACCGCTTTGTTTTGCCATATCACTTTACAATCCTCGGGGTGGCGACCTTGCATATACACAGCTAGGCACGGTGGCAGCGCGGTAGCGACAGCGTCGTGTCGGTGAGCACTTAAGGCTCTTTCAAACAGGCGCGACACGCGACGCGACACAAAGACACCGCTCGTCGCGCGACGAGCGGTGTCTTTGTGTCGCGTCGCGTGTCGCGCCTGTTTGTAAGTGCCTTTATGGTCAACCCGACTTTTCTCTGAGAAAGTGTGAATTTGGTCAAAATGAAAATCCAAGATAGCGGCTGCCACAATTTTAAAATGTTTCATCATGGGTGTCGTTTTCAGAGTTTTCGAGGGTGCTAAAGTAGATAGTGAGGTCAAAATGTATATACTATAGGGCGGCTGTGGAACTTCGTTCCTAACGAGGTCCGCCGACCGCTCACGTTTTTTATTGATAACCAACTTATACTTACAGTTTGCACCACACATTTATACTAGTGTTATCGAATCTTAGAGTATAATTATATCACTGGAGAAGCCATAAGCGCAATATTCCGAACAAAAAAGTCTGTCACTTTTGGCGGGGGACGCGCGGTAGTTTCTTTAAGAACAATACCTATTGTTTTTTACGAGCCCGGAAAGAGAAGTCCGTACCATCGATTTTCTTTTTTTGTCGATATCGATAATCATTCGGAATTTTGATTGAACCCAGAAAAAAATAGCTGATGTATAGAAAAGTTAAATTTTAATAATAACAACTATTAAATAAAAATAAACAAAAAATGTATCAACAATTAATACATTTAAAAAATCTGTAGGTTCATAACTATTTATATATGGATATTTTAAAATGAATCAATTTGGAGTATATCAACCTTAAAAAACTATGGAGTTTGGAACGTCTTTCACAGGTTAGTATAATATTTATCTAAGTATTCAAATCTTATTCATTATTATTTTTCTTCTGGAATGAAAGCTATCTATAATCTTTTATTTATCCACTGACCCAGATTACTAAAAGTTAATGAATGCCAGTAATATTTACATGGATATCCTACTTAATGATTATGGCCGAACGTCGACTGCCATATCATTAAACGTTGACATTTGAACGATATGGTCAATTTTAGCTGGGCATTTCATGAAACACAACCATTTCATGAAATCGTCGATCATATCATGAAATGATCAATTCTAAGATCTGGCCACGACATATATATGACGAATACATTTTTGAGGTCCCTTTTTTTTTGTAATTTACGCAATTCTTGTATCTTTTTCAAATTATAAAACCGTTAGAATAGAAATATAAAACAGAACATTAAAAAAAAACGCGTGCGTTCGGTGGACCCCCGTCAGGAATAAAGCTTCTTCTCACGTATGATTTTAAACAAAAACAAAATTTTCGCATCCGCCTCCTTGGATTTATATTTTGACCTCACTATCGACTTTAGCACCCTCGAAAATTATTAAAACGACATCCGACCAAAAATTTAAAAAAAATGCATCCTCCATCTTGGATTAACATTTTAACCTCACTATCGGCTTTAGCACCCTTGAAAACTCAACTGAAACTCAAACTCAAAGCATTTTTGAAAGCATATTGACCAATTATATAATGATATTGTGGACATATTATGTTATGCTTCTGTACAAAGCAAACCTGCTAGAAAACGTAGGAAAGGCAAGAGTGTGGTAGGATGGAACAAGCACGTAAAGGTGGCTCACAATGAGGCTAGGCAGGCGTATACTAGGTATGTGTCGTGTGGCAAACCAGAAAATGGGCCGTTGTATGACGACATGTATACAACACGTAAAGTGTTCAAATCCAGGCTAAAGTTTTGTCAAAACCACGAAAAACAGCTTGAGATGGACATTTTAGCAGAACATGTTGCCGGGAAAAACTTCCGAGCATTCTGGAAGAGTACTAGGAAAATGAAGGGTAAAGTGAGCATACCTGCTTGTGTTGAGGGATGTAGCGATGCTCTGGGTATAGCCAACTTGTTCAGGGATCATTTTAAAGTTGTCTCATCGCTGTCGTCGGGTGCTGCCGCGCCCGCGGCGATTGCCCCCCAGTCGGATAATTTTATAGGCTTTTCCAGCAAAGATGTGGAAAACGTTATCATAAATATGGTACGAGGCAAATCCCCAGGCAATGATGGCCTCAGTATTGAGCATCTGCAGTATGCAGGCAAGCATCTTTATAGGGTCCTATCCATGCTGTATACCTTTTGTATGCGACACTCTTACCTACCTGCAAAGCTGATAGAAACTATTGTGGTACCAATAGCGAAAAATGTAACTGGTGACGTCACGGATATAAACAATTACAGGCCGATATCTCTTGCGACTGTAATTGCAAAGGTTTTTGACAGTCTACTGGATGCACAAATCGGCAAGCATATTCGGCTTAACGATGCGCAGTTTGGTTTTCGTGAAAATCTGTCGACCGAATGTGCTATCTTGACACTGAAACATACCGTCAACTACTATGTTAATAGAAAAACACCTGTCTATGCTTGTTTCCTGGACTTGTCAAAAGCCTTCGACCTGGTGGATTACAACAGGCTCTGGACCAAGCTTGGGGAGGTGGGGGCTCCCACTGAACTTATTAACATCTTGTCTTTCTGGTGCAACCATCAGAAAAACTATGTCAAGTGGGGAAATGTGCTTTCGGATGAGTATGCACTAGAGTGTGGTGTCAGACAGGGAGGCCTGACCTCTCCAAGACTTTTTAACTTGTATGTTAATCAGCTGATTGAGGGCCTCAGTAACAGTCACGTTGGTTGTCATATAGATGACGTCTGCGTAAATAACATCAGTTACGCTGACGACATGGTGTTGCTGAGTCCGTCGCTCAGTGGTTTGAGAAAACTGCTCGGTATTTGTGAGTCATATGCGGTCGCTCATGGTCTCAAATACAATGAGAAAAAAAGTGAGTTTATGGTGATTAGAGGTAAGAATAAGTCACCGGAGCATGTACCCCCGGTCTTTTTAAACGAAGTACCTCTGAAACGTGTCTCTCAGTTTAGATATCTAGGACACATAGTGACTGAGACCCTAAATGACGATGCAGATATCGAGAGGGAGCGAAGGGCGTTGTCGGTTCGTGCGAATATGTTGGTGCATAGATTTGCAAGGTGTACAGTAGATGTAAAAGTGACACTGTTCAGGGCCTACTGCCAAAGCTTTTACACCAGTGCTCTATGGACCAGCTACACGCAACGGGCCTACAACGCTCTTCGCGTACAATACAACAACGCCTTCAGAGTTCTGGTGGGGCTCCCACGTTTCTGTAGCGCGTCAGGCATGTTTGCTGACGCTAGGGTCGATGATTTTTATGCCATAATGCGTAAAAAAGCAGCATCTTTGATGTTTAGGATCCGTGGGAGCCCCAACGGAATTCTGAGGATGATATCTGATAGGCCGGAGTCTGCAGTGCTGGGGAGGCTTATTCGGCTTCACGTGACATAATTAATATATGTAATGTTATTTTTGTAGTATTCTTATGTGGTGTTTTAATGTCTATTTGAATTTTTATAATGTGAATTAATACTAGTATACTAACATAGTTTTTAAGACCTCTGTTACTAACACTATATGGACAATTTTGTAATTATGTCTGAAATAAATGAATTTATTATTATTATTATTTATTTGAAATAAACCAATTACAGGTACTTTTGAATTGTCAAGGGGCTGGTCAGTCAGAAGTAGAAAACTATGAAGCCGTCATCTTAGATTTTGATTTTGACTTTCTCTCTCTCTCTCTCTCTCGATCGAATTAGAAGAAGACAGTTGGAAGTACAAACGCTATTTCACGTGACTTTTCTGCCAGTTTACTCCTACCGCAAGCCGACAACAAAAAATACTAATTCGCCCTAAGAAATTATCGACATGTCAATTTTGGTTTCATGACCTTGGGATCATGAAACCAATATTGACATGTCGATAATTTCTCTTTTTTCTTGTGCAAAAATGATAACGAGACTACCGTAGGGCCAACCCTACGGTAGTCTCGTTATCATTTTTGGTAGATGACATAATCGCATGGCAAGTGCATGTCAATTTAGCTGATTTGACGTACATTCTCATAATGAAAAAAAAAATATTCTGAACCTTATGTACATAAAAACGAGGTGTAGCGAGACATGGTGACGTCACAAAAGCAATGGGAGAAAAATACTCGATTCATGCCTTGATTTATATTGAATCATGGTTGAATCGAATGAAAAGTTAAAATTTATTATGAGGTTAGGATTTTGAATTTCACTGCAAACATGACAAGATATTAAAAAAATACTTACTGTATATGGAAGGTTATTCCGTCTTTATTTAAGTTTTTTACAGGTTTAAACAGGACTAGGCATTTTCACGGAGCACTGATCAGAACCCAGCGACTCGAAAACGATTAACGTTGTACGTTCGAATCGATTTGAAAGTAGTTTTTATGACCGTGTTAGAGCATTTGGTCTTGTACTTTTACAGAGGGGGAAGTGTTCGTAAGACTTCTCGAGTGATATATACTCTAAGTATCGAATGGATATCAAACGATATAATAAAATTAGACAAAATAAGTTCACTCAAAGTAAGTTACCTAATGATAGATACCTACCTACCTTGTTAGCTACTAATTGTTTACATATTTTTAAACTCAGCCCAAGAAAATAAAAGATATTTTTTCTTAATCGGATTTTTATACTAGTAGGTACCTAAGTATATTTTGTATACTAGGTACCTACCTACTAGTACTATCGAAAAAACGCATCTCTGAACACTGTAAGGACTATTCTTGCTTGAAGCGCTCGGCCGCTATAGTATCGTTTACCAACGAAAAAAAAGGGTCGTGTGCACGGGTTTTGTTTTCAAAATGCTTAGATATACATTACCCCGATAGTACCTATCTTTAGATAACATTAGACCTAACTAATTTAGGTAAATGTGTTTACCAGACAAACGATTATTTGTTTCATCACTAATATTAATCGGTAGGTACTTACTTTTATGCGTCTGAAGAGCCTCAGCGAGTGATTACTGATGATCATACCTACAGTACATGTAAAGAAGAGCAGTAAAACGTCAAATTATACCTACGATGTAAACGAAGGTATTTTGAGAATTGAGATATTACTTTATATCCGAAGTACTTCGGAGTATTGTGTCGCATTTTGCTTGACGGGATTTTAATATTATTTATATGTATCATAAAACTTCTTGCCGCTTGATTACGGTTGATTCTCATCTGGTACTGCAGATAACTTATGGTATCAAGCCAAATCTTATAAATCAGCGTTTGACCGTGTATTTTGATTAACATAATTGTGTTTTAGAAAAGGTCGATAATATAGTCACCCTACACGATTTTATCACGTTTTTTAAATGCTGACATACAGGGTGGCAGGGACATCGACGCGAAAACTGTTACCATGAATTCAGTACATTATTGTGAATCCCCCTGCATAGAAATTCGTCGTCGGTTGTAAAAAAAAAAAAAAACAATGTTTCATAGAAACCTACGCGGTCAAAAACGGGACAGCTGATTTTTTTTAAATAACCGACGAAACATTTAAACGAACGGGGGGTTCAGAATACCATGGTAACAGTTTTCCCGTCGATGTCCCTGCCACTCTGTATAAAAATATATCTGAAGCTGAACATAACTAAATAAATGTTTTTTTTATTTTTTATTCCTAGCTCGGACTGTGACTGTGTTTGTCTCTGTCACTGTTGGTCCCGGTTGTCATTCGTGGATTAAGATCAACACACGGCTCATAACGGTGACAGTGCTATCTATGTCCTGCCTATCTGTCCTCCACAACCCAGTCATACCCCTTGGTATGACTAGTTTTCAGTCACACGGCTTTCGGTCCAAGGACCAGATAGGCAAGGGTCAGATAAGCAACACATAGGTAGGACTGTCACCGTTATGAGCCGTGTGTTGATCTAAATCCACGAATGACAACCGGGACCAACAGCTTAACGTGCTTTCCGAGGCACGGAGGGATATTAGTATGTTAAGATGGTAACCCATCCACGGACCAACCGCGGCAAGCGTAGCTTAACCTGATTGATCGACCCGTGCGGCTGTTATTACTTAACCACAACCCTTAAACAAACATAGTAAACTTAGATTGTACTATTCAAGTTAAAGTTTTTGCGGGTTCTGTCAATATTTCACGTACAGCGGTAGTTCGTGACGACCGCTTACAAATGACAGTTTGTAATATAAATTTATGACGTTCCCCGATGCTTCTTGCTTATAGTTGTATACCTAGTAACATTATGCAGTAAGACCGGAACAACGCTTTCAAAACACCATTTGAATATCAAATGAATTTGACAGATAATGAAAAGTAAACCTAATGAAGAGCGCACAATTTCGTTGCCTCGTTGTAAACTCGACCGGCTTGTAAAAACAGGTTTAATCCACATTAATATGCGAGACCTCTGTATTAAATTAAATAAGTAATAATAAAGCCCGGGGTTTTCCCCGGATTTATCTAATTAGTTGTTTCTTATTAGATTCAAAATAAATAAGTGCTTAAATAAGTGAGAGATTTATAAGACAATTTGAATTTGGTATTAACAACAGGCGTTGATTTTCTCTGATTTGCAAGTCATTTAAATTACGTAATATCTATGTTTGGATAGTACTGATTGCAATTATCAAGCTGGCAAACCACAGAAACTAGATCAGAATTTATTTCCACTAAGTGTAACAGATAACGGTAACTATCAGCAGGAAAAGCTATTAAAAAGTGGTCTCGAAATCTTCTATATACCTATATGTCGTGGCCAGATCTTAGAATTGTTCATTTCATGAAATGATCGACTATTTCATGAAATGGATGTGTTTCATGAAATGGTCAGCTAAAATCAACCATATCGTTCAAACGTCTACGTTTAATAATATATCAGTCGACGTTTGGCTATATCATTAAGTAGGGTATTCATGCAAATATTAATGGCATTCATAAACTTTTGTAATCTGGGTCAATCCATAAATTAAAATATTTTAAATAGCTTTCATTCCAGAAGAAAAATAATAATGAATATGATTTTAATAGTTAAATACTAACCTGTGAAACACGTTTGAAAACTCAACCTTTAAGGGGGTGAAAAGGGGGATTTTGTTTGTATGAAAAATCTTATTCCTTGAGTTAATAAACTGGAGACTTGGCACGAATACTTATCTATATAAATTATAAAGTTCACTATTTTTAGTTTTTCTAAACTACCCCCTAGGAAGATTGTGAGGTGTCAAAGTTTGTATGGAAGAATTTTAACGCGCGGTCTGATTAACTCGAAACATTGTTTATAATTAAGACTGAAAATAAATAACAATGTATATCAGGTTTTTTGAAAATCTACCCCTAACGGGGTGAAAAGGGGTATTCATTTTTACGGGGAGGATTTTACTGTGTGGCTTGATTAACTTGAAAATTGGTATAAAAAATCGATAAGTCAAATAATGGAAACGTCACAGTAGACTTTTTTTTAATTATTATGACGCTATTTGCCATGGGTGATGAGCAATAATGCATTATGTTCGTTTTCTTCTATAGTTTGCCGCAAATTGTAAAAAGATTAGCCAAAAGGTTAGAATATTGCCGATAGTTACGGATTTAAACTTTTAAAAGATTATCATCACGCTATACCTTTATGGAGATAAGCAGTCAATCATAATACATACAGGGTGGATTTTGAGATGAGGCAAAAAGGGCGTTGTCGCACCAAAAAAACGGTCTTAGGAGACTGTCCTTAACTTTTTGAAACATTTTGATCTGCATTCACAGATTTTGAAAAAAATGTAGTCAGCAAGAACATGGGCAATTTTCTCAAAAACTTTTTTGATGCCAGTCGATCCTATTTCTTATTATTAGGGTCAAAAAACTATATCGTATCGGGCCAACTGAGGTTTGAGTACGAGAAAAGTCAGAATTTTTATAAAGTTTTCCATTCATTATACATAGTAGGATATGAGCCTGAGAGGAGATAGAACAACATGAAATATTATCCGCAACGTTCAAATTCCGTAGTGCGCGCTTGGTCTAAGTTTTTGATATCTATTTCAACTTGATGCTGATGCCTCCACGCGTTCCTGAGAAAAAGGGTCAGATAGACAACGAAGACATCCTTTAAGGGTTTCCATTTTTCATTTTGAGGTACGGAACCCTAAAATAGATTTATTATCTGTTTGTTACCTTTTCATGCCGTAACGGCTGAACAGATGTAGATGAATGGCATATGGATAGGCCACGACCTGGGTAATGACATACAATAAGTACTCTAAATATCCGGTACCTAGTACACACAGCTCCATTAAGTTGTTACCCCCGCAAAAGACATGTGCGTTCAAATCCATGATAGGCCCAAGTTGGTTTTAGTATTTTGCAAAAACATTTTTATTGCAATTCATGTATTGTTTTAGTGAATAGGTTAATAGGTTAACATTTACAAATATGTAGTTATTCAATGTCTAAGTAGCCCGAGGGTTTGGAGACCGCTTGCCTTGCATAAGATAGGAGGTTGAAATCCTAGGCACGAAATGTGCTTTTTATCATTCATTAATATTATCTATGTTTCTATTTTGTTTAAGTAATATTAATAAATAATTTAAAAATCCAGAAAAATAAAATACTTTAATAATCATTTAATAATATTTAACAAAACTGTGATCTTATTTTACTACAAAGATTTATATTTTACAATTTGATTTGATAATTTACAATTATCATTATATACGTATTTTGCCAACTGACACAAACGCGTCCCTAAAAAAGTGACATCCGATAAAATAAAAAGCGCCAGAAATAAATAGTTATGAGTGAAAGTATACATCAAACGTTGTAGTTATAACTTGTTGGTATGGATTAATTTTATAGAGAAAACGTTAAAGGATACCCTCAAATGATTAAATCTACCGATTAGACAGAGACCTAAAGATAAAGTGACTCGGACAATTCCATCGCAATTCACATGGTTTTGCTGGTTAGTCGGTCAAACTGCCGGTATGAGTATGACGACTTTCGGTGATGCGAATGTTTGAATCCAAGTCAAATTAAACAATTAACTCTTTTTGAAGTATTCTTTAGATTATTCGTAACGAATTCAATGTTATAGCAGTGCAAAATTTTAAAACTTGAGGGGCTAGCACATACTGGCGCTGTTTGTACTTTCCTATGGGATATTTTCCGACCTTTATGCATGCGAAGCCGCGGGCAAAAGCTAGTTATAGATCTATTAGGTCAACTAGGTAATTAACGACGCTCCTGTAAAATGTAGTTTACACATAACTACTATTTCAAAAGGCATGAATTCTAAAGTACTACTATATCATAAAGGAGTATTTAATATACTTAAGCCTAAGGTACGTAATAAAGAAACCTTACAAGTGGTAAAGTTCGTACTTGACCATGTTAACAGGAATTATTTCGCCTCAGGGACCTTAAGTGAAGACTTTACTAACCCTTAAGGCTTTATAAAGCTGATACGAGATACGACGTCCATAATGTGGCTTAAAACTTATTTAAGTACCTATAAGAAACAAGACAATGAATATAGGGGATAGTTCAGACTTACTTGACTTGATAGATCAAAGAATCAAAGGGTAATCAGAAAGACGAGTTCTAGTAATAACATGTCTTTAAATCAAAAACATGAAGTACCTACTTGATAAGCTTTTCAACATTAATCTCCTGTTCTTGGGATGAATGATGATACAAAAGCGTCTGTAAGGTTTCTAGGATTAGGATTTTGTTATAAGGTACAAGTTCAGTCATGTTACAGATCATAATTATCAAGTCCCTACGTAACTCCGAACAAGCCCCAATTAGGTACCTACTGTACCCACCCACCTTGCGTCCTTGCTTGAATTACTTATATTGTCCGCCATGTTGGCATTTTGGCAATCCGATCAGCGTAACATGTTGCTACTGCGAACTGGTTACTCACACAAAAAAACAGAGATATACTTTTTTTTTTTAATACACTCCGCAAGCAGTTATGTGTTATAATTTCTGGATACTAATAAAGCTTAGGAAAAACCTCAAGATTATTTTTATTTCGGAACCAAGACAAACAAAATATAATTTGTTCAAAAACGTCAAAAACATAGTATCTCATGTTTTATTGCTAAAACTGGATCCTATTTGTATTAAAAATAACTCATACAAAATAAATTCTACTTTTGTATATTTTACTTGCGGTTTGGGTTTTGCCAGTTGAACAGAAAGTTTCTTGTCATGCCTTTAATATTGAAGATATAAATGACAAAAATATAGACGAAAAGTAGTTCTGAACTCTCCTCAAAACTAATATGCTAACTGGGACAGGCAAGACATATTCTAAAAAAAATAAGTTGATATTTCACGGAATACAATAACTAAACGCAAACAGTCTATTCTGTGAAAACTGTCTCATCTGTATCCGCAGTGAAAAGACATTATTGACATTGACAACTTATAACTACAAGTAACACAGTAGTATAAAAAAATAATATTGAGTAGCTTGGCTGCTCTAATAATCAACCAAATACTAGAGCACTGTTAAAAAAATTGACAGAACGTACTTATATTTCAAGTTAAATATCTACATCTGTCTATACATTATTATAAATTTAAGTCGCTTTTCGTGACTGTGTGTGACCGCGTTGTTCGTCTAAACCAAGCAACGGATTCTAATGCAATTTTCATCATCATTTAGAGAATTTATTCCGGGATGGTTTATGTTAATAAAATAAATTAATATTAAACTGACATATAATAAAGAATTTCCATTGTTTTGTCAAATAGTAGAAACTGTGCGAAGCACAGAGGCGCATCGCTAGTACAGATATAATTCAGGAGGAGACGCCCAGGGCGTTGGGAATCGCGAGGCGATTTCCGGCCACCGTAGGCGCGGGTTTGCGGGCGGTGAGCAATGGGTAGCTCACCGTCCGATAAGGACCAGGCCCGGGTCGACGGCGCGTTGTGTTCCACGCGCGCCTCAAAGAGATGTCAGCAGAATCGACGGGGTCCGCTAGGGCCAATGCCTGCCGGGGTTGCGAAGAAAACCGAGAGGGAGATCGTGGCCCCCGGCAACAGGGCAACGGAAGGAACACGGGTGGGTTTTAGTCAGTAAGAGTCTGACACGCTTTCCCGCTCCGCCCAGAGCGGGAGAAGTTATTTGATGATTACCCACCCACAAAAAAAAAAAAAAAAAAAAGTACAGATATAATTAGAACCCTCGTAGTTTATTCATTGCGTATCATTACCAATAAATACAACATCACCTCTGTTGTTCTCATCGTTAATTTTGATGAAGTAAGTTTAATGACCTTGCATCTTATGTTCTTGGTATTTTTTGCTAATCATAATCTTTTTTGCTTTGGCAAAAATCTTATATCCTAGCCAAATTCTTTGTATTTTATATACCGGTCTAGCGGGTTATACGGCTAGAGCCAACCTTCAATCGACTTGATCCATGCCACTCAGAAGCTGCTGAGATGTAAGGTAATAACTTGACACTTCAACTTGAATTGAATACATATGTTGCTTAATGAAGTCCAGTCTTACCAAGAATGTATCGTGTTAACCAATGACGGGGTTGTGGAGGTCAAATAGGCAGTTGCTCCATGTAAAAAATACTTTTATTCAGCTGCATCTAGTAAGACTGGAAGCCGATCCCAACATAGTTGGGAAAAGGCAAGGTAGAAGAAGAGATGCTTAATGAAGTCCTCTGCGCTTGTTGGCACGCAATAAAGGTTTGTGTAGCGGATCAGATAAAAATACCATGAATATTTAATTGAATTGAGTCTACATCACCACATAAATACGTTTATTTAACCAGGTTATTTGTAATCTGACAGAAATAATAGCCGAATTTCTTCATTGAATTTATAATTTAGCAATGCTTTTTTAGGATGTTAATTCACTAAGTTTCAGTATAATTTATTGTAATAATTAATTAAATAGACCAAACAATTAACATACTTAGCGATGTTTATCATAATCAAAAGTTTAAATATGTATTTATTTTCCGTACCATCTACGCATGTTATTTTGAGAGCGGCTTCAGTATTTACATTATAATTAAGTAACTTTACATAACATAAAAACGCGTTTTAAATATCTGATTATCTGATTTCTAGAGTTTGTTCTAGGTATATAATGAATTTACGTACTTTACTTACCTCAATGAAAACACTTTATTTTTTTAAGTTGATGAAATTGGGACAGCTAAAAGGATTTATACTGTCAAAATTAACATCTAAAAGCCGATTAAGTGGTAAGGAGGCGATAGTACCAAAATAGATATTAAAAACTATCGCTATGTTTATAAGAGCTTTTGTCCTTGTTCTTTTTTTAAAGTTTGCCCCTTTTTCTAACTTAATGCGCAAGTGTGTAGACAAATAGACAAGTCACACATATATGTTATCACATAAGACACGAGACAACTATCTATAACCACGCCCAAAGATACAAATATGTCTAGATAGACAGTCAAAGCTGTGAACTCGTCGAAAAAAATTGCGTCCAAATATTGGCCGCTAAATGCACGCACACTAGGAAAGCACACACGTCATTGTGCTTTTCTAGTGTGCGTGCATTTGTAAGACGTAGCTGTCACGCACACCTGCTTAAAAAAGTTGTTTGTTTTAGTTCTTTAGCAGGGCGACACTCTATCTAGACATGTAAATAATCAAAGCCTATTTCATATATATATACAGGATGTTATTTTTTTAACCAGTGTAAAAAATATCAGCCGTTCCCTACATTTTGACGAGTTATGCGAACATAAATGTAAAGAAAAGCTGATTTTTCTTTTCGCTATTGCAGGTTTGGTCCCATAGTAAATTTTGTTCATAATAATTAGTAAAGTCACGTGTTTAAGTTTACGCACTGGTTAAAAACTTACCCTATTTATATCTTAGTTCCATGATAATCAAATTCGTAGCGTATCGCATGAAGTCAGATAAATACAGTGTATTTATTACGCTTATACCTACAACAATTTTAATCAATATTATCTTTTTATCTTAAAATAATAATGAATGAGTTAAATACACCAGTGAGTAAAAAATCAGTAAAACAATAGTTAACCAATACATTGTTTTAAAAAACGAAGGCTATTAAAGCCGATGACAATAATCCCAACAAACGGCCATAATACAGTTTACGAGCGAAATAAATGAAAACGAATTGGTGATTAAAATGGAATCTCTATCTTGTACCGACAGTTGTTCTGTTCCATAGTCTTTGCAGACTTCGATCCAATTAATGTAATTGTTTTGTTGATTGTATACAGTGTTCATGGAGAGCTTACCTGTGATATCGTTTCTTAGTCATTCCAAAATATACTCCTACTTTTCACCCAAATGATCCTCCCGACCGAATTTCGGCCACGGTGGCCAATCTCAACGGAGATTAGCCAGTACGCAAGAGGTATTATAGTGCACAAGCGTGCGCGTAAACATAGGTGCAATCTCTGTTCCTTTAAGGAAATAGCACACATATCAACTCGGAAAGGGATCGTCACCGTATCAACTCGCGCCATTCAATATTCTTTGTATGAAACTCCCTACTGCAATGCACACTAATCGGAATCATAACATAATCACCTCGCCTCGGGACAAGCTCACGAACCGCGGCGATACGGCGACGATCTCTTTCCGAGTTCATATATGTGTACCAAGGCTCGGAACCGGTTTAAAAAATACCGGGAAAAACTGGTTTATTTGGGTTCTACTGCAAATTTTTCTTCATAACGTGAACGTTTTAATAACTTTATTTTAACCTAAATTAACCGGTTTATACGACGAGCGGCATGTCGGTAAACACGTTGCAACTTGTGACTACGCTATGAGGACGCCGCGCTGAATAAAAACTAAACAAAAATGCGGTTAATATTGCTCTAAACCGTTTAATGCGAAAAAAACCTTTATGTAAAGACTCCTAAAAAACGGGTTAAAAACACGGTTTCTACGAGTGAAACCGAATGTAAAGGTTTTTGCGTCAAGTACATAATAACGGTTTGAAAATATAACCGGTATCCGAGCCTTGATTATGACCTTTACTGTCATCGTCCGATAGGACGGCAATCCGACACGATCGTAGAGAGGCGCAGGACCAACAGTTTAACGTATTTTCCGAGGCACGGAATGGAAAAACCCAATAACACTTTGCCCGACCTGGGAATCGAACCCAAGACCCCACACTCAGCACTCCCGCTTACGACCACGAGACCAACGGGGCAGTTTAACCTGAATAATGTACATAATGTAATAGTTATAAACACCACACTTGGTGCCCAAAAGCCAAAAAGTCCCAAAAGAAGCCAAACCCAAAAGTCTGACAGCCAGTCTTACCAAGAGGTATTGTGTTACCTAGTATTTTACATGGAGCGATTTATAGTATATATATATAAATCGCTCCATGTAAAATACAGGTATTCAGCTGCATCCGGTTAAACTGGAAGCCGACCCCAACATAGTTGGGAAAAGTCTAGGCAGATTGATTGAATCACCACACTTGGTTAACACATTGGTGATTGTAAATTGCTCTTGCTCGTGCTTATAACCTTACACGTGCTATCGCACATAAAAATGTTTAAATCTCGAATTCTACGATTTGGATCGAATAAAAATAAATGAATCAGCAGCGTATTTCCCGCTCAATTTATATGAGTCAAATCAGCGTAATGGCTTATTTGACAGTAGGGAAGCTTCCGCCTTCTGTGTGGTCACGAATCCAATTCCCACATCGGGTTAACTACTTGCATGCCAAATGCGGTATACACGGTCTTAGCGCGTTAGAAACATAGATTTATGTGCTACACATGTAAGCGATGCTACGCCCAATATTGTCATAGATCAACTTGGAAAAACCCACAAAATAACCTTTCCACTTTCCACTTTCCACTTTCAAATAGGTTACAGTGACGCAGCGTATGAAACTGTAGCGTATTGTTAGTTCCTCTACGAACTTCAGACTCCGGATTAACGTTCATACCTGCAGGTATTATTAGTATTGCATAAGCTGGAACTGTTAAATGTGTAGTAGGACTAAGCTGCGGGTGCTGTACAGCTATGTGTGAGGAATTATAAGATGGTAGTGGCCACCGTAATCTAATCTAGTCTAGGTTCTACAAATTAAAAAACTTGTCATTGAAAATAAAACTATTCTTGAGACAAACTCGTGCATTTCTTTACAACTTAGCTACACTAAATGCAAACTTTTTTTTTTTAGGTAGTGCATCTCGTAGTTGACCTCTGATATCATGACTACTTAACCGGGCTTTCCTGTGGCTGCCTTAAGCTACTACACTTAAAGCCTCCAGCCAGGGGTTATTCAAATATGCTAATTAAAACTAAGTGAACGCTCGCTAAGGGCACCCCCGGTAGGGTACAAACCTCGGCTTAGGGCGTCAACCGGAGGGAGGACATCAAGGATTGAACGGGTTGGGCGAAATGCAAACGTTTGGAGGTATTCCGACTATTTCCAGATTTATTAAATCCTTACATTATTAAATAATATAAGGATCAATAGGAAGAATCCAATAAAATACAACGATACAGCCTCCGGCACACAATATGTGAGTATTTACGCACACCTACAATGGTATTTCGATACCAACAAAATACGTTTGGTAAAAGATTTAAGAGGATTGTATCGACACACAACTGTTTATGTTAGCACTGCCTTCATCAATCAACTCAGCATATCACAGTCCACTGCTGGATATAGGCCTCTCCCAGGCTGCGCCACAACACTGTGTCCTCCGCTTTCCGCTGCATTCAGTCTGTCCCCCGCTTCCCGCTTCATTTAATCTGTCCCAGCCACCTTTTTAAGGTCCATCTAACTGGGGGGTTTCCCACACTACGCATGCCGATACGCGATCTCCACTCCAGAACTCGTCTGCTCCACCGGCCATCGGTCCTTCGACAAACATGGCCAGCCCAATGCCACTTCAGTTTACTCTGCCACTCCGGTCCTTTACGGATGACGGTACAAAGACAGTACATGACTTTGAAAAAAACACACTATTACATACAAGTCAGGTTAGAAGCATATGGCGTTAGATATTCGAAAACATAAGAGACGCTATGACTATTCCGCTATTCACAATTCGATGGGTAACACAATATTTATTTAGCTTTAAAGCATGTATTTCAGTTATACCATGAAAAAAATACTATGTTATAATATAACTTACCAGTGATGTAATAACAGTCGATAGCACTGTAAAATTAAATCAGTATGTTCGGTCTGTCAGTCCTCCAACCGTACCAAAGACCAAATGAATGAATGAATGAATATAGATCGATGGAACAGATAGGCTACGCGGACATACAGTGTGCGAAATTGAAATTTCGAAGCGATATGAAAATCTGATCAGCGGAATGTTTATTGAATGTATAATTGGCGTTTTCATTTTAGAAAACGCCAATTATACATTCAATCGATCAACAATGCATGATGCCAGTCGTAATGAAATACCTGACTTGGTTTACGGCCCGTGAAAACTGCTAACTATAATTATTTCTGTGAGTAAAGTGATGAACTGCCTCTAAAAATTTCAGACAGTTAAAACTTCTTTGCTGAAACCTCTATTTGATTGGAAAAAAATATATAATTCATTATCATTATTATACCTACAAATATGATGTTCATACCAGTTAAATAACCTAACTATTACCTAATGAATTTACAGTACTATAAAGTGCTTGTGATTTAACGACTTTTGATGAAAATTAATAGAACCCTTTTTAGTAAACAATTAATCTTAATTATAGTTCGTTCCAATTACTGAAGCTATTGCGATTAAAATAATAATGTATTTACGGTATGGAATAAGCAGTAAATAGTCTATCATTTATCAAGAACAAACTTCAAAGTTTACTCGAAGGATTTGTCTATGTGGACCTAAACGTCCAATGTTTAGAATTAACTTCAACCAAATTCTGTAACTATAGTCGAAGTCCACGTTTCAGCTCCAAATCAAATAAGTTATACCACTAACTTATTATCGCACACAATGTCTTTAAATTTAATTATTCCATTATTATGAATGTAGAAACGATGGACGAGAAAGGAAAATACCTACCACTTACTTACACCACAACGGCGCGTGCCGGAAAATTAGTGAATTATTGTGAGTAATATTCACAAAGTGTGCCACGTGCCACACGTACGACAAATGAACGCTCGAAGCTTGCGGAAGGTAATTTATACCGCAACTGTGACTCGAAAATATATAGATCGACTTAGGAGCACGTGTTACTACGACAAAACGTAATTTGTAGGTGTACTACGGGTGTACCCATGTGGGCATTACCCTAGGCTCCTAAATGTTATATCCCCACGTACTGGAATTGAATTTGAAAAAAAGCTTGTGTTTCCCAAAATAGACAAATTGTGGCTTAATTAAAATATAGATTAGTAGTGTTCGTCGAAACATATATTATTCAAATCAATATGTTATATCGTGGTACAGTAGGCCGCGCGTCAGTGGTAACAAAACCAGTATAAGCTGGCCTTGCATTCCACTGAAACTCCTTAAGTGTCTGCTACACGGTCGCCAACCGCGTCCCGACAGAGGTGACCTAGATGTCAAATTTCAAACAGCTCTGCCTGTCGACAATCAAAGTCACCTCTGTCGGTGACGCGATTGGCAGCCGTGTAGCAGGCACTTTAAGGACTACGTTAGGCCAGTTCAAGGTCAGTGTGTTACCACTGACGTGCGGTCTACTGTACCTACTCCCGATTAATTTAGTAAAAATAACATAACATAAACTTCACACTTGTATCCGAAGGGTTGGGCTCTGTTTACCTATAGTTCACCCACATTTCGCCTGCTATGCTTAAGTAATAGGGGGCGAGCCTATTGCAATCAACCGGGCATAAATCCAGACTCCGGGCTACTACTGAGAAATTCAAGATGAAAAAACCAAATAATCTAAAGGTACCTAATTGCCGCCAAATTAAAGTCATGCCGTAACTCCTACGGGAGCATGTTTCCCACTTTGAGAAATATTGACCTAGTAGGCTATTAAGTTAGCAATAGAACTTCGTCTTTAATCGAGTCCCCAAGAGAATAAGTTGGGTAGGACCATTATTTCCTTTCATTTCAGTTTTACTAAAATGTAAGATTTCCGTCCCTTTTGTTAAGTGTGAAACAATTTTATTGTTAACTGTTAACAAAATCGTCAACTTTTGAGTCACTATATTGAAATGCCTAGGTATTTATTTGACGTCCGTAGGCCCAGGTACGCACGGGCGTATTTTTATCGCGGTAAATCTCGGTATTGAGCCGAGCATTGAGAATCGAACAGAACGCTTCAAAAAACATACTGCTGGATTTTCAAGTCTCAGCGCTAAACAAAGCGATGAAAATCCAGTGCGGGAATTAAAATCGCCGAGATAGAAATACGCCCGTGCCACCTGGGCTTAATCAAAATTTCACTTTACTTTTCTGATATTTAGTTAGATAATAATTTAGTTACTTTAAAATCGTTTGTAAGTTAGTACCTACTACATATTTTCTTAGGATATTTCTTTAGATTCCAATATAAGTACCTCGAGCTTCAATCACCGAATTTATTAAAACCAGCTC
This sequence comes from Omphaloscelis lunosa, assembly GCA_916610215.1. Taxonomy (NCBI): domain Eukaryota; kingdom Metazoa; phylum Arthropoda; class Insecta; order Lepidoptera; family Noctuidae; genus Omphaloscelis; species Omphaloscelis lunosa. The sequence goes on from OU744247.1 coordinate 15,598,602, forward strand.
AATTCTTAGAACTACTTGTATTAATTTTAGTGATTAAAATTCTTTTATAATTTATTTCTTTGATCACTTTTAAGACAAAGACTGTTTTTAGTCGTCTAATAGGTATTGTTGTTTGTACGATAGGCGGTAGATACGTAGTGCATTTAAACAACACAATTTCGTCTATAGCCTTTTAGGGTTCCGTACCTCAAAAGAAAAAAAACGGAGCCCTTATAGAATCACTCGAATGTCTGTCTCACAGCCAATTTGCTCCGAATCTAATAGACCGATTAAGTTGAAATTTGGTACAAGTATGTATTTCTGTGACCCAAACACAAACGTTTAACGTAAATAAATGAATTTTGAATGAGGGTTATTTTCTTGTTTGCCCCCCGCAAACAAGAAAATGTTTAAAACAAGTTTTGCAAACTATACCGTGTGACATATCAAATGAAAGGACTTGTTGCGAGGATCTCAAATATATTGTTTTCATAATTTTACTCGATCTATTAAATATAGGAAAATAAATTTTGTAAGGTTAACATAATTCAAATGTGTCTATGTAATTTGAATATCTTTTGCCTGAATCTAGAAATCATTATTTATCTACGCGTTTCCACGAAATATTGTTTTATTTAGGACTACTTTTGCAATATTTAACTAATTAATTTAATAGACTCCAGATTACTAAGCTATATTAATTTATTTAATGTGTTTTAATCGAAATCGAATTACCGAAAAACATATTGTTTAATTTTATTTATCTAAACTTATTTAACCAACTACTTAACTAGACTCATAATTATTACTTATATTCATATATTAACTAAGCTTAACAAACTTCTAACTAACAAAATTCGCGCTGTCGCGTCGCGCCCGTTTGCGAGAACCTTAATAGATTACTTTTCTCACTAGCGGCCCGCCCCTGCTTCTCACGGTTCTAACGACTTGTAAAACATGAAGATTTCAATATTATACCTAAGTTAAATATTAATGTGTATGATACACATAAACCGGAAAAAATCTCTAAATAACATCATTTAGAGAATTTATTCCGGAAGGTTTATGTGACAGCATCAAAATCCGTTGCGTAGTTTAGAAGAACAACGCGGTCACACCAGACAGACACGAAAAGCGACTTCAATTTATAAATGTACTAGCTTCTGCCCGCGACTTTGTTCACGTGGAAGTCGTAAGATATACAATATACTAAAATAACAGTCACATTTTTATAAAACTCCCTCAGCCCACGCGTTGCATCGCCCGCTCGCGTTGACTTTTGTCTTCTTCCTCAGCTCCTAAGGGTCGTAGCGTGATGTTTAATAGCCTATAACCCTCCTCATAAATCACTCCGTCCATTGGTGAAAACCGTATAAAAATCCGTTCAGTAGTTCTTGAGTTTATCGCGTTCAGACAGACAGACGCGACGGGGGGACTTTTTATACAGTGTGCGTAGTGATGTATAGATATGGAATATATAAAATTCTATTATTTAACGTAAATAGAAATAGGAATAGAAGAAATAGGAAGTTTCTTTAAGCTCAAGGGACCACAGCTTCCAAAAGTAAATTGTAAAGGTAAATAAATAAAATAAGGTAGGCGGTAGGTATTTAGGTACATAGGTGCATCCAAATCCCTGTCATCAGCTATTTTTTATTTTTTGTTTTATTAAATTGATAGTAATTTAATCATTATAATTTAATGCACAACATTGTCACACAAAGAATCACACATAACTTTTTGATTGCAACGCGCACCGACTACAGACGAATGTGAAAACAACAATAATTTTAAACAACCATTAATTTCAGGAATTTCCGTGAATCATGAATTCATTATTATGGATTGGAAGTCATTTGGAACTTATTTGTACGAATGCTTTCATACACTTCCATGGAAAATTCAATGCAGACAATCGCTATTGTATTTGTTACCTACCTATTAATTTTCAACTCACTTATAAAAGCGTAGGTACTTGATTTTTGTTTTCTTCATCGGAATGACCGAATTGTCTTTAAATTCACCTTATTAATTCAAATGATTGGAGCCATCAATTGAATGGTAAATATTTATTAGAAAACAAAGCGAAACGCTCAAACTTTGGAACCAAATAAAATTGTGATATTTATATGAAAATTATTATTAATGAATAATAAAATTTATGAATATTATAAAGAATTAATTCTCTTTTGTAGATAGTGTACATATGTATGTGGTTATGCCTACCAAGGCATAGCGAGCTGGGTACTTAAAAGTTAGCTTGACGAATTTTACATTCTACTATGACGAAATAACTACGTTGAGCTGGACTAACAGTGGAAAAAATTATCCAAAACAAATATTTGACGTAGACATCAAAACGTTACCATTTTTTTTACCTTCTAAATCGTTTACAAAAGACTTAAATTAAAGTTTGAATTATGACAAAGATTAAATTATTTTTATACATACTTTGAAATTTCACAGCATCCACATGAAACAAAACTTCTCAACAATCCAATCTTGTCGTGTATATAATGTATAACTTCAACAGTTCAACACTATCACTTTTACGTTTAAATCACGCACTTGTACAGTAGACGCGGAAACTGGGCGCTGTGCGTCGCCCGAACGACAAAGTTGCGGCGCGGACAAGTCGCGACTGAAAACATCCGCGCGCCGGCAGCCGCGGGTGCCGGGTGCTCACCTTATGCTGCTAAGGTCAATGTCAGCACATCTCTATAACCATGTCTTCTGATTTCATTACTGACTTCCTTATTACACTCACATTACTAGATGCTATAGAAAAGTAATCATTTAAATTGACGACGATTTCTGCAAACGTCACATTTAAAAGTTTCAGAAATTTAAATTTTCTTTAATACGCATTGGGTGAATAACTTTAAGAACTGCGAATTAACATCGACTACTGTTGCGATAAGGAAAACTGCTGGTTATAGAATTAATTTGCGAAAGTAAAAAGACCCAAAAATATTCCTGCATAACTGCTGTTTCATAAAGGATGATAATACAAACAAAAGCTCCATTATTTTCATTACATTAATAATAAAATAACTGTTACCTATAAGAAAATTTCCGAAACCAGAATTCCAATTGCGAATCACTTCAAAAAGTAGATATAGTGTGTGTGTGTGTGTGTGTGTGTGTGTGTGTGTGTGTAGTAGTAGTGTATAGTGTTTGATATTTTGCCCTGTTATAAATACGATTATTTCCGTAAGATATAATATTTATATTTAGGATATTTTAATTAGATATTTTTAAAACTTTTCGTTACTCACGAAAAAGTCATAAAAATACACTTAACAGGCTCCTAACTTCTCAAAGACATCACTTCCTTTTAAGAAGCGTGTAAATTAAGTTTGAAAAGTTAATAACACATTAATTAAATTAACACATCAATGCCTCTTAATGTAGGTACCTACCTACATACCTAATTAATTTGATTATGTCATGTTTACTTAAAGGTTCTCTTAATATTTTGACAGTATTGCCATAGTTGATAAAAATACATTCTCCATTTCCGACCTATGCATTGGTAGCCTGCGAGAAGATTGTTGATTTTTGAAGTTGAGACTATTTTACACTTTTATATATAGTGGATAACCCAAATAATACCCAAACAGAAACATAAATATTCCTCTTTCCGGTTTTATTTGGGTTTCTCCTATACAACCATATTATGTACCTACCTATAGCCAAGATCGGAATAGTACCAAGGCGAATGAGGCTCCATACATAAACCTACGAGTTATGCTCAGCTCGTAAAGGTAACCGAGCGTGAAGATATTAAAGCTCAAATCAATTATCACTACATCAAAAGTAGGTATTAGTTACCATAGAACTACGACGAACGGAGACTCAATGTCATTATCGCCTTACGGAAATATTGTTTTATTTGGAAACTGAATCGTACTGAAGATTATAGTGTACTGTGCCTACATTGAAAAAAAATCACTTAAGATATTAAAGAGTTGGTTGCCTTGTCAGTATGTAGTAGACATGTCAGCACCTTTTTGTTTATTTATGATTTGTTTAATATATTGGAACGGACGGCAAAATATAGTGTAAAAAGTTAAAACATGGGTCATATAACAGGTTTCGGGCATTGGATTGCACGTTTTTTTTTCAACAACATATTTAAATTAATTATTGGATTATATGATCGACTATTCATGTACCTACATTATTAAGATGAATGTTACTTTATTACCTTGACAAAATACAGCATAACTATTTGGAACAACTTCTTTGAGTAGATATAATTCGATTCACTTTACCGAAATAGTGCTTATAACATCCATAGCAAACGCAGCGAATAAATTAGATCTCTCCAATGTTTATACAATGAATATATACCATCTATAATATTAAAATTCAGAAAACGTTAATTGCTTAGACTTGAAGAAAATATATTCTGACATTTAAATGGACAGATAGTCCAGTAGAAGCGAAACTGGATTTTATAAGAAAAATATGAAGAAACTTGTTCAGGAAATTATTAAAATAGAAACAAACCAAATGTAGAGACTAATGTTTTTTTAAACTTGCATGCAGTAAATTATTTATTTTTTACAACAAACATGTTTTTACGAACTCGAATGTTTTTGTTAATTATTGTTAAGTTTCCTAGAAACAATTACTTGGTTTAACCCCTGGTTGATGCCTTTTCCACGTTATTCCACGTTGTTCATATGGATCGCATGTCGGTGGTAACACTTGGACCTTGAGCTGAACTAGCGTAGTACGGAATTTCAATAGAACACTCTTGTTCTGTCAGCCGCCAGTTTAAACTGGTTGTATCACCACTGACGAGCGGCCTACTGTAGTACATGCATGGAGAACGAACGACGAAATGAAATAAGTATGTCTAATAAGCGTAGTTTCAACCTAAAGCCTTGCTGGCCTACAAATAACTAAAAAGTTAAAAATAAAATGAAAAACTACTTTTAACACTTTGTGGAATGCCCCCAGACGTAATAAAAAACTTTTGTGTGTCTCGTTTAGTGTCCTTCAACCGATTAAGTTTAGTTTTTTTTTAGTTTTTGTAATAACTTAGTAAACAGGATAACATTTCAGCTGTCGACTATATGCTAAACAGTCAAATGATTAAAATCGACATAATTATAAATACCTAAATTATGAATCATTATGCTGCGGTTTCTATTGCCAAAAATACTCATGTGATTGAATCCATGTTTCTTCTAAGTGGGTATTTTAGAATATGCCATATTATAAGGAATCGTTTATTTTTATACCCAGTATCGGTATAAAATCTAGAGATCGTCTAATTTAAAATTGTACGCCTCCACTAAAATTTATATACATACCTTTGAAAAGTATAACATGCAATTTTATATCAGGTGATCTCTACCGTTGTTTACTAATGGGTTTTTACATTTTCAAGCGTAAACAATCATTATTCTTTTTTAGAAACAGACTAATAATCGTTCCTGCTGAGAGATAATTACTTGCTGGTTTTTAACAAATCGAATAAAAAACACATTCACAGTCATTTTACAAACATGAGTAAATAAATAACTTAGTAATTACAATAACTACTTAGTTGAATTAACTTATTTATTTACTTCCGACGGTTTTTTTTTTGCAGAATAACATTAAATCCGCCGTATAAAGTTTAAGAAGTAAAAGAAACCGGCCTGTGTGCGTATCGGACCACGCACAATGAAGGATTCCATAGTTGCTATAAATTTATCCCAAGAACAAACTTAACATTGTAGCTAAAAAACATGTTCTCCCATACATCAATATAGGACACGGTCAATTCTCCAACTGCAAATGTAAGTTTGTAATCGCATTATTTTTATTTTTCTTATAAACCTACAAATTAACGATTACGGACATTTTCATTTACTTGTGCTGTGAGATGTTGCTTCTTGCCAAACATGATTCTCTAGGTCAATTGGAAGTATTCTTTAGGTTTGGATTTATTTGTGAGTAGCAAAATATGTCGCGTAAATGGCCGTAGTGTTGACTTAGCAGCTAGATTTTTTAGAGCTACAAGAGACCGTACACAGGTATTTTAAATTTTTTTTTTTTTTTTTACACCACGACTAGTATTTTTAATAACAATAAAGCTCACGATACAATTTTTTTTTTTTTTTATGAAATTAATTTAAATTTGATACCTCCTCCCGTTCCTGAGAAAAAGGGTCTTGACAGACTGACAGACAGACGAATGGACGGACGGACAGCGAAGTGAGAATACTATAAGGGTTTATTTTTCCTTTTGAGGTACGGAACCCTAAAAATAAAGTCTATTTTTCTTTAAAACGGTTTACTTATTTTCTGTCGCAAATCCAGAGTAGAAATCCTCGAAAAAGGTGTAGGTACTACATACCCCAGTTCTGACTAGTGAATTTGACGCACGATTTCGTCCAGCCTGCATCGTGTATGATCGATTAATCGTACCACTGGCCAAGCAGCCGGTACAAAGCCACCTACGCTACAAGGCTGACTACGACCACACCTAGCCACGTAGCCACGTACCTACAGGTATCCTAGCGAATGGCTACGACGTGACGTAGCACTCACACGCGGTACAATCGTAGATGCATTTGTAGCAGGTAATTTGAGCTACGAGTAATAGTAGAGCGGGGAATTACAATACGTTGGTCAGACCCAAAATATCTGACGAAAATGAAAACAATTGGATTCGAAAACGATACCTGTAGATGCCAATTTTTTGTGTCACTTACAAATCGAGTGCTTTAATTTGATTATTAGCATAAGATTAGCATACTTAAAACAGAAAATTCTAATTTTAAATCATCTTAACAATATTTTTCACTTGACAAGAGGTTATTTTTATAACCTCAAGTTTCGTTGATGATTTTTAATGATATTTAAACAATAATTGATTGAGTTAGTGATTCCGTAACAATTTAATGCTTTTAAATCAGAAATTAACGTACTGTAGTAAAAATTACGTACGTTTGTCGTGTATTTTGTCAACAGATGTTTCTTTATTATTATCAGAAGCTTAATTCACCCACGCGACAGGGGCTATTCTCAGACGGGACATTGATAAACGGGCAATAATATTGTATTCGAGTATTTGTTACATATTCGTGATTTTCATACTAAAAGTAAATATTGAGGTGCTGTGACGTTATCGAATGAAAGTACTTTATCCCGCAGCTATTGTGATCGTCACAAGCCAATTCAGACAAGATATATATTTTAAGAGCCTTGTCTTTCTTTTATTTACGAGTATAATTCGCGACTTTATTTTTTATTTAATTTAATTTCAAAATAAACACCTTTAAATATAGATTATTGCATTTATTTTTATGTGTGTAAAATCAATATGTGGTATCCATTTTCACTTTGCACAGGCACTGCTCACCAGTGTTGTTGGATTGGGCAATGCAGACCGATGCATTGATTTGATTGGTTGAAATTTTTAGGTTCGTAGCCGTTTTATCTTTAATTTATGTAAGTAATTTAGCTTTTATGACTAACCTTTTTGATTATGATTCCTTTTCAAAAGAAATAAACTAAAGTAAATTAATCAAATTTATCTTTTGTGTTTTCTTCTTCGTTGATATAATAATATGTTTCTCTTTTACTTACGGTGCCATTTTTTTTTTGTCAGTTGAATGTTTTTTGTTACCTAAAGGGAGTTTTTTTTTAAATTATTGTTTTTTTTTATCCATTATAATTGTTAAATAATAAAATAATTTGGAAAGATTAATGTTGTTTATGTCAATGTCCTGTTACCGAAAAAAATCGAAGATAATTTGTGAAAAACGAACTAACGGCTCCGTCTTAAGAGTCATAAATCGTGAGTTCAATAATTTACTTTGTGCTATTTATTTCCTCATCACAGCTCTCAAAAGGATGCAGGAAAATATTATGAGGAAAACGGAGAAGAACCAAAAAAACCGGCCAATTGTTGGGATGAATTTAACCCCAAGAACCAACTTAACATAGTAGTTGAGAAACATGTTCTCTCATACATCGATATGACTTGTAACGTCACGGTCAATTCTCCAACTGCAATTGTAAGTTGTTATATAAAGAAAATAAAAAAAATGTGATATAACTATAAATTATCAATTTTCGGAACTTTTCCTTTACTTGTGCTGTGAGACCTTGCTCCTGCCAAATTTCATGATTCTATGCCAACAGGAAGTACCCTGTAGGTTTTGATTTATTTGTGAGTATCAAAATATATTATATAAATGGCCGTATTTATTTATTCCGTTGACTTAGAAGCTTTATTTTTTAGAACTCAAAGGGAATATAGATCTACGTGTTTGATACTAATTTCAATTTGATGACTCCATGGGTTTCTGAGAAAATGGGTCTTGCCAAACTGACGGACGGACAACGAAGTGATCCTATGAGGGTTCCGTTTTTTTCCTTTTAAGGTACGGAACCCTAAAAATTAAAGAATTGTAACATCCAATAATCCGCACTGCCCTCCCGTACTCCCAATGAGAGAAGTCCGTAGTTTCGGGCGTTTCCTACTCCGATTAGTTCAGGGCCCGAACTAAGAGTGAATGACAACACAATTTGACAGTTATCCGTACTCTTGGTATATTTTTGCCCAACCGAAAAAATGAATTTGACACTTGGTTTGTTGATTTTTGGACGACCTCGTATATTCGTTGACGGACTTAGAGAGTAGACCCCGAGTGGTGGATTACAGCTACAGCCCATTTCCTCTTACATAGAAGAGGCCTGAGTCCCAGCCGTGGGAACATTAACGGTGAACGCAGAGCCGACCGAGCCGCTGCTTGCTACCAAACTGTAAAGGCAATCCAGTTTGAATCTGATATCGTCAGATTTCAGTTCCAGTTTGAATCTGTCAATAACATTCCTGTTATTTCCAGCTATTGTTACCCTTTTGCATTATCATTAAAAGTATATTCCGACCAGAAGAATGAGGATCAAGAATACCTACCTACCTGCTGTCTTGTATGAATCAGAATGTTTATGTGCTTTAAGAATTGAAATTCTGTGTTCTTTACTAGGAGATGAGCGATTTTGTTCGCTTCAAAAGATGGATACCTATTCCAGATTTTTAAATGCCCAGGAGGATTTTGGAAAATATCGTCTTTATTGGAACGGGAACGATATGCTTCCTTTCATGTTACTAAGAACAGCAGCCTGGACCAATATCCCGGATTGACACGTTTGTCTGTGTTTATAACAACACACCAGCACACGTAGCATGATAACCATAGAAACGGGTTTTCTACGGGTTTTGTCGACGGAAGAACAGACGAAATGACAGATTGTGATTGTTTATCTGTAATTTTGTCTATTATTCCGTCGACAAAAGCCGTTTCTATTGTGGTCATGCTTTCGATGACGTCCGACCCAACGACAACGAGCCGTGATCTGAAATATTACCTTGCTAAACTGCCGAGGCAAGTGGAAATCCAGCTCCTTGTTTAAACCCGTGTATATTTATATGCATTTTATGTATTTTATTTTAGTGAAAGGATTAAACGATCATTGATGTCGCCCGTGATTTACACCACACTATTCTTACATAAAAATCTGGCGCATAATCTTTTAAAGACCAAAAATAGTTTGTGAGTCGATATAAACAAGACTGATATTTGTTCGTTGACGTGAGCTATTTATTTACAGGAACTCTGGCAAAACAACACTTTGAAAAACTGTTTATAGAAAATATTTTATTATTCTTTTTTGTTGACTTGATCAATTTAATTAAAGTGATCTTGTTTTATTTGCTTTGTCTATCCATACTTAATACTTAATATTATAAATTCGAAGGTAACTCCGTCTGTCTGTCTCTATGTTATTTTTTCACGCCTAAACCACTAAACGAATTTGGACAAAATTTGGCAAGTGGATAGATGGCTTCCTGGGGAAGAACATAGACTACCTACTTTTTGTCTTAAAATAATCCAATATGGGGTGATATAGGGGATGAAAATTGGTATCGGAAACCCAGCATTTGTTAAATTAAACATATAAAAATTCAAAATTTTGCTTTTCATAAGAAATAAGTAATTAAGTCATAAAACTTGTATTTCAAATCACCCCCCAAGGGGGTAAAATAGGGGATGATTTTAAAATTCATGAATATTTGAATTTTTGTTCAAATAACAATATTGTTCGTACTTCTTTTAAAGAGATTTAAGGTATTGAAAATATGGTCATAGTCCATATTATTTAGTCTTTATTTCATTAAAAGCGGTCCACTGGTTCAAAAGTTATTACATACGATACTTTTATCCTGGTAGTATGTTCCCGTGGGATGATATCCGAGTTCTGCGTGGGCGAAGTCGCAGCCAAAAGCTAGTATAATAAAAAAAAATATGTTCGTTGGTATGAGTTGTTTTTTTGTTTTATAATATTCGTAATAGTCCGAATCAGGTTCTTATGGAAAGAAAAAAATACAAGTTGCTAGGAAAATAGTGCAATTTTTTATAGGATTTTTAGAACAGGACGTCTGTCGGGTCAGCTTGTTTTAAATAAAAATAAAATTCTTTTGTTGATTTCTTTGTCCTTTTCCAGTTTTTGTAAATGTTTTGCAAACAAATTTCGCGACAGTTTCCCCTTAATCAAGTTAAAACTTATGAACTCGTTGCGTCAACTTTGGTATGATCAGCATTACTATGATTAGCAGGTACCTGCCATGTAAATGAAGCAAAAGGAGTATGTAAGTATCGTAGCAGGTTGCGTTCTGTAGTTACTACCTACCCCCATGGAAAGAAGGCGAGAGTTTATGTTTGTATACATATATGTGTACCTACCAGTTAAATAACTACAATTTAAACATGATCGCAAATTTTAAAAGCTCTATTCTGGCTATAACGTACCTACGAGGGGTTTAACTTACAAATTCAATAAAATACAAGCTAGCTTGTTATTTTCACGCTGAATTTTAAATGTAACAATAAATTGGAAATACGATTTCTCGTATATTTTGCGCAGTCGGATTAGTAAAGTGGTATATATATGATTTCTTGTAAATATATATTTTACTTGACAATGAACCAATAACCCGTTAATCGAGCAACCTTTCTAATTGCAGATTACAACAAAAAGATAAAAACTTTTGAAACTTGAAACTTACATTTTCGGGTGATTTCTACCAGTGAACTCCTAACTAAATAGTTTCAGTAGATAGTACTTAAATGGGTAGGTTCTTGGTTACCTACTTAAAATATGTACACTAGGTTGGCCTCGTTTCCCTTTATCATTTTTGAAGCAAACTTTAGGTATCTAAGGGAGTCATGGAGAGTGCGATTGTCGCAACCCAGTACTGGGCACGCCACAATTGCGGCGATAAGTCCCCTCTTTGAGGAGTGGCTAGAGAGGCGCCACGGCTTCCTCACCTTCCGCCTGATGCAGGTCCTCACCGGACACGGTGTTTTGGGTGGTTCCTGTTCCGGATAAGGCGGGAGGGAACGCCTGAGTGTCACCATTGTGTGGATCGCCCGAAGCACACGGTGGAGCATACGGTATAGGTCTGGCCGGTCTCTCACGTCCGGCCCTGGTCCAGGCCATAGTACGAATCGAGAGGTCATTGGAAGCCGTCACCTCCTTCTGCGAAGCACTCATGCTTGCAAAGGAAGATGCGGTACGCGTGAGCGCCCTCAATTCCCAGCCACCGTAGGCGCGGGTTTGCGGACGGTGAGCAATGGGTAGCTCGCCGTCCGATAAGGACCAGGCCCGGGTCGACGGCGCGTTGTGTTCCACGCGTGCCTCAAAGAGATGTCAGCACAACTGACGGGGTCCGCTAGGGTCGCGGGAAAATCCGAATGGGATACCGTGGCCCCTGGCAACATACATGCAACTGAAAGAAAAGGGTTGGGTTTTAGTCAGTATGAGCCTGACACGCCCTTCCGCTCCGCCCAGAGCGGGAGTTTGATAAATTCCCACCAAAAAAAAAGGATATAAGGTAGAGAAAACGAACTATGTTTATCATTTGATGTTTCGTAATGATAATCTATCTATGTATATCTAAAATATATATTATCTATGCTTATAATAAAACAGTAAAATCCGATGTCTGTTTGTTCGCGCACATCTCCGGAACTTCTGAACGGATTTTCATGTAGTTTTCACAGGTAGACATAGATTAATTTGGATTAGAATATAGGCTTTGTTTAATTAAATCGGATTTTGTAAAAAAAAAAGTAATAGTCATGCAAGACAGTATTTTGTTCAAGACACGTTTTACACAATTTCTGAGAGTAACCTAACAAAAAAAACTGGGCTTGCATGAATTCAAGGTAGTATTAGCTAACAGCTCTTGAACGCAGTTGATATTTTTTCAATAAAAATATGAATTTCAAAATAAATATTAACAAAGTAGATTTTATACGTCCATATTTCTGATACTCTGAGCTTTGAAACCTTACTGCTCGCCATAAGGGCTTTCCTTTCTACAGTTACCGAATCCCCGTCGAATATACAAATCAACACAAAGCTACAGATTTTTTATTTCGGAAACTCAGACCACAAAAAAATAAAAAAGGTTTGGAGGATACCTTGCAAACGCAAAGCGTCAGTGACGTCATTTTTAGAGTTCTGTTGGGAATATTCGCGAGAATACACCCTTTTTGGAGAAACTGAAAAATAAAAAGAAAGCTGCATCCTGCACGCGCGGTGCAGCGGCGTCCTAGGCCCGCGCGTGTGCGCCACCTCCAAGTGACATAATAGTCTAGTGACATAAATGACAGACAATATTTTTCATATCTGTTATATGTGGCCTCTTCGATTTATGTTTATTTCTTTTTTCACTATGGCATTTCACTGATGGATGTTTGTCACTTTCATATTATTAAAACTATTGAATAAAATATGAAATAATTAATTACTTAGAAGCTACATAATATTGGCGACGATGGAGGCAGAACTGGCGCGATTCACTCGCCTGCGCGCAACTATACGCGGCCAGCTTATAATGTTCGAACGTACATTGGAACAATTACAAAATCCTTCGGATTACGAAGTAATTTCACGTCTGACAAGCAATGCTGACAAGTCTAGAAAATTATGAACAAAAAATTGTAAAAATTCAAAATGAAATCAAATTGCAAACACATGACGTGGAAGCAGAAATTGAGCAGCGGTATTCTACAGAAGAGCAAATATTACAATTAAAGCTAAAGCTGCATGGCTTACGGCCTACACCAACGACCGCACCATCGACTTACGTCACGGATTCACTTGAAAGTTCACCAGAAACTACACCAAGAATTAACTTTCAACCATTACAGGAACAAGAAAGTTTCAATAACTTTGTTCAGAGATTAAAAACCTACATGAAGCTAAATAATTGTCACAATCCACAAACCCAGACCTCACGCTGCTTAGTTTACTACCACCGGAATTACACCAGAAAGCTTACGACTTTTGCGTACCGAACGATCCTTGTGAACTAGAATTCGGCAGCTTGGTTCAAATATTACAACACTATATAGATCCAAAACCGAGCATTTGGGCTCGTTAACATAAATTTATTTCCCGACTTCAAGGCTCTGATGAGACATTCATGTCATACTCGCCAGAGTTGAAATATTTAGCTCAAAATTGCGAGTTCACGTGCAATAATTGTAAGAAGTCGATCTGTGACAATTTTCTTACCTTACAATTTATAAGAAGATTAAATGACACCGATATTCGAACCAAAATACTACAGGAAACAATGGTGACTGATTTTTCAGACTTACTTAATAAAGCAACCACGATTGAACTAGCAAAATCTGACAGCACCTATATGTCACCAGCAGTTCACTTCTCAAACCAAATTTTTCTACATAATATGAAAACTGTTCAAGCTGACACCAAAAACCGCAGTCAAAAGCAAGAGTATAATAGAACTTTAACAATTAGGGACTTAGGAGGCAAGTGTTTTCGTTGTGGCAACAAAGACCATCAAACTAGCAGGTGTCGCAGCATTAAGCATACGTGCAGCAAATGTAAGAGAGTTAGTCACTTTGCTCGCGTTTGCTTACAACCAACACTCAACCAACTGGAACCTGAGCACGTGGAGCTGCAGATCACAGAGAACTCTTCTGACACAGTCGATGACACCACCCCCTGGGATATGAACTTAATACGATCCAACAACACAGACAAATTTATTATAAATGTACGCATCAATGACTCGAAACTGAAAATGGAAGTAGATACAGGAGCTGCTTTGTCATCCTATCTCTCACAAAGATTTTAAATGAAGATTTTAAACGGAGGTCAAATATTTTACACACTTGATATCAGTCAAGCTTACTTTAACATGATGATGGACGAGGAAAGCGCTATGATACAAACATTAAGCACACACAAGGGTACGTTTAAAGTAAATAGACTTATGTTTGGCGTCAAGGTTGCTCTGAATCTATGGCAAAAGTTTATGGATCGTTTGCTTCAAGGGGTAGCTGGAGTGAAATGTTTTTTCGATGACATAGTCATTCAATGACATTCAGAAGAACAACTTCTTTCAAGACTACGCTTGGTATTACAAATATTATAGGAAAAAAAAGTGAGACTCAATAAAGATAAATGTAATTTTTTTCAAGAGAGAATCGAATACTTGGGTCATACCATTGATTAACATGGACTGCACAAAAAAAGAAATAAGGTAAAAGCTATTCTTATTCGTCCCAGCAACATCAACGATATACGGACATTTCTTGGAATGGCTAATTATTACAATAATTTCATACCGAATTTAGCTTCAATATTCAGCCCTCTTAATTATCTACTCAAGAAGGACATTAAATACGAATGGACGCACAAATTTAATGAGAGTTTCAAGAGAATTAAATAAGAGATCCTCAGTGAGAGAGTTTTAATGCATTTTGACCCTGAGAAACCCTTGATTCTCGCTACAGATGCTTCACCTTTTGGACTTGGAGCAGTTCTATCGCATCGGTTATTGGACGGATCTGATCGACCGATTGCTTTTGCATCACGTTCATTGACAAATAGTGAAATAAAAATACAGCCAGATAGACAAATAAGCAACGTCCTTATTCTGGGGATTAAAGAAGTTTTTTCACTACTGCTATGGAAGAAAATTTATACTTATTACAAACCACAAACCATTAACTACGATCTTCAATCCACATAAAACTTTTCCAGCGATGAGCACAATGAGACTCTTTCACTATGCATATTTTATATCCGGTTTTGACTACACAATTGAATACAGAATATCGGATGATCATAGCAATGCTGATTATCTATCAAGATTTCCAGTAGATACAGTAGCAAATAACTTAATTGACGCACAATTGCGCATTTCAATTTAATCAGATGAACACAATTGCCATCGACCGTATAAAAATCGCCGAAAAGACCCAACTCGATGATGAATATAACCATCTATTGGAAGCTTTAAAAAATGGTACCTCAGTGAGAAGATACGGCTACAATGACAACGAATTGACCATACAAGACGGTTGCATTATAAAAGGAACACGAGTGATGATTTCGGCAACCCTGAGACAACATGTTTTAGAAGAACTACACACTGGACATCTTGGGATACTAAAAATGAAATCACTGGCGCGAGGATACGCAATCTGGAAAAATTTGGATCAAGATATAGAAGACATAGTTAAAAGCTGTCGAGAATGTCGATTAAAGCAAAATCAACCAGCATGCGCAGTACTACATCATTGGGACTTACCATCAGGCCCATGGCAAAGCATCCATGTCGATTTTGCTGGGCCGATTAAGGATTATTCCTTATTTATAATAGTGGATGCTTTTACAAAATGGGTGGAAATTATAGAAACGAAAACAACCACACGCTCATGATGTATCCGCTAACTTCAAGAACTTTTCGTAACATTTAGATTCCTGCTTACTTTAGTATCAGTCAACGGTCGACAATTTGTTTCAAATGAATTTGAATCATTCCTCAGAGAAAGCGGGATTGTTTACAAAACCACAGCACCATACCACCCGGCCACGTACGGACAGGCGAAGCGATACGTCCAAACAATTAAAAAGGCAATAAATAGCGTCAATGCAGAGCCAGGCTCTTTACAGGACAAACTACTGGGTATTAATGAACGCCTTGCGGAGGACGCCGAGTAGCAGCACAAATAAAAGTCCATATGGACTCATGTTTGGCAGGGAGATAAGAAACACCCTAAGTGTTCATTTCAAGGCGAGGACGAGGGATGAAACGCGACCGCCGATTAATGACGCAACAGTACGCTCATTTACTGTTGAGCAGAGAGTGCAAATTCGCAGCTATACAAACGACCAAATTAAATGGAAATTCGGAATCGTTTTGAGGATATTAGGCCGATTTCACTATCAAATAGAAACTGATTCTGGTGAGATTTGCAAAAGACATGTTGATCAGATGCTGGGTACCTTAATACCAAGAGAGGAACAGTAAAACAGTCGGAACTTGACAACTAGACGATTTGGGACGGAGGTGTTATATATGTAGCCTCTTCGATTTATGTTTATTTCTTCTTTCACTATGGCATGTCACTGATGGATGTTTGTCACTGTCAAATTAAATCTATTGAATACAACATGGTATAATAATATGCTTCGCCTGGTATTCTCTTCCCGTGACAGCTGGGTCACGTGATTGGCCTAAGAATACGTCATCAGTTGCGATGCGGCTCTCAAACTTTTTAGTGGGGGAAAAAGATAAAAATAATACAACGGGTACTCATTTTTCATCATTTTTAATAAATCGACATATTTGATACTTTTTGTATTTTTTACTTTGCTTCTTTTTTAATTGATTGCATATTTGGTTTTATTTAGTTCCCTTACTCGTAGATAGGTCCTCGTTCGAACTAAACAGAGTACTCCTTCATAATGAATTTGAGGATACAAGTCCTTTTTTTTTAATAAAAAAAATCGTGTCAAATTTGTGAAAATGAATTTTTCATCGTGCAACGATTCACCGTGGTATTTATTAAATTCTCTCTCCATTATATCAGCAACCTTGATCAATTCATTGCAAGGGTAAATTAGTTGTCCCCTATAGACACAAAAAAATCCAATCACAGGCTACGCTACCTGGATCAATCTTTCGTGTCTCGTATCCAAGATGTGGATATTTTCGTAAATAAGTAAAAAACTAGTTGGGTTAGGTTATGTTCGGGCGTACAGCCGGATTGACACTATTATGCCTTATATGGAATTTACAACGCGTAGATAAATGAAATAATATGTAGTAAGGTACATACCAGTTCTTATTGTTGTTTTCGGTCTAAAATACTGAAGCCACACATTTGCTAGCATCTCTTCTTTGGGAAAAGAAAAAAACCTTATTATACCGCCTTTTTTACTTCTGTTTTTACAGTTTAGTATGGAACAATTAACCATTTTTATTGTGTATCTTTCACAGTTTACACAGTTTTCCTTTTCACAGTAACCAATGTTTGGGAACCACAGTATTTTGCTCACCGAGCGAAACAACGCTATAGATATGAGCGACACGACAATAGCGATGAAATGGCGAGCTATCAGTATGATACTTGTCAATTCTATGTGTGGCCACTGTGTGTGATTGAATTACCCGTGCAAAATGCATTTGTAACTTTACAAAGCAATTATGAACGAATAATTCAATATGTTCCTTAAATTAAAACTAAATAGATGAATCACACGAGTTACTAAATAGTTAAGCTAGTTAGTAATTTACTTTATTTTCATTAACTAAATGAGAAAGTTCCTAAATTTACTGAAAAGGACAATCAATGGCAACACTTATCGTGACGTATTCTTAGGCCATCGTGGGAAGAGAATACCAGGCGAAGTATATTATTATACCATGGAATACAATATGAATATAATTAATTACTTAGAAGTAATAATGTCGTTATAATTTTGTGAATTTTTTATCATTGTTTTAAGTAATTGTTATTCTAGTTGTTGTGCAGCATGTACATTTATTTTTTATTTAGGTAAGTGTTTAAATATGTATGTTAAATGCCAACCTGCCACGTCGCTCGATGTCCAGGTGAGATGTCCCCATTGCTCCCAGCCGCGCTTCTTTAAAGGCGAACGGGGGCTACGGATACACTATGGCAAGGTTCACAAGCCACATAGGGTACGTTTGTGCCCCCCAACAGCAACTGGCAGCAAGTTCGTCATGCTCCCTTAGATGTCACTATGATTAGATTCCAAAAGAATACGCAAATTCACGGCTTATTTATTGGTTGATTCGCACGCATGTACTCGCCGAAACGGGCGAATTGATGCTTTTAAGGGGGTTCCGGAGTTGTAGCCCGCGAAATTCTTTTTTTTTTTGCTACTTTCAGGTCAGCGTCAGGTTGTATCTTGAGAACAAAATAATCTCATATCGAAAGATTCTGGAACAAATCTAACTTAGAAAGATATTCCTATTAATGATTTTAATTATGTAATTCTGTAAAGGTCAAAATTTTACCTGCAGGTCAGTGTAATCTTGATAATTTGCAAAAAATGTAAGAAATTTTGAATTTCACGGGCTACAACTGCGGATCCACCTTAAATAATATTATTTTTTCTTGAAGTTAATTTATTTGTAGGTGAATCGACAACTCCAGAAATATGTATTGGGTAATTGGCATATTTTGAATTTTATGCAGCACCGCCTGATTCAGGCGAGTAAATTCGTGCGAATCAACCAATAAGCCAAATACACGAAATGCTTTGTTCTTTACTTAAATATTAAAAATCTATTGACCACACTTCTACGTAATAAAGTTACCTATGTACGTACGTAGGTAAAGATTTGATGAATTAATAAAAACTATTTTAAGCACGGAACTCACTATTATGCATTTTCTGCATGATTTTTAACTGGTTTTATACTCAACATAGTTCACGTAGTGACGTCGACCCCAAGGTCCAGCCATCTTCCGCAGACTACAGGAGTACTGACGAAGAAATATTTTCATTGCGTAATGGAACGTTGCGTGTAAGACACACCTATCATCAAAAGTTATTAATACAGCGCACAAATTATGAAAATTATGTGCATATTTTATTAATTTTATATTAAATTGCCATATTCTAAATAGTGTTTCACTTATAAACTGCATAATATAGAATATGGGCTCAAAATAGCAAATGTTACAGTGACGTTAAAATCAAGGTAAGCTTATCTTGCGTGACGTAGATGTATAGGAATTTAGATCTTTTGACGCAAGGGAAGCATAAGCATGCAGACTAAAGTTATTCAAACAAAATTCATTATCATTTTATCAAACACCTACCAGAATCATTGATTTAGCTATAATAATAGAGTTGTTCCCAAAAAGCAACTGGGTTTCCGCTTTCCGGGGTATTTATCTGTGGATTTAAAAAATATATTTATTTAAAAAGTAAAATATCTAGTACAGTAATATAACTTTACAATTTTTAACATAACTAACTATTTACGCTAAGTACTAAATTAAAATACTATCTGTACAAAAATATATTGTATAATAATGGCGGCAATAGGCGAGTTGACAGATTTTAAGAAACCAATTAGTAATGTTTCTTATGATTTATTTACCTCAAAATATGAATATTTCTGCGAAATATTATCCACTCAACGCCAGAATCAATTTTTCGTTTTTATAACGTAATTTAATTTTGAAAGGTAAAACGGGCAGTCTGTCAAATTTGCGAGTTTTTTACAGTTTTTCTTGCACACAAACTTTATTTATTACTTCTGTCGGAATATTATAATATTCGGTAGTCTTAATTAACAACGTTTTTAAATGTTTAGAAAATAATATTCATAGCAGAAAAATAATTATTATTTGCGTTAAGTAGGTAGACGATTAGGTACCATTTCCTTATTTTTAAGGTGAACAAAATATGACCACTAATTTAATAGATTGAATAGACTACTAATTTAATAGATGAATAATTAATTCTATAATATCTACAAAATAAATAAGGCATTTTCCTTACTGTGAACTACTACTAAATGTTTCTTTATTTTAGAAAACAGTTACAAGTTAGTAAAAAAAGGTTATAAAATTTTAAAATAGAGACACATTCTCTATTTTAAAATTGTATACCCTCAAACTAAATACACATGCCCCACAAAAATGAGCAAAGCGATAAGGCCGCCCATTGTATATTTTGTAGAGTTTGATTTATTTTTTGTTGTGTATTTTTGTGGTGTACAATAAAGTATATATAAATAAATAAATAAAATAAAAAAAATCCACGGTTTCTCTGTGAGGACTGAGAACAAATTAATTACACAGTAAACAAATTGGGTATTGCGACACAATGACTACATTATAGAGATTAAGGTTCGTATTACAGAACGTTCCTAGTACAGTTTGATCTTCAATCAATTGATCACTGTTTAAGTATAGAATCAGTACTTGAGCATCCGTCTTATTCTAGAACATTAATCAATCCATACTCAGCTGAATGGAGACTCAAATCGAGCCTCAAGCAGAGATGCATCAGCCTGTTTTCGTTTACGATTTATTTTAGTTATCAACTTGGTTCTGAATAAAATATACCATAAGAGCCCAATTATTTTGGAAATAGCGTTATTATTTCGGTCCCGAATAGTACGATCCCCCATTTATTTAAGTAAAGCTTTTTGAAGTACAATAATGTTGTAAGCAAAATTGTCACGCTTAAAAGACTTATATCTATGGCCATAAATAGGTATGCTATTTAAAATGTCAGTATGTCAATTAAAAACATCTACATCAGTTTGTTGTATTTCTTAATTGTTTTGCTGATTAATTTACTCTTATCATTTTATAAATGGCAGGACGGAAAAAAAATTAGTACATGAGACAAAAACTTGCTAATAGAAATTTTATAAGAATTCAAACATGTCATTGAAAATAAAAAACCGATAGCGTCACTGGAACAAAAAAGTCTGCTTAGATCCGTATTGCGGAGAAATTTAATGGTTCGCCTATGATATGTGAGTCAGTAAGTACCAATCTATTTTATTAAATTAGTTAATATATTATTAAATGGCGTTATCTTAGTAGTTTTCTACTGTTCAATTGATCATTAAAATACATAACTATTTTATTGCTACAAGCATCAGGGGTACAGCTAAGACGCCTTTGGCAAAATCTCAAAACCCGCCAAAGATATGGTCTCACAAGAGAGCGCCAGCATAAGATGGCCACGGGAGGTGGTGGTACCTGCCCTGATGCTGACATAGACCCTAAAATAGCCGAGATATCTCCAGCTCTCTTTGTAGAAGTTCGTGACGACTGCAATGATAGGTAGCCACTTTAATTTTATTTTCGAATTCTATTCTTACTATGAGTTGCTAGCTGCTACCAGTACAGTTGCAACTAAAATGTTAACATTATTTATTTATTTATTATCAGCGTATGATGTGTCAATTGTTGGGCTTCCTCTCTGAGCAACTACTTATGTTTTCATGTTTAGTTTCAGATTTGGTGAATCAAATTCAAGTAGATCAAGATATCATTATAGAGCAAGAACTAATAATACCGCCCCAGCCTTTTAATGCCGTTGAGATAGAACACACCCCAACAATAATTGATTCCAGCCAACATACCTCAACAACAGATGCAGTTGAACCCATTTAACCCGTTGCTCCAATCGAACTTGTATGCCAACCTCATATCTCAACCCAACACAACGACACAGCACAAGACAGCTTCAAGGATTTGTCATCTAATGAAAAAAACTCATTTTAAAAAACGAGTAGGTATATAAAATAGAGACAAAGAGCAAATGAGCTTCATTCAATAGATGTCAAATATTAAAAAAAAAACATAAATACGAATTAGAAATGGAAATATTTAAAAAAAAACAATTACAAGAAGCAAAACTGAAGAACTGCAAAAGTGGAGTCAGCACAAAATAATCAGTGATAATTAAAAATTACGTAAATTAGTTTTTATTTTAATTAGGTAGGTACACACATAAGACTGATTATTGATAATAAAAACGTTGAGTATTTTGCATATTGTTTTAATTATTTATTTATTATTGATTGCTTAATGGTTCCACACCTGGAGTATTAACAATATGTGTCTGCAGTCAATTGCACACTGGAATTGACTGCACACATTAGCCCAGCTGCTGAAAATGTGCTTTTTGTGAGACCATATCTTGTGGATACTTAATATATTGTCTCTGTTGAAGAGTTATAAGGCGAGAGATAGTTGCAACTATGTTTGAAGCAGCTGGTTGGGAAACATTCAAGAGATCAGCACACACTATCTCCAAGAGATAAATTTAATTAAATGATTGATTCCTATTGTTTGTAAAATCCATTAAAGCATTTAATGTCAGGGTGAAAATAATACACTCACCTGAAATGAAGCCGTCGCATAAAAACGTAAACACACAAGAATTTGCAATTTTGAGGCTATGGGATGCCCACGGTTGTGTGGTTTTCTTAAATCGTGATAGATCATCGGTAGAATTAAATGTTTCATCACATCTTAAGAAAATTTCTACTTCTTTTTAAAGTTTTCAAAATTGTATGGGAATCTCTTAAATATCTGAGAGAACACTAAAGTTCAACCTTCTATTTAAATTATCGTTTTAAATAAATTATTATAATAACCTGATTCTTCAAATATGTCCATTTTGATTTAATTTAAAAAAAAACAACAATGAGTAATGCCGATTTTCGGCCACCGTAGGCGAGGGCTTGCGGACGGTAAGCAATGGGTAGCTCGCCGTCCGATAAGGACCAGGCCCGGGTCCACGGCGCGTTCTGTTCCACGCGCCTCAAACAGATGTCAGCAGAATTGTCCGCTAGGGCCGATGCCTGCCGGGGTTGCGAAGAAAACCGAAAGGGAGATCTTGGCCCCCGGCAACAGGGCAACTGAAGGAACGCGGATGGGTTTTAGTCAGTAAGAGTCTGACACGCCCTCCCGCTCCGCCCAGAGCGGGAGAAGTTATTTGATAATTTCGCACCAAAAAAAAAGTTACTGGGTAATACGATACCCATTGGTAAAGCTTTTGAGACTGCACATACCCGTTTTAACTTTAGTCACATTGATGTAAGAATGACGTACTTTTGGGTGCGGTGACTTTGAGACGTATGGGAGGTCACATTATTCCTCCATGGAATCAATAAGTTAAGGTAGACACGAAGGTAGGTAAGTAAATACCAAAAATATTTTTTACAATAAATGGTGTGTTTTCCCATGCACCCTAATTATATTAGGTTTAACCTTGAAGCTTTAGTAACTACAAGCGGTTAATAAACCAGCATTGCGGTTAGCGGTTAGATTGGTTTCATTAAAACAACCTTTTTCATTAATGTCGAGAACACTCAAGAACGGTCAACGACAGCGAACATGTAGGTAAGTATAGTTTGGAATTCTGAAAATAATTATGATTACCTATCATTGGATCTATTGAGTCCGAAAAGTACCTACAAGTGTAATTCCGGCTTCACACCATTGTCCAACAATCCAAGATGACTCCAGTCTGTCCTAACTCACGATCGATGAAAACAGACTGTCCAACATCGTCAAACATGCACGAACTATCTCTCTACATGTGGAAGGCTGAACGAACAGTTGGACTGTTGGACGATAGTGTGGAACCGGCATAACTATTTACGCATTTTCTACTGACTAGTCATCAGTAGTAGTAACTTTTTTTCTTTGCCAAAACCCATTTTCTTTTTTTCAATAAACATTCCTCATAGATACTTAAGGCTCTTTCAAACAGGCGCGACACGCGACGCGACACAAAGACACCGCTCGTAGCGAGACGAGCGGTGTCTTTGTGTCGCGTCGCGTGTGGCGCCTGTTTGAAAGAGCCTTTAATTAAAGATATCAAACGGGCAAACAACATTCATAGCCTTGATTCTTTTAAAAATAAACAGAAACTGCTTTTTTTACACCGAAATGATTGTTTTGATTTTTCTCTGCAAGTATTGAGTTATAATCCTAGGTTAGATACTTGTATTGATTAAAAATATTTTAATCATGACTATTAAGCATACAACACTGAAGTTGACATGTTATCAATGCGTTATCTTTTTCATCAAACAGTCGTTGAGAAATTGGACTCATTATCTGTTCCAAATGTATCTGATGAAAATGTAAACAAATTGTAGATACCTGTGGATGCTAGTTTGTTGCGCCACTTAAAAATTGAGTGCTTTGATGTGATTATTGGAATAATTAAACCCGGAATTATAATTTAAAATAACCTTAAAAATGTTTTTCATTTGATAATTGAGGTTAATTTTATAACCATAATTTTCGTCGATATTTTATTCAATTACAAGTTAACAATGTTATTCGAACAATAATTATTGCTGTAGAAATTCGTGAGATACAAAGTTGAAATCTTCTGAATACACTTGAATGTGTTAGTAATTTCCTTTAGTGAGTGATTGCGTAAAAATACACTATTATCACATACTTTTGGAACAGACTGTAGGTACAACCATTAGTCCTAGTGTATAATTCGTTAATTACTTAAGCTACGCCTAAAAGTCGTTAGTCTAAACACCTTTAGTTAACGACTAGTTTTATTTTAGAAAATATTGTTTTTCTTTTATTAAAAGTTAAATATAATTACTTTCAATACCAATTAACTAATAACAGATAACTGCTATTCGTGATGAAATAAAAATAGAAGTTAAACATGAACGGCTGACTGCACATGAGAACACAAAATCTAGTTTATTCCAACTGACTTAAATTAAGTTCTTAATACAAAATTGATAACACAGTCCCGGTCCTAAAGTCAGTGAACTTTACGTTGGTCGTAATAAATTTCAAAACAGATTAACTGGCTCGAAGTTAGAACTCGTTCTGTAAAGAGACGGTAGATAGTCCTGGGATTACTAGATACATTGAGATTGAACTATTAATACGACTAGAAATTGCAGATTTCTTTATTGAATATGTATACTCCTTTCTTACTTTTCAACTGAGGAAGTTCTAGCGGATTCACACTCTATAAAGAACTGAAGCTCTGACCCGCAATCGTGTCTTACAAAACGGTTGTGCTGTTTTGCAAGTTAAAATAAAAAAAGTATAATGCAGGATGATAGCTCTACCTCGACTCTTTGACTGCCTCGTTGGTCTAGTGGTCGCAAGCGCTACTGCTGCGTATGAGGTCCTGGGTTCAATTCCCGGGCGGGCAAAATGTTATTGGGTTTTTCTATCTGGAATTTCTCAGTAGCAGCCCTGAGTCTGGATTTGTGCCCGGTTGATGGCAATACGCTCGCCCCCTATTACACAAACACTTAAACACAACACTTATTGACTTCAAAATAACTGGCGAAATGTGGGTGAACTGTAGATATACCTCTGCCCAACCCTTCGGGGAAAGAAGGCGTGATGTTATATTGTGTAATTTGTGTACAAGTGCTCACCGAAAATTATTCACTCGTTGATCATCGAGTGAATGCCTGTCAGTTGGCAGTCTATTCAAATTACTTACATGTTTACAAATTACTAACCCTTATACTGGTTTCTTTGCTGTGAAAATATTGACTTTCTACAGCTTTTCTTATGCAGTATGTTCTTGGCAGCTGATAGCAATTACGAATCAATTTAGTTGTGAAATTCAAATCAAAGTACATAACATTATTAAGGGCGAAAAATAAATTATTGGCTTGGTGACAGTTAAATAAAAAATAATATTGTGGAAGAAACTCCGACGAAATTACATATCGACCGGGATCCGATAAAACGCCCCTCACTTTATCAAATTAACTCAGATATCGCCACAACCCGCTACCCTGAAAAGATATAACCACAGCTCGCTTGCATGGCGCAGATATAGCTAATAACCTCATACTGAAGACAGAATTGTTCAGACGTTTCACATTCATTCACGCAAAGCCGTCATGTGACTTAGAGCCCCATCACACGTACGAGTACCACAACCACACCACAACGATAACTCGTGGCCGGGCGGCTAATTTGTATGAAAATAAATAGACACGGACCACACTTGGCCGTCAAATCAACCGTGTGGGCGATGCTGACCACATAAACGCCACGTCGCAGCCGCAACGCAACCACCAGCGAGAACGCGCACTAGCAACCGGCCACATCGCAAACAGAAGTCGATCTGTCTGTCTGCAAACACTAGCCACAACGTAACCACATCGCAACTACTAGCGACAGCGCAACCATATTGAGATTAAAATTTTGTGGTTACCACAACGTAACTGCAAGAAGCTGCAGCGACTCAATTCACACGTAACCACTGCTTGCCCACATTTCGTCGCTGCGATGTGGTGTGGTCGTTATACGTGTGATTGTATTGTATTTTACTGTCTGAATGGTCTGAACCACAGAACAGATAAAAGTATCTGTTCTGTGGTCTGAACAGTACCATAGAATAATAAAAACTTCTTTATTCTATGACAATACCTACTCATGAACTGGTTGAAAATCAAATCGCAAAACCATAATCAAAACCGACTCCCTGAAAGAGCGTCTTACAAATAGATGAGGCTTATACAAACACTGTTACACAACCACAATATTTAAAAAAACCGGCCAAGTGCGAGTCGGACTACGCACAATGGAACGGTTCCGTAGTTGGGACGAATATATCCCAAGAACAAACTTAACATTGTTGTTGAAAAAAAAGTTCTCCCATACATTCCAACTGCAAATGTAAGTTTGTACGCACAATATTGAGAGATGGACTGGATGTTATTTTTAGATCATAGACTTATGTTAGGTTTTCCTGTAATCTATAAGCATAGAACTATTCTCTGTTTTTTTTTTTTTTCAAAACTTTTGGCTCTGTAGTTTCGAAGATAAGGGTGGAATAGTAAATTTTAATCTATTTTCTTTAATATCTTTAAAAGCATTTATTTTAAAATTATAAAAAATGTATTTGAGATTCTCCTAACAAACCCTTTCATTTGATATTTCACACGGTACAGTTTGCAAAACTTTTTTTTTAATTTTCTTGTTTGCCCCAAAAAGTGACCCCCATATTCAAAATTCGTATATTATGTTACACGTCCGTGTTTGGGTCACAAAAATACATATGTGTAACAAATCGATCCATTAAATTCAGAGCAAATTGGCTGAGACAGAAGGACAGACAAACAGACACACGAATTGTCCTACTGTTTCTTTTAAAGTTCAGATATTATCAGATCATGTGAGGATGAGGACCATGTAAATTAGTATCTGAAATAGTATTTTGAGAAAGAACCACTCAGTTTTTAGCGGAGTCATGTACCACGCATGTGTCGGGAATCGTGTAGCTCAATTAAAAAAATATGGAGCTCAACGACTCGACGAAATAAATTGATAATGTGCCCATTTTCTTTTTCAACATTTATTTTGATTAAAACAAGAGGTCTTCAGTAACAAAAAGATAAAAAATGTTGGTAATTTGTAACTATGAATTGCCAAAGAAAAAATCCAAGTTGGATTTTTCCTTTTGTCCAATGAAAATATCATGAAGCTAAATTCCAACATCAACTGTTCTCTTATATTTCATGAGTAGGTTTTTTATTTGGCATATCAGCATTTACTATCAATTTTTTTTTTCAAAAAGATGACTTTTGACGAAGGCTTTAGAAATGCTTTTATCTTTTTTTTATTTTTTATTATTTTATAGAAGACTTTTATCCACAGTGGCATGTCAGCCTCATCATAACGTAAACTATTCTAAACTACATAAACACATATATTAAACATTATTAATGTCTAAACAAATCAGTAAGTAGGTTTGCTACCTCAGTTTTTGCGCACCCTTCACGGTGCGCTAAAACTTTAACATAGAGACCAATATCATATTCGTTTACTTTTATTCTGCTCAACAGTGTCCCTCCTACCTTCTTCGTCTTAATATTTATCTATTTGAATAACATACCATCGCATCTGTATTCCCTGACGGATTATAGAGGCTTCCTGTGCTATAGAACAGCCACATTTCGCAAGATATCTTTAAGTCCCATGTAATAGGGGGCGAGCCTATTGCCATAATCGGGCACAAATCCAGACTCCGGGTTGCTACTGAGCAAATCCAGATGGAAAACCCAATAACACTTTGCCCGACCCGGGAAACGAATTCAAGACCTCATACTCAGCAGTAGCGCTTGTGACCACTAGATCAATGAGGCAGTACTTTATTTATATATTTGAATGACAATTTTAATTATGTCATAGGGTTTGGTTTCCGCACTTAATCCGTAAGTGTTAATCCATTGTGCGTTTATTTATCTAGGCATTTGAATGTCAGTTTGAATATACTTAATTAGCACTATCGGTACATTCCTTGTAAGAATTTAGTTATTTCAAACAAAGCACTTTAATAAAATACCATGATAACTAATAGATAATTATAATATCTTGAACGACATGAAAGTAATAATTTTAATTCTGTTAATTTAATAATATTCTCATGGTTTATTTTATTACAAGTTGGCGCTTGAATTTAATTTCGACTATCTCTGGAAAAACGCTGTAACAGAGAGGAAAACGATCACAGATATAAGGGTGCTTATCTGTATTGCAATAGGGTATTCGGATAAAGTAATAGGTAATACAATATACGTATTCTAGCTTTAGTAAGTCAATACTTATATACTAGTAACTTGACGTTGGATAACTTATATCCCGAAACCACAAAATGACACTGTTAAGATTTTCATTACTCTCATCAATAGGTACAACACAATTACAAAGTAAAATAAAAACTTGAATTCAAAACCCAATGAAGAGTCAGTAAAAACTTGAATTCAAAACCCAATGAAGAGTCAGAGGTAACAAAATGTAGAAGAAAATTAAAGAAAAACTTATAAAATAAAAGTGCGGTGAAGACCGAACAGGCGAACATCAAAGTTCATTCGATCCGTTCCTATTTCATTCAGCAGTTCTAATTTCAAACTTTTGAAAAATCAATAGAAAGACAAGCAAGTGTAGATCGCACTTGCGCGAGTGTTCCGTACAATTAGCTCTGCCTATGGCAATATTATATGCTACTAGCTGCGCCCCGCCGTTTCACCGGCATAAGACTCGATCCCGTGGCAATATCGGCATAAGTTATGCGATGTCCTTCTCCGTCATGGTCTACCCATGTGCCAAATTTCATCCAAATCCAAATCCGTTCAGCCGCTTTGGCGTGAAAGTGTAACAAACAAACTCACTTTTACATTTATAATATCACATTTATTATAATATTATATACATGTTACGGCTAAAACCCGAAGAGTGGCTACACCTATATTATACATATACATGTTACGGCTAAAACCCGAAGTGTGGCTACACCTAGTTTTAGCCGGCTACAGCTAGGTGCGGCCGGTAGCAGTTGGTTAAACTTACCTAAATAGACCCTGACACTCGCCGGCCGCTTCCGCGGCACCGCTCGCTACGCTCGCTCGGCTCGTGCGGTGTGTTATGTGCTCACAGTTCTAACCTAATCTAACCTACCTTTCAGCCATTTTCATTTGCTACAACTAAATTTAACCAACTGCTACCGGCCGCACCTAGTTGTAGCCGGCTAAAACTAGGTGTAGTCACACTTCGGGTTTTAGCCGTGAGATATACATAAGATATGCCTTGCAAAAGTTTACTGTGTTCAACGAGCTCTATTCTTTCCACTACCTACTTAGTGGTTATTTTTACCATAATGGCAGTTAGAAGCTACATACCGTGTATAGTCTAGTTCAGTCTAGACTCATACCTAATACATGTGGTGCAGAAACTATTTATTGAACCTTAGAATTAGCAGAGAAAGACTGTTGCTCTGGTAATTTACAGGTTCAATTTAGTTTTCGCTGTAGAATATCACCCGTTAAGTAACACACAGACAAACATACGGTTCCGATGCGATGCTATAACTGCTCCAACTTGACTTTCACCACGGAACACTAATGATTAAACTTTTCTGTACCTCCCACTTTATTTTCCAGTCGTTTTATATATATTCTGTAAATAACCGGATAGCGAGATTTACACAGGATATTTGAAACGGGATCATTCAAAGTCATGAAACTACATATTATTTTAACTAACATTGAACCGATCTAAATATTTAACTTGAGCCTGAATGTTTAAGAAAGGCTTCAACTATTAAATTAAGATACTAAAACTTAAATTAATTGAAATAGTTACAGCTTAGACAGCATTTAAGGAAACCCTTCAGATAGTCTTAAAGCTATAATAATTACAAGACAATAGACCTAAAAAACGTTAAAACCAAAAAATTAAGAAAAACGCAACTGTAAAGTATTTTCACATGACGTTTAGCATTGACGTCATAATGCAACGTCTGACGTCCCATAATAGGGGACTCATTCTTGTACGAAATAAATAAAACGGTATATAGGTAGGCTGCAGTCTTACCAAGGGGTATCATGTTACCCAGTAACTGGGTGATGGAGGTCAGATAGGCAGTCGCTCCATGTAAAATACTGGTGTTCAGCTGCATCTGGTAAGACCGGAAGCTGACCCCAACATTGTTAGGATAAGGATAGGCAGGTGATGTTGAGGTAGGCTGCTTTGTTAATATCTGGTAATTTAAAAAGTCCATACGAGGTCAGTTCGCTTTTACTGTAAGTTTCAGCTTATCTCCAAAACAAACGGCACAGATACCAAACTAAAGAAAACGTGTCTCAACCATAGCATAGCATAATCAGCCTATAATGTTCCCCACCGTTGGGACGCAGGCCTCCTCTCAGTGAGAGGGAGTGGGCTGTAATCTACCACGCGGGCCTAGTGCGGGTTGGTAGATGTCACACGTCTTCGAATTTTTGGTTCTAAAACATACCTGTTTCCTCACGATGTTTTCCTTCACCGTTTTGAGAGCAGTAGTAATGAAATTATTTACACGAAACGCCTGCCTGGGTTCGAACACACGACCTACAACTTGTAAGTTGGGGCCGTTACCACTGGGCCATTACTGCTGCTCTTGTCTTTACTAATCGAGTTAAAATTTATGTTTATTAACTCCAATTAAAAAGGACTATAAAAACATTTGTAAAAATATAGATTATAGAGCCACACATTGTATTTGCCAAAAAAACTTTGACCAAGGCTGTGACCATTTCGGCTGGAATAGATTTACAATCCGACCGCAGTATTTTTGTTTTATTTCCGACGAATGAAATAAAGATAAGGCCTACAGTGATAGCCGTCAGGATTTATAGTCGACAAATAAAATCGGGCCATTATTGGGGAAGGCTCATCTGCCCTAATTGAGGGACATTTACTTGCTTTCTGTAGCCTATGGTTTCTTTATTATCTCTCCTTATTGCAACTTAGTTTGGGCACTTGATAAATTTTCTATCCATCAATAATAATATAATAAAGCTGAAGAGTTTGTTTGTTTGAATGCGTTAATCTGTCTGGAACTACGAGTCGGATTTGCATTTGATCGCCCAATTCTTGAGGGAGGTTATAGGCTATTTACCATCACTCTACGACTTTTAGGAGGTGAGCAAACAGGAAAAAAGAAAGAACGCCAAGCGAAAACGAAGTAACAGCGCGGGCGATGCTATAGATGCGATGTTATCTTAAAACAAGTAATTTTACGCGGACGAAATCGTAGGCAGAACCTAGTATAGGACAGGTATACCAACGTTGTATCACATTCCCGAGGCTGTGAAAATAGAGAAAACGAATTTTCCCAGATATGCGACCTAGCTAGATAGATGTTTCACCCCCCGTAAACCCCTATATTGCAACTTTCATTGAAATCTTTAGAGCCGTTTTCGAGAACGTGATTGCAAATATAACATAAATATACAAATATTGCTCGTTTAATTGTATAGGATGTAGTTTTTGATGTACGTGATTCAAGGTTGAGTTGAAAATGTATAAGGCTTTTTCTATGAATTTAAAGACATTACAGTGCGTTCATTAGACTTCATTAGTGGTAGTTTGTAACTCCGAGGCCAAGTCTACTCGGTAGATTAGTAATGAAGGTTTCTAACCCTTCCTACAATCGTCTACTATTATGCTCCAAGAAGAAATGTTTTCTAATTAGGCCTACCAAAGAGATTCCATTTTATTAAGCATACCGAATTACTAAAATGTAATTGAAATTATAGTAGGCAGTTTAAGCCGTTGCTTCTTAAGGATGGATTGTTCGCCAACAGACCGTAATACACAAGACATGGGTTCATTGTTTTTGCTAAGGCCGCTATCATTGTCACTTGACACTTTGCCATAGTCTTCAACTAAACTGTTTGTGAGCTACAACATTGTCTTGTTTAGTTAGTAACTATCTAAGATACTGGCAAGAGAGAGACAGAAAAAGAGAAAGAATAAATAACGTACAGTATTTCTATTTTCTTAATTTCCCTCGGGAATCATCGAATTTCCGAATACAAACGAATGCTAATTTCCATGTCTATCAACTATTAGATTTATTGTGTATAATAATTTGAATTCAGACCTAAGTACACTACTGTTGCTTTGTTTTGATTTCCGTGAGAACTATATAGAGCTGTAAAACTATTTTCCTATCCGTCGTTCTTGCGGCTTTAGCAGCTTTCCTCCCATTTTTAAATTAATTACACTAAGTTAAAAGAGTGTTAACAACTCAATATACTTCCAAATCGATTGAGAGCACCGGGTCTACACCTGGTGCAAAGGGCAACTGATAGAAATCCGACGGCTGACGAAACACGAAGTTTGCCGAAGGACATTAAGAAATTATAAATACTGTAACTATCAGTGCTGAATGGTGTAAATATTAAACGCATACTTTTTTTTTGGGTGGGAAATTATCAAATAACTTCTCCCGCTCTGGGCGGAGTGGGAGGGCGTGTCAGAGTCCTACTGACTAAAACCCACCCGTATTCTTTCAGTTGCCATGTTGCCGGAAGCCACGATCTCCTTTTCGGACTTCTTCGCAACCCCGGCAGACATCGGCCCTAGCAGACCCCGTCAATTCTGCTAACATCTCTTTGAGGCGCGCGTGGAACACAACGCGCCGTGGACCCGGGCCTGGTCCTTATCGGACGGTGAGCTACCCATTGCTCACCGTCCACAAGCCCACGCCTATGATGGCTGGAAATCGGCCTGCGATTCCCGACGCTCAGGGCGTCTCTACCTGCGGCGGTTAGGGGCTCGAGGACGCGAAATTCTCCTCTCCCTCACGCGTTCCGCCTCCTCCTACGCGATCATTATTGCTTCGCAGAAGGAGATAGGTCTCCCATTTCCTCTCGCTCCGTACCAGGGTGCCTGAACCAGGGCCGGAGGCGAGAGATCACCGCCGCCGATCGCCTCCACGAGGACACGGCGATGCTCCGCCCTAGCCGGCCAGACCTCCACCGTATGCTCAACCGTGTCCTCCAGGCGATCCACACAATGGTGACACCCGGGCGTTTCCTCCCGCTTTATCCTGAACAGGAACCTCCCGAAACAGCCGTGTCCGGTAAGGACCTGCGTCAGGCGGAAGGTGAGGACGCCGTGGCGCCTCTCTAGCCACTCCTCAAAGAGGGGACTTATCGCCGCAATTGTGGCGTGCCCAGCGCTAGGCAACAATCGCACTCTCCATGACGCCATGAGATCCCGCCGGAGCTCTGTCCGCTGTGCCGCCATTTCTCGCGGCAGCGGAGTTAAGCCCCGGCGTTTCACCTCCTCGCGACACTCCCAGATGTGCGCGAGGAATTATACTCATACCTAAGGGTAAATCTGGTTAAAAAATCCATGCTTGCATTGCATGCATAAAGAAATCGACTTATGTAGGCCACGCATCAATATTTTTGCTAGGATAAATAAATACAAAGAATTTAATTAAAAGTGAAGGAGCAACTTGTTTCCGTGTACTTGATTTTTCCTACAACGACCGGTTCGAGCGATTACTTCGAGCAAACAATTTCGTCTGCCTGAATATAGCAAGTCATTTTTAGTATTTTCTAGACTGAATTCCAGACACGTTGTTCTTAAATAGGTCCATTTTACAGTAACTAGTTTCCATGTCATAATTCTTGAAGAAGATTTAGGGCTTCTAAACCCAAATCACAAAGCAGCGAATACAATTGTAAGGATTTCCAGAACAACTCACGCGTTTTGTGTGATAATTTTTTTGAAAAACAAATGTTCCCAAAGTTTTATCTTAGATTACGACGTATAATTTTGTAAAATTACTCAGGGGCACAATCAGGCAAGGTATAATGGCGGAATCACGGCAGTAATTTTGATGCAGTCGACCTCGACGTAGGCTGGCACCAATTATTATGAATAAAAAATGTTCAAGTACTAGTGGAACATGAATGAATGCATGTACCACTAGTACTTGAACCTACCTATATTTTTAATGATTATTTTACCAGTCAGTCTTAAAAAGATAATCGACAAGAATTATTTTGATTGTCTATAATTTGTGTTCCATAATACTGTATCAATATGTTGCTACAATTTAGTACACAATGCATAATACATAATATAGTTCGTAGCTACACATTGATACAATATTATAGAACAAAGGTTGTAGATAATTAAATGAATTCTTAACATAATTATAGATCTTTGAGGCTGACTTTACCTGGATATTAAATATGACTCATTCAGTTTTATAAAGAGACTCATGACAGATACACTTTTATTACCCGACGTTCGACGTAATAAAATCACAGCGGGATTTTATCGCGCACTGGATTTTCAACTCTCGGTGTTAACACCGAGAGTTGAAAATGCTCGGCTTAAGCCGAGCGTTAAAAATCCAAAGCGCTAGGACTCACTCTCGTCCCAGCGCGTTGAAGGATCACACTGTTGGATTTTCAACTCTCGGCACTGAGCAGAGCCTTGAAAATCAAGTGCACGAAAAAAAATCGCCGCGATTGTATTACGTCCGTGCGAACGTCTGCTTAGTGACGTAGACGAAGTTTCACAAAACCCAACTTGTTCAAAACTGAATTTGCTCTTTTTCCTTACTGATCTGTACAACACTTTTACGATTATTAAGCTGATTTGTTGACTACTTCGTACACCAATACCTAGATCTAAACTTGTTAAAGATAAGACAAAGAGTTACTATGATTGCTTAATAAAATAGCCAATTTCAATGGAGATAAAAAACGTCTTCAACAATTTGTAGTTGAAAATATTCTCTTTAAAAAGAAATATTAGGTACTTACTTAAAAAATAGTAGTTGGGTATCTAAGTCTTATGTATGAATTTACGTACATATATAATACTTTCACAAAAAATCTGGCAATATGTACATAATTTAGATCAGAATCTTCAGATTTGCCAAACCTTGAATCGCAACTAAATTGATAGAGAAAGTATGAATTAATGTCATCGTTAACTTTCGGTCGCTTTAAATATATTTATTTTCTGATATAAATAACTAATTAACCATCCTAGTGTACCTTCTTCCGGTCTAGTGGAGTCTATATCCAATACAATTTATTTACGGTGGATTGGATTGGATCCGCAGTGGTAGCCCCGAAATTCAAATTTTCTTACGTTTCTTGTAATTTGTAGGTTAGTGTCAAGTTCTATATCAAAATCTAATTCACGACCATAAAAAATATATATTTATAAAATAAAACACCTCCCTTATGGTAAAGTTCTACGTAGTAGTAGTACGTAATAGTTACCTCTGAAATACATTTTTCCTCTGTTTGGTTGGCAACAGGTTTATGGTTTTTCTCCGCTCAATATCTCTCATATAAATAAATAATTCATATTAGCGATCCCTTCAGAGGTAATATGAGGAATCTGTGAATAATAAATATCCTTAAATAGGTTCTACATGAATACTTTCATATGTGTAAGCTGAGATTGTCCTAATTAATTTTTTGATGTGTCTCCAAAAATATGTGTTTAGGGTAAATTTTAGTATTTAACTCATGCCGCCGGTAGCCAAATGCCAATTCGTAAAATAAAAGTATCCAATAACCTCTTTACTACCTTGCAGCAAATACTATTTTGTGTTTCAAAATAGTCGATAGAGTTCTATAAATTGAAACTCCTTGCCGAGCGTAAAACTAGACTCTTTAAAGCTTGTGCAGACCAGCGCGATATCGCGGGCGCTACTTGAGTCGCGCTGCCTGTAGCGCCCGCGATATCGCGCCAGTTTGCACAAGCCTTTACTCAATCAGTCGTCGGAAAATCCCACATTGGCTTTCGCGGGTGCCATTGAAATAGGAAAGACTAGGCCCAGACTCCACCAAAGCGGAGATGTACGGAGACGAGAAGAGATGCTTTTCAGCTAGGCTAGGGTATCCATCGAAGCTGTGTGGAGGTCTGTACTGGCTAGACTGGAGTGGAGTTGTGTGCTGGCTAGAGGGGAGATATATTGCTGGCTAGAGCGGAACTGAGCTGCGTGCGGCTGGTAGGTTGTACGACGCGGAGGGAACTAGCAGCGCCGCTCAATGTACGCCGCGCCGCTCACATCTCTTCTCGTCTCCGTTGCGCGTCGTCGCCAAAAACATTACAGAAAAGTACCTACTACAGATAAAAAAGTAAGACCTTCTTAAGTTTTTTATTGTTTTAAAATAAAGTGAATGTTAAAAACAAAAGCTGGAGGCTTTTGTTTTTAAATAATAATTAAGTAAGTGCTTAACTTTGTATTGGGTACGATAATGAATTCCATTTTCTCGTGTCCCACTCACCATTATAAAAAAGTCTGTTATTATGACGGGGGAATGTCCAGCATACGTTGAGTTTTAATTTTAAAACGATTCTAAATAGGTTTTCAAGGCATAATTATAACAAAAGACGTAGAACTTATTTCTCGTTTAGTCCAGTTAAGTAGGTTCATATTTTGCACAACTGCACCTACTTTATGTAGGTAAGGCTCAGTATACCTAATCCTGTACAAATAGGAAAATAGTTGATATATCTACAAATTGCATAAGATAATGTGTAAAAACTTCAATAAAAACACAACACTTAGGAAAATGATGTGTTTAGGAATATCAAACCCACTTTTATTCAATTTATTGTGTTCTATAGGATTCCACTTTGTTTATCGACGTTCGCACGTAATTTATCTTTTTTTATTGCCGTAAACCGCCATTTGTATATAATGTATCCGAGTAACAAAGTGATAATGGTATCAGTTCCTGAATTATTACTTTTCATAATAAAATAATGTAATGTGTCTGGTTGGATATTTGTGGATTCAGAAAAGGAAATGGCATCACGTTCCTTTCATTTATTGCTTTTTTATTAACGACCATGATGAAACGCTTTGATCTGTCTTTATATATATAAAATTCTCGTGTCACAATATTAGTTGCCATACTCCTCCGAAACGGCTTGATCGATGTTTATGAAATTTTATAAGTAAATTCGGTAGGTCTGAGAATCGGTCGTAATCTATTTTTCATACCCCTAAGTGATAAGGGTGATCCACCCCAGACATTTATATGGTAAAACAAGGTTTGCCGGGTCAGCTAGTCTACATATATAATTATAATAAAAATGAAATGCTGTTCGTTGGTAATCGTATATTCAAATCCGGAAAAAACTGAACGTCCTTTTTTCGATGGGATTTTTATAACAAACACGTGTTGCAATGCCTTTTTTTTTGTTAGGAACCTTCTCCGGCGACAACAAAAACTTAACAAAGTTTCATCACAATCAGTCGAGCCATTGTCGAGGTTTTGCGAGACTAAT
Source organism: Omphaloscelis lunosa (assembly GCA_916610215.1). Lineage (NCBI taxonomy): Eukaryota > Metazoa > Arthropoda > Insecta > Lepidoptera > Noctuidae > Omphaloscelis > Omphaloscelis lunosa. Next base: position 15,636,065 of record OU744247.1, read on the forward strand.
GCACATAGATTTATTGAAATTTGGACAGGACAACGCCGTCTGTCGGGCCAGCTAGTTAGCTAATAGTTGTTCGGTGATGAGTATGACGGATGTTGGCAAAGAAGGCTATATAGTCTTTAGATGTTGGTCACCCTTCAAAGCGTCCATTAAGTAGGACCAAATAGTGCAATAAACACCATAGGAAATTACCTACAGTCTGAATTTTGAGTGTGCTCAATAAGACTAAAGAAGGCATTTTCTAAATTAAACGCTATTTAAAGAATTTGTAAAACGTTAGACGATGTTGCTAAATAATTCAAATGACGGCTTTTATTTAATTAGAATAAAAGTCCGACAGACTTGACAGAACGGAATAAAATAAAAATCCCTTGAATGGAAGCCAAAATACACTCGAGAGCAATGAATCCGGGTCACTTAAAGAATCCTAAAAATCTCGGAAACTAAAAATGCTAGGTTAATGCAATAAATTGTATTTAATAGACAATGTAATACTCCTTAAATGAAGGTATTAAAACTTCTTAGTTATTGTAAAGTTATATCATAAAAAAATCAAATTTGAAAAAGGGCCACTTTCGAAGATGGAACTACGAAAGTACAGCATTTGGTTTTGCTTTTGTTTGTAATCTGTCATTTATGTGGGTACATAAACCATGTTGATAGTGCTCTATATTCATTATTCAAGCTGAAATTATGTCGCTTACGCCTGAAGAATGCACCAGAATACTTACAATGCTGGAAACCGGCCGGAGTCAGCGCGATACAGCCAGGACTGTCGGTGTGTCGCTGTCAACAGTACAAAGAGTTCTCCGACGTTACGAAGAAACTGGTTCTAACCTACGCAGACCAGGAACGGGCAGAACCAGGTGTACCACAGCACGAGAAGACCGATACTTGGTGAACACCATGCTTCGAAATCGCTTTCTCACAGGAACTGAACTCACAAATCAGTTTCGACGCCTCGGAGGAAGTAACCCAAGTGCATGGACAGTAAGACCTCGGCTTGCTGAATCTAACTTAAAACCCCTTAGACCTGCAAACGGCCCTAAACTGGAGCGTGGGCATCGTATTTCAAGACTAAGATATGCCCAGAGCCACGTAAATTGGAGTATTGAAGATTGGTCAAAAGTTATGTTCTCCGACGAATCAAATTTATGCTCTACAAGCACGATGGAAGACACAGAGTGTATCGAAGACCAGGGGAAAGATTCAAGCAAGCATGCATCGAAGAAAAAGTAGCCTACGGTGGTGGGTCTGTACTTGTGTGGGCCGGAATTTCTTCTGAAAGTCGCACAGAGCTGGTGATCATAGAAAACGGCTCTTTAACTAGCGTAAGATATGTGGAAGAAATCCTCAATGATCACGTTGGTCCATTTATGGTCAATTTAGGTGAGGATGCTATATTTATGCATGACAATGCCCGACCTCATACAGGTAGGATTGTGAATGACTACCTTCAAGAGATGAACATTACTAGTATGGAGTGGCCAGCGCGCAGCCCGGATATCAACCCGATCGAGCATGCTTGGGACGAGCTAGGCAGATGCGTAAAACAACGAAACCCTCCCCCAATCACGCTTCGTGAGCTCAAAATTGCTCTCACAGAGGAATGGGAGAATATTCCCCAAAATCGTATAAGGAACTTGGTGTACAGCATGCCAAACCGCGTAAACGCAGTAATGGAAGCACGAGGAGGCAATACGAAGTATTAAAATTCAAGAAAATCGTAATAAAGTTCAAAAATTTCATGTTTCCTATTTTTGTTTTAAGGAGAGATCAGCAGTTTTTTTCTTTATGTAATTTTGTGTTAATAAAATGTATGGTGACTCATATTTTTTTTACTTTCATTTAAGGAGTATTACATTGTCTATTAAATACAATTTATTGCATTAACCTATCATTTTTAGTTTCCGAGATTTTTAACATTCTTTAAGTGACCCGGATTCATTGCTCTCGAGTGTACTATGTTAAATAAATTAAGACACTAAGGATCGTTCCATAACGGAAATAGAGTTCCTAAATGAATAAAAACTATCGTAATAATGCGGCTCTGGAGTGGCGACCGTGTACCGGAAGACGTAGCGTTGGAAGGTCTCCCACAAGATGGATCGATGTTCTTATGAAGGCCGCAGGCATCCGTTTGATGCGAGAAGCACAGAACCGGTCGAAGTAGCGATGCTTGGGGTGGCCTATGTCCAGCAGTGGACGTCTTTCGGGTGAAATTATAATGATGAATATTTCGGTAAATAACTACCTAGAGTACTAGCCTGCTGTAACTTGACCTTGATTCAAAAGCCCTAAGTTCGAAATCGCTGCGCGACACGACGTACCTTTGTGTCGCGTCGCGTGTCGTGCCTGTTTGTAGGAGCCTTTATACTTAAAGATTATCTAAATTCTCGGTAGACGCCCTAGGAGGACATAGTATAGTGATTTTATTGGTGATGTTCTTCACAAAGGTCAGGTGCGTAGTACTCGTAACCGACGTGCGTATATGACCAAATGTATGAACGTAAACGACTCAAAAGGAGTATGTAAGGATATTAGCAGGTGGCGTTTTGTAATTTCTGCCTACCCCCATGGGAAGTAGGCGTGAATTTATGAATGTATGTGTGTGTATTATCTAGATTATATTCAAAGTAAATTGAATTTAGAACATCGTATGCACTAAGTTTGTGAATTCAAAACTTTATTAAACCTATTTACTTCTCCCTCCATGGTGCCGAATTAATCATACAACCTTTTTTAATTGGTTAAAATCTCAGACTCAGAACCTTCTTTTTGTACTTTTTTTAAACTTGTTTTGCGAGCGCCATTTTCTTTTGACGTCATATTGTTAAAACCCTAGGTAAAAAACAAGAAATTTGAAAACAAGTGAAAAACTTAAAATGAGTGGTTCTAGCAACGAGGAAGTTTATTTGACGCCAACAAAATTGACTGAAACTGTTAATAATGCGCAAATGAGCTTTCTCCCTCAACAATCACGCGAGAAGTATTTGAAACAGTACGATATGTTTAACACGTGGCGACTAGCTAAAGGAGCCAAAACTTTCTCAGAAAACGTTTTGCTGGCATATTTTATTGAATTATCCAAGACCAAGAAATCAAGCACTCTATGGAGTACGTATTCAATGCTAAAAGCAACAATAAAGATGAAAAAAGACATACATATCGATACCTATCCTAAATTAGTGGCATTTTTAATAAGAGCCTCAGCTGGTCATCAACCAGAAAAATCGAAGGTTTTCACAGCATCTGAAATTGAAAAGTTTAACGAAGCACATCAGGTGCGTTCGTTAAGAAACTTTTCTTTAACTTCTAGTATGTTTGGCGACAAAAGTAAATCAATTGCACATTCAGTGCAATGCAAATCAACTACTTAACATAATCTAATACGTACTTAGTAGATGTTGATAGGTATAGTTATGCATTCACATCAATTTTATTAATTTATCTACTACAACACTGTTTACTTTACAGGTAGTTCTTATTATTGGTATAAACGGAGCATGTCGAACTAATGAACTAACACAAATTAATGTCAAAAATATTGAGAAACATTCAGATGACTTACTATTAATTAATTTACCTAACAAAGACAAAAAGAGACCGCAATTTCGCCATTCGCAAAGAATACGTAACTATTGTTGAGAAACATCAAGCCTTACGCTCGCCTAACACTCCAATCAATCGATTTTTTCTACAATATCGCAACGGAATGTGTGTTAGACAGCCTATGGATGCTAATAAAATTGGTAGTAGCACACGAGAAATAGCAACATTTCTTGAACTTCCAGAACCCCTGTTGTACACGGGTCATTGTTTCCGACGAACTTCAGCCACACTTTAAGCCGAGTCAGAAGCTGATCCTGTCCCTTAAGCGCCATGGAGGCTGGAAGTCCAATGCGGCTGTAGAGGGGTACATAGACGATTCTATCCAAAATAAGTCTAAAATATGTAAAGGCATCGTAGGAGCCATTACACTGAAAGAGCCTCGTCAGATCCTTGGACTGGCTCTTGTACATCAAAAATGAGCCGTTACGAAACACCTAACCATCGCCCTCTCTCGCCAACATTCATCCGATGAATCGGTACAACTATTAAGTGAGACAGTTTACCGAAAAATAGTACACAAGTCACTCACACCAACATTACAGTAACTAACAAAAATATTACACTCAACTTAAGTAACTGTAGCAACGTTACTTTAAATTTTTCTTAATTATACCTAAGTATTATTTGTTATAATTTAAAGATTATTCTGTAATACTTATCTATCATAATGTAGTAGTTAATACCTAAACTGAAATAAAAGTATCTTGGGATTGTAAATGTTTTTTTTTTTTTGCATTTAGTCATTTCCTCGCTGATGTGGCATGGAAAGTTACGTGTTGCACTCAGTGCACACACAGTGCAAAGATTTTTCACCTCGTGCTCTTTTGATTCCTCGCTAACGCTCAGGATTCTTCGCTTGCTCGATCATGAAAATTGAGTACGCGGTTAAAAAGCAAGTTTGCACTCTTGTATAAAAAATAACTATGGCAAGCAGGTTACGTCTTATTAAATTCTGTTTGAAAAATGAATAAAAAGCTCGTAGAGATTGTCATAAAAAACTGAAAGCTTTTTTACAGGTCTTCACTGCTCCAGTTCCATACCGGAAATGCTTTCAGTACTCATTGTGCAATAATATACGTAATCAAACAGAACTGATGTCATAAGCCTTTAAAACGAATTAGCAGAGCAAACTTTACCGTTTAATCGGCTTTTATGTGCCCTCTGGTTGGTAAGTAATTAAATTTTCTAAGGAATAATACCTGTTTCAAGGTTTCAGCAGGAATTGTTATAATTCCAGCGCTGCTTAATGTGAACGGCGTTAACGCCAGATGCCAACCATTATTTCATTTTATCGAAGATATTTTTGAAAGTGGGCTTTTTAAATTAGATGTTATGATGAGGAATGAACACTTAATCTATTGTTATTTTACTCAAACTAAGTCAACATAATTATGTAGCTCACATTATCACGTTACTACGAAAAAATCAAATAAGGACAAAATCAACCGTTCCCCTGCTCGCATCACCAGCATCAACGTATCAGTTTACGTTTAAGCATCGCTAGACCAAATAGAAGGCAAGGGTACCTAGGCCATTCTGAACACGCCCTTCTACGTGCAACTAACACTAAACGATAATGCTGATTGCTAGGAGTGACACTGAAAGCTTTAGGTAAATAACACTACCCAAGAGACTTTTCCTTTTACGAATTAGAACTTGTCTTCAACGAAATTTTACTTTAACGTTACATAAGTAAGAACGCTTAATGCGAGACAATTTTCCTTTATTGGCTTGTAGGATACAGATTTAATATGTATGAAAACGAATAAGGAAAAATACTAACTTTTCTTTAAAAAGGTCAATAGCACCTACTGTAGAGCCTACGGGAGCCGGCGGCATTGGGACGAATAAAACACTTCTTATCTAAATGAAAAATATAGGCAGATAATTCGCGACACCTTACATAGGTAGATCTTTTTCTTCTTTTCGAGTCAATGGTAAATAATGTATTTTGTTAAATGATTTAGGCCCATTAGGTAGACACGCCAAACGCGGTATGAGTGGCAGTTTAGGTCCTCAGAAGTGCAGCTGTATGGACACTTTGGACACTCCAACATATGATACATGCAGCGCCGGCCCTGGGGTAGAGCGATTGGAGCGGTCGCTCTAGGCGCCAGATGGCAAGGGGCGCCGAAAAGCCAAATTCGAAAAAATAATCTTTCTTAATGTTAAAGAAACAGGAGTATACTAATTAAAGCTACCTTTAAATGCAATATTTTGCTAGATCTCGCTTGCAGCAATCTACTTGGGTCCGCAGTCTTTCCATATAGACCAGTGCAGGTCACGTCCGGTTGGCCGATGGTCCTGGGGCTGAACGAAGTGGGTGGTGGTGGGTGCTATGTTTCCCGCAGGTCTCTTCTCATCTTAGTCTTGGATTGCCTGTGTATAGTGAAGGACGTTCTTCCGACTACCTACAATTACAGACTCACCAACGTAGACATTACTAATTCCAATTTACTAAAACCTATGTGTTTATCGAGGCCTATTCCTAAAAATACTCAAGTTTATTACCCAATACCAAAGTGGGTAAATTGGACCGACCGTTGGAATGTTTATTCACTAGCGCTGAGCCGTAATATTTCAGTTTTATCGTTTTTAGACTGTACGCGATAATTTACGTTCGTTTCATTACCTATTCAAACGACATAATTTTTAGACCGGTACCTAGCATAACTACACCCTGCACGAAGTACGACGCCATATCTTTCATCGTACCATATATTTCAGGTCCTAACCACATCACTTGGCCGTGCTAACAAGCAGTTTTCCCCTAAACCATAACAATCATGAGAATTATGAAATACTACCCCTCACTTGCCAAAACCAACACACCAACTTTTGTAGCCAAAAATGTTGGTTATATTGTAGTTGTTGACTTGTAAACGATTACAAATGTTTGAACAAATGTATTTCCCGAAAAATGGACAGGGAAATCTTGAGGCGTTCATTTTATGGCAGGCTCGGGTTCCTAAGCTTGTAACAATCATGTAGGCCATATTCATAATTCTATACTATTTGACGAGCAATATTTGTATATATTATTTATTTGTTTATAGATTTCTACTCACATAGTCGAAATCGGCTCTAACGATTTCAATGATAGTTGCAATATAGGGGTTCACGGCGGCCTAAAATCGGTCTAGCTAGGTCTCACATCTGGGAAAATTCGTTTTCTCTCAAACTCAAACTCAAAGCATTTATTTCAATTAAACTATGTATTTACAGGCACTTTTAAATTGTCAAGGAATCGGTCAGTCAGAAATATGAAGCTAATTGCGAATTCCAAAGCATAGTTAGGTACTAGGTAGGTACCTATGGAGAAGAGCGGGCAAGAAACTCCACGGACACTCTTTTAAATAAAAAAAATGTTATAAAATATTGATTACATCATTCATGTTGAAATTATACATGTGAGAACAATGTAAAAAGACGTGTACGTTAGAAGCGTCTGCAATAAAAATATAAATAACAATTCAAAAATTAAAATAAATAAAAAATAAGCCATGGCAGCTAAGAGATGACCGATCCAAACTGACGGCGCCCGTTCACGAACATGACGTATGAATTAGGACCATTCGGCTCAACCATTTTGAAGGGAGCTAAATGATCCAAAACACGCCCCACCATCAGTGAAACATCTGAGTGAGCATGACACACATGGCACATTCAATGCATGACATATTACCCGGTAAATGTTAACTCTTTAGTACATAGTGCTCACACCTGTGCTATGCAATTATATAATACCAAGGAGATTTGAGTTTATACAATGCAAACATGGTCTTACAATCATCAGCAGCTCCAACAGTTTTTGCAAATTTTTAATCAATTAGTTGTGGTTGTGGAGTAGGACCAGCATTGAGACAAGCATTTTTTTCAGCGATGTTTATGTTTATCTCTATTTTCACAGCCTCAGGAATATGTTACCGTGCTGGTATACCTGGACGATATGTTTATCTATTTTCACCTGAGTAGAGCTCGGTTGACCAAGTAGGTACTTTAATTTAAACAGATATGTAGATAAAATATGCTACTTTTATAAAGAACATTGCCCTTTATTCTGATTATATTCTAAAGCATAAGTTTTTTTAAAATACTTAAAATGAGAATATAAATATTTCTTTATATCTAAGAAAAAAACAGGGTTCCACCCACCCATTCATCAACTAACTAACACAAAATGATATCATAAAAAAATTATCAAGATTAATCTTCGTTAATGTTACTTACATAAAATAATTATAAAGAAAACTTTTTGTGAAACATTGTAAACCTAATCATGATGTTACCAAGAGAGAACTTTCTACGTTAGGTTTTACCAAGTAAACACATCTAGAAAAAAATAATAATAGAAAAGTACCTAAGTAATCAGTAGGCACCTTAGAGTATATAACACGTAGGCACCAAATATGAGCATAGGTACCCCTCAGGACCAAATAAAAAACCAAGACATAGCGCTGTTAATAGTGACGTGAAGCCGGTTTCGTAAACATGTGTGCACTTAGTGAGATGTAGTTCATTGTAAATGTGTGCGTTCGAGCGTGTATGCACAGAGCGTCAGTGTAGTTTTGGCATGCTTCACTATATTGTTCGAAGCGCTATGTCTTAGTTTTTTTTTTGGTCTGAGGCATACCCACTTAAATAATTTTAAACCGTTCTCAAAGAAATTCAAAAGGGATCTTGCAGAAATAAAGCTTGAATAAATAATTAATAGGTATTTATTAATTATCCGCCTTGAATAATCCTGATGGAATAAGGCAGCAAAAAAGTAGGTCAAACCACTTATTTGAGTAAATATCGTTATTCATTCTACAGCAATTGTAAGGGGGAAAAGATGTGTCGTGCATACTCAATCGACCGTAACTTATGAAAAATATACGAAAAACGTCTCCCTTTGAGCGCTTTTGGCCTTCTATGACACTACAACAGCAAGCACGAAATTATATCATTTTATAACCTCGTAATATGTGCGTAAAATGGTAATATTTAAGCCGTTATCTCCAATTAGTATTCTAGATTTTCCACGAAGTAGGTATGTCGGTACCTTGATATGCAAAAACAGACGGAGCGGTGAACATCAAATAGCTGAATTTCCTTTTAGCAGTGCCAGATTAAGCCGACGGCGAAGCGGCCTGTAGCAAATTCTAGTAAGGTAGGTATCCCTTTGTATAACTTGGTTTGTTTTTTACCCGACTACGGCGAAGCAAAAAGGAGGATTATGATTTTGACCGGTATGTATGTATGTATGTTAATCTGTTAGCTTATAACTTCTAAACTCCCGATCATAATTTGACAAATGAGCGTATCATTGGAAGCATCTTGGTCGTAGGCTATGTGATGTCACATTAAATGCAATATGGCGCCCTCTAGAGGACGTAAAGTCATGACCTAGTAAAAATATATTTTAATTGTGCCATGTAGGGTATCAAATGAAAGGACGAAAACTTGACGAGCACATCACAAATAAGTAGTTGAAATATAGGGTATTCAGATCTTATCATTCAGATCTGAATACCCTATATTTCACAGTTCAACCATTCGAGTATCCCTATGACTATTCGACATTCAGAATCCTCTATTCAAACGAATGTTAATTGTATTCAGAATCATCTATTCAAAGTGACTGTTGCATTCAGATCGAAATGAGACATCTATTCAGGATCGTTTATACTAATCTTACTATCGTTTATAATACTCCATTCGGAATTAAACTTCTACTATTGGGATTTTATTCTATGATGGTGTATATTTACTACTGAGAGTTACCTATTAGGTATTTATAAGTTACATGTAGGTATTTCCTTCCCTTGCAGGGAGACAAAATTTTCATTTAGTAATGTATGATGCAGTGATGTGAATTTATTATGGGTTAATGTGGTCTCTGAGTATAATACAAATACCAACATCGTTTAAAAATCTTATTCATAATCAGTTGCTAAGCACGACTGATTGTTTACATAACAAACACATTCCCATTCCCGTAAAGGAAGCAGATCGTATTCTTTTCTACCCATCGTGTGCCTCATAGCTATAAAGTTATAATTATTAATTTACATCAGAAATCAGCATGTAGTATTTCGATTAAACCAATATACCACATTCCTAATGTATACCTACGACTACGACAAATGAATAGGTTTACATTATGAGTACAGACTCATGTCATGACTTGTTATTGTTCATACAATAACAAGTATGGGTATGTGTATAAAATGTAAGTGTACCCTATCATAAAGAAGTGTTAAGTAATTTTAATTCATGTGTAACTAAGTATTTGTCTATTTGTTTGTTTGTCTGTTTGGTGTGGTGGTGGTGACTTTTATTTTGATATTTTACTAACAGGAGTGATAGAAATAAAACAGCTGAAATATAATTATAATAATCTTTCTTTATTCATGAATATGAGACAACCATACGGAGTTTGAATTGATTGTTTATTCACATTTTTTTATGCAATTTGCTTAAAATATCCTTAACACATTTATAAATATCATCATTAAATACATTCCCCACAACATGTTGGACACATATATTGGCATTACAATCACATGGTGAATTTGTGAATTCTTCCGCGTCAAAAACTTGTATTCGTATTATTTTACTACGATGACCGGTTGATGGTTTCTGTATGTATGAGTAAACAACATCACTTCTTCGTCTTTTATTATTGTTACTGTTGTTACTATTGCTGCAAGGTGGTGTTTCCTCAAATTGAAATGGTTGAAATGGTCTTTCTCTTTCCAAATAGTTGACCACTTTTTGACGTAGGGCTTGTTCAGCAGGAATTGGTGAGTATGAAGAATTAGTGGGGAAAATATCGCTGGACATCTGAAACAAAGAAGTAGATATTAATTAAATAATACTTAAATTACAAGTTAACGAAGACAAATGAACTATCCTAGAATAGACCCCTGTGAAAATATTAAAAATTCATTTATAATACACATTTTAATATTTTTATTAATAAGTAATTTAAAATACTTTTTGATATTTTACTTACCGACATCGCAGAGCAGATAAGTCAATTCGAATGATTTTTTTGGTATCTTGGATTGATTTATATAGGTAGTAATCCATTTTTTTTTGTCATTAAGGTTCATTTTAATTTTGTTTTTATGTATGTAAAGTAATCCGAAACTGACGGCTCCTCTTGCCTCCATATGGCTAGGAATTATTGACACGTGCACAAAGATGGATTTCAATCTCCAGACGAGCGTTATAATCGCTGCGTTTTAAACGCTGGATTCTGACTCGTCACATCTCCAAACTTTGTTTTTTTTTCTAAGTAAGTATAAAATTTACTCTTGTTGATTTAAGTAAGTACCTACATAAGATTCAAAATCGCTTATCATTCGTCTTATATAAAACGCTGTAAACTTAAAACCGCTACGATTTGTACGCTCGTGTAGGTAATTGACAATTTTTGCAAGTATGCAGTTTTACAAATTTGGATTGAATGATGTGATTTTAGGGCTATAAAAACGCATCGCAAATTAGTCTCCGGCACAATTCCTCTCTGGAACGAATCCTCTCTGCAAGGAATCAACGCTCCGAGCTCCTAATCAAGCTACCTGTCTCCTAAGCAAGCATCAATCAAGAATGTAAGTACCTATTCATAATCATATCTAACTATTGAATAGTCAGAATCATGTATTAATTGATTTATTCAAGTATTAAAATGTTAACCGTCAATAGTTAGCACGCTTAGCTCAGTGGCTGACTGATCGATTTTGTAAGCATTTTGTGTCCTGGATTCGATTCCTGCACAAAATCAAACGATATTTGTATCTGTTAATTATTTATCTTTGTCACGATCAGTTACTTTTCAAATGTAGGAATTATGAAGGAAATGGATTGATTGCAATGCACTAATATTTAATTATTTGTTTTTTGTTCACAGGTCGAAACTACTTAACAACGACCTTTTCCTCTCCAGCGATGACTCTGAACAAGAGGCGAAGTCGAAGAGGAAGACTGAAGAAAGAAAAACGAAGCGGGAAAGGTCCAGCAAGTTGAGCGAAGAGTCGACAAGCGCGAAAAAATCGAAGCCGATCATTTCACCAGTATCACCGCCAGCTCGAGTTACAGCTGGTGAATTATTCAGTGAAGACAGTGATATTGAAGAAAGCGTCATCCCAACACAGAGATCCCACAAAACTGGTAATATACCACCACTATACTCATATTTTACTAGAAGGATGGCCAAGGGATATTCTCGACAGATAAGTGAGACTAAAGAAGGAAAATATTATGTTGAAGTGAAAATTTACAATACGGAAGAAATAAAAAAAATAATGCCTATAAATAGATGGCGCTCGGCCATAACTACCATTAAGATGAAATTAGACGAAAATAAAGAATCTTGGGCCCACATAAAGGAGTTTGTTAAAGCAACTCAAAATGATTTTAAAAACTGTGCTATCACCCACATGGGTGCCTATGATTAACTAGGTGTCAGTCGATATTTGCTTATATACTTACTTTAAATTGTATCTTCTTTTAATTTTTAATTGTATTTACCTACATACATAATATGTCTTATTAATACTATATTTTATAAGTATGATGTTGCAGTATTAATAAATATTGTATAAGTAATCTCGTCATTGGTTTTCTTTTTTTTACAGTTACACACCTCAACAGCAAACCGAGATCTAGAAAGTCAATAACCTGTCATAAATGTAAAATTGAAATACCAGAAAATCAGTATTCCTATCATATGAGAACGAATATACACAAAGCAAATTGTTTATTGAATACCAAGTTCACAGATATTCATATTATTGCAACAGCATTCAAAAACAGATTAATGACATACAGATTGAATGTCACTCGGGAAGACGAGTACCTCAGTGTAGAGGCGTTCCTGGGTGATCATCTAATAAATATAACAGAATTGATAAATATGTCACTTAATGAACACAATTGCATAAAATTGAGTTTTGAATTGTTTGCCTATTTTATGTTATCAAAATCAGACGAACAACAATTAAAGTCGTTTAATACCAAATATGAAATTTTAAATAAGAACACTGATTTGAATGAATTATTAACCAAAGTAATAAACAAACTAAATAATAAATTAACCGAGTTCCAGCACTGTCAATCTGGTTGGACATTTATTTCTATGAGTCATCTCGAAATTAATATAAACAAGTATTCCCCTATGAGAGGTGGGTCTTATATAGAACTGCCGTCAGCTATTAAGCACACGAAAAGTTGTATAAATATAAAAAATAATGATAATTGTTGTTTACTATGGAGTATAGTTGCTGGATTATACCCAGCTAAAAATAATGTTTGCAGAACAAGTTCATACCCCCATTATACCTCTGTTTTAAATATTGAGGGAATGTCATTTCCTCCTATGATAAATGATATTAAAACGTTAGAAAAAAATAATTCCAACATCAGTTTAAATATATACGGTATACAAAATAATATTGTGACTGGACCTTTTTATATAACACTAAATAGAAGAAAAAATCATTTTAATTTACTTTATATAGAAAAAAAATCTATCGGACACTACTGTCTAATTAAAGATTTAATACGTCTAGTGCGACGTCAAGTGACTCGTTCTAAAGGAAAACTTTATTTATGTGATGCATGTCTACAACTATTTAGTAACGAAAATAGACACAAGACTCATAACTGCTCTAAGATTTTGACTATATTACCTGAACACAATTCTGTACTAAAGTTCAAACATTATGAGAGACAGCAAAAAATTAATTTCATAATTTATGCTGATTTTGAATGTATGTTAATAGACTATAGTGAAAGTAACTCTTTGAATACTCAGAAACTAAAAACACACCAACCTTCATGTTTCGCTTATTATATATGTTGCGCACATAATGATCAATTAAACAAGTATGTTACATATCGAGGTATAGATTGCGTAGAAATATTTGTTAAATATTTAATAAAAGACGTTAAATATATACATAACATTTTAAGTAGTAAAAAGCCAATGACTCCATTATCAGCAGAACAAGAGATGGATTATCGAAATTCGACTACATGTCACATATGCAAACAATTATTACTGAATGATTAAGTCCGAGATCATGATCATATTACATCCGAGTATCGTGGGGCAGCGCACTCGCATTGTAATTTAATGTATAGAGTTTGTTCATTCATTCCTGTTGTCTTTCATAATTTGTCTGGATATGACTCACATTTATTCATTGAAGAATTAGCAAAGTATGAAGGTTCTATTAAAATAATACCGAAAACTAAAGAAAAATACCTTTCAATAATAAAACTAATAAATACAGAAAAAAACAATCAACCTATACAAATAAAGTTTATTGATTCCTTTCAATTTCTTAGTTCTAGTCTAGATGCACTAAGTAAAAGTTTATCAGAAAACGATTTTTTAAACTTATCAAGAGAGTTTACTGATAAAAGACAATTTGATTTAATGCGAAAAAAAGGTGTTTATCCATATGACTATATTGATTCTTGGTCTAAATTTGATGAGACGAAACTTCCCTTAAAGTATCATTTTTATAACAGTCTATGCGAAAAACATATAACTAATGAAGAATATTTACACGCTCAAACAGTTTGGAATACATTCGAAATAAAATCTCTTGGTGAATATACAGATTTATACATAAAATGTGATGTGCTTTTACTATGTGATATATTTGAACAATTTAGAAAAACAAGTTTACATTACTATAAGTTGGATCCGGCTTATTATGTAACATCACCGAGCTTAAGTTGGGATGCAATGCTTCTATATACCGACACTGAACTTGAGTTGATAAGTGATTTACAAATGTGCGAGTTATTAGAAAAAGGAATTCGTGGTGGGCTAGCACAATGTACTCTACGTCATGCTGTAGCAAACAATAAATATTTACCGTATTTTAATGAGCTCGAACCAAGTAGTTATTTAATATATCTTGATTGTAATAATCTATATGGCTATGCTATGATGAAGAAACTTCCTATAAAAGAATTTAAGTTCTTGAGTCTGAAAGAAATTAGCAAGTTTGATGTAAATGATGTGTCAGATGATAGTGATTATGGTTATATTTTGGAAGTAGACTTAAATTATCCAAATTATTTACATTACAAGCATAAAGACTTACCTTTTGCAGTGGATAAAATAGTACCTCCTTATGGAAAAACATTAAAATTGGTTGCAAATCTCTATGATAAGCAAAAGTATGTAATTCATTATGTTCACTTGAAAGAATGTTTGAAAAAAGGTCTGATTTTAATAAAGATTCATCGTATAATTAGCTTCAGGCAAGAATGCTTTCTCAAAAAATACATTGATCTGAATACTAGGCTTCGTCAAAATTCCAAAACTGCTTTCGAGAAGGACTTTTTCAAATTATTGAATAATGCCATATTCGGAAAAACTATCGAAAATAAACGTAAGCAAGCCGATGTAAAATTAGTAACAAAGTGGACAGATACCAGAAATAAAACAAATAAGCATCTTGGCGCTGAAAAATTGATATGTAAACCAAATTTAAAAAGTGTATCAATTTTTTCAGAAAATTTCGTAGCTGTGGAATTGTACCGGGAAAAGGTTGTTTTAGATAGACCTATTTATATTGGATTTACCGTTTTGGAATATTCGAAGCAACATTTATACCAATTTCATTATGACTTTATTAAAAATAAATACGAAAATAATGCTGAGTTGTGCTATACAGATACTGATAGCCTATTATATTTAATTTATACAGATGATTTTTATCATGATATGCATGATGATCTTACCAAGTTTGATACCAGTAATTTTGGAATGAATAATCCATATCACATACCGCAACTTAATGCTAAAATTCCTGGATTATGGAAACATGAGGTTGGTGACGATTTAATCACAGAATTTACCGGTTTAAGAGCTAAATTATATTTTATAGACAGTGTGAAGACTGAAATTAAAAAAGCTAAAGGTGTTTCTAAGTATGTAACTTGTAACCTAAAATTGAATGATTATAACAATGTACTTCTGACAAATAAAGCGCATAGATGTAAAATGAATATGATAAAATCAATTAAACATGTTTTATACACTCAGCAAGTAGATAAACAAGTTTTAGAAAGAAACGATGACAAAGTTCAAGTATTACAGGATCAAATTCATACATTACCCTGGGGGCATTGTGATTCTATGTTTGTAGATTATTCCAGTGATGTATAATCTGTTAATGTGTATTATTTTTATTACTAGTTTTTAACTTTAAGCAATTATTTTATAGTATTAAGTATGATTTAATTTGTTAATAAAGGTACCTATAATTAGGTATATGTAATTACATCAAACTTTGTTTTATTTATTGATCCCTTTAAATATATATATATATATATATATATATATACATACATATGTCATTTACATTTATTTTACATTTTGACAATGAAGTTCATCAAGCAACCACAGACTTTAGAAGTTAATAATATAAAATTAGAAAATCAAACACGTAAAGTGAAACATAGCGCACTCTTACCAGACACTATTAGATGTATAATATGCGGTCCATCTAACTGTGGGAAAACTAACATAATGCTTAATTTAATATTACATGAAAATGGTCTCAAGTTTAAGCATATTTACTTATACTCGAAGACGGCTTTCCAGCCAAAATATTGTTTTTTGAAACAAGTTATGAGTTACATACCAGGTGCTAACTTCTTTGTCTTCAATGATAATAAAGAAGTCATACACCCAAATGATGCTTTAACTAATGCAGTAATGATTTTTGATGATGTAGCATGCGAAAATCAAATCAATATTCGTAATTACTTTGCAATGGGGAGACACAAACAGATAGATTGTTTTTACTTATCACAAACCTATTCCAAAATACCTAAACAACTTATACGAGATAATGTTAATCTTTTAATAATCTTCAAACAAGACGAGATAAACTTAAAACATATATACAATGAGCACGTAAACACAGATATCGAATGGTTTCAATTTAAAAAACTTTGCTCTGCTATTTGGAAAGACAGATTTGACTTTTTGTTAATTAATAAAGATTGTCCTCTAAATGAGGGTAGATACAGACAAGGGTTTGACATATTTATATACTTTTAGAAAGTGCATATAAATACCAACTCACTGCAGAAAATATACCAATCGAAATCTGATATCTGTAAATAACGGATGAAAGAAAAAACATTATGCAGGTTAATATTAAAGAACAATTGATAAAGTCAGTCGAAAGCATAAAAAATAAAATTAAAACAATGCAAAATGAAGAAGATACAGCTCATTTAAAATTTAAAAAGGTCTTCAAACCAATAACAGATCCACTAGAAACATTAATTAAAGCGAATGATATAATTAAACCAATATTTGACATTTCGAGAGATGACAGTAACTCGCTTGAAAGATTTAGCTCATCAACAGATTACGTTCCAGAGTATGAAAATTTTAAAGAATGCATAAAAATAGATTCAAATGAAGATTCTGAGTGTTATGAAGACGTTCTTCCAAAAAATCCTTTTAAAGATTCTAATGATACACTGATTTCACTAAATAAAGAAGATATGATGGAAATCTATGATAATATGAATGTCCCATTTGGAATACGTAGTGAAAATAAAAAACTGATGATGGGGAATAGCAAGGTTACGTTTTCTCTTGCAAATAAGACCTGTAATTCACCCAAAACAAATATAGTCACTATTGATAAAAGGTCCTATGAATTAACACCAGGTCTAAAGGAACTTTTGGTACGCAGTAAACCTAACCTTAATTTGGTCACTGAACTAGATAAAATTGTCTATAAAGATATGCTTCATAATACACACGCGCATAAACGAGACTTTCATCCTAATGGTCAAATAAAAGGTGATAAAAGTTTAAAATATCGTCAAATTATTAAACCTTTGTTTTTGCAAAATAGTTATGTTCAAGATGATGGACATATAATGAAAACAAAAAGCGGTGGATTTTTACCTAAATTAAAAAAATATAAAAGTAATACCGATTACGTTTACTGGGATGACCCTAATGAACTAATTGAAAGGTTGAAACTTCTAATTGCTTCAAAAAATGCTGGTAATACTAATCATGACAATGAGATTCTATCAATTATAGAAGAGTTAAAAGAAGCTGATATTATAAAAGACTAAAAACCCTTGGAACGTTCTCAGTTATCAAAGTTGAATGCAACATGAATGAACATAAAAATATTAATTCTGTTCGTATAAATCAAACTGATAGTTACATAAGTGTGGAACGAGTTGAGATTAAAAATACTACTGAAGAGCAAATCGAAAAACTTAAAGTTAATATTTGTTTGCAAATAGAAGAACTGAATAAACGGATTTCAATTTTAAACGATAAAGTAAGACATCTTGAAAAAAACATTGTGTTGAAAGAAATTTCAGGAAAATTAAATAAGCATTATGAGCAAAGTAGATGTCATAAATGAAATTCATAAATGTGCTAGAGTTAACTTTCCAAGAAGACAGGTCATACTTAAAGATATCGACGATCTCTGGCAAGCAGATTTAATGGATATGCAAGCAATTTCAAAAGTGAATGGTGGTAACAAATATATACTAGCAATCATAGACACTTTTTCAAAATATGCTTGGACAGTTCCTTTGAAACAAAAAAATAAGCAAGAGGTGTCAAAAGCATTTGAAAGTCTATTGCTTAAAGGACGTGTTCCAAGAAATTTGCAAACTGATCTGGGAAAAGAGTTTTATAATAATAAATTCAAAAATATTGTTATAAAGTACAACATTAATCATTATTCAACGTATTCCACTAAAAAAGCCTCAATTGTTGAAAGATTAATAAGTACATTAAAAAATAAATTATACAAAGAATTTAGTCTTAACGGGAATTATAAATGGATGAATGGAACGCTCAACAAAATTGTATGTGAATACAATAACACTACTCATAGAACTGTGGGACAACCTCCAGCCTCTATAAATCATGAAAATAAAACAGACATACTGAAAAGATATATTCGTATGGCTGAATGTATGAAAAACAGTAAGTGCAGGAAGTTTAGTGTTGGTGATTTTGTAAGAATAAGTAAATACAAAGGATGTTTTGATAAAGGCTATTATCCTAATTGGTCAACAGAAATATTTAAGATAAAAATAATACAAGAAACTAATCCGATAACTTACTTGTTAGAAGATGCAAGATGTCGACCAATACTAGGAGCGTTTTATGCTCAAGAACTTCAAAAAACCAGCCATCCTGATTTGTACTTAGTTGAAAAAGTATTGAAAAGAAAAGGGAATCAAGTATATGTGAAGTGGCTCGGACTTCCTACTAGCGAGAACAGCTGGATAGATAAAACAAATGTATTTTAAGTGGTAAAACAAATGTATTTAAGCAAATACATATATTTTTCTATTCATTACGTATTTGTTCTTAAAACAAAATAGACCTGTATTTGTACTTATTTAATACGTTTCTATTACTTTGGAGAAAAATAAAGTAATAGCAATGAAAACAACACGAGTTATTATAGACAACAAAAAAACAGTTTCATCTGCATTGAACAAAAACATCAATAAAGTAAAAACAGGAGCTGGTTTTAAGAAAACTCTTAAAAAAATTGTTACCCATACTAAAAAGCACATTACAAAATTAAAACCATCATGTAAGAAAGCATTGATGGAATTAGCATACGCAGCAGCTAAAGAATTCGCATCAGATACACCAATAAAATTACCTAGGATTATACCAGTACCAAAAACTGGAGGATTTCTTCCTTTAGTACCAATATTTGCTGGATTATCCGCTGCTGGTAGTTTAGCAGGAGGTGCTGCCGGTATTTCAAAAGCAATTAATGCATATAAAACAGCTAAGAAGCAATTGCGTGAAGCAGAACGACACAATAAGGAAATGGAGGCATTGTTCATTGGAAGAGGATTACATCTCAACCATTACAAAGATGGTTTAGGCATTTACTTAACAGAGAAAAAAAACTGAAATCTCGGCTACCCAATAGAGCTTTAACCAATATTGATATAATAAAACACTCGAATAATATTCCATTCTTTCGAGGTGTATTTATGAGAGATAAATTACCAGATGAAGTATTGCCGATAGAATGTGGAGTGATCAATCTTGACTCTTCTAAAAACTCTGGTACTCATTGGGTAGCCTATGGCAAGATAAATGATTACGTAGAATATTTTGACAGTTATGGTAACTTAAAACCTCCAAAAGAATTTATGAAATATGTTGGAAATAATATTCAGTATAATTATGAAAACGTTCAGCGTGATCACATGTATAATTGTGGACACTTGTGTTTAAAATTTCTTACATCATTTTGGAAAGACAATAAAGTATCATAGCAAATTGATGTTTTTTTTATTCATGTAAATGGATATCCTTGTAACGTAATTAGGACAAGTTATAAAAGTTTATTCTTGATACTCTACGCACATTCATAGATTGCCTGTGATGATAATCACTACTCACATTGAAAATAATAGTTTAGCTAAAATTTAATAATAGTAATACTACCTATTTTGTTTTAACATAGAAACAAGATGTTAGTTTTTAATAAAACACCTATCGTGAGAAGAACATGTAATATTTCACTTCCTATATCCAAAGAAGTCAGACGTGTCAACGCGATAAACATTAAAAGACACATTAAAATTACTAAAGAGAATAAAAGATTTCTCACACATATTGGATTAAAATTAAAATAATAACAACATGCTTCAAATAACAGATTTAGTGCAACATGACAACTCTATTGAAAGTTATGAGATCCATAGCTACAATCCGTAT
Source organism: Omphaloscelis lunosa (assembly GCA_916610215.1). Lineage (NCBI taxonomy): Eukaryota > Metazoa > Arthropoda > Insecta > Lepidoptera > Noctuidae > Omphaloscelis > Omphaloscelis lunosa. The sequence continues at coordinate 15,656,445 of OU744247.1, forward strand.
AATACTAGTTTTAAAGAAAATGATGAAATCAGAATACCCATTCATCATCAAGATTTGTATGTATTGCCCTGCAACAGTTCCATTTTTATAGAAGGCTATGCAAGTGTATCTACTAAAGATCCAGCAGGGAAAACAATAAAAAAAGATGTTGATTTTATAAATAATCCAATTTCATATTTGTTTCAAGATATTAGGTATGAAATAAATGGTGTTGAAATCGATCGCAATAAAAATGTTGGTATTACAACAACCTTAAAATCGTATGCCTCTATGAATGAAGGTGAAAGTAAAGCTGCAGCAGTCTGGGGATGGAACTTAGGTGGTACGAAATTAAAAAACGGATATTTCAGTGTTATCGTGCCATTGAACAGAATACTGGGATTTGCAGAAGATTATAACAAAATAATAATCAATTGTAAACATGAACTTATATTACAACGAAGCAGCTCGGCATTGAACTGTGTGCTTCTAGACAAAAATGATAACGTAGAAATTGATATACAAAAAATACAATGGCGTATGCCACATATTAAAGTTTCTGATCGTAATAAATTATTATTGCTTAAAAGCCTGGAGAGAGATCGTTCTATACAGATAGCATTTAGAAATTGGGATTTGTATGAATATCCATTACTACCAAGAACAACTAAACATTCCTGGTCAGTAAAGACAACTTCCCAGCTAGAAAAACCAAGGTTTGTTATATTTGGTTTGCAAACAGCTCGAAAAAATAATAAAACTAAAAGTTCTTCGAAATTTGATCACTGCAATGTAAGCAATATTAAATTATATTTGAATTCTCAATACTATCCGTATGACTCACTTAATCTGAAATTTGATGAAGGTAAATATAGTATATTATATGAAATGTATGCTAATTTTCGTCAGTCGTATTACAACTTTGGCATTGATCCATTGCTTGGCTTAAACCAGTTTAAAGAAATTGCTCCGCTTTTTGTGATTGACTGTTCAAGACAAAACGATTCACTTAAAACTGGGCCAGTTGACGTGCGATTAGAAATTGAATGCTCTGAAGATATTCAAGATAATACATCTGCCTATTGTTTAATAATAAACGATCGACTGTTCGAATACAAGCCACTGAGTAATATTGTGAGAAAACTATCATGAATGCCATCGTAGATATTCAAGGGTTTAAGAGTGAAGGAAACGAGTTTATTCCAAAAGAAATAGCAATAATGTACAAAGGGCATATACAAGTGCTGTTGATAAAACCACCTCGACCATTTTATGACTTGACGAGGAAAGAACGGTTACAAGTGACTTGGATTGAAAAAAACAGAGGAATAAACTGGAACGAAGGCTTTGTACCATATTTGAATTATAAAGCAAACTTTGCCAACTTTTTTAAAACTAAATCTACGAGTATATTTACTAAAGGAAACGAAAAAGTGTCATGGTTAAAAGATATATTCCAAATTAATAATGTATACAATTTAGAAAGTAAAAACTGTCCAAGTTTGGTAGCATTATATAACAATTATTCAGATTCATCTGACATTATAAGTTGTATGCATCATACCAATATATGTGCCTTAAAAAATGTGTTTTGCCTGAATAAATGGTGTGAAGAAAATAAAGTGTTTTGTCAGTAAGATAAGAACGATCCTAGTTTACGTATGAATGATTATTTATAGAATGTTAAACCTACTTATAAATTGAAGTGTGAATCTATAATCTATAAACTTACCTGTATTCTTTAGTGAAAAATGTAAATAATAGTAAGTAAGAAATGTATCATTGCTTTAAAAAAATGTATCTTATCAAAATGTACTTTATATTATTTTTGTAATTATGTAGAAATAAATATTTTAACTTGACCTACTTATCAGTTTTATTTCTTAAACACTAGCAATATTTGTTATAACAGTTACCGCCATCAAAAGTTCATACTGAACAGCTTGTTATAATGAGTAGTTCATATTGAACTGCTCTGTTCATTTACACACACGAACAAATGCTGTTGATGAGTATGCTTACACTTCTACTATACAGCATTTTAATTTTAAAAAATGTTATTGAATAAACAAGTCTTAAATATTGTTAGTAGACCATTTTATGACTTGACGAAGAAATAAGTGGCTTTGATTGAAAAACAGAGACATGGTGAACATTTTGAATAATTAAATATATTATGAGGTTACAGAGGAATAAACTGAAATGATTAAGGGGTCACTTGAATAGTCATAGGAATACTCGAATGGTTGAACTGTGAAATATAGGGTATTCAGATCTGAATGATAAGATCTGAATACCCTATATTTCAACTACTCAAATATAACTCCAAGTAAATAAATATGTTTAAATTGTTAAATACAAGCAAAAGTGAAACTGCTACGAACGGCGCGACTGTAAAATTAATATCGCCTCGCCTCTCATGCACGAGGTTGTGGGTTCAAATCCGGGCAAGTACCAATGTGACTTTTTTAATTCATATGTACTTTCTGAATTTATCTTGGACATTACTGACATTGGTGAAGGAAAAACATCGTGAGGAAACCTGGACTTATAGTTAATATAAGTCTAAAATCGCCAACCCGTCTTGAGTAGGCGTAATGGTGATCAACGCTCGCCTTCTCTGTATGAGAAGAGGAGACATTTTTATTAAGCTCCTCTGCAAATACTTTATCACGAAACTATAACCCCAAAATAATTTAAATAAGAAAAAAACTAAAACCCGACCACTGAAAACAAACCCGACGACTGTGAAACCGTGGTCGCATGTCTGTAGGTACACCTACAAAATTATGATGGCATGCAACCACGGCTTTACATTGACCATTTTTGTACCTATGTCAGGATTTCTGTCTGAAATATTTTCTTGTTTCATAGTTTTTAAAGCGTGATTTTTCAGTTGTAGGGTTTTAGTTTTATATTCTAAAGTTTAGGAAACAATAAATAAACTAGTAGCTTTACGTTTTTCTTTATAACACACTAGCCCAATCAATGTTTCGTGACGTTTTTTTCTCGTGTACCATAAGGCCTCCCCCACATTAGGCGTGCGCGTATCTCGGTCGTGTGAGCGACGCGGGTACTCTCCACACACGCCGCAGGGCAGCAAAACGCGACGCTCACGCAGCGCACTCGCGGCGCGCGCCCGAAACCCGCGCTACTCACACGCCCGAGGATCGCGCACGCCTAATGTGGGGTCAGCCTAAGACTCAAGTTACATGAACCAAACAATTTTCTTCAAAAAATACCTATCTAATACCTACCTACTTTGAAATCTATACTAATATTATAAAGAGGAAAGATTTATATTTTTGTATGTAACGAATAAACTTAAAAACTACTGGACCGATTTGAAAAATTCTTTCAGCAATGGATAGCTACATTATCAGAGAGTAACATAGGCTATATTTTACCCCCGTACTCCCACGGGAACCGGAACTACGCGGGTGAAACCGCGTGACGTCCGCTAGTCTATATATATAAAAATGAATCCCTCTTTCCCTTGGTCACGGCATCACGCTAAAACGGGTGAACGGATTTGGGTGAAATTTGGGATATGGATAGACTTTGACCCGGAGAAGGACATAGGATACTTTTTATCCCGATATTCCCACGGGATCGAGACTTATGCGGGTGAAACCGCGGGGCGCAGCTAGTACTTTATAAAAACCTAGGTACATGATTGATTTTTCACATAGCTGGAGTCGGCAATGATTTATACAGTAATATTTCTAAGAGAACCGTGAAACCTAGCGAACCGAGCTCGAAAATGTTTGCACCTCGGATAGGTTAGGTTTCTTTTGACTATTACTCGACGACTTATAACAGAAAGCTTAAGAATTAAGAGTAACTAAGATGCAATAGCGAGCGACGCGGGCTCGAAAATATTGCCCATTCATACAGAAATAGGAGTCCCTTGGCGACTTAGCAGAAAAGAGCAACTGAAATACAAGAACAAGTGAAGCGAGCTCAATTTTTTTTATCATCCCGCCTCTGGCTCTGTTTGGTTAGATATCTTTTGACCATTCATACATAATATTCCATTGGACCTACCTACCATGATTCGTTTTTTGTACATGCAAACGCAGCCCTCCCGAAAGCGCGGGGCCTGTAACATTTTGCTACACCTGCCTGCTACGTACCTAATCCGGCCCTGGTAGGTAACAGCCGCGCCGCCATGGATCACACTCTGTAAACATACCTACTTAGAACAATACAACTTATCTAGGTACCTACATAACGGCGAATTAAGCTTCTCCCCCACAGGCGTGTTTTTATCGCTCGATAATAACGCAAGCTATATTGCGATAATGTTTCCCGATTCCTTGCACACAGCTGCGTTTTTATCGACCGATATTTTCTAAAGTGTGCATGTAACCTACACTACAGACCGGCCCGCACTACACCGTACCTACTAAGTCTGTGAACGCAGTGTGAAAGATCGCATGCGTTCAACACACACATATCGGAATATCACAGGACAGAGGAACGCAAGCGTCTTACTACTATTGCGTCGTTATTATCGCAGCAGTGTATAACTTCGTGGCCGTTCAAAATGTACTGAAAATAGATATCGCAATAACCACAGAACATATGTGTTCTGTGGGAATAACACTTGCGTTATTATCGACCGATAAAAACGCGCCTGTCCCTATAGGCGAGTGTTCGCATCAGTCTTTAAAAACGTAGTTGGCTATTATGATGGGAATTGGATCAATCTAAAAAAGGAAACAAAGCATTGTTCAAATCAACCACTTACATGATTTCTGGTTATGTTATGCTTAAGGTAAGTAGACAGGCCTCGAAAAAGACATGCGACGTTGACCCAAAATGGGCGAATCGTAGATTTAAGACTTCTTTACGGCTTTTCTCTAACGGTGTAGGTACTTAGTATTCACCAAATAATGGATCTCATTCACCACTCATAATAACTATTTTATTTATCCCATGATGTCGCATGAACAGATTTTAAATAACTACTTATTTGTCATTATTTTACAGATCTGACAACTCTGGGCAGAATGTCAATGTTATTGTCATCTGGTCTGTCTCTGTCTGTCACTGTCATAATTATTAGTGAATTACTGTACTTGAGGATTAAGATTTCAAGTTGAAAAGAAATGAACAAATAATGCTTTGTTTTCAAATTTTATTACAAAAGTATGACTAGGAAAATAAAATGATTAACTACGACATCAAATTCCTGACATGTGATGAAAGCTTGCACTTAAAAAACAGTGACTTTAAAAGTTTCAAGTAAGTTATAAAGTTGTCGATAACAAAATATACATATCTAGTTAAAAACTTTCATTTATGGCATTCAACTATTTATAAGCTTGTTAGAGTAACAAGATGAAGCTTAAGAAAAATCTCTTTGTATTGCGTAGAAACCTGTAACTACTTCACTTTCTTATAATCTCCGTAATTTATTATTTATTTAAACCAATAAAAGTTTCAGATAATTAAAATTAAGTTTTAAGTTTATCTAAATTAACTTCAACAACAAAACCTAGTCCTTATCAGTTCGTAAGAAGTAAACTTTTTCCTTACAGGTATGAAACAAAGAAAAGAGTAGATGAGACAGTTTATGATTCTGGCAAAAGAAGTTATTGTGAGCGACGAGGTGGTCTATGGCGCGCCGCCCACCCACGCCAGGTGCGCCAGCTGGAGTCCAAGCTCCGAGACAAGAGCATCATCACCTGTGAATGGACCACAGACTTACTGATCACCATAGTGTTCTCCTCAGGAGTGATAGCTTACCTCACTGTTAGGCAAAACACACTGGATGTCACTCAGATTCTTTTTGACAGGTATTTTGTGGGGAAACTGTCCGGTCAGACTATTACAAATGGTAAGTTGTAGATCTAAAAAGGAAGTTTGTATACTGCTTTTCAGTCTCATAATTGGCATATCAATCGTATACATATTTGACTGTAAACTAACAATAAAAATTAATCTCTTGTTAAGAAAGTAACTTATAATTCATTTTTTCCAGTGGCACTATCCAAATCCCACATCTTAGTAACTCACAATGACCGGACTGCAACTCTAGTGACATTTGGCAAAAACAATACCAGTCTTCCATGTCGCATTACTGATAGAGATCCACATTTACAGGTGATGAATTTTAATACCTTGCATGTTGAAAATATAGTTATGTATAAAAGAGCAGTGGTATATTTTAATATGTAAGAAATAAGGAAAAGACAATTTAAAGCAGTAACTTGAAATGGGAAGGGATACCTTTTCCCAGCAGTAGGTCAGTACAGCTTACTAAATAAAAATAAAAAAATTAATAATAATGAAATGGTGCTTGGTCAAAGTAATTTTTACATTTCATTGACAGCATTCAAATTGAGTTTGCTGCTACAATCATAAGACACAAAAAAATGATTACTGTGACTACCTGTAAATTGGGTCTTATGTGCTGCAAGAAACAGATATTTTCTTCTTTCTTAATATCATTCATTTTCAGAACATAGAACTAGGTGGTATTAGTCGCAGGACGGAGAGGCACATATCTACTAATGAGGGCAGCAATGGCACCCAAATACTCGTGTGGAGCGTCACTGTCGCGGAGCCGGCGCCCTGGAGCCCTGTTCTTGAAGACCATGCTAACCTCCACCTGTATAGCATCAATGGGTAATACTCCTCTGTTTAGGTGACAAAATTGGTTTTAAAACTAGTAACTTTTTGAGTAGAATATTACACAGATCAAAAAAGTATTGCTCATGTTACCTGTATTGTTTATGTATTATGAGCAATACTTTACCTAAAAAACACCATTCATAATATATTATAGATACCCTAGTTCACACTCATACTAATTACAATTTTTTCATTTTTTACTTTTTTATTTCTATACTAAATTAAATTCTGCGTCGTTTTATCTTACCAAAGTTACGCCTCTCGCCTTCTCCTTCTATTAAAAAAAAAATTCACAATGATATTTAAAACTTATGACAAATTTTTGTACGTATTTTCGTTTGCTTCCATATTTTTTTTAGGGAGTGCCTCCGCTGCCGGCGTCGGCTCGCAAAAATAACGCCATTGGGAACTGGCATGACATTCCTGCCGGCAGCCGAGATAAAAAAACACCGGCTTCCGGCACATTACATACTCTGCATACTCTGTGGCCGGCACCGCCAGCTTCAATAATGGACACCGGCAGTGCGTCGTTTATGGAAACGCTTCCAGTATTCAGAACTCCAACTAACTAACCATTACTACAGTATATTTTTCTATATATTTGAGTCGTTTTTGGCACTCGCCGGCCGCTGCCGCGGCACTGCGTGCTTCGCTCGCTCGGCTCGTGCGTAGGTGATCGTGCTCGTGGTCATAGTTCTAACCTATCTTTTTTGCGAGTAAAAATATTTAACCTAATCTAACTAGTTCGGTTCCGGATACCTACTTAGTACTTGATTACTGGAATATGGAAATCATTGATTATGGAAATATAATACTGAAAAAAGTAATGCCTTCTTGCATGTCTCTTTTAATTATGCCTACCCCGCCTATCTACTCCAATATGCCAAATTGCCAACCCCGTTTTCCGCTTTTTTTTTCCAAACTTCGCGCCGGCAGCTAATTCAGCAACCGGTGACGGCAGCGGAGGCACTCCCTTTTAACATTTATGTAATAATTGCATTGATTTCATAGTTTAGACGTGCACACTTGTATTAACTGAGGGGGTGAGCTTCTAAGACAGGGTTTCTTAAACTTTTTGCAGTCACGGACCACTTTCACAATATAAATAATTCCACGGACCCCTGTCAAAGAATATTTTGAGGAAAAAAAAAAGCCATATTTATATTGAAAAATCAATTTTAATAATTGGTAGTTTCATTACTCTTATTTTTTTAATCTTATCTAAGCTAATGAGATGGATGCTGCTTTTGGCCTCGATAAGAACGTTAAATTGTGGGGTTGTCTTCGACAAGGCAAGGCGCATGTCATCGGCGACGTTCAAACGATTACGACTTTTTGTTTTTATTGACACCATAACCAGTAACAGCACAGTGAGTAACAGATGTGGCGCCTTAGGAGTAAATGAGCAGATCATTCAAACATCATTCAAATATTAAACAACTGTGCTGCTAAGAAACCCTGCCCTAGAAGTTTAGTCTTTGTTCATTTAACTCATGTTTTGTGACTGACGATACGTTGTCGTCGCGGCGAGTTCTTGGCTTAACCTAGGCCTAGACGAGATTATTACACTATTTCCTAGTAAATAGGTTAAGAGTTAGCTGACCTACTGCGGACCCCTGGTGCACATGCCACGTACCCCCAAGGGGTCCGTGGACCCCACTTTTAGAAACCCCGTTCTAAGACATCAATTATCAGCAAGCAGACTTTAAAATTGTCAAATAAGTACTCAATTTGTAATGTTTTTTTAACCACTGCTACAATATTCATATGCGAACATAAGGATTGCTCTCCTGTAAAATTGGTGTAAATGTAATTAGTACGATTGTTAACTAAGGTATCGATATTTGTCCATCATTAAAGTTAATATTATTTATTTGTATGTTACAGACATCACATCAACCTGACAGCATACCACCAACTGGAGAATGAAACTTTGTCAGCAGACCTATCAAATAAGGGTGACATTGTTGTTCATATTGTTGAACAAGTTACATGCCATAAGGTAACTGTTATTTCTTTATCCTTTATTTGCACTAGCCACAGTAATGCCAGTCATATACCTGCACTTATATTATCGCTGCCAATTTCTAAAGCATCCAATGACTCAATATGATTTTATTTTGTTTCTGGAATTTCAGCCTTATAAATGAGATTCATTATTTCTGAAAAGTCCTTCTGTATGAGATTAAATTGTTTTGAAACAGTATATTTTATAAGTTAGCGCACATAACAGTGGCATCGGGCCACATCACAACACATTTCCATACAAAAAAGTACGGTGCGGCCCGCCTGTACTGACGTATTTTCTTTCTTTCTGTTTTTTATTTGTAGTGTGCGATGGTTCATACAAAATGTACAAAAGTGATGTAGGAAGATTTTTGCAATGCGGTGCGGCCCGGCCATATCTTCGTCAGCCTTTACCTTACTCCGTTCGCGTTAGTTAACGCTATGCATGAACGTTTTCACTATAAGATAACATTTAGAAAAATAGTAAAGATTGTCACTTGTACCACAGACCTCCTCATTTCAATTACAGAACGGCATCAACCTAGACTGGCTACGATTCGAAGTGAATCCTGAAGACCGTGCGACAAAGTTGTCGAGTGGTCGCGACAGTGCGACTCACGTGTCGTTGTCTACGCCCGTGCGTGTAGTGCGACGGTCTCCGTGCGACTCGCGACTACTGATTGCATGTATAGACGGCTCGCTGCATGTTGTGCACTGTGTGGCCGGCCTTACACATACAACCAGAGCTGGATTTGTAAGTTTATACCTATACAGAACATTTCAGAGGCCAAGTTGAGTTGCTGTCGTAGGTAGGGTTGCCAGTTATCCGGCTTTATCCGGATATGTCCGGCTTTTTACAATCGTGTCCGGCCAAATATACGCAAGTCCGATCTGTCCAGCTTTTGGTCAACCCCGCCCCACCAAAAGATGCCTGATTATTGATTGTTTTAAATACTTTCAATATAATGAACAAGGCCGATTACTTTAAATGTAAACAAATTACTTTAGTAAGAACAAAATTTAATTCCTAATTAAGAGTAGAGTAAGTCTCTAATGAATAACAGTGTTAAATACACAAATAAAAGTATAAGTCATTTTTCTTTTAAAAACCAGTGTGTTAGGCTTTCAGGGCAAAATGTCGAACTAAATATGAATCTGTGTCCGGCTTTTCTATTATTGGGCCTGGCAACCCTAGTCGTAGGCCACTGTCGGAAATACCGACTAACTTTCTTGACTAGGAAAACCTGTCTTATACAGTGCCGTTTTTACACACAGGGGGCCCGTGCCCAGGGCCCCCGACCTCCCGTCCCATAAATGTTTGCACTCAAAAGCGTTGTTTTCTTCTATTTTTAGGTAGATACTCACAAATACCTATAAGTTCCGTCAACATTTCTAAATTGAAATATTAATCGAGCACCAGATAAGATTTTTAATCTTTTCTTTTATTTTTATGATAAACGTTTTAGTTTTCTTTCTCACTTAATATCCAATTAACAATAGATTCTGACCAGTTGACAAAAAATGCAAAGAATTCGCAGAAGATATAAATGCTTAAGAGCTAGAACATAGACTACAATTATATTGAGCTCAAATCAGAATGTTCTCATCAAAGGAATCAGCAGAATTGAGTATCTAAACCTTACAAAATCCGATAAGTTAAAAGAAACTTTTCCAAATGTTGAAGTCGCTACAAGAATATTCCTTTACTTGATTGTACTGGAGAGCGGTCATTTTCACAATTAAAGAGAATAAAAAAATAATTATGAATGACATTGTTACAAGAACGACTAACTAATTTGTCAATTATGTTCTTAAAATGTGATATCCTTAAAAAAATTGACTGATGATTACACTGGTCTGCAACGAAATCCTCCTTTAAAAAAAAAAAGATAAATATGAAAAGCTTAACACTCTGAATCTAGATCTGGTTTCCATTGTTTGTTTGTATAGACATCATGTTCATATTAGTATGAAACGCTAGATCACATTCGCTTATAGGAATATGACCCCATTTTTATATCCCACTATCTTATGCCCACGACTTTGTTCGCGTGGAAGTCGTAAGATATACAATTTACTAAAATAACAGCCACATTTTTATAAAACTCCCTCGGCACTCGACCCACCGCGTCGCATCGCCCGCCTGCGTTGACTTTGTCTTTCTGCTCGGCTACTAATGATCGTAGCGTGATGTTAAATAGCCTATAACCTTCCTCATGAAAAACCCCGTCCATTGATATTGCCAATAATGAAAGTCAGCAAGTCAGATGGCCAATGAAGCCGAAAGGTTCTGGAGTGGCGACCGCGTACCGGAAAACGTAGTTAGAAGGCCTCCCACAAGATGGACCGATGACCTTGTAAAGGCCGCAGGAATCCGCTAGATGCGGGAAGCACAGAATCGGTCGAAGTGGCGGTGCTTGGGGGAGGCCTTTGTCCAGCAGTGGACGTCTTTTTTTTTTTTTTGAGGGTGGGAAATCATCAAATAACTTCTCCCGCTCTGGGCGGAGCGGGAGGGCGTGTCAGACTCTTACTGACTAAAACCCACCCGTGTTCCTTCGGTTGCCCTGTTGCCGGGGGCCACGATCTCCCTTTCGGTTTTCTTCGCAACCCCGGCAGGCATCGGCCCTAGTGGACTGGACCTCAAATCTGCTGACATCTCTTTGAGGCGCGCGTGGAACACAACGCGCCGTCGACCCGGGCCTGGTCCTTATCGGACGGTGAGCCACCCATTGCTCACCGTCCGCAAGCCCGCGCCTACGGTGGCCGGAAATCGCCCCGCGATTCCCGACGCCCCGGGCGTCTCCTGCGGCGGTTAGGGGCGTGAGGGCGCGAAATTTGCCTTTCCCTCACGTGTTCCGCCTCCTCCTTCGCGAGCATTACAGCTTCGCAGAAGGAGGTGACGGCCTCCCATTTCCTCTCGCTCCGTACCATGGCTTGAACCAGGGCCGGACGCGAGAGATCACCGCCGTCGATCGCCTCCACGAGGACACGGCGATGCTCCGCCCAAGCTGGGCAGACCTCCACCATATGCTCCACCGTGTCCTCCGGGTGATCCACACAATGGTGACACCCGGGCGTTTCCTCCCGCCTTATCCTGTGCAGCAGTGGACGTCTGTCGGCTGAAATGATGATGATGATGAGATAGCTTACCATACTGAACCGATTGTAAATAATTTTAAAAAGTTGGGAGTCTTTTCAAATACAAGTAAAGATACATAGGTCAACAATGTTATCTTCGTTTACAGATAGCGACAGAAATCCGTTGGGCAGACGAGTTGATCATAGCTGTAGAGGAAGGCGGGAGACTGCAGTGCTTTGACCGTGCGCTTTCCTTACTACACCATCATTCCAAATGCTTAGATCTCACATCGTATTTGCGGTAAGTTAACTTTCCAAATTACATCACATTCACTTGCACCTTTGATGACCTAAAGAATGCCACATCAACGTGGCCACATACTGGGCTCAAGCAATATTCTATTAATGTACCGTCAACACGAAAAGAAAGGAGAACTCTTCAAATTGAATATTGTTTTAAATGGCCACAATGGGATGCCAAATCACTACAGGAACTATAAGCAAGTTTATATAAGCCTTTAAAATCTTTAGCATGGAAACAAATTTGATATTTTTACGGCCATTTCAGGGATTCTCGACGGATGCAGTTGCTATCTACTAGAAGCGCTAAAGGTGGGCCAATTATTTTAGCGACTTTCTCCGGTGGGCCACTCACGCTTCTACATATCACACATCCTCGAATACTAACGGTAAATATTTTATTTTTATTTATAATATTTTTTTTTATGTGAAGCACTTGTAGCTAAGAAATAACAGCCGTACGGATCAATCCATCAGGTTAAGCTAAGCTTGCCGGGGTTGGTCCCAGCTGGCATTCGTGAATCTTTGACAGTCGTTACGGGTCTTCAGAAGCCCGAAAGTCTGACAACCAGTCTTACCATGTGATATCGTATTACCCAGTTACTGGGTTGTGGAGGTCAGATAGGTGGTCGCTCCATGTAAAATACTGGTATTCAGCCGCATCCGCTTACCCGTATATTCCTCATGGCGAGAAAATTATGTTTTTAAACCATTTTAGTCTTATTCAAAAGCTTGGCGCTGTGGGGTGTTACACAGGACAAATAGCATCATCCCTTATTCGCATCGGAAAAATTATGGCTTTATAAATTAAGATTCTATAATACGGATACCTCAAATTGCTTAGCAAGAGCCCTCCCCCCCCCCCGTTATTTCGAAAATACTGCAGCAATAATGTTGATATACAATAAATTATTATGGTAAAGTTGAGTATTAATATTAAGATTCCATAAAATTTTGTCTATAGAAAAAAAAAAAGTTATCTCCAAACCGAAAAATAAACCGCTGGTATTTTAAAAATACATCATATTAGATCATGAAACTGCATAATAATTGAACTTACCATAAAGCAGATACTATGTTTCTTTTTTTTTTAATTACCATTAATTTAGCCGTAAAAAGAAATTACCTAAACTATTGGCGCCTTGAAACCTTCTCCCCCCGGCTCGGTCTCGCTTTCACTCAGTCCGCGAGCGCGATAAGAAGTAAATTTGAGCTGAGGTATTATGGACTCTTAGCAATACTGCTGTTTTTAGCAGTTCTCGTCTTTTTAGAGCTTTTCTTGAAAAAAATGATATGAAAGTAACTGATTGTAGCGCTACAATATTATTTTTGTTGCGTGTCCTGAATCTAAACTAACGCCGCCATCTTATTTTTTTAATACATTTCAAGTGACATTTCACAAAACAATTGCACAAATGATTACCAACATCGCTCCTGTCAACGTTATTCCAGCGCCGACCGATCCCTGTATCAGTGTTTTTCCAGTATAATGTATTTTCCAGGCTTGGGTTCGTACAAAGCGGTCTTCAAATGCAGTAGCGTTACTTCGTGCCATGGATTGGGAACGTGAAGGTACTGAGTGTCTGTGGGCTGTCAACATGCTCGTCTGTGCCGCATTGAGGAGCAGGACTGGTTAGTATCATAAAAATAACATTGGTTCTGTAGTGGTTACACCGCCATGTACGAACTACGCATCAAAAGACATGACGTCACACAAATCCTGTATCGCGCAATTAGAGTTTACCGCGCGAACGACATATATAAGACTATCCGACATCAACCGTCGGACCCAGCCCGTCCCATCTTTGATGTCCTCCCTCCGGTGACGCCCTAAGCCGAGGCTCGTACCCCACAGGGAGTGCCCTTAGCGAGCGTTCACCTAGCTTTTTAGCTTAGTTTTGTATGCCCCTGGCTGGAGGCTTTGAGTGTAGCAGCTTAAGGCAACCACAGGATTGACCGGTTAAGTAGTCATGACCTCAGAGGTCAGCTACGAGATGCCCTACAGAAAAAAAAAAAAAACCGTTGGACAGTCCGCCCCGACCCTTGCTCGATGTAGCCCGCGCTGCTGAGCCTGTAGCTTTAAATTCCCCTAATAATAATAATATTAATCCGATCCAGCCTGTCCCTTGCTGTCCTCCACCAGCGACGCCCTAAGCTGAGGTCCGTTCCCCACACAGCGACTACACGCTAAGGGCACCCCGCCCTTAGCGTGTAGTCGCTTAGTTTCTAAGATTTATGCTCTGGCTGGAGGCCTTAATTTATTGAGGCAGACACAGGAAAGTCTGGTTAAGCAGCCGACAACCTCCTAGGTTGACCTGCAAGATGCCACACATAAAAAAGAAACCGTGGCACTCCGGGAGTGCCGACAGAAGTGAAAACTTGAAAAAAACTCGGCACCGCGGTAATCAACGCTTTGATGTCTTTTTAATGGTCAAAAGGTGGTGTCATCACGGTGTCGCGAAATCAATGGTTTAGTCCTATCTCAAAAATGCCCAACGCGCCTAAAGAAGTTTTCACTTTAAAAAAAAAAATCGTCGGGCAGTTGCCTGTCAGACACAAAACCTGTCTGCCCGGAGGATCCTCCCTTTTCTATAGAGGATGAGTGATCTTTACACCCTGTTCCTCACACCTTTAAAGTTCCTTATCGTTTATAGAGTGGCTAACGAGAAATTATACAGATATTTTGTTTTCATGATTCAAAATTTATACTGAATTTAGCAATACGAAAAAGCAAGCTTTTAAAAAATAAAAAAACTAGACAAACATAAAATTGCTGTGTTCCAGTTTGCAATGTATAAGCTAACTTCCTCAATAAAAATAATCTACTTTTCATCAGCCAACATAAAAAGTATCACTCAGTAAATCTACTATATTATTCTTCAGAGGCGAACAGTTCAGAATCAGTAGTGCAGGGCGCGCTGGGCACGTACCTGTCTCCCAGCGCGCCGCACGCGCCGCACGCTGCGAGGTACGCGCCGCCCGTGCACGACCTCGCCAGGAAGTTCTTCCATCACTTGCTCAGGTACTATATGTATGATAGAGAATAGTTCAGAATCAGTAGCGCAAGGCGCGCTGTGCACGTACCAGTCTCCCAGCGCGCCGCACGCTGCGCACACGTACAGATTTCCCAAGAAATGTATGCGCTTCGGTAATTATCGTCTATTTTCAGAAATACGGACGCGCAATGATGATATAGAACTGTTATATCCATGGAATTAACTTAAAGGGAGGAGGTTCTATGTTCGTCCGTATGCATTTTTTTTAATGTTCATCGCTATTTTCATCAATTGTGGACCGATTTTGAAAATTCTTTTTTTTCATTTAGAGTAAGCTCGCGCGGTGATCCCGTATAAATTTTATATTAACTTTGCTTCGGTAGTTTTTGAGTTAGCTGTGTGGCATCTACAACGCCACAACAGGGGACTACGCATCTCACTGACGTCAGCGAAATCCTGCATCGCGCAAGCAGAGTTTATCACGCGACGAGTATATATACATTGTCCCGACATCAATCGCAGGGCAATTGCCCGCCAGACACGACACCCGTCTAGTCGAAGGATCCTCCCTTTTCTTTGGAGAATGAGTGAACTTTACACCCTGTTCCACCACCACCACTATAGCTTCAATAATGCGTATTCAGTCCTCTTGTTGTGTGTTGATGATGTTATAAAACTTCCTGTCACTGTTGTTTACGTAGGAAGTAGTGGTATACGAATTGGTGTGGGGTGGGTACAGCAACAAAAAAGTGGAAAATTATTTATTTTCTTATTTTTGTACACTCTAAGAAGTATGTTGTAGATACTTTTTAATTTTGACCAACTTTATTACTTAATTACCTCCAGCAACAATAAACAATATTCTTAAAAATTATTACCAGCCTATTACTGTCCCACGGCAGGGCAAAGGCCACTTCTCATACTGGGAAGGCACAAGCATTGATCATCACGCTTCCTCAACACGGGTTGGCGATTTTAAACTTATATTAACTACTAGCTTCCGCCCGCGTAGAGGTCAGAAATTATCCCACAAGAATGGACTCCCGGGATAAAAAGTATTAAATGTGTTAATCCATGTTATAAACTATCTGTGCGGTGCCAAATTTCATTCAAATCCATTCAGCCGTTTTTGCGTGATTGAATAACAAACATACAAACTTTCACATTTATAATACTACTAGCAGCGCTCCGCGGTTTCACCCGCATAAGTCTCGATCCCGTGGAAATATCGGGATAAAAAGTATCCTATGTGTAAATACCTACAGCTTATAAACTAAGTATCTGTGTGCCAAATTTCATCTAAATCCGTTCATTACTTTTTGCGTGAGAGTAACAAACATCCAGCCATCCATTCGCGTTTTATAAGTACAGGTTTCCTCATGATGATTTCCTTATAACAATATTCTAATCTATTCGTTGTCCAGACGCGGTCGCATCGAGAAGGCTCTGAGCTTAGCAGTGGACCTGTCAGCGTGGGACCTGTTCTGTGACGCTCGCTGGGCTGCGTCGCGCCGCGCGCTCGCCTCGCTGGCCACTGAGGCCGCCGCGTTAGCACTGCACTATGCTGATAACACCCCCGGTTTGTATATCCTTATTACTAATATCTTTTACTAATATACTCTGTGCTCACAAATATGCAACCACAAAATAACAACATTGCATTGACTCAAAGAGATGTAAAATAAGAAATTTCAAAGGAAACCCGTCATGTATACTATTCGAGACGTAAATTTTGTGTTTGTTGACGTAAGTTTGTGTTTCGTTGGCAGAAGATGGCTACATTAACTTAAGTCGTCAAGCCAGCAAAATCCCGTTGGTCTGACTTATTGGCCTAAGCATGATTTTTAATTAATTAATTATTCAAAATTTAATAAAAGTTAAGTCTCCTCCCAATTTCAGAATCCGAATGTTCAGAATCATGTTCAAGCTGCAGCTCTCACTCATACACGGGATCTGAAGAGGAAGCAAGCGTGACGTCAGAGCTCGTCAAAACGAAACCTCCCCCACTTCCCCGCGTGTCGCTACCGACCCATCCCACACTGATGCAGGTTCCCATCACACATACAGAGACTATGTCAACGAATAGCATACGACCCAACCTCCACCAGTACTTAGAAAGAGACAACACGATATGGACTACTGACGTGCGAGACGATTCTTACCGAGACTATCCGAAGCCGATACGAAACTCCCAAAGCGTACGGTGGCATAGTATGGACGTACTATCGAACTACAGCGCACCGAAACACAAACTTCTGACGATCAGCGAAGCCCCTGTCAAACCTACACACACAGTCGAAGACATACCCCGACCACACGACGAAAGAATGGCTCCCACACACTTCAAACACTTATATCAAACAGAGCTGAGGGAAGAAGCTCCTAACACGTTGTACCGTTATCAAAATAATAATAATTATCATCCCGGTACAAGCTTGAAAGATAGGGCGTATCGAATGGACAGCGATATCCCAGAGAAACAAGGGATTCGCTCCGGTGAAAGGAATAAAGTTAAATTCTCGGATACTGTTACCATCGCCGTTGTTTCGGTAAGTTTAAGTCACTTACAAATTGAATAATTTAAAACGCCAGAGTCTGTAAACTCTCATAGACTGCCAAATTACATGCGTATTATATTTGATATACAGGGTGGCAGGGACATCGACGCGAAAACTGTTACCATGGATTCAGTCATGATTTTGAACCCCCCTGTGTTGAAATTTTCCGTCGATTATTTTTAAAAATATCAGCTGTTCCATACAATTTGACCGTGTAGTTATTGCACTTTTCTATGAAACAGCATTTTTTTTTTAATAATCGACGAAAAATTTCAACGCAGGGGCGTTCAGAATTGCGGGGGGTGCGAAGAAAACCGAAAGGGAGATCGTGGCCCCCGGCAACAGGGCAACCGAAGGAACACGGGTGGGTTTTAGTCAGTAAGAGTCTGACACGCTCTCCCGCTCCGCCCAGAGCGGGAGAAATGATTTGATAATTTCACAACCAAAAAAAAGGGGTTCAGAATCTTGTACTGAATCCATGGTAACAGTTTTCGCGTCGATGTCCCTGCCACCCTGTAGGTACCGAAGAATCCACATAGTAAAAGGTACAATGATATCGTTTTTTTTTTTATATTTGTTCAGCAGGAATCCCGCGTATCTCCAGAACCGTCTCGGGAGTTAGCAGCAAGTCTTCCTCTATGTCCGCCTCACAAGTACCTCTCCGCCTTCACCCCGCAGCAGGCGCACCCCCCGCCCCCGCCCGCGCACCCGCCGCACGTGTCGCACGTGTCGCACGCGCCGCCCGTGTCGCACGTGCCACACGAGTCGCACGCGCCGCACGTCGCGCCCGCCGGTACTACGCTCGACTACGTTGAAGTGTGATGCACGCACGCATGCCACAGTCTGTCATTTGCACCTCATTTGTGACGCACGTAATTCTGCACGTTTTATTTCATGACTGATTACTGCTACACAGATAAGCTACACATCCTTATACATATTATAAAAGAAAGTCCCCCGTTGCGTCTGTCTGTCTGAACGCGATAAACTCAAAAACTCCCGAACGGATTTTCAAACGGTTTTTACCAATGAACGGAGTGATTCTTGCGAAAGGTTTTAGTGCATAATTCATTAAGGAAGACAGCGATCTTTTCCACACGAGCCGCTGCAAAAAGGCAATACAGGGTCCACTCACGACAACGGCCGAGCGCGGACTGACTGACTGAGATTTCTTTCCAAATGTATACAATAAATCAAAACAGGGACCAAAAATAAAATAACCCTTAATTCAATGCGTTAAGATTCATCCGTAATAGCAAAAAGTTAGTTTCGGTTTTCATTTTTTTACGACTATTTGTGACGTTTTGAAACATTTTTTTTTTCCTTATCTTTAAAATTGAATATGTGTGCCTATTACAGTATTTTTAGAAATCCTATATTATGTAGATAATAGAACAAAAAATGTACCGAAATTCAACCCGGTTTCGTTAATTTTGTGGAAAATGACAACGGAAGATCGTTTTCACCGTATGAAAAACTATTATTATGAACAAAAAAATTACTTATTTTTGAAGATGAAGAACCAATCTATATGTGGTACTTATTAGTTCAGTTATATTTGATTCGGTTTAGTTTTGTCACAAAATGTACCGAAAAACAACATAATTTTGTCCTATTTACAAACGCGCCCTTAAGGTTTTGTGTAAATTGGCTGAAATATGACGATTATTGTCGAAGATGTCGGAAAAAATCATGCCGACTGGGAGCTTTACTGGTGTGCGCCGCGTAAACCGTTACAGATACATCAAATTTATGTTCTACAATATTAAAGATCATTAAAAGTTCAACAACAAAGTCCGCGATGGCATATTCTATCTTCTAAGGATGACCCACAATAACCATTTTTATCTTTCAGAATTTGATAAAAATTTAATTGTTATTTCTGAAGCTATTTTGAACAGTATTATATTAATCCTTATTCAATTAAATATGTTATTTAAATTGAGCATTTAATTTAGATTAAAATATGCGTTGACATCATTTCATTTAAATGATTAGTTTAAAAGATTAGTTCAAAATTACGCGTGACATAATAATTGTGGTTGACCGTAACGCGAGCGCAGCGGTAGGAGTGAATGACCTTTTCCTCGGCCCTTAGGTATGTAATCCCGTACCCTAATTGCGTAATACAACACAATCCCATTTTTTTTCGATTTGATACAGATTACTAATCCATTGCTTCATAAGTTGGAAATAAAATCTGGTCAACAACGTAAATAACGCAATGAATGTCGTTGAACTATCAAAATGAAACAAATTACGCATAATCGTTTACGAAAATAAGTTATGCAATTAGAGTACCGGTATCTGTAGTACGTTCCCGTGGGATATTTTCCGACATGCACGCGGGCGAAGCCCCGGGCAAAAGCTAGTCTAGTATAGAAATTATCTGTACCCAACGTTGTTAGCTTAGTTTTTAACTTTATTGTGCATGCTGTGGTCTCCTATAAGTGAAGGAGTACACCTACTGAATACCCGATCTTGCCCTTAATTATGTGTCATGTATTGTGTACATCTTTTGTTGGATATCCTAAATAAATAAATAAAAAAATACAGCAAAGTACTCTCAAAGATCGTGTCGCTTTATAGTTTCGCTTCTTTTATTTAATTTTATGGACTTTAAACATCGTAATGTGGTCTTTGTTGTGTACTGATTGTGCCATTTGAAAGCCGAGTAGTCTAATCATCTTACTCGGTTCTGCATGATTTGTGTCATTTGCACGCTTAGCATGACCGCAATAGAAACGGGTTTTGTCGAAAGACAAAGGTAAAGAAATACAAGGTTTAGACAGACTGTGCTGGTATATCTGTCATTTTGTCTATTCTTCCGTCGACAAAACCCGTAGAAAACCCGTTTCCATGGTTGTCATGCTACGTATGCTGGTATTGTATCATTCTCCATCAAAGCATGTACTTATCCACTTACTATAACTTGTTGCACCAAAATCGAGTACTTCCACTTTGCCCCACCAAGACGCCCCACTGGTGGGGCAAAATGGAATGCCTAAAATTTTGGAATCTGCCCCACTGGTTCGACTTGGTGAGGCAGATTCCACTAGTTTTAAATCTTGTGGATTCTGCCCCACTAGGGTTGGCACCTTAAAATTTGTGTAGGTGCTCGTATTTTATATTTGTTTGAAAAAGAAAGAAATGTATATCTAAGTAAAAATGTAACTAGGGCTGGTAATGTTAGATTTAATACATACCTCGGTATTGTATTTAAAGAAAAATTCAAAAATAATCATTTTAGTAAGTACTATTTGTTTCTGGAAAGAATCGGGTTGTATCACAGATTCATAATAACACGATTTGTAACAAATAAAATAAAATCTTAGTAAATACACTGAAGTAAATCTTTAAAATCACAGATTTACAATAATTTGTTCAAGTTCAAAATCACAAATTTTGTATGATTTGTCCCCTAAATAGAAAACAAAATGATATTAATTATTCTAACTACTAAAATCACAAAGAAACAACTTAATTACATACAAAGAAACAGCCACTAAACTACTTTATTAGCTGTAAGGAATAAATCAACTATAATCACAGATTAGTCATCATTTGGCATGACAAAATACAGTCTTTTGATTATCTTATAAATGAGTAACAACTTTGTATAAACAGCCGGAATAAAATCAACTAAAATCACAGATTTATTCACTAGAACAATTTAAAAATGACTCGGTACTTAATAAATCTATCGCATTTTTTCCAAGAAAATTAATTGTTAGATGGCCGCTTATGAGCTCTGTTTGGGCATCTTGTATATCCTGATTCCTTTGTATGTATTATTACGGCGTGATTGGAAGGTTGGTTCTGCATATATAACATATTAAGGACTCTTAATAAACTGGGCTGTTTTTTGCTAATCACTTTATTAAGTTTATTATGCCAACATTCGAGAGCATTGATTGATTATTATAGTTGATTTTATTCCTTGCAGCCAATAAAGTAGTTTAGTGGTTGTTTGTATAAAGTTGAGTTGTTTCTAATTTATAAGGTAATCAGAAGACTGTATTTTTTTGATGCCAAATAATGACTAATCTGTAATTATAGTTATTTTATTCCTTACAGCAAGTAAAGTAGTTTAGTGTCTGTTTGTTTGTATGTAGTTAAATTGTTTCTTTGTGATTGAAAAAACGAAATGAAACTACTAATAGTTAGAATAATTAATATAATTTCGTTTTCTATTTATGGGGACAAATCATACTCAATTTGTATTTTGAACTTAGTATGAAGAACATTAATGAACCAGTAAGAACAAATTATTAAATATCTGTGATTTTAAAGGTTTATTTTAGTGTATTTACTAAGATTTCATTTTATTTGTTACAAATCGTGTTATTATTAATCTGTGATTTAGAACCCGATTCCTTCCAGAAACATATAGTACTTACCTAAATAAAAATTACCAAACAATTATTTTTGTTTTTTTTTTTTTAATTACACTACCTAGGTATGTACAAAGTCTAACGTTACCAGTCCTAGTTACATTTTTACTTAGAGCACCTACAGAAATTCTAAGGTGCCAACCCTAGAGGGGCAGAATCCATAAGATTCCACTGTAAAATTTTAGGCATTCCATTTTGCCCCACCAGTGGGGCGGCTTGGTGAGGCAAAGTGGAAGTACTTCCAAAATTAATCTCAATTGTATCGCCATTTAATTTAATATAAATCCTATTTTCAGAAAACGCAACGCAAAAGCCGCCGAAAATCAAAGTAGTACATTTCGGCATGGTATAGAGAGACTGCAATACATACATACATACCATTTTGTTGCAACATTGTGCAATTATAGTGATGATAAGAATCCGTCCAGATTTAGACATAGGTAGCGATTAATATGATGTATTAATGATTGATTCTGTTACTGAATTAGTTTTAATAATAATGTTGTAGTGACATAAAATCTATGTATAAAATGTTATACAATTCTTCTGACTCGTTGCATATCACGAGCGCGCGTCATTCAAAGCAATTTAAATCTTATGTCAATGTCACAAGTCTTATGACGCACCCTCGTAATTCGAAACGACATCATAAAGAGAATAGCTAATCGGGAGAATATAGATCTGGGCATCGCTACATCTTCCTTAATCTATGCTACGATCCAATCGAAGTTTTAACACAATTTCTAGTTTTTTTTTTAAACTTCGATTGAAGTTGGTTTAAAAAAAACATTATTACTTAAGTAAGTGATAATCAGGCTGAAGGTGGAAGCTACCTTCACCCGGAATCCTCAACCAAAGAGGAACTGCCTATCTTACCTCTAACTGCCGAAACACAACAATGCTGTTAACATTGTTGTTATGGCGACAGACTTAGATAAGATGGTGGTAACTAGCTAAGCGGACTTAGAACAAGCCCTACCATCAACCAAACCGAGCAGAAAATTTTGCCTACACTGGGAATCGAACCCGGGACCTCTGGGTCTGAGACAGGTGGTCTAACCACAGACCACAGAGGCGGTTAAAAGTATTCCGTTTAGGAAAGTATGGCCTAAACTTTCGTGCTCCTTTGTACAACGCGAATCGATTACTGCTTCGCACTACACAATCAGCATCAGCCTCTTCTCTTGACGAAAAATCCTCAGGGGACTACATAGATTAGATTATTAAAGTATATATAAATGGTTGTGACTTCTACTAACAATAATAGATAATGTAAGAAGTTGAATTGTTGATGCATTTATTTTACACAAAGTATACCTACAAACATTTTATTATTAACATTTGTTTTATTTCCTGTATTTTTTAGCGTAAAATAATATACTTACTAAGCTTTAAACGAAGCTATTAGCCTGGGACAAGACAAATACTTGGCTACAGTACCTATATACAAAATGCCAGGGCATGGCAACATAATAGTGTGTTTGCATGCCGATTGTTGTCCGAGGTCATAAAACAAACTTTTTATTGCCAAAATACCCATCTAATATCTGCGCCAATAAAATCTACCATATTCTTGAGTATTAGGCCACTAATATTATGATGTTATGGATACTCTAGTGTCTAAAAATAGAAATTAGGTACCACTACCACTACCTATGCTTACTAATCTGCGTTCGCAATTTATTTTCCAAACATGAGTTTTAGGAAAAACAACTAATGCGTAGGCATTACAGTTGTTTTTCCTAAAAAGTATGAAGTTGAACTTCATACTTTTTCAACAGTACTAGTCAGTCTAAAATCAACTTTATTACACTTGCATTGTTTGTTTAAGCGGAAACATCATCAATAAATAGACCTTACACAGACACTATCATTATTGAGGCCTGAATCTGCGTTAAGCGGGCGCCCGCTACGGGCACCCGTCGCGTGTCTACGCGCGTGGACAACCGGATGGGCTCCGTGGGAACGCGACAGCCCCGTCGCGAAGAGCGGATTATTTTATTTACGCAGTGTCGCTAGTTACATTTTAACGGTGTGCATGCATAGTCGTGTCGATGGAGAACTCAATATATTAAGTAGTAGCTGGGCCACCGAGCTCTGCTCTGATGAAAATAAAGAATGCTCATTTAATAGTATAGGATAGTTCATCCTAATCCCATGTATAGTACATACTAATTTCTATGCTGCCATGTCATAATTCATTATCTTTTTCTAAACTTTGGGCGACCGAGCTCTGCTCGGGTGAAAACATGGAGAAAACGAATTTTCCCAAATATGAGACTTAGCTAGATCGATTTTACGCCCCCGTAAACCCATACATTGCAACTTTCATCGAAATCATAAGAGCCGTTTTCGAGAACGCGATTATAAATATTATTTAAATTTTATATACAAATATTGCTCGTTTAATAGTATAGGATTACATTGCAAAATCGCCGGCGGGCACCGCGCAAGAACCCGCGCGGTTGTCCGTCGCTCGAAGGCGGGACACGAGGCGCGAGCGCGGGACCCGCTTCCCCGCAACGGAGCACTTTTGTCTGGAACCGCGCGGACGTCCGCTTAACGCAGTTTCAGGCCTTAGATAAATCCAGACATTAAACAATATGGTTAACTATTCTATACTGTTTCATCCAGATCCAGAAAAGATTTTTATGTTCTCAACCAACGAGTAAATATAGTAATCAGAGTTCAAATCCACTAAGGTGATGTTGCAAGGTTTTCCTCTAAGGCAATAAGCAGTCACAAAAATTTGATACTTTATGCTCTGCAATACTGAACCACACCTATCCCGGATGGATCCCCATACAGAGGCCATCATTACACAACTTATTATTTCTCAACTTATTATTTTATGATGAAAGAGTAAAAAGGAAGTGACAAAATGTATGGGAATGAATGCCCATACATTTGGTCACTTCCTTTTTACTCTTTAAACAAAAATGTTTTTATGTGTATAGAGAGATTAGACCTCTATAAAATATCAAACTTATTTAAAGTGTAGCCTAGAACAGGGGAAGAACTATATAGGGCTGGTTGGAGTAACCATCTAATGGCCGCCCTGGCCCACGCACAATGGTCCACTTCACGGACTAAGTGCGGAAACCAAACCCTATAACATAGAACATAGAAGAACAGGGGAAGAACGCTGATGTCTGAAATACAGATATTTTATATCTAGTTCAGACACAGATGTTCAAAATCTAATCATAGAAAAGTGTCAAAGTGTATCACCATAATAATTAAATTGTATATTTTTGAATGAAAATAAATTATACTTATCACTAAAACAGTCCCAACGCTAACTTTTAACAATAATATTGTGTAATTTATTTTTCACCATATTATTTTTAGATTACTGTAACTTTGATATAGCCTCTGGTGTCAATAAATAAAACAAAGTATGTAGATGTTACACTTTTATTAATTTTGGCTTAATTATATGGATTGCAAATTAAAAGATGGAAATGCTATGCATTTTGCAAGTAATAAAATAGTTTAATCCTTCAGCTTCTTCTTGGGGCGGAGGTTGTTGGTGTGACCACACTTAGTTTTGCGGCAGTTGGTAGCACGAGGGTGAAGGCGAGCATAGCACTTGCGGCAAATCATTTTGTCACAGTTGTACTTCATGGCCAAGATACGCAGTGAAGGCTCAATGGTACCTGGAAAATAAAACTATTTGTAACTATTGAAGACTAATATTATTACATCCCACTGTGTTGCAAATGTGACTTAGCTTACCTCCTCTCAGTCTGAGCACTAAGTGAAGGGTGGATTCCTTCTGGATGTTGTAGTCAGAAAGAGTGCGGCCATCCTCTAACTGTTTACCAGCAAAGATAAGACGTTGCTGGTCTGGTGGGATTCCCTCCTTGTCCTGGATCTTTGCCTTCACATTCTCAATAGTATCTGATGCCTCCACCTCGAGGGTGATGGTTTTACCCGTGAGGGTTTTTACGAAGATCTGCATAGTGTAGCTGAAAACAGGAGTTATTTGGTTACAACAACATCAACGGGTTTTTTTATGGCAGGTGGCCTAAAGTTTTGTAAAACAAATGCCAAGCGCTGTTCAGACATGACACGCCACGCGGAGTTTTAAATTTCGAATATCGGATTAACATGACACAGTAAACATCTAGGAAATAATTACCCTAAACACTAGATTACGTAATTATGCGCTTTTACATAAAATTACGCACAATTTACGAATTCTTTAGTTACATTACGAACTTACCTTCTCTTAGAAACGTGCTCAAAGTAAAAGAACTGTCAAACTCAAAAAGAAATATGGAGGATCTTTCAGTTCAGAAATCAGAATACATGGTAACATTTTGGAACAGATTAAATAATAAAATAATGATTTTACTAATTCTCAGTGTAAGCAAGCTAATTGCTAAGCCAGCTAATTTTGTATGACTTTTTATAACTTTTTCACGTAATAGGTTATGTCGCGTAATTAGGTGAGCGCTTTATTTCATAGTCACATTAATTAAAAAAACTATATTTCCGAACGACACTGACCGAACATGCGTTCGAAAAGCAATTCAATTCATGTACCTGAGATGACATTGTATTATTATTTTTCTTTAAAATTACATAAATTACTTTAGTTTACTTGCTCTCGTAATAGAAATACTATTAGCACTAAGATTAGCACAAAACACAAATATGTTATTTCCCGCAAAATATAATTGACATTCAGAATTTCCAATCTTACGTTCTTGCAGATCGGGGTTTCTAAACGAACCTGATAACTACTTGTTTCGTAATCGCTCGATTTTCAGGCACTCTGCAGGTTTAACATAAAGTAGATTCTCTTTCCAACAAAATGTATCATCAACTTAGCCGAGTAACTGGAAGGCTGGTGGCTTCTACCCACTTGCAGAGTCCACTTTTCCCCGTGGTAAGTTGATACTAGAAACTTTGGTTACGTTTTTATCTCTGAGTGCTCCCACACTCACAAGAAAATTTTCCTTATACGTAGGCCCCAATTGCATTGCAACGAGTGGAGCCCCCGACCATCCAGTACAATACCTCACACATGTCGACTGTCGTCGATGCTTGCGCAGCTCCTGGCAAGACGAAGCTGATCCCTGGCACCAACACTCCCTACGCTCCTCTGTCGGAGAAGATCCGTCAGCGACAGAAACAGTTCCAGGTAATTATTAGGTTCTACTTCATCTCAATTTTTCTTAACAACCCTTTGTGATAAATAAATATGTAAGTTTGCAAACAGAACTCCTGTTTTACAACATTACGGCATAACTATTCATAATATAAACTTAGATACTTCAAGTGAGTATTTATTTATCTTATAACCAATGTACAACCTATCTTCATTTTCAAATATGTCCTAGCTAGGCATTTGAGTCTCTATCATATTGGAAACAGTTATTAGTATTTATTATACATTAATTCCTTTATGAAGTAAATACTAAAAAAGAAACAATTTTTCTATATTATTTTCAGACTAATGCATGAACTTAAGTTTATTATTATGGTTGACTTTATCATTTGTAAGTTTTTTTAAAATGAATATTACCTATTGTAATAAGTTAATAACAAATGAAATATAACATCATATTGATACTACTACGGGTGTCTCTTTCAAGGAAGTTATGGTTCAAACCATTATTAGGGTTCCGTAATAAAATAAACCCTTATAGTTTCGTCAAGTCTGTCTGTCTATGTGCAGTTTAATTCTAGAGACCCTTAGTAATAAAAAGCTGTAATTTGACTTGGCACATACCATAATTAAAAAGATTATGATATTTCAAAGTGACTTTGCTATTTAAGTCAATCATTTTTGGGCAACTGCAGAACTAATATTATATTCCATAGCTTATTTTTTTTTTAAATGCTATAAAACAACAACATTATTTTTGTAAAATACTATGCATGCGGAAATATTCGTCCCATCTACGGAACTCTTCACTGTGTGTGGTCCGACATGCACTTGGCTGGTATTTAGGGTTCCGTACCCAAAGGGTGCCAAACGAAACCCTATTACTAAGCCTCCGCTGTCCGTCCGTCTGTCTGTTTGTCAGCAGGCTGTATCTCATAATTCGTAATAGGAAGACCAGTTGAAATTTCCACAGATTTCTATTGACACTATAACAACAAATACAATATAATATTTATTTTATTTATATAATATAAATACAATAAATTTAAAAATTAAAGGAATAAGAATACCCCCATACAAGAAACGTGTTTTCTTTCGTCGTCTTTGCTAAATATTGTACGGTGGTACTATACCCTTCGCGTGCGAATCCGACTCGCACTTGGCTGGTTTTTCAAGACTCACTGGCTCATATTATTACCCTATACAATTTATCGTTATCTAAAAATTGTATGTCTACTGAATTTCAGAAAGAGGATGATGTTCCCGTGTTCCTGAAGGGAGGTCCCCTGGACGGTATTCTTTACCGCTTGACCCTGGCTCTCTGCGTTGTTGGTCTCGTCGGCGTGGGCCACACCATCTTCTCTCACGCGGTACCCAAGAAGTAAATACATGAATAAATCAATTACTAAATTATGTATTAGTTACCTGTGTTATAAGTGTCTCAGCACTGTGATTAGAAAATATATAACGTAATACAAAAACATTTTCGAGTTTTTATTTCATAATGAAGGATTTATTACAATATAAGAATTAACAGTTGCAAAGTCAAAACATTTATTTCAAGTAGGTAGCCAATAAAAGGCACTTTGAACGTCAAAATTTACAAGAAAATAGAATTCATTATACGCGCCGCTTCCAAAAAGTGGTTTCGTATGGAGAAGAATGGGCTAGACCCTACTCAGTTACTCTTTTAAAATGCTTTACGATACCTTCTGGTTTCAGTAGTTACTTAAGTCCAATCCAGTTCTTCTGTAAACTAACAAAAATAATAGCTACTTAATAGCTGATGTGATTGGCTGAGAACAAAATACTTGAATGCAAAAATTTTGATAATTTACATTCAGTTACCTCTTACTCAACTACTTTTCTTTAGCATATAATATAGATGGTCTAAATTGATTTTGGAGTAACCGTTTGCAATAAAAAGGTTCTATATAAATAGGTACGCTAAATACAATGTAATAGCGATATGTGGGTGTACTGTAGCTCTTCGCTTCTGCCTAACCCATCCTTCGGGGAATAGAGGCGTGATGTTATGTAAATAAATATTTGTAATGGGACTTAAACTTTGTTTGAATGACAGTTCGTTACTCCAAAATTTTATAGTTAGGTACTTAATGAAGTTTAAATTCATCAACCAACATCCATAAATGCCATCATTATCATCCTTTTCAAGAACGAATTTGTAAAATAAACACAAGGGTCAGGCAAAATAAAATTCAGAAGTTTAAATAATTCTATATTTGATATAACTTGTATAACATATCAACACTGGCCTTCACCTATAATGCCATATTGCAAACCATACCTACTTTGTGAGCTCATGTTTGTAGTAATAACATCCAAAAAGCACTCTACTTAGTAACATCAATCTACTGTTTGGACCTTAATCGTTAAGTAAGATTTTAAATATACATAATTTGATCGATAATAATATGCTAGACCAAGTAAACTCAGTACTTCGTGTAGCTGAAAAGGAAAACAATCAGGTACCTACTACGTGAATAGTTTCGAGAACAAGACACGTACAATAAAAATAATATATTAATAAAAAATAGGTATAAAAGAAATCTAGCTAGAAATAATAAAAAAGAAAATAAAAAAATATTTTTGGAACTTTTTACCATCAAATCGGTTCAGTCATCAGCATCACTATTGACCAAACATGACAAATTAAAATACACTGAGATTTCTATATTCAATCTCATTTGAATAAAATGCACAACACAGCCTTTTAAGAACAAAGTAAATCTGGACAATGTTTCCTACTAAATTCATATCACTTAATTTCCAAAAATGTAATACCTACTCAAAATAAACACAGGTTAATGATATTTAACTAATATTATACCTACTAATTGCTAGGCAATATAAAAGTATTCAACACTTTATGGGAATCCTATTAAAACAAAATGATTTCCTTAAATAACCTCCTTTTTTTGAAGTCGGTTAAAAATGAGATACCTACCTATCGACTACCATATTTATGTACTCGAAACACTACTCGGTACTCGGTACACCATACTTAAATAAAGGATTTTTTTAAATAAAAATACATAGGAGTATGAATATAACAGTACAATAATTAATGACTGAATAATAATGTTAAATATATGATATTATATTATAAACAGTACTGTCCTAGATCTAGGTATTATCAGAGGACACTGAAGGAAACGGTTGCCATGTATGTAAGTAGGTACTTCCTTGCGTAAAAAATACCTAAGTATTTTTATTACTTATAATAAACATCCATTTACGTCCTATCATATATAAACGAAAAATCATTGATAAATAACATTATGATTATGATAATTCGATGCATATCTGATTTATTAAATATATTTAAACAGGGCCCAGGAAGCATAGTAGAGCGTGCTTCGGCGTATAGAGCGTATACCGCTAGGGTATTAGTGTTCTGTGGCGTACACGCCGATCAGCATTAATAAACATTACTTACAATCCCACAATTTTGAAAAAAAGGGACATATTTGTTAAGTTTTACTACATAATTATGCTGTTTAATAAACAACAAATAACAAATATGTAAAAACTTACAAGTAAATAACTTAATTATCACAATTGTATATGCTGTTAATAAACATTTACTTATTGACTATGAAGTCCCAATACCTCCTACCTTTTTTTTTCGATTTTTAATTTTTGATGTCAATCGACGCGAAATAGCATTTAACGTCGATTGACATTAAAAACTAAAAATTGAAAAAAAAAATGTAGTCTTCATAGTCTTGTGTAGAAAACGCTTGTGGATTTCGTTGCCAATATTGTATTTACAAATATGTAGTTGTAAGTTACAATTTTATTTAGTTACATAAAATGTAACTTTTTGGTGCAGTCTTAGTAAACGAGGGTAGATTTCTTACTCTTGGGTACTCTTGAGTATAGAATTTTAGTGTTTTTCACGGAGTTCTTTTTACGAAAAACCCCGTTGCCGTTCAATCACATATTCATCACCACTAACATCACTACTTTCAGTACTGGTTGTTAGAATCATTTTTTTGCTTATAATATTTTAATTCCTTTAGTCATTATGTTGAGGCACAAAATTGTAAAGTTTTGACACATGGTGTGAGACCACCTGTCGGAATTATGTTGCAATTTACAAAATATGTAAACTTATAATTAAGTACAATTATGTGTTCAATAAAGTGGTTTTCCCTACAATCATGTAAACTACACTTGTAAAGTGAAAATGTTTATTAAACAGAAATATGTAAGATTGTAGGTAACATTTTTCAATTTTGTAAATCTACAATTTATATTTTAAAATTTGTAAGTTTAACAGGGCCCTGGTGATAAGTTGACTTATTTTACTATTTGATATTGATAGTGACATGTCCCCAGATAAGAATGCATAGAATCAAGAATGGTATCGGATGAATCGAGCATAGCCCAAGTCGTGTAGAGACTGTCGTGCTAAGACCTAAAGAAACGCATTACCACATATCTACATAACACTCCAGCATACAAATACAACTCGTACCTACAATTAGGTGATGTTTATGAGAGTGTACATAATTTAATCACTCACAAAAGACATACAAATGTTAGCTTTAGCGAGAACACACAAATACTACAGTTCATCTATAAGAGATTACCTAGATCGAGTTAGGCAGATCTAACTAAAATCAATAGACTTGGTGCGCACTGCAGACAGAGTGTAGTGAGCCTATAGTTCGATTGGTATCATAAACGAGTGTGTTTTAGCCTCAAAATAAAATTGAAAATTCGCTGGCCTAGTGGGTACAAAAGACTTTCTGATTGATTAACTAACCAATAAAACTATCGGCACATAGTCAATCTGCCGACATGAATCTTTCCAGTGCGCGCTAAGTCTCAAGGGCAATTACATTTAGTCGTTAGCCCGTATTCGGGTGCTCGAAAGACTACTCGAATTCGGGCACCCGATGTATTAAGTACGCTGGTCATCGCACTAGAAGATAAAGCTGGACTAGATTGTCCGAAGATGGGCGTACTCGACCCCGTTCATTTACATTTAGTCGTTTGCCCGAATTCCATAGGCAATTGATTTCGCAAGAACGACTTAGTGTAATTGCGCCATTACAATAGAATGTGAAACCTTAAAAAAACAGACTAATCGCGGGTCTTCTTGAATCTAAACGAGCAGAGCTAAGGTCGAAAACGATCCAGAACTGCTCAATAACGTCGCCGTGCAGTGAAAACTTCGTGATTGCAATAAACGATATTTTTCAAGAGAAGATAAAGTGTCTGAAAAATGTCCGTCGACGATTGACGTTCTCGTCAATAATTACAGCTGTACAAAGTGAGTACTTTTTTCTAAATATGTAATAAAAAGAAAAGGAAGAAGAGTTTTTCAACGCACGGCGACGATATGGAAACCTAGAAGATGATACGCCCCTGCATGTCGTGGATGTTTTACCAATGTTACTTATGAATTCATATGATATTTTATCAATATTAAGGGGTCTAACATTATTCAAACAAGCACGATAATCCTGCTTGTTTGCTGATTTGTGTTTATCGCAAGGACGTAGCACTGCAGGTACTGATAATGGTATTATCAGATATATCAGTGTATATTTACCGGTTTGTATCTGCCTGTAATAGTGTCAGTTTCAGCTAATAGGCGTTGTGTTATATGTAATTACTACTATCATTAAC
This sequence comes from Omphaloscelis lunosa, assembly GCA_916610215.1. Classification (NCBI taxonomy): domain Eukaryota; kingdom Metazoa; phylum Arthropoda; class Insecta; order Lepidoptera; family Noctuidae; genus Omphaloscelis; species Omphaloscelis lunosa. The sequence continues at coordinate 15,689,182 of OU744247.1, forward strand.
ATTTTAATTAATTATTGTTATAGTCAGTAGATACCTACTAGTAAGAAATCAACAGCAGTACCTACAATAACACGATAAAAAATTAATTAATGGAAAATTACTAAAGTTGTGTCCACACGGCGAGCATTTGTACGCAACCGTTCATTGCAAACATTCATTCGCGAACACGTTTCTCTTAAAAGGTTTTAATCACCGGTCTTTAAAATTTCCTTCAATACAATGAATGCTCGCAGTAAGGACGCATTTGTGAGATGATGATGACAAGCAGGTGGTAATCTGATTACTGACTTACTCAAACAATATCTTACACACTAGGGTTTTATAGTTGCCGTCACTGAATAAACGTTTAGTTAACCCTTATAGGTTTCTTACTGGGTCACAGTATTTTGATATTGGAACCACTCCAACTCTTACAAAAGAATACAGTTATCTTCATTCATAGATTATGTAAAACTAGATAGCTATAGATTTAAGAAACATAACATTACTTAGTAACAACATACATAGATGATATATATATTTTTTAATTAATACATAGGTATACTATAATCTTGTACACATATTTAACACCAGACCTCACAAACACGCACACACAATTTAGTGAATTCTACGATGAATGATAAAGTGTGTCCATTTCTCATCAGCAGAAAAAATAATATAAGAAGCAACCCCATTGGAATATAGTGACAACTTTAGTTAATAATTTTAATAATATAATACTGGAAATATACTCCATGTTTGCATGTAAATTATATGCAAAACTATTTTTTTTTTAATCCTTAAAAAAGCAGACTAATTTCTAAAACTAGGTAAACAGCTTTACTTGAGGTCTCAATCTAAAAATAATATCGAATACAAAACCAGTGAAAAAAGAGAATGTTTAAAAATCTTAGTTCTGTAGTGTATAATACCGATTACGTGACAAAACACTAAAACTAATTAGTTAATATGTTAATTATCAACGTCGGAATTTTATTTTAGAATTAGCAGCGATTGTATCGCCCAGTAAAATTTCATGCAACACCAAAAGTAAATTAAATTCGTACATAAATATAAATACAACAAGTAATAAAGAAAATTAATTTGTTTGAACAATATTACGAATTAAAATTAAAAGACAATTTATAAATAAATTAAGGTAACATAAAATATACAAATAGTAAGTTTACAATACAAACACTTTATTTTAATATCTTACGTGAAACTAAAGTTTAGTTCATTACGCTGGTCGAGGACGCGCGGGCAAGGGTGGTGGACCGCCCTGCCGGGCGGGCACCGGGGGCGGCGGGCCGGCCGGCGATTGCGTGCTGCTCTCCGGCGGCGGTGGCGGCGCGCACGTGGGTGGGGGCACGCTGTCCGCCGGTGGAGACGCCACCGGGGACTGAGCAGAAGTCTTACCCGCGTCCGGCGGGAGCGGCGCCGGCCGCGGGGGCGGAGGACGCGCCGGACTTATTGCCGGCGCTCTGGATGGCACCAGAGGTGTCGGTGAAGGTGCGGGGGGTCGGCTAGGCTGCTGTCTGCGTGGAGTGGGAGGTGCAGATCTGAGAGGTCGCTCTGATTGAGCTTCTCCAGATAATGGAACAGTATTGTTTGTACACAATCCAATTTCAGAACGAACGATTTCGATCCAATTAGGGGTTTTTAAAGTAATTTGTAATGGGATCGAACAAGCAGATATTTGCCCTTTTTGTGCAGCAGCTAGAGCGTTTTGCCCTTCTCTAAAAGTAATACTAAGAGAAGCATCGTCAATAAAACGCACTAACGTTACTTCACCAATAGTAGATAATTCCTGTAAAACAGCTGCCACCACGTTATCATCGAATGGGCAATCCTCGTTATTGTGTTCTTCATAAGGTTGTATAATTATACTGGCATCAGGGGGTCCAAGGTCTTTTACTACTTCATAAAACACCTCCATGCATTTTGTATAGCTTACTTGTAGTACTTCGATCTCAAGAATTGCGATCACTGGCCGATGATCACTTTGTTTCAGTTCTGCGCGGCCATAATGTAGCAATTTTCCTGCTGCTAATTCCGATGTGCCCTCTGGGTCAATAGTGTGTTTCCTGCTTCGCCATAATACTCGATCGGTCCAAGCAGGCGCTCTACATTTTTCACTCGTATCATAGTCATCGCTGAATAAGTCATATTTGTATGTAGGAGGGAATGTTATTTCACCCTCAAAGCAATTTTTGAAAACCAAACCTTGTTCTTTTTGTTGTAACAATTGATCATGGTCTAAAATTCGTTGTAAATTATTTTGTGACACTAATAGACGTATTTCATCTTTATCCAGGTCAACGCGGTAATTAAAATCACCGCACCAGAACACATAATCATGAGAGTAAAGAGAACGGCCCATTGGGAAGGCGGTTTTTCGCGTTATCTCAGTATAATCAGCATTACGTTCTGTAACCTGAGATTGACCTGCAGCAAAATGAGCGCATACAAAACATAGGGACGTTCCATAGAGGACCATTCGAATGCCAACAGATCCTTTGTTTCCAGTAGTGCCACCAAGACCAGTTTTGACACTATCTAGAGCAACATCCCTAACATGAGGGATCAGATCTTTCCTGACAAAAATGAAAAGGCAGACCCCTACTAGTTGATGACTTGATAGTAAAGTGTATGGAGCATCTCTGCATAGCACTTTTTCTAATTCTTCACTCCAAGCTTTGGCATTATCTGTGCTAGCTGCCATGATATTGCTAGCATTTAAGTCCACAATTTCTTCAAAGCCAATAGCAAATATATCTGATGGTTGTTCTTTTAAATTGACGGTATTAACTAAAGCTGAGTTAGGGCAATCCAGTAGCCAGTCTGCTAATGAAACATCTTTGTAGGCAAGACTTCTGAAATGTTTGCCTCCATTCACGTTGTATGTGCCAATTGTGATTCGAATAGTAGTTGGCTGTGTGAATTCGCTTGCTCTACGACACATTTCCCTGAGAACTGGTGTAGACGTGTGCAATAAGTTGGGTGGTAGCAATATTCGTGAACGATCAGCAAGTTCCGAGTTCAATGTAGAGCCCAAAAGTAATATATCAATAGCCTCTTGTTTTGTGTTATCTAGTAAATTATTTTGGATTGTTCGTGCTGCAGATCTCGCCCCATCAATAAGTTTAGAGCCTCCTTGGATGGCACCAGTACCAGCATAGATTTTTGATATTTCATTTCCGTTATTGACCCACATCTGTTTAAATACTTCTTCAAACCTATTGACATTTTGTTTTTTGTCAATACATTGCAAAAGCATTAATTGAATAGCCAACATTTCTAATCCTATAAATGTTTGTATAGAATTGGTTCTGTCCAAGCAATCTAAGCAATTGGTTCTTATAGATCCCTTTTGAATATTGTAGATATCTGAACTTTTAGCACTAAAAATACTTATATCATCATAGTATTTTTCAATGATCTTTCTAAATTTTGCCAATGCAGTTTCTATAGAAGAAGCTCTAACTTCTTGATGATAATCAAAAATTATTTGAACTACATCATTGTGGGCAGAGTCATTCAAATGTTTTTGGAATGCATTACTCAGAGTAGCTTCACCCTCACTGCCACCGATTAAACTGGACCCCAACAGATTAACAACTATTAATGAGCCATAGTTACGCTTTAATAGTGAGAAATGTCTATCACAAGCACTGGTAGATGCGTCATATCCCCTAGACATCTTTACTTTATGAGATCCCACTTGGATACCGGGTTGTTCCCAAAACAGAGGAACTGAGCCTCTAGTCTGTACATAAGAAGCAACTGCATCATCTATATAGATTGCTTGTTCTGTTTCCACAAAATTAGCAACATTGCCATCATCATTGCAGCCTCTGACATTAAATCTAGTCCCAGCACGCTCACAGCTAAGTCGAGACACCAGTACTGCTCTTGCTTGTCTATGTCCAACATAAATAGTCCTTATTTCCACTGAGCCACACATAGCTCGAGTTAACCACTCTTCACAATCTATTCCAAATCTTATTAAATGTATAAACAGAGTTCTGTTCCAGAAGAATCTGTTATCGGGGCTGGCTGCCTTGCTTTTTCTTTGAGCACACAGGGTGAGATCAAACAGATGGGGAGTTTTACCTGAATTCCATGAAAAGTAGAAAGTCCCAGAATTTACTAATTTTCTTACTTCTGAAACTTTATCTTCGCCTTGCGTATGATAAAATAGCGGCAAAAATTGGGTCTGGGTAATTTTAAAGACTTCAGCGTCTCCAATCTTACCAACCGAACAGCATCCCGTTACAAGGACCAGATACAACATACAGCTCTCGCCAGAATTCAGCTGCAAGACACCCAGAACCCCGTACGCATCGGCTATTTTGTGATATTGTTTCCGCAATGTTTCTGTTTCTTGAGAAGATAGCGAGACAACGGCTTGAGACTCGAAGAGAAGTGCCGAGTCTTTATTTCTGTGTTGCAATATTATACTGTACGGATTCGGTGGAGCCGATTTCTCCAGGACTTTAAATCCCTTTGACATAGCCATGATTACAAGAGACTATTTGTCACTTACATGTAACAGCCATCCGCCCCCATAAACCAGCTTCAATTTTGCACAACAATCGACCAAGAAAAACGTAATGACAATTGAATAAAATATTCGAAGCAAATCACAAATGTTAGTTACGTCAAAACTGTCAAACGGTAAAATAACATCGACTAAGGCCACAGATCCTGAGACTGTAATGGGTCTACCACACGAACAAGCTTCACCACAGTTTTGCCTACGACGCAGCCAGGCCGGTTTGTACACGGAACACAAGTGCTTCTGGTTAGTAAAACTCGCCGATTGAGTACATGGAGTTCCGTGTACAAACCGGCTTGGGGCCTTACGGCCTTACTGTGACGTGTTATAGCCATTATTCACAGACTAAGTAGTGTACTCCATTATTGTTCTTTTAATTATTTAATTAATTTGATTTGACAGGTGACAATTGACATTGCCATATGAAAATCGCATTTTCTTTTGCCATTTGTAATTCCAGTAGACCAAAATTCAACCTGCTAGAGCAAATAGGTGCTTTTATAAGTTAAGCGTTAATTAGTAATACTTTTTTTTTTGTTTTCATGCGCTTAAATAGTTAGTAATTTTGATATTCTTTTATTATAATTCTTTTTTTAGTATTTCATTCTTATACATTTTTCTTTTGCAAACTATGATCGATGCGGACCTTGATGTTGATTTTTTCTCATGTTCTTCCTCTTGTAGCAGTTTCCTTAGCGCGGCGAGTGGTTCTTCCTCTCCTCTCACTCTTGGCGATCAGATTTCCTTTTTGCTTTCCCACCTCCCCATCAATCTCAACATAGCCCACATCAATGCCCAGTGTTGCTTGCCATTACTCTAATCTTCTGGCTTCCATTAACAGTGCACATATAGATGCTTTGCTGATCTTGGAGTACTCCCATCGAATTTCCTTGCATCACGTTAAAATGTTTCTTGGAGTGATGTATAGTCCTAACCTCAGTATCGATTACTTTGACTCTTTCAATTCGCTCTTAAATGATTTCTGTCCCTTTTATGACCACGTAGTCTTGATGGGCGATTTTATTTATTTATTAAAACTTTATGCACAAGTAAAAATACCGTACAAAGGCGGACTTAATGCCTGAGGCATTTTCTACCAGTCAACCTTAGGGTGATGCAGAGACGAAACATGGCGGCAGGTGCAACATAAGGAATCGATAACTCGAAAATAACTATAAAATACAAGAATAAACACACAGATACATACATACGTATATAAAAACAGAATAAACTTTGTCAGGAGAAATAACGATCGGTACAGGAGAAATAACGATCAGTAGAGGAGAAAACGAATCCAGCAAATCAGCGCTGTGATGTTTCTGCCAACTTCTTACGTATATGCTCACGTGCCTTCACTTTAAAAGACAACCGACTGGTTGCCGTCCTGATTTTCAGAGGTAGAGATTTTAATACTTGTCTTCTTAAAAATGACAGTCGTACTCACAAACTTCAATCTCTCTTATCTTCTTTTAACCCTAGTATTCTGCTTCATTCTGCTACTCATCATTTCCCTAACTGCACCCCTTCTCTTTTGGACTTGATGATTGTTTCTAATACCTACTAATAATGTATCAGTCCACGGACACTGCCTGTTTTTCTTAGCGCGATTTCATCTTTATGTCCTACAGGATTCGTCCTCCCAAGCGTAAGCCGCAAATTTTCCCTAGGAATTACAGGGGCATTGATCTGGAGGCATTACTACGTGATGCTGGTAGCATCGACTGGTCGGACGTCTTGAAGAGCTCTTGCATCAACGATATGGTTCGCATTTTCAATAACACATTACTTAGCTTATACGATCGTCATGCCCCTGTCCGTGTCGGGTCAAAGTCAAGTATATTGCGGCTGCCTGGCTTACTCCGCCATTAAGAAAAGGAGGTTAAAACGCTGTCCTTCCGAGCGCAACTTGAATGCATTTAAGGTACAGCGTAATCGCTGCAGTCGTATGTGTAGAGATGCATGGAGACGCTACTTCCCTAATTCTCTCGAAAACCGCAACTCTGTAGAAGTCTGGGAGTTTCTAAAAACTGTCGGTATTGGTAATGATTGGTAAGTGTCCAGTTGCTTCCAGTAATGACACTGACGTGTGTGCTCTTAACAAACATTTCTCACATCCCCCTGTTACGTTGGATCCGCACGTCAAATCAGCTACTTTAAATAAACTTTCCTGTTTGCCAGTGCCGCAGTGTGAAAGTGAGGTCAAAAAATCTATTTACGCTATTTCCTTCTCTGCAACTGGTAATGATAATCTTTGCTTAAGAATGATTTCCCCTATCCTCCCCACAATACTTCCCATCTTGACTTACATTTTTAATTTCTCCTTGTTTTCTTGTACTGTTCCTGAGGCCTGGAAACAAGCCCATATCATCCCCTTACCCAAAATTTCTAACCCGGTCTCACCGACCGATTATCCACCCATTTCTATCCTACCATATCTCTCTAAAGTTCTTGAGCACATTGTTCATCAGCAACTTTCTGCTTTTCTATCTTCTAATGACCTTCTTAGTCTTTTCGAATCAGGTTTTCGACCTAGCCATAGCTAGAGATTTTGCTGTAGGTAGTTTTAAGTATTACTAACACTAACGTCTACAAGAACATTGTTACTAAAAAAATGGGCACGTGGTCTGTAAAAAAGTATTTAATTAATTAATAGCACAGTAACGGCTCTTTTAAAGGTTACTGATGCCATCCGCTGGGCTATGGACCACAAATCTCTCACCTTACTTGTACTTCTAGACTTTAGCAGTACCTTTAACTCTGTCGATTTCGATATCCTTCTAGGAATCCTTAAATCTTTCAATTTCACTTTTTCTACTATTGGTTGGTTCGACTTCTATCTTAAAGGCTGCTCGCAGCGGGTTCGTCTCGAAGATTCTTCTTCTGACTGGTGCTCTCTTACCGCGGGTGTACTTCAGGGTGGCGTTGTCTCTCCTCTCCTCTTTTCTATTTTCATTTACTCTTCCCACTTCCATCTCTATGCCGACGAAAGAAATTATTGTAAAGCTGCAGGCTTTACAATAATTTCTTAAGGCAAGATGCGGAATCTGCCGTGTCTGCCATGAACAGAAAACTGGATTGTATTATCGAGTCGTTGCGGTCCTTTGGGCTGCAAATCAACCCTAAGAAATCCCAGGCCATAATTATCGGTGGCAGGTATATGCGGACTAGGCTCGATATAGTGTCGCTGTCTCCACTCTGTCTGAATGGTGTTCAGATTGGATTGAATACGCAAATATGGTTAAAAACCTGGGGATGACCATGGACTCTCACTTATCGTGGACCGCACATGTTGCTCAAGTCAGTCGCAAAGTACACTACACGTTCCATTTGTTGAAGTGCCTCCAGAGCTTCTTGCCATTGAAGACCAAAATCTCCCTTGCTCAAACTCTCATACAGCCCATCATAGACTACGCTGATGCCTGTTATTTGGATGCCACCGAGGAGCTTTTAAATAAACTTGAGCGTTTGCAAAATATCTGTATTCGTTTGTTTTTAACCTTAAAAACTATGATCACGTTTCTAACTTTCGCAAGATACTCAAGTGGCTTCCTATTGGACTTCTCAGGAACTCTCGGATATTGTGTCTGCTATTCAACATCCTTCACAACCCTAAAACCCCATCCTATCTGTGGGAACGTTTTTCCTATGCCCGTCCTTTTGACGCACCTTGCAGGTCGCATCTTAAAAACCTTCTTAAATCCCTTCCCCACTCAACCGACTTCTATTCCTACTCCCACTCCTTCACTGTGCATGCGGTTCAGTTGTGGAATTCACTTCCGCCTGACATTAGGGACTGTCAAACTGTTGAAGCATTTAAACGAAGAGTGAACTTTCCACTTCGTCATAGTGGCATAGTTATTTTAAATCACATTTGATTTATTTACATTGTAGTGATATTCAGTTTTTAGAAGTATGTATGTAAGTAATATTGAATGTTTGTTTTTTTTTCTACTTTGATTTGTTTTTGTTTTCTCTTTACGGTTACACACGTTGTATCATTTTATATTCTTTCCTGTCGCAGATATGCTGGAAGAAATTTCTTTAGAAATAAGCATTGCCTTTGTACGTATTTTCTGTTCCTTTCTTCTTGTCTGTTTATATGTGTGTGCATAAATGGTTAAATAAAAATAAAATAAGAAATTTGATTTTTCTAACATCACAGGTATTTAGGTACTGTGTCCATAATTAGGTATATTAAATTCATATCTGGCGCCGGTATTATAAGTATAGATAGGTATACCTACATACTTAAGTTTTCGTGTAAGTTTCTTAAATAGGTAATGTAGATAGATACTTTCTATTAATTTTCTATAAACTAATTAAAACGAAACATGACGTCAGGTGACCAAAAATTGCCCATAATGAAGTGTAAAACACAGTTCTTTTATTTTTGTAGGGGAGTTTTCAATCGTTTAAAACCATTTATTTGGAGTTTAAAATGGCTACATTTTATTTAAAACGTTTTAAATCTTATGTTTCACATCAATAACATGCACACCATGACCAACCAAGTTCGAATCATTGAATACAAACAGGAGGTAATAAGTAAAGTTCTTTAATGATCTTGATTGTTATATAATTATACCTACAGGATCTCAAGATTGCTATTTGATAAATATTTAAAATTACGGCGATATAATCTCATAAATACAGGTCTACAAACTAAAATTAACATATCTTTTATATGATGCGACAGAATTAGGATTTACTTTAAATCGTCCGGAATACCGGTGAACATATTCCTGGTAAATTTCGCGGGACGCTTTCGACACGGTCGGCGGAATTACTTCTACCGAGCTGTCGATAGTAAATGCGCTGTTGACGGTCATCACCACATGAATGTCTGACTTGTAGCGTGGGTTCGACCGACGTTCAAAGTTCACATACCTCCTATACCTGAAAAAGGTGAAAATGAAGTTGTAATTTAATTACAGACTTATTAGAACGAATGTGCTAATGTAGTCCGCAAAATTCAATATTTTTTCCTAATACAGAGCTGCGATGAAACATCGTACACGAAAAGAGGTACAAAGAGTGCGCCATCAGAACAAGCAGTGAATTCCCGAATTTTGAATAACGTTCGCATTCAGTCTCAATCTGTCAAAAAAAAAAAAAAACATTTTGATAACATTGATTGTCGCTGAGATGAGACAGCGACTTGAATTTGAACGCTTTTTTGTAATGAGACGGAATTTGTGACCTATAAATCAATAGGAATCGAAACAATGAAATAGGAACTGGCTTTACTAGCCCCATCTAAATTTACCTTCGCCAGCTGTAAGTGCTTAAAAATAATTGTGTCAATGTTTATAAATTCAAAATTGTCGTTTTGTTTTGACGATATAAAATGTTGAAATTAATTGCGATAAGAGCGGTACTTACATGACCATATCTCGTTTGCTGGGCTCACTTAAGAGCACTCTGTTCCTTCGTTTTATAGCAGGGAACATGAGTGTTTCCTCCACCTCTTCGGCTTTTAATACTTTTGCCACTACGGTGAGCGGCGATGGAACAGATAATCGTGAGCTTGGGGTTGAGTTCGTCAAGTCATCATCAGACGAAGAATCACCATTCGAGCTGTAAAGAGTGGTACATTTTATTCGGTACTGCACCTCAGTCAGACTCGGGATCCCTGATATAACAGCCTTTTAGGCACTTTTCCTGTTGACTGCGATGCGGTGCGATGCCCTGATTTTTTTATGCCAATTCTTACATATTACTATTATTATTTTCAGACTTGTTCGCTTTTAAATTATGTAAATATTAGCAACAATTAATTTAATAAAGTCAGTTCCATTTGCTCCATCTATTACTCTATACTTAATAAAAAATAGTCGCTTTTCGTGTCTATCTGTGTGACCGCGTTGTTCTTCTAAACTACTCAACGGATTTTGATATGGTTTTCACCATTATTTAGAGAATTTATTCCGGAAGGTTTATGTGTACCTATATGTTATAGACCAAGTAATAAATAGGGGCATATTTCATAATGCCCGCGCATTATGAATAATGACAAGCTACTTAGGACGAAATAATTAATTATAATTTGAACTTCCTTATTTATCACATTGCCTCGTCATTATAAATATTGCCGTGTGGGTTTTGGCAATCTGATAATACACACGTATTTTGCACGGGGTGCGGAGAGGAGAACAAACACGTGTGGCGTACATTAATAATAATTGTATTAACAATAATAACAGTAGTAATAATATGGAATTGTTTGAATATTCTATAAAATCTTATGTACAAGGCAAGGATACAGGCGTTTGTACTTGCAAAGGCGGCTGTAAGTCCGACAAATGCAGCTGTCGCAAAGACAAGAAACTATGCAACTCAATGTGCCATTAATGCAGCAATTATTGTAACAAATAATTGTGACGTTTATTTTGTGAACATCTTCAATTGTTTAAGTTTTCTTCTAAATTATATGTCTGATTATTTAATATTGTTTGTGGTACAGTTCTTTTTAAGTTTAAAGATTATAAGATCCCTGGCACATTTTTATTGACAAGAGACAATATTCAATAACCGCACTCAACTGTACGCACTCGAAAACGAACTGATTTTTTTAAAGTAAATCATTTCGAAATTCTATTGACTTTGAAATTCGATATACTTCTGTGAGTCATAGATTTATAAAAAGAAAAGAGGTTTAACATTTTTTGTGATTGTTTTTGTTATCTATAGATTTTTTAAAGTTTAATTTATTTTAATTGTAACCAAAGTTTTAACAACAGTTTAACATTTAATTATGGTAAAGTCATCATAGGTCAGCAGTGTCTATGAATAGAAATATTTTTTTTGATTTTAAATATTGATTCTACGTTTGAAATAAAAATAATAGTAATAAAGCCTGGTTTTAATTGTGCTGCCCCATAGGTGACTAGCATTATAAAAAATGCCTGATCGATTTGATTATTTAAATAGTTGTTATCACACTGCCCTCTCATATTGGGCATATTTCAAACTGCCCGGGCATTTTTTATAATGTCATAATAACCACTTGGTCCATAACATACAAAACAACAACAAATAAACAAAAATAGTAATAGTAGTTGTAGTTTTTGTTTGTTTGATTAATAGTTTAGTAATAGTTTGTGTGTAACAAATAAACTTATATCTAATAAAGAAATCTGGATATTTTGTCACGTTGTAAAAACCTTGCGAAGCAGGAGCGGGTCGTTTGTATGAGATAAAGGGTAATACATACTCGCTAGAGTTATTAGAAGTGGTACTGGATCGGCCACTGATGACTGGGTTCTTTGAAGTCGGGCCTTTAATCTGTCCCATCGCGCGCCCACGAACTACAAACGGACTGAAACTTTCTGAAAACGTCGGCGCCAAGTCACGAAATGTATGGAACATCTGTGAAAAACCAATTTTACCTTCAGTGATGAAAATAAAAAAAGCTAAGTGTTAGCCCTTTGTTCTTGTCCTAACTGGAAATTTAGACACAATTTATTTAAATTCTACGAAATAGAAAATGATAAAAGCGTTCGTAAAATTGAAAAAAAAAATGCCAAGTATGTGATCAAACGGGCCTGAAACTGAATGTCGACAACCTCAGATCTCACCTTAAATTCAAAGCACTCCATCAACACGGTATATTCAAAGGGCCTGTTATAATCGTGGTAAGGATCCACCATCTCTATAGTGCTGCTACTATCGCCCTGCATGCCGATGATCTCACAACACAGCTTCCTCATCTCGTTGCAAGGCAGAGGCAGGTGTCGGAGAACGTCGTCGTCCCACCATTTCGTTAGTGATCTGCGAACGAAAGAAAAATTATGACTGCCTCGTTGGTCTAGTGGTCGCAAGCGATACTGTTGAGCATGAGGTCCTGGGTTTGATTTTTCCATTAGGAATTCCTCAGTACCCGATTTATGCCCGGTTGATGGTGTAATTTTATGTGTCAATTATCAAATTATCGCTGCAAATTTACCAGTGCTTGAGAAATATAGCAGTACCATTAACTTTATCAGAATAATAATTATAATCAACAGTATTTTCGATTTTAAAATTATAGATTAACATATAGTGGAGCGCCTGGGGGTTTTGACCTCGGATTTTTTTTACAGCGAATGAATTTTTAAAATCGATGTAGGATTTGTTTTTTATACCATAAATTGCAATGTCTACCAATTTTGCTTTTTTGCTTTTGATTTTTATAATAAAATTGAAAATGCCTTTTTAATCGCTTCAGTAGGGTACCCATTTTCAAGAAAAGTGCGAGCGGGGGGCTAGCGTCCTCAATTATTAAGATAGAGAAATGAAAATGATATTAAAAGATGCGTTACTAAAAGGGCCACAATACTGAAAAATAATTGTAAAATGTTTATATTTTTTTTTTTTAATTAAAATCAATCAAATTACCAAAAACGTGTCTCCGAAAAGGGTAAACATCTACCCTTAACTATAATCCTTTCGAAACGTTAATGGTATCATTTTAAAGCCCTTTAAATTCTCTATGATGTTATCTGTTATATTTACTTTTTTGATATCTCTTTTCAATTTTGAGAAGTTTAAGATTCTTTGAAAAAAATTCTAAAAGAAACAGTCCAAAATTGGCGTCTTTCTAAAAAATTAAAAACACAGAAAGCATTTTAAAAACATTTTTTTGGAGTATTGTAACCCTTTCAGTAACGCAACTTTTGATACCATTTTCATTTCTCTATCTTAATAATGGCTAGCTAGAAATATTTATTTCAATACTCCATCTATCATTCAAATAAATGAAGTTGAATAAAATATTTGAAATAGACAACAATGTAAATTGATTAAATAAACAAATATTTTATTGAAGTGAAAACTTCTTTAGGCGCGTTGGGCATTTTTGAGATGAGACTAAACAATTGATTTCGCGACACTTAACAGTGTCGACCGACACCAGCTTTTGACCATTAAAAAGACATCAACGCGCGATACATTATTTCCTGCACAATAAAATTGTTCAAGTTTTCGCTTCTGTCGGCACTCCCGGAGTGCCAATTTTTTAAAATCATTTTCTTCTTTATTTTCTTTTCCTGAATTTACTTTTTCTCGATTACTATCACTATATAAATAGATAGAATATCTTCATTTTTATATAAAAAAGTATTTTACAGCCTAATATGTATACTACTCGAATTGTTCCAAATTATTTTTTATTTTTTTTTCAGAACAAGGTCACAACTTTTTAATAGGTTAACTTTTTTATATATATTATTAGCTAAACATTCCATTTTGAATTTTTATTTTTCATTCACTGTAACAGAAATTCGAGGTTTTCATGGTTTTAACGCTCCTGGCACTTCACTATCTATGAAATTCCAGAAAACGTTTCAAAACTTTTGAGTGACAGATGACGATCTGCGACCACTTCATACAAACGCGCAATGATAGGTGCACCACTACAACGCGCGGCTGTACAACTTAGAAGCTTTAGCTTTGCGGAGGTTTACTCTGTGGCGTGACTAATTTGGAAACACGAAGATTATCGAAGCGCATACCTTTTTTGGTCTAACTGTAAATGTCGGTATCTTATCGAGAACTGGTATCAAACCGCAAAATTACCTGTTATTAGGAATATACACCATTGCTTCAGGATGATGTAGATAATAATCGCTCTGGTACTCCCAAATCGGTGCTCTGGATGGATCGGGAACAAATAGTCCGAGGAATAAGTTCATCGTGTTTTGCTTCTCAGCATCTGAGAATGTGTTGGAGTAGTATCTACTTAGTGTCTGCATGATATCGTTACCGTGGGACGACCATGGCGCAGTTTTACGATACGTCTTGATTCTGTAACATAAATAAATATTGAGAAACAGAAATAAATTAAGTTTATGTTTTGTGTGTGGTAAATAATAACAGCCACACGGGTCGGTCTTCAAGGTTAAGTAACGCTTGCCGAGATTGGTCTGAGGATGGGCGACATCCATTACATAGCTCGACCCATCCGTGCCTCGGATAGCACTCCGATTGTCATACACAGATCTTTGACAGTCGTTATGGGTAATAAAAAACCTGAGGCCCGAAAGTCTTACAACCAGTCATCTAACATAGGAGGAAAATGCTAGGCAGATGATGTGAGGTAGCAGCGGTACTAACGGTTAAAAGATGTATCTTCCCTTTATTAGTATTTTTAAAGTAAGAAATTGTATACTTAGTATTAATTATAATGCTCTATGAAAATACTTGACCTGTGTACAAGCTGTGATCCTCCATATTGCAAGGCCAGTGTATCGCCATGGTCCTCATACAACCCTTCAAGGAGCCTGGCACAGTCCGAATCAAACTCTATATTCGGTTCTCCTAGGAGTCCCAAGGCATATAACTGGAAAGTGATTTAAATAGATTAGGAGATAAGAATTGCATGTGGGTACTAATCTACTGACAGAATTTTGTCTCTAGCGAAGTAACTTATAAATTTGTACATCGGCGTCGAGTCGACGATGAATCTGTATCTGGGACTTATCCTCGACTGCCGGTGGAATTTCGTCGAACATTTGCGACGTTTGGCTCCCAGACTGAACCGGGCCGGGGCTGCGTTGAAGCGGCTCCTGTCCAATCTAGGGGTCCAAACGCCTCCTGCCGGAGGCTTTACGGGGGTTCGTGCGGTCCATGGCCCTTTACGGGGCACCGATGTGGGCGCGTTCATTGAGGCTGCGGCCAGCCCGCCGGTTTAACGCGTCCCAGAGAGTCATGGCCATCCGGCTGGCCCGAGGATACAGCACGGTCTCCTGTGAGGCGGCGAGCCTCCTTGCCGGATTACCGCCATGGGATCTGGAGGCAAAGGTCTTCGGGCATATCTGGGAGTGGCGCGAAGAGGCGAAACGCCGGGGCTTAACTCCGCTGCCGCGAGAAATCACGGCACAGCGAACAGAACTCCGGCGGGATCTCATGGCATCATGGAGAGTGCAATTGTTGGAACCCAGCGCTGGGCACGCCACAATTGCGGCGATAAGTCCCCTCTTTGAGGAGTGGCTAGAGAGGCACCACGACGTCCTCACCTTCCGCCTGACGCAGGTCCTCACCGGACACGGCTGTGTTCTGTGTTTTCGGGAGGTTCCTGTTCAGGATAAGGCGGGAGGAAACGCCCGAGTGTCACCATTGTGTGGATCGCCCGGAGGACACGGTAGAGGCCTGCCCGGCTTGGGCGGAGCATCGCCGTGTCCTCGTGGAGGCGATCGGCGGCGGCGATCTCTCGCGTTTGGCCCTGATTCAGGCCATGTTACGGAGTGAGAGGAAATGGGAGGCCGTCACTTCCTTTTACGAAGCAGTAATGCCCGCGAAGGATGAGGCGGAACGCGTGAGGGTGAGGCAAATTTCGCGCCCTCACGCCGCAGGAGGACACGGCCTAGGCGTCGGGAATCGTAGGCCGATTCCCGGCTACCATAGGCGCAGACTTGCGGACGGTGAGCAATGGGTAGCTTGCCGTCCGATAAGGACCAGGCCCGGGTCGACGGCACGCTGTGTTCCTCACGCGCCTCAAAGATATGTCAGCAGAATTGATGGAGTCCGCTAGGGCCGATGCCTGTCGGGGTTGCAAAGAAGTCCGAAAAGGAGATCGTGACCCCCGGCAACATGGCAACTCAAGGAACACGGGTGGGTTTTAGTCAGTAAGAGTCTGAAACGCCCTCCCATTCCGCCCAGAGAGGGAGAAGTTATATGATAATTTCCCACCCAAGAAAAAGAAAGTGGCAACACTGTACAGATATTCTATTTCACGAAGTCCGTGCGGCTTTGATTGTAGTAGTGACGTATCCCGACAAGCGCGCTTGTGTGTGTAAAAGTAGGTAACGTTAGCAAAAAAATCTGATATATATTCAAGTCGAGATTCAATAATCTAAATAAAATTTTGGTTTTAAAAGTATATACATTTTGTAAATAAATTAGATTAGGTTGCAATAAATACAAAAATATTAAGAATATGTAGGCATTTAATTAAGCATTGGTGTTACAGAATGGAAACGAAACAAGTAGGACTATTCAGTATTTTCAATCACTATCAGATAAATTTTCGATTTCCGATTCCGTTTTGCTGTCGTCAGAATCATCTTGTACATTGATTATAAATTCAAAATCGAGATCAAAATATTTCAAGTTGTCTTTTTCAATTTTTTCAACATGAGCACAAGTTTTTTGCCACGTTTCACTGCTAACTTGGCCCAAACTTTCATTGATCAGTCTTTCCGTATTCGTCATGTTTTGCTCGATATTTTTAGATGCGACATAATTTTTAACGATCCCCCAAATATTTTCAATCGCATTTAATTCTGGGTGATAAGGGGGAAGGCGTAAGACATCAAAACCCTTGCTTTTTATAAAATCGTCAATCTTGTAGATTACGTGTTGGGCTTTTACTTCTTTATTGTATCGTACAATTCCAATTTAAGAAGAGATTCATCAAATGCTATACCCTTATCCCTGAGCCATTGCTGCATATTGGCTTTCTTTGTAGATTGCGTCGGTAGTCGTTCAGCCCGTGTGTTGTGATAAGATGCATTGTCTAAGACAATGACAGAGTGCGGAAGTAAATTGGGTAGCAACTTTTCATTTAGCCATTTTACATAGTTATCATAGCTCATATTTGAATGATAATCACCAGCTGTTGAGTTGGCCTTATAAACCAAGGAAGCATTTTCAATAAAACCATCCTTGGTTCCCGCGTGCACTAAAATAAAGCGAGTGCCTGTGCAAATTTTTTTTTTAAAAACGGAGTTCTTTCCTTTTTTTTTTTTGCCCAGGTGTTGTTTCGCACGTGTGTCGAAAAGACGTAGCTCTCATCGGTGTAGACAATGGGCCGACTTTGAGAGCGGTACTCTGTTATATTTTTTAAATATTTTAAACGCCACATTTGTATATCATGACGCTCCGTCAAGACTTTACGGTTGTTCTCTGTTTTGCGCCACTTGTAACCTAATTTCAACAGTAACTTGCGAACAATTTCTAAACAACCTTCGAATCCGATTTTTTCATTCAATGCTGTTCTTAACTTAGCTAATGTTGGAATTTCTTTATGGACAATATGGAAATCTTGTACAGTACTGCGAACTACATCGGCTGTAAAATTATCGATATCCACTTTATTATCTCGCTTTCTCCTTTTCTTCATAGGTGAAGTGAATTTTGATGAAGTGGATGGCAATTCCTTCTCTTCTTTTAATATTCTTTGATCTGTTTTTGGCTCACACCCGTAGCTTCAGCTGTACGGCGTGTAATGTCTCGTAAATGAGACAAATCACAGTTGAGTTCCATTAATGATTTTGTAAATTCATATTCTTCTCGCAGAAAATGATAAACACTAGCTATCATGTTTCGACCCTAAAACAAAATGTAATCAAAATAATTAAGTAATATAAACACTTTATAACACAAAAAAACATTCATTTTATAAATACTTCTATTGCTATATTAAGTATCTTTGTATAACATTTTAATTGAAAACGTATAAATAAATATTACCTCACTATGGACAACTCTTCTTCGTTTTGTTGCCATGCTGACCTTACTTCGTGAAACAATTTGGCGCGAACTAAAAACCACTACTGATCCGGACCGTGTCCCGATCGACACTGAGCGCTCTCGAGGTTACGCACACAAAAACAATGTGCATGTGCACGCTTGACAACATTCATAGCCAAACGGACTTCGTGACATAGAACATCTGTAACAGCACTAAACAACTTTTAATTATATTCAGGTTAGCCTATTTGCAAACCTATTAAATAATAATAATAATACAAGCCTTTTATTGTCCCAATGAGGGGCAAAGGCCTCTTTTTATAAAGAGAAGACTTACATAAAAAGTGGATAAATCATAATGAACGCTTACTTGGTGAGCCAGCACACACTTCCCGATAGCAAACTGTGCAGTATTGGTCCTGTCGAGGCAGTCCACGCAGTTGACGCGCGCCAGTCCAGTCTGCAGCCGCCCACCCTGGTGCCCCGCCACCCCCGTCACCTCGTCGACCCCGCACGTACTCAGGAATATACCCGTCTTGCGAACCACTGTGCGGGCTATGGCTGACAATCTGGAGATAAATACGTATATTATACAAAAAAAATACAGGGCTTTTTGAATTTAACTGGCGACACTTTATAGACTGGGCAGATATCTGCATCTAATAGGTATCAAACAAAAAGTTGTCTATGTTAAAAGGCCATTTTTATTTTGTATTAACTAGAATTATATTGCAAGAGTTGGTAATAAATATTATATAATAGCCACCAAAGCCTTTGTCAGTAGTAAACATAAACCTCAGCAAACACTTATGGCGGGTTTTTGCCTTTACAACATTACGAATCACAAGTTTCTGAACCATTTACGCAAACAAAAACTATGTACTATCAAAATATTATAACCAACAGTACCAGATCTATAGGGTTACTCAATGACATCATGATTACCCTTTTTGGTAGCTGTAGCCATTCATTCTGGTAGTTTTAATATTTTCTGTTAGCTTTGGTGTGTGAAGAAATACAATATTTTTAACTTACTTATCCAACACTTTAGCATCAGATCTCTTATTGGTCCTAGCCATATCCAAGTGATAATATTGTACGGAATATTCAGGAGGCAAGAACTGATTCAAATACTTTATTCCATTGCTTATCACATCCGTTAACAGGGACTCGTGTTTCTTTTTTTCTCTTTTCTTAACTAAATTCAAGAACATTATAGGTGACCCGTATCTTCTCATCAGGTTATTTAAATGCCTGCCAGGTATTTCAGCATAAGGATCACTTAAATCTATTGATATTGCTGGCTTCGGCACCATTTTCGAGACGTCTTGAGACCAGTAACTAGGTATAGATCCTCTCATTTGAACAAATGAACTGAATCTGGGAAGAAATTAAGTGGAAATGTGAGTACTTACAAATTGGGTTTTATTATTAATAGAAACATTAATAATGTATTCTTTATTTACGACTAAACATCACAAGTACAACAGTAACAATGATTTAAAAACTAACATAGTTTTTTAAGTAAACTTCTACAAAGTAAAACAGCTAATAATGACTTGGTCCAACACGTGTTGACACGTGCCTCCATATCTAGTGCCTAATAAAATATGATTGATATCATAATAATGGATGTGCAGGACATTGTAGACTGTGTATATGTGACCCAGAAACTGCATGCTTAATATTGCTAAACAAATATCGAAATTTTTACCTGCCCGCTGCAAATGATGACACCATAGAATCATGTACAATCTGCTCAGTTTCAACCTCATTAGCCACATCTCCATGCATGTTTGCCCCTCTTTTCAGGAACCTAGTGCCTGCATACCTATTGCTCCTCCTAGCTATCAATGTCAGGTATATGGGTCTGCCAAATATGTTCAAATTACTCTGTTCTATGAACCCATGGACTATGTACAAAATCCAGTCAGGGTGCAGGTGTGAATGTACTGCCGATAAAAGATGACTGTTCCATACAAATCGCCATTCAGGTACTGAGCGAACACCAAAGTCTAATCTATTTGGTTGGCAGCTGGATATTAGAAAAACAAAAAGATTATTTATATCAGTCATTGACCTCCTTCGAAATTTATTCAAAGGAGAGGCAGACAGTATAATATTATAATATTAGTATGGATAATGATAATCTTACCCAGTCTTTTGTCTCTGTTGCAATTGACTCTTCCAGGTTTCAAATATATCTTCATCATTATAATCATACTTGTGACATTCACACTTCTCCTGTAGGTCCTGGCTTGAAGTTGACCTTAAGTTTAAGTGATAAACTGCTGCAGTTACAGGTTTGGGGAATAAAGCCGGTGCAAGCTGTCTAGGGGGTGCCATATTCATTTGTAAAGTATGTGTGATATCATAACTATAGCTATAATAAAAGTTAGTTGATAAGTCTATGGCTAAAAACATCTTCAAGTATCTCTGTTCATCAGGATGGGGTGGCTTAGTGCTGTCACTAGGAATGTATATTGTAGCCGTATCTTCTATTTTGTAGATGGAATGTGAACCAATAACTGCCACTTTCCTTCTTTTTGTAACTAATATTATGTAGTATCCTTCTAAGAATCTTATGAATCCTGAAAATGAACAAAAACAAATTTTATTAAATGGAATGTAATTTATGGAAGACATTATTTTGGTAAGGAATTAAATATTAGTATTTTCATTAATCATATATCCAATTTAACTGTTATACAAGTTAGTAAACAAACAAGTCTAGTCTAATCTTTTGAATAATACCAAAAAATATTTACCAACAATACCAAACGCTGATACAAGTTTGTTAAGTCCTGTTCTCAACCTGTTTCCGAATCCTATCATATTGAGTAACTGATGTATCTCCTGCTTATTGTACTCAAACTTGTCATCAACCAGTATCAGCTCCCGTGGGTCTGTCCTATCAATCTTGAGAACACGAAATCTTGTTTCAGTGTTGTTTGAGCCAATCAAATAGAATCTCTGGAAAATATAATTTTATTTTTTGGAGTATCAGGTTTATCAATACGATAGAAACATAATATATTTCAGTATGCTGCGATAAAAAAAAAAAGGTAGGTATATTAAATACACCCCCTAAAATGATACCTTTGCCAACACTTATTCACTTTTTGGGAAAGAACTAAAAAATCTTGCCCTGGTCAAGAAATCTCATTTATGTAAGAAATAGTAAGCACTGTACCCATTTTGTATAAATATCTATATAATGTTCTACTTACGGCTTTGGTTTCATAGAGAGCTATTCTTTGTATCGAGCTAATTATTGGATGAAACATTATGCTTTGTTTAGACATTTTTACAGATTTGAAGTACAGAAATCTATCAAGTAAAAGGCACACGTAGAGACTGTAGTTATCTTGCGTTTTAGTTGATGATAAAGATTTTATTACGAATTATTATATTGTTAAAAATAAACAACTTATTTTTTTTTTTTTTTTTTTTTTTTTTTTTATTTTGGCTTCGCACGGTTTGTGCATTAGCCAATGTCATGTATTTTTTTATTATTATTTTTTTTTTAATCGAAGAGACAAAGTTGGGGAAACAAAATTATTAATTATATTAGAACGGAATTTAGGATAGGACGGATATAGGATCAGTATAAGGAAAAGGATGAATCGAAGGAGTGAATAATGAGCAAATTACAATAACGAATATTTACAACTTAATATTATTTAAGGTAATGAATGAGACTATACATTTATATACCGGAAAGCTATTTGTACAAAGTAAGGAAAGTATTGAAGTAGGAAAATGAGTACCAAGGGACAAGAGATTACTAAGAAAAGAAGAACGGTCGTATAAGGGACAGGAGAAAAAAATATGATTTAAGTCGCCTACGTCTGTGCCACACGAGCAAATGGGGTCGTCGATGATATGAAGTTTGGCAAGATGGGCTGGAGAGCAAACATGACCCAGTCTCATCCGTATAAGAACGGAGGTCTCCATCTTGCCAAACTTTGCCCTGCCAAACCACGGTTTTTCCGGAACGTCGGGCTGAATAGTTGAAAAATAACGGCCCTTTGATTTGCTTCCGATACCCCAGGCTACCTTCCAGGTATCCCGGAGAAAAATCTTTGGTAATGTCACAAGGTCAGTACTAAAATTCTGATATGGAACTAAGTCCCCACACTGCACTGCATCACCGGCAATTGTATCTGCCACTTCATTGCCGTGGATTCCAGCATGGGCCGGGATCCACGCAAATTGTAGTGTATTACCTTCAGAAATGGTTCTGAACGCAAATTCTCTTATTAAATAGACTATAGGACACTGCGATTTGTGTTCGAAAGGGGATTTATTGATGGCTAGAAGAGCACTTTGAGAATCTGTGAAAATAATAGTTTTCTTGAGCTTTAGAACCCGAATATATTCAATAGCTTTTAAAATGCCGAAACATTCCCCCGTAAAGACAGAAGTCTCCGGAGGTAATTTTATTTTTTGTACGATGTTGTATTGAGAATGGTAAGTCCCTATCCCAACACAACCTCTCGGAGAACGCTTGGCAGCATCCGTAAATATGTGATGGTACTCTATGTGTTCAGCCAAAAAATGATTAAAACTTAAATTGCAATCGGGACCTGGTTTACTTACACAGTATTTAATGGTGGGGCTGAATTGTAAACTCTCGTAACTACTGCTAAATAGGGGAAGTTTATTGGAACGGTGAATAGGAGAAGAAAGGGAGAGGAATTTTTTATAGCTTACAACTAAACAAGGATCACGTTTATGGGACCAGTAATCTGAAGATTCAATCTGCAATACTAAAGAGTCCAGTTTAGGAATGAGAGGATGAGTTGAGAACTGAAGAATCCGGAACAAATATTTGTCAGATAGAAATTGTCTTCTAAGGTATAAAGGAGCTTCTCCGCATTCTACTTGGAGTGCATTAATGGGACTAGACTTCATGGCTCCAGAAATTATGCGCAAAGCTTTAGACTGAATGCGATCCAATTTTTTTAAAGCCATAGCACTACAAGGTTCTAGAACGAACAATCCATAATCCAGGGTGCTTCTGATGATTGCATTGTAAATAAGTTTCAAAGAAAATGGATGTGCACCCCACCACACACCAGATAGACATCTAAGCATGTTTAGGTGATTTTCACATTTGTTAACAATATAATCACTATGAGGAACACTACTTAATTTACAATCTAGTATTATACCTAGATATCTGAAATTATCTTTAACTGGAATACGTATTCCCATATAAAAGATGTTTACTAAGGGAATATTTCTCTTTCGGGTGAACAAAACAGCTGCGCTTTTAGACGTAGATAAATCCAAACCATTCAGATGTAACCATGACTCCAAAGTAGATAAAGCTGAATTGATAGCATAGCTAGCTTGTTCAACAGATTGGCTTGAAGAATACAATACTAAATCATCGGCATATTGAAGAACCTTAACTTGGTTAGCTAAGGAGGAGTCTAAATCAAAAGTGTAAATATTGTATAGGAGGGGGCTGAGCACTGAACCCTGTGGGAGACCTCTCCATACAAGATGAGGTACCTCATGATCTCCTATTATCATAATAACAGAGCGATCATTCAGGATTCTAATAATGAAATTCGACAAATTCAATGGAACTTGTAGGGCTTTTAATTTATTTTGTAAAACTGATAATACAACATTATCGTAAGCTGCATTAATATCAAGGAAAACTGCAATGGTCGAATGGTTATTAGAGAAGGATAGCCGAATATCGGATGTTAAAATACTTAAACAGTCAGTTGTACTTTTACCTTTTCTAAAGCCATATTGTGAATCTGCCAAAAGACCCTTACTTTCAACATACCATTCAAGGCGATTTTTAATTAGGTGCTCCGCTAATTTCATCAGAATTGAAGATAAAACTATGGGACGGTATGAAGAAGCATCAGATGGAGTTTTATTTGGTTTAAGGAATGGCAACACCATTTGACGTTTCCATTCATCAGGGATGTTACCTGTATACATAATCGAATTAATAAGCTCTAAATAGTAACCGAGGACGACATCATTTAAATTAGCAAAAAAGGAATACGGGATGCCATCAATGCCTGGTGCAGAATCCTTAGTTTTATGGATAACACCTTTTAATTCAGTGAGAGTGAATGGGAGATCTAGCGTCGTATGAGTGTCTTGGTTACTAGTTACAAGAGACAGGTTAAGGTTAGTAGCCTCAGGAACCCAAGGCGGAGCTAATTTGTCTAAAAATTCATTGGCTAAAGAATCCGGAATAGGAGAAGGGTCTTTATAAATGGACCTAAATCTACGAATATTGCGCCAGACGATCGTAGGGTGAGTATTCGGTGAAATTGATGTGCAAAAGTTACGCCAAGATTCAAATTTTTTCTTCTTAAAAAGTTTATAAGTTTCGTTAATTATGTTAGTAACGATTTCAAAATTACTATCAGACATATCGAGGTTATAATTGTATTCAGCCTCTTTACGTTTGTAAACCATTTCTGTGCATTCAGGGTCCCACCATGGAGGCGAGGGAATTGTATTAATATTGTTATTTTTTACAGGAAAAACTTCATCTGCTGCTGCAATTAATATGAGCGCTAAAGCTTCCGCACAACTGTTTTCATTGCCATCTGAAATAACAGGCAAGGAGCAAAGCTTGCTGTCAACAATGTTTCTAAATTTGTCCCAGTCATTATTATTTCTATTAGGTAGCTTATATTTTAATGTTGATCTCCTTAATGGTGCATTTCGTTTAGAAAGAGGATAAGAAATAACTATTGGAAAATGATCACTACCATAAGTAGAGGTCAGAGTATGCCAAGTTAGTGAAGAGGCTAAGTTTGGAGAACAGATAGAAAGGTCAATTGCACTTTGGTTCTGATTGGGATCTGAACGACGTGTGACAGCTCCTGTGTTCAAGATGCATAGGTTATGTAAGTCTAATATATCTAGTAATTCATCGCCATAACAATTAGAAGTTGAACAACCCCATGATTGATGATGGCAATTAAAGTCCCCTAATATTAAAAATGGCTTTGGAAGAGATGAAAAGAGATTATTAATCTCTTGAAGAACAGAAGAAGAAGGGTGGGGAATGTAAATAGAAACAAGACAAATATTATGAACTTTAATAGCTACAATTGAAATTGCCTCACTATGAGGAGGTAATGTAATGATAGAAAAAGGTATAGTATTCTTGATAAGTATAGCTACTCCACCATACCCATCAGATCTATCCTCTCTAATGGTTAAATAACCATTAATTTTAAAAATATGATTAGATTTGAGCCAAGTCTCTGCTAAGGCAAAGGCAAATGGCTCATATTTGTTTAAAAGATATATAACATCACTCTTTTTATTTACTAGACTGCGGCAGTTCCACTGGATTATTTTGGATGTGTTGTCCATTACAAATGGATTGAGATACATTGGAAGAAGGGGCAACGTTGGACGGTGAAATGTTGAACTGAACAAGAAGATTGTGTAATGCAGAAAGAAAATCGTTTATGGAAAAATTTGTGTCATTTTTTTCATTATTATGATTATTAGAAAAAGCACAACCATCTGATGGTTGAGGAATATTGAAATCTTTAATAATGGCATTGTGAGCCTCTTTATTGTATCCTTGTACAGATTTGGGAGGGGAGCGTGGTTTGAGAAAGACAGTCTTTTTATAGCTAGTTGAAACAGGCATTCTATTAGGTGAAGAGATGGATGGGGTATCTGCAAAGTTTTTGGATGGAGAAAATAAAAGTGTATCAGCATACGATTTAGTTACAAGGGGATATACTTTTGCTGCTTCAGCATAGGATACTGAACTTTGTGCCATGTATGTTTTAATTAATTTTTGTCTAGAAAATTCTGGGCAAACCTTGTTAGTAGCATAATGATATCCTGAGCAAAGGCAGCAAGATGCACTTTCTGGTTCTCTGTCACAACTGTCCCCAGTGTGGCTTTGGCTACATTTATAACAACGAGGTTTGGACCTGCACTGAATTTTAGTGTGACCGAAACGACAGCAATTGAAACACTGTACAGTAGGGAAAATATATAAATCTACAGGTAATGCATTATAGCACATAAAAATTCTTTTCGGTAGCACCTGACCATCAAATGTAACAACTATCGATTGGGATGGTTTCCAAATGGTAGAATCATCAACAATGGCTTTAAAATTAAGGCGTCTTACTTTTAAAATTGGACCACAACCAATTGGTACTGTTATATTATCAATAACATCCTCCGGAGACCAATCTGCAGGGACACCACGTACTAAACCCATTCTAGTAACATTAAAAGTGGGTATAAAAGCTTTATAATTATAAGATTCTAGACTATTATGATTAATAAAAGAATTTGCGTCCAGGAAATTCGAAAAGGAAAGAGAAATTTTATTGCGCCCAATTTTTTTGACACTACCGTTAATTATGTTTTGGAAGGCGTTGTGTTTAAGGAACTTGCCAAATGTGATTGGGTGCAGTGTCGTTCCATCATCTGGTGAAATTATGTTTTTTTGTACATGAATGACAAAAGGCGCGCTGTCTGTTTTATCATAAGTTTTACGACCTATCTGAGTAGGAGCAACTGAGGACGTAGCAGGAATATCGGGCACATTGATAGTAGGATCGTTAGTCGTTGTAGTAGTTGAGCAGTTAGGTTCTGATGCAGTAATTTCAGGTGTAAAATCCGTACAGCTACAACCCGAAGATACGGTACCGTGGCTTTTACGGGTACGGCGACGCTTATTGCAGTGCTTACAAATATGTGTACGGCTTCTTTTTAAGTTACGAGCCGAAGACGACCCATCGGTATCCATGCCCGATTCGTTTGATATAGTAACGTAATTGCCTGCCGGGGGAACAGAGTCCCCCGGGTCAGGCGGGTCCTTCATTTTCCCGCGCTAATATAAAATAAAATAAAAACTTACCACTACCGAAGAATCTATACAAACTAAAGTTGAATTACAAGAAAAAGAAAATAGAACACTAAAAACTACGGCTACTGATCTTATATTACAACGTTTTTCAATTTTTCAATTATAGCTTTAAAAGGACACGACCGCCAAGTTTGAGGTTTCCCGCGCTTTTTCAAAATAAACAACTTAGTTTACTGAATCTTTGACATTTCAAGACATTTTGACAACAACAGCTGGTTGGGTGTCAAGTCAAATGAAATAATTTGTATAAAGTCTGCGCCAGACATAGCAGTAATATTTGGTCACTTGTTTGAACACTTGTTTGATCAAGTCTGGCACGGATGCTTGGGACCCAGTTCAAACAAGAGATCAAATATTGCTGCTACCTATGTCTAGCGCCGGTTTTATGCTTGGTACTCACTGATTTCAGATTTCAAATTCTCACGTCCATAAACAGATTTTTTACTGCCAGCAATTTCAAAATCTGTACAGTTTCAAAATCGACAAAAAGAATCTGAAGTGGTGATATTTGGAACTTAATTATTTGAAATGCAGACCTACGATGATGGCACTACTTTGCCGACAAGTGGTAGTAGGTTTTGATTTGAATCACCCACAAGCAACGTTTTTTTTGCACATTTATTGAAGTGAAAACTTCTTTAGGCGCGTTGGGCATTTTTGAGATGGGACTAAACCATTGATTTCGTGACACTGTAACGACACCTCATTTTTGTAAACGCGATTGTGCTCTTTATTTAGATAAGGTTACGGACCAATGTTCTATGCAAGTATTTTTCTTCCACCAAGGCAATCTTGTTCAAGTTTTCACTTTTGTCGGCACTTCCGGAGTGCCACTGTTTTTTTTTTTATTTAACATTATATTACCAATTCGAAGTGACCTAAGTGTGACAGTGGCGCCCTCATTTTTTCCAAACTCTTTTTTGCCAAGGGACTGGATGTGAGATGTGCTAATCGCTAGCGAGTTGCTGACGACTAAAGTCGCTGCATGTGTACCTAGAATAAGGCTATAGTTTCCTAGAAGAGCGGTGACCGCTCACGTAGCGTCGGCAATTTACGGGCGAATGACGTCACACGTCACTGAAACGTGAAGGTTGTTGTGTTTTCCAGAGCATTTTTGACACCGTAAAGCAAACCTCGCCCCCAAAGATTTAAATCCCTAGATTTGCCCTTACCATACTCATATAGCCATACCATACACAAAAGAAAAAGTGTCCATACTGAGAAGAGTGAGCTCACACATGATTAAATAGTGTTTCCATGACAAACAAGTGTAGTCACTGCGTCATTGTGTGTCAGAGGTGTCAAATTGAAACAGGAACGCGACACTTTCGATAATACTACTATTTCATAGTCAATTGGAATACGTCCAGAATGAAATCATGCTGTTCTACGTACAACGTGCATCGATATTAGCGTAGTATGCTACGCTATGCGAATATCGTTCGATAATTGCCGAAAATTACGCGACGGTAATTCCACGAATCCTTGTGCTAAAATCAATGTATATTATGCGACGCAATGCATGACATCAGAGTGTTGTCATCGTAAACATCGGGAGGTTGACTGGATTGAGCAGGGTTGAACCTAATTTTATGAGAGTTTCATTTATCAAAGTCCTATTCAATGCTCTAAAGTAGCCCGAGAAATTAAAACTTTCTTACGTGTAAAAAAAACAACTTTAGGTATATTTATTTGTGATCCCGATAAACATACAATTAAAATTAAAATTCAGCGTGGCTGCATGCACCTCCGCAACATCGGGGAATCCCACCGATCTGTGAACGCACTGAGAATACTGTTGGTGGCGCCGCAATCACACGTCGTCAGGGATGCACATTTTTTTTCTAACAATGGCGGCAAAACCATCAATATTATCCACAAACTTCCCTGACGCACTACAACGTCACGGCAGCAGCAGCAGCAGTACTCTCAGTGCATTAATACATTGAACGCGTGGGTCGCTTTACGCCCGCTGAGTGAAATGGACCCACAGACTACACGTGTAGAAGGACTGACAGTAAGCTTTGAAAAGCGTTAGTTTAACTTCCTTCGTACATAGTATAAACTTGCTAGCATGCTACAATTGACAGCCAACGACCTGCGTTGAATGTCACAATAAAATTTTCCCAGTGGCCCAGATACTTAAACACTTCGCAGGGATTCCCCAAATAGTGCGACATGTGGAATACTCGAATATGTTATAGTGCCTGCTTTGAAAACCACCAAAATTCAAAGGAAAAAACGGAACCCTTATAGGATCACTCGTGTGTCTGTCTGTCTGTTCGTCTGTCACAGCCAATTTACTCCGAATCTAATGGACCGATTAAGTTGAAATTTGGTACACATATGTATTTCTGTGACCCAAACACGAACGTGTAACGTAAATAAATCAATTTTTAATATAGGGGTCACTTTGGGGGCAAAAGAGAAAAATTAAAAAAAGTTTTGCTAACAGTACCGTGTGACATATCAAATGAGAGGGCTTGTTGCGAGGATTGGATTAATCATATTCGATGAAAATTGACCATTCCATTCCCCCCACTTATCTCTGAAACTACTGGACCTAAAATTTTGAAAAAAATACATAGTATAAACTCATACTCATAGATTACAGGGAAACCTATAAGAAGTCTATGGTCTTGAAATAACATGGTAAATCTCTCAATATTGTGCGTACAAACTTACATTTGCAGTTGGAATGTATGGGGGAACATGTTTTTCAACTACAATGTTAAGCTTGTTCTTAGGATAAATAAATTCATCTCAAGTACGGAACCCTTAATTGTGCGTAGTCCGACACGCACTTGGCCGGTTTTTTAAACCTAAGTGCCTTCAAGTATTTGTATTATTATCGCAATATTGCTGTTAGGTAACTGTTAAAAAACTTATCTATCTGTCAGCCCGTAACTGCGCTTACAACTTGAGAACCGCCTTATAAAGATTTTTAATATTTAGAAATATGTATGTAGGTAATTTGACTAGGTTCACGCAAGCGTATCCACAGGCACAGTCAATCATCTACTTCTACTGTGACGACTGCAGCATAAACCTACAGCTACGCGATGCTACGCGTCTACGAAGCTACGATCTGCTACGACACGAAATGTTTCTCAGATTGTCTTTTTACTATTCTTCATTATTGTTGTTTTTTAATAAATATTTGTTTCTTACGAAGTCAAACCTTCATGGCACGTCATCTTTACCTGGTTAGTCTTGTTTATTAACTGTATTGGTTTATGTTGAAATATCTTTAGAGTACCTAGCATTTGTGTTTGTACATTGCCTACGTACAACAGAAGTTCACACGCACTACTGAACATTAATTTCCAAGGAAAAGGGTTCCGTCATATTTATAGGTAGCGGTAACACAGCTTCGAAATGTTCGAGTTAACTTTTTTGTGGTATTCTGCAAGCCTACATTCCACCTAGGTTTTTTAAATGATTTAGGAGCCAGGAAGTATTTTTTTAAGTTTTATTTTCTAAATAATTTTCGACTCTGTATCATTCGAACGTAAATTCCTTCTTATCAATCAAAATTTTTGGATCTTGAATTAATGGTAGGAAGGTGATTGTTTTATGTCTAAAAGAATATTTCATAACAACGAAAATTAAAAAAAAAAGAATGTGAAAACGCCGTATTAAAAAATGCGGAACACACATGGGGTATTTTCTGATACCCCTGGGCATGAAGAATCTATTCTTTTTTATGACGTCACTATTTGGACCACCCTGTATATGACGGAACCGCTTTTCTAAGAAATCAAAGGTTATGATTAATTAATTACAATGAACCGTAGATGTTATAATACGGAACAAAATGTTAAGAAGATCGATTAGTAACATAGTTGATTGCGTTGATGTCTTTTCTATGCACCTTCAAATGAATGACACTCAATACATACAATTTGATATAAATATCTGTTTCATTGGTTCTGATTAACGTAAGAGTGTTCGGGAATCAAGAGTATTTACTAGTATTATCTATTGCTTATTGCATGCAATGCACAGTCACACGGTATCATGAACGGTAGGTATACTGATCTATTATATTCGACTTGTGACAATTATTTGTGACTGCCTCGTTTGTCTAGTGGTCGCAAGCACTACTGCTGAGCATGGTCCTGGGTTCGATTCCCGGGTCGCGCAAAGTGTTACTGGATTTTTCTGTCTGAAATTTCTCAGTAGCAGCCCGGTTGATGGCAATAGGCTCGCCCCCTATTACATGGGACTTAAAACATAACTGGCGAAATGTGGGTGAACCTGCTACAGGGATATCTCTGCCCAACCCTTCGGGGAAACAAGGCGTGATGTTATTTATTTTCAAAACTTTTAAAGGTCATTAAATTTTTAATGCCGATATAATTTCCAAGAATGTTTTTGTAAGTGGATTTAATGTTTGTTTGTAATAATTCTGCAATGGTATCTTAGGCATTCGTTGGACAGATGAGGCTGGTCTATTCGATACTAGTAGCTCTCTTTTGAAGGCACAATGACAATAGCTTTAAAAGCTGCACTATCCTAAGAGTTTAATAGCTGAAGCTATTGTAGACTTAAAACCTGTCTCTCATTATAGTAAGGAAGAAGGAGAACTGTTGTTATTCAAGATATCGAGTTTTTAGTTCACTTTATGGCTAGATAGTTATAGGAGCTAATTTATAGGGTGACTGGTAATTAGTGACCGACACCTAAACACGTGACTTTATTCATCATTATGAACAACTTTTACTTATAAGACCAAATCTGAAAACGCAAAAAAAAAAAATCTGCTGTTCCCTACATTTTGGCGAGTGATGCCAACATATATGTAGGGAAAAGCTGATTTTTATTTCGCTGTTCATAATAATGATTATAGTCACGTATTCAGGTGTCGTTCACTAATTACCAGTCACCCTGTATAACATGGTATTTCATTCATGGTTTGTAAAAGGACAGCGATTTTCCGCAAAACTTTCATTTTATTACTTTTCATTGTTTCAGGAAGGTTCTGTACTCTTTCATGCGGACCGCAGTTAAGTAAGACGGCAAGTAAGTAAAGGGTCTACTGTATTTATAATCCTCCCGCATTAATTAGCATTACTAATTAAGATAAAAAAGAAAGATTCACGCGAAACGAACACGGAGGCGGAAGATTTCAGATAATTTTAAGCAAGGGACTTGAATCAAAGCAAACCGAGATGCTTTAAATTATTTATTAAGTAGGTATCGTAAATGATATTTTTTTCGTATTTATAACAATTTTGTTTCAGAAATGAACTATATATTAATAGTTTCTGTTCTAATATAGGCTAACGCAGTCTACCCTTTCGGAAATACAAGCTTGATGTTATGTTAGGTATGATTATGATAAGCACAGAGAATAGTTCAGGAAAGGACCAAGGTGTAAAAGAAAAGCAGCCACCATCATTACTTGCGCCCTGCTTATGATATCTATA
The DNA here is from genome assembly GCA_916610215.1 of Omphaloscelis lunosa. Lineage (NCBI taxonomy): Eukaryota > Metazoa > Arthropoda > Insecta > Lepidoptera > Noctuidae > Omphaloscelis > Omphaloscelis lunosa. The sequence goes on from OU744247.1 coordinate 15,721,502, forward strand.
AGAGTCGTTCGTTACCGGTGTCGGCACTCGGCAGCATCAAAGAACGAATCAGTGCAAGCGTTGTCAGAGCCCCTGCAGACGTAACATAGGTGTACGTAGGATGATAATAATATGTAACGAGACATATTGTTACGTCAAAGTGCCACTCCCAAGCTTACTGAAATATTTGTGTGAATTCGGAACTGGGTCAAGCTGTCGTTATTCACGTCGCTATCCCCCGAATTACAGCAAGCCTCGGATGGCGACCATCCCGTTTTGTATTCCGAGGGTTTTTAGATAACCTGCCGGTCTGCATTGAACATTCATTGTGTGAGTCCATGTGTGTAAATGAGGCTCTGGGCCTCCGGCCGAGGCAGCGGGCGTGGTGCGGCGCGCGTGCGCGTGGGGGCGCTGCCGTCGCCGCGCGCCAGTCCCGTGCGCGTCTCCGCGGCCGCAGTACCTGTGCGCGTGCCGCCCTCTCCTCCACACACGATACTGCCACTCTATGAAATAACAATGAATTCCCACACTGTCCCCCTCGCAGCTGTGCTACGACTATAATAGTTTATGTGATCTCCACCGGCCCAGTGCTCTCCCGGCCGCGCGACCGGTCCAGATCGGGAAGCTGCGCCGGCCTTACGCCCGACTACAGTGGAATGCGGCAATTTTAACTACTGCGGACCCCGGAGACCCATATAAGAATAGGGATCGAACGATTACAATCCCAGCAATAAGGTAAGTCATCTGTCGCTATTTATTTAAGATTTCTTGCAGGAAGTACCGCATCAGCGTTAAGATTACCTATTTCATAAAGTAGAATAAACTGCTGAAGTAAATAAAACATCAAGTTCGTGCTATTACATCTCTATAACACAGAACGCCTATGGGTACAGCTTTACAGTTACCTACGAGAGTTTCAATATCATTGCACTTGGGGCTTACTTAACTCTAACTTCAACTAAGTAAAGACTATTTTCGTGACTTAACTTTGACTTCAATTATTTAGTTGAGTTCAGTTGGTGTATTGAAAACTATTCTTATTACAGCAGAATATTTTATTTAACCTTACTTTATTGTTTCCACTTGTGTTCAATCCACTTGTGCTCTTTGAAAACTTGGTTAAACTGACGAAAGCAGATAAAACCAATAATGAAAACATTAACTTCTTAAAGTTAATTAAGAACAGTCAGAGAAAACGACAACCTATCTTCATACTTCATTTATGTTTCAGTACCTACATAACTAAATCTAATATGAAATCTTTGACAGCACTTTGCGTTGCGTATTTGCAGTCCATAAGAAATATGATTTAGCCAACGCCCTACATTTGTTTAGCTATAGTTTTTATAAGCCTTATTAGTGCCAACTTTAACCTATACATATCAATAAAATAATCTAAATGATGCAACTAAGATCTGCTTACTATGATTATTTTGTCTTATCTACAAATCGAAAGAGCATGTTTTTAAATTAAAAAGTTGGAAATTAATAATACTGATAGCTTCTTCGTCTTCTTCGTAGAGCAATCTTGTCAGAGCAGTCGTGCTCTTTATGCCGTTTCTTGTCCAGGAGCTGCTGGCTTACCTAAATTTAATTTTCTTGAACCTAAGTATTCACATCATATAATTTTAAATTATGTTTAAGCTCGTATAATTTAAATTTATGTCTAATGAATACCTAATATTCTTACGGGTTTCAATTCGATCGCTAATCGCGAGAGTTCCTACGTAGACTGAGAATCAATAGTTTAAAGCCGTTACGAAATTCAAACACAATTCACAAAAACAGAGCGGATAACATTTGAGCAGAGTGTAGCTAATATGTAGGTAGGTATCTACGCGATTATCTCGTAAACATTATAAATCAAGACGAAAAAATGGGAAATCTTTGAGAACAATCAAATAATGACCTACTGATGAATACCAAAATGAACAAGGTACATTTGAAATAATTGTCGGCAAGTCTTTCAAAAACGTACCGAGACGTTCTAAAATTGCAAAAGAGCTGTGATGTCAGAACACTGAGCAGTAAGCAGGCAGGTATACGATGGATTAGGTAAGATAGCCATGGATCGCTTTCTTTTCTGCCGACGAGTCTAGGAGATCTATTCAGTTTCGCTCTTAATTTCTCACGACAAACGCCGAACACGAGGCTTGAGAACCAAAGTGATGAATGCATTGTTGTCGTTCCATCTCTTTTGAAACGAATATCAATATTATATGACATTGCAATTTTTTAATATTTTTCAGACGTCCAATTCGTTTAATTTTGCAATGGTCGTTATCAGTTTCAATTAGTTAATAAACCTTCTCAGGTTTCTGTACGCAGAAGTATCGCTTCACAAAATGTTATGCTGTTATGCTAAAGAACTGGTTCACGTTTTTTATTACCGAAAATATTGACATTAATGGGATGAATTAATCAAACAGCACCAACGTTTTAGTTGCTATGTGCTGTGTTTGTAATTTTCTCATCAAACAATTTATATTATTACAAGTGTGTGTTATAATGTAAATAAACCTTTGATTTACAGTTTATCTGTGCCAAATTGGTTGGAATAAAATGTTCAATGTTCATTAAGTGGAACACGCAGTAAAGAAATTAATACTTGTAACCACTGGCTTGCCTGGCCTCATTTGGTACCAGTAATACAAAGAAACGTACAATAATTTATTAAGAAACTACCTACCTTATATTGCAGAATAGTGCAAAGATAAATATTATACCTGAGCAGGTCAAAGATAACTTGCTAACGAGATTACTAGGTAGAATAAATTGTTCTCTTTCCTAGAATTATTGCATTGTTTTAAGACCTACTTAATTATTTCATTCGTAATTCGAAAGCACAGTCTATCACACTATCGTGGATGTTGCCTACTCCCAACGATATACCTAGGTATATATCGGGTTGGATATATTCCAGGAGCTGGTAACCAGATTAAAACCTAGCTGTGAATATAAATATGCCATACGCCAAAACGAACTAACCTAGGTTTAAACGAGATACCATTGGAATCATTCGATTCCGGCAACAGTTTCCGGGGTAACAGTTTGACCGCAGTGGACTATTACAAAACCACAGTATGGAGCTAAACCATGTGTTCACAGTAATATTAGGTTTACCCTGTCTTGGAAGGTGGATCAGGCCCGGGTCGACGACGCGTTAAGTTCCACGCGCGCCTCGAAGAGATGTCAGCAGAGTTGACGGGGTCCGCTAGGGCCGATGCCTGCCGGGATTGCGAAGAAGTCCAAAAGGAAGCACGATCTTCCTTTTGGACTTCTTCCTTTTGGAAGTCCGAAAGGGAGATCGTGGCCCCCGGCAACATGGCAACTCAAGGAACACGGGTGGGTTTTAGTCAGTAAGAGTCTGACACACCCTCCCGCTTCGCTCAGAGCGGGAGAAGTTATTTGATTATTTCCCACCCAAAAAAAAAAAAAGAAAGGTTTACCCTGTCTTATAGATAACACTGCAATAGATACACCACAATTTGGATGTTGCAGTTAAATTAAGACTTCATGTGCAGTGTGGTATTGGTGCAACAGAATTTGTGGTTAGTAGTTGAGTAATTTTGAACAAAGAAGGATTTTTGTAAATCTTTATTTGATTATACCATATATGCTAGCTAATTACTTAGGATATTCAAATATTAGAGTTATTAAAGATTCATTAAATAGTGATAGGAATGTAGCACTCGAAAACAAGTAATTACTTCCAGCTAGAAGGACACCCAACATTGTAGGTAACAGTAGTTTCAGCGGTTGCATCGCAAAATACAAACAAAACATCTGGATAATTATAAACAGATTTTGAAAGACCTTGTGCATGTGTTTTATTTTTATACACAAATGAAAATACCTACTTAAAAAACGAATTGACGATACAGCAGCATGCCTTGTTCTGTTTATAAATGCGTTTTCATAGTCTTTGAACTTCTGTACGATTGATTTTGATTTCCAATGAACAATCTATGAAATACCACTTGTCATATATTAGTTATATCCTATATTAACAAGGAAAAAGTAAGATACATATGTATTTTTTGTCCAATGAAATCAAACATAATAAGGATAAATAATTTAATTCAGGCAACCAAAGCCCATTAAATACCGTATATACTGTACCCCGCGGTTTCACCCGCTTAAGTCTCGATCCCGTGGGAATATTGGCATAAAAAGAATCCTATCTCCTTCTTCGGGTCATGGTCTACCCATATGGCAAATTTCATCCAAATCCGTTTAGCCGTTTTAGCGTGACGCCGTGACCAAGGGAAATAGGGATTCATTTTTATGTATATGATATGATTATAAAAAATAAAAAAAAACAGAGCACACTACACTTGGTGGCTTGGTTTCGGTCGTGCTTCCCTGAATTGTCTCTACACAACTCCTGCCGGCCAAAACTTGGAACTAAGGAAGAGAGCCTTCTGCATGGCTTGACGGGAACCTGGAGAATATAGGATTTAAAATTTGTAGTCCTGGTTGACTCCAACCGCGACAGCTTCAGCAATTCCAGAACAGGAGACAAGCTTTTCACCTTTTTTGAAAGATATAAACTTACAGGAAAACATCCTTTTCTACACTTCGATCGTTAAATCATAACCGTATAGCTTTAAGATCTCAGTACATCTTCGGAATACCTTTCAGAGATTTGTCCCGATTTCTAGAATGTAAAGACACGTATCTCTTAGTAAAACAGCAAGAGCACCAAAAGTTTTCCAGCCAACATCTGCCGTCGTATAGTAAGTTATAGTAAAAGGAAATAGAGCATAGCTCAGTTAAACGAACTTAGTTTTTTTTGTTGATAATTTGATTGTGAATATTTATTCGTGGTGTATGCGATTTATGATTTAATCGTATTCGTAGCACACTATTAAACCTACATTTTAAAGAATCATCATCGGCCTAGCCTTTACAACTATGTTGGGGTTAGCTTCTGGTATAATCGGGCTTTCTGGCTTCAGTCTACCCGTAACGACTGTCAAAGATCTACAAACGACAGCCGGGATGTGTTTTCCGAGGCACGGAGATCTCGATATGTAATAGATGGTCACCCAACCACGGACCGACCTCGACAAGCGACCCGTGCGACTGCTATTATTAAGCCACGAGATCCTATTTTAATAAATACGATTGATACCGCACCAACATTAATAATAACTGACGGTATATATCTACTGTGAATAGTACGAAACCAATTATTTCTTAAATTCTTACCAGATGTAACCGCAACGCAGTGCCGGCCGTTTCGCAAAGTCTGAACAAAAGTTTAAATGTTGGCCATGGCCCTGTGACCTACACATACATTATTAAAGACATGCATATAAACAAATTGTAGCAATTGAATGATTTTATTAAAGTTTAAAGGAACAAACATATGTAGGTACATAAGTATACTTGAACAACAAGGTAGAGGTACCATTACCTTATTAACATACGTCAGTGCACACCCCATTGTTGAACACTCCACTTTATTAACCGACTGCTAAAATCCGGAAGGACCATCTTCTCGTTTGTTTTTTTTTTTCCCCCATTACAATATTTTTAACTTTTTTCAAGAGTTCGTTAACTACGCGGAAATCGCTGTCGCATTGGATAATGTCTTAATCTACGAAAAAAAAAAAAATGAAAATTAAGAAAGTCTTTTTTATTCAACAGCTCAAAAACAGTAATATTTTTTCTCTATTCTCAAGTCAATAAGCAGTAATACAGCTTACTTACTTAACTTACAGAGCTTACTCAATGAATTCTAAATGCATCATTGCTCTACGAGATTTTTCTATGTCCCCCGACTTAAACTTGAATGACGAGGTTTGAATAACCGTTTTAGTGCGATTAGCCTGTTCTCTCGTCTCAACCAATAAAAAAGAGTCAAGCACGAGTTGTATGCGCGTGATTACGATATTTTAGACAATACCGGTTTTACTATGAGGAATAAATTATTGTTATTTACAAACTAGAGTACGAGATGAGTTTTTTTGAGGATAGTCGTTGGAATAAGAAGTTTACTTTGTTGTATTAACAAATAAGTCAGCTAAATGTTTTATGAATTTTCTTTTCTAGACACATATTACATGAATTTTCATGCTTTTATAAAGTTGCCTATTTACAAATAGATGACAAACACGTTTCGAATCTTAGGGTTCAGTAGTCACTGAACCCTAAAATTTAATAATAATAATAACCAATGTATTAGTATACCATAACCATCAACTTTTATCTAATAGGTTAATAGTTTCCATTGCAAACGAAAAACCGAAAATGGAAAATTATTTACATGCATGTAGGTACTTATTAAACGCGCGGTTTAAAATTAACCGAAATTTTGGTAGTTAAATTGTGATATAAGACACAGGTAAGGTACAGGTAAGGTAAAAGGCAATCAGCAAACTATTTACCATAACCGCAGCGTCGCTCGGCATCCCTCATCGAGTGATTATGACGATACGCCAAACCAATTACCGTTCAATTAATTGTGAACATGGTGCCGAGGTATAATCGAATTTACACATCATTAATTGTTATTCGAATAAGTAAAACTTCGACACAGTGCCGAGAGCTGTCACCATATTATAATCTCGCAGTCATTGCTGCTCAATGCGAGGACATTCCGTTTTGAAACAATTTAAAGAGAGCGTTATTTATGTCTGTTTTCATTTCATGTTAAATTTTGTTTCTGTCCGTACTTTTACATCTGTTTGAATGAAACCAGTTTTCAATAGTTTTTGGAATCTTCTGTCTATCTATCGGATATTTAATAACGAAGCCTTTTAAAGACGATTTATTTAATAAGCCATTAGCATTTATGAGGTAAACCTAATATACCAATATCTTTAGTAAATGGGTCTAAAGCACGCAAGCCAGTTTCGGAATTAATTAAATTAGAGGAACACGGTTTTACCTAACACAAACAAAGAGTAAGACGTGGTAGCGAAGTCCCTATTTAACTCAAATACTATCAAGTTTGAGAGGAGGACCATATCCAGTTCCGTGTATCAGGGACCGTTGTTGAGCGGCCATTGTGGCAGCCTCATTCAAATAGTAACACGAGGGTGGTGTGAAGTGTTTCACGCGAGCCCGTTCAATTGTATACAGGTAGAAAACTATTGACAAAGCGACCGTGTGCGTGGTTGCCTCGCCTCTCCGCGGGCGCTCGCTCACTAAACACGCTATAACAGTACCAGTTCGCTCTATTTGAACAATCAATATGTGGCTTTTCTTATCACCGAATTTTATCTATATCAATTCTATCTTCTTGAAAGAATGTGACTTTAGTGTTGCAGTCAAGTTGTATTGTCTAAGCTTTGTTTAGTTTATTCAGTTCCGCCTAAAAACGAATTTGGGTTTCTAGAGCTTTTGACTTGAGTAAGACAAAAAAAAATCACTTGTTAGAATAGCTAAGTTACAGTTAAGTAAGTAAGTACCTATTGTCCTTATTTTAAAACGTGAAGTTTTATGAAAACTACAAGAAAGACAATGGTTTAGGATCCTATCACTTGTCGAAGTCAAAAGTTGCGAAATGATTGTGTTAACCCGTTGAATACTGTGTGAGAATCAACACAATGCTAACGTGGGAACCGAGGGAACTCAAATAAATGAAACCTATTCTGTTTACTAATGTCTTTCGTTCGGGTATTTTTAAATATTAGCTTAGGAACTAGATTTGAATGGGTTCTGATTTATCTTTACATATTATAAAACAAAGTCCCCCACCGCGTCTGTCTGTTTGTCTGTCTGAACGCGATAAACTCAAAAACTAACGAACGGATTCTCAAACGGCTTTCACCAATGGACAGAGTGATTCATGCGGAAGGTTTAAATGTATAATATATTATGGTTTTGTGTAAATTGGCTGAAATGTAACGATTATTGTTGAAGATGTCGGAAAAAATCATGAGGTGCTTTATCGGCGTGCGCCGCGGAAATCATAAATCGTAAAAGTTACATAAAATGTATGTTGTAGAGGATTGTTCATCTTAAAAAGTTTAACAAAAAAGTCCGCGATGGCATATGTATATCTTCTAAGGATGACCCACAGTAACAATTATTATCTTTCAGAATTTGATAAAAAATTCATTATTATTTCCGAAGCAATTTTACCGGTATTATATTAATCCCTATCCAATAAAATATGTTATTGCAATTGTCATTTAATTTAGATAAAAAAATATACCTTGAAATCATATAATTTAAATTAATAGTTTAAAAGTTATCACAGATTCAAAAGCACGCGTGACAAAATAATTATGGTTGACCGTAACGTGTGCGCAGCGGTAGGAGTCAGTTACCTTTTGCTCGGCTATTAGGTATGTAATCCCGGTAGTACGTTCCCGTGGAATATTTTGCGACATCCGCGCGGGCGAATCCGCAGGGAAAAGCTAGTTTATTTATAAAGTATTTATTTATTTACTCGTAAAGGCAAGACTGAGGGTTTAAGCTTATAGACCGCAGAAAATTTATGCGTTTTGCATCAACCAAAATAATAGTTATACGATCCTTAAATTACAGGCCGATTGAACATAAACTCCCTCAACGATTTAAAAAGTATCTATAAATTAACGTCATCTAAGCAAGTTCATTTGCAACCGTCGCCAAAACTTGCACATTGAACTAATAAGTGGTAAATAAATGAACTTGGCACGACTTTCATTAAAAAAACTTTAGAAAACAACACGGTGGACTTTTCGGATTCGGGTCTCATCCGTGCCGTGTACGGAGCTAACGAGGCGAGCCTCGCTAGACTACCTACATACATACATAGTAAGGTTTACAACAAAAGTCACTAAAACAACCAGATTCTAAAGACACTTTAGCAATGAAGCTGCCCTGCGTTGCAGATTTACCGAATGTAGTAACAAGAAAACCTTGTTCTCTAGACTTATTGAAAATTTTAGCCGACGAAATATAACAGAGATCTATAGAAACTTTTCAATCTATAGAACACGAACGAAAGAAAGATGCACAAACCGTAGAATACGAAGCTTCTCATATATTACAGGATACTACAGTATGGGAGCTCGCGGTGCGTGACGCGTCTACGAACCATGTATTTATATGGCGACGAGTACGTGGCGTAGGTACAATGCTATCTAAGCAGGGTGGGGAAACATGTCAGGGTTGTAAGGAGATTTTTGTTTTATTTTGGTTTACATTTACTAACGGTAGGATGTCGTATGCAGTCATCATGCGGGTCTGCTGTAGACGATGGCGCTATCTTTTGGTCTTTATGGAACTTCTTCTTTTTATGGAACTGAAGTTCGTGAAACAGATCTAAGATTATTTATTTTTAAATTCTTAAAATCAAACCGATATAGAAGAGAATATATTGCATAGTAGCCCAGAAAACAAAGTCATGAAATAAAAGATCAAATTAATGTTTCTCTCATCTATATATACAAGTACTAATAATAAAGCTGAAGAGTTTGTTTGCTTGAACGCGCTTGTCTCTAGAACTACCAGTTGGATTTGAAGATTTTTTTTTGCATTTAATAGCCCAATATTGGAGGAAGGCTATAGTCTACTTATCATCACGCTAAGGCCCTTAGGAGCCGAGCAAAAAGAAAAAAAGTCGGAAAGTACGCTAAGCTAAAACGAAGTCATTTCTCGGGCAGGCGATGTCATGCGATGGGGTGGTCGGGGAACAAGAAATTTCACACGGACAAAGTTGCGTGCAGAAGCTATCATAAATAAAATTCCCAGTCCACAGAACTTTTTACAGTTGCAGTTAGTGTTGAAAGCATGTAGCGTGACCACGTGCTCCGTTACTTTTAGTTCAAAGCCTCTAGGATGCTCGGCAGGATGTTAGCCTCACTAATGTGCTAGTAAATAAAATGAATTTCTTACAATTCTACTCGCTGCGGTAACATCGATTATTCAGGTTTAAAAAGGACTGGCTTTGACGGTGACTTTCAGTAAGTTTAACACTTGTCTTCTGCTAGTTGACTTATTAAACAGTTTTGTCGGCAACTTTAATGTTGGTTGAACTTGTTGTAAATCGTGAGATCGTGAGGGTTTCCATGGTGAAAATTATCTGCGGAATTCTTGCTTCTGGACATCGAGGCTATTTTGGGTAACATTAAAATGTATGTCGTATATAAAATCAGGATAATTTACTTATGCTCAGCTTCTGAAGTCTCAGATAGAGAAGAAAATTATCTATTGATTCGACAGAGTTATTTCATTTAAGCAAAGCTCTTCGTTACCTCATCGAACGAAGTACTAATCCTATAGATAAACTTAACTTAAGTGCCTCATAAACCAGGGCATTTCATGGGTTTAGGAAAGGATACGTAATAGGAATTAACTTTAAGTCCTTAAAACTATTTTCGAATAAGTAACGCAAACAACATAGTCACAAAACCTTATGGAAAAGCTAGTGTTGTCTATGGCGGGTATCATGCAAAGGATTAACATTCCATAGGCGTAACTAAGGTACGTGTGAGCGGGGTTACGAACAACTTACTGACAGTTCGCTCACGTTCACGCTCTAATCATCATGGATTCATGGCGACATGCTGTTTGACATGCTTTTGATTTGATACTTAGTCATTATTAAAGGAAGTCTTTTGTTAATAATGGAGGTCCGGTCCGGTTGCGTATAATGAATCAATTAAGAATTTACTATCAAAATACCATGAAAATTTACTGTATGGTTTGTTAAATAGGTATATAATACTTAGCTAAAATACCTATAGGTTAGAGCATATCAAACTAGAAAAGAGCACTATTAATATTATTCGGAATAATATAAACGGCTTTTACAATATTGATCGACTTTAGCTGTTGACCGTACGCTGGGTATATCCTGTCCCAACCATTACTTACCTCAAAACTTGTCGCCCAGAGTTCCATACATCATCGTTTCAGCTACAATCTAACTTTGTCTCATGTGACATCCCTAAGGGCTCCGAAAATATCGCCGAACGAGAGTTTTATTGCTACAGACATATGCGAGAAACCACGAGATGTAGCTAGCGCTCAGTAATCGAGTTATACCAACTGTGTCTACCTTACCGCTTCATATCGATTCAATTCGATATTATAACGATTTACGTAACGATTATTGGTCAAGGACGAAGCTTACGCACCAGACGCTCGGTGCCTACTTACAGCTTAGAAACAGCTAGCCTCTAAAATTATTTGTGAAGAAATTCCAATGTTCATTTTACCTACCAAGAAAAAGGTATCCTGAAAAGAATACTAAGATCAGATAGCTAAACTGTAATTTTGCTGTAAGTTTTCTTTATCATAAGTACCTCACGAATACTTGAGAACAAAAAGTGCCTGCCTATAGCACAGGTTTTATAAGAAGGAAACACCCCTCATACACCGATATACATTTTACGACGATACGAGTATAATATTTTGAAATGCAAATGAGAGTCGCTGAAAGTACGTATGTTTGGGAAAAGCAAAACAATGTTATGTAACACGTTCCGCGCACACGTTGCATTTTTTTTTACCTCCATTTCTCGCAAAGCTTTTGTCCTGTACTAGCAGACCTCGAAATGTGTCCTAGAAAGAGTAGAGAAAGCACCACTTGCATATATCGTACGTTTGTATGGAAACAGTGACTGATGAGTGTCGTGTCGGCCAGCTAATGATGCAGTGTCTGGCCAGTAACATGTGCGTCCACTATTATTTAGCATGTCCGCAGTAGGGCTACAACCATACAACTCTGTTAAGGACTCTGGCATGACGTGCACACAATGTATTTCGCGTGTGGAAGCGACGTGCCACGCCCGGTCTCGTATCAAATGCATGCTCTGTTGTGTGCCATTACATTTGTAAAGATCTGCCATATTATCTGTATGTCTCTCGAATAGAGAACAGTATACATTACATTATGTGTTTGTAAACTAGATTTTAATTAGGTGTTATCATCAATCTTTATCATTAACCCGCTCTTATTCAGTCTTAAATGTCAAATAATGTCAGTAGTTTATCTGAATCTAGTTAGTTCAGTAAATAGCAATTACCTGATAAAGTTCCATTATTTCTCTAACCTCAGTCGACTAATGTTTCTGGAATAAGATAATTAGTTGAGTTATATGCGTATTTATTGACTGGTAATAGAACAAGTGAAAGGAGCATTCAGCAACCCACGCGCGGTTGGGAACCTACGTCGGTCCGCTATCAATCTGTGTTTCTATAGCGCAGTAAGTGTGATTCTGCAAAAAAGTGCGTGTAAAAACAACATCGTTTGAAAGCTCTCAAAGCGCTTCGCGACACTACTGTGTGTCGATTTCTTGAAAAGATTGCTCGCAAACACGTGTAGGTGGGACGTTGCGTGAAGGGTAAAACAACACGAGCCATTTGTAGGCGCCAAGTGTTTGCTGAAGAGTCGCTGTGGCATCGCTAATGAGCTGGGAATCGGAGAAAGTGCTCATGTGGATGTGAGCTACAGAAGCCGCACCGACAGTCGCACTTGTACGTCGGGCACTAACCGCGGTGAGGCGCCGCTACTTCCTCCCCGCTCGCCCTCTTGTTGCCGTACATGTTTAACATACTATCTCCGGCCTCCTAATACGTATGGCCAAACACAGCAACGGCCACATTTCTACTGAAGATGTTAATTAGAGTTGTTATAAGATGCGACGTTGATTTGGAAAGTTCTGCGGTGTGCACATTTTAATTAGATGTACCTATGTAGGTATTCAGTTTGACAAATGAAATCAATTTTAACTGGACGTACCTTTCATTTTGATATTGTAAAGCAAAAATAAACAGAAGTATAACAAATTGTATTAACTGTGGACTGTTGGAGTGAATTAATAAAACTAGCACTGAAGCACAGCCGACCCGACAGTTTTCCTTTAGCGAAGTACTTCTAATGGACCAAGTTAGGAGGTTGCTCGAGCGGCGAGTGTCCGTTACATAATTGCAGTTGACGCGAAGAGACGGATGCGTAGTGGCCAGCCTGCCGCAGACGACAGGCGAAACCTGCTGGACAAGCGCGGTTCGATGCCCGGCCGAGCACTTGTCGCGTTCGCTCGTATCATTTTTTCTCAGCTCTCCCATGACCATACACTATTACGACCTTGAATTTTTATAACATCTCGTATGTTCAACCTTATAAAAGCGAACATTGAATCTTGATTTTTATTATTTTAGATTTTAAATGATAAAAGCGTATTTATTTACAAATATCGTTTAAATATTTTATATATTGATCAGGTCGTTTATATTATTCCTTGGCTGTTGCAACCATTGATTTCCAGAATGTGTCTCAAAGCACGCATCTGTTTCCCTCAATTGCTATTATCAACTTAAATTGCCATCTGATTCGTCCACAAACCATATATCGCTATTCACCAGTCTTCTACAAAACCCTGTTTGCTGAGTAGTTCTATGTGATCTGCAATTATTTAATAATTTCGCTCAGTAAAGACGCAGTGGCCGGGGAGTGTTTGCGCGACTCGCGAGCCCGGGCCCGAGCCCGGACGTCGGGCGTCGTGTTTGCACCCAATAAGCCGCGGCAAACAGTCTTTGGGCGACCTATTCTTTATCCAAAGCTCCACACTGTAATGTAAGTTAAAGCGATTCAACAAGCGTTGTTTTGTTAGAAAGTAAATAAAGCAGGCTTGAGATTTATGACTGGATTCAAATGGGAGATAGAAAACAATGGTGATTGCAATTATGTCTTGTAAGAGCTCAGAAAACGATTATGTTTGTATGTCACAAACACAAAGTATCTATATTCGACCTTTTACGCAGATCATTAGTCATCGTCAACCAAGAATTTGCATTTTTTTACCATCTCGTGTCAATTGTGATAATTATTACTTTTACGCAGCCAATTTTTGTAGGCAGCCAATGTTATGGGTCAGTGCAAATTTCTATACCTGAGATTAACGAGGAAATCGTTACTCTAAGTTTAAAAGCTAATAGTAAAATGTAGCTAAACAAAGCCGGAGAAATACTCGGAAGCGTATAGATGTACTCTCTCCGAAGCACCTCATGTCAATGTTGATGGATGGTCCCCCGTGCGGCGGTGGCGTACGTACAGCGTACGTACGGAGCCAGCGAACATTCTTTTAGCTAGGTATTGTCCACGACTCGAACAAAAATAGAAATGCAGAATCTCTTGATCTCAGTCGGAAATCACTTCGTTCGTTCGATGTTGTTTGAAGTTTGCACACTGCCTGTGAATCCTGGATCCACTCTCATTTTTTTTTACATTTTTTTTCAATCTGGGCAAAAGCTCTTTTCATCTATTCGAATGTAAGTACTGCATGCTTTATAGACTTCTACAAAACGTTTGTTTTTTTGGCTAGCATTTTGTTACCCTCTTTGCCTATTGCATATTCAAAAACAATCGTATTAAGGTGTAAACTCCAGTCATGCGTCGGAGCTGACACACACACACTTTTTAGCATCTTTCTGTTGATTGTTTAATGCACAATTAATTGCTCGCAAACATTTTCCTCGAAAACTAAATAAACTAAAAAATACTATGTAATAATACATGGCTAATTAACCGACTGAATGCACCATCAAGTTACATGAACCGCTCGGAACCTTCAAAGAATTCGCATTTTGCAGCAAATAGTTATAGCTGAGCGGCACGGTGTCGTAATACGATTTCTTGTTACTTGAGAGATCGAATGAGCTGATTGCTATTTAATTAGAATAATTTCCCATGCCCACCGCATTTTTACGTAGATACCGACCACGTGCCTTTGTAAAGTAAACCTTTTCTGTTTTCCGATTCAGTTTACTTTACTTTGAATTTGTTTCATCTTGTGCTAACTTGACAGTCAGTTTATGAGTCCTTATTTTGCCTCTTAAAACGTTGCCTCCAGCTTTTCCGGAGCCTTTCTTATCAGAGATGTTTTATATCTTTTTTACATAGTCTAAAACAAAGTTGCTTTCCGTGTCTGTCTGTGTGACGGCGTTGTTCTTCTGAACCATGCAAAGGATTATGATGCGGTTTTCATCGTCATTTAGAACGTTTATTCTGGAAGATTTATGTGTTAGCCTACACTGTCCCACTGCTGAGCAGGGCTTCTCCCAAATCCTTCCGTGCATCCTTTTCCACCTTCATCCAACCAATATTAATAATAATTAAGATAAAGAAATCTCTATGTTTTCTCGAATCTTAAAAATCCGTGCGTTGCAGGGGCGGGTCGCTAGTATATATATATATATATATATTTACCTATTTCTCTGGACCTGGGATTACACTTATCTATGTAAACCATGTTTACCTTTTAGTATCTATTTGTGTGCTAACTAACTAAGTTAGCTTAGCTTAGCGGTTTAACGTTGTTTTTATACAAAATATAGATGTCATTAGCCCCTCATTCTGTTATTAGAATCATCTCATTCAAGTCTATGATGATTGCAAAGGAAGTATACCAAAATATAATAAATTCAAACATTAAGTAACTGTGACCATGACACCGCCTAAACTTGAATAACGTGTGAACGGTATTATTTAAATGCGTAAATAACGGTGTCGGTATGCCGTAAATGCCATTATTACAGCATGAATTACATTTTTATTGTATCAGCAAAATATTGCCGGCTTTTTCTTTACAATATTTGTAACGCGATATCAATAAGGTCTATACAAAACAATAAATTAAAGGATATTTTCAAGCCGGTGTTCTTTAACCTATTCAAGATGCAACCTGCTTTGGTATAAGTTATACATTTTAGAGTTTGGTCTTCTGGTACGCCTATCGATATCCTGAAACGTAGATGTGCCCGTGTTTCTTGCCTCATGTTAAAAACTGTTTATCAGATAAACAATTTTTAACATGAAAAACTTTATCTCATTGATAAGCAATTTAATATGATGAAAGATTTATAATCATTAATATTATTGGACAAAAATGAATAACAATGAGGTTTTAAATGACAAAATTAACCAAAAATATCTCCAGTATTACTTCGTATAAAAGCTGCATTACAAACTATTATTATTTAAAATTGCCTTCAGATAATGTAAACTGATCCCAGTATAAACCAGGATCAGTATAAAGCTCCTAATTTTCAGTCGATTTGGCAGTAACTGTAACATAACTACCAATTGCGGTGCAATATTAAGCCCGCACCGATGTACCTAACTTATATCTGTGTTACAGCGCACAAATGTTCTCCTGTTACAGAATATATGTAGACAAATGTTACATACATGGATAGGCTGCTTAACGATTTGAACATTAAATTAAATAAATAAATTAATTTATTTCAGGTACCTAAATAACACCCATTGCCAAACATAAATTAATTGACATCATCAGATAAAACCAAGTAAAATTAATAAAATTAAAATCAAATAAAATCAAACATCAAATTAAGTTAAATCAAATAAAATCAAATCAACACAATGCTTTTATTTTAATTCCATGACTCTACAGAGCTCATTATTTCAGCCGAAAGACGTCCACTACTGGACATAGGCCTCCCCCAAGCACCGCCACTTCAACCGATTCTGTGCTTCTCGCATCCAGCGGATTCCGGCGGCCTTCATAAGGTCATCGGTCCATCTTGTGGCTTCCAACGCTACGTCTTCTGGTACGCGGTCGCCACTCCAGAACCTTTCGGCCCCATCGGCCATCCGTTCTGCGAGCAATGTGCCCTGCCCATTGCCACTAAAGTTTGGCAATTCTTCGGGCTTTGTCGGCTACCTTGGTTCTCCTGCGGATCTCTTCATTTCTGATTCGATCACGTAGGGAAACTCGAAGCATAGCCCTCTCCATTGTCCTTTGGGTGACTTTTAGCCTTCTGATAAGGCCCATTGTGAGCGAACACGTTTCAGTACATAAGGTCATCACTGGCAACACGCACTGGTCAAAGACTTTCGTCTTGAGACAATGATCTGTGGGACGAGAAGATATTACGTACCTTCCCGAACGCTGTCCAGCCGAGTCGAATTCGACGACTGACCTACCTAGCTGGACAGTTTGTCCTAGGTAAACATACTCGTTCACAACTTCGAGCGTAAGCGTCTCCGATCTTCACGAGAGTGAGTGGACATTTAACATTATCTTTGTCTTGTCCATGTTCATTTTAGACCCCACTCTTTCGGAGGCTCTACTGAGGTGATCGAGCATTGTACTGAGGTCCTCCATAGTCTCAGCCATGATAACTATGCCGTCGACAAACCAAAGGTTAGTCATATACTCGCCATTGATGTTGATGCCTATTCCATTCCAGTCCAGAACCTTGAAGACATCCTCTAGTGTAGTGGTGAACAGTTTCGGAGTGATAAAGTCTCCCTGTCTCACACCTCGCTGCAGAAGCTCGCGCTCCTAATCTGGTAGTTAATAATCTGGAGTCGGACTGACATAGTAGCATTTTTGTACCTCGATGTACCGGTAGTCGATCTGGCACCGTTGAAGAGACTGCAGTACAGCCCATGTCTCGATGGAATCGAAGGCTTTCTCGTAGTCCACAAACACTAAGCAGAGAGGCAGGTTATACTCTTCGGTCTTCTGTATAACCTGCCGCAGCAGAGCCGACAGAGCTCATTGACACGTAATTGAATTAATGAATCGTGATATAATACTTAAAATTTTAATAACTGACAGCACAAATCACCGCAGCATGGTTTACGATTCAAACTGAATTTTCACATTAATAATAATTAATTATTTGTGGTCGGTGGTGGTTTCATTTTATAATATTGGTAGCTTAATGTACCAGTAGCTTCTGCCCGCGACTTTTTTCACGTGGAACTCGTAAGATACACAATATATGTACTATAATAGCAGCCACATTTTATAAAACTCGCATCGCATCGCCCGCCCGCTATATTCCTTCGTTTTCGCTCAGCGTTCTTTCTGACTTTTTTTCTTTTTGTTCGGCTTTTAAGACTTGTAGCGTGTTTTTAAAAACCTATAACCTTCCTTAAGAATCGGGTATCAAATGCAAAAAGATTATTTCAAATCCGACTGGTAGTTCCAGAGATTAACGCGTGCACACAAACAAACTCTGATTTGCAGTACATTGAAACATAAACATACCTAAATAAAATACATTCTCCATGTAAAAAAACTCTTAATAATAAACTTTAGTGATATTTTTAAGAAGAGTTTCTACTAAAATATAGTTACCTCAGTGCTTTGTGTTTAATCTAAGCCATGGCCGGTCTCTGGTAACCTTTAGTTTAAGGTGTGTTATCTTTGTGGGCGGTTACTTAATAGTGATGCTATTGCCAAATCCCTGAGTGTAATATCCGTACTAGGTGGTGTTCCCTTGTTCCGCAGACAGAAATTGCATAGAATTTCGTTTCGCAGAAAATGTGTCATATAATATTTGGTATTTGTATTTTTATTTCGAATAGTATTGTTTTAACGACTATTTGCTTGAATGACACATATTTCACAGAAACACAATTCAATGAATTTTATAATCACATTTTTTTATTTACTTATCAAACAGTAGAATTATTTTTAACGAATATTGTTTGTTCGGTGTATTTTTCCATGGTATTTTATTTCTATGAAAATGTAAAAAAAGACGTTATGCTATCCATAATTTTATAAGTGTACATATTTGAACCTCGAAAATTAAGTGTCGAATTAAAGTCGAATGAGAACTTAGGCTGCAAGAGCGAGCGAAGCGAGCTCGGTATTTGGGGCACCCCGACTCGGACAGGTTAGGTTAGAAATCCTTCGGGATTATTTAAAAAAATACACTGTAAAATTATAAAATACTATACACTATTAAATACTATTGAATATTTGAATGAAATGAATTGAAACGTTTAGAAACTATTACTCGATAAAATGTTTTTCTTAAGGTAATAAGTTTTATATATTAACTAAACAATATGAGGATAAGGAATATTTTATTTGTTATTCTATGAAATGAATATCGAAACATTAAATTTCATTTGTAACAAAAATCAATGATTTAAATTTATTCAAAGTAAGTATTCTGCGTACTGATTATTCTATGAAATGATAATATGAGAAAAAAAAAAGTGAAACGAAATTCTATGAAAATGAAATCTATGAAACAACGTGCAACCGTACTAGGTACTTCATAATCTGCACTCTACAGAAACGTCAAACCTAAAACATATTTGAAGGAGCTATACAAGTATACTCTTATGAAAGTTTTCTCGAAATCCTAGTGCGGAACTCAAAACTGTTCTTTTTTCTGGTCTTATGGGGCTTACGGTACTTTTAGTATATGCCTTCCATCGTTATAATTCTTCACAACTGCATGTCATCGTACACTATTTTATTTACATGCTTGACATTATAAGTTTTCCGTTTGTCTAACTGGTATTTTTTATCTTTCAGGTACACTACATATACAAATCCGTGCAACTGTTTCGTAAGTCTTATAATTTACTGTAAATTAAATACTGTTGCAAATAACGACGCCAAAGTATTATAAGTAGGTAACTAGATCTTTCATAGTATATGTTAAGTATTCCGTGAATACAGAAAGCACTTCAGGTAAAAACATATAAAGCAGAAATCCGTGCAATATAAATAGAGCTGATATTAAAAACATTCTCTTACCGCAGCGCACCGCATCAAAACTTTATTATATTGTACGTCGCATATCTAGTGGACATATCTAACTGGATAAACAAGGATAACACAGAATGGAGTAAAAGTTTTTTATTACAATAACAATATGGGACCAATAAGTTGACGGGCGCGGTATCATTGTTTAGCTGTTGGCAGAGTTTTCTCATATCGCACCTTCCGCTCGTTTCATCGCAACTTATGCTGTACTGGACTAAACTTCAGGTTAATTAACTCGTCTCAACTGTGTAACTGCTGATAAACTAGCATTATTAAGCGTTGTTTTATTATCTACTATATCCCAATCAACTTTCGGAGGCATGTGATGCTTTTGTCTGTTGTGTATTTTTATTATTTTCGTTTTTAATTATTGGATACTATGACCACTATTATTATAGAATACGTTTCAAATAATAGTAACAGGTATACAATAGATTAATAGATTTATTACACGCTTTATTAGAACCTGAAACACAG
The DNA here is from genome assembly GCA_916610215.1 of Omphaloscelis lunosa. NCBI lineage: Eukaryota > Metazoa > Arthropoda > Insecta > Lepidoptera > Noctuidae > Omphaloscelis > Omphaloscelis lunosa. Next base: position 15,741,451 of record OU744247.1, read on the forward strand.
ATGTCATGAACCCATCCGATCCGGCTCTAAGGACCAGAATTGGTCGAGAACCAACACTTTAGTAATAATAAATAAACAAGAGAGATGAATAATTTTAATAAAACAAACATATTAATCTAAATAGTAGCTTGTTTGGGTTCAAACAAAATGCTGAGGTAAAATTAGATAAGAGTGACGCGCAGGTATGGCGAGCTTTTTCGGGACGAGCGATCGTACCACCGAATGTATGGGCGAAGTTTGACGGGTGGCTAAGTTAGCCCCGTAATGAACAGAATTTATCCCAGTCCCGATATGAGCGTTCCAATACGAACCGACTTGTTTACCCACAGTATTCTCACGATTAATCACTTAGATACATTTATAGACCACATCAAATTGGATTCTATTAGACAAGATTCCACTGCATTCATTAACCCTTACATCCGCCATATTGTGGGAATGTTCTTGCAATACCTAAAACAATGGGACCAATAACACAAAAGAAAGAAGAGTAAATAAACATGTACTTAATTACATTCTTACACAGCAACATGTAACAACATACCATAAAGTCTTAAAACTAATGCCGTTCGAACTTAATTAAGTAGAATAAATTCCCTGTAATAATTACAGTTGTTTACAGACATTATAAAGTCTACCTACAATAACTGTTCGAGAATGGAACACGAAAAATATGCTCTATATAAATAAGTCAACATGCCAAGAAAATAAATAATGGCACACACGCGAGTACGCTACTTCGCCATAACCACAGACGTAGTAATCAATAGACGGGTCGTTCGGAATTAACTGTGCGTACAGTTAACCGTAAAAATAGTGTAGCGGTGCAGCAAAGCTACCTGCGGTACCCGGCCATCGACGATAATAACTCGCTTCAGTAATCCGACGACGGGACAGGTAGGTTATTATACAATTTTTACGCTGACACAGAACACAAATAATTGTGTGTCGGTATCAGTAATTGTCTCATTACAGACCTCAGTAACTTTGTTTATAACCATTTTACTCGGTCTCGTATTGATTTAGTTCATGTTTTATTAACGAAGTGGTGATTTGTTATGTTCGACTTCATTACAACAAAAGATTTTAGTCAATTTCCAGGCCCATAAAAATGGTATAACTTTTAAAGTTTCCGTAAAAATACAGCGTTCTTTTTCGTGTACATTGGTTGCTTAGTAGGCAGGTCGCGGAGCCGCGCGGACTCAGGTCACCCAAATAGGTTAATAGCTACCGCCGAAAAAACGCCGTAAAGGAAGCTTAATCAAAGAAAAATATTGCTACTCCTTTCGAGTCGGACGCTTTTATTGAATAGGCGAAGTGATCGGAAGTCGCCCTGGTTCAGTCGAATACGTTTCGACCTTGTTTCACAAATAATACAAGGCTTAGATAATGCAGCTCTCACAGAAAGACATCTTTTATAAAGACTTTCTAGGAAATAAAATGTTGTAAAAAAGAAACGGCAATGAAATTCTAACCCGGAGTTCGCATATCTACAAAGCTTTTACCAGAAGCTAGTGTTTGTAAAAAACAAACGAAAATGTACTAAACTAAAGAGAAAAGCTGAGGCGATATTAAAACAAAGTTACAAAATAAAAGCACTTATGATTTTTGTGTCGAGTGCGAGAATTTCTGAAGACCGAAATATATTTCTGGCCACCACTTAATAATTGAGGACGCTCAATACCATTGATAATTTAACTACATATTACTATAAGAAAGTACGTCGTAAAAACATCAATTTCAGTAAATATTTCGAGCATGACCCTAAACGTTCAGTTACGACTAATACAATATTAACATGAGTACTCCAAAAAGGTAGTAAATGACAAATTGTCCGTCATTATAGGAAAGGGAACGAGGTTAGAAAGCTTGTACATTTTTCGTATCGCGCCGATTATGTTAGTAGCATGCAACGGTTACAACACGAGCCTTGGACCCGCTCATTAAGAACATGTACACTAACCCACAGTTATAATGTCGTAACGTCTTTTCGAACTATTGCTCTATACTACCTCAATTTTCATTATTGATTCTATTTTGCAGAGGAATCTATTTTATTCTTCTTTCATTCTTTTGGTTGCTTGATTAGTATCAATTCGAAATCAAATTATAATTTAAGCTATAAGAGGTATGGTCGGCTTCCAGTTTTAACAAATTCTGATTATATTTTATACGCACCGTCAGTCATTCCGGCTTCTTACTGTCGGAACTACCGCCATCGGCTTGACAACTGACTGACGACTTTAACGTGCTCTCGGAAGCACGGAGAGACCTCAATCTGTAAAAAATGATCATTGATCACCGACCCCAGCTAATAGCAGCAAGCGGAAGCGTCGCCGATCGATCGCGCTGTGATGTAGCCATTTACCTCCGTGGCTCTGTCCTCCAGAAACAATTTAGGTGTTACAGAGGTTTATATAACAAGAGATAAGAGAATCCTTAACACTTCCGATCCGCGTGGCACCGTGCCAAGGATTGCAACACTGCTTCTCCCCGCTTATTGTCATTTTCAATGATAATTTATTCATCTTCACGCTATATTCTTTTAGGGGACCGGTGGATGTTGGAAATTGGAAGCTATCAGCGATAAGTGCAATTGCTAACGATCTTTCTTATGTCGTTAATTCTATAAGTTTCTGATATCTTAATAGGAGACTTAAAACCATCCAGGAACATTATATGTTTTGGTCTATTACAACAATTCTCAGCGTTGAAGCATCATTTGCCAGCAATTCCCATAATAGTGTTTAAATTTTGATGGTTTCCTATCTCAAATGAACAATTATTATTTTAAGACATGTGGCATTTACGTGTGGCTATGTCGATGCTTGTTTTCCAAAATGCTGACCTTTATCATATACACTAGAGTGCATAATAAGCTAGGAACCCTCTCGTATACTAATGATCAGCGCTATGCCGATGGCATCAATCAATTCTATAGAAGCGTTCATTCACACGTAATAAAGATTCGCGGCCCATTCATTGTTCAAGCAAGTTTAGTCTGTTTAGTCTGAGGCGAACGTTTCTAGCATTTCCAACAGTACAGGCCTATTACGTACATAAGAAAGTAAGTATTTAATTTTACAACATTAAACAAAAGAAAAACCGGTCCTTTCGTCCATTTACCTACTAAGTATAAGCCATGTTAGCAAGAAATTGAAAATTATCTAGCCAAAGCAAAAAAAAATCCTGAAAAGTAACTCTTTATGAATTGTAATTATAATATTCAGAATCTCGGAGAAATGCCTTGCCGTTATAAAAGACTTGGTTGGGGCACTCGTTCGTGCCCATAGCAAAGCGGATTATACTGCAGTTAATGCCTAAGAACTGCCGGCGCTTTGCCGTCTCTGTGTTACCAAACTATAAATATTCATTTTTTATGCTAGTATTTTATTCATTTACGGCATTTTTAACGGACTTCAGTCCGGAAGTTAAAAAAAAAGTATTTTTAAGGATAACTCCGTCATACATATATAGACGGATTTTCATAATCCTAATTTTGTTTGAAAGGGTATTCTTTCGAGGTCCCATTATCATCTGGCCAGGATCTGATGATCGGATCCTGGAGTAACAGAGGGAACTCTTCAAATATTATATAGGCAAATCTATATAGTAACTCGTGCAGTTGCTCTCGGAAAACACAATTTGGTGAGGTGGAACTGATGATGAAGACCACAGATGGCCACCGGATCTACTTAATATTAAGTATTTCACGTGTTGCGATTCGATTACTTTAATATGTTTGCCAAGCAATTTATGCTCGTCACAGTGCATATGGAGAAGTGGAACTGATAGTGAAGTACTAGGAGAACTCCTCAACGATTAACGTCCCTGCATCGGGAAAAGCAATATTTTGTAAAAAGGTGATTAGCAGTTGACATTAGGCTATTGTAACTTAGATAAACTACAAAACTGCTCACTAAAAAGCGATAAATAAAGATTTTGCATTATATCATTACATTTCACTCAACAAAAATGGTTTTAATATTTTACGTGGACGCCAGGAACCGTAACTATGTGATATAGTTTTTGTTTTATTATTTGAATAACGAACACGACGCGTATTATTATGAGGATGTTGACTGTTCGAAAACAGGTCTGAAGGTACAGTTACTTTAGCGAATAAATAAAATTATCCTATCCAAATATTGGAGATATTTTATGCAAATAAGTGTATCTAAATATATCTAAGGACATCGACACAATGTAACTGACTATTAATCTTGTTAATCGTATATTAAACTAACTTATTTATTCTCATTTGAAAAATTACTGTAATAAATTCTTAAGTTCGTTTATTAAATCAAATGATAACTTTGGAGTTCAAAGCGGTGAACTCAGAGATCGATATTTGACTAATATTTCAGACACGCCTCGCGAGGCGAGCCTAACGTGGCCCTGTCACAAATCGATAAGCTATCATAATATTTTACACTAACTACGTATCGTGTTACAACTACCCGCATCTGTTATGTAATGCTACGCGAATCTGATTGGACAAAACATGAGCGTAGCATAGCGACGTAGCGCAGATTAATCGTAGCGCGAAGGTAAATTCGTTTGACCAAAGTAATTTAGTAAAATCATTACGGTATTCGATACCGTCATCATCAGGGAAACTGACAGACTCAGACGGAATAAGGGATTAACACTATGGATTTAAAAAAAATGCAGTATGCCCACTTAAGAGTTGGGCTAAACTACCTAACTGACTATTAGACGTATTCTTAACCTCTTCGGCAAGCTTAGGTAGATAAGGCACTAGACAGCTTGGCTGCTAGACAGTAACCATTCCTATGAACACTACGTAGATATTTAGCACTATCGCAGTAAAACTGTGGCCATTAAATTAGCCGGCAGCTCTGATTTCCTAATCCGACCACCTGCCTGCTATTTTTAATAGCCAATGGGAAGATAAGATGTTAAATCACAGGCTAAGTAAGAAAAAATACCTACTAAAGGAAACGTACTACTTATACACATAATATTAAGATGTTTTAAATAGGGACTTACATCTATGACTTTATACCTAATGGTCCACAATAAATTATTAAAAATACGCAGCGAACGAATTTCGTATCAATCAGTAGCAACTGTCGATCATTCCGAATCCGAATTACGCGTTCGACAAACGTACAAATAAAGCAACAACATCAGTAAAACACTTTTTCTGTTCAAATAAAAATGCAATTATGTAATTTAACGGAACGTTTCATCCATTACAGCGAATTGAAGTTTGAAGACAAGTAATTAACCGTGTTTTTATTGGCCCGTACCGAAATTGGAAAAACACTTATGAAATTACTTTGAGATTCGGCTGTCAGCTGTTTGCATAGTAACACTTTTGATGGCTGTCGTTGATCATCGATAAGAAATTTAAAAAAAAGCGGTAAAGTGCGAGACGGACTCGCACACGAAATATTCCTTACCACCGAACAATATTTAACACAACATTTTTTTTATAACACTTTGGTTAAAAAAAACAGCTTTCTTGTGTGGGGTACCCTTTAATTTTTATTATTTGTTGTTATAGCGGCCATAGTAGTACCTTCACACTTTGTGAAAATTTCAAGTGTCTACTTATTACGGTTCAAAAGATACAGCCCTGTGACAGACAGACTGACGCGATGAACAGCAGAGCCTTATTTATAGGCACCCTTTGGGTACGGAACCCTAAAAAGATCACAGCAGGTCGATTAAAAGATTAAGTAACTTGCGTGATTTGCGTTCGATTACGGAACCCAAACCGTAGAAGCCCAAAATCTAAGTAGCCAACTTTTCTAAATAGATATTATCCCGAAATACCTTGATGACGCACTTAATATCTAACAAAAACCACCTGTGTGACGTACTGAAGCCGCAACGAGTATTGCGTAAAATTGCCATCGTATACCGTGGAACGAGTAATATTAGGTAGGTAAGGCAAGTTCTGATTAAACCGTAAAAGAGATTGGTTCCTCGGCTGAGTGCTTTATCGTTGACGTTATGTCGGCAATTTGGTGGCGTCTCCCCCGGCCCACGGCGCCGAGCCGGGATTTCTGCCGAACGAGTTACCTACGCATAAAAAGAACGAAATGAAAAAGTTCAATCGATACGAACGAATACTAATAGAGTGTTGAAGTAAGCCATACAGTTTATTGGGCACAATCTTCGGACTGATTTCATCAGCTCTGAAATATTTTAGCGAAATGAGAGCTTCCAAGAAATAATCGTAAACTAAGTTGAAAGTTACTGACTTTTTTCGGCATTTGATTAAACTGCCAAGTTAATATTTTCTTATATATCTATACGATATCTTCGTTAATTAATAATCCACATTGACATTAGTCGCGAAGTTTCCTTAAAAGTATCCATAATTACGCGGTATGCGGCATAACGATAATTATAACGAGCTTTTGGGAAATTTAACGTATTATAGCTTTAAGATTCCCGTGGGAAGCTTCACTAAAAGGATAATAACGAAATGACGTCGGAACAAATAACGCATCATATCATTTATGTAAAAAATATTCCCACCGTATTAAAAATTGAACCATAAAATGTTTTTTAAAATAAGTGCTCACAGGCAGTGCACGGCGCGGCGTCGGCTCGGCACAGGGAGGCGGCATTACGGTAGGCACTTGGCACTTGCAGTAAAAACATGCTCAGATAAAACAGGTGGTGGCTGATATATGGGTCCGCATTGGCGAGCGAGCTCACTGCAGCTGTCCCGGCCGCGCTCACCTAGCCCGCTCTTATGTATGCACCCACTTATCAAATCATTATTTGTACCAAACTTCGGGATTTTATCCTGAAAATTTTAACTTGGCGAGTTTCGCATGAATCAGCAATTTGCGTTCGATAACTTTCCGAACGAATCATAATGTGAAATGAGTTCTTTGACAAAACGTTTGGTATTCAGGTTTTGCCCAAATGAATTCTTTAGAGTCAGTGGATAACACCAATACATTATGACAATTTATAGGATACTACAAAGTCATTTGGATAATAAATTGAACGTTCATTTATAATTTTATTATAAATATAGTATAAAGAGCCCTTACGATGTGAAACAACAACAATCTTGTAAGTCATTTTAATTTACTCCCATAAGTCATACAAATGTACAATCGACACTGGGCGAAATTAGGTGTTTGCAAAGGATTGTGACCTATGAGTTTGTTTATGAGGCAAAGGACACAGTGCACTGCCGGCTTATATTACACCTAATGCTGGAATAAATGTTCGCAAATAACAATAACTTTGACATTTTGCTGCGTATCTGTTTAGTTAGGAAACATAAAAGGTTTACTGGAATTATATGTATTTTCTGTAAGAAAATTATTTGTAGAATTAAAGTTACTGGATACTTATCATATATTGTCTAAACTACTGTTAAACAATCAAAACGACCTTTTAGTCTCAAAAAAGGTTTTAATGTGTAAGTACCTCTTTTTATGTGTGTTCCACTATTGAATTGGCTTTTCCCGAGTGCTCTAATAAGCACAACTACGAAGGGCCGCGGGGGTTATATTGCCATAATCACCACGGTGGCTGTCGGTGGCTGCTGCCCATCCTGCTGATAACATCCTATAGGCTGCTCTTACGACTTCCACCGGAAATGACAGGGTGGTCTTCGTACCAAATGTTATTTACCTGTTTCATTAGAGTTGTTCTGTGTGCATGAAATACCAGTTTTTTTTTGGGCTTTAGTAAAACCAAAGGTTTTCGTCCTTCCATCCGTATCAAGTACACTTAGATTTTTTGTAATAATAACTTTGAAATTTATTTATGGAGAAATAAGCATTATAATGCTGCTTATATTATAAAAAATAAAAGTTATAAAAACTAAAACCCAGCTACGACAAAAAAGTCAACTAAAATGGTATAAACAAGTCATCACAGACAGGCTAATTAAGACTCCGGAGGCACACGTAATCTATTCGATTTATGCCCTAACACGTGTGACTTTTATTTTAGTTCACATAGCCACACCAGCGGACGATCAAGACTCTTCCAACGATATCTCATTTGTCAAATTATGATCAGTAGTTTAAAAGTTATGAGGTAACAGATGAACTTACATACATACATACCGGTCAAAATCATAATCCTCCTTTTTGCTTCGCCGTAGTCGGGTAAAAGGGAGACACATGAGTATTTATTTATAGACAATGATTATTTTAAATCGCTTGACTTGGTAAGTGTTGCTTCATTATTCTATCGTAAATAAAACGCTATCAGTGCATCATTACTGGAACAAAGCGACTAGGACTGTTGCAAATATATGAAACGTGCTTTGAACAGTTCTAAGAGTGTTTGTAATGTTAGTCACGTTCAAATAAATCTGGGTCCAGTTGAAAATCTGTACCATGAGTCTGCAGTGTTATCTTTGTGAACTCCACTAACCTGTATAGTGGACATTTGGTACCTATAGATCTTCTATCTTCTTCTTCTATCTTCAATATATATATAAAAAAATCAACTGCCGTGCATTAGTCTCGCAAAAACTCGAAAATGGCTCGACCGATTTGAATTATTTTTTTGAAGTGAAAACTTCTTTAGCGGCGTTGTGCACTTTTTTTGTAATGGGTAAAAAAAAATTAAACTCTCGTCAGGACACGTGACCTGATCGAAAATTCGTAAGACGGTTAAAAGACATCAACGCGTTGATTACCGCGGTGCCGATTTTTTTTCAAGTTTTCACTTCTGTCGGCACTCCCGGAGTGCCACTGTTTTTTTTTTTACTTGAATCCTAGGGTGGTTTAGGAAAAAAAAAATAGGACAAACCCAAAGGAACAGCCGAAAAACCGAAATCGAAAATTTGTCAGGACAACGTCTGACGGGTCAGCCAGTTATTTATATATTTGAACATATTTTGGATACTCATAACGAAAATTCAACAAATATTTTAGGTAAATGTGAAAGTCTGTACATTTAAGTTTTGATGTTAGTTAATCACTCACACTTCAATAGCTGTACTACAGATGGTGCTTGGTACACGGCGTGGAACATGACCTGGATTAGGAAATAGGATACTGTATCCCGGTAGTACGTTCCCGGGGAATAGTTTTCCAAAATATTGTCGTTTTCCGACCTCCACGCGGTCAAGTTTAGTAGGTTCTAATAAATATTGGATAGGTTCTTGAAACCTGTGGTTGAAACACTGAAACTAAGCCTACGTACGCACGGGCGCTTTTTAATGCGAGGTTTCTTGACGCGCTCTGTATTTTCAACGCTCGGCTTAGTGGCGTGAGTTGAAAATCCAACTGTGTACTTTTTCAACGCGCTAGGGATGCACTCTGTGGAATTCTCAACGTTCGGTTTGACACCGAGAGTAGAAAATAAAGTGCGTGTCAATAAACCTAAAGCTGCGGGGCTGTTGGGTAGAAAAACGTCAAACAATAATCTTAATAAAAAGGTTTTAAGGTCTAAGGTAGGATAGTTAGGTAGATAGGTAGGTGCGCCTACCTATCTACCTAACTATCCTACCTACCCTAACCTACCTACCTACCTACCTACATACATACCTACCTACTTACATATATACCTACTTGCATACCTAGCTACCGTAACAAACACAAAATAAAGAATTATCGAAATCGGTCCAGCCATTCACGAGTGATGCCGTGATCAAAGAAAATAGGGATTCATTTTTATATGTATAGAATTTTAGATTCGTTCGGTTCCTTCATATAATAAAAGAAACTAAATAAGTAAATAGAAAAATCAATAAATCAAATATTTATTTAATAAAACTAACACCGCGGTAGCGCTATCAAGATCGCGTTGACAGATTATTTAATACGATCGCTACTTCAAATGAGGTTAAAAACTGAATGCTCATAGCAGATGGCAGCACGGTTGTCCGTCTTTATAAACCGCCATTGTGGTGTTTGTTTGCTTTTGTATCGATCACAAATTATACGAAGACTAGATAAATATGTATGAGACTTGGAGTGTACCACTATTAATAGACGAGGTAAGGACAGGGGAAGCGTCTACCACTGGTAAAAAGCACATTAGTGGAAAAGTCAATAATTTATGAACGTTTTATAATTTATTTTATGTTTGTTGACTTTAAGTTCGTATTTTGTTAAAGACTGGAGGCGTACTATAGAAGTAACCTGATCAGAGTTGAAAACCAACTCGGGTTTGGTCTTCCTCACTGAAAAACCTCAGAGATAGCACTTCTAGCACTGATCTAATATGATAATATAAACACACACATACTTTACTATAATTTACACAATATCACATCACAAGTGCCTGTATGTAATGAAAACAGACTTAGTTCTCTTGGGAGCATCACCTATAAACCACTTTCTCCCAGAAAAGGCATAAAGGATAGCACATTGTCTCGATGAAATATCAACCCAGTTTGCCAATTTTTTTTCAGAAAGTTTTCTGCCACAGTTTTCTTCTTATAACATCTTTGGCAAATACATGGGGCCCCGTATTTTTGCAGTAAACAGCTGCGCAACTGGGCTCAATAATTAATTATGCGTAAAAGAAGTCTCTTGTTTACAAAAAAATGCATGGCTCACTGTCAAATTATAAGACGCTGAAGATAAGCGCCATCTAGAGTGAGCAAGTGGCAGTTTTTAACCCCATTGAATCAGAATAATTCAACCTGCAGCTGAGGTCAATCAGCATCGATAGCCATAACAACTGTCACAGAGAAAGCCAACGAATGCCATGTTATTTTCTGCTTGTCGATCGCGTGCACCATGAACGAACCATCCATGAACTGTCACATTAAACTATTCGTTTAAATCAGACCTAAAATACACTATTTGCGCTGTAGCATGGTGCGGGTGACAGTTTCAGTAACATTTCGTTTCACTCTTGAAAGTTGCCGCGATTTACAATTTATGACTTAATATTTCAGTTGTACCACATTCGTAATATATTAAATAATTAATAACTGTAGTAAATTAAATTAAACCCAACCAGAATGTTCTAATCAAGAAATAAAATCAAATTGAATGAAAAATTAAGCAAAGTGTTATGCGTATAACGTAACGCCATAGACGTATTTAGTGATGGGATGTACTGCTACGATGGATAGTCGATATTTTTTATAATAAAAAACGTATATTGTGCGTAGGTCAATTTTTATTTTTAAAAGGTCTAATTATACAACAGAACATTTATAGGGTAAGGTTGCTTAAAAGGTTGCTAAAAAAAAAATACATGTTATTCGTCTAAACTCATATCAGAGTCAGGAACATCTGAATTGTCACTCAATTCATCATCTGAATCTGTGACGGATATTATTAACGATGACTCAATTATGTTGTCAATATGTATGTCACGATCCCAATCAGACATAATGTCCCTTTTTGTTTTATTCACGACCTTCGACCAGTCTTCAGGTTGAACATTGTTGATGGCCTCTTGTAATAGGGCCAACATCTTATTTGCCGTAAATGGCGGCGAAGTATTATTTCTTGCGGCGTAACCTAAAAATAAACGAACTTATAAAAAAAAGTATTCAAATAATCATCAATCAGCCTAATCTAGTATCTGGTAATGTTTTTAAACTAGGTACATGCTACGATCGGAAAGCTGATTTTTTTATAAAGCTTCAAAATGGGAATTGAAATTAAAAGCATACCTTTTATTTGGGCCCAAATCAGCTCAATAGCGTTATACTGGCAATGGTAGGGTGGTAGTCGAAGGACCTGGTGGCCTTTTTCTTTTGCCATCTCGTCCAGAGCATAGGTAGGAGTTGGTGGCTTATGGCGTCGGACTAAGGCAATAAGCTCCGTCTTTAACATTTTTATATCTGCTGTAACTCCGTTTTCACTCAGCCACTTCACCAACTCGCTTTTGCGGTTGGATTGGTTTGGGGGTTTATTAACTTGCACCGAATGGTAGGGTGCGTTGTCCATTATTATGGTCAGTCAGTATAATGTCAGTCCTATCCATAATAATCTTTCTTTTGTTAACTTTTTTGTAAACAAAGCCAATATCTTTTATAACTTGCCGTAGCGAAGTAATACCTCCTTTGAACAAGTCAGCTTCTTTTAATGATTTTAGAAGCTTGAGCAATGTGGGTAGCTCCATTCTTCTATAATAATCATAAATATGATTTCTAATAGCAACCTTAGCAAAATCATCCAAATCTGTGATTGGCTTCACCTTGGTCCGCTTTTTGTTGGGTGTCGATAATTTATTTTCAAACATCCCATCTTGGCCAATTTTCTCACGTGTTATACGCGAAACAGTATTGCGGCCAATATCAAGAGCTTCGGCTACTCGTTCTACAATATGATTCAATGGTAACAACGGTCCATTATTTTGTTGTTCTCTTTCAAAGTAGTCTCGGAGGCGAACAACAAGCTCCCTGGCCTGACTACCCAAAACAGTTTTTTTTGTATGCTTAGGCATGGTAATAACAACAAACTCAACAAACTTATAACAAATAACAATTTAACAAAAATGAAAACAAACAATGAAATCGTAATACGTGTCACATTAAGTCACAATATAACGCGCTTGCACTCGTACTCGCACTCACAGCATCGCACGGGTAAACAACATGGCCGCCGCGCCGATGCACCATAGAGCAAAAATGTTGTCACGAAAAAAAAAACATAAACCCGATTTTGATTATTTTATATAAGTACAAAGATAATTATGTAGCCATAAAACATTTATATTGACAAGTTTATACACGTAGCACACACGTAGTTACACTGCACAACTGAATAATACACTAATTTTCATAACAATATTAAAGAGAACTAGATTCACGCTGCGAGTATCGTTAGCGATAAAAATGAATTGCATAACCTCACATCCCTACGTGGTACTGACAAATGTCAACGTCATACGGGCAACTGTCACCCGCACCATGCTACAGCGCAAATAGTGTAGTTAAAATATTGAATTTACGTAAAATGATGAATAATAATGCAATTCAAGAAATATTAATCGGTCTTTAGATTATTTATGTCTAGATAGAGTGTCGCGCTGCAAAAGAACTAAAGCAAACAGACCAACTTGTTTAAGCTGGTGTGTGTGACAGTTCTTACACTCGCGCCACGTCATTGTGCTGTCATTGTGCTTTTCTAGTGTGCGTACATTTAGCGGCCAACGGTTGGACGCAATTTTTTTCGTCGAGTTCACAGCTTTGACTGTCTATCTAGACATATATTTATATCTTTGAATCGGTCATAGAAAAGTAGAAAGGTTTGTCCGATTTGATTCGCTGTTGACAAAATCTTGAATATAACAGTTTGAAGAATTCACGAAGGCCAAGAAAGAAAACATATTATAATGCTGTTTGAGACAAGATTAGCTGAGAATGTAAATAAGAAACTGCAGACAGTGCAAAACAGTCTTGCGCTGATTAAAATGGTTCGTCCAGCTTTTTATGTACATACATAATTACGTTTCAAAGCGTCGAGATGTTACTAAATAAGGTTATCATCTGAAAAACCTAGTTGCACACATAGCGGGCTAGCGGAGAAGCGCGTAGGTAAGCTCTAGCGGGGTCGCTGACCGCGGACCGGTCGGCCGCCTGATCGCCGTCTTCCACTGCGTCCGACACAACTGATAAGCTCGTTCAATACTGTTTGCTATTTTATTACACCTACGACCATTTACGTTAATGACTGTGCGGTTCAAGTGCCTTCGGAACCGGCTCGGAAACTTCCTACAAACGAACACACGGTTGTAGTACGCATTTTGTTTGCTACGCTGATCGCGAATGTAGTCATTTTATCGTTATTGACTAGACTCTAGACTACGAGTTCACTAGCACAGCTTCATTGTGCAATTCTTGAGAACCGCCGGTAGTACCTATAGTAGGGGAAATAATGAAAGTCCTAGTTAAGGAATAACTAATCCATTATTTTGATCAGAATACAAAATTAAGTATGTCTGAAAATATTTTGGACGCCCTAGAATAGCTTTCGATATGAAAGCTCTACACAGTTAAAGATAAGAACCGTCAAAGGAACTCTTTGGGCGCTTGACTGAATGTTGAAACAATAAACTATCCTAAAATAACATTTGTGAATATCGAACTTTGTCAACCTCTATAACTACCGAGTTTTTCAACTCTTAGTACATGGTAGCACATAGAATTATCAAAAGTATTGTCAATTAAGTTCCGTAAGGATTTTCATTTTCAAATTACTTGGGAGCGGAAAATAATAAACTCTCCACTGTAATGAAAGCACTTAATTGACAATTTTTTAATAATATTCCTCGAACCGTAGCCGTGGGAGGTCGCTGCAAACCATTTAACAGGTACATTAGAGCTTTTATGAGATAATAGTGTTACCGTTTTTACCACGCAACATACCCGAGCGGCGTGGTACGTAGGTGATGCTTCTAAAAGGACAAAATTATTATTTTTAAATATTTTATAACAAAAGATCCAATATTTCGGACAACAAAAGATCCATAATGTTAGTAATACCTTAAAGCTAGTGTTAGTAGTATATTATTATTATTATTGAGTATGAAATTGAAAAAAAAAAACATTTTGCACAGAAGATGACCAAGTAGGGCACAAACTTCTCACTTGGCCCTACTCTCCACAAAATGCCTCAAAATGGGAGAATAAAAACTCTCCGACTCTGTTTCCAGAATGCTGTTGCTACTGGCCCGTGTTCTAGTTACTAATGATGCGACTTTTTTTCGAATGATCGCATGAAAGCCGTCAGTTCGATTCTGTGCAAACATTTCCGACGCACTACAGAAACGGGGAAGTCTCAACAGCATTCTGAAAATATTATTATATTGGACGCGTAAGACATCTCGCGACCTTTCTGTGTAACTGATCCATATACCCCCCGTGTACATACCCTGACAATATGCCTTGAATAGTATAATGACCATGTAAACAATGGAAAAGTGCATGTGGGAACGTAAGTAAGTTATCGTGTAGCCGGTCGCGGATGGATGCGTAGGCGCCTGTTCTACGTCGGCATTCAGTCTTGACACAGCTGTTGAGCTGGCTATATACAACGCGCACACAATGAGACTGCATTACGCACTACATAATGCTTGCTTGTAACATGACATTGTACAGATCTCGAGATGTATGAGCTGCAACGTTTGTATTGTGTGACTGATGATTCACAAGCGTCGGGATTTATTTATAGCTTATTGGTTAATACCATAAAGAGGTTTGTGAGCAACTACATACAAAAGATGTTCAAAAGATTCATGCGTCTTGTTCTATCCTGAGGTATCTCGATCTCATTTGAATCGGCCTTCATGGCGACCCAAATGATTGATTGAATGACTCCTTTACGTAATTGTTAGGGTTTTCTGTAGAATTTGCAATCCATTTGAATCTAATTATTATATTGGGTACTTACAGACAAAGGCTTCGATTTTGATCAACCGTTACAATTGCTTTGTACCCAAAGCTAATTTGGCGCACATAACAGTACAGAACTATGTATGTACTAAACATTAATAATCAAAGGATGTTTGGATATTTACCTAACCAATAGGTACACTCATTGATCAAAGATACTTTGGAATAGGAATGAATTCTTTGATTTAGTGCCTAAATTGCGTATTATACCAATTTCCCGATAACTTGTACCGTAGGTGGATTCATATGTAGGTAAAAGATGTTAGAAATACACAAAGCCATTTTCTCCTGAAGTAGGTATCTTTGGTACCTAATAATAAGATAAAATAATGTCCATATGCCACCCACCTGCTGAAACTAGTCATGCTTTGTGAAGTAAGACGCCTCAGAAGAAAATCGCTTTTGAATTTCCCTTTGTATAAGTTACCTATTATATACGTCAGTGCAGTGTAGCGCAGTCAGTCACCCCTTTCACGTAGTGTTAGTTTAATTTATAGCAGGGTGTAACTTACGCCTGTCCTGCTACCTAGTGCTATAATAATGCATGACTTAATGACCTATTACAGGCTCAGGAAAGTTATAATTAGCACTGCCAGGGACGTTACAGGCCTTTTTTATTAAATATGTATTTATGTTTTGTTCACGTTATATGGGTACTTTTAATGAAGGTAGGATGTATGTAATGATTAATATGAAATGAATTGAGATAAAAAAAAAAATTACAATATTTTATGGCAGCACCATAAATTCATTCTTTTTCGGAAAATTTAACGATAAACGTGATAGGAAATTATGAAACAATTAACCAGTTATGGTTGAAAATCAACACACATATCATATAATATGTATATTTACAACTAATAGTGTGTATAAAATACCACATTTTGTATTTATAAGGAGTGGTCGATCAGCGGTTTAACAGTCGTTACCTACGTTAAAGATAGATTGATTGTACTACTAACGCGTTGGCGGCATATATTTACATACCATTAAGTAAAAAATCTATTTAGGTCAAGGTTTCGTAAGATGACGCAAGCCTAAACACTATTGTTGATAAATAAAAATGGGATTTTGTCGATAAACTTAATACATATATGGATTGGAGTAAAGGCTGAGCTTTACATCAAGCCAAGCACTAAGCGAGCACGGCACGAATGCTGAACAAAGGTACGATTACCTACTATGTACCAATTTTCTCTGATCAGCAGATTTGATGTTTCCTATCTATCGAACTGGTTCATATGGGTATATTCCTCGGGTCAACGCACAATTATAGGTACTGTGAATTGCTCGTAATCAAATTTGAAATACCTAGGTGAATTATATAGTACATACATTAATGCTCTCGATCAGTGCTTAATGTTCACTCCACAGTGTTCAACGTGACCTAATCTTCCTAATATAAGAAAACAAAGGAACCTACGATACGTACTTTATCAGCTATTTATCGCATGAGTTAAAGTCAATAAGGGAATATGTCCTACTTTCTACAACGCTTGCAGACGATAATATGTGCACCTATGCAACAAAAACGGTAAACAACACCTTTCAGCTCTGCTCAGAGAAATGCTTGAAATAATACAATAAAAAGATACAAAGGTAAATAAGAAAAACATCACTATCGTCATTTCAGCCGAAAGACGTCCACTGTTGGACATAGGCCTCCTCCAAGCATCGCCACTAATACCGGTTCTCTGCTTCCCGCATCCAGCGGATTCCTGCAGCCTACACTACGTCATCGATCATAAGTCAGAAAAAAACAAAAGCTAAAAAAAAGTAAGAACTAAGAATTTATTCAGTCGTTTTTCTCAGAGTCTCGAACAGCATATAGTGGCCGGTAAAGTAACAGAAAAACCTCACATCGACTTTTCCGTTTTTTAAGAAACAGGAATAGAAACTTAAACCATTTAAAAACTATCAGAGTACGGTTCTCTCTCATCCGTAATCTAGATCTGATCGGCGATCTGCATCCATTGAGGAAACGCGGAAGGCGGCGGGCGTCCCAAGATACCTAATTACTTACCGATAATAATTGGATTCCCGGTACCGCTCAGATAGTTTAATTTATTGCTCGAAGATTTAAATCTATGTATATTAGAAGAGATGTTTAATTCATGTTGATATCTCAAATAGTATAGGAGAAAGTCTCGAAAGGGCTTACATTATAAACTTTACAAATGACTTTTGGTACTGTCTTTTCGTAATAACAACAATCGTCGGACGAATGAGAGCAGTAAGCAGTGTTAGAAGTAGTGAATATTTACAAAATAGTGTCAGTAGTTGCTGGCCAATGCTGGCTCATAAGTACTGGAATAACTCTCACTTGGTTCATGTATAAAACTATGTCTTTTATTCATTTTGATCTACGAAACTGCGAAACTAAAGAGGTACACACAGCGTCAGTATGTGCAGCCCCTCAAGTTTAAAAATGTTACACTGCTACAACATTTAATTCGTTACGAATAATCTAAAGAATACTTCAAAAAGATTTCTTTGATGCGATGCATCGCATCACCGAACATCGTCTTACTCATACCGGCAGTTTGACGAACTAGCCCAGCGAGCCCGTGTGAATTGCGATGAAATTGTTAACTACTATCGTCCGAGTCACTTTACCTTTAAGTCTCTGTCTAATCGGTAGATGTTATAATTTGAAGGTATCCATTAACGTTTTCTTTATAAAATTAATTAATATCCTCAAGTTATAACTACAACGTTTGATGTATACGTATTACGATCACTTATAATAAATTATTGGTTATTTCTAGCGCTTCCTATTTAATCGTTTGCGTTAATAGGATGTCACTTGTCTAGGGACCCGTTTGTGTCAGTTAGCAAAATATGTATATTATGATATCTGTAAATTATCAAATCAAAATGTAAAATATTGTTTTGTTAAATAATAGCAATAATAAATATTATTAAATGATTACTAAACTATTTTTTTTCTGATTGTTTTAATTATTTATAAATGTTACTAAAACAAAATAGAAAAATACTATAAAAAAAAGAATGACAGAAGTTAATTTCGTGTCTAGGATTTAAACCTCCTATCTTAAGCACGGCAAGCGGTCTTGAAACCTCCGGTTTATTAGACGTTGAGTAACTTTTTGTAAATGTTAACCCTATTCACTAAAATAACAATAATACAATAATAAAATGTAACTAAAACCTACTTGGGCCTATCATGGATTTGAACGCACATATATTTTGGGGGGGTAACTACTTAATGGAGCTGTGTGTACCTACATAAAGAATGTGGTAGTGATGCTCTATGTTTTAAATTTTTGATGGCAAGGCATGTCAATCCAAAATATGTAACGGTTGACCCTGAGAGTTACGTAAAGATCATGGTAGTGACCTTAAGTGATTAATAGCTAGGTAAACAACAGTATAATGTGACAAATATTATGTGTATCCACAATGTTTACCTTGGACCCTTGACAGTACGTCGATTCACACTTGCGTGCCAATAACGATACGTTTTCAGTGGGATATAATAAAGGTTTTCCGAAACTGAACTTGCAGATTTTCCGTAATAAACGGTTTTTCAGAAACAAATTATCGTTACTGAAGCAATTTCTTCAAAATTATGATACAGTTAATAAGTAGGTAGGTACTGGATATTAATGAAAGGAAGTGACTTCAATATAATTTCAAAGAAAAGTAAACGTAATGCGCAAGAAATACAGATCAAAACGAGATTCGGGCCAAGCCTTATGGGTGCTAATATTGTTGTCAAGCAAAATTCTAAGAATTTTTCATCTGTAAGATATTTGAATATAGAAAAATATTACGAACGAATGGTCGGCTGCAGGTGTTCTGAGCTTTATCAGATAGGTGCCATCAGTTCTTAACTTAATATCGGCATTCCTTTTCACACTTTCGAATTTAGGATAATAATTAAATATATATTTTATAGCTATTTCGAAATTTAACCTGCTCATACTTCCTGTATGAGCAGGTTAAATTTCGAAATAGCGTTATATGATTATTTACATGAATGGCCACGTCGCTATTAATATTCTAAAGTGTATAAGGTAGGGCGAAGGGCGAGCGGGTTACGCAAGCTCTTGAATAAATTAGTAATAGTTAGGCGAACGTTTGAAAAAACTTGTAATATGTGCGGTGAGGTGTTGCTAAATATACATGAGCCGGAGAACATTGTCGGCCGCCATTGAAACGTGGTTCGATTTCAATTACGCATTTACTTTAGATAAACACTTATAAAATCAGTTTACACCCAAATATTTTATTAAGTTTATAGAAAACGCTTTCATGCCTTTTCTTAATCTTAGTATCGTTTCTCCAGTTTACTGTTCGATTTAGCTTTAAGCTCATGTACTCGACACGGCAATTGTATCCTATGTTATATTCCTTGGTTGCATTATACATAAGCTTACGTTTATCAGGTTTTTTACTATCCTGTACATTTTTTATATAAGTAAGTACCTACTTGAAGCTGGATCATAAATGGCTTAAGGCTCGTGCAGACCAGCGCGATATCGCGGGTGCGACAAGCAGCGCAACCCGTGTCGCGCCCGCGATATTGCGCTGGTCTGTACGAGCCCTTAAGCTGTTATGATAACTAAGAAAATAGTTTTGTTCAAAAGCTCAGCTTGAAATGAGAAGATTATCGGGTACTCAGAACGGTGTAAAAGTAAGACAAGTTAAGTTTAAACCTAGTTTTATATCTGTATCGGAAGAACGAAAAAAGAACAGCATTGTATTCGTAACGAAGTAGTAGAAAAAATGTCGTAACAATAATAAACATAAAACTCATATAATCACGGAACATTAGGCAAGTAGGGAGAACCCTCCGCGACAAATTAGCAGTATCGCGGTTACCTCACCTTTGCACTGTCGAAGTTAAAATATTAAAAAAGTCACTTAGCAGTAACAGACGCGCCCTCTCCGCGCCGCGCCCTCTGTGTGCCCATTTACCTCTCCCTCGGGAAATGACACACAAATACTTACATATAACAAACACGATTTTATCAACAATTAAACCTAATATGTTTAAGTGCTCTTCAAACATAAAGCTTACGCATTGTAAAATGACAACTAATGTTTTTGTTAGGCGTTCATGAAAATTATGAAAATATCATCCATGCTCTAGGCGGAGCGGGAGGGCGTGTCAAACTCTTACTAACCCGCTCCGTACCGTACCATGGCCTGGACCAGGGCCGGACGCGAGAGATCACTGCCGCCGAATTCTGAACCCCCTGCGGAGATATTTTTAGTCGGTTTAAAAAAAAATCTGCTGTACCATACATTTTGTTCGCGTAGGTATTGCACTTTGTTATGACTTTAAAAAAAAATAACCAACGAAAAATTTCAACGCAGGGGATTCAGAATCAGGGACAGTTTTCATGTCGATGTCCCTGCCACCCTGTATAGCACCGCGCGCGCTCTTTGGTTAAATCAAATAGCGCGCGCTTCCCCGGCTTCCTGTTACATACTTCCGTCCCTTTTCACGAAATCATTCCCACAGATTGCACGAAAGCGAGAGGAAATATGTTACACATCAGGAGTAAGTTTGTTTGTCCTGCATTTTTAGGCCTTCTCAACCGTATCAACTACGCGACCGCCTGAAAATTAATACGCTGGTAGTATTTTATATGAAAACTAAGGCTACTGTTCCTGCACATCCCAGTCACAAGTGAAGCCGCGGGCTAACGCTAGTGCTAAATAATAAATCAACGCCATGCGCCAGCGGCTTCCGTTCGAGGCAGACTAAACACAACCGCCAACGACACACTATGTGTGTGCAGATGAGATCTACTTACGTACACTCTACAGTGCATTGATTCCACATTTTCAGAGCATTTCAGACCAAAGTAAATTATTTATTCATTATTGCAGTGTACATTTCTAATAAAGCAAGAGTAATCCACTCGGGATGTCGAGCGAGCGTTACAAATGAGTAGGACGCGCGGCAGCGCAGCCGCCAAGTTCGCCGCGAATACCATTATCAGCACAAACAATCGTGATCCGTCTCCCACGGAACTCGATGCATGTTTTTTAAGTGTGGCTCGGGAAGCGCGTTGACGCCGCATCACCGTCGGAGCGGAAACTGCGTAATGAAGATGAATGTGACAGTAAATGAATGTTCAAGAAATATGTCTTGAAATAATAACCTTAGATTTGACGTGTGATGATACATACGCGTATTTTTATACTTAATAAAGTGAAAGTGAAAAATGTGAACCATCAGATTTACTAAAATGAAGACTAGATCCATCCAACAACGGATGGCGTATTTCATTATAAAGCATTCTTTAAACCAAAAGTTTCAACATTTTAATTCCCGCGGCACAGATCACATTTGTTATGTAAACTGAGTCAGTAGTTACAATCATGCATAATTCTGAAGCGTATGTACAGGAATACAGTAGAGAGGACGCTTTTAGTTTAAAAAAAGTGTAAGCTAGGGTAAGATTGTCGCATACGGGAAATAAGGAAGATCTCGTTTTGCTAGAGGGAATCAATTATTTAAGGATACACCCTCTGAGTACACTCTCTGTACAGAGGAAAAGAAACTCCGTAAATACGTTTGTTTGTCTACTTTTTGGGTCTAGGTACCAATTACAGTAAGCAGTACTTAGAATGGTAGTGTGATTCAATGTAGATTATATAACAATAATATAGGATTTTATACAGAAGCTTTGTAGGAGTTGCAAGAATAACGTTAGAATTGGTAGTCCAATAACGTACGAATGCTTATTGTCGGTAACGTTACAAACAATAACATTAACCGTCGGCGTCGGATCGATGCTATTTATTCTAGCTTCGCAAATTGAAATGAAAACTGCCTCGGAAACGCTAGAGGATTAACTTCCAAGCTCATTTCAAAGCTTAGCCCCTAATCAGTGAAGTTAATTAATGTCTACGTCGATTCACTCTTAGGGCTGCTTCTGATAACCTGAATACCCCTGTATCCGTAGCCACAGCGAGATTCAACCATCAAATATTCACGTGTAGAGGTATGGTTGCCGTTTTACTGCCTCCCCTCCCCGCCTCGCCGCCCGTGCTCCTGAAACCCCTCACAGGCCCGCTCGCGCCCTCAAACGACCCTGTCTGAAACAACTGAATGTGCTAAAATCAATAACTGTTGTTTGACGACAAAACTTTTACTCTTGATGTTGAGTTATTAACAAAAATGGGTGTTCACCGAAATATATCTATAGTGAAAAGTAGGTAAAGTCAAGACTTCCCAGAAATAAACAAGTCTCCACTCCACCTGGTACGAAACGAATTTAACAAAAAAAAACGAATCGATCAATATAAAGAACTCAATATTATCTATTATGTATTACAATAAAAACTTATCAGTGATTCGTAGGTACTACGGAACATTAAATACAAAAAGGGAGAATTAAACCTCTCTTTAGCTATTATGGAATATAAATTTTACATAAATACCATTTCATGGTCCTTTCGTCGTCCCTGTAAAGTTCGCTAAATACTGCAATGACGAGTTAAGGCCCCTCGTCGAAACTCAATAAAGACCGCGACTGAGCCCGTCACAAATTATTATAACCACTCCCTAATTAAAGTTCAAGAGAATGTTTTCATTTATTATACTGTAAAGCGGACATCAACACGAGATATTTAACATTACTGAAATTATAATTCTGAAGTCAACATATTTTTATGATGTCTAAAAATTGATATTATTATCTACATACTTACCATAACGGTTTTCTGTATAAACTCACGGAACTGTTTGTAATTTAATATGTGCAAAAAAAAATTGAAGATGTCGCCACGTTAATAACTTCCCGTTTTAAATAAATTTACGAGGATTATGGCTAACCCGTAATTAAACTTTCGAGAAGAAAGTCTGATCTGAAATCTTGTTTTTATTATTCATACTATTTGTATTTATTTACCTATAAAAAATCCATTGCATATTAGCGTCCAATCGTTTATGTTCTTTTGGTGCGGGGTTTCAATTTTTCCTGACTCGAAAGTCGACCCGCCACCCCGCAAAAGAGGTCCAAGAAATTGGTTAGGTTAGTGGCCTCGGCCCATAGGGTCCGCAAACCGCTACAGACCGAGCCGGCTTAAAGCAACAAAACCGTGCCGTTCGGACCTCTATATGCTATCGCTGAAAATCTCTATAGCGAGATCCAGAATTCGACACAAAAAGTACAACGCCATCTAGTTGTCCTGTTTGAAATTAATCCCATACTTTGCCAGTCGTTCATGTCCAATAAATTAAAAGCTTTTTATAATCCTGTTTTTGTATACCTATGTTTTTATAATATGTCGATAGGCAGCGTTATATTTGTGGAGTTTTAACACCCTTTGCCAGGTAGGCAAACGGTAACTCGCCACGGGCACCGTGGGAAATATTTTTAACTAACTTTGACGATGCAGAGCCGTAAAATTTCTACGCTAAAAACTGTATAAATGCAGTTTTTTACGGTTATAGAAACGCTATACGGTTGGTACTTACCTACTTGCTGCAAACTCATACATTAATTAACTTAGAACGTTTGTTTCATTCTCGTTAACTCGTATAACCTTGAATGCGTTATAAACTTTTGTAAAGGGCTTAGTATACAGATGAGCTGAGCAGGTACTTCCTTTTGTGTGTAGGTGGTTAGAATAAATAGTTGTAACAACAACGTTACTTTTATTAAATAGCCATGGTTATTAACCCCTGATGTAAGCTTCAACAAAGCTATTATGTAAATTTAAACAATTTGGCAAATTGCGTGTGTGAAATTACAATTATTTGACATAACGAAAAAAGAATTAATAATTGTTTTACAATTACTTTTATTGTTAACTTTACTGCAATTTTTTTAATGTTTATTTTAACAATGGTTTGTATAAACTGTGTTGGTTAATAACCGCTTTCTCTTTTTATACGGCATTATATCTGGTATATCGGTGTGATATCACCCGCGCTGTTTCCTCCGCCTGCACAGGATGGGCTTGTGGTTATCGTAACCGTGGCCACCCCGCTATAAGCCGACTTCATTGAAACCTAACCGGTCCACCATTTCCTCTTTGAGGCAACATCCTCTGTTCGCAACATTTTTTTCTATGGATATACGATACAGCCACCTATAAATTTATAATTGAATGCGTTATTAAATCAGGTTCACCGGCGTATACACACTTAAATTAAGCGTTGGCTATGTTTGAATTCGAAATATAGGACAGTAGACAGTATTTGGCCATTTTTGTACCAGACTTGTCCAATAGTCTGGTACAAAAATGGCCAAATCACGAATATAATATTGAAACTGCACTTTATTGTTGTCGCTATTTTTATTGAGTAATTTGATTATGTACCACCTTTTTTTTTGGGTGGTAAATTATCAAATAACTTCTCCCGCTCTGGGCGGAGCAGGAAGACGTGTCAGTTTCTTACTGACTAAAACCCACTCGTGTTCCTTCGGTTGCCCTGTTGCCGGGGGTCGCGATATCCCTTTCGGTTCTTTCGCGACACCGGCAAGCATCGGCCCTAGCGGACCCCGTCAATTCTCGCGCGCCGTCGACCCGCGCCTGGTCCTTATCGGACGGCGAGCTACCCATTGCTCACCGTTCGCAAGCCCGCGCTTTCGGTGGCCGGGAATCGGCGTACAACTCCCAACGCTCAGGGCGCCTCCTCCTGCGGCGGTTAGGGAGGTGAGGGCGCGAAATTTGCCTCTCCTTCACACGTTCCGCCTCCTCCTTCGCGAACATTACCGCTTCGCACTCCTCAAAGAGGGGTCTTATCGCCGCAATTGTGGCGTGCCTAATTATCTACCACCTAGTTTAGCTTTATAAATAAAGTAAAAGCTCTTCCGTCTTCACGATTCAAGTTTTCCATGTCCATCGCTCTGCCAATACTTACGATTCGTTATCTATCGTGACGGAAATTTGTTCTCTTATCGAGTTTCTGCAAAAAATCGCATTAGCCACCCTCTATCTGCCATTACATTGAAATTTAAATCTTGATTCGTTGGATAAAAACGTGTTGTAATAAAAAGTAACGAAATGGACCATCTGGTACCTACCCACACCTATGTATATATATACTAATATAATAAAGCTGAAGCGTTTGTTTGATTGTTTGCACGCCCTAATCTCGTCGGATTTGAAAAAATCTTTTTGCATTTGATAGCCCAATTCTTGAGGAAAGTTATAAGTTAACAACACGCTAAGACTTAGGAGTCGAGCAAAAAGAAAAAAAGTCTGAAAGAACTCTAAGCAAAACAGAGTAACGGGGCTCAGCTATAAGATGTATTTTATCTTAAAACAAGAAATATCACCCGCGTGAAGTCGCGAGCAGAAGCTAGTGGTTAATGATTATGGAGTTTGTGTTTACGTAAAGATTCGATAATGCCGAGCAATTTCCGCTGGAACACAACAAACCGAGCTGTAATTGAGTTTAATTTGCACCGAGTATCTACTGTTTGAATTTTGGCGTTATGACTCATAACGCCAAAATTCAAACAGTAGATACTCGATATGATGATACATAACTTATGAGCAAGTGTGTAGTGAATTGCATTAACTTGAATTGGAATTCAAATCTCGGTACATAAATGTTTAGTTAAACATGTTTTATTTTTTTATCCTTGTTTTATTGCTTGATAGCTCTTTCTAATGAAGAAGAAAATGACAATAATTCACATACTGTATGTAGTAGGGCGTGCAAACCCGGTTTTCCGGTTTTGCTAAAAACCGGAAACCGGACAAAATGAACCGATTTTTTAAAACCGGGGTTGAGTGACAAAACCGGAGTTAACTCCGGTTTTCCCGTTATTAAATTACATTTTGATGTAAATCAACTTTTTTCGAACGCACTCAAGAAATATTCAATTTAGAGTTGTGATGTTGAAAATGGGAAGATGCAATAAAGGCCATCACCATGTTTGTCTCGCCCACGGCATCCAGCTGGCGATGATCGATACCCTGTATAAAACAAGAAAAGAACCCGAACCCGAACAGTATGCAGTATTCAGGCATCCCCTATACCTCTATAAGACGACTCTGAATTAGAAAGTGATAGTGACGACGATCGAGCAGAAGAAGATCTCAGTGGAAGTCTAGAAATCGAAACCCCAACCGATCCAGCAAATCCAGAATTATACAGGGAGACAATCACAAAAGTTCGAAAATTTGTAAAATCTATAAGGAAATCTCCTCTAAAAGCTGATTGCATTGCGGGACTATGTCTTGCAGGAACACAAAAGAGACATACAATTTCAACTAGATTGTCGCACGCGATGATTAAGCATGTCCGATATGATTGAAGTGTTTTTGAAGATTAAAAACTCAGTTCGTAAAGCCCTGATAGAGTGGAAATCGGAGATATGTTTTTCTGAAGACGAAATTCGAACTCTGTCTGAAATTTACAACAGCTTCAATGTTGTCAAACTCGCTGTCCTGTCCTTGTGCCGACGTAATGCTACTCTTCACACAGCTGACAGAACATTGAAATTCATGATCAAGAAACTTGATGAACAAAACAGTGTTTAAAGCTTCAAACTATCGATGAACTTGAGAAGTCGTATCAAGCAAAGGCGTCTCCTGTTAGCAGGTGTCTTGCACTATTTGCACGATTGGGAAGACTTCTCCACACAAGATGACGATGATACGTTTCCCAAACCCACTGGTGCTGACATATCTGATACTATTACAAACTTATTGCAGCAGCTAAAATATAAGCTCAAGGGCTCTGTTACCATCCCCGTAGTTTTCTCTGAGCGGTCCATGCCATCGTTATGGTCAACATCTGACGCTGAAGTTGTAGTGATGAGCTAACGCTTCAAGAGCAGCTTGATAAGGAATTGGATAAATGCAGGAAAACCCCCAAGAATCGGTCTGATTTCGAGCTTGCAGGGTTTGTCAAGGTAGAGCAAGCCATGTATGAAAGCGGAGGGCGTCGGGGTGTGTATCTCACAGAAGCTTACAACTATTTGATGTGTGTACTACCAGCAAGTGTTGAGGATGAGATGACCTTTTCGAGTGCTGGGTACTTTTGCAACAAAATAAGAAGTACGCTACCTGATAAAATGTTCGATGCACTTTTATTCTTAAGAACACATTATCAAGAACAGGGGTCTCTTGGAAAAAAATATTATTGTTTATTTAAATTAGTGTACGGTACACAGTTGATTTAATCTCGTTTTATAGTATATATGAAAATACTCAAATATGAATATTATAATTCCCTTAATAATTTTGCTACTGTTGTTAATAGTTCGTAATTAAAGAGCTCAAGATTCTAGAAATTGAGACGTATAGTAATTGTGGTTGTGTTAAGTATCTTAAGATGATGAATGTGTTTTGTATGTTTAAAATAAATTATTCTTTATAACAGGATTTTTAGGTACCTACTTACTTGTTGTTGATTAGATCTCTGTTAGTTAATCTTTATATTATTTTAAGTTCATGTTATCCAAACTATTAATGTTGTCTACTTGGTATTGGTAGGCATAAATGGTTGATTAAAAAAGGTATATGATAAAATTTGTTTTATTTGTAGATTTTGTGGGTATCTAAGAATATTGTTTTCTTGTTAAAATTCTACTATATAAAAATATAGCCGAAACCGGGGCTAACACCGGTTTCCGGTTTTGGGCCCTCAAAACCGAAATTCAAAACCAGTTCTAAAACCTTCCGGTTTTGCACGCCCTAGTATGTAGCATTGAATCTATAAGTAACAAATACACACCTAAATAATTGCACAAATACTTAGTTGGAGTACATACTTGCATCGATTAATCTAATTTCCCAAAATAGCCATCGCAATTCCAATTTGTAAACTGAACAAATTAATTAGACTACATGTGACCTACAAACAAGAACATCGTTTTAAAAGCGTCGGGTGTTTGCGACTCCACAAGATCAGTCGAGCCGTGTTCCGAGCCGGGGGACTGGGAGCCGGGAGCTGGGAGTCGCTAGCGTCTGGGCACTGAGCAAATATTCCCGGCGCATTCCCCGCTTCCTTCCTCCCCACTTTGCACTGATAAAACTGAAATTTAGTACACGTTTAGAAATGAAACTCACCAGATTATTTCACATGTTGAAATTTGATATTGGATTATGTGCCTATGTGCCACTGGTCGGGTTATTTGGGGAGGGTTTTACATGAATGTTTGAGAGGTCTATTTTCTTTAAGAATTGTACTTTACAGGAAGTTTAAGCATAGTACGCGATGGATTTATAAAAGAAAAATATGTGCCAACGTTGGATCAATAAAACAGAAGGTATTTAATTATAGAGACAAGACCTACTTAGTTCTATTTTATGATAACAATTCTTAACTTAACCCGAGTAGGTGTTCCCATTGAAGATGCAGTTTTAAACAGTGACGCCATTTCGCCAGATACGGCGGCGTAGGCTCAAGTCACTCGCCTTATGAATCCATTATGAACCATTTTATGTCCCATCTCCTGCCTGGCACAGAAACCTTATCTTAACAATTTGTCACCTGCAGCAAGAACAGAATACCGAATTAAAGCACAACATTGCAATGCAGACAAAATGTTCCTAGGTATGCGGAATCTTACTTTAAGAGACCAATTAACCACAATAATCGTTTTTTATAGAAATGAAGATTTCAATACGTTTGCCTAAGTCACGACTTTATGACGGTAATTTAAATAGATGTCAGACATTCTGTAATGCTTTAATATCCATCCGTCACGCCCGACGTAACGGGTTCTTGCTGCACTTTGATATATTTAGACAAAAATATTGCTTATGTAACGGAAATAATGATAATCTCTTCAACAATATTCGAGACTAACCGTTTTATGGATTGAAATAACTCTCAAATGAAAGGCGTACGCTACGTTTCATAATCGCATTGCTAAAATGTCCGGACAAAAGTACAAGAATTTTCTCGAGATCCGCAGATATACCTCGGTAGATGGTGTAACGTCATTTTACTCTCGGAAAGCGAAAACGTAACCGTAAATTACATTTATTTAGAGCAGTATCTCACTTGATTTATTCCCTTTTTATGGTACTTAGCACATTCACGGCGGAAGAAAATGTATACCTGCTGAAAATGAAAAGAAAAATGTATTAGAAATTTATTTTTCAGTCATTGTTGTAGCTGTATAAATCACAGCTAATAATAATTTAGCTTCAGACATGAGCATTGTTACGTATATTTATTTCAGGCTACAATCGAGGCGTTACCTTGATACCAGCGCCAACGCCAGCGTCAAACAGCATCTGTCGGGCATTATTGCTGAATGAACCTTTTTGGCGCAGCCGTGAGGCACACACTATTGTTTTTAAAACATTATTTTTTATTTTCAATTTGTTATATGTGTTTTGTGTTTCACGATCTGTGTCCAAATAAATGTTTTTCTTTCTTTCTTTGATAGCCGTCTTCTGAACTATCTTTATTAGGCGTTAAGCGCATAGACTACGGGTCTTTCTTTTCGGGTGAGAAATTATCAAATAACTTCTCCCGCTCTGGGCGGAGCGAGAGGGCGTGTCAGACTCTTACTGATTAAAACCCACCCGTGGTCCTTCAGTTGCCTGTATGGCATGGTAACCCTTTTGGACAAACTCGCAACCCCGGCAGGCATCGGCCCTAACGGACCCCTTAGTTGTGCTGACATTTCTTTGAGGCGCGCATGAAACACAACGCGCCGTCGACCCGGGCATGGTCCTTATCGGACGACGAGCTACCCATTGCTCACCGACTGCAAGTCCGCCCCTACGGTGGCCAGGAATCGGCTGGCGATTGCCGACGCCTTTGGCGTCTCCTGCGGCGTTTAGGGGTGTGAGGGCGCGAAATTTTCCTCTCCCTCACGCGTACCGCCTTCTCCTTCGCGAACATTACTGCTTCGCAGAAAGAGGTGACGGCCTCCCATGCCCTCTCGCTCCGTACCATGGCCTGGACCAGGGCCGAATGCGAGAAATCACCGATGCCGATCGCCTCCACGAGGACACGGCGATGCTCCACCCAAGCCGGGCAGACCTCCACCATATGGTCCACCGTGTCCTCCGGGCGAACCATGTAATGGTGACACCCGGGCGTTTCCTCCCGCCTTATCCGGAATAGGAACCTCCCGAAAAAACCATGTCCGGTGAGGACCTGCGTCAGGCGGAAGGTGAGGACGCTGAGGCGCCTCTCTAGCCACTTCTCAAAGAGGGGACTTATCGCCGCAATTGTGGCGTGCCATAGACTACGGGTCTACGAATAACTTACTTATAATCAATAATAGAAATAGAAATCGTCTACGACTCTGTTGGCGAATACACTGAATTTATGCCATATGGAATATTGTCGTGCATCTTTAAGAAATATTCGATTATTGTATGCGATCAAAACGTTATAACATTTAAAATTAAATTAAATACAAAAATGGCAGCTAATAATATACGAAATATCTGTATAGTAGATCGGAATACAGCACCTCAAACGTTTTCAAACAGCTATAGCTATTCAACAGCAGTTGTTATTGTGTCGTGTCGTTTTAGGATAAACTGTTCATGTATTCAAATAATGCTGGCATGTCGCGAGCTGTTGTAGCTAACGAGTAGATATGGCAACATGGCCGCGGGAGCCCGTGTCGAACAGCCCTCGATGATTAAAACCAGCCCAGTTGATTACGTTGCATGTTTCTACCCTTTCACCGCTTATGAATACCGACCGATAGCTTTATTTAGGTTAAACATGTTTCGCATACTTTTTTCAAATTGCTTCGGTTAGTGGTTTTAGTTTTTCCCCTAATCTATTAGAACAGCGAATAAGTAAGGGATCTCCATAATTGTATAATGCGATACAAATATTATTTTTGCCTAATTCGCTCCAAGTTCTAAATAAAACATACAAGTTAGTTTGCCTAATCCAATTTCTTTAAAGTATTCTGCCCTCGATAAAATAAATAAACAACAAAATTTGTACACATGGTTTAAGATACAGTCACATAAAAAGCTTAAAAAATTTAGGTCACCAAAGAAAGAAAACATGTTTACTAAAATAAACATACCTATTACCGTACCAAGCACTCAATTGACGTGTTTATAATAAAGGCTTACAATAACCAGAACGCGGATTACGTCGAACAAACTAGATCATAGCCATAAGCCGCGATGTTGTGCGGTGATTACCATGAACGTTGGGGTAATCAATTGATTCGCGAATTGTGGTGCGCGCAGTATCAAAAGATTCATAAGCCGATACAGGAAACGGCGCGATTAAGCTGAACGGAGCGGAAATTACGCGCCGCCGGCAGCCGTCTCCGAATCTAACAATGCACGATATTGATCACATCACTACCTACCTACGCATTGTATGTATTAACTCAATGTTGATTGCTGACAGAATGTGCTCCTAACGTAGCTATTTGTTCACAGAATGCTCCGTGGATTAAATCCGAATCAGTTTTTAAGCCTACTGTTTGCTGGTACTCAAATCTGTGGCCTTTAATGTCCCTCAATCAGGACTTAACTACTTTGTCGCAAGTAAACCCCAATTAAGCTCACGTTGAAAAATGAGAGAACACATCGTGAAAAAGGATTAACCGAAATTCGTGCCCGAAAAGTGTGAAATGAATATAATTTAATTATTTTGGGTCAGATATATTAAGCCGGTAGCTCGGCAGTAAAGAAAATTAATATTTTGCAGCTGAACGCCTCCCTGGTAAAATATTTTATACCGCACTCGTTCTGTCCACCACAGACTGTCCTAGAGCCACTAGAGCATTTTAATTTTTCTGCCATTTCATTTCTTGGTTCAAATTACTTGAACAAGTGAACACACAATATTATCTTGTAATTTAAAAGAAGTCGTGCTGACCTGTGCTTATAGATTAACTTGATAATAGTTTTAAGCTAAAATAATAGGAACATTACAGTAATAGTAATACTCGTATGAAAGCGGCATCAATCACATCTGCCGTGGGTGTCGAATACGACAGCGGAGCGTGCCGAACGATTTGATGTGTGACGTTTCCTTAGATCGCTCAGAACCATTGAGACGTTTTTGATTGCATTCCCGACATTCCTCGGCTCTTAGACCCTTTGGACTGTGAGCGATCACAGTTTAAATCGGAATTTAGATTGCATGTTAAGGAGGCCGGCAGTTTTTTGAGAAAAAGGGGAGTCGCCTATTGAGATTCCGAAGCGGAGCGGTGTGGGTGGCAGTTAGCTGTACTTTACTTCCTGAACAGCTAGTTTACGTGTTAATGAGCTTTCAGGTAACTCACTGAAAACTTTTTCATTGTCATTAGTGTCCTTCATTTCGGCGTGGTTATTTTCACAACAACGACGGTTGACATTAACACCATCAGATAATTCTTTGTGATATTATTCATGTTTCATTTTTTCTTTCATTCAGCTGATTGAGGTATGGAATCACGGGAAGTCAAGAGCCAACCCATAATGTAATACAAGCAATCAAAGGGCTTATACTTGTTTGTGTGACATGGCGGACATGATTGACTTGTAAGTTTTATAAAGCTATAGCAATTATTGGTAGGTATATAGAAGTTAGTGCAAAACGGCAAAACCTTCACCGTTGTACAGTAGCTTGCTTTTATGGACTGAATACCAATTTACCTACCTATCTACTTATTAAAAGGTTAAAGTAAGTGATCTCGCAAATCTGAAGAAAACCAGTATCCTGATTGCGTAACTTATTTTCGTAAACAATTATGGCTAATTTGTTTCATTTTGAAAGTTCAACAACATTCATTGCGTTATTTACGTTGTTGAGCAGATTTTTTCTTACTTATGAAGCAATGGATTAGCAATCTGTTTCAAATCGAAACAGATTGTGATTGTGTTGTGTTACATACACAATTAGAGTACAGATCGTAGCAGTAACGTAGGTGCTATCGCTGCAGATGTCCCGACGTACCCTAGATGTGGCTGCGTCTGCGGGAGGACGCCAATCAATCATGGCGGCCGCTGACAGCGCCAGCTGTTGGCGACGCGGCGGCACAACACACCCGCTTCGCGCCACTCGCGCCTTCATTAACTAGTGGTCACAAACAAGCGCTGATTAAAACAACGCCTGCTAACTAACACACAGCCAATATTGACAAAACATACATGTTTTTGAATTGTCCTATCGTTAAATATTGGTTCACTATTCAATCTGAAAAAGAAACAAGGTAGGTAGCATACTAACGTATACTTCATCAACATTCGTATAGTAATAAAAACATACCAAGTTACGCAACAATATCGCGAAAAGCAAAAAATCGCCATCTTAAGTAATATTAACAGCCGGCTATTTCCTGTAAAATTGACTTCGTTCATATCTCCAAGATAAGTAGCCCACTGAAATCTGAAGAACACAATACGGAGCGCGAACGCTTCGAGCACTTTCAGTGCTTTTATTCACGGGCAGCCCAAGCGTGACCATAGATAAAATATCACAGTAAGAACTGAAAACCGGGACTGGAAAGTGCTCGCAATGTATTGATGTGTTTCTTCAGATAATTTTCGATAGTATGCTGATGATTGAATATACTGGAATTTTCTACAGCAACAATTTATGCACATTGCACATTAATGTACAATGTTTTTCATACGAAAGCCAATTTGTCCAATCTTCATGGTTGCTATGTTTTCACAACAGATTTTTTGAACTGTGGTTACCAATAAGATAACATACATACACAAAAGTGAAGTATTTTTCTTAGCTATAAAGCTATGAAAATAATCGTAAACAGAGGCAGCAAACGTGTTTAATTAAAATACAGTAGCGATATTCCCATTGATGGGGATTTAGGAATTTAATATCCCTTTATTGTAAAACTAGCGGGCTATCATTAAATTGGACCGTAAAATAATTGCATTAGACAGTTTAACACAGTTCTATATTAACCGCCCCTACAAACCAGTATAACGAAAGCTTTCTTCTTCATTTAATATCACGTACGCATCAAACTTACGTGGGGCGCTTATAAGCTTTCTGCGTGATATGTGTGAATCCAAGATATCAATAGAAAACAAGCAAGAAAATTATTTATCGGAAAATTATTTTTCTTTTTCATACGATGGAAAAGACATTCGTACGCTGATTTTCTATATAATAATTAGTGTTCGACCGAAGGTTCGGTTTGAGTTTGTCAGTTTTGGACCAAAAAACCAAATTTTTTGGTCCAAAACTGACCGGACTTTCGGTCGCAGTTTCGGTTTCGGCCAAAAAGTGGCCGTTTATTCGGCCCGACCTAGACTGTCGCTCGTAAGCTGTCAGTTTTGTTAGCATACGAACGACTGACATAGACGGATATATATACAGATACAGACAGCGTAGACTTAGTAATGGGGTAGCGTTTTCAACCTTTTGTACAAATCCCAAAAACAAATGTATTTACTTATAAATACAAGTCATTTAGGTTTTTACTAGACATGCTAGTTTTAATATCAGCGATTAGGGATTTATTCGCTTTCCGATTCTTTGGATAAAAATCTGATAATTGCAAAATCAGCCCTTAATCAAATTATTTGCAACAAATCTACGAAAAATTACGGGTCTCAGAAACTACACGGGGAGCCGAAGATTCGATTACGGTTTCGGTTTCGGCTGAAAATTGTATTTCGGTCAGACACTAATTAATAGTTATAGAATTATCCACATTTTCATTTGTTCTTATGAATTGGTCGATTGTCCACAAGCAGTAGGTAGTAATGGTAACCTAGCTACTAATACCTACGTGCGAACGAAAATTGCATAGTAACCAACGCTGTTCCATCAATATTTCATTAAAAATGAACCTCGCTTCGTAAATCGCAAAGTAATAAAGTTCTCAACACGACTATGGAGTTGTAAAATATAAAATAAAGAGTGTATTTCCTTGTTGCAGAGCCTGGCGCCTGGCGGTGGTCGATGCAGCGCGCACTGGTAAGATATCCACTTGACTTTGTTTCACTCTTGAACTATTCGCTGATTCGCTCCACTCAACTACTTTGGCTCGGTGCCTCTCCGCTAATTATACTTCCACATTTTCGTAAAAATTATTTAGTTTTATTAGTTTGCTTTACTATTAAAACTTCATTACGTGGAAACTTTTTGTACATCGACATTTAAGTTAGTGCCAAAAATATAAGCAGGAACCTGTTATGTTAGTAAAATGCCTTATTACCATTCCCAGACAATCACAATATCAACTAATAGGTACGTCCAGCTCAAGACCACCTACGTGGTAACTGGAAAAAAACAAAAAACTAGCGGCGATGTATCAAACAATTTACTTAATACATCAGAAACTGGCCCGAAAGGCTTCAACCAATTACCTATTGTTAGTGGTAGTGCAGATGTAAGGGCCTACAGGGCAATTTATACACGCCACTCATTTCATTACACAGAGATAAGGGTCTTGTGAATATTTGCACTCAATTTGGCACATTTATATTTTGGCGTTGAGTGACGTGAATGA
Source organism: Omphaloscelis lunosa (assembly GCA_916610215.1). NCBI lineage: Eukaryota > Metazoa > Arthropoda > Insecta > Lepidoptera > Noctuidae > Omphaloscelis > Omphaloscelis lunosa. Next base: position 15,777,145 of record OU744247.1, read on the forward strand.
AGAGCACTGGCCGAACACAAATCTTGTCTTTATTTATAAAACAGGAGAGTTGAGCGGTAAGGGTAAAATAACAGATATAGTTACCTACATAACTTTAAGCAAGACTACGCCAGTAGACATGATACACTGAGGGAGGCTATTTGGATCTCACATACATGCAAGTAATTAGATTCGGGTATCATAGAGCCAATAGCAACTTGCCCAAACTCGTAATTGGCCGTAACTGCAGCTCTAGTGTATAATTGGTCGGAATCAAGTTGGCCGCGTGCGGTATCCGTTGACGTCATACTCGAATTCGAAACGCTAACTAGTAGCACTCTATTCGGCCAACACGAGCCCGAGCAAGGCTCACAATACGGACAGTGTGTCCCCTCAACTCGGACGAGCTCAAATAATCGCGTTATCGTTGCGATATTCCTGGGAGCCACGCGGAGCGAGGAAGGCTGAACGAGTAATCCGCTTTGGTCGCGACAGCCACAACTTTGTCGATCGCTCTTCTGAATTCTCTACTTTAAACTTGCATGCTACGACAAAAGAGTAATATTAAGATTCGTTCACGGGTAACTTTCTGAAACCTTTAAACTGAAACTTAGATTTTATTCGGTATACTAATACGCTAATACTTTGAAAAATATCGGCGTTTGCGGCGACACACTTTTTGAATACGATGTATTGAACACCTACTCAGCGCGTAAACTACGCGCGAATGTACGATGTACGTCGTATGCTATCTATACATTCATATTTGATTTACGTGTTCAGTATTACGTAGGACCGTAGGTATACATTGAATTTTCGGTGAACAATAAAAATGTTACACTTTTTCTTTGATATTGATCACGAATGCTCCAATATTAACACAATAATTTTGTGGGCAGGATGGCACGAAACGTTAAAACTAATCCTGAATAATAGTACCTATTCCTTGAACAGATAAATAGGCTTTGGTGGGTATTAAAGTAAGGTCTCGTGCTGTATGATAAAGGGAGACAGTCATCGCAGACACCGCGTCGACGACACTACACGGACTCGCTTGCTGCATTATTTAACTGCATTCTGCATTTCAGTACCCAGGGTAAACTTTGTATCTGTAGTGCAGTGTTTGTGAATTTATGAAGCGACGTGCCTATTAAAGTAATGCCACGTGATATATCACGGTTTAGCGCATTCTTTTGAACATTTAACTACTATACTATTTTCTCCCATATCCTGATGATTGTTTTGCTACTATTCGATAGCTACGTGCGTACAAATATGTGAGAGCGACACGATTCACACGTATACTTCAAATTTATCGGCAACTATTTATTATATTTCGGGCGCCTCGAACAGAAATGGTGATATGAAATGTCTATAAAATATAAAAGGCGGCGTGTAGTATTTTCGGTGAGAAAGTCATTTTACTGGGCGTCCCTTCCTGCGCCAACCCGACCGGTTCCCGTCTCCATCACTCATTCCGGTCACGAAATAGCTGGATATGTGTGTAGTATGTACCTACATGATATTTCTGCCGCAACACAGTTGCGGAAGGGTTCGCTTAGAAACTGGAGAAGGTAATCTTTTCTGTACACTAGCTTGCAAAGTAATGATGGAACTGTCAACGAAAAGGATTACGATTTTGTATCTCTGAATACACGTACCTATCAATCCTATTCACAGTTGTGTGATGTGATAATAATATGTGGTGCAAGGAAGGTCTCTCCAAGCTTGTGATAATCTCACGAAAAAGTTTCTAGAAAAATACTCGTTCATTATTGTCGCGAGCTCAAAAATGTAAATGCTTATTTTATTAGCAAAAAGCGCATTGCAAATGTGCATTTAAATAAAGGTTCTTGTTTTGAAATAAAACTCGGTGTTGTATTTTCATTCGGAGAGCAGCGCGGAAGGCGTTTGGAGCAGCGCGCGGCTTGTGAGAACATATGATATTCGCGTGTACGAGTGTGATACGCTTTCATGAGACGTTAGCAGGCTAGCTAGCTGGCTCACTGGCTGGCAATACTCCATGGTTGTGCACGGCCACCTCGCACGTCACATATTTACTTCAACATAGTTGTGTGTGTTACTTGTGTCCGATGTGATGTGATATAAAAGTAGAATTAGAGTTATTAATATACTTGTACTAAAATTCTATACAATAATAGATATATATAAAATCTAATAAATAAGGGAAACTATGTAACCAAAGTTCTGTTAAAAGATAAATATTTGTATTCATATTAATTTGTAAATAACAAAATTGGAAGGGAAGAAACTGTCAATGCGTAGGTCATGCATAACGCGGCTCTAATCTCAATGTATTCTTTGCACGCACAATGAAAAGATTTTTCGAAATACGACCCCCAAGAGAGAGGGCAGCAAAATGTATTTTCACGAAGTCAGCTCCAGAGCGGACGGTTAGTTAAAAAAGATAAATACAGAACCAAGTTATTCCCTGCTGTATTAAACAAGGAACGTTTTAATTCTTGGCATGTATCTAAAATCTTATATCTTTAAAAGGAAAACCATTATACTTAATTACCTCGTTAAACTTAAAAAACAAACTTTATTTAAATTTTTTATCGGTATCGAAATCTTGTATTTCGAATACTTATGAAATTAAGACGTATAATTATCAGTTAAAGGCACGTTCCGTAATAAATAATAACACATTTCATTAACAGCCAGTCAATAAATACAGCTCCAGTTAATTACAAAGCACTTAAAAAAAAACTATGTCGTAGAGGCGGCGTAGGCCGCGTAGCAACGCGTAGCGGAGCGTAGTCGCGTCAACTTCAAAGCTATTTCTAGCTGTAGACAATTTTCTTGGTATAGTCTGTACATTTTACTTCTGAATATTCTAAAACGGCTCCTATTAAATCAATACAAGATTGTACTAACTAGTATTCGTTAAGTAGGTAAGCGGCACCTTATCATCATGAAATAAATAAATAAGTAGGTATCTGAAATAGATATCTGACTATGTTTTATTTAGACTGAATGAGGTCACCATAATCTTTAGATAATACCATTAGACCTTGATCTGAATCTTATTTGAGAAATAAATAAGGATATATAAAATAAGCGTAGCTCTCGTAGCCAGTGCCTACGCCATAACGCGCGTCACAAAACAGTGTTATTTCCATGTTTTTTTTTTCTGTATTAGGACAATGGTTATAGATAAACTGTTTTAGGTAGCAACACGCCTAGATGTTTTATTACGATATAAATGAACTTTCAATTACTTGCCAAGCTACGGGCACAAAATATGACAATGTGGGTGAAATATTTTTGTGCGTCGTCATCGAATCTGGTAGCGTATTACGGGAGGTAATCAGTGCCCGGCGTATAAACTGTGGAAGGGATTTGCTGTGATCAGTGACAGCGCATTAAGGCGCATATTGGCAATATAGGCGCATTGAGCGTCAGCCGGCTCAATACCGGACGCCCCTCGCGCCACACTCATAAACCTGTCGTTGAATGCTCCATTATGATTCCTATAGAAGACATCGACGACCATGCTTTGTCAAGTTTTAGACTTCATTATGCAAAATTGTTATAAGCTATTCGAGACAATAGTTACCATTTATCATGCATTTATTATTTCTTATTTCATAGAATATCTATTCTTAATGTCATACCTATTTAAACCGTGCGATACAAAAAGCAATATATTTCTGACATATTTATTTAACGTAGAATATATTAATCTTGTAGCTACTAAGGATAAATGAGCTTGATATTTTGAGCTGTAAAGCAATCGCTTTAAAAATTATTACATTATCGGGAATGGAGTGGGCCACCAAATTTTTTGGCTAAATGATCGGCGTGCAATATGAGCGAGGGGAGTATCGACATGCAGTGAGGACGTAGTGGTGGCGCGGAGGTCACACAGCAGGCCAGGCGAGCACGTGAGCTTCCACCGGGGACCATTCATGTGCGAGGGCGGCGGCTTGCGCGCGCACCGATCAATACGCGCTGGGCGCGGGCGGGCAGTGCCCGGCCCGCCGCGCGACGCCTCGCACGCGTACCGCCGCCGCGAGCCCATGACCGCCCTCCACAGATGACGGAGCCCCACACCCTACGAGAGCGCCGCACTGTCCCCGTCAGCACGACCACACTCGCCGCGCGCCCCCGCACTCGCTCGTACCGCGCGACGATAAGGTAGGAAAATCGATAGCTCCGAGTGCCGCAGCATCCGCTGACCGCTCCGCCGGCCGCACGCGCGCGTCTGGCCGCCTGCTCACGGCCCCTGCCCGCTGCTCCCTGCTCGTTGCTGCTCACTGCTCAGAGCAGGTCACAACTCTTGCTCCCCGTGCCCGAAATCCGCCACGTTGTGCCCTTATCACAATTTCTTTTGATAACCCTTATTTATTACAACTTGTACCAATTTCCACTGAATTTCGTATGCAGATATTTCCCTGCTTCCCTATCTCATTGGTGAATACATTTTCTACAATCACATCAAAAATCCGCTGATATTAAATGGCGGGCTGATCCCTTACCAAAAGAGATAACGTACATTTCCACGACACCTAGTATCATCTCTGTGGCACTCAGTTATTAAAATTAACTAATTCAGTGGCTTCCTAATAGGTTTTTCTTTTTATTAGTTTTCTATATTTATGGTAAAAATAAGTAGCTTTTTAGTTAAAAGTCCTTTTAATTTAGTGAGCTGATATATGTGATAAGTGATTTTCCGAGCTAGTAAGAGCAACGGTTACGAGTGAATATGTGATTTCCAAGTTAGTTGTAATTATGCTATTGTAGTAAGTTGTAACCAGCTATAACTATTATGTTGGTACATCATACTTATGTTTTTTTAATGAAAACCAATAATAATATTAATAAAATTACATGCAAATAATAAATTGCTATTTCTATTCAGTGTTTCAACTTCTTTTTTCGTTTTTTTTTTAAATTCCGTCTTAGTTTCAGCTTGAACTGTGGTAGCGAGGTCTCGAAGCCCACAGATGTAGTTTATCTGACAAATAAAATGTCGGCGCGCTTGAGTTTTTAACTTCTTCATGTTTGGGCAATATGCATGCATGATTTCAAATGGTTATTTAAAATCAAACATCGGCTGAAATTATGCAATTTTATGGATTGCTAGCTGCAGCCCTCGGCTTTGCCCGCGTGGAGCCTAATCATTTTTCTTAATTAAAAGTAGCTAAGTTATAACATCAGCTATCTGCTAGTGAAAGTCCCGTCAAAATTGGCTGTTTCGGAGATTAGCCGGAACAAACAAGCAGACACTTTTTGAAATTGTTTCTTTTTTGTAATAAGTACCGTATTTATGTTCATATGTATTTAGTAAAAAGCTGTTATTTTTACAAACAGACATTTCAATTTTATACATTTATATTTGTATAGAAGATGACACATGGACTGCTACATTATATTTAATTAATTAATTTACTTCCCATAACGCCAGCTAAGGATAGAAGAACGGATCAGTGTCAAAAAGTTTCAAAAAGTAGTTCTTTTAGCCAAATATCAACTTTACAATATCAACTTTATAAACTTTTATAACAAAACCCTTTAGGTATAAGCATAGGTCGTGGTGGCTCGTGTGAAAAACCTTTGCCAAAAGTCACAACCCCATATTTGTTATTCAAACAAAGTATTTTTTTTAGAAGAACTTTTGTAAATCGTCACGGTTATGATGATAGAAGCATCCTAGTCATATTTGAGGAAACAGTTGTATCGAAACTCATTTAATAGAATGGGGTGTTATATAGGGGTGCCATCTGACCGAATCTCCCTCACTTGAGACTCAAAAATCGTCATATAAAAAAGTGCTTTCGAATCCTTTCGAAATCGACATTTATAAAACAGAAATATTTATTCAAAAAAGACATCGGTTTCCTTAAATATTATGTTGATTTATTTTATTGCTTGTCGTTTTTTCAGATTCAGGCCAAGGATCTGTTGCAATTCATTTTGCAACAGATCCTTGGATGTTAGAAACTGTAAAGTTATATTTAAGTTTTATAAAATAAATAAATTATAAATTATAATTTAGAATATAATGGATAACAATAAATTTTGCATAAAGAAAATTACTATAGGTAGTTTCAGTCGTAGCGTAAAGTCACTTTGCATTTTTCTTACAACAAAAAGTTTTCACTTTTAAATAGAACAACTAATTTTCTAAAGACCCCAAAAAAACGTGAAGTTAGACATTCTCAAACAGCGTGCACGCTTTTTCATTATTTACACAAAAATCACTTGCAAAGATCACACACCAATAATCCAAGGTACTCCATGAAACGAAGAAATGTCAATGTTCAGAAGTATATTCATAATGCAACAAATAGGAACCATAAATAAAAGCTTGGCATGTAAGCGTCGTTAGAATATTGACGACTATGGCAAGTTGTAGGGGCTGGGGTCGATTATATGTCGTGATGCAGTGCAATTACTAGCCACGGGAAATAGTCCAAGGACGAGCTCGGCTCAAAGGCCACCCACCTCTCATACACCGCCTAGCTTATCGGCTATGTACGAACGTAGTTAACTGCGTAATTACTTACTTTGGCTATTAACTAAAATTGTTACAATTATAAGGAATGATAATTTATTATTTCAGTACGGATTCTTTACTGGAGCTTGGCAAGCAATAAAATCTACATAAATGTAGATCCATCATTTTCAAGATTTATATTCATATATTTTTTTAATAGTTCTATGTACCCAGTCGACGTGCGTTTTATATATTTTAAGGATTAGAATAGGTTAACTCTGTAGCTTTGAACGGCTGCTGATACGTTATGCGCTGTAATTTGGCTCTACCAAGTCATGGTGGAATGTAATAAAGAAAGAAATACCCATTAATGATGAAAATAAATCCCAACCTCCATTAAATCAATATTTCAATAAGCTGCCAAACGTTGGCTATATTTACCTTCACTTGACTCCGTATTTGCAAATTGTTGCCGCTTCAAGTCCTCAGGTAATTGACACATTTAACAAGGAGTTAAGTGTTCGGCAAACATGTTTCAGTGACGATTACACAGGGATTTTTCCTAATACAAGCATGTTCCCTTCATTTTCTATTCTGTCGAGTTATTTTAGAATATTGGAAAGTAGAAAATATGGACAGTTGGTAATATTCCCACAAATGCTTACACTTGACGAACTGATAATAAGGGGTTGATACACAGGGAGCTGACGAACCAAATTAGTACATAGTAAGCAAAAATATACAGTTGTTATAAAGTTGCTGTAAAAAACCTTCATAACAACTTTATATTTAACTTCCAAAGGTCATAACGAGTTCCATCCCTCATGATTAGGGGCGAGTTTCTTGTTTTACGTCGAGCTATAGTACGCTTTACCTACATATAGTCTACTAGACACTTTTGCAAATTATAACGCCCGATGTTTAGGTAGTATTACCTATATTTTTATGTGTGCAGTCAATAATAGCCTTTTTCATCGAGCACGATATCGCCCTATTTTCATGTTTTAAAATTCAGACATATTGAGCATGAATAATTGAATTTATCATAATACGGTCTAATAAAGAACTACTGTCAACGGATTGTGAGTATATTTTTATTCATAATGATACTTATAGACCCTCTAACTAAACGATTCCCCTCGAATAAAAAATGATATTGATGACATTGACAAGATAATGACAAGCTCTAATGCAATACTAAATAACTAAAACACATTAGCATAGGAAACTGTCTGAAGAGAATTTCATCGCTCGATTATTTATGGAATTTAAAATGAGTCGCGGCATTTACGATTACTCTGGCAAAATACAAAGTAACACATGCATGACAAATAAAGTACCGAGTTGCCTTCGCTGCAGGGAATTCCGATTTTCAAACCTAATGAAGCCTGTCACGAAAGGATGTTTACTCGAGAAAGAAATCAGCATCCCGATTTTGAAATGAAATTATTGGATGTCGATGTGAAATTGATCTAGATGAATGATCTTCATCACCAGCTTTGCCGTTAAAACGAAAGCCTATATGTTTCGTACCTCTACACCTTCAGATAACTTTTCGTAGTGGTTCTGTTTTCGAAATTTTCATAACATAACATAAGATCACACCTATAATACTCAAAGGGTTGGGGAGAGTTGTACCTACAGTACACCAACATTTCGCCAGCTATGTCTTTTAAGTCCCACGTAATACGGGGCGAGCTTATTGCCATCAACTGGATAAATACAGACTCCGAGCTGATACTGAGAAATTCCAGATGGAAAAACCCAATAACACTTTGCCCGAGCCGGTATTCAAAGCCAGGACCTCATGCTCAGCAGTAACGCTTGCCAAGCGCTTGCTAGACCAATGAGGCAGTCGAGATTTTCAATTTTATTTATAAAAGTAAGGTTCAAATATGGTTATTGTCTCTTCCTAGGTGATGCATCAACGATGAGTCGCCGCGCGCGGCCGTGACATGGGAGCGCAGGCATGGGCTGGCGCGCCGTGCAACCGCCGCACATCGCCGCCGGCTTGCTCCTACTGCTGCTAGTTAACCTGCCAGGTAGTATACCATGCTGTCTTGTCCCCTTAACTATCAGTCCAGTACGTGTGTATATCTTTGGATACACATCTCTTTTATAAGCTTGGCTATCATTGAGAGTTGATGTTAATCAGACAAGAATCAAGTTTCAGCCTGACATCAGCTAAAATATTTGATTCTCTTTGTCCGCGCAGTAACCTGCCACCAAGACCACCAAGATGCTGTGCACATCACGGCAATCCTCGGCGAGAGCGTGGTGTTCAACTGCCAGGTGGACTTTCCGGAAGACATCCCGGTGCCGTACGTGTTGCAGTGGGAGAAGAAGGTAGGCGAAACGGTACGACGGTCCACACTCCACTCTTACAATACAACGCTGCTCATCTACCGTGTGTGTGTTTCTGTTCAGTAAAGGTCGGCTCGTCCGCGCGACGCGCCCCGCAGAATGTAAAGTATATCTCGTCTGTGTCGGCTCCGACACCTCGTATTGTCCCGTGCTAGTGGTAAAGCGCGGGCGCCGCGGGATGGGGGCGCCGCCCCAGCGCCCTCGCCCCGCGCGCGCCCTCCGCACGCCTTTTGTGTATCTCTGCCTCTTCTGCGTATTGCCTCGTGTACCTACCGCGCTCGTCACAGACCGGTTCGACATACCCACAGTGATAAAGGCCTTCAAAGCGAGTCCGAGAGAGCAGCAGACCCCCGTTAGATACGAACATACACATACACGCCACTTTACATGTACAATAAGATTTTTTCCTCCTATTATTTTGTTTGGGTGCACCGTTGTTATTCTGAGATAGTCTTGGGCGCACTATCGCTTACACGGCTGACACGGGGCACGCGCACTCTCGCGCACTGGCGGCGGTTCTGTCTGTTTCTCTCTTCCTGTGGCTGTGGGCTTCTCCCACGCTCTGTCGGCAATAGTAGATTCATGTACAACTTACTTGACATACTTTGTATTGTAACTCATTCAAGTGACTGCACAGTTGATCTACTTTGTTGCATGCTGTAGAAACGCTTAAGATTCCCCGTTTTCACTTTCTGCACGTTTGTATGTAACCTATTAAATATTGACTAAGCGTACGTTATATCGCTATATAACAATGTTTGAAAATACATAATTTATTATGTATCGCCTTTAAAAGCAAATACAACGACAGCAACTTACGAGCGAGTTCTGATCATTAAAATGCGTAGGTACACGTCATCAGTTTCATAATATGTTTATCATCCTTGCATGTTGCAGTAGTTTTCTTTCTTTATGTAGATAGTTTTGAATCTTGTAACCACAAAACCAAAATGACTTCCGCGTGCAATTGTGACTGAATTGCCACGTCACGTTACAAGATCAAGCATCTGATTCTGTATGTGTTTTGTGAAAACGCATCGCATCGTCTTGAAAGCTTTAGACAGAGTTGGAAATGTGTAGCGCCACGACCAGTTATTCGGCGAAAGTATTTAGTATATAAGTATTTAGCTGTATGTAAGCTAAGTGGTAGTCTTAACGAGTTCGCACCAGTACTGCTCAGTTGTTAACATGTGGGCGTGTGTGTGTAGGGACAGGATATCCCGATCTACATCTGGTACGAGAGCTACCCGACGCACAGCGGCGAGGGCTACGAGGGCCGGGTGTCGCGCGTGGCGCCGGACTCCCCCTACGGCGCCGCCAGCCTCAACCTCACCAATATCCGGGAGTCTGACCAGGTAACTATTACCAAAAACATTTACTTTCCTGACACATTCATGGTCAACGTGTTTGCTGGAAGTGATCTAAAATGTAAGGGATATAGATGGTTTTTGACAGTGTGAGTAATGATTTTCGTTTGTTTTATCAGGGTTGGTACGAGTGTAAGGTGGTGTTCCTCAACCGGTCACCCAACCAGCACAAAAATGGCACATGGTTCCACTTGGACGTGCACGCGCCACCTCGCTTCTCCATCACACCGGAAGACATTATTTACGTTAATTTAGGTGAGTATTTGAAAGGTACATAAGGACCACAAGACCTTTAAAGATAGGATGGTACAGCAATCAAGGTTTAAAAAATATGAACCCAACTCGAAAGATGTTACTTGGCTTTCGACTATCAATTATGAAAAGCCAGAAAAGCTGTTATAATCATCCAAAATCTCGAGTATGAGGATACTCGCAGGCCGATTAAGAATAAAAAGCTAATTAGAGACCTACGTACCGTTTTCTTTCTTTCAACTATTTACTACAGGTAGTCGTAGTAAATATTAAAGAATAGTAAGATAATACCTAACATATAAATACACATTAACAGTGTTTATATTATTATAAAAAACTTCAAGAAAATAAAACGGACTTGTGTAAACTACAATCAACACTGCTCTAAGTTTAAAAATAATTATCACGTAAAAAATTAAATTACATTAAAATTGCTTAAGATTGTAATCAGTTATTAAGAACCTGGTTATTTTTTTTAATTAAATATCTAAAGTCTAACTAACACGTACCTACCTTCAATTCCAGGAGACGCCATAATCCTCAACTGCCAGGCGGAGGGCACGCCCACGCCCGAGATCCTGTGGTACAAGGATGCGAACCCGGTGGAGCCTTCGGGAACAGTCGGCATCTTCAACGACGGCACGGAGCTGCGCATCAGCAACATTCGCCACGAGGACATCGGCGACTACACGTGCATCGCGAGGAATGGCGAGGGACAGGTGTCGCACACTGCGCGCGTCATTATCGCTGGAGGAGCTGTTATTACTGTGAGTTCTAGATTAATTACATTAAAAAATACAACAAAAGTAAAAGTCAAAATAACTTCATAGAAATTCTGCAGAATCAGATGTAAGTATGACCAATAAATACGAATTTAATCTACTGTTATCTCTCGTCCTAGGCAAAAGCGATCGCCAATTTTTGTTCGGTGAACCGGACTCGTAATCGCGCCGACAGAACTCGATCCGATCCGATTTCCCGAATAAAAAAAAGACTTTAGAAAAACAAAAGAGCCGCGTCCTAACCAAAAGCGATCATCGCGTTACAACGATCGCTTTTGGTTAGGATGCGGCTTTAAAACGTATGTAATTATATGCTTTTCCAAATACCTTCCTACTAGATCTATACTCGCACCTATAATTTGAAGCATATCGGAGATAGTTAATTGATTCAGGCGTGACCTTGCGGAAATCCATTATAAAATGATGGTGTGGATATATTTAGTAACCTGATCCGCTTAGCTATTTCTATAGAGTCTTAAAAAAGCCACACCAAGCACCGAGCGCAGCTCAACACGCCGTGTTCGAGTTCGCGACAAGTTAATCGTCATCCTGAGGATGCCTCGTTGAGAGGTGAAACACGTGTCGATTTCTTCCAGGGTCTTTTTAAGACTCTATAGAAATAGCTAAGCGGAACAGGTTACTAAATATATCCACATCATCATTGCATATCGTAGAGTTCCAAAAATAAAAGCTATTCATTCTCCCGTAAATTGACTTCCATTGCAGCACTGACGAAATGCCTACTATCCAAAAAAATTGGTACTCATATTAATTTCCCAGTTTTTATGCTCCATAAAAAATAAAATAAATTCTCAACAATTTCTTCAGATGCCGCCAACAAACCAAACGAAGTTAGAAGGAGAGAAAGTACAATTTTCATGCGAAGCGAAGGCCTTACCTGGAAACGTGACGGTGAAGTGGTTCCGCGAGGGTGCGCCGGTGGCAGAGGTGGCGGCGCTGGAGACCAGGGTTACCATCCGAAGAGATGGCGCGCTCGTCATCAACCCTGTGGCGGCCGACGACTCGGGACAATACCTCTGTGAAGTCTCCAACGGAATTGGAGACCCGCAGAGCGCTTCGGCCTATTTGAATGTTGAATGTGAGATTTTGTTGCTCTAAGGGATGCGCTAAGGTAGCTCGCGAAATTCAAATGTTTTTTTGCAATTTGCAGGTCAGTGTCAAATTGTATGTTGATCAAAATATGATTCGCGACCGAAGCAAATGTGTATTTACAGAATTATTATTATCAAAATCAAGCAAATTGCCAAAATACCTAAAAAATAATAATTGCGGGCTACCCTGGCGCTTTTGCTGTAAGTTAGCTGAGTACAATTCGAATTCGAGAAATTAGAAGCTAAAAATCTTGGTGATAGCTAAAATTTTGATATTCCACTTGAAATCCTCTTAAAATAATAATATGTCCATTTTAGTGAGGTAATTCTGGATTCGGATAAGACTCGGTACTACACAGCACAAACTTATCTATAGGCAGATTACACAGCGCTTAACGCTACGTTATTTTCACAGATCCAGCAAAAGTAACGTTTACTCCAACCGTGCAATACCTCCCCTTCCGACTGGCCGGTGTGGTGCAGTGTTACATAAAGGCCAACCCTCCCCTTCAGTACGTTACATGGACGAAGGACAAGCGGCTGCTGGAGCCGTACCAGACCAAGGACATCGTGATCATGAACAACGGCTCCTTGCTGTTCACGAGGGTCAACCAGAACCATCAGGGTCGATATACTTGTACTCCTTATAACGCGCAAGGAACTCAGGGGTCTTCAGGTAAGACAGAACATATTATTAAAACAAATAGGGATAAAGTTGAGGCGCTATTTCAAGAGAAGTAATTATGGTTTCGTTTTACAGGTCCAATGGAAGTATTAGTTCGTAAACCACCAGTGTTCACAGTGGAACCGGAACCTTTGTACCAAAGAAAGGTAAATGAAAGTTTCAATGTGACTTTTACCACTAACCTAAGGTATATAACCCGCGAAAGCTTGTTGATTTGGGCAGGCGGCCCCCTGATACTTTTTCGGAAGTATCGATTGCTGGATTGTTATAATTTTATGTAAAAGACAAAATGTAGGGTCTTCTATTTAATTTATTCTAGTATTTAAGGACTCGACAGTAAAATTACTTGATGTCATCTGCCTTGGTGTTTTAATCCATCAGTCCACCACTAGATTTAGGCTCTCGCAGACTGCGCCATTCTCCGCATTCCGAATTTCTCTCTAGCTGGGATGCGTCCCATCGCTCCGTTGTTTGCCATTTAGCGATCTCGGATGGTACTTGCTGCTCCTTTGATATTTGTGGCGTACTAACGATATGTCCCTGTTAGGTGGGCGAGTCAGTGGAGATGCACTGCGAGGCGCAGGAGGCGGAGGGCACTCAGCGGCCGAGCGTGGTGTGGCGGCGGCGCGACGGCCTACCGCTGCAGAAGAGCCGCGTGCGCGCCCTGGGTGGGAACATCACCATCGACACGCTGCGCAGGCAGGACTTCGGCATCTACCAGTGCGTCGCTTCCAACGAGGTAGCACACTAACTAGCACACTAACCGCGTTCAAGAGCTGTCTGTGTCATCATTGTTAAGGAATATTGACACAGACAGCCCTGGAACGCGGTTTGGACTGCAATAGGAGTTACGATGTAATCGATTTGAGCATGCTAACACCCGCTCCGAGCGTAAGCGCGATAACGATGTCCCGTAAAACGTCATAAACTATGACGTCATGACATGCATCATCTTGCGATAATGCTGACCATGCCTTAAATTAATAACATGCCAAAAATGAAAATTGCTGTTTTGTTTTGAGTCGCATCCTATCTGTAGACTAACGTGGCATTTTTAAAATTGTGCTTCTGGCTATCGTCGCCACCTAACCAAAGAATAAGAAGAAATTAGTGGTAAAACACAAAGAAATATGTTATGTTATAAGTTTTGACGTTGAGCGAACACTATGAGCGCATTCACGAGCGTTCCGAATTGTTGACTGCCCTCAGCTGGCATAATCGTGATATCTAAATCGGAACGCAAAATACTGATATGAGCGCTGTAAGCGATTCTGGCTTAATTCGGAAAGCAGCCTCTATGTGCTGATCGCATTCAGTTTCATTAATGAAATTCGCCCTAAAACGAACTATAAATATGGAATACTTTGGTAAAGACAAAGAAAAATAGAATGCACTAATAAAAGTATCTACTTATGGCAATAAAGTATAATACATGTTACTGCATTTTATTTTTAGCACAATTTATAAACTGTGTCACGATTATGTTTCTACGATCGACGATACACAACTTCCGAGAATTTTTTTTTTTCGTTTTAAAGAAGTTTTTTTTTTTTTTTTGTTTATTTAAGAAGATTTATTTTGCTTTAAGTACATATAAGTAAGTATTAAGTGCAGCAAGTCTTTAATTTGCGGAAGTTTTTAAACGATAATTTTGAGCGCTAATTGTTAATATTTACCTTTATAGATATTAGAATGTGAGGTTTCTGAACAATCAATAAATATATTCTGATAACCAGTGGCGCAGTGGTATCGGCCCTGACTTACGAGTTGTATAGGTCGTGGGTTTAAACCCAGGCAGGCGCTTTATTTTGTGTAAATAATTATTTTCATCACCACTGCTCTCAAAACGGTGAAGGAAAACATCGAGAAGAAACCGACATGTCCTTGAACCAAATATTCAAGAAGACATGTGATATCTACGAACCCGCACTGGGCTCGCGTGATAGATTACAGACCACTCCCTCTCGAAGAGAGAAAGCCTGTGTCCCAGCAGTGGGAACATTAGTCGAGTGCGTAGCCTCTCCGTGCGCAGAAGTGGGGCTCCAACTTAACTACTAAACTTCCTCTTTAGGTGGCAACAATAGTAGCGGACACGCAGTTGGTGATCGAGGGAACACAGCCACATGCGCCATACAACGTGTCGGGCACTGCGACGGAGTTCCAAGTGACGTTGCGCTGGCAGCCCGGGTACGCCGGCGGGCCCGACTACAAACAAGACTACACTATCTGGTACAGGGAGGCCGGCTTCTCCGAGTGGACTAAGGTTCCAGTCACCCCATCTGGTGCTACTTCTGTGAGTTTTCATAGATTTTTACCCGTTTGCGCTGTGCAAAGAGAGGGTTATGTTTATCTGTGTAACTTTGTATGTAATTTATACCCTCGAGGCATCCTAACTACTGAATGGATTGTAATATATGAGGTGTCTATCGACTTCTCTCGGTCGCACGACGGTTATAGCTATTGGTTTTGTTTTTATAACATCACAAGATAGTGGATTTTAGACGTTAATAAGTAAAGCCTTGAAAAAAGTACCATGTGGGGTATCAAACTATAGGGCATTCCTAAAATATAATACACTGAAAAGACTGAAATAACGTGGTAACACTTGAACTACGAAAATCACTCTTACTGCTACCACATTAAGGCGCTGATATTTTCAAATTGATACCATTGATTTGCGGTTGACTGTACTAGTAACCCTTGAACCAAGAAAACCAGGGCTGTCGACTGCTAGGAAACAGTTACATTTTTACCATGAACGTACGGTGGACTATACTTAGAAATATTACATTTAAATCAGACGAAAGGAAGGATAAAAAGTCTAATATAAGCTGTATAGAGATGTGCTGAACTCCAAATGAGCGTAGCAGTCGTAATTTTACCAAAAGTATTTATAAAACATTTCGTAGCGTCGACGCTCGTAGAGGGTCTACGCCGTAGCGTCGAGTAGCACGTAAATTTTGACAACCGACAACCAACATTGATGAAACGATTTCAAAGATGACAAACAAGGTTATGATATGTTTGCGTTTGTCGAATTTTCAAATAGGACTAATTAATATACTCTGAACTTGTTTTAGATTCGTCTTCCATCAAAGAGGACCAATTAAACTTGTTCTTTGTATACAGGTCACAATAAATCGTCTCCAGCCTGGTACGACGTATGAGTTTCAAGTGAACAGCAAGAATACGATAGGAGAAGGAATGATGAGCAAAGCTATAACAATTAGAACTCTTGGTAAGTACCATCCAGTTTATTGATATGTGTGGCGGGACTTAACATGTTCGTGTGTGTTACAACAAATTAATATGAAATAATCTTAGTCTAACACTATGTTATTTAAAAAAATATTATCCGTGTGCATAACAGGTATTGGTTGAGCTTGTTAACTTTTGTATCAACAGGGATAAAATTATGTTGAAACGAACTGACTAATAGATAAATTGAGGAAAGTTTCCAGTTACAAGGTCTGGTTGGATTTGAGGTGGGTTGTTTTACTTAAGATTGCTTTTTGTAGATGTAGGCGCCAAACCGAAGGCGGCACCCACCCCGGCGGGGCCTGTAGACGAAAAAATATTTCAAAACGCACCCGAAGGCTCTGGTATATACCCACAAATGTTGCACAGTAATCACTAACTTTATCACTTCATCTCATCTCATGTAATCGTCATCAATTTAGGTAGTTAGCTATTTTGTGTCAAGTAGATTCATTTAGACTCCATCGTTACAACTATTAGACTCAATTTTGTGTTGACGTATTTAGTTAGTGCATGGTTTACAATGTATTAGTTGTGTGTTTGTATTTTGTTCTGTATTTAAATTAATAGCAATTGCATGTTCAAACCTTATCACAAAATAATTTGCTTATAATTTTAACGAAAAGGTTAATTTTGTGTTAAAACTATAGTGTTACACGACATTCTAAACGTTTTCTAGCAAATAAATGATTATTTATTTTTACAACTCAGTATTTTAAATACTTACCCACATTTATTAAATTAGTTATTATATTCACCACATAGGTATAACAAAACTTTATTTTCTTACTATTTTATATCCGATTAGTCACTTTCGTTTTACCATCCAGCACATCACGTCTGTCTCTGGTAACCCAGACTCACAGGACCGCAAAACTATAGCTCTCTCTAAACATAGGTCCGAAGTCTGGTCCTCCCCGCAACCTGACGGTGACAGAGGTGCACAACGGGTTCCTCATCACGTGGCAGGCGCCGCTGGAGCGCGCGCACCTGGTGCAGTACTACACCATCAAGTACCGAACTGACGCGCAGTGGAAGACGCTCAACCGAGGGCAGATACGACCCGAGGAGACTAGCTACTTGGGTAAATTATGATAGAGAAATTGCCCTGTACTAACTATATTTATGATACCTGCTTATTAGGCTTTTTTTGTCAAATTTATGAAACGTTCTAGATTTATTATATAATAGGTACGTGGTTTTCCTTCCAATGAAATAACTCAGGCTTATAACGACAATGCCATTTAATATTTTCTTCAATAAGTACAGACATACCTTAAACTATTGGCCAAGCCCAAAAGTTTAAGGTAGGTATTGACTTTTGAGCTATAATTGATCAGAGTCGGTTTGAGATACCTACATGGTATAATCGTAATGTTACTATACTTTTTATTATTTACAGTTTTCTAATTTGAGATCTAATTTAAGCGAGATTTTACGTTTTTTGGAACTACACCTAGATAAGTTTCAATCGTCTGGTTCCAGCTGGCTCCGTTTCTTAAAATAACTTTAAGCATAGAGATCGAGTAACCAGTCTTTTTCCTTAACTTACGTACTAACATATCAGCTGTGTACTAATAAACAGAATCAGATCACAACAAAATACAATGTTCATCACAGCAATCTCACGAAACATTTCAGTTAAAAACCTAGTCGGTGGTCGTACGTACTACTTCCGAGTGTTGGCCAACTCGGCCACCAGCTACGAGAGCTCCGAGGAGGTGAAGTTCCCTGTGCCAGCGCGCGTGAAGCACAAAGCAATCACGGCGGGCGTGGTCGGCGGGATCCTGTTCTTCATCGTGGCGATAATCCTGTCCGTGTGCGCCGTCAAGATCTGCAACAAACGTAAACGACGTAAGCAGGAGAAAGGTGAGACTCGTCACACAAGCGGCCGCTAGTCCGCTGCCGGCGCTAGTTATCCCGCGATCTTGCCTCCATATGCGCTAGCTTTTATGGAACGCACTAATGCCATAACATTTCTTAAACTTTGACGGTTAAAACGAACTGTGTCGCCTTACGTACTTCAAGCATAAAACGATCAAACATAAATAAACTCGTAGCGTCATGTCAAAACATCTGTTTCCACAGACCGGAAAATAGTTAAGAGTTTAATTATATTCTACTAGTTACTACTAATACTTAAATACTTCATATTTTAATGAGATCATAGTACAAAATAAACATTTCGCCATGATGGTTTGAACAATAAATCAACCCATAGCCCTGAGACTTAAAGGAGTATCTTCAGTTCACTTGAACTGAAAATGTCATACCGACTTGGTTGCTGCAATTTCGCAACAAAAATATTGTCAGTGACTAGCAATTCACTATTATAAACGACACAAGTTCCGTGGGCTCTTTACATAGATAACGCGTTCGTTGAAGACAGGTAGACTTCCTTACATAACTTACCATATTGTCGGCAAATTACATATTCGTTTGTATATTATCTGCTTAATTCACTCATACACTGGCGTTTTCTTTTGTAAGCTTTTTGCATGCGTTAGGTTTATGGAAATATTTTTTTGTCCTAAAAATAAGTTGAAGATAACTCGTTAAACATCAAGTAGTCCAAGATAAAATAATAGGGCTAGAGAAATCGCGAAACTAATCTACGTAAACCTGAAGAAACGAATGTTGCGCTAGCTACCTAGAGTAATCTCGTTGCTTCTAGATAAGGAATACTGATATCAGATACAGCTGTTCTTCGTGAATTTCTTTAAGGCTCCATAGATACCTACGGATATCATGATGAACGTAGTAGGTTTGTATGTAATAAAACATAAGCTAATAAATTCTTCAACAACAATAATCAGCATAAAAATATGAGCACGTAAGCCCATTCAATTATATTAGCGCAGCAAATATCGTTCTGCATGTTGGGTAACAAGTTCATTGCAATTATTGAATGATGGCAATCCATATTCTGCTTGTAGTCATTATCACGTCACGACATTATTGCATAGTCATACAAACGTGCACTGGAAAGAACTACCAATGCTCCATAGCTGCACTCGGGAATCTTTTTACCTTTCCTAGAAACAATTTAAAAGCTAGAAAATTCGATGACTATAGAAAGATACAGTAAGATTACTAATCATTTCCGGTGATGAAACGAATCCCAAAAATAACATATAGAAGTCCATTCCAGTGCTCGTTGTGTTTTGGTTGACAATATGGTGGGTGGTGGTGGTGGTACAAAGCGAGGGTGGCGGGCGGCGGCCGTGGCTGGGTCGGGGCGGAGCGCCACTCCACTACGTTAATGTTCAGAAATTATCCGATTGCAGCATACAACATGGTAGCCGCGCGACTGACAGACCTCCGCGCCGCAGATAGCACTCAAGTGCCTTTTAAGAAGTGAGTACTTATGTACTTGTGCCTATATACTTAAATAATTAACTTTTTTAGTCCTTTTGAACAACTCTAATTTTTACTCACTACATTCACGCTGCTTTAACAGGAAATCAGGTCAGTTTTACCTACATATTACCAAAGTTGATTAATGTTTTGTCATATTGTATATTTTATTGGTAAAAGTACCTATACGTAGGAACACACTGATGCACTTTCAAGAGATTTATAGGAAGTTAAGGTATGTTTGTCCGGCTTACATGTTTGTTGTGTTCATACAGATTTAGAGAACGCGGAATATCGAGTATAGTGCAGTGTTTGCGGTTTACTGCAAACTGGGTGTGGCCGGCGTCGCGCTGCGGCGGCGAGGCGCGGTACTGGGCATCGGTGCGGCGCGTGTCGGCCGCTACGCCCACGCCTGCGCCGTCGCCCGCGCCGTCCTCGTCCGACGACGGCGGATTCCTGCCGCGCCTGCGCGCGCCGCTGCGGCCGAGCGCCGCGCCGCCGCTGTTTCGCGCCTCGTCGCCGGCGCTGGCGCTGCACTGGCCGCCGTGGCCGCCGTGGCCTCCGTGGGCGGCCGCCTGGACGCCCTGGTCGCCGCTCCACGTGTCTGACCTCAGCTCCGTGCCCTTCCCGAGCTCGGCCGATGGCTCGTTCCCGACGCCTCCGTCTCCCTTCCGCCTGAGATCACTGCGACAGAGCGCGCACGACCCGACGCGCGCCACTTCCGGGCCTCTCGCCAGACCGCGCGCGCGGCCTCTGCCGCGGCACGCTCGCCCGCGGGCCGTCGCGGATCTGCCGCCGCCTCCCCACGAAGCCTCACCCGAGAGTCGATCGTCGTCCAGCGGATTCGGCAGCAAAAACGCTTCGTCCTCGCAACACAATCGCAGCAGCCGCACGGGCAGCCTGGCCGAGTGGCGGCCGCCGCCGTACCGGCCGCCGCCGCCCGCGCCGCCGCCGCGGCCCGGCTCCGGCGAGGCGGGCGACGCGGGCTCGGTGGACGTGCACTACGAGTGGGACCGCGCCACGCGCACGCCTACGCCTTCGACGCCAGAGCGGACTCGGGCGCGCCCCTCCCGCGACGACGTAGAAGCTCGAGTGCGCGCCATGAAGGAGGAGTTCCTCGAGTTCCGCAAGCGCCAGGCGCTGCGGCGTCGCTCGCCGGAACCGTTGGCGCCGCCGCCACCACTGTCTCCGCTGTCTCCGCTGTCGCCGCTGTCTCCGCTGTCGCCGCTGTCTCCGCTGTCGCCGCTGGCTGCGCTAGCGCACTCGCCGCCTGCGCCCGCCGAGACTGTCTGCTGACCGACACGATACCGATCATTACGAGCTACTTGCTCTAAATGGTCTTTTTATTCCCCACCGACCCCCTCTGTTTTATAGAT
Organism: Omphaloscelis lunosa; assembly: GCA_916610215.1. NCBI lineage: Eukaryota > Metazoa > Arthropoda > Insecta > Lepidoptera > Noctuidae > Omphaloscelis > Omphaloscelis lunosa. The sequence goes on from OU744247.1 coordinate 15,798,140, forward strand.
CTGCGCTTCATCTTTTACATACCTAGATGTGGTGAAGTAATATTAAAATTCTTAACTTTACTTCTGCAAGTAAATCATTATTATTTGTATAACACTTTAGCTTGAGCATAAATTATTCAATATCGGGCACGAACGATGACCGACAATCAGTTTCGAATGTCGGTAAAAATTCATCATTTCATAGAGCCCGAAAATCCACAAAACGGGGGCTATTCGGAAGTAGATATTGATTTGGTACGTTCACTGTTTATGTAGTATTAAAAGATCCCACCAGGTCGCTGGCGCTACGACCACGCCGCCAGTAACCGTTATTATAAATACTAGATACTTAGAAAAATGATGACTTAAGTCGCACAAGAATATTTGCGACTGTAATAATGTACGTATAAAAGTGGATGCTGTGGCGTTTCATGCTCGCACTGTCTGCTTTCCTATCTAATAAAATATGTCAATTAATTGTTCGAAGTAACCTCACGCACGACGACGCGGACGCTTAATTAAATAAACGTGGCAAAATGAGACCTATGGCAACAAAAACACAGGCACTTCCATTTTGATTCTAATTAAATATACATACGATTACCGTTAGGCTAATGTAGGTACTAAATGCTGAAAGTGATTACTATGAACAGAATGTGCCATATACAGATCAAAGTATTGTTTTATATTTAAAGTGATGTGGGCGTGTGCCCGGCGAGCAGCCAGTGCGAGAGACGTTCACCTTAACGCTTTAGGTATGAGCGGGGAAGCATCCACGACACCGCTCATACCAACATTATATTGTAGTTATTATTGTAACTAATTACGAATAACGATTTACTAAAAGAGCAGCCGCGACTGGTGGTCGAGTGCGCGAGCAGTAGACGCTTGGCAGCGCCTACGCACAGGCGTTAGGCGCGCCACAGTCGGGCGCCAGTCGAGCGCCAGTTGGCCGCTAGTCAGGCGCCACTGCCGGGCTCCAGTCCGGTGCCACAGACGGGCGCCGACTACGCATTCGGGCGCCAGTCCCGACTGATCGTTTATAATATACAACAAAATAATCATTAAGTAGATTTTAGAAATAATTTAGATTGATACAAAACGTGTAAACTCAGTTTTGTTTGACATTTTAAAATGAATTATTATTTTACAAGTACAAATTTATTTTTATTTATGTAGTTACAATAATTTAAAAGGAACAACTGTACATATGTAAAAACATATTAGATATTATATACATTTATTTATTTAGGTGTGGTGTGGTATGATTGAGGTTCTGAAGAACTGTTTGCCAGTGCTTGTGACTACTTGTGAGGCACTCGACACTGTCGCCATTAGACACTGCCGACTTAGGAACTTCCCACGTTTATATTAAGTATTCTTTATATTGATGACTAACTTATTTTTTTATTCTTGTGTGGCTGATGATGACTTACCTGATATGACAATGCGACTTGATGTGTCAATGCCTAAAATAAATGCAAAGGTTCAGTCAATTGTTTTAAACTTCACTCAAAATAATATTGAGAAGTTTTTTTTAAGAATTTTTATGTAATTTTTTTTTTTACGTTTTCTACAATTCACTAAGAGATGACAATGATTGTGTTTGTTATTTCACGAGAATAATAATAATTTACTTATCGGTTCCTTGAGTAATCCCACCTATGTAGTTGACCAGTCAAAACCAAGACTGTTTAATAGATATTATGTTCGTTATTAGGTTTACTTATTGTGTCAAATGTGCTCTTAGATATTTCCTTGCATGCACGTCGCACTTTTTGTACCTATTGTTTGTAACGCAGAACTTTTTTTATTCGGATACCTATCGAGTTAAGGACCTCCTATAAATAAGTATAAAAATGTACGCTTTAAAGAAATCGGAATAAATTACTCATAACAAATAGATAGGTAGGTATGATAAGGTGTAGTTATTTATGTGCGTGCATGGAAGCGTCTGATACGGAGGAATACGGCGCATTGCGCCAGGAGGCACGCGTCGTGTCGCGGGCTGCGCGTGAGTCGCTCGCGGCGCTCACGCACGCCCTGTCGTCCGCACTGTGTATTGTTACGTCAAGGACAGCGAACAAGCGCATCATTAGTTCACTGCTGATGACGGTGTAGCGTTAAGTTACGTTTAACGACACAATAGACCCTTGTTTTGTTTTTTTACTCGTTCTCTAAGTAACTTCCGCCATAGCATACACTTAGAATATTAGGATCGACGATTTGTGCAATAAATTATCCACTGTTCAATATAAATAAATAATAATATGTTAAAATAATTATGTATGTATATGCTCAATATTTTTGACTGACCAACTGTAAAAAATATTAACGGTAAATTCGAAATCACGATTGTTTAATGCGAATTTATTATGCTTTGGTATAGAAATTGATTCTTTGCCATTCGTTAATCGAGACAAAAGTAGAGTATTGCAAACAGATATACTTACCTATAATTCTTGGGCAAGCTTACATTTTGGCCGTGTGGCCAGCAGTAGTGCAGGTGCCTAATTCTTATTTATTTATTGACCGTGGCGGGCATATCACGAAACTAAAAATAATAGGCCTGTTTTTAAAGTTTGATCTTTTAGTATAATACTTATAGAATTGTAAATATTTGTTTTATTGATTTCATGTGATTCGGCGAGTGATATAAAGCGAGCACAGATATATCGCACACAACACGTAGGTGCACGACTACATTCGAGTAGTTTGCGTAGGTTTTATATTATAATGCCTAAATCACTCGTTTAACTGAAATTATATTTAAATGCGATCATTGTAACAACCACCAAGACTTGAAATTCAATTAACGTGAGCTGTTCACAACGTATGTACCTACCTACTTAGGTATTATTTTGACAAATTTATTATAATTGTACGTACAAGAGTAAGAAACAAGAGTAATATATACATATAGCTCAAACCATGTGATATCTAGTCTTTTCCATTATAAAATTATCCTTCCTTTACATACTAAAATTTTCATTAAAAATCGCATTTTCACTTATTTTAACCTTTACAGATAATTTGGATATGACTGCCTCCTATTTGTCTGAATTCTGTCGATGTCAGAGTACACTGAAGTTAGCCACTGTCGAAGCACTTGCATTTCTTCAACGGTCTACACACTCAACTTTTATCGTTCAATTATTTCATAAACCTAAGAAGAAGGCTAAGAAGTAAAGCATTGCTGAATAAAATAGCCCAAACATCATTCGACAATTTCTAGACTAAAATGAAAAAGATAGCAATATTTTAGATTAATGTAACTAAATCGTATGTATCAGTTTGTATAAAGGAAAGTAAGTGAACGAAGTTATTGCACATTGGCAGAAATATTGCGGTGAAACAGGGCACCCAAATCTTAAAAAAATAAGGCATAATGCACAATATCTCAGCACAATAAGTGATATTATAAAATACTCGAATCTTCAAAATATCATACTGAGCACTTTAACTGTTACTCGAATGAATCCACAATAAGTTTGCCTCGATTGAAAACAAAATATGCACAAGCAACATTTTTATAACTCGAGTAAATATCCATTTTCATTTATAGAATATTTTTAGTTATAAGTGTTGAGATCATGTGTTTACTGTGTAAGCACAAAAAGGATTCAATTCAAAAAATAAAAATACAATAACGTTGCTATGATTATATTGTTGTCTTATTTTTACCTGGAGCTGCATTTCGCAAGAAATAAACTGTAGCACAGACTTGTGCTGTAGGTGAACTACACATTAGAGGAATCCGAAAAGGGAGGACATAATCTTTCTAGGAAAGTAGGCACAAGCCACGCACTATAGGTACTATTAAGGGTGGATCCGGGGGGTCATGGCGGCTATGACCCCCCCTCTAGCTCGATCACTGGTATTTTTTCTCATTTAATCTCATTAATAAATATCAAATAAATACTTTGTATGATGTTGCGACGTAGGATGTGTTTGTCACACATGCGCAAACGACACGCATAATAAGACTATGTGTTGTTATTATAATTATGATGATGAACCGTGGAGTTTTCTGCCAGCTCTTTCCCATGGGAAACGACCAAATGAAACCGTGTTCCTAGCTTCTGACGTTTCATAAATGCCGATGTAGTTTTATCTGAAGCTAGCAAGAGACGTAGAATTTAAAAACCCTAGAATAGTGTCAAAACAAACCGCCCGGGCCCCGGTTCTGGTGCCCCCTAAATCTTAAGAAGTACTTTTCAATGATATCCCAAACACGGTCAACAAAATATTCAGTAAGAAGTTTAGAGTTGTAGGCTGAGAATGAAAATTTTCGAGCTCGCTTCGCTCGCTACAATCTACATTCTCAAACTTTTTACATAAGTCGACAAAAGAACTCCTTTTTGTTTATGACTTTTCAACAAAAAAAAAAAAACAGTGGCATTTCGGGAGTGCTAACAGAAGTGAAAACTTGAAAAACAATCGGCACCGCGGTCATCAATGCGTTGATGTCTTTTACTCCATGCACCGCAGTAATTAACGCGTTGTTGTCTTTTTAATGGTCTAAAGCTGGTGTCATCACAGTGTCGCGAAATCAATGCTTTAGGCGGTGTGCTAAAATTTTCGAGCTCGCTACGCTCGCACGAATTCTATATTCTTCTGACTCTCAAACTTTTCTGCATAAGGCGACAAATTAACTCCTCTGTAAAGATCTTTAATAGAAATCTAACCGGGAATTCCGAGACAAAGTGCAAAAAATTACGAGCTCGCCTTGCTCACTCCCCTACATTTTTGCTTTTCGTAAATAACCTATTGAGGGGACGAAATGCACGAACACTTCCGACGTTTGGCTCCCAGACTGGAGCGGGCTGGGGCTGCATTCAAGCGGCTCCTGCCCAATCTAGGGAATCCAAACGCCTCCTGCCGGAGACTCTACGCGGGGGTCGTGCGGTCCATGGCCCTTTACGGGGCACCGGTGTGGGCGCGTTCACTAAGGCTGCGGGCAGCCCGCCGGTTGAACGCGTCCCAGAGGGTCATGGCCATCCGGCTGGCCCGAGGATACCGCACGGTCTCCTGTGAGGCGGCGAGCCTCCTTGCCGGATTACCGCCATGGGATCTGGAGGCAAAAGTCCTCGCGCACATTTAGGAGTGGCGCGAGGAGGCGATACGTCGGGGCTTAACTCCGCTGCCGCGAGAAATCACGGCACAGCGGACAGAGCTCCGGCGGGATCTCATGGCGTCATGGAGAGTGCGATTGTCGCAACCCAGCGCTGGGCACGCCACAATTGCGGCAATAAGACCCCTCTTTGAGGAGTGGCTAGAGAGGCGCCACGGCGTCCTCACCTTCCGCCTGACGCAGGTCCTCACCGGACACACTGGTTTTCACCAATGAACGGCACTCCGTTCATTGGTGAAAACCAGTGTGTCCGGTCCCACTAAAACCGTCCGCATGAATCACTATTCATGCGGACGGTTTTAGTGTATAATTCATTATGGTTTTGTGTAAATCGGCTTAAATTTTACGATTATTGTTTGAAAATGTCGGAAAAAATAATGCCGACTGGGAGTTTTATCGGTGTGCGCCACGCAATGGTAAAAGTTACATAAAATTTATGTTCTACAGTATTATTCATCTTAAAAAATTCAACAATAACGTCCGCGATGGCACATGTCTATCTTCTAAGGATGATCCACAGTAACCATTGTTATCTTTCAGAATTTGATGTAAATTTTATTGTTATTCCCGAAGCTTTTTTGACCGGTATTATATTAATCACTATCCAATAAAATATGTTATTTATATTGGGCATATAATTTAAAAATATAGATTGCATATAGATTAAAAAATGGCTTGACATCATATCTTTTAAATGAATAGTTTAAAAGATATCACAGTTTCAAAATTACTAGTAATTACATAATTATGGTTGACGATAACGCGGGCCCAGCGATATTAGTCATTGACATTTCCTCGGCTAGAGGTATGTAATCCCGGTAGTACGTTCCCGTGGGATATTTTTCAACATCCACGCGGGCAAAGCCGCGGGCAAAAGCTAGTGTTAACTATATCCCGAAACTTAGCAGTCAAGCTACTGTTTCACGACACTAATTTCATAATGTAAACCGCGCTATAAGCACAAAAAGCATAGGTACCTAAGTTAACGTGGGTGGAATGGACCGAGTGGGTTGGGCTAGTTACTTACAAAAATTACAATAACATGTACTTCAGATTTCTGAAAAGCCAGGAAAATGAGAATTTACAGTAATTTTATACTACCTAAATACCTCGGAAAAAAACTACATTATCACACTAGAACTACCTAGGTTCTTGGCAAAAAGTAATGAGTAGGCCAAAGTGATAAAAAATTGTAAAACATGTCTTTTGATAAGAGAAATACACACACATTTCCTGGATAGCTAAGAATTATCCTAAATTAGTCGATGAGTTGGTGCCACCGCATACACGTCGAAGTAATGATTTCCAGACTTTTCATTATATACAAGTGCTTATTAGGTAAATATTTAAATATTTATTTCATTCACAACTTTGCCACACATCATGACTTTAAGAAACAACTTTTTAGTAAATACTTAACTTTACTAAATACAACTTAATGTGGGATCGACAATGGAATATAGTCCTGTAAAACTTTATTCGAATCCGCACTAGGTTGGTATAGATACAAAGCTTTAAGGTGGAACTAGTCGATATTTTTTCCATACAATTTTTGGGGGGGTTTTACTCCACTGTTTGACATTGTACATCTAAAGTTAAACCTGATACAGTTTTGTCTTAATATTAATTTTGTCTGTGCGGAAACAGAATGGTAAAATAATAAACCAATAAAAAGTTAGGAGCCAACAAAGATTCGTTTTTCTTGCTAATTTTAACGGAACTTTAGGCGTAAATAATTTAGAAAAGAAGTGTAAAATCTCCAAAACGAAGTCGGTACGGACAAATCTTAATTATTGAGTAGTTCAATAAACTTTATTTGTAATAGATTTATGCAGTGGTTCCTTAATAAAACCCGATTTTCCAAAAGTCATTTCGTAATTTTTTACGCGCACGTTTTACTAAAATAGCTCGGAACGGTGTTTGTGTGCGTGCGAACTAGACGTTGTGCATGTAGACCAGCGTCTGACTGCTCATCACTGATACTATCTCTGTCGGACACGATGCCAGGTGAGACAGCGTGCTTTTTGGCCATGCCTACCAGTGAGTTCCGAGCCCGCGACTAGTTCAACCTTAAGTTTTGCACCATAGCAATAGGTTACCGACGGCCCTTAGGTACCTACGGCCAAAACCTTACAAATTCAATTCAATGACTTAGGCACTTACATCTTTTTTATTTTATTAAAAATCTATAGATTTAATTAGGTAGGTACCCACATACTAAAAAAAAAAAAAAACCAATTCGAGCTTTTTGAACATTTTATTGACCGATTGCGGATTGGGCATGTTAATAAGTTGCGCAGATGTAGAAAAAAAAAATTGACCAATTTTATGCACGACCTCTGGCCTACTAACTACATTTTAAAACCAGATTGTGATAATACATTTGCGTTTTTTTAATAGCAGAAATATGTGACGTTTTTAGTTACTACACAACTAGCCGTTCAGGATTATCTAATCTAACGACTCATACGGTTTAGGCCTTAGGTATAGATATGATACATGGCGCTGGTCGTTAACTCTGTATCTACTAGGTATGACCTCAATGTCCACACCAAAATACCGCCTCAACACCTACACGTTACATTGAAATTACAGTTTCCTATACAGCCGCTCTCCCATATGAGAATGAACAAGGGCCCGAATACGGAGATGAATGGATATACTTCTACGACGACGAAGGCAACACCCATACCATGAACTTCTCTACTCTACCAGAGGAAACGCGTGGAATGATTTTTGGAGACGCCTATTTTTACTTGTACACCAGGTGAGCTACGTTTTATTATAAAGTTCCGATGCCCAGCAGAACTGTACGAAGTCGACGTTTCCTATCCGACTACTCTGATAAGAAACACCGAAACAAAATCAGAGTTCACAGTCTCTTTTAAAGTCCGAACATACGAGTACTAATCTTGGTTAAATCACGTGAGAACCATGTAGATTAGTGTCTAGTCTTTTGACGAAAGAATCACAAAGATAAGAATGGACCTGTCTGGTCAGTGCACGCATTTCTCAGTAATCGTTAACTCAACACACACAACAATTACTTAAGGCGGGCCGAGCCCGAGCGCAGTAGGCATACAACGCTTACCCCAGCCCCCGCAACGAGTAGCGATACGTAACAAATTACGATGCGCGGGAAACGCGAGCGCCAAGCGCACCGCTCATGAGTTCACGACCTCGCGTAGGTAGTAAGTTGGGTCACATAACAGAGCAATGCAGTAGATCAACTTGAATTGATTAATATAAGTTTATTTTATTTTATTTTTCTATTATGTATTTTTGAAGGTTATAGATAGATTAGGTAGGTATTGATTAACTTGAACCTAATGAATAATAATTAAAAATAACTATAATAATAATAATATTTTTTGCATAGACACAACCTTGTAGCCAGGATTATCCACCAGCAACTTGCTCTGAAGTACAGCCTTGTGGAATCGGAAGTGCCGTACTACAGGTATGTGCCCGACCCAGTTCTCGAAAATGGAAATATCACATTGTACTGGGATCGATCCATCATCACTGACAGGACTATTGTTGCCAATAAGCCTGATATAGTGGTGGTGGATCGAGGAGAGCGGCGCACAATGATTATTGACATAACGGTCCCGCATGACGAGAACCTCGTGAAAGCTGAGAAAGATAAACAAATCAAGTATCTTGACTTGGCTCGCGAGGTTGTCGACATGTGGGATGTAGATTCAGCAATCATTGTGCCGATAGTCGTGACAGCCAATGGCTTAATCGCCAAGAGCCTCGACCAACACCTAAGGAGGCTCTCGTTGGGCAGCTGGATCAAGGGCTTGATCCAAAGAGCGGTACTCCTGGACACGGCTCGCATTGTCAGAAGGTTCCTCTCCCTGGAGCCCTGACCGCCGGTAACTTGGATCCTGTTCCCGATACCGGTGGGCTACTATTTTTTATATTTTTAAATGTTTTTATATTTATATGTTTTAATATTTAAAAATATAAATTATGTGTATTTAAGTGAAATAAAGGATAATAATAATTTCATTCAAAACGTCTAACGGGCCTCTGCGAGTTGGCTTCGGCCCCTCGTACGCCTTCCAAAGGTCCGGGACCCTAAGGTCCCGAGAAATGTCATAGACCCTATAGTAATAATAATAAATATATTACAATAATAATATATTTATTTACTCAAAAACGATTAAAAACAGTCTGATAAATGTAATTTACAATTTCTAAATACTTTTCCTCTTGCCAATAAACACTGAATAAAGTTATGCCTTGGATAACGTGTGTATAGCCAAACTAGCTAAATATATGTAGTTTTTATTTATTTATTTGTCATAATTTGATACAGTGTTTTTAGTAAGTAGTGTACTGCGCATAAACGAGCTTGTGCCTAAACGTTACCGAAAATAATAAATAATATTTTTGTAGGAAATGGTTATACTGTACATTTCTACACTATGGCACGAGTGTAAAAAAGTGTAAATATTATTATTTGTTGTGTTGTGGTGGCTGTGGGATACATAGCTTACTTCTAAATGAACGCCTAAATATTATTGCACTGTTGAATTTTCAACTCTCACGTAGGAAATACGCGCTTTTATTTAGGCATTTACCTATTTAGATGTACGATAAGTGAAACCGGACATATCAGCAGTAAATAACAAATATTATAAGACTAGGCAAAGGCTCTTATTATACATATTGAGATTTTATTAGGACTTTGTAACCTTGTTGAAATATTACGCAGGCGCTCGGTACCTTTTTATTACCTATCAAATTCGTTTATTTATGCAGTTTGTCCTGCGAGTCGAGTAAACACGTACAGTAGGCCGCACGTCATGTCAGTGGAAACAAAACCAGTGTAAACTGGTCTCTTATTCTAATGAAACTCCGTACGTTGGGCCAGCTCAAGATTATAGTGTTATTTATCACTTACCACAGACGCGCGACGTGTGGTCGACTGTACAGTACCTACCTACGCTAATAAACATTATAAAAACCACCCGGACCAACTCAGCGCGGGATGAACTAACTACCTATTTGACATTTAAAAATAGTAAACCATTACAACATTAGTGCGCGTGGCGGCTTAATGCACTGCGATATAGGTTTCAAATTCACCTATTTACACACCTTGATGCGGATGGTAAATCTATTCAGCGAGTAAAATATACCATTATAAATTTTGCGCGCGTGGCGTCTTTTTTCACATTGTCATAGGGTTGAAATTCAACTGATTTACACACATATTTGCGTTTTGTAAATCTATTCGTTAGTAAAGTAAAATATAATACCTTTATATAATGTAGTGTATAATAATATTTTCAATTACCTTTTTTGTTTATTCAGCCTTCGTAGACCCAGCGATGACAACTATTTATTTTTTTTAGTTTTGCCCATTTTGTTTAAAAAATATAACTAAAAGTATCTAATAAAAACTAACTATTTACAACTATTAAAAATTTGAACTATAATAATTACCTATCCTAATACCTAACCCAATTCCTTATCCAGATATCCTAATCCTAGTTACCTATTATAATTTACAATATGTTTTTTGGCTCAGCCGGTAATAAAACTTAGCGGGGGTGGCGGTCTTGCAAAAATTGGCATACGTCCGAACTCCAACACGTTCCGCTCGGGACTAAATGGCACGGGGCGAGCGCATGAAAAGATGAAAACGCTTGATTTTGGAATTAGTGGTATTGGTATTCTCATATTTCACATTATTTTGGCCAGTTTATATCACTTTTTTTACGACCTTTATTATGGTATAAGTTTTATTATTCAAAGCCTAATATAACTCAAATAAAAAAAATATTTGAACATAATTTAGACATGTTTTTGCGATTTAATTGGATGCAGTAAAGTGCAAGTAATCGTGTATCGCATGGCTGAAATATCTAGATCAAAGTGTGAAATATGTAATATTTTTTTTTTCAAAATTTTAATCCGTGTTATCTACGAATAAAAGACAATAGAAAACGTCGTTTATACGGGTAACCCCGCCTTAATACAACACAATCACTATTTGTTTCGATTTGAAACAGATTGCTAATCCATTGCTTCATAAATTGGGAAAAAATATCTGCTCAACAACGTAAATAACGCAATGAATGTTGTTGTACTGTCAAAATGAAACAAATTAGGCAAAATTGTTTACGAAAATAAGTTACGCAATTAGGGTACTGATTTACTTAACATTTGTCCTGATTTCTGTTGTAGACGGAACACTGAAGCAGAACAATTAGAAATTCCCGAAGACAATCAACTTTTCACAAGCCGATACTTTAACTCTTCCAATGACATTAAGGTTGTGACACATGGTTGGTTCTCCCACGAGAAGACGGAATGGCTTCAGGAAATAAAGGACGCTTTCTTGAGAAAATATGATTTCAACGTCATTACCGTTGATTGGAGCGAGTTAGCAAAAAATCCGGCTTATCCATGGTCGGCATTTAGTACTAGATATGTGGGGAAGAAAGCAGCAACACTGTTAGACTCGATTGCAAGAACCTATCAAGTAGACGGAAAGGTTATGCATTTAATGGGACACAGTTTAGGTTCACATGTCATGGGATATACAGCATTATTTTCAAACCAAAGAATACACAGAATCACTGGTGAGTAGGTACCCACCTAATACTTATCTATCACATCCGTTTAGGGCGAGTGTGTAACGTTTGAAATAATAACAAAAAATATAATGACCTAAATTATTATTATTATAATTTTAATATAATTATGAAATGATATAAGTAACGAATTTTTGATATCATTTATTTTTACCTAATTTTATATGGTGTAATGAACATTTTCTTGGCGCGGCAGCGGCTGCCGAGCATCCGATTCCCACTATTGTTGGTAAATCATTTGGGTTAGATGAGGTTATAACAGTATGTTTCCTGATATTTACTTATGCATTACAATTTATTTCAACATAATATACATTTTGAATATTTATACTATGTATATACAACTAACTATTATATATCTTAAGGCTGGCAGCGTTGCCACGTTGGATGGCAATGCTGATTCTTAGGCCTAAGAATTGGCCAGCCCTCTGGTCACGTGAAGAGTCGACCAACCGCTACATAAAATTTGGACCGAAACAGCAGTATCTAATAAGGGTGAATGCCGAATATAAGTTTATTTTAGAAATTCTGTCCGAAATATCGTTAGTCTTTAATTTTTTCGTTAACGAAAGGTGAAAAACTGTCTTCTAAAATTGGGAAAGGAGGTGCAGTGAACTTTTTTCCAAAACTTTGATATCTGGGGTATTGAATTGATTTCTGTATGGTCGATTGTCTGTCAGTATTGTCACAAAGGTAAATATCGGATTTTGAGAGGTTGAGGTCAAGGCCGATGTATTGGAACTGCTGCTTTAGGAGTTGAAGATCTTTTAGAACAATATCTGTCACCTCCTAGAGTCCCATCATCTAAATACCACACATTAAATTTTGAATTTAGTATTAGAGAATGGGATACGATTGCAGGAAGAAAATACTTATTTGTAGTGTAACAGAAAAATGTAATTTTAGACTCGCGTTATAAAGGTTGCTAGGACACCTCAAGCAGTAGACAAGATGTAGTTTATATTCAACATATAGGTTTGCAACCTCTAACACTGCCCCTTAAACTTATCTTGTAAACATACATCGGTAGCCAAACCTAACTCGTTTACAAAATACTTATGTTTCTCTACCGACAAAGGTTTAGTTAAGACATCCGCCGTTATTTTGGACGTTGGCATGTAATTTATTTTTACTGCACCATTGCTGACCGCCTCCCGGACGAAATGATGACGTATGTCTATATGTTTTGACCTACCATGAAACATACTACTTTCAGTCAATTTTAAGGCCGACTGATTATTATTGAAAATAGTTATTTTAATGTTACTACCTATACATTCGTGCAAGAAAGTTTTTATAAACAGTGCTTCTTTACAAGCATCGGAGAGCGACATGTACTCCGCCTCAGTACTCGATAACGCAACGGTACGCTGTTTGAAAACATATCCCGTATAAGAACGTCTATCAATTTCATTAGAAGCCCAGTCTGCATCAGCAAAACAAGTCACAGATAAGCCAGTTTTCTTATAGGAAATGCAGTAATCTACTGTACCTTTAAGATAACGCAACACGCGTTTAGCTGCTTTCCAGTGGACATCGGAAAAACAGTTATTGAATTGGCTTAATACGCTTACAGCGTGACATATATCAGGGCGCGAACAGACCGCTACATACATAAGACAACCGATCAATTCTCGATACTCCAAACTGTCATCCTTTTCTTCAGCTTTGTTCAATTTTTGGCACTGCATTGGAGTTTCAACAGATTTGCAGTCTTGCATTTTGTATTTCTCTAATATATTTTTAATATAGGCACTTTGATCTAGAGTGATCTTGCCATTCTCTTTCCTGATTCTTAGTCCTAGAACTCTTTCTACAGGACCAAGATCTTTCATCACGAATTCTTTCATCAACAATGATTTAGTTTTAGTTTTTTCCGCATTACAATTGCTAAAAATTACTAAATCATCAACATACAATGCGATAATCACAAACTTGTCGCCATTTCGCTTTATGTATACCTACACATGATTCAGAGACCAATCTCTTAAACTTTAGTTTGTTGACAAGAACATGATTGATCTTTTCATTCCATGATTTAGGCGCTTGTTTTAGACCATACACAGCTTTGCGTAGTCGATACACCTTATTATTGCCTCTACCTTTTTCAAAACCTTCTGGTATTTCCATGAAAATGGTTTCTTTTAAATCACCGTTTAGAAAGGCTGTTTTTACGTCCATGTGGTCAATCTCCATGTTATACTCCACAGCCAAAGCTAGTAACATTCTTATGGTTTCGTATCTTACTACAGGTGAAAAAGTTTCAAAATAATCCACTCCATACTTTTGTGTAAATCCTTTTGCCACCAGACGTGCTTTATGCTGTAATAGTTCACCGTTAAGCCCTCTTTTCTTCTTAAATATCCATTTGGTCTTGATTGGCTTTGCACCTTTCGGCAAATTGGTTAAGGTAAAGCACTTATTGTCCAAAAAGGACTGATACTCGTCTTTCATAGCAGCTCGCCACTGCCTAGCTTCAGGACTATTCAACGCTTCTTCAACTGTTCTTGGATCATCACTGCCGCACGCTTCCCCCGTCAAAAAACCACACAGGAAGAAGTTCTCATCAGCTTCCACGTATTCTGCTCTCGAGTCATCTGTCTCAAATGAAACATCTGGAACATAAGTAGCATCTGAGTGATGATCCGTGACCAAGCTACTGATCGAAGCCTCGCTATCATTAGCATCATCAGTAGTCACAGAAGTTTGTTCTGACTCTGTTCTATTCTCGGATACACAAGGAGTCTTAAGTTCTATAACCATATCTGATTCTACTTTAGTGAAATTCAGATGTTTGAGGAATTGATTCTCAATGAACTTAACATTTCTCGCTATTGTTAGCTTATAGCTCTCAACATCCAAGAGTCTGTATCCTTTTGTGTTCTCACAATATCCCGCGAATATGTAAGGTTTAGATTTGCGATCCAGTTTATTACGATTATTTTGTACAGCATATGCTAAACAACCAAACACACGTAAGTTATCCAAGTTTAACTTATTTCCAGTGTAAATTTCTTCTGGAGTTGCACCTCTAACTGCCTTTGTAGGTGAGCGATTTTTAATGTACACCGCAGTGTTCGCAGCCTCAGCCCAAAACCGTTGATCCAAACCTGCTTCCAGAAGCATACAGCGCACCGCCTCCATAATCGTACGGTTCGCGCGTTCGGCAACTGCATTTTGCTGTGGACAGTGAGGAACAGTAGTATGATGCCGGATTCCACAATTACTCAAATACTGCTTAAATCTCGTATTGATGTACTCGCCACCATTGTCACTTCGCAGGATTTTAATCTTTTTATTAGTCTCGTTCTCAACAAGCGCTTTAAAAATCAAAAAACACTCAAAAACTTTGTCTTTTGATTCTATTGAATAACAAAATGTCTTCCTAGAAAAATCATCAATAAATGTTAGCAAATATTTCGCACCGCCTATTGATTTCACTGGCATAGGGCCGCACACGTCCGTGTGAACCAGTCCTAACACCTCACTTGCACGTGAAAAAGATTTCTTAGGGAAAGGTAAATTAGTAACCTTACCTTCAATACAAGCGATACATTGCTCATATGTGGATACATCATAGTCGATACCAGCCGCCATACCACTCTTGAGTAGGTTCATGCTGCGACTATTCAGATGTCCAAGCCGTCGATGCCATAAACCCTGAGATTGAACCTCTACCTGGGTACTCAAGGAGACGCTTACTGGCTTACTGTGTTCGCGCGAAACGGAATTTATAGACGCATCCCCGGTTTCTAATTTATAAAGACCGCATGCATCCCGTTTTGCTACTACCTTTCCGTTTTCGTAAATTTTACAAAAAATCGATTTAAATTTTACTTCAAAACATTTTTGTGTCAATATACTGACAGATAACAGATTACATGACAAGTTCGGTATAAAAACTACATTACTGACAGTTATCCATTGGTTTTGTAAAAAGAGTTTCACATTACCACGACCCGATGTAAAAAGTTTTTGACCGTTTGCAACGCTTACTTTTGGCGTATCACACACAAAATCATGCAAAATGTCTCTATTATTGGTCATGTGGCAAGTTGCACCACTGTCGACCACACATCTCGATCCAGCTTTACCGTCAGAGCCAACAACATAGTCGTCCTACCAGGAGTTTTCTGAACCTTCTCCTCCTCTTGACAACGGGAACTAGATGGCTTATCCTTA
Source organism: Omphaloscelis lunosa (assembly GCA_916610215.1). Lineage (NCBI taxonomy): Eukaryota > Metazoa > Arthropoda > Insecta > Lepidoptera > Noctuidae > Omphaloscelis > Omphaloscelis lunosa. The sequence goes on from OU744247.1 coordinate 15,814,049, forward strand.
TGCGGAGCTTTCTGTCTGCAATCTCTAGCATAATGACCTAATTTTTTGCATCGAAAACACTTGGGACGCTTCGAGATCGAAGTCGAAGTCGTTAGGGCATTCTGTTCCGTACCTTCTGCATCATCTCGTCTCTGTGCCTCCTGGAGTAGTTTAGTTTTCACCAGTTCACTTGAGAGAGAAAGGCTACTATGCTCCAACGTCATAATGAGTGGGTCAAACTGCTTGGGGAGCCCACTAAGCATTATTATAGCAACGAACTCGTCTTCTAGAGAAGCATTCACGTCTTGCAGTTGTTGGGCTGTATCTAGAATTTTTGTGACATACGCCTCCTTTACTGACATTCTCAAACTGCTCTAATTTTAAACTAAATAGCATTCTAAGGAGACCTAATCTTCTACACAGACCTTTGTCCTCGAACGAATTCTGTATATTCTTCCAAGCGTCAAACGCAGTATTGCAGTTCCTGACAACGGAGTAAACTGATGGCTGAATACTAAGGCAGATTCGTGCTAGCGCTTTTTCCTGTTTTTTCTTGTCTTCGCATTCTGGTTTCTTATCGACCTCGTTGACACATTCAAACAAGTCTTCATGAATAAGCAACATCTTCATTTGAAATTTCCAGGTGGCGTAATTATTTACTCCGGAGAGTTTTTCAATTGCGATAGATTGGTTACTCATTTTCGCGATTTCGTAATTATTACTTGATAATGTAATTAATTATATCATACGCGTCCTGCTTCCTCACGCTCTGCTACCATATTAGAGAATGGGATACGATTGCAGGAAGAAAATACTTATTTTTAATGTAACAGAAATATGTAATTTTAGACTCACGTTATAAAGGTTGCTAGGACACCTCAAGCAGTAGACAAGATGTAGTTTATATTCAACATATATGTTTGCAACCTCTAACATTTAGTTGTTGTATTATGGGGTGAATAGCTTAACTGAAAATGACTGGCCCGAGGGGATCACCTTGTTGGCATCCAACTGCAGATTCCAAAACGTTGTCTCTATAAAGTAATTTTGAAGGGTGCCTGTAGCATTGCCACAAAAAAACATAAATTTCCGGTAACTCCTTTTTTACTTCAGCCAACAGTGTCCCTGTTAGCGGAGTTGAAGAACATATTATTATATATATCGACAAACAGTTAATTACAGAATTTTGCCTGAAAATGAGTAATTATGAAATTTAGGTCAACTGAACATTATAAAAAAGAGCATTAATACTAATTGAAAATTATATGAAATGAACGTTATACTAAATATTATTAGAGCAAAAGAAGCTTATAACATGAAATATAACATTAGATCGCATGAAATTAGGTTATTTGTTTTTGTAGCATATGAAAATTATATCATGTGAACGTTATTTCAAGTGAAATTATACTATCTGTTATTATGCCGTATATTACACACCCGTTTAGGGATGACCAAAGACATTTTTAATAGTAGATTATTAACCAAGGGCTGTATGACATCAATTGCATACGAGGTTTTTGGCGCCTGAGCGAAGCGAAGGCGCTAATTAACCCGAGTATGCAATTGATGCTTACGCCCGAGATAAATACTCTGCTTTACATATCGATTGTGAGGTAAGTAAACAACAAGACAGCAGGTTTCAATGAACATTTATTAAGAAGAAAAAAATGTGTATTTAATTAAAATTAATAGTAAAATTATTACAATTTGTAAGAGATATGGTCACGTTCTTTTTAGGTATATTTATAGTTTGAATATGAGTTTGTGATGATATGACTTGAGGTTCTTGCATCGTAAATGGCGGCAGTTGACTGGTACTATTTTCTTCATTAAAAAATGGCTCAGATGATGTGCTTTGACGTGGTGATTTTAAGTTTATATTTTCTGTTATTTTAGAAGTAATTTTGCTTTTGTTTGCCATCGAATCTTCGATATAACCTTCGGCCACTTTGCTGGACTTCCAGCCGCCGTGCCTTTTTAACAGAGTGAGGTTGGCTCCCGAATCAGCCAATAGAGTCGCTGATGTTCTGCGAAAGCAATGCCCGGTGTATAACTCTACGTTACTCAGTTTTAAATATGTGGCTATTTGCTTTGGCATGCCTGTAAATTTGTTTTTTCCTATTACTTGTCTGTGGCATTTTCCTTTACTGTAATTAAGAAAAAAACGATTTGTATCCACGTTTTCAGGCCGAAGAGCTTGATATTTTTCAACATAATTTGCAAATTCTTCATGCACAACAAATGACCGGTCAATTTTAGTTTTCGTGTTAGGCAGTTTTATGAGTAGTAATTTGTTATGTTTTTCTACATTTTCTATTGTCAAGTTTGTCAATTCCACGGTTCTGCAGGCTCCCGATATCCCAAAAATTAGAACAACCTATAAAAAAGACATAAGTTGTACTAAAGGCACCAAATTCGCATAGTATTTTTGTGAAATATTTTGGTAACTTATTAAAAAGGGCAAGTAAATACGTAGGTACCTTTATTGCTAAATAAATTTCATCCGGAGCTTCATTTAAGAATTTCTGTACTTCTTCTGCAGTAAATACCTTCGATTTCTTGCTTTTAAAGCCGTCAGACTGCCTTTTCAAGAAAGCAGTAAGTTTAGAAAAATCTTTCAAATTCACGTCATGTTTTGTCATCATTGTAGATTTTAGCATGGAATAAAAGCACCATAAACTGGAAGGTTGTAGCCTCTTAGATAATTCATCAAAATATGATATAAAAACACTTTCAGAAAGAGATTTCACTTTTTTTTCTGACCGCCATTTCATAAATTCGTCGTATGCCTTTACATATCTTTCTTTCGAGTTCGGCGGTAATATATTTTCGACAACTGTTTTTGCCCTTTCTTTAATAAAATCGGGCGTTAGATCTATGTATTCGTCACTAGACATGTTTAAAACTTTTGAAAAACAACTCAAACAAGAAAATTAATTATTTTCGCGATGCTTTCGCGCCTACTAGTAGACTGCCTTTTTTTTTCACGCACGCAAGCGCGTCAAATCTTGCTGGCCAGTTTTAAATCGATTCCATCTAACATACGATGTGGAAACAAATAGTTCCATATTTAAAATAAAATCTTTATAAAATAAATTGTCTAGATTCCGATTCGAGTAATTAATCGATACCGAGAAAAAAAAAAAACTTTTTAAAAATATTCTTCGTGCAGTATGAGTATGACAGTTCTTTTTTCAAATTCCAAAACCTATGCTGTAATGATAGTCATACACCCCGGCATTCAGGGGTGTAAGGGTGTACTAACAGAGCAAGACATATGTAAAATACTTATACTTACTATCTTAAATTTCTTTGAGGCAAACCTACATTATTTACTTATATACAGTGATCGGAGTAGGGAGATTGATTTGGGGTCAATAAACTGGCACGTATATATTAGATTGGAAATGCCTCCGGGATTCCGGGATTTTGAAATTATTAAGATTTTTTCAAGGAATTTCAAATGTTGTAATGTGTAGAATAAAGAATACATCAATATGAATAAGAAATGTTTAACCCTTTTGCTGTTATTGCATTGAATGCGAAAAAATATTAAGAAGTATAAAAAAAAAATTATTCAAGAATAGTAACAATTACAAGCAGCAGATAATATACTTACAAAAAATAACTACTAAAGTAGTCATATTATGTAAGTTTCGAATGGACGCACAACAGCAAGATTAACTTTATTACTTGATAAATAAGAAAAAACAATTTTAAAATGTTTATCTATCGCATTCTAAAAATTTCTAATGCAGTAGTTTAAAAATCCTTATTTTTACAATATTTGATTCAATCCCGTAAGTACCAAAATGAAATCCCGGAAAAAAGGCTTATCCATGTTATGATTTCTACATATGACTATTCATGATGCGAGTACGTAAAATCAATCTACCTACTCCGATCACTGCTTATAAATGATGTAGATTCGAGAATGTGCCTACCGTGAGCTTTATGTATAATATTAATAAGTAATAGTTTGTTATTTAAAGTGTATATATGATAATCCAAGTTGTCTACAACACATGGTTGTCCATATTCGCAGGGTTAGATCCCGCTCGACCTCTCTTCGAGCTTCCCTTGATGGCACCAGATTATCGTCTAGAAAAAAGCGATGCTGAGTTTGTAGACATTATCCATTCCTGTGGTGGAGTTTACGGGTACTGGAGAAGCCATGGTCATGCTGACTTTTACCCAAACAACGGGCGAGCGAGGCAGCCCGGCTGCGAAGGGGCGCAACAAGTTATAGGTAAGAACTGATTGACAATCTAAATATTTTAAGACGTAAAAAACTAATAGGTAAGTACGTAAATGCGTATCTTCTCGAAGAACAATAGAAATTAATTAAGTAAGTCAGCTACTATACAATATATGGAAGCGAAATAATATAATTGTTCATTTTCAGAGGGTTGTAGTCATGGACGTTCAACGCTATTTTTTGCCGAATCTATAGACTCCAAAACTCCTTTTGTGGCATATCCATGTGACAATTGGGAGAAATTTGAAAATGGCCAATGTAAATGTAAAGAAAACTCTGTTGATATGGGCTACCCTGTTTCAACAAACATTAGAGGAGACTACTATCTTTATACGAATGGCGAACCTGAATATGCTCGCGGTGAAGACTAGGACCAGACCCTAATATTATTAGACGAAGACTTTGTGTTTCCTAAAAATCTGGGAGGTCAACGGTTGCCAAAAGGAGACTGGGCATCTAATAGAGATGTGGTAACTGGTTACAGGCTCGTATATTATACTCGTATGGTACTTACCTACTTAATCATAACTGGCGCAAAATGTGGGTATTCACGCGTGATATCGTGTTAAATTTTGACTGACCATTTTTAGCGTAGTACTTCCTGGCCGCGCCACCGCGTACACTGCAATAAATAGTCTAATAATGTACAAACTCATTGAGCATGAGCATAACGCATTGGTTAACGTCAAAGATTTGAATGTTTGGTGATATCAGTTTTTATATATAGTTTTTTCGCTTCATATCAATTGTATTCTTCAGAATGAAGCGTGGAAAACGGTTCAGATGCGATAGTTTATGATTAATTGAAAAAATCAATACTTACATAACATGTAGGTAGGTAGTTGCAGAAAATACTCAATACTAACATTAGAGTATCTACAAAAGCCTTTTAATTTCTTTTTTTGCACATATCGATAGGTATCTATAATGCAGACGTTTTGGCATAGATAACCGATTTAGATGTTTCAATATTTATCAGAGTTATTGACTTTTTGCACTATTTCTCATTACCAATAGAACGAAAATAGACGTACAATTGTTTACCAGTGAGTTTGTAAATTATTATACTATTTATTGCAGTGTACGCGGTGGCGCGGCCAAAAAGTATGGTTCCTAGCCGCGCCACCTATTTTTTTTAAATTTCTCGTGAATCTTTATAATACAATTTTTTAATTATAATGTACATTATTGAACATATTATGTTCTTATCAACCCCAATTCAAAATGCGACTGTGGTGCAGCCAGGAAGTACCACGCCATTTTTATTATGACGCCCGCCATCATAATCTGACCCTAGTTTATAGAAAAAGTACCTATTTACCTATAGTCGGGACGCCGAGCCAGGTAACCTTGAATGAAGGTACAACTTACATTTTATACTTGATTCTGGTACCTATTGTTTGATATATGTACTGAACCATAATCCGTGGAGTGCCACTCTGGCACCCCACGAATTATCGCTATATTATATATTTCCACGTGCATGCTTGCAAATGGCATCTAAACTTAATAATAATATTATAAAGACAAAAGATTTGATTTTTTTGTTTGTTTGTAATGAATAAACTCAAAAACTACTAGAACGATGTTAAAAATTCTTTCACCAGTAGGATTGTACATTATCATTGAGTAACAAAATTTATAATAGGCTATAATTTATAAAGATATCACGCGGGCGAAGCCGCTGGCGGAAGCTAGTCGTTTTATATGCTGTTCAAATGCCGGTTAACCCTTAAATGCATGATCTTTTATTTTAACATTTGAAAAAATGTGTTTTATAGAATATTGTGCTTAGATTCGAGGAAAAATTATAAAAAAAATCAGTATTATGTATTTACGTATATTTTTACCAAAAATCAACATGTGCCGTTTTCGGCACTACATGCATTAGTTAGTTTATTATTTTTTGTGAAGGTCATTGAAGCAGTCTTTGCTTTTTTTAGCGCATAAATGAACTTTATACGACTATAACTTTATATTTCGCACACATAATTACAGTCTTCAAATTGCAGGCTGGAAACATACATCTCATCCTATTAGGTGTCCTTATTTGTTCATGGCCCACGCCATCGAGTATAACGTCGTTTGGGGGTAAAACTTGACAAGGCTTTCCTTTCCGTATCTTGGGAGGCGGGCCAGCTGCTGTAGTTGATGTAGAACGTGGACGACCCCTCGGTATAGGTGTGGAATATTTGCAAAGTGTGTCTGCTAATTCAGAACGAAAGTCTGCAAGATTCATGATATCTTTGCTGGCTTTCCCTTTTTGACCCATAACTTTTCTGTAAAGAATCCAGGCATTGATGATGGTCAGGTCCAACAGATGATAAAATATTCTCATGTACCATTTTCTGCTTTTGATGCGAATCCTATACCTGCCAAGGTGAGAATCCATCAGGTCGACGCCTCCCATATGAGCGTTATACGCTTTTACGAGTTTGGGGCAAGCAATTTCGATTTTTCGTTTCAATTTTTTATCATACCTATGGATTGTTTCCACAGGTTCTGCACCGACGTAAGTGGATGCCAGGACAACTTGTTTATTGTCCTTCCACGAAACTGCAGATATGTCCACATTTTCAAAATTTGTGACATATTCTTCATATGTTCCTCGAGGTATAGAACTTTTCATTACGTCATGTTTATGAGGCAATTTACAAGTTTTGCCCAAACGATTTCGCTGTATGGTTCCTAAAGAATGGATTCCTTCAGTGGCCAAATGATACATTAGGGGCAAAGATGTATAATAATTATCGAAATATACGATATGATTTTTTTGCTTAGGAACCACTCTGAGCAACCTCATGACAGTTTGTCCAACAACTCCTATTTCAGGTTCACTTGGCAGTCTCTCGTCATCCTTGTCTTTACCCGCGTATATTATAAAATTATATGAATATCCGAGTAAGCTGCAAAGGGCAAATAGTTTGAAACCCCATTTGTGAGGCTTATTCGGCATATATTGCTTCAAAAAGTGTCCGATTTTTGTTGCGCACATCTGTTCATCGATTGACAAGCGTTGGTCAATCGTAATACTAGAAAATTTTTCGTTCAAATGTGTTATCACAGGCCGCAATTTGTGTAACTTGTCGTGATCTGGATGGTCGACTGGGAAATGTTTTGAGTTATCATTGAAATGCAATACCCTTCTAATTTTTTCAAATTTGATCACGGTCATGGTATCTCGTATTGGGCCGAACCCAAAGGGTCTCGACGGGTTTCCATATGAAATCTGCACTGGCGTCTTTTTTGACATTGGTGCCTTTAATATGTTGCTATTAGTTTATAATAATTTTTGGCCAATTATCAAACCCCTAACTCCATTCGTTTTTGGAAAATGAGGGTTGCAACCCCTAACTTCCAAATTATTTTTCTACGAAATTATGATAGATATTCGCATGAAACCAACGCGACATGAAAGCTCTTAATTAGCTTTACATTGCATATTTTTTTAAATAACTATAGGGCTGCAAAAAAAATATTGAAAAAAATAGGGGTGGTTTTTAGTAGCTATTTCTTGAGGTACACCGACCAAATAAAAACCGTATAATCAGTACGTATCCAACTATAATATGTAATAATTACATAGATGTGAGGTAGGTGGAACAAATTTAAAAAAATAAATATTTTATGTAAGTGGACACATATTGAATTCTAGCTAATTCAATAAAAGTCACTTAAATTAAAATTAAAACAGCATTTTCCATGAAATATTAATCTTTTATTTTCCATATAAAAATATTGAAATAATTTAATCTTCGTCACTATTTTCTTCTATAGTTGTAGTGATATTTGTAACATCAAATATATGTGTTAATATTTCAGCGGGCTTGATGATCTTCGATTTGTAACGGCCATATGAAAAATAATAAATTATTGATGCTACATGTGAGCAACAACCTATAGTCCTATTTCCATTAGCACAATCACAGGTGTATCTCTTTATGCCCTAATTAAGAGCTTTCATGTCGCGTTGGTTTCATGCGAATATCTATCATAGTTTCGTAGAAAAATAATTTGGAAGTTAGGGGTTGCAACCCTCATTTTCCAAAAACGAATGAAGTTAGGGGTTTGATAATTGGCCAAAAATTTTTTTAAACTACTAGCAACATATTAAAGGCACCAATGTCAAAAAAGACGCCAGTGCAGATTTCATATGGAAACCCGGCGAGACCCTTTGCCCCAGTATGACCGAATATTGGGGTAGTGGTAAACAGACATGAAAGTGATAATCCCTAAATATTTTCGCAAGTCTTCTACTGTGTATGTTTCTAATCTATTAGGTTGTTGCTGAGTTGCATATAAGTTTGATTCCTGAACAATAGACTCTAAGAACTCATTAGTGAAAAAGTACGTAAAAAATTGATATGGTGTATCTAATTCCAAAATATTAGAAGATAATTCTTCAGAACCTGAAAATGCTATTTTATCTTCAGAATAGACCAGGTTTCGTTTTCTCCATAGTAGACTTCTACCTCCACTTGGCATATAATTAGCGCTTTCAGGAGTTGAAATATTACGTACTATTGGAGGGTCACTGTCAGTTACTGCGGGAGGATCAATAGCATCAATAGGATCAATAGCTGGATCGATATCTTTACCATTACCATTGAATGTTTCTAAAGGAGATTCTTCCAACTCATCTAAAAGATCTTGACGAGACGGATAATAATCTAGGTTTTCCCCGTCGGATTCCAGCTGATCGTCAGAAATTTCGCCACTTTCTAGCATGAGAAGCATCTCTTCTATATTTTTGTCATCCATAGCTGAAAAGCAACACAACAACATGCAATAACCAACCACCCAGAAAAGCAAAGTAACAAATAAAACATTTGAAACGTGTTAGAACAGGTAGGCACTTAGCGGGAAAAAAATGTACTAAATATGCATGAAGGGTCGTTTTCGGCACAAATATATTTTTGCGTTTTTACGAGCGCATTATTGAAATTTGAAGTAAAATAATAATAAGCACATATATTTGATGAACTTACCTGATAAAATATTATTTTTACTTGAAAGAATATAATAAACGGACAGTTTATTTTTTTCGAAAAAACTTTCGTAACATCGGTTGGCGCTAAGTACTCTGACTTCTGTCATACTTTGACAGATAAAATTTGACAGGTAATACCAAGTAGAGGCTGATATTCTCGTATTTTTTTTTCATAGATAATAGATTAAAAATACAACAGCTAATAGTATGACAGTTTACTATTTGGCGGGCTATTTGAACTTAAAGTTGTTGTGCCGTTTTCGGCACAATATGCATTTAAGGGTTAAAGCGCAGGCCAAACCGAAGTACCGAAGTAGGAAAAGATGCGGAAGAAAGCTATACGAACTGCTTCGTTTTGCTTCGTTCCCAGACTTCCCAGTGTAGCCTACGCTTTTAAGTGCAGCCGGATCGTCAACTGCGACCGAACGGCTACACTATGCACAGACTCCTAGCTGAACCGCGCAGCTAACCTCTCCGTCTCCATGCACATGTTACGTGGCAGTGGACGACAGACTTCATTTATGTGCGTCACTGGCAGTGCAACTTGCAGCCGACCCGTCAGACAACTATTGAAATACCCACCATAGAGTTGTAATTTTGTTAGCAGCGCGAACTGGTGGCGCCGCCATGGAGCCTCAGTTAAATATGGCTCTAAGGGACTTGTCACACTGGATGCGTTTTTGCGTAATGCGGTCCAGTCAACTCGAGCCTTTATGTTATGTTATGTTCGATTTGACCGGACCGTAGGACGTAGAACGCATCCAGTGTGACAAGTCCCTGTATCTTATTAATATTAGTTATCTGAGGCGTAGCCGCATCATACGAGATGAGAAACACTACCCTAATTACGTAATACACGATCAATCACAATTTGTTTCGATTTGAAACAGATTGCTAATTTATTGCTTCAAAAAAGGAAAAAAAAACAATAAATATCTTTGCAGTACCAGCTTAAGCAGTGTCTAATTTTAAATATCTGGGTCACTGGGTCTCAGAGGATCTGTGTGACAACATTGTACACAACTAAGTACACGCAGCGTACATACAGTGCTCTGCGTGTTCAGTACAATAACGCGTTCAGGGTACTGTTCGGGCTGCCGCGCCACTGCAGCGCTTCAACTATGTTTGCGGTTAAAAACGTGGATGGTTTTCATGCCATCATGCGGAAGCGTTGTGCCGGTTGTGCGTCTTTTATTAGGCGCATGCGGGCCAGCTCGAATAGCCTTCTGAGTGTGTTTGTGGGCCGCTGGGACTTGCCGGTGTGGCGGCATTGGATGCGGCTACACACTGCGGGTAGACGTGTCCAGGGATTGGCATAAAAATACAATCACAAAGTGGCACCGCATAGGAGTGCCGACTCCTATGCGGTGCCACTTTGTGATTGTATTTTCGTTTTTATTTCTTCCTATGGCTTTGTTTTTGTATAACTAACAATAGCTTTATAAGGTTTTTTTTTGTGTTACTAACAGTATATGGACTACGTCTGAAATAAATGTTTTGAATTTTTTTAATTGAACAATTTTGATTATGGACTTTTTTTGTATGCTTACTGGGTCAAGTTTGGTTTTATTCAGAGGGTTTATGCATATTCTCTAGTTTATGTTTATTCCCCCGCCTATGCGTGCACAAATACAACGGACGGACAGTACAGTTCGAGTCGGTATCGGTTACTAGTTAACCTTATTCCCATTATTTTTTGTGAAACCCAAACCACAGTATAAGTACGGTACCCAAAAGCCGAACGAAGTAGAACGAAGTGTCGTCGACGTTCAATATCCCATAAAGTTTTATGTAACAAAAACAAATTCTCTGTAAAAAGTTACGTGAGTTCAACATTCACCAGAATATGTATTGTAAATGTGTTTGAACAAGGGTTGGCAGTTAAACAAACGAAGTTGTTTTAAAACACGTACTTTAAACAATTTAAAATAAAACAATGTTTTAATCATTATGAAAAGAAAACATGGTTTTAAATCAAATTTCAATAGCAAATGAATGGAAATAAATTAAAAGTTATAAATTTTTAGGACTTGAAATAGCTCGAAAAGAAATTTAAAAATTAGATTATATTTGTCATACGAAGTAATTCCCCGCAACTATTTTGGGGATTCCCTTTATTTGAATATAGACCGTCTTACCTTATGTTATAACTTCGTCGCCGGTAAAGTCCCGTTCTGTCGCTTGTCGAAAAGGGTAAGGTAAGGTAAGTATGGTCTAAGGTACTTCTAGCAGACACATAAGCTTAGTGTTAAGCCTATAAAACAAGGAAAAGTTAAAATATACCGCAATTTCAGTCTCGTTTTCTAGATATACGAACTGCATTGAAATTGAATGAAGAAGCAACAATAATTACGTACGTACAACCTTTGGGACCTAACTGTCTACGATGCCGCAAATAGACACACAAATCCACGTTTTATTAAACTGGTGTGTGAATGAGAGCCCATCAAAAACATAACATGTAAAAAAATGCATGATAATGATCTAATGTAAAACCAAATATCTTCATTTATTCAGTACCTACCTATATATTTGTCATCTTTATTTCTTTAATAAATAGAATGACTATTTAAAATAGTAGATAATTCTTATGTGACTATGTTGCTGAGCAGATGGCAGTCATTCTATTTATTAAAGAAATAAAAATGACAAATAGATTGGTACTGAATAAATTAACAGACTTGGTTTTACATTAGACCTCACATCTTTTGCGGTAGAAGAACTGCTTTGCGAGACTTGCATTTTTTTTACATGTTATGTTTTTGATGGGATTTATATATACTTTTAGATACCTCGTCTAAGTAAGAACGAACATCGGAATTCGCAATTCGGAACGTACGCGAGTATGTAATTGGTTCAGTATGTGTACTTAAGATTGTTTAAATAAAAAAAAGTTAATAATATTCACAGATTAGATGGTATAAGTTACTACAACTAACTGTACCTAACTGTATGTTATTCTGATCGTTTTTTTTTTTAATAGTCTATAAATTATTTATATTAGGCCGATCGATTTGTATTGATAATAAATTTGATAAATCAATAAAAATAAAACTACTTTTTGAAGTTAAAACTGTAAAATTTAAAAAATAAGGTGTTTCCAACCCTGGTTTGAACGTGCAATTAGCACGAGATTTGTCGAGTTAAATTAGTGGGTTTCTGGTGGTTTGAGAGACCGATGTTTTGTGGTTTTCTGGTGGATCACGAGGCCAAATTTGGTGGGTTCATAAAAATAAAGTTGGCAACACTGCGCCTCCCTCACTCAGTGGCTAACTGATCGCCACCAGGATGGATGCTCTCGTGTTACTGGCTACTTATTTGGCAATCTCATTTGGCTACGGTAGGTAGCCAAAGGTTGCCATGGCTACGTACCCCCCAGCGACTTCGCCATGGAGTCCTAGTGTGTTAGCGCTATGAAATCAAAGTGTCCAATTTAGTGATTCGTCACTGGCAAACTATGAAACATTTTTAAGCACTTTTCGTCAGGGCTATCATAACAAATATATACAAAAAAGATTAGAGAAGAATAAAACAAAATGTTTACGAGATATGTATATTATAGTTTAATTAATAGACTTCACTACAGCATAAACAAGTGCATAATACTTTTATTTCTTCATGTATAAATACTTCTCAATATCAAAATATAGGAATTTATTTCAGATCTAATCGTTTTGGAACTCAGAAGTACCTATACATAAAGAATGGGCGTATTGCGTAGATACATAGATGTACGTAACAAAATATTATGCTTAGTCAGCAACAAAGTAATCTTTGAATAAATGGTAATTTAAAAAACGTTTGTTTTCTTGAAGACTGCACGTCGCTTTCTTTGAAATCTGTAAAAAAAAAACTCATTTTAAAGATAAACGGGACGAACTATTTCCAATCAAAAGTTATTTTAAAAAAATCAGAACATAATCAATTATACTTCATTATGCCTCAGTCGGGAAAAGAAGACAGAAAAATTGAATCATCATTAAATCAATTAAAATAAATGAAAAATCTTACAATAATAAAACATCAATATTACCTACATTCCAGTATATGATAGAGATAGGTATTTTCCTCGGACGGTAAAAGCCGGGGAGCCGCCGACAGTTCTTTACACTGTGAAAAAACAAATAACGTTAGGTATAGGCGTTGCATTCGCGTCAGTTTGATAAATAGTAGAATATATATGATTGAAAAAGAAGTAATTACAGGTTCCTTTCGAAATCTGTATTACAGTATTTTTATTTTCTTAATGTCCCTCGGCAAACTTCGTGTTTCGTCAGTCGTCGGATTTCTATCAGTTGCCCTTTGCACTTGGTGCAGACCGGACGTTCTCAATCGACTTTGAAGAATAAAATAAATTACATTAAGTTAAAAGAGTAATGTAATGTAATTTATTTTAAAAATGAGAGGAAAGTTGCTAAAGTCGCAAGCACGACAGATAGGAAAATAGTTTTACAGCTCTATACAGGGTGGCAGGGACATCATCGACGCGAAAACTGTTACCATGGATTCAGTACAGTTTTCGCGTCGAAAACGGAAATCAAAACAAAACAACAATAAAGTATTTAGTTCTGAATTCAAATTATTATACACGATAAATCTAATAATTGATGGACATGCAAATTAGCATTGGTTTTTAAATTTAAAAAAAAAAATCAAATTAAATTGGGATTCGGAAATGCAATGCTTCCCGAGGAATTTTAAGAAAATAGAAACACTGTAGTATAATGTTAACATTATTATTTTAAAACAAAATTATATATGTAACGACTTTTTCTTCAAATGTTATCAGATTTCAATGGTTATGCTTCAGTATGCATCAGTCGGGAAAAGAAGACAAAAATGAATGAATCATCATATTTTAAAATAAAAAACGCAAATATTTTAAGTAATATCTCTCTTGATTTTAATACGCACCTTCCACAAATCATCCAGTCATATAAAAATTGTTGTCAAGGCTTCGATTTTGGCCATCTGAAAACAAGAAGTAATATGCATTTATCATACGTCCTTCCGAGAAAAAAAATATTTTATATGGAGATAATTTTGAAATAATTATCATTTCTTTACATAATGGTCATATTAGGGTAATAAAAATTACTGACAAATCCCTACAGCTGGAATTGAATGAATAACAATAAGAAATATGATTTGCAAAAACCGTAATCTACTATTACGGTTTTTGTAGATAGTAGGGACTAGATTAATGGAAAATATGTAGAATTAATAATAATATAATATTTACCTGAATAAATGCCACAGCGGGTCTAGCTAAAAACTGAAACCTGTGAACATAATAACAAAAAAATTAGTGTCTAATTAGATTTACATAGATTTTTTAAATAATACAATTTGTACTGGAAAGCATTACAGTCAGCATTTTAAGTAATTATTATTGAGTTTAAAAAAAATGTATAAGAATGTAAAAATACTTGCTAAGTAATTATTATACTTGTTACAAAAACAAAAAAAGTACGAAAGATTAATTTAAAACTAAAGTTCTCAAAAATATATCTGATTCAAATTCAGTTTTTTTTTTTATGCTGACTATACATTAAGTAGAATATCATTTTCGTAAATAGTAGGTATTTTCTGAATTAATACAGTATTTGTTCCATCAAAATAATAGAATATAGTTCATTTTAATAAAGTTCAGCAACTCAAGTATTGTGCTGTCACAAGGATGTTAAAAGGTAAATATGGCAGCAGGTAGGTAGACAAGTATCTGTAAAACACGCCAATGTGCAACCGCAGACCGCAGATGTTATTGAGTATTACGAGTATTAGATCAGCTCTATCCTTCCTTGGTGATATTGTATACCAATAAAGGGAAATCTGGTACTATATTATTATTTTTTAAATCTAAAGGATCGAGTGGATCGTGTAGTAAGTACCTAACCTGAAGCGAGCGGAGCAAGTAAGAAAGTAGCAGGATTTCTTTTTTTTACGGTTTTGTAGTGCGCTTTAAAGCCCAATCAATGCTTTCGTATGAAAGTAAATTATACTGGGTGCGAAAGGTAGTCTATAGGTTTAATATTAATAATAGGATTAAAATAAGTGTGACATATTTTTGGATCTGGTTATTAACTGATAAATGTTTTACGGTTAAGCTGCAGATCATGCATATCAACACCTTGTATTCAACAGTTTATAAAACCATAAATGTAAATTATTGACATATTTTTAGAGCCGCAATTTAAATGCCTTAGCACTAATAATAGTACTACTTAATATATTTAATATAAGACTCACAGCAGAAAATATTAAAATGATGTAGTCAATGTAAAACAAAACTTCAATTAAGATAATGTTTTGTAAATTGCAAAATTTTCTTCATATCCTGAAACAAAATCTCGCTTTGATAATGGTATATTATTTAATTCTATCTTAGCGTTTAAGCTTACATTCTTTATTTTTATGAAAGAAAGATTTAAAATTCTATATAAGGCCATACAGGTATACGCCTGTTGATAAAGCTTATCAAGTAGATATTATGTAAGTAGCATTAAGTAAAATTTATTATTTCAGTATACTTTAGATTCGCATATTTGGGTTAAAATGTTGTCATTTCTCAAAACGATATATTTGTTACCGCTAACGTGTTATTACCGATAATATGCACATTATAGAGATAATTCTCCTATCGCTTTTGGTTAGCATGGCCACCTCTTTAAAAATCAACTCGGTTTTAATATTTTTGAGTAACGGTATTTTTTAATCCGTGCACCAGCAACGATTAGGAAATCAATGACGGGCATAGATATGTTCGTTCTAAGGTATGAATCTTTTAAACTCTTTTTTTATATCCCTTCCGCATGTAATTAGGTGGTCATTCCTTGAGCAAAGATGTAAAAAATTAGTATATGTTTATTATACCAGATTTCGCCGGTAAATGAGCGTGGATCATTTCCAGAATAAATATTCCTCACTTCTGCCGTAACATAATTGTTGTTAATTATTCTGCAACTTATTTCTAACAGTGCTCTAAATACAGCACACAAAACGTTTAAATCTACTTCCGGTTAATTATGAAGACGTGTTGCATTTAGTTCATAACTTACCAGTTAGTTACTCAGAGATTGCCGCAGTTTCAGATAGAGATATACTAGGTGTCTTCGATGAAGCAAATGTGGTTTCTTATTCTGCTCTTCATGAAATCCTCGTCCTTTTCAATGTTAAATTAGAACTGCTAATTTATACTGAGGAAAAAATATTAAGCAGTGCAGGAAAACTACTATAGAACCCTCTGCTACGGGTACGTAGTTTCTAATATTTTCAAAAAATCATAAATGCTTATGACATTCTTATAGCAAGACGTTAAATGTTTTTGCCTCGAAAGGAAAGACATCGCCAGGAAATGAAATAAAGTATATTTGGGGTTTCATACCGTAACATTAACATTAAAATTAAATAAAGAAGTGATTGATGTTGCAAAATTTTTCGAATTAACTTTCCTCGAAAGGAGAGGAAGAGAGAAGAAAATGTGTTTAGCAAGGATCAAGTCAACCGGACGAAGTACGGTTAGATGCTAATGATTAAGAAGGAAGATTGAGGAGTCCAAATACAATCAAATTCAATATAGTTCACATGCCCAATGGTAAAAAGGTTGAGAACACGACACAACTTCAGCAGTATGGACTATAGAGCCCCGTAGTGTTCAGTTCTTTGCAGTTATAACAACATGTTCCAACACTAATCAATGATGGCGTAAAACGTCGAAGAGAACAAGAAAGATAGATAAAATTACGAAACCCTAAAAGTTACTAGCCCGAATTTTTGAATTTCATCCATTACTCATCTTTGCATGATCCCGTACAAAAACTTGCTTTTCCTAATCAATTTGGAAAGAAATGCAAGAATTCGTGTAGAAACAAATCGTCATTTTAAAGATGTCAAAAAGATGTTTGAGTTTTGGTAATACACACAACAAAAATGTCTAGTCTAGGGATTAAGTAAGTTTTAGAGTATCGCTGCAATTGAGGATTATTATTGTAACTTTTTTGGATCGTTATTGGTTCTTTTTAGTGAATTTCACTATTTGAATAAAGAATTTTCTTTAAATTTTGATTAAAAATAGAAAATCAACTGTCAAGTATAAGTGTGTAATAACGTTTTTACAAAACCATTACAATTTCTGCAAAGGAACTGAAAAAAATTGCATCGATATGGAGCGACGACATCATTTGACCCGTTGACCCGAGAAGAGATGATGAGAGCCGTCGGAATGTTGCAAGCTGGTTCCAGACAACGTACTGTGGCTGTAGCTCTTGGCACTACACAGAGCGTCATTTTGTGTATTTTATCTATGGGCCTTAGTTTCCTGACAATAAAGGAATTATTATTATGTCTGACATATCTCGGGACCCTAGGGTCTTTTACCTTTGAAGGCGTACGAGGGGCCGAAGCCAACTCGCAGAGGCCCCTTAGACAATTTTAAATGGAATGAGATACCAACCAACGATTATCGCTGTATGCAGTATTATTTATTATTATAAGCCACCTCAGGACACGCTATCGTATCACGGGCAACGTGCCCGATCGACATGGAGGACGATCTCGCATCACCACTCGCAGACAGGACCAGTACATCCAAAATATTGCTCAACGGAATCGTACCACGACCGCCATGATGTTGGCAACGAGGCGCCACGTCTTCAGGCTTGCTGATAAGCAACCAAACCATCCGAAATCGTTTACGTGAAGTGGGTCTGCGTTCCCGAAGGCCGCTGAGAGTCCCACCTATAGCACCCCGCAATCGTAGGGCCCGTTTACACGAACACAGAAATTAGGAGGAAGAAGACTGACGTATTTTGCTTTTCCGTTGAATCTCGTTTCGGTATGAGGCCGGATGCAAGACGTATACTCGAGTTTAGAGGACCTCTGGACGTCAAGAACAATTGAAATTTTGTCAGGAAGTTCATTAATATGGAGGGGGAACGATAATGGTATGGGCCGGTATTTGGATCGGTGGAAGAACCGATCTCATTTGGATCAGGGGCAACCCAATGCTCAGATTTATGCGGAGAGGATTGTTTCAGACGTGATCATCCCATTGCGAAGCCGGTTGGTGATTCGTGTCAATGGTGGAAAAACAGATTGTATTTTTTTTTATTTAAAAATCCTCATTTTTGCCTTTTTGCCATTTAATTGACTACATTAACTTAAGTTACTTTCCCACAATTTGCAAAAAAATGCATTTTTTTTTAATTTTTACAAAAAATAAGAAAATAAGAATAAGTAGTTAACTTAAACATAGGAATAAAATTAAAGTAAGAAGCCAGTCTGAAAGACTAGATTTGATCAATATTAATTGGATAATTTTTTATAGTTAAAAATGTACTTGATCCCTAGACACTTGATGCGTGTAGTTTATTTATTCCCTGGGCTGCAATTACTGCATTATACAATTGAATCGGAATGCCAGTAGGAATCAAAGCCCCTGAAGATCACCACTGCCGTTATTGACAGTAAATGCCCTGTCAAAATCGACGCATAAAAAGGCCAACGTCGCAAACGCGTATGTAACTACGATATTTTTATGTAGTTGGTGGTTGATAACGTAGCTGAAGTATCCCGCCACAATGGCGAGGAAACGGAACATTCACAGTGGTCGATGGTGCCAGCATCCAGGAAACTGAACGTTCAGTGGTCGATGGTGGATGGCATCGAAATGATTTCTTCAGAGCCATCGTGGTGGTATACTTCAGCTATGTTTTCAACCACTTTGGTAAAAACGTAGCTAGATTTTAAATGGATACCCACAAAATTCACCTATGAGGAGCACTAAATTATAATATATCGATTATATTTTATTTTTTTTGGAAGAAAATGCCCATCTTTGATTATCTGGACCTATTGGTTGGGTTGAGCTCAGATTGTAGCTTTCGCTTGCTTCAAAAAAATCTAAAACAAAGAATGTTTTATATCTAGCTGGCCCCCCTGAGCCACAGCAATGAAACCGATGTAGACTGTTAGCTTGTTGAACGTACTTGTCTAATTGAACGAAAATGTTCAATGTACCTATAAATATGCTAATATTTTGCTGACCCTACCTGCAATTCGCTTTCAATAAAGTTATTTTTTACTTAGCCAGCTTACCATCAGCCAGTTGATGCCAACTTTAGGAGACTAGGCCATGGTCATGCTGGTGAGTTAACTCACAATTTGATGGAACGCGCACGTAGGTAAATTTTGTGAATTACCTACGTTTAATACAATTATGTACTTATCGCATCTAAAAAACGCATTAATCCCTAAAAGTACATTGAAAATGCTTTAATTAGGCGAATTTTCACTTGTAAATATAAAGGATAAAAAGGCCCCGCTGGATAGAAAAAACCTACAAATGTAATTTCTGCTGTATTATCCAATGTTTTTGAAAATAAATAATAATTTGAAAAGTACATTGGAAGGGGTAAGAAGCATTAGAATAACGAAAGGGCCTGCTGGATAGAAACTGATTTTAAATGCCATTTCTGTCTTAGTGGCAGAGGGGGTACATTAAAAAATTTCGTTCGATTAGAGAAGTACGTTCAATAAGCTAACAGTCTACATCGGCTTCGTAGCTGTCGCTCAGGGGGGCCAACTAGATAGAAACATATAAACAAAGATCCATAAAAATGCGTCCTTAAGGTATATTTTTCAAAAAAAAAAACTGAAATGTGCCAAAATTTCGCCTTTTTCGAGCACCATGGTAGTAGCACAAGGTTTTCATGGTTGCAAACTTGGTTATAAACTACTCTCAGGGGACCTAACAACATATAATAAACCGAAGTAACATGCGCGTTTGCGACCTTTTATATTGTTATTGATATTGGGCTATAAAATTATTTTACCGTTTCTTAAAAAAAAAAATAAGTAGAAGTCGTCGTTTATTTGATGAGTATGATGTGAATCGATGTAACTCGAGGATTTTTTTTAACCCCGCGTTACTCCTAGATTTTCAGTTTTCATCGAAAACCAAACTGTTAGGGGGTTAGGACTAGGGATTGATAATAAGTTACTGTTTTTTTTTTTTTTTTATTGCGCTTTTGTTGTCAGCTTTGTGTTGGCATCGCTGGGAAATTGGAGTCCGTGATTGGTACGAAATTCAGACAGCAGTAGTTCACTTAATCAAACAGCACGGAGCACGACCAATACGGGTTGACCACGAGGCAAGGAACACGCTAGTTTCGTCTTTTTCATCTTTTCAACAAAAGCAAAAAAAGGCTCATCATTTAAAGTAGATTGTGGGAATCTTTAGTTCAAAAATCTGCAAAAAAAAAAGCACTACCGTCTATTATATTCGGTCGTTTTGTCAAAAGGACTTCTCAGGATTGCCTCGTCGCTGTTTCGGAACTAATTTGATCCAGTCAACAGCAACGTACCTATAGGAGTTGGTACACATTTATTTTTTTGACGTTCAAAAGTGCCATACATGGGCCTATTTGAAATAAATGTTTTGACTTTGACTTTGACTTTGACTTTATAGGTACGAGTTAACTTGATAGTCTAGTCTCCTCATCCATAAGTCATTTTTCTGACCAAGTTTTCAATTGCTGGTAAAGAAGAATCAAAGGCCGGGCGGAATTGTTATATGAACCAATAGTGATGAGGAAAAGATATTTTTAAAGTAGGTAGGTACTCATACAATGTTAATCCTGGAAAAAAGAAACACATTTAGCAAATCAAAGAAAATGGCAATTTAGTGCAATTTTCTTAATCTACTAACGTTTTAATAAATTACAAAAGTTTAATTTAATTATTTTTTTGAAACTGTCAGGTAAAATTTTAATGGCGCCAAATATTTACTAAACCCCTACAAGTAAGTTTAATAATAGTAACAGTAGTAGGTGAATGTGACAATAGAACTTGTAACATGACCTCTTGCTTGTTAGTTCCCGAATAAGCCATTGTGGTTTGGCCCCTAATTATTTAGGTGTTATTAAGTTTGCGTCTATACAAGTACCCCTGGAAGTATGGAGCAAATCGAATAGGGGCGTGGGCAAAGACATTTCCAAACAATTTTTTTTTTTTTTCAATCATTTCGCATAGTGCTCAAAGAAAAATATCATTAAAAAAATCTATCAGGGCTATCAATTGAATTTTTTTCAGGACGTTATAGAGTGGGCCTTTCCTGTGTAATACTTTTACGCAGTTAGAACAAATGTGTTCACTAAGAAAAAACATATTACTGCAAAGGCTTCGGTCTGGCAAGAATTTTACTCAATTTTTCGAGCGAGTTATACTAGCGAAAATTTACCACGAGCTAGAAAAATTTGCCTAGATTCTTTGGAGGTATAAATCACTGGGATTTTTTTATTAGTTTAAAAGTTTTAACAAGGAGTATCTCTTCTTGTTCTCACACACTATTGTCTGCATTTCTTTCTCATTTCTCCTTTAGCAGGTCTGCTGGAAGAAATTTCTTAAGAAATAAGCATTACCTTTGTACTGTAAATTATATTTATGTCATTTCTCTATGTATTTTACTGTGTGTACATAAATAATAAAATAAATAAATAAGGAGGTCGTACCTTTACAATTTTCTAAATTTTAATTAGTTTCAGCTTAATTAACCATTTCGTTATTGTTTATAGCCCGTCCCAACTGGTTCTTTTGTTTCCCTCCCCCTACACATTCTTAGCTAGGACAAATAACATGACTCACGAGATAGCAAAATGTTAACCGAAACTATAAAAATAAAATTCCTAAACAACATCACAGCTGTGTTCAGATAGGCAACCAATGCCTAGGGACTGAAATTAAATCGTTAGTTAAGCTGAAATAAATAAAAATTTAAACTTATGATAATTCTAAAAGTAAATAATGAGCTCGAAAATGTAGTAAAATTTAGTAAAAACCCAAGCGTTTGCAGTTAATGTTCTTTCTTATTGAACACACGTCTTCTAGCTGCGTAAAAGTATTAACACAAGAAAGGCCCACTCCACTACAACGTCCTGATTTTTTTTATTGTGAGCCCTTATAGTTTTTTTATTTTTTACTTTCAGCACTATGCGAAGTGATTTACAAAAACAAAACTTGGTCGTAACTTTTGAACGGTAAAAAATTGCACCGACATTCTCTGAGTTATTAAGTTTGGAAATGACCTTGCCCACGCCTCTATTGGATTTTATCCATACTTCCAGGGACAGCATGTATAGTGTGTACAAAAGATCACACTCATAGGACGTAAAACCCCGCATAGGCATAGAGGAGAAGGCAGGCAGAGGTGTAGTACACCCACATTTTTTCAGTAATTTCTTTTCCCTTGTAATAAGACGGGTCGTATTCGTACCATATTAACTGGGCACAAATATAGACTCTGGGCAGATAATGAGAAATTCGTAACTCCTGTGTAATTGTCTTATTATATTCTTTGCCAGCAATTGCCTCTCACGGTGCGGCAACAGCATCTTAGACTGCAAAGTCTAATATTCCCTTCTATGTTATCTTTTACCTGATGTGTAGGTGGGTGTCTTAGATCTAATAAGTGCCTATACCAAGAAAAATAACAATATTATATCGAAAAATACTACATTTGTACATGCCAGATGCCAGCTTTATATCTGCACTTAATTGCAAAACCTGAAAAAGAAAAGTGACAAAAACCTTCGGATCACCATGACGCGAATGTGTTTTACTGTTTGAACTCTTCTAATTTGTTCTGATGTCAATTAAAGTGATTGTTATATTTTAAAAGTTATTTATTTAAAATGTTATGGCTAACAAGCGATATTTTTACACTGCTTTTATATTGCTCTGGAAGGGAGAGTAGTTTTTAAGATATCATAAAATGCATTTAAAAAAAAAATACAAATTATTTATATGTACATCTCAACAAATATGCACATTAGCCATAACATTCTATATACTTACCAATAATCTTATACGTACTCAAAAATCCTTCAGTGCTAATTTCCTTTTGAACGAACATAATAAACCAGACAGAACTGATAAATTATGAAAATTCCCAAAGTAAGATTGCATGTAATGTAATGTTGTACATAAACACTTGGAAAATAAAAGCAGAACCAGAAGAAAATTAGCGCTGTCAATGTAGGTTAAACAGTAGTTCCACTACCACAGCACGCTGTTATAAACACACTGAAGTTTTACATGTTAATAGGCAACTTGAGTCTCCGCCATCCCCTTTTCACTATACCTGTAAGGGAAATATCTGATAGTCGCCAAAGCATCCTATTGCAAAGCAGTGCATTTATTAGCTTTGTATCATCAGCGCACCCCTAACAACAAAGCTGTACATGGTAAAATAGTCCTTACTCAAACGCTACCTGCAGCCTGTTCTCCCCACGGCTTACCGCGTATATCGTTACGCCCTCATCTCACGAAGTGTAAAATGAGGCGACCCAGATAAAATTATCCCACCAAAAAACTTAATGTGAAACAACAGGAGCCCCGTTCTTTCGATACAAAGGAAGTACAGGATTGTCGGATTCGCCGATAAAAGAATTGAGATAATGAATGCTAAGTTCTATGGAGGTGCAAGTTTATTAGGTTCCTTGCTACTAAATAAGCAACTTGAAAAGTTTTCAAAGTCGTTTGTAATACTGTTGAGATGTACTGAAATTTGGTCTAATACCAGTGTAGTAAGAAAGAGTAGTTGGTACGTAGTTTGTTTAGTACTCAGTTCTTTTTTCTTAAATATTTCTTTTCTGGTTTGAAAAATGAGGATAATAAATGATACTTTTATAAATTAGTAGCTTCTGCCCACGAAGTCGTCTGCGTGAAATTTCTGACCCGACCCACCGCGTCGCATCCCATCTTTCGCCTGCGCTATTACTTCGTCTTCGCTTAGAGTTCTTTCGGACTTTTTTCTTTTTCCTCGGCTCTTTCCTCAAGAATTGTGTTATCCTATGTAAAAAGAACTTCAAATCCGACTGTTCATCCAATGCAAAAAGAACTTCAAATCCGTTCATCCAATGCAAAAAGAACTTCAAATCCAACTGTTAGTTCCAGAGATTAACAACCCTCTAAATACAAACTTACTAACAAACAAATTTTACCTCTTTATAATATTAATAATAGTAGGATGGACGATTGACATTATTGCCGAAACGAATAACTTAATAAAAACCGACCAAGTGCGAGTCGGACTCGCACACGAAGGGTTCCGTACCAACGTACATTATTTAGCAAATAAATGAAAATACTTAACGAAGAATATTATTATTTTTTATCTTCATTTTTTTAAATCGCAAAGATTTATTTTTATTTCATAATGATACTATGAATTACAAAGTAATTTTTTGCAGTTGCAGAAAATCATCCATATGTAAATAAAATAAAATACCTTATGAATTGGCGTTTTTAGTATTTTTAAAATAAATAGTATATCGTTCATGATATACAGAAGTTTCAAATTCCTCACTTGTTTAGTTGTTAAGATAGAGGTCGTACAAAAATGGTCTAAACCTGACAACTTTTACGGCCCCCTAATTCATCATTTTTGAAGATAAAAATAATATATATATATTTTTCTACTCGATGAGCTCTAGACAATGACACCCCACATGTCAGGGTTAGTTTTTTTTTTCATGAATAGTTTATTGTATGGAGACGCCTCTTTAATGTTTAATTTTATTTATCTATTATGGATCTGTCTATTAGGGTTCATGAGATACAGTTCGCTGACAGACAGACAGACGGACGGACAGCGGAGGCTTACAAATAGGGTTCCGTTAGAGGGTGCCAAATGGAACCCTATTACTAAGCCTTCGGGTACGAAACCCTAAAAACGAAACATAAGAGAACACCTGAAACATACTACATAAGATAGGCTTAAGCCTTTTGATCATGTCGGCTCTTTGACTAAGAATAAATGTCTAAACATAAAATAAAAAATAACAAATTAACAAAATAGTGAACAGACAATCATAATTTTTTTCATTTGGCATTCACTTCTTAGTAAGCATTGATTTTTTTAATGAAAGAAAAGTGATCTTCTAAATGCAGAGTGAACATCCTGTCATTCAGACTCCTCTCATGTGGACACTCCTGTATATTCCCGATTTTAATGAAATATACTCTGCAATTGGAAAAATTATTCTACCATCATCGTTCTACATAACGGTCGATGCTCAAACTGCAAATGCAAGTTCTTAATCGCAACATTAATTTATTTGAACAAGTTTCGGATTTTTTCCTTTACTTGTACTAAAAGACCTTGCTTCTTGCCAAATATCAATCTACTAGGTCAACAGAAAGTACCCTATAGGTTTTGATTTTTTGCGAGTGTCATATGCAGCATAAATGGCCGTATTTTTTATTACGTTGACTTAGAAGGTTGATTTTTTTCAATTCCTAGGGACCATAGATGTTAGTATTTGATATCAATTTCAACTTGATACCTCCATGCATTCCTGAGAAAAAGGGTCTTAACAGACAGACGGACAAACGAAGTGATCCTTTAAGGGGACCGTTTTTTCCTTTTGAGGTACGGAACCTTAAAAAGAGCGAATGCTCATTTCTACGGCATTGTCTGTGCCGTTTGAACATTCTGGTATAGATAAACTTAACCAGCTAAACTAGTTATTTTTTTATATATTATCCATTTGTCATCTAAGAGGAAAATACACTGGTGTTAGTAGCTTTAAAATGTCACGCATGCTAGTGTGTTGGGATGTCTTTCCCCCCACGTGGCTTTTTAAGATGTCGTTTCATTGGTAAGTAATAAACATGATTATTCGGGTATGATTTCTACTCATAGCGATACGGATTCGCAACGTTAACGGCACGAAGTATCGCGTTAGGGCAAAATATTAACAACAATATCATGCAATGTTATTTAATTATTTCCGTCGTATTACAGATGCATAACGGTTCGACGACATCAAGGCTCCAACGTAAACGACACTTAAAAAAGACATAAAAGCCGACACGAATGGATGGTCACCTGTCCACAACCGAAGCGTAGCTTAATTTCGATCGACCCGTGCGGCTGTTATTACTTACTTAGCCACGAGTCCCTCCGTGACCTATTTGTCAAAGTAGGCTTTATAAATGCATCCTCATTAGCCGTTATGTCTAGTGGTTGGGTACTTTGTCTCAAATTATTAATTTGAAATATACCAATTACAGGCACTTTTGAATTATCCAGGATCGATGTGTCAGA
Organism: Omphaloscelis lunosa; assembly: GCA_916610215.1. Lineage (NCBI taxonomy): Eukaryota > Metazoa > Arthropoda > Insecta > Lepidoptera > Noctuidae > Omphaloscelis > Omphaloscelis lunosa. The sequence goes on from OU744247.1 coordinate 15,840,386, forward strand.
AAGAAGTAGTTGTAGTGCTGATGAAGTAAGTACCATCGCGATCACGCATATCTAACCAGTTTAATCCCGTGCATATGGCCCCTTTTTTTCGTAGGTATGCGTTACTGTTGCGGCCGAGCGCTGCAAGCAGGAATAGTCTTTACGATTTTCAGATATATGTGTATCTGCGATAGTACCTATGGAGAAGAGAGGGTAAGAAACACCACGGACACTTTTAAATCAAAATATGGTTACAACATATTGGGTACATCATTCATGTTGAAATTATACATGTGAGAACGATGCAGAACGTTAAAAGCGTCCATAATAAAAAATAAAATAAGAAAAAGAAAAGTAAAATAAGTCGTGGCAGCTAAGAGATGACTACTGGTCATCTCTTAGCTGAACGAGCGCCGTCAGTATGGACTGGCCAGTCCCTACTGACGGCCCCCGTTCACGAATATGACGCATGGATCAGCACCATTCAGCTCAACCATTTGGAGGGAACTTAATGATCCAACACACGCGCTTCGAATTGCAAGAGACCGGATTATTAGAAACTAAGAAAAAAATTCGTAATAATAGATACGAACTATTATAATAAATTAATAATATCTGGATATTTGCAAAAATCTTTTAGATCTGGTCAAAAGTTATATCTTATAATGTCATTAGGATACATGTAGTAGTAGTTAATGAGTTGAATGATTTAATTTTATAAAGCCTTTTGACAGTTCGGAAATAAAATATATATTATGATTTTAATAAAATGTTAGTATATTAAATTATTGTCAGTATAACACTAAATTTAAAAAGGAATTACGGCGGCATGGATTTCATAAAAAAAGTACACCTAGTAGGTATTTACAAGAAAAATATCAATGTTTATTCAAATTGTTTTCGAATTATGTACTGTGAATTGGACACACTGTATCTTGAACTCTCGTGACTAAGTTTATGCAAGGTATTCAGAATTAATATTAAACAGATATAACTTTTTTTATTTATAAGAAAATGCTCAAAAATGTATGAGAATAACCCAGTCGATAAAAAAAAACTTAATGTGGGGGTGAAAGGGCATTCATTCTAGATAACAAAAGTAAAATTACTTTCTTTAAAATTATCCTCTACTATCTTAAATACATATTATAAGTTTTTTTAATCGACGTTGGGTTTGGGGCATTCCCCTTTATTATGAGGCTGTTGCCAGTGACTTCTGCATGTATTTTGTATTTCATCACAAATATTCACGATGCAAAGTAGCATATGCGGCATAGGCAATGCCTTTCTCTAGGTCGCAGTCTACCTTTTTGTCAAATTTTATTACGATCGGTTCAGCGTTTTAGTCGTGATGAGGTAATAACAGACAGTCAGTTACTTTTGCATTCATAATATTAGTGTTGACATACTGAAATTAGTTTTTATATCAAAAACCGTTTCATACCTCTCGGTGCGGACTACTAATAGATTGAAAAGCAATCTCGTATACTCCTACGAAAGATAGGTACCTACTTGTGGAAATAATAGTTCACAAAAAAACGCAAGTTTCAGCGTACGCTCTCATAACCGGCCTATGGGCTGATCGAAAAGTAACTAATGAAAATGTAAACAAATGGATCATTAAACGTCCCTGTGGATGCTAACTGTAGTGGCAATACAAGCCACTTACAAATTGAGTGATTTGATTTGAATACTTCAATCCGAACTTCTAATTCGAAATCACCTTACAGATGTTTTTCATTTGAATGTTGAGGTTAATTCTATAACCTCAATTTTCGTCGATTATTTTTCTATTACAATTTAATAAAGTTATTCAAACAATAATTGTTGAAAAAATGGGTGAGATATAAACTTGAAACCTTCTAAATACAGAACGTGTTACTAATTCCATTTAGTGAGTGTTTGCGTAAGCATTTAACCTGAAGGGGGTTTTTGTTTACACTTTCACAGACACTTGGTACAGACTACATATAGGTGCTCACGTCCGTAGCACTCAACTACGACCGCGTGGGGTCTACGCCGCACCGGGCCGTAGTGCATGAAACGTTACGTACCATATAATCAAGACTCTTCCAAAAATCTATTGGAAGCCAATCTATTAATTTTCAGTGCTTGAAATATATAATTTAGGCCCGCTTGCACCATAACTCACTTAATACCTTTAGTGCTACGAATGTAAAACATCGTTCTGTTTCTGTCAATCGTTTAAACGAATTCACACCCATCTTCAAGAATACTACATGAAGTCTTAGGCTACGGACACGAAATAAGCGGGCGCGGGTCGGCGGCGTCGCGGGGAGCGGCGCGTTTCTATGCATAGATTTATATAACTGGCCTCGAAGGCAGCGGCGCGGGGAGCGAGAACAGTTCCACATAAAACTATGTATTTGAACGCGCCGCTCTCGCGCTGCCGCCGCTGCCGCGCCGCGCCCGCTGTCTTAGAGACAGAGGCCTCACAGTGCTCTTCAACGCATAGGGTACAGCAAAACCTATTCTATAACAACAATTGAGCGCCGAACGACACTCAGCGTACATTTTAATCAACGCACAGATCAAGGTAGCTTTGATTTGTGGTACAAGCGGATCTTATTATCTAATATCTGGCCGGATGTTCAATAATTCAAGATATCACCTAGGTTTTTTTTTGGATTTAGTGTCCCTGTGTCGAGCTAGGCTACTTCTCATACAGAGAAGGAATATGTTCCCTAGGTGTATGTACTATAAAATGTTGTCGTAGGATCACGTCATCCGTACTTATTTACAGAAAACGGCGAGGGCAAGTACTTGACTATTGCAAAAGTAAATCGTAGAGGGGTATTAGGACTGCGATTTCCATTGAATATCGATAACGCGTTCCTAGGACAGCATATTATAGATGTTGTGGTATTATTGATAATGATGAAATTTATTTTTATGAAACCTATTACCAGTGTTAGTCAGTATTAGGCGAAATGATCGACGACTTTTTACATTGAAAATGGGTTTTCTAGAAATAAGAATTCAAAAATAATTTCTTAAATAAGGTTGTTTATTTACGATGTAAAAAATAACTAAGTTACGAAATATTAGATAATTTTTTCACACTCAATTCATTATGCACAAAGTTTAAATTAACATAAAATGTATGGCTTACACCCGCACAAGGGAAACGTCATCAAATGAAGCATTAAAATTAATGTTACTTAAGGGGGAGTGACCACTTTATGCATTAAAATGCTGAAAATATTTAAATTCAATAATTTTTCATTTAGCTCCTTATTATATTCAACACCTATAAATATAAACTAGCAGACGAGTATGTAATTTGAGACATTTTCGACATTAGCCCCTATTTATGCTTAATAAGCTTAATGTATCCAGATATTAGCCATACTTAAGTAATGCTAAGATAACGTTCATTGTTTTGATGTTGCGAGCGTTAGGAGCGTAATATCCGGTAAATTGATATTGAAAAAAAAAAGTTATAAAGGCCAGTTCTGTTCAGAAACTTAGCCTGTGATGCGTCCATAATAGAAAATAGATATAGAGTATTTCTAATAAATAATTGTTATAAGGATTATGTACCCTTAATAGGTCAAGATGAAATACTACTTACTATTTAAAAAATGTTCTTTAAACTGGACTTAACATAAAGCAATTATTATAATTATCTATTTAACTAAATTAATGACACTCAAAATAAGTATTCTTCAGAAGGTTTAACTAAAATACATAGTAGATATTTTGCAATAGTGCAGTGCAGAATCAGGAATGTTAACATACGTAAATATGTAATAATATGATTGAATTTTGTATAAGTATATGAAATGTAGGTATTAAAGCTAGTGGAGTTGGTTTTTCAACATTTTATTTTTTGTGAAATGCCGATTTATCTCTAAATGAAGGAATTGACATCAAATTCTCAATGCCGTATCATGTTTGAACGGTAATAAAAACATACCTCGTAGCTATTAACTTAATAAGTAAATTTCTCTACCTTTCATTATTTCTAAAGTGATTATTTTATAATGTAATTTATTTACGTGATACAATGCTAACGGCCGTAGTGCCAATTTAAAGTCTTTGGTTAGGACAAATAAGGGGTTCATAATTTGGCGATACCAACAAAACGATTTAAATAGGTACAACAATAATCGAGATCATCTTAATGAACTTCTCCGGTTAGACCAATTCACATAATCAAGTCACTTAAAAAATGTGTTACGTACAAATAAAAGATTATGAAAAACACGGTTTTATTCGGACTATACGTACCATGTAAATTCCCCTTATTCGTACCCGACCAACGGCCACGAAACCAAATTAAATGCTTCGTACTCAGAAACAACGTAAAATTACACACTATGGGCTCATTAAGAGCTGCTTTAGAAACGACGACGTTTGTTAGGGTAATCGTCCATTTGGCGCGGTCCTTCCCAACCGCGGTTTGGCGGCATGTCATCATAACTCCCTCGTGGCATGTCGTACTGGTCTCTGAAGCCTCCATCCTAAGTAAGCAATCATAATACTTTCGAATAGAATTTCACTAAAAGAATTAGAAGAAGTATGATAAAATAATAACCAAGTAAATACCGGATTGACGATAGTAATCCAAGTTTCACACGTTTGATGAACCCAAAAGATTCATTATTTAAGCATTCACGTTATAATTTTCGATAATTCTAAGTATTTACTAGGGACCAAACATTCCGAGAACAAATCAATTGGTTAGTAAAAATATTCAGTGGGTAAGTAAATTCTTTCGGTATATGGAGGCCACAACCATTCTCCTGTTTCGTGGTAATTTATTTGAAATTAAGTATTTAAGAAATGATTGTCATTTTCGATGAAGATAAATGAGAAAGTTTCGTCAAGTTCCAATCGTAATAAGACTTATCTGGCTTCTATAATGTTCCAGGCAGACCAAAAAGACATAAGCACTTCTTGGTTTATAATAAAAATGCTCTGTTACAAGTGTACTATAGGTACCATTTCATTTGGGAAATTGAAAGACTATATATAGTTACTGACGACAGCGACATGGGTTGTGTCTACGGACTCTGAATCGGAGCTATGCACTCTTAGGGCCAGCGCTTACAGCCTGAGGGCAGGGCAGAGGTTTATAAATAAATCAATGGATATTATACTTAGCTTAATCTAAAACAAGTAGTTTATATTTCAAAGCTCGCAGAATGACTTAGGAGTGTCAAAGAGAATTGCGACATTTGCGGCACACTTTTCTCTTCGAGCAATAAAATAAGTACCTAATTAGACTGAACGTACTTGGATAAAGATTTTAGGAGCTCTGCAGAGTCATCCACAAGGTATGCTCTGGGCCCATGGGCCCTAGTGTATTTTTTTTTTTTGTAGTCGTACCTTCTTTACATTGGCATCGCAACGATTTGCACACACGACAAAGCGGCCTGCGGAAACGTACCCTTAAGGTATTCCAGTGTTATCTTGTCCAACGAAATACTAATCACAACAACAATCATGACAATGTTGTTGCAATGCACATATTAGCGTAATGGAGCTTTGAAAATTAGTTAAATTGAATTTCTCGACTATGCTGACAAAATCATGTTGTGTATTAAAAGTAAAAGTATGCAAGGTGGTCTGCATAATTTTAAGGCGTCCTAATAAACCGATTGTTCCGGAAGTGAAAAATGTACTAAGGCACCACAAAATCACAATTTAGAACTAAACGAATTAAATCATCGCTATTTTACTCCCAATCGTTTAAAATTGACAGATACCGAACTACCGAGTGATATTTTAAAATAAATGTTTAGCGCTAAATGTATTTAGTTATTTGTGGTGCAAGCAGACCTTAGCGTATAATCTGTGAATTGTTTAAAACTAAAGTCGCTTTTCGTGTCAGTCTGTGTGTCCGCTTAGTTCTTCTAAACTACAGGCCTACGGTTTAACCGAACCGGTGCCCGAGGTAGCTGCGCGGTGCGGGGACCGTGTGGTAGCGGGTCGCGAGAGCTGTCATTCGCCCCTGTCCTTAGGCACCTCAGTTAAACGGTATGCTATACACAATGGATTATGATGTGGTTTTCAACATCATTTGACTAGAGAATTCGTTCCAGACGATTTATTTATACAATAAATTAATATTTAACTTAGAAATAACACAGAAATATCGATGTTTTGCCATGTCGCCACATCAATACATTGCACCCGTGCAAAGCAGGGGCGAGTCGCTAATGGACATCTAGCAATTTCTGAAATATTTTACGGCCTGGCGAGTATCGGCAAAAACACTTGCGTCTTCATCACAATTTTAAGACATAAATGAGGTAATCCTGTGAGATATCTACATGCTTTCATATTTACATAGATGTTTACGAATCGTCTTCAAAAGAATACTAGGTTGTTCAAATAGGTCTGGGAGAGCATACTTAAGAGGAAACAAACAGCTCTGCTAGTCCCTACTCCATTCCTCTACAGTTTCCTACTTCATTTCTCAATTGCAGAGAAGTTTTAATATGGAAACACAAGATCTAAGTAAAATTGAAAGCATGAGAAGTCACGAAAAATTTGTTCCTTAGTAAATACTGTTAAAAAAATGCAGAATTTAATAACATGAATTACTTAATAATCTTAGTTCCTAGATACAGACGAGTATTACGTGACATTTGCACTTGTTCTCATGAGACATGGACCGGAATGCAAAAACTTCGTTATGCCGAGCTCACACCCCTCAGTTGAGCTTTTTCCAATTAATATAGAATACGTGTCATAAAGCAACAATACAAGTTAGCAGTACATAATATTGTACGCTAATAATATAATAAAAGTATTTTCGGTTAATTTACATTCGATAACATGGAAGAAGTCATAAAAATCGATAGAACCCGAGTTCCTTTTTCTTAGTCGTAATATTAATCATTTTATGAAGGTATGGAAAGAATAATGTTTGTTCATATAAGCTTTAAAGCTTAATCAAAGCTTTAAAATAATAAGATATATTTTTCTGAAAAAAAAAAAAAATGCTTACATAAAGCAAGATGTTGTTTACTTCAATAGGTTGAGTTATAAGATAAGTGGCATTTCAATAATTTAAAGTTGTCGCATCATTTGACAAAGAGATTTCTCTGTCTATCCCAGTGGCCTGAGATGCCAGACTGTAAATAAAATACATTACTCACCATTGGTTGCTGCTGGTCAAACATGCCTTGCTCTTGGCGGTCCAACATGGAGTTCAGACGTTGCGCCTGTTAAAAGATTATTAATGTTATTTATAAGTTATTTATTAGGTTTATCACGAGTGTCAATTTGAGATATGATTTGGTGTGTAGGAGAAATTGCCGAATCCTATAATCTGTCATTGTTAAACATTTGCTCCCAACCCATATGTAACCCTTTCTAGTAACCTTTGTTACAACTGTAGTTAATTCAGTTCAGACATCCTGTTTAAAATTAAAAGACCCAGCAATTACCGCTCTTTTAAATGAAGTTTGCAATGTCTGCAAAAGTTAAGAACATTTTCGTTTTACATTGTTTTCATATTGCTTTCAATCATGTCATCATATATTATGTGACTAATATGTATTATAATTTATAACAAACAAATGAAGAGGTGAAGATATGCTGCGGCGACCGGCGACCACAAATAAATGAGGATAAGCGAGGAACGCGGACGATGCCGACCTGCACAAAGAGCGTGTTCTCCTGCTGGCGGCGGCGCAGCTCGTCGTCCTGCTGGCGCATGCGCTGCGACAGCTCCTCCTCTTGGCGCTGCAGCTGCGCACGGTCGCTCTCGCGCCGCTCGTCGGCCGCGCGCTCCGCCATCTCCCAGCTGCGCTTCTGTCGCTCGCGGTCCTGCTCGCGCTGGCGCAACTGTGCGCGGAGTAGCTCAGTCTCATGCTCATACCTGAGAGAACACAGAGAGTATCATTCGATCAATTTGGTTAGTAACTTACAAAAAGTTGTGTACCTATTTGGCAGATGATCCTATTGTATAAAAAATATTTAACTCACTTGGCATACTCCATTTGTGCTTCTAGTTTTTCCTCTTCTGCTGCTAATTCTTTCTTTAGAGCCTCTTCCTTCTGGCGATGAAGCTCATGCAGTTGCTTCCACCTTGTGCCATACTCATGCTCAAAACTGCTCAGCTCAGAAAAGCGCGGTCCCATATCACGCGCCCTTAGGAATTCAGGATGTTTTTTTGGCAAATTCTTTTCTGGGTAACCATCAAACTCATCAGGCTCCTCGAAACTTTCCACAATAACTGGACGAAGTGATCTAAAATTCAATACTTATTAGTTTTATAGCACTTTTCAAAATAATATTGCTATAAGAAATCAAGAAGACAACTTACGAAGTCAAGAAGAAACACTTCTCAGTGCAATTACGGATAGCAGCCAAAGCACTAGGTTTTCGTGCAAATTCTACTACTCCTTCGCCAAGTGTTTTCCCGCGCTCATCTACCTTCACATATGCCCTCTCAATTTTTCCGAATATCTCAAAAGCACGATACAAAAGCTCGTTTGACACAAATGGGGGCAAATTTTTCACTCTGACTGCACTATTATGAGGAGCAAATCTTACTCTGAGTGTTCTTCCGCTTCTATTTTTACCATCTAATTCCCTCTTTGCCCTTTCAGCATTTACTCTGTAATCCTATGGAAAAGAGACAGAGAAGATAATAATGTGCTATGCTGCCATAATTCACAAAATATTTTATATCTGCAAAATACCAGATATAAAAAATTTAGTTTAATAAAAAACTGTAACCTGACTACAGGAAAATAAAAATGATATAAAAAGTATGAAACAAGCAAATATTCCAGACAAAAATCAAGACAGGAACAAAAATGGTCAAGGAAAAATCGTTGTCGCATGCCATTATAATTTTGAATGTGTTCCTGGCACCCACATGGTATACAGGCATGCAACCACATAGTCGGGTTACAGTTTTTTATTAAACTTAATTTTATATTTTTCCGATTTTACACTTGATAAACATTGCGACAACGTAAATAAGTGTAATACAAGAGGAATCTATCGTAAAAAATATTTAAATCTGACATTGCAACTTATAACATTTACCATTTTAATGAATCCAAAGTTCTTCTCTTTGTTAATAAATAGTTCTGCTGTTTCACCAAAGGGAGCAAACAGACTAGTAATCTCTTCTTCAGTAGCATCACCAGTGAGATTTCCAATGTACAAGCGACTTCTTCCATTGAACTTGACTTCAGATTGATCAATTGTGGGTAAATCTGTCAAAGGTCCCATCAATTCCTTAAGCTTGTTGGCTAGCATCTGTTCCTGCAACAATTATGATTAGGTTTTAGTATATTTAATTTACAAAACTTACATAAAAACATTACACTCCTTTTTGGACATTCATGTAAAAATAGACATTGTGGCCCATTTACAACTGATGTCCAACCAAATCATTTCACTGTCGAAGTAGTATTGATAGTGGCAATTTGCATTGCTTTGTACTGAGTCAGTACAAAGCCATTTCACAATAAGGTCAATAAAACTTACTCCATGACTTTACTGTCACAAGTATTCAGTTAACTATTTTATGGGGCTGTCTTGTGTTTAATACTTTTGTTTTACTATAGACCAACATTTTTATTACTATGATGAGGTCAATACTATGACTACACAAAGAACTAAGAGCCAATTTCACCACCAAGTACTAACCTCCCTCTGGACTGGTTTTCCTCCATCCTGCTGAGGCCCACGCATGTTATTAGGGCGCAGTTGGTTCCGAGGAGGTCCTCCAGGTCCACCACCTGGTTTGGGACCAAATGGTTTGTTACCCTGGCCAAAGTTGCCAGGACCAACTTGCTTGTTGCCAGGACCACCTTGGCCTGCCCATCCGCCCTGCTTGTTACCTCCAAAATTACCATTGAGATTCTGAGGAATAACAACCTGTTCTTAAATCTGCAGAGCCACACTGCCACAGACACTGGTAATTATTTTAATATATAAAAAGTTGGCAAGTACTTACCCTCTGTTGATTTTGATTAGAATGCTGGTTTTGATTAGAATGTTGGTTTAGATTAGAATGCTGGTTATGATTAGGATGCTGGGTTTGGTTCTTTTGCTCAACATTTACTGATTTATCAACATGATCCTGAGACTCATTCTTTGCTTGAGCAACAGGGGCAGGTTTCTGTTGTTGTTGCTGTTGTTGTGGCTGCTGTGGCTTTTGTTGTGCCTGCTGTGGTGGCTGTGGTTTAGGTTGCTGAGTTTGTTGTTGGGGTGCCTGCTGAACTTCAGTCTTAGGTGCTGGTTGTTGTTGGGGTTTAGCTTGAGGCAGATTTTGTTGTTGAGGTGGTTGCTGAGGCTTTTCAACAATTGGAGTAGTAGTAGGCTTTGTCTAAAAAAACAAGTTGCTTGTAATTTTTCTAATTTCGAAATGCATCAAATACAATAAGAAATATGGGCTATACAATTTTAAACAGCAAACTTCTCTCGATCTGTTCTATTCGGTAAAGTAGGTCAGACAGTGCTGACAGAAGTTCATTCCTCGGAATTTATTTATAGGAATAATTATAAAATACCTATGTAAGTACCTCAAAATATTAGTTTTATGGCAATAATACAATTTCTACGACTTTTTGAACATTATGGGCTAAGACTACGACATTTAAATGTCGCCTTCGTAACGTAATCAATATCCCAGCCAGATCACCAAGCAACACACAAAATGGCGTCGTCCCCGAAATGGTAATTTTGTCGTAAGTCGCTTCATTTCAGAATATCTCAGTCGGTTTAGTGAACCAAGTAAAACTGATAAAAATTAACAACATTATCTATCAAAGTACTACACTATCTTGATAAAATTTGAGCATCTACCTCATTAGGCCGTTGACCTCCTTGACCGTGATTCTGATTCCTTTGCTGCGGATTATGATCAAATCTTGAATTACGAAAGCCTCCTCCTCGGTTAATATTGCCACGACGACCTTGTCTTTGCGGCTGGGGTGGGCCGCCAAATCCTCTATTTCCGAATTGATTCATGGCTTGCATATGCATACTGGAAAGAAAGTGTCTTGTAAAGTCGTGCAAGCCATAGATAACAGGCAATCAAAGGACATGGTAATTTTGATAATAACACGCAATCCTTACCTCCTGCTGCTAATACTGATGAAGTTAACTTTTTCCGATTAAACAAATTTCAATAAAAGAACGCGTACGCGACTTCTGCAGCTAGCTGACGCAGCAGCGAATTGCGAGAAAATGTCGGCGAACACAATATGGCGTCTTACTTTTCCGTTTCCGCTGTGAAGTGTGAGCAGTGTTGCCAGAGGCCAACCCAAAACTAAATAAAAACCGGCCAAGTGCGAGTCGAACTCACACACGAAGGGTACGGAAATGGTTTTTTTTTTTTTTTAACATGTCATCTCGCAGTTTTGACCACTAAGGTCTTGGCTGCTTAACCGGACTTTCCTGTGGGTGCCTTAAGCTGCTACACTCAAAGCCTCCAGCCAGGGGCAAAAAACTAAACTAAATTAAAACTAGGCGAACGCTCGCTAAGGGCACCCCCTGTGGGGTACGGACCTCGGCTTAGGGCGTCGCTGAGGGGAGGACAGCAAGAAGGGACAGGCTGGATCAAAATTGGTTTAGATCATGATTATTATTCGGGGTAGTTTAAAGCTACGTGCTCAGCGGCAACAACTTGCTGGCACCTCATTTTTGAGCAAGGGTCGGGGAGGAGTATCATTTACTCAGGGACACGGTCGCGATCGCAAAGGACCTCGGCGGCGAGGTCGGAATGACGGGAGGCGTCTGTTTTTGTATATTGTACTGGTGGCCCTATTCTGCTTTTGGAGGAGTGTGATGGGATCATCAAGGTCGGAAAGGACATGCCGCGGACGGCGGATCTGACTAACGGAAATGGAGCTGACCACGAGCTCTTATAGCAGGACAGAATTGAACTGCGTTACAAAGTCCGGTTAAGCAGCCAAGACCTTAGTGGTCAAAACTGCGAGATGCCATGTAAAAAAAAAAAAAAAAAAAGAACTGCGTTGCTTTTTTGTGCTATGACATCCTAATAGCAGGCCTGCAGCAGGCTTGTTGCGCGACTGTTGAAAGTCTGTAACGTCAAAATAAACCATCTTGAAAAAGTTATTATATATAATAGATAAATAGTGTGGCCACTAGTGCTGTGCACTCGCAGAGGTATGCGCGGCGAGGTGGGAGGCGAAGAAAAAAGTGCATGAGTTCACATGAGATCGATACATGTCGGACAGAACTTACGATATCAGTTTGCATTTCTAAGGCAAGACTTGTGGCGATGGGGCGGGACGATATGGGGAGATTTTATGGACTTACATGTGACAAAAAAATATATATCCCTCAGTTTTTTTTTTTTTTCATTATCGTTAAATTTTAAGAAAAAATTTTTGTTTATCCGATAAAATAACTCATAAGCTTTTAAAAATAATAAACATAATTCAAATCAAGCCAATAACACCAGAGATATGGCAAACAAATGTGATACAAGTCACAAACGCTTCTCAAAAAAAAATAATTGAATAACAGGAAAAATATTAACGATAGACCGTTAATTTTCGATAAAAATATTACGATAAAAATAATATTAAAAATACACTGATTGTTTGAAATTTGGTCGTAAACCACCAACTCCACGATTGTAAACCACTAAGGTTACCTCTGTTGGGGGTCCACCAAGGTCAACTCAATGCTCGGAATGCGGCCGGCCTTCCTGTCGTGGACATTGACAAATTTGACAATTTGACACCTGATGTCAAAACAGAGAAATACGGCTTTTCAAACTGAATTTAGATATTTTGTACCAAACGTCATAGTAATACATAATATTATAATCATGTACCGTGAAAACGAGTGCTTAGAGAATTACTATTGTTGAGATGATGGTTTGCAATAATTATTTCCTACAGTAAAATTTGGGTCAGTGGGTCGTCTTAGGGGCGGATTTTTTTTTGGACTTCAGTATTAGTTTGATTGAATTGGTATAGTGTGCTGTTAGGCAAGCTGTCCTTAAATAAAATGGAATCAAGTAAAGACATTGTCGATGCTGAAGAAGGCCAAGATGATATCGAAATGAAATATTCTTTATTGTCTTTTGAAAAACAGATATTTATTGATTCTTTTGAAAAAGATGCACTTGTTATAATGGCAAAGTATGTACTTGCAAAACAACTTGAGCTTCACACTAACCAAACAACTGTAAAGTTGCTAAAAGCTACAAAAGTCATAAAAACATACCTACATTATTTTAGATGCATGCTTATAAAACAGTTGTGGTGGTAGTGTAGTTTAAAAACTGCAAATTTCTATTTGTAGAATAAAAACATTGTAATAAAGAATTAGTAATAATTTATTTTTCTTTAAAAAATATTTAATGTAAATAAAATACGAAGCAAGTTTTTTCATTTCCAGACTGACTTCATTTTTATTTTTTTATTTGTATTTTGTAGTTACTTTTGTTCTTTTAGCTGAGCATGAGATATTAAATGCTTTTTTTTACCAAAAAAGTAATCAACTCATCAACCACCAAGAATTTGAAATGATTGTCTTAGCTATTTTATTTTATGTATGTGTTAGCATACTATGATCATTAATTGGTTGTCTTCATTCAGTGAGAGTTTTTTTAAAATATCAAACACCAATGAAGACCCAGTATCATGTACCATCACAGACACTGATGGTGAGCTTAACCACTTTTCAATCTTATTACTAAGGGCATAAGGGTGATAAGTGGTTCAAAACAAATGTCCACGGTTGTACCTCAATAGTATTTTAATAGTACCTATGTATTTCCAGAGGAATTAATTACAACAACATAATATCAAATATGTTGTGGATATATAAAGACCCTGCACATTTGGTGTTTGTGTTGAACAGCGGTGATCATGAAGAAAAATATTTTACTGAGAAATTTGGCCTATCAGCTTTACCAAATGTTGGGACAGAAAGGTATTAGCAATAATTAATTAAAATATTACTTATGAGTCTAAACTAAATCTAAACATTTTCATAAAACTCCTTTAGATAATTTTGGCAATTTGTGCAGATGATGTTGTAGCTGGGAACTGGTGTCTAGTACTGAGGGAGGGAACTACATCCTAGGTGAAATGCTGATTCCCAGAGGATCATACATTTATCTTAAAAAGTTGTACTCTTAATTGAATTGAAAAAATAAGTATTAACCGATTCGTTGCGATGCCTAATTTCACTAACTTCTAGCCGTGGCGTCGAACAAAAATAACGTGACACTGATCAGTGCCCAACGCCATACGATTAAATGACACTCATCTGTGTCTTCAGCCATGCGGAAAAGAAAACAGTGTTTTGACATTTTTTTACGTATTCAAAGCTCGAATACTTTTAGTTTACATGTGAAATCTAACGTGAACGGTCAGGCACGTTGTTTTAAGCGATAAAAAGTGGCGAAACAAGTGTATTTGTGGAAATGGAAGGTAAGTGACTTATTTAATACAGATGTGCTCAACCTTTTCAACTTATTTTGCATTTCCTAGTAATTTGATTGATTATGAGGTATTAAATTGGGTCTAAAAATTTTTGCATAACAAATTTCAATTGTTTATAATTAAACTACGCAAATAAAAACTGCTAAGTTAGATTAAATAGTAATAATAATGATAGTAGTACTAATATATAATTATTTTATATGATTATTTGATACTAGCCGATGCCCGCGGTTCCACCCGCGTAGAATTTGTTTCCCGTTGTCCCACAGGAACCATTTTTTTGTAAGTCTATACAATTTTATCCAAAATAAACCTTTAATTTAGAGTGAATACAGTCCTTTTTCGAAGCGCTTTTGGCAAATGCAATTTTGTGTCGTAGCATCATGCATGAGCATGACATGACTCATATTAGCCACAACCATATTGATACGCGTAGTTTAAAATAGCGTGGTACGACGCACGGTGATATTTTTTATGTAAGTAGGTACCTACCATATTTCGAGACATAAAATTTACCCACTATCGATACCCAAATGTGATTACGACGTATATGCATATTTCTTTATAGATAAGGATTAGAGAGTTGTAATTAAAAGAGGAGAAGAAACATCTCTATATAAATACTTTTATTGTTTAAATTTTATCTTTATTTAGAGCGGGTGTAAAATTTTATAGAAGACAAGCTAAAGACAACCGCAGCAAAGTGATTTAGCTGCTTTACTGTAATACATTTATAATTTATTATCATATGATGATTTAATATCAAATACTTCAACTTCCAAAAAGGTTGGTGCCCCCTATTTTTTTAAAAATATTACAGTATCCAGAAACGAAGGCTACGAGCTTAATATACGTGAAAAATGAAGATAGTTTGGTTTCAGGTAAAACTTCCATAAAACTTAATTGAAGGAGTTATCATCGATTTCAAAATGACACATATCCGTGCCTGACGCCACACTTAAAAAGAAGTGATGGCACTGAAACGTGCCATCCGCAACGAATCGGTTAATAAAATAAAGTACTGCCTTGTTGGTCTAGTGGTCGCAAGCACTACTGTTGAGCATGAGGTCCTGGGTTCGATTCCCAGGTTGGGGAAAGTGTTATTAGGTTTTTCTATTCGAAATTTCTCAATAGCAGCCCAGAGGCTCACCCCCTATTACATGCATCCCCTTCAGAGATTACAGGTGTGATGTTATGATGATGATGATTTTATGTTTTTGCCAAATAAAGTTTTTGAAGCAAGAGACTTATTGTTATTGCAGAGAAAAAGCATATTTAGAGGGTGGAATACACTTAGTTTCAACTCGCATATTAGTAGTAGACTTGCTCAAGAACCGAGTCCCCATATCACACATAACTGGTATTATTGTTTTGAGAGCACATACAGTTTTGGAGTCATGTCAGGAAGCATTCGCTCTGAGGCTCTATAGGCAGAGTAATAAGGTACATAATTTGATGAATTGTTTCTGATGAATTATTTTGGTATTCTAGAAATCCCCACAAGTGGGGATTGTTATTTTTTTTTCCAGAAATCCCCACTAATTTAATAAACTCAGCCTTTTTCTTCTATAATCTAGTCGTTCTTGGGGGTCACAGTTCTAACCTAACCTAACCTTCTACCTAGTGGGGATTTCTGGAAAAAAATACAATTCCCACTGGTGGGGATTTTTGGAATAAACCATTATTTTGTATATTGCAATTAGCAATAATATTTAATTTCTTGCAGACTGGTTTTGTGAAGGCATTCTCAAATTCTCCAATATCATTTACATTTGGTTACAATCAAGTGGAGAAAGTTATGAGGGCATTATTTGTTACAGAATTATTTTTATGGCCAAGGTAAGGTTATATATTAATTTTATTAATCTGACTTGAGTAGTTGATAGTTAGATTCAAAAAAATGTTTTTAATGCATTATTTAAGGGCTTTGACTAAATTTAGAACTTGTTTTGTAATAAGACCGTTATAATCTCGTATTCACTTACATAGGTTTCATGGATCAATTATCAAGAGCCTCAAGAGTAGACAGGCACAAGTGGTGGAGTTGCATGTTCCGCTAACTACCAACATGAGCTATATTCAGACCTGCCTGCTTGACATTATAAACTATACAGTGAAACAACTCAAGAGTATCAACAGGACACTAGATATGCAGGTAATTAAAAAAAGTTGTTAAGGTGTTGGAGGACGCCTTAATAAAATAAAAATATTCTGCATCCAACAACCATAATTAATTACCTGTTTATTTAATTATTTCAGGAAATAACAACAGAAAATTGTATTACGAAAAAGTTTCACAAAATTCTTCAATCACAGCTGGACTGTGTTTGGCATCAGTTGAGTACCAGAACAAAGGAATACATCCAGGATCTGAAAGTATTGAGGAGTATGACAGTGTAAGAGATTTAACTACCTTTAAAAGATAGAGAGAAAGTGTTGTAGTGTGTACCTATCTAGCATCCTGTCACATACTTAGGGTTGCCAAATTTTGTAAAAGAAAAAAGTATATTATGTTCAAAGTGGGGAAATAAATAGTATTATATTTTAAGCTGATGTTTTAAATAGATACTGTGCAATTTATCTCCAATTTTGAAGGCTTCGTAAGCCTAACCAAATAAATGACGACATTTTTTAGTATAAAGCTCTATTTCTGTCGTTCCTCCACTTGGCATTCTGTGAATACTGAGGCTGCACAATTAACTATAATACTTAAGCACAGCTGGGCACCGTTCGTTATTCCGCTACAAAAAAAGTTAGCTTCGTTAAACGTTAAAGCGTTACATTTCGGAAGAATTAACGCAAGTTAACGTTAATCCGTTAATATGTGTAAAATTGCATTTTTATATCGTTGCGTTAGTGAACTTATAAAACCTGTTGGTTTAGGTTCTGGAAGTTAACAGGTTAGGAACAAAACAAAATACTTGTATAATTCAAACGTGTAATTTAATCGTCGGGCATAAGGTGCATATTCCCCTTCATGAACATTAACATGTTGAAGTTCTCGTCTGAAAGCGAGGCTCGTTTTGGTGTTAAAATGTCTTTACCCGTGGAAAACAGACGTTCAACTGCAGCACTTGAGGGTATAGCAGTATTGTATTTAATTAATAGATTTATGAATATCTGTTCCCCGAGGAATGCAGCATCGTTGAACGAGTCTTTTGATTTCATGTCCAGGCACATTTTAACGAGGCTTTGCGCTTTACTCTTTAAAGAGTTGGAGCTCTTTGGTTTTTCTATAGACTGCGTGACAGAATTGAAAAAGTCTTCCTCGTTATCATCGTTATTACTCGCATTGCTCCCTCCGCCACTTAAACTATCTCTGTGCTTTGAATTTTCCGCTGCTTCTTGTCGTAAGGCATCTTCTACCTTTTTTCCCATGCACTTTTTTACTGCATCCACTCTACTGCTCTCATAGACTAGTATGATGTTGATATGGCATGAGAGTCTCATGCCATATCAACATCATACTAGTCTGAACCTGTTTTCGCGCCGCGCCGCGGTGCCGTGCGGTAAATAGTAGGCATAGGATTAACGATTAACGGACTTCTGCATATTAACGGAAATTAACCTGTCCGTTAACATTTTTAAAAGTTAACTTAAAAGTTAATCCGTTAATCAAAATGTTAACTTCGTTAATTAACGGATTAACGAGTTAACGCCCAGCTATATACTTAAGTATCTAAAAGGTATTCTTATAACAATTATCATTTACAGTTTCATTCTGAAATTAAGGCTACCTGCTACTTAGTATGAAACTTTTTACACTACAGCCTTGGATATCAGTGAAAACAGTATATTCATATACTTTATTTTTGTTGAACAGTAATCAGTATTTTAGAGTGAAAAACAGTATGATCCTGTTTTTATTAACAGTATTGTTGGCAACACTACAGATACTGTATGTAGCACAGGACACGTTTGACTGTTTTCTGGACCTATCTTAGACATGATGTAGTTTCTTATCAATTTGTTTCTCAAGAAGTTAGTTCAGGGTAAAATACCTACAGAAATAAACATTTAAAAAAAATAGAACATTTAAATATAAACCTTAACATCATAACGTTAAAGTGCAAACGAGTACATCTTACGTGTACGCAGACCTCGCATGTTAGTTTGCAACAATATTCCAGTTGTAATAATTACAACTTTGATAACACTGAAAATAAGGTGTATTATTCTATCAATGTCATCTAAAAATCCTCTACTCTACTCTGCTCATTAATAGTCGAAGCGGAGCCTCTTTTTTAGGATTCCCTAGTCAACAAGGAACCCTTATAATTTCGCCATGTCCGTCTTTCTGTCTTTCTGTCCGCGGCTTAGCTCAGAAACTCTTAGTACTAGAAAGCTGTAATTTGGCATGGGTATACAAATTAATCACGCCCACAAAGTGGTATATTTTTTTTGTTTAGGGTACAAGAAAAAAAAATACATTCTCACTTTACGTGAAGGGATTCACGTAAAGTGAGAATGTATTTTTTTTCTTTTCTATTCCGTGATGTGAGATGTCGTTGAAAAGTTCGTTCAAAAATATTGTGAGTGTGTGAAAACCATTTTTGGATTCAGGGATCCGTTTGCGAAATATTAGGCTTTAAACTGCTAATTTTGTTAGAGTCAAGTGTCTCCCTTACCAGATAAATAGTTGGTTTCGGACATGTGAAAAAATTCTGGGCAGTAATATATATAACGAAATTAAAAAGAAAACTATCACAACCAAGTAGGCTCTACAAGTTAACGAGTAACAATCGACCAACTTACATTTGCAGTTGCAAAAACATGTTCTCCCATTGATTCTGTATGGGAGAACATGTTGAAACAATTACAATGTTAAGTTAGTTTTTGAGATAAATAAAATTTATCCCGACTACGTAACCCTTAATTGTACGTGGTCTGACACGCACTTGACCGGTTTTATGAAGTTTCTATTCCAATGTTTTATCAAAATATCTTATCTTTTTAGTAACTTACTCCATGATGATGCTGTTTCATTTCATGCCTTAGTAAGTAAATACAGTACTCCGGAATATGCTAAACTTAATTCTGGTTGGATTCTCTTGGAGTCAGCTGAGCAGTTATTCCGACTAGCCAGAGGGAGAGTATTTAATCCTAAACAAGGTAATAATTATTGCTTGTGATCCAATTCGAGGAACTTAAGATTATTTTACTTTAATCGAATATTTAGTGTTATTAATTAATTATGGAAAATGATGTAAGGCAAATGGCCGCCTCTGGACCATCTGCAGCAGTCGATTCTCTCGAGGATTTTTGTGGGTCATCTCGGCAATAACTTGGCGGATGTAATTTTTAGGTGCACAACGTTGCAGGTGTTAGTATAGACGCGACTCTAAAGAAAATCCAACGGCGTTCAATCGCATGATCTTGGCGTCCAGTTGACGTCACCGTAACGTAAAATAATGCGACCTCTGAACGTTTCACACAAAACATCTAACGTTTTACGCGCTGTGTGTCAACTTGTGCCGTCTTGCTGAATCCAAAGCGATTCATTTTGTAAATGTATTGTTACAAACTAAAATTTGAAGTTTGAAACACGCGCCTTTAGTAACAGCTGTAGAAATTACAATGTTGCTAATATATAAACCTCGAATTGGATCACCCTTTATTTGCCATTAATACGCTAAAAGGAAGATTCGTTGGTTCAATGGTGGATATGTTGGATATGATCATAGTTTTTTAATTTTTTAGAATTTGATCCAGAACCATGTCCAAAATGGAAATGCCTTAGTGACCTACTATTGAAAGAAATACCAGATGAAATAAAGAAAAAGGAAGATGCAAACCTGAACAATACTAAGATATTAGTCCTTTGTCAAGATAATAGAACCTGCTCCCAATTAAATCACTATCTCACTATGGGCCCTTCTAAATATCTATTTTATATGGCATTTAGAAGAGACCTCATTATAAATACGGTCTCATCTAAATACACTAAACTAAAGAATCCTGTACCAAAAGAGGGTATAAAGAATGAAAAAAGTGAAAAACCGGAAGGTAAAGATGGTGAAAATAAAGATGAAATCAATGAAGATGAAACGAAATCGAATTACCTGTTAACTTTATCGCAGTCGGTAATACAATCTAAAGAGTCTGTGTCGCACGAAGAAAGTATGTTCGAGCCGATTTCTCAGGTAATAATTATCTGCAAGTGGATCTTTCGACGCGGTTTACGGACGACCCCTTGGTCAATCCCATGGGGTCGTCCGTAAACCGCGTGACTCATTTTTTATCCTCTTCATTGCATGAACATTCAAGCTGACGTTGAACCCCCCCCCCCCCCCATAACGTAACTGTTCTCATGAATATATGTACCTATTCATATTGTGTGTTAAGAAAGTGAAGGTGTAACGCTTAAAAAATATAAACCTTATATGTTTATGTAACCGATTTCAGATGGATAATTTAGATTTCACTCAACTAGAAATCGAGAAACCTGTTATTTGCATTCGAACATTCAAGGAAAGCGGTTGTAACTTTTCTCTGGAGCGAACATTAGAAACGTTGCGCCCAGATTATGTGATTTTATATCACTGTGACGTAGCGGCCGTTCGACAGATAGAATTGTTCGAATGTCGCAAAAGAAGTGAAGAGGCCACAACTAAAGTTTACTTTATAATACATGATAATACAGTAGAGGAACAAGCCTACCTTACGTCACTGAAGAGAGAGAAACAAGCGTTTGAGCTGTTGATTCACACAAAGAGTGTAAGTTGTACCCTACATATTAAGACCGGTGCACATTTGATGCGAGGCGCAGCGCATCGCGATCGTGCCGACAAACAAGCATAAATCATAATCAGCCTATAGTGTTCCTGCAGGGACACAGGCCTGCTCTCTTCGAAAGGGAGTGGGCTGTAATACACCACGCGGGCCCAGTGCGGGTTGGTAGATGTCACATGTCTTCGAATTTCTGGTTACAGGAAATGCCAGTTTCCTCACGATGTTTTCACCGTGTTGAGAGCAGTGGTGATTAAATTATTTACACAAAGTAAAGCGCTTGCATGAACCCATAACCTACAAATCTTAAGTCGGGGTCGTTCCACTAGGCCACCACTGCTCTCGCCGACAAACAAATATGAATATTGAGTTCCTTAAAATAAAGTGAAAAATAAGACTCAAGACGCACGACTGTCCACTTTGACGCAGTTTTTTCAATGGAAGTTTATTTATTTTCAACTAAAGTAAGAACTAAACATTTGATTTGCAGTTACAACCAAGCTGCGCTACGCCTCGCCGGATATACCCTTCATAAACCGTATTTTTATGGAGCTCTTTATTCATCCCCAGGTCATGGTAGTGCCATCATATCAGGATGGCAAAACAGAAGAGTATTTTAATCTGAATATAGAACACGAAGACAACGCCACAGACTCTCGGAAAGCTGGTAAATAAGACTTATTCAACATTATCATCACCTATAGTTCGACTTAACCCAATGCTGGGCATAGGCTCCATAAGAGTTTCATGAAAATGATATCATTGTTTTTAGGGTTCCATAGTAAACAAGGAACTCTTATAGTTTCACCATTTCCGTCAGTCTGTCTGTCGGCGGCTTAGCTCGACTCGTTAGTACTAGAAAGCTGTAATTTGGCATGGGTATACATATTAATCACGCCAACAAAGTGGTAAAATAAAATCACAAAAAAAAAACATCCCTACTATGGAACCCTTAACTGTGCTTGGTCAGACACGCACTTACCCGGTTTTTTTAAAAGCTCTGACTTCAACTTCGCAAGTATAAGGTGTATACTAATCGATGTTTCCACTTTTAGGGATTTCTCCCTTTTTTATTGAAAAATTACTAATATTATGCATGGTTTAGGGATATTTTATTTTGACAGGGATTTTGGGGAAAAATTTAACTTGAGTTGGTAACCATATTGTTTATGCAGCACCCAATGTATGTTACTGTACTATAGGGATACGGATTAATTAAAGGGGATTCCCTCAAACTGGTAACAAATGTAATCCGTCTAATTTTAGTTTACCATGTTAATTACCGTCGAAAGTAAACCGCATTATGCCTAGAGTTAGTATCGCTAAAAGGTCGCGGATCAATAGCGATAAAATATTTTTAAGTGTTCAGTGCTATGTTAAATGCACCGAAAAAGAGTAAAAGTAATGCTTCAGCTTATCTGATCTTGTAAGTTTATGCATGTTTTATAGGTATTTTATGTTATATATAAATATGTGGAATGATCTGTTATTATTAATTATAATCATGCTCCCTAATTAATTATTTAATTATAATCAAGGAATTTTAAAGAGGTTTTAGGGATAATTCATTAAGGAACGGGGGAAAACCAAAAACGTAATTGGAAACACTGCTACTAATACTGGACCTTATTTCTTATTAAGTTTTACATTCATTTGATTTACAGGTGGGCAAAATCAACAAAAAGAGAAGCCCGTTGTTATCGTAGACATGAGAGAGTTTCGATCAGATCTGCCAGCGTTACTTCACAAGAAAGGAATCAATATAGAACCAGTCACAATAGCCGTGAGAATGTCATAATTTAAAATTTATTATTGAGCGTTACTGTAAGGCTCCAGCGTCCACCAACGGACATCTGGGATAAATGGCAATGCAACTGCGATGCCTCTGGTACTGCCGATCTCAGATAGGGCGCCTGGTTGTTGGCAACCCAGTACTTATCATCGCCCTTGGTTGTGTGGTTGTCTGTTAGATATCGCTATTAGCGATAAACCCGCCGCCGGCCGAGCTTTGTAAAATTTTGGTATAGGTACCTACATTAGAGAATATCTGTTTATCTACTTACCAAAATAAGTGCTTTCTGCATTATATTTACCATATTCATAATGGCAGTGATCTGATCTGATAAGCTTTGACAATATGCGATGCAAACGAGCGGTTAGAGATAATAAACCAAGTGCCGGGGAATTCATGGCATTTTTGTGGTTTTTTTTTTCAGATTGGTGATTATATTCTGACTCCTGACATATGTGTTGAAAGGAAATCCATTTCAGATTTGATCGGATCTCTGAACTCGGGCCGACTCTATACACAATGCACTCAAATGTGTCGGAACTATACTCGGCCCATTCTACTTATTGAATTCGATCAGAACAAGCCTTTTAATCTGCAGGTAAAAATTATTTTTCTTCATTCAATATTTACTGAAGTAACACAATTAAATACCTGTGTACCACGAGGTGATATTTCTGTACTTACTTCCCATTTCTTCAGGGTCACTTTGTGGTGTCAACCGACTTATCTGGAGCAGACATACAGCAAAAGCTACAGCTTCTAACCATACACTTTCCTCGTTTGAAACTAGTGTGGTCCCCTAGTCCTTACGCTACTGCCGAGTTGTTTTACGAACTGAAGGTTACTATTATATTTATAAACGACTTACATCTAATCAGTCTTGGACATTCAGTGAGACGTAAGCGTCTTTTGTGAAATAATTGGTGTTACCAGTTGATAACCAGACTCAAGCAAACACTGCTACTCATCCCTAAATATTAATCTTCGAATCGCCTTTTACAAACGACAGTTAGGTATCAGATTTCTTGTAAGTCAGACAAGCCTGACTAAAAGTTTTTCTTTTACTATCGTTTTTTGTTGAATGCATCCCAAAAAAAAACCTAGTACTATTTACGTTTATTGTGTTGCAGCAAGGCAGGAAAAATCCTAACGTTGAAGAAGCTCTTGCACTTAGCAGTGATAATACGGCCGAAGATATGTATTACGAGCGATACAACACTCAAGTTCATGACTTTGTGCAAAAGCTTCCCGGAGTCAGCTCTAAGAACATCGCAAGGATTATGGATAGAGGCATATCGCTGGATCATTTAATAACACTTACTCAGGTATGCTTATATAATACAAGTAGATACTTACTAAAATATCTCTTTTGGTTCAGTTATTAACAAGGGTTATTTTACAGGACGAGCTGCAAAAAATAATTGAAAACAAGAATGAAGCAGTAACTTTGCACTCCATATTACATGTCAAGCCTCGGCCTGTAGATGCTAATAAAGAAGAAAAATCTTATGGCAAAAAGAAATTTCTTGGGAAACCATTCCAAAATAAAAGAAAATAGTAGTTTGATAAGCTTATCATTTATTTTTTAAACATACAATAATTTGTTAAGCAATATTGTGAATAATACAATAAATGAAGAATTATAATGGAATCTATTTCACTACCATAAAATGTCAAGTAGGTTGGTAGGTACACTTACGGTCAATAATAAAATGGTCACACTGGTAAATAATATCAACGCCAAGTACCTATAACAAAGTTACAAATGTTGCTTTCAACAGTTTCAAATATTAAGTAATACAGATTAGTTACAAATTAATGTGGGTTCAAGATTCCAAGATGAGAGCTATTTAAAATAGCTACCAGCCAAACTTTGTTTAGTTCAACTTTCGGCTCAACTGAACTTAGTGTAAGTAATGAAATCAAATCGCATTTTGAAAACCACATTCTCCACTTAAGAAAATAAGATAAAATTTTACAAAATGGGTAAAAAAACTATAATAAGTTATCTAGGTTTCGTAGCAGAAAAAAAATCTAAATAACCAGTCAAGGTTTCTTTTTAAATAAATTCAAAATCTTGCTCATTATACCTGAAAAGAACATGATAATTTATTTAAACTATAAAATATGTTGCAAATCAATGTGGCATATTCATTGAAATCGATATAAGCCATCCATTTGACATCAATACTCTGGATATTTCAGGGATATACCGGGTGATTGGAAGATGGGTGCAAAAGCTTTAACGCGAAGATAGTTCAGAAAATTTAGAACCATTTAAGCCATCGTTGTCTTAGACGAAGTCTTTTAAACCAAATGTTTATGCATTCTTTTTTTTTCTCAAAATTCACAAATCTTTTAAGTACACTGCTTATTAATGGCCCAATTAAATGATAAATGAATTCATTTTTATTTTATTCTATTAAAGTAACGCGTAAGCAATCTAGCAAAATATGTACGAGGAGGCCTCTGTATCATTAGACCTTTTTTTTTTACAGACATTTAATTGGGCCATAAATAAGCAGTTTACTTAAACTTTTGGAAATTCTGAAAAAAAAAACATAAATTTGATATTATAAAATTGGTAAGACATCGTCTAAGACAACCATGGCGTAAATGGTTCTAAATTTTCTGCACTATCTTCGTCTTAAAGCTTTGCACCCATATTCCAATCACCCTGTATTGAAATCAAATTTCAATAAATGATTAATACCTGTACCCTAATTGCGTAATACAACACAATCACAATCTGTTTCGATTTGAAACAGATTGCTAATCCATTGCTTCATAAGTTGGAAAAAAAAATCTGCTCAACAACTTAAATAACGCAATGAATGTTGTTGAACTGTTAAAATGAAACTAATTAGGCATAATTGTTTACGAAAATAAGTTACGCAATTAGGGTACTGATTTTAAAACTGGCTTTGTTAAAAACTTGGTGTTTTATCATTGTCATTAATACACATTGGACAAAGACTTTCATCTTGAGACACTGCGGTATGTGGGACGAGAAGATATTGCGTAGCTTCGAACGCTGCCAGTCCAGAACCTTGAAGACATCCTCCAATGCAGGGGTGAACAGTTTCGGAGAGATAACGTCTCCCTATCTCACACCTCGCTGCAGGAGAATAGGTTTCGAAGTCCGGTCTTGGAGTCGGACTGGCATAGTGGCGTTTTCGGATACTTTTGCACCTCGATGTATCGATAGTCGCATCGGTAAAGAGACTGCAGTACAGCCCATGTCTCGATCAAATCGAAGGCTTTTTTGTAGTCCACAAACGCTAAGCAGAGAGGCAGGTTTTACTCCTCGGTCTTCTGTATAATCTGCCTCAGCGTATGTATGTGGTCTACGGTGCTAAAGCCATTACGGAATCCGGCTTGTTCGGGAGGCTGGAAGTCGTCAAACCTGCGCGCGAAACCGTTCGTGATGACTCTTGAAAACAACTTGTAGACATGGCTCAGAAGTGTGATGGGCCTATAGTTCATAAGCAGGGCATTGTCGCCCTTTTTAAAGAAGAGTTCCACCACACCTATGTTCCATGCCTGTGGCGTTTGACCCTGGAGTATGACGGAATCGAACAGCTTCTGGAGGGTCTTAAGAACGTGTTTTCCACAAGCCTTTAGGAGTTTGGCCGTAATTCCGTCACCACCCGGCGCCTTGTTTTTAAGCTGCTTTAGAGCCATCCTAATCTCGTACAAGCTGACGTCTGGGATATCTTCGGTATAATGTCGGGTTAATCTAGCTCTTGGGTCGTTTGCCAGATTCTTAACGGGGTTTCTGGTTGACGTGTAGAACTGTCCATAGAACCTCTCGATCTCTCTCAATCTCAATAGTTCAGGTTTGGCGGATACGATCCTGTCATCATCGGTTATCAGTTTCGCAAGCTGGCTCTGCCCAATAGACAGATCTCTTCCTCTCTCTATCTTGATCTTGGAGTTCTTGTTCCGCTCTATCGCGTCCTTTAAACGGTCCGTATTATAGTGGCGAAGGTCGCTTTTCAAGAACTTAGAGATCCGTCTATTGAGCTGCCAGTACTTGAGCGCATCGTCTGAAGACTGCAAAATCATCTCGCGCCTCTCCATGAGCTGTATAGTAGGATCAGAGAGCCTCTTGTTCCCATTTGTACGACGGGTCTTGAAGATCTTGGACCCGACCGTATAGGCAGCTTCCACGAATCCATTGTTATAATCGTCCATGGAAATCTCTAGGCACTAGACACCATTCTGATGTTCGAGCCAAAAACTCTCGAGGACACTTTTAGACTTGAATCGGTGCTGGGTGGAGCGTAGACTTCATCAGTCGAGATCTTTCCCGATTTATGTTTTAGTTTAGTGTGCCACTTACCAGGCGGTGACCACTTCCGGTTTTCACCGCGTTGGTCACAGATACATCATTGAATACTTGCTTCTTCGTCGACTTAATGCAGTCAATCTCATTTTTTGTTGCACCATCAGGGCTCTGCCAGATGCACTTTCTGTGCTCACGTTTCCTCTGAAGAAGGAGTTAGAAAGAGGCTTTCCTTCTCCATAAAACTGGCCATTAGGACCCCGTTGGTTCCGACGTCCACTTCCAAATTGCCCCACTCGTAGCTCATCATCGTTTTGTTTGCCCAGTTTCGCGTTGAAGTCCCCCATGACAACAGTGAAATGAGTTTTAGAGCCATTCATGGCTCTGGAAATATCCTTATACATGGCCTCCACCTCATAGTCGGGGTGTGATGAGGTCGGGGCGTAAACCTGTACGACCTTCAACGAATATCTTGCGGATATTCTGAGTATAAGGTACGCCACCCTGGTCGACACACTCGATTTTCTCACTTCGATGCTCACGACTCGTGTCTTCTACTATATTCACAAGGAACTTATGGACGATAAACCCGACACCACCTTGGGACTGCTGGTCGCCCTCCCGGAAATAGAGCAAGTTCCCGGATTTGAGGATTATCGAGTCCTCCCCCTCTCTTCGGACTTCAGATAACCCTACTATACTCCATCGTAACCTGCTCAAATCTTTCTTGAGTTTGATGATCTTCTCGTCGGTTCAGAGTGTACGTGTGTTGTATGTTGCTCTCTTCCGGGGATTCTTCGCACCCCTTGTCTCACCATGGCCTTGACCGCTACCCCGTAGCCAAGGGTAGATGGACCGCCGGGCACTAGGGGCCATTTTTTTTGGTACTTGTCATTTTTGGGGGGGGGGGGGGTATGCCATAATTGTCACACTTGGCGATCGCAGTACCTATGGTTAAAAATGCATAGATAACGCTGCTGCCCATTCTTTAGTAAGTGCCGTAGTCGCCTTTTACGACACCCATAGAAAGAAATAAGGTAGTGCTATTCTTTAAGTCCGACACCACACGGACAATACCACACTAAATAAGACAAGGTTCTTTCCATAGAGAATGTAATGCAAAACTTCAGGACTGTTTATTAATTTTTTTTTCTGCTTAATTAATTGACTCGACTCTATTTCATAAGTTTATCTTCAAAATACAATACATAATTTTATATAGCATGCATAATCTCCGTATTGACATCATGCGTCACGCGAACGTGTCTGTCGCTGTGATATTATTATGGTCTTTTACATTAGCTCTCAAATTTCTGTAAACGCAGAAGCAGTGAAGGCTTTTCGAAGTTGGCGCTTTATTTACCTATTTCCGAGAAATAACAATAATCCCGTCATTGTGAAATTCACTAAAATTCACACAAAACGCTGATAATTAAGTATAGTATGGAGAAGTAATGAATTTATCATAAGTGCCCCAAGTTAATCACAATTTAAGTTATCATTGTTTTGTTGCTCAAGAAACAATGATAATTTTAATTACCCAGCGTATTGGCGCAATTACCACCAGCTGCTTTCTACTCAGTTTTGCTATTGATACACAATAGATATAAAAAGCATAATGTCAATAACAGAAAATAAGGTAGCTTAACAACAGAATAGGGATGAGAATTGTCAAAACTAATACGAATCACATACATCACTCACGGTATTGATGATCCTTGTCTGTCAGGGGTACGTAAATTACACTCATTAGTTTCTTGACGGTAGTTGTACCGTCAGCTGCCTTGTCAACCTTAAAATAAAAGTAAAAAGATGACGAATTTTAAACTCTGATACGAAGGAAACCCAGGCGAATTAGAATAGGTAACCTTTTTATGCCCGAGATCACAGATAAGTCTAACTCGAAACTAGTTATTTCAACTTTTATTGTCCCACTGATGGGCCGAGATCTCCATAGTGTACTTAATACCAGAATTTCAACATAATGTATTATATACCTGCGTCAAATGTTGTTCCCCACCCTCTGGTCCTACGGGTACAATAAGCCTGCCACCAGGTTTCAGTTGATCTACTAACTAGAAAAAAGATAATTAATAATTTATTTTTGACATAATCGTACCTCATACATAATCATAAAGCACAATAATGTACAGTACCTTTATTGTACAGTTACGAGCATAAATAAATTACTACGGACAGATCGGCAATAATGTCTGATTTCATGATTCGATTCATTGCTTGATTTCATTCATCCTAAAACCTTCCGCATGAATCACTCCGTCCATTGGTGAAAACCGTTTGAAAATCCGTTAGATAGTTTTTGAGTTTATCGCGTTCAGACAGACAGACGCGGCGGGGGACTTTGTTTTATAACATGTAAGGATACTGAGGTCTATAGTCCCTAATAGATGTATAAAAATCAAGGTCCTCACCCAACACGATAAAAATATATGGGCAAATTTAGATTTTCGCGAAAACTTGTAAGTACCAAACAGGTCAACGGGAACTACCATATAGGTTTTCGACCCAAAACCTATTGGGTACCTCTGGTTGACTAGAATTGTCAATTTTGGTAAAAAAGCAAGGTCTTACAGCACAAGTAAAGGGAAAATTCCGAAAAATAAAAAAAGTTGAAAATTAAGGTAAATTTTGGTACTTACAAGTTTTCGCGAAAATCTAAATTTGCCCATATCTTTTTAACAATAAAAATGATACCAATTTTATTATGGCGTTATAATGGGTAGGTTCGGAACCCTCGGTGCGCGAGTCCGACTCGCTTATGACCGGTTTTTTATACCATGTCTTGATTTATGTCTGAAATATTTTCTTGTTTCGTATTTTTTAGATCAGTTTTATTTTTCCGTAGTTGGGTTACAGTTTTCAAACTTTTTATTTTATGTTGTTTTCTCTTCCTCACTTACACAGGTTGTCTACATCCCTTTTTATCTACTTTCCTATAGCAGGTATGCTGGAAGAGATTTCTTTAGAAATAAGAAATAATATTTCCTATCACCTTTGTACGTATTTTTCTGTTCATTTCTTCTTGTTTGTTTATATTTGTGTACGGTGTACTGTACACAAATCGTTGATTAAATTTAATATTAACGAATTAATAATTCAATCAGATATTATTGCCGAACTGTCCATAGTTATATTTGTGCTTGTGACTGTACATTACAATAATATCACAAGGGACACAGGGCAAAGTCAAATGGAAAGTGTTTTACACAGTCTCGCGGGCCGGACGCTTGAGTGGATATGAACCAGTAAAAATTTGACTATGCCTATTTTATTTTAACGTCATAGACATCTGACAAGCGCCATTTTGAGAAAATTCAACGTAAATTATGCAAAATGGCGAAAAATTCCCATTTTGTACTTACGGCTTGTGGCAGTTTAGGGGCAGCTGCTCCAACGTGGATAGCATTATATGGTCCCTCAGAAGGAAATCCAAGACGTCCATCGCCAACTAAAAAAAAAAATAAAGATCGATCTGAATGATTGTTGTTAATGGCATGTTAAAAAAAAAACGAATAGGCATGACTTCGCTTCCGAAGTGGTCGACATTAGTATGTAAGTGGACTTGTGGACTCCGCCAGACACGACCATTGTACCGCATGCAGTTAGCGATTACGGCAAATTTTCTAACTACCAAGACATTCAACAAAAGGGGCACTTGTTATGCGATGCTTGATAAAGTGGAAGTAGTTGCTTCAGATATTTAAAACCTTAAAAAATCAACCTAAATACAACCATATCTGCTTTAGGGTTCCGTACCCGAAGGGTGCCAAAAGGAACCTTATTGTTATTACTAAGCCTCCGCTGTCCGTCCGTCCGTCTGTCTGTCAGCGGGCTGTATCTCATGAATCGTAATAGGTACAACTGTTAAAATTTTCATAGAGTGTGTAGGTACTACTATGGCCGCTATAACAAAAAATAATAAAAATTAAATAAACTTAAAACTTACAGTAGGGTCCCCATACAATAAATTTTTGATTTCCCGCCCTGGCATGTGGGGTGTCATTTTCTAGAACTCATCGAGTAGAGTACAAATATTTTTGATGTGAAACATCTATAGCGGCGGGTCAGACTGACAGCTGGCGTGGCGACGCGTCGCCACGCCAACAGTCGGTCTCACCCGCCACAGTCGCCATATTTATTTCCTGTCGTAAACTACCCTTTTATGCATATTACCTGTACATAATAATTTCGATGTTTCACATCTGCCAGACGTCTGCGACGACTCATTTTTATTTATCTTCAGATATGAAGAGATAAGGGGCCGTAAAAGTTGTCCGTTTCAGACCTATTTTGTACGAAGTCTATCGCAAAAACTAAATAAGTTAGGAATTTGAAACTTCTGTATAGCATGTAACATATTATACTACATTTAATCAACAAATAAAAACGCCGATTCATCAGGCATTTTATTTAAATATGGGCGATTTTCTGCAACTGTAAAAATAACTTTTTAATTCACAGTATCATTATAAAATAATGTATCTTTGCGATTTTTAAAATTAATTGTCCCGTACATACAGTTAAATCTTGTACCATATGGTACGGAACTCGTCGTGTGCGAGTCCCGACTCACAATTGGGCGGTTTTTAGGGTTCCGTAGTCAACAAGGAACCCTTGTAGTTTCACCATGTCCGTCTGTCTGTCCGCGGCTTAGCTCAGAGACTGTTAGTACTAGAAAGCTGTAAATTGGCATGAGTATACATATTAATCACGCCGTAAAATAAAATCACGAAAAGCAAATCATCCCTACCACGGAACCTTTCATTGTGTGTGGTCGGACACGCACTTGCCCGGTAAAAGCTCTGACTTACAACTTCGCAAGTGTAAGGTGTGAAGGTGTTTTTTTTAGGGAACCTCCCCTACACGTAAAGTGGAGATGTTTTTATTTTTTCTCGTCTATTCCATAGTGTGGGGTGTCGTTGGAAAGGTCGTTCAAACATATTGAGTTTCTAAAAACCATTTTTGGAATCAGGGATCCGTTTGTGAAATATTAAGCTTTAAAGTGCAAATTTTTGTTAGAGGCAAGTGTGTGTGTGTGCGCCTGCCAGCTAAATGGTTGGTTCTGGATATGTGGAAAAATTCACAGCAGTGGTACCTATATATAACAAAATTAAAAGGAAAACTATCACAGCTAATTAGGCTCTACAAGTTAACAAGTAATAATCGACCAACTTATATTTGCCGTTGAAAAACATGTTCACAATATACATTCCGTATGGGAGAACATGTTTTTCAACTACACTGTTAAGTTTGTTCTTAAGATAAATTCATCCCATCTAAAGAACCCTTCATTGTGCGTGGTCCGACACGCACTTGGCTGGTTTTATTTAAATATACACACACAAAATGCTAACATTTTAGGGTATTTTTATGTATATATT
Source organism: Omphaloscelis lunosa (assembly GCA_916610215.1). Lineage (NCBI taxonomy): Eukaryota > Metazoa > Arthropoda > Insecta > Lepidoptera > Noctuidae > Omphaloscelis > Omphaloscelis lunosa. Next base: position 15,873,005 of record OU744247.1, read on the forward strand.
TATTACTTAGCAGCCACTAGCTATTGCCTGCGGCTTCGCCCGCGTGGATGTCGGAAAATATCCCACGGAAACGTACTACCGATACCGGGATTACATACCTAATAGCCGAGGAAAAGGTCATTGACTCCTACCGCTGCGCCCGCGTTGCTGTCAACCATAATTATTTTGTTACGCGTAATTTTGAATCTGTGATATCTTTTAAACCATGCATTTAAATGAAATGATGTCATGCTCAATTTAAGTAACGTAGTTTATTGGATAAGGATTAATATAATACCGGTCAAAATAGCTTAGGAAATAACAATGAAATATTTATCAAATTCTGAAAGGTAAAAATGGTCCCACAATGACCATTTTTACCTTTAAATGCGATACAGCATTGATGAAGGAGCAAAATCGCTAGTGCTAAAAATTGTAATTCTGCTAAGGCACTAAAATAAAATAAAAACGTGTTGGAAGCTATTACATTACATGGGACTTAAACATAACTGGCGAAATGTGGGTGTACTATAGGTACACACCTCTGACTAACCCTCCGGGGATTACAGGCGTGATGTGATGTTATGTATTGGAAGCTTTTATTTATTCTGGCTTACCTTCACTTATGTTATATAGGAATACTTACCAACGAGTTCTGTTACAAGACTTACCAATTAGTTTTATCCTTTCAGAAGTGAGTAGTGCGGGGTTATCAGTCTTAATGTTTTTGACGGCTAATGAAACAAGCTCTTTTATGTGGTCTATACCAATGACTCGTCCAGACTCCCCAACCATCATAGCCATACAAACTGTGAGGTATCCTGACCCAGATCCTACATCCAATGCTTTCTCTCCTGGGATCAGTTGTTTCTTTAGCCTTTCTAATGCATGAGCATGCTAAAAGAAATAAAAAATCTTTTAAAATTGTTAGTTAATGCCCAAAGACATGTTTTTATTTACATGTACAATAATATTTTAAAGAATATTAAAATATAAAAAAGATTAATTGTATTTTTTTTGTAAAGAACTGAGTTCGAAATAGGTAGAGAGTATACAATATTTACCAAGTCTTCGAGGGAGTAAGTAACATAGAGTGGATAATACCTCGTCTAAAATCCCGGAATGATGACAATGACGTTTTTATCCCGGGATTTACAAAACACAAATTATTTATTGGACATTATTATATAGATACATATTTAGTTAGATCAACTAAAACAAGCAAGTCATTTCATGTGTTAATTTATAGTTATGTTTACATGATTCCTACAAAACTATGTAATAATAATAATAATTTATTGCTATTATTAAATAATAAACATTTTCTCTTTCAACTTAACAAAATAAATTACATAAAAATATGATTATTAAGTATAGAAGCATAAATAACCAAATGTGACATTTCTTCCTACTATTTAAAGTAAAAATAGAAAATATTACAAAAAAAGGCACATTTAATTAATTGTGCCTTTTAATAATAAGAAAATACTTAAAAACTTGCAATGATTTAGTTTTACTTTACTTATAAAACCAGTTCTTAAAAAATTGCTCGGTTTGAATAAGAAATAATTAAGTTACCCTCTTCTGAATCAAACCCCCTCACTAGACACCTCTTAAAAAATACTAGCACATCTGACGTGTTGTGTCGTAAGGCGTATTATGAACGAAAATTTAAAAGAATAGGCATATTTGGCTCATATGCATTTTATTTTTATTATCGAAAGATCGTTCAAAAATATTGCGAGTTTGTGAAAACCATTCAGGGATCCCTTTACGAAATATTAAGCTGAAGTGAAAATTTTTGTTAGTTAAAAAATCAAGTAAAATGAAAGTCGCCAACTACAACATTTGTGATTTTTCAACGTAATCAAAGTCAAATGAGTCCTTTTTCCGTATCTTAATGTGAAAAATGGTGTTAGTATTTGTGCCCTTTTAGTTTATAATATCTCTAAAGATCTGGATCACAAAAATATATTTAGAAAAATAGTGGGTTGTGCCTTTTTTCTTTATGACGGCAGACACTTATACCTACAATTTAATTTCAACTCTTTATTAGTGGCTTTTGTGAACATGATAATTATTCAGATTTGTTACAGTTAACAGTTGTATGTTGTATTGGAAATAGATGTGGACGCCGATAAAAAAATTGTCGGCGGCGGCGGCGGCGCGCCTGGAGAAGCTGATCGGCGCGGTGGCGATATTCCGTGCCGCGGGTCATTTTAAAAAAAAACAATCAAAAGCGAATCGGACTCTCTCACCGAGGGTTCCGTACCATTTTAAATTTTCATCGGCGAGACCTTTATTCGTCAAAGAATTTTAACACTACCGTGTAGAATATTGCAGTTTTGGGTCAGCGCCATCTCTTGACCGATAGTGGAACTAATGTTATTTAAGTTCATGAGTTCTATTAGAGACATAGTTTTATTTTTCCTGTACATAAACTTCTATCTTATAGAATAATTTCAGATTTTTCTCTATGCAAACTTAGGAGGTAAGGGGGGAACGTTTTTCGTCAAAAGTCGAAAACTATGCGACATAATAAAAATGTTTGAGAATGTGCAAATAGCGCTCTTTCATACGATACCCTACATGCCCTAGTAGCCCCACTTCGAATTTTTAAGACCGCCGTTCAGTACCAGTTGCAATTTTTTTTTTCTTTCTTAATTGCAAAATAGTTGGCGTCATCTAAAACTATTCCAAATTTCAAGTTGATAGCATTAGTAGTTCTTGAGATATCCAGCAGCTGTGACAGACAGACTGAGAACATAAAGGTTTTTGGATTATTTTTTGAGTTTTTGTATAAAACGGAAATATTATATGGGTGAGTCTTTATAATGTGCACATATCGAAATGAGGGAATCTATGCTTAATTTTATCGACATAAAAATATAAAAAAAAATTACATATTTTATGGAATTTAAAAAAAATGTAACAAAATGGTATAACTTTTAAACTAAATGATATATAGGGATGAAACAAACTCCATAATGATTGAAAGTAATTAGGCGTCCTCATAAAATGAAAATTGTGGAAAAAAAACTACCCTCAATTGAAAATAAACATGTTTTTTTTTTTAGCAAAAATCTGTTCTTTTTCATCAATTTTTACAATAATCGTAAAAAAAAATCAATATGACGCCAAACAGAACATAAACAAAAAATAAAAAAAAGGAAAAAATATAAGAACCTTTTGTAATTGTACGTAAATATATATTTGACATTTTGTTTTCATTTTCAAAATTACCATTTTTATCGCAATATAATCTAGTAAATACACACAATAACCAGCCAACTTTTCATTTCAAGAATTATTTTTCTGTATGTAAAACAAAGCACTTTAATTTAAGAGTTTTAGTCCGGAACACTAAAACATAATAAGAGTCTTCAAAATGTTAATTTTTATGAATGTCAAGTCAAGTCAAATCATTTATTTCAAATAGGCCCATGTATGGCACTTTTGAACATCAAAATTTACAAAATAATATAATTGATTCTACTCTTTCCCAAAAGGTAGTTTTCGTATGGAGAAGAATGGGCAAGAAACTCCACCATTACTCTTTTAAAATGTTTTGTATAAGTACGTACATTAGTTAAATAATTATATGTGAAGACGATGTTTCTAGAATAAAATTACTATACCACAATAGGTAAAAAGAATTAAAAATGAAGCAACAACAGATAATTTAATTATGTGATAGATACATGGTGCTCACATATTTACAATCATTGTCAAAGTAGACGATTTTCCTATTTATTTTTTTAATTAATAAGTCGAGTGTGTGAGGAAGTAATCACAGAATGTAAAATCAATGTCATATAACACAAAATTATAAATTTTACAATTAAATTAGCAACCCGTTTGATTTTGTCTTGATTCTAAATTGTCCTATGGAGCAGGACCAGCATGTTTCCAAGCACTCATCTTGGATATGATCCTCTAATTTGTAATATGCTTGTTTACAAAGTGTACTTTTAATATGAGTTTTAAATTTTCTTTCTTTTAATCACAATATGTCACAAGGTATTTTGTTGTAACATTTAACAAAGTACCCCAAAAAAGATATGTACTTAAGATAATAAGAAAAATGGTTGATCTAGTTTATCTTTATTTCTAGTATTAAAATTATGTCTATCACTTATTTTATTAAAAAGATGTAGATTTTTCTTTACATACATAATATTTTCATAAATGAATTGTCAAGGGACTGTAATAATATTAATTCTTTTAAATAGTTTCCTGAGAGATTTGCAGTGACGTTGATTATCAATGGCTCTGACAGCTCTCTTTTGCAAAATAAATAAAGATGGATTCAAAGTCAGCAGCCCAACCCCACAGTAAAATGCCATACAACATAATGCAACATAATATAATTTGCAACTTCTTAAAATCCGGGACTTCATCCTCATGTTTATGATTCCAGGATTTTAGAGTAATATCCACTCTGTTACTTCATCCCTCGAAGTATAAGTAAATATACTCTACCTGTTCTAATCTAAATAAATAAAATAAAAAAGTAGTTCTGAATAAACTCAAAAACTACTGGATTGATTAAAAAAAATCTTTCACCGGTAGATTGCTCTATAATTACTGAGTACCATAAGCTATAATTTATAAAGATATCACACAGGCGATGCCGCTGGCAAAAGGTACTGAAAATATAAATTCAGTAAAACAAACATTACCATGTGTGGGGCACTGATGGTAGCTGAGTATCCAATAGATTGTGGTGAATCATGGTATGGTGCATAGGGGCAGTAATTTTTGCGGTCAACAGATAACATGGCATTTGCTACAGCATCAGATTTTATGATCCCATTGGCTGTAAAGCAATAATATAAAAATTAAACGATTTTCACCATTGAGTTTCAACATTGAACGTCAATGATTATAACATATTATTACAAAATATAGGTACAAACTATTTATTGAGAAATAAACATTATTTTTTACAACCTGTTAAATCAAAATATGGAAGTAACATAGCCCACGCAATCTAAACATATTTTTATGAATGTCAATTAACACTGAATTTTGCAAAACTATGTTTTGAAAAGTTCTTTATGTTGTAAGCACAGTCAGAAAAGTTACAAACATACAAAATAATTTAAACGCAAAATATATATAATAAAATGGGTAATGAAATATCTGAAAATAAATATAACAAGTAAATAACAAAAATTACTTACCTCTTAAGTTTCGGATCATATCAGCATTGCTTACCCCATGACTTCGCCAAGCCATGATTATAGGAAGACTAACTCCTAGTAGCAGGAAGGTTTTACGCCATAAATAACCTATTGTGATTAATATAATGCGGTCCGTGTAAATAATTTTTAAAATTTTTCTGTAATTTTTCTGCCTTGAAAAATATTTAATTTTATGTCAACCACATCTGACAGCAGATCAGTGTTGCCAATTCCAAAAGTTCAAATTATCGAGATCCCACGTCGAAATTAATGTTATTTGGGTAAAATTATCGTAAAAAAAAAAGTATAACGTTAATTCAAATTGTTAACAAAAGACAACTAATAATTTTATAATAGAGTCAAAAGGGAAATATATGCCTAGTTGCACCACTAATGGCGCTTTCACGGTAAAATTTAATATAAAACTTGGGAGGGATAGAGAGAGATATACTTACTTGTTGATGTTGACATATTTAACAATTGACTTTGACATTGTTTTGTTTTTTCTGCGTTTAATTTTGTCTGACAAATATGTTTTGTTAATGAAACTTTTATTTTCGGCAAATCTTACAATTATCGTACATCGTACCATTGGCCAAATTATCATACGCCACTATAATTATCGTACGGGTTGGCAACACTTTAGCAGATGACCACAAAACAATGACACTAACAAATGACAAGCAAGACAACAACAATAGACAATTTCAAATCTACGATTGAGATGGGTAGAACATAGGGTTGCCAACTTTTTGTACAAGAAATAAAGTATACTATGGTCAAAGTGGGAAAATAAACAGTATTCCGGAAAAATAGACAGTATCTCGGAAAAACAACATTTTTACAAAAAAAAAAACAAAACAACCGACTTCCAAAAAAGTGAAAAATACCTTACTCTCATTTCAGAAATCGGTGTCTTTGGTTTTGTATTTCCGACTTCCTTTTTATTTAGGTATAGCTCTGGACATTAGTGAAAACAGTATATTCTGTGTATTCATATACTTTATTTTTGTTGAACAGTAAACAGTATGTTAGAGTGAAAAACAGTTTAATACTATTTTTAACAGTATGGTTGGCAACCCTAGTAGCACACTCATTTAAAATGAGGATTGTGCCAGGCACTCATTTTTATAAACTGTGCTACCACGAATGAAACGAGGCTGCGGAGGCCTGTGAGCACGTACATGCTGTGAGTGTGTCAGTGAAGCGCATGACCTCCTAAAGTAAGTATGTTCCTTGCGCATGACTCGCCCGACTCGCCGCGTGAGTGTGGTGTGTGGCTACGACAACACGACATGGTACACATAATAATATACAGTAGGCACACGCGGCGATTATTCGGTTAAGCGAGTTAAATTAAACTTAGACTTTAACTCCTTTGCTTAGAATCGTAAGTGGACTTTCAATTTAGTGAGTGACTCGTTTCGTCCAAAACTCACAATACGAGTAAAGAATGTTCTGTGTAGCTAATCTGTGCCCTGTGGTGTGTGCTATGCTGCTAGCACATCAACTTCAAAAGAGTCCCTCACGCAACTGTGCTAGCACATGTGCTGAGTTACCCAACACTAACTACGACATAACCCGTAGACAGAGAATAGTATTGTACCTTTCCCTCTTTCCTAATTTAGGAGTTATTTATGACTTACCCACTTCCACTGACGATGTCATGATCAACCCTAGTCTTGCCGCCTTTGCCAATGTTGAATCAAATAATCAATCAATTATCTCTCCGGCCATTTTATTTTTGCGGATTTGTAGTGTAACAAGCAACCAAACACTACAAATCCGCAAAAATAAAATGAACATATTTCAAGACAACAAAACTCAATTTTTTATGACACTGGCGGAGCAAGCACTAAACTGTTTATATCCATCCTGATTACTTATAAATAAATAATAAAAATAAAAAAATAAAAATCGTTTATTTTCAGGCGTCGACGGCCCATAGCGAGTTACTAATCAGTACAAACTTAAAAAAAAACTTATGGTTTGTTTTATTTTACATATTAATAATTATTGAGCGAAGATGGAAGAAGTTACCGAAACAATATGTAACGCTCACTGTAAAACTCGTTCTATTTTATTGTTACCGGATATGCTATGAAATAGAAGTAGTGTTGATCAAATTCTTTCTGTTTATGAAATAGGTACGCTCAAAGAATTTGATTGTTCACTACGAGCACATTGTTTGTTATACTTAAATGAAATAAATGGCTTTTATTTGTTTATCAAAGAAAAATAGTTGTGACTTGAAATTCTGGATTATTTAATTGATTTCATACAGTCCCTTCACATTTTACCTCACTCCCAAAATCAAAGAATAATTATTTATTTCAGTAAATGTAGGGAAAAATAATTTTCAACATAATCTATATATATAAAAATGAATCCCTATTTCCCTTGGTCACGACATCACGCTAAAACGGCTGAACGGATTTGGATGAAATTTGGGATATGGATAGACCTTGACCTGGAGAAGGACATAGGATACTTTTTATCCCGATATTTTTACGGGATCGAGACTTATGCGGGTGAAACCGCGGGGCGCAGCTAGTATTTACATAATTTAAAAACTTAAAGACTTAAAACAATAATATACAATATGTAAAAAAAACCCTGTCCGATCCGAAAGCGGCTCATAGGTACTGCAATAACATTACCTAAAGTAATAAAAAATCTTATTAGAATTGAAAATAAAAAGTTATTGTTATTTAAAAATCACATATTTGTACCAAAAATACCCCAAATCCATAAAAAATTACCAAATTTTCAACAGGGGTACCTAAGTTATGACTTGTAGACTCCCGCTAAACGACGGCTGCCCATGCCCCATGTCAGAACCCGGTAAAATTCCCCATTGAAAAAGAATGTGATTTTTTTATTTTTTCTTGACATAAATAGGCTTCACTGCTTTCAGTATGATACCTAACAACACCCTCACGGATCGGACAGGGTTTTCTTACATGTTGTATACAAGTATGGAAAAAATTTAATGTGTCGTCACATAGCCTTAAACCAGCGGACGATCAAGACGCTTCCAACGATACATCGTTTGTCAAATTATGAGAAGTAATTTAACACAAGTGTGGTAAAAATCTTAACCCTCCTTTTTGCTTCGCCCTAATCGGGTAAAAATAGGTCAGCCCTCTAGTCATGTGAAGAGTTAACCACTCTCTTGGCGTTGTCTCAGAAAAAGTAAGTGGGCATTCGGACCCCATGGCCCTAGTGCTTCAACCCCAAACGGCTCGAACATATATGTCCAAATAATATTGGAGTACTTATTTGCGCGTCTTAGGTATTCCGCTCCTACAGCAGCCGCCCTCAGCACAGCGCCGTGTTAGGAAGATGGAATGGCATAAGGGTGTTGTCTAGCGTTGCCAGATTCCCAATTTGGGCAGGACGTCTCTATTTTCAGAGGTCTGGGGACGCGTCCCGATTTGCACCAGTACCCTAATTGCGTAATACAACACAATCACAATCTGTTTCGATTTGAAACAGATTGCTAATCCATTGCTGCATAAGTAGGAAAAAAAATCTGCTCAACAATGTAAATAACGCAATGAATATCGTTGACTGTAAAATAAAAAAAAAATAGGCATAATTGCTTACGAAAATAAGTTACGCGATTAGGGTACTAATCGAGACATTTAGTGTCCCAATCATCAGTACCCTAATTGCGTAACTTATTTTACACATCAATAATTTTTTTCGAGCATTAAAATGCTCTTAAGTATTGAGCATTAAATTTATCTAAGAGCATTAAAATGCTTTAAGATATATTTACCATTACTATTAGCAAAAATAAATAAATTACGTACCTACTATCACATCACTATGTCGACTGCCACCAAAAATAGCACAATATTTTTAAAGACAATCAAGACTTTGCAAATCTTCAAAAGTTATTTTCTTGAAGTCTTCAAATACTGGTATAAAATGGGTATGGAACATTGATATATAAAAACCCAAGATGCACACTCAACGTCTAAAAAACGTCCGCAAAAAATGAGCGCAACATTCTAAATTGTGCGCTCATTTCAAATAGTCTCGCGTCGCTCGCGTCTGGTAGCAGTCGTTAAAAATGCCGAAGTGTTCTGTGAGAAAATGTAAAAATATTACGTCAAGAAGGTTAAAAAAGGATGGGATATCGTATTTTCGGTAAGCAAAAAACTTATTGACTAGTTTTTGTTGTTTTTATGACCGATTATAACAAGTAATGTGTGATTTTGATTTATTTTTTCTAAAAACCTCATTCAACGCTCAAAGTAAAATACGGCTAACTTCAATGGCTGCTTGTTCAGTGTTAGAACAACGCATTGCAGTCTCCTTTTTATTTTAGTCGCATTATAAAAATGACCCTGTTCTAAGAAGTGGAGTCGATTTCTTTTTTGTTTGTGTTTCTTATTATTAATAAATTTATGTACTTTTGAACCTTTTTTTGCATGTAGTTTTTGACAAATATAAATATTTACGTTACATTACGTGTAGGTCAGGAGGTAGCCAATTTAACATTTTTCTAATGTTCGTAAATATTATGATGCATAACGATTAATTTATGGGCCAACTTATGAGTTCGCGACATGCGGCATGCTAAGGATAGACTGAAGTGTCGCGTAGTCTGTAAGTGTCACATAAACTTCATGGAAACTTCTAATTTTTTATATTTTAGTTTTCCTCGTGACCCAATACGATGTGGAGAATGGACATCAATCGTCAGCCAACAAAGGCGAGAAGATTTTTTTAAGCCGAATAATTCAAGCGTCCTTTGTTCCGAGCATTTTTTGGAGGAAGATATGTATGTTACTTTAAAAGGCATAAAACGTCTTCGTAAAACGGCTGTTCTTTATATTTGAATAAACAATTTTAACAGTTATTATTTATTTTTTTGATATACCCATAGGCTACCCAAAAACGTATTTATGCACACATAAAAGTATCTTTATGTGTTTAAAACACAATTTAAGAAACTCTTAAAATACTAACTAATAATGCATGATGAAAAAAAAAAGTCATGTTCGACTCCACTCAATACCTCGTCCTACCGACCACAGTCGGTCGTATGATTTTATTGCTTTAAGTACCTGCGTTGTAATAACAACTTTAAACAATTGGCGTAAGGTTGAACTTGCAATAATATATGCTTGTAGCTTATAGAAAGAGACAGAAATAGAGTTTCGGGACACTTTCGAGCGTTACTTTTATTCGAGACTGTGCATCTTGGGTTTTTATATATTGTTACGTCGTACGTACGAGATCTTTCGAGAAAGCACGGATTACAGTGTGTTTGCGCTAAAAACTTCGAGAAGCATTCCATTATTATTAGTTTGAAGTTAAGTAGGTAACTACTTATAAACAATATTAGAACTCGTCATTGTAATTTCGACCGTACGCCCAGGGCATAAAGTACCTATTTCTTTATTCGGTACAAGTAGGTTATTATTTTTTATACCTACTACTTTTGTATTTCCTGGTAATGTTTATTTGTTGATGTTTTTCTGGAACCGTTCTACACATAGCTGGAATGTTCTTGAATATTGGCGGTATAAAAGCAGAGCGCCGACACACGATGAGTCAATGGATTAGCCCATTGGTCATCGGACCCACTGCTCTTCCAACAGTCGAGTTCGTTATCCGCGCGGATTGCCAATTTTTATCACTTCTTTCTCTGTGTACGTGCAGGACGCCGTCGGTTCCCTGTGCGCACACAGAGAGAGCAGCCCCGTGCTGCCCGGCGAGTATCGCCGTCGCGGTCGCGGAGGCCAAAGCCCCATAATTATGCCGAATCCCGGCACGCGCGGCTCTCTAGGCCGCGATGCCGGGAACCAAGAAGAGGCCCGTCCGACGTTGGACCGGGCGATGTCGTTACCAAATATTGGCGACGCGTCGTCCGGTGCGCCGCCGGCCGGCCCCCCGAAGACGAAGGTCAAGAAGAAGAAGCCGCCACCTACCACAACAGCAGCCAAGAAGGAGGTGAGTGCCGCTACAATTACCGGCCCATCGACGTCATCGGCGCCTGCGCGCGTTGCGCCCACGCCGTCGACGAGCCGGGTACATGCCGTACCCGTCCGCCCAGCCGCGTTTCGTCCAGTGCCGATTCAGGCCCCGGGACCGGCTGCGAACACGAGCCGCGCGCTACAAGCGCGCGCTCCAACACCATCCGCGCGCGCCACTGCGCCCGGACCGCATCCAGTAGTAACGCGCTCCGGCGCGTCTCGCCCGGACTTTCCTTCTCTGCCCGCTCCACGTGCTACTATATCATCCGAGCGGGCCCGAGCACCACCAACGCGAACCTCCGCTCCGCCGCCGAGGTTTGTCTCTCCGCCACAACCCAAAGCTGCCCCTCGCGCCGCCGCCCCCGGCCCCCGTCTCTCGCTGGCGGGACCGACATCGGCTGAGCGTGAGCGCACCACCAATGCCGGACCGCTCACACGGCCGGCGCAACTTGCCACGAGGGCGCCCGACTCGCCGGCGCCCCCTCGGACCTCGGCCTACGACTCGCCTGCGATGCTGTCGACATGCTCCTCGCGTGCGGGGTCGAGCATGTCGCTGGCGTCCGTAGGCTCGGCCGCCTCTGGTCGCGCAGACATGTCCCCGGACATAACCCCGCGATCCGGACAGCGGCCCACCGTGGGATCAACAGCCGAGGCCCGCACCTACCTGACGTCGTCAACTCTGTCGCTGGGGCTCGACTTCGAGTATCAACTCGAGCCCAGGCCCCAGCGGCGAAGGAGAAGCTCCGGCGAGACCGCGACGGAGGAGGCGAAGCGGTACTGCCTTGACCCGCCGCGGCCACAGCGCGAAAGCGCGCCGCGGGGTCGGGACGCGCCGCAATCGCCTACCTTCTCGGACGCGGTCCGCCGGCGCACGCCCCCTATGTCTCCGACACCCTCTGTGTCACCTACAGGGGTAAGTACCCATAACTTGCCCCCAACCACGGACACGACTTCCGCCCCCCCTGATGCCCCCCCGGGCGCTGCGGCGCCGGGGAGAAAGAAAAAGCTGCGGTTCCCTCCGCTGGTAGTAGAGACGCTACCGAATTGGGCCGCACACTTCCGGGCCATTCGGGAGAAGCTGGGCCGGCCTCCAAATGCTCGCCCCTACGGGACCGGGGTGAGGTTCACCCCGGACACCGAGGAGGAGTATAGGCTGGTCCAGCGTTACTTGACCGGCCTGGAGAAGAGTAGCGGCGTGAGCTGGTTTGCGTACTCGCTACCAGCGGATAAAAATCTCAAGATCGCCATCAGGGGCCTACCGGCGGATACGGACCCGAAGGAGATCGAGGAGGAACTCCGGGAGTTAGGATATCAGCCGGAGTACGTGCGCCATATTAAGGGCGCACTAGGACGACCCGGCTGCGTGTTTCACGCTATCCTCAAGAAGACCCCGGACGTTAGAGAAATCTATGGCACCACCGTGTTCATGAACATGCGTGGTGTCAAGATAGAGGCTTGGCGTGGGAAGCGTGGGCCCGCGCAGTGTCACCGGTGCCAGCGGTTCAGACATAGCTCGCACCAGTGCCACCGCCCGCTCGCTTGTGTGCGATGCGGGGCGGAACACGCGGCCCGTGATTGTCCGCGTCCGCGGGAAGAGCCGGCCACCTGCGCGAACTGTGGTGGCCCGCATCCCGCGAACAATACAAAATGCCCCGTGTTCGAGAGAGAAATCAAGAACAAGCGGGCGTGGACCGTCGCCATCACGGCCAGACGGGCCCAAACTACTGGGCCACAAGCCCAGAAGGCAACGATCGAGTCGGAAGGTACGACGTTGATGGCGGCGGCAAATGAGCCCACTAACAGGACGCAAGCCCCCTCCTCTGGGCGGAGGAAGAAGAAGCGCGGGGGGAAAGGGAGAAAGAGGAACTCCCCCCCGGGCGCAAAAGGAGACCTCCCCACGGCCGCCCCTGCCTCCATGGCTGCGCAGGCTGTGAACTCAGGGAAAGATAGCGAACGAATGGGCGAACCTACCACTAGCGCCAAGACGGCACCGCGGCAGAATGCCGCACTAGAGAGGTTCGCCCAAAAGCCGCATGGCGCCGCCACCGCCGCGGCGAAAGTAACGAAGACGCCGCGGCCAATTACAGTGCAGGAAAACTTCCCTGCACTGCCGCGTGGCGGCGCAACTACCGCCGCCACGGCCGATACATCGGCGAATATATCGGCGATAAAGCATTCACAACATACTAAAGAATTCACAACCTGCGCAATAAAGCTACTAATGGATCTCATTAGAGCTTTAAGGCAGGGCCGAGACATAGAGTCAGTGGTCTTTGACGGCCTGGCCACACTGCTCGCCCTCTGTGATGGCTAGGCCGTTGAGGATCGTTCATTGGAACGCCCGCGGCCTAAAGGGAAAGGTCGCTCCCCTCCGCCACCTCCTTCGGGAACAGGACGTCGACGTGGCTCTCATCAACGAGACGCACCTGGGACCCGAAGATAGGGTCAGGGTCCCCGGTTACTACGTCTACCGGAAGGACGAAAGGTCGGCACTACATGCCCGCTACCGTGGTCTGGCGGTATTAGTGAGGCGAAGAGTCGTCCATCAAGAGCTCCCCGTTCCGAGTCTCAGCTCGTTTTACGCGCTGGGTGTTCAACTTCACGTTGCCGGCGAGGACATTGACATTTACGCGTGCTATAAACCGCCCGCGTCTCCCATGGACATGGTCGAGATGCGGGCCCTACTTGGCACGCGTGATGGTAACGCGGCCCTCCTTGCCGGCGACCTAAATTGTAAGCACCCGGCGTGGAACTCCATTAACTTGAATAACGGGGGGAGGCGGCTCTTCGCGGACGCGGAAGCCTTCGGCTATACGGTGTCCGGCCCGGAGACGCCCACTCACTATCCTGATGCAGCTGGGCAGATGCCCGATGTGCTGGACGTCGTAGTCCACCGAGGGCTACACCGCCAGATCACTCAACAAGTGATTGACGACGAGTTACAGTCGGACCACCAACCTGTACTCGTCGTCCTATCGGGTGTGCCGACCCGACTGAAGCCCATAGCGCCACGTCGACGTACCGACTGGACTGCCTTCGGAGAGAAGCTAGATACCACCACGCCAACTCGGCCCATCGTTACCTCCGCGGACGTGGATCAGGCGGCGGGTGACGTCACTGCTTGCATCCAAAGCGCCTTACAAGCGGCGACAACGTTGGTGCCGCAGGGGAGAGGGCTATTGCCGCCCCTGCCGGCACATATAACGAGACTGATCGCCGAAAAGAGGCGCATACGCAAGCAGTGGCAACAGCTAAGATGCCCAACGCTCAAGACGCAGCTTAACCGTCTCGCGGAGAAGGTGAAGGCCGAGCTATTGGCCCACACCGCCGCGGGTTGGGAGGAAAGAATAGACGCGACGACGGACAGTTGGCCGTCGGTTCACGCGCTCTGCCGCCAGCTGACGAGTACCCCAGCCCCGGCGCGCCCACTACTGAACAGCGACGGGGCGCTTAGGTACAAAGCAGAGGACCGGGCGGAGGTCTTCGCCGAGCACCTGGAGCGTCAGTTCCGACCGAATCCCGCAATCGACCACGAGCATATCGCAGCAGTCGAGCAACACCTTGGGGACTACTTCGCGACGCCGATAGCTCCCGAAGAGGACCCTATTTTCTTCTCGCCTGGCGCAGTGAGACGCGCCATCCTGAGGACCAAGCCTAAGAAGGCCCCCGGTGCTGACGGTATCACCAACACAGTGCTGCGCCACTTGCCGTTCCGTACTGTAGCGGCACTGGCGCGCCTGTTTACGGCGATACTGCGCACGGGGACCTTTCCCGCGGCCTGGAAGGAGGGGCGCGTCATTATGCTGCCCAAGGCGGGAAAGAATATTCTGAAGCCGGAGAGCTATCGGCCAATCACTCTGCTGCCGACTATCTCCAAGGTGTTCGAGGCGCTCCTGCTGCGACACCTGCGCCACCACATCGAACCACGACCCGAACAATTCGGGTTCCGGTCGGAGCATAGCACGACGCTCCAGCTGTCGAGGGTACTGCACCACTTGACAGCAGCACTAGACAAGAAGGAGTACTCGGTGGCAGTATTCCTCGACATGGAGAAGGCCTTCGACCGTGTGTGGCACGAGGGCCTACTTTACAAACTCGCCACCTCGGACGCACCCCGTCGCGTAGTCAAGGTGGTATCTAGCTTTCTTTCCCATAGGACTGTCAGGGTGGTGGTCGACGGAGCGCTGTCAAGCGCCCGCCCGGTGCTCGCCGGTGTGCCGCAGGGCAGCTGCCTTTCGCCCGCGTGTTACTCACGTTACACCGACGACATCCCCACCACCACGGATGCGATGCTCGCGCTGTATGCGGACGACGCCGCGTATATCACTACTTCGCTCAATGCGAAATACGCGGCGTCCAAGATGCAGCGCGCCCTAGACGCACTCCCCGCCTGGCTAACAAAATGGCGGCTAACGGTTAACGTGGGTAAGACGCAGGCACTCATCACCGGGTGCGCGCCACTCCCACCACCCCTGACACTACAAGGAACAGCAGTCGATTGGTCGCCCCGGGCTAAGTACCTGGGTGTGACCATCGACCGCCGCCTCACGATGGGGCCACACGTCCGCAAGGTCGCCGCACAGGGGAGGGTCGCCCGCAACCTTCTCAACCCAGTGCTCTCTTCCAGCATCCCGGCGCGCGTCAAGCTGAGTGTGTACAAGATGTACGTTCGCTCAGTCTTGACGTACGCCGCCCCCGCTTGGTTCGCCCTCACGAGTGAGTTGAGCCGAAAGCTGCTCCGCGCGCAACAGCATCTTGCGCTGCGGTCAATTGTTGACGCTCCTCACTTCGTGAGGAATGATGTCATCCAGCGGGACCTCGAAATCGAGAGCCTGGATGAGTTTGTGAGGCGACTCGCGAAGGCCATGTTCGCGCGTGCCGACGCCTCTGCCTGGCCCCATGTCAGGCAGATTGCGCCCTTGCACGCGCGGCCGCCTGACGCGAGACCCCTGCCCCGCGACCTGGTAGCGGACCCTGACCCCATCGCACCGGATTGACGCCTCGAGTAAGCAGCAACCAGGCTACACGCAGCTTACTCGAAATAATAAGACTCTACAGATGTACACATACATCTGTTGTGTGGCGTGTTCTAAGTTAATATAGGCATGTCACACAACTATATACAGACAACCATAACTACACAGGCACCTAAACACATCACGTGCGGGCGCGACGCGGGCCGCGACGCACGTAATACACTGAGCGGTGTTACTCTACAACACTAGCCGCTCATACATACGAGACTGCCTGCCTCTCAATCCGCAAACGGCTCGATCTGTGAACGGGGCGAGAGGTAGACTACATATTAACATGTAGGTGTGTCGAGTCGGCATCCTCGTCGCTGGTCGTCTTCGCTGGGCCTCCCCCAGGTAACTGGGGGTCTCACTTGGCGGGGGCTGACCGCCGGGATGTCGTGAAGAAAGCGGCGCTACAGGAGTTAGCGCCGTGGCGCGCCTACAATAATATTCATAGCAACCAAACACACAGACGCATCTTGCTCGCAAGATGCGTCAATTTCTACGACGCCGTCCGAGGCGCACAAAATTGAGGGGCCCATATTAATGGGCCACTGTATGGCTCCCGCGGGCGAGGGGCGATGCCCCGACCCCGCTCGCCACGTCCCCTTGCGGGGACGTCGCGACGACTCAAGAGACGATGAGTCAGTCTGATTTAGGCGATACAACGAAGCGAATCGAAGTGAACTAGAAGTGCGATATCTAAGCGAATAGTGATCAGCAGTGTATTTGTGATTACGTTTTAAGTGTTTTGTGTTTAATAAAGTTATTTAATTGTCTGATCGGTAATAATTAATTTATCCCATACCCAGCTCGTAACAATATCAATGGTATGGAAAGAAAGGCACGGAAAAGGTATTTTCCCAGGCTAACTTAATTTGGTCTGAGAGGCGAAACAGTTTGACACTCGAGCATGTCAAAGAAGAAATTCAAATTAAAACCAACTTTACCATGAGTTGCAGTGAATTTAAAACTACGTTATAGGTAATTGCCTTTTAGATAGTGAATTGGTTTTATTTTGTGTATTTTATTTTCTCTCTACTCTTACACATGGTGTCTACATCTCTTTTTATCCTCTGTCCTATCGCAGGTATTCTGAAAGAGATTTCTTTAGAAATAAGCATCACTTTTGTACGTATTTTTCTGTTCTTTTCTTCTTGTCTGTTTATATATTATTTGTGTAAATAAATGATAAAATAAATAAATATAGGGTTATTTATTTATTTTATCATGGCAGAAAATGGCAGATTACTTACATAACTTAAAAAAAGCGTCAATAATTTTGTAATTTCTACTAGTCCAGCAAGTCTGACTATTATTTATTAGAGGATTAAATTCAGATTTACAAGTAATATTAGTTGCGAAACGCAATAAAAGCCGCTAGAGCTTCGGTGGCACACCGGTGTGCCAGTACTGATTCCCGTAATAAATTGACCAACTTGTGTTGGTACAATTCTGTAGCGGACGTGTTATCACGTGTTGCCGCGACAACACTATTTTCTATGAAATTACCTTCCGTAGCTAGCGACACGTCTCTCGTCGCAGCGTCGGTTTCATACCTACATAAAAACCAGTCGTGTCGCGGCGACATTTCGCCTGCTGCTGCCGCCTGCGGTCGGCTACGGAAGCGTACCTTTAGAAGAGCTACTTATGAAATCTTTTTTTGTTCGTACGGCACATGAATATTGCTTGTCAAATACCTGTGCAATCATTTTATTTTCAGAAAATGGTGGGCAGAACTTATGAAGCAATGAATTAGCAATATTCTTCAAAATCATTCAGTTTGTGATTGAAAGTGTGTTACGCAATTAGGGTGAAGGTATCACAGAGCTCCTTAAAACTGCGTAAATCAGATTCACTCAATTGGAAACCTATTTTTCAGCACGACAATGCCAACTATTATAAGAAAAATGATAAGTAACATTATAGTCTCACCAACAGGTGTTGCTGGTAAGTGTAGTAAGCAATATAATTATTACCTATAACAATTTTTAAACCTAGTCCTAAACCAGATTCCGTAACATATTAAATAATTTATCTACGAGGCATGGACAATGGACGTCGGTTTAATGATAAACGTCTATGTTACGTGGTCGCAAAGTCCAACCTTAAGTTCCTTAAGAGATTGATTGTCTTTCTGCAATAGCGGATATTGAACAATGGTTCGACGTTCGTCAAATGCGTGTCCGTGCGGTTACTTTTCTCAAGACTCGTGATACTGTAGCGACCGTGACGACAAATTTCACCAGTACATAGGTACACCATTTTGCCTATAACTGCAAATCCCAAAACTGCTTTGTTTTCAACGACACACGCGGTCATAGATATCCACCAAACATAATGCTTCATGGAGGCAATCTACCGACAATAGATCGCAACGTACGGTAACTTGGGTCAGTAATCTGAGACAATTGACAGAAATGGAAATATAGGTGGATGTCAATTTTCACGCATGTAGCAAAGCATCGTATTGTACTGTTGGGCAGGCAGGTATAAAAACTTTCAAAATTATCTTTAACACTTTCGACTCCACCCATTTTTCATAGAACTCATACGCCATGGCGCATGCTTCCATACATATTGGAAGTGAACCCTCCAGGAGGGTTCCCCACATTACGTTTGCGCTAAAGTTAACCATCGGGGACGGTCAACGGCATTAGGTTTAAAACAGTGTGATAAAACACTGTAAAACGAAGTAAAATAGTGTTTTGTGTTGGAAATTACATATAGCGTACAAGACCCCCTGTCTTGTACGCTATATGTAATTTCCAACCTTTAAATTTTTTTCTGAATATTTGTAAACTGTACCAATGAAAAAAAAAATTAAACGCTTGGATTTTAAAACCAACACATATGTTAATAAATCTTGTTAAAATATAAATCAAATTTTATTTTCACGGTTTATCATGCTGTATTCGCTAAGAAAAACATACATTTAAAATGAGCCCTCCGCGAGGGCTCCCGGCATCCCATATGCGACTAGGTGAACCATCCAGCAGGGCTCCCGGCACTGAACGTGTCAAATATTCATTATTGTACTTCTTACGTCGTTCTCTAGTTGTCGCAAGCGCGACTTCTGAGCATTTGGTCTCGGTTCGCTTACCAGTACCCTAATTGCGTAACTTATTTTCGGAAACAATTTTGCCTAAGAAGCAATGGATTAGCAATCTGTTTGAAATCGAAACAGATTGTGATTGAGTTGTATTACGCAATTAGGGTACATGTCACGCAAAGTGTACCTAATAGGGTTTATCCATTAGGTGTTGTGCCCCGTTGATAGCAATAGGCTCGCCACCTATTTGTATTTACATGAAATAGGGGAAATGCGAGTGTACTGTTACTAATACATATACACCTATGTTTGCCAATTATCTACAAACTACATGTGTGATGTTATGGTCATGGGGGGAGCATATTTGACTACCTATTAAACAGGATTTCCTGCGGGTTTTTCCTGTACACACTACATACACCTAGCTCAAGTTTCAGTGTAAGGTAAAACATGTGCAGGGAATCCGGCTTAAGGTGAAAGCGCCGACCCTGCCCGCGAAATTCAAATTTTCTTACGTTTTTTGTATTTTTTAGGTCAGTCTCAGATCTCATGTTAATGATTGATTGATTTGCGGTCGTAAAAATAATAAATATATATTTACAGAATGTTAATAATTAAAATCGTAAATACAATTCTCAGTGATGGTGTATAATGTCATAAATTCACGAAATTGACATTCTTAGCAGCAAATAATTTGATATGTTATTTAGGTAACCGTGAGATGTGAAAGAAATGGAGGGAGGCCATCTTTTATGACCGCCAATCAATCAATCATTAACATGAGATCTGAGACTGACCTACAAAATGAAAAAAACATAAGAAAATTTGAATTTCGCGGGCATGGTCGAAGGTTCCGCCTTAAGGCGAAAGCGGCCGTAACAAATATGTATTTACAGAATTATAATCATTAAAGTCATCAACACAACTCTCCAAGACCACGTAAGTCCAAAAAATGATGATTTCATGAAACAGTTATTCTTTGGACTTACGTGGTCTTAGAGAGTTGTGTTGATGACTTTAATGATTATAATTCTGTAAATACATATTTGTTACGACCGCGAATCGTATATTAATCAACGTACAACTTAATACTGACCAGCAAATTGCAAAAAACCTAAAAAAAATTGAATTTCAGCGGGCTACCTTAGCGCTTCCCCCTTAAGCAATTTCTGCTTGGCCAAAAGCTGGGTACGCCCATGGTTATGATACCATAGAATTGTATAGACTTGTATAGAAAAATACCTTAACCTAAAGATTTAGGTTAAGGTATTTTTCTGTGGGCATGTGATGCCTGAAATAAATGGTATTAAGATTACCATAAATACTTATGTTATATAAATTGAAAGCTCATCAGGTGGCAGGACCGTTGTACGTACGTCTTAAACCGCCGTTGTTGTGTTTATGTTTAATTTTGTCACAGATAATATAATATTAGTACTTTTGTGGCGATCACAAATTATACGAAAACTAAATACTTACGTATATATGTATGAGACTTGGAGTGTAGCTGATCTAATATGATAATATGAACACATACAAACGTTACTATAATTTACATAATATCACATCACAAGTGCCTGTATGTAAGGAAAACAGACTTTGTTCTCTTGGGAGCATCACCTTTATACCACTTAATCCCTTAAAAGGCTTAAAGGATAGCACATAGTCTCGACAAAATATCGGGTTCCATTTTTTTTTTCAGGGAGCTTGCACCCTCAGTTTTCTTCTTATAACATCTTTGGCAAATACATGGGTCCCGTATTTTTTCAGTAAATAGCTGCGAAACTAGGCTCAATAATTAATTATGCGTAAAAGAAGTTGCTTGTTTACAAAAAGACTTGTTTACAAAATAGTATGGCTAGCTGTCAAATTACAAGACTCTGGAGATCAGCGCCATCTGAAGTGAGTAAGTAGCAGTTTTTATTCCCATTAAATCGGCGCTAGACATAGCAGCAATATTTGATCACTTGTGTGAGCACTTGTTTGATTACATGTCTGGCACGAGGTTTGGGTATTTGATCAAAGTTTGATTACTTATTTCAACTTTTCCATTCCTTGTCGATTTTTCGAGCGCACCTCAAAGCGTTAAAAGTTCTAATGTGTGCGTAGCACATATGAAGGCGTTGAAAGTTCAAATGTGTGCGTGGCCCAGATTCCAGTGTCTCGTCAGTCACTGAGCGGAACAAACAAGTGGTCAAACAAGTGATGAAGTAAGTGTTCAAATGTGTGAGGAAAGTCTATCAAAGTTTTTGATCAAATATGTGTGTGTCTGGCGCCGATGTTAAACTGTCTCCACAGAGCACATTATTAGAGGTGGGTTGTAACTGGTTAAACACGATATCTGTTATCACTGTTACTGTTACACAAAAATAACAGATCCAAATATCTGTTATTAAATAACAGCCTGTTATTTTTGTATGGACGATAAATACGTATTTAAATATCAATAGCATATCTTCTTTATTTCTATTCGTTTTACGTTTGTTTTACAATGGTAACTGGTCAGTAACAGATAACGGGTAACACGACCTAATTTAGGAGCCTTGAGTTAAATATACTACGTACTTAGGAGTCACTTTTTCGTAAGTGTTTTTTCTTGTAAGACCACCAACTGTATTGCTATAAACTGGATAATAAATACTAAGTGTTTTTTTGCGTCGTTTAACCGCTTTAGTAAGAGTGAGAAGTAAACATATTTCGAAGTAAATAATAGGTGTTTTTCTATTTAGCGAGGGTCATTCCTCAATGAGGAAGAAAGAGAAAATGTTAACCTTGCAATATTTATTCCTTTGTGTGAGTGTTTATGTAAGTAACAGCCGTAGTAACAGTCTGTGTGAGACTGTTTTAATGAATTAACAGTAACAGCCGCGTCAACAGTTTTTGAGGGTCTATTATTTTAAGGAACAGATATGTTATATTGTTAGGAACAATTGTTATTTTTTATTTTTAAATATCTGTTATTTCTACCTGTTACGATAAATACGCCTCACTCCTACATTAATTAGATAGGGGTAACTGTCAGTATTGTTCCATATATGTCTTACTTTTCGCTCGCTGTTTCTTTTCGCTTTAGTTTCACATTTGTCTTGGGTAAATTGTTGTAAATATACTAAGTAGCTATCCGAATATAAAACCTGAAATCCATATCCTTTACCAATAAAATCTCAAAACTAATTACTACACTCCCAAACTAAATTTGGAAAAATCTGTTTCGAAATTTCTGATACCTACCTTTATTTTGCTCCTCAAATGTGAGTGCCTACGACTGTAATTAAGTGTAAATAATATACACTTCAGTTTAATAATAAAAGAATATGGTGTGTGACGGTCCTGATCCTCCTGAGAACAATCCTCATGAGCTGGTCCCGCCCCCTAGAAACGAATTGATAATGAACGGTCATCACGGCGAAGACAGTGACGAGGAACATGAATACTTCGGGTACGAGCCTTTGGCGCAAGGTCCAGAACAGGCACTTTCAGAACACGATAGCGAAGACGACGTAGAGGTAGGTACATTGTCATGAAACTGGTTATTATTGAAATCATTTTTAGATAGTTATCTAAATCTAAACTAATATTGTAATAAACAGAAAAGATTTGATCGTTTGTATGTTTGCATGTTTGTTTGTAATGAATATACTCATAAACTACAGGACCGATTAAAAAAATTCTTTCACCCGTAGGATGCTACATTAACACTGAGTAACATAGGCTATAATTTATAAAGATATCACACGGGCGAAGCTGCTGATGGAAGCTAGTTCAGAATATATTGGCCAGAATGTAGTGAGATTTTACTTTCTGCACTGCAAGTACTTATAGCAAAGTACTTTTTTGAATAACAGATGTAGTTTATTGGCCAGATTAAGCTATTAATGATGATCATGCCCGGTAGATTATTTGGTAGTAGAGCAGAAATGTAAGTTGATAAATATAAACATTTATAGCCCATTTTCTTTTATGTAGAATCCTGAAACACCTTCAGGCGATGTGCCAATTATAGAAACAATGGAAAATGCTCTTAGTAGAGAAGTTTGGAGTGCACCAAGGCATATAGATGCCATACAGATGGACAATGAGCGAGCACAACAGGTGAGACTAATTTAGCAAAATTGAATGTTATGCTTCAGTGTGTAAGAAAAAGTATTCTGTGTACACAATAACTGTAATACTTCCCACAATGCGTGTTGTTAAGAAGTGGTAATAATAATAAATTCCAAATTTTATTTCGTTTTTAGGTCATGAGAGCTATGGAAAACTTTGCTTTGCCCCAGGCGTCAATCCCAGAATGGGCTCAGAGCATCTCTGAAGAACAATGGAAACAGACTCTCAATGAACAAATAGAAAGATTGAAGAATAACAGATAAACAATTAAGTATAGTGTATTAAGATAATAATAACAAGATATTAAAACATCCAATATTCATAGTTGTAAATGTATGTATAATATAGTTTATTTCGTAGCTTACACATTTTTGTTATTCTATTAAAAACTTATTTGCATTACAAAATCAACAAATATTAGATTATTTACTAAATAATAATGCATTATGCAGTGTGGTTACTATATTTTAAAACTATTTTGCTCCGTTCAATTTGTTGGATCAAATATAACAGCACTAAACGTCACAAGTTTAGTCCTTTCATTTCTTATAAAGATATAAAATGGTGAGTCCGCATAGAATTGTTCAGCTGAACGTGCTAATATTGCGCTTGTAGCAGCCACTGCCTCGGTCCCATATTCTAAAACAAATATTGTTTAACTGTAAAAAATTGGCATTTTCGCTTGAATAGTATAAATGAACATTAACCACAATTATTCTCATCTCAGGGGTAGAATTAACGTGGGCTTGCGGATGGTGAGCAATGGGTAGCTCGCCACCCGATAAGGATCAGGCCCGGGTCGACAGCGCCTTGTGTTCCACGCGCGCTTCAAAGAGATGTCAGCACAACTGGAGGGGTCCGCTAGGGCTGTTGCCTGCCGGAGTTGCGGGTTTGTCCAAAAGGGTAATCGTGGCCCCTAGCAACATACAGGCAACTGAAGGAACATGGGTGGGTTTAAGTCAGTAAGAGTCTGACACGCCCTCCCGCTCCACCCAGAGCTGGAGAAGTTATTTGATAATTTCCCATCCAAAAAAAAGGGGTGGAGTCAAACCTATTTGGTTGTTACAACATCAGTAAATAGAGCTTGTGTGCTGACAGAACTAGTAAATGTAAAAAAAGCATTGTTTTACTATGTTAACTATACCAGTGTCAGTTGTAGTATACCATATTATTTTGGTGGCGTGGCTTCACGCACGCGTTTTTACAATAGTTGAATCGCTCAACTAGGTACCATCTCCCATAGTGAGTGTATCTGTGCTGTCACAGATGAATACAGATGAGGCCTACTCTAAATCTGTGGATGAGAAACAAGTACGCGGCGGGACCGTCTTGCTGGGCCAATTCAGTGAGTGTAACATAGTCAGAAGATCTAAGAGTCACGCGATAGAAAGAGAGGCAACTTCTAAGTGATTAATATTCACAATTATTATTGAATTGCACTTTATTGTGTCGTGGCAAGAGTCGCTTTTTATATAAATCATCTTGCGGAGTGTCCCATCTGTATTAATCTGTGGTGCTATGCATGCTTATAGTTAATTATATAAAAATATTATTTCACATACCATTTATAGTTATCTTAACATCATGCAAAATGGAGTCTACGTGAATGCCTGGATTAGGGAGGCTGTCTAAGATGTTCCTATCTCCTTTTGATTCAATTTCTCCATCTCCTAGTTTTGTAATTGTTTCTTCTTCAGTCTTATTCATAACCGTATTGCTATTTATCATAAGAGCGAAGTTTGCTTCTCCTGGTATAAACATGGATTTAATTCCAAGAGCTTTTAAAATATTCTCCAAATTGCTCCTACTTTTAATTTGCATCTTAGGAAACCGTACAACACATTTTCTATTGTTCATCTGGTTTATTATATCGTCAATATGCTCATAGTCTAACTTTTCCATAAGATCTAACAATGTCAATTTGTTAGGGAACCTAGGTTTCAAAGCGTACATAGTTGTTTCACTGTCATTATAAGGCAATGCTATTATGTGCAAATCTGTAAACAAAAACGGTCATTAGTCTACGAATGGTTTGGCGATCATTAGGGTCATTAATTTAACAAATAAAAGAAAAAGACGTACCCTGTTTCTCAGAAAATAGATACCGAAAGTTGCCGAAATTTAACATTAGTTCAGCCATGACTTCATCTGTTGGTCTTTTGAATGACATCCTGGAATACGTTACAAATGAATGAGGTACACAAAAACTGTCATTAAGTATTTGGCCGTTTGGCCGTCGAAGTTCAAGGTTACCTTAGCAAGCTCCTAATCCTAACTTTTTGCTTTGACTTTGATTCTAACCATACTGACGATTACATAACAAAACATCATCACGCCTGTATTTCCCGAAGGGTTAGGCAGAGGTGTACCTATAGTACATCCACATTTCGCCAGTTATGTTTAAGTCCCATGTAATAGGTGGCGAGTCAATTGCGAGGATTATTTTACTGAAAATCATAGATAGATAGATAGGTATCGTTAGAAACAAAATTGCAGAGGTCAACTGCTGTCGTGTTTCGTACGGTATAGAGTAGTGATTCAGTCGCATCTGATAAGACTAAAAAGGCCAACCGCGATGCTGTTTTATCACACGCAAGTTTATCATTTAAAAATAGTTTTTTTTTGTCATTTGTCAGTGGACGTATTTATACTAATCAATAACAAAATAAAATTATCTTTAAAATGTACCTACGCTTGATAGACTTTGCGTGATTCTCAGTTTTTTATCCGCGCTAGACATAACTTTACAAATTAATTTCACTACGTAATATAAATATAATCTAAAATATTCGTATATTCAGTTATTAAGAAAATGCTCTAAATAATTATTTTTTTTCATATCATTAATACTACTCGTTTAGACGTGATCTTCAGTATAAGATCATTAAAAGCCGGCCTTAAAGGGATAACTTGCTGACTATACCTACTTGTCTTGTTGTATTTTATAGGTAAGTATATTAGGAGGGATAGTTCAGAAGTAGACCTCCAGCCCTTCCCTTCTTTGATGTCCTCCCTCCGGTTGACGCCCTAAGCCGAGGTTCGTACCCCACGGGGTGCCCTCAGCGAGCGTTCACCTAGTTTTAATTAGCATAGTTTACTGCCCCTGGCCGGTGGCTTTGAGTGTAGTAGCTTAAGGCTGCCACAGGAAAGCCCGGTTAAGTAGTCATGATCTCAGAGATCAACTACGAGATGCCCTAGCTAAAAAAAAGTAGACCTTACTTTGCTGTGTATTCCGGTACAAAAGGCTGTTCCCACTGGCCACTAAAGTATAGTGCACTTAATAATACCACTTTAGTAGATACAGGAAGTGGGTTTTTTAAGAATTGCTCTATGTGTCCTTCCGTGTGATTATTCACCCATCTGAAAAGAGCATAATGTAAGTTAGTAAGTAGGTAAATAATTATTTTACATCAGTCTTCAAGTATATAGACGACTGCTGGATATTTTTACACCCAGTCGTTTGTGCAATAGCTGCTGCTGGTTTACTGGGTAATGTGTTAAAAATCAGCTTTATGCTAGTTGAGACGGTCAATCTATTGTTTTTAAACTCACTCATTAATCGTGTTCTTTGTTTCTTCAGTTTCGTTAAAGTTGGCACTGAGTACATCCCCCCGGTAGACGTCGTTTAGATAGTTGCGATACAACTCACGTAACGGCGCGTGCGCATCCACAAACATTGCATCAGCGTACAAAGTTTTCGAAGAAACGTTAGTATTTAAAGCCTGCAGGAGTTCGCCGAACTGTTCATGGTTTTTGCGGTTTTGTAAAATATCTGTCATAAAATAATAAAAACATTATATATTATTTTAACGAGTCATGGTAGAATACCTGTAACAGCATTTTGTAACAGTTTATAAATTAAATTAGACATGGGATTATAGCAACAACTGTGTGACTAGATGAAATTCACACCTTTTCACATTTAGAAATTAGCATCAAACATGTAACGTGAGCCAACTTTACGCAACTAATATTTACCTTGGGAAAAACCGAGGGTCTCGGCGATCTCATTATGCGTTGTCCCGACACTTCCGAGTAGAGTCATGGCAAGCAGACCTAAAACAATTTTATGTATAACATAAGTATTTATGGTTATACTAATACCATTTATTTCAGACATCACAGGCCCATAGAAAAATACCTTTACCTAAAGATACATATTTTAGTATTTAAAACAAAACTTAAAAAACTCGTGTTAATAAAAAGCTTAAAGCTATGTTAGTAGCACTTCACTAGCTTGTCCTTGTGCTGTCCTGTGGTACTTGTCCGCGGAAGCGACGGAACACCGCGTCCTGCGGCCAAAAGTCTATATATGTCTATGGTATCATACATAGCAACTGTTCATTTATCATGAAACTTGTTAGTAAGGTATTCTTCCATTATCCGTTAAAAATAATAATAGTACCTATGTTTCATTTAAGAAGATACTCTGATACGTTTATTGCTGACTTTGGGTTTTACGTGGGGAAGGCCCACATTCCAAAATGGCCGGCAAAAATGGATTTATTGGTAAATATTATCTCGAAATAAATCACACAAAAAATGCGTTTACTTTTAATTTATGGCATCTGTTTCTCTGCTTCACAATTGTTGAAGAATGCTTTAATGAAAAATTGTTGAACCATGAGCGTACCCAGCTTTTGGCCCAGGGGGGGCAAATCAGAAATTGCTTAAGCCGGATTCCCTGCACATGTTTTACCCCACACAATACACGAAAATTGAGGTAGGTGTATGTAGTGTATACAGGAAAAACCCGCAGGAAATCCTGTTTTATAGGTAGTCAAATAAATAAACTTTGTCGTTGCTCCCCCCTTCGGTACGCCCATGACCATAACATCACGCATGTAGTCAGTAGATAATTGGCAAACAGAGGTGTATAAGTATTAGTAACAGTACACTCGCATTTCGCCATTTATGTAAGTACCATGTCATAGGGGGCGAGCCTATTGCTATCAACGGGGCTCAACTCCTAATGGATAAACCCAATTAGGTACACTTTGCGTGACATGTACCCTAATTGCGTAATACAACGCAATCACAATCTGTTTCGATTTGAAACAGATTGCTAATCCATTGCTTCAAGAACACAATGAATGTTGTTGAACCTTCAAAATGAAACAAATTAGGCAAAATTGTTTTCGAAAATAAGTTTGCAATTAGGGTACTGGTAATCGAACCGAGACCAAATGTCAGAAGGCGCGCTTGCGACCAGTAGAGAACGACGTAGTAAGTACAATTTATGAATATTTGACACGTTCAGTGCCGGGAGCCCTCCTGGATGGTTCACCTAGTCTGATATGGGATGCTGGCAGCCCTTGCGGAGGGCTCATTTTAAATGTAGGTTTTTCTTAGCGAATACAGCATGATAAACCGTGAAAATAAAATTTGATTTATATTTTAACAAGATTTATTAACATATTTGTTGGTTTTAAAATCCAAGCGTTTAATTATTTTTTTTCATTAGTACAGTTTACAAATATTTACAAAAAAAATTAAAAGGTTGGAAATTACTTATAGCGTATACACGACGCCCTTTTTTTTTTTTTTTTGAGGGTGGGAAATCAAATAACTTCTCCCGCTCTGGGCGGAGCGGGAGGGCGTGTCAGACTCTTACTGACTAAAACCCACCCGTGTTCCTTCGGCTACCCTGTTGCCGGGGGCCACGATCTCCCTTTCGGTTTTCTTCGCAACCCCGGCCGGCAGGCATCGGCCCTAGTGGACCCCTTCGAATCTGCTGACATCTCTTTGAGGCGCGCGTGGAACACAACGCGCCGTCGACCCGGGCCTGGTCCTTATCGGACGGTGAGCCACCCATTGCTCACCGCCCGCAAGCCCGCGCCTACGGTGGCCGGAAATCGCCTCGCGATTCCCGACGCCCTGGGCGTCTCCTCCTGCGGCGGTTAGGGGCATGAGGGCGCGAAATTTGCCTCTCCCTCACGCGTTCCGCCTCCTCCTTCGCGAGCATTACCGCTTCGCAGAAGGAGGTGACGGCCTCACATTTCCTCTCGCTCCGTACCATGGCCTGAACCAGGGCCGGACGCGAGAGATCACCGCCGCCGATCGCCTCCACGAGGACACGGCGATGCTCCGCCCAAGCTGGGCAGACCTCCACCGTATACAAGACCCCCTGAAAACACTATTTTACTTCATTTTACAGTGTTTTGTGACACTATTTTAAACCTGATGCCGTTGACCGTCCGCGATGGTTAACTTTAGCGCAAACGTAATGTGGGGTACCCTCCTGCAGGGTTCACTTCCAATATGTATGGAAGCATGCGGCATGGCGTATGAGTTCTATAAAAAATGGGTGGAGTCGAAAGAGTAAAATATAATTATGAAAGTTTTTTACCTGCCTGCCCGACAGTACAATACGATGCTTTGCTACATGCGTGAAAATTGACATCCACCTATATTTCCATTTCTGTCCAATGTCTCAGATTACTGACCCAAGTTACCGTACGTTGCGATCTATTGTCGGTAGATTGCCTCCATGAAGCATTATGTTTGGTGGATATCTATGTCCGTGTGTGTCGTTGAAAACAAAGCAGTTTTGGGATTTGCAGTTAGACAAAATGGTGTACCTATGTAGTGGTGAAATTTGTCGTCACGGTCGCCACAGTATCACGAGTCTTGACAACGTGACCGCACGAACACGCATTTGACGAACGTCGAACCATTGTTCAATTTCCGCTCTTCCAGAAAGACAATAAATCTCTTAAGGTACTTAAGTTTTGGACATTGTGACCACGTAACATAGACGTTTATCATTAAACCTACGTCCATTGTCCATGCCTCGTAGATAAATTATTTAATATGTTACGGAATCTGGTTTAGGACTAGGTTTAAAAATTGTTATAGGTAATAATTATATTGCTTACTACTTACCAGCAACACCTGTTGGTGAGACTATAATGTTATCATTTTTCTTTTCGTTCATCATTTTGACCAGTAGTTTGTAACCAAAATTATTTATAGCATTGGCTATTATGTTTTCTTTTTGGATAGTTGGCATTGTCGTGCTGAAAAATAGGTTTCCAATTGAGTGAATCTAATTTACGCAGTTCTAAGAAGCTCTGTGATACCTTCACCCTAAATGCGTAACACACTTTCAATCACAATCTGACTGATTTTGAAGGATATTGCTAATTCATTGCTTCATAAGTTCATATTCGAAAAATTTGTTTTTGCTCAAAGCTCAACAGCGTAAATAACACAATGAATGTTGTTGAACTGTCAATATGAAAGCTATTGCTACTGTATTACCCAATTACCCCGCTTTCTCGGAAGCGGGGTTACACCCTTGGAACGGGCTTTGGACTACGGCCACGTCAGCGGGTAATTTCGTAATTGCAATGCGTTTAATTTTGACAATTCGGCAACATTGATTGCGTTATTTAGGCACGTTGTTGAGTAGATGAATTTTT
This sequence comes from Omphaloscelis lunosa, assembly GCA_916610215.1. Taxonomy (NCBI): domain Eukaryota; kingdom Metazoa; phylum Arthropoda; class Insecta; order Lepidoptera; family Noctuidae; genus Omphaloscelis; species Omphaloscelis lunosa. The sequence continues at coordinate 15,903,758 of OU744247.1, forward strand.
CAAACATATGAAGCAATGGTTTATGCAATTTGGGTGCGGGACGGTATCAAAGCAGCTACCTCTTAGGTACCTAATTTATTAGCATTTACAAACCTTAATACTGGATCAACATCTACTATCTCTTGTCCAGACCATTGAATACAAAGTGTTATTAGAGCTAAAAAGATCCACGCTCTGCCCACCATTTTCTGAAAATAAAATGATTGCACAGGTATTTGACAAGCAATATTCATGTTCCGTACGAACAAAAAAAGGCTTTCATAAGTAGCTCTTCTATAGGTACCATTCCGTAGCCGACCGCAGACGGCAAACATTTTTTTTTCTGGGTATCTCCATTTATTCGCTTTCAAAAACACCTTTAAATAGCTCCTAAAGCGATAAAAGAAACTCCATTCGAAATTTCAAACACGTTTACTAACAAAAGTCCTCCATTAGACCTTAGAAGTCATACTTAGTGTTAAATTAACTAGTTGGTATTTTTAACAACTCTGTTTAAAAATAAATCTATGATAAGTACCTACCTATGTATGCCTTTAAGACTCGTGCAGACCAACGCGATATCGCGGGCGCTACAGGAAGCGCGACGAGGCTTTTTATGTACTTCGGCGATTATGTATAGGTAGTACGGCTATTGTACCGTAGGTAATTAGATATATTTACCTGCTCTTTTAAATAGTTTACGCTAATGTAGAGGTTAAGTATAATAGTAAAGCCCTTCAACAGGTACCAAATTCAGGCTGTACAGGGCCTACATAAACAGCTTGTTTGCTAGTCGGGTGTGGGAATCACTGCCTCTGCTGCCTCTCCCAGAGAGGAGGCCGTAACTGAAAATTCTAGCATTCTAAGTTACCAACCTACGTATAGTCATTACTTAATTACAAATTGCTAGAAGTATTTTTTCGTAGATTCCTATCCGAACTTTATGTTATTGGAATAGAAGTATTCTCAAAAAAATCCGCTTTTCAAGCGCTTTATGTAAAGGGCTTACCTATTCCTTTTGGAGCCATCTAAATGCTCAGTAACTGAATTCAGACAAGTGAGATCGCATTCAGCAAGTTAGTCTCCTAAAACTAACATATGAAAGAAGAAAGAACGTCATATTGTATACATATAGCGTATACATAATGTATAGCGTTACCCGTTACCATTTCGAAATTTCAAAACTTCTGACAAAAAGGCGGACATTTGAAAAGAAGTTACCTACTTACTCATTTAATCATTTTTATTTAAAAATCAAAAACAAAAATCCCTTGACACGTTCAGTGCCGGGAACCCTCCTGGATGGCTCATTTTAAATGTAGATTTTTCTTAGCGAATTCTGCATTATAAACTGTGAAAATAAAATCTGTTGTATATTTTAACAAGATTTATTCATATAAGCGTTGGTTTTGAAATTCAAGCATTTTTTTTTTTTTTAATATGGCGGTCAGAAGGTCCGTACTTCAGGGGCGGAAAACCATTACCACGGTTACAAATATTCGCTAAAAATATTTATTTTCAAAATTTAAAACGAGGATGAGTTTAACAAGAGAGGTTTTTTAGGGTTCCTTATCAAAATGGTAACACCAGAACACTTATTGCGGTGCGACTTCGTTTGTTCGTCCGTTATTCTGTATTCACAGTTGCTTATTTCTGGAACTGCTCTGTACCCTAATTGCGTAATACACGATCAATCACAATTTGTTTCGATTTGAAACAGATTGCTAATCCATTTCATAAGTTGGAAAAAAAATCTGCTCGACAACGTAAATAACGCAATGAATGTCGTTGAACTGTCAAAATGAAACAAATTTGTCATAATCGTTTACGTAAATACGTTACACAGTTAGGGTTCTGATCTCGAGACAGGGGTGGACACCCCTGTCTCGGAATCTTCTTAGTTTTTATTGTTTCACGTCCTCACCCCACTAGTACCTACATGAAAATAACCCCAGAGATACTAAGAACAACAAGACCACCTAAAAACACTGTTTTACTTCGTTTTAGGTGTTGAATAAGTAATTGTTAATTACTTTAAAAGCCATATAATATTTCATCCAGCGAACCAGTATTTTATTGTAAAATATTAACAATGTACGTGATGGATTACAATAAATGGAAAATATTTTATGGAAAAGGAAAAATATTTTCATGTCCTATAAATGAGATAAAATTATACAATTATTCGACTAATAACCGATATATTGTTATGTAATAGAAGCAATATATTTACTTAAATTTGTTTAATGGATCTTGATGTAAAATCTTGATAAAGTTTATTTGTTACTCGTATTATATTATTAGTAATTGGCGTGGTCCACAAATATATGTTAAATAACTCCTACGATTTCATCGATAAAGTTACTTTGCATGTTCATTTACATATATATATGTAAAATTCTACAGACAGTACGTTGCTATAAAATTCTACATTACGTAACTAGGTAAATTCAATACTACGTACATATTTGTTCTAATAAGTCAAACACAAAGTTCCGTTTCATAAAATAATGGACAAATAGTGACGAAATAACTGATACAGAGCGAAATTGTGGAATAACAGCTAATTTTTTGCTTTTAACTGACATAAATGACGCTTTTTCGACGCTAATCGGCAACATTCACTCCATGATTTTGTTGACTAATAATAACGAAACAGCTTTAATTCCATCAATGGTCATTAAAGCAGAAATATTGCTATTGCTACTTTAAATTTGGTCCAGCTTTACTTTTACTCGATAATTATTTCACAATTGTGTTCCTTATCAACAGTACCTAACATGATTTCATAGAACTATTAGCTAAATAATTTGCGCCCAAATCGCGTTGAGTAAACGTTTACTCCCTTTTTATACGACTTATTACATCTACATTATCGAACAATGAGCTGAAACAGAAACGTGGTCTTGACTATTATAATACATGTTTTTGCCAGTTGGGTATGGCATAAGGCGAGCTCTAAGAAAAATGGGTGGAATCGAAAGTGTTAAGTCAAAAGTCCGGACAAATGATAAGGCCTAACCCGGGATCAAAATGCAGGTAATGTTCGGATGGATGGTAACCCTAGTCGCGATACGTACTCCGTCTCATTTTAATCTTCAGATAGATTCAGTAGGTCACCACTTAATTCAGTGTAGTGTGTTCAGAAGCTTTAAAAATTCAGCAAGTGTGTGCCCCTTGAAAAGGTTTTTTATAGTACAAAATATTATTATGTGGACCATCCCGACATTGTGGTGCTACAGTGACAGATTTAGGTAAGTAGGTAGCTACCTCCTGCCTTTGCCCAGTAGTGGGATAGAAAAGGCTAAACAAACAAAAAGGTTTTTTCTGGGGCTATATAATATAGACTTGACTCAAAATACAAGCAAATCAATATAAATCTACCTAATGTAGGTACCTATTATGTCTATATCAGGGATGTTAAGGAGCTCCGTAACAGTAACCGAAACTACCAGGTAACCGAAATAAAAATCTATCCGTACCCGTAACCGAATCAGATATAAAGATTTCGGATAGGGGCGGAGTCTAAATCAGACACATTATGACAGGTTTTTCTGCCCGGCCGAGCTGACACTAGCTGCGCGTGTCACTTGCAAGTTTTTTAATTTCTTATTTGTGTTTTACTTTTACAATTTCGTAAAAATCTAATATCTGTAACCGATACTAACGAATAATAAGAAATAATTTCATATCCGTAACCGTATCAGAAACCGGTATAATATTATTTCTATATCCGTATCCCTATCCAGATCCGAAATTTCATATCCATAACATCCCTAGTCTATATTAATGTCTCTACTTATTTCGTTTTTTAAATATGAATTTGGTATTTGCCTACATAATGTGCTGTTATCTATTCCATGACACGCTTTATTGTAATATGAATAATAATTGTGAATGAACAATGTTAAATACCTACCTATAATAAGATTGATCCGTTATAATAAACGAGATTTGTGTGTCGAACCACAGAATAGTAGGGTCACCTGTCCAACATTGAAACACCAAAATTTCAAACCATCCTGTCTCTGCCGTTTCTCAAGTTAGGAGTCTAATTTTTTGCATCAAGATAGACAATTTAATTAGTTATCTCGTCGTATTATAATTTTTTACTGTACTTTTATAATTTATGCATAAAAAAGCTTTTTTTAAAAAATGAACTTTGTTTCATTGTGTCCATATATGTGTATTCAATGAAACACCTGAATTTTTACAATGAAACAAGGCTAAGCAACAATGAAACAGTATTATTAGTAGGTAGTGTTTTGTTTGCTTTTAATCAACCCAGGTAGGTATCTATGCATTAAATTAAAGAAATTTAAATGAAAATAATGTTTTATTCATTATCTACGATATTAATTAGACTTAAACATTAACAATCACAGAGGTAATACCTGCGGGTTCAGGTTTAACAAAAAAACAATCACCCTGTCTCTGTCTTACAGGTCTTAAAAACTTATAAAATTTCAAAACAAATTAGGTATCTAAGTATTTTTTCGCTTAAAACAATCTAATATTTATCCTCTTCTTCTAACTAATCTATGTTGTACGAGTTGCAGTCTCATTATTTAAAATATCACAATCATTGTCATTTTTTTTTCGCTTAAAACAATCTAATATTAATTAACCTCTTCTTCTAACTAATCTGTTGTACGAGGTGCAGTCTCATTATTTAAAATATCACAATCATTGTCATTATAATAATTTCTTATTAATTTAAGAATAAACAAGTAACAAAAATATCACATGATTAAAACCAAAACCCGAAACTCAGCCAGATTTTAACGCAAATTTAGTCTCGGTGATACACGAAGAGGGAAAACATAGAACAAGTTTCGGCTTTTGGTGCCGTTAATTTTTGGCTGAGGTAGAATCATCTTTATGTCTGTCAGTCTTATTTCTGAAAAATCTGGCTCTAAAGGGCTATAAAATTTCATCTCAGTCTTGTTTTTTACTCTCAAGAAAGAAACACCATATGCATTGGCACTTATTACTTCAGTAATCAATGCGACGTAGAATATTTCAAGCTTTTTGGTTTCAAAACCAACCACTACGTAGTAATGAACACTGCATTCACTAGCAGCTTTTCTTAGACTCCATCCCTGCCTTATAAGCTGAATAGCTTTAAGCATGTTAGCTGCCAAAAGATCTCCTTTTTTTCTTATAATAGCTTTACTACGTGCCATCTGAAAAATAATAAATAAAATAACTACAAAGTAGGTAGTTACTGTAGATAGCCAATAAAAAGCTTTAAGAAAGTTGCTTGTGTTTAGAAAAATTATCGTTATTGTTATTTTCCACATGGCCTACAAGATAGTACACAATGACACACTGTTTCATTGTATACAACATACTTTTGTTTCATTGTAAACCAACAAGGTATTTTTTTATAACATAAATAAAAATTGCAACAAGGAGTGAACTATTTTCATACAGATTTAAATCAAAAGACACTTTGAAACGTACAGAATGCAACGTAATATTGAACAATACGAAATTATCTTCTATAATTTGCTAAAAAATCACCAAATATGACCAAAAATTCTTACTTTTTCGCAGCAATATTCGTTATGCGTCACTAGAGACGACCTCTTCCACGCGGCGCGCTCACAAACTGGGCGTGTGCGGGGGGGGCCTGAGAAGGTCCTTTCTTGCTATCCTGCTCTATCTGGCAACGTCGCATTTTAGAAATATCGCAAAGTTTCACTGTGTACGATTGTTTCAATGTTGGACAGGTGACCCTACCCAGTCGAACTAGCGGGAAATTGATGTAGGTACCAACATAGCAGGTAAATAACTATGCATTGTGTATCACTGTGTAGGTATTTATATGTAAAAAGTGTGTTTATTATACCTACATATTAGTACACATACAGCCTCATTAATAAAATAAATGTCCATAAAGTATTAGGCATTTTTTAATAATAAAAACAAAGGAAAGTAGGTAGGTACTCACTTGGCCGGTAACAGACTTAGGTTACAAAAACTTTTACAATAAGCACACCCACAGGGGAAAAACACAATACACGTCTACTCGTCAGATCAACTCTCAGAGCGACTAACCTTCTACCTACGAGTGTGGGACCAAAATGAATCATTTTAGTTCATGGAGGCCAAACAAAAGGCCAGTCTTTATCGTTAACTTTTAACCCACTACCTAGGCTACAAGCTTCTTTACTTAGACTTATTTCCTACCTACGTATATCTTTAGGGTTCTGTACCCTACGATTTATACCTATCTCCTGTAAGTACCTACCTAAAAGATCGCACAAGTGCGGGTCAGACCACGCACAGTAGGATTCTGTACTTAGTTGAAATGAATATTTAGGTACGCATGCACAGTAGGGTCCGCACGTCTCCCGGAATTCCGGGAGTATACCGGAATTAAACGCAAAAATAAGTTTGTAGGTGTTTTATAGTATTTTCCGAAAAAACCTGAAATACCGAAAATATCGAACAAACTATTCAGTTCAATAGCAATAATATAAGTCACATAGAATCATAATTCGCTTAGCTCAGTCCTCGCCCTCCCTAGAGTAACAATGTCCTTTGATCCTCGGGCGTGCGCGTTCCCGAGCGGTCACTGTGAAATAAAGTTATTACAATGTCCGAGAACAGTGTGAATACGCTCAAGTGTGTTAATTGTAACATAGTAATATGTGAGGTGTTAGATTCGGAATAAACTTGATGTAATGGATAATAAAAGCTTAATAAGAATTTGTGTATCGGCTTTCTCTGACGTTGGGCCCACACCAACGGGAAACGCCCTGGAAAGAGCGAGTATCCGAATAAAATACTTTGAAATTTTACGAGTATTTTGGGTCGGTACTTGATCACCTTGGTGGAAGAAAAATACTTGTGACAAGAGAATCGGCACCAATGATTGACTAGCAGTCGTAAATTAAATTAAATGTATTGTACCTGTGGTTACTTTTCCCAGATTCTAGTAGTTTATGGAATAAAGGGTTTTTTGTTACATTTTAATCTGATGTCGACGGACGTTATGGACGGACCCTTCGGTTAATGTCCATCATCGTGATAATCAACGGCGTTTCCCGTGGTGTAGCCCCGGCATATCAGATATAGTCAGATAGGAAACGCCGAACTCATCTAGCTTATTTTTAATGTTTTTTTTTTTTTTAATTTGATGTGTAAAAGTGATTCCGATATCCTATTTACAGAATAAACAATTGCATTTCATTTCATTTCATATCTACTAGATTTTCTCTACAAGGCCTAGTTCCCGAGATATCCTAATATATATAGAGATATCGGAATTGTAGAGAATTTCCAAAAAAATGTATTACTATTCTGTACAGTACCGACAAAAAGTCCATAGGCAATCTCACAAAGCAATACACTGACGCTTTTGTTTGACTTACGACCTTCTTCCATAAGTTATTACAATACTATAGACAACCACAGTACACACACACACTCATTTTGTTTGCATTTCATAGTAGTTCATAATTTCTAACAATACAGATATGGCATACTAGCTCAGTGGATAACGTGCTTTGGTATGTGCGATTTTGGTGAGCCGAGGGAGGGTTCGATTCTCATCTGCGGATTGCGTGTAATTATTTTAAATTACTGTTCATAGTTTTTGTAATGACTAGTAGTAGTTCGATAATCATTAGTTTTTTGTTTCAGTCGTCTTGTTCACATAAATAATAAAGTTTAGTAGGTAGACCACAGAAAACTAAGTAAATTATTTCAAATTCTGTGAGGTAGACAGATGCAGTTCGTTACGAGTATTCACTTAATAAAACTTAGTTGGTTCGTGATTATTGCTGGTGACGAGTATTTTTAACTATTAGCGGTGTTGTGGTTATTTATTATTTTCAAAATGCAGTCAACTGTAAATATTGAAGGGAGATCAAATATGATTGCGCGGCGTAAAAGTGAATGTAATTTACACAAATATCTAATGGAACCAAAAAGAAAGTGTGAGTGTTATCATTTAAATATTTAATGTTTTACTAAACATAAATAAAAAGGTATACAACATAAATAAAGGTATTGTTGATAGAACAGAGGTATTGTTTAGACCAAATATGCGTTTAAAATTTTAAATTAATCATGAGGTTTAATTCGATTAGTGAATGATAAATAATTATTATGTGTAATAAATACAATGTTATTGTTTGCTCTAGAGAAATACTGTGAGGGTTAAGAGATTTGAGGAAGAGGTTAATTATTGAGGAGCAGCGACGTCAAAATAATGGTGAATGAATATGAAACAAATGATTTCATACCAACGAGATATTTTGCTGTATCACTGAAAACCAGCTAGAAAACCGTTTTTGACAGAAAGACATAAACAAAAAAGTTTCGCACGGCAATATTTAGACTTCAACTGTGGGACACTGGGATAAACTTTCCATTATAGACCATTGATTTCGAAGTTCATATTTTTTTTGTAGATAGTACTCGTAAATAGAAAGCTTTTTACAAATTTTCAAGTTTCGGACGTTCACAGTTTACGAGATTAATTTGTTTAAAGTTTCCATACAAATTGGAAAATAGCACTCCATTTTTGTCATGGTAGATGTCAAAGTTGACATTTCACGTTCCGTTGACGACTTCGAGGTGTATTATATTCAATTTATGTCACGTTTTACTTAAATATAATTTTGTATACGATATACTAATTTGGTGTGTAATAAGTGTGCACAATAATTGTTGTATTATGCAATTACATTAACTTTTTTACACACAAATTAACGAATTTTTGTGTTTACATTACGTGGAACGAAACGTGTAGCGACGCGTTTCGTTCGTTAATACCAAAGAGTATAATAATATAGAGGTTAATACTAAAACGTTAATACTTTGGTGTTTTATTGAGTGCAAGAGCGAGCGAAGCGAGCTCAGGACTTGGGGCACCCCGACTCGGACAGGTTAGGTTAGAAGGGGATGATTAAGGAAGGGAAAATTCAATCTAACCTAAAAACTTCAAGCATGGATATCTCCATAACCATGGGGCTCCGAGATGTGGGGATGGTGCAGGGGGGCAGCCCCCTCCCCCCACCCTCCCCCTCCACCCTCACCCGCCCATAAATCAATGGTCGGGTGATTTATGGGCGGATAATGGAATTTTTAACCGGACACTGCTATATTATAACCTTAAAATATTCACCGCACTTAATAAATTCATTATTGCATGAATTTGTGGTAACTAATTTATTAAACATGTTTCAATATGGTGTTTTTCGTATTTCATGCAGATAGACCGAAAATATTTACATTATTTTAGTAATATTATTATTTTAGGATTAAAATTTGAGGTTTAGTTTCAATCTTCTTTTCGTAAAGAAAATGAATACTTAAGCTATAACCTCAATACCAACCAATATTTACTAAAGCCAAATAAAATGTATAGTAGATTATTAACCAAGGGGATAAAGCAGTGTCTTCTGTCGCGGATGACGATTTAAAACGCGAAGGTAACGAAGGACTCGAGGTTTACTCCCGAGCGTAGCGAGGGTGTTAAAAACTTAAATCACGAGCGAAGCGAGGGATTTAAGACGAGTCCTGAGTGTAGCGAGGGATTTAAGTTCACCCAAGACTAAGACAGCTTTATCGCCGAGGAAAATACTCTACTTTTCGTACCGTTTGCGAAAAAATTAACACAATAATAATATGATATAAGCATTTATTAAAAATAATGACAATTAAAAGTAAAAGTTAACATTCGAAACATATTGGTCCAATTATTGATAGAGAGAGAGTTACATTTTTGTTTGGTACATTTATTGTTGATGAGTTGATTTGAGTATTTCTCTGTTCTTGCGTCTTACTATCTACATTGAACTTGCGTTTCATTGTAGATAGTATACGTCGGAGATAGTGGTGGTGGTGCATCGTGAGTTACGGACGAAGATAAGATGAGAGCCGGAAGTTGATGGTTGTGGCTCTGATGGATTAAGTTTTATATTTTGTTAATTTGACTGCTTAATATGGTTTTATTCGCCATTGAGCTTTCGATATAACCCTCAGTTACTCCATCAGAGCTCCAACCACCGTGTCTTTGTATTGACGTAATATCCGCCCCTGAATCCGCCAAGAAAGTCGCCGAAGTTCTTCTAAAGCAGTGACCGGTGTAGAGTTCAACATCTTTAAGTTTTAAATATTTAGCAATTTCCTTTGGCATATTGCTAATTTTATTTTTGCCTATGGCTTGTCGAGTACCTACATTTCCCATTCCGATAGTTAATAAAAAATCCATTGTTTTCCATGTTGGTGGGACGTAATGCTTGGTATTTATAAATGATTTTAGTATATTGTCCTTGTACAATGAATGACCGATTTTTCTTTGTCTGTTTCCTTTACATTAATCAGCAGCAACTCATTGGAATGATTTTCAATGTCCTCCACCGTTAAGTTTACAAGTTCACATCCGCGGCAAGCACCATTGAGTCCAAAAATTAAGACCACCTATAACAAAGATAAAAAACAAGTAGGTAAATATATAGAATAATTACCATGACTAAGATACGAAATATTCATAGTTAAATCATGTATACTTACTTTTGCGGCCAGAAAAATATCGGCAGGAGCTTCATAAAGAAATTTTTCCACATTTTGAGTCGTAAAAATTTTAGACTTCTTTGCGCAATGCCCTTCTGATTTTCTTTTTAAAAAAGCCAGTAATTTCGTGAATCTATTTATTTCAAAGCTGTGTTTGATGCTTATTGTAGCTTTCAGTTTTGAGTATATGTGTTATAGTCAAAGTCCGATACACAGTCTCTTCGCGGAAGGACTGGTTTATCCTAGGTTTGGCCAAAGCCATCAGGCAATCCCCGAAATACATTTTAATTTCGCCCTTTGCCTGAAGTATTTTTAGTCAAACCCAGGAGCTCCTAACTTTTCAGTCAAACGTCGAAAGTAAATTATTCTGTTTCGGTTTTGGCCTAGTCAATCCTAGAAGCGACTGCAAAACTCGGTCAAACGTTGATCTGAACATGTTTAAACAGGTTCATAATGTCTCTCGCGGTGTTCCGACCGATTGTTTTGTCATTTCATCTTCGTTCATTGAGCGTGCGGGCGTGTAATTGTGTAAAATTGAAGATGAGTGAATCAAACGGTGTTTGTTGTTACTAAAAACAAAAAAAAAAACAAAAAAACAAAAGAAAAATGATTAATTTTCCATTTTAATTACTTAAGAAATTATTAAAACAATAAACATCAAAATTTTAAAAATGTTATTTTTTTATACCTAATCTTACAAACTAACCTCCGTATATTCCAAAGCATTTATTTATTTATTTTATACTTTATTGCACATCGTACAAAAGGCGGGCCTAATGCCACACGGCATTCTCTCAAAGCATCTCAAATATAAAAGTGAAAATCACGTAAGCTGACCAATCAGGTGTCAGAACTGGCAGAGTTAAGCGGTTCTTAAGACTTGAAAGCTGCTTAAATGATAAAATGCTTCCAAATATACGAAGATAAGACACTTCATACCTATATCGGAGTTTGACTCGTCAAACCCCGATTTAATAAAATTGTGTTTTGACGTTTGCCTGACCAAATTAGTCTCTCCCAGGTTTGACGAAAATTGTTTAGTCAAAGGCCGAAAATTTACATTTTTTTGGGCTTTGACTAAGTCATTCAGTCTGACCTGAGGATTGACCAGTCCAACCTAGGAGCGCCGGAGCTTCGGAGTTTGCCTATAACATATGCACCAAAGTGTATTCGGATTCTTTGTCTTGGATAAATAATCAAAATAGACAAGAAGTACTGATTCTGAAATTGATAGGCCTTTCGCACTTCTCCACGTTGAAAATTCTTCATAAGTTATTAAATAATTTTCCTTGGATTTTGTTGGAAGCAAATTATTTATAATTGCGGCAGCATTTGCACTGATGGAATCCGACAATTCACTGTCACTGTCGCTTTGATTTAACATCGTAACGTATTTTTAGAACATTAACTTATTTATAAAAATAAATTAAAATAAACTTAACGTAACGTAACTTAACGTTTATGTATTTGAAGAAAACAAAAACGCGGCAAATTCCTAGACAAATACTTTTTTGTCGGAAAAGCAAAGGCATCAAGCTCATACGGCCTCGTCGGTTTTTGTAATTTTATTTAATAATCATAACTGCATAATAAATGCGTATTCCTTTGTCAAAAAGATGTATAATGCTTTATAAACAAACTCAATGGTGTAAACACAGATGTAGTTCAGTATAAATTTCGGTAAGTATTCCAAATTTAAATCACATTCTCCCCCTAGAGGATGAATGAAATTCAGTACAATTTTTTTTCCCTGTTTTTAACAGATTAAAAGTGATTATTGTTATGTTCGCTTTTTGTGGCATAGAATGTCACTTTTTTGAGCAAGTGGTACGAAAAATATGTTACCTACATTACCGCTAGTCATTGAATCATTCAATCTCTTGGTTGATAAAATCGAGTCCATGGTAAGACAATTAGATGAGAAACCTAATCGAACCGAAGTGGATGAAAGGCTCGTTCTAGGTTTCCAAGCAGCCCGAGATAAAATGCTTAAACATTATAAAAAGCAACTGAATTTACTGTACCACTTTAATTTTAGACCCAAGGCACAAAGCTCAGACTTTTGATATGACATTATGGGGGAAGCAAATTAAAACAGAAAGCCTGCGCAAATTTAATAAACTTTATATAGAAAATAATAGTCTAAATCTCTAGAATTACCTAGAAATGAAAAGAAAATATATGAATATGATGAAGATGAAGGTGTAATAGACTTTAAGAAACTGTATACATGTCCCTCTACGTCATCTGGATCTGGATCTTGTCTTCAAGGCTTAGTTATTGACGAGTTGGAGGAGTACCTAAGTAAACCAAGAGCCGCCAGCTCAAAAGACATTAATTTAGAGTGGTCGAGGACGCAAGAGACGGAATATCCGATTTTATCTAAGATTGCTCTTGATTTTCTTTCAATGCCTGCAACTTCAGTACCTGCTGAGAGATTATTTTCTAAAGCATCATTAGTAATTAGAAAACATAGAAATAGGTTAAGTGATGAGTCAGCCAGATGGTTACTTTGTATTTAATTCTTGGTCAAAATAATTAATATAAAGTAACCAGAGGACGGGGAGCACGGCTCGCAACTACGAGTCGAGACTGTGCAAAATTCGTTTGGAATATTACTATCTTTGTTTGACAAAAGAGTGCGGGTGAAAGACGCGGTGCGCAGCCGTGTTTGTGTGTGTGTGTGTATTTGAATGGATGGATTAGACAGGTAACTAGTATTAGCTCTACTACTACTAAACATTCATTCATCGGAGGCCCTTTTTTTTGGGGTGGGAAATTATCAAATAACTTCTCCCGCTCTGGGCGGAGCAGAAGGGCGTGTCAGACTCTTACTGACTACAACCCACCCGTTTTCCTTCTTTGCCCTGTTGCCAGGGGCCACGATCTCCCTTTCGGCTTTCTTCGCACCCCCAGCAGGCATCGGCCCTAACGGACCCCGTCAATTCTGCTGACATCTCTTTGAGGTGGTCGATGCGTAAAGTCGAGATGGTTAAAAGAAACTTACACTAGGGCCTCAGTTCATCATAACGACTCAAGACGGCATTTATATTGATTAGTAATTAACTAATTAGGTATGTTCATTATTTGCTTTATTTTTGTTGAATAGGTAGGTACTTTGGGTAATCGTTAGTATATGTACAGTAAGCGTTCAAAAGTGGATAGGCACGTTAAGAGTCGTATTGATGTGAACAAGCGGTATAGTCCGTAGATCTGTATGTCTAAACAACACAATACCTACACACACCACAACAACGCAGTTTTGCGCTTTACACACTGTCTTATCGTCAAGTACACGCGCCGCACTACACGAAAAAAAATATATTTCGGTCGCTTTTGTAGACATGGTAACACACACACATCATGCGCGTGACCTTGGCCAGTTGATGACATTGCTAAAATTAGAACGAAACTTAAAAGTGCTGATAGCAGAAGGCATTAAGCTTTGAACTGAAATTCAAACTGGCTTAGGTTCTGATCTCGTAAAGCGAAGCGCGGTTTTTTGTAAATATTATTATTTTTGTTTGCAATGATAATATTTTAAAAATATTGCTGTTTGTTTTATTAATTTTGTATTTTTGTTATTGCAATAAAAGGTTTAGAAAAAAAAAAATGCGTGATATATGATAACAAAATTTAAAAAAATATTAAACGTTATATTTATATTACTTATAGTTAACAAACGGCTACAATTATTTATCATTACTTCAGCTGAATAAGATGTGAAATAGATGTCAAAAAACTTATAGGCAATTTGTATTATTTTGGCATATTTAAATTTATTTATTTCACCATCAACATTAAGCTTTGATCAAGATCGAAGTAACTGAGTAATAAATAAGAATATTAGACTACTCAAAATGTAAAAAAGCTGCTTACAAAATAGGTGATTTTAAGGTTAAGTATGGGCAGTTTGTTTACATTAAGTATTTTTTCGTGCCATTTGCTCAAAAAAGTGACATTCTATGCCACATAAAGCGAACATAACAATAATCATTTTTAATCTGTTAAAAACAGGGAAAGAAAATTGTACTGAATTTCATTCATCCTCTAGGGGGAGAATGTGATTTAAATTTGGAATACTTACCGAAATTTATACTGAACTACATCTGTGTTTACACCATTGAGTTTGTATATAAAGCATTAGGTATACATCTTTTTGACACAGGAATACGCATTTATTATGCAGTTATGATTATTAAATAAAATTACGAAAACCGACGAGGCCGTATGAGCTTGATACCTTTGCTTTTCCGACAAAAAAATATTAGTCTAGGAATTTGCCGCGTTTTTGTTTTCTTCAAATACATAAACGTTAAGTTTATTTTAATTTATTTTTATAAATAAGTTAATGTTCTAAAAATACGTTACGATGTTAAATCAAAGCGACAGTGACAGTGAATTGTCGGATTGCATCAGTGCTAATGCTGCCGCAATTATAAATAATTTACTTCCAACAAAATCCAAGGAAAATTATTTAAAAACTTATGAAAAATTTTCAACGTGGAGAAGTGCGAAAGGCCTATCAATTTCAGAATCAGTACTTCTTGTCTATTTTGATTATTTATCCAAGACAAAGAATCCGAATACACTTTGGTGCATATACTCAAAACTGAAAGCTACAATAAGCATCAAACACAGCTTGATTCAAAATTTCTTAATGAAGCTCCTGACGATATTTTTCTGGCCACAAAAGTAAGTATACATGATTTAACTATGAATATTTCGTATCTTAGTCATGGTAATTATTCTATATATTTACCTGTTTTTTATCTTTGTTATAGGTGGCCTTAATTTTTGGACTCAATGGTGCTTGCCGCGGATGTGAACTGTAAACTTAAAGGTGGAGGACGTTGAAAATCATTCCAATGAGTTGCTGCTAATTAATGTAAAGGAAACTAGACAAAGAAAAATCGGTCATTCATTGTACAAGCACAATATACTAAAATCATTCATAAATACCAAGCATTACGTCCCACCAACATGGAAAACAATAGATTTTTTATAAACTATCGGAATGGGAAATGTACTCGACAAGCCATCGGCAAAAATAAAATTAGCAATATGCCAAAGGAAATTGCTAAATATTTAAAACTTAAAGATGTTGAACTCTACACCGGTCACTGCTTTAGAAGAACTTAGGCGACTTTCTTGGCGGATTCAGGGGCGGATATTACGTCAATAAAAAGACACGGTGGTTGGTGCTCTGATGGAGTAGCTGAGGGTTATATCGAAAGCTCAATGGCGAATAAAACCATATTAAGCAGTCAAATTAACAAAAATATAAAACTTAATCCATCAGAGCCACAACCATCAACTTCCGGCTCTCATCTTATCTTCGTCCGTAACTCACGATGCACCACCACCACTATCTCCGACGTATACTATCTACAATGAAACGCAAGTTCAATGTAGATAGTAAGACGCAAGAACAGAGAAATACTCAAATCAACTCATCAACAATAAATGTACCAAACAAAAATGTAACTCTCTCTCTCTATCAATAATTGGACCAATGTTTCGAATGTTAACTTTTACTTTTAATTGTCATTATTTTTAATAAATGCTTATCTCATATTATTATTTTGTTAATTTTTTCGCAAACGGTACGAAAAGTAGAGTATTTTCCTCAGTGATAAAGCTGTCTTAGTCTTGGGTGAACTTAAATCCCTCGCTATACTCGCGATTAAAATCGTCACCCGCGACAGAAGACACTGCTTTATCCCCTTGGTTAATAATCTACTATTTCTCCACCAAGTTTCGTTGATAAAAGTTTAAAGTTTATTAGAAACTTAAGCTGTGATTTGAAAATCATTCAATTCGGTAGGTAACAGAAGCGCACAATATGTTAATGCCAGATCTTACTTTTAAACCAAATCTAATCATTATCATGTGTGGAATTCCATATCGCTGGACAGTCGAGTATGGGATTCAGATTTGATGGTACGCCAGCTGCTTCATAAGCAGACTGGATACTGGGGAACGTCTATCAACATCGGTATTGAAACCAAAATACCTACTTAATAACGCCCAAATCCCAGTTTGACTTAACTGCGAGACGCAAGAGTCTCGCAGGCTTAGTCTTGTTCTTGCTCAAATCTTGCAGGGTCGGTCTTGGTCTTGGTCTTGCTACAATAAGTCGGTCTTGGTCTTGGTCTTGCGAAAATGCAAGAACAAGACCAAGACCGATTTTGGGCAACACTAGCTGCCAGGGATTTCCACAAATCAGATGAACTACGCCATTCACACTGGAGAGCGTCGCAGCGACTAGCGGACCTGTTTTGGCAGCGATGTGCGCCAGTACTGGCTACAGTTCAAAACCGGCGGGAGCCGCATGGACGCGGCGACACAGTCAAGGTGGGCGATCTAATTGTTGTAGTGGACCCGAACTTACTAAGAAACATATGGCCAAAGGGGAGAGTCGAATGCCTGTACCCAGGCGTAGATGGTGTCGTAAGAGTCGTCGACGTCAAAACCAAGAGTGGTACAATGCGTCGTCCTGTTAAGCGTCTCGTTGTCATTCCGGTAGAATAAAACTTAAGGGTTCTCATGTATCGTATTGTATTTGTAGCCAGTTGCGTAGACTAAGTTCCCATGTCATTTTCGTTCTTGGTGTCACTCCAGGGCCATGCTGTTTGGAGGAGTTATCAATTCATTTGATTAAATATATAGCAGAGTAGGGATCCTGCAGTGACTACCCTTAACTTATATTATACATATATTATGTTCTAAATTATTGATCGATTTAAGTACAAGTGCTTACTGTATATAACGCTTGTTAGATTAACTTAGAGTTATTTAAATTGTTATCATTGATCTCGCTATAGTGTATACCAGTCACTAGAGTGGTACAATTATGTACATTTAATGTACACGGCAGGAGAAATGGGACTCATATATAAAATAGTGCCATCTGTTGACGAGTGGTGGAAGACATAATAGATCGAGTCCTTGTAGCTATCGCTTCTCGTTGCTAGAGGGCGTCATAATTTACGAATGAATAATGGTAAATATTGCTTGCGCCACTCTCCACCAGAGGTACGATTTATGAATGACCTATTGTGTATTTATCAATAAATATTATAGTATCGTAGATCATGATAGAATAATCTCGAAGTTTCTAGAAATCGGAAGTTGACTCAAATGTAAGCCCTTTCCGCCCATTTTGTATTTTGATGCAGTAGTTAACTTCCAGACGTTACAAGGTTCACACGTTTCGTATTTTTTGTCATAACCGCGTATTGTAAAGGTTAGTCTGTAACTGAACCCCTAGTTGCCTGCCTGAATCAGTGTATTTTTATAACTCATAGGTTATACATGTGGAAAAATAATAAATATGTTTGTAGTGTACACCTCGTGTTTGATTACAGCCAGAAGTCCTCTGTCCTCCACAATACATACAAACAAATAATAGTAGACTAGTAATGATAATCTAAATAATGAATTCAATGAATACTGAGCAAAAATGAAAAAAAAAATTGTTTTAATAAAAAACTGTAACCCGACCACGGGAAAATAAAAATGATCTGAAAAGTACGAAACAAGAATATATTTCAGACAGAAATCAAGACATAGGTACAAAAATGGTCAAGGTAAAGCCGTAGTCGCTTGCCTGTATACCATATGGGTGCCAGGAACACCTTCAAATTATAATTAAAAAAGCCGAAAAATGTTGCCGCTCGTCTTTTACAGTTTGCTTAAACTATTTCACAAAGTCTTGTTATTGTGACAAGACAGGACTTCGCGAAATTAATTAAATGTACCTGGTGTTCATATAGTACATTAATTCATAGTATTAATTCCTTGCTTGGATAATTCATAATAACAAAATGTGTTAAAATTTTGAAGTATTTGTTTTATTGGTTTTTAGCGAAATATACAAAGAAAAGTGGTCGGTTAAATGTACAGACGATCATCATTTACAAACTAATTAATAAGAAAGATTCTCTGTTGAGACGGCGCCCGTGAAAAGAGCACCTACCTGGAAAGACTTGGGGGAGGCCTTGATCAGCACAAAAAAAACTAGCACAAAAAAGAAATGAATTTACCTACACACAGATTTTGACAGCAGATTTGTCCTAGTGATTTTAAAATCTCTGTGTGGATCTTCTGGAATCGCTGCCACACTGCTTCCTGGTGACAAAAGGATTCCCATAGATTTAGAGAGCAACGAAACGCCTGTTTGTGGAGTGTCGTGTGTGTGGAGAACAAGGGACGTGTGTTTAGGGATTGCGCTTCATCGTTTGGGATGAATGCATTATAGAAAGCAGTAGTAGACAGAACCCTGCAGGACATCCGCAGGAACCAAGACATGATGGGTGGTGTCACGGTTCCGATTGATAAAGTGAATACTTAGTCGAAAGAATCGACTCTGAGGTCGAGAGTTCATAGACTGCGCTTGACCATCACCATGCGAGCTCGGCTTGGCGGGAATTCAAATGCTCAAGAATTCTCCGATGTTCTTTTATAAGTTGTCGAAGGGACTCTACCAGAGGCACTTGGTAGTGTAGTTCCCACTTTAGAAGATCTTATTCGTCTTGTGTACGGGGACATCAGTCGAATACCGTACCAAGAGAATTCTTGGGCGTGTTCCCATTTTAATGCCGAAAATGATCAACCTGCAACGATCAACCACAGTATTCTCTCGCAAATTGAAAGGAGCGAAGTTATATACACCTCCATTAATAGTGATGTGGGGGAAGATGATGTCACACACTACCCCGTAACATTTCTCAATTCGCTGATGGCAAGTGGACTTCCGGTGTACATCATCCAGCTGAAGGTCGGCGTCACGATTATGCTCTTTCGGTTCCCGATTATGCAACATAGCATACAGAGAAGTTTTAAAAAAATGTGGCTGTAAATGTGGTTTTATACCGGCGACGCGAGGCGTGGATGGGATGGGCGAGAATTGAAATCACGCTTACCCTTTTACTCCGAAAGATGTCCAGCGCTATACCGCGCCATCTCGCGATGGTCAGCGCTTCCTCGCGCTGGCTCGCGATGTCACACGCCGACTCGCGCCGGCCAGCCAGCCGAGAAATACCAAGTACCTATACAGAGAGAGACCGTGCGGGTCCTCGATGGCCGGTGCAAGATTTGTATATCCATTTTACAAAGCAAATGAATACTCTATTCATACAGCGATAAAGTTCAATATTGTACTAACAAATATTTCAATTCTCGCCCATCCCATCCACGCCTCGCCTCGTTGGCGTAAAACCACCTTTATTGTAGTATATTGTGGTGTCTTACGACTTCCACGCGAACGAAGTCGCGGGCAGAAGCTATTTTAATAATACAGGATATAGCTCTCTAAATTATAACAGCCGCATGGGTCGATCCATTAAGTTAAGCTACCTACGCTTGCCGGGGTTGGTCCTTGAAAGGGTGACCTGGTCCCGTTTGTCAATCATGGATCTTTGACAATCGTTACGGGTCGTCAGAAGCCCAAATGTCTAACAACCAGTTGTACCAAAGGATACCCCTTTGGTACAACTGGTTGTTAGACATTTGGGCTTCTGACGACCCAGAAGTAGTAGACCCGTATTACTCAGTTACTGGGTTGTGGAGGTCAGATAGGCAGTCGCTCCATCAAAATACTGGTATTCAGTTGCTTCCGGTTAGACTGGAAACAGAGTTCGAGAATCGAGTTCTCGAAATTATAATGTGTTTGATGGATATATAAAGGTGTGTCCAAACATTGAACGGCAAGAGCGCGACAGCAACACGTGGTGTTTGCAGGTCACATTTCTACCGCGCTCTAGTTAGGACTAAACCGACGAATGTTTGCGGTTGACAGAAGCGTTCGCGCGCGACAGTCGCGCACGATAGCCGCTTTGTTTGGACCTTTAAGACTATTTCGTGAAAATGTGACGAATTAGAGATATATGATGATAATCATATTGATGATTTAAATGATTATAATTTACATTTTGTTAATTATGATTTAATTTACTTATGTTCACCCTTTTCGACCCACATCTGCATCCGCATGAGCTCCGCATTGATTAATGCGGATGGCTAAATAAATGCGAAAACTCTGCAATTGCGGATACAGATATCCGCAACATCCTTGGTTAGGACACGGGGTAAAGTTATGCCTCATTTCCGCTTTGGTGACCAGCCATGACTCCCGACTAATAATTATGTGAAACTAAGTAGAGGTAGCTCAATTATTGAATTTATATTGGGAGATTAAATGAAACGCTATATTATCAATCTTTTATAAATATTGGTAAATATAGGTCAAATGTGGTACAATTAAAATCAGAGGAAATATTTCTATCAATTTCATATCAAAATGGAAACATCCATGCATTATTTTCTACACTTTATCATTATATTAACTGTAAGTAATATTATAGGTACCATAATTATTTTTATAGGAACATAAGCTTATTAGTGAGAGGGTGAGTTGTTCAAATATTAGATAGTGAAATTATAAACGAAATTAAACTTTTAAAGCCTCTTCAAATGTATTCGATCAATAAACCAATTATTAACCCATCGAGGCCTTGATCAACGTAATGGATAAATTACAGTAGAAAAATAGTCACCCTATCACTAAATTCTAGACTCGCTTATCTGAAATCCAGAAGCTCAATAAAACAAACGTCTAAGGATAAATGCAATTTAAACTGTCGGAATTATGAGTACGAATTTTATTCCAGACTTAAATTATTATAAACAATATTTAAGTAGGTATTATAATTATGTTTTACCAAATGAATTAATTGAAGAACATTATTATAAGGTTATACTTAAAGATGAATTATTTTAAACATATTATAATATGTGAGCGAAAGTAGTCACTTAGACTTACTTTTAATACAATTGCACAAATCCAATTGTTTTAGTCTGCATATTGTTTAAAATAACGCCCACTTATAGCCATTACAATAAAATGCGATAGAGTGTAGAAAATGGAAATATTCACATTGAATGTGCTAAAAACCAATAAAACATGACATATTCATTAATCCTATCTATAAGAATACGACAAAATAGTAACATTGCTAATGTAAATGATTAACCATCATTTATCAACATAATTTCACACAAAGTTAGTACAAATATTATACAACTTAATAAACAAAAATAAGATAAATAAACTGAATGACAGTGACAATTCAAATGCGATCCTTGAGATTACTCATCAGACCTTTGTATGTTGTGCATTCCAAGCAAATGACTGTTGATTATAAAATGTCGTCAGTCTTAAGTTTCCACAAAAAATGCGTGCATTTTCATAATAACAAAATGTGTTAAAATTTTGAAGTATTTGTTTTATTGGTTTTTAGCGAAATATACAAAGAAAAGTGGTCGGTTAAATGTACAGACGATCATCATTTACAAACTAATTAATAAGAAATAACCATTTTAATACTTTAAGACATAAATAATAACACATTTTAAACAATTTAACTTGCTTCTTTGACTTAAAATCTCTTATTACTATTTTTGACTACACTAATAGTATAACCAAGTCCGTTATGTTACATTGTTAATTATCCTATACTGACATAATGTAAAGGCGGTAGGCAGACAACTCCTTATAACTACGGACTCAGAAACAGAGTGCGAAGTAAGCGTCGAAAACGAATAGTAGTAGTATGTATAAAACTAGGGCTACTCTAAACACGAAATAAATTATTTTAATTTTATCATTTTGACGCAATAAAATCTGTTGTTGGTCAAGTCAAAATATTGTTTGAATAAGAATTTATTAACATTGATTACACTAGTTTAAATAATTTAATTGTTTGTCTGTTGCTGCGAACTTTATGGTTGCTATTGTTTACGTATGGCATATTATTTATAAATCTACCTTCAGTATTTTTGTGCAGCTCAAATTACTTCATTTTTATCATCTTAACGTATTTGTCCGTTGATAAAGTGTTTCACTTTCTTCATATTAATATCTGAAGTATTTGCGACATGAGTACTTCAAGGAGAAGTTGTTTATACAATCCAAATAATTTTTGCTACATAATAATATGTGGAGAATATGTGTTTCAACATTGTAGAAACGTTATCTCTCTCGTTCATCAAAAACACCTGCTTACTGTATTTTGGAATGTTCTCGGACAAACATTAGAAGCCTTGGGCACCTGATTGTGTTTGTAAATTGTGTATTGTATATTTAAGATTGTGGAAATGTGGCAAAAGTGCTTTTAAATTAGAAAAACCAACCATTTGGCGAGGACCACAAAATCATATCGATGACTTTTATTTTTGTAGTGTCAACATAAAAGGCATTAACGTAAAAAATCGAGCTAAATGGCAGTACCCAAGTACTACTTGTGTTTAACGTCCAGTGCAACATTCACCTGACTCTTCAGTGCCTAAAAATATATCTGAACCCTTAGTACAAACAGATAAAGAACCAAGCTTATCAGAAAATGATACTGATTTTGAAGCGTATCCAACGAACCAACATGTTTTTCACAAAACGAATGATATGATCTTGTAAGATATTTGAATAATTCTAAACAAGGTTCAGAAGAAAAAAAAAATTGTTTTGTCCAGGTACTAAAGTTACTTTTAATGTTATTTTATGACTATTGCTGATCCCTGATACGCAATTTTCCAAAGTCTGCAAGAGGAGAGCGAAAGAACAAAATGCTTAATTAATTTTTTTTAATCAACTTTTTCTAGTAAATATGTGTTTTTTGATATCTGAAACTCAAAAACAAGAGCTGATAAAAAATCTAATTATATATTTGAACTTAGCATACTATATGTAGTCAGCAATAGCAATCATTTTCCCGGCAACAGATTCACTGTAAACTAGTGTTATTTAACATGATAATCAATTTTGAAACATGTAATTCCATGTTTAGAGCCCTATGTTTTGTATTATAAACAAAGTCCTATTCAAATACATACACAGAAAACACTTGAAACACACCACAACACTAAGTAACCTGACAGTGTTAGAGAGATCTCTTGTGTATAAATATATTTTTATTCTCGTAATGGAAACCTTATTTACACATAAATTTTTCTAGTCATAAGTACCATAATGTATGATTGACATTATTATTGCTAAATGTTAACAGTTTAGGGATCTCTGTAAGGCTGTCAGGCCCACAATACAATTTTGGACTACAATATCACAACATACATACATATAAATAGCTACATAAACGTGACACACACACACACGTTATTCTATCAATATGGTGACTTGAACTAGCGTAACTTAATAATGAATAAATGATCAGTCTTAAAAATTCATATGGTTCCGTGGACAAGACCATAGCGTTATGACGTCTGCAAAGCGTTGTGCTTGTTGATCCACTCTGTTGCTGAGTCAAACTTAAAATATATTCAAAACTTATATGAAAAATATTAACAAAAGAGCACGGCGTTTTACATTTTTAACAAAAATGACAGCACATTAAAGCGAACATTAATTAATCACTGTATAGAATTATATTACCTAAGTCACAGGAAAATGTAAGAACTGTGAACCTTAACTCTTATAAAGTAAAACAGTGGAACATGATTGTTCACTATAATTTTATCCCAAAGGTAGATTTAATCGTCACCTATTTGGTAGAATAGTCTAGTAATTGTAATTCCAATATCAATAACTTGATTGAATAAATATTTTCAATCTTGTGTTAAAAAATCTGAGCTATTTAGAAGAAAAAGTGCTTTTATGAATATATTTTATCTCACTTGTGACATGATATACCTTTAAGTTCTTTAATAAAACATCGTATTAAATCAACTGTTCTATAGAATGGGATGTGTTCAGTTACACCTTGTCACTTGTCAACTACACTATCTATTACATAAATCCTAACTGATTAAGACCTAAAAGTAGAGTTTCAATTAAAGAATGCTTATATGAAGCAATACATAATTACACTAATCAGTTAAATTGAATACAATACATCATTAACTCATGTTCCAATCAACGATGTCTCATGCAGAATAACTCTTTAATGAGAATTCAACAACATGGAATGCTCTAAAATTTCTGTTTCTATAATTTAGGGATGGCAGCATAAAGCGCCTATAATTTACTAATGTCACATACAAAATACGCATTACACTGGGCATTCTAACATGAACAAAAAAAGCAGCAACACTGGATAAATATTAGTCAATACATTATAATTATTAACGATTCTATATCAACGTTTTAATTAAATATCATAGTGATTTGTCACCATTATTTTGCATTCGGAGTAGTGGCTCACGAAATTGTTTGATGATTTAAGTGGCACACCAACAATTAGTTGGTGTTGGTGAGGGTCAAATTTAGTGACTATCCGAAACACCATTATTTAACTATGCACCTACTACATTTATATCATGTGACTTTACATACATCAATTAAAATAGAAAGGATTTTAAAAATTAAATTTATTAACAACTGCTTAGTCAAAAATTTGTTATAACCGCATGCCTGCATACCCTGCATTCTGCCAAAAGCCAGACAAGCTAATAGTGATAAATTAAATTCTTGCTGTGATAATAAATGTAAAAGGCTGCACTAGCAGAATGCAGGGCTTTTTTCTACACAAGCCAAATGCTTTCCACTAAAGAACTATCCAGTGTCCATGATGCAACTTTAAGCCTCCATGAATCTCTTTCAATTTATTATGGCAATAACTAGAAAATTGATTTAAATTTACTCAAACACACATTAACTCATTTTTCCAAAAACTTGTCTAAAGAAATAAAATAACATTGGCACGCGGCATGGTGTACTATTATCCTTCATCATCTAATCTTACATAAGTCAGTCAATCCTCTTCCCATCAACACATGCTGCAAAAAGCCAAATTAACATAAAATTTAAACATTAATATAATTACATTTGAGACTAAACTAAGCACAGCGCCGATCGGCATACGCGACAACGCATCCAGCTAATTCTATACCACTTATCGATTCGACTTCAATGCGTAATAAAAAATAAACAAAGACGCAGACTTATCGATTCGTCACTTTGGAAAAGATAATTAAAAAACTAAAAATTTAAAACTATATTCGAGGAGGGTCAGGAGTGCTCGCTAAGCGGAAGCAAATTTACGAGCTTAAAGTCATAAATAAACACGTTTAACGCGATCACGAATGCTTCGCAACGATCACACCCGGTCTCGGCGGCGGTGGAAGTTCCGCCTTCTTAGTGAGAGCCAGAGGCGCATCCCCTGCCTCCTCGCGGAACAAATGATCCCCCTCAAGATGACGAATGGCCTCCACAATAGTTTCCAGGTTCTGTCGACTAGTGCTTGCAAGATACAAACGCGACGGCGCATCATGAGCTGCGTCAGGAAGAACCTCAACTTCAACGCGAGGCTCGGCTTTAATGGCAGCTTCTAGTAGTGGAGCAGCGACAACTACAGGTTCCACAGGTGGGGCCTCTACTTCCTCACTTTCAAGCTTACATTCAGCAGCAACGTCTGTTTGTTCAAAATGAATAACAGGACGAGCTAGTTCATGGGCATTGTTAGGATAAATCTGAGCTTCAACAGAATGAAGGCGCTCTTCCAAGTGCCGCCGCAATCTCCGTTCACGTTCCAATTGAACACGCAATTCACTGGTTTCTGATTCTTTTTTCTGTGAAACGCTTGTCACAGAAATCACAGCCACTGGCTCAGGTGATCTAGTTATGGTATCCTCAGTAGAGTCAGGAATTATAGCTGGGATATGAGTAAGAATTTCACCTTTTCTTTTCTTCAGGGGTATTTCTCCACCTTCATGTTGGTTCAGTAATCTCTTCAGCTGACAATTCTGAGATAGAAGTCTTGTTTTTTCTTGTTCCAAGTTGTAAATATATTCAGCCGTCTGCTGTAGTATTGCAGCCTGTAAAATATTTAATGAATATGATAATTGCTTTTATTAAATAAACATATACTTTCTCACTTAAGTCAGCAATATTGTTTACTTAATTGTAAGAAGCATCCATACCAAAGTTACTTTTTGTAGTGCAACATTTGGCAACACAATACAACAAAGTAACTTTCAATAACTTTTAGTAAGTTTACTAAATAAGTTTTTGTCATCTGTTGTTGTCCACTAATACCTTTAACAAGTACTGCAAAGTTTCTGCACAAAAAGTATATTTGGTGTGGGTGCACCTGTACTTAGAAACTGCTGTAAGGAAACTGTTAGCTGACGTTCGCACGGACGTAATAAAATCACGGCGATTTTTTTTTCGTGCACTTGAAAATCTCAATGCTCTGCTTAGCGCTGAGAGTTGAAAAACCAACAGTGTTTTTTCAACGCTTGGCTTAACACCGAGAGTTGAAAATCCAGTGCGCGATAAAATCCCGCCGCAATCTTATTACGTCCGTGACGTGGTTGTTGTTATTTTGTACAACAACTATGCTCTATAGGTTTAGGTTGATAAATAAATGTAAACAAAAAAAAAAAACCACATGATGAGACAGCTGTCAAGACTAAACGTAATACCTGTCATACTACATTACAATTGTACTCTTTAATATGGCAACATTATAATTCATTGACGTTTAAGATTTGGGCTCTTTACAATAGATATATTACAAAATATTATATTATTATAAAGCTAACAAAAAAATTGTGCTCAAGTAGTTACATCTACGAAGAGTATTTTAACAATAGATAATAAAGTTAAAGTAAACATACATTAATATAAAAGAAGAAACTATTGTAAAAAACTAAAATAAGTTTAATTTGGTTTTATTGTATTTTTAAAAAGAAAGTGTCATCTATAAAAAACCCTTTTTACAATTTGTTTACCTTTACTTAACTACTTAAACCTATAAAAGCATAGAGATGTGTTTTACCATACCTGTATGTAGAAACAGGGTAAATTACTCTTCAGTAATCAATCTACAAAAAACAGCTATTAAATTAAATCCATTAATTGCCATGGCACATTCATGTCTGCAGCCTCCTACAGGTTTTGACTGCAACTTTGTGCTCAAAAGACCTGTCTGTGGTTATCATAATTCACTACTATTATAAAAAATACAAGCGTTTATAAAAAAAAAAAATGTTCATACTTTGCTAAGCTTTTCTCCCTCATGACGAGGTAGCAAGGTCCGCAATGCTTGAAAGCCGGCATTGATGCTCTGCATTCGTCTACGTTCATTGCTATTAGCAATTTCTCTTCGAATCCGTTTTTCTGCTTCCATTGTTTTTCTTCCAGAACCTGGATGTTTATCACTGTGGAAAATGAGAAATTAAGTATGTCAATATTCTTCATGCCAATTGTTCAAGTTCTATACCTATTTATACAGTAATATCTATCTTTATACTCTGTCCTTGTGCTGAGGATCATAACCCACCTTGTTGATGTCTTGTCCTGGCTAAACAGTAATATAAACAGACTAAAAAGTACCTAAATAAAACCTGCTTCAGACATGTTTCAAATACTTATTTAAAAAAATATTACTTGGCTACATAACTCATCAACTCCTGTAAATGTTTCACAAGAGTCTAATTTACTATACATAATAATTTGTATGAACTAAAAAACTGTTATTCTCATACAAAATATTACTACGGTGTTATAATAATTTTTCCAAAATAATATTTACAATGGCTCTGTTTATAATAAAACATGAATGACTGAATTTACGCTAGTTTTACATATGTTTGATAGTAAATTTGCGATATGTTAGAGGCGCTTACTACGCCTATTCGATTTGACCAAACATGGCGGCCCAACAGCTGACTACAGGCCGGCACGGGGCGTGAGCATCATCATATGGCCCGCGAATTCACAAATTTACAATGAAATGCAAAGATGATAAATATTTTACACCAAAATTGTTGCATATATCATAGTTAAGCATGAATGAATGCGAACGAGTAAAAATTCGGCGACCACGCCGGTTATCCATACCTGGCTAAAGCGTGATCAGACGCCTCTTCTTCGTACAAGTTATAATCTTCCACTTCTAGCAAACAAACATCATTACCGTGTAATGACATTACTTAGGTACACTTATTACTTAATACTCATCAAAATTTCGAGGGATACGCACAGGAAAATCTAAATAATGATAAATTCACAGGCCACAATGGCGGGAAATGACAATGAGCTCAGTCAGGTGACGCTACACAAATTATAGAACACACCAGTTTATTAACCACAGAAATCACTATCTAAAACGTTTTTAAGGAAGAAAGCAAAGTCGAGATAAACAATTTGAGTAAATTTTAAGCAAATAACTTTTAAAAACAGTAATTAAATAGAGGGAGTCAAGGGCAACGCGACATCAATGCTTAGTATACCATAGACTAAATTTTAGCTCGGTTCTATTTCTATTCTACTCTACAAACGAAAACGCATAGAGAAATCATATTTCTGAATATTCAAATATCAAAACGCTCAGAATGGGAAAAAAAACTGCCTTAATCAATTCAGATGTTGTTACTATCTCTAATAAGCCCACGTTCGCACGGACGTAAAAAATATCACGGCGGAATTTTATCGCGCGCTGGTTTTATTCGCAACTCTCCAGTGCAGGAAAAAAAAATCGTCGCGGGAAAAAATCGCCTGTGCGTACTTGGGCATATTCTTGAAACTCTAGAACTTATATCTAGCTGTCACTATCCATTCATTTTTGTGCACAAACTATAAAGCTAAAATCGAATCTATCGCCAACATCTGGTTTATAGGGTTCCGTAGTCAACAAACAACCCTTAAAAGTTCGTTTTATAGTCGCTGAGATTAATTTGACAGATGCAAATGTCAAACTCCGAATTGAAAAAACAAACAACTACTTGAAATGTCAAATTAGTCTCTGGAATTAAAAAACGAACTTTAGTTAGTTTCACCATGTCCGCCTCTCTGTCTGTCCGCGGCTTTAGCTTAGAGACTTAGAGTTCTAGCTCTTATCTATATTTATAAAAATGAATCCCTATTTCCCTTGGTCACGACATCACGCTAAAACGGCTGAACGGATTTGGATGAAATTTGGGATATGGATAGACCTTGACCCGGAGAAGGACATAGGATACTTTTTATTCCGATATTTTTACGGCATCGAGACTTATGCGGGTGAAACCGCGGGGCGCAGCTAGTATACATATATTGCTCACGCCGACAAAGTGGTAACATAAAATGACAGTTAAGACCAGGCACTCCATTTCCACGCAAACTCCGCCCCAATGCACTCTACCACTCCACTGTGCTAAACGCTAACGTATTAGTAATAAAGTTGAATATCGCATGCGCTCTTTTGTCGTGTTCAAGCACGGAACTAAATGACGTAAGTCTCAACTGATCAATTCTATTTAGTTTATAACTAAAGTAATAATTGATCTAGAGAATAAAATATCTTATATTTGGATAAACTATATTTCCTTGCTGTTAATAATTATTTTGGACATGAAAGCCGAGTAATCTTATTTTTATTTCAAATAATCTTAAAAAAAGACATGATTTTAGAATGAAAAATGGATCAAGTGAAAATGTTCCAATTACGTAACTGTTTGCTAGGTAACGTAACTAACGATTTGTAAAGAAAAAGATCCAATAAATCATATACTAAAGTTCCATTTTGATTGTATGCGTGACTTTTTCAGAATATTAACAAATTAACATACAATTTAGGGAGCCTCCTCCTAAAGACTAATATTAAACCAACTTACATTTGCATTTGGAATGTATGAAAGAACATGTTTTTCAACTACAATGTTAAGTTTGTTCTTGGGATAAATTCATCTCAACTACGGAACCCTTCATTGTTCGTGGTCCGACAAACACTTGGCTGGTTTTATTTCAATACATTTCACAAAACAATTGCACAAATGTCTTACACATGCTTACAGCGCCACACTGTCAACTTCGAGCGCAAAAATAAAAGCGAACTGTTTTACGAATAATTACCATAGGGCGAAAGCGCCAGTGTAGCCCAAAAAATTCAAATTCTCTTACCATTTTTGCAATTCACTATTAGATTGTATGATGATCAAAACATCATTTGCGCCCGTAACAAATATGTCTAAGAGATATAGTCATAAAAATTATCAATACAACTCTCTGCGCTGAGTACACTCGCTGGCGATTTCAAAATGTGACTTCCACACACAGATTTTGCCGTCACTAAAGATAAATCGCCTGTCAAAATCTGTGTGTGGACGTAAGATTTTGAAAACGCCAGCGAGTCACCGGAGGCTAAAGGTGGCGCTAGACACAGCAATAATATTTGAACATTTGTGAGACACGGGTATTTGTTCAATGTTTGATCACACATTTACACTTTGCTATTCAATGTCAGTTTTTCGAGCGCACATCAAAGCGTTCAAAGTTCATATATGTGCGTAGCCTGCTGCTACACTTGCACAAAGTTCAGTTACTTGTAAATCACCGAGCGGAACTACAACGGTCTCTTTGTTTAATCACAAGATGGACTGTAGCAACGAACGTGTCAAATTTATTGAGTTGCTTGATGGAGAACCATGTACATGGAACCCTAAAAATGTAAATATCATAAAGGGCTTGCTACACGACTACCAACAGAGGTGACCTTGGTGGTTTACAACCATGGAGTTGGTGGTTTACGACCAAATTTCAAACAGCTCTGTCTGTCGCCAACCAAGATCAAAATCGAGGTACATACAGTTGACCGTACCGTACGCGTCGGTGGGTGGTGGACGCGATATTCCATAAGTTTATGTATTTACAAAAAAATAAACTAAAAAGTCTTGACACAGATGACTTTTTTTTTTTTTTTTTTCAACTGTATCTACCTCGATTTTGATCTATTTTGACAGTCAAAGTGCAAAGTCAAACTCAAAGTTTAACTTTGATTTTGCACTTGACTTCGCTCTTCAACTTTTTGTTTGTTCATGTCTAAGCCCGCCCGAATAGAATATCACTCCATAAAAATATTGAGTCGTTAAGTTGGTACTTATGGTATACTCCATTTTTATGAGGTTGGTTGCAGTGAAGCGTCTTGAATGCGGCAACCAATCGCTGGCAAGTTAAAATTTTGAATTAATATTTTCGAAGTGGGGATTTCGTCCTGCCGCCATATTGTGTTGAGCTGTGAGTGCTGGAAGTGAATATTTTACGTATTTCAGTGTAAATTCTTTTGTTAATATATTTCGGATTGATAAGCCTTAAGGTAATCCTTGATTTAATATTAGTTTTTGTCATAATAGTCTTATTTGTATCTACAAATACGAACATTAAATACATTACGACCTAACAAGCCGGTTGCTCTAAAATTGCAGCATCGGTAAGCAGTATTGGTGCAAGTACTTATCGAGGTACTTTCGAAATAAATCTTTTTAAAGTTTCATGAATGCATTGTGTCAAGTTACCAGAAATGCATTTCTCTAAGACAATACGATAGAAGGTTCGGTACCTATTCTTAAATTTCCGAATGGGTTATTGAATGCACACAAGGGTGGTGATATGGACGGTATGTGCTCGTCAGTTGAAATTGACATACCTACACTGTAGTCTCAATTCATTATTACGTATTTCACTCCAGATTTATTGTGCATTTTCCTGCTATTGAGAATGATTCACTTGTTTGAACTGATTTAAGTAGGTACCTACATATAAAACGTTTTCCGGTAAATAGGCACGTTCTTTGTGATTAACAACGGAACGATGAATCATCGTTGTGAGTAACTGGGGAGACAGTAGAAACTGTAAAATAAGGGTGCCCTAAGTGAATGAGGAAGGTACCTACATCCTGAGCTTACGACTTTCTTTTAATTTGTATTTTTGTTTACTTACTGGTATCTATCATTTTTTAAGATTTCAAATGGTATGTTTTGTACCTAAACTTAGCGGAGAATAAACGGGATGGACTTTCAATTATGTAGGTACATAATACGTCCCCTTTGTGTATCGCGACTGCATTAAATTGTGCCGTTGTTAGTTTAGCTGAATTATTAGACGTATTATGAGCGACAATAAAATTCACCTCATGAATAATATGTACTTACAAAATCCGGTTGAATTAAAATTGGTACTCAGGTTAATCTGCAACCTGCCTTTTAACATGTTTCCTCGTTTGTTGTTTAATCGAGTTACAGAGCAGCAGTCACCTTGGCGGTCGACAACCCAGGGTTTATATCGTTTGAGTTCGATCTCGGCCGTAGTTCCGTCACTTTTAAACTGGTGTAATCTAATCCTAAATAATAATTTGTGTAATTCGTCAGCGGATCGAACCTCAAAAACGTGGATGGCAATGTTAACGTTGGTTTCATTATAGGGGCGGGGTTAGAAGGGTATCCAGATCCGTTCCATGTAGGTACTATAATTGGAAAATTTACTACACAGCAGAAGCGGTGGAGAGCGTAAGCAACGTGGGCCCTCCTCGCATACGGCCTCGAGGTCAGAAGAGCTTGCGTCCCCTTGCAGCTTTCATCATCATATATTTTTACCTATAAGGTCATCAAAATAAAATCTAACCTGACCAAAGCGAGGTGCAAAAAATTTACGAACTCGCTACGCTCGCAGCCTAGGTACCCTTGATTTTCCTAAGATTTTCTTATAGAGAAAATCTTCCTATTTAAATTAATATGAACTTTTACAGGAAAATCGTAACCAATGCGAGAGGATGCAAAAATTTCGAGCTCGCTTCGCTCGCTCTCATACGAGTTTTCATTCTGTTAATTTTAAAAAACAATCAGTTTTTTGACAAAATAAGTCTTATTTCTTGTGTATGAATTGTGAAAAGAGCATCTATCCTTAGATCCGAGGCGGGGTGCTAGAATTATCGGACTCATTCACTCGCTCTTGCACCTTGGTTTAGTTGGTTCAAAAAAATTTCGACATAAGTCGTCCAAGTAACTGCTATTTTTGTATGAATGGTCAAAAGAAAATCTAATCTATCCGGTTTTTAAACACATTTCACAAAACTATGTTTACCAACTACGCCTCCGTCAACGTCTTTGGCTCATTTGAGCACCAAAAGATCCTTGTAGGCTTGTAAGTTGGTAGCAGTGTAAATGATTACGGCGGTCATGTCATCATAATAATACCTTTATTACTGAAATAACGCGAAAAACCGCCCAAGTGTGTGTACGGAACACGCACTGTTTTCGGTTCTCGGGATGTTATGCATGAAAAACTAAGTTATTTCTGTGGTTGTAACAGAAATTAACCCATAACTCAAAAAATAAGAAACGTCCACATCTTTTTAATATGGGGTCCAAAGATAAACCCCACTCGCTTATTTACATAGTTTTTTTTAATACCTATATCGGTTACATGTCTGGAAAGTGCCACCATTAATAATTGTTTTCGTTAGTTCACTACGCCATCACCATAGTTCACCGGTGCACAGAAAACACACGAAATTATACGGTTTCCGTTTTTACCATATGGCTACGGAACCTTAAAAAGTAGGGACAGTCGACGTTCGCATAGATTTAATAAAATCGCGGCGGGATTTTATCGCGCACTGGATTTTCAACTCTCGGTGTTAAGCCGAGCGTTGAGAACCCTACACGCTGGGACGCACTCTCGTCCCAGCGCGTTGAAAATCATACTGTTGGATTTTCAACTGTCGGCACTAAGCAGAGCGTTAAAAATCCAATGCACGAAAAAAAATCACCGCGATTTTATTACGTCTGTGCGAACGTCTGCTAACATTGACCTTGACAAGCAGGCCTAAGCTTAGTACGGAGTTTCAATAGGGTGAGTACCTATCACCTATCAAAAAATTCGCTCCGTGGCGATTGCGACTGGCTCCTCGTTTGGTTTGTTGCGTTCGTTTGGTTTGTTCCGTTGCCAAATGGGAAAAACGAAACCGTTATAAAATCGTCATATCCGGATGCCACACAGACATTTTAGAAAGAAAAAAGAAAAAGTAATAAAAATAGATTTATTTGTCACAGAAACACGTGCATATAAAGACAAGAGTAGGTAAGCAAAAAACAAAATAGGGATAACTTAATAGATAATATACAAACATGAGTATAAAACAGAAATAGTCGCCAGCTGCACGGAGACGAAGGCAGAGACGGAGACTAATTGCAGTATATCGATGAACATTCGAAAGAAGGGATACCCGGTGCACCGCTAAACAGTGTCGTAGTGAAATTACTACAATCATGACCTATGCGGGTGCTGTCTTTGCATAAGCAAGACCCAGTCACATCCATAACATGCAGACATTACAGAACCGTTGCCTTCGGAAGGCCTCGGGAGCCCCCCGGTTTGTTAGGAATGAGATCCTCCATCTCGATCTAAAAATCCCCACCATCCACCAATTTCTCAGCAGCAGAGCAGTAGGGAAACCAGCATCGTGTACAAAAACAGACGCCTTCCGTCATTCCGACCTCGCCGCCGAGGTCTATTGCGATCGCGACCGCGTTCCCGAGTAAATGATACTCCCTCCGATCCTTGCTCGATAACGAAGTGCCAGCAGTTGTTGCAGCTGAGCACGTAGCTTTAAATTCCCCGACTAATAATCATGATCAAAACTTTGATCCAGCCCGTCCCATCCTTGACGTCCTCCCTCCGGTTGATGCCTTAAGCCGAGGTTCGTACCCCATAGGGGGTGCCCTTAGCGAGCTTTCACCTAGTTTTAATTAGCATGGTTGAATAACCCCTGGCTGGAAGTTTTAAATGTAGTAGCTTAAGGCACCCACAGGAAAGCCCGGTTAAGTAGTCATGATCTCAGAGGTCAACTACGAGATGCCCTACCTATAAAAAAGTGAAATTACGAAAACAATAATTAGGGATGACACTTCCCATACATATATAACCGAGGGATAAAAAAAAACAACCACATAACCGTGTGTTGAAGAAATACTGCGAAATACAGATTTATTTTTGCGGTCGATAAACTCAATACTGTGATGCATAAATATTCATCCCAACTGCGTAACCCTTCACTGTGTGTGGTCCGACACACACTCGGCTGGTTTAATATATAGATAGAAAATAGATAACATGGGAAGTGCCTAATCTTAATTCAGCAAGGCGTATAATAGATGGGTAACTAGCCGAATTTTCAATAGCTTAGCTAGCCGGCTATTTTTGGTTGAATAACCAGCTAGCTAGCCAGCTATTTTGGCTACTTGGCTATTGAATAAATGCTTCAATAGCGACTAGCGCTAGCCGCGGCGGCCGGCGGCGTAGCTGGCCGATCCGAGTTCGATCCTCGCCGCGTCGTGGCAACGAGTTTAGATAGTTGATAAAATTAATGTCATGTTTTCGTTTTTTTATTACTTTATTTTATACTGTTATGTAAAGAAATGACTTCCCCTCGTAGGTCATACGTATTAATAATAAAAACATCGAAAATCTACAATAGCGTCATCTCTTTTTTTTGGATATGAACTAAAAAACTTTCACAGGGTACATCGACTCAACCTACAGATGTCGCGCTGCCCTGGATGATTAAAACGATTTAAACCCAACTACACACTAAATTAGGTTTAAAATCATAAAGTTAACAATTACGACAAACGACATGCACTTTACTCATGAGTCAGTCGCAGCGCGCGCACACACAGCTATTACAGCTATCGGTATCGGTTTACGTACGGCTAGCTAGTCATAGTCTAGCTAGCCGTAGCCGGAGTAGCCAATAGCCAGTCGTGAGTCGGCTACCCAGACGGCTGAACGAAATAGTTATAACTTGTCAGTTGTCGAGTTTGCCAGTAGCCAATAGCTAGCTATCGTGTTGACGGATACCATAGCCATGGCTATTTTTTAAGTAGCCGTTATTTGGCTAGTTATTAGAATAGCTACCCATCTCTAATAATTATTATGCTATAATCCGTCTAAACGAAATAGTCAGCAACGTCTGCAATAGGGATTAGGGACGACAAAATAAAAAAAAATGTCCTACAGGTAGATTATTAAAAAATATTGGACACGTATTTTTTCTTTTTTTTCGTAATCAAATGACTACTGCGATATATTGAGTTAAAATGTGGCATGACGTTACTTGTATGTAGATTTTATACTTACTTGTGACGTAGCGACCCGCACTCCCCAACTTTAATGCTATTTAGATGTCATTTTTAGGGTTCCGTATTCAACAAGGAACCCTTATAGTTTCGCAATGTCTGTCTGTGTGTCCGCGGTTTAGCTCAGAGACTCTTAGTACTAGCAAGCTGTAATTTGACATCATATTAATCACGCCAACAAAGTTGTAAAATAAAGTTATATAAACATTTTTTTTTAGGGTAGCTCCCCTACATAAAATGGGGATGTTATTTTCTTTTTTCTCGGCTGCCCCTTGGTGTGGGATGTTGGAAAGGTCGTTCCAAAATATTGCGAGTTTTTGAAAACCATTCTTGGATTCAGGAATTCGTTTGCGAAATATTAATTAAGCTTTAAAGTGCTAATTTTTGTTAGAGTCAAGTGTGTGTGTCTTCCCCCGCCAGCTAAATGGTTGGTTTTGGAAGTGTGAAAATTTCACGACGGTAGTATAATATAACGAAATTAAAAGAAAACCTATCACAACTAAGTAGGCTTTACAAGTTAACGAGTAATAATCGACCACCTTACATTTGCAGTTGTTTTTTTACATGTTCTCCAATACATTCTGTATGGGAGAACATATTTTTCAACTACAATGTTAAGTTTGTTCTTGGGATAAATTCATCTTAACTACGGAACCCTTAATTGTGCGTAGTCCGACACGCACTTGGCCAGTTTCTATTGATTAACTAGCTTTTGCCCGCGGCTCCGCCCGCGTGGATGTCGAAAAATATCCTACGGGAACGTACTACCGAGATTACATACCTAATAGCCGAGGAAATGTCATTGACTAAAGGCTCTTTCAAACAGGCGCGACACGCGACGCAACACAAAGACACCGCTCGTCGCGCGACGAGTGGTGTCTTTGTGTCGCGTCGCGTGTCGCGATGTTTGAAAAAGCCTTTATACCGCTGCGCCCGCATTGTCGTCAACCATAATTATGTAGGTACGGGTAATTTTGAATCTCTGATATCTTTTAAACTATTTATTTAAATGATATGATGTCAAGGCATATTTTAATCTATCTTAAAAACCCAATTTAAATAACATATTTCATTGGATAAGGATTAATATAATACCCGTCAAAATAGCTTCGGAAATAACAATGAAATTTTTATCAAATTCTGAAAGATAATAACAGTTACTGTGGGTCATCCTTAGAAGATAGTCATATGTCATTGCGGACTTTTTTGTTGAACTTTTTAAGATGAACAATACTGTAGAACATACATTTTATGTATCTTTTGCGGTTTACGCGGCGCACGCCAGTAAAGCTTCCCAGTCGGCATGATTTTGTCCGACTTCTTCAACAATAATCGTAATATTTAAGTTAATTTACACAAAACCTTAATGAATTATACACAAAAATCTTCCTGATGAATCACTCCGTCATTGGTGAAAACCGTTTGAAAATCCGTTCGGTAGTTTTTGAGTTTATCACGTTCAGACAGACAGAATTTGTTTTATAATATGTATGGATATGATAAAACAAAAAATACGTGTATAATTTTTTTTTTATAATCTGACTGACTAAATATTTTTTTAACCAGTTGTCATCCCTATTGCTTGACAAGGTCTTTTAAACCTCTGTGTAGCAATGCTACCCCAACTACGGTTTCGTCTTTTTGCACCATGTATAACTAGGTACATAATATTTGAATCATTTATGTTGTTTTGTTTACTTGACGAATTTAGAATCTGCGCTCCACTCATTCTGCCACTCACGCTACCCGGTTTGACCTCCATGTGTATGCACCACCGAGATATCTCTGGTAGTCTACAACCTAACAAAGTCATTGAGAAATTTGCGAAAAGTAATCCGAATTATGTGTTAAGCAAATTAAAATATTGTGTGCTGTTTTAGTATTGAACCCCCCCAAACGACAATCCTGGATCCGCCACTGCTGTTAGTCATATTATGACGGGTGCTGAGTTACTTGTGGTTTTTATCCACAACTGACCGCTGCTATCGATTTTCTATTGGCCGTGCACGTGTTCTGTACGGGGGTATGCGGTACTTGGTTGTTTGCACTACTTGCATGTAATTGTATTATAGGTATTAGTACTTCCTCTTCTTTATTTTTACACGAGGTTTTTGCATTTTTCAGTTTTAACGCCTCTTCAAAAACAGTAGCAGTAACCTAATAGCTAAATCTATAATGCATATTATTGTGTACTTAGAGACTTAAAATAGTTTACTATGTGGGCATTCATGAAACCTGGTGATTAGATGCTACATTTGTTAGTGCCAAGTGCCAGTAACTACCTATTTAAAATCTAATAAGTACATAGAATTAAAAATGACTTAATTTGGTCTTTTTTGAAGACTGGTCAATTGCGAGCCCGTCTCGTACACTGACGGTTCCGTAACACAACATTAAACAGGAACACTTGAAATCACCCTTGGATTTTGATTTTTAATTATTTGCCGTGTATTTACATGATCGAGGCAAAATGTCTACTAATGATCAGCTCAGTGACGGACTAAAGTCAGTCTATTCAAATTAATAAGAAGAGAAAACAAGTAATAAAAAAAGATATAACGAGAAATCCTTTAATTATGGTTTTAGACGAAATCTACGGCCAAGTGCGTGTCGGACCACAAACATCTATGTAACAAAGTTAAAAAAATATGGATGTCACGTGATCAACTTTGAACGTTATATCTCGGAAAAGTGATACGAGGTTTGATCTTATTATTAAGTTTTCTGTTGGCACTGAAGTCAGTTATCGATTTATATAGGTTTTCATGCGTGGCTGACATTTTGAAAAAAATAACAAAATTGTGGAACAGTAGGTTTGCCACGTACCTTCAAACCCCTTACAACTTATCGGTTCATTAGATTCGGAGCAAATTGACTGTGACAGGCAGACAGACGAGTGATCCTATAAGGGTCCCTGTTTTTTCTTTCGGACGTACGGAACTCTAAAAATAAAATTGAAATCACCCGTGTCATTTCATGAAATACCGAGACATTCTTAATCCTGTGCTTAGTTCTGTGATGGTGCGACGACAAAGTCTAAGAAGATATTATTATTACTGTACGGGTTGTGCGTTGTGCAGCTGTTATGGGTACGAATTTACGGAACAAACGAATTTTTATTTAAACATTCGTACCAACTCAGCCGTTAACCTTGAACGCACCAGATTCAAGGTCGCCAATAAAACTAGCTTTTACCCACTCAAAATGTAATCATCCCTACTATAAAGTGCCTCCTATTGTATCACTGATGACAATAATACGCTTTGGTTGACTGGTTAAAGGCTAAAAAATCCCAATGTTGGAGAGGGGGAAGCATACGCTAGGTCAATAACCTAAACGCGTGAACCGATTTGAAATAACTCCCCATCATGACATGACAGACACTCTTCGCGCACCGTTCGCTGTACGATCAAGGACAAAGGATATTACAGTATGTGTAATTGTTAGTTGCTTGTTACTACATAAGCACAATAGCATACTGGGGCTGGGGGCCCACTTTAGGTTATTTTTTATCATAGTATCGATTGATGTAGTGCGTCTAATTCTGTCTGCTTCAAATGAATAAGTTAGCCACCATCTTCTCTAATTTTCAGACAAGAATTTTTTTTCCTAACAATGTTGTAAGTAGTAAGTTGGTACTTACCATTTCTTCTAATTTTCAGACATAAGAATATTTTATTCCTAACATAATATTGTAAGTATTAAGTTGGTACTTACCATTCCTTTGCTATAAATATTTTTGTCTCGTTGAGAATGTTTGCGCAGAGATAAGCATTGAGTCCTGCCTGCCTGCGTGACTAATGTCACTGCTATTTATATTTGTATTGAGTGTAACGAGTGGGATAATGAACGATAAAGGCGACGATGCGCTAGGAATTCGGTCCACTGCTAATGATCAATGTGAACAATATCCATTCGCGGTTGTTTCACTCAGTTTCATTTTAAACGCCGTGACAGTAGTGTGCTTTCGAACTTTAGTGAGTACAGTGAGTAACGTTACTAGTCGGGTAAACATAATTAGCATTAAAAGTTGAAATACATACGTTTATTTTGTAAAGTAAATTTTTTATCAAGCCAGAGGTTACTAACTAATGATTTATTGTGTATCTTATGCTTAATCATAATGAGTTTCGAGGAATCATCTAGAGTAGCGGTTATTCACAGTTCTTTACTGAATCATACATGTTATTATTCATCATTCGGAAAAGAGCTTAGTTAAACATTTTTAGTGCGTCAAATCAACGCTGCGTTACTACTAAAATCACTAATGAATTACTGATGCATGCATCTCGGTGCACTTTCGTTAGGCGCTATTTTGGGCGACAGTTTAAATTTATTTTAAGCGTGTTCCCAGCACCGTGACCCACTGACGTGCTTTGTATTCCAATTTGGTTCCTCTTCGTACCTGAGTTATTTATTTTTATAGCTCGTGTACCTAATACAGTGAAAACCCTTTATAACGACTTCGCTTAAAACGTCGTACCGGTTATTACTACGAAATTTTGAGATCCCCAACATTTTTGTTTACTTGACATAGTTTTTGGTTACAACGACTATCGGCTATACGACCGTAATCCGACAGTCCCTTCGAAGTCGTCACAAACGGTTTCCACTCAATCAAATCAAATAAAAAATATTTGGAATTTGGTACATAAGGTGTTACAGTAAATTTGCTTCAGCATATTCTGCCATAACCATGCCATGGCGTGCAAATGTATTCACAATCAGCGATGTCAATTAATCTAACTTACAAATTACAGATTACATTGATTTGTCTTCTAAATAGTTCTTAATAGTATAATTACATATCTACCTACCGTACAAAAGTATTGTTTTTATGATTAATGTGTTTTTAGTTCATAACATAACACCTAAAGAAGGTCCCATTTTGACCAGAGCATTTTGTTTAAATATAAAAATAATAACAATACAGTTCTTAACACACTAGAAAAACTTAATTCTAACATCAAATCGATCTGTGAAGAAAAATAATAATTAAAAATATTGAATAGTTAAATACTAAACTATGAAATACGTTCAAAACTATGGAGTGTCGAAAAACCATGGGGTTTTTTAACGTTGCGGTCGTTTTTCGAGTAACTTTCATAAGTCATGTAGCTTGGTGTAATAACGATACTTCACTGCACTTTTATCTTCCATTTGCATATTTATAATTGCTTTTCCAATCGAATTATCGTCCGCCGCCATGATGCACAAACAAAGCGACATCTACGCCTTTACCGGTGGATAATCGTAACTATTTTATGAAATGATCACTAATGTTTGGCCACATCATGAAGTAGTCGTGCATTTAAATGCGCATATCGTCATAAGTTGAGTATTCAATGATCTGGCCAGACCACATCATGATGTGGCCAGCAGTCGATGTTATATTTCATGAAATGGTCGATCATTTAATGAAATGAACAATTCTAAGATTTGGCCATGACAGATAGATTAACTTCAAGCGTTAAAGCAAATGTCAAAACCCTAATATCTGTTCCAGAAGTACATATCTGATGAAAGTGTAAACAAACACTGTTTAGGTAATTAGTAAATAGTAGTAAGAGAATTAGTAACATATTCATCAGTACATATTTAGAAAGCTTTCAACTGGCAACAAATTATTGTTCGAATTCAATAATATAAATTAATTGTAATTTAAAAAATCATCGATGAAAATTGAGGTTATAAAATAATCTACAATATTGTCAAATGAAAAACATCTTGGTGATTTAAAATTAGAATTTCTGGTTTAATTCAAATAATCAAATCAAAGCGCTCAATTTGTAAGTGGCACTACAAATTGGTATCCACGGACAGACGCGCGGGCGCATACCTAGTTAACATAAGCTCCCTTTTTCTTTCAAGGTGCGGAACGCTATATTCTAAACAATAAACGGAAATACACACGAATCGGCTTAGTTTCTTAAAATAAACAAAACGCCAATTTATAAATTTTTGCAGTTATGCATCTGTTAGTAATCCGCCTCATCACATGATAATGGCTGAACGGAATTCATTAAACTTTTATGATCCACGTCCTTTTCTTAAAAGTGACGTACGATATGTAAATTGGTTGAGTATGGCATTAAAGGAATAGGTTCCTTTAATGCAGTCACAAAGCAGATATCATGATTGATTGATTGGATGTTGGAATTGATGTAGTTTACCGAACCCGGTTGGTAATAGTTGATCGGTGTATAATTGGGCCCGTATTACGGAACCTCACTCATGACTCAAGCATTACTTACGAATTTCAACCAATCAAATGGCTTTAATCTAGTTTTTTTAAGTAATAAGTAAGGTTCTAAGGGCCTAAGTTGTCTGGAAACAGCGTCGTGGTCGTGGCAAGGGCTAGGTGATCTTGTTTGTTGATGATAATCATCTACACAACCTATAAAACAGACTCGGTCTGTCTGTTACCGTTTCACGCTTTAATGGCCGAACGAATTTCGATGAAATTTGGCACGCATTTACTTCATGGCTTGGGTTAGGACATAGAATTGACATAGTAGGTTTTTTTTACCCCGGTAGTACGTTCCCATAACGATCAGTTCAGTGGTTAAAGTGTGAAAAGGTAACAGACAGACAGAAAGTTACTTTCTCATTTATATTATTAGTATGGACGACTTACAAAGTATGATGTATCACAACGAAATTTCGCAAACAAAGAGTCAACTGAAAAGAAAAAAGATGGCTAGATTTGTATAGTAAACAATTGAACAATTATATTTATAAGACCTCCGAGACCCACGAGATGTAGATAGCGGTGCGGGCTTGTTCTTTTTTCGCTGGTAGTAAGGCTGTGAATACACGTCCGATATTTTCATCAGATAGTCGGATCCGATAGTCTGATCCGGGTATCAGAACAAGGCAAACTATTCGACTATAGGATCGGACGTGTGTTGAATGTTCAAACAGAATAATGGCTCCAACGCCTTCCGATAGCCGGATCAGACTATCGGATTAAAAAATCGGGCGTGTATTCTCAGCCTAAACGTGCGCCGCACGTAGTGACTACACCACCGCGCCGCGTCGTAGTCCCTTCGAGCTACGGCTTAGGATTATGAGCCGATAAGCGCGGCGCACGGACTGTGCACACGCAGGTAGCGCGAGCTATATGAAGACCCAATCTGCCAACCTACCTGCTTGCTTACGTATGTCGTGGACACTATTGGGTCGTTTTCCTTACACCTTTACAATAATCATGAATCCGTTAAAGACACATCTCCCACAACTTGCGTTTGACGTTGATTAGAATACCGTCAATATATTATAATAATACGTATGTCCAGACCAGCTTTGAGATCCAATTGAATTGAAGTATTGTTTTGTGTTCGAATAGGCCATCAATAAGCATGGGTGCTAAGCAGAGCAAGCGCTCGGTGGACATAAGCGGCAAGGAGGCAGAGGGTGCTGGCGAAGTAGCTGCTGCGGGCGCCGGTGGCGAAGGCAGAGTGGAGCAGCTCGCAGACGCCGACGCGCTCAAACCACAGCTCAATGGAGACGTGCACATACACGAAGCAACGGTAATAAATTTTTCATGATCAGGTATTTGGAAGGCATATAATCACAACACAATAGGTCAAAGTTTTAATTATAGCAATATGTACAATTGAAATGAGAGTATGTTTGACAACTCGCGCACGCGCACGGATTGCCATATTTTGTTTGAACTAACTAACTTGATTTGTTTTATGCTAGAGTAGCTGCGTGCCCTGAAATAATATAAATTATGCATTTTTTGGGTTCTGTAGCCGCATGGCAAATACGGAACTCCTCTAATTTCGT
Organism: Omphaloscelis lunosa; assembly: GCA_916610215.1. NCBI lineage: Eukaryota > Metazoa > Arthropoda > Insecta > Lepidoptera > Noctuidae > Omphaloscelis > Omphaloscelis lunosa. The sequence continues at coordinate 15,947,972 of OU744247.1, forward strand.
CATATCCGGATGACATACAGCCATTTTGCTCGGGGACTGTTGGCACTATATAAAATTGGAAACAAGGTGTATTCTATGCACCGCTAAACAAAATCGTGAAATTATGAAAAAAAAAAATAAGGGGTGGCACATGTAACCGAGGGATAAAAAATAATAATTCTATGTACTCAAGCGTGTGGAGTATAGTTTGATCCCATAATTATTATGTTTCTAATTGACTTTTTATAAGTGAATAGTTTTACATAGGATATTTTTCGATAGAACCGTAAAAATAACTTTGTCGTTCATAGTTATTTCGAGAAATTCTTGAAATACATTTTTTTTTCCGTCGGTAAAATGTAAATATTCAACTGAACTACGGAACCCTTCACTGTGCGTGGTCCGACACGCACTTGGTTGGTTTTAGAGAATATTTTATCTTTATTCTTATTGCTCTGTGTATGTAGCGTTCTATACACGTTAGATTTATGTGTCTTGTATATTTGATTCTAGGAAAAACAAAAGGATATAGACAGCGGCACTCCAGAAAACGAAAAAGATGCTACCACAGAGAAAGCAGCAAAACTAAATGAAGAGGAAAAAGAGGCGGCTCCTCTGACAAACGGAGAAAGTGAGCAAAAAGTAGAGAACGGAGAATCCACTCCTACACCTGAAGACGGCAAGAAACCCAAGAAGGAAAAGGTGCTTTCATTTAAAGAACTTCGTTGTATTTAGTTGCCAACATCTAACTAGTGTTGAGTTTTGATTGCATGTGTGTGCCTATTTACTATTATTGTTAACCAAACATGTCATGGGCAGGTCAAGAAGAAATGGTCGCTCAGATCGATCAGCTTCAGCAGAAAAGACAAACCCAAACAAGAGAAGAAGCAAAAAGAAGAAGAAAAAACAAATGGTGAATCAGAGAAAGTGCCAGAGGAGGTATGTATTCGTTATTTTTATTTTTTCATATTGCTTGTCGACCTGATCACAATAAAGATACCTAACGACAAAGAAAGCTCATAGTTGAGAAATAATTAATGAAACCATTTAGCAATAAAACATATTCAAAATTGAATACTTGAACTTTTAATTGTATTCAGAAACTTGACAATTGGAGAGACACCAGTCACTGACAAAACAGTTTTGGCCAAACAAGTTTTCTTCGAGCTGTCAAGTTCCTGAATACGATTAGGTATCCGTGCACTCATAATCGTCTTCAAACTTCTTTATACGGGACAAAGAAGTTTGAAGACGATTATGAGTGAGAGACCACTTTTCGTTTTGGTAATTTAATTCGTTTCGGTTGTTGGAGACCTGATCGTGATTTATATCGATTTATATGTATGAGAGAATATTTTCTCAACCACAAAGTTAAGTTAATCCTTCAATTCAGAGTCCAAAAGCCTGGTCTTTAGCAGCTTTAGGTAAATAGGTAGAACTTTGCCGTGCAGTATGGGCCTGTAAACCAAAAAGTAGTTAATTAACCTCAAAAATTTCGTAAAAGATGAATGGGTATAACTTTGGATAAGTTATGAAAAATAAGCTTCTTAAGGCGAAAGCGCCGGGGTAGCCCGCGAAATTCAATTTTTTTTAGGTTTTTTGCAATTTGCTGGTCAGTATTAAGTTGTACGTTGATTAATATACGATTCGCGGCCGTAACAAATATGTATTTACAGAATTATAATCATTAAAGTCATCAACACAACTCTCTAAGACCACGTAAGTCCAAATAATAACTGTTTCATGAAATCATCATTCTTTGGACTTACGTGGTCTTGGAGAGTTGTGTTGATGACTTTAATGATTATAATTCTGTAAATACATATTTGTTACGGCCGCGAATCATAGTGTATTTAACAGCGCATAAAAAGTACCTATGAAACTGTTTTCAAGATTTTTTTTACATCATGTAGCTAACTTGTGTGGTTAAGGAGATATTTCGATTATTTGGACACTCTGCAAGTGGTTTTTTTTGTATAGACTTTTTAAATGATTATAATTAAGTAATTATTTTATTTAAGAGGAGCAGTGGTGGCCCAGTGGTAACGGCCCCGACTTACGAGTTGTAGGTCGTGGGTTCGAACCAAGGCAGGCGCTTTACTTTGTGTATTTAATTTCATCACCACTGCTCTCAAAACGGTGAAGGAAAACATCGTGAAGAAAACCGGCATGTCCTAGACCAAAAATTCGAAGACATGTTACATCTATCAACCCGCACTGGGCCCGCGTGGTAGATTACAGCCCACTCCCTCTCACCGAGAGGAGGCATGAGTCTCAGCAGTGGGAGCATTATAAGCTGATTATGATGAATTATTTTATTTATGCCGCGAATTGAATTTTGATCAACACACAGCGCTGCAATTTGCAATAAACATAAGATATTTTGAATTTGGCAATTTCAAGCAAGCTCAAGTTTTTTTAAGGGATCCGTCAAGGATTCGCGGATATGAACCACCAAAAATTCGCATCCGCGGATGTTAAAAAATCTGCATCCGCAACATCCCTGGTTTGCATATCACTATTAGTGATCTAGATCCAAGGAAACCGCTCAAACTAAATTACGAAACATTTTTTGATTTGTTTAAAAATCCTCTACCCATATTAAATACAATACGGCCGATATAACTTGGCAGTTTCGAACTTCGCGCAGAAGGCCGCGAAATATTTTTTTGAGGAACCAAATGGCGACATGAGGCGTGTGAGTGAGAGAACATGCGCGAAAGTTCTTAATGTCTATGTTCAGAACTGCCAAGTTATATCGGCCGTATTGTATACCTCACACGTAGGTACTTCACTTGAGTTTTAAGTTTGGGTTGTTCCCGTTTTCTTCTTGCTGGGTGACCGTCTGATTGGATGTAGGTATTTTTTTCAGTAGTTTTTTATTTCAGAAAAATCGGTAAAAATATGAGCATTTACAAGCAATCTTTTTAAATCTTTAAATGAAGTCTAATTCATTGTTCATATTAGCTGTTGTTAAACATAACAATCTGCACGTTTTTTTTAATTACAGTTAACGGGCGACTACAATATGTACGATACGGGCTAACACGTTGTGGATTCAAAGGCCTCGTACCAGTTTGAACGCACGTGTGTGCGCGATTTCACATATCCTTAAATTTTCACACAATATAAGGTCAATGACTTATGCCAAAAATAATATGAATAGACTAGCTATGCCCGACTTCGTTCGCTTAGTTTTCGGTAAATATGGGGCACACTACGATCACTATGACAGAAAACTACTACGAAAACACAACTATCCAAATGGCCAGATGTTTGTCAGTAAATAGGGTTGAGCCATCATGTGGTGGCAAAATCTTATTCAAAGAGGTGGCTCGCTTCGCTCAGTTGCCTATCTGTTAGTTGGTAATTATAATATATTTTTATTATAGGTATATCTTGGACACATTGTAACGGAAGATTTGAAGGACAATCTATATCCAAAGGTTCTCATTCTGCACAGTTAAAAAGACACTTTTAAAAGGCATCCCAAAAAAGTACAGGAACCCAAACTTAACACTCAAGTAGGTGTGCAAATTCACATGTATGAATGAACCCCTCAGTGGGTCAAAATACTCGATTTTTTGTATATCCGCTATTCGCAAATGAAACCTATACGACTGGAGGGCAAGCTAATTATTTCAACAACACACCACCGAAAACGGTAAAGTAAAAAACCAATACCTGAACCTGGAAATGAAAAATAAAGCTAATGGAATAGTAAAAAATATGTTACATAAACAGGTAGTTTTAGGATTCCGTAGCCCAATGGCAAAAACGGAACCCTATTAATTTCGTCATGTCCGTCTGTCCGTAAGTGACACAGCCATTTTACTCGAAGCCTATTAGCACTATATCGATGAAATTTGGAATTAAGGTGTATTAAATGAACAGCTAATAATGGTGTCGTAAAATTATGAAAAAAAAAAGGCTTGGCAATCCCCATAGAAGAAACCGAGAGATGTTGAATCCTATATTTAAAAATATTACGTTTCTAAGTGACTTTTATTCTAGACAATGGATACGCACATCCAAAGTCGCAAAAATGACAATTGAAGGATGAAAAATTCAGAAGGATTACACCGGTTCATAGAAAAGTTACGAGGAACAATTATACTAGAACAATTCATTAAAAGTTGGTAGAACTTAAAAACACTTTTGGAGAAGACGTGTAATGTCGTGTAGTTCGGTTTCTTTGAGAAATACTATGAAATACAAACTTGTTTTTGCTGTTGATAGAATCAATATTGTGCATGCGTAAAAGGTCCGCAGACAGTCGCGACGCGTCACCGTTAGAACAATTTCCGTGGAAAATCCACGGAAATTGTTCTACGGGAGTCGCGTCGCATCTGTCTGCGGGAGCTTTAAATATATTCATGCCGACTAACCTCCCTAACGGAACCCACTTCATTGTGCGGGGTCCGACCCGCACTTGCCGACTTTTGAAATAAGAAACAGTTTTAGAACTGTTCATCTCCTTCAGCAAACATTACGTTGTTAGGTTCCAAAGGAATTACAGATAAATTCACCAAACTCGTTCATTTTAATTTTTTGTACTTGCGTTATCGTTTTTTTTTTTTTGTTGTCTGTAATGTAAAACTAAACATGGTGCAAATAATATTTTTCTGTTTGCGATACGACCTTGCGGTCAGACTATTAGAAACCAACGATTTCTATGACAAGTAACTATTGCGCCGTAGTGCATTGCACCCGAACTGGCGCACCGCGAGGAACAATGCGCATTATAATTCAAAGTGTAGCTATATCCGTGCTAACCAAACGTGAGCCGCCATTGTCGTCGGCGATATCGCTCTATTAGCGATAGTTTTAATTCATTGACTTCTGTGACGCCAAGTCCCTCTATTATGTAGTAGTGAATCCATAATATTATCATAACACAACATAACTTTCAGACACTTCACATGATTGGTGGTTTTTGTTACGGACATAGTTAACACGCTATACTCTTCAACGATCTATGCCAGACTAATCTAATGTACTTAATAAATAAAACCGTTAAGTGCATTATGATCTAAATCTAGAATAACAGAAACCACCTACATTAATAATATGATGAAAACTACGTATGTACTACTTACTACTATAACTGTAAGCTTTCTTTTACGGGGTAGGCAGAGAGAATCGAGCGGCATAATAAGTGGATCCTATTGGATTAAAAGGATTATGATGTTCCTAGTGTGTAGTCTAAATTAGTTCAGCAGTGGTGGCCCAGTGGTAACGCAACTTATGAGCTACTAGGTCGTGGATTCGAACCCAAGCAGGCACTTTGTGTACCTAAATTATTTCATCACCACTGCTCTCAAAACTGCGAAGGAAAATATTGTGAGGAAACCGGCATGTTCTAGAACTAAAAATTCGAGGACATGTGACATCCACCAAGCCGCACTAGCCTAAGTCCGCAAAACCAGAAATTATTGCTTTTTAATAAACGCTTAATGCGAAAGCGAATACATTGGTGAAAATAAAAAAATAACCCAAAAAGTAAATGTCAAAATCAATCGTTAAAAAGTTAAGTAAAGGTTTTGATGTACTTAACTTTCATTGTCATTAAGGGGCGCTAATGAACCGTTAACTGACTCTGAGGGTCAACGTTTTTAAAATTTTTACTAAAGAGCTCTAAATAACCATTAGACGTATCTGAGTGTGGTAGTAAGGGAACAAGACTACAACGTGTTTTTTTTTTTTTTTTTTGGGAGTGGCATCTCGCAGTTCAACATAGGAGGTTGTCAGCTGCTTAACCGGGCTATCCTGCGGATGCCTTTATTAATTAAGGCCTGTGGGCTACGGAACTCGGCTTAACTTGGTATCGCGGGGGGAGGGCAGCAACGGACAGGCTGAATCGGATCAACCACACGTGGTCATTCTGCTTGCCATATAAACGGGTTAAAGTGTCAAAGTCAAATCATATATTTCAAATAGGCCCCCATGTCTGGCACTTATGAACGTCAAAATTTACAGAATAATATAATTGATTCTAGTCGCCCCTTCCAAAAGGTAGTTTTCGTATGGAGAAGAATGGGCAAGAAACTCCACCGTTACTCTTTTAAAATGTTTTACAATAGTTTGTATAAGTACTTACATTAGTTAAATAATTATATGTGAAGACGATGCACCTAAAATAAAATTACTATACGACAATAGGTAAAAAGAATTAAAAATGAAGCAACGACAGATAATTTAATTATGTGATAGATACATGGTGCTCACATATTTACAAACATTGTAAAAGTAGACGTTCCTAATGTTTTTAAAATTAATAAGTCAGTGTGTGAGGAAGTAATCACAGAATGTAAAATCAATGTCATTAACACAAAATTATAAATTTTACAATTAAATTAGCAACCTGTTTGATTTTGTCTTGATTCTAAATTGTCCTATGGAGCAGGACCAGCAAGTGCATTGCAGGCGGGGATAGTACACTGTCTATTTGTTGATCAATCTGTGTAGTGTATTGGTTGCGATCAAAGTCGTCGAGAATTACTAAGTAGTACTAATAATAATCCTAATTTAAATAAATATTATTTTATTAAAAGGAGATTATGAGAGGAACGCGGTCTTTAAGAAGACATAACAGTAATACCTACCTATAACCATAGTTAGGCATCGGTTGTAAAAATACCCATGACGAAACCGAAAGTTACTTGTTTTTCCCGTTATTATGAACATTTTTTGTACTGGTACTGGACCATACCATACCCTGGGAAGCTTGTTGGTTATAGAGATAATCAAAGTTCCAACTTTTTTTTTTTTTTTTTACGAGAACCATGTTTTACCTGCGTTACATTGCACACTACCCATAAACAACGAATTTTCTCACCAAAAATATAAGTTTTCTGCTAGCAATTATTTGAATGATGTATAGAATGTGTACGTGGTGACGGCTTCGTGATGTGTCTTTTTACACCCTTTATAATTATGCAATGCAAAAATGTGATTTCAATAAATATTATGTTATGTACTAGCGACCCGCTCCTGCTTCGCCCGACTCGACAAAACATCGGAGATTTCTTAGTTTTATGTAACTTTAATGTTAACGAATTTTACACGTAAACCTTCCGGAATAAATTCTCTAAACGATGGTGAATTCTCATCAACATCTGTTACGTGGTATAGAAGAACAACGCCGTCATACAGACAAACACGAAAAGCGACTTTAATTTAAAATATGTATAGATTATTGAAATCGCATTTCTTCACAAAATAGCTTGTCACTGAAGTTGTCAGTAAAGAAAACTGACCCATCCCTTGTTATGCCAATGCACTATTCAGTCACCGTATTATGAAAATAACGGATGGACCACGCTGTGGACAAGTCTGCGCCGCCGTTACCGACGTCATTCAACAAACATGCAATCTGAGCTCTAGTAAGTTCATTATGTTTCCTTTACCAGTAGTCAGTTTTGATACTTACAACCATTCAGGACACGATGCATTGTTCATGCGGTGTAGCGTCTTATTACAGATTTAACTGACACAACACAAAACGAATTGAAATACTTCGCTAAGTTTTTATTTTAAAAATGTAAATAGTTTATAAGGGATAAATGAGTACCTGCCGCAACCCTGCCAATGATACTACGTGCACAGAGTATACAATAATTATAATAATATGAATGAAAAATTAAGTAAACCAGTGCTAAAGAATTTGGACTTAGATATATCGTATAAAAAAAAATTAAAGCAAGTAGGTAACTAGAAGGAAAAGCTGTTTGCCGACCTCCTACGTGTCAGTCTCGCAACCCGTCCGGACTCCGGACCTACCCGCCCACGTGTAGCGCCGCAAAACCTGCCCAGGACTGCTAATTTTATTTTGCACTTGCAAACTCCACAAACTTGTTTCCCAATGGGGGTCCTTGCGTCATCACTACACCGATCGGTGCTAAAATGCACCTTCGTGGAATAAAAGAATAGTAATGCATAATGATGCTGATTTAGTGTGGTGTTGTTGTTTTTCGGTTATACAAAATATCCTGGGCCTTTTTTCTGTGTCCAGAGAGGCAGTATCAACTATACTCCATTTATTATAACACTAGCAGCAACCCGCGGTTTTACCTGCATAAAGGCTCCTACAAACAGGCGCGACACGCGACGCGACACAAAGATACCGCTCGTCGAGCGACGCGACGTACCTTTGTGTCGCGCCTGTTTGTAGGAGCCTTAAGTCTCGTTCCCAATATAGGGATAAAAAGTATCCAATGTGTTAATTCTGATTATAAACTATCTGTGTGCCAAATTTCATCCAAATCCGTTTAGTAGGTTTTGCGTGAAAGAGTAACAAACATCCATCCATCATCACAAACTTTCACATTTATAATATTATACAGGGTGGCAGGGACATCGACGCAAAAACTGTTACTATGGATTCAGTACATGATTTCAGTTGGTTTCAGTTTTCGCGTCGTTGGTGCCACCCTGTATTAAATAAATATTAAGAATAATATTTAGGATTAGACAAAGAACGGTGATCACCCTTTCGTTATTTCGATATAAACGTATAATAAACTCTGTTATTTCACGATAAATACGAAGCAATGTAATCTATTTACATTTACATTTTTTTTAAACGGCCACAGCAACGGAACCCTTCATTGAGCGTGTCGGACTACGCACAATGAAGGGTTCCGTTGCTGGGATGAATTTATCCCAAGAACAAACTTAACATTGTAGTTGAAAAACATGTTCTCCCATACATTCCAACTGTAAATGTAAGTTTGTACGTACAATATTGAGAGACTTACCATGTTATTTTAAGACCATAGACTTCTTATTAGGTTTTCCTGTAATCTTTGAATGGAGAACAAGTCTCTGCATTTTATTTCAAAATTTTAGGCTCAGTAGTTTCGGAGATAAGGGGGGAAATTGACTGTGACAGTCAGACAGACGAGTGATCCTATAAGGGTTCCGTTTTTTTTCTTTTAAGGTACGAAACCCTAAAAATTGAACAGAAACTGGTTAACTATCACATAAGTTAACCGGAATTTTTTCCAGAAGTGGTAAAGCAAGCATGCTATAAAATGTTGCCCCAAAAAGTATTATGCCAAGTTTAATTGTTTACACGTAAATATCGGTGGATGGAATTCCACCGATATTTACGTGTCCCATTACCTACCAGACAAGTTAGGAAACTAATGTAATTCAGTATCGTTTTGTCCTCCGTAAACATTTATTTGAAAACATATTCCATTAGTTTTTTATATAGGGCCTATAGATAACAAAATGCATAAAACCAGTACATATGTACTTGTAACTTCCAATCGGTGCCAAGAAAGGGCGTTCAACCTGTGATAGCAACCACGTCTGATGTTTTATATGACACTAGTAGTGCATCTGTACAGTCTCCGTTATTTATTGTCATGCAAATTTATCGTCGTCCGCCGCCCCGCCGCCGCCGCGCGCCGCCGCTCCCTCCCGGTCACACGATGACACCTTGAAGAGCTCACAATACCTCTGTGATTTGCGTACGTAAAGTTACGTTATTACAATTAGTATTTTAAATCCTGGACTGACGATAACCTTTATTTATGATAACCAGCGACCCAGTAAATGAAAAAAACAATAAATTTATTTTTCTTGACTCCTAATTAAACAATCATAATATTCATAATGGATTTTGGACGCGAATACCACCGGGGTAATTACGTAACACACATAAAATGGCAATCGATCGCAATGCTTTTTATTTAGACAGTTCAGCCACGTTTGTTATTTCCGTTATTGAGCAGACGAATTCTTCAAACCTATGAGGCAATGGATGTCAAAATGAAGGGCATTTCGATCAATTGTCATTGTATGTGTGTTACGCAATTAGTGGCGTAGGTCCCTTGCAGGTTAGGACAAGGAAGTTACAGGAGTACACGTTTCAATTATAATCTTATAAGGGCCACACTTGTCTGTTGCAGGTACAATTATTCAGTACAATTTAATTCTAGACATGCCATTTAGCCGCAGTTAAAATATGTAACGCACTTTTCATAGTAAGCAAAGGCCCAATTAATTTGCCCCCGGAATATTTTGTAGGTACCTGAACAGCTTTTAACGTGTTGTTATAAATTAAATAATTCTTTTGAATACACGCAGGGTATATGATTTTCCACAAAATCTATTATAGCACCAAACAATATAATCATAGTAATTTTGAATCTATCGGTTTAAGACTAGGCTATGCGTTGACTGTTAGACCGTCGCGGAACTGTTTTCTAAGTACTTAAAATCGATGGAATTGAATTCAACATATAAAAAGGATCAGTCTAATTAACTGTCAAAATAGAGAGCTGAACTGAACGAGCGGTGTTTCAGAGCGGAAAATAATTATTTACCATAGCCATGTGGCCATGGTTGTGTGTGTAAGGTATTTAGTGACTCATATTTACCATCGCATAGTTAACCGTTACATGGCGGATAAAGCGATACCATGTCTGCATAAACAGCCGTGACTGGTGCCCCAAAAAATACATCACTCACAACAATGAATCCCAATCAATCACATCCGCTCAGAAATCTATTGTTAGGACTTTATTATTCAACGGAATATTATGTTATAAAGTTTTTATAAATTCTGGTCTTATTTCTTTGCAAAATAAAAGACCTAGTATAAGGACTAAGGAAGGAATATAAGGACTAGTTAAGTAGCTACCTAACTGGTCTTCATTCATAAAGACCAGTTAGGCAGCTACGTATCTAGTCCTTTTTGGATTTAACCCGCCTCATTGCACATCACAGAATGTCTGAATGTGAAGTTTTCGAATCTGACTTCTAATTAACCCAGTGCGCGCCAGCAAATACAGGGTTATGTTATACTGCGTATCTTTGCATGTGGGATTCTTTGAACCCTCGAACCATCCTAATGGTTGGACGGATTTTAATTGTAATATACCGGAAAAAAATTGTATCATGACCATGTGGGGTAACAAAATGTTGTGCTGTTTGTTGAGGATACGATTCCAATAATATTTTTTTAATAAAATGTATCCACAAAAAGTTCACAACATGCTCACTTTTCAAGCAGTCTGATGCAGTTGGTGGCTTCAAATCTGAGATTGAACTTCAGTAACTTTTGTGTGTTTTTGTACTTCCATGATCAAAATATTTTATTGAGTGAGCAAACTATCATAAACTGTAAAGGGCTTACTGCTAGCCAAGTTGTATCTTTCTACATCAGTAAGCAAAGACGGCCTTGCAGACTGGTGTCGTTTTATTATTTGCCACAGCCCTGCGGTTGAATATCACTACAAAATGAAATAAAATATGCCGAACATCGTATTCATCATTATCGCCATCGTACGTGTTCCATGCATACGGTACTGTGCCAAATAGATTTTCTTCTTTCTCTTTTTTTTTTCTATTGCTAATGAAATAATTAGGTACAAAAAATTATATAAGTTATGTTACGTATATCTCTGCATATATATAATTATAATTAACCAGCTTTTGGACGCGATGTCGATGTCGGAAAATATCCCACGGGAACGTACTACCGATACCAGGATTACATACCTAAAAGCCGAGGAAAAGGTCATTGACTCCTACCGCTGCGCCCGCGTTACGGTCAACCATAATTTTTGTCACGCGTAATTTTGAATCGGTGATATCTTTTAAACTATTCATTTAAATGAAATGATGTCGAGGCATATTTTAATCTAAATTAAATGCTCAATTTAAGTAACATAGTTTATTAGATAAGGTTTAATATAATACCGGTCACATAGCTTCGGAAATAACAATCGAAATTTTTATCAAATTCTGAAAGATAAAAATGGTTATTGTGGGTCATCCTTAGAAGATAGACATCGCACCATCGCGGACTTTTTTAAGATGAAAAATACTGTAGAACATAAATTTTATGTAACTTTTACAATTTCCGCGGCGCACGCCAATGAAGTTCCCAGTCGGCATAATTTTTTCCGACATCTTCAACAATAATCGTCAAATTTAACTGTAGGTACCTTTTTTTTCATAAATGCGCTTCATTTGTCCAATAACACAACGCCATCGATACGAACCAGCTAATTTAGAGCATAATGAATCTGAAATATAAATTTTTAAACTATTTGCACAACCCTAGCTGTGTGCAATATTATATGTCTTTGATCATGAGCAATGAAGGGAGACTACGTATTTAAAAATGTGAGGCAATCTTCCGTTACAGAATACAATACTATATAAATAATATTGCACTCGTAAATCTCCCTTCAGTCTCAGTGCAGATTTGACGGGTTTAACGTCGTTCTTGTAGCCATGGCCGATGATAAGGTACTTATAATCGGGTTATTATAATTTGTTTTAAAAATAAAGAATTATGGAGGTACCAATCCACGATCCTAAACAATAACTGCAAAATATTTTATTCATTTGTGTTTTTTCATTATTCTTAATTACATTTTTGCTTTTTGTAGGCGGCCGAAGTCGCTCCCGAACCTGCTGTTGCCGAAACAGCAGAAGAAGCCAAGACTGAAAGCGAAGTTAAAGAGGAGAAAACGCCAGAAACCCCCGTGACGGAACCGATCACTAATGGAAGCACCACGCCTGAGTCTCCGAAGGACGAAAGCCCTGCAGCCGAAGAGCCAGCAGCCGCTCCCAGTCCTAACATCGACAGGCCTGAGCCTCAGCCTGAAATACAGCCAGAACAGTTACCTGTCAATGGGCTTTCCTTAGAAGAACCTGCCAAAGAAATTCTTAAGGAAGAAAAAAATGATGAGAGCGTAGAAGAACCCACCGCTGTAACGACAGAGGTTGTACCTGAAATTTCCGTCATAAAAGAGGTTTGTGTTGAACAAATGCCTTTGATAGATTCCACGCCTCCACCACTCCCCGCGAATCCTCCTCCTTCTTCTGTGGCATCCTTTGCTGCCACCACAATGGCACCAGAATCGACAGACGCTTCGCTAGCTAACACCGCTGATAACGCAATTCCACCACCAACTTCTGATCCAATTGCAAATGATAAACTAGATGATTTTCCCCCTGAGTCCGAAAACGAATTAACCAACACCCACACCGTTAGTAATGAACTTCCCTCCCCCGTCAAAGAAAATATTGAAGAAATTTCAGTTCCTATTGATCAAATTGAAGCTGAATCTGATAATGAGAAAACATTAGAGGCTCCTGAAGTTGAAAGTGTAAAACCGGATAGTCTAATTATTGAAGAACCAGAAACAATAATCAAACAAGAAAACGAAATCACAGAAATATCAGAAAATACTGATACTGAAATTCCTGCGCCTTCATCTGAGGACTTGGAAGTACTAGAGGATAAGAACGATTCGAACACTACTGAGGATTTACCGTCCCCTCCGTCTCCGATATGCGATGATACTGATGTTACAAGCACTGAGAACATTATACTTGAACAAAATTTCGATAATACCCAAGTTACGATTCATGAAACAAGAGAGATTGTGGTCGTTTCTAATCACGTGTCTGATACCGAGAAATTGTCTGCTCTCGAAAACGAGGTCGATAGCAAAATCTCTGAACAAAATATTAAGGCTCAGTTCAAAGACTCGCTCGGTAACCTAATTAAAACAATAGAGTGTAATGGTAACATCCAGAAAGAAAAGGATACATCTGAAATAATGCCACCGATCGAATCCAAGGAAATGAATAACATAGAACCTGTGAGGAGAGCGACGACTCCCGATGACTCGTTGCCGCCGTCTCTGTCGGAGGCGAACGAGTCGGCTCCGGCGGCGGGCGCGACCAGCAATGACGCGTCCGAGTCTTTCCCGCTGCCGCCCAGCGAGCTGAGCCGCTCGGACTGCGCCTCGCCCGCCGAGCCCGAGCCGGCGGACACGCCACAGGTGAATACTGACCGGAACCTCTTGTTATGTAGTGGAATTAGTTCTGTAATTAAGAACCGTTTGAGTTTCCCCGTTATCAGATCTCGTATTTAGTTTCATGTGCATTTCTTTACCAGCATGAGTGAACCGTTAATAACCAGGAGAATATAATGAGTGTGACCGATCTGACACAGTAATGAATACAGCCAGTGGCTGCGTTCCTGTCCTTTCCCCTTCCTATAAGCTTGAAACTGAGACATGGATACGTATTAATATGCTAGCATGATGACGTAAAGTAGGCTTTAGTGCTAACACATTTTCATATAACATATTTTTGTATTGTTTAGTCCTATTAATTTGATTCAGACAATGGATTGTTACGTTATCATTTCATGTAATTTAATTAATTATGTTTTAGTATCTAGTTGTTGCAAGTTTCCAACTTATTTAATTTTAATAATAAAACTACTAATGCGTCTGGACATTAGGGCTAATATATCTCACAAGAATGTCGTCAGCAGCGTCTATATCTTAGACACGTCGACCCGCAAAGCGGAAGCAATTCTTTGGCTTCATTGATGTTGTACAATATTTTTGTGAACAGACAGTTCTTTTAGTTAGGATATTTCAGTTTTTTAAAGACAATGCTTTCAATTTAGACCGACGACCATTTTTTATCCATATACAACAGAATATTAACAAACTTCAGTTGCCAAGAATAGCTACAGAGGCGCTGCTGGCGACGTGACACTTTACCAATGGATTCCTAGTGAAATAACGTGTCCTTTGTGATAAACACATTATCTTGTAATATTTTCTGTTAAAGTCATTCCTCGTTAGTGTTATTAACAGTTTGTGTATGCGGCTGCAAGTATTATGTCTGCGCTTGTATAAAACCATTAACGCTGCTGCTACCAATTTGGTCATTGTTTTTAGATTTACAAATTTGATGGCGCCCGCAATCTTCCACGTTAGCTTAGTCGTTGCCATACTGATAAATAAGTTAAGGTGTACCTTTAAGGAACCAGGTGACGTGCCGTCGAACGACATCGGTGTCGATACTTTTTGAAGGAGATTTTGTGAAGAAGGTCGGAAAAAGAAAAAGGGCAGATACTGTTGCGCGCCGAAACAGGTGTAATTTATAACTCATCAAACTTTGTTGAGTATTATGGTTCTATCATAAAATCTCAACAACATTATTATCAATGATGGTGTAGCTAACTAGCTGTTGTCCTCACTCATATGGTGAGTGAGAGGACATACACTCTAGGTGATTTACTTCATGGATCGGAATTCAAAAAGAAACAAGTTTTAACCAGATTGCAGTATTCAGGATAGCGCTATTTCGACACACAAACCTACTTTGTTCAGTTTAAATACCTAATAAGGCTATCTAATATAGACCTCTTTTGTGTAACATGATTTTCACTGTCACGTGATCAAGAAGAAATACTTCTATCTAGTCTAGTATAAGCATAAATATTAAGATCTATATTTATTATCTATGCATTTCAGTAAATATATGTGAGTAGGTGCCTTTATTATTTGATAGAGGCGCGCAGTGTACCAATTCAATAACCTTCGTTATCTTATTTGGAGTCCAATCCAAGGTTTTCATTTCAGCACCAATACCTACAGTTTTTAACTAACATTCCGTCTAGATCATCAATTTGAATATTTCTATGCGAATAGCACCCGTAGTATTCCACATTTCGCACCCACGGTCGCAGTGCTAATTAAGCCAATATCAGAATCAGATGCTTCACTTTTTGTTCATTTTTACCTTTCAGTCGAATATCTTTTGAAGTGAAACGTTTGAACACAAAATGAATCAGGCTTGAAATAGGCTTGCTTGCTTTTATTTAGTAGAAAAGTGTGTATGTTTATGTCGCATGTAATTTATCGCGATATCTATGTAAGCTTTTTACTACTGTTCTCGTCGCTCCTGTTACTACCGGTATGACTTCTGTTGATGTGTTCCATAATCGCAATGTATATTGTGTAGTACTAGCTGTTCGTGCCCGGCGCCGTCCGGGTGTAAATCCGACTTTTCTGGTGGATTTTCCAAAATTTTCTTTCATACAATCCTTGTATGTAGTATTATGTTGTATGTTCTGCGAAACTCAGTGAACTCTGAGAATAAATGCCACCTTGAATTTATGCAAGCCTATTACTTTTGGTTGAGTATTCAACAAAAAGACGATTTTAGTAATAAAATAACACAACCTTGTTTACCCCGAAGGGCTGGACCTATAGTAATAAAATAAATATGAATTAATTGTATGTAAGTCACCCCAATTAAATTGGGATAAGGGCAGGAGAATCATGATGACGATGAATTGTAACTGAATGTACTGCTTCACTTTTCGTTTGAAGTGTACTTTACTTTCGACTTAGCGGGAATTGATGGAGAAGTAGCAAATTATAATTTCGTAGAACGACTGATTGTGAAAAGGATTAAAAGCATTCCTACACATCAAAACAATTGTGTGACTAACAAAAACTTTTTAAATTTATCGATATTTTTCAGTAGTCTCTAACTACCATTGTAACTGTGGATGCGAAATGTGGAATACTAAAGCTGATATTCAAATTGGTGACCTAAACGAAATGCCTCTTTTTAACTACTTCAAACAAATGGAAAGTTATTAACAAAGTCATTTGCTTAAAAATATTTTTATAAAGGAATTCCTCAAAAAAGAATATGTATGAGAGTTATGTCATGTCTCGATCATAAGACTTATTTATGTATTTCTAAGCAATTTTTTTTCTTGTCACTAAACCAATAGTATCACTTATACCTACGTTAATTTCCAATATGTATTATCGTATGCCTTAAGAAGTAATATTAGCGGTTTTTTTTAATATTGCCTACTGATGTTTGATAATTATGTCGATAGAACAGCCCTTGTATCACTAAAATTTAAATTGAATGCTGGAAGAACACTCTCTTTGTTCATTAGATTAGTTCAATATATTAACTTTATTGGAAAACCTATGATCTCGAGAATAATAATAATATCTGGGTTGCAATGCTACTATAACATTGTGTCGTACAATTATCTCGGTTTTGCCAAGAATACATTTGTGTCTTTATCATCTTGTCATATTTCCAGTAAATAAATATGCATTAGTGCCTTGTGTCTCATAATAATTTGTTATGTGTTCAATGCTTGTTTGTAATACCAATTTTATTTGTACATCATTGTTATGATTGAATTTATTTAGTACGTACGCAAATTTACTGTAAAATATACTGACAACAACAATATTATTACAGGATCCCCTCCCCGTAAGTGACAAATTGGCAGAATTGATCCCGGAGGTCCCAGATGTGCCAGAACTCAAAACGGAAATGGTACAGTCAAAATATGCATTTTAAAACCAGTATGAAAATTGATTGATGTTGAGTTTGACGTATATTAATGTCACGTTTAACATTTAGTTGCAGGAGACGACGGGCGACGTAGCGGTGACCAACTAAACGCCACATAAGATCGCAACCCATCGTCCACGACACAACTGTGTCTAAAATGAGCCTTTAATTTATTTCGATTTAGTACTGTGGCGTATTGTCGAACTAAGTTCGGTCAATAATTTACA
Organism: Omphaloscelis lunosa; assembly: GCA_916610215.1. NCBI lineage: Eukaryota > Metazoa > Arthropoda > Insecta > Lepidoptera > Noctuidae > Omphaloscelis > Omphaloscelis lunosa. The sequence continues at coordinate 15,965,350 of OU744247.1, forward strand.
TCGTCAATAATGTGGTTTTCAGTTCAGATTATGACGTTTCGTATAGAATGATTATACTATAAGTTTAGCATGCTTTGCTTCTATAAAATTAAGATTTTATACATTTTATTCGCTAGAATCGAGTTTTTATAATTATATTACATTAACAAAGTTATATTTAGACAGTATACGGTGCGATAAGTTGGTGCCATTATTACAGGGGTATAAGTTTGACGTTGTCGCGTATCGCTCGCTCTTAAATAAATAATAACTCTCCCATGTAGTTCTTACTCTCGCAGCTCTTCTCAGATAAATAATTACTTGTAATTCTTTTTAAAATCTTTTCTTAATCCTAAAAAATCGTTTTTCTATACAAAATGACAGCAGGTAATGTAGGTGTCGTGTTTTTTTTAGAAGATATTTTGCTCAGACCTCAAGCATTAAAGATTTTAAACATCTTTTCAAATATCAAAAACATGTTGTAAAATAAAATCAGGGACTTCCTCTCCTTGAAAAACTTTAAAAATAAGGCCATTTTAAAACCTTTTTAGTTTATTGATTTTAATTAAATTGACTTTAATTAAAAATGTGTTCTATGTTTTGGCCGACGCAAATCCCATTCGACTGGTATAATTGGTAGACTGTATGCATTGTGTACGACAATGTACTGTATCAGAAACATTGTTTAAGTACACGGAAAGTTCTCTTTCCTATTGAATACGATACGTAGACCCGTCAATGATGATCAGTGTCATCAGTTTAGTAAATATAATTTGAAACATTATTTTATTATGTATATATGAACACCGATTTCATTTACTCGTAAAACAAACATTTTATTAATTATCAAATTGGAGTTTGAAGTAACTTGTAAATTGTTAAGTATGAGGGAATATGAAATCTCATTAGTTTATGGTATATTCATTGTGTTTTATTTCTAGTTTATAATAAGTTGTATAAAATTAGTCTCTCAGCAGCTCTCTGTAATGCCAGCTCATAATTTTTTATTCATTTGTAATTGACGGAAAGTTGCTCCTATGTGTAAGATGATAGAACATGTTTAGGCATTTTTCGTAAAGTAGCGTGTGGTTGTTGAATCTAAATTAAATGGATGAGGATGGATTTATCGTTTAAAATTGATATTCAGTGGCCAAGTTTGTGATTACTATACAATTTATAAACTTATACAGACATGATTATATTGTACTATTTAGAATTGTAGTATGTGTAACGAGTTAGTGAAGGCGGTGTGGTTATTATCAACCGCCATTAGTATATTGGTTTCAACCTCATTCGTAAAATACAATTAGATGATTTGTAAGGTTTGATATAACTATACAATATTATGGTCATTTTCTAATACTATGTGTCCAGTAATCATATGATTTCAAGATCATTTTTGTAATTTTATACACTTTTTAAGAAATTAAATGTGACACACACTGCACGATTGGGAGAAGTTCTCCAGATATATAAACTGTAAACGTGAGTGAGACATTCCATATCAAGTGCAAACTAGATTGTCTGAAATTCTGTAATATTGTGTGCATGCACTCTAATTACTTCGTAAACTGTCAGCCATCTCATCATATGAAAGTTGATCGTTTAATTTACATAATTACTAACACCAGCAACAAGACTCAACACAATGCTTAGAGGTGTCAAAATATTATATTAGTAGAAAATTGTAATTAACAATTGCTTATATAAATGAATTTTCTCTAGAACTGATATTGTAGTTCTAATTGGGTTTCCATTTGATGTGACCCCAAACAGATACTAAATTTAACCAATATTTTGAAAATAACATCACGTATCATTCCTGTTAGAACTAAAATCACTTCCAAACATTTTCCAGTAGTAGTTATGTTTGTTTTAAGGATTTTCTTACTACGGTAATCCAAAATTGACTGAGTTTTATGTAATTCAAGGAAATGAACTTATTTGCTCATTATGCATTGTGGAATTTGTATGATAATTATAATAGGGAATTATGTTAATCCAATTATTGAAACTTAATGTTGATGTGTGAATGTCTCTTATCAATAAATATTAAAAAAAGAATCCGTTTTTTATTGTATAATGTGTTTTTGATGGAATTGGACGAGTTTAGTGTACTACTGCTGGACATTCATAGGTATAAAACACCACTTGTATGATACTATAAAAACGTCGCCGTTTTAACCTTTTCACCTCCACAGACATATAAGAATTTCCAAATTTTTGTGCCCTCATCGCCACAACTTCAATAGAAGCTCTTCATTTTTAACTATCTTATGAAAATAAATTTACGTTATCCAAAGGCTTTGTTTCCTGTTATTATTTAATAAAATACTGTCTAACGTCCTGTTTTCGTTTGGTTTCCACACAAAAGAAGCCTTTCATTGTTTTAAAATCGGAAAAAACAAAAATTCTTACCTAACATTTTTAATGTCCCCAGAACGCCAAGGACTACAAATAAAGTCGGCCAGTGATGCGACACAAAAGTTATCACTGTTTGATTTCGCCCGTACAAATATTTATAAATGCTACTATCAAAAACAATTTGAGGTCAATCAAATATGAACTTAGTTAACTACTTTACAACAAAGGGAAAATTTACCAATTTAGACCTTCAGATGGGTGCCGCACAGTGGAACGAATGTATGGGAGCGGTTGGACGTAGACATGTCCGAAAAAAAAGAGTAAAATTATGCCAAACTAATGATGCCATCTTATTCGATTACTTAATGCCTTCATAACTTGTGGTGATGAATTTCTTCATAACTCCCATATTTCGGGAGTAATTTGAGAAAATGTGAAATTTTACTATGAAAATGAGTGTATCGAGCTCTCTCCCTCCTGATTCCGGGCTTGTTTCAAGTAGCGGTCTCTAATATCATAATGCTAATACTAAGAGCTATATTTAATACTAAGACACATAGTGCGCCAAATGTGCACTTTCTGGGATAAAGAGTGATGTTTATTTTATAACACAATTTTTTAATTTTTTGTTTATTTTGTTGATTAAAACCGTTTTTCTAAAGGTTTACCTTATTACAATAACATTTCTGATCAGCCAATTAGAGAAGATATAAGCTAATTAGGATATATAATTAGGGACTTAAGGTTTACATATAAAACTGATGCACTAATGATTACTGATAAGAACATTGCTATTATTTAATTACTAAATGGCTCTTAATACACTAATTTAGCATGCATCATTTACTAATTATCACAATAACTAATTACCTTGCAATATTTAACAAAGGATACCTGGGATACCTGGATTTTATATAAATAGGTCACTATTAGTAACTTTAAAATCAGTGTTGATTTACACCTCGTTGTATCCAAGCTAATCTCGCAATGTATTTTCCAAATTTTAATACAAATCTTGATATTCACGTTGCTTTATGCGCACGCGCACATAAAGATTTACGCGACTTTAACTATTTGTTCAGTGTTTTAAAAGATAACAGTTGTGTTCAGTTATGTGAAAGTGCTGAAACAAGTTTAAAAGACTGGTGTCGTCGATTTTGCTACCGCATTTATGCAAAATGGACACAGTCTGGAAGAAGCACAGATAAGTTTCGGAAGAAACATGAGATTTGGCTACAGGCTGCAATTCAATGGCCGGAATTACAGAATGAAAATATGGAACCTTCTACAGAAAATATAAGTGACGTCATCGAGCCCATAATTTCTCCTGCTAAATCTGATGCTTCAACTTGTACACATCCTAGTCCTCGTAAATCTTTTGAGGACCTTAGTAACCGGCAAAAAAGAAGACGCACCACTGAAGATAGTCTTTCATGCAGCAGTAGCAGCGCTGAAATTATGTTTTCGGCCGAAAGGGCGCTTCAAAAGGCAGGACAAAGCGATACAGCTTATGTTATGAAATACTTGACGGAGAATCCAGAAGAGGCCTCAAAAATCAAAGCCTTCATTGAAGGTAAATCAATTCAGGTACGGGAAATATCCCCTTTGAAGGCATTGGCTCTTTATGTATCGATGAACTTATCGAAATGGCGCTATAACACTCTTCGGGATTTCAACACTCAAGAAGGAGCTCTTCAATACCCGAGTTACTACATGTTGGTTAAAGAAAAAATTAAGTGCTATCCGGCCAAAGAAGATCTCACAGTTACAGAGAGCTCTGCAAAAATCAAATTACAAGCCTTGATGGATTTAACCTCAAGAAGACTTATTAGGTCGTTAGAAACCCCTGTTGATCCCAATCAACAGCTCGTATTGACCAGCAAATGGGGTTTTGACGGATCATCTAGCCAAAGCATTTATCATCAAAGGACGAGTGAAGATGAGCAAATCGATCTTGCTAGTAATTTTATGATTAGTCTTGTACCACTGCGGCTCGTCTCAAAAGGTGTAACAATTTGGGAAAACGAGCGACCATCTTCCACTTCATTTTGCCGGCCAATATTGTTTAAGTTTATAAAGGAAACCAAAGAAAATGTGCAGAGAGAGATGGCTGAAATCGAAGCAGAGATTGAAGCCTTAACTCCATCCACCATCACTGATGGAATTAGTGTCAAACACCAACTGCTGTTGACAATGATTGATGGTAAAATTCATTCCATTATATCCAATACAGCAGCTTCAGTGTGTGACATATGCAAGGCTTGTCCTAAAGAAATGAATAATTTAGAGTTAATCAAAGATAAACACGCAAACGAGGACATGTATAAATATAGCTTAAGCACCCTTCACGCTTGGATTCGCTCAATGGAATGCTTATTACACATTTCCTACAAATTAGACATAAAATCATGGCAAGTAAGGGGTGATATAGCAAAAAGGCAAGTTGATGACAGGAAGAAAAGAGTTCAAGAGGCTGTAAGAAGAGAAACGGGCTTACTTCTCGATGTTGTGAAACAAGGCAGTGGATCCACCAACAATGGCAACTCGGCAAGGAGATTTTTTGAAAACTACACTAAATCTGCTGAACTGACCGGAATAGATGCTATGCTTTTAAGAAAAATCTGTGTGATCTTGCAGTGTATTTCATCAGGAGAGAAGATCAACGTAACTAAATTCCGAGAGTTCTGCTTTGATACTGCTAAGCTTTACGTGGAGTTATACCCATGGTATTATATGCCTTCTTCACTTCATAAAATTTTAATGCATGGGCCAGACATAGTTCAGAACATGTCAATTGTGCCCATTGGTTTTCTATCCGAAGAGGCATCTGAGGCTAGAAATAAAGATTTTAGAAAATATAGAGAGGGGCATTCTCGAAAGCATAGCAGTATCTCATGCAATGAAGATATTATGCACAATCTTTTACTGTCTTCTGATCCACTTGTTACAAGTATCCGTCCAAAAGGAAATAAGTTTGTAAAAAAATCTTCTTTTAAGGAATTTTATGAGCTTACGGATTCTGAGAAAAGTGATATCGAATTTGTTAACATAAATGATTTAGCGGACATCGATTCTGAATTTGAATTAATTGATGATGATGATGATGACGAAGATAATTAAATGATGTTATTGTTTTAAAATGTGTAACTTAGTAAATTAGAGCTTACGTCTTAATTATTTATTGTACTTTTAATGAAACTAGGTAATTTATTATCAACTTACTTAAAAGTCATACTCTCATCAGTTCTTGTGAATATTTTTGTTAATATATATTTCTGTATATATATAATATATTTATAGACCTCTTAATAAGTCTGTCTGCGGTTTAAAGTAAATACAAATGGGGAAAAAACGTTTTTTTTTTTAAATTTTCATTTCCTTTTATCCCAGAAAGTGCACATTTGGCGCACTATGTGTCTTAGTATTAAATATAGCTCTTAGTAATAGCATTACGATATTAGAGACCGCTACTTGAAACAAGCCCGGAATCAGGAGGGAGAGAGCTCAATACACTCATTTTCATAGTAAAATTTCACATTTTCTCAAATTACTCCCGAAATATGGGAGTTATGAAGAAATTCATCACCACAATTTATGAAGGCATTAAGTAATCGAATAAGATGGCATCATTAGTTTGTCATAATTTTACTCTTATTTTTCGGACATGTCTACGTCCAACCGCTTCCATACATTCGTTCCACTGTGTGCCGATCCGGAAATTAATAGTTCTTGTTATTGTCCACCAATCCTTGTCGATAAATTATATTCCCATCTCTACAAAAAAGTTAGTTGTCACTGCCCCGAGCGCCACGGACTATTATAGAAGTCGTTATGTGACGTCATAAGCGTACGGGTGTCAAAGTCACTTTGGCATAGTGCAACAATGTAAACCGGAAAGCGCGCACGCCTCCTTTCCCGCTTTGCTATTGATAAGAACAAAATGATTTTTATTGTATTCTATTGTATGATTAATTAAAAAGTGCTGTTAAAGAATTGAACTCTTATGAGTTACAAAAATTGTTGCAACGAACTCGAAGAGGAGGATATTGACACAGATGATTCTGATGTACTTAACTCCATCTAGGTAATAATCATAGTCTTTCTATAGTTTAAGATAACAGTTCATTTTAGTCAACCAAACCCATAATCCAATATCTTTATTTCCATATCCTGCAATAGTCCTACCTACACCAACCGAAGTTTGTCCTTGGGTGCTCTTGCATAGTACGAACAGAGATAATTGTCGGTTGGGGCCTCATTTAATTACGGCCTTTACGAGTTGGATTTGGCCTCTTGTACGCCTTCCAAAGGCCCGGTACCACAGGGTTCCCAGATATGACAAGAGACGTAAAAATAATAATAACGGTTATTCATCAAAAAGTAAGAAAAAACACGGGGTAGACAAAAATGAAAGAAAGGAAGACCACAGACATCCTTAATCAGAATTGAATGTAACGTGCTCTGAGCGCCAAGGACTTGAAATGAAGTCAATGGATGGCGTCATGAAACTAATAGAGATGTACCACATTTCTTATAGTTCTAATTGAGTTATGCATTTTTTTCTTAAATACTTATTATTTATACTGGTTTTTCTTATTAACGATACTGTGAAATAAAACAAAATGGAAATATTGAATCAGTTTTTATTTATATTCGTAAATTTATAAATAAAGCTGAATGTAAGCGTATAAATTTCATTTATTCATAGGACGATAGCCTCATCGCTACTTTTTACTGTAGGTACATTTAGTTATACATTTATAGCTTGGCGCTGGGCGAGCCATCGCGTCCTGTGTACGTTGGCGGTGAAAAGGTTAATAATCCCCTGCTATGCAACAGTTGCATAATATACTACTAAATTATTACCTACTTAGCGAGGGCGACCCACCCTTCCTTCGCATGTCATAACGTGGAGATTAAGCCCAACGTACACATGTTCTCAATGTTCGGCTTAACACCGCGAGTTGAAAATGTGTGCGTTACCCAGCAAAATAATTGTAACGGTTATCCGCCAGCAGTGCATCTGTAAGCCCAGAGGAACCCTCGACCTAGGTACTCTCGCATCGTCAATAACCAATGCCATCTACCGGTATTTAATGCAACTAGTATAATAGCAGACTGAATGAGGATCTACTGATACAATCTACATAACAGACTTAGTAGCGCCATCTATCAACTCATAGAGACACTAAATGTTGTGGTCATTTTAAATATTAATAACTTGTCCTTAATCTCTGAGCATTAATTTATTATCTTGAAAATAGTACTGCAAATCATACTCAATTATAAAAATGTAGCTTACAAACCTATAGCTTTCATTCTTAAAAATTTTGTTATCAGTATGTCAATTTATGTAAGTGCTTCTAATATAAATTTACAATAATAAAAAGGCGCGGGTCCACCGCGGCGCACGGAGAGGCTACGCACGTGTGTTAAGCTTCGCTTTGTAAGAAAATGTATGTGGTCGTGTCCACTACAACCCACGGAGAGGCTACGCATGAATTGACGTCATTGATACATGCGTGGCTTGCTCGAATAGGTGGTTACATAGCTCAGAGCTGTCGACGTGGGTCTACGTTTCCACTGGAGTACACGAATATGACCCACAACTATCTACAGCTCATTTGTTTTCAGTCATACGCCTTGTGGGACGGACGCGTTTCGTGTCCGTGGATTGCAGTGGCACGTGCGTAGCCGTGCCTCCGTCCGCCATGCTATACATAGTCGTGGGTCTTGGTATAGGTACTCCAGTGGAAACGTAGACCCACGTTGTTAAACAAATTAATACACGCAGCTAAAATGCGCCGCGTGCCCGTGCACAGCATGCGCCGCGGTGGGCCTGCGCCAAGGGAATGGTAGTTTGATTTCCTGTTGAGACGGTAGTCGGTACTTTTTGCTGGTGAGATGGAAGAGCGAGGGATTATACTGTGCGCTTGGTCTTGTAAATTTTGGATAATTTGAATTTACCATCTAAGTGAGTGTACCTATATTGTTTTTTTCCACTTCTGAACACCCATTACATAATGTCGAAAATAGTCATTTTAATCATAGATAATTAGTTGCCCAGCTTCTGTAATTGTTGTGCACTTTTTTTAATTTGTTGCTCTTAAGTTCTTTAGTTATTTCACAAAAACATTTTCTGCTGGGGTAAAGTTACCGCAGCCAGTTTTTGAAGTGAAAACTTCTTTAGCGGCGTTGTGCACTTTTTTTGTAATGGGTAAAAAAATGTTAAACTCGCGTCAGGACACGTGACCTGATCGAAAATTCGTAAGACGGTTAATGTCGGCACTCCCGGAGTGCCACTGTTTTTTTTTTTTTTTTAAGACGAGGTAAATGTTGCACCTTATTTTGTATTTGTTCTTTCTTCGGCTGCGAAGTTATTCGAGATCCTGCTGAAGTAACGTTTGTGGTTTTGCTGGATCTCTGAAACGGTAAAGCGGATTCTTATCATATTTTGTACATGGCTTCTTAGCGATTACTTTTTTTGTGCAAAAAAAATGCACTGCTTAAAGGTTATTTAATTAAATATAAAAACACTTCAATAGGTCCTAACACTCTGAAAACTCTGGAGTTATTTGGCAACCGATAAACCTGTATGTGGATATATAAATAACTTCGGAAATAAAAATAGCTTCGGAAATAACAATGAAATTTTTATCAAATTCTGAAAGACAAAAATGGTTATTGTGGGTCATCCTTAGAAGATAGACATATGCCATCGCGGACTTTGTTGTTGAGCTTTTTAAGATGAAGATAGGCTCGTCCCCTATTACATGGGACTTAAACATAAATGGCGAAATGTGGGTTTGCTATAGGTACACCTCTGCCTAGGGCTGCCATCTAAATTACGGGCCCCGGACAAAAACCTCAAGGTACCACGGACATTTGAGTGAAATGAAGATTTTTTCCCGGACGCACTCGAGTTTTTTTTTACAATAAAATAAAACCATCGTTAAGTATCACATTATTTTTTTATTAATAGAAAATCAACTTCAACTTAAGCCTCAACAATACAAATAAAAGGCTTAATTTACTAATCAATTGTACTTGAACTATTCTCTGTCTGCGGTAATACGACAAAAAAAAATTGAACGCTTGACTTTTTGACGAGCGTTCTTTTGATTTCCCCTGACACAAAACAAAAACCCCGCCTGGACGCTCCCCGGACGCCCTCCAAACTAGGACAAATCCGGGGAAACCCGGACGAATGGCAGCCCTACCTCTGCCTAACCTTTCGGGGATTACAGGCGTGATGCTAAGTTATGTTATTTTTATTGATGAATAATAACAACCAATGGCGCATTTTTATTAATAAATGGCAGTAATTATATACATAACACATGATTATTTGTTTTACCGCATTTATAAATGCATATCATTAACATTTATAAATATTTTTATAAAAATCATTAAAAACTATAAATGTAGCCGACCGGTATCGGGAACAGGGCCCAAGCTACCGGTGGTCAGGGCTCCTGAGAGAGGAACCTCCATAAGATAAGCGCAGTGTCCAGAAGTACCGCTTTCTGGATCAAGCCCTTGGTCCAGCTGCCTAACGAGAGCCTCCTCAGGTGTTGATCGAGGTTCTTGGCTAATATCCATTGGCCGTCACGACTATCGGCACAATGATTGCTGTATCCACATCCCACATGTCGACAACGTCCCGAGCCAGTTCGAGATACTTAATCTGCTTATCTTTTTCGGCTTTCACGAGATTCTCATCATGCGGGACCGCTATATCAATAATCATTGTGCGACACTCTAATCGATCTATCACCAGTGTGTCACGAGTTTGTCAGGAACATTTAAAAGACAACACCTAGGACGATCTTTTTACTGCACTAGGGCATCGAATGAAAGACTCGCCACGTTTTTTAACATATCGCGAACAAGAGTCTTGAACGGAGAATGAAAATAGGTCACTGATGGATGATAGATCGATCCCAATACAGCGTGATATTGCCATTTTCGAGAACTGGGTTGGGCACGTACTTATAGTATGGTACTTCCGATTCCAGAAGACTGTATTTCAAGAGCAAGTTGCTGGTGGATAATCCTGGCTATAAGGTTGTACTTTTGCAGTATGTCTCCGTTAGCCAGACCAGAACAGCCAGAAATAATGTGTCTGATTTATTCCCCCGGACGGTGGTATGCCTGCCAGATGTCAAGCGTGCCATCCTTCAAAATATATTTTCAATAGTTGTTCGTCATTATAATTTCGTCATTATAATTTCGTCTATAATCGCAAAGACAGAACCTTCAGTTTCCCTAAAGAGATCATCGAATCTCAAGCACGTTACGGACGCTAAGAGTCTATATCGGGCCCATGTAGGACCCATTATTCATACATCTTATGACCTATTATGCATATACGTCATCGTCATCGATAATAATTGTATCGAGAAACAGAGCAGGGCGCGCCTAACAACGTCTTGGTGCCTAGCCCACCCTAAAAACCAAACTAGACATATAACACACAACTACCAAGATAAATCTAATTGGCCGAAACACAACAGGGCTATCGTGTTTAGTTGAAGAGTGCCCGTGATCACCTTCCAGCTTCATCATCAGACCCTGAATACAACTTTTGGCTATACTACCTACCTTGCCTTTTTGCAGCGGCTCGTGTGGAAAAGATCGCTGTACAAATACAAAATATTCGATAATCCTAATTTGATACTCTCATGTATCAAATTTGGATTATCGAATATTTTGTATCAACGGTAAGATAATTTTATGATCACAGATTTAGATTCTAATATTTTATTTCGGTTAAAGTAGGTAAGGTTTATAAATGCCTATTCGTCTTGGACTTTATGAAATGACCTGAAGGTGTACTTTGGTGACTGCTACTGGAACTCCTCGAGGAGTAGAACTAGGTGTGCCGAGTTTGGGCTCGTTTTCTTATTTATGATGAGACCTTACCTCCGGACCTGATGGAGTGACCTGAAGGTGTGGCGCAGTGGAAGCATGCTGGGCCCATAACCCAGAGGTCCGTGGATCGAAACCACGCTCTGCTAGAAATCTCTTTCTGTATTTTCTATTATTTTTCTGTAACTTTCTGTATAATTTTAACTAGTTTTCGTGCTCGTATTGTTATTTTTACGTCTATTTCGGTGCTGTGAAGTACTTCTGTGTCTGCTAGTGGAACACCCCGACGAATTTAAGAAATAAAATACCAAACCGTGGATAAGGCCAGGACTACTACGATTTATGCGACACAGGGACGTTGTCCATAAAAAAAGTGAAACAGTCACCAGAAAACGATGCTCTCAAATTGACATATAGCAGATATAGAAACTTCTGTAATAATTTGTTGAAAAAAAAAGTTAAAATAGCTTACAATAAAAAAATGTTAGAGCAGGTGGGTAAAAAAAAATGGGATGCAATAAAAAATATCACAAACACAAAAGTAAAAAATTGCGCTTTAGTACTATCTATCCAGCACAATCGATTGAAGGTGTGAACGAGTTCTTTGTTACGGTAGGAAAAAATTTAGCCAGCAAGACCAACAGCTGCCTAAATCCTCAACAACCCATTGCTTTTATTTCTCAATCTACTGACTCATTCACACTCTTTTGTAATACTCGATACATATGAATCAGAGGTAGAGCGCCTGATCATGGTTCTTAAAAATGTCAATATTACTGGATATCCAACCGCCTCCTTAAAGAAAACAGAAACGTATTTGTCCCTGATCTGACTCATATTTTTAATATGTGTTTAGACGAGGGAACATTTCCCACTGTTTTGAAGAAGTCGGTCGTTCATCCGATCCATAAATCTGGCGATAGAGATCGTGTCACCAACTACAGGCCCATTTCTATTCTCCCAGCGGTCTCTAAGCTTTTGGAACGCATCATCAACAATAGATTGGTCGAGTACCTGGAAACGAATAACCTTCTCTCAAACAATCAGTTTGATTTCAGAACTGGTAAGTCAACTTGTAATGCTGTCCACGAGCTTGTAGATTACAAATTAGGAATAGAGATTCCGGTAAAAAACTGTTGGAATGTTTTTGGATCTGGCAAAGGTCTTTGATTCGGTCTCTGTGTCACTGCTTCTGAGTAAATTGGAAAGGCTGGGTGTAAGAGGTAAACAACTAAATTTGTTTGAAGATTACCTCTCGGGTCGCTGTCAATCTGTTAAAATTGATAAATTTGTTAGCAGTGACTTACCTATCAGTTTTGGTGTACCACAGGGCAGTATTTTGGGACCCAGTCTCTTTTTTGTGTACTTAACTAAACTCTGTGGGTGTGTTTCTTATGCAGATGACACTATTCTTCTTTTCTCGGCTGATACGTAAGAATGGGTCTATGAGGATGCTCAACGTGGTTTTGATACTGTGTGCCACTGGTTGAGGAGTAACATGCTGACACTTAACGCTGATAAAAGTTAAAACGCAGTACATAACATTTTCAATGCATAGCTCTAACTCACCTCCTGCAACAGTTGAATCTGCCAATGTCCAACCTTGGTCAGGACAAGGTTCATAAAATACCTATGAATAACAATAGATAACAATCTCTCTTTTAAACTCCATATAGAATTAGTCACTGATAGACTAAGAAAACTTATAATTATATGTTTTAAAAAATCTGAGAATTGTTGCAGACCCCAAACTAATGAAGCAGGTATGTCTGGCATTTGGTCAATCAATTTTATCATACTTTATTTCTGTCTGGGGTCGTGCACCAAAAACCGTACTAAAGCCAGTTGAAGTAACCCAAATAGCTATTCTCAAAGTAAGCACTTTCCGACCCTATTTGTTCCCAACTTATCATCTGTACCATGCCTGTGAGGTCCTCTCTTTCCGCTAATTATTCTTACTGCGCACTGTCTTGACGCAGTATGAGAGTGAACTTTGAAAAGCCAGCTATACCATCCAGGCGACGAAAACCTATACCCAGTACCGACAGATCCATGTTTAAACACCCATTCGTTAATGAGTAGGTACTTCTGCTTCTTGGGTCCTATTATAGATAGAATTGTCGACATACTTGCTTTTGCTATTTATTACGACATACTTGCTTACAACTTCTGCTATTTAGAAGTTGTAAGAATGAAGTGTTTGAGTACACTCATAAACTGACCTATGACGAAACTGAAAACCTCTTAATTGTACCACATTAAGTTCACATACTCACCCTCATACACACACTCACTCATCTACGTTCGACACAAAAGGAGGTCTACACCACACCTCACTCCACATTACTTCATTTTTACTTTATTTGCATTCTTATTTTATTTGCTACTAGTTGATCTAAAAAATAAAATATGTATATAATTATAACAAATTTGAACTTGTAAGCGTTTAAATGTATATTTTAGGAATGAGCGCTGTTGTCTGAAATACAGATTTTATTTATCTAGTCCAGACACAGATGTCTTAATGAATTTCTGTTAATATAAGATCCTTTAAGATATGTTTTTATTTAGGATGTACTTACTATCTTGAATTTGAAATAAATTATATTATATTATTAAATTATACTATATTACTATTATAAAATTTCCTTTTGCTGAGTTGAGATGGTGTAATACACGTGGGAGCAGAGCTGGTGAAGAAAAAGTTCACGTTAGGTCATATAGCCAGTATCTGATGAAAGCGTCGTAAAAGCATGCGTTCGAGTCTGATAAGTCTAGAGTAACATAGTTGCTCATGACTTGTGCTTCTTGCGAGGCGAACAGTTGTAGGTGTGTCTCGCTCTGTGCCGATGGACGGCCGAAACGGGAATACCTTGGGTTACAACGTCAGTAAGGATATCCACAGTTTGGATCTCCTTTGGAATGCGCCTGATGACGACGCGGGTTGGAGTTTCCTCTGGGAAGAAATAATTATGGAACGAGTAGTTTCGAGCACGGAAGAGAAGAAAAGATCCCTATAGTCCGAAGACGTGGGAACTACGACTTTAATGCCATGCTGGGCGTTGCTGGGTGGTGCGGGCAGTAATTATTGGTCTTGCGATTATTACACATTTTGGATATTTCCGTCGTTTCGTTTTTGCCCGGAAGGACTAAAGACCTCGACTCGACGAACGTTTTATAATGACAAATACGTTATAGAAATATGATAGTATATTTCTATAACGTACTGAATTATACCCTGCCTTGAAAAAGGCAGCAATGAATAACACCGGTTTTAATCAAAGACTACAGAAATCGTTACGGCAGGCGTAATGAACCGGCTGGCGACAGCGGTACGGTAAGTCAGCAGTCAGCAGTGCAGGTAGAAAGGGCATGTCCGTTCACGGCGTGTCGGCGGCGGGCGGCGGCCATCGGTCGGCGACTGATTTTTTGGCGACGGCCAAATTTTGCATCTTTTTATCGTGTTGGCACTAAGTGATGAAGCCCGAAATCATATATTTTGTATCGTTAATCACTATATAAAGTATTGAAAAACATGTATATTATTGTTTTGATAATTTTACGGTTAGTTATAAGAACAATACAAATTCGAATGACAAAAACATTTGACAAAAATATAAAACTTTACGATTTAAAAACCGGAATCATCGGAACAACTCTCCGCTAAGAAGCCTGTCACATTATTTTTGAGTTTGACTTTTACCTTTTACTGCATTTCCAGCATAGACATTTAATAAGTATGGACTGGAAATATACAAAAAAAAGGTGCGTACCTACAACTCAAAATGTCGCTTAAAATGGCTGCCAATGCTAGGGTTGTGTCAATCAGGGAAACATAGTGTTACTATTTCGAGTATCCATACTAGTACGTAATAGTATTACGAATCTTACTAGATATCACGGTTGAATCGTATTAAAAAATTATTAGCTAATAGTCCGTTGTAAAAGAAAAAAACGAGTATTGATAATTTATCACTTCCCAAACAATTTTCCGCATAATTATAATTTCATTTATAGAATTATTACTTAGCAAATAAAGTTTTAACAAATAATTGTAACGCAAACCTAATGTTTGGCAAGTGAACGTTTAAACAAAGCCAAATATTTAGTATCGAGCGAGCATGCAAGTCTTATGCCTATTTTCACCTTCACTAAGTGACACTTAAATGAATCGCTAATAAAAGTTCACTGTTGGTTTTTCAACGGTAGACTCAGCGCTGAGAGTTGAAAATCCAACAGTGCAGTTTTATTTAGGTATTCATTTAAGTGTCACTTAGCTGTCGGTGAAAACGGGCATTAGTGAATTAAATTTTTAACAATTTTATCATAAAACTATATGGCGCCGCGATATTCTATACATAAATTTGCTTATACAAATATGGGTGAAATACGAACTAGAATGTGAAATATCGTGTTATTTCACTCTTTCCAATGTGGTAATCGTATTTGATAAAAGAAACAACAATATTTCAGTTGTTCCTCATAAGGACAACATTTTGTTGAGACGTAGTAACAGTTGTAGGTAAGTGCCATATCCGCCATAATATGCGACAAGTTCACGGTAGTTCTGCTGTCAAGTGGTTGTTTACTTTTTGTTTTATTGAGATTTGTGAGAAAATTACGAGGAGTTTTCTTTTAAAACTACATATATACGTTGCAAAACACCAATTCAACATGCCTGTGTGTTGTATTGTGAAGTGTGGTGCAAGAAAGACGGAAAATCAACCTTTTGTCTTTGCACAGGTTAGTAGCCGGTTTTCATGCAATAGTACATAGTGATAAACTTTCAATGAAAAAATTGCTAGGCGATCATTAAATACGGCTTAAATTTTAATATATGGGTTTATTTCCGTCCAACAGACCTTTTTATTATTTCATAATTTCATTCGTTTGTTTACAATGATATGTCATGGTGGAATAGTGTTGTACCGTTGCCGTAATAGTTTCTGATACTAGTTCCTTCGCTGCGCTGAAATGATATTGCTAGGTCCGGCCCGTGGTTTACAGCAAACTGTAGTCTTTGGTTCATAGCACCGAGAGACCATGCCACAGAGTTTTATGATGTTTATACGATTTTTTTGTTGAAGTTTTTAAGATGAACAATACTGTAGAACATACATTTTATGTGACTTTATGATTTCCGCAGCGCACGCTAATAAAGTTCCCAGTCTGGATGATTTTTTCCGACATCTTCAACAATAATCGTCAAATTTCAGCCAATTTACACAAAACCTTAATGAATATACACTAAAAACCTTCCGCATGAATCACTCCGTCCATTAGTGAAAATTGATTGAAAATCCGTTTAGTAGTTTTTGAGTTCTTCGCGTTCAGACAGACAGAAAAACAGACAGACGCGGCGGTGGAGTTTGTTTTATAATATGTAAGGATGTGTATTATCCCGAATGTTCATTTATGATAAAATTGTTAAAATTTTAATTCACTAATGCCCGTTTTTACCGACAGCTAAGTGACACTTAAATGAATACCTAAATAAAACTGCACTGTTCAATTATCAACTCTCAGCGCTGACTCTACCGTTGAAAATCCAACAGTGAAGTTTTATTAGGGATTCATTTAAGTGTCACTTAGTGAAGGTGAAAACAGGCATAAGACTTGCATGCTCGCTCGATACTAAATATTTGGCTTTGTTTAAACGTTCACTTGCCAAAAATTAGGTTTGCGTTACAAATATTTGTGAAAACTTTATTTGCTAAGTAATAATTCTATAAATGAAATTATAATCATGCGGAAAATTGTTTGGGAAGTGATAAATTGTCAATCCTCTTTTTTTCTGTTACAACGGACTATTAGCTAATATTTTTTTTAATATGATTCAACCGTGATATCTAGTAAGACTCGTAATACTATTACGAACTAGTATCGATACTCGAAATAGTAACACTATGTTCCCTGAATGACACAACCCTAGCATTGGCAGCCATTTTAAGAGACATTTTGAGTTGTAGGTATGCACCTTTTTTTTTGTAGGTATTTCCAGTCCATACTTATTATATGTCTATGTTTTAACCCCATTACCGTCAGTCATGTGATAGTGAGGTGTCATAGTGATGGACTGGCTTTCCTTTAATCTGCTAACATTAAATGTCTCCAAAACCCACAATGTTACTTTCTCAGCGAACTCTTCCACACAGCCTAGCATTCCGGAAATAAAGGCTCACAGATGCTCCCATCATGCCCTTAACACCTGTAATTGCCCTCCTATTCAAATAACATCTTGCGTTAAATATCTAGGGGTGCACATTGATTGCACACTAAGTTGGAATAAACATTTAGACGTGACAGTATCTCGGGTACGAAAGCTTATGTTTCCAATGAAAAAGGTCAGAAATGTAGTTGCTTTCCCGCTGTTGAAAACTATTTATTATGCTTTGGCTCAGTCACTACTAACCTATTGCATCTCAGTTTGGGGTGGCACTTTTAAGACCTTTATGCTTTGCCTTGAGAGGGCGCAGAGGGCCGTTTTGAAGGTGATGCTTCAAAAACCATATCGCTACTCTACAACCTAATTATACAAGGACATGACTGTGCTCACTTGCAGGCAACTCTGTGCACTCAATATAATCCTACGTAAGCATTCCTCCCTTAATTAGGACTCAAAATTGCTTATAAATAAACGTCGTAAAAACCTGGTTAGCCCTCCTGTTAGAACCAAAACTACCCTGGCAAGTCGAAACTATTTGAGTCTGAGTGGCCGCCTTTATAATGTAATTAACAAAACATGTAACATTTATCCCCTTCCAAAATACAAGTTTAAGACCGTAGTAAGCGAATACCTTCAGGGTCTTACTTACGATGACACTGAAAGACTGTTTGCCAGGAATTCATAAATAATAAGCGCTAAAACACGCACAAACGCAGTCAAACACATACACACACATTCACGTATTTCCTTGCATACCTTAAAATAAAAGTAAATATATTATTCTCAATCTAATTATATTCAATTTTCCATTCATTTTTTTAATTATTTTTATACTTAAAATGAGCTTAACTTAATTTGTACGAGAACTATGTGTATCATTATATAATAACGAATAGCAAATAATGATTGTAGGATCTCATTTATATATATATTAGTCTATGTTGTAGGAGGAAGGCGCCGCCCGCCGCCGTTGTCTGTCACACAGTTAATACTAGCACAGACATCGTCGTTAACTGTATCTTTAAAATACTCTAAACTTTTTACATTGTGTTTTTGTTTAGGATAGATAAGTTGTATCAACATTATTGTTAGTAAAATTATTATTATTATAGGGTCTAGGACATTTCTCGGGACCTTGGGGTCCCGGACTTTTGGAAGGCGTACGAGGGGCCGAAGCCAACTCGCAGAGGCCCGTTAGACGTTTTGAATGAAATGAGGCATTATTATTATTATTAAATGTGCCAAAGAACAATGACCACGCTTCATACATGCGATGACCTGTCAATCAAATTTTTAATCACATGATGTATAGTGATGTGAATTATATCAAATTATCGATTAAGTCTTAAATATGCCACCGCACAGTGGAACGAATGTATGGAAGCGGTTGGACGTAGACATGTCCGAAAAATAAGAGTAAAATTATGACAAACTAATGATGCCATCTTATTCGATTACTTAATGCCTTCATAAATTGTGGTGATGAATTTCTTCATAACTCCCATATTTCGGGAGTAATTTGAGAAAATGTGAAATTTTACTATGAAAATGAGTGTATTGAGCTCTCTCCCTCCTGATTCCGGGCTTGTTTCAAGTAGCGGTCTCTAATATCGTAATGCTATTACTAAGAGCTATATTTAATACTAAGACACATAGTGCGCCAAATGTGCACTTTCTGGGATAAAAGGAAATGAAAATTTAAAAAAAAAAACGTTTTTTCCCCATTTGTATTTACTTTAAACCGCAGACAGACTTATTAAGAGGTCTATAAATATATTATATATATACAGAAATATATATTAACAAAAATATTCACAAGAACTGATGAGAGTATGACTTTTAAGTAAGTTGATAATAAATTACCTAGTTTCATTAAAAGTACAATAAATAATTAAGACGTAAGCTCTAATTTACTAAGTTACACATTTTAAAACAATAACATCATTTAATTATCTTCGTCATCATCATCATCATCAATTAATTCAAATTCAGAATCGATGTCCGCTAAATCATTTATGTTAACAAATTCGATATCACTTTTCTCAGAATCCGTAAGCTCATAAAATTCCTTAAAAGAAGATTTTTTTACAAACTTATTTCCTTTTGGACGGATACTTGTAACAAGTGGATCAGAAGACAGTAAAAGATTGTGCATAATATCTTCATTGCATGAGATACTGCTATGCTTTCGAGAATGCCCCTCTCTATATTTTCTAAAATCTTTATTTCTAGCCTCAGATGCCTCTTCGGATAGAAAACCAATGGGCACAATTGACATGTTCTGAACTATGTCTGGCCCATGCATTAAAATTTTATGAAGTGAAGAAGGCATATAATACCATGGGTATAACTCCACGTAAAGCTTAGCAGTATCAAAGCAGAACTCTCGGAATTTAGTTACGTTGATCTTCTCTCCTGATGAAATACACTGCAAGATCACACAGATTTTTCTTAAAAGCATAGCATCTATTCCGGTCAGTTCAGCAGATTTAGTGTAGTTTTCAAAAAATCTCCTTGCCGAGTTGCCATTGTTGGTGGATCCACTGCCTTGTTTCACAACATCGAGAAGTAAGCCCGTTTCTCTTCTTACAGCCTCTTGAACTCTTTTCTTCCTGTCATCAACTTGCCTTTTTGCTATATCACCCCTTACTTGCCATGATTTTATGTCTAATTTGTAGGAAATGTGTAATAAGCATTCCATTGAGCGAATCCAAGCGTGAAGGGTGCTTAAGCTATATTTATACATGTCCTCGTTTGCGTGTTTATCTTTGATTAACTCTAAATTATTCATTTCTTTAGGACAAGCCTTGCATATGTCACACACTGAAGCTGCTGTATTGGATATAATGGAATGAATTTTACCATCAATCATTGTCAACAGCAGTTGGTGTTTGACACTAATTCCATCAGTGATGGTGGATGGAGTTAAGGCTTCAATCTCTGCTTCGATTTCAGCCATCTCTCTCTGCACATTTTCTTTGGTTTCCTTTATAAACTTAAACAATATTGGCCGGCAAAATGAAGTGGAAGATGGTCGCTCGTTTTCCCAAATTGTTACACCTTTTGAGACGAGCCGCAGTGGTACAAGACTAATCATAAAATTACTAGCAAGATCGATTTGCTCATCTTCACTCGTCCTTTGATGATAAATGCTTTGGCTAGATGATCCGTCAAAACCCCATTTGCTGGTCAATACGAGCTGTTGATTGGGATCAACAGGGGTTTCTAACGACCTAATAAGTCTTCTTGAGGTTAAATCCATCAAGGCTTGTAATTTGATTTTTGCAGAGCTCTCTGTAACTGTGAGATCTTCTTTGGCCGGATAGCACTTAATTTTTTCTTTAACCAACATGTAGTAACTCGGGTATTGAAGAGCTCCTTCTTGAGTGTTGAAATCCCGAAGAGTGTTATAGCGCCATTTCGATAAGTTCATCGATACATAAAGAGCCAATGCCTTCAAAGGGGATATTTCCCGTACCTGAATTGATTTACCTTCAATGAAGGCTTTGATTTTTGAGGCCTCTTCTGGATTCTCCGTCAAGTATTTCATAACATAAGCTGTATCGCTTTGTCCTGCCTTTTGAAGCGCCCTTTCGGCCGAAAACATAATTTCAGCGCTGCTACTGCTGCATGAAAGACTATCTTCAGTGGTGCGTCTTCTTTTTTGCCGGTTACTAAGGTCCTCAAAAGATTTACGAGGACTAGGATGTGTACAAGTTGAAGCATCAGATTTAGCAGGAGAAATTATGGGCTCGATGACGTCACTTATATTTTCTGTAGAAGGTTCCATATTTTCATTCTGTAATTCCGGCCATTGAATTGCAGCCTGTAGCCAAATCTCATGTTTCTTCCGAAACTTATCTGTGCTTCTTCCAGACTGTGTCCATTTTGCATAAATGCGGTAGCAAAATCGACGACACCAGTCTTTTAAACTTGTTTCAGCACTTTCACATAACTGAACACAACTGTTATCTTTTAAAACACTGAACAAATAGTTAAAGTCGCGTAAATCTTTATGTGCGCGTGCGCATAAAGCAACGTGAATATCAAGATTTGTATTAAAATTTGGAAAATACATTGCGAGATTAGCTTGGATACAACGAGGTGTAAATCAACACTGATTTTAAAGTTACTAATAGTGACCTATTTATATAAAATCCAGGTATCCCAGGTATCCTTTGTTAAATATTGCAAGGTAATTAGTTATTGTGATAATTAGTAAATGATGCATGCTAAATTAGTGTATTAAGAGCCATTTAGTAATTAAATAATAGCAATGTTCTTATCAGTAATCATTAGTGCATCAGTTTTATATGTAAACCTTAAGTCCCTAATTATATATCCTAATTAGCTTATATCTTCTCTAATTGGCTGATCAGAAATGTTATTGTAATAAGGTAAACCTTTAGAAAAACGGTTTTAATCAACAAAATAAACAAAAAATTAAAAAATTGTGTTATAAAATAAACATCACTCTTTATCCCAGAAAGTGCACATTTGGCGCACTATGTGTCTTAGTATTAAATATAGCTCTTAGTATTAGCATTATGATATTAGAGACCGCTACTTGAAACAAGCCCGGAATCAGGAGGGAGAGAGCTCGATACACTCATTTTCATAGTAAAATTTCACATTTTCTCAAATTACTCCCGAAATATGGGAGTTATGAAGAAATTCATCACCACAAGTTATGAAGGCATTAAGTAATCGAATAAGATGGCATCATTAGTTTGGCATAATTTTACTCTTTTTTTTCGGACATGTCTACGTCCAACCGCTCCCATACATTCGTTCCACTGTGCACCGTAAAAACGTGGTTTGATTTGACAATGAGGTAAAAATGTTACAATGAAAACAATATTTGAGGTTATGTAGGTACATTTATCTACCTACTTAACTGTCAAATGAACATTAGTACAAACCGTAGACAGAGTAAACTATAGACTGCTGCATATCTTCTTTTTCATTCGTACAAGAAAGAGAGAAATATATTAACGTCACTAGCAAAGAAAAGAGACAGAGTAAGAATATTTCTGTCCCGTAGTGCGTGTCGGCTAAGCACATTAATGTGCACAACAAGTTTGACGTTTATGAAGGTTGCAGATTGACAACAAACTAAATAATAAATAATACACCGCGATTAAACGGAAAATAAGGTATTTTTCGTGCATAATTCAATAATAGTACATTTGCGCAACTGTGAAAATGGTAAGGTGCAGTGTAATAAGCTGTAAAAATGATAGTATGATGAAGATTGACGGATTGTCCTTTCACTCGTAAGTATTCGATTATTGCAATATTGAAGTGTTTCTAAGCAATTTGTGATCTACTGTTCGTAATCAAATAGTCGCAAGCTATGTACGAACTAATTAGTTACATGCGCTAAATCTAATTTAATCGTGATTTCGCAATATTTTTATTTCTTAACCTCAAAATCCAATGTTGCCGCTTTTTAACGGGGAATTTACCCTTTAATATTGGAAATCCTTATTTTTTCTTCATGCAATACATTTAACTTGCACTACATCTTGAAATAAACCAAAGTAGGTAATTGATAAAAATTAAGGACTATTAAAAATTATTAATATTTAAACTTGTTTTTCAGATTTCCAAATAAGCCCGAAATACGAAACATGTGGATTACGGCAACTAGTAGGCCCAATTGGGCTCCAAAAACTAGTTCAAGGATTTGCAGCCAACATTTTGATAGTAATATGTTAATAAAGAAAGGATGCAAAACTTTTTTATACCCCGATGCAATTCCAAATACGGTAATAAATTATATAGATTATATTGTGATTACTGTTGCAAAGATTGAATTTAATTCCAACGGTTATAAAATTTTAACATATTAGCTTACAGAGTCAGGAAATCATGGAAGCGCTATGAGGATAAAGAACAGCGAAGCCACATCCACTGGAACATTAGCCGGGAGCTCGACAACAGTTATGTCTGTAAGTATATAATGTAGTAATAAATAAGATTTGTAAATCAATCATTCATAATAATTAGAAAAACATTTTCTTTAATAAAATTTTAGAGCACATCATCAGAATTTACGCCAAGAACATTGAAACGAAAATGGCAGAAAAGCAGAGAAATATCGGAGCAACGTTTAAAAAAACTAAAAACGCTTCGAGAAAAATCTCGGCGGCTGACTAAAAGAGTGGCAGATTTAGAACATGTCCTCACAGAATTGAAATCAAGACTGCTGGTTGGTGAAGAAGATTGTGAGCTATTAACATCGATTGATAACGTTAACAAAGATTTCCTAAAAAAACTTGTAAATCCGTCTAACCGAAAATATTCGCCATCCCTCCGAAAGTTTGCTTTATGCTTACATTTTATAAGTCCGCGAGCATATAATTTTGTTAGAAAAGCGTTCAACTCTTGTCTGCCACATCCGTCCACGTTACGATCTTGGTACAAAAGCATTGACGGCAATCCTGGATTCACTAAAGAATCTTTAGAATGTGTAAAGCTCTTAGTGAATCGTGCTCAAGCTCAGAGCAAGACTTTGTTTTGCGCACTTAGTATAGATGAGATGGCGATCCGTAAGCATGTCCAATGGGATGGCAAGAAGTGCGTAGGGTTTGTTAATTTTGGAGAATCATTAGAAGGTGACAGTGTAGCTGTTGCTAGAGAAGCGCTAGTATTTATGCTTACGGCAATCAATGATTCCTGGAAAATTCCTATAGGCTATTTTTTTGTAAATGGTTGTAATGGTGGACAGAAAGCGAATTTAGTAAGACAATGTATTGAGCTGCTTAACTCTTGCGGTGTTAAGACTATTTCATTAACTTTTGATGGGTGTCCCGCAAATTTCACTATGGCCAGGAGTCTTGGATGTCTCTTAGAGTCCTCAAATGTCACCAATCTTAAAACTTCTTTCAATGTAGGTGATCACGAAATTATGATTATGCCGGATCCTGTTCATATGCTCAAGCTTATTAGAAACACACTCGGAGAAAAAAAAGAGCTCTTTAATTTAAGTAACCAAAAAGTTTCCTGGAACTACATTTACAATCTTCACGAATTACAAAAAAACGAAGGACTTCATTTAGCCAATAAACTGCGCAGCCAACATATTAATTTTGTAAAGCAAATAATGAAAGTAAGGCTTGCAGCGCAAACATTCAGCAATTCTGTGGCTGAAGCAATTGAGTTTTGCAATAAAGAGCTTTGTTTATCTGAATTTTCTGGATCGGAGGTACCGTAGATTTTATTAAAAAAATTAATAATATGTTTGACGTGTTCAATAGCAGAAATTTGAACACATATGGTTTCAAGAAACCAATTAATAAAAATAATATCAAAGAAATAGAAACTTTTCTTAACGAGATGGAAACCTATTTAATCGGCCTTAAATTAGAGAATCAAAACATTTTAGCTTCAAATAGAAAAGTGGGATTTTTAGGGTTTCTTATTTGCATAAAAAGTGTAAAAAAGTTATATAATGAATATATATTAACTGAGGTAATGAAATTCCTACCCATATATAAATTTAGTCAAGACCATTTAGAGTGCTTTTTTAGTTCAGTCCGCGCTAGAGGTGGGTTTAATAACAATCCAACCGCAATGCAATTTCAAAGTGCTTACAAACGCCTGATTGTTCACGGTGAAGTGAAGCACATATCGTCTGGAAATTGTATTCCACTCGAAGATATTAAAATTTTAACATTTAGTGAAGTCCGATATGAAAAAAAAATCAATTTATTCACTAAACTGTCTTCTATAACTGATACGGATGAATCTTTAACACATGATCCCATAATCGACATTGATCATGATTATTTGGCTGATCCTTCTAGGCTAACTTTTTATTCTAAAGAAATAATAACCTATATTGCGGGCTTTATTGCAAAAAAAATACGTAAAGCGATTAAATGTGAGGATTGTATTCTAGCTTTAATCACAGATAAGTTTGACGGGATCATTGCCAGGAGAGACAAAGGAGGCCTCATTTATCCTTCTACTGACCTAATTAAAGTATGTGAATTGGCGGAAAAGATATTTCGAGCACGTTCACACAAAGGTGTTTCTTTTTATAATGAGAAAAATTTGATGCCGAAACTTATATCATCGTGTTTCAGAGAATGCACACGTACCAATCTTAATATTTTTGTCAATGACCATTTCGATAGTCAACCTTTTATAGGGAATCACAGAATTCTTCTGATTAAAGTAATTGCCATGTATTATTTGGAAACACGAATTCATCACGCTACCAAACAACATTTTGAACCAAAATTGAGAGTAAGAAATATTCATAATAAATTAGTTCTTTTTCAGGGTCAATAATTTATTTATTATGAATAAAACATTGAAGTTGCATCATTGCTCATGTTTTTTATTTAATTTTCTTCAAATAAACCTGAACATGAGGAGCTGGTGGCTAAGTATTAACAGCCTCAAGGTTCGATCCATCAAGTTAAGCTACGCTTGCCGGGGTTGGTTTGTCGATGGGTGACCATCTTTACATACTGAGATTCCTCTGTGCCTCGGAAAGCACGTTAAGCCGTTGGTCCCGGCTGACGTTCGTGGATCTTTGACAGTCGTTATGGGCCGGCAGAAGCCCGAACGTCTGACAGCCAGTCTCACCAAGGGGTATCGTATTACCCAGTTACTGTGTTATGGAAATCAGATAGGCAGTCGCTCTATGTAAAATACTGGTATTCAGCTACATTCGCTTATACTGAAAGCCGACCCCAAAATAGTTGGAAAAAGGCTAGACAGATTGATTGATAAACTTGAACTGGCAGCCCCGTCTTTAGCTAAGTGGGATCCTTGGCCCTTGAGGATTTTAACCTCGGACTAATCAAAAAGACCTTTAACGGGGTTCATCAACCGGAATGAACAACAACGGTATTATTATATTTTTATATAATATATGTAAAAATTAAGACATATAACAAACGTACATAAAAAATCTAAACTGGCATAAAAGGTGCCTTTCCGATTTTTTCATTTGCAGAATCATTAACTGTTGGTAAATTATTTACGAGTTAAAGTACTTTGATCGTTTGATCTGCTATCGCAGAAGATTGAGGGTCCTATGAGTCACGGGGCCCTGGGCTCAAGTCCACCGAGCCAATGCATAAAGATGGGGCCTGCTGTGACAAACCTCATTTAAAATAAACGTTTTTCAATAATATTTTTCTTATTTACAAAATATTGGGTAAAATTTTCCTTACTTGGTAACCTTAATTAATAGATGTACTTTTTTTTTGTCCCTTTCGGTGACACGGATACCATGAGTCTATAGTTTACTCTGTCTACGGTACAAACTATCAGTTTTAGAACTATTCCAATATCTAAGTACCTATCGACCTTCATGAATAAAATACCTACTTTTATTATTGGTTGTTCTTACTCATTGTAAAACAATAGGAAAAAAGTTGGGAAATTAAATAAAAATAAAACAGCACATTTATTAGTTTCATTATTTTATTCTAAATCTTCTCTTATTACAACATCATCTAAAAATGCTGCTGGAGGTTCTATATTGCTTTGGTACCTAGCCCATCCAAGGTACCACACCAATGTCATCACATGTGCACAACAACCAACAGTGCGACGTCCTACGATGCAGCTGCAGCAATACTCAGTTATGCCTTCTCTTCCATTTAAATTATTTTCAATTAAAATGTATACATAGTATTGCCGCCTGCCAATATGCCTTGACTTAATTTTTCCTCTTATCAATGAATTTTCCCCACTACCTCTTAAATTGAACTCGTCCATGTTTAACATTTCTCTGCACACTTCAATTCTGTATCCACCATGAAAACGTACATGCTCGCCATAATAAGAACGAGCTTGACGTATTTGGTACGTTCCCAAGGCGAATAATATCAGATCGTTATATTCTAGACGGGGGAACAAAACATTATAGTCATGAGCTGTGATACTCCTGAAAAAGGATGCCCGTCTATTGAGATTTAATAAGTTAACTGCTCTTGATAAATTATTTTCTAAGGGCATCCTTTCTCGTATCAAATGAACAATTTGGCCAGCATCAACTCTGTCATGTAGGCGAACACCAAACTTATTTATTAATCCTGCTCCTATTTGAAAATAAGCCATCATATTTGGCACTGTTTTGTTGAAGTGGTCAAACCGAAATAATCTATAATCTCTTTTAAAATATCCGTTGACCACTTCAACAACCCATCTGCAAATCGTTACACAGCGACTTCTGTTAGCTTGGGCAGTAGTCAATTGGTGTTCACCTTCATTTAGAGACTCTGGTACATAAACCTTGTAATTGCAGCTCTCTAATAAGTTGATGCTGTCCCTGAAACCCCGATCTAAAATAAATATATCATTTTCTTGAAAATATTGTCTGATTGGGGAATTTTCATTGATGAATAGAGATGTCATTATGTCTGCATCTGATGTGGTAGCCTTGTAGGGGCCATAACACTCTAAAATATACCCATTACATGTTACAAGCATAAATGGTTTGATTAGGTTTCGGTATTTGTGTAAAGAGTATGACTCTTTTTGGAACATATAGTTACTACTTTTGTTTAAATAAATATATGTTCCATCACAGATTACAATTGTTTGCAAATTGTTTTCATTATATATACCATTTGGAATAGTCAAATTGTGCTGAAGCAATTCTTCCCTACTTAAATGATTTAACCCTAAGTTTCTTGGGACAAAGTCTTGTAACAAAATATCTCTTACTTTACTCATTAGACGTTCTAATGTTGTGCGTGGTATTTGTAAAAGTGTGGAAATTCTTTCATCGGAATCTCCTGTTCGCATCTTTATGAGGATGCACGCTAGTCCTAATATACCTCTGTGCATCTCTATGATTCGGGGTAGCTCTGTTATTAAAGATACTAAATTATCTTTAGTTATACCCATCCAGTACCTACACAAATGATCATCCATTTGTTCAATTGATTCCATGCTGCTAAAATCAAGAAATGGTTTATCTACATTTATAAATGACAGCATGTGTTCTAATTGTTGAACAGTGAAGTTAGATTGGCTGTTCTCTGCATCATACAGGGAATCCCAACTATTTTGTATTAAGTGGTTTGTGCAGACTCTGGCAAGGATGGGTACATAAAATCTATAATTAATTAGAAGTGTTCTTCGTAGTGGATCTGACACTCTGTGAAGACTGGAGATTTGATTGCACCCATAAAAAAGACAATGAGATGCCGAATTTGGAGCTCTTCTATAATTGTGCATAATAGTGTCAGGGACGAGTGGATGGTCAGTCGGTTCCTGGTGAATTTGAGCTTCTGGACTTGCCGAATCACTGGATTCCTCTGAAGCCTCATCTGGGTTTGCAGGGGGCACAACATCCACAGGTGGTTCCAGAGTTTGCGAACTCCCAGGTTGCATGTCGTCAAGATTCGCAAACACGTTTCTTGTTTCGTCATGTGATTCGCTACGAATGGCGTGTCTTTTCACCTTCATAAAACAGGAATGGCACAGGCGATCAGATGGCGATATCTACAAACAAAACAACAATATAAGTAACTAAGTTGTCAATTTCCCAAAATCTTCTCTTTAACCAGAATACAACAGTAAATGAAAACACTCGGTAATATCAGCTGTTCAGTACATTTCATCGAGTTATGCAACTGTAAATGTGTGGATGCTGTTGTTTTTTTCTTCACATTTCAGGGTTAGTTTCATACTAAATATTTTTTGTTAATGATAAGTATTTATAAACTATATAACTACAAAAAAGTAACTTTAGTAAACAATAAGTAAAACTATTGTTTATATTTACCTGACGAGGTGCTATTCTACTCTCAACTATTTGAATCATTTTACTATGATGCGAAGATGTAGTCACACTCAGAATCAAGTGGCTTTGCAGTTTGACCAATGATCGTCCACACAACAAGCAAACTTCTTTGTGACCACGACGAGATGGGCCTGCAGATCGATCATTATTCCCATGAAGCTCATCATTGACACTTTGCATTGCTAAATAAAAGCATGCCTCGCAAATAAAGTCCTCTTCAGTAACCTAAAAAAAATATATAATGAATAATACAGGTAGGTAGAATAAATACTTATTTAGTACAGATAAACAAGTATTTCAAATTGGACTTCCTAACGTTCAACAATGAAGCTACTAGAAGCTTGGTAGGTAGAAGGTAGGAGACCTGACACCGCGCGACACACAACGCCGTCTCTTCGTGTTAATTAGTTTTATTTTCGTATTGTTTATGTATATGCCGGAGTTAAATAAATATGTTTTTCATTAAATATAAAACTTACAATGACCGGAGATATCCAGTTGCTGATTAAAGAGATGACTCTTGTGTTTTGTTCGAAGACGAGATAGCGGCTTTGTGTGTTCGATGAATTCACACATATATTGCAGTTGATACAGTGTATCCGCTGCGACATCAGCGGTCTCGTGCATTCACTCATGGTGTCTTGTTTTATAGCAGCCAAGTCCAAAATCACCAAAGCACTAATCAGAATCCGTGTAACACTAGCCGAAGTAAGCGTAAGCGTAATCAGTATCCGTGTAACACAAGCCAAAGTAAACGTAAGCGCAGGGAATCGGAGTCCGTAGTGAATGCAAATGTCGTCAGAAAGAGGAAATACGTAAAAGCACACAGAACACATCGACGCGAAAGCAAACGAAGGACTGCAAAGAACATTCATAACCAACCGACGTCATTACGTCAGGGATGTCACACTGACAGTACGAAAAAACGTTTCGTTTCACAATTATAACTTCGCTTAATAACTTCACAACCGCGGATTGACAACCTAGGAATACGCTTACTACTAAGTAACCTTATAAAGAATTTAAATAAAATGAACTGTACAAAAAACTATGAACGAAATACAAAATCAATAAATGTTAAGTGCTAAAACTGCGTCCAAATGTCGAACTCAACTTAAAACGGAACGGTACTTCAATGCATTTGTAATGGCTGCGTTCTATATTAAAAATAACGCTTTATTTGGTGGCCGTTTTAAAAATAACTTTTCTTTTTTTTCACATTACTAATTCTGTTGTAAGTTAGTACTACGAACATAGCAAAAAATGACTTATTTAATACGCTAAATAACATCACTATACACACAATCTTCTGTCAAAATGTTTGACAGGTCATTATTGGACATGATTCTTTTAATATTTTACAATTTAGTACATACTAATTCCATGTACTGATCTAGATATCTACGAGGTACCTATGATATTGCTATCTATGATGTTTTTTTTTTGTTCGACGTCGGCCAAGCAAATGTCAATGTCAATAATAAATAGGTATCAATTACTTTTAGTCTTTACAATTTCAATTGTTTTTAAATAATCCGTCTTAATTTCTCATAGATTTCAATGGTACACAGACTAATTTCCGGATTCCGTATCATATTTAATTTGGACTAGTGTTCTGTGATTTGGATTCCAATCGTGCTTCAGTTAAATAACATTCTTGACAATATTTATGACATATAGATGGATAAAGTATTTGAAATAGAATCACTTGAAGAATTCCAAAATGTAAGTAAAACGCAACAGGGCGATGTATTTTCATCGGATTTATTTTGAACCATGAAATTAAATATTAAGATGTTTTTGCTTGGAACCTACTATATAAATAGATACCTTGATTAGTCATTATTGGCCACAAACCCGTAAAGAAAGAATTTAAAATATCAGTATAATTCAACAATTCTGCCCAATCACCCACAGAGTACATTTTTATAAAGGCTATCTATTTAAAACAATTGACGGGCGACTATTTAATAATTTTTAAGCAACTTTTAAAAAGGAGAAGGTTCTATGTTCGTCTGTATGTATGTTCATCGACTGACATGGAGGAAACAGAAATGAAACGAAAAGAGCTTGACTTTAGGTACAAAGGCATGCACTGGCTCCTGGGTAGGAACCACAAGCTGTTTGTAGACAATAAGATCTTGATCTACATACTAAAAACCCATCTGGGCTTACGGCATTCAATTGTGGGGTTCTGCGTGTAACTCCAATATAAACATGATACAGAGAACTCAGAACATCATCTTAAAACAGATATCAAATGCACCATGGTCTAACAGGAATGCCACCTAAACACCTGAATATAAAAACAGTCAAGGAAGAAATAAGTTATATGTTGACAAAAATACAAGTCCAGACTGGAGAAACACTCCAACCAATTGGCCGCTCAACTCACAGTACCAGATTGTGTCAGCAGACTCAAAAGACGCAACATTCTACAATGAGATAACTTGTAGAGAGCTCCTTGACTAATAAGAGAGTAGCTCCTGATGAGGAATAGCTCTCCCCTGTCGGATCATCCTACAACTCACCTGCTCATAGTTTTTAAACTGATTGCAAGATAAGCAAATAAAAATATGTCCATCAATATTTTCGGCAATTGTGGACTGATTTTGAAAATTCTTTGGTAGAGGAAGCTTGCATGGTGGTCCCATATAAATATGTATTCTTCTCACTTGATCTATGTGGATGAGGTTATAATAACTTCCTGTCACTGTTATTTACATTGAGTCTGTCTATTGAAAGCTGAGAGTGAAAAAGAGCGGCAAATTAAAAAAAATATATGTTGAGTATCAACGTAATTCAACTATGGAAGAAAGGTTTCGCTTGTGTTGCGATTACTAGCAGTATGAGAACTACACCCACTGCTGCCCTACAGGCAATGGTTGGTCTGCCACCTCTGCACCTTATCGTGCGGTCCTCCGGCGACCTGGTTGCGGCCCTGGCTGCCTTTAAGCCCCATTTATCACGAACCCTAAGCAAAGATTCCAGAGTTAGGCATACACGCATAAAGGAAGATGCGATCAAACGACGGCCAATGATAGCATCACCCAGCGATAAAGCCCCGAAAACATCACTTTCAAAGGCACTACAGCATAATACTCACAGATAAACAGTGTGAGTACTCAGGCTCGAAAGAGATGAGAGTATACACCGATGGATCCAAGATCGACCGGTACCGGGGTCGGAGTCATCTCACACGACCTCCACATAAATATATCCAGACCATTGAGAATGTTCAACACCGTCTATCAGGCAGAGTGTGTGGGCATCATACATGCGGTCCACGCCCTAGAAGACAAGAGCGTTACGGTCACCCACATACGTATACTCTCCGACAGCGCATCAGTTCTCCAATCCTTACGGAAAAAATATATTACCTCGAAGCTAATACTAGAATGTCACAATGCACTAGAATAAATAACGGTATCTAGCTGCAACACGGTGAAACTGCAATGGATAAAGGGACACAACGGATCGCTAGGTGACGACATAGCTGACGAACTTGCTAGACGAGGATCCAGCACGGCAGTATGTACCTGAGCCTATCGTACCCATCCCCTTTAACCAAATACGCAGGTGGCTGGAGTTCACCCACACACAAGCGGGGAACTGGTGGACCTCGACACTGGGCTGCAGGCAGTCCAAGGCAGCTGTCATCCTTGGATAGCAGGCTAACCAAGCGTTTATTACGCCTGGACAAGAACGGCCTGCGCTTGGTGACGGGGACATCACGGGACACTGTTCGCTGAACAAACACTTCGCCATAACGGACAGTCCTCTATGCAGGGCGTGCATGGAGGCTGAGGAAACCGTAGCGCACGTGCTATTTAAATGCACAGGCGTCACCCAGATGTTCTGAACAGACCAGGAGATTTAATTAGCTTTTGGAGGACCACCAAACGGCTGCAATGGCCCACGCACAAAGGTCCATCTAGGATGGTCTGATACCTAAATTTAAATGAAATTCCGAAAAAAAAAATGAAATTTATTAAACCTTAATTAAATTGTCAAAAATGGCTATTAACACAAACATTAAAATAAAGGTTTTGTTAAAAAAAAAAATACAAAAGATGGACATTTTACAAAAAAATAATAACGTGTTTCCATCCCTGGATCTGATCACCGCCTGCACGCGATCAGGCATATTCTGTATAATGTTTTTAATGTTTATTTGGGGAATTTCGTCCCAAGGAACCAACAGAGCGGTTTTCAAATCATGGAGGGTCTAAGGAGGGTTGAGACTTTACCGGATTCGCTTTTTAAGCATGTCTCATATTCAATGGAATTCATGTCTGGGCTTTTTGCTGGCCACTTCAATTTGGCAGTTTATTTTCCATAGCAGAAAACTTAGGATGTTAAACAGTACTCTAATTGCGTAATACAACACACACGATTTGAAACAGATTGCTAATCCATTGCTTCATAAGTTGGAAAATAAAATCTGCTCAACAACGTAAATAACCCGATGAATGTCGTTGAACTGTCAAAATGAAACAAATTAGGCAAAATTGTTTACGAAAATAAGTTACGCAATTAGGGTATAGATCTAATAAATACAGGGTTATCTCTCGAAGAGGTGATCACGATTGGCCACCGAGATCTTGTGATTTAACACCTTGCGACTTCTTCCTTTGGGGCCACATGAAAGAGAAGGTCTACGCCAACAGCCCAGCGTCGATTCAAGACCTCAAAGATGGAATTCGTGAGGCTATCGAGGACTTAGGGCAGCCACTTTGCGATTTGGTTATGGAAAATTTCATGAAAGGGATATGGTCCTGTAAGCGTAGTCGTGGTGGTCATTTGCCTGATATTATTTTCCACTATTAACGGCATACCTTCCTCTTTATAATGAAATAAACATTCGATCATTTATATTAAAAAATGGCATTATTCTTTGAATATCAAAATAACACCTCTTATTGGAAATCCTGTTTACTTAGTATCAAAACGAATCCAATAGTTTACCAGTAATTTTCGAAATTATTGTAAACAATTGTACTTTTTTGTTAAATGCATCTTCGCATTCGCTTTTCACTTGGTTGTAATTATGTATTATAATGTATAACAACTTTCTCACACCGCTTCTTAAAGTTTTAGGCATTTTTTACTTAAACTCAATTTTTTTTTTTTTCGTAAGAGCATAAAAAAACAACAAGTGACACTTGCTGCAGTGTTGTCAATTTATGAAAACGTGAAAATCACTGTCAGCTTTCATTAGAAAGACTAAAGTACCCGTCACGAGAAGCTATAAATTATGTAAACAAACATCTTTTACTAAGTAAACATTTTATACTACGAGATAATAATAAATTGACCATATTCAATCGACATGAAATATAGACGGGTTATATGAAAGTAACAACCTATTTAATTTAGTTGGATCATATTTTAACGACGCAAAGCGCTATCGTTTGTGTTTCTTGGTACCGGAACGCGTCCGTCGCAGGGATTGTAAACAAAATACAAATTTTAAATTTGACGAGGTAAAACAATGATTACAAGAGGGACTGCAGCAGATTACTTCGGAAAATTGGAAGCGTTGTGTGGAGCATGTTATCAAGGAAGACGATAATTTTTATTCCAAAATCGATGAGATGATTGATAAAACTGTAGACAGCTTCGTGATACATGTCACTGATTCAGACACAGAAATGGAAACATCTGAATCTGACGAATAATTATTATTAAATAATATATGTTAATTAATATTTGTTACTTAATAATTTATTAAATCTTAAACAAATTCATTTTTTTTTGTCGGTCCAAATGTTGTGAACTCCTGAACACTTGTTTACAAAATTTATAGCTTCTCATGACGGTTACTTTAGGCAGGTAGTGGTATTCAAATTAGTGTGGGGTAGGTACCACAACAAAAAAGTGAAAAATAAAAACTGGCTTCTGGAATAATTTATTTTTCACTTTATAGTTTTTCTTAGTATAGCATAATTTCGATTTCAGTTGTTGTAAATTTGTTTTTGTTTCAGGTATCACAACAAATCTTGACCAAGTTGTATTATTCAGGATCACCTGAAACAATATCATCTTACATAGAAGCTGATGTGTTTATGTTGGCAAAACAGGATTTGATCTCAATCATTTCTGATTGTAATTTTGATTTACAAAAAATCAAAGATGTAATTAATAGCAAGGGGTGGTCACAAGAAAAACTTAAATGCTTTCATGAATTATTAGAAACAAACAAGTCCGAAGTTCTTCATGCAGCTTTGAACCACTTTAACAGTAGTTACTGTGACACAATAGTTAATTTTGATTGGTTTTTAAAATTTGTTCTTGGTACCAGTGAAATGAAAACATTAAAATACCCACTACTACAGTTGATGATGTCTACATTAAATAAAAATGGTAGACAGAATAAAATTATTTATGATACCAATAAAGATATTTTAAGGAAAATTATAAATGCTTTAGAGATTATTAAATAAACTTTTTTTTTAAGTAATTGGCTCTTTTATTTAGAAAAAAAAACATTTATTATTATATTGTACTAACTTTTGCCCGCGGGGATGTCGGAAAATATGATTTGAAGCCTGTGACCTTTTTTTTTTTTTGGTTGGGAAATTATTTCAAATAACTTCTCCCGCTCTGGGAGCGGGGAGGGCGTGTCAGACTCTTACTGACTAAAACCCACCCGTGTTCCTTCGGTTGCCCTGTTGCCGGGCAGGGTGGTGACCTGGAGCAAGAATTGTATACTCTTGAGTTCAATATTTCAAAGTGCGTAGCAATCACTTTCTCTCGCGCGCGTACTCCTTTACTATATCCTTACAATATAGATGGGTTGCCAATGGCTAGGGTTACAGAATTTAGGTTAGGTTACTTAGGGGTTAAATTCAACACTGGGC
Source organism: Omphaloscelis lunosa (assembly GCA_916610215.1). NCBI lineage: Eukaryota > Metazoa > Arthropoda > Insecta > Lepidoptera > Noctuidae > Omphaloscelis > Omphaloscelis lunosa. The sequence continues at coordinate 16,001,372 of OU744247.1, forward strand.
TAACGTTTCGAGATCATGTTACAAGCTGCTGCAGAAAAACCTACCGTAATTTAGGTTTCATGCTCCGTATGGTGCGTGGTTTTAATAACATTAAAGCGGTTATCGCCTTATATAATGCATTAGTTAGAAGTCAATTAGAATTCAACGCAGTCATTTGGGCTCGACATGAATCTAAATATAGGCTCATGCTGGAGAGAGTACAAAACTAGTTTGTGAGGTACTTGTACTTGCGCTTGTATGGTGTATATTTTATCCGCTTATGTACCCAACTTTATTTATTTTGGGTATGGTTGGATATAACGAACTGAGGGTCAGGAGGGATCTCGCATTCACCTCGTACATATATATATATACCTATATATATATATAAATAAATAAAAACATATCCCTACCCTGTCTAGGCATAAATAAAAAAACATGTTATCAAGCATTATTTTTTTCCAGTATTATATTTCCCTAATCAATGATTTCCATATTCCCGTATTCAAGTACTAAGTACCCCGAATCGAAATAGATTACGTTAAATATTTTAACTCGCAAAAAAAGTTTAGGTTAGGTTAGGTTAGAACTATCACCCCCAAAACGGACTTGAATGTATAGAAATTACAAAAAAAAATCGAGCTCGCCTTGCTCGCTCCCGCTCCCGCATCCTACATTTTTGCTTTTAGTTAAATATAGCCTATTGAGATAAAAATGTACCTCTCTGTTGCGAGGACTATGGTGTAGGTAGATTATAATCAATCACGCACGTTATACTAGTTTTTTTCTGTTGTCATAATTCTTTTTTTTTTTAATGTTACTAGAAATACCTTTTGTCCACCACTGATCGGAGCCTGTCCTGACTGGACCCCGACTATCTGACCCACCCCCCCCCGACTCAAAGGCTGGATCCGCCCTTGAGTAGACACACAGCTTCAAATTTAGAACACAATTAGTGGTTAGACAATAAAGCAAGGAAAAATTAAAATATACCGCAACTTCAGTCCCGTTTTCTAGACACAAGAACTGCATAAGTAACTTTGTAATTGTATATTATTTGTATAGGATTACAAACTTACTTATGCAGTTGTCAAAATTAAACTGCATTAAAATTAAATGATAGTCCAGTACCCAGAAGATAATTCTAAAGTTTTTTTTTATTTTCGCTGAGTGGATGTATTCAGAATAAGAAACACAATAAAGAGTCATTTTCGCAAAAATAAATTAAAACCACCTCACGCCTTGTGTTATTGATCTTGCTACCACAGTGACATTTTGACAGTTACCTTTCCAATTTCTTTGACAATATTTCACAAAGAACATGGAACAAAACGAACTCACCTTGTAGCAAATTGAGACTAGTACCATTATAAGGTCTTTAAAAATACCTTTATATTTTACCTTCTCTGTATGAATAAGAGGCCTTTGCCCTGCAGTGGGACAAAACTGTAGCACACGGGAGAAAAAAGTTATTCGGTGTTGAAATATGTTGGAAACTCTTGTGAATTCGCCCCACGCGCCATTCAACGATCGCATTTTCGAAATTCTTCTATTTGTTTTTCGAACTACTAATATGCGCTTGAGACACGGGCGTGCAATAAGTAAAGACACAATCAGGGAGCGACAAGGACAGATATTCCCAAGTGCGAGTGAAGTAGCGTGCAGTTATGGTTATACAGGGTGTAAGGGACAGCCCTCCGCAGACTGATAGGGTGAAGTCAGTATATCATACTAGGATGACCGGTACATGAAATTATTTCAGGAATATGGGAATCCAATTAACCTGATTTGTTTTATTACCTTACACGCAATGTATCGCTACCGTGGCAAAACGCACGTAGGTAGGTAGCGAACGGCAGCGCAGCGATAAATTGAACAGCTGATTTCACGCGTCGTTTGTTCAACATCCATTGCTGTTTTTTTCTGTTTTACCTGTTCTATTTACATTAATGGAGTACTGCGTACAGAGAATGTAATTTTACATTGAAAGAAAGAAATATTAAATGAAAAAACGCAAAAAAAAAAATGAAAATTTTCCTGGGAAAATTTTCGGTGGAATATGATTCAGAATAAGGAGCTGAATGTACCCAGTTTGCGGAGGGCTGTCCCTTACACTCTGTATATGGTACTTAGGTTTTGGCAGGCACCTAGATAACTTCGCAGGTCCGGCAAATGCTTGGGATGAAATAATCATTGAGAGCAACAATACCATTTAGAAATGATGTTTATTTTTTGTACCTTAATAAATAAACAAACTATACTTAATTGAATTGATGGCGTTTTAATTAACATTTTCCATAGCAAAAAGTAAACCTTAGGAAGCTGGGTCAGTCTCTCTCTATAAAACAGAACGACGAACGTTATTAATTGGGCCTATAAAATCATTATTCACTGCATAGATGATTGAAAATATTAAATAGAAGTGATCATAGCTTCGGTCTTCCATTCGTTCATTTTGAGTTGTTCACTTATGTCTCTTCAAAATGACACATAATCTAAAACGCTATAAGGTGGCTACGGGTTCCAAACAAAATTATCCGTTGTTCTTTTAATGTTTGTATCTCGATTTTTTTATCCGTGCGCTTGGAGCTGTCAGAATCGTAGGTTGTTATTATTGAATTCACCCGCCTGGTTACCTCCTGAATGACCCGACGCCTCTTAATACTGTCTACACAACTCGTGTCGTCTCCACAGATCAGTCTTATTATTCGTTAATTTGTTGTTGTTGTTATATAAACTGTAGTTACAAATTTTGAAGTTGACAGGAGCATAGTAATAAAAATCGAGTTATTTTAGGAGGCGATGTTGGTAAATATTTGTGATTTTGCCTGTCAATGTCATTCAGGCGCTTTGGCGCTAAAAGCTAAGGATATTTTGATACCCTTGTAGTACTTTCAGTGATTCAACAAAATAGCATTAAACTTTGTTGTAAAAAAAATGCAAATGCTAAAATCTATCTTGGTAAAACATTTTTATTATTAATACACATTGGAACAAATTTTCTCTTAAATTATTCAATAGGCACAAAAGTGAAGACTAATCTACTTATATTCTAGAACCTGCCTTGCTTGAAACTGGGCAACTTTTTACAAATTGTACACGTTAACATATGTACATGGTTTATTCACAGATGTACAGTTATGAATTTATTCTCATCGATTTTTTTGTAAAGTGTAAACAATATGCAATAAAATGTTGAATATTGCTTAATAATACATTTGAAAAAAAAAGTCGATGAGATGAATGATGCATACAAACATTTTCTAGCATTGTAATTAAAACAATTTTATTAGATCTAAAGACTTAATCTTTCACTTGCATAAAAATGAGTAAGTACCAAAATATCTTGCTGCATTTTTATTCAACGATAGTAATAGCTATCAAAAATGTTACAGAAGAGAATTATGTATCAAATAAAAAAAACCCTCGGAATTGTTATAGGTTTATCGAATTAGATACTGTCTTAAAGCCATCGCATCATTAAAATGTATGGTCTATGGTGCAGTGGTGCCTTTTTTGGCAGCCATTAATGAAACTAAAAAAAATAGGTACAGTAAAACATTGCTAACGAAATATTGTATTACAGTAAAGGTGTTCTTCCGAAAGCGGTCGCAAACAGTAAGCGGCAACTTCGCCAATCGGAAAGACAGACCGCAGCGACAGGCTGGTTTCTATGTTACCCTATGAAAACGGTGACAGGCGGCAATATTGCCATCTGCGGAAGCATTTATGTCGATTTTTTTCATCGGAAAAGCACTTTATGGGGTTTCAACAAGGTAGCACGAGAAATTATAATTTTGTTACGTTTGTAGCAATTTGCAGGTCATTGTCAGGTTGTATATTGATCAAAATATGGTTTATGACCCTACATACATGTATTTACAAGTCGGAAAACGGTACGGTTTGAGGGTAATCGCCGTAAAGCTATTGTTTTCTAAGACTGCGATGGCCGCCATATAGCGTCCGCAATTTACGGTTGAATGACGTCACTGAAACGTTATTTATGAAAGTAAGTTGGTGTCGTTTTTGACATGATAAAGTCAAAGCCCTCTGCCAACATTTTCATGACAGCTGTCAATGCGGCCGTTATGTGGCGGCCACCGCTGTCGTAGGAATCCGTAACTTAAATTAAAAATGCCTATCAACATATAACGAGACATTATAAACTTATTGTTTATTTTTTTAGATATACGCCTCACGCAATAAATCATTATTTATATCACTTGCCATTGGCAGTAAGATCGTAAGCTTATTTAAGACGCACGACTACGTGAACTGATAAGCTTATCCATTTCAGCTTATAGTGTGTACGAAATATCATCATTGTTTTGCTTCATACTAAAAGTATCTTCTGCGCTCATTTGTATGACACTTTAATAGACTCCTTTAGAATAAATTCTAATTTTGATTGTTCACCTATTATTTTGGTTGCAACAAAATTATTTCTGCAACATCACTACAAAGGTGCATGTGGCCAATAAATTGAATAATCTTCATTTAACATGAAGGAATTTTAAAGCTACAAATAATTGTAAGAAATTTAATACTAAATGTTTACCAAGAACAAAATTATCGTTAAATGTGATTACATAATGTATTACAAAAACATACCGCATTAAGTGTCATTGTTTTTAAATTATATTTATACAGAAAATGAAATTATATAAATATAGTACGCATTTATATATACAGAGTTCTTTACATAGACAATACAATATTAAGTACGCATTAAGTATCTTTGCATATTTAAGTAGTTTAGTTAGTACTCGAAAAGTTAAGTAATTTGAGTATGGTTTGCAGTATTGTCTTCAAAACAATTAACAATGATCGAGCATCTGGGGCGTGGTAACATGAAAATAAATGTAATTACACGCCTTTAAAAGTACACGCAACAATTAATTAATTAATTAAAGTAAATCTGATAAAATTAAGTCTCAGAATTAAGTAAGAAAAAAAAAGAGTATTTAAATAATGCTGGTAAATTTATAAAAAAGAGCTCCCAAGCCGCTTGGGATACTTATTATATAACAATGTATATTCTTCCTATATAAAACAATAAAATCCAAAGACATTGTTCGCGATCGAGCTGTGTTTAATTCGTATCAAGTTATAACAAATACCCTACAGATGTGCCTACCGACACGCCATTAATGCGATTAGTAATCTCGGTAGTAAATTCATGAAACAAACAATCTGGCAACAACGCATCGTGAAATAATGTCAGTAATTGTTATGATTGAACACATTGTGTAATGTTACGCAGCGATTGCCATTTGGAAGAAATTGTATTTGGCCCAAATTGACATTTAATAGGAAATAATATAAAAAGAATATTCTTTATTGTACACGTAACATACAGGCAAAAATTATTATTATATTCTTATGAATAACAGTTTTTATTTAAAATACAAGTAATGTCAGTCTAGGTAAAAGGTTTATAAAATTTCTTCTCAAATCGCAATCATTTCATCATCCCTTGTCTTTTAATGTGGCATGATTTGAGCTTACCTTAACAATATACACCACTACCTATAGCAGAAACTCATTAAAATCTCACCCTGTCTTATACTTAAGTACTATTTCGATATTTTAATCACTATTATCCATTTATTTGTTTTACTGTGATGAGTTGTAAATGCTTAAATTTTTACTATTTTACTAACAAGCAAAAACTTAATATGGGAACTAATGGGGAGGTTTAAAATGCATTAACTTTTCTACTTATTACAATGACTATTGTCAAATAACTTAGTGGCAGCAAGTTTCTATTCTGAGTTGAGCACAAATTACACGCAAGTAATAGACAATATTGACTCGATAGTGTATCAAAAGACAATGGACAAATGTGGTCCAAATGTTCACCATTAACGAGACTTATGTAACTGAATAGTATATTAAATAAGGAGTAATATTTATTAGGGACCCATAAAAAATATCTGTAGGTAAAAACTTAATATCTGTAGCTAAAAGAAAATTATTATGATATTCAACTATTTTAGCATAAACAACTTCATAGATAAAAAAAGAAGTATCATTAGGTTTGTCTTGACACAACGAGTGACCCTGGCCATATTTATTTTGAAAACAAAATCAACCAGGCGGATTTTAGCCACCACATAGGTTCCGCGCAAACGGGCCACCGACCACAGCCACCGGTGGCTGGCGACAAGCTGTTTACATGATTTTTAACACATTTTGTATGGAATCGCCGCACACGTGTAGCGAGTGACATCCACTCGCGACTTAGTGTCCGCGACACGCCACTGCCGCGCGAATTCGTGAAACTGTACACTAGGAGTGTCCACCAAAGGTCATGGCGCGCGACAGCCACCGGTGGCTAAGGTCGGTGGCCCGTTTCCGCGGAGTCTTAGTGTAGACGTATATTTTTTTATGACTTTTTCCAGTGTGGTATCAAAACAAGGCCACGCAGTCCTCGAAGGGACCTTCGAGCCCTATACTATACAGTGGCATAGGTCTCGTTGGTTAAAGAAATTTGGACCAAGCTCCATATATTTTTGCCCAATGTCAGTTGCGGACACGTTCCATAATTTACATTACCAACAGAATCTCTTGCAACTAAGATTAATTTTCGAAAGTAAAAGTTGCAAGTAATACTACACTGTCTGTTATAACGTGTCTGTGTCGATATCGTCTATCACACGGAGATGAGTCTCAATACTCTCAATTCACTAAATGGAACGGATAAGTTAGTGAATTTTTGAGTATAATAATTAATTAACTAGGCCTGCATCTTTGGCCATGCTATAGAATATAGAGTTCTTATCTTGTAAGAGTTGTTCAGGAGGCGCGTACTCGACGAGTTGTCCCTTGTCCAGCACCATGACTTTGGTGGAGTCCATGATGGTGTTGAGTCTATGCGCGATGGTGAGCACCGTGCACGACGCGAACTCGGAGCGAATCGTCTTCTGCAACACGAGGGGAGAGCAAGAGTGAGACAGTGCGCAGGTAGGGGAGCGCGAGAAAGGGAGAGGGAGGGAGCACGCACCTGGATGAGCTCGTCGGTCTCCAGGTCGACGGCCGCCGTGGCCTCGTCCAGCACCAGCAGCGGCGTCTTGCGCAGCAGTGCGCGCGCCAGACACACGAGCTGCCGCTGTCCCACCGACAGGTTCTCGCCGCCCTCCGCCACCTCGTGGCGCAGCCCGGCCGTGAGCCCTGCGCATACGTATGAGTGAGTACTGGACGCGAGCTTTGCGCATACGTGTGAGTGAGTACGTGCGTACCGGAAGCGGCGGCACTCACCCTGCACGAAGGGCTTCAGGTGCGCGTACTCCAGCGCGCGCCAGATGTCCTCGTCCGAGAACGTCTCGAAGGGGTCCAGGTTCATGCGCAGCGTGCCCGAGAACAGCACCGGGTCCTGCGGGATGATGGTGATGCGCGAGCGCAGCTGGTGCAGGCCCATGGCGGCGACGTCCAGCCCGTCGATGAGGATGCGGCCGCCCACGGCCTCGACGATGCGGAACAGGCCCAGCGTGAGCGTGGACTTGCCGGCGCCGGTGCGGCCCACGATGCCGAGCTTGTCGCGCGGCGCCACGGCGCACGTGACGTCACGCAGCGCGGGCTCGGCGCCGGCGCGGTACGCCAGCGTCAGCCCCTCCAGCTGCAGCGCGCCCGTCTCCGGCCACGACGCGCCCGGCCCGGGGGATATGTTCCACGCCGCCTCCTGTATCGCAGAACATAACAACAATGTTCAGATTGTCACAACTAGGTAGGTAGCACTTACCATGGTGCCCAGTTTCATATTTACTCACCTGTTCTGTCTCCGCGTACTCTTTTATTCTTTCCACTGCTACAATGTTTGTTTCAACTTCTGACGTCATGCGCACCAGCCAATTCAAAGTCTGTGTAATCTGAAAACAAATTTGCGAAGTAGAGAACACACAAGATGTGCGTGTGCGGTGCACTTTCACAGTATTATGATTTTGAAAGAAACGCTGTAAATAACGTTAGTCTATATACCTGTAAGGCGTAACTGACGGAGAGTCCGACCAGACCGGCGCTGATCGTGTCTCTGTTGAGCACTGCAAACATCGCGGAGAAGAATATGATGAGATTCCCGATCATCTCGAGCCTGATCGCCAGCCACCTGTTCGCGATGCAGCTCGGGTAGTAGCACGACTGGTTGTGATCCACACCACGCTCTGATTCTGCAATAAACCTAGTGGACCAAAGGAAATTAATATAATACCATCACAACCAGATCATCTACCAACATGGAGTTAATATAAGTTCTATACAATTCATGGGGATATGAAAAGTAAGACTGTATTTTACTTGTTATTCGTACTAGCACTGAACTATCAAAACAAGCATTTATTGCATGAATATTTAACGAAAATTGTGGCTGTTTGCCACAATGACATTCACAAATAAAGAATATTTAAAAGTTTACCTGTCCGAGACGCCGTAAGCTCGAATGGTGCTGGCGCCTGTGATGCTCTCACCGAAGTGCGAGTAGATAGGCGATCGCGACACAGACTCTAGTCTCTTCAGCTGCCGCGACGAAGCCACATAGAACCGTTGGATCACGTAGTAAATGAAGCCGATGGGAAGAATCACGGCCATGAATATCGGCGTCGAGAAACTTATCACGAAAAGCGTCCCCAATACCTACAGACATTTCATGCTCTGTTACGTGTGAAACTTTACAATGCTACACTAATCAAAATAATTTTTGCACCTCTTTTATGAACGACTTGTTTTAAAATAATAGCGCAGCGCGCTTATTTTTCGATTAAAGACCGCATATAAAAAAATTTCGTTATATCTCATATTATATTATATTTCTGCAAATATTTATCTATAATTAATAAATACCTTTTACCACTGGGCCATCGCGAAATAATCCGTTTGCATTATTTTATTTATTATATAAGAAGTTAATACCAACTATGTACGTTAATAAAAGTGTGCAAAATTATTTGATGATACTGTTGTTGATAAAAAAAAAATAGATGCTATCTTTTATTTTACCAAAAAAATAAAGTGCTACACATGCTTAAGTAGGCCCTACAAAGTGTTATAAAGTTCCCAGATTTGAATAATATTAGCGGTAAAATTTGGAACACTTTAATGAGTAGTTGAAGTGTAAACACAGCAATTACTTCATACTTGTATCCATTCCAGGTAATTTCGACTTGATGCATGTATCAAGGACACAATAAACAAGCGCATATTTTTGGGATCAGTTTACAAACTTGATTTAAAAATACAAGTTATATTTTGAAGTGAAAAAATATAACATCACACAACAAGCTTTCCAATCCTTGTAGTTTAATTAAAGCGACGCATCAAATAATAAGCGATACTAAGTATAGTTATTCCCTTGGTTCGCATACAGTCTGAAGTCCTAATGTCAAAATGCATTGTATGTTTTTTCGCATAATTGATTATTGGCATAGTTGTTTGTTTGAGCATATTGATTTTATCGTCATAATCATGATTTGCTCAAACTTTACCATTACCCTAGTTGCCATAAATGTAGAAGTATTATTAACATTGATAGTAATTTAGTCTAAAATACAAAACTTATACTTAATTTAACTTGAACGTTTCATTGTTCTAATGTTATTTATGATTTTTGAAGTTATTATAATATGGCATGGTTTCTTCTCATGACGGGACTTCTCTTCGTTTTTAAGGTCCGTACTCGAAGGGTGCCAAACGGAACCCTATTATAAAGCATCCGCTGTCTGTTCGTCGGTCTGTTTGTCACCGGGCTGTATCTCATGAACCCTAATAGGTAGTCAGTTGAAATTCTCACAGATTTCTATTGTCGCTATAAAAACAAATAATAATAAAAATGAAATAAAGTTCATAATTAAAGGGTTTCTTGTATGAGGGGGGTCCCCATACAAGAAACGTTTTTTTTCAGCCTTTTTGCTCGATCTATACGGTACCCTTCGTGTGTATCCGGCCGGGTTTTAAATTCATTTATAACATTCTTAATCTGCAAAAAGTAATCAGGTGTAGAATTTAAGCATTTATTCTAAAATATTTGGGCTGAATACTAACATTGTTTCTAACCAACTAATTTAAGGGCTGTAGATCATTACGCTATCAATGGTAAAAAAAAAAATGCTTAATCATTTTATTCGTTATAATCATTATCCGAAATGATGATTATGACAAGTAAAGACAGGCGAATATGATGACTTTAAATTGTATGCGACCAAATACCCTGGATTTCATAATACTACCGATCCTATCAAACGTGGAAATTACAACTAAATGAAACATTCCAAAGAAATCAAATTTTAAACGGATAATTGTTTTTATTAAATACGATTTCATTTAACCTTTTATGGAACGTTAAAACGAGTTTACCAATTAATTGAAAAACAATATTTTACATGCATTTTTGAATGTGGACTGCAAACACATCAGTGTATTTCTATCTCACTGCATCGCACTAACACCTCGCAAATAAGACGAACATAATGCTGCACAAACATAGACAAAAAATAAAACAATAAAAAATATCCACCAACATAACCGAATGGTCTGAAAAAAGGAATGAATAGTTAACAGTGGTGAGATTACCTCAAAAATGCACCACATCAAGTCGGAGATCTGCGAAGGAAGAGACGTGTCCAAAATGTCCATGTCTTTAGAAAATCTAGAGAGTATCCTGCCAACGGGTGTCACTTCGAAGAATTGCAACGGTGCCTTTAACACATGGTCCAACAATAGCTCGTGGAGATACCTCGCCGCTCGCCAACATGCCAGAAATGGCATTAGATCAGCAAAAATTGATCCTATTGCTGCAACAACATCCATGGACACTCGTTTAGTACCTAGCCGAACACCACGCATGGGCGCTCGACACTGGGCGACGCTCCTATAATAATGAATACATTGTTTACGATACGTATTGTCCAAACATTACTTACTAGGTGTTTACGCAAATAAGCGGTATCTAACGATAGATTTTGTAGTTGGTGTCGCAAATCAATGAATGGCGTACAACTACTGTTTATAAACGACAGTTGGTACAAAGGAAAAGGGCAACCACTAGGTAGGAGGGGCTACACGACGCTAAGTTGGTGGATATTGATAGTGTACTGTGCGTAAGAAAAAATTTAGAGCTATCTATTTTAGGCTTATGAACCGAAAACACTCTTTAGCGATCAATCCACCACATCGCGTTACGGCTTGTCAAGTTTATCCACTAAAGCGCTAAGCGCTATAATCGATCGATCTCCATATTTATTGAAAATTATAGTCTGGTTAGTGACATTTTTTTCTAATGCAAAGAGGCACATCTATTTTCAGAATCAGGCAAATACAAACAGAAAACAGAGCTATTTGCTAAATTATAGTCACGAACTTGCGTCTGGGCTATTGGCCCAGACTGGCCGATGGTAGAATACGAACTACCCGAGGTTGTGTACTGGGAATTATTTACACCGAGATGGACAACACTCCAAATGTATTTTGAATACAGTATAAAGCTACTACTGGCACCTTTTAACTATATGAATCGCAACGCGTTCTCATATTTCGAGATTAAAAAGCATTCTGGTCGAAGTATCAAACAAAATAATATCACGACACAAATTTCGCTTGGCTGGCGTTTTGTGCCAAGAAGCATTGTGTCCAGTTTTGCTAATACCGAAACAATAACTTCAGTTCGTGAATAAACTTGAAGACCCATGACGCGTTGTGGTTAATTTATCACCAAATTAGCGGTTTTGGTTATTCCTTTGAGCTTAACTTCTACACTAGGTTAATCACATGCAAGCTTATCTTAGCATACATCTAATTCCTGGGTTAAAACAAAAGAAAGCAAAGAATGTAAGAAAAACAAATATCTAAGCACCTACAAAACATGGAGCTAAAAACAACGTTTTATTATTCATAAACTGATCCCATGTTGATATGTCAAAAGTCTTAGGTAGAGAGACATGTGAAGCATACCGTTACACACTGTTTGGGGCTCAAAAACTTAGCTGTTATGTTCTATAAAAAAGTATATTTATAAATTGTATAAGCGATTTGCGTAACACATTGCAGTATAAAGTGCAACACTTGGTCAACTTTAGAAATGTAGCCAACCGACAGTACTTACGTTACTTCATTTAAATTGTGTAGAATCTGTTCATGAAGAAATGATTAAAGGCTGTTTAAACTTGCGTTTCAAATAAAACGCTGAAATTACTTTGGATTTGAGGAAAAAAATCTTCTATAAATGTCTTATTGTTTTTAGTTACTAATTGACATATGTTTTTTTTTTAAATTTTTAATTAAATGTTGGATACATTACATACAAATCCAAATACTATTCTGAGATCTACATTCTAAACGTATGTATGTTTGAACAAATACATGTAACATTCGAGTTGTACCAGTGTCGCACTCCACACGTGCGGGTGCCGCATCGCACGCGAGTGGCGTCGCATACCGCAAAGAAGCAGGAAGTCCATCCTCTGAGCGTCATAGGCAAGACATTGTCGAGCACGTCCACGTCCTTGCTGAACCGGTTGAGCACGCGGCCCACGGGCGTGCAGTCGAAGAAGCCGATGGAGGGCGCGTGCAGCACGCCGGCCAGCAGCGCCGCGTGCAGCGCGCGCGCCGCCGCCAGCGTGCCCAGGTACAGCGCCAGCGACGACACCGACACCGACACCACTGCGGCGGACCCAACATGTGGCGCAACGTGAAGTACACTTGCGAGGACGACGAACGAGACGACTATTTTTGTTTACACAGTGCATGTTTACTTTTTCCAGAAAGTGAAAGCAAAGTTATTGAAAATTGCTTTTACCATTTTCGTCCCACGAGTGTACATGACGTGGTCGATTTGTACCGAGTTTTTAGGACCCACGTCACCGATATACAATGTTTTGATGTTATAGGAGCCTACTATAATAAACAAATAAATTATTCAAGTTGTAGGCCAGTGAAAGTTGCACCACTGTTATTTAATTTTTCGTAAAAATGTATTTACTAAAATATGTTAACCAGATTTTAAGAACAACAATAGTTTTCGTTTTTCAGTAAGGACAGGCTTTGCGAAATTAAAAGACATTACTAAATAATTGAGAAAATAAATGTCTAAATAAAAGACGTACCATGCAATTTCATAAAAAAGAGATATGAAAATACTAGTTTAACATACAAAAGTCACCAGTCGCATTTCAGCAATAAAAACTACACGAAAATCAATTATATATGTTTCAACAAAGCACACTAAGTCCCATGATCGGTGCACAGAATATTGTGCAACTCATAGCGGGCGTGAGTTCAATGGTTGTTGAATGTGAACCAGGGATGTTGCGGATGCAGACTTTTTTACATCCGCGGATGCGGACTTTTGGGGATTCACATCCGCGAATGTGGATCTCAAGTTTTTTTTTTTAAGGGATCCGTCAAGGCGACAAGACGAAATTCAAAATTTCTTATGCTTTTTGGCAAATTGCAGCGCTGTTTCGTTGTGTGTTGATTATAATTAAATTCGCGGCAATTATAAAAACATAATTACTAAATTGTACATTTAAAAATCAATGTAGCTTTCGAAATTGTACAGGATGGCAGGGACGCGAAAATTGTAACCATGGATTCATACATGATTCTGAAACTCCCTGCGTTGAATTTTTCGTCAGATATTTAAAAAAAAACAGCTGTCCCTGCCACCTGTATGTTTAATGCATATTAGACTAATTCTTGAAAATATGACGATTTAGAGCTATATTGATGATTTAAATGATTGGTATTCCAATAATTTGCATTGATTAATGCGGATCAAAATAAATTCGGAAGGTCCGCAATTGCGGATGGGGATATCCGCAACATCCCTGGTAAGTAGGTACACATAGGTTAGGTACCTATACAGAATATTTTTGAACAAGGATCACTATGATAGGTACTAGCTATACCATTCGTTAGATAAAAATGAATCTCGAGTTAAAACTCAATTAACAAAAAGTATTTGTCAAAATGGATTGTCTTGCTTGTAAAAAAAATTAATGGACAACGTTTTTTCAAGTCTTTTTGATTCTTTCAGCAATTCTCAACATTTTGTAAATTATTTTTAATTCAGTTTTTTTTCATGACTCTTGTATGTTAGTTCCTACTGAATTGAATCTATTGTTGTAAGGATTTCCATGCACTGTATAGGAATTTCTTTGGTTATTAAGGAAATTCAAGACCATGCAATAGATATACATAATATAATAAAGGGCAACATTTGCAAACTTTTTTAAAGAAGAATATGCATAGATATAGAAAACAAGTACATAAACATAAAAATAAAATATTGTGTAAATAATGTATTCATTATTACCAGTTTCCATTACCGAATTATATTATTAGTATATTTGTAAGTGTCGTGTAGTTTTTAATTCAATGATTTTCTGAGGTGTCTATGGCCACGTCCTATTTTAAAAGCGAACATCGTGCAAATACGCGATCGGTCGTGTTCACTTTGGTTACTTTGGTTCAGAAAAGTGGAAAGCGCCCTCTGTTGGCGCGACCATGCGTCAGGTTCAACGAACAAAAAGTTTCAACGATCGTGTATTCGCGCGACGATCGTTTTTAAATATGACACGGGGTAAAAGATTATTATGATAAGAGGATAATCAGCAGTATCCTTTTGTGGTCTAATGACATATTGCGAACACAAGTCGAGATGATTTAAGACTTTTCCAACACCGTAATTATTTCCATTAGAGGGATTTAAACGTTAAAATAATTTGAAAATTATTGAATGGGGTATATAATTAAGTTTTGGTGTAATCGTCAGTACAGCAACAACGTGGTTAGTTACGATGTAGTTTATGTTACCTTGTCCGATTCCGAGGCCGCCGTATACACCGAGGTACATGTCGCGTCGCTTAGTATCAACCGTGCCGTTCACGAGCTACATACAAACAATACATTTAGCTAAAGGTTCTCCACAATCAAGGATTCTGATCGGCTTGTGCGATCGTTAAAAATAATTTTCTATAAGTATCATAAAATAATATCTCTAGAAAAAGGGCCAATCGAAACCGATTGAATTTGTGACAAGCTTTTTAAAGTAAGTGCACCAATTTCAACCAACCAATTTTAATCGACGCGAAAGGTTGTTTTGGTCAATGTACACCACGATCACATCAAGAAGACCATTATTTTTTCCAACATAAGAGGAATAACAACACAAGCGAGATTATAGTTCGCACCTGTACTGATAAATGATAACTTTATACTACGGTCATTCCTCCCGCTAATCAATCGTACTAAATAATCATAATAGATTATTTAGTAAGTATACATCAAGCATCCCATAACGCTTGATATAAGATCTATTAGGACCATAGATAATATTTTTTTTAATAAAAAAAGATGTGACAAGGAAAAAAGATAAATAAACATCACATGGACTTACCATTTTATTATCATTCGCCCATTCAGTGAGCCAATAGTTGGAGCCGACTTGGAAAACTTGCAGAATGAGATTCATGAGTACTGTGATTACGGACGAAAAAATTCCTACACTCATCAGGTAGTGCTTGTAAACGCTCCATTTCACCTGCAAACGATACAACAAGAAAATTAGAATACAGACAATATTTTGCTTTTTGTGCGCAGCTGACTAGGACCGAAGTTTGCGATGTTTTTTTACATACATAGTCTTGTTTTTATGTATGATTCGTAAACCAATGTCATGCTACACCGTAAGTTTTAATATAAAAGTGTAAATGAACTTACACTTCCAGTCTCTGTTTTCTCAGCTTCTATGAGTTTATTTTTCTCTTTCAATTCATTCGGAGTGGCGGTTTCTGGCGTTTTTCTCTTCACACTGCCAGCGCGGTCTCCTAGATACAGACAGAAAGAAGACGTATTCAAACAAAAAAATAATTATAATGTGATTGAATTATGATGATATTTAATTATAACGTGATTAAAGTATATTATCTTATGCGGAATAATATTTTATAGAATATTTGAAGTTTTTTTTTTTATAATATAATAATGTTGTTATTAGACAGTTTGCAAAAAAAAAAAACTGTTACCTGCTGCCGGTTCTGACTCTGATGCACTTTCGGAAAGGGAACGTGCTCGCTGTAACTTGCTCTGGAATTCAGTGCCAAGTTTACTTTCAAGGTCCTGTTTGATTTCGTCCAATTCTGAAATAATGTTTTGGTTTGCGATTGAATTTTAATACAAACAGTAAACAGATCCCCAATCTGTTTACTGCTAATATTAAAGGTTGAATTATGCCATAATAGAAGCGAGTTGCAAACGCGCAAATGCTTCAAGTATGTGTTAAAGAAATGCGCGTCGCGCGAGTCGCGTCCGCACCGGCCGAGGCGAGTCGATACGGTCGTTGTGGAGCTAGTTTAGCTCGTTACCTTCGGGAGAGGAGCGTTCCGCGTCGCTCAGATGGTGTATTAGAAACTCAGCGAAGGCGCCCTTCTTCTCAAGCAGCTGCTGGTAGGAGCCGGCCTCCGACACCTCCCCGTCGCGCAGCACGACCACCAGGTCCGTGTGCGCCAGGTACGACACGTTGTGCGTCACCCACACGCGCGTCTTGTTCTTCAGCAGCCCGCTGGGGCCCAGCACCTGCGCGAGAGAGAGAGTCACTGCCGTCCCGCTCGCACACACCGCAGCACTACTCTACACTACGCACGCACCTTCTCGAAGATGTGCTTGCCCACGTGCGAGTCCACGGCGCTGAGCGGGTCGTCCAGGAAGTAGTTGTCCGCGTCGCAGTACACCGCGCGCGCCAGCGACACGCGCTGCTTCTGACCGCCAGACAGGTTTATACCTGCGTTCAAACACCATTTCTTTAGTGTTAAAATGGTCATTACACCACACATGTGACCACGCACAATGAAGGGTTCCGTAGTTGGGATGAATTTATCCCAAAAACAAACTTAACTTTGTAGTTGAAAAACATGTTTCGTATACATCGATATTCTCCAACACGGTCAATTCTCCAACAGACTGCAAATGTAAGTTTGTAATCGCAAAAAAAAAAATGTTTAATAAAACTAAACGATTTTAGGACTTTTTCCTTTACTTGTGCCGCAAGCCTTACTTTGTGCCAAATTTCATGATTTTAGATCAACGGGAAGTACCCTGTAGGTTTTGATTTATTTGCGAGTATCAAAATATGTTGCATAAATGCCTGTATTTTTTAATTGTGTTGATTTAGAAGATTATCAATCAATCAATCAAAATATTTTTATTTCACATAGACCTACATGGGCACTTATGAAACGTCAGAAGCTAGGTGCACGGTTCCAATTGGTCGTTTCCTATGGAGAAGAGCCGGCAAGAAACTCCACGGTTACTCTTTTAAAAATAATTGGCTTTTACAATTTTTTCAAATAACAGTATGACTAGGTATGGGAGGACAGTGTAGGTATTTCAATAAGTACCAGGTACTTAAGAAAATAGAAAATGGTCAACAAATCTACAGTCCACTAAGCCTACAGTGTTCTCACATTCACAATAGAAAAAAAATCTATACAAAAGATATATAAATTAATAAAAATAAGAACCTCTTTTAATTAAACGCAATTACATTATTGCTATTACAACTGTAATAAATCTGAATAATTATCATGTGCAAAAAAGCCACTAATAAAGAGATGAAATTAACTCGTAGGTTTAATTAAATGTCAAATAATTGAATGAATATGTCAAGGACGAATGTAAATAAAGAAAAATAAGATAAAAATAAATATGGTAATTTGGGAGCAGTTAATAGACTCTTACATAACTATGCTGTTAATGAGATACCAGGGAAGCCACATGTGCAGAAGGAATTATTGCCAAATTTCCCTATCTTCAACATAGTCTTTAATTTTGTAATATGCTTTTTTGATAAGAACACGTTTGATGTGGGTTTTGAACTTCCCATCGCTAAGTTCTGTAACAGACTTTGGCAACTTGTTATAAAAGCGGATACTGTTTATAAGAAATGACTTGCATGTTTTAGTTAATCTAAATTTGGGTATAACAATTTCATGTCTACTACGTGTATTTATATTATGGAAATCGCTTCTTATTTTGAAGAGTCCTAAGTTTTTGCGAACATATAAAATACTTTCTAAGATATAAAGAGAAGGCAGAGTCAGTATATCAGTTTCTTTAAATTTGTCTCTAAGGGACTCGCGAGGACCCATTTTATAGATCGCGGGGATTGCCCTCTTTTGTAGAATGAAAATTGAATCTACGTCAGCTGCCGATCCCCACAGCAGAACGCCATAAGACATAATACTTTTTCTTTTCGAGGTCCTAGGGACTACAGCCCTATGTATTTGATATTAATTTCAACTTGATACCCTCACGCGTTCCTGAGAAAAAGGGTCTTGACAGACTGACGGACAGACAACGAAATGATCCTATAAGGGTTCCGTTTTTTCCTTTTGAAGTACGGAACCCAAAAATGACGAAATTGTTACCGTTTTAAGATCTATATGGTAGATGAAGACTGCTAGCATCTGATGTCAGAAAATAGAAACGCCACAGTAACTTCGCTTCTTTCAGTACATTGGTCGTTTTGCGTGACAAGGATGGAAAAATAACTTCGAAAGCGTGTCTTCGATTTTTCCATCGATGTTATTGTCTTTTTGCAAATCGTTTTTTTTTTTTTGTAATATTTACACATGTATATTTTTATAATCTGGTGGTTGCAAGGACGTCGGTCATCGCGCAGGCGTGTGCCGGCCACATGTGTCGATAGTTAAATAATACTTTACCTTTCTCGCCGATTTCAGTTTGATCTCCTCCAGGCAGTACGTCGAAGTCAGGTTTGAGAGCGCACATATCGATGACATTGATGTACTTTTGTTTGTCGAGCGGTTTGCCGAACAGAATATTGTCCTGAAGCGTCGCGTTCTGTATCCACGCTTGTTGCGGCACATAAGCTATGCTACCTAGAATTTAAAGAACGAATTAGTTAACTAAACACAATTTATATGCATAATAAGGTTTTTTGAAAGTGACAAGTACCAAATGTGTTGACTCGTCCGGAAATCTTGTTCATTTCACCAAGCAAGGCAGACAGCAGGGAACTCTTGCCGGAGCCAACGGCACCAACGACGGCGACGAGAGAACCGCGCGGCACGTGCAGGTTGAGGTTCTTCAGAGCCGGCTCAGCGTCCTGGTCGCCCCAAGTGAAGTGACCATTCTCTATTACGATTGGGTTCGCTGAAATAACAGGAAAATTATGAAATCTTTTAAAAAAAAATGCTTATTCATAAGAAAATAGGTTTCAAAATATAAAACTTACGGTCTTTAGGATCGTGTTCAACAGATGTAATGTCTAGTTCATCACAGTTCATGAATTTGTTCAATCTCTTTATACCGACGGATGTCTAAAAATGCAGAAATATGTTAGTTGTACAAAATAATGTGTAAATAAAAGAATGTTAGCAACAAAACATGTATTTGACTACATATTTAACCACACCAAGCTTTACTAATGAGATTCCACACCAATAAATTAAGTACTCGTCATAAATTAAAACGATAAAGAAAAGTAGAAGCAAGTTGTTAAAATTATAATTAGTTGCTCGAACAGAGAAACGTTAAAAGAAAATTTGAATAATGAGCCGACTTATGATTGTGTAACCACTACCTACTCATAAAATGATATAAAATGCAGGCTCTGGGTATAATATGAATTAATTAAGTACATACTTGCTTAATTAATTAATAATTTGAGTCTTGTTTTTTACCCCACATTTGCATTAAATTGCTTTCACAGTTGACACTGATATTGACTTCTTCAAATAAAGCTTCACACTGCACACAGACAAAATAATCTAATATGATAAACTTACTTGTACAACATTCGATATAACGTTAGGCAGCATTGACAGTGGGAAACGCAGAATGTTGAAAAGAGACAACGCTACGAAAGCTCTCTCAGAGTCCAGCACTTCGGTATCGTTTACCAGTACAAAGCACCCGAACGACATCAGCGACACCTAAGACACCATTCCACGAGTTATATTATGAGAAGTGCCCATGCAAGCGGCTGGACTGAAGCTTACAGTCTAAGTTGAGTTCCACGACTACCACATTGCACGTCCACTCGCACGTGGTCTCTACCCAACCTATTATCACGACTCGGCGAGTGGACGCACAAATATAACGTGCGTGTTTCAGTAGCCACAGAATACAACGTAAACTGAAGTGTGCACTGTCGCTCTTCGGTTATAATATTAAGTACAAGATATATGCGTGTTAGTGTGTCTGCATGTGAAAGAACCATAGCCACATGTGTAGATGTATAGAGGAGTGAGCATGTCATGGCACTACCTCGATAGCTGATACCACGATCAGTGGTAGTAAACCTAGGGGCAAGTGGATTGTGTAAAACAGAGACATCGACACGAATATATTTTCAGCTGTCAGGATATTTTTCTCGGGATCCGTAATCAGAAACGTGAAGAAGGTTAGGAAGGTCACCTTGAAAACAAACAAAATTATTTAAACCCATGCTGATCTTAAATTCAGCGTTATTACATGTCATAAAATCCTTTGAAATAAATTGTTGTGAATGTGCTCTTTAAGTAGTGAATTAAAAATAAAATTGGCAGGGTTTTGTGTAACATACAGAACAAAACAGCAGTTATAAGGCTCGAACATAGGAACTACTATCATTACTTTACCTTCTTTGGGGGTTATCTTGTAGCTTAAAACATAATGTCAGTGTGTGCTATCAGTAGGTAAATCATATTAAAATGATATGAAAGCATAAATGCTGATCAATAACGATATTGAGACACATAATACTGATAAGACTGTAATAAACGTGTAATCTGTGTGGCCAAATCAATGACATCATTTATAACAATGGATTATCCACTGTGATTGAAGATCAAGTTTTATAAAAGTAACAACGATAAAAAAATATTAGAATTTATTAAAGAAATGCCTGATTAAAGTTAGAATAATCTAACTAAGTTATCAGGAATCAGGCATTACTTTAAGGAAATCCATGATAATTAAATGCTATGTAATTTCAATAAATTTAATAAATAAATTTTAATTTAACTTCACTAAACATTAAAATTGCATAACATTTATTTATGTAACGATGCTGACACTGCATTTCCAAATAGTACTTATTGTAGCACATTGTGCCGAAGGCGGCATTTTTGCATCCAGCTTTACCAAAATGGGGAAACCCAACATATTTACCACTAGATAATAAGGCAGCTGTTTGTTTATAATGATAAGATTCTTATTTATAATTTGCTTTGTTACAAATACATTTATTTTGTATTTTCGCAGTGACGCAATCGACGTCAGCATGATTTCAGCAATTACGTTGTTTCTCTTTACTATAAGTTCTTAAAAAAAAAACCAACAATGGGTGTCACGGTTTTGTATAAAAACAAAATCTCGACATTATTGTAGTTCAAATTGATTTGGCAACATTGTGTATCAAGGTTTCAGTTAGATAAATAATAACTCGCTTACCAGGAAAGGTGCGCAAGACCATATAAAAGAGGTTGCAGAGTTAAGATAAGCAGTCTGTTTTAAAACATTCATTTCTTTGTTTCTTATTTTAAGTATTTGATCTTCGAAACTCGGTTCCCAAGCATACATTTTAAGAACCTGAAAAGAAAATACACAATTAGAATTTGACATACATGATCCAAGCTGAGGATGCAAGATATTGAACAAAAATATATTTACATAGATATATTAGCAGGCAAATAATGACTATAGCTATTAAGTTATGTTTATACTAAAACAGATTACTTGTTCGAACAGTAAACCTGCACAGAGAGGTCAGTACACTCATATTTATAACTAGATACAATTGTGTACTTATTCTGCATACGGCATTGCACATTGCACATGTGACGTAAGAATTCATACTAGAAATGTGATTTTGTAGAGTAACCTAAACTTTGTTGAATTTTACAATATCTGAAAGGGAAGAAAGATTCCCATTAACTCCCGATTTCAATAAAGATTAGTATGTCAGCCACGTTGAACATGAAAAGTTGACTTGAAAGTCATCATTTGAACCTGCAGGCGAATACTAGCCGGACCCTTAAGGTGGCACTAGTTGATATTTTTTCCATACAAATTTCAGGGGGGTTTTACTCCACTGTTTGACATGGTACATCCAAAGTTAAACATGATATCGTTTTGTTTCATTATTAATTTTGTCTGTGCGGAAACAGAATAGTAAAATAATGAGCCATTAAAAAGTTAGGAGCCCACAAAGATTCCTTTTTCTTGCTAATTTTAACGCAACTTTGGGGGTAAATAAGCAATAAAAGAAGTGTAAAATCTCCAAAACAAAGTCGGCACCGACAAAGCTCAATTGTTGAAGAGTTCAATAAACTTTATTTGTAATTGATTTATGCAGTGGTTTTTTCATAAAACCCTATTTTCAAAAGGACTTTTCGTAATTTTTTACGCATTCGTTTTACTAAAATAGTTCGGAACGGTGTTTGTGTGCGTGCAAACTAGACGTTGTGCACGTAGACCAGTGTCTAACTGCTCATCACTGATACTATCTCTGTCGGACACGATGCCAGGTGACACAGCGTGCTTTTCGGCCATGCCCACTAGTGAGTTCGAGCCCGCGACTAGTGTCACCTTAAACCCTTCTTCAAAAGGGTCCAAAAGGGCCAAAAACCCTTCTTCAAAAGGGTCCAAAAGGGCCAAAAACCCTTCTTCTTCTTTTTACATAATATGATTGACACTCCTTTTTTATATCATAAATAGATGTAATGATAAAAGGATTAAAACGAGGAAGTAAGTATTCTTATAAAGTATTGATATAACGATACTTTTTAGAGATATTAACTACAGTAGTAACTGGTGTTTACGTAATGATATCAGGGGAATCAAATAAGATATGTTTTGCGTGGTGATAACACAAAGGCCGCGAAAGCTTATCTCAAATAGTGTTTCTCAATGTGGTGAAATCAGAATAAAGAATTGAAACCAGTAAATTGATAATTTTAGCAAGTCATGCATGGTTTTTGCAGTTTATTTTACCATATTATAAAACTTGGCCAAATGTGTGTCGGTCCACGCACAGAGAAGGGTTCTGTAGACAGGATTAGTATTTACGCACGCGCAATATTGATTTTTCGACAGCAAAACCAAGTTTGTATTTCATAGTATTTCTCAAAGAAACTGTAAAAAAATCATATATCAGCCTAATTATTATCTTTTTAATTTTCAATTATAATGTTGACAAGGTAGATGGGGAAGGCGTATTTTTTGCGATTTAAAAGCCGCATATCACACAATCAACATTTGACTTAAATAGATAAGTCAGTTAGAAACATCATCATAATCTTTTGAATCATGGAATCCAACAATATCCTACCCGCTTGTGGACACAGTTTTTTTTTCATTTGTTACCTACATGTATGGGGAGTGCCAACCCAATAATTTTTTCTTCATTTTACAGTTGTCTAGCGGTTCATAGACAACATCTTTCCTCGATGTAGTGCCAATAGTCTCCGAGTAAAACGGCTGTGTGATATTCGGACGGATAGGACGAAATGATATGTGTTCCGTGTCATTACGCTACGGAACTCTAATAAGGGTTGGTAACATCTTGTCTGGCCTAATATAGATAAAAGTCCCTCCGTCCGTCTTAACGTCGTAAAGTCCGTCTTATTAGGTATGAAAATATAGAATTTTCCGTTGGACAGAAGTATTATAATATTAAAATAATACTCTGAGCAAAATTATCCATACTAACATTATAAATGCGAAATAACTCTGTCCGTTTGTCTGTTACCTTTTCACACCTAACGGCTGAACGGATTTCGATGAATATTTGGCACATAGGTATCTATATAGCCCATGACCTGGGTTAGGACACAAACTATTTTTTATTCCAGTAGTACGTGGCCGTGGCATAATTTGGAACCTGCGCGTGGGCGAAGCAGCGGTCAAAATCTAGTTCACCATATACTCTGTTAACGTACTTACAGTAATTAATTGTTATCGAATTATGTTCATTCGCCGCAAAACCGAGTGTGGGAGATCAATATCGAGACATAGACTTATGCTACAAAACATTATTATTTTTACCTTAATTCCATTAAGTACTTCATTCATAAGTTTCACTCTTTCGTCTTTGTATTTCATAAGTCTTATTTGAAGGGTTTTCACCCTGTTGGCGATGAGTCCATTGACCGGGATCAGTATGATCATGACTGCCAATCCAGCCAGTACGGAGGGACCCAAGATCCCCCAGAGGAAATATAGGGCAAGAGCGATTTGCAGCGGCGCCGACCATATCATATTCAAGTATGCAGTCAATTCGACGAATCTGTGAAGAGTTATGATAAGATTTCTTCAACATGTCATTGTAGTACGTACTTTCTAGAAATAAAATTATGTTCATGTGCCGTTTGACTATAATTATAAGTTGTTAAAGTTAGGTACGATAGAAAGTCGTTTCTGTCACCTGTGACAGTAAGAATAAGAATAATTTATTGGACGTTTGTTACAAAATAAATTTGAAAAATAATTATAGTGGGTGCTTACTGTAACTAGAATATTTAACATAGTTATTTGAACAGTGGTCTCTAAACTAGGTAGCGCCTGTATCTTGGGGGCCTCAGTTGCGTTATCTTAAATTTTAATTCGGGCATGTTGATATTTATAATGGACAAAATACTTAATTAAATAAGGGTAGAGAACTATCAAGACAAAATAAAAATAAATTGAGTTTTTCTAAAGTTCTATGTAGTGTAAGTACATACACCTCCATTATGAAGAGTAACTCTGATGGGGCATTGTTACTATTTCAACATTGAATCATTTGTTTTCATAAGAACACTTAAAAAGAAATGTTGAAGAAGCTATTTGTTCAGTATTTTTTATCAACTTAAGCTTTCCTGTTGTTTTGATTATTAAGTGTGTGTAATAAGTAATAAGACTGAATATCATAAATGTAAAACTATTTACACATGCTGCCAGCATATCTCAATGGCAGATGTGTGGATAAGATTGCTCCAATGAGCCTTGACTGAATAACAAAATTTATTTGATTGGTATCAGCAAAATTCTTCGTACAATAATTAGACTCGAATTTCTGACTTACTTATACAAATTATTACTTTTCTTTTGAAGGTGTAGGCAGAAGTTAAAATGAATAGGTAGATGGTATTTTTTATTACCTTTGAGCATCAACAGACATGAGGTTTACAATTTCTCCGACGGTGGATTCTTTCCTCGCAGCATTGGACATTCGCAGAGACTTCCTATAGATGGCGCTCGTCAAGGCGGTTCTTATCCTCATGCCCACAAGGTACATCCTCGTGAAGTAATGCGCCAGCAGCATAGTTTGCACCGTGGCACAGGCAAGAAGTCCAACTGCATAAATGTAACCCTTCCATATCGGCTCTTTACCTTCCACGAAACCTATTAGGAGTCTAAAAATGAATGCGATAATGAGTCAATGAGTTTGAATGAAACAATGAGCGTGAATGAGTTGGGATATAGAGGGATTTATTTTTATCGTTTTGATAATTTTTATCAGACTAAGTCACTATTTATACAAATATCGAGAGTCATATGAATCCGGTGAATATAATATTATCTTATCCATACTATGACTAGCAAAAATATTGCTACTTACCTGAGTAATTGTGGCGATAAGAACATCAACACATCGTTGAGCAGTTTGAGCATTGCTCCAAACAGAAACTGTCCTCCAAACGCTAAGCATAGTGCTGGTAGGATGGAGGCTGGCTTCTTTTCAGATTCAGGCTTGAAGTTCACGCTAGCTGATGTCTTGCGATATGTGGCCTTTGTGGCATTGGAGCTGTCAATAAAATGAAGGGTCAGTGAGAGATGTTCATTCAACTTTAAATCAAGGAATGATGGTTGTCTATCGATCTGCTTAGCCTTTTGCCAACTATATTTTGGCGCCTTCCAATCTTTCCAGATGCAGCTGAATACCAGTACTTTCCATAAAGCGACTGCCTATCTGTCCTCGACAATCCAGTTATTGGGTAAGACTCGCTGTTAGACATTCAGGCTTCTGACTACCCGTAACGACTGTCAAAGATCCACGGATAACAGCCGGGATCAACGGCTTAACGTACTTTCCGAGGCACGAAGGAACCTCGATATATAATGGATGGTCGCCCATCCACGGACCGCCCTTAGCAAGCATCGACCTTCAATCGACCCATGCGGCTGTTATTTATGTTTAGCCACGAGCCCCTTGGTAAGATCGTCGTCAATACCACTATGTATATAACAATGTATTTTTTTCGCCCTTGGCTAAATATTTAATTTAATAGTAGGTAAGGTATTTTACGGATGTGTGGATTTGTTAGACCCGCAACTTGTGGGAAAATGAAATAATCCAATTGTTCTGTAAAGTAGTACATGGAAAGCACAATAATAATATAAAATTTGTATTTATTTATTTGCAAACATTATTATTTTAAAGGAACACCGCGGCTATCACCACATATCTTTTGCCTTGAAACGTCAAAATTGATTAAAGAGTTAAAACATTTGTTTAAAGGTACGTCCACATCGCGCACATTCGAAACAGAACGTACGTGGTTGTGAAATTCCATTTCGAGCCCAATCAATACTTAGCTTTCGAACAAATTTTAATGATTCCTAAAAGCAGTGCTCCATCAGCTTCATGGAACATTTTCACTAGGGATACTTAGTGATCAGGTGGCGAGCTTTTTTAATATCTAGATTATTGTGTCCACTGGTCGAATGCTCGCATTGTGGACGCATCCCGGGTCATGGTGACTGTTAATAAAATATGGGTTCGTTATGCTTACATTTCTCGTTTTCTCAAAGATTTCTCCCAAAATTTGTCAAACTTTGGCACGACTTCTGTGGAAGAGTCCTGAGGGTTGAGAGCCCATAAGTCTTCTTCGATTAAACTTCTACGGAACCCTGTCAAGGCAAGTGGGTCGAACCAGCTGTATGTGAGACGACTGGGGAATCCCGACGCGTTCTCCGGACATTGGTTCTAAATTATAAAATAATTATAAATATAAGAACGACAAGGCTAAAATTTAAAAACTACGGACTAGTCAAGTATTTACGCTGACGTAATTTGACATTCTTGTGGCAAACTTTAAGTTTTTTTCTTGACCTTATAGGGAACACAAAAAATCGTTTCTAATAACGCCATATACTAATATACTTCTTGATTCCACATATAAAGAAGATTAAATTGTAACCAGTTTTGGTAAAATGTATTTCTGCCAGTTTTTTTTTTCTTATAACTAAGTCACAAAGCATTGTCATCGCTCAAAGGTCGTAATTATGTGAAGGATATATAATATTCTTGTTTCTTTTTCTTGAGTGACATGTCTGCAAGGTTCGGAAGGAAAGTAATGGAAGTAAATTAAATATAATATTTCAATTACCTTCTCATACTTATATGGCGAATCTTTCGGAGGTAAATCGGCAAAACAATTTAATAAAAACATAAGTATTATCAGAGGATAATACACCATGTAACTAACGAAGTTATATTGAACATTCTCATCATCGCTTAGATTGTAGTGTGCTTTGATTTCGGACTGTAGCTGAGGCAAACCTGCCAGTATCAAAAGTATCCAAAAGAAGAACAGCACTCCCGATGCTCTCATACCAAACTTTCGATTGTAGTACAACAATGTCGCTGATAAACCCTGTAAAAGAAATATATATTAACACATAGACAATGCCAACCAGTGAGAGTTAAATAAACATTCGAGTTGTTGCTCCTCTCAACATTTTATATTCCGCGAAAAACAGACGGTTTACAGAACTTCTAAAACTTTATTTTTAGACGTTCGACAGACAAACGTTGCCTCGCGTTAAACGATTATACAAATAAACACAGGAACGAAGAGATGACTAATAACATGATAGTTACTGCTGACAACTTAACAGTTAACTGTGAAATTAATTACTGTTAAATTATGCAAAATTAACATTGTTAGTAATGTTGTTAGAACTGACTTTGCCGCCTATGTGTTTTGGTTTTATAGAAGACGAGAAAAGAGATATATCCTCATTCAATTTCTAGAAATATAAAACATAGCAAACTTAAAAATCATAAAATATTCAACAGACGCGGCCATGGGATCGATCATTTTTATGAATGATTCTACAATGTCTTGTATTGCACAATGGGAGCGTATAATACAACCGCTGTCGTATTAAACCGGGCAAAGTCCGTTTTTATCTCGTATTCAACTTTTTATAAAGATTTACTACATTGTGCTTATATTATAACAGTGAAGGTCAATAGTTTGAAGATCCGTTTCGTAGTGAGTACAGAGTTCCGCTCAGAGCGGTCAGTTGAGGCTCGACATTCGAGGTGGCATAAATTTAATAATAGTGTAATAGGTTACGGGTGATGTAACTTTTTTTTGTCGAAATGTATGTGGTTAACAAATTGTCCAAGGTTAATGAATTTAATACTCGTTGAAAGGGCTTTAATAGTTATGAAGCTGTACCTATGAAGTACTTTACTGTGGGTAGGTAAGGTACCTATACTACATAATATAAAGTTTTAGAAGGTCGATTGGTTTTACATGAGAGTGATGTGAATTTAATAGCTTAATAATGTTTTAGTTCGATAAAACTAACAGGTATAAAAGCTTGTAAAAATAGATAGCGTGTTACTAAGCAGTTCATAAACAATATGTTTTCACGAACATTTGTAATGTAATATTAAAACAATGTATTAATCTTTAAACCGTGAATCATTGACAATAATTATTAAGTACATAGAGACGATTTAATAGTCATGGTATGCCTTATGGATTGGTCTTAATTAATTAGAATCAAGAATTGGGCCGGTCGTAAACGTCCGGAATGCCTTTCTGAATTCAGCAAGTAAATGATCCGGAAATTCAGAACCACCTTGGCTCCAACCAACCAATTTTCTTTCTCACTTACCGGAAATAATCTGAAAGTTCTGGTTTCAGTTTCTTAATTTTGCGGATCATATACGTGCTGAATTCAGAAAGGTATTCCTGCCGTTTACGGTCCTTAGGACAACTATCAATCAATTGCAAACTTCAATTGAGGACACGTGTCTACTTGGAGGTATTGCTAGTTGGTTTAATATATGGATGTCGATGACCTATTTTTAGGATAATAACCTCTAATATTATGAACTTACTAAAGTACCACCTATTTATTGGATATGAGGGGAAAATAAATAAACAGAAAACGGAAGCGTTATTAAATTACTGTGTGTCACTGGTATTTGGGAAAATATTATTTTCTGAGGCCTCTTCCAAAAATATCACGCAACTGTTTTAGTGAGGTAATATTGTTTTTTTTAGATCATCGATTATGGTTGTTGTAGATTTCGAATTGTTTTCTTAAAATGCCGAGTCTTTTTTTCCACTTTCTAGTAGCATAATCAGGCCCGGTCCTCAGTCCACACACAGGCCTCCTCTCTGTGAGAGGGAGTGGGCCATAATCCACCTCAAATTATTGGTTTTAGGACACGCCGGTTTTCTCACGATGTTTTCGTTCACCGTTTTGAGAGCAGTGGTGATGAACTAGCAAGTATTAACAATCGAGTATTCTAGTCAAATCATTGTGCTTTAATAGTGAGGGTGACTCAATCAACCTTATCAGCCTAGCCTTTTCCTTATCAGCCATCTGATTTTGAACTTTACGATAAAGAACCCGATCGATAACAAATTATTGATTGATAATAATTTGTTTGTATGCATGGTTGGTATGAAAAAAAAAATCGTTTTCACATTACCAAAATAACTGAACTAAATTATAGTCATTCATTTCCTACAAAATGTATGGGAAAACTTTTTGCGATTTCAGACTTTTCTATATAGTACTCAAACCTCGGTTGGTCCAACAGAGTTGTTTGATCTTTATCAGAAACAGAATCGATTGGCAAAAAAAAAAGTTTTTTTTTTAAACTGACAGTTTTCTTGATGACTGTATTTTTTTTTTCAAAATCTGTGAATGCCTAAGACCATTTTGGTCGGTGGGTCGTCTTTTCTTGTAGCAACAACGGTTAAGGGCCGCTGTAGCGGGGTTAGGAATAATACATTTATTGCCGCGACATTGCTGCCGTGCTCGAAATGTAATCTCACATAAACCTATAGAAAATGTATGGGGACCAGTAGTGACGCGGCAGCACTGCCACGTGCAGCGGAGATCGCAATCATACCTTTAGGCTCATCAAATTGCTGATCTTTAGAGACCTTAGATCAGTTAAGTAATCTGCTGTCAATAAAAACAATAGATTAAGTTGACAGAAGACCAATCAACTAATCAAATTAGTAGAATAGATTTTCAAAAACCGAGGGCCAGTTCCATGTGTTATAAACTTATAAGACTAATTATTAGAATAATAATAGAATTCATACTTACAAATGTTAAAATCTTTACAATTGGACTATAATAATCGGCACTAAACACTTCCGTCTCTCCTTGCGATGAGGTGTGGACAGTGACGCCAAGATCCACAAACTTTAACACTATCAAAAGGCAAGTTACGAACAGTTTGCTGATGTTTAATACATTCCATGGTATATTTCTTTCTTTACTGTTTAGTATATAGTAGGTGTCAAGGAACGCCGCAACCCATAAGTACAAACAGGGTGTCCACACGAGCACTGTCTTTTGGAAGCATGGCGTTAGCTCCGGGTTGTCGGTGTACCAAGAGAGACTGCTATTCTGAAAAAAAAAGAAAACAAGTGGTTAGCAATATTGACTAAGATTTGAGATCATGATGGTTTTAGAAACAACCAACCAACTTTGAACAATGTTCTTGAATAATTAATTTAAAGATGGTGAAGATTAGGATCTCCTAGAACTGCATAGCAAAATCCCTATTTTCGTACTCAAATGTAATGGACGTGAAAAACATACAGTTTTAACGGCCTTCGATTCAGGACAGCATAATACTTCTGTTACTTGATCGTAATCAAATAGCATGATATTCAGATATCAAGGCTGTTTGAATTGGTTTATTATTCCGTTACTTAGTTCCCGTTAGGCCGGCCGGGCTCATATTTTCGATTGACTGATACCAATACCAGTCATATCCGAAGATTCAAAAACGCATGTATTTAATTTGTTTTAGATGTTTGATCCGACGGCCAAATCGAAAGTGAGTACCATATAGATGAGCCATTCCGTGGAAAATTGACCATAAGGAAAAAGTACTATCACAAACATTAACAAACAATTTACAAGACATTCTTATTCTCTGTTGAATGCAGTTTTTTTTTAATGTACTGTTTAGTTCGTATGCTTTAAAAATGTATAATGGAGTAAATTGTTGGTAATTTAACAGATTAATTATTAAAAATAAGAAGCAAAACCTCCTGTCGCAAATTTTAACTAACCAGTGTTCATGGTTTTATAAGACAAACCTCAGTGTTTTACGTGAGGTTTTAAAGAATACTGTTTTGTTTTAATTTATAACATAAATTTTGGTAAACAAATCTTATAGTATTACAATAAAATTCTTGAAATAATGATAATCAAATTAGCACCAAGGTGGACATTTCACTTTAGTCACGACTGTTTTATTTGCTTTCAGTAGTACAAAACTAACATAACAAGTTATTTTATTTTCATGGTAATATTATTATGGTAGATTAGCCATTTCTTTTTACCCATCGGGCAACCGTGAAGGCTCGTGCAGACCAACGCGATATCGCGGGCGCTACGAGGGTCGCGCTGCCTGTAGCGCCCGCGATATCGCGTCAGTTTGCACGAGCTTTGACTCGGTAATCGGTGACGAAAGGCGTACGAACTACAGGTAGTCAAATAAGAAGTCCACTATAGTGACAGTTATAACATGATACTGGGAAGTTTTTAAAACATTATTTCATTTACGAATTATACTTTATAAATCTGTGTATGTAATGAAATAATGATTCCCTCTAAAAGAAAAAAGAATATTGGTTTTGTCGTCGTGAGTTCGTCACGTCGGTTTAGTGTCGTTAAATAATAGTGAAATTTTAAAATTGTCCATTTTGTCCCTTTAGTAACGGGAATTTTTTTCCGGGGTAGGGTTCTGTAGTTGGGACGAATTTATCCCAAATACAAACTTAACATTGTTGTTGAAATACACGTTCTCCCATACATTCCAACTACAAATGTAAATTTGTACGCACAATATTGAGAGATTTACCATGTTATTTTAAGACCATAGATTTCTTATAGGTTTTCCTGTAATCTTCATAGATTTTGAACTAAATACATAGTATGGCTCTGTACTCATGTACAGAGCCATACTATGTATTTAGTTCAAAATTTTAGGTCCAGTAGTTTCGGAGATAAGGGGGTCAATTTTCATCGAATTTCCTAAATATAATAATATAGATCCTCGCAACATTTGATATGTTACACGATACTGTTAGCAAAACTTTTTTTTTAATTTTCACCCCTTTATTCAAAATTCATTTATTTACGTTACACGTTCGTGTTTGGGTCACAGAAATACATATTTGTACCAAACAAGTTAATCGGTCCATTAGATTTGGAGCAAATTGTTTGTGATAGACAGACGGACACACGAGTGATCCTATAAGGGTTCCGTTTTTTCTTTTTGAGGTACAGAACCTTAAAAATCAAAACAACCTGCACCCATGCAAAAGATGCGTCGTGTCGGTGACATAGCGTAGGTGTATATGTCGCAGTAAGATGTTTATAGCCGTGTTATAGTTATATCTCTAGGGATATAGCTATATACCGTAATATAGTTATACGAAAGCGGAAGCGAAAGCGGTTCATAACTGTCTTACTAGGAATGTAACTATGATACGAGCACGATCTAGTAATATCATTATTAGGGCACTCCGACCAAACAAGTTAGGTTAGAACTGTGACAAACTCCGCTACATCGAAATTGGTCGCAGTAAAAAAAATAGGATATTCCGACAGTTATGAACCACTTTCATATAACTTTATTATAGTAAATAGCTATATAGCTATTTACCGTAATATAGTTATATGAAAGTGGTTCATAACCGTGATATAGCTATATCCCTACGGATATCCGTAGGGATATAGCTATATCACGGCTATAACTGAAACTCAAAGCATTTATTTCAATTTACAGACACTTTTGAACTGTCAAAGAGTCGGTCAGTTAGTCAGAAAGTTGAAGCTAGTTGCCCATTCCAAAACGTAGATCTCTATGTTTATGTTTACATATTTATTGTTAATTAAAACGGTAACACCTATTACATTAATTAACATAGAAATTGAAACAGGTTTATTAAACAAAAATATATTTAAAATACTAACTTATAATAGAGGACAACCGAGCATACTTACTCTCACGAAACATCAAACATACAAGCATAATTCTGCTTCATTCATCAGCAAACAGATTACATTCAGGATTGGTGGTCAGGAGGGCGTTAAGCATCCTTAAAGTACGACACACAGGGGACTCAGCTCTGACCTCTGGCGACAGCCGTTCAGCCGTTTTAGATAACGGCAGCGCAAACAGATTGCGTCGACGGCTTTGGCGATGTCCGATGTATTTGTCGGGAACCAAAAGCCGACGGAAAAGATCTTGGAGTTCGGGATTGTCGATGCGTTCTCTAAGAGTTTTGCAGGTTACTGTGAGCTGTAGAAAGCCTCGTCTAACTTCCAACGAGTTGAAGCCCAAAACTCCTAGGAGGTAATTAGTAGGGTACATGAAAGGAAACAGTCACCAGCCTCAAGTTTGCTACGAACCAAAGTGGTGTACAGCTTAACTACATTTGGGTTGTTAAAGTCACGAGCAGTTCGCAAAACAAAACCCAAACGCCTAAAAGATTCCTTGGCAAGAGTGGAGACATGATCTCTAAATGTCAGACTAGTGTCAAAGGTCACGTCCAGGTCCTTTATTTTGGTGACACGACTTATTACTTCACTACCCAATCTGTAGTTATAGTGGAGTGGTTGACGTTTTCGACTGTATTTCATGACGTAACACTTACTTTTATTACTAAAAAAGAGTTTATTGACCATGCTCCACTCAAACGTATATAGCACCAATGTCCCTTTGTAGGAGTATGCAATCCGCGATCGTATAAATTTGAACTACAAGTTTTAGGTCGTCAGCGTAAAGTAAGCAATAAGGAAAAACAGTGGACCAAGCACAGATCCCTGACTCACGCCTGAGAGGGTATTATAAGATTCAGACTCAAAGCAACCATGCCTAACAAACTGCCTGCGGCCTCGCAGATAGTCCGCAAAGAAGTTCAGAAACTCATTCGAGAAACCTGATGCCTCCAATTTCATTAAGAGCACGTCAATGTCAACCCTGTCGAACGCTTTGCGGAAATCGAAATAGAGGACATCCGCTTGCCCCCCACTGTCTAAAATCCCAGAAATGTATCCCTGTAATCGTGAGTCGTCAGATTCGAATTGACTGAGCGGCCAAGGCGAAAGCCGTGCTGGGCATCAGATAGAAACGCATTTATACGTTAATAGATGTACGTGTGGAGTATGTGTTCGAAAACCTTTGAAAGAGTTGGCAGGACAGCAATAGGCCTGTGTTCCACCACAGATGATTTGTCACTAGTTTTTGGGATGGGAATAACAAGCGAGATTTTCCATTGGTCAGGGTTTACGCCGAACTGAAGGGCTAGATTAAAGATATGGCAGTGAGGAGTTGCCAGGATATCGTGGCATCCTTTGAGGATAAAAGCAGGGATGGAGTCAGGGCCGATCTAGCTATGAGGTTTGAGTTTAGCAATACCTTTAACTACGTCTTGTGTGGTCAACACGGGGATAGGAATATTATTTCCTGAGTAGTAGGTCGGCCTGAGATTATTTGGGTTTAATTCAGGAGAATCAGTTAAGAAAACGCTGGAAAAGTACTGAGCGAATGCTTCCGCAGCTTTGATACCCGAGTAAACTATACCGTTGTGCACAACGTTAGGCTTGAAACCACCCTTCGATCGCAGGCTCGAGACTTGGTGCAAGAACTGTCGTGGATTACTTCCAATGTTGTTCCCTACAGTACCACAGTATGATTTATAGGCCTCTTGAGTTCTGATTTTTACTCCGAACGTAGAGAACTAAATTGAGCATAATAAGGTTACAGCGTGAAAGTTTTTATTTGTGATGCAATTTGTTTTTACGCTGAGTGTCGTTGACTAAATCTCTTGTACACCAAACCGGATATCATCAGTTGTCAGAAATTTTCCTCTTTTTTTTGGGATACATGAATCGAAGAGGTCATACATATAATATGGTATAAAGCTGACTAGTACCCGAGCGTGCATCCCGGCCGCACAGGAGATCTTGCACAAAGGGACGGCACGAATTTGATCATTTAAGAGTTTATAGTGTCCTTTGCTGAATTTCCAGTCTCTACTTCAGCTGTGACTTCAGTCAATGTTGCTAGGGTATAATATTACCTTAACCTGATGTTTTGACAATATTACAGCAATATCTAAGGGAGGATGATACAGGTCGATAGAGACTAGCTCTGCGCGCGCCCACGACGTACTCGCAATTTACTTCGACACCCTCCTGAATCAACACAACATCTAACTTACTCCCACGCATATTCATTATCTCATTAATTCATCTCTACCAGATTAAAAAAGTTTAAAAAATAACAGTAATAATTGTTAATATTCACTGACGCACTTTTTAAGTTAAGGTCTCCATAACTCTTCCACTCAAGTTTGGAATAATGCTCTCATCCTTACAAAACCACGTCATATAGTCTTCGTTAGTGGCAGAGGGCTTGATGTAGACAACACACACATACATATTTCGGCAATTCATTTGGATCCTCGCCCATAGGTCTTCTAGGAAGAAGAACGGGCAAGAAACTCCAAGGATACTCCTTAAAATATAAATATTACAAATCCTGGGTACATTATTCTTGTTGCTTATACATGTGAGCACAATGTACAAAAAATAATCAAAAGCAATTGAAAATATAAGATGTTCATGAACATGACGCGTGGATCAGCACCATCCAGCTCAACCATTTTGTAGGGAACCGAATGAGGCTACACACTCGCCACCATCAGAGGGACATTCAAGTGAGCATGACATACCTACTCTCAACTGCCTCAACTGCCATGCTCTTTCAAGTCAACATACAAATACTTAATAACATAATAAACGGCTCCATGGTACTAACATTTACAAAAAACATAAAAATGCTTCTAAACTATAGTTTGCAATGTATTTAAAAGATTAATAGAATTTTACTACCAAAATGAAAGAAAATCATTATTATCTAATTGGAGTATTCAACAATTTACTTGGTAATATGGTAACCATCTGACTGCGGACATATACATATATATCCATCCAGCGTCTGTGTACATATTTTGCAACATTAGGCTATCCAACGGGCATGGTTAGAGCGGAATTTTAATGTTTTATTTTGTGGTTCAGTTCGCACATCTACAGCCACGTTAGATGCTGTTATCGTGTCGTCGATATACAAGCGTCATGCACGGTTAACCTAAAGATTGCTTTAGGTTGCTCGCTTTACTCTTGTGCTTCGTATTTAGAGAGTAACCTTGTAACCTTTGGAGAGTTCTTTGTTTTGCTGCGGCTAGTTGCTGATATTTTATAATTACGCGCATCTAAATTGCCTACACAAACTCATACCCAAAACTTGCGAAATATTGTATGTGCATTCATTTTGGGATGTATTTATTGCATTATTTATTTATTTGCATGTGTTCATTTCTCAGCGAAACATTCCACCCGCATGCGCTGAAGTCCTGAAGCGATTGTTTGTTTATAACATGGAATTTATTACCATTATAAGCAATTGGTGCTAATCTCTAGCACCAACTAGAGTTTGACCATGTTACACCAGTAACCTACCACTAATGTGAGTAGATAAGGTTATTCCGAGTCATCGTGTGACAAACAACTGGTTTGAGTCATTATGATAGGCCCCCATTAAACATTTCATAGTCATTGTGTTTTTTTTTAAAACGTTGCCCCACTCTTGGAATTTCTACTGTATTGTGGGTGCGTTTACAAACATTTTAAACTCACATACACAAACAGCCAGACCCGGAACAACTACTTGTAGTTCATACAAATATTTGTTCCGTGCGGGAATCGAACCCGCGACACGCAGCACATCAGTCAATCGCTTAACCACTGCGCCAACCGTGCCGTCAAACATTTATATTCTAATAACATGAAAATATCAAATCGTTTTATCAATTTTCTCCTAACAGGCACTCCCACCATCCCTTCGTTGAAGTATACGTTTATCAAGTATGTGGTTTAGTGTTGAATTACAACATGAGCACACCAACAGTCTGTTGTTACTCTAGTATAGCCACGGTAATATTTATTATAATATTACCGTGGTATAGCTTTAAGGAAACAGATTGAAATGAGATGGAGGGTGTTCTTTCAAGTCAAGATCTCTTATCAAATGTTGCATGATTATCGTACCACCTTTGTATTTAGCGTGGCAGTATTGTTAGTAGCTTTATCCGGTGATGTCTCAAATTGTTGTGGTTAACAATGTTTTCATTTAACGTCGATTATTCCTGGAAGAACAAAACCTGTCCGTAAAGCCGGGTCCGCTGCACCATGTTTTCGTGTTTTATAAACATCAAACACGAACCGATTTTGAATGTGGTTTTTGTTAAACCACGCCCCCAAATCGGTTCGTGTAGGCGGCTTGTGGGTAGGTATTAAGTGATTTTTATACCTACTATGATTCTGACGAAAAATTATAACCGTGTCAAAATTATGTAAGCGTGGGTGCAAGCAAAGTAAATTAGAAAATATCGGCCAAGCTCCAGAAGTGGTCATAGTAGGTTTTGGCTTTAATATTAGTGACGTTGCCACGATGATAGCGGCCTTAGTAAGGCTACTTTATTACGGTTAAAACAAAAGACACAGCTCTGTGATAGACAGACAAACGGACCGAAATACAGACGGACAGCGCAGGCTTAGTACCTATTAGTCTCCTTGGCACACTTTCGGTTGGGAAAGGAACTCTATACATATAATTCCTAGCCGACCTATTTCTATGGAAAACTGATGAAATGATAAGAGGGGATTAACTTTATATAAGTAATTTATTTAATAGGAATGTATCGGATAATGTTAGCACACTTGATAGATGAAAAAACAAGACAGCGCCCCATACACTGTTGACAAGTGACACGACTATGTCCTAGATTGCTTTACAAATTATAGTGCAGGGTCCATACTTTCATCAACAACTCACACTTTGATCAATAATTAATTAAATATGCCATTTTTTTATAAAAAAAGGTATTTCCCTTATCTCTTATGGTTTCAGATTTCCCCATTCTGTCCCAGGTAAAAAAAACACTAAACAATCAAATTCAATCAATCAAAGTTCAGATGATATTTTATTATAATAACTTTCGTGAGATATATTCGTAATTATTTTTAATGTTTTACGGTTTTTATATAATGACGTATTTATTTCGGGTTTGTCCGTCTAGTTTCGAATTCGAAAGGAAAGCCTTTATTAGTTATTAGCTTATCACGCTAATTCGTGCGGCAAGGTCACACATCACAAGTCGAAGACCCGAAATAAATATGAGTCATCAACTGTAAAACATTAATACTAAAAATACATATTATTAAAATATTTAAAAATTTATTTAATATGTATAAAAATGAATAAACCGAATAAAATAATTAAATTCATTTACATAATGTTGTGAAATATTGCTACTTACCTATCTACAATTGTAGGTATTATAAAATGTTCGTTTATTGAGTTCCTAATATTAGGCAGGTTCTTATTCAGTTCATAAAAGCATTCATCCAAAAAGTTGGCATCATCCTAACTAGCTGTCAAATATTTACCTGTTTTGATTAATTTGGGAATATTACTGTATGGAAATAAGAAATATGGCTAACTAGTGAACTAGAATATTAATCATGAATTGCAATTATAGCACTGAATTTGATATTGTAACTGTTTTAGGTATAAAAAAGGCATTTGGAATGTATCCAAATACTTTTTTTTACATGTAAAATTAAATATTAGTTGTTACGATATTAATGATTGCATTTCATTATAAATATTTTAGTTCACTACTTAGCCATATTTCTTATTTTCATACAGTAATATTGCCAAATTAATCAAAACAGCAAATTATTTGACAGGTATTTGCGATGTTGCCCGCTTTCTGTATAAACGCTCTTAATATTTAGGAATATTTGCAATGATATCAGTTAAAAATGAAGATTTATATAAGATTGAGTATACTTCTCGAATACCGACTTAGGGCCAATTTTCAGATGATGCACTATCTAACATATATAAAAAAGAACTGAACAAGAGGTGTTGATACAGATGAGGTTTCTTTATGTCTTTGTATCTATCTGTATACTATATACATCAAAATATTATATTATACTAATGTTTCATTTTTATATTTTTTATACATACATTTAAAACAAAATTGTTCTAAAAGTTATTTTATTTGAATAATATAGCAATTTAAAATACACAATCATAAATGCTGTAACAATAAAATGTTTGGGAGCTAAACATTTTAAACAGAAACAAGACACTGCTGAAGGATATATTTTTGTACATTCATAAAGTATTTTTTTTAGAAACAACTTTGGTTAAGATATTTAGGTAATGTTTGTACTCATTTTTGTTGTCATGCCAACATTGCCAACCAAAGTCCCACTGTACACATATTTAATTTATAGAAGTGACATGCTTAGGGCTTTGTTTTTAGGAAACTATAATTTAATTAATAGGGTTTAACCAAAAAGTTGGCAATGTCGTAAATAACTGTCAAATATTTACCTATTTTGATTAGTTTGACAATATTACTGTATGGAATTAAGAAATGTGTTAGCCACATTTCTTATTTTCATACATTAATATTGCCAAATTAATCAAAACAGCGAAATATTTGACATCTATTTGCCCACTTTCAGAATAAACACTCTTAATGATAATAACAGTAATTTGAAGGGTCATTTTTCTAAGCGACTTCTTATCTCTATTCAATTGAGTGACTTTGCAGTATTCATAGATAGGTTCTTAGTTCATTTTAATGATGCAATAACATAAAAAAAAACCTTTTTTCTGGCATAATAATTCTATGATCCGTAGTAAAGCAAGCAATATTCTATGAAGTTTTTAGCACCAGTTTATTAAAGTTCAACAACTTTATAGTCATTTGAATAGTTTAATAATCAAACCATAAATTCAAATACACAACCAATATTACCTGTGCAACATAATTATAATTATTTGATACCAACTAAATAAGGCACACTGTAGAAACAGCTATGTTAGTAAAGCATCACAAAAACAGGTTTTATTCATAGACATGATGTTATTATAGAAAATGGCTTGGGTCATGGTCATGTGGTTCCACTCAGAATGTATTTAATGAGTTTTGTTGGACTTAAATAATAAAAAAGAAACTATGATGAAGACCTTCACTATGCTTTTTAAGCACACATTCACATACCCAACTTAAATAAAATATGTGTTAAATAGGTAGGTGACGATTTTAGAATACTACACAATATGATAGTCAATCATTTATACAGGGAAATAATTTGGTCAGTGGGTCGTCTTAGGGGCGGATATATTCCCAAGAATACATAGATTATATTTGAGGTATTTTAGTCATTAATGGTCAGTATAGTTTAAATTGAAACCACCATTAACACCATTATTTTAAAGTAATAATATTTCAATTGTCTCTAACAATAAAATTGGGTATTCAGTTGTGAGCTTACTGAATGTATCTGGTAATACTATGACATCGCTGAAATGAATTTGGGTCAAGTGCTCAGGTGAGATTATTATCTTCTGAATAAGTATTTCAATGTGCATTAGTAATAATTTTTTGTAACTTGAACAAGCTTTAAACAACTTGAAATTATCAGTTTGAAATGTTTTTGTCCATAACTAATTTTTAATTTCTCAATGCAAGACAAAATTATTTTCATTAAATTATTTTCATTCCTCTTTGAAACTTGGGACTTCTTTGTGAACCAAAAATACATATCTATTTAGAATTTTACATTATTGTCTACTTGTAAATATAATATGTGATATTATAAACTAAAACTTATTGTTCTCTCTAGGTAACCAAATTCGAGTACTTGGTTTTATATGCTTATTGACCTTTCAACATCACCTCTTACATACTTAGACGTTGCAAAACTGGTTAGATACTTAATTTATTAAAAACTTAACATTTTCACATTTTGAAGTAGTTCTATGTAAAGCAGGTAGATGGTTTTGCTTATCCCAATGCGTCCAATTACCCAAATCAAGTTTTTTTTCTTACAAAAGTATGG
Source organism: Omphaloscelis lunosa (assembly GCA_916610215.1). NCBI lineage: Eukaryota > Metazoa > Arthropoda > Insecta > Lepidoptera > Noctuidae > Omphaloscelis > Omphaloscelis lunosa. The sequence continues at coordinate 16,042,604 of OU744247.1, forward strand.
CCAAAGACCTACTTACCCAAAATTGAGATCCACAGAAGCTATCAAGCTTGGAATTGTAAGACATTGTCACAATTTGTGATTATTAGTTACTTGCGACTGCCATAAATTTGCGATAAAACGGACACTCGATCGATATACTTAAAAGTTAATATAACGATTAGTGAAAAACAGTTATTTACAATTAAAAATTATTCATTCACTGCGAGTATTTTTACAGAGTTTATAAAAAATTCGCTATAATTTTCGACATCACACACCACATCACACCGCACCGCACCGCGCACCATAGATCTGTGGATCAGTGCCTGTGCCATAGATATTAGAATAATGTCAGTCAGCTCAGCACATAGACAAAAGCAGCAGCACAGACAGTGATGATTTCAACAAAATTTTTAGAAAGGTTTTGATCAATTCCAGATTTATCAAAATCTTTCTAAAAATTTTGCTACGCGGCTGCCTACCGCGACCCAACAGAGGTGACCTTGGTGGTTTACAACCGTGGAGTTGGTGGTTTACGACCAAAAATTTCAAACAGCTCTGCCTGTCGCCAACGCCAATTTCTGTCGGGGACGCGGTTGGCAGACAAATTCAAATGTAGCAGACAAGTGCACCACCCAGCAGATCGCAACTTTGCAATAAATGAGACGCGCGGCACATTTAACCTTTCTATTTTTTTCTTTTTTACAACAGTTTTAGCGCCCCTGTTGGACTGTCGCATTATCGATCGATAAAATTTTATTAATATGTTGCTGGCAAAATTTTCATTTTGAGAAAATTTGAATTTCACGGGCTAACTTAGCGCATCCCCATAAAAGATTGGCGGGGGGCGGCAGACGACAGTTTTTGCCCCGCCTCAAAAAAAATCTAGTTCCGGGGCTATGCATGGGAACGTACTACTGGGTAGTACCGGGATTACATACCTAATAGTCCAGGAAAAGGTTATTGACTCCTACCGCTGCGCTCCAACAATAATTATTTTGTCACGCGTAATTTTGAATCTGTGATATCTTTTAAACCATTCATTTAAATTAATGATGTCAAGGCATATTTTAGTCTCAATTAAATGCCCAATTTAAATAACATATTTTATTGGATAGGGATTAATATGATACCGGTCAATATAGCTTCGGAAATAACAATGGAATTTTGATCAAATTCTTAAAGATAAAAATGGTTACTGTGGGTCATCCTTAGAAGATAGACATATAAGATATAAGATCTTAGAAAGTTCAATTAAAAAGTCCGCGATGGCGACTTTTTTGTTGAAATTTCTAAGATCTTCAATCCTGTAGAACATAAATTTGATGTATCTGTAACGTAGTACTAAACTACGTGGTACTAAAACCTTCCGCAAGAATCACTCCGTTCATTGGTGGAAACCGTTTGAAAATCCGTTCGGTAGTTTTAGAGTTTATCGCGTTCAGACAGACAGACAGACAGACACGGCGGGGGACTTTGTTTTATAATATGTAAGGAGAACGCCACAAGGTACACTGCAAACGGTGCTAAACGATATTATTGTGAACGACATTGTCGATGATGCATCCATAGGCTTTTATTTTAAAAATGTAATGATTGCGCGGCCAATGATCACAATTCTTTCCGATGAAGATTATTTTCATTATTTTGTGTTTTTACTTTTTATTTCAAACCTAATGATAAAACAGGCAGTTTAGTTTTTAAGGTAATGTAAGTAATGTTTTTAAAAGGGGAGGTATAAGGTATTTAAATAAATGTTGTATGTGGGTAAGTGAAAATAAACCAGTTGTCACTCGGAATCGCAGTTTCATTCATCGCTTCCCGTTATTATAGTGTTATAGATACAACTGTTTTTTTTTTTAATTTTTATCCATTTGATTCCCACGATACGTCACCTAGGCAGAGCCTCGTACACTAGGTAAGCCTTTATACTGTAGATTTCGGCAGGTATCTACAGGTGAAGCGCTAACGACTGGTCCCTCACCAGCCACTCATCCTCTCGCCACGGTTCCAAACTTAGGATTAGGTGGTTTTTTATCTTAGAGGTGTCCTTCCTCTGGGTCGGGCGGTTAAGCCAAACCCCCGATGGTGGAATTATACATGCCTCCGTTTGCTGTCCAGATAACCTGACTCAGCGAACCCGCCGAAAGTTCTCTCCTCAAGATCGCTCTTGAGGGAGAAACGACAGCCGCTTTGGTGCGCCTGCACTGCAGCGGCAGGGTCACATCCAGTGTCAATCGACAAAAGTCGATCGATCAGGAGCGACCCGCCTCCTTTGTTCCTCCACTGTGCCCTCTGCAATCAAAGGTACGCGTGGAAGAACGAGGAGCATGCTCTCTCCCGCCTGCAGAAATTCGCCACAAACAATACCCTCTCCGAAAAACCGACAACTGCTCTTCTCCTCGAAATATCCATAAGGGACCAGCAGGTATAAGGCACACGAGGAGGTTTTCAGCACGCACCCCTTATATCTATGCCTAAAACTTATATTTATGGTAGCTTGAAACCTCTTTTTTCAAATAATAATAAATCTAGCCTGTGGACTGCTGTGAAACAACTTTTTTATTTTCTAGAACATCTCTTCTCAATCTCAAGATTAAAACTTTTTGAGGAGTGGCTTAAAAGGGACAAAGAAAGCCGGAATAGCGGACTGTTTGGTCTACTATCTTCAAAATACAACCTATCCGGTATCACTGAAGATTCTTCGAGGGCTCTGAAGAAGTCAATCAGCGCATTTAGCGCAAATTTAGAAAAAAAAATGGTACACTCGCAAAAAAAAAAACAGGTAGCCTGCCCTCTGCAGTGTTAAATTTAATAATAGCCCCTAAGTGCTCAAATCCTGTTCAAATCCCTAGACCCAATGTTAATATGTAGCTGCAGGAGTAGTCCTGCAGCTGCATATTAACATTGGGTCTGAATACTCAGCATACTCATAATGAATCATCAGCAGTATAGACTGCTGATGATTCATTAGAAGAGGAAGAAATAAGCGATAATGATAATTAGAGTATAATTATATAATTTACAACACTAAGTACAAATTAGATTAATTAAAAAAAATAGAAAGTTATCGCTCAATTCTACCTGCTAGCTAGACCTTTTTCATTCCATCTATTCGAAAAGAACGACTTGGTTCGCCTTTAAGTGCACCCAAAGGTGGTGTTTTCTATAAGAAACTTTTAGCGGGCAGTAATGAGTTTTTAATCCTCTTTATAAGTGCGCCGCAATTATCTTTGCCGCGCACTTTTTGAATTTGGAACATCTTAGTGTTCAGCGCCAAAGAAATCGAAAGCAAATATTGTTTGAATAAAGACTGGCTCACAGAGTACTATAATATAAAGACTGGCTGGCTGGTACGACGGCCCATTAGTCCCTCCGCTGCGCCGCACGGTGGGCTGGAAATCGGCTTTCATAGACTTAGGGATTTCAATTTGCAAGTGCTTGATTTTTTGCCGGATATCGCTTCTATTAGTCATTACTATGTACAAAAATGACACCCGAGTTAATTTTGCCCAAAAATATTACGGTTAAACGGCATGTTTAACCGTAATATCCTTGGAGGTGGTCATAGTGCTAATTATTTATGATTTTTTGGTTGTCGATTTGACGAAAAATTTAATGCCGTTTTTTTTAAAAAAATTGTCAATATATTTTTATTTATTTTTACATGTAAAACGACCCCTTTTAGTGTCCAAGTTAAAAAGTTCGATATGTTATTAACCCAAATATTAAGAACACACAAAACAAGTAACATTAAATAAAAAAAATGCTGTTTTTTGACACATTTTTATTAATTTAAATAAAAAAAAGATTATCAAACTCTTATTTAAGTAACATATAAAGTTATATTGTATATAAAATAATTTAATTTAAGGAATAAATACTAAGCATTTGTAAAATAAAGTAAAATAAATAAAAAAAAAAGACAAAATATCATTAAATATTACAAAAAAAACCCAAACACACTCAAATACAAATTTACAAATATGTACATATATAATTTTTTTACAAATTTTCCTTACCACTCTCGTTGTCAGACTCCAATTCTGAGTCAGCATCCAGATTATAAATCCAAAAACTCGAACTCAGTTTGAAATTGAATTAAGTCGAGAGTTTCAGCAAAAAAGCTCTGCTTTTTCTTGGCATCTAACTTAGGCCTTTGTGCACTTAGCAAAGGATCCGAAGAAACAACAAGCATATTTAAAATGTCTTGATTGGAATCCTGCCTGCTTCTTTTCCGCGAATGATGTTCTCGAAACCTCCTAAAATCTTTGTTTCGAGACTCTGAGGCTTCTTCCGAGAGAGTCCCAATCGGCACAATATTATTTTTCTCGATTATGTCAGCCCCATGGATTAATAATTAATGAACGGTTGACGACATGTAGTACCAGTCGTATAATAATACGTACTTTTCTGCTGTTTTGCGGGCATAATCTCTAAATATTATTATATCGACCTGGTCTCCAGATGTAATTGCTTGTAAAATTACAGCAAATCTTTTGATGAGGTCTTCATCCAAACCGGTTATAGCTGCGGTTTTATTAGGAAACTCAAAGAATTTTCTTGCATTATTGCCATCATTGGTGGTTCCCGGGCCTTGTTTTACTATATCAATCAACAGATTGAGCTCATCTTTGAATTTATTTTGAATTATTTTCTTCCTTGTCTGTAGCATTTCTTTGTGCTCATCACTTCTCGCTGCCCACCATTTGAAGTCGAGCCTGTATGCAATGTGTAACAGACATTCCATACAATTTAAACGGGCGTGTAGGGATGACAAGCCAAATTCATACAGTTCAGAACACACAATTTTTGATGTTACAGCATCTAAGCGGTTCATTTCTGTAGGCTTTGCTAAGCACAGGTAGCACGATGCATTTGATCTAGCTTCAGAAAGGTAAGTGAAAACTTTAGCGTCGATCATCGTCATCATTAAATCACCTATAAAGACTCATTAGAAGACCTAATCAGTGTAGTTACTGAATCACTTCTTTTCGGTAATGTGGTTGTATGGAAAGTTCTAAAACTCATGATGTGTTGATAAATATCTAGCTCAAACATAGTTGTCTATGTGTGGGTGTACTATAAACCTCTGCCAACTCCTTCAGAAATATAGAAGTGATGCTATTTTATGTTACGTGTAGTTAAAAGTCCGTGTTCTTCAACATAAACACTAAAAGGGGTCGTTTCATATGTAAAAATAAATAAAAATATTTTGACGATTTAAAAAAAAACGGCATGTAATTTTTCGTCAAATCGGCAACCAAAAAATCACAAATAATTAGCACTATGCCCACCTCCAAGGATATTACGGTTCCGTTTAGGAGATAATTCGATTTTTCATACTAGCTTTATACAAATTTTTCGTAAAAAAAATATATTTCCTTCGTTTTTGGGCAGAATTAACTCGGGTGTCATTTTTGTACATAGTAATGACTAATAGAAGCGATATCCGGCAAAAAATCAAACACTTGCAAATTGAAATCCCTAAGTCTATGAAAGCCGATTTCCAGCCCTCCGTGCGCCGGCTGAATACAAAAAAAAAGAAATCAAATTAAAAACGCGCGAACTACAGCCCGCGTTTTCGTCAATTTTCACGGATTGTTAGAAATTCATGGTTTTGTTTTGAAAAATGAATTCATCAAGTGACAGTGAAAGTATAGAATTAACTCCTGAAAGTATTAGAACTGACGCAAGAAATGTGATGGATAATCTATTTATTACCTGCAAAATCGCGGGAGAAATATATGAAAGCCTATGGTAATTTTATTGAATGGAGAAATGCAAGAGGCGCCAGGAATATTTCAGAATCTGTGTTTTTGGCCTACTTCCAGTACTTAACCAAAACTAAACAACCTTCCACTCTTTAGAGTACCTACTCAATGCTAAAATCAACAGTCAGTTCTAATAACGACGTAAAACTGGACACATATTCGAAATTAATAGCGTACCTATCTGAAGAGGATGTCTGATGGATTTAAACCTAAAAAATCCAAAGTGTTCTTAGTCAAAAACGTGGAGACTTTCCTTAATGAGGCACCCGACAGTCTTTCTTGCCGTAAAAGTAAGTAACTATGTATAGGGTGGATTAGTAAAGTATGGTATTATAACCATAGTGTTTTAAAATGCGCATTTTATTGTAACCTGTACTTCGATAGATACTTCTCTTATTCACATTTGGTTTGGTTACAGGTGGCTTTAATTTTCGGCGTACATGGAGCTTGTCGTGGCAATGAACTTTTAAAAATAACTGTTGATGATGTCGAAAATCACTCTGATGATTTACTGTTAGTAAAGCTGACAGACACAAAAACAAAAATTGCCTGATCCTTCGTAATCTGAGGAGAATACAAAACTATTGTACAGAAATACCTGGACCTGCGTCCTGCTGATATGAAGACCAATCGGTTTTTCATCCGATATCAAAACGGCGAGTGCTTTAAACAAGTTATGGGAAAAAATAAAATTTCTAACATGCCACAAGAAATCGCTATTTATTTGAAGTTACCAGATATCAAATTGTATACAGGACATTGTTTTCGTCGTACTTCTGCTACCCTTTTGGCAAATTCTAGAGTGGACTTAACAATTCTCAAGCGACATGGAGGATGGAAGTCGAGTGCTGTAGCAGAGGGGTATACAGAAGACTCCATTGAGAACAAGGTGAAAACATGTGAACGCATCGTGGAAAACATTAAGTTGCAACCTTCAGTTAATCCACCCTGACACTGTTGTGTTAAGCACACCTACTCAAAATAATTAAATATTAAATCATTTTTTTTAAATCACAAAGCGCTGTGAGATTTTGTGCGCATTCTTTGACTGTACGATTGAGCTGTCGTTGTAACCCCTTGGTGCATGTGGCACCAATGGGTGGTGATCTTCGTTCCACCAACAATCGTCTTCTACCGTCACTGTCCTTCTCACCGCTCTGGTTTCATTCACTCTACTTTCTTTGTCTAGGCGGTCTTTCTTTGGAATGCTCTACCTATGCAAATCAGGACGGCAATCAGTCGGTTTTCTTTTAAAGTGAAGGCACGTGAGCATATAGGTACGTAAGAAGTTAGCAGAAAAATCACGGCGTTGATTAGCTGGATTCGTTTTCTCCTCTACTGATCGTTATTTCTCCTCTTCCGATCGTTATTTCTCCTGACAAAGTTTATTCTGGTTTTATGTATGTATATGTGTATTTATTCTTGTATTTTATAGTTATTAATCCCTTATGTTGCACCTGCCGCCATGTTTTGTCTCTGCATCACCCTAAGGTCGACTGGTAGAAAATGCCTTGGGCATTAAGTCCGCCTATGTACGATTATTTTGACTTGTGTATAAAGTTTTAATAAATAAAAATAACTTTAAACTACCGATCATAATTTGTCAAATGAGGTATCATTGGAAGAGTCTTGATTGTCCGCTGGTTATACCATAGACATTTAGGGTTACCTATACGCTATGTGACGTCACATTAAATGCAATATGGCGCCTTCAAAAGGACATAGTCATGAACTAAAAAAAAATATTGTTTTTAATATTGCCATGTTGGGAATCAAATGAAAGGGCTTGACGAGCACATTAAAAATATGTATATATATTATATTGTTTAAGTAAATAAATATTTTGAAATTGTTAAAAACAAGCAAAAGTCAGAGACTGCTACGTACGGCGCGGCTGTAATACCTATTATACAATTAAAGCTGCTCTGCAAATACTTTATCACGAAATTATAAACCCAAAATAATTTAAATAAAAGTAAGTTCAAAAACTAAAACCCGACTACTGCAAAATCACGCTCTATAAAGTATGAAATAAGATATATTTCAGACATTAATGGTCAAGGTAAAGCCGTGGTCGCATGCCTGTACACCTACAAAAATTATAATGGCAAGCGACCACGGCTTTAACTTGACCATTTTTGTACCTATGTTTTGATTTATGTCTGAAATATTTTTCTTGTTTCATACTTTATAGAGCGTGATTTTTTATAACCATCTCGAATTTACGCATCGACCGCGTTAGCGCCCCGATTGGCCCATCACTCACCTTCACTGGTGAAGGGCCAATCGGTGCGCCGAATGCGGTTGAAGCGTAAAGTCGAGATGGCACTAGGGCTTCTGTAAGAAGATGAAATAGTCGCGCGATCAATCAAGTCGCGTTTGTTAAAATTAGCACAAACGATCGCGTCGATCACGTACAGACTACAGTGCGTGCCACTAAAGATGAGACTTGACACACCACGTGGTTTGACTTGCGCAGTAGACGATTTATGGGTCTCTTTAGCGGTATGAAGTCCGCGCCGGGGCGTCATCGGGGCGGCGGAAGGAGCGGCGGGAGGCGCGGTCAGGTCTCATCTTTCGTGGCGCGTATTGTACGTCACGTTAGGATGCGCGGTAAGACTTTTTAGAGTGACTGTAAAAACTCTAGGTTTTAGTTCGCTAACGATAGTTGGTATTAAATTAGAGTAATCCTGGGGTCGCAATAAAGAAAACAAAAGTGTTTGAATGTTTTTTAATACTTATTGGTAATAAGATTCTCCTAAAAGGCACGAAAGTAAATAAAGATAATCATTACGTGTTTGTAATGTACAAAGAATATCAGAGATTTGTGTCATTTAAATAAGTACATCAAGTTAAATAAGTAGGTTTTTTAATTCAAAATGCTTTTATCAAAAAGCCTCTCTCGCAAAAACGCTTTCTGTGCGCTCTTCCGATTTCACGCACCGCTGCCTTGCATAACTACAGCGCGAGCGCTCTCAGTCGACGCAACGTGTTCGGATTCACCTAACAAAAATAACTGTTTTCGAGGCTAGGCAAAAAGTACGACATATTTCACACGCACGTACACATAATCACAATAATACAGTGGTTAGAATATTACTAGGTAATTGTTGCTTAGAGCACCAAACATTATCAGGTATCTACAACTACTAGTTCGTTCGATAATCTATTTATAAAAAAAATCGAATTTAAATTATATTTCTAGCAGGACTGTTGGCTGCGTTGATTCTAATAAAGCAGAAATGAAAGAAATGCTATCTTTCACTAACAAAGAGCGTGAGAAAAGGACAGCGACGCTTTACCCCGTGTAGCGACGAAGATTAGGAAGCGGCGACACGGGATTGTTAATCTTGTTCGTCGAGTTTTTAAGCGCCATGTTATGACGTATCGTGAGATAGTGGTCAGTGGTCAAAAAGTAAACTACATCTCTTTCTTGTATTATCGGAGAGAAAGAGAAGCAATTTAATAGACTAAATTATTTTTAGTTGGTGAAGAAGAGAATAAATATCAATTATATAGTTCTGACTCTGTTCTTACTCTATGTTCGTTTGGTGTAGAATTATCTAAATGCATCACCATCCTTTTACCCTAATTCGACCTGCCTTGCTAGAATTGGGTTCCAGTGAAAAATTTAAATAACTTATTGCTACCTATTAAATAAATAATTGCATTTTGATCACACTTATAACAAATAGCACCAGAAACATCAACACCCAGCTTCTGAAAAGCCGATCAAGTCTTTTATAGTTAGCTGTTGTGGTTGGATGCCGGAAATAAGAATACTTATTCTATAATATCTTATGACATGAGATTTGAATGCAGACTAAATTGGCTGGGCTTTCAGAAACTGTGTAATACTACTACAATTATGCATTTATATGCATTTCTCTTTCTTGATTAGTGCAAAGAACAATCTCAAAACAGATTGGCTGATTTAGAATTAGCTTATCACAAAGAGTAGGGTGTAAAGCCCTCGCTCCTCTTATGTTTAAAATTATTTTCACACCACCTGCTCGACAATGTCAAATTATATGTCATGCAAACCTAACTTAAAGTACCTAAGTCATTTAAGACCTGAGGTCTAGCAGGGCATTAAAATAATATTGTACTGAATTTCATTATGACCCGCTGGTCATTAATGTGATTTGAATTTGGAACATAAAGTAGAAATCACATACGAACATTTACGATAGGTACATACTAATTCCATGCATTCAGCATTACGATCTGCACTAAATAATAAATTGTTCGAAAATCGAACTGGCCACCACGAGTACCTAGAATATAAATAAAAGAAAAATAGAACACAAATTTAAAAGAGGCGCGAATACTGAAAATTGCTTTGCTTTGAAACAACAAATTAAACTTGACTACAAATTCTCACAAAATTGCCGAGTGACGATAGTGATTTGACTCCGGAGTACATTAAATCCGAAGCCATTGGCATTGCCAATAATCTACTCCCAGAAAAGTCCAAGGATGAAGCCTACGACGATTTTTACAAATGGAAAATTACAAAGGGCGTCAAGTCTGTATCTGAATCAGTGCTTTTAGTCTAGTTCCAGTATTTATCATGTACAAAGAAGCCAAGTAGCCTATGGTGCATCTATTCAATGCTCAGGTCAACAATAAGCATCAAAAATAATATACAAATGAATACATACACCAAATTACTGGCATTTTTAACAAGGAAATCAGAAGGACATCGTCCTAAGAAATCAAAATTTTCACAGCTCAAAATGTGGAAACGTTCTAAATGAAGGACCTGACCACAGCTTTCTTGCCACAAAAGTAAGTACCTACCTATTGATTCAATTTTTAGTTACTAAAATAGCTACATACTTACTATAGGTAGGTACTAGCTACCCGCTCATGAATCGATTGCTTGTGTGCGATCTACTGATGTGATGTTTCGACTCTAAGTTAAATAATAATAATTATTGTAAATCTTCGTAAGGTTTACCTATGTGTTATTATTAAAAATAATAAATTTTCTTAGATTTGACTGACACACACATAAGTGTGTCAAATCTAAGAAAGTTTATAACATGTACCTAATACATAAAAAATAATATATTACGTAAGTTACCTTCCTACTTAAATACTAACCTACTTAAACCTACCTACCTACTTTAATTACAGGTGGCATTGATTTTTGGAGTGAATGGAGCTTGTCGTGGATATGATCTTGTAAACATTAAAATCGAAGATATCGAAAAACATCCAGATTTGTTGCTGGTAAATTTGCCAGATACAAAATCAAAGAAAGAACGGTCATTCGTAGTCTGTGCAGAATACGTAACAATTATAGAAAAGTATTAAGCTCTACGACTCTCTAATATAAATACTAACAGATTTTTTGTAGCTTATAATAATGGCAAGGGCACCAGGCAAGTCATTGGAAAAAATAAGATCAGCAGCATGCCAAAAGAAATAGTGAAATACCAGAAGTTGACAAATGTCGAGCTCTACACAGGCCATTGTTTCAGGAGAACATCGGCTACTCTATTAGCGGATTCAGGAGCAGATATGACCCAGATTAAAAGACACGGTGGCTGGAAATCTGATGTAGTAGCAGAGGGCTACATTGAAAATTCGATACAAAATAAGCTGCCGCATTGGAGACAACATCAAATAAAAAATACTGTTGATAATTGATCCTTGGACACCTTTGTCACCACAACCATCCACATCAAAACATTATTCATCTAGCCCGCTGCCTCAAGCACCAACTTTCACGATTCAAAATGGTCCTCAGCAGACCCAAGTTTCGGAAACTTTACATAACAGTAATACTCAAATACCTCAACTTCAATAAATGTACCGAATAAAACATAACTTTGTCTTTACACAAGTGGTCTAATGCATCAAACATTACCTTTCACATTTAATTGTTTTAAATAGGTCTACTAACTGTAATTGTAATTTTAATAAATACTTTGGATTCTAGTACTATTGCTTTTTATTGTCGCGTAGATGGTGTGAAAAGTAGAGTATTCTCCTCGGGGATAGAGGTGCCTTCGTCTTGGGCGACCATGAATCCCACGCGGCACTCAGGATTCAATACGGCCCACGCTACATAAGACACTACTTTATCCCCTAAGTGTATAATCTATTATGAACTCAATTAACTAGGCCTGCATCCTTCGCCATTCCGTAGAATATAGAGTTTTTGTCTTGTAAGAGTTGTTCAGGAGGCGCGAACTCGACGAGTTGTCCCTTGTCCAGCACCATGACCTTGGTGGAGTCCATGATGGTGTTGAGTCTATGCGCGATGGTGAGCACCGTGCACGACGCGAACTCGGAGCGGATCGTCTTCTGCAACACGAGGGGAGAGCAAGAGTGAGACAGCGCGCGGGTAGGGGAGCGCGAGATAGGGAGAGGGAAGGAGCACGCACCTGGATGAGCTCGTCGGTCTCCAGGTCGACGGCCGCCGTGGCCTCGTCCAGCACCAGCAGCGGCGTCTTGCGCAGCAGTGCGCGCGCCAGACACACGAGCTGCCGCTGTCCCACCGACAGGTTCTCGCCGCCCTCCGCCACCTCGTGGCGCAGCCCGGCCGTGAGCCCTGCGCATACGTATCAGTGAGTACTGGACGCGAGCTTTGCGCATACGTGTGAGCGAGTACGTGAGTACCGGAAGCGGCGGCACTCACCCTGCACGAAGGGCTTCAGGTGCGCGTACTCCAGCGCGCGCCAGATGTCCTCGTCCGAGAACGTCTCGAAGGGGTCCAGGTTCATGCGCAGCGTGCCCGAGAACAGCACCGGGTCCTGCGGGATGATGGTGATGCGCGAGCGCAGCTGGTGCAGGCCCATGGCGGCGACGTCCAGCCCGTCGATGAGGATGCGGCCGCCCACGGCCTCGACGATGCGGAACAGGCCCAGCGTGAGCGTGGACTTGCCGGCGCCGGTGCGGCCCACGATGCCGAGCTTGTCGCGCGGCGCCACGGCGCACGTGACGTCACGCAGCGCGGGCTCGGCGCCGGCGCGGTACGCCAGCGTCAGCCCCTCCAGCTGCAGCGCGCCCGTCTCCGGCCACGACGCGCCCGGCCCGGGGGATATGTTCCACGCCGCCTCCTGTATCGCAGAACATAACAACAATGTTCAGATTGTCACAACTAGGTAGGTACCACTTACCATGGTGCCCAGTTTCATATTCACTGACCTGTTCTATCTCCGCATACTCCTTCAGTCGCTCCACAGCTACTATGTCTGTTTCCACTCCTGACATCATTTGGACTAACCAACTTAAAGTCTGTGTTATCTAAAAGCAAAATGAGTATAATCATATTATGAGAATTTATATTCACACCAGCAGCAGTGTTGGCTAAATTAAAAATATAGAATTAAGACAGCTGCTAACATAACCCTCTTAAAATTTAGTTTATGGGTACTAACCTCTAAAGTATAACTGACGGAGAGACCAGCAAACCCTGGACTAATGGTATCCCTTCCGATCACCGCAAATAATGCAGCAAAGAATATGATGAGACTGCCAACCGTCTCAAGTCGCACTCCGAGCCATCTGTCCGCGACACACGACAGATAATGTACCGATTGATAGTGATCCACCTTTTGCTGGGATTCTTTAACGAACCTGGGAATTAAAATACCACATTATCAAAGTTGTTTTTTTTTTTAAATATTTTTAAATAACATTCCGGATTGACGTCCGCTTTGTTAAAACTGACACTGATTGAAAAAAATCTGAGAAGAGTTTTCAAAGGTCTTGTCGAAGGCCCCCGGGGCGACAGCGCTAAATGCGGTCTTCTCAGTTAGTTAGTATTTCTAGTAACATAAGCAAAAAAATAATCCTTACATACAGGTTGGCAGGATCACTTACCTACTGAACATATTTGGGCTTGTTTGGGATTTGATTAAAAACTTCTCGGAATTCGGGGGCTCCCCAGGCCCGGGGCGGTTCGATCCGACCGACCATTAGCCTTAGCCGTTAGTTTACTGATAGAAGAATCTCTATACGTATCAGATTTTTGGTCATGGGTCGAAATACGTTAAACGAACATTTATATTTACCTGTCCATGACGCCAAAAGCTCGAATACTTGTAGCACCCAAAATGCTCTCATTGAAGTGCGAGTAGACTGGCGAGCGCGCCACTGATTCGATTCTCATGAGTTGTCGCGATGTGGGCACATAGAATCGTTGTATGAGGTAGTACATCGCTCCGATGGGCAAGATCACGGTCATGAACATAGGTGAGGAGTAACTTATCACGAATATTATTCCTATTACCTAAAAATGAAAATTTATTAAAATTATTTATACATTGGTAAGATAAAAATATTTCTACAGTAAAAAAAAATTAATTCCACCACCACGGGTCAGGTCAAAAAATTTGGACGGAGGTATTTATACATAAGTACTATTTTCACTAACATATATGAATGTCATCGTCGAGCCTGTTTATCTAATTAAGCGATACCTACTTACATGATTGTTCTGAATGTCTCAAAACAATCATTAACAGTTACTGGGCCCTACAAATTTAACAGTTACTGGGCTGATAGGATTTATCAGCAATGTAAATAGACCTATATCGAGCAGCATTGTTTGCTGTTTCTTTCTCACACCCTAATAGTACCCTTGACCTTAGCGGGGCCTTTCCGCTAAGTCATCATGTCGACACGCACAGTCCCGTTTAGGTCGATCAAACCATATTTATACATATGTATTGTGATTTCAAACCTTTGAATTAAGTATGGGTTTTCTTAGATCGATTAGGTAAACAGTTTTCAGTCTCAAACGATTAAGTGTGTTTATCTAGCACTTTACAAAATTTACTTATAAGACGATTATTTGCTTCAGGTTGCTCGGTTTGGGATCGTAGGGGTAGTGTCCATTTAGTACGAAAGGAATATATTTGCAGAACCGACTATTGTATTGCAAATGAGGAAAGGCCTATTTCAAGCACAGTGCACGTTTTGCAAAAAGGAAACTTTGGGGCGAACTTGATTACCTACTGCAAAACACAATTCTTGTGTATTATGGTGTATGGTCAGTAACAAATAGATTAGCACTGTTACATTCATATATGATATAAATAGTCCAAAAAAAGAATACGCTACTTTTCATGAAGAGTTTAGTTTTACCCGCCTACGGCGAAGCAAAACGGAGAGTTATGATTTTGATCGGTATGTATCCATTTGTTCCTTCATAACTTTTAAACTCCTCATCATAATTTGACAAATGATTTATCGTTGGAAGCGTCTTGATCGTCCGCTGGTTATGGCGATATTTTATTTAATGGTGCTATGTTGGGTATCAAATGAAAGGGCTTAACTAGCACATTTCAAATATATACGTATACTAGGGTGAGGTGAAAAGTTCTCGGCCTGACACAGAAATGGCGTTCCAATCAGCAAAAATTTATGTTTCTCGCTTGGGTGCACGTGTCATTAGTTCGTATGACAAGTTTCAACTTGTTCTCTCAAGTAGTTTGTTTATACGATTTTTTGCAGTAGAGGTCTTGCGTGTTTTTCTTTAAAACGGATAAACTTGAATATCGTGCGGTCATAAAATTCTTCGTTTTGGATGGATTAACCCCTAAGGAAATTCATCTGAAGTTTACAACAGTTTACGGGGACTACTCCTTCCATGTCAACCGTTAAAAACCGGCCAAATGCGTGTCGGACCACGCACAATGAAGGATTCCGTAGTTGGGATGAATTTATGCCAAGAACAAACTTAACTTTGTAGTTGAAAAACATGTTCTCCCGTACAGAATGTATAGGCGAACATGTTTTTGCAACCGCAAATCTAAGTTGGTCGATTATTACTCGTGAACTTGTAAAGCCTACTTAGCTGTGATAGCTTTCCTTTTAATTTCGTTATTATAATTTCGTGATTTTTTTTCACATATCCAAAACCAAGCATTTAGCAGGGGGAGGGACACACTTGACTCTAACAAAAATTTGCACTTTAAAGCAGGGATGTTATCGATATGAAATTTTGGATCTGGATAGCGATACGGATATAAATATTATACCGGAGATAGCTGAGGTTGTGGGATATCAGAAGAAAGGGGCGAAACATCTTGCACACATAAGTAGCGATGCGAAAGCTCTGCGCAAGATGGGTGCCGCATTTGCAGAATGCTGATCAAAAGCAAATACGCAAACGATTTTGGCAGTAATCTTTGGGCGGATTTAATAGGGATCCGACTGATTTTATGCGGCGATTTGTCACCATGGATGAGACATGTGTCCACCACCATCACCCTCAGACTTCCATCTTTTCCTAAACTTGAAGAAACTTGTTTCTAGGAAGCGCTTCGCATTCAGTGAAGAAGTTGAGAGGGCCGTAGATGAATATTTTCATAGCCAGACTCATTTTCGCGAAGGAATAGTGATGTTTAAGAAGCGCTGGACCAGGTGCATTGAAGTCAAAAAATAAAATATTTTTTTTACTGAAAATCGCAGTCTTTCATTGTGAGGCCGAGAACTTTTCACCTTACCCTCGTATATTATAACGACATAATATTTTTTTTTAAGTTATAAAAACTAAAACCCTAATACGACAAAAAAATTATAAACAAGACATCACAGACAGACAAATAAAAAATCCGGAGTCACACGTAATCTATTCAATTTATGCCCTAAGGGAGTTTGTCCACTTATCCGTATCCCGTTCGTATTCGATACATGAAAAAGACTTACGGGAAATTCATGTTCTAGCGTTTGCGCACTTATCCGTATTTGATTAGTTTTGTTTGATATACCTATTCGGTTATGATCCGTCAAAAAACGACTCGAAGTGAGAATTTATGAATCGAACACGAGCCTACCTACGAACTGTATACGCATGAGTGCACAAACGTTCTGTATGAACGTTTGTGCACTCATGCTTCATTACTAGGATGACTAAACCGGATCAGAAACGGACATGAATCGAATACGAACCGGATCCGAAACGGACACGATATGAATTCGAACCGGTTACGGATGAGTACGCAAATGCCCTAACACGTGATGTCTTGTGTATACCTTTTTTGTTGACTTTTTTGTCGTAGTTGGGTTTTAGTTCTTATAACTTTTAATTTTTTACATATATGAATTTAAAAATTGTTCAAATGTTTTTTTATATTGTTGTCAAAAAAGATGATTAAAAATAAAATACTGAAGTGTTAGTCGACTTATGGTGCTAACCGTACAATAATAAAGTATAGTTCTTACAATATCTTGTGAACTTGTGTTTCTGCAAATGTAATGAGAAATGCGAGTGCAGCGCGCGGGGTATTTCCGCCAATGGCAAAATAACTGGTAACAACTACCTAGCAGCTAATATTTGAACTATTTAAGCGGTTTAAAAATTTGACAATCTTAAATACTATCTTACTAATGATTATTATAACTATTGCTAACCAAACAGATCAACAATAGCCCAAAATAAAAAGTTTTGCAGTTTCGCAGACGCTAAATGCGGTGTAACAAACTGGGTTTTCGGCATTAAATAATAATTTAATAGAAAATTCACTGATAAATCGAATTTATTTTAATATTTCTCGATTCTTATAACCCTTGCCAATATCGGGATATAAAAATGACGTCATTATATTATTTACACATGTTCTTTTGCTTGTAATATAAAGGGATATCGAAAGTCGGTCCTTACCAAATTCACTATAAAATGTTTGTTAGTATGTTCTGAACGCACCCGTTCGCCATCTAGGATGACGTGTCGCGACGTGCACTCCGCAGTGTGCTGTCAATCGTCGTGAATTGTGGTTGTGACTCAAATTACGGGGTGGGCAGGTGTTCTTTCTCGAATATATAAAAAGTGTCCTTACCATCAAGGCTTTATTTTTAAGGTAAGTAATAACTTTATTTTGTTAATTCCCATGGAAAGTTATATGTAGAGGTGCAATTAATCTCGGCATGATGATTGAAAACAATTAAGTCGTAATTAAGTTACGTAATAATAGAAAATGTTCTAAATGTCCTTACCACTACTGTCCTTACCGTGTCAATTTGCAGGCTACGGTAAGGACATTGAGGTGACGGTAATGACATTTTATACATATTAAGTAGTTATTTATTATGGTAAAAAAAATATGCTTTTTGAACTAATATATATATAATTAATTTGGGATGTGAATTTATTGCTTTTTTAAACAATTGTTTTAAAATAATTATACAGTGTGTCTTTGACATCGACGCTCAAACGAATACCACGGATCCAGTACATGATTCTGGACCACCCAGTTGTGGAATTTTTAGTCGGCTTTTCCTAATTTTATAATATATATTTTTTTTTACATTTTTTAAACTAAACTGTATGAAAACGTTATTCTTACATTTTTAGTAACAAAAATGAATGAATTACTTTCAAATTAAAAATGTTATCAGGGTTGAATAGAATAACGACTTTATCTTTATTTAGGTACCTCGAAGACTTTTTACTGAATTATTTTTATTGAAAAAAAAATAGATATGTTTTTGTTTTTTTTTTTCTATAAATATCATTGGGGTTGGTTAGAATAACGATTTTATACAGTTTGAAATTAAAAAACACAGATTTTTTAAATTGGGAAAAAGTCGACGAAAAATTCCACCACTGGGGTGTCCAGAATCATGTACTAGATCCGTGGTATTCGTTTGTGCGTCCATGTCAAAGACACCTTGTATTTTTCCCTATCGTTGTCCTGCTGTCCCTGTTCTTGTATTTTTTTTATTTTTTAAATATAATTGCCTGTTTGTTTACAGTCAAACACAAAAATGTCAGGTGGATTTGGGTGGCCAAAGACACGAAAGAGGGAGGTGATTTCTAGGAACTGTATAAAGGCAGTTCTTTCTGAACCAAACATTGATGCCAAACTTAATTTTCACTTTGAAAATATTGATTTTATACATTTTAAAATCTGTGATTAATATAATTAAAGAATGTGTACACAACGCAAATTCTATGAACCAGCAATAATTACTTTTAAGGATTGATCATGTTTTAGTTTGGATTTATTCACGTTTTTTTTTAAATCTTTAATGTTTGAGTCGTATGGTTCTTATCGACTAACTAAAAAAGGATATTATAAAAATGTGTAATTTGATTGTATAATGGAGAAGGTTAAATTGTATCGGTTTTACTTAATTGTAAAAATTACTCATTGTTCTGTGATTATAGTAATATTTGAGACTGATTTAAACTTAAAAAGTGATTTGTTATTACGAATTATTTACGTTTACAGTAAAATAGTAAAGTTGATTACGTAAACTTGTTGTTTTATTTCTATTTCCATGTTGTCATTTTATCAGGGGCAATAAAATACTAATAGGGAATATTACTGAAATATTCTGACGCCAGAGTGCAGCACTAGTAGCACAAACCGTAAACAAAGGTTTGACAAGTGATGTGTGTGTAAAAAAAATTAGTAAATTCTTTAAATTACTAAAAAATTGACTGTGAGTTAAACTTGGATGAGTTTCGCAGAGTGGTTACTGTGAGACTTCTCAACTAACACAATGACATTTGGCGCCATGACGGTTTGTTTATGTGATAGTGGCGCCCTCTGCGCCAAGCTTAGCGTAATCTTCGATATTAAAACTGTTTCGTCAACAACGGTCATTACCGTGTTAAGTATGTCCTCACCGTTAATTCAATAAGTTATATTTTGTAGACCTTAAAAATAAATATATGAGTGACAACAACCTATCTGTGGATGTTCTACTAATTGCAGCTATCTAATCTTAATAATTAAATAATTTTGTCCTTACCGGGATTTTTGAGTCCTTACCATTTTTTAAAACGTTAATTAACAACGATACGTTTGACATAATTAGTGTACACGCAAAGTAGAATATTTGTGATTACTGTGGCAATGCATTACACGTATTTTTAAACAAATATCTGAATCTTTTTTCGTATCCATCGAAAAGCGTGATTTGGCGGAAATGCCCGCGCACACATGATTGTATTTGTATATTTTGGTATGTGGCAAACATTCCATTTGTTTTTTGGCTGCTACGCCAGTGCGAACGATATACATGGTGTGGTTTAAACTATACGTATGGCAGGCACAGTTATAAAAGCGCCGATGAGCTCTTCTTCTTTCTTCGATAAGATGGTATATTATACTGTTTGGGCCCAGTAGGTGGCCAAGTTTATTGCAGCCAACCAACCATGAGTTACTACGATATTACTTCGATACGGGATGGCTCCACGAGACATTTTAACAGTTTATGTATGTGTAGATTATGCACCATTCATTAAAAACAATCGAACCATAATCAAAGATAGCAGTAAGTTTACCTCAAAAATACTACTAAGCACACTGGAAATCTCCCACGACAACGAAGTGTCCACGATATCCACATCTTTGGAGAATCTAGACAACAGTCGACCAACGGGTGTGACTTCAAAGAATTGTAAGGGCGCCTTTAGCACATTGTCCAACATAACTGCGTGGAGCATCTTCGCTGCTCTCCAGCAAGCCAGGAACGGCATCAGATCGGTGAAGAATGATGCGAGTGCTGAAACATCGTACATAGGGTTCTTCAGATTAAGGCGAAAGTGCCAGGGTAGCAGGCCAGTATTAGGTTGTATGTTGATGAAAAAATGATATGCGACCGTAACAAATAATATGTACAGACAAACTATGTTCTTAATGTCCCTCGGCAAACCTCGTGTTTCGTCAGTTGTCGGATTTATATCAGTTGCCCTTTGCACTTTGTGCAGATCGGATGCTCTCAATCGACTTGGAAGTATATAGAGTTGTTAATGCTTTTTTAACTTAATGTAATTTATTTTAAAAAATGGGAGGAAAGCCGCTAAACTCGCAGGCACGACAGATAGGAAAATAGTTTTACAGCTCTATTAGTTCACACGGAAATCAAAACAAAACAACAATAAAGTACTTAGTTTTGAAATCAAATGATTGTACACGATAAATCTAATAATTGATGGACATGGAAATTAGCATTCGTTTGTATTCGGAAATCCGATGATACCCGAGGGACATTAAGAAAAAAGAAATATTGTAGGTATTTACAGAATTAAAGTTATCTAAATCATCAATACAACTCTTCAAATTACCCTATTATTCAATAGGGTATTTCAGGAAATCATGACATTTGAGGCCAATTTTAATTTACTACTGTTACTACTGTTTGCTACGGTATTGAAAGGATTTTTTTATTTCTTTTTTTTATTGTTGATTTAAGTTGCAAATAAAATTCAAGGATATCTTCCAGAAGGTCATCAAAATTTTGGCAACGTTTCAATAGGTAAGTCATGAACCTGAAAAAAGTAATCTTACCTTGACCCAATCCCAGACCGCCGTACACACCGAGGTACAAGTCTCGCCGTTGTGTATCAACCGTGCCGTTCACGAGCTAAAATAAAAATAGTGTTTATTTTATAATGTTTGACAGTGAGAGAGAAGCAAGAACTGACTACAAAAACTCACTCAAAAATACACTATTTTTGTTAAAACAACACTTGGTTATACCTACTTAATTCGAACACACTAACAGTAGCAATGGCTTTCATTTGGACAGTTCAACAACATTCGTTGTGTTACGAGTATCTACGTTGTTGAGCAGACAAATTTTTAGAACATAATGAAGCATCTCGAACACATTAGCAATATCCTTCAAAATAATTCAGATTGTGATTGAAAGTTTGTTACGCAATTAGTTAATGTAGGTATTGATAGCAAATGATGCTGATAAAGATTGAATGCTGCAAAGACACGTTCATAAGGAAATCAAAGTATTTTGCGGAATTTTCCTTAACTGCACTCGGTGACCTCTTTTCCTTGAATAGAATCTTTATTCAAGTATCGTATGACTCACAAATGATTCATAATAACACTTATAACTATATTACAAAAAACTGACACAAATAGTAGTGGATCACCGCCGGGACAACCCATGTGAGATGGCACAACAGCGACCCACTAAAACACAGTCTAGGCGACTTGAAATCATACTTAGGATACTATTGGAGCTGCTCCACACCCTGCGCACCATGGAACCGCACCATTTGCGCATGGTTGTGTAGAAACAATCTACATGCGCATCCGCGAACATCCCCGATGCACTACGGAAGCGGGGCAGCCCCACCAGCATCCTAAACGCATTATTATATTGAACGCAGCATTTACTCGCTGACTAAACCTCTTAGATTAAAAAATGTTCCACACAACGACACAACGGTCCACCGACTGCAGCGACACATTAATTAGTATACAGATTAATACAACTTGTTTATTACTTTTATTAACGTGAATACGTGTACGTTACGAGTAATATTTTCTTTGAGAAGATTTTTTTGATCCTTCAGCTATCGAGTGGTGTAATTAAATTTTGGATGTAGATGATAATATGCAGCTGAAGCATCAAACTGTATCCCCCGATTTTGTTATCATCAGTTTCTTCAATTGCCTCCCACCATGGAAGCAATTTAAAAGACGTATTCACCTCAAAATGATTTGATGATATATTTTTAGGGTCAAAGATTGTTATGTAGTTGCTTAAAATATCATTTATTTTTGTGTAAAGTTCACAGACGTGATGATTAGCGATATCTAGACATGATACAACAACAAAAAAGCATTTTCTCAACTCATGCTTCAAGTAACTACATTAGCAGCGGTCGTTGACCCCAAACAAAAAGAAATTCGAGTGAAGAAGTGTTTAGATATTGATACCATCACGTCTGCAGAGTTTCGCTAGTTAATTTAAATTGACCCTGTACAGTCACGAGCACTAATATGTATACAATTATTAACTTTTTAGAGTTATTTTATCCTACTGTATTGATTGTCATTGTTTGTTGTTAGGAATATAGTCTTTTTGGAACCCTCAGTCCCACACTAAATAGGGCTTATGTCAAGTTGCAATCGATATTCTACGAGAAAATCATTTTGATTTTTACTACTTAAGTGTATGCATATTTTTGCTCGTGATGTTGTACATGCCAAGCATCCTGTATAAGTAAACATACGGTATGTATTTTTCGATCTTAAATTAATAGAATAATCGAGTGTGAAAAACAAAAAAAACTGACCATTTTGTCGTCGCTGGACCATATCGCGAGCCAGAAGTTGACGCTGATTTGTAGCGTGTGTAGAATGATGTACATTACAATCGTTACTACTGATGCTTTTACGCCGATTTTTGACAGGTAGTGCATGTAAACTTCTCCTTTTACCTGCGTAGGTAAATGGAAATAGTATAAGAATCATATACTTTTACAGTAGCACTCCGGGAGTGCCGACAGAACTGAAAACTTGAAGAAAAATCGGCACCGCGGTAATCAACGCGTTGATGTCTTTTTAATGGTCTAAAGCTGGTGTCGTCATGGTGTCGCGAAATCAATGGTTTAGTCCCATTTCAAAAATGTTCAACGCGCCTAAAGAAGTTTTCACTTAAAAAAAAAAGAGTATGCAATGAAACTGATAATGGGAGTTGATAAAAACTCGTCAATAAGCAGTAATTAAGGAGGTTCTTACTTTTCCAGTTCCAGTTTCCTCAGTCTCAATAAGCTGATCAAATTGTGGATCCTCGTCTATTGGTTTCTTTTCTTTGTCTACCTTTTCCTTAGCTCTGGCCTCACCGCTGTCACCTAGAAAATGCATAATGTGTATGTCGTTTGTTCATTACACTAATCTGCATGGTAGTTCAGGTTAAAAATAAATTCAGAGGTCAAAGTCTCGTCTTAAAGTTAGGCATTATCTTGGTCAGATTATCTAACATAATCTGACCAAGATAATATCTGGACTTTAACAGACTTTGACCTCTGAGTTTGTTTCGGAGTTTCTTCTCAGAGCAGTCGGTTAGAAAACACCGAACTCTTCTAATTTTAAAATAAATAAAAGTGGTTTTACAACCAACTTACAGAAATAATTATTTATTAAGTTTCCGTTCATTCCACCAGTGGGACGAACAGGAATTACACGTAAATATCAGTACCTGGTCGACCGAGCTCTGCTCGGGTGAAAATAGAGAAAACAAATTTTCCCAGACATGAGACCTATCTAGATCGATTTTTCACCCCCGTAAACCTCTATATTGCAACTTTCATCGAAATCTATGGAGCCGTTTTCGAGAACATGATTACAAATATTGCTCATTTAATAATATAGGATATCATTCGTTTTAAAACACTACAAACATGCATAGGCACCCTTGAATAACTTGCTTTACCTGCATCCATGGTTTCTGTGTCTGAAGCCCCCGTTGACATTGAACGAGCCCATTGTAATTTACGTTGAAATTCGGAACCAAGTTTGTTCTCTAAATCGTTTTTGATGTCTGCCAAATCTGCGGGAATATTTACAGTAAACGGTCAATTATGTAGTTATGTGACTATTCCTTAGTGGCCTTCACGCATGACATGCGTTTCACAATTACGTTCTTGGACTGAATCCGAACAACAACAGATGTCACGTTAAACTATTCATTAAAACTATAGGAAAATAAAATGAGCCATGACTGGGTGATTCAATGAGCGGAGTTCTAGTATCCAAACGGGCTAACATTATTAATATATTCGCACACGGAAATTAAATACTGAATAACGTAAGTACGAGAAGCTGAATTTTGAAGGTTTTAAGATGAATTGTTTTCTAAGCGTACATTTATTTGCCTAAATAATAAAAAAATATTTGCCTTTAATTAGGAAGCGTGATTACTTATTGCGCGCTTACATTTGATGGTGCTTATATTGTTTTAAGGATTAGAAACATGTGCCAAACTCACCTTCAGCTGACGCCGAGCGCTCTGCAATCGTAAGATGGTGCAGGAGGAACTCAGCGAAGGCACCCTTGTTCTCGAGTAGCTGCTGGTAGGAGCCGGCCTCCGACACCTCCCCGTCGCGCAGCACGACTACCAGGTCCGTGTGCGCCAGGTACGACACGTTGTGCGTCACCCACACGCGCGTCTTGTTCTTCAGCAGCCCGCTGGGGCCCAGCACCTGCGCGAGAGAGAGAGTCACTGCCGTCCCGCTCGCACACACCGCAGCACTACTCTACACTACGCACGCACCTTCTCGAAGATGTGCTTGCCCACGTGCGAGTCCACGGCGCTGAGCGGGTCGTCCAGGAAGTAGTTGTCCGCGTCGCAGTACACCGCGCGCGCCAGCGACACGCGCTGCTTCTGACCGCCAGACAGGTTTATACCTATTTCATAAATCATGTCAAACACACTCTCATTTGATTGAAGTCGGTTACTTATAAAACGAATAACGGTTATATATCAGTTTTTGCACGCAACAATGCCATTAACCTCTGCGACTTCGAACTTTGCTCAATTTGGCAAACGACCGAGAGTTTTTTATTTATTTTACTTGAATTTTTATAACAGACAACAGTTTCCTTAGCATTTGAATCCAAATTTGAATACCAAATTAAATTATTAATAACTAGCTTTAGCCCGCGGCTTCGCCCGAGTGGATATCGGAAAATATACCACGGGAGCGTTCTACTTGGATAAAAATCCTATCTGTTAATCCAGGTAATCCACCTATCTGTGTGCTAAATTTCATCCTAATCTGTTCAGGTGTTTATGCGTGATTGAGTAACAAACATACAAACTTTCACATTTTAATATTATATATACACATATATATATATATAGTAGGATTCATACCTTTTTCACCGATTTCAGTCTGGTCCCCTCCGGGAAGTATTTCTAGATCAGTCGCAAGCGCACACGCTTCTAATATTTTATTATATTTTTTTCGATCCATATTCTGATCAAACAAGATGTTATTTTGTAGTGTCGCATTTTGAATCCAAGCCTGTTGGGAGACGTACGCAATATTGCCTGAAAGATTGAATTTAATTTAGGAAATAGATCCAGTTTTCAAGAACATTAGGATTTTTTTATTTGTAGAAGTCCTACCTTTGATATTAACGCGTCCAGAAATCTTGTCCATATCTCCGAGCAAGGCAGAGAGTAGAGAGGTCTTGCCTGACCCGACTCCACCCACAACTGCGACCAGTGAACCGCGCGGTACACGTAGGTTTAGGTCCTTTAGAACTGGCTCGTCACCCCATGTGAAGTGAGCCTTCTCCATCACGATTTGATCCTCTAAAAATAAATTCAAATTTATTGTTTATCATTTATGAAATGACACAGGACGAAAAAAAAAATTATGAAACAAATAGCTTGCTAATTACTTATAAAAGCAATAAATATACCTATTATTATTATTATATTGATTGTGCTTACATATCTCGGAACCATGCGGTCCCGGTCCTTTGGAAGGCGTACGAGGAGCCGAAGCCAACTCGCAGAGGCCGGTTAGATGTTTTTAATTAAATCAGGCACCAACCGACGATTATCCCTGTATCTACCATGCAAGTTCCAGAGCCCCGAAGATGGTCAAGATCCCCACGAGCACTTACTGGAATACTTCCTTCCTCCGAGCACGTTTGCTCTTGCGAATCTCCACTCAAGCCGGCCAATTAAGGCAAGAATGAGGTGGGAGCTCCGCTTCTCGTCAGTGTTCACTCCAGCCGGCCAATAAAGGCAAGCCAGAGGTGAGGAACAAGACTTTTCCCGGGAGATAGGGTCCGTGGGGTCGCTACTGCCCAACAGCTCGCCACATGCTGCCCTGCGGGTTTTTGTATCTCTCTTGGTCTGGCTCGTTCGCACAAAGTAAACTCTACTGGCACAGACCTAGAGTTCGGAGCGCGCAAGCCCCACCACGACGTCAACGTAGAGATACGGCGGTGGGGTATTATTATTTGGTTAGATACACTAGCAGCTAACTAGCTGATGCGTGTGTATCAAATAGCTTGGAGATGTTTAATCTGTCCAGTCGATTCTTGAAGCAGTTCAGTGAGGAAGCCGTCAAAACATTGTCCGGAAGCGTATTCCATACTGTTACAATTAAATTATTCTACTTATCTATTATATTATTTGACATGTGTAGATAAATAGATTTTAGACTTAAAGATAGACACTCACACTACTCAGCACACACGTGAGTCCTTCATACTTATCTCTTTTGTTGACTATACATGCAGATAATTAGGCAGTAAATAAAACTGCCTGAAACCGCATTTAGATATTATTCTAAATCTGAAACATGCTACTTACTGTCGTCTGGGTTATGTTCTATCGCACTGGTATCCAATTCTTCCGAGTTTAAGAATTTGTTAAGCCTCTTTATACTGACTGCGGTCTGTTCAAACACGATAGCAAAATTATTTTAACAGGAAAAGATACATGTAATAATAAATTAGTATACAGGATTTTATCAAATTAATTGGTGAAACTGCACAGACATGACGGGTATATCAAATGATGATAAAACAAAAATAAACCAACCTGTATAACATCCGATATTACATTAGGCAGCATGGACATTGGGAATCGAAGTATATTGAAAAGGGACAAAGCTACGAATGCCCGCTTAGAATCCAGTACTTCCGTGTCATTTACTAGCACGAAGCATGTGAATGACATCAAGGATACCTAAACGACAATATTCAATAGATGAATCATTTCATTGATAACATTTTAGCAACAGATTACCGCAACAGTAATTTAATACTTACTAGGAAAGGTGTACAAATCCATATAAATATCATTCCTGAATTTAAAAATGCCTGCTTTTTGAGTACCCCCAATTCCTTGTTCCTTATTCTTAAAATATGATCTTGGAAGCTTCCTTCCCACGCGTACATTTTGAGGACCTAATAGAAATAAAGTTAAAAGAAATAAATGTAACGGAGAAGTTATTTCATTTAGCTTATCTTCGCATTGAGATTATGTCAAGCAAGCGCAGGCGTACACGTCGCGTAGACGTTGAGTTAACGCGTACGTGGCACTTGCGGTGTCGCTCGCGTAGACGTGATTGTACGGAAAGCACGATGCATTGACGTGGCGTTAACGCCAGTGTCTGCACTGCGTTAACCTCAGACTCCTATGCTGATCCAATACCATATTATGTGAAAGTTTCCTTCAGATACGTATCTTACCTTGATTCCATTTAGTACTTCGCTCATAAGCTTGATTCTTTGATCTTTTTGATGCATCAAGCTAGATTGCATCTTCTCTTGATATCCCGCTAACACACCATTGATGGGCATAAGTACGATGATGACGGCTAAACCAGCCATGACAGAGGGCCCTAGCACGCCCCATAAGAAATACAGAGCCAGGGCAATTTGTAGGGGAGCAGACCATAGTAAGTTTACGAAGGTCAAATTACTGAACCTGAAAAATTAAAAAATGGTTTTACAATTACAAAATAACACAATTGAACTTCGGTACAGATCGCAACGGAAGGTCAGGGACTAGCTTAACAAAACGCAGGACAGCAGTCGGCACAGCAGATTTGAAATGTATTTAGAGGCTCCTGCAAATAGGCGCGACGCGACACCGGCAATTGTTCTACCGTGAAATTTTCTTAGAAATTGTTTTATTAGATGTCCAGATGTGTCCAGTTTGCGCGAGTCTTAATCCATTACTACGCTACTCGATACTCCGAGGTCATTCATTCATTCTCCGAATATTGAAATGTAAACTTCATTCCGATTAGATAATTAACAAAATCGTCTGTCGTGCCATTATCCGGCGCGTGCTATTCGCGGAGTTAGTCACTCTCTCATAAGTACTTATAGAATGAGTTTTATCGGCACTATAGCAATCGTTTTAGACACAAGATTTGCAGAGTTCGGCACTTTCGGGATTGGTTTTTAGCCGGCGTCTCAACAAATACTCATCCTATTGTAGCTTTTATACACTGGGGATCTTACCTCTAAATCTTGTATTAAATCATAAGACTTTGAAGTGTCGGAAAACAGTTAGTTATCTCAGTAGGTATACATTTTTAGTTATACAGGGTGTTTGGTGCATCGTGTGCCAAATTGAAATGGTCGACTGGGGAGGTCACCTGCTATCCTTTCAGACCC
Source organism: Omphaloscelis lunosa (assembly GCA_916610215.1). Lineage (NCBI taxonomy): Eukaryota > Metazoa > Arthropoda > Insecta > Lepidoptera > Noctuidae > Omphaloscelis > Omphaloscelis lunosa. The sequence continues at coordinate 16,071,234 of OU744247.1, forward strand.
CTAAACACTTCTCATGCCCTGTGGATTTTTTTTCATCGACTTTTTATTGTTTTATTTAAAAAATACCCAAATTTTACAGCCAAGTACAAATTAAAAAAAAAGTGTAAGTCGTAGCCTCTGTATTTTTATTTTATTTAGCTGTGTATTGTATTACAGTACTTTTAAATTCAAAACTAGTGACATTAACCATGTAGTTTTTTTTTATTTATCGCAAAGTTTCGGACTTCAATTAAAGCTGTCCATGTTACAGCTATTTACATGGCTATAAAAAAAAATACAAAAGCGACCGGGATCTTCCAACTCCCTCAGAAATTCTCTAGTCTATTCTCTTGCTAGTGATGTGCCACATGCCATAAAAATCTTTTTACAACTTTGTGAATTCGCTAGAATTGTGAATCGAGTCACAAAATACTAAATTCCAAATTATGATTTAAAAAAATATTTTTGCTTAAATGATACCTCAAAAACTCATTAAATCTGTTATCTCACTCTTATAAGGTAAAATCTGTCTCGTATCTCTCTGTCTTTTACTAGAAATAAAAAATAATTGCATTTTTTTTTAAATGAGTTAGGTCTGGGGAACGTGCCGGCCATGCAATAGTTTTGAATTTAAAAGTACTGTAATACAATACACAGCCAAATAAAATAAAAATTCAGAGGCTACGACTTACACTTTTTTTTTTAATTTGTACTTGACTGTAAAATTTGGGTATTTTTTTAATAAAACAATAAAAAGTCGATGAAAAAACATCCACAGGGCATGAGAAGTGTTTAGGGGTCTGAAAGGATAGCAGGTGACCTCCCCAGTCGACCATTTCAATTTGGCACACGATGCACCAAACACCCTGTATAACAGGAAAAATATTTCAATAAAAATATTCACCTGTCTACATCAGTGGACATTAAGTTAATTATTTCTCCAACGGTGAACTCTTTTCGTGCAGCATTAGACAATGTAAGAGCTTTCCTATATACAACACTGCTAAGTGAATTTTTGATTTTTATGCTGACAGCAGCTACTTTGATGAAATACTGTCCCAGGAGCAGGCTTTGGATGTTAAAACATCCAAACAAACCGACAGCATAGACATATCCTTTCCACACAGGCTCATCACCGCTTTCAATAAATCCAATGAGATGGCTGCAATAAAAAATATCCACGATGTTGAAACAAATACATTTAGATTATAATTGCTTATCTTTGCTTATTTTGCGATTTATTATCGCTTCAGTCAGTTACAACACTCTTGGTAAACTTTTCTTTTCATCAATTCGAATTGTTTTAATGGAGGATATATGTACGTTATGATTATAATTACAAAAAGTTTCATAAGTATTTAAAGTGTCTTCACTCTGAGGGTATAATCTTCTATCATACGCGTTCGTCGAACGTATACGCTGTGCAGACGCAAAGCTAACGCCTCGGCACCGTGATGTCAAAACACGTTTATGGATGAAACTGTACTTAATAATAGACGGTACTGAAAAATAAAACTTACCCTTATTTAAGTAATTTCGACGCACATAATATGTCAAGGCTAGACTACTTACCCAAGTATTTGAGGTGATGGGAAAATAAGTACATCGTGGATCACCTTGAGGAACACGGCAAACAAGAACTGTCCTCCGAAAGCTAGGCAGACCACTGGCAATATTGACACTGGTTTCTTTGCCTGCTTCTCAGTAGCAGGGGCAGAGTCGCCGGTTGGGGCATTCGCATTGCTGGAACTAACGGACAAATATTAACGACAATCAATCGATAATAGCTCCATTTTCTTGAATGTGGTCATTCTTGTGTAATGTGGTTCCACACATCACATTCTACCATGTACCTAAAGCCATCATTTTGTCTTGATAACCTAACATCACGCTTTGATTCTTGAATAGATAGCCAGAGGTGTGTGTCCAATGTTATAGGGCGCTGCAGGCCTATTGCCATTTTGACTTCGTAACACAATCGTGATCCAACTTTCAATACTATTAGATAATAGAAATCGAGTATTGCTTCATATTTCTGTAAAAAACTTTGTTTGTTCGACTACTCTGTATGTGATCAACGCCATGTAGCTTTACAACGTGTTCCTTTTGATGTCTAACTCTAAGGTTATATAAGGCTAACAAAAGTGTTCCATAAATACATAGTTTCGAACGAAGATAACATCACACTAGACTACAATATCAACCACACACAAGATGTTCCTTTTGATATCTCATAACTCTATAGGGCCTAGACTTATGGAATATCAAAAGGAACACCTTGTTTATAATATATTATTGAATTGTCAAATTTAAAGCTCTTGTAATTGAGTGTGTTACGTATTAAGTAGCATGCCATTTTTATAGGGGGTAGGTAATGTTCTTAATAGATACAATAGAGAGGTACAACAAATGTATCCTGCTCAGATACAAACACTATACAAATCGATCATTCCGTGACCGCGAACAAAAACAAGAGACTATTATAAAGAGTAATTAAAACAAATTCCTCGAGTATTTTATTGTCAATGTCTCATTTTAGTTGTTTTATAACTAGTAAGTACCTATTCATTCTGTTCAGTGAGTTAAGATTTATTGATTTCTTGAGTAGATAGGTAAGAAGGGGTAGCAATTACTACCTACCAACTTTAATTCATTTTAAACTTGGTTATTTTTTAATAAGTAGCCCGCGGCTTCGCATGCGTGAATGTCGGAAAATATCCCACAGGAACGTGCTACCGGGATTCAGAGTATCCTATGTCCTGACCCAGATTTGTCAGTTTTGTCCGTTTTAGGGTTCCGTACGTCAAAATGAAAAATAGAAACCCTTAAAGGATGACTTCGTTGTCTGTCAAAATCCTTTTTCTCAGGAACGCGTGAAGGCATCAAGTTGAAATAGATATCAAAAACTTAGATCTACGGTTTCTCGGAGCTATAACGAAAATCAAACTTCCAAGTCAACGCAATAAAAAAATACGGCCATAAATATGCTGCATATTTTGACAATCGCAAATAAACCAGTCTATTTTAGTACCTCCCGTTGGCCCAGCAGCATGAAGTTTGGCGAGAAGTAAGGTCAAGTAAAGAGGAAAATCCGAAATTTGGTAATTTATAGTTATACATATATGAACTGCAAAGTTACGTTTTTTCTTCAATCTGGGATCAAAATTTCATAGGCCGTGTCTTGAAGTAACATTTAGTCCGTATTTCATTACTCTATTGTCCGGTTTAAAAAAAAAACAGGTTTTTGATTCTAAATGCCTTTCTTAAAAAACTACTAATTATTCATTTAAATTGTTGATTTTTTATTATTGATTTGCAATACCTATCTACTCTTACCGCCATTGAACACATAATAACTACTTACATGTTAGAAAAGTTAGTTTATGAATTTAAATTATAATAAATTTTGACAGCCAATTTTAATTAAATAAACACTAAATGTTAATTCAAGATACGGACTTATGACTATATTTCCAATTAATTAAATATCTTGAAAAGAAGACAAGAAAAACAATATTACATGTGAATTTTAAAATTATCTCCTATTTTACCCTTTTGGGGGATGATTTTTGAAAAACGCTGAAATACGTTATAATTCTTTATTTGTTACCAAAAGCATAAATTTAAATTTGCAGCCCTAACTAAATGATAGGTTTCCCATACAAAATTTCATCCCCTATATCGGGGCCCTTAGGGTTATTTTTGAGACAAAAAAAAAAATAGCCTACGTCCTTTCCCGGGATGCCATCTATCTCCTTGCCAGATTTTATCGAAATCCATTCAGTGGTTTAGGCGTGAAAAGGTAACATACAGACAGATAGACAGGTACTTTCGAATTTATAATATTATTATATATTTAGTATGGAAGTATGGATGACATTGAACAACAGAAAAATGTGATGTAGTACAATAACTAAATAACCTACTCTCAGAGCTCAGTGCAGTGCCTACCAGTGCAAAAAAACAAGAATTGAAAACGAAAGCGAGGTCACAAATCGTGTTACTTTCATTATTTAAGTATTGTAAAATCAACTGTGTTGCCTCAAATTACATTTTAACAGTTTTAGATAGATCAGTGCCGGATCCAACCTTAGCGCCGCCCCTGGTTACTATAAAAAAAGCCGCCCTATCATCGAAATTTTGCATAAAATGGATCAAGTTTCAATATACAATTTTTTAATAAATAAAATGACTCATTCATAGGAGAAAAATCATTATTAACAGGTTAATTAAATAAAAAAAACAATAAAAAAAATGTTCATATGTACTGACCTACTTACTAATATTTTTTTAAATTACTCATTTTACCCTTTGTATACTATACTGCCTATTCGGAAATGCAATAGGTATAGGAATTTCCCAAAGATTAATAAAAGTCGAAACCCGTTATGGGGTTAAAAACTAACATTAACCAGTACCCTAATTGCGTAACTTATTTTCGTAAACGATTATGACTAATTTGTTTCATTTTGACAGTTCAACAACACTCATTGCGTTATTTGCGTTGATGAGCAGATTTTTTCCAACTTATGAATCAATGGATCGTGCATTACGCAGTTAGGGTACAGCATTGCCAGCTGGTATCAAACAAATAATTTCTCGATATCTTTCGTGTTTATCACTACATGGGCAGGGCGGATGCGCACAGTATTCTTATCTAAGTAGGTATATTTATTTCGTAAATCATAATGACTTGCAAGTTGCACAGTAAATAAAGCCTTTTTCCCGGTAGAAAAATAACAGTCATCATTGATGATTAAAAGATAGTAACTAGGCTATTCATTTCAAAATTATTTTTATTGCACCCAGTTAATAGCTAGCAAGTTTTTATTTATTTAGAACTACTTGAATTATAAATACACCTACACGAAATTATCTTTTTTTGTTATTTCTTACTTAGTATTACGTAATAGTACAGGTAATTCCCAACAGCAAACCCAGCGTAGAGGATCTTAATCTTCAAATAATTAACATGTTAAATCATAAACATAAAAGCCTAAGTAAATTGAAGATACTCTGGTATTTCATAATATTATTATGATTGTATTATGACACATAAACACCTATACCTATGTGTTTTAATATTATGAAATAAGTAACTATGCTGTATTCTATTATATGTAGGTACTAGTTACTTACGTGGTTTCTATTTTTATCTAGAACCACCCCATTATTGAAAATTGAAAATGGCGGCCGGACTAGTAGGTTTTAAGGTTGGGGTGGGGTGACGGTGTGTTTGAGTGAAGGGTGGGCGTTTTGGACTGTCTTATGTAATTTTGAAGTTCGAAAAGTGCTGATTCTCAGCCTAGTTTGAATAAATGACTTTTGAATTTGAATTTTTGAGTGATAGCTTCTTCGAAACTCGTCCACGCGTCACTGGTTCGATTCAAGCATTACAAAAGGGACAAATTATTATGTACGACACACCATGCCGTATAATGATGCATAGCCTACATGTGGTTGTATGAGTACTTGTTCAAGTGTTTACAAAGGCACGAGAACGTGGTTGGAAAATAGTATACAGGGTGGCGAAACCCATAGTCGACCAGTACTATAGATTGTATGTTCTTTTTTTTCATTGATTAGGTTTACGTACCTATTTGATGGTTTCAAAATGCACTACGAATGCCAGTGTTTTAATTTATTGTCGTCCCTACACTCCCCACATATTTATAAGTAAACTAAAACTTACGCTTCTCTTTTTCTGAAAGCTCTCTGCCAGAATTTTTCAAATCTAGGTACAACCTCCTTGCTGCTTAATTGTGGATTTAAGGGCCATAAGTCTTCTTCAGTGAGACTTCTTCGAAAGCCAGTTAGAGCGAGCGGGTCGAACCAGCTGAATGTCAGACGATTTGGGAAGCCTGCTTTGTTCTCTGGGGACTGAATCAGTTGGTTTAAGTAGGTAGATGGTTTTAGACTGAACGATGAAGGGTTAATGCAATTTGAAATGAAGAATACAGGTTTAAATTAAATTAGCTAGCTAAACTTGACAGAAGTGATGGATTTCGATATTTAAAAATAACAAAAGGAAACAAAATATGATTTGATGTTTTTTTTTTTGGGGGTCCCACCTCCGCTGGGCGTTAGTTATTTGAAGAATGAGTTGACAAAATCAGTATTTGTTTTTGTTTTATTTAGACTTTAGATGTCGATACCCTCGAACTAAAAAAAAACTGATTTTTTAAACAGATTTTTCAAGTAGTAGACTAGACTAAATCGTTCGTTACCCCAAAAAAAAAAATCAAATCAATTATTATTCATTTTGATCATGTTCCGAATTTCTGTATGTATAGATGCCCATCAGGTCTGCGGAGTTTCGCTAGTTAATTATATTTGGCCCTGTATTATATATTTGTAGTAAGATACTTACCTCTTTATAAGAAGTATAAGGTGTGTCTTTAGGAGGCATATCAGCGAAACAATTCAATATAAATATAATTACTGTCAGCGTATAGTACAAGATATAACTGCCAAAATTATATCGGGCATACGCATCAGTATTTGAACTGTAGTGCACGATCTCAGACCTGAGCTGCGGTAGACCAGCCAGTAGGAGGAACAACCAGAATAAGAACAGCACTCCTGAGGTCTTGATACCATATTTTCGATTGTAACATAATAATGTTACTGACAGCATCTGTAAATGAGACCAATGTTTAAGGAAAAACATACCTATAAAACGAATAGTAAAGGAAAAAATAATGACGTATTTCATTGAGGTAATACAATCTGTTATGCAATGCAGTTTACTAGATAATAATTGCCAATTGAATGTCTCTTCACTTCAATCATCTGTCTGCTAATTTATTTGTACAACTCATGACGATGGATTGCATAAGGGCTACTACAGACAGTCGCGAAGCGACTCTACAAGAACAATTTCTATGACAACTTCATGGAAATTGTTTTCCTAAAATCGTGCCGCACCGTCGAGTCGCGTCTGTCTACGGGAGCCTTAATGATTTCGATGTAGGTACATACCTACTTTGAGTTAATTTTCATGTTTCTATTTCCCACTTCTTATCGCCGAGGTTTAGTGGTGATACATATATCTACTTATTCGTATCTTTCAAGTAAAAACCCAATCGAAGTAGTAAGTAATTATTATGCAATAATAACGCAACTAGTAAAACTTCTAAAAATGGTCTGATGCAAATAGTTTTGGTAAGTAGGTACTATGTTCTATCAAATCTGAATCTCTCTTTAGGTGGTAACAATTATTATGGTGGTGATTACTTCCTACCTACTCTTACTCTATGTAGATCATTCAGGGACTCTCTTATTCGGAAAATAGGTGAATCACAAGATAAGAACTGTACCCTAATTGCGTAACACAACACAATCTGTTTTGATTTGAAACAGATTGCTATTCCATTGCTTCATAAGTTGGAAAAAAAATCTGCTCAACAACATAAATAACGCAATGAATGTTGCTGAACTGTCAAAATGAAACAAATTAGGCATAATTGTTTACGAAAATAAGTTACGCAATTAGGTACTGTTTGTAAACAGGCTGTAACATAGAAATACGAATATTTATATTACATTTTAGAGTTTCTAAATACAATGTCTTTTCTATTTCCAAGGTGTTGGAACAAAACTCTTAAGGAGGAGAGGGTAATAGCCGAATGCTCGCTTACTTTCATCGTTAATCTAGAAACACACTACTGTGTCGTGCTGTGTCGTGTCGCGTCAGAAGCTCATCGGTTTCATACATTTAGTACCTATGGTTAGAAACACATAAGGTAGGTATTACAGTTTGTTGTTGCTTGTTGCGACACAGCATACTGTAATAATGTGTTTCTAACTATAAAAAATGTATGAAACCAATATTCTTCTGACGCGACACGACACATATCGACAAAGTAGTATACCTAGGCACATATTTATCTACTTTTAGCGTTCGGATCGCGTATCGTTTCGTTGTTTCGTACGATGCGCAGCCTGGCACTGTTCTTAGGACTCGTATGAACTCGTATCGTCCAAACATTGCCAGGAAATATCGAATAAGTAGGTAGGTTTTTGCTGTTTTATAGCTCCCTTTTTCCAAGGTAGGAAAAAGTGATAAACCTATGGTAGGTAGGCATTTCGATGCGGGGTACCCCTACTCAATGAATGCAGGATTCCTTCTCACAAAATTATGAGATGTTGAATAATTGAATATAACTATATATATGTAATAGGTATAACTTATTTTTTTTTTTTTTTTTAAGTGAAAACTTCTATAAGCGCGTTGGGCATTTTTGAGATGGGAAACAAAATTGAACTCGCGACACTGTTACCGTTACCGACACCTCATTAAGTAAAAGAATGTCCTGCACAATAAAATTGTTCAAGTTTTCACTTCTGTCAGCACTCCCGGTGTGCCATTGCTTTTTTAAATATGGATGTAGGATGCTTACTTTAAAGACAAGTACATAGGTAGGTTTTGTAACTAAAGTACCCGTCACGAGAAGCTATAAATTATGTAAACAAACATCTTTTACTAAGTAAACATTTTATACTACGAGATAATAATAAATTGACCATATTCAATCGACATGAAATATAGACGGGTTATATGAAAGTAACAACCTATTTAATTTAGTCGGATCATATTTTAACGACGCAAAGCGCTATCGTTTGTGTTTCTTGGTACCGGAACGCGTCCGTCGCAGGGATTGTAAACAAAATACAAATTTTAAATTTGACGAGGTAAAACAATGATTACAAGAGGGACTGCAGCAGATTACTTCGGAAAATTGGAAGCGTTGTGTGGAGCATGTTATCAAGGAAGACGATAATTTTTATTCCAAAATCGATGAGATGATTGATAAAACTGTAGACAGCTTCGTGATACATGTCACTGATTCTGACACAGAAATGGAAACATCTGAATCTGACGAATAATTATTCTTAAATAATATATGTTAATTAATATTTGTTACTTAATAATTTATTAAATCTTAAACAAATTCATTTTTTTTTGTTGGTCCAAATGTTGTGAACTCCTGAACACTTGTTTACAAAATTTATAGCTTCTCATGACGGTTACTTTAGACTAGGTATGCAAATATAAGAGCAGTCATAAACTTACCTACCTACTTGCATAATTTTACATTTTCTTATATTTTTCCTGTTTATTGTTTAGTGGTTCAATTAATTGCACACTTCTTAATGCTTACAAGTTATAAATAGCAAAGAATGTAGGGCTTTATTAACCTATGATAGTTATTTAAAGTCATCACTTTTAGGGTCCCGAAGCCGAACAAGAAGCCTTGCACACCTTGTAATCTCGTTTTTAGCCAAATTGTACTTATTATTTATGAAATCTCCCAGGTTTTCCATGAACTACCATGCAGAGGTATTGTAGGTTACCAATACCTACCTTACCTCTGCAACGAGACGAAAGTTTCAAATACCTTAATTACTAGATATTTGAAACCTTTGCATTCTGTCATTTTAGGGTCTCGTCATTTAAGACGACTTTAGACGACATCTGGTTCTCATTTGGCAGGTTTTATGAATTTATTCCTGAATGAAAGACTACATTGTATCATTATTCATAATATCCATAAAAAGAGTAGCATTTAAATATGTCTGTTAATAGAATAAATTGTGTATAATTATGATAAAATTAATTACATTGGCCTTTAGTCACCGGCTTAAGATAACATCAGTTTAAGTTGCGGCTAGTAGTAGGGAATTTGTTTATTATGTCTGTTTTTAGTTAAAATAAATACAGGTAACTAGGTACCTTATTTTAGGAATTATAGTTGATAACTGTTACTGTTTAACTAATGTGTACTTGTTACTGTGTGTGTGTTGTTACTGTGTAACTGTTACTAGTTACTGTGTTGTCTGTCTATAATTTATAACAGGAAAATATTTTTTCTAACAAAATAATATAATAAACACAATAAATGATATATAAAATAATAAAAGCCTACAGCATAAGTTTAGTTTCTAACTCTTTTTAAGTGTTCAACCAAAATAAACAAAAAAAAAAAAAAATTAAAAAAAAATTATGATATACTCACCAAAGTTAACAATTTCACAACAGGATCATAAAAATCGGCATCATAAATATTATTGACTTCTCTAGATGATTCATATGTAATTCGGATCAGGTTGACTATTTGCAATATTACTAAGAGACATGTTATGACGAGTTTGCTTATATTTAATTTGTTCCAGGGAATGTTGCCCTCTTTGCTGCAAACTATATGGTAGATGTCTATCAGTGCTGCAATCCATAGGTATACACATGGTACCCATACAAGAACTGTCTTTTGAAAACATGGTGTGAAGTCAGGATTGTCTGTATACCATGTTATGTTGCTATCCTAGAATGATTTAAGAATATTAGTTAAAATTATGAAAACATCTAAGTTATGTATAACAAGTAAATAGGTACCTCTATTTATTTTGTTATGCAATTTAGCCTGCAGAATAATATTTATAATATTTGGAGAAAAAGACAGACAAAAGGTTTTAAATTAAATAAACTGAGGCATTCATTTCATTTCAGCAGCTTAAGTATTTTTTTAAAGTTGATGATTTAATTTTTAAAGTTATCATTACGTATATTACATTATTTTGGATTGTGCTAAAGAATTTATAGCAAGATAAGTAAATTTATGAATCCATTAGAGTTTTTTATTTCGAAACGTTATTCAGAATGTTTTGTTTCATTTTTGTACACATTGAAAACGAATTGCACAACATTTGACATTTGCCTTCATCTTATTTATTTAACCAAAGTGGTTTAGTAGGATTAAAGATGAAGAATACAATGTAGTACTAGCAACATAAACTTAAAATAAATATTAGGATGGGTAAAAAAAAACTTAAAAAAGAAAGTTAGCTAGCGACTGAAAACTTCAACATTCATTACAAATTCAACATATTTTGTTCACCACACTAATTTTACGAACCCAAAACGTAGAACCGCAGAAATTATCCAGAAAAGTCATTATAATCACAATTTTTATTTAAAACTTTAAAAACTATTTAAATTTACCGCACTGACAAGCACCCGCCTTGAAACTTAATTTTGAAGTGACAATTTGACAAACTGACAAAGACCTCCTAAATAATAGTAGTCTATGACAAAGACAAACAAATAGGAGTGAGGCGTATTTATCGTAACAGGTAGAAATAACAGATATTTAAAAACATCAAAAAACAATTGTTCCTAACAATATAAATATCAGTTACTAAAAATAACAGTCCCTCAAAAACTGTTACCACCTTACCACCGCTGTTACTTACATACACACTCACATAAAGGAAGATTTTTTTTTAACATGGCAACTCGCATTTTTGACCACTAAGGTCTTGGCTGCTTAACCGGACTTTCCTGTGGGTGCCTTAAGCTGCGCTACACTTAGAGCCTCCAGCCAGGAGCAAGTAAACTATTCTAAATTAAAGCTAGGCGAACGCTCGTTAAGGGCACCCCCTGTGGGGTACGAACCTCGGCTTAGGGCGTCGCTGGGGGGAGGACAGCAAGAAGGGACAGGCTGGATCTAAATTTGGTTAATATCATGATTATTAGGCGGGGTATTTAAAGCTACGTGCTCAGCTGCAACAACTGCTGGCACCTCGTTTTCGAGCAAGGGTCGGGGAGGAGTATCATTTACTCGGGGATACGATCGCGATCGCAAAGGGCCTCGGCGGCGAGGTCGGAATGACGGGAGGCGTCTATATTTGTGTACTGTACTGGTAGCCCTATTCTTCTCCTGGAGGAGTGTAATGGGGTCATCTGGGTCGGAAAGAACATGCCTCGAACGGCGGATCTGACTTATTCTAGAGGAGACATAGTTAGCTGCTTCGACAACTAGAGGGTTGCGATGTCTGGGAGCGGAGTCAAAGTAGCGCTTGGACATGCGTTTAAGGAACTGGTGAGTCGTTGGGATTTTAAAGTCGAGATGGAGGATCTCGTTTCTGACGTAGAATGGGGCTCCCGTGGCTTTACGGTCTAGTTCTCGATTTAGAAAAATAACCGCTTGACTTTTGTCAGGATTGAAGGAAGAAATGTTGCAAGGTAAACAATTTATCTTTCTTCTTCATTAAGGAATGACCCTTGCTTAATAGAGAAACACCTATTATTTACTTCGTAATATGTTTAATTCTGACTTTTAGTATTTATTGTGCCTAAAAATACAGTCGGTGGTCTTACAAGAACAAACACTTACGAAAAAGTGACTCCTAAATTAGGTTGTGTTACCTGTTACTGACCAGTTACCATTATTCAATTGATATTTAAATACGTATTTATCGTCCGTACAAAAATAACAGGCTGTTATTTAATAACGGATATTTGGATCTGTTATTTTTGTGTAACAGTAACAGCCATAACAGATATCGTGTTTAATCTGATACAACCGGATACAACCCATCTCTACCAACAAAGACCAAGACCCATAAACATTTAATTATCTCAATGCCAAGACCAGAGTGAGAGACAAACAAACTGCGACCGAGTTGTTGACAGTTGGTGCAGTCCGTTCCACAGAATATAAATACCCGAGGGGTCTGTTCAGTCGTTAGTAGAGTAGTGTAAAGTCGGGTATACATTTATGAAGTATAGTGTGTGTCGTGATTATGTGAGTGGTCGAGGGTAAGTCGTGATGCACACGACAAATGGCTGATTGGAGCCAAAAAACACTAAGATGCTTTTAGCCTTATATTTAGGTTCCACCTGACGCAGGTCCTCACCGGACACGGCTGTTTCGGGAGGTTCCTGCACAGGATAAGGCGGGAGGAAACGCCCGGGTGTCACCATTGTGTGGATCGCCCGGAGGACACGGTGGAGCATACGGTGGAGGTCTGCCCAGCTTGGGCGGAGCATCGCCGAGTCCTCGTGGAGGCGATCGGCGGCGGTGATCTCTCGCGTCCGGCCCTGGTTCAGGCCATGGTACGGAGCGAGAGGAAATGGGAGGCCGTCACCTCTTTCTGCGAAGCTGTAATGCTCGCGAAGGAGGAGGCGGAACGCGTGAAGGAAAGGCAAATTTCGCGCCCTCACGTCCCTAACCGCCGCAGGAGGAGACGCCCAGGGCGTCGGGAATCACGAGGCGATTTCCGGCCACCGTAGGCGCGGGCTTGCGGACTGTGAGCAATGGGTAGCTCACCGTCCGATAAGGACCAGGCCCGGGTCGACGGCGCGTTGTGTTCCACGCGCGCCTCAAAGAGATGTCAGCAGATTTGAAGGGGTCCACTAGGGCCGATGCCTGCCGGGGTTGCGAAGAAAACCGAAAGGGAGATCGTGGCCCCCGGCAACAGGGCAACCGCAGGAACACGGGTGGGTTTTAGTCAGTAAGAGTCTGACACGCCCTCCCGCTCCGCCCAGAGCGGGAGAAGTTATTTGATGATTTCCCACTCTCAAAAAAAAAAAAAAAGCCTTATATTTAGGTGCAATACGATAGAATCGAGAAAATAAACGATTTGCGGAAATATTTTTTTTATTGGCCACAAAAAACCGTCTTTTTTCCTGTACCCCGTTACGTACACTCCAAATAAAAATTGGGAGAAAACCACCGAGGGATCTGGAGGCAAAGGTCTTCGCGCACATCTGGAAGGGGCGCGAGGAGGCGAAACGCCGGGGCTTAACTCCGCTGCCGCGAGAAATCATGGCATAGCGCACAGAGTTCCGGCGGGATCTCATGGCGTCATGGAGAGTGCGAATGTCACAACCCAGTGCTGGGCACGCCACAATTGCGGCGATAAGTTCCCTCTTTGAGGAGTGGCTAGAGAGGTGCCACGGCGTCCTCACCTTCCACCTGACGCAGGTCCTCACCGGACACGGCTGTTTCGGGAGGTTCCTGTTCAGGATAAGGCGGGAGGAAACGCCTGGGTGTCACCATTTTGTGGATCGCCCGGAGGACACGGTGGAGCATGCGGTGGAGGTCTGCCCGACTTGGGCTGGGTATCGCCATATCCTCGTGGAGGCGATTGGCGGCGGTGATCTCTTGCGTCCGGCCCTGATTCGGTCCATGGAATGGAACGAGAGGAAATGGGAGGCCGTCACCTCCTTTTGTGAAGTAGTAATGCTCGCGAAGGAGGAGGCCGAACGCGTGAGGGAGAGGCAAAATTTGCGCCCTCACGCCCCTAACCACCACAGAAGGAGACGCCCTGGGCGTCGGGAATCGAGAGCCGATTTCCGGCCACCGTAGACGCGGGCTTGCGGACGGTGAGCAATGGGTAGTTCGCCGTCCGATAAGGGCCAGGCTCGGGTCAACGGCGCGTTGTGTTCCACGCGCGCCTCTAAGAGATGTCAGCAGAATTGACGGGGTCCACTAGGGCCGATGCCTGCCGGGGTTGCGAAGAAAACCGAAAGGGAGATCGTGGCCCCCGGCAACAGGGCACCTGAAGGAACATGGGTGGGTTTTAGTCCGTAAGAGTCTAACACACCCTCTCGCTCCACCCAGAGCGGGAGAAGTTATTTGATAATTTCCCACACACAAAAAAAAGAGGGGATAGGGGCCGAAAGTTTGTATGGAAGTTTTTGCTGATTGGAAATATTATCGGGCGCACGACTTTAATCAACTAAAAGTGTTTATAAAATATTTACTCAATCTTATTTATTTAAACAACCTTATTTACAAAATAAAATAAAATGTGGACTTTATTGAATAGTCTGGAATTATAATAATAATATTTACTGTCGGGGACGCAGTTGGCAGTCGTGTAGCAAGCCCTTTAAGGACTCTAGGTTTTGTGTGTAGTAGTGACCTAATCTATCCACAGTTCAATCAACAATCCATAGATTAAAGAGGAAAATAAATCTTCATTTATTCCAATTCATTCATTCATGGCTTGGTGACTTGGTCGTCGTGAATGTGATGATAGTTTTTTGAATTTTAATATTTTTCAAGCATTGCGTTTATCTAACTCCTCTCTGTGTTTCTTATAATAGTTACAGTTTACATGCCTGTTTAAGTATTAAAACCAAGAAGAGTTTAATTATTTCGACTGATAAGGAGAGAGCGACCGTGGTGGTCGGTGTTACAGAATGGCAGAGTATTTAGCTGCTATATTTGGAACAGAAAAGGATAAGTAAGTACATATTTTAATTCAGAAAGTTTGCACTTGTCGTTTTAATTACTACTTTAGATTTTACAAATACAAAATTTGTTAGTAAGAAATAGAGGTTATCATTTTGTATCCTTAGGGGAGTTATGTTTGCATTGATATTTCTGTGGGATGCAGTTCCTTCACTATCACTTTATACTAACTGCTATACAGTAATAAACAGATTCGGCCTACTAAATCTGTGATACTGACACTTAAAATGTATCTTACTAAAATCAATCAATCAGCCTAGCCTATTTCCAACTATGTTGGGGTCGGCTTCCAGTCTAACCGGATGCAACTGAATACCAGTATTTTACATGGAGCGACTGCCTATCTGACCTCCACAACCCAGTTACTGAGTAATACGATACCCCTTGGTAAGACTGGTTGTCAGCCTTTTGGGCTTCTAATGACCCATAACGACTGTCACAGATCCACGAATGACAGCAGGGACCAACGGGATAACGTGTATTCCGAGGTACGGAGGAATCTCGGTATTTAATGGATGGTCACCCATCCACGGACCGACCTCGGCAAGCGTAGCTTAACCTTGAAGATCGACCCGTGCGGCGTGCGGCGTGTTATTATTTAGAAAATGTATCCTGCTAATGACCCTTGATTTGGACGTAATATGTACTTTCATTGGACCTATGGTTTATGTCATTATAATTTATTTTTCAGAGTCAATTGTTCCTTCTACTTTAAAATCGGGGCTTGCCGACATGGAGACCGCTGTTCCCGTATTCACAACAAACCAACTTTTTCACAAACTGTGCTGTTACAAAATCTGTACGTAAATCCTCAGAATTCAGCTAAGTCTGCTGATGGCAGTCATTGTAAGTACCATTTTCGATTATTCATAATCATTGTTAGTCTGCACCAAGCTTTAGAATTTGCTTAGTATTTTAAAAAAAAATTGCATTTTAGTATTTTTGATAAAATCCTGACTTTGATATTTTATTTAAATGCTTTTCTACTTTCAGTGGTTGTGGCAAATGTATCTGATGAAGAGATGCAGGAGCATTATGACAACTTTTTCGAAGATGTGTTTGTTGAGTGTGAAGACAAGTACGGAGAAATTGAGGAGATGAATGTGTGTGACAACCTTGGTGACCACCTAGTTGGTAATGTTTATATTAAGGTGAGTTCTTCATCATCCATTAATTGACAGTTAAAAATATGGAATAATTCATTCTATGATTGTTGAAATAAATCTATCATTTTTGTTGAAAGCAATCTAGTAATATTAAATAACAACAGGTAATTTCCTAAGTCTGAAGATCTCTATATAAAAAAAAAAACCATTAACATGGAGCTGTCTAGTTTCCCAAGAAATATTTGGTTGCCATATAATATACAATTTTTTTCAATATCGTACTATGGTTTTATTTTAAAAGGTACTGTTTTTCATCCGTATGGCACAATCTCTTTGCCTTAATACAGAGAGAACTGACTAAAGGTGGTGATAAACCACATTGAACTCGCTCACAAAAATATTTTTAATTCCTTCATGTCACTTCTCGTTAACTCATTTCAGTTCCGTCGCGAGGAGGACGCGGAGAAAGCTGTGAATGACCTGAACAACCGTTGGTTCGGTGGTCGTCCGGTTTACGCCGAACTGTCCCCTGTGACGGACTTCCGTGAAGCCTGCTGCAGACAGTATGAGATGGGGGAATGCACTCGCAGTGGCTTCTGCAACTTTATGCACTTGAAACCTATTTCTAGAGAATTGAGGAGGTGAGAAATTAAGTTTAACTGAAGGCATTAAGATGCCTTGACTCTGATTTTCTCTTGTTGATATTCATAGCTAGAAAGTTGCTTGAACATCTTCAAATCTTTTTTTCATTTGATGCCATTTTAACATCAATCTCAATCAGTAAGTTCGTTAATCATATTGACATTACAACCAATAATAGTGTTGAAAGCTATAGGAACCTAGGTATAACCCTATGTTCAAGTGAAAGTCTGACATACCAATAGATCTTTAACTTACTAGGAAAATTTGTTAGTTTACTATAAATTATTATATGATTAATAAGAGCATTATGTAACAAACTGCACAAAAGGCCCGATCACATGTACCACAACCACACTGCAACGACTTCATGTGGTCTGGACACTAATTTGTATGAAAATGAATCATTTATTCATTCACACGGACCACAATTTGCTGTCAAAATCAACCATGTTGGCGATACTGACCACAGGCACAACGCAACCACAGCAACCTGTCTGTTTGCAAACACTAGCCACAACGTATCCACATCGCAACTATTAGCGACAACGCAACTGCAAGAAGTAGCAGTAACACTGTTTACACATAACCACTGCTTGCTCACATTTTGTTGCTGCAATATGGTGTGGTTGTGGTACATGGGAATGGGTCCTAAACCTCGATAAACTGTGCAGTTATTGCAGATTGTATTTCTAATAGTAAAGTGACTAAATATTTGATTTAGTCACTAATATAGTGATTACTGACCTATTTTGGTTATTCAGAGCTTTGTCTGATTACACAAGACAAAGCACTGAATAACCAAAATAGGTCCAAAATGTTGCGACTAGTAAACATCCTTAAAGAAAAATTTCTGTATTCTATTAATTAACATATTAATCTGTTATTAATTTTTACTTACTTTTGCCCGCGGCTTCGCCCGCGTGGATGTCGGAAAATATCCCACGGGAACGTACTACCGATAACGGGATTACATACCTAAAAGCCGAGGAAAAGGTCATTGACGCCTACCGCTGCGCTCGCGTTACGGTCAACCATAATTATTTAGTCACGCGTAATTTTGAATCCGTGATGTCTTTTAAATTATTCATTTAAATGAAATGATGTCAAAGGCATATTTTAATTTAAATTAAATGCTCAATTTAAGTAATATAGTTTATTGGATAAGGATTAATAATAGGTCTTTATAGGTCTATTGAAATATCATGATATAAAAAAAATAAAAAATTGTGAGAGAAAATGGCTTTGTACCAAATTGTTGTCTGGTGTACCAAGTGTTCAAGTGTATTTGCTGACTATCACCACGACATGAATAAGGACAATTTTACAAAATTGGTGACAGAGAAGCTAATTCCAAATCTGACAAGACCTTCACTAATTGTTATGGATAATGCTAGTTATCATTCCGTACGAATGAACAAACTGCCCACACAAGCCAATCGTATCGCTGATATAAAAGAATGGCTTCGTGCACATTATTTATATTATGATGATCTTTGGTGTAAATGTCAATTACTTGAAGTAGTGAAACAAAACATGTCTGCGCCCTTATATGAGATAGATGAAGTATTAAAATCGCACGGTCACGAAGTTTTAAGGCTCCCACCTTATCATTGCACATTGAATCCCATAGATATGATTTGGGGTATAATGAAGCAAAAAGTTGCTGATAAAAATGTAAATAGGTCTGCAAGTGACATTAAAGTATTAACAGAAGCAGCTTTCTCACAAATTGGTGCAGAGGAATGGCGAAAATGTTGTGAACATGTAAAGAAAATTGAAAACGATTTCATCAAGCAAGATAGAATAATTGAAATGCTGCAAGAGCGAATTATAATAAATACCTCTTTATCTTCATCATTTTATGAAGAACAAGAAATGCAAGTGGAGTTCTTGGAATCGTTTTCTAGGTCTGAATGAGGTGTTCAGTTTTAGTATGATTTAAATGATATATAATAAATTTGTACATAAAGTAGTGTACGATTGATTTATTTTTCATGACATATTTTCCTATGTTAAGAATCCGATGTATAACAACATTCTTCATACACATGCCTTATATATGTACTTCATGTTCATTAATACTAAAGACATAAAATAAAAATTAAACAGTATCAAGATCGTATAATCCAATTTCCCCAGTATTGCACGCAACAATTTTTTATTTCTCCATTTGCCATGAGATTCCGGTAGACCTATATCTATGAAATTGCCGTTCTGCCGTACTGGCTATTTCAAGTAAATCTTTTTTTCGCTAAGAATTCTAAGTTCGAATTATTTTTACTTTTAAAATATGGTATTCTTTTTTGAAAATTAGTCATTTGTTTAATGGTTAGCGTTCTGTTTTCATCGCATTTGTACGTTTTCGTCATCATGGATACGTTAAAAAATTGAGTGATTATGAAGTATGAAGGCGCCGCCGCCCCGCTGCCCGCAAGATTCGAGGCAGAAGCCTTATTGGTTTGCCCGCTTCTGTTCTGGAAATTTCGACCTAAGAAATGAACCCCGTGGTCGACCGAAAACTGAAGTCGACAATGACGAATTAAAGGCGATTATAGAAGCTGATGATTCTCAATCTACAGCTGAATTAGCAGCAGCTTTCGATGTTAGCAACAAAACAATATTGGTCCATTTGCGTCGAATTGGCATGGTAAAAAAGCTTTACAAATGGGTGCCCCACGAATTGAATGATCGCCAGCGCGATGCACGCGTCCAGTTGAGCTTTGCACTGCTCAACAGGCACACAAACGAAGGCATATTGAAGCGCATTGTAACTTGCGACGAAAAATGGATTCTGTTCGACAATCGCAAGCGCTCAGCAAGTTGGTTAGATCCTGGTTAAGCACCTAAACAATGCCCCAAATGAAAACTGACCCCTAAAAAAGTGATGGTCACTGTTTGGTGGTCTAGCGCCGGTGTCATTCAGCACAGCTTATTACAAAACGGGATGAGTGTTACTGCAGATGTGTACTATAAAGAACTGAACATAATGATGGAGAACAGCTTTGGTCAATCGTTCGGCTCCGCTGCTCCTGCACGACAACGCGCTACCTCATACTGCACAGCCGACGGTCTCCAAGTTACAAGAGCTGGGGTTGGAAGTTCTCCGTCATCCACCGTACTCACCAGACCTTGCCCCTACAGAATTCTACTTTTCCCAGAATTTGAATAACTTTTTGACAGGGGGAAAAATTTAATAGCCGAGAGGCAGTTCAAAATGCGTTTGAAGAATTTGTTGCCAGCAGACTTTTTCAAAAAGGGCATCAATAAGCTACCACTACGTTGGCAAAAATGCATTGTTGCATGGGTAATTACTTTGATTAATAAAAATAAAAAATATAGAGAAGCAAGGGCGTTAACTTATTTCATGAAAAATGGCAATTTCATAGGTAGTAAGGCCTAAGACCAAGACCTAATATAATACCGGACAAAATAGCTTCGGAAATAACAATGAAATTTTTATTAAATTCTAAAAGATAAAAATGTTTATTGTGGGTCATCCTTAGACGATAGACATATGCTATCGCGGACTTTTTTGTTGAACTTTTTAAGATGAACTATACTGAAGAACATAAATTTTATGTAACTTTTACCATTTCCGCGGCGCACCCCAATAAAGTTTCCAGTCGGCATGATTTTTTCCGACATCTTCAACAATAATCGTCAAATTTCAACCAATTTACACAAAACGTTAATGAATTATACACTAAAACCTTCTGCATGAATCACTCCGTCCATTGGTGAAAACCGTTTGAAAATCCGTTCGGTAGTTTTTGAGTTTATCGCGTTCAGACAGACAGACGCGGCGGGGGACTTTGTTTTATAATATGTAAGGATAGTCCTACAACCTACTGAAGTCTGTTGTGCTCCATTGCAGGTCAAAGGCCTCCCGTAGGTAATAGGTAATACGGGCTGGTATACGCAACTCCACGTCAAAGCGCATATTTTGCGTACGGGTGGGAAAGTCGGTTATTCGATCCACGTCACGTCAAAGAAGGCCAGCAACGCCTTGGTGTTACTGACAATCTCGAGTATGGCACCCATTGAGATAGAAAAAACAAGGAGGCGCCGCGATATTCTATACATAAAGCTTATACAAATATGAGTGAAATACGAACTAGAATGTGAAATATCGTGTTATATCACTCTTTTTAATGTGGTAATCGTATTTGATAAAAGAGACAACAATATTTCAGTTGTTCCTCATAATGGCAACATTTTGTTGAGACGTAGTGACAGTTGTAGGTAAGTGCCATATCCGCCATGATATGCGACGAATTTCATGGCAGTTCTGCTGTCAAGTGGTTGTTTACTTTTTGTTTTATTGAGATTTGTGAGAAAATTACGAGGAGTTCTCCTTTAAAACTACATATATACGTTGGGAAACACCAATTCAACATGCCTGTGTGTTGTATTGTGAAGTGTGGTGCAAGAAAGAAGGAAAATCAACCTCAATTGTCTTTGCACAGGTTAGTAGCCGGTTTTCATGCAATAGTACATAAAGTGATAAACTTTCGACGAAAAAATTGCTAAGCGAGCATTAAATACGGCTTAAATTTTAATATATGGGTTAATTCCGTCCAACAGACCTTTTTATTATTTCATAATTTCATTCGTTTGTTTACAATGATATGTCATGGTGGAATAGTGTTGTACCGTTGCCGTAATAGTTTCTGATACTAGTTCCTTCGCTGCGCTGAAATGATATTGCTAGGTCCGGCCCGTGGTTTACAGCAAACTGTACTCTTTGGTTCATAGCACCGAGAGACCGTTCCACAGAGTTTTATGATGTGTATACGATTTTTGTGTTGAACTTTTTATGATGAACAATACTGTAGAACATACATTTTATGTAACTTTTATGATTTCCGCAGCGCACGCTAATAAAGTTCCCAGTCCGCATGATTTTTTCCGACATCTTCAACAATAATCGTCAAATTTCAGCCAATTTACACAAAACCTTAATGAATTATACACTAAAACCTTCCGCATGAATCATTCCGTCCATTAGTGAAAATTGATTGAAAATCCGTTCAGTTGTTTTTGAGTTTTTCGCGTTCAGACAGACAGAAAAACAGACAGACGCGGCGGTTACTTTGGTTTATAATATGTAAGGATGTGTATTATTCCGAATGTTCATTTATGATAAAATTGTTAAAAATTTAATTCCCTAATGCCCGTTTTCACCGACAACTAAGTGACACTTAAATGAATCCCTAAATAAAACTGCACTGTTGGATTTTCAACTCTCAGCACTGAGTCTACCGTTGAAAATCCAACAGTGAACTTTTATTAGCGATTCATTTAAGTGTCAGTTAGTGAAGGTGAAAACAGGCATAAGAGTTGCATGCTCGCTCGATACTAAATATTTGGCTTTGTTTAAACGTTCACTTGCCAAACATTAGGTTTGCGTTACAATTGTTTGTGAACACTTTATTTGCTAAGTAATAATTCTATAAATGAAATTATAATTATGCGGAAAATTGTTTGGGAAGTGATAAATTGTCAATTCTCGTTTTTTTCTGTTACAACGGACTATTAGCTAATAATTTTTTAATATGATTCAACCGTGATATCTAGTAAGATTCGTAATACTATTACGTACTAGTATCGATACTCGAAATAGTAACACTATGTTCCCTGATTGACACAACCCTGGCATTGGCAGCCATTTTAAGAGACATTTTGAGTTGTAGGTATGCACCTTTTTTTTGTAGGTATTTCCAGTCCATACTTATTAAATGTCAATGATGGCACCTGGGTTACCGAAGTACTTTGCTCTGTATGTGGCGAACAAAGGACAGTTTAACAGCACGAAGGCCTCCCCTTCTATCTATTGCAAATTGCAACCAATCCTTCAGGTCAAGTCTTGCTATCTCTTCTAGGCTAATGTCCCATAAATATATTCCAGATACTTGTACTCGCGCCGCAAGGGTTCGCGTCGTTCGCGCAGCAGATCCCGCGACCGTCGGCGCCGCTCCCGCTCCCGCGGCGGCGGCGGTGGCGGCGGTGGCGGCGGTGGCGGTGGCGGCGCTGGGGGCGGAGGCGGCGGCGGCGGTGGCGGTGGAGGCGGTGGCGGCGGTGGTGGCGAGAACCGACGACGCGATCCACCGCGCAACTCGCGCTCCGGTCGCTACTGACCGTGACGCGAACGATCACGGATGGTACGCGGCCTTTGTACTGTCCACGAGGTGCGTCGACACTGATGTCGCATACCATATATTTTATCCTTACGCTGTTAGGCCACCGACGCTTACCGCTGCAATATCAAAGTAATACTTTTTCGTACATTTTGGTTAGCTTGCAACGTTTTCGCAGCCCACTGCGTCGGTGTGCTAACGGCGTTACCACAAACTGAGGACTCCAGTATATACTACACGCGTGTTTTAATTTGTCTGGCCTGACTATTTTCAGTTAGTAATTGTGTAATGTTCCCATCAGTCTCATTTTCCAAGTTATTAGTTAAGTGAAGCTATGATCATACAAAAGTCTCTAGTGCATGCTAGGTCTACCTATAGAAGATGTCATACAAACATGTTCACGTTTTTAAAAAAATTGTCTAGACTCTTAGTATGATAATGTATTTTTTTTGTCTGGATAATTACTATACGATGACAATGTAAGGATGTGAATGTGTTTGATAATAGTTCAATAGTGGTTATTTGTCCTAATATTGTAATAAATACTGCAGTGTCTGACTTTCATTAAAAAATATTTTTAGTTTAATAGCATATTTTTAACTTTAATACCAATCAGATATTTCTGTCGTCATCTTTTAAGACTGTGGTTACTGCAGTACCCATATCCCGGACAGTGTATTTGTAAGAAAACGTGGACTTTGAAAAATCATTATAAGTTTAATTTCTTTAATACTGCTCTTTATTTACCTATAACCTTTTGCATTAATAAGTGCATTTTGTACATAAGACAGATCTAGAGATAAAGCATTGATCACTGTAATTTTAAAAATATTAAGTAGCTGCCAGTTATTATTTCTTATTTATGTTTAATTTTGACTCTTCATAAATATCTTCCCAGAAAGTCATATTATCTTTATTAGGGTCCTGCTTGCATTCAAGCTTTTTTCCTATGATGTAATAATTTCGTTCAGATTCCTTGAATGGTTTCCATTCTGAAGCTCCACTCGGCGTAGGATTCCTGGAAAGACAAACTGTAAAATTAAAATTCCGCATGTTGCTACAAATTAGAGTTATTTGGAGATAATCCATTATGAAAAATTTGTATTTTAATCTTATTTTTTTTTAGGGTAATTATTGAAACAATAATTATGTATCGCTTACCCGGTTGTAGCAAAATTAGTCCAAAGTAGCACAAATTGTTTTATAATATCTCTAGATTCATCCGTCAATGGTACATCTAAGCATGTGATGTTAAAAAGATATGGCAAATCATCAGAGTGGCATACACCTTTCAAGGAATCCATATTATAAGACTTTTTTGTGAAATTTCTCTCAGTTTCTGCAGCGAACTCGTACAAGTAAACTGGTTCTGAAACATACTGGGCGTGGTAACGTGCATATCTAAGGATATTGTACAAAAATACTCTGTCAGTTTCTAAATCTGAATATTCTTGTATCAGTTCCATTGTAATCTGTTGATCGTTAAAATATTGCATTCGTATCCTTCCGTCGACTTTCTGTATTCTTTCTGGTTCCCATTTCAGTTTCAATTCTCTCGGAACAACAGCGCCCGGGGTGGAAAAAAAGGGAGCTATAAGAGACAGTTTTCTTGCTAATTCGATACCATCCCCTGAGGTATATCCTAATATTATAGGCACTTTAGCCATATGCCCAGTTTTCACTAATTCTAATGGTGATTTTGATAGAAATTTGTTTGCCTCTGGGCCGACTTTTTCGACTACTGGACCAAATAGAATACTGTCCATTAAGTCATTGTATTTTAATTCTAATATTGGTAACTGTATGCCAACTAGGGATGACGCTGGCACGCTTTTTAAGAACTCTAAAAGTTCTGCTGGATTGTCTGTTTCTTTTCCAAGCAATTTTCCTAGTTGAAAAGACCTTTGACGTGCATAGATATTAGTGCTCCACTCATTAAGGCAGACTCCACTTTGGCATATAGCTTTACTAAATAATCCTGCACTCATCTTGGATACTAAGTGACAGGACACTGAAGCAGCCCCTGCGCTGCAGCCGAAGATAGTCACATTGTTGGGATCGCCTCCGAAACCTGCGATATTTTGCTTCACCCATTTTAGAGCGAGAACTTGATCTTTCATTCCCGCATTACCGGGACATTCTTCCGTGTCTAAACACAGAAAGCCTAACACTTCTAGTCTGTAGTTGATGGTCACTAATACGACATCATGTACCATGAAGAATTCTGGTCCATAGAAGTCTGAGTTGCCGGATCCTGTGTAGAAGCCGCCACCGTGAATCCAGACCATGACAGGTCGAGGTTGTGGTGGTGTGAGTGTTTTGGTGTAAACGTTAAGGTAAAGACAGTCTTCGCTACCGGGTTCGATGCGGTTCATACGTTCGTTGTACTGCGGGCAGACGGGGCCGTGCTGCGACGTGTCGCGGACACCCTGCCATGGTTCGGGGGGCTCCGGTGCCTGGAATGACAAAGTATACATCGGTAAGTAGAGAGAGGATGTTATCTCAATAAGAGCAAGTAGGCAGTACGACCATACTCTTACGGCAACTAGTTGTGGATTTGGCCCTCGAACCATATATGCCTCATACAAGCCCCAATCTGTGCTTCAAGAGCTGCATTTTGAGTAACTAAACAACGCCGCATGGCATACCATAAACGACAACTTAAATCTGTCGCTTAGATCGTTAACCTGCATGGTATATATCTAAATTATAGGTTTAGCCTGCTTTGCTAATCAAGTTCCATCGACCGGAATTATTACAAACAGGAAATATTTAACTAATCCACTAAAGCTTTGTTGCGCTTCTAATGATGGACACATTTTAAAATTAATGAACCTCTAAAAAATTTTTGCGCTTCTAATGATCTCACTTTTTGACACGTCTTATCTCACAGTTGGTCCCAGTAACTAAGCTAGGGTGCCCCGACTAAACGAATTAGGTTAGGTTGGAACTGACCAGCCACGCGCGAGCCAAATTGGTCGCAGTAAGTTTTACGCTAGGGCACCCCGACCAAATGGGTTAGGTTAGATTAGAACTGATTAATCGCTCGCGAGTCGAGCTAGCGCTGCAACCTAATTGGTCGCAGTAATTAAGACGCGACTAAATGCCAGTGACCTTGAGTGGTTAGCTTGCGTGTTCTGTGCTGAGTTCACGCAACGCGTCGTACGGCCAGCCAGTAATAGGACTTGCCCATCAAGGAGCGCTGTCCCAAATTAGACGTATTTTTAATTTTTTATACATATAAGGTATTTGAATAAAACACGTATAGAATAAATAATTAAATTATCTTTAAAATGGTGAAGGTTTCTGAAAAATACGCTTGATAGTATTTGCGTGATTCTCCGTTTTTTATACGCTTCAGACATAACTTTACAAATTAATTACACTGTATAATATAAACAGGCACCCTAACCAAATGGGTTAGCTTTTAAAACTGAACCGCGCGCGACCCGAGCGAGCGCTACAACCAATTTGGTTGAGTATTTTTAGGACCCTAAAGTAGGAATTATTTGAGGTTCACAAAAAGAGTCGCCAACATTATACTAGAGTGTTCCATAATATGTTTAGGAACGCAAAATGGGAACTTCATATTATAGGTTCGATTAAATACATGCCATTACAAACTAGGTGGGTAGGTAAGTATTGGTTGCTAGAGCTAGAATAGTTTAAAGTCAACAAGCAATGTATTAAACTGTTACAAAAATTGCATTGTGTATTATCATGGATGATTAAGTAAAAAAAAACGTATTATCAAAAAAAATATCTTTGTACTAAACTTTAAAATGCATAATCAAGCCAAGATAGGCATTACTTGATATGAAAATATAATTTGATGTCTAATGTATTTGTAGTGTACCTCAAAAAAATTCATTGGATGCGTCTACTACGCGAATACCATGAATATGCTCATAGTCTCCAAGTGAATACTAATGTGCATGCTTAAGTATGCTTTCGTTTGAAATGAAGAAAAAAATGTTACAAAGTGTGTAGGTATGTCTTCATTTGTTACTCACCTTGAATCTTAATTCTCCAAGTGGTGGCTTTGCATACGGTATGCCTTTGAACGAGACGTAATTCTCGACACCACTGCAAACAACTCCTTTTAACTGGCCCTGCACAATCTTGACTAGCGGTAGCTGCATGTCGCGACTAACTCTGTAAATTTCAATAACTTGAATATTTATAGCCTTTAAAGCTATTTGGGAAGACTACTCATAATTACTCGCTAAGCTACGGCTAAATGAAACTTGTACATGGGTAAATTTAATTTACCGCGTGAAACTGTCTATTGGTTGGATGCCAGAACAGGCATGTATGTAGGTACTTCTAGTAACCTTGGCTACGGATTGCCATAAGTCATGCATAGAAACAAGATAAATAAAATTTGTGCCGTACATAAATGCATCTATAAAGGCATCTAGGTTTCAAAGCCATATATAATTAGGTATTTCTACATTTCATAAAAACAATAATGAATACAAGGACAGTTTATTATGAAATCTGATGTATTGTTGCCCGCCTTCTCATCTCAAGAATATTCAAATTATATAATTTGAATATTCTTGAGATGAGAAGGCGGATTGTTACAATATAGGTCTTGTTGCCTTACTATAAATAGTCAGGCACCAAGGCTGCTTATGTCTAAAAATGGTGGCACCTATGGACAGTGCTGTTGACCGACAGAACATTGGCTGTGACGTACCTACAATGTTTGGCGTCATATGCAGTCACGCACGATCACGATACAAACTCAATGTCTCCTTATTTACACATTCTACATTGTAGCACCTACGTAGGTAAACATGCCTCGAATCTAGACTGTATTTGGCCGTATTTGTTTTCAGTTTATTTCAACGTAAAACGGTATAACTTTGATACATTATAGAGATTACGTTGCCTAATTAACACATTCGAGGACACGGAACGAGACACAATCGAAATGTTATTATTATAATGCTTATGGGTGTTTAGTGTTCCTCAAAGTGTTAAGGTATAGGTAAACAATTGAGTGGGTGTCTTCTAAATTTTTTTTATCGGTACGATAACACTGCAAGCAGATGCAATTTATTTAAGTATAATATTATTAAAATAATACCGAGCTAAGGTTATTTTTATCCAATCAAACGTCAAAACAAAAACGTGACACAATACTGATCGTTATAATTATGACAGAACTGAACAATATTCTATTTATTATTCATCGATAAGATAATTTGATTTTATACCTACTTACGTTTTTATGAAAACTATCATAGTCTGCATTCTTCGAGATCTCATTGATCGAGAAAATCGATAGATTTGTTTATGAAATTTGAATGCTCTACCGTCTCTATCCTGTTTATAACCGTCACGGTTTTGTCGTGGTAAAGGGATTTCTGAACAAATGCGTCGAGTTGTGTGGCTTTAAAATAACATGGTAAATCTCTCAATATTGTGCGTACAAACTTACATTTGCAGTTGGAATATATGGGAGAACATTTTCTTCAACTACAATGTTAAGTTTGTATTTGGGATAAATTCATCTAAACTACGGAGCCCTTCATTGTGCGTGGTCCGACACGCACTCGGCCGGTTTTAAATAACCGACGGAAAATTTATACGCAGGGGGGTTCAGATTCATAATTATACTGAATCCATGGTAACCGGTTGCGCATCGATGTCCCGCCACCCTGTATTGTTTGATATAATCCACACAGCCACTTATTATGAAACAAAACACATAACATCACGCCTATTTTTCCCAGTGGGTTAACAGATATGTTTATTTTACTAAACTGAAGACAAATCCTGAAGGTCATTAACATTATCCTGTGCAACATGATGAATATTATGGATCAGCTCTAACATAGCTTATGCACAACAAAGAACGGGCGAACATAGAATTAGGGATGAGCTACTAAAGTGGTTGGACAACTGATAGGTCCTAGTCCTAGGTTCTGAAGGATTTTTCAAAGTTCGTTTCCCAAAAGGAAAGTGCTAGCGTTTCTATTAGCCCATTGCTTTTGGCAGTTTTGAATCGTACGGATGGATTTTACTAAGCATTTTTTATTGAACGTTTGATAATGCACACAGGCCGGGAAGGTCTTTCTACATACCTAATGCGGCATTTTACCTTTCGAATTGATACTTTTTAGGGTTCCGTACCTCAAAAGGAAAAAACGGAACCCTTATAAGATCACTCGTGTGTCGGTCTGTCTGTCCGTCTGTCACAGTCGATTTGCTCCGAATCTAATGGACGTAATAAGTTGAACTTTGGTACAAATATGTATTTCTGTGACCCAAATACGGATGTGTAACGTAAATAAATGAATTTTGAATATGGGGGCAAACAAGAAAACAAAAAAATAAAATATTTGTAAACAATACTGTCACATATCAAATGAAAGGACTTGTTGCGAGGATCTCAAATATTTTTTTTTCATAATTTTAAAATAAATACATTTAAAAATATTTAAGAAAAGAAATGAAAATTGATTATTCCCCCTTTATCTCCGAAACTAACGAGCCAAAAATTTTGAAAAAATACAGAGTACGGTTCTTTACCCATAGATTACAGGAAAACATATAAGAAGTCTATGGTCTTAAAATAACATGGTAAATCTCTCAATACGTACAAAATTTGCAGTTGGAATGTATGGGAAAACATGTTTTTCAACTACTATGTTAAGTTTGTATTTAGGATAAATTCATCCCAACTACGGAACCCTCCATTGTACTTGGTCCGACACGCACTTGGCCGGTTTTTTCTATACCAAGCAACTTGGCAAGTTTTAAAGAAGTAAAGACTTTTTAAAGTGGCGTCACTGGTAAAGCATGCGGAAGTATGGAGGACAACGAACGATTAGAAATAAAGTTTCTTTATAAATGTAAGTATAGGTAATTATCATCCGTTCACTCCGACTAGGTTCACAACCCGTCATAGATATCGAGTCGCTCTTTAAGCACAGGAAAATTAATAAAAATAAACTAACACCCTGTTCCTAAATTAAAAATTTGAAGTAGAGAACTTATTAGACTAGCCCTCGAAATTGACTTACGTTTTTTTGTAAAGAAGACCTCGGTAGTACCTACCTACTCGTGCTAAAGTAGAGAATATGGTATACTTATGACAATGTTCTCAACTTTTTATTCTCAATTCGGAACCCGTACTCTAATTGCGTAACTTATTTTCGTAAACAATTATGCCTAATTTGTTTCATTTTGACAGTTAAACAACATTCATTGCGGTATTTACGTTGTCAAGCAGATTTGTTTTTCCAACTTATGAAGCAATGGATTAGCATCTGTTTCAAATCGAAACAGATAGAAACAGATTTTGTTGTATTACTTATACTAAAGGTACACAAAAGAAGTTTGGATTCTGAAGTAGGTAGGTCCTACGTACCTACCCACTTCAGAATCCTAACTTCTTACCTATTAAGAAAACCTCAAAACAAGTTCGATTAATCACTACTTACCTAGACACAAAACTACTTTTTTTAAACTTCCACCATTTCACCTTCCACCGTGTAAAAAATTACTCGCTAGCTTTGCATAGAAAAGTAGGTACTTACAGGCTAATTGTGTTAGTCTCTCCGCGCGGCAAATCGAAATAACAACATATCGATCGCCAATGCATTATTGAATCTGTTTGGATATAAAAATATGTGTTACACTTGCAGTTCCTATTTTAAATCACCTTACGAGAGTAAGTAATACGAGAAGCATTTATGAAATAAACGACTAGTATATACAAAAGCCGGAGCGCAATGTTGTTTGTTATCCGTTTTATCTTTAACTACAATAGTATTTTATCAACGTTATCTAGTACTGAATATAACGTTTTTCTGAATCATTATGACTGACTAATCTTTTAATTGATATAACAAACTGTTTATCTCAAACGCGAACTTTGAGGACTATTTTGAGGAGTACGGGGTATACCTACTTTTACCTTTGTGTTGTTTAAAGTTCGTATCATATTACGTCTTTACCTATGAAACTGCCGTTTTTCATGAAATAAGTTAATGCCCTTGTTTCTCTATATTTTTTATTTTTATTAATCAAAGTAATCAATGCATGTAATCAAACCCATGTAATCAATACGACGTATACGGAGCGAAAACTACCTACTAACGATCGCACCACCCGTTATTGGTTTGCCCGCTTCCGTTCTGGAAATTTCGACCTAAGAAATGAACCCCGTGGTCGACCGAAAACTTTAGTCGACAATGACGAATTAAAGGCGATTGTGGAAGCTGATGATTCTCAATCTACAGCTGAATTAGCAGCAGCTTTCGATGTTAGCATCAAAACAATATTGGTCCATTTGCGTCGAATTGGCAAGGTAAAAAAGCTTGACAAATGGGTGCCCCACGAATTGAATGATCGCCAGCGCGAAGCACGCGTCGAGTTGAGCCTTGCACTGCTCAGCAGGCACACAAACGAAGGCATATTGAATCGCATTGTTACTTGTGATGAAAAATGGATTCTGTTCGACAAGCGCAAGCGCTTAGCAAGTTGGTTAGCAATGCCCCAAACGA
Source organism: Omphaloscelis lunosa (assembly GCA_916610215.1). Lineage (NCBI taxonomy): Eukaryota > Metazoa > Arthropoda > Insecta > Lepidoptera > Noctuidae > Omphaloscelis > Omphaloscelis lunosa. Next base: position 16,102,664 of record OU744247.1, read on the forward strand.
AAACTGACCCCTAAGAAAATGATGGTCAATGTTTGGTGGTCTAGCGCCGTTGTCATTCATCACAGACTTCTACTTTTCCAGAATTTGGATAACTTTTTGGCGGGTAAAAAATTCAATAGCCGAGAGGCAGTTCAAAATGCCTTTGAAGAATTTGTTGCCTCCCATCCAGCCGACTTTTTCAAAAAGGGCATCAATAAGCTACCACTACGTTGGCAGAAATGCTTTGATAGCATTGGCAATTACTTTGATTAATAAAAATACAAAATATAGAGAAACAAGGGCGTTAACTTATTTCATGAAAAAACGGCAATTTCATAGGTAAAGACCTAATAATTCGATCTGAATTCGCATCCGATAACAATCCTACTTAAAATATACAGGGTGATTGGTACTATGTCGGCAATCCATTAAGGGGATGTAGGAGAGGTCATTTACAATCAAATGACCCACCCCTTTTGAATTTTCGAGTCATTTGACATTGTATATTTTTATTTCATACATTTTAAAATATAAAATGTCAAATTACTCGAAAATGGTTGACATTGGCATGGGGGTCATCAGGGGTCATTTGGTTGCAAATGACCTCTCCTAAATCCCCTTAACGGATTGCTGACATATAGCCAATAACTCTGTATTATAAACGGGAAAGTTTGTGAGGATGGATGGATGCTTGTTAGCTTGTTATTCTTTCACGCAAACACTACTAAACGGATAGGTTTGGTATACAGATAGTTTTTAACCTGGATTAACACATAATTACTTCATATCCCGATATTCCCACAGGATCGAGACTTATGCGGGTGAAACCGCGGGGCGCTGCTAGTTTAAGATATACTGTAAACAGATCCTTTATTTAGTTTTCCGCCTCGTCGCTGACTTATAGTTAATAAGTAATAATTTTTATAATAACTTAATCAATAGCGACACGGTTGTTAAAGCCACAAGTAACCATCACTTTTTCTACCTTTTCCTTGATGAACTATAATTGTGTATTGCATGGGAATAACACCAGCTGATGTGACTGTCACCGTAGGTACAGACAACATCAAAAATTCATTCTTACGTGGTGGCGTTACCTGTGATGTTCAAAGTGTTTTATGGACGGAAACTGGTTAATTGTTTCTTTCGTATGAACATAGATCAAGTAAAATATCTAAGAAACTTAGAAAAAAAAATAGATAAGAAACTTTCGATTCATCCATCAACTTTTTCTTCCAATTTTTCCAGTTGGAGCGATGTTTTTCTTTCAATTCTATTGGGTGCCCAGAAAATCGTTGGAAAAGCGAACACACAGAGCTATCTATCTATAAGTCGTATTGTATTTTTAAATCATTTTGAAAATCTGAAATGTCAACAGAATTAAGCAATATTTTTGTACATAAGGATGAAATAATAATATAATAATCATTTTATTTCGGAATACAAGACATCCATAATTTGTTAGTAAACATTAACCTTAATAACTATGTTAGTAAACATGCAGATTGGACAAATATCTAATGGACGAGCGGGGAATCAAATTTCTCCGCAATGACATTCAGGACTGACTGTTCGAGCTGTCCCGGACCCTCTGCAGCAGCGACGCGGCATGCTTACGTCTGATCGCTGCGAAGCCATCAGTATGCGCATCAGCAAACATTCCCGACGCACTGCAGTAGCGTGGCAGCCCCAACAGCATCCTGAATGCATTGTTGTATTGGACTCAAAGAACATTGATGGCTTTCTGCGTACAACCAACCTGTTCAGAGGCTTCACGAGTAAAATGTCTGACAATATTTTTTAAAAAGCGTCAATTTCACTTCATACGTGCAACGAGCAAACCTACGGATAAGCATGTTGCATCGAACCGCCAATGCTCTTCGTTCCCTTTCTACATCCAGATCATCTTTGATGCCCGCAGTTACAATATGGCTGAGATATTTAAATTGTTCAACACGATTTAAGATATTACCTGCAAGTTTAATGGGAGGAAAACTTTCTGAGGACTTTGCTCTAAAAATAAGAACCTCACTCTTTTTGGAATTATATCTTAAACTGTGTTCTTCAACATACCCCTCACATACATCCAAAAGCTTTCTCAAACCTGAGAGTGACGGGCTCAATAGTGCCATATCATCGGCGTAGCTGATATTATTAAAAGCTACTCCATCTATAAAACAGCCGGCCTACAAGCTACTGAGCTCACTAATGAGTCCGTCTATGTATAGTTAAACAATATCGGCGAACTCAAACCACCCTGTCTGACCCCACACTGCAACCGATACTCATCAGAATTGGCCTCTGCCCAACGCTATTAATTATAAAGGTACTGACCTAAAGACCTTTATAATTTCTAATGGTATATTTTCTTTGCGTAACTTATCCCATAACTTGTCATAATTCACCATATTAAGGAAGCAAGAAAAGATAGGACTCTGATTATCTACGTAATAGCTTACTTTCAGTCTCTGTTGATAGTCCTTGGCGGAATCTATGCTGAGCATCATGTAACGTTATATTCTTCTGTAAAGTATTTGATCGTCACACCTTCAGCCCTTAATATAACGTCCCTTTCTTTTGTAAGGCGGACCATCAAAAGAAGCAATTGCAGCGTTGCTTAGAATCATTATTAAATTATTATATAATTCGTCAATTAATAAATGATGTTCTAATTTATCACAATTCATGTCACAATAATCACGGAAGTCATCAGGAAAATCAATGCATTTTAAATAATCATTACATAATTCATTATATATATGGTCAACTGTTACAAATGTCTACACTACCCCATAAGATTTTATTTGATTTACTGTTACAAAGATGTCCTCTAGGTACCTACCTAGTCAAATATGAACGGCAGTGATTTAGTTTTAAAATAAACTTTAATTAAAATATTTATATTAGGAGGTATGCTCGGTTAGAGCGATACAGACGGAATGCTTACGAACTATTGATACATATTTTATAAAAAAAAAGGTTAATCTAAAAAACAATATTTCTGGAACGACCCACCAGACCACTTCAGATAAACTTTAACATATGTGTTAGAAAAAGGTAAAGTGTTCGAAAGAGATGTATAAAAAATAACTGCAATCGGTGACATGGCTATTTAACTCAATTAATACAAGAGGTTAGAAACAGAGTGTTAAGTGATTTACTACTATGGGAACTGATGCCTGGTATGCGTAACTCCTCCCTCCCTAAGTTCAAAATCATCATTTGCATTCAGAGAATGATGGTTTTGATTTATATTACAAATAGATATAATTTTAGAATTAAACCTAACAAGAAATACAATTAATAAGATAATTAAAATTACTATATTTAAATGATTACAGTTCCGATATTATGAGTATTCACAAAGTACGTTTCGTTTTTATTACTGTACACTAAACTTTTACTTTTCAGGAAATGTGCCAATAAGTTTTCAAAGTCTATTTAATCTAAGTTGATCGGAAGTTTTCCTTATAAGCTGGTCGGTATGGCAATGCTAGGTAGATGCACGTTCGGTGTGATATAGACTGCCACCGCTGCTTGTATGCGTCGTTTTGTCGAAGTGATTTTTCTGATTTTCACTTCGCAAATATCATCTAGAGTCAGGATACAGGTTCCGAAAATATTGTGCTCATGTATGTCACACAAGCAATACTCCATCAAAAATGTGTGAACACCGGAAAATAGGACCCAAGTGTCACTGGCAAGTGAAACACGTCGAAATTTCAGTGGCAAACTTCATTAAGTCCGCGAGGCATGTGTCTTCGTCAGCTGGGGAGACGTCTGTTTCATATTCAAGGAACTTTCCGTCGTCGATTTCGTTGCATGGCTAGGAGAGCGCTAATATTTTCAACCCTTTCGCAAGACTATTGTAGGTTTGGGAATGATTAGGAATGTAAGGTTTATTCAGGGGTTATACATTGGGAATGGGTGTAATTAAAATTAATTATAAACGACATATCATTGGATGGTTGGAATTGATATAATAAATGTTATTCATTTGCCTTTTATGTATTATTTTATATTTGTAAAATGTTCTATGTATATACCATTTTTTAGTGGTACAGGGGACAGTAACTGTTGTATTTTTATGTTTCTTGACTGCCTCGTTGGTCTAGTGGTTGCAAGCGCTACTGCTGAGCATGAGGTCCTGGGTTCGATCCCCGGATTGGGTGAAGTGAAACATCAATAGTCGATTGGTGTAGGATATTAACTCGACTAGAAACGGCTGTTTCTACTTCATCTAATCTGGTGAGTATTGTTTGAATGTTATGTATTAACAAATTACAAGTATTTAATATTAAGTTTTTGCTTTGCTGAAACTGTGTTAAATTCAAGATTAAACGACTATTTTGGCTATGGTCTTAACTAGTAAGATAAAATTGCTTCGAGTAGAATTCGTGGAATTACAAATCTTCCAATTATTTCCCAAATTAGATTATTTTTTATTAAATATAGTGTGTTGTTTTGATTATATATTACTCTTAAACTACTAATTAATTGGTTGTAATTGGTAACGTCGTCGTTATCTAGATTACCAGTAATTAGTTTAATGATAGAGCCAAGAATACCTCTTTTCACTCTCGAAGTAGGAATCAATTGATTAAATCGCTCAACTGTAACATTCTATTCTGTTTGTAATTGCATATCAACGATATTAGCATCTTATTAGATAATATCTAATCTATCTTTCATAATTATTTTAGAATATTATAATCTAAATTGTTACTTATTAATTCTAAACCTAGAACTTTTACTACGTTGATAAGCTAAGACATGCTTGGCCTTCCTTATCAGGAAGAATCCCAGGATTATCTTGAATTCACTGCACATGAAGGCCCTGGCTCAGGGCTTCCTGAGCCATTCGGGAGGACGAGGATTGTATCCTTGTTGTGGGATTCCAAATTTGAAATGAGGTGGTTGTACCTGTGTGTTATTTTTATTTGCTTGTAGCGGGTTATTTTGAGTATTTGTTGGTTTAGTTTTATTACGGGCGTTGTATTGAGTTTGGAAGTTTATCTCTTTCATCACAACGCCAATCGCGGATTCTAAGTTTATACACTGTTTCAATCGGACAAACATTTTACCATGATCATTTTAACATTTTATCATATCTTCGGGTAAATTATATAAAAATACGTTTAAGCTGGTGTTTTTGTGTATTATAATTTTGGCTGCCTTAATTCCCTCGTCTTGTAAAAGGTTAACTTTTGATATTATGGAATTTCTTACTACTACTTTTGTAATATATGTATGCGCGAAGCACAGAATCGGTCGAAGTCCAGCAGTGGACGTCTTTCGGCTGAAATGATAATGATGATGTGACTTACAACTTTATGATCATAAATGCTTATCTACACAATATTTTGCTTTATGCTTTACTATTAATCTGTAAAAACAAAAATAAATATTCTGCATAAAAATATTCAACTATCAAATACGTTTTTCCTTAGTTGATCCGAGGATAACCAACGTGCTGCTCTTTTTCACTCTCAGCTTTCATTAGACAGACTGTAATAGGTATGAGAGGACAGTGTAGGCCTGTCAACGAGTACCAGGTACTTAAGAATAGAAAATGGTCTACAAATTTATAGTCTGTTTTAAGCCTACGAAGTTTTCACATTCACAAATTATAAAAGAATCTTTATAAAGGACAAATAAAATAATAATAAAAAAACAGTGGCACCCCGGGAATCCCGACGGAAGTGAAAACTTGAAAAAAAATCGGCACCGCGGTGATATCAACGCGTTGATGTCTTTTACTCCACGGTGTCGGTAAATTCCATCACAATGTCGCGAAATTAATCGTTTAGTCCCATCTTAAAAATGCCCAACGCGCCTAAAGAAGTTTCCACTTCAAAAATAAAAACCTATTTAAACCAAATGACATGGTTGCCACTAGAACTAAACGTAGTGATTATATACTCTCTGACTAGAACTGTAACAAATTTGAATTAATATCCTGTCAACTAAGATAGCACATGAGAAATTATAAAAATTAGAGTGGTGATCAAATATAAATGACCGAGCGAGCGTAGCGTCTCTGCTTCAAGTCTGACAAAATTTGCTTTCGTGTGTGATGTCAGTTTGTTGGTACTCCTCTACCGGTCGTATTTTACAACCGATCTGGACGAAACTTGCCTACAGGTTTTACGACTTTATAGTTTTTTTTTGTCGTCGGGGATTTTTGTTTGGAAGGGTATTCCTCAAAAAGGGGCAAAAAGGAAGGATAGGTCTGACTATCTCCGCCTTTTGAGATCCGATTTCGATGGTCCTTTTTTATTTGAAAGGTAGCCATATAACTTTAAGTAGGTCTCATAAAAATTTGGTGAAGATCTGATGAGGATCTTTGGCATGATGAGTAGAATAGCTCCTCAAAATGCAGTAAATTGTCCACTTTTAGTTTTCTGCCAGTGGAATCGGCCCTTTAACTACTAGGTAGCGATTGATGGAGCACCTGGGACCACTTTCTTATTACAAAACCAGAGAATTCTGGAATTAGTTTTCAGAATTCTCTAAAATGTTTTAGAGTAAGGTCACTAGTTGGCGCTATTGTGCACCGCTAGAACGCGCTGTCGTTGTCGCTCGCCAAATGGTTAGGTCCCGTCGAAAATTTTTTTTGACTGAGTTTTGTTAGGTTTAGGTAAAGTAGCTTCAAGTCTCGTTTTTAACAGATAGTATAGTTGGTTAGTTTATTTCTGTTTAATTATCGTCTTGCCACCATAATGCTTTTTAATAACCTACAGGATTTTAAGCTGATATGGTTATTTTCAGTACTAAAGTTATTTAAAACGGTATATTTACCATGTTTTTAAAACGAAAAACATGGCAAATTTACGTTTTAATTTTTGCAATAAGTTTGAGCCCGCGAGGTCTACTGTTCGCAGAACTACTGGTTATTGTTATGGTAGGTACGTACTCAGCCGTCTCTATGTTCGGTTACGGCGTCTTTGTTCTGAAAATAATTTAAAACTCTTTAGCTTCTTCTACCTACTTACTGTGGGTAATTTATCTTTTAGTAAGTACTTTGGACAACGTCGTAGCCATTTATATTCGCCATTTCCAACTCCAAGTGATATTTGGATTCAGATTGCTTTTTATTTAAAACAATCTAACGTAATTTATGATTCGCTGTTTTTAATAAACAGGTGTAAAGTATATGCAAATAAAGGGAGAGAAAATTTATGAAATTCCTTTTCATAAAATTTAATAAATCTAATGGAATGGAAGTATAATTTAATATAAGGGTCATTTTCATAAGTGACGTTTTTAGCTGTCCACGTTTAAATCATGGTGGATTTATTTAAACATTGGCATGTTTTTAAATCTTGATTTTAGGTTTATTTCACACGTAAGTAATCATCTAATCATCATCTGCCTAGCCTTTTCCCAAGTATGTTGGGGTCGGCTTCCTTCCAGTCTAACCGAACGCAGCTGAGGACCAGTGTTTAACATGGAACGACTGCCAATCTGACCTCAGCAACCCAGTTACCTACTGGGTAATACTATAGGTACCCCTTGGTCAGACTTTCGGGGTTCTGACTACACGGAACGACTGTCAAAGATCGATGAATGGCAACCGGAACTAATGGATTTACGTGCTTTCCGAGGCATAGAGGGGTGTCGATATGGAATGGATGGTCACACATTCACGGACCAACCGGACGCTCTGGGCGTCGGGAATCGCAGGCCGATTTCCGGCCACCGTAGGCGCGGGCTTGCGAATGATGAGCAATGGGTAGCTCACCGTCCGATAAGGACCAGGCCCGGGTCGACGGCGCGTTGTGTTCCACGCGCGCCTCCAAGAGATGGCAGCAGAACTGACGGGGTCCGCTAGGGCCGATACTTTGCGAGGTTGCGAAGAAGTCCGAAAGCGAGATCGTGGTCCCCGGCAACATGGCACCTGAAGGAACACGGGTGGTTTTTAGTCAGTAAGAGTTGGACACACCCTCCCGCTCCGCCCAGAGCGAGAGAAGTTATTTGATAATTTCCTACCCAAAAAAAAAGGCCTAGTGCGGGTTGGTAGATGTCAGATATCTTCGAATTTTCGGTCTGCCAGTTTCCTCACGATGTTTTCCTTCACCGTTTTGAGAGCAGTGGTGATTAAATAATTTGCACAAAGTAAAGCACCTGTCAGGGTTCGCACCTACGACCTTATAACTCATAAGTCACAACAAGTTAAGGCTCCTACAAACAGGCGCGACACGCGACGCGACACAAAGGTACGTCGCGTCGCGCGACGAGCGGTGTCTTTGTGTTAAGAAGAAATGAACCCCGTGGTCGACCGAAATCTTTAGTTGACAATGACGAATTAAAGGCGATTGTGGAAGCTGATGATTCTCAATCTACAGCTGAATTAGCAGCAGCTTTCGATGTTAGCATCAAAACAATATTGGTCCATTTGCGTCGAATTGGCAAGGTAAAAAAGCTTGACAAATGGGTGCCCCATGAATTGAATGATCGCCAGCGCGAAGCACGCGTCGAGTTGAGCCTTGCACTGCTCAGCAGGCACACAAACGAAGGCATATTGAATCGCATTGTTACTTGTGATGAAAAATAGATTCTGTTCGACAAGCGCAAGCGCTTAGCAAGTTGGTTAGCAATGCCCCAAACGAAAACTGACCCCTAAGAAAATGATGGTCACTGTTTGGTGGTCTAGCGCCGTTGTCATTCATCACAGCCTCTTGCCAAACGGGATGAGCATTACTGCAGATGTGTAGGTACTGTAGAGAACTGAACATAATGATGGAGAAGCTCGCACATTTCCAACCAGCTTTGGTCAATCGTTCGGCTCCACTGCTCCTGCACGACAACGCGCGACTTCATACTGCACAGCAGACGGTCTCCTAGTTACATGAGCTGGGGTTGGAAGTTCTCCGTCATCCACCGTACTCACCAGACCTTGCCCCTACAAACTTCTCCTTTTTCCACAATTTGGATAACTTCTTGGCGGGGAAAAAATTCAATAACCGAGAGGCAGTTCAAAATGCCTGTAGGCAACTCACTCGCCTTATGTAAATAAAAATGTTAGTTTTAAGTTTCGAATTACGCGCGAAGCGAAATGGCAACCCCGCACCACAGAAACAATGTAGATCATGCTTGCCTTGTACGCATGCGCGGGGCCGCCTTTTGTTCGCGCGCTCGCCGACCGACGTGTGGGGACGCCGCGCGCCGCCGCGCCTGTCGAAAGAGTGCCCTCGAAACACCAGTGCGCGCGGACGTATGCCAAATCGCTCGGGCGTTCACAATGCCTTTGAAGAATTTGTTGCCTCTCCAGCAGACTTTTCAAAAAGGGCTTTTTCAATAATTCTTCCACTACGTTGCCAAAAATGCATTGATTGCATGGGTAATTACTTTGATTAATACAAATAAAAAATATACAGAAACAAGGGCGTTAACTTATTTCATGAAAAAACGGCAATTTCATAGGTAAAGACCTAATAATTCTATCTGAATTCGCATCCGATAACAATCCTACTTAATATATACAGGGTTATTGGTAGGTACTATGTCGGCAATCCATTAAGGGGATGTAGGAGAGGTCATTTACAATCAAATGACCCACCCCTTTTGAATTTTCGAGTCATTTGACATTGTATATTTTTATTTCATACATTTTAAAATATAAAATGTCAAATTACTCGAAAATGGTTGACATTGGCATGGGGGTCATCAGGGGTCATTTGGTTGCAAATGACCTCTCCTAAATCCCCTTAACGGATTGCTGACATATAACCAATAACTCTGTATTATAAACGGGAAAGTTTGTGAGGATGGATGGATGCTTGTTAGCTTGTTATTCTTTCACGCAAACACTACTAAACGGATAGGTTTGGTATACAGATAGTTTTTAACCTGGATTAACACATAATTACTTCATATCCCGATATTCCCACAGGATCGAGACTTATGCGGGTGAAACCGCGGGGCGCTGCTAGTTTAAGATATACTGTAAACAGATCCTTTATTTAGTTTTCCGCCTCGTCGCTGACTTATAGTTAATAGGTAATAATTTTTATAATAACTTAATCTATAGCGACACTGTTGTTAAAGCCACAAGTAACCATCACTTTTCTACATTTTCCTTGATGAACTATAATTGTGTATTGCATGGGAATAACACCAGCTGATGTGACTGTCACTGTAGGTACAGACAACATCAAAAATTCATTCTTACGTGGTGATACCTGTGATGTTCGAAGTGTTTTATGTACGGAAACTGGTTAATTGTTTCTTTTGTATGAACATAGATCAAGTAAAATATCTAAGAAACTTAGAAAAAAAAATAGATAAGAAACTTTCGATTCATCCATCAACTTTTCCCAGTTGAAGCGATGTTTTTCTTTCAATTCTATTGGGTGCCCAGAAAATCGTCGGAAAAGCGAACAAATAGACCTATCTATAAGTCGTATTGTATCTTTAAAGCATTTTGAAAATCTAAAATGTCAACAGAATTAAGCAATATTTTTGTACATAATATTTTATATAATAATATAATAATCATTTTATTTCGGAATAGAAGACATCCATAATTTGTTAGTAGACAATAACCTTAATAACTATGTTAGTAAACATGCAGGTTGGACAAATATCTAATGGACAAGCGGGCAATCAAATTTCTCCGCAATGACATTCAGGACTGACTGTTCGAGCTGTCCCGGACCCTCTGCAGCAGCGATGCGGCATGCTTACGTCTGATCGCTGCGAAGCCATCAGTATGTGCATCAGCAAACATTCCCGTCGCACTGCAGTAGCGTGGCAGCCCCAACAGCATCCTGAATGCATTGTTGTATTGGACTCAAAGAACATTGATGGCTTTCTGCGTACAACCAACCTGTCCAGAGGCTGCACGTGTAAAATGTCTGACAATATGCTTTAAATAGCGTAAATTTCACTTCACACGTGCAACGAGCAAACTTACGGACAAGCATGTTCCATCGAACCGCCAATGCTCTTCGTTCCCTTTGTACATCCAGATCATCTTTGATAACCGCAGTTACAATATGGCCGAGATATTTAAATTGTTGAACACGATTTAAGATATTACCTGCACGTTTAATGGGAGGAAAACTTTCTGAGGACTTTGCTCTAAAAATAAGAACTTCACTCTTTTTGGAATTATATCTTAAACTGTGTTCCTCAACATACCCCCACATACATCCAAAAGCTTTCTCAAACCTGAGAGTGACGGGCTCAATAGTGCCATATCATCGGCTTAGCTGATATTATTAAAAGCTACTCCATCTATAAAACAGCCGGCCTACAAGCTACTGAGCTCACTAATGAGTCCGTCTATATATAGTTAAACAATATCGGCGAACTCAAACCACCCTGTCTGACCCCACACTGCAACCTATACTCATCAGAATTGGCCTCTGCCCAACGCTATTAATTATAAAGGTACTGACCTAAAGACCTTTATAATTTCTAATGGTATATTTTCTTTGCGTAACTTATCCCATAACTTGTCATAATTCACCATGTCAAATGCCTTTGGCATATTAAGGAAGCAAGAAAAGATAGGACTCTGATTATCTACGTAATAGCTTACTTTCAGTCTCTGTTGATAGTCCTTGGCGGAATCCATGCTGAGCATCATGTAACGTTATATTCTTCTGTATCAAATACTTTACTATTTGATAGTCACACCTTCAGCCCTTAATATAACCTCCCTTTCTTTTGTAAGGCGGACCATCAAAAGAAGCAATTGCAGCGTTGCTTAGAATCATTATTAAATTGTTATATAATTTGTCAATTAATAAATGATGTTCTAATTTATCACAATTCATATCACAACAATCACGGAAGTCATCAGGAAAATTAATGCATTTTAAATAATCATTACATAATTCATTATATATATGGTCAACTGTTACAAATGTCTACACTACCCCATAAGATTTTATTTGATTTACTGTTACAAAGATGTCCTCTAGGTACCTACCTAGTCAAATATGAACGGCAGTGATTTAGTTTTAAAATAAACTTTAATTAAAACATTTACATTAGGAGGTATGCTTGGTTAGAGCGATACAGACGGAATGCTTAAGAACTATTGGCACATATTTTATAAAAAAAAGGTTAATCTAAAATAACAATATTTCTGGAATGACTCACCAGACCACTTCAAATAAACGTTAACATATGTGTTAGAAAAAGGTAAAGTGTTCGAAAGTGATGTATAAAAAATAACTGCAATCAGTAACATGGCTATTTAACTAAATAATTAATACAAGAGGTTAGAAACAGAGTGTCGAGTGATTTACTACTATGGAACTGATGCCTGGTATGCATAGCTCCTCCCTCCGTAAGTTCAAAATCATTATTTGCATTCAGAGAATGATGGTTTTGATTTATATTACAAATAGATATAATTTTAGAATTAAACCTAACAAGAAATACAATTAATAAGACAATTAAAATAACCATTTTTAAATGATTACAGTTCCGATTTTATGAGTATTCACAAAGTACGTTTCGTTTTTATCACTGTACACTAAACTTTTACTTTTCAGGAAATGTACCAATAAGTTTTCAAAGTCTATTTAATCTAAGTTGATCGGAAGTTTTCCTTATAAGCTGGTCGGTATGGCAATGCTAGGTAGATGCACGTTCGGTGTGATATAGACTGCCACCGTTGCTTGTATGTGTCGTTTTGTCGAAGTTATTTTTCTGATTTTCACTTCGCAAATTTCATCTAGAGTCAGGATACAGGTTCCGAAGATATTGTGCTCATGTATGTCACACAAGCAATACTCCATCAAAAATGTGTGAACACCGGAAAATAGGACCCAAGTGTCACTGGCAAGTGAAACACGTCGAAATTTCAGTGGCAAACTTTATTAAGTCCGCGATGCATGTGTCTTCGTCAGCTGGGGAGACGTCTGTCTCATATTCAAGGAACTTTCCGTCGTCGATTTCTTTGCATGGCTAGGAGAGCGCTAATATTTTCAACCCTTTCGCAAGACTATTGTAGGTTTGGGAATGATTAGGAATGTAAGGTTTATTCAGGGGTTATACATTGGGAATAGGTGTAATTAAAATTAATTATAAACGACATATCATTGGATGGTTGGAATTGATATAATAAATGTTATTAATTTGCCTTTTATGTATTATTTTATATTTGTACAATGTTCTATGTATATACCATTTTTTAGTGGTACAGGGGACAGTAACTGTTGTATTTTTATGTTTCTTGACTGCCTCGTTGGTCTAGTGGTTGCAAGCGCTACTGCTGAGCATGAGGTCCTGGGTTCGATCCCCGGATTGGGTGAAGTGAAACATCAATAGTCGATTGGTGTAGGATATTAACTCGACTAGAAACGGCTGTTTCTACTTCATCTAATCTGGTGAGTATTGTTTGAATGTTATGTATTAACAAATTACAAGTATTTAATATTAAGTTTTTGCTTTGCTGAAACTGTGTTAAATTCAAGATTAAACGACTATTTTGGCTATGGTCTTAACTAGTAAGATAAAATTGCTTCGAGTAGAATTCGTGGAATTACAAATCTTCCAACTATTTCCGACATTAGATTAATTTTTATTAAATATAGCGTGTTGTTTTGATTATATATTACTCTTAAACTACTAATTAATTGGTTGTAATTGGTAACGTCGTCGTTATCTAGATTACCAGTAATTAGTTTAATGATAGAGCCAAGAATACCTCTTTTCACTCTCGAAGTAGGAATCAATTGATTAAATCGCTCAACTGTAACATTCTATTCTGTTTGTAATTGCATATCAACGATATTAGCATCTTATTAGATAATATCTAATCTATCTTTCATAATGACTAATTTCTAATTATTTTAGAATATTATAATCTAAATTGTTACTTATTAATTCTAAACCTAGAACTTTTACTACGTTGATAAGCTAAGACATGCTTGGCCTTCCTTATCAGGAAGAATCCCAGGATTATCTTGAATTCACTGCACATGAAGGCCCTGGCTCAGGGCTTCCTGAGCCATTCGGGAGGACGAGGATTGTATCCTTGTTGTGGGATTCCAAATTTGAAATGAGGTGGTTGTACCTGTGTGTTATTTTTATTTGCTTGTAGCGGGTTATTTTGAGTATTTGTTGGTTTAGTTTTATTACGGGCGTTGTATTGAGTTTGGAAGTTTATCTCTTTCATCACAACGCCAAGCGCGGATTCTAAGTTTATACACTGTTTCAATCGGACAAATGTTATCATATCTTCGGGTAAATTATATAAAAATACGTTTAAGCTGGTGTTTTTGTGTATTATAATTTTGGCTGCCTTAATTCCCTCGTCTTGTAAAAGGTTAACTTTTGATATTATGGAATTTCTTACTACTACTTTTGTAATATATGTATGCGCGAAGCACAGAATCGGTCGAAGTCCAGCAGTGGACGTCTTTCGGCTGAAATGATAATGATGATGTGACTTACAACTTTATGATCATAAATGCTTATCTACACAATATTTTGCTTTATGCTTTACTATTAATCTGTAAAAACAAAAATAAATATTCTGCATAAAAATATTCAACTATCAAATACGTTTTTCCTTAGTTGATCCGGGGATAACCAACGTGCTGCTCTTTTTCACTCTCAGCTTTCATTAGACAGACTCTAATAGGTATGAGAGGACAGTGTAGGCCTGTCAACGAGTACCAGGTACTTAAGAAAATAGAAAATGATCTACAAATCTATAGTCTGTTTTAAGCCTACGAAGTTTTCACATTCACAAATTATAAAAGAATCTATATAAAGGACAAATAAATTAATAATCAAAAACAGTGGCACTCGGGGAGTCCCGACAGAAGTGAAAACTTGAAAAAAAAATCGGCACCGCGGTGATATCAACGCGTTGATATCTTTTACTCCACGGTGTCAGTAAATTCCATCACAATGTCGCGAAATTAATCGTTTAGTCCCATCTTAAAAATGCCCAACGCGCCTAAAGAAGTTTTCACTTCAAAAATAAAAACCTATTTAAACCAAATGACATGGTTGCCACTAGAACTAAACGTAGTGATTATATACTCTCTGACTAGAACTGTAACAAATTTGAATTAATATCCTGTCAACTAAGATAGCACATGAGAAATTATAAAAATTAGAGTGGTGATCAAATATAAATGACCGAGCGAGCGTAGCGTCTCTGCTTCAAGTCTGACAAAATTTGCTTTCGTGTGTGATGTCAGTTTGTTGGTACTCCTCTACCGGTCGTATTTTACAACCGATCTGGACGAAACTTGCCTACAGGTTTTACGACTTTATAGTTTTTTTTTGTCGTCGGGGATTTTTGTTTGGAAGGGTATTCCTCAAAAAGGGGCAAAAAGGAAGGATAGGTCTGACTATCTCCGCCTTTTGAGATCCGATTTCGATGGTCCTTTTTTATTTGAAAGGTAGCCATATAACTTTAAGTAGGTCTCATAAAAATTTGGTGAAGATCTGATGAGGATCTTTGGCATGATGAGTAGAATAGCTCCTCAAAATGCAGTAAATTGTCCACTTTTAGTTTTCTGCCAGTGGAATCGGCCCTTTAACTACTAGGTAGCGATTGATGGAGCACCTGGGACCACTTTCTTATTACAAAACCAGAGAATTCTGGAATTAGTTTTCAGAATTCTCTAAAATGTTTTAGAGTAAGGTCACTAGTTGGCGCTATTGTGCACCGCTAGAACGCGCTGTCGTTGTCGCTCGCCAAATGGTTAGGTCCCGTCGAACATTTTGTGTGACTGAGTTTCGTTAGGTGTAGGTAAAGTAGCTTTAAAAATCTCGTGTTTAACAGATAGTAGTTGGTTAGTTTATTTCTGTTAAATGCTTTTTAATGCTTTTTAATAACCTACAGGATTTTAAGCTGATATAGTTATGGTTGGTTTTGTTTGGTTGGTTGGTTATTTTTCACTACTAAAGTTATTTAAAACGGTATATTTACCATGTTTTTAAAACGAAAAACATGGCAAATTTACGTTTTAATTTTTTTATTTTTGCTGAAAGTTTGAACCCGCGAGGTCTACTGTTCGCAGAACTACTGGTTATTGTTATGGTAGGTACGTACTCAGCCGTCTCTATGTTCGGTTACGGCTTCTTTGTTCTGAAAATAATTTAGAACTCTTTAGCTTCTTCTACCTACTTACTGTGGGTAATTTATCTTTTAGTAAGTACTTTGGACAACGTCGTAGCCATTTATATTCGCCATTTCCAACTCCAAGTGATATTTGGATTCAGATTGCTTTTTATTTAAAACAATCTAACGTAATTTATGATTCGCTGTTTTTAATAAACAGGTGTAAAGTATATGCAAATAAAGGGAGAGAAAATTTATGAAATTCCTTTTCATAAAATTTAATAAATCTAATGGAATGGAAGTATAATTTAATATAAGGGTCATTTTCATAAGTGACGTTTTTAGCTGTCCACGTTTAAATCATGGTGGATTTATTTAAACATTGGCATGTTTTTAAATCTTGATTTTAGGTTTATTTCACACGTAAGTAATCATCTAATCATCATCTGCCTAGCCTTTTCTCAAATATGTTGGGGACGGCTTCCTTCCAGTCTAATCGAACGCAGCTGAGGACTAGTGGTTAACATGGAACGACTGCCAATCTGACCTCTACAACCTAGTTACCTACTGGGTAATACTATAGGTACCCCTTGGTTAGACTTTCGGGCTTCTGACTACCCGGAACGACTGTTAAAGATAGATGAATGGCAACCAGAACCAACGGCTTTACGTGTTTCCCGAGGCACGGAGTAGTCTGGAATACGAAATGGATGGTCACCCATCCACGGACCAACCTCAGCAAGCGTAGCTTAACTTTGGATCGACCTGTGCGGCTGCTTTTACTTAGCAACGAGTCCCCTAGAATCTTGATTTCAGGTTTATTTCATACGTAGGTGAGTAATGATTTTTTTATAAATCAATCAATCACCATCAGCTTATAATATTTCCACTGTTGGGACACCGGTCTCATCTCGGTGAGAGGGCGTGGGCCGTAATCTACCACGCACGTCCTCACCTTCCGCCTGACGCAGGTCCTCACTGGACATGGCTGTTTCGGGAGGTTCCTGTTCAGGATAAGGCGGGAGGAAACGCCCGGGTGTCACCATTGTGTGGGTCGCCCTGAGGACACGGTGGAGCATACGGTGGAGGTCTGCCCTGCTTGGGCAGAGTATCGCCGTGTCCTCGTGGATGCGATCGGCTGCGGTGATCTCTCGCGTCCGACTCTGGTTCAGGCCATGGTACGGAGCGAGAGGAAATGGGAGGCCGTCACCTCCTTCTGCGATGCAGTAATGCTCGCGAAGGAAGAGGCGGAACGCGTGAGGGAAAGGCAAAGTTCGCGCCCTCACGCCCCTATCGCCGCAGGAAGAGACGCTCTGGGCGTCAGGAATCGCAGGCCGATTTCGGGCCACCGTAGGCGCGGGCTTGCGAACGATGAGCAATGGGTAGCTCACCGTTCGATAAGGACCAGGCCCGGGTCGACGGCGCGTTGTGTTCCACGCGCGCCTCAAAGAGATGTGAGCAGAACTGACGGGGTCCGCTAGGGCCGATACCTGGCGAGGTTGCGAAGAAGTCCGAAAGCGAGATCGTGGTCCCCGGCAACATGGCACCTGAAGGAACACGGGTGGTTTTTAGTCAGTAAGAGTTGGACACACCCTCCCGCTCCGCCCAGAGCGAGAGAAGTTATTTGATAATTTCCTACCCAAAAAAAAAGGCCTAGTGCGGGTTGGTAGATGTTAGATATCTTCGAATTTTCGGTCTGCCAGTTTCCTCGCGCCTGTTTGAAAGACCCTTAATGCTGTTATTTCCATGCATTAGGTTAAGGAACAATAATTTATTATTTAATTAAAAATAGGTTTAAAACGCTCCGTTTGAAATGGTGGATTAACAATAATAAAGTAAATGATACGATACGATACTCTATCGTTTATACAAATAACTTTATTCTCCATTAAATTTTCATTTCATTTCATTATAATTGTAGGTACTGTTGACGTTTTAATACGAATAAATTTATCAAGTAAATTAATACATAGGTATCGAATACATTAACAATAGTATATTTTAGCCATTAAAATTCATAATTAATAATAATCAATTAATCCTTACATTTTATAAAACAAAGTCCCCCGCCGCGTCTGTCTGTCTGTCAGTCTGTATGAACGCGATAAACTCAAAAACTATCGAACGGATTTTCAAACGGTGTTCACCAATGGATGGAGTTATTCATGCGGAAGGTTTTAGTGTATAATTCATTAAAGATTTTGTGTAAATTGGCTGAAATTTGACGATTATTGTTGAAGATGTCGGAAAAAAATCATGCCGACTTCGAACTTTACTGGCGTGCGCCACGGAAATCGTAAATGATGTTCTACAGTGTTGTTCATCTTAAAAAGTTTAACAAAAAAGTCCGCGATGGCATATATCTATCTTCTAAGGATGACCCACAATAACCATTTTTATATTTCAGAACTTGATAAAAATTTCATTATTATTTCCGAAGCTATTTTGACCGGTATTATATTAATTCTTATCCAATAAACTATGTTACTTACATTGAGCATTTAATTTAGATTAAAATATGCCTAGACATCGTTTCATTTAAACGAATGGTTTAAAAGATACCACAGATTCAAAATTACGCGTAACAAAATAATTTTGGATGACGCAACGCGGGCGCAGCGGTAGGAGTCAATGACCTTTTCCTCAGCTATTAGGTATGTAATCCCGGTATCGGTAGTACGTTCCCGTGTGATATTTCCCGACATCCACGCGGGCGAAGCCGCGGGCAAAAGCTAGTCATTTCATAAAAATAAACGTAACAATAAATGATTTAAAAGATAACAATTTAAATTAGGTTGCATGAACCACTTTTTGGGTAAAGGCGGTAATAGGTAAGTTCCTAATTAGTTAATCACTATTTGCGTCGTACCTCACCCATTCAAACAGTAACGAGCCTTCGATAACAATTCAAAACTCGACTAGGAATCGATCAATAGCAAGATTAGGTCATCGGCGTGAGGAGCGAGACGATAATTGCTATAAAAACCTTGTTATTCTTTCATTTCTAGACAGTTCATAAATCATTTCGACTACCTATATAAAAAAGCCTTTATTCTACCATTAGTTCATAGAATAATTATTTCTTACACATTTTGATATTTCATTATCATTAATATTATTGTTTATTATTTGAGTTAAATTCATAATTATAATTGAATCTATTTATTATTCGTAGGTGCTTTTAAACAAAATAAAGTTTTAAAAATGTATATAAATATTAAAATATACACGGATAAATATTATTATTAATGTTGGCATACATGTGAAATTATTTGTTTATGGAAGTCGCCTCTGCGGCATAGGGCTCCCCCAACTTTCTCCATTTTTCCCTATCTCTAGCTTATCTCCTTCAGTCTGGTCAACATCTTTCTTTAAATATATCTTCCTCGTTTTTTTTTCCATCTCTAGGTACCCACACTATGATTTTCTTTGTCCATCTTTCGTTTTCCATTCTACAGATGTGGCATTTCCATTTCAGACTTCTTATTCTTTCTATGTCGGATACTTTAGTTTTTCTCCTAATTTCCTCATTACTACCTTTCTTCCTACCTTTTTACTTTCTTCCGCCAGCTCTTGCAACATGTTCTCTAAATGTGCGGACTCTTCTGTAAACACAACGATGTCGTCTGCAAAACGTAAATGGCTTAGAGATTTACGGTAAATATTAGACTACCTACATAAACTTTATTTCATTCCGTGAACGTAATTCAGCAAATTTCTATTCAGTTATGTACAGTCAAAGTTATAAATATGTGACGATAAGGACACAGGCCATAAGGTGTGCGATGTCGGCATTTCCTCAGTTCGTGTCAGCTTTATAGATAAGGTTAGATTATGATTGTGTTATGTTGACATGACCCTAGAGGTGCCGACTGTGCACACCTACCGGAATTTATCCGGAACATGACATATACTTTGAAAAACAATGTGTCGCAAACAAATAACGTATGCGACAAAGAGGCCGATGTTCACGCCGCGCCGGGAACATATTTATTATGTATTTTTCTCGCATCTGTTTTTTATCACACGTAATCTATTTATTCGAATAATCGAAACGGTGTTTATAGTCCAAATTGCGGGTTCCGTACATGGTACAATATTACGGAATTGTATGAATGAAGCATGAAATATTTATAATTTTCGGAAGGCCGATCCAATCGTGCGTCATTAGCGGAGTATGGCGTGGGTTTGGTTGGCGTAATAATTAACGGCAATATTATTATCGATATAACTCCGAATGTTTATTACGCTGATTGGGCTTCAATAACTTATTTTTCCCGCTTGTTGTTGTCATTGGCAGCTTTAACAAGGATTACAATGTAACTAATGAGGCGTATGTTTATGTAAGGGTTAAAAAAAGCATTTAAGGTACCTACTCTTGGTATTATGAAAGATGTTATCCTTCAAGTTGTACCTAAGTAGGTACCTAGTACCTTTCTACTCTTCTTAGTACGTACCTTCTTAGTAATTAATAACTTAGGTACCTACCTAAATAATAATAACGGAAGGCATCCTAAGTGATAACTGATAACAGGCGGAAGCCCGACATCACCCACATGTATTATGGGTACGTGCTCATAATTAAATTATTCATGGCTTTTAATAATGTATAGTAGCTAATACATAATGGCAGATAGCAGGTAGATTAACTCCTGTGGATGATAGCATAAAGATCAGATTAAATTAAATGGCGGCATTTATTACAATATCTATGTACCTTCTTAAATAAATGATATTCTACCACTGCCAATGACAAAAAAGTCGCGGAAAATATTCAACAGCTATCTATCAAGGGTTACATTTAAATTATTCGCGAGGCTTTTCATACTCTTTATAATGGACCCATACTATTTACATAAAAGTTTCGGTATACAATTTAATTTTACAATTAATTTTACAATTTTATTGTAAAAAGCTCCACTATAACAAATCATTTAGTTACACATCCTTGCCCAGCACCCTAATTGCGTAACACACTTTCACTATCAAAATCCGAGAGTTTGGAAGGATATAGCTAATCCATGGCTTCATAGGTATGAACAATTCGTCTGAACAACAAAGTAAATAACGCAATGAACGTACGTGAACTGTCAAAATGAAACCCATTGCGATCAATTGTCCGTTTATGTGTGTTACGCAATTACCCCGCTGGTCCGAAATATAAGATAAATTAAAAAAAAAAACATTAATCACCCAGTTCAAAAAATCTATGGTCTTGATTGACTTAGGTCTATGAAATCAGTTTATGTTCTACCAATAACTTGCTTGCTTTTGGTCAGATGAAGATTAATGACTACTAGGTTAATACTTCACAAAAAAACCAGCCAAGTGCGAGCCAGACTCGCGCACGAACGGTTCCGTACCGTATTAAAAGATCGAGCAAACAACGCCGAAAAAAACCCGTTTCTTATATGGGGACCCCATTAAATTATTAACTTTATTTAAATGTTATTATTTGTAGTTGTAGCGGCAATATAAATATATATTCTGTGAAACTTCCCACTTGTTTATCTACTACGGTTCATGTGATACAGCCCGTTGACAGACCAACTGACGGACGGATGGACAGTGGAGGGTTAGTAATAGGGTTCCGTTTGGCACCCTTCGGGCACGGAACCCTAAGAACTTTTCACAGACTTTTACAATTCTACAGTGAAGTATAAAAGCTATGTTCGGGAAACGAACTAGGTTCTTATTTTTGGCCCAAATGCTTATAGGCACCTAGTGATTTCACTTCTATACATCTATACATATTATAAAACAACGTCGCTTTTCGCGTTTGTCTGTATGTTCGCATTATTCTTCTAAACTGCGCAATGGATTTTGATGCGGTTTTCACCATCATTCAGAGAATTTACTCCAGAAGGGTTATGCGTATAATACTTTTATATTTAGGAAGTGCCTCAGTTCGGCGACGCCGGCTCCCGAATTGGCTGCCGGCGCGCTGAGTTTGGAAAAAGAAGCGGAAAATGGGGCTGGCAATTTGGCATATTGGAGTAGACAGACGGGGTAGGCATAATTTAAAAAAAAACATGTCATATAGCATTTTTTTCCATAAATACATTTCTATATTCCAGTAATTAAGAGTACTTACTTAATTACTGGAATATAGAAATGAATATAGAAATGAACTAGTTCGGTTCCGGGTAGTAACCCGGAACCGAACTAGTTAGATTAGGTGAGTGCCAAAAACGACTATTATATACTATATTTTTATATGTATAGGAAAAAAATAATTTTGTTTGGATTAGTTAGTTGGATTTCTGAATACTGGGGAAGGGTTTCCATAAACGCCGCACCGCCGGTGTCCATTCTGGGAGCTGGCGGTACCGGTAGCCGATGTTTTTAATCTCGGCTGCCAGCAGTAATGTCATGCCGGTTCCCAATAGCGTTATTTTTGAGAGCCGGCGCCGGCAGCGGAGGCACTCCCTTATATTAAACTAACATATAATAAAAAATCTCGATGTTTTGTCAAGTTGTGGAAACCGTGCGCAGCAGAAGCAGGTCGGTAGTATTTCAATAAATATAATATGTAGATGCCTACTTTAACTCCGGCGTTGGTCGTTCTTAGTATCGAATAAAAATAGATTTAGAAAATAGATTCAGCTTTTAAATGTTCCTTTTTATAAAGAATTATATCGCAATAGCATGTCGCATGCCACTTTACTTTTACTGTCTGACTGTTACCGCGACTGTTACTGTTCATTCATTATAAAAATCCCCACACAGACTGTTACTACGGCTGTTACTTACATACACACTCACACAAAGGAAGAAATATTGCAAGGTTATCAATTTCTCTCTCTTCTTCATTAAGGAATGACCCTTGCTAAAAAGAGAAACACCTATTATTTACTTCGATGTTTGTTTACTTCTCACTCTTACTAAAGTGGTCAAACTACGCTAAAAAAAGAAGCAATTAGTATTTATTATCCCTAAAAATACAGTTGGTAGTCTTACAAGAACGATCATTTACGAAAAAGTGACTACTGAATTAGATCGTGTTACCTGTTACTGACCAGTTACCATTAAAAAAAAAAACTTAAAACGAATAAGAATAAAGAATATATTTAAATACGTATTTAGCGTCCGTACAAAAATAACAGGTATTTGGATCTATTATTTTTGTGTAACAGTAACAGTGGTAACAGATATCGTGTTTAACCTGTTACAACCCACCTCTACTTCTGCCTATTCCTTCGGGGAATACAGGCTGGCAATACAGGCTGTTATGTTATTTATGTGTAAGTTTAAAATTTTACAACAATGTTTATGTCATTGTAAGTTTTGTCAACAATGTTTGTGTCATGTATGTAATTTTCATTTACTTTTGGCGCATCTACGGGACAAACACCAAGAACTATGTAGGTATCTGTAAGTCATGGGCATGCAATGTCACAATCAAACCCAAACTCACATTGCAGCACACAGCCACTGAGCCTCTCGAGCCGTCAATACTGTAAGTGGTATTGGTCGTTACGCCACCTCAACATCTTGAAAATGGAAAAATACCTACAAAGCGGCGAGCACCGACCGACATAACCACAATGGAAAATTCTTTGTTAGCGAGGAAGCTGGTAAATAGCTCAAACGGTACTAAGCGAAAGAACTAAAATGTTCCTACTTATATTTTGCTTTATAGAAGGGAAATACGCCGCGCCGTTTCGTTATTTAGAAGTCTTTATAAAGAAATATACCTAAAGATAATATAACCTCAAATTAGGTCACATAATAAGAAATAGATTTAATGAGTGTTTAATTCGTTTTTCTTTAAATTAGCTCGCTTGTCGTATAGATACATACTTTGAGCTGAGGTACTTATTAGTGAATAGTCCCGGGAAATCCCGGAAGTGAAAGTACCGGGAAGTCCCGGAAATTTGCGTCGTTTTAAATCGTTTTTCGGTCGGGAAAAGATACTTCGCGTTTAGAATATATTTAATTTTATTGCCTAAAGCCCGACCGCTTAAAACCTGGAATACACATACTACTGAATAGTACAAGAGCATGCTACTTTGGGGCAAATGCTACATAATAGTATTCAACTAGCATGTATATACAAAAAGAGCATGAGTATTTTACAATCACCGACAGCATGCTACTAATGAGCATGCTACCAAGAAGGAAACAAGCATGCTTATTAGTAGCATGTGTATAGCAGGCTTAACTAAGACCGTTTCTAAGGTAGCTGCGCGGTGTGGTGTAAAATATGTATCAGATAAGCTTGAACATAGCTGAATGTCAACTTGCTCAAAGTGTCGAGTCTCCTTCAACATCGACAAATACTAAAACTATAGAAATAATACCAAAGAAAAAAGCGAAATCAATTAATTATTACGAATCTGACGCAAATCATGGAACTTATAGTTTGCCGCATTTCAGCTATCATTGTGGATGGATATCCTTTCCGAAAATTCCAGCGTTTAAAGAGAAGCATATTCATTTGGGATCTCCAAAAACAAAGGATACACAGATATAATAGAAAACACAATAACATCATATTGATAATTTCATAGTTTTTTTGCCTGTTTTCTTTATCGTGTGATCCTTCTAAACCATGACAACGTTTCATTCAGCACACTCCGCCAGACGGGCAGTCGTGATTTATTGAGTATGGCAGGTGCACAGATAATGAGCCTCGACCAGGCGCCTTGATTTTTATTTATTCTCAATAATCAAAGTAACACTTCGTCGCACTGACATTATAAACCCTGAAGACGTAGTGAATGCATTTGAAAGGACTGGGGTAGAGTACTCAAGATATTAGATATAGTAGTTAAAATCGGTAGATTCTCCCTTTTCAGTGGAGGAGTGGTACACACGGCTACACATCAAGCTATTCATTTCCAGTTTATGCTGATCTCGCATTGTATAGGATTTCCGTACAAGACGAGGTCAGCTTATACTGGAATTGTATAGCTTGATGTGTAGCCGTGTGTACCTACACCTTCTCCAAGCGATACATTATTGTTTTCCGACATGCACGCGAACGAAGTCGCGGGCACAGCTAGTACTAAATAAAACTGATTTAGTGTCTATAAAACAAGAAATAAAACGTTTTATTTCATTTGACTTGATTAAAATGTTTTTATTTTGTCCTGTGATTTCATCTTACTTTACATTCTCCGTTTCAACACTTTCAACTTTACTATCTTATAAAGGCTTACTTAAAGTGCCGAAAGTATCTAAAGTAGCGGTTCTTTAAAATAAATCGGTAAAATCCCGGTTCTTTAGCCAGAAGGTCCCAAAAATTCGGTTTTTTAAAACAGAACCGGTTCTGCATTCCCTACTTATCGATAATATAATCGACAGGAGTAGTATAAGCATCGTCAGCATTCTCATTATTTTGGAAACATAATATATAGGTAGGTATGCTACATAAATCTCAAATCATGATACAACTTCGGCTTAGTTACTATGTCTAAGTATCAGAGGAAAAAATCGTTTAAACGCTTTATTCAAAGATGAAAAAAGAAACCCGATTTTATGTTATTCTATGTACTGTAACAAGAATATCTCAGTTACTGTGGAGTAAAATATTAGAAAAAGAAGCTCCTCTTGTGAATACATTAGATTAACCTGTCACCAAAGTTGTATTATTTTTATGTCTCACATTGGTTTTAATATTTAATTTAAATGCCTCGCTCGAGAAACGTTTTTGTTGGCATTTTTGTTTCTTCCATTTCTTAACACACCCCTATTCAGGAGGATTTGACACCTCATTTCTCAACAATTGGACCAACTGTTATGGCGTTTATACTCGGCTGAATTTTACGTTTTGAAACAGTTGCGAATAGAAAAAGGAGCGTTCGTTTTTCATTTGAACGATTTAACAATACAAATTACTTTTTTTACTGTGTCTAACAGTTCAGCATTTCGATATAGATACCGTACATTTGACTTTTTACCAAGAAAATGAAAAGTTTTGTGAAAATCCCGTAAATTGCTGTTTTCGCTTGGAAAACTCTAGTATATATCACCTTTACAAAGTAAGTGAGATTTACTAGAGATTTTCAGTAAATAATATTTCTATCTGTAACTGTAAGCTGGCCTTGTAAAATTTATTATAAGACTAGCTTTTGCCCGCGACTTCACGTGCATGGATGTCGGAAAATATCCCACGGGAACGTACTATTCCGGGATTAAAAGTAAACTATGTTTTAATCCAGGTTATAAACAATTTGTGTGCCAAATTTCATCCAAATCCTTTTAGCTGTTTTTAGGCCAATCTGGAACATACATCCAGACAAACAGACGAACCGGCAAACATTAAAAAAACTATATTTTTCGGCATTAGACTCGTTCCCACACCTCGTAATAAATTACTTTTTTACAAAAATATTAAATGTAATGTTTGGATTTCGTTACTATTTAATTATATGTATTTATATTATTTTTTCATAAAAGCCGCCTACCTACTTCAATACCCGCATTTTCACAGAGATTTAACTTTAGATAGAAAATATCTAGGTATATCTCGTACACGTGCTTCGTTTTATTTCTTTGAGGACAAACCGCCAATTCGCATGAACGACTTGAAACAATTCAGTTCTCAATTGTTCCGATTCTAATTGAGACAAAATTGAAGGAAAATATAGAACAGAATGGAAGATCATTGAGGAGTTCTTCTACCGAATATTGTAACCGAATCGGTGCAAAATACATGATAGAGAGCATCAAGAGTATGGTGGTAGAGGGTATGACTTTCTCCCTGACGCCGCAGGAGACGCCCTGGGCGTCGGGGAATCCCAGGCCGATTCCCGGCCACCGTAGGCGCGGGCTTGCGGACGGTGAGCAATGGGTAGTTCGCCGTTCGATAAGGACCAGGCCCGGGTCGATGGCTCGTTGTGTTCCACGCGTGTCTCAAAGAGATGTCAGCACAACTGAAGGGGTTCGTTAGGGCCGATGCCTGCCGGGGATGCGGGAAAGTCCGAAAGGGATACCGTGGCCCCTGGAAACATATAGGCTTCATATATAACTTCAGTTGAAGGAACACGGGTGGGTTTTAGTCAGCAACAGTCTGACACACCCTTCCGCTCTGCCCAGAGCGGGAGAAGTTATTTGATAATTAATGTACTACCAAAAAAAGGGGTCTTGTCGCTATACAAAGTTTCCAACCTTTAACATTTTTAGTGAATAATTGTAAACGTGAACAATAAATAAAATAAAAAAACCTTGGATTTTAAAACCAACGCATGTCTAATAAATCTTGTTAAAATATAAATCAGATTTTATTTTCACGGTTTATAACGCTGTACTCGCTAAGAAAAACCTATAAATTTAAAATGAGCCCTCCACGAGGGCTCCAGGTATCCCAAATACGACTAGATGAACCCCCCAAGAGGGCTCCCGGCACTGAACGTGTTAAGTATCGCTGTTCATGATCAGCTCTTTTCTTGATTGTCACATATGCAACACCATCCTCCCTGAGCGAGATGGAGGGTTGAATGTCAGTCCTTTTGACTTTTTTGGGGCTGGATAACGCTCGGTCACTTCGGCAATATTCTGCGACTTCGGAAGGAGTTGATCAGACGTCTATTAACAGTCTTCTTTAGATTTCGCTTAAACATTGTGTTATGCTCTTGTCGCTGCAAATCCCCGAGTCACTAGTTATCGGACTATAGATAACATCACGCCTTGTTTCCCCGAAGGGTTGGGCAGAGGTGTCCCTGTATCAGGTTCACCCACATTTCACCAGTTATGTTTTAAGTCTCATGTAATAGGGGGCGAGCCTATTGCCATCAACCGGGCACAAATCCAGACTCCAGGTTGCTACTGAGAAATTTCAGATAGAAAAACCCAATAACACTTTGCCCGACCTGGGAATCGAACCCAGGACCTCATGCTCAGCAGTAGCGCTTGCGACCACTAGACCAACGAGGCAGTCAATAGACTATAGATGTCAATTGATAATAATGCTCAATGTAACGATATTTAGGTATTTCTCATAACACTAAGTATTTTCTTTTACAAGGCTAGCTAAGATTCTGTGCACTATGGACTGAGTAATCAAAGCTCATCGTATCGAATAACAATCTTTAACATATAAATAAACGGCTGAATATTATGGCTGTCTTCCGGCCTGATTCAACGCTACTTTCATCAGAAAGCCACATCGCCTATTTATTGGGGTCTTCCTGCATTTCATCGCCAAGTATCCAATCTCCAGTTATACAAGATTTATGTAGTTCATTATTACCTCATTTACATGACAATGGTGCACGTGGCTTCAAACAGTTCCAAAAATTTTAAAGTCGGTCCCTCTTGAACTTTTGCTAAGGGGAATCGTAAATTCCTTAGTAGTATATGCAGCATTCATTTTGGCATAATGTTTTCTGAAAGTTTTGAAGAGAACAGAATCTGTTCATCTTCGAAGTACAATAACCCCGTTAACGTGAGTTAATTTACATTGGCGAAGTTTTAGTATAAATTTTGGAAACGGCGTTTTCTTGAGTATTACAAAAAAAAGGTAACATCATTTTTCTTGAGATATGTAGGTACCTTAATTTTTTCTTTGTTTTGGCTGTAATCCGAAATTATCATATTATTTGATATTACGAACTTCAACCTCACATAGGTTGAAGATTTTAGTTAGGTAGATGCTTTTAGGTAGGTACTGATCTTACTACTCTAGTTACCATTTCTGAGTACAAATGTTAACTAGAGAAGTAAGATCAGTAGTTAATCGTGCATTATGGTAGGTTATATACAGAATACCGGTAGAGTTAGTACCTAATTAAGCACTGCCTAACCTGCGGTTTGGTTAATTGTTGACCCCAGATTCAGTCCTTTGTACCCTGTTTCGACAGTCGTTACGGGTCGTCAGAAGCTCATAAGTCTGACAACCAGTCTTACCTAGGGTTATCTTGTTACCCAGTTACTAGGTTGTGGAGGTCAGATAGGCAGTCACTTCATGTAAAATACTGGTATTCAATTGCATCCGGTTAGACCGGAAGCCGACCCCAACATAGTTGGGAAAATGCTAGGCAGATTGATTGAGATTCAGCCCTTTGTACCTATGTACTAGTTACGTCACACCCGGCTGGGCATTATTTGTGCGGGACTTGGACGGTGATCATTATGATAATTTTTAGGGTTCCGGACGTACGAATGAAAGAACGTAACCCTTATAGGATCACTCGTGTGTCTGACCGTCTGTCACAGTCAATTCGCTCCGAATCTAATGGACCAATTAAGTTATGGTGCACATACAAATTTATGTGACCCAAACACGGATGTATATATGATTGAATTTTATATATCACTTACTTTGTCATTTTTAGGAGCCAAATAAAAAAAAGAGTTTTGCAGACTGTGTGACATATCAAATGAAAGGCCTTACTGTGTTATTGTGTGTTTCTTAACTAAGTTTTATAGTTTTTTAAGAAAAT
Source organism: Omphaloscelis lunosa (assembly GCA_916610215.1). Taxonomy (NCBI): domain Eukaryota; kingdom Metazoa; phylum Arthropoda; class Insecta; order Lepidoptera; family Noctuidae; genus Omphaloscelis; species Omphaloscelis lunosa. The sequence continues at coordinate 16,132,076 of OU744247.1, forward strand.
AGATGATAGTTGACCATTCCCCCGTATCTTAGAAACTTTGACACTAAAATTTAAAAAAAAAAATACAGAAAATAGTTCTATACTTAAAAAGATAACAGGAAAACCTATAATGAGAAACGGTCTGTTCTTAAAATAACATGGTAAATCTCTAAATATTGTGCGTACAAACTTACATTTGCATTTGGAATGTAAGGAACCTATCATTGTGTGTGATCCAACACGCACTTGGCCGGTTTTACCAATGGAACGGAGATGGTTGCGAAATGCCTTTTATTATTTAAATCGTTTTAGAACTTGCGAGTTTTTACACTTTTATTTTTCATGCTGAGGCTGTGGCTCGGAGTTCATACAAAAGCAAAATAAATGTTCTACGTGTCCTTCCAGCATACATTCAGTACTATATATGTACGTGTGCCTAATTTATTCTATACCTAAGTTATTTACTTCGAAGAACACCGCATAAGAATATATCTTTTCCACGTTTAAGAAAGTTCTTCACGCATTAATGATTTTCATTAGTCGCTGGGACTCCGCATGTGGGTAGCAAGTGAAGGACCTCAAGCTGTTTTCCTTGCTTGTTATAAGCTCTGACCTCCTAGAAACTAATACGTGTTTAACATACAAACTTACGTAACATTTACATAAACTTTATATCAACAAAGCATATTCCGAAGTATTAACATAATCCGTCTTCATTTAGACGAGGTACGGTAATCTGTAAAACGACTTAAAGTACAATAAACTGTGTAAATATACGTGTTAGCAAAATGTTTTTTTAAATCACGTAGATTGAAAGGCATGTAGATTTTTCGTTGAAAAGTTGTTTGTATGAAAACGGTTTGACCTACATTAAACGAGTCAACAAGAAAAAAAAAACAGGTACCTGGGTACGTAATATTTAAGGTCCTTTCTTTTTCCCAAGCCAATAAGTTTGCTTGCACTAGTAATTATAAAAATAATAGCGCACATAACATAACATTACGCCTGGTTTCCCCGAAGGGTTGGGCAGAGGTATCCTTGTAGCAGGTTTACCCACATTTCGCCAGTTATGTTTTAAGTCCCATGTGGGGGCGAGCCCAATGCCATCAACCGGGCACAAATCCAGACTCCAGGCTGCTATTGAGAAATTTCAGATAGAAAAACCCAATAACACTTTGCGCGACCTGGGAATCGAACCCAGGACCTCATTCTCAGCAGAAGCGCTTGCGACCACTAGTTAATCAAAATAATAAAGAAAAATAATAGCAATGTCTAATAAACTACCAAGCTTAAACTCTTAGAAAAATATGAAGTGTTCCTAATGTCGCGTGCTTCACTAATCTGCTTATGGACTTACGGTTTAAATAAACTGGGCCATATACTACTAATTTGTATTACATTAACTAATTAATTTATAGGTAAAAGTTAAACAAAAAGATTTTATAAGGATATTGGTACTGAAAAAGCGGCACGAAATCTGACAACTTAATTTGAATATGGTAGGTTCGTTTTGATGTATATTCGGAATTTAAAAAACATATTTTTTGAGTATAATAAAATCCGAGTCTATACAGAGAAAAACGAATGTTGGCGAAGTAATTTAATTTCGTAGGTATTTGTAATAAAGGAATAAAAGGAAATTTTTTATAAGAAAAGCGAAAGTTTTAATGGCCAGCGTCCGAAGTGCTCCAGAATCAAACCATTGAAGATCAGAACGTACAAAGAGAAGTCACCGCTCCTCTGCGTTTGATAACTTGTGGCTTTGCTAAACTAGGGTGAGTTGTGATGCTTAAATTAAAATTAATGATAAAATAACAGTGAAGGTTTCACCTCACTCACCTCACTTAAACCATTCCGGTGAAACGTTTTTTTGCCAATACTGCAGAAACTCTGACGAGCTAAAGATTACCTATCAGTCCTAAATTTTGCTTTCGAATATGGGCTGTTATCATTCTATGACATGGCAAATTTCTTGTAAATCTGTTCTGTATTTGATGCGGTAACAGGCAGGTTTGATTGAAAAGTGAAAACCTTTCTTTAAGTGTAGCTTCTGTAAAGATGTAACAATATTCTATTGTTCTCAATGCAGACATACTTGTCTAGTTTCCTAAGTGTTTTTATAGTATGTAGGTACTTCAAATTCGTAGCGATCCTATCAAGTTGTGAAATCGTAATCAAAATCTCGCTCGGGTTTTTGGCAGATGGTATAAAACATGTCGGTCTCGTAGTTAGCAAACGAGCAATAAAACACGTTTCGTCACGTCAGAGCAATTTGTGTAGCTAAGATAATGCATATATTATGTATGGGGCGGCGACCACGTAATGCCGAGAGCCACCCTTCAATGTAGCTGATTCCACCCTCGGGACTGCCGAGAGGGTCTTTTGTGCTCAGAAGTAAAATGTCGGGAAGAGTCATTATAGTTTCAGACTTCCCATACTACATCTACGACTACATTTCAGAAAAGTACACAGTAGTAACACAGTAAAAGTACCTATTTATTTCTCCTGAACGTCAATAAATTACACCTACGACGTAACGATTTCCTGGTTTTTAACATGGAGTTCCGGTATAAAAATATTGGAAGAGACGGTTCTCATAAAGATCTCTTTTCATTCGTTACTAGTGTTTGGATACCAGAATTTTTGACAAGTATACCAATACGTGTAAGTGCAGCAGAGACATCGGGACCGAGATGCCTACAGGTAAGGAAATACAGGCTTATGTGTCGGAATATTTAGAAATAAGTAATTCATCATTTTCCTCAAGTGATGCCAGCGCTCTTTCATAATGCTCAAAAGCTCGTTTAAGGGGCAAAAAATTTCGTTCTTATACCTGTTATAAATATAAAATTTTGAAAGTACCGAGAGGTATTTTCAATTTTCCTACTGCTTCTTATGAAACCATGAGCAAAATAATCCAATTAAAATAAGTAAGACCATACGTCTGTTTGTGAGGATTGAAAAACATAGGAATCAAATTCGTTTTTTTTATGCCCATTTAACCTGTTAACCTGTCAGTACCTAGTCAACCGAGCTCGGGTGAAAATACGGAGAAAACGAATTTTCCTATAAATGAGATCAAACTAGATCGATTTTTCGTCCCTGTAAACCCTTTTATTGCAACTTTCATCGAAATAGAGCCGTTTTCGAGAACGTGATTACAAATAATATATATATGTACAAATATTGCTCGTTTAATAATATAGGATTTCGGCAACTGGGTCGTAATTTGGAACAGATTTTAATATAATTTATAAATAGTTTTATCATGGTCGTATTAACTCTTATTATATTGTGTATCGACTTGGCGGTATTATACCATGCCCTACATATCCCTACATACATGTGTGTTGTCTCTAATAACGGTATACGCATATTATGATGAACTTGCATAGACTTGCTTGACATGGACTTGTATCCTGCAGTTATAAGTAAGCTGTGTTGTCTCTAGTCGTCCCACCCGGCGTAGCACCCGGCATCGCACAGTGAAAAAAAAAAAGACTTTATTTGTTAAAAAATCTGCCTACACCACAATTTTTGAGGTACCGCTGCAATTTTTTTTTTATACACTCCTGAGATAACACACCTTGGCATATCATTGCCAGTTTTCCTCAAAAGTCAATATCATAACCTCAAAAAATCGGGAAATGAAGCAAGAACAATTTCAAAAAAAAAATATTTTAACAAAAATTTGTTTCCAGGGGGTTTTCAGGTCATGAATTTATTGTTTGTTTATAAAAATTCAAAATAGCGGAAACAAAATGGGGGCCTAAAAAAAATTGCTTTATTTTGCTTTTTTTTTGAGGTTATGGTATTGACTTTTAAGGAAAAGTGGCAGTGACACACCAGTGTGTTATCTCAGGAGTGTATAAAAAAAAAATGGCAGCGATACGTCAAAAATTGTGGTGTAGGCAGATTTTTGAACGAAAAAAGTCATTTTTTTTCCACTGTGCGTCGAGTCGGTCATCTGACGCTGACTCGAGCCTGTCCTCCGTCCGGTCTGTGCTTCCAGTTCGGTATTTATATCCACGTTGTTTGGCTCGCAAGACGTCCTACTTTAACCTCATTAATTTTTCATCTTTTTCACGCGACTCGATACGAGGAACGATGGAAAAATATCCTTTGAGCTTTCTAACGTGTGAGTGAACTAGAAAATAAGTGGATGAAAATAACCCTATAATTTTTAGTAGAAATGCTCAGCCTGGATTCAATGATAAATAGATCCAATAGATGTTTATTTTCGCGTATCTTACCATCAAAAAGATCTCAACGACCAAAATCTACATATTTATTTATATTTACCTGTATTTTAATTTAAATATACTTTTCATATACATTTCTTTCCCTTTGATAAAATTCAAATGGGTATAAAATAAAATATTAGATTCTTTGATGCTTCTAATAACAATACATTTTACGAGGATGCATAGCAGGGTTCGGTTCGTCTCCTCTCACCCCTGGCATTATTAGTTACTGCAGATACTATTTGAAATTCCTTAGGGATCAGAGGGGCGTCGGTGAAATGAAAACTGGTCATGTGAAAATGCTTTCATTGCTTTTTACGCGTCGCCAGAGGCAATTTAGACGTTGCGGTGTTTTGTAGAGAACAGAACCCAAGCTCTAGGGACTATTGGGAGGTGATTCTATTGCTCACGCTCTGTGGGAAGCAAGGGCGATGTATTTGCTTTATTGATTCTACAACAAATAGCCGCTTGATATCGATCATTACTAGAAATAACGTGCAGTACATCGAAAGTAAGGAGTTTATTTATTTACCGCTTGAGTCGCTGTGTGTTCATAGTAGGCGAATTAATGTATTGATAATGTAATGGGGCCAGTACAGTATGTGAAGTTTAGGCAGCGGACACTTATCACCGTTCTCGGATGTTGGTTTCATCGTTATTCACTTCATTCAAGACGAAAACTCTAACCTTGCGTAGTTACTTAAACTAATCATCAAACGAATCATTCATATTGAGACTTTATCTCAACCTTTTTGACGAATCTAATAATACATTCTCTAATGAGAAAATGACCGAGAAGAATACGGAAAATGCTAGTTTCTTACAACAAAGCGAACAATGACGGCTGGAAAACGTACGGATAAAAAAGATAATTCGTGAGGTAGGTAGGTAAGCGGAAGGCGCTCATGTTTTTATGTGGTATCGGTGGTAGTTGTAGCCCAACTGGGACAGCTGCTATCTATCGCTGCTCCCAGAGCATTACACACCTTCAGTATATACGATTACCGTGTGAATTCCTCACGATATTTTTCTTCCTACCTAAAGAAAAATTTATAAGTATACGAATCTACATAATATACGTATTTGTAAATAAATTACTTTACCAATAATCTGCTAGAAAGGAATTCTTAACGATAAGGAAAATAAATTCGTCAAACCGGCCGCGTTATTATGGAAAGTTTGCGAGTATGAATAAACCTGAGTGAAAGATATGAAAGGCTTTGTAAATGTGTTGACAGCTTGCGTGATTGTAATGGTTGGAAATGTTTCACGGTTTCATCCCAATTCCAAGAAGGGTGTTTAAGTTTTGGAAGTAAAATGATACTTATTACTTTGCCGGAGGACCTAGTGACTTCTTGAAAATCTCTTTTTTGATTAATTTTATCTTTAGACATAGCTAGGGGGCGTTATAACCTAGGCTTCTGCAGGATATTAGTTAGGTAAAGAGCAAAAGTTATGGCGTTTAGTGTTGGCTCCCAACTCTCCCAAGGGACCCTGATTGGGGCTCCCTTCGCGTGCGTTCCGTAAGAAGCGATTAAAGGATTATTATTTAAGGACTGTTAAGGGAGAGTGTGGTCCCGGCTGAATCTCATTTAGTGTTGAAAAGGTAAAATATTTAACCAGATGGAGATGAGCTACAGCAATCATGACGATGACGAAAGATTGGGATGTAGGTAGATATGTCATAACATACGCTGTACTGTTGTCTGTTAGTAACAACAAACAAACATTTATTTCTCTCTCCTTGGCTTAGAATTAACATCTTAGAAGTAGACAATAAATGTAGAGAAAAGCTCCTTTGTAAGAGACTGGAGTCCGTACTAATTAAACCTTGTATTACGGATCTCCAGGCTCCCAGTGTTTAGGTCATCTTATGGTACACTGCAGAAGTTTAAAGTACAAGCATAATCATTTGAGTTACTTTGTAAGAAAAGCAAAGGAAAGAAAATAGTTAGTAAAAGGCTGTTGATAACAATATAGTAAATCTAGGGCCATGGGGTTCGAGTGCCCACTTGGTTTTTCAAAACATCGCCAAGCGGTTGGTCGACTCTTCACGTGAAGAGCTGGCCTATATTTTGGCCAAAAAATCAGCATTGCCATACAACGTGGCAATGCTGCCAGCGTTTTGAGCACTTTTCCTGTTGACAGCGATGTGGACGAATTTTATGATGCTCTATGATTCTTTCCCCGCATTTTTTACCTGACTACGGCGGAGGGTTATGATTTTGTTTACATCATCATAATCATAATAAGCCTATAATGTTCCCACTGCTGGGACTCTTCGAGAGGGAGTGGGCTGTAATCTACCACGCGGGCCCATTGCGGGTTGGTAGATCTCACATGTCTTAGAATTTTTGGTTCCAAGACATGCGAGTTTCCTCACGATGTTTTCTTTCATCGTTTTGAGAGCTGTGGTGATTAAATGATTTACACAAAGTAAAGCGCCTGCCTGGGTTCGAACCCACGACCTACAACTTGTAAGTCGGGGCCGTTACCACTGGGCCATCACTGCTCGTTGCTTGTTTACGTATTATTATTATATTTAAGCGTGTGTGTGTCTGTGTGCGTGAGTGTGTCTGCCTGGGTTCGAACCCACGACCTACAACTTGTAAGTCGGGGCCGTTACCACTGGGCCATCACTGCTCGTTGCTTGTTTACGTATTATTATTATATTTAAGCGTGTGTGTGTCTGTGTGCGTGAGTGTGTATTATCTTGTGTAAAATCAATTTTCAAATAAAGAATTCGGAAAAAAAGTAAAATTATATTGTGTTTTATTAGTTTATTCTTTTTTCATTACTTGACTATTTACTACCATGATTACCGATCTTTCAAGCGTATAAACCTATTATAGCAATATCCCATCTCCAATAAATTAGCCACTCCGTTGCAGGGGTGTCTTAGGCACATCAAACTAAAACTCAAACTCAAAGCATTTATTTCAATTAAATCATTTACAGGCACTTTTGAATTGTCAAAGAGTTGGTCAGTTAGTCAGAAAGTTGAAGCTAATTGCCCATTCCAAAACGTAGATCTTTATGGAGAAGAACGGGCAAGAAACTCCAAGGACACTCTTTCAAATATAGATATTACAAAATCCTGGGTACATCATTCTTGTTGCTTCTATATGTCAGAACAATGTACAAAAAATAATCAAAAGCAATTGAAAATATAAGATTAAAAATAAGCCCTGGCAGATAAGAGATGATCAGATTCAACTGACAGCGCCCGTTTACGAACATGACGCGTGGATCAGCACCATCCAGATCAACCATTTTGTAGGGAACCGAATGATCCAACACACTTGCCACCATCAGCGAGATATTTAAGTGAGTGTGACACACTCTCAACTGCCATGCTCTTTCAAGTCAACATACATCTTAATAACTTAATAAACGGCTCCATGGTCACATTTACAAAAATAAAAATGCTTTTAAATTATACAAAACTATAGTTTACAATGTATTTAAGAAATTAATAGAATTTTACCACCAAAAAGAAAGAAAATCATTACTAATTGGAGCATTCAAAAATTTACTTGGTAAAACAAAAATAAACATTAAGTTCGTAATATCAAACACAAAATAAAAAAAGGGGAAGCAACTCTTCCATATAATAAAATTTTAACTGGTGAGCCCAACTGGCTGTGGAGCAGGACCAGCATTAAGCCAAGCATTTTTATCTACGATATAATGATCCAACTTATAATATGCTTGTCTACATAGTGTGCGTTTAATGCATGTTTTAAATTTCTTCTCATTTAGTTGAAAGATATCGAGTGGTATTTTATTATAACATTTTACACAGTACCTCATAAAAGAAGTGTGTACTTTAGACAATCTAAAACGTGGTTGATCTAATTTGTTCCTATTTCTAGTGTTAAAATTTTGCCTGTCACTTATAAGAAAAGATAATAAAAAGATGGAGATTTTTTCGAACATACATAATGTTTTCATATATATAATGACAAGGTACCGTCATGATGTTAATTTTCTTAAACAGTTCCCTTAGAGACTCGCGTCTGCGGAGGTTGTAGATGGCTCTGACGGCATCTATTAATGGTGGAGCAGGCCATTTAAGAAGCTAATAATACTCTGTTAAAGTAATAGTTATTTGAGAGGGACAGATTAGGTGTATCTATCTACCCTTCTATCACACAGTAAATTGAAACAGTAATATAAACTCATCAACGCGGTCTCAAATACGGACCCAACGGCAACCTCATGCGTCTGAGAAAATATCAGACATATAAACATGTGTATAAATAAATGTACGCAACGACATCAAGTGTAAAAAAAACAATTTCAGAGATCGTTCCAAAATAAACAATGGGTTCAAAAGAACCCCACAGCAAATCATTAGGGTGAAAAAACTGGGGGACCCCAAACCGACGCGTGCACGAACAAGATGAGCAGCCAAAATTTTATTTCATCCCCTTCTGATAAACAATACACTTACGCAAACTTTATGTATGTCGATATTGTTTTAGGGTCTATCTGGTGGTTACGAAAAAAGGAATCTTTGAGCAGTGTCTATTATGTTATAAGTATGCCATTCTGTGGTAATATTGACAAAACGTAGACAACAATTATGGAATCGTCAGTATCTTTTGATCTCTCCGACGCAGATAGAGCGTGGTTCTGATGACATTGAGATTTTTTTAAATCGTAATTTAAATAAAGTACGGAACACAAGGATGCGCAAGTATGAGTAGCACTTGACTGGTCTTTTATTTCTAAGAGTTAAGTGTATTGAGTGGGAATTTGCTTCGCGCTTATCTGAGTATGAAAGAATAACAGAAATAATATGTCAGTTGGTTATTTTCCCGCGTATAAGTCGGCTGACTAAAACACGGACATGAGATTCTATTCCCGATCTTCAGGAAAACGAGTTGAAGCAAGATTGCCTTAAAATAAGAAAAGTAGTAGAAAATTATTCAATTTAAACTACAATTCTTGACTTCTAAGAAAATGGTGTTTGACATACTATACTTAGCTATTGATAAAGGAAATCACACTGTTGTTTTCATCATCAAAATAATGTACTATTTGAAGACAGAAGGTAATTGAATGTCTTTGTCTCCGGCATCCAAAGCGTATTGGAACTAGACACCTCTTTTGAGATTCAGTCATCTGATCTAGCTGAAAGATTCCATTTAACAGTAGCCAAGATTAATTATGTTTGACGTTATTCAAAGAATTAACAATATCGAACAAAATAGCCACACATATTTTATTTCTTATCTTTTAGGCTGGTACTTAACGGTTTCATAAAAAGGGTGTCAAGATGTGCACGCACTTATGAAAATGTGTCATAAAAGTCCATTACTATTATTAGGTATTCCCTCCCTACTGTGCTTCCTTTTACCCCGGCTGTGATGCATAATTATATTAATGTTAATAATAATTATACAACGAATCTGAAAACCAGCCATCCGATGTGCATAACAAGCCTAAAAGCCTTTTTACGTGAATTCCTGGCTTACAAACTAACCAAACTTTTCTTAAAAAATACGATAGACGTGGATATATTTATTAACTTTTCTGCTTAGCTATTTCTAAAGAGCCATAAAAAACCCTGAAAGAAATCGACACGTGTTTCACCTCTCAACGATGCATCCTCAGGATGACGATTGACTTGTCGCTAACATTCGAACACGGCGTGTTGCCACACCGACCGCTGAACGCAGACTAATATGCGTGTCTTTTCTTTTTACAATACTTCCTTTTTATTATATTACTCCTGAATATTTTTGAATGTTTTACTCTGTTTTTGTGGAAAATAAGAATAATACTAGTGTACTTCCATGGTGTAATTTTTTTGGTACGTGGTTAGAAGTCAACGATATAGTTAAACAAGGTTAATAATTCACAAAGAGAATGTAATTATATGCCCACAATAAAGATACTTTGACTTTGACTTTGAATTAAATTATCGGCATCATTATTTTCATATTCTAAATCCTACAAAATCCCTCTTCATCGCTTTATTATTTTGATACTTAATCACACCCTTAATCAAAGTGAATATTGTATTCGCACTGAAAAAGGGTCCACAATCCGAAAGTGGTATCTAGCTGCCCAAAATGATGACAGTAATTACGACTTCCAAGTTTGCTTTATCTGCACTAATACATTATTCAGATGCAATCCCCTCTCAATTATGACATTTGATGCATAGGGTCGGGTGAAGGAACAGCAGTTGCATAAATTTAGTCAATTTGACACGGATTGGTAGGAGACGAGCGTGGAGGGCTGGGAAATACGACGCGTGGTTCATTTGGAAAGGTATGAGGCTTTATGCAACAGAGAGCAATTTATTAAAAACGCTAATTGGACCCCGAGCGCGGGTCGGCGCGTTCAATTGACACTGACTGACAAGTTTGAAATGAAACGAGAACGTGTTCAATAAATGTGTTGAGTGTGTTGACGAATATTTCTGAAGTTCACGTATTGCTCGCTACTATAATTGCAGTTGTATTCTCACATAATTACCGGGATTCATAATAACACGTAGGTATTAATTATATTCTTGAACTTTAGTACGACTTATCACATAATAGAAACGACACCCGGATTAATTCGGAACCTTCGAAAAAACCTGTCGAGCCAATCTACGGATATTAAATGTTATTATTTTTTTTACTTATCTACATTGGCTTATCCCCAAAACTTAAGAGAAGTCACGAGCGAAACCATTTAATATTCGATCCACGAGAACAAACTCTCGGTCACAACACTAGTGAACAACACGAGCTTATTGTCTGGACATGATCATTGTGTCTTCCGGGTGACATCCGAGTGGGGCACTCGATTAGGAAGAGGGCACATGAGCGGAATCATAGTGGTTCCACACTATTGAGTCACCAGTCACGCCTCGCCTTATTGACTAATCAATGTATAACCGCCACGCTTGTAAACCTATAGAAGATAGACATAGATGAGCCGCTGTACATTCTCAATACCGAGTTCTGTTTCCTTGTGCCATTGTGAGCGAGCCTTTTCCCCATTACTTAATTCCGGAACTTAGTGATCACAGAACCATTTCTGAAAACTGCTTTTCCTTTCCCAGGAAATCAAACATGAGAAGTTAGTAGGCAGCTTTTTTCACCACAATATTACAGTTAATCAAATCATTTATCATACGAAAATCGTCAAACTGTTTCAGTTAGAAGATAGCTTGAAGTATGCGGAACCAACCGCGCAGCAGACTATCTCTTCTCTATTTACCGTCAGAAACAATTCCAAACTCAACTGAAATTGCGAAACAAAAAGGCCAAATAACGTTTTAGCCTCAAGCTCGGAGTGCCCTCCACCAGACGCAGTTATGAGGCGGAAAAGGAATATAAGAGGAATTGTAGTGTTTCCGCACTACAGGCTCGTTTCAAGCTGATCCAAGACCACTTGTCCTATCATTGTGTGCCATCCGTATCAATCGAAGAGCCATTGAAAGCTGTAACGGTCCTCATTAGCCTCATCATATAATGTAGTCGGGCCGCGAAATACCAGAGCTTTGCATAAAGTATTCCACGTTGGGCGTAATCCTTGTTTGTGAGAGTGCTCGAGATGGAACATTCGGAAAAGGATTATGAGTGAACTAGCTTTTATGCCAATCTGCCAAATTTGTAGTACGTTACGGTTATGGTGTTACGAAAATCGTTTATTTATTTTGATGTGTTTTGACTCCTTATATTCGTTCTGGTACGTACTACCTTACAGGCGTTTATGTGTGAGTAGGTAAGAGTTTCACATTATTTAAAAACCTCTCGTGAAGTAGGGTTCCGCAGTAATTTATGGAAACAAAATAAAAACATGCACATTAGTTCATTATAATGGCAGAGACAAACATGACGAAACTTCAAAAAAGACTACAGAACCCCAAAACAGTACAATACGGAACCAGAACCCGTATCGATTGTCGCCGAACATTGTATGTGTACATCAATGGTGTATCGGGCACAAAGGCCGCAATTGTGACAGATTGCTAGTCGTTCCAATTACCAGCCCTGTCCAAGGTTTTATTTAATTCTCAGATCAAGTCGCGGCAACACGATACACGTATCAAAGGATGTAATTACGAAGTAACATAAGAGTCAATAAAATCATAATATTACGTAATTGGCATACACAAGACTCAGCGATCAAGTCACGAATGAATATGGAAATAATTAGTTATCGCATTATCATGTGGTTGGTATTACAATGATGGATCCACAGGATGCTACTGGTCGCGATCATATCCGCAACTCATTGGCAATGCATTTTCATCCATAGAACTCTCGAGTGGTGACTCTCCAATTATTAAATTGTCGATCTTACACAATTTGTTATATTAAACGAATCAGCTGCTTTTTCGTAAAAATATGTTTGAGTTTCTCTTTTTTTTCTGAGGCAATAATAATAAATTATTCAATGCCTTGTTACTACTCAATATCACTTCATCTCTGCAATCTCAGACAATTTATATTTTCCGAAAGGCCAAACTCGCCACAATCCTTTTCGGTTATGCCGCAGTTGGGCAAATAACGTCCCCTGTAATCGTCGTAATTGCGCAACCAAGCAGCCACCCTCCCTCGAAATATAACTATTACGCTTTTATTAAGCCCACGGACCCACCAAAGGGATACTCATAATTTAATTACGACCCTCAAAATAAGTTATTTCAAGTCTGCAGGAATTGCCTCGCTGGTTATTCGGCTGTTTGGTTGAGAAGTCAAAAGCCGTTGGCTTTGTTAGAAAACTATTTTTGTAATTAGGTACCACGGAACCCAATTAGTTTTACTATTCAACTTTATAACCTCTTGGAATTCGTATCGAAACTGTAACAAGAAATTAGACTTTAATGTAAGCCTTTAGGTCTAAAGTTTAAGCTTAACTTCAACAAGCTTTCACTATAATCGTAACGCAGAATATTTAGTTTCGAAGATGTGTTGTTTTAATAATGTCTATTGGATTTCTTGAAGCCGCATCGCAAGCTGAAATTAAAACTTACAAACTGTTTTAAAACTTCTGCTTCAACTTTCCCGAAAGAAAAAACAGCGTTTTCTGCCTTAAGTAGTTTATTTTACTGCTTAATTGTAAAAGTAAGTCCAAACTTTTTAAATAGCAATTTGCGTGAAGTAGGATGAATTTTAATAAACTTACTGAAATTATTTATAATATTTATGAATAACAAAATGGACGTTTGTAAGAAGTGACACGTTATTATCCAATAACGGTTATGTTTTAAAACCATCCACAGCTTAACTTATGCATGAGAAACACCAATATTTAATGAAAGCAAATGGGTTACCGGCCACCGAAGTCAACTGGCCACCGCACCAGAGGCGAACGGCGTGAATAACGCTCCCCAAGGGAATACCGTTGCGTTGCTGACTTTGTTAAATTGATCAGGTTGCCCACAAAATGCCGGAACCCGTCAACGCCTTCACACCTAAGTATTTAGTGACAAATTTCCATGTAAATTACGAAGTCGGTCGGGATTTCGCATAATGTGAGTACGATTCCGTTTTGTGATTTATATAACGTGACACAAAGCAGGAAGTACCCTGTTAGACGTGTAAAGTGTGACCGTCACATACACGCTGAATTGTTGTCAGATCAAGCACCATTTGCACGATTTTTGGGAACAGTAAAACGTTTGTAATGCTGTGTTTCCTTTGGATTAAGTACCTACTCATTTTTAAAAGTAGCTTTGGCTTGTATGTTCTTTAAGACACTCTCTAAAGAAACTCGAAATACATGAAGCTAAAGGCGCCATTGCTATTCTTATATTTCTAGCTACGGCAAAGATTCGTTGGAAACTCTAAACTTACACTTAACCGGTTTTTATTTTTCGAGGAGATCTCCTCCTCTTCTGTTTGGCGTGGCAAGAGCTCGACTCATTAAAACCGAGTGCCCAATTTATTTTATTTTTCGTATGAATTTTCATATATTTCGCGGACATTTTATTTACGGCTCAAAAATATTGTTTGTAACTTTTCCACGTAAATAAAATTCTACATTTCCACTCAGTGTACCTATAAAACAATTTCCTCCGAAATGCCAGTAGAAGAACCTTCGAAAATAGGAAAGAAAAAAAAAAACTCTAAAAATATTCCTGAATACCTCTTATACACTGAAAGAGAAGGCTTTTGAAATTGTTATCGCTAGTTCAAATAGATTTCATTGTATATTCAACATCGGAAGCCATGTTGACGCACAAACAAACCGGCTTATTTTCATATACGCCAAACTAGTAGGTAAAGGGAAATGTTATTAGGGATAATAGGAGTCCGGCGAGACCCTTTAGTCGGGGTAGACAATAACCGTTTCCTCTTCAATATTGCTCTATCTATAGCAACCTGCCGGCTCGCGACGCTGACAAGGATTTATATAACAACTAGAAATAGTCCCCCATTCCCGCCTGTAAATATCATTACAACTTCTAAACGAATGTAGTCGTTGTAGTGAAGTCTAATCCGTAATACTATCTCGTAATTATTTGAGAAAATGTTAGTGATCATTGAACTTCCTTTCCTTTAATGTTTATCTCTCCATGTAAGTTGTTAGATTCGCCCAAAATAATTCGGTTATTGCGACGTTCTTTGCCAATTTATTTCTCACGCCAGTACTTACACATTTTTACTACACATGGCTTCAAAATGTACGTTTGAGATTTCCTTGACCTCTCCAGATGATAAATAGGAACATGTTTCAAACATACATCAAACTATAGTGCAACACAGGTAGATAATTAAAATGAGATAAAAACACATTTACTTAAGTTAATGATGCCCCATAAAGGCTACCTTTTTCTATTTTTTTCTGACTAGCTAGGCTCAGATTTAAAATAATATTTGTTCATATCTGTTGAGTCGATTGCTTTTGCAGACTATTACAATTTAAATTATTTACTGAGTTTTGTAAAACAGGTGCTTCGAGGTATTTATTTAATAGGTTTGAGAATATATTAAAGCGAATATTTATATAGGCACATTAATTTGATAATATAAGTATAGTAATCAAAGGGCGATTTAGTAAAATTGAATCTCATTTATTTCTACAAGGGAATCTTCGTACATCTGCAACGGAACGGGGAAAAATAGAACGAGATATCCGAATTATAGATTAGTTCCATTTTATGTCGACCACTACCAGCCCGCGGCATACGGCACCGAGCCTGTCACCAAAACGCATTTTACTTTTCCACCCCTATGGAGTCGAATTTCAAAAATTGTTTCTTAATTGTTGCTTACATTACAAGAAGGGTGCAAGAGAATGTTGTTTCAAACGAAGGGTTGTTTGTTTTGAGTTCAAAGATATATACTAAACATACGATGATACGCACGAGTTAGATGTTAATTCTTTCGAAAGAATTTCTAACTTATAGAACTTATTATGCTCTTCCTTGTATCTTTAAAACTGATGGTAATTTTGATCGAATTGATATATAGCGAATTTTCATTATTTGATCAAGCTTGATCATAATACATATGTGGTAATTCGATTAGAGGGAATCCGCTGGATTCGTCGATGTGGCTATTCTTGGGCGGAACTCTATAAACGTTAAGTGAACCTCCATCAGCTAAATCGATGATTATCAACGTTGAAGCATACTTTGAAATATCTCATACTTCCTATATTTTATTGTAAGCTGATATGTTACATTTTACTCCTTCACTAGCTACGTTGGATCAGTTTCCAGATCGACCAGTAGGTAGCTAATTAGTATTTAACACGGGACTGCAGTCACCGAACTGGCACAACCCAATTACTGGGACACAAGCCTCCCGAGTCATCCTAAGATTAGACACGACATATTATTAGATATTACCCGTAGCGACTGTTCTTGTATTCGCAGGACTTAAACTGAACCAAAAGATGAATGCAATCTCCAACTCATAAAGCATATATCTACTGTAGTGTCTGTATTTAATAGATATGTAAGTAGTGTCTCACACTCACAAATAGTCAGGTACATTAGTGACAGCTACCCGACTATTTGAGTGTGAGACACTATTTACATATCTATTAAATAAATACACTACAGTAGATATAAATGTTCGTTGTAATTTGAACATTGAAATTGACCATTTGCTTTATGAGTTGGAGACTGCTTGCTTGAGTGCCACCGTAAGCGCGGGCTTGCGGACGGTGAGCAATGGGTAGCTCGCCGTCCGATAAGGACCAGGCCCGGGTCGACGGCGCGTTGTGTTCCACGCGCGCCTCAAAGAGATGTCAGCAGAATTGACGGGGTCCGCTAAGGCCGATGCCTGCCAGGGTTGCGAAGAAAACCGCAAGTTTTCCCGGGCGTTTCCTCCCGCCTTATCCTGAACAAGAACTTCCCGAAACAACCGTGTCCGGTGAGGACCTGCGTCAGGGGGAAGGTGAAGATATCATGGCGCCTCTCTAGCCACTCCTCAAAGAGGGGATTTATTGCTGCAATTGTGGCATGCCCGTAATAGTAGCCCTGCTACAGATATTTACAGATACTACACCTACCAAGGGGGTAGGTAGAATCAACCGAACGTCAACGCAAATCCTGATATATGAACGTGTACGAAGCAAAAGGTGCAAGTGTAAATATTGCAGTACAACCTATCGCTCTAAATCCCAAATAAACATGCAGATTAAAAGAAAAAATTATATAATTATTATTGACATTCGAGTGTACGAAGAATCTCGATCAATTAAATGAAAACATTTCTCAGCAACAAAGAATTCCCGGTTAGGTGTGCTGTGCATTGCTACGTTACTTTACAAAGTGAAATAAACAAAAATGCTTGAAGCCTGACAGCCTGTACTTTACGAGAATTTTATTATAAACACAAACATCAAATATTGAGTTGAACTGAATGATAAATTGTTCCAATATTTCTAATAATCTATTGTTTGCATTGAACTAGTTTTAGTGGTCGATATTATTTATTCAGTGTGCTCTTTTGTACCTAATGGTTGTGCATTTGTATTTCGTGGTTAATGTACTTGCATTTATATTATAGGTACCAATTTATAGACAGATATTTTATTCGTTAACCTTCAGTCGACCTAGTCGACCTTCATTCACAAAATCAAACAGTTTTTGTAATGAAATCAAATACATTTCGGTTCTTGGTTTGGTAAAATAAGCCATTAGAGAGCTCAAAGCTATTTTCGCAACAATTCTTTAATAATTCAGCTAGTCGGGGGGGAGTCTATTTTTCATCAAGATAATTTTATCTGCATAACGACAGTTTTCGAATATCGCCATATTGGAATTGTATTTATTTCCTTCACGCTACGTTACAGATGAAACTTCAGGATATAATAAGATTTTCATGACAAAATGTTGCAGACACATGCATGACGAGATGAACCTTTTGTCAGAACTAACGAAAAAGGAAACGGAAGTCGTCTACAGAAAGATAAATAATTTACGTAATATATCATTCATCGTGGTGGAATTGAGGGGAATATATTCATACGTGGGGACGCAGTTTTTATGTGAGCGCGTCCCCACTTTTATGAAGCTCAATATTTAGTTGATTGTCCGTGGGTTATGGTCGTGCCTATGACGTCATAGGAAATCAGGGATCAGAGAGTGCGAGTTGTCTGTCTCATTTCAGATCAGTGGCTCCCAACCTTTGATTGGGCCACAAGGTTGAATAAAATTTTGCAACATTTTCTAAATAATCATAAAACTAATTTAATACCGTAGGCACTTATCTATCTAGCTGCATGCGCTTGAATGCCCAATAAAATGAATAAAAATAGTAAAAAATTTCGCGTACCATATTTTAGCTCACGTAGTACTTAGGTACACGTTTTAGATAAAAAAATTGAAAATATTTCTGAAAGTATATTTTTTGTTTCACCAACTTTCAAACTCATCACAACGGGTTTAGATAACATGCTAATCGTCTATTCCAATACATTTAGGCAGATGGTTTTCACAAAGCAAAAATTTGGCATAAATTATGACTTTTTTAAGCTATGCTGTGTACATAAATACTGTAGTCACTTTTCAGCTTTTCAGGCAGATATTGGTTTACCTACAGTAAGTAGGTAGTGGACGAGCCAAATGAAATAGAAGCTATGATTCCGAACAACGCTGTACGGGCAGTGCTGCCGCGTCGATACTGGTCCCCATACATTTTCTACAGGTTTATAGGAGATTACATTCAAAGCACGGCAGCAATGTCGCGCAGCATTGATTCCTGCCGTGCTCAGAACGTGAACATATATAGAAAATGTATGAGGACTAGTAGTGAGGCGGCAGGGTTGCTGTGGCAGGGTTGCTGTGGAGCATACGGTGGAGGTCTGCCCGGCTTGGGCGGAGCATCGCCGTGTCCTCGTGGAGGCGATCGGCGGCGGTGATCTCTCGCGTCCGGCCCTGATTAGGGCCATGGTAGGGAGCGAGAGGAAATGGGAGGCCGTCACCTCCTTCTGCGAAGCAGTAATGCTCGCGAAGGAGGAGGCGGAACGCGTGAGGGAGAGGCAAATTTCGCGCCCTCACGCCCCTAACCCTAACCGCCGCAGGAGGAGACGCCCAGGGCGTCGGGAATCGCAGGCCGATTTCCGGCCACCGTAGGCGCGGGCTTGCGGGCGGTGAGCAATGGGTAGCTCGCCGTCCGATAAGGACCAGGTCCGGGTCGACGGCGCGTTGTGTTCCACGCGCGCCTCAAAGAGATGTCAGCAGAATTGACGGGTTCCGTTAGGGCCGATGCCTGCCGGGGGTGCGAAGAAAACCGAAAGGGAGATCGTGGCCCCCGGCAACAGGGCAACCGAAGGAACACGGGTGGGTTTTAGTCAGTAAGAGTCTGACACGCCCTCCCGCTCCGCCCAGAGCGGGAGAAGTTATTTGATGATTTCCCACCCAAAAAAAAAAAAAAAAAGGGTTGCTGTGGCAGCATTCCCGCGTGCAACGTTGTTCGGAATCATACCTTTATGTTCGTTTGTTTACTGGCCATGAAAGTTCCAAGCAAGAACTTTGGAGGATCACATTACCGTTGGAGACGTAATATCACAAACAGCGGTTGTCTTGTTTGTCATGTTTCAACTTAATGCAACACGAGCGATATTAACCGAAACAGAATTAGAATGGCATTCCGTTAGTCCGAAGAATGATTGAAGTTTTATTTATTTATTTACTTCAGAATGTTGCAGTTCTCTTTTACTTTTACACGAATCTTTGCTTGACTAAACATAAAAACTATAAAAGCTAAATCTAAGTTAAAACTAAAACACTCTGTATGTGAATACAGAGTAGTTATCCACACAACCATAGATTCTACAACTATTGTTGCTACACTTAGCGGCATCGGCCGGCGAACGTCATGAGACCATCCTATAGTAGGTACCCACGACATTAGCCTACCGAAGCCGCTGATCGAACACAGCAACTAAGGACACATTGACAAGTAATGCTTCCTTAGGACACTTTTTAGGTGGTTTTTATTTTTGACAGGATCGATCATTCCCTCAGGTAACAACATAACATAACATCACGCCTGTAATCCCCGAAGGGTTAGGCAGAGGTGTACCTATAGTACACCCACATTTCCTTCAAGTAATTCATTTATTAATGTAGGGGTAATCCATCGTCTCGTACGCTTACCATAATAATTGTTTGTTGTTATGTACATTCGAAAATTTGTTCCCTAGCATTTAAAATTGAAAAGCACATGAATAGGAATAGGAAAATAAAATAAACCAACTGGCGTTGTTATTTTATTCGAATTGTCAAAAGAGGGAGAACCTCTTATGACAATTTGAACAAACTATAAAAAATTGTTATGAAAAGGGACAACGTCAACCTTTTCCAACTCTTTCATTTCCTTATTCAATAGTACATTACTGTCGCGGCCTGCAACAGGGGCATTGATGGACGAATGTGAAAATGAGGACCGAGGCGATGCATCAATTCCTGGTTGCGGCCATGGCTTGTATTTGTATAGTACTTTTCTCAAATAATGTGCGGAAATTCAAACTAAGTAATTTAATTATAAATTCCAAAATCAGTGACGAACCACGATTATCTTTCACGCGCCAATATGCTCATTTGTTTCTTCTTTACTTTAAACAGTTCTATTTGCAAGCCAAATCGATAAGTTCAATCCAATCTTTGATGTTACCTCCTTGGTTCCCATGTGTCGAAGTAATAGTTCGCTCCATTTTTAAATTACACGACAGATATGAGTTTCAAACAAACACTGCAGGCCGCTGCTCGCATGTAGTTGACCAGTAAAGCATTTTCGATTAATTTCGAAGAAGGTTATCAAAATAATGCTCGAATTTCCAAGCTTGTTTGAGAAAAAGTAATAGTAGATACCTTCTTTCCCAAATATATTCATAAGTGGACGAGTAAACAGTGATTCCATTTAATTAATTATTTGTGTAGGGGGCGGTGTCGAAGCAATAATATATTTTTCAATTTTTTTAACTGCTTCAGATGGTTTATGGTTCATGAGGTGCCTTACTTTTTTTTTCAATCGATCAGTTTTTCGTTTTTTTACGGTTCTATTTATAAAGCTTGGTTTTTTCTGACATTCCAGTTTTTGTCTTCCATGCTCTTATCTGTCATTGTAAAGCGTCCGAGGGCATTGAATATATGCTGAATATATGCATCATATAAGGTCCTAAATGACCAAGTGCATTGAACCTAACAGCTCGCGAATATAATTGATGGCAAGCGTGTAACGTGCGTGACACGTTAGCCTAACATAACATTATCGTATGGAACCCGAAACGCACGGAGCCGTTCTAGAGCTAATTAACTAATTACGTAACTACCGTATTACGGTTGTGCGGTAATTGCCACAGTAAACTTTGTCAAGTAGGTGGAAAATTGTATTAGTTAAGACGTAGGTCTTGTTAAACAGTTAAAGAGGTTGTTACGGGTTAATTGACCACCCAACAATGTCTATAAAGTAAAACACAGAAAATTTAACAAACAATGGCGGCAGCTAGCAAAATGTCGAGAATGTAAATGAAAGATATATAACAAATAGGCAATAACAATTAAATATCACATCGAACTAAACATGCGAGAAAACTAAGGGCTATAACTTATTAAATATTACTATTCTGCAGAAGCGAACAGAAACAGCGATCAACACTAGTTTTCAGTCCTCCTTTCAGCGCATGAAATCATAATGTAACTTGTAAATGCTTACATAAATAAGTAGCTCACTTCGAATAGTTTTCCAGAAGCCGACAACAATGCTTGAAAGAAATACCTACGTGTATTTTCCCCAATGCCACATTTTAAGACCTTTTCTGTTCTGATATGTATCTCAAAGAATTAATCAGCGTAACCCGTGAAGGGAGCTCTATTTTTATCCTCTATTCCTAGCGCAAATATCGTTATTGTATGTAAAGCGGCCGATTCTTACTCGCAATATATATCAATGTCTTATACGCTTACACCTACCTCGAAAATCTTATAACAAAAGATGAAAATATTATAATACTGAAGAGAAAGTTTTTCTTATCTTTTGCATGAGTAGCAGCAGATGTGTGTCAGTATATTGTATTAAACTTTACAAAGATGAACAGTAACGATTCTCGATCCATTTAACGGTTGAAAAACGATTCCGCTTAGGGCCTTGATTGGATTCCCAGACGTAGACGGTACCTATATAAAAGACAAAAATAGCAACGCGTGCAACGAGACTCTCGCAATTTCCGAAATAACAGTGCACTGCATTGTCTTTAAAATAAGAAAAGCCGCCTAACTAAACTTAAAAATTATTTAGATATAGCATCTTGAAGTTCGTGAGGCGAAATTGAAACATCAAGCTAAACGGTTGGAACAATGTGACGGTAATTTATACAGGTCTGCGCTCTACAGCTGAGAAGAATGTACAATTTGTATGCAAAGTGGCCGATAGGCTGTTTATACAGAATACAACATCAAAAAATGGCGACCGTAACTATTTACATGTATTACCAGTATACTCGACTTGTTCACGGTTTGGGCGAGGGTATAGACAATATATATATGGGTGGGAACAGTGGAAGGTGCGTAGGTATTGAGCACAATTACCTCTATGTCATCTTTTCTTACTTTCATCATGGAAGCGTAAACACCATGATGCGGGTTTATATAATTCACAAGAAAAGAGAATAGTAGCTTAAGAACAAAGTAAATAAAACCAATTATAATTAAAAGTAAAAAAAAACTGCGTTTGCAGTGTCCTTCCTCGTTTACGCGCAATTCAAGGACAGGAGTTTCCAAGAACCTATCTATTTTACAATCATACTGCCGGCAAAAGACAGACGACGAACACAGAAGATTTTATGGTTTTTTTATTGATTGGGTTTTTGAATAGGAATTTTTTGAACTTCTATGAAATACTTAGGCTAGGTAGAGCAATATTCACAGGGTCAGCGGGGTGGCTAGAAATGGAATGTGTACGAGGATCGCATTTAGAAGCATGTTACTGGAGAGGCATAGCGGCCTATGCCCAGCTATGGACTTTAATATTTACCTTTTATTAATTCGTCAATAGTCAACAAACTACCGTGTGACTGTAGACAATTAATTAAATCTCCTCACGTTTGCCGGGGGTAGCAAATAACAATGCTATAACATCGTTGTAGCACCACCTTGGAGGCAATTAAAAATATGAACCCCAGTTATCACATGTCCACTTTCTGTGTGATATTGCTCCTCATATTTGTAGGTTTATTACCTATAAACGCCAGGCTGGCTAGTCGTTGTGCTCTATCTACCAGTGACTTTGTCCTGTGAAATATGTACCCAAATGTGAATCTCTGATACATCGACACAACTTTCTAGTCATCCATCGAAACTTGTTTATCCAACTCAGCTAACTCAACGCGAAAATATTCAAATAATAAATTTGTCTCTTTCGGAGACTTTTGTATTTTCCTTACATAGACTTTTCTGGCGAACTAAAAACAGAAGTAGCAAGGTAACAGAAAACTGCCTACGCCTCTCAGTGCCTAAAGTTACGCGTGTAATGGAGTATGGAAGAATTATTATTATAATTTCTATAGAAAAACGATAGGAATTGTGGGAACGACAATACACAACGTGATTTATTTGCTTCACGAACTGCAACAAAAGCACGATTCTATGGAAAAAATGAAGTGATACAATTTATTCAGAATTATTCGCGACGTTGCGTTGACAATGAAATATTTTGTCCTTTACTTTTTTGAATAGATTCTTTAGGTTTTATTTGGAGAGTCTTTATACAACTACATTTTTGTAGAGTGACTTTAATATCTCAGGCAGAGTGGTTATCTACCATCAAAATAACAATGTCAATTTCAACGTTTCTAACAATTGTTAGTATAGTAAAGTTTTGTAAACGAAAACTATCCTTCTATTGTTGTCCTGAAGTGCCTGATGCAGCACAATACAATTGTAGGTACTAAATTCTACTCAGTACGTTTCAGTTTTTAGCATGGAACCTGAAAACCTTTTTTGTTTTTTACTAGTCATTGTTTTATATGCATTTGATTTTGTTTGCATAGTTTCGCACAGTTGAGTGCCTACCTATAAATAATCTCGAGTTCCTATAGGAATTTATGTCAAAAATATGGCACCATCGTCCAACAATGATTCTAAAAAATATCAAAGGTCCATCGACTTCCATCGACATCGAGAATAAACTTACGAATTAAAAAAAAATACATTTTTTTTTATTGAGCTATAATAGGTTCTATGAACGCCCCAGACCTAGGCTACAATAATTTATTATTATTAAAAGTAACACTTCATATTTGCCGGAAATACCTACACTTTACATTAATCACAACTCACAAGTACGAATTATTCTGTCAACATCACATAGTGATGCTTTCAGACTTCAGACAGCTCTCGCTTTAAGTGTGGGGACGCTCTAAGTAACCCATATTTTATAAATAATATTAGAAGTACCTACCACTTAACCAACCACCGTAATCTGAATTTCTTGAATCATTTAGTACACTTGGTGCCCGGAATTTATCTTTCGCGCTAAACTGACGTAGTTAAAAAGATTTCCTATGCCATTAATTGATACTTAAGTACTTTTTTTTAGAATAGTTGTTTTTCTCAAACCTAGGAAGAATTCCGGCTTAGTACCAGGACTCATTATGCGGCTTAACCTGCTTCTAGGGTCTTTCGAAGTTACTGTGGACTTACATTGAACGTAAAAAACGGTTTTTATATGCGATCGGTCATTATAAGATAGATAGACACTATATTATGTACACCATAAAAATTACTGACATAAATTAAAAGATAAGATCCATAAAAATTAAATCTGAGTACCAGCAAACTTAAAATATTCTACAAAAGAGTTGTTAATTTTTGATTTTCTAATTTCAGATTTAATGTTACGAAGTGCTTTATCAGATCATGGCTAACCCTACCTATAAAAAAAATATTACATATTGGTTTAGAACACCGAAGATAGGCAAACGATCTCCGTCATTCCTAAGCTGATTTGGATTTACTATAATCCCAAAAACAGTATCCAGAACCTTCTTACAATAGAAGGTTAAAGAATGAAGTAGTTTTGCACGGAATTTCCTATTTTCCTATGATCACAGATTTATTGGGATCGTGCCTCAAGGCACTCGGGGTATCTGCCCAAGTAAAATAATTGTAAAAAAATATATAAATGAAGGTCATGGAGATGGAAAATTTTTCCTAAAGAAACACCCCCAGTTACTTTGTTAATGTATTTTCAGGAAAGCGCTTATTTATTATAGTGATACTAATGACAGAATGACCAATAAATGTTTCGATCGTCATACGAATTCGAATTAATACGCTGCTAATTAATTTGCCCTTTAATCGAATAAAGGCTCTTTCAAACAGGCGCGACACGCGACGCGACACGAAGACACCGCTCGTCGCGCGACGAGCGGTGTCTTTGTATCGCGTCGCGTGTCGCGCCTGTTTGAAAGAGCCTTTACTCGGCGATCGTTTTGAGTTGATGAGTAGGTAGATATTAGTGGACAGGCTAATTCAATAGAGTTGCAACTCTATTGAATTATTTGAGCCTGTAATCTTCTTGTTAGGAGTTGGGTGATTTGTTTGACACATAAAATTAGTCCCCTTTATAATCAAATCATTTTATTATGCAATTATCTAATTGGTAATTAAAGCGCCACACGCCGTAGCATTATTTTTCCTGGGATGCGGTCTGCGAAATAAGATTGCACTGCTAAATTCCATTTTTAGGGTTCCGTAATCAACCACAGGAACCCTTATAGTTTCACCATGTCCGTCTGTCTGTCCGCGGCTTAGGTCAGAAACTCTAAGTACTAGAAAGCTGTCCTTTGGCATGGGTACACATATTAAATATTCAACAAAGTGGTAAAATAATTTATTTTTAACGTACCTACCTACCTTACACATAAAGGGGATGTTTTTTTTTTTGTCGTCTTTCCCACGGTGTGGGGTGTCGTTGGATATACCATTCATAAATATTGCGGGTGTGTGAAATCTCTTTTTTTATTCAGGGATCCGTTTGCGAAATATTAAGCTTTAAAATGCTAATTTTTGCTAGATTCAAGTATGTGTTCCCTGCCAGCAAATGGTTGTTTTTGGATTTGTGAAAAAATTCACGGCAG
This sequence comes from Omphaloscelis lunosa, assembly GCA_916610215.1. Classification (NCBI taxonomy): domain Eukaryota; kingdom Metazoa; phylum Arthropoda; class Insecta; order Lepidoptera; family Noctuidae; genus Omphaloscelis; species Omphaloscelis lunosa. The sequence continues at coordinate 16,157,854 of OU744247.1, forward strand.
TAGTACATAACGAAGTTAAATGGAAAACTATCACAGCTAAGTAGGCTTTACAGGTTAACAAGTAATAGTCGATCAAATTACTTTTACAGTTGGAATGTATGGGAGAACATGTTTTCGACTACAACGTTAAGTTTGTTTTTGGGATAAATTCAGCCCAACTATGGAACTCTTAATTTTGAGTGGACCGGCACGTCCTGGCCGATTTATTATATTTAAGTTAGTTCAAGGCAGATTCCTTTTGTTTGATAAAACTCTAGTCAAAATAATTATTTAAAGTCGCTTTTCGTGTTTGTCTGTATGACCGCGTTGTTCTTCTAAACCACGCAACAGATTTTGATGAGGTTTTCACCATCGTTTAGAGAATTTATTCCGGAAGGTTTATGTGTAAAATACTTTAACATTAAAGTCAAATAAAACTAAAAAAATCTCGATGTTTTGTCAAGTCGTAAAAATCGGGCGAAGCAGGAGCAGGTCGCTAGTTTATTAATAAAATAAAAGTTGAAAGTTATAAATATTATTATGAGATAATTAATTTATGTTCCTACAATACAATATACTGGTGTTAAAATTAAACACAAATGTTCTTAGACGAGTCGTTGTCATTACAACTACATAGTAGGTAACAAGTTTCCCATTACAACTTTTGAGAATAGGTACGAAAACAATCAACACTTTTTCCAACAACAACGAGATTTTGCGTCTCGCTGCAGGGTGTTTTACGGTAGCTTACATAATAGTGCCTTTCGAATGGAAACTAAATCCCGATATCAAAAAGTCACTAGTTGAGAACAATTGCAAGAATTTGGATTTTTGACTTCCCTTTTTTATACAATAGTATGCAAAATAAAGCCTCCAGGCATAAAGGGCGTGCGTCCTCACCTTCCGCCTGACGCGGATCCTCACTGAACACAGCTGTTTCGGAAGGCTCCTGTTCAGGATAAGGTGGGAGGAAACGCCTGGGTGTCACCATTGTGTGGGTCGCCTGGAGGACGCGGTGGAGCATACGGTGGAGGTCTGCCCGGCTTGGACGGAGCATCGCCGTGTCCTCGTGGAGGCGATCGGCGGCGGTGATCTCTCGCGTCCGGCCCTGGTTCAGGCCATGGTACGGAGCGAGAGGAAATGCGAGGCCGTCACCTCCTTCTGCGAAACAGTAATGCTCGCGAAGGAGGAGGCAGAACGCGTGAGGAGAGGCAAAGTTCACGCCCCTAATCACCGCAGGAGGAGACATCCTCGGCGTCGGGAATCGCAGGCCGATTTCCGGCCACCGTAGGCGCGGGCTTGCGCACGGTGAGCAATGGGTAGCTCGCCGTCCGGTAAGGACCAGGCCCGGGTCGACGACGCGTTGTGTTCCACGCGTGCCTCAAAGCGATGTCAGCAGAACTGACGGGGTCCGCTAGGGCTGATGCCTGCCGGGGTTGCGAAGAAGCCCGAAAGGGAGATCGTGGCCCCCGGCATCATGGCAACTGAAGGAACACGGGTGGGTTTTAGTCAGTAAGAGTCTGACACGCCCTCCCACTCCGCCCAGAGCGGGAGAAGTTATTTGATAATTTCCGACCCAAAAAAAAAGGCATAAAGGGCGTGCCCGCTTACATAAAGCTATATATAATTGGAAGTTATAAATGATGAACTAGAACCATCGAGGTAAAATAAATAAACAGTTAATTACTAGTAACAATAACAAAACCATGAACAGCAAGACGACCAGTCACCACAAGCAGCACCCGTTCACGAGTAACACGCAAAGATCAGTCATTACCCCCTCGCTATATTTGAGGGAAGGAGGCAACCCGACCCCCATCGCTACCGCAAGCAGTAACATCTAAGGGAAAATGACGAACTTGCTGCCGGTTGCTCAGGTTGCCATAAAATATTATGATCAATTGTCGAGGTCGCTAGCTAACCACAAATTGAAATACAACTCATAACAAAAACATTGTAATGAGTAGATTATGTCAACAATAAATTATAATAAAAATGAATTGACTCATTAAAAAGAAAAAAAAAGACTTACAAATTCAAATAAAATAAACAATTATAAAAACTCATATAAACTGTCAGTAGGTAAGCTAATTCCGGAGAAAGAACATAAACATTGTCTTGAGTTAAGCACAGCAACCAATAGTTGGTTGCTGTGCTTAACTCAAGACAATGTCAATGTTTATGTTCTTATCATTTAAGTAGTAGTTGATACAATAGGCCTTTGAACAAAGGTTGGATTTTACTTTAGTTTTAATCGCATTAAAAGGCAAATCTAGCAAAGAAGAGGGTAGCTTGTTATAAAAGGTTATACCAAGCCCAACAAATGAGTTATGAACCTTATGAAGTCGATGAAAGGGAGCACGTAGTAGTTTGTCCTTATTTCTAGTGTTAACATTGTGTAAATCACTGTTTTTTAAATATAATTGTATATTTTGCCTTATATATAAAATGTTGGCGAAGATGAATTGCGATGCCACTGCGAGGATGCCAATATCTTTGAAAAAATGTCTCAGAGAAACTCTGGCACCTAGCTGGTAAATTGCTCCAACAGCTCGTTTTTGAAGGACAAATATATTTTGAATATCAGCAGTTTTGCCCCACAGCAGAATACCGTAGGACATAACGCTATGAAAATAACTAAAATAGACTAACCGAGCTGTATCAACGTCAGTGTTATTGTTTTACTTTCCTGACGGTGTAGGCGGCCGAACTAAGCCTTCCTGCTAGGCTCGATATATGTAGGCCCCACTGAAGTTTGGCATCTACTGTTATGCCCAGAAAAACTGCTGAGTTCTCAGTATCAAGCATCTTTTTATCTAAGACGATGTTGGGTCCTAGATTTCTAACATTTGGTAGGGCGAACTTTACACATTTGGCATTGAGAACTAGGTTATTTGTCGTAAACCAATCCGTAACCATTGAGCAAACTGAGCAAATTGAGTGCAAACTGTAAGCTGTGAGGAACAGTTACAATAATTCCGTATTAACCTCGCAGATTAATCCAGCTTCCCTACTCTAAACTTCAATTATGAATAATAACGAAAATGAAACAAATTTTGAATGGCCAATTGCCAACTGAAACGGTTAGAGCGTGGGTTTAAGGCTCTTTATTAGAAGCAATCTAATCATAAATTGTGCACGGACTCATAGGAATATCTGTATTGTTTCATGTTCCCTTTGTGTCCCAAATGGTAATAAAACCAATACCGAGTTTCAGTTTGTTATTAGAGCTTTTCCTGTTGAACTAAAAAACTTTTTCTCCTTTTTATAATCAGATCTGAGTCACTGCTTGTAGCCTAGCTCATAATTGTTTAGGGATATATTTCTTTTGAAATATATCCCCAAACAGTTATATAATGTAATAATGTATATAATGTAAGGGCCTCAAAGTTTTTTATGGCGTCGAATATTTGCATAAAGATGGCGAATTTCGAAGCCTTACATGAATGTTACGGTATCAAATGGACGTGTTCCGGATATCAGTGAGGATAGAGGTTAACTTTTAATAAATATCGCAGAACTCTTGGCTACGACTGCAGTGCACGCGCGCTCGGTATCCCGTCGAGTGTCGGCAACGAAGATGTCACCCGCGAATGAAGCTCGCAAATATTTTATATAATTATTAATTTACAAGTCACATGGAATGTTTCTGATGAAGTGGAATAATTAAATATAAATTTTAAGATTATTAACAAACATGTCCGTTACTAAAGTTAAAAAGATATAGATAGTTAGATTTTAGTGACAATTGGCTCTTAAACCCAAAATGGTACATGTTTTAAAAAAAAACCTTCCTGAAAATTGCGGATTTTAATCGACTTTAATATCAAAGATTCAAAAGAAATACCTGACAACCTCCATTCTTTTAACTAGCTTACGCAACTCAATAAAAAGTGAAATGTGAACAAACTAAACAGTTACAAACGGTACTGAAGCTCGACGTGGTTTTTAATAAGGACTTCTTGTTAGTTATGTTACGTCATGAACTCATGACGGAAAACGGTTGCGATTGACGGGCTTCAACAACTTTCATGGAGTTTAAAATTAGTATTTCCTGGAAATCGAATAAACTGCGTAACCAAAGCTACGTCTAAAATTATTAAGGGTGCTCATACGCGCTTTAACAATACTTGTATTCATATACACACCCGTAAATAATTGCCCTGGATGTTCATAAACCCAGGACAAACTTAGTCGTAGGACTTGTAGTTGTAAAAACTTTAGATGCTTCTTGAATACCTAAATTAAATGTTAGAAGACCACGTCGGGCATCAATGTAATTAAGTCACAACCGTTTTGCTCGGAGTGGTCGGGATTTAGTATTCCTGTGCGGAGGTGCGGTACAGTACTAGAGCCACTGACAGCGGCCTACGTCAAAATTCTAATTAATTTACTCAGTTCAGGAGGCCATTGACGGTCTATAAATTAAATCTGCGTCTGTTTGGAACTTCAATAAGGCTTATGGCATAATCCGCCAAGACAGCCGTGCCAGGCTTGACGTAAAATTAACGTTTTACGAGTTCAAGAACTCCAAGAATAATCGTATTTATTCTCACATTGTCTGTCAACTTTTTCCGTGACATCATGAAGAAACTTGTAATCTGGTCAGCGTTGTATGAAGTCAAACAACAGTAACATGTTGAATTTATGTTTTGGGGCATTTGTAAGTAAAGGCAGTTTGTTAGGTCATCGCGTATTCGTGTGGGGTGACAAATAGCCCACATCTCGTACACTGGAACAGCTGGTATGACTACCGGAGCTATTTCTTTGGACTCTCGTTAGGGCGTCGAAAGTTTCATGTGGAATAAGTATGTAGTTCCTGTGTATTGTGTTGATTTTAATGGTAAAGTTCCGAAAACTTTTTTATTTCACTTCACACAATTCAGCGGTAAAATAAACTGTTTAAATAATATATATATTGTTTGCCAACAACCTGAGGAAACATGTTTAAAAACAATTCCACCTACTCCGGACAAATTCATAAAGATTTCCTCACGTGCAACAGCGTACTAAAATCTGGAAGGAACGATATATTTATCGAGGCACTGTTATTATCAGTCTGCAGATTGAGATTCAATGTTCTGATGGCGAATCATATTTTTACGGGATGCTGTAGAAATTATACCAAAATTATATATAAACAACAAGGATTATTATCACAACAGTGGTATTAGACAGTGACTAAGTCAAATTACTAGGCACTTTGCCGCCCCAAGTGGCCGCTAACAGGCCACTCTCCAGGAGGAAATGACGCCATAATCTTATCCACAATGACAAAACGGACCTGAGATAAGTGTTTCCATATATTTGAGTGTAAGTTTCTCACCACGAGGGAATAACAAACAAACTTACCTAGGACTTCGTCAACAGCCTGCGGCGTTGCTGAAGAAGTTAAATACAAGGGTAAAAACTCCAAACAGGATACAATAAATTCCCCTAACTTGTTTAATCAGTTTGTTTAAAACGGACTAGTTACAGTGAAATGTTACCGTAATAAGTGTAACAATGCACAGCTTGTGTTACAAAAGTAGAAAATTTAAGAATAGGTCGAAAGAAACTGCGATGTGCGAATGAGACGTTAATTGGAATACATTTCACTTTTTGCCAGGATTATGTACGAATTGTACGAGAGGTAGATTAGATAAGTAGGTTGGTTTAGATTTTGATGGCTTAAGATATAAGAATTTTATTAGTGATGAGAATGAGGATATGCTGGGCGAACAATTATCTATCGACGCGTCAGAATATTTTGTAGAGTAATACCTACTATACGCACAAAACGGGATTGGCATGCCAAGGCCCTATTTTATAAACCTTACAAATTGTAAAATGTAATTTGTAGATGACAGGCTACAATTCTACAAGTTTCTGTTTAAGAAAAATTATTTATGATACAAAAACCCAACTGCATAAACACATAAAGGCTTGTGCAGAGCAGCGCGATATCGCGGGCGCTACAAGGGTCGCGCTGCCTGTAGCGCCCGCGATATCGCGCTGCTCTGCACGAGCCTTAACTGAAAAGAGGAAAATAAATAAAATTTACACCATATTTCTGGTTATTAATTTGTCCCCGCCTGCGATACCAAAATTCTATAGATTATATGCTTGTTTTTCTGTTTTCAGTTATGTGTTTTTACTGCCCTAGGAGGAGGGGTTATGTTTTTCGAGAGTACCTATGTATGTATGTCTATTTATTTAGCACGCTCTGAAGCCTAAACGGCTTGATGGATTTTAACATACGAGGTGTTGTTAGATTCGTCTTAATTGTGGGAGTAACATAAGCTATTTAATATTTATATATTGGATCTGCAAATACAAAAAAAGAAGGGGCTGGTTTAAAAAAAAAAAAACAACAAAATTGGTATCAAATGAAAGCTGGTAATAAGTCAATTCCAAATTTATATTAATAAAACAAAAAAGCTTGAAATATAGAAAATAATTTGAAAAACAAAAAACCCGACTAGTGATGTTTACTGGTGATGTATGTATGTCAGATCTTAGAATTTATCATTTCATGAAATGATCGACCATTTTGTGAAATGGTTGCATTTCATGAAATAGAACATTGACCGCTGGCCACATCATGATGTTGTCTGGCCGGATCATTGAATACACAACGTTTGACGATATGCACAGTTAAATGCACGACTACTTCATAATGTGGCCAAACATTAGTGATCATATCGTAAAATAGTTAGATTATCGCTTTGTTTTTGTTATGCATCATGGCGGCAGACGATAATTTGATTGGAAAGCGATTATAATTATGCATATGGAAGATAAAAGTGCAGTGAAGTATAGTTATTATACTAAGCTACGTGACTTTTATGAAAGTCACTCGAAAAACTAGCGCAACGTTAAAAAACCATGGAGTTTGGAACGTATTTCAAAGGTTAGTATTAAACTATTCAAATCTTATTAATTTTTATTTTTCTTCTGAAAGCTATTAAAAAAAAAAATATCCAATGACTCAGATTACTAAAAGTTAATGAATGCCAATAACTTTGCATGGATACCCTACTTGATGATATGGCCAAACGTCGACTGACATATCATCAAACGTTGACGTTTAAACGACATTGTCAATTTTAGCTGGCCATTTCATGAAACACAACCATTTCACGAAATGATCAATTCTAAGATGTGGCCACGACATGTATAATATGTGATCGAACGGCAACGGCGAGTTTTTCGTAAAAGGATAAAGGCTCTTTCAAACAGGCGCGACACGCGACGCGACACAAAGACACCGCTCGTCGCGCAACGAGCGGTGTCTTTGTGTCGCGTCGTGTCGCCTGTTTGAAAGAGCCTTATCTCCGTGAAACACTTAAATTTTAAACTCAAGAGTAAGAAATCTACCCTGAATCACCGAAAACTTACATTTTATGTATAATATTATGTATTTGTGTTATGTATAAATACAACTGTAACTTAAAACTACATATTTGTAAATAAATAACGCAATGAAAGTTGTTGAACTGTCAAATGAAACAAATTACTCTTAATCATTTACGAAAATATGTTACGTAATTAGATAGCTGGCTTCCCGTAGGTTTAGGAAAATATGTCTAACAATTTAATATATCCATCGGGTTAATTGCTTAACATTATGAAATGGCAATCAGTCGAGAAGCAGTGATAGCCTAGTGGTGTGACCGTCGTACTGCCAAGTCATAGGTCTCGGGTTCGAACCCAAGGCACGTACCTCGGACTTTTCGGATTCATAAGATTATTGTATAAATATAATTTGCTTAAAAAAAACGGTGAAGAAAAACATCGTGAGGAAACCGGGATTGTTTTTTTTTTTTTTTGGGTGGGTTAATTATCAAATAACTTCTGCTGACATCTCTTTGAGACGCACTGGAACACAACGCGCCGTCGACCCGGACCTGGTCCTTACCGGACGGCGAGCTACCCATTGCTCACCGTCCGCAAGCCTGCGCCTACGGTGGCCGGAAATCGGCCTGCGATTCCCGACGCCCAGGGCGTAGGAGGTGACGGCCTGAACCAGGGCCGGACGCGAGAGATCACCGCCGCGGTACGTCTCCATGAGAAACCGGTATACCTGAGAAATATTTCTCGACGGCATGTGAAGCCAAGTCAGAGGCACATGCGAGCGGCATTAAAACTTCTTCACTAACCACATGAAAAAAAAAAAGAAATGGCAATCGATCGCAATGCCTTTCACAGTTCTGATTCAGCGTCAGCATTATTGAGAAGACGAATATTTAAAACTTATGAAGCAATGGATGTCAAAAGCAAAGCCATTGTGATCGATTGCTATATAATGTGTGTTACGCAAGTGCACGACAACTAGGAAGCATTTCAGTATAATAACAAGAGACGGGTCGGTTTTTGTCACTCCTCAAAATATACAAAATACGTACGTGTTTCGTGACTTATGTCACTTTGGTGCGAGCGAAGTACTAAGCATGCAAGTTTATGCAGAACATGAAAGCATGCAAAAATATAATTAATCTGCTATTAGATACCGATCTGCTTGCCAATGAACGTAAATGATTTAATATTACCTTAAATTGACAAAGCTTTATTACAACAAAAAACCCGACTGCAAAACACAACTGAAAAGAGAAAAACAAGCATTATAATCTATAAAATTTCGGTATCGCAAGCGGGGACAAACAAAAGTTACACTATATTTCCGGTTATTAGTTTGTGGGCCTGCGATACCAAATTTTTATAGTTAAAAATGCTTGTTTTTCGCTTTTCAGTTGTGTTTTTGTATTTTAAATAATATTCTTTATTTCAAGCTTTTTAGTTTTATTAATATAATATATATTTGGAATTGACTCATTACTAGCTTTTATTCGATACCAATATTATTGTTTTTTTTTTTAAACATCCCCTCCCTTTTTTGTATTTGCAGATGCAATATATAAATATTATATAGTCTATGTCACTCCCACAATTAAGACGAATCTAACAACACCTCGTATGTTAAAATCCATCAAGCCGTTTAGGCTACAGAGCGTGCCAAATAAATAGACATACACACACAGGTACTCTCGAACAACATAACCCCTCCTTCTGGGGCAACTAAACAATAATCGATCAAGTAACTGAGTAATGTCGAATAAAACAGCTTTCGAAAAATTACTGCGTGTATTTTCACCTGTACGGACATTCTAACCGGGGATACCTTGTTCAGTGGTCATTGGTTTCAGGACTAATATTGGCACGGTTAGGTACATAAAGCTGACATTTGAAGCCAGTACCTAATGTTTGTTATCAAATAGACATTATCTAGCAACGTGTTTACATAATGGGCTCTACTTTTTAAGTTCATACGGTTACGTAGAACATGAATGATTGTACCTACGTAACGCACTTATTATAATCCAATCTAAAATAACAAAGAAAGTTGGTCTTTTCTGTTCAAAGTTAGAACATACGGACAGATAAGCTTAACAGTCAATCACTCATCTGTTATCTTTATTTCCTTTTAATAATGGCGTTTTACTTATCGAATATTACAGTCACGAGCATACCTAAATATCGCAAAATTCAAAAGCTATTTTCTCGCGAATTAACAATTGCAATTTTCAGAAAATACCTATTTCAAATATGCCATCATCAGGAATTTTTCAAAAGTCCTCTAAAAGTGTTAGTTTGTATTTAAACTGATTTATCGACCGAAACAATGAGAAAAGTAAAGTGTTACTTGAGAAGTCTTAAGTTGTTTATATAAGAGATCCTTAAAGCTTTACGCAGTTATTGTTTTAATTAAATACGACTTACAGAGAGAGTACATTGGATGAATTCTTAATTAGGTTTAACGTTTACTTTAATTAAGTGCGAAAAAAAAACCTAAGAAAAAAAGACGATTGCTTTATTGGTTTAGTAAAACAAAAATGGGTTTGAAACAATGCTCCTAACGACGTTACTTATTCGAAATGTTGTATTTCTTCTTTAGAATTGACTCAAACCATAATAATACTAGCTGTTCGCCACGATTTCGTTTACGTGTATTTTGTTTTAAACACAAAACTCTAGGATGAAAAGTAACCTATGTTCTTCGACAGGTCCCAGGCTACCAAACTGTCAAATATAACGATCGGCTCAGTGGCTTGAAAAGATAACAGACAGACAGACAGAGTTACTTTACTATTTATAATAAAATTTGAAGTATGGATGTATTATAAGCTCATAAAGTGGTACTCTAAAAATATATATAGCCAGGTTAACAAGATGGTATCGGAGTTGGGTACCGTGGAAGGTATCGGGGCTGGGTACCGTGCATGGCTAGGATTTGTGTATCACCACTCTTCGATGCAATTTACGAGCATCCTGATGTTGTTTGTAATAGTGTATACAATGGTTTCATAACTAATTGAATGTGGACTTTGTGTATCGTGTTTTACAATTAATTTTAACACTGTAGAAGAGCAAACATTTCATGGGTAAACAGTTTGTAGGTAAGTACTTACGTGTAAATCATTTCACGTGCAAACAGTATGTAGGTGAGCACCTAAGTGAAAATCATTCCTCTACATTTGGGAAGTACAAAGTTGATGAGTATTTTAATGATATATTTATTATTTAACGTTTTTATTAAAAGAGTAATGTTAAGAGTAATGAAAGCCGTCCATCAGAATTATATGGCAGACTGACGTTTGTCGAGTATTTTGTCGCGTAGCGCTAAAATATAAACTTAGCTCTGCTCACAGGCCAGACCTTTGATCAACTTGACTTGAATCGCGGAAACTAAACTGGAGCTTGAAATTCATTTAATATCAGTCAGTTAAACCAAGATAGTTTGCCCCCACATACACTTTGGTACAGTCGAAATAGTAATTAAGATTGGCAATCCACGATTCCTGAATTTCAATATTACCCATCGATATATCGTAACGTAGCTAACAGCCGCCAGACTGCACTCCCGTTAAGTATTGTCAAAAGCGTATTACAATTTCGCTTAGTGGCTCGGGTCAGCGAGAAAGTAATAAGTGCTAAGCAAATATTCTTTTTAAATTAATCGAAGAGCTTTATTTATTACGTATGAAAATTAACGTAAACTACATAAATAAGTAGGTAACCGTATGTTAACCACGGCAGGTATTTTCGTAAGCCGCATAAAGTTTGTTAACTAAATATGTGTGTATAGGTTCGTCGGCTAAACCTTTGATGCTGGCAGATTTCCGCGAATATTACTTGCTTGGTTTCGAGCCCAGTTTGTAAAAATATCTAGGTCATATCGTTACGGGATAACGGGTTAATAAAGGGAAGCCATTATTTTAAATTGTTGTGATTTAACTGAGGATATAAAGATGATTTTACATCAAAATTATTATCAAGTAATCGTATATAACATAAGTCTTAGTTAGGTTTTGGCGACTCATTACAGATTTTAGTACTTACTAAATGCCAATTGGCGATTGCGTCCGTGATGAATAAAGCATGGACCAGACAATAGCGATTTAGCGTCAAACGGCGTCGATGCAACGGCGTTTGAAATGTCCGCGTCGAGGGTTCCCTTGATTACGCTTTGCCAGCGATGATCTTGCTGATTTGATAATTGTTTTTGTACATAGTAGAGCTTTTTACAATCGCAAATACATGAATCACGATTGTAAATACCGCTACTATGAATTTCAGCCGTCTAAAGTACTATCGCAAAATTTTCATCAAAATTTGAAGCTGGTGCCGAGATCAAAGCTTTTGGAATGTCAGGAAGAAAGGATATTGCAAGTGTTTATTATGAATGAAGGAAAGTTGAGAGGCTCTCAATGGTCACAAGAGAATCTTGACCCGGCTCTGTGTGAAGAATTCAAAAAAATATCGAGTGTGTAAAAAGCAACCCTCTTGTCCTTCTTGCTTTTTGCAAAAAACTGTTAATTTAAGAATTCCATTTATGATTTCTCTGGAATCAAGATTTTGAATGGAACGCAAAAATGGCAGTATTTTTTCGGTTCATTTAACATCGTGCAACATTTGCAAAAATATATTGCACGTACTAGTTGTGTACGCGACATTGGAGGATAAAAATCGTTTAGTAATATAATTGCTCAGTAGCAGACCGAGGTCTAGATTTGTGCACGGTTGAAGGCAATAGGCTCGCCCCCTATTACGTGGGACTTAAACATAACTGGCGAAATGTGGGTGTACTATAGGTACACCTCTACCTAACCCTTCCGCGTGATGTTATATATGTAGTGTAACATTTAGGTATTTTATTAATATTTTGTATTGTAGGTATTCGTCGAATATATGAACGGCGTCTGACGACGCTTTTTCACGGCAACATGTAGGAACAATTGCGATAAAAATGTCTGGATATCGATGCTCACAAAATAACACAATGAGTCACTTTCATTTGACTAAAAACTCCACAATATCTCACAGCTTTTTATTTCTCTGTTTTCGGTTTCTCAAAAAAGTGCATTTAAAAACCTGTATAACAAAGAGTACTATAATATATATACTACCTTGTCAGATCATGATTATTTCGAAGCGAACCGCGTCGCAAGCAGCCTACTCCACTGCTACGCAAAGCATATGCCACTAATAGGCAAAGCTTATGCCACTGCTATGCACAGCTTTCGTCACTGCGACCCAAGGCCAACGCCGCTGTTACGCAAGCAACGCACACAAAGGCTATGCCTGCGCCGGTGCTACGCAAGCCTACGCCACCGCCGCGCCACTCCAACGTAAGGCGTACGCCGCTACAGCGCAAGACCTACATCTCTGCTACTCAAGGCCTACGCCGATGCTACGCAAGTCCTACGCCGCTGCTACACAAGTCCTACACCGATGCTACGCAAACTACGCCGCTGCTACGCAAGCAACGCACAAAAGGTTACGCAAAGTCTACTCAAAGTCGACGCAACCCCTGCCAGCATGCTTCCTAAACAGCGTCTACCTACGGTCTACATAGCGTAGACACATCGTTTATGCAACGTCGTCGCTGTGCAATATACTATGTCCGAGTATTGCCTACGTCAGACAAACGCCTAGCGCGAATACACGTAAATGATAATAATATGAAGATAGAACTTTGTAAATTTGTTTTAGGTGAATATTATTATGTTGTTACTGTATGTAATTTTATAATAACTTCAAATTATTTTATATACTTTTGTATGGTAAGAATATAACAAATAATTTTTAGGTACAAGTAAATAAGTAATACAACGTATTACATATTTACATACTTTTTAGGGTTTCGTACCTCAAAAGGAAAAAAAACGGAACCCTTATAAGATCACTCGTGTGTCTGTCTGTCCGTCTGTTACAGCCAATTTGCTCCGAATCTAATGGACCGATTAAGTTGAAATTTGGTACACATATGTATTTCTGTGACCAAAACACGGACGTGTAACGTAAATAAATGAATTTTGAATATGGGGTTACTTTTGGAAAATAGATGAAAATTGACCATTCCCCTCCCTTATCTCCGAAACTACTGAGCCTAAAATATTGAAAAAAATCTTCACTCATCTATGAGTGAAGAATCATTCTCTGTATTTTTTTTTTATCTATTACACGAAAACCTGTAAGAAGTCTATGCTCTTAAAATAACATGGTAAATCTACCAATATTGTGCGTACAAACTTGCAGTTGTATTGGAGAACATGTATTTCAACTACAATGTTAAGTTTGTATTTGGGATAAATTCATCCCAACTACGGAACCCTTCATTGTGCGTAGTCCGACACGCACTTGGCCGGTTTTTTCTAAGAAGGCAGCACTGCCATCTAGTGAAAAACTCGCAAGACGACATTAAAAACGGCGCGCTGTTGCCACTTCATTCCCGGACAAGACAAGGCAAACTTTATTATCTGTCTGTTTCACTCAGTTCATGGTGCTGTCTCTTTCTCGCGCGCCGGCTTGTGATTTGAAATTTATTCAGCCTTGGGCTAACCGTCGCCCGTGTACAACGTGCCCATGTTCGCTTGTAACGGATATTTCGCGCCAAAGTTTACATTGTGGATTGGAAAATGAGATATTTTTTTTAAGTGCATCAAGTTAGAAAGTGTGGAAACTGCCCGTTCTAGTCAATTGGACTGACAAAAGTGTATCATCGGCTATCTGAAGTGTAAACGTTTACTTTGTGTGTGCGATGCATAACAGTTAAGTTGGAGCTAAGCAATTATTAAAATTGTGCAAGATGGGCGCATAAGAATTGTTTCCCGGTGCAAAATTGATAGAAAGTATCTGGACTGCCAACATGGGGACCAATCGGCTGCTTTCACCATTTACTTTGCTGCTGATTTGTACAGGTAAGCGGAGCTACCTACTTACTTTCTGAGTCACCTTAGCTTAGCACGCCGACGACGCTGCGTAGCTGTATCAACAAGCGAGCCACAGCCTGCCTGTGTGCGGTGAGCTGGCGTGTAACTATAAGCAGTACAACCACCTAAGTGTGCGTGTGTTGACTTTTTAACCGTATGCAAGGGAGGCTGGTTGAGCTATGTGAATAGGGTATGATAAACCATTGTACGCGCTACAGGCACTGCTAGACCGCAACAACTGTTTAGATTTATGTTTTAGGAGTTCAATTGATGTTTCTTTGCGAGTACCATTTTGTTAAATAATTATAGCTTTTATGATAACACAATTTATGTTCCGGATTATGATGGATGGCCGGCTACATCTTTTTCCAAAGCATTATTATAAGTTGTTTTAAAGTGGTACGCGCAATGCGGTATCCTTCCGTAGACGTGCAATGCAAACCTTTGAACGATGCAATTTTGACTGTGACGCTGGTTTGCAAGGAATTTAGAAATTTAAAAAAAAAAATCAGCATTGCAATAAAAAAGGAAATCAGGCATTGGAAGTAAAAATAAGAAAACGGTTTTTTTATAATTATTAGGGCCATGATTTAATGAAACAACAAGAATGTGTCCTTCTAGGTACTTACCGTCACTGCAGAAAGTCGTAAAAAAGTCGTATTGTTAAGTACCAATTTCAAAACAGAATTAAGATAAGAAATATTATAATCTGGCAAAGTGTTATTGAATAAAGCCACAGCAGTTTTTACAATTTCTGAAGAAAGGCCTAATCCCTAATGGATCCCAGGTATAAGTAAGTACATACTTACCATAAAGTAACTTACTAAATTCCCTTTCTATGTAATTTGTTAATGTCAAAATTTTCCAACGACTTGCTGAGCTAATTGATGTTGTATTGCTCAATTAATACCTGTGATCGACATAAATTAGTCATGTCGTATCAAAGGAATGGGTATAAAGGAGGAGAAGAAACGTTGTTATTAATTTGATATAGACACTAAATAACTAAACGAGTAAGACATGATGTCATTACGAAATACAAGCTAAAGTGTATTTAATGTTTAACTAACAAAAATTATGGGTTCCGATTTTCTTGTTGAAGAAAAAGTTTAAATGAAATTACTACCATTTTGAATAACCACAATTTTCTAAACGAAATAAAGGAAGAAAATATTCTTGTCGACTCAAGCTTGAATGCGTAAATTAGGCAACGCCAGTGGTGCTGAGAGAGTGAAATCATGTTTATAGAAACCGGTTTTGATGCAGGTGTGCGCGGTTCGATGTAGAGTTGGTCCACTAGTGGTCTTACCAAGTTATTTCAGTAGATCTTTTATTCTTGTGGCCAGCTATGCGTAGCAATTAATCCACTTTTAACTTAAGCATGCATTTCTTCAAGTAATCAGTTGGCAGTTACTATTGTGGTGAGCTGTTTGAGTTCAAAATGTATTCTATAAATAATTACAAAGTATCGAAAAACCAACAATACATCAGCAATTGGCAAATAAGAGCATTGCAATAAAGACTTTTTGACATGCTGTGTGTACATATTTTACTTAACTCAACTCACTTATAAATGAGTACATGTTGACGTGTAAATAACACACGCTAACATATCTAGTAATGGAACTTAATCCACATATGATGAACGGGCTTCCATTTTAAATATTTGAAATTTATTGTCTGAAATTTTTTTTGGAATTCCGTAGTCTTTTACTTTTTTGAAATAATAATATATACTCCGTCAATCAACTACCATTGCCCGATTCCGCATGTCATAATTTATAGTAATTACAATTAGTATATTTAATTTAACTTCAGAACTTTTCTTCAGTTGGTGGTTTGCTTATCCAATGGGGTAATATCAAGTTTGAAGATTTTTGAAAATCATCGCCATAATTTTGTATAAACATGAAACTTACATGGAAACTGTCTGAAAAGTCAATACTTAATTTAACCAAATGGGTGAGAATTAATACAATGTAATTGAGAAGTGGACTGGATTCATTTGCAAATGTCTGGAAATTTCTTAGGCATCTCTGTATCTTGATCACTGACTTATACAAAAAAAAAATGAACCTAAAACAAATTATTTTTGAATTTTGCTACGTATTCGAGAAGAGAGAATATAGGTATCAGGATACGCATGGTCACAGAAAAGCAACTGCCTTTTTTAAATAAATCTAAAAAAATATCTGGAATTTCTGCCATATGAGCAGACAAAAATACCGATATCTGTGATCCTTGTGGAAGGTCTAAAAAGTTGCAAAGTAGCGTAAAAAGTAGACATTCAGACTTACATGAACATAAAAGAAGGCGAGCAGCGCGAGACGTGTCAACAAACTTTTCAAATTCTCCCAAAACCGTTGCCAAACAATTTACTGGGTCCGCAAAAATACTGCCACTTGACTTCTTAGATTATGAAAGTAGCTACTTACGTGCTGTGCAAAAACAAATAACTTTTATTGCTCAACTTTCCCGCTCAGCTATCGCAGTAACAGTTCGTTTCAAAACTCCTCAACTACCGTGGATTTTAATGAACTAAACCGAAATTGCAAAGATATTTTTCCTATTTTGCATCTGGGGTTCGATGCTAAAATTAGATTGGCGGCCAATTTCATTCTGCTTAATATATACAGACTGCATAAGTAGGTGTACAGAAATTGACTGTACTTGAGACGCGCGGTGCATATTCCACTCTATTTTTGTACACCTTAATATCCTTTCTGTCTCTATTCTTACTCTTAGCAACTCAGATACGTAAACAATTATTCCGACTTCTTGGGAACCCAGTCTCACACATCTACATCCAGTAATTCAATAAACTGTTCACAGCCAAATCAGTATTTCTTCACTAGCTGGAGAAAAATCGTAAAAGAAACAATAGGAGTAATAAAGTAGAACGCCAATAGACAAATATTTGTAGAAGCTGGAAATTCTAAAAAGTTATTAAACCTATTGTATACAGCTCTCCAATACCGATAAGTGACGAGAGGATATTGGGCTTACTAATTACTTGTTGAGAGTAGTGACCTCATCGGAGTCGATAAGTTTGTAGACGGCGGATCACTTAAACAAATGAGTCTTATTACTATGAAGTTTTAATGCCACAACAATAAGTATTTCATTCCCAACGGTTCGTTTGGTTGTCGTGGTTCAGTTCACAAGAAGCTCATTTTCCTTTATTAGAGGCTCAAAGGCGAGCGGGGGCTTCCGTTTGCATGGGACTGATTGTCTACTGGTCCTTATACGCCATTGAGTGACCCCGTCATGTCACTCTTCATGCGTGAAATAACCGCTCCGCTTCAAATAACCCATACTTACCTGCTGCCATCATTATATTTACCTGATAAGCTTACTCGATAAAGCTGAACAATAGAAGCGATGATCGAAAATAATAATTAATAAAGTTATTTGACACGTTCATTTAAACTTATTTGGCGCTTAGTTCCTAACTTTCGTATTTCAAACACGTGTACTTTATTGTGTTAAATAATTATTTCCTTTTTTAATAAGTAATTTTCCCAGAAGTTCCCTAAATTGGAGTATTACATGTAGTTAGTTAAACACGTCATCATAGTTAAGTGCTCGAAAAACTGCTGTCTAGATATGAGGGCTGTTTTAAAGGTTTAATAAGTAGTGGAAATAGAAAAGAAAATACGTATATGTATATTTGAAATATTGAATCTTTTTCAAATCCTGAACATTTTTAAGTCATGCCACGCCATGAAAAGAGTAGGTGTTTCTTTTGAGTTCAAGCGCAAGTTCTTACGATTCGCACCGGTGCTTACGATTAATTTAATGGTTTTCCATAAAGCCGTAATTATTTAACAGCTACGAAAACCTGATACGACTTTTTTTTGTTAACATATTACATTTTTTGTACAATATTCCCCTTGTAGGTAAGTGGTACTATCAGGGAAGCAAAAGGTTTATTAAAGCTTTCCTACTGCTTCCCACATCACGATTTTTATTTATTTCGGTGTACTTAGTTAAAATAAAGGAATTATTTACATGTGGGTAGTTCTTTTATTTTTGTCTTCGTTTTATTAAATATAGAAATTGTTTCTTATTTATGATGTTTGAAGTTGTACCTATTAATTAAAGTTCTGGTCATATCTGCACTAGGTAGTACTAACACCTACATACTATAGGAGTAGGATCACCTTGCATTTACTAATACGCTTCGTAAGGAATTCATTAAGTTCAGAATGTTCCGAAGCGTTCGATCGTTTATCAGTGAGAATCGTTTTTGGATTCATTTGTATCTGTCTTCCTTACGTGACATTTTCTTACACTGCTCTTTATATTTGTATATGTCAATGACTGTCTTTTAATTTATCATCGCTTATGGAACAAAATCGACTTTTATGTTTTTTTTTTTTCGATATGAATGTATAATTTTCTTGTAGTATCCAATCAATCGAGAAAGTTGATAATAAAACGTAATACTTTACCAATGAACTATTATCTCACGAGACAACAGTAGGTCACATAATAAATAAGCTCTTTACAGCCCCCAGCGGTACAAGACCTGCTGTCTAATGACTTACTCTGTACACTCCCTCCGCACTTTTCTTACATTTTCCCTGTATTTATAACACATGATACGACACGTAATCCTCCGATCCAATTGGGTTTCGTTATAAATGTTATTCGGTTAACCAATTGATCAAATATCGCGAAGGTATAATTTGAACCCTCCGGTCTGCTGACAGTGCCGATGCCGACACAATTTGTACATCTTGTCGTAAGTAAGTTAAGTCGAATTTAATCTCGTTCTACGTTTTCATGTTGTTTCGGAAACTAAACCAAAACATGGCGACTGGCTTATCTATAGTCAGGAAAGTTGTTTTACAGCTTAGGAAAAGGTTTGCTATTGTTG
The DNA here is from genome assembly GCA_916610215.1 of Omphaloscelis lunosa. Classification (NCBI taxonomy): domain Eukaryota; kingdom Metazoa; phylum Arthropoda; class Insecta; order Lepidoptera; family Noctuidae; genus Omphaloscelis; species Omphaloscelis lunosa. The sequence goes on from OU744247.1 coordinate 16,176,967, forward strand.
TTTTGCGTAGGCGTAGGAAACCGCCATAGTGATTTTTTGCATATATTTTTGGAATCTCTAAAATCCGTATCAGTAAAGTAGGTACTGGATAGGTACTTCAAGTACATTGGGCACTTATCGGCTTTATAATTCTAGAAATTATTGCGCGTGTTTTCGGGAGAAAACCGCGTTAATAACTAAGTTGAAGATTCCTTGGTTAAGAGGGTCCAGTATTTTTTCCTGTTTAAAAGATTCTCGTTAATTAAGTTGGAATTATTCACTTTGGAATATGTATGATCAAACAATTTTTGTTTGCCTTTTCCACTGATTTTTATAAACATTTTCGTTACGTAGATTTCGAAAAAGTATGCATGTATACTTAAGAGACAGCAATATCTCAAATTGCTTAGCTTAGATCCTCCGTTATATGGAAAATAGTGCCACGTTATTTTTTTTAATAAATATATGGTATTAATGTTAAGTATACTATATTTGACGAAAACTCGATTCCATAAAATTATCTCTATAGAAAAAAACCGGCCAGGAGCGTGTCGGACCACGCACAATGAAGGGTTCCGTAGTAGAGATGAACTTATCTCAAGAACAAACTTAACATTGTAGTAAATGTAAGATTGAACGCACAATATTGCGAGATTCACGTTGTTATTTTAAGACCATAAACTTCTTATAGATTTTCCTTTGCATTTTTTTAAATTTTTAGGTTCAGTAGTTTTGGAGATAAGGCGGGAATGGTCAATTTTATGCTCTAATAGTATTATTTTAAAATAACAAAAATATATATTTGAGATTCTCACAACAAGCCCCTTCATTCTATATGTCACCACACGTTGACACGGTACAGTATGCAAAACTTTCTTTTGCAATTTTTCCCCAACAAGTGGCCCCCATATTCAAAATTCATTTATTTACGTTACACGTCCGTGTTTGGGTCACAGAAATTCAAATGTGTACCAAATAACTAAATTGGTCCAGTAGATTCGGAGCAAATTGGCTGTGACAGATGGACAAACACACACCCAGACACACGAGTGATCCTATAAGGATAAGGGTTCCGTATTTTCCTTTTGAGGTACGGGACACTAAAAATTCCAAAGTTACCTACAAACCAAACAATAAACCGCGGTATTAAAAAAATACTTCAAATTAGATCATGAAACTGCATACTAACTGAACTAGCTATAAAGCAGAAACTATGTTTTTTTTATTATCTTTATTTTCGTCGTATAAGGAAATTACCTAAAACTATTGGCGCCTTGGAGCCTTCTCCCCACCGCTCATTCTCGCTCTCACTCAGTCCGCGAGCAGTTTGGTGCGAACGTGACAAGGAGTGAATTTGAACTGAGGTATTATGGGCTCGTAAGTAGATATTCGCAAATATAAAAATATTACAGCAACAGAACAGTTTTCATTCGTTAAACTTGCCATAAGTAAACTTATCGATAATTTCAAACAAGTTTAAGTCATTCCATAACAGGAATAAAACTTCTTCGTAGTTCATTAATATTTTAGCGATGTTCGACATTATATTCGGCAACAGTGTATTTTCATTCCACGAATCGAAATGCGATTATATAATAAATAGGTAACAACGTCTAAAAGTAAAAATAACTATGAACTGGACTACACTGATGAAAAATAATACACTCACTACTTAGTGTTTAGTTTCATAAATCAAGTATATTCCTGGAGAGAAGAAAAACAAATACCTACGTACTGTAATTTTAGTTGACAAATAAGCCAAAAAGTTTATTATGTTAAGTAACACTATGCAGCTCGCTGTTACGCGGTTCTAAGCAAATAAGAGTTTTTGAAGTCATTTTTTAACAGTGCGAAATGGAACAGAAGAGCGGGCGTAAAGGCTCTTTGAAAGCGCCTGTTTGAAAGAGCCTTAAGTCAGAATCGTGACGGTCAAGTTTTGAAATTAAAAATCTAAACAAAAGAACGTCGATATTGCAATTTCAGTTTTGAACGTACCATTTTGCTTTTCGACTACCGAGTTCACCGGACTATCTTGATGGTTACGAAATAACCTGGTAGCCCCGAACACTTTGACTAGGGTTACTATTTCGAAATTTAAAAAATCCGGACAAAAAGCCTGAAAAAGTCCGGATATTTAACTTTCTAATCTTATTTTTTTCAGTGATCATGTTTTTTTTTTAAAATCCCCTTAAATTGAATAGTCCGGACAAATGATAAGGACGGATATAGTCCGGACGGAGGCCAAAAAGCCGGACATGTCCGGACAAATCCGGACGGATGGTAACCCTATATGTGACTATAAACTGTTCCAACAGTTCAAGAATAATTAATATTAACTAAGTAGTTTAGGGAGTGAGAGTGATCATAATTAACTCAGTTATTGACAATTTGACGCGCACGTATCACAGGTACAGGCTGCGCACGATGCCAAATTCAATAAGGTAATTAATAGGTGGTGGTACTGGTGGTTTTCATTATACGACATAATTAATTCAAAACTTGTGAAACGTTGATCTAAGTGTTACGCGTAGAATAGAAAACGTAGGTATATTGAAATAAACCCAAGAGATTTGCAAGACGCGGAAAATGCCTAATTGGCTGAAGAGTGAATATTGACTGAATTTATGGCATATTCAATACCATTGTAGATACCTACATGTATGTATATTAGTACACGATAGTATATTATTGTAGCTGTAATTATTATGACGTGACTGGACCTAATTTATATAATAGATTATTTATGTCCGACAATGATGAAAAGATTATTTTAACATGCGTTTGTAATTATCATAATAACTATAATGGAACGGTTACAGCTAAATAAAAAAAATCATATAACTGTATTTTACTAAAGCGCATTGCACAGCAAGAATGTGTTTGTTCCAAATAACCATTTACTTTGTAAATTAGTAGGCCTGTTTAAAATCGCGCTACTTAAATCTAGATCTATGAAGCCGGTTTTAACGATTATTTTCGTAAACTTACTAGCTCATATCATGTAATTATATTGTATCACGCTAGTGCCGCCGCCGCCACGGCAACTCGGTACGGAGCTAAATATATTATGTACGTAAGATAGGATCCCGGGACCATAATACCGGTACCTTCATTTGTGTGGGTAGTTTGAGAACAGCTTGATAAGTCGTTGGGTTGTGGAGCAGCAGGCAGCTTGTCAACTATACTAATGGTCAGGAAGGATTTTGTAACGTAACAAGGACGGTCGTCAAGAAAGCCTTCATAACGTGCTCAATTTCCGATCTTCTTACGTTGAGGGATTACTGCTGCATCACTTTGTTACTAATAATACTTACATAAATAAGTCAAAACTGTACATTCAATATTTTGGAAAAAACTGTTTGCTATGTGGTGTGGGAACGAGTCTGATGGCAAAAACATAGTTTTTAGTTATTTTTTTGTTCCTTCTGTTTGGATGTGTTCCGGATTGGCGCAAAAACTGCTGAACGGATTTGGATGAAATTCGGCACACATGTAGTTTATAACCTGCATTAACACATAGGGTACTTTTAATCCCGTTAGTACGTCTCCGTGGGATACTTTCCGATATCCTCGCGGGCGAAGCCGCGGGCAAAAGCTAGTTATTTTTTAACGAACATATAAACCAACAGCAACAATTACTTATTCTAATGGCAATGTAACGGTAAATGGTCATAATGACAGAGAAATTATGAATAATTTGTAATAATTACAACTATGTTAATGGCCGTCTTCAAGAAATAGGTAAACTGTTTTTTTTATTAATTGACACAACAATCAATCACCATTCATTTGTTATTAGTTATTCATATTTTTTGAATGTTATTTATCTTGTTTTCTTTCTTGTCGTAATAACGTAATGAATTTTCTAGGTAGGTATTGTTTGCTTGGCATAGACTATTAGGCAACTTCAAAATTTATGATTTCAGTATTATGAATACTTCTATAAAGTTAAGCTTACTCTTTATATAAGTACTAGCTTTTGCCCGTGGCTTCACCCGTGCGGATGTTGGAAAATATCCCACGGGAGCGTACTACCGATACTGGGATTACATACTTAAAAGCCGAGGAAAAGGTCATTGACTTCTACCGCTGCGCCCGCGTTACGGTCAACCATAATTATTTTTTACGTGTAATTTTTAGTCTGTGATATCTTTTAAACTATTAATTGAAACGAAATGATGTATTTTGATGTATTAATGCTCAATTTAAGGAACATAGTTTATTGGATAAGGATTAATATAATATCGGTCAAAATAGCTTCGGAAATAACAATATTTTTTTTAATCAAATTATGAAAGATAAAAATGGTTATTGTGAGTCATCCTTAGAAGATAGACATATGCCATCGCGGACTTTTTTGTTGAACATAAATTTTATGTAACTTTTACCATTTCCGCGGCGCACGCCAATAAAGTTCCCAGTCGGCATGATTTTTTCCGATATCTTCAACAATAATCGTCAAATTTCAGCCAATTTATACAAAACCTTAACGAATTATACACTAAAACCTTTCGCAAGAATCACTCCGTCCATTGGTGAAAACTGTTTAAAAAATCCATTCAGTAGTTTTTGAGTTTATCGCGTTCAGATAGACAGACAGAACGACGCGGCGGGGACTTTGTATACTTATATTTGTACCGTATTTTATAAAATTAAAATGCTCCCTTTTCTGTTCGTAATAACAGGCAATCCCTTTGCACCAATCTGGAACATGTTCGCACAAAACTCAAGGAAAATGGGAAAACGGAAGTGAAGTACCTAAAACGTATGTGTATGCGAATGTGACCCTAGTTGCTCCCCTTTTAATCCTCCCGCAATCGCTTTTCATATGAATTTCTTGGCACTATTCTGGATTTTAATTAAAACATCATCATTAATGAATTTATCTACACGAGTAAGCTAACCAATCAATAACATAGATCACCTGTGTGCTGCTTGTCTATTTCACAAAGCGACGTCAACGTTCTGTCAATAAACTGAATTATTCAGTTGAAATAATGAACGTTTCATGTGCGTGTCATAAACATAATAAGTACATGATTGTTATCTGATAGAAAATTAATTTCCTGCGATGCTCGCTCCAGTGCAATGTTTGATCTTGAGTAAACAATTCAATTTAATAAGCAATGGTATAGGAATCTTTACTTTATTTTATCGACGAACAGCGGAGTGGATTGTTGTTCGTACGTGTTAGGTGTGTATCGAAGAAAAATGGAGCAAATAGAAGGGTTTACTCAAAAGAGCGTCAATCATCGTAGTGAATACTTGACACTTAAGTTATCTATGTATGTATATTGTGCCAGTAATTCATGCGTTGTGACAGGTAACGTTTCCTACCAGCCCGTGCTTTTAAGGCTACGGTAAGTTTCCTCGCGGTGTTTTCCTTCACTTTCGAAGTGATAAATTGTGCTTATTTCTTTAAAAAATATTATAAATAAACAACATAATATATCGAATGTTTTTCTCTAAATAATCTCAGTCACAATGGATGTAATTGTAACTATTCATTCAATATGTTTCGGATAATTTTGTTTCATATTAAAATAACTGACAGACAACCTATCGTGAGGTATTGATTAGTGTATGTATATGCATCAAGGGCGGCGGCTATGAACAACTCGATTCCTACATGTTTCTCTTTGGAAATTAGGAACACAACTTCTCTATCGTCATTGAATAATAAAAATATAAGTATTTGATACACCATAAAATTAAAACATTACATAACGCCTAAATAAATAAAAAAATTGTGGTAATATCCCAACAAGAAAACACTTTGTGCTAAAATAACTCGTAGGCTCGTCCGGCTTATCGTGAATTCAATTTCTTTAGGAACTAAAGTCCATCATGGCGTCACTTCGGTCACGTAACACAGCGGTTTCTTAGCAGCCGGGTAAGCCGATCTGCAATGAGTTAAGATAGGGATAGTAGTAGAGAACGCGATGATTGCTATTGCACCACCTCTTTCTGGCACAAGCATTTGATTCGGTTTTTTTCGTATAATTTCGTAATGCGTTCGGCTGGGAGTTCGTAAACATTTCATCATTCGATTGACAATGTGTGGTGGTTTTTTGACGTAATTGCATTAGAACCATATTAATTTGTATTTTTTTCGCTCAGTATTCATTGAATTCATTAGTTTATCAATACTAGTCTACTACAATATATATTTGTTTGTAGTTATAGAACAGTGATTATTGTGATTAAGATAGTGTGTTTTTTTGTGTTTTGAGTTTAGTGAATGTGAAATTAAAGTACGTTGTAATTAGGTATTTGGGGTAAGTAGATAGTTTATTATGTTGAAATTACTTATTTAGAGTAGATTTGAAAAGTAATTAGTACGAACGGTAGGATTAGGAATGGCGGCTTGTTTATTGATAGATTATTTACTTTGTGAGGAAACATGCTTTTCAAGGTTAAGTTACACATAACTAAGTTAGGTCGTGCTCGCCCAGATATATGACTATAAATTACAAACGACATGATGGTTTTTTCAAACATTTTAATGATTCCCTTTGCGATAAATATCAATGACTGACTGGCAGTCGTAAATTAAACAAAATGTATTGTTGCCGTGTTAACTTTTCTTAGATTCTAGTATTTAATGGAATAAATGGTTTTTGCATTTATTCCATAAAATTCATCAAAAAAGATGTGCAGACTGAAAAATGTTCGTATCTGTTTTATGAGTTCGGGACTGGTAGGAATTGAATTATTTTCACTAATTTGCATGAATCTGATAGTAAAAAAGTAGATCGAAATAGGAATTTAATAAAACCGTTTATTGACACCGTTATTTTGATAGGTAAACAAGAAGTAACTTTTTGTGGCCACGACGAAAGACCGAAGCCATTTTTTTTTACTGCTCCTTCCCTCTATCGTTTTACCACGCTTCGCAACCGATTGCACATAATGAATTGCGGTTAACTAACCTAATTAGAGCAATATTATTTTTCAAATGTCTTCGACACATTTCGGGACCCTGGGGTCCCGGACCTTTGGAAGGCGTACAAGGGACCAAAGCCAACTCGCAGAGGTCCGTTAGACATTTTTAATGAAATTAGCAATATTATTATTATTATATACAATTTTTCCACAATAAATGTCTTTCCACGATTAAATAAAACAGGTTTTCATTTATTTGTAAAGTTTCGATTGTCGAACTAGGTGTTGATTACCAGTTCGGGCACTGTTATTAGGTTGTCTATTATAAAATCTGAGTAGAGAGAGGTTGGAATAGTTCCCAGAAACTGGAAAATGTCGTGCTCTTTATTATTTATTGTATTGTACAGCAGTTAGTACTTATCTGATCTGGACCTCTGTCTACTCGTTCGAAGAATTCAATGGTTTTTATTAAAATAACGTAAAATTGTTCATTTGTTTTATATTAACGTTTCATTGCATCTATTTGACACAGCTAATGTATATTTTACTATAATTATTTAGTTACCTACTCAGCCTCTCGTGGTTTCGTTCGCATATTTTTCATGATTTACTACGGTTTTCCAGTATAATGGTGGCCTATTACGATAATCCGGGATACCGGAATACACTCAGCTCCGTGCTAATCTGTCATCGAAATACGGTAAGCTATGCTGATGCCGTGATTTACTGAATACCGTAATGATCATCCAAAAACCCAAACTTCCACATTTACAGACAAACGATAAAGATTACTTTTTCAGGAATTTCCTTAGATTTACTTAGACTGTCAGTATGTTGGCGTGTTGTTGCATGATACTTAGGTACCTATAGTAAGCACCAGGTCACTCAGAAAGTTTTGCGACTAACAGTTTTTGTCTATGGGTCACTGGTTTTGATGTCAATTAAAACTTTGACTATTTATTACAAAAAAACCGATCAAGAGCGAGTCGGACTCGCGCACCGAGGATTCCCTACCTAACCATTATACCGCCATAATAAAATTGGTATCATTTTATTGGTATAAAGATATGGGCAAATTTAGATTTTCGCGAAAACTTGTAAGTACCAAAATTTACCTTACTTTTCAATTTTGTTATTATTGTTCGGAATTTTCTCTTTATTTGTGCTGTAAGACCTTGTTTTTTTGCCAAATTTCGTGATTCTAGGTCAACGGGAACTACCATATAGGTTTTTGACGCAAAACCTATAGGGTACCGGTTGACCTAGAATTGTCAATTTTGGTTAAAAGGGAAAATTCCGAAAAATAAAAAAAGTTCAAAGTTAAGGTAAATTTTGGTACTTATAAGTTTTCGCGAAAATCTAAATTTGCCCATATCTTTTTATCGTGTTGACTGAGGACCTTGATTTTTATACACCTAATAGGGACTATAGACCTCAGTATTTGGTATAAATTTCAACTTGCTAGGTCTATCCGTTCCTTAGAAAATCGGTGGTGCCACTCGGACAGACGGACAAGAGAGTGATCTTATAAGGGTTCCTTTTTTTACCTTTCGAGGTAAAAAAGAACCTTAAAAACGCAACACTCCGAATTCGAAATTCCCTCCACATTTTTTTACGAGCAAAATCAATAAATTCTGTCCCACTGAAAAATGGATTTACAACGAGAACATTTTTCAAATGTCGACTAAAACCAGAAGAATCGTTTGAAAGACTTCGAATGGTGTTCATAGACAAATGCTCTTCTAAAGCGACTGTTTTCCACTGGTTTAACGAATTTATGCGTGGTCGAGTAACTTTGCCGGACGAAAAAAGAAGTGCCTGCCCTATGACGGCTGTTACATAAGAAAACATGCTGGATATGAAAAGTTTAATTCAAGAGAACAGGTGAATTACATATGAAGAGATTCAGCATATACTGCAGATTGGATCGGGAAATGTGCATGAAATTCTACATAGACATTTTTGGGTAAGGAAGATAGTTGCACGTTTGGTACCGCAAAATCTAACGCAGGGTCAGAAGAAGGTTCGGGTAGAATGGTGCCGAGACAGAAGCAGGCGCGTTTAATATATAATTACGGATGGATTTATCATTTTTTTTTTCCCCAAAATTAAAAAAATAACTTAAGGGAAAACAATTTTCATCACCAGAAGATGCACTGGCTGCATTTCAGAAGGGGATTGAAGAGGTGTCTGATGCGAACTGGAAAATGTGTTATGAAAATTGGTTCAGGCGTATGAAACTGTATATATACAACAATGGAAGTAATAATAAAAATAATTGTAACCAGTAGTATATTTTTTTAGTATCGCAAAACTTTCTGAGTGCCCCCATTTATTAGGATTTTTATCTTGATTTATTTTCTTCCAACCAATTTTCCATTAAAATCTACTATTTTCCAGCACATTATGCGAGGCAAACAAATTACCTATACGAAAGTTTGTCAATCGTTATCTATAAATAAGAAGCTGTATAAATCACAGCCCTCATTATTTTGGTCCTTATAAAGGTAAGCATACACTGCCACAAGTGACGGAATAATCCACAAGGGTAATAAAAACGAAGATTTGCAAAAAAAAAAAAAAAAAACAAACGGGTTGGATTGTAGTCGTGCAATTAATTGCAGCGGTTGAGACTATTTATTCAACACTTTAAATACTAAAAACCTTTCTAAACAAGGTCCCCTGATGTCCTGTGTCATGATTACTTAGTTCTCGACGTACTGAACTTTACTGCTGTACTTTCAATAGAAACCTCTCAATATGGAGATGGATCTTCATCAACTTCGTTCGGCTTTGACGTCGCCCATAGCTCCTTTAGACATAGTTCTAGGAACTTAGGAACAGAGCGTACTTACACTACACTGCACAATCACATAATGTTACGTTGTCAGTACTACGTAGCCTATCCAACGCGACAATGCTGCCGGTCTTTTGGGTATTCGACAGTTGGGGAATATTTTAATTGCCTCTTTTAGTTTTATATTTTAAAACCCGTTTAATAGCTGAAAAACTAATATATATAGACAGGTTTGCATAATTAATTAGATATATTTTCAAGCTCTTTTTTCTTGTATGCCTTTACTACCTTTCTCAATATAGGTTGAAGCCTCGACACATTTTTCTTAGCGAGATTTTCTTATAAAAATAAAATATGCGTTCTCACCGTATGTGTTTTAATAATCAATACAGGCTTTCACAATGTACCGCTTTATAGTTTATAATTTCTGAAATTCCGAAGTTGCTACACCCAGGTTTTCATTCTTTAGTCTATTTTTTTTTTTCGCAAATATTATTATTGGACCTACATACTAAAACATTTTCACCATGTTTGTCTAAGTAAGTTGCTTGAGTTTCACCCCGGGGCAAGTTCTCTTCAAGATTGGATTGTAACAAACGATAAACAGCTCATATTATTGAAAACTAATATGTCGATGTTTGTTTGTACTTTTTTAGTTAGTCTCACTTCTAGGAACACGCTACCAGAGGCAAGAGATAAATGGTCAGTGTATTTTTCTCTCAAGCTTTATTTACTAAACAAATATGGCGCCATACAATATCGGCGCAAACGACTTGATTTTTATAAGAAACACATAGGTACGGTACAAATTGCATCAAATCTGTTTCCAATGAACTATTTAAATCTATTAATTTTATCTCGATTGATATCTCACACACAGAAAACGCTTACAAAAATATAGATTACATTTATTTTACTAAAACAAATCTAAAAAAAACTGTTTTTGATTTAATATATTCGGGGTTTTTTTTTTTAGAAAAAGTACCAAAATTCCATTCCAAACTCAATGAAGGGGGTCAAGTGACCGGAACGTATTTCAATCTTTTAGGCGCTGAATAAATAAATTCAATACAAGCTCAAAAAATCCGCAACACGCCCGAATATAGTGTTGGCCTACCTTTATAAAGATTCTATTGGTTCTTGTTTTCGCATAGGATAGGAAAATGTGAAGTCGGCTTTGTAAATAACTTTTCCCTGCGCATATATCTTAGAATTGGTATATAAAAGCGGGATAATAAAACAATATGGCCGCCGAATAGAGGTATCTAATTAAAATGTTCAACACGAGGGAATTTGTACAGTTCCAGATACGGAGGGGTCGCGTCTATGAACTCTGAAATCTTTATTAACTGAAATAGCATTGGCTTTGCACTTTAATGGTAGACGAGGATTGTAAAAAAAGTTAAAAATCATATCTTTTATACTATTTTCTTCCTATAAAATTCGTTTTAGTTGGTTCCACAATGTAACAATAATCTTTGGTAGGTATATCATGGCCCTTCCTGGCTTTTCCATCAACGTTTTCTTTTACAGGAAAGGGTTTATAGCGAAAAAAAATGTTTGTTCGTTTAAAAGAGGTAGGCTTACACTTTTTTTAAACACGGTGTACCATAGGTTCTCGGTGAAGATTTATAGCAGACGATATTTGACGACTTAGCTTATGCGGTGAATTCATTTAAACTGAGTTATGTTTCCATTGCATGACGCACGATAACTTATTTTGTAACCGTTCCAAGTCATGGAATAACAACTATTATAAAATCGATTACTTAGGCATTTTGTTACCTGTTGATTACGCGAAACGCCCGCAAACGTTTAATCTATTCAAATAAGCAAGTTAATTTTGATTCTCGGTATGTACTATTGGAAGACAGAACGTTGGCTCTATTATTCACGTTGGATGTTCATTGTGAAGAAACTATACGTGTGATCCACATTATTCCATACCATTTTCTAGTAACTGCATCGACGTTACACATGTAAGTGGGTACTTCTGTGTGTGTATTGTTCGTGGTCTGCAAAACAATAGTCGCGCGGTTATTTGCACGCCGGTATTCGACCTGATACAATGGGTGTTTGTGTCTTATCTCTACGTTCCCACTATCCCATTCGCACAAAATTTTCTCATTACACTTTATTTCTTTTTGTTACGGAATAAGGTCAATGTGCGTAAGAAAATGTCTATAAACTAACATTACTATTCATTGTTCATCAGAACCAACTTAGTTGATGACTGTTGTCATCCTTTACGGTGTTCCCTCGATTTCTTTAATATCCTTATATAATATATAGTAGAGGTAAATAAAATTCTATAGGTAGAATTTAATTTGTGGTTAGGAAAGAAAACTTTGATCAATTTAAAATAGACGTAGTTACTACACACATCATTTCATCGGCTCAATGAAGTATTTTCCGTGTAATTTTTATTGCGGTTGAGAACAATGGCACAAACTGTTCGGTTTCCTACATTTATTTAAAAAGGCATTGGTGAAGTTATCTACAAAATTTGTTAAGTGGAATAACTTCCAGTTTATGTCAGCTAGAAAGTTGCGGAATGTCGCTTTTGGGAATTGTTTAAGAGCCGAAGTTGAACACAATTAAGAAACACTTAGAAGAACTACGGCTGTTGAAAGTTCGGAGAAAAGTATGAGTGGTAAGAAATACTGGCGTAAAAACGAGATCGTATTCTGCAGAGAGTATTTGAGGCCAGAATATTCCTGAAAATTCTAGTCTCGTCCAGCCTATGTTCCCTGAAATATAACATTCAAGTGATACTTTGTCTGTAGTCTCGGGGAGAAAACCAAAGTTATATAAGTCCTTACATAAAAGCTAATGACGCCTGTAAGATGACGGATGGGACTGGGAATGCGGGCAGTCTGTTGGGAATGTGAAAAAATATGAAAGATTATTGTGATTATCTTAAGAGTTTCGGTCCTGATCCTTAATCAAAGTTTGAAACATGGCCTTGTGTACATTGCGTTCCGCGTCACGTGTAAAGCGTCCGTTAACGAAACTGCCTCGCACTCAGATACGAGGAGCGCATTACGTATTCCTCGCGGTGCGCGGGTACCGGCGACAGAGGCTTCTAAGGTCGTGGTATTTGTCCTACGAACAGGCACGTGTGAGCTTGGCCAACGTGTGCTGGAAAAAGATACCGGTTTTTATGATGCCGGTATCTTAATGACGTAACACAGTGAAGACGACGATGTGTTATCAGATCTATTGATCGTAGACCCACACTTTTTCTATTGTCATAGTGAACTGAACTGTAGATGAAATGAATACATTCAGTCATTTTCATTTTATTTAAATCGCTGATTTCCTGACCCCCTAAACTAACTGAATTATCGATGTGGCTTTTATATTTAAACAAACAAATTTAAAATATTTCTTTTTACCCAGATATGTCAATTACCATAATGAGTGTGCAGATAGCGTGTACATTACATGAGGTAGGTATTTAGATAACGAAAATAAAAGCGAATGTCACAACAAGAACAAAATGAGACAATGCTCTGAGGAGGTGTTTGAACATCTTAACAAAAGTGATACGGAAAGGGAAGAAAGAAAAGCAAAAGGAATGTACGGAATACGGGTTGAGCTACAAAGGTTGAATTAGAAGAAAAGTAGCCCATTTATTTTATTGCCAATAAGCCTGATATAATAGACTGATCCGAGCAAAAAGTACTTAAGACTACAAGAGTAAGGAATAACACTTCGAATTTGTTTCTGATTGTGTTATCTAGCTTCTATTCTAAATCTTTCCGAGCTGATTTCTCACATTGACTGATTCTCAGCCGTTATGGATATTCCTATTTTGCGTCTCGACTCCGCTGTTTTGCTGAGGCCAGTAGAGGATCGGGGATCACCTGAGAATCAGTCCATGTGAAAATTCAGATCGGAAAGTATATGTACTGAGAATTTGAGCTGGCTTTGCTTGTAGTTGTATTGCTATGACAATGACAGTATCTGATTGCACGTGCGTCGGATGCAATGACAATAGTCGGTTATACACCTTTGTTTCCTGTGTACCCTTGACTGTTCCCTTGATGGTATAGTGGAAGATAAATTTTAAGCGCTGTAACCCTTGGCCGTGAAACCCGATCAAATTAAACAACAAAGAAAACAATATTTAACAATATTTTATTCTTTTTTTATTTTATTTAACGTAATTTATCCAGCGTATGTCTTAATGTTACTTCACCGTTTATTAGTTGTAATTGAACATTTCTTATAAAGTCATCATTTACAATATCTTTTTTTCCATCTCTTATTCTCAAGTCCTTTTTAACCGCTTTTAATACTGTCCAATTTGGGTTGAAAGACATTGTCATTGTTTTAATACATTTAGTAACCGTAAAATATTTACGGTATTTTTGTTTATTCCTCTATTTAGTTTTGCATGCCATGCTTCTACTATGTTCGTATAGTTCTAAGACGTTCTCCAAAAACGGACATTATGTCTGAAATCTGTTTAATTTTAAAAACCCTGTTAATATATTTTAAATAAGTTACCATTTCGATATCCACCTTTTTTTTTAAAGTGAAAACTTCTTTAGGCGCGTTGGGCATTTTTGAGATGGGACTAAACCATTAATTTCGCGACACCATGACGACACACACATTTTTGTAAACGCGATTGTGCTCTTTATTTATATTACTTTACAGATCAATGCTCTATGCAAGTATTCTTACTTTAAAGGTTTCTGAAGTTTTTTTTTTAAACGCTGTTGTGCTTTTTATTTAGATAAGGTTGTAGACCAATGCTATATATAAGTATTATTCTTCCAGCAAGGCGATCTTGTTCAAGTTTTCACTTCTATCGTCACTCCTGAAGCGCCACAATTTTTTTTGGGTGCGAAATTATCAAATAATTTCTCCCACTTTGGGTGGAGCGGGAGGGTATGTCACACTCTTACTGACTAAAACCTAACCGTGTTCCTTCAGTTGTCTATATTGCCAGGGGCCACGGTAACCCTTTCGGACAATAACCGCAACCCCGGCAGGCATCGGCACTAGCGGACCACGTCAGTTCTGCTGACATCTCTTTGACACGTGGGACACAACGCGCCGTCGACCCGGGCCTAGTCCTGACACTCGCATTAAAACATTTTGTAAACCTTCTTCTAGTTTTTCTTTTGGAAATAATGGTAAAACTGCGAATAATGATAACATTCGTAGCTCAGGTTTACTTTTCGTTTGTTTTATAAACTGTCCCTCTCCAAATATTTCGCACCCAGTGATAGTGACATCTTTTAATATTTATACACGGAAACGTTTTATTAAGGGCATTGATTGTTGCTGTCTCGTAATCGCAATGAATCTTGAGTGGATTCCAGTTTGGTAGCTGAGATTTTATGAGCTTAAACCGAATCTCATAAGTCTTTTGTTTTTTTTTCCATTAACAGTGCATATATCATTGGCACTACATTTATGGTAATAGATGAACTATTGAATTCACCGTGTACTGAAAGTTGCTGTGTGAAAGGCTCGGGATGATCTCTTTAGAATATCCTGAACAGAAAATAAGAATACGCGTGTTTTTATAGCTGTAATCTGCTAATAGGAAATCGTGGAACTTATTAGGTATTTCGATTGCAATAGGTATTCGGCTTACAATTTTAAAGTTCACAGACAATGTTGGTGTTGTTATGATGAGCTGTATTTTGTTTATCTAATATGTAGGTACTTACTGTGCCATAAAAAATTTGGAAAAAAGATTTTAATTTAATGACACCTGTTTGTTTAATTTGATCGGGTTTCACGGCCAGGGGTGCAGCGGATAAAATTGATCTTCCACTATACCATCAAGGGAACAGTCAAGGGTACACAGCAAAACAAGTGGGTTATACTCTCGGGTCTCGGATTGTAAAACCCTTACTTGATGTCAAGCATTAAAGTTTGAACCACGTAAATGGTGCCACTTTGAATGGTACAGGAATACAGGAATCTAAAAGAAACCATTCACCAATTCATTTAATTTTGATACATTACATTTACTTTGCCTACGTTAGCGTGTATCGTCGCATACAAAGCTTCTTGATACTATTATAAAATATCGCTTTGCCTTACCATAATTAGGTATATTCGAAAATAATGTTTGGTCTGTAAACAGTGAAGGGCCGGATGGTTAAACATAAGCTGGTAATTAGGGTTCTAAGGCGAGGAGCTTGCTCACGGGTCCTTATCCGAAACTTCGTTCGAAGCTCTTCGTATTTAGTCGTTTACTGGCGGCCGTCGAGATTCGGAACGAAGAAGACGCGTTTCAAATTTCGGCACGGAGTGCCTAGCCCACAAGGCTGAAGACTTTTTTCCATCGCAATCCTCAGTTTCTTCAACTTCCGTATTGTTTTATTACTTTTCCTCCTAAAAGCAGTACCAAATCTTTTAATCCAGAGAAATCTGTACTTGATTGGCTATTTCGTTTCGAGTTTACCGTTCATGTTTATTAAAACGTGGACGTTTGTTTCTTTTTGTAGAAGTTCCAGCGACTCATCTCATCTTGACATATTTCATCTTAAACGAAACCGTTATAAATGATAGTCTCAAGATTTATAGTTTATAAAATATGAATATAAACTGTAATTAATTAATTATAATATGAAGTGGAATGAAACCGCCAACGAGGAAATTTGTCAACGAGGGAACTAAATATTACACAAGGCTATGCCGCGCGTTATTTAAACGTACAGCAGTCATTAAAACCGCTCAAACTTTGGATTCTCGAAGCCAAAACATTATAAGCGATATGCGAGTGATAACTATGAGAGGTAATTAAATTAGGACGGATTCGAGAGCAAAATGTTACACGTCATTAGCGCGTTCCTGTGTAATCGAGTTTAATTTCGAGTTGTAATTGAGGCCGCATAAAACCTATGGTAAGTAACAAACAAGGGAGGTTAACCTCCCTCGCCGTGTGCCTAAGCGTTGCGGCGCCGACCAATTGAATTGCTCCGCGTTTCTTGCTTTACCCGCGGCCCGAGGTTTTTGATTAAAACTTTAATAAAACCGAGCTAAGTGGAATATTAACTGCTATGCAACGTTTAATTGCCAAAATAGAACTGATTTTCTGTTTTAATGTGTTTTTTTTTACAAGATATTATATTTACATTATCTAAAAACTTTACAGATATGTAAAAAAGGAGGGGAAGTAATAATAGGACATCAAAAATTTCGTCCGCATCTTTGTCAATAGGAAAATTTCCCAAAAGGCTGGCAGCAAGTGAGGGCCCACTTAGTTTATCAAGACATCGTCAAGCGGTTGGTCGACTCTTCATGTGACACAACAACAAGTAACAGAAGACTAGTGGCATTGTCATAAAACGTGGCAATGTTGCAAGACTTTTGAGCACTTTTCCTGTTGACAGCGATATGGAAAGTAGATTTCCACATAATAGATTTAAATCTCGTTTGTTTGTTTAGAGCACAAGCGTCAATTGCTAACAAACATTGGACTACTGTCAATAAAACAAAACTGATAATGTTTTATACTTTTATAACCGATTCTGTGTATGTGCAGGTAACGCTGTTAATATTGTAATTTCATTTTCGAACACTTGATTTAAGATCGTCTATCTGCGTCACAAGACTAGTTTTGCAGAAGAATTTTGCGAGCAAAGATGGAACAGTTTTAAGGCCACGCGGCCCACGCAACGTGTATTAAAGTTGAGTAGGTTCGGTGTAGATAACTACGAACGTATTATAAAGCGTACCTACCTGAGTGGTGAACAGACGGTCGTTGCATCTGGCTTCGTGATTTCGGTGAGCGCAGGGCGGCGCCCGCGCCGTTTACCTGCTCAGCCAGTTCAGCTGTCCCTTTCTCTCCCTCTATCAAGCATAACTTGGTCTCTTTCGCACGTGAATGTAGCCATGCAACATCGCTTCTACGTATAAACAGTGCTGCCAACGGTATAAGGCGAATTGAGATGTAGGTTGTAACTTTCTTTATAGCGAAAAATATGACTGTTTACGTTACCAAAATAGTTACAATTAAATTTTATAAATTTTGTACCCATATTTTTAAAAAGCAAATTTTGTGTTACCGCTTACCGCATTGGTCCCATTACTACCCAACTTTATTAAAATTAAAATGACTATAGTGGTAAATTTTTATTAAACTTGGCGAAATTAATAATAGTTTAATGTTTAAATGGCGAACATATTACCCAAGCATACCAAAATTAAACTTAATCCACAAACTATCCTGTTCAATGATTCTGTTTGATATTCTGGTTTGTTATAGTCATCCTGTTAATTCTATTTTATTCCGCGGTCAAATAAAATATTGGTGTAAAGTTTTAAGTATTGGCAGCACTGCGTGCCACTCAAGCTGTAGGGACTGCGCTCATGGCGGCGCGGGCGCAGCCGCTCTGAAACGTGATCGTTTTACTTACCTGGCGATGGCGGCCGCAGTCTATGCATAATGCCTCCTCTTTATTGTAGATGAGCAAGACACAAATAGCGTCATTTCAACTGTGCCATATGCTACACTCGCCCGTCAAGGTTTTTATTTTTACAATCTTGTCTTGTTGACATTTTAAATTGCATTCGTGCTACAGCCATAACTGTAACTAACTATTCATTCGTCCGAGTGGAATCCAAACCAATCGTACTTAAGACGCAGATATATGAGTGACTTTGATTGGTTAGCTTGCGTGTTCTGTACTGAGCTCACGCAACGCGTCGTACGTCCAGCCAGTAATATAAATCGCCCATCAAGGACCGCTGTCCCAAATTAGACGCAGTATTAATGTATTATACATAAAACAAAAGGTATTTTAATAAAACGCGTATACTAAGAGATCAATAATTAAATTATCTTTAAAGTGGTGAAGGTTTCAGAAAAATACGCTTGATAGATTTTGCGTGATTCTCAGTTTTTAATCCGCGTTTGACATAAATTTACAAATTACTTTCACTATGTAATAAAAACATAATCCAAAATATGTCTATATTAAAATATTTAAAAAATGCTCTTATTTAACATATTTTTTTCCAAATCATAAACACTACTCGTTTAGACGTCATCTTCAGTATAAAATCATTAAAAGTCGGTTATCGTCGCCTTAAACCGAGTTCATGTTGTAGATTAGTAGCGCGCTAGTAAATATGATTTGTAAGTACACAGTGTGAGCACTCACTAACCACTCGGCATTCTGTGTTGAACACGAACGGAGGTATTTGGCAATGAACGAACGAAGTTGTAACGGTATCGGCGGTATGACGCCTGAATGTAAAAACACATTCAGCATAGTTCAATCCATTATGTCTTCTTCTAAAATGGCTCACGATCTATAAAATTGAAAATTACACTTGAGTAACCTCGGTATTAACTTGAATTGATATTACAAAGTCATTAGGTACATACGGAAGTATTGTTACGAAATGTTGAATCTATACAAAACGAAAAATCGGCCAAATGCATATCGGACTACGCACAATGAAGGATTCCGTAGTTGGGATGAATTTATCTTAAATAGAAACTTAACATTGTAGTTGAAATAGATATTCTTCCATACATTCCAATTGCAAATGTAAGCTTGTACGCCAATATTGAGAGATTTACCATGTTATTTTAAGACCATAGACTTCTTATAGGTTTTCCTG
Organism: Omphaloscelis lunosa; assembly: GCA_916610215.1. Classification (NCBI taxonomy): domain Eukaryota; kingdom Metazoa; phylum Arthropoda; class Insecta; order Lepidoptera; family Noctuidae; genus Omphaloscelis; species Omphaloscelis lunosa. The sequence continues at coordinate 16,196,234 of OU744247.1, forward strand.
TAATCTATGAGTAAAGAGCCATACTATGTTTTTTTTTTTGTTAAGTTTTAGGTCTAGTAGTTTCGGAGATAAGGCCCCGGAATAGTAAATTTTCATCGAATTTCTTAAATATCTTTAATAGTGTTTGATTTAAAATTATATAAAAAATATTTTTAAGATCCGCGAAATAAGCCTTTTCATTTGATATGTCACACGGTACTGTTAGCAAAATTTTTTCTTTTAATTTTCTACTTTGCCCCCAAAAGTGATTATTCAAAATTCATTTATTTACGTTACACGGTCGTGTTTAGGGCACTGAAATATATATGTGTACCAAATTTCAACTTAATCGGTCTATTAGATTCGGAGCAAATTGGCTGTGACAGACGAACAGACAGACAGACACACGAGTGATCCTATAAGGCTTCCGTTTTTTCCGTTTGAGGTACGGAACCCTAATAACAAAATAAATAATCTGTAGATACCTACTGGGAAGTCACTAAAGAAATCTTGGATATAGTGGCTCAGAAAGTTCTCAGAGATTCTACGAATAAGCTGTCAACCATAAATACAAGAAAAGTACGAACCAGTTTCAGCATCTATGTTTGTCTCTTTATTACACTCACATCATATCGTTATAGAGAAGATCTCTGAGTTACCAAAACTACAAAAAAAAGGTTGATACTACTTCATGATTAGAGAAAGTGATAGTAAAAAAAATCTTTTGTAAAATGTTAATGCGCTCGAGTAAGTAAATCATAAAAGCTTGACACCTCACTTTGAGGAAAAAATGAATAATACTATTCAACGTTTTTCAACATCAATTCATAAATCTGGAACTAACATCTCTCTTGAATAAGATGAAACGAGTAATAAACCAAGAGAGAGACAGTGTTAGCTAAGCTGAAATATTATAAATATTCATCAGTCATCTTGTCTTCAGTACGTTTCATTACTTGTTTTTTTGTTTGTGTATTGTTGATGAGTCCACAGTGCTTTCTGACCTAGACAACGTTTTTTATTTATCAATCACCCGGCCACTAGTTTACATGAATAATAACTTGGATATTTCTTGCTTGGCGATGGCGTAGGTAGATAATAATAGGTACTTTCTTCGTTAATTGTTTATTAGATGTTTATTTGAAAGTTACAATGGTTACTTAGTTAGTGAGGACGGGTAGAGTGGGATCGAGTGTAGCGGATTCTGCCCCGGATGTTGTCGCCGCGTGAGGAGAACGCGCCACATGTTAGCTTTTTACGAAGCGTCGCCCTTCGTTCCACGCACATGTCGGGGGGCTTAGCAAAAAAAGGCTCACAAATATCTCACCCACAGTCCCATATCAACGTAGAACAGTTCCTGTCTAATGACACTTTGAACTTGTTATCTAAACTATCACTTCTGAAGTGGGCCAGTGACCCAACACGTGGAGGACGCACGTATTATTACAGAATGATAGCTTCCTTGTGTGTTTTGGACGAGGCAGCCCTTTCTGATAACCCTGCTTCTTCAAACTTGACATCCAAGTGTAAATGTTTCATGTTCAACATAGTTAAACTGATTTAGTCTTAGATGAGTTCAATTATCAGATTTTTATATTCATATAGATAATAAAATTTTATCAAAGTTGACAAATCGATCAAACTCAAACGGTTCGACTTTTGACGGCTGCGATATCTTTTCTATCCAAAACTTAATATGATGCATAATAAGCTAGACATTGCAGCAAGATACTTAATCATTATTGCTAACGCAATCCTATGATGTTATTAAAAGTTTCCAATTTATTCATATACTGGTACGTTGCCGATAATGATAGGAGCAGCAAGTCGAGTGGCAATCCAATCTAGCTAATGATAAAACTTCTTCCTAGGAAAATCGCTCTACGCCATGCCAATATTAGCAACACAAATTAAAAATGGATAACAACTTTCGGCAGTTTTAAAGTTTCATTCTGTTGAGGTGTAGGCTGAGCTGGCAACTGTCTACAACAACTAATATGTATAACTTATCGCTCATTGAGATTGGTTGTTCGCACGCGATATATTTTATTGATGGCCTTTCCATAAACTGAGAGTGGACTCTTATAAATAAAGATGAAACTTGCGGCGAAAATCAGTAAATGTCGCACGAAACAAATAGAAATGCTATTTTGGTTTAGAAACACTTCATAAATTAAAACATTCATGACTTATTACGTTTTGCAGAACGTTAAAGCAACCATCGTTTCCGTGCAACTAACAGTGTCTGTGTGCCGACGCGGTTCCGTCACAGTACGCATGGAAGCCTCTTAAATGTACACTGGATGCATTTTCAGCGTTCGCGTTGTAAGCGATCATAGTGATTTAATGTCGCATCATGAGACTCATGCATTAGTTGCTTCGCGCTTGTTTACCCAGCCACTGGTGAATACTTGAAACTAACCTAGATAACAGCTTTAGTGCATTTTCAGGGTATTTTCCAAACAGCTGGTGCTGTCTCGTCTGTTAGTAAGTTCAGGTAGTTTATTAAAAGCAAATGGAGTTTATTTATTTATTTTATTTTGTTTGGGTGGCTTACATGGTAAATCTCTTAATATTCCGTAAACTAAGTATAACCTTAAATCAACTATTAAATTTTAATTAAGTACCTGCATAGGCAAAGATGCATGCGCAACCGCTATTAAGAGTACATCACAAACAATATTGAAGTATTTAGATAAAACAGTAGATGTAGTATATGCAATCTATATATATATATTACCTTAATTTACATATAATATCAGTAAATTCATATTTCATTTCCCGATAAGATTCTCATGAACCGCGTTACCATTGAGACTTAAATACATTTTGTTGGCTATTTGATATTTTAAAACGTCGTGACATTCTACAATACATTGTCAATACCCAATTTCGCCAAGTGTATCCTAATTTACAATGTCATCTCGAGTTTCTATGAGGTTCTATTTGCGAGCAGGTAGGCAGGTTACGACAAAAGGACTTGGGTTATTCTTGAATACAACAAAGAAAGTAATGTGTACCTTCTTACCTGAGGCAAACTCAAACACGTATAAATAATATTTTAGATGGTTCTACTCAAACATACTTTTGAATGAGTTCTACACTTGGATATTATTATCGTTTTAAATGTGGAAAATGAGGGTTTAAAGGGGCGCGGCGCGGCTCAGCGGTCTAGTTAATAAAACCATGCGCAAGAGATTTATACATCGTTATGGCCGACACAAATGTCCGCAGCAATTTATTATGTAAATAACACAAAGATACATCCAAGCCTCGTCGAAACATTTTTGTAAAACATAATCTATATCGCCCAAGTTACACCGCGCGGCGTCCGGCCCTGGGGAGAAATCAAAAATGTATTTGTTTCAAATGTCGCTTGCAGGTTTTGCCATAATAATAAAGTAAACAATCTTAACGAAAGGAGACAAAAGCGTTAAATATTAAAACCTTCTGTATAATAAAAAAGCTATTTCAATCTTTATAAATAAATAAGTTCCCATGAATAATTGATGTGCATTAAAACAGGTGGAGCCCATTCCGTAGGCGTTTCAGTAATTTGGAATGGAGCAATTAAAAGCTGCTTCGTATTTTTATTCTGACTTGTTCTTAGTATTCTAGACTGTCATTGTGGATAAACAAGGATAACTTTAACAACCGGTCTACTCCTTCAATATTCACAGTTGCAATACGTATTAAAACATAAATACCTTAAGAGGGTTAATCAAATTGAATTCTGTGGGTCAAGTCTGTGTTATTAATCATTCCAAGGCTCAATCGGAATTTGTAACGAATAAACCGGTCAAGCGTGTGCAGCACGCTTCGACTGCGAATTCTATAACAATTATATATTATTAAAATTTATGAAAATCTTATTATACAGTCTCTTTGTGTTCAGTATGCGTGTCTTTGAATAACCTATATTTATGTTAACTGCTTTTCAGGATTCTATACCCATTCAGTTATTTGGAAATCAAAGTCAAAGAAAATGTTGACGAGCTGACATTTAAATGGACGGTCATAAAAACAATGTTAAAATCGTATTCCGTAGAATACTAAAACGCGGACGATACATCATCTGCATAGAGGCTTTCGGTTTATCCCTTGTAATTTATGAAACGCACCAGGTTTACGAAGTTCCTCCTAAAGTACATCAAGTTTAATGAATATATTTATTTTTATAATACTTTAACACTGTAGGGCAACCACATTGAGTTTATCTTGGATATTATTGACATTGGTGAAGGAAAAGCACTGTGGGGCAATTAAGTCTAGAATCGCCAAGCCGTCCTGAGCAAGGTCGGTGATCAATGCTCGTGCGTTCTCTGTATAAGAAAAGGCCATTACATTATACATATTTATGAATATACCTATACCCAAATTATCAAGTGTAGGTACTGGTACTGTACTGACCGTATTTTAAACGATTTTATATTTTAGTTTCACAGCTGTCTTGCTGAATCATAACTTGTAATCGAATTTTGCCGTCTTTCTGTTGTGTCGAATGAAAGTGTACTTATAGCTTTGAAGGGATTTTTAAATTTAGTACGCAAAATATTTTGCTAAAGGCAATTTAGTTATTTCTGCCGATCATAATATTTGAACAGTTTCATATCAATTTCATTACCTATTAGCTTCTACCCGCGACTTTGTTCACGTGGAAGTCGTTAGGCACGACAATATACTACAATAACAACCACATTTTTATAAAACTTGTCTGTATGCTACGTACGTTTGTAGTTTTTTTCTTAGCCGCCAAAATATACAGAGAATCAGGAATGGTGACTCGGGAGCAAGCGACGTACAGTTGTCCGTGCAATTTTTTTACAGAATCTATCTAGTTGAATTTCCGTCATGCTGGAACCTACATTCAGACAGACAAAAATTCTAAAAACTATTTTTTTTTACATTAGAATCAATTCCAGACCTCGTAGCAAATTACTTTTTTAATATTTTTTAAAATAATATTCAATGAGTACTTCGCTACCATTTTATTATATTTATAGATTTTATTACGTATTTGTTAGAACATAGCTGATCTCTATCACAAATACCGACGTAGTACCTACCTACATACTACGGTCGCAACGGAAAGTGATATTCACATAACTACGCATTTCTACATGAATTCCCGGGTTCTATAAATAATGATTTCCGGGAAACGTAGCGTAACTTACTGTGAAACATGGCTTTATAAAATTACAACAACACACGAATTACGAAAGGGACCGAATGAAAATCATATGAAAATAATATATCAACATGAAGAATGCTGAATGGATGGCTTCAATCTTATCTACAATACTTTCCCGTTTTGGGTAAAGTTATTTCAATAAATCAATCCCTTATGATAAATATGTGAATCGTCTACAGTGCAGCGATATTTTGACAGAAGTAGACTAGACTCTAGTAGAGTAATTAATCGTTTCTCTACAAAAACTTTTGACAGGAACTTCTAATTAGGTACCTATTTCTGTTGAATAGTGAACGGTTAATTTAAATATGAATGTTTATTAATATATTTATTAAAGAACACCAACAACATAAATTCAACATTGGTTTACAGAAATATTCAGGTAAGGTATTGATTGATATGTTCTATAATAAGGAAGATGACAAAAAAAAAAATTGTGTCGAGGTATGTAGATTTTATACTTACTTGTGACGTAGCGACCCCCACTCCCCAACTTGAATGCGTTTTATCTTAATATTTTTCTTTATTAATATGATAAAGCAAAAAAAGACGTGACAATTTTTTTTTATTAATCTGACTGACGGACTAAATACATAGTTTTTTTTTTTGATCTTGGCGTCATCCCTATTACACCCATACCGACATAACAGCACACGTCATGACGTCACATTGAACATTTTTCCTAACAAAGTGTTTAATTATCAAGCAATATTCGTCGGCGTACCGCCGCGTGGCCGTGTGGCAATTACCGTCTCCTTGACAACCCACTTAAATTAAATATTAACACAAAATTAAATATTTTCGTTCTCATTAAAATTCTTTTCATTTTTATTAAATAAAAACTTGCGTTTTTCTCTTGAAAATGGAACTATCGATGGCCGGCTAACTGTAGACTTTTCGCATTTTTCATCAGGTATTATGTAAAGCTACGTGTGTTTGCGTTTTATCGGTACATTTAATATTCGATCAAGCTTCAAACGTTAAAGATTTTTGTGTTAGGAAACTCAGAGAAACGGCAGTTTCAGGATAATACACTTTATTAATCACTTTATTAACATAGAATCAAATCAGCTTATCGTAAATTCGCATACAGTGAATTATGATATTTTTCGGTACTTGACAATATTTTGAATTTAAAACGACCAACGGTCAATCAGGTCGAGGTTTCGCTACTGGGACTTCTCGAGGCGACCATCAGCGATCGAATGGTCGAGTCCTAGCTGTCTCCCATACACTACGGTTAGTAAGAGGGGTATGGTGTTGCCAACTCTTAACAGTGTTGCTGACTAAATGTATACAATACTACTATATTTTGTAACATTTGTGTGTTTTGACTGCCTCTTTACTTTTTGCACATTAAAACATTTTCAAAACCAATTTTGACTGTGTTTCAGGAGAGTTTATAAATTATGTTAGTGAATCTGTCCTGAACCGAAGATCTAAAGTCTGTTACTTGTTACATTATGTTTCAGAATTTATAAATAAATACAAAACCTTCTTATTAGCAAATACTACCTAAGCTCGGAAAAATAAAAACATTGATTAAAAGATAGATGTGTATCATAGATGGATTCTTTACATGAAAGAAACCTTCTAAATATTCGTTTTACTTTTAAGTGCTACATTATAAGACCCCACCCTACATTTTGATACAGTGCAAAACAGAACAAAAGACTGCGTAAGCTCTTTGCCGTTATTTCGCAATTTTTTTATACATTTATTTAATAACCCAACATCTAAAGCTACAATCCGCCTGTTTATATTTCAAAAGACAGAAATATGAAAAATATTTTTAAAAGCACACAGGACGTCGTCGCTGCTCGCTTGTTACTCGTAGTCTCGTACTTAGTACTTGGAAAAGATAAGTTTTCTTCAAAAATATACAAGCAATTTTACTATGGTGGTGCAAATACATAAACGACACGACGTACTCTACGTGTGTTTAATCCATTTATTTAGTTCAAAAATTGGGTGAGAGAAATGTGTAATTTCATAGACATGTATTTCGTGCAGAGGTAGTTGGCGACGCCACCCGAATACCAAGCAGCAATAATACGAAGGTTTAATTAAAATCGCTCTAGTAGTTTGAAACAAGTTAAACTACACATTGCGACTTAGTTTAGCATGGCAACACTGGTAACGAATAAAATCGCGTTTTACGATACTTTGTTTATTCGCTACGTGTAGGTACACATGTCCAATTGTAATACTAACATTGTACATTTTGTATTCTAGTCTGTATTCAATAATATTTCTGTTATTTATTCTAACGAGCACTATATAACATTGTATACACAAATTCAATTTTAGTGGCCGTTTCTGACAAAATAATGTAGATATACATATATATATATTGACATACCAAACAAAGCATTTTATGTAGAAATTGAAAATTAACGACGTGAAGCGGTCAATTTTTATTTGATTTTTCCAACACATCAAAATCCCTTCTAAATGAAACTTAAAAAAGTTTAAAAACTATTTCACGTAAACCTAGATAATAAATAAAAAATCCGTCCAAGTGCGTGTCGGATCACGCACAATGAAGGGTTCCGTAGTTGGGCTGAATTTATCCCAAGAACAAACATAACATTGTAGTTGAAAAACATGTTCTCCCATACATTCCAACTGCAAATGTAAGTTTGTACGCACAATATTGAGAGATTTACCATGTTATTTTACGACCATAGACTTCTTATAGGTTTTCCTGTAATCTATGAGTAAAGAACCATTCTCTGTATTTTTTTTTTCATAACTTTAGGCTCAGTAGTTTCGGAGATAAGGCGGGGAATGGTCAAATTTCATCAATTTTCTTAAATATTTTTAAAAGAATTTATAATAAAATTATAAAAAAGTAGTATTTGAGAGCCCAAGCCCTTTTATTTGACATATCACACGGTACAGTTGCCAAAACTTTTTTTTCTAATTTTCTTATTTGCCCCTCAAACGTCACCCCCATATTTAAAATTCATTTATTTACGTTACACATCCGTGTTTGGGTCATAGAAATACATAATTGACAGACAGACAGACACGCGAGTGATCCTATAACGGTTCCGTTTTTTTCCTTTTTATGTACGGATCCCTAAAAAGTTTAATTTAACTATACAATTTATGGGAGACACGGCCTAGCTCCCTGTATGGATCTAAATGGACCAAGGTAACAAACTGTGACAATTTGTCTTGAATTCGAAACTTGGAGAAATTACTTAACTATGTAGAATGTAGGGCAGCCGTTAAAAAGGTTAAGTCGGTGATGAAAAAGTATACAATATATTGATTAAATCGTATGTGTACTCAATTAGCGACGGCCATCTTTATTGCAGGTGCACGCTAATACTTAAAACGTACGGTACTGGTCGTAGTCGTCACCTACATGGAACACGGCACAACATGGCTACGTAAGCTTGCAACTGTCACGACCGTTACCTGTATACGGAACCATTTGTCCTCAAGACCTAACCACTTTACACACCTTACTGTAGCCGGTTTACTGTATCTATTACTTTATATTCATTTCAAATTTCAATTCACAAACTCACAGCCTCTTTAAAAGATAACTACGTACTATAATTCCACTAAAAATATAGTCGGTACGGGGCTGTGAATATGGCACGCACATCAAATATTAGAAAATGCTTGGCTTTGAAGAGCGTCATCTTTGTCACTCATACAGTCTCTCTCTAAAACGAGATACGTCATATTAACGACCACATGCTGGAAAAGGTTTATTTTCTGATACAAATTAAATTATTAAGTTTATTGTAATATTATATTTAAGTAGGTGTTCAACTAAGTTGTCATTCTCACGCCTTCGCGTTAAAGTTGATAGTTGAAACTGTTGAGCGAGAGCAGAGAAGTTTTTGACAAGCAATGTGTATGAATTCATGTGTAACAGTATCTAACGAATTACATGTTATTACTTATTGAAAGCCGGCAACCATTTTCTCTTCGATGGCCTTTACTAAAACTTAGAACTATAATTAAAAATCGTATCAACTGTTTTTGTTGCTTTACCACACTAGGGCAATAAAGATCCGTCTATTTTATTATTCGTATTAATTTTATTAGCCGTATAAATGTCTTACTTTAATTTAAATTTAGAGACGGTTATGTTATAGCTTTAAAGCATCAATCTATGAACGCTATAAGCTTTATTGTATAGCTTAAGGAGCTCGTGCTTCACAGAAAGCCCAACAGCCATTAGTATCAGCTGAACCATTTTATCATTTTAAAATCTACTAAAAGCTCCACAATGAGGTCAAACGAGTTGTTATTCAAAAAAGCAATCACTGCGGATAGCATTGATTAGCACTTAACACACTTTTGTATGGCAAACACCTCAATATATATGACGCAAAAGGTGAATGTCTGAGTGTTCGTTGATTCATGATATAAAATTTTTATCTCATAGTTTATGTCTTTTCAATAACAACTACTCCAGATGTGTTTATTTATATACGGGCTGGGTGCCCGGGGCTGCGGTCTTCAGCGAAACAGGAGCAATGTTATGTATTTTGTTTGTTTGCAAAGGGATGTGATGAAATTATGAGATTGCCGCAGTAAGGGATTTATCTAAGACTTGAATTTCATTTCAAAAACTCATTTGGATGATCAAATAAGGGATGAAGTATCATACTGCCTGGTATCTGAATCCGAAAAACAAGTATTCATTTCTGAAAGTTTTTCGAGGGTCGAACCGAAATAGCTAAAGCCTGTTCGTTTTTTTTTAGAGCAGATCTCCTATAAAATTGTTTTGAGACTTTTGTGAGCTTTTCTTTTATTTAGATTATATTACAGAGGAAGTTGGACTTTCTAGAAAATAATTATTTGTCAATTGATACCAGCAATCAGATTGCGAATGGTGTCTGAAGTAGCAACCCGAGCCTAGGAGTGAGGTGGCGGCCCGCATGCTCCCACGGTCTCGTCTTACGATGCGTGCGCCTTCCCACCAGTCCCACCGCCACGTCGCCACTTGATCACACAACTTGGTCGCGCTATTTACAATGCAGAACACGTGTGTCCAAGTGCCATGTATATTAAAGTAGAACAAAGACACTGTTCCTACGTCGCACTCAGTGTTACACCCGCTCAAAATAAATACAGAGCAACTAACACTGTGGACTAAAATTGTCATGTGTACGTAGTACCTAGTAATTACATTTCGTAATCCTCTTAAAATTTTATACAAGGAAATTCGAATGATAGTATGTAATATTTAATCTCTCACATACAATACAGATAGACGAAATATCAAATCTTTCTGAAACCCAAAGTACTGTTTACTTTAAAAATTGTTTAAAAATGTATATTATGGAAATCTATATTAATGATTGCCATATAGTTAAACATAGTTTGGCATAATAGATTTTTTTTTGTCGGAAAATGTAAGAGTTTCAGGTGTATGTAGTTATAAATTAGCGATACAGAGCTCAATATTATTTGATAGGGAAGCATACAAGCAGAGCTAAAGATAATAAATAAGATAATGTAAACTCAACCGGTGGTTTCACAACCAACCCCAGGGCAAATATTCTCTTGTAAACATTTTCTCATTATTATGTGCAGTGAAGTAGAAGTTAATGTACAACCCTAATGAATCTTAATTAAGTGTGTTGAGAAATATTAATACGCCAATATACCTACGACATGAAGCATCTGTGGCAACAATGAATAACAATGAAGTCTGTCACACGCGACACAGACGAAACGAAGTGATTACACGAAACAATGGGAGCAAAAATAGATCACGTTTTACCGTCGAATAAAAAAAAATCTATGGTCGACTATGTCCTTTTTTCAATTTATATTATCAATAACATTCTTTCACATAAATGGGTGCCATTTGTTAGTGGCCGGGAGCGAGCGCACCGCCAACCGCTGTCGCCGTTGACATTCAATGTTGATTCAAATGCGTCCATGTCCCGAAAAATCGCGTACCGTACTTAAATACACGCAATTTATTCTAATATCTGTAAAGTTTTATTAAAAATGTCCACCTTTATGTGTGCATATCTACTGAAACACTCGACAGACGGTGATGGGTGAATGTTCTTTATCTTGCTGGCTATACCGGTCTTTCATAAACATAGCTATTCTTATTCTTACATTATTTAAGCTGGAAGTTTTCAACTTATAAATAGAAATAATATAAAAATGATGGATTGATCCACAGCCTCGCGGGTACTGCGGATCGTAGAATAGATTGGAAACACTCCCGCATTTACTTAGTTTACATTCAATGAAAAATTATGATTGAAACGCTGAGTTTAAAGCTTCTTTGTTTCTTTGAGCAACTAAACTGTCCAAGGATTATTTATGAAATGCTTTGAAATTCTCTTTGAATCATTTTCAATCACTGTCTGAGGCGAAAATGATCAAACGGGATCAATTTTCGTCTTAAGTCGATTAGACAACATAGTACTTAATTTTCAGATATTTTAAAAATATTTATGGGCATGATAGTCGTGGGAAGGTCTTACGTTGTTGTTTTCAAGTTGTTAGGAAGTCTATGAAATATAAAGTATCACTATTTCAAATTTCGATTTCAGTAATTACTATTTACTAGTCTTATCGCTCGTTGTCAACGAACTCGGTGGTCTAAGCTAGTTTAAATGAGGATTCACGACAGGGACAAAGTTATTACGTTGTATCCCAAGACTCGAGTTTGACACTCGATGTTAAATGACTGTTGGATGCTCCATCCAGATATTTAAAAAAATTTTACTTATGTTACTCATCTAAGGCACAGGCCACACTGGGAACGAAGCTAAACGAACTTAGCTTCATTCCCATTATGGCCTGCACTTTATACTATTAATAGTTCTGCATTTTCTGAAAATGTAACTAAAAATGATCCTTGTATGTGAAACTATTTTTATCAGTAAGGGTCATTGTGATTATAACATGGGACACGCACGTTAAGCTTCCTTCAATACGGTAGTTGCCTAAGTAAAAAAAAGAAATTCTATTGAGCCCGTCTTTCAGATAATAAAAAAATATTAGACACGTATTTTTTGCTTTATCATATTAATCAAAAATAACTTAGAAAACACGCATTCAAGTTGGGGAGTGGGGGCTCGCTACGTCACAACTCAGTATAAAATCTACCAAGGCGTGACGTCATGCCACATTTTAACTCAATGTATCGCTGTAATCTTTTGATTATGTTAAAAAAGAAAAAATACGTGTCCAATATTTTTTATTAATCTAACTTCCGGACAAAAAACTTTTTGGACACAGGATTATAAGTTATGTTGATAGAAGTAATAATAAAAGGTGGCCTACTTAGTTCTTATCATAAAAAACCTTTCAGTTTCGTTTGTCAAACGAAGACGTCGAGGGGGAGCTTTGTACTCCCAAAGTTATCAACTTTAATATGTGCTATTAAGTCCTCGAAAAAAAAATCGATACGAATTAATGTAATAAATTCGGTAAGAACAAGAATTCAGTCAAGTATTCCTGTACTTGATGAAGAATGCGTAGAACGCTGAGTTCACGAACGCTGCTACATAAATCATCAGTGAAAACATAGGTAGGTACTCGTGCACACGATATGTACACGTACGGATTTGTTGACCCAGTTCTACTTATGATTGCATTACTTTGTATATTTAAAAACTAATATTAAAACGTATGCTTGTTTGTACGCCACTGCAGATGTTAAGAAATGTAGACCGATTTAAATAAACTCTTACTGCAGCGTGCTTGTTGATATAAGGAAATGATGAAACCCTGGACGGTCAGTGGCGAGTTACGAAGTAATAAACATAAGCGTACCGATGCTACTTTGCAATATTTTCACCGTCGACGAGGTGTTGACTGAAAGAGTCGGTATGTGTGACTTAAATGTACTAATGTTATGATTTAATGTTATGATTTCTCCGTAAAGAGGTGTGAAAGATTTATTCAAACTAAATAGAATTAGTGGAGTAAATATGTAGTCTTGTATCGAGAGAAGAAAAATCTTATTAATCTTAATTCGATACTAAGATAACTCATTGAAATATTAATGGAATGTAAGATGTTCCTGTTCTAGATTCCTAAGCAGAGTAGATCTGCTCTCATAGTTCAAGTGTGATTTTTTTCCACCCTGCAACTCATGAATATGTATATCGATCTCTTTCCGTAACGGTTGCCAGAGATCAGCGATAATGTGACAAAACAGACTCCTACATCATGTGCTAATGACAAACGTGACCTTACAGATGTTGTTACCATTACGGTCGCCCTTCATGCCTTTTACTATTTCAACATTCGCAATTCATAATGATTTGTATTTACTCTACGTGATCGAATCACTGACTCAAACAAAAGATATGGTTGATGTAACAGTTATCCATAAATAATAAATAAGTAGGTACCTACATGTAACACTTTTTTATGAAAGGCAAATAAATGACGTCCAACCCTAATCTGTATATAAGTAATGAGTAGTGGCACGACGTTCTCCAAATCTTCATGCATTTCTAAAGCGTAGAAAGAGCATTACAGGTGTAGCGGGATTACCCAACTTATTTCTAAAATGTCAGATTTTATGGTTGACTTTACGTATCAAAAATATATTACGAGAATAAATTTCCAAGTTGACGAGAATGAAACAATTCACCACACAACCATTCACATAATCTTTACGCCTGTGGTTTCAAGGTAAAGAGTTTTAGTATTTGTTTTGGACGACGTAATCGGGACCCTTTATAAAGTATCAGAGATCTCATTATTGGTTCCCCTCATGTACCAACGGACTTAAGTATACCCAGCAGGTTGAAAATAAGTTTCAGTAAAATTATTAGTAACAGGCGCACAACGCTTGAGTCGTGGAGGTATAAAAGGCTAGGCAAATTACAATAAGAACGAATAACAAGAGCTTTATTACAAGGTAAACGTTTACCTCCATTATAAAACTAAATACGATAAAAATCGGTAGCCATAACAAAGCTCCATAGCAATTATAATAGAAGACACGTGAGGCAGGAATTATGTTGCGCACAAACTTGAGTCTGGTAAATAAAACAAAAAAGCGACTCATGAAAAGAAAAACCGTGAAATTAGGTTGAGATCTACGACCTTCTACGAAGGATTAATTTCACGAGGAGTCGTTCCTGCTGTCATAGAGCATTCTATCTCGTGTTTGAAGCTATGAAAATTTCCAGCAAGGAAATACATGGTTTAGCCTAGCCATATTTTAATATCCAAGTTCCCTAGATTCGTGGAAGATGCTTCTGTAATATCGCTGCTTTTATAAAACGCTTGAATTTTTTACCGTAGTTTTTGTACGTAATTAATAAAATACTCATCAGAATTAGCGTCATTATATAGCGAAGCAGTAATATGAAATAAAATGACCCTGTAGTATGTTCTCAATGTATTAACATTATATTATTTAAGTTTGTATTATAATGCAACGGCTATTAATATAGCTGTTGCAATTTTTCATTATGCTTTTCTAAGCAAAGTCTGCGTGACGGTCTTGGCACAAAAGGTTAAATATGTCGGCGACAGGACATTTGCCCCCAAGGCTAAGGCTGTGGACAGACTTTTACACAGAATATCGCTCTACGAAAACAATGATGGCGCTCACTCGCGACAAAACAGTCTCATAAATGGGCCAAAATGTACTGAAAAACCTGATTTTTTTTAAATTCGTGTACATTCTGTGTTTAAAAAAAATGACGTATTTTTCGTCCAGTTTGCGAAAAGCGAGTGCAAACATTATTTGAAGTTCGATAGAACTTGCGACTAATAGGTATGTCGTGTGTGGGAAACATTGAATTCTCTAAAGAAAGTCACACTTGATTCTCATGGGGTTTAAGAAAATGAAAAATTGGTGTTAAAGTGTGGCAGTCTTACTACAAAAAACATAGACACGCCTTAGACACGTGTTTAGAAATTGTTTAGCAAAAGTGATACCACAAAACCATTTTTAGCCGTTGTTTAGGGTTAGACTTGCTTTAAGACATAGTTTAAATTTAAACAGCAACAACCCCCTGTTTAACACGCGCTTAACCCTAGCCGGTCTCTATAGGTATTGCTTTCTCTCAGTACACAAATTGCAATGAAAATCTTCGACTATGCTGATTTGAATGATTTAACGACATAGAATTTATGGATAACCATCGTGATCAAGTGTACCGAATGCAAATGAATCTTTGCAACATTAGAATGAATAATAACTTTAGAAAACGGAGCAGGTTCAGCAAAGCTTTTGGAAAAAAAATTGGTGACCTAGTAAAAATTATATTCCACATTATTTTCGTGATAGGTGCTTAAATTCTCAAATTCAATGCCTTACAGAATTGGGCCTGCCATCAGGTAAGCGCCCTTTCGAAAGGGCTCGTGCAGACCAGCGCGATAACGCGGGAGCTACAAGAGTCGCGCTGCCTGTAGCTCCCGCGATATCGCGCTGGTCTGCACAAGCCTTTATTGTCTTTAGTTTTTGTCGTCATTACCGCTTGTCATTGTACAGCTGTGTGCCTTTTTGCATTTTCGGTTTCGTTCCGTTCCGTTATTAGTGCACAAAAAACTTTTTACATTTATGTCTACACCAGGCAAATGCCCAACCAATGGTGGACTTATTTCATTAAATAGTACTTATTTTTAATTTTCCAACTTAGTTATTCCGTACTAACAACAAATGAAACAAATAAAGGAGCTATGACCAGTGCCTGCCTTCGAATTCGGGAACCTGTGCAGGATTACAGTTTTTACACTGAGATTTTAAAATAAAGATCTAATTTATCATGTTTATATTATTCCGACTGAAGCCCAGGTTAAAATATTTGAAAAAACAGTATAATAACTGCTTCCGCTTCTCTCTTTTATGCACTTCCCGATTTTGACGTTCCATTGTATCCATGATCATCCGGTAACCATAATAACCTACACATGGTAGGGGAAAAATAAAATAAGAACGAGTTATTTTCGATCAAGTGAATTTTAATAACAGAATATACATGTTTTGTTTATTATTAATTTCATTTACTGACACGCCTACAGGTTAAGTTAGGTTTTTATTGACATGTGTGAAGATCGAACACCATCATTTGTTTAATAATCATTGCGTATAAAGGAGTTTTATTTATTTGACAATGCATCTGACATTAGTGGCGGACACCAGTGTAGGACCAAAGGGGTAGCAATCTTTTTCATAAAATCGATTATTCAATCGATTCGAGTCAAAGCATGGAAAATCGATTTACAAAAAAACGATTTTTGAATTGATTTTTTATTTTACCGTTTTTAACTGTGTTTGATTAATAATAACATAACATCAGACCTGCAATCCCCGAAGGGTTAGGCAGAGGTGTACCTATAGTACACCCTCATTTCGCCAGTCCCGTGTCCAATAGGAGGCGAACCTATTGCCATCAACCGGGCACAAATCCGGACTCCGGAATGGTACTGAGAAATTGCAGATGCAAAAGCCCAATAAAACTTGTCCTGACCCGGGAATCGCATTCAGGACCTCATGCTCAGCTGTAGTGCTTGCGACCACTAGACCAACTAGGCAGTCAAATAATTTCGATTTAGTGTGTTAGGTTCGAGAAAAATACAATTATCAATTTATCGATCTCAGATCGCCATCGCTTTAAACACGTCAGGTTTCATTACAGTTCCCGACCCACGCTGTGTTAACGCGTTCGTAGTGTACTATGCGGTTATTGTGTTCTGTTTCTAATGACCATTGCTATTCTTTACGAATTGACTAACTTATACCCAAAGCATTTATTTCTAATAAACCAATTACAGGTACTTTTGAATTGTCAAGGGGTCAGTCAGTCAGAAAAATGAAGCTAGTTCATCTTCAAAACCCGATTACCATTGCTATTCATAAAGGATTAATCCGTTTTGCTCTACGATTCGATTAAATAGATATTATGATGAGATGCCTAAACTGTGGCATATCCGTAAGGCGGGTTCAAAGTTATATTATTATTATTGCAATGCTGACCATACCCCCTGCAATAGTAGCGACTTGCCCGATTGTTGAACAATCAGGTATGTCCATATTCTACAATGAAATAATACTATTTAGCAACAGAACAGCTATATAAAGTCTGACACAGCAGCTCGATTACATGTGAGCCAGTGAAACTTAACAAAGCAGTGTTTATTTGGTGATTTACATGACCCCAGGCCTATGAATACTCAATCTATTATGTTTATTCCTACACATGGCTGGATAGGATAGGCGTTTGCCCCCCTGATGGTTAAAAAAAAACCTAGCGCCTCGATGGCGTTCTGAATAGTCGAAAATCATTCTTTAAACTCGATAACCACAACGCCTGTCGCAATCTCATATCAAAAAGCAGTGCTATTTGGTGAAAACTTTCTTTTTCTCAGTTTCTTAAACTTTTAGACTCGTGAAACCTTTTTTATCTGTATAATATAGAATACAAAAATTGCAAAAATAAAACAATATTTACTGCACATTAATTTTGACATTAGGCAGGCGCCCATAGCCCCACTGGTCTTGTCCTTTCGATAGGAAAGAGAAAGGCTCAGCAAATGAAATCTGCTTCAGACGAAACCTTTCTTAGGGTTGCCAAGTTAAAATAAGAATACGTCAATTTAGGCAGCGTTTAGCTCAATACATGTTAAACATGAATTTGTGACAATGTTTAAGTAAACATTGCGTATAAACGTTGTTTTATTTATTTTTTGTGGTAAGACTGTGGGAGTTTAAGTTTAGTACCCAAGTCCTCTAGGACAGTACAATAACTAGGATACGAATATTATGTAGATATTTGATTACAGTTTTGAATAGTATCATCTAGAATTAAATAGAAATCTATCTATGGAAACAAGACCAGGAACAAATTTTGTAGATATATCCTCTATTCTCAAATTCCCAGAAATAGAATAGATAGGGTTATCCAATTCTCAATTCCGATATTGAAGTGGAATTTTAGTTTGTTTCGATAATAATTAGTGTTCGTATGGATTGAGGAGCCATGTCTCATATTTAAACGCGGGTACTACCAATATTTAATAGTAGGTAAATTAGCCGATTATTTAATTATAATTACTTACGTATTAATTACGTGCAAACCTCATTTAAACGGAGAATGTAAGCACAATTTTTAGTTATAATTAGGTACTAAATTAATTTAGTCAATGCTTAATACTATTCAGCTGCATCCGGTTAGACTGGAAGCCGACCCGAACATAGTTGGGCTAGGCGTTGATGAGTTAGTTGATGTGGATGATACTTTTCGCACACATGTCCTAAATGAAAAGCTCATTATTAAATATAGACATTCCTATATAACGGGAAAATGCAGAGTCTGACGCTGCATTTTATTACACTTAACAAGAGGATGAAGGAAAATTGTTATATTTCAGAACCATACATCACTGACGAAGGTGCGTACAAATTAAACAGCGGGTCGTCAGAGCGGAGGGCGGAAAGGGCCCGCCAGACCCCGGGCTCGAGGTCTTTAACCACCACTCAAACGAGCACCTTTAATTAGGGTGAAAATAATTAATAATTACCAATCATAACATTAATCATGTCGAAATTACCCACTAGGTAATTTTGTACGTCAACGAAACTTGATCATTATTTCGTTGCCTCTAAAGATGAAGATGATTATCAGCCTGCCAAAATTATGTTATTTTTACTCATTAACATTTTGTTTCATTAGGAACTTGTTCAAGAGGTTCCAATTTCACGTTTCTAACAGATTTTGTGTGAGAAAATATTATTAGATACAGTGGGTCATTTTCACATGTAAGAGTTATTAATTATATAAATAGCGGTTGCAATAAAAATAAAGTTGTGTAATTATTTCGAGATTTGTTTCCATACATCATGATTATTCAATAGTGGAAAGAATTGCTGTGAATAATTTCTTTGACGAAATGGAGGTTATTCATTTACACGGTAGTTTTTGTAATTTAGTTGGTATATTTGATGTAAATATTATGTACTGTCTCGTTGGTCTAGTGGTCGCAAGCGCTACTGCTGAGTATGAGGTCCTGGGTTCGATTCCGTTTTCCGAAGTGTTAGTTTTCCATCTGGAATTTCTCAGTAGCAGCCCGGAGTCTGGATTTGCGCCCAGTTGATGGCTATTGGCTCGCCCCCTATAACATGGGACTTAAACATAACTGGCGAAATGAGGGTGTACTATAGATACACCTCTGCCAAACCCTTCGGGGATTGCAGGCGTGATGTTATGTTATGTGTGATTTTATGTTATTATGTAAGAAACATGTGTGCGTTAGGTAATAACGCATATTATTTGTAAACTCTCGTAAAATCAAAGGTTAAATAACTTTAACAAACTTGAAGAGACCAGTTATTAATTAACTGATGCCTACGATTGGTAAGCACCGTTATCGAACAAAGGAATCGAGCAATGAAATCTAAATAAACAAAGCTCGGTATTACTTATTTAATTTTCTCTTGGGAACTGAAGGGTTCTGATGCAATAAGTCATGTATTAATACAGGCTTCTTGTGCGGCTGCAAGTGAATTAAAACTAGGCCCGGACTTAATGAAAACTCAATTAAGGAAAGGGTCAAGTAGGAAGCCAAGCTTTTTCAGGGAACATTAATAGGTAAACATTCTCTTTGTATGGAACCAACCAAACCACTTATGAAATACTTATGTATAAATAGTTGTGCCTGTAGTTTGACTTGCATTCTAGGAAAACAACTTGACGTAGTACCTACCCGGATATAATAAGTATCCTAAATAATAATCGAGGTCGTTCATCCTTTAAAGCCTGATTGACCAACAAACGTCATCATCATCTGCCCAGCCTTTTCCCAATCAGCGTAAACAACATACGTAAATATCAGTTGTATTATAATTAGTAGAGATGCCGCAAATACTCGCTACTATTCGGTATTACTCGACATTTTTTGTTATTCGTCGAATATCGAATAATAGTGTCTATTACTCGACATTCGGCGAATAGTTGTCTCTAAATAAAAATAAACTTTTAATGAACAGAAAAACTATAGACTTAAAAATAATTAAACTTTTATTAATCTTTAAAAAGAAAACACTTATTATTATATAAAAAGTTAGCCAAAAATCAGTCATGTTGAAGTTAATTAGATAGGCTTTTTTTATTATTTATTTCAAGTCCAAAAGGGGCAGATTGTGGTGCACAAAAAATCGTTTTTCTGCGCACGGTTGGGGTCAAGTCGGTTGCGCTTTTTTCATAAATCAAACCTGCCTCAGAAAATAAATAAACTATATTATTAATTGAGAATAAATAAACTTGTTTTTTATATTCAATTTTTATGTCGAGTAATAATGGCGAGTATTCGATTATTCGCCATAGGGAATAGCGATTAATCGGTATTCTACTATTCGCTATGACAACTATTCGCGGCATCTCTCATAATTAGATACTGAATTTTATTACGGCTCAAATCTAGACACTAGGTTTGAGATTTAAAACCGATTTTGAAAACATGGATAAAACTGATCAGCATAAGTCGAAAAGTCATCCGCAATCGCTTCCTAGGAAAATTTCTTTGAACCTTAATTTACTTAAGTGAGTAAAGTAAATACCGATTGGCCAAAGAATAAGAGAATCTCGTAAACAAAATTGTTGTTGCGAATTCGCGTCATTTGTTGCTATGTAAAAGTTATGGATTCAGCGGCAGGCGTTAATTTCTTTCGCGACGGAGAACGCCTTCCATATATACATAATAATATTATTATAATTACCTTATTACCAACCTGTTGCTTTGAGTAAGGATAAACAACATTGTAGATCTTTTATTTCGTAAATCCCATTTGCTTGTCACACGCCTAATATACATGTGTTAGCCGTTAAGCTAACACAGACTACGTATTTTGTCATTGCCATTAGGCTTTTTGTTCTGGATTTTATTATATCCACGTTCATTTATTTACCCGAATCTAATAATGACGCTATGTAACGCACAGACTATTATATTTTATTGTATTTGAGAGGACGGCTATAAGGCTTTTATCGCACTACTATATTTATCTCGTTGTCTTATTTACGAGTACTTATAGCAAGCCGTACAACGTCAAGAAGCAATTTTAATAGTATGTTTACTGTTGTCCGACTAAACTATGTTATGTAATTATAAGTTAACGTTTACGTTATAGTAACATGAAGGTGATAATGTGGGTGGTGTCGAGCGCGTGTTAGGGTCTAGTGGCTCCGGTTCGAAGCTCCGGTAGCAGGCAGCGGCGCGGCCGCACGCGACCTCGTGTCATTGACCGCCGCTGAGCTGAGCTGCGCCCGCGCCGATGCCGTTGCAGCTTCTACGAATGGGTGTCAGCCTAAGGATGCCAAAATACCCAGCTCTGTTAATCTTTTCCATGAATACATGAGGAAAATATGATTCATAACCAATAAGCCACAAGTTTCTCTTTTTATTACATCCAAAGACTTTCTCTAACGTCACTTTTTTCATTAGCCAAAGTAGGTAGGTACTACTCTATGTAAAAGTACCTTTGAAAGCAATTTGTTTACATAGAAGTTAGCGTCTACTTATCAACTTAAAACCATCAGTCATTGGCTTATTTAAGATGTTAAAATGTGAAATTTTATTTAGGCAACCCTAACTACAACCGTTTAGATGTACGAGTGAAAGAGAAGACAACTCGAAGTTTTCTAACAAGAATGAGGGAGACAGCACCAATCCTGTTGTGGTGATAGAAAAAGAGAAATCAGTATGAGAAAAAATACGTTAAGTCATTGTAATTTTCGAAATATGTGACTGTATTTGTATTGTGTGTGTATTTTATGGCGAAACGTACAAAAAGGGGACAGGAATGATGTGGTGCAAAAATTTGAAATTTTAGAGTTGGATCAGGAAGGCGTAAATAATATTGCTCAAAACCTACCATGTGGACACGACGCCAGCGGCGATGCCTCTGACATTTAGCCCATTCATACTGAGAATCGTCGATTAGAATGTAATTCTGAGAACACGTTTTCAATGGAATCAGCATGAGATGAGTAACGTAATGCGTAGTATTAGAAAAAAAAAACATGGCGAAATAATTCGTGATAGTGAATAAATTCTATAAAATGAAAACCTCTGTGGCACACAAAAGTTTTTGATAGTAGGTACCTAAATCAATCAATGAAAATAAATTTTTCTATTTTTACATCAGAAGTACCTGTTGAATCTAACTTTGTACGATATTTTTTACCGTATTCGTTGTTCATAGACATTATTGAACCTATTTTTAGTTCTTTTAAAATACTTAAGTCTAAATTAAAGAATTAGTTATAATTTTACAAAGCTGTAGTTTCTCATTTTTTTGCCTCAATAGTTATTTGTTATACAAGAGTGCTTTTTAACCGCGTGCTCAGTTTTGATGACCGAGCAAGCGAAGGATTCTAAAATTAGAATCCTGAGCGTTAGCGAGGGAATCAAAAGACCACGAGGTGAAAAAAATTTGCACTCGCGTGCAACACGTAACTTTTCATCCCACCTTAGCGAGGAAATGAATAAATGCAAAAAAAATACATTTACAATGACAAGATACTTTTAATTCAGTTTAGGTATTAACTACTACATTATGATAGGTAAGTATTACAGAATAATCTTTAAATTATAACAAATAATACGTAAGTATAATTAAGAAGAAATGAAAGTAACGTTGCTACAGTTACTTAAGTTGAGTGTAATATTTTTCTCATCTCTAGAACCACTCATTTTAGGTTTTTCACTTGTTTTCAAGTTTCTTGTTTTTAACCTAAGGTTTTAACAATATGACGTGAAAAGAAAATGGCGCGCGCAAAGCAAATTTAAAAAAGTAGACCAAGAAGGTTCCGAGTCTGAGTTTTTAACAAATTAAAAAAGGTTGTATGATAAATTCGGCACCATGGAGGGAGAAGTAAATAGGTTTAATGATGTTTTGAATTCACAAACTTAGTGTACACGATGTTCTAAATTCAATTTACTTTATCCTCTAGCGGATAAAAACGGCTTTTGCACTCAGATATCGAAGATCAAAAATACTCTTTCCGAGATGAAAATCTTTTTAGTTTTTCTCTGACTAACAATTTTTCCAGCATATTTTCTACAAGATATTTAATTGAAAAATCGTAACAAGCAACTGTGATGAGTAAAATTTGTCTTGATAGTAATAATAACTTTGCCTTTGGTATGTAATAAAAGTTCATACTTGAGGTATGTAGACGTCTAATTAATTACTGTTGTTGTTGTATTTATTGTTTTCTCTCTCTCTCTCTCTCTCTCTATATATATATATATATTAAAGTTGAACGTGGTATTCAAGAAACGTTTTCTGAATTTGCTATATTCACCGTTAGACACACATAACAAAATTTGTTTACTGAATTATTAATACACAGGAAGAAGGAAGGAACGATAATAATAATTTTGACAATATAACAGACCTACAAGTCCACTTTTGCACCCGTCAAAACATCTTGTCAGGTCAATTGAACGCGTAACTTCGATTAAAAGTAAAAACGAGTGGAATGTACTCGTATTTTAAACAATAAAAGAAAGTGATCCAAATTAAATTTTCTACAATGTTATTGAACGCTTTTTTTGCCATCAGCAATACTAACAAGCCATCTAAGTACTTTCTTCTTAGAACTGCATTTCTCCCCGTTGGTATTTCCTTTAGCAAAAATACATTTGATTTTAGAATTCAAATACCTGTTAGACACTCAGTTTTATTTTGTCAATAAGGGCAAAAATAGGATGAAGCATCTGCTGCCATGAGAAATACTTATGAGATGAAATACGTATGTCAAGGATCTTTCCGGATGGGTAGGTAGAGATAAGTGTCCGCTGTTTTCCTGGCAATATTTATGCATCGAAAAGATTACATTGCCTAGGCCTAAACAATATATTTAAGTGGAAATTTCGTGACCTCAATGTTTATTCATCGTAACCAAATTATATATGTCACAGTAAGATGGATATAGCCCTGTATACCGTAATATAGTTATATGAAAGCGGTTCATAACTGTTTTACTAGGAATATAAAAAATTAGGGCACTCCGACAGTTATGAATCGCTTTCACATAACTATATTACGGTATATAGCTATATCTGTAGGAATATGAGTACATCACGGATTTAACCATCTTACTGCGACATATTTAACACAAAGTCGGGTTAGTTACACCATTTATAACTCAAGAACGACAGTCGATTTTTATCCTATCCTATATATTATACTATTAAACGAGCAATATCTATATATATAAAAATTAATCCCTATTTCCCTTGGTCACGGCATCACGCTAAAACGGCTGAACGGATTTGGATGAAATTTGGGATATGGATTGACCTTGACCCGGGGAAAGACATAGGATACTTTTTATCCCGATATTTCCACGGGATCGAGACTTATGCGGGTGAAACGCGGGGCGCAGCTAGTTTGTATATAAATTTAATATATTTTTGTAGTCAGTAATCCAGTCCACGAAATCGGCTCTAACAATTTCCATGAAAATTGCAATATAGGGGTTTATGGGGGCGAAAAATCGATCTAGCTAGGTCACATATCTGGGAAAATTCGTTTTCTCCGTATTTTCACCCGAGGAGCAAAGCTCGGTCACCCAAACTTTAGAAAAAGATAATGAATAATGACATGGCACCATGGAATTAGTAAGTACCTTCTATCATGGCAGCATGGAATTAGTATGTACTATACATGGCATGAGTAACATA
The DNA here is from genome assembly GCA_916610215.1 of Omphaloscelis lunosa. Lineage (NCBI taxonomy): Eukaryota > Metazoa > Arthropoda > Insecta > Lepidoptera > Noctuidae > Omphaloscelis > Omphaloscelis lunosa. The sequence goes on from OU744247.1 coordinate 16,221,066, forward strand.
ACGTAACATCACGCCTGTAATCCCCGAAGTGTTAGGCAGTGGTATATACCTATACTAAGGTTGAAGTATCCTATACTATGAAATGAGCATTCTCGATTTTCACCAGAGCAGAGCTCGCTCGCCCAGGTACTGATCTTTGATTAGTTGAATTAGTCTTAGCCCCGAATAGCAGAATAACTATTAAAACATCGGAAAAATTCAGGAAAAAAAAAGTATGAAGAAAATTCGGCTTCTTTGATGATATTATCTCGGTAGGTATGTAGGTAAGCAGGATAGGTAGGTAGGTAGACAGATAGGTAAGTAGGTGCGCCGTAGATAAATACTAAGCCGACATTCGCACGGACATAATAAAATCGCGGCGGGATTTTATCGCGCACTGGATTTTCAACGCTCTGCTTAGCACTGAGAGTTGAAAATTCAACAGTGTGTTTTTTTGACGCGCTGGGTATGCTGGGATGCACTCTGTTGAATTATCAACGCTCGGCTTTACATCGAGAGTTGAAAATCCAGTGCGTGATAAAATCCCGCCACGATTTTATTACGTCCGTACGAACGTCGACCCGTGTGAAGCCGGGCCGGTTGAAGCTAGTAATATTATAAATGCGAAAGTGAGTTTGTTAATTTTTTTTGTTACGCTTTCATGCTATAACGGCTGAACGAATCATGATGAAATTTGGCACATGGGTAGACCATAACCTGGGTTAGGACATAAGACATTTTAATGCCGATTTTCCCACGGGATCGAGAATTATGCGGGTGAAACCGCGGGGCGCAGCTAGTATAATAATATATTCGTAGTTCATTTCATATTATTGCAGCAACACCCGCTGAATCGATTGTTGAAGTGGTAGTTTCATGATTAGTTTGTTCATTGTTTAGATACAAAAAGCCGGCAGCCAGCGAATTTCAATGCATTGAGTAAAATGAAATCAAGCTGGGCTTTTGTCTAGAATTAGGTAGAAGACGTAGCTCTGTACCTAGGTAGTCTAGTACATATACATAGTCTGTTTCAGGTAAAATAAAGTAGTAAGAAGTATCTGATGAAAGCGTAAACGAACTCTGTTCAAGTTAAATTTTATCTCACTACTTTTTCCAAAAGATATTGTTTGTTATAATAATAGGTTGGTACTCCACTATAAAATAATAAAATTTAAATTGAAAAATAATCCACGAAAATTGAGCTTAACAAAATTAACGACTTAGATCTAGTATTGTTTGGCAGTTGTAAGGGGGTAAAAGGGGTTAAACCTGGTAGGGGTTCGGTCCCCGATTATAACGCTACAACTCTTATTAAAAGGTAATGCGTATTTATTAAGAAAAAAAAAGTAACCTCGAAACAGATAAAAAGCGAAAACGTAACTTTATTATTTCGAATGTAAGTGACCGAGACGCTAACATTTCACAGTTGTCACTCATCGAATGTACAAAAGGCTATGTTACTACTACTGTTATTGGAAGAACTTATAAGGATGCAAGAGCGAGCGAAGCGAGCTCGGGATTTGGGGCTCCTTGACTCGGACAGGTTTGGTTGTTCTTGCGGGGCTTCAAAAATTGTGTCAGGAGGCCTGTACTTCAGGGATGGAAAATCATTTTCATGGTTACAAATGTTCGCAAAAAAATTAAAGGTTGAACACACCCCTGTCTCGGGATCAGAGCGAGTTATTATAAGTTTCTTAACTTTTATATCTCTTATTATTTCACGTCCCCACCCCACTAGTACATGAAAATACCCCCAGAGATATTACGTATAGCGTCAAAACCCTTTTTTTCTATTGGGAAGTTATCAAATAACTTCTGAGGGCGTGTCAGACGCTTACTGACTAAAACTCACCCGGATTCCTTCAGTTGCCATGTTGCCAGGGGCCACGGTATGCCTTTCGGACATTCCCGCGACCCCGGCAGGCATCGGTCCTAGCGGACCCCGTCAGTTCTGCTGACATCTCTTTGAGGCGCGCGTGGAACACAACGTGCCGTCGACCTGGGCCTTATCCTTATCGGCAAGCTACCCATTGCTCACCGTCCGCAAGCCTACACCCACAATCGGCCTGCGATCTCTGACACCCAGGGCGTCTCCTGCGGCGGTTAGGGGCGTGAGGACGCGAAATTTGTCTCTTCCTCACGCGTTCCGCCTCTTCTTTCGCGAGCATTACTGCTTCACAGAAGGAGATGACGGCCTCCCATGCTCTCTCCCATGAACTCTGAGCGACAAAACCCCCTGAAAACGCGATTTTACTTCGTTTTTACAGTGTTTCATATCACGGTTTCAAACCTAATGCCGTTGACCGTTCGCGAGGGTTAACTTTAGCGCAAACGTAATGCCAGTGTATGTCGTATGAGCTCTATGAAAACGAATGGAGTTGAAAGTGTTGGTGATTTAAAATTAGAATTTCGGGTTTACGATGTCCAAATACTTAAATCAAAGCACCCAATTTGTAACTGTGTTCATGGGTACGTTTTCTGATCTATTTGTTTACATTTTCATCAGATACTTTTGGAACAAGGTGTAAGTATCTGGATTACTAGTTTATATACCTAGTATGGTGGGTCATACGTCGCGTTTGTCTTAAAATATTTAAATTTTCTCACATGGAAAGATTACCCGAGACTACATGCTATCTTTCCAGACAGACGAACAGTAAATTTGAAAGTGGAGACAAGATTGACAACTTTTTAAAACTTAAACGAAAGACGAGGTCAGACACTGCTAGAGACACTGCTAGAGGCTCCTACTTATTACTAGCAATTACTTACGATTCATTTTGTTTGTGTATACCTATGTTTTTGTGTATATCATATGTTAGGATACGGATGATGTTGATATTCATTTCATATTTGTGTGTGTTTTGTTCCAGTGTGGTGCACGGTGCGCAGTGACGACGAGCAGCATGACGCGCGGGAAGGTGACGATGTCACCATGCAGTGTCGCTTCGCCCTCGAGCCCCTCGCAGGAGAGTCGCTCACCTACTACTGGGTGAGGAGCACCGCCAGTGGACACGACAACGTCGCCATCGGCAACATCCCCCTCGAGACTAATTACCAGTAAGTTCCATTATCCTTATATATTCTTTACAATTTCTGTTAACTATATATCAGTACCTACACGAGCAAAAGAAAATACATTTTCCTTAAGCTAAGGTTAGCAAAAACAAGTCGTGTTGTATTTCAAACACACACATTGTTTGTGTTCGTAAGCACAACACTTTTTTTACCTCAAATTAAAGCGGCTTTATCAAATTTTTGTATATTCAAGGCCCGAGATTAAATGTGTCAAGATGCAAATCTTAGTTACGCGCAAGTAGATACTTATGAACTTGCGACCTCCGTTGGACGTTTTGTACTCCTACGAAAACCCTTTTTATTTTTTACCCCAACAAAATATTCTAATAAGTACCGATCTCTAGGGTAAATATCGGACATCTGCCATCCCTTAAAAATAATTAATATTCATGAAAAAGTACAAACGGAGGCGGGTCGAAATAACACCGCTATAACTTTTCAAAATAAGTAAATTACTGGGGATTAAAACTTATCTAACAAGAATTATAAGTTTTAGTGTATGAAAGTGCCATAAGTAACGCAGGTAGAGGAATATTTTAGAAGCTTCTCCTAACTCATAGCATTAAATTAATTCATGGAACATAGAATTTAGGTTTATAGTCAAATATATAGCTGAAGCAGCAAGTAAGAGATCTATCTCCAAAATAAGAGAAATACATTTACGTAATTTCATGCACGAGTAGCTACATTGAACACGATACGACGTCGTCTAATGCGAGGAAGACAAATTCAACGTCCAAATATATTTTTTTCCGTGTGTACGGTACCCCAGTTGTATTAAAATTTTAATACAACTGGGGTACTCAATTGATGCAGCCCACTGTACACTATAGCAGGCGACAGCCTTTAAACTGTACGTTTGAAAGATCTCACGAGCATGAAATTATACCTAGCTATATAGGTATGTATAAAATGGTCGACCCGAGGGAGTCTGTGGCAACTGGCAGGGAAGAATAATAAAAAAAAATATCACACAGTGATGGCCATGTCTGACAGGGTAAATGTAATTCCCTGTCGCAATGTTTCTCAGTATATAAGAAAAGGTACGTCAAGCCAGGGTACTAAGCTGCCAACAGTAAAAAAACACATCCTTTCTGCTGGCTCGATATAAGTAAATGATATTTAACGAAACAAGACCGAAGACCATCAGCCCCATGTCAATTACAGACACGATTATGATGAAACAAATAGGTTTTGTTAGTCGATTAAATCAACGTAAGCTTATACTGTTGGCAAAATTTTCTTATAAAACTGGAAATAAATCCGTTTATGCTTATCGTCAGCACTTATTTTAAGTTTTCACGTTTCTGTTCTTAGAAACACCCGTGTATTGTACATATAAAACTAAAAAGAAAACCCTGAAGTGTGTAATACTCAACTGACGGTGGAAAAGTATGCAACTATTATTTAATAAATGGTTCATTAATAGTTTAATAATAAATATACAAACCAAAAAAAAAGCCGTATATTGCATTACATCATTAATTTTACCCTCTCTGTATACAATTAAGCTCAATCAGATTTTATATTATGTACCTATCGTGTGATTTGAGTTAAATATTTCCCTTCCTGCAAAACCAAATATTCAAATTGTTTGCACAGCCAAAGCTATTGGAAACCGATGACATGAATAATAAAGGGATATCGTTATCTCCCCTGTCCTAACATCACAAGTTCTGAACAAAAGCTATTTTCATTAAAAACTCATCCTTTTATGGATCGCCTACTTTATTTTCTTATTGATGAAGTTACTTCTGACTCTACGGAACATAACTTTATGAGCTTTTTTTCGACAAAAATATGATTTACTAGCATTTGCCCGCGGCTTCGTCCGCGTGGATGTCGGAAAATGTACTGGATTAAAAGTACCCTATGTGTTAATCCAGGCAATGTTTTAATTCCGTAATAAAAATTCCATTGTTTTTAAATAACTGCGCGGCGCACGCCAGTAAAGCTCCCAGTCGGCATGATTTTTTCAGACGTCTTCATCAATCTTCGTTATATTTCAGCCAATTTAAACCGACAAAACCTTTCCTAATGATTTATACACCTAAAGCTTCTTCATGAATCATTCCGTCCATTGGTGAACCGTATGAAATCAGTTTGATAGTTTTTAGTTTATCGCGTTCAGACAGACAGACGCGGCGGGGGGATTTTGTTTTATAATATGTAGTGATGGCAGAGTAAGCACCATTTATAAGAAGAGGTAATTAGGGCTCTTTGCCTTGTTTATTTCACTAATGGTATACATTAGCGGACCCAAACGTTAATATTTTACTCGCCAATTTGTTATCAATATAGAATTTCCTTTCTTACGACCATATAAATACAACTCTTACTTATCAGACACCTGAATAAAATGAGTCTTCTAGAAAATTCAAAATGATGACTGATTATAAGAATTCGATTATAAAGAAAAGTCATCATTTTTAATTTTTACTTTTGGTATTAAGTTGCTGCTTTAGTCAGAATATCTTGTATATTTTTAAGCACTGCAAAGCTTCTAGCGGGATAATTATTCGTAATACATACTAATAATGCAAATGGAATATAGTTGTCAGTGCCATCTCGTAATAAGGTAAAACAGGAAATCTTTCTGAACATCCGCAAACGACCACAATAATATTAAGGTTGTAGCTACACGCCGAGCCTTTATGTCACCACTAAGAGGGAATTACATAAAATTCCTTTGTGTCATTTCTCTACAAAGATACATACACACGATTAGCATCCTTTCAAACGTTGAACGTCACAGGCTCGGGACTTAAACAGCTTTCCTTGGTGAAAGTAGTTTATAATTTAGTATTTTCACCACATGCACTGTCACACTACTACAAAACGAACAACGAATACGTATGCAGTTAGTGTGTTGCTCTGTATGTCTATCGTCAAACGGCTTAAAAATATTCTGCTAGCAGTCTGAGGAGTCGACGGCCTCGTTGCTTATTAAACGTAAAGATCTCAAGGGAACACATTCATGTTGGCACACTGAAGCTTTTGTTCTTTGTAGCATCGCGAGGAATCTGTCGATCCTGGAAAATTATGAGCGAACCTATTAGAGATTGTAGAGCTTCGCTTCTTCCGAATTAAAAAACGAAAATATTTGTTGCAGGATCTCGTATGCGCCGACGGAGGGTCGTTTTGACCTGCTGGTGTCGAACGTGTCGTATGAGCGTGACAACGGGCGGTTCGAGTGCCGCGTGAAGGCAGGCGGGTCGGGGCGGACGCTGCACGCGCAGGGGCACGTGCTGACCGTGCTGACTAGCCCGCGCGCGCCCGTGCTCTCGCCCGGCTCACACGCGCAGTCACAGGAGGGCAGGGAGCTCAATCTCTCGTGCTCAAGCTCGGGAGGCTCACCCGAACCTACCATCAAGTAAGACATGGATTTTGTTTCGAAATTCCACACACGTTTAAAGCATAACTTATGTAATTATTCTCGTAACACCTAAGTACGTTCCATCTTCCACAATACATACGGATTACGTGTACGGTGTGTGTGAGGAGATTGTCAAAGCAAAAATTGGACCGGAAATCTCATTTAAGACCGGAAGTCAGATATACCTACGGAAATAAAATCTGAAAAAAAAAAAATGTATTTGATCCTTTAAATGTTGGCTGAATTGGCAGTCAGGTATGAACGGTATTTCTAACCATCATATTTTTTCATCTGCCTAGCCTTTTCCCAACTATTCTGGGGTCGGCTTACAGTCTAACCGGATGCAACCCTGAACAATTTATAGTTAAATATAAAACCATTATCAATTAAAGCTTTCTGCAAAACACTCTACGAAAACCAATTCACTTCAAAAGCTTTCGAAATATTTCTGTTCAAACTTATCCACTGTAGCTAATAATGTTAAAAACAACATGTTTATAAGTGGAATTAACGGCGAAAGTCTCGCAGTATTTACTGTTGATATGTAGGCGTGTCACTTTTACAACTTTGTCGTGATATACTCGTAAGCATAAAGTTATTAATTAAACATCTAATTGCAATTGCCAGATAACATGTGTGACTTTGTAAAATTGTTTGAACTTTAGTCTTACCACAGAATAGTAGTCTTACTCAAATATTTGATGTATAATCCTTAATTAAACTAAACCTAAATTTGTGCGATACGATTAGCTTGAGCCACAGAATTTCATTCTAGCGAATGGTAGCTAAGGTAGCACTTACTTATCGCTATCCCGACTGAGCTGGGTTCATCACAGCCAGCTTCAGGTCTTACATAATGCGTCTTGTGTCTAGCTTCCATTATGAATTCGATCGGGAAACATCGAAACTCATAATCGTTACGGAATAATTTATTTGACACATTGCTAAAGCCTCAGAGAAATAAAAAGTCATTACCGGCAGTGCTGTAAGCCCGTATTGCAGGCTAATTATATTCGTCATAAAGCCCTCCGGTGTTTTAATTATTCACTCACATATTCGCCATTTCCTCGAGAACAATGGAATTGTGTGGTACCGCTCCTGCAAAAACACGTGATTTCTCAGAAATAACGTGAGTATAAGTTTTAAGACTGCAATCTATTTCTGATTTGTACAAACTGCCGAAAACTTGACCCAGCTCCATACAAGTGGTTGTCGGTACTAATCCCGCTCCACTTTGTACATTTTCGTACCACACCGTAATTGGCTTTTACCTAACGCATTAAGAACGGCGTACGGGGAAGATAAAAAGCTGATAAATGTGGTGATAAATTTCATGTAGGCAGTGACTCGGATTCAATTAGAGTCGAGGAGGAAAGGCCCGCACTGAGGGTAGTACCCGGCGGGCATCTGGCCGTCGGAATGACCGCTGCTTGCGCACATATTACACCCCGGTACAAATAATGAAATTGAAGCGTTACACTAAGCCGAGGTTTACCGGGATATTTGAAAATGATGTCATATGAGCCCGCTACGTCGTTGTCGCGGAGCCGGCACTAGTTTGCATAAAAAGGTCGGCATCTCGGCTGTATGAAAACTAGGTGTTCTGGATACACGTCACAAAAACTCGGTATACGAGACACTACGTTTAACCGGATATGTGTCCCGGATACATGAACTATGAGACGGTGTGTGAGCGCGGAATAACTTTCAGTTGCAGCTTGAGTTTGTTGCGGTTATTTTTAGTTTTCTAATTGGTATTGCAGTTACAAACAGCTTCAATTGTGAATAGAAAAATATTGAAATGTAAAACATAAACTCTTGGAAATAAACTGACTTTGATATCACGATTATCTACACTAAAATGATAAAGAGAAAAGATTTGTATTTTTGTTTTTTTTTTTTTTTTTGTAATGAATATACTCAAAAACTACTGAACCGATTTAAAAAAATATTTCAGCAGTAGAAATGCTTTATTATCATTGAGTAGCATAGGCTGTAATTTATAAAGATTAGATTTATATAGATTCACGCGGGCGAAGCCGCTGCCGGAAGCTAGTCTTTGGTATGTGTTCTTTGTCGACGGAGATAAGCCACTTAACACACGACACATGTACACATTATATTATTGTGATTGTAATCTGTAAAGCCCAACGTGGAGCTTCTGAATACTGCAGATATAGGTACCTATTTAGTAACCACTTACCGTACCGACATTAAAAAAGTAGGTAAGTTATGTTGGTTTAAAGTTCTGTTGGTTTAAAGTTCTGTTAATTTTATCAATAAAAGCTTTCTGTTTTATAAAACATGGTGGAGTTTTTACTTGAAAATTTTTTATTACTGAATAATTTATAATAATATGGCTGCCTTGAGACCTTATTAACTTCCAAATTCCAAAACATTCTTCAACTCCAGCTCTTTTCTTTGATAAACCTCGACTTATATAAGCGTAGGAGCAAAAGAGTGGCACAAGTTTTATTTTAATTATAATCTAATCATGAGTATGTATGTACCGCTTAAAGTTTCTACCTTACACCTGCGCGTCAGCCATTCTTGTTCCAACTTACCAAAAAGTAGTGGCTTTGTTACGGAGTGTGGCAACAAGGACCGAAATTACAACGCGAGGACTAGTAGTAGTTCCATGACGTGTAATAAATCTATACATAAATACCAATAAATAAAATTAAAGTGTCTGTTTGTAATATCAAAATAACATCTTTTTACTAAACGCGAAAGTAATATATACGGTACTTATAACAACAAACAATTCTTTTGTCTGTCTTTCTGTTTGTTCCGGCTAATCTCCGAAACGCATGGACCGATTTTGACAGGACTTTCACTGGCAGATAGCTGATTTTATAAGGAGTGACTAAGACTTATTTTAGAAAAAGAATAAGGACCCACGCAGGCGAAGCCGCGGTCGGCAGTTAGTATATCAGGTATAAAATAGTAACTTACATATCCGCTAATTATGGAAATCAAAAGAGCTGGGCACACAAAATTATACGTAAAGTAAGGTCTGGGAAACACGAAACTTAGGTACCTTCCTGTTTACATTTTTAATTCTATTCTGAGTGGGATCTAAATTCTAAAGTAAACATGCGTGGTTTTGTACGTATGTAGGTACTTATGTACTCACCCTCACCGATGTGAATGTATAATTGTAGAAACGGCGGCATTACACAACATTATTTTAGGAATAATAATGTATTTTTGGGAAAAGTCGTAACTCGTATATAATTAAACATCGTGCCATATACTGGGGCGTATATTACCTATCATTATAATATCACATACGCAGAATTTATTTAAACATTGCTCTCAGTTTATGTTTCGAGCTTACATTACCCACCTATTAAATCGTTATTTGAAAACGTGTATAGGTCATTGAACATTTATTTATATTATTGAGGGTTACAGCTGGGTTTGTGAATGAGAATTTATTGTAATCGTAGCATTAAAATGGACTCTTAGATCACATTCACGCAAATAAGAGAAGAATTTTGTTAATCGCTCTTTGAGAAACCGCAGGCCTAAAAGCCCAGTGGCAGTGGTTCAAACAGAAAATAGATTACTGCTGTGTTTCAATGGGAAAAAAAAGCAAAAAACATTATTTTGCCGAATACCGAAAGGTTCGCGACTAATGTAAATTCACACACACGCTCCATATTTATTTAGTAATAAAGTGTCGAGGAAAAAGTGTAATTTTAAGCTCAGCCCATTATCTCAGAGATTTTTAAAAGCTTGTAATAAAGTGTACTCTCCTTATGTACACACGGGAAAATTAGTAAGCCACTTTAGAGCGCGCAGTCGAAGACTGAGTGACAAAATGTGCTCATGCAAAATGTTAACGAGTGTAATTTTTCAGATGGTACCGAGAGGGTTCAACGTACCCCTTGGATGCGACGATAGCGCACGCAAAGACTCGCTCGGAGCCGACTGTGGCGACCCTGACGCTCATGCCGACCAGGGAAGACGATGGGGCGGTCTTCCGATGCGTTGTGTGGAACAGAGCCATGTCCGAGGGGCAGCAACTCGATGCCTCCGTCGATCTTAGTGTCAATTGTAAGTACTTTTTTAAATGCTACTGTTTTTATTCGTCTTTGTTGATTTATTACCTTTTCACCATCTTAACGGATGGGGAGGGGCCGTCCCATCTCATCCCATTCCCCCATTCCTTTCACAGGCCCTTTGAATTCAATAACAATATATTTCATTATGCTTCATCTTAGTAGGCCACTTGCAATTAAATCGTTTTCTTATAAAACTACGATTTTATAAAAACATTGAGTTTTGAAATGTTGTAAAAAATGCGAAGTCGATGTTCGTTAAAATTATTACTGTTAACAAAATTATCTAAGCACATTATAATTTACTTCCGAGAACGGTGCAATATGAACACATCGACAATTACCAGGATGCCGTATGTTGTGGAAATGAAAGGAAAACATTATTTATCTATCAGCTGCATTAATTCTCACGCGAATTGTAAAAGTCAACCGCGCCGGTAAGGAACATGGCTGTTCGGCGACACGACGCCGCGCCGCTGAATTATATCAGTGCATTATGACATTCTTATAGCCAGCACTCCTTATATAATTTTAACGCTCTTCTGCCTCAAGTCGTTTAAAGTAATTTAGAGCAAAGTAATTTAGAGCTCTTTTATCATCGCAATTTTCGGGAAACGAAGCTTTTTATACCAACTATTGTCTTCATGACACAGCTACTAGTTTTAACCCAAAACTTGTAGCTGTGTCATGAAGACATCACGTTCACGGTACAGTACAGACTGAAATCAATATCGATGCAATTTATCACGTTTGGAATCCGCACTGCGAGCGTCTGTCCCCGGTGTGTGATTGGGCACATCGATAGTGGTCACCCGTTACTTGAATAACCGGTTACATTACGAATACCATTATTTCACATTGAAATATAGCCCTTAAGGATTATATTAAATTATTCTCAAGCCAAGCTTTGAATTATTAGCACGATAAAAGACAATAAAGACCAACATCGACTTGACTTACCCCAAATAGGGACTGAGCCGAATACGTAATTGAAAATTGTATTACACCACCGTATGTAAACAACAGGTTCATTCATCACGTATGAAACCACCTACTTTTTGTTTCCTCTTTCACATTTTTTGTGTTATATTTAAGACAGTTACGTCATCCAATTCCCTTCACGCTCCGAATAAACCTATTTAGGAATTTGGCTAAGGGTGTCGCGAATCTGAAAAACAAGTGTAACAATAACTTGTTTGTACATCCACCGAATGCTTATAAATTTGCTTGTTATTTCATTTATTAAGAAGTTTTTTATTTGGATTAAAGAAAAAGCAGTCCCGAATAAGTAAAGTTGGTTTTTTATTTGTTGGAAATAAAAAAAGTTTATATTTCTTCTCCATCTTGGAATTTGTAGGTATCCGTCTTATGTTATTAACATGTTCGACTTATTATCAGTTGTAGGAATCTATGTCAATTAAATTAATTCATTTCATCTGTGTTTTATTTGTTCCAAATGGGTAAAGCTTCGTAGTAAAATCTTATTTTCGTACAATAAATCTTTGATGATTTGCTGCTCATAAAACTTTGATGTTTTCTTCTAGTCATCCATTTACGTCTCTAAAGTCCTTTTGTATTTGAGTAGAGATCATATTAATGACCAGATTTTTCTTAATTAGTTTTATTCATCCTGTTATACCTAGTAATCCTAATCCTTACTAATATTAAAAATGCGAAAGTGAGTTTGCTTGTATGTTTATTTGTTTGTTACTCTTTCACGCTAAAACGGCTGAACGGATTTAGATAAAATTTGCTCATGGCTAGACCATGCCCTCGGTTAAAACATAGGATACTTGTATCCCGATATTCCCACGGGATCGACACTTATGCGGGTGAAACCGCGGGGCGCAGCTAGTTAATAATAATATAATAATAATAATAATAATCTTCCTAGGAATTAATACATACTTCGGTACTAGTCTTTCAAAAATTATATCTTGTTAAGAGGGAAAAGGTGAACTTTAGCCAGCATTTAATGGCTAGTCGGTAGTTCTAAAAATTTCTGCTACATAAAGTCGTACGTCGTGTGTAAAGAAGCACTGGCAAATAGTGTTTGTACGAACTCCTTTCGCGCGTTCAAATGTAGACGGCGTCTCGGCCATAGGAATCCCTGAGCGAAGGTAGCGGCCATCAAGGAAACGCAAAAGCTCTCTGCAAATAACCTCAATGACCTAAACTTGCTCCCGCTGTATCTCGGGAAATCCTGCTCGCTATTATTAACATGACCCTACTGTGAAAATACAAGACTATATAAATATTCTTGGTTTATTTTAGAACTAATATATTGCTATTAATTTTATAGTAATTTACGTCGCTCTTACTAAAATTGCCAGACGACGAGGCCCAAAAGCCTTTTGGCTTCGCTCAGACTAGTAATTTACCTTAGGTTAGGTTTGAAATTAAATTAAGTTAAGCTTGAGTAGGTACCTACCTACTTACTTACCTATGTACTTATATTCTGTGTTGAGTAACTTTCTCTCCGTGGAATGAAATTAAACAAATAGGTACATTTACAGATTTTGGTATGAATTCGAACTGAGTCGATCAATTTATTTATTTATTTATTTAACCATTTATGCACACACATATAAACAGACAAGAAGAAAAGAACAGAAAAACACAAAGGCAATGCTTATTTCTAAAGAAATCTCTTCCAGCATACCTGCGACAGGAAATTATACAAAATGAGATGTAGACAACGTGTGTAACCGTAGAAGATAAAACAAAAACATAAATCAAAGAAGAAAAAAGAAAACAAAAATTACAATTTACAATTTCCAGTTTTATAACATGTTGAAAAAGTCATTAAAATACTGTCTTTCTTAAAGACTGGAGTTACTCCGACTCCCGGCACACGTCTTAGATATATCAGGTACATACTTATTCAGAAAAATCTCTGCTCTGTTTCAAAACCAGTGTTGTCATAAATTATAACATTTCCAGGTTCTTAACTACTATCCAAACGTTTTTTATTTATTTATTGCAGCTTTGACCAAAGTCGAGAGTCTTATATTTTGGTTTAGCTTGTTTTCGTTGGCTCAAATTGCTTAAATAAACGTTCATGAAAAATATCTGGGCTTTTACATCGTGCTTGTATTTCTCGGAAAAGAGAGCTGTATGGATGTAATTACACTGTACACCCACATTCCATCAGTTAGATGTTAACGTCCTGTGAAATTGGGCTAGCCCATTAGACCGAGCACAAATCTAGACGGGCTACTGAGAATTTCCTAATGGAAAAACCAAATAACACATTAAACTGGGCTTTTAAATTTTAGCCTAAGCTTTTGTAGAATTTATTCTGACTCCATTCTATCTGCTTTTGTAACAGCTTAGTTCAAAGCAAGTAGCATTTGTAGTAGTTTAGGCGAGCGCACACGTTAAGGCAAATCCCGCAATCGAAAGTTTCCCAGGTGAACCGACCAGCGAAAACTTTGTTTTTGTTGTGGTTAGTCAATAATTACTCAAAGGAGAGGTGTGGTAGGTTCCTATGGAAGAGGACGGATGATATAATAACAAATACAGAATAATAATACTTTAGTAGACAATAGTACCTACCTAGCGTAGCTGGTTGGAATGTTTTTTTTTAAATTGTTATGGAAAAAATACCGAAACAATGTAAGCATTTACTCCAACTTTAACGTCGCACTTTGTACACCATTTTAAATTTGTGAAAAACAGCGCTTTGTCTCTTGTCGTCTTGAAGGATTTTCAAAAGAAGCTCCTAAAGTCTTATCTCATTAAATTTTTTATATTTCCTACGCTTAGCATTAAACGCTACATAAACCTGCTCCACAATAAACGATATTTATTTTTAGGGTTTAGAAAAATCTTTTCTGAATTACTAATGCAAATAAAGATAAAAGCTGAACCAGATTAACCTGACCTGATTTAATGAGATGGGAACCGAGCCTATAGTTATTTCTCGGGCACAATTCCAATGCAATTCATGACATAGTTGTTGTAGCGATCTTTAACGCCAAAATATTACTGTTGTAAAAGACCATTGAACTCCCGTCGTATTTTTGTTCGAGTCGATGTTTCAAGATGCAACTGCAACCGCATGTCTGTGTTCAATGCTCGGAAATTGGGTTAGGTAATTGAATTAAAACTTACGAAGAAACGATAAATGATAAGATCGTTTTGATGCTCTCATCTCGCAGCAGCATCTGGATACTGTTTATTATGAACTGACCTGAATAAGCAACATCTTTCACCAGCTGAAGAACACGCATCGTACATGCGCGCTAGTGCATGTTTTAATTCTAACAGATTCTGTAAACAAATTTATTATTGGTATGCTTCGACCAGCTTACCGGACTGGCACATCCGCTTCCTTTGTACAATGTTAATACCGTCGACAGCAATACACACAACGCGTGCGGTGAACATATTCCTTGCAGTTTTATTGGTCTATATTGAGAATTTTTTGCGAAAATATTTCAGATTTAACGTAATCTTGTTTTGTTTTAGATTTTCCTCGCGTTGAAGTGGCTCCTGAAAATCCTTTGCGAGTAGAAATAGATGGTGTCGCTACCATGGAATGTAAAGTCGATGCCAAGCCTAAAGTGAGCACCGTGAGATGGACTAGAAACGGCAAATACATCTCAAACTCCTTCACACATACTATCCAGGGAGTTACTGTGCAGGATGCGGGAAAATATACATGCAGCGCTGACAACGGCTTGGGCCGCACCGGAGAGAAAGAAATGTACCTCGATGTACTTTTCCCTCCGAGTGTTACAGTAGAGTCCAAAACTTATGAAGCTGAGGAAGGCGGAAATGTCGAAATCCGCTGTGAAGTCTCTGCAAATCCTGAGCCAACATCTATTGACTGGACGATGGAAGGAAAACCTGACTTCCATCAGAGCGGAAACACTCTTACTTTATCAAGAGTGAACGCCGAGATGGCCGGAACTTACGTTTGTCGGGCTGTGAATGTTATATCATCTAGCAACGGAAAACGTACAGAGCGATTTAACAGTGCATCAGTGGCTGTACTAGTGCGACACAGACCTGGTCGTGCGTACATCAGTCCTGATCGGCCAGTGGCCCAGGAAGGGGCAGGGGTCACTCTTACTTGCAGCGCCAAACCACCGGGCTGGCCCGCTCCGCAGTACCGCTGGTTCCGAGATATGGATACTACTTCGGACGTAAAGCCTGCAGTGCTCGCTACAGGCAATCAATACTCTATACCTAGTGCCCACCTTGGAAGTGAAGGTGTTTACCATTGTCAAGCTACAAACGAATTAGGTCACGGTGAGTTAGCCTCCGTCACACTAGAAGTTCACCAGCCGCCTCGTTTCCAAACAAAATTACAAACTCACATGACGAAACGCTCGGGAGAACAAGATTTCACGGTCACTTGCAGTGCAAACGGCAAACCGCGCCCTAATGTTAAATGGTTCAAGGACAACGCAGAGATTAAAGCCGATACGAATCTGTACGAAGTTAAAACTGATATAACCGAGAGCAGTAACGCGGTTTACACTGTTCAAAGTACTCTTAGATTCAACGGAAAGGCGAGACCGAATACTAATGACCTATTGCCGGACGATCGGGGTATATATTCCTGCGCATTCGAAAACGAGGTTAAGAAAGTCGAGTCTACGATGCATCTTCGAATAGAACGTAAGTATACATGAAAATATGGTACATTTGGTTGAAATCTCATAACTTTAATAAGTAGATAAATAGAAAATAGATTCGCTTTTCATAAAGAACTAATTATAATTTTCTTTACTTCTTGTCTTCCTTTATAAAGGAAATTGTATGGAAAAGGAACTGAATAGCTTCAGGAAAATTAGACGGTATACAATACAAATTCATTCTTAGCTACATTATTTTTAAGCTTGTTATCCTCATTTCAGACGAACCCATATCAATTCGGCAACATAATAAAGTTGCTTACGATGTTATGGAAATGGCTGAAATAGTGTGCAGAGTTCAAGCGTACCCGAAACCAGAGTTCCAATGGTTTTACGGATCTAACACCGCGCCGCTGCAGATGTCTTCTGACGGACACTATGAAATAAATACTACGACCGACAACAACGACTCATACCGCAGTGTTCTTAAAATAAGAACCGTAAAGCCGCAAGACTATGGGGACTACTACTGCAAAGTGAAGAACTCGCTGGGGAGCATACGACCTCAGATCAAGTTACAGCCAAAAGGCGCTCCGGAGTCGCCTCGATTATTGGAGAGCCAAAAAGTGGGGCCAACGTACGTAACTTTGAAGTGGGAGGCGGGTTTTGATGGAGGGTTGTCCAGCACGAAATACTTCGTTCGTTACCGGCGCGAGACTCTTCGGGGTGTGGGCGCATCAGCCAGTTCCGAGCACTGCGCCTCGGACCGCACCTCCGAGTTCGACTGGATGGAGTACGACTGCGGCCGCATCAACCCCTGCAACGTCACCAGGCTCGACCAGCACAACACGTACTCTTTCAAGGTAACACACTTTTCAATTAACTAATCTGGACTGAATATTACTTTTGAAATAATCTTTGTCATTAATAGAATGTTAGGAACTCGTATTTTATTTATATTACAACCATATCATTAAAATGATAATATGTGTGCTAGTAGTGACTAGTAAATTATTAGGTTACGTAGGTAATTACTTTGATTGTCTCTGATCAATAAGATTTTCTAAAACGACAATTTTGAGGTAAAATGTACTTCTTAATTTTTTACTGTAGTAGCTAATAGACATCATTAACTATTATTGTGTCCATTTTCAAAGAAACGAGTTAGTAAAATTAGTGATGGACGAAATAAGTTTATTACCAAATTTCAGCAGCTTTTTACCGATGTTTTTTTTTGGGATTTCACTGCTTTCCGGTTTATTTGATGAACATTCGGTTGCTTGAAATTTAACCACAGACTGTCAAATGCAGAGGGTTTTTCAGCAGGTGTTGATAGCTGAGTAGGTGCGGCATAATGAGAGAACAGCGAAAATATTATTGAAAAGTTTCAGGTACGAACCCCGTGGTTAGGGATCCACTTGATCGTTGTTCTCTCGTCATGCCGCACCTACTCTGCTCTCAACTTATCGCCCTGCATATGCTTGCTCAAAAACCCTCTGGGCTCTACCAAAAGTATCGTATAAAATCATATTAAGTATAAGCTGAAAAATAGTGCCGATACAATTAAATATAGATACATTGGTCACAATAGTGGTGAGGTAGTGAGTTGCACGCTAGTGAACTTATAAACCTGTCAGTGTCACACTTATCGAAGTGCGTGCAATTAAAAAATCGGCGAAGTTCCGCAAAACAATCGATTCGCCATTGAATGTTCCGGCGAACTCGACGTTCGGTAGAATCTACATTTAGCCTCAGCCCATCACTAGTAAATTAGGCCAACTATGGTTTCAAATATAATATCGCCCCAAGTCATTGTAGGAATTGTAATTTCAGTTAGGATTTATCCCAAATACGTTGATAACTTACATTTTTGTTTTTCATTGTTATCGCTACCGACAGCAACTCACATTTGTTTTCAAGGTAAATCATTCGGCGCGTGCCGTTAGTTTATTTATGTTAACAATGTTCTCTTTACGTTTTGTGCCATCGCTATGGTTTCCGACACGCTTTAGAATGCTCACAATTGAGTCGTTCGCCTCTTCGAAGATCTAAATTGAATTTTCAACTACAGGTGAAAGCGGTCAATACTAAGGGGCAGAGTAATTATTCGAATGAGATTACGGTGACAACGAAAGTGGACAAAATCAATCCTCCGGAACAAGTGACGTACGATCCGAGCACGCAGGCGATAGCCTTCACTGTCACCCCGACTTGCCTGTCGCTGGTGGGAGTCGTCGAGGGACTTGCGTCCCTGGGAGGTACCGCGGGATGGCAGGTAATAGCACCTATTAAGTACCTATTTTCTTTCATATTATGTAAATATTTAATGCTACTGCACAACACACCCTCACACTTCTTTGATGTTAGCTCACGTGTTACGCTTTAAGCTTCTCGTCTAAGCTTCAGGTGTTATGTACCTTGTTTAATTTGCATTTTAATATCATGCGCTTTGGGTATATGTTGGTTGAAAAGTAGATAAATAAAGTAGTAGGTGTTTTTCAATCACACTGTAACAAGTAGTTACCCAATTGTTTTGTAAGAAGTCGGAAAGAATATTACGAAGTACTAATGTATACTTAGCAAGTAGAACGATGCAATCATTGTGACACTATGTCGATCACTGACTGATCCAAGAAAAAACATAAATAATGCATAAGTAATCATCGAAACTGTAAAGAGCTAATATGACTCCGTCCCTATACAATCTCAGAGTACTCACGAGCATACATTCCTTACAAATACTCTAGAGTCAAAAGCGATTTTCTCCTAAAGTCATCATCATTCTCCTCTTCCATACTTCTATAAGTCATTATCTCAGTAGTCACTCCCTTCTAGTCATATCATCTACACAGGCCATCCATCGTTTCTTTGGCCTTCCCCTACTCTTATAGCCATCGACATTCATACTCAATACTTTCCTCACGACATTTTCCTCATTTCTCCGCATCACATGCCCGTGCATGTGATGCGGAGAAATGAGGAAAATGTCGTACCATGGCTACCGATTTTCTCCTAAAGTATTGATAGAAATTTTATAGTGGTTACGAACAAACTTTTCTCGACCATACTACATATTATGAAAGGTCTTTCCTTAAAGTTGAAATCGTTATTTCACGAGAAAATCGCTTCTGAACGTCGCGTAAATAAAAGGTATTTAGGCACGTGACTACTTACATTTAATGTACCTATCTACATTTAATGATTATTATAAACCTAGAGAATAAATCGTAGAGACGTATGTATGGAGTAGGCAGTCTAATTGAAATACCACGAAGCGAATAGTATTGAATAACTCCTTTGAAGTAGGTGCTTCAAATACTAAAACGTAACATAACTATGTTAATGATAATTAAAATTACCGACAGCTTACAGAGTGGTTTTTTTTAGATTTTGGTCTTTTATTTACTCGGTAAAAAATAATTCGTCTTCGTTAGTAAGTTGTATTCTATCCCTTCCAACAAAATATACTTTTTAGGAATGCGCTTGCCATTAGATTTGACCGGGTCGGATACAACATGCCAGACATTCTATGCGAGAAATAATTACTCCTACAGCAGAATGCGAATGAAAATACAAACTACATTGAAATTTAAACTGTGTGTTAAGTTTGGGGACAACTAAGTTTAAAACGATTATATTTGTGCGACTGCCAACCGTTATTTTGGAGATATTCACAAAACTGTGTGTTTTAGCTGAATTAATCCCATGTTTAATAGTGAACATTTTCCGATGCTATACAAAATGCTGTTCTGTTTACGGATGTTGAAAGCACTGGTTATAAACTGTATCTATAATAAATTCAGCATCCGGAATAAAAATATATTGTTAGGAAATAATGACAAACAGCGTACGCTTTGAGCAAAATTCTGTTTACAACTTGCCGTCCGTATTTTTCCAAGTAACTATTTAAAAAAACCACAGAAAAAGAAGCATTACTTTTTTACCCCACTCCGAACAATGGTTAATACAATTTCTTCCGTAACAGGTAGTGGATACGGTAACGCTCCGTCTTTCGGGCGCGGTGGCCACAGTGCAGGAGGCCACAGTCGAGCTGCCCAGTAAGACTACTCGTACGACCACCCGACACGTCACCGACCCGCCCCTGGACGACTTCAACCCTCGCATACGACTCAAGCTCTGCTTGCAAGTCAATCAAGATGTTTGCAGCGAATACACGGAAGCAGAGAGTTAGTAATTACTTGTAGACTACGTAATTTAAACATTTATTGCGTTGTTATGGGGCAGTTAAAAATGGCGTCCCCTTGTTTCGCAGACAGAAATTTCATAAAATTTCGTTTCGCAGAAAATGTTTCATATAATATTTGTGTGGTCTTTGTATTTTATATCTAATATTTTTGCTTTAAATACTATTTACTTTAATGAAATTTACAATTCAATTAATTTTTATAATCACATTTTTATTTAACAATTTTATCAATCAGTAGAATTATTTTTTAACGAATATTGTTTGTTCGGTGTATCTTTCCATGGTATTTTATTTCAACGAAAATCTAAAAAATAGTCGTTACGCTATCCATAATTTTATAAGGGTACATATTTGAACGTCGAAAATTAAGTGTCGAATTAAAGTGGAATGAGAACTAAGGCTGCTAGAGCGAGCAAAGCGAGCTCGGGACTTGCACCCCGACTCTGATAGGTTAGGTTAGAAAGGGATGGCGGGATCCTTAGATCCCGCCATCCCCTTCGTTGTTATTTTTTTAAATCCACACAGAAATAGGAGCCCCTTGACTATGCTGACAAAAGAATTATATTACCCTATAAAAATATAAAATACTATTGACTATTGAATATTTGTCAAAGGTATGAATTGAAACGAATAGAAACTATCACTTAATAAAATGATTTTATTGGTTATAAGTTTTATGATATCTAAACAATATAAGGAAAAATAATATTTGATTTGTTATTCTATGATATGTGAATATCGAAACATACATTTTTATTTCTAACAAAAATCAATTATTTAAATTTATTGGAAGTAAGTATTCTGTATATTGATTATTCTAAATTAAATGATTAATGAGAAAAAAAAATGCGAAACGTAATTCTATGAAAATGAAAGCTATAAAACAACGTACAAACGTTAAAAATAAAAGTCAAAGTAATTAACCAAATACCTATTTACTGAAAGAAAAATTCTAAAACAAATAACAACATTTTATGGGTTTCATTTGTTAGATTTCACTGAAGTTTCCTGATTTATTTTTAGCTGTTCACTTTAAATCTGACGTCCTTCCGACGGCCGATTTTATTTACTTGTACCCGGGTGAATGAATGGACATTATGATGTAATAAACAGTTTCTATGAAAGCAATAATAACAAAGAAAGACTGACTAAAATGCCTTTAATCTTTTCGCTGAAGCAAATCATTTCGGATAATAGCAACATTAAACGCGCTAAATCTAACAAATTTTGATACAGAAATCCGCGTAGATTACGTTTGATCAATTATGAATAGGAGTAAAACATGTGGTTATTATGTGTTTTTCTTAACAGTCGGGACGTCGTACATCAAAGAAACGTCTGCTAGAACTACGGCCGCCATTGTAGGAATATTCGTCACGACTGTTGTGGTCCTTCTGTTCGTGGGATTGTTGTTACTAATCTACCAGTGCAGACGCAGGCCCAACAAGAAAGATAGATCCAAAGACTATGAAATGGACTCGATGAGGCCAGCTAAAGTGACACCACAGAACCAGGCCCCACCGCCGTATTATCCTAGCTCTGGTATGGAGAACAAAGCTCTCGAACATTCGATGGACATGGCGTTGTCCATGGATGACTCAAAGACTGCGGTATACGCGACGCAAGGGGGTTACTCCTACCATGTACCGCCGCACACTCAACCTCATCCCGGACAAACTATGCCTAATTCAGATTGTAAGTATATTAGCGTCTAAGATCTTTGTGTCCACACTTTCACATTTTTCTCATCATGACATCTTATTATTATGTACTTTTACGTTCCTTCGTAGTTGTGTTGAACACGAAATATATAATTTAATTTTGATTTCCACTCTATTATGTTGATTTATTTTTCTCATATGCATTCACTAAGGACTAACTACTGTCGACGTAGAAGGTAAAAACAACATATTTCTGGACAGCACGCTTTGCATGTCGCGTTTGATCCTCCCAAAATTGCACTTTCCGGGAATAAACGAGGAAATTGTCCGCAGGGGTTAACATGGGCTTCATAGAGAACAGCTACACGAACAGTAACAACGGGGGCAGCGTGAACTCTCAGGACTCGTTGTGGCAGATGAAGATGGCAGCGGCTAACAATGCTGCGACGTTGCCAGCTCACCAGGTGCTTGATCGTCAGAGCAACTATGACTACGATCCAATCTCGCATGCGGGCTACCGGAACATCGACGACTACGCGCATTACTCTCACCTGCCGCACGCCAGCCAGCCGCCCGCACCCAACGACTACGACATGCGCGCCGCACAGAACCCCTCGCGCCAGGAGTACTGCTCCGACCCCTACGCCTCAGTGCACAAGCCCAAGAAACGGATGGATCAACACATCGGTAAGTATTTTATCCCTTCACCACCGATTAATAATAGAAACACTTTGTGCTCCCAACGAGTTTTTCTTGTGCTACGAAAAGTTGTTCATAAATTACTGCGATAAATTTTCGTGGAGCGTAGCCGCTCGGTAATGACCTTACGCCCACACTTTTGCAAAACACCGTGGCTTCTGCTAAAAAACTGCCGAAAAATATATTTACTTTATAGAAGCTTGATTTAATGCCAAGGATAAAGTTAAATAGTCTAGGTACCTGTTACGATCTTTAGTCTAGAATATTTAAACAGATATTAGATTAAAGTCCTCAGTTGGAAGCAAGGTGCACCGACCAAGGTTGTCAGAAATTGAAGAAATCGGATGACTCTTCATACATATACATATGGTAATCAGTAGGTACAGCATGTTGTCTTTCATCAGAATCGCCGTACCATGAGGTGAGCGGCCTGCCGGAGTACGGCATGCGCGCGGAGGAGGGCGGCGCCGAGGAGAAGCCGCTGCACATGTCGCTGGGCTACGACGAGTCGCTGGAGTCGGGCTACTCCACGCCCAACTCGCGCGCGCGCCGCGTCATCCGCGAGATCATCGTATGAACACGGCTGTAAGATGGCGCGTGTGACGCTCGGCTGCACTCGGCTGCACTCGGCCGCGCTCGTGCCGCGTCGCGCCCCCGAGCCCGCCCCTGACTTCCACTTATTACCCCTATCTGGAGGCCTAACATGAACTCACATTGCCAGTCAGTCCAACGACTGTTACTGCGCGAAACTCGTATTGTAAGTGAAGTTGGTGGTAATACACCTGAATTTTGCGCAGCTGTTGCTTTTCATAACAAGTTAAGTGTAGCTAGTGCGTGAGAACAGTAAATTTTTGTGATAAGTCGAGTAAAATATTTTTATACAGGGAAGGAAAATTGAACTAGAAATAAGTCGGTGGTGACAGACTTACAAACTTCGCGAGTGCCGTAGAACTTGAAGTGTTATAATTAACTTGTAAAACGGAAACCAAATTGCGTATTTAACAGGTGATTTAATTTGCAAATTTTGTTTTCATTTTGAGAACCGAATTTCGTCATAATCATCAGAAGATGAATCTTTAGATTTTAATCCAAGTCATACTTACTTTAGGGGCAGCGTATAGATATACTTACCTTTATTGGAATCATAAGTATATGAAATGAAACCCCATTATGGTTGTATCCAGTTATTTTCTCAAACAATAAATATTGAGATGAAATCTGGATTCCTGTATCAATATTTTTATTATGATTAGTTACATCAAGAGGTACTGTTTAAAAATACAAAGGTATTTACGATAAGGAGCCAGTTGCCATAAAATCGCTTAGTTCTTAAAATTAAAATATCTATCTGTCGCGAAGAACTGGTACAAAAGCGATAGAATGTATTAAGTAAGCTCTTGTTTTTCTTATAAGTCTCTTTTACTTTCGTCCTTCATATAAATTTCGAAACTAAGGTTTCGTACGATAACGAATGGCATGTGATCTCCATAGCTCATATTTTGTAAATGTGGTTTATTATTGACTTAATGCAAGTATGGTGCGCGTGGTGTAAATAAATCATCGAAGTGTAGAATAGTGATCATCGTCGACATTGTCAATTGTGATGCTAGGGTGTGTGTATGAGCGTTCGCAGAGTTTACGAGCACTGACGTAATGGAGCCTCCATTTGGCATGACAGAGATCCGAAGCCCGACTCAGTCGGTTCAGAATATTTGCATTCAGATTTAATCAATAGTTCGGTCGTTTATTTCAATTTCGACAAAAAATGAACAAATACAATTTCATGTTGTACATCTCGTTGTATATTCGGATCAAATAATAACGTAATCCGGTTCACAAATCCACAGTATTCATTTTTTCCAAGCCACATTACGAGAACTCATTATTGAACAAGAAATTATGTGCAGATTTAAATCTTCAAGCAATATTCTGAGCCCTAATAATCTTGTCGAAGTCTCAAATCCTTGTAACGCGGCTGATCTGGTAATGGCCAAAATTTTCGTATGAATTTCACTAATGGAGGAAGATTACGACTCCCCGGGAACATTGTTTAGTAATGACTGTAATTACATTTTATTCCATATTAAAATGGTGTTTGTAGAAAAATAATTAAATTTTCCATCTCTGCCTTAATATAGAGCGAGGGTGCCGGAATGTCGACACTCGCTAAACTTATTAATGTACTTTAACTTTTCAAGTCATTTACACAAGTTAAATGAACTGTTTAAACATAATTATTTTATGAGGCTTCTGTAGCGCCGTGATCTCATGTCATGTCCTTTGGTCATTTCTAGTCTCATAAACTCTATTCTTATGTTTGAGGGAAAGTCAAGCAGCATTCATCACAATGCATTGTTTATTGGAATATTGAGGAGTTCAGATCTTTAATAGAATAAGATTTATTATGAGAATGATGTTATTGGTTTCACAAATAATACTTTATGGTAAATATTGGATAATTGTAAATATATACTCGTGTTATGTCAATGTTTATATTTGACTGGATGAATTTTCGAAATATACTCTTGATTATATTGTTTTCTAAAAGTTCTTAGATTTTATATGAGGACTCAAAATCTATTAAGTGTAACGATCTAGATGTACGAAACAACAACGTGGCTGTAGCCAGGGGCGTAATCAGGGTACTTCAGATAGTACACCACAGTGTATGTTTTAATAAGTGTCTTCGGGCTGTCTAGGGTTGAGGACCCCGAAGCCAAATCTCCTCTTTGCTAGACAACCCCTATTTACCCTACTCCCGTGGCTATAGCCTTCGACAAAAGACTATCATATTAAGTAGTATCCAACATGTCTGTGTAATATTTCATGTAATAGTAGGTACGCAGCGTGTGTTCGGGTCCTTTAATGTATTACCTATTTCCAAGTATACATTATACGACATGAATTTTAATGTTGTATACATTTCAAATAAATATACCCACATTAAAAACGTATATTTTGTATCGAGCTAAAATAAGGTTTATGAATTATGAGTGCAAAGGACTGACTTTAGCGTTGAGTCCCATAAAAATATTTTAAAACAAGTTTACTTTCGTTTGCAGCAAAATATGATATCCATAAGCATACAGTCATTGCCCTATGTGGTTATGGTGAAATATGAAGAGAAAATGTTATTAGATTATGTGCTAATTTCACGAATTTATCAAGTGTATTCACGTTAAAAGCTAACAAGCACTTAGGCATCTTATATAAATATTTTTACTAGCCGGAAACATTAAGATTAATTTTTAGTTCATAGTGTAGTTCTTATATAGTTAAGCATCTCTTTAGACAAACACGGTCTATGTTAGGTGCCCGCGACATACGAGACTAATATTTTTAACTATTCAGCAGAATATCTATATATAGATCTCAGATTACATTATATGCAATTCAACTGACATTTTTATTTTCTGCTAAAATTATAGCACATCGCTTTTTAAAGCCAGGCTCAAAACTACGGAAGTCAATGAATTTTAATGGTTCTAGGTTTGCTTGCTATGTTTTAGTGCCAATCTACACTTATACCATTATTATGAACGACTACTTAAATAAGAAACACGAGATTTTGAGTTTCGTTTATTTCAATCAGTAATAAATTATTATGTATATTATTATGACAAAAAAAAAAACATTGTCTCTCTCTGGTAGTGTCGCCAGAAGTGAAAACTTGAAAAAAAAATCGGCACCGCAGTAATCAACGCGTTGATGTCTTTTTATGGTCAAAAGTTTCAATCAATGGTTTAGTCCCATCTCAAAAATGCCCAACGCGCCTAAAGAAGTTTTCGCTTAAAAAATCTGCTGTTCAATTAAATCTTTCGTAATTAGGCAATAGCATCACTGCGAGCTTGGTCTGTAGGTTCGACTCATAAGTTACAAGTAATGTTAGGTACTCAAGACTATTATTTTCGATCCTTATTAAATTACAGAATCACCCATACCATACATTGTGTTGTGATGATAAACTCATTTAGACTAAAATTACGAAATTCCCACCTTAAATAATCTTGAATTTTGTTTTTCTATATTAAATTATGAGTTGTAGAATATAGAGTAATATTTCATTTTTTGTATTGAATTTATGATTTTTTTCGAATTATCATAAGTAGTGGCAGAAATTTTTATCTTTATTTATTCAATGTTTTGTGTACATGTTCAATGATCGACGTAAAGACGATTATTAATTAAGTCGTTGTGACATTTATCACTGGTCAATTACTTCTATTAGCTTGGAAGGTTTAAATCTCACTTTAATAACTTAATTTTTTTCATAAATGTATTGATACTCTTACTTTTTAAAAGTGTTATATGGACGGTGAATATAGGTGTAATAATGCGAGTGTTAAACTGATTGCACTGGTCAGATAAATTAAAGGAGAGTCTATTGATGCTCGTAAAGCGTGCGCTCATCGCCGCATATACAGATTTATGCAAAATGTTCTGATCTCAATAAATACAAGCCGCGAGTAAATGGAAGTCTTTTGACACCGGTACGCGCTCGAAATGACAGCAATTCATGGAAACGAATAATTGATATTCCGACTCGCTCTGTCCTGTATATTGTCTAAAAGATGTAACAAAGTATGCTCGTTTATATTTTATTGCAGTGTGCGAGAGCATTATGCTGTCGCGTCTCGGTCGTGTTCTCACTTCGTCTGACCGTAGTTTAGAACACAGCCGTTATAAAATAATTGGTACTTTATTGTATAATGTACTCGTAAGGTTTACTTACAGCTGAATGCTCAATAATATACTGACACAAATTATAAGCATATTATGAACTGCCAATATACTTTTGCCTGTTAATAAAAAAAAAACGCAACACACATAATTTTATTATTTTAAGTTAAGATGAAATTAAAAAGTGACCATCGATATTTTGTAAATAGGTACTTTTTACAATTACATTGTAATTTACAATAAATAAATGATAATTGAAGTACTTAAGTGAACATATAAATATATGCCATATTGATATTTGATCAGTTTGAATTAATTTCAAAGCGCGTTTCCATTTTCTCGAGTATTGAGCGTTAGTTTACACACATCGACAAGTTTCTTTAATTACACTTATGTGTACGTAGTTGAAATTAAACGCAGTACCTGACTAAGTGGAAACGTAACTGTAGATTTACATTACAGCAATGGGTAATTCATTGTTTATTATAGATAAGTATTACAATTGATGTTACGACTTGTAAATAGTACTTTAAACCACAAGTAAGACTTATTAAATAAATTTTGTCCATAATAACTAGGTGTTTTTTTTTTGTATTAACTTACAAAATTTACTCTGCAGATCTGCGGAATTACACCACAAAACACATGAAAGCACAACAAAGTTTCAGAATTGATGAGTCGACTTGTAGCGGATTGGTTATCTGCTACGAAATGGAGCTAGCGTAGTCGTAAAAGTAACCGCATGAGTAGATAACCTACAGAGCGCTAGCTACCGTTCCCACCTTCGCACAGTGGAACGAATGTATGGGAGCGGTTGGACGTAGACATGTCCGAAAAAAAAGAGTAAAATTATGCCAAACTAATGATGCCATCTTATTCGATTACTTAATGCCTTCATAACTTGTGGTGATGAATTTCTTCATAACTCCCATATTTCGGGAGTAATTTGAGAAAATGTGAAATTTTACTATGAAAATGAGTGTATCGAGCTCTCTCCCTCCTGATTCCGGGCTTGTTTCAAGTAGCGGTCTCTAATATCATAATGCTAATACTAAGAGCTATATTTAATACTAAGACACATAGTGCGCCAAATGTGCACTTTCTGGGATAAAGAGTGATGTTTATTTTATAACACAATTTTTTAATTTTTTGTTTATTTTGTTGATTAAAACCGTTTTTCTAAAGGTTTACCTTATTACAATAACATTTCTGATCAGCCAATTAGAGAAGATATAAGCTAATTAGGATATATAATTAGGGACTTAAGGTTTACATATAAAACTGATGCACTAATGATTACTGATAAGAACATTGCTATTATTTAATTACTAAATGGCTCTTAATACACTAATTTAGCATGCATCATTTACTAATTATCACAATAACTAATTACCTTGCAATATTTAACAAAGGATACCTGGGATACCTGGATTTTATATAAATAGGTCACTATTAGTAACTTTAAAATCAGTGTTGATTTACACCTCGTTGTATCCAAGCTAATCTCGCAATGTATTTTCCAAATTTTAATACAAATCTTGATATTCACGTTGCTTTATGCGCACGCGCACATAAAGATTTACGCGACTTTAACTATTTGTTCAGTGTTTTAAAAGATAACAGTTGTGTTCAGTTATGTGAAAGTGCTGAAACAAGTTTAAAAGACTGGTGTCGTCGATTTTGCTACCGCATTTATGCAAAATGGACACAGTCTGGAAGAAGCACAGATAAGTTTCGGAAGAAACATGAGATTTGGCTACAGGCTGCAATTCAATGGCCGGAATTACAGAATGAAAATATGGAACCTTCTACAGAAAATATAAGTGACGTCATCGAGCCCATAATTTCTCCTGCTAAATCTGATGCTTCAACTTGTACACATCCTAGTCCTCGTAAATCTTTTGAGGACCTTAGTAACCGGCAAAAAAGAAGACGCACCACTGAAGATAGTCTTTCATGCAGCAGTAGCAGCGCTGAAATTATGTTTTCGGCCGAAAGGGCGCTTCAAAAGGCAGGACAAAGCGATACAGCTTATGTTATGAAATACTTGACGGAGAATCCAGAAGAGGCCTCAAAAATCAAAGCCTTCATTGAAGGTAAATCAATTCAGGTACGGGAAATATCCCCTTTGAAGGCATTGGCTCTTTATGTATCGATGAACTTATCGAAATGGCGCTATAACACTCTTCGGGATTTCAACACTCAAGAAGGAGCTCTTCAATACCCGAGTTACTACATGTTGGTTAAAGAAAAAATTAAGTGCTATCCGGCCAAAGAAGATCTCACAGTTACAGAGAGCTCTGCAAAAATCAAATTACAAGCCTTGATGGATTTAACCTCAAGAAGACTTATTAGGTCGTTAGAAACCCCTGTTGATCCCAATCAACAGCTCGTATTGACCAGCAAATGGGGTTTTGACGGATCATCTAGCCAAAGCATTTATCATCAAAGGACGAGTGAAGATGAGCAAATCGATCTTGCTAGTAATTTTATGATTAGTCTTGTACCACTGCGGCTCGTCTCAAAAGGTGTAACAATTTGGGAAAACGAGCGACCATCTTCCACTTCATTTTGCCGGCCAATATTGTTTAAGTTTATAAAGGAAACCAAAGAAAATGTGCAGAGAGAGATGGCTGAAATCGAAGCAGAGATTGAAGCCTTAACTCCATCCACCATCACTGATGGAATTAGTGTCAAACACCAACTGCTGTTGACAATGATTGATGGTAAAATTCATTCCATTATATCCAATACAGCAGCTTCAGTGTGTGACATATGCAAGGCTTGTCCTAAAGAAATGAATAATTTAGAGTTAATCAAAGATAAACACGCAAACGAGGACATGTATAAATATAGCTTAAGCACCCTTCACGCTTGGATTCGCTCAATGGAATGCTTATTACACATTTCCTACAAATTAGACATAAAATCATGGCAAGTAAGGGGTGATATAGCAAAAAGGCAAGTTGATGACAGGAAGAAAAGAGTTCAAGAGGCTGTAAGAAGAGAAACGGGCTTACTTCTCGATGTTGTGAAACAAGGCAGTGGATCCACCAACAATGGCAACTCGGCAAGGAGATTTTTTGAAAACTACACTAAATCTGCTGAACTGACCGGAATAGATGCTATGCTTTTAAGAAAAATCTGTGTGATCTTGCAGTGTATTTCATCAGGAGAGAAGATCAACGTAACTAAATTCCGAGAGTTCTGCTTTGATACTGCTAAGCTTTACGTGGAGTTATACCCATGGTATTATATGCCTTCTTCACTTCATAAAATTTTAATGCATGGGCCAGACATAGTTCAGAACATGTCAATTGTGCCCATTGGTTTTCTATCCGAAGAGGCATCTGAGGCTAGAAATAAAGATTTTAGAAAATATAGAGAGGGGCATTCTCGAAAGCATAGCAGTATCTCATGCAATGAAGATATTATGCACAATCTTTTACTGTCTTCTGATCCACTTGTTACAAGTATCCGTCCAAAAGGAAATAAGTTTGTAAAAAAATCTTCTTTTAAGGAATTTTATGAGCTTACGGATTCTGAGAAAAGTGATATCGAATTTGTTAACATAAATGATTTAGCGGACATCGATTCTGAATTTGAATTAATTGATGATGATGATGATGACGAAGATAATTAAATGATGTTATTGTTTTAAAATGTGTAACTTAGTAAATTAGAGCTTACGTCTTAATTATTTATTGTACTTTTAATGAAACTAGGTAATTTATTATCAACTTACTTAAAAGTCATACTCTCATCAGTTCTTGTGAATATTTTTGTTAATATATATTTCTGTATATATATAATATATTTATAGACCTCTTAATAAGTCTGTCTGCGGTTTAAAGTAAATACAAATGGGGAAAAAACGTTTTTTTTTTTAAATTTTCATTTCCTTTTATCCCAGAAAGTGCACATTTGGCGCACTATGTGTCTTAGTATTAAATATAGCTCTTAGTAATAGCATTACGATATTAGAGACCGCTACTTGAAACAAGCCCGGAATCAGGAGGGAGAGAGCTCAATACACTCATTTTCATAGTAAAATTTCACATTTTCTCAAATTACTCCCGAAATATGGGAGTTATGAAGAAATTCATCACCACAATTTATGAAGGCATTAAGTAATCGAATAAGATGGCATCATTAGTTTGTCATAATTTTACTCTTATTTTTCGGACATGTCTACGTCCAACCGCTTCCATACATTCGTTCCACTGTGCTTCGTATCGCAGGACGATTATATGAAACTTGGTCTTCGTCATGACGCGGCCGGAACAATGGTGTCGCGTGATCTACATCGTAGCAATACTGCAATCACAGATCTAGATAGACCTAGATAACGCAAGTATCACGATCTGTATGAAAACCAAGCGTGCCATTTTTACCCGACTTCAAAAAAAAGAGGAGGTTCTCAGTTCGTCGGATTTTTCTTTTTTTTATGTTGTTCCCCGATTACTCTAAGACGGCTGAACCGATTTGAGAAATTCTTTTTTTTTTTGGAATGGTATACTCCCAAATTGGTCCTATTGTCATTTGGTCACGATCTGATGACGAGATCTTGGAGAAATCGAGGGAACTCTTCAAATATTATAGGCACACGTATAGCGATTTGCGTATTTTTTATAGTAACTCGTGCATTTGCTTTCGAAAAGGATCATTTGGTAAAGTGGAACTGATGAATTACAAACCAGCACACTAAAAAGTAAAAAAAAAAAACTAAAAATACAACCGACTTCCAAACTACAAAGTGAAAAATAACTATAATTTCGGAAGTCGGTGGCAAAAAACTTAAATACTGATCCAAAGACACCAACTTCCGAAATTAAAGTTATTTTTCACTTTGTAGTTTGGAAGTCGGTTGTATTTTTGGTACAAATATTTTGTTTTTGACTACCTACTATGACGTCACAAGCAGTAGAAAACGTTTCCTTTATTTTTTCTCCTCGCATTTGCACAGTTTTTACAATTCATAACAGCGCAATTAACCATTTTCAATTTTTTTACTGACGTCCGACAAGCGCGGCACCGATGCAGACTGAGCGCGAAATTGTCAGCTTACGATTATTGTACATACGTCAACTGGGCACGCGAAGTAGTTGCTCTTGCGTTATCTAGGTCTATCTATATCTGTGACTGCAAACCTTAGTACACTTCTACCGGGAGTAGTGGCCATAACAAGCTTGAAAAGACATTCGCGTACACACAGTTCGCTAATTAATAATTATATAACAATATATTTACTTTATTTACAAATTATATGAAGACTTGGAATAAGAACAGTCATTGTATATTCAGTATATTGTGTCCCACAAGTTGAATACAAAAAATATATGAATGGCAGTTTTGTAAAAGTGGTATTGGATCGTATGCACTCTACAGATTCGACAAACGCCATGAATCATTGGTGAGTTGTCATTCGCAAAAGAGCCAATACATCAACTGTATGTTTTTAACATTACGATAATTACTAATGAACCAATCACATAATTTATGTTGTAATTTCAAATGCTTAGACAATAGGGAATGACAATAAACATTGAATATCTAGGTTAACAACAGTAGCAGTAACTTAAAAACTGATAACAGTCTACAGACATAAAAAAACGGCCAAGTGCTAGTCGGACTCGCGTACGAAGGATTCCGTACCATTATCTATAAAAACGGCAAAAAAATCGCGTTTGTTGTATCGGAGCCCCCTTAAATATTTATTTTATTCTGTTTCTTAGTATTTTTTGTTATAGCGGCAACATAAATACATTATCTGTGAAAATTTCAACCGTTTAACTAACACAGTTCATGAGATACAGCCTGGTGACGGACAGACAGATAGAAAGACGGACGGACAGCGAAGTCTTAGTAATAGGGTCCCGTTTTACCCCTTAGATACAGAACCCTAAAAAAACATTACTGTTCCAGTTCAAACATTATTCTTCAAGATGCTAATCGAGCAAACTCTGAGAGTAAAGGTCTGAATTACGAAGAAAGTACCTCGGAACAATGTTTTCACTATGAAAATACTAGTAAGCCGGCCTGGAAACATACACAGGTACACCGACTTCATGGATCACCAGATTCAACCCCCAAAACGATTTTTAATGAAGATGAATATCTTTAATACACAATAATTACGAGTAATACCCAACTAAGAAACGGTTCACCGTAATCTTAGTACCACTGACTGACTGCACTGTAGGTGCATTTGCTAATATGCGGTTACATACTAAGTTGAGTGACACGTCTACATTGTGAACCGAATGCTGTTAATCGACAATTTGTAGACTATAGGTAAGTTACCTATGTGTGCTATATAAAGACCGATTCCAGTACCTACAGTTCTTATGAAAGCCTATATATAGGCTTTTACAGTAGACAATATATTGGTATTTTTATTTAATCAATTAGTCATTAACTAATAAATAAATTCAAATTTAAAAGTCATATATTCAAACTAGGCTGCGAATCAGCAAATACTTTTAAGAGTACAAATTACTATTAGTACAATTATTATCAGTTGTTTTATTTTCTGCTAAACCATTTTGTACGCACCTGTACGAAACTATTAATCACTAATGATAATATACTAGATATTTTAGAACGTTAGCTCGGCCGCTTTTTTGTAGCCATTCAAACTTGGTTGGTTTATCCATGTATGTCGGTTGTCTGGTATTTTTTTTATATCTCTCTAAGTTTTTTTTTCTTTTTCTATCTCACTTAGTGTAATGAGCTGACATTTTACATGTGAATAGGGGGTCTAAAACGGCCGCTTTGGCAGAATCATAATATGATAATATTATGAATCACACAAACTGTCACAAACTGACAATATTATCTGCGTTCAATTCATATTACGCAGTTCATTTGTATAACAGTTTTGTAAAATAATGAAATAACATGTAAACTGTAGAAATAAAGAATAAAAATATCATTTGATTAATAAAAGCTGTAAAGAAAAATTATCCGATAAAATTACGGTCTTAATTTTTTCATGCGGCAATATTTACACCAAATATGATTCTGATATGAATTAAATTGTATATGATTATAAAATATTTGTGTCACCATAGAGGAATTGCTGGGAATTCAGAAAATGAATTGCTTTTAGAGGAATTGCTAATGTGGCCGTTTTAGACCCACAGTTGCATTAATACACTAAATATCGGAATATATTTTATTTTGCTTTTCCATTTAAAAGTCCTACAATCGGATGTCATACAATTAGTGGTCCAGGCGTAGTAAATTATGCCATTGCTCATTAATTACTAATAGCGTATAAATGAAACTTGGCAGGACATTGTAGACCTTACACGATACGAATAAACATTATAAGTTAGGCTCTAGATAGAGTTCCTATTTTAAGTACTTGGACCTAATAACCTTATTTTACTTTTACGTGTATGTCTTCTGAACGGTTGTAACAATAATAAATATAGATATAAAATTTAATATTAAAGGGCCGGCTTTGCACGACGTGGGACGCTCGGGATAGGCGGGATCAGGTTCAGGTAGACACACGGGTAGGCAGACAGATACGGAGACATGTAGGTAGTGGCAGGTAGGCAGACAGGGAGTATGGAGGAGCTGTAGCGTCACACGCCGAACAGCGAGCCCTGTCGAGTGGAGAGGTGGGTAGTAGTGAGGTAGCGGAGGCACTCTGTGGTACCTCACGCTAGCGGAAGAGCCGCGTCAACATCACGCGTGACGGCAGACTATGATGATGGCGGTGGCCTCTCTGAGGGTGGCGTCGCCTGGCGTCACGCCGCTTGACGTCGGAGGCCTCTCTTATTGGAGTGTATGAGGAGCTGCATGTTGTGGCATCTTACGCCCCGCGGCCAGGAGGGTCAAGCAGGGCCTCCTACAGGAGTACGTTAAATGATACTCGGTTTACAGTTCAGACACAGTCAGAGTTTATTTATTTGTTAGGTAACTCAGTACGTGGGAAATACTCGTTAGACACACTGAATTGATCAGGACAAGATTCAAGTACTTAAATAAGTTTAAAACAATTATATTCAACGGTCTCAAAAACAAAGGCTTCACCAGTAGAGCAAAGACAAACTGAAAAATTTAAGCCCGTTTTTATCGTTCTGTGTCATATCTTAAACGTTATCAAACATATTATATCAAGTAATGATGGTCAGAACGAATAAAAACG
The DNA here is from genome assembly GCA_916610215.1 of Omphaloscelis lunosa. Taxonomy (NCBI): domain Eukaryota; kingdom Metazoa; phylum Arthropoda; class Insecta; order Lepidoptera; family Noctuidae; genus Omphaloscelis; species Omphaloscelis lunosa. Next base: position 16,256,562 of record OU744247.1, read on the forward strand.
GTTTACAGTGAGGGGAGCCTACAGGTGCTCTTATTGCTAGGGTTAGTGTATACACTGGCTTTATAAAAGGTAAAAAAGAGATAAAGTATACTTGTGACTTGTCCATGGTGTGTTATATTTGTTTAGAAAAATATTTGACCTAAAGGTCCAGTAACCAGGTCATAAAATTCCAAAAAAAAAAAAAAAAAATTTAGAAAAATAAATTGGACAGATGACAGTTTAAATTGAAAATGTCAGAATTTAAAATATTCTAACATTTTTTACAATGAGTGAAAGTTAGTAGTTTAAAATAAGTTTTGGTTGCTAAAACTATTCAAAGGATAATTAAAAGTATGCTTTTTAGAGGTATCAAGTTAAAGAATATATAAAATGTGAGTTACGTGAGTGTCATAGCCTCATAGGATTCATACACTAAATATCCACTAAACTGAAATGAAGAAATCCGATTTTTTTTTCCGCTGCGACTACGCACACATCAGTAAAGCAGACTTAACTGTATGAAACTAAGCGTGCTTCGGCTCCTCGGGTAGACTGTTACAAAGATCTAGCTAGAGGCTATAAAGCTCTGGCCGATATAGCGAATCCCGAATAGGGCGTGGGATGCAACTGTGCGCGTCGATTGTTTTAGGCTGGTTTCACAGCTGTCCGGGAGACGCCGCACGGGCCGCCAGCACACGGGAGATGCGTAGGGGTAGCGCCCTTAGTGCTCTGAAACGAGGGAATTAGAACGATACGGTTGCTAGCGTTAGATGGGCTCTATCTGGAGCGGGTCGCGTACGGACCAATCCACGTCGCTGTGAAACAACCTTCTAGCGCCTCACGTGTGTCTTCGTCCCGGGAGCCCGCACCGCCCGGACAGCTGTGAAACCAGCCAGAAAATCAAACAAGTATTCGCGCCAGTTTGAACACCTCCATACAAGATAATTGACGCATCCGACGCGGTACTCGCTTCAGTCTGGCCAGAGTATAAATATCTATGACGAAATAAAAAAACACGTAGGTACCTAACTCGGATAAGTAGTTCTCGAGTTAAAAACGCAGTAACAGACGAATGATCAGAGATTCGTTGTTTTTTATAATTTATGTATGGAAGAGATCAACAAACTCCGCCAACTATCCAAAGAAAACCAGCGCCTACAGCGAAAATCTGAAAACCGGGTGTTGTGGCGCAACTTGAGACCTATGTCCAATTAAACTTCAAAATGCTTGTTATACAAGGCGCAGTAAACATGGTTCATCACTCCTGAGATCTAGAATTTGAATCTCGATAAGTAATAGGTACCTGCTGAGCCACTTTGATAACTTATTCAGTTATTTTAGAAACCCGCGCAAGTTCATCATTTGTTTAATGATCAAATGTGGCAAATGCAAAAATAAGTATAAAAATCTGATCGTTATATCTTTCAAATTTAATGACAATAAAGCCTCGTACAGACTGGTGCGATGAGTTGCACTGCACGTGGCTTAAAACCCGCAATGTAACCCGCTTTAATTTATAGCAACTTCTAAAAAGTATTAAAGAGCCAGGTCGTATTGGTATAAACGTAACGCGAGTTTCCATCTGGAATTTCTCAGTAGCAGCACGGAGTCTGGATTTGTGCCCGGTTGATGGCAATTGGCTCGCCCCCTATAACATGGGACTTAAACATATCTGGCGAAATGTGGGTGTACTATAGGTACACCTCTACCTAACCCTTCGGAGAATACAGGCGTGATGTTATGTTATGTTATGTAACGCGAGTTGTGCAGTTCGTTCCGCGGGGTGACACTCAGTGACAAGCTTTGGTATAAAAAGTAGGTACTTTTTTTTGGGTGGGATACTATCAAATAACTTCTCCCGCTCTGAGCGGAGCGGGAGGGAGTGTCAGTCATATCAGTTGCCATATTACTGAGAAAAGGTTCATCGACTTCTTTTATCAAAGTTTAATTTATTCTGGTGAAAAACCCCCAGGGAAGTATATGACGTTGGTTAGTTCTAGCGTGGCTGTAACTTGCCAGAATTAATTCAAACTGTTCAACAGTGATTTGTCTACAGTAAACTTAGAATATCTGCATTATACTAAGTACATTCCTTCTAATATGTTTTATCGTACACGCTATTGCGTTAGTATTTCGTTGAAAACATAGAAAATATGAAGAGAAAAATAGTTACGCTCATATCCAAAATTGAACAGTCATTAACAAAAGAATTTCTGAAATCCGATAGCAACTGCTATCTAACAGCAAACGAATCCCGACTCCTAGTGATACTAACTATCCTAACGATGCCAATCAGTCTGCCTTAGTCTGTTAAAGAGATAAACATCCTCCTGTAGACTTAAATAACAGGATTTTCTGAGCACATCTGTGTATTATCATCTGGCACTGAATCCATTTTATTTTGACGTGGCTCGTCCACAAAATCCGTAGTGGGAGAGTCTTCCATGTTATTCGCATTCGCAGTCTAAACTCGAATTTGTGAATTTACTTAGAAGATCACTATTTATATATCCGAAACCCTATTACAAATGAATACTATTATAATAATCCATTACCCTTATTTGACAGCTACAACTTGGGGTATTGCGGGAAATGAAATATAGCCGCAGAAAGTTGTGAAATATGCGCGAGTGTGTTACTATTAAACAGTGACTTTCACGGATTATTACCACTTTTATTTAAGGAATGTCTTACGTTTCCCGAAATACTTTATCCAGAACCTACCTAACCTATAATTCGTAGCAAAAGTTTCAAGGAGATTATATACTTTTGCGGAAATCAGAAACCACAATAATACGGCGTTCTATATTGTATGCATGCTGTATGCAGTATGCAGATAAATGTATGTATCTGAATTCCTGATTAGTGATGCTCTGTGTAAGCAAGAATGCGCCGACCGGGTTTTTAAATTTCATACTCTTCCTGACATCCTGGTGTGGTGGGCATCAGCACCAGTTACTTATTGCCAGTCACGGTTTTCGTTTCACTTAAAATTCGCCGGCGCGGTTTCCACCGAATGCATTATACAACATGTAAAAAAACCCCTTTCCTATTCGTGAGGGTGTTTCTAGGTATCGTACTGAGAGTCTAATCATGGGGTAATTTTTAGGGGAAAAAAATCTCCCTGTTTTTTTTCAATGGAGAATTTTACCGGGTTTTGGGGCGCGGGCGGATGTCGTTTAACGGTGTCTACAAGTCATAACGTATGACCCCTGTTGAAAATTTTCTTCGAAATTCTTATTTTCAATAATAATTCCAAAAATAAAACTTTTTGCTAATGTTATTCCAGTACTTATGTACTCTTTTCGATTCGGGCAGGTTTTTTTTACATATTGTATTTACTAACTTAGTTTCTCGGAGCTGTACACGAAAGCAGTGTTGCCTTTGTGTCTACAAATTTCTCAACACCACCACGTGACACATAATATTCTGCGTTCTGGTAATTTGTTGTTTAATAGAAGCCACACAGAGACACGTAAACGTGTTATTTAAAACTCCATTAAGAATGGCTAGCGCAGCTGAAGCGATTAAAGCCCAACTGTACCCACCTCTCAGTCTAAATTATGGACCTTTTGAATATGCCATAGCGGAGTAAAACGAGCTCACTTACCTGGATATATTTGCTCTATCGCTAAGCAAAATGTTAGTAGGAAATGGTGCGATTTTGCTAAGAAATTGAAAAGCTATTTAAATAATATATACTTTGTCACCCAGGTATTACGCTCATAATTTTAACTTTACATTATTAGTCTTTTGTTTTATACAAAAGTTGAGAATGGTTCGCTTTACGTCTGACAACTCTACACTGAAAAAACTTTTGAGTAATTTATAACCAAAAATTTGACTAAAAATAGTAACAACATAACTACTGCTATTGGTAGTCAAACTCGGTTATGGTACAGTATAACAAAACTATTTTGTTAAACATCAACCAACCACATTATGTAGCATTTTACGAAACCATTAATGTTGTGAACAGCAAAATAATTTTGTCCCTGATAGGGCTACATCTTTTGTTATTAACTGTAGAAGTTTAGTTAATTTTACTGAAATGAAATTAAATTAAATGAAATGAAATTGTTTATTCTGTAAATAGGATATCGGAATCACTTTTACACGTCATATTAAAAAAAAATAAAAAAAAAATAAGCTAGTTGAGTTCGGCGTTTCCTATCTGACTACTCTGAGAAGAAAGGCCGAAACAAACTCAGAGGTCACAGTCTCTTAAAGTCCAGACATAATCTTGGTCAGGCCATATGAGGACCATGTAGATTAGTGTCTGAAATGGTCTTTTGAGGAAAGAACCACACAGATTTGAGTGAATCTGTCCAGTCAGTGCAAGCATTTGTCAGTAATCGTGGAGCTCAACTCAGAACTTAAGGAGCTCAACTCGACGAACAATACCAAAGAAAGGACATTTGGGTAGGCCGCATAAACTACTCAAACTGCCAGACCATAATTAAAACTAACTGAAAAATGAAAATAATAATGATATCCACATAGTCCTCACATTCACAATAATTAATTAAAATAATATAATACTTTACAAAGTAATCATGTCATTTTGAATATAATTTTCAACAATGTCAATGTGTATATAAAACTGGTATATTTTCATGATTTTACAAAATAATTCAAATGTTAAGTTTTATCACAAGGCTTAGCAGAGCGAGCAGTTCAATCCCATGCTTTTTTATCTCCTAAATAATCTGAAATTTTATAATACCCTTTTTTTACAAAGTTTGGTTTTAATACAGATTTTAAATCTATTAATGGGTAAGTTTCGAATGTCAATGGGAAGTTTGTTGTAAAAGCGTATACATTAACCCAAGAGGCAAGATTGTGTTTATTCCTGGTATTTAAACTATGAATATCGGACATTTTCTTAAAATTTGATATATTTTTGTGTAGGACATACAATAGGTTTTCAAAAATATATTGTGAGGCTACAGTCAGAATATTTATTTCTTTGAATTTTTCTCTAAGGGAATCTCTTGGACCTAGGTTGTATATGGCTCGAACAGCCCTTTTCTGTAGAACAAAGATAGTATCAATGTCCGCACAGGTTCCCCAGAGAAGAATCCCATATGACATAAGACTATGAAAATAACTAAAATAAACAATTCTGGCTGTATCCACATCAGTTATCTGTCTAATTTTTTTAACAGCATAGGCGGCCGAACTTAGTCTTCCTGACAATTTTTCTGTGTGTGGGCCCCATTGTAATTTACTGTCAATAGTGATTCCAAGAAAAACTGTCGACTCAACAGGGTCCAACTCTGTTCCATTTACTTGAACATTGGTAGATAGCTGCCTGACATTTGGCATTGAAAATTTAATGAGTTTAGTCTTTTTTTCGTTCAGTAGAAGATTATTTACATTAAACCAATGCACTACTTTAGAGAGTGCATCGTTAACTTGTTCAAAGTTGACTAACTGACGTTTGATTTTAAAAATGAGCGAAGTGTCATCTGCGAATGACTGAATGGTTTTGTTGCTATGAGACATTATTTACTAATTATTAACCAAACATCTTAAGTAATTATTTACCAATTATTTGTTTAAGCTCAACTTCACTGATATGTTATTTATAACATGATTTATTTCATTACTTGTAACCTTACTGTTATTATACATTGTGGCAATTATGTATAGAATTAACGGTAACAGTTTTCGCGTCGATGTCCATGCCACCCTGTATTATTATATGGCGTTTAGGGGTTACTAGTTAGTAACCAAAATTATTAAATATAAACAGTTTTGTTTATTTACAGGTGCCACCAAATAGTATACATACTCCATCAAAAAGATTGGTGATACGAATAAATTCAAATAAAACTGTCTATATAATTCATTGTGATTACAAACTAGAAAAGTAATAATTAAAACTATTAGATATAACGAAGAAAAAATTGTTTTTATTAATATTAATGAACTACAACTGAACTCTTTGTGTTACATACAGTTTACCATCGAACAATATGTATTTGATTAGATTCATGTGATAATAAAGAATCATGAAACACACATGTATCGTTTCTTTGACTTCTGGATATGAATAAAAATTAAATAAAATTATTTATATTATATTTAATTAAAAAATACTGAGTGAATAAGTTTTAAAACAAATAAATGTGTAATGTTTTGACGAAGATAGTTAAAACAATATATTGTGGTCAGACTCAGTGATTAGTGTTTTGTCATTAACTTTTGTCATTGACTGCAAAGTCGAAGAGTTAAGGCTCGTGCAAACTGACGCGATATCGCGGGCGCTACAGGCAGCGCGACCCTTGTCGCGCCCGTGATATCGCGCTGGTCTGCACGAGCCTATAATCGGGTTTTCGGGCGGCAGCTAGAGGTATTTTTATTACAGCTCTGGGAATTTTTATTTTTCTGCGTTATTAGCTTCCAAAAACTCAAATGTTTCGTATGCATTCGCCATCTACAATCAAACAAGAAATTAATTACTCAAATGTACTAAAATCTCTAGATACACAAATCATTCGGCAAGTTTACGTAAATAAATACATTTTTTATCACACCTGCTCTGAAAATACATACTAATTATACCAATTAGAGGGAAGAAACGCCTTTATCCCGCCCTTCAAATCCTTTCATCCCAAGGTATGGAAGTTTGTATGAAAATCCTTCCGACCCAAGGGTGGGAAGTATGTATGAAATTCCATTACATACCCGGTTTTTCTTTTTTTTAAATTTGTCAGCAGTCATACTGCCAAGAGACTTTAACTGTCTACTAATTAAATTTCAAGTAAATTGTTACTGGCCACATACAGTTTTTTTTTTACCAGTTACCAACCTCCTTGGTGCATACAGAAAATTGAAAACGAAATTATTTTTGTATATAAAACGCGCGGAATCACGGAAGAAGTGGCTGCATGACCTTTAGCTGCACTTTTAATAATTGTACTTTTAACTAAAATAAACATTTCTATGCATTTATGTCCATAATTTTCCTCGTAGGTGTAATAAAAAGCACTATACATTCAGGATAAAGTACAGTTCCATACCTCAAATGGTTTGCGCCCCTCGCAAGCTCGTGGCGCAAATGCCATAATCTCGGTATGGAACTGTCACTTTCTTCCCTCTGAAGTAATGTACTATTACTAACTTAACATGACACGAATTTTTTTTTTTAAATATGAATTTGCAAAACAATAATATTTCCGTCGAGTCCGAAGAACTTTTTTAAGATTGCAAAATTTGACATTAAAACAATATTGCTAGTTGTCAAAGTTGTCAAAATTCATGTCGTGGTACGAATTGAATGAACTTTTAGAGGTGACGTCACCAAAACCGCTAAGAAAATAAGATTGTTTCAACATTACAATAAGCTTATTTTATGGACGTCATGGTACGAAAAGTCAAAGTAAGATTATAATAATATTGCTATAAGAGCTGGTGGTAGGCCCCTGTACTTATGTAACATGTGTTCCACGTGCTCATTTCTGCTAAAGGCTCCCGCAGAAAGGCGTGACGCGACTGTAATATAATTTCTATGAAGTTTTCATGGAAATTTAAATCTCGTTCCGTCTGGTAATGCCATTGCGATTGGGAGTTTTCATTGGATGCCATTTATTTTTAGTATCGTCAGACAAAACTGGCTTAAAATAAAACAGACAATAACTTGGCGACGTATCATGTCCAAATAATTACCTCGCAGGTCTCGTTCGAGCTTTTCGTTTTGTGCTCATGATAGTTTCTGCGTGAAACTGTTCTCTGTTGCTGGTTTTTCCCCGACTGTTTTTCGGAACTTATTCCAATTGATTTAATTCGAATTAAAAGTCATTACTTATTCAAACTTATTAATAACTTAGGACCTATTTCTCATTTGCGTAAGTTCCGATACTTCTGATTAAACTTGAGGTTCTATTTTGATTGTATGCGTGACTGTTTCAGAATATTAATCTAAATTAAAATACAATTTAGGGAGCCTCCTCTTAAATTAACTAAGACTGGAAAAATGTCATTTAAATAGTTCCGAGCTCCTGGAGTTAAGGTTCGTCTATTTTAGATGAAAAGGATGCGACCTTTACCGATCACGGGATGTAGTAAAGATGTGTCTATTCTCGATAATTGAGGAAACTGTGCAATGTTACTATACGTCCTGTCATTTCCTGTATGCCTGGTAGACGTACCCGCAAGTTGTCCTGTGTAAATAATGAAGCATAGCAAGTCTTAATATGTTATGTATGTCAAAACATAAAAGATAATAATGTGGTTGTACTCCTACCACCTGTGAAAATTTATTGTTATTGAAAATGTGTTCCACCTACAGCCAACATCAAAAGTATTAAAAAGTAAGCCGACGTTCGCAGGGACGTAATAAAATCACGGCGGGATTTTGTCGCGTACTGGATTTTCAACTTTTGTTGTTAAGCCGAGCGTTGAGAGTCTAACGCGCTGGGACGCACTATCATCCTAGCGCGTTGAAAAAACACTGTTGGATTTTCAACTCTCAGCGCTTATTAGAGCTTTGAAAATCCAGTCAATGAAAAAAAAATCGCCGCGATTTTATTACGTCCGTGCGAACGTCGGCTTAGTGATTTGAATCATTTATGCATAGAATTAAGCTATTGAAGTGTTAGGTATATTATTTTTACAAGCTTTTATTTGGTTTCACTTATCCCGGTGTCTGTCTGTAATGAAATCTTGTAAGTTTTTTGACCCACTTCCCGTTTTCTGATTGAGCTGGAATTTTGATGCATATGTAAATCTTATGACAATGCAATATTATTATGAAATGGAGCTGATCTGATGATGGAGCCGTAAGGTGGTTATAGGAAGTCTGTAATAAAACGACGCAAACCCATCGAGGTTAGGTTCGTTTGATATGTCTTGACAAAGACTCTGGTCCTATATGATATTTAAGGTATGATGATGGAGCCGGAAGGTGGCGCCCTGAAAGGCAGCTATGGGAACTCTGTAATAAAACAACGCTACCCCATCGAGTTTGGACACGTTTGATTCGTCTTGACAAGTACTCTGGTTCCAGGATCTGATGATTAAGTTGGTCGACTATTATACAAATACATATAATATATCTACGTATATAAGAACCATATCCTGATTTTTTACATTAGATAGTTTGCTAAAATATAGGCACGCTTTATTTCTTCGAGCAATAAACTAGTTATTAAACATCATAAATAAAAAGTAAAAAATAATAAACGATATAATTTTTTTACCAATATTTTTTTGTTGTTAATAAAAAGGAACTAAAAATTAAAATCATCCCTTATCATAAAGATTGTTACATTTTAACAGCAAGATAAAAAAACAATAAGTAGCATTTTCCTGTGCCTCATTGACTGCTGACCCTTTGATGATACGTGACAGCTGGAGGTTGGCATGAAAAAATTAATGGTAGTGAAATTAAAATATTATTTAAGAAGGTACTTAGGTGCCAGCATGGATTATTTAATGAAAGGGGAGTAAAGTTAAAATATTATTTAGGAAGGTACTTAGGAAAAAAAACAAACCCAAACACGAAAAAAAACCCTTTTTCGTCAATAACTTATCTAACTGTAAGAGAGCTGAAAATAATTGAAACATTAAGTCTGTCTAAGTATTAAAGTACAGTTTTCGTGGTGCTAAACCATTCGTGTCAGTCACAGCACCTGTTAATAGTTGCATCACTTTTGCGCTCTCGAAAATATGGTTTATTTCGCATTTGATTTATTTAATGAAGATATAGTACAATCATAAAGTAAAATTTTGATTTTATTTCAAGGATAGCTAAAGACTAATGTGTGATTTTTAAATTTCTTGATATGGTTTGCTAAATAATAGGAAAAAATACATTATTGACAGGGCTTAAAAAAAAAAGTTTATTTCAACTTTTTTTTTCTGCTATATTTTGTATGGAAGTTGAAAAAAGTGGTTCCCTATGTCCAAGTAGACCATACAATGATGTTGATGATATTATTGAATTTTCAAAATCAAAAGTAGTTTCTTCTAACGAAACGACCAAACGTCAGTCTCGCGTAAATTTTTGGAAAACTTGTTGCTAATTTTAGTGATTTTCCACGAATTCTTCATTTATTTGAATCCCTTTCCGCTATGTACAAGGTCAAATCACAAATAATTTTGTTTAAATTCTATTTCCCTTTCTCAGAACGAATGAACAAAATTCGATTTCGTGCACAGCCCCTTAGGTGCAAGCATGAATTATCTAATGCGGTTACAATTTAGTAAGGTTTAGTATCAAATAGAAACAAAACAAATCAATTAAATAATCATTATAGAGAAAACAAAATGAATCTCTCCTCTTTAGTTTTCGTCCTATTAATACCCGCCCTGTAATAAATAGCTCAAACACGACATGTTTTTGGATTGCCAATTTACGTAAAACTCCTTGGAACTTCGTCACAAAAGTATTCATACAAAGATCGCTAATTTATTTTATTGCCGTTCTTGTTTACTACCAAAAAGTTATACATAGCAATATTACAGAACATTCCAATATTACGTGTGGTGAATATACAATTTTGCCAGATATTATTCATGGTGAGGTTACAGGTATCACGTCCGTCTTTCACTCCTCCGCCACCCCCGCGAAGGCTTTATTTACAGCCTCCTATCAGGTACTTAATGACATCACTTGTGACACAAATAATTTTTGTTTGTTTTTTGTTTTGTTTGTCAACAAAAAACAATTATTTCCTAGAAATATAGGCCGCAAGACATTAAACATACCATTACCGCTACTAAGAAACGAATAAAGAGTAATCTGAGATTATTATGATAATTCTCTTTAAGGAAATACTAAAATATTCTAAGAGCAATTCTGAGTACTTACACTTAAAGTGCTAATCTTATTCGTCTTTTAGTTTCAAGTATCTACATAGTTTGTTTTGACTTCATGAATGTTGCTACGCGGCCTACGGCGTAGGCGTAATGGTAGCCATACACGTTACATTATACTTGCACAAGTGTAGACTTGCACCAGTATAGCAATGATATGAAAATGCAATGCACCTATGTATGAAAAATCTTCCAACACACGTTAGTGTAACGTAACGTGTGGCCACCATAAACAGTGCATGGCCACCAAAATAAAACCAAATGAATTTCGCTTGGTTTTTCCTTTTAATCTCGGTAAAATGAAGGTATCGCAGGCAACGCAAAATAAATTATATTCATTCAAATAAATTACTTCCTCTACGTAAGTTACGCAACACCCTCAAGATATTCGTACCGTACCTACGCGGTAAATAATTACAACACTAGCTTGCGGGATTACAACCGGGTACATGCCAATGTGACTTATTCCAGTTGTATAATAAACCACATTTTCCAGTGGACCCGACTGTAGTGAAAAGCTACTGAAGGGTAAACAGGCAGTAACCAAGAATGGTTATCAATCCTCGTTTCTTTTTTAAGTAGAAGAGGCCTTAATTGTCTTGCAGTGGGCCAAAGCCAACCTTTATTATATTATCAGTACCTTGCAACCGAGCTCTGCTCTGGTGAAAATAGAGAATGCTCATTTAATCGTATATGTTATTAATTCATACTAATCCCATGCTGTCATGTTATTATTCTAAGGTAGCCACCTTGTTCTAAACTTTGGGCAACTGAGCTCTGCTCGTGTGAAAATACGGAGAAAATGAGTTTTCCCAAATATGAGACCTAGCTAGATCGATTTTTCGCCCCTTATTGCGACCCCTACTATATTGCAACTTTCATCGAAATCCTTAGAGCCGTTTTCGAGATCGTGATTACAAATAAATATATATATATATACATCGTGAAATTTTAGTCGTCTTACAAAAACAACCCACTTCATGTATCCAATGACTACTAAACATTCATTAAAAAAAATTATATACACCGTGACATTTTATTCGACGTACAAAGGGCCACTCAATGTACCTGACATAAAGTACCTCTAGGAGCAATTAAAAAATTGTTACAATATATCTTTTTTTTATTAATGTTTAGTAGACATTGGATACATGAAGTGGGCTGCTTTTGTAAGAGTACATATATATACAAATATTGCTCATTTAACAGTAAATAGGATTATGCACAGTAAAATGTGTAATTAAATTTGGATCATCAGAATGTATAATATTATAACGAACGCATTTCATTCATAGGAAGATTTCAATTAGCGATGCACACTGCATGGCTATTAATTGAATAATCGCATGTGTTAACGACATGTGTTGATTCGTATTTATGGAACAATTTAAATTAAAATATTTCGATAATTACAATGGAACGTTATTGTTCCGTTTTAGTTTATTTGTAAGACAAAATTGACGCAGCACAGATATTGATGGGAGCTTCGGCGGCAACTCGGCTGAATAGCTTGCATTTTTCCCGGACGAAAGGCCCCTTGGGAAGCGAGCATTGTCAGATAAAACGTGAAGTTGGTACATACCTACAGCCTTCAATAACCTCTGTCACAAAAAAGGAAAGTATAAAAGAACTTTTGGTAACAAACATCCATATATTAACGAGATATAACAGTCGAAACTTTCTATAAACACATCCCTGTTGTGAGTTAAACAATGATAGCGTGGACTCTAGACAATAATGTAGCTAAAATTGTACACTTTATTTCCAGAATTTTAATGTTAAAGGTTTCTAGTAATTTCCACTGTTATCAGGTGTAGCTATTCATTCTCAACGTGTGGCTATTAAACATACACTTTTTGCTTTCGTTAGTAAAGCCATGCACTAATCTATTTCACTTAGGGACATCATTTGCCAATTGACTGCACCGTCTTTGAATTAGCAGGAAGCGTCGCCCGTGATTAATGACATTACTACGTGAAAGAGGAGTTTGAAGCGTGTATAATCAAATCAAAATATGATAGTTCTTTATTTGTTGACTTTGTTATATATTTCTTTACACGTCGCAAGTATGAGCGTGTCACGGAGTCATGGGCTGTATCAATACTTAAGCAATTACCCATTTTTCGTAGAGATGGGTTGTAACAGGTTAAACGCGATATCTGTTATCACTTTTACTGTTACACAAAAATAACAGATTCAAATATCTGTTATTAAATAACAGCTTGTTATTTTTGTACGGAAGATAAATACGTATTTAGATATCAATTGAATATTTTCTTTATTTCTATTCGTTTTAGGTTTTTTTTTTATAATGGTAACTGGTCAGTAACACGACCTAATAAGGAGTCACTTTTTCGTAAATATTTGTTCTTGTAAGACCACCAACTGCATTCTTAGGGATAATAAATACTAAGTAGTCCTCTTTTTAGCGTAGTTTAACTCTTAAGGCAGAATGAGAAGTAAACATATTTCAAAGTAAATAATAGGTGTTTCTCTTTTTAGCAAGAGATAAATTGATAACCTTGCAATATTTCTTTATTTGTGTGAATGTATATGTAACAGCCGTAGTAACAGTCTGTGTGGGGATTGTTATAATGAATTAACAGTAACAACCGCGGTAACAGTTTTTGAGGGTCTGTTATTTTAAGAAACAGATAAGTTATATTGTTAGGAACAATTGTTATTTGATATTTTTAAATATCTGTTATTTCTACCTGTTACGATAAATACGCCTCACTCCAAATTTTTCGTCACGATCAATAATTGACTGTCTACTGCTACTGGCTGGTACCTACTACTATAATACCAGCCTATTTTTGTCGCACTGCAGGACAAAGATAAAGACCACCTCTCATACAGAGAAGCCATGAGCATTGATGACCATGCTTGCTCAAGGCGAGTGAACGTTTTCAGATTTTTATAAGTTCCGTAGGTACCCTAATTGTGTAACTTTCTTTCGTAAACGATTATGACTAATTTGTTTCATTTTGACAGTTCAAAAACATTCATTGCGTTATTTACGTTGTTGAGGAGATTTTTTTTTCTTCAAATTTTTAAACAATGGATTAGCAATCTGTTTCAAATCGAGACAAATTATGATTGATCGTGTATTAAGCAATTCGGGTACAGGTTTCCTATAGATGTTTTCCTTCAACGATATGTCACAATGATGAAGTAGTGAAGCAGTGCAATACAAGCCGGACTGTTAAGAAAATTGTGCCAATATCGTAGGCATAGGCAAGTTAATTATTGAAGAAACTACTTATGCTGATTTCTCTCCAATCAGAGGATTTCACAATGATTGGTGCTACTTCCATCAATGATAATCAGTTTTGAAATGTCAATGGCAATAAAGGATATAATATAGGATATAATAAAAATATATTACAATATTAATGTGTAAACTCACACTCTAACCTGAATGTTAACTTGGTTTGTTCTGGTTCAATTACAATTGGTAAATAAATTGGCAAATACAGGATGCGGGCCGGTGGCTGGTGGCTGGGGAATTCATAATGTACCCAATTGGTCATTGCGAAAACACTTATATGGCCCCCGGATTGAGGTGAGGCGCATTATATCGAATTAATACGCTTTGGATACATACTGTAACACCTGTATACCTAGTAATGGTACTACTATCTTACTGATAATCATATTTGGAAAAAAATACGCAACATCACGCTAGTATTGTCCCAAGGGATAGGTAGGGGGGGACAGCCATATTTTGCCAGTTATGTTCAAAGTTTATATTAATACGATTTTTGGTAATGTACGTACTTATACAAACTATTGTAAAACATTTTAAAAGAGTAATGGTGGAGTTTCTTGCCCATTCTTCTCCATACGAAAACTACTTTTTGGAAGGGGCGACTAGAATCAATTATATTATTCTGTAAATTTTGACGTTCAAAAGTGCCATACATGGGCCTATTTGAAATAAATGATTTGACTTTGACTTTGACTCTGACACGGTGGAGCATACGGTGGAGGTCTGCCCGGCTTGGGCGGAGCATCGCCGTGTCCTCGTGGAGGCGATCGGCGGCTATGAACTCTCGCGTCTGGCCCTGGTCCAGGCCATGGTACCGAGCGAGAGGACATGGGAGGCCGTAACCTCCTTCTGCGAAGCAATAATGCTCGCGAAGAAGGAGGCGGAATGCATGAGGGAGAGGCAAATTTCGCGCCCTCACGCCCCTAACCGCCGCAGGAGACGTCCTTGGCCTCGGGAGTCGCAGGCTAATTCCCGGTCACCGTAGGCGCGAGCTTGCGGACGGTGAGCAATGGCTACTTCCCGTCCGATAAGGACCAGGCCTGGTTCGACGACGCGTTGTGTTTTACGCGCCTCAAAGAGATGTTAGCACAGCTGAAGGGGTCCGCTAGGGCCGATGCCTGCCGGGGTTGCAGGATTGTCCGAAAGGGTTACCGTGGCCCCTGGCAACATACAGGCAACTGAGGGAACACGGAAGGGTTTTAGTCAGTCAGAGTCTGACACGCCCTTCCGCCCAAAGCAGGAGAAGTTATTTGATCATATCCCACCAAAAAAAAATAACACGCATTTTGTCGTTAGTCATTATTAAATGCGAAAAACGTAAAAAAAGACGTGTATATCCCCGCGTCCTAACCAAAGCGATCGGTCTCGCCAATACTTGATCGTTGCGTAGATAATTAAAATTATGTCACTCATTTGTTCGAAAACCTAGTGGGCGCCCTTTGTCGACGGGACCACGCCTTCAGGTTCACTGAACAAAATTAACGCGACGTTCGATTTGATTAGGACGCAGCTTGTATTTATTGATTTATTTTATTTAACTATTTATGCACATACATATAAACAGACAAAAGAAAAGGAACAGAAAAATACGTACGAAGGTGCTATTAAGGATGCTATTTTCTATAGAAATCTCTTCCAGCATACCTGCGATAGGAAAGTAAGTAGATAAAAAGAGATATAGACAACGTGTGAGTAGAAGAGAAAACCAAATACTTATTTTGATATAAACATTCAATATGCATAACTAATCTTTTGCATGCCTACGTTGTAAAATATGGCTGAACTTTTTTTTTGTCTTCATTTGCTATTGCCCTATATATTTATATATTTGCCAAATAAAATTATCTTTATCTTTATGAGAATATACTTAGGTACATCTAAAATAAATATCACTTCAATATATATAATTATATATAGTTTGTATAAGAAAGACAAATAGTAGGTATAGCCAGCTCGCATCCTCTTCAGCTTGCTAACTCTGCAAGTCTGTTAGTGTGTCTGTTAGCTCTAGTTTTCCTCCGGATAATATCGAGGTAAGTAAATCGTTCAAAGAATCGTCACCGTAACTCTGACATTTTCATTGCTAAAACCGTTTTACTCAACAAGTTTTCCTTTCTAGATATAGAAATAAATGTTATCTCCGATATTATTTGTCGTATTTCATTAAGTTGAGACAATGTTGTGTTGTTTTTAGAGCAATAACGACATTTCTTTGTCTGCGACAAATTGTCTCCTCATGAGTCTGATTACCTTCAATGCCTGTGATTTTCTTTGTTTCCAATTTACCTACAGTGACTCCTTTGTACTCATATTTGTACTTACATGATAATTTATTTCAAGTTTTTAGTTGAATTTTGTATTCATATCTATTTTTTTTTTCACGATTTTAAACCAATATAAATAACATAAATAACTTCACGCCTGTAATCCCCGAAGCGTTAGGCAGAGGTGTACCTATAGTAGTACACCGACAATTCGCCAGTTATGTTTACGTCCCATGTAATAAGGGGCAAGCCTATTTCCATCAACCGGGCTCAAATCCAGACTCCGGGCTGCTACTAAGAAATTCCAGATGGAAAACCTAATAACACTTTGCCCAACCCGGGAATCGAACCCAGGACCTCATACTCAGCAGTAGCGCTTGCGACCACTAGACCAACGAGGCAGTCAACAATATATATAAATTAAAATATTTAAATATATATAGATAATATATTAATTAAAGTCGCTTTTTCTGTCTGTGTGACCGCGTAGTTCTTCTAAATTTCGCAGCGGATTTTCATGCAGTTTTTCCCATCATTTAGAGATATTGTTACGGAAATTTTATGCGTACTAAACATTAATATTAAACTTACATAATTATGATGATGATGACATAAATATATAAATAAATCTCGATGTTTTGTCACGTCGTAAAACCGCCAGAAGCAGGGAGAAGAAGAAAGAAGAAGAAGCGGGTCGCTGGTTTAGAACAAATAAAAAAATGCGTCATGAATAAAATAAATAAATCAGTTGTAAATAAAAGTGGTTTTACGAAAAACGAAGCTTTTCTCATTCTATTGAAATTCGTGATTATAATATAATTAAAAGCATAAATTATTAAAATCCTCGTGAAATCCATATTTCATAATTCCAGCCGAGGCCTACATTTAAGTACTTTAAAAAAAATAGCATTTCCATTAGCAAACTTATAAAAGTACGAACATTTTCACAACTTATATTAAGTGAGATGTCCAAGTTGAAATTATTTAAACGAAGTAGCTTAACATATAATATAAGAAAGTTTAGTCTTCGTTTGGACCTGTAATTACAAAAAGGCTTTTCCTTTGTCGTAAAAGGTTTCAGGAAAATGGAGGACGAGCTAGAAAGTTTCTTATCTGCTTGAACATTGCTGATATATTGGCGAGTCAGTGTTATGTGCCCGCAGAACACAGACCTTCCATTTAACGTATTTCCTTACGTAAACAGAGTTTCCTAACAGACCATCAGTCGGTGCTTAGCATTCGATGCATCTCGACGCGACACTCTGTTATGAATAATGAACAAGATCTATGATCACTGCTCAACATTATCTGCTATTTTCGAAGAGTCTCGATAAAATCCACTGAGTATCAAGTATAGCTAGAGACACTTTCTCAGCATTTGACTATTACTTAGGTTAATTAGCCCTCAAATCGAATTACATTAACATTCTATCTATAACAGAAAATATACAGTAAAAATGCCATAAAAGGCAAGTTTTTTGATAAGATCCTATGTTTAATAAACTAAATTTAAATGTAAAACTAAGAAAATAAATGTAAACTAAACAAAACAGTGAACACACATATGTTATTCATACTTCATGTTGTCTGTAAACGTCCACTGCTAAACACGGATCTGCTATTAAAGAGAATATTGCCTGGAAACTGGATTAGTGGTTACTCCTTTGTCCATGGCAGTATGTTAGCTATAGGTGCCGATGCTCCTCTCGGCATAAACCCTTACTTGCATTATTATGATACCACTGAAGACCGGCTAGATTTGATACGTTAGTGTTACTTTCAAAAGTCCCACAATCTTATATTTTGAACAAATAAAAACTTACAGACCCGTAGTTTTTAAAAGAACAGCCAGAGAATTTTCTGTCAGTTACTGTCATTTGACAAGATATTAAAAAAAGAAATTAAAAAGGGCTGATTTCTCCAACGTCAGATATCTTTTATCCGTTGAATAAAATTGACATCTGACGTCAAAAATACAAAATTATTCCTCGGATTCCTCGGACAAAGATACTGTATCTGAGAAAAGTCAGCCCTAAATTAAAACGTTATTCGGTGGCAAACAAGCAAGTCGCCCTAGGTAGTCACGATCATATCCTGCAATACCAAAGGTATCGTAGTTATTACAGAGAGAAAGCTGAAATGTCTCATGCAGCTATAATTACTAACTCACCAATACCACCAATACCCTTGAAACCCTGAACTCTGCTTGAAGTACTACTTCCCCACTATTTCAATAATAACTCTACGTACTTCAGCTAATTTCTTAAGCTAGCTAATTTCTATAAACACAAAGGTGTAATTACGAGATTTGTAAAAGTCTGTGTGATTAGCTTCGTCCTATTTCTTTCATACAGCCTGACCGATTTGATCTGGGTAATGGTACAGTGATTGATGAAGCATTCAGTCTCTCGCAGATTGGATCACTATCCCGGATACATTTTTGCTACTTAGTTAATTTGTACAATTGACTGACTCTGATTACATCCAATGTAATGTAAGTAGATATTATCAGAAATTGTTCATTGTGTTAAACCGATTGTCTCGTTTATTAATTGTTTAAATTTTATTTTATTTTATTAAATATTATATTGTGGAAATAATAAAACAAGCTGTAAAACTATTAATTTTTATAGATAGGATTTTTAATTTTATAAATGAATAATTGAATGTGAATACTAAGTAATTAGAACGAAATGATATTTAAAGGCTCATTATGACTGAGTTATGATTGATGCTCGGTCCTCCCCTGTATATGAAGAGGCATTTTCCTTGTAAAGTATAATGGCTCATAATAATAAATCGGAAAGCTAATAGAGAGAAATATTAATAGTAAGGGCTTGCACTGACGAGTGAGTCGAGAGATGAAATCCCGCTGCTCCTTGCACTATTGTACCTAGTGAACCCACTCCTACCTGTCACTAGAATATTGTAAGAGTAACAGGACTTACAGTAGCAGCTAGAAAAAGCGGTTAGCCCTTTTAATAAAAATACAATTACATAAATAATCACCAGACTGTACATTATCTTTCTCAATTTAATAAAAACGTTAACCACATAATGGACCGATCTATTTTTGTGTTAAACGAGATAAAAATGAGATAAAATTATTTATATTATTCTCGTTGTACGCTTGACAAATAATACCTTCGGTCCCAAGGGCAAATCCGACTATTTGGTGCTAAGTTATTGGCCAATATCTTTCCATATCTCCACGGCTCCTATATCATTAGTTACAGCTTTCTTCCTTGTATCTTTAATGTCACTAAAATATCTCGTTTGCGAAAATTTCCGTGTTGTAGCTTATTCCACTTGACATCTACTATTATATGGACGTCTGTGAAACCCTTAACACGCTATACCTCCTTGCTTACAGTCATTTTCATAGAGAAGTTTATTTCAATATTCCTGCGCCGCTCCCAACTCATCGTTCCATTACTATAATATTGATAAGTGTTCCTGCAGACACCTATAATGGAATCTTGATATATCTATACGCTCATTTTCTACAAGGCTTTAGTAAAAATCCTATCTCAATCCGCTTTTAGGTGCATCAGCAACGTTCGGAATCACAGTGAAAAATTTCAGCCAATTTTCAAGGAAAGCTAAGACACATGAAGATTTTGAAAACATTTTCTTATTCCACAAGTTTATTGTAAGTTCGTTGAGCAGTGAGGACATAGGTGCTCACTGCTCTGCGAACCAAAGATTTAAATTCAAAACTTTGACAGACACACTACGTTCTTAGGAAAGTTGGCAAGTTGGTTATGCTAACTAGTTTATATGTTAGCAGTTGTCTCTATGGAATACTTTATCCGCAGCCACTTATGAATGATTTTTAATGATTTTATTGTAGTTAGCACCACGTATAACCGAAATTGAAATGCAATTCCCTTATACAGTAGCTAAGCATTCGTAAGTAATTACGTATTGTTTATAAGATATTGCTGCCAACTTTCAAATTATAGCATCAAATTTTTCTTAATTTCAATTGAAATTGATTATTCAATTTTGGTTGAAAAACAGTTGGAATTCGATAAACATTTTCAGAACGACAAAAGAATTCTTAAATAGACACTGCTGAAACTCAAAGCGGCAATAGTTTAATTACATTTGCATCCAAGTTATTTGTGTAGCAACGTTGCTAAGTACAGTAGGTGGTCACGTCAACACTGTTAAAAAGTTTCATGATACGTTCTACTTAGTTCATGTTTTCTTACTTTACCGCATTAATAATAACTAAAGAACTGCATGCAGGTGTATTTAAAAAGGCAAATAAAAGAAAACTATTTCAACACATGCAAGTTTTGAACAAGGATGTCGAAAATTAATTTAAAGACAGGTTTTCATATTGTGCCACATAACAACACAATTTAAAAAAAACAGTTCTTTTTAGGGTTCAGTACCTCAAAAGGAAAAAACGGAACCCATAGAGGATCACTTTGTTGTCCATCTGTCAGTCTGTCAAGACCTTTTTCACAGGAACGCGTGGAGATATCAAGTTAAAATTAATATCAAATACGTAGGTCTACGGTCCCTTGAAACGCTAGAAAAATCATCCTTTTAAGTCAACGCAATAAAAAAATACGGCCATTTATGCGACATATTTTGATACTCGGAAATAAATTAAAACCCGTCGGAACTTCCCGTTCGGAGGCTCTACGCGGGGGTCGTGCGGTCCATGGCCCTCTACGGGGCGCCGGTGTGGGCGCGTTCATTGAGGCTGCGGCCAGCCCGCCGGTTGAACGCGTCCCAGAGGGTCATGGCCATCCGGCTGGCCCGAGGATACCGCACGGTCTCCTGTGAGGCTGCGAGCCTCCTTGCCGGATTACCGCCATGGGATCTGGAGGCAAAGGTCCTCGCGCACATCTGGGAGTGGCGCGAGGAGGCGAAACGCCGGGGCTTAACTCCGCTGCCGCGAGAAATCACGGCACAGCGGACAGAGCTCCGGCGGGATCTCATGGCGTCATGGAGAGAGCGATTGTCGCAACCCAGTGCTGGGCACGCCACAATTGCGGCGATAAGTCCCCTCTTTGAGGAGTGGCTAGAGAGGCGCCACGGCGTCCTCACCTTCCGCCTGACGCAGGTCCTCACCGGACATGGCTGTTTCGGGAGGTTCCTGTTCAGGATAAGGCGGGAGGAAACGCCCAGGTGTCACCATTGTGTGGATCGCCCGGAGGATACGGTGGAGCATACGGTGGAGGTCTGCCCAGCTTGGGCGGAGCATCGCCGTGTCCTCGTGGAGGCGATCGGCGGCGGTGATCTCTCGCGTCCGGCCCTGGTTAGGGCCATGGTAGGGAGCGAGAGGAAATGGGAGGCCGTCACCTCCTTCTGCGAAGCAGTAATGCTCGCGAAGGAGGAGGCGGAACGCGTGAGGGAGAGGCAAATTTCTCGCCCTCACGCCCCTAACCGCCGCAGGAAGCCGCCCTGGAAGTCGGAAATCGCAGGCCAATTTCCGGCCACCGTAGGCGCGGGCTTGCGGACGGTGAGCAATGGGTAGCTCGCCGTCCGATAAGGACCAGGCCCGGGTCGACGGCGCGTTGTGTTCCACGCGCGCCTCAAAGAGATGTCAGCAGAATTGACGGGGTCCGCTAGGGCCGATGCCTGCCGGGGGTGCGAAGAAAACTGAAAGGGAGATCGTGGCCCCCGGCAACAGGGCAACCGAAGGAACACGGGTGGGTTTTAGTCAGTAAGAGTCTGACACACCCTCCCGCTCCGCCCAGAGCGGGAGAAGTTATTTGATGATTTCCCTCCCAAAAAAAAAAAAAAGGGTACTTCACGTTGACTTAGAATCATGAAATTTGGTAGAAAGTAAGGTCTCACAGCACAAGTACCTAAAGGAAAAACTCTGACAGTCGTTCATTTGTAGTTTTTTTCACATACAAAAACGTCTTTTTTGCGATTACAAACTTAAATTTGTAGTTGGAGAATTGACCGTGACGTATATCGATGTATGGGAGAACATGTTTTCCAGCTACAATGTTGTTTCTTTTTGGGATAAATCCCAACTACGGAACCCTTCGTTGTGCATGGTCCAACACGCGCTTGGCCGATATTTTTTCTATACTTGCTATAGTACCGAGATACCTAATTCCCATTCCTAATTATCTAATTCCTAATTGATTGATTCCTAATTCGTGAAATCGATGATTAAAAACCTTCACTCGATCATAATAAAATGTTGTAAGCGTGTAAAAGTAAAAGCTTATTTGAACGTCACAAAACCATCTGTCGATTGATGATAACCTGAAGAGTTCTTAGCATTTCGATAACGTGGGTGTGTATCAATAGCTCTCCAATATCAACGACTTTTTTTCGATTGTTTATATTATTACTACCTGCGCTCCGCGGTTTCACCCACATAAGTCTCGATCCCATGGGAATATCGGGATAAAACGTAAAAAAATAAACTTATTTAATAAAAAACAAAAAAACCCCACTGAAAAGAGAAAAACAAGCATTATAATCTAAACAATTTTGGTATCGCAGGCCCCGGGACAAACTAATAACCAGAAATATGGTGTAACTTTTTTAGTTTTTCTCTTTTCAGTTGTGTTTTTAGTATCGGGTTTTTTGTTTTTGTTAAATAATTTTCTTTATTTCCATCTTTTTTAGTTGTATTAATATATTTGGAATTGACTCATTACTATCTTTTATTTGATACCAATATTATTGTAATTTTTTTTTAAACCTTCCCTCCGTTTTTTTTTTGTATTTGCACATGCAATATATAAATATTATATAGCCTCTCATACACTCACAGTCACTCCCACAATTAAGACGAATGAAACGAAAGCTCATATTTTAAAATCCATCAAGCCGTTTAGGCTACAGAGCGTGCCAAAGAAATAGACATACATACATACATACATACTCTCGAAAAACATTACCCTCCTTCTGGCGCAGTCGGGTAAAAAAACAATGTGTTAAGCCAAGTTATAAACTATCTGTGTGCCAAATTTCATCAAAATCCGTTCAGTAGTTTTTGCGTGAAAGAGTAACAAACATCCATCCATCTCCACAAACTTTCACATTTATAATATAAATATATTATATTATATATAAGTAAGATATTAGTAGGAAGTAGGATTCGCAATTCATAGTCCTCAGAGCATTGTCCTAGTGCATTGTGTTCCTACATGTAAAAGTAACTCTGTCTATCTGTAATGTTTTCATGGACGTGTTCATGGATGGAGCATCTGTATGAAAGGTAGAGATAGTATAGCTTGCTTGCTTGTTTGTTTTTTCCTGATTAACAAAATAGACATAGTTACGTAAAACAAAAAGTGAGACTAAAGGGGTGAAATGAGGTGTTAAAGTTTGCATGGCAAAATCCACGCGAACGAACCGCGGGCAAAAATAGGTAAGTATATTGTAATGATTTGGGTTTATAGGACGAATATTATACATATCTTGCCTATATTCCTAGGACAACAACAGCACTAAATGTCTTTTCAATTCAATTCAATTAATATTTATTACAATTCATAATGTACACATGTTTGTGGTTAGTATATAGAAACAATTATGGACGCTGTCGGGCACTTGTCTTTGTGTGGAGTTACCGTAGGGAGTAACGTACTAACTTAGTTACCTTGGTTCTGAACTGACATCAAAAGGTTCCTTTGACAACCATTGAATGTACGGCAATAATGTCATCCGTTAAAGCTGTCCGTTGTGATAGATTCCTATAATGTGTTAAAATTGCAATGCGCTAGATTTAAGTGCACCACAAGCTGAACTAAACCTGTTTTAGAATAGGTCTGCCGGTGAAAGATTAGCTGGAAATAATTTATTGAATTTTCAAATAGGTTTTATGATATTTTTTACTATCTATTATTGTCCCACTGCTGGGAAAAAGCCTCCTTACTCTCTTTCCATCTCTCTCTGTAAAGACCAATCTTTATTAAAGGAGTCCAGCGCATCCTTCAAATAGGATATCGACTCAGTAACCTGCGCTTAACATAAACTTTAAATTTTCAATAAATTACACTTAAGCCGAAATACCCCAGCTCTGATAGTTTCACTAAAATTCTAATCGCTGCCGAAATTCTCATACTAACTACTAACTTGTAGTGTAAAGGTAAACTCCGCATGAGAACCAAATATTCGTAGATAGCTATAACACCTACTAATATGAGTAGATATTTGCTACCTACGAATGTTCGGTTGCAGCTTCGCTAGAATTAAGGTATATCAGATTAACGCTTCGTCGGTTTTATTTCAGCCTCAGGATTTTAGCTACAGGTAAACCCATTACTATAACAGGACTGGATTTTCTGAGAACGGCTTTCAGTCACCAATCGCACACTGACCATAGACATGTCAATAGAACCCCACTCACCGTCTGATCCACTACCATAGATTAACTTTAGCGAATTGGATATTGATGGATTCCACCCTTGGGAGAACGGTTAATTTCATTATTAAGATATTGCTGGCAACGCACTATCAATATCTTATAATGGAAATAATAAAATATTTGGAAAAACTTAATAAAAACATCAAAATTTAAAGCCAAATTAAGAGAATTTTAAAACCGTAAAGTCGACTTATTTCAAAGTCATTCATACTACGGGGAACTTTGGCAAAATTAATTCAGCTCTTGATTTTAACTTAATATCGCTTGAGAGGCTTAAACTCGAATTTGTTTTTAAAGTGCTTCATGAACTTATAAACGTAACTTAACCCTTAAATTCTTAACAATCTATTTAGTAAGAGACAAAATATCTACATAAATATGATGTTTTCCTTTCCTAGACGTTAAAGTAAAAAAAAAAAACTATAAAAAACGACACAAAACTGAGCATTTTCGTGTAGTTTATTTCAAATCCCATTGCACTTAATTCTCCGGTGCACCCACGGCCATTAGATATAATAATTTACAAGAATCTGCCTCGCACTAGATGCTACATCATATACTGTGTGATACACGGACAGTGCTATTACGAACACGTGCATCTTACATACAACTTGACCCTACTTAGTAGCAGTATTTATGAGCACTTGACAACAGGAGGCTACTTCAAATGTGACCGATGTGGTAAATAATTTGATATACCTACACATGTCATCGTATATGGATGGATGCACAGAAGTGTTTCACTTATCGAACTAAAGAGTAAATGTAATGAAAGCGATCGAGAGAGATCTGGTGCGATCGTGATCTTCACTTTTCCAACCTATTTCGAATCTGTATCTGATCTGAAAATTACAATATTGTTCATAGCTGTGGTTACCTCCATAGCATAAACCATCGAAAAGTGTATTTTTAGAGAACTGTTAGCATACCTACACGTCGTCATTACGTCGGCGCCGGCTGTCGCTGAAAACCAGCGCTGGGGCTCTGTCTTGCATAGGGTCGTAGCATAATGCTGAGCAATAGCCGATTTGCGTGGATATGACGCATGCTTCCCCCAACCTTTTCTCATTTTTGTATATTAAACTTTTTTTTGCGTCACGTTTACAGCAAATAAACGTTTTTTCATTCTTTCTTTCATCGTCATCGATCACCAATAAGTTCTTTATTAGTGATCGATGTTCATCGTGTTATTTTGTCGGTTGAAGGTAGGTTCAGAACTTGTAAATGTCTTTTAATTTTATATTAAGTATCCCACATATTATTACACATTCATATTAATATAAATAATTTGTTAAAAAGAACTCGAAAATCATTAAGAATAATGGCCCATCGGCACGAGGAACAGGGTCCAAGCTGCCGGTGGTCAGTGTTCTTGAGAAGAAACCTCCTCTCCTCGTTATGCGTTTTGTTTCTAGGTGTACTGCTTTCTGAAATAAACCATTGACCCAGCCGCGCAATGAGAGCCTCCTGAGGTTGTTGATCGAGGTTCTCCGCTATTAGGCCATTAACTATAACGATTATCGGTAAAATGATTGCAGAGTCCACGTCCCACATGTAGACAACTTCGTGTGTTAAGTGACAATAGTTACCTGTTTTTATTTCTTTCTCTGCTTTCGCGAGGCTCTCGTCGATCTATCATCACAATATCAGGCTTATTGGCTATCATAGTCCAGTCGTTGATGATAGATCGATCCCGGTACAATATGGCGGGACTATGCTCGAGAACTGGGTCGAGTATACCTGTACTGCAAGGCAAGTTGCTGATGAATAATCCTAGCCATTAGATTGTCTGTGAAAGTACTCGCCATTAGCAAGACGAGAACAACCAGAAACAATATGCTGGACTGAGTATTAAGTATTATTATTACAATATAATATTTAAAGGATAAAATAAAACAAAATTCCATTTTTCGCAGACCAAGGATAAGTTGCATATTCGATATTTCAATTTTATTAGGTATGGAAAATCAAAGTGTGACAAAAAAAAATTAAAGTGAACTGATAACTTTTTCAAGTATAATGTTGGTACAGACAGACATAAGTTCAACAAAGATGAATATGGAACTCATTAGAGTTTCCTTAAAATTATGTTGACTAAGTAAACCCTCAGTCTCTCGCGTTCACAATTTACCTACAAACATCCATGCTGAACTGAGAATGAAAGAAAAATAAACTTTACAAAGCTCTTTCTTCTCTACTCGTAAGTTCAAGCCCGTTGTTAGAGCCCGTGCGAAGATAAAGATTTAGTTCATTCTAGTTATGAAGTGAAATGCATCATAAAAGCGTTGGAACAACATTTTTTTTTATAGCGTGTTAAGAGCAAATCCTTAACACGGTATAAAAAAAAACATTATCTCAAGAGTGTCTACTTATGTGCTGCTAATGACACCATTTTCATTTCCTAGATCTGTTTCCTAAACTTAATGTTGTTTGTGTCAATACTGAACTAAGACTCTTCGAAGAGAGTGCGACCGAGCTGGAATGATATCTTTGCGTTTCATGGCGGGGCTGCTCTCAATGGACGGGCTCTAAAATTCTGATCTGCCAGTTAGTAGGGATTACAGGCTGCCTGCTATGTATCGATTAGACATATCGGCATTTGTGGAGGCTCTTATAAGATACGAGCAGGATAGCATATTTAGAGACTATGCGCAGGTTTGAAGAGTGTAAAGTTTTAACTATGAGTTACAAAGTAAACTTTTCACTATTTTACTAACTATTCACCTGTAATTA
The DNA here is from genome assembly GCA_916610215.1 of Omphaloscelis lunosa. Lineage (NCBI taxonomy): Eukaryota > Metazoa > Arthropoda > Insecta > Lepidoptera > Noctuidae > Omphaloscelis > Omphaloscelis lunosa. The sequence continues at coordinate 16,283,992 of OU744247.1, forward strand.
GCCACTTCTTACTACTTTAGACACTTGAAGAAAAAATTATAATACCTACGTACTTACATTCTTAGTATGTCGCCACTATAAAGACAAGATACCACAGACGGGTTACGTACTATAATAACTAAAGTTATTCTAACTATTTTCGAGACAACTACGGTTGATTCCCATATTATTATATACTAACTACAACTACGTATGAAATAAAAATATGGACGACTCGCCTACAGTTTATTAATACTGCGCGTTGGATTGATTTCTAAAATGGTGGGTAGTTACAATGTCAATGTCTTCTGTGTGGTCTATAGTATTTTATAATTTTATTGGGTAAATATATTTTTTTGTCGTCAGCGTAGTCGACAGAGCTCCGCTTCGCGGGGCTCCTATTTCTGTGTGGTTTACCCTGCGAAGCGGGGCTCCGTCGACTACGCTGACTACAATAATTAGAAATATTGACCACAGATAAATCAACAGTAGGTGAATCGTTTGTTAGTTTAATCAACCTTAGGTGAATTAATTGTAGTTTAATAAACCGTAGATGAATTCTCGTTTATGGATTCGTTCATTAGTTATTACAAAAATCGGTGAAACGATCTTTAGGTATTTTAAACGGTAGGTCTTTTGACCGTAGTTATCTTGAGAATAGTTAGAATGAACTTAGGTATTATAATATGTAACTGACAGATGACAACAAAAGCACCTCCACCACCTACTAAATGGGACTTCGACATGTGGGTGTACGTAGGTACACCCACATGTCGCCAGTTATTTTTCGCCTGTTTTCCCCGAAGTAGTATTTTTCACCTCTGCCCAACTCTTCGGGGAAAACAGGCGTGATGTAATGTGTTACATGGCAACGAAAAAAATTTATAAGAGTCACAATTTAATTATTATGTCATTAAGTTCACGTATATATTTTTCTGCAAGATAGACGTAACGCCAAAATTATTAATATAGGTAACTGCAACAGCTAACAACTCGAAAATTAAACTGATAAAAATGGAGAGATATACCTATAATAGTATATTACTGCAGCGTCCTGCAAAAGAGGCATTGATGGACGAACGTGAAAATGTGGGCCGAGGCGAAGCCGAGGCACACAAAGGTGTGTCCATCAATGTCTGGTTGCGGCCAAGGCTTATATAGTCAGCCCCGGATTTACGTCTAGGCACACAAGCCTCTGGCCTAGGGGCCCCATCCTATATCTATTATCTCTTGCTTAAATCTCATTGATCCGTTGCGTCGTGAATACTCGTGAAAGACGAACAAATAAAATAAACACACTACACTGTATTCGTATTTATAATACTTGTAATAAATAGGAAGTATGATTAATAAATTAAAAACATTTTTTCAAATAATTAAATAAAGTAAGAATCTATTGTTTTATGACCCTCTTCTTTTATCCATACTTACATACGAAAGAAACTCTGTTTGTCTATTTCTCTGTTTTTCTATTTTTGCTTTTTCACTCCTAAACCACTAAACGGATTTCGATAAAACTTGGCAAGGAGATAGATTGCATCTTGGGAAAGGACATAGGCTTCAATTTGTCTCGAAACTATCCCTAAAGGGGATGAAAGTTTGTAACCTATGATTTCTTAAGTTAGGGATTCAAATTTATTTTAATTCAAATTTATGTTTATTCTAATATTTATGTGTTTTTCTGCGTTTTTCCAAAATCATCCCTCAAGAGATTAAAGGCTCGTAATACCAGCGCGATATCGTGGGCGCGACACGGGTCGCGCTGCCTGTCGCGCCCGCGATATCGCGCTGATCTGTACGAGCCTTAAAATAGAGGATGGTTTGAAAATTCACATGATTGTAATATTGACAGTTTTGTGAGATTTAAGGGATTGGAAATATAGCGATAGTCGCCTATCTTGAGGTGACATTTAGTCTCATTAAAATCGATGGTTTTTCAGTATTTTCCAGTCATGGTTCAAATTTTTTTCGGTGTCGACACAGATTAAACTAGTGCATTTTATTGACTAAATTTCCAAAATGGCTTCGGAATGGGGAGGCCTCAAATGTCATGTCATGTCAAACAACAATAATTTTTCACGCGCCAATATTTTCGTTCGTTCTTTTTTACTTTAAACAGCTCTATTTGCAGCCCTGTTAGAATTTTCAATATTTTTTTTTAAAAGTCACCTCCTTTGTTGCCATATTTCGAAGTCAAAAGGAGTAAAAAGGTCGTTCCATTTTGATTTAATACACGATAGATATGAGTTACTAACATTGCCGGCGGCTACTCGCATGTATTTGACCAGTACAGCATTTTCGATTTATCTCGAAGAAGTGTGTCAGAATAATGCTCGAATTTCCTGAATCGAATTTTCGAGAAAATTAATTTACCTGTAATTGAATTATATACGTATAATGACTATTATACGTACGTGAATCGGGCGAATTGGTTCATTTATCACTCCACGTAAGATAAGATAGGGAGACGGTATTTACCTTCCTCGAAACTTATTAGGGGCAGGTATTTTACAAGTGAGGGTTGAAATGTCAAACAAAACGTCCAAATACGAGGTATTTTAATGTGTTTTGTTGGCGAGGTAAACTAGTTTAATTAAAAATAAATGATGAAGGTACTACCTACTTCAATGACAGAATTTATTTTTAACTGTATGTATAATTCTAATTAAGTTTAAACATCATATTATACCTTCATTCGCACATTAGCCAGTTACCACACAATACTAAAAAAACGTCAAATTGTAATAAATCTATACATATAATAAAATAGTAACGAAGAATTTTTGTCCGTTTGTCGTTTGTATGGATATATAGGTAGGTTGTATGGTATAATAGGTATGTTCCGGATTGATGCAAAAAGGGCCGAACGGATTTGACTGAAACTTAGCACAATGATAGTTTATAAACTGGATTAACACATTTCAATTTCAATTTCAAATAGCCTTTATTTCTGATACTGTACATGGATTACATTTCCATCATATAAATACAAATTGTGCTTACAAGTTTTGCTCGCTTTAATTTTAATTACGTCGTACATTCGAATTTCATGCATTTGTTAATTATATTATTATCTAAATTAAAATAAATATTGTTATACATTATCTGGTTTGATTCGTTATTGTTAAACTATTATTAATCATTGACATCGGTAACATTAGTATCAGCTTACCCTTTGGCAAAGGCCGGGAGGCCTGTGCCAAAACTTTAGGTTTGCCATAATTTCCTATTTGTGGCTTTTCTTCTCCATTTCGATCCTGCTGTCTTTTTAACTTCATCCTCCCATCTCATTCTTTGACGCCCTTTGCTTCTTTTTCCATGTCAAGGGTACCACATTGTGACATCTTTAGACTATTTATTTCTCTTGTTTCTTATCATGTGGCCTATCCAATTCCATTTAAGTTTTTTTACCGTCAAAGTGACATCTGTAACTTTGGTCTTACGTCTTATAATTTATAGTTTGATTTTGTACCGTAGCTTGATGTTTCGAATGCTTCTCTCCATTTTACTTTGACAGACTCTAAGTGCTGCTCCATGTTTGTTAGTGAGGGCCCAGGTTTGTAATCCGTAGGCAGACATGACAGTATGCAAAGTTTGAATACTTTAGTCTTGTCCTTCATTGGTATGTGTGGATTCGTCATGACTTCTTTTCCAGGCATTGCTTATTCTGGTGTTTATTTCCTTTTGCATTTGGTTTTTTGGTGAAATTATTTGACCTAAATATGTATTGGTCAACATATTCTATTTCCTTGGAATTTATTGGATTTACACATAAGGTATTTTTAATCCCGGTAGTACACACGGCTGCATATCAAGATTATCAAGCTATACATTTCTAGTTTACGCTGACCTCGAATAAACGGAAATCATATACAATGCGAGATCAGCTTATACTGGAAATGTATAGCTTGATGCGTAGCCGTGTGTACGTTCCCGTGGGGTATTTTCTGACATCCACGCGGGCGAAGACGCGGGAAAAAGTTAGTGGCAAATAAAACCAAAAAATAATCTCTAAGGCATACAAAATACAATCCCTACATAAGTCCCGGTAGGTACTTACTTACCTACAATAGCCGGTGTATGTAAAGAGGTACAAAAATTAAACACTTCAGCGGATAAAATATTTCAATACAAATAAAGTTCAACCCAGAAGAAATCTTTCGTGAACAGGCGACATACAAATACAAATCTTTGTTTCCCAGTTAGCCCACGTTTAGGCTACAGCTTTGCAGCACAAAAGCTGCACATTCAGGCACAAGCGTATTTCAGAAAAAGTAAAAAAGAGACCAATCTTTCGTCTGATTTCTGCCCATTTTAAAGGCCCGCTTTTATAAATGTTTTTCGAAGCCCGAACGAAAAGACATGTAAGAACTATTGAGCCTTAGAGAACTAGTAAAAGATCCACAGGGATTAAAACGGGACGCTATTGAAGCGTGTTAATTCCACATTACAAAAGTCACTCGTGCCAAATTTAGCGATTATTATGACAATATTATTCCCAGTGAGAGTTTATCAATAACAAAGTAGTGGGCGGCTAAGCAAGGGAAGTTATAAATTGATGATGCTGTATGAATACACTTGTTTACCTAAACCATAAAAAAATCATAATGCACCTTACTAATCACTACTTTTACGTATCAACACCTACGATCACTAATGTCTTCTAAAGTAGCAGTGCCTAACTCTGTGCTACCTACCCTTTACGGGTTTTAAGTGTGCCAAGATCCAGGGATAAAACACAACCGTGTCTGTTCCTGTCCTAACATTTACTAGGCTGTCGCCATTTCCCAACGAAGGTTCTAACTTAGGGAACATGTTAAACCACAAACGACACGAAAAACCCGCATCGGAACCGAAACGGGTTGCGTACGACATGTTAGGGAAACTTGTCTATTGTTAGCGTGAATACGAACCATCGACAATAGACTTACGACTCGAGTGTTACGAGTACTGAAAAGGTCTACCGGATTCAAGTCCATTATTGGATGTGGAAAATAACAAACTGAAGGGCGTCAGGTTTGTTAGTCGACTATATTCAGAACTGGATCATCTGAGTGCGCGAAATTTTTTGTCAAAAATAACCCCACACAGTCGGATTATCACAAGATACAGATACCTATCGTGTTTACATTTAAAAACATAAATCTCACAACAAAGAGTCCAACCCGGAACCAATACCTACCTATCTATTATATAATATATATGCCTATCAAATATGTATTCGTCCGTGCGAAAAATTTCTATATTTTACCCGCGACTAGTAGTAAGTAAGTCGCGGGTAAAATATTGGTTTCTGCACTACTGTGCAAAAACCAATATTTTCAGCCAGTACTCCGGACATTCGTGCTGTCCTGTTAGCCACTAATGATAACTGGTAATGATAGTTTTAGGAATAACCTCCAGTCGCATTGGTGATCACAGTTTGGTGTTTTAAAAAATACAAAAGACGTGGATATATTTAGTAACTTTTCCGCTTAGCTATTTCTAAAGAGCTATAAAAACCCTGAAAGCAGACACACACAGATTGTCTGCGTTCAGCGGTCGGTGTGGCAACACGCCGTGTTCGAGTTCGCGACAATTCAATCGTCATCCTGAGGATGCCTCGTTGAGAGGTAAAACACATGTCGATTTCTTTCAGGGTCTTTTATGGCTCTTTAGAAATAGCTTAGCGGAAAAGTTACTAAATATATCCACGTCTATTGTGTTTTATAAAGGATTTCCGCAAGGTCACGCCTGAATCAATTAACTATCTTGGTGTTTTAAGTAAAAAGAAAAACGTTGCTGCTCATCCTCTTTGTAACACCTCTGTCTGTATCTCACCAAATAACAGAATATTACAAAATTGGTTTTAATAACAATATCGATCGCCCAGTAGAGGTCTTATCGTATAACTGAAGTTCCTAAACACCATTAATAACAATCGCATTGTAACAACGAAGCAATACAAATACAATGGACCGTTTGACGGTACATTATATTAATTATGTGCAAGTGGCTGGGCAAATGAAGCTGTATTTAACTAGTACCTATCAATAAACGATGACTTACAACAAAAGCTGTTTCTCGGCATCGACGGTTACTTCAGGCAAACATTATAAATTTATCTGAGACTCATTAATTTACGAAAATCGACAGACTGCTCGTGTCACCCATTTAACTCTTCGTTTAATAAATGAGCCGATCAATCATATTTTCTAAACCAATTAATGAAGCTAATATCTTTTAACTCATTAAAGTTTCCCAGAGCTTTTTGTTAACATTCATATTTGAATATTAATTAATCGTTGTAATAAAACGCTCCTCATTTACAATTGCGCCGTGTTATTATCGCATTTGCCCTGTACCCGATTAGCATAATAAATGGCAAAAATATCGTTGTATTCCGAATTAGGTACACCAACCCAACAATTAGCCGCCTTAGTTTACAAACAACTAACTGTTCCACACACAAATTAGAATTAATTATCGCGTCGCAAAGAATAGTAGTTGACACGGTTGGGAAACTCTACTTTTACATACCCGGCACGTTTGCAAAGGTCCAAATGAGATTTTCGAAGGTCCTCGGTTCATTTATTGAAAACGTAAACGAGGGAAGGACATTTATTACACATGACAGGTATTTGACAAGCACCCTTCCAAATAAAATAGGTATTTCAAATTGTGTTACTGAAATTGTTTCAGTTTTCATCACAGTGACTTTTCATAATATTGACATGTCATTTAGGTGCTCGCTATTTTTCTTGGCAAACATTTCCTTCTGGAACTTATGTAAAATTCTCACAAATGAGGCGAGGACTTTGTTTTTCTGAAGCATCGTGGAAAGTTTTAAAAGTACCTATAATTATCTACCGAACTGAGCACTGAGCGGGACCTTTCGATCTGTTGACAACTTGACAGACTTTACTCAATCATTGTCTCATAACTACATATTATACCCACCGCAGTCCGTACCTACATTTATCAGTCATTCGATCGCTTAGCGCCAGTTACTAAAATAAAAGCGCTTTGTGTGTTCACGTAATTGGAAAACTCTTTATTGTTCCTCCATTTAAATTGTATACCATCCCCGAAAAACTTCGAATAATTTTAAAATGAATTCATCTGTTAATAGTTGTTGCTAGGGTTTCATGTATTCTACTCGTACTAGCCACCATGCTCCAATCAACAAATAACTTTCCTTGAAAACGGATAAGCAACGCTACTTTTACTTTTATATTATTATTTTATTTAGAAGGCTTTAATTAAGTAGATACCTACTTCGCAGATAATCCGGATTGAAATGCTTTTAATCTAAATTGGAAAAAAAGTTGACCAACAAATCAATATAAGAATATTCGTGAAGAGTATCTATCGAACCTCGATCGAAACGAATTGAGAATTGTTAATCCTTAAGACTTAAGACGACGTCTCTTGTTCAACTGGTGCAGTGCAGGCTCAACTACAAAATATCTCACAATGAAAGAGATACCTAGGTACCAAATTAAACGCTATCCAAATCAATTTCGAATTAAGTAGGTACCTATTGGCAAACTAATAATATTCATTAATTCTTGTAATGCATTGATATCCTCGTAACAAAGTTTTCGTTCATTTTATCTTTTGCCAGTCAAATAAAATAGAACAAACAACCTTTTGACTCTGCATTTATCGTAGCTAAAACAAAAACTACTTAACGTTTAAAAATATTTACTAAGAGAGTGCTCGTAATAAAAATTTTGGTCTGCTTATTTTAAAAATATTCTGTAGGCAGTCTGTACTGAAGTCAATTAGATATCCATTGGAAAGAACTACCCAATGGCTTTGGTATGGTACGCTATAGGTATTATTAGGACACACGCTCGCCACTCGCGAGCTTGCGTGACTGCACCAAGCTTACACATTCACCTTTATAAATAGCCGCTTCCAACTTTGACAGGTTTTATTTTTACTCGTACATTTTCTAGATTGCATGGATATTATGCGATTTTTTGTGTAATATGAGTATCGTATCTTATGCCTCCTCGCTATGAAAAAGCTTTTGGAAGAGAAAATTATTTTCAATTGTTTTCTTTTATAGCTCCCAGAGGTGAAGCTGTGTGAAGCGCAAAGGAGTAAAATACGTCGGCAAAATTTCATCTCAAGCTTTTTTTTATGTCTCGTTTGTTATTATAAGGTAAACGTTATAAATTTTCGGCGAAATTAGCGAGCAAGTAGTCATGAATTTATATCACATATGCAAGCTCTTCAATGGTTTTTACGACCACGGCTATTGTTAACAGAGTAATTTGTTCCTCCAAATTACTTTTTATAATGTTAGTGCCTACAATTCAACGTTTAACTGGATTCCACATGAAATATTTTCTATTTTTGGGTAAGTATACTATACTTACATGCATTGGATAAATAATTATGAATATAATTATATGTATGTTACTTATGAACGATACCTAGTTTCAAATGTTTTCATTAATTACGTAATATACATGAACAGAAAAAAGGAAAACACTGGATTTTAAAACAATGAAGTCGAGCTGTTTTTCAAGTCAATTAACAAAAATCGTGGTGCCCCAATTACAGAGGCTAACTAGTATTTTGCTATTCGATTTCGAAGCACATATTGTGAGGACTCACGTTAATCCTCGCTCACGATGTTATTTCGTACTTCATGTTCAGGTACCTGCATCTATCTGCACACTTGCAAGCGAGAGTGAACGTGCACAAAAGGAGAGCTGAAACAGGAGTGTGATGGCGTCGTGAATACTGTGCACGTTAATTACACTAGCTTACTTAATTGGCATGTAAGAAAGGGAAACTGATTAAAATAGTATTATCTCAAACATACTTGGAATTTGAAATTCGAGCATTATCTTGACAAACTTCATCGAGATAAATCGAAATTGCTGTACTGGCCAAATATATGCGAGCGCCGGCACACACACAACAGATATGGATTTTCATACAAACATTGCCGATGTTTGTATGAAAATCCATATCTGTTGTGTTTAGCGGCCAAATAAATTACTATGAAAACTCATATCTGTCGTGTTATTTAAAAATGGAACGAACTTTGTACTTCAACACATGGCAACCAAGGTGGTAACTTATCAAAGTTTTAATTAAAATTTCGATTTGGCATGCAAATAGAGCTGTTTAAAGTAAAGAAGAAACAAATGAACATATTGGCGCGTAAAAAATTTTCTTTGTTCGTCATTGATTCTGGAAATTAAAATTAATTTACACAGTTTAAATTTCCGCACATTATTTGAAAATAGTACTATTCAAGCATGGCCGCAATCAGGCCTTAATGGTCTCAAGTATGTGTGCCTCGGCTTCGCCTCGGCCCACATTTCCACGATCGTCCATCAATGCCCTAGTTGCTGGCCGCGACAGTAATATACTATTTCCCGCTATTGGTCACATACAGAATTAGCATGTTGAATTTTCTCGTCAGTTAAGACGATCTCGTTTTTCATTCAATAGCGACAGCCTCGATGGTCTAGTGGTCGTAAGCGTTACCACAGAGCCTTATGAGCGCTGCTGAGGTCCTGGGTTCGATTACCAAGTCGGGCAAAGTGTTATTGGGTTTTTCCATCGGGAATTTCTCAGTAGCAGAGTCTGGGTTAATTGCGCCCGGTTGATGGTAATAGGCCCACCCACTATTACATGGGACAGCTAAATGTGCATGTACTGTAGATACCTACACCTCTGTCTAACCCTACGGGAATTACAAGCGTGATATTATGTTATGTTCATTTAAATAAAGCCCAATATTCATATTGAAGCATAGTCTTCATATCTAAGTAGAAGTATAGACTCTTATAGTTTCGACGTGAATTTGTAGTCGGCGTCTTCTCTAAAGAATAGTTACTTAATTATATATTAGCAAATGCTACCATTGGGAAGCGAAACACATCGGAACATAGAAATGGAGGAGCATCTTCGTAAGTATTGTAGGTACTTTCTATTTTTGGGACATGCTAAATTACTTCAGTGTCACTATCAGTCCGTTTCATAAAGCTTGAGATATTATCTAACATTGCTGTAGCGACATTTTCCTTCTTAGCGAAAGCATAACATAGATAATAATAGTTGGTATTTACCTAACGCAAAGCGACTACTTTCTTGTTGACACAACATGGAAGAGCCTTTGTCCAGCAGTGGCCTGCAATTGGCCGTGTTTATCGTTGACCTCCACGTCAACGTCCCTTATTTAGAGTAATGAGGGTTCCCGGACATGATCTTATACAAAGAGGTTGTTCTACTAATTAAACTAATGATGGCGCTGATTTTTCAGCGCACCGGGTGAACAACAGGACAACAGTTTTCTTTTTGTTAGACCCTGGAGAGAGAAAAAGACGGCAATATTTCCATCAGCATATTCCGCGGTCTTAACTTGTTGAGAAGTTTGAGTTCTACCTAATTTGACAGCTCATATTTTCTTATGATGTCGCTTGTATAACTGCTACAAACTTACTGCAAGTCAAACAAGGCAATTGTTTCAAGTTACGTGCAGGCGGTGAAGAATAGAATAAAGCCCATTAATTAAGTAATTAGTACCTGGTCGACCGAGCTCTGCTCGGGTGAAAATAGAGAAAACGAATTTTCCCAGAAATGAGACCTAGCTAGATCGATATTGCAACTTTTTCGAGAACATATTTTTTATTACAAATATATATATGTTACCGTTAGAGTACGGAATACGTTAATATGCGCATTAACTAGGTAATCTGCAATTGACCGGTAACGATCCGTTGAAGTGTCAAATTTTACTTAAAGTAGCACATACCTAGTTAATCTGTATATAACGGATGCCACACCGTTAAATCGCGGAAAACAGTGAGCGAAACACTTTTGTCTCGTTTTCTGCCTAATTTGATCAGTTATTTCAGTGGAATAAAATAAGAGTTAAATTTTAATGATTGATTTTCTTTTTATTACTTTGTTTATGCGTTTAACAAATTAAATAATTCATCATCATCATCATAATTTCAGCCGTTAGATGTCCACTGCTGGACATAGGCTTCCCCCCAAGCACCGTCACTTTGACCGGTTCTGTGCTTCCCGCATCCAGCGGATTCCGGCGGCCTTCACAAGGATATCGGTCTACCTCGTCGGAGGCCTTCCAACGCTACGTCTTCCGGTATGCAGTGGCCACTCCAGAAACATTCGGTCCTATCGGCCATCTGTTCTGCGAGCAATGTGCCCTGCCCATTGCGCTTTAAGTTTGGCAATTCTTCGGGCTATATTGGTTACCCTGGTTCTCCTGCGGATCTCTTCATTTCTGATTCGATCAAGGAAAGTTCAAGCATAGCCCTGTCTATTGCGCTTTGGGTGAATTTTAGCCTTCTAATAAGGTCCAATACGAGCGACCATGTTTCAGACAAAGACTTTCGTCTTGAGACACTGCGGTATGTGGGACGAGAAGATATTGCGTAGCTTCCTGAACGCTGCCCAGCCGAGTCGGATTCGACGATTGACCTCTTTCTCAAAGTTGAACCTACCTAGCTGGACAGTTTATCCTCATGGCGCAGTAAACATACTCGGCAACAAATTTGAGTATAGCGTCTCCAATCTTCATGAGAGTGGGTGATGGCCGAATTCCTAAAGGCCGGCCGAAAAACCCGTTCTTAAAGACCTCCAGAAGCTTATTGATTCCGTCATACTCGAGGGCAAAACGCCACAGCCATAGGTGTGGTGATACTTTTCTTTAAGAATGCCTTCCTTATTAATTCTAGCCCCATCTCACTTCTGAGCCATATCTACAAGCTGTTTTCAAGAGTCATCACGAATCAGGTTTGACGACTTCCAGCCACCCGAACAAGTCAGATTCCGTAAAGGCTTTAGCACCATAGACCACATACATACGCTGCGGCAGGTTTTACAAAAGACCGAAGAGTATAATGTGCTTTTCTGCTTAGCGTTTGTGGACTAGGAGAAAGCCGTTGATTTGATCGAGACATGAACTGTACTGCAGTCTCTTCAATGGTGTCAGATCGTTACATCGAGGTGCTGAAGTGTCTGTACGAAAATGCCACTATGTCAATCCGACTCCAGGACCAGACCTCGAAACCTATCCTTCTACAGCGAGGTGTGAGACAGGGAGACGTTATCTCTCCGAAACTGTTCATCGCTGCACTAGAAGATGTCTTCAAGGTTCTGGACTGAAAAAGGTTTGGAATCAACATCAATGGCGAGTACATCACACTTTTGGTTTGCCGACGACATAGTAGACATGGCTGAGACTATGGAGGAACACAGTAAATTATTATTTATTTATTCAGTTTCGGACAACAATAAATATAATCCATCTTGTTAGTGAAAAAATACCCAATAACTAATGTTACTAATACAAAACACACAATCAACACCGGCAACACATAACGAATTAAGTGTCCGAGGCAGGTTGGCAGAGAACGATCAAGCAACAGACAATAATCAATGACCTCAGTAAAGCTTCCGAAAGAGTGGGTCTTAAAATGAACATGGACAAGACAAACGTCACGACAATTAAATAAATAATAACAATGAATTCGAATGTTTTATTCAAGCAAAGAACCTGTTTTATTAACTTAACAGTATGCTTGGTCGTTAGTCTGCAGATTAACTAGTTAATGTAAGAACTGAAACTATTTTCTCCACTTTAACGGACTCGATCAGATAGTCTGCAGATTAACAAGTTAATCTGCACTCTAACTGATTACCGCACAGTAGCGGTAACATATACAATATGTAAAAAAACCCTGTCCGATCCGAAAGGGGTTCATAGTTACTGCAATTAAATTACCTAAAAGTAATGACAAATGTAATTATTATTGAAAATAAAAAAGTTATTGCTGTTTAAAAATATGACTTGTAGATACCCGCTAAACGACGGCCGCCCGTGGCCGATGTAATAATCCGGTAAAATTCCCCATTGAAAAAAAAATTGTTTATTTTATTTTTTGATTTTCTTGAATATTACTACATATTTAGACTCTCAGTACGATACCTAACAACACCCTCACGAATTGGAAAGGATTTTTTTTACATGTTGTATACATATATACAATGTGTCTGGTAGCCGGTGTCCGACCCGTTAAGGCGGAGTAATATGATCTGTTTTATCGACAAATCCACCATAATAAGGCATTTCGCCCCTACTGTTTTAAATAGCGGCTATTTTAATTATATAGTTTATTGAGTACGGGTGGGTTCATTTAATTTGCAATATCTACCGATGTAGAGGTCCTAGAGTCATAAAAGTGGTTTCGTTTGACAGCTACAATAAGTTGACACTAAGTGGTTAATTAAAAACTCCCATTAAAACCTTAAAAAACACTTGAACCGTAAAAGAGTTTTTTTTTTGTGTTTAAAAAAAATCTTGCTGTTAACTTTCCCTTTTTTTACTCATTTCAAAATGACCTCCGTGTTTGTAATAAGAATAAAAAAGCTTGTTATGGTGGATTTGTCTATAAAATTGGTGACCAGACAATGTTTAAATAAATATTGCTGATTTAATAGTAGTTATAAGATTATTGTAGCCCTAAGGGCAGACATCATTCTGCCATCATATTTAGACATAGATATCATACTGAAATATTTTACACAGTAGTTACAAAAGTAACCTACTTATAAGCTACAAAAAATATTCGATATAAAAAATATTTACTTACAAGATAAATAAAATAAAATATATAAAGGAACAAAAAGTTATACGGTTCGGACAACATCCTCATATAACATGCAAAAAATCTAATAAAAATATCGAGGAATACGAGACCTCACTTTTATGAAAAAATATATTATTATCTACGATATATTTTTCATACTTACATAAACCTTAGACGATATCTACGTAAACCTTAATAAGCGAATAATTTATCTTTTCTATACATTTTTATGAAGGTATCTAAGCAAGTACATCTGTGCTCATAAAAATTAATGATCTATCATTTTAGCTCTATAGATGTCGCGTTTTTGACGTCATAACAAATGCTAAAAATGTAGATGGGTCAATGACCGCAATTGCCATGCTAAAACGCAACAACTACAGAGCAGAAACTCTGCTATTATCCTATGGCTAGTAGGTACCTACCTATTCGCGCCTTATGTACCTATTATTTCACGAGTGACTTGATCCACCGTATCTTGCAAGATAAAGTAGCTAGGTACAGTAAGTGCAAAGAAGATTTGTTCTTTGCTTAGAAGATAAACGAACGAGGAAACTAAATATTCCAACTTCAACAAGCCGTAAATAACGGAAGCCGACGTGCAGTTTGTGTATATCTTTACATGCAGTAAGTGATCGCCCGGATTGTTGTTGTTTAAATTTTGCAGTTGTATAGTATCGTCGTTTCTAAACTACGGCGCCCGAATCTGCAATCAGAATAAAGATATGGTGATGTAAATCTTCACTAGCTAAGTACTTAGTACTTATGTACGCCGTGAATACTGCAGAAACTTGTTGCAGGATTGTTTTACATAGGTACATCTGCACTGACGAACATAGGGACGGGCAGCAGGCTCGGTCCGCCCCGTACTCGCGGTCTTGAGGGGCCCCCAAATCGCGAGTAAAGGCCTAAACAAGGCCAAAATATGTACAGTAAAAGGCAATTGTAGTTGAGGGTCCCCCTACGTATGCTAAATATAAGTTAAAGTAACATAACATAATGCCTGTTCTCCCCGATGGGTTAGTCAGAGGTGTACCTATAGTACACCCACATTTCGCCAGATATGTTTAAGTCCCATGTAAAAGGGGGTGAGCCTATTGCCATCAACCGGGCAGAAATCCAGACTCCGGGCTGCTACTGAGAAATTCCAGATGGAAAACCCCAATAACACCTTGCCCGACCCAGGAATCGAACCCAGGACCTCATACTCAGCAGTAGCGCTTTGCGAGCACTAGACCAACGAGGCAGTCAAGTAAAAGTAGTGTGCTAATATTTTTGAACTTTGAAATTTCGAAATCGCTTCGCTCGCTCTTATATGTATACTACTTCTCAAACTTTTCGGTATACCTGGGTGGAGGCCCCTATTTAGTTTTGATGCCTTGGGCCCCCATCAGACTTTGTCCGCTACTGCATATCTGTAAACTGTATTCCAAGTTGCAACTGTTTCCATATACCTGTAACTAGGTACCAATAACTGTCACAAAGAGTTAGTTATCGGAAACTGCGTTTTGTATTGTTAAGACTAGGAACTGTAGGAAACTGCTTTTGGTATTCGTTAAAATAGGAATGCGTTATGTTGGAATGGGATGCTACCGTAACTGTAATGTTACGTAAAGTAAAGTCAGGGAAATTAATTGATAAGCCAATTAACTACTAACTACTAACTTAAATTGTCCGTATATTTGTCGTTGCCAGATCTTAGAATTGATCATTTCATGAAATGAACATCGACCGCTGATCACATCACGTACGGCCTGAGCAGATCATTGATTACTCAACGTTTGACGATATGCACAGTTAAACGCACGGCTACTTCATGATGTGGCCAAAAATTAGTGATTATTTCGTGAAATAGGTAGATTATCTACCGCTAGAGGCGTTGATGTCGCTTTGTTTATGTTGTGCATCATGGCAGCGGCTACAATAAATCAAACAAAGTATGGTGACCACGCAAAAAGTAAATGGACTTTTATTGGGTTTCCAAATATGATATTATGGAAAGCGATCAACTTGGAAGTAGCGCTGGCCGGTCGCTGCCGCGGCGTGAAATGCAACAAAGCACTTAAAATTAGTTTAAAAGAATTAAAAATTTACGCCGCTTATGTGGCACCCTGACCAAATGGGTTAGGTCAGGTTAGAGCTGTGACCAACCGCGCGCGAGCCGAGCGACCAAAGCGAGCTGTGCCGCGACAGCGGCTGGCGAGCGCTTATTCCAAGTTGGTCACAGCTACATGGCTATTTTTACTACACTTTAAACCATGGATACCCTACATTAATGATATGGCCAAACGTCGACTGACATATCATTTGTAGCCAATTGTAGCTGGCCATTTCATGAAATGGTCAATTCTAAGATCTGGCCACGACATCTTCAAATCACAACTATCATTCGTTGACAGTTGTACGAAATAGTTATCCGTAATTACTAGAAGTTAGAGCGACGGAAAATCAACAATAAGTATGTGTCAATTGAAATTGACATAGGGTGTCAACTTGCTTAAGAATTCATTTACCTCACTGTGTACATCTTCAGGATATAACATGGGTGGTACTAGGTACTTAACCGTTGTCTTTTTCTTCAACAATTTTTCTATTTGCTTTCTGTATTATGAGTACCAAAACATCTAAAAACAACCCTAATATTTTCTTATTTACAATAGACACAAAGCCCACCACGTGCAGAAACACCCAAAGTCGGAACCATTTTCAGTAGGCCGTTAAACAAACTTATCGTGCAGAAATTCAACCTGCTTCTTCTGATGCCTCAGCCACTGCGCCAACTGGGCAACTGTGCCATCAATATCATTTGTTTTCATTATAATAGCAATTAATTTCTTCAGAAGGGTTTTTTGTATAATTATGTTTCTTGCTAAACACAGATCACAGAATAGTGTTACAAAACTAAGTTTACACGAACTGGATATCACATGTAGTACATACACGCCATACATCGAAGTTAGCTATCAGTTATACACCGTTGAATGTGGTATCCTCAATGACATACTTGCTTACAACTCTATAGAGTAGCAAGACGCTACCAACTATTTCTTGAAGTTTCTAAACTCCGAAAGCATCAGTTCTGGAGCGCATTAATTACTCTGTGTGACAGCGGTACAATTATGCCACCGAGTATACTACAAATTATGCACATGCAAATTATAAAAGTTGGACTACTGCAACGAGGCAAAGGAAATAAGTTTGGTCCTGTGAGGCAGAAAGAAATCAACCTACAAGTTATATTCTCACTCAAGCACCTTCCTACCTACAGGCTCCGTGGTGTGACTATAAATAAATCACTATGCCAACTAGATAATACAACGTAGCTGCTAGCTAAATAAAAACCGACATTGATCGGCGTACTCCACAGCTTTCACAGCTATCTCTAGGCGGTAAAGTAGGTACGAATTTCCTATTTTTGCCGCTTACTAAAGTGAAAAGAAGTGTTAAGCGCTTTCAACAGTCAACCCTATTTGACAGTCAATAAGCTAATTGAGCTGACAGGCTCGACTGTCCGTACATACGACACTGCAGTGACTTGCACGTCACTACAGTCGTCGACCACTAATATTGTGTTAGTGTAAGTGTTGTATGTAAGGTGGTTTTTGTTTTGTATTTTATTGTAATGTTAATGTATTGTTTGAGTAGCTGTTGCCCGCGGCTTCGACCACGTTTATGGCGGAAAATATCCCATAAGAACGTGCTACCGGGATTCAGAGTATCTTATGTCCTAACCCAGGTCATGGCCTATCCGTATGCCTTGCATCTAAATATGTTCAGCCGTTTCGGCATGAATAGGTAACAAGCCTGATAATAAATCTGTTTTAGGGTTCCGTACCTCAAAAAGAAACATTGAAACCCTTTAAGGATAACTTCGTGTCTGTCAAGACCCGTTTTCTCAGGAACGCGTGGAAGCATCAAGTTGAAATAGATATCAAAAACTTAGATCTACGGTCTCTTGGAACTGTAACGAAAATCAAACTTCCAAGTCAACGCAATAATGGGCACGCCACAATTGCGGCTAGAGGTCCCCTCTTTGAGGAGTGGCTAGAGAGGCGCCACGGCGTCCTCACCTTCCGCCTGATGCAGGAATCATCCCCTATTTTACTCTATCGAGTCATCCCTCGATTGAAAAACGCTGAAATACATCATTCTTTATTTGTTACCAAAAGCATAAATTAAAATTTTCATAGCCCCAACTTAAGAAATGATAGGTTTCCCATACAAACTTTCATCTCCTATATCTCCCCCCCCCCCCTTAGGGTTATTTTTGAGACAAAAAATAGCCTATGTCGTTTCCCGGGATGCCATCTATCTCGTTGCCAAATTTTGTCAAAATCCGTTCAGTGGTTTAGGCGTGAAAAGGTAACATACAGACAGACAGACGGAGTTACTTTCGAATTTTTAATATTAGTATGGATGAAGGTATGTGTGATGTATTGCATTTTGTATATTGTGTATGAGTCATTGTAACTCGAATGAATAAATGAATAATAATAACAAAATCCACTATTCACAATGCCTCTGTTTCAGAGGAAATCGTGAAATAGGGCTGCAACAGAATTATCATATTATTTTCCTCATAGTTTTCACGCTAATGTCAGTTGACGGCAAAATATCGTGCGTCTAACAATTTCAGCACAATTTAGCATAAAAATGCTTTTGCTTTGTAATACTGTTATTATTTTAAGCAGCTATTTTTACAATATTCTTCATTTTAATAAACCTTGTAGATACAAGTTTGTTCGGCTAGTCTGGCGAAATATTATGTTTAGATTACGTGTGGCTTCCATTTGTTCGCCGATATATTTTGACGGCGATAACACTGGTAGACTACAAAAGGTGGTTCCCTTTTGCTGATAATTTCATGGAGTGTGCCCTGTGCGTCATTGAACAGGGTATTATAGCTTTGTTCAACATGATATGCGAATTAAATTCGCAAGGCTTTGTTTCTGATAAGAACGTTTATCTTCTAAGTATAACAAACCGCTATGAAATAATTTGTTCAATCTCATTTTCGTTGCAAAAGAAGGAGGCGCGAGTTCCTCGTCGCCTGAACAGAGGTGTCGTTTGTTGAATATAATATTACGAAACAGCCAGACGAAGTTTGCTGGGATATTCGACCTCTTACATGAATTTTCGTTATCTGACCACCTATACCAACTTTCTTACATTAAAAATAATTTAATGTACATAAAATGCGGAGGAAAACAAATTAGTTTTTTAAGGAAATATGAGAGTAGGTACGTTTTCTTCTTTCTTCTTAGGTATGGTAGTTGCATAGACTTTTTCCCATGGAGGCCAAGTGGATCCTTACCTATAACTACATAGTTCTACTCCTTCTTCACGCATCTTGTTTTTTAAGTGTCTACATAGTTAGTTATACCTACTTTCACAAACTTAAAGTTATCTACAGAATTACGGATAAATAATTTATTATCCAAGTGGGATACCAAAATATTTCTCCTTTAGACAAAGTTTTGAACATTTTACGAAATCCGACGGCTATTAAAGGTAAAAGGGCAAAATTTAAATATTACAACAAATCATATAACAACCAACAAGCTAGCAAGTATCTCAGTTTGCATAATTTTTCTCTTAAAGGGCGCAAAGTGTGAGCAGAGGCCATAAATAGGTCATTTAGATTTTAATGTAAAAAGGAATCGAGAACAAGTAGGTACTTCGCCAACCGTTTACCTATTTCCTAAGGGGGAATCGCCCCGTTCCTAAGATTATTATTTTCAATAAGCAATCCTTTCTTCAGGATTTTCATACTAGAGTTTTTCGCCCGTAATAAACGAAGTCAATTGATTAGAAAATTAAAGAGCGTACTGTAGTGTACTTGACCTGAAACGGTAGATTACTTTTTGATTTAGATTCTAATTTTTTCAGGATCATTTTATTGTTTGATTTTATTTAAAGCCATGTTTTTATTGGTGTTGACGTGGACTGTTTTAATTATGTTTTCGAGGCTACTTAATTTTAACATTATCTTCATCATCATCTATAGCTATGCGGTTATAGCATTAAGGCTCTTTCAAACAGGCGCGACACGCGACGCGACACAAAGACACCGCTCGTCGCGCGACGAGCGGTGTCTTTGCGTCGCGTCGCGTGTCGCGCCTGTTTGAAAGTGCCTTTATACCACTGTAGAGCCTCTTCTATTATCTCTCTTTGAGGAGTGGTTAAAGAGGCGCCACGGCGTCCTCACCGTCCGCCTGACGCAGGTCCTCACCGGACACGGTTGCTTCAGGAGGTTCCTGTTCCGGATAAAGGCTCTTTCAAACAGGCGCGACACGCGACGCGACACAAAGACACCGCTCGTCGCGCGACGCGACATACCTTTGTGTCGCGTCTCGTGTCGCGCCTGTTTGTAGGAGCCTTAAGGCGGGAGAAAACACTTGAGTGTCACCATTGTGTGGCTCGCCCGGAAGACACGGTGGAGGTCTGCCCGGCTTGGGTGGAACGCGGAATTCGAGGCATTTTCCCGTTAATATCGAAACAAAACGGACTTTGTGGCGGGACTGGTTCTGTCGTGTGACTAGATTTAAAAGACAAATTAAGGGAAAGTATGAAATTAAAAAGCCTTTTAAAAATTAATTTAAACTAATAATACATGTAACTAATTGATACATCGAAGAAAATTGCCTTAATTCCAAGGATTAACACAAAATTATTGCTTTTTATTCGGTTTTGTGACTCTGTCGCTTTTTACTTGATTCTTTTATAATTTTACTCTAAAATCATAATATTTTACTTAACATGTGTAGCTTTTTCGAAAAATACCTAATACATTTACTGTAAACATATTTGTGGCCGCACAGATTTAAAAGTTAAAAACTCATCTGATTTCAAAGATTTAACTTCATCAATTTGAAGAGACATTGACTAAATGGAAGTCTTAAAATCATAATGCTGTGTACACCACGATTATTTTACAATATTTACAAAAACTCTTTTTTGCTTGGAAGTGAGGAATATCTATACGACTATAATACCTAGAGCATGGATACCGGTTTTCGATAATATCGAAAAACCGGACTATCGGACCAAAACTCCGATATTGAAAAACCGATATTAGATTTCATTGATATCAGTTTTTCGATAGTTGATATAAAAAAACAAGACACAATAGAATCATTTAGGCTGGTTAACACAGCTGTCCGGGAGACCCGTACGGGCCGCCTGTGTGTGCCAAATTTCATCCAAATCCGTTCAGGACCAATCCGCGTCGCTGAGAAACAATATTTTAGCGCCTTCCGAACGGGCGGCCCCTACGGGTCTCCCGGATAGCTGTGAAACCAGCCTTACTTATTTAATTAAATTTAATTAATGTAGGCAAAGTATAATTTTCTGTTTAATAATATAAAGATTTAACTAGTACAAGAAGTTCTAGTACCTGCTTAGGCGGACATTCATTTCCTTACTACTCATCGGAACAAAGTAGAAAATGTAATACAAAATAAAAACCAAAACGTGCCAAATTTATTGGTGGAGGTTGCCGTTTCTCGCGCGGTGGTGAGTAGATCTTCCGTTCCGATGTCTAGGTATGTCGGTTCAAGCGGCTCGATACCCTGGGAATTGGCGGGGAGAGTGGCCCAGGGGTCTCATCCGGGCTCTCAACTGAGGAGCCGGGAAGGGTTAGCGTCTCACTTGTGGCAACAAGGGCCAACGCTACGAAGCGTGCTCAAAGTAGAGAGGTTGCGGCCGACGAGGTCACCGAAATGGCCTGTTAGGACTGGGAGTGGTGGTCTGCCCAGCTTGGGCAGAGCATCGTCGTGTCCTCGTGGAGGCGATCGGCGGCGGCGATCTCTCGCGTCCAGCCCTGGTTCAGGCCATGGTACGGATCGAGAGGAAATGGGAAGCCGTCACCTCCTGCTGCGAAGCGGTAATGCTCGCGAAAGAGGAGGCGGAACGCGTGAGGGAGAGGCAAATTTCGCGCCCTCACGCCCCTAACTGCCGCAGGAGGAGACGCCCAGGGCGTCGGGAATCGCGAGGCGATTTCCGGCCACCGTAGGCGCGGTTTTGCGGACGGTAAGCAATGGGTAGCTCACCGTCCGATAAGGACCAGGCCCGGGTCGACGGCGCGTTGTGTTCCACGCCTCAAAGAGATGTCAGCAGAATCGATGGGGTCCGCTAGGGCCGATGCCTGCCGGGGTTGCGAAGAAAACTGAAAGGGAGATCGTGGCCCCCGGCAACAGGACAACTGAAGGAACAGGGGTGGGTTTTAGTCAGTAAGAGTCTGACACGCCCTCCCGCTCCGCCCAGAGCAGGAGAAGTTATTTGATGACTTCCCAACCAAAAAAAAAAAAAAAGACTGGGAGTGGTGGTCTGCCCAGACTGCAACGTGGATTTTTTCCTGAAGGTGGTTAATAGGGGTCGCAAAAAGAAGGCTGCACTGATGGCACCCCTGAGTAAGTTTATTAAATTTCCTCCACCCTATCTGGTGTTTTTGGGAACTCATCGGTAGCAAATTCACTGAAATATGTTTTAAGGATTTAAGAGATAGTGCAAAGTAGATGCAATAGAAAATCTTCTTTGGGAAATGCGCACCTGCAATGATCTCAAGAGAAGTCTTGACAGCGTAGAATTTGACAATCTAATTTACGCAGGATACATTTCATAGCCGCATCAGCAGTTGACAGAGTTGTATCACGCCGGTACAGTATTTTGATAATATTCAGACTTTTCTAGATATTGTCCAAAGTATTAATCTCGCTCTGTGGCTCTGTGTGAATTTGATATAAGTCTTATTAAAAAAAAAAAACTATTTCCTTAAGATGCTAACATCATTAAAACGATTTGATTTTTTTTTGCCTAAATAACGCAATAATATCGAAATACCGGAATACCAGTATTCAAAAATATATATATCGAAACAATACCGGTATTGGAAAAAAGTTCCGATAGTCCATGCTCTAATTATACCTACTACGTCATGAAAATATAACACATTATTTTAATGATAATAATTTGAATAAAAAACAGTTTGATCAAAGTAGTTTCTGATACAAGAAAGCAACGTTTAAATGTATTGTACCCATAAGTCTGTAAGCCAGAATCAAGGGTTAGAGTTTATAACAAAGCCGAACAATAGCTCATTAAATAGCTTACAACATTTTAAGATGCTTAAGGAAAAATATATGAAGGTACTAAGATGTGAAATAAATTCACTTTACGAGCAAATGTTAATTAAATAGTTGGCTACTAGGTACCTACTCTTATTATCTACCTTCTAAGTTGTACGCGAATTTCATTAGAATTAAGAACACTACAGTAGTATCTTAAGGAAAACAATACTAATTTTTAGTTAAGAAAACCTTACCTAATGTATAAATGTCGTCAGCAAACTTCAATCTGTAAATTGTAAATTGATTTTATTTTTTTTAAGATTAGATTTATTTGTAACTTTAGTATACATTAAATTGATCAGTAAGGGTTTGCAATGTGAAATAAGTTTTATGCATTCCAACCTGTTGTGCGGTATGTTCCGACCGTAGAATAAGTCACAAAACGGAGGTCACATAATGCCACGGAATAGTGAAATTTCACTATTCCGTGCATAATGCTACCATCTTGTAGTTTTAAATTGTTTAAAAATAACCCATCATACTTAGCACTTTTAACTGTTTGATACCAAATACAGTACAAACTTTTTGATTAGTCAACAATAACAATATTTAAAGAAAAGTGAGTTATAATAGTAGAACTTGGTCACATACTTGAGCAAAGTTATTTGATAATTTCCCACCCAAGAAAAAAAGAGGGCGTGCATGAAAGCTGAGGAAACCGTCACGCATGTGCTCTTTGAATGCACAGGCGTCACCCAGATTAGAACAGAAACCCTCGGGTCATCCAGATCTTTCACAAATGTGCTGAACAGACCAGGAGACTTAAGAAACTTCTAGCAGGAGTTGGGCTGGTTGGAATAACCACCGACGCCCGCCATGGCCCACGCACAATGGTTCGCCTGAAGGGCTAAGTGCGGAAACCAACCCATAAATTAGAACATAGAACTCTGCACAGCTCCAGTTAATCTCTTCCTGTTAAAGAAAAAAATGCATGAAAAAAGTGGATATTTAAAGTGACCTAAATCTACGGAACGTGACGGGAAGTGCTAAGCAAACCTGTCTAAAAAGATATACGTAAGACCTACAGTTAGCTTGGCGATATCCTGTGACCCGCGAAGGACACTTTTTTTTTCGCTAACGCTCTCGTAATGAAAAACATGCGATTTGACACTGTAATAAAATTGAGTTTGTGTTTTTTGTGTTTTCAGTGTTGTGGTCAGAATAGCTGTTACCTGCTACAATTTTAAACAAACTAGAATGCTTCGTTTGACTTGTTCCAAAGTGTATTTTAAAAATCCATCTTAGTGCCCTTTTTTCATAGAGTTGCAAAGCCCGCAGTCATCTTACAAAGTCGGCTGCATCCTACGACATATTAAATGCGGAAGGAGAAGAAAGAGTAAAAAAGGTAAGGTGGATAGGTACTTGGGACTATTTGGGAGAGGCCTATCCAACTGAAGACTCAAGACTGTGATAAGTTATAGTTGAGTTACCTAAGCGCACCGCTCGCTCTACAGATTTATTTCGTCCTATAATATTTGAATCCCGCCGTCAAACTGTTACGCAGTTTGGTGGGTTTATATTTTTTATAAACCCACCAAGGTGCTTAAGTAACAGTTCAATATTAGAATATGTTCGATTTTTTTATTTGTTTATATCTTCAGTGGCATGTGCGGTTTCTTAGTCACGGAACTGACTAAATTAGAATTACTTACTCCTACTCGTATATTATAATTACGGTAGATTAATCTTAGCTTAGAATCAAACCCCGACCCGATGCTCGATAGCCGCCCTTGTGACATGAGATCCATTGCGGTGACTTCTGTTTTCACTAGTTTGAACTGAAATTCTCGTATTCTAAGGCCTGTGAAACTCAAGCAATAGGTAGGTACTTAAAACTAGTTTAGAGCCATTTGATTGGTTGAACTGAAATTAGTTTTAAGTAATGCTTGATGTCTTCAGTGAGCTTCTGTAATTCGGGTCAAAGTTTGAACTAAAGTTTCGCTAGTGCTAGGTAGCAACATCCTATACTAGCATTAAGTATCTGACCTACAGTTGAAAGCTATCAGCAAACCAAACTGCAATTAACACATCAACAGGATAACCATTAGTTACAGCCGAGTATTCGTTAAAAACTAATAATTTAAAAATAAATATTTTGCTCTTCTGCGTTCTAAACGTTTTATTGCTTTCTTCAATATAAAATACCGGTTCCGCCATCTAGCGAAATAACACAGAATTAGGAAAAGTTGCCCGACTCTACCGAGTCTTTCAAGCATGCAAAGTTTGGTCTGTAATTATTGAAAAATAACAAACAATTAAACGCAATGCAATTAAACATTATAATAATAGAAACTTTAATTGGAAATGAAGAACGGAAAAAAGTGAAGGTATTTTTACAAAATATTTAATTTTGGACGCACCAAAAATATTGATCTTCCTCATTCGAACTGCGCATGCTCGGGGATGAAGATGGTTGAGGGTTGGAATCAGACAACCAAGGGCTGTGAAACTGCTTCAAGTTAGATTTTTATATTTTCCTCTATAAACTTTCCATTAGAGCTAATTAAAGTTTATTAAATGAGTGTTATAGAATCCGTTAAACCATGGGGAATATTCAAACCAACGAAAAGCAATCCAAAACTGGAAAATCCCCTGCTAAGGGTAAACATTTTATGCGAAACTTGAACCGAAAATCACCGGGAAGAGACAGCAAAAAACATGGACGGAAGAAGAGCGATGCCAAACGTGACGCCATCGACAGGGAGTTTGATAAAACGCCAGATTCAGATATCAACGAACCGATCGAAATATCAGATAACGATACGGTCGAGTGCGTGTTCAAAACATTGCGGCAGGGGGAGGGCGCCGAGTCGGCGAGCGTGCAGTCGGAGGTAACGGTGACCAGGTGCGAGCCGCGCGCCCAGCCGCGGTCACCGACCCGCGACCAGTTGCCCGCCGCTGCGCCGCCGGCGCTCTCGCCCGCCAACGATTCCACCTCCGAGTCAGTGTTTACAGACCCGCTCACGCCGCTCGCCGTCGAGCTCAACCAGTGCTACTACTCCGCCGAGAGCGATAGCGCGCCCGAGGAGCTGCCGCGCACCCTCACGCCCTCCCTGCCGGCCGTGCAGTCCGAGAGTGTAGCCATGACCGTAGACATGCCGCACGACGATGCCGCCTCCTCGCTCTCCGCCAATGACTTAGAAAAAGAAGAAAAAAATGACGTATTCGATGACAGTGGTGACAAAAGCGAGAATGAAAAGGTTATGGGCACTGCATTTTCGGGCTGGTGTGGCGTCAACCAAGCGGAACGGAGTATAGAACGAGCCACCCACGAGTGCAACCACGATTTCCTCGAGAACCGGGTGAAAGCTTGCCCGGGACAGACTTCGTTCACGCTGTCAAAGCATCGGAAAGTGGAGCTCCCTCCGGTGGCTTGCGAGCCAGCTCTCACGTTACTAGACAACGGTCAGTTTACTAATAAACCATTACATTCATCCCTACTTATTAAATGGCTCTCTGAGAGGCATTGATCAACAATTACTATTGTTGATAGAAACAAAGATCTCCTTCAAATACACATAATATTGCATACTACCTATCTACCTAGGAAGCCAACATGCATGAAATATTGGCACACAAGATATTTCATAACAAAAGAAGTAAATTAGTTCTGAAACGTTGTATTTAGTTAAAACATATCATCCTCGTACACTGAGAACATACAGATAAAAGTTTATCCACGTTAGTTATCTATTTGCGTAGTTACTTATCGCATATCCTCGTACAAATCAATCAATGCTCCACAGTGTCCCTCTTCACCTACATACCTAGATGCTATTTGTATACGATCCTCTATTCTCTTGGGTACCTGTTGCTGACATAAAGTGCTTACTTTTCACAATGGGCGAGCAAACCAGTTTGTTGATGTATTTACGCACCGGCCCCGAAGGAGACCAAGCCCGAAACAATCAATTTTCAGCTCTATTTACCTTGATTCAACGTCGTTACGGCGAATCGATGTATTACCAGCACGTACATAACAACAAGTACTTTGTACTTACTTACATAAGACAGTTTCCCGCACTTGTAATGAAACATGATTACCTTTGGCGTGCGTAACCTTAAATGTATACCTAAAGGTATATGACGTCTAAGATCTCATCATGTGGGCAATTTACTCTTTTTTTTTGCATTTTTCTCGGTATTTGCTTGAGAGTGTAATTATGATGGGAATAAAAAACTTACTTATGTTGAAGTTTGGTATACTTAACTAACTTAACATACACACGTCACACATCTTACTTAATCAAACATTATTAAGAAAACTGCCTACTACTAAGAAGAAGAACTAATATGTAGGTAATATTATAGAAGCTATAGTGCTTGCTGATCAGTTTCTCTCTCTCTCTCTCTCTCTCTCTCTCTGACATTTGTAATCAGCCAAACAGACTCCTGCATCAGCACAACCATTGTAGTTCTGCCTACAGTGCCTACCTACTCAATATGTAATATCGACCCTATCTTGCTATCCACAAGAGTTATAGATACAGACACATCATTGACGTTTTTTCTTTGAGCAAATATCTATTGATTTTCTCAAAGAATCCCATACTTACTTACAGGAGGTACGCTCTGATACCGCTACATTTTTTATTCGTAATTATCAAAGCATTTACTGAATAGATTTTTGTACTCTATTCCACTCAACTCACTCATAGAAAAGCTGTACTATACTAATAGGTACAAAGGTAGAGAAACTCGAAATCTGTAAGAGAGTGTACTTTACGGTTTATGCCCTGCAATGGATAAACTTGCATCGAAACTTCCAAAGAGACTTTCCACCAAAGCTGAGCTTAAGCTTAGAATGTCTCGTAAACAACTAATAAAGTCGCTGCGTTCAAAATAAGTGGAAAGATGAAAATAACGCAAACCTATCTGTTGTTTGGACATCTCGCGGGCTCCTCTCCTCACTCCTGGTGCCTGGTGGAACAAAACAGCATACACTTATGATCTCAAAGTCAATCAAAACTTTACTGTTTCTAACATTTTATAAACAGTAAAGTTATGGTTTTAGACTAACACTAGTTTGTAAGCTTGCAATTGTACTAACAAATATGGATGTAATCGTCAGATGAATCTGAAATAAATGATTATTTATTTATTTATTCACTTATCTAGTTTAAGATTTGCATGCTTAATAACATATTTGTTCGTTCTCGTTTCAGTTGTAACAGAGAAAGATCGCAGGAGTTCGAGTGTTAGTGACAGCCCGATGTCTGATTCGAATGTGCTGAGAAAGGTGGCATCTCTCACACTCGATAAACTGACTGAATCCCGGGTGGTGCGCCCCAAGTTCGTGCCTGATAAACTCAACTTTAAGCTCTTGGAAAAATTTGAAGGTAACCACTAACCAGTTGCTTAATACATAACTAGGTTTTACTCGCGGCCCGCGTAGAGGTCGGAAATTATCCCATGGGAACGTACTACCAGAATTAAAAGTAATAATATCCTTTGTTCTAACCCTGGTCATGATATGTGTGCCTCATTTCAAAAGGTAACAGCCAAACAGAGTTACTTTCCCAAGGATAAGGTTCTTTTCTTAATGGTCGCAATTGAGCTGCTGCTAAGCATGCGTGGGGAATGGGTTCGATCCCCAAGTAGGGCAGTGCTATTAGGTTTTTCAATTGGAGTTTTAGCAGCAGCTGGAGTCTTGAGTTGTGCTTGGTTAATGGCTATAGGTTCGCCACGTTACATTGAACTTAAAAATTCCTAACTGGCGAACTGTGAATCTAGGTACCTACTAAATTTATTGCACCTCTGCCGACCCTTTCGAGGAGAACAGACGATGGTATATTATGTTAATAGAATCCTATCGACTTAGCTCATGAATGTCTCGGCTCTTCATAAATCTTGATAAATTATAGTCTTGTTGTCCTACTTATTAAATAGCCACTGTAGGGTACTTAGTCATGAGGTAAAGAATAATCAATAATAAACATCAATGTTATATTATTGACCAATATATGATTTGATTTCCAGTTACTCAAAGGTCTCTGCTTGGACTTTGACCAGCGCAGGCTCCGTTCAGGCGTTCACTATTTTTCGCGCGACTGACTTAAAAATACAATCAAAAATCATCTGTGTATATTTATCAAGGCGCTAACAGGTGAATGAACATCGCGATAAGAATGTTATCTGTTATTAACAAATAGCCCATAATTTCTTATCGCTGTTAATCATTAGCCTTAGCAGAGATACTAGCCATTTAATTAGTAACTAGTGTGCATACGTGACATAAAGAGTGCGAGCTCTTATTATCTAAAGCTATGCAATTGTCAACAAATCGCGTGAATTTCACCAACTCCTCAGTAGCACAGTTCAATTATGTAACGTTTCTTAGTCAGTTTCGGTCGAGGAGAAAAGGGGTGCAAGACATCGGTAACATTGTACGTTTGCATAACGATGACTTTGCGCTGTTAAGAGCGGAAATTACACCTAAAATTAAATTACTCCGTGCTGTTTCAAAATGTTTAATAAACAATCGTGCTCTTGTATTATATGTGCCATCGAAAAAGTTAAGAATGAATGTGTCGAAGACGTTACAGTGGTGTCGTTTTCAGATGTTTGTTTTAAATAGAGAAAATTATAAAATTAATTTAGAGTGCGACTTGAAAATGTCGGTAATTGTGATACAAGTTTATATTCTTAGTGAAACAACTGTGTTGTGCACAATCAATGTGTCGAGAGGGTGTCTTACGTCAAAGGAAGTGTTCAACAAAAGTACGTTTTAGGCCCAAAGGCCGCCTTTCATATTAAACTTAGGATAAGTACACGCTATAACCTCACTACAGTACAAGCTCAAATCGTTACGTAAAGGTTAAAATCCGGTCATTGACGGGAGGTTATTATGTAGACCAATTTATAATCTATTCAACACTCATAGTAGACCACTTACTTGCCTATTAGACTTAGAACGTATGCAGTGACGTCATTCATAATATTAACGAAGGAATACCAATTGTTATTACCTATCTTATTCTATCAACAGAAATTGAGGGGAAACCCCATCAATGTGCGTTTACTTAACAGATCGCCAGATTTCCAATGGAAAAAAAATCTTTTATATACATACCTACATGGTGAAGTTCCAAGAAATATTTGATGATAAGAAATTTTTTTTTGCTAAGATAAAGTTAGTCTACACAAAGTCGAAAGCCCATGCTGCTTGGTTTGTGTACACATAAATTGATTTATCAGGCCAATTCTGTATCTTTTACCCAACAACCGGTAGGTGAGTTTCGAAGTGGTTTACCCCACAACATCACGCCTGTACCTACCTATTCCCCGAAGGGCTCATTTAAGGTAATAGAACACATATCAACTCGGAAAAGGATCGTCACCGTATTGCCTTTCGCCTCGCCGTCAAACAGGCGTCAACCTAACGTAAACGTGTAACCAAAGCGGATCAGCAGCTTCGATATGCCAACTCGGCTACGGCTAGGCCAGGCTAGGCGATGCCGCGCTTACGGCACGCCGCCGCCGTAAGCGTGCGCGGCAGTAGTGTGCTGCAGGCAAGCCGCGGGAGGGGTGAGAGGGACAACCGTGGACGAAAAGACGTAAGCTCGGGTACGGGGAGACGTCAGCGCGGGTACTACGAGCCGTAAGCGCGAAAACGCACCGCAATTCGTGAGCTTGTCCCGACTCCCGAAGCGAGGTGATTAGGTACGATACGATGCCGATTAGTGTGCGTTGTAGGGGGGAGTTTCATACAAAGAATACTGAATGGCTCAACTTGATACGGTGACGAACCCTTTCCGAGTTGATATGTGTGCCTTGACCTTTATGGTACACGCACATTTTGACAGTTACATAGGTTTAAGTCACCTGTCTTTGTAATGGCTACATCGGATTCTGTATATTTTATTATCATTTGGAACTAAATATTTTACTTACTACAGACCTATGATGATGGCACTACGAAAAATAACTCAAACCAAAACCTTGTCGGCAAAATAGTGATTTTGCCGACAAGGTTTTGGTTTGAGTTATTTTGTTTAAAATTAATGTTAATTTCGGTTGAAAATGCTGGCCCGTGCCACCAAATATCTGAATTTTGAAGCGCGTCGAGCGTGAGCCCGCGGGATAAAAGTCGGGTTTGTTTTACCAGCAACATATAACCACGGTAACTCACCAGTCAACTCATTGATTTGCATTACTCTGTTCTGAACGAATGGTTTCAATAAATTAGGTGAAATTTTAATCCAATTTATGACACACGTGGAGTCTGACCACAAGCAGCGTTTTTCGTTGCACATTTTCTTTTAACAATTTATTTCCCAATCGAAGTGACCTAAGTGCGATAGTGGTGCTCACATTTTTCCCAAACTCTTTTTTGCCAAGCTGTAGATAATAGGTTGTTTCTGGTCTAGGTACGTAGGCGCCTACGTTATAAACACCCACGTACACGTGGGTTTGTTTGTTTGTTGACT
Organism: Omphaloscelis lunosa; assembly: GCA_916610215.1. Classification (NCBI taxonomy): domain Eukaryota; kingdom Metazoa; phylum Arthropoda; class Insecta; order Lepidoptera; family Noctuidae; genus Omphaloscelis; species Omphaloscelis lunosa. The sequence continues at coordinate 16,315,156 of OU744247.1, forward strand.
GATGGAAATTTAAAGCGTAACATCAAATTTAGTAGAAGTTACATGCTCTGTGATTAGTAGGTCACGGGAACGTAACAGGATCTTTTTGCCATAAGCACTCTCACGGTACACTGGTACCGTTTGTTTTTTAGGTTTATTGTGGAACACTGTAAAGCCCGATCGCCATTACTCTCTAACAGCTGAATTCCTAACCCACACATCTACACGTCTGCTGGAGGCTTGGTGTTGATACGACAAAAAACCGGCCAAGTGTGTTTCGGACCACTCACAATAAAGGATTTCGTAGTTGGGATGAAGAAAGAATAGAAAGAAGTATAAGAAAAAACTTAACATTGTAGTTAAAATACATGTTCTCCCATTGTGTCCCATACATTCCAACTGCTTTAGGTTTGTACGCACAATATTGAGAGATTTACTACGTTATTTTAAGACCATAGACTTCATAAAGGTTTTTCTGTAATTTAGAAGTATAGAACTATTTTCAGTTCTTTTTTATTTAATTTTAGGCTCAGTAGTTTTGGACATAACGGGGTCGTCAATTTTCGTCTATTTTCTTAAATAAATTAAAAATAATTCACAATAATTCAAAATGATATTTTTAGAATGAATTATGATCTTGTTTTCTTTTTTAAAATTATTTCATAACAAATGAAAGGGGTTACAGTAAGCAGTAACCCTTTTCATTTGTAATGTCACACGGTACAGTTTGCAAAACTTTTTTTTAAATTTTGATTGCCTCCCTAAAGTGAACCTCATATTAAAAATTAATTTATCTCTGTTACACGCCAGTGTCTCCACGTCTTTGGGTCACAGAAATTGATATGTGTACCAAATTTCATCTTAATCGGTCAATTATATTCGGAGCAAATTGGCTGTGACAGACGGACAGACAGATACACGAGTGATCCTATAAGGGTTCGTTTTTTCCTTTTGAGGTATGTAACCCTAAAAACGTCGCAGACTTTTTCCTACATAGACCTAGGTATAGGCCCGAGTTTTCAACGACAGGCTTCTGTCATTCGTTAGGTAGGTAGATCTGTACCCCGGTCTTTCACATGTAGGTACACACTTATTTGCGCAATGTTTTGTCAAATCGCAAATCTAAATAAAAGAAATAGGGTGCAAGCCCTATTCGGATGCAACTACAGCGGTCGATCGACATCAATGGGGATAAAAACTGCCACATAATTAATTATTGAGCCCAGTTGCACAGCTGTTTAATGCAAAAATACGGGGACCCATGAATTGCCAAAGATGTTATAAGAAGAAAACTGTGGGAGAAAGCTCTCCAAAAAACATTGGAATCCGATATTTCGTGAAGACGATGTGCTATCCTTTAAGCCTTTTATGGGAGAAAGTGGTTTTATAAGTTATGCTCCCAAGAGAACTAAGTTTGTTTTCATTACATACAGGCACTTGTGATGTGTATGTAAATTATAGTAAACTATGTGTGTGTTTATATTATCATATTAGATCAGTGCTAGAAGTGCTATCTCTGAGGTTTTTCAGTCAGGAAGATCATACCCGAGTTGGTTTTCAACTCTGATCAGGTTATCTCTATCGCTTCCAGTATCTAACACAAAATGAACAGAATGAACTTAAAAGTCAACAAACACAAAATAACCTATAAATTATAAAGCGTTCATAATTAACACATTTCCACTAAAGCTGCTTTTTTACCAGTGGTAGACGCTTCCCCTGTCCTTAGCTCGTCTTTAAATAGTGCTACACTCCAAGTCTCATACATATTTATCTAGTTTTCGTATAATTTGTGATCGACACAAAAGTAAACATAAACACAAACATAGCGGTATAAAGACGTACAACTGTGCTGCCATCTGTTATGAGCTTTCAGTTTTTAACCTCATTTCAATGTAACAAAATCAGGTTATTTCTATAGTACACCTCCAGTCTAGGCGTACGATAGAAATAACCTGATCAGAGTTGAGAACAAACTCGGGCATGGTCTTCCTTACTGAAAAACCTCAGAGATTGTACTTCTAGCACTGATCTAATATGGTAATATAAACACACACGTACTTTATTATAATTTACATAATATCCCATCACAAGTGCCTATATTTAATGAAAACAGACTTAGTTCTCTTGGGAGCATCACCTATAAACCACTGTCTCCCATAAAACGCTTAAAGGATAGCAAATCCTCTCGACGAAATATTGGATTTCACTTTTTTTCGGAGAGCTTTCTCCCACAATTTTCTTCTTATAACATCTTTGGCAAATACATGGGTCCCCGTATTTTTGCAGTAAGCAGTTGCGCAACTGGGTTCAATAATCAATTATGCGTAAAAGAAGTCGCTTGTTTACATGAAACGTATGGCTAGCTGTCAAATTATTTTACGCTAGAGATCAGCGCCATCTGAAGTGAGCAAGTGGCAATTTTTACCCCTATTCTTTTTAGTTCCAAACTAAAGAATTATTTACACTACTCGATGTAAAACAATGCACAATCGATATGAACATCATAGGCGGTTGCGCCGGTTGCGCGTCACTATTTGCATTAGCTGTCAAACTAATCTGGTAATGGTTTGTGGCGTATGTGTTCTGTTTGTGGCCAACCTTGTTTATGTTCAAAAACTATTTCTTTATTATGTTTTGTGTGAACTTGAAAACAAAACGTTTGTGTTACTTACAGGTCAGATGCTCCTGAACTGGTACGTATCATCAATAACGGAGAACAGTCACTTGAAAGCCTTGCTAAGTGTTCAAGATCAGAGGAACCTTGGGATACAATACTGTACCAATCTTCTGGCCGCTGGCGTCCTTAGGCAAATATCTGACAAGGATGCGCCCACGGAAAATATATTTAAGGTACTTACTTTCATATTTAGAGAGAATGCTATCTTAGTGAGACATATAAAGCTAATTCCTAACCAAACATGGTCTGCTCTGTTCTAGTTTTTATTAACGTTTTTATGCGCTTTAATAGTACTTACAATTTATTAATAATACTGACTTGTGAATTCAATTTATAGTCGACAAATGTGTTTTTGATAGATAGACAGACTCACTGACCAATTTGCATGCATGCTTCACCAAAAACAAGAAAAGAAAACTAAAATAATCAGTCTATGAAATTCGCTCACTCAGAATACTTAAACAACTAAGTAGATACCTTTTTAAAATTGGATTGTTTTTTTTTATTTGTTAAATAAGAGAAACGCTTAAGATATAACACAAATTACTTATGAAATCTATTCAATGTTGTAAACTGTCTTTGCAGCTTTTAATATGTTTATCATATCAGTTTTATGGCATAGCTAATGAGTGGCCTGGCCATGAACAAAACAGTTTTCATTACGTATTTAGGGTTGCCTCCTGTTTGTTTTTTCCATTTAAAACATTTAAATACTATATAACTAAAAATCATAATGTATTCTCATTCCAGCCAAATTTGATGTACTACTGGGCTCATATGGAGGTGCCGGCACTACAACCAGTCACACCAGGCAGACTACACACATCTGTGTGGCCACCTGACAAGGACTCGCCCTACTTCACACAGGACAACCAACGGGATTTAGAAAATAATAAGTTCTTTAGTCAAAACAATAATGAAGAAATAAGTGATATTGATGAAGCTAAAGTAGTAATATCACAACTAAAGAAAAAACTTCAAGAGCTAGAATATCAAATAGAGAAATATAGAATAAACACGCAAATTGAATCACTCAATAAGAACATAGAGAAACGTTTTGATTCCATCAATGAATATAACCTTTTAAAAACAAGAACAGAATTAACAAGCAAGGAAGTACAGACTTCAAGCTTTGCCAGTGAACTAAATAAGCTATCAAATAAACCTGTGATAAACATACCTGAATATGACCCTTTAAGAACAAATGTAAATATTGATAAAACATTAGATTTAAGTAGTTTAGAACATAAAACTGAGACGGTTACAAGTAAACCTGATGTCAGATCTGAAAAAATAGTAAATTATTGTAAGTTAAATAAAAGTAGAGATTGTAATAAGAGTTATCGTAAAGATGATCTATCAGAGCTCAACACTTCAGAAGATACGAAGAAGGATATCAACCAATACCTTCACAATGTTGACCAAATCAGTACTTGTTCATCAGATGTATCATTTCGCAGCACCTATGAATCCAATGATTTAATTACATATAGTGCTAAAAGTTTTATAGACTTAGATAAACATGGAGAGCCCCCAGTTTTAGGGAATGCAAATACCTTTCATGTTCCACATACTCAAGTTTTGTACACAGCAGTTGAAAAGCAACCAATATCAAGTAGTCAGTCATCACTGGGACATTCAAGTACTATCTCTTTGGACCATGACAATGTGAGCAGTGTAGCTGATTCAGATGATAAAACATGTTTATCAATATCTGACAGGTCCCCAGAACTGACCCTATCTGCGAAATCTGTACAGACCACAGAGACATCTGTGTTAGCGCAAGTCTCACCCGTGAGAGCTAGCCTACCTAGTCAAATTGTACCTTTCCAACCTCCCCCTTTACCAGGAATGCCTCCTCCTCCACCTCCAATGCCAGGAACACCTCCCGCTTCACCTGAATTGGACTCTTCTTCCTCTAAATTTCCAAAGCCAGCTGAACCACAGCTTATGCCTGAAATAAGCACGTCGCCACGTTCAACAGTGCCCTGTATGGGCCCACCTCCACCAATGCCCGACATCGGCCCCCCACCGCCTCCAATGACTAAAATGGTTCCTATGCCTGAACTAGATCCTCCGCCCCCAATGCCCGAAATGGGTCCTCTGCCGCCTCCAATGGCCGGAATGGGCCCTACGCCCCCTCCAATGCCCGGAATGTTCCCTCCGCCCCCTCCAATGCCCGCAATGGGTCCTCCACCCCCTCCAATGCCCGGAATGGGACCTCCACCCCCTCCAATGCCCGGAATGGGACCTCCACCCCCTCCAATGCCCGGAATGGGGCCGCCGCCGCCACCAATGCCAGGGATGGGTCCGCCCCCACCTCCTCTGCCGGGTATGGGTGCCCCAGCACCTCCCGGTATGCCCGGGCTAGGCCCGCCTCCCCCACCGCCGCCCCTGTCTAGCGGGCCTGTACCTTTCCCAGCGCCGCCCGTCGGAGGATGGAATGTTCAAAGAGCAAGTAAGTAGCGGCCACTTCTATAAAACGATTTCATTTTAAATGCAACCCTTTATTCATAAACATCTTTTCGCTAAATTGGTGTTGGTCTGCTTTTCATAAACTTAATTTACGTGAAAAGACTAAAAATAGCTGTATTTTTATGATATGTGGTTATGAATAGGGGGTAAGGGTTTACGAAGATTGTGAATAACATTCTGCTTGTTTTAGCTTTAAGAAAAACTCCAGTGAAACCTGCTGCACCCATGAAACCGTTGTATTGGACGCGAATACTAGCAGTTCCGCCAGCGCCTGCTGCCCAGGCAGAGTCAATTTCAAGCAATTTTAAACCCTTGTGGTTGGAAATAGAAGAGACCAACCTAGATAATATTGAGGAATTTACTGATCTGTTCTCAAGGCAAGTTGTGAAGGCGCCAGTCAAGAAAAAGGTTGAAATAAAGACGAAGATTCAACCGATCAAAATATTGGACAGCAAGAGATCGCAGAACGTCGGTATTCTTGCACAAAGCTTACATGTTGAGTTCTCAGAGATTGAGAATGCTATTTACAATTTTGATACGTCGGTAGTAAGTTTAGAAGCGCTGAATCAGATTTACGAATTGGTTAGTATGTTTATTATTCATTATGGATATTTGTAAAGATTAAACATCGATTTATAAACATATGAATCGTTTTTTTAAATTGAAAACTTCTTAAGACCGTTGGGCATTTTTGAAATGGGACTAAACAATTGATTTCGCGACCCTCACGACACCAGCTTTTGACCATTAAAAAGAGATCAACGCATTATTTCCTGCACAATAAAATTGTTCAACTTTTCAAATGTGTCGGCACTCCCGGAGTGCCAGTTTTTTTTTTTCCATTTAGTGTTGTATTTTCATTTTAATTCCAGCGAGCCACTGACGAGGAGGTATCAATGATTAAAGAACATCTTAAGAGCAAACCTGAGATACCGCTGGACAGACCTGAAGCATTTCTCCACGATTTATCTGGTATACCAAATTTCGCAGAACGAATATCCTGTTTTATGTTCCAAGCAGAGTTTGAAGATGCGGTTAGCACAACAATGCACAAATTAGATAATTTGAAACATACCTGTGAGGTGGGTTTTTGTTTGTTGTAACTACTTTAAAAAAACCAATCGGCTTTGTAGAACGCCGACTCCGTACCAGTGTGACACTCTCTGAAACACGATGGGCCATATTAACGGATGGATACCTACTGTAACTATTACAAATATTATTATTTCCTTTATTTCATTATACAGGGTGTTAGACAGACGGTTGAACATACGACAATGGCGGATCCGTGAGGCCGTCTGCTACGTGTTTAGGTCCAATAACAAAACCCAGGCCACACGGATTTTTTGACACAAAACCAATAAACATGCAATACTGGCACCATTTTATAATTATTTTCATCTAGCATAACTGTAAAATCTTATAAAATTCGTATTTGACGCAGATGATTGCTAGAAAATTAAATACGAACCCATAAACTAAAAACGAATTAAAAATAACTACAGAAAACCCAACTTTGAACTGCGTAAAAAAAGCTAAGAGTGATAGCATAGCTATAGTTCTAATTCTAGGAAAACATCTTTAATTCATGCTCGTTCTAACGGTATGCAATATGCATAATTTATTTTAACACATCTAGAATAAATAATTCATACATTTTAACTACCTGGGCCTTTTTTCACGAAACTCTACATTTGCGAAAAGTGAAATTAATTACTTACAAGCAAACATTTTACATGTTAGATTCTACAATAAGCCGACGTAGCACGGACGGACGTAATAAAATCGCGGCGGTATTTTATCGCTCACTGGATTTTCAACTCTCGATGTTATTACGTTCGTGCGAACATGGGCTTAATGTAGAAGATTTTTTTTTTTTTAATGTTGCCAGTTTTGTTATTTTTAAGAGCGTTTATTTTGAAAGTGGGCAACGTCGCAAATAGATGTCAAATATTTCGCTGTTTTGATTAATTTGGCAATCTTACTGTATCAAAATAAGAAATGTGGCTAGCTAGCGAAATAGAATATTAAAAATGAATTGCAATTATAACACTGAATTTAATGTTGTAACTGTTTTAGGTGTAAAAAAGGCATTTGGAAAGTTTTCAAATACTTTTTTACATCTAAAACTAGGTGTTACAATATTAATGAATGCATTTCATAATCAATATTTTAGTTTCTTAGTTAGCCACATTTCTTAATTCCATACAGTAATATTGCCAAAATAATCAAAACAGGTAAATATTTGAATACTATTTACGACGTTGCCAATGGATTACGATAAACCATCTTAAATGAAATTATTGAAGTTTGAGCAACACCGAATTACGAATAAAATTTTAAAAAGTCATATAAATATATCCGTGTGGCCTGAGTCTTATTATTGGGCCTAAACACGTAGCAGACGCCCCACGGATCCGCCATTTTCGAATGTTCAACCGTCTGCCTAATACCCTGTATACATATAGATAGACATATAAATAAAAAAATAATCTGTTTGTGATATCAAAGTAACAGCTTTTTACTAAATGCATATGAAAGTATATAAACAATTTTTCGAAGTGGAAACTTTTAGGCGCCTTGGTTGGGCATTTTTGAGATGGGACTAAACCATTGATTTCGCGACACTGTGATGACACCATCTTTTGAACTTTAAAGAGACATCAACTCGTTGATTACCGCGGTGCGTGGAGTAAAAGACATTAACGCATTGTTTACCGCGGTGCCGATTTTTTTTGAAGTTTTCACTTCTGTCGGTACTCCCGCAGTGTTTTTTTTTTGTTTGTCTGTTGTCCGTTTGTTTGTTCTGGCTAATCTCCGAAACAGCTGGACCGATTTTGACGGGACTTCACTGGCAGATAGCTGATATCATAAGGAATAACTTAAGCTTTAGGACTTGGACTTAAGAAATATAAAAATAGTAGCCCACCAGTATCGGGATAGGGATCCAAGCTACCGGCGGTCAGGGCTCCAGAGAGAGATACGTCCAAATAATGCGAGCCATGTCCAGAAGTACTGCTTTCTGAAGTAAGCCCTTAATCCAGCTGCCCAACAAGAGCATACAGAGCATTATGAATATTATTGATGAGAAAATTATTCATTTGTTTTGCAGTTTCTGATGACCAGTGAATCTCTGAAGAGATTGTTTGCTATAATCCTGACTCTCGGCAACTATATGAATGGTGGGAATGGTCAGAGGGGACAAGCTGATGGGTTCGGTCTTGAGATTCTTTCAAAACTGAAAGATGTCAAGGTAAGCCTTCCTGATTTATTGATACTTTCATTATAAATAAACTATGTCTACTAGCAAGTCAACTTGCAAAATAGAACTATTCAGTAGATATCATTAGGCTTGAAAGGGTAGTAGAGTGCCTAATAATAGTCCCATACACCTAGCTAGATCGACGATTTTTTTAAATCTGAAACATCAGCTGTTTATTAGATTTCAAACTTTTATGTTTCATAAACCATATTCCTACTAATGCTACAACCTATAACAGCCAATAACCTTTATCCCATGATAAAGGTTATTGGCTAATGATAAAAAAATATTATAATGGTTGTTATCAATATTGGGTATGGACCCAATATTGATAACAACCATTATAATGTTATATCGCCACGATACATATTATATACTATACTGTTATTTCAGCTAGGCTGAAAATAAACTTACATAATAAATATCTATATCTATACATGTCCTATACTATTAAATGAGCAATATTCTTATATAAATATATTTATAATCACGTTCTCAAAAACGGCTCTAACGATTTCGATGAAAGTTGCAATATAGAGGCATGGGGTCTCAACTCGAACAAATTATAATTAGTCTTGAAAAAAATTCATAGATGGCACCATAGGCAACAATTATGAAATTAACAATCACTAAAAACTGATAAACGTCTGAATTTGGCTGAAGTAAGATTAGTAAAAATCAAAACTTCCTTGTTGAATGCTGATTTATCCATTTAAACTCATAAATCAACAAAAATGATAAGCGAAACCTTTTACTTGAATTCGAACCCATAGAATGATAAAGTTAATCATGAGCTCTTTGCAATAGATGGCGTTTTACTCAATTTGTCATCACATACTGTATAAACGTTCAGTAGGAAAATCAAACAACATATTTTTATAATTTAGTACCTACTTTACAAAGAAATAAAGGAATTGAAAGAAATCTATTAACTTGTTTTTGGCAAATACCTACCTTCTTAATTATATATTTTTTTATTTTACCAATACCTTTCTAAAACTATAAAAAACCGGCGAAGTGCGAGTTGGACTCGCGGACGAAGGGTTCCGTATCTATACTAAAGTGACACAAAACTATATTTTAGTTTGACAGTACTAAGATGGCACCAAGTTATTAATTTAGTGAAAATGGCAATTTTGCTAATCTGAATTTGACGTTTTTCACCTAAAATTTTGATTGTCTTACTATAAATTTGACTATTTTTAATCGCGATTAAAAAGGTGTAGAATAAAATAAGTTGTCAGCAACATTGTAGATGTTGGTGTGAATTCTTCAGGTACCAAAAATATTTTTTTTTCTGTTCTTTTACTAATATCTCGAAAATGGTGTGTCCTATCGAAAAAATAATGAAAATTTCGACCCCCTCTATGAAAGCATTAAACTCAACATTTTGGTAATAATTTTTCATATTTTCCATACAAAAAAGTGAAAAAAAAAAACACGTCGAGGCTGCCCTGCCTGCGCGCATACGGCTCTAAAAAAATTCACGGGTTAGGTTAGACGCGGAATCGCGATTGTCAAATTCGATTTTGGTTGTGTGAAAATTATTTTTAAATTTAGGATTTTTTGCAGAATAGTTTAAGATTCTCATAGCCATAGCAAGGATTTTTTGTGATAGTTTAGTTCAGTGTACAAGAGAATCGGCACCATTAAGCTTTAAAAAGCTAATTTTTATTACAGTCAAGTGTCCCCCCCACCCTGCCAGCTAAATGGTTGGTAAATGTGAAAAAAGATCACAGGAGTATTTATAACGAAATTAAAAGGAAAACACTCTATCACAGCTAAGTAGGCTCTATAAGTTAACGAGTAATAATCAACCAACTTAAATTTGCGGTTGCAAAAACATGTTCTTCCATACATTCTGTATGGGAGAACATGTTTTTCAACTACGAAGTTAAGTTTGTTCTTGGGATACCAACTTACCAACTACGGAACCCTTCATTATGCGTGGTCCAACACGTACTTGGCCGGTTCTATTTGATATTTTTAAAAACATTAAGTCGTCGTGCGCACGGACGTAATTAAATCGCGGCGGGATTTTATCGCGCACTGGATTTTCAACTCTCGGTGTTAAACCGAGCGTTGAGAATCCAACGCGCTGGGACGCACTCTCGTCCCAGCGCGTTGAAAAAACACACTTGGATTTTCAATTCTCGGCATGTCGGCAAAGCGTTAAAAATCAAGTGCACGAAAAATAATCGCCGCAATTTTATTACATTAGTGCGAACGTGGGCTTACTGTCAAAATAAGTTCGGACGAAGAACGCGTGATTTCAGTTTTAGGGTATTAGCAATAGTAGATTTGGTAACGAGGAGATGAAAATCTAGATTTAGCATTGAAATACAAAAAAAAATCATAAAGAGGCATTCACTGCCGCGTGAAAATTGCTAGCTCACTCACAAAAATGAAACTATCCCGCCAACTCGAGATATGTTTGTTGTATTGTTATTATACTTGTCCTTGAACGTACCGTGCGATGTGTGAATGCCACAAGTATCTAAGTCGACTTCTAGATGGCGTTATAAAACTACAGTCTCTGGCAATTTGTGAGTCGCTGATGCTGCCATCTGTTAAAAAATGGAGGAAAAAAAATAGCCAGCTCAATAGCCAGACTTAGGGAGGTATCATTTCTTTGTATGGGATTGGGTATCTGTACTAGTATATTATCTGTGATAGAGGTTTATAATTATGGGGGTGAAAAATCGATTTAGCTAAGTCTCATATCTGGGAACTTATTATAAATTTAATTCGCTTTTCGTGTCTGTCTGTGTGACCGCGTTGTTCTTCTAAATTCCGCAACGGATTTTGATGCGGTTTTCACCATCATTTAGAGAATTTATTCGGGAAGATTTGTGTTTGATAGATTAATAAAACTAACAATTATAATATAGAAATATCGATGTTATGTCAAGTCATTAGTATACCTAATAATAATTAATTTGAACTTATTGGTATTGTCCGCAGTCAAAACAGTCGAACGTGACGCTACTGCACTTCATAGTGCGCACGTACATGCGGTCGAGCGGCGGCGCGCTGTCAGAGGGCTGCGCACTGCCCGTGCCCGAGCCTGGCGACGTCGCTCGCGCGGCTACCCTAGACTTTGCCGATGTGGCCACGCATCTTATCACCCTTAGGAACCAACTTGATGGTAAGCAGTTTTACCATGTTAAAGTCGGGAGTTGCTCAACTCCCTACTTTAACATTTATAGCGCCGAATGCACGACATTCACTTTATTACTTTATGACATTCCTGCATTCCATTCCTTTCTAAGCCGACATTCGCACGGACGTAATAAAATCGCAGCGATTTTATTTCGTGCACTGGGTTTTCAGTCTGCTCAGCGCCGAGAGTTAATAATCCAACAGTGTGTTTTTTCAACGCGCTGGGACGCACTCTCGTACCAGCGCGTTGGATTCTCAACAATCGGCTTAACACCAAGAGTTGAAAATCCAGTGCGCGATAAAATTCTTCCTGCCGCGATTTTATTACGTCCGTGCGAACGTCGGCTAACTTTGATAGTAAAATTAATAACGGCTTTTTTCTAACAGCTTGTAAGGATAAAATGAAGAAAGTGATAGAGACCGACGCTCAAACACGTAATCTCAACGAAGATTCCCCGACAGACGAGGGGAAGAGAAGGCTGGAGGTATTCAAAGACAAGATGACCGTATTCCTAAACGCAGCCGAAGAGAAACTAAAGACTGAAAACGAAAACTTAGACGAATGCCGTACGAAATTCATCGCGACTGTGAAGTTTTATCAATACACTCCTAAATGCGGCAAATTGGAAGACTGTGAACCGAAAGAATTTTTTTCACTGTGGACCTCATTTTGTAGCGATTTCAAAGATATTTATAAGAAAGAAGAACAAATTGCGATTAAAGAAAAGTGAGTGTTGCCGCGATTATTCAGCGGTTTTTTTATATTTATTTTGTCTCTCTTTTCGACATCCAATGTGTACTAGGAGCCTGATGCTTTATCTTTATTCTTCTTGTCGTTACGTCTACTTCTGTCACGTCGTTCCCTTGGTGCTAGGAGCACGATACGACACGTGTCGGCAAGTTATGCGAGATGCTTTAGACAATATTTATCACTTAATTCAAAACTATATTGTTTCAGGTTAAAAGAAGCCAAAAAACTTCAAGAAGAAAGGAAACCTCTCACTCAGCCTAAAAAGGAAGGCGGCTTGAAGGCGCGCTTACAGAAGCTGTCTAGTACAAGAAAATAATACTTCGACCTAATTTGTTTCTAATGCACAAACAATTTATTATTATTTATTTGCATTCCAAACATTACAATTCCACTGAAATCTTATAACAAGAAACTAACAACACCATGTAGGTACATTCCTTTAATAAAATTTTATTTTTGTAATGTAAGACGAGTTTTGTGTAATATATGATATTGTATTGAAGAAAGGCCTAACTTTCAACTCAAGGTGGTTATTGCCTATTCCTGAATGAATTGTTACTTTATTTTGTTTAAGGGTCTTGTATCACCTTCACTAAAGCTTATACTAACAATTGACACTTTTATGGAGCTAGTATATGAGCCATTCTGTAAAAAATTGTCCCGTTACTAATGGGACAAAATGGACAATTTTAAAATTTCACTAGTATTTAACGACACTCAACGGACGTGACGAAATCGAGCTTTACTAACAATAATGACGACAAAACCAATATTCTTTGTTCTTTTAAAGGAAATCATTATATATAATATAAATATAAAGTATAATTCGTAAATGAAAGAATGTTTTAAAAACTTCCTAGTATCACGTTATAACTGTGACTATAGTAGACTTCTTATTTGACTACCTGTAGTTCGTACGCCTTTCGTCACCGATTACCGAGTCACGGTTGCCCGATGGGTAAAACGAAATGGCTAATCTACCATAATAATGTTACCATGAAAATAAAATAACTTATTTTGTTAGTTTTGTCCTACTGAAAGCTAATAAAACAGAGTTAGTCACTCTGTTGGAAGTGGTATGTCCAGCTTGGTGCTAATTTGATGATCATTATTTCAAAAATTTTATTGTAATACAATAAGATTTGTTTACAAAATTTATGTTATAAATTAAAACAAAACAGTATTCTTTAAAACCTCATGTAGAATGCTGAGGTTTGTCTTATAAAACCATGAACATCGGTTAGTTAAAGTTAGCGACAGGTGTGAAATGCTAAAATTGCTAATCTGTTTTAATTATTAATCTGTTAAATTACCAACAATTGGCTCCATTATACATTTTTTTTTAAATCATAAGAACTAACTTTTTACTAGTTTTTTTAAATGTACTGTACATTTAAAAAAAAAACTGCTTTCCACAAAATAAGAATGTCTTGTAAATTGTTTGTGACAGTACTTTTTCCTTATGGACAATTTTTCATGGAATGGCGGCTCATATCTGCTTCAAGCTCGCAGAGCCATACAAACTTGATTGAATTTAAAAGGTTGCAGGGATGAATTAAGACAATGCAAAATGTCTGTCTGTGTGACCGCTTAGATTTTCTAAAATCGACAGTAGAATTTAATGCGGGTTTCACCATCATTTAGAGCACTAATTCCGGAAGGTTTAAGTATATAATACATTCAGATTTAACTTAAATATAGCACAGAAATCTCAATATTTTGAACATTAGATCCGTGCGAAACAGGGGCGGGTCAATAGTGTTGTATATAATATACACATTATAGTTATTGTACAAGAGTTACTGTGAGGGAGGGAACTGCTAAAAATGAGTTATTGGTGACAGGTTCCCCTACAGTCATAAATTGGTACTTAAACTATGTATCATTCAGAATATCATAAAGTATTCCTGCACATATGTAATTGTACCTGATATACTGTTTTTAATGCATTATGTTAATTTAAATGCCTGACTATGTGCATAGTTATTCATCTAAAAATGGTGCTGTAACAATTGTTGTATCTGTAAATATTATTATTTAAACAATATAAAACTCAAATAATATTAATAAAAGCTTTTATTACATGTAATCTAAACATTTTTGTTTCCATATTTTATGGAACTTCTTATCTATTTTCCTGTTGGTGAGAGTGTCACTAACTTTGAGTAAAGCATTTTTGAGAGCATGCCATTGCATGAGACTCAAATGGCTTGTAAGTGATTTACTATCAGATTCATTTCTAAACTTTTCCTCTCTTTCAATAAACTTCTTTAAAGAGTTAGAATTTGTTATTTTCTCATGAGAATGTTCAATCACTGTGACAGCTGGTAGAGGGTGTGGTGTTTTATTGTCCTTTGCAATATTTTTATTAGAGTTGAGAAGAACTTTAAAACTTTCTCTAGATAACACTACACCATGATCTATTTTTGTTGCAGTTGGCACTGGTAATGGGCTCTCTAGCCTCTTTTCCAACAATGGCAATGGTTTATAGGCCTCTTCCTGATCTGATTCTGCTTGATCTTCATTAATTTGTTGTACATAGCCAAGTATATTATCAAACAGATCATTTTCATCAACATCAATCAAGGTATTATCAATGTCAATAATTTTCTTTTGAGCCCAATCAAATCTACCAAAGTCATCAACATGCTTCAGGTCCAACCATTTGTCAAAGTCTTCAGGTAGTTTATAATTTTCTGGTAGAAAACTGAGGCCTTTCAGTTGTAATTTAATTAAATAGGGATACAGGTTTGAGTACCAGGTTGCAGTATGCTGTAGAAGCACCATACTCATAGACCACAGTCTACTCAAAAGGGCATATGGTAACAAGCTCATCCAGTGACTCTCACCTCTCTTTATCCTGTCCAAATAAAACACTGCTGCTTGTTTTGAGCAAACACTAATCCTCAACATTATCTTTGCAAATGCCATAATTCTTAATAAAAGATATTCCAGCATCTGCCTTGTTGGTAAATAAAGATCATCATCACTCTCTGATGGCAGAGATAATGAAAAGTTTTCAATCTCTTTCAAGATGTTTAAAGCCAGGTACTTCTTCAGAGCTGTGTTTACTTTTCTTAAATTTCTGTAGCCTATATCATTGCGGAATTTTTTATCATATTTGTATAAAAATCTTGAGCAAATGGCACTTTCTTTGTGTAAAGGTGACTGCTTTGACAACACTTTGATGATGTTATTAAATATATGTTTTAATGCTGATACATCTGGAAAATCAAAAATACTTATTTATTGGAATTATTGTATACACATGTTCTGCATCAGGTAAGTAAGGTATTAGTTACTTAAGTAAGGTAATAGTTTCTTAGTAAATAACTAAAAATGATGAGCCACCCTAACTATACAAGGAGTTAAGGGTGATGAGTAAACAATGAATGCCTCTTACCAAATTTGGTTACACATAAAAACATGTTTACTGGTGGTGGCAAGAGAGTGGCACAATTCCATGGCTCTAACATTATAGTAACAATTTATTAACTTATGACTATTCTCGATATTATTGAAAGCTGAAGATTATAACATAACCTCTAAAGTCTAATCTAAATATCATTTTGACGTCTCACGTCGGGTCAGTGCTGCCAACCAAAAGTTCAAATTATTGAGTTCCCACGTCGAAATGAAGTTAAAAACTGAAAGCTCATAACAGGTGGCAGCACAGTTGTACGGAGCTTTTAATATTTTTTTCAGTCAATCTCAAAATTATCGTACGTTAGACATTAATTATCGTACATCATACCATTGGTGAAATTAAAGTACGCCCCCATAATTATCGTACGGGTTGGCAACACTGGGTTAGGAATAAATTCATAAAATCATGGAATTAGTAAGTACCTACATACTAATAAGAGTATTTTCACATTGTCCGATACGATATCGGAGTCAAATGGCCGATATGATATCGGGGCAAGTAAAATATATGAATTATGTACCATATGTACCTGCCTTTCAGATTGTCCCAACCGATATCAAACCGATTCGATCAGATGAACCGATATTGGACCCCGATATCGTATCGGCCATCCGACACTGATAATGTAGATCTGACAATGTGAAACCCTCTAGTGAACTGGCTAGTATTACTATCAGTGCTGAGAACCGTATTTGACTCTTTACCTTTTTGACCTCGTGATTTTCTTAGCGAATAGGTATAAGTATTATTAATATAAAATAATTATACCTGCTGAACTGCGCTTGAATGGGGAGTAAAAATAAATTATTTTTGTCTTGTCTACTTTCCATGGTCAAAATCTATTTGGTCATAATCATTTCTATGAGCTATGACTATAGCAACACTGAATAAAAAAGTTTTCTGAAGTAGGTTCAAGCCAGTGTTGCCAGCCCGTACGATAATTACGGGGGCGTATGATAATTTGGCCAATGGTACGATGAACGATAGTGAATGTCTATGTCTAATGTACGATAATTTTGAGATTTGCTGAAAAAACAAGTTCCGTCAACAAAACGTATTTGTCAGATAAAATTAAACGCAGAAAAAAACAAAAAACAATTATTAAACATGTCAACATCAACAAGTATCTCTCCCTTTTTCCTTCCCTCCCAAGGTTTTGATTTAATTTTACAATGAAAACGCAAAAATATCAACTAAAAACTATGACAAAACATGTTTACGGTTTGTGCTGCTAGCGCAATTAGTGATGAAACTTGGCATATACTTCCCCTTTGACTTTATTTTAAAAATATTCATTGTCTTTTGATAGCAATTTGAATCGTAACAGTGTTGCCAGATGTACCGCTTTTCCGGTTTTTATCCCGCCTTTTTGACAAAGGATCCGCGTTCAGTTTCTAACCTATGCGGTTCCGCTTTTTTCGAATCTGCTAGCTAGAACATCCCTCTTTTTCTCACTCATGGTGGCGGTTACTCGTCGAGGCCGCAAGGATAAAAAGCTGCGTTCAGTTTGATCGTCAGGCGATGACTTCCGCCTATCATGTAATCTCTTTTGCACACGTTGAATTAGTATACACTTACCCTGCTGTCAGATTTTGGCATTGGTAGTGAAGTCTGTGTACGTATGTGTTATAGTGTGTGTGAAAGTAAGATATGTAAGATAATAAGATAAAGAAAGTTCGTTTCGTGTTGTAGCAAGGCAAGTGCGCGAAGTTGTGTCAGTTTGGCGTGCTATTTATATAAAAAAGTTGATTAATTCATCAAACATATCGTTTGTAAGTACGGTGTGGTATAGTAGGTACTGTTTTAATCAATAAGCGTATGAATTGGGCAAAAAAAAAACGAAACAAAATCCGCGTTTTTATAGCAACACTACCGCATTTTTAATTTCCTCATCTGGCATCACTGGATCTCGATAATTTGAACTTTTGGAGTTGGCAACACTGCTTCAAGTGAATGAGATTGGGTGAGGTGAGATGCAAGGAACATACTTGTGAGATGCAAGCCGGCGAGTGTAGCGCTACGAAGTATTAATTTTGGATTAGTAATAAGTTTGTATCTTATCTTCAACTTTATTTCGTTGTCAAAAGAAGATATTCTTTAGGGCGCAAAGTATTAATTTAATAAAATACTGTTTTAGATAATCTGTGTTGACTACAATATGCCTAAACACAAGAAGCAAGAAAGCTCCAGCAGTTCTGATAGTGATGATGGGCCTGTCGACGTAAGTTTTCTAGTCTAATCAGTTTTATTCCAATCTTGTTATGTAGTACAGAATTCATTATAAAGTTTCTAAAAATTAGTTACGTCCACGTTTCTAATACACGTGTAAATGCAAATGGCCAACAAGCAGCAGGTTAAAACCAAGCGACCCTTTCGCTACTCTACTATTACTTACTGTTCTAAGTTGTTTATTTTTCCCATAGAAAAACTAGTGAATAGGTACCTACTTGAGTAGTTTTCATGTCTTCTGGTTTAAAATTGTGTTCATAATCTCCACACAGTCAAAGAGCTTTGCCAAAAAAATAAAAAAAACTCATTAAATTATATCAAATTTTATTCATAACTTATTAGTTATGAATAAAATATATGAATATCAAATAATTGTCCTCAACATCCAGTTATTAGTACTATACTTAGGTAAAACTGTAATTAATACTTATCTATTTTTATCTCTGAAGTTTACATTTCTGTTGGTTACTTTGTTTATCAAGTTATTTAGAAAACAAGTGGGTCTAGTTATTCCAGTCACATAATTAATTTCCAATATTAGTTTAAACAAGCCAGCCAATTGACTTGATAAAATGGTGCCTGAATCTCATAAGCAATTTATTTCAATTGGACAAATTGCACTATTGAACAAGAATAAGGCTCTTAATTATTTTTTAAATTATTTGCAGAGAAACCCTCCTGCAGAAAAGAAAGCTAAAATGGGCAGCAGAACAGCGGATAAAGAGCCAACTTGGGTTATACAAGGAAAGAAATTACTTAAAATCAGAGAATTCAAAGGAAAGGTATATGTAGATATAAGAGAGTTTTATGAAAAGAATGGTGATCTGTTACCAGGCAAGAAAGGCATTAGCATGACACCCGAACAGTGGAAAAAACTGATGTCATTGAGTGATGAAGTAAATGAAACGCTTAATACCTTATGCTAAGAGCAAAATATTTTATTGTTATTCCTTATAATAAATGTGTGAGTTATCATAAAAAAATTGCTTGTTTTAATTTATGCCGTTGCCTGCTCTTTTAGAATTAATAAAGGGGTATTTGTTTCTCCATACTGATTGTTTATGATAAGCATATTAACACTTTGAAGGACACTATACGCCCATAGGCGTCATAACAATAAAACTTCTATTGTGTCTCGTGTACTGTCCTTCAAAGTGTTAAGAATGAGTGTTTTATTATATGTTTTTGGTAGATGTGTTTACTAGTGTAGCAGCTATCACTGATTAAGTTAGATTAGAAGTTATAAATTACTAAAGTAGATACTGTATTTACATTTATTTGCAGTTACTATGTAAAACTATATTATTTTGTTTTACACTTTTGGTTACCTTGAAATAATGATAAGCTAAGCGGTTAGGTTTTCCAAATAGCTAGAAAGTGGTTGATATTGTTCTAGGTCGGGGCTGCCATCTACAAATTTTGAAAACTAGAATTAGACGGTGAAAAAAATACCAGGTCATTTTGTATTAAAAAAAGGACACAGTATAAGAGTAATAGTTAATAGCAGCACGTAATGAAAACAGGTTCAATAAAAAACTCAATTATGTATTTACTTTATTTAACCCTTCGTATGGCCGGAACGTGGATCCACGCGAGACACAATGGCTTTTTAATTGTTTCTGTAATTACGGCATTCAACCGGTTAAACAATATTAAATAACGTTTCTTCTAAAAAATAATAAGAATTTAATTATAAAATGAACAATACCTAGCTAGGTAATTACGGGCCCGGCGTTTGAAGGTCATAGAAAAGAAATACTTATGACCAACCGATAAACGTAGGGTTGAAGGCGCGAAACCGACTCACCAAAGAGTATAATAATAATATGCGACTCACTGATCCGCATCCGGATCATTGAAGTGATTCAAAAGATTGTAACAACCTTTCAAACGCATTATTTGGATCAACATTACTTTGCTCTGGCTCATTCAGCGTGACGCGTTGCTCGCAAGGCGACTGAGCAGTGAGCGAGCGAGAGAGGGAGGGAGACTAAGACACACTCGAGTTTTTTTGACTCGCGTGTCGCGAGTGAGCGGGCGACATAATTACAATCTATACAAGTCCGAAAGATACCAAATGAGATGTGTATCACTCATACAATCACAGATTTTCATTCATTCGTTGTCGTTATCCATGCACGTAAAAATTACCACTAATGCGCTTACGTATGAAATACTATACGGTCGTTTTTTTGCATTTAATGTTTGCACTAACAAGTTATCGTTTTACCACAGAGTTTTTACGTTGGTGCGGCATGCAGCAGATTGTTTATGTTTGAGCCGATGATCCAAATGAAACATATCAGTGTTTCGGATCATTTCAGTGATCCAGATGCAAATGATTCAATCACAAAAATGATACACTTTGCCCACCTCTAATATTGCCAGGATGCTTTAAAAAACCCAGATCTTTACTTAAAAACTATCCAGGACATGTCCTGACAAAACAGGACGTTTGGCAACCCTATGTTTAGGTGATTTGAGTGTACTTCCGAGGCAAATGGTCCTTGGTGACGAAAGCCCACGATATCATAAATGGGGAAAATAAATAAACACAAATTAAATAAAGTCCTTTATTGACAATACAAGACTTGAAATGTAGATGAGGCAGAGTCGCTTTACAGTTCCTAGTGTTCCTACCCTTTGGTTTAAAACCTCAAGGTGTAGGTAATAACTATACAAAATAAAACAGGTACAATATTGAGCAACCTTCACTTTAAATACCAAAGACGGTTTAGGGCGAAAACTTAATTTTTTATCATGCTGTTTTGTGCTTTTATGTAAGATAATGCGATAATTCTGTGAGTTTTAAATTCAGTGACGTGGATAGTTGACATAATACAATGGTTTTGCCCTGAAAATTTATAAGATTTACGATACATAGTCGCACTGCTTGAAAATAATAAATTATCGAATATAAACTAGCGAGAAGGAAACTAAACATGCTAAATCCATCACAAAACATTGGAATATACTCCCCTTGTCCCACAAATAAAACTAACAATATTGCATAAAAAGGAGGAACGCGTAAATCAACCTGAGATTTTGATTTCAGATCATTTTCAAGTGTATCTAACAATTATAACATTACATGCTATCTATAACATCGAGTTAATAAGACAAGAAGATCATAATATAAAAATACATGTAAACTAGACAACTACTTATAAGAAAGTATTTAATTTGATAAAATTGACTAAATTTTAACCTAAATGGAAACATTTGGCATGAAATTACACGACTATTGTATGACATATTGTATTATATGGCATGAGTAACAATTTACTACCTAATAAACATGACTAGCGTTACTAGTAACGTTTCAATTTAGTCTTATTCTATGAGGACTAAAAGTTCTTAAATTAAATTTTCAATAAATGCCCGCCCAATATTATTACAAACATAGTAACACAATTATGAGACTTTACCCTGGACTAAAGATATATTTACAAGACTTAAAAAATTAGAGCAAGAAAATCCATCGTGAATAATGCATTAAAATCAGTTGATTTCGTTTGTTGGTCCTCAGTTTATAGAACTAATATAAGTATTTGAAATATCACTCAGAAAATAGTATTGGATAAATTAGTGTTAATAATAGGTATGATAAATGCTTGCTTCAATCGGCATATTTGATTTTAAAAATCAAAAGTCTACACTTATTTAGGGCCTAAATTTTTGCTACTCTAACTTACTGAAGAGCTGCTAGTACTACGAAACAGTAGTTTTTATTAAAGGTACGCGTTCGCTTCACAATAACTCATGAAAAAACACATACACAAAACATGTCATTCAGTTCGGATTAGATGTATTGAATGTACATTTTATTAGTAATCGGGCAAGAAATAACAAGCCCAGAAAATATTGGCAGTACAACAAAAAAACGTTATCACAATAAATAATTAAAAATAATCCACTCAAATTCAATTAGAAATAATCGTCATAAATATTATTGATGCAACTTCCGTGGAAATTCGCTGGGTATATGATCGCATACCTTTATTTCTAAATACAACCACAATACAAGAGTAATAGGTACTTAATTTTAATTTCTGCTATAAATTCACAACTTGCAGTTGGAATTTATTTTATAAATAATTTATTTTATCTTTGGTTTGATATGGAAACATTCGATCTTGAAATGATCACACATTTCTTGCACCTGAAAAAAAAAATAAACCAACTTTTTAGTGAATACCTACATCTTAATTTAAAATGAGTGATCTATTTTAAACCTGCACCTAGCTTCTGACGTTTCATAAGTGCCCATGTATATAGGTTTATGTGAAATAAAATAATTTGAATTTTTGTGGAAAAGTTTGATAAATAGCAAAATTAATAGCTATCTCTATTTAGATCGACAACTTAGACGTCGCATAGCATCACTATTAAATTTTAAGACGGTTGACTAGACTAAAAGCATTATAAAAGCGATAAAGCATCAACTAGGCGCATACGCCCAGAAACTGCAGGGTAATAAAGCGCTATTGAACGCACTTTCAGAAGGAGTTTTGGTTCTATAAAAAAATATTATTTCTTTTTTCTATGCTAGTGGGTTATTCTTTAAATCTCACTTACCACGTTAGTACCATAGTAGATATGTGCAATGGAGCTGATGACGCAGAGCGCGGCAAGCAGCAAGAGCTCCGTTCCAGGCGAGATCGTGGTCCAGAACACCGCGCACAACACTAGCGCGTAGGGGATCAGCAGAGCATTGAACGCCTCACACCGAGTGTCGCTCATTTGTGACACTATTAGTCGACACTGGAAAAATAAAAAAATATTAGAATGTTAAAGGCAATTTTAATGGTGTGCGTTACCCCAGCCAGAAAATGTCGAAAATCGTCATCTAAGTGCAATAGATAATTAGATACATAGCTTCTGTAATTGGTAAGCAGATTTTTTAATTTGGTAAGCTGATAGTTTAATAAAAACAGTTCTGGCTGCAGTAACGTTACCGCAGCCAGATCTTTTGTTTTCTAACGGATATGTTGAAATAAATGTTATCTAAATAATTAGATATTAATTTGAAATAAATGTTAGAACTTAAAGTTGTAAGTGTGTACCTATGTGTGTGTTGTAAGTTTGCAAAGATATTTAAAATCCTGCTGCAGTAACGTTTGCACGATTGCTGCATCTCGGAATTGACTAAACGGATGATTATAATAATTTGTACATAACATCTGGCTGATTAGTTATAATTTGTTGCGCAATAAAATAATGCACCGTTTTAAAGTTATTTTAATAAATAGAAGATACCTTAAATTGATAGCTTTAATAGGTCCTAGCATTTCCAATAAGTCCTCCAAATACTAACTTGAAATGTTATTATACAGGTAATCACTGTTTATAAATGGTAGGTACTGAAGTTTCATTAGAATCCTATACGTAATTAAAAAGTTATGATGAAATTTCAATTTGTTCGGCGCGCAGCTAAGTCATTTGATGACATTTGACCGATCAACCGAGTTTCCTGTAGTAGTGGTAACTGAATAATTATTATATCAATAATTAGATCATGTGAAGCCAAGTCAGAGGCCCATGGGTGGTTTTAAAACTCTTGATACCTGTACCCCATTACGTAATACACAAGCAATCATTGCTTCATAAGTTGGAAAAAAATATTGCTCAACAACGTAAATAACGCAATAAATGTTGTTGAACTGTCACGATGAAACAAATTAGTCATAATCGTTTACGAAATAAGTTACGTAATTAACCCTATAGGTTAGTTTCTAACCATACGAAAAGAAGAAGATCAATATAACTAACTACTAATTTGAAGAAAAATTTTATGAAAATAGACGGAAAATATTGCAATTCAAATGATTCAATCTATTCTATGCGCGGTAATTATTTGTCGCATCACTGAACCATAAACAATTTCGAGCGGCCATTGTTGTGTACATCTTTGGCTGAAAAAAAATGTGTTTACGACTGGTAATATCGGACTGGATGCCGTCGAGAAATATATATCAGGCATGCCGGTTTCCTCACGATGTTTGCTTCACCGTTTTTGAAGCAAGTGATAATTATACAATACGCACATGAGTCACAGAAGTCAGAGGTGCGTGCCTTGGGTTCGAACTCGAGACCTATGACTTGGCAGTGTGACGGTCACACCACTAGTCTATCACTGCTATCTATATTGATAGGCCAGTACCCTAATTGTGTAACTTATGCCTGTTTTCACTTCAAAAAGTGACACTTAAGCTCGGTGCAGAGAGTTGAAAATCCAACAATGCACTTTTATTTCTAGATCTGATATTCCTAAATGATTGGTTACTCATAACCTCATTCTACTCGGTATAATAATAAGCAGAAAAAAGAAAGACTTACATTAATATTAGAGAATATCGTTCCGGTGAGTATGTAGAAGATCCTGGGCGCTCGGTTGATGATATCGTTGGGTGAGAAAATGGCCCACAGCGAGCTCAGCGCGAAGAATATGAACAATGGCACCAGTGGCCGTACTGCCTCGCTGAACGAACGCATCTTGCCGGTGCCATCGCGATACGACCTGGGAATAACATCTCGTTTTTTACTTATAGCGTTATCAATTGCCTTTTAAAAGCTTCTACAAATTCAAGACTATGTTCTTCGTTCGTCAGAAAGCTTACAGTCTAATGGGTATAGCATAACATAATATTTCGCCTGTAATCCACGAAGCGTTAGGCAGAGGTGTACACCCAAATTTCGCCAGTTATGTTTAACTCCCATGTAATAAGCGGAGAGCCTATTGCCATCACCCGGGTACAAATTCTGGGCTGTTACTGAGAAATTCCTGATAGAAATAACATATATATAATTATACAAGATGTTATTGAAATAACTCAAAACCCTGAAAGCGGTCATTGAACTCATCTTTTTATAACAACTGTTACTAACCAGCACGCGAAGCATGAGCACCGTAGAAAGGGGAAACGAAAATTGAGAAAAAAAATCTGCTGTTCCATACATTTATGCTCAACTGACTCAACAAAATTTATGGAACAGCAGTTAAAAAAAAAAAAGAATAATGTCATAGATGAAAGCTCCCGACATTCGGAAGAAGTTATTCGTTATTGATAGGTACCTATTCTTAAAATCGGTGCAAGGATTTGACGGGATAAGATCAAATAACGCCGTCCAGTGACGAATTGTTACCCCATAAATATGTATTAGGCCTTGATGTTGCATGTTTTACGGTCGGACCTTTTTTATTAAAGCTTACCTACGCCAGGCAGTGAACGATATTACTTATTTATTTCTGCCTTCGTAGGTAATTCCTGGAGAATTTATTGCGTCGCTCTTTCCTTCCAAATCACTGGTAATCGATAAAGGGCGGGTGATGTCGTGTATTGGTTAAACAACTGTGTCACTCACTTGTAAATATTCCACAAGATGACCGTCTGGCTGGTGAGCATCGCAGAGAAGTACAGCACGAACTCGAACACGACACCCGGTGTGATGCCGCCCGGCAGAGGCATGTGCCACGCTTGCGGCCCATACACAGATGTCACCAACAGTAGGATACAGGAACCCTGCGAGAAATTGTAGAGTTATCTAACTAATATTATAAAGAGAAAAGATTTGATTTTTTGTATGTTTCTCTGTTTGTAATTAATAAACTCAAAAACTACTAGACCGATTTAAGAGTCCTATTACATTTTTTACGCAATTTCATGATTTTTGATGTTGTAATTTTCGGCAGCAGTAAGATATTTGAATTATTTGATTTTGAATAACGATAGTGAGTTACACATTTTAATTATTCTTTTCGTGTAATTTACTATAAATATATTACGACCTCGGTTAACAAGAAAAACCGTCGGTGATGGAACTTTGAGGCTCAAATTCACATTGTTTCATTCAATTCTAATAAAACCTAAAATTACTAAATGATAAATTGAATGTTTTACTTGTTTATTGGAGTTCTAGAATTCTTTTTTAATTTCTTGAGTTTGCACGGAAAAAATTCGTAAAGAAAAGCTATAAATGTCTTGATTCAGCGTCCATTATATTCCAAATAAACATTTTTTTTTTCAAATAAACTAATATGATATAAAACTTCTATCTACAATGAATTTGTTTCAATCGTTTTCGTTCCTCAATATAATAAGACAAAATTACAATAAATAAAATTAAAGTATTATATATTCCGCGTCAATTCAGAAAATTACACGGAAAGAATGTGTGTAACTCCAACTTATAAGAAAGAATATGGCACTATCGTTATTATAATGAAATAATTAAAATATCTTATTGCTGTTGAAAATTAAAACGTCAAAAATCTTTCCATAAAAAATGTAATAGGACTCTTAAAAAGTTCTTGCTCCAGTAGTCTCCTGAGTAACAGAGGCTATAATTTATAAAGATATCACGCGGGCGAAGCCGCTGGCAGAAACTAGTTGAACATATACAGGATCAAATTAAATTAACCAGCGAAACTGCAGACGTGATTGGTATCGTCAAAAATCCGTCATGATTTAGAGTAGTCACTTGAAAAGTCATTTAAAAAAAATCTGTTTATTTTTGTGTAAACTTCACAGACGAGATTGGTATCAATATCTAAAAAGAAAAAAAAAAAAACATAATGCTTTGACGTTTTTTTTTTTTTTTGGGTTAACTACTGCTGGTTAGTTGTGTCTACTAACTTGATAATATGAGTTGAGAAAATGTGTTTTCTTTTATTTTATCGTGTTTATCGTGATTAATTGATTAATTAAATCGACAGAAAAAATAAAAAAACCGAAACATTATATTTTTAATGGAATTAAAAAAAGAAGTAACAAAACCGTGTAACTTTTAAACTAAATGATTTATTACGATGAAACGAACTCCATAATTATTGGAAGTAATTAGACGTCCACATAAAATGAAAATGTGGAAAAAAACTACCCTCAACTGAAAATAAACATGTTTTTTTTAGCAAAAATGTTTTTTTTTCATACATTTTTACAAATCTTAAAATTTCTCAATAAAAATGAATATTTAGATTTTTTCAAATATTTTTTCCGTCGATAAAATTAAGCATAGATTCCCTCATTTCGATATGTGCACATTATAAAGACACACTGTATTTGGATATCGCTACCCATCACGTCTACAAAGTTTCGCAAATTAATTTAATTGTCCCTGTAGATACATCTAGCAATAGTAACTACGTAAGCATAGTGTGGTAAGAGTAAGACAAGGTAATATTCCACCACTTATATTACTGTAGGTACTCCGTAGCAAGACTGGCGGCAGCTAGGTAGGTACATCGTAATAATATACTTACCTATGATGGAAATAAGAAATTATAAAAATCCTAAGATTTTTCTGTAGACTAATCGCTACGGGTGTGTTTTGAATAATCGACAGTAATATTCAGTTCGTCGAATGCGACAGTAATTTTGTCGCAGTGTCTCCACTTACGTTTTTGGTTTTCCCCCAGTTTTTTAATAAATTATCCCTAGAATTCCCTAAAAAGAATTTAAAAATCCTTGGTTTAGAGAGTTTTTTAATCCACATGTTTAATAGCATTAAATACCTACAAAACATTAATTACAAATATTCATTATTATTGAAGATAGACGAAACAAACCAACTCTAGGTATAATGTGACTTAGTTCCTATGTCGTCTTTAGCCACGGTAATAGTACAGTTAACATGATAAACTAAAATTTGATGGATTACATTCATTACGAGTTTGAGGGAATCCCCTTTAATAAATCGGTGGTGCCATAGTTATACATTAGGTGCTGCCTACTATAAACAACAGGGTTACCAACTCAAGTTCAATTTTTCCCCAAAATTCCCTAAATCCCTGTCAAAATAAAATATCCCTAAACCATGCATGGTATTAGTAATTTTTCCCTAAAAAGGGAGAAATCCCTAGAAGTGGAAACACTGCTCTGTCGGTCTGTCTGTTACGTTTTCACACCGTAACGGCTGAAAAGACTTCGATAAAATTTGGCTCACAGGTAAACCATCGGTTTCCTAAGTTTTTACCCAGGTGTACCAGAACATAGAAAATCTTTTTATCCCGGTAGTAGATAGGTTAATTTCCGATATCCACGCGAGCGATGCCGCGGACAGAAGCTAGTATGTAATAAACACACTAGATGTGTGTCTACGCTCGGATTGTGTTTACTTTCAATATCGGCGAGACATAGTGCATAACATTTCACTAGGGTACAGCTATTTACATATCGGATGGGGTAAACGTTCTCTAACTATACTGATTAAAAAAAAAATATTCCGTTCTATTAGTCAAGAAACTATGTCAGTCCGTCATAATATAATATTTTTCAGATACAAGTCATCTGACGATTGAAAATTCAACCCTTATTGAAATAAATGATTTGACTTTGACCTGTTTAGCGGCAGAAATGGTATGTAGTTAGGTACGTATACCTACTATAAATGATTGACTTACGATCATGGTGAAGTCATATCCCCAGGGCAGGAACATGACGCCAGTGTTGTACTTCTCCCAGTGCGTCAGGTAGAAGTTGAAGAATATGTTCCAGATCAGAAACAGGAACCGAAGCGTGCTCACCTCATCTCTGAAATTAAACAATATTTTTTTGTTATTACATTACAAATGAGTAAATTGTGTTCCACCCGTGCCTCAAAGAGATGTCAACAGAAGAACAGATGCCTGCCGGGGTTGCGAAGAAAACCGAAAGGGAGATCGCGGCCCCCGGCAACAGGGCAACTGAAGGAACACGGGTGGGTTTTCGTAAGAGTCTTGACACGCCCTCCTGCTCCACCCAGAGTGTGAGAAGCTATTTGATAATTTCCCACTCAAAACAAAAAAAAGTGTCGTCCTTATTATTAATGGGAGTATAAAGACACAACTGGGGAAACGTGGGTTTAACTATCTTTTATAAGTAAACTATCAAATGACCCGCCCCTGCTTCGCGCGGTTTTTACCGCTTGACAAAAGATCGGGATTTATTTATTTATTGTATGTAAGTTTAATATTAATGTATTATACACATAAACCTTTCGGAATAAATTCTTCAAATGATGGTAAAAAATCGCATCAAATTCGTAGCGTGGTTTAGAAGAACAACTTTTTTAAAATCTTTCTTTGCGTTATGTTTACCGCAAATAAACGTATTTTCTTTACTTTAATTTACTTATAATATAAATATGTATGTTTATGTTGTATCTCATTATTTTATCTAATGTTTCATTCATGAAGCTATTGAAACTGCAATCCATTCTGCATTTACTATTTACGTTGACCACACAATCATGTGTTATGGCGAATAGTCCTTCCAGTGTACAGATATGCGTTTCTTCGATATTTCTTAACTATTTAGCCTTTACCCTTTATTTACAAAAATATTGAAAGTTACTGAAACTTTAAAACATTTACAGTATGTGATTCATGTAATGTAAGGTATGCAAACATTTTTGTTTTTTGTTTAAACTGAATTTCATAGAGACGGTTTTACTAACGGCATGTATGTAACAGTTAAATCTTACTAAGTAATATTAGTTCAGTCGTTTTGGGAGATTTAAGACCAGCTGCGATATCGCGGGCGCTACAAGGGTCGCGCTGCCTGTAGCGCCCGCGATATCGCGCTAGTCTGCACAAGCTTTTATGTGATGAAAAAAAAATACTACGTTACTCCGTTAAATTATTCTGCAAATAACCAATTATTTACAGGATAATTAACGTAGCATTATAGTTACTGAATAAAGGCTCCTACAAACAGGTGCGACACGCGACGCGACACAAAGACACCGCTCGTCACGCGACGCGACGTACTTGTGTCGTGTCGCGTGTCGCGCCTGTTTGTAGGAGCCTTAATATAGACAGTACGTAAGTACCTTGAAATGCTCAACAATCGTAAATAAAATAGGTACATTATATTTAAAGTTTTGTGAACTGTCAAGCAGACCTTGGAGTCGTTTATTAAGTAGGTATGTTTTTGAATAGTTCCCAGTCATGTTGATTTGCTTATTAACTATACATGCACGTCATACGGAAATCTCTTACCATGCAAGTCATCACTCTCAGAATTTTTAAAAATTAAGTATCACTAATTAGTTTTAAATAAATTACCACCTTAGGCCTTTTGTACACGGCACGTATGAGTCAACAGAATTAATGGGGTCCGCGAGGACCGATGCCTGCCGGGGGTGCAAAGAAAACCGAAAGGGAGATCGTGGCCCCCGGCAACAGGGCAACCGAAGGAACACGGGTGGGTTTTAGTCAGTGAGAGTCTGACACACCCTCCCGCTCCGCCCAGAGCGGGAGAAGTTATTTGATAATTTTCCACCCAAAAAAATGCCTTTTGTACACGGCACGGTTCCTTTAGGTACCAGTTTACCCGTCGAATTAACAAAAAAAAAATCCATCTTTAGGTACATATAAACAAAAGAGTTTAATCATAAATATTCATAATTTTATCAATTGTCATTATTTACGGTATCTACTTACAAATGCGTGTGGTGATAATTATGCTAACTAAACATATGGCCTGATTTGTGATAACAGTATAATTAGGTAGCGTAAATCGTAGTTTGGTAGATAATCTTGTCCAGATAATGTAGTCATTGTAGTTACCGGATCTACTTAATTTTACATTTTTTTTTTTGACGAAAACTAAAATGTGTTTTTTGTCATAAAATGATTTTATTTTGTCTAAATGATTTTATTTCATCAGAAAAGATTAGGATCGATAGAAAAATTCCGGTCCCGGTACGATAACGCATTTATATTTATCTAGCTAAGTGCAGGATATTCTATCGGACAGCTCTGGCCTTTAGCGATATCCTATCTTATTTGTTACGAAGAGTCTAACATGACTTATCTATGTTCATTAAAAAAAAACTATTACCTAAAGATCCACCCACGCTCTGTGTTCTGATTGACATGATTTTATGACTTTTGGCCCTTAGTTCCCAGAGCTTATGTACCTACAGGACATTTTTATTTCAATACAGCATAGCAGTGCGTTATCAGAAACAACTGTACGAAGGACGCACAAAACCGTGGAACCTGGCAGAAAATAAATAAGGTTAAACCAAGCAGCAAAGAGGTTCATCATCTCAGTTCAGGGTGATCCCTTTGACTGAGATGAACCTCTTTCGGACCATTTTTAGACTATTATAGAAGTGTCACGTTTTCATCCGAGACGCAACGATTTTTAAGATATCTACCCATTATTTTCAAATAAACAGCTATTAGAATGGATGTCGCGTCTAATACCATGTTTCTTTCGTAAACTTTGTACTTAGGTAAATTGTGATTGCGCACAAAAAGTCAACGGTCAAGGCCGAGCATTAAAGTAATCACAGACAGCAATTTTTACTCAATTTGTAATTTTAATATTGTGGTGAATTATTATCTTCTTTCGACTCAGCACCCTAATTACCATACCACATAACCTGAATCATTTTGAAGGATTTATCTAATCCATTGCTTCTTATTCGAAAAATATGTCTGCTCAACAACGTAAATAACGCAATGAATGTTGTAGAACTGTCAAAATGAAACATATTGTGCTCGATCGTGTGTTACGTAATTAGGGTTCAGATTTATAGAGCCATGTTTCTTTGGCCAACTATAGGCATCGCGTGAGAATTGCCTTCGCGTGACCCAGAAGTGTCAGCTCAAAAAAACAGATGCATATTAGGCTCACCGTTTCTGGGCAACATTTTCTTAGTAATTACAGTTTAGGAACTTCATCAATCGCGTGCAACCTTGGGCATGCGCCAAAAAATCTGAACCTTCGTTTATTACCATCATATTAAGGCAGCTACTTACTTAATGTTGGCATAAAACAAATAAGTTGTTTTAAAACACGTATTTTAAAGTGTTTAAAACAATTTGAAATAAAACATTGTTTTTCATTAGGTGTTTAAAATCACAGTATAAAACAAGTTAAAAATAATGTTTTAAACATTAAGAAATAAAAAACATGGTTTTATATTGCGAATGAATGGAAATTAATGAAAAGTTATAAATTTTTAGGACTTAGAATAAATAGCTCGAAAATAAATTAAAAATGGTTAGATAGATACGCCACGCTGGTACTTCGCGGCCAGTCGAAATTAAGTAATTCCCCGCAATAATTTTGGGGACTTCCCTGTATTTAAATATACTTTTAGGGAAGGTACATCTAAGAACGAAAATCGGTACCCTAATTGCGTAACTTATTTTCGTAAACGATTATGACAAATTTGGTTCATTTTGACAGTTCAACAATATTCATTGCATTATTTACGTTGTTGAGCAGACTTTTTTTTCCAACTTAAGAAGCAATGGATTAGCAATCTGTTTCAAATCGAAACAAATTGTGATTGATCGTGCATTACGCAATTAAGGTACTGGTTCGGAATTCTGAATGTACAGTGTACTGGGTGGTTCAGTATACCTACTTAGATTCAGGCGCCGTCCAAATTATTCAAGCTGTCGAGAGCCATGAATAATTAACGTCTCTTACTAACTAAAACTGTAGGTACTTAAGCCACAGTGGCCCCATATACAAAAACATTAAGGAAAAAACCTGTTATAAAAATAGAGGATAACGGATGCAAGAACGAGCGAAGTAAACTTTGGCATTTGGGCACCAGATTTCAAATACATAAACTACTGAAAAACAAGTTTAAGCTTTTTTTCTCGACAAAGTAAGTTCTATTTCTGTAGGTCAAAAGAAAACAGAACCTATTCAAGGCGGGGTGCTAAAATTTTGAGGCTCGCTTCGCTTGCTTGTCTTGATTCTTAAGCTTTTCTTAATAAGTCGACAAAGCAAGTAATTTTTAGTGTTTTGGATCATTCAAAAGAAAATCGAACGTATCCGCGACTCTGCAAAAATTTTCACTCGTTTCGCTCGCTCTTGGATTCTATATTTTCATAGTTACTTGGCCTATCCTGCATAAATCGACAAACTCCTTTTTCTGTTTGAAAATGTAAATCAAATCCCAAGATAAAGAAACAAAATCTATTCAAAGCGGGGTGCTAAAATTTTCAAGCTCGCTTCGCTCACTTATCTTCATATGTCGACAAAGCAAGTAATCCCCAGTTCTTTTGATAGAAATGTAGAATACAAGAGCGAGCGAAACGAGCTCAAAAGTTTTGTATACACTCTTGTGCAACATTTTTGAGCTCTTTTGGTTCACTTTTGTATTCTACATTTCCATAGTTGCTAGGTCTTTCCTGCATAAGTCGACAATGGTGTCGATTCTCTTGTACACCGAACTAACCTAACTAAACTATCACTAAAATTCCTTACTTTTGGCTATCTTAAAGCTATTCTGCAAAATAAATCACTAAATTTAAAAATAATTGTGACATAACTAAATCGAATTTGACAATCCCGACTCCACGTGGTAGGTACTTGTTTGCCTTATCCCGTGAGTTTTTTTAGAGGTGGAGGCGCGCAGGGGGTGCCTCGACGTGTTTTTTTAAGGAATTTTTCACTTTTTGTATGGAAAATATGAAAAGAAAAAATACCAACATGTTGAGAATTATGGGTTTGAGGGTTTTATAAAGAAGGTCGAAATTTTCTTTATTTTTGCGATAGGACACACCCTTTTCGAGATATAAGCAAAAGAAAAAAAAGATTCAGTACTGTTTTTGCACCTAAAGTCGAGGTGTTGCTGTGAATTTAAATTTTATGACAACCAATTTTATTTCTCACGTTTTTAATCGCTATGAGAAATAGTCAGATTTAGTTGGACAATTAAAATTTTTGGTGAAAAACGTCAAATTCAGAATAGCAAAATTGCCATTTTCACTAAATTAATATCTCAGTGCCATCTTAGTGCTGTCAAACTAAAATATGGTTAAGTTGTGTCACTTTATTTCAGAACGGGAAATTTTCGTTTGAATAAACAGGAATAAACTAAATTTTGATGATTTTTAATCTAGTTAGCACCATTGTAACTCCTATTTCTGTTTAAAAATGTGAATCAAATCCCAAGAAAACAAAACCTATTCAAGGTGGAGTACTAAAATTTTGAGGCTCGCTTGTCTTGACTCAGAGCTTTTCTTCATAAGTCGACAAAGCAAGTAATTCTTAGTTTTTTGGTATGATCAAAAGAAAATCGAACGTATCCGAGTGTGCAAAATTTTTGAGTTCGTTTTGCTCGCTCTTGTATTCTACATTTTCATAGTGGGCTTTCCTGCATAAGTCGACAATGTAACTAATATTTATGTTTGAAAATGTAAATCAAATCCTAACCTATCCGAGACGGGGTTTTAAAATGATCTAGTTAGCTTCGCTCGCCCTTCTCACCCTACACAATCTACTGTCCTAACACCTATCATTTGTAAGAAAGCTGGCAACCAAATTGGCAGCATCATAAAGTACCTCCCCCTTCCTCCATGTAAAAACTATAGCCGCGTCCCTGCATAGCATAAGTAATGCCAAACTGGACATGTACCTCTCTAAAAACATGACATGTATTTAATGCAACCCTCAAATAATTCCTATTTTGGGGTCCTTAATAGCCAACTAATTGCGACCAACTTGGATGTAAAGCTTGTCCGCTCTGAAATGACGCGTCCCACTTCCTCATTTTACGCACACGGTAATGCAGTAATGCGTTAGTGAGGCGCGTCATTTCAGAGTAGACAAGCTATACGCTCGCGTACCGTATTGCGGTACTGCTCGTTTCGCTCGCTCGGCTCGTGCGCGGATTGTCACTGACCTAATCCGTTTGGACGGGGTACCCTAGCTTAGTTACTGCGACTACCAAATATTTCCCTAAAAATATTCCTCGGCGCCCATAGTGATCCCCCCAAAATCTTGGGCTGTGACCGCGCCTACTTAGATTGATTACAAAAACAAAAAAACTATGTTCACAGATTAGACAGTTTATTAGTTACGTTGTTGTGATTTTTAAGGTATTCGGATCGTTTTTTATAAATGTTTCCGCAGGTAAATTTTAAAATTGTCAATTACATAAGTGTAAAGAAAAACGTAACGGCGCGTTATATGGGAGGAGGGGGGGTCCAAAATCTCCAAGAACTGCTATACGTTGCGTTAATACCTATTAATTTTTTCTGCCTATTGTCAAATTTAAAGATCTAACCACCCACAAACGTGCCGTGTTAGGGACGTAACCGGTCATGACCTCAAAAAAAATTGTATATGATATACCTGCCAAATATGCTGTAGAGGAAGGTAGGTATGAGGACCGCGGAGTAAGAATCGAGGCCGTGGTCGAAGAGTTCGCCCAGGGGACCGCTAGTGCCGGTGCGTCGGGCTTGCTTGCCGTCGATACCATCTGGAACAGTGAGTGGCTTGTTAGGATGATTTATATTGTTAGAGAAGCCCTGTTTGTCATTATTCTGACAAGGGTCTAACTAGCGG
The DNA here is from genome assembly GCA_916610215.1 of Omphaloscelis lunosa. Classification (NCBI taxonomy): domain Eukaryota; kingdom Metazoa; phylum Arthropoda; class Insecta; order Lepidoptera; family Noctuidae; genus Omphaloscelis; species Omphaloscelis lunosa. Next base: position 16,350,427 of record OU744247.1, read on the forward strand.
TTTATATGTTTCGGAACTGTCGTACCGAAGAAACCTGCAGGGTAATTACGTACCTAACACATTACGTTGCTGAGCAGACATTTTTTTTTAACGTATGAAGCAATGGATTAGCAATATCCTTCAAAATCATTCAGACTGTGATTGAAAGTGTGTTACGCAATTAGGATGCTGGACTTAAGGCTCCCGCAAACAGGCGCGACGCGACTAATAAAACAATTTCTAAGAAAACTTCACCGTAAAATTCTAGAACAATTACCGATGTCGCGTCGCGCGACCAGTCGGGCCGGTATGCACGAGCCTTTATTCTTTGAACGGTCTGAAATTGCAACACATAGATAGGTAGCAAATAAGCTTTTGCCTATGAACTTAAGCCCCCAGCTCAGACATTATCGATCATTTTTGAGATGCCATATCAAAGGACCAAAGGACGTCTTCATGGATTTTGCTGGCGACACTAGTTGCAATACTTACATTAGTCATCCTCTTTATATCCAACATCGGGGTCTCTAAGAAGCTGATGAGAATGTATTTTTTAAGTTTCATATAGTTATTCACATATTTATGTACTTATTAGAGATGTATGAACTATACCTAAAGTTGATGCGAAAAGTTGTTTGATTTTGAATATTTAGTGCAGAATGACGACATATCGCGTGTAACTTGCGACTTTGCGGGTGATATCCGAAATAGGAAGTGACAAACAGATTCTGATTGGTACCTACATAATTTTTAGGGCTCCGTACGTCCGAATGAAAAAACGGAACCCTTATAGGATCACTCGTACAGCCAATTTGCTCCGAATCTAATGGACCAATTTGGTACACATATGAATTTCTGTGATCCAAACACGGATGTGTAAAGTAAATAAATAAATTTTGAATATACAGGACACTTTTGGGAGGCAAATAACAAATTATTTAACAAAAAAATTGTTTGCAGACACTTGTTTCATATCAAATGAACGACTGTGAGTGAGGGTCTCAAACATGTTTTTTTTTAAATAATTTTAAAATAAATAGTTTTATAGTAATTTAAGAAAATTTATGAAATTTGACCCTTATCTTCGAACATACTAATAGATTGCAGGAAAATATAAAAATAAATCTATGATTTTAAAAGAACGTGGCATATCTCTCAATATTGTGCGTACGCAATCTTACATTTTACAGCTGGAATGTATGGGAGAACATATTTCTCAACTACAATGTTAAGTTTGTTCTTGGGATAAATTCATCCCAACCACAGATAATATAATGTCCCAACTAGGAACACTTCATTGTGCCGCACTTAGCCGGTTTTTTTGATTACCTACGTAAATGTTTAAGAATTGCAAAATTGGTAATTAATGCGCATCATTTGCGCATACGCTGATTTAAGGCTCTTTCAAACAGGCGCGACACGCGACGCGACACAAAGACACCGCTCGTCGCGTGACGAGCGGTGTCTTTGTGTCGCGTCGCGTGTCGCCCCTGTTTGAAAGAGCCTTTAATTAGTAACCTATGTAGGTACGGTTCCAAAAAGCAAGGTCAACTTTATAACTGCAGGGTTAACACAGCCAATATGACATTCATGTTTGATGTTGAGCATTGCCGGCGATCGTCAGCGATGCGCCCGGGCCGCCCGACACAACCACGTGCAGTGCACGCCCACTACAGATAAGTCTTTTGTACTTTTGAACTCATCGCGCCACTTTCCATTGAGGATTAACTAGATTGAATGAACAGCTAGATATATGCTCGGAATAAAATCGAACACAGAAAGCCACATGTCTACTAACAAACGTCAATAGAACGCTTTTATGTGTGTAAGAGTTAAGTACTTAATTCTTAACAAAATTTCAACTTTTGTTCTCATTTGCAAATACTTATAGGTTTTTTTCACCAAATTATTTAACGAAACAAATAACCGGACTGAGATTTTTGCTTTTTGTTTTTAAGCATAAAATTATGCATACTCTTTACAACATGTCCCGGAAATGACGCACACCACCAAACACCCCAATGAGAATATTAACCAGGTATGTTATAATCATAAATTCATACACTGAATTTTTACTAATAAACAAGCTGAAATTTTAATGGTTGTTTTTCCGCAGCAAAATGATTTTGTCTTGGTAGTACAACAGATTTATAAAAAATAATTTTAAAAAATATTAAAAAATGGCGGATTTAGAATTGTGAAAAATAAAGGGTCTTTCAAAAAGAGCCTTAAAACTTGAAAGCAAACTAGAACCCATAGTATCTCTACAGCGCGATCGACTGACTGTACGAGACAGGCGTGAGCGACGCGCGGTCGTTGACCCTCCCGCTACGTCTGATAACTCCTTTACCTAAAAGTTATTCAAACTTTCCCTTCATACTTTTACGGGCTTAGAACTGCCATAAATACTTTTTACCTACAACTTACTGAACATGAAGACGGAGCAACTCCCAAGATTTGCGGCTCCGCGTAAAGTTATAACTAACCCCAGCGTACAGGTTGTACAATAGCGACGTACTCCAAATTGGAATAACTGTAATGTCGATCCATTTTTGCAAATTACGATATCATATTAAGCGTCATACGACGACCGCGGGTCAACTGAGAGAGCTGGCGCCGGCGGCGCGGGGTAGGGTTGCGTAGGGAGAGGCTCGACGCCGACGCCGGCGCTGCCGCTGCCGCCGCCGCCGCGCCGCCCGCCCGCATGCGTGCAGCCTAGTTTATGCCGTATCACTACGTGCGACAGCTTATTTTGGTCTGAACATTTACGAACCGCTCTTCGCTTTGTCGGAAGCGCGCCGCCACACATGCGGTTCGAGAAGTACCTACGTATGTCTAGTGGATACTATTGTTTCTCACGCTTTCAATTTTAAGCATATTTTTTTAAATTATTTGGAAACAAAAGCATTTTAATTTTTTGAGTTTAACTCTATTATTCAATAAGGCTACTAAGGGCAAACCGTTCTGCCGCGGGAAAACAACCATTAACATTTCAGCTTGTATGTAACATATTGTTTATTTACTTATATACTGATTGAAGAAGAAAATTGTGGTCACATTACAAATCTACGTAACGGCTCGTGCAGACCAGCGCAATATCGCGGGCGCTACAAGGGTCGCGCTGCCTGTAGCGCCCGCGATATCGCGCTGGTCTGCACGAGCCTTAACTGTATTACGCATTTCACTGGGGATCTCGGATCCCCCTTCTTAATGTGCTAAGGACAGTTCCCGCGAGATTCAATCGATAGGAAATTAGGAACACAAGATAGTAGGAAGTACACGGTACAAATTACATTCTGATAAATAAATAAATTCTGATAGATATATGTTAGATAATTCCAAAGTTTTGGCTACCGAGGCCAGAAGCGTGAAGATAAGACAATATTGTATCATTTCAATGACACTAAACTTATTAATATAATTTCAGTAACCGTTATGTGCTAAATTACTTACATACTTAACACTGTATTTATTTTCAGTAAGTACATGATTATTCCAAAATATGAGGAACCAACTATTGTTAAAAATGTATCGTCATGTAATAAGTTGTTTTTGTTGAATACACACATGAATAAATGATTTCTTTAACTTATAAATTATTTAGATGGGTATGTATGTAGGTACTATTCATGAAGGAATTTGACTTAAGGAGTCAACCGAATAATTTCTGCCATACCTAGTAATTTTAATATCGGTTTATTTAATACTATTTGTATTCTACCAGCTCCTACCGCCACGAAAACAATATAAATATTTATAACCAGCCATCTATTAATATATACTTACAAATAATGCATAGTTAAGTTTGAACTTAAGTTAGGAACGAGGATGTGATGAAACGTCTATTATCGCACGACACATTAAATTGAACATTAGATAAGAAAGGGCAACAACAAGAATGAGAGATCAAGCAGCCGTCACAATCGCACTTAGTTACTGTGGGTTTAGTCATGATTTGTTTCTTAATACACAATTACGCCTTTATTCCATATGAGGGGTATAATCTGAAACGAAATGTCTTTCATTTTACACGAAAGGTATTATTTAGCCCCATTTAAATCTCAACTTCAATTTGCTAGGAGGATGATAAAATTAAAATTCATCCACTAACAAGGCCACTTTTGTTTAGTTTTAAGTAGGGATGCAACGATACTGATACGATAATCGTATATCGGCGATTATCGTAAACCTTTATGATCATTCGTTATCGTAAATATTACGATACGCTATTTTTACGATATACACAGTGATGAGAGAAACCGACTAAAGGCTCTTTCAAACAGGCGCGACACGCGACGCGACACAAAGACACCGCTGGTCACGCGACGAGCGGTGTCTTTGTGTCGCGTCGCGTGTCGCGCCTGTTTGAAAGAGCCTTTAAGGGAAAAAACTTACAAATTGTGTTTTCTGAATAAGAATTTGCCAGTAATAAATTACGACTACAATTAAAATTAAATAATAGTCAGTAAATGTAACAAATAGTAACAATTCAAAAAATTAAAATATAAGTTAATGATGAAGATTGATAAAATTCATAAATATATTGATTAAAATAATCTTAAGTATAAGTCTTACAATAATAGCATACAACAAAGCTTCCAATAAATTCATCAAAATGGTATGAAACAAATATCGTAATGCATTCGTATCGTAATTCGTTATCGTATTTGGCCATTACGATGTATTCGTCATTCGTATTGGTATCGTAATAGCCGTATCGTTGCATCCCTAGTTTTAAGGGATGTTAAGTAAGTAGGTACCATCATACATTTTTTTATAAATGGGTTCGGATTTCGATTTGCGAAAATCATCTTTAGACTATAATCCATAGACAGAGGTGATGCATAAATTAAAAATAAAATATACATAAAATATACATAAAATTACCAGGAAAATAAAACGCATCGGGCATTTCATGTTGCTATAAGTGGTAATTTCGGCCACGCCGCCATTGCCGAATTTTTTTCGGCGTCATCGGCGCCAAAGTCAAAATATGTAATATTCGCAGCACCCCGCGGTTTCACCAGCATAAGTCTTGATCCCATCGGAATATCGGGATGAAAAGTATCCTATGTGTTAATCCAAGTTATAAACTGTGTGCCAAATTTCATCCAAATCCGTTCAGTAATTTTTGCGTGAGGGAGTAACAAACATTTGTCCATCCACACAAACTTTCGCGTTTATAATATTACTAGCTTTTGCCCGCGCGGAAAATATCCTACAAGAACGTGCTACCGGGATTCAGAGTATCATGTCCTAATCCAGGGCATGGCCTATCCGCAGGCCTTTCATCTAAATCCATACAACCGTTAGAGATAAAGTACGATAACATGGCGCGCCCCTCCAAAATTCTACACGGTTGAAAGTATTTGTGAAATGTATTTACAATGCGCCACCAAGACTCACAACGCATTGTGTGCGTACTGAGACGACCATCAAACAAAAATAAATCCGAGGGTTTATTCATTCGTGAGTCTAATCACTAGACCCATTGAAACAGTAAAGTAGAGGGGCGCGCCATGTTATCGTAGTTTATCTCTACAGCATGAAAAGGTAACAGGCAGATAATAAATCTGTTTTAGGGTTCCGTACCTCTAAATGAAAAGTTGAAACGTTGAAACCCTAAAAGGATGACTTAGTTGTCTGTCAATACCCATTTTCTCAGGAATGAGTGGAGGCATCAAGTTGAAATAGATATCAAAAACTTAGATCTACGGTCTCATGGAGCTTCTTTTTTTTTGGGTGGGATATTATCAAATAACTTCTCCCGCTCTGGGCACAGCGAGAAGGTGTGTCAGACTCTTACTGACTAAAACCCACCCGTGTTCCGTCAGGTGCCTTGTTACCGGGGGCCACGATCTCCCTTTCGGTTTTCTTCGCAACCCCGGCAGGGTCGCCAGACCCTACCGGACCCTGTCAGTCTCTTGGAGCTGTAACGGAAATCAAACTTCCAAGTCAACGCTATAAAAAAACAGTAATTTATCCCGCATATTTTGACACTCGCAAATAAACCAGTCTATATGTTACTTTTCGTTTGCCTAGCAGCATGAAGTTTGGCGAGAAGCGAGGTCAAATAAAGACGATAATCCGAAAATTGGTAATTTATAGTTATATATGAACTGCAAAGTCGAGTTTGTTCTTCAATCTGGGATCAAAAATTCATAGCCCGTGTCATGAAGTAACATTTAGTCTGTATTTCTTTACACTATTAAAAGTTATTTTTCAATTGAAAAGTTAAGTTTGTCCTTCAATCCAGATTTGGAAATTCGGGCAGCCGAGCAAGCAGCCCAAGCACAGCTTTAAGACGGAACCCTCAGGGTGCAAGTCCTTGGGCACGTCACAATTGCGGCGATAAGTCCCCTCTTTGAGGAGTGGCTAGAGAGGCGCAACGGCGTCCTCACCTTCCGCCTGACGCAGGTCCTCACCGGACATGGCTGTTTCGGGAGGTTCTCTCGCGTCCGGCCCTAATTCGGGCCATGGTACGGAGCGAGAGGAAATGGGAGACCGTCACCTCCTGCGAAACAGTAATGCTCGCGAAGGAGGAGGAGGAACGCAGGAGGAGACGCCCTGGGCGCCGGGAATCGCGAGCCGATTTCCGGCCACCGTAGGCGCGGGCTTGCGGACGGTGAGCAATGGGTAGCTCGCGCTCCGATAAGGACCTGGCCCGAGTCGACGGCGCGTTGTGTTCCACGCGCGCCTCAAAGAGATGTCAGCAGAATTGACGGGGTCCGTTAGGGACGATGCCTGCCGGGGGTGCGAAGAAAACCGAAAGGGAGATCATGGCCTCCGGCAACAGGGCAACCGAAGGAACACGGGTGGGTTTTAGTCAGTAAGAGTCTGAATCGCCCTCCCGCTCCGCCCAGAGCAGAAGTTATTTTATAATTTCCCACCCAAAAAAAAAGGTACCTGAAAAGTACACTGATGATTTTTTTAAGTATAAAAACTCTGAATAATTTTTCAACCTTTTTGAAAATGTTCATAATCCCTGATTATAAATATAAAAAAAAAAATAGGAAATAAAATGTAAATTCAGCCTTATGTTTAAAATGTGACAGAACATTTTTCTTTAACGTTTGCATTTACTTGTTTACAAATTGTATACTTTTGAAATAACGGCCTAATTCTAGGAAAAATTTCTACGAGACGAATTTGCTCCAATTTTCGGGAAAATCCGTCTAACGACCGAATTGAAATATAGGTATTAAAATATTAAGAAAATGCTCTAATTTATGATACGAGCACGATCTAGTAATATAACTTTACGACACTCCGACCAAATAGGTTAGGTTAGGTTAGAACTGTGACGAATACGCGCGAGCCGAGCGAGCGTAGCGAGCAGTGCCAAGCCAGCGGTCGGCGAGCGCTAAATTGGTCGCAGTAACAAAATTAAGGCACGCCGAGTTATGAACCGCTTTCATATAGCTATGTCCCTAGAGATATAACTCTATCACGATATACATGTTTCTCTGAAATTCAGAATTAACTTTGTCGGCGAGCCGGCCGGTGCGCGTTTTATAAAGATGGTCTACGTACTTAGTTGGTTAGTAAACAAGGTTTAATAAAGTTTAATTGTCGAATTTTTTTGCTACTTTTAAATACTTGCTTTAATGGGGATTCTACTACACATCTAGTGTCTCCTCCCTATCTCTGTGATGTCATAGTGCCATAGATACAGACAGAAAGAAAAAATATGTTAAAGGTCAAGTTAAAAGCAGGTTACATGGTACTTAGACGGATGATGATATCTAATCCGACTGTGAAATGAATAAGAAGTAATGTTTTTTTTTTCACCAAATCCGTATGTTTTAGCTACGTTTTACCTCCTGTGTAAATTTGAGCTCAGCAACTCTAATAGCATTTAATAACAGGTAATGGTAATAAAAACCCACAGCACAGCCGACCATTAATAGACGCAACTAAGTAGGTAAGTAATGTAGGTAGTTAAAATTGTAAATAACACCTATTTACGTTCATGCATGACGAGTTAGTTTTCAGGAAAATATTATATTTAAATAATTTATTTACCCCTACGTCATATTTCGGGAGATACAAATAATTCGGTGCGTTATTAACCGATTTCCAAAAAGAAGGAGATTCTATTCTATGTTCGCAAGTGTATTTTTTTTTTAAATATAAGTATGTGCCTCCATATTTTCGTCTATTGTGAACCTATTGTGAAAATTGTTCTCTGATCCCATAAAAATTTTAGGGAGTACCTCCACTGCTGGAGCCGGCTCCCAAATATAATGCCGTTGGGAACCGGCATGACATTACTGCAGGTGCAGGTAGCCGAGATTAAAAAATCGGCTGCCGGCACCACCGGCCCCCATAATGGATACCGGCGGCGCGGCGTTTATGGAAACCCTTCCAGTATTTAGAACTCCAACTAAAGTATTTTTTCTATTTATTCTAGTCGTTTTTGCCACTCGCCGGCCGCTACTGCGGAATCGCTCGTTTCGCTCGCTCGGCTCATGCGTAGCGGGTCACAGTTCTAACCTAACCGAAGCTTTTGCAAGTAAAAATATTTAACCTAATCCAATTAATTCGATTCCGGGTACTTAGTAGGTACTTGATTACAGGAATGTGGAAATCATCGATTATGGAAATACATATATGAATGGAAAAAAACAATGCTTTATTATTTATTTTTTTAAAGGAGCGCCTCCGCTGCCGGCGCCGGCTTCCAAAAATAACGCCATTGGGAACCGGCATGCACATTACATACTGTGGCCGGAACCGCCGCCGCCGCCGGCTCCCTTAATGGACACCGGCGGCGCGGTGTTTATGGAAACCCTTCCAGTATTCAGAACTCCAACTAACTAACCCTAACTAAAGTATTTTTTTTCTATATATTCTAGGCGTTTTTGGCACACGTAGGGGTCACAGTTCTAATCTAACGTAACCTTTTTTCGCGAGTAAAAATATTTCAGTAACCTAATCTAACTAGCTCGGTTTCGGGTACTTGATTATGGAAACCATTGATTATGGAAATATATTAATGGAAAAAATAATGCTTTATTAAATTACGTTTTTTTTGTTTATGCCTACCTCACCTATCTACTCAAATATGCCAAATTGCCAACCACGTTTTCCGCTTTATTTTCCAAACTCAGCGCCGGCAGCCAATTCGGGAGCCGGCGCCGGCAGCGGAGGCACTCATTAATTATTAACGTGTCACTATCGTCATGAGTTGTTTCTAAGTCATCTATGTAGGTACCCACATAGGTGATTAAATCATTTAAATATTGATTTGTTTTTTTTTAATTATGTTATTTACATGATAGAAAACGCCTAATTACGTAATAAATATGCTCAATTGGAATGTAGCGAGTAAGCAAGTAAACTCGCACACTAGAACGCAGCACCAAAATCACGCCACCTTTTAAGCCCCGCCTCTAAGATAAGGATTCTAACTATGTGTGCATAGCGAAGCGCGCACACAGACGATCGGCGCAGGCGATCCTTTTGTCTCGGGCTTATGACGCACGCGTTGAAGCCGTGCCCAGTAGTGACGTAGTTTGTTTACCGTCCAGTATAAATATTGTGTCCTGACGGTGCCGACATTCATTCTGTTTTGTTCACCTGCCTGTACGTTAATCATTTAATTAATATAGTCATTGCTTTATGCTTATTCGCTTTTCACTAAACCTACCTACGCCTAACAAGTACCTATCTACCTGCCTACCTACTTGCTAGTGCTCGCACAGTAAGTGGATCAGGAAGCGTTTATTCATCGCCACGCGCTATCCACTTCATTGGTGACCCCGTTTCCGTTGTCAAGAGGAGAAGATGGAGCCTAGCAGGGAAAAGACGCAGCTAAGTGGTGAGAAGATGGAACCAGGAAAAGGGGGAGACGTATTCCAGGAAGCCTGTCGGGTTGGAGTAAGGACGCCGTCGTTCAACCCTGATGACCCGATACTGTGGTTCGCCCAATTGGAAGGACAGTTTGCGTTGTCAAGCATGACGACGGACACAACCAAATTTTATTTCGTCCTGTCACAGCTGGAGCCACAACACACAGCGGCAGTTAGAGACCTGGTCGTTACTCCACCAGCAACAGGGAAATACGAGAAGCTGAAGGCAGAATTAATCAAGAGGCTATCTGCATCACAAGAACTCAAAATTAAGCAGCTAATAATGCACGAAGAACTTGGCGACAGAAAACCGTCGCAGTTCTTGCGCCACTTACAACACTTGGCTGGACCGACAGTCCCAGCAGAATTTATCAGGACTATCTGGTCAAGTCGGCTACCCACCAACCTACAAACCATTGTCGCGTCGCAAGCAACCATGACCCTGGAAGACGTGGCCGAATTAGCGGATCGCATAAATGATATCGTGACAGTAACTGGGCAAGTAGCAAGTACCAGTACTCGCCCGCCAATAACGACGGATCCGCAAAATGATGCTATAGATACGCTGGCTAAAACCGTTGCAGAATTAAGCCGAAGGTTCGACACCATGAGCATGAAACTGCGCGGTCGCCGTCACTCACAGCCGCGAAGATCAAGGCATGGTACACCACATCGTTCCCGTACTCGTTCCAGTTCTAGACCTAGAGATCACCCGATGTGCTGGTACCATTACCGGTTTGGTGACAGAGCGCGGAAATGTACGCAGCCATGCAACTACAGCAAGCAGTCGGTAAACTCCAAAGGCAGCCATTAGTGGCGGTACAAGACTGCCTAACTGCAACAAGCCGCCTGTTCATCACGGATCGCAGAACAAAAATACAATATCTTGTAGATACGGGTTCAGACCTGTGTGTATTCCCGCGATCCGCTGTTCGGGAGCCACGCTGCAAGACCAAATACGAGTTGTTCGCCGCAAACGGAACAGTTATAGCCACTTACGGTTACCTACCACTCACTTTGGATCTGGGCCTTCGTCGAGCTTTCACATGGCAGTTCATAGTAGCGGACGTTTCAAAGCCGATAATAGGCATCGACTTTTTAGGTTACTACAACCTACTTGTTGACTGCCGCAACCAACGGTTGATCGACAATATCACTACATTAACAGTAGCTGCGAAAAACCAAATTGAAACCGAGGCCATATCGTCAGTCCGCACTACTAAGGAAGACACGGATTACCAGCAGCTGTTGAGGAAATATCCAGATCTCACACGCCCAGCTGGTAGACCTAGAATCACAAAGCACAGCACAGTACATCACATACGCACTACGCCGGGCCCACCAGTATACAGTCGCCCTCGTCGCCTTGACTCTGAGCGGTCGAAAGTAGCCAAACAGGAGTTTGAAGAAATGCTACAGCAAGGTACAGCGCGCAGATCTGAGAGCGCTTGGTCATCGCCGCTTCATCTAGCACGCAAGAAGAACGATGGCTGGAGACCGTGCGGCGACTACAGATGCTTGAACGCACGTACAATTCCAGACCGTTATCCAGTTAGGCATGTGCAGGACTTCGTGCACCAGCTGGTAGGGAGTACAATCTACTCCACTGTCGATTTGGTTAAGGCCTACAACCAGATACCAGTCGCAGATGAAGACATTCCCAAAACCGCCATAACGACACCCTTTGGGTTGTTCGAATTCCCGTTCATGACGTTCGGACTTCGCAACGCTGCACAAACGTTTCAGCGGTTTATGGACGAGGTGCTCCGAGGCTTAGACTTCTGTTATACCTACCTAGATGACATCTTAATATTCAGTAGCAACGTCATCCAGCATCAACAGCACCTCAAGCAACTGTTTGAAAGGTTATCAGAGTATGGAGTGCTGATAAATACAAGCAAATGCATATTCGGACAAGAGAAAGTAAGTTTCCTGGGTCACGAGGTTTCTGCAGCTGGAATTAAGCCTCTAAATGCAAAGGTTCAGGCCATCTTGGACTTCCCGGTGCCAAAGAACATTAAGGACCTTAGAAGGTTCCTGGGAATGATAAACTTTTACCGGAAATTCCTACCAACAGCAGCTTTCATGCAAGCACCTTTAAACAAGCTTCTAACAGGCCTCAAAATTAAGGGATCACAGGCAATAGAAATGACACCCGAACACCTGGAAGCTTTCCACAGATGTAAGCAAAGTCTATCGGAGGCCACACTGCTAGTACATCCAGATCCAACGGCAGAACTCGCAGTACAGACAGACGCCTCAGATACGGCAATCGGTGCTATATTACAGCAAAAGCAGGGTAAGGAATGGCAACCCTTGGCATTCTTCTCCAGAAAACTGAGCCCTGCCCAGACAAAGTACAGCCCATATGACCGCGAACTGCTAGCTATATACGAGGCCATACGGTATTTCAAGTTCATGGTAGAAGCTAGAACATTCACAGTTTTGACCGATCACAAGCCACTGACATTTGCATTCAGCAAGCCTCGTCAAAACTGCTCCCCGCGTCAGTTCAGATATCTGGATTTTATCAGCCAGTACACAACTGATATAAAGTTCGTGGCTGGCAAAGACAACGTGGTAGCAGACGCATTATCGCGTATAAATGAAATCCATTTGCCCATAGATTACCAGTCCCTGGCCAGCGAACAAGAAACCGATGCGGAACTCCAAGACCTCCTACAAAATGGCTCCAGTCTGAAGCTGAAGAAAATCAGACTACCAGAAACAGGAGTTGAAGTGTACTGCGACATCGCATGCGGGACACGCCCATTTCTTACCAAGCGGTTTCGCAAACATGCATTCAGTACCCTTCACGGTCTGAGTCACCCAGGTGGTAAAGCAACAGTCCGCTTGGTAACCGAAAGGTATGTATGGCCGGGCATAAGAAGGGACTGTCGACGATGGGCCAAAGAATGTGAAGCATGCCAGCGAAGCAAAGTGACCAGACATACTTCAGCACCTTTGACAGCTTTCCAGACGCCTTCGGCACGGTTTCGCCATATTCACATGGACTTAGTTGGTCCCTTACCATTATGTTCTGGCTACAGGTACTGCCTCACCATAGTCGACCGCGTAACGCGTTGGCCTGAGGCATACCCGCTGCAGGACATCACGGCGGAGACCTGTGCAGCCGCCTTAACGTCAGGGTGGATCGCGCGGTTCGGCAGCCCCGAGCACATCACCACCGATCGGGGCAGGCAATTCGAGTCCCGCACCTTCAAGGAACTCGCTACCTTAATCGGAACATCGCATCACCTAACCACAGCTTACCATCCCGCAGCTAATGGCCTGGTGGAAAGGCTACACCGCCAGCTGAAAGCTGCCATCACCTGTCACGCCAATTCGAACTGGACCGAGGTGTTGCCGTGGGTTCTGCTGGGCATACGCAGCGCTTACAAGGAAGACCTGCAGGCATCCGCGGCAGAGCTGGTGTATGGTGAACAACTCCGTCTGCCAGGACAGTTCTTCGCGTCCACTCCTAAAGAGACAGTCGACATGACCAGCCTGATAAGCAGACTCCGCTCACACATTAGTAAGCTAACACCACAACCTACTTCCTGGCACACTAGTTCCACTCGACCGTTCTATGTGCCCAGGGACCTGAACACAGCTACCCATGTCTTCTTGCGACAAGGTCCCGCACGAAGGTCACTAGAAGCTCCATATTTAGGACCATACAAGGTCCTGCATCGAGACCAGAAGACTTTCGACCTCGATGTGAAGGGAAAACAGCAAAAAGTCACACTTGACCGGCTAAAACCAGCATATTTAGCTAAAGAGCAACCCGTCATGACGTCACATCAGCAACATCCGGAAGACCAGGTCACAGTCAAGAAGACAAGAAGCGGGCGCATAGTCAGATTCCCAAACTACTATCGTCCGTAGCAAGGCTACGACTCACCAGGGGAGTGGTGTAGCGAGTAAGCAAGTAAACTCGCACACTAGAACGCAGCACCAAAATCACGCCACCTTTTAAGCCCCGCCTCTAAGATAAGGATTCTAACTATGTGTGCATAGCGAAGCGCGCACACAGACGATCGGCGCAGGCGATCCTTTTGTCTCGGGCTTATGACGCACGCGTTGAAGCCGTGCCCAGTAGTGACGTAGTTTGTTTACCGTCCAGTATAAATATTGTGTCCTGACGGTGCCGACATTCATTCTGTTTTGTTCACCTGCCTGTACGTTAATCATTTAATTAATATAGTCATTGCTTTATGCTTATTCGCTTTTCACTAAACCTACCTACGCCTAACAAGTACCTATCTACCTGCCTACCTACTTGCTAGTGCTCGCACAGTAAGTGGATCAGGAAGCGTTTATTCATCGCCACGCGCTATCCACTTCAGGAAATTAAATAATATTTTTGTAGATTGAAATTGACGGCTCAATTGGCGCAGATTCCGAACAGACTCTGGGGCGCTACATATGGTTCGCCGTTTTGTTTTTCGTACGGAATGAATATTTTCGTCAAAACAAACCTGCTTCAGGAAAAATATTTAGCGATTGGTTTAAGTTTTATTTTGATCCCTGTTCCCTGCCCAAACTCGCGCGCGATTAGGATTTTGCGTCGCATTGTCTCGAGTCGGCGCGCGGCAACGCGGAGCTAGTGTTGCCAGATGAGGAAATTGAAAACGCGATAGTGTTGCTTCAAAAACGCGGATTTTCAACAAAAAATGCTGATTTTCTGGCGGAAGTCGTCGCCTGACGATCAAACTAGACGCAGCTTTTTATCCTTGTCGGCTTCGACTAGTAACCGCCACCATGAGTGAGAAAATAAAAGGGTTCAAGCAGATTTGAAAAAAGCGGAACCGCAATGGTTAAAAGCGGAACGCGGAACCGCGGAATTGTACGAAACGCGTGGTAAAAAGCGGAAAAGAGCCATTCCGTAAAAAAATGTCCCGTTACTAAAAGGACAAAATGGACAATTTTAAAATTCCACTAGTATTTAACGACACTAAACGGACGTGACGAACTCTACTAACGCTTTACTACGCTTTACTAACAATAATAATGACAAAACCAATTTTCTTTGTTATTTTAGAGGGCATCATTATTTCATTACATACGCAGATATATAAAGTATAATTCGAAAATGAAAGAATGTTTTAAAAACTTCCCAGTATCACGTTATAACTGTCACTATAGTGGACTTCTTATTTGATTACCTGTAGTTCGTACGCCTTTCGTCACCGATTACCGAGTCACGGTTGCCCGATGGGTAAAAAGAAATGGCTGATCTACCATAATAATAATATTACCATGAAAATAAAATAACTTGTTTTGTTAGTTTTGTACTACTGAAAGCAAATAAAACAGTAATGAGTTAATGACTAAAGTGGAATGTCCACCTTGGGGCTAATTTGACTATCATTATTTAAAGAATTTTATTGCAATACAATAAGATTTGTTAATAAAATTTATGTTTTAAATGAAAACAAAACAGTATTCTTTAAAACCTCACATAAAACGCTGAGGTGTGTCTTATAAAACCATGACCATCGGTTAGTTAAAGTCAGCGACAGGAGGTGTCACACGCTAAAATTGCCCGTTTTGCTTTTTATTTTTAATTATTAATCTGTTAAATTACCAACAATTGACTCCATTATACATTTTTTTAAAGCATAAGAACTTAAGAACTAAATAGTACATTAAAAAAAACTGCATTTAACAGAGAATAAGAATGTCTTGTAAATTGTTTGTAAGTTGTAACAGTACTTTTTCCTTATGGTCAATTTTTCACGGAATGGCTCAAAAGCGGTGCATCTGGCAACGCTGCGATGAGCACTAAACATTTTCTTGTTGTTTCGTTTCGGGGCGACGCGAGACGATCATACGACAAGATTTTGTCTACAGATGTTAGCCAGGCTGGTGTCATCGAATGATAATTATATAGCATCACAGATTTACAAACATTACATAAAAAAAATCTGTGTAATGAATTTTATTCTACCCCAGCACGCGTAGCATGACCACAACAATGAATGACAGATAAACAATCACAATCTGTCATTTTGGCTATTCTTCCGTCGACAAAACCCGTTTCTACGGTGGTCATGCTACGTGTGGTGGGTTGGAAAAAAATCAGTTTTTTTTTTTTAAATTTTGTAAAACAAACAGTTCAAAATGTTTTAAACAAGAGTTTTTTTTTTGTTTTAGTTTCTTTCAATGAGCGATTTATCAAATTTATTATCAACACAAATCAGCCTAATATAATAATTTATTTATAGACAAATTTAAAATTTACCTCAGGAAGTATTTAAAAAAAAAAAAGATCAGAATAATATAATAATAATCACAACAACGTTAGTTATAGTTATAACTAACTAATAAACTAATTGAACATACTTTTTTTTTGTCATCAATATAAGTGAGTATGTAACACAGATACTAAACTAAACCACCCAGTACACTCTGTACGTTCAGAAATGTGAATTCTGATTTTCGTACTTAGATGTACCTTACCTTCTAAGTACGAAAATCTAAAGTAAATTTAAATATGCGGAAGTCCCCAAAATTATTGCGGGGACTTAGGTACTTCATTTCGACAGGCGACGAATTGTATCAAACTATCTATCCGTTTAAATTTATTTTCGAGCTATTTCAAATCCCCAAAAAATACTCATTTATTTCTTTCATTCGCGATTTAAAATCAAGTTTTTTTTCTTAACATTTAAAACATTATTTTAAACTTGTTTTAACATAAAACATAACATCACGCCTTGTTTCCCCGAAGGGTTGGGCAGAGGTGTCCCTGTAGCAGGTTCACCCACATTTCGCCAGTTATGTTTTAAGTCCCATGTAATAGGGGGCGAGCCTATTGCCATCAACCGGGCACAAATCCAAACTCCAGGCTGCTACTGAGAAATTTCAGATAGAAAAACCCAATAACGCTTTGCCCGACCTGGGAATTGAACCCAGGACCTCATTTAAACTTGTTTTATATTGTAATTTAAACATTCAATAAAAAACAGTGTTTTATTTCAAACTGTTTTAAACACAATTTAAAATACGAGTTTTAAAACAACTTATTTGTTTTATGCCAACCCTGTTCTAACCTGATCCCTTACCCTTATTGACAATTCGTTAGTTAGTATGGAGGTGTTAACTAAACTATTTTACATAATTATACCTTATTTACAAACTGCTAGGATTACTTAAGGCAGCAAGTAAATTAGTTTTTTTTTTTAATTATTATTATCAGCCATTTGTGTCCCACTATAGGGCAAAGGCTTTCCTTCCCTAGGTCCCTAAAATAGTTTATTTAAAATTGAATGCTATACATTAAGTATTTAATTCTATGGCACACGTATCAGTACTTCAATGAATACTATGTAGACATCAATATTTTGTAATGTCAACTTTTTACTACATATATTTTTCTACTAAGGTCAAAACATTTTTTATTCTTTCTAACATTCCAATGTTTTATATTTACAAAACCATAAGGTAATTTTAACTGGTAAAGCCCTGACATAGCCCAGACACTTTAACTTTGTGAAGTATAAATGTCAAGCCCCGCAGTTTGACATTGATGTCACTTCACATCACCGATTTGGTGACATTGGGGCTTGACAGTATTTGCAGCGCTGCCATGACTCCAATTTGGAATCAATTGGAGTCAAGCCGGCCTTAGTGGTTAAACTACTTATATAATAGAAGAAAAAAAAATGCTTACCTAGTGTGTATGCAACAAACAAATTCACACCAGAAACAGCCCACACCCATGAAGGTATGGAATCCTTAGCGGCATTGTCTTTGGTCAAGGCATAGAAACCATAGTCATAATAGGAGAAGACAAAGAAATTGAGCACGGTGAGCAGGAACCCCGCAAATGTAAGTAGATTCGGTGCCACCCATACTGGACAAAACTGAAAAGACAATGGATTTTAATAAATTGTTCTTAATTTACCAGATATTCTAATAGAAAAATAACTATGTGTAGGAAAATGGCATGAGATTTAAATGTGTGTAAAAGCCAAGTTCTATCATTATTATTATGTTTTTAATATAAAATCTTAGTTTTATTAGGATAAATAACATAATACTTCCTACTCCATTATGAATTAAAAAAGAAGCAGGAAACAGTGTTCATCATATTAAAACAGGTGTTTTTAAAATATAAATAAACAGAACTGGATTTCCTGGCTCCCTTAGTTAGTACCGGTAAGAGATAGTACTGGTTAGAGGTAAATTGGGCTGAGACACTTATATAAATAATCAATATTTTAGTATTTCTAGCTGGCACCTTACCTGAACACACCAGTTCCAAAACGGGTGCATAACATAGTTACTGAGGACACTGGTATCCACCGAGTTGTACTGTAACAAAAAGGTTTTTAAGCTATTTAAATTATTTTTTATTCACTTAGAATAATTTGACACTTCAAAATTATTATGTATCGATGAAAACAATTATAATGATTGCTTTTATCTTCGTCTCATTGGCACATACACATTACAATGATATTTATTTTGAGAAACCCTTACTTTGTATTTTTCGAAACCTTTTAATTTATCCTCCGACAGGAAGCGAGCCATGACGAACGTTGGTGAATTATATTTTGTTATTTGAAAGTAATATAAATTAAATTCATTCTTCTACGATCTCATATTTTTTAAATATTAAGTGTTGATCAGAACTTTTGTTATTACTTCTAAAATACGCCCTATTCTTTTATTTCAAACAGCGTAATTTCTTTAAAAATCACAAGATAACCACACTCCCACAGTTCAAAATGACAACTAAAATTTACTTTGACATTGTTCATGTTGACATTTCCATACTGAAAAATTGCGGTAAACCAGAGACAACAAATATGGTCTTTGGAAAAGAATACATTACATTATAAGTATTAATCTTTTTTCATGATTGCATGAATTCTTAAAACGGTATAAAATCTTTTCAATATTTTCAATCAAAGAGCGGGATTTTTTTTTCCATTGTTTCGAGTTTTTTAAGGAAAGTAGCATGTTGAGAATATCAGCCTTCACTATTCCTGCTCAGACCTCAGTGGTCGATGATGGTTATGGATGGCCGTATAGCTTATACTTACGGTTAACGTGAAACCTGGCAACTTTGCCAAAGGTTGTTTAATTTGCCATACACCGCCTTACGAGGCAAAATAATTTGTTACGTCAAAACTGTATTTTTTTTAACGTTTGTAATACCCTTAAATCAAATTTGAATATTTGATTGGCAACATTTTATTGCTTATAACAACCCAGCTCTCACAGAACTGTAATTTTTTGGCGGTTACTTTTTCCCGCGCTAACTGTGAGTGACTTTGTGCTCCGAAACTTTAATGAAAATAAGTGGGATATACCTTTTTTTTTTTTGTTTTTTTTTTTTTTTTGGGTGGTAAATCATCAAATAACTTCTCCCGCTCTGGGCGGAGCGGGAGGGCGTGTCAGACTCTTACTGACTAAAACCCACCCGTGTTCCTTCGGTTGCCCTGTTGCCGAGGGCCACGATCTCCCTTTCGGTTTTCTTCGCAACCCGCAGGCATCGGCCCTAGCGGACCCCGTCAATTCTGCTGACATCTCTTTGAGGCGCGCGTGGAACACAACGCGCCGTCGACCCGGGCCTGGTCCTTATCGGACGGTGAGCTACCCATTGCTCACAGTCCGCAAGCCCGCGCCTACGGTGGCCGGAAATCGGCTTGCGACTCCCGACGCCCTGGGCGTCTCCTCCTGCGGCGGTTAGGGGCGTGAAGGCGCGAGATTTGCCTCTCCCTCACGCGTTCCGCCTCCTCCTTCGCGAGCATTACCGCTTCGCAGAAGGAGGTGACGGCCTCCCATTTCCTCTCGCTCCGTACCATGGCCTGAACCAGGGCCGGACGCGAGAGATCACCGCCGCCGATCACCTCCACGAGGACACGGCGATGCTCCGCCCAAGCTGGGCAGACCTCCACCGTATGCTCTACCGTGTCCTCCGGGCGATCCACACAATGATGACACCCGGGCGTTTTCTCCCGCCTTATCCTGTGCAGGAACCTCCCGAAACAGCCCTGTCCGGTGAGGACCTGCGTCAGGTGGAAGGTGAGGACGCCGTAGTGCCTCTCTAGCCACTCCTCAAAGAGGGGTCTTATCGCCGCAATTGTGGCGTGCCCAGCGCTGGGTTGCGACAATCGCACTCTCCATGACGCCATGAGATCCCGCCGGAGCTCTGTCCGCTGTGCCGTGATTTCTCGCGGCAGCGGAGTTAAGCCCCGGCGTTTCGCCTCCTCGCGCAACTCCCACATGTGCGCGAGGACCTTTGCCTCAAGATCCCATGGCGGTAATCCGGCAAGGAGGCACGCCGCCTCGCAGGAGACCGTGCGGTATCCTCGGGCCAGCCGGATGGCCATGACCCTCTGGGACGCGTTCAACCGGCGGGCTGGCCGCAGCCTTAGTGAACGCGCCCACACCGGCGCTCCGTAAAGTACCATGGACCGCACGACCCCCGCGTAAAGCCTCCGGCAGGAGGCGTTTGGTTCCCCTAGATTGGGCAGGAGCCAACGTCGGAAGTGTTCGACGAAATTCCACCGGCTGTCGAGGCCACCTCGAGTAGTGGGATATACCTTGTGTAGATAAGTCAAACTTTAATATCACGTTCTTAATAATATTATTTAATTAAAATCATGATAATTACGTCTCTTACACCAATTAAACCTAAGAAATCACTGTTGGCAAATATACCTGCCCAATGCAAAGTTGATTTTGCCATATTTTTTTAGAGGCTAGGGCTGTCACAAGAAAGAAACGAAAATACTGTTATTTAGTTTTGTTTCCTACTTACGTACCCTAATTTTGCTGATGCAATCCTGACAGCTATTTCTATTTATTTTGAAAAAATCGAAACAAGGCGGGTGAATTTGCCACATTTTGGAAATTCAATTGCCAATGTAAAATATTATACATCTGTAGTATATTTTTACTGTGACCAAGCACGCGGTAATGATGACTGTGACTTTTTGCGGTAGCTCTTTTAAATTTTTCCTAACTTCTGGATGGCAATCTTACCACAAGTGATAGTTGACTTTGCCATAAAGGTTTTTGGACTAAAACGTCATTATAGAATGAGAAAACAATAGATATAAGTTTGTGTTTCAATAATGCTAAATTTACTACATATCTCAATGATTGCTTTTTATAACATCATAGAGATTTTTTAAGAAAAACCTTTTCAAACTTTTTTACCCACCGTAAAGTGGCAAAGTTGCTAGGTTTCACGGTACCTGATTCGGTTTGCTGATTAGGATTCCTGATT
The DNA here is from genome assembly GCA_916610215.1 of Omphaloscelis lunosa. Taxonomy (NCBI): domain Eukaryota; kingdom Metazoa; phylum Arthropoda; class Insecta; order Lepidoptera; family Noctuidae; genus Omphaloscelis; species Omphaloscelis lunosa. The sequence continues at coordinate 16,371,511 of OU744247.1, forward strand.
CGGAATTCCGTGAGACTAGCGCAGACGTTCGATTTTTTTTTGATGTTTCTGAAACGAACATCAGGTTTTTTCCGTTCGATAAATGTACAAACGTGAGCGCCTAGTCCAATATTTTTTATATTAGGCAAGCATTCAGGTTTCTGAATCAGGAATCCTGATTCGGCAACCGTACGTATACGGCAAGCCTATAACAGCACCCACAGCGCCTGTGCAGAGCGCAGGATTGCAGCTGCGATTCAAATTGTAGTCTGTGGCTGCGATCTGACACACAGAACATCGAATAGCCGCGTCCGCTGAGGCGTGCTCAGCACAGAGTACATTATATATACGGACAGTGCTCAGCGGCACTGCAGAACTGCTGCTGCAGTCGGCGGTCTACCGTTGCCTTCGAAACTTATACCTTGATGACTGCTTTATACAGAACACGAATAAATTAATAGCCAAATATTAATAGACACTAATTGAATTTAAAAACAGTAATTCCAATGCAGCGCCTGCGACTTCAGATGGTATGGTTGGCTATAACAATTTGACTAGGCTTTGAAAAAATATAATATAATAAAAACATAGGTATTCGTTCAGAAGGTTATACCTAATTTTGCAGGGAAGAGAAATGTGCCTTAAATAGGGTTAAGGCACATTTAACGCATCAGTTATTACCTACTACAGAACTACTTACTACTGTGTGATTTTAAGTAAAGCTCGTTTTAGATTGTTTGTTTTTATTGCTGAAATATTTATGTATGTGTAGCCACAGATAATATACTAGGTGTAGCTAATACTAACGAATCTCTGAGTGCCTTTTTTTGGCCTGGGAAATTATCAAATAACTTCTACAGCTCTGGGCGGAGCGGGAGGGCGTATCAGACTCTTACTGACTAAAACCCAACCGTGTTCTTTCAGTTGCCTATATGTTGCCAGGGGCCACGGGAACCCTTTCGGTAAACCCGCAAACCCGGCAGATCTCTGAGTGCCTTTTTTTTTTTTTTTTTGAGGGTGGGAAATCATCAAATAACTTCTCCCGCTCTGGGCGGAGCGGGAGGGCGTGTCAGACTCTTACTGACTAAAACCCACCCGTGTTCCTTCGGTTGCCCTGTCGCCGGGGGCCACGATCTCCCTTTCGGTTTTCTTCGCAACCCCGGCAGGCATCGGTCCTAGTGGACCCCTTCAATTATGCTGACATCTCTTTGAGGCGCGCGTGGAACACAACGCGCCGTCGACCCGGGCCTGGTCCTTATCGGACGGTGAGCCACCCATTGCTCACCGCCCGCAAGCCCGCGCCTACTGTGGCCGGAAATCGCCCCGCGATTCCCGACGCCCTGGGCGTCTCCTCCTGCGGCGGTTAGGGGCGTGAGGGCGCGAAATTTGCCTCTCCCTCACGCGTTCCGCCTCCTCCTTCGCGAGCATTACCGCTTCGCAGAAGGAGGTGACGGCCTCCCATTTCCTCTCGCTCCGTACCATAGCCTGAACCAGGGCCGGACGCGAGAGATCACCGCCGCCGATCGCCTCCACGAGGACACGGCGATGCTCCGCCCAAATCTCTGAGTGCCTGAGAACAGTATCTGTAGATACCTTTATCAACCACTGGTTAAGATTTAAGTCCAATTAGGAAAGTAGGTATCTCTTGTAGAGGTACCTACAATGTGCTTATATCAAAAGATTCAACGTATGTAACGATAAGAAAACAAAATCATTACTTATTACTTCTCGTTCATTTAAGCTATCAAGCAGTTGTACTTCAGTAACGTAATTACCTAGTAGTATTTAGCACAGAATATGAAATAAACACCTAACGACTCAGGTACTTAATTTATTTATTCACAAGGCAACTACAACAGGTAACAATCACAGTATATCATTAGGTTCACATTGTAGGTTTCGACCTGATTATCACCCAAAGCGTAATCGCACAACCTGACTAGTAACAATAATAATAAAAATGACCCCACCGCCGTATCTGTTGACGTCGTGGTGGGGCTTTCGCGCTCCGAACTCTAGGGCTGTGCCGGTAGAGTTTACTTTGCCGGAACGGGTCTGGGATGAGGAGCCAGACCAAAAAAGATAAGAAAACCCGCAGGGCAGCATGTGGCGAGCTGTTGGGCAGTAGCGACCCCACGGACCCTATCTCCCGGGAGAAGTCTTGTTCCTCACCTCTGGTTTGCCTTTATTGGCCAGCTGGAGTGAACACTGATGAGGAACGGAGCTCCCACTTCATTCTTGACTTAATTGGCTGGCTTGAGTGAAGATTCGCAAGAGCAAACGTGCTCGGAGGAAGGAAGTATTCCAGTAAGATGCTGGTAAGGATCTTGACCGTACATCCGGGATTGTTCTGATAGCCGTGGAATACCTCTCCACTCTTCATAAGCACCTCAGGACATGTTGCCCCTTGTCGCTACGACACTTTGTGCTAGCGATCGTTTTCGGGGGCCCATTATTGAGTGTGCAAATCACCCCCTGCCATTTTCCTGTGTATTTTATATAAAATATTGGTCAGGCAGCGGCCAAAGTCTTTACATGTAACCAATCCATTATGGCCACCCAAATCCATAGCCCAATATGTTTTGTTTCCATGTTCTGCTATAGTCCTACACCACCCAGGGGTTGTCCTTGGGTGCACTTGCATAGTGCATACAGGGATAATCGTCGGTTGGTGCCTCAACACTTAAAAATGTCTAAGGGGCCTCGGCGAGTTAGAATCGGCCCCTCGTATGCCTTCCAAAGGACCGGGATCCATGGTCCCGAGATTTATTAAAATAAAAATGACAACTTCAGTAAAAAGCTTAGTTCATAAACACTTCGGGTGACCACTGAAAATCAGCGCTGTGCTGTGGGTTCCCCATAGTACTGCATCATGCTGAGTGGAAGCCTTCTTGTGACAGTCATGTCGTGCAGCTGCCGACTAATTTCTTTTTTACGCTCGTGATTTATTATGTACTTTTTGTTGTTTTCGTTTACTCTTGTCTTTTATGTATGCACGTGTCTCTGTGACAAACAAACCTATTTTTCTTTCTTCTTTTCTTTCTTTCATAAAATATACAGCTACAAGGTCTGTGCGTCCGCCCTCCGACACACCTCTCTTTGCCCACACACCTCTCTTTCCCTGCTCTTCTGCCTAGGCAAGGAATGTGTAGGAGACCGAACAAACCAGGTAAACAACATAGTTGACACAAAGTTACATTATTTAAAGAGAACAAACAGTATTTACAGCGTTACAACATTAAAAAGAATTGCATTGAAAATAAATCATATTTAAAAGTGCTGAAATAAAGTTATATATATTTATATATATATAAATAAATATAAATCAAAGAAATATAAGTTTATTAAACAATAATATGTGTACGAAAATAATGTGGGATCTTGGTACGCAAGTAACAATCAAATAACATAATATTATAATATGTGGTATCACTATCACTAGTGATAAAACGTCATGCCGATTGTAATGTTTTCTCAAAGGAGCTTCGTAATTTAGTTCGGAGCACTAAATAGATATCCGACACGCCTCGTAAGAAACAGAACGCTTTCATTGTGTACACTTATCAATTTTTAATAAATATAATTAAGTACACTTTCGTTGTTTGTGATATTTTAGTTAATAGTTAATAATGTTGCACAAATCTGCGGCTCTTCGCACGAGGAGCCTGTATTTGAAACAAGTTGTTTACTTTTCTTCCGCTAAGGTGAGTGTTTTTTATGTTTGCCGGTCAGTCTACGCGGTTTCCTGTTCCGTTTTAAGTGAGGACAGAATTTTATAAAATATTTAGGTTAGGTACAAAGTGTTTTTTTTTTTTCTTAATAGTGATTAAATATTCAAATACTTGGAAGTGATAGACAGTTTTCATTTAGGTCTCTTCAGGTGATTTTTGTGTGTAGGTGCCTAACGTAATTTATTTTTCATAAATAATTACCCAATCAATTTTATTTATTTCGGGAAACCTATGTTTGATTTTAATTTTATTTATTTATTTCATAAGCCTAATACATAAGGAGAAAAAACCGGTTAAGGGTCAACAATGTATAAGGCCCCAATTATACTATCATATATTTATCATACAAATATGTTTTCATATCTGTCAAATTCTTTGATCATAGTTAAATGATGCTGTTCTTCATTTGTACATATTACACTTATATGATCATAAACGTCATACTTAATCTCGATGGATAACGGTTTAAGTAGGTAGCTATGTTTCATTTAGCCATTTTTGAAGTTAGACGGATATGCTCATATTTGTACGCTTGCTTTCAAATAGGATCCCTTAACTATGATCATAGACGATATGAATCATTATATGTAAGTAGTTATTATACCGTCATAGGTTCTTCATATAAAAATGACTCGAACATCTCTGATCATATTTCTATGATAGTCTATATGGTTCTTAGGTACTTATGTAAATTAGATCCTTATAGTAATTAGACTAAGTAATTAGACCTACATGCTCGATTTTGTAAAACTCTTGACACCCAAACTAGGACTAGTACCATAATTACGTAATACAGCACAATCTGTATCGATTTGAAACAGATTCCTAATCCATTGCTTTATCAGTTGAAAAAAAAAATCTGCTCACCAACGTAAATAACGCAATGAACATTGTTGAACTGTCAAAATGAAACAAATTAGGCATAATTGTTTACGCAAATAAATTACGCAATTAGGGTACTGTATATCAGGTGTCAGAATGATGTTAGGTTAGGATAGCGAAAAAATTCTCAGCTTGAAACTTTAATTCATTAACTCACCGTTAGGTTAAGTTAGGTTATACAAATTAAAACGTCATGTAAACATCAACATTTTAATTCGATTACTTAACAAAACATTATTTTTTTGATTAATAAAAGTTATTCTAACTATTACCTAGTAGCAAGTTGCTACAGCCTACCTACGAAGGCATGGGGGTAACAATGAAAACATGTTTCTTGTTTCATCTATCAAAAGGTGTTAGTTGCTATTTATGCGAAGAGTTGTAAGATTTATCATAATATTCCAGTAAGTAAGTGATCCTCATATTTCATTACGGATTGTTCCCGCTCTCCTTGAGTTGGATTTTAAGATCGCGCTTGCCTCATAACTTAGGTTGCCACCTGTAAAACAATAATCAAATGACTACAAGTAGGTGTAAATCCTTCCACACGGTATATCCGAATATCTCAGTAAAAACTTGCAGAAAATTTCTATAAGAACATCTACATATTTTAGGATATTTATTGACTGGCAAAACCTAAAGATTCGAAGCATATTTTTAATCTACATAAAACAAAAAGTATTTTTATCGAATTAAAATGAATTCATCCGTCACATGATAACGAAAGTAACATTGAAGCAAGGTTAATATTGATTTAAATTTGCTATTTGTTCGCGTAGGCCTGACATACGGAGTTATTTTAATTCCTAGGTAGCAACTGATAGCGGTAGTAATTGTTATGATGCCCAATATGCTTATTTACTTACGTTTAATTGAACACACATTAATAGATGATAACTTATCTTAATGTTACCTACATAAAAAAATCACTTGTACCTTGCTAAGTAAACCTGTACCCTAATTGCGTAATACAACACAATCTGTTTCGAAATGAAACAGATTGCTGCATAAGTTGGACAAAAAAATCTGCTCAACAACGTAAATAACGCAATGACTGTTGTTGAACTGTTAAAATGAAACAAATGAGGCATAATTGTTTACAAAATTTAGTTACGCAATTAGGGTACTACAACTGTTCATGCAAAATATTAATTTAATCATTACAAAAATATAAATGAGTTTTTATTTATTTCGTCGTTAATGCTCTAGTGACAATCTATGACTTAAATAAATAAGTACCTAAATAAAGACTAATTAGCTATAATTCACAGTCCTTCCCTTTTTGGGAGACCTCAAGGTGAAATATTCGACATTGTTAGTGCTACGAACGTTCGTTCGGCTCGCTACGAACTATTAATTATATATATATTTTTTTGTGGTTGAAATTTTTGGTTGCGCGCTTTTGCACTAAATTGGTAATTTTTACTTTTTCTCTTCATCTCTGTAGTTAAATGTGTGCTAACACGCAAATTAATTTATAATAATTAGGTATGTAGGTACGTTAACGTTACCCATGAGGCGAAAAAACAAAACAGAATTTAAGTACAAGATATTCTATTTCACGAAGTCCGTTCGGCTTTGATTGTAGTAGTGACGTATCCCGACAAGCGCGCTTGTGTGTGTAAAAGTAGGTAACGTTAGCTAAAAAATCTGATATATATTCAAGTCGAGATTTAATAATCTAAATAAAATTTTGGTTTTAAAAGTATATACATTTTGTAAATAAATTAGATTAGGTTGCAATAAATACAAAAATATTAAGAATATGTAGGCATTTAATTAAGCATTGGTGTTACAGAATGGAAACGAAACAAGTAGGACTATTCAGTATTTTCAATCACTATCAGATAAATTTTCGATTTCCGATTCGGTTTTGCTGTCGTCAGAATCATCTTGTACATTGATTATAAATTCAAAATCGAGATCAAAATATTTCAAGTAGTCTTTTTCAATTTTTTCAACATGAGCACAAGTTTTTTGCCACGTTTCACTGCTAACTTGGCCCAAACTTTCATTGATCAGTCTTTCCGTATTCGTCATGTTTTGCTCGATATTTTTAGATGCGACATAATTTTTAACGATCCCCAAATATTTTCAATCGCATTTAATTCTGGGTGATAAGGGGAAGGCGTAAGACATCAAAACCCTTGCTTTTTATAAAATCGTCAATCTTGTAGATTACGTGTTGGGCTTTGTACTTCTTTATTGTATCGTACAATTCCAATTTAAGAAGAGATTCATCAAATGCTATATATACCCTTATCCCTGAGCCATTGCTGCATATCGGCTTTCTTTGTAGATTGCGTCGGTAGTCGTTCAGCCCGTGTGTTGTGATAAGATGCATTGTCTAAGACAATGACAGAGCGCGGAAGTAAATTGGGTAGCAACTTTTCATTTAGCCATTTTACATAGTTATCATAGCTCATATTTGAATGATAATCACCAGCTGTTGAGTTGGCCTTATAAACCAAGGAAGCATTTTCAATAAAACCATCCTTGGTTCCCGCGTGCACTAAAATAAAGCGAGTGCCTGTGCTAATTTTTTTTAAAAACGGAGTTCTTTCCTTTTTTTTTTGCCCAGGTGTTGTTTCGCACGTGTGTCGAAAGGACGTAGCTCTCATCGGTGTAGACAATGGACCGACTTTGAGAGCGGTACTCTGTTATTTTTTTTAAATATTTTAAACGCCACATTTGTATATCATGACGCTCCGTCAAGACTTTACGGTTGTTCTCTGTTTTGCGCCACTTGTAACCTAATTTCAACAGTAACTTGCGAACAGTTTCTAAACAACCTTCGAATCCGATTTTTTCATTCAATGCTGTTCTTAACTTAGCTAATGTTGGAATTTCTTTATGGACAATATGGAAATCTTGTACAGTACTGCGAACCACATCGGCTGTAAAATTATCTATATCCACTTTATTATCTCGCTTTCTCCTTTTCTTCATAGGTGAAGTGAATTTTGATGAAGTGGATGGCAATTCCTTCTCTTCTTTTAATATTCTTCGAACTGTTTTTTGGCTCACACCCGTAGCTTCAGCTGTACGGCGTGTAATGTCTCGTAAATGAGACAAATCACAGTTGAGTTCCATTAATGATTTTGTAAATTCATATTCTTCTCGCAGAAAATGATAAACACTAGCTATCATGTTTCGACCCTAAAACAAAATGTAATCAAAATAATTAAGTAATATAAACATTTTATAACACAAAGAAACATTCATTTTATAAATACTTCTATTGCTATATTAAGTATCTTTGTATAACATTTTAATTGAAAACGTATAAATAAATATTACCTCACTATGGACAACTCTTCTTCGTTTTGTTGCCATGCTGACCTTACTCCGTGAAACAATTTGGCGCGAACTAAAAACCACTACTGATCCGGACCGTGTCCCGATCGACACTGAGCGCTCTCGAGGTTACGCACACAAAAACAATGTGCATGTGCACGCTTGACAACATTCATAGCCAAACGGACTTCGTGACATAGAACATCTGTTGTAACTACTTAAAACTACATCGCCACTGCCTCGTTGGTCTAGTGGTCGCAAGCGCTACTGCTGAGCATGAGGTCCTGGGTTCGATTCCCAGGTCGGGCAAAGTGTTATTGGGTTTTTCTATCTGAAATTTCTCAGTAACAGCCTGGATTCTGGATTTGTGCCCGGTTGATGGCAATAGGCTCGTCCCCTATTACATGGGACTTAAAACATAACTGGCGAAATGTGGGTGAACCTGCTACAGGGACACCTCTGCCCAACCCTTCGGGGAAACAAGGCGTGATGTTATGTTATGTTATGTTAAAACTACATATTACAATGTCGGGGGGCAAGTTACATTACTTCTCACATAGATAAAAATACAGTAGCATGGAATAATTTTCCTATTGCATGATAGCTATCAGTCATTTGTTATATTATCGTTGTTTGTTACCTTAAACTTGTTGACACCCACTATCTTTAGGGTGTGTCAAGAACTCTCGATTTATTTAGAATCATAAGCTGTAATAATAAACGGTCTATAAATGTTTATACGAGGGTTGACAAATGTAATGATAATGATATTTACTTACCTTGGTACGTACGTATCTACACGACCTTAATGATGACAGTCTGACACGTATTTTCCCGTGTTTAAAAATCACGTCAAATTAATATCTTAGTTTTGTTTGAGGACCTAGTGTTTTAAATTAATCCAATTAAAATAGAGAATGTTGAAACGAAATGATAATAACGTTACACTGAAATCTAATAGGAAATCGTAAAGTACCTACTCACAATTTTAGGGTTGTACCTCAAAGAAAAAAATGGAACCCATTTTATTATACTCGTGTGTCTATCTGTCCGTCTGTCACAGCCCATTTGCTTCGAATCTAATGAACCGATTAAGTTGAAATTTGATATTTACACAATTATGTAATTCTGTGACACAAACACGTACGTGTAACGTAAAAAAAAATAATGGGGGTCACTTTTGGCTTTTAAAAGTTTTAAAAGTTTTTTCTAAATTTTCTTATTTGCTCCCCGCAAATAAGAAAATTTAGAAAAAACTTTTACTAACTGTACCGTGTGACATATCAAATAAAGGGCATGTTGCGAAGATAAACATTTTAAAAGAGTAACGTTGGAGTTTCTTGCCCATTCTTCTCCATATGAAAACTACCTTTTGGAAGGGGCGACTAGAATCAATTATATTAGTCTGTAAATTTTGACGTTCAAAAGTGCCATACATGGGCCTATTTGAAATAAATGATTTGACTTTGACTAACTATGAAGATCTCATTAAAAAAAATATAAATACTTCTAAAGATTTTTAAGAAAATTGAGGAAAATTTACCATATTTTCGAAACTACTGAGCAAAAAATTTTGAAAAAAAAAGTCAGAGCATAGTTCTATGCTTATAGATAACAGAAAAACCAATAAGAAGTCTATGGTCTTAAAATAACATGGTAAATGACTCAATATTGTGCGTACAAACTTACATTTGCGGTTGGAATGTATGGGGAACATGTTTTTCAACTACAAAGTTAAGTTTGTTCTTGGGATAAATTCATCCCAACTACGGAACCCTTCATTGTGCGTGGTCCGACATGCACTTGGTCGGTATTTTCTTGCGGGTAACACTAAGGTGGATGGACTGAGAATTTAACCTAGGACTGAAGGGGTGACCTATGAACTATAGGTGTTCATACTTCATAGGTCACCCCATCAGTCCTGGGTAAAATTCTCAGTCCATCCAAAGTCTAATTGTATCCAGTAAATCCAGATTATAAACGCATTGCGCGTGCACCTAGAGTTTCCCCGGATTTGTCCTAGTTTGGAAGGCGTCCCGGGATCGTCAGGACGGGGTTTAATTAAATTTGTAGACCGGGTTTTAAGCTGCTAAAACATGTACCGAAATATGCAGCCGAAATTAAACTAAGCTTATTGTTTGTTAAAACTTTAAGAAGATTCTGTTTAGTTTCTTTAGAAGACTAAAGTTAGTTTAAAATAGTATGAAAAAAAAAAAAAGATTTAAAACAATTTCTTTTTCTGAGTATCTTTATAAAAACACTGTCCAATCCGGGGTTTTCACACTTCTTGTCTTGGTTGGCAGATTTCAGAGATGACTACCCTACGTGAACCAAGCAATACGTTTCCAAAGTAACGAGGGTTTTTTTCGATATTTGAAGCTTAGTTATCTGAAGCTTAGATAAATAAACAACTGCTGAGGGTGCGAAGAAAACCGAAAGGGAGATCGTGGCCCCCGGCAACGGGACAAACGAAGGAACACGGTTGGGTTTTAGTCAGTAAGAGTCTGACACGCCCTCCCGCTACGCCCAGAGCGAGAGAAGCTATTTGATAATTTCCCACCTAAAAAAAAAAGATAAATAAACAAAACTTAAACATTGACCTCTTTCTATATTTAGCTAAAACGATTCCGCGTTTAAACAATGACAATGCAAACGTTTAAACATTCATGACAAAAGCATAATCTACGTAATTGTCCCTAAAGACGTATAATAATGAGAAATATTTCAAATATTAAGACTAGACTAGATCCTCAAATACTGCAGTTTGTTTTTACTCGTTTGTTTTAATTAGGACTCTACAAAGACACGCAGCATGCAAGATGATGATGAGATCTTGGAGCTCAATGCCGTTCCGAAAAGCCCGATCTGGACCAAGACCATGTTAGATAGATAACATATTATAAATATGCATATTTATACCAAGGTTGTAACGGTATGTCGTATAACGGATGAGGATGCGAATGAGGATATCGAGATAATCGGGTTTGAGGATGCGGATGAGGATACGGATATTGGAAAATTCCTTATTGAGGATGCGGATGAGGATGCGGATGCAGATGTATGAAAAATAGCCCTTTTTTGTCACCTGACACCATAATCATGTCACCACTGTCACGTGCGGCCGATCGTCTGTCATAGAACAGGGACACTGCAAATTCAGGCAATAGGAACGCGTCACTGACACTCCGGCCCGCACATTTAGCTCGGAGCGAGTTTAACAAAAATTCACTATTTGAGCGAACAATAGGGTCACATCCACATAGAAATAATGAGGATGCGGAGCTTTTAAAATCAAAATTTGAGGAAGCGGATGTTTTGCGGATATCAAAATGAATGCGGATGCTCCGCAGTTGCGGATGCGGATGCGGATATCCGTTACATCCCTGATTTATACTGTGCAATTACGTAAGTAGGTAGGTATTGGGGAAACCCCGAAACAAGCACATAGACAGTGAAACAGAAACATAGAACATAATATTACAATAATAAAGTTTTTTCAAGCCCTTCGAGGATTATTTTATTGTAAGCCATTTGGATTATAAAAATTGTCCTTTTTAAAGTTACATAGGGTGGCACAATGGGCGGTCTTGTCGCTAAAAGCAATCTTTTACGGACAAGCTGTACATTTGGAGGGACTTAAGAAAGAAGGAAAAACGATACTCCAGGTAGTCCGTGGTGTACTATTTACATAAACTGTACATGTGTAAATAGCTATTCCAATATTATTAATCATATTTATATTATTTTTATTCAGAGTGGACGTATAATAGCAATACGCAGAGAAGACCAGTCAGTATGGGAGAGAAGAGCACCATTCTCACCGACGAATGTCAACCGACTGGTGCGGCAAGGCGTCAAGGTCATCGTGCAGCCTTCCAATCGACGAGCCTATCCAATGCAGGTAAGGAGTTAACGACTTATAGAACTGTCACCTGATATGCCTCCCCAAAGAAGAAACTTGTGTGACCTAATGACGCAACATCAAATAATATTTTTAGCATACCTACCCATTTAAAAGAAAACCGGCTAAGTGCGTGTTGGACCACGCACAATGAAGGGTTCCGTAGTTGGGATGAATTTATCCCAAGAACAAACTTAACTTTGTAGTTGAAAAACATGTTCGTTTCTGCAACCGCAAATGTAAGTTGGTCGATTATTACTCGTTAACAAGCCTACTTAGCTGTGATAGTTTTCCTTTTAACTTTCAACTGCCGTGATTTTTTTCACATATCCAAAACTAACCATTTAGCTGGCAGAGGGGGGGACACTTGACTCTCACAAAAATTTGCACTTTATAGCTTAAATATATCGAAAACGGATCCCTGAATTTTTTTGAAAAATGGTTTTCACGAAATCACAATATTTTTGAACGACATTTCACAATATGGGATATAACCATTTATAGCCATCAACCATATTTTTTTTCTCATCTATCCCATAAAACTAAATTCTATATGGGATAGATGAGAAAAAAAACATCCCCACTTTACGTACGTGGTAACTCGTGATTAATATGTATACCTATGCCAAATTACAGCTTTCTAGTACTAAGAGTCTCTGAGCTAAGCCGCGGACAGACAGGCATGGCGAAACTATAAGGATTCCTTGTTTACCACGGAACCCAAAAAAACAGGCTGTGCATAAGTTAAACATTACAAACTTCGTTTTAATCAACGACACTATTTAGTCTATAAGTATTTAGGATAAATCGCTCTAATTCCATTGCAGTCGTATATAAATGCAGGAGCAATAGTCCGGGAAGACATAAGCGAGGCGAGCGTGATATTTGGCGTGAAGCAGACACCCATCGACCTGCTCATACCGAACAAGACCTACTGCTTCTTCTCACATACCATCAAAGCACAGGAGGCGAACATGCCAATGTTGGATGCTATTTTGAAAAAGGTAAGAGATGCATGTATCTACTCGAGTCGTGTGTAATGTAAAGTGTTACAACTATATACTTTCTGTGCTTACTCCTTTACTTCGGTTTGAAATTGCTATGTCTAAGTAATTGAAAGTAAACCACATGTGCACATGGTGGTTCATTTGTTTTCTGAGTTTTTTTGTTTTCATAGGATTTGTGATGCTGTTACGTATTTTCAATGCTGTGCTTAGCAAGAAGTTGCAAGGAAAATACTTAGTCAATTTCTTTTTTTCCAGAATATCCGACTGATAGACTATGAGAAGCTAATGGATGACTCCGGTAACCGCGTAGTGGCGTTTGGTAAATACGCGGGAGTGGCCGGCATGATCAACATACTGCACGGTATCGGGCTAAGGTTGCTCGCTCTAGGCCATCACACACCTTTCATGGTAAGTGGTCCCACTGTAAAAACAATCTGTTATAAATTGTGTGTACTGCGAGAAGCACAGAACCGGTGGAAGGGGCGGTGCTTGGGGGAGGGAGACCTGTGTCCAACAGTGGATGTCTTTCGGCTGAAATGATGATATAAATGTACTAAGTCATTATAGTTTGAGAAGTTTAGTAGGTACTTATAGTTAATGAGATGATGATGAGTTCTGTACGACTGCAAGAAATCCTGGTTTACCTGGTTAGAGATCTTCAAATGGGTTCCTTTAAAGACTTGCGACTCTTTACTATGACCTCTTCGTCTCAAATACTAGGCAATGAAATAGAGGAGCGAAGTGGGACGGAAAATTTGATTGGATATCTTTTAATTCGTTGTGATTGTGATTATAAAAATAATCTAGTAGGTGTATTAACGTTATCTGTTATCAGTGGACAGAAACGAGATAAAATGAAATTCAAGTACTTATTACATTTGAATAATACTTCAGGTGGGGTCGACGGAGTTTTATGATTGTTTTTGTAGAGCGCGATTGCAATAATTAGCCTTCGTTATTACTGATAATAAACAGGGAACTCCCTTTTTTATAATGTTTACGAAATAGACAGCCAGGTAAAAAAAAAAAAAAAACTGAATCATTACGAAGCTCATTGACTCCTGAGCCAGGATTAAGAATTAGAATCCACACTTAGCTTAAGACTAAAAGTATAGGTGAGTAAAGCGGCGATGGCATTTATTTAATACGATTTTGACTAATTAATTCATGCTTGATTGATGATTTGTTCTTATCAGCATATAGGCCCTTCACATAACTACCGCAACTCGAGCATGGCGCGGCAAGCTATCAGGGACGCGGGCTACGAGGTCGCGTTGGGCATGATGCCCAAGTCTCTAGGACCCCTCACCTTTGTGTTCACTGGATCCGGGAACGTGTCGCAGGTGAGATTGACGGAGTATGACAAGAACAGGGTTTAGATATTGGCCTTGGTATACCTACAAAGAATATTATATCAGTTGCTCTTAAAAAATATCGTCGCCTTGAGAATCAAAATGTATTGAACAGCACTTTTTTCGCAAATCCAGGGCTCCTTTCCGACCTGCCGAGGTTGCGGTTATAGTCCGAAAGGGTTACCGTGGCCCCTGGCAATATAGGCAAATGACACGCGTGGGTTTTAGTCAGTAAGAGTCTGACACAGCCTCCCGCTCCACCTAGAGCGGGAGAAGTTATTTGATAATTTCCCACGCAAAAAGAAAAAAGGGCTTCTTTCCGAGTAAAAGTAACTTAAAACATAGAAAAATGCGTTTATTATTGGTATTAGAACAAAAAACACCTTAAAACTATGAAAACATCAAGAAAATAACGCTTATAACGCCAAAAAGGACCTCAGCTCGGGATGATGTCAGACAACAAAAGGTACACCATATGTTGTCATAGTTGCTTTCACCCCATTGAAACCTATAGTTTTATGTTTTGGTTTGCATGTTTTGTTGAGCTGGCTTTATACTAAAACCACCCCTTCATTTAATAAATATTTATACTGTAGGTAATATCTTCCTATTTTATTCCCAGGGAAGTCAAGAAATATTCCAGGAGTTGCCTCACGAATATGTTCCACCAGAGATGTTAAAGAAAGTGGCTGAGCATGGAAGTAAGTGTTTCCATCAACAAATCGACCTACTTCATATTAATACCCTTATAACACGATCTATCTTTGTTAGGTCCGAACAAAATCTACGGGTGTGAAGTGCGTAGAAGACATCACTTGGAAAGGAAAAACGGCGGAGGATACGATGCCCAGGAATATGATGAGCATCCTGAACGATACATCTCTACCTTTGCGCAGAAGGTATCTAAACACATAACATCACGCCTTGTTTCCCCAAAGGGTTGGGCAGAGGTGTCCCTGTAGCAGGCACACCCAAATTTCGCCAGTTATGTTAGGTATCTAATCTTTTCTATAAACTCTATGGATTACGAATTTACGATGATTTTTTTAAGTATATTGCTACCCCAATTTTTATTGCCGAAAAGCTATTACAGGGCATTACTAATCTAAAGAGATTAGGTAGGTAAATACACGTATAGGTCAGGAAGTTTAGGTAATCTAGATTAAATTATTACCTACTTATAAGTAGGTAATATACATACAATAATTATATCATGACACGAACCTTTTGATAACTTAAGAACACAAAAAATATAGGCCGCAACGCAAATTATAGTGTTGTTCGCAATAAGTCACATGTAAATGATAATGTTATCATTTTATCTTATATCGAGTGTTATCTTTTATTAAGATTGTAATTAATAAGCGGAGTCAAAGAGAAGTTCTTCTTCTTTTCGTGTGGTTAGTAACTAACCTGGTATCAGAGTTCTAAAGCCACCCATGGGCTTCTGACTTGGCTTCACATGCCGTCGAGAAATATCTTTCAGGTATGCCGTTTCTTGAGGATGTTTTCCTTCACCGTTTTTAAAGCAAGTGATAATTAGGTATACAAAAAAATAATTGATTGATTTTGATTTAATTGCGAAAGACAAGTTGCAAAAATGTTTTTGTAAGTTTATCTAATCAACGAATGGGAATAACAAAGCAACTGATTGCAAATTACCTAATCAATCAAAATAAGCGTCCGGTCATTCTCCTACATACATTGTTCTTGTTATGTTTTTTTTTTTTATTATTTAGAAACATTAAAGTGTATCATAATGTTTATTAATAAAAAAGTTTTTACGAGTATGACCCAGATGTATGAAGAACATTTGACAACAGATGTCTTGAAACAAAAGGAAAATGTTAGGTTTCAGTTAGGTAATATTAAGTTCTGTTGTTTTTACCGACTCTCCATGGAAAAACGCGTGATTAACAAATATGTAGAAATACCAACGATACCGTTTTGATGAAGATTATATTTGATTACGTTATGGGAGACCCAAACATCGACCAACAAATCATATACGATTTATTTATTTACGGAGATTTTCTAGTACTAGCCAGCATTTCATCTGTAAGTAGATTCGATTAATCGATAAGCTTATCTAAAAATTTGTTCCTGACAGATAGCGCCTTACACATCGGTTCTGGTGAACTGCATCTACTGGGCTGTGGGCAGTCCCAAGCTGCTAACCATACCAGACGCGAAGCATTTGTTAATTCCCTCACATACTCCGTGGTTGCCCAAGAGTATTGGAGCACCGGCATTACCACACAGGTAAAGAACAATAATTAATTTTCAATATCAAAATATCTGTGATGGGACGTGCTACGGCCACGCTCTCTCTTGGAGCATGCCAGGAGCTACAAGCATGCTACGCTCCACGAGCTATGTTACGCTCTACGAGTATGCTACGCTTCACGAGCATACTACGCTATATCAGCATGCTACGAGCTACGAGTATGCCGAGTATTCTACGAGCTGACGCTGATTTGGAGAATTTAGATTAAATTTAAAAAAAAAGTCACGTGTGAAGTGATTGCTTCTACTTTGTTTTGCTACTTGTCATGAAAACTTTGAAACGCCGAATAAAGTGATTAGTGACTAAGTATTCGTGTTTGTATTGTAGGTGCTTAGGTGTTTCTTTTGTTTTTTTTTTTACCTTAAAATGACTTTAGTTTAATTATCCTCAAAAAAAGTGCAGAATCGTTTCAGTATCCTGTGCATATATGATTGCGTGACATTCGTAATTTATTGATAACTATTACAAGGTTTCGGTATACCTAAAGTTAGTACCAGATCAAGAAAAAGCTTCTTCGGTCAAGAAGGACGTAAAATAATGCTGAAGCTTTATCATTAAAGGTTAATTTATTTTCAGAATGCTGGCTATCTGCGACATATCGGCGGATCCAGGTGGCTCTATTGAATTCATGAACGAGTGCACCACTATCGACACACCCTTCTGTCTCTACGACGCTGATAGAAACAAGGACACCAAAAGGTTTAATTTTTTTGTTTATTAGTTTCGCATTCAACTAGCTGTTTATTTTTAAGAAGTAAAATGTATATAGTTCATGGAAAAACAACTAGCAAAAACACACAACAAACGTACTTAGGACACAAAAGATTATTGAATGAAGGATTATTATCTCTGTAATTATTATATTACTTACGATAATATTTCATTATTAACTACTTACCTACCTACTTATATCAGCTTGTACGGAAAGATTTGCTTTGTTTCAGATTTATTTTGCGTTATTTACGACATTTAGCTGGAAATAAAATACGTAATCCCAAGGTTACGAACGTTACGATAATACTTGCGTTACGACTTGTTGATGACAACAAAAGCAAAATAGGTCATATAACGAAAATGAACACTTTATTTCTGCCGTGGTATATCTAAAATGCCGTTATCTGACATCTAGGATTTTCAACTTTGTGATTTTATAGCATCAAAAGTTGAAAATCAGCCAGATGTGGCATAACGGCATTTTAGATATACCACGGCAGTATTGTGGTCTTGCAATGGTTTCGTAAGTTTATTCTGTTTTCATGATAACTACGGTCAAAAGACCTACCGTTTAAAATACCTAAAGATCTTTTCACCGATTTTTGTAATAACTTATGAACGAAACCATAAAGAAGAATTCATCTACGGTTTATTCAACTACAATTAATTCACCTAAGGTTGATTAAACTAACGGTCAATTCACCTACTGTTGATTTTTATAATTATTGTAGTCAGCGTAGTCGACGGAGTAAACCAAACAGAAATAGGACCCCGCAAAGCGCGTAGAGCGGGGCTCCGTCGACTACGCTGACTACAAAAAATTAAATTTACCCAATAAAATAATAAAATTTATAGACAATACAGAAGACATTGACATTGTAACTAACCACCACTTTAGAAATCAATCCAGCGCGCAGTATTCATAAAGTGTAGGCGAGTCGTCCATTTAGGTATTTCATACGTGGTTGAAATATCCAATATCTTAAAAAAATCATTAGATTAATTGTTCATTAGTGCGATTATTCGTATTTATAGATTAATCGTTCATTAATTTTAGTTTCATCAGAATTATGTAAGTAAAACAGTAGTTGAGTCGACCAATATTCGTTCAGAACATATGTGTTGATTCACATACGTAACGTACAACGTAGTTGTCTCGAAAATAGTTAGAATAGGTAACTTTAGTTATTACAATCGTAATACGTAACCCTTACAATATTTAATGAATGCAAATACCTATTTTAATTAAGTGAAGATTTTTTATTTTAAGTTGGTTTAATATTTTTCAAGATTAATAAATCCATCTAAAAAAGCAATTTCCCGTACCGGGAATCGAACCCGAGCCTCCTGGGTGAAAGCCAGGTATCCTAGCCACTAGACCATACGGGATCATATAATATTAATTGAATTTTATCGACAGTTTCAAAGGGCCAGGAGTTTTGGTGTGTTCCATAGACAATATGCCAACACAGCTACCGAGAGAGTCCACTGACTTCTTCGGTGATTTGCTGTACCCGTATTCAGAGGACATCATGAAGTCTGATGCTACCAAACCGCTGGATGAACACAATTTTTCACCTGTAGTCCAAGGAGTAAGTTAATAATAGATATCTACTACGTATTATCTAGACCTGCACAAGCAAAAGTAAAAGAAAAGTATTATAAATTATATCTATAAAGTATGATAACAAAAGTAACGTGATTGGTTGTCCCCATTATCAATCGGCTAACAATGCTACTATAAGACACGAGCGCTGTTAGCAAAAGTGTTTGTAATTAGATTTAAATTAACGAGCCAGGGAATAATACAAAGCAAGAGTTAAGTTTTAAAGTTAATCTGTACCTACTTATTCATAGTGGAAACATGATAATATTCTTGTGTTCATGACGTCGACTCGACCTACTTAGAAACGTGATTGTTGATTAATCTTTCAGGCTATCATAACAAGCAACGGCAGATTGACGCCCCCCTTCGAATACATCAACGAACTCAGAATGTCTAACACGTAAGTGGACAGAACATTATTCTGCTGAAAAATCTAATCATTTTTATCTGCTCTTTTTGGTACAGATAGGTTAAGTTAAAGAAAGTCAGTTAACACTGTTACTTTTACATAATATTTACGTCATCATCTGCCTTGCCTTTTCCCAAATATGTTGGCTTCCAGTCTAATCGGATGCAGCTGAATGCTAGTATTTTACATGGAGCGACTGCCTATCTGACCTCCACAACTCAGTTGCTGGGTAATATTACGATACCACTTGGTAAGATTGGTTCTCAGACTTTCCGGCTTCTGACGACCCGTAACGACTATCAAAGATCCACGAATGACAACCGGGACCAACGGCTTAACGTGTTATCCGAAGCACGTAGGGGTCTATATGTCAAAGATTGTCACCCATCCACGGACCAACCGCAGCAAGCGTAGCTTAACCTGATCGATCGACCCGTGCGGCTGTAGTTACGTAACCACATCTTCACAAACACTTATCATCTAAATCAAAATCAAAATGAAAATATTTTTATTTCACATAGACCTACATGGGCACTTATGAAACGTCAGAAGCTAGGTGCACGGTTCCAATTGGTCGTTTCCTATGGAGAAGAGCCGGCAAGAAACTCCACGGTTACTCTTTTAAAAATAATTGGCTTTTACAATTTTTTCAAATAACAGTGTGACAAGGTATGGGAGGACAGTGTAGGTATTTCAATAAGTACCAGGTACTTAAGAAAATAGAAATGGTCAACAAATCTACAGTCCACTAAGCCTACAGTGTTCTCACATTCACAAAATAGAAAAGAATCTATACAAAAAATATATAAATTAATAAAAATAAAAACCTCTTTTAATTAAACGCAATTACATTATTGCTATTACAACTGTAATAAATCTGAATAATTATCATGTGCACAAAAGCCACTAATAAAGAGTTGAAATTAACTCGTAGCTATATAATGTCAAATAATACGATGAATATGTCAAGGATGAATGTAAAAAAATAAGATAATAATAAATATGGTAATTTGGGAGCAGTTAATAGACTCTTACATAATTATGCCGTTAATGATATACCAGGGAAGCCACATGTGCAGAAGGAATTATTGCCAAATTTCCTTGTCTTCAACAAAACGCAAAAACAATAATGACTTCCAGCAATTAATATATTCAACATAATAGACAACTTTTTATAAAAAACACTACAAAGCGAAAAATAACTTTAATTTCGGAAGTCAGTGTTTTTGGTTTTTAATTTTAGTTTTTTTGCTACCGACTTCCGAAATTAAAGTTATTTTTCGCTTTGTTGTGTTTTTTTTGGAAGTCGGTTGATTTTATTTTTCACGTTTCAGTTGTGGTACCTACTCCACACAAATTCAAATACCACTACCTGCTATGTAAATAACAATGACAGGAACTTATCATCCACATAATAAGTTGGAAAAAAATACGTATCATTGAACCTAACTCAAAAACTACCCAAGCAAAGTTAATAAAATTTATATGGGACATCTCTGAAGTATGACCTACCAAACAAAAAAGAATCATCAAAATCAATTTATAATTGGCATAGTAATCGCATTAAAAACATCAAAAAAAAAAAAAAAAACACAGTTGAATTGAAAACCTCCTCCTTTTGGAAGTCTGTTAAAAAGTATCGACCATACGGGTACGGTCGTTGAATTTTTTTTTGTTATTTTAGTAGCTGTTATGACCATGGTTCCGACTGTTTTTTTTTTTCAACTTGCATATTAATCTACTTTTGTTGCTGACTGTGACGTGTGGAATCAAAAGAAGATAGGTACTTCACCTATCAATAAACGGTTTGTTTGTTCCAGTCGTTCCCGTCATAAGGTGGAAGGCAGTGACCAACAGGCTCCTATTCTGATCCTTGGCAGTGGACTAGTGTCAGCCCCGGTTGTGGAATACTTGGCTAGAGATAAGAATATAGCTGTCACAATAGGTTTGTATGAAGATTATTGTGGGTACATAAAATAAATTGAGGGTCGTAAAAGAACTTTTTTAGTTAGCACACTCTACTCCTAATGATGATATGAAAAAATCTTAGGTTTGGATTGACATACATATCATAAAATATGGAACAACACGACATTCATCAGAGTAAACTCCGCAAATTTGATTGAATTCTGTAGTCCATAGACCAGAAGATTTTTTTTTATTTGGAACACGTAAGATAATTTAAAAAAATAACTTATAGGGCCAGCAGATTGATCTCATAATACGTATCTTACTTAAACATTTGCAGCTTCAGCAGTAAAAGAAGAAGCGGATGCTCTAGCCGATCGCTACGGAGTATCTTCAGAGTACTTGGACGCTAAAGACAAGTCAGCTCTCCAGTTATTAACCTCTCGGGCTCGAGTAGTAGTGTCACTACTGCCTTACGACATGCACGGTGTTGTGGCGAAGGCTTGTCTTTGTACCGGAGCGCATATGGTCACGGCTTCTTATGTAAGGCCCGAAGTTCAGGAGCTGCACCAAGCGTAAGTGTCCACCCTGGCTCATACTTATTTTCAAAATAATTAGTATGAGAATCAGAAGTTTTTGAACTTTAAATCTACGAATCCAGATAATTCTAAAATTTAAAATTAATTTATTCAAACTAGGCTGAGAATCAGCAATTAAAAAAAAAATGATATAATTTTATACAAAAAAAATTATTACTTTACTTTGACTTTTCGTCCCCCAAATCGCTACTCTTAAATCATAAAACAACCAGAAATCCAGTAAGTAGAGTGTTCATGATATTCATAAAATAGACTTATTATCCTGTTTTTAGTGCCAAAGACGCTGGCGTAACATTCCTAAACGAGGTTGGTTTGGATCCTGGCATCGACCACTTGCTCGCACTCGAATGTATTCACGACATACAGAACCATGGAGGAAGAATCGACTCATTTGTTTCATACTGCGGAGGTAATTGACCACTTAACGGTAATAAAGTACGATTTAAAGTTATTGAAATAAATAACAGAAAATACTTAGAATTTGTTTGGCCAGAGTATTTATATTGAAAATCATTTAAATATATAGTGCCCAACTGAACACTCAGACACCTTTGATGGGCAAAGGTGTCTATGAGTTTTCTCTTACAGAAAACCATCTAACTTTCTTATTCTTTTTAGGTTTACCAGCACCAGAGTTCAGCGACAACGCTCTAAGGTATAAATTCTCATGGAATCCTCGAGGAGTGCTTCTCAACACTATTTCTGCTGCCAAGTATCTGAGTAAAGGACAGGTAAACTTAGCCTCACGTAAACTAAGAAGCAACGAGATGTTTTAGCTAGACATATTATCTGTGGCTAGACTAAGCTGGAGTATCCCAAAATTACCTATACTGAAATCTACATACATAACCTTGGATGAGCCGCATTAGCCAACAGAAGATTCAAGGGTGTTGTAGAGAAACTTAATAGATAGGTCACGAATTCACGAGAAGAATTCGTGACTTATCTATAGGCAGACGTGAAACATGTATGTATGAAAGGATGGCTTATTAAAAAAAAAAAATATGGCATAATTAAAAACAAAATTTATAGTTTTTTTAAAGATAAGACATTTTAGTTTATTTAAAAAAACACATATTAATTTAATAATTAATTAATTTCTTAACTCTGCGAGAGAGTCGCAGAGCACAGATAATATAATACCGCAGAGTTACGAGCGCGTGGCGACAACGGTCCAACTCGCCGCATTAGATGTTTCACATTAAAAAAAAACCTTTTCTCTGTTCATCTATACCACAGATCGTAGAAGTATTAAGCGGAGGAGAGCTGATGTCAGTGGCACGTGACCTGAACTTCCTGCCTGGCTTCGCGTTCGAGGGCTTCCCCAACAGAGACAGTACCATATACTCCAAATTGTACGGCATCGAAGACGCCCATACCATGTTCAGAGGAACTATTAGATACAAAGGTATGTTTAGGACTCAAAATGCTTGGCTGAGATGGTTGTCATTTATTTTTAAACCTAATTCTATTTTATTTTTCTAAAATAAAAGTAAGCTTAGTTACTTTTTTTACCATCAGCTGTCTGCCAATGAAAGTCCCGTCAAAATCGGTCCAGCCGTTTCGGAGATTAGCCGGAACGAACAGACAGACAGACAGAAAAAAAAACAAAAAATATTGTTTATTGTATATACTTTCATATGCATTTAGTAAAAAACTGTTATTTTGACATTACAAACAGACACTTCAATTTTATTTTATTGTTATTTAAAAATTAAATTATAGCTGGTTTCAAAGTCGTTAACTTTACGTCCAACGTAGGACTATTTTTGCATATTTTAAGGTAAATATTATTTTCTTACTTCTATACATTTTGTTTCCGACTAGGTTTCGCTGAAAATATGATCGCTATGCAGTTGTTTGGCCTGGTGGACCCCAACCCTCATACGTCTTTGCATCCTGATGGACCTCAGATCACATGGGTATGACATTACACATTATTTTTCTACTTCCAATACAGTACACTATAATTACTTAGTTTTACTTTTATAGTGGGACGTATCTGTTTTAACGGACGTATGAAAATTTTTACTGTTCTTTGTCCAGCGTCAATTCGCCTGTGAACTCCTTGGACTGATGGATTCATCGATCTTCTTCGAGAACCTTAGGACCAGATTATCTGAGCGCATCGGTCCTTCGGGGGCACATTCCTTAGAGTCCCTGGGACTACTGGACGATGTGGAGATAGTCAAATGCGGGACACCTCTCGATACTGTTAGCCATTATCTTAGCAAGCGGTTACAATTACGTAAGTTTATGTTTTGATATTACAGTCAGTGTAGGAATGCACTGTCTTTCTTTTCTACTTGTGCCACAATCGATCTTTTTATTAAAATCTACAACCTCACATGCGAACTACGTATCACATGACGTCACGCAAAATTCTGCATCGCGCAAGCTAAGTTATCCGCGCGATTAGAATGTATACAACTTCCCGACAACAACCGTTGAGCAGTAGTACCTCAGACACAACACCTATCCGGTCGGAGGATCTTCGTGGTTGAAGAAATTTCCACCATGTTCCTTATACTTACCTCTATAATCGAAATTTCACTTAAGACTCGGAACCGGTTTAAAAAATACCGGTAAGAACCGGTTTATTTGGGGTTTACCGGAGTAAAACCTTTTCTTAAGAACATGAACGTTTTAAGAACTTTATTTTAACCAAAATTAACCAGTTTATACGACGAGCGGCATGTCGGTAAACGCGTTGCACATTGTGACGACATGTGAAATTGCCGCGCTGAATAAAAACTAAACAAAAAACCGGTTAATATTGCTCGAAACCGTTTAATCCGAAAAAACCTTTATGTATAGATTTCGCCAAAACCGGTTACAATAAACCGGTTTCGACAAGCGAAATCGAATGTAAAGGTTTTTGCGTCAAGTACATAATAACGGTTTGAAAATTTAACCGGTATCCGAGCCTTGATTCACTGCTTGTTACAAAAAAAAAAAACCGATCAAGAGCGAGTCGGACTCGCGCACCGAGGGTTCCGTACCATTTTAAATTTTCATCGGCGAGGCCTTTATTCATCAGAGAATTTTAACACTGCACGCTGCCGTGTAGAATGAAAGTTTTAGGTCAGCGCTATCGTTTGACCCATAGTGGAACTAATGTAGTTGATGATTTCTGAAAAAGTGTGCTACTTAGAGACATCGTTTTATTTTTCCTGTAATCACATATAATAATTTCAGATTTTTCTCTAAGCAAACTTCGGAGATAAGGAGGGAACGGTATTTTTTTTAAAACATTTTTCTTCAAAACTCGAAAATTATGCGGCCGAAAAAAAATGATTTTTTATAATGTGCAAATAGCGCTCTTTCATATGATACCCTACATGCCCTAATAACTACCTAACCTACTTTAAATTTTTGAAGACCCCGTTCAGTCCCTGTTGCAAAAAGGAAATATATATTTTTATTTGTTTCTTAATTGCAAAATAGTTGGACAAACGCCATCTAAAACTATTCCAAATTTCAAGTTGATAGCATTAGTACTTCTGGAGATATCCAGCTGTAACAGACAGACGGACAGACAGACTGAGTCGCACCATATGGGTTCCTTTTTACCATTTTAGTACGAAACCCTAAAAAGCGGCTTTAGGTTACATATTTTTGTCACTCTCATGTGAATGAGAGTGACAAGAATATGTAACAAAAATATGAACAATATTAATTATCCATTACAGAAAAAGACGAAACAGACCTCGTGGTACTCCGCCACGAGCTCGGCGTGACGTGGAGTGACGGCAAACGAGAGCTACGTGAAGTGACCATGACCGTGCGAGGAGACTCCACCAAACACACTGCCATGGCCTGGACCGTAGGCCTCCCTACCGGAATCGCCGCCAAGATGGTGCTAGATGGTAAATACCTCGATGTCCATAGTAAAAAAAACATTTTTGCAAATCAGTGTTCTAAACTGGTATTAGACAAAATATATTTAAAAAAAACCTGGGACTGAGTTTTAATTCATAAGCTTTCCCCAACTTTCAAAGATCGATCGACATCTAAAGTAAAGATATAGTTCAGCGCTTCTTGCCACTCTGGTTCACTTGACGTATAATTTCCCTTGTTCTCACCTGTGACTCACACGTAATCAATTCTGTGTAACCTTTTTAAAACTTGCCCGGGTTTCTGTAAAGTACTTAACTCCATGGGTTCTGTAGAGCCAGCTAAATATATTTTCATTTGTTTTCAGGTGAAATCCAAGAGCGCGGTGTCGTTCTACCATTCGCTCCTGTGGTATACAAGTCACTGTTATCGCGACTCAGAGCTGACGGCATCCACGCGAAGGAAACCACCACACCTCTCAACTGAACCTCATTACAATAGTGAAAGAAGTACTGATAATGTACTGTCGTTTAGTGTGTGAATGTGTTCAACTGAGTTCTATTATGCGCAAACGAATGTTTTGTAAATATTTTTTATATTTTTAACATTAGGAATATAATGTAGTATAATACCTAGGTATGCTAATTGAGTCATTGTTAAATATTTTTCTAATGTTATCTCGTGTGTGGTTACAAATGTGGCAGCATTATGAGAGAAATTATTTTCATAATAAAAAAAAAATCTATCAATTGTACTGTTTTTTTATTAACCCTGGCTAAAAAGTTATAAACTTTAAGTATAACCTCACACTCAACACCTTCATGCATGAACACCACGGACGCCGTTATCTACTGAAAAAGTATCATTACGTTTTTGATTTCAGCAAGACAACCGCTGAAAATGAAAATACTATTGTCCAGTAATGTCATCTGGAAAAAAAAGGTGTGACATGATTGTCATTCTTATATCATTTTTTTGCTAACCTAAAATGTTTTATCAAATGACTTGATTCTGCTATTTAGAGTTATTTTTTACGGTTATTTTTATAAATTTATTGAGCTAAATCTCGATTGTGTCGACACGTCCATTTTACACTTAAGATTTTTTTAATGCGTGACAATTTAATAATGATGACTTTACGTTAAAGTCTCTCTGAAATGGAAAACGACCCGAATAACACAGTAAGTACTGATGTAGTAGAGGCTAAAATGCATCGCCCGCCGTACGCAGCCGTGACTGCGGCAATCACAAGAATCAGCGGGAATGATGCAGAGGTTCCACACACGGTAAACATAGCGTACCTTACAACGCGCATCCAATGAATGTTCTTAAATTCTCGAACCTCTAAAAGATCTAAAATGCATGCTTCAAAAGATCGTTAGCCATGCGCAAAATAACAGTAATAAACACACAGCATCTCCCTCTGGTACTTAGTCAAAACAATAGAATTATATTGGAGGTTTATTTTTATACATATATTGTTTTCTATATACTTGCGTCGTACGGTTCCAACCGCATGCAGACACCGTGATGGTAGGGGAGCCCAGCGCTTTTTTGAGCACGCATATGCAGGGCGAAAAGTTGATAGCTGAGTAGGTGCGGTATGACGAGAGAACACCGAAAATATAGGTATTTGAACATTTTCAGATAGGAGCTCCATGGTCAGGAATCGACTTTCAGATTACGTCATTGGGCCAAAATTAAAGTAATCTTCAGAGCCTTGGTGTGATCGTGTGCTACCTAACCAATAATGACTTAAATAGGCAAATCTGATGAAGAAATTGTGGGCTTTCCCTAAATCTGACGAGTTTGAAAATTCAGATTTGGGCAATTTTTAAAAGCATATTCACGGCGAATAAAACTTATTCTGTACAATAGTGTAACTAGTGTAATCCTGATAGTGAATATACAAATATCTGACGGATTGATGGAACCTTTTGGCAAATATAACGAAATTTCATTGATTTAGGAGAGTACCCAAAAGTGGTCATAATTTTGCATTTATCTCCAAATCAACGAATTGAATAGCTTTCATTGCTATTTGAATTTAAAGCCTCCTTTCTGAAGATTTCTCGGTATTTAGAAATGTGAAATTATCAAACACTTGAAAGTAATGATTAAAAGTTAAGTAGCAAAATTAGAACATCGTCAGAATAACAATATTTTCGTAAATTTGAGTTATTTTAATTTACCTTTGCAAGCTTTATCAAACAATTGACAGTCCTCTGAATATTTTTTAATGTTGATAGCTCCTTGGATAGTCCATAAGATAAGGATGTTTCACAAATAGTTGGTATGTTTAGTGAGACAGTATTTTTTTTTAATAATCTTCTCTGTTTATGGTGTATTCTGACAAAGATGTTGTTAATAATAAATAATAACGTTCTAATTTTGCTACTTAACTATTAATCATTACTTTTAAGTGTTTGATAATTTCACATTTCTGAATACCGAAATATCTTCGGAAAGGAGTCAGCTTTAAATACAAGTAGCAATCAAAGCTATTCAATTCGTTGAGTTTGAGATAAATGCAAAATTATGACCACTTTTGGGTACTCTCCTAAAACAATGAAATTTCGTTATATTTGTCAAAAGGCTCCATCAATCCGTCAGATATTCACTATCAGGATAGGTTAAACTATTGCACAGAATAAGTTTTATTTGCCCTGAATATCCTTTTAAAATTGCCTAAATCGGAGTTTTCAAACTCGTCAGATTTAGGGAAAGCTCACAATTTCTTTATCAGATTTGCTTATTTAAGTCATTATGAGTTAGGCCGCATACGACCATACCAAAATCAAAAGCTCTGAAGATCACTTTATTTTCGCCCAATTACAAAATCTGAAAGTAGACTCCTGACCACGGGGCTCCTATCTAAAACTTTTCAAATATATTTTCGAACTACTTAGCCAATTTTTCGCCCTGCATATGCTTGCTCAAAAACCCGCTGGGCTCTCCTACCATGATTTTTTCTGGCATAAAAGCTATCCTATGTCACTAAAAAATGGTCGAGCTTTCTTCAGTCTCAAGGTTAGGAGATTAAGCTGGATCTTTGAAACACTTCGACGTATTGTTCCAAAAAACATTACGAGTAAACGAGATCCCCAAGAAATGTTCTTAATGAGACAATGAAGAATGTTCTTGATGAATGATGGCTTTGGTGAGCCTGAATGGTTTACTCGTATTACTTACTAACTTTGAAAACTGTAAGCTACAGCCTCGGGTAGCCGTGGCTCAAGTACCTGCAGTTAAGGTGATAATAACCGACTTTTGATGATTTTATACTGAAGATGACGTCTCAACGAGTAGTGTTAATGATCTGGAAAAAATATACGTTGAATAAGAACATTTTTTTAAATATTTTAATATAGGCATATTTTTAATTATGTTTTTATTACATAATTAAATTAATTTGTAAAGTTATGTCTAACGTAGATTAAAAACTGAGAATCACGCAAAATCTATTAAGCGTATTTTTCTGAAATCTTCACCATTTTAAAGATAATTTAATTATTGATCTTTTGGTACACGCGTTTTATTAAAATACTTTTTATTTTATGAATAATAAATTAATAACGTCTAATTTGGGACAGCGTTCCTTGATGGGTGATTCCTATTACTGGCTGGACGTACGACGCGTTGCGTGAGCTCAGTACAGAACACGCAAGCTAACCACTCAAGGTCACTGTCATATATCTGCGTCTTAAGATGGTCATATTATCCAAAAAAATTAAGAAAATAGGCAGTGGGGACTGCCGACAGAAGTGGAAACTTAAAACTATAAAATAACAGTATTTTTTTTCCAATTATAGGATTGAAAATGAAAATTTCACAATTTGTTAATTCATATTATTAACATTAGACTGGTTTTTGGCACTCCCGAGCAATAACAAGCGCAACACGTCATACTCATAGGTGTCGTGCTGCTAACAGCATGCCACCGACATGCTCTTAGCATGTCGGTGATGCGAACCCATAAGATGTTCCCCTACCAAAAAGTGTTCCCCTACCAAAAATTTTTCAATTATAAAAATAGAGTATCTTGGCATGCAAGAGCGAGCGACGCAAACTCGGAAATTTGGGCATCCCGCTCCAACGTACGGTTTGAAAATCTAAGGTTAAGGCCAGTACCCTAATTACGTAACTTATTCTCGTTAACAATTATGCCTAATTAAACAAATTAGGCATAATTGTTAACGAGAATAAGCTAGCATTTTGTCAGTTCAACAAAATTCATTGTGTTATTTACTTTGTTGTGCAGATTTTTTTTTCCAAGTTATGAAGCAATGGATTAGCAATCTGTTTCAAAGTGAAACAGATTTTGTTTTATTACGAAATTAGGGTACAGATTCCAAAACCTAAACTACTTACTGTAAAACTGTTGAGTTTAAGCTTTTCTTCATAACATTTATGTTCTATTTCTGTATAACAGTCAAAAGAAAACACGCTTTTAAACTAAAGCATAAATAAAAACATTTTATTTTTTATTTATTCATTCAGTAAAAGAGTTTCAGTTTTGCCAGAGTTTATTCAAATATTTAAACTCACAAACAACTATATCTATTAGCCAAAACAGAAAAAAATGAAGACCTCTGAGACTTTTCACGCATTTAGACCGATTCTTCTTTTCATTTTAATCTTGTGTTAGTAATTTGGTTTCGATTGTGGTACCAGACGGCGGGTCGCGAGACTGGACGGTGCATGTCGGTTGCGGCGATGCAGGCGCTGCACCGACTCCGCGAATGCCGGTTACTCTGCGACGCGATAGTGCGCGCGGACGACGGCGCCGCCTTTCCCGTGCACCGTGCCATACTCTCTGCCTGCAGTCCATACTTCCTGTACGATTTTTGCTCTTTACTAGTAGCTAGCACTTAGTTAACAAAGTGATTAAAATTCTCTCGGAAGTCTCGCTACAATATATAAATAAAATTAATTGGGGGAACGTAGCCCTAAAACAGGCCAAACAAAGATCACCAAAAAGTTTAGTCGGACCCATCACAATGCTGTGAATTGAGCAAACGACTGAAGGACGAGGAGGTGTCTTGATAGATTAGTTGAAATGTAGCATCTCCCTACTTCTTCCATCTTAATAGGATGAAGAAGAAAGGGGTTGGTGTTGACACAATTTGGATGAGGTCTTTGTGCTGCTGTGAACAACTTACTTGCATTTACCCAGGACTAGGAACAAGTGGTAGCGCTGAATGTGCCGATTTTAATAATGTTAAACACTCAACAGGGCACTATTTACAACAACACTGCACTCTCGCGAACAAAGCGACGTGCTGATATCGGGCGTGCGCTCGGAGATCCTGTTGCTGCTGATCGAGTACGCGTACCTGCGCCGCATCGACGTCACCGACACGAATGTTCACGAGCTGCTGATGACTGCCGATTACCTCGCCTTCCTCGGCGTGCTGCAGCTTTGCTGCGACCATCTCAGAGTCTCTCTTAATCCAAAGAACTGTCTCGGTATTATGATGTTTGCGAGGTTAGTGGGATTTTGTTAAACGGATTTTTTTTTCAGCGTAGTAATATGACATCTTATGGAAACCGGCGAGTCCTGGAACCAAAAAATTCAAGACATATGACATCCATTAACCCGCACTGGGCCCGTGATGACGGCTTGCTCCCTCAATCTTTCCCAGCAATGAGAAAATTATAGGCTGATTATATGGCACTATATATCGCTGCCAGAAAATTACCATCTTATTTGGGATTGTCCAACTGTAGACGTAACTGTAGACTGCTGGTCAATTGTACCAACCTAATTATAAAGACACCAAAAGTAGAAGACCCAATAAATGACACTCGATTGCGAGCTCGTAAATTCTGTCTTTGGTTGGCAGATTTCTCTTCTATGCTGCATTAAATTACTTTTTATAAGTTTTGTTGCCCTTTTTTGCTGAAATTACTTTTCTAAAGTAAGCTAACTAACTAACACTAGGTGGCGTTGTTTCAGACGCGTGTTTTGTTACAAGCTCGAGGCTGACGGTAGGCGTTATCTGCTGCGTTATTTCGTGACTGTAGCGACCCAAAGCGATGAATTCCTTCACCTGCCTCTCGAGGAACTCAACTCTATTATACTGGAAGACGAATTGAACGTGAAGAGTGAGGAAGTGGTGTGGGAAGCGGTGCTACGCTGGGTCAACTATGATCCGGACAGCCGCTGGCAGCACACCGTCAAACTGATGGGCAGTATACGACTCGGACTACTGGACACACAAGTAAATATTAGTTCCTTAGACAAATCCTTTATAAATAAAATAGGGCATCATAACTGATATAGTGAAATTAGGAATAAGTATGAACAAACGAAACTCGGAAATAGAAGTCGATATTACGCCTGAAAATCTTAATCATTATAACTTTTTGTGATTCTAGATGCTTTTTTATTTTCAGTCACCTTCGTTGCGGAAAAATTATTTACGTGCATTTTGTTTCAGTTTTTCTTAGAAAACGTAAAAGACCATCCATACGTAACCGGTAACGAAGGTTCACGACCCATTATTATTGAAACCTTGAAGTTTCTGTACGACTTGGAGATGATTGCTCAGAGAGACGGTGAAGTCGCTACGCCGGAGATTGCCCGGCCTAGAGTCCCACACGAAGTAATGCTGTTCTTCCTTTCTAATTTTATAACTATATTTTTAAATCTTCATTATCATCATTATCACCATTCAACGATAGGTCCTGATCCTCCTGCATTCAGCGTATACCCTCCATCTTGACCAGGTCATCGGTTCCCCTTATTGGGGGTTAACCGCAACAAAAATATATTAATCGTAGCCAAAATAATTTTCATGCAAATATGTATAGTTCGCATTCTTCTTATCATTTTCGTATTTCAATAAATTTTCACAAAAGATGTTCCTCCTGTGTTCTTTAGGGCTTAGTTTGAACCTACTAATTTAAAAGAACTAATTGCCGGTTGTTAATCCAGGTTCTATTCGCAATTGGAGGATGGAGCGGTGGTTCACCAACAGCTTTTATTGAAACTTATGACACAAGAGCGGATCGCTGGATTAAGGTACCATAACCTATGTTATTTTGATGTTAATTGTAAAACAGTGGCAAAGTAAATCGGAATGTAACGAATGAATATTATGTAAAATAACTGCATCACAATATCTAAAAGGTTGTGCAAATGAACTTCAATTGTATGTAGGGCATGCTATCCGGATATCCGGATATCCGTCGAGAAGTTATCCGGATAACATTTATTTTACTACTCGGATAAAACGAATAATATGGATAATTACTTTTGTTCGTTTTCTATATTTTATAACATCAAAATCAGTAATAATATAATATTTAACGTTGTTTTAATAAAATAGGTATTCGCAATCGTGACAATTCATGGTATAGAGCAAATAGCCCACCTGGTGGTAAACTGTGGTCATCTCGGCGCTGCTTTAGGACATCGGCAATACAAGAGGCATCGCAAATGCGATGCGTCACCATCCCAGATACAAAGCACAAGCAGCTCTACTACTACTATTCAAATGATACGACAGGAACAAGTTTTCATTTTCTAAATCTAAGTACTGGTATTTCTCAGGTTGAGGAAGTAGACCCTGCAGGTCCTCGAGCATATCACGGCACAGCTGTTCTAGGCTACTGCATCTACGTCATCGGTGGCTTCGACGGCATGGACTATTTCAATTCCTGTCGCTGTTTCGACGCAGTTACCAAGTCTTGGCGAGAGGTAGCACTTAATTGGCTGTTGTTTTTTTTAAATGAAATTGCGTGGTTATCAAGCAATTTGGAAGCGGACACATCAAACTTGTACGAAAGCTTTCACAAAGCTACTTCGTTGTCCAATATTAAAAGCATCTTTGTGTCTCGGCTAATATTCATTAATTTCCACACAAAAACGAACAAGCTGATCGTGCCAATAAAATACTGCTGCTATGTTAGTCTGGCCCTGCTTTCCTCTCTTAAAATCTTAATCGGTATCTTTAAATCACCGTGAAACGTAGATACAAAAAAAGAGACTTTGTGTCTGTCATTGCGGCGTAGGCATATATTTTTTTCTTTATACAGGTAGCACCAATGAACGCACGCCGTTGCTACGTGTCAGTGGCAGTGCTAGGGGAGACGATATACGCGATGGGCGGATACGACGGCCATCATCGACAGAACACGGCAGAGAGGTTCAACCACCGCACCAACCAGTGGTCGCTGGTCGCGCCCATGAACGCGCAGCGATCCGACGCGAGCGCAGCTGCGCTGGACAGTGAGTGTTCTTTATGTTTTGAATCTACCTGGACGAGAAAGACCAATGCCAAGGCACAGCACTCATCCAGAAACTGTGATCAGAAATAATCTAGCCGAACTATAAGTAAAAATCATCTAGAAGTCCCTAATCAGTCAATAAGTCCCGTGAAATACCCTGGTTTGAAATTCTCTTATCGGATATCCCGGTGCGGTGTCTGTTGGTCTTCAGAGACTCATTTTCGGTGTTCCTCGTCGGGCGCACGGATTGCCCATATAATAATTTAAGTAAGTACAGAACAGAACAGAACACAAAAATAATATGATTTTCGAATACATCCAAGTTAGCAAAGTTGATGAAAATAAAAAAAATGGGTCTTAACCAAACACGCGATATATACCTACAGCAATTGTTTTATTTAATAGGTAGGTCTTAATTAATTTTAACTCGGTTGTTTAAGATAAGATTTACATAACGGGTGGCTTCAACGGACAGGAGTGCATGAACAGCGTGGAGGTGTATGACCCTGACACGAACCAGTGGACGAACCTGGCGCCCATGCGCTCACGCCGGTCTGGTGTCTCTTGTATCGCTTACCACAACAAGGTATTTAGGTATTATTGTTTGTAATCTTATTGTTTTATAAAGTCACGGTGCTTTAGACCGTTGCGGTATTTTTTGGGCATTTTCGAAAATAACGGAACATCTTCCAATATCTGGCAGATTTAGTACCTATGCTCAAATCATTTTTGTACGTCTCGATGATTATCTTTGACAGTCGTGAATAAAGGGTAGCTGTATACTATCTAGTAATTAACAATTACTCTCATACGGATGAAATCTTGGTATTTTATATAACAAAAAAGACCCTATGCAAGTCAAATAGATAATATTAATATGCAAATAACAATCTTAAAATCACATGTTTGAGCTATTAACTCAAAATGGTTGACGTTATCATTTCAGGATCACCGTAGGTCATAATATTACGCCGTAGTATATAAGTTTAATGTTATCAATATCTTCTTATTTCTTGTGAATACCAGTTTGAGGTATGAAGAAAGCTCCAGTTTTAACTATTAACGCGTTAACGTGTGCCGCATTAATGGCGACATTAGTTTAACACACTGTATTTAAAGAACTGTGATTTGCCGGGGTCACGGCTCATAACATCGCATCAACAAAATTAAAACGAATAACATGCAGAGCGCTATATCGGCGAGCGTTTGAAAATTTTAATTATTTAATTTACGAGTTATTTTATCTTATTATAATTTTTATGATTACTGCAATGGGCACTAGCCCCGTGTGTTAAATTAATGTCGCCATTATAGTGGCACATTGTATGCTAAATGTCTACGCCGCAAGAAACTGGATTCATAATAAGGAAAAGGAATCACAAGAATTATTATAAATATGTAATTGCAGTATTACCATAAAATATCAACCAGTAAATACCATACAGTGTAAATACTACTAATTGCTTATTTCTTTTCCAAATGGCAAACCTATGATGACACTAATAGTTAAAACTGCAAAAAATTCTATCGACTAGCACCACCTAAGTAGTCTGTCATCCATTCCACCACACCCCACACAGCTACCTACGGATAAAACATTGCCCTTTTTTAAATTTGTATTTTTGTTTCACGATCTGCTGCCAAATTTATATTACTTATTCTTTCTTACCTTTCGCCGATTCTACAACAAATCGCGTTCAAGATCATTTTTTTTTCCTGATACTTCATTTTTATATACTAGATATACGTGATTGGCGGTTTCAACGGCATTTCCCGAATGTGCAGCGGCGAGGTGTACGACCCCGCTGCCAACACTTGGGCCCCTGTCCCTGACATGTACAACCCTCGTAGCAACTTCGCCATAGAAGTCATTGACGACATGATCTTCGCTATTGGAGGGTTCAACGGAGTCACCACCATATACCACGTGGAGTGTTACGATGAGAGGACCAATGAGTGGTGAGTTTTAGTACTTACACTAATATACAAGCTGAAATTTGAATGGTTGTTTTTCCGTAGCAAAATGATTTCGTCTTGGTAATACAATAATTTATAAAAAGAATAAAAAAAAAATAAAAAAATGGAGGGTTTTGAATTGTGAAAAACAAAACTTGAAAGCAACCTAGAACCCATAGTATCTCTATAGCGCGATCGACTGACTGTACAAAAAAGGTGTGAGCGACGCGCGGTCGTTGACCAAAGTCAAAGTCAAAGTCAAAGTCAAAACATTTATTTCAAATAGGCCCATGTATGGCACTTTTGAACGTCAAAATTTACAAAATAATATAATTGATTCTAGTCGCCCCTTCCAAAAGGTAGTTTTCGTATGGAGAAGAATGGGCAAGAAACTCCACCGTTACTCTTTTAAAATGTTTTACAATAGTTTGTATTAGTACGTACATTACTTAAATAATTATATGTGAAGACGATGCACCTAGAATAAAATTACTATACCACAATAGGTAAAAAGAATTAAAAATGAAGCAACGACA
This sequence comes from Omphaloscelis lunosa, assembly GCA_916610215.1. Lineage (NCBI taxonomy): Eukaryota > Metazoa > Arthropoda > Insecta > Lepidoptera > Noctuidae > Omphaloscelis > Omphaloscelis lunosa. The sequence continues at coordinate 16,407,747 of OU744247.1, forward strand.
GATAATTTAATTATATGATAGATACATGGTGCTCACATATTTAGAAACATAGTAAAAGTAGACGATTTTCCTAATGTTTTTAAAATTAATAAGTCAGTGTGTGAGGAAGTAATCACAGAATGTAAAATCAATGTCATATAATACAAAATTATAAATTTAACAATTAAATTAGCAACCTGTTTGATTTTGTCTTGATTCTAAATTGTCCTATGGAGCAGGACCAGCATGTTTCCAAGCACTCTTATCTTGGATATAATCCTCTAATTTGTAATATGCTTGTTTACAAAGTGTACTTTTAATCTGAGTTTTAAATTTTCTTTCATTTAATTGCAATATGTCACAAGGTATTTTGTTGTAACATTTAACACAGTACCCCATAAAAGATGTATGTACTTTAGATAATCTGAAAAATGGTTGATCTAGTTTATCTTTATTTCTAGTATTAAAATTATGTCTATCACTTATTTTATTAAAAAGATGTGGATTTTTCCTTACATACATAATATTTTCATAAATGAATTGGCAAGGTACCGTCATAATATTAATCCTTTTAAATAGTTTCCTGAGAGATTCGCGGCGACGTAGATTATAAATGGCTCTGACAGCTCTCTTTTGTAAAATAAAGATGGATTCAATGTCAGCAGCCCGACCCCACAGTAAAATGCCATACGACATAATGCTGTGGAAGTAGCTAAAATAGACCAATCGCGCGGTTTCTACATCTGTTAACTGTCTTATCTTTCTAACAGCATAAGCGGCCGAGCTTAGCCGCCCCGCAAGAGATGTTATATGAGGTCCCCATTGTAATTTCTCGTCTAGCGTGATTCCTAGGAAAACCGTTTGATTAATAAATTCCAGTTTTTCCCCATTCAATATGATGTCACATTCGCTACTTCTAACATTAGGTAATTTAAATCTAATGCATTTGGTTTTTGTTTTATTTAGTACTAAATTGTTTACCGTAAACCAATCTTGGACTTGCAGAATAGAGCTATTAACGTCTTCAAGATTTTGTGACCGTCGGTTTATTTTAAAGATTAATGATGTGTCATCTGCAAATAACACCATCTTCGGTTGATTTTGAAACAATTGGGGTAAATCATTAATGTAAACTAAAAAGAGGAATGGACCCAATATCGAACCTTGGGGAACGCCCATTGCCATTTCAGACCCTAATGAGTTTACGCCGTTTACCTGGACTTTAACCTTTCTATCTTTCAGGTATGATCTAAGTAAATCAAGAGCTGTATTCCTAATCCCATAGTGCTCTAGTTTCAGCAGAAGTGTCTCATGGTCTACACAATCGAACGCCTTCGAGAGGTCGCAAAAGATTCCAATGGCATCTTGTGCTTCTTCCCAGGCATTAAAAATGTTCTTTATTAGGGTGACACCGGCGTCAGTGGTACAACGCCCTTTGGTGAAACCGTACTGTTGTTCATGAAAGATGGAATTTTTATTAAAGTGAGGTAACATTTGATTGAGCATCAACTTTTCAAACACCTTACTGAGCACTGGTAGAATTGATACAGGCCTATAATTGTTGGGTTCTTTACTATCACCAGATTTGAACAATAGAACTACTTTACTGTGTTTCATGAGATCCGGAAAGACTCCTTGGTCTATACTGGTGTTAAATATGTAAGCTAAATAGGGCGCAATGGTTTCGATTATAGATCTACAGACTTTTACAGACATTCCCCATAGATCTTCTGTTGATTTAATTTTAAGATCTTTAAAAGCTTTTATAACAGCCTGGGGGTTTGTATGCTGAAACCTAAACTCCAAAGGGCAAGCCTTCACATTCTGTCTAAGTAAGGCAGCAGAAAGCGCGGGTGAGGAATTTAAAGCTTGAGTAGTTTTAAGGGGAATATTAGCAAAAAAGGATTCAAATTCTTGAGCTATTTCTATATCTGAGTTAATGGGGCCATGTGCAGTCTCTAAATTAAATTCAGTATTTCGCTGTTTTTTCCTACCTGTTTCATTATTTATTATTTGCCAGGTAGTTTTTATTTTATCATCAGCTGATTTTATTTTATTGCTAATATAAAGAGCTTTGGCTATTTTGCACACACTTTTAAAAGTTTTTGAATATTTTGCAACATACTTATGAAAGCTTGTATTATTCATATGTTGCTTTAGGCCATAAAGTTCAAATAGTTTTTCCCTGCTTTTACGAATACCTGGAGTCGCCCAATCACTAAATAAGAACTTTGTGTAAATACTTTTAGTCTTTTGTGGAAAAGTGTCATTAAATTGCGTGTTTAATAGTGAAAAGAACTCGGCGTAGAACTCATTTGGGTCATCTATATTATTAAAACTCTGAACACATAATTTATTGGCCAAAGAATTATTTAATTTCTCTAAACTTTTACATGTAATTGGCCTAAACCTTATTTGAATTTTTTGTAAAGGTATGTAGGAACAAAATGTTATTGTTTGTCCACTGTGATCTGATGGCAACTTATTTACAATTTGTTTGTGTAGGTAATCACAGTTACAAAAAATATTATCTATACAAGTGGCAGAAGAAGCTGTCACTCGGGTTGGTTCAATAAAAACATTTGACAAATCAAATGACCTAAAAAGACTTAGTAATCTGACAGTGTTCGAGTTATTTTCTAATAAGTTAATATTAAAATCACCACATATGATTATTGACTTACTACTAGTACTAAGTTTTTTTAATACATCTTCCATCACAGAATCAAACACAGATAGATTCTGGTAACTTGGAGGTCTGTATACGCATACTATAACATGCTTATCGAGCTCAACACAGGACAATTCAATGTTGTGTTCAACAGACAGTCCGATGATGTCTTTTCTTTCTTTCGATTTTATAGAATTTTTAATCAATATTAACGATCCTCCATGTATCATACATTTTCGACTGAAATGGCTAACTACACAATAATTTTCATAATTAATTGACATCACTTGATGATCTTTTAACCAATGCTCTGTTAAACAAATTACATCAAACTTGGTATTTTCTAAAAACAATTCTATTTAGTAGTAATTTGGAAGAGCAACCTTGGATATTTTGATTAAATAATTTTAAAGTATGTTGCACTCCCTTTGGTTTATTATTATGAGTTATATTGCCAGAAGATACCATTTTATTGTTCTCTAATAATAATTGGTTAATTGAAGGGGTAACTTCTGTTGTCTGACCCTCCCGCTACAGCCGATAACTCCTTTACCTAAAAGTTATTCAAATTTTCCCTTCACACTTTTACAGGCTTATAACCGCCATAAATACTTTTTTACCTACAACTTACTGAACACGAAACTAAAAAAAAACAATTTTATTTTCTTACATAAAATTATTTTCTGAATTTAATAAATAAAATGGATCGAAATAACAGTTATTCCAATTTGGAGTACGTCGCTATGGTACGATAAAAATTAAGTATTTAAGACGTATTAAAAAAATGTAATCGACTTATTTACAATGATTTTAATAATTAACCTACTTTAAACTGTTCGCTATTTACAAAGGTAGGTAGGTAATTACACTTCCCGGTAAAGATTTTCTATCAATCACTGACAAAAAGCAATTGTGGCCGGGCGGCGCATTCGCTTTCCCATTCGTTTTCGTGGAGTGCATGAACTCTACGAAAATGATAGGGATGCACAGTCACACACACTTCACTGTTGTTTTATGTGTCGTCTTCCCAGACGTAGTATTGGCGTGCGTCAAACTTAGTCGCAGCCATACGCGTACTTTGACGAGGATCCCGTTTCAAGTACTCGTTGATCTCGTCGAGTTCTGGCGAATGAACGCCCGATCGACCTCTATCCTGTGTATACGCTGGTGTCTTGAAATGCCCATAATCGAGTAGCCGCTGTGTCGCCGCTACGATCGTCCGGGCCTGTGGGGCATGGGGGTTTTCGGAACCCCGTGAAGACGTAGTGACTCCCAAGATTTGCAGCTGCAGGTAAAGTTATAACTAGCCCTAGCGTACAGGTTGTACAATAGCGACGTACTCCAAATTATTATTGGAATAACTGTAAAGTCGATCCATTTTTGAAAATTACGATATCGTATTACGCGTCATACGACGATCGCGGGTCAACTGAGAGAGCCGGTGCCGGCTGCGCGGGGTTGAGTTGCGTGGGGAGAGGCTCGCCGCACCGCCGCCGCCGCCTGCGTGCCTGCAGACTAGTTTATGCCGTATCACTACGCGTGACAGCTTATTTTGGTCTGAAAATTTACGAACCGCTCTTCGCTTTGTCGGAATGGCGCCGCCGTACATGCAGTTCGAGAAGTACCTACGTTACCTACGTTATTTCTAGTAGCTTCTATTGTTACTCACGCTTTCAAGTTTATGATTTTTGTTTTGAATTATTTGAAAACCAAATTTATTTTAATTTATTTAGTTTAACTCTATGATTCAATAGTACTAAGAATGGCAAATCGTTCTGCTGCGGGAAAACAACCATTAAAATGTCAGCATGTATCCGTATACATGCTCCTCCGTAGGACGAAAACCCTTATTTCTTTTATGTGAATGGACCTGCTCTTCACCTCGATCTCGCCTGATGAAAAGCGATGGGAGACTGAGAATAATGGTTTTCCAGAGGTACCTGCGGGTAGTTTCTTACAGAAGAAAGCGTTGTTTATTTGGCGGTAAACTTGGTTCTTTTTTATTTGAAAACAAGCATGCTACAGGACAACCTGCGACTTGCTACATAAGCGCTATGTTATAAGCAGCCATTTCAGGCTTTACGGAAAAGTCATCAATAACATCATATCAGCTGAAAGACGTCCACTGCTGGACATAGGCCTCCCCCCAGTACCGCCACTTCGATTGTGTCTGTGCTTCTCGCATCCAGCGGATTCCTGCGGTCTTCACCAGGTCATCGGTCTACCTTGTGGTCTACCTTTCAACACTACATCTTCCGGTACGTGGTCGCCACTCCAGAACCTTTCGGCCCCATCGGCTATCTGTTTGGCAATTCTTCGAGCTATGTCGGTTACCTTGGTTCTCCTACGTATCTCTCCATCTATCTGATTCGAACACGTAGGAAAACTCCAAGCATAGCCCTTTGCATTGCCCTTTGGGTGATTTTCAGCCTTCTAATGAGGCCCCTTGACAGCGACCACGTTTCAATGCCATAGGTCATCACTGACAACACGCACTGGTCAAAAACTTTCGTCTTGAGACACTGTGGACTGTGGTGTATGAGATGAGAAGATAGTACGCAGCTTCCCGAACGCCGCCCAGCTAAGTCGGATTCGATGCTTGACCTCTTTCTCGAAGTTGGACCTACCTTACTGGACAGTTTGTCCTAGGTAAACATAATCGCCCATAACTTCGAGTGTAGAGTGTCTGATCTTCATGAGGGTTGATGTTACATGGGCATTCGGCATGACCTTCGTTTTGTCTATGTTTATTTTAAGACTCACTCTTTTGGAAGCTCTACTGAGGTCATCAAGCATTGTACTGAGGTCCTCCATAGTCTCAGCCATGACTACTATATCATCGGCAAACCAAAGGTGAGTAATGTACTCACCATTGATATTGATGCCAACGCCTTTCCAGTTCAGAACCTTGAAGACATCCTCCAGTGCAGCGGTGAGCAGTTTCGGAGAGATTACGTCTCTCTATATCACCCGAAGCTCACTGCCGAAGGATAGGTTTGGTAAGAGAGGTGGTCCGGTCCTGGAGTTGGACTGACACAATAGCGTTTTCAAACAAACACGTCAGCACCTCGATGTCGACCGATAGTCAATCTGGCACAGTTGGAGAGATTGCAGTCAGCCCAAATCTCGATCGAAGGCTTTCTCGTAGTCCACAAACACTAAGCAGAGAGGCGGTTATACTCTTCGGTCTTCTATATAACCTGTCGCAGCGTATGTATGTGGTCTACGGTGCTAAAATCTTTTCAGAATCCGGCTTATTCGGGAGGCTGGAAGTCGTCAACTCTGCGCGCGGGCCGGTTCGTAATGACTCTTGAAAACAGCTTGTAGACATGGCATGTAGGAAAAAATTGTCCCACCATAGTTGTTTCCTTCTTACGTAAAGCTTCTTTTCTGCGTGTTCCACCCCGCGTCTTTAGCGTGACATTGTTTTCTCGTAACCACGTAAGCAGCTCTGAAGCCAGCATTATCTTAAAGTATTAAACAAGGAACTAAGTGTCATTGAATCACGTTTTGCACAACAGTTTATATAATTTCGCTGAAGTATAACATTATCGTCTAAACGCACGTGGCGGGAGCAATTGATAGGAGTATTCAGCCGGTTATTTTTCTCTCTCCGAAGGCTAAGGGCCTGTTTCACCACCTCCGATTAAGTTCTCGTTAACTTACTTGGCAGATAATATCCTAAAAATTCTGTTCCAATTTTTAATTTATTTGGTAAGTAGTGGCTATTCGGACATCGTGAAATACGCCCTCAGTATAATGTAATGTAGACAAACCCATGTCTTGATTATTCCCTATTGGATCAAACGTGAGGGACTTATTGTTGAATAAGTAGTTAGGAGGGGGCTGACTACAACGATGCATCTATTGAGAGTTGTAATAATATACCTAAAGATATAGGCCATATGTTTCTTAAGTGTTTTGTTGCTATCTATTAATTAGTCTCTATTTATAACTTGGAGTTGCGTATGCGCTGAGATAATAAACTTAGTCGTACAGTTAGTTTGCAATAAACCAGACATTTCTTCTACTTTCATAGCCTTATCATATTATTATGTCCTTTGGTTAGTACAGCAAATGTTTACGGATATATAATGCACAAATCGTAAGGATATATGAGAAATAGTCGCATACGCATGGACGCATTCCAACTTGTTTGTCAGTTTTAATCTTTATTTTATCTGCAATGGATCGAATGTTATTATAACAAGAGCAAGTTCGATTTTCCTATTGATTTTCAAAGGCGAAAAAGTACCACAACAATAAATTAGGCAGGTACCTACTTCCAATTAGGTAGGTACCTACTTCCTTATAGATCTACAGTCATTTTCTATTTTGTCTTTCATTGGAACAGTTGATAAGTTATTAAATTTGTAAGAAATAATAAGATCATTCACGTGAACACTCAAATATTTTCTAAACTGAGAACAAAACGCGCGAAAACACAAAGATTACCGTCTGATGAAATTTTCTTATTTTGTATGTGGGTTATCTGTTTATTATAATACATCGTGATGGCTGCGTGAACATGTTTTTCTGCTGCGGGTGCTGCGAGTTTAGAAAATGTTATGAATATCAGGAAATATTCGTATTCGGACCATGTAGGTATATCCAGTGCCGGATAGACCCACGTAGCAGGTGGAGCAAATGCTACAGGTCCGCTCTTAGACGTAGAAAAACACAAATCCCAATGGAATATTGTCTATCAATGGTACAAAAAAATCGAGCTTGCTACGCTCGCTAAATATGTACCTGGTTTTCTTAGAAAAGTAATCGTTAAATCACTGCTGGCATTTTATTTAGAATTGTTTGAAGAAAGTAATTAGGTTCAAGTACTTGAGTGTAAAGGAACACGAGGCAAAGAACATCTTTGTTTATAAACATATTTGACTAGTGTTATATATAAAAAAACGAAACATTTTGTAAAAGTACTATTTTATTATAGGATTAGGATTAGGATTAGGATTTATTTTATTTTAGGAGGCAGAGTCGTTTGAGATTCAGTTACACCGTTCCATTTCTTTGCCTTGCTTTACTTAATATAAGTAACATAACAGTCATTTGATGTAGATAATAATATTTTTTTTAATTGGCACCAATGTGAGCAAAAAGCTCACACAACTTGGTGTAGGTAGGCTAGGAATACGATTTTTAAAGTAACAATTCATTAAATGGTTGTACAAAGAATCGTGCATAAATATATAATTATCTAGCACGTTTTAAATATTATTTGGATGCAATATTTACCCCTTTATGTAATCTACCTACCATTGCTATGAAGAAATGCAGTCTTTGTTTATATGAAAATTGATTCATCGAATTGATGTTATTAACCTACTGCATCAAAGTCACGGACATTCTTAATCTTAAATAATAAACAAAGAATTGGTGCAATCAAGTTTTTTGTGTCCACGTCGCCGTCGCCAGTTCCAAAGGTAATAAAATTCTGTGGTAAAACTACCTACTCATGGAGAAAAACATACATACCTTCTCCAAGTAACAAATCTCTGAAGGGGCATACCTTAGTGTATAAGATAAATTATTACCAGATAGAGTAACAAAAGTAACAAGTGGCAACCCTCTTACTCTTGCCTCATCCGACAATAACAAGTAAGGTATTATCTAAAAGATAGGCAATATCCGGATACAAAATGGCCAATTTGTAACAAATATAAACGGTTGATAAAATCGCGTGATGTTACTGTTTTGCGGCGATGTGGTGCTACACCGTACACGTGCTAGTAGATACCGCAAACTTCTTCTTTTCAAACCGTATATGTTATTTTTGCTGGAACTTAAGTTACAGCTGGCGAGGACCCGGGTATCTGTAAACAAGGGAAAGAAGGGAATGATACGGCTTTTCGAGAAAAGCATTATTTGCTTAACAACATAAAATATAAGTATGGTGTTTATATTTTAGCATTAGCATATGCTAAGTTAAATCTTTTACGACTATTAGAGATAGTCAAATATCACAAGAAATTACAACCCCGTCCGTAAATGTCAGTTTAATCTCCTGATGAAAACCCAGAAATTACACATAGGTAGTGGCCGTTACTGGTTTCCATTTTAAACCTACTTTAAGTGCCACATGGGTCGTTATAATATTGAAAAAAAAAATACATTTGAATAAATAGGACTCATCACTTGATTCTCTAGGTACGAGGCAACAGACATGAACATCTACCGGTCGGCGCTGTCGGCGTGCGTGATCATGGGCCTGCCCAATGTGTACGACTACATCCACAAGCACCGCGAGCGGCTAATGGAGGAGAAGCGGCAGAAGATCCTGCTGTCAGAGACTGCGAGGCACGGACAACACCGCACGGCATTGCCTGATGTTAGTAGTCCTTTTATTCATCTTAGCGACCATACACTTGATCATACAAGTCGCTCGTTTGATCGCAATGAGGTTAAAAACAGAAAGCTTATAACGGGTGGCAACACAGTTGTACATATTTAAACCGCCATTGTTGTGCTTATGTTTATTTTTGTGTCGATCACAAATTTTACGAAAACTAGATAAATATGTATAAGACTTGGAGCGTAGCACTATTAAAAAACAAGCTAAGGACAGGGAAAGCAGCTTTAGTAGAAAAGTCAATAAATTCTGAACGTTTTATATTTTATAGGTTAGGTATTTTGAGTTTGTTGACTTTAAGTTCGTTTTTTGTTAAAGACTGGAGGCATACGATAGAAATAACCTGATCAGAGTTGAAAACACAGTGACAGACAAACCTCAGAGACAGCACTTCTAGCACTGATCTAATATGATAATATAAACATGGACATACTTCACTATAATTTACATAATATCACATCACAAGTGTGTAATAAAAACAGACTTAATTCTCTTGGGAGCATCACCTATAAACCACTTTCTCACCTATAAACCACTTTCTCCCATAAAAGGCTTAAAGGATCGTCGTCTCGACGAACTATCGGATTCCAATTTTTTTCGGAGGGCTATCTCTCACAGTTTTCTTCTTATAACATCTTTGTCAAATACATGGGTCCCCGTATTTTTGCAGTAAACAGCTGCGCAACTGGGCTCAATAATTAATTATGCGTAAAATAAGTCGCTTGCTTACAAAAAAAAATATGGCTAGCTGTCAAATTATAAGACGCGAGATCAGCGCCATCTGAAGTGAGCAAGTGGCAGTTTTTTCGTCATTCGCAACCTTTGGAAATATTTACCACAACCACCATACATCTTATTTTTTGGTTTTTGTTTTTTTGGTCTGAATAAACAATAATCAGCCTAAATACTGTGAGTAACAAGTCGTAAACCGCTACGCCAATTTTTTTGGTTTTCATAGCGGCCTGCAGGAAAAGCGTACGATACATTTATTATAGACTTCTATAGGGCAGGTATAGATACTAAGTATCGTTGATATATGCGCTATTAAAACAAGTTATGTGCAAAGTTATTTGTTCCTAGTACCCACTCATTATTCTCGTAGACCCCTGCTACGAGTCGTGTCGTCGCGCTACGAGATTACCGTTTCTTTTTTTTTTAATCGGTTACGGACGCTGAATGTTATGTAGCAGTAACCTGTGAATGAATTACATCACACTTATATTACTTGACCCCCGAAGTTATTGTAGAGGTCAATACACCTATTTTACCCAGTGGTATTTAAAGGCGATAGGCTACGGTAACAGAATCAAAAGCTATTGTTTAAATTAGTTATCAGCATAGCCATCAGCCAGATGTTCAAAGTCCATAATATATGAATGAATAATAATATAATATATGAATGATGTACCATTTTTATTTGAAAAACTGATACCGTAACTACACTGATTTGACCTCTTTACGAAAAAGACACAACTTAGGGTAAGCGCACACGAGCCACCGGCCACAACCACCGGTAGTTGTCGCCTGTTTCTTACGTTTTTGCAATTTGCAGTCAGTATCAGGTTGTATCTTGATCAAAATATGATTCACGACCGTAACAAATGTGTTTTTGATGTCTTTCCTCTTGCTTTCCTGCAATCAAAATCTAAAAAATATAAATAATCAAATCTATGGGAGTAATTAGAATTCGTGAAAAGGGACAGAGGTGTATCATAGGACCCATCATATGCGACTACAATACGGCTCGCTCGTTTTTTTACAGAATTATGATCATTAGAATCATAAGTACAATTTTTTTTATTTAAAACTAGCTTTGGCCCACGGCTTCGCCGACGTGGATGTCGGAAAATATCCCACGGGAACGTTACCTACGTTCCTACCGGGATTAAAAGGAAGCGATGCGATGACCGCATCATGACTAATAGCTGAAGAAATGGTCATTAGCTTCTCTGTTTCGCGCCGCCGCCTTCAACCGTACCGCGTTCAACCGGGGCCTCGGTATCCTTTTCGGACTTTCGCGCGATCCTGGCAGGCATCGGCCCTAGCGGACCGCGTCAGTTGTGCTGACATCTCTTTGAGGCGCGCGTGGAAAACAACGCGCCGTCGACCTGGGCCTGGTTCTCGGCGAGTTAACCCATTGCTCACCGTCCGCAAGCCCGCGCCTACGGTGGTCGGGTATCGGCCTGGGATACCCGACGCCCACGGCGTCTCCTGCGGTGGCTAGGGGCGTGTGGGCGCGAAATTTGCCTCTCCCTCACGCGCGCGCGAGCATTATTGTTTCGCAGAAGGAGGTGATGGATTCCCATGCCCTCTCGCTCGGTACCATGGCCTGGACCAGGACCGGACGCTAGAGATCAACATACAACCTTGCAAATTACAAAAACGTAAGAAAATTTGAATTTCCCTGAGTACCCTGGCGCTTTCGCGTTAGCTTTATCGAGTTTATAGGTCGAGACAGGACTGGACGAGATGAAGATAAATAGGTTTTGAGTGAGGTTTGCTAAAGAGACAGACAAATCTTTAGGTCAATGTAAGCTACGTTTTTAACTTTGACGTTTGTCATTATAATCAGCATCATAATAAAATTGTTTATTTTTAGATAAATGTAATGTTTTTGGTAGACCGTTTTATCATGCAAAACAAGTTTAAAAACAGTTATTGCCGCAGGGTTCCTTACACCTAAATGTTTTTGTTTTGTCTTGAAAGAAAAACACAACCCATCTTTGGTAGTGGGGTAGAAAGAAAAACAATGCCTCTACAATTTCCGAGCATATTTCAGTTCGTCTGTAACATTCATTTGATTTATTAGTATTTGATTGGTTTCCTCCTTTAACTGAATAGTGGCAATGATATTGAGCGTATTCGCGAATGTTTCGAGATTTACGAAGAGTAAATCAGTCACGGAACCTTAAAAAGTGAGATAGCCAAAGGTTTATGGTCAGCAAAAAAATCAACAAAAATGAAGCGAACTCCTATTAAGATTGATACTACAAGTTAGCAGTTAGCCTCGACCGTGACTGGGGAGGTTCGGTTCAACACTTGGGTGGGACATTCCGTACATTGTTATTGTAAATGTTTTTACAGAACAGAACTCTTTATTATTATGATTCATTATTAGGTAGCTTGCAAAAAAAAAACATGACGTCCCTCTGCCTTATTTTTTAGCTTTTTTTATCTAATGATCTACGTAGGTTCATATAATACTATGTAGATAAAATTTGATCTAACAACATTTGTATTTTAGCTAGTTTTAGCTTTACACCTGAGAAGTACAGTCGAGTTCATTAATATTTTGGCACTTTCAAGCTTCAAAAATATATGCACGTCAAAAAACTTCATAATATTGTAACAACTATAAGCATCTGTGACTGTTTTTTTCAGTAACATGTATACAGCCAAAGGCACATTATTATATGAACCACTTTAAGATAATATTATCTGAACAGTGTAGGATTCACAATTATGTATGCATACATGTATACAATAATATCTGAGCAAGTTAATGTAATTCAAATTCAACCTTATCACTACTTAATAAAGATGATTTTACTAGAAATCTTAAAATTGCATGGTCAAGGAGTTTGCAACATTATTTATCACTGGCTAGATTAACTTCAAATGACCTTATGTTTTTCTAATAAAATTATAACTGACGCACATGTCATTCAACGATTTAATAAAATTCTACGATTTACGATACAATATTAATTCAATTGAAATATACCTACCCATTTAAAATAAAAATGTATATAATTGATGAGCATACGAAACATAAAATGGTTTATATGTGTGAGGAAGGTGTTTCTAAATCAGCCATTGCAGAAGAATTAGGCATATCGGGAAGCAAAGTAATTTTAGGTTTTCGTCCAAGTTTTTATCTAATCTCCAATGTGGTAATTTAATAAAATCGTTCTTTAATAGAGAAATACTGTTACATTATGGTGGAAAAGGTGGCAAGAAGTAGGAAATCTTACAAAACATGTGTCTTTTGGCAGACCTAGGAAAACAACTCGTGATCAAGATATGCAACTGGTTGAAAATGTTCGAAATGCAAGATTTATCAGAATATTTACATTTGCAGCTGAGATGGCTCTATCTAGTTAAACTATGCGACGAAGGCTAAATTAAGCGGGAATTCATCATCAAATTCCAACTAAAAAACAGTTTATTAACGGAAAGGCATAAAATGTTACGTTTACAATTTACTAACAGATATTTAAATTATGATTTTGAACATGTCGCTTTCATGGACGAGAAAGTTTTTGTTTCTTCGGCGGACGGGTGGATCTTTTTGTATCGTGCAGCCAATACACGTTATGATGAACAGAATGTATTGCCAAATAGACGTAATAGACGCATTACGATAGGGTTTTGGGGGTGGATAAATTCGGGTGGACCCATAGAATTGTGAGAAATATCTGGGCGAATGAGGAGTGATGCCTATTTAGATATTCTAAAAGACTTGTTTTTACCAAGTGCAAAAAATTTCTATCCTGATAATCACCGAATTACTTTTATACAAGATAATAGTTCCGTTCACAATGCCAGACGAGTTCAAAATTGGATAGCTGAGCAAGTAGACTTGAAATTAATAAAAATTCCACCGAAAAGCCCGGACCTTAACCCCATAGAGAATATATGGAGGTTAATGGTACAGAATTGGGACTGTAATGAGGCTCGCACGGAAGAGGATTTAAAGGCTGATGCATATGACATCTGGAATAGTTTTAGAAATAGCGATTGTTGCCACAATATGGTTCAATCAATGAGAGCTCGACTACAAAGCAGTGATTGATGCGAACGGATCATACACAAGATATTAAGTAACTATAATTTTAAATTGGGCCGCTAATTAGATTCTATTAAAATTTACATATATAATAGACAGGCCCTTTTTATAAAGTTGATAACTAAATTCATTTTAGTTTAAGATAAATATTGTTTGCTTCTTTTTAACGTAGTCAAGTGCTATTTGGTTGCATATTACTTTAATATATTATTAGTTATATTTGTCAAATAATACAGTTTATACTATAATTTAATGATATTCTTTTCTTTCCCCATGACGTTTTTTTTTTTTTGGGTGGGAAATCATCAAATAACTTCTCCCGCTCTGGGCGGAGCGGGAGGGTGTGTCAGACTCTTACTGACTAAAACCCACCCGTGTTCCTTCGGTTGCCCTGTTGCCGGGGGCCACGATTTCCCTTTCGGTTTTCTTCGCAACCCCGGCAGGCATCGGCCCTAGCGGACCCCGTCAATTCTGCTGACATCTCTTTGAGGCGCGCGTGGAACACAACGCGCCGTCGACCCGGGCCTGGTCCTTATCGGACGGTGAGCTACCCATTGCTCACAGTCCGCAAGCCCGCAAGCCTACGGTGGCCGGAAATCGGCTTGCGACTCCCGACGCCCTGGGCGTCTCCTGCGGTGGTTAGGGGCGTGAGGGCGCGAGATTTGCCTCTCCCTCACGCGTTCCGCCTCCTCCTTCGCGAGCATTACCGCTTCGCAGAAGGAGGTGACGGCCTCCCATTTCCTCTCGCTCTGTACCATGGCCTGAACCAGGACCGGACGCGAGAGATCACTGCCGCCGATCGCCTCCACGAGGACACGACGGAAGGTGAGGACGCCGTAGCGCCTCTCTAGCCACTCCTCAAAGAGGGGTCTTATCGCCGCAATTGTGGCGTGCCCAGCGCTGGGTTGCGACAATCGCATTCTCCATAACGCCATGAGATCCCGCCGGAGCTCTGTCCGCTGTGCCGTGATTTCTCGTGGCAGCGGAGTTAAGCCCCGGCGTTTCGCCTCCTCGCGCAACTCCCACAGGTGCGCCAGGACCTTTGCCTCCAGATCCCATGGCGGTAATCCGGCAAGGAGGCACGCCGCCTCGCAGGAGACCGTGCAGTATCCTCGGGCCAGCCGCATGGCCATGACCCTCTGGGACGCGTTCAACCGGCGGGCTGGCCGCAGCCTTAGTGAACGCGCCCACACCGGCGCTCCGTAAAGGGCCTTGGACCGCACAACCCCCGCGTAAAGCCTCCGGCAGGAGGCGTTTGGCTCCCCTATATTGGGCAGTAGCCGCTTCAACGCAGCCCCGGCCCGCTCCAGTCTGGGAGCCAAACGTCGGAAGTGTTCGACGAAATTCCACCGGCTGTCGAGGACGAGTCCTAGATACTTCATCATCGACTCGACGCCGATGTGAACCCCTCCCGCCACCACCTGGGAACCCGACGGTGGCGCATTCCGAGGTCCATGAAAACCCATGGCCTCGGACTTGTGCAAGGCCACGCCGAATCCCAACTGCCGGATTCTGTCGACGATTGTCGCAACCCCGCGTGTCGCTAAGTCGGCCGCCGCCTGGTATGACCTCCCCTGCGCCAGGACCAGCGTGTCGTCAGCGTAACAAATGACGCTGACGCCGCTAGGGAGGTCGGCGCGCAGCACCCAGTCGTATCCGATGTCCCACAGATGCGGCCCCAGGACCGATCCCTGTGGGACACCGCACGACATCTCTCGCCGGTTCCACTCTTCTTGGTGACCGGGGTAGATAACGGCCCTGTCCGTCAGATAGGCCTCGACCACACGACAGAGGTAGGTCGGCATCCGGTGATATCGGAGTGCCTCCCTGATGCAACTCCAGGGCAGGGTGTTAAAGGCATTGGCGATGTCTAGAGACACCGCCAAGACGACCCCACCCTAGGCCACAGCATCCCCCGTCGTGAGGGCCCACACGCGCATGATGGCGTCCACCGTAGAGCGCCCCCTGCGGAAGCCATACTGGCTCTCCGCCAGATCCGGCCCCACCCGCACCATCTTTCCCATGACCTGAAATTCAATTCATTCACATTCATTCAATGTGACTTCGTTAGTCCTGTAAAAGTTGTGGCAAAATTATCAAACTTTACGTCGAATCATGTTACTATATAAATAACAGGTGGCGCCCTCAATTTTTTTACAATTCTTAAATGGCCAAGCTGTACGAAAACATACGGCATTGAAAGACACTCATTTAAAAAAAAAACTTAAAAAGCAAACGCGAGGAAAACAATGGAAACTACTGTCATTTCTGTAACAATGTAAACTAGATCCTATATTTTCGAGGAAATTATTGACTTTCCCATGCATGAAGAGATTATTAAGAAGCTTAGCCTGCTCAGATATTTTTAAAGCCAATACAGTTTAGATATATTTTTGAAAAGGGTGATCATATATTATTGCCTAATGCACAGCATATAATATTGAACCTTTCACATAAGGAAATATTTGTGATCCATAGGTTCTATAGAATTTATTGAGCTTTCCAACGTTCACAATATTTTGAATCCTTGACAGTGCCAATATATTAATGAACTCGACTGTACCTACATTATGCTCATTCACATCTACTTTCTGTTTTCTTGATAAATCAGTACCTGTAGAATCACTAGACGCCAAAAAGTCGACAATTTTTCCGTCTTGGATATTCAAATTGTTCTTTGCAGAGTAACCGGCCGTGGTTGGTGCAGGTTCACCTGATGGAAGACAACGACGACATGCTCGAGCAACTGGGGTTGATGGAGAACCAGGTCGTCAACAACGATGCACCTGCGCCTCCTCCACCCCCGCCACCGCCCCCGCCTCTTCCCCCGCAACCTATGGAGCAGGACTAGTGCACTCCAAGGTAGCATACTAGAACATGAGTAGGTGTCGAATGTGAAAAGTTAAAACGTAAGGGATCTTTGCATCAGTACACAGGTCTCTGAACAAAAGACATTCGACGAGAGAGGCAATGGAACAAACATTTTCGTTTCAGACACATGCAGGACGGATGTACCTCAGGTCTTATCAATCAGGTATTATTTCAAGTAAGTATTATTTGGTAACTCCTTAGGTTTTCTCGTACCTTTGTAGGT
This sequence comes from Omphaloscelis lunosa, assembly GCA_916610215.1. Taxonomy (NCBI): domain Eukaryota; kingdom Metazoa; phylum Arthropoda; class Insecta; order Lepidoptera; family Noctuidae; genus Omphaloscelis; species Omphaloscelis lunosa. The sequence continues at coordinate 16,424,641 of OU744247.1, forward strand.
TTGACCCCGCGCCCCATGCCTATCAATAATACTGAACGGGTGATTGCACGTGACAAAAGGGCAACGGCTAAGAAGAGTTGTATACAAAGTATTTTACTCTAATTACCTAAGAAGCAGAGCTACAGCTGAAAATGCCAACTATAGTGGGTGTGCCTAGCTACCTATGTATTTAAACTTCTCGCACACAAAAAGGTAAAGGCGGACCTAAACAATATAAAGTGAAAAATAACTAAAAATAATTTCACAAGTCGGTGTCGGTGTCTTTGGTATTGAATTTGGGTTTTGCCACTAACTTCCGAAATTAAATTTTTCTCAAACATGCATGGAAATATCGTCATTATTTTCGAAAAAAGAACACGCGAAGTATCGAATTTACGGTCAAAGAAAATTAAATCCATTGCAGGAGCGTTTTTTGAATTTGGAACATTACAACGGTCCAGCAATGTTGTGTGAAACGGCGTGCTGGGGTTATTAAATACTCTTTGATTAGATCTCTTTTATCATTCTTGGCATATCAAAGTAAGTCTCTTTGCTTAGTACAAATTGCGTTCACGTGGTTGTTTAGCCATAAATACGTTTGCCTTTCGGTACAGATGATAAATAGAAAATTGGCGGCAAAGCTGAAAATTCGTCTTGATTTGTTATATCCATGCACAATAAATATAAATTTAATAATTAAAATGAGTTCCAACTGATTGAGATTGATTGTACTCCACCAGATTTAAGATTAGAAGCCAATTTGGCAATGGAAAACTTGCTTCTAGCGAAGTCAAAAGAAAATTAAATGTATAATATAAAAAGCATGTTTTATTTCCCTGCATTCTTTTGAGAAAAGCACTATATATGCCTTCGCGGAAATGGCAATTGCCTGTCTTGTATTAGTGAGCCTGTCTCGCGCGTTCTTGTATTGCCTGTCTCGCCTACGCAGCTACGGCTCGGCCTTCAAACTCATACTCGACCGACCGACTCGACTCGAAATAGGCAATTGCATTGCCTATTTCACGGCCTTTCCAATAATGTACTATTTAACTTTGCCTCGCTTCTTTACTTCGTGGTGTAAAATAACCTACAAGTTGTTTAGTTCACGTGCATGAGGCCTGCCATGTTTCAAACACACAAAACACGGAGCATGCAATCATGCATGTCAATAACTAATTATGCAATCTCTGTAGATGTACAATGTGATTAATTATTAGCTTATAAGTCTAAGTCAATAAATTCTACTCTCATTTTACAATATATTAGTTGTTATAATAATACCCTCTTATTTTTCCAGGTCTCACAGTAACTTTTCTGTTAATCGAAAAGCCAACCCCCTACTATAGTAATCTACCTAATCAATAAGATGAAGAAATAAAAGTCTTAGGAAAAAGTATAGTGAAGTTAATATTATGTAAAATTATTATGTTACCGTCCTTTATTTTTAAAAATATTTACCTTTATTATAGCAATTTTGGCATATTTATAATGTTGTGATATTTTCATAATGTGAATCATTCCTGTATTTTTGGAATATTTTTGAAAATTATATGAAATTTTTCAGACAAGTATATGATACTTAATAAGAAATAATTCTCGTTGTTTCAATTCTTTTACCATCATATTAATAAAAACTTCCTGGTACATTTACATAATGTAAAAGATTACATTACAGATAGAATAAAAAAATGCACATTTACGTAGCAAGCGTAGCCGCCTAGCAGTCTCGTAGCCATTGCCTACGAGACACATTTAGATAAATGTTGTTTCTCAAACTCTTTTTTTTTATTGCATTCTGGATTCAAATTTAAATTAAAACTACTATCTACAAAATAAGTATGTTTTGTTCTATCTACTATTAAAGGCTAGGGTCAAATGTATTTGTTGCAGTAAGATGGTTAAAGCCGTGATATAGTTATATCCCTAGAGATAAAGCTATATACCGTATATAGTTATTTGAAAGCGGTTCATAACTGCCGGAGTGCCCTAATTTTGTTACTGCGAGCAATTTCGACGCAGCGCCGGCCGCTGCCGCGGCACCGTATGCTACGCTCGCACGGGTCGCGCGTATCACAGTTCTAGCTTTTTTTTTTGTTCCGGGGTGAAAAAACCTCATGCATGTCCTCCACCCTAGGGTGGACGAAGGGGTCTGTCAGATTCCTACTGACTAAAAACCACCCCAGTGTTCCCTTCCAACACTTGCACCGGGAATCATGAGATCTAGTGCGTCTTCCATGAAGGGCGCCTTCCATGAAGTGCGCCTTCCATGATGTTCATGACAGTTCTAACCTAACCTAGCCTATTTGGTCGGAGTGCCCTAATAGTTATATAACTAGATCGTGCTCGTATTATAATTATATTCCTAGTAAGAAAGTTACGAACCGTTTTATATAACTATATAAAGGGATTTAACTATATCACGGCTATAACCATCTTATTGCGACATATCTACACATTCAAAGTGCGCTGGAGCGCATTGTATGTGTGAACATAGATTAAAAAATTAAAATGTTGTCAACGGCTCTGTGTGGGAATTTGAATATCCAAGCTTACTTATTAGCCTAAAATCTAGAGTATTCTGGAGCCACAGTAGGTTAGTAGAATACAGGCATGTAAAATAAGAAAACCAAGACAAATAAAAATAACAACATTTTTATCTTTATCTCCTATTATGATATGTACAAAAACTTTCTTTTTATCAATAAAAAAGTATTTAATAAAGCTTAATAATTCGAACCTTGATTAAACATCAAATTGGCGGTCGTTGTTCTCACAAACTGCTTCACTGATGGCAGTGGCCTGCGCCAAAGTTGTAACAGTAGAGTCTGCAGCCATGCGCTGCCACACGCGATCCGTCCACACCACCGCCGAGAAACACGCACCGTTGCTGATGAACGCGCGCAGCGTAACCGCACCCACTCCGCGACCCATGCTTCGCCAGCCATCCGCGCGTACAGACTGCACAAAACAGTCCCATGCACCCGCGTACTTCCCTAACACGTCTCCTTGATACCTCGATTTCACTACATCAATAGGATATAATACCACCCACGACAAAGCTCCTGCCGTACCTCCCGCCATAAACACTTTCATCACAGATTGATCTCCTCGAGTCATTGCCTCGTAAGAAGTGAAGTAGATCGCCAACGCAGGGCTATCGCGAACCATCGTCACACCGAGCCCCCGGAATAGTGCTTTGAAACCTCCAGTTCGTACGATGTGGCGGGCTCCGGCCCATGCACCAGACGGCATGCTATCTCCGGGCTTTGACAACTGCTGCCGTGTCTTAACTAACTCAACGGGAGCACACGCGAAGCTCTGGAGCAGTCCCGCAGCTGCCCCGGCAGTCGCATGTGTCCTCAAAGTATCTGGATTGGGCAGTGCCCGTCTCGTATTCCCATATGCCCCAAAAACTATAGCATTAACAGCCGCTATTCCACCCAAAGGAGCACCTACTCCACGGTAAGCGGTAGACAACGTTCCCCCTTTCAAAAGAGCTTTCGTGCATTGCATCGCACTACCTCTACCAGACTGTATGTGCACCTTCAACGTATCCAAAGGATGACCAGCAATGATTCCCGCACAACCTGAAATCCAACACAATATATTAGTATCAATATCATCAGATTAATATAGTAATGCAACAGTTTTAAATATTAATTATATTTATCTTACCCCCTATACATCCAGCTACGAAATCTAGCGACATATTCACAAGCGTACAAAAGTTCTTTCACTAGATGTGCCTGCAAAAATAATACATGTTAATCGTTCATTCATAACTTACTTATTTGACACCAAAAGTATGAAAGTGTGCTTTACCTAAGAAGATAAAACTATGATATAAGTAATTAGTTCACATTAATTTAAAAATCATGTTTGACATGGATGATAGTCTTCGCCGGGGACTGTACAATGAATAGCCATTCTGTAGGAGATTACACGTTAGCCTATCCGTAATCACTTATTTACATAAACTTTTGGGTTGACCTTCAGTAAGTTCATTATCTAAAAAGAGAGTTAGTTGTGCTTACCTTCGGCGTTCAAATAAGGTAGTCGTAATGAGAATTCACGTTGTCTCCACTTGAGGTGACGCCAATGAACATATTGGTAGACACTAGAGCAGCAGGGAGTGGTCGCACGGCGGTCCAGCCTCTCGGGTGAGTAGCTTTAGTATGCGCTGCGCGGGCGCCGATGCCGCGGTCCCGCCGCCTGCCCGCTCGCTCGCGATACTTCCACACGCATTATCTTCTCCTTTGGGTCACTCTTATCACAAGGGTCAAAATACGTCTTTGAAACAAAATAAATACACCTACGCTAATAATTTATGCTACAAATTTTTCCATTTACATGTGAAAATAATTGTAATTTTATTATTTTGTAATTAATTTATGTTATTGTTAAATTAATTGATGCCTGACAACAACAACAACGACAGAAATCATAGCCCAGAATGTAACAGAACAACCGTTACAGTAGGTAGGTCTACCTACATAACTTTTAAGATAAGCAATTTCAAACAAATTCTTTGAGACATTGAATGATTTCAATAACTGTATAGGTACCTATTATCTAAAGAAAAACCTTAAACCTATTTATAATTTTAAAGCCTAGACTATGTAGGTTACAGGTTGTAGGTATGTTGATTAAATTGACCTTTTATGTACGAATGAATGGAATTTTCTGACTTAGCTATTAAGGGATCAATATCTGAAACCAATCGTTGAAAATCTCAAAGTTTTTCAATCCATATAGATCTCTCTTCCTATTCTTTTAAACACGTATCCACTAATCCACCCAATGCTGAGTGTAGATCTCCACCATCACGCCATTCTTCCCTTTATTGGGGGCATGCCACATCTGACATCCAACTCTTTCCTGCTGCCGGCTGTGGTTGAGCAAGTCATCAATCCACTTGGTGCGTGGCCTGCCCACGCTCTTACGGCCAGAACACTAAGTAACTAGTCGCGTTTTAATAACTTGCATAGCTTTATAGAATATGTACAAACGTGGCGAACAAGCTCATATACGTTAAGAAACATATTACTATCATTATCTCTAGAATAGGGGAGACCTTTCACCCCCAAATAGATGTTGTTGACCGCGACAAATAACAACGTAGATAGATACATTATTCGAATGGAGAAATTTCAATGACATCAATAGGTGGGTACCTACTAATACTAGCTGTTACCCGCAGTTTTACTCGCATCATAACGAAACTACGTTAGGGATGTAGCCGGAGGTAGTGCTCCTATACTCTGTATCAATCCTGGACATGGTATTTTTTTATTTTTTTCGTCCAATTCCGCTTAGCTGTTTTCCAAACTCACAAATTACCTACCAAGGTTACCTACTTAGTAGGATTCTAGCTGTAGGATATCTACTTACTGAATATGTTTTTTTTATGTTTTGTTGCATTCTTCCCACCCTCACCTACGGAGCGCAAACATGGTCTCTTACAAAGCGTCAAAAGTCCGCAGTTGGACTCTGCCAATGGGCTATGGGTACGAAGCATACTAGGTGTCAAACTCATAGACCGCATTAAGAATATAAACACACAAATAGCGGACTCTGGCCGCACAGCTGCTGGACTAAAATGGAACTGGGCTGGCCACATCTGTCGCATGTTGGAGCAGCACTACGCAAAAATCACCACTCAGTTGATCCCAAATAGCAGGAAACGACTAGGCGGCAGGCCCAGAAAGAGATGGTGGGATGAGCTGGGATCTTTCTGCCCGCAGTCGCAGTAGACCGGGAAAAGTGGAAAGAGGGAAGAGAGGCCTTTGACCTTCAGTGGGACCACACAGGCTTATAATAATAATAAGGGTTTATGTTAGCCATTCAAGATCAAGTCATAAATACAAAAAAATATAGAAAATACATAATAAAAGATAGTACAGTAAGAAATGATTTATGCAGAAAATGTCACAAAAACCCGGAAACAATACAACATATCATAGGAGCTTGTATCACTTAGCTCACTTAGACATAATTAACTTGTTAATATCATACACCAAAAACTCGCAAATAAACTTAAACTCATGCAAGATCCCTACACACCACATTATAAGTACACGCCTAGACCTGCTTTAGAAAAGTAATTCTACAGAATATATTATGATCGCACTATAATTACAGACCACATCATATATAACAACATACACAATATAACACTAGTTGATAAAGTCAGTAAACACACATTTATAGCAGTCCCAAACACTAATACATACATACATAAACTCACGCCTTCTTCCCATGTGGGTAGGCAGAAACTACAGAACGCCACCTGCTACGATCCTTACATACTCCTTTTGCCTCGTTTACGTTCATACATCTGGTCATACACGCCCGCCGGTTGCGAGTACTACGCACCTGGCCTTTCTGAAGAACATCACCAATAAGGTCAGTATATGTCCTTCTAGGGCGTCCCCGACCGGCCTTTCCCTTCACATCAGCCTTGTAAATACATGTTGTTAGTCGCCTTTCATTCATCGTCTCAACATGCCCAAACCATCTCAGCATACCCTTCTCAATTTTTGTCACTACATCTGCTGTCTTATCACATCATTCCTCAGCCTATCATCCATAGACAAACCACACATGCTTCGCAAGGAATGCATTTCCAAACACTAATAACATACAAAAACACTATCACAGAAAAAAATTGGAAGTATACAGAATTACAAGAGGAAATTACCAAAGTTTGGAAAATGAAGAGAGTCGCAACAACAGGTGTTATCCCGAAACAAATATTCAATAATTTTAATGCACTAAATCCATCCAAATACACATACCTAACACTACAAAACGCTGCCATAACACTTGCCGCATAGTAATAATTTTTTTACAACTTGACTTAGATAATAAATTTCACTGCAGTACAGAGCAATTTACCTTCTCAGAATAATAACTAGAATCTCACCTTGGTTCACACCCGTGAGATTCTGAAAATACCAGGAACTAACCTGAGAAAATTAAATTTAAAAGCCAAAATAATAATAACCCCCACCACCGTATCTCTCCACTGACAACGTGGTGGGGCTTTCGTGCTCCGAACTCTAGGTCTGTGCCGGTAGAGTTTACTTTGCCGGAACGGGTCTGGGATGAGGAGCCAGACCGAAAGAGAAACAAAAACCCGTAGGGCAGCATGTGGCGAGCTGTTGGGCAGTAGCGACCCTACGGACCCTATCTCCCGGGAGAAGTCTTGTTCCTCACCTTTGGCTCGCCTTCATTGGCCGGCTGGAGTGAACACTGACGAGGAACGGAGCTCCCACCTCATTCTTGCCTTAATTGGCCGGCTTGAGTGGAGATTCGCAAGAGCAAACGTGCTCGGAGGAAGGAAGTATTCCTGTAAGTGCTCGTAGGGATCTTGACCATCTTCCAGGCTCTGGGATTGTTCTGAAAGCCGTGGAATACCTCTCCACTCCTCAAGCACTTCAGGACATATTGCCCCCTTGTAGCTACGTCACTATGTGCTAGCGAGTTTTCGGGGGCGCATTATTGAGTGTGCAAGTCACCCCTTGCCATTTTATCCGTGTATTACATAACATTGATCAGGCAGGGGACATAGTATTTCCATAGTTTCAAGTAACTATTCCATAACCCAATATGTATTGTTTCCAAGTTCTGCAATAGTCCTACACCAACCGGGGGTTGTCCTTGGGTGCACCTATTTTTCTTTCTTTCTTTCTTTCACTTGTATAGTGCATACAGGGATAATCGTCGGTTGGTGCCTCAACACTTAAAAATGTCTAAGGGCCCTCTGTGAGTTGGCTTTCGCCCCTGGTACGCCTTCCAAAGGTCCGGGACCCCACAGTTCCGAGATATGTCAAAGACATAATAATGTTTTGTTGTTATTTGTAGGAAATGATTATCTGCATCATATATATTTTCATTTCATGCTCGCATTTTCCCATCAGCCTGCAGATTTGCTTCCAAGGAACTAAGGTTTATTTTTATAAGATACAATCTACATGGTTTATAAATTATATATTATTATAAAGTTATTTAATTTAGTTTTCATTTTTTTATGTAGATAGGTAATCTATTATATAATTCTTCTATACGTGTGTTTGTCACCTAACTCCTCCTAAAAGGCTGGACCGATTTGAATGAAATTTTGTGTGTAATATTTGAGTGGGTCCCTGGATGGTTTAAAAATACAATTGGACCCGGTAGGTGGCGCTGTTCGGACAGGATAACAACAGTCGGGACCGCTAGTAAAACTATAAATTTCTATCCGACTATCAACGCCGAATTAATTCAGGGGTCAAGGCCTCTTTTATAGCCCATATTTATTGCTACAGAATTACATAACTCATGTAGGTACTTTAAAATATTTGATAACGTCTGGAATAGTCTTGTAAAGAAATACAGAAGCTTTGAGTTGACCTGTCCCAACCAACTAGGCCACACGATAGCTTACTTACTCCTTTAATAGAGCAGCAGCTAGCGAATATCGTATTCGACCATTTCCCGCTCCTATTGTAACTTTAAAAAAAGTTATAATAGGTACATCCTTACATCCAATAGCCGCGTGTACAGATAAATCGGATAAATAAACAAACACACTGGATACAACTGGCACAGATAATTTTGTAGGCAGTTTTGGCAGTCAGTGTAAACCACACCCATATTTCATATTGCGACTGAAAGTAAGTAGGCACATTCAGTTGATAGTGTGTAGGTAAATAATTGTAGCTAGGTACCTATAGTAATTTACTATCAACTAGTTCAACTATTTTATGAAACTGTCCCAAAAAGATAGGATTTCAGTCATGATGCAGAGAAGACTTAAAGAAGATCAATGGACCGAGAGCTAGTGCACTCACTGACACTGCACCTGCACGTCCTGTATAGTGCTGCACCGTCTGCAGATATACAGGTGCCTTATAATTTGACGTAGAGTCCGGAACTTTTAACTGTTTGATGTTTTAGAAAACTTGGTCACATCGAAAGGTTTATTAAAGTATTAAAGGTTTATTAAAGTATTAATAAACCTTTGGAATCCCACCAAATGGAATCCACCATCCCACCCAATTTTATCGCAATGAAGGCGATTCAATTTGAGAGTTTAGAGAAAAGTGATATTTTGTGACGAATTCTATTTAAAAAAAAAAACATAAATCTTGGGTTTTCTCGAATCCCATGAATTTTTGCCTAGATTTTAAGGGGTACTAAATTATTGCAAATGGGTCGCACTATCACGTCCCAGAAGGAAGAAAGAAAACGTCAAATTGCAAGTCACCTGTATACAACAATAAACCCTCAATAAACCTTCGTGATCGCACTATCTCGAAGCCGTCAACCAAAATACCAAGCATCGTCATCATAGATATGGACGATGGACCATTTTCATTGTAAGTACCTACCCATGTTAAGCAGTGGAGTTTTACGGGCAACGAACAATAGCCAGTCAGTAGTCAATCTTATTGTTAGATTGGTCAGTACTAAAATTAAACAAACGTCTTCTGTTATGTGACAGACAAGTCCATAGACAAATGGCTTGTATTGGTCGCGGACGGAACTATTAAAATGGAGCAAGCTCAATAATAGGATAGAAATCATATTGGAACAATGATTCGGCTGATGCATTATCCGCTTTTCATTCTACTAAAAGTAATACCTAAGCGATATGCCATTCATAATAGGTACAGTCGGCCACAGATCAAGTTAGACACCTATATATCCATAACTATACTATCAACAATACAGAGTATTATAGGAAAGGGACAGTATCCTGGCATCGGCGAAAAAAAGTGTATTTTTACTGATAACTAATGGATGAATTGGTGCACATTCACAGGCGCAGCGCAAATCGAAAAAACACCCCATATTATTATAACTGAACGCAATGAGCACAACTTGCTTACAAAATAATATACATGATACGTATCTATAGTTATCGCGACACGTGCCACGCGCTCCCGGCAAACGACTTGCGTGAGTGGGATGAAATAATAAAAATATATCGCACTCTCTCGCACGATTCGCAGCGTTCAACCTCTAATAGTCCAAACAGTCTAGGTTGATGTGTCGCCGTGTATACCTATAAAGTCAAGCAAGCATGGGGGCGCATGTACGTACTCTGAGTTTGCAACTTAGTTGCCAAACATGTAAACAAACACGAGGTTTAGGAAAAACAACTGTAATGCATACATTTAGGTTCAGTTTGCACTACAACTTCTTTTTTTCGGACTTTTTCAAAAATACCAGTCAGTCTAAAATCAACTTTATTTACACATTCATAAAGTTGACATTTGTTTAAGTAGACAGTTTAACATCAATTGGAAGCATGGATTTTAATAGACCCGTAAGTTGTTGCCACCCCGATGCGTTCGCGCAAACTCGAAGTTTATCGGCCCCTATATTATTTGGAGAGTACCTACGCGAAATGGGTCTACGCTCTTTAAAATAAAAAGGCACAGCTGATGTTAATATAGGACTTGTTCGCATTTCATGTGATTTTGTGATGTCCGCATTTTTTGCTTGCATTTATCTGACGTGAGGTGAGTACCTAGCATAAGACTGACACTAGAAAATAAGCTTTATTGTAGTCTGTGGCTAGTTCAGTATCACTGTCATTTGTCACTGTCAGACTGTCAGTCTAACACTGCACATCACTGTTTGCCAGTTTGCTGCTGCTGTTTGGGGTTTTGGGTCTCCGTTTCCCATTTAAACGCTTTAGTTTATGCTTTGGGTTGTCGGTGGCCATCAATCAAAGATTATTATAGGCGGCCATGGTTATTGCAAAAAGAACTCGCATAAGATATATTTTTTGCAGAATTAGCGAGTAAAAACATAGTTCAAAATAAATTCTACGAGATTTTTAGTGAAGAAAAGTATATCCATGAGGCTATCTAATTTAAAATGAATTCGGAAACAATCCTGGAAGGCAGCACAAAGATAGATGAAGAAGAGAAAAGAACCAGAGAAGACTACATTGAAATAGAAATACCGTACAACTTGTACCAATACCTAAGCTCAGACCACTGCAATGTTCAAAACATGTGTCGAATATGTCTTGCTACCGATATCGCGGTTTTATACCCGTTATTTGCTACCAAAGAAAACAATGTTTTAGCTCATATGTTTACAGCATTTACTACTGTTCAAGTAAGTTAAAACTGCTTTTTACTCATGCTGGTGACTGACTTAACTTCTAATCCAGATTTTTTAAATTTGTTTACATGTTCAAAACTATCCACCATCAATAATACTGCAGCATAGAAGCAGTTGCAGAATAAATTATCCTGATTCATAAATAGAAAAGAATTTGTTCCTTTGAGACACTTTTGTTAATAACTCAATTAAGGAGTTTATTTATTTATTTACATAAATAAATAAATGAACTCCTTAATTCATGATTTTATTTTAGTTGTGATACGTGTTAGCGGTGCTATACTAATAAACAATTACTATGTCCATTCAGCTGCTTCCAGAAGATGGCTTGCCATCAAGTATATGTGAGCCGTGTCAGGCTCAGGTAGTTCAGAGCTATGAGTTCAAGATGAAGTGCGAGAAGTCAGACTGCATGCTCAAGTCAATACTGAAAGGAGAATTCATTACCAAAGAGGAATTACCTGACCATAGCATGTTGGTATTTAACATTTTCTTAAAAAAATGTGTTAATTATGATCCTCTGTTTTTTATCAAATTCTTTATGTATTGGAAGTCAAATGAAGAAGGGTTCTTTTGAAACTGAAAAGTAGTTCATCTGTTTTCAGGGAAATAAAGCAAGAAGAAAAGTCAGAGGATACTAATAATGGTGTAGATAACAGCAATATTTATTTAAATGACATTATTGATGTTAAACAAGAAACAGAACTACTGGAAGGTATTTTATTTCTTGTTGTATTTGGTATTTTTTATATATTTTTTGTTGCTGGTAATAAGATGTCAATTAAAGATCTGCTATTACTATAATGGTGCTTGGGGGAGTCCTATGTCCAGCAGTGGAGGTTTTTCGGCTGAAATCATAATGATTACTATAACAAGGCCACTTACTGGGCCCAACCAATCTCAGAGCATGGTTGGCGCAGTGGTTAAGTGATTGACTGCTGTGCTGCGTGTTTGATTCCCACACGGAACAAATATTTGTATGACCTACAAGTAGTTGTTCCAGGTCTGGCTATTTGTGTATGTGAGTTTAAATGTTTGTAAACGCACCCACAATGCAGGAGAAATTACTAGTGAAAAAAAACCTTAAAACATAATACTGCTTATACATTGACATCTCTATGCATATAAAGATTGGATTATGTAAGTAGTAATAAAATAATGTGATAAAACATGACTCATCTCAAAGTCGTCAAATTAATATTCACAAATACAGAAAATTATTTGTCTCGAGAACTAGGCATAGGCACAGTATAATAAAGTAACAAAATGATGTCTTGGCAGTGACCTTGAAATAATTATTTACGGCCGCTCGGTAGATTAACCTTCCGCGTCCGCACGTGCTTGCCGATATACACTGCGATTGAGAAGCGCGTCGTTACTGCCGTTTTCTATGAAGATAAAATAATACTGTTACTTATTTATACTGTAGCATAGGTGTCTTTACTAATGGAACATTTGTAAATATAAACATTGTATATAATAAAATAGTAACAAATAATTTTTGTCTGTTTGTCTGGATGTATGTTTCGGATGCTCCGGCATGTACGCTGGCGGAGCCGCGGGCTAAAGCTAATTCATTATAATGTAAGTTTTCGTAGTAACAATAAGTAATATTTTACATTTCTTTATATTTACAGATGTGCAATATTTAGAAGATCTCAGTGATAACAGTGATAATGGTAACCTTTGTATAGTACAAAAAACAAGGAGTAAGAAAAAGTAAATTTTATCATACATTTCTTCTTAATTTGCATGTGATTATAAATTTATGAAATTTGGTAATCTTTATTTCAGAAAAAAATTCATTGATGATTATGATGGTAAGTTAAATTTAGTCATTGACAAATACTATTATGTATTATATAATGACTATGTCTATTTATGTTAATATTTTCGTTGATATTTTAGAATCTAACCATCTAAAAGTTTCAAATAAGAAACTAAGAAGAAAACATGGCAATAAAAAAGAAAATACTTTCACCTGCAAGATTTGTTCTAAGGTACATTTTAAATTTAATAATATGAACTGGGTCGGAAAAAAAAACTGTTTTTTATTTATTTTATAAACAACAGTTCAAAATATTTTAAACAAGTTTTTTTTTGTTGTCCTTGATTGATATACATATAAAATTTATTATCAACACAAATCGATCAGGCCTAACATAATTAATTTCTAGACATTTTAAAATTTACCTGAGGAAACATACAAAAATCCATCAGAATAACATTATGATCACAACATAGATATAGTTGGAAGAAGAAAAAGAAGACTAACTAATCTGCGAGCATACTTTTTTTTCATAATCTAAGTAGGTATATTCAACACAGATACTGAATGGGGAAATACCTCTTTTCGACAAGTGACGAAGTATAAATATACACACATCAAAAGTGTCTAGGGATCAAGCATTTTTATGCGGATTTCTTGAGATTGAGATGTGGCTTTGTAATAAATTTATGATTATATAAATTTATATGGATCCTTTTTGGTGCATTTCATAATTTGAAACAGGAACTGTTAATCAAATTCGAGTAAAAGATGAAAATCAGCTGTCAATATTTTCCCTATAAAAACATACAACGCATTGAAGACATTATTAGTGCTACTGTTTCCCTACTACTGATTAAAACCAACGTTATTATGGAGCGGCGACGTCATTTAAGCAGGGAAGAAATGCTCAGAGCCGTGGGAATGATAGAAGCTGGTTCCCGGCAACGTACTGTGGCTTTAGCTCTGAATACAAGTCAGAGTGTTATCAGTCGACTTTGGACACGTTACCGAAGCACTGGTACCGTGGCTGAGCGCCATGGAGGACGGTATCGCTGCACCACACGGAGACAAGACCGATACATTCAAATCTTAACTCGAAGAGCTCCAACAATAACCGCCATGATGTTAGCCGTGAGGCTTCATCACTCTTCAGGGAACTTAATTAGCAACCAAACAGTCAGAAACCGCTTGCATGAAGTGAACCTTCATTCCCGAAGAACGCTACGGGTACCACCTATAGCAATGCACAATCGTAGGATTCGATATCAATGGGCTCTTGAACACAGAAATTGGGCAGAAGAACAATGGCGTTTCGTGTGCTTTTCTGATGAGTCTCGTTTTGGTATGAGACCGGATACAAGACGTATACGACACTGGAGAACCCCTGGACGCCAACAGCGATTAAAATCCTGCCAGGAAGTCCATCCTTATAGTGGTGGAACCATCATGGTATGGGCGGGTATTTGGATCGGCGGAAGAACTGAGTTGATTTGGATCAGAGGCAACCTCAACGCTCAAATTTATGCTGAGACGATTGTATCTGACGTCATCGTTCCTCTACAAGTGCAAATCGGTCCCTTATTTCAGTTAATGCATGATAATGCACGACCGCACACCGCAAGAGTTGTAAGACAGACTCTCGCCGCAGCTAACATCAATGTCCTGCTCTGGCCTGCTCAGTCGCCAGACTTGAACCCGATTGAGCATGCATGGGATATGCTACAGAGAAGAGCTCTGCCGAATATGGAGGGTATCCAGTCGCAAGAAGACCTTTTTTTGTTGTTGCAACGAACATGGGCGGCCATTCCACAGCGTGATTTGGATGAACTCATTTTGAGTATGCCAAACCGATGTTCTTGTGTTGTTAGTGTTCGCGGTAGAAACACGGATTATTAATTGTTTAAGTTACCCAATAAAATTTTAAAGAAAACTGTTATTTCAGTCTTTTTTTCGAACTTTAATGTTAGTGGTTCAAATGTCAAAAATCCCTTTATTAGGAAAATGGCAAATTTCTTTATTAATGCAAAGGTGACTTGGTTTATCGTTACTGTGACAAACGAAAACACTTTATTTGATGAATCCTTAAAGAAAATTTTAATTAATATCAATCAGGAGAAAAGTTATTGCAAAAATATATGTTGATCCCTAGACACTTTTGATGTGTGTAGTTACATAGGTAGGATGGGCTATATTCAAATAAGGGGAACCCCCAAATAGTTGCGGGGAATTACTTCATTTCGACCGGCAACGGAATATATGAAACTATCTAACCTTTTTAATTTATTTCGAGCAATTTCAAATCCTAAAAATGTATAAATTTTCATTTATTTCCATTCATTTACGATTTTAACCATGTTTTTTTTTTTTTTCTTAATGTTTAAAACATTATTTTAAACTCGTTTTATACTGTGATTTTAAACACTTAACATAAAAACACTGTTTTATTTCAAACTGTTTAAAATACGTGTTTTAAAACAACTTGTTTGTTTTATGCCAACCCTGAATATGAAATAATGATAATATTCCTAGTATTTACGAAGTAGTTATGAAATAAAAAAGTACCTTATTATTGTGGCAATATGAAATAATTTTTATTAATAAAGTTGTTAATTTTTAGAAATTCCAAAATGTGAAATTGTTCCATGCACATGTGAAGAGCAAGCATCCAAGCACCAAACATCTACATTTTTGTAACCAGTGCACAGAGTCTTTTAATTCTGAACACGATCTTAAAGTACATGCATCTATACACACTAAAGGAAGCAGTTGGAAATGCAACCAGTGTCCTAAGGAGTTTAGGGGTAAGTTACAGTATAATTATAAAATACTTTGGCTTCGACAAAACAAAACAATGACAAGGTAGGCCAAAGCAAGGGGTTTTTTTTTTATTGGATTACCTAGATTTGTTTTTGCAGTAAGCAGCCTTGAGAAATTAATAGATTAAGTGAGGTGGGGTAAGGCTCTTCAGCCAGCTATCTGACAGCATTGACGCCTAGAATAGGAGTGATACATAATAGGGAACAATTTTGTAATAGGTCGCTATTTATTTTTGCACGGTTTTTACAACTTGACAAAAAACGTTTCTTCATTATTTGTAAGTTTAATATTAATATATTATTCACATAAACCTTCCGGAATAAATTCTTTAAGTGATGGTGAAAACTGCATCAAAATCAGTTGCGTAGTTTAGAAGAACGCACAGACACACGAAAAGCAACTTGAATGAACGAATAATGAATATTTATTTGTTGAATTTATAATATGTATAGAAATGTTCCAAATAAGAGATCATAGTCTAATATTCAACGAGAAATTCGAACTACTGTGAAAGTCCAAGACTGCCTAGAAAGTTGTCTACTAAAATATTGTCTCGATACAGCGCGCGCAATGCTCCGGCGCCACATATCGCGGCACATGGAGTCCAAGCGCTTCACTTGCGAGGTGTGCGACAAGACGTTCACCGAACAGTACGCGTTACGACGACACGCGCGCGTTCACACCGGCGAGATCCTCGAGAAGAAACATGCCTGCACTATGTGTGATAAGAGGTGAGACACTATTGACTAGTAGTGACTACTTACTGCTACTCGTAACCGTCACAACGTGGTCTAGCATCCACCACAAGCTGTAGGCGATATTTTTTTTATTAAAATTGCCTACAATAGTGGATCTGTAGTGAGCGTATTTTCGGAACTTATGGCCTAGACTGATGGTTGCGTTTAAAGAAAATCCAAAAGACACACGCTAAAAAAAATTGTCCCACAGTCACAAATCTAAACTGCGCCCTAGCATTCATGTATCTAGTTCACTTCATATGATAGGATATCATGGAAGTTAGAGTCTGGCCACGCTAAGTCTGCTATGGAATAAATGGGCGGCCCCAAAAAGTTTTATGTGTGGTAAACTTTTACATCAGTCAGTTATATCAGTTTCGGGGTACTTGAAATGTCAAAGTGCTTACGATAAAAGTTGTTTTCACAAAATAGAGTAGAAAATGGTTAAACCTATTAAAAGTAGAGTGCGGGAATTATTATATAATATATGATATGTAAATTCCAAGATGTGAAGGAACAGCACGATGTCGTCCTTAACCAAAAACGAAAATTTTTACAAGATATCGAAAACTTGGATGTGTAAGTAGATCTAACGATTTTGATATTATGCGTTTTGATTTTTGCCTAATAGATTATTTGAAATAGACTATGTCGTACCTTTTTTTTTTTGGGTGGGAAATTATCAAATAACTTTTTCCGCTCTGGGCGGAGTGTCAGACTCTTATTGACTAAAACCCAACTGAATTCCTTCGGTTGCCTTGTTGTCGTACCTATGCTCGACCTCCATACGATGACAAAGCTGTATCAAATCCACACTGTATCGTGCTAAAGTGACTATTCTTTACCAGGAATAAATCAGAATATAAAAAATAACCTATAAAAACAAAAATACAAAGTATCAAATTCTTTTTTCGTAGAAACGGATGGTGCTGCCGTCTATAGATTTTCAAATTCCACCGTTTTTTTACTTATGCAGACTTAGCGTGGTCACTCCAGACTCTAATAAATTCTCGCATAGGTACAGTGAGAGCGGTCTTCTAACCGCGCATATGTCCCGCCACATCGGGTTGCGTCCTTGCGAGTGCAACATCTGCGGAAAACGGTTCCCATCGAATCGCCTGCTGTCGTCACACCGGCTCGTGCACTCGGATCGCAAGCCGTACGCCTGCCAGTACTGTGATAAACGGTAACTTTCTTTGTATCTATGAGCGTAAGCGCATTGTTTCAGCAATATTATGTGTTTTTGTGGCGGGCAACATTTCATTACAGATTGCGTTTTAAACATGTTTCCAGTGACACAAAATGATGTTGCTGCGTCAATGTTGATTAGTTTGAATTCAGGGCTTTATGTCGACCAAGCACATAAGATCAAGATTAACCATAGTTTATAAGTTTTTATCTTATAACTTTATTAGTAATTAGTGCTGTATTGTTTGGTAACAGTTTCCGTCACGAATCGACTCGCAACACCCACCATCGTACTCACACGGGAGAGAAACCTTACGTGTGCTCCGTGTGCGGGAAGAACTTTATACAGAACTCCAACCTCACGCTGCATATGAGGACACATACTGGTAATGTTACTGCTTATTATCGCCACAGATAATATACTAGTACAGATACCCAATCCCATACAACGAAATGATACCTCCCTAAGTCTGGCTATTGAGCTGGCTATTTTTCTTCCTCCATTTTTTTAACAGATGGCAGCATCAGCGACTCACAAATTGCCAGAGACTGTAGTTTTATAACGCCATCTAGAAGTCGACTTAGATACTTATGGCATTCACACATCGCACGGTACGTTCAAGGACAAGTATAATAACAATACAACAAACATATCTCGAGTTGGCAGAATAGTTTCATTTTTGTGAGTGAGCTAGCAATTTTCACGCGGCAGTGAATGCCTCTTTATGTATTTTTTTGTATTTCAATGCTAAATCTAGATTTTCGTTACCAAATCTACTATTTATTGCTAATACCCTAAAACTGAAATCACGCGTTCTTCGTCCGAACTTATTTTGACAGAAAGCCAACGTTCGCACTGATGTAATAAAATTGCGGCGATTATTTTTCGTGCACTTGATTTTTATTGATTGAAAATCCAAGTGTGTTTTTTCAACGCGCTGGGACGAGATTGCGTCCCAGCGCGTTGGGTTCTCAACGGTCGGTTTAACACCGAGAGTTGAAAATCCAGTGCGCGATAAAATCCCACCGCGATTTAAATACGTCCGTGCGAACGACGACTTAATGTTTTTAAAAATATCAAATAGAACAGGCCAAGTACGTGTTGGACCACGCATAATGAAGGGTTCCGTAGTTGGTAAGTTGGTATCCCAAGAACAAACTTAACTTCGTAGTTGAAAAACATGTTCTCCCATACAGAATGTATGGAAGAACATGTTTTTGCAACCGCAAATTTAAGTTGGTTGATTATTACTCGTTAACTTATAGAGCCTACTTAGCTGTGATATTTTTCCTTTTAATTTCGTTATAAATACTCCTGTGATCTTTTATCACATAAACCAACCATTTAGCTGGCAGGGTGGGGGGGACACAACTGTAATAAAAATTAGCTTTTTAAAGCTTAATGGTGCCGATTCTCTTGTACACCGAACTAAACTAACTAAACTATCACAAAAAATCCTTGCTTTTGGCTATGAGAATCTTAAACTATTCTGCAAAAAATCTCTAAATTTAAAAATAATTTTCACACAACCAAAATCGAATTTAACAATCGCGATTCCACGTCTAACCTAACCCGTGAATTTTTTTAGAGCCGTATGGCGCAGGCAGGGCAGCCTCGACGTGTTTTTTTTTTTCACTTTTTGTATGGAAAATATGAAAAATTATTACCAAAATGTTGAGTTTAATGCTTTCATAGAGGGGGTCGAAATTTTCATTATTTTTTCGATAGGACACACCATTTTCGAGATATTAGTAAAAGAACAGAAAAAAATTATTTTTGGCACCTGAAGAATTCACACCAACATCTACAATGTTGCTGACAACTTATTTTATTCTACACCTTTTTAATCGCGATTAAAAATAGTCAAATTTATAGTTAGACAATCAAAATTTTAGGTGAAAAACGTCAAATTCAGAATAGCAAAATTGCCATTTTCACTAAATTAATAACTCGGTACCATCTTAGTACTGTCAAACAAAAATATAGTTTTGTGTCACTTTAGTATAGATACGGAACCCTTCGTCCGCGAGTCCGACTCGCACTTCGCCGGTTTTTTATAGAAAGTTTTAGAAAGGTATTGGTAAAATAAAAAAAATATAATTAAGAAGGTAGGTATTTGCCAAAAACAAGTTAATAGATTTCTTCCAATTCCTTTATTTCTTTGTAAAGTAGGTACTAAATTATAAAAATATGTTGTTTGATTTTCCTACTAAACGTTTATACAGTATGTGATGACAAATTGAGTAAAACGCCATCTATTGCAAAGAGCTCATGATTAACTTTATCATTCTATGGGTTCGAATTCAAGTATAAGGTTTCACTTATCATTTTTGTTGGAAATACGTGATTTATGAATTTAAATGAATAAATCAGCATTAAACAAGGAAGTTTTGATTTTTACTAATCTTACTTCAGCCAAATTCAGACGTTTATCAGTTTTTAGTGATTGTTAATTTCATAATTGTTGCCTATGCTGCCATCTATGAATTTTTTTCAAGACTAATTATAATTTGTTCGAGTTGAGACCCCATGTTATCGCCAAATTACTCGGGCTGTGATGTCGATGGAATAGGAGATTATCAGCACAGCTATACACAACCACTCGATACGCTTCTGTGCCGATTCGAACACCAATCGATGTTATCGAAGGACTCCTCTAAATACTGTTAAAAAAACGAACACCGAACATTTTAACAGTTTTTAATCGAATAGACGACCGCGTCCTCCCGACAAGTAATAAGTCGGGGACAAGGAAAAACAAATGTTATAAGAAAATGTTGCAAAATTTTTGGAGACGTGATTTTGACTAAATATTGATATTAGATTTAGCATCGATTTCCCGAGATATTGTATCCTTGAGCAAGTGTTGAGAAAACAAGATAAAGCAATTCTTAAAATTGCTATAACTTCTTTTATTTTTGTTTCACCTTTTTTTATTTTTACTTCTACCATCCACGAAGACCGTTAGTGTTTTAGTTTTTTCGTGTTTACTTATCCACTCATAGATAATTTGTGTGTAGGAATTGACAATACTAAAACACTAGCGGAATGTTGCACTCTTGTACTGTTAGCGTTTAGGAAGAAGAGTGGAGCGCGTCTCTATCTGTAAATCTTAAAAATATTAGTTTTTCGATTCAAATGCAAAATATTTCACATAAACCTACAAGGGCTCTTATAAATCGTAAGAAGCTAGGTGCATGGTTCCAATTGGTCGCTTCCTATGGAGAAGAGCCGGCAAGAAACTCCACGGTTACTCTTTTAAAAATAAATGGTTTCTACAATGTTTTCAAATTACAGTGTTAATAGATATGAGAGGACAGTGTAGACCTATCAACGAGTACCAGGTACTTAATAAAATAGTATCTTTGGATCAGTATTTAAATTTTTGCCACCGACTTCCGATATTAAAGTTATTTTTCACTTTGTAGTTTCGAAGTCGGTTGTAGTTTTGGTATTTTTTTTTTTTTCACTTTTTAGTGGGTTGGTTTGTAATTCATCAGTTCCACTTTACCAAATAATGCTTTTCGAGAGCAAATGCACGAGTTAATATAAAAAATACCCAAATCGCTATAGAGGGAACTCTTCAAATATTATAGGCACACACCTATAATATTTGAAGAGTTCCCTCGATTTCTCCAAGATCTCATCATCAGATCGTGACCAAATGACAATGGGACCAACTTGGAAGTAACCCTTTCAAACAACAAAAGAATTTTTCGAATCGGTTCAGCCGTCTTCGAGTAATCGGGAAACATACATTAAATATATATATATATATATAT
Organism: Omphaloscelis lunosa; assembly: GCA_916610215.1. Classification (NCBI taxonomy): domain Eukaryota; kingdom Metazoa; phylum Arthropoda; class Insecta; order Lepidoptera; family Noctuidae; genus Omphaloscelis; species Omphaloscelis lunosa. The sequence continues at coordinate 16,446,040 of OU744247.1, forward strand.
CTATATTCCGACGAACTGAGAACCTCCTCCTTCTTTAAGTTGGTTAAAAATGGTTCACAGCCTGCAATGTTCTCACATTCACAAAATCTAAAAGAAAATAATCTAGATAAAAGATAAATAAATAGTAAAAATAAGGACCTATTTAAACCAAATGGCATGATTGCCACTACAGCTGTAACAAATCTAATTTGTTAAATTCATGTCTACTACGTGTATTTATATTATTGAAATCGCTTCTTATTTTGAAAAGTCCTAAGTTTTTGCGAACATACAAAATACTTTCTAAGATATAAAGAGAAGGCTGAATCGGTATATCAATTTCTTATTTATTTCTAATGGACTCACGTGACTCATTTTGTAGATACCGTAAATTGCCCGCTTTTGTTAAATAAAAATTGAATCTACGTCAGCTGCCGATCCCCACAGCAGAACGCCATAAGACATAATACTGTAGAAATAAGCAAAGTATACTTACCTAGCTGTGGCCACATCAGTTACTGCCTTATTTCGAAAAGAATTATATCCGATATATTAGCCATCATGTAAGGAAGGTCAGTAATATAAACTAGAAATTGGAAAGGGCCAAGAATTGATCCTTGAGGCACGCCCATCTTAACTAGAGACTCCGAGGACGTCGCCCCGTTACCGTTTACTTTTTGCTGCCTGTTTCATAGATAGGAAAAAACAAGATAAGTGGCTGGTCCACGAATTCCGTAGTGGTGTAATTTACAGATCAGTGTTTTGTGGTCAACGCAGTCAAACGCTTTTGAGAGGTCACAGAAAATGCCAATTGCATCCTGGGACGTCTCCTAGGATTCCAAAATGTGATTCATATATTTTACTCAATGCTGGTAGCACAATATAGGTCTATAATTTGAGGGATCACTCTTACTACCCTATTTGAAAATTGGTACTACTTTACTATGTTTTATTAAACCAGGAAACGTACCGCTATCTAAAAATTGATTAAATATGCTTGTTAGGACGGGCAATTGTGTCAATGATATCTCCAAGAACCGTAACGAAAATCCCCCATAAGCCTTCACTTTAGCTGCCCCCACACAGGCCCCAGTACGCATCATCTCTTGAACGACAGAACAGCAACAGAACCTTGCTTGCTTCTAAGGTGGATAATACATCAGCAACCTCAGATTTTGAATTTTAGTCTGTTTGTTTTTCAGGCGAGCGCCCCTACTCATGTTCGATATGTGATCGTAAGTTCACTTCAGGATCTACACTCAAAAGCCACGAACGAATACATTCTGGGGAACGGCCTTTCAGCTGTGAAATTTGTGGAAAAAGGTAATGAAGTGGTTTACCTTAGTCCGACCGAATTTCGTTTTCGGTTTTCGCCAATTTTCGAAGCCAAAAAAGTTAGTTCCGGAAAATTAATACTTTCAATTATTTAATTCAGAGAAAATCGATAGTTAAAACAACTCAAACCCAATAACTGTGGAAATGCAATAAAAATAAGCTTTTTCTCGCATATAGCATGAGGGCCGATGCATACGATGCGCTGGGGGACGGTACGGCGCCAGAACGGTGTCGCTGCGGCATCCTATATCCATGGAGGATATACACGGTGCGTTACGGCGTCGCACCACACTTACACCGGACTTGCAACCCGCGAGACGAGGCGGGGAGAAGTGTAGTCTCACCGTGTGACTGCCTATGCGACGAAATTTTTGTTGCGTTGCGGCGCCGCCGCGACGTAACAACGTTACGGCGCCGCCGCGACGTAACAACGTTACGGCGCCGCAACGCATCGTGTGAACAGGCTCTCAGATTGTTTGATTAATAATGCTCATGTCTTTGAGAAAAGTGTAATTTCGTTTTTGGCGGAAAAAGAAACCCTATTCGATCGGACTCTACTCACCTTAGATATGTTATTTGTATTTAATGGAACCAATCAATACAATAGTCCGTGTGTTATAGCTTCACGCGCAAGAACTTGAGCGCGCACATGCGCAAGCACACGGGTGAGCGTCCGTACGAGTGCGGCGTATGCTCCAAGAAGTTCGCCAACGCCACGCGCCTCCGCGATCACCATCGCGTACACACCGGTGAATATACTAAACAATAAATACGAAACCGGGCGTATTGTTCAGTTTCTAAGTGCAAACTTGTGTTATGCGTGACATAGTTCAAATTGTATTGCAATAATAAAAAAAAAATTAGGACATTTTTATCACAATCTAGCTGCACCGTTGCAATTACACTTTTTTATATAGATAGATTTTTGAGCCAAAAACCTTTGCGAGCGTCTTCAGAACACCATACTTACTAAAGTTTCATTACAATTCGGGAATGTAGTCTCGATCTCGAGCTATTTTCGAAATTTAATCTCGTGGGTAAGCACTCTCGTTCTTGAAATGTCGTTCGTACAGGTCGAGATCTCGAACGAGATATTAATACAGAGCGCGAGCAAAACATTCGTGGTGGTGCGCGCCGCAGGCTACCTTGCAACAGATATTAGAGGTGCCGTTTGGCCGACAACACCCTAAGTACATACCTTATGCTTCCTACGAAGTTATTTCCAAAATGGGTAAATAATTTATAGCGTTCGGCGGTGAGTTATGTGCTGATTTATTGCGTAGTACAGGCAGAGCAGACGATTATTACTTTTAATAAATAAATAATTCAATTACGTTGTTTTTTTTTTGAAAAATATAACAGCAATACCAGAAGTAAGTAGTTTTCAATAAGTGTAACTATTATTAAAATAACTACATTATTTCTAAAAATAGGCGTAATCTCGATATTGTCGAAATTAATCGAGATCTCAAATAGCCAATCTCGACCTCAGGGTTATCGCGCGAGATCACGAATTACGAATCTCGGCCCGAGATTGGCAATTACAATCTGATTAATGGTTTAGGAACGCATAGAGGACAACCATACAAACATTTATTTTTATTCATATAGATAGATAGAAGATAGTCACTCAAAAATTCGCTTAGACTACATAACGCTGAAGTATATAATTGAGTAATTGATAAAGGAATGTGAATATCAAAAACTCCTACACTAATCAGAATCTAATACCAGAATCTATTACCTATACTAGACTTGGTAGTACTTAAATGCCGATTTAAGAATGTTTCTGCTTTCAGGTGAAAAGCCATTCGACTGCTCAATGTGCACGCTAAAATTCGCTACGAAATCTCAGCAGTTAAAACACTCCAAAACCCACCTAGCGAAAAAGAAGAGAGCACTCGTACATGCTTCGGATAAACATCGAGAGAACCGTGGACTCTTCATATTACAACATATTGAGCCTGTTCCCATCATTACTGATAGAATTATGTTCAATAAGGAGCATGGAGAACTAATAACAGTCAATGAAAATTTAGCCATTGACGAGTCGCCCGAAGATCAATCCAAAGAACTAATACTAAACGTACAAGAAGTCCCATTAGAAGTGACAGGAGAATTAGTACTACAGGACAATAGTAACATGAAAAGTGACCTTTTAGTAGTCGATAATAGCCAAAGTAACTACCAAGGTGATAGCATATGCTTGAATACTAGCAACGTGAATATCATCGATGACGTCAACTACGATGATGATATGAACTTAGTGACGGTGAACGAGGGCGGCGTCAGCATTTCGACCGCGAACCTCGAAGGAGCCACAGTGAAATTATACCAGTTAGACCAAAGTTTAGTGCAAATACACAGCTCCGGAGGACAAGTCACTATTAGTAAGATAACTAGCAAAATGACTGCTAACTTTTAACCTTAAAGTATTAGAAAAATATAAAAAGAATGTTTTTATGCATAGTTTATTTTTTATGTTAGAGGAGATCAATAATATACACAGTCCCCTTTGTTAAAAGAAAGTATTTTATGATGAGTGGAACTGGTCAAAACATAAACACAAGTTGTACGTAACAATAGTTTTATTTTACTTAAATAAAAATACTTTGGAACTATATTCTATTTGTCTACGTAAATGCGTGTCGTGGTTAGAACCACGAACTTTTCTTGGAATCTTCATATTTCTTGATATTCACTAGCATTGAGTTGTGGATATCTTTAGCGTTTCTGTTCTGGCCGTAGTAGTCAACAAATTCTCCATCAGGGTTGACAAGGTAAATAATAATTGTGTGGTCCACCTATAAAATAAAGAGTTGTTATAACCTGATAATTATAACTGGGTATAAGTTTTTACATAGGCTTAAATCGAATCTAAATATTGAACTAAGTTCCTACTGTATGTATCCATTCTATGAACAATGTAAAATAGGAAAGAGAGATTTAATAAAAATCAATAACTTACAATGTAATCATTGTCGACATCCTGTGGGCCTGCACTGAAGTAAACTCGGTAAGACTTGCAAGCCTGTTGGACCTGTTCCTTGGTGCCCGTCAGGCCTAGGAATCGTGGAGAGAACTCTTTGCAGTACCTGTATCGAAGATAAGAGCGAGTAATAGGAAAGGCTTATATAGTAAATATGATGGCAACATCTTTTATGATTCTCTTGATCAAGGATCAGAAATTAAAAAACAGCTATAATACACAGCCACAAGTATCGTCATCACTACATGCCTATAGTTAGTAGTAAAGTTTTATAATAATAAACTTACTTTCCAACTACTTCAGGTGTGTCTCTCTGAGGGTCCACAGAAATGAAGAGTGGCTGCACAGGTGGCAGCTTAGTGTCACTATCTGAAAGTTTAAAGAGTAAATAAAGACATTAGTATATTATTAATTATTGATGTAACATGTCCACATATTTCCATGATCAAGGCAAAGAATCTGAGAGACCGCTTTCACATTAAGCCGAACTTAACAGCACAACAGTCGTGCGGCGCCGCTTTCGCTGAATCGGCGATGAGCCAGTGTTGCAAGTGTCGGAATACAATCTCAATTTGATTTGATTGAGTCTATGCGATTATTGTCTATTGACATTGTCGATGTTCTTTTTATACTTGTCATTTTTGGTTTTTAATTAATTTAAACATGTCTGTTTTTTTCCCTTCATCAATAAATAGTTCTTTTAGAGTTTGAAAATTGACCATTGTAATGTTGTTTAGATTTAAATTTGGGGTGAGAACCTGGTTATCCATCACACAGAATATCCTAGTATGGACCCCAGTCTCTTGCAAAGGATCATATTTTACACATTTTTGTCAAAACGCTATATTTCTTGCCTCCATGTTTATAGCTAGGTGAACCTTTGTGAACAGAGAAATAAAGATTATTACTATTTATTGAAGAAAAATATATATGAATGTTGAAATATAATTATAGCTATACAAGTAAACCAAGTTATTATTATTACCTGCCCCAACAGCAAGTGCATGAGATTAGGTAGTCCATTTTTTAAATTAAGTTGGCACACTGATCTAAACTGCGGTGCGGCCGCCGCTCTTCTGTCTCGCGGCTGTTCTCATAACGCGAAGCCATCTGCTACTGCTGCACTACTATCGCATTGCTAACATCCTAATATGAAAGCAGCCTTACAAGGAAAATTAAACAGAACACAAAACAATTAGTCATTGATACATACCATGCATATTTACAACTTCAGCTAACTTTTCCAGCTCATCTGGGCAAACATCAGGACAGTGGGTGAATCCAAAATAAATAAGAAGCCATTTTCCTAAGAAATCTGTGCTTTTTACTAGTTTTCCCTGAAAAAAAATCAAATATTGAGGCAATAATAATGGTTCTTTTTCTATGGTACTGTACTAGAATTTTGGTAAATAATTTCTTCAGTTTTCATTGAAAGAACTGACGTTATTGGGTACTTAGTTTAACTGATACCAATATAAGTTTGAGTTCACATAATAATATAGGTTACTTTAAGATAGAATAAAACAAACATTTTCAAATAGAAGGTGAAGAAACTTATCAGATCTTCTAACGTACCTCTGTGTTAACCAACTCGAATTCACCTCCTATCTTAGCCTTCCCAAGTTGTCGCTTCCTCTCACGGTCCAAGGCATCTTGTTTTTCTTGTCTTACATACATCATGAAGGCTGTCAATCCTCCGCCGATCAGCGCGGTCGCTGTCATGGACTTCCAAGTTATAGCCGATGTAATCTTCCTCGGTTTCTTAGGTGGGACCGGGGGCACGGCACATTTTTTCACAACCGAAGTACTGAATGCACGACTTAACGCGACACACCTATTTCTTAAGACAGAGTTCATTTTTAGGGACAACACGTAACTATTTTATTAAGGGTCCGTGTGTTATCAATTTCATAATAATTATCTCGGACAACTTTCTCGCTCTTAGCGTGTTCGGTTTCGATCTTTCTGCTGGAAAACTGTCACTGTCACGTTGAATTACGTCTGTGTCAGTCTGACAGTCGAATACAGACTCCAATTTTTTATTTTTTTTGTATCGAGACGATGAGGCTAAAACGGAACGTTTCAGAATAATATCGAATAGAAAAAATATATTTGCCGACGCACATTTGGGCGGTCTGCGCCTTAGAGCATTTAACCTAGGTTAAATGCTCTAAGGTCTGCGCCGAATTCATAAAAAAAATATATAGAGGATGGCAGGGACATCGACGTGAAATTCAGTACATGATTCTGAATGCCCCTGCGTTGAAATTTTTCGTCGGTTATAGAAAAAAAAAATCTGCAGTTCCAAGCATATTGAAAAAAAAAATTGCGGTTTTTTTTTTAATCTGACGAAAATTTTCAGCGCAGGGATTTTCAGATTTTTTTTTTTTAGATAGGGCATCTCGTAGTTGACCTCTGAGATCATGACTACTTAACCGGGCTTGCCTCTGGGTGCCTTAAGCTACTACATTTAAAACCTCCAGCCAGGGGTAATTCAACTATGCTAATTAAAACTAGGTGAACGCTCGCTAAGGGCACCCCCTGTGGGGTACGAACCTTGGCTTAGGGCGTCAACCGGAGGGAGGACATCAAGTATGGGACGGGCTGGATCAAAGTTTTGATCATGATTATTAGTCGGGGAATTTAAAGCTACGTGCTCAGCTGCAACAATTGCTGGCACCTCGTTATCGAGCAAGGGTCGGGGGGGAGTATCATTTACTCGGGGACGCGGTCGCAATCGCAAAGGACCTCGGCGCGGCGAGGTCGGAATGACGGGAGGCGTCTGTTTTTGTACACTGTGCTGGTTTCCCTACTGCTCTCCTGGAGGAGGGTAATGGGGTCGTCAGGGTCGGTAAGGATTCGTTTAGGGCGGCGAGTTCAATTGATACTAGAGGGAGTGTAACTAGCGGCCTCGACAACCAGTGGGTTGCGATGTTTGGCGGCAGTATCGAAGTAACGCTTGGAAGAGCGTTTGAAAAAATGGAGGATGGTGGGTGGGTTTTTAGGTCGAGATGGAGGATATTCTCATTCCTAATAAACCAGGGGGCTCCCAAGGCCTTCCGAAGGCAACGGTTCTGTAATGTGTGCATCTTATGGATGTGACTGGGTCTCGCTTTTGCAAAAACAGCACCCGCACAGGTCTTGATTGGGCGAATGCACGTTGTGTACATACGCAATTTGCACCGTAGTGACAATTTGCTACGTGCATTAAGGATAGAGTGAAGCCTATCAAGAGCCCATGCGGCTCGCGCGCGGGCTTGGGTTATGTGCTCTTTAAAGGAGAGATGGTGGTCAAGGACTACACCTAGGTATTGGCTCGTTTCTCCCAAGGGATAGGCTTGCCTAGCATAGTGATGGGTCGGGGGAGACGGGGTTGGGTCTTTTTAAACGGTTTCGAAAAGAGAACCGCTTGGCTTTTGGCGGGATTGACTTCAATCCTCCATTTCCTAAACCAGGCGCCGAGTTTATCCATTGCGGTTTGGAGAATAGTGGCTATCGAATCGGGGCCGAAGCCTCTGTAGTAAATGGCAGTATCGTCTGCGAACAGAGCCAACTGCGCCTTTTTACTTATAGGGATATCGCTGGTGAATAGCGTAAAAATGAGAGGGGACACTACGGATCCCTGGGGAACTCCGGCGCGAATGGGACGGGGGAGGATAGAGCACCTTCGATTCGAAAGCGAAAGGTGCGATTTGACCAAAAAGTCTCGTAAGATGAGGACGAGACGGTCGGGCACCCCAAGTTTGTAAAGCTTATATATTAAGCCGTTATGCCAGACTTTGTCGAACGCTTTTGCTATGTCGAATAATACTGCACCGTTCAACAAACCACGCTGGAACCCAGCGCTTATGTGTTCAGTGATCCGGTGGGCCTGATGCACGCTAGAGTGCTGGGAACGAAACCCAAACTGTTCGTTGGGAATGAGGCCCTTGGTCCCGGCGTAGTCTCTGAGACGCTTATAAATAAGCCTCTCATAGACTTTGCCTAGGACTTTGAGCAAACTAATGGGAAGGGGGTTTCAGAATCATGTACTGAATCTATGGTAACAGTTTTCGCGGCGATGTCCCTGCCACCCAGTATAATTTTTTAATGAATTCGGCGTAAACCGCCCAAATGTGCCATCCTGTATATATAAACATCCGAATTGATAACCTCCTCCTTTTAGAAGTCGGTTAAAAATCCTTCTCACTTCATTACTTTCGTACATTTACCGTACGTAATCCTTCTCACTTCATTACTTTCGTACATTTAACGTACGTAGTCACCTGTCTAACATTGAAACAATCGTACACAGTGAAACTTTGCGATATTTCTAAAATGCGACGTTGCCAGATAGAGCAGGATAGCAAGAAAGGACCTTCTCAGGCCCCCCCCGCACACGCCCAGTTTGCGAGCGCGCCGCGTGGAAGAGGTCGTCTTTAGTGACGCATAACGAATATTGCTGCGAAAAAGTAAGAATTTTTGGTCATATTTGGTGATTTTTTAGCAAATTTTAGAAGATAATTTCGTATTGTTCAATATTACGTTGCATTCTGTACGTTTCAAAGTGTCTTTTGACTTAAATCTGTATGAAAATAGTTCACTCTTTGTTGCAATTTTTATTTATGTTATAAAAAAATACCTTGTTGGTTTACAATGAAACAAAAGTATGTTGTATACAATGAAACAGTGTGTTATTGTGTACTATCTTGTTTAATTGTAGGCCATGTGGAAAATAACAATAACGATAACTTTTCTAAACACAAGCAACTTTCTTAAAGCTTTTTATTGGCTATCTACAGTAACTACCTTTGTAGTTATTTTATTTATTATTTTTCAGATGGCACGTAGTAAAGCTATTATAAGAAAAAAAGGAGATCATTCGGCAGCTAACATGCTTAAAGCTATTCAGATTATAAGGCAGGGATGGAGTCTAAGAAAAGCTGCTAGTGAATGCAGTGTTCATTACCCCACACTATTCCGGTATGTTAAAAAGAATAAAAATGTCAGTGACACGGATTTGAAGAATCAAAGGTTAATTCCAAACTATAATGTTAACAGAGTATTTACAGAAGAACAAGAAGCTCATCTTAAAGAGTACATCAAAGATTGCGCGTCAAAATTTTATGGTCTTTCTAGTAAAGACGTTCGCAGCGTTGCGTACCAGATGGCTCATATAAATAATATTAAATTTCCTGTCAGTTGGAGGTCTGAAAAAATGGCAGGCATTGAGTGGCTTAGATCTTTTAGGTTTAGGCATCCAGATTTATCACTAAAAAAGCCTGAGGCTTGCAGTTTGGCGCGGGCTACTGCCTTCAATAGAGAAACCGTCAATACTTTTTTTAACAATCTGAAAAATGCTATGGATCGTCACCCATCTTTCGGCAATGGTTGTAGAGTGTACAATTTAGATGAAACAGCAACCACAACTGTTCAAAAACCACAAAAAGTCATGGCTCCCAAAGGACGCCACAATCTAGGCAAGGTTACTAGTGGTGAGAAAGGGACTTTGGTTACAACTTGTGCGATTGTATGCGCGTCAGGGCAAGCTTTACCTCCGGTTCTTGTTTTCCCGAGGAAAAATTACAAGGATTTTATGTTGACCGGCGCACCTCCAGGGTCCCTTGGGCTTGCTACCCCGAGTGGGTGGATGAACACAGAGCTATTTGTCCAAGTCATGAAGCACTTTATAAAACATACATGCGCCTCTCCAGAAAACGCCGCATTATTAATCATGGACAATCACGAATCCCACTTAAGTATTGATGCTTTAGATTTGGCCAAAATGTCTGGGGTCTGTGTTCTTACTCTGCACCCACACACAACAGCCAAAATGCAACCACTTGATGTGGGCTTAAACGGACCATTTAAGACGTATTATAACAGTGCTGTAGATTCGTGGTTACGAAGAAACCCAGGCAAACCGATGACAATCTACAACTTCGCCGAGTGTGTGGGTCAAGCATATCAGAAGGCAATGACGCCAGTAAATATTGCAGCAGCCTTCAAAAAATGTGGAATCTTCCCATACAACGCAGACATTTTCGAAGAAATCGACTTCATGCCATCAGAAGTAACCAACAGAGAACAGCCCGAACCATCCTCAGAATTGCCCGTTTCTGCTTCTCGAGAACTCACCGGTAGAGAACAGCCTGGACCATCCTCAGAATTTCCAGTTTCTGCTTCCTCTGACCACCCACGACATCAGCCAATAAATCTTGGCAGTCCCTCGTCAGATGCAACGTACGCTGAAAGTCCTCTACCACGAGAAGCTGAAAGTCCATCCTTATTGGAAATAGATGAGCGTATTTTTGAAGACCCTATTGTTGAAAATATTTTGCACACAGCTATTTTACCTTCACAGAGCTTAAATTTACTTACCATCAGGGAAATTACACCGCCTTCCAATGCTTGTGTTGCCGCAAGCTCTTCTTCTGGTACCAAAGGTAATTTCAAATCACCTAAAGAGTTTATGCCACCATTAAAGGCTGGCCCACGAACTGGACGGCGCAAGCCAAGAAAGCTCGGTAGAAGCATGATTGCGACGGATACGCCTGAAAAAAATCAAATTGCTGAAGAAAGGAACAAAGCTCAAGAAAGAAAATCCGCAACCAAGAAAACAAAGCGACCAAGTCTGTGTGACGAAAAAGGAAAAAATAAACGCAAAAAGAGTAAAGTTCATGGCAATCAATCAGATGCAGAAACTAGCGAAGAAGAGGAAGATATGGTGGTATCTCAAAGTGAAACAGAACTGAGTGACATAGATGAAGAAGAAGATGATACCGATGAAGATTTACCTTTGGTAACTGAAAATTTTAAACGAATCGATCGAAAACCCCAAGAAGGCGACTACGTTATGGTTGGTTTTGAAACCAAAAAGCTTGAAATATTCTACGTCGCATTGATTACTGAAGTAATAAGTGCCAATGCATATGGTGTTTCTTTCTTGAGAGTAAAAAACAAGACTGAGATGAAATTTTATAGCCCTTTAGAGCCAGATCTTTCAGAAATAAGACTGACAGACATAAAGATGATTCTACCTCAGCCAAAAATTAATGGCACCAAAAGCCGAAACTCGTTCTATGTTTTCCCTCTTCGTGTATCACCGAGACTAAATTTGCGTTAAAATCTGGCTGAGTTTCGGGTTTAGGTTTTAATCATGTGATATTTTTGTTACCTGTTTATTCTTAAAGTAATAAGAAGTTATTACTTTAAGAATAAACAGTTAACCTTATTATAATGATAATGATTGTGATATTTTAAATAATGAGACTGCAACTCGTACAACATAAGATTAGTTAGAAGAAGAGGATAATTAATATTAGATTGCTTTAAGCGAAAAAAAATGACAATGATTGTTATATTTTAAATAATGAGACTGCAACTCGTACAACATACATTAGTTAGAAGAAGAGGTTAATTAATATTAGATTGTTTTAAGCGAAAAAAAAAATGACAATGATTGTGATATTTTAAATAATGAAACTGCAACTCGTACAACATAGATTAGTTAGAAGAAGAGGATAAATATTAGATTGTTTTAAGCGAAAAATACTTAGGTAGGTACCTACCTACTTATTTGTTTTGAAATTTTAAGTTTTTAAGACCTGTAAGACAGAGACAGGGTGATTGTTTTTTTGTTAAACCTGAACCAGCAGGTATTACCTCTGTGATTGTTAATGATTAAGTCTGATTAATATCGTAGATAATAATTACTATGAATAAAACATTATTTTCATTTAAATTTCTTTAATTTAATGCATAAATACCTACCTGGGTTGATTAAAAGCAAAGACAACACTACCTACTAATAATACTGTTTCATTGTTGCTTAGCCTTGTTTCATTGTAAAAATTCAGGTGTTTCATTGAATACACATATATGGACACAATGAAACAAAGTTCATTTTTTAAAAAAAGCTTTTTTTTGCATAAATTATAAAAGTAGAGTAAAAAATTATAATACTATGAGATAACTAATTAAATTGTCTATCTTGATGCAAAAAATTAGACTCCTAACTTGAGAAACGGCAGAGACAGGATGGTTTGAAATTTTGGTGTTTCATTTGTGAACAGATGACCCTACACAGACTACAATCCTTACATATCGATACCCTAGTTCACACTCGTACTAATTAATTTTTTTTCATTTTTACTTTTTTATTCCTAAATGAAATTCTGCGTCGTTTTATTTTACCAGAGATACGTAAAGCCTTCTCCTTCTATTAAAAAAGTGTCACAATGATAATTAAAACTATTATGACAAAATTTTGTATTTATTTTCGTTTTCTTCCATATTTCTTTTAACATTTATGTCCTAACTGCATTGATTTCATAGTTTCGACGTGCACACTCGTATTAACTGAGGGGGCGAGCTTCTCAAACATCAATATTCAGCATGCAGACTTTAAAATTGACAAATAATTATTACAAATATAGTATCTCAAAAAGCTATTCTATGATATAAGTAGGTATTCAATTTGTAATGTTTTTTTTAACCACTGCTACGATATTCATATGTGATCATAAGAATAGCTCTCCTGTAAAATTGGTGTACTTAAATGTAATTAGTACGAGTGTGAACTAGGGTATCGATATTATAAAACAAAGTAGGTACCCCGCCGCGTCTGTTTGTCTGTCTGTCTGTCTGAACGCGATAAACTCAAAAACTATCGAACGGATTTTCAAACGGTTTTCACCAATGGACGGAGTGATTCATGCGGCAGAACTTAGTGTATAATTAATTAAGGTTTTGTGTAAATTGGCTGAAATTTGACGATGATTGTTGAAGATGTCGGAAAAAATCATGCCGACTGGGAACTTTATTATGACTGACATATAGACTGGGCATATGTCTATTTTCTGAGGATGACCCATAATAGCCATTTCTATCTTTCAGAATTTGATCAAAAATTCATTATTATTTCCAAAGATATTTTGAGCGGTATTATATTAAACCTTATCCAATAAACTATTTTACTTAAATTGATCATTGAATTTAGATTAAAATATGTCTTGACATCATTTCATTTAAATGAGTGGTTAGAAGATATCACAGATTCAAAATTACGCGTACAAAATAATTATGGTTGACGATAACGGCAACGCGGACGCAGCGGTAGGAGTCAATGACCTTTTCCTCGGCTATTACGTATGTAATCCCAGTATCGGTAGTACGTTCCCGTGGTATATTTTCCGACAACCACGCGGGCGAAGCCGCGGGCAAAAGCTAGTGACAAATATAATTTGTTTAATGGAATCAGTTAAGAAGGTAGTAATGGAAGTGGTAGAATATTAGCTACCTATAAACAGAAGCGTGCTATCTTCTTGAACTTGAGTGTGCAACAGTATTGCTGTAACCGTGGCCGTGGGACAGATTACCTAATATAGGTACAGATGTTCTATGTCACGAAGTCCGTTTGGCTATGAATGTTGTCAAGCGTGCACATGCACATTGTTTTTGTGTGCGTAACCTCGAGAGCGCTCAGTGTCGATCGGGACACGGTCCGGATCAGTAGTGGTTTTTAGTTCGCGCCAAATTGTTTCACGGAGTAAGGTCAGCTTGGCAACAAAACGAAGAAGAGTTGTCCATAGTGAGGTAATATTTATTTATACGTTTTCAATTAAAATGTTATACAAAGATACTTAATATAGCAATAGAAGTATTTATAAAATGAATGTTTTTTGTGTTATAAAATGTTTATATTACTTAATTATTTTGATTACATTTTGTTTTAGGGTCGAAACATGATAGCTAGTGTTTATCATTTTCTGCGAGAAGAATATGAATTTACAAAATCATTAATGGAACTCAACTGTGATTTGTCTCATTTACGAGACATTACACGCCGTACAGCTGAAGCTACGGGTGTGAGCCAAAAAACAGTTCAAAGAATATTAAAAGAAGAGAAGGAATTGCCACTTCATCAAAATTCACTTCACCTATGAAGAAAAGGAGAAAGCGAGATAATAAAGTGGATATAGATAATTTTACAGCCGATGTGGTTCGCAGTACTGTACAAGATTTCCATATTGTCCATAAAGAAATTCCAACATTAGCTAAGTTAAGAACAGCATTGAATGAAAAAATCGGATTCGAAGGTTGTTTAGAAACTGTTCGCAAGTTACTGTTGAAATTAGGTTACAAGTGGCGCAAAACAGAGAACAACCGTAAAGTCTTGACGGAGCGTCATGATATACAAATGTGGCGTTTAAAATATTTAAAAAAAAAAAACAGAGTACCGCTCTCAAAGCGGCCCATTGTCTACACCGATGAGAGCTACGTCCTTTCGACACACGTGCGAAACAACACCTGGGCAAAAAAAAAGGAAAGAACTCCGTTATTAAAAAAAATTAGCACAGGCACTCGCTTTATTTTAGTGCACGCGGGAACCAAGGATGGTTTTATTGAAAATGCTTCCTTGGTTTATAAGGCCAACTCAACAGCTGGTGATTATCATTCAAATATGAGCTATGATAACTATGTAAAATGGCTAAATGAAAAGTTGCTACCCAATTTACTTCCGCGCTCTGTCATTGTCTTAGACAATGCATCTTATCACAACACACGGGCTGAACGACTACCGACGCAATCTATAAAGAAAGCCGATATGCAGCAATGGCTCAGGGATAAGGGCTTATAATAATGCTTATAGCATTTGATGAATCTCTTCTTAAATTGGAATTGTACGATACAATAAAGAAGTACAAAGCCCAACACGTAATCTACAAGATTGACGATTTTATAAAAAGCAAGGGTTTTGATGTCTTACGCCTTCCCCCTTATCACCCAGAATTAAATGCGATTGAAAATATTTGGGGGATCGTTAAAAATTATGTCGCATCTAAAATATCGAGCAAAACATGACGAATACGGAAAGACTGATCAATGAAAGTTTGGGCCAAGTTACCAGTGAAACGTGGCAAAAAACTTGTGCTCATGTTGAAAAAATTGAAAAAGACTCGATTTTGAATTTATAATCAATGTACAAGATGATTCTGACGACAGCAAAACGGAATCGGAAATCGAAAATTTATCTGATAGTGACTGAAAATACTGAATAGTCCTACTTGTTTCGTTTCCATTCTGTAACACCAATGCTTAATTAAATGCCTACATATTCTTAATATTTTTGTATTTATTGCAACCTAATCTAATTTATTTACAAAATGTATAAACTTTTAAAACCAAAATTTTATTTAGATTATTAAATCTCGACTTGAATATATATCAGATTTTTTTGCTAACGTTACCTACTTTTACACACACAAGCGCGCTTGTCGGGATACGTCACTACTACAATCAAAGCCGAACGGACTTCGTGAAATAGAATATCTGTAATTAGGTACAATTAACCGCACATTAGTAGTAGCAATTTGGAATTGATAGCGCCTTTATGTCATAGCAGTTAGGGCGTTTTTCGTAGTACAAGTGTTTGCACTGATGTGCGATTAACTGTACATACCTACCCTACACGGATATACTTATTCTTTTTTTTTTATAAGTGAAAGATGATACCTACGGCTAGAAATGGGGTGACTGTTCGGGCGCTTCCGACCACTCGGCAATCTTCGGCTGCTTTTGATCAAGAACCTGAAGAAGTAAAAATTATTACTTTATCTTAAACATATTGGAGTGCCTCGTTGGTCTAATGGTCGCAAACGCTAGGTACTGCTCAGCGTGAGGTTCTGGGTTCCATTTTCAGGTCGGGCAAAGTGATATTATTTATTAATTTGTCAAAAGAGAGCTGTTAGAGTCATTTATAATCTACGTCGTCGCGAATCTCTCAGGGAACTATTTAAAAAGATTAATATTATGACGGTACCTTGCCAATTCATGTATGAAAATATATGTAACAAAAAATCTACATCTTTTTAATAAAATAACTGATAGACATAATTTTAATCTATATATATTAAAATGAATCCCTATTTCCCTTGGTCACGGCATCACGCTAAAACGGCTGAACGGATTTGCATGAAATTTGGCATATGGGTAGACCATGACCTGGAGAAGGACATAGGATATTTTTTATCCCGATATTCTCACGGGCTCGAGACTTATGTGGGTGAAACCGCGGGGCGCAGCTAGTACTAGAAATAAAGATAAAATAGATCAACCATTTTTCAGATTATCTAAAGTAGGTACATAATAGTGATGTTAGTGTTATGAAATTTCGGATCTGGATAGGGAACGAATATAGAAATAATATTATACCGGTTTCGGATACGGTTACGGATATGAAATTATTTCTGATTATCCGTTAGTTTCGGTTACGGATATTAGATTTTTACGAAATTGTAATGTAAAACACAAATAAGTGACGCGCGCGGCTTGTTTGTCGGCTCGGCCGGGCAGAAAAACCTGTCATACATAACGTGTCTGATTTAGACTCCGCCCCTATCCGAAATTATCCGAAAATCTTATATCAGATTCGGTTACGGTTACGGATAGATTTTTATTTCGGATATCCGGTAGTTTCGGTTAAGGTTACGGAGCTCCTTAACATCCCTGGTACATACATCTTTTATGGACTACTGTGTTAAATGTTACAACAAAATACCTTGTCATATTAAAAGTACTATTTGTAAACAAGCATATTACAAATTAGAGGATTATATCCAAGATAAGAATGCTTAGAAACATGCTGGTCTAGCTCCAAAGGACGATTTAGAGTCTAGACTAAATCAAACTGATTGCCAATTTAATTGTATAATTTATCATTATTATACCATTGATTTTACATTAAGTGATTACTTGAACTCACAGAGTGACTTATTACTTGTAAAAGTTTTAGGAATATCGTATAGGTACTTTTACAATGCTTGTAAATATGTGAACATAATATTTTTTTCTGGCATTGCATCATTTTTAATTATTTTTACCTTTTGTGGTAGGTATAGAAATCTTATTCTAGGTGCATCGTCTTCACATATAATTATATATTTAATGTAGGTATACAAAATATTGTAAAACATTTTAAAAGAGTAACGGTGGAGTTTCTTGCCCAGAGGCGGCGTAAGGCGTGGGCGACGTGGGCCACCGCCTACGGCCTCGGGGTCCGAGGGGTGTCGCACCTTCAAAGTTTAGGAGTAAGCATTACTTAAACCCGTGAACGCGACGAAAAATTGTACCTACTCGTCTGAATGTTAAATATATTGATATAACAAATTTGTTTTTATTTAATCTAGCAACATTTGCTGGCGTTGCGTTGCTATTGCGAGGAATCCTCGCCGGTCAGAGCTGAGGATTTCTAGTTATAATTTTACATACATTTAGCACATGTGCAATATTCACATTAACAATATACAACAAAGCTACATCTTCGTAAATTATAATAAAATAAAAAACATAAGGTACCGTATTTAATTAAAATGAAAAAAAGTCATCTCTTTTTTCATAAGATTTCTGCGCCAACCCAAATAAATTTTGAATTCCGTGGGTTCCCACTTCCCACGCGCAGTCGAAATGAATAAACAAATCCATACAAAATGTGCACATAATTAAGTAATTGGTTGGCCAGGTACTTAAATACCTACTTACAATTTTGTATAAGTCTCTACCACGACTGAACCTATTACTGGCGTCAAGTAAGTCATTTAAATTCATTTCATAATTTTCGTGGATCGTGCACCTTGCTAATGAAAAAATGCCAGGGGGCGGAGCTGTCTCAACCGCAGCCCTTGGCTTTATAAACATCGTACTTTTGCTTGAACCTACCAAAACCAGCTAGTGCTCGCCAATAGAAGGAACACGTGAATTATTTCAAAATGTGGCGAATTATTTGTGTGAGTGTTTTAATTTATTTCTAAAAAGGCAAAAACTAAAATGCGCATTAGCTATTGGCTAGTAAAGTTTATACACAATGGTTTCCTTTACCATCTTATAATCATGATATAATTTTCAGGTAACTTTATTAGTGTCGTTATGGACAAATACGTATGCTCAAGAGTATTTACCGCCCAAAATCGGCGGCGGTCAAAAGAAACCTATACAAGAACCGACGGTAAGATCTAGCACCAAACTGAACTTTGTAAGCCCTGATTATGAGGTTTATTTCAATTTTATATTCTCAGTTGCCAGCTAACTACGACTTCTCGTACGACGTCCAAGATAACGGAGTGAGCCTCGACTTCGGGCACAACGAGAAGAGAAAAGAAGACCATGCGACCGGCTCCTACCATGTACTGCTGCCTGACGGTAGGATGCAGCTCGTAGAGTACGAAGCTGGACCCGACGGGTACAAGCCACAGGTCTGAATGTTCACCTTCCTTTCTTTTCAGTGTTAAATCACCAATTGCCGGGGCTACATAATTGAGGCAACTGACGCAGTTGTAAGTCTCGGCCTAGAAGACGACGCAGAAGAGGTAAAATAGTGGGCCAACGATAGTAAAAAAAAATATTGGAAAAAAGGAACAAGTGGGCTTTAGAAGGATGGTTTTAGTTAAATTTAATTGTTCTGTTTGCCCTTTAATTTTGCTATTTTTATGATTTATAGGTGATGTACATGGGCACTGCCACATTCCCGCCGGCGGGCGGCGCATCCGACAAGTTCGACGGCTACCACTACAACGCGGCGTCCAACCGGCAGAGCGTGCGCCAGGCGGCGCCGCGCGGAGCCGCGCGCGCGCCCGCGCCCGCGCCGCAGGCCGCGCCGCCGCCGCACGCCGCGCCGCCTAACGCCACTCAGTGAACTAAACTTACCGAACCAGCCGAATAGCGAAATCAGGGAATCGAAATCCAATGGAATCTTATGAGCGAGTAAAAATGTTCTGGTATTCGCGACATTCCCTTCTTCCGCGTCTACAGGTATATAATATTTTCGCGAAAGATTAGGAAAAAATAAATTGAACTAAAATACATGAAACAACTTAATACTTCTTGAACGAAAGTGTATTCGCAGACTTTCAAGAAATGTTGAGTTCAACGAGACTGTCGCGAAACAGCTTCAATAAAAATGTAAAAAAAAAAAACTTACATATTCAAATGTAAATAAAGAGTTACCGTTTACGATGATTTGATGTGTATTTTTTCCATCTTTGCTAGAATGAATCTAGACGTCTCATCATGGGACGTTCTTCTTTTCTTGTGGTTAGTGACTAACCTGTTTTCAGAGTCTTAAAGCCGCCCATGGACCTCATCACTTGGCTTCTCATGCCGTCGAGAAATATTTCTCAGGCACACTGGTTTCTTCACGATGTTTTCCTTCACCGTTTTTGAAGCAAGTGATAATTATACAATACGCACATGAATCCAAAATTTCAGAGGTGCGTAGCTTGGGTTCGAACTCGAGACCTATGACTTGGCAGTCTGACGGTCACACCACTAGGCTATCACCGCTATCCTAGGACGTCTATGTGAGGGGATGATTAAAACGAAGTTTTTCAAAAAAAAAAAAAAAATTATTTACATTTCTACTTTACATTGGCATACTTTTTAGTATTTACTACAGTTAATGCTATTTACAATATAACTGAAGAAATCACACACGTCTTCCTATTCACATTACTTTGGTTTCTAAAGATCAATCGATACATTCTACATGTAACTTTATAAATTACATCTCTTAGAGCAAGATTTTATTCCGTTTGTTTCTTATACTATAAACACCCACCTACCCAACATCTAATGTACAACAGTTACTACATAATGAATACATCTTTGATATACAATGTATCAATACAGTATCACGTTGTCTGATGATCAAAATATGATCCGCGACCGTAACAAATATGTCTTTACAGAATTGTAACTATTAAATTCATCAATGGGTACAACTCTCTAAGTTCAAATTACCCTCTGAATGATGGCCAGTGTTGTAACACTCGTCGGTAATATTACGCAATATAAATTGTCTATGGCTCTGACATTCAAGTAATAGACAATCTTGACATATTTTTACAACTTGGCTTTGAGGCTTTTGGCTAATTTGTGAAAGTACATTATATGTAATATTTTTTTGCATGTGCGTTTAGTTTGTGCAGAATAAACAATTTTTTATTTTCTTTCTAATGACTATTTCAATTCAATCAAGTTAATTCTTACTTGGAGAGTTGTATTGACGGATCTAATGGTTATAATTCCGTAAATACATCTTTGTTACGATCTTATTTTGACCAATAACGAAGTTTTACTTCACACTGACGATCAAATTGGAAAACCGTAAGTAAATTTGAATTTCGCGGGCTACCTTAGCGCATCCCCCTTAACCTGCACGATCTAATCAAAACTCAGCGACATCGCTCATAACTTATTATAAATCAAATCTAGCGACATTTAAGTCGCGTGCAGTATATCTATGTTCTGGTCTGGCCAGTGTACGCGTCTGTGTGTCGACACCGTGTCGAAGCCGACGTTGTCGAACGATTGGTAGTCCTTCTGCATGTTCAGTTCTGCCAAGTTGCGATATCTGGGAAACAAAATTATTTAGATTTAGTTTCATCTACAGCCTAAAATTACGGTCGCCAAGATAAGTAAAGAAACATGAACCTGGCCAGAGCGTAGGTTAGATTTACGAGTAGATTCAGAGGAACGACACCACATACATCAGCACGGTATAAACGGCGGTCTTATCGCTAAGATTAATACAACCTTAGTTGCGTATCGTCACCGTGCAGTGAAAACCTCGTGATTACAATAAAGGCTATTTTACAGGGAAAAATGGCCGACACATTGATGCTCCCCGAGGTTCTCATTATCATCAATAGAAGGCTAAGTAGCATCTTAAAGCTGATCATGTTTGTTCTAAATATGCATTACGAGGTTTTCTACCCAATCTTAACTATAATAATATGTATTATAAATGCAAAAGTGAGTTTGTTTGTTTGAAACGCTTTCACGCTAAAACAGCTGAACAGATTTGTACGAAATTTGGAACATGGGTATAGGTAGACTATGAGTCTATGACCTGGATTAGGTAATGGGATATTTTTTATCCCGATATTCCTACGGGATCGAGTCTTATACGGGTGACATCCCCGCAGATAGTAAATAAATACAAGAAAAAACAAAGATTTTTAAACTTAAGAAGTTTTCACTGCACGGTGACGACATGGAAAGGTTCAAGTCAAGTCAAGTCAAATCATTTATTTCAAATAGGCCCATGTACGGCACTTTTGAACGTCAAAATTTACAAAATAATATAATTGATTCTAGTCGCCCCTTCCAAATGGTAGTTTTCGTATGGAGAAGAATGGGCAAGAAACTCCACCGTTACTCTTTTAAAATGTTTTACAATAGTTTGTATAAGTACATACATTAGTTAAATAATTATATGTGAAGACAATGCACCTAGAATAGGTAATAAATAGGTTCGTATTCTAATTCCTTACCTCTTAACAAGCACACAGCAACCCAGTAGCAGCAGCACCTGCACAGCGAGCCAGGCGAGTGCTAGCGACACCAGCAGCAACTCGTGAACGCACACCATTGAGCCGTCGCTCGGCTTGCTGTCTTCCGCTGTCAATATACAAGCAAATGTTCGAATATTATGCTTCTACCACATCTCATTTACAACCTTAACATGCACGCAAGAAAGACTTATTTACACTGCAACAAATGCTTCTATAATTTGGTATGCCTGCTATAAATGAAAACACAAGAATATGAATAAACTTTTTTGGTATCGGTTGGCTAGCAAAAATACTAGCCAGAAAGTTATAAGGTTTGGTAGTCAGGGGCCGTATAAAGAAGTGTGAAAGTACTATTCGTCCAGTGCCTATAGCTACATTTTTACTACCCACTGGAATTGGCCTCGTTGGTCTAGTGGTCGCAAGCGCTACTGCTGAGCATGAGGTCCTGGGTTCAATTCCCAGGTCGGGCAAAGTGTTATTGGGTTTTTCTATCTGAAATTTCTCAGTAGCAGCCTGGAGTCAGGATTTGTGCCCGGTTGATGGCAATAGGCTCGCCCCCTATTACATGGGACTTAAAACATAACTGGCGAAATGTGGGTGAACCTGCTATAGGGACACTTCTGCCCAACCCATCGGGGAAACAAAGCGTGATGTTATGTATGTGTTGTTGGAATTAGAATAACTCTAAGCCTGCGGGCACCGTGTGTTCGGAGGCTAATCGTGTGTGCACATGGAAGTATAGCTAGGCCTAACAACTGGGGAACATTTTGCGTGCTACACTAAATTTTTTTGAGTCAAGACAAGTTATGTTGTAAAGGAAATAGAGCGTATATATTGATTATGAAGACAGTTTTATAATCAAAGACACTTTACAAGCAGCAGGGGGTCTTATTACGTGTGCACACGAGCGAATCATTGGTAGTTATCAATAGGGATTTATTCAACTGAATAAATACTGTTGTAAGTCGATAACGTAATGTGCTGTGTATTAGAAAACTACGCAGATTACAGTATTTACAGTACTAAAGGCATCCTATCCATCCTATTCATAGAACGAATAATGTTACTGAAAGAAGAAAGTAAAAAATAAGCATTTTTGGACAAATTTAATGTAATGTGGGTACATCAAAATTGCTGTCTCAAGTTTCATTTTCAGTTAAAAGCCCGTTGTACGTTAGCACTTTTAAAAAACTTCGATAAAATTTATGACGAACACCTACATATCAAACTAAAGTATTACAGGATATATTCCATATTCAAATCCTTGTTTCCAATTGATGTCATTTCCACTTCAAATATTAACGTCATGCTAGTGTAAATTAATTTGATTTTAGAATGACTACAGTATAACTATTTTCTTAATGTCCCTCGGCAAACTTCGTGTTTCGTCAGTTGTCGGATTTCAATCAGTTGCCCTTTGCACTTGGTGCAGACCGGACGCTTTCAATCGACTTGAAAGTATATAGAGTTGTTATTACATTTTTAACTTGATGTAATTTATTTTAAAAATAGGAGTTTACAGCTTTATATAGTCCGTACGGAAATCAAAACAAAACAACAATAAAGTACTTAAGTTCTGAATTTAAATACTTACACGATTAATCTAATGGACATGGAAATTAGCATTCGTTTGTATTCGGAAATGCGATGAATCACAAGGGATATTAAGAAAATAGTCAGACCGTACTTGACTAGTAAGTAAGAGTAGTAGGACTTTGTGTGTGGGTATTATTTATATTAAAAAAAAACATTTGTTTACTTATTAGGAAACAAAGCGAATCCAAGATAGCTTATACTCACGTAACGTGGATCTATGATCAGCTCGCACCAGCGTATCTACAGACAGGATATCCTTGGAATCGACGAGTAAGTCCAACTCGAGCGCCAGCGCGTCATCAGTCGCGGGCGCACAGGGAGCCGCGCCTCCGTGCGCCACCACGCCGGGCCCGCGCGCGCCGCCCCAGTCGTATAGGGTGGCGTTGGTCTGGCGCGCACTACGGCCCTGCTTACTGTTGCATTCCACCTGGATGGAAGAAGGGATGATGAAATAGTATGTCAGACATGAATGATATGGTAAGACAGATAAATGCAATTATTCTGGTATGTTGCAGACAGTACAGCGACATATCGACCCATACATCTGGGACAGTCAACAATTAAATTCTATAAACCTAACAGGTTTTTAAAATCCTGAATAATAAAAACAGAACAAGATGTAAAATAATTCGACTTTTTATCTACACTTAACATAAAATGCTGGAGACCAATGTATCGACCGCTTCTTCTCTTGATAATGATTCAACGACCTTCCTTCATTTATTCATCACGCCAGAAGTCTATTTTATGCAGATGATTTGAAACTCTTTTCCGAAATTCACTCTGAAGCCGAGATATTGAAGCAATATTGGAATGTTAAGAACAAAATTGAATTTAATTCTTCGAAATGTTTCGTCATGAGTTTTACTCGAGCACAAAACCATCTCACCTTCACTTATGGAATTAATGACAGCGCTATTACTAGAACAACTGGAATGAAGGCTCTGGGCGTCACGTTTGACAACTAGCTTACGTTTCATGATCACATGGCATTGGTAGCAAAAGATTTATTTAGACGATTAGGTTTCATACTGCGTAATGATTTTAGCAATATCGACGCTATTCAATCTATTTTAATGTACTTGTTCGTAGTAAACTGGAGTCCAGTGCATGCGTCTGGAACCCGCACGAAAAAAAGTACACTTTACTCTTAGAAAAAGTACAAAAAGCTTATCTAAGCGTTTGAATAGTAATTATCCGTTTATGTACCCTTCGAATTTCCTTTTAGGCTGCTTGGGGTAAGGGTACAATTCTGTCGAGGTTAGAAGAAAAAATGACCAAATCATTAATGTGTAAGATCCTTCACGGAAATACAGATGTTCCTGAACTGCATGACGAACTGTCCCATTTTTTTGCTCCGATAAACTATAACCGTGGCAGGAGGCATAGATTGTTCGCCGTGCCTCGGAGTCGAACCGTCGCTTGAGCCCAGTCTTCTGTCCCTCGCGCACTCTCTGAGCTCAATGCTCTCCTGGACGCTAAGCCTGCCTGTGATGGTTCGCGGATGAATGGAAGATCTTGTCAGTATGTCTGGCGTATTGTGAGAAGAGCGTATGACTGTCGAGTTGTTGTATACCTTTGTTTATTGTACCTTAATATTGTGTTTATCTTTGTCTTTAACTACTGTAATTGGCCTTGGCCGTTTTAGGTTAAAATAAATAAATCAAATAATTTTGTGTCAATTTACAGTTATGTAAAAGTGGTAACTCCGTCGGTGACCCTATATATATTTTTTTCTTGTGCAATATTGGACCTTATACATTGTCAAACCATATTTCAAAAGTAAGTATTTTTTTATTAGCCCGTATTGTCCCACTGCTGGGCAAAGGCCTTCCTATTATCCTTCCACCTTTCTCAGTCCAGAGCTGCCAAGGACAAATCTTTGTTAAAGCAGTTCAAGTCAGAATAAGACACTGACCGGTGGACACTTGTTGTCACAGAAGCGCACCATGAGCGCGAACCGCACGACATGCGAGGTGGGGAAGCGGAACGCTTTGAACCGCGCCGACAGCCGCTGAGTGCCGCCCGCGCACGCGCGGGAGAACGCGGGGAAGTCCACCTGCAACATTGCGACGAAATTTAATTATTTGGCCAATACAAAATAATTACCCGATTATCCCTATTCCCATTGAAATAGAGTTCGTTTTAAATTTGGGCTGTTTCTTCCAACCATAGATATGTTTGTCTATGTTTGTATGATATTGAATTTTTAACAGGTTTTCCGTATAAAATCTGTCAGACGTCAATTTTATTCCTCGGATAAAAGGTATCTAGGTAGGCCTTTGAAATAATCGGCCCTTACTGATATAACGCAAAAATATTTACAAATACGCGAAGTGTAGTGCCAGAATTATAATCAATCATAATCAGAGTAAATCGAAGAAGGCTTCCAGACGCATACAAATCGCAAATCAAACAGACGTGATAACCACAGGTGTTTTTATGTACCTCTTCAAGACTCCTTTTAAAACTGGCAACATTGCTTAGCTTTGCCTTTTGACCTGCTTCTATAAAAAGAAAACTATCCTGCAAGTTGGCAACGTCGCAATAAGCTGTCAAATATTTACCTGTTCTGATTAATTTGGCAATATTACTGTATGGAACTATGAAACGTGGCTAACTAATGAACTAAAATATTCATTATGAAATGCAATAAATAATATCGTAACACCAAATATTTAGTTTTGGGTTGTAAAAAAAACTATTTGGAAACTTTTCAAATGCCTTTTTTAGACCTAAAACTGTTATAACAAATTTAGTGTTATAATTGCAATTCATTATTAAAATTCTAGCTCACTAGTTAGCCACGTTACATATTTCCATACAGTAATATTGCCAAATTAATCAAAACAGCGAAATATTTGACATCTATTTGCGACGTTGCCCACTTTCAGAATAAACGCTCTTAATTCGCATACCGGTACAAGGTTTATATCGGGAGACTCTTATGAGCTCATAAGAAATTAAACGTCTATAACAAAGGTCTCTATTGACTTTGTCCACTTACCTGTCCGGTAGGACAGCCTCTACTATCCAGTAACAGCACGGAACTGTCTCCAAGTCTTGAAGAAGCCACCAGATGATACGCCTTGATTTCCGTCGCGTCTACAATCAACCGAAACGTGTTAAACAACAGTATAATGAGACATGAAATTACCATCAATAACTCACAATGGTCTGTTTTTGTGTGGCAGCTCGGGCATGAACGAGCGATCAATTATTTCAACGTAATTATTTAAATCGTAGTTACATTGGTTATTTGTCACAGCATTCGGTTTGCTGATTAAAAATCTTTTTTTTAATTTTTTTTTATTTGATTTTATTTTACCAAACACCGAAAATATACGATAAAAAGCAGCTGCTCCATACTTGCGTGTGTTCAAGTAAATCAATCAAATATATCGTACATACGGCTACAGATCAAGCTATGCATTTCCAGTTATGCTGACCTCGCATTGTACGGAAATCTTACACAATGCGAGATCAGCATAAACTGGAAAGGTATAGCTTGATATGTAGCCGTGTGTACAATTTAATGACCTTTTCTCAGGTTTTGGTTTAAGCAAAAGCTAACCTGGGTCAAATAAATTTATTTTCTTTCTTTCATTCGTTTTTACCGGACTGCGTCAAGTCGGGTAAAAACGGGCAATTTCCCAAAACGTCAATATTTACAATACATCCTACCCATGGGTCCTTTTTTTTGTTGGGTGGGCAGACCGGCGAGACACGACGGCACGACGCGACTCTGGTGGAACAAATTCTAAGAAAACTTCACAGAAATTGTTCTACCGGTGTCGCGGTGCGCATGTCTGCGAAAGCCTTAAATCAAAGTAATGTGGATATGACTGCCTCGTCGGTCTAGTGACCGTGAGCATGAGCTGAAGTTCGATGTACGCACCGATAGATAAGTGGATGTAAATAAACTCACCGGTAGTCTCAATCCGCAATTCGAGCGGCTCTCCCAGCGACACGGCGCCGGCGCCGGCGTCGTCGCGCGCGCGCACCACGTACATCGTGACCGGCGCGCTACTGCCGCCGTATACCGCGCTCGCCGCGGCTGGGGCGAGGGGACTGCGGGATTCTGTCTCACTGAATGTTGGCTTTTTGTAGCCACTGCTGTTAAATAAAGAAGGCATAAGTACTAGTAAGGTTCACCTACCTACTTCTGGACGGTATGAGTAAGCGGATAGATAAGAGATAAGGTATAAGTACTGGCAGCAGACAACAAAAGATCAAAAAGCGACGCCTTTACTTTTATAGATAACAATTGTCAGTGTGACACGATACGAGATAAACTCATGCTGTGTTATTTGAATCGATAAACCCATTCAGCAAATTAGCGGGTTGCCAAGGATATACCGGACGTAAGTATGTCAATTTGTTCATGAAGGAAAAATAAATGCAAACTAGAGACCTCTTCCTCTCTCCTACTTTGATGTGCCGGACAGGGTCCACAATGATCGTGTATTTGTAACCTAAGTTTACATTGTGGAATGTAATAAATATATTGAGTACTAAATATCACAGGATGGTGCCAATTGTCAACTAACCCAAACCCAATCAAGATAGAACAACAATGAAACCAATATTTCAGCATCTAATCGTATTCCGAAAGTTATTTTTAATTTTGCTCATTATCTAGACGATATTATTTTCGTAACAGTCATTTGAAGACAGTCAATTGATGAACCTTTTCTATTTTAAAACTAGCTGCAGCCCGCGGCTTCACCCGCGTGGACCCTAATTCTTTTTCTACGCTGATATTACAAACATTTTTTTTTGTATGGTATCTTGCAGGTCAACCTAGGAGGTTGGCTACAGACTCAGCGGCGCGGGATGATTCGAGCAGGGGTCTGTCCGGGGACATTACAAACAAACACTTCAATTTTATCTATTTGTATCTTACTGTTTTTCAGTTCTGTCAATGTTATTCTGTTGTCAACTCTAGTAAAAAATGATATTAAAATAATTGAATAGAAAATAGAGGGAGTCAGATGGTATCATTACTGTTAACATTTGGTGACCCCGACGTTATAGTTACCAAAATATAAGAAACGAAGTTCCATCACAGGTAGGATTACTAAATACTAAAATGACTCAAACATAATGTATTCACCCGATATCCCTGACGGCGACAGTGGAGTCAACTAGCCGGGCGCGCGCGTCGGGCGAGCAGCCCACGCGCACCCAGCGGTCGCCGGCCGTCTGGATGATCGGGTTGTTCTGGATCATCACCATCACGTACGCCATTGTTCTGGGTGAACAAACATATGAGGATAACATTGACCTTGAATAAAGAATAAGTCTTCCTGCTAAATATATAATAATACCGAATGGCCATACTTGAATACCAGCACACCAGCTGTTCCAGCAGTTAATGTTCTTGTTGCTTGCAGACAAAAAAGTTCACTTCAGTTATTGCTTGTTGGAGATTTCAGAATATGTAAAAGGGTGAGATTTTCTCACATTATACAAAATTTAAAAATAATTAGTAAATAGTGTTGGTTAGTCAACAGTATCTACAACAACAATTCGACATTGACAGTGTCTTAATACCAAATAATCGTACCAGTTATCGTGAGGAAACCGGCATGCCTGAGAGATATCTCTCAACGGTATGTGAAGCCAAGTCAGAGGCTCATGGGCGGCATAAAAATTCTGACTCTAGGTTTGTCACTAACCACACGAAAAAAAAAGAGCGTACCTGTAAAGGTGGTTTTCGGCGTCAGTTCTTGAAACAGCTAAAGTGCTGTTTTTACTAGTCATAGTACCTAAGATCTAAATCATACCTTGAACTTTTTAACTGTTAAAACCACAGTCCTGTTCCTCCGCTCCCCACTCCCCGGCACATACACGCGCCCGCGGGACAAACGTCATCATCATGTCTGAGCCCTCGCATTTTACTGTGACTGGAAGTGTGTTTTACCTGTTAATAACTCCATTGGGTCCATTAGAGATGCCGTACGCGAAGTTAACATCACATTCCCCATGCATGGGCAGCGCCAGTCTCACTGTCCGTCCGCTAGCGCGCGCGCTGCACCGCTCCCCTCTCCCCGGCACGTACACGCGCCCGCGGAACACACCGTGCGGGACATACGTCACTATCATATCTGAGCCCTCGCATTCTACTGTGACTGGAAGTATAGACTAGAATTAGAAACATAATGTCGTTGTGCAGTCAAAACCTCGTGATTGCAAAAGAAGTTATTTTACAGGGGACGATAAAAACTATCTGATAAATGGCCATCATTGACGTTCCCCAGCTTCTCATTATCATCAATTTATAGAAGGCATTAGAAGCATTTTAGAGCTGTGCACGTTTGTTCTAAATATACATGACGAGGTTTTCTACACAACAAATAAATAAAAAAAGGAAAACACCTAGATTTGGGACTCCATGCCATGGACGAACCACCGGAATTTATTTTAATAATAATTGTGTGATAAGAGCGAGGCGCCATCTCTTAGTCACGCCGTGCCATTAAGTTACGGCGATAATTTTATGGCACGGTGATGGCATGAATTATGTAAAAAACGTAAAAGGACAGCGAGCCAAGGGTGGATCCTATTTGAGTACGACTGTTCAAAGAAAACCTTACCTAGGCGATGTGGAAAAAATTTCGAGCTCGCATGCATCGCTTCTGACTCTAAAACTTTTCTGCATAAGTCGACAAAGCAAATCGTATTTCCGTAAGAAACCGAGAAGAGCGGGAGGGGGGGGGGGGGGCTCATTTGGTTTTGCCGCTCTGGGCCCCCGACAGGCTTAGTCCGCCACTGATTGGACTCTGTCCGCACTGGACCTCAGCTATGTAACCCTGCTATGTGACTCAAACGCTGGATCCACCCTTGGAGAGAGCAAGATAATTTTCGCCCTTGAGATTTGATTTTTTGATCATTCAAACAGAACTAGAAGTTACTTTGTTGATTTCGCATAGTTTCGATTTTCTTTTGACCATTCTGAATTACTTTAAATTAATTTATACAGAGATAGGAATTACTTTGTTGTAACAAACTCTCGACAGCCTGACACACGAGTAATCTTAAACTTTCTTGACCCTGTTATTTTTTTTTTGTCGCACTAGTTAATAAAAAATCGTGCATGACGAATTTTGAAGTTGGAACTCTTGTGTTGAGTCGTATTATACAGCCTGCATACAAAATTGCTGCTATAATCGCACTGCTACAGATAATACTGCGCTCTTTTCTATGGCCTACTTTTTTAGCCTAATCAGACAATTTACCGATGAACACTTCCCTGGTATGAAGTATAAGAAAATTTTCTGGAAAAAAACGAGCAATAAGATACAGGAAAGCTGTGCTTGATAGAGCAGACGTCAACAAATTTTCTTGGAGAGACAAAATATATTGGGTTTATCAGTTGTGCTAAGGGTTAGTCCCTTACTAGTGAACTTACTGTTCAGACAGACCACTCTGCGGTAGTAAGTGGCCGAAGAGATTCGTCTGAGCAGCCATGAGCCCGTTGTTATGAGGTCTTCACTGTGCAGGTCACACAGCCCGCGGCCTCCGCCCCCCTTCACTTGCCCCTCTGATATCCACGTGAACCCTCGGCAGTTGAAGCGCTCTGCTTTTTCACATGACGTTTTACACTGAAATTGGAAGCAAGATTGAAAAACAATCATAAATACTTACGTACAAATTTTGTGTATTACATTACCAATCAGACAACTTTTCGATGATCAGAAATTATAAAAAAAAGTCGTATTGCGGCGTATTTATGTAAGTTTAATAAAGAGCTTACCCGAAACCATCGAACTGACATTGAAGAACTTTTTTAACAAATTGGACAAAAAGAAAGTGGGACAACGTTTGAAAAATGCTGTATATCCTTACATATTATAAAACAAAGTCCCGCGCCGCGTCTGTCTGTCTCTCGGTCTGTCTGTCTGAACGCGATTAACTCAAAAACTACCGAACGGATTTTCAAACTGTTTTTACTAATGGACGTAGTGATTCAGTGCTTCATTTTTAATTATTTTAACCTGTTGTGGTATAGTAATTTTATTCTAGGTGCATCGTCTTCACATATAATTATTTAACTAATGTACGTACTTATACAAACTATTGTAAAACATGTATTGAGTAACGGTGGAGTTTCTTGCCCATTCTTCTCCATACGAAAACTACCTTTTGGAAGGGGCGACTAGAATCAATTATATTATTTTGTAAATTTTGACGTTCAAAAGTGCCATACATGGGCCTATTTGAAATAAATGATTTGACTTTGACTTTGATCTGACCAAGATTATGTCTGGACTTTAAAAGAGCCTGTAACCTCTGAGTTTGTTTCGGCATTTTTTCTCAGAGTAGTCAGATAAGAAATTTCGACCTCATCTAGTTTTTAAAATATGATTGACTTGTAAAAGTGTTTGTACAAACTTACTTACAGAAATAAAAGCATTTATCATTTAATGGTTTTCATTTTGACAGTTCAACAACATTCATTGCGTTATTTTCGTTGTAGAATCTGTTCAATTTAAAAAAGTTTAAAAAGCACTACAAAGTGAAAAATAACTTTAATTTCGGAAGTCTGTGGCAAAAACGAAAATTCTAAACCTAAGACACCGACTTCCGGAGTTAAAGTTATTTTTCACTTAGTAGTGTTTTTTTTGGAAGTCGGTTGTTTTTTGAAAATGCACTCAAGCCACATGTGTCGCGAAAAATGTCTGAAAACAAACTTTTTTGTAATAATATGACGAAACCTATGTGCATTTTTAATATCAGACATAAAAACAACACAAAACATGTTAAAACAGTCTGCCTATGTTTTTGATATAGCAGAAATGGGCTCCCATGAAACTGCGACGTTTCTGACCGGTTCTGCACACCGAGTTGGATTCAGAATCGTCAAACTAAGCTATCGATTTTATACGGTTTTGGCAGTAAAACGATGTGACATGGTTTTGGTCTTGGGCTCTCGTATTATTTGTATTGTTTTGTATTGTTTTGTATTGTATTGTTTATGTATTGTCTGTTGTGTGTATAATGTAGGTATTAAATATTGTGTATGAGTCATTCAACTTGAGTAAATAAATGAATAATAATAAATAAAAAAGACGACTTGAATAATATTATACGACGCTCTACAAAGCTGAACTTATTCTCAAACTCAATAATTATGTCATGTTTACCAAACGACACACGTAGTAAGAAGGTCCGGTTCCAGTCCAAAACATTGACTCATGATTCCGGCACAAAAATTATGCAATGATTGCGGTCCTTTTGGCTCAGAACTTTCATTCAATCTAAAGGCCCGTTGACACGTGTAACAACCACCCCACATCGCAGCGACAAAATGTGGGCAAGCAGTGGTTAAGTGTCAATAATGTCGCTGCAGCTTCTTACAGTTGCGTTGTCTGAACTATGAAATCAAATGGTCGACGCAATGTTGCTTTGCGTTGTAGCCGGCCACTAGTGCGCGATCGCGCTGGGGGTTGCACTGTGTTTTAGACGTGGTCGGTATGGCCCACACGGTTGATTATGACGGTCAAATATGGTCCGTGTGAATAAAGTATTCATTTTTATATAAATTAGCGCCCGTCCACGTGTTTTTGTTGTGGTATGTGTGGTCAGGCCCTTATTGTTTGCGGTCAACATACATTTTTAAACTGATGATACTTACTGCTTGTTAAAATGCAGTCTTGTCATAATGCAAGAAAATATTTGTAGAACAGGCGATGATTATGCGTTTCGTACCAAGTAATTAGGTATTAGTAAGCCAATATCATTGACATTATTCTAACTAGCACTATTATTCTCTTCCGTGACCTTACACTGATTCCTCAGTTCAGATTTATTGTTAACCAATTCTTGGCCACACGGCATACGGCCACTCCAACGATATTTTCAATGGCCACGGTCTGGTATTAAGTTCACAGCACACCACAACGTGAGAGTAATTAATTGTTCCTCAAATTTATTGACTAAATTGTCGGTAGGTATATTCAAATAAAACGGTCATTCTCAAGTAGCAAAATTCTCCTATAGTACTTAATCAACTTATAAGACTAAACAGTTTATAGGAATCTAATAGACGCGTTGACTAAGAACACTAATCTTATAAGACGATTTGCACTACAAGTACTTACGGTTTTTCTTTGACTGTTGTAGGGAATGTTCATAACGCGGAAATTGAGTGGATCTCAATTTGATAAACAATTAATTACCGTCTCTGTACTAACTGTCTAAGGCTGCCTGTCCACTGGAGCGGAGCGAGGTAGCGGAGCGGAGGAATGTGCCAATATTAACCGATAGAATCTAAACTCCGCTTCAGAGCTCCGCTCCTATTGGTTAATATTGGTATATTTCTCCGCTCCGCTGCCTCGCTCCGCTCCAGTGGACAGGCAGCCTAAGACCACAGACAACTGGGTAGGCCCAACCGCTGTCTCAGGTTCCACGTTCGTCTAGAGTCAAATCTGTCAAATGTTTGAAGATGATGTCACAACTGAAGTTGTCTAAATACCTTGGTCGGCTAGTAGGAATCTCGTTCACTATTAAAAAGAATATCTTATTGTTAAAAAGTCGACACTATCAACCTTCTCGTAATTAAACAAATTCTTTGTATTATTGAATAGTTCTCAATGATCTCATTACCATAACGAAGTAATTATTAGCACGACAAACATAAATATAAACAACTGTTGACCTCAATATTTCTACGATCTTTAATTTATAAACTATTGTTATACTAAAATATTTTTACTTGAGTTATTTATCTTCGAAGGTAGCTAAGCGATAATTTTGCACCCATTATAAGCTATTTCACGAACGTGAATATTACGTAAGTTACGACTAGAGATAACAACATACATAGTACCATTTTAATGAAGGTATGTGGTGTATGTAAAGTCAACCGCTCGTCCATGTTAACAATCTGATTTAGACAGTGCACTTATTTCGTCGTCATAAGGCCGATTTTCGTAGTTACTGTTACTACTGACAATGACGTGTAGTTAATCGTACTACAAAAGTAGGTACAGGAAAACGGCTCATTTTTTCAACTTACTTCGTCTTTCGTGTAGTTCTTGATGGTAAATTCGACATGTCTCAGAGTCTGGTTGTAGTATTCTTCGTAAGAACATCTATCTATCTTCTCTGGATCTGAAAACAATGAATTTTATTAAAATGTAACAAGCTTAATTGTTCTATCTGCAATCTGTTTACAGAATAAAAAGCACTATTTATGTGAATGGCCTCCTTCCTTACACAATATGAAAAATGCTTCAAAAAACGGTCTTCACTTTTTTTATTCTTTAAATCGAAAGAATGAACTACACACAACAACACTGTCTAGGGATATTTTGCTTTACTCAAAAAATACTGGCTGGTTTTAAAATCTTTTGAAGAAAGCTTATTTTGTAGGCAATTTTGGATGATTCCGAATTTGAATTTGAAAAAATAAATTTAAAACAAAAGATTTGCGCGGCATAACTTTAGCGAAATTCGAAGGTTTCAATTTACTCAGCATAGTTTTTGGTAATTTTTGGTGTCAAATTAAAGTATATAAAAAAAGTATCCAGTTAATTTCGAATTTATGCCACTGTATGCATCATGCAGCGGCGCCATTTAACAAGAGAGGAAATGTTAAGAGCAGTAGGCATGCTTCAAGCTGGGGCTACACAACGGAGTATTGCTAAGGAGATTTGAACAAAACAAAACATGGTATCAAGGTTATGGTCATGTTACCGTGCTACTGGTAAAGTGGCTGAAAGACATCCAGACGGGACATGCATAACCACCGAACGACGAGACCGATTGTTGCCGCGAGAAGACAACCAAATGTTACGGCCATGCAGTTTGTACAAAGGCTCCTGTCAGCGCACTAGTTGCTTGTGAGTGATTAAACTGTGAGGAGAAAACTAAATGTAGCTAATCTTCATGCCCGTAGACCGCTTCGTACTCCAGCACTACGCCGAGGAAATCGTGGATGAAGATTACAGTGGGCTAGTGAGCATTTGCTCTGGGAAGATAACCAGTGGTCTGTAGTGCTGTTTACCGATGAGTCCCGGTTCGGTTTCCATCTCGATTCGCGAAGAGTACGCCTATGGCGAGTTCCTGGTCGTGAGACCCGTCTGCAACACCCTCAGGTAGTCCATCCATACCATGGCGGGACAGTTATGGTTTGGGCGGGGAATTCGCGTTGGTGGAAGAACAGTTCCTCGTTTGGATCAGAAACACCATAACCGCTGAAAAATACAGTAACCAGGTGCTAGTACTAATAGTCTACCCCATCGACGACAAATGAGCCAAGAATTCACGCTCATGCACAACACCCATCCGCACATAGCGCGAGTGGTGACCAGCTGGCTGCAGGAGCACGGTCTTACACTAGCCCACGCAATCACCAGACCTAAATCCCATAGAGCACGCGTGGGACGTGCTCCAAAGGCTTTGAAGAATTTTCCTGCAAAATTTGCGACTGAAAAGCAAATTTTTTGGCTTCTTAGCAGGACCTGGAACAATATCTCGCAGAAAGATAACTGACTCAAAGCATGTAAAGCTGTTGTAGGACCGTTGTCAACGTCATGGGTGGTTTTACTGATTACTGATTTTTCGCAGAATTGCAAAAATCGGAATAATTTCACTTTATTTTACAAAAATTTTCATTCAATATTTTATTTAAGCAAAATAAATATTTTTCTTTTATTTCGAAGTTCAGTCTGATAAATGGGCTTTATAAAAATATATACATGTTATATGTTATTTATAAAAAAAATTGATTAAATTGAGAAAGTCCAAAATATCCCTAGACGGTGTTGATGTATTATGAATGCGAGGGTAGAACTCCCGGATCTTAAATATACTTTAAAACAGAGTTATAGTTTTTATTCAATTTCTTTGAACATTCAGAAAAACGCAAAAATAAACGATGTGATGAAAATATCTGAACATTTGTTTTTGAAGTTTATTAAATGATAAATGATTTTATTTCTGTAAATAGGTTTGTACAAACCCTTTTACACGTCAATCATATTTTAAAAACTAGATGAGGTCGGCGTTTTCTATCTGACTACTCTGAGAAGAAAGGCCGAAACAAACTCAGAGGTCACAGTCTCTTTTAAAGTCCAGACATAATCTTGGTCAGATCATGTGAAGACCATGTAGATTGGTGTCTGAAATGGTCTTTTGAGGAAAGCATCACATAGATTGAGAGGGCCTGTCCAGTCAGTGCACGCATTTGTCAGTTATCGTGCAGCTCAACTCAGAATTTAAGGAGCTCAACGATTCGACGAACAATACCAAAGAAAGGACATTTGGGTAGGCCGCATAAATTACTCAAACTGTAATTAGACTATAATTAGAACTAACTGAGAAAAAAATAAAAACAAAACAAAAAGAAAAATGAATGACCCACAAAGTCTTCACATTCACAATAATTAAAATAATATAATACTTTAAAAGTAAATATTCATGCCATTGTATATATAAAATTCATTAACGTCAATGTGTATATAAAAACCAGGAAATAATCTTGGTCAGAGCATTTAAGGACCATGCAGATTTGTGTCTGAAATGGTCTTTTGAGGAAAGAACCATACAGATTTGAGTGGACCTGTCCATTCCATGCACGCATTTGTCAGTAATCGTGTAGCTCAACTCAGAACTTAAAAGGAGCTCAATGTTTCGACGAACAATACCAAAGAAATGACATTTGGGTAGGTCGCATAAAGTACTCACAACTGCCAGATTATCATTAAAAGTAACTGAGAAAAATAAATAAATATATACATATTATGATCCACATAGTCCTCACATTCACAATAATTTAAAAAAAATATATACTTCACAAAGTAAATATTCATGTCATTGTATATATAATTTTAAAGTTAGCAAAATAAACAAAGTTCCGAAAGTAAAAAATAAAAAAATAGGAGCAGCTCAATCCCAAGCCTTTTTGTCCTCAATGTAATCTTTAACGGCATAAAAAGCCTTCTGGCTATTGACATTACTTACAAGGTATCATATATAGACGAAACAGAAAGATTTTGCTATAATAGAAAAATAAATATGCCTGATTTTATCTTTATTCCATTTAATTTTTTCCTCTGACATCTTTTGTAAGTGCCACCTAATATTTATCTTCAAATATTCTTCATAACTCTAATATTTACTATAAAAAAATCATCAGATCAGATGCTAATCTAGGAAATCGAAGATATGATGATTATATATTTTTCAAATTTTTCGTAACTTGTTTAAAATTACATCTAAAAATTATTATTTTATTCTTCTAATAGTAGATATTTGGGTATATCGCAAACTATAATTAAAACATAAACACGTTGCATAAATAATAATTATAACAATTCTTTTGATTTCTATGAATGACGAGGATTTTTTTAAATTATAGCTCTGGTTCTAAGCTGAATTGGTTTCTGGGAGTTCTACTCTAGCATTCAAAACACTGTATACTATCGATTAGAAGAATAAAAAAGCGATGTCCGTTTTTTGAGGCATTTATCATACTGTGCTTCGTAGAGCTAGTAGAGCTGAATAATATAGCTTGTCCCACTACCGTATTACCGTCTGAGTAAATGCGGTAGTTAGGCGCGTCATTTCAGAGTGGACAAACTTTACCTACTATTGCCAGAAAAAAAAACTGCTGCAGTTGTAATTACTACAAGTTACTTAATAAATCTAAGTAGAGCCTACATTCTGTATGATAACTGAACGTCACTGGTATGTAAAAAAGAAAATCTTTTCCTTGGAACGTGGTCGAGTTACGACGATCTATGTGCGACTTTGCGGGAGATTCTATTATCGCGAGGCAATCCATGGACATATATCACACATAATAGGGGATAAACCCGTACCATGCGAAGCACATTTTCGCTAGGAACATGCGTCATCGGATGCAATATATCCTTCCGTTCATTTATCTCCCATTAGTATGTAGGCAACTAGCAAGCATTTCTGAGAACGAATCTGGTTACCCCTGAATCAACTAACTATTTCTGAGAACCACAAAAAATACATGGCAGGTAAATAAATCTTTTCAATAAAATAATTTATTATACCTACCTATTGTTACCATACTAATATAATAACAGTAGACATGTTTCTTAAACGAGACACATAACTCGTGTAACCTGCTCAAAAACAAAAAACAGGCAACAGGTTTCACAGAAATAATCCTGATATCTACTGGTACATAAAAATAAAAATTTCTCCATACATATTAATGCAAAACAAGTCGCACATAGTTACGGAATCCATTGCCTAAACATGCGGGATAATGTATTATGATAATAGGAATTTCTCGTTATGTGTTAGCGTGAACAAGTATAGTCATGGCAGTTTTTAGTTTACATTGGTATCAGGGGACCTAAGAATTATTTTGTACTACTAATTTCTAATAAAATATATACCTAATAGTCCATATGCCCTTCGATAATTCTAAAGTTTTTTATTTTCGCTGAGCTTTACTGAATTCATTGCTATGTACAAAAATGCTCACAGTTTAGATTTATGCAATAGCTATAAAGTAGTTATTTCCTAATATTTCGTGTTATAACAATAATAAAAAACTTAAATTAAAATACTTCTCTGCTTCTTCATTAGTACTATCTTAACTTTTTATTAGTGAAAATGCTAACAGATGGGTTCTGTAGAACAATGGGAAACTGAAAATTTCCAGTAACTTTTTCAACAAAAAAATCAGTTTTTCAAATTATTTCCTATATCCTTATAGGGCTTAGTTATACCTTACAACAAAAGTTCTAACAGCAAAGTAATATGCTGCTCGAGTAATTATTATGTGAAATATTGAATTTAAGTGTATAATTTTTGCGCCTACATATTCGTAATAATATACTCTGCTACCATACAAAAGTTTCAACATGTACGTGCTATGCCTTTCCTTTAATAAATAAAATATAATTTGGGAAGGGAATTTTTTTCAAGATACGACAATTCGGTGTTAGACACACCATTTCGAGGAAAATCCATGCCACAGTATAAAATATTTGCAGTTGATCAACTGAATTAGTTTTTCTTACGTTTGTTTTATTTTTCCTTAGGTTTACATTTTATGGCACCTACGGTGTAGTGAACTAAAATTATTACTTAACTCAGCGAAAATAAAAAACTTTAAAATTATAAAAGGTTTTGTGGAAAAAATATTGTATCTCTACTGGACTATAATATAATTTACGGGGCTGACGAGGGCGACTGAAAGACGTGCCAAATTCGCCGGTATGGTCCTCGATACCCCGTGCATTGAAATACTTATTTATTTCAATTCGATTAGGTAAATCTTAATAATTTTCTACGATATTATTACTATTCAAAATCTTCTAGCGTTTGCCAGTCTGAGCTGGCCCTAACCGGCGTCTATAGGTATTTTTCTATCGATTTCGGCAGAGAGCAAGCAGGCTTTTGCATATTAGCAAAAGTGATGCTTACTCACGTCTCAATAGTTGTAGTGTAGTCAATTTCTAGTAACAGTTCAGAGAATAGGTACGTCTTATCCGAGGTGGTGACCGTCAATATGCATATCAGTTTCTGAATGTTAATTACCAACGTTTTTAGGATTCCGTATCAAAATGGTAATAAAAAGGAACCCTTATGGTGCGACTCAGTCTGTCTGTCTGTCTGTCCGTCTGTCTGTCACAGCCGGATATCTCAAAAACTGCTAATGTTATCAACTTGAAATTTGGAATATTTTTAGATGACGTTTGCCTAATTATTTTGCAATTAAGGCGGGCCGAGCCCGAGCGCGGTAGGCATACAACGCTTACCCCAGCCC
This sequence comes from Omphaloscelis lunosa, assembly GCA_916610215.1. Taxonomy (NCBI): domain Eukaryota; kingdom Metazoa; phylum Arthropoda; class Insecta; order Lepidoptera; family Noctuidae; genus Omphaloscelis; species Omphaloscelis lunosa. Next base: position 16,486,034 of record OU744247.1, read on the forward strand.
CCGCAACGAGTAGCGATACGTAACAAATTACGATGCGCGGGAAACGCGAGCGCCAAGCGCACCGCTCATGAGTTCACGACCTCGCGTAGGTAGTAAGTTGGGTCACATAACAGAGCAATGCAGTAGATCAACTTGAATTGATTAATATAAGTTTATTTTATTTTATTTTTCTATTATGTATTTTTGAAGGTTATAGATAGATTAGGTAGGTATTGATTAACTTGAACCTAATGAATAATAATTAAAAATAAATATAATAATAATAATAATAATTTCATTCAAAACGTCTAACGGGCCTCTGCGAGTTGGCTTCGGCCCCTCGTACGCCTTCCAAAGGTCCGGGACCCTAAGGTCCCGAGAAATGTCATAGACCCTATAGTAATAATAATAAATATATTACAATAATAATATATTTATTTACTCAAAAACGATTAAAAACAGTCTGATAAATGTAATTTACAATTTCTAAATACTTTTCCTCTTGCCAATAAACACTGAATAAAGTTATGCCTTGGATAACGTGTGTATAGCCAAACTAGCTAAATATATGTAGTTTTTATTTATTTATTTGTCATAATTTGATACAGTGTTTTTAGTAAGTAGTGTACTGCGCATAAACGAGCTTGTGCCTAAACGTTACCGAAAATAATAAATAATATTTTTGTAGGAAATGGTCATACTGTACATTTCTACACTATGGCACGAGTGTAAAAAAGTGTAAATATTATTATTTGTTGTGTTGTGGTGGCTGTGGGATACATAGCTTACTTCTAAATGAACGCCTAAATATTATTGCACTGTTGAATTTTCAACTCTCACGTAGGAAATACGCGCTTTTATTTAGGCATTTACCTATTTAGATGTACGATAAGTGAAACCGGACATATCAGCAGTAAATAACAAATATTATAAGACTAGGCAAAGGCTCTTATTATACATATTGAGATTTTATTAGGACTTTGTAACCTTGTTGAAATATTACGCAGGCGCTCGGTACCTTTCTATTACCTATCAACTTCGTTTATGCAGTTTGTCCTGCGAGTCGCGTAAACACGTACAGTAGGCCGCACGTCATGTCAGTGGAAACAAAACCAGTGTAAACTGGTCTCTTATTCTAATGAAACTCCGTACGTTGGGCCAGCTCAAGATTATAGTGTTATTTATCACTTACCACAGACGCGCAACGTGTGGTCGACTGTACAGTACCTACCTACGCTAATAAACATTATAAAAACCACCCGGAGCAACTCAGCGCGGGATGAACTAACTACCTATTTGACATTTGAAAATAGTAAACCATTACAACATTAGTGCGTGTGGCGGCTTTATGCACTGCGATATAGGTTTCAAATTCACCTATTTACACACCTTGATGCGGTTGGTAAATCAATTCAGCGAGAAAAATATACCACTATAATTTTTGCGCGCGTGGCGTCTTTATTCACATTGTCATAGGGTTGAAATTCAACTGATTTACACACATATTTGCGTTTTGTAAATCTATTCGTTAGTAAGGTAAAATATATAATACCTTTATATAATGTAGTGTATAATAATATTTTCAATTACCTTTTTTGTTTATTCAGCCTTCGTAGACCCAGCGATGACAACTATTTTTTTTTTAGTTTTGCCCATTTTGTTTAAAAAAATATAACTAAAAGTATCTAATAAAAACTAACTATTTGCAACTATTAAAAATTTAACTATAATAATTACCTATCCTAATACCTAACCCAATTCCTTATCCAGATATCCTAATCCTAGTTACCTATTATAATTTACAATATGTTTTTTGGCTCAGCCGGTAATAAAACTTAGCGGGGGGTGGCGGTCTTGCAAAAATTGGCACACGTCCGACCTCCAACACGTTCCGCTCGGGACTAAATGGCACGGGGCGAGCGCATGAAAAGATGAAAACGCTTGATTTTGGAATTAGTGGTATTGGTATTCTCATATTTCACATTATTTTGGCCAGTTTATATCACTTTTTTTACGACCTTTATTATGGTATAAGTTTTATTATTCAAAGCCTAATATAACTCAAATAAAAAAAATATTTGAACATAATTTAGACATGTTTTTGCGATTTAATTGGATGCAGTAAAGTGCAAGTAATCGTGTATCGCACGGCTGAAATATATAGATCAAAGTGTGAAATATGTAATATGTTTTTTTCAAAATTTTAATCCGTGTTATCTACGAATAAAAGACAATAGAAAACGTCGTTTATACGGATAACCCCGCCAAGTTTTTTTTTTCTACAGGGACTGGACGGGGGTCTTAAAAATTCGAAGTGGGGCTATTAGTGCATGTGGAGGGAAAGAAAGGGGGCATCATATGAAAGAGCGATATTTGCACATTCTGAAACATTTTTTTTGTTTTGAAAAATGTAAAAAAAATACCGTTCTCCCCTTATCGCCGAAGTTTGCATAAAGAAAAATCTGAAATTATTGTATGTGATATAAGTTTATGTAAAGATTACAGGAAAAATAAAATGATGTCTCTAAATAGCACACTTTTTCAGAAATCATCAATTTAAATTACATTAGTTCCACTATCGGTCAAGAGATGGCGCTGACGTGAAACTGCAATATTCTACACGGCAGTGTGCAGTGTTAAAATTCTCTGACGAATAAAGGCCTCGCCGATGAAAATTTTAAAATGGTATCGAACCCTCGGTGCGCGAGTCCGACTCGCTCTTGACCGGTTTTTTAGATAGTCTATTCTGTGAACTGTATGTTCACAGAATAATAACGTTAGGTATTATTAGAAACTATTTAGTGGCGTGATTATGTCAAAATTTCAGGAAGATGGGCTCGATGTTTTCCTGTTTGATGATAATGACATGCTCATCACATATCCGATTGACAAGTGATGTGAGGCCTTCGAGAAACCTCTCTTAAAAAAGATATTGTATTTAAGATAAGGAACAGAAGATACTTACAGTCATGGCTGCACTGGTTTTCTATGTAGACCGTGTAGTAGTTGGCCACCCGGTAAGACTCCGGTTCAGTGAATCTGTTCTCCGCATTGAGTATGCAGTTTCCAATCATGGAGTCTGATGTGTACATTACTTCGGGGTCGAACTCACCTTGAGGCACAACCCACTGCGCGGATCTATGACAGATAAAAATTGCTTTAAATCTTGGTGAAACGATGTACGAAGGAACGCTGCGGTCAAGTGGCATCCGGGCAAAATGTGTAGCTTTTATTAAATAATTTGTAACGTTAATTCCATGAGGATGTGAAAAACACAATTATGTAAACGAGTAGTAAGTACCTCTAATAATAAAGGTAAGGTAAGTATTACAACAACAATAGGTATTTTGTGATTATAGAACATGACTCATGGAAATATTGACGTCATTGTTTCACTGGATGCTGTCCCGACCATCCGTCTTACTTTAGGAAAACACTGGGATAATTACATGAATGAGCTTTATACCAAAATAAACAGCGCGGTTTTTATTCATGTAATCCTATAAAATTACGGTCAAAACAATACACTGGGAGAGGAAAAACAAGCTAATTTGATTTTGCAAAAAGGGGCTACCTAATTGGAAAATTATCTTGGGAACGAGGATAGAAATATATAAATAATAATATGTTTGGTTTCCTCAAAGATAATTTGTGCGGTATGTTCCATTCAATAAAATAAATACGAATAATGTTTGTATGACACTTAATTTGTTTCAGTTCAAACCGGAAAAATGTGGTGAAGTAGATTAATAAGTAATTAAAAAATTACCTATTTTTCGTTCGATTTGCCTAACAATTTAATAAAATATCTAGCTACTGACCTATCATTCGAAAGGAACACTGACAAGAAGTAGAGAGCAGTAAGGTGGGATTAGACCAAGATATTACAACGAAGCGTTTATCTAAGTAATAAAAAGCAAATAGTGCTATTGATGTAAGTGTTAATTGCCATATAAATCAACATGATAAGAAAGAAGCAAACAATGCAACGTCTTCGCTTTTAGACTTAGTTAACTTTTAATATTGGATTTTTTGCCTTAGAATCGAAAGTTGCTACTAAGATTTATAACAATCACGAAGTCTCGACCGACTGTCGCCGTCGAGGTCCTTTGCGATCGCGTCCGCGCCCCCGAGTAAATGATACTCCTCCCCGACCCTTGCTCGATAACGAGGTGCCAGCAGTGGTTTCGGCTGTGCACGTAGCTTTAAATTCCCCGATTAATAATAATGATCAAAACCTTGATCCAGCCCGTCCCATCTTTGATGTCCTCCCTCCGGTGACGCCCTAAGCCGAGGCTCGTACCCCACAGGGGGTGCCCTTAGCGAGCGTTCACCTAGCTTTTTAGCTTAGTTTTGTATGCCCCTGGCTGGAGGCTTTGAGTGTAGCAGCTTAAGGCAACCACAGGATTGACCGGTTAAGTAGTCATGACCTCAGAGGTCAGCTACGAGATGCCCAAAAGAAAAGAAAAAAAAAAAAAAAAAAAAAAAAAACGACCGACTGCCTCGTTGGTGGTGGTGACTGAGAAGTCCCGCTTGCAACCACTAGACTCTAGGTCTTTTGGTAGGTAGAAACCAATATAATAATTAAATATTCTATGTGTTTTGACTTCGTTACTATTTTATTATTATGTAGTATATGTAGAATTGTTTTTTTTGCGGTGACTAATGATATATATCCCAATTTTATTATCATTAACATATTAAAATTAAAATATGACCGTCTTCGTCGATCTGATGTGTAAATGATTCACTTTAGTTAATAGCGCATTTATTATTTTTTAATAAACATTTGTTAGCCATGTGGTTGACACAATTACCACTGCATTATTACTAACTTCATGTTAACCCAAACCAAGCTAAATGTAGAAACTATTCGGGTAAGACATCGAAAGGGTTTTCATATGGGTTTTCACGATATTTGTTACCTAACAGTGGAACTGCTTAGGTTAAACCGTTTCGAACGAGGATCTGAGCATTATATTGCAATTACAGTGAAAATCGGAGCAGTGTAATAAATATTATGATCTCTATCAGATTGACAATGGGAGCAAAATAGCGTGTCCAGGCAACAGATGGGGTAAAATTATTGTGTATAGTGATTTTGTGTAACATGTAGGTATTATACTTAATCATCTTAGCATCTTCCCGAGTATTGTTAGTAAATAGAGGTAATGTTAACCTGTAAATCTACAGGGGACGAAAGTCATGTGACTTGTGTCGCCAAAGACATCGCTTATGACGCACGCGCGACGTCGCCAACCTCTCAACTCATTACTTTTTCAATGCTTTCGATGTCGCAAGACATCTCGTGTAAAGTCGGACGACATCGCGCGATGTCTTTGGAGACACGTGTCGGGAGAAATTTAACCCCTAGTGAATACATAAGTTTACACTAGTCTCGTACCGAAACTTCTGCTCCCCGCTATAGGTGAACACGGCATCGTAACACTCGTAGACGGTGGTGTTAAGGACGACCTTGAGGTGAGAGCCCTCCGAGTGCAGGTGGTAGCCGGGAGTGTTCTCCAGCGCCCACCACCGCACGCTGCAATCCTCTGGCACTGTCAGCAGAACAAGGTTTTACGGAAACTAGCATATAAGTGGATTATTGCATTTAAAACTTAGTTTTGAATTATTTGAAAATGGAAATACATGAAATACAAAAAAAATAAACACAGTTCGTGGGGTCTTACAGAGATATTAAAATGCTTTACTAATAATGAGGAGGCTCTAACGAACATTAAAAACGACTATAGATGGGCCTGAGCCAGTACAAATGGCCCAGATCGGTGTCAAATAGTAATGTCGCCACCGCACCATGAAATCTAACTGAATCACCACTACCTCTTTACTGGCTCGGTAGAATAGAATGCTCTTTTATTTAAGGCTTGAATCCAGATTGTGCCTGCAAAAGGTATAGTGGAGTGCCTTTTTTTTTTTTTTTTGAGGGTGGGAAATCATCAAATAACTTCTCCCGCTCTGGGCGGAGCGGGAGGGCGTGTCAGACTCTTACTGACTAAAACCCACCCGTGTTCCTTCGGCTGCCCTGTTGCCGGGGGCCACGATCTCCCTTTCGGTTTTCTTCGCAACCCCGGCAGGCATCGGCCCTAGTGGACCCCTTCGAATCTGCTGACATTTCTTTGAGGCGCGCGTGGAACACAACGCGCCGTCGACCCGGGCCTGGTCCTTATCGGACGGTGAGCCACCCATTGCTCACCGTCCGCAAGCCCGCGCCTACGGTGGCCGGAAATCGCCTCGCGATTCCCGACGCCCTGGGCGTCTCCTCCTGCGGCGGTTAGGGGCATGAGGGCGCGAAATTTGCCTCTCCCTCACGCGTTCCGCCTCCTCCTTCGCGAGCATTACCGCTTCGCAGAAGGAGGTGACGGCCTCCCATTTCCTCTCGCTCCGTACCATGGCCTGAACCAGGGCCGGACGCGAGAGATCACCGCCGCCGATCGCCTCCACGAGGACACGGCGATGCTCCGATAGTGTAGTGCCTGGAGTGTTAAACATATGAAAACCTCGGTTTTCAGTTACAGTGAATGAAATTTAAAAATTCAAAATGGAATGTTTAGCTAATAATACATTTAAATAAGTTTACCTATCTATTTATATAGAGATAGTAATCGAGAAAAATAAGTTGATTAAGTAAAATTGAATAAAAGAAAAAAATGATTAATAAAATATTTGTTCATTTAAATAATTTACAACGTTGTCTAAATCAAATATTTTCTTCGACTTCATTTATTTGAAGGATAGATGGAGTATTGAAACAATTATTTCTAGCTAGCCTCCTCAACTATTAAGATATAGAAATGAAAATGGTATTAAAAGAAGTGTTACTGAAAGGACTACTATCCTGTTTTTTTTATTTATTTAAAAAAAAAATTATAAATCGCAATTGTTTGACCGTTTTTTTTGAGACTTTAAAAAAAATCTTAAACTTTAAAAAAAGAAGAGATTTAAAAAAAAAAAAATGTTCCTGGAGAGTTTAAAGGGCTTCAAAATGATACCATTCTGGTTTCGATAAGATTAGCATTGAAAATACTTTTTCAATCGCTTCAGTAGGGTACACCCGTTTTCAAGAAAAAGGAGACCGGCGCTAGCGACCTCAATTATTAAGATAGAGAAATGAAACTGGTTTCAAAAGATGCGGTATTTTACTGATGCTAAAAATCAAAAGCACCAAAATGTGTTTCAACAAGTCCGAGGTCAAAACCTCCAGGCCTTCCACTAGTAGGTGCAGAAGCGACGTTAGTGAAAAAATATTAGCAAGTAACTCCAGCCACTTACATGCCAAACAAACTTTCTTGAAGAAGGCGACATCGTTATCCACCTTCAGTTTTGCCGTGGTATAGTCAGCTATGCCCTGGCAGTTTCCTCTGCCATACGCTACGACGACGGCAGCGCAATCCGGCAGCTCACGGCATCTGGCCAGGCAAGCGCCGGCGAGGGAATCTTCATCACCGCTCGCGGAATACACGAATACTGGAGTAGCAATCTCTGGAGCAACCCCTGACCATCGTGTAAACGTCACCGAACGACCAACCCCGCATTGTGCGTTGGATGCTATAGTAGGCAAATAAAAAAAGTTTTAACACTTTATAGAAACGAAATTTGTAGTTTAAAAATCGTAATTTAATGCACTTAACCCTTTATAGGGCAGAAACGAAATTAGTACAACGTAACTGTAATCATCCGACCAGTTTAACTTGAAGGTCGATTTTTACTGATAAAATCGACCTTAAAGTTATATACTACAATTACAATAGTATAATACTATAATAGTCAACTACAAATTTGGTTTCTGCCCTATAGAGGGTTAAAGTGCATTCAATTATGATTTTTAAAGCCACGATAGTTAACGGATACTTAGAGATAATATTTTACTTGAGCCAGTCATACTTCAGGTTTTACGTGTCGCACTTTACTATATAATCTAAATCTTGTATCCTATAGTGCATATAAGATACACAAGTAGGTTAGAGGCACCTACACTTACCTTATATGCTTCGGCCAGTATTCATAAAAGTATATTAAAAAATAAATTCATACAAGATAACATAAAATACAGGGGTTAAATAGACAGATCAGTCATAATTTATAAGTTATCTACATTATTATACACTACAACATGTAAAAAACCGGGCTAGTGCGTGTCGGACCACGCACATGAAGGGTTCGGTAGTTGGGATGAATTTATCCCAAACACAAACTGAAGTTTGTAGTTGAAAAACACGGAATGTATGGGAGAGCATGTTTTTGCAATTGCAAATATTAGTTGGTCGATTATTACTCGTTAACTTGTAGAGCCTGCTTAGCCGTGATAGTTTTCTTTTTAATTTCGTTATATGTATAAACTACTACCGCGATTTTTTCACATATCCAAAACCAACCGTTCGGCTGTCAGGGAACCCTGCCAGCTCAACGGTTGGTCACTTGACTCTAACAAAAATTAGCACTTTAAAGCTCAATATTTCGCAAACAGATTCCTGATCCAAAAATGGTTTTCATAGACTCACAATGTTTTTGAAGGTCCTTTCCAATATCATTTCATGGGATAGAAAGGAAAAAAACATCCCCACTTTACATGTAGGGGAGGTGACCAAAAAAAAAATATTATTTAATTATTTTATTTTAAAACTTTGTCGGCGTGATTAATATGTATATCCATGCCAAATACAGCTTTCTAGTACTAGACTCTTGGAGCTAGACCGCGGACAGACAGACCGACAGACGGACATGGCAAAACTATAAGGGTTCCTAGGTGACTACTGAACCCTAAAATCCTTGTCCGATCCTTGAGGGTGTTGTTCGGTATCGTACTGAGAGTCTATTTGTATAGGACTTATGTAATTTTGACGTTCGAAAAGTGCTGATTCGCAGCCTAGTTTGAATAAATGACTTTTGAATTTTGATTTTTTTTAAGTAATTTAAAAAAAATCGTCTAATATTTTTTTCAATGGGGAATTTTACCGGGCGCGGGCGGCCTTCGTTTAGCGGGTGTCTACAAATCATAGCTTATGATCCCTGTTCAAAATTTGCTAATTTTGAATGAATTTGGGGTAATTTTGGTACCAAAAATGCGAGTTTTAAATAGCAATAACTTTCATAAGGCATGTGCTCGAAAAGAGAGTTTTCCAAGCAGCCAAACTGGGCGGAAAGTGTAAATTTTTGACTAGTGCATCTGTTTTTTTTTTTTTTTTTTAATCCGTCGTCATCCCGACGCAGTTTTTATTATTTAAGAAAAGTTTTACAAATTAGATGATGATGATGATGATGACGATGGTAAAATCGAAGTCGAAGTCAGATTCAAAGTCAAAGTCACGACCATGGCGATGATGATGATGAAGAATATTGTTTGTATTATTTATATACGTCAGCCAAGATGTCAGATGTTACACATCATATGCGACTACTGTAAGGTTCGCTCGTTTTTTTTTTATTTCCCGCACAATACATAGTAAAACGTTGTATGATACACGTGCGTAAGATGATTTCCGCACTTATTTCATAAATAACTATTTTATTTTCAATAATAATGATTACTTTTAGTTAATGTTATTGCAGTACCTTTGATCCCCTTTCGGATCAAGTGATCTAAGCAAAATGAGTAAAATTACGCCAAGAAACACGTCATCGTGTGTGAATCAAGTTTCCGAAACGTCGAAACCAGCGACGCGACGGCTGCTATATAAATTCGCGCTCACAAGTTCGCAAAGTAACTGTACACTCAAGTTTTCTTGCCCGCTCGTCAAGTACGTGAAAACTACTTAATTTGAAATCATCATCAACATATATCTGCCCTGCATTTGAATATTATATTCTACTTGTAATATTATTTTATTAAAACTGGAAGCATTATAAGGTCAGTATTAAAAAAAAAAAAAAAAGTATTTATTATCTCACCATCCGGTTTAAACTATGCTAAATAGGTTCGAAATAAGTATTTGGTAAATTTTATAAATAAACAGTTTCCTAGAAAGCTTTGAAAAAAAAAAAAGTTAATTTTAGAAGCTTTTACGGTTTTGTTTTTTGTTGAAACGAAAAAGAGTCAATAAACATAACAGGCAGAGGTGTACCTTCAGTAGATACACCCATATTTCATCACTGTTTTGTTGAAATGAAATGAAATTGTTTATTCTGTAAATAGGATATCGGATCTCTTCAACAAGTCATATTAAAAAAAAAAAAAAAAATTTACTACTATTTGACTACTCTGAGAAGAAAATAGGTACATAACATTTGTTCTGATGACCATATTCCAATCAAATGATTTGTGTGTGAAGTTGGAAATACCGGTCCTTAAGGTCATTTGAAAAAACTTTACGAATGCTCTCATCGGTTCCTTTATATATTTTTATCTTAGTCTCTAAATTTTTAAATAGGAAAACAAGTTAAGTAATGATTAACGACTGCAAACCAAACATTTTCGGCGTTTTAACGTTTCGCCTTAATGTTTGGGCTGGTTTTGTAGTGCTGATGGAAGTAGCCTAACCCTTCTAAGGTAGCTTTCATGAAAATAAAAAATACAAGCTAAGCTATACAGGTACCTACAAACTAGTGTATAGCTTATATTGAAAGGGAGACTTAAGAAAACTATCTAAAAATGAATGACATACATATGTTTTAGAAAAGTTTTCAGCTTGTTTTAATTTTTTGGAACAGCTATAAAATATATAGTAGCTACTAACAGCTGGTTACCAACGCTGGTCGGCGCAGGCAGTTTTCATACTTTTTGCCAAATCAGCGCGAACCATCGCCGTCGCCAATAAGCTCCGAAAAATTACTATCTGATTAGTTGGCGACAGTTCGTCCTGATTTGGTTACCAGCGTTCTACATGAATAGATCCTTATATCGGAATCAGCTTTAAAACTAAAAGTTTGTACGAAGTAAAACATGCACGGAATTTAATGATTTCGACGCCTTTATATCGCGTGTAGTTACTTGAAAATGCGATTTCATATCGTTATCGATAACCGTATCGTTTCAACTCTAAGTTGTCTCGCTAATTCCATAGGGTTTAATGTTAGGTTCACTTTTACATTTCATTTATGGGTCATAATTATGGGGCATAACGTGTACAATCCTTTCTCGGAATCTTATCGTAGGTACTTTGGAAGATGTTGGTTGACGTTGATTTTTTTTGTTGGCCTATGTTGTGTTCCACACTGCTGGGCAAAGGCCTCCCCTTTTTCCTTCCAAATTTGCGTTTTTATATTGTGCGATTTTAGACCGTTTTGACCCATTTAAAATTAAATAACATAACATCACGCCTGTATTCCCCGAAGGGTTTGGCAGAGGTGTATCGACTTACCTATAGTACACCCACATTTCCCCAGTTATTTTTCAGACCCTTGTAATAGGAGGCGAACGTATTGCCATGAACCGGGCACAAATCCAGACTCCGGGCTGCTACTGAGACATTCCAGACGGATAAACCCAATGACAATACCCGACCCGAGAATCGAACCCAGGACCTCATGGTCAGCACTAGCGCTTGCGACCACTAGACCAATGAGGCAGATAAACGAAGCAGGCAAAATATTACGTCACAGATATTATGTCATGTTATTTATAAAAGTAGATTCCAAATCATCAATTAGATATTAAGTAAAGTGTTATAAATAAGTAGGTACTTATGTCAAAAGAAATTGCAATTACTTATTGCAATTCCTGTACAGCCCAATTAGTTAAAAGTACACTAAACACTTCTAATACCTACAATGTAATGTCCGCTCAGGACGATTTGCAGGCGCTCGCGCAAGTAGGTCCTCTACTGAAAGTACATCGTTCAAAAATGCTTAGTAAAAGTGCGAGTCCTACAAAGACTTACAAGTACGTTCTGACCAAAGAGAATGTTCTGACTCTGTATAGGTAGACTTTGACAGCGTCTTTTTCTTTAACTCTTTTTAATTTCTTTTTCTCTTTTTCTTTAGGTATGGTCAGCAACAAAAATCGATTACTTAACTGTAACTTTTAAATTATTATCATTTAACTAAATTTACTGAATATTAATCAATGCCGTGCTTTTCAGTATTACATGTAATAGTTTTAAGGTTTTGTGTACTTGTATTTTACAAATCAGTACCGATATATTTTTTTATAGCTTTATATATATTATGTAAAACCATAAATGGTTCATGTTGTGTTAGCCTGTAAGTAATTGTTGCACTTATAAACGTACTATTAACGAATTTATTTTAAATGTATTGTGTAAACAATTTTTGGCTATCCTAAATAAATAAATAATTAGATAAAAATTAACAAACAAAACTGTAGTGTTAACAAACTTTCGTTGCTGTCTGTCCCTACCAAAATAATGTTTTAGTTACATAATTTTGCTAATCGACATAACATGACATTGAACTCTTCATGGTTATATATATTTTCTGGATACATAATACGGAGAAGGCTTTGAAAAAGCCTCAGCTATAAAATATTAAGAATCAAAGCCATTCAAAACGTTTTTTAAGAGATAAGTTGTATACAACGAACTGGATAATACCTAATTCGCTTAGAAATACGCAAAAAAGAAACAAGTTTCTTTTAAAGCTAAGACACAAATAATCAAAGATTATTAATTTGGAGACAGAGTGAATCTTGCTGATTGGCTGCTTTACAAGTCGCGGGTTCGATTTCTGCAACGCGCACGAATCCATTACTTGTATGGCCTATAGATAAATGTGATCTTGGGGCCTACCACAAGCTCATAATGGATGGATGGATGGATGGGAGAAAGATATGGAGCTATACGTCCTGTAGAGCTTCATCTCTTTCCCACACTGAAGTAATATTAAAATAATACTGCTTTATGAGCTGGTGGTAGGCCGCAGTGGTTTTTGCTTGTGCTTGTGCTATATATATTATATATATATATATATATATATATATATTACTAGTGCAGAAAAAGAGCAACGTTTAAAAAAACACTAATTTAATCTTTTTTTTTCAGATGAATCTGCTACGCGTATCCTGGCTGCTGCTGACGTTGTTAACGATTATCTTCACAAAAGTCACCACATCATGGTCCTACACACCCCGCTGTCCTATAGGAACCAGCCTATTACGGTTTGGAAATAACGACAGGTGTATACCGAAAGACCAGTTCAGTGAAAATAGTTTACACAATTTAATGAAGAATAAATTATAGTATTGAAGATTTTATTTTTATTTTATTTGAATAATATCAAAAGCAGGTTGTTTATCTTTATGATTATATTAATATTAAGATATAACCCAAAAAGTTTAGTGATGGTCAGTAAATAAAACAATCATATTTTAATTTTAATCAGCAACCCGAATATTTTTAAAGACTTTGGCAGACAAGACATGGGCATCGGTTACCTAACAAATGGCCCACCTAGTAAGTGTCTGTTGAACGTATGAAGTACTAGGTTTGACTCAAGTCGAGTAAAGTTTTGATATATTTTTTTCTGACTGTCATTACAAGTACAAAAATAGCTTACACAAATGAATGAGATCCGTACAAACCCTACCCTAATTGCGTAACTTATTTTCGTTAACAATTATGTCTAATTCACTATTTTTGTTAAACCACACTAACAGTAGCAATGGCTTTCATTTTGACAGTTCAACAACATTCATTGCGTTATTTACGTTGTTGAGCAGATATTTTTTTTCAACTTATGAAGCGATGGATTAGCAATCTGTTTCAAGTCGAAACAGAACGCAATTAGGGTACAGAACTGACAGATATAAAGAGATGCTCAGCTGGAAGAGATTTGACATGAGGATGAGACGATAGACTTGCTTCTTATCAAAGTACCTTCGTGCAGCATCGGAGAACGAAACAGGTGGAAGGAAGCAGTTAACTTCTACTAGCATGCTCTATTAATAAATACAGACAGGTAAAACCTAATGAAGCTGACACAATTCTAATGGCTCTACAAAACATAACAATGAGTAGGTATATTACTACCACTAGTACCTATATTTTCAAAGGGATTTTCTTCTAAGTAAAACTTATTTCGGGTCAAATTAACTCCAATTATCTCACCAAAATCTTACCACTACATAAATCTTATAACTATAAATATAATAAATCACTTACTATTAAAGAACGTGAGCGACGCCAGGACAATAACGACTCCATATGGCTTCATAATAATAGATTTTGATCACGTTCAACCGCACTTATGATTCATTAAAGTAGATATAATGAAGATGCACAACTGTTCAATACTTTACGACCGTTAACATCACTTCACATCCTATGTTGAACTATTCCCCCGAAGACGTATAAGTTCGCTGATAAGCATTGTTGGACGTTACGTTCAAACTGGTAATATTATGTAAAAAGTCGTCGATGACCAAGGTGTCCCTGCCACTGCACTGCTCAGTATGAAGGAACTCCGACTACCAGGGTGATGAACCAAGTGCGCAATTAGATACAGATCGCTTTACAGTAACTTCGGACGCACCTGAACAAACATACTACTCAAACCCCTTTTGATGAGGAACCAAATTTAAAAATTTCGATGTCTATTTAGTCACAATAACGCGCAAAATGAGATCTAATTTCAAACATAGTTTGGCGCCGTAAAATTTGTAAGGTTCAGGTGGCTAGAGACGCTTCAGGATATCTAGCAAGTTGGCGGACCCGTGCGCAAGAGATGCGAGCGCAGGTAGCGACGGTCGTCAGTCACACCGGGGCTACTGAAACTGTATGAAGTGCAGGCGTCGTGTGCCGGCCGGCCCCCACTATGCCAGGTATCCGTCGTCGGCGCGACCTTGCAGTTTATTATTATGGGTTTACAGACTACAATTTACAATAGAGTGACGAGTCGACGTCAAACTATAGTGAAAACGATAATAATGACGTTAGGCGCCCAGAACGGTGTGTTTTGTAACGGCGGCGGCGGTCTATGCGGGCTAGTTTATACAAAACATCGACATGCTGAGGTTAGCATATGTGTTATTTCCCGATGCAATATCTAATTTTCGTAAATTGACGGATATTTCGCAAACATCCGTTAAAAGGATGACTTCTTAATTCATAGACACAATATGCATGGCTCCACCCATACATCCTCCGACAAAGGTGCAGGTGCCCTTGTCATTATCTATTAGAACCGGGATTTGACGATTGCGCGACCCACTGTTCATACATACCTACAAACATGTAGAGACGATAGTTCAATAGATGTATAGTTAATATATGTATTTACGGACAATAAGTTTCCCTCACAAGATCACTGTGTGTGATTTTCTTAGGATTCTAAAACTTTGGATCTCCCCGTAATATAAAAGGGTTCCGACCAAATCACGAGCTGTCAAACGGCTTCGATTAATTACGATAGCAATAAGAGTTAGTTGAGTGGACAGTCCCATCCCGACCTAGTAAAGCAATCTGTTATGTTAATTCAGTAACATTCATTCTATTGTTACGTAAATGCTGTTTGGACGAGTTGCGGTATCGAGGCAACTTGATAATACGCCAAATACATTACGTGGACATAATGCAGCTAGTACATTATCTACTTAGGTACTACACTGTAGGCGGCCCTTGCAAGACAATTTTATTTTTCAATGACAGCGATTATATGAACAATGCATTTGCATTTTTCATATTCATTCTTTGAAATTACTTGTAGCAATTTTCCTTTGCGTTGATGCACTATCAAATTTTCCTATAGGTACGTGTAGAAAAACGTGATCGCTTCAATAGATATGCTTTGTTTTCAACATGACGTGTCTACCTAAATCACTTAAAGGTCGCTACGAGTAAGAACTGAATTTAATGTTCCCTATTTATTTTAAATATTATTATGTGTACTTAAAAGTTGGTTATTCCGAAAAAAATAAAATCGTTGCTATCGTTTGTATTTATTGTCCATTTTAAGAGGACGATAACCGACTTTTAATGATTTTATACTGAAGATCACGTCTAAGCGAGCAGTATTCATAATTTGGAAAAAGATGTATGTTAAAATAGAGCATTTTCTTAATAACTTAATCTGTAAATGTTTTAGATTATGTTTATATTACATAGAGTAATTAATTTCTAAAGTTATATCTAACGCGGATAAAAAACTGAGAATCACACAAAATCTATCAAGCGTATTTTTTTTTTCACCATTTTAAAGTTAATTTAATTATTTATCTTTTAGTATACATGTTTTATTAAAATACCTTTTGGTTTTATGTATAATAAATTAATAATGCGTCTAATTTGAGACAGCGCTCCTTGATGGGCGAGTCCTGTTACTGGCTGGACGTACGACGCGTTGCGTGAGCTAAGCACAGAACAGGGAAGCTAACCACTCAAGGCCACTGGCATCTATCTGCGTCTTAAGCGTTAAATATTTACTAAATGATCACAGACAGTAGGTATCACTGTAGCTTGGTTTAGGTATAACAAGACATAATCAGTCGATCAAAACAGCAGGTGCTGAATTTCCCTATCCGAGCAAATGTATAGATGTTTTTTTTTAAATCAAGATACCGCATGAAACTTTGATTTGTATGTGAGATTGGAGTAAAAAAATTATAGAGCACTGGCTATAATTATTAAAAAAATCTTCTTGCAGTAAATTTTTATCATTATTTACAATATTTAAAAAAAACCCTGTCCGATCCGAAAGGGGCATATAAGTAGGCACTGCAATAACATTATCAAGAAGTAAAAAACAAAATGAAAATATAAAAGTTATTGCTATTTAAAATTCACATTTTTTATATTAAAAATTACCCCAAATCCATTAAAAATTAGTAAATTTTCAGCAGGGGTCATAAGTTATGACTTTTATACACCCGCTAAACGACGGCCGCCCGCGCCTAATGTAAAATTCCCCATTGAAAACAAATGTGGCGATTTTTTTTTCTTTAAAATTTCCACATAAGTATATACTCTAAGTACGATATTTAACAACACCCTCCCGGATCGGACAGGGTTTTTTTTTACATTTTGTTTGTAGTTGTCGCCTCAAACTTGGCTCAACATTTCCGGGTTTCAAGGTACATTTCTGCCTTAGTCTTAGTGACTCTGAATCGTAATATTTACGTTTTTATGCCATGTTAATTACAAGCATGACAGCAGTATGATAAATTATAACGTTCTTCAAAGTCACTCAAGCCATTATTTATACATTTTATTCTTCTCGTTCCTATGCACAACAAATACTAAATACCGTGATCTAATATTTCAATAGTTATTGTACACGATTTGAACTTTATCTCATTACCATAAGGTTCAGTGTTCCTTGCTTATTAGTTGAAAACAGTTGACACTTGCAATTTACACTCATATGTTTTCTTCCTAGTTAGTCTGACCTTGTAGTTTTTCTTATCTGTACCGTAATATGTAGATCACAACCATCAATGACGTATTTTCTTGATTTTGAGAATAGCTTTTTACGTAATCGGCAGATTTAATTTTAGCAAACAAGCAGTCAACAGTAAAGGGCAACTAATATTCGAAGAAGAACTGAAATGTAAAAGGTCATTAAACTTAATTAAAATAACAAATACTTAGTTTCTTTCCAAGCATATATTTATAATCACGCGATATGCTTAAAGATTTCCAATTTTTATAATAGTGTGCTCACGAATTTTCAACAAACTTGTGCTTTTCAATGTTTATAATATTTCATGCACTCAAGCGGCCAACATAAAAGGCTGTGTATATTATATTAAAAAAAAACTTCAGGTACTTCGAACAATACTTTGGTTGAATTTCAAACAACTTGCGAGTTAATTAGATTCCTTAATTAAAATGGCTGACTAACATGCTTGCGCATTACCATGATTAGATTTTTATCTTTTTATAGACTAACTTCAACATCTATTGTCAATTATGAAACATAATTTGTTTTACCAATAAATTCCTGATACTATAATGATACAGCCTCGGGTATACATTCAAACCACTGCAATTACATTTGCACTGATGCATTACATTAAAACAATGTGTCCAAAAATATTAAATATATCCTTACCTTTGGCAAATAACATATTGAGTACTTTGCAGTCAACCTTTTGTAAATACTTGTCGTTACTTATCATTAATATAGAATTTCATGATATATTATGTCATACTGAATATCTCACAACCCATATTCTCTACTGTGTTACTCATAGATATCAACTATGTTAGCAATATAATTTAATAACAAATGTATTTAAATCAACAACAAAAATATAATAAAATAATAACAAATAGCTTTCACAATAATAATGAAAAAAGCGATATAAGATTTACCGTAATCAGGTACGCGAAAAAAGAAAATATTTGGCTTCAGTAAGCTGACTGCGTTTTGTATGGCAGCACTGTTGACTTGACATCCTACAGAATGCTTGGTGAAAGTTCGCTAATTTTTGTTTGCATAGGTACTACGTTTTGGATCATTTAGGTTTTGAATTTGATTTTCCAACTTGTTGCTACGGGCTTTGCAAATCTTAAGACACGTTATTGAAATGATAAAATAAAAATATGCACGAAAATTGCTGGACCGTTTAGAACCTTTCTTTGTGCGTTTTCAGTCTATATCAGAAACCAATACAAAACCTATCTGCCTGCCATGTTCGATGGCTGAGAGCGCTTTATTTTAAGGACTATTTGTGCGATTATTTTGATACCGGGAACTTAACGAACTTCCACAACAATCTCTATTATGCTACACCGTGTACGGCCATAAAATCGACTAAAACTAATTGGTGGGTATGCGGTCTCTCAGGTAAGAGAGTATGGAGGCGGTGCCCTTAGCCAGGATGGCGTGCCGCGGCTGACGGAAACAGTTGCCCATCAGCTCCAAACTCCTGGAACAATGGAACTGTTCTACAACTATTGTTTATTAATCAAATAAGCTACACTTTTTTAATGAATAATGGAAAAATGATCCGTGTTCTGTGGGTAATATAAAATATTTTGATTTTACTAACGTTCAAGGTGTTTTTTTTAACATTAGATACGCTACATACTGGTAAACAAAACAGGAATAGAGAGACACATCATTTTGCATCCCTTTCAGTTGCGATCCCAGGCGTGATTTTCGGTTGACTCACATAATTAGGTATGTATTCATTTATCACGTAAATCAATCAAATCTATCTAAAACTTGTATGTTTTTGTTTGAAAGCTACTTGCAATTGAATTTATTGTCTATTCACATGGAAACTTACGCGATGGATTGTTTGTCATTCACAGTTATTCACAGTATATTATGATGACATCAATCAACGTTACTGTGGTATATTGTGTAAACGACAAGCCATTACTTTTTTTTTTGAAGATGTCTTATAAGAGGTGAAAGCCCTTTTTAACTTAGCGAAATTGTCAGAGTATTGTATGTAATCAACAACATGCCCGAAAAAGGCGAAAAGCGAAACTAGTATCGACTATTACCACGCAATGGTCCTCAACTATACCTTTTAGGTCGCGCCTTAATCAAAAGCCTTTGTCGCGCGAGTAGGCGATCGTCGCGAAAATGAGATCGCGTATTCGCTCGATGTCAAAATGTATGTGCTAATTATGATCGCCGAGGATGGATAGCCGCATTGCTTTCGCGTCAATAAGTCCCATTTCAATTTACGTCAGAAACGGTAAAATCCAAAAATATCAATCACAAAAAATCAGCCTTTATTATCCTGATTTACTAATTACAATTCCACCCCACACATCTTTGTCACCTTATAATAATTTTGAATTGTTACAATAAATATCTCATTTAATCTAAACTCACCTAAGATTTGTGAAGTGCCCCAACTCCGGCGGCACAGTGAAGATGCTGTTATTACTGAGATCCAATACAGCCAGTTTCTTCATCTTAGCTAGAGCGTCAGAAGACACGTTGATCTCATCAATCTTGTTCTCAGCAGCTAGCAGTATTTCTAGGTTCTCCAGATCGTACACACACCGCGGTATCTTCGTGAATCTAAAAGATATACAAAGGGTGAGTTTGTTCGTCTGAAAGACATCGCTTTTTCACTCGGGCAAGTATTATCATCAGTGGGTCATGTCGTGCAGCTGCCGACTAATTTTTGTTTTATGCTCGTGATTTATTATGTACTTTTTGTTGTTTTCGTTTACCCTTGTCTTTTATGTATGCACGTGTCTCTGTGACAAATAAACCTATTTTTCTTTCTTTCTTTCTATTAAAATTTACTCTAAATTGTAATAGTTGCCCGAGTAATTTTGCATGTTTTGTTTTCTTTTTATATCCATCCAGGATATTAAAAAAAAAACAAATAGGATAACATGCGTTTGCCGTCGCGCAAATCATCCCAAAAACCATCGGTATAAAATGTTGTCTCTTAGCTGGAACCATACTTACTTATTATTAGAAATGACTAGTTCTCTCAAGTATTTTAAGTCGCCTAGTTCGAGCGGCAGGTCCATGAGGAGGTTCTTTCCCAGGTCGATGTATTGCAGGTGCTTACAGCGGTTTATTTCCGGAGGAATGCACGTCACGTTGTTTGATGACAGCACCAGCGAAGTCAACGTATCGCTCAAGTGCACGATGCTGTTAGAAATTAAACATTTTATTGATTTTATAATGATATTTTGCATCATTATCATAATTTCAGACCTCCACTGCTGGACTTAGGTTTCCCCCAAGCGTCGCCACGGTTTTATGCTTCTCGCATTCAGCAGATTCTCGCGACCTTCACCAGGACATCAGTCCATGGAAACGGTTTATCACACATCACATCGTTATTTTGACATCGTTATTTTGTTAGGAATAATTAGGGTACCCAGAATGCCTACCGATGCGCAAAAACAAACGAGACTGAATCTTTCCCGGAGGTCTTTGGAGTTGTTGCAACAAGATCGTGTTTTGGATTGATTTATAACAACAGGCGAGACGTGGCTTCACCGTTACGATCCCGAAACAAAACTACAGTCTATGACATGGAAAAGACCATCATCTCCAATTCCTAAGAAATTTAAGGCGATTCCTTCTGCCGATAAAATCATGGGCTCTCTTTTCTGGGATAGTCAAGGGGTAGTAATGATTGAATACCTCGATCATGGAGTACTGTCACGGGTACTTTATAACCAGAGCAAATAAAAAAATTGCGCAAAGAAGTCCGCGAGAAACGGCGAGGCAAACTTGCAAAGATTGTCTTGTTTTATCAAGATAACGGCCCCGCCCACAAGTCCGCCGATGCGATGGTTGCGATTCGAAATGCTGGATTTGAAATACTTGAGCACTCTCCATATTCACCAGACCTTGCCCCTAGTGATTTCTATATATTTCCGATGTTGAAGTTAATGATAATGATGATTTGAGAGGACAGAAATTTGAAAATGATGAAGCAGTAGTCGCTGCAGTACAAGAATTTTTAGGTGCTCAGGAGGAAGAGTTCTTTAGGAAGGAAATTTTAAGTTTAGAAAAAAGGTATTCCAAATGTATAACACTAAAAGGTGATTATGTCGAAAAAAAAAAAGTTAGCTGTAACATCCTCATTCTCACTTTTTAATGAACGCCGTAGTAGTATTGCATCAGTTTTACGAGACCACATTAGATTAGAGATAGAAAGCTAAATTTCTGTCTGTAATAAAGTAGCTGGACTTAGGACTACGTGCGCTACGGCTGCAGCCCTAGGTAAGCATTTAATTTATTTTTTCCGGCTCCCATAAAACCACCCTTCGCCACTGTTAAGTTATGCTACTAATAGAATTTAGATGTGGCAGACAGATAGTTTATAACCTGGATTAACACATAAGATACTTTTTATCGGTAGGTACGTTTCCATGGGATAATTTTCGACTTCCACGCGAGCTAAGCTGCGAGAAAAAGCTAGTTTAGTTATATTTATTTCGGTGTTATGCAGGTATTTGTATATTTATTGAAGAGCAGCGAGCATAACTTTTTTGACAGGTACTTAGTATGTGAGTATCTCTATTTTTCCATGTTATCCATGAAAAATTTACATATCTATACTAGTTTCGGCTCGCGGCTTTGCCTGCGTGGATTTCGGTTTGTCATAGAAGTATTTATCGTGCGACCCGCGACTAAAAAACGTTCGAGAAATCTTAACTATTCATCCCATCATCATGGTTTGGTGTAGAATGTAATTTTTTCAACATAAAATTTCCCTGGCGATAAACATGCCGTTGCTACTTGTTCGCTGCACCGCTGACTCACCGCTATCGCCGACCAGTTCGAAACGCTTGCCGTAACGATTTCTGTAGTCTTTGACAACATATTGTAATAAAGTTATATGCATTAATTTTAAACGTATGTAGAGTTTTGTATACGTGTGTGGTGTGGGTGTGTGATTAACGAGTGAGTCAAGGTGGGTTAAAACCAGTGTCTCCGTCAACCCGTCTCTGTGCTCGGAACTACTCGTTCCATATCTATTCCCTCACGGAGGAAACTCTAACCCGCGTCGTCATCAGGCGCATTCTAAAGGAGATGCCTACAGAGGATATCCTTGTAGCCCAAGGTATTCCCGTTTCGGCCAACCATCGGCATAGGGCGAAACAGGGACTGGACTACGACATGGTCCTTGTCGTTTGCGAACCCACCGAAGGCCATGACCCGATCTTCGCAGTGAAATCAGTCAGTTTTCTTTCGGTCATGTCTATTGAGAAGCCCCGTAACACCAACCTGACAGTGTCACCGCTGCCAATTATACGGTCACTCTCAATCAAACTAACTGACTGTTGATGTCTATTGGGCCTATTACGTCTGCGATTTCGTGTTATTTGCTTTATTTTATTAAGTTTATTTGTTACGTTAACTTTTTCTTTTGTGTTGGATTGGGCATCCCCCAGTTCAACAGTACATACAGTTTTTAAATAGTGATGTACCGATTGTGGTACATCACTATTTAAAAACTGCCAAAAACAGGTAACACTGGAAATGTCAATTTAGTCTCCGAGATTAATAAACAGACTTTAATAGATTATATGTAATATATGTAGCACCTATGCTCTACCTCCATACGACAAACAAGGTGTCAAATTCTTTTTTCGGACAGGATGGTGTTGCCGTCTAAAGATTTTGAAATTCCACCGCTTTTTTACTTATACAGACTTAGCGTGGCCAGCCAGACTACTATCGATTAGAAGAATTTAAAAAAGATGTCCGTTTTTTGAGGCATTTATCATATTGTGCGTCACTACGACATAATATTACTTTATTATACTGCATGAAATTTTGTACAAGATTTCCTTTTGTAAAGAAGGTAAGCTAACTAAGGAAGTAGTTTTTCTCCAATTGGGTTAAATAGGGGATGAAAGTTTGCATGGCAATGCGACATTTTCCCGATGGGAAATTCCATCTGGGGCACACGGCTGGTACTTAATCCATACTGGTTAGGTTATAGGATACTTTTATCCCGGTAGTATCCCTCCATGCAGTCGAAGCCGCAGGCAAGAGCTAGTTTAAAATAAGATATGGCACTTACCCGGCTGGTATCGCATTGAGCTTATTCTTAGAGATGTCAACGGTGTGCACGTCGACCTCGGCGGCCGCAGAGAACACGTGCTCGGGCACGTGCGACAGTTCGCGGCACGGCATCATCAGCGCTTGACTTTTCTTTAGTGTGTACCTAGTTTAAAGGGGAGAATGAGTTACTGAATACTATTAGTTTCTCCTAATTGTTGTGTATAATTATAAGTAAAAGATACTGTGACAGGTTTACTTAAGAACTGACAAAAATAGATTTTATAAGCATTGTAATAAAGTCTAAGATATACTATAGAAAGTGTAATAGTATGTTGCTAGGGAGTTGTTGCATCCTATCTTATGCCAAAACATTCAGCATTCAGGGAGTTGTGGTGGATCGGCAAATTAATTCAGTCTTTACATGTATTTTTTTTTTTTTGTTGAAATGTTTAGGATGTCCAGAAAACAAAACATAATTATAATTTAACTTGAATAAATCGTTACATTATTTATGTTAAGAAAAATATTGAAAATAACAACCTACATAAATGAGTAATATGCTCACTTATCAGGCCACTCGTCAGGCGTGAACCTAGTTTCGCTGACGATCTCCTCGGTGATGCGATCTCGTAGGAACTTCATCATGCGCTCCGTACCTCCCCGGACAACGTCCTGTCGTACGAACGAGAGCTTGTTGCCTTCCATGTTGATGCTCTGCAGCTGAGATAACAGGCCTAGATTTCTAGGTAACCTACAAAAAAAGATTAACTTATATTTTTGTAAAATAATAAGTTTGTGATAGTGCAAAAGGCCTCAACGTTTCTTGAATCGGTTCCCCCCACACATTTCTTTTTACCTTATTATTAGTGTTTACTGGCAAAACCTAATTATTAATTGACTAGGGACTCGCCCCGGCTTCGCACGGTTTTAAGACTTGACAAAACATTGAGATTTCTTTGTTACATAAATGTATTACACACATAATCCGGAATAAATTCGCTAAATGATGTTGAAAACCGAAAGCGGTCACCAGACACGAAAAACTAATTTATTTTAAACTATTTATAGATGTGCCAACCTATAAGCAATATTGAGCTAACATTAGATTGGCTTTGATGGTTTGGTCATGTTGAGAGGATGAATGAAAGGCGACTAACAAAAGGTATTTACAAGGAAGATGTGAGTGGAATAGCCGGGAGGGGACGCCCTAGGAGGACATATAGTGACCTTATTGATGTGATGTTCTTCAGAAAGGCCAGGTGCGTAGTACTCGCAACATGCGTGCGTGTATGACCAGATGTATGAACGTAAACGAAGCAAAAGGACTAAGGATCGTAGCAGGTGGCGGTCTAGTTTCTGCCTACCCCCATGGAGAAAGGCATGAGTTTATGTATGTAATATTGGAACTATGGCTATGAATTGATTAATTTATAAGGCGTGGTTAAATAACAGCCGCGCGGGTCGATCTTCAAGGTTAAGTAGCCTTGCCGAGGTCGGTCCATCCATCATATACCGAGACCCCTCCGTGCCTCGGAAAGCACGTTAAGGGATGATATATTCTAGACCGTCACGGGCGCAAGCCGCGTCCGTGTCTGCTCAATTTATAAGTACCATAACTCGGACGACGGAACACGTACTCTGCACGGTGTAGCATCAACTGCTTCATATAAAATGTTCGTGAAGTTTTGGATCCGTGCCTTGCCCGCGCCTCGTACATGTCACGGCTCGCGACCGGCACGGTCTAGCATAAACCATCCTTAAGCCGTTGGTCCCAGCTGTCATTTGTAGATTTTTGACAATTGTCATGGGTAGTAAAAAACCCGAAAGTCTGATAACCTGTTTTACCAAGGGGTATCGAGTTACCCAGTAACTGGGTTGTGGAGGTTAGATAGGCAGTCGCTTTATTTAAAATTCTGGTATTCAGTTGTATCCGGTTAGACTGGAAGCCGACCCCAGCATCGTTAGGAAAACGCAAGGCAGATTATACTCACTTATTCAAATTGTTGTTAGTAAGCTCAAGCCTTTTTAGCTTCTGTAACAGTGATATGTTTTCGGGCAGCACTTCCACTTTGTTGTCCCTAATGTTCAACACACTCAAGTGCTGCATCTGGTCACAAAAATCGTCTGTAATTTCCTGTAAGAAGAAACACGATGGAATGTTTTTTGAAGTGAAAACATCTTTAGGCGCGTTGGGCATTTTTGAGATGCGTCTAAACCATTGATTTTTACGACACTGTGACGACATCAGCTTTTGACCATTAAAAAGACATCAACGCGTTGATTACCGCGGTACGTGGGGTAAAAGACATCAACGCATTGGTTACCGCGGTGCCGATTTTTTTTCAAGATTTTCATTTCTGTCCGCACTCCCAAAGTACCACTGCCTTTTTTTTAATGTGCTATGAGACCCACATGCCTCAGCACACAATTACTGTGATACCGTAAATATCTTAACTACATTCAATATTTGACGTAAATAGTAATTTGGGAAATCTTGAGGATTGCGTCATTCACTGAAAACCTCCTTGTATTCATGGTAAAATACAAAGCCACACCCTTATTGTTGCAGCAACAATTTTTGTGCTGGCAACATGGCATGCAACGTATGTATATGAGAAAAAAACCTGAAAACAAAATTATATTGCCTGCAATAGTGTTGCACTACTTTTGTTTGCAGCATTTATCCTGTCCTAAAAGCCTTTAGGCCTTTGACACTTGTATAACTTGTTGATAAAGACTTTGCAGTATTATTCAGGATCAGTTAGTTACCTTTATAAAATTATTAGCAATATATAATTCTTTGAGGGCAGAACACCCATAAAAGTCGGGTAGTTCTTCAATGTCGTTATGATTTGCGTCCAATATTTCCATTTTTCTCAGCTCTCCTAATGGTGGTAACTTCTTTAGGCTATTGTTGCTGATATTCATTTTCTTCAAATCTGAAAGAAATTAAGTTTAATTATGTTGTTTTCTGGTCAAGCTGAAGTGACTGATTTCTTATCATCTAGTTCTAGTATTGCCTAAATCTATGTATTGCCTAGGCAAAATTTGAGTTACAAAAATCTGTTTCTTGACTTTACTGAATGTCATAATTAACTCGACACCTTTGGTAATTTTATTGGTACACTAAAGAAAAACAAGTACTTTCAAGATCAAATCAACAATTAGTCACGTAATGCCAAGAAAACGTTAATAATGTATTTTCCGCAGTTGACTTACTAGCCAGCCGAAATACGATTTACACAAGGTTTTGTAGAATTTTTACAGTCGCATTAATTATTTTGGTGAAGTAGATAAATTAATTACACTTGTTATAAGAGTTGATTACTGTTTTTAGAGATAGAATAACTTAAAATTTAATTAGTCATTATCATCATTATCTCTGCCGAAAGACGTCCAGTGCTGGACATATGCCTCTGCCAAGGATATAATTATTTGCATGGTTCAAGTAGTACTAGCATCCAGTCATGAATCAAGAAACAAGCACCTGCCATCACCTTCTTAATACAATATAACAATAGAAAATGGTCTTATGACTGCGTCAATGAGCGTGAGGCAAATACGTACAAAGCTGATAATGTTTTCACAACTCATCAAAATATAGGGAACAGCTGATTTTAAGCCCTATATGAGGTTGTGCGTTATTTATGTTACATCTTGTTTGACAGATAATAACAGTTTCATTTCCCTCAATTTTTAATTAGTTATCAATATTTACACTTCATAAAGATATAAACAGATATTAAACCCCATAATCTGCCTATAATATTCCCAATGCTGGGACACATGCCTCCTCTCTATGAGAGGGAGTGGGCCGCCACTGTTCATACCCTAGATTATTACTGCTGATTTTTTTTTAATGAAGCCAATAAAAAAATAATCACCTCGAAGGTTAACAATATCAGGGGGTAGCTCTTGTAGTTCATTGTGCGATAGATTAATTTCTACTAAGCGTACCAAATACCCCATCCCTGGAGGTAACTTGGTCAATTTGTTGTGTGATAAGTCCTGAAAAAGAAAATAATTAAATTTAATAATGTATGTTACAAATTTAGCTGCAAGTTTGAGATGATAGTTCATTGATTCAGGCCTGACCTTGCGGAAATCCATTATAAAATACAATAGACGTGGATATATTTAGTAACTTTTCCGCTATTTCAGCTATTTCTAAAGAGCCATAAAAAATCCTGAAAGAAATCGACACATGTTTCACCTCTCAACGAGGCATCCTTAGGATGACGATTGACTTGTCGCGAACTCGAACACGGCGTGTTGCCACACCGACCGCTGAACGCAGACTGAGATTTATCGCCCATCAAACCCACTTATTATGGTGGTTAAGCGATTGACTGCTGCGCTGCGTGTCGCGGGTTTGATTCCCGCACGGAACAAATATTTGTATGACCTACAAATAGTAGTTCCGGGTCTGGCTGTTTGTGTATGCCAGTTTAAATGTTTGTAAACGCACCCACAATACAGGAGAAATTCCTAGTGTGGGGCAAAGTTTTTAAGGCTCAGTCTGCGTGAAATAGCTAAGCGGAAAAGTTATATCCACGTCTATTTTTTTTAAATTTTAGTTCCGCTTTGTTGTGTACAACAATTAATACTTTTTGATATTTAGATTTTAGGTTTTGTTGCTAAGCAGCAAAGTATAAAAAAGGATTTTTTTTTTTCTGATCCTGTACTACAAGGGACTCCAACCCTGCACTATCTACTTTACTGGGGTATTAAACCTTAAAAATAATACTTCTGACAAGTCAATTTCCATTACTTACCAAAAAGTTCAACATAACAAGATCACCAAAGTCTGGTTCTATTTTCGAAAGTTCATTGTGAGAAATATTCAGCCAGCGCAACTCCGACAACCGGTAGAATTCTTTGGGAAGTGTTACCAGTCGATTATGAGATAAACTCAGGTTCATAAGACTCTTTAGTTCACCAAATTCAGTTGGTAGGCTTGATATGGCATTATCATGAAGCTGGAAAAACATAAACACAATACTGTTTTAATAAGTATGAATAAACTGTGTACTAGGTAACATACTTTTTAACACAATATGGAAACATACAGCACAAGAATCAATTAAATATAATGTATTCTGACTCAATAAAATATTGTAATAGGCTAACAAACAAATTAAATTATTTGCTTTAGAAATCTCAAACATTATCATTTCAATTACATCTATATGAAAAATTTATTGAAAAATGGATCAGAAATTTTATGACCGAAGTATTAGGATTTTTAATCTAGAGTTCTACTCTGAATACATGTCTTATAAGCAAACAAATAATATAATGTTAGAAAAAGCGGTAAAGTGTCAGTCGTCCTTCTCACCTTGAGGTTAACAAGGTGTTGCAGAAACTTGACATTGCCTGATATCACCTTTATAGCATTGGAACTGAGGTCAAGGGTCTTCAACGGCTCTGCTGTCCACCACCTGTTAGAATCATTTCTTGTGAAGTCAACCTCCTTAGTTTCTTCCAACACCAAGTCATCAATTTTCCAAACATTTTCTGGTACTAAAACATTAATCTTATAAGTGGCACAATTATAAGAAAGAATTAAGAAAGAAAGAGATTTAGAAAAGAATTATGTATGTAGGTATGTACGTGGTATCTAGTTCTTAGATTCTTTGATTAAAAATGAGAAATATTTTTCATAACACTGAACTGAAGGATTTTATAATAAAATCAACTTGTATGAATAGGTCGCATAGTTTTATGCAAAGACTACAATAGTATACTGGCTAGTTTTATGTGACGCACACTGTCAATTACAATAGATGTAATAAATAATTCTATCCTCACCTGAACCCAGTCCCCTGTTGCATAAACTGAGTTGTCCGGTCCTCTTCGCAGATTTAATCAAACCAATAGATAATTCATTTTCGTCTGCTTTTTTGTCTTGAAGGTGAAATACAGACTTGTTACAAACTTTTATTCGGGATTTTGAATGTGGTCTATTAGACATATTTACTTTTATTGAATGAGTGTGCTGTATTTTATTGCTGAACTACTGAAGCGAATTATCATCATTGTTTTTGTTGAAGTCGAAATAAAGTTGTGTACACACTGGACGACGACATGGGACCAATTAGATTTTTTTTTTCAACAGAACCCGATGGCTTTTTCTACATTCTCAATAAGTATTAAATTTTATCTTAGGAGTGGAGATAAAAACTGCCACTTGTTCACTTCAGATGGTGCTGATCTCCAGCGTCTAATAATTTGACAGCTCACCATACATTTTTGTAATTAAGCGACTTCTTTTACGCATAATTTATTATTGAGCCCAGCTGTGCAGCTGTTTACTGCAAAAATACGGGGACCTATCTATGTATTTGCTAAAGATGTTATAAGAAGAAAAAGTGGGGGAAAGTTCTCCGAAAAAAATTGGAATCGCAATATTTCGTCGAGACGATGTGCTATCCTTTAAGCGTTTTATGGGAAAAAGTGGTTTATAGGTGATGCTCCTAAGAGAACTAAGTCTGATATCATAACATACAGACACTTGTGATGTGATATTGTATAAATTATAGTAAAGTATTCGTGTGTTTATATTATCATATTAGATCAGTGCTAGAAGTGCTATCTCTAAGGTTTTTCAGTCAGGAAAATCATGCCCAAGTTGGTTTCCAATTCGCGTACGCCTCTAATCTTTAGCACATAGCACATCGTCTCGACGAAATATTGGATTCCAATTTTTTTCGGAGAGCTTCCTTCCACTGTTTTCTTCTTATAATATCTTTGGAAAATACATGGGTCCCCGTATTTTTGCAGTAAACAGATGCGCAACTAAGCTCAATAATTAATTATGCGTCAAAGAAGTCGCTTGTTTACAAAAAATGTGTGGCTAGCTGTCAAATTATAAGACGCTGGAGATCAGTGCCATTTGAAGTTAGCAAGTGGCAGTTTTTATCCCCATTAACATTATGACATTACTTTTGCGCCACCTTGTAGTTTCGTTTTATCTTGTTTGTATATCATGTACACACAGCTTTAGAATTAAATATGACATTTCTGAGAACAGATTATAAATATGAACACAGATAAAACTACAAAGTCAAAACAAAACAAAACGAAACTACCCATCGCTGTGACACAAGATTTTATTTTATTCTTAAACAATAAAACAGGCGAGTATCAACTTTTGGATGCAGTTTAGCATCCAAAAGATGAACTTTCACCTGTTTGTACCCTCGGGTCCGCGCGGCGCTCCCTGGGCAGTCAGTCAGCCTCATTACCATCTTACTGACTGGGTAATATTTTGCCACGCGGCATGAGCTATTCATACCTAGTTCGTGCAGTAGCGGACTAACCCTGTCGGGGGCCCAGGGCAGCTAAACTAAATGCCCCCCAAGAACATGCACGTTAGCACGTTGCCTTGAAACGGTTAGGTTTTCTTTTGAATATTGAAACAGAAATAAAAGATACTTTGTCGACAAAAAGAAAAGCTAGATCATCAGACCAATAAGGGATGGTAGAGGGGGGAAGCGAGCTTGAACATTTTTGCACCCCGCATATTTTAAATTCACTTTTGAACATTTATACAGAAATTGGAATTACTTTAGCAACCTATACAGAAAAGTTTGAAAATGAATAAAATTTTAGCACCCCACCCCGGATAGGTTAAGGTTACCTTTAGAATATTCGTGCTTATATAGGAGTTACTTCATCGACATCCGCACAGAACTAAACAGGATGTAGTGACCTAGGTTGCAAGACCGAACAAAGCGATTTCAAAAATTTTAGCACCCTTCGTTTATATTTGGCATGCGTTTTAGTTTGCCCCTCAACTACAAACTGTCTTTTACTAACTGAACATTTATGTTGGTCTTTGGTTTGGAATTTGCAGTGGCACTCCAGGAGTGACGACAGAAGTAAAAACTTTTAAAAAATAATTGGCACCGCGGTAGTTTTTAGTCCACGGTATCGGTAAATTGCGTTACAGTATCGCGAAATCAATGGTTTAATCCCATTTCAAAAATGCCCAACGTGCCTTAAGATGTTTTCACTTTAAAAATATTTCTCGAGTTTTGGGAGACCCCCGGGATTGGGGACCCGGGGTGGAACGCACCTGCTGCCGTCCCAAATGGTGGACTGAGGAGAGGGGGGAGCTTAGTCCGCCTTAGCGAGGTAGCTCTCAGTGAGTTCGTGGCTTCATACCGATACCTACGAGAGAAAAAGAAAACCGGAAATCGAACCGGCCAAGTTATGAAAAATTATATATATACCTAATAGTAAATCCTAAAAACCTACTGATCATCTGATCGAGAGGCTCTTATTATCAACATTCTTTCTAAATAAATTGTAAGAAGCTATCTATGCTGAATAGTAGGACTTGGTTTTTTTGCGGTTAATAATGGCAGCTAGCACGCAGCTTGAGTAAAATTTTAATTAATAGGAATATCCTATAATACCTACCTAAATTACAAAAAACAACTACTTTCACTTACATTTACATCGAAATTCAAAAATGTATTTTACTTACTATGCAAAGACCCTAGTGGAAGTGACGGCTCCTTTATGTTATAACGGTTTTGCTTACAGATATTTTCAACTTTGCACACTTCATTTTCAGACCTACATATAGGTACCATCTTTTTCATAGTACCTCACTTTTTCATGAATAGGTTGTTCCTATAAACTTTTATTACATAATATTTTTATACACTGGAATTCTGGAAATACAAATTCAATTGAGTCTTACTTATTGATACTGTCATAAATAAAATATAATGTTATATTTTTTTCATTTTTATTTTTCATAAAATACAACCAGTGCTTTGCTATTCAAACTTATTATACCTATGGCATGGAAAGGAAAAGGTCGCAAGAGGTTATGCTACGGTTTTCTAGAAGAGCGGTGGCCGTACTCATTGAGATAGGAAAAACATATATGTCTATGGCCGTACTTAACGGCCGCAGTGCTGTCATGAAAATGATGACCATAGACTACTAATGATGACGGCAAAGAGAGAGCGGCAGCGGTTATATGCCGCAAAATTGCCCTACCTAGTCAAAAGATAGTCGCGTTTCTGTTTCGTTTTTAACCGACTACAGCGAAGCAAAACGGAGGGTTATGATTTTGACCGGTATGTATGTATGTAAGTTAATAAGAATGCATGTATGTATCCTCATAACTTCTAAACTACTAATCATTATTTGACAAATGAGGTATCGTTGAAAGCGTCTTGATCGTCCGCTGGCTATATTCAGAGTATGTAAACCTTATGTGACATCACATATATATAGCGCCCTCTAGAGGACATAAAGAGATTAACTAATAAAAAAATAAAAAAATGTGTCTTATTGGGTATCAAATGAAAGGGCTTAATTGGCACATTAAAAAAAAAATATTATAACCCCAAAATAATTTTGATATATTTGGTAAATCCAAAAGCGCACGCTTCATCACGCTCATTAAAAACAGAACAACTTTTTGACTGCTTTTTACCGAACAATATGGGTAAATTTTCTCACCTCGCAATCTTTACGTACTGTCAAACTATTAGGATTTGCTATGTTGGTTGCTAGGCAACGGAAGAGGGTCGAATTTGAATAAAAGAGCCATAATATATTATTACTGTACTCTGTGGCCATTTTCAACAGGGTTCGTCTTATGGCTGATAAGTATTTAAAAAAAAATTGATTCAATTAATTGATTTTCTCGCAAGCTACAATGTTTTCAGGTTACATACATTGATAGACAGGATTGTTTTTTTTTACTATTTCGATGTTTTTATCGTTTCTACTTCATTAAATCAATTTTTGAAAAGTAGGTACACACGGCTACACATCAAGCTACACATTTTCTGTATAAGCTGACCTCGCTTTGTACGGAAATCCTATGCAATGCGAGATCAACATAAACTGGAAATGTATAGCTTGATTTGTAGCCGTGTGTACCTACAGTATTAATCATTTAAAAGTGCCATACATGGGCCTATTTGAAATAAATGATTTGACTTTGCCTTTGACTTTGATTAAATAATCTATACAATAGTGTATAAATAAGTAGGTTCTGTTTAGGTATTAGGTACTAGCAGGAGTGTAACAATAAAAACTGTTGCAGAAAGGAGGCAAAACAATTTTTTGCCTCCTTTTGGGACGCGGTTGGCAGCCGTGTAGCAAGCCCTTAATGCTTCGCTTATGAGTCGTGCAAAAACAAAAAGTTATAAAAC
Organism: Omphaloscelis lunosa; assembly: GCA_916610215.1. Classification (NCBI taxonomy): domain Eukaryota; kingdom Metazoa; phylum Arthropoda; class Insecta; order Lepidoptera; family Noctuidae; genus Omphaloscelis; species Omphaloscelis lunosa. The sequence goes on from OU744247.1 coordinate 16,519,558, forward strand.
TAAAACACAACTAAATACGACAACAGTCATCTAAAAAGGTAAGTATAAAATTTTTTGATGACTTTTGTCGTAGTTGGGTATTAGTTTTATAATTTTGTGACACCTCTGACACACAATGGCGTAGTGGCTACACTTGTTTGTCATGGAAACGCTATTTAATAATGAGTGTGAGCTCACTCTTCTCACCAGCCCGCCCCATCTTTGATGTCCTCCCCCAGCGACGCCCTAAGCCGAAGTTCTTAACCCATAGGGGGTGCCCTTAGCTAGCGCTCGCCTAGTTTTAATTAGTATAGTTTTAGCCCCTGGCTGGAGGCTTTGAAGCTTAAAAGGCAGCCACAGGAAAGCCTGGTTAAGTAGTCATGATCTCAGAGGTCAACTACGAGATACCCTACCTAAAAATAAAAAAAACACTCTTCTCAGTATGGTCACTTTTTCTTCTGAGTGAGTACTGTGTGGGCAAATCTAGCTGTATCTCTTTAATGTGTCTTTGGGGGACGAGGTTTGCTTTACGGTGTCAACAACGCTCTCTAGGAAAATACACCAATTTACTTTCATAATCAACGTTTCATTCGGTGACGTCATTCGCCGGTAAATTGCGGACGCTACGTGCGCGGTCACTGCTTTTGTAGGAAACCGTAGCTTTACCGCTGTCCGCCACGACCATAGAGCACGGAGACCGAGATGTCTCGGCGGCAACGTCGCTGCCGTCGGTCGTGTCGTCATGTCGCGGCGATTCCGTGCTCTGCGTCTATGACTTACAACGCCATTCTTTAGCAAACAATATTTCCTATAATTTTATCTTGGCTTTATCTAACAAAGCCTTGTACAGAAAACCGCTAAATGCATGAAAACAATACTGGTGGAGGAACTAGTAAGTAATCCCGCTAAATTAGAATGGACACGGTCAGCTCTTGTGTTTGTTTCTGGTGTAAAAGGCGTTAGCTTATCGTAGACCTTCCCTTTTTCTAGCAGAGCGCTCTCTTCGTTGCTTCGCCAGTAGAGCGATGCGAGGGTTGCTAAACACTTGAACAAGACATAAAAAAATATCAATAGATAAGTTAATGGTTTAAATTAGAAAATAGGCTTGACTCTACTACACTATAGGTCAGTACCTAGTACCTAACCAAGTTTGCTGGAGTCATTCATGTAATTTTTAGCTAAACATATTTTGGTGTCGTCGAAACTTGACATTGAGTTAAAATTCGAGATTTAATAAGACAATTCCAAAATAGTGCTTTAACTTACTTTGACTCTAAATCCGTTACTCTTTAAATGTTGTTCAGTAAGTATAAAATCTAGCAGCAGTGTGGTGGTTTGCAAGTCTTCATAAGTACGATGGATTGAAGGCAGCACTGCTGTGGTTGGTGCTGGCTCGCCATTGATGTACCATGATAGATGGTTGGACGGACGAGACCGGCCAGAAGTGCAGTTCACGTGCACGCGGTCTCCGAGACGATATCGTGATCGCAGTCCTGACAGAAATGGCCCATGCTCAGGCAGGACTAGACAGAAATAGAGAAAAAAACAGTTCTTAATGGTCATAGGTCCCTCATTTCATGTGAGACAAACAAGGATTTGAGTGGCTTTAACATACAATGATAGAATTAAAAACTCCACTGGTAAGATAGCGCGTCATACTCACCGACCACATTCAAATCTGCATATCCGGATACAGTGGGAAATAGCGGCCTTTCGCCGGACACCTCACAGCGATACCGGCCGCCCGTCTCGGACACTGCCGCTGACAGCATCAGGCTTGACCCGGACACGTCTGATTGCTGTGTCAATCACAATTTGAATTTAAAATAAGTGTCTGTATTACAATAGAGATTAGACGTCATAATAGGAATATGAACGGAGACATCCTACATTGCAATATTGCATTCTGTTATCGCATACCGCTTCGGTATGGGTACAGACTTGACGGCTATTGAAACTTTGAAATCGAAAAGTCTATCAGACCTCAACATCAACCCCCGGCAGCGGGAACTTCCTGCGCGGCTCGTGGTCACGTGGCACGTGTCGGAAGAACTCCTTGCCATCCTTGTACCACTTGACGGAGTACAGCACGTCTGCGGGACCTAGCGCCCAGCGGCACGACAGCGCCACGCGCGTGCCCAGAGACACGTGCGCCGGCACGCGCAGTTCTAGCAGCTCTAGGGGTAGTATGCAATCTGTGTGTTAAAATATGTCGAAGTTAAAGTTACTGCAGCTACTTCGGGTAGATAAAAAGCGTCACATAGTTATACTAACTATGCACACCGTATAGATTACAGATATAGGTAAATTTAGAAAAATTGCGTGAGGTCTGTGTTAAAACCGATCAGAAGTCAGCAGTAGGACTGCGCAATTTTTCCTGTCCTGCCTGACGTATCTTAACGCAAATTCTGAGATTGTGCACTGCTACATAAAGATCGTTTTGCAATTTATGGATAAGCTACAAAACTTTGTCCTACCTATGCTAGGGCTGCCACCTCTTGTTAATCAAAATCCGGGAGAAAAAAATCTTTTCACGTTTTATTTTATTTTGAATTTATATTTTCCATTTGAACGTACAGACTTTAAAATAGCTGGTCTTGAACTAACATTAAAAAACTCATTGCAGTCCATTTTAAAATTGAAATAGTTTGGCCTTGACATGTTCGTCATTTCAGTGGGTTCTTTCTTTTGTCCTCGATACTTATACAAGGTGCAGTTTTGAACCTGCAAAACATTTCAGGAGGTTGTTATGAGACTCGTAAATAATCATATAACAATACGATACCAAGTCAATAATCAATAATACTTTTTCTTTTCGATTTTTCAATATTATTGTTTTTCAGAATAACTCTCTTAATAACCCTCTTCAAAAAAACAGAATCACCCATTGCGATGTATCGCGCGTCATGTCACTGTGTGCGTGAATGCGATGACCAGTGACGTCAGCCTGTACGAGTCTCCGCCCACATTTCTATGAAACGAACGCGGCACGTACGTTAAACTAAAATGAAGGTCGTTGCTATGGTTACGGGGAGCCCCCGCGATGCTCGTCATACCGCATTTCGATTAAGACTCGAAAATCTGTTACTGCGCATCGAAGGTTCAACCAACGTGCCGCGATCTGTACAAGTTGTTGTAGCTACAACAACTTATAGCAAATAATTTTACCTTAGATGTAGTTCGAATTTGAAAATCACAATGTACCTACATTATTGTTTTAAATTTCGCTAAATAATAACTCATTTTTAAGCATCATTACAATGCCGTGGCCAATCTGCCGAGCCTGTTCCCAACTATGTTAGGGTCGGCTTTCAGTTTAACTGTATGCAGCTCACTACAATGGAGTGCCAGTGAATCACGTAGGGCGACTGCGTATCAGACCTCAACAAACCAGTTACTTGATAACACGATACCCATTTGTTAGACTAATTGTCTGACTTTCTGGCTTTTGACTACCCGTACCAACGACCATACGGCAGGGCTGTAAGGTCGTTGACCCGTACCGACCCGTGTGGTACCTAACGACCGTCCGAGAGCTACAAATCAATTCGAACCAAAGGCTTTAATTAAGTGCTTACCGAAACACGGGATTTCAATGATGTCCTAGATAAATTTAAAAAGTACTTACATCATTATGAATTAAAAAAATAACACAATGGTACTTGCTCAGTTGCGAACCCGCAACCTCATGCATGAGAGGAGAAAGCTGCCGTCGTAAGAAAAAAGGGCACAACTAACATTTTTGTCAAAATTGAGTTATATACATATTTAGAATCAGAAAAAAAAGGCACATCTACTCAATTTTTTATAGAATTTTATCTTCAAGGAATTCGAAGATACAGTTAGGCTCAAAAGGCACAAATGAGACTAATATTCATGTTTTTTAGAATGAAAAGGCACATTTATTTATCATTATATCGAAAAGGCACAAATACGTAGATGTGACTATTACTTCATACAGATTTTTACTAAAAACTACTTTGAAAAGGCACACTTACAACATAACATAAAGAAAAGGCTCGAATACCAGATGTGCCCTGTCTACTTAATTAATGATCCATGCATGGCTCAATTAATTTACGTATAAAAGGCACAAATAACCAGTTGTGCCTTTTCTTTAAATTATTTACGATTAGGGGTGAAGAAAGGAGGGCAGGGTTTGATTGAAACGCGCCAGTTGTGCCCGACGTGTCTCGACGAGTCCACGCTTGTCTGTGCTGCGCTGGTAAGATTAAGTTTTTGTTACATTTGGTATAACCAAAATAATTGTAAGGCTGTAAGAAATGTTCTTGATAATAAGAATACCCAGTCGTTACCGTTGGTACGACTGGGTACCCAGAATCCCTCATTGATGGCCGCGGACACAACCCAAATCCAAGGAAAATAGATAATACTAAAATCATTGAGCATACAATGTCATTCCGTCCTGCTGTGTCCCATTACAGGCGAGAACATGCCCCTAACAAAAAGTATTTGCCTTCTGATCTCAGTATTCGAATCATGTATGACCACTACTGTGAAAATGAGCCTGAAACGAAAGTATCGTACGGTTTTTACAGAAAACTTGTAAAGGAACTTAATATCTCATTTGCCAAATTAGGCCACGAAGAGTGTGAGCAATGTGAAAAATTTATAATTCATAACCCTAACTCAGAAATTAGGCACAGGCGTTGTCAAGCATGTAAAAGTTATGAAGAACATCACGAAAAGTATATTTTAGCTCGTAAGAAGTATGAAGAAGATGCTGATAACCAGACTCAGAAAAAGAATAATGCTGATACTGTTATTTTTGCTGTAGACCTGGAAAAAGTTATTATGTTACCCCGTATGGATGAATTCAAAACCGTGATGTTCTGTCCGCGGCTTATTGTTTTCAACCAGAGTTTTGTGCCGTTAGGAGACAAAAAAATACACGAAGTTGGTCACACTTTTGCCGTTTTATGGCACGAAGGAACGTCTGGCAGAAAAAAAGAGGACATTGTAAACTCTGCCGAAGTTAGTTTTGAAAGTATTACTTTGCGGTATTTAGAAGTTGGTCATACATTCAAGGCTGCTGATGAATTCCACCACAGAGTGGAACGATCTCTTAAAACAAAAAAACGTGTATATGACTTTGAGGATTTCTGCAAAGCTGTATCTGATACTGGCTCTCGCACAATAGTAAAGAAGATGATTATTCAAGATTTTTTGATTTTGAAGACTGCTCCTCAACATTCAAATTGAAAAATTCCAACCCTCGAGCTTATTTGAATGGTATTGTTTAGGCTAATTTTCGCAGGGGATTCCATTTATTATTTTACAAAAATAGCCATGGCACTGATGAATATTTTGAATTAGATTTCCTTAGGTTAAAAGATCTTAAACAAGGTATTCCAGCACCACGCCAAAAACTTACTCCGAGGGGCATCACGAGTGAAAGGAAATCCGCTATACTCACTAAACTTGGACCACTTACGCCTGCTAATCGAAGGCATTTTTGGGAAGGCTTACCCGTAAATGACCGCTCAGCTGATCTAACTCATATTTATGAAGACTGATTGTTTTATTAATTTACTCATTTTGACTGAAATTCTAGTTATAAGTGCCTTGATGATTGTGATAACTTACCTAATTACTTAACATAATAATGTACCTAAAGTTTTTTATTTTTCAAATAGTTTTTTTTTGTTTATTCTTATTTTGATAATTTTAATGTTGTTCAAAGGACATGGCTAGAATTGTTCAAAAAGGTGATAACCTTAAAAATGTTAAAACATTATTATAAAACTTCTACTAGTAGCTGATTAAATATCCTTTTTTTATAAAAAAAAAGAAACTAATACCTAAGTTCCTTGATGAAGGTTTTTCCTTTAATTTTTGAATTAGTTTGTGTTTATTCCAATTTTGATAATTTTAATGTTGTTTGTAGGGCATGGCCAGAATGATTGTAATTGTGATAACCTTAAAAGTGCCATATTTAACAAACATTCTTATAAGACTTTTAGAAGTTGATTTAATAACCTGACTGTGATTTAAAAAAAAACAAATAAGTTTCTTAAGAGACTGGTAATTTCAGTTAACTAATGTAAATTTTTTAAAGTGAGACGATAATTTTTGTTACCTTTTTAAAATCAAAAAATTATAATTATTTCCTAATTGTTTTATTACCTGTTTCTTTTTGTATAATTATTAAAATGAAAAGGCACATTTTAATAAATATGCCTTTTCATTGTAATATTTCATATTTTTTCCCAAAATGTCAGAATGAAAAGTCGCAATTGGTTAGTTATGCCCTTTATTCGTAATATTAATAACTTTAGTTAATTTTTTTTGTTACTTTGAAAGGGAAAATGTTGATTATTTAATAAATAGTAATAAAATAATAACTTACATTTCATTAGTTGTATAAGAATCGTGATAATGAATTTATTTTAATTCATCTATTTTCGAAAAATAATGTGTAAGTCAATATTTTTCGCCAAAAACCAATAAAAACTTTAAAGTCGATTTTCTCCATATTTATAAAATGTTAGTTGTGCCTTTTTTCATTATGACGGCAGAAAGCCTTAACCACTGGGCTATTACGATAAATAATAATAGTAGGAATTAGATACAACTGCACCAAAAAAAGATCACGTTGGCGTCGTTAATTACCTATCAGCTGATGAATAAAATGATAGGCGGAGATAAATAAACCTTACAAAGCACGTAAGCAGTTCCTGTTGCACAGTTGTGAAACTACGATCGCGAGCGCGTGCGCGGGATTTAGGTAGGCACCTAATAATAATAATAAGGCATGTAGGTACTCGGCGCAGTCGGCGCGCTCTGTAGGTAAATTCAGCCCCAAGGACGGTTTTTATTTGTAGATTTAAGATTTTCCTTCCTACTTTTTAACGGGCTGAGGACCGATAGAAATACATCAAGATAATTTGTGCTAGTTAAGTAGGTAGGTACCCATGTGTTAGGGATTTTAGGTGATTCATTTTGTCTGATAGGTATTTTTGGCGTAGTTAAAAATTTTAAATCAACTTATTTACACTAATCAAGTTGATTTAGCTAACATCGTATTTACAAATTATTGTCTATGTACAAATAAATAAATAAATTACCTACTTATGTTACCTGGAGATATTGTTCAAAGTTTCCACCGTCACACTCCAGGCACAGTCTAGCACAACGTTGCTGATTTTCCTTCAGCTTACGTAACACAAACACATTCGTTTTTATTGTGTCGAAAGCACTGATCGTCGAACTGCCGATGATCGCGCAGTCTCTGCGTAGCAGCCAGCATTACCCTGTGTGAGGGACGTTGCCGATTGGGGAATAACTCCGCGAACATTTCGATGGCTCGAGATACATTGTCTCCACTGATGGCATACAAGCGGACCATCTCCACCAACTCTACATTGGAGTATTGGTCCGTCATTTTTACAACTAATCGAAGGCGCACTTGAGGGGCGGAATTTGCAAGCGTATGCACATACCGGCGTCATCAAATACACTAATAAATTGGCCCGATTTATGCATTTGCGATGGCCGCGGGGGCGTGGCGGGGGAGAGGGAGCGGGCGGTGGTTGGTTCTTTGGATTTATGAAAGAAATGTCGGTTGCGTTTGTTTGTGTGTGTGAAAGCGCAGTTTAAGGACACGTACAGATTGGTCGCGTTTTAAAAAGGGGAGTTCACACTTACCGATTTCCGTAAATAAGAATAAAATGAAAAAAAAATACCTGCCCATTTTATTGTTGATTCGGGTCGAGAATCACTAACATAATTACCTCCTAAAATGTTTTGCAGATCCAAAACTGCACCTTGTATAAAAACGCTCGCAGGCAGCGTTTGATACACCTGTATCAAACGCCACCTGCGAGCGTGTTTTTGACAAAATGAACAAAATGTAGTTGCGAGTGTCGCGACTTCGCGACTGCATTGGCCAGTAGCGTGATACCGGGCGCGGTCGTACGATTTTCGCCACTATTTAAAGAAAAAGAAAGAAAATACGTTTGCGGTAAACATGACGCAAAGAAAGAACACAAAACAAAAAAGAACAAGTTGGGGTAAAATATGCGTCACATCCACGCAAAACGGCTATTGCTCAATATAATTCTGCGACCCTATGTGAGACAGAGCCCCAGCGCTAGTTTTTAACGACAGCCGGCTCTGACGTTATGACGTCGACCAGTGCAGTATACAATAAGATACAATAGACCTGTATGTCAATCCACGTCTATTGTATTTTATAATGGATTTCCGCAAGGTCTCGCCGGAATCAATTAACCTGTGCAATTAACTATACAATGAGATATAAAAATAAAATAAATATACAATAATTCTACACGTTGTATGTCAATTATTCCGCCAGCGCGCGTGAATTCTAAATTTCAGAAGAATTTTGTTTAAATGAAATTCCTTCCGGGAGCCGGAAGATTTAAATTTTCTTACCTGAATTCCGGGAGAGTTGGGAACCCTACCTATGCCTTCCGTAGTTCCGTGCGAAAAAGACATGGGCCAGCAGGAAGTGGAAAAACATCTACAAATATCTAACCGTTGGAACGTTGATTAGTTTAAAGCAGAAATTTCTTGCGTAATTTCTGATAACGTTTACCGCAAAAATTTTAGTCTTAGCGGCGATTGTGAACACTAATAAAATTGGTTAGTCTGCAATCTGCATAGAAAAAGTGATGCATTTTAACTAGAAATTAAAGGTGGATGGTATGTTTCGTGTCGGGCACGATGAACGCGCATCTCCCATCTAGGCAAGGAAGTAAGTACATCTTTGTGTGAACATCATTTGGTTTACTTTGAAAGAACGATCATAATGTACAAAAGTCGCTAATTAACCTCCCTACCGTAGGTACCTACCCAACTAGGACAAACTGGTCTTATAAAAGTCATCAATGCTCTTCTGCCAAGAGTTATTGCATTGGTAAATGAGTCTTGTAAATGGTTTTGTAGTGTCTAACAAGTCCCGATTTCACACACACTTCAAGATTTCTAGCTCTGCTTTGATTCTGTAAAAGCATTGTAGCGTGCTAAATTGTCTTGATTTTATCTTGTAAGCGCATTAATGTATGCTTTAAATCACATACTTTTCCAATATCAGATAAAATTGGAATCAAAAGTATTTACTTTGCGAATCTGAACATAATCTGAAAAGATTCCTTTATAAAAAATATTTAATGTTATTTACATTCCGGTCGACAGCAATTAGGAATAACTGATGCGTGTGTTGCGTTGTAAGTGAAATATTAATGCGAAGTTTTTGGTGTTGTTGGCGTTTATAGATTTCGATTTTTTTTCCTTTTGAATAGAATTATTTCCAGAAGAAATTAACATGTCTACGGAACCACTAGCTTCATCATCGTTGCGTTGACTCGTAGATTATAATTATAAGATTAAAATATCTCGATTTAGCACACGAGGTTGTTGACATGTGGAATGTGAGCTCAGCTATCATTGTGCCGATTGTCGTAACGGCTAATGGCCTGATGGCCAAAAGCCTCGATCAGCATCTCTCGAGGCTCTCGTTAGGCGGTTGGATCAAACGCCTGATTCAGAAAGCACTACTCCTCGATACGGCCCGCATTGTGAGGAGGTTCCTGTCTCTGCAGCCCTAACCACCGGTAGCTAGGACCCTGCTCCCGACACCGGCGGAACCCTATTTTTTATATTTTTAAATGTTTTTTTTTTTAATACTTTTTATTTTAAGAAATATTTAAAAATGTTAATAAATAAGATATAAAATGAATAAACATAATACTAATAATATTTTTTTTTGTTCTCTCATAATCAAAAACACAGTACAAAGTCAAAGTAACACTTGATAGAGACTGGTGTCTGTTGTAGGTAAAACCTGTATTACAAATTACCAGGCTTACCCTCCATCGGACAACTAACATAAGACATATGACTGTATTCAATGAGAAATGAGATTGCTCTTGTTCAAACAATTTCTCCAAATCACGAACTCCTTCTTCTTTTTCTTTGTCTTGAAAATGTACAGCTTTATTGTCGTATTTAGCAAATTTGCCATGTAAAATCATAAAGTAAGATTAATTTCAAAGTTTAAGCAAATTTTATGAGGATTTTTTACCGAGATCAGTGTTAATTCTCCCATTACAGTCACCCGTTCTTAGCTTTTAAGATTACCAACAAATTTTGAACTAAGCTTTGCGTTCTCAAAATCAATATTCTTGTATGAATCATGTAAACGCACTTGTGCATTATTGATGCTTGAGTATTTAGGCAAGAGTTGAGTCGTAACGAATGCTAATATAAGTAGGTAGATGTCTGGTAAAAGTCATATGATTTAATCATGTAAACGTTTTTGAGAGTTTTTTCTCTTCGTTTACAAGTAAGATAAGATTAACCAAAGCCATTATATGGCATTTTTAAGATTCAAAGCATTAAAAGCTGCGGTAGTCAAAAGCATTTTGCTAGTTGGGTAGACAACGATCCGAGTTTAATAAAGCAATCCGTTTACCGCCAGCTAAAATAAGTTAATTTAAGGTTAGTTTAGTTCGCCGGTTTTTCATATAATGTGCGTGCCACATGTATGAAAAACTGGCGAGCTAAACTAAACTGACTTAGATTAGCTGGCGGTGGACGGCTCGATTAATGCCACCTAGATTTCGCAGTCCGTATATTAGCTACTGTTTCCTATTGAAAAGTAATTTACGAACAAACACTGTATAAAGGCTCTTTCAAATAGGCGCGACACGCGACGCGACACAAAGACACCGCTCGTCGCGCGACTAGCGGTGTCTTTGTGTCGCGTCGCGTGTCGCGCCTGTTTGAAAAAACCTTAATGCGTACACACGGCTACACATCAAGCTATACATTTCCAGTTTAAGCTGATCTCGCATTGAATAGGGTTTCCGTACAATGCGAGGTCTGCTTATACTGGACATGTATAGCTTGATATGTAGCCGTGTGTACATGTTGATAAATATCATAGTAGTTTTATTTATTTCAGTTACAAATATTTACAATAAGAAGAACGCTTAGATATATTTTGTTACCAAAAAATTTTACTGTGAATTTTAGCAATGAAGATTTTTAGGTTTCCGTACTTCAATAGGAAAAAAACCGAACTCTTATAGGATCACTCGTGTGTCGGTCACAGTCAATGGGCTCCGAATCTAATGGACCAATTAAATTGAAATTTGGTATACATAAATAATGTATTTCTGTGATGCAAACACGGACGTAGTGTTACGTACCTAAATAAATGAGTTTTGAATATGAGGGTCAGTTTTGGGGGAAAATAAGAAAATTTAAAAAAAGTTTTGCTATCTATACCATCTGACATATCAAATGAAAGGCCTTGTTGCGAGGATTTTTTTTTTTTTAAATAAATACTTTTAAAGATTTTTAAATTGATGAAAATTTACCATATCTCCGAAACTACATGGCCTAAAGTTTTGAAAGAGATACAGAGAATGGTTCCTTACTCATAGATTACAGGAAAACCTTTACTTAAGAAGTCTATGATTTTAAAATAGCATGGTAAATTTCTCAATATTGTGCGTACAAACTTACATTTGCAGTTGGAATGTATGGGAGAGCATGTTTTTCAACTACAATGTTAAGTTTCTTCTTGGGATAAATTCATCCCAACGTTTTTAAAGCTCTATCCTCTGATCCGTGATCTGCTACTAATGGAGGCGGAGAATGTCGCCGTTTGTTAGAAAACAATTTATTCCCACATAGGTAGGTACCTAATGTGCTTTTGCCCAATAGAGGTACATAATTATTTATTATTAGGTATCGTTTTACTAACCTAACTTTTTTCTCAGTAAGTTTTCATCGTTCAATAGCTTGGTGAATTAAAAAGTTTAAAATACCACTAAAGATCACAAGAGTGAAGACTGTCCATAAAAGTTGACCGCAACAGCCAGTCACCATTTCTGCCCACTCCACCACCGATCGATGAAATCAATCAACAGCATAGCACCACTCCGCACTTTCGTCAATAAGGCTGAAAAAAGAAAAGTAATGTTACCTTGTGTTCTGTATCGTGGGTGCGTTGCCAAACACATTATAAAGTATAAATACATGCAACTAGGTACATAAAAACCCTAGAATTTCGTTCCGCACGGGAATTGAACCTGTGACGGTCGTCGCGACCCGTTGCGCAGAACACGAACGCTCAGCCACCGCGCCAACCCAATGCCCGTGCCATGAACTTGTTTCGGTAATTTTGCGGCCCGTTACTGAAGTATCACGTTACAGGCCAGCTTTCCAGGAAATTAATCATACATCCTACGAGGTCTGTGGCCGTAAAATTATTTTGATCTTTTATGTTTGCCCAATGGTATTAATAGTAATAATTATTTTCATTCTATATAGTTAATTGTTTATTTAAATTAGTACCTTACTTAGATATTAATATTTGCAAGATCTTTTAGGGCAGTTTCGACAGAAATTGCATACCAATATGAATACAAATTACTTGAGCAAGAGCGATCAAACAAGATGCTTAGCTGCAGAAAAATACGAGCTGCGTCTATTGTGTTGTTGTTAAAAAAAAAAAAACTAAGATGTGGATATTGAGACGTGATGATTTAGGTCTTCAAAACAATTATTAAGAGAAGTCCAAAGTGAAGATCAAAAACTTCCTTCGAACTGGAGCCACCTTCAATATTTTGCCCAATTTGATTCGCTTTGATATTCAAAGACAAGATTCTCAAATTCTTAATTCTTTTTGACACATACAATCAATGTATCAAGTGTTTCTAGCAATTACTTGAATAATTTCCATCTTAAAAAAATTGAATTCGCCCTAAAAACTTCCAACTTTTTGGGAAAAAACTTGCAGAAGTCTCCTTGCGTGAGCTTTTACACGTTGGATGTAGCTTGCGCAAGTCAACTTCCGCAAATTTTATTGTCAGTGGCAATGGACACTTCGCAAATCTATTCATTTATAAGACACATTAAAATAAGAAAGAATTCGAAAGAGGTTTTAATAATATAAATTTAACTTAATAATTTAAAAAGGTTGGCCAATTTTGTACGAAAAAATATACGTTGCAATATAAAGCCATTAAAAAAAAAAGTTTTTTTTCATTTTCATTGTTTTTTATAGTTTGTTTACGGTAGATCACCAGGAATATCAATCTAATCCTGAGTTACACCAGAAAATCGACTAAGTGTTTTTTTTTTAATGAAGTAGTAAGTAGGTATTTTATTTTAAAAAATCTACCTAATATTTTTTTTTTTAAATCGATTAATTTTTTCTGAAGTTTGGACAGACCAATCGGCATTAATTTATTCATGTTGATTGATGTCGTAATCTTAGTTTACTAAACTCTTTACTTACAGAAATGTTTAAAGAATTTTTTATTGTAGGTATAGGTAGGAACCTACTTACCTACCTATCACAACTCAACTCGCTCCAAAATAAAAGAAAAATACCCATATTCCTTGGAAAGTGTTTTTTTTTAACTAACTTTTTTGTGAGTTATCGTTTAGAAAAAAAAAGTATGAAATAGTTCTGGTATTTTATAAAATGCCGCGAAAAAATAAAGAGGTTGTAACTGTCACACAGCGTCTACAGGTGTTACATATGTGTAAATACAAAACAATTAACTGTTTTGTATGAGACTCAAAGAGGTTAAAATGTCGTCAAGAAATTGTAAATATGATGCTGATGCATTTTGTAAATATATTTATGTGGCGTATTTATTGAAGTATGAGATATAAAATTTCATTTAAATGCATGTGAAAAGCTTTGGGAAGCCTTCAAAGTTTATTTCAACTACCCCTGTTCGGAATCTTGACAATCCCTGGGCTCCACATGTCGCTTACAGTAATTGCAAAAGATGTTTAGAAGGTACACATTTTTTACAAAAAAATATGTATGTATATAATGTAAAAAAATGTTTATTTTTATCTTTATTTATTTCAGGTTGATATCGAGGTGAGAAACGAAGTATGAAATTCGCAGTAACACGAATTTGGCGTGAGCCAAAAGACCACGTTGATGACTGTTATTTTTGTAGTTTTAGTCCTGCTAAAAGACGTGAAGGCTAAAATGCGAAACCGTTACAAACTTTTTTTCTACTATTTTGTAAACTATTTACTATGATAGTAAAAGTTGGTAAAAATGTATGTATAAATATATTAGTGTCGATTTATCAATAAATAAAAATGTTAACAATAGATTTTCTAAAATATTGATCAACCATTCTCCTGGATACAAAAGCAATTTTTTTTGAGGTCATATATTGTTTTTCGTCTATCTATCGATAAATCTATCGGTATTATCATATCCTCTTATCAAAGTCTATATTCGTGTTGACTAGTGAGTTACAAATAATAATAGCAAAGTTACCTGTCTTCCTATCTATCTAAACTAAGAGAACTTAATCAACACACACACACACAGTTTTCAGCTATACTTTGAATGGACATAAACTTTCACAACTTATCTCCCACTTTAAAAGTTACTAAGCTTGCGTGTATCTTTAGCGAACGATAACATTCAAGTAACGCAGGAACGTTAACACATTGGAAACCACCACGTCCAATTTATAGCTTGAACTTTTGGAAAAGCAACAGAAATGCTGCTGCTTTTCGTTTTTGACATGAGGATGAATGTCAACATGTAGTAAGTTATTCGAAAATGTTTTTATAGAATAAATAATTAATTTAGCGCACTTTATAATTTAGTTTTTGTGTGATTGATAACTTTGCACTTAGGTAGGGGTTACATCCTATCCTATACCTACTATTAAACGAGCAATATTTGTGTATTTTATTTGTTTGTATATATATTTGTACTCACGTTCTCCAAATCGGCTCTAACAATTACGATAAAAATTGCAATATAGGGGTCAACGGGGGCGAAAAATCGATCTAGTTAGGTCTTATATCTGGGAAAATTTGTTTTCTCCGATGTTTCACCCGAGCAGAGCTTGGTCGCCCAAAGTTTAAAACAAGATAATAAATAATGACATGAGAATACCTACTATCACGGGAGAATGAAATAAGTAGTGTATGATGAATAATTACTATCATAGTACTTTCCTATACTTACTACACACATCAAAAGTATCTAGGGATCAAGCATTTTTATGCGGATTTCTTGAGATTGAGATGTGGCTTTGTAATAAATTTATGATTATATAAATTTATATGGATCCTTTTTGGTGCATTTCATAATTTGAAACAGGAACTGTTAATCAAATTCGAGTAAAAGATGAAAATCAGCTGTCAATATTTTCCCTATAAAAACATACAACGCATTGAAGACATTATTAGTGCTACTGTTTCCCTACTACTGATTAAAACCAACGTTATTATGGAGCGGCGACGTCATTTAAGCAGGGAAGAAATGCTCAGAGCCGTGGGAATGATAGAAGCTGGTTCCCGGCAACGTACTGTGGCTTTAGCTCTGAATACAAGTCAGAGTGTTATCAGTCGACTTTGGACACGTTACCGAAGCACTGGTACCGTGGCTGAGCGCCATGGAGGACGGTATCGCTGCACCACACGGAGACAAGACCGATACAATCAAATCTTAACTCGAAGAGCTCCAACAATAACCGCCATGATGTTAGCCGTGAGGCTTCATCACTCTTCAGGGAACTTAATTAGCGACCAAACAGTCAGAAACCGCTTGCATGAAGTGAACCTTCATTCCCGAAGACCGCTACGGGTACCACCTATAGCAATGCACAATCGTAGGATTCGATATCAATGGGCTCTTGAACACAGAAATTGGGCAGAAGAACAATGGCGTTTCGTGTGCTTTTCTGATGAGTCTCGTTTTGGTATGAGACCGGATACAAGACGTATACGACACTGGAGAACCCCTGGACGCCAACAGCGATTAAAATCCTGCCAGGAAGTCCATCCTTATAGTGGTGGAACCATCATGGTATGGGCGGGTATTTGGATCGGCGGAAGAACTGAGTTGATTTGGATCAGAGGCAACCTCAACGCTCAAATTTATGCTGAGACGATTGTATCTGACGTCATCGTTCCTCTACAAGTGCAAATCGGTCCCTTATTTCAGTTAATGCATGATAATGCACGACCGCACACCGCAAGAGTTGTAAGACAGACTCTCGCCGCAGCTAACATCAATGTCCTGCTCTGGCCTGCTCAGTCGCCAGACTTGAACCCGATTGAGCATGCATGGGATATGCTACAGAGAAGAGCTCTGCCGAATATGGAGGGTATCCAGTCGCAAGAAGACCTTTTTTTGTTGTTGCAACGAACATGGGCGGCCATTCCACAGCGTGATTTGGATGAACTCATTTTGAGTATGCCAAACCGATGTTCTTGTGTTGTTAGTGTTCGCGGTAGAAACACGGATTATTAATTGTTTAAGTTACCCAATAAAATTTTAAAGAAAACTGTTATTTCAGTCTTTTTTTCGAACTTTAATGTTAGTGGTTCAAATGTCAAAAATCCCTTTATTAGGAAAATGGCAAATTTCTTTATTAATGCAAAGGTGACTTGGTTTATCGTTACTGTGACAAACGAAAACACTTTATTTGATGAATCCTTAAAGAAAATTTTAATTAATATCAATCAGGAGAAAAGTTATTGCAAAAATATATGTTGATCCCTAGACACTTTTGATGTGTGTATTTAATGAGTATTCTCTATTTCCAGCAGAGCATAGCTCGGTCGCCCAGGTAGGTGCTAGAATATTAAATACCTAAGTAATACAAACTTAGATGCTTTTCTTTTTCCATTCCTTAATTTCCTTGCAAGAAGCCGGTAAGAAGCATGTAAGGTGTAGGTGATAGAGGTACACACGGCTACACATCAAGCTATACATTTCCAGTTTATGCTGATCTGGCATTGTATAGAATTTCTGTACAATGCAAGGTCAGCTTATACTGGATTTGTATAGCTTGATGTGTAGCCGTGTGTACGTTCTAGCTAAGAAATGCTTGACTATTTCTCTCTACTTCGGAAATTCGGACTATTTCTAAAAAAAGATAAAACACAACTTTACATTAAATACAACTTTACCTATGTAATTAGTACGTAAGTAATTAGGGGCCTAGTTAACAAAGTACCTATTTGGTAGGGGGTAGCCATGGTTACCGGGACTTTCCTACGGTTGTTCTATGAATCAGTAATGACCAATCACGAGACAGACGCAACTCATTAGGGGAAGCTAACTTAATTTTTACTTTATTCTATAGATATATCGGGTCTAACGAATAAATCCCTTATGTGAGCACCATGTATCTATCACATAATTAAATTATCTGTTGATGCTTCATTTAATTCTTTTTAACTATTGTGGTATAGTAATTTTATTCTAGGTGCATCGTCTTCACATAAAATTATTTAACTAATGTACGTACTTATACAAACTATTGTAAAACATTTTAAAAGAGTACCTAACGTTCAAAAGTGCCATAAATGGGCCTATTTCAAATAAATGATTTGACTTTGACTTTTGGATACATTTAAGTGATGGTTTAGTAGAGGAATGCTAAGAACAAGTTCACCAAACTCAAAACTCAAACTTAAAGCATTTATTTCAAATAAACCAATTACAGGCACTTTTGAATTGTCAAGGGGTCGGTCAGTCAGAAAGATGAAGCTAGTTGCCCATTCCAAAGCGTAGTAGGTACCTATGGAGAAGAACGGGCAAGAAACTCCATGGACACCAATGACGTAGTTTTATACATCATTGATGGACTCTCTTTTAAATCACAATATGTTTACAAAATATTGGTTACATCATTCATGTTAAAAAAATGCAAAAAATGCAAATGTAGTTTGTACGCACAGTATTAAGAGATTTACCACGTTATTGTAAGACCATAGTCTTCTTATAGGTTTTCCTGTAATCTATGAGTAAAGAGCCATACTACGTATTTTATTTTAGTTAGGTCATTCGGGGTAAGAGCTCGCGGAGGGTAAAAGTTCGCAGTAGCCCGATCTCCAACAGGGGTGAGGGGACAAAGGTCTGTGTTCGCGGAAATTAGTGACGCACGAATCGCCGTTTCGAAGCCACGTGTTGCACCGGCGCAAAAAATGTACTTGTCGCCACAGATCGCCTAATATGTCAACTGCAATAAAATCCTTTAAAATTCGTGACGGGGAAAAGTTTGTTGAAGTTAAATGAATGGATCTAAGACAGTAAGTTTATTACATTTATGTTGTTCGATTATCGTAGTAAGTATTTATGTAAGTGTATCATATTCTCTTAAATTCATTGACCTTTGTATTGTGACCGATCATTTAATATTTTTGCTGATTGGGGTAAGAGTGCGAGGTCAAAAGTATGCACGCGTATTTTTACCCAAGTTGTGTACTTATACCCCAATGTATAGAAAAATATCCAAAGTTATTTAAACGTTATTTATTCTTTCAGAATATATCAAAATGCCATGGAACTATTTAAGGAAAGCACCACGACAAGCCCTGATCTCAGATGATCAAACTTCGAACAAAAAAGTTAGTAAGGCTTTCGAACCTCGAGCTGGGCCATCAGGAATAAACAATAAACCTTAAAAGAAACCAACACAGCTGTTAAAAAGAAAGCGAAATAAAGAATCTGTTTATTGTCTGATTTGTGGCGAAAAATACGAAGTACCACCGACAGAAGATTGGATCCAATGCATAGTTTATAATGACCGATTTCATGAGAACTGCTTATGAAAACGGAACATTTTGATGCGACTTTTTTAATGAGTAAAATTAATTATATGATGATAAACTTATCCATAATTTTGATCTCTCTCTCTCTCTCTAGTCGTGATTTAATATTACATTTCACTTAATAATTAATGACCATAGATCCAATTATTTTAAAGTTACAGATAAGTTCCTAATAAAGTTACAATTTTATTCTTCTTTAAAGTTTAATAAATGTTTATTATCGCCAATCTATATTTTATTTTACTATCCATTTAGATTTCTTTAAATGCGTACGTTTACCCCGCACGCGTAATTTTACCCAAAGGTCTGCGTAATTTTACCCGCGTAACGGGGCAAGAGTACGCGTTCGGAAAATGTTACTTTAAACATATTTAGAAAAAAAAACTGATTATTTTTTAACGTAAATTTACTTAAATAATGAAAATATATTAAAATCTCGACCAATTTTATTTACAATCAGCTCAGATATCTCATTTTTTAAAGTTCGTTGAGACCATAGAAAATAAAGTGCGTGCTCTTGACCCGAATGACTCTAGTAGTTTCGGAGATAAGGGGGGAACGGTAAATTTTCATCGAATTTCTTAAATATAAAAAGTATTTTAAAAAGTACTTATTACTTTAAAAATATTTATTTTAAAATTATATAAAAAATACGTTTAAGATCCTCGCAACAAGCCCTTTCATTTGACATGTCACACAGAGTACTGTGTGACATGTCAAATGAAAGGGCAGCAAAACTTTTTGTTGACCCCAAAAGTGACCCCTATATTCTAAATTCATTTATTTAAGTTACTCGTTGATGTTTGGGTCACAGAAATACATATGTGTACCAAATATCAACTGAATCGGTCCATTAGATTCGGAGTAAATTGGCTGTGGCAGACGGACAGACCGACAGACAGACACACGAGTAATCCTATAAGGGTTCCGTTTTTTGCTTTTGAGGTACGGAACCCTAATAGAGTTACCTACTTACCTGCACGTTACAATAGGTATTACAATACATAGCTACAAATTGCCAGACAGAGCCATTTAACTGCACTGACAAATAGTTCGTCGATTATGGTGTCGTGCAAGTTCTCGATGCTGGAACTTTATGAATCACTGCAGTAATGTCATCGGGAGCTTTGCGATCGCCATATATTTGACGATTGTTACCTTTACTTGGTAGCAATGGGAGCGGCGGCGGCGCTCGCGCAGCGCTGGTTGTAATCATACCTTACCATAACGGTATTCAAACTGCAAATTAACGGGTGGCACACGATTACTGGACCGTACTAGTGTACCCTAGTCACTGCTAATAAACTAAACTTCCTACTTATTTTTTGTCGGTAACTCCAAACACTCCTTTGTAATACGCTGTGATCAAATACGATTACCTACTTATGTAATAGATGCAAGTCAGTCTCATAGTATTAGGACTAAGAAAAAATAAAAAGAATATCTATGTAAATAATTGTAAAGTATGATAACCTATAATTAAGAAAGTAGGTACCAGAAATATAAAATAACAGCATAAAGTACCAAGTGCTGGATCAAATTAAGGGGTCCACAACCACTAGTTACTTACTTGAAGTATGATTTTAGAAAATCTGTTTTTTTATCGTTGATATCTATACCTACCCATCATGTCTGTTAAGTGTGAAGCTAACAAAAAAAAAAAAAACTGAGTTTTTAAACTGATACTTCGTTCAACAATATGCATTGCGTTATTTACGTTGTTGAACAGTTTTTTTTTTTCATCTTATGAAGCAATGGATTAGCAATCTGTTTCAAATCGAAACAGGATTGTGATTGTGTTGTATTACGCAATTACTACTGGTTAAAAGTTCTAGCTACACGGCGCTCGTTCCGCCCAAAACAAAAAAAAAATCATCATGCTATTTTTTAATTTTATCATGTTTATATCCATGTTATATCCATCACGCCTGCGGAGTTTTGCTAGATTTTTTTAATTTCAAATTCAAAAGTCATTTATTCAAACTAGGCTGAGAATTAGCACTTTTCGAACAATTGACCTTGTAGATAGGTGTTTTAAACTACATGGATAGGTACGGTTTTATATTAATAGCTCTTTATGTTTACGATCAAGTTAATTTAAATAATCATAAAATTATAGAATACAATAGGTATCTGTGGTGCACTTTCCTGTCAACGATAAGTTTGCAAAAGAGCCTGTAAGGGCACCAGCGATTATGGACAAACACAATGCCTGCAAATTGCACCAAAATGACTAATGTGCCACGGGTTGCTTAGCCTCAAGCTACAATAAGTATCCAAACGAGTGTGATTCACTTTTCACTAAGTACATAAAATGAAAAGCTACTGAAAGTGTAAATCAGTACCGTTTTTACCATAAGGGCACAGGGGGCCCGTGCCCAGGATCCCCAACCTCAGGGGGCCCCAGAAGCCCGATGCAACGCTTGCACTCAAAAGCGTTTTTTTTCTTCTATTTAAGGTAGATACTCACAAATATAATAGTTCCGTCAACATTTCTAAATTAAAATATTAATCGGGCACCAGATAAGATTTTCTACCTTAAGTACTTTTTTTTTGACGAACGTTTTAGTTTTCTTTCTCAGTTAATAACGATCGATTCTAACCAGTTGTCAAAAAAGTGCAAAGAATTTGCATAATATATTAATGCTTATGAACTCAAATCAGAATGGTTTCATCAAAAGAATCGGCGGATTTGAATATCTCCTTAAAAAGTCTGATACATTATAAGAAACTTTTCCAAATGTTGAAGTCGCAAAAATATTGATGTTTACCAAATTGTAGTAGAGAGAGCTCATTTTCACAACTAGAGATAATACAAAATGAATTACGAACGATATTAGTACAAGAAAGACTAACAAATTTGTCAATTATGTGCATAGTACGTGATATTCTTAAAATAATAGACTAGGGATATAATAAAAGATTTTGCAGAACAGAAATCCCAAAAGAA
This sequence comes from Omphaloscelis lunosa, assembly GCA_916610215.1. Taxonomy (NCBI): domain Eukaryota; kingdom Metazoa; phylum Arthropoda; class Insecta; order Lepidoptera; family Noctuidae; genus Omphaloscelis; species Omphaloscelis lunosa. The sequence goes on from OU744247.1 coordinate 16,541,102, forward strand.
ATTATCGTAAATTCGAAACCAACTCAAACCTGCAGCATTTTATTTAATAACGTACCTACCATTTCATAATATTTGATTTGTAGTACCAATTACCCATAATAAATATAAAATCAAAAGAGTTTTTTTTTTGTCATACACTTTTCTTTTTACTTTCCAAAGGGCCCCAAATTCTTGTATGCCCAGGGGCCCCAGCTTGCCCTAAGACGGCCTTGCTGTAAGGGTTGATAAACTTCTAAAAAACGGCTCGAATTTTAAGTTCTGTTTGAGAGCTTCATTCCAGTACCCTAATTGCGTAATACAATACTGAATGTATTGTAATCTATCAATCTATTTCGATTTCAAACAGATTGCTAATCAATTGCTTCATAAGTTGGAAAAAAATCTGCTCAACAACGTACGTAATGAATGTTGTTGAACTGTCAAAATGAAACAAATTAGGCAAATTTTTTTGCGAAAATAAGTTACGCAATTAGGGTACAGAAGTCAATGGCTGTACAAAAAGTCTGTCAATTTTAGGAGCAGATTAAAATAATCTAGATTAGTGTCCTAATAAAATGACTGATACTTAATCAGTCATTTTATTAGGACCCTATTATTACATAGGTGTGGGTATGTACCTACCTATTGGTTAGGTATGGTCAGCAACGAAAGTCGGAAAACACAGTTACTTTTACAAAACCAACTTTCGCTGCTGCTGCTTACTACCAACGAGATATAGGTATCAGGTAACTATAGATACTACAATACATTGCAACAGCATGGTAGCATTGCTATATCATAGATGATTCAGTTTTATAATACAACTAATTGGTAGGTACCTCCGTGCATTCTCAAGATTGATCTGAATTAAAAAACCGCTTGCAACGCAATAACGCATGTTAATGTACGCGGGGCCGTGATTTACTGAGATTTATAAAAATATACGGACATAAGGTATGAGGAACGCAATGCAATTAGTTCGAACTTTGAATTTGGTCAGACTGCGGCCATCAGGCGGGTGCGACACAAGGATCCTCGCACAAATGAGCCAATTTGTTCTGCGCCACCGCTTTTAATGACTTTTTGAGTCGACTTGAAATCTCGTTATTTAGTAAGCTCTCCTTGTTTATTTATTACTTTTATTTTAATCTTGTGAGCGTCTTTTTATCTGCGTGAAATACACATTCAGGTACCTACACTTCGCTATAGGAAAAGGAAGTTAGTGGGATTATGTACACATGACATGCATCTAGAGATAAGCTCTTGCATTTCATGTCCGCTATACATACCTACCTATAAGCACTATTTATGTATAGAAGAGATAGTCTTTCGTCTAACAGAGCTAAAGGCACTAAATTAAGTATGCAAATGTGATGTATTCTAAAAGGCCATTCTTCTCTATTTTTATCCAGCTTAACGGCGCAATCGCGAGGCTAATGGTTCGTGCCCCATAGCCATGTGAAGCGAAGTGAGAGAAATGCCGTGACGTCCACCTCGGTCCTTTATAAAAACATTTTGCAATGGAGATTCGACGCACAGTTCGGGATCAGCTTCAGATAAAGGTTTGGGAACAAGTGTCTCCTAGTTCTTATAAATGAAGTTAACAATTTCTTAGTCGCCTCACCTACCTTTTTCTTACTACCTAATGTGCCTCGTTCTTATCTTGGTGTTCATTAAAGTTTCTTTGTTTTATTTTTCTAAGCTTTTAAACTAACTAGGTAAATCTTACTAGGGGAGTTTGATTAAGTGTCAAAAGTGGTCAATCAATACACAATTATTGCAGAGTCCAAAATGTCGGGACTCATCAGAAGCATGAGTGCCACTAGCCTGACTTTAGTGCTCTGTTGCTGCGCGCTAATCTGCGCGGGAGCATCCTTGAATGGCCGCTGCAAGATAAAGCGCCACACGCACAAGGCTATGCAGACCGACCTCAATGGACGACGCTGCTGGGGCGATGTCAAGATCATGGGCTGCGGAGGATATTGTCTTTCTTATGAGGTACGGTGATAGCGACTTTCGTGATTGAGAGATAAGGGGAGAATTCTGTTTGCTAAATAATGGCTACACACAAACAAATAATGTGTAGGCAGCTCAGCTCAGACACCTAAGTGAGATATTGAGTGTATTATGGTTTGGTAATGAAGACTGTTTCAGAATATTAATCTGGTGAAGACATTTGACTGTGATCTGGCTTCTTTCTTTTTCATGTGGTTAGTGACTAACCTGTTGTCATAGTTTTTATGCCGCCCATGGGCCTCTGACTTGGCTTCATATGCCGCCGAGAAATATCTCTCAGGCATTGTGGCCGGTTTTCTCACGATGTTTTCTTTCCCCATTTTTGAAGCAAGTGATAAATAATTATACAATACGCACATGAATCCGAAAAGTTTTGGGTTCGAACTCGAGACCTATGACCTGGTAGTCCGACGGTCACGTAATCTGTGACCAGGCTATCACTGCTGGTCTGGCTGTTCTTCTGCTTAACTGGCTAGATATGGCAGCTATTAATTGTATCAGGTACTTGCCCAAGTATTTGATTGCTTTCGATAAGATTCTCCGTGACTATGCCAAACGAAGTTAACTACCGTCGAATCTCGCACAGATACCTGTGTTCGAACCGTCATCCATAAACTATCCTCATAGTTCATTCACAGACGCCTTAGATGTTTGTGTCTTCGAAGTATGCGCTCCCATACCGTTTTATGGAAATAAACGACTATAAATAAGTAAATAAATAAGCTATGAAGTCATATGTAATTTTTATTCAACTTTCAGTTATAAATATAGAATTACTTTCAGATATCCGACTGGCAGTTCCCATACAAACAGTCACACCACCCGGTGTGTGTCCACGGCGACCGTAAGCACGCCTCCGTAAAGCTGCGGAACTGCGACCCTGGAGTGCAGCCTGGCACTGATACTTACCACTACGTTGAGGCCATGTCCTGCAGGTGTCAGGTCCGTACTAATATCATTCTGAGAAGACACACAACAATGCCGCCATCTTGTTTGTTGTAGTCACAAGAGGGAGGCGCTGTTGGTAAACATTTGTGCGCCGTCGGCGTCGTCATTCGAGCACCAAAAGACGTTGAAGCAATCAGTAGCGGCGTTAGGGTAGGGTGCGGTTGAGCGACCGTCCGAGGCGCTGGGTATGAAGTGGCACCGCGAGTGCCCCTTTATATCCCCTCACTCAGTACTGCCGTTAGGGTAAGGCGCGTATGGGCACCCGCCCAAGCGCCAGACATGAAGGGGCGCCTAACGCGTACCACCGGCCTTTTATTTCTCTATCTTTTCTGTTATTTAACTCTTTTTATACCCGACTGCGGGACATCAAAGACGAGTTATGTTTTTCTCTAACTTTTCTGTACAAGTCGACAAAGTTCAGGTACTATTTTTATATGAATGGGTCAAAGAAAAGTCGCAGGTGGGTGCAAAAAAATTTGAACACTTGCAACCTGCATTCTCTGAAGTCTGAATTCTTAAAGTTTTCTGTATAAAAGAAATCCTATGTTTTCCGTGGCGGGGTGCTGAAATTTTTGATAGCATCCTGTATTTTCCTATTACTCAAACTAGAACAAAAGCTAAAATGTTTGTCCGTCTACTCTCCAAGAGTAATGAGGGGCGCCACAGAAATCTCACCCGGGGCGAGGGCATTGCTAAAACCGGCACTGGAAGCAATGTAAGTAGCTCAATCACTATGCCAGCCTTATTTTGATATTTATCAATAGAATAAAGCCATTTTAGAAATTAAGACCTGCACCCTAATTGCGTACCGTAATACACGATCAATCACAATCTGAATTATTTTGAAAGAGATTGCTAATCGATTTTGCTTCATAACTTGGCAAAAAAAATCTGCTCAACAACTTAAATAACGCAATGAATGTTGTTGAACTGTCAAATGAAACAGTACCGAAAATATGATATTGACGCAATAATAGCTGATTTACATATTAATTGGTAACCTACACGGTGGTCGGTCGACGGACGGTACGGTCAGCGACGAAAGTCGACTAACACTTGAGTTTTTTAAATAACAAAGCTGAAAAGCAGTGTTTAAAATTAACAGTTGATTTATATAAATGTTGACCGTACCACAATTAATACTTTGCAGGCGTGTGGGGTGGCAGGGACATCGACGCGAAAACTGTTACCATGGATTCAATACATGATTCTGAAACCCGCAGCTTCGAAATTGTTCGTCGGTTATTAAAAAAAAAATAGTGGCACTCCAGGAGTGTCGACAGAAGAGAAAACTTGAAATAAATCGGCACTGCGGTAATCAACGGATTGATGTCTTTTACTCCACGCACCGCGGTAATCAACGCGTTGATGTCTTTTTAATGGTCAAAAGCTGGTGTCATCACGGTGTCGCGAAATCAATAGTATAGTCCTATCTCAAAAATGCCCAACGCGCCTAAAGAAGTTTTCACTTCAAAAAACACAGCTGTTTCATAGAAAAGTGCAATACCTACGCGGTTAAAATTTATGGAACAGCTGATTTTTTTTTTATAAAAACCGACGAAAAATTTCAACGCATGAATCGTTCTTCAGAATCATGTACTGAATTCATGGTAACAGTTTTCGCGTCAATGTCTCTGCCACCCTGTATACTCGCAAACACAAAAACGACCGACGATTTTACAGACTAGTCCAGTAAAATCCATACTATCCATACTTGGATACTAGAAAGTTTGTAAGTAACGTCGTTACCTTATAGTGAAAGTCATGTACTTGCAGTGGAGTTACTATAGCCAATGTAGTACTAATTCTTTAATCGTACGTTTTCAGGCATGTTCATCAGAAGACACCAGCTGTGAGTGGCTTCCTCCGGACTCTTCTCTTCTTGGTGGACTGGTGCTAAGGGAGGAAATTGAAGAAGAACTGGAACAAAATACTTTATAAATTACCCTGATCCACTGGATGTACAAAACTGAAACCTGTGAACCTATTCAGTACTTTTTATTACCTAATGTTGCAAGTTACATTTTAAAATAAATAATTATTAAAAAGAAATCTAATATCGTTTTCATAATCTGATAAATATTTGTGAGTACGAGCGATAGACCTGCGAGAATCCTGTTATGTCGGTTGGCTGTAGATAGCATGTAGCTCGATAGCCTGTAGTTGTCTTCCACCCAGGGGCGCAGCTACCGCTGAATCAGCCGTATCAATGATATGGGGTCCCCGAGCTACAGGGCCATAAAATCATAAAATATTATCTAACACCTCTAATTTGTATTAAAAAGAGGCCCGTAATTAAAAAAATACCCCTTTTAAATATGAAAATTAACGTAACGTGTTTATGGCTTACCAAAGCTTCAAGCTACAGGCGCGGTTCAAGCTTCATATTATACAGAAAGTCTAACCTATCCAATTTGGGGTGCTGCAAAATAATGCCGAAAACAGCTTATTCTATCCGAATCAAGATGCTCAAGTTATCTAGCTCGAATCACTCGCTCTTGCATTCTTACAATGGCCTCCCGAGTCAGGATGCTAGTTTAAATATTTTGTAAAAAAAAAAAAAAAACTATTTGAGCTTCGCCACCTTTTGCGCTTGATACACCTACGACATTGCTTGCTTCCACCATCCCTGAATTGTGCCTCTGTCGTCACTGGTCTTTTACAGCGACATAGCTGCGATTGAGAAATTGGGTGCCTAGCAGATAGCCGCCCGGAATTTGCCAGTCTGCTCGGTAAATGGCATTAGGCTGCCTGTTATAGCTAGCGACATGTCAGATGTCACGACTGTTGAATACGCCTCTTCCCATTAAATGTCTATGCCTCTTCCATAATAACTTCGGGGGAAAAGACGTACATTCTGGAAACAATTTTAAGCACATGACAGATATCAAAAATCGCACCTGGCAACACACAGTTTGTCATTGATATTGGTTGGTGTTGTTTCGCTGTCATTCGTATTTCTAATAATTATTGTAGATAAAAAAAAGGATTCTGCTGTAAATATGTGACTAATACATGACACAAAGCAAAAATAATTAAACAAATATTTTATTGTGCCACACAAACCAATAACTGCGTGGTATAAGAAACAAGCGCTCGATTTAAAATAATTGTGTTAGGCATCGGTGTTATGGGAAGTATTAGTCATGAAACACTGCAGTGTATTTATTGTTTTGTGCTTCTATTTGTGTGTAATTAAATCTTCAAGATCCGACAGACCAGATTCTATCTCATTACTGAAGTCAAACTCCACACCGGAGCAGAAAGTATGGAACATAAAACTTGACGTTTTCTTCTCTAAAACCTTGCCTCCCGTGATCACCAGAGCACCCAAAAGTGATGTACGTTTCAAATGTGAGGCGATAATGAACTATACGAAGGTTCAAAAATATACGAAAAATAGGGAAGGCGTTGCTACATTGTTAAAGGAATCTCCTCCTGATCATATACAACAGAAACTGTTAGAAAACGTTAAGGTCTATTGGTTGAAAGATAATAAGATTATAGATGATAACTCAACCCAGAGAATGAAAATAACTACTAAGATTGATAAGACCAATGGAACTATAGGTACAAATCTGAGAATCAAAGACATAGCTTTAACTGACAAAGGCAATTACACATGTGTGATCAAACAAAATTATGAGAAGAAGCAGACATCACAGTTAAAAGTTGAACAAGGTATAGAAAACTATGAGATTCCTACATATGCATCACTATTTCCTAATACTGATATCTACAGCCAACTGGATATTAATGTTCAGTCCACTCCTGGTTTGATGTCAGAAAACATACAAACACTTATTGCAAACTTTACCAACTCTACAGAGCCTCAAAAGTTAGAGCCAATATGTCAGGAATACTTAGGAAGAGTGTGTGCCGAACATTTAAAAGGTCAATTTGTCTATATTCCTTACAATACAAGTCAAGCAGCTCTTGAAGATAAGCTACTGAAAGCTTTTCAAGTGACAAGGTATTCTAATGACATTAGTCCCCGCTGTGAAGGCTATGCAGTGCCCAGTCTCTGCTATTCAACATTTCCTATTTGTAGAGATCCTTTTATCACTAACAGCAAATTCTACAGGGAGGCTAAAAAACTGTTTGCAATACAAACTGATGCTACCAGTAAAACAAATAAAGATGACTTGCCAGAAATTGTTTTTGAAAACTTGCCCCTTGGAAAATTGCCTAGTAAGTACACAGACTCAAATAGCTCATTTGCAGCCATGTTTAATTTCCGATATAATTCAACTGTCCTCAGACGTGTGTGCAAACAAGATTGTGAAATATTGGAGAATGAATTGTGTCAGAAAGAGTATGCCATAGCTAAGAGACACCCTCATATAGGACAGCAGCTGACATTGGAGGAATGTCAAGACCTGCCTGAAGATGATCCTGACTGTCTGAGGATCAGCATTGGTGGAGTCATGGCTTCTGATGATGAATGTTACTGGGAAAATGGAAGTGGGTATCTAGGAAGAGTCAACATAGCAAATAATGGCATGGCTTGTGTTGAATGGTCCAAACAGTTACATGTTAGATTATCTGATTTCCCTGAACTTGCTGGGACACACAGTTATTGTAGAAACCCTGGAGGAGTCCTAGAGCAGCCTTGGTGCATTATAGAAAAAGATGGCAAAACAGATAAGCAATATTGTGATATTCCAAAGTGTGCTCATAAAATCTGGATTTATATTGTTATAGTTTTTCTTGTTTTGACCCTATCAATTATTGGTTTTATTATCTGCTTATGTTATAGACATAAAAACAAGAACAATGCTGCTGCAATAAGGGATATAAACCTACCTAATGCTGATAAAAACATCTATGGGAATTCTAGATTAAATTCACCAATAGAAATGAGTGAATTATTAACGAACAATATAGCTAACCAGCCACATCTGACAAGAAATACCCGTGGTAATGGGGTGCTACGCATACCACAGTATTCTCTGTCGCAAATTAAATTCTTGGAAGAATTAGGGGAAGGAGCATTTGGTAAAGTGTACAAGGGAGCACTGAAGAGGAATGGCGAAACACAGTTTGTGGCTGTCAAGGCGCTTAAAGAGAATGCCTCAGCAAAAACACAGGCAGACTTCAGAAGAGAAATAGACTTGATATCTGAGTTAACCCATGACAACATTGTGTGTATTGTTGGTGTGGCATTAAGAGAAGAACCTTTATGTATGTTGTTTGAGTTTATGGCCCGTGGGGATCTGCACGAGTTTTTGATGGGACGGGCGCCTCCCTCCGGGAAAGGTTTACCACCCATGAGATTGCTAAGCATCGCAAATAACATTGCCGCAGGAATGCAGTACCTTGCTTCCCATCATTATGTTCACAGAGATCTAGCGGCCAGAAACTGTCTGGTTTCTGATGATTTTATTGTCAAAATATCAGATTTTGGACTGTCTAGAGATATCTACAGTTCAGATTATTATAGAGTGAGTATATTTCAATAAAAGTTTTCTAGTTAAAAAGAAACTGATATCGCCATAATTATGTTTCAGTGCATTTTATGCATGAGTAAAGAATTTAATGAATGGTTACTGATTGCTGTGAATGCTTGGCATGCAATATTTGTATGTTGCGCGAGAAATTCATACAATCTATCGACGATCTCTGGGCATCACGCGTCGGAATTTATTATGCTCAAGCTTGTGTAGATTTTCCATTGTTTCCTTTCACTTATTGAATGTATTGATCGATTTGGATCACGCTTATAATAGAATTCTCTATTATAAGCGTGACCCAAATCAACACTTTTCAGTGTTAAAAATTTTATAGTTTTTACCTATGAGCGATTTAATAAGATCTTTACTTAATAAATACAAGTGCAGTTAATTCATTAAAATTTAATTTAATGTTACAGGTACAGTCAAAAAGTTTGCTGCCTGTGAGGTGGATGCCACCAGAATCTATACTTTATGGGAAGTTCACAACTGAGAGCGACATTTGGTCATATGGAGTTGTGTTGTGGGAAATATACAGCTATGGACTACAGCCATATTATGGGTAAGAACATACTTAAATATTATCATTGCAGCAGACATCTCCCAATATACACTTTAGTTTATGGCAGACATGTTATTATGTGTCATTTGTGTTGAAGTGTTCAAGGTTTGTTTCTCGTTTTTTGATCAATGTTAGTTACGTATTTTAACAAGGTTCTTATACAGGATAATTGGTATTTCGACCTATTGCTTGTGGGGATTTTCTAGAGCCTAGCCTATCCATCCAATCACCCAACTTAACCATATGATCCTCAATTTACTAACATCTTCATTTTTTGGCTTTTATTTTGACAGGTATAGTAATCAAGAAGTGATATCGATGGTGCGTGGTGGAGAGCTTTTAGCGGCTCCGGCGAGTTGTCCACCACCCATGTACTCACTCATGAGGGACTGTTGGAAGCACCAGCCGCAGAGGAGACCCAACTTCGAGGAAATAGTTAATAGGTAGGACGACGCATATGTTTTTGCCGTAACTCCCTTTCCAAACACCATTTCAATTCAAGGCAAGGGGATGTTGAACCAAATGTAATGCAACAAAATTGTTCCAGAATCCAAGAATGGATAAATATGGGTGGGTGTCCAGAAATCGCAGCTTCCGAAGCAGGAAGCAGTGGTTTCGGGCACCGGCCATCCGGCTCAGGCCGAGACTTGCAGGAGAGAGTACCTCTGCTGCCTCCACACTGCTCCTCTTCCAACGGATCCCTGGCCACCGGTAGCCTGAAAAAGTTCAGTACCGCAGGATCCAGCTCCAAAGTCACCGATGATAACTGTTCCACATGTAGCGAGGTACCACCCCTCGCGCCCAAAACAAAGAAACTCAGCTCGGGATCCCTTATCGACACGGACAAAATAGGTACGAAAGACACAGTTGTTAGGATACTACCCAGCACACAGTTTGGAAACGAAATTTAAGATGGTACAAATCCCGGAGTACTCGATAAATGGAGCGATAAGTTGCGCACCTCATTACACAATATCTGCACGATTGCTTATCAAACCTACATGTCGCACACATCACGAATTTGGTGGCTATTTCTGAAGATAAAATTTGCGTATTTACACTCCATTTCTATATTACTCCTTGGTAAATAGATAGCCAATAGTCGACATGTTTTCTTTGATGCTTTATGCATATTTACACTTGTGGAGAAGCGTTCTAGTTTAAGATAGGTTTGTAAAAAGAAGTAGTTTTTGTAACACTAGTCTTCATTGGTATGTTATTTGTATGTAAATGTGTCACTTCCAACCTTAAAGCATTTACAGTAAGGAAAGTGCATGATACTTCCGATTGTTCAATACTCTGTTACATTATCCGACTTAAAGTCACAATTATACTTGTCCTCATTTACCTGACAAAATACTGCTGAGTTCATTTAGTTTATAAGAATAACTCTACCTACTTGAAGTCTGGAATAGGTTCCCATATTTAATCATTTCCATTCGTTCCTTTATATTTACGCCTAAGTGTAGTTTAAATAAAGGTTGTGTACTATTAGTGTAAATGAGTATGGATATCCGAAGAAAGTATGTGTTTCGGAAATATGAACGCGCGATGATGAGATTTAATATAGAATTTTTGCACTTGCAACCATGGAAGTACATCCCTTTTTTTAACATTCGACATAACATTCGACGTTTATGCTAATTCAGAAACACGAAGATTACAGAGGTGCATATCTTTTTCGGTTTACCTGTACTTAATTATTTTTGGCTAAACAATGAAAATTAAGTACAGAAATATTCAGTTCGCTTTACGCATCTATTAGTTATTAATATTAGTCCAAATAAGACCGTAATGGAGTTATGAGTTTATTATTTCGTTGTCAATTATTTATTTAAGATAATTTATACATTGTAGACTTAAGTACTGAATCATGATAACATGAAATTCTACTTTGAATGTATTAATTAGTTACTTATTAATGGCGTACCGTACAACTAGCTGACGTCCTTAGGATAAGTACGTACATAAATGTATTCATTTGATGTTAATGTTTCTTACATCGTAATTCGGAGATTTCATTTGATAGGAAATTATGTTCTAAGGTCGGCGTTTCCCCATTCCTTTTTTCTCTCTAGATAACACTAGAGCAATATTTTATTTTAACAAAAAAAAAAAACGGATCCCCGAATTGTGAGCCTCGATGAACAGCATTTTTAAAGCAATTATGTCTCTCATTTTACTGCCGTCATCGGTACAACAAATTTTTTAAGCAATCCTTTATTTAGTCCAGAATTTCCTAGTAATAATCTTCCATTTACCTTCAAAATTGGACCTGTTTATTAATTGTCCTTTTGTATTCAGTATTACATGGATATGGGGCAATAGCAACTTATTTTTATCAAATTGTTTGTTGCATTTCCTCCTAAGCTCAGTAATTATAGTGTTATTTTATCATGTTTGTTGCATATAGCATAATTATTTTAAAATGAATAGGAGGTGTCTGAAGCAGTGTGTGTTCTAACTAAATAAGTGTATCAAAATTCAAATGTTGTATTAGCTTATAAGACTGACTGAAAATATCAAAACTACACAATTGTCAATATTGTACTTATTTTAGAGAGTTAAATCTTCACATGGACATTAGACAACTTAGACTTTAAGATTGTAATGTATTATAATATTTGATAAAATTGGCAGCACTATAATAAGATCTCATTGTGTATGTTTTTATAGTACAGTGTTACCGACTCATCAAAAGTTGAACTTCCAAACAATAATGATATTCAAGTGAGCAAGTTGGCAGCTTATTACTTAATATATTGAACTGTGTGATGTAAGTTGGTGGTACATGTACGCTTGCCGGCTAGTAGCTAATCGTAATCTAAGTATCAAGTAAGACTTATTATTTTCCTGAAACTATCCAATTGCTTTTTGTGAAATTTTACTAGTTATCCATTTTTATACGTTTTTTTTATGAATGTTTATATTTTATATTAGTACTTTCTGTACTTGCCAAAGACTTTTTTTTTGTATGTGATACACTTAGTTTCTTACTTAGATGTAAATTGTATTTCTATAATAAATAATTTTTAAAAGTTTTCTAAAAATAATTTATTTTTAATTACGTACGTAAGTACTTACAATACAATTTGGAAGAATTATTATTAAATAACAAAAATAAAATTTAGTAAAACCCAACTAACTACCTTCACTTGGTAACATTAAATTTAGTTAAGTCGTCTTGTTCACAAATTTTTTTAACTATCAAATATTCTCCATGTACTTTCATATGTACTTTGAGGTTGTTGTTGCCTGTAAATCCTTTGTTACACACCCTGCATACATATGGCTTTTCACCTGAAATAAAATGATTTTGGATTACTAAGCGCAGTGACTGGTAATCATCAAAACCTAGACAGATAAACAGCTGAAATTCGTTGCAATTGTGATATACAGATCTATGCCAAACTAAAATAGTTTTAAAAGGTAACTTAAAGGCCTATGTTCGCTAGTGGCCAGGCAATGTTATAAAATCTCCAGTATGGTAATCAATTTAACGGGATCAAAATAAATTAGCTAGCGGAACTCTGCAGACCCGATGGGTATCGATATCTAAACACGATTAAATAAAATAAAAAATTGATGTTTCTTTTTAGGGGGTTAACGACCGCTGGTAGTTTTGTTACTTGGAGTTAAGAGTTGAGAACATCAGTTTTCTTTTGTTTTATCGTGTTTAGATATCGAAACCAATCACGTCTGTGAAGCTTACACAAAAAAACTTGAACAATTTAAAAAAAATACTTCCAAGACCTTTAAAGTAAAAATACTTGTATAGAACATTGATCGGTAACTTAATATAAATAAAGAGCACAATCGCGTTTACAAAAATGAGGTGTCGATAACGGTGTCGCGAGTTCAATTTTTTTTCCCATCTCAAAAATTTCCAACGCGCCTAAAGACATTTCCACTTAAAAAAAGCTTGGTTTTTTTATATATTTCGAGTGACTACTACTAAAAAAAACATCATATTAATTTATTATTTGTTTTATCCTGTTTAGGTGTGCGTTACCCCAGCCAGAAAATGTCGAAAATCGTCATCTAAGTGCAATATATAATTAGATAAACGGCTTCTGTAATTGGTAAGCATATAAGCACATTTTTTAATTTGGTAAAACAGTTCCGGCTGGTGTAACGTTACCGCAGCCAGATCTTTTGTTTTCTAACGGGAATGTTGAAATAAATGTTACAACTTAATTTGTAAGTACTTGTATTTGCTGTGGTTGCGAAGATATTTAAAATCCTGCTGCGGTAATGTTTGCACGATTGCTGCATCTCTTAATTTACTAAACGGATGATTATAATTTTTGTACAGGAAATCTGGCTAATTAGTTATCATTATGTTACGCAATAAAAGAATCTACAATAATGCAACGTTTTGAAGTTATTTTAGTAAATAGAAATATGCTTTAATTAATAATGTTCCAAAGACTAACTTGAAACGTTATTATATAGGTTTTTAATAATTGTCTATAAATGTTACCGAAGTTTTAGTATCCTATACGTAATTAAAAAGTTATGATGAAGCTTCAATTTGATCCGGCCACGGCGCGGGCGCGCAGCTGTTATTTGACGACCGATCAATCGAGTTTCTTGTAGTAGTAGTAACTGAATCTTATATCAATAGTTAGATATAAAGTTTTATTGCGTAACAAATTATAACTAATTAGCCAGATATCATGTACAAAAATTATAATCATCCGTTTAGTCAATTCCGAGATGCAGCAATCGTGCAAACGTTACTGCAACAGGCTTTTAAATATCTTCGCAACCATAGCAAATACAAATTAAGTTGTAACATTTATTTCAAATTGATATCTAATTATTTAGATAATATTTATTTCAACATACTTAGGAAACAAAAGATCTGGCTGCGGTAACGTTACTCCAGCCGGAACTGTTTTTATCAAATAATTAAAAAACTATCAGCTTAACAAGTTAAACAATCTGTATACCAATTACAGAAGCTGTATATCTAATTATCTATTGCACTTAGATGACGATTTTCGACATTTTCTGGCTGGGGTAAAGGCGCGACGCGACACAAAGACACCGCCCGTCGCGCGACGAGCGGTGTCTTTGTATCGCGTCGTGTGTCGCGCCTGTTTGAAAGACCCTTAACGCACACCATGTTTAGATATCGATACCAGGGTTGACATAAAACAAACAAGTTGTATTTTAAACAGTGTTTTTTATTAAGTGTTTAAAATCATAGTATAAAACAAGATTAACATTAAGAAAAAAAAAACATGTTTTAAATCGCGAATGAATGGAAATAAATGAAAAGTGATACATTTTTATGACTTGAAATAGCTCGAAAAGATAATAAAAAGGTTAGATAGTTTTATACATTTCGTCGCCGGTTGAAATTAAGTAATTCCCCGCAACTATTTTGGGGATTCCTACCTATGTATATCACTGTACTTCGTTACTTGTCGAAAAGAGGTAATTCCCCGCAATTAATTTGGGGACTACCCTTTATTTAAATATAGTATTAAGTAAGGTACATCTAAGAACGAAAATCGGAATTCGCAATTCTGAACGTATAGATTGAACTGGAAAAAAAAAAAAACAAAAGTTTGTTCACAGATAAGATCGTTTATTAGTTAGTAAGACTAACTAACTATAATTATTTTATTCTGATAGTTTTTTGTAAATATTTCCTCAGGTAAATTTTAAAATTGTCTAGAAATGAATTATATTAGGCCTGATCGATTTGTGTTGATAATTTTGATAAATCGCTAAATGAAAAAAAAAAAACAAACTTGTTTAAAACATTAAACAAGTTTGTTTGTTGTTTTAAAAAATAAAATAAAAACTGTTTTTTTTCGAACTCTGACCGATACCCATCACGTCTGCGGAGTTTCGCTAGCTAATTTAATTCGACCCTGTAGAATTTATATCTACCTGTATGCATCCGTCGATGTTTGATCAGCACAGTGGCGGTATAAAACTTAGCGGGGCAGTATTCACACTGTTTAGTGCGATTGCCGTCGTGTCGGTCCAGATGAGCTATCAGTGCGCCCTTCGTCTTGTATTTAGCGGGACATCTAGTACACTCGTACTTTTGAATGTCGCTGTGTTTCATCATGTGTCTGGATAACTGAAACGGTATAGAGTAAACTATAATTGGGTGTTTTAAGTTAGATGATGTGGAATATTAAGTTACGGGCAGACAAATTGAGCACGACTAGTTGTATAGTACAGTATTTTTATCTCAATAAGCGCCGCGCGCTTTACTTGTGTTTACCAAGTGTACAAACACGCTGTGAATATGTGTGTAAGCGCAGGTGCTCTAGGTACGAAGGTAGAAGTATGTGTGTGTTATGTGCTGCCTCTACTCGTTTTCACGCACATATTCACAGCGTGTATGTACACTTGGTTACCACAAGTAAAGCGCGTGTCGCTTCGTGAGACAGAAACACTATAATTGCTTGATCACTTGAAGATTCCCAGTAATTTGAAACTTTACTATGTCACATTGGTGGTGAAAGCAAAATAGATTTGTCGTTTTATGACGTACAAGTGTCAGTCAGCCTTAGGGCGGTAAAGCAATTACGAGGTCGACTATACAACTTACTAGTCATTTATTTTTTGGATCGCCAACAGAGGCAACACGATCTCGTTTATGTCTTTTTTAAACTTTGATATTTTGCATGTAATATCCAATTCATTATGCTTTGATACTTCGTTGTACTGCCTGAGTCGTGTGTAATGTTAGCCCAATTTTTTGTCTGCCTGAAACTTAGAGATAAGTTAAGGACTTGCTACACGGCTGCCAACCGCAACTCCGACAGAGGTGACTTTTGTTGGCGACAGGCAGAGCTGTTTGGAATTTGGTCGTAAACCACCAACTCCACGGTTGTAAACCACCAATGTCACCTCTGTTGGGACGCGGTTGGCAGCCGTGTAGCAAGCCCTTTAGTTTGGGATTTGGCGACACATCGGAAACACGATGATTGCCGAAACGCTTAATAACTTAAATCGTAGTATTGTATTTATTCTACTCACTCGAGAATTTCCGTCGAGTTGAAGGCCACATATAGGGCATACTTGTAACTTGTGAGTACATTTATGTTTATCATGGGCCACTTGACTTTGGAACGGTCGTTTACACTGTTTACAATAAACTTTGTTTGGATTATGTCTTCTTATTTTATGGTCCTGCAATTAATTGGGTACCTTTGTAAGATCTATTTTATTTCATCTGTTTAAAGAAAATCCTTGAATATTTTGGAGTAGGTCAATAGGGCGAAGACGGCATACTTTATTAAAAATGTAATTCGTTAGACATTTTTGGCCATCTCTATTATATATAGGGCTAGTTTTATTAAATTGGGTGATCAAAAATTTAGTTGATTATTATTAGAAACTGTCAAATTTACTTTTAGGTTATCAGTTTAAAAAATAAACACAAGTTTTGAAAAAATGGCAAAATAGACGGATTTCAATGCCATGTTGGATAAAACCGTCTAATGGGAAAAAAATCTAGAAATAGACGGTTTACACAAATATAGACATTGGGTACGCGTGTGTTTCAAAAGCAGTTCAATATGTACTGTCGATATTTTTACTAGGTAAAGTTTCCAATCGGCATAAATTGTAAAAAGAAGCGTTTGTCGGGTAAAATCGGCCTATTTCGTCATTCAGAGGTAAAAAACAACTGCAAAACTATTCATTCAGCTTTTATTTATAAGTATAATATTTTCAAGTAAAAATTTCGAAATGAGAAATCACGAAAGTTTACATAATAAAGTATGAAAAACTGAGACGCAATTCGTATCTAGATATACAGACAAAAAAAATTAATTT
Organism: Omphaloscelis lunosa; assembly: GCA_916610215.1. NCBI lineage: Eukaryota > Metazoa > Arthropoda > Insecta > Lepidoptera > Noctuidae > Omphaloscelis > Omphaloscelis lunosa. The sequence continues at coordinate 16,557,872 of OU744247.1, forward strand.
GAAGCACTATAAATAGTTTCTCTCAATTTCTCCTTAGAGCATGATCCTCTATTGGATTTTCTTTATTACTTGCCCATATTGATATATTAATTACCTGAAATATCAATCATTATTTTGAAAACGTAATATTGAAGAATATACTAATAAGGTTTGAGAGTTTCTCACTTGAGAATTTCTCGTAGGTTCACCACCTACGAGAAATTCTCAAGTGTAGTTGGGCCTAGATAAATGATTCACTCACTACACAAGATGCTCAAAAACGATTTTTGTTTAAGTATTTTTTTTATATATTCAACTATCACGACACAAGACAATAATTCCAAATCTATTACAATAATTCTGTCCGTAAAATTCTGCTTAAGAGCTGAACCAGATAAATATTCAATTTTATTTGCAGCCGTTTCCCTTTCTGCCGCATACATTTTTTTTTCGATCACTAGCGTACGTTATAGCTAGTAAGCACGCAACATAGTAGTGTTTCTATGTTCTTAGTCCGTCAGGAGGACCATTTACGTGGGCCATCGCGGCCACAGTAGTGTTTTATGTTAGCATAGTAGTGTTTTATAATAATCAATTACAAGTTACTGTCAAGTATCGTAGAAAGCAGAAATCACATGCGATAAGAATCAGATATAAGATCATTTCAAAATTTGTTTAGGCATAAAAGGTATGCCGATCTTCGTCTCCAAGAACTAGATGGACTTCTCCACTATTGCACTTTGAGGTTCACGTTTTTTCATCAGAAGTAATTTCGTGAAAAATGTGTTAAATTGAAATCTAATATAATAATTAGGTAAAGATATTAATCATTAATGAACTTACCTACACAAATCCTTTGAAAACTCTTAAAATACGACTTAAAAGATATTTTTTTGAAAACGTGTACAGATCGTAATGGTAGTTGACCCGACAAAATTTCGAATGTAATTTTTTCTGTATGCGTCATAAATAGCGCCACCTGTGTCAAAAAATTAAACTAAAACTGTTATACGTTTACGTATCTCGGGTTGCCATCTTTGTAATTATTTAGAATTCATTGTATTTCTTATCTTACTATACGGTCTTGCCGTCTTGCCCTGCAGACGGTCATCGCCCTATTGACTAAGTATAAAATTGAAAGAAATAAGTGCTTACTTTTAGTCCACCACTATATCTGCAGGAGAATTCACACATATCACAAACGTAAGCTTTATTCTCACCATGGGACCTTATGTGCGATTTTAAATTCGTTCTGCTTTGGAAGCTGAAAATAAGAAATAAAATATTGAGCATGTCTTATGGGTTTTATAGACAAGATACGGACGGCTAGAGAAGGTGTTTTACGCGCGTGCGGAGCGAATACACGCCTTAGCCTGTCTGTATGATGAACCTACCTAAGTCAGGAGACTAAAAAACAAGTGACAAATGATATTTACAACAGTTTAAGTATTATTATACTCTTTGAGTTTAAGGCTGCCTGTCCACCGGAGCAGAGGGAGGCAGCGGAGCGAAGAAATGTGCCAATATTAATCAATAGAATCTAAACTCTGCTTCAGAGCTCCGCTCCTTAGGATTCTTCTGTTTTTATGTAGCAAACTAGAAAGGTGATATAGGCTACTCACCCTTTAGAACACAAGTCGCAAATATACTTAATACTGGAATGTACTTGTAGTATGTGACTGCTTAGTTTTCTTGGTGTGTTGCATGTCATTGGACAGTTATTACAAAAAAGCTTTTTGTCCTGAAAAAAATCACAACATCTTAAAACAAGTTTTAATTCATCATATATTATGTTTTTGAATATAATGAGTAGTAAAGCATACTAACATCTTCTTCAATGTGGAAATTTCTGTAGTGATGTTCCAAATACAGACAAGATTTGAATTTCTTCTCACAAATGTGACATTTACTCTGTTTCAATGGGACGTGTATCAGTCTATGAGCAAGGAGCTGAGATAGGCTATTCAATTGCTCTCTACAAAGATCACACTTTCGGTCCCTTTTATGGCTATCTAAATGATTATTCAGGTAATTTTTTTCTTCAAACGACTTAGGGCAAATACCTGGAAATTAATTGAAACAACTTTAACGAAATTATACAAACTATACAGTATTTTTATCTCACGAAGCAACGCTTGCTTTACTTGTGGTAACCAAGGGTACAACCACAAGTAAAACGCGTGTTGATTCGTGAGATAAAAAAACCTGCAGCAAAAATAAAGGCCTGGCCCAAAATAAATATTTGACTTGGTGATGGCTTGATCACTTTTGAAGATTCCCAGTAACTTGAAACTTCAGTAAGGTTAAAACTATCTACCTTTTCGTTTTATGATGTGGAAGTGTCATTCAACCATTTATATGTATTATAAATTAAAGTTTAATGTCTGTTTGTTGGCCGCATTGTTCTTTTAAGCTATGCAAAGGATTTTAATGTCATTTTCACTTTCGTTTAGAGAATTTATTCCGGTTATTCAACTTTATAAAAAAATCTTTGTTTCGCCAAACCATGCGAAGCAAGGGCGGGTCGCTATTAGGGTGAAAAAGGAGTTACAAGGTTGATACAAACTACACTTATTTATAATTTTGTTTTCTAATTGTATTTAAGTTTTTTTTTTTGTTAATTACAATGTTGTTTTGTGGTGAATGCTGTGTATTATATAATAGGCATATATATATCTGTACTTTTATTATGTAATTCAATAAATCTGCATAACCTTTTCCCAACTTTTATTATGTAATTGTTCTGTTTTATTTAATTTATTGTATGTACTGCTGTTGGTGTACCAAATAAATAACTCTTTTAATTAGTAAAATATCACAATGGGCAAACGAACTTATGTACTTTAGTACAATAACCTAACTAAAAGAAATAAGGTTTTCAGTAACCATTTAACTAATAATAATTACCACAAAACCACTGTTCTTCAAGTCCATTTGCAATGCTTTCTAATAGTTTTGATGTTTTTACTTTGAGTTTTGTATGTTTATTCCTTTTAATCTTCTTAGGTTTCACATCTGGAATAATTATGTTCTTTATAATAAAAATAAACTATATTGCTACTTTATACATATAATAATAAAGCTGAAATTTGTATAATAATATTCTTTTGATTTAGGAGTTCCAGTTGTTTGGTCCTATCATTATTGATTTATTGCACCAACACAACCAAAATAACCTTTTTGTTTGACTTTTTAAAGGACATGTTCAGGTGAACGCTCTGCATTAAAAAAAATATCTTAAATTAGGTATAAAAAGGGTCTTTATTACTTTAATCAAATATTTAAAATAATGTTGCAATAAGTTTGCATAATACCTTCTTCCTTTTTAACAAAAATGTTGTCATCCTCTTCATATTCAGAAAAGGCATCATCAAAATTGTCTAAAATTATATCATCATGATAGTTTTCTACCTTAATTTCTGACTTTATATCCAGTAGTTTCTCATTCTCATAAATCGAAGTGCTATTATCAATCTCTATAAGAACTGTTTTATTTTCTGCTTTAATATCCTGAAAGAAGTAATTTCATCAGTTATTAAAGAGTTTGAATTTTTGTTAAGTGCTACAAGTTGATTAATGTTTGTTTTGCAAGAATTACAATGAAAGATTAAATTAAAATATGTCAAGGTCACACAATTTGGAGTTAATGATCTCATCTTTGTTTCTTTTATGAATCTTCACTGAATCTAAAACTGAATAATACTCACAGAACAAATAATTTCTTTCAATGTAGTTTCTGCTGTTATAGACTTTTCTCTGAATTCTATAAAATATTTGACTGTGTCCAAACATGTCTGACATGAATACTGTGGCATACCATCTAATAAGGTAATCTGAAATAACAGAATTAATTGCAATGTAATTAAAGAAACAAGTTTAAATGAAAACACACTATTTAAGTTGATTTATTTACTTGAAAACTGTCTAAATAGTTTAATAACTAAATAAACTAATAACGAATAATATAATTACATTAAGATTTGTTAACAAGTTATAGTTGGTAGTGAAAGTTTCATCCAATGGAAGCATTTGTTTTTCTGTTGATAAACATACTCTACACATCTCCATGTTCATTATAATTATGTAAAAAGTTGCTTTGAACAATATAAATGAACGACATAGGTCAAATAAACGAATTTTAATTTACTTTTCTAGTTAACATCGCAAACACACAACCACTCATTTTTGTCACATCAATGTTGGTCTTCGTTTTTGTTGACTGATGTGTGTTGACATTAGTTTGCGTCAAGAAGACGTCAACGTTCAAGTGTCAATGCGGACCTTTTTGAGCAAAGGTAATTTTAATTCAAAATCGACTAAAATGTTTTGAGAAGATTTGATCATGGGTTGTGTTATAGAGGTGGTCTGTAACAAGTTAAATAAGAAACCTGATTCACCTCTCCAGGGAAAAGACAAAATAACAGCCTGTTACATTGGCAACAGATCCGAATAGGTCAATGACCTTATTCTTTAGTCATTGGAATAGGTTAACAACAGTGACAGGCAGAGAACAGATGCTATCTCTTTCTATTACAATAAGTCAAAAGAGAATAGAGCTTGTTCCAAACTGTTCCAGCATGCGTAGCATAATCACAATAGAAACGGGATTTGTCGACGGAAAAATAGACAAAATGACAGATGAACAATCACAATCTGCGATTTTGTCTATTCTTTCTTCGACAAAACCTGTTTCTATGGTGGTCTTAAGGTGGCACTAGTTGATATTTTTTCCATACAAATTTCAGGGGGGTTTTACTCCACTGTTTGACATGGTACATCCAAAGTTAAACATGATATCGTTTTGTTTCATTATTAATTTTGTCTGTGCGGAAACAGTAAAATAATGAGCCATTAAAAAGTTAGGAGCCCACAAAGATTCCTTTTTCTTGCTAATTTTAATGCAACTTTGGGGGTAAATAAGCAATAAAAGAAGTGTAAAATCTCCAAAACAAAGTCGGCACCGACAAAGCTCAATTGTCGAAGAATTCAATAAACTTTATTTGTAATTGATTTATGCAATGGTTTTTTCATAAAACCCTATTTTCAAAAGGACTTTTCGTAATTTTTTACGCACTCGTTTTACTAAAATAGTTCGGAACGGTGTTTGTGTGCGTGCAAACTAGACGTTGTGCACGTAGACCAGCGTCTAACTGCTCATCACTGATACTATCTCTGTCGGACACGATGCCAGGTGACACAGCGTGCTTTTCGGCCATGCCCACTAGTGAGTTCGAGCCCGCGACTAGTGTCACCTTAATACGCGTTTTGGTTCTAACAAAATAAACATCCATAAGCTACATAGAGAAGAGCTTGTTATATTACACAGATACACACATCAGTTACGGTAATGTTTTAATATGGTCTGTTGTAGTAGCTAAGTGGAACGTTACTCGGAACATGTGAAACAGGCAGGAACTGTTTCTTCGGTTTTGAGATATCTGTTCCATATAAATGTTATAGATAGAGATATATGTCTGACTTTTAAAACTGTTTTGATAAATATACCTCACTTTACATATTTTTATCTCTGGCATATGCGACTGGGGCGTGCGCCGATCTATTACTATACCTACTCTATGGGCGTGCGAACTGTCAAAACTGTATAGGATGGTTATGTACCTATTTATCGATTGTGCAATTCGTATTTTAACATGTTAATTTAATAAACTGCGTTTGTTTTATAAGTAGCAGTAAGTAGTAAATGTGTAGCCATAAAATGAATTAAGATATATCTTGAGTAACAACAATATTGTGAATGTCTAATTAAAGTCTCATATTTTCTTGTTGTTTGTTGTGAAAACAAGAAAAATTATGGTGGAGAACGGAGCCTCTAGCGGGGGTAGCGATAGCCCCAGTGCAACCTGCACACGTTCAGGTTTACTAGAAACCCTGGTGCGCGGCGTTTGGTATCGTGTTCATTGTACGCTCGAAGAGGATTATCTAAGTGTGTGTCTGGATGACGGCTACGACGCGACCACCACTCTGAACGGCACCCTCAACAACAACAACGTAGAGACTCCGAACAGTGACTTCACCGAGGTTCCTGAAGCGATTGCGAATCAAAAACGTTTAGTACAAGTGGTGAAGTCAGACAATAATGGGTTGGGAATCTCAATAAAAGGTGGTATAGAAAATAATATGCCTATATTGATATCGAAAATATTCAAAGGCATGGCAGCTGACCTTACAGAACAGTTATATGTTGGTGATGCCATACTTTCTGTGAATGGAGAGGATTTGAAAGATGCTACACATGAGGAAGCAGTCAAAGCGTTGAAAAGAGCTGGAAAGATGGTCCAGTTGGAAGGCAAGTGATCATAATTTACATTAAGAATGTTGAAATGCCTGAAACATGGCTAGTTAAAAGACACAGACTAACTAAATTGACCTTAATTACGCCAATTCAGTAGCGCGGCATTGCTAATTGAGTTATTCAGGGCTGTGCTGTATAGCTGTGAGCTAGAGCCATTTGTCTCATCGCTATAAAATTATACCTATTGTATGTGAATCATGGTTGCCAGTTATATAGTGGTTATTTCAACAAGCTTAGCTAGATTTTGAATTCAATGAGACATGGTTTAATTTGCCTGTTTTGCCCTGATGTTTATTAGGATTCTTCTGTAATTTTTTTTAATGGCAAAACAAGTATTATCTGATATATTTTATGATTTCAATAGGAAAGAAGAAAATAAAATGTGCCATTGGCTCGCCCCTTATAACATGGGACAAACATAGTTGGAGAAATGGTGTACTATTGTACACCTCTGCAACCCTTTGTGGAACACAGGCAGGATGTTATGTTATGAAATACAACTCCCAATTGTTTGATACCATCTGCAAATATCAATTCTAATAGTCTTCCTGTTGATTAATACTGATGTTCTGTACTTTACTACTATACTATTCTTTAAAAATTACCCTAACTAAACTCAAATTATCATCCCAATCAATCACATGACAAAACAGCATTTTGCCAGGATAGTTACATACAATACTGAAATTGATAAAAAAGTGAATCTGCTTTAAATGGCCATTAATTAATAATACATAATAATAGTAGTCCTCAATTTTGTTGATGTCGAAGTTTATTCACTGGGTTTTTTTTACATAATATTTTTTTGAGGCTTCTTTGCCCTCTGGGTGACTATGCCAGCCTAGAAGGGTCAAAAATATGTTACCAATTACACCATACTAGTACCCACTAACTGTATTTAATAATACTTTAACTAATACTATCCTTCTCTCCCTCAGATCCTCTCATTTCCTTCCTTCATACATAGTTTAAGGAAATTATAAATACTCTTGCACTTTCAGACAAAGGTTACTCCCAAATTTCTAACAATGTAGTATCTCAATAAACCCTCAATTTAAAAGCTGTTCCAGTGGTCAAGTTTCATTCAAATTCAATTTTATGATCCAAAATCAACTTTTTGATCCACAGTCAAATATCTCCGTGAGGTGACTCCATATTTCCGTAAGGCGTCAATCATCAGTGAGGTGGGATGGGAGTTGCAGCGTGGTTTCATGGCAGACGTGCCCCCCTCGCCCCCTTCACCTCGACGCCGCAGAGCTGACACACGCTACGTGCCTCTGTTAATGGCATGCATCGCGAAGAATTTGCGACATCGTGACCCGGGTAAAAATGAATGATTATTGTAGAACTTATGCCATTAAGTACAACAGAAGAAGAGATCCTCACTAAAAACTTTTGGTATAAGGAGGCTACTTCTTTTTCATCCTTTTAAGGCATTAAACTTACTTAAAGGAATAGATGGTTTATTTATAAAAGTTACATGATGTTTCATCAAAAACGTTTATGGTTAAGCAGTTGTTAATAATTACTTACTTTAAGCAACTTTTATAAATAAACCCCATGCTGCTGTTGATTCTAATGGAAGCCTGAACAAATTAGTTTCTTATTTGCTACTGTAGAGGAGCGAACCATCGAGATCTACTCTCCGGACGGCGTACACGCCCTAGCGTTGCGCGCGGGCAGTGCTCAGGGCGCGACGGGTTGGCATCGCGCGTTGCACGCGGCCGTACGACGCGCCGCACGCGCTGCCCTGGCGCGCGCTCGACCACGACTGCGGCCCCTGCTTGGTGATGTGCGATATGCTGGCTGGCTGGCGAGGCGACCTCCACAGGATCATGTGAGACTGAATTTCGAACATCAAACTCAAATTCATAGCCTTTGCTCAGTAAAAGTACAAAACAATACTATAAATCGAATAATACACTATTTGTATAATACACTGTTTGTTTTTTTTTAACTAACAAGTACCGAAAATTTTGTCTGTGTTTCTATTGGTTCAAGTAATCTACAAAAAGTCCATTCCACACAAACGCTGTAGTTACATGTACATTCAGCTGAGTCGATATTGTTTGTGAGTCATGGCAGACATTTCTCCTGTGCAGTTAAGCGTACTAAGCGCCCTTTCCAATCTACAGAAAAAAAAAATGATGTACAATTTGTTTAAATCATTTCAAGAGTGATTATAATAGTTCACATAATGAAATTGCCAAGACAATAGCAAGTTCAACAGGAATTCAGGTCTCTACGGTGTACAAGGTAAAAATTTTTTTTGCTTACCCACTTTTGGCATTTTGAAAATAATGTAAACACAATAAATTATTTATTATATTTAATAGATAAATTAATGTCACATTGACATTACTCATTTTATAAATATATTTTCTTGACAATTAAAAATGGCCATTTAGATATATGTATAAAGCAAAGAGGTCACAACCTGATAATAAGGTTAACAGGGTTTGTATCTTTTTTGACGACGACAGTACAAAGTTATCTCCATCTTGCTGCTGTGGGTAATTCATTATGTTATATTACAGATATTATTAGACGTGTTTCGTTTTTTTTTAGGTTATTGGAGAGATGAAATCAGGTGGACCACCAAAATCACCGAAAAAGAAAAGAAATCGCTTTAGTATTTTTAATAAATTTGATCGTTTTACGAAAAGCGTTCTTCGAAATGTGGTGACACAAATTTTATTTTGAAAATGACAATTCCAATGATTTTTTATCTAATGTTGCCTACATTAGATAAAATCCTGAACATCGTCAAGGAAGATTTTGATTTCCCGTCTATGTCAAGATCAACATTGTACAAAGCACTAAAAAATGGGGTGTTCCCTATAATAAAAGAGGTAAAAACAGTATTTTAGTAGAAAGGCTGGATATAGTTTTATGGCGACGAAACTATTTAGACGAAGTAAAGGCAAAATGGGACTACTATATATTATTTAGATGAGACGTGGTTAAAGGCCGGTCATACAAAATCATAAGTCTGGGTTGACAATACAGTGACTACATCGATATCTGTATTCTTAGATGGGCTACCAACAGGATTGAAAAATCCGTCAGCTAATATATTGTGTTTAAATAATAATAACGCTCACACTCTCAGTCTACTAATCCGTTTAATTTTGTATTTTTGAAGTGAAAACTTCTTTAGGCGCGTTGGGCATTTTTGAGATGGGACTAAACCATTGATTTCGCGACACCGTGATGACACCACCTTTTAACCATTATAAAGACATCAACGCGTTGATTACCGTGGTGCAGATTTTTTTAAGTTTTCACTTCTGTTGGCACTCCTGGAGTGCCACTGTTTGTTTTTTTTTATTTTTTTTTTTTTATAAATATATATGCACATATCCTATAAAAAAAATACACACTATTTCATTGAAGGATGCTTTATTATTATTGTAGGAAAAGGCAAGCGGCTTATTATTGTACATATCGGCAGTGTTAATGGATTTGTAGAAGGAGGATTGAAATATTTTGAATCAAAGAAAACCGGTGACTACCACCAAGATATGGACGCCACAGTGTTTGAAAATTGGTTCCAAGATGTTTTACCTAAATTGGATGAGAATGCAGTTATTGTTTTAGATAATGTTTTAGATAGACATCGTATCATTCTCGAAAACTTGACAAATCACCTATAACTTCATCTTGCAAACCAGACATTATTGAATGGCTATGGTTGAAAAATATTGCTTGTAACGAATCAATGTTAAAGTTGCAACTTTTAGATTTGGTTAAGCAAAACAAAGATCGTTTTGATGAATTTGTTGTAGATGAGATGGCCAAGTCCACAAATCGTCGCGTCATACGTTTGCCGCCGTATCACTGAGCTCAACACAATTGAACTTGTTTGGGCTCAAGTGAAGGGCTACGTGGCAGCAAATAACGAAAGTTATAAAATTGATGAAGTTCGAACTCTTTTGTTACAAGGAGTAGCTAAAGTGGATAGACAAAAATAGTCGTCATGTGTTAATCATGGGATAACCAAGATTGAAACAAAAATGTATGGAGTCGACAATCATGTAGAAAATATGTTGAGCAGTTTATTATTGACGTACATATCTGTAGAAAGTTCATCAGATGGCGATAGTTTTTAAGATTACAAGAATTGTATAATATATAATTATTTGATTTATATGTTCTAGTGCATAATATATATATACTATTACAATATTGTTTTATTGTTATTTATTTATGAAAACGTATCATATAACGCGAACAGAAAATTTTGTTATGAATATACTAAGTATGCAAATTTAAATAATTTTTCTCTATAGTAAATTTTAGAAGTATTCAGTATAAATGGGCTTTAACAATTTCAAAACAAGAACCAAGGCGTTGGCCCCACTCCGACCAATGACCCTTCTCACTCTGTCAATATTGGAAATGTTCGAGAGACATACTCAGTACTCGTTTATTTAAAAAAAACAGACTATAATTCAGCAGTATTTTTTGCAGTTCGTGTTGTAGCGTGTCCTTGAGACACAAGGGCGCTTTTCAATTTTTTTCAATCTATTCTACTCTCTAAATAGGTTGCATGGTATATGGTAATACCATTAAGTGTTTGATTGGAGTCATTTCAAATAATTTCTGGTTTCAACAGATGAGTGCTTCCGGCGGATCCGACAGTTCTGATGAGACTGATGGTTGGCAACCCACGTTTGTTGCGATTACTGATAGAGAAATCAGGTGAGCATCACCAATGAACTTGTAATTCTTTATGGAAAAGGTCTGGTCAAAGAAACCTGAGCGAGGCATCCGAAAAGGCTTTGGGTTGACGAAATCGTGAAGCAATGGCAGGTAAGAATGAGGGTTTTACCAGTGGGTGATTTTATGGTATGTGGGCTGAAATTATTATGATGGTAAAGCTGGTTGTTTTACAATGTTGACAGATGACAAAAAGTTTTGAATTTGTTGTTGATTTATCATTTACCAGGTTGTACGAAGCAGCCCCCTGGTCGGGCGAGGCGTGGTGCGCGCCCAGCGAATGCTTCGGGCTGGCGGCCACGCGCCTGGCGTGGTGGCGGCGCGCGGGCGGCGGCGGCGCGGCGGCGCTGGGCGTGCGCGCGGGCACGCCGGCCGGCCTGGCCGCGCGCGCGCTGCGCGCCGACACGCCGCACGACCTGGCGGCCGTGGCGGGCGCGCTCGTCGATGGGGCGCACCATGCCGTGCGCGCGCAGCCAGAGTTTACTTTCCGTAAGTAACATGTACTACAGCTGTACTAGGTTGTTTTGACGCGTGGCCAAAATAGTGGTGTACGTTGTTTGCGATTTTGTATATTTGTAAAAAGTCTCTAGAAAGACTAATCCAATTACAAAAATTCTACTTATAGAAAGCTACACTATTCCCGAATAATATAGGATAAAAAAGTATCTAATATGCCAGCAAAATGCACAGTTCCTATGAGTCTCCATACGGATGAAACCGCTCTGCGCAAATAGTATTTTCCTCAAAATATAATGATACCATTCAGAAAACTCGATTTTTCACAGCCAAAACAAAAAGTATTTTTTCGCTTTATTTATTTGGGACTTTCAACTATTTAGAGGTTGCTTCGGTAGGGACACGGTATCGAATAGAAAGTATCGATACTGTACTCATGAGTATTATTGAAAAAAAAAAATATCGTACTCATAAAAGTATCGAAACAAAAGTATCGATACTTCAAGGTATCGAGTACTTTTCTTAGGGCCTAATGCGCGTAGAGCATAGATCAGTCAGTAAATAACGTCAGTTTAACTTCAGTGGGGCAGGACATGAAAAAACAAATTGTATTGGTACACAAATTTAATACAATAATAGAAAAAGACAACTGTAACTTCAAAAATTTAAAAATAATTGAAACAAAATTAAATTATTTAGTACTTTAGGCATATAAATTAAAGTTCCCATTCCTCCTCCGTACAATCACTTAAAAATAGAAGTTTATTGAGCCGTTTTGGAGATAAGCGGTTTCCGATTTTTATGATTGTACTTCTTGCTTTAAAAAATAATCGTTCTGAAGACACTAACGTCGCAGGAATTGATAAATATTCTCGTGTCAATTTGTATAATTTTGGGAATACAACTTTCATATCTTCCCATTGTTTTAAGGGATCTAAGGAAAGTGGTGAAACCTGTGCAAATAAGTAATAGCTTAATTCATCCTTATTTTCAGACTGTGATGGAGATGAAGAACTTGGTTTTTTGTTTTATTTTTTCGTATCGATGTAATGTTTTAGATGGCGTTGCCATAACCATAAACGTAAGCCGTAAGGTCGCAAGTTTTAAATGGGTAATTTCTAAGATTACCCATTTAAAACTTTATTTCTTATTCGATACGATATTTGCCAAAAAGTACTCATTGAGTAAAAGTATCGAATGCAAAGTATCGAGTACAAAAGTATCGGTATCGAATGGAAATGTACTCGATACCACAAAGTATCGATACTTTTTTCGTGTCCCTATGCGTCGGCCGCATATGGGTAGACAATCTTCCTAACAAAGAAAACGGTTATTGACAGGTTGTCGTTTCCGTGGGGCCTGCGCTCGCCTTTCGCTGGGCGCGGGTGGCGTGTGCGTGTGGGAGGCGGCGGGGTCGCTGGGCCGCGGCGGGGCCCGGGCCCTCTACCGGCGCCCGCTGCACGCCCTGCGCGCCTCCGCTGACGATGACCGCTCTGCTCTGTGGCTGCACTTCGCTGATGATGATACGGTCGTAAGTACATTTTGATTGTTTAACTGATTTTCTCTTTAATTATTTTGCCAAGTGAACAGGTCGTAAAATAACTGATATCCAGGCGGAATCCATGACGACCTCATGCTGAAGTTACTATCCCTTCTAAACGCACGGCAATTTTTGGGTTATGTTTTCGATTTAACTGAGTTGTTAAGAATGACAGCTGAAAGTAACAAAATCGATCGACCGCAATCTATGCAGTTGTACCTTTCAAGTGTAGGTGATTCTATAGTATATTCTTTGATTCTTCATCTCATAGTTTCCATTACTCCAGGAGTTAGACATGGAAGGCAGCCCAAAGCCGGCAGTGTTTATCCTGCACAACTTGCTGTCTGCGCGCGTGCACTCGCTGCCCGCGGGCGCGGAGGGCGCGGAGGGCGTGGAGGGCGCGGAGGGCGCGGAGGGCGGCGAGGGCGCGGCTGCGGCGCTATAGCGCGGGCGCGACACGTGCGACAGTGGCGCCGCCCCACAGCGAGGTGACTACCCGGCCTAACTAACGACATGATTCCTTTAGGACTGTTGTCGCGTTCTTTTTATAGATCGTGATCCGTTATTGTACTAGATCTGAGGTCGTGTTGCAAAGATTTGAGACCGGTTTTTACCGGCAATTAGGCAGCGAGTTTTGCTTCGAGTTTTTATGTACATTTTCACACTAACAAAATATTGTGAAGAGTGAAAATGCACGTAAACTTCAATTTGTAATGTGAGTCAGCTGTAGGATTCTTTGGAATATCTATTGTAATTGTAACTACTACTACAATCATTCCTAAAACATTGTGTTTACACATGAAAGTAGTACCATAATATAATTTGTAATTGTTCTCATCGAATCTCTTGTAGGTAACTGACGTATCTGTGATTTTTAACAATTTATCATGATCCCCTCATATCTGACCCGTATCAATAGTAATATTTTGTAAACTTATTTAGTGACTGATGTAGTTCATAGAACTATTTTCCAGTGGAAATCAGTGATGATTACATATTTATAGCACCTTTATCGTATAAACGTTTGATCAGTAAAATTTAAGTATTGGTAGTACTGGGGCAGCCAATAAACTAAAAAAAAAAATCTTAATCCTCTTCCTAGTAACACCAAAATATAAATTCAGTAATCATTTTGTTTCTGTAAACTAATATTGCCAAAGAGTTCAAAGCATAATGGACAATACGTTTCTGGACATAATGGTCATAGTTCCCTGTACGTATATTGCTGTGTCACCCACGTTATCCACACGTGTACGCCGCGTGGTCGCTTTGTGTCGGCAGGCGTCCTGCTTTGCTTCTATGTGGCTGTCATTGTTCTTCCAAAGATATCAATTATTAAATTTTTGTTTTGTTTAATCTTGTAGCTAATGTAGCGTAGAAAAATGTAATTATCGTTTGAATTGATCATAATGTATTTTTATAATTTCTGTTGTAAATAAATAGGTATACTGTTTTATAAATGGTACATTCCCAGAATGAAGACGATTAAATTTGCTTTAATATTTGTAGCGTTTATCTCAAGTAAGGTAAAGGAAAGGTTTCAATAATATGATGTATATTGTGTAGTCACATGTGTAACTAATAAGACGGCAATATGCGAGGTGATATCTAACATATTAATATTATTTATTTTGATATCGAATCGTACAGCCTGTGTTGTTATTGGGGGTGCCTCCAATTTTTATTTAAGTACTCATTTATGTACTGCATTAATAACTACACAAATATTTGTAGTCTCAGAAAACGTACCTCAAGATAGTTTACATATAATCTCATTAACATTCCTTAATCGTGATTACTTTTACATTCTTAAATAAAAAAAATCCTTAAAATATGCTTACTCGATTTTTTATAAATAAGTACTATGACACTAATTTGTATTTCACTAAATTACTAAAACAAACACTTACTGTAACTTGAAAAACGAATGTATTTACTAAATAAATTGTATTTGTTGTTATTATCAAATGTTAGGTTTTAAGCTGGCGGAAGGAAAGTTATCGACTTTACGGACGTGTTTATTTAAATTATTTTGAGAACGCCAGTGAACGAATTTCATACAAAATTTCACAAAAAAATGTTAAACTTGAATAATCCGTAAAGTAGTTGACTTAAATAGACGCAGTGTTCTGATATCAAGCTAAGTTCTATAAAAGACATATAACATAGTTACCATGATTTTAACTTATTTAGGAACTATCAGGAATCTGTGCTATACAGTTTCCGGATCCGTATGTTAAATTTTAATTATAACGCTAAGATACTAATCTTGTAATCTCTTTAGAATTTCTACTGGTGACATTCCTTCATACTATGATATTACACTAACACTGCGGACGCATTAAGCCGAGGCATCGAATAGACTGTATAGAAGTAATATTGTCTACTGTATTGTTATTTGTTTGACGACTTTAATCTCGTATTTATGGTGAACCAAAAATGCGCAATATTGTTACAGCATTGGTTTTCGAGTTGTGTGTAACATGTTACTTGCAACATTGCATGCGGTTTGTGGGTGAAACATGTTTCTGCAATTTTGTAGCGCGACTTTTGTTTACCATGAATAGGAGACATTAAGTTGTCTTCAGACGATCCAACTTGACGCCCGATCGACAAATCGCCCATTCATGTGGGTTTCAACAGATTGGCATTTGCACATTAGCTCTACTTGTCTATCCATCGGCTTCATTATCTGGTTGGGTTGTCTATAAGCAACTTTTCTATCACGTATTTAATTGTACCCCAATTGAGTAATTTTTATCATTTTGTTATTTATTGAATGTTTTAATATATTTTACAATTAATTCCAGTTATTATTATTATTGGTTATGCAAGACATTATGATGAGTTGATATCCTGTCTTGCAATGTGAGACTGAGTTTTATTTTCAATTTATATTTTTGTGGTATGGATCAGGGACATAGTATTTCTACACCGTCTATGCAAACCGCTAGATTACGAATCATAATAAATTCATAAATAATTAGATACTTAATTGTATTCTGTTATATGTAAGGCAACTGTTACATACAATCATGTGGGGGCAAGTACGAACTACTGGTGTGAAGATTCATGGTTCACTTGGAACTGGTTGTATGACTGTGTCACAGAGTATCTAAACTTTGTATGAGGCAAAAATAGGTGATGCTAGGCGCGTAGAAATCTATCGAATAGACATCGACACGAATCCTACCAAAGTTTATCGACTACGACACGGTGGCCAATACTATTCGATGATATAATAATGCGACTAGGGCGGCGCCCTAATGCAAAGCTCGCCTTACAAATAACACATTTTTAGCAACAGTGATTCGTAAATGTATCCCCATCGCGCAACGCTATAGTTGACTCGTATGATTTCCAACTTTACTGTAAGGTTTTCTAAAATGTGTTTACAATGCTAGTTCACTTGTTTCATAATACGACCCATTGGTAGCTGTCATAGCATTCATGATCATCTGTAGTAAGATCTGTCATTCTGTCATGCATTAAAAACAACGAAGAAACATGCTGTGTTTATTTTTTATATCGCCATTTTACACTACTGGTCTAACATACCATTAGACAACTGAGTGGTATACGGCCTGGCACCTGTGCTCTTCAGATTTTACGTGCCATTTGGTATCGCTCAAATCCGTCAATTATTTGCAGATGATGTCGTGACAACCAAAAGTTGTTTAATTAATTTGGTCGTACATCCTACCTTCCGTGCAATCGACAAGGACACATTTTCTTAACGATACATCAAGTACATGAGGTCATGTCTACCTAGGTATGACCTCATGCCCATACCCACCACATTGGGTAAGGAGTTAAACACCCTAGGCACCTAGAGCTTATTCTATCATTTAAAGGTCAAGGAAATTACTTTTTCTCTATTTATGCACCAAGATAAAAGTCTAAAAGCTAAATCTATACTGTAACAGCACATGTACGTAACCAAATAATATTCAGTTCAGCTTCAACTATTCTTAAAATAAAATATCTTCAAAATGGACTGTCGTTTTTCCCGCCTAGGCGACAAAGTAGGAGAATCGTGTTGTTCCGATGAAGTCTACGTTTCATTAGGTCGAGGGGCTGGGCAGGGGCAGTGCTCGGCGGAGAGCCCTCGCAGCCTACTTCAATACTCTGCTTATCACTATCTATACAATAGCATTCTTTACCCCACACATCGACACATTTTCAACCCTATCCTTTAAACAATAAGACGTTATATGTGCTGGCATGTGAGCGTCGGTATGAATAGTCGTGTCTGCGCTATTGTCTCGCTTTTCTATTGGAAAGCTGACAAAGAAATTAGCTTTGTCTGTGTTTAGTACGTAAAACGAATGATTGCTTTGTATTTTACAGAAAATATTTGTCTCGAATCTGGTTTAAAAGTAAATTGAATTAACTTAGGACACCTATTTATTTATGTCCGTGAATCCCGCCGACCACCAACGCCAAACGCTTCCATATTTGTTAAATAATTATTAGGTACTCAATTGATACTAATTTTATTATATAATATATATAATAAAATTATATTATATAATATTAAATTCCTCCCCTTCACTTGCTATTGATTTATTAAAAGCAAATGTTTCAGCCTGTCCTGTGGAATTTAAATTTAAACATATAAACCCTGTGGTCATCGTAAAGGCTTTTAAGCAACTAAAGATTAAAATGACCGAAGATCTGTGGGGCATGTCTACTAAAGTTTGTCAATCAATTATTGAGACAATTGCACCCTATTTAGCTTTAATATTTAATTTATGTGTAGATCAAGGGATATTCCCGGATTTAATGAAATACAGTAAAGTTATTCCACTTTTCAAATCCGGGGACAGCAAAAACACAAATAATTATAGACCCGTATCGGTTTTGCCGGTTTTCAGCAAGGTCTTTGAAAAAGTAATGTTAAATCAAATGCTCAATCATTTTAATCGTAATAACATCCTACACGATCAACAGTATGGTTTCACCAAAGGACGTTGCACAACCGACGCCGGTGTCACTTTATTAAAACACATATTTAATGCATGGGAAGAGGCACGAGATGCAATAGGCATCTTTTGCGACCTATCCAAGGCATTTGATTGCGTAGGTCATGAAACGCTGCTCTTGAAACTTGAACATTACGGACTAGATAAACTTGCGCTGAGCTTAGTAAAATCATACTTGAATGATAGACTGCAGCAAGTTCAAATAAACGGTGTAAATTCATTGGGTTTAAAAGTCAAAATGGGTGTTCCACAGGGCTCGATATTGGGTCCATTCCTATTTTTAGTATACATAAATGATTTACCTAATTTACTGAAAACCCGACCACAAATGGTGTTATTTGCTGATGACACATCACTGATTTTTAAAGTAAACAGACATGCACAGGAGCTTGACGACGTAAATAACGCTATGCTTAAGGTCCATAATTGGTTTACTGTAAATAATTTGGTATTAAATGAGAAGAAAACTAAATGCATAAGATTCGCGTTACCGAATGTTAGAAGTAGTGAATGTCACGTTGTATTGAATAAGGAGACACTAGAATTCGTCGAAAAGACTGTTTTCCTGGGGATAACGCTTGACTCTAAACTACAGTGGGGTCCTCACTTAACATCACTTGCAGGGCGGCTAAGTTCAGCCGCTTACGCTGTTTGGAAAATCCGCCAACTAACAGACGTAGATTCTGCGAGACTGGTCTATTTTAGTTACTTTCATAGCATCATGTCTTACGGTATTTTGCTGTGGGGACGGGCTGCAGATATTAATTCTATCTTTATTCTGCAAAAGAGGGCCGTCAGAGCCATCTACAACCTCCGCAGACGCGAGTCTCTAAGGGAACTGTTTAAGAAAATCAACATCATGACAGTACCTTGTCAGTATATATATGAGAACATTATGTATGTTCGAAAAAATCTCCATCTTTTTAGTAAGATAAGTGACAGGCATAATTTTAACACTAGAAATAGGAACAAATTAGATCAACCACGTTTTAGATTGTCTAAAGTACACACTTCTTTTATGGGGTACTGTGTAAAATGTTATAATAAAATACCACTCGATATTCTTCAACTAAATGAGAAGAAATTTAAAACATGCATTAAACGCACACTATGTAGACAAGCATATTATAAGTTAGATGATTATATCGTAGATAAAAATGCTTGGCTTAATGCTGGTCCTGCTCCACAGCCGCTTGGGCTCACTAGTTAAAATTTTAATATTTGGAAGAGTTGCTTCCCCTTTTTAAAAAAAATATATTTTGACATTAGGAACTTAATGTTCATTTTTGTTTTACCAACTTAATTGTTGAATGCTCCAATTAAGTAATGATTTTCTTTCTTTTTGGTGGTTAAATTCTTTTATTTTTTTAGATACATTGCAAACTATAGTTTTGTATAATTTAGAAGCATTTTTATTTTTGTAAATGTGAGACCATGGAGCCGTTTATTAACTTATTAAGATGTATGTTGACTTGAAATAGCATGGCAGTTGAGAATATGTCATGCTCACTTAAATGTCTCGCTGATGGTGGCGAGTGTGTTGGATCATTCGGTTCCCTACAAAATGGTTGAGCTGGATGGTGCTGATCCACGCGTCATGTTCGTGAACGGGCGCCGTCAGTTGAAACTGGTCATCTCTTATCTGCCAGGGCTTATTTTTAATCTTATATTTTCAATTGCTTTTGATTATTTTTTGTACATTGTTCTCACATATAGAAGCAACAAGAATGATGTACCCAGGATTTTGTAATATCAATATTTAAAAGAGTGTCCTTGGAGTTCTTGCCCGTTCTTCTCCATAGAGATCTACGTTTTGGAATGGGCAATTAGCTTCAACTTTCTGACTAACTGACCGACTCTTTGACAATTCAAAAGTGCCTGTAAATGGTTTAATTGAAATAAATGCTTTGAGTTTGAGTTTGAGTTTGAATTAGTACTCGAATAACACAGTTGGTACTTTAGTAGTTTTCGAGAAAATCGACTTTGAAGGTGGTCCGGCGGTAGTCACGCTTTCAGCAGGACCACCATGAGCGCCGAAAAAGGGGCATGCTAAGTATACAAATAATTAGTACCCTTATGTGATTCATTTCGTAAAAAAATAGAACTGAAACATTTGTATTTACCGAGAAATCAACGATGATGACCTTTCACGCACTCGTTCAGCAGGAGTCTTGGTTTAAATGTTGAGGACCACCTTCAAAGTCGATTTTCTCGAAAACCACTAAGGCACCAATTTTTTTGTTCGAGTACTAATTAGTACCAATTGAGTATTAATTATTTACCATATATGGAAGCGAATGGCGTTGGTGGTCCGGCGGTAGTCATGGACATTATTTATTTGTTGAATTATATGCCATGCAGTGATGACATGCAAATATTAAATGGATGTTAGTCAGTAACATACAAGCAATTATGGAAACCGTTCATGTTGCTGAAAATGGGTGTAGGTGGAGGAACATCATCAAATAGGTCTTGAAACCTTGCCGTGGTCACGATCAAAAATTGCATTGGAGAAACGACCCAAACAAGGGCGGATCCAGGGGGGGGTCATGGGGGTCATAACCCCCCTCTCCCGGGCTGAGTCTAGGTCAACCACTGATCATTTTTCTTAGACTTTAAACGAGTTTTAAGTAATGCTTGAGTTTTGAGTGAGGTTCTGTAATACGGGCCTAAATGTCGTAAGTCTCAATTTTTATTTCTTTTTTAACTAAAGTAATAATTGATCTAGAGAAAATATAACTTATATTTGGATAGTAAACTATATTTCCTTACTGTCAATAATTATTTTAGACATAAAAGCCGAGTAATCTTATTTTTGTTTCAGATAATCTTTAAAAAAGACATTATTTTCGAATAAAAAATGGATCGAGTGAAAATATTCCAATTATGTAACTGTCTTATATTTGGAAAGAAACAGATCCAATAAATCGTAAAGTTCCATTTCGATTGCATGCGTGACTTTTTCAGAATATTAATGCAAATTAACATACAATTTAGGGAGCCTCCTCGATGCCAAAGAATGGGTGTGAGAATTTTATTGATGGCATAAATATACATTAGAGATTAACAAAAAGCTATAAATTCCTTCATTAATAAACTCGAGACTCGTTTTAATGGAGATTAATAATGTACCTACTTCTCAAAAATTTATTTCATGCAGTAGAAACGTAAAAATCATCAAATTAGTCTAACTGGACCCCAACTATCTGACCCCCTTAGAATCGAAGGCTGGATCCGCCCTTGGACCCAAGGAGGAGGAGGATCTGGAAAATCTGTAATCGCACTAATATCCTGTTTGAAAACCCTTAATAAAAAGCAATAGCCTAGGCTTCGACTGGCTTCAGAAGGGACGTAAGCTTGAACTCCATCAGTTGCACAGTTACGCTAGTTTTATACAGGGTGACAGCGCATCAACGCGCGAACTGTAACCATGAATTCTGCATATTCATAGAAAATTGAAATACCTACGCGGTTAAAATGTATGGACCTAATTTTTTTTTTATCGACGAATATTTTCCTCGTAAGGGGTCCAGAATCATGTACATGAACCCTGTATTATCTGTGGTTGCACTTTCATTTTATTCGTTTTCGTCATGATTTATATTCACTTAGACCAACATGAAAATATCCAAAGAGAAACTCTTGACTCTGCCTAAGCTTTGGCGGGTTTTGTTTTGCAGGCACTTAGATAATTCAGCACCTTACACCTGAGCTACTCGTATTTTAGACAAGGAAAACTTAGGCTGGTTTCCCAACTGTCCGGGAGACCTGTACGGGTTCCCGGAACGGAGACACACGTGAGGCGCTAGAACATTGTTTTATAGCAACGTGGATTGTCATTACGCGACCCGCTCCGGGTAGAGCTCGTACAACGCCAACCGCGTTCCGTGCCGGACCAGCCCGCATGCTGCCGCGAGGGTATGGCTGCTCATTCATAATTTCTCAGCAACGCGAAACGTCCGTGCTCCGGGAGTACAGTGAAGATGAGTAGATTGATTGATACGGGATTTCTCATAGACTCTCTCGTTTCAGAGCACTGCGGGTGTTACCCGTATGGGTCTTCCGGACAGTTGTGAAACCAGCCTTAAAGAATCATCCACATTTTCCCAACTATCCTCCTTATTTCGGCTTCCCGTGTAGCCAGATGCGGCGAATAAGTATATCTAAATATTTCAGATGGTTACTTCTATCCCTTCCCTCATAACCCAACTGCTACATAAACCAATAGATACCGACTGATATGTAATGATGGTTATCGTTAGACTTTCATGGTTTTATAAAAATATCCGATGCACGGGGGACTACTAGCAATGGCCACCTATCTATTGACTGACCCCAGGAACTACAGAATTAACCGTACAAATTGATAAATCCGCACAGCTGTTTCTAGTCACAAGCCCCATAGAAATTGTATCGAAATGTTAAAAATCCTTAATTATTTTCCGATCCCAAGTATCAACTTATCATTAATTTTTACTTTCATCAAAATCTTTTTTAAATATCAGACCACCAAAAACGAGTTCATTTTTAAAGAAAAGTTCAAAGAAATGAAAAGCGCAAAGGCGTCTTGAGAGTGGTGTGAAAGTACAAGTGTCTTTACAACCGTCTATCTCATAGGGACTAAAATAAACCAGGAAATTCGTGTAACTGCAAAATCTAACTTAAATAACATCAGTACGACGTTGTGCCATGAATAATTTTCAGAAGATTTGAAGCTGCGATGCCGACGTATCTCGAGTCGCTTTTGCCAAAATGTTGCTCTATATTTTGTTGTAGCTATTCTCTAGAGGACGACAATGTTGCTGGTCAGCCCGCGTATCTTATAAACTGGATTTATCTGCCTTTAATCATTGTAAAGAAATACGGATGTAGTTATGCAGTAACCAGTGAACAAAAATGTGATATAAATATCTAGCTACCTATTCGTAGGTGAGTAGGTACCTATTTAGCTGACTATATAATCGAAGATTTACACTGCAGGTTTGCAGATTTTTTTTTACATTTGCACGGGTTGCTCTATCAGGTTAAGCTACGCTTACCGGGGTTAGTCCGTGAATAGGAGACCATCTTTACATACCGAGACTCCTCCGTGTCTCGGAAAGCACGTTAAGCCGTTGGTTCCGGCTGTCATTCGTGCATCTTTGACAGTCGTTACGGGTCATCAGAAGTCCGAAAGTCTGACAACCAGTCTTACCAAGGGGTATCGTATTACCTAGTTACTGGATTGTGGAGGTCAGATAGGCAGTCGCTCCATATAAAATACTGGTATTCAGCTGCATCCGGTTAGACTAGAAGCCGACCCCAACACAGTTGGGAAAAGGCTAGGCAGATTTATTGATAATCGAAGATTTATATAAGTGCCTAGAGTTTCAATTTTTTTTTGGATCCCCTAGTTCCTGTCCATGTCGTAGCTAGAGGCTGGTATTTACAATTTTCGAGCTCCCTTCGCTCAATCTTGCACCCTGCATTTGCTTTCTTCTCTTAACTCTTTTAAGTATCTTCTTAGTAAATCCTAGTTCTATATAAAAGGTCATTATAAAGATACCCATCCGTGGTGGTGTGCTAAAATTAGCCCCATTATCCTGAAGAGCCCAGGGCCGTCAGACAGGCAGTCGCTTCATGTAAAATACTGTTATCCAACTGCATCTGGTTAGACTGGAAGCCGACGCCAACATAGTTGAGAAAAGGCTAGGCAGATTGATTGCTTTAGAATTTTTTGTTATTTGATTAATCGGTTAATTTGTATCTAGGTATGTACTCGTAGGTAGTTTGGGAACTCAATAAAATATTCAATATTAAATTCACCAAAAATACTTCCGTTAAGAAACCAATGATGAAGCGAACAGCTGTCACTTGGCTCGCCAATTTATTAATGAAGTATATTTCGTAGATTCTGCTCGCCGCTCCAGTGTGATTCATTTCGTTGCTATAAATTTAGTTTAAACGTCGTGTACCCTCCTTCCGCATGATTAGAGGATGTCTGTCGGCGACGTTTTCAATTGTGCACGAATTATTATCGCACTTTGATGTCTATTAAAGTAGAACTGATTATTTCAGTTATTGGGGTTATCTTGATGGGTGAAGGTTGTGTCATCTTCGGTCGGAGATCTTTGCTTGATCAATATGTACATGTCACAGATGGGTGGGCACAGGGTACCCTAGCTTAGTTACTGCGACCGATGCTGCATTAGAAGCCACACCAAACGCTTATTGTGACTGCATATAAGCCATTCTGCTTTACGTCTAAACGTTGGTAACAGTTTTGATAAATGTAAGGCAATGGTAAGCCAGAACGTTCAACTGTTACATAACGGAGCTGTTTTGTAAAACAGCGGATTCGACAATCCATCTGCGACATACATACATGATAATAAGAAGCGTCTTTGTAGGCAGCGGAGAATCGACGTTTGTAAGGGTCGCAAATTAAATCCTATATTTCAATTAGACCATTAAAAGGTAGGTACTTTTGAACGTCAAAATTACAAGTAAAAAGAAAAATTTTAATCGTGACATTTTTCATTAAAAGCCTAAACGAGTACCAAATTCAGGCGCCCCTTGGGCAGACAGCCTCGTTGCCGCCTTGCTGACTGATAGCTGATATTTTTACAACGGCCAGAATTAGCTTCATGTGTAGATCGTACCGAAACGAGAGATACAGAAGCGGACGATCGGGAGGGCATAGTGCTTTAGCCGAAGCGCCTATTTGGTGCTTTGAAAAGATAATGCATTATACCTACTTGTAAATATTTCAAAATCATTTAGCTGCAAGAATATCATTCGCTACAGACAGTCGGCTGCCGCATATCAGAATCCAGTAAGAGCTCTCGTCGGGGGCTGCCGTCGATCCGTCTACCGCGATTGTCGACGTCTGCAGTTGCCTCTACCGCACAGTGGAACGAATGTATGGAAGCGGTTGGACGTAGACATGTCCGAAAAATAAGAGTAAAATTATGAAAAACTAATGATGCCATCTTATTCGATTACTTAATGCCTTCATAAATTGTGGTGATGAATTTCTTCATAACTCCCATATTTCGGGAGTAATTTGAGAAAATGTGAAATTTTACTATGAAAATGAGTGTATTGAGCTCTCTCCCTCCTGATTCCGGGCTTGTTTCAAGTAGCGGTCTCTAATATCGTAATGCTATTACTAAGAGCTATATTTAATACTAAGACACATAGTGCGCCAAATGTGCACTTTCTGGGATAAAAGGAAATGAAAATTTAAAAAAAAAAACGTTTTTTCCCCATTTGTATTTACTTTAAACCGCAGACAGACTTATTAAGAGGTCTATAAATATATTATATATATACAGAAATATATATTAACAAAAATATTCACAAGAACTGATGAGAGTATGACTTTTAAGTAAGTTGATAATAAATTACCTAGTTTCATTAAAAGTACAATAAATAATTAAGACGTAAGCTCTAATTTACTAAGTTACACATTTTAAAACAATAACATCATTTAATTATCTTCGTCATCATCATCATCATCAATTAATTCAAATTCAGAATCGATGTCCGCTAAATCATTTATGTTAACAAATTCGATATCACTTTTCTCAGAATCCGTAAGCTCATAAAATTCCTTAAAAGAAGATTTTTTTACAAACTTATTTCCTTTTGGACGGATACTTGTAACAAGTGGATCAGAAGACAGTAAAAGATTGTGCATAATATCTTCATTGCATGAGATACTGCTATGCTTTCGAGAATGCCCCTCTCTATATTTTCTAAAATCTTTATTTCTAGCCTCAGATGCCTCTTCGGATAGAAAACCAATGGGCACAATTGACATGTTCTGAACTATGTCTGGCCCATGCATTAAAATTTTATGAAGTGAAGAAGGCATATAATACCATGGGTATAACTCCACGTAAAGCTTAGCAGTATCAAAGCAGAACTCTCGGAATTTAGTTACGTTGATCTTCTCTCCTGATGAAATACACTGCAAGATCACACAGATTTTTCTTAAAAGCATAGCATCTATTCCGGTCAGTTCAGCAGATTTAGTGTAGTTTTCAAAAAATCTCCTTGCCGAGTTGCCATTGTTGGTGGATCCACTGCCTTGTTTCACAACATCGAGAAGTAAGCCCGTTTCTCTTCTTACAGCCTCTTGAACTCTTTTCTTCCTGTCATCAACTTGCCTTTTTGCTATATCACCCCTTACTTGCCATGATTTTATGTCTAATTTGTAGGAAATGTGTAATAAGCATTCCATTGAGCGAATCCAAGCGTGAAGGGTGCTTAAGCTATATTTATACATGTCCTCGTTTGCGTGTTTATCTTTGATTAACTCTAAATTATTCATTTCTTTAGGACAAGCCTTGCATATGTCACACACTGAAGCTGCTGTATTGGATATAATGGAATGAATTTTACCATCAATCATTGTCAACAGCAGTTGGTGTTTGACACTAATTCCATCAGTGATGGTGGATGGAGTTAAGGCTTCAATCTCTGCTTCGATTTCAGCCATCTCTCTCTGCACATTTTCTTTGGTTTCCTTTATAAACTTAAACAATATTGGCCGGCAAAATGAAGTGGAAGATGGTCGCTCGTTTTCCCAAATTGTTACACCTTTTGAGACGAGCCGCAGTGGTACAAGACTAATCATAAAATTACTAGCAAGATCGATTTGCTCATCTTCACTCGTCCTTTGATGATAAATGCTTTGGCTAGATGATCCGTCAAAACCCCATTTGCTGGTCAATACGAGCTGTTGATTGGGATCAACAGGGGTTTCTAACGACCTAATAAGTCTTCTTGAGGTTAAATCCATCAAGGCTTGTAATTTGATTTTTGCAGAGCTCTCTGTAACTGTGAGATCTTCTTTGGCCGGATAGCACTTAATTTTTTCTTTAACCAACATGTAGTAACTCGGGTATTGAAGAGCTCCTTCTTGAGTGTTGAAATCCCGAAGAGTGTTATAGCGCCATTTCGATAAGTTCATCGATACATAAAGAGCCAATGCCTTCAAAGGGGATATTTCCCGTACCTGAATTGATTTACCTTCAATGAAGGCTTTGATTTTTGAGGCCTCTTCTGGATTCTCCGTCAAGTATTTCATAACATAAGCTGTATCGCTTTGTCCTGCCTTTTGAAGCGCCCTTTCGGCCGAAAACATAATTTCAGCGCTGCTACTGCTGCATGAAAGACTATCTTCAGTGGTGCGTCTTCTTTTTTGCCGGTTACTAAGGTCCTCAAAAGATTTACGAGGACTAGGATGTGTACAAGTTGAAGCATCAGATTTAGCAGGAGAAATTATGGGCTCGATGACGTCACTTATATTTTCTGTAGAAGGTTCCATATTTTCATTCTGTAATTCCGGCCATTGAATTGCAGCCTGTAGCCAAATCTCATGTTTCTTCCGAAACTTATCTGTGCTTCTTCCAGACTGTGTCCATTTTGCATAAATGCGGTAGCAAAATCGACGACACCAGTCTTTTAAACTTGTTTCAGCACTTTCACATAACTGAACACAACTGTTATCTTTTAAAACACTGAACAAATAGTTAAAGTCGCGTAAATCTTTATGTGCGCGTGCGCATAAAGCAACGTGAATATCAAGATTTGTATTAAAATTTGGAAAATACATTGCGAGATTAGCTTGGATACAACGAGGTGTAAATCAACACTGATTTTAAAGTTACTAATAGTGACCTATTTATATAAAATCCAGGTATCCCAGGTATCCTTTGTTAAATATTGCAAGGTAATTAGTTATTGTGATAATTAGTAAATGATGCATGCTAAATTAGTGTATTAAGAGCCATTTAGTAATTAAATAATAGCAATGTTCTTATCAGTAATCATTAGTGCATCAGTTTTATATGTAAACCTTAAGTCCCTAATTATATATCCTAATTAGCTTATATCTTCTCTAATTGGCTGATCAGAAATGTTATTGTAATAAGGTAAACCTTTAGAAAAACGGTTTTAATCAACAAAATAAACAAAAAATTAAAAAATTGTGTTATAAAATAAACATCACTCTTTATCCCAGAAAGTGCACATTTGGCGCACTATGTGTCTTAGTATTAAATATAGCTCTTAGTATTAGCATTATGATATTAGAGACCGCTACTTGAAACAAGCCCGGAATCAGGAGGGAGAGAGCTCGATACACTCATTTTCATAGTAAAATTTCACATTTTCTCAAATTACTCCCGAAATATGGGAGTTATGAAGAAATTCATCACCACAAGTTATGAAGGCATTAAGTAATCGAATAAGATGGCATCATTAGTTTGGCATAATTTTACTCTTTTTTTTCGGACATGTCTACGTCCAACCGCTCCCATACATTCGTTCCACTGTGTACCGTTGGCGAAGCGCCGTTCGTGTGTATGACCATTAGGGGGACAAATAAATGAAAATAAAAAAATACTTTGCCATAATCTTTACTTTCATAGTAGCTAAGCCCCACCAAATTGTAAAAACATCTGCGCAAAAATCTTAGCAACAACGGAGATTTTAATACCGATAAAACTGTTTAGTCTACTTTAGTAGCTATTATGATCTATTATGATCTTTTCAAAATCTATCTAGTGTTCGGAACTTACCTACCAGGTTTTTGCGCTCTCTTGTATGGAAAAATTTGGTAACTGGGTTTTGATATGGGGCAGCCGGGCTTGGTGAGGTCTCTGAAACGACACGCATGTGAGTGCGGTTAGACATCAGGACTCAGCCAATATCTATAGTGTAACCTGTAGGAACCAAACCTAACGACACCCACAGGAAGACAAAGGGTGGTCTAATCGTTTCCGGGAACCCAGGCACGGCCAGTGGCGTCCTTCAACGCTTTTGTTCAGCAGCAAGTTTGCCTATCTGTAATATGTACAATTACTTACAGCTCCAAGTTTGGCAAACAATGGTGCAAGTTTAACGAGAGCGTTTGGGGAATCATTAGATAAGATGCATACAGACTTGGTTCTTGTTTAATCACATATTGTGGCTGGTTATGAAATAACTGGAAACTTTGCAGTTTACATAAGGGAGGTTCAATGACCTTATTGATTAGAAACGTTACTACATAAAATAAAATAAACATAACATAAAAATATAGGTATTTAATTTAATAGCAAGATACATAATGTATCTTTGGTTTTGAATAAAATATGATTTTTGTGTCAAGTCAGCTAATCATTCTTTTCACTGTTATGTAGTTTTATTTATACTTTGTTTAGTTAGAATTAAAATGATATGAACATAATTAAAAACTAACATTTTTTTTTTCTAATTACGAAATTTGTCAATTCAACCTTTGCCAGACTGCCACTCTTTTTACGAGATAAATAATAATACCTATCGGCGTCGAGTCTTCTCATACAAAAAAAGAAAACCTAGTTCTAAAAACCCTATCATACATTATTGCTTCATAACACAGTACCACAGCGTAGCAGTTCAATGAACTGTAGCGTAATATTTGTAGAATTTACGGCGCCGTAGATGCTACGGACCGCTACGCCGTAGCACATACCGTAGCTGGCAATTAATACCGCATAGTGTTGGCATTTCGTTTCAAATACGTAGCAATACGTTGATGTTGTTATTAATGGATTATTGCGTTCTAGTTAACGATATTATTACAATCTAATAATAATCGGTATAATCTTTTCTTTTTGTTGGAATTGATGCGTAATTAACCGACGTTTTGATTTATAGGTATGCTACTTATCCAAGGAAAGAAGCTACTGCTGATTATTATAATAGTTTTTTGATAGCGTTTTTATTAACTCTCAATCACATAAAACACAAAAGGCATATGAAAGAATTGCTCTGACAATAAATTACTATTTAGTTCCTTCAAATTCCTATATCCGCATTTTTCATGCCATTCATTTCAACACACGTCTAGCAGCCATGATAACTAACTAATAAACAGCGAACCGAATGCAAGGCACTTGAGCATTGCCTCTTAAATAAAAGTTTCACGAGCGCACACTGTAAATCATAATTTCGTGATGCACTGCAGCCCAACGCAGCGTTGCGAAGTTACTTCGCTGTAGAAGTAATTTAATATGTAGGCAGAATAAATACGTTGCTCGGAGGAGTTCGCATGATGGTGAAACTGACGGTACACGTGGGCAACTTTAAATTAATGCCTGTCTGTAACAACATCATCTAGCGCATCATTTGTCTTTTGTTTTATTTTTGTGAGCTTTGATTAGATAAATTCTTTTGTTCAGTTTTTATTTGAGACTTTTCTATGTTATATCTAAGACTTAGTTTGAAATTATAAAGCGAGCTCGCTTTTACTGTATTTTGGATCAAGGAACTAAGTGTCAGGAAAATTTATATGAAAGGTTATAAGAGAAAGATGAAACGGACTCGTGCCTAAACATTAACAGCAGCACGGGTCGATTGAAGGTTAAGCTACGCTTGCCAAAGTTGGCCCGTGGCTGGGTGACCATTTATTACATAATCAAGACTCCTCTGTGCCTCGGAAAGTCGTTAAGCTGTTGGTCCCGCCTGTCATTTGTAGATCTTTGGTAGTCGTAACGGGTAGTCAGAAGCCCGCAAATCTGAAAACCATTCTTATCAAGGGGTATCGTGTTAACCAGTAACTGGGTTGTTGAGGTCAGATAGGCAATCGCTCTATGTAAAATACTGGTATACAGCTGCATCCGGTTAGACTGGAAGCCGACCCCAATATAGTTGAGAAAAGGTTAGGCAGATGATGATTATAGAAAGATGTATGTAAGTCTGTGGTGACTAGGCTGCCATAGATGTGAGAAAGATAAACTACATTTGTACTGTAGTGAATAAATTGTGATATGTGCGTATTAATCCCCTGGATGCGGGAAGTGCAAGGCCGGTCGTTGAAGTGATGCTTGGGAACCTATGTCCAACAGTGTGTGTCTTCCGACTAAAACGGTGATGCTTATTATGGCGATGAAGTATGCCAAGATGGAGATAAACGGTGAAAGTGCTGAGGTTTAAGAGCTGTGACACCTCTACACAGAACCTAAATGCCTAACAACATAACTCTAGGTTTCTATGACGCCATCAGAACAAATAAAATGAATGTCTTATTTGTCAATCCTGTAACCCATGAGGCAGGATTCACAAAGGGACTTAGTGCGAATTTAATTTCGTACTTACGATTGATTTGGACCAACTTAAATGTCGAGTGCTCGTCATGTCGAATTGGAGTGACACTCGAACGAGCTTCGATACTTATCCGAGGGTTCATGTGATTACACACAAATAAAAAAGCTTGTGAAAAGTTGTAGCGATTTTTATCTAAAGAGGACTTATCTGAAGAAATAAGTTCTTATTTTTCATTTTGTGTATTGTGAATATGGAAGAATGGAATAAGTTTTATTTGCAGAACACGTCGAAATAGCAAAAGTATGATCAATTAAAAGTTGATAGGATTTAATTATACCATGTTGTTTTCTAATTATTTATTGCTGTGCTGAGCCTGCTTGATCTTTACATGTTTTGTTTTTGTTGTAGAATGAAGATCATCAACACGACGATGTCTTTAATAAAATATCGAATTTAATTTGATCAAATAATTATAAAAATAGGTACCTGCCTTGTTTGTAAGTTCAGGTTTTCTTTCAATGTTTTCTCTTGAAAATGTCAAACTAGGAGGCAGGGGCGGCGAGTCCCCAGCGCTGGGCACGCCACAATTGCGGCGATAAGACCCCTCTTTGAGGAGTGGCTTGAGAGGCGCCACGGCGTCCTCACCTTCCGCCTGACGCAGGTCCTCACCGGACACGGCTGTTTCGGGAGGTTCCTGCACAGGATAAGGCGGGAGGAAACGCCCGGGTGTCACCATTGTGTGGATCGCCCGGAGGACACGGTGGAGCATACGGTGGAGGTCTGCCCAGCTTGGGCGGAGCATCGCCGTGTCCTCGTGGAGGCGATCGGCGGCGGTGATCTCTCGCGTCCGGCCCTGGTTCAGGCTATGGTACGGAGCGAGAGGAAATGGGAGGCCGTCACCTCCTTCTGCGAAGCGGTAATGCTCGCGAAGGAGGAGGCGGAACGCGTGAGGGAGAGGCAAATTTCGCGCCCTCACGCCCCTAACCGCCGCAGGAGGAGACGCCCAGGGCGTCGGGAATCGCGGGGCGATTTCCGGCCACCGTAGGCGCGGGCTTGCGGGCGGTGAGCAATGGGTGGCTCACCGTCCGATAAGGACCAGGCCCGGGTCGACGGCGCGTTGTGTTCCACGCGCGCCTCAAAGAGATGTCAGCATAATTGAAGGGGTCCACTAGGACCGATGCCTGCCGGGGTTGCGAAGAAAACCGAAAGGGAGATCGTGGCCCCCGGCAACAGGGCAACCGAAGGAACACGGGTGGGTTTTAGTCAGTAAGAGTCTGACACGCCCTCCCGCTGTGCCCAGAGCGGGAGAAGTTATTTGATGATTTCCCACCATCAAAAAAAAAAAAAAAAAGGGGCGGCGAGTCCATAAAAGCCGATTCCTACCGGCTTTCCTTCGGAAATTCGGAACACAACCATTCTATCGTCATTGAACAATCAAACTATAAGTATTTGATACACCATAAAATTAAAATAGTACAAAACGCCTACATATATTTTAAAAAAATGTCTCAATATCCCAACAACAAAACACTGCGCTAAAATAACTCTTGGCGCGTCCGGCTTATCATGAATCCAATTTCCATACAAAATAAAGTCCATCATGACGTCACTTCAGTCACGTGACACCGCGGTTTCTAGCAGCCGGGTAAGCCGATCTCCAACGAGTTACGATAGGGACACATTAGCAGAAACGTGCGCGAGGGAGCGAGAAGGAATTATTGCTATTGCTCCACCTCTTTCTGGCACACGCATTTGATTCGGTAGTTTTCGTTAAATTTCGTAATAGTTTCGGCTGGGAGTTCGTAAACATTTCATCATTCGAATGACAATGTTTTTTGACGTAATCGCATTAGACCCATATTAATTTGCATTTTGTTCGCTCAGTATTCATTGAATTCATTACTAGTAGTATTAATATTTGTTTGTAGTTATAGGACAGTGATTAGCATAGTGTTTTGAGTTTAGTGAATGTGAAAGTAAAGTATGTTGTAATTAGGTATTTGAAAAGTAATAAGTAGGATCTTATTAGGATGGCGGTATTAATAGTTTTAGAATGTTGTTTGACAGATTATTTACTTTGTGAAGAAACATGCTTTTCAAGGTTAAGTTTTGAAAATAAGAAACACATAATTAAGTTAGGCCGTGCTCGCCCAGATATGACTATAAATTATAAACGCCGCGATGGTTTTTTCAAACATTTTAATGTTTCCTTTTACGATAAATATCAATGACTGACTGGCAGTCGTAAATTAAATATAATGTTTATGGAATATAGGGTTTTTTTTTACATTTTAATCTGACGAATTCATCAAAAAACATGTGCAGATTGAAAAACATATTCGTAACTGTTTTATGAGTTCGGGCCTGGTAGGAATAGAATTATTTGCATGAAGGTCATAATAAAAAAGTACCTAGATCGAAATTGGAATTGAATTCCGAACAGTTTATTGACACCATTACTTTGATAAGTAAACAAGAAGTCACTTTTCGAGGCCACGACAAAAGTCTGAAGTAATTTTTTTTTTGCTGCTCCGGCTTACCTCCTCCATCTAATCACCCTTCGCCACTGCTAAGAGGTACCTGCCACATCGCGGGAAAGTCCGAAAGGGATACCGTGGCCCCTGGAAATATGGCGACTGAAAGAACACGGGTGGGTTTTAGTCAGTAAGAGTCTGACACGCCCTCAAGTTTTTTGATAATTTCCCACCCAAAAAAAAGTTACCTGCCTTATTCCCGCATCCCAGCCAATAATTAAAAGTTAATGTAACGAGTACACATTCTAAGAAAGTCGATTACATTTCTTTTCACGGCGTGATTCTTAAGACAAGACTTAATGAATACGAGACCTTCACGTAATAAAGACGGAGTATGATAAATATATTTTAGAAACAATGTGAGGAGCATCGAGTGCCGGGTAATTTCATCCGTATTTTAATCAAAGGTGCGGCTATAAACAATATGATAACACATTTAAGGTATATTGTGATTAATTGTGAAAGGAACGTGTAGGTACCTAAATTGAAATTTACATAGTGTATTGTTACCGTTTTAAGGTAATTATAAACGTTTAGATTTTGATTGATGGACATCTCCGTCAGTCAAAATCCAAACCTTTCTGAGGAGATTGGCGTCTTATATGTAAGTGCAACTAACTTCTGCCCGCGACTTCGTCTGCGACCCTATAAACTTCCTCAAGAATTGGGCAATCCAATAAAAAAAGTATTTTTCAAATCTGACAATATAGTTCCGGAGATCACCCTCTACATACAAAGAAACAAACATACAAACAAATTTTACCTCTTTATAATATTAGTTTACGTACATGAATAATTTTGGCTGCTTAGAAGAAAGCGTTATTTATTATTTTGGTCTTAATGATGTCATATCATTTTCTTTTAATATTAAAGATGAACAAGATGCCTCAACAAGTTCTAGACTTTATTCAATAGAAACAATTTTCACTAAATAACACATAAATCTATTACCTCTATATTCAGGTAGTTACAGGTTATAATTAATATTCCTGATTGATTATATCAAAGAGGTGTAAGCACAGCTAGACATCGTGGTGTAGGTACTGGGTACGCTAGTTTGCAATTTTCCGCCTGGCTGGCCACGACTTGAGGCAACGGCACATCCCTGCATCTATATGACGCATACAAAGATTTATTAGTATTACGTTTTGCATGTAAAAATGCTGTGGAAGCTAGGCTTGTTGTACTCTAGATTTTGCCCCACTTTGCCCCCACATTTGCCCGCGTTTCGCCCCGGGCAAGTAGGTTGTTGCTTTTTATAATGTAATACCGACACTCGCCGGAATTTGTTCGTAATATTCATGTGACGCCAGTACGACTGGTGACGGATAAAGTAAAACGGTAGATAATTTTTATAAGCTTCTATTTTTTGTCTTTGATTTCCTTTCGATGTTACGAATAAATATTTCTGTTCAAGACATTTACTTCGTTTTATTATTTTTGTGCCAGATTTTGTAGATAAAGTTTTTTTTTTTCGAGATAAAGCAGGAATTAGGTTTGTCGTTAGGGAAATTTGTCAATGAACGGTGACAAAAGTTATCTTAAAAAAAAAAACCGGCCAAGTGCATGTCGAATTACGCACAATGAAGTGTTCCGTAGTTGGGATGAATTTATCCCAAACACATACTTAACATTGTAGTTGAAATACATGTTCTTCGATACATTCCAACTGCAAATGTTAGTTTGTACGCACTATATTGAGAGATTTACCATGTTATTTTAAGACCATAGACTTCTTATAGGTTTGCCTATAAAGAGCCATATTATGTATTTTTTCAAAATTTTAGGTCCAGTAGTTTCGGAGATAAGGGCCAATGGTCAATTTTCATCGAATTTCTTAAATATATTTAAAAACATTTACTTTAAAATTATGATTAAGATCCTCACAACAAGCCCTTTCATTTGATATGTGACACGGTACTGTTAGCAAAACTTTTTTTTTTAATTTTCTTGTATGCCCCCCAAAAGTGACCCCTATAATTATTCAAAATTCATTAATTTACTTTACACGTTCGTGTTTGGGTCACAGAAATACATATATGTACTAAATTTCAACTTAATCAGTCCATTAGAATCAGAGCCAATTGGCTGTGACAGACGGAGATACAGATAGACACACGACTGATCCTATAAGGGTTCCGTTTTTTCCTTATGAGGTACGGAACCCTAAAAACAACCCCAAAGGCCTATTCTATTTTTGGAACCTTTATTTTATTGGTTAAATGGTTACCTGGAAGTCTTTATGAACGTTTGCAGAGAGATCTTCTTTTGTATTTGCTCTGCATCAGTAAAGCCGTGTAGAATTTTCAATTATCCTGTCGTTTTATTATACAAGTCTTGGCACAAAGCATTTCAAAGAACGCACTATATACTAATACCTTATTTTATCTATCGAACAACAGTACATGAAAACCGGCACATGAAACGTGCGGGGAGCATTGTATACGGCTGTAGTCGACAAAGTGACGTTTATTGACGCCGACTAAGCGTTAATGTCGCTCATTAGCACATCAAACTGGCTGACTGTACAGAGCACACATTGACGGCACACGTCGCAGCACAAAGCTAACTTTTGTTAGTTAACGAGCCTCGGAAAAACTGTGACTGTAGTAGTCTGTTGGTTTGATGGTTCTTTCTACTCGTATATTAGACGAGTTGGTAGTTTCATAAACACTGATTTTGAGTTTTCAACTTAATTCATTTTGGTTACGTGGTATGAGAGTGTAAGCAAGGATGTGCTGTGTACCCAAAATCTTCCCAGAAACAATATTAAGTTCCATGTCACCGCTCGGCTAACAGACATGGCCTAGCCTAGCCTATTCATGCCCAGAATCTTAGGTCCTAAGGGGGCTTCATGATATACTGAGGTACTGGTGCCGATTCTCTTGTCACAAATGCCTCTAAAGTAGACTAAAAGTCACCAAAATTTAGTTTATTCCTTTCAAACGACGATTTCCCTTTCTAGAATAGACCAAAGTGACACAATTTAACTATATTTTAGTTTGACAGCACTAAGATGGCACTGAGATATTAGTTTAGTGAAAATGTCAATTTTGCTATTCTGAATTTGACGTTTTTGACCTAAAATTTTGATTGTCTAACTAAATCTCACTATTTTTAATAGCGATTGAAAAGGTGTGGTATAAAATTTGGTGTCATGAACTAAAATTCACACCAACACTTCGAGGTGCAAAAATAGTACTGAATCTTTTTTTTTCCTTTGCTTATATCTCGAAAATGGTATGTCCTATCGCAAAAATAATGAAAATTTCGACTCCCTCTATAAAATCCTTAAACCCCTCAACATGGTAATTTTTTTTTATAGTCCATACAAACAGTGAAAAATTCCTTATAAAACACGTCGAGGCTGCCCCCCCTGCGTGCCTTCGGCTCTAAAAAAATTCACCTAGCTAACAAGTACCACGTGGAGTCATGATTATCAAATTCGATTTTAGTTGTGTCAAAATAATTTTTAAATTTAGAGAAATATTTTTGCGGAATAGCTTTAAGATTCTCATAACAAAAAAAGTAAGGAATTTTAGTGATAGTTAGTTTAGTTCTGTGTAGTACAAGAAAATCGGAACCAATATCACTGTGTTGACGTAAGCCGTTCAAACGTACCTACCGCTTTCGATTGACTTTATAGATCAAATGTGTTTGTTGCTTCGCCGAGTTTCTAAGACCAGTATGTAGCTACGAATTATATCGGTACCTCAAACCCCAGACGTAATACGTGATTGACCAACTAAGATTTAAAGAGCATTGTGTGAACCACCTTCAAAAGAAAATTGGCTAGCATTTGATTATTTGGTCGGGCGAAAATATACTGTTATTTATTTTTTGATGACAGAATCTAAACAGTTAGTAGTCTCACCTACCTAGTCCAAACTGAAAACTTAATTCTAAAAATAAATTTATCTTTAATAATGACGAACTATTTTAGTATGCAGATCGGCAACTCAAATGGGTACTTACTTATGCCCCTTAAATCCTAGCTCTCAATTGAGCGCAGTTTGTCAAAACAGGCCTAGGTTTATACATCCGGATGAAACACATCTGAGCGCACGATAGCAAAATCTCTGTGGACGGTAGTTAAGGTGGGTACATAGTACATAGGTCGGTCCTCTGTCCTGTATTTGGTGACGGACTGCTGCCGCAGCGCCGCGTCGCGCCGCGCCGAGCCGCCGGAGCGTACAGCTTGTTTGTCCTCCCACCTCGGTACCTTCGTTAGACGCACAATTGATTATCGTTGTCTTTGAAATCGCAATTGTGTAGACACTACACTATCCAATTAACTAATGGCTCAGTCAACTGTCTTACTTTGAATAAGCAACACGTGATTGTTTTTGTGACTAGTTAATAGATTTATATTGCGACTAAACTTTCTTTGTTGGTCTCGCCTTTTGTTTCGCGGTAACGGAGTTTTGTCATTGATATGACTTATGATTATGAATACCCAACGAGGCAACAACCTTTTGAGGAGCATCTGAAAGTCACTTAAAAAAAACCAGTAATTATCTCCCTCCTCCATTAGATAATAATTAAATCATAGTTAAGTACAGGTAATAAATAAATACGACCCAAACGGCTACTTTGTGGAACAAATTCGTTCCAGGAACATTGAATTAATCTGTTTCCTAAATACATTCGTCATTCATCACACTTTGCGAAATTGAAAGCTTGTCTTTTCAAATTATTCATAACGACTCAATTAAAATTAAAATCTATATCTACAAATTGCCTCTTTTTCTCTAATTAGAATTGAAGCTTAACTGGATTCGGCCTATTTGCAAAATAAATATTTGAACTGGGATATCGGAAGATTCTAACTGCTGTATTTATTACACGGCGGCTATTTCAAGCGTTCATTGATTGCCTTTGTTCAGTTTTCTTTTCGTTAAATTAATAATTTTATAACATTCATTTGTTTTAAAACAAATCAAATATAGGGTTTCTAAATAAGCGTTGATTCCTATTATTTCCATGCAGGTATAAAATTGTTCCTAATCCCAACACACAATTTCAGTTCGGCTTCTAAGTTTCTAACAAAAGTGCCGTTCTGTCGTATGTACAATAAATACTAAAATTCTTGGATTCTACATATTATTTTATATTAAGGCAAATGTTCTTTTATAGTTATAGATAGCTTTCTGAAATATTTATAATACTTAGTAAATCTAGCGAAACAATGTTTCTGTCGCAATTTGTCAGACTGTTTTGTCGGTAGCGTTTCCGATGTTGTGAATGTGGTATGTACTGTGTTCGCTTTTACTAGTAGAGCAGCGACCCCGGTTGCCGATCTGGAATCCGGTTGGACGGTAACCAACAGGAAATACGATGTACCTACCTATTCACCTGCAAGATTTTTGGGCTTATTGGTGACTCGCCCGAATCCGGGCGAATCGACCATTTTAATAAATATTAGTTTTTCTTGAGGCTATTCGCACGAATTCAATTTTATGTGGACGAATCGACGACTCCAGCTATACGTAGTAGTAAAGTACACTGGCGCACAGAAGTGATTAGGGTAAAATATGTTTAAATAAACAAGACGAAAAATGAATAAATCATTATTTAGATTAATGATAGCATAATTCAAATTCATTTATTTAGCTAACACAGAGTTCTTAAATATACAACTTAGCATGGTATTAAATTCTCACTAACAGAAGACTTAGAATATTATACAGCAGGTTCCAAACTAGGCACAGCCTGTATCTTGGTGACCCAAATAGTACACAAAGTTAACAATTTAATACGTTCTGCTAGCGCAATATTATTCAAAGTTCATATAAATAAAATTTACAATAATGTAAGTACAAAAAATAAATAACATTATTTTTGAATTGATTATACATACCAAAACAGTTAAGGTGAGTAAGTGTGTGGTGAAAGTGTAAGATGGTATGTGTTCCTTCAGAAAGTGCGTAATAATATATACTGCAAAGTAAAATTTCTGTTTCCTCATAAGTCGGGCCCAAGAACCATTCTTTTAGTTCAGTTTTGGCCTCAGAGTAGTTGTTCGGTACAGTGAACGTTTTGCTTATAGCATTAAACACCCGAATGGGTAAATACGATGAAAACCGGGTCGCAAAGTGGGTTTTTGTTTTTGGAATCTTTCAGTAATTTTCCCGCCCCTCTTATTACAGCTAGACGTTTTGTGACGACTTTTATGAGGTTTAGAAGTGACCCTAGGATGAACACCTGACGTACGCTTAAAACTCCTGATTCCGAATATAGTTCGTCCTTATAGAAACAGCCCGCTGGGCCCGTTCCAGTTCCAGCATGCTTATCTTGGCGACACTGCCCCAGACATTTATACAGTGTTGTAGGACAGATTGGCATAGCGAGATGCTCGTACAGTGGCTCGTAAGAGTTTCGCAATGTAAATGAACTTGCTAGTCTTTTTTGTGAGTGTTAGAATTTGTGCTTTGAAAGACAGGATCTGATCAATTATGACGCTTAAATATTTCGTGGTTTCTACTAATACAGGGTGGCAATTTAGTTACCTGCATCCGTCAAGGGGGTCATTCTTCCTGTCGTACTGAACAACTTTCGTTATGAAATTAATAACAGATTCGTAAAAAAAAAACATAAATGCATCGAAATAGTCTGTCAACTGTTGTGTAGGAATTTGTCATTATTTTTCCCGAGTCGGATATAAGTTTCATAGCAAAAATTGTTTAGTATGACGGGTTGAATCACCCCCTTTTCGGATGCAGGTGAATAAATTGCCATCCTGTATATTATTTTAATTTAATTTAATTTTTTATATATTCAAAGTTTTTTCGCGCTTTCAAAGTTGTCCCATAGTAAAAGTTATTCAGTTCAATGGTCTAAAGCACCTCTTAAAGTTTCTAAAGTTAATTTTTTAACACCTTATATAGTACATTCGTCTATCTTGATTTATGCGTATTTGTAATTTATAACTCAATTCTCTGAGCGAGATGTACAATTTACGCATTGTTATCTTAAAATGATATTTTAATAAAGATATGTTTGACTCATTTACGTGTTTCATTTTATTTGAAAATATTTTACCCTAATCACTTCTGTGCGCCAGTGTTCTTTACTACTACGTATTGCTGGAGGTCTCGATTCGTCCACAATAAAATTGAATTCGTGCGAATCGCCTCAAGAAAAACTAATATTTATCAAAAATAGTGGATTCGCCCAGATTCGAGCGAGTCACCAATAAGTCGATTTTTGAAGTCTCGAAAAATAACTCAGTAGGTACCTCTATGTGTGCTCAACAGTGCTCATATTAAATTTCAGGTTTATCTTCTTGTATCGCTTATTTGTAGCCAAAATAATCCTTTTTCATTCATTGGCTGATGTAGCTCACTGACAGAGGAATGTTTAAATCAAAGAAATATAATCAAATTTACAGTTCAGCCAGATCAGTATGAGTGTCGAATAAGACAACAACGGCGACCGATGTGTAGTCATTTATCTGAAAAACGGATTCTTCATTTGATATTGTACTGTACAGTGCGTGCCACTAAAGATGAGACTTGACACACCACGTGGTTTGACTTGCGCAGTAGACGATTTATGGGTCTCTTTAGCGGTATGAAGTCCGCGCCGGGGCGTCATTGGGGCGGCGGAAGAAGCGGCGGGAGGCGCGGTCAAGTCTCATCTTTCGTGGCGCGTATTGTACGTGGGTGACACTAGCATGGTGACACCCGTATTTAGGGAGTTCGTTTGCGACGTGCTCAAGTGGGGTCGTTAGCAATCGGGCTCGAGAGCAACACTGGAGTTTTGAATTAATGCCTTTCTGATCGTGATTACCTGGCCAAGGAAACGGGCCAACAGCCACTGTGAGGTTCGTGACTTAATTAAAGCGAACAAAAATCGTTCACCATTTTGATCGTTGAGTGTATCTCGGGTTTGAGTGGACGGAATTAGAACAATACCGGATTGATGACGTCGTGGCCGTAGTTCGGGTTGGTTTTTAATGGGCAGGAAAACTTTGATGTTTTATTATACTTGTTTGAATAAGTTAACTTTTTGAATGAAAAAATGATTTTCCTGTGGAAGGAAAACTGTCTCCGACAATACGAACGCTAGCTAAATAGTTTATAGGTACCTAATTCCTACCCTATGTTACTCTTACTTACCTAAAAACAATTTACAATACACAATATGTTTTATTTTTTAAGACCAGGTTCGATAACTTTGTCCGGGAAGTTTCTTTGATGTGTTTAAGAAATTAACCACGAATGTTACCCTTAAAAGTTTTCTTTGGCATTAAAAGTTACCCTCCGTCGCCTGAATAAGTCGTATTTGAAGTTTTTCATGAGATTTATTTGAAATAATTATTATTTCATATAGGTCCTCCGGTTATCGGCAACAATAAAATAAATTTCAGTTTAATCTTGATGTACATTAGGTCACCGATTACGGCCTTTTGGAATTCTTAATGTTTGGTTTTATGGTTTCGTTTTAATACATTTGAATTTTAAAGTTATATTGTATACTTACCTAAGCATATAGGTACCTACATATTTTATAAAACTATGTAATATTATGCTTTAAGAGTAGCATATATTCACGAATTTACATTTAATTGCCGCTTAAAACAATAAAATGAACTTAAACACTAAATGACATTTCATAGCAGCATCTTTATGACTCTTTAAAACTTTTCAAAATTACTTATGTACAAATTGTACGTTTCAAAACTGTATGTAGGTTAAAGTTAATGCACAAAAGTTGTTAACAAGTCAACTTACATATTATTTATATTTGTGGTGAGGTTAAGTGCGAAGTTTTCTTTAAAATTTGTGCACTTCACCTAACTAACAGTTAAAGTGCTACAAGTTGGTGATGGTGCTGCGAATCGGCGAAACCTAGCAACAAGAGTTTTTGTTCTTGTCTACAATATGTCTATGGTACGTTCTCATGTACTTTCTTGTGACCGCCAGACTATTATCACGTCATTATCTGTCGTTTACCTACATAACGAAACTTTCGCTTGTGTGTTTTCAATACTTAGTTCAATAAAATAACTTTTTATAATAATTTTCTTTGAGTATGGTTATTGTCACCAGGCTCGCTCCCTGTTAGTTACATAGGACTTAAACATAGCTGGCGAAAATAGACCTCTGCCTTTTCATTTGAGAAATAGGTGCGTGATGTTATGTTTTATGTGCTCCAAAACGGTAAAGACGAAAAAAACTTGGATACAGGGATGCCTTTACATATAAATAAATATAGTCACATTGAAAACCTTTTCAAAGTCGGTACAGTAAGTTTAATTTCCTAGCTAACTTGTATGAGTCCTCTCCTATTTGTCTTCCTAGGAGGAATAAACGTTATCTGAAATTCCTCTACTATACAGTTTCCTTTGTTTACACAGGAAGTCTTACAAGGTATTCTCTCGGGGATTTACTTCGATTTTTTATTATGTATAATAGATTCCCTGAGCTTCGAAAGGGATAAGTTTTATTTAACAAAATGGCTAACGCTTAAATTCGTTCAATCAGTTTATGTAAACGTTTGAATAGTATTATTGTGTAAAGAAAATTAAACAGTAGGTAGGTACCTATTTTTATAAGTACTACTTAGGTAGATATAGGTACTTACATAGGTAAGTGGTACTTAGGTACGTAATTAAAGAAAACCGATTACTAGGTATACACGTAAAGTACTAGACAACATGTTGGCTTTGAAACTGTATATTAGCAATAC
The DNA here is from genome assembly GCA_916610215.1 of Omphaloscelis lunosa. Taxonomy (NCBI): domain Eukaryota; kingdom Metazoa; phylum Arthropoda; class Insecta; order Lepidoptera; family Noctuidae; genus Omphaloscelis; species Omphaloscelis lunosa. The sequence continues at coordinate 16,601,156 of OU744247.1, forward strand.
CTACTATTAAGGAGTGTCTAAGAAGAATTGTTAATAAGTACGCTATGGTCCTGACAAAAAAAAAGTGGTGGCACTCCGGGAGTGCCGACAGAAGTGAAAACTTGAACAAGATAGCCTTGGTGGAAGAAAAACACTTCTATAGAACATTGATCCGTAACGTAATATAAATAAAAACCACAATCGTGTTTACAAAAATGAATTACTACAAGAATGGGTACCGTAAATCTTCTTAAGTACAAATTTGATCTTATGTAATGTGAACCTAGTTGTCGAAAGAGTGCTTTGGCACTCGTACTAGGATTACCCTGTATCACGAATGCCATCACCTTCCTCGGGATCAACTGGGATAGTTCTTTATACTTAAAATTAAATTATGAATAAAGTCTAAACAAAAATACAATTAACTTATACAAACACAAGGTTATACACAAAAGGAGTATGTGTTTGTGTGTGTATTTGTATTGTCGTGTGTGTGTTTGGTAGTGTGTCGAGAAGTCCAAAAGGTATGTATGCGTTCGAGAAAAAGTCAGTTAACCCACTAATTGTGTAATTCTCTTAGATTCTTCGTAGGTGAGACCTTTCAGCCAGTTAGTTAAAGTGTTCCTGCATTGCTGTCGAGTAAGTAAGCAAATATTTAGAACAGCGTTAAGTTTATTGTAAACCCGTGAACCCAGTATCCAATAATGCCACTGAGCAAAAGCAGTTCTATGTCTCTCCGTGCTACACAGTTTCGTTCTTTTCGGCTTGCCTTCTCGTAGCCGTAGGGAGTGTGGTTATTATGTTTGCGCAATGTTATTTGGAGCACAAAGAGTTGTCTAACAGTTTTAAGACCTCACACTCTTTATAGAGAAGTGTGGTAGGATACCTGGAGGGTTTCTTGCGCATAACTTTTAGGACCGATCTTTATGCTCATTCAAGAAGTGACATACTAACTGCAAAGGTGCCACCCCAGACAGATACAGTTAGCCCAGCAAAGATTGGGCAAGCGCAAAGTAAATTGTTTTCAGGCAATTCATAACAATTCTGAAGGTATCTTCCGCATAAACTTTAGCCTGCTTCCAGTTTGAACCATCAATGAGCAGTGCTGTGTCATCGGCATATGACCAGATTTTAGTATGAGGCAGGGCTAACGGCATAAATTGTTAATGTAAATTAAGAACAACGTTGGACCAAGCACGCTGCCCTGGGGCACACTGTAACTGACAAACTGCTCATTGCTGACAAGAGTACCAATCTTAACAGACTGACTTCCTTCCACTGGATAGCTACGAAAAATATCAAGAACAATTCCTCTTATGCCTATGGATTCTAGTCTATCGACACGGATAGGTACCAAGACAGTGTCAAAGGCCTTTGTGACATTGCAAAATGACAACATAAGCGACATCTCAAGATTTACAAAATAGTTGTATAGATGGAGCTGTTCCAAATTGGGTTTTCATTATTATTTTGATGTTAATTATGTATTCAAAATTAATTAACAGGCGGATTAAATTTCCCACATTTTATAGTTAGATAATTGACTAATAAATAAACATTTAAAATTATCATGGAAAAATGCAATTGATGTGGATATATTTAATAACCTGTTCCGCTTAGCTATTTCTAAAGCTTGGTGTGGCAACACGCCGTGTTCGAGTTCGCGACAAGTCAATCGTCATCCTGAGGATGTCTCGTTGAGACGTGAAGCATGTGTCGATTTTTTTCAGGGTCTTTTTAAGACTCTTTAGAAATAGCTAAGCGGAACAGGTTACTAAATATATCCACATCAATTGCATTTTATAATGGTCACGCCTGAATCAATTAACTATTATCATAGAATTCCAGAAGTGGACTGTCCCTTGGGAATTCTATTCAGTCTGTGGTAGGATTTTTCTCGAAGGTCGATAAAGAAATCCAAGCCTTTTGATCCTGCGTGTGTCAAGGAAGTGGTTCTTCACGATTCTGGTGATATCCTGACGCGGTGATGGAGATTTAACAGGTATACATAGTATTTGAAAGGTACCAGTTTTGTGATGATCAGACTGTTCAGCGACCCGATGGGTTTTACATAAGTTATGTTGTGTTTCAGCAGAAAGGAACCTATCTGGCTGTTTTACTGGCCTGAACTAATACGAATGTGTAAAGACGTGACGCCCTGGTGTCGTCCCGTGGTCTGGCGCAAAAGAAGTTAGTCCCGAGTTCTAGGAGATTGGAGGTTAGATCCGACAAGGGTGCAGGCAATGTGCTGCTTTTTTTTTTGGGTGGGAAATTATCAAATAACTTTTATACAGATATTTTTTAAACTTAAATCAAATAAATCAGTCACAAATTCATAAGTGTTTCAGCTCTTTCTTCCTGAAAATGAGTTTGTAGGAAGGAAAGAGCATCTAAACTTTTATTTGAGAGCGAGCTTCTTAAACTGTTGCAGAAATATGCAACCGAGGAACTAACTAACTGTAATACTATAATACTATAAACCACAAGATAATTAAAATACGCAGTTTTTAAAACTTACCCAGATAAAAAAATCGTTGGAAAAATATTGTACAATATGTCCGAGTTTGGATCCCGGTATTGGAATCCCTAGTTCAAACCCTGACAGGCGTTTTACTTTGTGTAAATTATTTCATCACCACTGCTCTCAAAACGGTGAACGAAACCGGTATGTCCTAGAATAAAAAAATCGAAGGTATTTGACATCTACCAACCCGCACCGGGTCCACGGCCCACTCACAGAGAGGAAGCCTGTCTCCCAGCAGTGGGTAAAATTTTTCTGTGCCCGGCAGGGTCCATTGTTGTTATAATTTATTTTTCCCTACCAGCTGTATGTGCTCCTACCGAATGGACTGGCCGACGATAGCAATAGACAGAGTTGCGTGGAAGGTGGAGAGGGAGGCCTTTGCCGTGCAGTGGGACAATAGGCTAGTTAAGTTAAGCTGTATGTGTACATTATGGATTGCAATAAAGATAAAGAATAAAAGAACATTATAGGCTGATTATGCTTATTATGTAAGTATTCATATTTTCTTCAGCTGAAATAGAATTTGGTAGTTTATTTCACCGTAGAAAGCTAACTACAGAGGCTTTTGAAGTGAAAACTTCTTTTTCAGCTCAGCACTTAAACAAGCAGGTGCTGTGGGTAGACAGTGAGCAAAAGTCTATTTTGCTGCGAACGTGAGACAAAGTAACTTTTTTTTTTAATGCCGAGAATTGTGGTGGGTCTACTCACAAAATTCTAAAGATATGAACTTCACTTTGTTCTGTCACTTTCACTTCCATACGAAAAGAGCGAGAAATAGAAACAAGTCGAATCAAAGTTCGATTTTAAAATTCCATAGCTAGTAGACCATAAAAAACCGGCCAAGTGCGAGTTGGACTCGCGAACGAAGGGTTCCGGACCATTATCTATAAAAACGAGCAAAATAATCACGTTTGTTGTATGGGAGCTCCCTTAAATATTTATTTTATTCTATTTTTATTGTATTTATTGTTATAGCGGCAATAGAAATACATCACCTGTGAAAATGTCAACTTTCTAACTATCACGGTTCATGAGATACAGCCTGGTGACAGACGGACAGACAGACAGACGGACGGACAGCGGAGTCTTAGTAATAGGGTCCCGTTTTACCCTTTAGGTACGGAACCCTAACAAGAAACAAACAATAATACATTCGGATACACATAAAACCGTAAAATTGCAAATCATTTGTTAAGGTTTTATTTAAATGCTGTTATTATATTTTTTGGAACGAAGTTCTTTAACGCGGCTTGCAGTAGGAGTGCACTGGCAGAAATCTCACGCGAACGGGCGCTTGCGACTGTCTGCTTCTAATTCAAAGAGAAAGAAAGAGAGAGAGAGAGATAGATAGAGTGAATTTGGTTTAAAAGTAAATCCAACATGGCGGCTGCGAAAATTATTACATTTTTCGTCATGGGTGTCGTTATCATAGTTTTCGAGGGTTCTTAAGCCGATCGTGAGGTCAAAATGAAAATCCAAGATGGCGGCTTCGAGAATTTTGTTTTTGTTTTAAATCATACGTGAGAGGGAAGTTCTGAACTGTGAACTAAACTGAACCGTGACGCACGGGTCGGTGACGCTGAATCGGGTATACCTACTCGGCTCCAGTCGTAAGTTTTTCACTTCTATTTAGTGTTCATAAGCACACCCTCTTGGTTATAATTGTGATTAGCTTGTAGTGTTATATTATCCACTGCACGTCCTTTTAGCCAGGATCTAATATTGCGACCAACAAGAAAAGCCGAACCAATGAATGACCGCGCATTCATTGGTTCGGCTTTTCTTGTTTGTCATAAAGAGTTGGAAAATTTTAACACACAATAAAATTGAAAACAGAAAAAGTTTTGAAAATTAAGCTACACAGCTTTAAAAAATAAAAATAACCCTTCAATTGAATAGAAAGGATCATAACGAAAACAAAACGGCCCAGACATTATTATTTGAAACGTAGAAAATTACAGGTTGCGTATATTTGCTGGCAACTTTGTGTAAACATCATTTGCTTAGTTTCAGTTAGTTATTAGCATAACATTGTAACTTTGTGATCGCGATCCCTTTACTTCGTTATAGGTACATACCTAATATTAAAACAACTTTTGAATATCATCGTGCCTTATAAATAAATTGTAGAAATGTAGACGTTACAAAAATACTGAGTGGTTAATTTATTGCAGGATTATTTTTTACAGCTGAGTGAATATTATTATAAAATTCAAAAGGTTCATAATTATATTTTAAAACGTTTTCTTATTTGTATATAAGTAACTAGGCTTACAAGATTCCTGAAAGCCAGATCAAGTTCCTATCAAGTAAAATATGCTATCAGATCTCCATCTGCGCTGTGATACTTCGTGGACTAAAAATAACTATTCGATCGATGCTTCTTCTTATTTTCTTATTCTTCATTTTATTTCTTTCAATAAATCAACTTGTAGGTACCTACCTATTTTCTGGACATAAAAAAATCTACGATATTTTAAATTTTATCTCTTTATAAAACATCTTCCTTATTGTACAGCTACTCGTGACTAGAAATGCAGTCATGAGACGAGTTCCTAGTTTCATCGTCCTTTACCTAAGTATCATAAACATCGATTTTCCCGGTATCCCTGCTAGATACGATATAAAATCTAGAATATATAATATCCTTTCCACAAACTATCCCATTTAAAATTTTCTCTTCGATAACTATAACACGTGTTACTTAAGCGTAACATTAGTTTTTGCGGTGAACACAATAAATGTCGGTACGAACAGAAGTGTAATGAAAACAAGTGCCTTATTTAAATGTCTGCCCCCTTATTTGAGTTAGGGCGATCTCGCACCTGAGCACAGGGGCTTAAGGAAAGGATGCTAAATAAATATTTTCTAAATGGAAAGGATAAAGGGCCACGCTTCAGCGATAAGTTTCTCGGGGTAACGTGAACAAGCAAGCCAGTTTACGTAGGTTCCGACAACATTTCTAATTAAGCGATTCCTTGTTATATCGTATCGTATATTACTTTGTGCAGGTATACGCACCTAATTGTGTGTGCCCTGATTTTGTACACAGTTTTAAGACAGCGGTGAGCAAAGTTTTTATTCCGTGGAAGTTTTCCGATTTTTGTGAAATCGATCCGAGTTTTGAAGTTGGCCATGTTTTGTTCTAAATTTTAAAGTATTCTGATTAAACCTTGTTTTATCATTTGCTCATTTTTACTAATGGTATACTTTGGGAACTAAAATATATAGGCAAACGGCTCAGTTAATATATTCGCGCTTCGAGTAATAGATAGAAAGAAATTGTTCCGCTCTTTATCCGTTTCAACTAATTACAAGTTTCTGAGGCGCGCCGAGGAATGTGCTACAGCGAAACTAAATAAATTCACTTTATTGTTATTTCTTTGCATACTATTTTATTTTAATTTTATTCCATTAATGTTAAGTTTTCCTCTTGGACTGACTAGCTGTTGTAACAGAACGCTTTGATGAGTTTTTCCATATTTGAAAGTTTGTTAAAATAAAAATTGCTGCAATTTTCTATCTCTTTTATACAGAGAGGTAACATAGATAAGTATAAATAGAAGCTCATTACTAACTTATTTCAAAGCTTAACTCAGTCTAAGGATTTTATCCGATTTATCTGAAGGCGCGGAAAAACATTCTTCCTTACCTGGCCTGTTTTAATAAGAAGTTAAATAAGGAGTCCTAAGCTAACAATTTATTTTGATCCAAACCTTTCGTACTTGGCCGACGTGGAAGTTATGAAGTGGGATCGAGGGGCAGATGAGATTTTCCTGCTGGCGGTGAAAAATTATGACGAATAAAATAAAATTGTGAGTGAGAAATTAATCTGTTTTATCTTTCGTTTAAAACTGGACTTGGTAAAAAACGTTTAGTAAAATGTAAGATATAAATATTTAATTTTCGATGTCTGTCGGTATCCGCGGCACAGCCCTAGCGCTGCGTAATCCGCGGCCGGCCATATCTGTCTCCGTTCATCTTGTAAGCAATAATTTAATGCTGAGATTATTTTTCACTCCTGACAGCAAGTTTTAATGTCTTTTGAAATGAAATTCAGTCACACTTACCGCTTTCATTTCATTCATTAGGGTGATTGCTGGAAAAAGACTCAATGCAATTGAAGTTTTGAAACTTGTACCGTTTTAAATCTTTTTTATAGATTATCTGTACGATGTTTTCATCATTAGGTAGGTAAGTTGTAAGTATACATGAAAAAATAAATAGTTCCGAAACGATTTAGTAGTTTACATTATACACAAAAAAACCGGTACACGAAGAGTTCCGTACCACCGTAAAATATTTAACATTACATTTTTATTTAAAAAACACGTCTCTTAAATGACCCCATTTAATTTTTGTTGTTTTAGCGGCAATAGAAATATACAGTCTGTGAAGACTTCAACTGTCTACTTATTACGGACAGCAGAGGCTTAGTAATAGGGTTCCGTTTGGCACCCTTCGGGTACGGAACCCTCTAAATTAAGAAATGTATGTAATCTACACCACGAGACGAAATTATAAAACAATCTTATACCTTTGACGCACGTATTCTCGATTGGATGAACTTGTCTGAGATCTTTTTCTAAGTTTTAGAATCAGCCCTTTGGCTGTTTCTAAAACTATCCGCAGGGATAGCTACGCGGCAAAAAACTTTGGGAGTAATACCTTCGAAGGAGGAAACTATATCAAAGTTGAATCACTAGAAGCCGATGAATGATGACGTGTTGCCGATTTTTATATCGATTTTGTGTTTTTTTGTTACTGAGGGGTTCGTGGCTAAATAATAACAGCCGCACTGGTCGATCGAAGGTTAAACTACGCTTACCGCGGTCGGTTTGTGGATAGGTGACCATCCCTTACATATCGAGACCCCTCCGTGCCACGGAAAGTACGTTAAACCGTTGGTTTGGTCACGGCTGTCATTTGTAGATCTTCGACAGTCGTTACGGGTAGTCAGAAACTCAAAAGTCTGACAACCAGTCTTTCTTACCACGAGGTATCGCGTTACCCAGTTGCTGGGTTATGGAGGTCAGATAGGCAGTCGCTCCATTTAAAATACTGGTATTCAGCTGCATTCCGTAGGGTTCAAAGCCGATCCTAACATAGTTGGGGAAAGGTTAGGCAGATTGTTTTTTTTCTGTGTTTTGTCAGTTGATGTAGTTTTTGGAAATCAGCTATTTAAAGCTATATCAAATCTAATGAACAGTAATTTAATTAGGTGTTGTTTCAACAGTTTGTACTCGTAAATCATGCGAAAAGTTAATGTGAGATTTGACCTTAGATTAATTTGAGATACCGGGTGTACCTGGTGTGTTAAAATGAGCCTTTTTAAGGCTAGTTGCAAGTAAAAGCAGATTATTTTAAGCATGAGCCTATTTTACAAGTTATCACTGGCTCTGATCATTTTCCCTTAAGTATCGCGTCTATTGTAGAGGAGAGAAACGGTTGATGGCCGTACATTATGGATAGCATTTTCTAATTATTTATTACAGATTTAGATGGAGGATTTGATAATAGAATAAAAGATAATAGATAGACTGCCTCGTTGGTCTAGTGGTCGCAAGCGCTACTGCTGAGCATGAGGTCCTGGGTTCGATTCCCAGGTCGGGCAAAGTGTTATTGGGTTTTTCTATCTGAAATTTCTCAGTAGCAGCCGGGAGTCTGGATTTGTGCCCGGTTGATGGCAATAGGCTCGCCCCCTATTACATGGGACTTTAAACATAACTGGCGAAATGTGGGTGAACCTGCTACAGGGACACCTCTGCCCTACCCTTCGGAGAAACAAGGCGTGATGTTCTGTTTATGTGTTTATAATCAGTATAATTACAGATAAACGGAGGTGTTAGGTGTTAGGCATTTAATCTAGCATAGGAGATACATAATAGGCATACATATTTAGTACCTTGTGTAGTGACTTAGTAAAATAGATTTGTTTGTTGAGGACCTAACTCATATAAATAGTATATAAGACATGTCAGATGCCAGCCTGAAATAGTAAGCCTTTTATGTGTAGCTAGAATATGCTCGTAGTTTTGAAGCGGTGTTTTAGGGCCAGTTCGCAGTGGGCGGTGCGGTGGGATATGGTGTGTTATTTCTGCCGTACGGTATAAAAATACTGCCAAGGGTCCGCACCGCCTGGCCTTAGGGCCTATTAACACGTTCAGTACTGGGAGCCCTCCTGGAGGGTTCACTCAAGTTGCATATGGAATGCCGAGAGTGCTCGCGAAGGGCTCATCTTAAATGTAGGTTTTTCTTAGCGAATTCAGCATTATAAAATGTGAAAATAAAATCAGTTGTATGTTTTGACAATTCATATGATTCGCGTTGGTTTTAAAATTCAAGCATTTTTATTTTTTTAAACATGGGGGTCAGAAGGTCCCTAGTTCAGGGGTGGAAAACCATTTTCACGGTTACAAATATTCACTAAAAATATTTATTTAGAAAATTTAAAACACGACGATGAGTTTAACAATTAGGTTTTTCAGGGTTTCTTATCAAAATGGTAAAAAAAAACACTTATTGTAGTGCGACTTCGTTTATCGGTCAGTTATTCTGTCACAGTTGCTTATTTCAGGAACTACTGTGATCCTGAGACAGGAGTGGATGCATCTCTGTCTCGGAATCAGAGCGAACGATTTTACTTTTTTGTTTTTAGGGTTCCGTTTTAAAATATCGATATTCCAATCACCACAAATTATATAATTTTTCTGTTGTATTTTTCCGTCAAATAATCTAAAACATGATCAAGTTTATGGAGAAATACACCTATTTGCGCTTTTCTCTGATCAGGGATTCTATAAATGTTAACCATCAGGCTCAAACCTATTATATCTACGCCACAGCATTCAAAATAAAATTCTATGGCTATACCTGAAGGAATACTTAATGTTTTTGTGTCAAATACCTGATTAGTTAAAATACAAGTACCCCCTCTACATTTATCTCGACTAAAAACTGCAACGAATTCAAAGTTATTAAGTTTAATATTAGCTTCCGTACCTTGCTTCACAAAAATTTCACTAAAAAATTGTATATCAACCTCCTTGTTTTTTCCTACCAATTCAGTTAAGGTTACATGTCTAGTTTGCTGCAGATTTTGGTATAAGTTTCGTAATTTACTATTTCGGCAATCATGTTTTGACTTATCATAATGAATACAAGTATTTTTATTAATGGAGGACTTAGGATCGTTTTTAATATTATCATAAAGTGAGTTGCATGCACTTGATCTCAGTTTTATAAAATCCTTATCATAGTGAATAAAATATATATTTAGAATAATCTCTATATTTAGTTTGTAGGTAATTAAATCTAATCTTGACAGCTTTTTATGATAACTTACATCCAACATTTACTTCAATAAACTTACAATTCGTAAAGGTTTTTGTGAACAACTTTAGTTCATAATTAAGTTTTTTAACATTAAGGTACCTATTTTCTGAAACATTCAAATCAATATCGTACAATTACTCAAACCACACAGAGTTCTTCACAGATTAGTAAACAACATGTAGGGATTTTTATCATGTTTACCAACCGGGAGAATAATAATGTCATTATCAGACAGGGTACGTGATAGATTTTCTGGATTTCCTAGGATCTCACATATGACGAAGCATATGGTTGAATACCCTCGATGTTGTAATTGTCATTCCAATTACCTGTCTTTGTTTATATTAGTTGTGCTGATAGACCTCTTACTTCTTCGTCTCCAATTATGTAGATATTTCGTTATGTGTTGCGATTTAATTGGGTTAGCTTGAAGTTTTCATGTCGTTGTTCATTTAGTGAGTTCACCGATATCTTTTCAGTTGTCATTGTTAATTTTCTGGTCTGCATCCTGACAATTTACAACCTGCACGACGTCCGCTGTTTGTGAGCATTTTGCGTTTAGACTAATAAGTTGCTCAGAGAAGTCTAGTTTAGTTTGAGCGGGACCTTTGCTCCTTTTCTTACGTGATGCTCTTTTGGACGTGCGTAGACATTTATATTTTAAGACAGCAATTTTCCGATAGTAGATAAGCTATCTCATTTTCAGCTATTTCTAAGTTTTTCGCCAAAATATTGTTGGATCTAATATTTGGGCAGCTTCTACATAATTGTGGATCTCTTTTCAATGTATGAGACAAAACATCGATATGTTCATCCAACGGCAAAGATTCGAATAATTTTTCATAGGCAACATGCAATATTTTTATTTTTGTTTTCATTTTAAAGAATTCCATGTAGATTTCTACATTTATATTTTAGGTGGTCTGTTTAGACCACCAAATATATCAAATTTAAAACATTGTAATTTATCGGAAAAGTGCGGGTTCCGATGACGTCATCCCTGTCTGTCACTGGTCGGGTCGTACTTGCTTTTACATACTTTTACATATTTTTTCGACTTTCGAGATATTTTTTTGTAAAAAATTAAAATGGACTATCCATCAACATCTGGTGATCATAACAATACCACTAATATTCCGAAAAAAAGCCGTGTTGACTTGTTTTGTGCCAATGTGTTCATCTACTTCAACGAAGTTTTCAAATAAATTGCTTTTGAGTGGACCTTCTGACCCAAAATTGAGAAAAAAGTGGTTTCAAGCTGGCGAAGAGAAATGACAATTATTCTGCAAAGACCATTATTTGATGCTGTGAAGATCACTTTGACGTAAGACAGCGAATATACCTACTGTTATATGCTTAGTTAATCTGCTTGTACGTAAATACACGTTAGTTACCTACCTAATACTTACAAAACTTGTCTATAACATATTTTTAATTTTACAATTGGAGAACGACATCGAAAATTGGATAAAGTTTAAAATGTGTGGAGGAAAACTATTTCCGAAAAAAAAAAGTGTTAAGTACCTCATATTTTTGAATATCAAAATAGAATGATGCCACTGAAACCTAGATCAGTAATAAATAATGAAAAGGAAGAAACGTGAAATTCTTGAAAAAGAGCAATTATTACTCTCATAAAATATTATTCACTTTTACAACCATAACCACAAATAAGTCGTCATAACAGGAGTGACGTCACTAAAGGCCAATGTTTTTTATCGTAAAAATCTGAGCTGCCGTGTGCGCAGTCTGGTAAGCCGTATTTTAATGGAAAAAATACTAAATTGACGTATTTATAAAAAAAAAACATATTCCTCATTTGTTTCTTCTCCATTATGGTTTCTTATCGTTTCTATTACTTTAGATTTATGTTTATCTAATGTGTACGAATGCTTGCTTCTCGAACAAGTCATTTTTAATTCATAATTATTTTTAAAAATCAACATTATGTAAAATAAAAACGTTGCAGTGGCCCTTTTTTATATTTTTTTAAACATTTTTCATAAATATTATATTTGCATCTTCTCTATTGTCTGTATGCGGCACAACCACTGGGGTGGCCGGTAGATATTTAAGAAGTTATTCTCAATTAAAACAAATTTTTGCATGGAAATCATCTGTTGTTGACGCAAAGAAGATTTGGTTGAAGAATGTTGTTTTTTCCTAAGTCATATTATAATATCGAAGAAGATTTAGTTGAAGAATGTTGTTTTATCCTAAGTCAAATAATAATATTATAAGTAGCGACATCTACATTTGAATCCGTTTTGTTTTTTATACATATTTTGCATTTCCATTTCTTTCTTGCTTCGATGTCTTTTAAGCGATAACCAACACAATCGAAATCGTATCTTTTTTTACAGATTGAACACAAAGTAGTATTTTTACAAGCTTTATATTAACTTGCCTTGTTAGTGTATTAGTTAGCTAATCTTGCAAACTGAATTAAAACCACTTCCTCTTATCCTACGGAGTTGAAATTTTACATGTTGGTTCAGTTTTAAAGACATTTTTTTATGATGCATGACCTGATTTGACAGCCAGGATAGGCTCCAGACTAAAGATCTCCACGAAAGTCAACGGTACATACACGGAATTTAATAACATAATTTCACGCCTTGTTTCCCCGAAGGGTTGCGCAGAGGTGTCCCTGTAGCAGGTTCACCCACATTTCGCCAGTTATATTTTTAAGTCCCATGTAATAGGGGGCGAGCCTATTGCCACCAACCGGGCACAGATCCAGACTCCAGGCTGCTACTGAGAAATTTCAGATAGAAAAACAAACACACGAACATCAAGAAAAACACTTTGCCCGACCTGAGAATCGAACCCAGGACCTCATGCTCAGCAGTAGCGCTTGCGACCACAAGACCAACGTGGCAGTCACTAATTTAAAATACGCATTTAATTATGATAGTTCGTTATAAAGTTTAACATGTCATGGCTACAGCATCCAGGATTGGCTCCACACGAGGAAACTCCTCAGCGATCAACAACTGAGACACTCAATTTTATATACGCATTCAAATACGATAGCCCGTTCTAAAGTTCACCATGATTTGGCTGCTGCACCCAGGGTTGGCTCCAGAAGAGGGAACTTTACAGCGGTCAACAGCACAGCACAAAATTTAATATCCACATTCAATTATGATAGTCCGTTCTAAAGTTCGTCATGACTTGGCTACTGCACCCAGGGTTGGCTCCAGAAGAGGGAATTCCTCAATAGTCAACAGTACATACAAGAAATTTATTATAAGCATTTAATTATGATTGTCTATTCTAAACTCCACCATGACCTGGCTGCTGCACCCAGGATTGGTTCCAGAAGATGGAACTTCTCAGCAGTCAACAGCACAGACACAAAATTTAATTAACACAGTACGTTCTAAAGTCTACCATGACCTAGCTGCTGCACCCAGGGTTGGCTCCAGAAAGGGAACTCCTCAATAGTACTACATACAAAAAAAAAACGGATATAATTATGAAAGTCAGTTCTAAAGTCCACCGTGACCTGGCTGCTGCACCCAGGATTGGTTCTAGATGAAGGCATTCCTGAACGGTCAACAGCACAGAGACAAAACTTAATATACGCATTTAATTATAATTGTCTGTTCTATAGTCCACCAAGACCTGGCTGCTGCACCCAAGTTTGGCTCCAGACGAGGAAACTGCTCAGCGGTTAAGCGTACAGACACGAAATATTAATACGCGTTTAATTAAATTATTCCGTTCTTAATTCTACCATGATGTGGCTGCTGCAGCCAGGATTATCTTCAGATGAGGGAACTCCTCAAAGTTCAACATTACAGATAGGGAATTGTATGTACGCATTCAATGATGATAGGCCGTTGTAAGTTCACCATGACCTGGTTGCTGCACCTAGGGTTGGTTCCAGAAGAGGGAACTCCTTAACATTCAACAGTACAGACAAGTAATTTAATATACACATTAATTAATACAGTCAGTTCTACAGTCTACCACGATCTGGCTGCTGCAGCCAGGATTGGCTTCAGACGAGGGAACTCCTCAATGGTCAACAGTACAGACACGAAATTGTATAAACGACATATACGTATTCAATTATGATTGTCCGTTCTAAAGTACACCATGACCTTAGTGTTGCACCCAGGTATGGGTCCAGACGAGGGAACCCCCAAACGGTCAACAGCACAGACAGTAAATTTTATAAACGCATTCATACACCATGACTTTCCTGCTAACCCAGGATTGGCTCAATACGCGAGATCTCTTCAGCGGTCAACAGCACAGGCACGAAATTTTGTATACGCATTCAGTTGTGATAGCCCGTTCTTATAGCATGACTTGGATAGTGCAACTTGGTTGGCTTCACACCATGACTTGTGTAAATGCGTTTGGGTTCGTTTGATTTGAATTTACAAGTACCTTCCAAGTGAAGGTGACAGAACAGATATTTAAACAAATTGTAATGCTAAATTAAAATAAAATGTAAGAAAAAACTTAAATATTTTCTTAAAAGCTTGAGGCGTGAACGTCCTTTTTACCCTTTATGATAAGCCTGTAAGAAAATATTAAAGTTCTATTGTGTAAGTAAGTTTTATTTTGTTTTTTTTAGTTCATTAAAAGCTTGTTTTTAAAAAGGTTTTACTTACATTTTGTTTATTTTGACAAATTTCTTGCAGATATTACGAGTGACTTGTGCTCACCGTCTTGAGGTCACTACTGCTTACTGCCTTGTTGAAATTGGATGACATTTTTCAAATTATTTGATTCACAAAAAAGACATGTGTTGCGCTTAGGCTCGAACTCGCGACACTTGCCACGACTCTCAACTGGGTGTTGATACCGCTAGACCAAATCGGCTATGGGTGAAATTTTGAAATTGGTTACCTGAAAGTACGTTTGTATGCTATAACGGCAACACATCACTCGACCGTCGTGATGTGTTGCCGTTATAGTCGGTTTTGAATTTTTTCATTACAACCATCACAAATAAAGTTTTTTTTAAGTTCACTTTTTACCATTTAATTTAATTATATTCACTTATCATTATTTTATTTCATTTACACTGATTATTCGGTACTAGGTTGTATGAGATAAAGTCGTTTGTAGTTGAACTAAATTAGTTTTTACAGTGTAGACATTTTAGTACACTTTTAACTATTTATTCTATATTCTGACTTATCTTGTACTCGTATGTAGCTCTGAGGTAACACTTGTACTTGTTAATTGGGATATTCTTTGAACACTTTTTGGTTAATTATGTATTGACTCGAAGACGTAGTTAAACCATAGTCTAATAAAAATAGGTATCTGTGTGTAGCTCGTATCCGTCACCGCAAAGCGAGCCAAAGCTTAGACTACGACGGCAAACAAACAAAGCTTGGACAATACAGACGAACTCAAACATTTTGGCATACAGGCAAACAGCTATTTACTGCTCCACAGGGGTTTGTCAAATGATCGAAATGTGCTTTTTATTACCTCCCATGATTTATAAAGCGAAGGGCTGCCCAAATTTATATTGCAAACCTTTTAACTGGTGATTCATACAATTTCGAGAACATTAATAATTTGGGTTTTATGACGAATAAAACGACTCGTTCACGACGAATAAAATGACCGCTTCACTTTATCATAAAGTTAAGCCTGCTTCGGCTCTCGGAGGTCCTATTTTTTCTAGACGTTTTTCTGATACAATAAGAAAATATGGTAAAAGGTTGGGTTATATGGCTCACAGGTGATTCGTGAATGTTTTGTTGTATCATAAAATATATTTCGCAGTTTAAATAATTTTATCTACAACGGTTGTTCCTTCCGTTTCCGTCTTGTCTGTTTTCTCCTTGTTTCAAAAGGAAATTTATAAAACTTTGTTTAATAGCTTAGTAGCACCATTCTTGCAATCATTATTCCAACCAAATTCACCACTACATTACGTTTGCCAAGCTTGTTAATTATAGATAGGTTATGCACACATTAGAATACAGTTCAATGAAAACCCAATTAAAAAAAGAAATGATAAATAGAAACTTTCCTTCTCAATTTAGTCATTTAATTGAGTAGGTATTTATTTCATATCTCACGACTAAAGTATTGGAAAAACTTGAATTCCTTCAGAGAAATCATCTGTGTCAACAGTTTTGACTTTTATTTTGTTACATAACCATTTCTATGAAACAATATAAAAGTCAAAACTTTAAAGTTCACTTTATTAATTTATAAAAGTAGTATCAACGGTTCAGTCGTTCATATAAACAGTATTATTAATTTATAACTGAGACTTTGTTCTCTTTATTTTATGTTCTAACGATAGGTTTTATGTTTAGAAGGAAGTTTAGAAGGCGATTGAGAGAAAAACAATGATCATAGTGCTTGTAAACAAAAAATAATAATCGGATACTATATTGTATATTATGTACCTGCTATTTAGGCGTTACCGCTATAGGCTATTTACGCGAGGGGTTGTGGGTTCGATTCTCAAGTCGGGCAAAGTGTCATTGAGATTTTCCATTGGGAATTTCTCAGTAGCAGCCCGGAGTTTAGAAATTGATGGTGTGACGACCCGGTGCTTCGGTGCGCATACGTCGCCGTTGGTCTTGCGCCTGATCTCTTCTCGGGCGTGTCGGATCGCCGTCCCATCGGACTAGAGAGTAAAGGAACAGAGAGTGCACCTGTGTTTCCGCACACACTTGTGCACTATAATATCTCCTGCGTACTTGGTGAGTCTCCGTTGAGATTGGCCACCGTGACCGAAATCGGTCGGGAGGATTATATTTATGTGATGTTCTACCTAAAAACATAATAGGTACGTATTTTTCTTTTGCAGTGGGATTGCTATTTCATTCAAATAAAACAATCCATTAAAACATTCCAACAAATTGATGAAAACAAAGAAACACGAGTTTATATCGTTACACTAATCGTTTCGTCGAAATCTTTCTTTAGCGAAATGTGTCATCGAGCGTTTATCGAAGGCGATAGGTAGACATTGTGGACACCCGTAGACGTCTTGTAGAAGCCGCATTGACAACCGCTTCTTAAATCCTTTCAATTTCGTTTTTTATTTAGATTAAGTATCTATTCGAAAGTTGATGTTGGGTTGTTGCTGAAATACAATTTTTATTCGTACAAGAAAAAAAAATTGATTAAGCCTTCGTATGGAATGGAATGGAATGAAATATTGTTGTGTCTGTAACTGCAACATTATTTATTTATTTAAACTTCATATACAGTCCACTGGTGTTAATGGTGATTTTTGAATAAAGAAACCTATGGAAGGACCCGCACGCTGTGTAATTTACGGCGACTGAACGCGGCTTCTGCGCTGCGTATACGTTCGACGAACGCTTACGCTTGACTTACTAAGTTTCTTTCCATGATTGTGCAGTGCCCCCCATACTAAAACTCAATGACAGAATAGAGTTAGATATAAAAAACCGGCGCCACAAACAGTCCCATCAAAAATTACAAACTCAAATCAACGTTTTCTGGGCATAAAATGACAAGTAATTATTTTGAGGACCCGCCGTGTCGGCTGTGATAATGTAAAGGAAGAAGTGGTTCAATTAATGGGTACCATGTTCGACAGAGTCTGCTCCGTGACCCAATTAGGTCGGCTCGTTTCTTATATTGTTCTGATTCGGCAGACCTCGTGCCCGATGGAAGTTCGTCAACGATTAATTAGACAATATTCAGATGACTTTTTTAATTGTTTAGTTAGGTCAAGTTGGTGTTAATATTGTTATTGTTGTTCGACACAGTTTACTTTAGCCGAGGTGGTAGGCTGAGGTTTGTTGCATGCACTAGTATCCTGCAGATGACTATGCAAAGCATCGATCGGGTACTGAGCTCCGAAAAATAATAATTAATTAAATGCATCAGCCTGTTTAAGTAACATAAAGTTTTTCCAAATTGACATACAAGATGTCAAATAGACTGACGACAAAGCAAGCTAAATAAATGATTTTAAAAAAAGTGAAAAGGCAAGTAAAGGAAAACAAATCAAATAAACACAGCTTGTTATAAATCATCCCTCGACAGCTGTGCACCAATTTATCTCCAAACGATACCTCTCTAAGGATAGTTCTGCTGATCCCCTCGCGAATGATCGTGTTTGATGGCTTCTCTAAGGGTTGAGGTCAGGCGGCAGTCGGGCCGCGTTACACCATGTCATGGATGAATGAAGTTCCTGTGAGAAGAATGCGCACGACTGATTTGGGACGATAGATCAAGAAACTGACTCTAGATAATCCATCATAAATAATAATATGTAAATTCTATGTGGGTGTAAATATTTTTCTTTTTTCATAATTTTCCAGTACATCAGAATATCAGTGCGTGAATATCCGCGTCTGAATTTGGACACTTCAAATACCATCAATAAATATTAAATTATGACTAAGCGACAACGCACAAAGTTCTTTATCCTTTACTATTAAACGAGCAATATTTGTATATATATTTGTTTGTATATAGATTTGTACTCACGTTTTCGAAATCGGCTCTAACGATTTCGTTGAAAGTTGCAATATAGGGGTTTACGGGGGCGAAAAATCGATATAGCTAGGTCTCATATCTGAAAAAAAATATCTCTGTATTTTCACCCGAGCAGAGCTCGGTCGCCCAAAGTTTAGAACAAGATAATGAATAATGACATGGCAGCATGGAATAAGTAGGTACTATACAATTAAATGAATATTCTCTGTTTTCATCAGAGCAGAGTTCGGTCGCCCAGGTACTCATAAAGTGACATGTTCATTACAATTTTTAAAACATCAAATATGTATATTTATTAGAATTTTAGGTCAGTGAATTAAACAAAAATGTTTTATAAAAGAAACAGGTTAGGAAGCAATTTTCCACTGTTATGTTCCATAATCCCTTGTTTTGACCACCGCTGGGACAGATTCATTACCGTACGCGAAAACAATGGATAATCACGATGATTTATTGTTTAACGTGAATCTGACGAGGTGACATTGGCTGAAAATGAAATAACTCACTTTGACGTTTACATAAATTTAAATAATGTACATTAATGTTATTAAAATTTACATAGAACTATCGCAGCTGGGTGAATACACAATGAGGTCGAGAAATGGCCGCAAACTGTCATCGATAAGATGAAAAGGGCAACCTTACGGAGACGTGTGAGCGATGAGAGATTCACGACACTGATACAATACAAACACACAACTGTATTCAACAAGAAAATGAATACAGAACTCTGGATTTCTGGATTTGCTGCATGCCATCCAACTTTAATTAGGAGCAACTGTTGACGTGTCCATTAATGGTCTAATAAATCAGTTCTGATTAACCAAACGTTATGTTCCTTAAATGGGACACGGTATAAGAGCGTTAGCTTCGAGAAGTATCAATTATATAAAGCAAACAGTCATACAACGCGACGATACCTACCTATACTATAAATTATCCATACAACAATTTTGCCTTCATCTTGTCTATCCTTCTATTAAAAATAGCCATTAACATTGTAATCACCGTCACTAAACGCAGGCTCTTGATTGTACAGAATATTTCCACGCTTGGCGGCAATGATATCGCACGTACGTTGTTTTCCGGTGACAGGAGGGTTTATGGTACAAATCTCGGCGGTTTTCCTCATCTTAGGCGGGGCCCATCTCACTGCGAAGGGAGATCCGACAGGGGGAATATTTATTAGGCCCTATGTTTCAGAGCGGTCGGGAAATCTGAAACGGAGCATTTGCTATAAAGGTTTTTTAGTTCTATTTTAGTAGTGGGATCGGTAATAAATACCTATGTATCCCATTTTTCTTGCCATTGAGTAGCTGAGCTCTGAATAAATGGTGCTGATTTTGTATTTGTTGTGCAAAAATTTTTGTGTTATGAACTACGTGTCTTATTTTTGGCTGGTTAAGTGTATAAATTAAAAAGTTTGAAAACTATACCCAATTTATTTAAAAGCTCAATTTATTTCACTACTCAGAGGTGCATTTTTATTCTGAAATAAATAGTCAAATTAATAAACAATCATGATATCCATCATCAAAAAGATGAAGTCTGAAAAGCACCTGTGCTTTATATTGTGAGTCACGTAAGAGTATTGGAATTCATCAAGTAGTTTGGGTGTTTGGATCCCCAAATGGAGTAGATATTTCACTTAAAGTACGCTAGCCAGAATAGTACATTGAAATTTATGAGTGACCCCGGCGGACAACGTATGGAAGTGGGTTTTACTCTTGAATACGAGTAGTGCTTTCAGATATATAAAACGCACTGGGAGCATTTACTTGAGGAGTTACGGCTCGGCGATAATGTGCCGCCTATACCAACATAATTACTTCATATACAGGAGCGCTATATAATTACATGCGGTGTACCGCGGAGTTCCACTGAAAGTCCAATTTCACAGTTCTTACGTTAAGGCGATGAGATTTAGCGAGCTTGTTACATTCTATTATTTTAAAGCTCTTTCCTCCTGTGAAGCGCTCATAGAGCTCGACGACTTCGGAATAATACTAAGAACTAGCTACCACAACACAATGGAGTATCCATCTACTTTTTTCTTCAAGAACAAATGGTAAAAGTATCATTTTGCGTATTCTGAAGAGAATGACTGCATTGGAAGCAATTGTTCTTCGTCAAAGAGATTGTTCATTAGTATTCTGATAACACGGCGTCTAAGTAAGTTATAAAGTCATCTTCGTTATATAGAATCAGGCTACGTGGTCAACGTTTAAAATATCTGTGATATTCAAATGAACGGTTGGAATGTTTGGAACAAGCAAATAATATTTACATGAATTATTAAATATTTTCGTTTAAAATGACGAATTAATTATTACTGGTTGTTGATATGGCTAGCGAAGAGCAGTGGTGGCCCAGCGGTAACGGACCCAACTTATACGAGTTGTAGGTCGTGGGTTCGAACAAAGGTAGGCGCTTTACTTTGTGTATTTAATTTCATTACCTTCTCTCAAAACGGTGAAGGAAAACATTGTGAGGAAACCAGCATGTCCTAGAACCAAAAATATTTAAGACGTGTGACATCTACCAACCCGCACTGGGCCCGCGTGGTGGATTACAGCCCACCCCCTCTCACCGAGAGCAGGCATGTGGCCCAGCAGTGGGAACATTATAAGCTGATTATGATGATGATGATGATAGCGCTCAAAATATAACAATAAATGAAAAATAATTACATGTATTATTACAAAACGTACCCAAGGAGTAAAATGCCAAATGTGTCATTTATAAATTACTTTGAAAGCTCCATACTCAACTTACCCCTCCCCGAAGTAATTTAATAAAAGGAGATTAAAAATAAAAGTTTTTGTCCGCGCCATCGCCAGGCGCCGCCGCCGCGTAGCATTATGATTGTAACCGAATTCCCCGAGATTGAGAAGGGTAAACGTCCCCGACCGCGGCGTCGCCGACACCGAGTTTGTTAGCACACACTTGCGAATGAAGAAAAATGTCTTGGCTTAAGCCTTTCCACTCGCCGAGCGCGGAATTGTAAATAGAGATTTATTAAAACGGGACATAGCGAAATTCGCGCAGTTATGTACACCCTCTTGCGAAAATGTTCAGAATGGGACAAAACTTTCGCATTTAGATGTCTGTAATAAAACTACATATTTTTGTATTATGAGAAGATCTGGATAAGTAGATCTTGTCATCTCAGTGTGTTAGGTGTGCATTAAAGTCGCCACGAGAGGTGAGAACCTAATACATTCGGTGCACCCCTGGACACTCATTCCTCTACCACCGGGCTAACTAACAAATCTAT
Source organism: Omphaloscelis lunosa (assembly GCA_916610215.1). Classification (NCBI taxonomy): domain Eukaryota; kingdom Metazoa; phylum Arthropoda; class Insecta; order Lepidoptera; family Noctuidae; genus Omphaloscelis; species Omphaloscelis lunosa. Next base: position 16,622,746 of record OU744247.1, read on the forward strand.
TAACAAAGCGATAAATTTAACATTCTCAAGTAGTTCTTACCGATACTAAAGAATAAATATCGGTAGGAGCAACAGCAGTCGAGCGCTGAAATTAAATATCGTTTGGTGCTCCATAATGTCGAATTAGGTAAGCAGTTATGGCCGATGCAATGTGATACCTGTTTTATGTAAATGACGTACTCTAACGAGGGGGAGACTGCCGTGCTCACGGGTAAATAAGCTATTACGTCATAGAAGCTGGGGCACCTGAGTACATAGGTAGGTACTTCAGCATTATTATTATAACCTTACTTAACGATGACACCTAAATGAGTAAATTAAATTCTAATTATAAGGTTTTCTGATTTATAGTTGTGTAAACATTATGATTATTAAATTACGAGCTTAACTGTCTTAATGGTTGGCCTAACACTCATTTACCTTGTTTAAATAGCTTATAAGCTATCTTACCTCCACCGTACGTTGTGCAACAAAAGTTCTGAATTAAGTAGAACTATTCATTAGTTCCTGGTTTATCGTACAACCTAGGTATTTATGTATATGTGGTGGTCATGGTAGAATTAAAAGTATGTTGGTAACTTGTAAAATCTTTTTAAGAGACTACTGAGTAGGCACGACTTATCACTTTGAAGGTCAAATCGTGAACAGTGCCCCGGGCAATGCATAATTCAATCTATTTATTTCCTACATACTACTCGTACCTATAACCGTTTGTCGTATGTATCTACAGTCAGGGAAATTGAAAAGGATGGTTATTTATATTTTTTTACTGTTTTTATAAAAATGTTTAAAAATTTTAATAATAATATAAGTAAATAAATGAAAGAAAATAAATAATAATATTACTTTTATTTCAGACAACTGTTTCAGTCCATTAGTAGAATTTAAGAATGGTTTGGGCATGTTGAGTGGGTGAATGAAAGGCGACTAGCAAAATGTATTTACAAGGTTGATGTGAAGGGAAAGGCCGGTCGGGGGGCCATAGAAGGACATATACTGACCTTATTGGTGAAGTTCTTCAGAAAGGCCAGGTGCGTAGTACTCGCAGCCGGCGTGCGTGTATGACCAGATGTATGAACGTAAACGAGGCAAAAAGAGTATGTAAGGATCGAAGCAGATGGCGTTCTGTAGTTTCTGCCTACTTCCATGGGAAGAAGGTGTGAGTATATGTATGTATGTTAAGAATAATATAGCATAATAAAATAGTTAATTGATTCAGGAGTGACATTGCGGAAATCCATTATAAAATATACAGGGTGGCAGGGACATCGACGCGAAACCAACTGTGTCTGAAAACCTACGCGGTCAAAATGTTTGGAACAGCTATTTTTTTTTGGTAACAATTTTCGCGTCGATGTCCTGCCAGCCTGTATATCTACGTCTATTGTATTTTACTTAATAATAATTTATAACTAGCAATTACATTACCTACATTACAGACTAGGTTAACATGTATTTATCAAATGAGATCAATTTAAGATTTGAATATACGGACAATTTAAGTTGGTAGTCAATTTGATTAGTCTTACGATGAAGAAAAAAAGTAGCATACTATTTCCTTAATTTGAATGATACTATAATTTATAGTAGATAAACCATTTACTATTTGTTGGAATCTTAGATAACACTTATGAATGAGCACTTGAGTGAGATACTTGAGATACAGGTTTATTCCTAGTTCAGGTAGAATCCAATTATTGTATAAGTACCACCTGTAGTATAAGGCCCTATTTTGTAAATATTTATGTAAATCAATTATTTCAATAAACTATTATTATGTTATAATTATATTATGTTATATTGAATTATTGTTAAAATAATTTCTCCGACGGTACATAACTATTACCTAAATAAAATATTAAAGTTTTGAATGGAATGGTTCCAGTCATTGATATGATATGAGACATCAGTGACTCTATTGACGTCAAAGCACCTCTTTATGATTTTGCTGACAAAGGAGCGCAATGACCACAAAAGCCTGTTGTTATGTCAAACATTTCAGACATGTCACCTGTTCAACATCGCAACATACGCTTTTAATGTAGTTCCAAATGGATTGACATTTTTAATGTTAAAAAACATGCTCCTTAAAACAGGCACTACTTTGATTCAATATTTTGGGTCAAGTAAATTGAACTAGGAAGATACCTGCATCATAATTGTACCTTATACGTATTTTAATAAAGTTCTTCATAAACTTTTTTGTTCAATAAAGAAGTTTAGAAATGTTTTGTTGGCAACCAAGTAAGAGATACCTATTCCTAGAGTTTGTAGGTCAAAGGTCAAAAAACTTATATTATATAGGTTCAATCACCTGCTGCGTAGAGTAACTGGTATTAAAATTATTAAAACTATAATTAGTCATTCTCTATATTAAAACACAAGAGTCTGCCCGCGACTTCGTCCGCGTAAAGTTTCTGGTTCCCCCGACCCACCGCGTCGCATCGCGTCGCCCGACCGCGCTATTACTTCCTTTTTGCTTAGAGTTTGTTCATTTTCCTCGGCTCCTAATAGTTGTAGCGTGATGTAAAATAGTCAGTGGCGTGCACACAGTTTTAAGACAGGGTAGGCAGAAAATTTTACTCACCAAAAATACTGCACGTTAGTTTTGATTCGTCGTCTTGTCGATTGATGATGTAGGTAATTGCGAAATGCCAGCTCAAATATCCATAGATTGACTGATTTTATAGACATATCAATTTACGGATATTCGAAGTGGCCTTTCGGCGCGTTTGTTTGATGTTTTGTAATGTTTATGTGATTTGCAAAATTTAAATAAAAGCAGTGAAAAGATGGTGGTGTGAGTATACTATATAAGATTGTTTTATTTGTATATTAAATCTACACGCCTATCTTTCTGTAAGAATGTCTGCAATATGGAATCGTAAAAGTTGGGAAGGCGTTTTATTTCCGTAAGAAGGTTTTTTTCTATTGAAATCATGGAAAGATCTGTAAGTCGTTGCTGGCCTTGTGTATTTCTTAAGTAGGTGTGTATACGTTTTAGCGACGAGAATGACCTTTCGGTTGACGCACTGCTCGCGGGAACTGTAACAATTAATTTTGCCAAACGCAGCACTTCGGGAAAAACTGTATTTATGTTATTTTCGTAAAAAAATTCTATAATTTTGTAAATACTAAGGTTTTTGAATTCGGCAGATTTATAAACACATTTGAGCTCATTGATAAGGCGGTCTACGTTAAAGTTGTATAATTTATAAACATTTACGAATTGCGATACTAGTTCAACCGGAAAATTGTCATTATATTTATTGAAATTTTCACATGAAAGTAGTCCAAAAAATTTTAACTCTTTCAGATTTTTATACCGGTCGCGACATTCGTTGAATATATTGTCTATAATTTCAATAAAAATCCGCTTAAAATTGATTTTTGCGTCCACAACATTACGTTTTCGTTTTGGCGGCCCTGTGATTATTTTTACTCTTTCAAAAATTAATTCAAACCTAGATCTGAATGATTCTAAAAACGATTCAAACTCGTTAATTTTTTTAATGCAATAAGTTACATCTGACATCTTTTTTTGCATAATTTCGTAAAGCACATCAGTTTCTGCGAATATTTCGTTAAACACATGGAGTAAAAACTGGAATTGAAAGTCTTTTAAATTATGTAACAAATACGAAACTTGACTTAATGTCTCGCCATCCCAAGAGTCTTCGTTTTCAGCCATATCCTCAAATAAATAAATTAAATGTAAAGAAGAATTGAAAATTACATTTACAGTACGCGAATTGTAAGTCCATCGAGTGTCAGCAACGCGAGGCAATTTTTTCATATCAGCCATTTTATTATAGTGGTTTTGCCTTTTGGTACTATTATTAAAGAAATTTGCTAATGTTTTTATGAGATTGAAAAAACGTTTAGTTTCCGGAATACGTTCGCACGATTTGGAAAGTACCAAATTAAGGACATGGGGGGAACACCAAACGTATTCAAATGTCCTCTGACATTGCTGGCGAACCAGCGACTGAACGCCGTTCCGTTCAGATGACAGGACAGCTGCACCGTCATATGTCTGAGCTACTAATTTCGACAAACATTTAAATTCTGATAAAATCTGCAGTATGATGGCACTTAAAGTTTTCGCGGTGCGGTCGGAACTTACGTCAATATATTTTATAAATCTATCAAACACTTCTGACTTATGAAAATATCTTAAAACCAGTACTAGTTGCTCTTTGCCACTTACGTCTGGTGTTTCATCGACCATCACAGCTACAAAATCAGTGGAAGCGATTGTCGTATTTCGCGAGCACGTCGACCATTTCTAAATAATTGCCCTTATTCACTGACGAAGCTGATTCGTCATGTCCACGAAAAGCGAGCTCTTGTTTCCCCAAAAAGCAAACAATGTCAATTAGTCGTTGAAAAATATTTCGGTTCCGATCCACTTTCGCGTTATGTCTGTCAATGTCGATTTGTATCTGAGAGTTTAAACGCGTCTCTATACTATTTTTTCCAAAGGTGTGATATTTAAGGGCAGCTTCCAAGTGTTTTTCAGATTGTTCATGTTTTCTCGCGGCGGTAGGAAAATTATGAATATCAGCGTAACCGATGTCGTTCCAGACGGTTTTATTATTTGAAAATAGTAGACAAACGAAACAAAATAACCGATTACTGTGTATGCAACCTGTCAGCCAATGATATGAATCATATTGTTTTTTATGGAATCTGCGATTCACTTTACCTTTAGTTTGTATTAATTGCAAATCCAGTGTACCACGACCTATCTCGATAACTTGTTTTTTTTCACCGAAAGATAGTTTTGAAAACGTATCATGTTTTATTTTCTCAATACACTCACCATCTGAACAAGTTTCACAGACAATATTATCCATTTTACACTCTTATTATCAACATTAAAATTCTAAATACCCGATAGCGTAGTCACAAACAAAACACACATCAAACAATATGGCGATTATTGACTTTTGAAAATAAGTAGTAAAAAGAGAAACATAATACGAAAAAAAATTATGGTCATCTACTATATAAAATTAAATGAAACAATCTTACTTTCTAAAATATTTGCATTGCATAGCAAACTTTCGTTCGGAAATGTTCGGTACGAGTCGTAATTTTTCGTGTTAGGTGTTTATAATACTACAAAAGACACTGGCTTTTCATGCAGTTGTGTGCGTGATTTTTGTCATTGTGTGTCAGCAAAACCCACGTAGCTATAGGAACGCACACACATTAAATCCGCATGACCGTGACAGCACACAGCATGAAGTCACTAAGAGAGTAATAATTTGTGTCTTTTGCCGTGGCAATGGCGAGGCGCTGCTAGTGCAGCGCGAATCAGTGGCAGTGTCTTTCTGTCTTTATGGGCCGCACGCCACGCAATCCTTGAGGAAGGATATAAACTATTTAATAGTTTATATCCTTCCTCAAGGATTGGGCTATCAAATGCAAAAAGATTTTTTCAAATCCGACTCGTAGTTCCAGAAATTAGCACGTTCAAACAAACAAACAAACAAAAAAACAAACTATAGATTTTTGTAACGAATTTAAAATTTAAATTCTTCAGAAAGGTCAGGTGCGTAATACTCACAACCGGCGTGTATGAACGTAAACGAAACAAAAGGGCTATTTAAGGATCGTAGCGGGTGGTGTTCTGTTTCTGCCAATCCTCATGGAAAGAAGGCGTGATGCTGTTATGTTGTTATAACGACCACTTAGTGTAATTTTGCAAAAATATGTACGATACATATCGGTACCTATTTTAACACCACCATTAAAACATTTTCTACATAATATTTAGTTTCTTTCCACCAATATTTTTACGCATTTAAATTTAATAGTCAATGCTGAATAACATTAACTAGAATAACTGAATGATCACCCAGTCATCGCTGAGCGGGTGGCACTCAGTAGACCCACGATAAGCCAGTGTTTCACGCCAGTTGACAGCACACTGTCATGGGTTTTATGCGCGCTTTCTGCTCTCCTGAACTAAGCTTTATATTGACTTTAATAATGATAGAATCTGGTTGACCGAGCTCTGCTCGGGTGAAAATAAATTTTCCCAGATATGATACAGATTAGCTAGATTGATTGTACAGATTGATTGTAACTAGATTGACAGATTAGCTAGATTGATTGTTCGCCCTCATAAAACCCCTAAATTGCAACTTTCATCGAAATCGGTAGAGCCGTTTTCGAGAACGTAATTACAAATATAAAAATATATACATACACATATTGCTATAGGATAGTATTGTTCTATTTTTGAACGGATGCGTCGTGAGGCATTTTTCGGAGTTATGGCAATGTTTCTTTCAATCAGGATGCGTTGGATCAAAATAATTAGGAATCTAAAACGATGAAGTGCATTTTTTTTTCTATTTCACGTGATTAGTCATTTATTTTGAGTACCTACCTATTACTTCGTATTTTTAATAGAAAAATCTAGCGACCCAAGACTAGGTTCAGATGCAAGTTTCAGTAAATTCAGCAGCTAACAGGTGTTCTGTTACGATTTATTAAGTTGTGATCAACTATAAACTACGCTATAGGAGTTTGAGTTGAAAATATTAATAATATAGGTACTCTTGTTTATTCCCTTGCTTCCAAAAAAAATTGGATTTATTTATTAAAAGAATAACAGTTCAATTTTCTGTTTTCAAAACAAAATGAAAATTGATAAATAAGTTTTCTACTTCTAAAATAATTTCAACCCTTTGAATTGCCTACTTATTTTGGTTTTTCATTCGGAAATTCATGACATTACTGAAAATTCAGACTTTTGTTTTAAAATAAACTAATGCCTCAAATTCTGGGTCGATGGTCGTACACGGACCGTTTGAAAAAAGTCGACTTTTTTAAATACTGACTGTGTAAAGTAACCCAAATCTTCAGTCTTTGTTCTAGCTCAACAGACAATGCTTATTAGAGCAACAATTTCTTGGGCAGCTAGTCAGCGGTGTTTTACAACAAATCTTATATGCGGGTCCCATAAGTGCACGTCATGTACAGCCAAGAGCGCATGTATGCAAAAATGACATGAATTTACGACTGAATGTTACGACATGAATTTACAATGATAGGTGGCCATAAGGTAGCCAGTAATGGCTACCTTATGGCCACCTATTTAGTATCCGGAGGTAAAAACGTCCTCTTATATTTATTTTTCATCTAAATTGGTTCATCTGTTTCGGCTTTATTGATTCACTAGATTCTCCAGTTCGCGATTTTGTCCGCGTGATTTTTTTTGTTTTTTTTTACATAATATATCGGCAATACTGGAGCTTCCCATTAGTAAAAGACACTCTATAATAGACCAGACAAGCTAGATAACAAAAATTATTGAAAAAACGTTCGAAAACAAGCAAGTGTGCGCTGCCGTATTCCCAGATGTCGCACAAGCTTTTGACCTTTCGAAGTTGGTCATGAGAGTCTGATCAGACTCAGATGCATTATACCTCCACTATTTGAAGATATTCTAGAGTCTTATATAAGTAACAGAATGTTTAGAAAAAGGCAAGAGGTTGAATATTCCGAGCTAACAACTATAAAAGTTCGGGTACCACAAGGAAGTGTATTAGGCCCAATCATGTACTTGCTGTACACATATTTTCACAGAGCTGTAAACAACACCATTGCGACCTTTACAGATGACACTGCTATTATGGCTACCGGGTCAAGCCACATAGAAGCAGGAGAAAAAGTTCAACTAGCTGTGAACAAAGTTTATGACTGGACACAAAAGTGCAAGATCAAACTGAATGAGTCAATATCAATTCACATTGACTTCACTAACAAACACTTCGATTACCGCCCAAACTATATAAATGGCATGCAACTGCCTTATGCTAATACACCCAAATACGTTGGCATAACTCTCGAGGCCACAATGCGTTGGAAACCTTACGACAAAAAAAAAGACAGGAACCCGACATAAGTACGTTATAAAAGTATGCGTTGATTACTCGGAACGAACGAAGAACCTACCTATCAATAGATAATAAAATTATATCATACAAGTACGTATGGTATCCACTATTGGGGCTGTAGGTACTAAACGAAGCAACGTTAAAATAATTCAAGAATTCCAAAGTCAGACACACAGCGTCAGTATGTGCTAGCCAAGCAAATTTTTAAAATGTTACACTGCTACAACATTGAATTCGTTATGAATAATCTAAAGAATACTCCAAAAAGAGTTTATTGTTTCGACTTGGATTCGAACCATCGCATTACGGAACGTCGTCATACTCATGCCGGCAGTTTGATGAACTAGCCAGCGAGCCCATGTGAATTGCGATGAAATTGTTATGTACTATCGTCTGAGTCACTTTATCTTTAGGTCTCTGTCTAATCGGTAGATGTTATAATTTGAGGGTATCCATTAACGTTTTCTTTATAAAATTAATCCACACCCTCAAGTTATAACTACAACGTTTGATGTATACGTTCACTTAAAACTATTGTTTATTTCTAGCACTTACTATTTTGTCGTTTGCGTTAATAAGATATCACTTGTCTGGGGACCCGTTTGTGTCAGTAGGCAAAATATGTATATTATGTATGACATTGAAAGACTGTAAATGATCAAATCAAATTATAAAATATAAATCTTTGTAGTAAAATAAGATCAAAGTTTTGTTAATTATAATAGCAATAATAAATATTATTAAATTATTTTAATTATCCGGATTTTTTAATAATTTATAAATATTAGTAAAACAAAATAGACAAATACTATTTAAAAAAATATAATGAATGACAAAAAAAATCCATGCCTAGAATTTGAACCTCCTATCTAGAACGGAGGATTCACCGCTTGCCATGTATGCATGTTTATTTAGACGTTCAACAACTTTTTGTAAATGTTAACCCTATTCACTAAAACAATACATTAATTATAATAAAATGTTTTTGCAAATACTAAAACCTACTTGGGCCTAACATGGATTTGAACACACACATGTCTTTTGCGGGGGTAACTAAATAATCGAAATGCACCATGGTAATACTCATCTGTAAATGCACCATGGTACCTATCTACATTAGAAATGATGACCTCCATCGTGACCTTAAAATGAAACTCTATACCACTTTCAACCAAAAATTTGTTGAAGCACACGAACACACACTTCACCGACATGTAAATGTCGATGCAATACAGCTGCTAGAAATCACGCATATAGTGTGTATACTAAAGAGAACTAAACCATTTGAGTTAGTGTAGGTAGTATATCAATAATGAGTGAATAATAGTAACAATCTGTGGTAACAATGCTGTGCTATACATCTAACAGATGAGCAGAGTGTTTTTATTAATTATCAGACTAAGAAAGTGCTACGGAATTGTGCAAATTGACACTATTCTTAGTAATAACATAATCTATCACGCAAAATAAAAAAATAGAATAGAAATAATTTATTTGCTTATAGTAGGTATACAAATATGGATATGGATTTTTTATAATAATAACACCGATACATTTTACCTTACAGCATGTAAGATTTCAAATAATCGAATTTATATAAATAATAAAATAAAATAAAATTTCTTATTACAATTAATTATTATTTACTCTTCTTCAATGGTATTCAGAAAATACAGTAGGTGAGCTATATAGCTATCTACACATAAAATAATTTAACAAGTTAGAGCTAAATTGCTTATTAGTCTATGAGACTGGATTGTAATCAATTATTAAGAACTTTAGTTCTTATTAATAAAACAAAACATACATTTTGAAAGAATTTCTGAAATCGGTCAGTTGTTCCGAAGATTACCCCAACATATAAACTCACTACCTCTTAATTTAAGTAAAAAATCATGGCGAAAGTTTGGTTTTTAATCGAATGTTTTTTGGCCAACTTTCAAATAAAAATGAACAATTTTTTTTTTCTATTTATTTATCAATTTAAATGTTACTGATATAAATGTGCACCCTGAGTGTTCTGCTGCGGGTTGTTGACATATATTTTGACAGCATAAATAAAATACATATCTGCACCAGCAGATATGTATTTTCGGGAATCCTACATACTCGATCGGGCTCGCATATGGGGTGCTGGAGATTTTTGTAAAGCATGCCATTGGGTCCGTATTCAGGGAACCGTTTTTTTTAGTCGATAGGGAACGATTGCGGTACACAAAGAACCTGCACCGCACGCGTTTTCAAGGCTCATTTTCATTGGGTATGACTCTCTGCACGCTTTTTACCTACCGATGATTTTTATTTGTCACTACGCCCTGTACGAGAATTCCCCGCAGATGGTGTACAATCGCGTTATCGAGTTATGACTTTCATAAGTTATTACCCCACCTACGAAGACTGCCCCGTATGCTGTATGTCGACCGAGTTATCGAATAATGAAAATGAGCCAACTACTCATTTTGTAAGTCGGTTGGACATAGAAAACTGGTACCAAATAGAGAAGTATACATCAAGCGGATAACTACTAATATACACCTTATTGTTTAAAACTTAGAAGTCAGTTGTCAGTGTGTCTTAAGTAGGGAAGTGCTCAAGTACGCTGCATGCTTGAGCGCTTCCTTTTGCACGTAATAAAATATACAATTGCAAGTACAGTGAGTGTAAGGATTCTTTTTTCTAGTATATTAGTAATCGAAAACTAGGTAGGTGTGCAAAATGAGGTAGATATACTGTTGTTTTTTTACGGATCGCGTTATTTATTTATTTCTATCGTTTTCACGCATGTTACTTCAGCGGTGAAATACAGGGTTATTGAAATACCTAGAAGGTTGTAGACAGTAATAAACCTGTGTAAATCTTGAAACCTTTTTGTTATTGTTTGAGAGAATCTGGATTTACAGAGACTGATCACGGGTGGCAGGGCCATTTCTCTTATTTTATGAAAAATGTGTTAGGTACCTACAGACCCAATAACTGCCGGTCTTTTTATAATCAGCTTAGGTACATTTTCTCAAGGACGGTCAGAAATCGTGAATCATTTGTTTTTAGGGGCTTATATAAAATAAAAATAAAATAAAAATAATAACTTTAACAAGCGACACGCGTTATAGTTTTGATTTTCTAAATACTTCATCCTACTGTTAATAAAGTTGATCTCAGTTTTTTTTTGATACTCCCGAAAAACAACTTTTTATTTTTGGTAAAATCAGTTCGTTCGTTTTTATAGTGTCGTGGAGTCGTAATTATATTTCAAATATGTAGTAAAACACGTCTCTACCTACATGTGTGTCAAAAAACATACAAACAGAAAAAAATATCGTTAATTCAATCAAGCGATTCTTCGAAAGTAGTCATTAGTAAACTAATGAATAAGCTAAGGAATAATTAAAAAGGTATTGTTATAAAATTTTAAAAAGTAATTACGTACTGATGGAAGTAAAGTCTGCAGCTGAAAAAAGATGATTTAAAAATAATGAAAAAAGATCTAATTAAATCAGTAAAACCTGCAGCTCCTGTTAAAATTCTCTACTTTAGTCTGACGCGCGTTCAATCTATCATCTAAGTAAGTACAATGTAAAAATCCAGATTTTTTCTAAAAAGTTAGCAGCGTGTGTTGTGGCACGTGGTGCCAGCACATGTGGACAGGACATGTTGTACACTGCGTTGTGTTGTGATCGTCGCGATACTGTCGCAGCCGACAGCTACGAGCTTGTTGCTGATGTAACCTTTTTAATTTTGCAGACTTTTTAGTATCTACTCATAAAATTTTATGTAGGTGGCCGAGGATAGGTAGGTACATTGTAAGAAAAAAAAGGCCAACTGAAAACTGATCTATCTTGACAATCAGACTTCAAAGACATCAAACTTAAACCCTTTCAGAGCAAAGAGCAACCATCCGTACATACCTCAAGTCCTCAACCCTTTTTATTTAAAGGCCACTGTAAATTGTATTACAAAACGTGAAAACATAATAACATTTAAATTATACGTCTGTCGTAGCGGAAAAAGCTGAAAATTTGTAAAAAAAAAAAACGAATTAAATAATTAAAAATCCCTTCCCTTATTAAAAAAGGTATAGCAATTTAGCTTGGTACGAGTACGTACCAGTATTTTTACTGTAAATTGTGTGAATTTTGTGGGATATTCAGGTTAGCTAGGGAATACCCGCGGATATGTTAATTCACGACAACGTAATGTAAATAGGCGGAGGCAATTTATGTCGCTAAAACACTCTGCGGGATAAGTCGGGACGGTTGGGAGTCCGGGGTGGGCCTGGCGTCAGGCATGTATCAGCCACACCGCTACTCTTCACTCCGATAGTTGCTGATGCTCGTGAATTGAAAACTGATTATTCAGTCACCCGTACTATATGTAAAGTGTCCTTTAATATAGAAGTGTTTAGGATCATAGCACTTTCTACGATTGGGTAACATTTGAAACTTTCTATCGCTTGCAGTGGTTGGAAGCGATTGTTAATTTTATAGAAGTGTTATTACGCTAGCAATTCACGTTATTATTGTTGAGAGCTTTCGGTTCTTTAAAAACTCAAGCAATATAAACTGTAAAATTCGATGTTAATCAGTTTCCAGAACACTGAATATTAGTACAGTTCTGCACAACAAAATCTCAAAGTTGCACAATTACTACTGATAATCGGATATCTTCAAATATTATTCTCTGACGTGCTATGTTTTTGTAGTTTGGTCTACGCCTAATATAGTTATAGCTCAGAATAGTATGACTACTCATTCTCTCTACTGTTAGTAGTTAATTAAAATATATCGGTTTCAGGAATTTATATCCTATTTCTAAGTAGTCTAAGTAATTATTCGTTATGAAATAAACTTGACAGAAGTTCAACTTTTTTATTGGCAAAGATTCGTGATCGTCTCGATTCGTACTAAAAATAAAGTTGTTCAGGAAGGTAGGTAACATGTATTTTTTTTAAAGATAACTTGTGTGTGTAGTAACTGACTAACTTTAAGGGAAAAAAATATTGAAATATTTAAATTTTATCTGGCAAAGACAGGTGTAGAACGTAATAGATGAAAGTGTGCTGAAAGCGGTTACATAAATATTGAGTTTAAAAGACTTGCCTAATACAAGCCTACTATCGGGGTCGATGTGCTGATGACAATAAACATGTTGTAATCGATAGTAACTAATAATAATATATCGTCGTTTGTCTTAAGTACTGCAATCGATACACAAAAATAATTTCGGTATTAATCGAATGGCGATGCAACATTTTCTGAGTGAAATATTTTCTGAATATGATCTTTGCTATGTGAGTTTTGAGCCAGACAACATATTCTTCAATTCAAATTCTATAAAAGCAAAACAAACTTCCAATAGACAAAAATATAACTAGGAGAAGCAAAAACACCTGCACTTGGTGCACCTTGCTGCCGACGATGTTACGATGACCGACAGATGGCGAAATAACCATTCAACTTTCTGTATACAATACCTACCTACGTACGTATTGTATTCTTGTACAAATGTAAAATCTCAGGTATGAAAGAGACACCATATGCAGAAATACAGAACGTTTTGTTTGTATTGTGATGTAGACTAATGTCATTAATAAATAGGGTTTCGGACTGTTGGACACGGCACGCATTGTATTGAGGTTCTTCTCTCCGGATCCCTAACTGCCGAAGAATACTGAGTAAAATATAACAAAAATATTTGGACCTAGAAAAGATCCTAGTGGTATTCCTGTGTAAAGGAACTTGACTCATAGTTAGGTTGTACTGCACATTCAATAAGCCACCGTTATTTTTACCGAGATCGTAGGTTTTATAAAAAGAAAAGAGAAAGGTACCAAAGTTCTTTTACAAAATCATCTAACCAATTTTCAATATTATTATACTCAACATTTAGTTCACATACTTTGCTTAGGTACTTGTATGAAGAGCACTAGAAAGTTGTGAGACCCTTAACCTACAGTTAAATTTTGGAAGCTTCAATTCACATTCCAATATTCCTTAAGTATACCCAAATTTATAAAAAGCTGTACGAATATCCTGAACATTTGACTCGTGTAAAGGATTATTTTTAGAAGCATTCAGTTTATTTCTCATTTCCATATCAAATTAATGTATTTGTATATGCTTTGTTTGTGTGGCTTATTTTGACAAGCTTTGAAGGAGCTATGGCATTACGTTTAATTATGTTTATGCAGTTTATGTTGTTCATTAGAGGGATTGGAAATTAATAGAAACAACGTCTTTTTTGTACGCTCCGTATATTGACACTAAAAAACAACAGACATAGACAACTCCTTCTAATCTGTGAGTCGGATGTGGTACAGCGCCGGGTTGTGGCTGACTGCTGGCGTCGACCAGGAGAGGGTAGATAGGCTCTGCTTGTGATTCCGGCAGAAAGTGCAGGTGCTATGCCAAGGTTGCTGATGAGGCTGAAGGTGATGACCAGGAATGCGCGTTTGCTGCATGCTGGTAGTCAGGATACCCGTTGAAGCCGTGGGTGCTGGCTGTGTGACTCGCCTCATGAATGCTTGCGGGAGTGATGATGATGATGACGTCACGCTGAAGTATTTGCACGAAGGCTGCGTTGACGTTCATACTCGGTGTCACCAATTTAGTGGTATGAGGAACAGGGTGTAAAGTTCACTCATCCACCATAGAAAAGGGAGGATCCTCCGACCAGACAGGTGTTGTGTCTGGCGGGCAACTGCCCGACGGTTGAAGTCGGAATCTTATATATATGTCGATCGCGCGGTAAACTCTAATTGCACGATGCAGGATTTGTGTGACGTCATGTCTTTGATGCGTAGTTCGTATGTGGCGGTGTAACCGCTACATATGCAGTCGGTCACTATAAACAGATTTAGGTATTTTAATTGCACTTTCCCTTTCTTCGGTTTTAATTTAAACTCAATGAAGCTTTCACTATTATAATCTGTTTTGATGTAAATTGATTTTGAAATTTCTTCGCAATATTGCACACACACAGAATCTTAAAACTATGGAACATCATTTTCAGTAATGGTTTGGTGCCTTTTCTTTGGTTTTTTGCTTCTACTGTGAACTGAAGTATTTTAGTACACGATTGTTGGAGAGTTTTTGTAATGAAAATGTCGATTGGAAACTTAAATAAGTTTGATTTACCTTTTTTACAGCGGTATCCAAAATATCTATATCATCTGGATATATCCAGATAGTTGTCTGGAAGTATCCGAAATGTCCGGATAATAAATTGGGGCGGATAATTGTATGCCCTAATCGTAGTGGACACAATCCGGCTCGAAGGACCAAATGTTTATGCAGTTTATGTTGTTGTTCATTTGAGGCATTGGAAAATTGTTAGAAACAACGTCTTTTTTGTGCGCTCCGTATATTGACACTAAAAAAACCAGCCAAGTGCGTGTCGAATTACGCACAATGAAGGGTTCCGTAGTTGAGTTGAATTTATTTATCCCAAGAACAAACTTAACATTGTGGTTGAAAAACATGTTCTCCCATATATTCCAATTGCATATGTAAGTTTGTACGCACAACATTGAGAGATTTACCATGTTATTTTAAGACCATAGACTTCTTATAGGTTTTCCTGTAATTGATGGGTAAAGAGCCATACTAAGTATTTTTTTAGGTCCAGTAGTTTTGGAGATAAGGGGGAATGGTCAATTTTTATCGAATTTCTTAAATATCTTTAAAACTATTTAATTTAAAATTATATAAAGCCCTTTCATTTGATATGTCACACGGTAAGGGTTCCTTTTTTACCTTTTGAGGTACGGAACCCTAAAAATGAACTGACAGAGACAACTCCTTCTAATCTGTGGACTGTATTAATATGACATTAGTAATTACTCGCTTATATTGATAGGAACACACGCTACATCTTAGTATCATTTGAACATTTAGCAAGGCAAAGACATTCTAAAGTTAATCCTATCATGTTATCCATAACTCGTGTATTGTTGCTAGTAACTAGTGAGTTTTACCGCTTAAAGGATCAGGATTACCTAATTTTTTACCCGACTGCCCCAGAAGGAGGGTAATATTATTCGAGAGTATGAATGTATGTCTATTTATTTGGCACGCTCTGTAGCCTTAACGGCTTGATGTATTTTAACATATGATGTGTCCTTAGATTCGTCTTAATTATGGGTGATGACATAGGCTATAATAATATTTATATATTGCATCTGCAAATAGAATATTTAAAAAAAATATTATAACAGTACTGATATTTTAAGTTTCGATGTTGTTGTAAGGTTACTAACTTTCTATGCGAATGCATAATACTTGAGATGCACTACAGGTATGATGCACAAAGGTGCATCGAATTGTGGAGTCAAAGAGGATTCAATATGCGCCGTAGGAACATATACCGATGTATATATATATATATATATATAACAGCACAGATGCAATTACTTATTGAGTCTCAGTTATCGAACAAGAAACGCAAACAAGTTGCAGTGTATGTCACTACTAGTTAGCCGTCTGATTTAAACTTACCAGAGACATGTATTGGTTAACTTCGAGTAGTAGCGCGTATATAAGACCAATCGGTTTCTCAATCCCGCAGTGCTTACTCCGAGCTATCCGTACCACTTTGTATCTCTTCTTTATGCTAACTTTTTATTTATTCAATGAATGGGTTGAATAAAGTTAAAATATTGCTTTCACAAACATTTAAATGATTTGATTAAAAAATATTAGAACACGTAATTAAATGTTTTATTTACCATGCTCCGCGAAAAGATTAAGGTGTTGGTCGAAAGCTCTATTAATGTGTCCACACAGTCTTACCATACAGCCTCTATATTAGAATTCTTCTTGCAGAAAGATGTGTTGACAAAATCGCCATAGGTGAAGACAGTATTTTTGTGAATGCTAAAACCACTTAAACCCGCTAGAATTGGTACTATCATACGATTGTGAAAATTCATTGATTTCCTCCCTGTGTCAGCAGAAACACTTTAATTATTGGCAGTTTCGCGTTTTTGTCATTCTTTTATATTGTTAAAATTTGTTATTTTACGGGACCCATTGTTTTCTCACTGATACTGGCATCAAAAGCTAACAGAGAGGACTATACAACATATTGTCCCGGCTGATGAAGCGGCAGGCTAATGGTATTTGAAAGGGAAGGGAGGTCGACCACACATTACGTATACCTGGTGAACTATTGCAATATTCAGTACCTACTCCACGTAAAGCTTTAATGATGAACTTCCATGTTAAAATATAGAATTTCTCTTTAATACGATTTTCTGTCCAGAAGATTTAGCCGCACCATGTTCAACCCGGTAATAAAAAAAATATAATATCCTAACTTAACTAAAACTATTAGTAAACTAAAATATGGCGTCGAAAAATTCTTCTGCGTCGCTTTCGACTGGTAAAATAGTAATTAGTAGACAAACACGTAGAGGATTTCGGACGTAGACTTATGAAATACCGGGTGAAGTTGTTACATTTTATGAATAGTAGCCATTTCAAATGAAACATTTCGGACCTGCCGTGAGTGTGGGTAAATTTAAATATGTACCGACGGAGTCCGCCTGTAATGTTTATTTAATGTAGCTACTGCCAGATTTATAACAAAAGAAGTTTAAATAGCTTATTAGTTAGGGAGTGCGGACCGTAATAGATACTTGTAGCGTTGCCCCTTTTACGTGATTTAAACATCAAAGTTGAGTAAATCTTTTAAGTAAAAGGATTTGACCTCTTAAGCTATTTGAAGGTTTTCTGTTTTTCTGCGTAGGTACGTCTGAAAGTTAATAACCGACTTGTAGGGTGGCGTCGCGGGGTGCGTGTGTAGGATTATCAGCTACAGGTGTGGGCTGCGGCACACCGTATTACGTCGCCGTCGCGTTACGGTGCAGCTTTTCTTGTCATCAACTCGTTAAAACGTGTTTATTAGGATGTTTCTTCCGCGGATTATCCGTGGACGTGTCTTTTCATGATTTAATCGTTGCTCTGTTAGCATCTATTATTATTCATGACATAAATTTTCTTGGCAAGGAAGGCATTAGACGAAAACTCATTAAAACCGAGACGCGGTCTGACTTCTCAAACTAGATACGTTAAGTCCACGCGTGACGCAAGACGGAACTAATTGCTATTCGCAACAAGTAAACTCGTTGCTTATTAAAACTCGCTGTCGTTAACACTAATTTACAAACTTTCACTGTTTACCCACTTCTGTACTGCTTTATTAAGAACATACTGAAACATGAATAAAGTAATGAAAGGTAAAGCGTGCGAAGCTCTGTTAGCAACGAACTGATTGGATCCGAAGTGCAACCCTCTCGCAGTTTAATGAAGACATACTTCGAAGTTCATTTCAATGAAATTAAATGCCAAAATAACATGTTCCTCATATTAATATATACCAGGTAAGTAAAGATTATAAAGGGACCGCATTGTATCGTAATTGTACCCTTTTAAATACATGTATTATTGCATACCAAATTTTTTTGGTTAGGTTCAGCAATTGAGTCGGTTATAGAAACATGTAACCAATTTAATTTAGTACTCGATAACCTTAGAGGCAATTTGGACAGCTTGTTTGTGCGGTAGATTAGATGTTTACCCTCGAGCCGCGATGTCCCGCCTGATAACGCGCAAGGGTCGGCCGAGACGTGCCGACCGGGACCCAATATGTGAAATCGTTACATTGACGACTCCATTGCTGCATACCTTATCTTTTTTACAGTCCAATTCCAAATAACTGGCAGCGTGTAATATCTGCGGTAACATTTGTAATATTAAAGTGTTAATTTTAGCGTTTTATTAGCAGTTACAAGAAGGAATCTAATGGTTATAGCTCTAAGTAAACTTGCCACTGGATAACTATTGCACAAACACGTTTGTTTTTTTACGGCGGCCTCTTAGATACTTTATTTAAACATGGAATCAGGTCGGATTGAGCTTCGCGCGGCGCACTCTTGTATATAAACAAGTTCGCTATTCCGTAGTTGTCCGCTAATCATTGCGTGAAGTCGTGCGCGGTTGCCTCGGATCCCGGATCAACCCGCGCTGATACATTAATAAAGAGATCACTGCGACTCAATGGAACCTGCTGCGAATGAAGTGAAGAGTGCTCTGTCAGTGTGTCGTCGTGTTCCGGTAATTTAGATTGACTTGTTTCGCGCCGGCGAAATTGTTTTCAGGTCGAAGTATACACAAAACAACCACCGTGGCACATTGTTGGAGTACGCAATTTATTATTCACAAATAGACTACGGAAATTGAGTTTTAACGAAGACAAATTGAACTAAAGCGGAATCAATTACGGGAGATTTATTTTCACTGAGAGAAAGAATTAAGTAACTGCGAGGCAAAGAGATGTAAATTGAATTTTTGTCGTAGCCCCGAAAAGAAAGGAGTTCGCGGGAACGAATAGAATGTCGCAATACATTAAAAAGTTTGTCGGTTCCGTATTTTGTAATTTTTTTAAAGCAAATAAGGCGGGAACAACAGGGCACCATATCTCCCCAACCAATTAAGTGAGTTCGACACCCTGTCAATATTGGATATAGACCTATGCCTTCATTAGGAAAGTTTCCTTCATAATTAATTCACAACTCGATTGAAATCCTTTCCGTATCGATGTGTTTAGAATTTTACGCTTGTTGTGACAAAACACACGACGTCTGGACGGAGGGTGATACTTGATACACCAAAATTATCGCACGGTTATTTCGAGTGAGTGAATTCTTACAATTTACGAATGACTTACGTACTGGAAGTGACATTGATCAGTATGTTCATACAGAAAAATCATGATAAGGGAAATTGGTGATCATGAGTAAAAGTACACCCCTTTCAATCATATAAATTTGTGTGGTTTACGGTTACGTGGATCAGATACTCAAGCGATGTCGGGGTTGATATGACTCCAATGCTCTTCAACGTGCGTGTTTATTGTTGACTCCTACTCTCTGGACGGCCTCGTCCTCACGCTGATGCTTCAAAATGCGTTGACGCGCGATGTTATGCGATCGTGTGAACTGGAACCATTATTGGTTAGGGATCTATTGTCACTTGATCGTTTATACGGACGCATGATAATCACACTACTTTAATTTAAAGGTAAATTAAGATAGTGTGATTATCATGTTACATTATCATCCTCCTTCGTCTTTTACCATATGGGATCAGCGCTTATTCCTTCTTGTTCCATACATCTCTTTTGGAAGTTAAGCTAACTTGTCTTTTTTTTTAGGAATATGCTCGCGCTTCTGTGACAAAATAAACCTCGTTTGTTTCCGTCATATCAGTAATCCCTCACTTTCTTGCCATAAGTATCATTTTTAAAACCACCGTTGCTTTCATATTTGATCTTAACTAGAATAGTTTAAAAAAAATGGTTTAAAATTGATATTCCTTAATGGAATATATTTTATCGTACTCTAAATAATTCCTGGTTTGATGTCCAAAAATATTAGAAGATTAATTAAATATGGGATATATTTAATTTTTTAATCCAAAATTAAAAAAAAAACAACCTTGATCGACAGTTTTATTGCCATATTTTCTGAGAACCCATAAAAGTAGTTCCAGCGTTATAAGCAATGTTCGTCTGTCGCTGTTCTGTGACGGCAGATGTTCCGGTTCTCACCTGGCGCGCGCGCATATGACCACCCGCACGCGACTCCTACGAACACTAAGAGTATTATTAATATCACAGTATCGATCACTCACCCTCGCTAAGCCGAATTTAATTTATGTTTTATCATTACACGCTGCATTGACACGCAAGTTTTTTTTTATTTATGTGATTCTTTTTGTGAATTTATAGAGCATTTAGGTTTTTTTGCCGGTTGCTTTGTACTTTTTATGGTTTCCTGATTCATTTTATATTGTGGGATAATTCTACTTTAATATCAAGATTAAATATAAAACTATCACAATATTTATTTAGCAGCATTTGAGGTCTGAATGTCTGATTCAGCCTATCTAATATTGTTATTTGTAGGCGTTGTAATATTATTAAATTTATTCGCGAGTCGCGCTACACAAACACAGCTGCCTCCTAAGACCTAGATTTGCAAAACAGAATGTGATTCATTACTTTCAAAATTGTCGTTACATGAGCGATAAGGCGTGGGTGTTGTCATTATAAATGTCGGTCCTATAAGAATTATTACTTGAAGCTGCGTTATGTTTACTCCTTTATGGGAAATATTTAACTGAACCTCTAAAAACTTATTGACCTAATGATGAACACTTTTTAAAATTAATGAATCTTTAAAAACTTTTTGCGCTTCTAATGTTGCACACTTTAATTGAGCCTCTTTTTAACTCTCTGGCGTTTTGTCACAGTGACTAAGCTAGGGCCCCCTGACCATATGGGTTAGGTTAGAACTGTGACAAACTACGCGCGAGTAGAGCGAGCATTACCTACATCCAAGTTGGTCGCAGTTACTTGGCTGTTTGTTATTTTTGGGACCCCAAAATTGAAATTATTTGAGGTAGAGAGTGTTCAATCATATATTGATCATTATTACACATTCGATTAATATATATCCTTATTTATTATTGTCTTCTCCACCATATAACTTTTAACATTATATCTATTATTAATAACTCTAATTTACCCAAAATGTATGATAGAAAGCATTGTAAAACTTTTCGAGATAAATGTCGGCTGAAAATAGACATCACAATATCTTTAGGTAAGTAGGTAACTATTTGAGAATAAGAAAGAAAAATACCTAATTGGCTGACGTAATACGGCTTGAAAAGCTTCGCGTCACCTATGTTAGTATAAAATGGTACCTTTATGAATGTCTTCTGAAGAAAAAAGATTAAATAAAAGAATAAAAGCTCCTTCAAATAACACAACGTGATTTTCAAATAATTTTCTATCGTTGTTATTTTTCTTTAAGTAATGTTTTGTACAGTTAAGGACTTTGAACAGATGTATACTACGCC
Organism: Omphaloscelis lunosa; assembly: GCA_916610215.1. Taxonomy (NCBI): domain Eukaryota; kingdom Metazoa; phylum Arthropoda; class Insecta; order Lepidoptera; family Noctuidae; genus Omphaloscelis; species Omphaloscelis lunosa. The sequence goes on from OU744247.1 coordinate 16,644,584, forward strand.
AATTTTGCGTGTGGGTATTAGCCGTTAACGAAGTCGGCAAGATTACAACAAATTTTGCTGATGAGGTCCAAACTAGAGTTAGTTTCATTAATTAAATTAAAGAAACAGTCAGAGTAGGTACTTTACTTGACCTTAAAATAATCAACGACTTTTTCGAATAGCAAATTGTTGTTTAATTATTTTAAGTACGGACGTGAATCCATGATTTGAAGGCAGTTTCATGGCGAATATTGAGCCAAAATCACGCAGTTTTAAACCGATGGCAGCCATATAGCGCTTGTTTGTGGAGTGGGTAGTGCATACAGCTTCACGCTTCAAGCCCCAAATTCGTGCATTTTGATGGAAATTGCCTTTGTGATGATAAAAATTGTGCTCGGCCGGACGAGAGGGGCCGCCGCTCGGAAATGAGTTCATACATTTTATTTCACAATCGATTTTGTTTGATTTAATTTTATTGCTCAATACAGTGGGCATACAAGTAAATGAGAAAATGTAAATGCATTGGTGCTTTTGAATACGTATTTATTTTGCAGGCATGAGTAATTATGAAATCGTTACCAACATGGTATGGTAAACTGGGATTAACTCGCTTTGGAAGTTCGGACATATATGGTTTCAGGCTCGTGCAGACCAGCGCGATATCGCGGGCACTACAGGCAGCGCGATCCTTGTAGCGCCCGCGATATCGCGTCAGTTTGCACGAGCCTTTCCGTGGAAATCTAAAAACAAGCGTAAAATTAAACAATTAAATAATTAATTTCGTACATTCGATATTTTGTGTTTTGATATTTTGATTTGTGTAAAACAACCCGAGTGGATTGCAGAGTCATGGCTGTAGTAATTAAAATAATGTATGTACTTTTTCAAGCATAAATAGTTTTCAATAAACACAACTATGCAAATACGATTAATTAGGTACTATACACATTAAACAAAAGAGGTAAATAACTAATTGCTTTTGTAATGTTCAATACCCACGCAGCTTTCAGTAAAGAAATTGGATGAATAATACTGGTTTAGTTATATAAATAGAATCTTTAATAGAATGTATAAATAATGTGAATATAAGGGCGATTTGGTTATGTAAATGCCATAACAAATATCAATTTTTCGCTTGGCTAGGTCCAGATAATGGCAAGGGCGGTGTCGCACCGCGCACGTGACGAACTGACGACTCGCCGATAAGTCATGGACTGATATTGCTAGTAAAGTTTAAGAGCGCAATCACACATGCTCCGCTTGGCAGCTGGGACATATCTGCGTCAATAGCAGCATCACGATTTTTCGTTCAAACAATCTATGAAATTTGCCTCATTTCCATTTCGTCAGTGTGATTTGCAACTTCTGTCGGAATTGCCTTTGCATGATCGTGTCAGTGTGCGTTCACCAGCTGTTGTAAAATTTTAAATTGGCCACTACGATCGATTTATGTTATGATTCCACAATGGTCGAAATTTACGTACATGGCGAATTATAAGACTCGGCTAAAACGAGCCACCACATCCACCGGTGGTTGTCGCTTCTTCCTGTGGTGTTGATTGAATACTGCTGTAGGGGGTATACAAAACGTATGAAAAAGCATGTGAATTGCTTGTCGCTGAGCTACCGTTGGCTGTGGTCGGTGCATAATCAGCCTATAATGTTCCCGGACATGCCGTATTCCCAACGTTGTTTTCCTTCACAGTTTTGAGAGCTGGTGATGAAATAATTTACACAACGTGAAGCGCCTGTCTGTGTTCGAACCTACGGCCTACAACTCGGAAGTCGCGGCCGTTACTATTGGGCCACCACTGCCCTACGGATCGTTTGCGCCGAGCCTTAAAGTTTCACTTTGGCTCCCAAAAATAACGCCATTGAGAACCGGCATGACGTCACTGCCGGCAGCCGAGATTAAAAACATCAGCTGCCGGCACATTACATACTCTGTGGCCGGCATCGTCGGCTTCAATAATGGACACCGGCGGCGCGGCTTTTATGGAAACCCTTCCAGTATTCAGAACTCGTAACTAACTCTAACTGAAGTTTTTTTTTTCTGTATATTTTAGTCGTTTTTGGCGTAGGGGGTCACAGTTCTAACCTAACCTAACCTTTTTTGCGAGTAAAAATATTTAACCTAAACTAACTAGTTCGGTTCCGGGTACATACTTAGTACTTGATTACTGGAATATGGAAATCATTGATTATGGAAATATAATATTGAAAAAAAGTAATGCTTTATTACATGTTTTAATTGTTAATTATGCCTACCCCGCATGGATACTCCAATATGCCAAATTACTAACCCTTTTTCCGCTTTTTTTTCCAAATTCAGCGCCGGCAGCCAATTCAGCAACCAAAAAGCAAAACAAAAAGGGAGTGCCTCCGCTGCCGGCGCCGGCTCCCAAATTGTCTGCCGGCGCCGGCAGCGGAGGCACTCCCTTTTTGTTTTGCTAACTGATGATTATCATTCTCTTACCCTTATCCTAGCGGTTAAACTTACCTATGTTTAAAATATGTTTAGTCAGAAAAGATCTTTATTTTATAAGAAAAGTACTACAATAAATATAATCATTCCTTTTATTAATATGAAACAAGCATAAAGGGCATTATTCTAGAGTAATAAATTGAAAAATATTATGCAGGCTTTTTTCCCTAAGGTGGTAAGAAATACTGAAAAACGTAAAATGCTAATATTTTTAAGACATAATAAATATTTAGAAATCTTCACATTTGTAGGTGATGGTAATGTGTGCGTCTCCCGCGAGGCGTATGTAAAACAAAGTACATAAAATTCATAATAAGTATGAATCTAAAATTGAATTTAAAAACCAAAACATTCTTCATATAAGTGCTCACTACGAATTAAAAATGTATATCAGAAAATGTGATATACATTTTTATTACAGTGACGTAATAAACCGGCTCCTTTTATTTAAAAAAAGGTTCCTAGGCTTCCTCTGAAGAAAGGACTAAAAGATATAAACGCTCCACATTTTTTTGAGAAAATAATGTAGTTCACTTTGTAAGAGAGAAGAGAAAGGTTTTATAGAGTCCACTTAACGGAATGAAACCTACCTACGAGTCCTACATATTGACATTTAAAGGAACGTTATTGTATTTCCCTCCGACACCTACTTTCGGGAACATAGTTAATTGAAAAGGGCTCAAAACATGCTTAAACATTAAACACAAAATAATCAGTGAACTCGTTACTATTAGAGTGTATGTCGAATGCTACACACATGAGGCTTCGATAAAGTTTGGTCCCCCGTTGTGAGGCTGTCAGTGAGGCCGAACGACCTGAGCCTTCACTTGAACAATGTTAATAATTATGTTAACATGGTGACGTGGATACATGCCTACTTGTCTTATGGATACATGCATACATATTCGCATTTTATATTATATTTACATTTCATTCAGTCGAATTTAAACTGACTTGAACTCTTATGAAGAAAAAAAGACTTGAAATATTGACGCGGGCGACGACGCGGACGGACGGTTCGAATTAAGCTGCAAAATGTATTTGAACACGAAATATAAATGCAACCTGCCGATTAGTTAATACTAAATTATAAATTGAAATAAATTAACTTAAACAGGTACATACAGACAAGGAACTCATCCTTCATCGGTAATAAGAAATTGTAATAACACTGGAAAATTAAGTAGCGTGTCAGTCTGCTAGTAATACATTTCCTTGATTGTATTGTACATTTGTATGCACATACAATCAAGTCATTACTCCTTTAGTCGTTCGTTGAGTTTCAAGGAATACGCGTAAGGTAATGTATCTTATCTTTAACACAAACGGTAAAACAGCTCTTAGGGTAATTAGTAATTAGAGGGGTAATTAGTGTCTGGAGTGAAGTTGAAAACACGATACGAATACCGACAGGACGAGGCTGCAAGCATTTTACAGAAAAACCATTAAGAATAATGAAATGATTACGTAAGAGACCACAGAGGGTAAGCATGATAATATTTGAATTCTTCTCGCAGACGTGCTTCAAAGTTTTTAATCTTCATCATCTACCTTGCTTTTTCCCAACTACTTACATTGGGGTCGGCTTGGCTTCCAGTCTAACCGAATGCAGCGGAATATTAGTATTTTACATGAAACGACTGCCTAAAGTTGTAGTTGACAGCCGGGACCAACGGCTTCACGTCCTTTCCGAGGCACGGAGGTGTCTCAGTATGAAAGGCATAATCACCCATCCATGGACCGACCGCGGCAAGCGTAGCTATCTTTGATCGATAGAACTATGCTACTGTTATTATGCCCATAAAATTGCTTTCAAACGCAACAAATCAGATCTTAAACTCTTTTCCTTTAATCGTGTAGCCTTGGATATATTTTATGGTAGTTCTTTGCAGTTCTACTTAACTCCGAATAGGAAAGTGAGTCTGATCGATGGTCGATGGAGTTAAAATGCTTGAAATGTTCCACCGGTGACGGGTGGCGTGTTCGCTTAGTGAACGGCACCATACGTTTTTACACTCCGCGACAGTTGGTCCCTGTTGATTCGGCACGATGCCAATTATGTCTACCTAATATTTCAGACTCCGCGGTGCATAAGACACATTATTTAGGAACAAAAATGCAATATTCTCTCCACAATACACTTGAATTCTCAAATTACTTCCAACATTCTGAGAGCATTCAAGAATCTCTACAAGCTTCGTGTCTAGATGCGATCTCATCTGCATAACCATGCATAAAATCTTATTTTGTGAACAATAATAATTTGTTACAGCTTTGCTTTTAGCCGCACTTGTATGTAGATGATACGAAAATTAACCTGTCTGAGACTCGGAGATATGCGACTGCTTCACTTTTATTTGCAGCAAATGCACGAAAGTGTGTGTTGGATTCGTTAATTACTAAAATTTTCATGAAAGTCGGCCGAGGCAGACTAAAGCACATTTTTAATAACAGATCATTGAATTTACTAGTAGGTACGCGAGTGAAATATGAACAAGCTGGTTGAGGCAACAGGAGGGTGGTACTGAGGCGTATGGGCGGTAACGGATGACCGAGTGATAGCTAAAGCTGGCGCTGAGCCGCTCGGCGCCCTGCGCTCGGCCGCTCACTCGCGCGCTGTCGGCGGTCGGCCCCGCACGGACGCACCCGCACGTCATCACTACTACGGACGAACTCGTAAACTTTGCCGAACTTTCGAACTGAGGAAAAGTGCGCAGTGCCCCCGGAACAAATTGGATGCAATTTGTGCAATTTATTTCATGTGTGCTGTGACGTAGAATAATTCTGTGCATTTACTGAGTTGGAGAAAACTGTTTAGCGCTGAATATTTTGGATTTAAGATTTATTTATTCGGTAATGGATGACTTTTGATTATTTTATGGGTAAGTTATTCACATACGGAAGAACCTATATTATTTAATATTAATATTTTAACAATGTTGTAGTAATTAATAAGAAATTTTTTGATAATAGGTAGGTAATTGATTTTTAAAGATCTTTACAAAAATATTAAAACAAATATATTTTAATACATAATATGCAAATGCTTAGTTTTGAAACATTTGCAAGACATAAACCAACTAACCGAGGAACACATTGAAAACTTTTCTCATTACGCAATTACTTCATTAATAATTTATAAATAAAGGGGTAGTATGAGTAATTGTATGAATTAATTTACCTAAACAAAGGTGAGGCCTAATGCAAAGTAAAAATGATATTATGTGCATGTAGGTATGCCGTGCATGCAACATATTTATGATTAATGGATTACATTACTTCCCTGCATAGAATATATTGTTAGGGTTACCTAGTTTTTGCAAAGTTATTTGTCCGAGAATATTTTTATTAGATATGGAAGCTTTTAAAAATTTAAGAAAGTACCTATTTTTATTTTTTTTTACGTTGCTTGACTGTGAGACTACTGAAATAAATGGCTGAAACCCTGAAAGGATTTTCCTTCATGAGCGTAAAAATTTAACATAACAAGAATTAGTTCTGATCTCGAAAATCGCATACTTATACCTATCAGAATTACCGCATGTTGAAAGAAATCGTTTTCCATAGGTTTTGAGAGGCCCCGCTGAAAATCCCATAAAGTCTGTACCTATGTCCTGCAAAAATCATACTAAGGGCTAAACGAGTGCAAGGGTTACATCATGTATCACGTTTAGTATCGCCACTGGTAACGCTAAATAGGTAAGGAAGGCTCTTTTTTAGGTTTTTTACAATACTATTTTTTTACAATAAGGTTGGCCACAAGGAATTTCTCTTGTTTTGTGGGTTCGTTTACAAACATTTAAGAAACTCACACATACAGCCAGACCCGGAACAACTACTTGTAGGTCATACAAATATTTGTTCCGTGCGGGAATCGAACCCATGACACGCAGCGCAGCAGTCAATCGCTTGACCACTGCGCCAACCGTGCCGTCGACTCAGATTGCGAAGTTATTTTCAGGAATTATTATTCCTACTCTTTTACAATCAATTTACATCCACAGTAGACTGGGAAAAAATTCTGGTGTGTGTTTAGGCCATTAGGGCGTCTTGATCTCAAAAAATAGCAGCTCGAAGAAGAAAATCGTACTTATTGCTATCATGTATCATAATTCTCAGAAGTTTATAATCAAGCATAAGCATTATCAGCTTATAACGATCTCACTGTTGGGACGCAGGCCTCCTCTCTGTGAGAGGATCGAATTTTTGGTTTTAAGAAATGCCGGTTACGCTCACGATGTTTTCGTTCACCGTTTTGAGAGCAATGAAATAAATTATACAAAGTAATGTGTCTGCCCGGGTTCGAACCCACGACCTTATGATACATAAGTCGGGGCCGTTACCACAGGGCCACCACTGCTCTTCAAAATCAAACAATATATAAAATTAAAAGCTTCAGGTTTAAATATATGATTTAAATATGGGATATCCCTTTAAAATAAGTGTAAAGAGTGTTGGGGTTTGGAACAAAATCATAGCGTGATCTAATATTAATTTTTGTCAAGAGTTGTCACCGCGCTCGATAGATGGCGTTGGCGTCGAATTAGATCGCGCTATGGTTTCGTTACCGCGAAAAGTGTAAGAGATCAGAATTTTTTTTTTTTTTGTGTGTGAACCTATTGTGAACCTATTGTGTTCTTGGGATATAATATACGCTATTATACCGATATAGTGCTATATTATTTATTCCTCGCCGTAATTGGACCCTTCTTAGTGAAGTATAAAATACATGGTCCTTCGAGCGGATTGGTCGGGAGTGTGTGTGGTGGTTTCCAGAGGTGGTAGTGTATCACCACCCTTCGCGTCGTTACTGGGCAGTGGATCGCTGTCCAGATCAGCCCCTTCAACGGGCACCAGGTGAGGTGTCCAGGAGTTGGAGGAGGAACCGATTGGAGCCGGGAGCAGCCAGGTGGAGCGTGGATGCAGCCAACCTGGTACCCAGCAGTCGGAGGATCGTCGCGAGGGAGGAGTTCGTCGAATAGAGGGCGCCACTTGTATGGTGCAGTGCTGCGCGCTGCGAAGAAGGCGCTTGCGGCTCGTGGTGCAGTACAGCACGCGTGCCGGCTGTGGCTCGGGTGCAGTACAACAATAAAGTGTCAGTGAGTGAAAATAAAAAAATCGTGAGTACATTTGAATTATAACTTAGATCAGGAAGTTTAGTGTTTACATCAATCAAGAATCTCAAAAGGTGCGCGTAATTTGGACTTTAAATTTAACATTAACTTTAATGGTTTTTATTAGCTTAGGACTTGTAATTGTTTTATGTGAAAAGCGGTTCTGACGGGGAATCCATGGCCGATTTTAGAACCAAATAAAAGTTGTTCCAAACACTTGTAAAAATTTTGGGATTTGTTGGATAACTTTAAACATAAAACAAATCTATTTTTTGTGACTTGTGTTTTGATTGTGTTGATAAAAGTTGTGCCATAATTGTTGCAAGATGGAGTCGTTCTGTAGTATACAGGAAGATGTTAGTTCTAAAATGATTAAGGCTAGATCAAATTTTAAGAAAGCTCCTAAAGACCGTTTAACTACTTCATATTTAGAGACACGACTTGAAAATTTGGAACAATTATGGAACGCATTTACTTCTAATCATAAGGAAATATTAAGCACGATAAAAAAGCCTGAATTGGCTAATTCGAGCTATGTTAAAAATAATCTTTATGATGAAGTTGAAGAATTTTATGTGGATTTTAAAAGTGATTTAAAAGAAATGTTATCCGAAAGAAAGTTTACTGATTCGCGTACAGATTCTAATATTTGTTCCAAAACAGAAGGGAACCTCAGTAGAATAAGGTTGCCTGAAATAAAAATTCCCTCGTTTTCGGGAAAGTATTCGGAGTGGCAAACATTCAGAGATTTATTTGTGGGTTTGGTGCATGAAAACAAATCTTTGGATGATGCACAACGCTTATTTTATTTAAAGGGTCATTTAACAGGGGAAGCTGAACAGTTGTTACGAAATATCAATGTTACATCAGATAACTATAAAATTGCTTGGTCTAAGTTAGAAAAAATGTACAACAATAAAAGGTTTCTGGCAAATAGTATAATGAAAAGATTGTTAAGTCAAAAGACACTATCGTTTGAATCGGCATTGGAAATAAAGCGACTTATTACGACTACTGTTGAATGCTTAGAGTCAATTAGTAATTTAGGGGTAGATGTGTCTTCCTGGGATCTGATTGTGATACACATAATTAGTGGAAAGTTAGATAAAGAGACCAGGAAAGCGTGGGAACTTAATGCGGCTTCAGACGCAAGCGATGAATTACCTACCTTTAAACAGTTTTCGGAATATTTAAATAATCGGTTTAGAGGTCTAGAAAATTTAGATAAGGTCGATAACAAAGACAGACATTCAAACCAAAAAGGGACTCAGTCGTTTCATGTAGTAAAAAAGTCGGTTGCATGTGCGTTTTGCTCGTCAGCCGATCATAAAATTACGTCCTGTCCTAAGTTTGGAAAGGAGTCTAATGACGCTCGGCGTAGTTTTGCTCAGGAACATAATTTGTGCTTTGTTTGCTTATACAATAATCACTCTGCTAAACATTGTAAAAACACTCTCAAGTGCCAGGTGTGTAAACGCCGCCACCATTCTTTGTTACACCCAACAGGTGTTTCTGGGTCGGATATGGGCGAAGGTAGTAATAGGGCTCACGAGGAAACCTCATCGTTGATGAAGGAGGATAATAAAACTAGTAACGTTGAAAGGGCCGCGCAAGCGGAGGGGTCGAGCAAGCCACTGGTTTCCTGTTTATCCACAGGAGGCGGTCGGAAAACCGTCTTATTAACTACTGCTTTGATCGAGGCGAAATCTAAAGACGGCTCGTATCGAATAGTTAGGGCTTTGCTGGACCAAGGATCACAGGGTTCTTTCGTTACAGAATCCGTGGTACAATATTTGGGTTTAAATAAAACTCCATCGCGACAAACAGTGATTGGGGTAGGTGGGGAGAAAAGTGCGACTGCCAAGTCCACTGTAACCCTTAAAATGAGATCTAGAATAGATCCCACGGTCAAGATAACAGTCGATGCTTTCGTCTTGAAGTCGGTCACTGCCCTTCTCCCAGCTACGAAAGTAACTAGGGTAGAATGGGTTGACTTGGCCGATGATGATTTGGCTGATCCAAAATACGATAGGCCTAATAAAATTGATGTTTTGTTAGGTGCTGAAATTTACAGCCAAGTCATCCAGGAAGGAATCAAACGAAACGTAAGCGGAACTTACTTGGCACAAAATACCACGTTAGGGTGGATATTGTCGGGTACCTTTGAGATGGATCACTCAAATTATCCCGCACATATTACCGTCATGCATTTAAGTCTTGATCCCGATGAGTTGCTTCGAAAATTTTGGGAGTTAGAGGCAGAACCATCGAGAAAGAAAACGCTAACGGAGGATGAAAACAACTGCGAAAAATTATACGCAGATACAACAGAACGCGACAAAGGTGGCCGGTATATAGTAAGGCTACCATTGCGCGACGGGGACCCGGTCGACAAGGTTGGTGAATCGAAAGTTATGGCTGAAAAAAGATTAAAGTCGTTAGAAAGTAAATTCAAGAAAAACAGTAAATTCAAGGAAGATTATTCGAAGGTTATCCAGGAATACTTACAGCTAAATCACATGAAAAAGGTTTTAGAAAATGACAAGAATAATCCGAAAGCTATTTATTTACCACACCATGCTGTTGTCCGGGAGGATAAAGTAACGTCTAAGGTTCGCGTCGTATTTGATGCCTCCTGTAAGGGATCAAAGGGAGCTTCACTTAATGACTGTATGTTAGTTGGTCCTACATTGCAGGCGGAACTTCGGCATACGATTATGCGATGGAGAACGCACCGAATATGTCTTGTAGCTGACATAATAAAAATGTATCGGCAGGTGTTAGTTCACAAAGAAGACTCAGTACTACAAAGGATCCTCTGGAGAGAAAGTCCTGAAAAGGAAACAGAAGTGTATCAATTAGAAACGGTAACATTCGGCACGGCGTCGGCACCATATCTGGCAGTACGGTCACTTCAACAGGTGGCGTACGATGAGTGCTCAGATCAGCCCGAAATAGCCAAGATTATTCTAAACGATTTCTACATGGACGACGTGATGACAGGATCTGAAAATATAAAAAGCTGTTTTAATATTTACACGGAATTAAGCAAAGTGTTAGACAAGAGAGGTTTTCCATTACAAAAATGGAGGAGTAATAGTCAGCAATTACTGAATAAAATAAGGGATGGGAAAGAAACTACAGAGGAAGAATTAAGGATAAAAATAGATGATGTAACGAAGATTTTAGGACTTACCTGGAACTCGAACAAAGACTTCTTTCAGTATTCTGTAGAACTCCAACCGTTGACTGCACCTGTAACGAAAAGAAAAATTATCTCCGAGATATCACGTCTATTTGACCCTTTGGGTTGGTTGGCACCAAGCATTGTTTTAGCCAAAATATTTATTCAGAAATTATGGTTAGCGGGATTAGAGTGGGACCAAGAAATTCCAAAAAACTTAGTACAAGAATGGATTACTTACCATCATAGTTTGGCCAATTTGGTGAATATTAAAATCCCACGATGGTTGCAACAGGAAAGTACCAATTTGAAGGCTGAATTGCACGGGTTTTCCGACGCTTCGAAATTAGCGTATTCGGCAGTCATATACCTGAGAGTAGTGGATCACAAAGGGGATATTCACAATTCATTAGTCACGTCGAAAACGAAAGTAGCGCCCGTTAGACAAGTGTCCATTCCACGATTAGAACTTTGTGGTGCTACTCTCCTTGCTAAATTAATGGTGGAAGTAGGAGAAGTATTGAACATACCACGTGACAATTGGCATGCATGGACCGATAGTGAGGTGGTGCTAGCTTGGCTCAACGGACACCCAAGTCGCTGGAAAACGTTCGTCGCAAATCGAGTTTCTGAGATTTTAAGTCTGTTAGATACGAAATATTGGTCTCACGTATCAACGAAACATAACCCCGCAGATTGTGCATCTCGCGGAGTTTCCCCAGCTGATCTTGAATCTACGGCTTTATGGTGGAATGGGCCGGATTATCTAAGACAGCTGGTGGTGGAGTATAAAAGACCCAAACACCTTATCACACACTTAGAAGAAGTGAAAGTTCACACGACTTCTTTGGAACGTGAAGGTTTGTTTGAGTTTTCGTCATTATCCCGATTAGTCCGAGTTGTTGCTTATTGTCGGCGATTTTTAAATCTAAGGAGATCAGTAACAATCAGACATAATACACGACATTTATCCAAATTAGAACTTGAAGTTGCTTTAGAAACATGTATCAAAAAATGTCAACAAGAATTTACCGAGGAAATGGAGGATTTAAAGAGTGGTAAAGTAGGAAAAAGGTCCGGTAATTTAAGGTCTTTAAATGCTTTCGTGGATTCAAAGGGAATCATAAGAGTTGGAGGGCGACTTGAGATGTCTCAATTAAGTTATAATAGAGTTCATCCTATATTGTTACCAAAGCAGTCTTTTCTGACAGTTCTATTAGTGGCAGATGCTCACGAAAAGACGATGCATGGTGGTCCGCAACTTATGGTGACATACTTGCGTTCCAAATATTGGATTATTGGTGTCAAGCAATTGGTTAAAAAACATGTTAAAGGATGTATTAAATGCATTCGATATTCGTCTAAAGTTAGAACGCAGTTAATGGGACAACTGCCTTCGGCACGTGTTACACCTAGTAAACCGTTTCTATATAGTGGAGTGGATTACGCTGGCCCTATTAACATTCGGGTATCGAAAGGTCGAGGTAATAGGTCCTATAAAGGCTATATAGCATTGTTTATATGCATGGTCACTAGAGCAGTACACTTAGAGGCGGTCAGTGAATTAAGTACTAGAGGTTTCCTGACAGCTTTCAAAAGATTCGTGGCAAGACGTGGTCGATGCAGTGACTTACATAGCGACAATGGGACAAACTTTGTGGGAGCGTCACGCGAGTTACTCTACTTATTTAACGATGAGAAGTCCAACCTCAATCCGGAACTAGCAGAGTACCTCGCTAATAATGGCACAGATTGGCACTTTATCCCGCCCCACGCACCTAATTTTGGTGGCCTATGGGAGGCAGGAATAAAATCGACCAAGTACCACCTTAAAAGGGTTATTGGGAATTCTACACTGACGTACGAAGAGATGGCAACAGTGCTGGCTCAAATTGAGGCTTGCCTCAACTCCAGGCCTTTATCGTATGTCGAGGATCAAGATAAGTGTGTCATTTTAACGCCAGGGCATTTCTTGATCGGAGAACCACCCGTTTTAGCACCAGATTCAAATTACGAAAGGTCCAATGTGAGTACCTTAAAACGATGGCAGCTTCATCAGAGGATGATGCAAGATTTTTGGCGTCGTTGGTCGCAGGATTATTTAAACCAATTCCTGCAACGCCATAAATGGGCCAATAAAAATCCAGAACCATCAGTTGGGGAAATCGTGTTAGTAAAGGAAGACGGTTTGCCTCCAGGCAAGTGGTTATTGGGTAAGGTTGAACAGACGCATCCGGGTCCTGACGGAATTACTCGGGTCGTAACCATACGCACACAGGCTTCAGTCTTTAAGAGACCTACCTCTAAATTGTGTGTGTTACCTATTTGCCAGTAATCAGTTAAGTTAAGGTCAAGTTTAAATTTTGTTGTACTTAAGATTTGTTTTATTTATTATTTTTCTTTGTTTATTATAATGTAAAACCAAGGGTATGATATTTGTTCTGATAAACCCTATATTGTGTTAAAACCTACTACCAAGGACGCAAACTTTTATTTAAAGGTTTCCGGTCATGGTCAGGCTTGATATAAGCCGGACGTTTGTCACGGTGGGCGGTAATTAAGGACGTTTTGTCAATATGTCCTTGGTGGGCGGTATGTTGGGGTTTGGAACAAAATCATAGCGTGATCTAATATTAATTTTTGTCAAGAGTTGTCACCGCGCTCGATAGATGGCGTTGGCGTCGAATTAGATCGCGCTATGGTTTCGTTACCGCGAAAAGTGTAAGAGATCAGAATTTTATTTTTTTTTGTGTGTGAACCTATTGTGAACCTATTGTGTTCTTGGGATATAATATACGCTATTATACCGATATAGTGCTATATTATTTATTCCTCGCCGTAATTGGACCCTTCTTAGTGAAGTATAAAATACAAAGAGCATTCTTGTAACATCCTTCTTTATCTTCTTATGTGAGTTATTTTCAGTTTTGTTTGATCAAAATTAATTAAATTAGGTAAGAAGATTGACATCGTCACAATATATCAAGCTGCCTAGTCTTTTCCCAACTATTTTGGGGTCCGCTTCCAGTCTAACCGGATGCAGCTGAATACCAGTATTTAACATGGCTGCCTATCTGACCTCCACAACCCAGTAACTGGGTAACACGATACCCTTTGGTAAAACTGGTTGTTAGACTTTGGGCTTCTGACTAACTGTGATTTTCGAAGATCTATGCATGACAGCCGGAACAGGCACTGAGGGGTCTCGATATGTATTGGATGGTCTCCCATTCACGAATCGACCGCAGCAAGCATAGCTTAACATTCGATCGACCCGTGCGGCTGTTATTGTGCATCGTCACATATTATGTGTACAAAAAACCCTTAAATAAATAACATATCTTATCGAAATGTGTTTAAGCACAAAGAGGGTTTCTATGTACGATAAATGCTATCAACAACTCTAAGGCACGTGCCTGCCAGGAACTGCTATCTTACCCGGAGCATTAATACTAATACTAAATCTACAAGATTTAAAGCTCCGTATAATCCATACTGTTAGTGCTTTAAGGTTTCCTTTTACAGAAGAACGTGAACATCTCGGCAAGTCTAGACCTAAAGCTAGTACTAACCGCTTCGCACTACAGCCCGTTTGGATGCACTTAAAGAAGCAAGCCACGTGCGCAAACACCTAGATTTCGAACAAATATTTGACACTTAGTTGAAATATTTTAGCATAGTGCGGAGTCAAACTGCTGACCAACCAACGACGCTTTGTCTTAACTTTTAGGTCACTTGCGATTAGCTCATAAGGTCTTTTTTTGGGTGGGAAATTATCAAATAACTTCTCCCGCTCTGGGCGGAGCGGTAGGGCGTGTTATACTCTTAATGACTAAAACCCACCCGTGTTTCTTCAGTTGCCATGTCGCCAGGGGCCACGTATCCCTTTCGGACTTTCCCGCAATTCCGCAATTCGGCTCATAAGGTCTAAGAGTCAATTGAGACTTTTTGAATAATTTAATAAAACTAAAGAGTTTGTTTGTGGAAGTTTAGACTATTTAACATTACTCTACGACCTTAGAAGTCGAGAAAAAAGAAAAAAGGATCACGCCGACGTAGTCGCAGGCAGAAACTAGTTATTAATATTTACTTACGTAAAAAGCTTCAAAGTAAGGAACGGTAAAAATGAATGAATGAGTAAACTGTTCGATCTTGTTAAAGATAGATCGAGGTAATTTTAACCAATTGCTGTCAATAAGACATTAGGAATCTGGTAGAAGTTACTTACCAGCCCATATTTTCGCTACATTAAGTCCTTTCAGATGTGGCTTATATTAGCGATGTACTGGAGTGACTAATACAAAAGCAATCTACTTTATAACATTTCTTTCCGTTGCATAGCATTAGAACTTCTAAAATTAGACTTAACTCAACAACAACAACAGGTGAGATAACAACTGCTGCTAATGTGCCCAAGATTTTATATTATCTTGATTTAAAAGAGTGTCTGGAGTCATGTGATGGAGTTTCTTGCCCGTTTTTCTCCGCCGTAGAGAACTAACTGACCGACTCCTTCACAGCTCAAAAGTGCCTGTAACTGGTTTAATTGAAATAAATGCTTATGAGTTTAAGTTTGCAGAAAGAAAGATTGGCATAATATCTGAGCACCAGAGGTATCTTGATTCTTGCAAACGGCCCTGTACCGGCTTCCCGACCCCATCGATATTTGAAGCATTCAGCCAAAAGTCCTGGTTAGGTAGTTGTTAAGCTATTTCAAAAAGTTTAAATGACCCAGAAAACCTATAAATGTAACAAATATTTCCCATCCTTTTGCGGGATCCTTAAACCGGACGTTCCGCGTTCCGCCGCTGCGCAGTTTGGGTCGTCCAAAGTGTAGCTATTAAAAATGGCTCCTCTACACAAGAGGCCATTTAGAGGCAGTTAAACTTCCATTGACAAATTACTGGGTACATACCTTGACAGTCCTCTTTTGCAATTGGAGCAATGATATACGTCTGCACAAATCACGTAAATACAGCTGAGGCTCAGCATCCTCAGGGTTAGATAAGAATTATGGGGATGTTGCCAATAATTAAGTATCTACCTTTGGCATTATGCAACAATGGCTAAAGCAGAATTTCACCATGGAAAACGTTAAGGTACTTAACTGAGTCAAATGAAAACTTTATAATAATTTTGTGAAAATTATTAAGACAATTTTTTTCTTGTGTTTTTTCTACGTTGTTGTGTAAGTACTGAGTTTCGACCCCATGGCTTGATAGGTATAGTTAGACCCTCGTAAGCTACTTTGACAGTCAGAATACGTTTCACGTTCTTATCGAATAGAGAACTGACACCATTGGTAAGCCAAATGATTTGTTTTCGGAAACAATATTCAGGCACTAAATGATTTCATCAAAACAGTACTTATTTACCTACCTGTTTATAAGTTTCAGTAGTGGCCCTTGCTTAAAGAGTTAAAGGTTAATTGAACGCCAAAGGTGAACATGTAGGTACATTCAAAGTTCCTCAATTACAGTACCTACGTTCTATTTGACCTGTTTGAAGTTAAAATAACAAGGATTGTGAAATGAGGTCGTCCTTCAAAAATTCAAATGACATTATTTTCATGGAGCTTTCGTTTTTACCCAGTATGTCGCAGCAATGCTTGGCAGGGACATTTAGTGAATTTAATTGTTAAGCAAATTGACACCTTTCGTCAGTTTGTCGTGTTATAATAGGCATTTCATACAACTGGCAAAGAATAACAATTGTGATTTGATTATACGGACAATTTAAGTATAATATAATATAATAATATTTAATATAATATAATAATATTTATTTGTCGTAAAAACTACACAGATACAGGTTGACACTTAGTTACACGTGGTAATAGTCTGATACAAAATATTGAACAATGACCCCCATGCTAGGAAAACCTGTGTTACAGGGGTCATCCATTCGTCCATAATGGATGTTAAGTTGGTAGTAAATTCGCTTAACAATTAATTTCGCTGTCTTTACTTCTCTCCCAATAAGACAATATCTACAACTCTCAAGTTAACTATAAAGTATGTGCCATCTGTGTAACGCCCCACTTCCCTAAATAGTAATGCAACTAAGAGCGAGGGTCAGTAAACAAACCTTAAGTTAAGGACGTAATGAAACTGTAGGTTGTCCCTGTAAGGTATTTCTTTGTCCTACCACTTCGTACGTAACTACCCAAGGGCTTTCCTTAAATTAAAAGTACTCGTCTAACGTCTTTTATTGTAAATGTGAAAGATAATTTGTTTTTTAATTGAAAAAGGTAAAAGTTAGTGGTGAAAGGTCAACAAGTCACACGTGGAAGTGATTACTTGATTCGTGCAGGACCAAGTGGGAGGGGTTTTTAAATATGAGCATTTTTACCCTCATCGGGTAAAAATGCTCATATTGCTGCATTCAATTGCAGCGTAATAGGTCGGCCCGAAAATGGAACCTTGTTATTTTTTGCTAAAAAAAGCGTGTTATAGGTAAATTAATCTAGAATCTATAAAAATGTTTCACCCTAGGTACTTTTTTCTAGATTTGAGCTACGTGATCGCACTTGATACGATTAGATCTATGAAATCAACTTGATATAAAATAACTTTTTGCTGATCTCTAGTATATAAGAGAAGAGTCTTTTTATATCTCTCTTTTTATAGTGTAGAACTTTTGAATGTCACTTGTCGAAGCAAACTGAGATTCAATTTACAAAATCCTTATGAGATAAATTAGAATAAAAGTATCGTACTTCTTTTAGAGATATCACTAAACTAAAAATGAAAATGGTGGCTCATTTTCATTTTTACGCCTTGTTTTTCCACAGATCAACATGGAAGACCCTGTCACAAATCCACGGATTTCTCTTCCATTTTCTTAATCTATGAGTAACATAAACAGACAGGCACAGCGCAAATTTTATTTATTTGAATGTGTGAGAGAAAATACATAAGGCCCACTTGAACCCCATTTATAACATAAATGAGCGCCAAGTACGACTTTATGTACATATTTTTCGTACTCGTTCAAGAACTAAGAAAGTATTTTTTCGTTTCAGCGGCGGTGAAATGTTGAAGCTATGGGAGTTTATTTCAGTAAAGAGCAATTTTATAAAACTGTTAATTTACCATTTTGCTATACATGACGAAGCTTTTATGTGATTTTTTGTCTTCTGAAGAGGTCAAGTCTTCAACCAAACCTTTTTAAGACTGGCTTGCTGCTTGGAGTAGTGCTGTAATACTTCTAAAGGAGTCATAATAGCTATTTACGGGTCGCCGTGACACGGGGATTCCCAAGGATACTGTCTTTTCCTTGAAATAAAAAAAAATGTTCGTACTTTTAATGGCACTGCCTGTTTCTGGAGTAGTCCTCTCTTATTGAGCGTAATGAAAGAAGAAATCCCTTAATAAACTGTATTATAAACGTTGAATGGTTTTCAACTTGTTACTTCCACTTCACAGCAGTTTATATACAGTTTATTATTTCTAAAGCATCGTACTTTTAGTTTGCCAAAAAGAGCGTGCAGCCAGTATACGCTTTACTGAAACTAATTGCGTTATTTTAGGTTCTGCATAAATTATTATTACAAGGATCCCTAAATATTTATAAAATGATTTATCTTCCATTGGTCAACGGACTGAATTGATTTAGACTAAATTGATTATTATAGCCTCATTTATAAAATCGACATAAACGATAATCTAATATGCCTGGGGTTAATAAGTTTTTGTTTGCTAGCCGACCCACAATATTTATCACCCTTAAAGACCTAAGTATACCGGACTAGCTACCGTATTGTTTAGGTTACTTTGACATGGTGACACCTCACCCTATGGTTTGCAACTTTAGACTTTTATTAAAATGTCATGCAACCTCGCGATGACGTCACGTAGCATGCCCTGGTGGTACACTTAACCATAGGGTTTAGCAAACCCCTAGTCAACTTACTTCGTTTGTATAAACGAAGTTGAACATCCTTCATTTTAAATCCCTCCACGTTTCTTAAGCAACTTATTAAGAATTCCTTTCACCTAATTGTAAAAGTGTTATTTTGAATAAAATAAAGTTAATTTATGATTTACCTTCTGAATTCTATCGGAACAAGGACGATGTAAAGGGCTAGTGTTACAAATAATATTTTTTCACCCAAAAATGACTCTATGACAACTGCAGACGTATATTTAGGGTATTTTGTAGTCCAAGAAAATATATTGGCATAGTTATAAAGAAAATAAAAAAATATCGTGATATTGATAATCGATCGCACATAGATAAGTAGTTATGCAAGTTTCAGGGTGTTGCAAAAAACTAGTCGATTGGCTGAGAGCTGTTTTCCAGGTCAATCAAAAGAGTAATTGGCCTTTCTGAGAATCGAGAAGAAGCTTCCAAGTTAATTGATATATATTATTATACATGTACAGCTTACATAAAAATAAAAACTCATTGATGTATGAACACGCAACTCATACGTAGATAATCTTTTAGTTTTATTTAAGACTTTAAATAAGTAAAAATGTTTCTAGTTTTTGACAAAGACAGTTTTAATGTTTGAGCTACTACTTGCTATGAAAATTGTCGGTACTTTGTGACTTGCTTTGCGGACACTACAACCAGTTAACTGCAGTGTGGATTTAGTAACCACTATTCTGAAAAACAGTTCTATCATAATTAACAGAAACAACAGTCACCCCAGACCCCACTATTTTGTTTAATTAACATAGTAGCTTAATCTACAAACTTAAACATCATAGCGTAAGCTTTTGAATTAACCCTATCTGAATTTAAATTCAAAAACCGTAGTAAGTTATGTAGACTTTTCGGAGTTCTGTGGTATTATTTTACGTGGTTAGAAGCGAGTAAACTTTTCATTCTGTAAATGCGGTTTATTTGATTTAAGCGGCGGGTACACGGGAGAGTAGGTATGCAGGTAACGGACCCACCTAATTGAAATCACGCAAACTACATTGTTAAGTGAGATTGTGGGGAAAGTAAGTACCTACTTACTTATTTGGTTTTGTGAACTGTATTTTTAGAACATGTTCTTATTTATTTTACCTGTAGAGTAAAGAGGACGATATATAGAGTGTTCTTTTGAAAGAAGGAATACTTTATGTAGTAAAGGAATTCATTAAATAGTTTTAAATGAAAATGATTATAAATGTTATCTAAAAAAAAACACATAACTGAAAAGACAAAAACAAACATTATTTTATAATCTATAAAATTTTGGTATTGCAGGCAACAAACAAAAATTACACTATCGTTTTAGGTAATCAAATATATATATATTTATACAATATATATATTTGATTGACCCATTACTAGCTTTTATTTGAGACCAATAATGTAGTTTTTTTTTTTAAACCAACCCTCCTTTTTTATTTATTTGCAGATGCAAAATATAAATATTATATAGCCTATGTCAATCCCACAGTTAATACGAATCTAACGATACCTCATAAGTTAAAATCCATCAAGCCGTTTAGGCTACAGAGCGTGCCAAAGAAATATATACATACATACTCTTGAAAAACATTACTCTCCTTTTGGGGCAGTCGGGTAAAAATAGCCTTTCACAATAGTGATTTTCATAACGAGTGGTCAAAAAAAAATTTAGGTAAATATATGTAAAAATATAAACAGTATGTAAAAATATATATAATTATGTTCCCAAAAATGATATCCTAACTTTCTTTAATTTAGTATATCCAAGTGATTCTCCATAAGTTACAGCGGCAGAGCGCTCCACTATTATAATAAGTCCGCCGCCGTCTGTCCTGACTCCTGACAAACTTTCGTTGTTTGCGGCACCTGCATTTCTCCGTTTCAGAGACAGTAATAACCCACTTTAGAATTATTACTTCATAAGAGCACACGAAGCCAAACTAAGCGAGTCTCTCCTCTGATTGTAAACATCGCAGAATTATAATTAAGCATGTCTAATTAGAATAATTCAAACATCAATTTACACTCCGTAATTGGAGCCTTATTGTAGTATAAAACTATAAGCTTACAGAAGATTAAGCGTCTCCTTCTGAGATTCGGTTTCATGTACATGCTGCAGAGAAATCTCACCCTCTAGCAATGTATTTTAATACTGCTAGGGGGTGAGATTTCTCTGCAGCTGACTGTATCTATGAAGAGTACATAATGTCATAGTAAATGTTAATTAATAGCATCCTCACGTGCGCCGAGGTACTGAACCCGATCTCGTTCGATACTAGTTAGCGCGGCGGAACCGGCCTGGATTAGCAATGACTCCAGAAATAGTTGAATCAATTGACGAGAGAATGTGTCTGGGTGATATCGATCAGCCAACAAACGGAGAATGAGCATTATTGTAACACACACGATACACAAGTTCTACAATTTAAGTGGAAAATAAATCGGAATGTGTCTAAAACGTTCAGTGGTCGAGTCTTCCGAGTCACATTAGTCCGGTTGTTCTGTCCGATGTTCTGGTGTTACAACCGAGTTTTATCCCTTCCGTTGAGCCCTGTCGATCGTTTAGTCAATGCTTCAGTAAACCCGTGTTTTGTTTTCATAGATTTACAGCAACATTGTTATAGAAAGCGTGTTCTATAGCGAGGTCAAGTTATTAAAGTTTATCGACTTCATACGGCCACTACACTATACCCATCGCGTTTAATATGATGATGATGGCATAAACGTTTCAATATAATTTGGTAACACACTGTTTGTATAATCGTGTTGGTAGTGCTTTAGGCTCTATTCTTAGCCTAAATGGGATAAAGGGATTAGCCATGTACGTTCTGGAACGCGGAGGCGGCGAAAAATGGAATCAGTAGGCTTTGACAATCGGCTTTGCCATTGATGTATTGTTCTGTACCTGGCAGCTAACAAGAAAGCAGCTGTAAGCTATTTATAAGATTTACAAAAGGTCCTCATTGAAAGTTAGACCAATTCAAATGTTACTCCAGTTGCATTGAATTTGCAAAATCAATTGGACAAAACTAAGTTGAAATGGGTAAAATATTGGCTGCCGCAGAAACTAGTTCCTAGTGTATGGATTACTAGGCTTGACTTGGATAATTAATTAAAGTTTCGCCAAGTTCAGCCAAGCGCTTGGCCGGTGAAAGCTCTGAACAACAGCAATGCAATCAGAAGCAGTGCAAATATTTTGAATAGCACGTTTTAAATACAAGCGTCTTTTATTTTAGTCCACCGTTGATCGGAAATATAAATTAAGCTTATTTCTGTATAGCCTCGCTATTGGGTTAATGTCTCTCCGCTGATCACTACGTAATGTTCCGGCGTACTTTGCTAAGCCAACATGAACTGAGCTGAACTCAAAGCTTGGCGCAGTCGTCGACAATTCGGAACCAGAAGTACTTATTAGAATTTAATAGTCAACGGATTCGTTAATAAAGTGTCGTTTAACCGGAGGATTTATTGACCCGGAGCAGTTTACTAATAAATAAGCGAGTAGCGTCCGCAGGGCGGCAGGGGCAGGCGGGAGTGCGTTTCTCAAGCGGTCAATTGATTAAACGAAGCAATTAAACAATCAGTCCTCAATGGCAGCGGCGATTGTCGCAAATGAGTGCGGGTTCGACATCTGCGTGCTCCACGACGTTCGTTAGCTCCATGTATCACACCATAAACATTCTATTTATGTGTAGACGTCGTACATTTTTTACCGAAGCTCCTAAAAACACTCGTGTAAACAAAGTTTCTGTCGCTAATTAATGTCACAGTCAAAGTTAATTTGATGACTCAAAGTACCTACTGCAGTAGGAATCTATTGAATGAATTCCTGAAAATATATCGTCTAGACATGATTAATTTCTTGCGAAGTGTGTTTTTTGTTTGAATATTTGTGCTTGGTTATGACTTTGGTGTTTACATTACAAACTTTATTTTATGAAATGAAACAGCAATCTAGTTTTGTTTCGTTATTGTAAAAAACAAAAACAAACAAAACCATGTAGTGTCTAATATTCGGTGTTTATAAATAGGCCATATTTGTTAACCGCTCTACACAGAAAGTATCAAACTAAAGTAGTTATTGCTCACGATCACGATATGACATAGTTCCTTTATGTAAAACGTCTCATTTTATTCCGGAGCCCCTTTCCGGGCGTGTGACACGTTACATTTGTATTGGAATAAACAAGTCGCAGGATAACTTTATAGAGCTATGAATCGTGGCTCTCTGGGTAGCTGTAGCGAATTATTCTAAAATTAAACTGTATTTATTGGAGGACAGTTTGGCGAAACAGTTCGAAACGACTGTGACATCCGGGCCGATCAAAGTGATCGAGAACGAGCGTCGAGTCGGCGTTTTATTGCGCGCCCGACGCGGACGCGGCCTGTACACTGTGCGACTGTGCGTAGTGTTCGTACAGAGCACGCCACCGCCACCGCCATAATTGACTCCGCTCAGCCAGCCATATGAATGGTAATGCCAAATTTAGGTGCAATCCCCGCGATCGCGTGCTGTTCTACGTAAATTGAACCTACAAAGTTGACGACCATAATATAAATACAAAAATGTTAAAGTCGTTGTAAATATTGTAGCAGTTAATGCAAACAAGCTGTGTTGGGTTTAAAGATGGCTATTATGCATAAATTGTGTGGCGTGGCTTGTTAGCATCCTTTCGCTACTTATTCACAAAGGCGAGCTAAGAGCATGTAGTTGTAGCTTGCATAATAATTTCCCATTCAGTTTTTGTAACACGATCGATTAATTATTATGTCACAAATTACAAAACTAAGTAGGTACTTAAATTTAAAGAGATGCTGACGCATTTACTTCGACTAGAAAATTCTGCTGACACAGAATAGTAATTTATTAAACAAAATAAGCGTTCCAGTTTTTTATTTACGACTGAATTCATGAAATTAATTCCTTATAAATATTTAAAAATTCAAATTAGGAAACTCCTTACGGGATTTTATTTGGAAAAGTTTTTTCGTTAGGTAATTACAATAACCATAAATTAACAGGGCTGATGTCAGTGGTGACGAGCGTGTCTGTGAACAAGTGGCTAGTATGCCACGTACACACACATGGTGTGTGTGTAACAGAGGTCACGTTGTCGTCGCGACAAGTTTTCCATATGTTCGGGGCTGATGTTATAACAGTTAATCCCCTGCCGGCCGGGGCCCGCGCGGGGCCACATGTCACCGGCCCATTAAACTCGACACCCTAACAAAAAATAATTACTTCACCATACAGCTCCACAGTCCACAACTCGTTCAATTTGTGTTTAATCTCCTTAAAGCGCGACGGACGTAATGAAATTAAAAAGTCACGAGTAAACGAACTAAACAACCCCTATGAGGCGTATGGCTTTGTTAGTATTGTGAGACGCGATCGGAGATAACAAGGAATGCTTGTGTGTAATCATGCGTGAGAGTGGCGCAATTACAGTCTAGTTCTTATATTCGAAGAATCGTAATGAAGGAACCTAAAGTTAAATAAGACTGTGTATATAATCATAATCAGCTTATATTTTTCCCACTGCTGAGACCCATGCCTCCTCTCGGTGAGAGGGAGTGGGTCGTAATCCACCACGCGGGCCCAGTGCGGGTTGGTAGATGTCAGATGTCTTCGATTTTTTGGTTCTAGGACATACCGGTTTCCTCACGATGTTTTCCTTCACCGTTTTGAAAGCAGTGGTGATGAAATTAAATACACAAAGTAAAGCGCCTGCCTGGATTCGAACCCACGACCTACAACTCGTAAGTCGGAGTCGTTACCACTGGGCCACCACTGCTCCTGTGTAAATAATAAGGGTTGGCAAATAATATTGTTAAATTAAAATAAAAATTCGTTTATTTCAGGTAACAAAACCCATATTAGGCAACAACATTAAAATGATCAAATTATAAATACAATGTTATACATACATTATAAATTATTTTAAAATTAATACAAAAGATAAAAATATCAATATTATACAACACACAAATTAAATACATTAAATTAAAAATTCATAATCTAGATGATCCATTAATTAATTAATTAAGTTAAGGAGCTATGAATGCTATATGCTTCAATATAAATAGGTTGCATTATGTAACCGATGAGGTACAGTCTTGTTTCATCATGCAGATGAGACTAAATTATTCATACAGCTGAGATCCTTTGTTGTGCAGAATGCAATTAATAGACAGATCTATGAGGCGATTAACTAATAGCTAGGGCCTTTGACAGTACGGTATAAGGAATCTTCCATCATGGTCATTTCCCACACTGAAAATTATAATGTTGACAAGAATTTTACTCCCAATTTCGTCGGCGTGGATTTTGAATTTTCCCATACAAACTTCAACACCCCATTTTCAAACAATTCTTCGTAAATATTCAGCATGAAAAAAAACACTACAAAGTGAAAAATAACTTTAATTTCGGAAGTCGGTGTTTTTGGTTTTGAATTTTCGTTTTTTGCCACCAAACTTCCGAAATTAAAGTTATTTTTCATGTTGTAGTTTTTTTTTTGGAAGTCGGTTGTTTATTTTGTAAAAAGTTTTTATTTTTCACTTTTTAGTTGTGGTACTGTACCTCACACAAATTCGATTACTCTACCTGCTATGTAAATAACAGTGACAGGAACTTGTCATATCAATATATCATCCACATACGAAGTGGGACAAAATACGTATTATTCAAGCTAACTCAGAAATTACCCAAGCAAAGTTAATAAAATTGATATGGGACCACCTCTAAACTATGACCTACCAAACAAAAAAGAATCATCAAAATCAATTCATGATTAGCGGAATAATCGTGTTACAAACATACAAAAAAAAAACATTTAGTCGAATTGAGAACCTTCTCTTTGTGGAAGTCGGTTAAAAAGTAAGTAACCTCATACCTCTAGGTCCGAGATTAACTCTTTGTCAAATATTAATTGATTATTTTGATATTGCGTTTGCCAAACGTTTTTGTTTTATTTATTTCTTGCATGTATTTCCATAGCTTCTGTTCCATTTTAGAGTGGCGGAGAATTTTAGGCTACTTAGTATGCAAGAGAGTGCTCTTAAACTTATGCTCTATGCAAACTTACGGGGCACCTCAAGTAAAATATCAAACTATTACATTTCCGCGTACATTTCCATCGTTTTTCTTGGCTCAGGTTTTAACTCGACACTATTTCTGTATGAGGTGTAGTGATTATCATCCGGTTTCCTGGTTATGTCGAAGATTAGGCTCGGATTAGGTCGAGAGGAGGTGGTGTTAGGCAGAAAAGGTTCTAACGATCTCCCGGCATGTATATAAGAAGGCTGAGTATCACATGTTAACTGCTACTTATCGTCGTTGCACGAAATGCTCGTGTCGAGGTGTATACCTGCATAGTAGAACTTTTTAGAGGTAATGTTTTATGTGGCTATGTACCTAGTGGAATTAATAGACGGGATGGGGGTATTCATTCTCTTACAGAGGGAATCTAGACACAAGGCAGTATGTCAAGCATAGGTAGTTTTCGCAAATTAACTTATATTTTTTTAAAGTACTGGTATGCACTTGACTTAGATTTATTTCTCAAGTCTTTTATGAATGAAGCTGATAACCACGCACGTCTTCTCTACCGAACTTGACCCCTCTCCACATTTGTTCTTGGTGCTCTTATCTGTTATTGAGATTATCGTTGTTATACAGTTTTTTTTCCAAATATAACTGATTTAAAGAATCGATCCAATCTATTGTGGTGATTGTGGTAAAATCCTTTTACGGCAGCTGATTGTGGGTGTTGTTAGCAGAGGCAATTGAGTTTACGAGCTTATGCGGTTTACGAATTAGCACCAAAGTAGGCCATAAGTCTAAGCAAACTGCAAATAGAACTATAATGATTGTTATAAGTGGGTTGCTGGATCGTTTGAACTAAAGTAGATGCAGATAAATACGACGTACCTTCTTAACTCAAGTACCAGGTGGCAAGTCTAGCCTACTAAAGACATTCGATTCCCTCATTTGACTTTTATAACCTTCACAACAACGTAAACAGCTGACTTTTAAAGCTTGTCCTGTACTCATTAAACAGCGATCTATATGCAATTAAGACAATTAAAGTAAGTCTTCCACACGATACAATTTCAAGTTCAAGCAATTTAAATATTCCTGAATATTGAGTGAAGTATAGATAAGATGGCACACTATTGTCGATTATACCTACATCCCTCTTGGGAAACCCTATGAAAGTTTAATAGAGTCAGCATTGAGTACATGTCCTTTGCAAAAGTTTCCTTTATGTACCCTATGTTAGTTTACAGAGAGAAATTTCGATTACTTATAGAAATTTTGTGAAAAGAGGAAGCCCTGTGTAGCCGTGTCTCGTGTTTGGGCCAAATATTTTCGCCGACCGACCGTGAAATGATTGCGGACGCAGTTTTTATCATATTTACTCTAATTTAGAGTGATAAAATTGACCGTATTTTTGGCGTTTAACGTCGGACAGGCGCTTGCTGAAATATTAAAAAATAAAATTACTAGTTTATTTGTTGGTACGTAATTATGAGGGGCGCTGATGGCCTTAATTGTTGATAGCGGTTGTCGGTGCGCGCTTTATAGAAGCGAAAAGGGCAAAAATAAACACGTAAAAAAGCTTCACGCCGGGCCTGGCTTGGGCTTTTAAAGGCTCCTACAAACAGGCGCGACACAAAGGTACGTCGCGTCGCGCGACGAGCGGTGTCTTGTAAGAGCCTTTACTCTGTTGTCAGTCTCAGTCCCTGAAGTGGGACTGAAACTGGTTGGTATGAACCACATACCACAACCACAACCAAACTGCAAGTCATATAAAATAAAATAAAATTACTTTTGTTTATTACATTACTTGATTATTTTATTTACGTTAAGATTTACGTTTGTCAACCGTTTTTTTGTTTCAATTATTTAGTATAAAATTTTAGACTGCATTCAGAGGAGTACTGGAAAATGGTAACTTCAAAGAAGATTATTATTAATTATAACATCTGGTCGTTGGTTCTCGGAAGCCTCGAGGCGGTTGCGGTGAGGGTAGTTGTGGAATATCGAGCTTGCTCGACGCTCGCCCTGTTTCCTGGTCACCGTCTTGTTTTAATGATGACACTGTTAAATAAATATAGTCGATGTCGATGAATTTTCTATTAAATTAAATAGCGAAGCAGTATTTTGTACATACTTGTAGCAGCAGTAGCAGTATTTAGTATGCATTGCCAGTTCAAATAAAACGCGCGCTATCAATCAAAACAGGTAAATTTTCAAGGAACATTACTTGTCGTTGTGATCTTGTTCTCGTAACTGTAATTATCTTATAGTCTTCATTTATTTTTCTTGCTTATATATTTAGTAAGTATGTATTTATGTATCTATTATTTAGGATATGTACATATCTGTGTAAAATACAATAGAAGTGGATATACTTATTTAGTAACCTATTCCGCTTAGCTATTTCTAAAGAGTCTTAAAAGACCCTAAAAGAAATCGACGCGTGTTTCACTTCTCAACGAGGCATCCTCAGGATGACGATTGAAATGTCGCGAACTCGAACACGGCGTGTTGCCACACCGAGCGCTGAGCGCAGAGTCTGCGCTCGGTTACTAAATATATCCACTTCTATTGTATTTTATAATGGATTTCCGCAAGGTCACGCCTGAATCAATTAACTATCTATTCTAGTATATTGTATACTTATTATTTGCACCAACGACAGCCCCATTTTATGTCCAGTCAAATCAATGTCCATTCAAGGTTGCCTGGAAGAGATCGCAGAAAGCGATAAGGCCGCCCATTGTATATTTTGTAGTGTTAGATTTATTTTTTGTTATATGCTTTCATGAAAATGGCTTCAATTAGTGTTTGATTGGCTGTTTCATAGATACATTAACATCATCGTCGTCATCATCGATAAACTGTGGGTTTATGTTGGTAGGAACGATTTGAGGATTATTGGGTTAATCGTTGGTATGCAGTTGGTATTTCTTTTTAAATTGTTGCTCAGTAATTTTCAATATTTTTTATGAAAGATATATATAATATTTCAATACCTCTACGTACCTATAAAGCATTTGCACAGAATATTTCGTTAGGTGCGTTGCGGTGTTTGGGTAGTTGGGTACAGTGTACATGGAAGCAGTGCACAGTGGGCTATTCCGGTTGGTGGCAGTGGCAGAAGCGCCAACTGTCGCTGGCGGGGCGGCGGCGCTGCGGTCGCCCCGGCCGTCTGTACGCCTTGAATTCCTAACTCGGGGGGCGAACAAAAATAACATAACGAGTCGAGCTTGTAATAACATTTGTCCTAATATATTACAATTGTGACGGCTCACAGCGTGCTGGATTTATATACTACCGTGCGAACCGTCACCTTATTATTTATTAATATTAATGCCGGCTGTCTGCACCCAAATTATTTTTCATTAGATATGCGAGCTAGAAGACTTTCCTCGTGTTTAACACGTTAATATTGTGTGTAAGCAAATCTTTTGATGCGCGGATTTTTCTTCGTTAATTTGCTTGATGTTTTGTGTCTTGATTTGTGTGGATTTTACGTCGAGGCGACGCACAGGCATACGTTTTAATATATAAGAATATAAAGTCACGTATGAAATTATTACCTGCGATCATACGAATGTAGCAGAATGAGTGACTAATAAAGAGAACAATTTTATTATATTGTTCATGCGCCTGCGAGGTAAACAGAAATAACTATCTACTTAGTTATTTATTCGCATTCGTAGGTATTCGTTTGAGTTGTAAATCATAAAAGTTATGTAAATGAGCTGAAACATTTACGAATTGCTTGCGATATGCTTAATTCATTATTGAAGTACGCTCTATGAACAAACTTCAATTCCATGGTGCCTAGAGAAAATTGTAATCTCATATCACCTAATCTTATCTTCCATTTGATTTGTGTGTAGTGTTTTTAGGAGACTTAAGACGCCGACAAGAGCGAAACCGCGGTCACTGTAAAGGCCCTTAAGACTGCATAGAGAGCGATGACACAACGCTCGCAATTTATTGCAAAATATGAAGTAATTATTTATTTACTCAAAAATTTGTTGATAAATCGAAAATAAAAAACAACCAAGTTCTACATTCAAATAAGACGTTCGTGTTAGTAATGAAATACCAACGTACGTTGATATTTAATACATACAGATATTTTGGCTCTTGTCAGCGCCTTCTTTTTTTCAGTCATTAAATTCATGTGCAATTACTTAGGTTTCTCGACAACTTGCGTTATGTTTATGTATGAAGTGAGACGCATACTAGGAAGTACCCCATGTTAAGTTCCCTCGAAGATTAACAGCAATACTGCTTAATCTTTTTGA
This sequence comes from Omphaloscelis lunosa, assembly GCA_916610215.1. Taxonomy (NCBI): domain Eukaryota; kingdom Metazoa; phylum Arthropoda; class Insecta; order Lepidoptera; family Noctuidae; genus Omphaloscelis; species Omphaloscelis lunosa. Next base: position 16,674,588 of record OU744247.1, read on the forward strand.
ATTAGCACCAAAAACACATTAATAAATTAAAAATTATATAATAATAGCTATTTGTTTGACTCCTATACAATGTATAATGAAATGATGTTTTCTGCATATGGGATTGCGTCATTTGCGTCGTGGGCACAAACTACGGCTGCCTCGTGCTCCCAAATCTAAGACCTCACGAATCGTGAAGTAGGCTCTGGTAACGTGTGAAATTGCTGTATGAAAATGTTCAATTGAACTACAAAACCTGGCGTTACTTCAACGATATAAAGACTCTATCAATGTAAAATTGTTCCTATGAACGTGCGGTTACCTGTTCTTTGAATTTTGCTGCACAAGTCGGTCGGATTTACATGGGACTGAATATCGCGACAGGTTAAATTAAATTGTATTAAAGCTACGTACGAATACTTTAAATGCATTAAAGAAAGAAAGAAAAGAAAGAAAAATAGGTTTATTTGTCACAGAAACACGTGCTTACAAAAAGATAAGAGTAATCAGAAAAATTAAACAGAATAGATCAAAATAAGTAATCACGACCACAAAACATATTTCCGTGTTGGCAGCAGCGAAAGCTTACTACTACAGTCTGACTGTCGGGAGAATGTGTTCCTGACACCTGTCAATTTCAAGTAATAAAGATCAAATTTGCAAAACACATGTTTGTAAGAATAAAACTGACAAGTGTCAAGAACGCATTCTCTCTACGCGGACGGCCGGACTTTTTTAGTAAATAAAATCGGTGATTGGTTTTAGCGCCGCAAGTGCCAATGAATTGAAAAAAAAAAGGAAAAAAGAAAGAAACTGCCACTGTGGCGTTACATATGGCGTTATAAAATGGTGCCACAGTATTTAACAAAGTGACACGTTCTTTACGCACTATAAATAAAATGTCATTTAATCTAGGTTTAACATTTTGCGGTTACGGCTCGCAGCTTTATTTTTGTTTATTTTTAGTTTATTGGTGGTATAAACCATTGCTGAACACAATGCACATAATAATATATTTTATTATTACTTTCCTATGTGAAAAAAGTATACCTACTATGAATATTTTTGCTTAGTAACTATGGCTTTCGAGGTGTATTTCCGATGTACATAAAGACAGTTTCCTTGGAAACTTGTTCATAAGTAGGCAGTAGCTTTTACCTTCAGACACTTCTAAGAATTTCGTCTAATTGAGAAGTAGGTAGACTATGTAGTCAAGTTTACTCTAAAAAGTGAGAAAAACTACAAATTCTTATCTAAATAAGAAAATTAAAACATTGTTTTAAAAAGCTAAAACCTACGCGCTTAAAAGTTTCAGAATTTTCTACCAAACTACAGAAGTGTTTTCGACAATGCGATTCAGCTATCAATTATGTTCAGCTACGCTTTTAGCCAAACCAGATTCTACTGAAATATCTATTATTAACATTTAACTAGGAGCGACTGCCATTATATTACCGTGAACAAAATACTGGGCAACAGGAACCAATATCCTAAAGTTCAACTTTTGAGACTTATGCCCGTTTTCACTAACAGTACGCGACACATAAATGTATTGCCAAATAAAAGCGCACTGTTAGATTTTTGACGCTTGGCTCAGCGCAGAGAGTTGAAAATCGAACAGTACGCTTTTATTAGGCACTAGCTTCTGCCCGCGACTTCAACGCATGCCTATAATCTTCTTCAAGAATTGGGCTATACAATGCAACAAGAATTTTTCAAATCATTACCCCCTACATACAGACTTACAAAGTAACAAACAAATTTTACCTCTTTATAATATGAATTATTATAGTATAGATTACTTTAAGGTAGTGTTAGTGAAAACGAGCATATGTGCCAGTAATTGTTTAATTACCTGTTGTTTCTAGGCATCTATAAAAATTACATACTTACTAGTTGTGGTCAAAGGACTTCTATTACGCTACAAAATGAGCAGTTAATTATAATATAAAATCATTGTATATTGAATCTTAATGAGTGTGTTTTGGGTACAAAACCAATTGATATTAAATTATAATTTTGAATCTATTAATAACGTGTGCCGAATGCAGATAATTAATTATCCTGTTGCATAGGTAACAGCTGTTTTGTTGTTAACAGCCTAACTGATCGCATGAAATTAATATATTCAATTTTGTGCTACATTCAAGCACCAAATTCAATTAATCAGTTGAGAATATAGTTGATATTCATACTGGTTAGAAATCACTAACAGGTAGGAAGTGTACTTAAAATGGACAACGTTCAGTCCTATCCTAGGTTTATGAGAGAGCATTGCCTTGCGGTCATACAGATATATACACACACGTGCAGTTCCGTTTTAGGGTATGTATAAACTATACATTACTTTAATTAATTCACTAAAGATACCTACTAAGTCAATATTTCGTCATCATTAGGTTTTCCGACTAGCGCATGTCTCTGAATTAAGATCATTTATCAGGAATCGAACGTCTTATAACAGCTCTATTTTGTTTAGATACGATTCGTAAATAATTAACACGAAAATATACTATCATAGAATACTACCACCTTATCGCCCTAGCCATGTAGATACTTAGTTACCATTTGATTTGGTTCTTAATGTTTGTCTAGAATAAATAGATATCGGGAAATACACTAGTCACCAAAGTCTAGGAAACTATATCAACTTATTTAAGAAAACTTTTTAGAAGAAGTACTGGCCACAATAACTTGAAATGTTGGTTGAACCTGTATTAAATACTTAACTGTTAGCAATTAAAAAAAACCTAACAACAAAAGCGTTTGGAATAGGAAGGAAAAAAAATCACTTGATCGTATCGTACGGCGTTTTGAAATGTAATAATTTTAGTGATTACTTCCATAATCGTTTTTTTTTCTTGTGAAAATCATTTTTCCTACTTTCTTGGAACTTTTGTGACTCTGGAGCGTTGTGACACGTCGTCATTTAACGCGGGAAGAGATGCTGACGGCTGTGGGTATGCTGGAAGCAGGGCGCAGTCAACGTGAAACTGCCGCCGCTGTCAACACGCAATTAAGCGTAATTTGTCGATTATGGGCGGGTTACAGGGCAGGAGATGTTGCTGAACGTCAGCGAGGAAGATACAGGGTCACTACTCAGAGACAAGACCGCTTTTTGCAAAATACTGCGAGGAAGGAGCCTCAAATTACGGCTCGCCAACTCGTAGGAGACTCCAGTCTCAGCATCATGTGGTTATTAGTGACCAAACCGCCAGGAGAAGATTGCATGAAATTAATCTTCACACTCGCAGACCGCTTAGAGTTCCAGCTCTTCAACACGGAAATCGAGGGCGTCGATTATTGTGGGCTAACGCAAATTTGCACTGGACCGACACTCAGTGGGCTCACGTTCTTTTTCTGATGAGTCGCGCTTTAGATTTCATCCCGAATCAAGAAGAGACTCTGGCAACCAAGTTCCAGGGTGGGGATCCGACCAGTGCACAAATCGCCTTGTAAGAGATCGTGCGATATCCCCTGATAGCTCTGACGGCCATCGCCCTCAAGCTAATCCTAGCCTATCTTGACCAGACGGGTAATGTTAGGTTGGAACTGAGACCAACCACGTGCGAGCCGAACAAGCGAAGTGAGCGGTGCTGCGCTATCGGCCGGCGAGCGCTACATCCAAGTTGGTCGCACTTACTTGCTATTTAATATTTGTGGGACTCCAAAATAGGAATTATTTGAGGTTCACAAAAAGAGGCGCAATCGTTATATTAGAGGTTCGATTAAATACATGGCATAGGTATCTAGGTTACAAAAACAACATGTATCTACAATAAAATATATTTCATGTAATAGGCATCAAGAAGCGAAACCTCTATCAATAACGAACAAAGTAAATAAACGAATTTAATAAGAAATACAATCACAATAGAGGATGGTTGGTTTCTGATATGAATTATTAAGAGCCCACATAATATTTTATACATATTTTTCAGAATATAGCCATTCATTAGATAGATAGGTACTTCGCGAGATATTGTTCACATAAAATTAAGTACCTGGGCGACCGAGCTCTGCTCTGGTGAAAATATAGAAAGCTCCTTTAAAAGTATAGGATAGTTCATACTGATCCCATGCTGCGATGTCATTATTCTAATGTCATTATTCATTATCTTGTTCTAAACTTTGGGCGATCGAGCTCTGCTCGGGTGAAAATGCGGAGAAAACGAATTTTCCCAGATATGAGACCTAGCTAGATCGATTTTTCGCTCCCGTAAACCCCTATATTGCAACTTTCATCGAAATCGTTAGAGCCGTTTTCGAGAACGTGATTACAAATATAAATATAATTATATATATATATAAATATATACAAATATTGCTCGTTTAATAGTACAGGATTTGGCTTTCTCGTGTAGGTATTTGTTAAATTAATTATTCATAAACAGAGCCAATAAATTCTGAAAGCACTACTATGTTAGGAAAACGGAAAGTAACATATTCAAAAAGGTTTTAAGCATGTGTTCTGTTATGTATTACGGAATACAGAAATTCGATTCCGCATTGAATCAAAATAGTAGGTACGTAATACTTACGTTCTTTAACTTCTTGAACGATTTATAAGAGTCAAACAGTGAGAAAATGGATTACGGCGGTGCTACGGTTACATTGGCGGTGCTTTCTCAGGCAAACGGATATGGAAAAATCTGCCACTTGCTTCAGGACGTACTCGGTTGTTGCATATACTTCAATTCGGTTCGTTTTTCAGATTAATGTTGTAGTCTACCGATTTCTACTCCTTAGTTAATGGCAAATAAATTAATAGTTAAGCGTATTGACTACCAACTTAGGTAAATTGTTCGTATATTCAAATCACAACTGCGACATACTTTGGCAGTTGTAGCTATGTTTATTTAATTCGGCAAATTGATGCACAGCAAATAGACGCTTGATAATGAATTTCCCTGACTTATTCATCAACCTGACTTTATTATTATGTATAGATACTGAAATGGGAACGCCATGTTTCTACGAACACAATTATTTATAGACTAAACTATTATTCCTCTAGATTAGTCAAAAAGTTACCTAATATTACCTACTTGTTTTGAATTTCAGATCAAATTCAACCACTTAAAAAAAAGAACAGCTATTAATAAATTTCCAGACAATAATGAGTACATGTATTTTTTGCATTAATTTTCTAATTAAACTAGTTTCCAAAATTGAGTCCTAAAACATGCACATTGGTCTCAATTCTGGTCAATATCGAGAGTCTAAATACAATTTTGATCTTATAAAATTTCTGATTATATAATTCGCAGAACGTCAAAACAATCATTGTGTATTCCGGTGCGATAGGAGATAGATAATAAATTAGAAGGGACGACTGGACGATGAGTAATGAGCCCCGTTGAACATAAATTTGTATGACCCTGTAACAGTTTTGACGGCGAAATCCCTCATTTAGTAAATTGGCAGCTGCAATCAGAAGATGCACATTTATCTGATATAATTCACATGCATAAATGGGAGTCTTAGCGTAGTATAGAATTACAACAGATTTAATTGTATCCACTGCGCTTCCCGGCTGAGCTCAGTGTAATTAAGATTGCACGGGAATTGTAACAAATTATACATGGACGTGTATATGTATATAGTTAGTCACAGTCATGCGTATGTGTACTTGCAAATAAATTCAATTGCCAGCGCACTCTTGAATATTCTGAAAACCATTTTCAATTCTGTCGTGAATTTTCTTAGAAATTTTCCTTGTTTCTCAAACACTGATAAAGATCGGTCTTTGAAGAAAAAGGAAAATTTATCTGATTAGTAAATCTCACATAAAAGAGCAAAAGCGCATCAAATCACTTGGTAATAGATTTTACAAAGGACTGAAAAGATTTCAGAACCAATCAATTTAGAACAAAGCAATCCACTGCTGGACATGGGCTCCTCCCAAGTAGCGCCACAACGTTCAATTCTCCCCCTTCCAAATCCTAATTGTCCCGAGCGCCTGTTAAATCATCGGTCCATCTAACTAGGGGCTGGGGATCTCACGCTGCGCTTGCTAGGTACATCTGTGATACAAATATGATGAAAGCTCTGTCATAACTTCTTTGAAAGTTTTTAGGGCTCTTGTGCCTGTAATTCGGGTTATTTACCCGTTGTATGTGATATCGTCGGAAGTCGTACGGATGCCATGTTTACTCCAGTGACCGCAACGACACGTTAACTGCGCACGCGCCGGCCTATGTTATTATTATTTATTTTTACATGCCTGCTCAACGTTTGCGCAGTTTTCTTTGAAGACCACCCGAAAGTGTTTTTAGTTATTCGCTTACTGAAATATGAAAATTATGTGTAAATAATCGTTGTACGTTGTTGTATAGCTTTCATTTTCATAGAATTTCGTTTCACATCTTTTTTTTCTCATATTATCATTTCATAGAATAACCAATACCCAGAATACTTAATTTTAATAATTTTATATCATTCGCCAGTTGTGTGCCTGCTACAGGGACACCTCTGCCCAACCCTTCGGGGAAACAAGGCGTGATGTTATGTTATGTTATGTTTTTATATCATTGAATTTTGTTACAATTTTTTTTATGTTTCTATATTTCATATCATAGAATAACAGATCAAATATTCTTTCTTCCTATCAATTCATACCTTTGACAAATATTCAATAGTCTATATAGTATTTTATAATTTTATAGAGTAAATATATTTTTTTTAGTCAACGTAGTCGACGGAGCTATTTCTTTGTGGTCCGAGTCGGGGTGCCCCAAGTCCCGAGCTCGCTTCGTTCGCTCTTGCAGCCTAAGTTATCATTCAACTTTATTTGCTTAATTTACGACATTTTATAATTTTATAGGGTAAATATATATTTTTTGTCAGCGTAGTCCACGGAGCCCCGCTCTGTATGGCTCCTATTTCTATGTGGTTTAAAAAAATAACCACGAAGGGAATGGCGGAGTCTAAAAACCCGCCATTACCTTCTAACGTAACCAGTCCGAATCGGGGTGCCCCAAGTCCCGAGCTCGCTTCGCTCGCCCTTGCAGCCTAAGTTCTCATTCAACTTTAATTCGACAATTAATTCCGACAGCCAAATATGTACCCTTATAAAATTATGGGTAGCATAACGTCTATTTTTACATTTTCGTTGAAATAAAATACAATATTCGTTAAAAGTAATTCTACTGTTTGATAAGTTTGTTAAATAAAAAAAATGTGACTATAAAATAATTGAATTGTGTTTCTGTGAAATATGTTTCATTCAAGTAAATAGTCGTTAAAACAATAATATTTGAAATATTAATACAAAGACCAAATATTAGGTATATGAAATAGTTTCTGCGAAACGAAATTCTATAAAATATCTGTCTGCGAAGTAAGGGGACACCGTAAATAATATTGGAAGCTTGCTAAGAACTGCCCTTTGTGGCCGCCGAATGGAAGACTATCAGAAAATTATCGGATTTTGCACTTTCTTCACTTTACAGGATTTTGTATTTTCTTTACTCTCGTAGCCGTGAACATTTGAAATCGATAATCTTGTGTAAAACAAGATTATTGTGCTATTTCAATCAGATCATCTGCCACTCCTGCTAGAGACCTAGCTGGTTTTTTTTTTTTTTTTTTTTTTTTTTTTTTTTTTTTTTTTTTTTTTAACGGGCATCTCGCAGTATGACCACTAAGGTCTTGGCTGCTTAACCGGACTTTCCTGTGGGTGCCTTAAGCTGCTACACTCAAAGCCTCCAGCCAGGGGCAAAAAACTAAACTAAATTAAAACTAGGCGAACGCTCGCTAAGGGCACCCCCTGTGGGGTACGAACCTCGGCTTAGGGCGTCGCTGAGGGGAGGACAGCAAGAAGGGACAGGCTGGATCAAAAATGGTTTTAAATCATGATTATTATGCGGGGTAGTTTTAAAGCTACGTGCTCAGCGGCAACAACTTGCTGGCACCTCGTTTTCGAGCAAGGGTCGGGGAGGAGTATTTACTCAGGGACACGGTCGCGGTCGCAAAGGACCTCGGCGGCGAGGTCGGAATGACGGGAGGCGTCTGTTCTTGTGTATTGTGCTGGTGGCCCTATTCTGCTCTTGAAGGAGTGTGATGGGATCATCAGGGTCGGAAAGGACATGCCTCGGGCGGCGGATCTGACTAATTCGGGAAGGGACATAATTGGCTGCTTCGACAACCAAGGGGTTGCGATGTCTAGGAGCGGAGTCAAAGTAACGCTTGGACATGCGTTTAAGGAACTGGTGGATCGTAGGGATCTTACAGTCGAGATGGAGGATCTCGTTTCTGACATAGAAGGGAGCTCCCGTGGCTTTACGGAGGAAACGGTTCTGTAAGGCTTGCAACCTATGGATGGAATGGGACTTGGCGTGGGCGAATACTGCACCCGCATAGGTCATAATGGGTCGGATACATGATGTATAGATGCGCAGTTTGCACTTAAGTGACAATTTGCTGCGTGCATTTAGAACGAAATGGAGTCTACCTAGAGCGAAAGCGGCTCGCGAACGAACCGTCTTTATGTGCTCAGAAAAGGAGAGATGATGATCTAGGATAACACCTAGGTATTTGGCGCGCCTAGCCCAAGGGATTGGTTTGCCGAACATGGTGATAGGTCGGGGGAACGGGGGGGGTCTAGTTCTCGGTTTAGAAAAGCTAACCGCTTGACTTTTGTCGGGATTTACTTCTATTCGCCATTTTCTAAACCAGGCGCCAAGGTTGTTGACAGCCCTTTGGAGGTTTAGCAGCATCGTAGCTGAATTTCCCTTACAGATGATCGCTGTATCGTCTGCGAACAGAGCCAACTGCGTCGATCTGTGTTTGGGGATGTCGCTGGTGAATAGCGTGAAAATGAGGGGGGCTAACACTGAGCCCTGAGGGACTCCTGCCCTTATGGGGCGGGGGGAGGAAAGGGCTCCTTCGATGCGGAAGCGAAAGGTGCGATTCGACAAATAGTCTCGTAAGATGAGCACGAGACGATCCGGCACACCGAGTTTGTAGAGCTTATAAATTAAGCCGTTGTGCCAGACTTTGTCAAACGCCTTTGCTATGTCGAAGAATACTACGCTCGTTTGTCGGCCATGGGTGAGAGCACCGCTGATTAGCTCGACAATACGATGGACCTGATGCACGCTAGAGTGCTGAGTTCGAAAGCCGAACTGTTCGTTGGGGATGAGGCCCTTGGTCTCTGCATAGTCTCTGAGACGCTTATAAATAAGCCTCTCATAGATCTTGCCTAGAACCTTGAGCAGACTGATGGGCCTATAACTGGATGGCTCGTTTTTGGGTTTTCCGGGTTTAGGGATACCTATGACAGTGGCCTCTTTCCACGTCTGGGGAAAAATGTTGTTGCTTAACGCACCATTGAAGATGGTGGTCAAAAGCATAATTAAGTGAGCTGGGAATAGTTGGACCAGCCTATTGGTGAGTCCGTCTGAGCCGGGGGCTTTACGATTTTTCAGACCTTTGATAATCTCATGTACCTCATCTGGTTCGATGGGGGGCAGGGGAAAATCAGGGTCTTCAATGGGAGGGATTGAGGCTCTACGTTCGACTTCGGCGTCGACCTCATCGAGGTGAGCTTTGTCTACTGGTAGGGTACTGGGAGAGCATTGGGCTTCAAGACTGTCGGCTAGGCACTCGGCTTTGTCGATGTCATCGAAGGCTAATGTTTTGTCCGGGCGGACTAAGGGGGGCATATGGCCTGAGTGAGGGGATCTAAGTTTTCTCTGGAGTTCCCAGAAGGCAAGGTGGGTAGGCTCAAGGTCGCTCAGCATCTTGTCCCAGCCCGTTTCACGCAGCTCCGCCATACGTGTCCTCACAGTTCTCTGTAAGTAGCGCATGTGGGCTTTGTTAGCGGCGCAGGGAAAGCTGCTGTAGGCACGGACAGCTGCGTTCTTCTCAGTCAGCAGGGCGCGCGCATCGTCCGGGAGTTTCAGGTAACAGGGATCTGTTGCCGGAACCTCCCTTGAGCAATCGCTCAGGACGGTTTGCACGTGCTCCGTGAGTGAGTCAATCGCAGCTGTCGTGTTAGCGACAGAGTCAAATTGGTCCGGAATAGAGTCTAGTAAGGGGGACGTGTTGGATTTCAGCTTTTCGCTTACTTTCTTCCAGTCCGTCACCTTTCTAGTGGGGAGAGGGTGGTTTGGGTCAGAGGGACCTATGCGGGATACAAGATGGATAATAACTGGGCGGTGGTCAGAGGTAAGCTCGTGCACCGTTTCTATCGAGTCAAGTCGTAAGTTCACGTTCTTAAGGAGCGTTATGTCAAGGACGTCAGGGGTGAAATTAACCATATGGGGATAATAAGTGGGATTCATCGGAGCGATGATGTCGAAGTTAAGAGTGGAAGAGAGGTCGAACAAGTGTCGGCCCCTGGGGGTAGTGATTTGACTGTTCCAAGAAGGATGTTTGGCGTTGAAGTCCCCTGCCATAATGACAGAGTCGCTCATGCCGAAGAGTAGCTGTAGGTCATCAGAAATAAGTTGGTAGTTTTCTGAGGCCTGAGCTGGGATGGGAGGGATATAGACCGACACTAGAGTGATCGGCGAGTGACCAGTCATGCCTAGGCGACAGACTGATACTTCTAGTCGGGAGAGAGGTGGAGGGTCCATAGGGATGCAATACAGATCCTTTTTATAGTAAATGAGAGTGCCACCCGCGTGACAGCGCGTCCTATCATTTCGAATTAAACGATAGTTAGCAATAGAGGGGTTTCGTTTATGGGGCTTTAGGAAAGTTTCCTGTATGAGGAGAAGATCTAACTGATGATCGCGGAGGAATTCCGCGATTTCATCTTTCTGATTAAATAAGCCATTGGCGTTGAAAGTTCCTATTTTTAGGGATCGGGGTTTAAACCTTTCATAAGAGGCGTTAAACATTATGAGGGTCTAGTGAAGGAAGTGAGGGCGGAGGTAATATCCTCGTAAGCCAGGAACACATTTTGAACCTGCTCGTAGCAACCTGATTTCTTGGCTTCAACAATGTCTAAGGCCATTTGTTGAGCCCTGGGGGTACAAAAGGTCATGAAAGTTGAGCTGATAATGCTGAATGCATTTTTAGCGGGGTCCGAGTAAATATCTTTTTTATTAGCCACGGGAGTGGGAACGTGACGCGGGGGAGCCAAATTATTATTGGGTTTTACGGGGGGCGCGGGGGGTGCGGGGGGTGCGCTACGCTGTGTAGACGCGTGGGGAGCGGGGAAGCCGGGGGGAGGAGGAGGGCGGACTCGCGGGTCCATTAAGGAGTATAGCGGGGTATGAGGGGGAGGGGGGCGCGGGGTAACCAGAGCCGGGAAGGTCTGCTGGTGGTTGTAGTTTAGCTGAGACCAAGGGCTAGGTCTCTGTGGACTAAGCCTCTGAGGTAACTGGGACGAGGGGAAAGGTTGGTAAACCTGTTGGCGTTGCTGCCTAGCGTCTAAACGCTTAGACAGCTTTACTGAGTTAGCCTTAGGGGCTTTGGGACAGCCGCGGTAATTAGCCGTGTGGCCTTCGAGGCCGCACAGCACGCAGCTTGGCGGGGTGACGCATAAGCTGCGATCTTTGGGACGGGTGCAGTCTGCAGTGCCATGGTCTCCCAGGCACTTGACGCACCTGGGTTTCGCATGGCAATGCTTTTGGCTATGGCCATACAGTTGGCAACGGTGGCATTGCCCTATGGCGCTGTTTTTCCAGGGCTTCTCGATAGTGAAGCCCCCTAAATGACAGATGGTCTTGACGTTAAATATGGGGTGATGCCCCTCGGTAGGGGAGCACACGACAATGATCATGTCGTAAGCTTCCCTGCCACGCGAGCGGTGCATACGGTGGACTTCATCCACGGGGATGTTCTGCGACTGAAGGTCGGCTAGGATGTCGGAGGAGGGGATCTCTTTGGGGATCTTTTTGATAACGACCCTAATCTGTTTTTCTTCTGGGAGGGAGTAGGTGTGGAATGACACACCTCTCTCTCTCAGGACCCTGGTTAAGTCCCTGTAGTCTTTCGACGTAGGGACGAGTACTTTAATACCCTGTTGGGTGGAACGGGCGCTAGTGTAGCCTATGTTAAGGTCTACACACCACTTTGATACTGCCGTCCACTTGTCCTTGTCTTGGATGAAGACAGGGGGTGGCGGCGCGACCTTTTTAGGGCCGGAGTTTTGCGCGGATCGCGGTGCGTCATTCTGCGAGGATGACGCAATCGGGCGGGGGGCGGTGGAGGGGGAAGCTACGGGGGTGCAAGTAGCGGCGGGAGTGACGGTGGGGGTTGCCTGAGGGGCGACTATGATTGAGTCGTCGATGACGACTACTTTGCTCGCTTGGGACGAGCTCTGCTTCTTCTTCTTCCTCTTGTTCCCTTTCCGGTGACTGGCGTGAAGCCTTCGTCATCCGACTGGGAAGAGGAAGAAGAATGAGCAGAGGCTAGGGCCTCTGAGTCGGGGGTATAAAATGGATGGGGGGTCGGGGCGCGGGCTACGGCGGTCGCGACTTCTACTATGTCCATGCTGTCGGAGGGACAGGGACTAAATTGAGCCTCGATTACATCGCTGAAGTCAGCGATGGATTGGGACCTAGTTATGGTCTGCTGTGAAGCAGCGAGACCTTCGAGTTCGTTACCGAACTCATTGATGAGGGTCGGGTCCTTTTTAAGGACTCTATTGAGAAGATCTAATAACTTGGAGTTTTCACTCCTGAGGGAAATGAGGTCGTTACGGAGTGACTGAATGTCACTCTGTACGGCCTCCATTATGATTAATTAAAATTGGGACCTAATTTTCCCTAATTAAAATCCTAACAACCTAATTCCCCGGGCGGACTACCGGGGATGAGTAAACCCTCCCTGTCGGGTATAGACAGGGAGGTTGTGTGCCTAATGGTGAGCCCTAAGCTTGCTTTTGCCCGTTGCCTATCTTATTGTGCAACGGGGTCCTGACCAGTCTAGTGCGCCGGGTGTAGACACACCCGACCGACACTAGGTGAGTAGCTGTGAAAGGAAAACTGTCACCGATGCCGACTAGGAGACCCCCCAAGGCCGAACACTGGGACCCGGCCAATTGACTGCCTAACCCTGAAGGGGCTCGGCGGGTGTGATTGGGTCAACACCCCCTCGGTTTCGTTGGCACCGTATGGTTTCCACCGAGGACCACGAAACTGTGGTTTTTCCCTGAAGGGGCAAAATGACTTGAAGAGTCAGTTGACGATACTCTGATAAAGAAACAGATAATTAATCGTATCTTGAAAAAGACTCCGATTAATTGGTCGACGATAGTCGATTAATAATAATCGACTATGAAGAGCGTCGCAGTACGCGACGAAACGATGACTCAGCAACAGGATCGCTTGAGTCACTATCGGGAACCACAATCAGCAGCGCAGCACGTCCGTCCGCGTCCGATGCCAGGCGCAGAGTCTGACCTAGCTGGTGGTACGTACCTTGGTTATATACCTACCTCTCCCAATCCTGGCTACTTTTCTGCACCCGTGAACTTGCACTGAATACAGCTAAACTATTATATTTGAACCTGGTTTAATATACTGTTTCCGGCATTAAGTTTGAGTTTGTAGCACCAGTTTGCTTGCCAAATAAACTTACTGAAACCGATGTACTGCGGAAACAAACTTGAAAGTTTACTGGATATTTTACGGGTGATTAATTTTGTGTCATACATTCACAAATCTGCAGTATAGTAGAAGTAGGTTTATCCTTGGATTTCGAAAGCATTTTTTGAGCAAAATTAATAAAATAGACGTTTTAGGACTCTCATGGTTATAAACTGACTATTTTAGGACTCTCATGGTTATAAATTAACTGTTTTAGGACTCTCATGGTTATACAGGGTGGCAGAGACATCGACGCGAAAACTGTTACCATGGATTCAGTTCATGATTCTGAGCCCAAAATTGCCCAAAAAGCTGATTTTTTTGAAAATAGATTTTTTTGAAAAGTTGCACTTTTCTATGAAACAGCATTTTTTTTTAAATAACCGACGAAAATTTCAAAACAGGGGGGCATTCAGAATCATGTACTGAATCTATGGCTACAGTTTTCGCGTCGATGTCCCTGCCACTCTGTATACTGACTATTTGGTATGGTTATACAGGGTCAAATTAAATAAGTTAGTTAAACTCTGCAGACGTGATGGGTTTCAATAACTAAACATAAACAAACAAAAAAAAGGCGATCTTTTTTTGGGTCAACGATCGTAAGTGTGTTGTGTACTACTTGTGTGTTACTCGGAATTTCGTTTTTTAGTGTAAACTTCACAAACATAATGGGTATCGATATCTTCACATGATAAAACATATTTCCTCAACTCAAACTTCAAGTAACTACAGTATTAGCGGTCGTTGACCCCAGAAAAAATCATCGAACCTCCTTTTTATATTATTTTATCATGTTTAGAGATATCGACGATACCCGCCACGTCGGCGAAGTTTCGCTAGCTAATTTAATTCGCCCCTGTACACTATTACATAGTAATGTAACAAACTGTTCAAGGTAGGTAGATACCTACTATTTTCACTAGTTCTATTTTCTTATCAAATACGACTCTGAAATTATTTTGGATCGATTGAAGTAACAAATTAATGAGGTCAAATTCAAGATATCAATACAATACACAATCTTCCTGGATTTACCGATTAGTAGTAAATGGATATTAAAGTCTATGTTATTCCGTTGTTTTTCGGAAATTAACTGCTGTATCGGTCCTTAATACGCAACAATAGGTTTTTGTGAATGAAAAGAAAAATAAAGCCATTTTCAGAAATAATTGTTTCAGTAGTCGACTCTGGTGTGAACTGCTTGCTTACTTCATGAATTTATGTTACTATTCTATTATGTACATAATGTACATCCAATATGTACCACCACCGCTCATTCACATGTTTTGTGTGTAAACAGAACACAGTCAGTTTTAAATGACTTCAAAACATGACCCTCTTCGTATAGATTAAAGCTTAATTTCGGCATTATGTACGTTTAATCTCATTAAAACACAGTTCTCGTTAAGATGTCACCTAAATATTTACTATCTAAGCATTCGTTCAGGCAAAAAATTGTCTTTGTATGTTCATATATACTGAGTTAATTGAAACGCCTCGTTAATCGTTGCGAGTCACTCGTAGATTACCAGCAAGAGAGCGAGCATTAACATTTTTACATTTGCTATGCATTTCTCCCGACGTTCACATAAACCAAAAGAGAAACAGTTCCAAAGTGTACCTAATACTTTCCGGCACATTGACTCCAGAGTAATTAAATACCGGAGAACGAACTCGGAACGGTACATTGAAAAATTGAGGAAAAATTTGTCACCCTCGAAGATTGTTCGTTCGCATTGAGTTGCTAAAGTTCACGATGGAGCACTACTAACTTTTTGTCGACTCAGAGTGGACTTTCTTGAACGATCTTCAATAACTCCAAAGAGGGAGATATTATCGAGGATTTATTAAAGTTACGGTTATTTATTGCGACTTATCGAAGTATAATCTGTTAAATAATAATAATCTATTTAATAATCTAAATTTAAAGAAAATCTTGAACTACGCAGGGAAATTCTGATGGCTGAATCTGTAAAGTATACAAACCTAGAATCCATTTACGACATACATTTCCGATAAAAAAGATTTTCTAGTACTCCATCAATTCATACGAAATGGTTAGAGATTGTATAAGTGCGGAGTCCTTGGCAACAGCTCTTTCAACACGGAAATACCTATTGAATGTTATCGAAAATCGGTAGCTGACCTATTTCGTCAAGAACTGAACTTCAAGTAGCCAAGTTTGAAAGTGGGCAAATCCTTGGGTGATGAATGCATCTTAGCCCGCGACCCTACAGCCGCCCGTCATCCGTCACGGGGCTATCGCCCGTCTGAGCCGACGTAAAAATGCTCCCCCCACTAACACTTGATTAATGTTTGAAAAAAGCCCTTAATTGGCCGACACCCGAACATTTCATTTAACTTCACCCGTATAACAGCTGGTTAGAAGGGATCCTTCCGATTTTTACCCCATTATTACAGGTTAAGTCTTTATTTTTAGGGTTAGACATTCTTCGTTATTGCGTTTTTTATTTGAAAATTATGTTGGATATTTGGTGAGATTGTAGCCATCTGCTGTTTGATCACGAATATCGACTGACGTTCATTTAATTGAAACAGAATAAGTATACGATTGTTTGTTGTTTCGTTACCTCTAATATTGGACAGTCTCTATTATTAATTACTTTTAACGTAAAGGTCAACAAATAGATGCCTTTGTTTTGTTGTCGCAGAATCTTTACCCTATTCAAAACCGTAAATGAGAGTTTATTTCTAGGCATTTCTATTTTCAATCCTTTTGTTTGAACATTACTCAAACGAAAATAACTAATGTGTGCCTTCATTTTATCACTCATTTAGGTGAACTTTATTCACTGAATTGAGCCTGATCTAGTGTCCGTTATAGAATCTCATTTTAGCTTTTGTTGTCAACGAAATAACAAACACACATGACACTCGACTGCACGTGCATATGACAAAGTTTTTATTTATCTAAAGTGGTTTAACTATTTATTCATATTTTGATCGCGAGTAATGATAATGGTAACAATATGTTGTGGTGAACTAGGATTTTCCAGGAAAATAACTAGCAAGTCTTCCTTAAACTTATAAAATAAAAATAGCCCCAACTTTTAAGGGCGAATTTTACCAATGAAACTGATCGTGATCAGCAGCATATTTAATCCGCGTTCAAGAGCTGTTAGTGTTATCATTGTTGTGAAATATTGACACTGACAGCTCTTGAACCCGCAAGGTACCTAAGATTTCAACAAAGTATTCTGGGAATCAGTTGTGAAGTAGGTTTCAGTTGGCTTATATTAAATTTTTCGCTTAACATTTACCAAAAATTCGTAAAATTCTAAGGGACGTTGACGTCCAAATGAGGTTATTTGTAGGCCTTAGCTGCGGGTAAAATGGATGCTCGGCTAATCGGGGTAAATGGTAAATAAACAGGTTCGGGATTTTCAGAGCTCTTTCGTAATCATTGTGCGGCTGGTGTAAAGCTGTAATAATTAGTTTATTCTTAGGCTAAGGTCCCAAGTCAATGAAAGAATGACAAAGAAAAACAAGATGTGCTGAATTATGCTTTATTTTTACTTAATGCAAAGAATAAAAATGTTCTCGTTTCTTTCGACACTAGTTCATAAACTGATCCATAAAACTATAGCTACTAGAAGGTATTTTTCCCTCTTATATTTTTATTCAGTACTACCGCCCCTTCCCCTCTGCTACGTACGGGTGCAATGGCGACATGCAAAAACATCAAGAAAATCTTAATTTATTAAATGTCTGTTAAATTAAATATTAGAGTAAATGATGGTGAAAGTGCACCAGAATCCATTGATGTTTAAAAGATCTTAGTACAGTCCGGCGTCAATGCGTTCGTGACACCTGTCAGTTTCAAACTAACGAGTATTTTGATGACTTTTACTATAAAAAATTGTCCAACTGACACGAAAAGCGACTTCATTTTATAGTATGTATAGATTCTGTATTTTCTTAATAGTAAACTGAAATTGTTCATATGTTTACATATACTAACATATTTTTGATCATTTTCTTTACCAACAAACCAATGATGCTAATCAAGTTTGTTAAAAAAAAATGTTGCATGTGTAATCTTCCTAATAGGGATACGCCCCTATTTTTACCCGACTACCCCAGAAGGAGGGTAATGTTTTTCAAGAGTATCTATGTATGTATGTCTATTTCTTTGGCACGCTCTGTAGCCTAAACGGCTTGATGGATTTTAACTTATGAGGTATCGTTAGATTCGTCTTAACTGTGGGAGTGACATAGGCTATATATATTGCATCTGCAAATAAATAAAAAAGGAGGGTAGGTTTAAAAAAAATATTACTACTTTATTGGTATCAAATAAAAGCTAGTAATGGGTCAATCAAATATATATATACATACATATTTTGATAAAACTAAAAAGCTTGAAATAAAGCAAATTATTTATAAAAACAAAAAACCCGATTGCAAAAACACATAACTGAAAAGACAAAGACAAGCATTATGTTATAATCTATAAAATTTTGGTTTTGCAGGCGGGGGACAAACAAAAATTACACAATAATTTCAAGTTATTGGTTTGTACCCCGCCTGCAATACCAAAATTTTATAGATTATAACATAAAGCTTATTCCGCTGTTCGATGGGCAAACTTGCAACCCTTAATAGGTCTGTTGAAGGTCACAGACTCCCTTCTGACCGTGAGTCCCATTTACTGGCGTTTAGTGGCGGACGGAAGGCACTGGCAGAGAAAGACGAGTGAATGCAGGAAATAAATTGAATGAAGAGTTACGGATGTTGCCTACTTGCTGGGAAATCTACGCATTAAGGCGCGCCTTGCATGCATACATAATCGTTATTTCACGACTGAGTTGTTCAAGTAATAGGTTAATATTAACATATGATGAATGTTATAAAAACAAAACTTAATTAACAAAGTAGTGTCTGTGGCTAAGTGATCTGTTCATTGAATGAATCGCCACCAAGAATGTACCGTTAGACAACAATAAATAATGCTAACATAAACTACTTGAGTTAGATGCGTTTATGGGAGATTGGCCGGAGAAGGCAACTCAAAAGGAACCGTCGAAAGTATCGGGGGAGACCTTTACCGAGCGGTGGGATAATATATTTTGATAAAAAAAGTGATTCCTCATAAAACCACAGTCTTTTGTGAGCATTATTTCCAAAATCATTTGCCCCCAAGCATTACACGCTGATGGCAGCAAACGTCCTCGCAGTTATGAAAGCAATATAAATGCGCTCAGGAATCAAACCGCATAGCGAATGAAGGTGGGAACCAGGTTGGTTTTAAATAGAGAACTCGCCTAAAAATACAAAGTTTTGGCCACGTACGAGTAGAAATACTGCCGGAGGGGATTGCGAAGAGGGATGAAAATAGAAATATACCAATTAGATTTAGTCCTTTACTCCCTTCCCTCTTACTGGAGGGAGTACGAGAAGGAGGATTTTGTCTACACATATATCTATATAAACCAACAGACCAACATACAGTGAGGCGACCACGTGATGCTCGAGCCTATCGTTATTTTTACCTAATCATTCCCTCTTTCTCTCTTGCTTTTTTTCAGAATGCTGATGAAATAGATTTATTTTATGAAGTTATCAAACACAAGCCGTGTTTAATAACTTCGGGATGGAAATTCCCATCGGCAAAAATTACGAACTTCCATTCAAACTTTCATTCCCTTATTTAACCCCTTCTTCTTCTTTTCCTGTGGTTAGTGGCTAACCTGGAGTCAGAGTTTTAAAGCCGTCCATGGACCTCTGACTAGGCTTTATATTCCGTCGAGAAATGTGCATGCTGGTTTCCTCACGTTGTTTTCCTTCTCCATTTTTAAAGCAAGTGATAACTATACAACACGCACATTAATCCGGAAAGTCAGAAGTGCGTGCCCACTCCCCCCACCTTATAACCACTTAACCCCTTTATATAGGTATTTTCAAAAATGCATTCGATATGAAATAGACTCTTGTGCAACATTTCTTGCATCTATACCCAGCGTTGTAGGGTTGGCATTGTCTGTGTCTGTCAGTGAATTTAAGATTTTTTTTAAGTAGATATTTCTTGTCGTTCCAGGGTGTGTACGATGAAGTTGGCGTGCGGTGGGGCGGCCTGCGCTCGCGACTGTTCGCTACAGTGACGTGGACGGCTGCACCATGACACCGGCGTTCGCGCACCCCTGTCTGCTCCTGTTAGTGGCGATGCTGATTACTAGAGGTCAGTTTAAGAGTTATATGACTCAGGATTCGGGAACAATTTTCGACATTTTGCTATGATAGGTATATATATAGGCTTTAAGATTCTTATAAGCAAAGCAATTTTTTCTAAAAATGTTATTTTTTAGGTGAGAAGAATATAAATTATATCAAACTCATGTTCTGGTAACTTTCTCAAACGGTTTTAATGCATAAATAACGCCTGTATTCCCCGATGGTTAGGCAGCGGTGCACCTACATTTCGCCTGTTATGTTTGAGTCCCATGTAATAGGGGGCGAGCCTATTGTCATCAACCGGGCACAAATCCAGACTTCGGGCTGCTACTGAGAAATTCCGGATAGAAAACACAATAATACATCTTCTACCATATATTATTACTCACGTTAGATTTGAGTGCAAGACATTAGGTATTACGAATTTAAGTTAATAACATAATAATCTTCAATGTTTCCTCTAAACCCATAACGGTTTAAGAGCAATCATTATCAAAAGCTGTTCAATCTTTATTTAGAGGATAGTAAGATTAGATAGCTACACTTGTCATCATCCCATCGCTTATCTACTCATACAACAGTAAGTACCCATTCTTCCTCCAATTTTATGACTTGGGTGTGTACAAATGGCTGATACAGTTTTATGCTTTGTTTTTACTCCCAATTTATTTAGAAGACTTGAAATAAACATGGCTTCCGCAAAACAGCAGCATACATTAAAATTCGTCCCTTTGCCGACAAGTTTTTGAATGGCGAAACTAATCGTGAATGACAGGCAGACTGACATTCGTACCTCATTGAATATTCATACAGCAAGTTCAATTTTAGAGGAGTACCTACAATACGTAATTAAATAGCTACTCAGCAGTAAAGTGCACGTAGCTAGGAGTCAGATAGTCACGCTACCAAGTAACAGTATGGAAATATAAACAAATTAGTTTACCTAATAGCGCGCACTGATCGCTTTCCACGTTGGATCCACTACAGGTAATTTTCTAAGCAAGTTCCTTAACAGTACCTTGCAGAGAAACGATGGCAGGTACAAGTTGTTGTACACAATGTGTTCACTGCTGACATTACAACACTACGTAGGATGGGAAATGGAATATCTTTTAAAGTTTTTTTTTGTGACTGGGCAACTACAGAAAAAGTAGGGGACTCAGGAAAAGTAGGGATAGACTTTTTGAGCTGTATGGCCTTAAGCCTTATATTAACACGGAAACTTTTAATACGTATGTTGCTACTTACTTTAGCACTTTTAATAACACGTGTAAGGCAGCTTAGCAAAAAGGTTAAATCAGCAGACAATAAAATACAGACGGATTTGGAAAATTATCAATAATGAAACGATCAGAAACAAAAAGCATAATTCTGATTATACACTGAAGACGTCATGTGGTGGTCTCATTTGTAGCAAAGAAGTTGCTCAAGAATTTGTGAATTTCTTTACCAGTATCCCATTTAAAACTACTGAAACCTTAAATTCCTCGCACTCGCTCTCTTTTGATTTAGTAAAGGCCAACGTTTCAGCATGCCCGACTTAATTTAACTTTAAGCATATTAAACCCATAACAGTAATAAGGCTTTTAAACAAATCAAGATCATATTGACCGAAGATCTTTGGGAAATGTCTATTTAAGTCTGTACCTCCGTAATTGAGATCATAGCGCCTTATTTTGCCTTACTATTTAATTTGTGTGTGGATCAAGAAGTCTTCCCGGATTTAATTAAATACAGTAAGGTGTACTTTTCAAAACCGGGGATAGTAAAGACACCAATAATTATAGAATAATTATAGACCCGTAACCATGTTGCCGGTATTCAGCAACGTGTTTAAATGAATGCTCAATCATTTTAACACAAATAAAATCCTTCACGTTCAACAGTATGGTTTACCAAAGGACGTTGTACGACCGACGCCGGTGTAAACCGGCGTCGCTTTGGTGTTAAAAATGTGTCTTAATATGGTTACCCTTAATAAGACACATTTTTAACACGTGGGAAGAGGCCCAAGATGTCATAGGGATCTTTTATGACCTCTCCAAGGCATTTGATTGCGACGATCACGAAACCTTACTCTTGCAACTTGAGCATTACGGACTTGGAAAACTTGCACTCAATTTAGAAAAATCTTATTTAAATGATAGACAACAGCAAGTTCAAATAAACGATATCAATTCACTAGGTTTAAAATTAAAAATAGGTGTCCCACATGGCTCGATATTGGGTTCATTCCTCTTCTTAGTGTATATTAATGATCTACTCCATTTATTAAAAAATTAACCACAAATAATGTTATTTTCTGACGACACTTCCTTAATTTTTAAGGTAGATAGACGTGCTACAAATTTTGACGACGTAAATAAAGCTCTACTGCAGGTCCAAAATTAGTTCAATGCTAATAATTTAGTATTAAATGGAAAGAAAGACTAAGCGCATCAAATTTTCTTTATCAAATGTCAAAAGTAGTGATTGTGAGATAGTATTGAATCAAGAGAAACTACAATTCGTCAATAAAACTGTTTTCCTGGGGATCACGCTCGACTCAAGGCTACAATGGGGTTCTCATTTAACATTTCTTGCAGGACGGCCAAGTTCAGCAGCATATGCTGTCAGAAAATTCCGTCAATTTACTGATCTAGAATAAAATTCCTTCCCACATACTTCAACTGAATGAGACGAAATTCAAATCTTGTATGAAACGCACACTATGCAGGCAGGCATATTATAAGTTGGGGGATTACATCGCCGATAAAGGTGCTTGGCTCAATGCTGGTCCTGCTCCACAATCACAACTAATTGATTAAAACTTGCAAATACTGTTGGAGCTGCTGAAGATTGTACCATCTTTGCATTGTATGAACTCAATCTCCTTTGTATTATATAATTGCATAGCAACGATGAACTATGTACGTATATAAAGAGTTACCATTTACCGGGTAATATGTCTTGCATTGACTTGAATGTGCCCTGGCGGCTGTGAGTATGTCATGCTCACTCAAATGTTTCGCTGATGGTAGCGCGTATGTTGGATTATTTAGCTCTCTTCAAAATGGTTGAGCTGAATGGTGCTAATCCATGCGTCATGTTCGTGAACGGGCGCCGTCAGTTGGGACTGGTCATTTCTTAGCTGCCATGGCTTATTTTTAATTTATGTTTTAAATCGTTCTTTGTTTTATTCTTCTAACGTGCACGTCTTTCTACATTGTTCTCACATGTATAATTTCAACATGAATGATGAAAACAATATTTTGTAACATTTTTTTTATTTAAAAGAGTGTCCGTGGAGTTTCTTGCCCGTTCTTCTCCTACCTACTACTTACGCTTTGGAATGGGCAACTAGCTTCATATTTCTGGCTGACCGATTTCTTGACAATTCAAAAGTGCCTGTAAATGGTTTAATTAAAATAAATGGTTTGAGTTTGAGTTTTGTACATATTTATTCAAGCAGGCAACACAACAACAACAACTAAATGCCGAATTTACAACTTAATGCTGAATTAAAGTTGTTTGCTGTGTTTTATTTACGTCACATGTCTATAGAAACATAGTTTAAAAAATATAATTAGCGTCCGTTCCCGTAGCAAAGTTTGTTGCGGTTATTGATCGCTCATAATGTAATTAACGCAACAGGAAGGACGACACAGAAGTGCACTTTACGCCGCCACTTCTACAATAAGAAATCACGCCGCTGTATATTTTTTTCTCGTTTTTCCCTTTCCCACAGACAAAATATCTACTGACTTTGCTTTTATTGAAATTACCCTCTTCGTCGCGGGAAGAACGAATTAAAATCGCATTAGGAAATCCCGTTTCCGCCTAACTTTTCCAGTCTGTGCACAGAGTCCCGGTGTATCGGAATAAATGGCCCAAACTTCGTTTATTTATATAGTCTTGCTGAATATTTATGTTTTCGGTCCTAATTTTGCATTCCCGTCACTTCAAATTCAAGTTTACCGAGTTGAGAAAAACTCGGCTTTGTATTTCAAGAAAAATATGGGTGGTTTGAAAGTTTATTTGAATGTTGTTTGTGTCTGCATTTACTGTTTTATAACAATAAAATTAAAGCAGCTATAAACATGATTGACTCGGGTAAAACCCTGGAACTTTAGAAGTCATAATCAAAGGATAAACTTTATAGAATAGCTTTTAAAGTAACACTGTTATCGCCACCGTGAAAAATGTTTTCCTCGAAAGGATAAAATAAGGAAGGAGTCCCTTTTATTCAAACATTCAGAGAAATTGTGTGCGAATTATTCACGGAACTGGTACATAACTCGGTCAACAACTACCAAAACCGACATATACTAACATAAAGTGACGTGTAACGATGTCGATGTCGTTCATCGCAAGTTCAGTAACAGTAAAGCACTGTTTATGCTCCAACACTCGTTAAATTATTAGTAAACCTACTTGAAAGAACAAGAATTTAGTGCGAGCCTAATGTGTCCCAAGTTGGTTAATATGAAAAATGCGAATGGAGTCACGCCTGTTCGTTGTTGCGCACCCAAATAGGATAATCGTATAGTTATTGCCTATGTCGGAATAGACACTAGCCACGCCAACCGCTCGTTTATTTACATGCTATAATCCATGCCATAATTCTGTTATGTGGAAATGTCTTACCGAGGCGGCGCGACGCGACGGGTGAGCCGTGATCGATGCCCGCAGCTATATTCAATGATTGCCTTTCATAACGAATGCCAAACCCATTATTTACCTCCGGCTGCTATCTATACTCTTCTGTACACAGAATCAAGCAATCAACATTTACAAGAAGTTATTGTGTAAAGAGTTTACTGCTTATTATCTCAAAGTTATCCACAGCATAAACAAAGACTTCTGAAATACAATTTTCGGAAGTTAGACTAATAATGCTGAAGATCTGTAATATATGTGCGTTGTTATTACAAAAAAAATTTGGCGTCATATTTCCTAATGCTACCTTATTCTTGGCCATTAGTACAGATATATGATAATTGCTGCAATCATAGCGAGCGTGTAATTAATTAGAGACGGTGTGATAAATATTCTTTGTTTGTTCACGTGCCGGAATTCTGGCCTTTTCTGGTATCATGATGTTATTTATATTTTATATTTTACAAAATCTAATAGCGTTGTCTCGTAAAAGGCGACATTTCATCCAGAATGTGGCAGATGGCGTCAAGGTCTAATATTTTACGGGGACTGCCGCGTTGTTGTTGACTCGTCGCGATGCCAAGTGCCCATAACATGCACAAGCAAAGTATAGCAAACGATACTCATAAGAGAGCAGGCATTTGATGCGAACCTTCACATAAGCCTCAGTGATTATTAACGCAAAGTCGAAGAAGAGAGCGGGGCAAAGTTACACGAGTGTGCTTTTCTTAATCTCTAGATTGGTTGTGTCAATAAGTGTCTATAGATAAGGTCTTAAAGCAGAAATAATAAAAGCTAACAAATTGAAAACATAAGTTCTGGATTCTATGATTACACTTTTCAACAAAATTATAATTAAGCATATGTTCTTTATCAAATCGGGAGGCATCATCACACCAGAAATCATCTTATCGTAGTCATTGAGTCGTGTCTGGTCTCTTTTAACATTTCTTTATCCACAAAACTAAAAAATATAACGAGATCTATCACGTTTGAAGTGGCTGCCATAATATATTACTAGTTAATCAAATAGCTGGAGCGAGTAGGATATAGTTAGTTGGCAAGTGAAGTAAGTCAGTTATGCGGCGTGTAACTAACCACTACAAGGCAAATTTCAGACATGTCTAGATCTAACCAGAAGCTGGAGATTGCTGAGCAAATGAATCAATATAAATGCATGACCCACACCTGAATGGAATACCGCATTTAGAAACTTTTTTCAAAACGCTATAACTTTTGAGATTGAAAATATCTTTTAAGATTTTTTTATTGAAGAGTTGAATAAAATTTGTAGATAGGTCTGTATTTATACAATAGTCATTATCATTATCATCGTCAATCGTCATTTACAGTCTTGTTGTTTCCAAAGCTGAGTTTAGACCTCTTCCCTTATAGTGCCCTGCTTCCCTGGTCAGTACAAGTCTTATCCAAGTCTTACCCTCGGTCTTTTATAGGGCATCCACACATCTGAAATTTTCTACCGTAATAACGCCTATAGTAATTGTTATTATCTTTTATTTCCCGTTCATTAAACTGTTAATCAGTCCCATGAACTTAAACCTAATAATTTATTGCTTTCATTGTTCAATGAGGTGCAGTGTATCGGAAATAACTAGTCGCCATCTCGCTGCGATCGTTGCTTTGTTTAATTAGCCTCTTCATCGTAATCACGGACTTTAGTACTATACCATTTAATTGATGGTTTTCGCTGATATGAACAAGTTATTAGAAATATTAGGAACACTTTTTGAAGTATCATTCGTGGAGTTGGTAATTTGTTCTTCGTAAAAGGTTTTGTTTCTGAAAACTACGCAGGAAATATTACACCAAGCGTTATTCTACGGATTATGTTGGTCGACTTCCAGCGTATGGCATTTACAATGAAGACTCGAAAAACAACCAATCCAAAGTTCATGCTCGTATACAAGAGTTTATTATAATGATCCGGACCTAAAACAGTATACCCTCGCCCACAACAATTACACGCCGTAATGATCCTTTTAATAAATACTAGCGAAGAGTTACAAGGGTGCTTATAATAAGCACAACAAATATTTTAGCGTCGCTCATACACTACGTAGATTACACAGTGGCATACTCGGTACTAAGAACAAATAACTGAAGTCGTTACCATAAAAATATACAACGATATTTTAGAAGAGCGTGTATTCCGCATCGGAGCGGTATCTCCATACTTTTCACATTACTTATGCATAGAGAACAGATTGAAACGAGTCGCGTAGTTGCGCCGTCATCGGTATTCAAAGCCAACTCCGGACGGCTTAACCGCAACCTGTCTTCAGCCCTGATTGTCTACAAACAAAGAATAACAAAAATACACGCTTCATATCCTGTGCTAACCTAGTTCTAATAAATGCAATCGCTGATTGATTCGATTGTTTGCTGCACACAAAAACTTTCTGAATAACCCTTTCAATTCACGATAGAAAGCTTTTGGAAGTGAAATTATTTGTTGACTTTTCGGTTCGATAATTGTAATATTGAGCGTGGATTTAATTAAAATTATGGACGTTTTTAGATAGAACATAATTCAAAGTATTGTCTTATTAGAAAGAGAATCTTTGGTGTTTTCATATTTTTCGTATTTTTATTGTGTTTTCTTATACGTTCGTGGACTTACGATGAATGTTGAATAAAAAAGCACAGCTCGTTTCTAAAACTGATTTTCTCCAACAGACCTGTGATATTTATAGTGTTGACATTTTATTCACAGTATTTTGTGTATCAGTGAAGGTTTATCTCCCGACACGACGTTTGCCCGAGACGGTGGCGTCTCGTGCCGTCGACGTGAATCCGCTTTTCTTTATCGTGGGTACGGTGAAAAACGATTTATTATTTCGTGATCCCCAAACCAAATTACTGTTAGATTATCTACATAATATTTTGATTCTAATTGCCTACAACTGAATACAATTTGTTGCATGGTTTTTAGATTAAATCTTGTGGTTGATACCAACGAAAACTGTGGAGTTTGTGGACTTTGAACTTGGTTGTGCAGCTTTTAATTAAAATTATAATATATCTAACACTGTGGTGCACTAAAAATAGATGTAATAAAATAATTATTATTAGTAAGTTATGTTAAACACTCATGAAAACCAGAGAATCATTTTACATTTTGAAACACTGACGCAAAAAAACTGTCATTCATCATTTTACCGTACAAAATAATTGCTCGATTGCACAACGATGTTAATATGAAAGGAACATTTATGTCACAGATTTATTATAGTCGGTATGAGCACTACATTTTATGTAGAAAACACACTACAGAATTCTTTCGGAATTTTTGTAGTTAGGTACTAATCCTTATTAATGATTATGCACACAAGGCTTGGCCCTGCCGGGGGTGCGAAGAAAACCGAAAGGGAGATCGTGGCCCCTGGCAACAGGGCATCCGAAGGAACACGGGTGGGTTTTAGTCAGTAAGAGTCTGACACGCCCTCCCGGAGCGGGAGAAGTTATTCGATAATTTCCAACCCAAAAAAGAAAGGCACTTGGCCTTCTTTTACTACTTAAGCTTCTAACAATGAGATAACATAAGATGATGTAAATTGGCTTTTTGAAATTAAAAGAACTCGGTAAAACAAAAAACATGGTATAGAAAATGAAAGAAGTACTTCTATAATACAATAATATAATGTTTCTATCACAACTGTTCTGTGTACTTCGCCAGAGGTGAAATATTCCGATTAACTGAACTTCCAAAACAAGGTGAGCAGGGATTTCAAATTAATTTTAAATTCCCGAACATCGATGTATAGTCGATAGAGAAACTAATAACGTAAGTTATAAATAGAGTATAGTGGGAAATATTGGACCATGGGCTGTACAGTCGCAGTCACAAGTGCGTGCCCCTTGTTATCTCGCCCTTATTGGCGGGTATTCGCAGCCTCAAATAATTTATGAAATATGACATAATAGCCTTTGTAATAAAGGCTGGAGCGGTGCCTCCATGCGGATAAAACACTTGACGTAAATATTGTTATCGATGGATATCTTAAATACAAGTAGGGGAAAATTGAAAATATTCCTATGACGCTTTTCGGTTGGAGGATAACTGAAATTTTGTTGTTACTGTTATTGTAACTCAATTGCGTATTGTAAGGGTCCAAGAATTCCAGGATTAGATCTATACATATAAAATGATAAAATGTTTTTACATACGCTATTTTGTTCAGGGTTTTAATACATATATCTTTTCCTGAACAGTCGAATAATGTAGGAAAATTAAAAAAAATTGTTTTCATTCCGTAATTACAAAAATTTGGTTTGTATAATGTAATACGTAATTACTTTTAATTAGTACAATTTGTCAATAGCATTAAGAGGACTACAAAGGATAGATTAACAATTCAACAGGCTCAGTGCCCTGCCGATCTATCTGTCTATTTTAGTGCCACAATGTATGTAGGTATTATGAATACTTGAATAGGTATCAAAGGTATAATCACTTATCTAAGTACACACGCTAAATTGAGTCGAAGACGATCAGAGACTTGATTTTTAAATTGAAGGAGCAATTCAATCTCGCGGCTTGCTTTCTCGGCTCACGTACTTACTTACCTACTCCTGTAGTGGTGTGCGTCGAAGGCGTGCTGCTTCATGACAATCATTCGCTCGTTACGAGCAGGTAATGCGCCCCAAATTCCTAATGCTCGATAATAATTCGATATTTTTGCTCGAGTGCTCGTCGCTCCGCGGCCGCTACGTTCTCGAGCACACCCGCTGAATATGTGAAACAATTTTCTCCTTATGAATAAAATTTTAAGGTGCGTATGCAAATTTCCATTACGGAGGGCTGTCTCCTGTAATGGTGTCATATGGGATGTTATTTTCTTTTCATAAAGACTACGTAAAAGCGACGTTTAATACAGTCTCTAACTCTTGTTGTCTTCTTTAAGTTCTTAAGTGTGTCGTTTTCTGACGTTTTATGTACCTACCGTGTTAGGTGTTATTATCTAATTAGTCACCCAGTCCAAATAACACCATAAATTAATTCACTATTACCAGCTATTAGTCCAAACATATTGGATTTTAACTTAGAACCTTAACCATAAACATTCAAACACAGGATGTTCCCATGCGTTTTGCACCAACACACAGCATGGTGTATGACCATATATAACGAACAAGCTGCCAAGCTTAGGTACGAGTACTTTTTATGAATATTAGAGCAACACTTCTCCCTGCAGTTGACTTTGCCAACTCGTACAGGAGAGTTCAATCATTTGGTAATTTCTTTAGACTAGGACGCACATTACAGGTTAAATATAAATAATATACAGGGTCAAACTAAATTAGCTAGGTAAACTCCGCAGACGTGATGGGCATCGATATCTAAAAATGATAAAATAAAAAAAAAATAAGTTAAGAGGCTTTTTTTTGGGTGGGAAATGATCAAATAACGAGCGGGAGAGCGTGGCAGACTCTTACTGAATAAAACTCACCCGTGTTCCTTCAGGTGCCCTGTTGCCGGGGGCCACGATCTCCCTTTCGGTTTTCTTCGCAACCCCGGCAGGCATCGGCCCTAGCGGACCCCGTCAATTCGGCTGACATCTCTTTGAGGCACGCGTGGAACACAACGCGCCGTCGACCCGAGCCTGTTCGCTATCGGACGGCGAGCTACCCATTGCTTACCGTCCGCAAGCCCGTGCCTACGGTGGCCGGAAATCGGCTCGCGATTCCCGACGCCCAGAGCGTCTCCTCCTGCGGCGCTTAGGGGAGTGAGGGCGCGAATTTTGCATCTCCCTCCCGCGTTCGGCCTCTTCCTTCGCGAGCATTACTGCTTCGCAGAAGGAGGTGACGGCCTGCCATTTCCTCTCGCTCCGTACCATGACCCGAATCAGGGCCGGACGCGAGAGGTCACCGCCGCCGATCACCTCCACGAAGACACGGCGATGCTCCCCCCAAGTCGGGCAGACCTCCACCGTATGCTCCACCGTGTCTTCCGGGCGATCCACACAATGGTGACACCCAGGCGTTTCCTCCCGCCTTATCCTGAACAGGAACCTCCCGAAACAGCCATGTCTGGTGAGGACCTGTGTCCAGCGGAAGGTGAGGACGCCGTGGCGCCTCTCTAGCCACTCCTCAAAGAGGGGACTTATCGCCGCAATTGTGGCGTGCCCAAGCAATACTTCTCCCTGCAGTCGACTACTCGTGCAGTAGAGCTGCATTTGGTAATTTTTTTAGACTAGGATGCACATTACAGGTTGAGTAGGCTACATGAGGACTTTTGAGGAAGACCATTTCAGACACTAATCTACATGGTCCTCATATGGCCTGACCAAGATTATGTCTGGACTTTAAAAGAGACTGTAACCTCAGAATTTGTTTCGGCCTTTCTTCTCAGAGTAGTCAGATAGGAAACGCCGAACTCAGCTAGCTTATTTTTAATATTTGTTTTAATATGATGTGCAAAAGTGATTCTGATATCCTATTTACAGAATAAACAATTTCATTTAACTAAATTTAAATAATACATTAAATTAGCTAGCGAAACTCCGCAGACGTGATGGGCATCGATATCTAAAAATTGTAAAATAAAAAAAGTAAGTAAGAGGCTGACAACAGCTAAACCGCGGTCACTGTTGAACTGCATAGGAAAGAAAGGGAAGCGCGATGACAGAACGCTAGTAATTTATTGCAAAATACGAATCAATTTTCTATTTACAAAAAATCTATTGGTAAGCACGGTGATGCCTGCGGATAATTTTCTGTTATTTAATCATATTTATTCATATAATTGGTTGTAAAGTAGCATTATATTCTAAGTACTATTTATTTTATTTTATTATCTATTTATATTTAATTCATTACATATTTTTCGGGTGACCACTGAAACTCAGCGCTGTGCTGTGGGTCCCCATAGCACAGCATCATGCTGCATGAAAGCTTTCTTGTCACATTCATGTACCAGTAGCTGCCGCATATTTCTGTTTTGTGCTTGTGATTATATTTAAATCTAATGTTTTATTTTATTATTTTTTTCTTTTATGCACGTGTTTCTGTGACAGATAAACTTATTTTTCTTTTTTTTTTCTTTTCGATTGGATTAAAAATTAAAATACTATTAAGTTAATATGTTGCTTATAAAATAATGTATGTAGATTAATATGGAGTTTTAGAGGTATCTTTGTGATATTTTTCTATCGTATCAAATTAGTTTTATTATGTTTTTAACACAATAACTAACTAGCATATATCCTGAAGAATATCATATATTTACCCGACTGCCCCAGAAGGAGGGTAATGTTTTTCGAGAGTATGTATGTATGTCTATTTTTTGGCATGCTCTGTAGCCTAAACGGCTTGATGGATTTTAACTTATGAGATGTCGTCAGATTCGTCTTAACTGTGGGAGTGACATGGCTATATAATATTTATATATTGCATCTGCAAATAAATACAAAAGGAGAGGTAGGTTTAAAAAAAAAAACTACTTTATTGGTATCAAATAAAAGCTAGTAATGGGTCAATCAAATGTATATATATATATATATATATATATATATATATATTAATAAAACTAAAAAGCTGGAAATAAAGCAAATTAATTTAAAAAAAACAAAATTCCGACTGCAAAAACACATTACTGAAAAGACAAAAACAAGCATTCTCTTATAATCTGTAAAATTTGGCTATTGCAAGCGGGGGACAAACAAAAATTACACCATAATTTTTAGGTTATTGGTTTGTACCCCGCCTGCAATACCAAAATTTTATAGATTCTATCATAATGCTTGTTTTTGTCTTTTCAGTTAAGTATGTGTTTTGGTGTCGGTTTTGTTTCTTTAATTAATTTTATTTCTGATTTTGTTTACCATATACTTTTAGGCACTATAAAACTTGGGTTTAGCTCCTGTAGTCCTAAGGGGTCTGTTGATTTTCGATGAGGTTTTTTTTGGGTCATCAACCCTAGTAAGGCAGTCACTTGAAATGTCAGTTTAAAAAAAATCAGTTTGTGTTAACTTCACAGACGTGATGGGTATCGATATGTAATCACGATAAGATAAAATAAAACAGTTGACTCCAAAAAATATACCAACTTTGTTTTTTTTTTGTCGTGTTTAGTTGTCGATACCCATAACATCTGCGGAGTTTCGCTAGCTAATTAAATTGGACCCTGTATGTTTTGATTGGGTGCAATTGTAAGCTTCCAACTTCTAAGGTCCAATGCACGACATCTCATTCAAGTAGTCTAAAAACCCGGGCACTTGCCGGTGAAGCATTAAAAACAAATCTTTTTTATTTTTTTCTCTGTTTTTCTCGATTTTCTTATATTTTAAAATCCATTTGATTTACTCATTAATTTCAAATCATGAATAGCCCAGTAGGTACACTCTTCACTTTTATGTCATGCACGCGTGGATGGCTAACAGATAATCTCGTTTTTATAAACGAACATGTGTAATGGTATCTATGTGGTCTATGCAGGTATATCACCTTGTACCTCAATGTAGTCTTTGTAAATGCTCTCAATAATGTCAAAGTCAAAGTAAAAGTCAAATCATTTATTTCAAATAGGCCCATGTATGGCACTTTTCGCCCCCGATCCCTCACTATGTTCGGTAAGCAGGTCCCTTGGGAGAAGCGAGTCAAATATCTAGGTGTTGTCCTCGATCATCATCTCACTTTCGCTGAGCACATAAAGACAGTTCGTTCGCGAGTCGCTTTCGCTCTCGGTAGGCTCCATTCCGTCCTAGCATGCAGCAAGTTGTCACTTAAGTGCAAATTACGAATCTAAACAGCGTGTATTCGTCCCATCATGAAATATGCGGGTGCACCCCACCATATCCATAGGATGCAAACCCTCAAAAACCGATTCTTCCGTAGGGCCACCGGCTCCCCCTGGTATGTTAGGAACTAGAGTTTCCATCTCGACCTAAAAATTCCCACTATCCACCAATTCTTAAAACGTCTTGCAAAGCGTTTCTTTGATTCCGTGGTCAAACATCGCAACCCTCTGGTTGTCGAGGCCGCCAGTTATGTCCCAAGTAGGATTAGCCATACCCGCTGTCCTAGGCACATTCTCACCGACCCAGATGACCCCATAACCCTCCTCCAAGAGAGCAATAGGCCACAAGTACAGTATACAAATACAGACGCCTCCCGTCATTCCGACCTCGCCGCCAGGATCCTTTGCAATCGCGTCCGCGCCCCCGAGCAAATGATACTCCACCCCGACCCTTGCTCGAAAACGAGGTGCCAGCAGTTGTTGCAGCTGTGCACGTAGCTTTAAATTCCCCGATTAATAATCATTATCAAAACTTTGATCCAGCCCGTCCCATCTTTGATGTCCTCCCTCCGGTGACGCCCTAAGCCGAGGCTCGTACCCCCCAGGGGGTGCCCTTAGCGAGCGTTCACCTAGCTTTTTAGCATAGTTGAATAATCCCTGGCTGGAGGCTTTGAGTGCAGCAGCTTAAGGCAACCACAGGATTGACCGGTTAAATAGTCATGACCTCAGAGGTCAGATATGAGATGCCATACAGAAAAAAAAAATATGGCTCTTTTGAACGTCAAAATGTACAAAATAATATAATTGATTCTAGTCGCCCCTTCCAAAAGGTAGTTTTCGTATGGAGAAGAATGGGCAAGAAACTCCACAGTTACTCTTTTAAAATATTTTACAATAGTTTGTATAAGTACGTACATTAGTTAAATAATTATATGTGAAGACGATGCACCTAGAATAAAATTACTGTACCACAATAGGTAGAAAGAATTAAAAATGAAGCAACGACAGATAATTTAATTATTTGATAGATACATGAAAGAAAGAAAGAAAGAAAGAAAAAACGTTTATTTGCGGTAAACATGACGCAAAAAAAAAAAGTTTTAAATACATAAAAAATTTTTAAAAAAAGTTGGGGAAGCATGCGTCACATCCACGCAAATCGGCTATCGCTCAGCATTATGCTACGACCCTACGCAAGACAGAGCCCCAGCGCTGGTTTTCAGCGACAGCCGGCGCCAACGTAATGACGTCGACCGGTGCAGCAAACAAATATTTAGACGGTGTACCAGTCCAGCGTACTTAAAGAAAAATAATTTATTAAAATTAAATTGTGATTCAATATATTAAATAGATGTAAAAAACAAAAAGAAATATACATACATTTTTTTAAGTTACGAGAATATCATCCTCAAAAAGGTTTTACGTTTCATATATTGGCAACATTTCGTTGCGTCTTATTTGGCGTGCACCCAACATGTACACACACACACACATGTGCTCACATATTTACAAACATTGTAAAAGTTGACGATTTTCCAATTTTTTTAAAAATAAATAAGTCAGTGTGTGAGGAAGTAATGACAGATGTAAAATCAATGTCAAATAACACAAAATTATAAATTTTACAATTAAATTAGCAACCTGTTTGATTTTGTCTTGATTCTAAACTGTCCTATGGAGAAGGACCAGCATGTTTCCAAGCACTCTTTTCTTGGATATAATCCTCTAATTTCATTACATAGATGTATAAGGAGTTCAAACAGTTCAGGTGTACTTAGGTAGGATTTTTCACAAGAATAGAATTTTGAAATAGGTAGGTACTTACAATGTACTTCACATATTTTGTTTTTTTTTTTTCTCTTAACATTCTTTGTACCTAAGTAATAACAAAATATAAGGGTTTAATACCTCAATACAAACGGATACTCACTGGTATAAAGTTGAGATGAATTGGAAACATCATGTTACATCTAATGTGGGAGAATTTCGTGGAACCCTACTTATTAGATAGATCTTATTCTTGGAGAAAGTGATAAGTTCATGTTTCCTTATGAGTTGCTCAATATAACGTTGTTATGAAACATATTAAAGTGGAATATAAGGAATAGTTTGGACTATCATTTCATGTGGAGTTTCTTGCCCATTCTTCTCCATATGAAAACTACCCTTTGGAAGGGGCGACTAGAAACAATTATATTATTTTGTAAATTTTGACGTTCAAAAGTGCCATACATGGGCCTATTTGAAATAAATGATTTGACTTTGACTTTATAGAGCACCTATGGAAGATTACCTAGATATAGAACGATTATTTTGCGAATTTGTAAGTACTTATTTAAATCAATTAAAAATGGTACAGTAAAAGTTCTCAGGATAATAATAAAATAATTTGATTCGTTATCACAACAAACCGTCCTAAAACCGAAACTGAAACAAATTTTCACATCCACTATTTTAACTTGTTATCAAATATTAGGTTTCGGGTTCCGGGTTTTGCACCGCGCCGATGAATCGCAAACTTGCAAAGTAAACTGTACAGCGAATAAAACAAACAACATTATTTCTCTTTTTTAACTCCGGTCAAAAACCTTCGCTGGGTTCGCAATTACGTCCTCAAATGTTCGTACAATATTATCTTAGGACTATAATAATTAAACTTTTAAATGGGTTAACCTCCTAATAGAGCTAAGTGCGTACATGCCTTTAACATTTAATACACTCTACTGTTCAATTAACATATTGTGTGAATAAAATATTCATTGTTTAATGTTTTGTAATTGGTGTAATTATATATTATACAAACAGAAAGCTCCATGTGTTTGTGTTAATTGTGATCAATGACTTTCTCTGTTTGAAATACCTACATTATTCATCACAATCGTCACTCCTCCCTTCTATGTATGTTGAAGAAGCGGATGAGAAATATTTTCGGGTAAATTGATTTCGTGAAACTATTTTAGTTTTTCGAATCTGGCAGCTAAGATAGCAGTGTTTCTTTAAAAAACAAACGTCTACCACTGAACTGTGGCATAATTGCGTAACACACTTACAATTCCAATGCCTTTCATTTTGATAATTCAACAACATTCATTGCGGTATTAACGTTGAAGAGCAGACAAATTTTTCAAACATATGATGAAATGCATTAGCAATTTAATTCAAAACCCTTCGGAGTTCGATTGAAACTGTGTTATTACCATTGGGGTGCGGCAAGTACTTATCCTGTTCATTCCTATTTCAAAGTTAATTCCAACAATTCGTGTCCGTATGGGTTGAGCAGCCATGTCTCATATTTTAATGGTAGATACTACTAATATTTAGTAGAAAATTAGCCGATTTTGTAGGCCCGGTTGCGAAATTTATAGTAAACCCTTAAAAACTTACAGGACCTTTAAGGTGGTTTCTTGACGAGCCACCGTAGAACTCGAAAACTAGCCAATGGATATTTTTGAAAATTTGGTTGGATTTAGTGTTTATGCATTATAATCTATTTAAAAAAATGGGTTATGTACGGCTGAATTTGAGATAGCTATAATGCTTTGATTTGACATAAAAATCCATTAATTTTACCGCGCTGTTTTTCAGAAAGTATTAAGCCGATCAAAACAGATTTTTAGTATGATTTAGTAATAAATTAGGAGCAGCGGTGGTCCTGTGGTAACGGCCTCGACTTACGAGTTGTAGGTCGTGGGTTCAAACCCAGGTAGGCGCTTTACTTTGTGTAATTAATTTCATCACCACTGCTCTCGAAACGGTGAAGGAAAACATCGTGAGGAAACCGGGATGTCCTAGAACCAAAAATTTGAAGACATGGGACATCCACCAACCCGCACTGAGCCCGCGTGATGGATTACAGCCCACTCCCTCTTAAAGAAAGAGGAGAAATGTATGCTAATTTGTAGTATAAAATATATATAATGGAAAATTTTTATAATTTCGGTAATACAACACATTTTATGTTGACATGGCTCCATCAATACGGACACAAACAATTTTCTCATAGACATCTAATGCGATCCCCGAATACAACAGCTGAAACACTGGATTCGTAGCAAAAAGCTTGTACAGTTCATTCGTTACGGGAGCTATAAATGTCTATCTGTTCTGAGCTATCATAAACTTTGTAGAAACCACATCAAAGTTAGTTTAATTGTAGTGAAGAAAAACGCCGGGAGTACACGAATTCTTTTATTTGTTTGTAGAAGCTACTATTTATATGAGTCGCTCTTCTTTTTAGTGGGCGGCGCCCATCGTGAAATTGAAACGTGTTTGAAGCTCTAACAATAAAAGGGAAATTGCTACTGAAGTGGTTATTGACTAACAGCCTAACTCATGTAGATAATATACTAACTACTTGATCTGCTATGTTACCTCATGTAATACGGTAACCGTTTTAAACTCGATCACCTGAAAGTGGGTTTGATCCTTGACCAGAACACAAACTGATAAGTCGAATGCGCCTTGAATTTCCCTGGTTATTATAATGACTGTGACTCGACTTCATCAAACTGCGGTCAACATAGTTTGCGATTGTGAGTGACCTTAATTCGAAATGGGATTTTAATGTCTTTACTGACATTATATGGGTTTGGGTTTAAAGAACTTTATTTCTCATAAGAACTTACTAATAGTTCGCTTATAATGAGATACAAAGTGATTTTATCTAATACTATTAACATTAGTTAATTAATTACCTCTAGGATGTTGGAGACATTATATTAGCATAGTCTGTTTTATATTATTTGAGTGTATATGAGAAGTAAATAACACATATTTATTTAAGAAAAATACTATTTTAGTATGAGAACAATAATAGCCCGCTTCGGTCATAACGTTAACATAAATGGACGTTTTGACACATTTTTAATTATGTTCGAATGCCAACAGAAGTATCGTTTTATCGTTATTCGCTGGTTTCTCCTCACCTACTCATTCATTCGTAACAACGAGAGGCATTCGGCACTAATTGATACTGTCACGGCATTAACTCAATGACGGCAATTATAAACGCTGCCGATTAAAACCAGTCGCAATATTTTCGTTGAACGTTGATAATTTCAACTGCTTCAATTGCGATTTTTTGTCTTCATCTATTTTGCTTATTGAGACAGCTATCATAACATGTCTGGCTGTTGGTAGGATGAAGAACAGACCAACCCCTTATTTCCCTGCTTACCTATTTAGTTACACAGCCGTGGCCGTGCTGTGCTACATGTGTATAAATATCTATAAATAATTCAATTATAAACTAGCGCGCGACTTCGTCCGCGAGCCTATAACCATCCCCAAGAGTTGGGCTAACCAACGCAACAATAATTTTTCAAATCCGTTCCGGAGATGTCCGTCCCTACATACAAACTTACAATCAAACAAATTTTAGCTCTTTACAATTTTAGTAAAGAGTTTACAGTTAGTTAGAGTCAGCCAGTCAGTCAGTCAGTCAGTTAGTTAGTTTATAGTTTAGTTTGAGTTTTAGTTTTTTTAGTTTGTTTTTTTTTTTTTTAAGATTGCTTTTCGTCGTGTCTGTCTAAAGAATTGATGGCGAAGGTTTATGTGTTTAATACATTAATATTAAACCTAAGTATATATGATTTATTCTCGATGTTTTGTCAAGCAGCAAAAACCGTGCAAAGCAAGGGCGGGTCGCTAGTGTTCAATATATATACGACATATATTTAACAAGCTGCAGATTCAAGCTGCTATATCATATGACTCATGCACAATACAACTATAATATTTATTTGACGTAAAAAACTACACAAATATAGGTTGACACTTAATTACACGTGGAAATAGCCTGATACAAAATATTGAACAATGACCCCCATGCTAGGAAAACCTGTGTTACAGGGGTCATCCATTCGTCCATTATGGATGTTGTAATAGTAACTTACAATTTAGTTTTTTTTTTTTTAAATTATTTGTTTTACATAGTGCACACTGCCCTATGTAAAACAAATAATTTAAAAAATATATAAATTATATATAAACATAAACTAGACTAATACAATCGATTTTGGGGATAAGAAACGGGGGAAAGACGGTAAAAGGGGTTTAAATTCATTATGGATGTGTGTAGCATGTGTGGGTGTAGGTGTGTAAGTGTGAGTGTAGATATGTATGAGCAGTGGCGGTACCTTCATATAAGCCCAAAAGCCCGGCATGCCTTACTAAAATGCTCGATAGAGAATCAATATCAAACCCGAACTATTTAAAAGTTCGCGCGCTTAATTCTTATCAAAATAACACAAAGTATGT
Organism: Omphaloscelis lunosa; assembly: GCA_916610215.1. Taxonomy (NCBI): domain Eukaryota; kingdom Metazoa; phylum Arthropoda; class Insecta; order Lepidoptera; family Noctuidae; genus Omphaloscelis; species Omphaloscelis lunosa. The sequence goes on from OU744247.1 coordinate 16,713,963, forward strand.
ACCTATGCTACACTACTACACATCGCGATTGTTCGCGCGCAGAGTATCGCATTTGTAGCATCTACATATAGCTATCTCGCTTACACTCACTGGCTTATACCGGGCTTTCAAATACTATATCTGTCACTTTCGCACTTATAGCGATGTGCCGTATAACGAGTTAGACCTTGTGCATAGAACAAATCGATCACTATGGCAGATTTAAGCAGGGCTTTTTCGGTATGAAGTTGCACGCGTATGCGTGACCTTGTCAGCTTGCCAACTCTGCAGTGTTGCCGTTTTAGCCATGTTGTGAGATCTTGGAGATTTTTAACGAGTTTGGAAACTTTTTTAACATTTAGCAACATTAATAACTAGCGACTTTTTAAAATAACGAAATTAAATATTCAAGCAATATCTTAAAAATAAAAAATTTGCGACATCTAGCTAGATTTTTCATATACCTGGCGACTTTTTTTGCTTAAATGACAACCGTGAGTAGTTCCCGACATCCGAGAGTGCAACTAACTTCAGTTTCATTTGCTTGAGTGGAAAAAGGTTTTCTTGTTAAAGTTTTTTGTGTGTTTTCTTAGATTTCCTCAGTGATACAATTGTTTTGGTGACTTACCTACAACAATGGAGGTAATTGTACCTTGTGAGGATTTAAAATGCGTTCAAGTTTTGATTGGCGAAGATAAGGTAAAATCTTTAAACTTTGCTCAGAAAAAACAGTTAATTTCTTCATTAAAACCGACTCCTAATCTGTGTATTTCTCAGATTAGTAAATCGCATAAACGAATATTTAATAGATCAGTGTATAAAACTAGTTGGATTGTTGGCTGTTCGCATACTAATAAGTTGTATTGCTGGTGCTGCATATTTTTTTCGAATGAAGATTCCGTTTGGAATATATCTGGTTATAATGATTTAAATAACATATCTGGCGCCATTAAAAGGCACGCAAATTCCCATAAACACCTGTGTGCAATGGTTTCTTTCGGTAATTTTGGTAAACAACGAATTGAGACATCTATATCACGCCAGTTATCTGAGGAAATTTCAAAATATAACACGCGCGTTGAAAACAACCGTAGTGTTTTTCAAAGATTAGTCGATATTGTTTGTCATTTAGCACAACAGGAAATTTTATTGGGCTTGCGTTATTTTGAAACCCCAGGCACGCCACTGTGTATGAGTGAGTGTAGGTGTCAATGAGTGGGTGCCTGATTTTTTTAAGTTATACTATGTACAAACTACAGCCATTCTTCTTATATTTGTTACTTCAAGCGATACTAACCTGTAGGAAAGTTCGTTTTTAAATGACGTACGCGAAGTTTCCTTACGAGAACATACACGCATAGATATTGCATCCAATACATAGGTAACGAATGCTGAAATATCGAGTAATTCCAACATAAATATTTTGTTAGTACGAGTTGCCACTCGATATTCTGTATTCTATCTAGAAATATTAAATTGCCTTGTCAGTACCAGTTTGTTTCTGAATAAGGAATACTCCTTTAGTAAAGTTGAAATGTTTGAGTAGACTATACGAAGGTGTTGGACACCTCTACTTTGTGTATAAATTTTTATATTTTTAAAGACAATAAAAGAAACAATATACCTAACTAGGTACCTACCTACTTATTAAAATGGTGGATCATCGCGATTTCTTCTCTATTAAAAAGTTTTATAAAGAATGGATTTTCGTTGTTTTTGCCGATGAGAAATCGGGAATATGCCTCGTGACCATATTTATCCTGAAATCAGTGACTATTTCATTATATATGTTTCTTATGTGTTTCTTGCAACGATGCAGTCATCGTCTCCTCCTCCTTTTAACCAACTTCCAGAAAGGAGAAGGTTATATGTTCGTAGCGTGTCGGAGGCAAAAAAAGAAAATTCAAAACCAAAGACACTGACTTCCGAAATTAAAGTTATTTTTCACATTGTAGTGTTTTTTTGGAAGTTGATTGTTATTTTGGAAAAAGTTTTTATTAAAATTAATAATTTAATTTCTACCGATAACATTATTTTGCCCAGTTTAATCATAGCTCTGCAAAAATAGTACAGAATAACTGAATTTTCAGTTATTGCTAAGTCTAATTAATAAAAGTGTTGGCTGGATTATTTGTAAAGCTATTTGCGTTTTCACTACAGTTTCAGCCTGGAGCCGACAAACGACCGATTAATAAAATGTTAAATTTCACGATACATTTTTTATTGAAAGCCATATTTTTGGTACAGAATTGTTTGCAATGCATTGGCAGTTTTTGGTTTAATAGGTGCAATTATAAAGATTCATAACAAATGCAGGTTAATGCAGAATATATTATCATGCGTTTTCTAGTTTTCCGGAATACTTACTGTTCTTTGACGTCTATCGTTTTATCTTACTTAATAAAAATCTTAAATTCATTCACTAATAGACAGTACAGCCTTAACCAGCCTTAGCCTTAAGCAGGCAGTTGGGTCTAACTCTAGACACATTAAATTTTGCACAACATTTCCTTATGCAACGAAGGTGAGCACAAATAAAGGATTTTGGAACATTCATCCCCTAAAGGCGTCAAATAGTGAAACTTTGTATGGAATTTGTTCTTTTTGCCGATGAGAAATCGGGAATATGCCGCGTGACCATATAATTTTAAAAGTAGGAGATCGAGTGATGGTCTATGAGGGCTTAGCATTGTCTTGCTTCTTTACGATCAATGCGTGTAAAGCTCAGCAAGTTGGCTATTTTCATCAGTAGATTTTCACGGGCCAATATATTGTGATAAGACATAAGATGACATATAAAGTTGAATGTGAGACCTATACTCATGTACCATCTATTTTACTAGCTTAACACAGCAAAATATACCTACCTGCGCTTATTAATATTTCAAACTTCAATTTACGTTTTAAGAATATTTATTCAAGTCATCGTCCCCAGAATATGATATTGACATTCGTTATTGTCTGCTTAACAATACATGATTCGGTTGGCAATAGGTCCTCCGGCCTGTAAACGACATCTGATGTCAATATTTATAGTACACTTGACTCTAGGTTTCATATTTTCTTCATAACTTATGCATAGAAGATAGATTGGCTACAGTGAAGCAGTGTCATCAATATTCAGCCAGCGAGTGCAAGTAGGCCGCTGTTACTTTAACCTTTTGATATCTTTATAATTGCTTCGCCAACTTTGTGGGGTATTGTGTGAATTGCAAATTGCGATTGCCCCTTTGTACCCGTTGGAAAATCTATAGGAAAGTTTATTTGTCGACTTTCGTGCGGAAATCGGAAAAACATATTCAAATCGTTTTTGTATCCTTTCATAAAGTAGATATATTTTTACATTATCTATTAACTTTTATAATTCGATTGAACGATCGAATTGATTACATTAAACTTATACAAGTTTCCGATACAATATTTTCTGCAAAACAAAATAAAATTTTCTTTATCCACCAGAAATCAAGGTTCTTACATCGCTCCCGCTTTATGTACTCGTTCAATATTCATAACTATAACAAACCTTTTAGCGGAACTTTCCACATGTTCTACAATCACGTATTATGAGGAAAAACATGTTGTAGAGGTACTTATGTTCTCGGAGAACGTACCGAGCTATATCTGTAATACAATCGCATCTAATAAGAACTCTTGATGTGGGTTCGATGTTTATCGAGTGTCTGCTCTTATTAGCATAGTAATCTGCATCCGATGATACGGGTTGATTACGCAAATACACATCTTAGGAACGAAGCTGTTTTTAATAAAACCATTTCTTTTCCTATCTGATAATTTCATCGAACCTTTGGAAACTTACATGTTTTACTTTACAAAATAATACGTTTTTAGAAAATTCCAATTATATATATTGGAATTTTCAAAAACCTATTAATTTGTAAATGTGTAATGTGAAATCACGAGTAAAATAAAAAACCGGCCAAGTGCGTGTCAGACTACAAACAATGAAGGGTTCCGTAATTGGGATGAATTTATCCCAAATACAAAAACATTCCAACTGTAAATGTAAATAAAGTTCACACAATATTGAGAGATTTACCATGTTATTTTAAGACTATGGACTTCTATAGGGTTTCCTGTAATCTATGAGTGAACAACGATTTTCTGTAATTTTTCAAAATTTTAGACTCGTTAGATTCGAAGATAAGGGAATGGTCAATTTTCATCTATTTTCTAAAATATCTATAAATACATTTATTTTAAAATTTATAAAAAAATATTTAAGATCCTTGCAACAACCCTTTTCGTTTGATATGTCACACAAAACAATTTGAAAAACTTTTTTTTTTTAATTTTCTTATTTGCCCCCAAAAGTGACCCCTATATTCAAAATTCATTTATTCATGTTACACGTCCGTGTTGGGGTCACAGAAATACATATGTGTACCAAATATAAACTTAATCGGTCCATTAGATTCGGAGCAAATTGGCTGTGATAGACGGATAGACAGACACACGAGTGATTCTATAAGGGTTCCGTTTTTTCTTTTTGAGGTACGGAACCCTAAAAACCACTTATACGATATTTCTCCTGAACCACACAAGTTAGCTACATGAAGTAAAAAATCTTGAAAACAAACATAAAGGTGTTTTTTATGCGCTATTACACTTACACTTGAATGTTACTTTTTACTTTAAGAAGCTATCTTCGGTGGTTTCGGAAATATTTCATGATAAGTTAGTGACTTTTTTATATTGTTCGTCAGTGTATAATTAATGTCCGTACAGGTTCCCCAGAGAAGAATCCCATATGACATAAGACTATGAAAATAACAGAAATGTCCTTATTTAAAGATAACGAACGACTAAAATAAACTATTCTGGCTGTATCTACGTCAGTTGGTAACCTATAGTTGCAAACGCGAATCTATAGTTGCAAATGTTTATGTTACAATTTTTTTATTTAAAAGGGTGTCCGTGGAGTTTCTTGCCCGTTCTTCTTCATAGGTATATTACACACATACACATACATATTTCTGACTGACCGATTCCTTGACAATTCAAAAGTGCCTGTAATGATTTAATTGAAATAAATGCTTTTGAGTTTCAATTCGTCCGTTAATATTTAATTCGTATAAAAGCGCAGTAAAAGGGTCATGTTTCACTGCTTACATTTTTAATATGGTTGATAATGAACGGCTAAAGATAGCAGTGCAGCCGGACCACACACTAAAATTGCACGTAGGTATTTACGCTTCATACAACTCACTGATGAGCGATGACTAGGAACATGATAATAATCCAGCGCAACTGTTTCATTTGTAATATTGTTGTTATTTCGTCACAAACACCTATTGATTGATAGTGGCCAAGTGAAGGGTGATAATATTTATGGGGACATTTCACGTATCCTTCCCCCATTTCACAGATTAGTGGAAAGATAGGAGACCTACCTTCGAAGTAGACAAGGATCCGTAAGGTAATGTTCTATAAATACACGGAATATAGCTACTTACACAGTAGCTTTAACATTATTTTCCAAAAACATTCACATAATTATATCATAGCCTGTAAATACGTAAAGGTACCTAAATTTTCTAATGAAAAAACACAGACAAAGTCTGGAGGTTATTTAGCGATGGTTACTCTGACGTTTTTTGTCTGTGTCTGCGGACTAATTAGACGCTCCCATATGCCACTTAAAGATTTATTATAAGTACACACAAAATGAATGGTTTGTTTTTACATAAAATGGAAATCGCTGTACCTATGTCTACCAAACATAATAACTTAACAATCTTACTACCAAGATAACTTTTAATTAATTTAATTAAAACTTCCCATCGCTGTTGTTAAGAACAAAAATTATAACAAGAAAAATATTTCTCCATTTGCTGTATTATGTTTCGTGTATTCAAATGATTCGTTTTCTTTGTGTAGCTATTTGAGTAATATTTACTTGTATCAATATTTAGACGACTTCGCTGCTTTGATTAAGAGAGAAAAGAATTTGCTTAGGTCTTATTTAAATGAAAAATACAATCTATTTAATAAAATACAATAAAATTAAGTAGTAGTATTATTGTACTTACGTCATATGGAAAAATTCAGAATTATGATGTATAAAAATCATTATTTTTCAGTATGGTAGCCTAATAAGTACTTGGTTAAACCAGTAAATAGCTTTTAGGATGTCTCCTCTTATAACTAACTAACTGAACCCCATGGTTTCATCCAGACATAGATATCCATGCACCCGCATAAGTCTCGATCCCGTGAGAATATCGGGATAAAAAGTATCCTATATCCTAACCCAGGTCATGGTCTACCCACGTGCAAAATTTTACTAAATCCATTTAGCCGTTTTAGTGTGAAAGCGTAACAAACAAACTCACTTTAGCATTTATAATATTATTTGGGATAATATAAATATAATTAAATTATTTTTAAAATAGTGAAGGTTTCACAAAAATACGCTTGATAGTTTTTGCGTGATTCTCAGTTTTTTATCCGCGTTAGACATAACTTTACAAATTAATTTCACACACAATCTAAAATATTCATATATTAAGTTATTAAAATAATGTTCTAATTTAACACTACTCGTTCAGGTGTGATTTTCAGTATAAAATCATTAAAGTCGGTTATCGTTGTCTTAAGCACAAATCGACATTATTTTGTGACGAGACGAAATAATTATATTATCATTTCCAAAGTTGTGAAGGCTTACCTATACAAATTAAGACATTATAATACTAAGATTTAGGTTATATCTTAGGAATTTTTTGGAGAATTTCGTGCTAAGCGAATTTTCCTAATAATTTTCATATTCTTAGTAAAATTCGCAAGTAGTATTTTTTAAATGTACAAATATTATATAAAATAATACTTCCGTACCGATATCTATAACTATACCAACTAATATTTACATAATTTAGTCACATCTGTAAATAAATCAATTAATTACCCTTATCTTTCAGTTCATCTTGAGAACTTTGGACTGAATTATTTGCATTTACTCGACTCCTGAATGGCTCTCCCTTTTATTGTGACAGACAGATAAATAATGAATCAAATTGGAGGAAGTGACAACGAGCAGTAGTGATGTTATCGATGGCTAGAACGATTTGTGTTCTGTAGTGTTGTAGGATTTATGTAGCTTGAACACGTCAAGGACCAAATTAGTATTAAAACTATCTTGAATTGAGGATATCAAGGTGAAGTAGAAAGGCTACATCGCCTAATTGTGAGACATGTAATAAAATTGAAGATGTGCAACATTTGCTGATGGAATGTGCTAAGAACAGGAATGACAGGGAATCTTTGTCTAGGGAGTTTAAACTGAACATGTGGTATGTTGAACTTATCCAAAATATTTTGGCATACCCTAAATCAGAAAGAACTAAACGCATAATTTGCGGAATGCGGTTTAATGCAGAAGTCTAGGCAGTGATTCTCTTTTCAATTTTTTTTTATATTTTCGTTTTTTTTTCATAGTATTTATGTATAGTGGTGATGGATAGTAATGGTGAGGACAGTAGTATCAATAAAGAAAAAAAAAAACAGTGGCACTCCAGAAGTGCCGACAGAAGTGAAAACTTGAAAAAAAATCGGCACCGCGGTAATCAACGCGTTGATGTCTTTTTAATGGTCAAAAACTGGTGTCATCACGGTGTCGCGAAATCAGTGGTTTAGTCCCCTCTCAAAAATGCCCAATGCGCCTAAAGAAGTTTTCACTTAAAAAAAAGTCGAAGTACTAGTCATACTCTACTTTAGCATTACTTAAGGTAATAATAGCCTGTGAAATACTTTTCTTATGATTTTTGCAAAGAAATGTTGAAGTTTGTGGGCTATATTGAAGTCATCACCTTAAGTAATGTAATGTAAAGTAGAGTTTGACAAGTTCCCAATATAATAAAATTCAATTCGAAATCTGGTTTTTCAATTTCAAAGATATAAGACAGTCTTTTTTATTTTTCCTAGTTAAACTATGTACCTACGCTTATACCGCGTTTATGAATGACAAGTCCCATGGGCTTGCCTATCGCTATGTTCTAGGTTCTTGTTTTGCAGACAGAAATTTCATAGAATTTCGTTTCGCAGAAAAAGTTTCACATAATATTTGGTCTTTGTATTTTTATTTCGCATATTTCGAACACCCCGACTTGGACAGGTTAGGTTAGACTTTCGCGTTTTTTTTTTAAACCACACAGAAATAGGAGCCCCGCTCCGTTGACTACGCTGACCGAAAAAAACATATTTACCCTATAAAATTATAAAATACTATTAACTATTTGTCAAAGATATGAATTGAAACCTTTAGAAACTGTCACTTGATAAAATGTTTTCCTTGGTAATAAGTTTTATAATAACTAAACAATATGAGGATAAAGAATATTTGATTTGTTATTCTATGATATGAATGTCGATTCATAAAATTTTATTTGTAATAAAAATCAATTATTGAAATGTATTGAAAGTAAGTATTCTGCGTGTTGATTATTCTATAAAATGATACCTAATATAAGACAATGTTTTATGCTTAAAGCTATAAAACAACGTACAACCCTATGTTCTAAACACTCATGCAAGCTGCAGTTTTGTAATGGAAAATCAGGACCAATTCGGGAATCATCCAATCTCTTCACGACCCTTGGTTGACTGGTAGAGAATGCCTAAGGCATTAAGTCCGCCTTTGTACCTTTTTGAGTATGAAAAGTTTAAATAAATAAATAAACATATCAGTTATGTTTCCCGATTGGTCCTGATTCTGTTCCAATCGATCGAGATGGAATCGGTACCCGTATCTTTTGAATCCATCTGTCTTCTAAAAAGGCCTGTAGCACTGAAAGTTGCGTGCTATTTTGTAAGACAAAAATCAAAATCAAAAGTATTTAAATTAGGCTGAGAATCATCACTTTTTAGGGTTCCGTATCTCAAAAGGAAAAAACCGAACCCTTATAGGATCACTCGTGTGTCTGTCTGTCCGTTTGTCACAGCCAATTTGCTTCGAATCTAATGGACAGATTACGTTGAAATTTGGTACACATATGTATTTCTGAGACACAAACACGAACGTCTAACGTAAGTAAATAAATGAATTTTGAATATAGGGTAAAAAAAGTTTTGCTAACAGTTCCGTGTGACATATCAAATAACAGGGCTTGTTACGAAAATCTTACAAATATTTTTTATATCATTTTAAAATAAATACTTTTATAGATATTTAAGAAATTTGATGAAAATTGCTCATTCCCCCACCTTTTCTCCGAAACTACTGGGACTAAAATTTTGAAAAAATAATTTATTCATAGATTACAGGAAAGCTTATAAGAAGTCTATGGTCTTAAAATAATATGGTAAATCTCTCAATATTGTGCGTACAAACTTACATTTGCAGTTGGAATGTATGGGAGAACATGTATTTCAACTATAATGTTAAGTTTGTATTTGGGATTAATTCATCCCAACTACAGAACCCTTCATTGTGCGTAGTCCGACACACACTTTGCCGGTTTTTGACCGTTAAAATGATATAAGACAGCCCCCAAAACGCCCGCCCTTCACCACTTCTTAGTGCTTTAGCTGGAAAGAAGTGGATTAACAAAGTCCCCAGCAGCACATCTCTCTTTTCAGTTAGAAGAACTTGATTCCATTTAATAGAAAAGAGATGGAAACCAAAAAGTTTACAATAAGTAAGCAGTAACGTTCATTGTTGGCCTCCTTTCATAACTCTTGGACCCTTAAGGTATAATCTTGTTTACAAATGGCGGCAAAGATACGCGCCGTACAGACATGGGCCATAATATGTTAATTTGACCCACAACTGCTGCGCCAAGTCGACCCTATATTGAATATTTTGCTTTCACTGTATAATTTAACAAAATTAAACTTCTAACCTAATTTAAATTATAACAGTAAATGTTATTAATGTTTACATTTTCTTAGTCTGTTATTTTTGTTTAAAATTTTCGTACATTTTTCTGGATTGGCGACTTTATTTCTTTGAATTGGGTTAAATAGTACCTAGGCACATAGTCCACAATTGCGGCGATAAGTCCCCTCTTTGAGGAGTGGCTAGAGAGGCGCCACGGCGTCCTCATCTTCCGCCTGACGCAGGTACTCACCGGACACCGTTGTTTCGGGAGGTTCCTGTTCAGGATAAAGCGGAAGAAAACGCCCGGGTGTCAGACACGATGGAGGTCTGCCCGGTTTGGGCGGAGCATCGCCGTGTCCTCGTGGAGGCGATCGGCGGTGGTGATCTCTCGCGTCCGGTCCTGGTCCAGGCCATGGTACGGAGCGAGAGGGCATGGGAGGCCGTCACCTCCTTAGGCGGAACGCGTGAGGGAGGCAAATTTTGCGCTCTCATGCCCTAACCGCCGCAGGAGACTCCCTGGACATCGAAAATCGCAGGCCGATTCCCGGACACCGTAGGCGCGGGCTTGCGGATGGTGAGCAATGGGTAGCTCGCCGTCCGATAAGGACCAGGCCCGATTCGACGGCGCATTTGGGTTCCACGCACGTCTCATAGAGATGTCAGCATAACTGACGAGGTCCGCTAGGATCGATGCCTACCGGGTTCGCGGGAATGTCTGAAAGGGATAACATGGCCTCTGGCAACATACAGGCAACTGAAGGAACACGAGTGGGTTTGAGTCAGAAACAGTCTGACACGCCCTCCCGCTCCGCCCAGAGCAGTAGAAGTTATTTGATAATTTCCCACACAAAAAGAAATGCACGTAATATCATTATTGATCGCATCATTTGAATAATAATAAATTACTAGACATACCCATCGATGAGTATCTATGTTATCTTCTCGGTGTGATTCCTGTACAGGGGGGCGAGACACGTGTCAAGGGCATTGACCTCTATCATAACGAAAGGACTTAAAATCCCTGCTTGATTTTTTATGATTCTTCATTATCAAAGCTCTATTTAACTTGTCAGGTCTGCCACTTTCGATATCTTGTTTTAAGTAGAGCGTCTTTAGTCTGACGATTAGCGATGCAGAACACCAAGTTCTAACAATAAGTCTGTGAAAGAGCCACTGCAGTCAATGTAACAGCTTCTGTTCATCAGGCGGGTTTTGCAACATCAACGGCTACTGTCGTCAGTTTAAAACGATAAATTCGTCTTGTTATTTGCCCAATTTCTTCATTAGTATTTTGTACAGGTAATTTTTATCAGATATACATGACAAAAGATATCGGTTGTAATCCGTATCTGCGGTCAACAGCAGCATCAGGAACGGTGACCGCGACTGTTGAGCACTCGAAATAGCGTAGCAAATAAAAATAATGTTCATTTTTTATTTTACCCTGTACATTCTATTTTTGAAATACTTAGACTCTGTCGGTAATGCGGACTACAGCCATAAAGATCTTTTGGCGCTCGATTGACGTTGACAAAGAGGAGCTGTTGGTAAAGATTTGTACAATTGTTTTGTGAAATGTATTGAAAAAACAAGATGGTAGCGGTAGTTCCGTTTTTAGCCACGCACCAAAAGAATCGTGTAGCACTATATTAGTAACCACTCATCATCACACAATGTCACTAGTGGATCGTAGGGCCTAGACAAAGTGACATTCTGTCAGCGATAGCGACCATAGAAAAGTCAAAAATATATGCCATAAACTACCGAAGAGCATAAGTCAATCCTGTTATAAGCCGTTGTTGAAATACGAAACGCTTTGAAAGCGATTGTCACTTGTCTAGGCCCTCTAGCTGTCAATTTCTTGTCACGTTCACAAAACAAAATATTTGCAAATGACGGGTAATTAATATTTTTTAAATAAGTTTTTTCGAAGTTAAAGCTTTTGCTGCATATTTTTGAAAAATTTCGTCTGTTCAACAACGTTAAAATATTTACGCAATGAATGTGAAATGTCAAAATGAAAGGCATTGCCATTGTAACTGTGGACGTAATCACCCCGCTGATTCAAATCACCATAGAAACGATCAACCACAAAATAAATCAATTGTATTTCGTATTGCATAACATAAACTTTGATGCATTCAATCCTAAAGCTTATAAAGGGATTACTAAGGCTAACTAAAGCCTAAAACAGCATTGCATCAATTTATACAATGTCGCCCATGGGCATGTGACCGCCATATTTTTCTGAATCTTCATGAAAAATTATCTAAAATTAACTTTAAAAGGGGGTTTCGAAAAAAGTGTCTTCACCTCCGATTTTTCTATAATCGATACATTTTAACAAAATATGTTAGTTAATCTAATAAACTAACTCATAAGCTTTTAGAAATAATAAACAGAATCCAAATCGAGCCAATAAAATCGGAGATATGGCAAAAAATGTAAAGCAAGGTCACAAACGATACTCAAAAAATAAAAAAAATTGAATAACATGAAAAAATATTAAAGATAATATATATAATAGATATATAATATATTTTCTTCTTCTCTTCTTCTTTCAAAGATAATTTTCGATAATTTCTCATAAATAATCAGACAACTACGGGCGGTCACATGCCCATGTTTCTATCTGCCGGGGTTGCGAAGAAGCCCGAAAGGGAGATCGTGGCCCCCGGCAACATGGCAACTGAAGTAACACGGGTGGTTTTTAATCAGTAAGAGTCTGACACGCCCTCCCGCTCCGCCCAGAGCGGGAGAAGTTACTTGATAATTTCCGATCCAAAAAAAAATAAAAATGCCCATGGGCGACATTGTTTAATAATAATTATTCGATTTGACTCAAAAGCCAGGATTTATGTAAAGTTACATAGACCGAATATAAACTAGAGCAATTCTGCCCACATTAATTAATTCGAAATAACTTTACGCGAATGTTATAGGCAATGAAACATTGATATTAGCTGTAACCATAACGTTACGACCAACATAACCGTATTATCGTTAACACTTGGTCCGGTTTCCGTGAAATCGTGACGTCATACTGTCCGTCCGTCTTTCCTCTGGCTAAGACAAAAGGCACTGATTGATCAAAACATTATCAAAACGCTTGGCTTGCTTCACTGATAACCGATTGTGAGTTGGTAGGTTAATACTTCTGAATCAGGGGTTTGGTTTTCTTCTTGTTTTGTCTACCTTGCTTGTTTCACTCGTTATCAGTTCTGTTTTTCGTTTACTAAATGGAGTATTGTATTACCCTCGTTGATCTAGAATGCAATATTGTAAATGGTGAGCTAGAGGTCCTAGATTTGATTCCTAGGTTGCGCAGTTAGGATTCATCGAGATTTCCATTAGGAAATTTTCAGAATGCCCTGTTTAAAACGATACGCTCACCCCATTAACAGGGGTTTTACCTATAACATAACTATGTGGGTGTTTCTAACACCTCTGTCTAAACCCTCCAAGAATGCGGGTGTGGTCTTATTTATGCATTCTACTTGCCAAATTGCTAACAGAAGAGCCAAATCTGTTTGTATGGTTAGTAGTTTAGTTCTATAAACCCGATTGTAATTGTTTTTGCCCAAGTTAGTGTGCGTTCTGTATTTGCTGAAGGGTTAAAGTATTTCACTTTGACCGATCCACTTCAAACAAAATAAAACATCTCCATTCATCTTCAATAACGGAAGTGTGAAATAAAATATAAAATAAAGTTGTCATCGTCAGCGGCGCGGAACACATTACACTAGTATTAACGGGCGGTGGACCAGCAAACTGTTACTACTGTAACTACACCGTCTCCGGGGATCATTACACATTACATCGTTGCGGTCACTAAGCTGCACACTAAATGCATCACGGGTCTACTACTATAGACCAGCGACACTATTGGTTGCTGGCGGTACCGCGCGCGCGAACTAACTTGCTGCGTGAGGCGCCGCTGACGAGCGCGCTCAGCACTCTCAACCTCATTGCTGATGACGTCGACATATTCTGTTGTGCTTTGAGTGAATTTGTTATGGTACAAGTAGTGGAATTATTTACTTTTTAAGTGTTCCACAATATCGCACTGGGTCTAGCCTGTAAGGATATTTGTATGTTTGGAGTGAATAAATACATTAAAAAAAAATTAAAAAAACTCTCTCACATGCCTCCTTCTACCTATTTTCGATATTTTTTTTTGCTTAATTTTTCACTAGGATTGTGCCCGGTTGATGGCAAATAGGCCCGCCCCCTATTACATGGGTCTTGTGGATGTATAACAGGTAGATACACCTCTTCGGGGCAACAACGCGTATCACATCTGTTATGTTATGTTATATATAATGCAAAAAAGTTAAATAATTAAGGGCGTTATAATATTAAATACCATTTGTGCCGCTGCAGAACCAATGCCTCTTCATAGGGACGAGCAAAGATCACTGCGGTTTTTCAGTGTGGTCCCACAGTGAAAAACTTTTCAGCCAGTCCATGTTTCGATCTGCCGGGGTTGCGAAGAAGTTCGAAAGGGAGATCGTGGCCCCCAGCAACATGGCAACTGAAGGAACACGGATGGGTTTTAGTCAGTAAGAGTCTGACACGCCCTCCCGCTCCGCCCAAAGCGGGAGAAGTTATTTGATAATTTCCCACCTAAAAAAAAAGTCAATGTTTCAATGACTCAACGTCAGTCAATGATGTCTAAGATATAAAAACATGGATTAGTATGTTCAATCAATGTTAATATACATTGATACTTGCCAAGTTCCCTCCGGTTGACGCCCTAAGCCGAGGTTCGTACCCCACAGGGGGTGCCCTTAGCGAGCGTTCACCTAGTTTTAATTAGCATAGTTGAATAATCCCTGGCTGGAGGTGTTAAGTGTAGTAGCTTAAGGCACCCATAGGAAAGCCCGGTTAAGAAGTCATGATCTCAGAGGTCAACTACGAGATGCCCTATCTAAAAAAAAAAAAAACTTGCCAAGGTCGAACCGAACTGTCTGATGGTCCAAAAAAAACAGCAAAACACTTTCTCTCAACATTTAAGCTGTTCAACAGAGCTGAATAAATATGGGGATGTGGAGCAGAATTCCATTTATCCTTTAAAAAATATTGATTCGGGAACATGTATAAAATTGGTGCTTACCTATAATTACTTAGCTAAATTACTCATATTTTAGCTCAAAGTTATATTGAAGCGTATCGTGTATACTTTAAAGACGACTGAAGTTAAACGTCTCTATTACCAACATACGAGTAGTTTTCGGTTTCCGTTGTTTAGTTAGTTTTACGGAGCAATTATTATTTACGTCATGTAGGTATGTACATGAAAACAGTAAATGTTGTTTGAGTTTAGTACACAGAATACATTCACACAACTTGTTGATTTTGACTGTGTAAATTGTACAGACAAACAGAAATTGTAACAAAATATATGAAATTAAAGGCTTGTGCAGACCAGCGCGATATCGCGAGCGTTACAAGGGTCGCGCTGCCTGTAGCGCCCGCGATATCGCGCCAGTTTGCACGAGCCTTTAAGTGCCTATCATGTCAATTTATATTTGGTTACAATTAAAAAACATAAATGCGTTTCGATTTATAATTACAATATGCACAAGCAAAAATAAAAAAAATCTATTGACTTCCAAAAAAAAAAAAAAAACTCCAAAACGTAAAAAAATAACTTGAATTTTGGAAGTCGGTGGCAAAAAACGAAAATCTGACATAAAAGTTTTTTTTTACTTTTTTTTTTGTAAAATGTCTTTATTTTTTACTTTTTGATTGTGGTACCTACACCACACAAAGACTACCACTTCCTGCTATATAAATAACAGTGACAGGAACTTATTATAACATCATCCATATGGACTAAGTGGGAAAAACACGTATTATTGAAGCTAACACAAAAACTACTCAAGCAAAATTAATAACATTTATACGGGACCACCCTTGATGACCTACCAAAAAAAAAAACATCAAAATAAAAAAAATGGCAACATTTCGGCAAAAAAAAATATCTTAATCAAATATTGTGGTTACTGAGTGTATTAAAAAATAAATTATTGCGACGGGAACCTACTGGGTTCGATCAAGGGCAAAGTACAGATAAGTACCTATTATTGGACTGGTTACGACAATATTAGGGTCGCCACAACACAACAGGAGAAATGTGTGTGTTCCTCTATTATGTGCATTTACCTATACCTTCAACACAAGTGCAAGTAGGACTCGCGCCTGCAGGGTTCCATCTCAAAGCTGTTCCGGCCTGCCCGCGGCTTGACTCATGTGGCCCATAAATTTTCGATTCCGAATTGAACTAAAATTTAAAATATGTCCACTTTACGTTTTAGTTGACAAAATATTCTCCCATACATCAATATACCGTAATTCTCCAACTGCAAATGTTAATTAGTAATCGCATTTTTTATAATGTGTTGTCATATTTATTTATTGCGTTGACTAAGAAGTTTCATTTTTTTATAGTTCTAAGGAATCGTAGATCTAATTATTTGGTATTAATTTCAAATTGATACCGATGATTAAGACCTTGACAGACCGACAACGAAATGAACCCATATGGGTTCCGTTTTTCCGTTTCCTTTTGCGAATTGAACGCGCGCTTAGGGTTCCGTACGATAAATATGTTATCTACCATGTTTCTTATCCCAAGAACAAACTTAACAATGTAGTTGAAAAGCATGTTCTCCCATACATTCCAACTAGGGATTGCAATCCGGCGTCATTTTCAATCCGGCCGGATCCGGCTGGATTTTCATCGATCCGGCCAGATCTGGCCGGATCCGACTGGATTGGTCAAAGCAGAATAATTTTCGCTTTTCGTCCCAAAACTGTTAATGAGTTATTCGAGTAAGTGTAATAAATAGGTTGTTCATTAAAAAAAAAAAAACTTATATGAAATGAACTTTTACTTTTCATGTTAGAACTTAAAATTACTACTTAGCTTTATAAATTCTAATATAATTTAACATTGCGTCATTACTATTTACAGAGATCACAATAATTTGAAAATGCTAACAATTATTAATATAACTCTTTGGTTAACTTTTGGTTTTGAAAAAAGGATCATAGAAAACAAATAGTATTAATTGTGTCATCTGCCGATCGACTTCTAAAAGAGCTAAAAATATAGCATGCGGCTGAAGAGGTCCTTTCAGCTTCTACACTGGCTTTGTAGTTAGCAAATAGTTATGCAGCGACAAACAAAACAAAACACATTTGTGACCCGAGCGAGGAGTGGGATAATACTAAGCACGTAATCACGCGGTCCAAATCGCACGCAAATGCACCAAGCATTTAAAGTACCAACTCATGCAACAGCGCGATCATTTTGCCAAAAATTGCTATCACTGGATCCGATAAAAGTTTAAATACGCCGGATCCGCCGGATTACCGGATCCGGTTTTCCGGATTGAAATCCCTAATTCCAACATACAAACATTTATTTGGACACAGTTCATGAAACACAAAACACAAATAACAAAGTTAAAATAGTGTTTTAACAACAATAGTGTGTGGCTCACGGCTGCGCCAAAAAGGCTCATTTTAGCATTAATGCCAGACAGATGCTGTCTGACGCCGGTTTTCTAATGAACCCTTAAGGACAAGTGACGGGGAGTACAAACTGTTTCAACATACCTAATACATAATTTGTATACTTAAAACTAAATAAATAAATAAGACTAATATATATTAGTCTTATTTATTTATTTAGCGTTCTTATTTTGGCTCTCCTGAAAAACTGGTTTGTCCACGGTTTTTCAGGATAGCCAAAAAACGTTTTTTCTTTAAATCTATTTATAACTTTTTAATGTTAGCTCCAATTTTAATTGTGTCTAGAGCAAAGTTTCTTAGAATTTCCTCTTCTTTCATGCTATAAACGAAAAATTTAGGAATGCTCAGTGGTTTAGAATATAGCATGTCCCTTACATTAAAAAAAGATATTTAGTTGTGCCTTACGTTACTAACATTTTATGTGTAAACCGTCGAGCATAGTGTAAGCAACAAGAGAAATAGAAAATTATACGTAATTCTATTGTAAAGGACTTTTACAGTGTTGAATTTGATGTTACTATAGAGTATCTACTAAAATTGATGGTATTTTAACACCAAGGAAATAAGTTCTTCAATCAAAGCAAATTTATACGTTAGTTTCAGGTTTACAGCTTAGCTATCACAAATCTAAATGAAATTTAGAGAAACAAAAATAAAACAGTTGTTAATATTATTTTTTTATTTTCGACTTTTATATCTGTGTAATTATTATAAATTCAACACCCTTAACAGTCTTTTAAACTTTGTGTTAAGTTTAAAAGTTCTAAATAATCAAAGTCAAAGTCAAATCATTTATTTCAAATAGGCCCATGCATGGCACTTTTGAACGTCAAAATTTACAAAATAATATAATTGATTCTAGTCGCTCCTTTCAAAACGTAGTTTTCGTATGGAGAAGACTTGGCAAAGAAGTCCACCGTTACTCTTTTAAAATGTTTTACACTAGTTTGTATGTAGTGTTAAATACATACAAACTAGTGTAAAACAACAATGTTGTAGTGTTAAATAATTATATGTGAAGACGATGCACCTAAAATAAAATTACTATACCACAACCGGTAAAAATAATTAAAAATGAAGCAACGACAGATAATTTAATTATGTGATAGGTACATGGTGCTCACATATTTACAAACATTGTAAAAGTAGACGATTTTCCTAATTTTTTAAAATTAATGTCAGTGTGTGAGGAAGTAATCACAGAATGTAAAATCTATGTCATATAATACAAAATTATAAATGTTATAATTAAATTAGCAACCTGTTTGATTTTGTCTTGATTCTAAATTGTCCTATGGAGCAGGACCAGCATGTTTCCAAGAACTCTTATCTTGGATATAATCCTCTAATTTGTAATATGCTTGTTTACAAAGTGTATTTTTAATATGAGTTTTAAATTTTCTTTCATTTAATTGCAATTATGTCACAAGGTATTTATGTTCAAATGAACAGTCTTACAAACTTTGTAGTTATCAATGTAAAAATAATTATGTTAAATTGACTCTATGATCTCTTTTAATTAACAGTCATACAAACTTTGTACTTTTAATAATTATGTTTAATTGGCTTTGTAATTATAATCACAAATTGAATTAAAAAAATGTTTTCTCAGAATTAATCAAAAGTCTTATTTATTAATTAATTGAATGAATGTACAAGAAAAGAAAAACCAATGAAAATATGGAATATGAATTGTGTGAAAGATGATTAGTATGATGGCAGCGAAAGTTGAAACGGCGAATAGAAGAGAGGAATGGATGTAAGAAGAAGAGAGAAGAAGAATAAATCGATTTTTTAAACAAATAAAATATAGCAAAAACGAATTTGATTTCAACTTGGGATATTACAGGAAGGAGCATATAATAAAGATAGTTTTGTGAGATAATAATGTAAGAGAATAATTCTTAAAAAACTCTATCATGAATTAAAGTAAGGCACATGTTATTTAAATTGACTGATTTGAGGTTTAAGGTAAGGGTGTAAATTATTTAATACAATGACTTACTTTATTTTTCTGAGACGAAATAATATTAATGACTATTTATTATTTTTTTTTGTCATAAATCGTTTTACGCAGTCCAAAAATTTGTACTGTAAGGGATATTTTAACGATACCAATCGATAGAGCGGGAAATTCTGAATCCAATGATATATATAACTCTTTTTCGCCAAAATGACCCTTACGTTAATTGATACTTCTGGTGTTGACATATTTATTACATTTATTACATCATTCTTTGTAATTTTAATATATGTTTAGCAACTAATTACAGTTATTTATTTACGTATTCAGACGATTATTCAAGCATCATTTATTTATTAAGTTATACTTTAAGTATTATTGACATAGACATGTTAAGTTTTAATTTGACTGTAAAGTTGGCAGTTATTTTTGTTAAATTTCAGATTCGATGTTACCAACTGCATCAGACTGCTAGAAAAGTGAGCTTGTTTTGAACGTAAAAGCTGCAGTCGGGTTTTTTGATCTTTCCATATTTTTTTATTTTATTTTCAACCTTTTAGTGTGGTCTACTTTTGGATTCATCTCCTAAAGCCCTTTATTTTTATGGTCATGGTATTTTTTTTTACGCTTTTCATTTTGATTTCTAAACTCCGCCATCATTTTGATTCTCTAAAAAAAAAACCTAGCCTATAACCATCGCGTAACCTAGACGAGTCGATAGACACCTCATGTATTAAAATCCATCCGTAAGGATGCTTCGATGGCATGCAGAATCCCACATAGGTGACTACAAACGTACATATGTAGATACCTGACCCTGCATAGTTTGGCATGAAAAACGTAACCCTGTCTTTGCTGTCACGCAGTCGAGTAATTAGCCTGCGTCGTGATTTATACTCAATTCTTTTCTGTTTGAAGCTACACATTTTGCCGAGGTATGATACGTCTTTCATGTTTTTTACAATTTTTCCGATAGTGATAAAAAAGATAATAGCTGTGCTGTAGCTATGGTGTGACCACTTATTGTTCGCCACAAAACATCGCCTGGTTGTTTCCCACTTCCTTTTTATTATCATCCACCTAGCCTATCCCCATAAGTATGCTAACGAAGGTCAGCTCCGGTCTAAACAGATGCGGTCAAATATCGATATTTTACAAGCAGTCGCCATTTAACGATTACTAACCCTTTGGCTCCAGTTTCGGAAACGACGGTTTAACACTCCCTTGTGGGCATGGAAGGGTTTCGTTAAGTTAAAAATGGCCATCCATCCATTTACTGACCGCGGCAAGATTTGACTAGCAGATTAAACTCATAATTTTATTGTTTGTTTACTTTGGCTATCTACATAAAATAAGTAATTATACAAAAACAGAATGACTAAAATAACGTAGCAACGTAGGAAGCAAGTTAAGTCCAATCAAAAATCCCCCACGACGAAATCAAAAATCGGAAAGAAAAGATTTCTTTTTTATCGCATTTCTTAGCAGTAGTACAAATTGTCTGCCTTGTTGGTCTAGGGGTCGCAAGCGCTACGGCTGAGCATGAAGTCCTGGGTTCGATTCCCGGGTCGGGCAAAGTGTTATTGGGTTTTTCTATCTGAAATTTCTCAGTAGCAGCTCCGAGTCTGGATTTGTGCCCGGATGATGGCAATAGGCTCGCCCCCTACATGGGACTTAAACATAACTGGCGAAATGTGAGTGTGCTTGCTACAGGGTCACCTCTGGCCAACCCTTTGGGGAAACAAGGCGTGCTGTTGTGTTATGTTATGTAGTACAAATTGGTAATACCCAAATCTCCTGCCAAACTGCAGTACTAACGGTTTGTCGGCAGTGATACACTACCTTTGTCAATCTAGTGCGGGGATACTTCAGGGGTCACTAGAAATTCTTCTTGAATCCTGAAGATCTATTTGGCCTCTTTCCTGTGTTTCTATTATTTGGATAGTTAGCTAAGACTCACTGTATTACTAACATATTCAGACTCTTTCGGCAAGACCAGAACTTGGCAACAAAACTGTGGCGTGTGTGACGAATAATACTACAAGTTTCCAGCTTCGTTCTTAACAGTGCGTTAGGCGTAAGCTTTGTGTGAGAATTTCCTTTATATAGCAGTCAGCACATTAATAGGCTATTACACAGAGACATTATTTATGTAGAGAGGCGCAGCCATATCGCACGGAACGACTCCATCTAACGCCTGAAATATGACAACCATACATTTGCTGAATACCTCCCCCTGCGTATATGGCATATGCCTCTTATTCTTAACGAAAAACTGGGTCTGGCTAGAGTAATCGATCAAATGATACCAAACAAATTATCTATCAAATTAAACTCCACGCTACTCCTGTATGTTTACTTTTAATTGACCGAGTGAGCGAAGCGTCTCTGGATCAAGTCTGGCAAAATTTGCTTTCGTGTGTCTGTTTGTACGTACTCCCCTACACTCGTATTTTATAACCGATCTGGACGAAATTTAGTGACGATTTTTTTTGTAATTTTTAGTTTTCGGAGATTTTTGATTGGACTTAACTTACTTCCTACGTTACTGCGTTATTTTAGTCAGATCAGTATATAGTTACTACCATTCAATTAAAAAAGAACTATGAAATCGGATCTCATAAGGCGGAGATATCCAGTAGCCCCCTTTTTTGCCCCATTTTGGAGGAAGTCAAATCAAAAATCCCCGACGACTAAAAATTATGAAAAATCGTTTCAAAATTTTTGTATGAGCATTATGAGGCGTGCACTTTTAGATTTTCCAAATATTTTTAAAATAATTTGGTAAAAAGAGCCAATCCTTGTGATTACATAACTTCGGGGGATTATAAAGTTGTTCAGCTTACCACAACTACACAACATTATGTACTCTGGAATTGCAGGCTGAATTCTGAAAACAAAAAGACAAAGCCCGAAAGAAAATTAATCGATCAATAGAGAATATGGGATCTAATTTATCTAATGAAACTACAAAAGGGTACATCACTCTGCAAATATGCACAGCAGAGAGATTCCAATCATCGAGACAATATTGTCCACTCAATGTTGCGACCCAAATTAGCTTTGAGTGCTGCGCACGCATTAATACTTCTAGTGCAAAGGCAATTCTTGTTACTGGCCAATCAGGCTAGGTTTAGTGAAACACAAATGCGACATGTTTTAGTTATTTAGAACCTCTCGCTAAAATCAAATCGACAAATGCCTATGGTCATTTTGTTTATACGTTGTTGCACAAATAGTAGACGAGCACAATAGTGGGTGGCCTGACCCCACATGGCAATCTATTCCAGAAAACTTTAAGAATCTTAATTTTAGGGTCCACCTAAACTTTAGATGGACCTTAGAATTGGAATTACCTACCATTTAATTTTGTGCCAAATAAAATGTTGTTACGAGATAGGTTTATGTACCACAAATCTTCTTCCGGTACAAAACTACGCTGTATGTTCCCGCTATAGGCGCCTTTATGATGTGTATCAAAATATCTTTGCTCATTACTGTGAGTACCATACAAACGTAACCCTTTCAGAATTACAACGTATCGGACGTGCAGTGGATTCCTTTTAACGAATCCTCTTGTTTAGGCTGGCACAAAATGGGGTTCTCGTAGACAGGACTAGTATCGGGTCAGTTCCTAGGCACAGATTTTACAAGCGTTGTATTGGTGCGAATATCGATGCAATATTTCGATTTGAAATTCGAACTTTGTTGCTGGATAGATATGGGTTTTCCCACTTGCTGTTGTTTTCGACGTTTTCGACGATGCAATATTTTTTCGGAATTGCAAGGTCAATTATGAATAGATACTGATCTTCATATATATTATAGCGTGTATATGGCAATTTAAATGGCCGCGGCCCAGAATTCGGCTACGTGTTGAAGTGCATGAAAAGAGCCTCCCCGAGACGTATCTAAATAATCACTATACGTTCGGCGCACTCTGGGCAATCAGCGAGTTTTCCACGCTCATTGGGTAATCCTTTCACCACGATGGCAATAAAAAGTCCACACACAGGCACTGGTAGTTTTAAAAAGTTTGTGCCTTTTCCTGGGTAATTTGTAGTAAAATGGGAGAAATGTACCTTCCTCCTCTTTTACTACCTACTTTTATTTCAGAAGACAGAATTTCTTTTGTTTTCCATTTAATAATACCCTATTTCAGCTATTCCGAGACACTTAACATACAATATTAGATATCATAATGTACACTTCTTTTTCCACTTTAATTGACCGAGCGAGCGGAGCGTCTCTGGATCAAGTCCGGCAAAATTTGCTTTCGTATGTCAGTTTGTACGTACTCCTATATAGGTCGTATTTTACAACCGATCTGGACGAAATTTGGTATACAAACTTCAAAAAAATTCGATCACAAAGCACTCTCAGACGACTTATAAATGCGAAGCATTAGTTATGCTTCGCATTTATAAATCGTGTAATAAAATTACGTCCTTCAAAATGAAATCACTATGAATTAAATTCTGCGAATGATGTAATTTTTCATCGTTCGGTGTTTATTTCTTTTTCCTAATTTTATTAAACAATTTGTGTCTCTTTATTTCTCTACAAGACGTTGACATTTATGAAAAAGCCACTGACGTCATCAAAAAATGAAACAGTACTGCGGAAATTACCACCACCAATTTGTTAAAATAATAATGTTCATATTAAATACTACTTTACTTACTTCGAGATTGTTCAGTAGATGAAAAGATAGCTAAGAATAGTTGAGAATAGGAGCATAACAATCCAATTCAACATGTAGATAGGTCACCACCACCTGCTCTAGTCTTTTCCCAACTCTGTTGGGGTTGGCTTCCAGTCTAACCGGATGCAGCTGAATACTTTACATGGTGCGACTGCCTATCTGACCCCCACAACCCAGTTACTGGGTAATACGATACCCTTTTGGTAAGACTGGTTGTCAGACTTTCGGGCTACAGACAACCCGTAACGACTGTCAAAGACCCATGAATGACAGCCGGGCCCAATGGCTTAACGTGCTTTCCGAGGCACGGAAGGGTCTTGGTATGTAAAGATGGTCTCCCATCCACCTACCAACTCCGGTAAGCGTAGACCTGACCTGATGGATCGACCCGTTTGGCTGTTATTTCTTACCCACCAATCTTTCAACAACTTGTAGATAGGTGATGAAACTAATTGTTTTTCCAGCGCATCCTGGGCTACCAACCTGCAGACTGACCAATCATACTACTAGATGAGCTATATTCTCGTATAGCTAAGCCAAGTCGAAAAAAACATATCAATTCCATCATAGTTTATTCAAAACGTACCACGAATTAATCAGAAAAACCATACAATATTTCCGATCGGAATGTAAAAGCTCTAAATCCCATCAAAACACCCTCGGAAGCAACTTACGAAAAATATATTGCGACTATCCAAAGGGTTTTAACACAATTCAGAGCTCGTGGACCGTAACATTACCCCAGCTGAGCAACCCAAACCACGGATACCAACAGATAGATTACTATTTACGTACACATCACTACGAATTTCTTTTCACTGGAGAAGGTACATTAGAGTCGTTATGCATTTGTTTTTAATTCGCCCATAATTATCCTTGAGGACTATTCTGCTTTCTAGGTTGTCAGTGTACAGTGATCAGTTTTGACAAAATAAGTACACTCACAGCAAAATATTTACAGTGAAGTGCAATAAATACATTTGCGATATTGAAAAGTGTTCTTCATCTTTTTGCTCGACTCTTTCTGAAAGCTTCCACGATGATTTACTTAACTATTATGTCAGATCATCATAAATAGCGTAAAAATTGCTATGATTTTACAAATCGTTTACGTATTATTACTACTATGGCTCTCCCAGTATGTTCTCACAAAGTGAAGTCTAGCGACACACTCGACATTGTTTCTGAGAAACACGCTGTATATCACGCACGACGGCGCTGTCTAAACAACACGCTAATAAAATTGTTCTCTGACACAACAAGCACCCGCAAAAGTCCTCACAAAAACAACTTATTAAATAACCGTCTTCCATCTTAAAATATACATCCCTGAAATTTTGCTACTCAAATCAAGACAGTGTTATTTTTTCGACACCGAAATGTTCCCATTTTTGTATAAAATGCCGAGTCAAAACAAACAATGTCTTAACAAAAACAAAGATTCCTACTATTTATCGTTTCGGAGAATCAAGAAGGGTTAATATTTAAAAAAAAAACGTCGTTATCTAAGATAAGAGAAATACAAGCCATTTTTATAATTTACTTCGTTACTCCGTTGAGTTGACATTTTGTGTTTACGCCGTCTTCTGTTTATTGTATAGTGAATGTTAAATTACCGTAAAATCCATTTAACCTATTTCGCTTGCTCACAGTGATCTAATTTAGCGTCATTGGGCTTTCAGACTGTCACAGTAGTTCTTAAGCTACCAGTAATTTGTGTTTAAGGTGATATTAGATTTTTCAGCCGAGTTAGATAAACTCGAAACGTCTCTCGCATTAATCTCCATGAAAAAGTTGTTAAGACTAGGATTATTTATTTACGACTTTCTTAATCCCGAATCTTGAAGCATAAATCCTTTCTGTAATTCCTTCTTGACGTATAATACGTTCATTCTGACAGCCAGTGTATCATAAAATAAAGGATGCTTTCTCCACAGTTGCACATAAACAGGAGCCGATGTAGTGTGTGCACAGACGTCAGCACAGTATCGAAACCGCGTCTGTTACACTGTAGTGCAGGATTAATCATTTTGTGGGGGCTCTCATCAGAGTCAGCGGACTTCGATAAATAGCCGCGCGCCCGCGCTGGCCATGCGTGCAGTAATTGAAATGTTCAGACCGTGTCCTGTTGTCGTCGCGTTGTCGCCCACTAAACAATAATCCCATTACGATTTTTATAATCCTACGGCAATTGTGAGACAATGGCTTTTATGACTCAGTTGTCTCCAAGTGTCACTTCTTTGTTCGCTTAAGTACATGGTCGTGTTTCATTTCGTTTACTATGGTAAGAGACCGTGGTTTAGGAGCTGATAAAATGACGTCAGCATTATAATAATTCATCCTTATGAGACTTACAATGGTGTAGATATTGCAAGATTTACTGCCAACTGTATTCGAAGGAAAGATTTGGACAACGGAGATAATTATGCAATTGAAAATGTTACAATTTTGTGTACAAGTTCTGACATTATGGCAAACATTCAACCAGATGGAGGCAGAATAAGGTCTCACTAACCATAAGGGTACCATTGTACATTTTGTTACGGAATCAAAAAAGCCCACACGCACAGCTGTAAAGTATCCATTTATTCATAAGTACAGGAGCAAGGCCCCTATCCGTCCTGAGAATGCAAAACGTAGGCGTTTTTCAAACATATGTACATATAAATACTTTGTGAAAGGTCTAATCGTTGCGGTACCATTCTGTTTGCTCTGGAGAACTCCGAACTTGCGAACTCGTTCGAAATCAAATAGGTTTAAGTTTTTAGTAGACAGATAGGTACTAACAAACTTTTGCAGATTGATCGAAAACACAATTTTCAGCTCAAGCTCTCTACAGGTTGAGCTGGGAATATTCATAAAAAATGGGAACGCTTTTGAAATAGGAAAATATTTTTCGGATATCAAATAAAATTTGTTATATTCAGACTCTTCATTATATCGAGTGATTGAGCTGACAACATTTAATAATTAAGATAAAATTAACTGTGACGACGAAACTTTATTATTAGTTTCGTTAATCAAGATATTCAGACGGGAGTTTCTTTTAGAAGACGATTTTTAATTATTTTTCGCACCTTCGTAACATTTTAAAAGTCCGCTGGTAAAAAAACACCTAGGTTACAGGGTAGTCGTCTAGATAGACATCTAAAGCTGTCAGTGTCATGTCACCTGACGAAAAGCTTTGCGATAAAGACCGGGTTTGCGTACTACGCGTAGCTCGATAGGAAAATACCCGCGTAACGTCCTTGACAAATGGCGTAAAGTCTACCGTGTCATTTTGTTCAGTTCGGCTAGATAAGAGAATTATAGGCACTAATTAGGAAAATTAACGATTTCAAAAAGGTATAAAATATATACTAATATAAAGCATATACTCTTATCACGTGGGTTTAGTATAACAAAAGATGAAAGCACGCTTTCATAAGCGTCAACATTCCTTTGAACGATCACCAAATGCCACGATAAAGATTTTGGTAAAAGTATTATTGTTGGCTACAACGACGATGTAAATTAATGCACGTAAACATGTCCGTATGATATGAACACATATGTGGAACATAGTGATATGTCTCTGTCAACATTATAAACGTCAACGTTCTAACTAAGAATGATCAGGGAGAAGGAAACAAGGTGATTTTTTTTTCGTTTTTTTTTTTCATATTTTATCGTATGTTAATTTTCTTAATTATTATTCGTAGTTATTTCATTCTGAGATTAACTTCGTGATGCAGTATTGTTTGTTGTAAAAAATAATTGTTCAATGTAGGAACTTACTTCGCTTTCATTTATGAGTAAGCTATCAGCCAGCATCGCAACTAAAACTTCTACTCGATACCCACATATTAAAAGTTGTTCCTTAGTTTGCTCACTCACCACATGAGTTTGAAATCTGTTCAAACTCATGTATCACTATTATCTACTCGTTGGTAGGCTACCAGGTAAATTTGAAAAAAAAAAATGACCAAAACATAACTACGAAAACATTTAATTCATAAGGTTTCAGACTTTCCATGCAAAGTTTTCCTTCCATCACTTATTTTTAAAGTTTAAAAATAAATACATATATCTAAATTAAAAGATAAACTCACAGAATAAGTTTTTTTGAACAAAAGATATGACTGTTCGTATTGCCTATTATTTTAGTATATGCATAATACATTGTTTATGATAAAATATAAAACCACGTAAATAAAAATAAATTGAACTCGTCTACCGTAAAAACATTGATACATGGAGTCTCAAAAAATGGCCGAGATTCCCTAGGTCTATACATAATTTATTATGTGAGTAGAACAAAATATATTGTTCCATTTCAAGCTCACTTAGGTAATAAAAAAAGGTGGGTTACATTAAATGAATAGTCTTTCATGAATGTTGTATTACAGATAATTTAATGGTATTTTTCAGGTTATGATCATAAGACATTGGTCAGCATTATGGACGATCAAAGCTAAAATAGTTTCGGTGGGATTTTTCTGAAATCTTGAATGCATTATCGACGAGACAGTTTGCAATGATTGATTGGCACATTCTAATGTGCCGATCTATCTGAACGATGAATCTCATATGCAATTCGTCATCAAATAGGATTTAAAACCCCCGAAAATCTATATTTACCTACAAGGAAGGGGTAAGAAGTGGTACAGAGACAAATCAAATCGCGTCCCCCAATTTTACACTGTCAAAGCGTTCGCCCGTTGTCCGTGGACCATAAACTTGGCAGCACTCCATAAAACTTGCAAAAAAAACTAGCGAACAAATAAATGTCCGTCGTCTGTTTTGTCAAATCTGTGCAGTACGTGCGCTCTTTGGAAGCGAGAGCAGAGCGCGAACTGATTTTATAGCGCCATAAAATCTCGTGAAACGCGCCCTTAAATCACAACGCTGCGTCGTATTTCATCGTTTTGGTTGTCAATGTTTATTTTATATCATATTTTACAGATCCCTCCTGTATAAATCACGCTCGGATTGATATACATTAAGGTCACGTACTTTTGGCAGAAACGCTTAGTTTGCAGCGCCCTCGCCGCGCCGCGCCGAGCCACGATGCGTTGACAAGTGGTCGCCGCGCGCCGCTGATCTATCGCGGATTGTTTCGTCGTGCCGCCATAAGTGGGAAATATTGTGCCCGATGCACTTTCAGAATAACCGATGGAGCGCGGAAAATATCACAACAAATACATTTATCATCCGGATCTTTGATGATAAAATATTATTGTGAACTAAATTGACATCGAGTGGACTCTATACACATTAAGAATCGGGAAATGTTCACAATAATGGAGTTAAGTAGTGGTCAACAGTGAGTACGTCATTTGAAGGGGAGGATTGTGAGAAAGGCCCTTAATGTGACGTAATCTTGGCAGAGATTGGCCACTTTAGTGAGAGTCGGGAAGCTATTCATTGAATGCCGTCCCCATTCAGGGGCCCGTCACCCGAGTCAGAACTAATCTCGCCAACATTTTTAATTTGTCACTAAGGAAGCCTTGTCTTCGATGTCCTTTATTAAATCAGTTAACAATTTTATAGGAATGCTATTCTAATAACGTCTTTGAATAAAATATCATCTAGCTAGACATACCACTGGTTGTAGTAGGCAAGTACCTACTTCACTTTTAAATAATCGATACTTCAAAAATCTAAAGTCACGAGGCTTTGTACTGTGACTTTGAAAACAAAGACGATAAAACCAGGGTCTTATACCGCGTACATTATCTGCCTGGGTGCTCGCCTCCCACAGTACAGCTAAGAGCAACACTTCCAGATTTATCAGTAATAACTATCTCCTTAATTTAAAACTTTGCTGACGCTGGAGTGGAACAACAATGGGAATAAATAAAGTAAGCCTGGTGCCTCTAGTCGCCGGGATTCTTTAACGTGAGGCGTGGTTACTGCCAGCTGTGGCAGCCGTCTCGAAAACAGAAGCAATTTAGAAATTTAATTTTGCAACAAGACTTACATGCTTGCCTATATTATAAAATTTCGAGACTTGATTAATACCAATTTTTTGTGCTTTATCTATGTAATTAATTAGCCTTTTCGAAGCCAACAACAAAACAAAGGCTTAAGTCACCATCAACATTTCAGCAGAAAGACGTCCACTGGTGGACCCACAAACCCCAAGCACCGCCACTTCGACCGATTCTGTGCTTCTCGCAACCTGCGGATTCCTTAAGGAAGGCTAAAGTAGTACGCTTATATTCTTTGTATTTTTTGGCTATTTATTATTTATCTCCCTAAACTTTGTTATCTTCAATGTTTAATGGTCTGTTGTGTCATCAAGAAACGTGACATAAACATAGCACCTTCAGTTCGATTCAGCAAATACTCGATAAAGAGCTAGTCGTAATTATCGAAGACAAAACAAAGCGATGAAAAGGATCAGTGATTATCGCTGAGCCTGGCTTGAGACGGAAACTATTGAATAAACAAGCGACTGGCGATCCGTCACTGTGCGCGCTTCTTGACGCGTCACCTCGCTGCCACGCTGGATAGACACACTGCAGAAGGTGAGACATAGCAGAACCCAGTCCTACGATATTTTTAAGTTCTGCCAAGTGGCGTCGTGTGATGAATCATCTTTACATTTTACTGCTAAACATCGTGTCGAAGACGAATAAAATGACTGTATAGTGGTTTCACAATTGGGCGGCATCCAACAAAGTATGCCAAGGATAGAAAATTGGATCAACATCAACCAAAAATTGAAGGCGAAAACGTTATGGCTTGCTACAGTTTAATAAGTGCGTACACATTGTGTCGTTATGAACAACGAGCCACGAGCCACGAGTGAGCAAACGATATTGCGATCGACAAACTCGTTTTCATACCGAAGCGACATTCATTTCATGCGGTTTCATATCGTTGGCGGCGCGGAGTAGCGCTGTGCCGCGTGTAAGCAATCGAGACAATTTATACGTGTGACACAACACACGATTAAATGATAGCATTGTCATGACTCTGTTACATTATAACATTAAAACAACACTGTGGTATAATCTCATTAAATTCTGAAAGTAAAATCTTATACGCTCCGAGTGTATCAGTCTCGCGACGTTCGCGAAGCTCGTTTATTTTTATGGAGCTGGACTACTGCGTGATTATTGTTTTGCGTCGCGTTACTGCGGGCCACGAGTAATCCACTTAGGATTAGTCATAAACAAGAAGGGCCATTGTCGCAACACGAGCGATCTGTTAGCGTCTAAGTGTAACTGATAAAGGGCGTCGACGGTATTGTTCGCAGCGGCATTAGGCTTTAATCCGGTGTCGCGAGCGCGCCTCGTTAGCTTGATTGTTCGGTGTCGCCGGCAGATGGCCGCCGTAATCCGAGCCGGCACACGCCGCGGTCCTTCCCCCTCACCTCCTCCTCCGCGGAAATATAGCCTCTTTGTGTTTGTTGCATCTGCAGGTAAATTGTGTGCCAAAATTGGACCGTACGTTACTGTACGTGCCCCGTTTTGAATGCAACCGGTATGAATTTTATTATTCTTGAAAACTTATTGTTATCAGAGCAGCTGAATGTATTGTTTATGCGAGCATATTGCATCTGGTCATTTGGTAAACATGAATGCTAAAATGTTTATGTAAATGCAAAACGGTCATAGACCGGGTTCATTTTAAAAATGGGCTAATAAAAGAGAGTGCGCTATTATAGCTGCCTTCTTCCCCATATAAAGTTCGACTACAGAGATTTGTAAGCATAAAGTTTGTCAATCTGTAGCGTACTAGAGCCCCATAACTTGTTCTTTATCCTTATTTACAGCACAAAATCACGCTAAAGTCGTAACTGTAACTTCAAAGTTAACTTAAAACAAACATGATACAGTTTTTACCATAAAAGTTAACACGAACTGCGTTTAACAAGTAATAAAGTCGACATAACTTTTATAATTGATATTAATCACCCGTCATTTTATGATGTGAAGAAATAATAATAAAATGGAAACAATAGTAATGTGTTACTTCCTGCTTCTATTAGAAAGTGTATAGATGAGCAATCAGACCGAACCGTGAGTAAACACACAATACCGAGAGAATGTAGACAGTACTCTGTAGCCTGTTCACAGTCATCCATGACTAGTGTAAACATAACTGCACCGTTTAATTTACTCTGTCAGAAAATAACACATGTACGAGAAGTTTATATGTAATTTGAATACCAATTGATTGTAGTACTTGTGTTTGTTATTCGTTGTTGTATTTGGAATTCTGGAGTAGCGGGCTTGGAATTGCGTTATCTGTAAACATTTGTACATATCTAAATATTTACGCTCATTTCCCAAAGGCTTTGTTGAGCAATCATTTTCAGCGGAATTTGAAAGAACTGTTTATGTTGTAAATAAACCCTCAACTGGCTAGTATTTTCCCGGTAACTTATTAGTTTTCCCGTTATAATTATGTATACCCCAATTTGCAAGTCAGATTACAAATACCACCACAGTTCTCATATTAATATTAATCCTGTAAGAAAATCGCGCCGCCGCCGTCTCGGACCATTTTTTTTTCTTCATAATCTTTCTTGTTCGTTCAGAACTTTCTATAAACTTTTCCAATGATGCACTACTGAATTAGTCCAAACTACAGTCCGGCGTCGAGAGAATTCTTGACACCTGTCAATTAATACTAACGAATATGTGTTTCGCGAATTTGATCCTTATTATAACTAGAAGTTGTTCAACTGACAGGTGTCAGAAATGCATTCTCTCGACGGGCGGACTGTACCTGTTTGTAGTGAAGTGTGACGGGGAAAATCAAAAATATGTTTTATATACAAACTAATAGTGCTAACCGCTACAATAGTATGTAAGTAGATAAATATGTAGTAATAGGTCAGACATTTTTGTTCATGTCATGTCAAATTCTGTACCTAAATTTAATTTTTCAGAGCTACAAGGATATTTTGGCGCTTGACTGTAGGGCGTTGTTTGTAGACACTGTCTTGTGCGGCGTTAGTTCCGATTTTCACCACGCACCAAAAGATCCTTGTTCAAGAATAGTTTTCTGTTTGTTAATACTTTTTACGAATTAATTACTTTCTATTTCGTTTATAATCCAGAGCCTGCAACATAGGTGTGTCTATTTTGCGGAAAACCACGTCCGAACCAACCTGTCTCCGGTATTAATATTCTCAATATTGTTTGTTGTTATTACGACTGATGTTTGTTAGCCCATCAACTGTGAATATCATTGTGATTGTGTCCTAACTCCTACCTACGTGTATTGAAACTAGATTGAACATAAACTGAACATTAGTATTGACGCACTCTACTATTACTGTCATTCTCTGTATAGTTTTTCTATGGCCATGCCACATTCACTACTCAACAATAAATCATATAAAATTAAGAGTAATACACGATGCCTTATCAGAACTGCAAGTCCACCTACGAGTATAGATTAGGTACTACTAAGATTAATTTATTAGTACCTGGGCGACCGAGCTCTGCTCTGGTGAAAATAGAGAATGCTCATTTAATAGTATAGGATGGTTCATACTAATCCCATGTATAGTACATACTAATTCCATGGTGCCATGTCATTATTCATTAACTTGTTCAAAAGTTTGGATGACCGAGCTCTGCTCGAGTAAAAATACGGAGAAAAGTTTTTTTTCCAGATATGAGACCTAGCTAGATCGATTTTTCGCGCCCGTAAACCCCTATATTGCAACTTTCATCGAAATCTTAAGAGCCGTTTTCGAGAACATGAGTACAAATATATAAATATTGATATTTAAATAGTATAGGATTTAGGATCTCCAACAAAAGCTATACATATGACATTCATAACACATAAATAATGGACAACATTAGGTATTAGTAATCAATAAAACATTGTACAAACCAATAATATGTAATAGTTCCTGACAGATTTCATAGGCGGAACGAGAACGACGCGACGCCGACGGCGCGTTGTGTTCGCGCGCGCTTCAAAGAGATGTCAGTAGAATTGACGGGGTCCGCTAGGGCCGATGCCTGCCGGGGTTGCGAAGAAAACCGAAAGGGAGCTCTTGGCCCCCGGCAACAGGGCACCTGAAGGAACACGGGTGGGTTTTAGTCAGTAAGAGTCTGACACGCCCGAAGTTATTTGATAATTTCTCACCCAAAAAAAAAGGCGGAGGGAGAAAGTTATCATAGTTGTTTTTTAAACGAAAATGAATTGTAAAATTTTAACTTTTAGTAGAGTTGAATTGTACGTCAACTATTTTTAAATAATTTAGACCAGTACCCTAATTGCGTAAATTATTTTCGTAAACAATTTTGCTAAATTTGTTTCATTTTGATAGTTCAACAACATTCATTGCGTTATTTACGTTATTGAGCAGATTTATTTTTCCAACTTATGAAGCAATGGATTAGCAATCTGTTTCAAATCGAAACAGATTGTGTTGTATTAAGCAATTAGGGTACTGATTAAATACCAGTAAAAATATGCGGCTCACACGGTGTTGTTATTCATTTTTCCTATAGTAAAACTGTGACATCAATTAAACAATAAATATAGTTACCACGAACAATTCATAGATTCATAAACGATCCAATTACTTGCAGCTTGCAGTCTACCAACATATTTCAATTCATAATAAATTCGATGACTATAAATAAATCACTATTCGCTGTGCCTGTCCCCTCGTTCTATTAGATCATATTTTGGCTGGAACGGAAATCGCATTTTGCCACTTCGACAACTCGGGCAAATTCGATTTAAAGAAAAATATGGAATACCAAAAAAAGAAATATGGTGTAGCAATTTTTTTTTTAAATGGGTTATTCCTTTTTGCCTAGCGTTATCTCGGCTTAATGCCAATTCGGTTTTTTTTACCTTAAAATTTCCATGAAAATCCTGTTTCCTTTGCATTGCCAGGTGAAACTTCTAAATAGAACTGCTTACTCCATCTTACATCCTTTGTGTAACCTTACCTACAGACTTCAACATTTTTTCTTTGGATAATGAACATGTAGTTTTCAATCTGCTTTTCTCTAATATTACGAATTTGGGTCACAAGTCATCATCATCATCATTCTCCCAATATATTTGCGGCCGGCGCAATATATCTTTTTCCTCCATACTATTAGTCGTCATCTCGGTAGTCACTCCCTTTCTAGCCGTATAATCTTTCAAACAGTCCATCCATCGGGTTATAAATATTTAGTAAAAAACATTTCAGGCTCACTTTTGGTACTGAGTCTGACAAAGACTTTAGGCCAAACCCAAAAAGAAAACGCGATCACGTCGATCAGTACCCTAATTGCGTAATACAAGCCAATCATAATCAGTCCATTGCTTCATAAAGTGGAAAAAAAATCTGCTCAACAACGTAAATAACGCAATGAATGTTGTTGAACTGTCAAAATGAAACAAATTAGTCATAATCGTTTACGAAATTAAGTTACGTAATTAGGGTACAGATTAACATTTATGACAGCAGTAGGTACTCGATTATTTACGAAGAAGGAAGTATTTATGATGGTACACTTTATCTTGCTGGGAAACCAACAGAGCAAAATATAGATTAAATGGGTTTTCTGTGTGGGCTTTGAGGCTTTGCTAGCTTGTCGGCCGGTCGCCATGCAAGTGAGGCGGGTATCACGCCCGGGTTGATCCGAGCGACGTCATAGCGGGCGAGAGGTTAAGAGGAGGCTCCCTAAATTGTATGTTAATTTGCATTAATATTCTGAAAAAGTTACGCATACAATCAAAATGTAACTTTAGAATATGATTCATTGGATCTTTTTCTTTCCAAATATAAGACAGTTACGTAATTGGAACATTTTCGTTAAATTCATTTTTTATTCGAAAATCATGCAAGATTATTTGAAACAAAAACAAAATCACTCGGCTTTTATGTCTAAAATAACTATTGTCAGTAAGAAAATATAATTTATTATCCAAATATAAGATATTTTTTCTCTAGATCATTTATTACTTTAGTTATAAACGAAATAAGAATTGAGACTTACGACATTTAGTTCCGTGCTCGAACACGACCAAAGAGCGTACGCGATATTCAACTTTATTACTGATGTGTTAGCGTTTAGCACATAGTGGAGTGGTGGGGTGCATGGGGGCGGAGTTTGCGTGGAAATTGTTTTTGGAGTGCCTGGTCTTAGCACGAGATGCTATTCCGGAATTCGCAACACAGAAAATCGTGTCCTTTAAACAGGAAAATTTTGCCTTTTAGCAGAGAATTGTGTAGATATATTTGTCAGTTATGTAAAGCGATTTTAAAAGCTGTCATATTTACTTTTTGGGTACGTAGTAGTCGTATAAAAGTAAAGCTATAAATACATGAAATGTACACTGTATTTGCCAACATTTTAAATAATAATATGTTTAAAACATGGATTTGTTGCAAGGATGAGAGACTCTTCTTCCTAAAACCCTTATTGGCTTACCTACATTTACCTTCGACATAACCCACCCCTGCTGTATAAACAAACTATAATAATAAAGCTATAATAAATAAAAGTCATAATCTTAATATTTCCTTCACACGTGATTATTGTTCACGTGTGAAGGAAATATTCACTTCATCTTCATCACTTTTTATTCCTGAAATTTAAACATAAAGGTACCTTAAATACTTTAGTACACGGCTATAAGCTCCTTATAAGCACGTAAAATAAACATAAGGTTCAACTTCAACAGATGGATTACCTCTCACTCCCAATCCTCAGCTATTGAAGTATGAGGAATAAACAATCTATACCTTATGTGTCGAACAATTTCCCAAACAATTCTATGTACCGAAAACCGTTAACATTTGTATAAATTATATCTATTTATAAGTATATAATAAATAAAATAGTAACGGTGTCAAAACTGTACATTTAATATTTTCGAAAAAAGTAATTGCTACGAAGTGTGAGAACCAGTCTGACGCCGAAAATATAGTTTTTAGAAATTTTGCTGTTTTTTTGTTTTTCTTGGTGTGTTTCGGATTGGAGCAAAAACTGCTGAATAGATTTGTATGAAAGGACATCATTCATTTCATACACAAAAATTCAAGTGCGGGAAAAAAAACGGTTTTCGTATTGGAAATAACATCTTGAACATTTTTTAATATTCAAAAATGATAATTTTATTTAAAATGTTGCAAGCATAACATAAAAAATACAGAGTTCTAATTTGAAAATAATATATTATCGTGAACATTTTTTTTTTACTTTTACAGCATAGGTTTACAATTAAACCCCTGGCTGCTATTTGAGTTTGAAAATACCAAAAATCGAATTTGTGCCCACAATATTTTGGAGATTCGTTTCAAGGTACTGTTTTGGGTACAAAATGTTCGATAGAATGATGTCTTTTGGCCCACATATAGTTTATAACCTGGATTAACACATAGGGTACATAGGCTTTAATACCGGTAGTAGTAGTTACGTCCCATGGAATATTTTCCGACTTCCACGCGGGCGAAGCCACAACCAACGGCTAGTTTTAAATAAATTAACCAGCAAACTTCTAAATTACAAAAGACACAATTATCGATTCATATAAATTTAATTCACTTTACAAACTGCGTGTATCAATATTTCCGGTAAATGAATTTAGTTAGTTTATTAATTAAAGATTCAAGGCTTCTTTCTTGCCCTTTTAATTAATAACCCAATCCCACAGATTAGTACAGATGGGTAACTCTGCAAAATGATTTAAATAAAAAGTGACTCTTGCTACGAGACAATAAAGTCCAATTCAGGTCGCACAGGGCTAATTACCTACAGTTATATTCACCTAGACGTTGCCTCTCTTTCTATCGCGTAACTCTCATATCTTCTGACTACGTTATGCCCACTGAATTCGACAAGTCGAGCTCGCCGCGTACCTACTTTAAGCTCCAAACCTAAAATACGGAGTGACCCATCTGTATTCATCTGTGCCAATACTTAATGTGATTATATTAATAGGCTGCCAGTATTGTCAGTTTATATGTAATTACAGAAGTTAATACGATGAGTAATAAAAACCCTGTCCGATATGTGAAGGTCATAATTCGAATCGATTAGTTGATATGAGTAAAAATAGAAAGTATTAAAACCGGCCAAGTGCGTGTCGAACCACGCACAATGAGTGATTCTGTAGTTGAGATGAATTTATCCCAGGAACAAACTTAACATTGTAGTCGAAAAACATGTTCTCCCATTTATTCCAACTGAAAATGTAAGTTGGTCGACTATTACTCGTTACCTTATAAAGCCTACTCAGCTGTGATAGTTTTCTTTTTAACTTCTTAATATAAGATGGTACAAATAGTGACATCTTAAAAAAAAAAATAGATTTCAGACATTTATGGGGTATCTGAAAATAATGTTCCACAATTCATGATAGTTTTCGAGTTATAATAACTTTTTAAATTTCTCAAAAATTTTATGTTCTAAATATTAAAGAAGAAAAGGAGGAATTTACGTCGAGTGGTACAGAGTCGACATTTTTGAGTCAAGTTTTTTGTGATTTTGTTCAAATTTAAAGTAAGTAGTCGACTCTGTACTAAGCCATGGACAGACAGACAGACGAACATGGTGAAATTATAAGGGTTCCTTGTTGACTACGGAACCCTAAAAAGTAGGGGTTCAGATTTCAGTTTGCCTAATGTAACTTATTGTATGTGTGAAAAAAAAAGAATGTAATTACTTTTAAGTTAATCATAGACACTGCTATGTCCAAATAGAACATAATATTGCTATGCTGTAACTTATAATCCATTTATTATAATATTAGAAAAATAACAGTTATTACCCTTTCGTTATTTCGATATAAACCTTTAATAAACTCCGTTTTCACGATAAGTACAAAGCAATGTAATCTATTTACCATTTACATTTAAAAAATAGCTAACTACACAATAACTTCGCACAACAATTTTGCTGTCAGTTTTTTAAATAAATGGAGTATATTTCGTTACTTTTCAATAAAAAGAGAATTGTTCTGCAGTGAGACAATTACAGGCTGGTATTATATTAGGTAGGTATTATGGGAACTGATAACTGGCCATTTATATGTTACTGCGACCATACAAACATAGAGTCGGCACGTGCGTCCGATGTGAACCGCGTGACTGCGAACATCGTCAAATGTGGCCAGTTCTGGGAATTAGAATCGATTCCAACAAAAACTGCTCATTTGGGATTGCTGTTTAAAATTGTTCAGTTAGGTACCTAATAGTCAATAGTCGCAATAATACTTAATGGTGAAGCTATAACTTGTCATCGTCAACAGAATTGTTTAATGAAAAAGCTCTCGAACTTAACACAAACAACTTCCTACTTATAACTTTTATTAAATAAACTACGTCAAAAAAGTACTCTCTATCTCTAGTTTCGTCCTCCATAAGAAGTAACAGATGGTTGAAAGAACAATAAGCAGCAATATAACTATGACGGAGAGGGTAGGTGTCTCTTTGTTAGTATCAGCCATATTTTAACTACTATGGGCGTACTGTGGGTAGTGTTGGTTATTGGGCAATAGAAAAGCCGTTTGCAGTTCAGATCACATTATAATTTACTATCAAATTAATCACACTAGCAATTCAGACACTATAGGTCCACGACACAACTATACGGAACGCGCGACAGTTTCTAACAGCTTCACTGCTTGACCACCATCCGTGAACTGTGCCTAGCTCCGGCTCAGGCCGGTCCAAGCGTTATGTTGTAGACTCTGTCAAGCGCCGCTAGGCGGCGCTGGAGTTCCGATTATTCAACTCAGTAACGTATTTCCCTATTTTCATAACTATATTGATATCACGACATCCTTAACCCTAATAATGTCACGCTAGGATCACCAAACTATTTCTAAAAGTGGTGGTGATGATAATAATTATGAAAACTTTTAATCAGGACTGACCTTTGTACAAATAGGCGTTAGACTGTCATCATCATTCCAGCCGAAAGACGTCCACTTTTAGACTTAGGCCTCTCCTAAGCACCGCCACTTCGGCCGGTTCTGTGCTTCCCGCATCCAGCGGATTCCTGCGGCCTTCACAAGGTCATCGGTCCAACTTGTGGGAGGCCTTCCAACGCTACGTCTTTCGGTACGCGGTCGCCACTTCTGAACCTTTCGGCCCCATCGGCCATCTGTTCAGCGAGCAATGTGCCCTGCCCACTGCCACTTAAGTTTGGCAATTCATCGGGCTATGTCGATTACCTTGGTTCTCCTGCGGAGCTCTTCATTTTTGATTCGATCATTTAGGGAAACTCCAAGCATAGCACTCTTCATTGGCCTTTGGGTGACTTTTAGCCTTCTAACTTCTAATGTGGTCGCTCACAATGAAAACCCATTGTTTCAGTGCCATAGATCATCACTGACAACACGCACTGGTCAAAGACTTTCGTCTTGAGACACTGCGGTGTGTGGGATGAGAAATATTGCGTAGCTAGACTGTAGGATAATGATAATCAATTAGCTACCTAAGAGCCGAAGTAAGAAGTCGTACCTACCG
This sequence comes from Omphaloscelis lunosa, assembly GCA_916610215.1. Classification (NCBI taxonomy): domain Eukaryota; kingdom Metazoa; phylum Arthropoda; class Insecta; order Lepidoptera; family Noctuidae; genus Omphaloscelis; species Omphaloscelis lunosa. Next base: position 16,754,428 of record OU744247.1, read on the forward strand.
TACGTGACTATGATTACCTGAAATATTAACTCATGCTTTATGTAAATGTAAACCCCTCATTAGGCACCCCAGAGTAAACGGTCTGGCATTACAGTCACATTACAGTGATTAATGATGAGATGAATAATTAATAGACGCTATTTATAATATAATATCGATTGTAGAGCTTCGATTATATCGATGTTGCCTAATTAGAGCTGAGAACGTTAATGATGTGAAACTTATACGTGTCGTACGAGTAATCCTATTAAATTGTGTATGGCTGTTGTTCCCGATTATATTTTGACCTGTATATACATATACTGTGATATTATATTACCGTGCGTCATAATTAATTGGTAACATTAGGCAGATTACTGTAAAATAAGAGTTTTGTTATTTGGGCTAATTATTTTGTAATTTAATTAAATAGTGTGATATTAGGTCTTTACCAATGAAATTGCCGTTTTTCATGAAATAAGTTAACGCCCTTGTTTCTCTATATTTTTTATTTTTATTAATCAAAGTAATTACCCATCCAATCAATGCATTTTTGCCAACGTAGTGGTAGCTTATTGATGCCCTTTTTGAAAAAGTCTGCTGGATGGGAGGCAACAAATTCTTCAAAGGCATTTTGAACTGCCTCTCGGTTACTGAATTTTTTCTCCGCCAAGAAATTATCCAAATTCTGGAAAAAGTAGAAGTCTGTAGGTGCGAGGTCTGGTGAGTGCGGTGGATGACGGAGAACTTCCAACCCCAGCTCTTGTAACTTGGAGACCGTCTCCTGTGCAGTATGAGGTCGCGCGTTGTCGTGCAGAAGTAACGGAGCCGAACGATTGACCAAATCTGGTTGGAGATGTGCGAGCTTCTCCATCATTATGTTCAGTTCTTCACAATACACATCTGCAGTAACGCTCATCCCATTTGTTAAGAAGCTGTGATGAATGACACCGGCGCTAGACCACCAAACAGTGACCATCACTTTTTTAGGGGTCAGTTTTCGTTTGGGGCATTTTTTAGGTGCTGAACCAGGATCTAACCAACTTGCTGAGCGCTAGCAATTGTCGAACAGAATCCATTTTTCGTCGCAAGTAACAATGCGATTCAATATACCTTCGTTTGTGTGCCTGTTGAGCAGTGCAAGGCTCAACTCGACGCGTGCTTCGCGCTGGCGATCATTCAATTCGTCATACAATACCCATTTGTCAAGCTTTTTTACCTTGCCAATTCGACGCAAATGGACCAATATTGTTTCGATGCTAACATCGAAAGCTGCTGCTAATTCAGCTGTAGATTGAGAACCATCAGATTCCACAATCGCCTTTAATTTGTCATTGTCGACAAGTTTTCGGTCGACCACGGGGTTTATTTCTTAGGTCGAAATTTCCAGAACGGAAGCGGACGAACCAATAACGGGTGGTGCGATCGTTAGTAGTGTTCGCTCCGTAAACGTTGTTGCTGTTGCGTGCCGCTTCTGCCGCTTTGCTGCCACTTTGGTACTCATACTCCATAATCACTCGAATTTTTAACATATACATGATGACGAAAGCGATGAAAACAGAACGCTAACCATTAAACAAATGACTCATTTTCAAAAAAGAATAGAAAAATAAAATTAATTTGAACTTAGAATTCTTAGCGAAAAAAGAAAAAAATTGAACTTGAAATAGCCAGTACGGCAGAACGGCAATTTTATAGGTAAAGACCTATTATTTAAAACCACGATTGGGGCGATTTATGAAGTGTGGCTGGCGTACCCTGGGCAGTCAGCTTGATGAAAATCTATTATCCTGAAAAGAGTTTTACTTAGGTGTGTGATGAAAGATTTTGCGCAGTTACCTAAATCACATCAAAGTAAAAGAACATCTCTTACTTAGATGCGGTTTTAGAAGCTGTATTCAAAGACTCACAGGCTCAGTAGGCAGTCCAAAGTTGCTCTGTAGTTCAGAATTATACATCTCACGGTAGCGCTGTTTGCGGTATTCGGCCACCAGCGCACATTCAGCGAGCACTATTGTTTATTCAGAAAGCTTGTGCAAGCCGTGTCTTAGCAAACCACTCAACGCTGCGCCGCTCCGCTGACCGGACGAGTGTGATGAAAATGGGCGCTCAATGATCCAGTTTAGGCGAACTAGCGCGCCAGTCATTACCATCTCATTACCATATACAAACATTAGTCACACATCGGAAAGGCTTAGAGAGCCCGCTGTGCCAACAAGGCACGGCTCTCCCGGCCACTTCATGCACAATTATTGTACTTAGCTATTGTCTGCATAAACACGCGAGATGTTTGGAGAACAAACGTAACGGAGCACAGAACGAGATTAACCCTTGTTTATAGTCTTACTTAGGTACTCTCCTTGTGAGTCACAGCCCGGCCGCATGGTTCGGCTCTGTAAAGAACGGAACACAGCATTAATAAAAATCCTGCAACATAAACAGGGTGTGTGTTTACATTAAATCACGTTAATTGATTTGTATTAAATTGGTACAATGTTTTCATAAAATTTTTACTCATACTTCCGAACGGTCCTGTGATTTTCCTGCGGAAAAATAACATTATAGGAATGAAAAATAATATTATTGTTGATCAGTAGGAGTTCAGTGTAGGTGTTGAGAATAGGGTTTACGAGATTTCATTTTGCTCAGAAAATGATCATGATTTCTTTATATGTACTACGTTTCATATCACTGTCTGTGTAAGATTAACAATATTGTTATTCCCAGTCCTCACATGTTTTATGCCGCCTCTGATATTGCATAAAGTATAAAAATCAATATAAGTACCAATTTGAGGGATCGTAATCTGCCAAATCCCTCGCAAATTTGCTTTAGCCTGAGGGCCAGACGCCCTAATTTGGATGCCTTTCGATTTTCACGCGAAAACATCTATTGGTCTCTAAAATTCATGACGTGCAATACTCGTGCCAGGTTCAGAAGTCAATTGTATGTATGTAGGTGATGTTTAAATGTTTATCGATAGCTTAAACTACAGTAATAACACGGTAAAGCTATCTGAACTATTGGCACAATATGTCAGAGCTGTAAATTGCTCCTGAACTTGTGTAGCAGAATGGAACCTCAATCAAAGTCAACACAAAGTTTCCGTTTGCGTTTTGATATTCAAACTGTAGGAGCACGCAAACTATCAACGAGTGGAATAATTTTACAGATCAAACAATTTTACATATCACGTAATTTCAGGGCCATAAAACGAATAGATTCAGTAGAAGGTACAGATGGTGCGGCAACATTGTTCAACACAACAAATTCGTGTTGTTATTAACGGCGCACCCTAAATAATTCATGACATTATTGAAGTTACAAAGTACACAATACGAATTTTGGTTATAATTGAAAACGGACCGAGTTCGGCTTATTCTTTGTGAATTTATCACTAGGGCCGAGGTGGCAGAGCTACGACGACGCGTTGTTCAGATAAAGTTTATTTTATGGTTTAAGCGAGAACATTAATATTCATTACTGGCGCGAAATGAACTAACTTTATTATTATAATAAAGATCAAAGAATGAGCGCTGCACGGATAGCAGGCTAGCAGAGCCCTCCCGGAGGTTATATTATTATTTTTATCCCCCATATTGCACCTCAATTTGGTGAGCACTCGTAATCTACGAGCGTTACTCATAAATCAAATATTTTTATTCAATCCTTTCATTCCCTGGTGGCTGCACATGAGGTAGATTGTTGTGCCTACAATGTAACAAAATGTAATAAGCGTGTCAAAGTGTCACAATACCGAAATTTTATAAATTATGTTTTGTTGTAAACAAAAATAATTTCAGTATTTTACAGTAATAGAGGCTAAAGCACCAAATAAAAGATGGTTGTACTCGCACAAAAGGGTGGTGGAATTGACCAATATTTCAGTGACGACATTGCTCTGTTTTAATATAATTTTACTTGTAAATTATTAAAAACATCGTTCATCTACCTACAGCTGAAAACTTGTACAATTATTTTCCCGTAGATATAAACTTCTTGTTTGTAGTCACAGATTTAAAAGCTTTTATTTTCAATACTCGTAATACCTACCTTTCCATGTTTACTGTCGGACGAGTCTTAAAGCTTTTTATTTTTCTTAAATAAACGAATCTCTAAGATATGTTTTCTACGTATTTGTTTGTTGTAAGTAATCTTGGCAAACACTAATTAACGGGACATTTGCGAGATTTTCTATCTTATCTCCACCGTTTTGTCTTATACAACTTTAAACTTTATGAGAACTAAGAGTAGGTAGCTTTACCGATTGTTACAAAAATAATATTCCTGAAAAAAATAATATCACCTTTCAAATGGTGACTGATGAAATCTTAATTTTAATAATTCAAAGGTTCAAATGAAAGATTCTCTAACATTAATATTGAATACATAATTTATAACCTAAGTAATATTAATTCGTAGTTTCGTAGTCGAAGCCCACGTTCAGACGGCTTCAAAATGGCGCTTCTATAGTAATATCATTCAGCAAAAATCTAATTTAAAGCATTCTTTTGAAAGGCATTTTTTTCTTCAAGAAATTTGTAGAGACTTAGTTGTCTGCGTGACTTCCCGTTAAAGTCTTCGTGTCATTTCTAGATCTGCAATTCTTCACGCGCCATATCTAAACGAGCATCGTAACGACACGCTGGTAATCTCACAGTGTTACGGCAACGTTAAATTCTACCAAACGAAAGTAAACTTTGACGCTATGAAGTCAGGACTCAATTTTGTGAAAAGCTTCACCATAGAAGCATGAAATGAGTAATACCCTTTGAATAATAACTGCATTTAAAAGTTTAAAATCATTTTTTCACAGCTACTCCTTTTGGGAATGGAATGAGAGATTGCAAATATATTTAGGTGGTGCGTTCATTTACATTATACAAAGGATTTTTAAATTAGAAGACTAGCAAGCAGCCCTTTGTGTACTTCCGAAGTTTTTTATACGTTTAGAGTGACCATCTAAGTTTAGGAAAGAGAGGGCAGACCAATAGCACCCAATAGCTTTTTCAGATACCTGACGCATGTAAAGCGGTGATGATCATTGACTGAAAAACTTTAGTGAAGACTCCTTTATAAAAGTAAAATAGAGCATCTTGTAATCTAAGTGATTCCTTCAGCTGGAAAGATGGAGGAAATTATCGTCGACGTATTTACGAGTGCCAAACAATATTGGATTGTATATAATTTCAATTTCAGAGTTTCTACCTCTTAACTGAAATTGGAGCAAGCCTACTATAATATCAACTTAATTGATATTGAAGACCTCGGGCACCGGTATTGTTTCTTCATTTCAAATTAAAAACTGATAAACATCAAAGCGTGGCTTCAATTAGATTCAAGTATACGTAATTTTCATTCATACACCGACACTTTCAGATAATCAAGTTCGGCGAATTTCAAGTGGAGGAGGAGAATTTGATAAAATCAATGTTCAACAAACGAAAGCCCATTAAGTTAGAGACGCTACTACTCGTAGCTATCATCATAATGTTACGCAACCTTTATACAGAGTCGGTGAGACGGTGTGAATTATGCTCACTTAGTTACTGTTCTGCGCTTAATTTCACATAATCCATCTGAGTGTCGCGTAACCCACATAATTGCGGTGTGGAATTTTGCTATGCGTCGGTCGGATTTTGTGGGAGATCGGGCGGGGCGACGCGATTGCGCGGGCGAGCACGAAGCGGAGCGGGCCTAGGAGCCTGATCCCGCATCAAGTTGCGAATAATTGAGTGGCACCCTCACCCGGCACCACTCTAAGTGTTACACTTAATTAGACCACGTGAGAAGTGCTTAACGCCACTCACTCCAGCTTTGTACACATTGTTGCATTAAGCGTAAACAATCAGCGGTAATTACATTATGTTTGTTCAACATATGTCGCTGTCGCTACATGATACGCGTTATTATTCAGCGTTTGTTTTCTTCATAAAACGCTGAGAGGTGCTTTTATCGCGTTTCATTGTACGCCAGGAGAGAGTTGTATAAGTTTATTTCCACTTGAACCGTTTTAACGACGCTGTTAGATCAACATTGATGTAGCTATTAGCTGGATGGGTGACCAATTACGTTCCGCCTCATCTTTTGTGTGCATGTGACAACGAGTGCAGTCAGCTGACACGCACTTTGACATTAGTGGCCATGGCGGAGGCTTTTAACTCCGTGAAATGTTTAACTTGGCGCGGGAGGAAGTCGGAAAAACTTGGGCGGTAAATAGTCCCAACCCCTAATCTTTTTCCTTGTAAACCTACATGAGAATGACTCGGCAATTATTAAAGCCGAGTAAGTTTTGTGTAAGCTGTTAATTTGATAACTAGTCGGAGGGTCAGTTATTTGGTTAATTCATATTACATTATTGTCGCCGACGCGCGTCGGACATCGGTTCCCCATCATGTGGAACTTGGGTAACGGTTTATCCATAGTTTTTGTGAGGTATACGTATAATGCTGGCTAAGCATACTCCAGTCAATCGTATTTATTAAACAGTAATCGACTTAGATATTTAAACCGTTATTCTATTAATTAGAGATCTGTTTGAAAGCTCTACCAATACAATGCATAAAATAGGTATTCATTACCTTTCAGTTAACGCCCCTGAACTGCCCCTGCTATTCTGCCTTAGTTAAACGATGAAATAATGAAAAAAAAAAAACAATAAACATATCCTTACCTTCCAGTCGATATAAATAGTTCTATCACAAAAACCTCTTTTAAAAATAAAATACATAAGTAGCTCTTAAATGTGTTTGATAGAAGCCTAAATGTCACTACATTTAGGCTTCGATAAAACACATTTAAGAGGTACTTATGTTATAATAAGCGAAATTGTTGTTACTGACAACTTGCCGTACCTGTGAACTTTTTGTCTAAAATAAATTATTTTTATTTTATTTTATTTTTATTATAGGTGAAAAAAAGTATGTAGTAGTATGTGTGTGTGTGTAGTAACTATGTTTATACGCACTAAAAAGAGGAGCTACGTCTGCCAACAAACTGTTGCGCAGTTTGGCAGAAGTAATTTTATATTGTAAAAAAAAATTCAAGTAAACAATTTTTCATTTATTTTATTTTTTCATGGAAAAAAAAAGGTTTTTGAGCGTCGTACGGCTGAGCACTTGTTCAAGTGTATTCCGATCCCGATGTAATTCTATAGGCGGGAAGACCCTCGGTGCCGGCCGGCGCGACGGCTTCACCTGCAGGATTAGGGAATTCGTTCCTTAACTTATACCAAGATACCGACTCACCCGCCTCACGAACTTCAACGAGACAGTTTACATCCTACGACATTTTTATGACATATTATAGGAACAATAGGAACGTATATCCTAGTATATTAGAAACTTTAGCAATTGTACGTGAACCCCTTATGTTTTGCTGGAGCTATTTCAACACAAAGTTTCGACTTTTACGATAATGTCAGCCATTGCCATTCAAACGCGCTAAAACTTTATCAATGTGTGTGAAAGGATAAGCGTTTGGCTCGTATCTTATACATACGTATAGCATAATGCTATATTAGATACATTCTGAGCAATTTAATAGGGACCGATGTTTGGTACATATAGCTAGATAGATACGTGGTTTCTGCATAGCGCTCCGTTGTCCTAGTCTTAGTATTCAGTGGTTGCAATGCAAGTCGATAATGCAGCCATTCTGATTTCCCGTGAGAACAATAAGTTTTCTCGAAATGTTGCACAATAGTACATGTCCGTGTGTACTGGAAATGTACGAACTGTGAGAACTAGGATTACTATGAACTAATTACCGGAAACGGAACTAATTAACAGAATTATCAATCAGTTGTAAATATTTTACACGAATTCCTGCAAAATGTCTGATCAAATAATTTTCAATAAAGTACTGCGTGCAGCATTGTCACCAGAATGTAAAATGTATGATTTTATAATAATACAGTTAGTATTATTTAGATGATTAATAACGTGATTAAATAACACATGCAATTAATTTACAATTATGAGAAATATAAGTGCTCGCAATTTTTATGCCAGTTAAAAAAAAAATGTATAATAGACTTTTACTCCAGATTTCCCGCGTTGGTGGTGACAATCCTCGTCCTCCTAATTTTCTTCAGCTTATTGGCTGCTTTCTCCGCCATCTTTCACTATTTCTATACTATACTATACTATACAAGAATAGGTTTTTTTTAGGTGAAAACTTTTTAGGCGCGTTAGTCATTTTTGAGACGGTTAAAACAATTGAAGTCGCGACACTGTTACCGTGTGCACAATAAAATTGTTCAAGTTTTCACTTCTGTCGTCACTCCCGAAATGTCACTGTTTTTTTTTAATAAATATGGCACCTTGTTTTTTTGTTTGTTTTATTATAATTTAATCGTGCTATCGTGTGTTGTGCTATTTATTTTGTGTGCACTGAATAAATGGTTTATTTATTTATCTAAAAGACATAATCTTTAAATATAGTTAGAAATTTTTTAGAAGCAAAATCTACACAAATGTCAACACTTACATTAATATAATTATTTCCCTAAAGCTTAGACCTTTGTTAAGGTGTTATTATCACTCGTTACGTTATCAAAGTGTCGCAGGTCCCCCGGTGCAGACCCTACAAGTTTGTAACTCAAACGGGTCACTAAACCGTCGTGTTCACAGTTAATAGAGAGGTAGCCAATCCTGCAGTTTGTTTTAACTTTCTATTGCTCATTTTCTACTCTTTTAAAGTGCTTGTTTTGCGGTTTCTCACGGCATTTACAGGTTGATATACATAGCTACCTATAAATTGTCACGTTCATTTTGTTTTTGTTTTTCCGAAGCGCTATCGTTTACCGTAGCTATAGATTTTATAGGTGAGAAACGATCCTATGTGTAAATAGGTTATAAAACAATGTTCAACGAACAGAAAGCTACCGAAAAAGCTTTCTGTGTTTCCTTTTATAGTCAAACAGAATATAGAAGTTATCTACTAAAATCAGAAGTTTGATTATTATTTCATCGTTAAACACGCGACTCGAGAGTCTAATTTTCCTTCATAATATAATTTGGGGACTGGAATGAAAAAAAAATTGGTTCAAATAAAATAAGCTAATCAGTGTAGCAGGAACCTGTTGTCTGTTGAAACATTAAAGGCTCAAAGATCTTTAGATTCGTACACAAAGCGCTAAAACTTCCAGATGTCTCATTGAATATACAGACATGGCGTAGGCGGTATCGGTTTTCTAGGAATTTCTGAACATGCTCAATATTATCCCCTAAGGATTTATTGTACATACATTTTTATTGGCTGTTATTTTCACGTGTAGGAAACCATGGGAATAAAAATTCTGATGAATTAAATTAAGATCGTTTGCACAAATACAACGTAATGCACAAACTGAGCAAAATTAAATCGAATCTGAATTCGATTATTTTGAGACGGTCTTGTTACTTACCCCAAATAAATGTGGATAAGGGCAGGAGAATGATAATGAATTATGTGTCTGTTAATTATTCAAAGTTAAATGAAAAAAAAAAATATTACTCAGCTTAGCTGCTTTAGGTAGATTTAATGCAAACATACCGATTGTTTGATACCTATACATACATACTTACATTTTTTTGTTAAAAAAAAAAACATTTTACAAAAAAAAAGCAGTTGGCTTCCAAAAAAAAAAGACTAAAGTGAAAAATTACTTTCCTTTCGGAAGTCAGTGTCTTCGGTTTTCGAGTTTTCGTTTTAGTGTTTTTTTTTTTTTTTTTGAAAAAAGTTTTTATTTTTCACTTTTTAGTTGTGGTACCTACCCCACCCAAATTCGAATACCACTATCTGCTATGTAAATAACAGTGGCAGGGCCTTATCAGAATATCATCCAGATAGGCTAAGTGGGAAAAATACGAATTATTGAAGCTAACTCAAAAACTACCCAAGCAAAATAATACAATTTATATGGGACCACCTCTGAAGCATGGCCTACCTAACGAAAAATAATTATCAAAATCAATTCATAATTTGCCGATTAATTGCGTGAAAAAAAATTTCAAAAAAGCATACAGTCGAATTGAGTACCTCCTCCTTTTTGAAGCCTGTTAAAAATCGTTTATCGTCATGATAGCCTCATTTATATAACCGACTTGTTACTAGAATACCTATAACAACACTATAGGTATTATTCTAGGTGCATCGTCTTCACATATAATTATTTAACTAATGTACGTACTAATACAAACTATTGTAAAACATTTTAAAAGAGTAACGGTGGAGTTTCTTGCCCATTCTTCTCCATACGAAAACTACCTTTTGGAAGGGGCGACTAGAATCAATTATATTATTCTGTAAATTTTGACGTTCAAAAGTGCCATACATGGGCCTATTTGAAATAAATGTTTTGACTTTGACTTTGACTATTAATATCATCTGCTATTATTGTAGGTTTACATTAATTGATTGAGTCAATTACTCGGAAATCGAAGCGGCAGATATCTATTACTGATTAAGGGCCGTTCCAGATATTACAGACAAAATAAACGTCTACAAAAGGTCCAAATAAATCCGCCTTCGCCTAAATTCCAGATCATTACTTAAATACTTCAGGTTTTCTGTATTACTTTTGCGGGTTTTCAGTCGCCTTAATGAATACCAGGTATTAACAAATCGAACTTTTTGAAAATATGCGATAGTTAATCCTTTATACCTGGAGGCTTTTATTTTGGATATAAAGTTCTGTTAACACTTTGAAGGACAGTACACGAGACACAATAGAAGTTTTATTATTATGACGCCTATGGGCGTATAGTGTCCTTCAAAGTGTTAAGTTTAGATTTTTTATGTCTGCTTGAATATAATTGTCGTGTGCTAGCTGACATAAGGCTAATAATTTTATTCGTTGACTGTCCCGTTTATTTTGAGTAAGTTTGTGGTACGTCCAATGAGTTTTTTTTGAAATAAATAGCTTTATTTTATGTTCCAAAGAAGGGGCTGAAATGTCGATGACTTCGTAATTATACAGGAGGTCTGAATTTCAGCATGAATTACATGTAAGGCATGGACGTCTCAACTTGATTTTTGTGGATTTCATAACTGGATCTATAACCAATGATGCATGAAAAAAGGCTACACATGTCATAACTGAGTGTCTTCCTTGCAAAAAAAGCCTTTTGCCTAACATGTTTCAAAGAAGCTCATTAAAGTTTTATTCTTCAGATTAAGACGTCCATAAAATAAAATAAAACAGTAAAAAATCGATGGGACATTAGAGTTTTTTTTCGCCAATTTATTGTTCAGACGTCCCTTGAAAATCAAAGTTCTAGCTCGTATGTCCAGCACAGGAAACACGGTTCAGTTGCCTTTGGTTAATGCATTACATGTCATGCACGAACGTCAAAGTCAGACCTAACATGCATTACATGTAATGCACGGACAGTCAACGTGTTAATGTTTTGTGTTTCGTAATATTAATTACTTACTTTGATGTAGAATCAAGTTCTTCTTACTGAACAGAGAGCTGTGCTGCTGGTGATTTTTTTGCGACACTCCTTCCCAGCTTAAGGCACGTGTGGTGAAGGGCGGGCGGGCATTTCGGGGGACTGACTTATGCAATTTTGACGTTCAAAAAGTTCGGATTCTCAGCCTAGTTTTAAAAAATGACTTTTAATAAATGACACGCCCTACCGCTCCGCCAAGAGAGGGAGAAGTTATTTGATAATTTCCCACCCAAAAAAAAGGGTAATTAATTGATAAGCAAATTGACACACTACGTCAATTTGCCGAATCGAAGACATTTCAAGCAATTGTCAAATAATGACTTGTGATTTGAATACTTAATACGGACAATTTATGGTGGTAGTCATTTTGCATAACAATTAATTTATCTGAGTTTACCTACCTTATAATTATATCACATAAACATAGAATTTTTACCTTGCTCTCACTAGCTCTTGGCTACTGCTAGGTGCCCGCCAGTGGACTGTTGCTCGAAACGTGACGTCACCAAAAGCTATCATAAGACTTGACTTGATCCTGACAAAGATAATTTTTGATCTGCTGTAGATACCTACTTATTTAATAAAATAAAAAAAAAAACAGTGGCACTCCGGGAGTGCCGTCAGAAGAGAAAACTTGAACAAGATTGCCTTGGTAGAAGAAAAATACTTGTATAGAACATTGGTTCGTAACCTTATCTAAATAAAGAGCACAGTCGGGTTTACAAAAAAAGAATACTTCCGAAACCTTTAAAGTAAAAATACTTCCATTGAACATTGATCCGCTACGTAATATAAATAACGATCACAATCGCGTTTACAAAACCTTTAAAGTAAAAATACTTGCATAGAACATTGATCCGTTACGAAATATAAATAAAGATCACAATCGCGTTTACAACAATGAGGTATCGTCACAGTGTCGCGAAATCAATGGTATAGTCCTATCTCAAAATAGCCCAACGCGCCTAAAGAAGTTTTTAACTGAATGTATCGTTCTTGTACGGTTCCGGCCTCAAAAGGAAAAAACGAAACCCTTAATTGAATCACATCGTTGTCCGTTTTTTTTCAGGAACGGGTGACGTGGAGTTATCAAGTTGAAATTAATATCAAATACGTAGGTATACGGTCCCTTGGAGCTCTAAAAAATCAAGCTTCTAAGTCAATGCAAAAATGAAATACGGCCATTTATGCGAAATATTTTGATACTCGCAAATAAATCAAAACCACTTTCCGTTGACCTAGAATCATGAAATTTGGCAACAACAAGGAAAAAGTCCGGAAATCGTTAATTGGTAGGCATTGGCAAATACAAACTTACATTTGTAGTTAGAGAATTGACCGTGACATAATATATCGATTTGTGGGAGAACATAGAACATGTTTTCAACTACAATGTTAAGTTTGTTTTTGGGATTAATTCATCCCAACTACGGAACCCTTAATACTTAGTCTGTGACACGGATTTAGGCGGTTCTTTTTTATTTTTAATTGGTACAAACTAATAGCAATTTTGACCATCAATGTGCTTACTTGTGCGTCATCATGATCAAAACTGAAATATAGCCAAAAAGTTATAAATAACACACACATAACATAACATCACGCCTGTATTCCCGAAGGGTTAGGGAGATGAACACCTTTTAGTACACCCACATTTTGCCAATTAAAGTTATAATGTTTTGAATTTATTCTTGTATTTGATTAAAAATTCGCCATCTTTTCTAACGCATTTCTCTTAATGCTAATCTTGAAATATAGAAATACCAACACTTTTCAGCACTCGTTATAAGGTGGAAAACACCTGCATTAAATTTTTGTACCGCATACATATGCATACTCATTCAGTGAGCGCACGGAATATTATGAAGTTGAAAATTTTCGCCAAGCACTTACTAGCAAAATGGCCAAGAGTATTTTGCGGTCTAAAGTCCAAGTTATTCTGTCGGATGGTCAATACTTGACCGTCTTTAGAGAAAAATCCGTCTTGAGGTCTTTTAGCCGGCTAGATGCTCTTCACACTACTAATCATATTAATTTAGTCCATTAAATAGGACACCAACTTCAAAACTCGAATTTAAAATCAAATAATCATTTCAGTATTACGAACTCATTAATGGCAGTACATTCAGATAATCATAAAAATTTCCCCAAGCCCCGTCTAAACTATTCAGAATAAGGAAATAAGTCATGGCCATGCCAAAGGTTACGTCGAAATTTCTTTGCCCCAAGATATAATTTCCCATACTACTTAATTAGTTATTAAACTTTTAACGTTTTATAAAGTTTGTGGGCCATCGAAAGCCAGTTGTTACTAAACAAATTTCTACAAGAGTCCCCCTGGGCCCCCGGGCCCCGCTCGTTAATTACACATAAAATGCACAACTGCTTGTTTACACCGCGACATTTATCGAGCACTGAACGGGACTTTTATTGACACATTCACTTAGATATTAGGGTTGCCAGTTGCCAAAACGTTAAATAAAAAGAATAAAGAACTTTTTGTTTCATAAATTATGATATCAATCAGCTGAAACCGAGGCTTTTCTGAATAAAACTTAAATTTTTCGTCGAGAAAGACCTAGCAACTAAAATTAAACAAACAAATGTAAACGTTTGAACTTTTAAAGCTTTTATAAAAAAGCCAAAATAGGCTAGGATTTAAGTAGGCAGGTAAACAGTGCCCTATTTTGGGGAGTCGTTATCTTTTAAAGGTCAATTCAAAGCTTTTAATGTTTTTAGACGCAGAGAGAGTTTGATATATCTTCTGATAAGTACAGTCAGGAGAATAAATACCTTACATTTACGAAACATTCAAAAGCAATTTTCTCGCGAAAAAAGATTGCAATTTTGTGAAAAGACCTATTTCATATAAGTATGGTTTCGATAATACTATGGTAGTAACACCATAAAATTTATATCAATAGTTGAGAAGAATCGCTTGCGATTCTTCTTTAATTGCGAAGTAGTATATCATGTGGCTGTACCTACACTTATTACTCCTAATTTTTAAGGCTAATCAACATACTTTGCCAACAGATCGTCAAACTCATGTTAACTACTGTGTTTAGCTGAATGAAATAATAAAAGACAATCGAATCACTGCGACATGCGTTTGATAATCTATAAGCTTATTTTTGTCTTTAAAAAATCTTGTGTTTCGCTGTTTCCATTTATAAGCTTGTAGATTTTAAGCCCAAAATAATTCTAATGAATTTATTACTTACAAATAAAGTCAACTAATGAATCGCCAGCCCTACCAATATGTACCTGATTTCACAACACCCAGTGCTTGTAGTGTTAATGTTGAGCGTTAGTACTAAGTACGAGTGTCCGTACGTATACCAGCGAGTAACTAGTTACACAGAGATCGTTGCTACTGACGTATGTACGATTTACATTATGTGTAAAGTCTGTATCGGGTTGCTTAGCAGCCGGATTGAATCAAAATCCTAGCATTACTTGAGCTGTCCTTACTATGTTTTAACTGTTTTTAATGTAATGCATTTAACTGTCTTAGATGGAATGTAGTTATTATTATTGTCATTTTATGACATTTGCCTTTTTGACCTTTCAGTGGCTAGGTAGGAACCGATATTCAATTAAAAGATTGAATCAAAATCCTAGCCTTACTTGAGCTGTCCTTACCATGTTTTAACTGTTTGTAATGTAATGCATTTAACTGTCTTAGACGGAATGTAGTTATTATTATTGTCATTTTAAGACATTTGCCTTTTTGACCTTTCAGTGGCTAGGTAGGAACCGATATTCAATTAAAAGATCTTTGAACCATTGCTAAATATTTTCTATTGAAAAATACGGGAGCGCACAGAGAATCTTGCCTAAAAAGTGCGATAATTTGTGCTGAAATGTTGCACAGCAAATATTGCTATATTTAAAGCAAAATTAGGGAAATTCGACCATTATATTGAATATAATGACAGTGTGTATAAGTTTTATAAAGCATTCTCTTTCTGATTGGCCTGTTTTAGTCAACTTTATTTCTCAATTGTGTATTGAATCGTTGAATCTTCAAATACTCGTGTTAACTTGTGTATAAGCTACGGCATATCTGTGGCTATTGTCTGAGAATCGATTAAACAATATCCTATGTATATAAGGTATTATTTTATTTGAAACGAGGCAAATTATTGAGATAATTCATTAAATTGACTGCCTCGTTGGTCTAGTGGTCGCAAGCGCTACTGCTGAGCATGAGGTCCTGGGTTAGATTCTCAGGTCGGGCAGTATTATTGGGTTTTTCTAGCTGAAATTTTTCAGTTGCAGCCTGGAGTCTGGACTTGTGCCCAGTTGCTGGCAATAGGCTCGCCCCCTATTACATGGGACTTAAAACATAACTGGCGAAATGTAGGTGAACCTGCTTACAGGAACACCTCTGCCCAACCCTTCGGCTAAACAAGGCGTGATGTTATGTTATGTTTCATTAAATTCATACACATTATTAAACATTTAAAAAAATCAAGAACTTGAACAGACGGATGTTATAAGCCAACAATGACATTCAATGTTTAAACTGAATCCCAGTCCACAAAACAGATCACAACAAATCAACAACTTCGCGAGTCGTATCTTTAATTTACGAGTTAGCTAAAACAAACAGGTAATGGATACAACGACACTTTACACGGTGTCATTCCAGAACAAAATATTTCTATAGTCGTGTACTACGTTCTTTTATTTTAGGACCGGGTTTACTAACTACAGTCAAACAAAAATATATTTTTTTAAGAAACTGTAACCCGACTACGGAAAAATAAAAGTGATCTAAGAAGTACGAAACAAGAAAATAAATCAGACAGAAATCAAAATTCAAAATATTTTTATTTCACATAAACCTTATGAATCGTCAGAAGCTAGGTGCACGGTTTCAATTGGTAAAGAGAAGAACCATGGACTAACCATGAACTATGGAGAAGAGCCGGCAAGAAACTCCACGGTTACTCTTTTAAAAATAATTGGTGTTTTACAATTCTTTCAAACAATAGTGTGACTAGATATGGGAGAACAGTGTAGGTATTTCAATAAGTACCAGGTACTTAAGAAAATAGAAAATGGTCAAAAAATCTACAGTCCACTAAGCCTACAGCGTTCTCACATTCACTAAATAGAAAAAAATCTATACAAAATATACGATATATAAATTAATAAAAATAAAAACCTATTTTAATTAAACGCAATTACATGATTACTATTACCACTGTAATAAATCTGAATAATTATCATGTGCACAAAAGACACCAATAAAGAGTTGAAATTAACTCGTAGGTATGTAATGTCAAATAGTCAAGACAGGTAATAAGTACAAAGATAGTCAAGGTAAAGCCGTCGTCGCATGCCATTACAATTTTGTATGTGTTCTTCACAGAGCATGTAACTTTGTCTTCTTTAAGCCCACATGATGTACAGTAGGGTTGCCATCCCCAAATTTTGAAAATCAGTATTGGAAGATGAAATTACCGGACATTTCGGATTAAAAACAGGATGCATATATGAAAGCAGTAGTTAATAGCAACAAGCAATGAAAAGTGGTTCAATGAAACTCAATTATGTATTTATTTAAACAATTTTTAATGAACGTTTCTTCAGTTTTTTTTTATTAATTAACACATTCAGTTCCGGGAGCCCTACCCGGAGGGCTCATTTTAAATGTAGGTTTTTCTTAGCGAATACAGCATTATAAACCGTGAAAATTAAATCTGATGTATATAGGGTGGCAGGGACATCGACGCGAAAACTGTTAGGTACCATGGATTTAGTACATGATTCTGAACTAGCGTGAAACTATTCGTCAGTTATATAAAATCAAAATCTGCTGTTCCATACATTTTGAACGCTTAGGTATTGCACTTTTCTATGAAACGGCAGATTTTTTTTTAATGATTTTTATTAAATTCCGTAAATTTACGGAATTTAAAATACGGGACTTTACCAGGATGCTTTAAAAACTCAGGACGTTACTTCAAAACTATCTAGGACACCCCAGGACATCCCAAAAAGCAGGACATGTCCTGGGAAAACAGGGCCGTTGGCAACCCTAGTATACAGGCATGCGACCACGGCTTTACTTTGACCATTTTTGTACCTATGTCTTGATTTCTGTCCGTAAAATTTTCTTGTTTCGTATTTTTTAGATCACTTTAATTTTTCCGTCGTCGGGTTACAGTTTTTTAAACGATTTTTTATTTTATTTTATACTCTTCCATTTTAACGTTTGATAAACGTTACGACAACATAAATAAGAGTAATACGATAGGTCAGTAATTAACTATTTACTCTTGACTTGGCGACACCTAAGTGGGAAAGAGAGGGAGATGTGTGTGTGAGAGGGAGATGTGTGTGTGAGTGTCGAAAAGACGTATGTAATCGTACTGCACATATTGCTACTATAATTACCATAGCGCAATTTCTTTCGACGTCAACACCATTTATCGAGCTTCGAAGAAATTCAAAATATAAAATAATAAACGATAAACTTATACACGAAAACGTATTTCGTTGTACTTAATTTAAACATATTTATTTACTTAACCAATATAATAAATATACATATTTGTAATGTGCTCGTCAAGACCTTTCTTTGATACCAAACATGTTATGATTATCTCAATTTATTTTTTTTCGTGGTCAGAAATATACGTGTAAAATCCACCATACAAAATTTAGGGAGAATTTATATAGCCTATGTCACCCGGACCATTATCACAAATCTATTGATACCTCATTCATCAAAATCGGTTCAGTAGTTTAGGCGCTACGGTGGAACACACGTAAATACATACATACTGCAATAGACTGCTAAAATCATAACCCTTCTTTTTGGCTTTGCCGTAGTCAGGTAAAAACATCTAGAAATGTCATCTGCAAAAACATTTGACAAATGACAATCAGAGCGTTCCGGAAAATTCTGATTTTAAATCTGCAAAGCAAAAGAAGTTAAAATAATTACTTAAGTAGAAGGCGGATTATACCTACGCACAGGTAATTTATTCCAAAAACTATGGGATATTATCTCTTAGACTTTCATAGTCAAAAAACGCCAAATCAGAAACATTAATAGCCCCCACAGTTAATAGAATGCTGTAGTTTGTTTATCATGATATCTAACAAACGGTTCGTATCTGATTCTGCACTCGCTGCATCGTTGACTACTCTGCCAAAGAGTACCCAACTAACTGCGACTGTAATAACAGAGATATGCTAATGCTTTAATTTGAGCCGTTTGAACTCTTTAAATATTCTAAAACGACCGACTAAAACTCCATAGAGAAATATTTATGGATGCAATATTAAAAATTCTATAGATCAGTAACTTTGTAACATTAGTTTTGATGACGAGGATTTTAAATAAATTTAAATAATGATATAGGTAGCTATGGGGAAGTCTTTATACACTATTAATTAGAACAACCACAGTTGTCTCACTTTCGTGTTATTATGATCATTTGATTCAGTCCTTAATAACAAATTATATGCAATTATATGCTGATTTTGAGTTGCTCTCAACCCACTCAAATCAGTGTGCTTTAATAAAAGCTGGATTAACATCGTATTCCGGACAACAGGCTGAACAAGCGTGGATTACCGTTATTTCGTGAAAGCCTACATTCGGCTGCAACACTGAACGTCGAGCTAATTCCGCGATATAGCGCACTAACGCAATCCTACACTCCAAACTATGACGAGTGCTATTTATCGAAGCGAAACATACTCGTACAAACTAATAGAACGTCTGATAACAACATAATTCCTCTAAAACATAATTGACCCGACATAATGTAACTCCAACTCGAGAAAAATATGGTTCAAGAAAGACCCTTCTTTTATATTATTTACAAGACCTCTTAATTATGTTATCGTTACAAACAAGAGCTTTTGTTTAAGAGAATCTATTTCAGTCTCAGGTAATTTGAACAAGCTACAATAAAATTAGCAAGGGAAATAACAAACGCTCTCAACTACTAGGTATATCGTTATGGGCCAGGTTATAGAAAGTTAGAATTTTAAAACGCCGCTTAAGAACCCTCCCCGATCGTATAGTACCCACTTAATGTTTTTCGTACTTGGTAAGTGGTTTAATTAAAATGTTTAAACGTTCGCCAAACAGTACAAAACATTATGAAGGAACCCGTATTAAAAACGATTAAAAAACAGAAAGTTTTGCTAATTATTTCGTTTTTATTTTGTTGAAGCAAAACAGCGTTCCAACTTAACAATTAACTACTGAACTTTGAAAACAAGCTTAATTTATTGTTACATGAACATTTAACTTATACCTTATCATGCAATGGCGGAGCAATTGCAAAGCGAAAATAGTAATGTCCTTATTTCTGTGGCATTTTCTAAGAACTTTATTTTACCTATGCTTAAGCCTAAACATACATAACAAAATATGTTGGAATAAAAGTTAGTGTAGCAATTAACTTATGGATAAGACTTGGAAAACTGTATAGTCTCCGAAAAATAACCTTTCTGACAGTCAATTTGTGTGAAATGATAAGCATCATTTCGTACATTCGTCTCTCCCTCCTACACAAACGAATTTAATTTATAAACGGCCTAAAAGCCTAGATGAGAATTTATGTAATTAGTGAATTAACCTCATTTTATCTGACATCCATTTTCGTTTCGTTACAATACCAGTAAACATATCGTACCTAGTTCACAATTTAGTGTTACATACTGAAATCGTGTTTATTTGGTGTGTATCTTGCCTACTCGTAATCAATGGAAGTGGGTCGCGATTAAAAGGCACTCAATCCGATGCCCATGTGCGAAGTGTATCGACGCCAATGCCACCACCACTTGTGCTCGACATAAACCAGATGCCCCACACCACATTGATGCAACTTTTTGTACAATTTGTTTAAGAACAAGCCGATATTTATAATTCTCTTTGCTAAACGAACATTATTTTTGTTTCACTCTACCTGGTTTTGATACGAGTATTTTACTCGGAGTAATAATAACAATGGCTGCAACTCTTGAAACTAACATGAAATGAAATAAGTTGGCTTTGAAGAACATAATTATACCTACATAAAATAGTGGAGAGGCCACTGTGTAATTACATGTTGGAGCATTAGAAATCTTTCTGGTAGGTACATACTTTGAAAAAAAAATTATCATAGTCCTTTTGATTTATTTTACAATTAATTTTAGTTGAGTTGTCTAAGCAATTCTTAATCAGAAACTTAGACCCGTTTTGTCTTACGTTTTCGTTTCGTTTGGTAGTTCAAGGGACAGGATCGAAGCCCCCAAAAATTTCATTTAATTTTAGTTGAGTTGTTAAAGAACTGTTTTTTATTAAACCATTATTTATTTTACAATAAACATCTAACACTATGTACAAGTTACAAGCACTCTTTAATCAGAAACTTAGACCCGTTTTTCCTTACCTTTTTACTTCGTTTAGTAGTTCAAGGGACGGACATGACCAAGACCCCCTAAAATTTAAACTACCTACTGAAACAAATGTCAAGTTCTGTCAGCATGATTGGCACATTATTAAATTAAACTTCAGAATCTATAGGATTTATTGTGAAACGATAACAAAAGAACTGAGTCATTTAAAATGTAGGACTTCTATTTTAGACATTGTAACGAAGCTTCTAGAATAATGATTCGTTGATCAAGCACTTAGTAATAATTTTAGGCTTAGACTGTAATGGAGATTTCAGTTATTAGATTGAGGGGAAAACGATCTTATTTGTTTAAGGTTGTCTGTAAATGATCGCTTTTAGCGATAAGACAACCCATTATGTCACCCAATATAAAATTACTACATTTATATCCATAATTTTTATAATGTACATAATAAAGAGTATCCTATCTATCTACCATAAACTACATAGGTACATACACCTCTGTTAAAAAGTACTAAAACAAGCTCATCAAAAATCAAGATTCCCATAATTTTCTTTGGTTCTAATACTCAGTTAATTCACAAAGAAAAAATTCCCTTACAATAAAATCGTGCAACACGCCTGTACAACCCAGGCTCAGGTATCTTACATATTCTAGCATGGATTGTGTTCGTAATTTTAGTGACAGCTGCCAATTCATTACGGTAGGATTATCGCGTGACTCCGAAATACGTCATGTTGGAAAAGTGAAGGTTTCTTACTACGGCTCCATTGGGCGTCCACCTTCATAAATGTCAGGCGAACCTAGTTAGAGTTAAATGTACAGTAATACTTTTATATTAAAGAGAGTAAATTGCCTTTTTCTTAGAACTACAAGCAGAAAAAGTGGTAGAGCTTTTTATTTGAATTTTCTAGAAAGTAAAACATTAAATAGGTACTTATTTTTTTACTAGTACATATATAAGTTAACAATTGCAATTTCATGATTGAAGTCTATTTAGTAGTAAGTCAACGTGTATTTAGCTGTATAATGAAAGCAATTAATTAGGTATTCTGCATGGTCGTATCACAATGAATTAAGTTGATACGCTCATAATTTGTAACCAACAAATAGATAACAGATTTCCAGCCCTAATTAATACCTACAAGTGATTAATGTATTTCGTGAAATCAGGTTATAAAACATAGAATGATCCAGAACAAAGAGAACTACCACAGACACCTGAGGTGTTTCCACAAAAATAAAAATAAAAAGTATAACCTCGATACGGAGCGTCGTATAATAAAAGATGCAAACCGACGACGTTTGCGAGCCGTTTTTTTGATAACACATATTGAAACCATACATTACTTCGACTCTTCGGTATTACCGCTACACCTGATACCAAGATTGCTTGTTAGTATTCAGGGTATCGCATTCTTTCTTTTTACTATCGCACGTTTTAGAGATGATTAAAAACAAGCGGTGGTTTACGCGAGCGTTATATCCTGTTTCCTTGCTCCTGTTCACCATAACTATACGTAAGCATATTTAGTAAAAACGCTGCAACGGTGCAAATTATAATTAC
This sequence comes from Omphaloscelis lunosa, assembly GCA_916610215.1. Lineage (NCBI taxonomy): Eukaryota > Metazoa > Arthropoda > Insecta > Lepidoptera > Noctuidae > Omphaloscelis > Omphaloscelis lunosa. The sequence goes on from OU744247.1 coordinate 16,776,793, forward strand.
CTAACGAGTGTTTGATGCCATCGTTAAATTTGCATTTGCTTTTTACTTAATTAAAGTAACGTAATCATTTTCATGAATAAACTATGAACTAAAGTGTCTACTCAAAGCAATACGGTAACACAACTTGCGAAATTCTTGCAAACACCACAAAGTAGGCATATAATATGTGACATAATAAATCATAAGATATTCTCCACAATGAGCTATATTTTACACACGTTTATAGGAGCGTTTTTACGACATTATAACTTTTATGGAATAAAACAGTCTGAAAAAAAAAAAAAAACGAAATACCTACTGCATGACTCGACTTGTGACGGCGTCAATTACGAAAATGAAACTATTTGAACAAAATATATTAATTAACTTTGGTTCTGTAGTTGCTTTCAATTGAAGTTCATTCAATTTATTTTTCAGTTGGAAGTATGGCGTTATTAAAAACGAATAAATGGCAAGTCTGATGTTGCGAAGAACCGAGGCGCGAGTGCTCTAGTAATTGGCCGAGGAAGCACAGAGCGGGCTCTAAAAGTGCCTCAGTGATGACGCAATTGTTAATTATTGAATTATACACTTGACATGTGCTATTACGAAAGTTATTGCTGTGAGCGGCTCAGGCTCCTTGTATTATTATCGCATAGTCCTACTCAACATTGGCAAATCTATCTACCTACCTACTAACTTATAGGATCGTAGAGTCTAGAAATAAATCCTTAAAAATAGAAACGATTGTGACCCACAAATAAAACAAGCAGCAAATAGATAATTGTCAAATCAGTATCAATTAAGAAAACTAGTGTAGAACACACATCAGAATATGCCGCCTAAATATTTGCTGAAGCTTTTCCATCTTAACTATTTTCACAGCTCTAAACTGTCAAAATCACGTTCCCGCTCGTCTATCAGTATCTGTTACCACTAGAAATACTTCATAATGTATTTTACTTTAGCAAAAGAATCAGAGCGACAATAAAAACTAAAGTAAACATTTAAACTGTAGCAAACTACGTATTATTCACTAAATTGGCTTCGTTTTTGTTTGTCTTTCGTCCAGAATCCACAATAACGAACGCAATTATTAAAAACCAGCTGAAGTATTCTGTCGATACTTATTCAATTCGATATTTGTTCACCAGCTACCCGAGGAACATCGTTACATTTATTGAAGCGTACTATTGCCTCCAATTGTTCTGGATAGCGGCTAGACCGGCCAGAGAGGGGCTGTTCTGTGCCTACTTCAAATAATGTACACTCAGCCCACTGTAGCGGGGGCTTATCTGAAATGAAAATCTGTAGTCATGAATACGACGAATTTAAGCTTTTCAATGCATCGTTCGACTGTTTTTTAAATAAAAAATATTTTTCCAGTATAACATACATGTATATATGCTTTATAATGATTCCATGACAACCAAAAAAGTAATTGATTCTCCTAACAACATCATTATATTGTTTTATTAAGGCTCGTGCAAACCAGCGCGATATCGCGGGCGCTACAGGCAGCGCGACCCTTGTAGCGTCCGCGATATCGCGCCGGTCTGCACGAGCCTTTACTCTTCATTATTTATTATCCGACTGAATTTTCTACAGGCATCGAACAAATACTTGGAAGGCCAGTCCTCATTAAAAATATGTCTACGTTTACTTTGTGTGTTTATAAGAGTACCTTTTGATCTTTTTGGATCAAAAACCGAACCGCAGCTTACCTGTACAGAGCTCTACAGAGTACTCAAAGTGCGGCGACTGGTTCGTGCACTATCTCCGCCCGCCGACCCCGGCCGTCTGCTGACACCACACTTAGCACCATTTCCGTCTTCACTAGAGTGCACTAGTCCTGTGAATGCGTGCCTAAGATAACTAAATATCACACGTGGATAACGTGCTCTTTTGTGAACGCAAATATGACGTCACCCTAATAAAATGGCTGCACGTAAAAGTCGCCGTTATTCAAAGTCACTTGCCATTCGAATATTCTTTAGAGTATTCTTGAGGTTTACGTCCACGGAACTTGTGAATATTTTTTAAACTGAAGGCCCTGTGAATAGCGAAAAACAGATTGCAAATACCTATCTAGTCTCGGATCTTAGAATCTAAGACACGGCCATTATTGCCTTTGTTCTCTGTCAATTAAATAGGCACCGATTTTAATCAATACAGAACTATCACCACAGTACATTTCAACTATAAATTCCAATACCGCACCTAGTCAGTTGTATAGAATGTAATAATATTTCATCTCGACATTTCCATGTAGGCAGTTGACTGTGACGAACCGAGGAAAGTAAATCATTTCAAATGAGCGTAAGACATTGGGAAAACGATCGTTCAGAATTTTTATAAGCCGTCGGTTCTACGCGGTCGTCCTCGAGCAAAATTGTTGCGCTAATATTGGCATGTGCCGTTACTGTTTGCTCGTTGTCTTTATTCACCAATTTACTTACATTTGAGCTCGCCCCGCGGGTCGTAAAGTAATATTATCCACCGTTGGGCGAGGGCAATAGTGCCTCTTTTACGGGCCGCGAGCGAGCGTCACATGGGAAATTATTTGACGTGGCGTTTAATGGATTTTTGCCTTCATAACACGCTACCTACAGCCAAATAAAAATACTTGTACCTACTTACTTATAGTTACACTTGCATATGTAGAGCAGCTTTTATTGAAAAAGGTTTTGTAAGCACTTTGGTTGCGGATCGTGTGGTCTGAAAAATGTGATGTTGTTCATTTATATTTTGCAGTTTCTCAATTTTCAATCTCTCTTTTCTAATTGAATGTCGTTTTAAATGATCGATTAATTTCAATATCAACAACTAGTATTCACAAAAAACAGTCTCATCAAAAGTCAACGACACTAGCTGGGTGTGGACTTTGCGACATAAAATGAACATTGACTGAAAAATTAGGATAGGGGTAGCAGCGTGATCAGTATGAGAAGAAGGTCATCCTCCTTCCTTCTATGCCAGGTTCCTTGCGTCTATGCCAGGATCTACGAGCAGTCATACTGGTAGCGATCTTTGTCCATCTGAAGACCTTGATTTTTTAAAATAGACCAAAAGCACCCAATTAATGTTTTTTCTGTTTGTGCAGAGTACGGAGTCACAAGCCTGGAGCTGCTAGAACTGCGAGTGCCGGCGCACGTGGCTCTGGGCACGCGCGCGGCTCTGTCGTGCCGCTGGGCGCTGGGCCCCGCCGACGTGCTGTACTCCGTCAAGTGGTACAAGGACGGCAAGGAGTTCTTTCGACACGTGCCACGCGACCACGAGCCGCGCAGGAAGTTCCCGCTGCCGGGGGTTGATGTTGAGGTCAGTGAAGGAACCAACCACCCTTTTTCTTTGTCGTTGTGTTGTGATCGCATTTCTGTCTGGCGTATGTCATTAAATACCGCGGCAGGAGTTTTTTTAACCTAGATTTATCTTGTTCTTAGCAAATGTCTTATAGCGTTTGTTCGACGAATACCTACTTACGCAGAATCTAATATTGTTGACATGCAATACCTTGCAGTCTGTCTGTCAAATTGAATGGAATGAAGACCGAGGCACCGATCGCACTGACGACGAACTCTATTGCCTTAAATTATAAGCTCCTTCAGGTTTGAATAGGTGTAGAAATTGTAGTTTTATTTCAGGAACACCGATATTAACACTTTTACTGTTACTTATGTTGGTAACTAAGGATGAGAAAATTATTACCTTAAACAAAAATTAATATAGACGTTCGCGATACTGCGGTGAGACGCCCGTTCGCATAAGAAGTTCCGCTTTCAATCGATATTCATGTCACACTTTTAATATTTCCCGTGTTACGTTGGAAACCGCATAGTTTCAAGAGTTTTCAGTACTCAGCCCTCTAACTATATCGAAGGTCTGCTTGTTCCTGAACAATTGTGTAAATGCCGGCCGACCAGTTAATGCGGATGAACTTTTAGAGTAGATACGTATAATTGGATTAATCCGGTTGTGAGTCGAGTTTGCTTAGGTCTCCCCGAGAGGAAACAATATAAAACTGGACCGGATATTACGCCGTGAAGAGGCGCAGGTGTAAACACACGCGGCTCGTGCGGGACTCATTTATACTTTCTTTCATTTAGCTGCCGCCGCTTATCATCTACAACCCATTTACAAATTTTTATTGCCTTTTTATATTTATCGAGCAAACAAAACGTAATGAAAACAATATCTCCAAATAAATGTAACATTCACGAGAGTTTTTATGTGCGGAGGTATCCGCTCTTACATTATACAGTTGTTTTATGTATTTCGGTACTCAATAACTCACAGAGAGAAGTACAAAAACAAGTTAAAAGGAGTTATTGCAAGGGTTAATGTTAATAACTTTTGGCAGAAAAATCTTGTAAATCCTTTTAGTAGAAGTTCACTAATAGATATTTTTCCTAAGACCACGCGGATACCCTGACGGTTTAATAACAACAGGCGGAAAATAAATTCTCGGCGTCTTGTAAAACATGGAAGAAAATCACTGGGAAAATTTTATAACAGGCTTTACGTATGGAGGTAAATAATTTAGATGGGTAAATAGCCTTAGGTTACTTTGAACTTTGTAAGCAATTTAAACCTATATATTAATACAGCCGACAAGTCTCGTGGCGGAGCGCCGGCGGGACGAGCTAACGACAGCATTATAATTAGCGGTGCCTACCTACCCACTTACTTAGGGACGTTGTTTAGTTAACTTACTGCGCGTACGCTTTGTTCCTACACTGTTTATCCACAAACTCCACAGATTGGATTAAGTGTTTACCAAAATTTTTCTCTCCGGATTTTTCGTAACTTTAATTAAGTTAAATTGAGTTATTCAATTAAGGGGGAAGTCAAACAAGTAATTTTAGGGAGGATTTTCTTATATTAATTTATTACACATTTCTCTTAGTCTGACAAGATCAACAGGGGTATTGAAATCTTCTTCGGGGTTTGCTAATTTGCTAAATGTACTCTACGTTCTTCCGGCACTTTAGGGCTACAGCGAAAAGACCTCGAAATCCTTTATGAAATCAATTTAGGCATCTACCGTTTTAGGTTTGTATTTTGGAATAAATGTTCAAACATGAATCTTGATCCAAAACTAGATTAAAGTGGAAGATAAGATAAGATAAGATAAGATCATTTTCAGTCATGTTTTGCCTTAATGGCGTACAAATATAAACACGTAGGATATTTTTATTTATAGGATATAGATTACTTAGTTTGAAATCTGCCAGTTTTAATCCGACATTCATAAAAATAAACCGCTTGGAGTGTTGGATTCCTAGACAGTTGAGACCCTTTCAGAGAAACTTAAGCACTTTTCTAAGAAAAAATGTTTTTCATAATACTTAGTTTTTCTTGGAATAATGTTTAGTATACGATTTAGAAAATAATTCCTTTCAAGTATCTATGTAGTCTATGTTGGATTTTCTTTACCGTCCATTTAAATATTCTTTTCTGGCAAAAGCGACAGAATATTGACCGTTATATCTACAAGCTAAAGAAGTAATGGAATATCTTCGATACCACTTATTTTGTCTGTACCATGGGATCTTATATTTTTTGAACTTGTGTCGGAGAATGGTTTAAGCTACAGACAAACAACATCGAAAACAAATACTTAAACAATCAACATTAATGTCAAAACCTGTCTGTAATCAGCGGCACCTCAAGACAAAGCAGTTGATTACACGTACCTATCATGAATATTAAACATTCTCTTTTTTTGTACCAGAAATCAAGTCCAAACGGTGCGAATGTGACGCTGTACCCAGCTGTGCTGGAGACGGGAGGCCGCTACCGCTGCGAGGTGTCGGGAGAGAGGCCGCTCTTCCCTACAGTGTCCGATCATGGAGACATGATCATTGTTGGTAAGAATTAAGATCAAAATTTTCTAGTTTTCAATACACATCATTCAGATGCATTCTCTATAAATTATTAACTTTTTTGGATTCCGTACCTCAAAAGGAAAAAACGGAACCCTTATAGGATCACTCATGTGTCTGTGTGTCCGTCTGTCACAGTCAATTTGCTCCGAATCTAATAGACAGATTAAGTTGAAATTTGGTAAACATATGTATTTCTGTGAGCCAAACACGAACGTGTAACGTAAATAAATGAATTTTGAATATAGGGGTCACTTTTGGGGGGCAAACAAAAAAAAATTTAAATAAAAGTTTTGCTAACAGCACCGTGTGACATATCAAATGAAAAGGCTTGTTGCGAGGATCTTAAACATATTTTTTAAATAACTTTAAAATAAACACTTTTAAAGATATTAGAGAAATTCGATGAAAATTCTCCTTATCTTCGAAACTACTGAACCTAAAATTTTGAAAAAATACATGCTCTTTACTCATGAATTATCTACAGGAAAACCTATAAGAAGTCTATGGTCCTAAAACAACATAAATCTCTCAATATTGTGCGTACAAACTTACATTTGCAGTTGGAATGTATGGGATAAAATGCATTTCAACTGCAATGTTAAGTTTGTATTTGGGATAAATTCATCCCAACTACGGATGTGCGTAGTCCGACACGCACTCGACCGGTTTAAAAAAAAAATAACTATATTAACTGAGTACTCCTTATATTTTTAACTGAACATTTTATATGCCAACCTAAATAACAAAACATGTAGCTACTCTCTCATTTATATATAAGACCTGTATTGTTCACTTATGTTTAACAAAATAAATATTATCTTTATCTTTTAAGCGACCCATAGTAAATATTGGAAACAGCATAGTATAGGAAAAATGATCGTTTAGTCCAATCTCGATTATGAGGCAGCTAGGTGACAGACACGGCCTCTGCAGATTATTTGTGTGAGATTGTTTGAGCGGAATGCTTTCGAAAGAAGAAAACATAGTTCCTTTTTTAAAAACAACGGAAAGACCCGGTAACGCACGTTCATTCGCTTCCCGCTTGTAGATCTAAAAAGGGTTTGAAAAATAAACATCGAAACAAAGAAAATAAAACATTCGTTCCATATTTGATTTTCGTAATGACGAGAAAAACAAAATGGCTGTCTCATTCGTAGTTCATGTGGCACAGTGGCACACCATGACGTTTATTCCAAATATGAATTTCAATTTGGAGATGGAGGCAGAGAGCGGCAGAGGGCAGCGGCTTTAGTTTATTACCTTGTACTTGGTGGAATTGCAACATAATTAAGTAATCGCATCCACTACTACATTTTTGTACGTTCACTTAAGTATGTAAGTTAGTTGTTGGAGCGGCAATATATTGCTAATAAATTGCTTTCGATAACATTGACCTACAACATTGGTTTCGTTTTTCCATTTTTAGGGTTCCGTATTTCAAAAGGAAAAAACGGAACCCTTAAAGGATCACTCGCGTGTCTGTCTGTCTGTCCGTCTGTCATAGCCAATTTGCTTCGAATCTAATAGACCGATTATGTTGAAATTTGGTACACGTATAATATTCCTGTGATCCAAACACGAAAGTGTAACGTAAATAAATGAGTATAGGCCGGCCGGCCGCCATGGCCCACGCACAATGGTCCACTTGATAGATTAAGTGCGGAAACCAAACCCCATAACATAGAACATAGAAATGAAATGAAATGAATATAGGGGTCACTTTTGGGGGGCAAACAAGAAGCTTAAAAAAAAAAAGTTTTGTTAACAGTACCGTGTGACATATCAAATGAAAGGGCTTTTCGAGGAGGAACTTAAACATATTTTTAATATAATTTTAAAATAAACACTTTTAAAGATATTTTAAAAATTCGATGAAAATTGAAAATTCTTCCCTTATCTCCGAAACTATTGGACTTAAAATTATGAAAAAAAAAAAAAAAACAGTATGGCTCTTTACTCATAGATTACAGAAAAACTTAAAAAAGTCTATGGTCTTAAAATAACATGGTAAATCTCTCAATATTGTGCGTACAAACTTATATTTGCAGTTGGAATGTATGGGAGAATATGTATTTCAACTACAATGTTAAGTTTGTATTTGGGATAAATTCATCCCAACTACGGAACCCTTCATTGTGCATAGTCTGACATGCACTTGGCCTGTTTTTTACTAAGTAATAGGGATAGAGCTATCTTTTTGAGAATAGGGTTAGTTTAATAATGTTCTTCCCATCTAATATTGCTATAGATATTATGATTGCCCATAACTATGTAGGTATCTTTAGCTATACGACCCACACGAAAACATCATGATGCGAGTATGTGAGAAATTTTAGAACGGGCAAGCGTGACGGCAACGGGTAAGCGTGACGGCTGGTTTCTACGTGTAGTACTTGTTTATTATTCTTATGGCGTAAAACTCTATATTTCGCTCAAACTTCACCATCAGGTTCTACAAACTAAAATCAATCATCTGTTGAGGGTTTTGGCACGTTACATTTTATATTTTCTAAGTTTCCTCGAAATTGAATTCTCGTCGTAAAAAATCCATGAGACGTTTGGTTCCTATGTGCGGCTATAAACGTCAGCTACAAATGATTATTTACAAGTACCTACCTATTTGCATTATTCATGTTAGTTATTACTCTTTTCCAGCTGACGATTTAAGAGAAAGATGTAACCTAATTAAAACTGCATTCAATATTTAGATACCGTAAATTTATATACCGGATATAAGTAGATGGTAATTGGCCTTAGATCCACCTAAATCACTATTCTTTTTTTTTTGGGTGGGATATCATCAAATAACTTCTCCCGCTCTGGGCGGAGCGAGAGGGCGTGTCAGACTCTTACTGACTAAAACCCACCCGTCCACCCGTGTTCCTTCGGTTGCCCTGTTGCCGGGGGCCACGATCTCCCTTTCGGTTTTCTTCACAACCCCGGCAGGCATCGGCCTTAGCGGACCCCGTCGATTCTGCTGACATTTCTTTGCACCTAATTCACCTAACGTTCTATTCTTCACATCTAGCGCTTCCTGACCACGGCCCCACAATCACGGGCTCCCGTCTCCGGTACCAGATCGGGGACCGGGTGCAAGTCAACTGCACATCAGGCCGGTCCAGGCCCGCGACCCGCCTGGCTTGGTACATTAACGGGGAGCCGGCCCCCTCCATCGCCCTAGTGCCACCCTCCCATGAGATGCACGAGGATGGGCTCGAGACCACGAGCCTCGCGCTGGACTTCAAAGTCAAGCCTAAACATTTTAGGAAAGGAGACCTAAAACTCAAGGTAAGATGAGAATAAGTATTAATTTTTAACTGTGACAGAAAACAGATATAGCACTGTATGAAGTGAATTAGAATTTTTTTCTTGTGCATGAAGTTCCAAAATATTTTATTTAAGTCAAAAAAACAATCTGCCTAGTCTTTTCCCAACTATGTTGGGCTCGGTTTCCAGTCTAACCGAATGCAGCTGAATACCAGTATTTCACATGGAGCGACTGCCTATCTTACCTCGAAAACCCAGTAACTAGGCAATACGATACCCCTTGGTAAGACTGGTTGTTAGACTTTTGGGCTTCTGACGACCCGTAAGGTCTTTCAAAGATCCACGAATGACAGCCGGGACCAACAGCTTAACGTGCTTTCCGAGGCAAGGAGGAGTGTCGGTATGTAGAAATGGCAACCCATCCCCGGACCAACCCCGGCAAGCGTAGCTTAACCTGATAGATCGACCCGTGCGGCTGTTAGTACTTAGCCACGAGCTCCTCATTATATTTAAGAATCTTAAATAAATATATCGACCGATATTTTGATGATTTTTTACCAAAACATAACAGTTCAAGAGGTAACACTGGTCTAAAAATTGTTTGATTCGACCTAGTTCTACAAGGTTTCGTCACCGAATTTATTTTGCATCAATTTTAGGTACTACCCTTTTCTGTTGATGAAAATGAAGTTGATTGGAATACCTCAATGAAGGCTTTCTTAATGACCTGAGTTCAAATAAGTGTATTGTAAAAGGATCGATTTCACGAACCGAATTAATTTGAAAAAATTTTTTCGCTATCTGCTACCTACCCGTTTTATTTGCTAACAGACGGTTTATAACGTTTATTTTAATCAAGTTATGTAGTACAGAAAATGTAAAATCACGGTGCGTATCTACTTAAAAGTGACAAAAACCAAGATCTGGGTAACACGAATGAGTTAACTGGTAACACGAATGAAATTCTTATTACACGAATGAAGTCTGCATGACACTAATTACATTGGCTAACTAAACCACATTTATGATTATACATATTAAGTTTTTGAAGTGAAAACTTTTTTAGGCGCGTTGGGCATTTTTGAGATGGGACTAAACCATTGATTTCGCGACACCATGACGACACCTCATTTTTGTAAACGCGATTGTGCTCTTTATTTATATTACGTTACAGATTAATGTTCTATGCATTTTTAATTTAAAGGTTTCGAAAATTGATGTAAATCGATGGTTTCGGAAGTTTTTTTTTTTTGTAAACGCCATAGTGCTCTTTATTTAGACATGGTTACGAACCAATGCTTTATACAAGTATTTTTCTTCCACCAAGGCGATATTATTCAAGTGTTCACTTCTATCGGCACTCCTGGAGTGCCACCACTTTTTATTTAAATAATGCTCAAGAAAGTCTTTATGTAAGTACCATGGTCATTTTTAGGTGAGAAGTGAAAACAAAAATACTTTATTGAGCTTTTGATCAAATGTAGACATTAGAAAAAAAAACATTTTTGTTCATTTGACATGATCTTTGTCTTGTCCATGTTCATTTTAAGACCCACTCTTTTGAAGGAAGATAGGTTTCGTGAAGTTGGACTGACATAGTAATGTTTTCGTACAGACACTTTAGCACCTCGATGTACCGATAGTTGATCTGGCAACAGATACAGCCCATGTCTTGATCGAATCGAAGGCTTTCTGTCCACAAACGCTAAGCAAAGAGGCAGGTTATACTCTTCGGTCTTCTGTATAACCTGCCGCATCGTATGTATGTGGTCTACGGTGCTAAAGCCTTTACGGAATCAGGCTTGTCCGGGAGGCTGGAAGTCGTCCAAACTGCGCGCGAGACGGTTCGTGATAACTCTTGAAAAAAGATCTTCTATTAATAACTAGTTAAATCTTACAGCTTAAGTTTGACCGCTTAACTGAGACCGTTCGTAAGGTAACTTCGCGGTGCAGGAGTTGTCACAAGTTGACATATCAGTGAGCTCTCGCGGCCCATCAGCACATCCCTTTTAACCCTTTCTATGGCATATTTTCGGGATCGCTTTTTATTCGTTTATATTTTTCCCTTCTTGCAATCCTTCTCCTTTCTAACTCATTTTCATTTTTCTTACATTTTTCTTTCGCCATTTTAAACCTTAAAAAATTACCATATACTGTAATAAAAACCATCAAATAATTTTAACAAATAAATTAATGGTAATTATCATTGGAGACATATCAATGAAAAAAAAACTCTTGAAGATTGAAAATAAAAAAAAGGTAAACAAAATTTGACGACGATGAAAAGCTAAAAACAAGCAAAGAATCATAACCCTCCTTTTTCGTAGTCAAGTAATAAACCGTTCATTCGTGTAGAATGGAATTTCATTAGTGTTACTCGAAAAAATTACACTAATGAAGTGACACGAATGAAATTTTCAACTAATAATCTAATTTATTGCATCGTAGAATATTCTAGATGCCATTAGAAGGCCACAAAATATCCCGGTTATTTGTTGCTAATCTACGTGCATGATAAAGAATTCATTGTTCAAACACTTATTTCACACCATTAAAAACACGAATGATTCGATTTTCGTATTAAGCATAGAAATACAATTAAAATGCGATTTCTTACCAGAACAATGAAGCGCACGTCTGCTATCACCGAAATATTCACGTGCCCTTTACGCAGCGTAGAAGTGGGAATGGCGGTAACGCACCTGGGATGTTCTTAATTACGGACATTTATTTAGTCGACACTAATGATTAAAAAAAGTGATCGCAAAATAAAACACAGAAATCGTATTATATTTTGTATTAATATAAAACTATCAGCGTTATTTTCAGTTAACGTTAAGTCAGTTTATGGTTATTAATGTGTAATTAGATATTTTAAATACAATTTTCCAGATAAGTTTTTTTATAATTAAAGTTCTTGTAAAATCAGTAAAATGCCCTGTGACACACATGAAAAGTAGATAGTTTCTTATAATTATCTCGAATATTAAATGTTATAGTTTAATATTTCTAACTGTACAATATTAATATTTAATGTAAGCATCGCATAAAATAGAAATTATGCGTATTCCAACAATATTAAATGAGTTATTTCATAAACCCACTTTTTACGGTTGGTTTCAAATTGACCCAAAAATAAAGTGTAATCGTGAAATTCTTACGAAGGTCTACAGCAGGCTATCTAGAGTTAGAGATCACATTGAAAGTAATAGAAAATAAATATTTTGGAAAACAAAATGTAAATGCCTTTAGATCTTGCAAAAGATCGGATAACCTTCTTCGAAATCAGATAAAATGAAATCGTTATAAATATGTCGTTATGATCCTTATAAGCAACATAAATGAATACACAGAATCATATTATCAATAGACAAGGGGGTCACATTGTGATGTGGAACAATTCTTAGAAGCTCATAAAGTGTCTCCAATATAGTGAGAGTAAACCGATGTCAGTAAACTGATGTAAGAACACCGAGATAAACGATTATTTTTGTGTAGACGTAACAAATAATTACGGTGAATCATATCACATCACATCAAAATCAATCTCGGTTACGAAAATGCCTAGTTTATCGTAAAATATCAGATAGTACATCGAGACCCGTGACAGTACGTCAGGCAATATACTTAGCTAGGTTTTTTTTTTGTCTATAGACCTAATACCTCAATAACCTCATTGCCTAAACCTAGCACATCATCGTCATCATTCTCCGTCCCTTATCTCAATTTATTTAGGGTCGGCGCAACATGTCTTTTTTTTTCTTCCATATACTTTTCTTTAAGGCCTGTTTCAACATCACCTCCAATTAGGTTCTCGTTAACGTACTTGGCAGATAATATCCTACAAATTCTGTTCCATTTTTGAATTTATTCGGTAATTAGTGGCTATTCGAAAATCGTGAAGTAGGCCTTAAACTTAGGTATTTTTGTTTTTTTTTTTAGGTTTTGGATTCCTCTGATAGCATTGTAAAGACTTTACAGAAGAATCGATATCATCAGTTGGTCGGTAAAACAGATAATAATTATGATATTGCATAAAGATCCCACTTGGATTTAATACTTATTTACCCCGTGTTAACCTGGGACGGTGAATTCAGTTAGTTGCCGTGACAACCCATGCATAGCTCCCCTCATGACCCTTATACACCCTAACACCTTGCTGACAATCTTATCGATAAATTAATGACATCCAAATTGTGGGGATAACTTTCAAAAAGTTCGGAGGAAAATATTTTTCACATGTAATATGTGTACCGATCTTTCTACCTACAGCTACACAAATCAATAACGTTCTCTGTAAATATCATTGAAGGTATAAAATGTAATTTGAGTTTCCGACAAAGAATAGAGCAATCTTTTCCGCAATGTAGTAAAAAGCGGCTAAAGTATTGTATCAAAAGTTTTGCCTCCAGCGTCACAGAGATATCGGTAACTTTTGTAGTTTTCCCGCTCGATTGCAGCCATTTGTTGCGCTGTCCACTTTCAGGAGATAATATTGGACTGAAATATTAAGTTAGTGTGACTGACATTTATGATGTTGTTTCAGTGTCTAGCAACAATAGCGACGGTGTACTGGCGGAGCAACGAAGAGAGCGTTCAGGGAGAGAGGCTGAAGGGCTATTCCCGATCCCGGGAGCTGACGGAGGGCGGTTCCAGGGCAGACCGGGTGCAGGCTGCGGGAAAGCCGGGCAGGGCCGCGCCTGCCCAAGACATCACACCCTACCTACTCCTCATAAGTGTCATGATACAACTGTCACAAAATAAATTCAATTCGTAAAAGAACGATTATTAAATAGAAATATCAAAGTGAACTATTAGTGAAAAGTTTGGTAGCTAAATAAAGTGATGAAATGTGCTAAAACTTTCGAAATAAAATGCTTGATTTAATACGACTACGAGACTTAGGCTTACAAATGTATCCAATTTTGCATGTCTGACTAATGTGCGTGATCATTGTAAATTCTGTTTTGTGATGAAATGTGTGCCATCATTGTCTACATAACAATCAGTATTTTAGTTAACACCTCATGCTTTTTTCCAAAGAAAATATCGGTAACCAAAGTTACAGCATTTTTTTAAACTGTTTTACAGTCTACCATTTAATTTAAAAATATATTTTATAATTACAAAGAAGCGCAAGTTTTTACGTGTGGTCATTCCAATATAAGGTGATAAACCGTTTTATTTGATTGTACATAATTATAATTAGGTATGTCATTTCATAATGTTAACATATCACAATTGACTAACTGTATTTTTAAGAGGCGATTAATGTTGTATTTCCATGCATTTATTATGTGTACGTTGAATGAATAAGGATACCATTTGATCATACACAATTATGATAGTAGAACAGGTTCTATTTCCTTAATCTACATTACGGTATTAAGTGACAAGACGATCCCAAAGAACACATCCCTTAAAGCAGCGAATGCATCTCGACAACCATATACGAATCGCTTTGTCCATACTTTCAACTTTTCTTAACGCTTTCTTTAGTCAATCGGAAATAAGTTACTTAAAAAGCTTGCGGTATGGAAATTTTCTGCAATAAAATTTAATTCCCAAAAATACCTTTTTGACTTTTAAAAACAATACTCAAATGTCGTGTCGAGAAATACGAAATAATACGTAAATCAAAATTGACCGAGCGTTTTTTCGTGTAAATTGCAGCAATCATCGACAATGCCTGACGCACGTGTAGTTTATAGCACCGAAGGTGACATCCATCGTGAATTGAAACGCACTGCGTTAAACGAGACTTACCATTTTACTTCAACATTTTCATCACTGCGTTCTGCGTTTGGTTGTGTAAAGTTATTTATAACATCAAACGAATTAGATCGTTTGATGTGGCCCTTCGGTAATACATCTCTCACTTTGCTCATATTGAGAAGTATTTTATACATTTACGTATCGAAAATTCGCGGTAATTTGTACAGAATAAACGCATGTATCCCAGGTGATTGGTGCAAAATACGCGGAAAGCTAATGGCGCTTAAGTTACGAACTTGCGATATCAGCCAATACAATATAGTACAATAGCTACAAGGAAAACTTAGCTCTACAGGAAAACTGCGATAGACAAACTCGCCCACAACACTTTTGTGGCGAAAAGAAGCGATTCTTGTGTAGTTTTATAGTTTCCAGTGAGACTCAACCACTTGGAGTATGTATTTTTAAAGTCGACATCAAAACTAACAGTTTTTGTTCGATCGTCATTCAAGAGTTACCTTCACGAATAACGATGTTCTCCGATTTTTATACAACTAATATAAAAGCTAGTGATCCAATATATTTACTCGTGTTTAATGTACTAATTGCTTATCTAACTACGCAAAGCAAACATTTGTGATGTTAACATGCGACAAACTAGCAAATTGGTCACATTCAAAACAATTACACAGTGATTGATATCATTTTCATAGTAACAGAGCAAGAGCTAGGTAATATTGTGTCCTCCCGTTGAACTGAAACTTATCAGAAAGGAATGTAAAATTAATCTGAAAGTGGCAAATTAAATGTATGGGAGGTAAATAAATTGTACCCAATCTAGAAAAATATTTATCAATTACCACTTTATTTTATTTTGTTTAGTATTTATAGAGAATATAAGAGAAATATAATTACAATGTATATATTTTGTAAATTACTAATATTTATATTTAGGTAAAGACTTATTTTAAATGTTGATGCGTCACCCCTCCAATAATTATGACTATATATTGTAACATTTTATCAAATATAGTAACGGATTCTGGTTGGTCGCATCAATTTCTAGAATTCAGTCAATCAATATTTTACCTAGTCACCATATGGTCTAAGATCCGCAGAGGACCGAATTTCACCCATCTGTTTAATGAATGAAAAGTATTTTATATCAAATTTAGTATGATGAAAAATATATTGCGAGTGGGTAGGCTTGTATTTGTTGTTTGTATTTTTTTTTAAATTGCACTCCTTCCTTAAACGATTAATTCGTTTTAGTAAGAAATGGTTCTCTTAAAAAGCACTATCCATTGATATATCACTATATGGCTATTAGGCGTCAGGAACATTCCTAAACTTAGGTGGCCTAGCAGTTGCTGCCGGGGTTGCGAAGAAAACCGAAAGGGAGATCGTAGCCCCCGGCAACAGGGCAACCAAAGGAACACGGTGGGTTTTAGTCAGTAAGAGTCTGACACGCCCTCCCGCTCCGCCCAGAACGGGAGAAGTTATTTGATGATGTCCCACGCAAAAAAAAAGGTGGCCTAGCAGTTATCTTATATAGATCATTAACTCTAAATTGCCTAACAATTGGCAAAAGTCGAGTTAGTAGCAAAAATGATCCTTGAAAAGCTCTTTCAATTGTTGTGTATCTTGCAATGGTGAAAAAAAAATCTTTTTAATTATTTTTAGTCTGACCAGGAATTTTTTAGCAAACCACTCGCGATATATTTTCTAATATACTAAATTTGATCAGAAATAATTTCCATCCATTAAACAGATGGGTGCAGGTCGTTCCTCTACGTATCTATGCTAATATACATTTTAGATGTTGCTAAAGTGACTGTTGTTTTTATGTAAGGAAACTTTTATAGCGTCTGCAAATAATCAAAAATAACTGTCTTTGCCATTGAATAGGCATGACATATTGTATTTTGATAAAATTAGCACTGAATGTACAGGGATATACCAAATTATAAAAAAATACATTTTATTATTTTATAAATACATTATGTACCGAAGATAAAATGGTCAAATCTGTAAAAGGTAACATTATGCTAGAGAATATTTCCTTATAATTCAAATGAAGCTTTCCATAATTATTATGTTATATCATGACTGCAATTATAATCTTATTTGTCCTTAAAAATACTAACGCGTTCCCTCAAATGGAACAAAATGTTTATCTACTTGCTCCCTGTGAATTAAACGCATATCAATTAATGTAAATAATGGAGATGCAAAGAAAATGGCGGACTTCAACGCAGCCAGTGAAACCCCATTTTACCGCATTTTGCCCGTTCTTACCTGCTTTAAACCAGAATTTTGAAAGCTTCCATTCATCTACCTCATTCTCATTCATTTAACGTGGTTTTGCAAAGGCAGACAGAGGCCTACAATGTTCAGAACTGAATGAAGGATGGTGTGCTTAAATTATGTAGTTACCGTATTAAACAAGTCTATGTAAAAATAATGTGGCGAAAAACTAAATATCTTCATAGATTTGCAGATTCATAAAACTGTCGGTAAGAGCTGGGTATCGTAAAGTTTAAAATTAACATCGAAAACGGCCATTATGCATTAATTACAAAATTAAATGTGGCATACAATGTATATCGTCAATTTATTGGCTTGTGTCGGCTTGGGGTTCTGATCCAATAGCAAGTAATGTATGGAATTTCCGATATTCATGTTACTCATGGTCCGAGCGGTCGGAGCACAGGGGTTTTAGCTCTACACAGCCTTTGACTGTGAATACATCTATAAATCGACAAGGCCTACTTATTAATAATTTCGGATCTGCAAAATAGCAACTTTACAGAAGTTCCTTTAAAGTTGATATAAAATTTAATAACAATATATTTCATCTTATTCAAAAGGATAAGTTAGATTCATACAATATAAGGGAATAAAAGAACTCCTTTTCATAAGTATTGCTATTTTACAGTTCAGACATTGTTAATAAGCCATGGTGAGATAATACTTACATATGTAATATAATTACTATTAGGTATATGTATAATTTTGTGGACTACGCAGTACGCAGTTATTGTTGCTTATTGTTATTAAATATTTATAGCGTATAAATACGAGTTTGTACATAATGAATATACCGTGTAGCTCAAAAGAATTGAAAATAAATAAATCATGTGACCTAATTATCGTGATGTTATTTTTGTTTCCTGACTAGGAGTTCAAGCGAGGTCACTGTACAAATAAGTACCTTTTTTAACTATTTAGACTAACTTACTATTTATTTATAAAAAAAAAAAAATGTTAAGTACCTTTTTATTTACTTATTTCAAGAATGTCTTCATAATTTCATTAAATTCCATTTGATTAATTTCAGAAAACGTTCCTGTAGTATAAAGTGGAATTTCTAAAGTACAAGCCGTTTATATTTATTTTAAATGTAAGTAAATAGGTTACGTAAACATAAACGTAAGCTATAAAGCCTTACAACTGAGCTTCTAAGTAAAAATAACATACTTGACATGTATTACTTGCTACCAACTATTTATTTCCTTAACCCTTTGAACGTTACTATTTTCACTGGAATAAATGCTTATTCTAATAGCTTTTATCCGTCGCCAGGTTGCCATGAAACTGTAAGGATTTATTATCCCGCAGGAACCATGTGTAATTCAAGTGATTTTAAAAATATTGAGCAGATTTATTTAAACTCGAGTCGAAGGCATCTTTTCACGCTGCTTTTCAATACCCAGCTAGTTCTAGACTTTAAGATGACTAAACTGATCTCCAGGTCTGAGAATCTGTTTTCCAGGTCGTAGCTCTCTGGATCCGCTCTCAATTTACTCCTTGTATTAATAATGAATACTTAATGTAACTTAATAAAATTGTAAAACAAAACTAGGTGTATCTAAGAGCAATACGTGCCGAGATCCCAACACCGGGGATTAAATCTGTACCAGTACTTTTACCCCTCTCGCTAAAGTTGATAATAATGGAAAATTATAAAATTAGGTGCTCATGCAAATAATGCTTATAATATTAACAATCTACTTATTTTTTAAACAGTAATAAAACTCTACAAGATTTTTTACGTTTTCATCCCAATACCATATACCGGTAAAATGATCGCATTGATTTATTACCTAAAATGGATCGCCTTAATTGATTGATTTTATAAACAATCGGAAGATTCCTAATGACTGATTAATTACGCGACATCAGGCGGTCGATCAATAAACTAGAGCAAATCAATCAGCTAGAACTAAACCGCTATTAGCAGCTAAATAGCTGACACTCTCCGACTAGCAACATCTTAATTAAAAGTTCAACAGCTCGTTAAAACTTGTACACTTTCTAGACAACTATTATACCTAAGCACTATTTATAACAAACATGATAGGTAGGTAATAATTTAAACATAATGTGAAGTGGCCATCTTTTTTCGATTCTTATTGAACTAAAGTTATAGTATTTTAAAACAATGTCTTTAATTGCATCCAATCTAACTACTGTTCACTGTGTGGCATCAGTGGAATAAACTTTATCCTATTTGAATAAATTGGGTATCCCGTGTGTCAATTTTATGTCGAAAACGGGCTTAAGGATACTGATAGAACGACCCAAATCTAGGGTCTTCGCGGACGAGAAAACAAACCTTCGATTTTTTATATTTTTCACTACGGATAGGGGAAGAGTTTTAGTTACACCTAAATACCCATAAATAAATTTAAAGATTACATTTGATTAGGTAGGAAATTTAATTAGGTAGCAATACGTGAAGCTATTGTTAAATATATCAGTCTTTTTCATCCCGAATCCATACATATACACGTAGGTACGTTCTGTTTTTCTTGTAATTCACCGAATTTATTTCAAAGAAAGAACGGGGGTAATTTGCGTTCTACAATTGTGATTTCCGGAGCAATACATCAACATCGGTCTTTGTATCACGACCCTCCAGTTTTCCCCTCGAGTACTCTAGCCTTTGTCATCATAATGGCGTACCTACACGTGAATTACTACTTCCTAAAGCTGTTTATACATAAGTACGTGAACATAAGATATCCATTAATTTTCCCCGACAAGTTTTGCCATAAAAATCGAGTTATTTATTTCGCACACAACACAAGATTATCAAATTATATCTGAATTCGTTATGAAAAAACATTTTCTCCTTTTATCCAAACCACGGATTCGTTGCACGAATAAAACTGTTAAATGAATTATTCATCAAAATCTGCGTAAACTGGTTCAAATTAACTAGTTTACTTGCTGACCTGAACGAAATAATTTATGAGTTGATGGAATATATTAAAGTAGTTTACAACATCCAGGTTGCTTATCATCCAAGACAAACTTTGTGAAGTCCTATGAATCCGACTTATTCATAATTTATAACTTTACCTACTATTAATACTTAAATTATTTATCTACACGCCTAAAGAAATAATTCCAACCTTTATCAAGAAACAATTAAAATCATGAAATATTATCAAATTAAAATTATAATATAAATATTCATTTGGTTAATGAATGCTGCGGGAAGTTTAATTTCTTTTGATTGATACGCTTGCTTTGTCGTCCCGAAATTAACGAGAACCGCTGCCCGCCCTATTAAGTTCAGTAACAAGGTTTGCAGCGCAAAAAATATGTGAATTAGGGTGCATCGCGTGTCATGTAGCCGTTAAGAGTCCATGCATAATGTGCCGCGCGGATGCAGACCCGTGCCGCACTCTGCCGCACGGCAGCTCGCCGCCGGACCGGCACACTCGCCCCCGCACGCATGCCACCCAATCCCATTATCGCAAATAGGGCAAACATATTCATTATTCTTAATTGTTTGTCATGTAGTTTACAAAACAGTATTAAACATTGGGTAATATTATTTTATGATGAATCACTACAATGGCGGCGTTCCATCGGACATTTAATTATCTATCGTTTGTTTCTGCGTGCCTTATTATACGTGGAACAATAAATAATCAATGTTCGCAGTTGCAAATGAAAATTAATAGGTCAGGTTGTGCGAAGCGGGCCCTGGTTACCTTTTACAGCCGACCTTGGGTGAAAAGTTCGCGCCCAAGTTACCCCGTAGTAAGTGTGTCCGACAGATATACCTACTTTTTTATACGGAGGAATAATGAACGTGCCCATGATCAATTGAGATTTATTTCCTCAGTTGTTTGTTCTTCTTTCTGAAAACTTTTTCTTCGAAATATTGGAATTTAGGTATCGATATGACTGAGATAAATTAACCAAGTATGTATAGGACTTTGTTTCGTAAGCTAATATATCCCGATGAAATGTTATCAAAGCATTTTCTCATAAATAAGTAAACATTTAGTTTGCGAGTATGTAACAACGTAACCGTAGCAATATTCTCGTGTAGCATTTAGTAGCATTCTTAGCACACCGTAGCACTCCGTCAATACCGCGTAGCTGCCGCTTAGGACATCTAAGTGTTCATATACACGAGCGGCATGTTGCCAACGGCAGAGGCAACTGCAGCTGTCGACACTCGTAGGTGAGTCGACGACATGGCGTCAGCCGCCGACGGCAACGTGCCGCTAGTGTATATGAGCATAAAGGCTTCACCAATCCTAACTAATATTATAAATACGAAAGTGAGTTTGTTTGTTTGTTACGCTTTCACACTAAAGCGGCTGAATAGATTTTGATGAAATTTGGCACATGGGGTAGACCATGACCTGGGCTAGGACATAGAATACTTTTTATCCCGATATTCCTACGGGATCAAGACTTATATGGGTGAAACTGAGTGGCGCAGCTAGTCTGTTATAATTCAACAAACATTTCATACGTCATGCGGTTTATCTTTTTGTAATTCATAGGGCTTTCAACAACGAGAGGCATGGCAACATAAGTTGCCCATCTTCCTTGCCCGTACATATCTAGCCAATCTAAATATCTGTGACAGACGACTCTCGTGGGATATCGTCACATCCGGAAATAAGCCGGCATTTATAGGTTGGCTGGTACAGTACTGCGCGAACTTGATGAGTATTCTTGAACTGCATCATTTATTTATTTAAACCGACGATGTTAGGCTGGTTTACGAGAGAAAAATTTTGGTTTGATTGTCGAACTTATGGCTGTGGCAGTCGTTAGTCTGAGCCGATCAGTTAGTTAGATGGCTAGTAATTTAACTTATATTAGGAAAAATAGTAGGGGAAATCAGCGCGTAACACCAGCTTATGCATTACCTACAATGGTAGGTCAAAAAAAAAAGCAAAAAAAAACTCAAAAATTAATAATATGCTTTTTAAGAAATTAGAAAAGATTAATTAGCGTTTTCACTACGTTCTTATTCCCTTAAAATTTTAACGAAAACTCGATATTTATAAAATATAAAATATATATATATAATATTATATTGTATATATTTTTTAATTTTTTTATTCAATTTCGATACCTAGATAGATAGATTTATTTATTTGCATAGAATGTAAGTAATTAATACAATTAAGTGTTACAATATTTTTGAATCCTTATACATTCTGCCTCATGGCATGCAAAATCTTTAATTAATTTATAATAAAAATTATTCTATTTAGTTAAAGCCATTTAATTACTTATAATGTGAACATTGTACGATGGGCTGCATCAATTGGGTACCCCAGTTGTATTAAAATTTTAATACAACTGGGGTACCCCATTGATGCAACCCAATGTACAATGTGCATTAGACAGTGTTGTCATTTAAAAAATCGGATACAGAGTAATAGCATTTTTGAACTAGTAATTATTAAGGTACTTTTTAAATCATCTTAGAGGTTGCTCATTAATCATTTTTGGTATATGGTTATAATTAAGACGAGCCATGCACAAAACAGTCTTTCTCAATAATGTAGTTTTATATCCAATATAGATTATATTTTTAAAAGACTAAAAAAACTAGATCTAATACAGTGTTTTTGCGTCTTAAAAATATTTTCTCTCTAGCCAACTAGGTATCGAAATCGATTTTATAAGAAATAAAAAATAGAAATTCTATATAAAAACTTATTTCACTCATTTAATTCAGACAAAAAAAAACTGATGACATTTTAAAATTCTTCATTACTTTGACTTCCAATAATTTCATGATTTCCGAAATTAAATTCGATATTATCGAAAGTAAGTACTTAATGAAACATGATTTTGTTACAATTATTATGAAAATAAATCGAAATTCACTTATGAAACGTGAGTAGAGGACTTTTTATCTATTTAAGAATCATTTAAATTGCCTTGCAAAGAGGCAGTTTAAATTTTGTCATTGACTATTTTCTTATTTGTAAAATATTTTTTCATGATTAAACTGTATACCAAATTTTGATTACCTAACTCGAAAACAAGATTAATCCCCAAAAATTAACTCATATGAACGGTGTTATAAGCAAAAACTCATAAATCAAGAAACATTGGGACACATAAACAATCATTTTCGTGAGCGTCAAAAATGTTGTTTACCTCTGCGATGTCATCTTGTCATTACTAATAATGCTACCCAAAATCGCAATATTCGTCTACGTCCCCAACACAGTTAATCTAATAACAACGATTTGTACACAAAATGCGGAAACAGAGAGCTTACCTTGGATTCTCGAAGAAAAATTACGACATAACTTATATTTCTTGACACCGGGATGCTTTTCCATAAAAAGAAAAGCGGAATTAAGCGGATTTGTGCCTTCTTCTTAACTTACTTATTTTTTATTTATGTAAAATAAAAAGGCCTACAACGATTCATTATCTCAACGCTGAAACTGTATATTGATGACTAATTTCATACACGGCAGGGTTTACCATGATTATGACAAGTTACTAGTAAATAACAGCGAGTTAAAAAAATTACACCGCAACCTTTCTACACAATTAAAGATAACAGATATGACGGTTAATATTACACTAACGAACAAGGAATGTAATTTAATACACCCTTGCGCATTCCATGCAAGTTGTATAATTCCAGTTTATCAGTTGTATCAGTACAATTTTAATGCCCGATAACTTCTCGGAAAAATATTTAATCTACACTCGTATTCTGGCAAGCCGATACGATTTAGCATAAAAAGCCAATATTTAGCGTCCTTAGTAGCGGTAGACGCCGTTGGTGGCGTGTGAGTCATCAAACGATCCCCTCATGTAATGCACCCCCGCGTGTCTCTTCACGTCGACGCTACCCTCCCGTCGATAAGGAAACCGAGGGAACAAATTTAAATGGGAAATGCCTGGAAATGGCTCACGCTATTGTTGTACGATACCCAAAGGGGAGATATCGGGCCCAATATTTATCCGACTATTAGCATTGATATTTATTTTCTGTGAGAATTCAAAACAAAGTCGCATCGCCCTCGCGCGAACAATGCGGAGATCAGTCCAGCTGATTGACTATACATATCGCACCCGATAGATTTTATCGGACATGCATCGGGGATTTAACAACCAAGTCGCCCCTTTTTAAATCAAAATTGCAAGATATCAAAACAAAGTTTATTCGTTGAAGCAACATGCGAGAGAGCGAAATGCCTCATACGATAGCGACATGCCACATACCTACTTATGTATACTTGGTATATTATATTTTTTCCCCTGCGTGCCACATTAAGTCAAAAGAAGCTGCATTTATAATAATTATCATTGAAATATAGTTCTCTTAGTTCGGTGTGAGAAGTTGGCGTGGTTCCGCTGCGCACTGGTGCTCCTCCCTGCCTGCTGCTAACTCCCCGGGCGCGGAGTGTGGAAACGCTCAACTTTTATTAAAACGCAGCGAGAAGTGGCAAGTTTAGAAATTTACTTATTACCGTGACGCCGTTATGTTTATCGAGGAAAAGAGGGAATTACTTGTAAAATAGCTGGTATTTAATTTAAACGAGTATCCAATATTCAAAGCTTATAAATGTCGACGATTGGCGAGCTGCCGAAACTGCAACTTTTGCAGTAGGATTGTTTCTAGTCTGCGCGAAGTTAGGACACAAGTTTACAAGCGAAGTTGACCAGGTTCTGTAACGAGATTAATGAATATCTATGACTCTTGTTCGTGCTACTTGGCAAACTTCAATATTGCTCGACCAACTTTAGAATTGGAAGTTTTACTAAATACAGTGCCCTTTGTGACTTCAAGCACAGTTTTGAATGCAGTTGGTTCACAATAGTAGAATTTATTTTTAAACAAAGTAAATTAATGCAAGTACTTATCTTCCTTTTACTACGTAAAATTTCGAATAACCGGTTACCGTTAAATTTTGAAAAACCGGTTACACTGTGGTCTAGCCAAAAAGATCGTTCGCGCGAGCATGTGATTGTCTCATTCATATGGCACTCATTTGTTCGGACAATAGGGAGACGGTCTCTGTCGATGCAACCACGCGTTGTGGTTCGCCGAACAAAATGAGCGGGACGATCTAGTTATCTAGGACGCGGCCTTAGAATATCCATTTCACGAAAGTCTCTACAAAATCGCTTCGTTATCAATAAAGGTACAAAATATCTACCTGCACGAACTATTCCACACAACATGGAAAAAAATTCAGGCTGCCAGGATCTAATCGATCCAATATCTGAGTTAATTTAATAATTGAGACAAATCACTCTCGATTATTGAAAGTGAAAAGTTGAGTACGGAAACACCGATGAAAACGAGAAACAAATATTGCAAGAAAACAAATTGAGTGCACAATACACCCTTCGAGACTGCTAACTTTCCCGAAAGGGGAAAGTTGAACTTTAGGACTGTTCTCTTCCAGTGTTGTCACCACAGTTTGCTCCATTCAATGCGATGTCTTTATTTACCTACTGAACAAAATAAATACAATCATTTTCTATTTTCTCATAATGGGGTTACCATGGAATTAGTATTCTATTAACTACATACCGATTCTATGGGACTTGATGAACACAGATTGTCAAAATCGCGTTAAGTTATATTTATCTCAAGTCAACTACAAAGTCGACATGAGTTTATGTGTCAGATTTTTTTTGACTTGATAAGCCTTTTTGAAACCTGGTGTCAATATAAAATCTGACGAACAGCAACCGTGCTTCCAATCTCTAGACCAAAGAGGCTGTTTCTCAAAGGTCTCTTATTTATCAACAGCTTTGTATGAATAATTGGTGTAAACAATTAACTACTGTCAATTGAGCGTTACATTAATTTGATTAGATATAACTGATGGTGATAATGATATTAGATGTATGGAATATTCCCTTCAAAGCGATCATTATCAGGAGTTATGAGGATGACTTAGATTATATTTGATAGTGAATTTCGCAGATGTATGAACGTAAACGAGGCAAAAGGAGTATGTAAGGATCGTAGCAGGTGGCGTTCTGTAGTTTCTGCCTACCCCCATGGGAAGAAGGCGTGAGTTTATGTATGTATGTATGTATGTGAATTTCGCTCGTGTTAATTAAATGGGCTACCCAGTGTTTTCACCACAAATTGCTAGTAGATTGGTGACCATAATACATTTTCGTACACACGTTACTCACCCAAGCTTTGATCGGAACCACAATTAGTCGTCCTAACAAACCCGCAACCAATAGCGTAGCAGAAAATTACTCAACCACTACAAAACACGTATACCTATCCCTCACTCTATTTGCCTAGCATTTTTCCAACTATAGTAGCTTCCAGTCTAAACAGATGCAGCTAAAAACCAGTATTTTACATAGAGCGACTGTCTATCTGACCTCAACAACCCAGTTACTGGATAACGCCGATACTGTTTCGTAAGACTGGTTGTCAGACTTTCGGGCTTCCGACTACCCGTAACGACTGTCAAAGACATACGAATGACAGCCGGAACTAATAACTTAATATGCTTTCCGTCGCACGGATCAATCTACCAACTTATCCGTTAATGATACTTTGAATATCACCTAGGTTTTGAGTTAAACAAATATCATGCATATTGACTCCGCCATTATCTTTGAAGGGGCCTACCACAGAGTTATTTGAGTCAACAATAAGATTCAGTCCTAGCTCTCTATTATAGTAGAATTATAGACTATTAGTAAATCGAAAGCTTGTAGCAGTGCAATTGTTATTATTTATAACAGCTACCTTAGCTGATCTTTGTGCTCCCCACTTTGAACCCAGCTAAGTTGAAAGTATGTAAGATCTACTCAAATTACCTTTTAACTAGCCCGTAACTAGGTTAAAAGGTCCATTTCTGTGTATTTCAGTGCCAGATAAAGTTATATGAAATCTTATCAAAATGTGAATAATAAATTGAACCGTCTTGTAGCTGTATCCATCTTAAAAAGATCTGCCATCTTGTGTAGATTCTTAGAGTTAGGTCTTACTTGTATCTCTTAGCTAATTAATAATTTTACAATTACTTAAAATTAGTGTTAGCATAGGTTCACAAAACACAAAACACGTGAATAACATTTTCATTAACACTGTTTGAATATTATAATTACAATAAGTCTATAACTTACATGCTGGCTTGTTAGTTAGGTTCTTGAGAACTTATTTGTGCTTCGATAGTACTTAAGTGTAAATAAATAGTTTATATAAATCTATCGATTCTCCTGATGACCATGAAAACGACAATTCAAGTTTTCAGGGTCCTAAAAAATCCTGTAGGTAAACCGTTATAAATGGAGAATATTTTTGAACTGCATGGCTATCATCTTGCACACACCAAGGTTCTTCCAATAGGTTCTACCTTCTTATTATTTATATTTCCGACGGTGATAGGATGCCTTATATACTTAGATATTTTCCTTTTTTGCCTTTTATTGAACGAATTAACCGTAACTTTTATACCTAAGACTTCCAGAAATAGCTACAGGCTCCTAAATATGTGACGAATATGCAATTTTTCACCGCACTACTGAAAATCTGCGCACGGCCGTTCGGTGTTTAATATCGCGTAGGCATGTAGCTATAAACAATATTACCTTCATATAAGAAGATAATGGCGTGCAATGCTAATATATTATTATTATATTACGTTGGCAAACCTGGGAGTGCTCGCGCACATTACATGCTGTTAATTTGCGTAATAGTTGTTAGGTTGGTACAATGCGGCCCTACGGGCGAATTAAATGCTCGTATTATTTCTTTACATTTGCATAAAATGTTATCTTATGCAAATGTAAAGAAATCTAATTATTTGCTCAATGACTCATGTTGTCGAAAGTGGTTAAAACTAAAAATCATTATTACTGCTACTATACTATGTAAAATGCAAGTTTTTGTAGTTCAGATGACTTTTAAATTAACTTTTTGGTATCTAAACAAATCAGTAGCGCTAATGATTTTAATGTACTTATGTATAAAATTTTCTTGTTCCCTTACATTAGAAAATACAATTGAAGCTACTGAAGATGCAACTGAAATTACAACTAGCCATAATTTTAATATTTATTTTTTTAAGGATTACCAACGAGAACCATTATAATTATCTTTTACAATAATAAAAACTTGTATAATATAGATTATCCTGTAATGCACACTCAAATATAGGTAACTACAGCTAAACACACACACACACATACACATTTCTTTTCACGGATTCCTCATTCTTTGTCTTATCGGCATAGAATTAGAATCCATCTTAAACGGGGACATAGAAATAACACTACGAAGAAGGTTACCTAGGTTCTCCAGTGTACTAATACCAAGCATACGAAAATCCGTAATCACCAATCCGTCTATTAACTGTAGTAATTTGATCAATTTCCCCTTTGACTGCAGTGCATTGCAGCAGTCATCGTGATGAAGGGAGGCAGGAAGACCCACCCATGTTGTCGACGTTTCTGTAATAATAATGTTATTATTAAATGGAATCTGCATTGGATGGTTGAGGCAAACGGAGCTAGATAAGTATAGATAACTAGCTGCCCGGCCCGGCTTCGCACGGGTAGCATTAAGAACTTATTTACGGCGCACCTAACTACCTACCCTACCTATCTTACCTACCTACCCTACCTAAAACCTCACGGAGCCTTTCCAACGAATGCAAAACCGTGGAAATCGGTTCGTGCGTTCTGGAGTTATAGCGTCAGGAAGGAAAACCCGACTTATTTTTATATAGTAGATTAATAAATCGATCCTATATAATATCGTAATCACCATGTTACAGTCGGTATATAGAGTATCCGTTAGCAGACCAACAGCTAGATGGAGTAGATGGTTGGACAACCTACAAAAAAATTGGAGATAAGACCTGTATGAGACACGCACATACCAGGGAAGTATACAAAAGGGAGGAGGCCATTGCAATAGGTATTTTTTTTTTGGTATTACATGACGTAAGAGCTGTAGTAACACCGAATTTAATCCACATGTATGAATATATGAGGTAAACAGGTTGATGGTTGGTCCTGTTTCGCATGAAATCCCTTGTCACAGCAGACGACACCTTTGGGAAGTGATGAAGCACTCTATTGGTGGCGGAGAACTCACCAAAACAGACGCACAGTAATAAAATAAATATGAATTAAACTATACTCTTATTTATTTGTAAATTTTCTATTAATTTATTTTTGGCAATGGGTGCAATTTACCTGAATTAAATAAATTTATTATTTACACAACGCCAAATCTAACAGAACAATGATATTGAATTTATAATATTTTACAAGGCTGCACAGCTCATACGTGGAAGCGTGCTTCTATTGATTACCGAAATAAAATGTGTTTTGTGATAACAGATTGTAAACTATGTTGTAGAAGATTTTTTCTGCTTACGTTATACAAAACATTGATATACTAGTTTGACTTCGAAAGTAATCTCCCCAAAACTGACAGAAATATTACTAGTAGACAAGAACCTAACAGTTACGTGATGATAAGCCAATTAATTCACGAAATTCAGGCTACATGTAGTTTCCTAGAACAAGTGGGCAATTAACCTATGTAAATTGAATAATTTTAAAATATTCCCGGTCGAGCCCATGTCAAGGGATAGCGGAGGTGAAAATTCTAACTAGTTTGACCCGGCAGCTACCTCCCGCTATTCTGATTAACAAAAGTTTGCGGCCACCGCCCACTAGACAGTTTCATAAATGTCCTGCATTTAAAGTTTTCAACTTAAGGCTTCGTGCACGAAAAAAACCCTTTTTCGTCAATAACTTACCTAATTGTAAGAAAGTTTGAAATAATTGAAACATTAAGTCTGGCTATGTATAAAAATACAGTTTTCGTGGTGCTAAACCATTCGTGTCAGTGACAGCACCTGTTAATAGTTGCATCACTTTTGAGCTCTGGAAAATATAGTTTATTTCGCCTTTGGTTTACCTAATGAAGATAAAATTTTGATTTTATTTCAAGAATATTTGAAGACTGATTATTAAATTTCTTGATATGGTTTGCTAAATAATAGGAAAAAATACATTACTGGCAGTATAGAAGTTGAAAAAAAGTGGTTCCCATATGTACAAGTAGACCATATAATAATGTTGATGATATTTTTTAATTTTCAAAATCAAAAGTAGTTTCTTGTAACGAAACGATCAAACGTCAGTCTCGCGTCAATTTTTGGAAAACTTGTTGCGAATTCTAGTGATTTTCCACAAACCCTTGATTTGTTTAAAAAAATCCTTTCCGCTATTTACAAAACAAAGAGTTCGATTTTTCAAATCAC
This sequence comes from Omphaloscelis lunosa, assembly GCA_916610215.1. NCBI lineage: Eukaryota > Metazoa > Arthropoda > Insecta > Lepidoptera > Noctuidae > Omphaloscelis > Omphaloscelis lunosa. The sequence goes on from OU744247.1 coordinate 16,807,205, forward strand.
AAATAATTTTGTTTAAATTATGTTTCCCTTTCTCACTAAACTAATGAACAAAATTGATCAATATTGTAATGTTGCATGTTTTTACTTACGGTTTGGTTGTTAAAATGTTGGTCTTTTATCATACGTTCTCTCTAGATAAATGCATGACCATTGCCGGTGTGTTAAATATTCCTGAGGCTCTGTATTTCATTGATTAATATTTTCTGTAGTTTTTCTTGTTGTGACACTTACCTATGTCAAATGTTAAACTGTCAGTTTCTTTTTATTTATTTTTTTCTGTTTGGCTTAGTCTATGATGTTACTTTTTGGTTTATATAGTTTCAATTATTTTTATTGATATCGCTAAAACATTGTATTAATTATAATTTATTTTTATATTATGATTGTACAAAATAACTACAAATTAACTATTGTTCTAAATTTCATTTATGAAATTTACGCACTCCAAGGAGGTCCGATTATATTTGAAGAAACCACTGTTTGAAAATGGAAAAGAATATTGATTTTGGAAACAAGCTGAAGGGTATAAAAGCAGAGGCCGTCAGAAGCAACGGGCGATTCTATCTCGGATTCTATCTATCTCCGATTCTATCTCCGACTTTACAATAATAAAAGGGTCTGTCTCTCTTACAGTCCATCTTGGCCTACCCTGGCCATTCCGGGGCTCACCCACTCCCTGCCGGAGCCAACTCTTCCTTCCCTCGGAGTCATCGACCCGCCGAGGCCATCACCAGCCGTCAATCACTCCCTGCCGGAGCCTCCATCTCCCGAAGACTACCTCCCGCTGCAGGCCACCTCTGAGGCCTAACCTCCTAAACGTGCGGTGCCGATCAGTAGTGTTAAACTGTGTTTTTTTGTACTCCCCTTGTATTTTTAATTATATTATAATATTCAATTATATTGTTATAATATTTTCCCTTACATTTTCCCCCTCTAGGAAAATGTAACGTTACAATATCAGTCGAGCACGGCCCCTTAAAATTTACCTCGCTGACGTTTGTGCGGAGGTCGCTAAGTTGGCGTCAAATCCAACTCAATTACTTAGCAGCCTCAAGACCAGAGAACAGAGTGGTTCTTAAAGGCAATATTTTATCTGAGAACAAATTAAAATCACAAAAACTATTCTACATAAGTAAAGTATTTGAAAAAAATAATCCGTTTTGCAAACCATCATTCTAGAAATGGCTTTTGGTCATTTGTAGCTCCGTAGCCTATCTGAGGCATTATAAAGAATATTGTTCTTACTTGTGGGAGAGCATTTAGGAGGTAGGTATTGATCTGCACAAAGCAACAACTTTACGCAGTATTTGCATAATTGTTAAAATATGCAAAATTGGACTTGCTACTACCTATGAGTGAAGGTTTTCTCGAAGAAAAAGAGCAATTACAGGCCAGGAACCAATTTCACGCAAGTTCGTTTATACCTGGTGAAGGTCTTGTATCGCCGCCTCCTATTCATTCTAATTATGAGCCATCCATTCTAAGAGTATGCTATACAGGACGGTTAATTGCCGAGATTACTTGTGCGTACACGCCCATAGGTCTTAGTTAATTTTAATGGCGCCTAAATGAAATACAGCGTGTGTAAAGTTGTGCGAACAACGCACAAGTAACTCGGCCATTACTCGTCCGTCTCGTTTGTATCAAGCTGAATCTTTTATAAAGACGAGGCGTGTCCCACGGCCGCGGCGGCTCCTCTAATGATGATTTACTCGCGCGAGTTCCCACGGGCGGTGTAATTTTCCCTTAGTAAAGCTAGACTACACACACACCATCGTGTTGTCCGAACTAAAGTGAAAACAAATGAAGAACCGCCTCCGTTTAATCATTCATTCGTGTGCGCCACGTGAGGTGGCTTTATTGAGATTTATTTTGCCTTTTATCGGTCAAGCGATGGAGGCTGTTACATACTACATCTGTAGGTACCGCTGCTGTACCAACGCCAACAATAAAAAAATTGTAGACTCAGATTTCATTAATAAAGCAGAAAAAAAACATAAATAACAGTGTGTCTAATTAAGGATAAGGTTTCAATGGAACAATATTTTCTTTTACTTTTCTTTCAGCAAAACATTTTAGTGTCCATGTATGAAAAAGGAAATTATGAACTTACCTATTTTATTTTATAAAAGAGTCTTCTTTTTTGAAGAAGTAGGAATTGTATTTACCCACAATATTTTAAAAAATACTACATAGGTTATCTACCTAGTTATAGGCATGCCAATGCATGACCACGCTTTGCAAACAGGAAATGTTTCACGAGTTCATTTTACAAAAACATTAAAACGTATATTTGAAGGTTTACGTCTGTATGTTGGTAGCGAGTGTTTTGTTTCTTTTATCGAGTCGAGGGTGATTCGAGGGTGCGGGCATTGGGCATCGGGCATACGGACCCAACCAACCCGGCTTAATTAACGCGGGCCCGAAGCGAATATTAAATTTTCGCAAATAGACTTATTTGTCCATATGTCGGCCGTGGACCGTGCCTTACGTGTACCACAACTCGACATTAATTGAGATATCCAGAGCTTTGTTGTACACCGAATTGTACAAATTCAAGGTTAGTTACCTGAACAACCGCTTTAAACTAAATGTTAACTGTTAGTGATGTCATGATGTGGTTACGATTCGTTTGTACGCCACTATGAACACAATTATATTCACAGCGGCCGCTTTAAGCAGTAAATTGGTATAAAATAAAATAATTACGTACGGAATTAAATCAAATGAAACACGTATTTCTATTCAGATGAACTTTCTAATTAACGATTAAGGCACGAGCCAAATAACATTTGAGTGTTATTTGGTTCGTGCCATTTCGAATTTAGATCAGCCTGTTGAACTACATGAAATAACTCTAACACAACTCCGTAATTGGCTCTATTTATAATAAACTACTTTTGATGAATGTTAAATGCATCTCAGTTTGTGTCTGATTGTTTTTAATGCAGATTGTAGAAGAAATAACACTGAAAAATCAAAGTTATACTATATCTACTTAGGAACAAATTATTTGTTTAGCTTAAACAAAAAAATTGTGGAAAATGAACCCAAAAAAGCTTTCTACAATTTCTGAAAAACGGCACAAAGATGACAGAATACAAAATTCAATAATAAAATCGTACCCAAAAACGTCCAAATGCTTAAAAAGAGAGCATAGTATCCACAGAATAATATTCCCTCCAGAGTGTTGAACGTCCAAGCAACTGAATGTGCTTCCCGAGGGAATAGGATTGGGCTCACTACAATAGTTTAAAAGGCGGGATGCCGACTGTACAGCACAATCTCTAGCCGTTGGAGCGCTATTTTCACCTTTTTAGAGCAAATAAGAATGAGGTGAAGTTTGTAAGGAGCTAATCTTTGAGTAAGGTGGAAATTACAACTGAAAAAGTGGATGCTCTATTTTTTGATGTTCACTTTTTAGGGGTCCGTTATCAACAAGGAACCCTTATAGTTTTGCCCGATCCGTCTGTCTGCCTGTCAGTGGCTCAGAGACTTTTAGTACTTGAAAGCTGTAATTTAGCATGGGTATACATATTAATCACGCCGACAAAGTGGTAAAATAAAATCATGAAATGATTATTTTTTGTGTATAGATCTCCCCTACTCGTAAAATGAAGATCTTTTTTTAGTGAGAATGTGAAAACCATTCTTGGATTCAGGGATCCGTTTGCGAAATATTAAGTTTTTGCAAATTTTTGTTACAATCAAGTATGTGGACCCTTTTCCAAATAACTTCTCCCGCTCTGGGCGAAGCGGGAGGGCGTGTCAGGCTCATACTGACTAAAACCCACCCGTGTTCCTTCAGTTGCCATGTTACCATTTTCGGACTTTCCCGCGACCCTGGCAGACATCCGCCCTATCAGACCCCGTTAGTTCTGCTGACATCTCTTTGAGGCGCGCGTGGAACTCTATGGGCCGTCGACCCGGGCCTAGTCTTTATCGGACGGCGAACTACTCATTGCTCATCGTCCGCAAGCCCGCACCTACAGTGGCCGGGAATCGGCCGGCGACTCCCGACGCCCAGGGCGTCTCCTACAGCGGTTAAAGGAGTGAGGGCGCAAAAATTTCCTCTACCTCACACGTTCCGCATGCGTGAGGTAGAGGAAATTTTTGCGCCCTAGACCCATATTAAATACAAAAACTATACACATATTTGTCAATTTTATAATTGTCACTATTTGAGTCACAGATAAGTCAGATCAAATCAATGAATGTCAAAAGTACACAGCAAAATAAAAATTAAATTAAATAGGACAATGAATTAAATTACCAAGGACGCGCACCTCTTGCGCATGGTGGCGTGGAAACAGTCGGTGCGCGGTTCCGCAAACATGCCCGAGGCGCTGCAGAAACGGGGCAACCCCAACACTGCCCTGAACGCGTTGTTATATTGGACACGAAGGGCACTGTATGCAGCTTGTGAGTAAGATGCCTATAAGCTGCACGTGTGTATAGGGAGGTGCAGAAAGTTTTGAAAATCGTAATTTTACCCTGATTTGAACAACGTGCAAACCTATGTGCTACTAATTTGCTCTCTTAGACAGTACCCTCCACTCCCTTTCAATGTCGTCATATGGTTTTTCAGATCGGCTGTTACCCAGTGCCCTAAGTATTTAAATTGGTTCACCCGTTCTAACTGTACACCATTCAAGCAAATAGGGGGTACTTGCTGTGGGCATTTGGAGCCTCCCTGAAATACCATGTCTTGGCTTTCCGCGACATTATACATAAGGCCACGGCTGCCCACGAACTTCACACAGATTTTCAAAAGCTTGCGTAATCCCCAAACCGAAGCGCTTAAAAGAAAATAGAACCTAAGAAGAATGGAATCTTTTGAATTCTAAGTACCTATTCAATATTAAAAATAGGAATTTAGCCTACTTTTAACTAACCCAATGGAATCTAGTACATAATAGGGTATATTCAATAAAAACCAGATATCATTTTACCTTTCATATATTTAGCAGTAAAATCCAGCCGTCTCATATTTAAACGCAGGTACTACCTACCAATATTTAGTAGTAAATAAGCCGATTTTGTAGACGCGATCTTGGGATTTGTAAAGCCCTTAAAAAGATACAGGACGTGTAATGTGCACGAAATCGACTGATTTTGATCAATTTTGTTCATTAGTTGCGAGGAAGAGAAACAGAATTTAAACAAAATGATTTGTGATTTGTAAAGTCCAATTCTTTGTCTTGTACATAGCTGAAAGAGATTTTTTTCAAATAAATTAAAGATTCGTGGAAAATCATTAAAATTCGCAAAAAGTTTCTAAAAATTGACGCGAGACTAACGTTTGATCGTCTCGTTAGAAGAAACTACTTTTGATTTTGAAAATTATAACAAATATAAAATCAACATTTTATTTTATGATTGTACTATATCTTCATTAAGTAAATCAAAGGCGAAATAAACCATATTTTCGAGAGCGCAAAAGTGATGCCACTATTTAATTAACAGGTGCTGTGACTGACACGAATGGTTTAGCACCACGAAAACTGTACTTTTATACTTACACAGACTTAATGTTTCAATTATTTCCAGCTTTCTTACAATTAGATAAGTTATTGACGCACATTCAGTATTTCAAAAGATATTAAATAAAATAAACATTCCTTAACAATTTAGTGTGGTACAAGAGCCCACGACTAAAACCATGTCACATCGTTTTACGGCCAGAACCGTATAAAATCTTTAGTTTAGATGATTCTGAACCTGGCTCAGTGGGAAGTACTGGTCAGAAACAACCCAGTTTTACGGGAGCCCATTACTGCTATGTCAAAAAAATAGGCAGACGATTTCATCACTATATGTCTGATATTAAAAATGTACATAAGTTTAATTTTATTACGAAAAAAAATATTTTCAGACATTTTGAAAAATTAATATAGCAATAATGTTGTGAAAAATAACAGCGAAATAATAACGAATTTAGAATCATAAAATAAGTATCATTCAATTCATCACTGGTTACTGAATTTCATTTAATTTGTTAAATTGACTTTTGTTGTAAACATTATATATCTCATAATAATCTAAAACCACAATTAAGTAACACTTAGGTCGTCGGTCACGTAGTCGTAGAATTATTTATAAGCAAATAAAACTATTTCTGATCATAGTTTGAATTATTTATGGTCACCCTATACACCGGTACGAGAGCCAATGAACAAAATTATTGCCTTATTTTTTTACGAACAAATCATTTCGATAGATTTGGTTATTCTGAATCTAAAAATCCTAATTTCAGAAAATTTCTGCATCACGTCTGATCTGAGTGCATTTTTAAATATGTAAAAAAAATAGTCAACTGTTTTATAGCAATCTATCTGATTTTCAGAATGTAGTTTAACGATAGATTTTACATACCGAAAACACAATTTCCAGCAACCAGTAGCGTCACACCCTGGAGACCATTTGAGAAAATTAAAAATGAGGCAAAAAATTAAACCCATAGCAACCCGTCTGAAAACCTTATTTTTAGGTGAACATTGACCAGTTGATTCGAATAAATATGTTTTCGTACGTACGATTAATAAAGAGCTTACCCGAAACCGTCGAACTGAAATTAAAAGGTTTTTTTTTTAAATAAATTGCACAAAAGGAAACTGGGATAACGTTTGAAAATCACTGTTTATTGAAATACAAATTATCATTTTTAGTAATTGTCGGACTCATCATCGGTGTCGTAAGGGATAGGAGCGTAACCGTTACAAGCGCAGCGCGTTTGCTGGGCGACTCTGAAACGTTCTTTAAAGTTTTTGGAGTTATAGGTGACATTAAAAAAATCTGAAAACAGGTTTTAAGTAACTTCGGTTACAATACAAAAGTTTTTTTTTTAAATACCTGGTTGCTATGAAACAGAAAGGTTAAATTTTTTGACATTTTGAAAATGCGCTCAGTCTATACTGTCATATGTGACACGCAAAATGTCTGAAAACAAACTTTTTCGTAATAAAATTACGAAACCTATGTACATTTTTAATATCAGACATATTGTGATGAAACCGTCTGCCTGTTTTTTTTACCGGTATTTCCAACGAATTGAAAAAGGTTCAGAATCATTTAAACTAAAGATTTTAAACGGTTTTGGCCGTAAAACGATGTGACATGGTTTTAGTCGTGGGCTCTTGTACCACACTAAATTGTTAAGGAATGTTTATTTTATTTAATATCTTTTGAAATACTGAATGTGCAGGATGTTGGATTACGCTTATATTTAGTAGAAATTTCTACTAAATATTGGTGCAATTCTTATTCGATTTGATCAACTACTTTAGTAGCTACGTATACATATCGTTGCTCGGCATCCAATACCGCGAATGTGACATTTTTGACGAAAATCATTTTTAAATGTAGGATCACGTATTTGAACTATTTTGAACGTGTAGAATGAAATAAAACAAAAATCTGATTTTCGTCAAAAATTTCACATTTGTGGTACTGGATGCCGAGCGACGATATATTTTCTATAGACCGTCAAGATTGAAGAGCCAAATAAAATGTGTTGTATTAGCGAAATTTTCAGACGTTTTTCCATTTTATTTTTATACTAAAAATTAGAACACATTTACTACTAAATTATACTAAAAAAATGTTGTAATTGGTTGATTACTTCCGAGAAACAGCGCGGATTTTAATGGAAATTTATGGATTTTTATGAAAACTCAAAACATTGTAGCTGTCTCTCTTCAGCCGTACAAAACCCATTTTTTTGTAGAGGTTACGCACAAGTACTACTAAATCCCACCTAATTTTCAAAAATATCCGTCTGCTAATTATCGAGTTCTAAGGTAGCTCCTCAATTCAAACGTCTGAATTGAGGAGTCACATTAAACGTTCTGTAACTTTTTAAGGGTTTTACTACAAATTCCAGGACCGGGCCTACAAAATCGGCTAATTTACTACTAAAAATTGGTGGTAGTACCTCGCGTTAAAATATAAGACATGGCGCCTCAATTCATACGGACACTGTTGAAGATGGTCTTTACAAAAGCTATAATCAGAATCTCCATATTCCATAAACATCTACTGATCAATATTTTATGTTCGAATATTCTTTAGAAATGGGGAGGACACTACATGAAAAGACGAGGTAGCCTGTGAATGGATTTTGTGATTTTTGTCCTTCAACAAACAAACATCTTCTGTAAATAATGATATTCGCTGGTTTCCCGACCAAAACCCAGAAATTCCAAACCTCTACTGCATTTCTATTCCTATTGTCACCATTAGAAAATAGCCTGAATCAAACTATTGAAACTTCTCACAATGCGCCGCGCCGTTTGAGACTCCGCAAACAGGCAACACGCGACATCTAGCGAATAGTCTCACAACTAGTGCCAGTGCGCCGACTCCACAACGGAAATAACTAGAGCTTCTCTCGCCAGGATGTGTACGGAACCACGTTTTATTAACTTTGTGCCGAGTGGAAACCAAGCTGTGACGTCATAATATCTATTAAAGCGGGACTTTTCAAATTGGTGCTGGTTACGACGTTTTTGTATCGACCGCCATTTTTTCACTGGTACCTGATTTATTTATGTTGAACGTGTTTTTTTCCTGATCATAACATTATTGTGTGTGTGTTTGTTTACCATTCGACGAAATTTAAATTTAAAAAATATCAGCTTGTTTAATTTTGACAAAGATAGGCTACCAGTTTACATGCTTTAGAAAAGTCATTAGCGAAGATGAAGAAATTCAGCCTATAACGCTACCAGACATATACAGCGTGAACATAAAAATAAAAATGTTATTATACAGAAGTCAATTAATGCAAGAATGCTGCGTCTTTTGTTTTATCTTAATAAATGTTTTTCATTAGATAATTCGTAACAAAAACATTGAAATTACCGCGAGCGATAACTTGGTACACTCTGACCTTTAAAATGATACAAGTCTCTACAGTAAAATCATTTCTTTGTAATTTAAATGCTTATGACGATTAATGAGTAAAATCACTCATTATCGGTCGACACCAACGTTGTTGCAGAGACTAAATTTGCAATCGATCTCCAATTTTTATATACCTACCTATTTTTTTTTTTTAAATAAATATTTTGTAATGTCGTATCGTTTTTTTTAAAATTTGCAACAAAGGATAGCCTTTGATCCCGCACACAATGAAGTCAAAATAATACAGGCCAACTTTATCCAAATTTAGGTGGTTTTTCTATATTCTGACATTGGCTCGCGTGTCATGAAGCTTTGCAATAATTCTAGTTGTTCAAACAAACTATTAGCTATGTAAAATGTTTTATCATAATAATTAATGCCACTGGTAATACACACTATAATTAACATAACTGCATATATTTGGCCTGAGTCACACGTGTGCACCCTAATCATTATTCGTTGAACTCACGCCACCAACCCTACACCCTGCGTGTACGCTCACGGAAAAAAATGCACGCTTTATTTAATAAAAATTGCAAATACACTCAATCTTCTTGATATTGGCAGTACGTTGTTAGCGCGGCGCATGCGCTAGACAGTTCAGTGGCGACCAGTTTTAAATTTAGAACGGTGTCGCCGGAATTTCGCTGGCCTATTTAGACACCGCAAACGGTAGATTTTAACTGAATTCTAAGGTACAATTGTTATTGATGTTCAGTTAAATTATTGGAATCTGTGATATATCCGTTTGATGTGAAGTGAAGTGTGAGCTGCTCAGCTGTCTCGGTGCTGTGAAGTGCGCGCGTGGTTTTGTGGACAGACTGCTGAGAATACAGTACCAAGATGTTTGGCAGGACGATTCTCATGTTGTTGTTATTGTGGAAGCAAGGTATTGTAGTTCAGTGCACATATTTTACTGTAATATTAACTGGCGTACCCGGTGTGTACTCCTAGCCACTATGAGCGTACGCATCCATGACATTTAGGTGTAGACACGTTGGTATTTTTTCGTAGCAGAGTTCTACTTCTGTAGCTATGAATGAATCATAGACAATTATAGGTAGGAACTCACTGAAAAAAATCACTACACGTATTGTACAAGAATCATAATTAGATAGACTTTAATGAAGATGAAGTTTATTCATTAATCAGTAAAGCTTAAGACAACTTCTTACATCAGATAATTAAATCCTTTAATCCTGCTCATTCCTTTCATTGTTTTAACATACATGTTTAGTTCTAAAACAATGAATATGTTGAGATATTAATTAGTGTTTCGTAGAATAGATAACGGATAATTTGCTTTATTTCTTGAATGCCTTATTAAAAAATACGGGTTGTAATAATAACAATAGCGAGTATGAGTACCTTTTCACATTCTGTATTTGGAAAGTAACTTTTTATTACGAAATGCGACTGTTTTTTTTACTAAAGAGTTTGTAGTTCTTCTTATGTAGAATAATTATATTATTATATCTATAAATATTATAAAACAAAGTCGCTTTTCGCGTATATCTGTATGTTCGCGTTGTTCTTCTAAACCACACAACAGATTTTGACGAAGTTTTCACCATCATTTATTCCGGAAGGCTTATGTGTATAATACGTTAATATTAAAGTTACGTTTACCTAAGAAATCTCGATGTTTTGTCAAGTCGGAGCAGGTCGCTAGTATTAAATAATTGAATTTCACTATGTGCATACCTATTGTTTTTTTTTTTCACTCATTAGCTGATTATTTTTAACGCCAACAATGTCAATATCGCTTACTAATATTACTGATAAAAAAGCTAAATCTTGTGTTATGATTTGGTTTACGTCAATAATGCAAACAGGGATCGCATTCATAACTTCTCGCACGTCATTCAGCGAGTCAACACCCTACCTTTGGCATATTGCCTCTTTGTCATATTCTTTCGAGTATGTTATTTTTTTGTATATTACTGGCACTAATAATAATAATACAAGCCTATTAATGTCCCACTGCAGGGCCAAGCTCAAGCTCAATTATAAGTTTAGGTGTCCTCACAATGTTTTGTCTTCACCGATATCAGTTAGGTCCAAGATAAGCTTAGGGAGTACATATGAATTGAAACAGTCACATTGGTACTTGCCCGGATTTAAACCCACAACCTCTTGTATGAGAGGCGAGCCCTTAACCACTGGGCCATAACGACATTAAAACTTTTTTCATGTGTTACAGATTCAGTAAAGAGCCTTCGTCTGGTAGAGCTCAGAGTACCTACACATGAGCCCGAAGGTGGCATGGCCCTCCTCGGCTGCCAGTACGACATGGAAGGGGACACCCTCTACTCCGTCAAGTGGTACAAAGACGGCCACGAGTTCTACCGCTTTGTGCCTAAGAATGAACCCCCTGTATATTATTTCCCAATGGCTGGAGTTAATGTTGAAGTGAGTGAAAAGTACATTCAACTATTTGATCATTTCCAAAGACGACTGCTAAGCGTGGGGTTCGATTCCAGCCGGTCTATTCTGTAAAAATCTTACCGTGAAAACTTAGGTGAGGTGAGGTTGATGTGAGCTGTCATTCCGCGAGATGCTTGGGATTGACACTACACGAATATACCGGCTAATCGGGCACTGTTACATTGGGTTTTTTCTCTAATTATGTAATTTCGCAGTAGCATCACGTAATCTGGAGTTGTGCCCGATTGATAATCCCCTATTATATGGTACTTAAACATAACTGGCGAGATATTGGTGTAGGTACTATAAACCCATGCCCAACCCTTAGGAGAATGCAGGCTTAAAGATCTATATGTTATGTTTATAGTACCTGGTCGACCGACCTCGAGTGAAAATAGAGAAAACGAATTTTCCCTGGTATGAGACCAGCTAGATCGATTTTTCGCCCCATAAACACCTATATTACAACTTTCATCGAAATCCTTAGAGCCGTTTTCGAGAACGTGATTAGAAATATATATACAAATATTGCTAATTTAATAGTATATTGTCTTATTGGTAAACTATTTTTGGTTATCTCTATACTCGTGTTTTACACAATCAAGCAGCTTTAACAATAACTACAATTTTTTTAACACTAACACGTAAAATGACACTACACGTATACATATAAGATAATATTATCTTCTAGGAACAGCAGTCAAGTTTTTCAAACCATATTTCCTGTTTTTATGACATTTGATTCAAATCATATCAAATAACGTACCAAATGCCATTTAGTGCGAAGGTACAAGTAATTTTGCTATAGATAATGTCAGTGTTAACATTTAACAATGTAAGTTCTGTCAGTGCAGAAACAAGTAGCATTATTAGATTGCATCAATATGTCAACCAGGTACCAATAAATCATTAAATAAATTATTCATGAATGTGTCTATGGTATGATGATTCTCTGTAAGTGCGATTGTCCACCGCAGCCGTCACCAAGAACGAGATGATGGCGCCGAAGTAGCAATACACATACATTTACTATGGCTGCATATCCACCGCACGTCCGTCACCCGATCGCCGTCATCCCGACCAGATATCGTGACGAGTCGATATACCGGCAATTCAAAACACGTTTGATCTTGTCCACACACTGCCGTCAACCGACTTTTGTTTTGTCTATCATAATTCATAACATACTGAACCGCTGAGTTTGGTTGCGTTGGACAAACGATCGCCGTCACCCGAGACGTCACATTCGGCTTGAATAATCTCGTTTCTCGGTGACTTCCCGATGACGGCTGCAGTGGATAAACGCCTTAACTGTCAAAGGACTGACCTTTAACCAGATCTCAGTACTAGCAAAGAAAAGCTATTAAAAAAACTTTCAATATTTTTAACTAAAGCGATTGGCAATTCACTTTTATCAACGCTGTAAATATTATGTATTTCCTGATCCATACAGTATACGCAGGCAAAGTTATTGACTTAATAACCTTGCCTGCGTATACTATATACATTACCAATTTATTGTTGTATGTTTAAGCACGAATTGTGTTTGCAGCAAACACACGTGTCGGACGACGTTATGTGAAGTAGATCAGTGCGGGCTTAAAAACAGCTTCCTATCAGCACGCCGCGGGTTTATTAAAAACAGCTCCCTTTATTAATTTACTTCTGTCGATAGCCAGAGTTTAAGTCTCTGCTGGGGAGTTTGTTGCGCCTCTTTTTCTTCCCAGCTTAAGGCACTAGGAATTGGTAAAGGGTGGGCGTTTTGGGGGACTGTCTTATTATTTTTTATTTTTTTTTATTTTGAAGTACGAAAAGTGCTGATTCTCAGCCTAGTTTGAATAAATGACTTTTGAAATTGAATTTGAGTCAAATCTTTTACATCAATACCTACTTCTGAAAGTCAAAAGAACGAGTATTAAGACGATATAATTGAATTGTCCATTCCTAAAGCTCATATCGCGAGGATAGAGCTTTTTAAAAATTAATAATTAGTAATTATATCATAATTAGATATTTATCTGTATCTAGTACGTTCGCTGATAGCTACATGGTGCTGGTGCGTACATTTAGATACATAATATTCTAACCGTAGACGATAATTACTAACATTATATCATGCATGTACCTAGTATTAATACGTATACATAGTTCATTTCCTTCATTGATCCCACTTAAAGGCTCGATCGCGCTGATCTGCCAGAGCCTTAAAACTGATGATGAACCTATTTTGTTTTTTAAATAATACATAGCATTAATTTGTTAGTAAAAGAATGAAATGATAAAAGCTAGTACACACAGTGCCGGCGCGCCGGCACCGGCGGCATGGACCGCCCCGCCGCGCCGGCGCGGGCGGGCGTCGCGCGCCACGCGCCGGCCTTTGCCGAGCGGCACTCCTTTGTTTGGCAGCTTCTTTGTGCAGCAACCGTCTTAAGGGTCTTTCAAACAGGCGCGACACGCGACGCGACACAAAGACACCGCTCGTCGCGCGACGAGCGGTGTCTTTGTGTCGCGTCGCGTGTCGCGCCTGTTTGAAAGACCCTTTACCCGGTGCCGGAGCCTTTAACTAATACTTATTATATGAATTCATCATATGCCTTGCCTTTTCCCAACTATGTCGGCTTCCAGTCTAACCGGATACAGCTACAAAGCAATTTATTATGCGAAATAAAAATGTAATTTTCTCATTTCATTTGTCTTTTATAACTCTTGTACCCATGTACTGTTTCCGATTGTATTCCCAATGGCACTGTTTACGTAAAAAAGGTATTTTTATAAAAACAATAACATATGGAACCGTTCTGTAGAGTGACGTCATTGACTGGATTTGATGTATTTTTAATCTCCTCCGTTACTTTAATGATGGAATAATTCAACTGTCGCAAAATCATGAAATTATTTGTTATGTCTAGATGTTTTTCTTCCGCATATTCTATGTTTTAGTCTCTCTAACTCCATATTCTTGTTATAAAGATTTATGCGAAAATGTAACAACTCGCTTTTTGATTTTTGTATATTTTCATTGAACTTGTTACAAACAAACTTCGGAGTCGTCGTCATGGAAAAGCTGTCTGTAACTTCTGAACAACTATTCGGAATATCAGCAATACTTGGGAGAACTCCGAACTCACTAAGTAGTTGCTCTTTACGTCAAAAGTACGAAAACTTAGACCTTCAGCACTCACTCAAAAAAACCTTATGGTGTTCCTGAATAACTAGTTTATTTTTGTTAAAAAATAATTAATATGAATAGATATGATATTCAATCAAAATTTCTTGCTTCAGAGCATAACTTTATAGTCATTATGATTGCTCTGAGATTCTCCCAAATTTTCGTTTCTTGCCTCATCACATCTGTCAAACCACTTTATTTTTATTTTTTTATTTTTTTGTGGCATCGCAAGAATGTCCTATGGCCATGTGTGTCAAGACGATTATGCCGGTGTCGACCGGTAATGTGACGTTATTAGTGTACATATTCACGGTAATACGAATACACGGGAAGTTGTGAGTGGCCACACAGTATTTCACGGTGTGCCGCGATACAATAAGTAGGTACGCATGTTCTGATTCTAAGTATAACTACGATTAAAGTACTAGTTATACTATGAAACATTTCAAAATTTCTAACGCATTCACAGATCTTTACCAAAATTGATGTACCTAGTCTTCTTCTAGTGTCTTCTTCTCGTCTTAGTTGCGGAAGACGAGATTATTTGCATTAATATTCTCCATTTGTACCAATCTATATTTGACTTTCTTTCTATTGCAGATAGCGCGCTCTTCAAACACAGTGGTTGCACTGGTAAACCTGACTCAGGAGTCGGCAGGACATTACCGATGTGAAGTGAACGGCGAAGCGCCGAACTTTGCTACTGTAAATAGACAGAAATACATTAATATACACTGTAAGTTTGTCTTTTAGACAGTTTCTATTTCATCTTTACCACGTGTCGAATACAGACTTGCAATTCTGCCATGAAAATTTTCTATCATTCAAGATAAAAAAAAAACATGCCAGAATTGAATGCTATTTCATTGTACGCGCTGTTTACACCTATATACCAATTTAACGATAACTAAAGCCCCATTTACACGGTGCAAGTTTATTGCCTGTGGCACACCATAAAATTGAAGCAACAATTGACTGGCACCGCCCCCCTAGAAGCAAAACACGAATCATATCAAGAGGTCAATGTAAACTACGGATGAAACAGTGCTTATTTTATTGGAATTTGTTTAGACTTCTACTACAAGATTAAAAAAGGGAAAGGATAGGGGTTAACAATTTGAGTTTCTTTGTAACGGAAAAACAATAAAACCTGAACTGGAAACATTTATTTGTCTTGAAATTAATTTCAAGGCGCATCATTTTAAGCCATTGGATTGAACCGCTCGACTGGTCACAAAAAGGTTTGTTTTAATGTTATGTTTGCAAGATTTCCTCAACGAGATTTTTCTCGATAAAACTTATTTGAATAGGTTCAATTCCTATATTAATGAACAAAAATTAACTTTCCATTTAGTCACTAATGATTATCTGATTACATTTCAGTACTTCCAAAAAGCGGTCCCCGCGTGGTGGGTCTCAAAGAACAGTACAATTTCGACGACTTGGTGGTCGCAAACTGTTCACTGCCTCCATCCCGTCCAAAGGCCCATCTGAAATGGCTCGTGAACGGTAAATCTGCGCCCTCTTCCTACGTCCTGGGACCCTGGTACCGGGTGTCGGCTGAGCGGCCTGATGCTGCAGAAACTATTCTTCAGCTAAGCTTCTTCGCGACCACCTCTGATTTTGTTAATGGAGCCATCAAATTAAAAGTGAGTGTTTCAGTTATAGTTACACAATAATACAATTTATTACTGATGATAGATCCACTTGATCGATCGATCATTAGTAACGATTCATGATCTACCTCAGAACTCGGGTTTAATGCAAAAAACATGAAAACTTGCAAAATAATGTCTTGTCTCAAAAACGAGCCTGGCTAAACCAGCTATTTATAAAACCCGAAAAATGGTTTTTCTTCTTTGACTATTTTCTCTATTCTATATTTTCTAGTGACGAGTTTTTCCATCTCAAAATCTCCTGTATGTTAATTCATTTATGTTTGTTTTAGTGCCAGGCTACGATAGCGCCGCTGTACCAAGGAGAAACAGAGTCCACCCATTACATAGCGCTGCCTTTTACTATCGCTAAAGATGCACCTGAGGCAAAGGAAATCAAAGGTGGGTAAAGGTAAATAGAACTACACCTACGGTCCCACAAGTTTAAATGCAGAAATGTGAATAATATAGAAAGACCCACTTTTGCTCCTCGTGGGCCTCATAATTAATAAATCCTTACGATTCTGCTTGGCCAATGGATCGGTGATCACAATGGTTTAGATTCTAAACTGTTCATACTTTAATGTTTTAAACTTTAGAATATTGGAGTATGACTACTAGTCTTTGTTGTAGTTGTCATAATGTTCTAGCACTACGGCTCATGTGACTAAAACTATGAAATCATGTAATTTGTTATGCGTATTATTTTATCTCTTGTTTTATTTTCAGACATCGCTACTTCGCTGGATATTTCATTAGCATCTTTACTTATACCAACTTTTTTCTTAATTTTAATGTAATAACATCGTGATATATATTGAAGTCAAACATAGGTGGCCAGAAATCTACACAAAATGTCTCAAATTATTTGTTCAACAAATCTTTCACGGTTCACATTTTAAGTGTTTTGTGGCGAAACGTGGCGAATACAGTGTAGAGCGTTTTAGATACGGTTAAACAATTCTTTGGAAGTTCACAAAACTTGAACATCAGGAAATGTACGTGTAGGTTAGTTGTACCTACATATGCAGTAAGTAACTAGGCAAGTTGGTCTGCCACGAAGATAAGCGCTTGCAATCTTGAATACTGTCCTTTCGGAACTTAACAATTACACTGCCTTAGTTTGCTGTGCACTATGCTGGAGAGAATTGCGTTGCATTGCTCGTTGAGCAGTGTGCATGTGCCAGACACGCCAAATCAAGGAATTTTAGTGTGTTTAAATAAGATTTTATGAGAGATTGAGCAGCAGTAGTCGTAGGTAAAATGATTTTATTTAGAGCAAAACCTAAAATCTGCTTCCATTTAGGTACCTAACTTGATATTGATCATCAAAATATTTAAAAGTAAAAATACCCTAAATCCTAACAGTTTTTTTTTTTTGTGCTAGGTTAACCTTTCAAAGTATACAAAGAATGAACTACAAAGAGACATAAATAGCCACATAAGCTTTTTCTCAACTGACGTATGAAGTGCCGTTGTGTGCCCTGAAAGACAAATTGCGGGCCGGATCTTTTTTATTTCCTTTCCAATAAAAAGTAGTCGCCAACCGAAATATTTTCATCCTCTTGATCGAAATGCACTTCCGAACAGCGAATACTGAAACCACTGCCTATATTGTATGCATTTGAACTGTTTATAACATTAATTTTGCTACCGTCTTTGACTGTGTACATTTTTGGTTACCTTCCAAACGAATGTCAGAAATAAAGACGTAAGTTATTTTTCGATGTAGATTTTAATAATGTACTTACAAAATAAGTACTGCAGAATTGTATAAATAATAGTAATAATACCTATATATAAGCATGATAACTATTATACGAATTTAACATGTAGGTAATCATTAAAAACAAGCTGAGCTTAAAGTTGTGTAGATTAATAACGAGTAAGAAATAATTACAACGACCAAAATGTGTAGGTAAAATAATTTAAGTAAATCCTGCGAGCTTGGGTGAGATTTGGTAAATTTCTAGGCCTAGAGTAGTATTGAATAAAATTCTATGACACTAATCTTGAAGAATTAAAATGTATACCACGGTCCGAGATATGTATAGATCCCGTCCTTTTCTTGCAATCTAGTAACCTACCCATGTTATTGGTATTATTTATGTTTTTTTTTGTGATACTTTGATGCATTCGAATGTAATAATTATATTGTTTTCTACGCATTTACACTATTATTTTCTTGAATTGTTTTTGTTAATATTAATGTGTTAAGGCGATACCATACTAATTAGAAGCATTGTGATAGCGATATGACTGCTTTGCATGAATACAGATTGAACTTTATAAATAAAGGAACCATTGAGTTACAGAAACAAGTTGTTTTTTTACATAATTTATTTACAAAGCTATAGGTTCAATTCATTTAGTTTTGTAAGTTTGAGCTTACTGGAGCGTTTTGTGTCTATCGTTGGAGAGTCGATGTCGTTGTTTGTTATCAATATCCTGAGCCCCGAGGGCCGCTGGGTCCACCGCTAGGGTAACCTTCTTCTCCATTGCTTCCACCATTTTGAAATCCTGGGCGTCCTCTGCCTCCGTTCTGTCCACCTCTACCTCCTTGCGATCCACTCGGGCGTCCACTTGGGTAACCGCCGCCATTACTTCCATTACCACTGGGAAAACCCCCATTGTTTTCTCCAGGACCACCACTGGAGTAGCCTCCGTTGCTTCCTCCCGCACCACCGCTCGGGTAACCACCGTTACCACCCTGCTGGCCTCCACTTGGATAACCAGTTCCTTGGCCAACGCCATTCAAATCTTCTGCACCACCTTGGGGTCCGCGGGGCCCTTTACCGGTCCTTCCATTACCACCGCCATGACCATTACTACCAGGCTTTCCACTGGGGTAGCCCATGAAGCCTTGACTTCCCGAATCTCCCTGTCCAAAGCCACCTTCTTGGTATTGTCCAAGGCTACCTGATTGACCCTGTCCAGATCCTGGGTAACCGCCATCACCGGGACCGCCTTGAGAGTAGCCTTGACTTCCACCTTGTGATCCTCCCCCTCCTGCAAAATAGCATATTTGAATAAATATACAATTATCACATCACGTCAGCGCCGGGTGTCATTGAAAATCAGCGCAGGGGCTCTGTCTCGCATGGGGTCGCAGCATTTATGCTGAGCGATGGCCGTTTTGCGTGGATGTGACGCATATCTTTCTTTGCGTCATGTTTACCGCAAATAAACGTATTTTCTTTCTTTTTCTTTCTTTCTACAAAACTTTAGAGAAACTTTCAGAGATTATTAACTGTAAATGCCTCTACCTATATTAAAAGCATTCAAGCTTCTTCAATAGAAGTTGTAATATCACGTCAAGCCTATAACAATTAATGTTAGAACATTTCTTACCTCGACCAAAACCGTCCCCGGAGCCTCCATTACCGCCTCCTGAAGAAAAATAAATATTATAAATAAAATAAACTGAACACTTATTAAATACGAATTTGAACCAGCAAGTAAATTCAATTACCAGCAGCTTTGTTTAGGTAATGCACAGATTAGTTCACACTAATTTTACAACGAAAATAGCTAATTTTAAACAACCATTTACCTGACAAAGTAGATGATTTTAGGAAAATTAAAGGAGTGTCCTAGTACATATAAAACGAATAAATTTCGGATCAGGTAACAAGTTATTGGTTTCGTAACATCTTGATCTTGATCTCTTATGATTTTATGGCTAAATTAACTGTTTTCTAGTAGTCTTTTAAAGTCTTTGTTCTAAGTTTTTTTTTGTTTTTTTTTTTTTACAATAGTCGAGCTTTCTTTGGATTTTTTTAAATGTATCCTAGCTAGCTTTACAGCTATACACAGATTTCGTATCGCTAACCAAGATAATGAACCAACCCTCGTATCGTATCTGAGGCATGTATCCCTGCAGGCCGGACTCGTACTCGACAACCTGTCTTCTGCCATCGGGCAGCACTACGTTATACTCCCCAGTGGCCAGGTCGCCATCACGCTGCTCAGAATGACCAAATTTAGTACCTGTCTGAGCGTCGTCCACCTCATAGCTAAACTCGTATTTAGCCGGCTCCTGAAAAGTAACAAAAGGATATGCCATATACAAGTTGTACACGTTCTTACACTCTCTAAACAAAAGTTATATGGCCTATTTTTATAAAATAGGCCGTTGATAGCAAAAACTCTTTTTATTTGATGAGGGAATCTTATTTTTTGCAAGTAAATAGTTAGGTGTGCTCAAGAAGTTAAGTAACTACTTACATTAGATTGTCCATCATCATAGCTTGATCCACCACGGCCAGTGCCTCTCCCGCCCGGACCGCCGGGGCCGCCGGGACCTCCAGATCCGCCACCAAAACCAGGCGCACCATACGACGATGATGGCTGACCACCAGGCCCGCCATTGAATCCAGCTTGTGACCGAGCCGAGGCTTGAGAACCAGCACTAGGAGACAAATAACTTGAGTCTGGCGTTTGAGATCCTTGACGTTGGTTGCCTGACTGTCCACTGCCAGGAGATGAGAAACCTCCAGTAGGTGGTGGGCCATATGAACTGTCTGGTCGTTGACCGAATCCTGGCCCAGCCCCATTTGAACCCCGTTGCTGGTTTGGTGCCCCGTATGAGGATTGTGGCCGCCCTCTTCTATCACTCGGACCACCAGGGCCACCTCGGCCGCCTGGTCCCCTTCCATTACCACCATTACCGCGGCCCGGTGACCCGTATTGTGAATCGGGGGTGCTTCCTTGATTGAAATTGCCTTGTCCTTGCTGAGAGCCAAAACCTTGAGGCCTTTGTCCATTACCTCTTGATGACGGTGGACCGTATTGTGTGTCGACAGATGGGCCCGTTTGTCCGTTAGAGTAAGAATCTTGAGATCCAAAAGGATTTAAACCACCACCAGGTTGAGATCCGCCCCCTGATTCGCCATTACTTCCAGGAGGGCCATACTGCGATGATGGTCGACCACCAGAGCCAGATGGAGGGAGGTAGCTGTTTACTGGAGGCTCGCATTTGCTTGTTGGCCACGCAAGTGCGCTAAGCAAAAATATGTACTGAAAAATATGAATATAATTTTAAAAGCGAATTTATACCCACAATTGGAGTTTGATGCTACACACACCGAAAACTGGGATTTTAATATAAGGAGGGCTAAGAGGAAGAAGAAGAGCTTCGTCCTACTTAGATATTTATTGGAAACTTTACACGCACAATACAATTAGACACAACTACAAAATATGACACATAAATCGATATAAACAAACACTTACTAAAATCATCACTGGGGAGCTTTCATGAAACCTTAAAGCAAACTAAGTTCTGAAGATGTGCTACTTTACAAAGTTTTAGCTTTTGAATACATTAAATTAGAATAGTCGCTGTTTATATAGGAAAGTTGGTACTGGAGAGCGTGATACCGACACGATGCAAGAGCTCACGCGTGAGTTTGTGTCTAGTTTCGTGCATCTGCCGCGCGGCCGTCAAAGCGGCGCTCGCGACTCGTCACCGTGGGACTCCCGGCTGGCGTAGGCGCAATGCAACGAGATATAGTGACTCCGTTACGTGACGAATACATACAATTAATAATATTGACAAAACGCTCCCATTTATTTTAAAGTAAATGTTGTCTGTCAGTAGTTCTATCAGTCCATAATTTATTATGTACCTGAGAAATAATTTTCAACTTTAATGTATTGTAAATATCAACTACTGTTTACGGGATTGATTTTGTCAGTTCTTTGTTACTCGTAATGGATGGTAATAAATGGCTACTACCTACCAGGCTATGCAGGTATGTACCTACATTATAAACTGCACGCAATATATTCTTTCGTCGATTAAATACAGGTAATTATTTTGTAATGTAACTGTTACCGAGTTTCAATACTGAATTTATTTGTGTTTATTTGTTTTATCTAACTATGTAGTTTGACTTACGTTTAAAACATAAGAGCTTAGAGGCAATAATCGCAATCATTTCTAAATCTGATAGTATACATTGCCATCACGTATCGCCTAGAGAGGAGAGCAATACACCACATTTTTACCTTACGAAGGCCACATGAGTGACATCGAGTGGCTATCACTATACTTTAGGCTGCGTCTGTGCATACATCCATAGATAATAACATAATCGCTATAAACTGCCTACAGCTATATTACAAGCCATAACACACAAGCGATGATGAGTGAAGATAAAGCGTCTTGTTGTCGTTAAAGTGGTATGTGTCAAACTTAACAACCTTTTCGTCATATTCCAAATAGCCCTGTGACAATAATAGCCTTCTGATTCCTTATGATTTCTGTGATATGTGTGATGATAATAGCTTTTGTAGTGTAGTTATCACAAAATATAAAGTAGATGAGTTTAGACCACCAGTCCAAGGCTTCCTGTACATAACGCCGGAGCCGCACCAGAACTTGCGTTCCGGCTTCGGCGTCATGTATAGGAAAAAAAAAACAGAACATCTCGGAATGAAAATGTAAAACCTACGCGGTGCCGCTGTCGCTCGGTGCGCCTGCGGTGTAGCAGTGGTGCGGCGCATGGGCGATATTCATTCGTTTAAAGAAACATGTGGTCTAGTGCCGGTACGGCTTCGGCGTCATGTACAGGAAGCCTAAGCATCAACAGGCGGAGGCACACAAAGCACAGCCGCTTACGAACTAATTTGGATAAGAAGGAAATAGAAGATTGGTAGGCTCTAATTATTGTTAATGTACCTACGCAATAAGAATGAGGCATAGGTGGAAGACGAAAAATTACGGTGTTTTGTAGAATTAATATAAAAAAACCCTTTTCTCATCAGTCAAAGGCTATGGGGTTGTTATGGAATGACCATACCACACCATACTTTATTGATCCGGGCAAAGCCAGGCGTTCTGATGTGTATTACTAATATATGCGGTTGTTTATAAATGGAACATTGTATCCGTGATGTCGGGCCGTGCAGTGATCTGTGTCATCCTCGCTAGTTAGCTAGTCGTGAGTGTGCGCGTTGCGACAGAGGCAAGCCGCCCCTTACCTGCGCCCGCGCAGCGACACCGACGCGTTGATAACGTACTGCGAAACTTTACACCTATAATGCGGCTTATGAGTTCACGATTTTTGGAGTCGTTATTATTGTGTCTCGAATCTCATAACAGTGTATTTATGGGTATTACTGTAGTACTCGCACCTATAAATGTCGTGTACAATTGAGCGTATTCTACACTCCTATTTCAGGAAGCGGTAAGGTGTACGTTTTGGGGATTCTTTTATTGTTGGAGGTATGAGGAACAGGGTGGAAAGTTCTTCTTTTTTCTTTCTTTCTTTCATCCTCCATACAAAAGGGAGGATCCTCCGACCAGATAGAATCATGGCCTCCACATGACGTATTCGTTTTAGGTCTTTATACTTCGTGATTTTTGCGACCTATCATCTTGCTAGAAAACTAACTACTGTATTTTTGTGTCCGATAACATGAATGTCCAGTTTCTATAATTGATAATTTTTGCCTTGACAACACCATTGCATCTCATGCATTTTTATTATTTATCGTTCTAGATCTTAGGAGTTCTCATGAATTGTTCGTAAGATCGATTGCCAATTTAGACCTATGTAACTACAGAAGGCATAGTGGCATCCATTGTACACGTATAATAACTATCGGACGTCGAACAAGTATGGGCATTACCTGTTCGTTCTCACAAACCAATCATGACATTAGAACTGAATTCGATACTGGTATTAGATGCTAAATATTGCAACATGTCGCATGCGTAACTGTCATATTTTAGTCTAACATATTAGGAATATTCTAAGGCTAATGAAGCCATTACTATAGATTCTAATCCGATACCTTAACAATGGATATTCGCGTGGAAACATGCTCTTTATAATAATATATTTAATAAACTCCACGAAACCTCAAGATCTGCTTTGATTCATGTAAGCATTGCCTAATAAACAGCTTAATACGATTCGTGAGTTACTCGCGGACTTACCGAGAATCGATGATCCTCATTGTTCATCATTATCAGCTATTCCTAATGCATAAATCCTACGTCGTTATGGTTGAGGCTGGTACAATTGTGTTGCACTCTGTGTCAATACTGGAAAGTGGGTCAGCGAGACAGATTGATGACGTATGCTGGCACATCGCTCCAACCGGCGACCCTTTTGAATGTATACGTCCCTGCTGTATGTTCACTTAAATAGATTGAGTTGTCCTGCCTGGCTCTTTAGAATATCTGCAGGCAGCGTGTTTGCAACTTCGATTTGTAATTAAGCTGATTAATTTAAAGACTGTCGTAAAATTGAATTTGGTCGTGTTACATACCTACCGTTGTTTGTTTTATGCGCTTATTACGCTCTTATTAAGATTTACAAGTCTTACAGTGCTAGAAACTACGTAGGTGCAGGTCCCTTCAGTTCATTATACATGTTCTCCCACTGAAAAAAAATTGGGGTCAGTTTCCTGACTACAATAATATTTAACACATAATGGTCATAGATCAAAATGCCAATCCTTGTAATAAAAATCTTTCAAATTCTAGTCGCAATCTCATCTCAGCGATAATCAATGTCAAAAATGTATGAAAATTAGAGATATTTTTGACAGATTGAGACCACAGAACAGATAAAAGATTGAGACTGATTAGAATGCGAACGTCATTGTCCCTCTTAATATAGGGACCAACGCTGATGGTTGACCGTCTGTTTTCTGATGAATGGTCACCAATGTTAAAATTGACCGCGGTATGACTTGCCAATTGACCGATCGGTACATTATAGTTTTAAGTACTATGTTTATGTTTATAATTCAAAGAACAATGGCAAATCTCCTTACTTTAAATTGTCTGGAATTAAATTGAAGCATCCCGTAGTAAAAAATATGTCTAAAGATTCGGCGTTAGTAGCAGAATCTACAAGCGAATCTATTTTGATTCGGAAAAGCAGGAAAACAAAGACATTGGAGTTTGAATTTTTAGGTTATGAATGAAGTGAACACGACTATTATAGGATTTGTAACTTAATATGATAAAATGAGACCAAACAATGAGCCAAACAAAAACTAATATTACGGACAAATGAAGTAAAAGTAATTGATTTTTTACTATTATGAAGTTTGTTTGGACGCACTTATCTCTGGATTTTCCAGTCTGATTTTAAAACTTATTTTTGCATGTCGTAGCCCATTTATTGAGGAAGAAACCTAGATGTATGACATCACGCTATGATACGGAGGTAGAATGGGGATGGCTTTGCACATCATAAACTCGTAGTAATACTTACACTCACTTCTGCCGAAGAATCAAGATCCGTGCTGGTAGGTAGGTAACTATACCGAATATTAGGAAAAATAAAAAATAAACATTTTGTAAAACAATTTATTCTTCACCTTCTTCAAATATCTCGTCAAGAAATTCTGCTGGTGCTGAGATATATTCTTGATGTCCGACCCATCCCAATTACCAAACTAACGCACAAAGTCACGCAAAAGCAATATCGGAGTCCTATGGGCAAGCAGTAGTCACACGGGGCAATATCAATTAGTCCATAAACAGTCCAGGTCGAGTAGAAATAAATAGAAAACCGAATAAACACACAAAACACGAACGAAACGGAATACGCAGAGGAATCCTGTAGCATCCAACTGTCAATCGGTCACTGTCAAAGACAAAAGTAGAGCTGTGCAATTAAAATCGATTTAATGTAAAATCGATACAACGTTTAATAGATCCTATGCTCCTTTTATTTGGATTTAAAAGTAATATTACATAAAGATCAAATCAGGTTCATTAGAGATAGAATAACTGCATTTCAATAATTATTTTAATAATTCAACCAACTCTAGAATGATCAATTGAATCGATCGTTCATTTAATAATCGATAAAGATAATAACATTCATATTGATTGTACGAGTATGTGTAACAACACTATAGATGAAAACAATTCGCGTATGTATCTCATTTTGGCATACAGGCCTCGTGGCTATGCCATAAACATTAAAAAAAAAGCGTATCTCGTTCGGAAGCAGTTGATATACTTTTAATATTATAAATTAACTCCGGCTTTTACGAAATAAAGTGAAAAATTGAAAAATCATAAAAAAATAATTCAATTTGTTTCGTTTTTGTGATATTTACGGTCGCTAAAATAAAACCAGACAAAATTCGGCCCTTCTTCTTTCTACTAAATTAATTAGGTTCCGCATAGGTATTTGTGTAGGTTCGATGTTCTTAGACACTTTTCCTAAATGGTGAACGGTCAAATCGGATTAATGTTAGTATTCAGGTACCTACATACTGTACCTAAAGTTGTTCATTTTCTACAGGCTGCTCTACGTGTAAAAGTACTTACCTCAAGTATTTAATTTGGTAAAGTGAAGTGTCATGAAAACCCAGTCGCCGACTGTGACGGACATTTTTTTCTACAATAGATTACGGTAGAGTTACATTCCTCTGAAGTACAAGCAACTACGGGACCTTGACAATCAATCTCAGTCGAAAAGTTTACTGTTCACATATATGAGATAGTCGGTACTACCTAATAAAGAGCAACGGGTGTGAAATGAAAAATATATTTGTTTTATTATTCTTTTTAATTCTCGTCTACTTACATAATAATTATACATTTCGTTTACAGAAACAACACAATATCCAATTGATTGTTTTATTTTTACTATGGCAAATAGATATACATCGAAGATCAATCTGCCGAGCCTTTTCCCAGCTACGTTGGGATTGGCTTCCAGTCCAACCGGATGCAGCTGAATACTATATACAACGTGTTCCTTTTGATATCCTACAACTCTAGGGCCCAGACCACGACCGGAATGAGACCATCTCAAAGAATCAACTGGCATATGGATTATGTTTGAATTTTTTAAGTGAAAACTTATTTAGGCGCGTTGGGCATTTTTGAGATGAGACTAAACCATTGATTTCACGACACCGTGATGACACCACCTTTTAACCATTAAAAAGACATCAACGCGTTGATTGTTGTGGTGCGTGGAGTAAAAGACATCAACGCGATGATTACCGCGGTGCAGATTTTTTTCATGTTTTCACTTCTGCCGGCACTACCGGAGTGCCACTGTTTTTTATTATTTTATTTTATTTTTCATAAAAAAAGCATTCGACAAATTCACGTTATTTATGTAAAACACCCTTATGAGAAATATATTTAAAAAAAAAAAACATTTAATTCAGACTATGTTTGTTCATAAAAAAAATTGACAAGGTCAGATTTCACATTTAGCTTTAAATATAAATGATTGTTTTGAATGAAAATAATTTACTCATACTTATCAATGAAACTTAGAAAAAAAAAAATCGAGAGACTATTATTATGTTATCTTCGTAACTATGTATTTTCGGAACACTTTTTCTTGGACCATTTGTATTATTTTTACATATAGCACATAACCTTAGAGTTATGGGCCATCAAAGCGAACACGTTGTATAAAACATATAAAATTAAATAAGAAAACAGTATCTACGTTTTTCACAAAAATGAAAGATATCCTGGCACTAATAGTACTATTACAGAGTCATGAAGTCCTAGCCTTCAGAATCCGAAACTGATACAAAGCCAGAGTGAAAACATGTTGTTTTTATTCCAACACAGTTTCCTTCTAAACTTAAAAAAAAAACCTATAGACAACAAAATGGGACAGTAAATAACATTGCCTTAAATGTTGTCATAAGGATATTCTTTTCATAAAAGTATAAATATTGAGGCTTTCCAGAATTCCGAGAAAAATTTCTAAAAAACCGATATTTGTTTAAAAGTTATCAATGTTTTCCATCGCTGAAAGTTGTTTAACGGCTTTAACTAAACAACTGCGGTACTCGAAGTAAAAATTCTTACCATAAATTGTTTACAAAAGCTTTATTAGTATTCTAAAAAACTGTAGGAGTATTTTTGAACAATCAACGTTATAATTAGAACAATAAAGTAGAAATTGGACTAAAAATTAATATATCTAACAAAAAATTGTCACACTAATAGATATTATTATATTATCTTACTATTAATATCACTATGGTACTTACTTCTTACGGTTACCTCATCTATCACAGTTAAAAGGTACTCTATCTATCTACATTACTACTTAGAAATTACTTTACTCTTTTTACATTGTATCAAAATATTTAGAAAATAATAATGTTGTAAAGCTTTTCTTAAAAGCTTTTACTCGACCTTTTATATTTTCAAACTGAAAAGTTAGCTTTAGGGGAAACATTAAAAGGGTCGTTTCTTGTAATAGGTATCCCATGATTTTAATAACATAATTAAATTGATAAAAATAACATAATTATAAATAAAATAACGCCGGCGTACGTGTATTACCAGATGTATGAACGTAAAAGAAGCAAAAGGATAGTAGCTGGTGGCGGTGGCGTTCAAAATTTTTTGCCTACCTCCATGGAAAGAAGGCGTAAGTTTATGTAGGTATGTAGATATATATGTTAAAGAAATTTTGATGTATTTACACAAAAAAACTACATTAGTTTCTCATGTATCTGGCAAATAGTGACACCGAAAATTTATTTGTATGATCTGTGCCATTTTTTTACACCACCGATTTTCTACCTTGCTCGCTACGATGAATCAACTTTGGCAATAGCAATACGCATCAAAGTCAATTGCGAAGCATTTTTTCACAGGCGTTACTGCGTTTAATGTTTTGTAAAACAATATAATATGCTCTCTCTTTACTGTGCATACGTTATTAAAATCGTAGCCCAGAGGGATTTAGCTACTTAGTTTATATTAATAAATATTCGACGGAACCACTACACTTAGTACTAAAACAATATTTTTCTACCTCTGGCTAAATTTACCTATATTAACCTATTCACAAGTGGCACTAAAATATCAACGAAACAACAAGTGGCATCTTAACCCATCTATTTAGTCAAGAATGTCTTGAGATGATTATTTGTAAACCTGAGAATTAGTGAAAATTCAAGATGAAAATTAAATTATTCTAGTAACCCATCCCTAGAGATCTATGCCAAACACCCTATAGTTACACTGAGAAATTAATCTGTCTTTTGATGGCAAATATTTCGATTGTTCGAAAAAGTTTTTTTGACAAGTTTACTAAAAAACCGTTTCAGTAAAAATAAAATTCTGCTTTGTGAATATCTTAGGATAGGATCAACCCATAGAATTAATACTCTTTTTTTTGATTATCATTTACTTTAGAAAACTCGAGCTCTTAGAAGATGAACAAACAATTTTATATATTGTTTAATTTGATCGACACTCATGCTTGACCAAAAAAAAAATGGGTATTCGTAATACTTAAACATAGAATCTTAAAACTACAATACTGTTTGCATGTTGATGGTTTCAACTTTCTCCTTTTTGCTTTCTCCGCGGAAGTACTGTTCGATCTCTGCGAGGGACTTACCTTTGGTTTCGGGCACCATAAACAGTACGAAGAAGAAGGCGATGGCACAGAAGCATGAATACAACCAGAATGTGCCCGCGGATGATAGCACGGCCTGCAAAGAGGAATATTTTACATAAAATCACACCTGTTTCGCAGATAGGTTGGTTAGAGGTATACCAATCGTAGGTACACCCACATTTCCACAGTTATGTTTAAGTCCCATGTAATAGGGGGTGAGTCTATTGCCATCAACCGGGCATAAATCCTGATTACGGGCAACTACTGAGAAATCCCTGATGGAAAACCCAATAATACTTTGCTCGACCTAGGAATCAAACCCAGGATCGTCGTGCCCAGCAGTAGTACTTGCGACCACTAGAACAAAGAGGCAAGGAATATTTTAGTAGGTAATTAATTAAGAACTAATGCAAACACAAACAACCATGTTTGGAAAATAGACTCTGAATGACACGCTGTAAATGGCCCACTAAGACAGTAGAAGTTCTGTCTGTTATAGACAAAATAGTTTAAGTTCCGTGTATCAGTTTTGTTGCAAGTTTGTGCGCCATCATTGTTTTCATATACTGATAGTCAGTCTAAAGACAGTCTTCATTCAGGACTGTGCACAGCCTTGCCACACACAATAAAGGATTCTAGAAATTTCAAATCCCTGTTATCATACCACTATACTATTATTTTATTAGTGGGCGTCCTGCACATGAACAGTGTAGAAGCAAAGGGCAAACGGGTAACAGAGTTTTCTAAATGAATATTTAGATGATGGAGTTTATGTCTCATCCCGACTGTAGGTATGAGTAGGTAGTGCGATTAGTGAAAAATGAATTAGTTATTAAAATATATTACAGTAAAACACGCAGAATTATCTAGTATATTAATTAGTTTTTCTTGTGGTTTACACTATATTTTCCCTAAAAATCAAACATCGACCCAAATGACGTATGGAAACTGACTGCTTGAGGGGCTCGTGGCTAAATGATAACAGCCGCACGGGTTGATCGAAGGTTAAGCTACACCGCGGTTGGTTCGTGGATGGATGACCATCTATTACATATTGAGACCCCTCTGTGCCTCGAGAAGCACTTTAAACCGTTGGTCCTGGCTGCTTCATCATCTTTGACAATCGTTACGGGTAGTTAGAACCCCAAAAGTCTGACAATCAGTTTTACTAAGGGATATCATGTTACCCAGTAACTAGGTTGGATGGAAGGTCAGATATGCAGTTGCTCCATGTAAATAATTAAATCCGGTTAGACTAGAAGCCGACCCCATCATAGTTGGGAAAAGGCTAGGCAGATTTAAACTGACTGCTTTGAAGGCAGTCCGTGACAGCAGCTTAAGCTGTGCGCTCAACGCACTTTTGGAGCCACGAATTTTATTAATAGGTACTGGCGTCTGTAGATGCTGCCAGCGCAGGCGTTTCCCTTTTCTATAATACCTACATTATCTTATTTCTAAAGACCCAGAATTCTCTAATACACCCAGTGGAATAACTTGAAGGCTGCGCTAGCACAATCTCGTTGCTTAGTTCGCAGATAAAGAATTCTTAATAGGAATCTGTTGAGAAAATCGAATACATATCCAAGATCTTAGAAGTTACGAAAGTGGGCGAAATAATATTAAACTAGATATTACTTTTTGTTTACCTGAGGAAAGGTAGAGTTTGTTTATTTCTAACTAGCGATCTGCTCCTGCGTCGCACGGGTGCAATGGCGACATGTCAAAACATAAATGATTTATGTGCTATAACTAAGTTAAATAATTAATTAATGTTTTATACACATAAACCCCCGGCAACAGGCCAACCAAAGGAACACGGGTCGGTTTTAGTCAGTAAGAGTCTGACACGCCCTCCCGCTCCGCCCAGAGCGGAAGAAGTTATTTGATAGTTTCCCACCCAAAAAAAAGGTCATACAGACAAACGCGAAAGTGACTTTTTTTATAATGCGTATAGATGTGCGGAGATGCTACAGCTTATAATTTTGAATCAATACTTTTGGAATTTCACGAAGTTATAGTTATATTTTTGCCCGTCTTAAAATAACCGTTGTGAAATGTAGCTACAAAATTGAATTTTCAATTTATTGCTTATTGAAATTACGCGTTATTAATTTATCAAACAGCAGCTATATAATAATAGGTCATGAAATATCCATATTGTTTCGAAATTATTCATTATATTGCCAGCAATTGTAGTACAATTATTATTACAAACAGGTTCTGCTTTCAGTAAGTAATTATATTCGTGCTAATAACGAATGCATAGGGAATACAAATTAAAGTTTCAATATTTTTTTTATGTATTTTCGGAAGATTAACAAGAAAAAATAATGTATGCGACGAATTATGATTAATGATTTAGTGAAGGTCACCAGTGAATCACTGATCTCTTGTTCTAAAGAAAAGGTTACTTTTACTTTTGCTGACACCAAGTTTTAGTTATTTTTACTGGTCAATTACAACGACAACACCTCAGTCACAGTCACGTCTGAAGATTGGCATGACGCTAGACATAATATTGATCCCGTTATCAAGTCCCAAGTAAAAGGAACTATATTCCTTTTCTTGTTAATTTTCTTTGCGCCATTATCTATTCTGGTTTTTTTTTTTGCACCGTGTGTAGACTTAGGTGAAGTGAGATCGAAGGTTGTCAATAGTGTCAATCCTTGCATCAGATGAAATGACTAGTCTGGATTTTGATTTTAGGATGGTGGCTATAGTACCCACCTTTATCGCATAGGCACGCATTATTCGCAAAAAATACGCAGTTATACTTACATCAAGAATATGATAGGACTTGATGACCGAGAACATGGATATCAGGTTGACGGCGCTGGCCATCGCGGACAGCTGCGAGCGGTAGTGCGTCGGGAACAGCTCGCCCAGCAGCAGGAAGGGTAGGCCGCCGAAGCCGAGCGAGAAGCCCAGCATGAACAACACCAGGCTCGCAATGGGGAGGTACCTGGGGGGATTCATAGGTTAGTAATAAGCTGAATTAGATATCAATACTAATTTTATAAATGCGAAAGTAACTCTGTCGGTATATCTATTGCCTTTTCACGCCTAAACCTAAACTTTAAAATTGTTACAAAAAAATTGAGGCAGGTAGTCTGAGAACTGGAGAAGGGTATAGACTACTTTTCATAAATAATGAAATATTACAGGGAGTGCCTCCGCTGCCAGCGCCGGCTCCCGAATTGGCTGCCGGCACCGGTTGCTGACTTGGCTGCCAGCACTAAGTTTGGAAAAAAAAGCGGAAAACGGGGTTCGC
Source organism: Omphaloscelis lunosa (assembly GCA_916610215.1). Lineage (NCBI taxonomy): Eukaryota > Metazoa > Arthropoda > Insecta > Lepidoptera > Noctuidae > Omphaloscelis > Omphaloscelis lunosa. The sequence continues at coordinate 16,840,007 of OU744247.1, forward strand.
AATTTGGCATATTGGAGTAGATAGGCGGGATAGGCATAATTAAAAAGACATGTAATAAATCATTACTTTTTTTCAGTATTATATTTCCATAATAATCTGTGGTTCGTGATTTGGTATGTGTATACACACAGAAGAGTTTTAACTTAAAAGCAATTAACAATTAATCGTAATCGCGTATATATTGATAAAACCAAGATCAATCAACAATACAACTAGCGATAGAAAGGTAGCATGAGAGTAGTTAATAAGATTGAAATATGGACGAGGAAGGTAGGAACTGATCAAAATAGAAAACGACGCATCGTTTTCGGAATTGTTAAACTGGGAAAGTTTATTAAGCTATCTTGTAATGAAATTAGTGACAGTAAGTTGAAAAATAAATAAGTTTGGAAAACTGATAAACGGTGAAGATACGTCGCTTAATTTTAAGTATTTTTTATTCGGAAGCCGTGAATAGATATTATTCCAAGTTTTCTCGATATAGACACTACAAGACTAGCGATAGGAAAGTAGCATTAAAGGAATTAATAAGTTTGATGAGATAGGAAAGATGGACAATGAAATATGGACTGGAAACGGATAGCAGAAGTTTTGACGTTCAAAAGTGCCTTTTATGTGCCTATTTGAAATAAACGATTTAACTTTGACTTTGAAAACATCTCGTAGTTACAAGCATCGGAAAATTGTCCTTATGAGAGCGGTACAGAATTATGCTTTTCACAAGCTTATGCATTTTTTGGCGTTCGAAATTTGCTGATTCTCGGCTAGAAATCAACTGTCTGATATTATAATATTGAAAATTCTGCTTAATTCTTGATTGGATTCAAATTACAACTCGTTAACGCTGACAAGGCTTTGTTCCAATAAGAAAAACCTTATTCAATTATGGCCTCCTTAAATTATAATTTTCGTTTGATTTACTTAAATATTTGCCCGTATTTCTTAGGAACGTAAATACCGTATTTCTAATTATTAATAACTGCTTCAAAGTAGGTAGTTTTATGGTTTCTTACAAAGTTTTCCTTGTAGTTCGTTTAATCGACTCGTACCTACTGATTGATATATACAACAGAAAAAAAATCTTTCCATCTGTAAATTCCAATAACTGTGTTGGTAAACAAAATATCATTTTTAATATGAAATCGCCCAAATATATCTCTACGTAGATGTTTAAACAAATAGAGATTGACCTTTTGGTTCACATCTTTATTATTATCGTGACTAACTAGGCTATTGTCCCTTCAAGATTAGTGATCTTGAAGGGATATGTTGTTAAGCCCCATGTTGTTCCAGCGATCTCGTCGTCATCCCACCTTTTCTGTTATCTATCGTCTCTTGAGCTCTGTCACTGTCAGCAACAGAAGTTGACTAAAACTATTACTTTTACATACGATTGAAAATGGACCCAAAATTATTCGATACACTTTTCAACATTTCTTGTAATAGCTACTTAGCTAAACTTCGTGTTTTCTGAATTTGACACAAATATTTTTGTTTACTTAAATTTTTCCTTCGATAATTATGATTAAAGAATCTAAAGTGTTTAATCAACATTTACTGCTAGGTTGAGTCTTTTGTACCCAATAATTTTACTACTCATAAATAATTTAAATGTACCTACTTCTTACCAATTTCGACAAAATAGTACCAATTATCACAAGTGCAATGCCGGATGACGAAATATATTTGACAAGTGAAATTTAAGCGTCATAGGTGACACAATGGCGGGGATACACGCTAATGAATTGACGAACGTGTCCAGCAGTATGACCTGCCACTCTCACAGGCGCGTCAAATTCAACCTTTCAAGTTCGGCCGAATTCGCAACTGCTGACGCGGTTAAAAAAAGCTTTCTCGTTTGAAATTGACAGGTTAGTTTAGTTTGCGGCATATAGGTCTATAATAACAACGACTTATTCATTTTTTACTATTTTTACCTATTGTAGTATAGTAATTTCTTCACATTTAATTATATAAGTAATGTACAAAATATTGTAAAACATTTTAAAAGAGTAACGGTGGTGTTTCTTGCCCATTCTTCTCCATATACGAAAACTAACCTTTTGGAAGGGGCGATTAGAATCAATTCAATTTTTTTTTGTAAAGTATTACGTTCATAAGTGCCATATAAGGGCCTATTTGAAATAAATTATTTGACTTTGACTCTTAGGTAACAAAATAAAATAACTGCAATACCCCTTCAGAAAATAATAAATATATGACACAACCAAAATACCGGTCATCCGATATCGTCACTCGCGGAACGATAATAAGTTGATATCGATTTTCAGAAACACGAGCAACCTAAGGGCAGCAACAGCCGTTCTATGAGCAGTGGACAGGAGTCTGACCTTCCATTACTTAAAAAACTGAACATGTCCTTATAAGTTACCATGAAAGAGTTTGTTACCCAAGCCACGGTGACTCCTTCAAATGGAAATAGAAAGCCGCGCCCATGGCTGCCATGGAGGCGCACATGATGGCCGCGGACACCAGCAGCAGCGGCCGGCGCCCCGCGCGGTCCACGAGCATTGTGCTCACTGCGTTGCTCAGCAGTTGTACCACACCGACTACGATGGTAGCTGTCATTGCGTCTAATGTGCTACCTGGAGTCGAAAGATATTTTAAACTTGAGAATTTATTTTTTGGGACAAATAGATTAGACATTAGGTAAAAAATATTTGGCATTGTGTTTTATTTATAAGTGCAGCTGCCGCTTGAGTATTTTCTCCAGTTTATTTAATTTTGCTTCTTCTTTCCAAAACACTCGATTTCTACGTTTTAATAACAATATTGAGCTTAAATATTGAGAGCAAAAACTTCTTCCAAATCATACAAAAACAACTTTGAACAAAAAATTCAACTGACAAAAAGAAACTGAAAATCATAAAATATGTAAATCTTAACAAGTTTTGCGTCAGAAACTTTATTCTTTATTTTAAAATAACGCGTCTACTTAACAACCTCTTCCTTTTTTTCGTTGATTAAAGACTTACCAGCCTTCCTGAAGATCTCCACAGTAAAGAATATGACAGCGTCAATGCCGCTGAACTGCTGGAACAACAGCAGGGCGAACCCGATGATCATGGGCTTAAGAACCACGGGAGAGAACATCACCTTGCGAGTGAACAGGCTCGGGGGACCAGCGGGGTCTTCGGCTTTCCTGTGAGGATTCATAAAAAAATAGTAAAGACGACTGCAGAAATAAGTATTAATAATATCCTTTGGGAAAATATGAAAAGTAAACGTGACAAATTCTATTAACTCCTTCTTAATTGAAACCCCACAACCTGTTGGAGCCAAAGATAAACTTCTTCTTTAAAATCAACTTGAGCTACATGAGAGTAGCTTATGTTGAAGTAAAAACATCATTCTGTCAAGTAGTAAAGTTTGTAGAGGGTCGAAAGATCAATGGTGGAACATGAGGTGTTCTTTCATATCCCCAGAGCCCTTTAAAACTCTCCCCTAGCTTCGCTTATAGAGCGATGCAAAACTGATCTCTCTTTTCAGTATTACTAAGTACCTACAAATCTTGCAAATCTTGAATCTTAAATTTGGGAAAGAGAGGGATTAGGACTTGTGGCCTAATCACTCTTTTTCCTACTCTTTTTATACGAATATTGCATGATAAACAAGTGTGACCTACAAAATATTATCGTACGTCGTTGTTATAATAAACGTATGCACGGATGAGTCGCTCTTGCTACTACTATAAAAATAATTATTCATGTAATACATGAATAATTATTTTTATAATTATTACCACATGTAAAAGTCCGTTAGAAATCATGTTTATTTATAGGTAATGTTCACCAATCAAAGGCTCGTGCAAACTGGCGCGATATCGCGCTGGTCTGCACGAGCCTTCACGATAACCGTGATGCATCTATGTAGGTATTCCTACCTATGTGAAGAACAGATGAATATACATCATCCTAATATCACTATAGCCATGTATCAGTAGCGAGAACAGACAACGAACCGAAATTATTTCTTGAATCTGATTAGGTACCTATAAAATTCGAATTTGCATACGCCTAAGAAGTTATTAAGCAAGATTTTCTTCAACCCTAATAGCCTTGAGTAGGTTGATCTGCTAATCTCAGACACGTGAGGTATCACGTGTTTGAGATTAGCATGGAAATCGGTAGGTTTGCTTGTTAAACAGCCCCAGATCACGCCACCATAATTATTTGGGAAGTTGTCACATCATCCTTATCGATAACTATAATCGTATAGCAATCGACCTCAGAATATGTAACGCAACGTGACCGGTAGCAATTACCTGGTGCTGCCGGTTGCTGCACTGTTGACCTCTAGCAAGGTGAAACTATAACAACTTGAGGCGTCTTTTTATGGAGTGCAGTGGTTGGACATTTGAATCTAACTGCTCTTATAAGTGCCTTTTACTGATAGCAACGTGGTTATTCATGTTAATATTACCTACGGATTATTAAAACAAAAATGAAATGTTGCCGGGAAAATTGGAAAATTCGGGAAAACTGACAGTGCATTTTCTATGGGAAATTTTGTATGAATTATTGGGATTGGACGTCTGTCGGGTCAACTAGACCTCCAATTAAATTGTCATCAAATCTCGGACGCAAGAAAATTATAAAACAAGGTAGGTCGGCTGGAATTCAAAATCAGTCTTATGTCCGTAAATGTTAGCCCACGTTGCACGAAAAATATCGCGGCGGGATTCTTTCGCACACTAGATTTTCAACGCTCTGCTTAGCACCGAGAGTTGAAAATCCAACAATGTATTTTTTCGACGCGCTGGGATGCACTCTGTTGGATTGTCAACGCTCGGCTTTACACCGAGGGTTGAAAATCCAGTGCGCGATAAAATCCCGCCGCGATATTTTTACGTCTGTGCGAACGTAGGCTTATGGAGTAGGATACGCCCGTAACTACGGAGTTTGTGCTTAGGGAGTAGACCCCCTGATATTCAATAAAGCATAATCAGCAGATAATGTTCCCACTACTGGGACACAGGCCTCCTCTCTGTGAGAGGGAGTGGGCCGTAATCCACCACTCAGCCCAGTGCGGGTTGGTAGATGTCACACGTCTTCGAATTATTGGTTCTATTAGGACATACCGGTTTCCTCACGATGTTTTCCTTTACCGTTTTAAAAACAGTGGTGATGAAATATTTACACAAAGTAAAGCGCCTGTCAGGGTTCGAACCTATGACTTACAATTCGTAAGTCGCGGCCGTTACCACTGCGCCACCACTGCTCTCAATATATAAGGAGAGCAGTGGTGGCCCAGTGGTAACGGATACGGAACGGACTCAATAGATATTGAATAATAAAAAATAAATAAGAGGCGTGTTGTGCATAAGTTGCTTCAAGTTAACCAATAGTAATAGGAGAGAAGTATCATCCTTATTGCAACCACCACGAGTGACCACAGTCAAGTACCTACGTTAGCCGTATCCAGGAAAGTACGCCCTGTTAACTATCGCTTAGCTTCACATTATGGCATTTAAGTCAAATAAGCTATATCACTCTTATAAAGGTTCACACCAGGGGGTCAAACATATAGGATGCATCACAGGACGACGGGCGTCATCACCGAGGCAGGCCTAAGAAACGCTGGCTGGACGATTTGATTCGTTCCAGACCGATTGGCTCGAGAAAGCAACACAACAAAACACAAAGAAAATTTTAAAGGTATGGGGGACACCTTAGCCCTTAGGACAACAAAGGTTAATTTAAAAAAAAAACCTATACGTATTCTGCTGTGATTCACCTCAAACAATTCACACAAACCAGGCTAAATAAAAATAAAATACTAAGTACTCTTGATTATCTTCCTTAACGGTGGCAGTAGCTCGAGCAGACAAGTGTAACCACTTGATCGACTCCGACGCATCTAGACCCTTAGACTGCAGCCAGACGGGAGATTCAGGCAGAGGCAAGAGTACCACGAATAAAGCCACTGGAAAAAAATAAATTGGATATTATTTACCTTTGCAGATACCGGAATACTTTCGTGTTTGCAATCATTGATGAGAACTACTTACGTTCTCATCAATGACTGCAATCATATTGCTCGATATCAGGTTCTGTCAAGAGTGACGCCATAACCAAAGTTGGGTTTTTGAACAGGTATTTTAATGGTGGGTGAATGGACAAACAATATCTTTAAACTACGCAGGTGATTTTTTAAATGTGTGCGTGCAGTTTGCAATAATTGACAAATTTTAAAGAATCTAGTTCAAAATAATGAGACTTATAAATATCATGACAGCACATTAAAACATGGTTATATTTACCGCAAAATACAGCGGATAGGAAGGCAAGGTATCTCCAGTACAGCCAGTTCCCTGCCACGTATGATATGAGGATCCCAAGAGACATCGACAGGGTCGGCAGCGAACCCAGCCGGCCGCGGATTTCAGGGTCACAGCATTCACTCACCTAAAAATTATACATAAACTTACATCATACCTGTAATCCCCGGAGGGTTATGCAGAGATACACCCAGATTTTCTCAAGAAGTATGTTTAAGACTATATATATATGTTATACGGGGCGAGCCTATTGCCATCAACCGGGCACAAATCCAGGCTCCAGGAGTGATCTGAGAAATTTCTGATGGAAAAACCCAATAACACTTTGTCCGACCTGGAAATTGAACCCAGGACCTCATACTCAACAGTAGCGCTTGCAACCACAAGACAAATGAGGCAGTTTAAAAAGATATACATTGGGATAATGTTATTATCATACCAAATAATAATTAATGTTAATATTTTTATAGCCCTACAAAAGTTTGAACATCACATACAAAATAGTAAGTGTGTGATGTTCGAACTTTTGTAGGGCTAAGTAACTATGTAAACGTGACGTTATCGTGGGTAATAATTACCTAAATTTAAAACGATAAAAGTCAAGTGTCAAGCTACAAGCAACAATATGAAACAACAATTTCGCTCTTCGATTCAAGCCAGTAAATTACTTAACAATTGACTGATAAGAACATGTAAGTGTGTAAACTAAGTGAAAATGTAGATAGGTATGTCAAAGTAAAACTTTTGACCGGATAAAACTATTTTAACATTTAGAAGGTACCATTTACTTACTTAGGTACTAAAGTTTATTTTGTGACAATTTTATTTAAAAAAGTTTGTATTGAATCAAAATTTATAACTAAAGCGTTCCGTTAAAAACGATGTATAATAGAGAAGATACGTTTTATCTTAATAACGACTTGCCTTCCGCCTGCCATCTTTTTAACCAGTTTTAGCTGGTTATAAGACCAGCCAAAACTGGTTAAAAACAAAAACTAAAAGTGAGTATTTTTTTATCCTTAACACTGCATAGGTAAAAAAACCCGAAGGACCCAAAAAACCTGTTTACATATAAGTAAGTTATTTACATTATTTTTATTAATGACTGAGACGAGACTCACGACCGCAAAAATGTATATATACAAGTATATGATTAGTCATATTATTATCAAATGCAGGTAACTACCGCTAAAATGTAAAAGGGCAACTAACTATATTTTATCAAAACAAAGTAAGATGTTCATTCTGCGGTCAACTAATGCTCTTACGAAACAATGAAATGATGACTACAAAAGGTCAGGTGAACACTGCGAACAGTCATATGACTGTAGATTACAGACGCATTATATTTGTGCAAATTATATCATGTGTGGTGGTGTTATTTGATGCGATGAGTTTGATGTGCAGTTTCTTGTAACGTTTCCGCTTTTATTGTGGATGAGTGAAGTAGCGCCCATTCATGATTAGAAAAATATTGGATAGATTATTCTCGCAATGATTATTTGAAATAAGCTCATTATTATGCATTCTTACAGCATTATCTCTGTACATAGCAACTGACTAGGTATTCATATTTTTATGCAAGATTTACATTATAAATCGCTATACCTGTCGAGTGAAATACTGAGACAATAGTTTATTGGTAATCTTCCTTATTATCATTGTAAACATTTTTATAGCTTCAAGCAAATAGACATGAAATGCAAACTTACGTAAACTTGCGCCGTAGCCAACACAAAACCGACACCGACTCCTGTGATCATCCTGCCAACTAGCAACAGCGGGTAATACTTGGCGAAACCCAGGATGAGCCAGGAAGCCACCCAGATGGGTGACGTCAGCTGTAGCGTGCGCTTGCGACCCAGACGTTGCATCAGGGCACCAGATAATATGCTGCCCAGGAAGGCGCCCAGTGGAGGTATGGCACCTGGGTAGTAAGAATTAGAGATAATTTCAAATATAATAACAATCATAAAACAACATTTCATTGAAATGATAATTATCTACCGTGTTAAATAAATTAATTCATTTCCATTAATACTTTCATTGATTTCGGCTTCAGCAGCTGTTTGTTAAAAACATCTAGACCATTAATAAGAAACAGTGTTTAAATACACCTCAAAAAAAAAATTTTCAGCACAAACCCGGAAAAAAAATCAAAACATTTCTACTTGTTTACTGCATCAAGGCAAACAGTTTCTTTCATCAATAAGATGTTCACAAAACTGTCAAACAAGAGTAAATATATTGAGGATAATGTTATGGTCTCATCAATTACTTACTTGATGGATCAGCTGACAGGCACATTTTTTTTGTTCAGCCTTGGCCTTACAAAGGGACATTCGTAATTGCGACCATGCATGACACTATAGCATCAATTGTGTAAATTGGTGATAAGCGCCTTTCGTTTAAAGAAAGAAAGAAAGAAAAAGTATTTATTGGGACTCGCACAGGACATTACAAATTAAACTAAAACACACTCATTAAAACATTAATAAAAAATAAAAATAAAACAAATAAAAAAAAAATAACAGAAAGTCCTGTACGAGGCCAAAAGGCTCCTATCTCAGCATAATGAAAACTAATCTCAATACTTACTTAAACAGTAATTGCCACCGAAGTGCTAATAAGCATTTTAATTTTATGCGTTAAGTTTTCGCGAATTTAGCCATACGATTTTTGTTACGCTGATTATCTGTTAGATACGGCAAGAATAATTCTCTTCATCACTGTTATTCTCAGATAGACCTAACAGCATTAAGCCTAGGGAGATTAATAATAATATGTTTATATTTTGTGCTGCCTGTATTTGTGCTGCCTGTATTTATGCTGACTGTATTTAGTGCTGACAGTATTTATAATGACTGTATTTTCTGCTGATTGTATTTTTTATAGCATACTCTAGACTTTTACTATGCTTTGCGAAATCTAATAGACGAATATTATCCTATTAGTCCGTTGGATTTAGCATATAAGTAAAGTTCCTGGTAATGGATAAAACTCCATAACAAAGTCACATCAGACATCTCTGGTTTTTGTAGACAAATTATAGCCCTGAAGGTAAAGCGACCAGTACCCTAATAGCATAATACAACACAATCACAATTTGTTTCGATTTGAAAAAGTTGCTAATCCATTGCTTCATAAATAGGGACAATAATCTGCTCGACAACGTAAATAACGCAATGAATATTGTTGAACTGTCAAAATGAAACAAATTGTTTACGAAAACAAGTTACGCAGTTAGGGTACAGATTTCATTAAAGCAAAGTACGGAACCACACACCGCACCGCTAAGATAAAAAGAGCCCATAACAACAATGCAAAAATAGCCGCTAGATTGTGATTGTGTCTAAAATGAAGATTGTCCACCCACGCAATCGTCGTTGTGTAATGCTTTACAACTCAAGGCCCCCTCAGTGTTTTAACTTCCGTCACTAACCAAATCGTCCCAACCTGGTCCTGAGATTAAACTACGAATTTCTTTACTTAACATAAAAAAAACGCCTATAGACACCTCATTTCGCCAATTATGTTTAATTCCTAGTAATGAGGGTTGTTTAAGTCTAGAAAAGATTCTAATGGAAATCTATATCTATAAAATCCATCTATACAACAATACATCTATACAAATAAATAAAATTGAAGTCTGTTTGTAATGTCATAATAACAGCTTTTGACTAAATACATAAATATGAAAGTTCATACGGTACATATAAAAAAAAAATATATCTGTCTTTCTGTTTGTTCCGGCATAATATATATTTGTTATCTCCGAAACTGCTGGACCGATTTTGACGGAACTTTACCAGATGTCAAGAGTAACATAAAACAATATTTAGATTGAATCTAGCTGCTACAGGACTTTCACTGGCAGATGGAATCCCTCTATCTGGCAGAATCTTGATGCACCGAAATTTATTTGGCATAACACACTTGGCATAATCTTCTTTAAACGAATATTATAAAGGCATAAAAATTATTTAATATAATTTTAGTTTGGCCGAATCGTTATATGTCCGAATTTACAATAACATACTTTTAAGATGGCAGAATTTTATTTGGCATAATTACCTTTAGCAAAGTTAAAATTCCGCATGATTTCGTTTAGCATAACATTTATTTATAGCAACGATTATTTGGAACAATTTCACTTGGCATACTATGAAGATGGAGGAATTTCATTTGGAATAATTTTATTAGGCATATTGCCATTTCTATAAAATAGCATTTTTAACCTTCCATAAAAATAAAAATATTTTAAAGTCAATATGTTGTGCTACAAAACTTAGTGGCAGAAACGAATCGCTGCAAAACCGACTCCACGCAGATTTATCTGCCCTACCCCTAAAGTGTAAGAAAGAGAATTAAGCCCGCGTAGGCGCGGAGGGTCGAGGCGGCCCGCAAGTTGAGGAGTAGGTGATTTTAACGCCCGCCGCCGTAGCTGAGGCTGCAGAAGCCGAAGCTGCGGTGGTGAGCGTTCAAACTATCTGCGACGATAAGCTCGCGTGGGACCGCTCTGGTGCCCCGCAGCGCCGGAGCCGTGACAGAAACCATGCCTGCTGCATGTTGCATGCTCGCTTGCATGTTGCATGCATGGTGTATGCTTATTTGTATGTTTGCATGCTGCATGCTTGCTGCATGCAAGTGATAGATGAGTGTTTTAATTATTATGGATATGAAATGTATGCTAAAAGATGATTCTAACTATATACTTTCTGAGATATGATAGTTCTGCCTTTTAATGACTATCGATATGAAATGTAAGCCAAAAGACGATTCTGACTGTGAACTTTCTGCGATATGATGGATACTACTTTTTAATTATTATGGATATGAAATGTATGCCTAAAGCTGATTCTGACTTACAAAATTATGAGTTTTCAATGTATGATAAATGAGTGTTTGCTAAACAATTTTCTGCGAAATGAAGTTTATGCTATCTGCTGTTATGTATAATAATATTACGACATAAAAGTTTTGCTATAAAGGGTAGACGCCTGGCAGATAGCTGATGTTATAAGTAGTAACTTTCATTTATTTAAGAAAAAAATAATTAGGGTCCACGAGGGCGAAGACGCGGGCAGCAGCTAGTACCCTATAAACCAAGTTGGTCCGACGTGCGAATCGAACCCAAGACACAGCAGTTGAGCCTGAGACTAGTGTAACTGACCAATGAGGCAGAGCAGAGGCAAACGGTTTCTTTAGCTTTGAATTGTGAATCGATCTCCTCATGCAGCATGTCAGCACTCTGTCTATGAATAACACCAACTCAAAAACCTTCATCTAATATATTACTGAATGATAAATAGCACATTCTACAGTAGGCCAAACTACTGTGGAAACAAAACTAGTATTAGCTGCGGCATAATTCCGTAACACACTTACATTGCAGTAGCAATAACTTTCATTTTGACAGTTTAACAACATTCATTGCGTTATTTACGTCGTTGAGAAGACAATTTTTTTTGAAAATATGAAGCAATGGATTGACAATATCCTTCAAAAATCATTCAGTTTGTGATTGAAAGTGTATTACGCAATTAGAGTGCGAAACAGCTACGCTAGGCCTGCTCAAGGTCCAAGAGTTACCGCTGATGTGCGATCGCAGGTCGTTACGTCTAAAGTAAGAAATAGGTGCATGCTGGGGTCACATGTTACTAATTGTTACGTTTGTACCTATATATATCTTAAACCAAATATAAGGGCTGTCAGTGTCATTATTTTCTGTGAAATATTGACACTGACAGCTCTTGAGCGCGGTTTAGATGTACTTATCGCGTTCAGATTCAGTGGTGAAATTCGCACTTAGTCCTTAGCTCCTTACCTATCCATGATTTTTGTTCACTGCTTTGTATGATCTCCGGATCTATGGCCTCGATGGACGGGATCGCGGAAGCAGAGTAGCCCCTCACCAGGCCGATGATTAGGAATGACAACGATGCGCCAAACGTCAGCCATAACTGTAACAAGGATGAATATGAATGTCTCGACTGATTTAAACCTAGGTCATTCGGTCTTCCTGATTTTTTTTCTTGATATTTGTGCTTCAAACTGTTTCTCAGTTTTTCTGTTATTTATTTATTTGATACTTCAAGCACACAAAATAATATACGGACTTATTGCTATGGGCATTTTCTGCCAGTCAGCTTTTGGGTGATGCAGATACAAAACAGTGGTAGATGCAATTACCAAAATTGATTGATGGATTTTCTTCTTATTTGTACACGATAACATGACTATAAATACCTATAAGTATCTACACCGCGGAGACGAGAGCAATGTAAAAATAAATAATTGACCTCCTTTCGTGAGTAAACAACGCAACGTTGTAAATATTCTTGTTTTATTATTATTACCTACACACATAACATAACTTCACGCCTTGTTTCCCCGAAGGGTTGTACAGAGGTGTCCCTGTAGCAGGTTCACCCACATTTCGCCAGTTATGTTTTAAGTCCCATGTAATAGGGGGGACTATTGCCATCAACCGGGCACAAATCCAGACTCCAGGTTGCTACTGAGAAATTTCAAATAAAAAAACCCAATAACACTGCCCGACCTGGGAATCGAACTCAGGACGTCATGCACGAGTTGATTGATTGATGTGATTAGTTGGAAAGACAAAAACCGGCATAATGCGTGTCGGACTACGCACAATGAAAAGTTCCGTAGTTGGGATGAATTTATCCCAAATACAAACTTAGCATTGTAGTTGAAATATATCTTCTCCCATACATTTCAACCGCAAATATAAGTTTTTACGCACAATATTGATAGATATACCACGTTATTTTAAGACCATAAACTTCTTATAGATTTTCCTGTAATCTATGAGTGAAGAACCATTCTCTGTATTTTTTTCAAAATTTTAGGCTCAGTAGTTTCTGAGATAAGGGGGGGAATGGTCAATTTTCATCAATTTTCTTAAATAACTTTAAATTTATTTATTTTTAAATTATAAAAAAAATATTGGACATCCTCGCTACAAGCCTTTCATTTGATATGTCACACGATACAGTTTAAAAAAGTATTTTTTTATTTTATTTGCCCCCAAAAATGACCCCCATATTCAAAATTAATTTATATACGTTACACGACCGTATTTGGGTCACAGAAATACATACGTGTACCAAATTTCAACTTAATGGGTCCATTAGATTCGGAGCAAATTGGCTGTGACAGACGGACGACAGACAGACACACGAGTGATCCTATCACTCGTGTGTCTGTCTGTCGTCCGTCTGGGTTCCATTATGGGTTCCGTATGGGTTCCATTTTTTCCTTTTGAGGTACGGAACCCTAAAAATAAATGAAAGCATGTCTATGTATTACATTGAACTTTGTCTTGACATTCCACGCAACCGTGCTTTGAAACTTTGTACACAATACCTACATGACATTCGTGGTCAACACAACAGGTCAAATTGGCACACCGCACTGAACTGTGAGTCATCATTACCAATAACACTAGTTTACAACGAATCTGTTGCCGGGAAAATGTTTGCTGTTGCTGACTACATATAGTTATGCTAAGTTCAAATATATACCTTATTAGAATTTTTTATCAGCTCTACTTTTTGAGTTTCAGATATCTACGTTCAAAACAGAAAACACATATATCTACTGAGAAAAAATTGATTAAAAAAAATAATTAAGCATTTTTTTCTACAAAATTTTGTTCTAAAGCTCTCCTCTTATGTGCAGACTTTGGAAAATGGCGTATCAAGGACCAGCAATAGTCAGAAAAATAACTCTGTAATTCTTTTTCTCCTTCACTTTAACTTTAGTACCTGGAGAAAGCATTTTTTTCTTTCAATCTTGATGCCAACTATTCTGAACCTTGTTTAGAAAGATGCAAATCTCTTACAAGATCATCTCATTCGTATTGTGGAAAACATATATTAGTTCGTTGGATACTTCAAAATCAGTATCATTTTCTGATAAGCTTGATTCTTTATCGGTTTGTACTAAGGGTTCAGATATATTTTTAGGCACTGAAGAGTCAGGTGAATATTGCAGTGGACGTTAAAATACAAGTAGTACTTGGGTACTGCCATTTAGCTCGTTTTTTTACGTTAATGCCTTTTATGTCGGCACTACAAAAATAAAAGTCATCGATATGATTTTGTGGTTCTCGGCAAATGATTGGTGTTTCTTTTTTAAAAGCACTTCTTTTGCCACATTTCCATAATCTTAAATATTCAATACACAATTTACAATATACAATCAGGTGCCCAAGGCTTTTAAATTTTATCCAAGAACATTCCAAAATACAGTAAGCAGGTGTTTTTGACGAACTCTTAGATAACGTTTCTACAACGTTGAAACACATATTCTCCACATATGTAGCAAAAATTACTTGGATTGTATAAACTACTTCTCCTTGAAGTACTCATGTCGCAAAAACTTCAGATATTAATATGAACAAAGTGAAACACACACGTTATCAACGGACAAATACGCTTAGATGATAAAAATCAAAAATGAAGTAATTGAGCTGCACAAAAATGACTGAAGGTAGATTTTAAAATAATATGTCATAAGTAAACAATACCAAACATGAAGTTCACGGCAACCGACAAAAATTAAAATTTTCTAAACTAGTGTAATAAGTTGACGCAAAAATTTGATCGCATACTTTTATTTGCGCTTTTACCTATATTCGAACGTACGAAATATTTTCTAAACAAACAAAATATTGGCCACTTTTTATGAATTCAGCGTGTTGCCCTACATCCCTACCGGATGTGCAGTTCAGACTGCTTACCAGCCAATGTGCACGATGTAAATTTAAAAAAATGTTTTACATAGCTAACACCCAGTTGCATAGAGACAAACATTAACGCCCCGTTGCGTAATGGATCATTAACGCTTATGATTTCATTAATTTCTTGAAAGGACTATTCAAATCGAGTCTAATGTTGCTTTCTGCAACAAGTTAAGTAACGGAAGATTAGTACTCAATGACCGCTTTAAAAGTTAAAGTTCCTTACTTTTTTTTTAAGCTTACTAAACTAAAGGTTTTGTTTAAATATGGGGTCCATTTTACAGAAATATAACCTATCTTTTTAAAATTCTTGGCTTATAATATAATTAAGGAAGTATGTATCACACAATTTTGTAAATCGTTAGCCGAAACGATCTTATGTACAATAAGGCAATATGGCAATGACTGTTGTTGGGAATGCTCGCGAAGGAAGAGGCGGAACGCGTGAGGGAGAAGCAAATTTCCCGCCCTCACGCCCCTAACCGCCGCAGAAGGAGACGCCCTGGGGTCGGGAATCGTAGGCCGATTTCCGGCCACCGTAGGCGCTGGCTTGCGGACGGTGAGCAATGGGTAGCTCGCCGTGCGATAAGGACCAGGCCCGGGGCGACGGCGCGCTGTGTTCCACGCGCGCCTCAAAGAGATGTCAGCAGAATTGACGGGGTCCGCTAGGGCCGATGCCTGCCGGGGGTGCGAAGAACAAAAAAAAACTGAAAGGGAGATCGTGGCCCCCGGCAACAGGGCAACCGAAGGAACACAGATTTTAGTCAGTAGGAGTCTGACACGCCGTCCCGCTCCGCCCAGAGCGGGAGAAGTTATTTGATATAATTTCCCACCCAAAAAAAAGGGGTGCCCCTAGAGATCAAATTATGATCATGATAGTGTTACTGAATAGGCATTTCACTTGCTCTATCGGTAGTAAACCAATCACTAGTTCACTCTTGTTAGTAAGCCAGCCAGACACGTGACGTCACGAGTATTTTTCCCAGTCTAACCAACTGTGATTGAGAGACTTGGTACTGTCATGAAAATTCTCTTTAACAATCCTGGGAATGAAACAGTTCCTATAACTTGTATGACGATGGTGAGACCTACGACGTCAATGAAGTAATAGACACAGTTTCCTATAGGTATAGCAGGGGTTGCATCTTACTTACTCCTATGTTGCATCGATTATTATACTTTATATAATTTCTAAAAAGGTCTTAAGTCTTGATCCTAAGCTACCACCGGAAAACTACCATAGTAGTTATATGCCTCGATCTCACGTTAAGATTCAAGGTAAAATGTTTAAAAAATAAATGCTTTCTTTTCTGAATCGAATATGTAAAACAAAGAATAATAATAAAATTACAGTGTGCTGTTGATTGTGTTATGTTTCACAGCGCATCCGCAGTCTGGGAGACGCACGACGGCCACCAGTCAAAATAATGACCGGCAAATTACATAACTTGTTTAATAAATTGATCCATTTGCCGTTCATGTCGCTATTTTAGTATTATATATACAATTGGGTGCATCTGCCCGTGGCGTGACCAGGCGGAAGAGGGCTATCACGCCACGTGATTGCGTTTAAAACGATTCACGTGTACGAACAGCTGTATCATTCGCGTGACAAACTTTTCACGCTGAGATTTACCCTTTATTTTTAAATATACAAAATCCCTTAGTATTCCGTATACCTGTATAGCTTATGGGATGCCTTTTTAAGTGAAGATAAAACTAAGCAGAGTATTAAAACAATGGAGATTAACATTTCAAAAACCGGTAAAGTGCGTATCGGACTACGCACAATGAAGAAGGGAGCCTTAGTTGGGATGAATTTATTAAAACAAACTTATCATTTTAGTTGAAAAACATGTTCTCCCATACATCGTTATACGTCACGGATTCTCCAACTGCAAATGTAAGTTAGTAAGAGCAAAAAAATAAAATTGTGTGATTAAACTACAAATTAAATACTTTCTGACTTTTTCCTTAACGTGTGCTGTGACATCTTACTTCCTGCCAAATATCCTATAACTTGTTTTATACTGTGATTTTAAAAAACGTGTTTTAAAACAACTTGTTTGTTTTATGCCAACCCTGGTAGGTACCTACTATTGCTTGGGTGTCAGTAGTGTCCAGGGACTTGAAAACGAAATTAATTTCGTTCCGTTACACTAAATGTTATCTTATAACGCTCCAAAGTTTGTAACGATACTAAAACCGAAAAATATGAATAACGTTACAAAAACAACACGTTATAGAATATCATTTTCGTATAACAATATTTTAAGTAACGTTATAGGAATCAGTAACATTATGCTTATATCCGCTTATAATAACGTTACAGATTCATTTTTATAACGTTATTTTTTAGAACTTTTCCTGCTGACCACCGCTCCGTCGTCACCCACTACCACCACCACCAACGGCCACCCCGTTACTGCGGCCGGGACGGCCGGCTGGTGGTAAACCACCGCCGTATTTAAACATTAAGTTCGTTCGAGAATGCGCAGCAGGGCCACCACGCCTAGTGGTTCGGCCCCGACTAACGAGTTGTAGGTCGTGAGTTCGAACCCAAGCAAGCAATTTACTTTGTCTATTTCATTTCATCACCACAGCTCTCAAAACGGTGAAGAAAAATATCGTGACAAAACCGGCATATTCTAGAACAAAAAGTTCAAGTATAAAAAATAACCCGTGGATTAAGTTTTATGATATAAACCATAAACTAGTTCTCTGTGGTTATTACGTAAGTTATTAATGCTGGGATTTAACGGTATTTCTCTGATTGCACTCGTAGCTCTATTTACCTTACTACCTATCTGATCACGAAGTTAAAGAGCCATTCCTTATACCTCCATCATCAATGTCAATCAAATTAAGTACCGTACCCGAATACTTCCTAGATCATTTGCTATACATTGATCACAATGAGAAGTGGTGTCAGCCTTTTGCGGATATTAGTAGGTACAGCCTCAAAAAGATTTATAGGTGATCATTTTGAATTTGCCTACAATCTTCGTTCCATAATATTGTACCAATGTGTAGCCACAAAAAATATAATTTATAACATTGGGTACCGGTCAACTGTCCTAATTTCGCCTGGCATCCTATATTGCCTATAATGACAAAGCTGTAAGGTGAAGTTAGGGCAGTTGACAGTGCCAACATATTAGTACAGTGTAATGGAACACAAATTGTTGAGAATCAAATGAATTATTCTCGTTGAAGTATATTTTTGAGGCTGACTGCACCTACCTGTCTATGTGTTAGTCACGAGATGGTTACTTTAAATTTATTAGTGATACATTTTAATAATCGCGATTTGAATTCAGCATTATTTAAATGAATACAGTATTCAAAAATCATTTATTCAATCTAGGCTGAGAATCAGGAATTTTCGAACGTCAAAATTACTTAAGACAGTCCCCCAAAACGCCCACCCTTCACCAGTTCATAGTGCTTTAGCTGGGAAGAAGTGGCGCAACAAACTCCCCAGCAACTCAGCATAACTTTACTAATCATAATAATAAAAAATAATAATACTTTATCATTATGTACCGAAATTAAATAAAATATTCTGAAGGCTAAAATTTAATTAGTACCTACAAAAGTTGATTATTGTTTAGATACCTACTACGAATCCTTACATATTATTTTAAAGCAAAGTCCCCCGCCGCGTCTGTCTGTTGGTCGGTCTGTCTGAACGCGATAAACTCAAAAACTACTGATCGGATTTTTAAACAGTTTTCACCAATGGACGGAGTGATTTATGCGAAAGGTTTTAGTGTATAATTAATTAAGGTTTTGCGTAAATTGGCTGAAATTTTACTATTATTTCTGAAGATGGCGGAAAAAATCATGCCGACTGGGTACTTTATTGGCGCGTACCGCGGAAATCATAAAAGTTACATAAAATTTATGTTCTACAGTTTTTTTTTTTTCATCTTAAAAAGTTCAACAAAAAACTCCGCGATAGCATATTATGTCTATCTTCTAAGGACGAACCACAAAAACCATTATTATCTTTCAGAATTTGATAAAAATTCCATTGTTATTTCCGAAGCTATTTTGACCGGTATTATATTAATCCTTATCCAATAAACTATGTTACTTAAATTGAGCATTTAATTTAGATTGAAAATATGCTTTGACATTATTTCATTTAAATGAATAGTTTAAAAGATATCACAGATTCAAAATTACGCATGACTAAATAATTATGGTTGACCGTAACGCGGGCGCAGCGGTAGGAGTCAATGACATTTTCGTCGGCTTTTAGGTATGTAATCCCGGTATCGATAGTACGTTCCCGTGGGATATTTTCCGACATACACGCGGGGGAAGCCGCGGGCAAAAGCTAGTAATAAAATATGGATAAGTTGAAAATGAAAATAAAAGTATAAAAACAAACTAATAAAAAGATTATTAGAATAATTAAACCATTTAACAATAAAAAATTCTGATATGTAAACCAGTTGTTCTTAAAAAAGTTACGAATAAATTATAACGGCACATAATACCCACGTCGTTAGTACGCAAACAGGTTGTCATGAAAAACAATTAGAAAGACGTTCCTATTCAATATTTTCATACGTTGTAGGTATCCCACAATTGGCTTGCGGAGAGATGTTGCGCTAGACCTTATTGTTAATTAAAGCGACACCACCGAATTAGATTAATAAAACACCTGGAAACGTGACAAAAAAATAATAGATTATGCACTAAGGGGATAAAGTAGTGTCTTAATTAGCGAGCGCCGTATTGAATCCCGAGCAAAACGAAGAATTCTGAATTCGCTCCGCTCGTTAACTTCCGAGCGGAGCCAGGGAGTTTAGAGTGCTTCCGAGCAAAGCGAGGGGGTTAAGACAAGAATCCTGAGAGCAGCGTGGGATTCAAGGTCGCCCAAGATGAAGGCACCTTTATCCCCGAGGAGAATACTCTACTTTTCACATCATCTACGAGACAATAGAAAGCAATAATACTAGAATCAATGTATTTATTAAAATTACAATTACGGTTAATAGACCTATTTAAAACAGGTAATGTTTGATACATGTCTAATGTATCAAACATTACCTTTAACATTATAAGTTGTGGAAAGACATAGTTATATTTTTATTCGGTACATTTTTTTGAGAACTTTAAGGACGGGGTGGATATTGAAAGGGAGCGCAGAGTGTCTGTCTGTCCGATGCAACATGTTCGCCCGCAGGTTTTCGCGGTGCACGGGGACTGTCAAAGTTGCGTTTTTTAAAGCGTACTGTCAGTCCTTTTACACCTGCAGCCTGTGGGTTAACTATACACAGCGGACATGGAGCGATCTGCGCGTTCAATACAATAACGCGTCCCGGGTGCTGATAGGGCTGCCGCGCCACTGCTGCGCCTCCGCGATGTTCGCAGCGGCTGACACAGACGGCTTTGCGGCCATCATGATGCGCAAACGGTTATTTGATGATTACCCACCCTCAAAAAAAAAAAAAAAAAACGCAGACTCTTTTATTGATTCTCTTAGTACACACCTCAATACTTTAACGTCTCATCACAGTTTAATTATAGGGGGGGACATTAATATCAATCTCAAAATAAAAGACTCTGAGCCGCCGCATGAATACAGAAATAGGGCGAACTACCTAAATATGTAATCACTTTTCGGCATACTACCTGGACATACTCTACCTACACGCGAATCGAACTGTTTAGACCACTTCATGATTAAAATAAACAAAAAGAAGGTATCACTATCTATTGCAATACTGCACACTTCCATTACTGACCACTTCACTACTTTTCTATCAATATCTAAGCAAAAACCAAACTGCTAATAAAACTACCTCATCTATTGATTTCGAACAGGCCCTAAAACATCTTAGAGAAAATAAAATTGCAGATCTACTGTTTTGTAATGACGCGGACCAATTAACTGACCTACTGTCATACAAATTAACTGAGTCTATTAATCACAACACTGTTATCAAAATAATTTCCAAACGCAAGCGTACCGTTAAGCCGTGGATAACTGCTGGTTTATTGAGATGCATTAAAAATCGCAACGAACTCCAAAAAAAAAACCGTAATGATCCATTTAATGACATCTTAAAAATAACCTACCGCCGATATCGCAATTATTGTAATAACTTGATTAAGAAATTAAAAAGAAAATTTTAAAGGGAGCTACTTGCTAACTCTGTCACAAACAATAAATTATTATGGAAAAATATTAAAAATTTAACTTACAGAAATAACTCTAAGAGTCAAAACACAGAACTACTACACATGAGATCAAATTCAACTGATTATGTCAATTTCATTAATGACTATTTTGCAAATATTGGTAAAGAGCCTTCAGCACATAATTTGCACTCTTTTCGATCGGATTCATTAACGACACAAGAGAACTCGTATGTGCTTTTAGATACTGACCCCAAAGAGGTGAGCATGATCTTAATGAGTCTAAAATCTGACAGCGCTCCTAGCTAGGACAATGTACCCGCTAGATTTTTGAAACACTTCAGTCCGGAAATTGTTCCTATCATAACCCACTTAGTTAATCTTTGTTTTACAAAGGGTATCTTCCCTGCGCCAGAGACGATGTGAACAATTACAGGCCCATATCCATGTTACCAGCCATATCGAAAATGATTGAAAAACTAATAAACAACAGGCTTTTGAAATTCCTACACAAATTGAATACCTTAAGTAGCTCACAATTTGGATTCCGGCAAGGAGTATCAACCGAGGATGCAGTTTCTGCCCTCAGCTCGCTGGTGGCTGATAATCTGGATAATGTTAGCAAATGTTTCACCGTCTTTCTGGACTTCAAAAAGGCGTTTGATACCGTCTCTGTTCCCATCCTCTTATATAAATTGGAAGCGTCAGGTGTGAGAGGAATTCCGCTCAAATTTTAAAGGACTACCTCACAAATAGGAAACAAAGGGTTAAGGTGGGAGAACACGTCAGTTATGATGCAAATGTCACATATGGAGTTCCGCAGGGAAGTGTGCTAGGCCCTACGTTGTTCCTGCTTTACATCAACGACCTCTGCAACCTTAATATAAATAACGCTAAGGTGTTTTCTTATGCCGACGACACTGCTGTGGTCTTTTCTTGGAATTCTTGGTAAGATGTTGCCAGAAGCGCTGAAGCTGGTATGACTCAAATATCTAAATGGCTCAAAAATAACCCGCACACTCTTAACACAGCCAAAACGAATTGCATATGTTTCTGTATATCACACAAAACACAACCAAATACTGATCTTAACATAAGAATACATACGTGCGATGATGCAAATAACTGTAAATGTCATATACTAGTCAAAGTATCACAAACTAAATATCTTGGTGTGATTGTTAACCAAAGACTATCCTGGTACCCCCATCTTGAACAGGTCACTAACAGAACTAGAAAACTGAGCTGGATATTCAAAACGCTACGACATATTGTACCAAAAAAAGTGTCCACCAGCACAAATAGCCACAGAAATCTACTCAACAAAATATACACAGCTTTAGTACAGTCCGTCTTACTGTACTGCATCTCTATTTGGGGGGGTGCGGCTAAGACTAAATTCATAGACCTTGAGCGGGGACAACGGGCTCTAATTAAACTAATCTACTTTAAAAACCTAAGATATCCTACACAAAAACTTTACCAAATAAGTGGTTTACTCTCGGTGCGAAAACTATATATAATTAAAACACTTCTAAAGAAACACAAAACTCTTCCTTTTGACCCCAGCTTAACCTTGAAAAGAAGAAAAGATATAATAGCGGAAGTTCCTCAAACGAAAACTAAGTTCGCCCGTATACAATACAAAAAACGCTCTACTCAGCTATACAATAGACTTAACAAAGAGATTTACGTACATACATTGATATATAAATATCAATGCGTACATAATAAGGAACAAAATGAATTTAAAAAATTGTTACTAATTGGATAAAACCACTAACCTATGACGACACGGAAGCGCTGCTGGAATAAAATATAACCCTACATTTAGTTAATTCCTGTACCTTTCTTAATCTCACGCATATACTCTAATTCATTCGTGTTTACATTCACACACATTCACACACCCTCACTCTCACTCACACATACGCATGTCTGCATGCGTGCTGCATGTTTAGCTTTAATTCTCTCTTTTTTATATTATGATCTCGTAGTAAGTACGTACATTTACTTGTATAAGACAAGTAAATGATACTTATTCAAGTTATGGAAGAGCGGAGTCTCCTAATACAAGCTTATTTGCTTAAAAGGAGGCTCCAATCACTATTTTTTAAGGTCTACTTGTTAAAATAATAAACTATTATTCTTTTCTTTTTCATCCTGCGCGCGCTGCTGGACCAGTGGGACTCTCCGATGCTGGATACGGCTGCACGCAGTCGTATAGCGATTTATCACTACCATCGGGGAGTCCACTCAGACCTGCCACTTACTGTTTAATTAAATAAGATACAATAAAAATGCAATTATTATTATATATTATTTAATTAAATTGTTATTATTCTATATCATAACATAACATCACGCCTTGTTTCCCCGAAGGGTTGGGCAGAGGTGTCCCTGTAGCAGGCACAGCCACATTTCGCCAGTTATGTTTAAGTCCCATGTACCAATATCAATCATTATTAATTATTACTAACACTAGTTTGTAAGCTCGCAATTGTACTAACAAATATGGATGTAATCGTAAGATGAATCCGAAATAAATGATTATTTATTTATTTATTGAAGTTGAGGTAGAGTTTATTTGAGTATTACTGTTAAGTACAGTTTCAGAAATTTGGGTCTGCTGAGGAGCATTTTAGATCGTGAAAGTTGGTGAAGGTGGTGCTTGAGGCAGCTGGCTAGATGAATAGTGTTTTGATGTGGAAGGTGGTGGTGAAGTTATAAACGGTGTTTTTAGTTTGATGTTGTCACTAATGGGGCAGCTTATTTTATGCTTATTTTGTATAGAATTTTCAATGTGGCCACCTGCTACTACATCAGATTTCCAGCCACCATGTCTTTTAATCTGGGTCATGTCTGCTCCTGAATCCGCAAATTTATTATAATATTTTTAATAATAACACATAAACCTTACGAAGATTTTAATAATAATTATTATTTAACTTAACGATTCATGAGCGAGTAGCTAGTACCTATACTTACCTATAGTAAGTATCTAGCTATTTTAGTTACAAAAAATTGAATCAATAGGTAGGTACTTACTTTTGCGGCAAGAAAGCTGTGGTCGGGGCTTCATTTAGAAACGTTTCCACATTTTGAGCTGTGAATGCTTTTGATTTCTTAGGACTATGTCCTTCACGCCCGGGTGTCATCATTGTGTGGATCGCCCGGAGGACACGGTGGAGCATACGGTGGAGGTCTGCCCAGCTTGGGCGGAGCATCGCCGTGTCCTAGTGGAGGCGATCGGCGGCGGTGATCTCTCGCGTCCGGCCCTGGTTCAGGCCATGGTACGGAGCGAGAGGAAATGGGAGGCTGTCACCTCCTTCTGCGAAGCGGTAATGCTAAGGAGGAGGCGGAGCGCGTGAGGGAGAGGCAAATTTCGCGCCCTCACGCCCCTAACCGCCGCAGGAAGAGACGCCCAGGGCGTCGGGAATCGCGAGGCGATTTCCGGCCACCGTAGGCGCGGGCTTGCGGGCGGTGAGCAATGGGTAGCTCACCGTCCGATAAGGACCAGGCCCGGGTCGACGGCGCGTTGTGTTCCACGCGCGCCTCAAAGAGATGTCAGCAGAATCGACGGGGTCCGCTAGGGCCGATGCCTGCCGGGGTTGCGAACAAAACCGAGAGGGAGATCGTGGCCCCCGGCAACAGGGCAACGGAAGGAACACGGGTGGGATTTAGTCAGTAAGAGTCTGACACGCCCTCCCGCTCCGCCCAGAGCGAGAGAAGTTATTTGATGATTTCCCACGCACAAAAAACAAAAAAAAAAGGACTATGTCCTCCTGATTTACTTTTAAAAAATGCCAGTAATTTGGTGTATGTATTAATTATTTGTATATTATTTTTATTCTTATTGTTGACCTGAGCATCGAATAGATGCACCATAGGCTACTTGGCTTCCTTGTACATGGTAAATGCTGGAAGTAGACTAAAAGCACTGATTCAGATACAGACCTGACGCCCTTTGTAATTTTCCATTTGTAAAAATCGTCGTACGCTTTCATGTACGATTCCTTGGACTTTTCTGGGAGTAGATAATGGTCCTAACATGATCTTACCAAGATAACGGCTGGACAAACAGAGTAGTCCGAATGGAATAAGAAACATACCTCATCCAGATTTTAAAATAAAAGAAACATACCTCATCCAGATTTTAAAATATTTTTGAGTTTACAGAACAAACATCATCTATCATTACGGAATGCCGCGCAGTCCGTACAAAAGTCCCTACAATATGTAAGCAAAATCAGGTTCAGTTGTTTTTTTAAATAGACACATCTTATAATCAGTTCTTATAGAAGGTTTTAATAGTGCTACTTATAGGAGATTCTTGTGCTCACGTGGATTAGCGGAAGAAGATCGTCTGATTATGATCGTGCTAAAACCATGCTGCATGGCCGAACCACTTCCAAATCTAACAAAGTTATAACCACACTGTCTTTACAAAACACGTAAAAAAGTCTATTGTTCTTCAAATACAACATGGTTGGTCAAGCAGAAACTGTAGTGAATCCTTCCAAACCACGCAAAATCACAAGTCATTAGGTATGCGTATATATAAGCAAAATATTATTCTGAAATATAACTAACTATTTTTTACGCTCTTTTAGCGTAGAGAAACACTTATGCGCTTTAACCAAGGAACCGAAATCTGTAAATTTGAGTAACTTGATTTCAAGTTAAGTATTTATTTCTCAATGCATAATTTTTTTTCTCTTAAAGGCTCCTGCAGACAGGCGTGACGCGACACCGGTAGAACAATGTCCATGAAATTTCCCTAAATTTTGAAAACTATTCGAAGGACAGGAAAATACCAGGACATTTCTGATTAAAAACAGGACGCAGTATAAAGCAACACGCAATGAAAACAAGTTCAATTAAACTCAATTACTTTATTTAAACAATTTTTAATGAAGGTTTCTTCTAAAAACCGGCCAAGTGCGTGTCGGACCACGCACCATGAACGGTTCCGTAGTTAGAATTAATTTATCCCAAGAACAAACCTAACATTGTAGTTGAAAAACATGTCTCCCATACATTACAATTGAAAATGTAAGTTTTTACGCACAATGTTGAGAGATGTACCATGTTATTTTAAGACCATAGACTTAAATATCTTCAAAAGTATTTATATTAAAATTATTTAAAAAAGTATTTGAGATCCTCGCAACAAGCTATTTCATTTGAGCAGTCACACGGTACTGTTTGCAAAATTTCATTTTTTAAATTATTTATTTGCCCCCCTAAAACTGAACCCGATATTCAAAATACATTAATTTTACGTTACACGTCACAGAAATACAGGTGTGTACCAAATTTTAACTTAATCGGTCTTTTAGATGCGGAGTAAATTTGCGTTATAAAAAAAATTGATGTTATGTTAATTTTTTTTTGCCTTATCTTGTATCTAATTACTTATTCTTATTGAATTTTACTATTTTTTTCAACTCCATCGTAGTGAGAAAGAGACAACAAGCAGAGTACACGTTACATCTTTTTTTTTCATACCCCGCGCCCCGCGTTTGACCGTCATTGAAAAGATTTTTCTTTGACCTTCAAACGCGGGACGCGGGACCGACCGATAAACGTAGGGTTGAAGGCGTGAAATTTAAAATACAGGACTTTACCGGATGCTTAAAAACACCCAGGACATCCCAAAAACCAGGACATGTCCTGGGAAAACAGGACGGTTGCAACCCTACACCAGAGTCACGTTGTGGCTTTACAAGATGATCACTCTCCACGGTCACAAAATATTATTTTTCTAAAGAGGGTAGACACACTGAAGATAGAAGAGATATATACCCTAACTTGTTACATTTTTTAGTAATTTTGTGAAATATAAATTATATACTTAGGTAGGTACCTAAGTAAATTGCCATAATAAAGCAGACACATAGGCTGTTTTTATTGCCTATGCTAATGACTGCTAATAAAGTCTTGTTGTTTTAATATTGATAGCTTCATTTCCATCTAAACATTCCAGTACCTTATACGATTAACCCTGCATTAAATATAGGATGACAGATAAGCTCCTGTTATATTAGATAAAATTCAATTTATCATCCACGTGTTACAATCCCGATAAGTCATTGATAAGTTTCTTACGCAAATCTTATAAATCTATCAGCAAATTAATCTATGAGTATGCTATTTGTCAAAAACTATCATCTGAATTGCAATCATGATGGCGATAAATAATTCGTAAAACGTAGTGATTTTTAAGTTCTCGAGATACTGAGAGACATGTTTGACAGTTAATGTCAATCCGTACATCTGTACTAGATGTCAATGAAATGATGAGAGGGACAAAGCTAAATTCAATAAGAAAATACGTAAAAACAAAAGAACGTTACCTATTATGAGTAAATCCTTAAGTGCGTTTGCGCACTGCATCTGCCCCAAATTCGAATTCGACTTATTAAGAATGTAGAAGAAATTAATAAGAAAATATATTTTTGTAAATGTCTACCTTACCTACTTAAATATTTAAGATATTTTATTCTTGCAACTTTCAAAAGAAAACTATAAATATTCACTAAAACATGAGATGAAATGTAAACAAACTATTCATTATCTTAATAAAGTCAAGATATTTTGAATAACACCAAGCATGAAGAACTTACTCGAAACACAAAAGTAACAATAAATTGATAATTGATTACCCGACATAATATTTTGTAAAAAATTGTATTTTGATTTTGCAAGTAATCCAGGGACTTGAAAAGTTATTCAAAATAACGTTACGCGAAGTTCCAGTAACAATAATTTGTACTGTTCCACCAGGATCGCAACAAAATTAATTCCTTGGCTATAACGATACTAACAAACGGAACTAAATCTTAAACTATTTAATAAAAATATTAACAATAAATTGTTATTAATATATCGGTTTTACGAAATAATAACGTTATTCATCTCGATACGCAACATTGCCAAAAAAATTGTAAAGATGACACTATCAAATAAATATGAAAGTAAGTTGGTAACCACAACTATTCATTCACAACACTGTCTGTAAAAGATGCGCACTCTCGAACGAACTTAAAGTTTGAATACGGCGGTGGCTTACCACCAGCCGGTCGCCGGCCGCCGTAACGGAGGTTACTGGTGGTGGTGGTGGTGTTGGGAGACGACGAAGCGGTGGTCAGCGGGAAAAGTTCTTAAGAATAACGTTATACAAATAACTTAAGACTCTGACCTTAAGAATCTGTAACGTTATTACAAGCGGATATAAGCATAATGTTTCTGATACCTATAACTTTACTTAAAATATTTTTATAACGTTATTGATATTTTTAGGTTTTAGTATCGTTACAAACTTTGGAGCGTTATAAGATAACATTTAGTGTAACGGAACGAAATTAATTTCATTTTCAAGTCCCTGAAGTAAACATAATTATGGTAAAGGATTCTCTTAATAAATCCTAGGTATAATAAATACATTATAATTTATTGCAGTCCAACAAGAAATATGTACGTTTCGATAAAAGTAGATACCATTTATCATTATTAGCATAAGAAGTGAAGAGTAATAACTTGTAAAACGTTCCTATGTTATCGCTCATAGCTACACTTTACATAATGTTTGATTTGTTCCCGAGTGTTACTCAAACAAATTTAACCGGGTCAATACCCAATACATAACGGATTTTCAGACAGATTTTTACAATTCATTGTTGAATTGTCAATACCACTGAGAGGAAACGAAGTGTAACCCTACACTGACGATAACGACCGACGTTGCCTTCAATTAGTTCAATATAACATCCCAGTTAACAATTTAATTGATTAATTGGTGAAAAGATTTAAGAAAGGTTTTTGATGTGAAACATCTATAGCGGCGGGTCAGAACGATTGTCGGCGTGGCGACATGATGACGCTACGCCACGCCAACAGTCGCCATATTTATTTCCTGTCGTAAACTATCCTTTCATGCATATTACCTGTACATAATAATTTCGATATTTCACATCTGCCAGACGTCCCGCGATGGCAATTTTCTTTATTCAATCATGCTAATGGAAATAAGTTTTCATTTTCGTAACCGTATTCAAAGGGAGTATTTTGTGGTACAGAAAGTAATTATGTCTGTCTGTTTGCATTTCTGTATTTTCCACTAATCTCATTGAAGAGTGGTTTGATGCATAGTCCAATAAGCAAAGACAATACAGAAGAAAATGTTTAAATGTTAATTAATTTCTTCTCTTCTTAAACTTATAACTGGTGAAATGTGGGTGTTCATGGGTACACCTCTGCCCAACATTTAGGGGAAAGAAGGCGTGACGTTATGTTATTTATGTAATTTCTTCTCCTATCATTCGGTATGCTATCCTGTTTTTTTTTTTTAACCAAAAATACACTTTAAATTTTTGTTGTTGCATACGTATATTTATTATAGTTAATTGATTCAGGCGTGATCTTGCGGAAATCCATTATAAAATACCATAGACGTTGATATATTTATTAACCTTTTCCGCTTAACTATTCCTAAAGAGCCATAAAAAGCCCTGTAGGAAATCGACAAGTGTTTCACCTCTCATCGAGGCATCCTCAGGATGACGATTGGCTTGACACGGCGTATGGCAACATGCTGTGTCAATCAATCGTCAACGATTGATTTTTCGCGAACACGAACACGGTCTGAGGATACCTCGTTGAGAGGTGAAACACGTGTCGATTTCTTACAAGGTTTTTTATGGCTCTTTAGGAATAGTTAAGCGGAACAGGTTACTAAATATATCAACGTCTATTGTATTTTATATTTACTATGTCAAAGATACACACTTTCTAAAAGTTAAACTAGTTTCGTAATACAACCTTAATTATTAATTTACCTAATCATTCACATCCATGATTTGTCATCTGATCCAGAATAAACATGTGCCACTTTCTAAAGAAAGTTGCAGCAGAAATCAAAACAAACCAATCCACCTTTCAAGCTATCGGCTTTGTAGAAAGTTTAAACAAAAAGGAGTTTTACCATCAATTATATTTAGTAGCTCCTACAATGAGTAAAATAGAAAGAATATTACAAAACTCCTGAACAAGAAGCCAGTTCAAACCTAAAAAAATATCCAAATGGCTCATCCAGATTTCTCATTTTGTATGGAAACATATTTAAATATTTATTATTCATGTACTAATTTTCTGAGTTAACAATGCGAAAAAATATATAATTCTCTCGTAACCTATATAAATTAAAATTTAAAATGCTGTTCGTTGGTAAGCGCATTACTTGAGAACGGCTGCGGTTGGACCGATTTTTAAAATGTTCGTAATAGTCCGAATTACGTTTTTATAGAAAAAAATAAATATTGGGAAAGCTTCCCGGAACATTTTCAAACTCGGGAAAAATTGTACGTCCTTGTCCTATGGGATTTTTATACGAACTATTGAAAATTGATCAGAACAACATCTACCGGCTATCTAATTACGTTACACATTTTCGTAAACGATTAAGACTAATCTGTTTCATTTTGACAGTTCAACAACATTCATTGCGTTTTTACGTTGCTGAGCAGATATTTTTTTCCAACTTAAGTAGTAATGAATTAGCAATCTGTTCAAAATTATTCAGATTATGATTGATCATGTATTACGCAATTAGGTTACTGGTCAGCTAGTTTAAAATAAATATTGGTAGGTACTTATTCAACTTACGAAATCAAGAGCAACATTAATCTTTTGAACACTATCGGAAATCCGCAATCGCCATTTTAAATGCACGCAAATCAAAATAACAGTTGCGTTTTGAACACAAGTCGTTCAAAATGGTACAGACCGCTAATTAAACGCGCAGATAAACTAAATTGTAAGCAAGCACTAATCGCTTTCCTTATCTCAACACTCATTTGAAAAACCGATGACTTAGACATAACACTGCACTTAAACTGCTCACGAAATAAACGACTTACCTGTTTCAACAATGCTGGCGATACTTTAGTCATCACGCACCGTTACAACCGTGCTGCTTAGTAAATACGGCTGATTATAGCAACAATACACCTACTATCAAATTGCTAGCACTGTTCATACGCTGCCACACAAGAGCGCGATGTAGGTAAGTACCTATATATCGCACATATAATTTCGAACAACGACCGACGACCGACTCCTCTTGGCCGTCAAGAATGACTGTACAGATATCAGCCTCTTACCACCTGTTTTGATTACAATCTGCGCAAACGCCTGATCATGTGAGATGATCCTCCACCTCTGGTTTGGTAGCCTCGATGCAATAACCTCGAAAAGGGGCACTTTAAAAAAAAGAACCGGTTAAAAAAATGTGGTAATAATGCATATCAACGGAACAAATAAATTGTTACGTTATACGTGGCAAGCGTATAACGTAACTATTAGGTAAGTAAGATGAACTTATCCTGATAGGAAGTTTACTATTAGTATTCATTGACTCATTCTTTGTTTGTCTACTTATTTTACGCAAACGGCACAAATGTGCTTCTCTCCTCAAAAGTAATATAGACAAAATCATTCTAATAAAAATATCAGGTGGCGTTCTGTAGTTTCTGCCTACCCCGAAATCCCATAAGAAAAAGGTGTGAGTTTATGTATGTATATGTAATTCTTGAAGACTCAGCGTAGGTATGACCAAAGACCATTCAAGAGCCACATGCTATAACACAAAAGACACATACACATTAGAGAGGTTTGGTTACGGAACAATGTTGTCGGCTTATTGATGATTCGCCCGAATTAACTCGCCCGAATCCGGGCGAATCGACCATTTTAATAAATATTATTTTTTCTTAAGGCGATTCGCACGAATTCAATTTATTTGTGGACGAATTGATAACTCCAGCAATACGTAGTGGTAAAGTACACTGGCGCACAGAAGTGATTAGGGTAAAATATATTGAAATAAACAAGACGAAAAATGAATAAGTTATTATTTAGATTAAAGGTAGCATAATTAACTTAAAACTGTGAAAATAATACAGGGTGGCGATTTAGTCAACTGCATCCGTCGAGGGGGCCATTGTACCTGTCATACTTTCGCTATGAAATTCATAACCGATTTGTAAAAAAACATAAATGCATCGAAATAGTCTGTCTACTATTGTATAGGAATTTGTAATTATTTTCCTCGAGTCGGATATAAGTTCCATAGCGAAAGTTGTTTAGTATAATGGGTAGAATCACCCAGGGTTGAGATGATTTAGGTTACCTGATTTTAATCAGTGATTCAAATCGCGATTAAAATCTAGTGTTTTTTTTAAATCGTTTACTTATATACTGCCTCATTGGTCTAGTGGTCGCAAAGCGCTACCGCTGAGTATGAGGTCCTGGGTTCGATTTTCGGGTTGGGCAAAGTGTCGTTGGGTTTTTCCATCTGGAATTTCTCAGTAGCAGCCCGGAGTCTGGATTTGTGCCCGGTTGATGGCAATGGGCTCGCCCCCTATTACATGAAACTTAAACATAACTGGCGAAATGTGGGTGTACTATAGGTACGCCTCTGCCTAACCCTTCGGGGATTACAGGCATGATGTTATGTTGTTAAATCAGTAACTTTTTTAATTCAACAAAATCAACCAAAAAGTGTCAAGGGATTTTCTTGACATAAATTACGACGCACACATACATGCAATTGTATTTTTATCTTCACAGTTCAGGTATTCCACAAAATGTTAATAAGTGACTTAATGTATTTTCGCTCAGTCATTCGTGATTGATTAGTGAAAGCATGAATACAATAAAATGGCTGTGGTTATGTAGGTAACCAGTAAGGACATAAACAAAAAAACCTGTTAAGTGACTGCGACTGAAGCAATACCCAAACAGTTTATGTCAATTTTAAGCTGTAAATTTACTTAATTTTTCATTGTAGATTTTTTGTTTGAATGTTACGTGACTAATATTGATAATTTTATAAGAACTGCAATGTTTATTCTTTGTATTTTATAGTTAAAATAAAGAAATAGATGATTTTTTAAAATAATTACAGACTTCCAAATGAAAAAAGATTGGAATATATAAATTAACAAAAAATCTGATTTAAATTAAATAAATCCGATTTTTTTTTAATCATGGTCCTTATCAAACCTGGAATCAACCCATTGACGGATGCAAGTGACTAAATCGTCATCTTGTTTATTATGTAAATAAACCGTGCCGAATGCTTAATTAAACAAATAATAGTGAGACTGAGTGATAATAGGAGAAAATCTACCTAGGTAATGTTATTACTTTATGTTATTTTTTATTTATTTACCAAATATTATTAAATAATTACATTAATTTATCTTGATTTATGCGTATTTGAATTGTAATCAATAAGTCTCTGAGCGAGATGTACTATTTATGAATTATTATCTTAAAATAATATTTTAATAAAGATTAATTATTAATAAAAATAAAATTTGATTAATTTACGTGTTTCATTTTATTTCAAAATATTTTACTCTAATCACTTCTGTGCGCCAGTGTACTTTACTACTACGTATTGCTGGAGTTGTCGATTCGTCCACAAATAAATTGGGTACGTGCAAATCGCCTCAAGAAAAACTAATATTTATTAAAATGATCGATTCGCCCGGATTCGGGCGAATTAATTCGTATGAGTCACGTCTATTGTAAGTATGAAGATTTTCGTTTTACCTATACCTACGGCTTTACATACTAAACAGTAGGGTACTGATAGTAATTATAAACACATGCATAAAACGAATGCACACGATTAGCTTTGCAATTAATTATAGAGGCATACCAACCAGCAACGGGCCCACGTGCTGGATTCCGGCCACTCCCTCTCACCGAGAGGAGGCCTGTTTCCCAGCAGTGGGAACGTTATAGGCTGATTAGGATGAATCTTACGAGGCAATAACATAGCTATGATTGAACATTTTTTTAATGTCGCTTCATCTTGACATCCATAACCAATAGTTACGAAAATTGGATTAAAAAAATACTTTTCCCATGTATTAGCTCATCCAATATGCGTAAGTACATGCGTTGCAGTATAATGGGTACACACATTGATCAAAAGTAACACACAGTCCGTTAATAATAGTATGAATAAATAATAACTGTCACTCTACACGAATACCTATAGATTACGCAAAAAGGATAACTTGTGACGCAACTTGGGAGAGGCCTGTGTCCAGCATTGCAATACGATAAAGTGATGAACGATGACACACTAATACCTTCTATTTTTTCGATAACAGAAAATAAAGAAATCTCGTTTTCTTTACCTGCTCTTCATACGTTTTCTCTGTGACGGAAGGCAACCAGTTAAAATATCTAATCAATCTTCAGTACTTAAGCTAAGTAGGTAGGTACTCCTTGTCTGAAGTCTAGATGTGATATATTTTTTCTTGAATATCCACTACAACATGATGATTTTTTATCTTAATATCAGGCTAAGTAACTGCAGGGGCATAGCTACTGCCGTATCAGCCGTATCAATGATACGGGGCCCCCAAGCTACAGGGGCCCCCAGATGTGTAAGCAAAAATTCGTACAATATTATCCAAAACCTCAAATTCTTATTGATGAGGAACCCATAATGAATGAATACCTAATGAAAATAAGAAAATTAACGTAATTTGTTTATGGCTTATTATGGCTTCAAGCTAAAGGCAAGGTTCAACTCTCAAGCACTCTTACATTAATTGAGTAAAATCACACAGAAAAACTAACCTACGAGTCAGGATGCTCCAATTTTCTATCTAGTTTCGCTCGCTCTTGCATTTTCTTAGTAAAATTGCAATGAAATCTTCACCAATACCGGTTCAGAATGCTTCTATTTTCGAGCCTGCTTCGCTCGCTTTTCAAAATCAGATTTCTAGCTCGCCTCGCTCGCTCTTGGATTCTCTTAGTAAGGTCACAATGACAGCTTTTTCGACTCAGGATGCTTTAAAATATATTTTTATAAAAATAAAAAAATACCCTCCTTTTGAGGTTCGCTACAGTCAGATTAAAAGGGCCTCTAACATATATTGATACAGGGCCCCTTTACTACTGGCTACGCCACTTACTCACTGCCACCTAGCTACGAATTTATTCGTTTCTCATTTGGCATTTTAGTATTTACCTAATAACAAGGATCTATTGGCGACAAAATTACATTGATATGGGGGCGTTGTTGGAATTGAAAAAACAAGATGGCGGCGTCAGTTCGTATTTTGGCCACGCGCCAGAAGGTCCGTGTACTACTATAGTCTATATGCTAGATAGCGTGTCCATTGTCTATCTCTGAAACTATTTGTTATGCTTACGCGGGGACACATTTAGTATTTATTTTACCAACCCTATTTACATTTTCTCGGAATAGACATTTGAAACAACAGTTAACTACAAGCGCGGAACTAATTTGTAGTACCGGAAGATAAGCAGAAAAGGGTGTACAATAATATTGCACCCACACCGAGCATTAGACCTACCTGATATTTGTAAAAAAAAAAAACAAAAGGCAAGCTTTTGACTGTTGAGTGCAGCCAAGAAGTACTTACTAGGTAAACCAAATGTTACAAAATTGACCACTTTTAGTCGTTACGGTTTCTGGCAACATTATTATATTTCCGAAAGACCGACGTTTTGCATAATTATTCTAATGAGTAATTTCAGGCGCCTTAGTTCACGTTTATATAAGTTTATGGAGTTGGTCTTTAATTTAGTAAATAATGAACAAACAGTCAAAGCATTAAAATTGTTTTATAGCTATATCCTTATCGATAAATCATCAGACAGGTTCTGATTCTTTGTTCCAGTACCTAGGCTCATCTCATCTCGCTCGATACAATGCTCACATGACGGTCAGTGCACGTGATTTTGTATATGTTCCATAGCAGACGTTAATCTATTTCAAATTCTAATCAAATCGCCATGACATGCCCTAAGTATCTGACTTAAATGTTGAGCATTCATAGGATAAGATTTTATCAGCCTATGCAGGTAAATATCGACCGATCCATCTTGGCTTTTTGTCAAGAGGACTAGAGAAACGAAACTGTTCCGTTCGCCTAATTGGGATTCCATAATAAAATTTTATGATAAATTCATCCCCAAAAGGTTTTAATTAGGGGATGAAATTTGATTATGCGCACACGTTTTGTAAGTAATAAAAGGAAACCTCGATGGAATAAGGAAGTCAAAGAAGATGAACGAACACTATGAAAGATTCTTTGAAACATCTTTTCAATAGCATCGCATTACCTGTGAACTCCTCAATGCTTTAAATAGAAATTGACATTGACGCTTTGGCAATTGCAAGTGACAATGGACATCCAGGTTATCAACGTTTGCTCTACAAGATACACCTGCGTAATGCATGTCACACGGGAATTCTAAAACTGTCATTGTGAAAAAAACGCTCTTAATATCAGTAAAAAATATAGAAAGTACTATATTACAACTTTAAGTTACTGCGCTACTGCTGGGCATGAGGTCTTGGGTTTGATTCCCGGATCGGGTAAAGTGTTATTGGGTTTTTAACCGACTTCCAAAAAGGAGGAGGTTATATGTTCGTAGAGTATGTTTTTTTTTTAATGTATGTCCACCGATTTCTCCGTCAATTGTGGACCGATTTTGAAAATTCATTTTTTAAGAGAAAGAGTGGTCACATATAAATTTTATTAACTTTGCTTGGATAGTTTTTGAGTTAACTTCAATAATAAGTATTTTATATATATATATTCGAATTTCTGTGGGGTAGGTAACACAACGAAAAAATGAAAAATAAAAACGTTTTACAAAAAATAATCCGACTTCCAAAAAAAACACTATAAAGTGAAATATAACTTTAAGACACTCTATTTTTAAATCAAAACATTATGTTACAGAGGTTATTTGTTTGACAGTTACAATTTTTTGTCCTTTCTAACACAACTTTAATTTCGGAAGTCGGTAGCAAAAAACGAAAATTCAAAACCAAAGACACTAACTTCCGAAATTAAAGTTATTTTTCACTTTGTAGTGTTTTTTGGGAAGTCGGTTTTTTTCCATCTGTAATTTCTCAATAGCAGCCCGGAGTCTGCAATTGGCTCGCCCCATATTACACTGGACTCAAACATAACTGGCAAAATGTGGGTGTACTTTAGATACACCTCTGCCTAACCCTTCGGGGAATACAGGCGTGATGTTATGTTAATTCTAAGCTATTCATGTTCTATGACCAGACCCTTGCGGGACACTTCTCCCTGACCGCAACAGAACAAAGGTGCTATCATAGATAAATTTTTACCATGGACGTGCGATTGACTGTCCTCAATCAAAAATCAATGCCAACAATCTCAGTCATATGGATAGATAATTCTCAAGTACTTACCTACTTACCTTTAGACATAATTATTGAAACCCTTATCAAATGCCATAGAAAGCAATACTATTTTACTAGTTTTATCTACAGTAGATTAACATTTCTTGGCTTATGATTAAGATATTATACCTACTTATTATCAAGTGATCATTAAACATACTTTTTTTTTTTTTTTTGAGGGTGGGAAATCATCAAATAACTTCTCCCGCTCTGGGCGGAGCGGGAGGGCGTGTCAGACTCTTACTGACTAAAACCCACCCGTGTTCCTTTGGTTGCCCTGTTGCCGGGGGCCACGATCTCCCTTTCGGTTTTCTTCGCAGCCCCGGCAGGCATCGGCCCTAGTGGACCCCTTCAATTCTGCTGACATCTCTTTGAGGCGCGCGTGGAACACAACGCGCCGTCGACCCGGGCCTGGTCCTTATCGGACGGTGAGCCACCCATTGCTCACCGCCCGCAAGCCCGCGCCTACGGTGGCCGGAAATCGCCCCGCGATTCCCGACGCCCTGGGCGTCTCCTCCTGCAGGGGTTAGGGGCGTGAGGGCGCGAAATTTGTCTCTCCCTCACGCGTTCCGCCTCCTCCTTCGCGAGCATTACTGCTTCGCAGAAGGAGGTGACGGCCTCCCACTTCCTCTCGCTCCGTACCATGGCCTGAACCAGGGCGGACGCGAGAGATCACCGCCGCCGATCGCTTCCACGAGGACACGGCGATGCTCCGCCCAAGCTGGGCAGACCTCCACCGTATGCTCCACCGTGTCCTCCGGGCGATCCACACAATGGTGACACCCGGGCGTTTCCTCCCGCCTTATCCTGTGCAGGAACCTCCCGAAACAGCCGTGTCCGGAGATCGTCTGGGAAAGTACCATCACGGTCAATTTTAGCCGCCAAGCAGCGTTGCTGCGTTTCTGTTTGACGGTTTGCCGATGTAATACAAGCATTATTCATTTCACATTTGTCTTTGGAATGCCAATACACCTGCGATGTAGGTATCGTTATCGTCGTATAGTTTCTTGCCCGTTCTCCATAGGTACCTACTACGCTTCGGAATGGGCAACTAGCTTCATATTTCTGACTGACTGACTCCTTGACATTCAAAAGTGCCTGTAAATGAGTTAATTGAAGTAAATGCTTTGAATTTGAGTATAGTATCGGTGAACCATTTGCTGATTAGTTGCAGACATACATTGGCTGCTGCAACTAATCATCAAATGTGACGGTTATTTTGTTTACCTTCCGATAATATTATCAAAATAATAGTTCTGAAGTTAGAAAACGTCAAATCATTAAGTATCAATACAATACCAAGAATGAATGTAAAACCAAGGTTGAGGGTTGAGAGACATACTAGTTGCGCAACGTATTTGATCAGTCAGAAAGCACCAGAAGACCTGATGTTCTGTGACTAGAAGAGGGCCTGTATAAAGACCCTGCAGCTCAGCAGCTGCAGGGTCTTTATACAATCCTCTTCTGACAGGCCAACTTCTTATCAGTAGAGTCTTAACCGCATTCATAGATAGCTGCATGTCACTGTTATCTGTCTTCTACTATTGGTTGATCGATAAACAATTTATTATAAGGTTGATTTATTAATTATATTATCGATTTTGATACAACACGGAACTAACAGTAACCGGACATCACAGTTGCACTTGCCACCACAACTTGCACTCGCCGAGTTTTTTTTTACAATTACAAGCAATTGTCCATCTGATTTATCTGTCACCTAATTTAAATGTCAAAGAATATCATACATTTACCTATTATTAAAAACTACACTCGAGAGCAATGAATCCGGGTCACTTAAAGAATGTTAAAAATCTCGGAAACTAAAAATGATAGGTTAATGCAATAAATTGTATTTAATAGACAATGTAATACTCCTTAAATGAAAGTAAAAAAAATATGAGTCACCATACATTTTATTAACACAAAATTACATAAAGAAAAAAACTGCTGATCTCTCCTTAAAACAAAAATAGGAAACATGAAATTTTTGAACTTTATTACGATTTTCTTGAATTTTAATACTTCGTATTGCCTCCTCGTGCTTCCATTACTGCGTTTACGCGGTTTGGCATGCTGTACACCAAGTTCCTTATACGATTTTGGGGAATATTCTCCCATTCCTCTGTGAGAGCAATTTTGAGCTCACGAAGCGTGATTGGGGGAGGGTTTCGTTGTTTTACGCATCTGCCTAGCTCGTCCCAAGCATGCTCGATCGGGTTGATATCCGGGCTGCGCGCTGGCCACTCCATACTAGTAATGTTCATCTCTTGAAGGTAGTCATTCACAATCCTACCTGTATGAGGTCGGGCATTGTCATGCATAAATATAGCATCCTCACCTAAATTGACCATAAATGGACCAACGTGATCATTGAGGATTTCTTCCACATATCTTACGCTAGTTAAAGAGCCGTTTTCTATGATCACCAGCTCTGTGCGACTTTCAGAAGAAATTCCGGCCCACACAAGTACAGACCCACCACCGTAGGCTACTTTTTCTTCGATGCATGCTTGCTTGAATCTTTCCCCTGGTCTTCGATACACTCTGTGTCTTCCATCGTGCTTGTAGAGCATAAATTTTGATTCGTCGGAGAACATAACTTTTGACCAATCTTCAATACTCCAATTTACGTGGCTCTGGGCATATCTTAGTCTTGAAATACGATGCCCACGCTCAGTTTAGGGCCGTTTGCAGGTCTAAGGGGTTTTAAGTTAGATTCAGCAAGCCGACGTCTTACTGTCCATGCACTTGGGTTACTTCCTCCGAGGCGTCGAAACTGATTTGTGAGTTCAGTTCCTGTGAGAAAGCGATTTCGAAGCATGGTGTTCACCAAGTATCGGTCTTCTCGTGCTGTGGTACACCTGGTTCTGCCCGTTCCTGGTCTGCGTAGGTTAGAACCAGTTTCTTCGTAACGTCGGAGAACTCTTTGTACTGTTGACAGCGACACACCGACAGTCCTGGCTGTATCGCGCTGACTCCGGCCGGTTTCCAGCATTGTAAGTATTCTGGTGCATTCTTCAGGCGTAAGCGACATAATTTCAGCTTGAATAATGAATATAGAGCACTATCAACATGGTTTATGTACCCACATAAATGACAGATTACAAACAAAAGCAAAACCAAATTCTGCTGTAATTTCGTAGTTCCATCTTCGAAAGTGGCCCTTTTTCAAATTTGATTTTTTTATGATATAACTTTACAATAACTAAGAAGTTTTAATACCTTCATTTAAGGAGTATTACATTGTCTATTAAATACAATTTATTACATTAACCTAGCATTTTTAGTTTCCGAGATTTTTAGGATTCTTTAAGTGACCCGGATTCATTGCTCTCGAGTGTATATCCCGGGTCGCCTTGCCAACCATGAAGAGCTTACAATTTTTAACGATGCGACTTCACACAATGTTACGGGGTATCAAGGGTATCGGGATAATTTTCTTGTAGGCTTAGTATCTTTGTCCTAATATCATGTTCAAGCGGTGAAGAAATTATAGAGACTACCAAAAATGCTGACGTAAAGATAATCTAATCACTAATTGATAATAGGTATGTTGATCCACTTTCAGTATATTGTATACTTCAGTATCATGATGTGGTTTTATTCAATTTTAATTTTAACCTTATCAAGTGGATATGTAGTTGGTAAGTTTAAGTTTTTTATTCAAATCAAGATGTACATTAATTATATGTTCAATTTAATAAATAAAATCTGGAGATAATTGGAAATCTATCCGAGGCTATCTTAACGATTAATCGTGATCTGGCCCGTATATGCGACTGGAGTAAGAGATATGGACTTATGGTCAATCCCATAAAGACGCAGGTTTTGGTGGTAGGCAGTTCTAGGACGGTCTCAAGGATCGACTGGACGACTCTTCCCCAAGTTTCTTTTGACAATTCAGTTGTTCCCTTCAGTGAGAAAGTTAAAAACTTGGGGATCTTCATCGATAAAAACTTTTCTTGGACTACCCAGCTACAGGAAGTTAGCCGTAAACTATTTGCATCCGCTGCATCTTTGAAGAGATTACGTAATTTTCTACCGACTGCCACCAAGATTGCGCTTGCACAATCGCTACTTCTACCCATCCTTGACTATGCTGATGCCAGCTATCTTGATCTTACCCAAGACCAACTCGATAAACTTGAGCGGCTTCAAAACGTTTGTATAAGGTTCATATTCGGTTTGCGCAAATATGACCATGTTTCCGAATTTCGCGTGAAGCTCAAGTGGTTACCAATTCGCCTTCGCCGGAATGTTCACATTCTTTCGCTTTTGTATAACGTGCTTTTTTCCCCCTCCACCCCTCTCTATCTCAAGAAACGTTTCCAGTTTCTTTGCGACTCCCACACGAAATTTTTAAGGTCATCAGATAACTTAAAGCTTAAAATGCCTATGCATTCCACAACTTTCCTCGACAAGTCCTTTACTGTCCAGGCCGCTCGTTTGTGGAATGCATTGCCAGTTCAAATAAAACGCGCGCAATCGTTACCTGTATTTAAGAGACTCGTGAAGGAACATTACTTGTCGTTGTGATCTTGTTCTCGTAACTGTAATTATCTTTAGTTTTCATTTATTTTTGTTGCTTATATATTTTGTAAGTATGTATGTATTTATGTATCTATTATTTAGGATATGTATATATCTGTGTATTTATTCTAGTTTAATTGTATACTTATTTGCACCGACGACAGCCCCATTTTATGTCCAGGCAAATCACTGTCCATTCCTAGGTTGCCTGGAAGAGATCGCGGAAAGCGATAAGGCCGCCCATTGTATATTTTGTAGTGTTTGATTATTTTTTGTTATGTATTTTTGTGGTGTACAATAAAGTATATATAAATAAATAAATAAATAATAAACTAAAGAGCAAATATAGAAGCAATTCAAACGGCCATTTGTCGGCCATTTTTCTGAGCTCGCAAGAATGGTTCCTTGCGTAAAACTTGCTAGTTCTAATAGATTTTCAAAATGTACAACAAAGTCAAGTAATTATTTACTTAATCCAAAACATATATTATATTTTACATGGTACATGGTATTGACACACTTTTAGCACGGGATCTTCTATTAGCGATGTAATCTCCATATTCAATCTAATAAGAAACGTAAATAATTCAATAATCCGGTAATGATTGTTTTAGGTCAATTTGGGACGTTCAAACAAGACTTCGGATATGTGACTGTGAGGGACGGTGCTCATATGTTCTACTGGCTATTTTATACTACTGCTGATGTAGAAAATTACACTGATAGACCCCTAGTAGTATGGCTACAGGGTGGTCCTGGTGGGTCTTCTACGGGCATCGGAAATTTTGAGATACTAGGACCCTTGAATTTGTCCTTACAAGAGAGAAACACTACTTGGGTAAGAAGTCCATATAAATGTAAAATATTACATGAAAATACATGCACATGAAATAATACAAATTATGTTTACAGGTAAAGAACTTCAATGTACTCTTTGTAGACAACCCAGTAGGCACTGGTTTTAGTTTTGTTGATGAATTAAGATTCTTGACAACTACTAACGATGAAATAGGTAAGTGTCAATATCAATAGAGTTTAAGCTAATTCGTTAAACCAGCTTTTAATAAGGTTACCATTAAAAAAGTTAATTATTTCTACAGCCCTGGACTTTGTTCAGCTCATGCGTGGATTCTACAGCGATCATCCAGAATTCAATGGAGTACCGCTATATATTTACGGCCAATCGTACGGTGGAAAAATGGCGATTGACATGGGCATACGTATGCATGAGGTAAGCTAAGCTATGTTTGTAAAACATATTCCGCCTCTTATGGACCTCATGTGACATGGTTTATCAGTGTTAATTTAGAAGGCACTTAACCAGAAGCATGTGATATAATGATGTGAAACAAAACTAATAACTTACCTTTACCAGAAACTAATTATTATTATTTATGTTTAGGCGGAACAAGCTGGGACAATTGGTTCTAATTTGAAAGGAATTGCGATGGGCAATGCATGGATATCTCCAGTAGATGCTACCCTCACATGGGGCCCGCTGCTACTGGCGGCTGGACTTGTGGAGAATGCAGGGCATGATGAAATTCAGGTTGCTGCCAGGAAGGCTGAACGCCTGTTTAATGAAGGTCTTTACACGGAATCGACGGCACAATGGGCTGCAACTCAGCGGGTAGTCCTACGCCGTACAGACAACGTCGATTTTTATAATATACTCACAAAAAGAGTGAGCTCTACACCTACTGATACACTAAGCGCTTTTGGTAGGTAAACTAGAACTATAGAAATGATGGATCAGAACTGTACGATTTCTTAAGAATATTAAACTTTTTTACAGAATATGCAAGGGAAATGATGATCCGGAATGCTGCACCAGAGTCACCTACAAAGTCAAGACAAACCGAATATAATCTCAACACCTTGATGAACACACTAGTTAAACAAGCTCTAAACATTCCTCGGAATGTGACGTGGGGCTCGCAATCTAACTCGGTATTTGACTATTTGAGGGGAGACTTCATGAAACCCGTCACTGACGGCAGTTAGTATAAAGTATAGCTACTCTCGAAAAAGTTCTTACTACCTTCTACATATCCTTAGAGCATTGTCCTAAAGGACATGGAAAACGGTGAGCCCGAATGTAATAAGTTGAGATATGATCTAAAACAAAGTCATATTTTTTATCTTAGAATACAAAAAATACAAGAAATATGAGAAAGATGGTTTTCGTGAGATTATTGATTAATTGAGTAATCGATTACACAAGTACAAAAAGAAAACCTTCGCACTAAGTGATTAATTCAAAGTAATTGAATGCACTATAATTTATATACAATACCGGGCATTTAATTACAGTCATTTTAATCAATAAAATATTAATTATTACTGAAAAACCAATATAATTATTATCAATTTTATATCGTTTAAAATCAGTCTTATATTTTTAGTCTATGTCACTGGCATGAAATCTGTCTGACATTGACACTAGACAGTGGCCGACTGCTCTTGGTTGCTCACTGGTTTCGTGTTTTCCGATACATTTGAGTGCTTTCACGATTATTTGTCATTTTCAACGACCACTGCTTTGTCTTTTACGAATTCTGCCCCTGCCTACCTAATACGACCCTTGCTGGACGGACACTGGACACGCAAGATAGGTCACACGTTTGACTTGGAATTGTCATTTTGGATTTTACCGCCGCCTTAATTTGGATTGGATGTTGTTGAAACTATGGATAACGAGAGACTAATAAGTTTAAATCTATTCATTCACAACATTTTAATCTCGTTATATTCAGGCCCAAGATTGTATGTAATCGTTTTCCTCTCCTTTAAGTAGTTCCTAATTTCCTTGTTCAGTAATATTGTTTTAAATGAAAATTCATCTAGATATTTGTTTTTAATTAAAAACTTTTTGGCAAAATTTCAGTTGAGAAGTTGTTGAACGAAACGGATATTATTTTGACGAAA
This sequence comes from Omphaloscelis lunosa, assembly GCA_916610215.1. NCBI lineage: Eukaryota > Metazoa > Arthropoda > Insecta > Lepidoptera > Noctuidae > Omphaloscelis > Omphaloscelis lunosa. The sequence goes on from OU744247.1 coordinate 16,884,977, forward strand.
TATAATGGAAATCTTGATTTGATTTGTGATACTCCAGGTACAATATTTCATTACTTCAGATTCAAACTTAAGTTTTTCTTAGAGAATTTAATTGAATTCCTCATTTCACAAGAAGTCTACCATGAAGCCTCTATAAGTCTACTTTAATACAAGTATAGTATACAATTATTTATAGTTACAATTTGCAGTAATAAAATCCGAAACCACTAACTATAGGTACATGATGTTAATGGCAATTCAATTAAATATTTCTAATTCATTGGGATAAGGTTAAAATAAATACTATAATTTCAGGACAAATACTGTGGGTGGATCGCCTGAAATGGCCCGGTGCTGAAGGGTATAAGAATGCTGAACGTCATCCTATCTGGGAAAACGATAAATTAGAAGGTTACTACAAGTCTTACGGAAACTTTCGGTTCTTCTGGATCAATTATGCTGGACATAGTGTGAGTTTTTATTTTTTTATATTAGCCTATACTGTCCCACTGCTAAACAAAGGCCTCCCCCAAAATCCTTCCATGCATCCTTTCCCAGGACCACCTCCATCCATAGTGTGATACGAGAAAAGTAAAGTAACTAAACGATAATTAATAGATTGATTGAGACTCAAAGATTTCCAACTATCAATGAAAAAATGCACATGGCTCTATCAATGGACACATTTTTTTTTTTTGAAGCTGTTGTATGTATTTTTTGTATGAAAGGAAAAGGCGTTATTTTTCAGAGCCTTGTTTTGTTTTGAAACGTCTTTTTTTTACAGGTACCAAGAGACAATCCAGCTGGAACCAATGCATTCCTTCGCGACATGACATCTTTTGGCTAACGTTTATAATGCTTAGAAATAATAAACATTGGTAATTGAGTGGTCATGAACCTGCATACATACCTACCTACCTAAAACCTTCAGAGTTGTTTTATTGAATCCTAAAAATATTTGAAAAACAGAGAAATAAAAACTTTTGTGACGTATTCTGGAGTTTTTTGTCAACTAACTGAAATTACGTCCTATTTTGTAATAGGTTTACCTACTTTTTATTTCCCAAACGAGACAATCGAGAAACATAGGGTAGATACCCACGGCTTTTACGCCTATGCTAGACCAACACCCAACGTGAAGGCACCTTAAAATAAAAGACCAAATAATAGGCTAACCTTCGTATAGAATTCGCGTAAATTTGGACAATGTGGATTTAAAAAAAAACAGCGGGCGTGCCGTCAGAAGTGAAAACTTCAAAAAAAAATCGGCACCGCGGTAATCAACGCGTAGATGTCTTTTTAATGCTCAAAAGTTGGTGTCATCACGGTGTCGCGAAATCAATGGTTTAATCCCATCTCAAAAATGCCCAACACCGAAGTTTTCACTTCAAAAACCCATCTGCATATTTAGACACTGCTAATCCTATGTATACATGTAATCAGATGTTTCATGCATCAATGCTGGACTTAGGTATTTTACATTTTACGGTAAATTAGGTAAAAAAATCCTGAAATATATAATATGGAACGGACTTATAAAGTATCGTCGATGGAGTACTTGGTTGACAAACAGAGCCGATACACGGCTGTTTAATAAAGTAGGTGATCTTTGGGGCACGAAGGAGAGGCCTAGATATTCTGTGAAAAATGGTCAACTATCCAAGAACTGATCGTAATAAATAAAGTTTAAAGTGCTGAGCTTGGTAGTCACTAGCTTAGCTTATAAGTTTATCTTATCAAAGTCTGCTAATTACCAAAATGTTATTATCTATTTTCAAATCTTTCTTATGGTACTCATTCAGCCATTGCTTAACACTATCGCAACAAGATAACTAATCAATGTATGGAGCAATCAGCAAATCATTCAGGTATTATCTTAATAAAAGAATGTCATTCATTATCATATATAGATAAGGACAATGATATTGATTAAGGAGAATGTTTTAGATAATATACATACTTAAGCTAGTCTAGTTTATTCCCGACGTATATGAAAGTTTAAAATGGTAAAGAGGAGTGTTATAGTCGCAAGTAGTATCGCAGCAATAGTTGTTCTTGCAGGAGTGGGAGTACTAACATGGTGGTTAGTAACTAGAGAGACGGATACAGATCCTTTCACTGTTAATCGTAAGTATATTTTTCTTCATGTAAAACACCCGCCAGACGAAAACTTCATAATTAGCTAGTTATATTATTATAATAATGAACAAAACTAATCAGACATTATATTACAATTAGGTACAATTCGTATATAAAAAAAATAATTATGTTACCAAATAATACTACGTATATAATAAGCAGTATAATAGGCGTAAAAAAGTGCTCGTTAATGTACACTGTGAATGTTGACAATTATTGTTACAATGTTGATGGCCGCCTTCCGCATTATTATCATTATATGAAGTTGTCAAATTATGTAGCTTTTTATTTACTACATGCATCTTCATGTATTCACGTAGGTACTCACATATAATATCTATCTTATTTTAATCACCCCTGTGTATAATAACATTGAAATATATGTTCAGTTTTTATTGTAGTATTTTCAAGTCAAATTACCTACTCGTATTATCGTTTTCAGTATTGGAAGGTGAAGGCATTGGTCTTTTGGATTATACCGCAGCTTTCACGCAGATACCAACAGTCGGAGATATATTCTGGTGGTTTTACCCTACGACCGCAGTTGGTAATGGCCTTAACCGGCCCTTGATATTGTGGTTAGATGGTGTGACAGGCGTCCCACCTAGCCTGTTGGCCAACTTAGGAATGTTTGGCCCTTATGACATCAACTTCAACAGAAGACAAAACTCTTGGGTAATAATTAGTCTTTCCTTAGTCGATGATAACTCCGATATGGTAGGTACCTTTACGGTTATTAAAAAAAAATCTGTTGTTTCACAGAAAAGTGCAATACCGACGTGGTCAAAATGTATAGAACAGCTGTTTTTTTTTTTTTTAAATAACCGACGAGAAATTTCAACGCAGGGGGGTTCAGAATGTGGATCGCCCGGAGGACACGGTGGAGCATACGGTGGAGGTCTGCCCAGCTTGGGCGGAGCATCGCCGTGTCCTCGTGGAGGCGATCGGCGGCGGTGATCTCTCGCGTCCGGCCCTGGTTTAGGCCATGGTGCGGAGCGAGAGGAAATGGGAGGCCGTCACCTCCTTCTGCGAAGCTGTAATGCTCGCGAAGGAGGAGGCGGAGCGCGTGAGAGAAAGGCAAATTTCGCGCCCTCACGCCCCTAACCGCCGGTTTCCGGCCACCGTAGGCGCGGGCTTGCGGACGGTGAGCAATGGGTGGCTCACCGTCCGATAAGGACCAGGCCCGGGTCGACGGCGCGTTGTGTTCCACGCGCGCCTCAAAGAGATGTCAGCAGATTTGAAGGGGTCCACTAGGGCCGATGCCTGCCGGGGTTGCGAAGAAAACCGAAAGGGAGATCGTGGCCCCCGGCAACAGGGCAACCGAAGGAACACGGGTGGGTTTTAGTCAGTAAGAATCTGACACGCCTTCCCGCTCCGCCCAGAGCGGGAGAAGTTATTTGATGATTTCCCACCCTCAAAAAAAAAAAAAAGGGGGGGTTCAGAATCATGTACTGAATCCATGGTATCAGTTTTCGCGTAGATGTCCCTGCCACCCTGTATACACTTATACTGCGGTTTTGTACTTCCAGATCAACCGATACAATTTGCTGTTCATCGATGCACCTCTGGGTACAGGTTTTAGTACTCCTCTGACTAATGATCAAATCCCGACTACAGTTGATGAAAATGGTAAGATTTATCTACATTATATCGACTCGTATTGTTACTTTTTTTTTTCTGTAGAATGTGAATGACCTACGAATTGGCAAAGAAAATCATGAGCTGAAAATTAATTTAATGGTGTTATGATTCTAGTATTCTATTATTTTACAGCTGAACACTTAGCCCTTACTTTGGAATCGTTCTACACCGTACATGAAGCCTATAGAAATACTCCTCTGTACATTTTCGGGCAGGCATATGGCGCACAATTAGCCTTAGCACTGGCAGCCAAGCTGCATCAAGTGAGTTATTTTAATTCTTCTAGTTTCTGTTAAAAGATAGGTAGTTAAAAGGTTAAGTTTATTTCATAATATACTGTATTGCAGAACCAGAACAGAAATTACAACGTTCGTGGTGTAGTATTAGGTAACGGCATAATTTCGCCAGCCCTAGCGATGACAAAACTTGGCTTTTACCTTGAAGAGCTCGGTTACGTTGATGGCAATGGCCGCGACGCCATAGAAACTTTATCCGAAGAGACTACGCAGTTGATACAAGAAGAAGATTTAGAAAATGCATTCGACAAGTTTATTTCTTTGGGTCAGTTTGTTAACGAGAATGCTGGTGCCGTGGCTGTTAATCTCGGAAACATCGTTGAAAAACTAACTAGGGAGCCCTCAACACAAGGTAAGTAATTCATTATTTGAAAGGTCTTCAGAAAAGTGTACCTACTTGATGTATTTCCCCAGCGATTTTTTTTTTTTTCATAGAGCTCTATTATCAAAATATTTCAGTACCGAGTGCGTTTTCCTTTGGAAATATTGTGTCTTTTTATATATTTCCTTCATAATAATTTCCAGATCTTTTCGGTCAGCGAGAATACTTGAAAAGTGTATTCAAAAACACAGATTTTGATATCATGAACAGCGTAGTAGCACCAGCTTTGGGAATATCTTCAACCGTAACATATGATTCAAGTCGGGAGGCCGTCATTGATGCTTTTAGAAGCTCTTTTATGACCCCAGCTACGGACAAAGGTATTATGGATGCAGTTTTATTTAATGTTTATGCAAATGATAGTGAATTTGGATTCCATTATGTACCTTCTCCTTGATTCCGACATAGTACCGTTATAGATTCGGTTCTATCATCTGCGTGATTCCGATATAGTACTGTTATCCGGATCTATCACGGTAGGGACCAGGTTAAATATCAGGTCCGAGAGAAAAGGTTTTGGGATTTCTTGATAGATTCCCTCCAAAACTAGTGACATAATTATATGATAGTATTCTGGTAGAAGTAGGCTTTCTCGTAAAAATGTCAGGATATTCAGATTGTAAATAAAAGTGAATCGGTATTATAAGCAAGTTTTTACTGTGCTTAATACGGTTTTTCTCAGGAAGACGTTTCAGTGGTAGAATTTTTTCAGATAAAAAAACAGTGGCACTCCGGGAGTGCCTATAGGAGTGAAAACTTAAAAAAAATCGGCCCTGGCTAATCAACGCGTTGATGTCTTTTACTCCACGCATCGCGGTGAATAAAAGACATCAACGCGTTGATTCGCGTTGATGTCTTTTATTCCACGGTGTCGGAAAATTGCGTTAGTGTCGCGAAATCAATGGTTTAATCCCATCTCAAAAATGCCCAACGCGCCTAAATAGGTTTTTACTTTAACAGTCGATAGTTAGTGGGCTGCAAAGACAACACAGCCAAAATAAAATATCGGACATAAGTGCCTCTAGGCAACTACTGCTCGACCTAACAGGTTCGATTCCCTGTAGGGACCTACATATGAGAAAACTATAATAGGGGTAAAATGACATTTCTCTTTTTCTTTCTAATCTAATTTACATTAAATTACCCGCCACGTTTTATCCGTGTTAATTAGAGGTTAGTTACTAAGAGATTATGATATTAGCATAGGCAAAGTTAGAGGTTTTTAGTGGTCGAACTGTCATCTACAGGGCACAAATCCAGGCTCCAGTAAAAAAAAACCACTTGTTCATAACAAACATAGGTATTAAAGATAAAAAGGTAACAAGTACATTTTATTATTGCAGTTGAATATATTCTCCAAAACACGGAACTTACCATTGCTATCTATAATGGTAATTTGGACGCAGTATCAAACACGCCAGGTAACTAACTATTACAAAGTTTAATTACATATCAACCAACTCGTAAGGAAAACAAACACAATAAAATAAATATTAGTTTGTTTTTGCCGCTTTTTTTTAATGAATACTGGCGATATTTTTTGTCCGGTCATAATTAGGTCCGGGTTTATGGTACCTAGACAGCAATAGCAGTCATAAACGTGCACTTTCTCAAAACCTACTGTCATACTTTCAGGGCAACTAGAATGGGTGGAAAATCTTGAATGGTCTGGACAAAGTGACTTCCTAGCCGCACCCAGACAATCTCTAGTTGTTAACAGACTCGTTGAAGGCTATTTCCGGAATGGGACGAGACTTCAATTTTTTTGGGTAAACGGCGCAGGACAATCGGTAATTATTGCTTGTTTTTAACTTAACAAAACTGTCAAGTACCTTCTTTCAAACTTCGCCTGTAGATTTTGCCTAAGCTCAGGCCTGCTCAGGCCGCCTCCTGCCGGAGGCTCTACGCGGGGGTCGTGCGGTCCATGGCCCTTTACGGGGCACCGGTGTGGGCGCGTTCACTAAGGCTGCGGCCAGCCCGCCGGTTGAACGCGTCCCAGAGGGTCATGGCCATCTGGCTGGCCCGAGGATACCGCACGGTCTCCTGCGAGGCGGCGAGCCTCCTTGCCGGATTACCGCTATGGGATCTGGAGGCAAAGGTCCTCGCGCACATTTGGGAGTTGCGCGAGGAGGCGAAACACTGGGGCTTAACTCCGCTGCCGCGAGAAATCGCTGCACAGCGGACGGAGCTCCGGCGGGATCTCATGGCGTCATGGAGAGTGCGATTGTCGCAACCCAGCGCTGGGCACGCCACAATTGCGGCGATAAGACCCCTCTTTGAGGAGTGGCTTGAGAGGCGGCACGGCGTCCTCACCTTCCGTCTGACGCAGGTCCTCACCGGACACGGCTGTTTCGGGAGGTTCCTGCACAGGATAAGGCGGGAGGAAACGCCCGGGTGTCACCATTGTGTGGATCGCCCGGAGGACACGGTGGAGTATACGGTGGAGGTCTGCCCAGCTTGGGTGGAGCATCGCCGTGTCCTCGTGGAGGCGATCGGCGGTGGTGATCTCTCGCGTCCGGCCCTGGTTCAGGCCATGGTACGGAGCGAGAGGAAATAGGAGGCCGTCACCTCCTTCTGCGAAGCGGTAATGCTCGCGAAGGAGGAGGCGGAACGCGTGAGGGAGAGGCAAATTTCGCGCCCTCACGCCCCTAACCGCCGCAGGAGGAGACGCCCAAGGCGTCGGGAATCGCGAGGCGATTTCCGGCCACCGTAGGCGCGGGCTTGCGGGCGGTGAGCAATGGGTGGCTCACCGTCCGATAAGGACCAGGCCCGGGTCGACGGCGCGTTGTGTTCCACGCGCGCCTCAAAGAGATGTCAGCAGAATTGAAGGGGTCCACTAGGGCCGATGCCTGCCGGGGTTGCGAAGAAAACCGAAAGGGAGATCGTGGCCCCCGGCGACAGGGCAACCGAAGGAACACGGGTGGGTTTTAGTCAGTAAGAGTCTGACACGCCCTCCCGCTCCGCCCAGAGCGGGAGAAGTTATTTGATGATTTCCCACTCTCAAAAAAAAAAAAAAAGCCTGCTCAGGCCTCTCTCTCTTTCTCTCGTCGGATTCCCGTCAACAACCAGTTCATTAGAAAATGCCCGATCCATATACCTAAATTTTCAATTTTCTTTTGTTATGGATTAGAACCATAAGTTTTCTTTTGTTTGTTGCAGGCTCCTTTGGACAACCCGGCAGCGCTGACTTCAATTTTGAATAGAGTTGTTTTATAATAACTACCAAAACGAATAAAAGTTCAGAACATTAGTAGTTTAATTCATTCATAATGGGTACCTGTATTACTTGTACATACATAGGTAGGTCTCTACTTAATATCTACGTGCCCCCGAGAATTGGAGGCCCGGGGCGACCGCCCCTGCCAATGATGCTCGGTACACACGCAGCGACTTTGATCGCTGTCTGGGTGAATGAAGCTCTCTTGCCGTCCGCAAGCAAACGGAAATGTTGTCTATTGGATTCAGAAACTGCGTGTAAAATATATACTGTCTGCCCAATCGTATTAAACTTGCCCAAATCAACATGCAGTAAGCTATCATCTGAGCTAACGCACGTCAGAAGTAAGAACTATGAAAACCGAGTTTACCCCTACGCCAAGGTAAACCGGGCGGTACAATTTAATGGGATTAAAAATTTAAAGCTCGTCATAGGTGGCAGCACTGTTGTTGGTCCAGAAAGCACTGTTATTGGGCCAGAAACCACCATTGTTGTGTATGTGTTAACTGTTGTGCTGATCACAAATTAAACAATAACGTAATAAAAATGTATGCGACTTGGAGCGTAGCACATTTGAAAGATGACCTAGAGAAAAGGAAAGTGTTTAACACTGGTAAAAAAGCAAAATTACTGGAAACTTGGAAAATTAAGTAAATTATGAACTTTTAGTTACATTTAACTTTAAGTTCTTTTTTGTTCTGGAGGCTTACAACAGAAATAACCTGATCAACTCGAGGTTGATCGTACTGACATTCTTGCATTAGAAAACTTCAGAGATTTTTATTCTAGTACTGATCTATTTTATAATAACACACACACACCCTCAATATAGGTACCACAAGCGCCTGTAATTAAAACAGACATGATTCACTGTTTTCTAGAACACTTCATATACCTAAATGGTAGGTAGATATTTCCATCTCCTTTAATAATTATAGTTGGTTCCGTTTCTTCTCAGAAAAGGTTTCCAAGAGTTTCCCCAAAAAACACTTTTATTATTTCGACTCTGCCCTTTTGTACAAAACTAACAATTTCATTAAATGCGTTTACACCTACCTTCATAAGAGTAGCAGTGAGCGAACATCTTTATTTTGGATTCTTTTGTTTTAAGGAAATCAGGAAAGCAAAAAATCAAGAGCAAGTGTCGAACATTTTTGTAGAATGAACAAAATGAGCATCACTTTTTCGTCGAATATACCCCATAAGTCTTCAGGTTTAAAATGGATAGCACATAGTCTCGACGAATGAGCTTTCCTCCACATTGTTTGTCTGTTAGAGAGCGGTTTCGCACTACGGGGGATATTACACTATCATATATCTAGTATCATAGGATCCTACTTATATGACCACTAGAATTATATCTGTGTATTACATTATCATATATCTAGGATCCCGTTTTTTGGCAAATGTGGTTGCAATCGTCTATTAAAACCAAATTCTGAAGCCTTTCGGCACATAATATAACAAATAGAACTCTGAACTGAAGTCAAAACAATGTATCCAATGGTCCTGGCCGCCAATTAATAGTTGGCTTTTTTTTTAGTACAGCAGTGCTGCCAACAACAATTTTAAAATTCCACTTAGCAAATTGTGAACTTACGCCTTTCGTTGTACTTACTACCAATTTAGAATAAGGCAGTAGCAAAACTGAAAAGGTGAAAATAATACATCCATAAAATACTATAATTTTATGAATGCATTTTGTATCAGGAAATTATGAAAATAAATGGGATAAGTAATTCAATAAATAATATTCAATATCCTGTATACCTCTTTATACCTGTTTCTGTGATCCTGTCTAACAACAAATGTCAAAAATCTTTGATCAAAGACGATTTGTTTCATAGATTTTTATTACACTATCTTATAAATATGACTCATAGATGTGTGATCAGACCAGCCCGTCCCACCTTTGATGTCCTCCCTCCGGTGACGCCCTAAGCCGAGGCTCGTACCCCACAGGGGGTGCCCTTAGCGAGCGATCACCTAGCTTTTTAGCTTACTTTGTATGCCCCTGGAGGCTTTGAGTTTAGCAGCTTAAGGCAACCACAGGATTGACCGGTTAAATAGTCATGACCTCAGAGGTCAGATATGAGATGTCCCAAAGAAAAAAAAAATGTGATCCTAGATATGATATAGTGTAATACCCACCTAAGACAGATCCGAATCTGATATTTGTATGAGGGGTTGCGCTCTAGATCCAAATTCTGTCCGTCCGAATTTAGAACATTACCCATTCGGATTGACCTTGGATCTTGAATTCGGATTCGGATCGGCCGTAGTGCGAAACCACTCTAATAGCTTAGGAAAATGCATGGGTGCCCGTAATTTTGCAATCAGTAGTTGAGCAACGGGCATATTAATTAAATAAGTGTAAAATAAGTCGCAAGTTTATAGAAAAAAAAATCTTAAACTAGTGATAGTAGCGACATCTGAAGTGACCAAATGGCAGTTTTTATCCCCATTGACTGCGGTATATCTTAAATCCTGATTTACACGGTGCGATATAATAAGGGCTATCGCGTATGATTTTGCGCTAGTGTAGGAAATGTTAAATGTCACCGAACTTTCACTGTTTGCGGGATTTTATTACTATTTATTTATTAAAACTTTATGCACAAGTAAAAAAAAATACTGTACAAAGGCGGATTTTCTATCACGAATTTTATATATTATTTATAATTTTTATACATAATGGCTTGAGGTTTTATGTGACTACTTAGGATTTAGTTTGGTAGCATTTGAAGGAAGAATAATATTTGTCTGCTTCATACTTGCCAATTTTAGGGACATTAAAATGTAAATATTCATATAAGTTTTAAAATGTAATAAAATAAACATTTTATAAAGTTCTAATTGGTACGGTATTTAAACACATCCAAAACATATCAAATAAAAGTGCTGACTGGACCTTACTCGCCAGTATTGTCAACTGGTGAGCACAAAAACGATAGCCCCCATTGCCTGTGGCAAACCATAAGTTGAATCAATAATGAAAGTGGCACCTTCTAAACCGTTGTAAACAGTTTTAGACGATGCAACTGATGCAAATAATGCTTCAACTTTATTGTATGGCACTGGCAAACAGGCAAGAAACTTGCATCGTGTAAATGAGGCTTTAGTGGGATTTATCTGCATCTGGGATCTGAAGTTGGGTGTTGCAAGTGTGAAGTTACCTTAGAATCAAAAATAACTCAATCATTCTTTCAAAAATCTATAGAAGTGTCAATGTCATTCAAGTTTTGGAATGGCTTGCTGTCAAACAGAAAATGAAGAAAAAAATTGTTTATTGAGCATGTAACTTTTGTTTAGTTATCTCTATTTTAATGTAATTGTGAAAGAATTTAATTGCTAAGGGTATTTTTTAATAATAAAATACGTACAAGAGCTAGCATATCCATATTGTGTTTACGAAATAAGTGTGATTACTGGGCTTGAAAACCCTAATTTTTGTTCCTTGTAAAAAAAGTGCCATAAGCGTATTAAAGCTTAGTGTAACTTAATTAACACTAGGTAAAATGGCTGATATACTTGATATATTAGAACTAGAGCAACCAGCGTCTGAGATCAGTAGAGATAGTATCATACATGGAGACAAAGTGAAGAAGAAGTATGCGACTGCTAAGGCGGTGAAGCGGCCCGAAGGAATGCACAGGGAGGTGTTTGCATTGCTCTACAATGACAACAAAGATCTGCCACCGCTGTTACCCACTGATACCGGTGAGTTACTACTAAAAACTAATTTCTTCACCTTGCTCACATCCTAAATAACTCCTAAACTAAGCATATGGATGGATCTATCTACAAACAAACCCCCTTATTCTATGAATACCACATTCACAGTGACAGATTTCTTAGTTTTTACCATTGTCAACTTTTTATTAATAGGGAAAGCCTACAAACAAACTAAAGCTAAGCTTGGCATGAGAAAAGTGAGGAAATGGGTATGGGCACCATTCACAAACCCTGCCCGTACTGACAACGCTGTTTTCCACCACTGGAAACGAGCTGCCGATGAGGCCAAGGAGTATCCATTTGCACAGTTTAATAAGGTAAGATTATACTGCTATTAATATTATCATTACATTAGAACAGGAGTCTCTTAGAAAAACAACCTTTTTTTATTTTGTGATTATACCTATTGTAATCTTAATGTATTTAAAAATAGTCAAAGAAGAATGATTTAATAAACTTTAAAATATTTTTTTATTCAGCAAGTGTCAATTCCATCATACTCCGAATCTGAGTATAATCAGTATTTGAAATCAGAAGACTGGAGTCAAGCTGAAACTGATCACCTCATGGACTTGTGCCAAAGATTCGACCTGCGTTTCATAGTCATACATGATCGTTGGGACAGAGCAGCATTCAGAGATCGAAGTGTTGAGGACTTGAAAGAACGATATTATGGAATCTGTGCTACATTGAGCAAAGTATGTTTGTTCTAGTTATGTTAATGATAATGGAGTAGTATAATGTGAAACACCAAAAATAATACTTATTTGTTGTTAAATATATGGTACAAAAACAACTGCATCCTATGATTGATATTGCTTGGTGGACTTATTATTACTTTCAAGCTCATATAAAATATCCTGTTTATTTTTCAGGTTAAAACAAATCCTTGGTCAAATACTGTAACAATGGTGAATGGTGAGAAACGCATTTATCATTATGATGCTGAGCATGAGAGAAAGCGAAAAGAGCAATTAAGGAGACTATTTGATAGGACACAAGATCAGGTAAATATTTAACAAAACTAATTACACAATCCACCTATTACCTACACCTATATCACTACAAGACACATTAATATAAAAATAATATTGGGATCATATCCATCTCTAATAATCTCTTAAAGAAAGATAGGTACTTCACAGAAAGCAATAAAATAAAAATCGTGACTGGCCCTTAATAAACCCTTGAAAAATGCCTAATTTATAAAAAAAAATTACTTTTTACAGATCGATGAGGAACAAATGCTGCTAACTGAATTGAAGAAGATCGAAGCCAGGAAGCGAGAAAGAGAAAGAAAGACTCAGGATTTACAAAAACTGATATCTAGAGCTGACAGTGGCAACTTGCCGCCAATAAGCCTAGTTAATAATAATAACGAGGGTACCAGTACTCCATCGAACACGGCTGCTAGTATAGCCAGGCGCCATGACAGGAAACTACATAAGAAGAAACTTACTGCTCAACAAAGACCGGTGCGGGCTGTGGAAAGTGTTGTAAGTACTATACTAGCTTCCGAAAGCGGTGGTCGCGGGAATACGCGATCGTTGCGCTCTTTTATATGAATATACTAGCTGCGCCCCGGTTTGACCCGCACTCTTCAGGTTTGTTATATTTCTATAGATGACGTAGGTAATCGCGCGATCAATCAGGTCGTTTTTACGTAATGTAACTCATAAAAACGACACGTATCGACGTTCGCTTTCGCTTAGGACGCGACCTGAGTTAACGTTATTAACTGTGGAATTATAAATGTTATGTTTTGTTTAGCCTATATCATGTAAGGTCTGTTTATAACCTTTTTTCCAATTGATGTTATTTCCACTTAAACAAACATCAACTGTTAAAGAAGTCATAAAAAAAGACAATGGCACTCTGGGAGTGCTGACAGAAATGAAAACTTGAAAAGAAAATCGGCACCGCGGTAATCAACACGTTAATGTCTTTTTAATGGCCAAAAGCTAGTGTCATCACGGTGTCGCGAAATCAATGGTTTAGTCCCATCTCAAAAATGCCCAACGCGCCTAAAGAAGTTTTTACTTAAAAAAATATGAAGTTGTAGCGCAAACTGAACCTTATGTGTAGGCATTACAGTTTTTTTTCCTTAAACTTGTGTTTACATGTTTGGCAAATAAATTGCGAACGCAGATTTGATTGTAGATGATTGTTTGTAAAGTTTTGAGACAGCTAATAAATCTCGCTAGTTATCAAGTATTTATTTTTACTAATTATGGTACACACTACAAACGACTACATAACAAGCTATACTTTTCCAGTATAAGCTGATATCACATTGTATAGGACTTCCGTACAATGAGAGATCAGCTTATACTGGAAATGTATAGCTTGATATTATGTAGTGTGTGTACCAGCAGAATATGATTAAATTTTTCACAATATCAATATAATAATTTATTCCTTACAGACTGTAGAATGGTCCGGCATCAAGTTCCCCGAAGCACGCGGCACTGGCGTCTGGTTGCGTTCACAACGCATGAAGCTGCCCCCCGGAGTAGGACAGAGGAAGACCAAGGCAATAGAGCAGGAGTTGAGACTTATGAATATTGGTTTGTTCATTGATAATAATAATATTTAATCATTATTTATTTATTGACACCAAAAATATTAACACTATATAATAACAACCATACCATAATATCACGCCTTGTTTCCCTGTCGGGATGGGCAGAGGTGTCCCTGTAGCAGGTTCACCCACCTTTCGCCAGTTATGTTTTAAGTCCCATTTAATAGGGGGCGAGCCTATTGCCATCAACCGGGCACAAATCCAGACTCCAGGCTGCTACTGAGATATTTTAGAAAAAAAAAACCTAATAACACTTTGCCTGATCTGGGAATCGAACCCAGGACCTCATGCTCAGCAGTAGCGCTTGCGACCACTAGACCAACGAGGCAGTCGTAAAAATAAATTTGTAGGCTATAATGAAAATAATGCAACATAGGAGCATCTTCAGCCGAACTGCAACATAGGAGCATCTTCAGCCAAACTAGGTGAAAAACCTCTATATAGGCATACAGCGCCAAATCTCTCTGATAATAGACTGGAAAAGTTTTAGCCAACATTTATGATGACACTTAACTGAGTTGTGGAGTGTAGACGAGAGTGAGTAAGCGGTGTGTGTGGGTGAGTGTGCATGTGGGTGTGTAGGGGTGAGTGAATGTGTGTATACATATATGTTGAGAAGGTAGTGAAGGTAGTAAAAATCGTTCTTGATTGATTGGCCGGAAAATGCAGCTGATTTATCACTTTAGCTTACAAATAATTTTTATTATAAAAAAAAAACAATCTCATCAGTCTCAATTTAAAATTTTCTTTCTGACCCATGTTATTATTAACTTATAGATGTTGCTCCTACTCCAACTGAGGCAATCTGCAAACATTTCAACGAGTTGCGGTCTGATCTTGCTCTGGCTCTGGACTTGAAGAATGCCCTGGCTTCGTGTGAATTTGAACTACAAGCTTTGAGACACCAATATGAAGCTCTCAATCCTGGGAAGGTATGTACTATATAATGACATTATATAGCTTGACATGTTTTTAGCAACAACATTAGTAGAGTTTGCAAATTACATAATATAGTGGTAGACTAATCAATTTTGTTGAATTATTAAATACTTGAAACTTATAAGCAGAACCATTACATAGTCTGGTCATAAGTTTTGTCACATATGATTTACGCACTACAACCATTTATATATCAAATGAAAGGGTATAAATCAAATGAAAGGGTATAAAATACTGATTTAAACCACATTCAAATTATTTGAAATGTCCTCCTCTTGCTTCGATACAAGCCTTCAATCTGCAAGGCCAGTCATCAATCGAAGCACGCACGACGTTCATGTCCATATCGGCGACTGCTTTAATCAGGGATGCTTTAAGTGCCACCAAGTTGCGATGGGGTTTTGCGCAGACCTTGTCCTCTAAGTGCTGCCATATTTTGTAATCCAAGGGATTTAAGGTGGAACCTTCGACCATGCCCGCGAAATTCAAATTTTCTTATGTTTTTTTCATTTTGTAGGTCAGTCTCAGATCTCATGTTAATGATTGATTGATTGGCGGTCATAAAAGATGGCCTCCCTCCATTTCTTCCACATCTCACGGTTACCTAAATAACATATCAAATTATTTGCTGCTAAGAATGTCAATTTCGTGAATTTATGACATTATACACCATCACTGAGAATTGTATTTACGATTTTAATTATTAACATTCTGTAAATATATATTTATTATTTTTACGACCGCAAATCAATCAATCATTAACATGAGATCTGAGACTGACCTAAAAAATACAAAAAACGTAAGAAAATTTGAATTTCGCGGACAGGGTCGGCGCTTTCGCCTTAAGTCAGGACTGGATGAGGGTCAATCCTCATGCCTGATAAAGTCCATTCCACGGGTCGTGAGCCAGTTTTGAGTGGTTTTCGCCTTATGAGCCGGCGCAGAATCCTGCTACCCAGTGCCTGTTTTCGAACATTGTT
Organism: Omphaloscelis lunosa; assembly: GCA_916610215.1. Classification (NCBI taxonomy): domain Eukaryota; kingdom Metazoa; phylum Arthropoda; class Insecta; order Lepidoptera; family Noctuidae; genus Omphaloscelis; species Omphaloscelis lunosa. Next base: position 16,900,869 of record OU744247.1, read on the forward strand.
TGTGAAAGAGGTTCCACAATGTTTATTAGAACTGTGTTTTGATATACAAGGGCACTGGTTTTCACTCCTTTTTCACAAAAAACGCCTCCGTTGAACCCAAATAGGACACCCCAAGCCAAACCATGAATGCCGAAGGGTGATGACCACGCTGAACACGTGGCACACGTCTGCTCGTTTCTTCACTAGAGTATGCATACACTTTATCATTTTGTTTGTTGAAACTCTCCTCGTCCGAAAAAGTATTTCGCGGTATTTTTTTCCCGCGTACCGCCTTAACAAAACCCGGTTTCTTTCGAGTCTGAGTTTCTTCAGCCGTGCGTTAAGAAGATGTGCTGTTTTTTCTATAAGCACGCAGTCCTAGGTCTTCATTTAACACTCTTTTAACAGTAGTTCTGCTTAGTCCCATCTGCAGAGCCAAAATTTTTGTGTCCGTTTCGACCGCGCGGCCACGGCGAAATTTAAAAAAAAAAACCACGCCAAGATTTTGTAAAAATTTGTAGAAGTTGATTCCCAAAACCATAAATTTGTCAAAGTTATGGTTAAAAAGTTATAAGGGTTTGAACGTGGCCGCGCCATTGAAACGCGGCGAACCGCGCGGCCACGGAGATCTTTAAAACTAAGCGTTGCAGAGATCTGAAATTCAGGTAAATAACAGATTGAATTAGTAAAAAATTTGTAAAAATATAGAAAAAAATCCTAGGTTTATATTTTGGGAGCTATAAGACTAAAACTCCGTGGCCGCGCCATCGAAACGATGAAAAATACGTTGTCGCCGATATCTCGCTGAAAAAGCATCCCCTGCGATCGAATGATGAGCTAATTCACGTGTTTAAGTATCGGTCACTAATTACCAGTCACCCTATATATATTTCTTTCAGTCACAAATCACAGATTATTTGCTTACACTTACTTACTTTACTATATATATTTCTTTCAAAGTCACAAATCACAGATTATTTACTTAGAATAAGATTTTTTTTTTATTAATACGACCTCAGAGCCAAGGACTTTCTGGAACATTTATCGAAATCTTGCAAAAAAATTGACATTTTAAACAAACCAAAACTATAATAATGAGGTACTCGCCAATATTTTTGGGATTTCGACCGGTTCCTTGGGTCATGAATAAAACTTGTTATCTATGGGAGCTTATTCCCACTGTATAGTTTAATTTTACCCTGTTTTTTATTATTTAATCATCATCTATTAGACCATATGTTAAATTATGAATTGTCAGAGGTTGTTCAGAACTTGCGTGCGTTCCGGTTTTATTATCGTCGTAACAAATCATTATGGAATTATTTACTAAGCAATGACACTTGTAATGACCAATCAGACCTACAACCGGGGGGACATATTCCACAGCACCTATAAGTCCATATTTTTTTGCTTTATTTTGATGTAATGAGGTGTTTCTTGGAGCATAATTTTGTCTGTGCCATTGAGATCAAATAAAATAATATTACTCAATTCGTACGTAAATCTCTTGGTGTCGTTGTTACATTTTAAACAAATTAAAAGTAAAGAAAGTAAAACGACGACTGATCAACAAAAAATCCTTTGGCGGGAAGACGGGGTGCAGCGGCTGGGATATCTCTCACATATTGGACTGCTGTGATTGGTTATACAGCCTTCGTCTCCCGCGCTGCACCCGCGTTCTGTTCGCTCCTGTGTACTGTAGTGTGTGTGGCCTTATGGTTAATTCCTTTAGTGCAATTCTATGTTGGAATGCATGAGTTAATTACACGTTACTTATGACATAATACTGTTAATTACAGGGGGTTATTTCTGGCAGAATTTAGTCTTAGTCATAAGTTATGTGTTTGATTCCACAATTATTCATCAAATAATGCTATCTTACAGGAATTACGAATGTTGTGCAAAGTTATTTGTTATGGTTCTGGCACGTGTACTCAAAACCACAGTATTGTCAAATCAAGCAATGATTTAAGTGAATTTAAAAGAAATAAACATATGATTTTGTATTTTATCCGTTTCATTTTAATTGAATTTAGAATCCTTGAGATACAATTTCTAAAACGATAGGTGGAAAGTTTTCTGTAAACAAAAAGCCATGGTCACCCTATCGAAATATTCAAAACGTATTGAAAGTTATAAATACCGAAAAATACATGTTTTTTGCCTAGTATCGGTAGTTTTACATATTAATAGGTGTTGTTTACAAAAAAAAACTCTCTTTACAATTACTTTCTTCGATAAATAATCACGACTTATTTCTACGCGATACCGTACTACAGCTCCTGAAATATTAGCCTAGGATTTTTTGTAGTATTTTTATAAGTTTCGACAAATTCAAATCTAGGTTTTACAAAAAACTTCAGACCCCTACGATGCTTTTTCAGCGAGATATCGGCGATAACGTGTTTTTTGACCGTTTCAATGGCGCGGCCATGAGGTTTTAGTCTTACAGCTCCTGAAACATAAACCTAGGGTTTTTTGTAGTATTTTTACAAGTTTCGACAAATTCAAATCTACGTTTTACAAAAAACTTCAGACCCCTGCGATGCTTTTTCAGCGAGATATCGGCGATAACGTATTTTTCATCGTTTCGATGGCGCGGCCATGGAGTTTTAGTCTTATAGCTCCCAAAATATAAACCTAGGATTTTTTTCTATATTTTTACAAATTTTTTACTAATTCAATCTGTTATTTACCTGAATTTCAGATCACTGCAACGCTTAGTTTTAAAGATCTCCGTGGCCGCGCGGTTCGCCGCGTTTCAATGGCGCGGCCACGTTCAAACCCTTATAACTTTTTAACCATAACTTTGACAAATTTATGGTTTTAGGAATCAACTTCTACAAATTTTTACAAAATCTTGGCGTGGTTTTTTTTTTTTAATTTCGCCGTGGCCGCGCGGTCGAAACGGACACAAATTTTTTGCTTGCGGACAGGATTTCGTTGGATTCGCGTATTTACTGCTTTGATGACCGCTGGAGTCCGAACAGTACGAGGTCGACCGCTCCTTTGTTTATCTTGAATCTTCCCTGAATCGTTTGATAGTACGATAAATAAATCTCAGAGGAATTTTCAAATTTTTCAGCAGTTTGAAAATCTGAGGCGCGTGACCGCAACGATGCAATGTAATTACTGCGACTCTTGTCTTCTTTTGCGCGTCCACTCCATTTTAGAAAAATGAACAAAATTCCAAAAACCCTTTGTTTTTATTTTTTTTTAATATTCAAATTTCGAATGCCCATAATATTTTCATCGGCTTGCATTCTAAATTCTAAATTTTACCTATATGACAGAATTTTTGGCCCAACTACGTACATAAGTACAAGTAAACAATAGTGAGAAATTAGGTACTTGGACTGGGCCAGATGTGAAAGGCACAGAATTGAGTGGGGTGATGTATCTGGAGAGAACTTATGCCTAGCAGCAGAAAAGTAAAAGAATATGTCTAATAACTGAAATCTTTGTTTCAGACACTTACCATTCCACCATCAATATGCAATATGGTGGCTGACAATGAAACTAAGCCCGTTGGAGAAATAATTGACGTTGTTGGATCTCCTAGTGCACACAACACAACCATCTAGTATTATATATGTAGTACCTATACACATTAAGGGCTTTAGGCTTCTGTGAACTTAAATTCCTTTGAGAAAGTTTAAAAATAAGAATATGCTATTATTGTTTTAATTAAATGTTAACTATATGCATGTGGTGAAAATTAATAGACCAGGTTTATTATTGTTACATTCATACATAAACTATTGTTTCTGATGTGGTTGAGAGATAGGTGTGACCAGCGCAAGTTCATGCGAATGGCTTTCCATTAGAACAGCAATTAAAAAAAAAGGTTATCCTCCATGCCTACCCGTCTGGGTATATATACAGGCATGACGTTGTTACTTTTTAATACATACCATATCCCTAGCATATATTGGTATTGGTAAGACAGCCTGGTGTCTGCAACTCCACGTCAAATCGCATATTTTGCATATGGGTGGGAAAATTTGATCCAGTCCAGCTCTGCAAGGAAGGGCAGCAATGCCTTCATGTTACTGAAAATCTCACGAAGACGGCGAATGCCTGGGTTAACCCTAGCTTATAAAGTATTAATAGCTAGTTTAGGACCTAAATAGGATGTATTGAAATATGTATAGTATACTAAAATTAAACGAGGAATTTTTAATTTATATTTTATTTTAATTCTTATCTTAATACTAAATAGCACCTTTGGGTGCCCCATAAGCATCTGGCATTCTCTCAATTGTGTATTTGTGTTCAGCAACATACATGATGGGAACCCCTGGTATTTTCCTTATTCTCCTTTTCAAATCCTTGTCATTAGTAGCCACTATGTAACACTTGTGCTGTGTTATCCTTTGCACGATACAGTCATCAGCATAAGTTCCTTTGTGCAAACATGTTATCCTTTCAAAGCGTGGGTCTTTAATAATTCTTAAAGCTACACGGTATTTTCGGCCAAGCTTCTCTAACTCTGCCAATACACAGTCAGTTATGTATGGAATACATTTAGCATATAAACAATCCATCATACTCTGTACTATGTCTAATTTGTTTTTGATTGAGAAATTGATAAAATTGGTGTCAACGAGGATATGGTAAGGGGGGCCTAGCTGCGTGTTATATTGAAAGAACAAAGCTGAGCTCGCTTGCGGTGCTTCACGTACTTTTAACTCGTGTGGATCAATTTTTTTCTTCTTAGGTTCAACTCTTTCTGTGGGTTTGATCCTGCTATCACTGAGACTAATGAGCTTTTTCATTTTAGCGAATTTCCGTTCAACAATTTTTCTAGTTTTCCTTTGTTTACCCTAAAATTAAATTTGATTATTGCAATATACCATGCCAACTGGTGTTTATTTTTTATTTATTTTTTAAATATTATGTTTAACAAACAAGACTTACCATACTCGCAGATTTTGGTATTACTCTTATTCTTATGTTGGCTTTGCTACTACAGAACAGTCTTCCTTAAGTTACAAAAAAATATTTTCAATACATTCATAACAAAATAACCTCCAACAATTTTCAATGAGGTTTTGACAATGATAAGCAGTGTTGCCAATTTCAAAAGTTCAAATTATCGTATTTTAGGCAAAATTATCCTACAAAAGAAAAAAAAACGCAAATCCAAATCAAATAGCAATTGCAAATTGCTATCAAAAGACGATGATCAATTCTATACTAGGGTCAAAGGGGAAGTATATGCAAAGTTTCACCAGTAGGGGCGCTTGGAGCACAAACCGTAAACATGTTTATTCATAGTTGATATTTTTGTGTTTTCACTGTAAAATTAAATAAAGAGGGAAAGAGAGAGATACTTGTTGATATTGACAATTGACCTTGACATTTCTTATGTGTTTGTTCAAATACCGTGAAACCTGGCAACTTTGCCAGTTTACGGTGGGTAAAAAAGTTTGAAAAGGTTTTTCTAAAAAAATCTCTATGATGTTATAAAAAACAATCAATGAAATATGTAGTAAATTTTATGCATTATTGAAACACAATCTTATATCTATTATTTTCTCATTCTAAAATGATGTTTTAGTCCAAAAACCTTTTATGGCAAAGTCAACTACCACTTGTGGTAAGATTACCATCCCAAAATTTAGGAAAAATTTAAAAGAGTTACCATAAAAAAACACAGTCATCATTGCCGCATGCTTGGTCACAGTAAAAATATACCTACTACAGTTGTATAATATTTTACACTGGCAATTGAATTTCCAAAATGTGGCAAATTCACCCGCCTTGTTTCGATTTTTTCAAACTAAATAGAAATTGCTGTCAGGATTGCATCAGTAAAATTAGGGGTAGGTAAGTAGGAAACAAAACTAAATAACAGGATTTTAGTTTCATTCTTGTAACAGCCCTAGCCTCTAAAAAAATATGGCAAAGTCGACGTTACTAAAACTTTGCATTGGATTGGTATATTTGCCAACAGTGATTTCTTAGGTTTAATTGGTTAAAGAGACGTAATTATCATGATTTTAATTAAAGAATATTATTAAGAACGTGGTATTAAAGTTTGACTTATCTACACAAAGTATATCCCATTTATTTTCATTAAAGTTTCGGAGCATAAAGTCACTCACAGTTAGCGCGGGAAAAAAGTAACCGCCCAAAAATGACAGTTCTATAAGAGCTGGGTTTTCATATACAATAAAATGTTGCGAATCAAATATTCAAATTTGATTTAACGGTATTACAAACGTTAAAAAAAATACAGTTTTGACGTAACAAATTATTTTGCCTCGTAAGGCGGTATATGGCAAATTAAACATGCTTTGGCAAAGTTGCCAGGTTTCACGGTATGTTTTGATAATGGAACTTTGAATTTTTTTCAGCAAATCACAAGATAATCGTTAGACATTCATTACCGTACATCGTACCATAGGCCAAATTATCGTAATGAAAAACAACGTACCAGATAGCACAGCACAGATTTTTATTTTTTTGTCGAATAAATATTTCACAAAGTCACGTTTAGTTTCTTTAGTTCGAACTGCTAGATACACACGTATCTACTCCCTAGCGAAATGAAATCTCATGTCCACACCGTTTTTGACATCGCTGGCCACAAACCTTAAAAAAATTAAAAGGTTTTGGTCGACTTGACTTCCTCTAAATAAACAAGGTCTCCTGCCAATCCTCCTGCCTGCTCCAAGGCGGGCCAATCAATCAATAATCATTTTTATTTGTGTAACATAGGTAGTAGATACAGTTCTTAAATTAAAGTTCATAGGTCGCTATGTCATGCCAAGAGGCGTACAAATATGGTTGCATGCTAAATATGAACAATATGCAATAATTTTTACAGTCTTTGCATAAATAAATAATCATAAATTACAATTAGTCACAATATTCAATTAAAAATAAGCCTCCTGCGTGTGTTTTTACACTAAAACATCGCACCAAAGAGGCGTGGCCATACACATTTGTATATGCACGCGTATATACATTATTTGTATATAACACGTTGATTTGTATGAAAATAATTGTTTATGTATAAGGTTTTTTGTGTAATGTTTCGAAAAAACATGCGCTGGAGACCCGGCTTTATATGGGCTTGACTAGTGCTGCCAACCCTCAGAATAATAACTAAAGCACTTATAACTAATGCCTTAGTTATTATTTTGAGTGCTAACCCGTATGTAAATTATGAGGACGTACGATAATTTGGCCAATGGTACGATGTACGATAATGAATGTCTTATGTACGATAATTATGAGATTGGCTGAAAAAAATATTAAAAGCTCCATTAGCAAAACGTATTTGTCAGATAACATTACACGCAGAAAAAACATAAAAAATACATATCAACATCTCTCTCATCTCATCCCTCACATTTCTTACAGAAGCTTACAGTAGTCGCAGTCTGTGGGATCAACGTTAAGTTTAAAAAAAAATGTCAAAACATGTTTATGGTTTGTGCTGGTAGCGTAGCGCCACTAATGATGAAACTAAGTATATACGCCCCCTTTGACTCTAGTATGTACATAATTATTTATTATATTTCGATAGCAAATTGAATTAACGTTTTAAGTTTTTTTTATTTTGATTTTTCTTTTTTAAGCTAATATTTCCTTAAAAAGGAATAAATACTGCCACGTGCTCTGTGACTGCCACTTGCTCACTTTAAATGGCGCTGAACTCAACTCAGTGTCTTATAATATGACAGCTAGCTAGCCATCATTTTTTTTGTAAACATAAACAAGCGACTTCTTTTACGCATAATTAATTATTGAGCCCAGTTGCGCAGCTGTCTACTGCAAAAATACGGGGACCCAGGTATTTGCAAAGTATGTTATAAGAAGAAAACTGTGGGAGAAAGCTCTCTGAAAAAATTGTAATCCGATATTTTGTCGAGACGATGCGCTATCCTTTAAGCATTCTAAGGGAGAAAGTGGTTTATCGGTGATGCTCCCAAGAGAACTAAGTCTTTTTTCATTACATACAGGCACTTGTGATGTGATATTATGTAAATTATAGTAAAGTAATCTCTGAGGTTTTTCAGTCAGGAAGATCCTGCCTGAGTTGGTTTTCAACTCTGATTAGGTTATTTCTATCGTACGCCTCCAGTATTTAACAAAAAACGAACTTAAAGTCAACCAAAACAAAATAACCTTTTAATCATAAAACATTCATAATTTATTCACTTTTTCACTAAAGTTGCTTTTTTACCAGTGGTAGACGCTTGACCTGTCCTTAGCTCGTATTTTAATAGTGCTACACTCCAAGTTTCATACATATTTATCTAGTTTTCATATTATTTGTGATCGACACAAAACTAAACATAAACACAACAATGGCTGTTTAAAGACGTACAACTGTGCTGCCACCTGTTATGAGCTTTCAGTTTTTGACCTCAATATGTTAAAATAATACTGTCAGTGTCAAGTAATGGAAATATTACGTACTTTTTAAAATTATCCTACTTAACCAGTGGATCTAAGACATTTTGTAATACAAGGGATAAAAAAGCAGAAAATCAGTAACTGATTTACACACACGACGTAACACGAGTACTGTCTGGTGTCCGACGTCTGTTTTTCTCCTGTCAAAATGGCTACACCTGCCTCACATTTATCGGCCCAGGAACTGCTTTGCTTAGGAGATCAAGGAAGAGATACGCCTTTATTGAATAAGATCTGGCCGGAAGTTGTCGGAACATTTTTTGGAGTAGGCTCGGGTATATTCATGAACTTCCAAACCAGACGTCCCGTCTTCAGTGGTAAGTCTAAATTACATAACAGAAACGGTGAAAACAACATCCACATTAATAGTAGCACCACAACAATAGCTAAGCCTATGTTCATAACGATAACCGCGAGAGTTATTTTTGTGGGAAGAACAGAAAGAAAGCAATCTAAATTTATGTTAACTGTTGATAAACATTGACAAAAATTTATTTCAGGAATCCAAAAACATGTGCTCTTGACTGCTGGATTTATTGGTGTCCTAACTTATGTACAGAAACAACGAAATATTTATTTAGCAGAGAAGGATGCTGTGTACAGACATTACATTGAATTACACCCTGAGGACTTCCCAATGCCAGGTAAGTTGATTTATAATTATAAAGATGGCCCAAAAAAGTCCGTTATCCCTGTTACCACACTTTTTAATGAATATAAAAAACAGTTGCAGGTATTTTGATTGATTCTAGACTTGTATGTTCATTTAAATAACAATTCTTACTACCACTAAACGGATTATTCCAATCTGACAAAGTGGACATAAGTATTTCAAACATTTCACTTCATCTCACTGGTGGGGCAGAGTAGAGTAATCACATAAAACCATGTTTACCAGTGGTTTAGGCTAATCAATAGATAAACACAGCTTGTGGTGGTAAGGTTTGTTTTGCAGTACATATATACTATATTAATAATAAAGTTGTAATTTGTTGGAACAACTAATCATATTTTTTAAAAATGCATTTGGTAGCCCAATTCTCGAGGAAGGCTATAGATTTATCATCAAGTTAGGACCCTTAGGTGCTGCTTGAAAAGAAAAAAAAAAGTTAGAAAGAATGCTATGCGAAGATGAAGTAATAGCACGGGCAAGTGATGCAATGTGACTGGTTAGGTCGGGGGAACAAGGAATTTCACGTGGATATAAAATGCTTTATGAAATTTTTACTTCGGACTTTTTAACATTAAAGTTATATTTTATCTTTCCAGAACGTAAGAAGATTGCCGACGTCTTTGAACCCTGGATCCCAGTGCGCTAAATGTTATTTATAGATATTGCTTATTTAGTGCTGTTAATAGATTATGTGAGTGAAACATATTATTTCATTAAATAAATAATTTATTCCTGAATAACATTGTTATTACAGCAGTTGTTATGAACTTGGAAAACTTGTGTTTTGAATCAAATCTATGTTCTTTTTGGCCATATAATAAATAGAATACTATTCATTACTCCACAATGTTTCTTAACCTTTCCTTCTTCATGTTTGCCTTCTTTCAAACTTACAGAACGCCACCTCTATGATCCTTACATACTCCTTTTGCTCTGTTTATGTTGGTACATATGGTCATATGCGCAAACCGGTTGCGAGTACTATGCAGCGCATCAGACTTTTCAGAAGAATCAATGAAGTCACTATACAAGCATAAATATAATGCTTATACATGTTCAAGCAGCAGTAGTCTACTGTGGTAGCCCATAGCTTTTTGACTGAACAGTGTCATGGTCCTTATGACGATGTAAATAATGTTGGGCTAAAGCTGTCACATATTCAAAGCCTTCGCCACAAATAGCACAGTCATGAACTTCAAACACTTTATTGGAATACTGGTGGAACATCTCCTTAACACTTTTCTGTTCAAAGGGCAACAGTGCCTGGTTGCTTTCTGGAATAACTGGCAGGTTTTGCTGTGGTTTGTCATTAATGAGATGTGGTATCAGATGACTGACATCTTTCATTGGCATTGGTGGATCTTTCCCGACATCTATGCCTATTATATCTATATTACCACTGTTATTGAAGCCTTCATTTTGAACTTTAGAATTTTGAGGGACTATTTGATGCTTTTTCAGTTTGTGCAGTTTCTGCAACAAGGACACAAATATTTAATTATGATTAAGTAAATAAGCTTATTGTGAATAATAAAAGATTGAATATAAAGACTACATTTCTAGGAATGTAGAAAGACCTTATTGACCTTTATATTTGGACTGGTAATGATATCAAAACTTACTAAGTCTCTGGAGTGTACATAAGCAGCTCCACATAAATCACATTTAAAATTCTTAACACCTCTATGTTTACTCATATGACGAGTTAATTCACTTGAAGTTATAAATGTCTTGTTGCACAGGGTACATACCTGAAATAGAAATACATACTTAAATACATAATTATGTAAAGCCAAGAAAGAAAATGGCAAAACAATTACTATCAAAACTAGAAATAAATGAAGTGTCTGTGATGTAAAAATAACAGCTTTTTAGGGTTCCACAGTCAACAAGGAACTATAGTTTCGCCATGTCCGTCTGTCTGTCTGTCTGCGGTTTAGCTCAGAGACCCTTAGTACTAAAAAGCTGTAATTTGGCATGGGTATACATATGAATCACGCCGAGATACAGGACTGGATAATGTGATAAAAGAATGAAAAAAAAAAAACATTTATTTTTGGGTACAGTCTGACTATTTTCTTAATGTCCCTCGGCAATCATCGCATTTCCGAATACAAACGAATGTTAATTTCCATGTCCATATATATAAAAATGAATCCCTATTTCCCTTGGTCACGACATCACACTAAAACGGCTGAACGGATTTGGATGAAATTTGGGATATGGATAGACCTTGACCCGGAGAAGGACATAGGATACTTTTTATCCCGATATTTTTACGGGATCGAGACTTAGGCGGGTGAAACCGCGGGGCGCAGCTAGTCGTTTATAATAATTTGAATTCAGAACTAAGTAATTTATTGTTGTTTTGATTTCCGTGTGAACTATATAGAGCTGTAAAACAATTACTTTCGTGCTGGCAACTTTAGCATCTTTCCTCCCATTTAAAAAATAAGTTACATTAAGTTAAAAGACTATTAACAACTCTATTTACTTCCAAGTCGATTGAGAGCGTCCGGCCTGCACCAAGTACACGAAACACGAAGTTTGCCGAGGGGCCAAGAAAATAGTTATACTGTACCTCCCCTACACGTAAAGTTTGGTTGTTTTTGTTCTCGTCTATCCCATCAGCGCTGGCCCTAGGGTAGAACGAGTGGAGCGGTCGCTCTAAGCGCCAGATACCAGGGAGCGCGAAAAAGCCAAATTCCAGTACAAATAAAATTTTGATAGGGCTTTTTGAGAGGTGCGTGAGCATTTTATTATTTAGTGACTGATTGAAATTAACACCAAATATTAATTTAATTATGCAGGATGGCATTGACGCGAATACTGTTACAATGACAGCTTCGAGGTTAGGATTCAGTTTTCGTCGGTTATTAAAAAATAAACCTGCTGTTCCATACATTTTGACCGCGTAGGTATTGCATCTTTCTATGAAATAGCAGATTTTTTTTCAGAATCATGTACTGAGTCCATGGTAACAGTATTCGCGTCGCTGTCCCTGCCACCCCGTATAGCAGGAAATAAACGCTAGGTACTTAATTTAAATTCAATAAGTGTTGCTATTTGAAATAAAAGTTGATCTTGGAAACTTTGGGAATCATTTTTATATAGATAACATGAAACCGGCGTAGAATTTTCGTCAAATGAAAGCGTCGACTAAAGGGCGCCGAAAGACAATCTCGCTCAGCCCTGATCGTGAAATACTAGGGCCGGCGCTGTATCCCATGGTGGATGGATGGGCTGGGGTGTCTGTAAAGGTCGTTAAAAATATCGTGAGTGTGTGAAAACCATTTTTGGATTCAGGGATCTTGCAGAATATTAAGCTGTAAAGTGAAAATTTTTGTTAGAGCTAAGTGTCCCGCCCCCCTGACAGCTAAATGGTTGATTTTGTAAATGTGAAAAAAATCGCGGCAGTAGTAGCTATATATAAAAAGTTAAAAGGAAAACTATCACGGCTAAGTAGGTTCCACAAGTTATTAACTAGTAATAATCGACCAACTTACATTTGCAGTTGGAATGTATAGGAGAACATGTTTTTCAACTACAATGTTAAGTTTGTTCTTGGTATAAATTCATCCCATCTACTGAACACTTCATCCAGCCCTTCCCATCTTTGATGTTCTCCCTCCGGTGACGCCCTAAGCCGAGGCTCGTACCCCACAGGGTGTGCTCTTAGCGAGCATTCACCTAGCTTTTTAGTTTAGTTTGTATGCCCCTGGCTGGGCTTTGAGTTTAGCAGCTTAAGACAAGCACAGGATTGACCGGTTAAATAGTCATGACCTCAGAGGTCAGCTATGAGATGAGATGAATGAGATGGGAAAAAAAAGAACACTTCATCGTGCGTGGTCCAACACGCACTTGGCCGGTTTTTACTAAACGCTAAAACTATTACGGTATAATAATAAAAAACTATTTTTTAAATTTTCATCTGTTTGTTCCGGCTAATCTCCGAAACGGATGGATCGATTTTGACGGGACTTTCACTGCCACAAAGCTGATGTTATAAGGAGTAACTTAAACTACTTTTATTTTAGAAAAGGAATTAGGGTCCACGCGGGCGAATTTGCGAGCAGCAGCTAGTAATAACATTATATATTTTATTGGGCATTGAGTGATCGATATGCAAACTAAACTATTTCGAAACTAGGTACCTAATATAGACATGTATGGTGGGCTGCATCAATGTGTCTGAGTAAAAAAAAAAAACAGTGGCACTCCGGGAGTGCCGCCAAAAGTGAAAACTTGAAAAAAATTGAGCACCGCGCTAATCAACGCGTTGATTGATGTCTTTTACTCCTCGCACCGCGATAATCAACGCGTTGATGTCTTTTAATCCACGGTGTCGGTAAAGTCCGTCAGTGTCGCGAAATCAATGGTTTAGTCCCATCTCAGAAATGCCCAAAGCGCCTAAAAAAGTTTTTACATAAAAAAAAAACAACTTACGTGATCCCTTTGCCCAGTGTGGATCTTGAGGTGAGCATGAAGATTTCCTTGTGCCGAGAATCTTTTGCTGAAAAGTATACAAACAAATTTAGTCATTGTCCTAACTAGAAAGGACTCTGCATAGGCTTGAAAAATATTGGTTGCATTAATATACAGAGCTTCCGACCTTCGATCTAAGGGCGTTTGTCTACCGTCACTGGGACGTCGGCGTCGCCGAGAAACGATACTATTCGAACCGAATGTGACGTCATGGTGACGGCAATCTTGTGACCACCGCTAGTAAACTCGGCGGCGTGGCATCTTGGTGGCCAGTACATTATAATAGTTATGATGGGCAAAACAAAAACCGGGCGACCGGCTCGGTGCGACGGCAGTGTGTGGACAACGTCAAAATTCGGCGGCCAGGTGACGGACGTGTGGTGGACACGCGGTCATAGTAAATGTATGTATCGCCATTTCGGCGCCGTTAGCTCATTTTCGGTGACGTGACGGTGGCGTTAGACAGACGCTCTAAGCCATTTTTCATCACCATCAGAAAAGACAGTTCTGACATGTCAGTGGAAACACAATATACTGCCTCTTTTACTGTCTTCAAATAACTCACCATGAATTTTAAATTACCTGCATACTTCACACTGGAATGGTTTCTCGCCAGTATGAATTCGGAGATGTATAGTAAGGTTGTGCTTCTGTGTAAAACGTCTTGGGCAGTACATGCACACAAAAGGTTTGTCTCCAGTGTGGGTCCTGGAAAATATTTAGTTGAAAACATGAAAAAAGAAGGCTAAGTCACCCAAAGAGCAATGAAGAGGGCTATGCTTGGAGTTTCCCTACGTGATCGAATCAGAAATGAAGAGATCCGAGGAGAACCAAGGTAACCAACATAGCCCAGAATTGCCAAACTTAAGTGGCAATGGGCAGAGCACATTGCTCGCAGAATGGATGGCCGATGGGGCTGAAAGGTTTTGGAGTGGCAACCGCGTACCGAAAGACGTAGCGTTGGAAGGCCTCCCACAAGATGGACCGATGACCTTGTGAAGGCCATTGAAATCATTCGTCAGTAATTAAAAAAAAAATCAGCTGTTTCATAAAAAAGTGCAATACCTACGCGGTCAAAATGTATGCAACAGCAGATTTAAAAAAAATATATACCCAACGAAAAATTTCAACACAGGGGTTCAGAATAATGTACTGAATCCATGGTTTCAGTTTTCGCATTGATGTCCCTGCCACCCTGTATATAGCTTATCATACAACAATCACTGAGCCAGCATCTCACATAGTGGACACACCACTCCTTAGATGTAGAGTAAATTTTTGCTCAACTATTGATTTGCCTTTAGAAGTCGATAACAATAAAAATTCTATTGTCTTGTTAGTGACGGTGAAACTCATAAAAATAAAAATTGTTCAATTGCATGATACATTCAGTCAGATCAGGGCTGCATCCGTTTTTGGTATATCCACAGCAGAAGTTCATATATAAGGGCTAGATGAGGGCTTACCTAACATGCATTTCTAATTGTGCCTGGCATCTGAACTGCTTATCACACTGGTAACACGCATGATCTTGCTTAGGCTTTGGCTTAGGACCTCGCTTCTGTTTCTCTGATTCAGATTTCTTTTTGTAGTTAGTATGTCTTTTAGGGTCTGGTTGCTTACATTTACTGTAAACAAATGTTACATTATTAATTTAAGGTAGCAAGGGTCAAATGTTACAGAATAATTAACTTACCATCATATATACAGAATAATTAACTTACCATTTCTTAATTATTGTTGCATGTGTTGGCACCTGAAATAAAACAGCATATTATATTTTTTTCTATTTACTAAGAGCTAATCTCATAAGCAAATAAACATATTTCTTATGTATATAAAAAATTATTGCAAAAAAAAAAATGTGTTTGGGCATAATTACATATGGATCAGTTGCTACACAGGCATCATTGTATCTGTAAAATAAATATTGTCATACTTAGTAATTTAGTATTGCCTTCAAAGCTAAAAGGGTACCAAGAAAAGTCTAAGCTCACCCTCTGACTAAAGTTTTATTAAAATGCAATGTAAAGTGGATGCTTATTACTTACTTGCTAGGGATTCTTAGTCCTAAATATTGTCTCAGTCTTATATCGGCACTTTCACTGGTTTGTTTGAAGTGATATGCTATACCCAGCTTATAAATGCAGTTACTGCACATTTGTTCTGGCAAACCATCGCCTTTACTAATCTGGAAATGTATTTTAATAAAGGCGGAACTTTACTTATAATTTATTTACAAATTAATATGCAATATTTATGTTTTTGTTGTTATATTGTGATGTTTTTACCTTTATATTGCAGCAATATTCTACCATATCACATAACGATATATTATAGTTTTTAGTAAAGACAGATGAAAGTACGCCTTCTTCTAGACATATTCTACATATTTTATTCATATTGTTTATGCTGTTTTGTTCGTTTTTCGCGGTCTGAGCAAATTAGCAACACTTGAGCCGAAGGAATGTAAAATTGTCGATCATGTCAATATGTCATCTGTCAGCACGCCGATAGCCCGACAACAGTGCAGTGGCCATGCTCAACCACAGAATATATTAAACTCTAGGGGCGCTCAACCCACAGTCAGACTAGGTAGTACTCAACCCCAAACTGCCGGTGTCGGATGCGGATCACAGACTTCAATTGGGATATAAACTGCCACTTGCTCACTTCAGTGGGCACTGATCTCCATTGTCTAATAATTTGCCAGTTAGCCATACATTTTTTTGTAAACAAGCGACTTCTTTTACGCATAATTAATTATTGAGCCCAGTTGCAAAGCTGTTTACTGTAAAAATACGGGGACCGTTGTATTTTTTTTTCAAATATGTTATATGTGCTGTTACCTTCAATACCTATCAAAATAACGGTGTCAATAAACCGTTTCTATTTCGATCTACTTTTCTTTTATGAGAATCATGTAAATTTGTGAAAATTATTCTATTCTTACCAGTCCCGAACTCATAAAACAGCTACGAATAGGTAGGTATGTTATTCAGTCTGCACATCTTTTTTGATGAATTCGTCAGATTACAATGTAAAAAAAACCTTTATTCCATAACTACTAGAATCTAAGAAAAGTAAACACGGGGACAATGCATTTTATTTAATTTGCGACTGCCAGTCAGTCATTGTTTTACAAAGTAAATAGGTAAATGCTCTATTTATACAGCAATAAAGTTTAATATTGTACTAACAAATATTTAAATTCGCGCCTTGCACATCTAGACCTTTTACACCAAAGATGGACAGCGCAGGAGTGATGTAACTACAGCTCCCCGGCAACCGAGGCACGTGCCCCGGGCGCCAATTTCAGGAGGTGACAAATTCAAATGTAGCAGACAAGTGCACCATCCAGCACATCGTAACTTTGCAATAAATGAGATGCGCGGCACATTATCGATCGATAAATTTTTATTAATGTATGTTGGCAGAATTTTCATTTTGAATTTCACGGGCTAACTTACCGCATCCCCATAAAAGATTGGCGGGGGGCGGCAGATGGCAGTTTTTGCCCCGCCTCAAAAAAATCTAGATCCGGGGCTGCAGTACAGCTATAAGTTGTATTGATAATTTTAATAAACGTTTTTTCATTCTTTCTTATTTTCTTTCATTTTATAACTATCATTCTATAAATAAATATTTGATATGGTCACGGATCGTATTTAGATCAATATACAACCTGTACTGACCTACAAATTGCAGAAAACGTAAGCAAATTTAAATTTCGCGGGCTACTCTGACGCTTTCGCCTTAAACCCCTTTCGAACCTAAAGCTCGTATCGATTTCTTTTTATTTCTTGATGTTTTTAGGGTTCCATACCTCAAAAGGAAAAAAATGATCCAAACGAGCCCTTATATGATCACTCGTGTGTCTGTCTGTCCGTCTGTCACAGACAATTTGCTCTGAATGTAATGGACCGATTAAGTTAAAATTTGGCACACACATATTATGTATTTCTGTGACCCAAACACGGACGTGTAACGTAAATAAATTAACTTTGAATATGGGGGTCACTTTTGGGGGCAAATAAGAAAATTTAAAAAAAGTCAAACTGTATCTTGTGACATATCAAATGATAGGGCTTGTTGCGAGGATCTTAAACATATTTTTTTTATAATTATACATTTAAAGATATTTAAGAAAATTGATGAAAATTGACCATTCCCCCCTTATCTTGAAACTTCTAAGCCTAAAATTTTGAAAAAAATACAGAGAATGGTTCTGCACTCATAGAATTCATGAAAACCTATAATATACAGTTGGAATGTATGAGAGTACATGTATTTCAACTAAAATGTTAAGTTTGTATTTGGGATAAATAAATTATTAATCCATCCCAACTACGAAACCCATCATTGTGCGTAGTCCGACGTTGGTTGGTTTTGGATACGCCCATGGCTCAAGTACCTACTTAGGTTAAAGGTTTTAATTGATTAGTAAAACAAGTAAATCACACAGGCTCTTGACAGCTTCAATGATTTCGGGGGGTCATGACCCCCGTGAAGTCTCACTGAGACTGTACCTTATAGGTCGAAGTGGCAAAAGATTAAGATAAATTAAACCCAGTTTCTACTATAATATTTTTAATATTATAACCATTATAAAGATTACAATAAAATATATTAGCAACTTTAATAGTAAAAATGAAATATAATAATTATAAAGACAATATCACTGAAAGTGCATAAGTATCTAACAAAAACATAATTATAAAGAATAATAGTAACTTACCAAGATAATTTTAAATACCTACGTATGATTAAAATACCTACGTACAATCAGTACCATCACTTACAGTTTATTGGTTAATGTTTTTTATTGTAAATAATCGATAATAAATGACATGTCATCGATTATATTTATTATAGATTATTCACATTTTTTTAAATGATTGTGTTTTTTTTATCTCTGCACGTAAGATAACAATAATGATTGTTTACATAAGTTACGTAAATTAAAGTTTTTTTTTTTTAATAAAGGCACAGATGGTAGGTCGCTACATACAATACAATAATCAGAAGACTCTAAGGAAGGAAGATTACTACTTACCTATATTATTTTATTTGAAAAATAAATGCAAGTTTAGATTTTAAATAACACAACCGTTTTAAACGTTAGCAACAGCCGTAAGTAGAGTAACGTAAATATCAATGCCTTTCAAGAATATATCGACTTTAAGGAACTCGTCATGATCGTGAAGAAGAACGGGGGTGTTGTTCATCGGAGAGAAGCCCAACGCTGGTATTCCGACATCACGCACGTACCTGCTATCAGTACCACCAGGGAAAATTCTGCAGTCCAGCTTTAGTTTCCTGATAAAAAAAAAAGATTAACATACAAACTTGCGTAAATAGGTATTATTACCTATACAACTCTGCTTAATGATGCATTAGACAAAATAATTTGTTAGTAGGTACCTAAGCAATTTACTTACAACTGATCGGCAGCAGCTTTGAATGCCACCCAGAATGGATTGCTTGCGTCCAGTTTAGTGATTTCTACGTAAGGATTTTTCTGCTCGAAATCGAAAGAAACTCCATCCCCTGCTTCTTTACACCATTTATTAAGCTTAAAAAAAAACATTGAGAAAATAATTTATAAAAAAAATAGGTAGTCATGGGGAATTGGGGACTGCCGACAGAAGTGAAAACTTAAAACTGGTATTAGCGCCATCTATATTTTATACTAAAGCACTATGGCGCGTCGGTGACGCGAAATGTTTGCCCTCTACCAAAAATCGCTCAACGCGCCTAAACAAGTATTCACTTTAAAAAAACAAAGGTAATAATGGCTGATGTTTTCATTTAACCAATCCTCGAACTTTTATTAGTTGGAGTCAGCCCCGGATCTAGGGGGGGGCAAACCGGGGCACCCCTGGCGCCAATTTCAGGGGGCAACAAATTCAAATGTAGCAGACAAGTGCACCACCCAGCACATCGCAACTTTGCAATAAATGAGACGCGCGGCACATTTAACCTTTCTATTTTTTCTTTTTTACAACCGTTATGGCGCCCCTGTTGGACTGTTGGACCATTATCGATCGATAAAATTTTCATTTAAAGAAAATTTGAATTTCACGGGCTAACTTAGCGCATCCCCATAAAAGATTGGCGGGGGTGACAGATGACAGTTTTTGCCCCGCCTCAAAAAAAATCTAGATCCGGGGCTAAGTTGGAGTATTCATATTTAAGTACGGACCAAATTTTTTTTACTAGCATTACCTGTACCGTGTACGAAACACCATATCGTTATGAAAATAATGTTGATGAGAATGTGAATTCTAAAACCATATCCATATAATGAAATATTTTCACATTATGTGACTTTGTTTTACAGTAGCATCGCATAGCGCGTAAAACTAATTGTGGCACGCACCAATTAGATTGAATGGAATTAAATAGCAAATCGGTTCTTCAAACACAGTAATTAATTAAGAGAATGAATGAGCTTTACCATTTTCTCAAACTCCTCGTGGTTCACAGTAACAGCCAATCTTATATCAAAAACTGCAGTTAACTTTTCTGGGACAACATTAGATTGAACTCCACCCTGTAAAAGTAAAAGATTCTTGTTATAATTAGTGGAAAACTATGCATAAAGCATGTGTGCAGTTGACGGCACGGTTGGCGCAATGGTTAAGCGATTGACTGCTGCGCTGCGTGTCGCGGGTTCGATTCCCGCACGGAACAAATATTTCTATGACCTACAAGTAGTTGTTCCGGGTCTGGCTATTTGTGTATGTGAGTTTAAATGTTTGTAAACGCACCCACAATACAGGAGAAATTCCTAGAGTGGACAACCTTTTAAAAAAAACTAAACTAAAACATGATAATATTAATGAACAAAACTAATATTGTTTGTATGAAATTTCATCTCTGAGTTATTTTCATACTCCCATTTTGGATTAACATTCTAGTCCACTTACCAATTGTATCGTATTTAGTGGACAGCTTGAAAATAAAATAAGGCGAAATAAATAAAAATTAATACGTAATTTAAATAGGTAAGATTATTAAAAAAAACGGGGCCAAGTGCGTGTCGGATTACGCACAATGAAGGGTTCTGTAGTTGGGATGATTGTTTAAGATCCTCGCAACAAGCCCTTTCATTTGATATGTCACACGGTACTGTCAGCAAAACTTTTTTTTTAATTTTAAAGAAAGAAAGAAAGAAGTTCATTTTCTTGTTTGCCCCCAAAAGTGACCCCTATATTCAAAATTCATTTATTTACGGTACACGGTCGTATTTGGGTCACAGAAATACATATGTGTACCAAATTTCAACTTAATCGGTCCATTAGATTCGGAGCAAATTGGCTGTGACAGACGGACAGACAGACAGACACACAAATGATCATATAAGAGTTCCGTTTTTCCTTTTGAGGTAAAAGAGGTATTAGAATATTGAACATAATAAAACAAAATATAGACTTAACCATCACTTCAATGTGAATAGAGTCTGTCTAATGAAAGCTGAGAGTGATTTTTTCACGTTTTCATAAATTGACAACACTGCTGCAAGTGTCACTTGTTGTTTTTATTATAACCTCTTAAGAAAACAAATTTGTGTATATTTTGTCGTATTTCAAGTAAGACATAGCCTTTTTTTGTTTGGGTGGGAAATTGGAAAATAACTTCTCCCGCTCTGGGTGGAGCGGGAGGGCGTGTCAGACTCTTACTGGCTAAAACCCACCCATGTTCCTTCAGTTGCCATATTGCCGGGGCCACGATATCCTTTTCGGACTTCCTCGCCCTAGTGGACCCCGTCAGTTCTGCTGACATCTCTTTGAGGCGCGCGTGGAAAACAACGCGCCGTCAACCCGGGCCTAGTTCTTATCGGACGGTGAGCTACCCATTGTTCACCGTCCGCAAGCCCGCGTCTACGGTGGCCGGAAATCGGCCTGAGATTCCCGACGCCCAGGGCGTCTCTTGCGGCGTGAGGGCGCGAAATTTGTTTCTCCCTCACGCGTTCCGCCTCCTCCTTCGCGAGCATTACTGCTTCGCAGAAGGAGGTGACGGCCTTACATGCCCTCTCGCTCCGTACCATAGCCTGAACCAAGGCCGGACGCGAGAGATCACCGCCGCCGATCACCTCTACGAGGACACGGCGATGCTCCGCCCAAGCCGGGCCGACCACCGTATGCTCCACTGTGTCCTCCGGGCGATCCACACAATGGTGACACCCAGGCGTTTCCTCCCGCCTTAAGGCCCTTTATCCGGAACAGGAACCTCCCGCCCGGACGCCGTGGCGTCTCTCTAGCCACTGCGCAAAGAGGGAACTTATCGCCGCAATTGTGGCGTGCCCATTTCTGAACCCCCCTGCGTTGAAATTTTTCGTCGGTTTGTTAGGTTTGTATATATTTTTTTTTAATAACCGACGAAAAATTTCAACGCAGTGGGGTTCAGAATTATGTACTGAATCCATGGTTTTATTTTTCGCGTCGATGGATATCCTAAAACTTCAATAAGAAGCAGTGCGAGAAAGTTGTTATACACATATAAATAATTACAACCGAGTGAAAACCGAACGCGAGGATGCATTTAACGAAAAAGTACAATTGTTTACAATAATTTTGAAAATTACTGGTAAACTATTGAATTCACAATCTATTTCGATTTGAAACAGATTGCTAATCCATTACTTCATAAGTTGGAAAAAAAAATCTGCTCAACAACGTAAATAATGCAATGAATGTTGCTGAACTGTCAAAATAAACAAATTAGTCATAATTGTTTACGAAAATAAGTTACGCAATTAGGGTACAGGTCCACCAATATTTCGTTTTAAATATGGAATCATAATTGAATATAGCGATGAGAAATCGTGTGACATCGATATACAAATCTGTGTTATTATTTATGTAATCCAGTTTAACATCCTAGGTTTTCTGGTATGGTAGGTAACTAAATTGCCAAACTGGAGTGGCTAGACATGAATCCCATAGAACATGGGGCATGCTTAAACAGCGAATCCGGTAAAGTCTCAACCCTTCTTAGGACCCTTTATGATTTGAAAACCGCGCTGGCGTCTGGGAAAAAAATCCCCAAGTAAACAAGAACATCATCCAGAGCATGCTTGATCGCATGCAGGCGGTGATCAGGAGCCAGAGGTGGAAACACACGTATTTAATTTTTAGTAAAATGACCCTATTTGTGTTTTTTAACAAAACTTTTATTTTAATGTTTGTGTTAATTGCCATTTTAGTAATTTAATTAAGCTTTAATAAAGTTTTAATTTTTTTTTCGCAATTTGTGATTTAAATTTAGGTATCAGACTATCCTCGTAAGTTTTATAAAACAACAAACATCTCCTTTCTGTTTCATTTTGACAATAAACTTACAACAATAATTTCTTCCCATGGGTGTAGTAAAAGGCAACCAAGGGCCTTACTAGAGAATGGGAAGCAACGTTCTCTTTGCATTTATAACACCATACTATGATCTGTGATCGCCAACACGCCTGCCAACCGTGGCGATTATGGCATACCCCCCAAAAATTACAAGCACCAAAAAGAAATTACCCTAGTTCCTGGCGCCGCACCTACCCTTGGCTACGGTAGCGGTCAAGGTCACGGTGAGGCAAGGGGTGTGAAGAATCCCCGGAAGAGATCCGGTTACCACAATCACCGGAAACTGGACCTGGCAACATACAACACGCGTACACTCCGGACCGACGAGAACATCATCGAACTCGAAGAAGAATTGAGCAGGTTACGATGGGGTATAGTAGGGTTATCTGAAGTCCGAAGAGTGGGGGAGGACTCGATAATCTTCAAATCAGGGAACTTGCTCTATTTCCGGGAGGGTGACCAGCAGTCCCAAGGTGGTGTTGGGTTTATCGTCCATAAGTCCCTTGTGAGTAACGTGGATCGAGAGCGTATCGACCAGGGTGGCGTACCTTATACTCGGACTGTCCACAAGGTGGAGCGATGACCTTGTGAAGGTTGCAGGAATCCGTTGTATGCGGGAAGCACAGAATCGGTCGAAGTGGCGGTGCTTGGGGGAGGCCTATGGCCAGCAGTGGACGTCTTACGGCTGAAATGATGATGATGATGTTACTTACAACCTTATGATCATAAAGCTTATCTACAATTTTTTTTTTGCTTTATGCATTCCTATTAATATGTAAAAACAAAAATAACTATTCTGCGTAAAAATATTCAAGTATCAAATACGTTTTTCCATAATTGATCCGGGGATAACCGACGTAATTTTTTAAAAATTTGCCGCTCTTTTTTACTCTCAGCTTTCAATAGACAGACTACATTCTTTTACCGAAAACTTACATAAATTTGAGTCAAATTGATAGTTGTAACGTCACCAATAGTTAACTTCGGATTGCTATCCAATATTTTTTTTTGTTCAGCTCTCATATCCATGAATTTGTTAATTATTGTCCTTAGCTGGAAAATAAAAGGTAAATTCGTCAGCCATACAGGTGTTACTTTAAATTGAATTAGGTATGCCAAAAAAGTTAATCAGATATTAAAGTGAATGCATGTGTGCAATCATTTCTTAGCAACAGTAACAGGTTTTCAAAATATGCTTGTTGTGTAAGCGTGTCAGTCGGTAGTGACAGTTAACACACTCACAGGGTACTTACCCTGTGAGAGAATCTACAATTATTTAGAAAACGAACCTTTTCACCAGCAGTATTTGGTAACAACAGCGATCCATGGCCAGGCTGTCCAGTACAGTGGACATGTATTTCTGGAAGCAAAATTGTGTGGGTTCATCAAAAATTTACATCTTTTCAACTATCTGATAATAATTTGAATTCAGTTTTGGTTATTAATCACCAAAGACATTAAATTATTTACTTTAATCACTTACGCCAGATGCTCCTTTCACCATTAAACAAGACGAAGTCTTCATTTGGGCTGGCCATTCCCTCATCTAACGCAAACGCTACATTCAGGTCCTGGAAATCATTGGTGTGGACGAATTTTTCCATACCATCGTGACCACCGATTTCTTCATCTAAAAATAATAATAAATATAAGTACTGTGCTTTTACTATAATATTTTGTAGCAATTAGAAGATAAGTATATTACCAGGTACAAAACAAACGTGTAGAGTTCTTTTTAATTGCACCCCGGCCGCTTTCAGCTTCCTTATAGCCTCAAGGTATTGGATACCGACACATTTCATGTCTTGTGAGCCACGAGCGAAGATCTTTCCATCGTTATCAATGTGTCCACTGAATGGAGGATGTGTCCAACTATTCTGTAATTTCGTTAAATTGGGTTAGTTCTTCCTACTAAATATGTGTGTTTAACCGCGTGCGATGGAAGCAAACCTTGTTTTTACCCCACTATGCATGCTGTGTTTAACGCCCCTACCTAGTCGCGTAAACTTTGCCTTTTTGACATTAGGCATTTGTTCAGTTACCGTAATACAATTTACGGAGGTGTTCATCTCACGTCAATCTTTATTTATTTTTATTTATCTTGACGTGATAAGTAATCTAGACTAGGTATTTATTTAAGCTGTTTTATCTTTCGACGAAGCACTACGGTACTTACTTCAAAAACAGGCACGACGTCCATGTGAGAATTTAGCAAGATTGAACCGAGTGATTGATCCTTTCCAGGCCATGTTATAATGACTATAGGCTTGCGTGGAACCACTTCATAAACTTTCATGGCCAGGCTAAGTCCATTAGCTTGTTTTTTCAGGAATGCTACACAATCGTCTGTAATAATAAAACTATATTGTATGGCACGTTTAAATAAAACGTAGTTCAATGTTTGACCTTGACATTTTCATGAATAGGAATACCTAATATAAGTACTTAGGGAAAACAGTTCCTTGTAGTCTTTTTTAAATTTTGGCACGTGCTTGGTAATATTTCTTAGGCAATTATGCAGACGTGTAAAGCACTATAAGGTATCCTCGACTTAAAGCAATTAAAAATCTAAATAACTACGTCAAGCCGCATGATGGAAGACTAATGCAGTTCGGCCGTCCCCCACCGGCAATCATCCATTTCGCACTTAGAGTACGTAGGCCGAGGTTTCATATTATCCAATTCCACCGGCTTGGAGGGGTAGACTCAATTGTGAGTTCCAGATACGTCAATGATACAATTCGTTGTATCCTGATTACGTTACGTTTGCACAGTAGATGAATTGATCGAGTTAGCTAAATAAAACTTTTAATTTATTGAAATCTATGGCAAAATTATCAGCTGTTTTAGAGATTTGCTAAGTCTACAGAAATAATATCTGATACCTACTGTGAAAAATACGTTAAATTAAATTTGCCACAAGATTGTATTTTTACACCATACATTTGATGCTTTCGGCTGAAGGTCGTCGGTGCGTATACCTACTCAATTGTGTACAATGCACGACGTACGTAAATAAATACCTATAGATCTACTTTTAAGCAGGTATGTTAAGGAGCTCCGTAACCGTAACCGAAACTACTGGATATCCGAAATAAAAATATTTCCGTAACCGTAACCGAATCTGATATAAAGGTTTCGTATAATTTCGGATAGGGGCTGAGTCTAAATCAGACAGGTTTTCTGCCCGGCCGAGCCGACAAACTAGCCGCGCGCGTCACATGCATGTTTTTTATTTCTTATTTCTGTTTTACTTTTACAATTTCGTAAAAATCTAATATACGTAAACGAAACTAACGGGTAGGTAATCAGAAAAAAAATCATATCTGTAACCGTATTCGAAACCGGATTAATATTATTTTTATATCCATATTCCTATCCAGATCCGAAATTTCATATCCATAACATCCCTACTTCTAAGTACCAAAGAAATAAAAAGGTACTTGGAGAGAACAAAATATGCATTGGTAGGCAGGTAAAACTTGAAACTAATTATTACAGAAAGAAGCAATTGTCTATTTATATAGGTAGGTATTTATCAACGAATGTAAAGTTACCTACTTTATAAATACAACGGTTTGGTGCTAAGACCAAATTCATACATTTTTATTTATATTAATTGAATACACATAATAATTTATTGAGGACTTACCATAGTTGATGTTGGGCTGTACACTTGGAATTTTTAAATACTCGACGAAATTCGCCACAGCGGGATTGTTCTTGTTAGCTGCCATGGTAGCTACGTTTCGCAGCAAACACTGCAGTGGTAATGATCGCTCACATCGGATGGTGAACGTAGCCGGGCCCGTATGATAACAGCCTTCAGGTAAATACGTAGGTACTACATGCGAACCAAATAATGCAAATAATGTATTACTTAATGGATTAGGTACTCATGTGGTAGAACTATTGTTCTCTAATTAATTGTTTTTGTTTGAATAATAATGATAAAATGTGTTTATCTTTTGTATTTGTATATGAGTACGGTAGGTACCTACTCTTAAAAAAAGAGAATAAATACAAAGCAACAAGTATTATGTGAATAAGGGGTGAATAATAAAACAATGCATCAATTAATTGTCTGTAACCTACGTAAAATTAACCTCTTGGATCTAATTAATAACTGAAAATATTTTCCTGCCAAAATAAAAACATGACCTTGAACTTGTTCGTTCATTCAACGATCCCGTTGCAGCGATAGGGTTAACTTATTTATCTCAGTCAGTATAGTTGCACAATGTTAAAGAGTTGTCATATATGCAGGTACAAACAAGGCATGATGACAAAAGTACATTAAACGAAGAAATATTATAAGTAATACAAGATCGGTAAATGTTTGTACAATTTTCAAATGCTAGGAATTGTACCAATATACATACAAGAAATGTTATTTTATATCCTTGTTTAATTATGTCATGGGTTCATGGTACATTTATAAACATTTCCCGCTCACAGATTCCACAACAAGTGATAGGTTAAAGGTTTGGTCAAGGCACTGCTACATAAATGTACCTAGGGTACTGAATCAAAACTGTTCTAATTACTTACCACTATTTTTTATCACAGATTTGGAAATTGACGTCAGAAGTATACGTATGATAATATGAAGTAATATCAACCGAAGACTTAGTACATTCCGTAAATTTATTCTTACAATACCTACAATTTTTCTAATCAAAGTGTATTAAGCATGGCGCGGCACAATCAGCTGTTGTGTCAAAAGAAATAATATAGGTCAATAAAAATCGATACCACACTTTGATAGAGTTAGATTGCTAAAATTGTCTAAACTGCGTATAATGTTGACATTAAATATATTTTAACGCTAAATATTACATTCGTTTTTGCTTTTATTTATTACGTTTTAGTCGATTTTACTATTATTGGTCCAATCACTAGCATGGTCTATGGACGAAAAGAAGGGAATGAAAGGGATAAAACGTTTACCTTTGTCAAAATTTTAATGTCAACAAAGGATGTCAGTGTCATAAAAATTAAGAAAGAAACGTCGTTACTCGTTAAAGAATTTTAAAACTTCTAAAGCAAATTATTTCTAAGTCTAGTTGGTTTCAATTATTCACGTTACATAAAATGGATGATAATTATTACGAAGTCACTGCCGAGTTGGATGCCAGAGAGATATTGAGGTATCTCAACAATCTAGGCATTCATAATATAAGTGGAGAAGTTCTTAAGTATTTCATTACAGGTATAATTTAATATGTGTATTTTACTGTATTTCGTACCCTAATTTAAATTCGATTCAAAAATATTTGTTCTGTTTACTACGGCTTTACACATTACAGCCTATGTTGAAAGTTATCGTGGTATTTTTCATCTATCAGTCATACTTTTATTGTTTATAAAACAAAAAAAAAAGATAATGAAATTTTTTACTGTTTTACACAAGTACACATTACTTGAAGAAGTACTTATCCGTTTTGAGCTTTAAATCGAGCATATAATAAAACCTTTTCAGACTTAAAGAAGCTAATAAAGTATGACCTTCAACAAAAGAGTCAATCTAGGTCCAACAGCCAAGAAAAGTATGAGTTGCCAGGTCTTGAGAGGTTGCACAGTGCCAGCACATTCTGTTCCCGTAGCAGGTCCAAGAACCAAGATTCTAACAACTTAAAATGCACTAGGGAATGTCAGAAGCCTAGGAAAGGGATAAATGTGAGGAGTGTTCATTCTGCACCTAACCTGGGGCTGCCAAAAACAGAAGATAAGCCTCTAAGAAGAGCCTGCTCATGTGTTAGAGTTGAGAAGAAACCTGAAACAGTGAAAGAGAAGAGTACCTCTTGGACCCTTAGTAATAATTGTAAGTATTTAATTTAATTACAGGACCGACAACATTTGCGTTCATTAATTTCAATTTTATGCATGTTGGTCGGTTTTATGACTTTACAAGTTTTTATGTAAAGATCATTTTCACCGGAAGTAGTAATAGAAATTGGTGATTTTGAAGGCATATTCAATTCGGATGGTAGTCGGTTTTACGATTTTTGGCGATGCTACATCTAAGTTGTGTCGAACTGTAACACCTTTGAGGTTGTTGGTAATAATAATTAAATTTCATCAAATTTTGACCTAAAATATTTTATACATTCATCAATTTATTGTATACCTTCTTGCTTCTTTTGTCTCAATATCTTTATAGATTAACATTGTTATACTTACTTCAGTTAAATAACAATGGCTATTATGCCTTTTTCAGTAATAAAAGTTCCTATACAGCCTGCAAAGAAGAAATGTGACCCCGTTACTCTGTATCATTATTACACTGCTTTATGGAACAAGTATAAGTCCAATGTACCAGGTGAAAATGACTGGTCAGATCTAAGATGGAGTATCAGACAGAAAATGGCTGGAAATATTATTAAAAAGACATCATCAAATAAGGTGAAACAAATTTCCTTTGCTTACTTTATAAGTTGGTTTTAGTTAGTAATAATGAAGTGGTACATAATAGAGACTACACAAGGCATTCTCTGTCAGTCAACATTATAATAGAATGCTGGGTTTAAATGTGTAGTGAGAATGCACCTACCAGTTTCTCTGCATCACCCAAAGGTGGTAGAAAATGCCTATGACATTAAATCTACCTCTGTACATTTGTGTGCTTGAAGTATTGAATCAACAAAATAAATTATATTGTTATTTTACCTTGAAGCATTTATCTACTATGTTATTTTCAACTATGTGATCTTGAAAATATTCCTTACTCCTGCATAAAAGCCTTTATTTTCTATTTACAGATTCCTGAATCCCACAGAGACAAAGAACGGGGATCAACCAGATCCTGACAATGATATTGGAAAATTAACATTTCTTTTCCTCAATCAACTTATTTTGCATTTCTTATTTTTATAGGCATGATTATAAATAAAATAACAAGTATTTTATCATTGTTTTCTATTTTTTTACACTACTATCAGTAAACAATAACATAATATCATAAGCTCTAAAATCAGCAACACTATTTTAACCTTTTGGATGCTAAGTTGAATAAATATTGAAAGGCAGTTTAATCATGCAAATGAATTAATATGCATTCTCCTTAAATAAAACACATAGTCATTCAAGTTCGTTGAAGTTTGTACTAGTTACCTACTTAATTTATTAAGAAAATTCTTTCTGCCTGTATGAAATTAAGGTGTTCCCAATTTATTATATGGTGACCTTTGGTATTTGGTATTACTCAATGTTTTAATTAGTATTTACCTATTTTTATTAATTATCCAGACTATGTATTGATTATATAAGTATATTCAAAACTGCCATAGTAATTTTTGAACAGAAATATGGCTCCACTACCAAAGGATAACATTACACTTGATTAAGTTTAAATTCTTGTGTCTGTATTCTAGTATTAGCGTGAAGCCAGTGTAGTATTCTTTCTTCAATTCTCTCAGCGGCTGATAAGGTTAGAACGAGGGTATCATGTTTCAACATAGAGTAGACATTGAGGCCGTATACTGGCATTATGTTGATGTGAGCTAGGCTGTCTGTTGCTGCAGTTATGTTCCTTGGTGCATAGTCCGTGCTGGAAATTAAAAGTAGATCTTTTTTATTATGGTTCAGTGTTCAAATCATGGCACATTAATGAAGTTTTTATTTTACTTTAGAAACAGATCTCAATGGTTTCCTTAAGATGGAATGAGTAGACATGACTTGCAATATAACAAATTATACTAAAATATAGTTTCAACTACTGCTTGAACTAGAACAACATGTATTTTTTAACTGTAAAGAAGGCTTAGAGACCGTTCAAGTATTACGTAAGCACTATAGGGGGGCGGGGGGGGCTATGCTTTGCTTATTTTTGATGACATGTGGGGTGGGGGGTCTAAATGGTGATTACGTCAGCTGTAATAATTTACTTTTTTTACACATTGTCTATGCTTGAAAACAAAACGCATATTCGGGGATTCCCACAAATAATAAATACTGTATTAAAAAAAAAGAATACTTACATTAAAAGAAAAATGCATATACCAATGTTTACGTAAGCATGGGAGGGGGGGGGGGTAAGAGCTTTGCTTACTTTTGCTAACAAGGGGGAGGGGGGGGGGGTAAATAATTGCAATAAATCTCCTTATGTAATACTTGAACGGCCCCTTATTATTACATTTTCTCAATGTCTCAGACCAGTGAAAACTTGGTATACTTACTCATCAACAATCAGCACTGAAGGTCCCCAGTTCCTCTTCTCAATAAGTTCAGCTAAATATTCAGGCTCATCTGTCGGAAGCTCCAAGTCCTTAACAATATGTAGGTCATCTTGAGCTAGCTTTGATGATAAGGTTGTTGTTAGGCCATGTATCCTGACGTGGAAGGGCAGCATAAAGAAGTGAGATTTACCAGAGCGAGGGCCGTGCGCTATACCACCGCCGCGCCATAGTGGAGAACGAATCGACCCATGACGAGAGCGACCAGAACCTTTCTGAGGCCAGGGCTTCCTGCCACCACCTCGCACTTCGGCTCTAGTCTTCGTATTTGCCCACGACACATACCTAATCTTACGCTGCCATACAACATTTTGATTTATAATATCTAACCGAGGAGGCGCGGCGTACACTAAAGGATGCAGCTCAAACAACCCCAATTTTTGCTCTTCTATTGTATCTAAGTTCTCAATCCATACTTCACGGGGTTTAGTGTACTGAGGTTGAAAGGCCCATTCCTTTTTTGTGATAGATAAACTGTTTGAGGCTGCAGAAGTAACAGCAGCAACGTTTGAAGAATATACTCTTATTTGAGGCGTCACAGAAATGTGCAGTCTTCTTATAGCACTTATTAATACAGAAGTCATGATAGTAATATTTTGCGATAAAGTTTTCAACTAGAAATACACATACGAATTAGATTCGAAGCTAACCTTGTATTCAAAATCAAAACATCTGTAAATTGTCACTTTTGCTAGGTTATGTTGTTTTCTTTTGACATTTAGCATTAGTGGACGACGGAATTTCTAATATTCTGCCTGACAATAATTATGAACATACACAAAAAAACCAATTTCAAATAAGAATAGTTACATAAAAACGGAACTTTTATCAGTGAAAAAAAAAACGGTCATACATTCATAATATATCTTTATGTTTTTATTATATTAAACAATAGTGGTCGAGCTGTAGGTATAGCTAGGGCTTAGCTATAGCTGAGTGTCCAAGAAACTTCGAAATTATAGTAAATAAATAAATAAATAAGGATTTTGAAAAAGTCATAGTCACCTCTTTTTAACTTTCTGATCGTTTCTCACAGTTGGTCGGAGTTACTAAGCTAGGCTACCCCGACCAAACGGGTTAGGTCAGGTCAGTGACAAACCGCGCGCGAGACGAACGAGCGAGCGAAGCGAGCGGTACCTCGGTAGCGGCCGGCTAGCGCTATATCCAAGTTGGTCGCAGTTACTTGGCTATTTAGTCATTTTAGGACACCAAAATATAAATTATTTGAGGTTCACAAAAATATATTTTTAGGAAAGCAATATGGGAATCATTGGACGTTTGATTACATGCCATATTTTTAGGGAGGTACCTACATTTTCAGCTATACTTATGATGTGGCTAAATCTTAGAGTATCTATCACTGGACAAGCCTTACGAACCCTCCCCCTTCTGTAAAAGAGCAAATGCTCACGGACATAAAAACTACTTTCAAAACGATTCGAACGCACAACGTTAATTGATTTCGAGTCGCGGGGTTCTCATCAGTGCTTCGTGAAAATGCCTACTTGTGCTGTTAAAACATGTAAAAAGCGTTCAAATACAGCAAACTTAAATAAAAACGGAATAACTTTGCATATGTAAGTATTTTTTGAAATATCTAATCATGTTTTCAGCGAAATTCAAAATCCTAACCAGTGTCAAATTTTTTGTTGTTTAATAAAATTGTTTTTGAACGAAGTTCTTGAACGCGGCTTGCGGTAAGAGTAAAGTGGCAGAAAAGTCACGTGAAAAAGCGTTTATACTTCCAACTGTGTTCTTCTTATTCGATCAAGAGAGAGAGAGAGAGAAAGTCAAAATCAAAATCCAAGATGACGGCTTCATAGTTTTCAAGGGTGCTAAAGCCGATAGTGAGGTCAAAATAAAGCATGGATACCGATTTTCGATAATATCGAAAAAACCGGACTATCGGACCAAAATTCCGATATTGGAGTTCACTGATATCGGTTTATCGATGATTGGTATAAAAAAAACAAGACGCCGACGACCACCCAGGGATTCATGCGGCCGGTCCAAATTTTTCGGGAAGCGTTTGCGCAGCGAGGAAAACCTGCTGACTGCTAAAATGCCGACGGTGAGGAGAGGTCGAAGTTGCGCGGTGGCGGGTAGATCTTCCGTTCCGATGTCGAGGTGCGACCTTCGGGGTTGGTTCACGCGGCCCGATACGCCGAGAATTGGCAGGGAGAGCGACCCAGGGGTCTCGTCCGGGGTCTCAAATGAGAAGCCGGGAGGGGTTACCGTCTCACTGGTGGACACAAGGGTGGCCAATGCTGTGTTCAAAGTAGAGCGGTCGCGGCCGACGAGGCCACCGAAATGACCCGACAGGACCGGGAGTAGTGGTCTACCCAGGCTGCAGGGGAGAGCTTAACGGCAGAGGCTCTCAACCGCCCGTTGTTGGACGGCGTGGATTTTGTCCTGAAGGTGGTTAAAAGGGGCCGCAAGTAGAAGGCGGCACTGATGGCACCCTTGAGTAAGTTTATTAAATTTCCTCCACCATATCTGGTGTTTTTTTGGGAACTCGGTGGTGCCAACTTCGCTGAAATATGTTTCAAGGATTTTGGAGATACTGCAAAGTAGATGCATTAGAAAGTCGTCTTTGGGAAATGCGCACGCGCAATGATCTTGCGATAAGTCTTGACAGCGTAGAATTTTGACTATGTAAACGCAGCATACATTTTATAGCCGCATCAGCACTTGATAGAGTTGTATCACGCCGGCACAGTACTTTTATAATATTCAGACTTTTCTAGATATTGTCCAAGGTATCAAACTCGCTCTGTGGCTCTTTGTGAATTTGATATCAATCTTATTTAAAAAAAAAAAAACTATTTCCCTAAGACCCTAACATCGTTAAACCGAATTTGTTTTTTTTTTTGCCATAATATCGGTATAATATCAAAATACCGGAATACTGGTATTAAAAAAATAATATCGAAACAATACCGGTATTGGAAAAAGGTTCCGATAGTCCATGCTCTAGGTCAAAATATAAATCCAAGGTGGCGGATGCGAAAATTTTGTTTTTGTATTTTAATGTTCTGTTTTATATTTCCATTCTTACGGTCTTTGTTTTAATTTGAAAATCATTATTGTTAGTCACAAAGCAAATACAGATTATTGAATTGCGTAAATTACGAAAAAATGACCCTCAAAAATGTATTCGCCATATATACTGCAAATTGATTCATTTTAAAAATCAGTAGGTGTTATGAACCTACTAATTTTTTAAATGTATTAATTGTTGGCACTATAACTTTTTTTAAACTTTTATTTAATAGTTGTAATTTATTATTAAAATTTAACTTTTCTATGCATCAGCTGTTTTATTTCTAACCAAAATTCCGAATGATTATAGATATCGATAAAAAAAGAAAATCGATGGTACGGACTTCTCTTTCCGGGCTCGAAAAAACAATAGCTATTGTTCTTTTTCGTAGAAGCTACCGCGTCCCCCGCCAAAAGTGGCAGATTTTTTCGTTCGGAATATTGCGCTTATGGTTTCTCCAGTGATATAATACTCTAAGGGTTAAATTGGTCGCAGCATTTTTAATAAATAGTAGGTATTAAGAACAGCAGATTATTTAGGGTGAGAAGAGCCAGCGAAGTTAGGTAACTCGAAAATTATAACACCCCGTCTCGGATAGGTTAGGATTTAATTTACATTTTCAAACAGGATAGGATTTAAATTGTCGACTTATGCAGGAAAGGCTAAGCAACTATGAGAATGTAGAATACGAGAGCGAGCGAAGCGAGTTCAGAAGTTTTCCTTCTCTCGGGTAGGTTAGATTTTCTTTTGATCAAAGAACTAAGAATTACCTGCTTTATCGACTTATGAAGAAAAGCTTAAACTTATTTTACAGCAGTTTTGGTTTTGAAATCTGGCCTTTACCACAGATTAATACAGATGGTTTACTCCGCGTATGAAGCTACACAGTGGCGGCGCTAGACCGAAAGTGGACGTCGGCGACATCCCCTTTGCGAGGCCTCTATCATTTCCCAGACGAAAGAAAAACGTTAAATTGAATGCGCTGAAATCTACGCTATTATATTAAGTTTAAATTAGGTTGTATTTTGACCATTCTTACAGAAATAGGAGATATTTTGTTAAGTTATATAGAAAATGTTGAGAATTAGGAGAATGCAGGATGCAAGAGCGAACAAGCACTCAGTTCAGCACTCGGTGCGAAACCAACAAGAAGAATACCGCTTTGTTACCTGCGCGCGCGATAACGCACTACGCATCGATCTATTCATCAATATGGTGAAATGTGCTAAATACGGGAAATTGGTGACGAAAAAAAGTCCGGGTATACAGTGTCCCAAGTGCAGTAAATGGATTCATGCATCATGTGCATGCAATAACAGCAGATCAATTAAACGTATTATACTCAACGGACGCCATTGATTGGAGATGTCGTTTATGTGTGGGTAGTGTCAAACCAAAACGTCTATACTGTATCTTGCCCGACGTTGACGACGAAGACATCACAGATACGGAAAATCTTATGGACACCAACATAACCCAACGCATTCTCAGTGATATACGGCGAGAGGTACGCGACATAATGAAAGAAGAGTTGCAAAGTACCCTACAGTTCTACTCATTCAAAAGCGATGAGTATGAACAAATGATTAATGGAGATGAAAACAAAGTGAAATTGGTCGAAAACATTGAGCTGAAAAACAAATATAAAAACCTCGAACTTAAAAATGAGGTAGTGGAACAAAAACTTAACGTATTTGAACAAAGCCAACTAGCCAACAACAACAATTAGCCAACAACATTGATATTTATGGGGTACCCGAAACAGAAGACGTAGGTAGTGTCATGCAAAACCTATGTATTAAATTAAACCTAAAATTCGATGATGTCGTCAAAACATACAGGAAAAAAAGTATCCGACCTGAAGCCAAAACAGAAAACCTCTCCCCCGTAATCATCATGACCCTTAAGGAGGGCTGATCCATGGCTGCAAGTCGCTAAGACTCAAAATATTACTGGAAAAGACCTAGAGTGTGGTGAGGATAACAAAATATACCTCAAGACAAAGTTTATCACCCATAACGGCTTACCTACTTTGGGCAACGAAGACTGCTCTGAAAGGAACAAATATATGTAAATTCGTATGGTGTATGAACGGACAAATATTAGTAAAAAGGTACGAAAAGGGAAAACCTACAATATCCGATCCGCGAAGGATATACAGAAGTTCGTCTTTGAATTTAAAAATAATCAGGACAAATGAAGCTCTTTCACATTTATATAACTTAGTTTCCCCCTTACCAATCTAAATAACACCAAAAATGGATGAAACTTATGATAACATAATTGAAAATATATACAAACAGTGGAATGAATAAACAGATGAATTACCAGATGTATACAACTCAATAACAATGTTTCACGTAAATATCAAATCAATGATGAAAAATTTTGCTCAACTCGTATACATCATCATGAATTGCCCTCAAACTATTCACCGGGTCATCATCACCGAGGCAAACATCTCTGACAGGAATAAATCATTGTTCGAGCTTGTGGATTACGACATGAATACTCAGTTGCGTAATTCTAAGAACAGGCGGAGTCATCATATATGTGCACAAGAGCATTTGCTTCACCAGACTACCTTCATACCTTCTTCATTCCACATAGCTTCGAGTGTATTACGGGCGAGCTGAAAACGGACTATGGGTTCAACGATTGGTTTGTGTGCCGTGTATAGACCACCTGATACGAATAGGACCCTGTTCATCGAGGAGTTACGTAGTCAAATTATTAAAATTTCACCAATAAACAATGTCGTTCTGCTAGGCGACATGAATAAGCATTGCATTGCATTATTATACGTGTGGTGCAAAGTGTTAGTATAAGTTGGTTTTTTAATAAAATAAAAAATATAAATAAATAAATAAATATCGATATTCCGGAAACAAAAAACTTTATTTCAACTTCTTCGCTAACCAAACTTTATTTGAACACCCTCTGTGAAATGGGTCTTGTTTCCGGAATAAACCAGTTTACTCGAATAGATAAGCGAGGTGAGTAATTAACAAAATCATGTATAGATCATATTTATTATATATCATCATATAGATTATACTGCCGTGCCGTACAAACAGCTGTTATAACTTATAAACAATGCGTTAGCCGACCACTTCATAACATCATTCAGTGCGCCCGCGTCCCTTTACTTGTCATGCACCATGCCATAGACATTAAACATGGACAAGTGGATGTGGAGCGGCGAGCGTATGACTCTATTGCAATATTTATGTACATATTTACGGTGTTCATATAAACATCTATTTTGATTTTTTATAAAAAAATATTGTTTATTTATTTACTTATTTTGTAATCTCATAGTGGGATTTATGTGTCCGTAGGTGTGTCCGTGGCATCACAGCGGGTCCTATCAGAATATCAGCGCTGCGGTATTTATTTTTTAAATATAGCAGCCTATGCTGAGATAGGTGTCTTTTTGGCCTCGCATAGGTCTTTTATTATATTTTTTTTTCCTTTCATTAATTCGAAAAATGTTGTTAGTTTTAGATGCACCTTTTTAGTTGTTATTAACGTTTGTATTTCCTGTGCGTGTCTCAAATAAAATGTTTTTCTTTCTTTCTATATTTAAATATACTTTTAGGTAAGGTATACATCTAAGAACGAAAATCGGAATTTATAATTATACGCTTTACAAAGCCATAAGCTCAATATTCCGAACAAAAAGTCTGTCACTTTTGGCGGGGGACGCGGTAGCTACTACGAAAAAGAATAATATCTATTATTTTTTTCGAGTCCGGAAAGAGAAGTCCGTACCAACGATTTTTTTTTTATCGAAATCGATTAATCATTCGGAATTTTGCTTGAACCCAGAAATAAAACAGCTGATGTATAGAAAACTTAAATTATCAGCCTATAAGGTTCCCACTGCTGGGATACAGACCTCCTCTCCGTGAAAGAGAATGGGCCATAATCCACCACGCGGGTCCGGTGTGGGTAGGTGGATGTCACATGTCTTCGAATTTTTGGTTTTAGGACATGCCGGTTTCCTCACGATGTTTGCCTTCACCGTTTTGAGAGCAGTGGTGATGAAATTAAATACATAAAGTAAAGTGCCTGCCTGGATTCGAACTCACGACATGAAGTCACGGCCGATACCACTGGGCCACTACTGCTCTCAATTTTAATAATAACAACTATTAAATAAGAGGAAAAATAAAATTATGTAATTGTACCAACAATTAATATATTAAAAATCAATAGGTACATAACATTTACTGATTTTGTAAATGAATAAATTTGGAGTAAATATGGCGTATACATTTTTGAGGGTTCCTTTTTTGTAATGTACTCAGCCGTCAAATTGGATTTAAATTTTGACCCCACTATCGACTTTAGCACCCTCAAAAACTATGAAAACGATAGCCATGATGAAAAATTTTAACATTTTCGCAGCCGCCATCTTGGATTTTTACTATAAATTCACACTTTCCCTCTCTCTCTATCGAATTAGACGAAGACAGTCGCAAGTATGAACACTTTCTCGCGTGACGATTTCTGACAGTTTACTCCTACTGCAAGCGGCGTTAAAGAACTTTGTTCCAAAAACATGTTTTTAAACAAAAAAAAAAAAAAAAACTAATTCTTAAGAAACTATCGACAAGTCAATTACGGTTTCATACATGACCCCAACCCTACGGTAGTCTCGCTATCATTTTTGCTAGAAGACATAATCGTTTGTCAAGTACATTTTTGTAATGAATGAAAAATTGTTTTGAACTTTATGAACATAAAAAGGAGGTGTAGCGAGACATGGTGACGTCACAAAAGCAATCGAGAAAACTACTCGATTCATGTCTTGTTTTAAGTTAAATGATGGTTGAATCGAATGAAAAGTCAAAATGAAATGAATGAAAACATGACTAAATATTTAATAAACAATACTTTTATTCAGTCTTTATTTAAGTTTGATGTAAGAATTTGAACGCTTTTTACAAGTTTCAACAGCTCAACCAGGCATTCTCACGAAGCACTGATTGAAAAACGCGCGTCTTGAAAACGATTAACGATGTGCGTAAGAATTGATTTGCAAGTAGTTTTTATGACCGTGCTAGAACATTTGTTCTTGTACTTTTATAGAGGGAGAAGTGATCGTAAGGTTTCTCCAGTGTTATATAATCTAAGGAACGTATTGAGTGTACTGGGTGGTTCAGTATCTGTGTTACGTACCTACATAGATCGATTACAAAAACAAAAAATATATATTTTCATTGATTAGATAGCTTATTAGTTAGTAATAACTAACTACGTTGTTGAGATAATTATGTTATTCTGATCGTTTTTTTTTGTAAATTTTTCCTCAGGTAAATTTTAAAGTTGTCTAGAAATGAATTACGCCTGATCGATTTGTGTTGATAGTTTTGATAAATCGCGCAATGAGAAAAAAAAAAAACAAACAAACAAAAAAAACTATTATTTAAAACATTTTGAACTGTTTGTTTTATAAAATAAAACCTTGCTTACCACAGGGGTAAGGTTGACTGTACCAAGTATTAAGATAAAGTACTTAAGTGTTATTTTGTAGAATTTTTACCTAACATTTATCTAAATTGTTTGCTTCGATAAAGTAAATAATAATTCCAATAAACAGCTGTACACTAGCATGTAGGATAGGTTAGAGTTGGCCATCAGAAACGACCTTGACGAGGCCTCGCCCCTTTAATGTTGCTTATTACCAAGGAGAGATGTCAGATCAGAGACACATCATATGTGACTACTAATGCTCGCTTCGCTTTTTTTATTTTTATTTTATCGTGTTTAGATTTATCTCGATACCTATCACGTCCTTGGAGATTCGTTAGTTAATTCAATTTGACCCTGTATAAGTAGAACAAATCCTGTAACATGGAGCTGCCGCAATATCAACTGCTCAACATTAGGTATACCTACTTAAGCAATGGCACAAATTGAAAGTGCAGATTTGTGGCAATTTTCTCTTGGCGGGGCATTAATTACGCTACAGAGCTGCCGAGAGCAAGGCGCTCGTTCGGATCACTATATAGCACCATTACACAGCCCAATCTCAATTTCAATTTCATCTCGCCGATTTGGCTCTGAATTAAGGTCGATTTATTTTCATTCGTAACAATCTCTTGCGCCGCCGTGGAAGGTAAATGTTAAGGCTTGCACAGATTTATTGCCTTTCATGTGAAACTTGACATCTTCATTGTTATAATAGACAGGGGTATTACTCTTTCAAACTAGACTTCTAATCTCGCTGCGCTCCATCTTTGAATTTTTAACGGTCCCTGAAGTCGGCACGGGAAAAATCTCACGTGGATTGTGTACGGTCTTCCTATATGAACAAAGCTTCCGGCCATTAACTTGTTTTGACGTTGTCGGGGCTCTGGGAGTTGTTCGCTTGAAGTTATAGATAGTAGGACATTACTACGTTAGCAGTCAACAAATATTAGAAATCTGCAAAAGTGCTAATAGTAGGTACGGAATGATAATATGCCCATACCTATATACAGTTGAATGCATAATGTATTGAGTATGTAGTCTGTTCTAAAATCTGATAAAAGTGTAAACAATTCAGGTTAAATTCTTACACAATTAAAGTTTCCGGAAAATAAAAGGCTCGTTTTGACATTTGCGAAAAACCCTAGAATGTAACTTGTAACGAAACTGAAAGAAACAATTAAATAATAATTAATTACATAGTGTTTAAAAAAATACATATAGTTTTTGGCGCGTTAAATAATATGGTGGAATATATTATAAGTATTCTTTTCGCGCTTACTTTATAGTAGCAAGCAATTTCTAATTATTACGAAACGTCTCAAAAACTATGTTATGTTCTCAGTCTTTTTTTTAATACTAGTGTTGTAACCAATTAATTACTGAATTTCATCAGCTTCATTCAATGAACGAAGACTCAAACAGTTTCGCTTTTTCTTGATTTTTTTGTGATTGAGTGAATATTATTGAAACTAAAAATATTAAATTAAAGATAAATTGACCTTTCGTACCATTGTATCATTTCAAAATACCTACAATATTAAAGTTTTTTTTTTTTTTTATCAGAACTTTAATCCAATGTACTTTACAATACATAATCAAATCGATCAAATACTCATGCAAACTTGAATCGATTTATCGTGAGTATCGAGTACCGAGTCGTATGGTTACTTCACTAGTTTCGTCGCGATGACAAATGTCAAAATGGGCCTTTTATTTTTTGACAACTTTAGTCACTAAAGGGATTTAGTGGGATTTAGGGACTTTAGTCACTATTATTATTCAATTGAAAAATCAACAGTCAATCAATAGGCCTGTGTCCAATTTTTTTTTGTCCGGATGGTAGATTAATAAAATATATTTAACACGTATTTTACAATGAGTAAAAATGTGGCATGACGTCACGCCTTGCTAGATTTTTTATACTGAGTTGTGACGTAGCGAGCCCCCGCTCACCAACTTTAATGCGTTTTCTTAGTTATTTTTGATTAATATGATAAAGCAAAAAATACGTGTCTAATATTTTTTTATTATCTGAAAGACGGACTAAATAGAATTTCTTTTTTTTTATCTAGGCAACTACTGTATTGTCGAATGGAAATAATCTTAAAGGTTATTTGAAATTGGAGTTTCAGGTTTAATTATTCAATAAGATCTTATCAAATCACTCAATTTGTAAGTGGCACTACAAATTAGCATCCTCAAGTAGACGTTTTCTGATCCATTTGTTAACATCTTCATCACATACTATTGGAACAGACTATAGTTCTCGCAATATATCCTGATAACATATGAGTCAAGAATACCCTATGAGTCTATGAGTAGATGATGTACAGGTCCGGAATTCGTCGAACCACTCACTGCCAAGTGTTTCCCTGCGAACGATGACAGGCTACCCGTTCGCTGAGCTTAGCTGGGCTCGAATTTCCGGCGTAACGAGAATAACTCGATACATTGATGATGGGTATACTGACACACTGACATATTCAAACGTAGAAAGGAATGACTACTCTACGATATTATAATTTTATTACATAAGTTCAGGTCTGTATTCACAGAAGAGATAATGCAGAGTTGTAATATATGTAGTAAGAACATTTGCTTTGGCTTGCTAACGCTTTGCCCGACCTGTACCCTAATTGCGTAATGCACGATCAACCATAATTTGTTTCGATTTGAAACAGATTGCTAATCCATTGCTTCATAAGTTGAAAAAAAAAATGTGCTCGACAACGAAAACAACGCATTTAGTGTTTTTGAACTGTCAAAATGAAACAAATTTGTCATAATCGCTTACGTAAATACACACATCAAAAGTGTCTAGGGATCAACATATATTTTTGCAATAAC
The DNA here is from genome assembly GCA_916610215.1 of Omphaloscelis lunosa. NCBI lineage: Eukaryota > Metazoa > Arthropoda > Insecta > Lepidoptera > Noctuidae > Omphaloscelis > Omphaloscelis lunosa. The sequence goes on from OU744247.1 coordinate 16,943,400, forward strand.
TTTTCTCCTGATTGATATTAATTAAAATTTTCTTTAAGGATTCATCAAATAAAGTGTTTTCGTTTGTCACAGTAACGATAAACCAAGTCACCTTTGCATTAATAAAGAAATTTGCCATTTTCCTAATAAAGGGATTTTTGACATTTGAACCACTAACATTAAAGTTCGAAAAAAAGACTGAAATAACAGTTTTCTTTAAAATTTTATTGGGTAACTTAAACAATTAATAATCCGTGTTTCTACCGCGAACACTAACAACACAAGAACATCGGTTTGGCATACTCAAAATGAGTTCATCCAAATCACGCTGTGGAATGGCCGCCCATGTTCGTTGCAACAACAAAAAAAGGTCTTCTTGCGACTGGATACCCTCCATATTCGGCAGAGCTCTTCTCTGTAGCATATCCCATGCATGCTCAATCGGGTTCAAGTCTGGCGACTGAGCAGGCCAGAGCAGGACATTGATGTTAGCTGCGGCGAGAGTCTGTCTTACAACTCTTGCGGTGTGCGGTCGTGCATTATCATGCATTAACTGAAATAAGGGACCGATTTGCACTTGTAGAGGAACGATGACGTCAGATACAATCGTCTCAGCATAAATTTGAGCGTTGAGGTTGCCTCTGATCCAAATCAACTCAGTTCTTCCGCCGATCCAAATACCCGCCCATACCATGATGGTTCCACCACTATAAGGATGGACTTCCTGGCAGGATTTTAATCGCTGTTGGCGTCCAGGGGTTCTCCAGTGTCGTATACGTCTTGTATCCGGTCTCATACCAAAACGAGACTCATCAGAAAAGCACACGAAACGCCATTGTTCTTCTGCCCAATTTCTGTGTTCAAGAGCCCATTGATATCGAATCCTACGATTGTGCATTGCTATAGGTGGTACCCGTAGCGGTCTTTGGGAATGAAGGTTCACTTCATGCAAGCGGTTTCTGACTGTTTGGTCGCTAATTAAGTTCCCTGAAGAGTGATGAAGCCTCACGGCTAACATCATGGCGGTTATTGTTGGAGCTCTTCGAGTTAAGATTTGAATGTATCGGTCTTGTCTCCGTGTGGTGCAGCGATACCGTCCTCCATGGCGCTCAGCCACGGTACCAGTGCTTCGGTAACGTGTCCAAAGTCGACTGATAACACTCTGACTTGTATTCAGAGCTAAAGCCACAGTACGTTGCCGGGAACCAGCTTCTATCATTCCCACGGCTCTGAGCATTTCTTCCCTGCTTAAATGACGTCTCCGCTCCATAATAACGTTGGTTTTAATCAGTAGTAGGGAAACAGTAGCACTAATAATGTCTTCAATGCGTTGTATGTTTTTATAGGGAAAATATTGACAGCTGATTTTCATCTTTTACTCGAATTTGATTAACAGTTCCTGTTTCAAATTATGAAATGCACCAAAAAGGATCCATATAAATTTATATAATCATAAATTTATTACAAAGCCACATCTCAATCTCAAGAAATCCGCATAAAAATGCTTGATCCCTAGACACTTTTGATGTGTGTAAGTTACGCAATTAGGGTACTGGTTATCGAAACTAAGACCTCAGCAGTCGTGCTTATGACCACTAGATCAACGAGGCATATTGGTAATGTTACCTCGTTTAGAAATAGGTATCTTAATTATTTAGAGGCTAGATATGAGACCCGTTATTTGCGCCAATTTCCAAATTATCAACGAATAGAAAGTCTTTATTTCAGCGGTAAGATAATTGATATACAATCTACGTATATATTCAATTATTCATGCTTATATTTAAATAATTTCACGTAAGTACCGTAGATACGTATTCCGAAGTTTAATTAAAAGCCTGGGGGCGTTACTGTTAATTTCGGATTTCTCCGGTGTTTTCACCGTAGCTTCCATTTTGTTTCTATCGAACGTGATTAGTTTTGCCGATGCCGATGGGCGATGCGAATTCCAGGACGGAATTTGGCTAGTCGTGTTTTTGTAAAATAAGCTCGGTATGGTATCTTAAAGTCTAAATTAACTGTCTACGTCGAGTCGGAAATGTCAAACAAAAAGTTTATACTTAATGTAGGCAGATTGAACGTTTAGGTACGTGTGACTTCCGGGATAATTAACAACGTTTTGTAATTAGAAGGTAACAAAGCTGGTTGTTACGGCCCATGCCTGATTAAGTAGGAATTGTTTGGGGTGCTTCGCACAGTTTTTACGACTTGACAAAACATCGAGTTATTCTTTATAATATGTTAGTTTAATATTAATGTATAAATTATACACATAAACCTTTCGGAATAAATTTTCTAAATTATAGTGAAAATCGCATCAAAATCCGTTGCGTAGTTTAGAAGAACAACGCGGTCACACAGACACACGTAAAGCGACTTTAATTTAAAATACAGTTAAACCCGAGTAATTAAGAACTGGGTAAGCGAGAAAGCTCTTAGAAATGAGAGTAATTGCCAGGTCCTGTCATTTTAATCGTGTAAAACCTCTATATGTGACAAAGGCCATTTTCTTTTCTGGACCTCTATAACTGAGACTGCTACTTGCCTGTTCCTCTATAAGTGACAGTCGAGCGTAATTTAACATCTGCTATTTATGACGCATTCTTAAATTTTGTGGAACTAACATTGTCGAATACAATTCGGGTGCCCTGTTGCCGGGGGCCACGATCTCCCTTTCGGTTTTCTTCGCAACCAACGGCGAGCAAGCCCATTGCTCACCGTCCGCAAGCCCGCGCCTTCGGTGGCCGGGAATCGGCCTGCGACTCCCGACGCCCTTGGCGTCTCCTCCTGCGGCGGTTAGGTTAGTTAAACAACAATAATGTACTTAGTTGTGAATTCAAATTATTATACACGATAAATCTAATAATTGGTGGACATGGAAATTAGCATTTGTTTGTATTCGGAAATCCGATGATACCCGAAGGACATTAAGAAAATAGAAATACTGTAGGTACTTAGTATTCGTAGGTTTGTAATTTCAATTTTACTGTTCGCACTTAGTTTTTTCCAATAAATTGGTACATCGCGTAGTCTAGCTTTGTCTCAGGGGTGTCTGAAGTTTCTTTCCAGACACAATTTAAAATTGGATTGTTGTATTTCACGAGCTGGCATCAACGTGATTTATTAACATTAAAATACATTAAAACAAAAGCTTTTCTATAAAATATTTCTTTTTTAAACATGGTAAACAAAACGCAAAAACTGAGCAGATAGATACTAATAACTAATTATAATAAACATCTTTATTGTAGAACACAGGATACATAAAAAAGCTCATTTTATTTAATGCCTTTTAGGGTTCCGTATCCGAAGGGTGCAAAACGGAACCCTATTACTGAGCCTGCGCTGTCCGTCCGTCCGTTCGTCCGTCGACATATTTTTGACTGAACAGCAAAAGCTCTGTGTGCAAATGCTTTAAACCAATATTGAAAAAAAAAAAAAACAAACATAAAAGCTGTTTGGTTTAGTCAATATGGCTGTCATACTTCCCACACGTCATGGTATAATTATTCAAATTGTCAGGATTTTAGGATACAGTAATAACGGAAAACCTAAAAAAAATCAATCTTTCGTCGGTATATCAAAGAGAGAAATAAAAAATCATTTTCATTCGTTTCCTCTCTCCGTTTTCAAACTGATTTTATCAGATATTCAAATGGATTTTATTTGCATTTTAATACATAGTGTTGATCACTAGATAGGCTTTTATCGTTGTATTATAAAACGGCAAAAAATCTATTGTTGATTGAATTGCTCTGTACTTCTACTTTCCTAGTCAGTTCGGTACTTAATTGCGTAAAGTGATTTCGAAATGTCCAATCGGATGTCTTACCGCTGACTGCGATCAACAATGTCGTATATCAGTCCTTCAAAGTTCATCCGTGAACTTGGGCCTCCTATCAGTATCACCTCTTCATGACCGGTCATAGATAGACAGTTTGGAGATTGTCAGTTATTAGCAGATCGGAGGACCACGCCGTCTTACGACTTCGCTAGTTGCCATTACGGTACCCACGGCTGAGATGTCCATGAAGAGTTAGGTTTTGACCTTTGACTAAACTAAGTCGAATGTTTTCAATAAATGTTGGACGATAACTGCTTCTAAAACTATCAGGCCGTATATTTCGCTAGAATAAACACTAATCTATTTTATTTTGAAAAGAGCGTTTGAAAAAGAGAACGGTATGGACAGCTTCGATTTATTTATTATAGGACAGAAGTATCTAAAGAAAATGTTTAAGGTAATTAGTAAAACATTGTATTGCGTGTGTGTTTTCGTATAACAAGATAATAAAATTATAGTAGGATAGCATAGGTATCAAACAGATTGAATTGTAGCAGTCCTAGAACGGTTATTTTGCATACCTTTTTTTTTGGGTGGGATATTATCAAACAACTTCACCCGCTCTGTTCGGAGCGGGAGGGCGTGTCAGACTCTTACTGACTAAAACCCACTGACGTGTTCCTTCGGTTGCCCTGTTGCCGGGGGCCACGATCTCCCTTTCGGTTTTCTTCGCAACCCGGGCAGTGTTTTGCATACCTACCATTTGTAATATATTCAAATGTTTAAAAAAAAGAAGGCATTTTCACCAGTAAACACTTCTAAAGTAGGTGTCAACACGCTCTGCATTTCTTACACTTTTCTCAAGACTTCGCAGAGATAAGTAGCTAACATTTTTTTACGTTTTTCTCTTGTCGCAGATTGGCACAAAACAAATCGTTAAGCCGCTTTATTTTTTGTTTTATATAAAGCGCAGAAAGTTTTAGATAAGGCGAAGCTAAACGAACTTGACTTCGTTTCGCTTCGTTCTCAGTGGAGAACGAAGCGAAACGAAGTCAAGTTCGTTTAGCTTCGCTCGTGTAGCTACCTCGTCTTTTTATACTTCGGTTCACACCGCGAACTATGAAAAGACGCAGTAACTACACGAGCGAAGCTAAACGAACTCGTTTCGCTTATTTCTCAATGTGGCCTGCGCTTTTAGGTTGATGCTATAACTTCGCATATGCTTAAAATACTGGTATATAATTCATTTTCGGTACGGATATGTTTTTTAGGCAAGTAATTGCTGCCTGATACATATGGTATAGATCGAATGGATCCATTGTTTAATAAGGGAAAAGTGTTCAGATAAAATTCCGTAGTTTAGACAAGGACCCACCACAAGTGAAATTTGACACGACAATTTTTTTCGGCAAACTAAACGGAAAAAGATAGTGTGATATTGGTACCTATTTTCAATAATAATAAGATTGTTTATTACTTTTTGGTAATGTTATTGCAGTACCTATGTGCGCCTTTCGGATCGGATAAGTTTTTTTTACACATTGTATAGACACTACATTATTATTATAGGTACCACTTACTAGGTAGGTATTTCTTGTGGTACCTAGTAGTGTAGCTCGTTGACGACAACACTATTCTAACTACTCGTCTCAAAGCTTACATTCGGAACTTTCAATCTAATCTAGTAATTTAAACTTTACAAATACGTCCAAACTCACCTATATTAAATCAGTACCGCACATAACTTTCAACATGCACGAACTGCATCAACATGCATCAACAAAAACACAATTTCAACAGCGAAAAGAAAAAAAGAGAGGGCCGCGCAGTGGTGAGTTCATTGAAAGGGCCTGCGAGTCCCCGGGCTCGCCTCGCCATGTTGCTTAATTACGAGGCACGGTGACTCACGACTATGTTTTGTTTATTTGAAAAGTTTTCAGATGCATTGTATTCTCTCGATAAATGATAAACGATTTTATTCCTGTAAATAGGTTTGTACAAATACTTTTACACGTCAATCATATTTTAAAAACTAGATGAGGTCGGCGGATAGGGATAAAACTCCAATTTCGGGGAATATGGAAGTTGAAAGTATTTTGACGCGACGACACGTCGAAATGTACGAGTATTTTAAGTATTTACTTCCAAAAGTTTTTCGAAAATGTTGATGCTTGTTGCTTGTCTTTTGTTTTGGTTGTCTATTCTGTATTTTCACGTTTCAATTGTTGGATATTTGGTGCTTGGCAGTATTATTGAAATTTGAAAATTGACTAATTAACAATTTATTTGTCTTTAGAATTATTACAATACGATCCATTTATTTAATTTATCTACTTAATTGTGATTACAATGAATAAAATCTCTCCCTCTCTCTTTACTACTTCTTTAGTTTTTGTAACTTCAATTAAACACCTAAAAATGTGGTACCTAAGTAGGTATTAATAAATTCCTGAAAGTACAGCTCGCGCCAAACTTTGTGGCCGTCCCGAAACTAGGCTCATTGCATTGCGCAGAACACAAAATCAGGTATTAGCGGGACGCACAAGAGCTTGGGGGCAGGGCCACACCCCGCGCGCCCGCACCGCTCTCCCGCGACGCGCGCTGGCACCCACGCCTTAGTGTGAGTGCACGTCCGTATACGAATCACGCACTTGTTGAGCTCTGAGAGTACTGTCGCGTTCAGAATTCGTTCGATCGTTTCGTTAATTTGTTGTTATAGTTTTTAGTTCTATAGTTTTATATAGTTATAGTTATATAGTTTTCATTTGTTGTTATTGTTACTCGTTGTTATTTGTTTATAAACATGCCTACCGGACGTTGTAATGTTTTACGACGCCAGGCTCGTAAATAGGTCTACGATGTTTATAAATTTATGAAGAAAGAAGCTGAAGAAGGCCTTAAATTCGATTTGAAGGCAGTACATAAACGGACTGCAGCCGCTACAGGAGTATCAGAAAGAACTGTACGACGTATTATATCGGTAGCTAATGAACCAATATCTGATTTATTAGCAGTTTTTCGTACACCCGGAAAGAAGAGGCAAGGGGTAAAAAAGGTAACCGGAATCGACAATTTTGACCAAAGTGTCATCGAAAGATGTATCCACAATTTTCATTTAACACAGAAAGAGTTGCCGACAATTGCTCAACTTAAAAAAAAGAAGATATAAATTTTGAAGGATCCGCAACGAGATTGAGGAGAATTATAAATGAAATGGGATTTAAATGAAAAAAAAACTGAAGACAATCGCAAATTATTAATTGAAAATACAAATATTTGCTGTAAGCGAATTGAATATTTGCGTGAAATAACGAAATATCGCGCAGAAGGAAGACCGATAGTTTACACTGACGAATCGTATGTCGATTCATCGCATACCACTTCGCAGGCATGGAGTGATGGTAGCACTAAAGGTTTAAAAAAAAAGATATCAAAAGGTCAACGTGTCGTCATTGTACATGCTGGATCCAAATCAGGATTTGTACCCAACGGCCTTTTGATGTTTAAAGCAGGTACGAAAACCGGAGATTACCATGATAACATGAATTATAATAATTATGAAAGATGAATGCGCACACAACTTTTGCCGAATCTCCCACCGAGATCGGTGATGGTGATAGATAATGCACCCTATCATAACAAATTAGAGGATGCAGCGCCGACGTCAAATAGCAAAAAGGCAGAAATGGTGGCATGGCTTACGGTAAAAAATATCCCTTGCAGTTCTGACATGCTGAAACCAGAACTGTATAAATTAATTTCTATACATAAAGAAAAATTCAAAAAAATTAATATTGATAAAATATTAGAAGAACACAATCACACAATATTACGGCTTCCTCCTTCCCATCCCGACTTGAACCCCATAGAAATGGCTTGGGCATCCATAAAAGGTTACGTGGCGAAAAAAATGTCACAAATAATATAACTAATATTATGAAACTAGTGGAGGAAAAAGTAAATAGCATGGGTGAACAGGAGTGGACTGCACTATGCGACAAAGTTATGAATATTGAGGAAGAATATAAGAAAAGTGATGTCATCATAGATGACCTAACTGAAAAAATTATAATTTATGTGAGCGATAATGAATCAGATGAAGAAGATTTGGATATTTTTTGGGAAGAGAGTGATTCGGATGCGGAACCATCCACTAGTAAGGGAGATGTTTTTAGGAAAGGTGTGGCCCCATTATGAATATAGTTTTTATTTATATTAATGTTTTTTATTTACATTTATCCTATTATTACCTAACCTATATGTTTTACGAACACGAACTTTATAATCAACAAATAAAAATAAATAGGCATAATATAATAAGTATTAAAAATGTTAGAAAACGAAAATTGTTTGGTTGATTACGTATTGCCCACTCGACTGTACCATGCGCAAGTTCGGACTCGCGACTATACTCAAGGCGGTCACAAAGTTTGGCGCGGGCTGTACAGTCTATTTTCAATAAAATCGCGCCCATGTGTTCTGTGCCCGACACGCGTCAAATATTGCACTAGTGTGCAATCAATAAACTGAAAAGATCATTTATCAGTGCTCGGACGAATGTAACATCATTTTTTACCGTCCGCTGACCTAACATTTAATTCGTTTGCAGTGGAATAAACTAAACCATTTGATGTATAGAGATTGATAGACAATAATTGCACTGTTTGTTGTTGGTTTATATTTAATTTACTTGCCAATTTAGCACCCACTCACACACCACTTTATTCTGTCTTAGGTCTTCGTTTCGATTAAGTAGACCGTACTTAGAAAATCAATCAATCTGCCGAGCTTTTTACCCGGCTGCCCCAGAAAAAGGGTAATGTTTTTCGAGAGTATGTATGTATGTGTGTATGTATGTTTGTTTGTATGTATGTATGTATGTATGTAAGTATGTATGTATGTATGTATGTATGTATGTATGTATGTATGTATGTATGTATGTATGTATGTATGTATGTATGTATGTATGTATGTATGTATGCATGTTTGTTTGTATGTATGGATGTATGTCTATTTCCTTGGCACGCTCTGTAGCCTAAACGGCTTGATGGATTTTATCATATGAGATGTCGTTAGATTCGTCTTAATTGTGGGAGTGACATAGGCTCTATAATATTTATATATTGCATCTGCAAATACAAAAAAGGAGGGGAAGGTTTAAAAACAAACGATATTATTTGTGTCAAATAAAAGCTAGTAATTAATCAATTCCATATATTATTACAATGCTTGTTTTTCTCTTTTCAGTTATGTGTTTGTGCAGTCGGGTTTTTTAAATAATTTTCTTTATTCCCAACTATATTGGAGTCGGCTTCCAGTCTAACCAGATGCAGCTGAGTATCTACCAGTATTTTACACGAAGCGACTGCTTATCTGACCTCCATAACTCGGTTACTGGGTAACACGACACCCCTTGGCAAAACTGGTTATCAGATTTTGGGCTTCAGATACGTAACGTCTGTCTAAGATCTACGACATGACAGCCGAGAACGTGCTTAATGTGCTTTCCAAGCGAGGCACGAAGGAGAGAGTCCCGATATGTAATGGATGGCTATCCATCCCCGAAGTAACCGCGGCAAGCGTAGCTTAACCTTCGATCGACGCGTGCAGCTGTTTTGATTTAGCCACGAGGTCCTTCGGTTTAGCATTATAATGATCCAGATCTTTTACCCTGTCTATTTATTTAATACTTTAAGTACATAAATATACATAGGCGGACTTAATGCCATAGGCATTTTCTACCAGTCAACCTTTGGGTGATGCAGAGATGAGCAGTGGTGCAATATCGAAAATTGTAAAATAAATATTTATTTAAATATAAGGATATATTTATACCTATGAAAACAATATATATAATATAATATACCTAAATAAATAAATAAATATAAGAACAAATAAATACCTACACATAAATACACGAATATACTGTTACTGTTCTGTTAGCTAGGTAGAGAATTTGTTTGTGTATGTACCTATACAGGTCTTTTATAACTTCATGGGCGCTTGAGACACACTGTAATTTAGCTAAATGGTAAGTTATTTATGCATGTAAAATTAGTGTTTGTAAACAAACTCCCAATATATTTATCTCATATGTAAGTATATGCTGGCGTAACCTCCACAATTCACGCCAGTGAATTCGCAGGGTAAAGCAGAGATACTCATAGTACAAATTTCACCAAAAATGAACCTTACGTTACTTACTTTAAAGTGCAAGTTTCATCACAACTCGCTACCTAGATATGAATTTAGTCTAGCAAATAACTGTATCGTACACATTTTATATTTTATTCTTTTGTCTGTGTATCATTATTGTGAGCTGTTTTCTTTCAAGGGTTTAGAAAGCTGGATTCTCCAAGCGAAATCAACAATAAATGCATTCAGCTCTGTTTGAAGAAAAATAAAAATTTACTTTACTTTTTATTTTAGTAGAAGTAATGCAAAAAGTTAATAACAACACTACTACGAAATATCTAAAGATGTATGGACAAAAAAAATGAAGTAAAGGTTTGTTTATTGTATAATTTCGTTTTTAAAGTTTTAGTTTCTACTCAAGTCTTGTTGAATTTTGAATCAAGAACCACCTTTTTTAATGGAAGTCGATTTATTAGTTGATAGTTGGTCGATCGACGCGAGTTGAATGAAAGAAAAAAAAAAATTGTTCAACAGATAAGCGTAAAATGGAATGTACGGACCCGAAAAAAATAAGTATCACCCCTTATGATCATGAATTAGAAACCCAACATACTCTATAACGTGTCTGTTTGATTTATTGAAAATCTACGTTCAGACTTTGATGACAAACATTGTGAATACAAATGAAGTTGCAATTGTTTCCTCGTCTAATCCATAACTCCGTTAGAGATAGAATAACATTCTATTGCATTTTTAGGGTTCCGTACCTCAAAAGGAAAAACGGAGCCCTTATAGGATCACTCGTGTGTCTGTCTGTCTGTCCGTCTGTCACAGCCAATTTGCTCCGAATATAATGGACCGATTAAGTTGAAATTTGGTACACGTTTATGTATTTCTGTGACCCAAACACGAACGTGTAACGTAAATAAATTAATTTTGAATATAGGGGTCACTTTTGGGGAGCAATCAAGAAAATGAACTGTGTGCCTTAACCTGGGTCCGCTAGGGCCGATGTCTGTGCGAAGAAAACCGTAAGGGAGATCGTGGCCCCGGCAACAGGGCAACCGAAGGAACACGGGTGGGTTTTAGTCAGTGAGAGGCTGACACGCCCGAGAAGTTATTTGATGATTTCCCACCCACAAAAAAAAGGGGTCACTTTTGGGGGCAAACAAGAAAATACATAGTATGGCTCTTTAATCATAGATTACAGGAAAACTTATAAGAAGTAAATGGTCTTAAAATAATATGGTAAATCTCTCAATACTGTGCGTATAAACTTAAATTTGCAGTCGGAACGTTTGGGAGAACATGTTTTTCAGCTACAATGTTAAGTTTGTTTTTGGGATAAATAAATTCATCTCAACTACGGAACCCTTCATTGTGCGTACTCCGACACGCACTTGGCCAGTTTTTTATATCCCGCAAGTTGCTAAGGTCAGTTTGAAGAGGTGAGTTTTATAAAAACTCCTATATTCATACTTACTTTGAATTCTGTATGAGATATTTGTATTTTTATTTATTTTCAGCTCCTTTCATTTGCGTTTTTTCGAGTGTAAATATGAGTTTAGTACCTATAAGAGCTTACAAAGATAGGTAGATATAGAAAGCTTCTTAACGTAATAATAGTCATGAATTACTTTAAGGCTCGTGCAAACTGGCGCGATATCGCAGGCGCTACAGGCAGCGCGACCCTTATAGCGCCCGCGATATCGCGCTGGTCTGCACAAGCCTTTAAAGAAACAGGTATTTTTGCGGTCTTTCAATACTACTTTGTGTTCCAAGTTGACTACCTAGGACATACCTTCGAATTAACTTGGTGGGCTTTTACTCCTAATCATGATATAGCTGATTCTAAAAAGACAGACAGAAATTACAAATTAATTAGGTTCCTTATTTAACTATAATATTATAACCTTAAAATATAGATACTTGTAGAAAGATACAACTCCATAGCTTTGTAAAAGCCATAAATTGAATCAATTTCGGGTCATTTCACACTGAAATATTTTATTCGTAAATTACATTTAGGTGAAGTAATTTTAATTCATTCTTCGGGAACCATTTAAGGGTATGAAACGAGAGGAAATTAGAGAATACTTATAACGTTATTGATAAGAATCTTTGTGTGAGTGTGAAATCAATTACGTCTTTATTAGGTTACGCTCTATGATCATATTTCATGAAAATGTTAATTAAGTACGTTCATGTTACGATACTATACATCTTCCGTGTGTTGCCATGTATATGGCGTGTGGGTGTCATATATATACCAACTCATAACTTAAGTCGGCTATAATTAGAATTATGGAACAGTGTCAAAGAAATAACGTTTTGGAATTGACTACTAAATCTCGGCTGTCAATTCGCAGTTCAGTGTACCTAGTTTGAATTATCATTAAACATTTCAATTATAGAATCAATGCTGCGGATTTAATCTTAAATTAAATTAATTAATTAAAACCTTTTTCAATTGTCACGCCACTGAAGCTTAATTCCTGGCAACTCTCATTCATCCACCATTTATCCTGTGAAAATCATCGCTCCTAAGCCGACGTACGTACGGCCGTAGTAAAAACGCGGCGATTTTTTTTCGTGCACTGGTGTTTTTCAACGCGTTTTCGGCCCTAAGCAGAGCATTGAAGTCAAGTGCACGAAAAAAATACGCCGCGATTTTATTACGGCCGTGCGAACATCGGCTTAGGAGCAATGATTTTCACAGGCTAAATGGTGGATGAATGAGAGTTGCCAAGAATTAAGCTTACGTGTTGCGTTACGTTACTTACGTTAGTGCGAACGTCGGCTAACCGTCGCGGCGTCCTACACAACCTTTGCTATTCGCAGTCTCTACCAAAGAACACGACGATCCTTATGGCCATTTTTTACGCTTGGTAACTAGGCTACCATCGAAAACAAAAGAACGGCGCTCTGACTGATAATTTATTTATTAAAACTTAATTGCACAAGTAAAAAAATACTGTTCAAAGGCCGAATTAATGCCTGAGGCATTTTTCTACCCGTCAACCTTAATAATATTAATATTGTTTGATATTGGTTGATTGTTCGATAATTCGATACAGTCGTGTATTATGGCAGGGTGGAACTTTGCAATCGTACAATCCGATTAAAGCCTTTTTACATTTTTTATGCAAGATGATCTGTATAATATTACTAAATTATACAGATCATCTTGCATAAAAAATGTGATTAATAGAATCTATTTTCGGTTGCCAATATGACTGACATAATCCCTATCTGTAGTTATACAGCATTTTTTCATATTCTACTATTATAGCCATAAACGAAAAATATGTTTATTATGTTTTTCCCAAGAGTGTTGGTTACAAATAGAGTACCGTGTTAATCCTCGTGGGTGTCATAATATGCGACGTTGCCATTCTCTAAATAAAAACATAAATCCCATAGAAAATGCACTTTCATTTTTCCAGAATTTTCCAATTTTCCTGGCAAGTTTTCAAATTTTTCTCTCTGTTTTGCCAAAATCGGTCTAGCCGTTCTCAAGTGATGCGGTTACCAAATACATATGAAATACATATGTTTCCTAGGTAAAAGAAAAACATCTATTTAGTCCGTCTTTCAGATAATAAAAAAATATTAGACACGTATTTTTTGCTTTATCATATTAATCAAAAATAACTTAGAAAACACGCATTTAAGGACCAGTGGGCAGTGGGGGCTCGCCACGTCACAACTCAGTATAAAATCTAGCAAGGCGTGACGTCATGCCGCATTTTAACTCAATGTATCGCCGTAATCTTTTGATTACGTCAAAAAAGAAAAAATACGTGTCCAATATTTTTTATTAATCTACCTTCCGGACAAAAAAGAAAGTTGAACCAACGATACCGCTACATTTTTATATGTAGAGAATAATCTTTTAACCACATAAAACTACATTTATACATACGTGCCTATGTAGAAGTTACTATGGGAACTAATCTCTTACTAAAGTAACATGTAGGATTTAGGATCAAAGACATGTATTTTGAAACAACTTATCTCCTTGTTAAAATATTTTTGACGAAACAAGATACCAATCGAAAGAAAAACAAAAAAAAAACATTTTCTCCAGAAGAAAGATACGACTCTCTAAAGAAAAGATAACTTTAGAGAAAGTGTTGTTTTATTTTGTAACTCCTGCAAGCTGTCTTTTTGTTTACAACCAAGCAACGCCTGGTTGATAACGTGTAGTTTATACAAATTATACATGCTATTTCTAGGCTACCTAGAGAATCTAGACTAACAGCAGTTGTTCACGAAATATACTCAGCTTTAGTTCTATGCTGACTGCTCAAGAAAGTTTTATAAGCTTTCAGTAATCCGACTTAACGTGTCTAAGAAACAACTTAGTCGGAGTTTTGATAAATTGTTCGTATACTGTTTTCGACCCCTGCGGTATGTGCAAAGATTTCATTTAATGTACGTACGTGTATTATTAAGCAGAGGTTCTCAACTTTGTGATTGAGGCAATGGAGCTTAGGGAACGTGAGGCTGCTCAGCTTCTTGAAAAAGTATTTTATAGAATGATGAAAGCTTGGTAATTGTTACAGACTTGAATCAACGAACTGCGATCTTCCATCGTTTGCGTAGCTTGCTGGTTATGGTAGTATCCCCTTTAATCATTGAGTGGAACACAAATTTTCAGCATGTTTACGGACAGACGAAATGAAAATATATAATATGGCTGAATTGATATCTACGTAATGATAAGCACTTTTGATTTTATCTGCCATGGTGATAGGAATTAAAAAAACAATCACCTTTTTAACAACAGAATGTTTATTCGTCGCAATATATTTTTAACGGTAGCCAATGTACTTATAACTTTTGTGGTAGTGTGTTTTTTTAACTACATGTTATTATTATTGTGTTTCCACGAAATTCCATGCCAGTCAAAAAAAAAATCAGAAAAGTCAGATACAACCGAATTTTGCTGTCGAACCATTCACATGATGTGAATGGATCCCAATAAATAAACTGAATAATTGCATTGCATTTTGATGGAGTATGTAGACGTAAAATCCGCAATCATTTTTGATCGTTCACCGTGATTTGATCACCGCAAACGTGATATTGTGGTTCTGACGAAGGTGAAAGTGGTGGTTGTCGACTTCTCTGAATATTTTCATCAAATAAGGATGAAAATCAGCACTTTTTGAACGTTACATTTATACTTCATAGTCACGCCTTCTTCACATGGGGGTAGGTTGAAACTACAGAACTGCTACGATCCTTACATTTTCCTTTTGCTTCGTTTTGCGTTCTGACTCGCACTGGTCATACACGCACGCCGGTCGCGATTGTAATAAAACTCCTTGGGTAGATAATAATATTATTTAATTACTCCAATCCAATAATCTACTACAATAGTTAACAACGATCGACTAGCCACATTTACTTTAGTTTGTCCGACCCGTAGCTCGCTCCAAAACCAAGTGAACGAATCGATTCCCGGATCGCGCCTTCCTTCACCACTAGTCAACGGTCACCGCTTGGTGTTGCCACATTAATCAAATCGTTCTCAATAATCGATATGTCAGTTTAGTCTTTAAATAATACAGATAAATGAACCTAACACGAATACTACGCCCCTGACCTTTCTGAAGAACATCACCAATAAGGTCATCATATGCCCTTCTAGGGCGTCCCCTTCCCACGTTTATAATTTTAAAAAGACAACCTAAAACCCACGTTTCACTACTTCTAAGTGTCATTACGAAAAATCAGTTTTAATGGCACTTCAAAGTTCATAAGTTTATAGAGTGGAAAAGTTACCTCTTGGAATTTAAAAAACTTCAAAGAGTGCGTATTTCGTCATCAAGATCACCCACACACTCCAGAAAGACAAACCATTAACCCTGCCATCATTTAACTCTGTAAACTGGCAACATTTTAACACGGCACGTTGTATTCACGTGTAGCAACACTTGACCTAGCTGGCTTCAATAGGTTGAATGCGACGATATGTAGGAGTCTACGCCGCTGATAATCTCTGCTAGGTTTTTGTCATGCTTCAAATGGTTTAATTTAACGCAAAGTGTGGGTAGTTTTTGGGTATATCTAGAATATCTACTTACAGATTACGGAGAGTCAATTTAGGTTTAGTAGAGGCTGAAGGCTAGTGGTGGTAAAACTAAATTGATATTGGTAGGTACCGTACCTATGTATCTAATGTGTTTGAAGGTAACTATGGCCTACCTACTTACATGTTTAAATCATAAAAGAATATGTGGTAGGTTGGTACTACCTGTATTTAGGACTGTTAACAATTGCAGCAAGGTATGTCTTTTATTTTGACAATTCGACAACATTAATTGCGTTATTTACGTAGTCGAGTAGACGAATTTTTCAAACATATGGAGCAATGGATTATGCAAATATATTACACTAGTGGGGTGTTGGTTAGTTTAGGCGTGTTCTAAAAAACTGTTTTTAGAAAAATGTGCGGATTTTTTTTGAAAAAAACTTTGTGAGCTGACTTTGAATTTTAGTACTTATAAGATCTCCGCTCAACTGTCGATTTGCCTTTAGAAGGCGATTTCGCCGAAGACGAATTCTATTTCGTTTCGTTAAGTACAGTTGAACTACACACATCAAAAGTGTCTAGGGATCAACATATATTTTTGCAATAACTTTTCTCCTGATTGATATTAATTAAAATTTTCTTTAAGGATTCATCAAATAAAGTGTTTTCGTTTGTCACAGTAACGATAAACCAAGTCACCTTTGCATTAATAAAGAAATTTGCCATTTTCCTAATAAAGGGATTTTTGACATTTGAACCACTAACATTAAAGTTCGAAAAAAAGACTGAAATAACAGTTTTCTTTAAAATTTTATTGGGTAACTTAAACAATTAATAATCCGTGTTTCTACCGCGAACACTAACAACACAAGAACATCGGTTTGGCATACTCAAAATGAGTTCATCCAAATCACGCTGTGGAATGGCCGCCCATGTTCGTTGCAACAACAAAAAAAGGTCTTCTTGCGACTGGATACCCTCCATATTCGGCAGAGCTCTTCTCTGTAGCATATCCCATGCATGCTCAATCGGGTTCAAGTCTGGCGACTGAGCAGGCCAGAGCAGGACATTGATGTTAGCTGCGGCGAGAGTCTGTCTTACAACTCTTGCGGTGTGCGGTCGTGCATTATCATGCATTAACTGAAATAAGGGACCGATTTGCACTTGTAGAGGAACGATGACGTCAGATACAATCGTCTCAGCATAAATTTGAGCGTTGAGGTTGCCTCTGATCCAAATCAACTCAGTTCTTCCGCCGATCCAAATACCCGCCCATACCATGATGGTTCCACCACTATAAGGATGGACTTCCTGGCAGGATTTTAATCGCTGTTGGCGTCCAGGGGTTCTCCAGTGTCGTATACGTCTTGTATCCGGTCTCATACCAAAACGAGACTCATCAGAAAAGCACACGAAACGCCATTGTTCTTCTGCCCAATTTCTGTGTTCAAGAGCCCATTGATATCGAATCCTACGATTGTGCATTGCTATAGGTGGTACCCGTAGCGGTCTTCGGGAATGAAGGTTCACTTCATGCAAGCGGTTTCTGACTGTTTGGTCGCTAATTAAGTTCCCTGAAGAGTGATGAAGCCTCACGGCTAACATCATGGCGGTTATTGTTGGAGCTCTTCGAGTTAAGATTTGAATGTATCGGTCTTGTCTCCGTGTGGTGCAGCGATACCGTCCTCCATGGCGCTCAGCCACGGTACCAGTGCTTCGGTAACGTGTCCAAAGTCGACTGATAACACTCTGACTTGTATTCAGAGCTAAAGCCACAGTACGTTGCCGGGAACCAGCTTCTATCATTCCCACGGCTCTGAGCATTTCTTCCCTGCTTAAATGACGTCGCCGCTCCATAATAACGTTGGTTTTAATCAGTAGTAGGGAAACAGTAGCACTAATAATGTCTTCAATGCGTTGTATGTTTTTATAGGGAAAATATTGACAGCTGATTTTCATCTTTTACTCGAATTTGATTAACAGTTCCTGTTTCAAATTATGAAATGCACCAAAAAGGATCCATATAAATTTATATAATCATAAATTTATTACAAAGCCACATCTCAATCTCAAGAAATCCGCATAAAAATGCTTGATCCCTAGACACTTTTGATGTGTGTATTATTAAGAGTAAAATAAATTTTTAAACAATAAAAACGCATGGCGGATTTATATTAAAAGTTGAATAAAGGCAAGGGCACACGGAAGGAATTCAAATATGTGTATATTTACTTGTTTTGTTACGAGCCTTATTGAAACGATGTTTGCCTTTTGCCGGATGGCTCATATAGACTTTACAGATCTGTTTGATTTCCATAAGCGTATTTTAAATGAGAATTTCGTTTACGGGTTACTTTGAAGGAATCACCTTAAGTAATGCTAAAGTATTTAGAAATGAGTAAAAGTTTTTCACTTTTTCTCCAAACTATCAACAATCATAACTAACTATTTATCTAGATGCATGTATTGTATCTGATGCATTCAGCAAATAAACGTAGAATATACAGGGTGTTTGGCAGAACGTTGAACATACGAAAATGGTGGGTAGGTGGGGTCATCTGCTACTTACTCAGCCCTAATTTATTTGGCCCTGGCCGACTGGGTATTTAAAAAAAAAAAAAAAAGTTTTTTCTTGTTTCACCACTTTCCTAACTTTAAAGTGTATTTTTTTTATTAAAAATGGGCAATAAAACAGGCATTTTTTTTTTTTTAATCTTTGATGTTGGCAGATTCTTATAAAATTATTGCTTTGTTCAGATGTTAGCTAGAAAAAAGTTATGAGTCCTCAAACTTACAGAAAGATGTAAAAAATACTTGAATGTTAATTTCAACTTGCATTTAAAAAAAAAACAAAAATGATTGAGGAGTTCCAATTCTAGCAAAACATCCCTAGTGTGTGAGCTTTCTAATGGTATGTAATTTGCTTTTATAAAAAAAAAACTTTAAGAGTTATTTCATAATTTTATCAAGTAGGAAATTTTTGACGAAACTCTACCTTTACGGAAAGTTAAATGTTTTGCGAAATTTAATACTGCAAAGTTGGTAAAAATTAAATGATCGATTGAAATTATGCTGTACCAGTTAGGTGCGTTAATGAAACAATTACATAATTTTAAATAATTTATTTAAATAATAAATCATATTAGATGTTCAAATTGACGCCCTTCATTCGCAATACAGGTGCGGCATCTACGTCTGATTTCTACAGTTGTTGTGCGCAGCAGCATCTCCTGTCGCATAACTTCGAAAGCAGCATTAATTCGATTTATCAAATCTTCCCGACTTTCTACTTCTGTAGTGTAAACTAGTTCCTTTGCCCTTCCCCACACGTGAAAATCGAGCGGAGTGAGGTCGGGCGATCGCGGAGGCCAGGGAATTGGTCCTCCCCTGCCAATCCACGAATTTGGGAAACAATTATCCAAATGCTCACGTACAACTAGACTAAAGTGAGCTGGGCAACCATCGTGTTGAAAGACAATAGGCCTGTTTATGTCTACTTGGAACACTTCTTCCACTAATGGTGGTAAATCATTTATCAAAAAATCCAAGTAGTTGTTCGCGTTGATGTTGTCGGGCAAATAATGAGGCCCTATTAGCTTATCGCCAATCACTCCTGCCCAGACATTCACACTGAATCTCCTCTGGAAGCCTCTTTGTCTCTTCACGTGTGGGTTTTGATTTTTAAGTGCCCAATGGTGAAGATTGTGATAATTGACAATCCCTTCTTTGTCAAATTTGGACTCGTCTGTCCACAAAATACTTTTTAAAAAGTTAACGTCGTCCACATCGGTATGCAGCAAATGGCGACAAAATTGCACACGTCTCCCAAAATCACTGTCATCGAGACCTAGAACAAACAAAACATGTCTAAGAATTGATTTCAATACTGAATCTTTTCTTCCTCCGAGTTCAAACTCTACAATTATCCAAATTTTTCATCTTCAATTTTTAAGTACACTAATTGGCTTTATGGCTTAGCCATAAAGACGTAAGACCAAATTCACAAAAGGGCGTGTGACTTTCCAATTTTGTTCTAAAAAGGACCCATAAGTGCTGGCAAGTTTACCTACGCTGACCACCTGCGCAAACCGAATCCGAAATCCGAATCCTGTAAGCGCTGGCCGCCTGATTGTTACGTGAATGCGGCCGAATAGGAATAGTTTATTGAATTTAATTTGAAATTAGAATTGAATGCGCTAAAAACAACATGAGGCAAAACAACTAATAAAGAAAGTGACGAAATCAAGGTTAAATGGAACGATCAATTGAACTGTCTCATAATTTACTACATTCCACAAAATCGTATCAGATGCAGTGCATAAACGGCTTAATCTTACCTTGCACTGGAGTGTAGTGAAAAGCATGTCTACCATCTTGCCGGAGAACAGACCACACTTTCCATATGCTTAAGCCAAGTATTGAAGCTATCTGTCTAATGCTTTTGGTAGGATCCGCGTCAAACTCGGCAAGAACTTGTTCGTCAATGGTAGCATCGGGTCGTGCTGCGTTCACTCGTGGTTCTTGTAAGTTCAGGTTACCGGTTTGTCGTAAACGTCGGTAAGTACTCGCAAACGTCTGATGACTGGGTACTCGGCGGTTGGGATAACGCTCTTGATAAATTCTTCGCGCTTCACGCGAATTTGTATTAGCGCTTCCATACGCTAACAACATGTCCGCGTATTCCTCACTGGTAAAAGCAGCCATTTCTTTACCAATAACAACAGGTAACAGTAATAACAAAAAACTTAACAAACTTAAACTTAAACTTAACTAGTGATAACAATAAAAGAAAACGAAGTGAACAAAAACAAACGTAAGCGTAACGGGCACGTGAGATCGCAGAGGCAGTTAAGTCTCGACTGAATAAAAGAATTCATTCTGAGGCGTCACGGTGCCACGAGAGCGAAAGAGAGCAAAAATACGCTATGACTGCGCAAGAGTGAAACAAAATTTCTACCTGCTTTGTGTAACCATCTCAAGGGAATAGTGAATGTCAATTTGCACCACTGCTACTGGCAAGCCGTCGATCCATAATTTTTACCAACTTTGCAGTATTAAATTTCGCAAAACATTTAACTTTCCGTAAAGGTAGAGTTTCGTCAAAAATTTCCTGCTTGATAAAATTATGAAATAACTCTTAAAGTTTTTTTTTTTATAAAAGCAAATTACATACCATTAGAAAGCTCACACACTAGGGATGTTTTGCTAGAATTGGAACTCCTCAATAATTTTTTGTTTTTTTTTAAATGCAAGTTGAAATTAACATTCAAGTATTTTTTACATCTTTCTGTAAGTTTGAGGACTCATAACTTTTTTTCTAGCTAACATCTGAACAAAGCAATAATTTTATAAGAATCTGCCAACATCAAAGATTAAAAAAAAAAAAATGCCTGTTTTATTGCCCATTTTTAATAAAAAAAATACACTTTAAAGTTAGGAAAGTGGTGAAACAAGAAAAAAACTTTTTTTTTTTTTTTTTTAAATACCCAGTCGGCCAGGGCCAAATAAATTAGGGCTGAGTAAGTAGCAGATGACCCCACCTACCCACCATTTTCGTATGTTCAACGTTCTGCCAAACACCCTGTATTTATGCGTACATAGATTGAATGATAAGTTTTTGTTTTGCTCTTTAATTCCTCCAAATAATACATATCTTTGCAAGAAAGAAGTACAATTTATATATTCGGAATCGTTTGGCATGCCAAATCTTTGCCTCACTGAACGATATACTTATAAAAGTCATACATAGGTATTAAAAGAAATAGGTCAGAACAGCAAGCAAATACAGTTTCATTTCCCATTTTGTACTCGTACTTTTCAGATTGCATTGGTTTTCGAAATTCGAATTATCTGAAAAGAAACGTCAGTTTACTATGTTTTTATTGTCATACACAGACTCATGGCTTTTATGTTTAGTAGTTACTACATTGTGAACCTTAAAGTGGTATAATAAGAGCCACATTACGAGCAAGTTTGTTAAAAAGTCTGTACATTTGTACAAGTCTTTATCCTCAAGATATCACTCACAATGAAAGTACGGTGGTATTTAATAAAACATCACACACCGTTATAGAGCCGAACATTCCTCGGCTGCCATGCCACCAATACCCGAGTCGCTGACGGTCCCCGACCACAATTTATGAACATTTCTGATCACATACCATCGCCAGCGGCAGACTTTCTCAATCAATAATGCATTAAGCTTCGATATAGGCTCGGTTTATGGACAGTGAAGTCTTTTATATCTTCGTCAGTTTTTAGATTCTTTCCTTTATCAGGTCAGGACACATAATATCTTTTGAAGCTACGGTAGTGAGGCGGCTATTGCAAAGAAATCTATATTTAAATACTTGATAACAAAGTTCAAAATAGCATAGACCTGTGACCAATGTCGAGTTGATATCAACCTAAAACCTTTTTAATGGCCTGGCCGTTTAAAAAAAAAAAAAAATTAAAGAACAAAGTCTGTTCGAGTCACATTTTTAATTCGGTCTGTCATGTAAAGAAGATGACTGAATATCATTCTACGGCATTGATATTGCGACGCAATATAACTACTGAGTCAGTAATTCAGATTCTATCGTGCAATGAGACAAAAACGGACATTAAGGTAACGAACTTATTGTGGCTGTGACTGTACGGTAACAGGACGGTCGAGAATGTGACACCTCTATTGGAGTGAAATATGGAAGTAACGTTTATTTAGTTTGATATTCACTTGGGTTTTTTGCACCTCGTCAAGAAGTTAAGGCAATTCGTAAAAATATTGGCAATCTATTAGGCAAATACAAAGGCTTTTATCAACGTTTACAACAGCATGCGGTGATGTCTGTAACTATTTTATTACTTTGAAGAGTCATGAAATCCCGTTGAAATAACAACGAGGGTTATGTCTACAAATCAAAACTACTGAAATACGTCGTCGTAAATACTCAGACTGGGCACAAAGCCATCATTAAAATGAGTATAAGTGAAGTTTTATGAACCACCACACATACCTATAAAGATTTTATTGTGCAGAATACTTATATAGTAGTTGTATTTCCACAAAACAGCACGGGAGTGCACACTTTGAAGACACAAACATCGTCATTAATACTAGAGAGGATACCCTCATATCTAGATGCTAGGATGGCTTTGGTTTTTGACGCCACAATGTGCGGGCACAAAATTTATGTTTTTCTCTTTGTAATATTACAAAATGTAGCTGTTTGTTTCCCTATGATAGAATTCATTTTGACAGTTCAACAACATTCATTGCGTTATTTACGTTGTTGAGCAGATTTTTTTTCCAACTTATGAAGCAATGGATTAGTGATCTGTTTAAAATCGATCGAAAATAGATTGTGATTGTGTTGTATTACGCAATTAGGGTACTGGTTTACTTTAATGACGATGTAATTGGGGAAGAAAACGTTTTTGACCGAAATTAAACGACGAGTCAACGCATTTTTTGTTAAATGAGATCTTTCTAATTTTTCCTTCGTGGAAGTATTTTTAACAACCTGAAAAAGTTATTGAATTTTGCGAAAATATTAAGAAGTCCATTGATACACGTAGATTCATCTTCTTTATAAGCTCTTTGGGAACACAGGAAAAATGCGATGTTTTTCCTTCACGAGACATATTTACGACTACCCTGCGTCATCATTTCGGTTTCAAAATATATAAATATAGCATCTGTAGACGCGACATGATGCTACGCTCACCACAAATTAACATCTGCATGACCAGAACAGACCCTGCATACATTTGCAGAACTAGTTGCCAGGGGAGACACCCCCTACATATGGCTGAGCTTTCGGTAATTCAGATTCACTGCAGGTAGCATAACAATGTTGCCACTTTAAGCCGGCGTTTTGTGAAATCGTGGTACAGACAGCTGCAATCTTGCTGTAATTGGTTATCTAAGGTAGGTATTTTGATGCATGAAATGTAGGTGCCCAACTAATGTCTTTATCCTAAGCTACGGTTTTGTCAAAGAGCGATTGCCCCCACGGGTGAGTAATATATGACATAATAACAGATAGTATAACATCACTTTAAATAACGTCCACATGATATAATTGTCATATGCTATAAAAACAAATAACCTAATTTCATGTGATCCAATGTTCTATTTCATATAATCTTCTGCTCTAATAACATTTAGTATAACTTTCATTTCATATAATTTTTCAATTTGTATAATGCTCTTTTTTATAACGTTCAGTTGACCTAATTTTCATATTTATTAAAATTCTATAATGAAAAACCTCATCTAAACCATATGATTCACCAACAATAGAGGGGATCTGGCGTTAATGGTCACTGTTCTGACCTAACCTAATCCAAATTACGACATTTCTAAATTATATTAAACGTTACTTATATATTTTGAATATTATAGTAACTGAATATTTTACTAATTGAATATTAATTCAAATGTGTGTTATAGAAAATGTTCATTATACCATATAAAATTAGGTAAAATTAAATTATATCAAATATGCATTATATAATTTCATCGTTATGTTAAAAAAAGTATATTAAATGAAATTAGGTCATATGATTATTAGAACTTTTGTTATTATTTCAAACGTGCCTACCTGCCTACCCTGACATAACGACCGGAATGACGGCTGTCATGAAAACGATGGCTGAGGGCTTTGACTTTACGGTGTCAAAAACGTTCTCAAGGAAAACACTAAATTACTTTCAAAAATAAATGATAAATGATTTTATTTCGGTAAGTAAGTTTATACAAACACTTTTACACGTCAATCATATTTCAAAAAATCAGTAAATAAATGTTCCCTTTTAATTTTAACTTTAGTTTTAACTCCAACATCGAAATTAGTTTAATAGTTACTCTTCCTTCCAGCAATCATGGGGTCTCAACTCGAACAAATTATAATTAGTGTTGAAAAAATAATCATAG
The DNA here is from genome assembly GCA_916610215.1 of Omphaloscelis lunosa. NCBI lineage: Eukaryota > Metazoa > Arthropoda > Insecta > Lepidoptera > Noctuidae > Omphaloscelis > Omphaloscelis lunosa. Next base: position 16,968,261 of record OU744247.1, read on the forward strand.
ATGGCAGCATAGGGAACAATTATAAATTAACAATCACTAAAAACGAATAAACGGCAGAATTTGGCTGAAGTAAGATTAGTAAAAATCAAAACTTCCTTGTTTAATGCTGATTTATCCATTTAAACTCGTAAATCACGTATTTCCAACAAAAACGATAAGTGAAACCTTTTACTTGAATTCGAACCCATAGAATGATAAAGTTCTGAGTTGATGAGCTCTTTGCAATAGATGGCGTTTTACTCAATTTGTCATGACATACTGTATAAGCGTTTGGTAGGAAAATCAAACAATATATTTTTATAATCTAATACCTACATTACATAGAAATAAAGGAATTGAAAGAAAAGTTTCAACATGTTTTTGGCAAATACCTACCGACTTAATTTTTTTTTCATTTTACCAATACCTTTCTAAAAATTCTATAAAAAACTGGCCAAGTGCGAGTCGGACTCGCGCACTAAGGGTTCCGTACCATTATTATCTATAAAAACGAGCAAAAAAAAATCACTTTGTTGTATGGGAGCTCCCATAAATATTTATTTTATTCTGATTTTTAGTATTTTTTGTTATAGCGGCAACAGAAATACATCATTTGTGAAAATTTAAACTGTCTAACTATCACGGCTCATGAGATAGAGTCTGGTGACAGACGGACAGTGGAATCTTAGTAATACGGTCCCAGTTTACCCTTTGGGTACGGAACCCTAAAAAGGATTTGTACGAAACGTTTTAAAAGTACATAGTTGATGTGAATGGTGACGATTTTTATTTGAGTCAAGTGTCCTCCCCCACCTTGCCAGCTAAATGGTTGGTTTATGTGAAAAAAGATCACAGGAAGAGTATTTATAACGAAATTAAAAGGAAAACTATCACAGCTAAGTAGGATCTATAAGTTAACGAGTAATAAATCAACCAACTTAAAGCGGTTGCAAAAACATGTTCTTCCGTATGTTCTCCCGTATACATTCCGTATGGGAGAACATGTTTTTCAACTACAAAGTTAAGTTTGTTCTTGGGATAAATTCATCCTAACTACGGAACCCTTCATTATGCGTGGTCCAACACATACTTGGCCGGTTTTATTTGATATTTTTAAAAACATTAAGCCGTCCTTCGCACGGATGTAATTAAATCGCGGCGGGATTTTATCGCGCACTGGATTTTCAACTCTCAGTGTTAAGCTGAGCGTTGAGAATCCAACGCGCTGGGACGTACTCTCGTCCCAGTGCGTTAAAAAACACCCTTGAATTTTCAACTCTCGACACTAAGCAGAGCGTTGAAAATTAAGTGCACGAAAAAGTCGTCGCAATTGTATTAAGCATCCGTGCGAACGTGGGCTTACTGTCAAAATGAGTTCGGACGACGAACGCGTGATTTCAGTTTTAGGGTTTTAGCAATAGTAGATTTGGTAACGAGGAGATGAAAATCTAGATTTAGCATTGAAATACAAAAAAAAAAAAATACATAATGAGGCATTCACTGCCGCGTGAAAATTGCTAGCTCACTCACGAAATGAAACTATTCCGCCAACTCGAGATATTTTTGTTGTATTGTTATTATACTTGTCCTTGAACGTACCGTGCGATGTGTGAATGCCATAAGTATCTAAATCGACTTCTAGATGGCGTTATAAAACTACAGTCTCTGGCAATTTGTGAGTCGCTGATGCTGCCATCTGTTGAAAAAATGGAGGAAGAAAAATAGCCAGCTCAATAGCCAGACTTAGGGAGGTATCATTTCTTTGTATGGGATTGGGTATCTGTACTAGTATTATATCTGTGCAGCAATATACATTAAGTTCGATGCCCTGGGCAATAGATGGCGTTTGATCTCAAAGAAATCGATATCATTAACAGATGCATGCAAAAAGTTGTAATAGTATTCTACAGTAACCCATAGAGGGCAGGATCAACGAGTTTTTGGTGAATAACAATTATAATAAAATAATTATTTTCCGACGCCATATTTTAGTTTAGTAATAGTTTTAGTTAGGTTAGAATAAGATTATGTTGTAATCTTTACTGGTTGACGCTTTCGCAGCGACATATATATATATAATATAATATATATAATAATATTATACTCGTAAGTGCAAATGTTTGTGAGAATGGATGGATGTTTGTTACTATTTCACGCAAAAGCGGCTAAACAGATTTGGATGAAATTTGGAACACAAATAGATTATAACCCGTATTAACACATATAATACTTTTTATCCCGATATTCCCGTGGGGCCGAAACTAATGCGGGTGAAACCGCGGGGTGCTGCTAGTCCTATATATATTGATGCCAAAGAAAATCACGGTTTTATGATAATATTTTTTTAAACATTGATGGATTCTGTTGTGTGTTATACAAATATTTGTGCAGAGATACAATTTTGCAGTAGCGCTATAAAAAGCCTTCATATTTCATTATGATGAGGATCTAAGGAAGAGTACATAACAAAGAATTTTTATTAAAACACTGCCATGGGCTTTTCATTAAAGGTTATTTTATCAAAATACTGAACAAACTTGCTGTCCCCAAAAATTGAGGATTCCTTCCTTCTCGTAAATACCGTAAGAGGGATCTTAAGAGTAGAAAGTAGGTGTTTTACAAGTACGGATAACCAACTCCATATTTGATGTTGTGACGTCAAGATCCCCAATATGTTCCTTCAGAAAATGATGTAAAGGTTGATTCATTAATTATGTGTCTGTGAGTAGGAAATGCTGTCGAAATTCTAGTACCTGATATTTTATTTGTTTTTTTTTTTTAAATGAAAATCTATGAAACTAGGAGCTAATACTCTAGGACAGCAATATACGCATTATAAAAATAAAACTGTAGGAAGGTATCAATAATCAAACGCAGATACATAGAAATACAACAATAGCCCTTAAATTATCATCAACTTCTTTTAACTTCAAAACATACTGAGGTACACAGGAGACGCAATTTTCCTCTACATAATGCGGGCCTGTCCTTTGTCGAAGAGATGAAGGTACCGCGAACCCTTCGCCATTTCCATTTATTTTGTCTGTATTCATGGGAAAATGAGTGAAAGTAGGCCCTATTGTGATTTATTTGTCTATGGAACAGAACAAAGGACGGTCCGAGAAGAGAGATGTAGGGAAATTTTTACCCGACTGTTGGGCTAAAGAAATATTACTTTGCATTATCTGTGTTGAAGTTAGTTAATTAGTCGGAAATAATGGAATGCAAGCGTGAGTTGTGCTATTATTTTCGCGTAGTGGGAACAAAAGCTCGTTTTTTGCTTGATGTAATTTAATGCAAATTGTGCTTAGTCGATGAATTCGTGAGGAAAATTCACTACACATTTAAGTTCATGAAAATGAAACCTCATTATTTTTCTTTTCATAATCGACAATGCATTAACATTCACCAACAAAAACTTTCTTTAAAAACCTGTTGGTGGAAATAGGCACAATTTTAAATGGTAAATAGGTACAACAATTGGTACTAGAGAACTACATCTCAGCGTACCCTTTCGGGGACTACAGGCATTATGTTATGTTCTATAAACACAATCACACGATACCTGTTCGTGTAATAACTCTCTCGCTCAGTTTGTTTTTCAACATAAATTCGAAGTTGTAAACATGCTAAGTGCATCGGAGTCGAAGCCGTAAATAACACATAGCTAGTACATCACAATGACCTATTTCCTATGCCTTCACTGTTTCACTAAACAAATAGTTTATAGTCTAGGAGATGGGGTTCGGAATTATGTAGGTAATTTACAATAGATCAAGAGCTCGTTCATTTTCAGTAAACTTTTTTTTTATTCGTAATAGTATGCTTATGTAGTTAGTTTATGCAGAATTATAATTAATCCATTAAGCATATGTTTTTTCAGGAAAACGTAGACATAATGTGACACTTTTTAGACAGATAAAATTCCCGCGAAATTGCTAACACGTAGGTACAGCTTTTTTAGTGTTTAGCAATATCCATACTGGTCTGGAAAACTTCAAGATTAAATATTTACATCGTGGGAAACATAACTAAATAATAAAAATATTATTGATTCATTTAGGATCAGGCGAAAACAGCTAAAACTTCCTACCTGGGTTCTGACAGTCAAAGCACAAATATGCTTAGAGCTATTTAGGAACATCTCACACGAAATCAGTGTGACAGCTTTAGCGATGTTGTGAGTGGATTTAGCAAAGTTTGCTCAAGTTTAGCGACACAAATGGAGGTAACGAGGTTCCGTAAAAATGTGATTTTATTACGTGTGTGCCGGATTTGCGGCACGCTGAATAGGTAATAGATAGACACGATACATAAACACACTTTAATGAAGAAATTAGGGAGATGTGGTGTATTTAAAGGCGATGATGCCAACTTTTTTTCTGAAGTTAGACAAAAATCCTCGCCAGCGGTGTTTAAGGGTTGTATCCCACTTTTGAAAGTCTGTTTTTACTTTATTTCAACTCAGAACAGAAGTGGCGATTTCCGGCCACCGTAGGCTCGGGCTTGCGGACGGTGAGCAATGGGTAGCTCGCCGTCCGATAAGGACCAGGCCCGGGTCGACGGCGCGTTGTGTTCCACGCGCGCCTCAAAGAGATGTCAGCAGAATTGACGGGGTCCGTTAGGGCCGATGCCTGCCGGGGGTGCGAAGAAAACCGAAAGGGAGATCGTGGCCCCCGGCAACAGGGCAACCGAAGGAACACGGGTGGGTTTTAGTCAGTAAGAGTCTGACACGCCCTCCCGCTCCGCCCAGAGCGGGAGAAGTTATTTGATGATTTCCCACCCCAAAAAAAAAAAAAAGAACAGAAGTGGAACACAGCATTTAGAGCTGAGTAAAGCTACAGTTTCCTAGAAGAGCGGTGGCCGCCACTTAGCGTCCGCAATTTACCGGCGAACTAAGTAGTATATAATTGGGGCATCTGGATCAAAGGAGATCCAGATACCCCAATTTACACTATTCAAATAGATAAAAAATATCTATTCAAATAGAAGAAATCTTGTTTGTTGAATTGATGGTCTATTAGAATATACTGTTTAATTCATTGGAACATATCTATTAAAATAGATGAAATTTTATTTACTGAATAGATTGTCTAATCAAATAGATTGTTGAAATAACTTTAATATTTCTATTCAAATAGGTTAATCTTTATTAATTGTGCATTCAACTAGACGAAATCATGTTTATTGAATTGATGTTCTATTAGAAGTGAGAATACCTATACTATTTAATTCATTGAAACATATCTAGTCAAATAGATTTTGAACTACATTACTTTCTATGGTACAACACTGGTTGATTATTCTTAGAGGTGTCACAAGTCTTTTAATAAATAAAACTAAAATAATGTTAATTTAACATATTTATCTGTATTCAGAAACAAAATGACTTAGTACCTTCATCGGCTAAGCAAACTATTTCGTTCATTACCATATTTGTCAAGCTACCTGACACCTGCGACTACATGACGCCAGGCATGCATTGTTTACTATAGTTATTATTTTATCTGTTTAACTATTTGATGAAACTGACACAAACTCACAAATGAAAATGTCAAATATGAGGTTCTGGGTTCGATTCTATCCCGGTCAGACGAAGTTATTTATACGATTATTAACAAAATGTGTTATTTTTCCTTTGAATTAAAGGCAAAATATTATTTACCAGGACATTAAAAATAAAACGAATTATTATTTCATAATTCTTTTATTTATAACATAGGTGTTACATCTAATTTGACAAACAAGTTATATTTATTGTTATCGTATTCACAGTTAACTACATTATAAAAGTACCTTATTAAAACATATTTTTATTTGTTACGTAAATAAATAGTAACAATTTATATAGGTAGTAAGTAGGATAAATACTATACAGATTTCTATGATTTATTTTCTATTTCATCCTGAATTTTACTAATGATTTCTTTAGCACTGCTGTATATGTCATCAAATAACACAGTTTTAACCACATGTTGAGCGCACACCTCAGCTTCACAATTACAGATAGAATTTTCGGATTTTGGCATATTGTCAGCGTCGTAGATTTCAATTTTAATTATTTTTGTACCCCGTGTCACAGGTTTCTTTATGTATGAATATATTGTTGGTTCTGGTCTTCCTCTCTTGCGGAAAGGTTGAACAAGACCCAAGGATTTTTGTCCTGGTTTTAGAATAGTGGCCGGCTGCTCCATTGGCACAAAATTGAATAGTTCTTCCGTATCCTGAAAAGAGAAAACAAAACTTTAAATAGGTTCTCGTCATGAGTCATCTATTAAAGAAGATATGAATTAGAATATAGTTACAATAACGAATACATTGCTTAAGAATTTACTTCAAGATTATAACGATATAACTACATACCTACCCATATAAAATAATTTATATACATATTGAGAGTACTTACCGACATACTGGAACAATCTCGCTAAGCGTTCCCGTTCAGCCTTCAAAATTGAAATGAATTTCAGTGATATTTTCGGCTATTTATATTGAAGAAATATTTTTTTTTAATGGTTAATAGAGTTCAAAATGAAGGATTTTATTGATGTAGACATTCCTCGACATAAAAGGTAAGATGAAATTCAAAACCAAGCATCAAACAAGAGCAGGGATGCCAAACCCTTGGCTCAAAGCTAACATTTTAAGCACGTCATCATTCCGTTTGCCTAAAGGTATGTCCAAACATTGAGCGGCAAGAGTGCGGCACCGGCAGCAACACACGGCGTTTGCAGGATGCATTTCTACCGCGCTCTAGTTAGGAATAAACCAACGAATGTTTACGCGGTAATTATCCAAACCATAGCGCGGCAGCCGCGCACTATTGTTGTTCAATGTTTGGACACACCTTTACACAAACGGAATGATGATCCAAGAAGGACAAATTACATCGTACCACCTAAAATTTTAACGTTAACTCATAACAGCAGCAGATATAAAAAGGTTCACCATCTCTGAACAGTTTACATCTAACATAAATAGATACTGTATATACCTTTAATAAATAACAATGTCTGTATGTTCATTGTTTTTTTTTACATTTTATAAACGTCAACGTCTGAGAGAAACCTAATCGAATTTGAGGGAGGGGGGTACAACTTTTACAGTTAAAAAAGTACTTAAAGTATGAAGTCTGTTTCTTTGTTATTAAATAATTAAATTTAACAAGCAAACCCACGATATTTCCATAGTATGTGCAATTGCATCTGTTGTTAGGAAGTTTAGCTGAATAAACAGTTTTAAAATCGTGTGCTCTCTCCATATTTGGGATTGTGACGTATTATAATTAAAAGTATTTAAGTCGTTGGGCTGGAAGCTGGATCAACATTAGCTCTCCTGAAGGTGGTGACCTCACACCTTCTAATTAATATCTACCATATCTAAAGTGAAAAGTGAAATTTCAACGATTTATAATGTAAGTACCTAATTAAGTATACAATATTGAATTATCTATTCAATAAGTCTACCTCGTTGGTCTAGTGGTCACAAGCGCTACTGCTGAGCATGAGGCCCTGGGTTCGATTCCCGGGACAGGAAAAGCGTTATTGGGTTTTTCTATCTGTTTCTCAGTAGCGGCCCAGAGTCTGGATTTGTGCTCGGTTGATGGCAATAGGCTCGCCCCCCTATTACATGTGACTTAATTCTGCCAAACCCTTTGGAGAAATAAGGCGTGATGTTATGTTCTATTCAATAATGTCTATTTAATGTCTATTAGATATTTGGTGTCTATTTTTACCTGTTCCTGTTCGGTTATTTGTACCTGTTCCCTGATATGTATTTGCTCGCAGATAGTTTCTTATCACAGTTATTATGATTAGAATGAAAATTATGAATAAAATAATTACTTAGCAAGTGCAACTACTGAGTGTTAGACCCTGGGTTCGATTCCTTAGGCCGTCAACAGTTTTTATCATACTACTTAATGTCTATTAGATATTTGGTGTATATAAATAAATTGGACAGGTCTCTGATATGTATTTGCTCACAAATAGTTCTTAATCATAGTTATTTATATTATTCCAGGTCCAGATTTGCTGACGACCTCTTTCTGTCGGATGACGATAAGAGCTCCGTGCAAGATGTGGCGATTAGCGAAAAAAAGAAAAAACGGTCGAAGCCGTCAAGTTCGGATTCGAGATCACAACATCAACCACCGAAAACCACTCCGTCTACGTCATCATCTTCATCTTCAAAGAAGATGAAAATTAATCCAATCAGCAAGCCTCATCTCACCGCAACAGATTTATTCGGCACCGACAGCGATGACGAAGACGGGGACACGCAGGCAACCACCGGTAAAAAACCCAGTACTGTTCTTCATTCATCGATAACTCGAAGGCTGGCAACAGGTCACGCTCGTCAAACCTTGCCCACCAAAACGGGTACACATTACATCGAACTGAAGGTTTATCGGTGCGATGAAATTGAAAACGTCGCGCCGATGAACCGATGGCGTCAGGCCGTTGTAGCTGTCAAAAACCGGACGGATGAGGGGACCGAGGCTTGGGGTCATCTGACTAAATTTATATGCGCAACGCGCAAAGAATTTAAATCTAGCCCTCAGACCTTTATGAGTTCTTATTTTTAGGTATAGAATCTAAGAACTCATAAATATTTAGGCACACTATCATATAGCTCACGATGTGTCGTATCTAGTACCTAGTCTATCTACATTTATAATCCTAGTAGATATTAGTTAAGCTAATCATTTAATCAAGTTGTTATTTTAATACACATTATTAAAGAATCATTTTACTTATATAATCAATTTTGTTTTCTTTCCAGTTGCACCAACTACCAACACAATTCAAAAAGATATTTTAATAGAATGTGATAAATGTAAAATCGAATTACCAAAACAGAAATATAAATATCATGCTAGAACTAATATGCATAAATCAAACTGTTTACTTAAAACTGAATTGAATAACGTTGAAATAATTGCAACTGCTTTTCGAAACAGAATAAACACGTATCGCTTAAATCCAGCACCAGATGCCGAGTACATAACTCCGGAGGCTTTTCTGATAGGGAATCAAAGCGATATTCTGAAATTAATTAAAATATTGTTAATGAAACATAATTGTATCAAAGCTAATTTCGAACTGTTTGCTTACTTCTTATTACCAAAAACAGGTGAGCAGCAGCTAAAATCATTTAATACAAAGTATGCTAATGTTTACCTAAATACTGATTTAAATGAATTATACATGAATGCTAAAGAGACTTTTCAGAGAAAAATGTCTGAATTTAACCAACGTGATTCTGGTTGGTCATTTATCTCTATAAGTCACTTAGAAATTAATATAAATAAATATTGTCCAATGAGAGGTGGCACGTTTATCGAGCTTCCTCCGGTCATAAGGAATACGAAAAGTTGTTTAAACATACAGAACAATGACAACCATTGTTTTTTATGGAGTATTATTGCTTCTCTATTCCCATCAAAGGATAATGTTTGTAGAACAAAATCATATCCTAACTTTAAAGATGTTTTAAATATTGAAGGAATGACATTTCCACCAACCTTGGTTGATATAAAATTGTTTGGTAAAAATAATCCTAATATCAGTGTTAATATACAAGGTGCAGTTTTGAACCTGCAAAACATTTCAGGAGGTTGTTATGAGACTCGTAAATAATCATATAACAATACGATACCAAGTCAATAATCAATAATACTTTTTCTTTTCGATTTTTCAATATTATTGTTTTTCAGAATAACTCTCTTAATAACCCTCTTCAAAAAAACAGAATCACCCATTGCGATGTATCGCGCGTCATGTCACTGTGTGCGTGAATGCGATGACCAGTGACGTCAGCCTGTACGAGTCTCCGCCCACATTTCTATGAAACGAACGCGGCACGTACGTTAAACTAAAATGAAGGTCGTTGCTATGGTTACGGGGAGCCCCCGCGATGCTCGTCATACCGCATTTCGATTAAGACTCGAAAATCTGTTACTGCGCATCGAAGGTTCAACCAACGTGCCGCGATCTGTACAAGTTGTTGTAGCTACAACAACTTATAGCAAATAATTTTACCTTAGATGTAGTTCGAATTTGAAAATCACAATGTACCTACATTATTGTTTTAAATTTCGCTAAATAATAACTCATTTTTAAGCATCATTACAATGCCGTGGCCAATCTGCCGAGCCTGTTCCCAACTATGTTAGGGTCGGCTTTCAGTTTAACTGTATGCAGCTCACTACAATGGAGTGCCAGTGAATCACGTAGGGCGACTGCGTATCAGACCTCAACAAACCAGTTACTTGATAACACGATACCCATTTGTTAGACTAATTGTCTGACTTTCTGGCTTTTGACTACCCGTACCAACGACCATACGGCAGGGCTGTAAGGTCGTTGACCCGTACCGACCCGTGTGGTACCTAACGACCGTCCGAGAGCTACAAATCAATTCGAACCAAAGGCTTTAATTAAGTGCTTACCGAAACACGGGATTTCAATGATGTCCTAGATAAATTTAAAAAGTACTTACATCATTATGAATTAAAAAAATAACACAATGGTACTTGCTCAGTTGCGAACCCGCAACCTCATGCATGAGAGGAGAAAGCCTTAACCACTGGGCTATTACGATAAATAATAATAGTAGGAATTAGATACAACTGCACCAAAAAAAGATCACGTTGGCGTCGTTAATTACCTATCAGCTGATGAATAAAATGATAGGCGGAGATAAATAAACCTTACAAAGCACGTAAGCAGTTCCTGTTGCACAGTTGTGAAACTACGATCGCGAGCGCGTGCGCGGGATTTAGGTAGGCACCTAATAATAAGGCATGTAGGTACTCGGCGCAGTCGGCGCGCTCTGTAGGTAAATTCAGCCCCAAGGACGGTTTTTATTTGTAGATTTAAGATTTTCCTTCCTACTTTTTAACGGGCTGAGGACCGATAGAAATACATCAAGATAATTTGTGCTAGTTAAGTAGGTAGGTACCCATGTGTTAGGGATTTTAGGTGATTCATTTTGTCTGATAGGTATTTTTGGCGTAGTTAAAAATTTTAAATCAACTTATTTACACTAATCAAGTTGATTTAGCTAACATCGTATTTACAAATTATTGTCTATGTACAAATAAATAAATAAATTACCTACTTATGTTACCTGGAGATATTGTTCAAAGTTTCCACCGTCACACTCCAGGCACAGTCTAGCACAACGTTGCTGATTTTCCTTCAGCTTACGTAACACAAACACATTCGTTTTTATTGTGTCGAAAGCACTGATCGTCGAACTGCCGATGATCGCGCAGTCTCTGCGTAGCAGCCAGCATTACCCTGTGTGAGGGACGTTGCCGATTGGGGAATAACTCCGCGAACATTTCGATGGCTCGAGATACATTGTCTCCACTGATGGCATACAAGCGGACCATCTCCACCAACTCTACATTGGAGTATTGGTCCGTCATTTTTACAACTAATCGAAGGCGCACTTGAGGGGCGGAATTTGCAAGCGTATGCACATACCGGCGTCATCAAATACACTAATAAATTGGCCCGATTTATGCATTTGCGATGGCCGCGGGGGCGTGGCGGGGGAGAGGGAGCGGGCGGTGGTTGGTTCTTTGGATTTATGAAAGAAATGTCGGTTGCGTTTGTTTGTGTGTGTGAAAGCGCAGTTTAAGGACACGTACAGATTGGTCGCGTTTTAAAAAGGGGAGTTCACACTTACCGATTTCCGTAAATAAGAATAAAATGAAAAAAAAATACCTGCCCATTTTATTGTTGATTCGGGTCGAGAATCACTAACATAATTACCTCCTAAAATGTTTTGCAGATCCAAAACTGCACCTTGTATATGGTTTAGATAAGAAGTGTCGTGTGACTGGACCCCTATACATGACAAGCTCAAAGAAAAACAAACATGTAAATTTGTTGTACTTTGAGCGGAATGGTTCAGGACATTACTGTTTAATTAAAGACCTAGGGAAACTTATCCGTCGTCAAGTTACTCATCACAAAGGTAATTTTTTACTTTGCGATGCTTGTTTGCAATTTTTTTCTAGTGATTCAAAATATAGTTCACACGATTGTTCTAAAGTGTTAACCATATTACCGGAAAAAAATAGTATTATACAATTTAAAAATTATGACAGACAACAAAGAATACCTTTTATCATTTATGCTGATTTTGAAAGTATATTACTAAACTGTCCTGAAAATAGATCTAAAAATACTCAGAACTTAAAGGTGCATGAACCATCCTGTTTCGCTTATTACGTATGTTGTTCATACAATCCAGATTTGAATAAATATGTTACATATAGAGGTTTAGATTGTGTAGAAGTGTTTATAAAACGTTTAATTGAAGATGTCAGTTACATAAATTCCATACTGTCTAAAAATAGACCCATGAAAGCTTTGTCTGTCAAACAACAAATAGAGTACGAAGAGGCTACTCGATGTCATATTTGTAAACATTTGTTATTGGGTGACAAAGTTCGAGATCACAATCATGTTACATCTGAATACAGAGGACCAGCACATTCTCGTTGCAATTTAACGTTTACAATATGTTCGTTTATACCTGTTGTTTTCCATAATTTATCGGGATATGATTCTCATTTATTTATTAAAGAACTGGTTAAGTACGATGGTCCTATTAAAATAATTCCTAAATCAAAAGAAAAATACATCTGTATTATGAAAAGCCTCGCTTCTAAGAACAAGTCTAGTCCTGTTCAAATAAAGTTTATAGATTCTTATCAATTTTTAAGTTCGAGTTTAGATGAACTATCTAAGAATTTACATGTAGAACATTTCATAAATCTTTCAAGAGAATTTGGCCATAAAGCCGATTTATGCTTATTGAGACAAAAGGGTATTTATCCATACGAATATATTGATGCATGGTCTAAGTATGATGAAAAATGTTTGCCCCCTAGAGAGTGTTTTTATAACACAATGAAGCTGGAGCCTATTTCTGAAGATGAATATACACATGCACAAAAAGTTTGGTATTCTTTTAGTATCAATTCTGTTGGTGAATATACTGATCTTTATTTAAAAAACGATGTATTATTATTATGTGACATATTTGAGCATTTTAGAAACACAAGTTTAGATTATTACAATCTTGATCCAGCATACTATGTGTCCGCACCAAGTTTAAGCTGGGACGCAATGCTTTTGTGTACTGGTGTTAAATTGGAGCTGATGCATGACTTGGAAATGTATAATCTACTTGAAAAGGGAATACGTGGTGGATTAGCACAGTGTTCCCTACGACATGCAAAAGCGAATAATAAATTTCTACCCTATTTCAATGATACTAAGCCTTCATCTTTTTTAATATATCTTGATTGTAACAATCTTTACGGATATGCTATGAGAAAAAAATGCCTGTATCAGAATTTCAATTTTTATCAGAAAATGAAAGGGCTAACTTTGATGTTTTGAATATATCTGATGATTCTGAATATGGATATATTCTGGAGGTCGATCTAACTTATCCAGAAATATTGCATAATTCGCATAGTGACTTACCATTCGCACCAGAGAGATTTGTACCTCCTGGTGGGAAAACTACGAAATTAATTGCGAATTTATATGACAAATATAATTACATCATTCACTACATACATTTAAAACAATGCTTGAAAAATGGGTTGATTTTAAGCCGAATACATCGCATTCTCAGATTTAGACAAGAACATTTTTTGCAAAAGTACATAGATTTAAATACTCGTCTGCGTCAAGCTTCTACATCAGCCTTTGAAAAAGATTTTTTCAAACTTTTGAATAATGCTGTGTTTGGAAAAACAATAGAAAATAAACGCAAGCAAGTAAATGTAAAGTTAGTAACAAAGTGGGAAGATTCTGATAATAAAACAAATAAATATATTGGTGCCGAAAAACTTATTTTACAACCCAACCTGAAAAGTATATCAATCTTTTCAGAAAACTTTGTGGCTGTTCAGTTAAGCCCTGAAAAATTAATATTGGATAGACCGATTTACATTGGTTTTACTGTATTGGAGTATGCCAAACAACACTTATATCAATTCCACTACGATTTTATCAAAAACAAATATGGCTTGAAAGCTAAACTATGTTACACTGACACGGATAGTCTACTTTACTTAGTAGAAACGGATAATTTTTACAAGGATATGATTGATAATATATCGGTATTTGATACCAGTAATTTTGCTGAGGATAATCCATATGGAATACCTAAAATTAATGAAAAAGTTCCGGGTTTGTTTAAAGATGAACTTGGAGGCTCGGTAATTTATGAATTCATAGGCTTAAGGGCTAAACTTTACTGTTTGAAAAGTGTAAAGACAACATTAAAGAAGGCAAAAGGTATAACGAAACCTGTAACAAATCAATTAAAGCTTTCTGATTATAATGCTGCTCTACACAATAACAAAATTATCAAACGTAAAATGAATGTAATTAAATCGATTAAACACGTTCTCTATTCACAACAAGTGAATAAAATTGCATTAAATAGAAGTGACGATAAAAGACAAATACTTTCAAATCAAATCGAAACCTTACCATGGGGCCATTCTGATACAATTTCTTAAAATGTATTATTTAGTTATAATGTATTTAGATGTATAATACAGCTGTGTATTCTCCTGTTTATATTACCTTTTCTTAAAATTAAATATACGATTACATTGAAATTGTGTCTATCTGTCTATTAATAAGTGTGTATGAATAGATATAATTTTATTTAATAAACTAGTTAAACGCATTTTTTTTATTTATTTGATTTACCCATATGCTAACTACGCATTTAGTTAAAGTATTAAAAAATAGTCTAAGTAATCTTCAAGTCAATCAATAGTTCGATCAATAACTATGATAAGAATTATAAATACTAGAGCCTGAATAGTTTTCATAACAGATACAGACATGAAGTGGGTCAAGCAACAAGTATCATTGCATGTTAAAAATATAGATGTAAAGGAAACTTCGCTACGCGTGAAACACAGCGTACTTCTCCCAAATAATATTCGATGCATAATATGTGGTCCCTCGAATTGTGGTAAAACGAATGTCATGATTAGTTTACTAATTCATGAAAACGGATTAAAGTTTAACAATGTTTATCTTTATTCTAAGACCAGCTTTCAGCCAAAATACAGCTTCCTAAAACAAGTTTTGCAAAGAGTTCCAGACGTAAAACTTTTTGTTTTTAATTTTGATGATGATGTTATTCATCCTAACGACGCATTGTTGAACTCTGTTATCATATTCGATGATGTAGTTTGTGAAAAACAAATAAACATAAGAAATTATTTTACACTGGGTAGACATAGAGGTATAGACTGCTTTTATTTATCTCAAACGTATTCTAAAATACCAAAGCAGTTATTACGTGATAATGTTAACTTTTTGATCATTTTCAAGCAAGATGAAGTTAACATGAAACATATATACGATGAACATGTTAATTCTGATATTGACTGGTCTAAGTTCAAAGATATGTGTTCTAAAATCTGGATCCATCCTTATGATTTTTTAACTATAAATAAGGATTGTGAATTAAATAAAGGTAGATATAGACAGTCATTTGACAACTTTATTTATTTTGATTAATGGTTATATAACATGAAATGAAAAACAAAAAAAATCATTTGAACATTAATACTTCTGCGTACAAGTCGTATAATGGACCATAACATAACAAATCAATTAATAAACTCTGCGGATGCTATTAGGAAAAAGGTGAAACAAATGAAAGATTATGAATTTAGTACCGACACTCATCTGAAGTATTTTTTTAAACCTCTTGCTGACCCTCTTAATGCTATAGCAGCTAACAAGCAAATTTCAATAATAAAAAATGAAGACACTTATGACGACCAACCTAAAAACACTGATATCTTAGGTTCAAAAATATTTTTGCGTGACAAATCACATGATATGTACAAACATGAATCACCAGAATCAGAAAAGTTTTATTCAGAAGACGAAGAATATAACTCATCTGAATCAGAAAACGTTAATGTATCGCTGAAAAAAGAAGATATCTTTGAAATATACGATGATATGAACATACCATTTGGCGTACGTAGTGAGAACGATAAGCACATGATTGGAAATACAATAGTTAATTTCTCTACCACTCGCGAGAACTCTGATAAAGTGTACTTAATTCGCGTAGCTAATAAACAGTATAAAATAACACCTGGTCTTAAAGAATTATTGCTTCGCAAGAAGCCTGATTTAAGTTTGGTCAATTTAAAAGATAAATTAGTTTACAAAGAAATACTTATCACAACTAATGCTCATAAAAGAGACTTTGACCCTGCAGGTCAAGTTAAAGGTGATAAAGGTCTAAAATATTCTCAAGTGGTCAAACCGTTATTTCCCGAGTCTAGTAAACGCTTACAAGAACCTACAGAAGTTAAATCTAAACAAAAACGAGGTGCTGGTCTACCGTATCTTAAAAAATATAAAAAAAATACCGAGCTTATTTATTGGGATGATCCTAATGAATTAGTGGACAGGCTTAAACTTTTGATCGCATCTAAAACTGCAGGTAATACTAATCTTGACAATGAAATCTTATCAATTATTGAAGAGTTAAAAGAAGCGGGTGTTATAAAAGAATAAAAAGACTCAGCGTTTAAATTGACTATCAGTATAATTTTGTAATTCAGAAGTGATAGTTGAAAGAATGAGCAAAGTGAAAAGAGACATTATAAACTAAATTCATAGAAGTGCAAGAAAAAATTTTCCTCGAAGGCATGTAATATTAAAAGATATTGAT